>OY728163.1:1812689498-1822689498 GCA_963277665.1 Viscum album | reverse complement strand
TTTTTCATTTCAAAATGGTATGTCCATGAAATTTAATTACCATGATCATGTATCCTTCTTATTCTGTCCATCTACTATTTTATGGGTCATTTATGAATGTTTGACCCATTTTCCCTCTTTTTTTAATGTCTTCTAAAACCTCGTAACATAGCTGTTATGCTGCAGAATTTCGGTCTCAAAATGTCTCTCTCTTTTTCTAAAGTTCTTTTATATTATTAACTGAATACTCAATGATCGTTCTTCTAAAGGGTTATTCACATATATATGAAAATGTTCTATTTTAAATTCTGGGATTTACATACATGAGACCCACCTACCTTTTCTGTGGGTTTTAAAGTGATGTAAAGATCATGTCTTTAAAGCAGTTTTAAAACGTTGTGATTATGAAATAAAACCCATTTATTTTATGCTATATGGGTTATTTATGAAATGTTTGATGATTATATATGTGGCTCACATTATAATAAAGGCAAATTTAAGGGTGCGCCCTGATAGCGCTCCAATGCATTGGGTAATGATGTAACCACTAGAGATTATAATTTTCACGATACCTTGGTGAATAACCTTGGTGATTTTCAAATGACACCTTGGGGATGGACCTTGGTGATATGTTCATGATTGTCTATGTCAAATGATGTAGCCACATCTTAAAGTTATGAAAAATGTTATTTTTATTATGATATGCCACAGGATTTTTTTATCATGCCTTAAAGTTCTTGTTCATGACATAGTTGATGTATCTCAAGTTCACATGTTAAATGTTTTCCTTGCTTCCCTTACTAGGCCTTCTGCTCACCCCTTCATTTGATGTATGTCCCCAGGTTATGAGATGCAGTAATGAACCTAGGATGAACATTAGGAGAATCCTTTCAAGAGTTTAAGAAGAATGTTTTATGTTTTCATGTTTTATGTTTCTTGTTTCCAAGACACTAAACCTTAAAGATCCTCAGTTTTGTATAATGTAATGAAAGTTTATGTGATAAAAAGGCAGGATTCTATAACTCTCAAGAATCTCCCAAGCTTTTGGGATCACACTTCTATGTAATATATTCCTACATTTCTATTTTTATACATGTTTGTTAATATTGATAAGCCCTTTTATTTTCAATTATTAATTTTAGGTTATGATATCACACCTCCCCCATACTGCCCTATTTAAGTTTTAATTATGAGAGATCAGTTTCTATCTCATTAATGCCTCCAATGTACACCTGTTAGCATGCCGAAATTCCATAAGAAATTTCTCTCTCCTCATTTACATTTAATCAATTATTTTATATTATGCATCTAAATTCCATTCCATTTGTTGGTATATTATATACCATGATCCAATTACTGTCTATTTAATGTATAAATGATGAGAGACCCATCACACTCTCATCAAAAAAATTTACGAATTTCTATTTGACGTCATTATGTTGCTGAAATTACACCTAAATTCCCATGCCAATGTCAATGTGTAGTGAACACAATACCCACTCCCCTATCAATGGTATTCACCTTTATGCACGTGTACATGCTTATTGAGGAAATAAATTTATTTATTTCATATCACTTATTTGTGGAATGAATTATGATGTTAATGACTCCATGTTGTGTGATCTATGTGGCATACTAAAGCATGGAATGAAATGATTATGAAGTGTGTGTTCAGATAGCGGTCCAATACTTTGGATAAATTATAGTATCATGATATGTTATGTGTGATGACTGCTGACTCATACTAATTCATTTTGAAAAAGCATTTACACATGCATCATGTGAAATGAGGGTTTACTCATGCTCCATGTGAAATGAGCCTTGGAAAATTCTAATTCCATGTTATGTGTTATTTCAACATTTCCACTTCCCTTTAGAAAAAACTGTGGTAAAAAACCATGGCCTGGTTTTTAGTTTTGATTAGATTATTATGTGGTGTCCCAATCATAAATAATAAATAATTCCCTCTCATTTCCTATATAAACCCACCCAAGATCCCACTTCCTCCTCATTCAAAGCATTTGGAGTTCGACCATCCCCTTCCTTCCTCTCCTTATAATCCTCCAAAGGAACCCCAATCTCCCAATATATGTTTTACTAATAAAATGAGGTCAGTTTTTTGATTTATTTTACAAGGATTTATTTGAACCTTCAAGACTTATAAATCATTTTTACTTTTTAAATTGATTTCCTTGGGAGTATGACTTAACTCCACTAAATAAAACATATTATTTTAATATGTTCATCCATTGTCCATATAAAATATTGGTTTTCACGCTACTTTGGAAAACCATGGTCAAAAACCATGTGTTGTTTTATGGTTTTTATTAGATTAATATGTGGTGTCTCAAACCTAAATAATAAAGAATTCTTTCTACATTCCTATATAAACCCACCCAAGATCTCACTTCCTCCAAACTCAAAGTCGTGGGAGTTCAACCATTCACTTCCCTACTCTTTCTATAATCTTCAAAAGGAACCCCAATATCCCAATATTCCACTCTCAAGCCTCTCCCAAGCTTTTGGGATCACACTTCCAAGTTAGAGATTCCTATGTTTCTATTTTTGTACATTTTTTTAATATTTCTATGCCCTTTTATTTTCTATTATTAATTTTAGGGTATGATATCACACCTCCCCCATACATACTTATTTATTTTTTAATTATGAGAAACCTATTTCTCTATCATTAATTTCTACCACGTACACCTATTACCATGCCGAAATTCCATAAGGATTTTCCCTCTCCTCATTTACATTCAATCAATTATTTTATATTATGTTTCTAAATTACATTCCATATGTTGGTATATTATGTAACATGATCCCATTACATTCCATTTGATTTATAAATTATGATATACCCTTTTCACTCTCATCAACCATTTTTAAAAATTTCTATTTGACGTGATTATGCTGCTGAAATTACACCAAAATTTCATGCCAAAATCATTGTGTAGTGAACACCATACCCACTCCACTATCAAGGGTATTCCCCTTTATGAACAGGTAATTTTTGATTGAGGACTTTAATGTATTTATTTCACATCTCTTATTTTTGGAATGAATTATGATGTTAATGAATCCTTGTTGTATGATCTATGTGGCACACTCATGCAAGAAATGAATTGATTATGAATTGTGCTCCCGAATAGCGCTCCAATGATTTGGATAAAGTATAGTATCATAATGCATCATGTAAAATGAGGGTTGACTCATTCAAATTCATGTGCAACAAGAGTTTACTCGTGCATCATGTGAAATGATAGTTTACTCATGCTCCATGTGCAATAAGCCTTGGCTCATACTAATTCAATGTTAAGTGTTGTTGCCACATTTCCATGTTATGATTTCCATGCTTTATCATTCCCTTATGTTCATTTTTCTCTTATGATCCTTTGATATTTCTATTTTCTAAATTGTATAATATTCCTCATTTTATTCGATGTTTATTCCATTACTGGGCTTCATATCTCACCCTTTTCTTTTGCATGGCCTCAGGTTATCCAATGGAATGCTATGTATGAGGGAATGTAATGGTTGTTTAAAAGATGTTTTCAATAAATATGTTTTGTTTCATGTTTTATGTTTTTATGTTATTTTACTAATCCCTAATGACAGTAGAACTCTTGATCTTTCACGTTGTATAAAGTGATGAGTTTATTTAATAAATCATGTTTAATTGTGTAATAACGAACATGGTTGTTATTGTTGGTATCAAAGGATATGATTTTTAATTTTTGGGATTCGAATTCAAAAACCCTAGTGAGCCTTAGAGAACAGAATAAGTATAATAAAATTACACCTATGTTCTTGTGGGTATTTATTATGTGTTTTATCAAGAAAATACATCCCTTCATGGATACGAGCAGGTAGAGGTGGATCTGGAACATATGTACCTAGTGGTGAAAACCCCGACTAGGAGTTCCAGCCTTGACCAGGTATAACCTGGTTCATGACAATGGGCCCCGCTACATTCATGGTCATGACACTCCTAGGGGATATGAATACGTAAATTAAAAGGCATAGTATGAACCATTATTAAGGTAATTTAAAAAATGCTTCTAAGAATAAATGTGAGATGGTAGATTGTGGATAACATAGATTGATGCCTATTGATTCATAGGTTAAGGAAATAAGAGTATTTTATAAGTCATTAATTTTTGTCTTTGGATTATCCTTTCTATGTTACCCCTAATTTTCCTTTCATTTAGGAATAATAAATCATTGGACTTCAAGTGGTTATATATCACAATTTTACCGTGTCTATAGTGTTACTCAAAATTTGATATGATTTTTCAGCAGGATAAAAGATAGTTTCATTATGGAAGGGGAAGAACTTCATACAATACTATTGTCCCATCATAAGGTCTTACTAGATATAATTAATGAGAAGTAAAACTCCCATAGTATAAAACCATTTTCATATGTCAAACATTCTTACAAGATGCTCTACGAAATATCAAAATCCTCATCCATACCATGAAATCATTAGGGATTATGGAATATTTATGATATAATATTAATCTCCCAACTCTACCACCATTCATGATGAGGGAGGTACCATTATGGTGTTTTGAAATAATTCACCATATCCAGGTAGTATGATGCACTATTTGATTTTAGAATAGATACTGTAGACAGAGACCTCTAAGAAGCCTATATATATATTCTTGTCATCCCGTATTGTTGGAAACATAGAAAATATATTAGATGAACCCCATTTCATAAATTTCAAATCTTACTCTATCTTACTATTTTACAAAAACTTGGTACATGGTGATGTTTTGAAACTATATGTTAGAAACAATTTTTTTAAAAAAATTACATCATATTTTCCATTTGTATTATCCATGTTTCATGGAAAATGTCTGGACTATGGAAGTGGAAGACGATGAATATTAATTGAATTATTATTGCATTAAGTGGACCTCAATCTCCCTGATCGACGTGATAATGAGGGTTTGGGAATTCATAATGTTAGTGGGTAAGAAACCATGATGTCATGTGTAAATATCAGATTTCGTTTAATTCTTAATCAAATTGTGAGGATGTAAATTTTCTGATGGGGTGAATATTGTAACGACCCAAACATTCATTAATAAAAATTACTCTGGGTCTATTTCATATTCTTCTTATGGTTGTGTGAAACATGTGCAGTTATTTGGTTTTATGTTTTTCTTTTTACAATATCTTTATGAATTTTGACCGTTGCTAATATGGCCGCTGAATAGTGATCACATGATTAGTATAAATATAGGGCTTTAACAAATCCAATTTACACAAACAAAGGATGTGAGGCCCTCATCTAGTAGATGGCCCCATACAAAGCACATTTGTCTGATCTCATCAAGGAGATTGCATCATTGGGCATCGCTCTCAACCAAGCCCATGACGAGCTTGAATACGTTAAGCTCGATCGGAACCGCCTATGGGAGAAGTGGATGTTAATAGAGATTACCACTCCAGGAATGTTATCTAAGCCTCCCCAAGTGTCTATCACCATCAAGAACCTTTACCTAAGGTCTTATGCTGGCGTTTTAATGGGTTATGTAATATGACCATAGTACTACGATTATGTACATTATTCTTGTATATAGAATCTACATTCTCTTTATTATTATTACATTTTAAATAGTTTTCAATGAATCAATAATATTTTTAGTTAATATTTAACTATGAAATCAATTTTTATGAAATAATGGATTTTTGAAATAAATTATATTTTAGTAAAATTTTATTATTACTATTAGTATACTTTTTTATTAAATATAAATGATCATATAATTTTATGAATTCAATTGTAATATTTATTAAGGTTTGAAAGATATTTTTGTCAAAGACCATGAATTTTAGATAAATGTCGGTTTATATTTTAAAAGAAAAAATTCACATATTTAGAAAATTATTTATATATAATGAATATTATTTTTGGAAATCAGGATGTCAAAAATATCAAATGATGAATTTTTCATAATTTTATGAGACAATCAATTTTTGGGGTAAAAATTAAATACTGTTTAAATATATAATATTTTTTATGACCTCATAATGACCCAATAGTGATGTAATAAAATACACTAAACATTATTTTCGGCCAATAATTCTTTTACCATTATAATAATGTGATTTTAATTTTTTTAAATTTAAAATTCATTCAATGAAACATCAATAATTATAAAATATTTTAGCTTTTTTAATTTATTTCCTTAAGAGTGTGACTCAACTCCACATAAGCAACCCAATTATTTTAAGAAGTTATACCATTGGCCTTGTAAAATATTGTTTTCCACTCCCCTTTTTAAAAAACCATGGGAAAAAACCATGGGCAGGTTTGTGGGTTTTATTAGTTTAATATGTGGTGTCCTAAACCAAAATAATCCGGAATTCTCCCTCATTTCTTATATGAACGCACCCAAGCTCTCACTACATCCACACTCAATGAATTTTGAGTTTTACCATCCCCTGAAATCCCCTCTCTATAATCCTCCCAAGGCACCCAAGCTCCCATGAGGCCTCTCTCAAGACACACCCAAGCTTTGGGAATCACATTTCCATGAAAGGGATTCCTACCTTTCTATTTTCATCCATGTTTCTTAATATTGTAATGTCCCATTATTTTCAATTATAAATGTTGGGGTAAAATTTTACACCTCCCCCATACTACCCTCTTTATTTTTTAATTATTAGACACAACTTTCCATCTCATTAATGTCTCCTATGTACACCTATTACCACGCCGAAATTCCGTATGGAATTTCTCTCTCCTCATTTACATTCAAGAAATTATTTTATATTATGAATCTAAATTCAATTTCATATGTTGGTACATTATGTCCCATGACCCCCCTACTATCCATTTAATGTATAAATGATTAGATACCCCTTTCACTCACATCATCCATTTTTAGGAATTTCTATTTGATGTCGTTATGCTGCTGAAATTACACAAAAAATTCCATGCCCAAATCTTTGTATAGAGAATAACATACCCACTCCTCTATCAAGGGTATTCACCTTTATATGCATGTAATTTTTTATTGAGGACTTACATTTAGTTATTCCACATTTCTTATTTATGGAATAAAGTACGATGATAATGAATACATGTTGTATGATCTATGTGGAACACGTATGCATGAAATGAAATGATTTTGAAAGGTGTTCCCTGATAGAGCTTTCATGCATTGTGTAAAGTATAGTATACTGATACATCATTTGAAATAAGTGTTTGTTTCCTATGGAATTGCGGATGATCTCATTGATTTATGATTTAAAAATTCCATGTAGGTTGTAACGGGTTTGTTCGTAGAACCGGAAACATCCAATGATTCCATATCCATTTGGACCTACATTCCAAAGGTAGGTGCTCATTTGTTGTGGACTGATGAGGCTTAGGAATATGCATTGGTCAAGAGGATGGTAGGTTAGACTCATCACACCTTTTTTAGGGAAATTATCGTCTTCTCCAGGACTGTCTTTATAGATTTAAGTTATGTTCGTGAATCCTTATTACATTTCCATGTATAAAATGAGCTTTCCTTTAGATATGAAAATCAATGATTGATATGTAGGAAATTTAGAGAATATTTTATATGTATTCAAGGTTCTTCATCGATAGAGAATAATCTGTATTTGTTGGAGATTCTTAGTCAAATGTATTCTTCATTACATAAAAGTCTCTTGATCATTATGATGACCATACTGGTTTAAAAGCCACTCAGTGGGGCACTTGAAGTTTATTTTCATTCCGAAGGACAAGGATTATTTTTGAGTTGGGATCATACCTACTGATAGGCTACCTACGTATCATTTTTTGGAAAGTAATCAGAACCCATGTAGTTCGAATAATGGAGTATGATTTTGATGATTTATGGCTCAAAGAAAGATGTCATAATTACTTTTACACTCCAAGCTCACGTGAGTCATGCTCGGTGTGAGAAACAAGAGGTATTGGTAAAACCATACAATTGTGCCATGAAAGATACAATCATAAGAAATGATGTGGGGCTTATGTATGTATGACTGCCCAAACAAATTAAGATAAAGATTTACTTCAGGGAAGAAATCCATGAACATGGTCCACAATGTTATATGTACTTTATGGAGATTTGATTACTCTAATCTTGGTGCTTAATCCTACGGAAGATTCCCAAGTTAGGAGGGGACTTATGATTGGGTTTTACTCCTGAGAAGTAAGTCCAAATCAAAATTAAATTAATATTGGTTAAGAGAAATTTAAGGTCGGGGCTTACTCCTAAGGAGGAGGCCCAGGTGAAAGGTATTTGAAAACTAGGGCTTACTCCTGAAGAGGAGGCCCAGGTTAAGAGAATTTTAAAATTAAGGTATTTGGGGCTTACTCCTAACGAGGATACACACATTTGTAGATTTGAAACTGGGGCTTACTCTTAAAGAGGAATCCTGGGATAAAAGAATTATGGTTGGTGCTTACTCCTGAGGAGGATGCCCAAATTAGGGGACTTGGGGCTTACTCCTGAAGAGGATGCCCAATTAAGAGAACATGGACTGGGGCTTTCCCCGGAAAAGGATGACCATGTTAAGAGAATTATGGTTGGGGCATACTCCTGAGGAGGATTCCCAAATTTATGAGGACATGGGGCTTACTCCTTAAAAGGATGCCCATGAATAGGGTTCTCTCATTTTAAAGGATGAGGTTGAATGAATGAAATATCTAATTTTAGTGACATATAATGTGTAAATCAATAGTTTTTGAGAGATGTTCCAGGGAATTCCTTTTGGATAAGTAAGTAAATCACAAAAGTCTACGATAAATGTCTTTGATGAGTGTCTTGAAGACTAAATCTTGAATAGGAGAGGTGGAATGGAATAAGAGAGGTGAAATGGGAAATAAGGGCACCCAAAAATAGAGGGGCACACAAGTCCTGGGGGGTCGCACAAGTACTGCATGGGTGCACAAGTAATGGTCAAGCAATTATACATGCGCGACACCTATATACTTGGGCGATGGTTAACCAGTAGGGTAATACTTAGGTGATCTTTGACCAAAGCCTTTAGAACATATCCAGAGGTACTTCTAGAGGAGTGGAACGCATGTTTCAATGAGTAGGTAAGGAGGCGCACAAGTGTGTCCATTTACCTTAAGGGTAAATAACTTAGGCACGCACGGGTTAGTGAATTTTTACACATATACCATATTCCTCTAGTTTAGACCTTCCATTCTAGGTAAAGAATTTCTTTAGAAGTTTTTGGAAGACTTGAATAAAAGACTTGGGCATTCAGAGCTCTGTATCTGAATTCTGGAAAAAATCCTCCTCAAATAGGGGGCCCACCAGGGGTATTTATAGGCTAGACAAGATCCTAGGTGGGTTTCAAAGAGGGAGCGTAAGTCACCTGTGCGACCATTTGGGCGGCGCACAAGTATACTTGCACGACCATTCTGGAACTTGTGAGACCTATGGGAAATGTTCTCCTTGTTCATCCCTTTTTGTTTTTTATGATTATTCAAAGGATTAATCTTCTTTGTTTGAGGTATTTACCTTTTCATTTTGTTTAGACTCTATGATGAAAAAGGAGCGTCAACCCCCCCCCCCCCCCCCCCCCAACAGATTTGGATCCAAAAAATAATGAGGATTTTATTCTATGGAAAGAAAGAAACAAAAGGAAATTAGGGCGCGCAGGGTATGGCGTGAAAAATTGGACATCGGGCGCACAAGGTATGGCACACAGAAATGTGCTTCGGGTGCGTAGGGGTATGGCCGCGTCTATAAATAGATGGCCTCACTTTGCGCAAAGCACCCGACTCTCTCTTGTTGTTTTTCTCTCTACGTGCAAGTGGACTCCCGACCTTCACTCGTCCATGCTTCTTGTGTCTTGCGTTGTGCTTTTGTTAACGTATTTGGACTTGTGCAGAGATATTTGCGCGCCCAATACTAGCGCGACCGAATGGGACTTGCACGCCAACTGTAACAACACAATATTTTATGATAAGTATTCTTTTTAATTTATTTGATGGCATGTGTTTTATGCTACAAAAAGATTATCTTGTGCTATACACAACATTGTATTAGCTTGCAGTATACGCAACACTATTCTTAGATTTTGTTACACACAATTTCAAGTTCGTTTGATAATAGTCATTCTACGCAAAATTGAGTGTATATATATATTCAATGTATAAATGAAATATGGTTGGATTTTGTTATACAAAACAACAAAGGAGTCGTACACTACACGCAACTCTAACTTGGCTTGTATTATACGCAATCACGACCTTCCTCGATAGCGTGTGTTTACGCAATATCGGGTATCACTGAACGACGATATATTGTTATAATAATTTTATGGACTAGAAGTTATGAATAGTATTAACTAAATTTTTAATTTTATAACATTATTATTCATCTTATAAATTTTTTAAAACATTTTATGTGATCAAAATAATTTTTTCAGGTGAAATAAGTATATGTCAAAAAATGCAGTTTTTCCGCCTTTTGATGGCACACCCACATTAAATCTAGTTTTTGAAATATTTATAAGTTCAATTTTACAAAATAAAATTTTTATTTGGAATCAAGAAATAAAAATTTACTTTGGATAAATTTTTCATATTATTCTGATAACTTTCATATTTTAATGAATAGTAAAAACACGCTATATTTTAATTAAAAACAACTTTTTTCATCGTAATAATTTATATGGTTAAATTATAATATTTAATTGTTTTAAAGTATTAATAGAATATATTTTTACCATTTAATATAATTTTACACTAAATTCGTAGGTTATATCAATTCAATCTTGTGCAATGTTTAATCAAAAACCTGTTTTATTTCGACCACAGGATTAATTTTAATTTAATTTATTAAACTTCTATGTTTTAAATTTTGAAAAATGGATTCCATATTTGATTTAAGTGGGTCCAAATTATGTTAATATGTTACTTTTATTTTTTTGAGATAATGAATAGTAACCACGGTAATTTTTATTTACTGCAGTTAAAGGTAAATCAGGTAATTAAGGGTAAATATAAGATTATAAAATTACACTAACACATTCCAAAATACTATTGGATGAATAAAAGTTGACCCATATCACCTACGGGTTGGATTAGATTCATTCTATGTACTTTTTACCATGAAAATAATTTAATTATTATTAAAACCAAAGAGAGTGACAACATGTCACTCTCTTAAATATTATAAGTATAATAATTTTAAGATAGTGATAAAATTTATGAAATGTCAACCATGAATAGTCTCCAGAAATATAACAAAATTATCTACATCATGAAAATTTATTTATAATTTTTATGGATTAAATAAATATCGTTAATTGTGACACAATAGTGATGCAGAAATTGTTTATCTAGTGAAAAATCAAGAATATAGTTTTTATTAAACTAATAGTGACCATAAAATGCACAAAACCCTGACCAAAACTTATTGTTCATATAAATATAAACCATAATCATCCAATGGTCGGATATTTGACCATTTTTAGCCTTATAAAAGCGATTATAACACTTATATTATATTAGTTTAAATGTTGGAAAAGATGTCACCTTCATAATTTAATAAATATGACAATTTAAATATTGTGATTTCAAGATGATAAATTCGATTAAAAGTATTATTTTCAAAGGTGATATATTTAACTTCATCATCGGATTTTATTTTTCATTTTTATTCAAAAAATAAGTATACTAAGTAATTATACAAAAATGTTGTAGTAATTATTTTATTAAGAGATAAACCAAATGAATTCTTTTAAAAATAATAAAATAAATATTATATGAAATATTTAATGTGATCCACTAATTTTATAGATATATATGCCTTTTTATGAATCTATTAACACTTTTAGTAAGAACATACCTTCTGTAAATATTTTATTTAAATTCAAATAAATGAATACTGTCAAAATTGACACTATTGTTATTTTATAAAAATAACATATTATAAAATTGTTTAAAAATCAAAAAAATATATAAAATTTATATAATTAAATTTATATGGTATAAAATGTTATAAAATATCCAATTATGGAAAATTGACAACAAATATGTAATTATTTGTTATAATTTAAAATTTAGAGTTTTATTACCACAAATTAACTTAAATTTATTAAGTAAAGATAAATCAAGTTGATAATGTTTAAAATAATTTCCTAACATGTCTAAATTTTATTGGGTGATGATATTAAAACCATATCTCATATAATATTCTAATAAGAATCATTTTTGGAGGTTTTTATGTGGGATTAGATTTATTATAAATTAATATTTTTAAGATTTCCAAATGTGCCTCTCTCCTCCCTTATAAAAGGGCGCCTCCTCCCTCTCTTCCTCACACCAATTTGCACCTTCAAGCTCCACCAAACCCTACCAAATTCTATTCTACACTTCCCTATAAACATCATATAGGTTCTGGTCTTCTTCAAAGACCAATTTTAGTGCCCTAATTGGTGGTCTCAAAGAGGTGCTTCAAAGAAGAGGTAATGTCTGTTACCGAATCTTTCAACATTATTTCTTCTTGTACTACTTCTTCCTTAGTTGTTTCCTTATGAAGTAATAATATTAGTATAACTCATATAATTATATGTTATTATAAGTATTAAACAACCTTATTTCACCATCTATCCATCCTATGGAAAACTAAATCACCGCACGTGCGTACGTACGAAATACCGTCTCCACGTCGTGGTGTAATCTGTTTTTCCAACACCACCTTACTTGGATGGGTATAATGGTGTAAAGAATAACTATAAATAGTTATAATAACATCATAATGATTCTTATATATTGTTTCATCCACTCCAGTTCAATTCAATAATTATGGAAACAATATCATCGCTCGTGCGTACGTCCGGACTACCGTCTCCACGATGCAATGAGATTAATTTTCCATGTTAACAATTCGAGAATGTTTATAAAGTATATATAATAAGTAATAATATATGAAATAATAATGCTACTAGATTTATGTATATATATGTATTTCATATACTTAATTCCTTTCAATTCAATAAGGAAACGAAAACAACATTCATGCGTACGTACGTCCTTCCGTCTCCATGAACGGTGTATTTATTTCCCTTTATCAATCTATCATATATATGTATATTCTGAATATATATTATATATAATTCATGTTTTACATTATGAATGTAATTAATCATTATCTATGTAATCATATGAATAATTACAAGTTAAAACACGAACGAAAAATGAAATGATTTTACCAAAAATGCTACTTTAACACGATTTTACAAAAGAACAGGTAATGTAAAGTCATAAGTGAACCATATATGATATAGTAACAATGAATATGATTCTGTAACATGTCAATGAATTTATTTAAATCAATATACATGAGGTTTGGATACGTACGAAGCATATCGGACCTAAGTTAAGGGATAATTATTCCAATCCCATTCTTATCTGAGATTGCTTATTCTTAATTATTTACTAGGGTTATGATTATTATCCATGTCCATATGTTCTCATAATGTTTTCATAAAATGTTTACTTTTCTTCCATGTATGTTTGAAGTCATTTTTACCCATTTCTACTTTTATCACATTGTATGGAAGGAATCTTTCTTTTGATTACCATACGAGGTACATTTTGACTTTTCTAACAAAAGTATGAGGAAATTGTTATTTTTTTATCTTATACGGCATGAACTGGTTTTTACGGTTTTATAAATCCTTATTTTCATGAAGCTTACTCCAAAATATTTCATGACTATTTTTAACAAAATCCTTTTCTTTTAAAATTGCATGACATTTTGTGAGAAGAAAATGATTTTGATGAAGAAATGTTATTTTCCTCAAGAATTCATTTCAAGTGTTTTATCAAAACAATTTTTCATCTAAGATGAAATTATTTCATATGTGTATAGTTAAAGTATCATGTTTCTAGGATTTACATGGTTTCAATTTCCTTATTATGAAATTATATCCATTTCTTTTATATGGATTACATGATGATGGGATGATGTTTATGAAACCCATTTTATTCGTTGGGTTATTATGAATGATGTATTTTTATTTTGTGGCACAAGTAAGAATTATTTCATTAAGATATGGGTGGGACCTATATCTCCCTCCAATGCATTGGGTAAAGATTTATATCTCATGAGATAGACATGGCTGGAATGGTAAGTTAATCTGGTTCAGTGTTACAGGAATGAAACGAGGAGTAAACTCGATTCAGAAATGGTCTTTGTCCACTAAGATGGTCTTGGTAGCAATGCCTTGGCTACGATGGAAATCATATCATGTGATTAATGTTTTTCCACAATTAAAAGATTTATTCCAAAGAAATTTTGTCAGGATTGATGTTCTATAATGATTAATTCATGACGTACTGCCATGTTTTATGTCATTACTCATGATTTTGATGTTTAAATATAATGTTCATGTTTTTAAGTTCAAATGTATATGGTTTGTTTTATTTTCTCCATGCTTACCCTTACTGATCATTTGAGCTCACCCTTTTTTATGTTTTCTATTCCCCCAGGATTAAAATAACGGTTTTACGTAAGGAAACAAAAAGGGGAGGATTGTTATTGGAGATTTTGAAGATCTTTCAACATGATTAGTAGTTTATATTCCAAGATTCCAAAGACACTAAACTATTATGGTCCTTGTGTGTCTGTTTTTGTTATGTATTATATATTCCTCAAAAGTAATGTAATGTCCATGTATGTCAATCTTCGGATCTCTACAGTTGGTATCAGAGGAAAGGTTTTTTCAACCTTTGGAAACTACGATGCAAAAACGTTACTGAGATCCCTAGAGATATTTCTAAGGTATGTCTAGGGATGTCCCTAAGGATAAGTATACATATAGGATATAGTCCTTGAACTATGGTAACGGTCCTAGAATTTAATCCAAGATGTTAGATATTGAGGGTACTCCCCCTTTACAAAGTTTTTCTCCCTAGCATGATTTTTTCCTCTCACTATATTCATTTTGGGTTTTATAAAATGGCTGGAAACTGGAAGAATCACAATAATGGAGGATATGATGTACAATGGAATGATATTCTTCACCAGAAACCAAATTAAATTGGATCTAGAAGTCCAAATGTCATTATTATTCCGAATCATAAATCTCATTATATGATCAATAATCTCAACTTTGGTAAGTTTCCCGACTCAGATAATAAGAGAAAGATGGAGTTTCATGATGATCATAGGTGAAAGAAAGTTAAATTTCCATCATGTAAATCATGTGGGAAGAGGCATCGTGGAGATTGTTTCAAAGCAACTGGAAGATGCTTTGGGTTTGGAAAAGAAGGACACAAATTCAGTAAGTGCAAAGGAAAACTTTCAGTTAACATCATGGACAAGTATGATGGTATTGCTATGACATCAAAAATGATAAGATGTTTTAAATGTGGAATGTACAGGCATTATGCAAACCAATTCCCTAAGGGAAAATCTCATGAAGAAAATTAGTATGGTCATATGGGTAGTATTTATGTGGATGATGATGAGGAGACTACAAATGATATATGAGATGAAAGAAGTGTTGAAGCTTAGTCAGTTGTTTAAGAAGGTAGTGGAATGATTATATATTTATCAAGAGTTATGTTGTATAGTTAATGGTACGATGGAATAAAGAATCATCTATGGATTGATAAACTATTTTTTTTCCTAAATTATTGGAATGTATATGTTGAATGGTAACGGTAACCATGAAAGGTTATTCAGATATTTTTGGAAAGTTGATGATATGCGCATAATGAAGGGATAAGAAGATAACGAGATGTTTGATTGTATTCATGAGCTCATAGCTGATAAAAGGACAATGTGATATCATGATTTGAGTATATAGATTTAATTTGGGATTTTTGTATGTGGAAAGAGTTAACTTTTGATAGAATTCATGTTTTCTCTAAGGTTATATGGTAATTCATGTTTCAAGAGAATACATGATTAAGGTATTCACATGATTGGAATGTAATGAACAAGATATGTCGGGGACAAATGAAAGAATTCACATGCTCAGTAAATGAAATTTCTAGTAATTGTTTTCTTTATATTATAAGCTTAGACATAAGTATTTTGGATAACCCTAAAGATTTGAAATGGATTATGATGGATATAATTGATTATTGTTTTAGGCTATAACTTTTTTCGATATTATTTATAGGATGTTATAGTAATGAAGTTTTAGAAAAAGTGAAACTTGCTGGATGGGAGACAACCCATATCGTCGGACAAGGATGTGGAAATCGAACCCACAACCAAAGAGCGACATGCCTTTATCGCCTACCACTGGCCTATAGGAAGTCCCTGGTTAGTGGAAAGTAGTTTTATTTTATTAAGCGGTATGATAAATAAAGTATAAGTCCAATTTTGGAACCATATACGATTAATATGACCATAAGATGGACTTATAACTTTTTCTAAACTTTTGTTTGAAGCAGATGGAATGACACGTCATTCTATCACATGATCTGCTAATGCTTCACGAATAACAATGTCGACTTCATTTCTTTAAGGCAAGAAGTGGAAATTGTTCAATTCACAAACAATATTGAGATTGAACCAAAATCATGTAAGTATTTATTTTAATTCATCAACTTTAGGGATATGATATTGAAAATCAAAAATGTTTTCCTAGTTCCCTTATATCCGATGAATCAGATGGTACCATAGATCATCACAAATTTATGGCTTTGTGATTGTTGTCTTTTTCATAGCCCTCTTCTCTACCACTCTCCATCAGAACATGATGGTTAGATTTTTCTTCCATATCTATATTTTCACCTATGTTATCCTATGTGGGAACCCAATTGATGAGTTTATTTGGGTATCCATTTTGTTTCTAACATTCCTTTTTAGAATTATGTTTTAGCATTCTTTTTTACAATGTGGGTTTATGTGAAAGAAACTTTCAAGTAGTAAACGATTTATAACCCCGACGAATTTTGAGGGTGAAATTCATTTTAAGGGGGGTAGAATGTAACACCCCAATATTTTATGATAAGTATTATTTTTAATTTATTTGATTTCATGTGTTTTATTCTACAAAAAGATTATCTTATGCTATACGCAACACTGTATTAGCTTGCATTATACACAACACTATCCATAGAATGTGTTACACACAATTTCATGTTCGTTTGATAATAGTCATTCTATGCAACATTGAGTGTATATATATATATATTAAATTTATAAATGAAATATGGTTGTATTTTTTTATACAAAACAACAAATAAGTCGTTCACTACACGCAACACTGACTTGGCTTGCATTACATGCAATCGTGACCTTCCTCGATAGCGTGTGTTGTACGCAATATCGGGTTTCACTAAACGATGATATATTTTTATAATATTATTTTGGACTTGCCGTTATGAATAGTATTAACTTAATTTTGAATTTTATAACATTATTATTCATCTTATAAATATTTTAAAACATTTTATGTGAACAAAATAAATTTTTCCCGTGAAATAAGTATTTTTCAAAAAATGCAGTTTTACCGCCTTTTGATGGCACACCCACATTAAATATATTTTTTGAAATGTTTATAAGTTCATTTTGACAAAATAAAATCCTTATTTGGAATCAGGATATAAAAATTTACTTTGGATAAATTTTTCACATTATTCTGATAACTTTTATATTTTAATGAATAGTAAAAACACGCTATATTTTAATTAAAAACAAATTTTTTCATCGTAATAATTTATATGGTTAAATTATAATATTTAATGATTTTAAAGTATGAATAGAATATATTTTTACCATTTAATATAATTTCACATAGAATTCTTAGGTTAAATCAATTCAATCTTTTGCGATGTTTTAAACGAAAACCCATTTTATTTCGACAACGGGATTAATATTAATATAATTTCGGAAACTTCTGTGTTTTTTTTTGAAAAATGGATTCCATATTTTGATTCAGTGGGTCCAAATTATGTTAATTGGTTAGTTTTATTTTTTTGAGATTATGAATAGTAACTACGGTAATTTTTATTTACTGTAGTTAAAGGTAAATTGGGTAATTAAGGGTAAATATAAGATTATAAAATTACCCTAACACTTTACAAAATTTTATTGGATGAATAAAAGTCGACCCATATCACCTAAGGGTCGAATTATATTCATTTTATGGACTTTTGACCATGAAAATAATTTAATTATTATTAAAACCAAAGAAAGTGACAACATGTCACTCTCTTAAATATTATAATTATAATAATTTTATGTTAGTGATAAACTTCATGAAACTTCGAAAATGAATAGTCTCCAGAAAGATAACAAAATTATCTACATCATGGTAATTTATTTAGAATTTTTATGGATCAAATAAGTATCATTAATTGTGACACAATAGTGATGCAGAAATTGTTTATCTTGTGAAAAATCAAGAATATAGTTTTTATTAATCTAATAGTTACCATAAAAGGCACAAAAACCTGACCAAAACTTATTTTTCATGTAAATTTAAACCATAATCATCCAATGGTCGGATATTTTACCATTTGGAGCCTTATAAAATCAATTACGACACTTCTATTTTATTATTTTAAACGATTCCAAATTTTCCACCTTCATAATTTAATAAATATGTCAATTTAAATATTCGGATTTCAAGATGATAAATTAGAGTAAAATTATTATTGTCAAAGGTGATTGATTTATCTTCATGATAGGATTTAATTTTTAATTTTAATGCCACAAATATGTAAATTATATAATTATACAAAACTGTTGTAGTATTTATTTTATTAAGAGATAAACCAAATAAATTGTTTTAAAATTGATAAAATAAATAATATATGGACAATTTAATGTGATCCACTAATTTTATAGAAATATATGACCTTTTATGAATATATTAAAGCTTTTAGTTCGAACATATATTCTTTATATATTTTATTTAACTTCAAATAAATGAATATTGTCAAAATTGACAATATTGTTATTTTATAAAAATAACATATTATATAATTGTTTAAAAATCACAAAAATATATAAAAATTATATATTTAAATTTATATTGTCTAAATTGTTATCAAGTATCCAATTATGGACAATTCACAACAACTATGTTATTATTTGGTATAATTTGAAATTTAGAATGTTATTACCACAAATAAAATTAAATTGATTACGTAAGGATAAATCAAGTTGATAATGATTAAAATAATTTCCTAACATGTCTAAATTTTACTGGTTGATGATATTAAAACCCTATCTCATCTAATATTAGAATATGAGTCATTTTTTGAGGTTTTAATGTTGCGATATATTTATTATAAATTAATATTTTTAATATTTCCCAAGGTGCCCCTCTCCTCCCTTATAAAAGGGAACCTCCTACCTCTATTCCTCACACCAATTTGAGCCTTCAAGCTCCACCAACCCCTGCAAAATTATTTTCTCCACTTCCCTAGAAACATCATAGAGGTTTTGTTCTTCTATAAAGATCATCTTTAGTTCCCTAAGAGGAGGTCTCAAAGAGGCGCTTCAAAGAAGAGGTAATGTCTGTTACTGATTCATTCAACTTTATCTCTTCTTCTACATCATCTTCTTTAGTTATTTCATTATGAAGTAAAAACATCAGTATCACTAATATACTGATATGTTATTATAAGTATGAAACATCCCTATTTCACCATCTATCCATCCTATGGAAAATGAAATCACCGCGCGTGTGTACGTACGGAATATTGTCTCCACGCCGTAGTGTAATCTATTTTTCCAACACCACCTTACTTGGATGGGTATAATGGTGTAAAGAATAACTATACATAGTTATTATAAAATCATACTGATTATGATATATTTTTTCATAAACTCCAATTCAATTCAATAATTATGGAAATGATATCATCGCTCGTGCGTACGTACGGACTACCGTCTCCACGATGCAATGAGATTCATTTTCCATGTTAACAATTCAAGAATGATTATAAAGTATATATAATAAGTAATAATATATGACATAATAATGATACTGGATTTATGTATATATATTTGTGTCATATACTTAATTTCATTCAATTCAATAAGGAAATGAAAACTGCGTTCAAGCGTACGTATGGCCTACCGTCTCCATGAACGGTGTATTTCTTTCCCTTTATCGATCTATTATATATATGTATATTATAAATATATATTATATATAAATCATGTTTTACATTATGTATGTATGTAATCATTATCTATGTAATCATATGAACAATTACAAGTTAAAACACGAATGAAAAATGAAACGATTTTACCCAAAACGCTACATTAACATGAATTTACAAAAGAACGGGTAATGTAAAGTCATAAGTGAACCATATATGATATAGTAACAATGAATATGATTTTGTAATAAGTAAATGACACTATTTAAATCATTATACAGGTGGTTTGGATATGTACGAAGCATATCAGACCTAAGGTAAGGGATAATTATTCTAATCTCATTCTTATCCGAGATTGCTTATTCGTAAGTATTTACTGGGGTTATGATTATTATCCATGTCCATATGTTCTCAAAATGTTTTCATAAAATGCTTAATTTTCTTCCATGTATGTTTAAATTCATTTTTACCCTTTTATACTTTTACCGCATCGTATGGAAGGAATCTTTCTTTTGTTTACCATATGAGGTACATTTTGACTTTTTCGACAAAAGTAAGAGGAAATTGTTATTTTTTTAACTTATACAGCATGAATGGATTTTTAAGCTTTTATAAATCCTTATTTTCAAGAAGCTTCCTCCAAAATATTTCATGACTATTTTTAACAAAATCCTTTTCTTTTAAAATTGCATGGCCTTTTGTGAAAAGAAAATGATTTTGAAGAAGAAAGGATATTTTCCTCAAGAATTCAATTCAAGTGTTTTATCAAAACCATTTTTCATCTAAGATGACAATATATCATATGTGTATGGTTCAAGTATAATGTTTCTATGATTTACATGGCTTCACTTTCCTTATTATGAAATGATATCAATTTCTTTGATATGGATTATGTGATGATGGGATGATGTATATGAAACCCATTTTATTCTTTGGGTTATTATGAATGATGTATTTTTATTTTGTGGCACAAGTAAGAATGATTTCATTAAGAGATGGGTGGGACCTATATCTCCCTCCAATGCATTGGGTAAAGATTTATATCTCATGATATAGACATGGCTGGAACGGTAAGTTAATCTGGTTCAGTGTTATAGGACTGAAATGAGGAGTGAACTCAATTCTGAAAGAGACATTGTCCACTAAGATGGTCTTTGCAGCAATGCCTTGGCTACCATGGAAATCATATCATGTGATTAATGTTTTTCCACAATTACAAGTTTTATTCCCAAGCTATTTTTTCATGATTGATGTTCTATTTTGATCTATTCCTTACGTACTGCAATGTTTTATGTCATTACTCATGATTTTTATGTTTAAATATTATGTTAATGTTTTAAAATTCAAATGTATATGTTTTGTTTTATTTTCTCCATGCTTACCCTTACTGAGCATTTGAGCTCACCCTTTTTTGTTGTTTTCTTTTACCCCAGGATTAAAATAAAGGTTCTAGGTAAGGAAACAAAAAGGGGAGGATCATTATGGGAGATGTTGAAGATCCTTCAACATGATTAGATGTTTATATTTCATGTTTCCAAAGACACGAAACTATTACGGTCCTTGTGTGTCTGTTTTTGTTATGTATTAGTTATTCTACAAATGTAATGTAATTTCCATGTATGTCAATCTTCGGGTCTCTACACCAACTATGGGACTTGCGTGCCTAAATTTCTTATCCAATTTTTCAAATTCCTTCACAAATTTTATGAAAAATTAACTTACTTTAATAGTTAATTATTCAACTTTTGTGTAGATCCAATGGCCCCCAAGAGAATCGGAACGACTTATGAACTGGAAAGCAAAAGAATTGATGATATGATAGACATCGTTGTCCATGATTACTATTCCACCTGTGAATGTACTCTCCCAGAATTATCCAAGTACATGAAGAAGCATCATATTAATTTCCCGCACAACATCTATCTGCCATTGTATGGCCATGGTCATCTGCAAGATGTCAATATTCTATAATAAAAGAACTATCTCCAGCATTCTTGGTTTCAGTCATATACCAACATTTATTCAGAAATTGTGTCAATCGCAAGAACATTTTCTAACACTGGAACAGTAAAGAAAGCCTATATAATGCATCATAGCTCGTGTGCACCAGATCTAAAACCTAACAAACCTAAGCTGCAACCACATTGTTATCCCTCAATATTTCGAAATTTTTAGATGGATTAATCCAAAGGCTACAAGGAGAAATGGGAATTCCGTTCAGGATGATGGGTGAAGCCAACTTGGATGTGGGATTATTGGGTGCGATAAACATGTGAAGAGTATGTCAAGGATCTGAAGGGAGCTACAATTTATGAAATCGTCTGGGCTAGGGAGACGTATGTTTATAGGAATGATAATTTATCACTGGAGTTTATTAGCCGTTTGAGCCCAGAAACTAATCATTTCCATCTGACCCATGTAGATGTAGGCACTAGTTTGTGGGATGCCTACAAGATATCAGGGGTTCCAATTTTGGGTGACATGTATGACGAATTCATCCCTCCAAAGGCAACCCTGAATGATTCAGAGAGGACTTCGGATTTGGTTCAAGAATTATTGAAGATTTATCATAATTTCAAAATCTCAAATACTTCAAAGACTCATTCTAGAAGGGATATTCATCTATAGGAATGGATGGATGTGTTGATAAAGAAGAGGAGGGAAAATGGGACCACCTATACTCGTCCTACTAGCTGCCCTAGAGCGGATAAGAGAGGTGCTCCTGGCACATTCTGGCCAACTCTGGAAGCAGTAGAGTTTGAGAAATGGGGGTATGAAGTGAATCATAAAATCCCAGAGAAGACCCGTCTGGCAGGATTTTTAGCCTTATGGCTCAGTGTCTATCTTTTACGAGTCAGAGATTCGAAGGGAGGCATCAGGCCAGGGACCTTTGTTATTGCAGCAAAGTTGGCTGAGAGGAATATGGTGGGGTTGGCTACCCAATTTTTGGAAAAGATTCACAAGAGATTACTCTATGTCTATATGGGTAAGTCTCCTTTGATATTAGTTGGACCATTCCGTGTTTTATGGGGATGGATCACCACTCAATTCTGGAAAAATGTTGTTTAGAACAGAATACAGATTCATGGAAGTTCTTTTAGGCCATCTTTTCATGCCTTCTATGGAGTTTAACCTTTTTATCACAATGCCTATGATATTAGGCCAAGGCAGGGTATGCATAAGGAATTTCACTTCATTCCCTATGGAAATCTGCCGACATGGCGATTTGTTGAAGATGGATCAGCCAGCTTGGATACGAGGTCTTACATGCTGGCCTGCAGAGATGGTGTAATGGCGACCAGAATTGATGGGGAAATTATATGTGAGTCCTATGCTCCATATCGATTTTCACTCCAATTCAAGTGTCTATAGACAACTGTTTTATCTCCTCTAGTGCACGTCTGGTTAGAACAGAATCCAATAGTTGCCCGACAATTATGGTTTCTAATGGCTATGGAAAGGACTGGGGCAGTTTTTGACTTACCAGATGCTGAAGCGGTAAGATATTTGGCCATATGGTATGCTGAAAACTGGGTAGCACCATATCCTGAGGAAATATTGAATAAACCTGTTTATCAGGTGGGGAAGAAGAAGGGGACCATTGAGAAAGAAATAATTCAGGTGGAAGGTGATTCTTCCACTCCTGAAGCTGGTTCACTGAGTTCTTCAACTGAGGTTGATTCATCAGATTCTCAGGAGATACCACATGTTTCAAAGCAGCCATGTGCCATATATAATCCTCCGGTCAGAATCAAGAGAGCCACTCCATCATCTCCGGGTGAGTGACTTTATTAAGGAAATTAAATTTCTAGTAACTTTATAGTGTAAAAAGTTATCATTCTCTTTTTATAGTTACAGGAGCTAGAAAAAAATTAAAATCCAAGGTTCAAGGACCTTCTTTGTATCCTTCTAGTATGCATGCATATCTACGACCAGAGGCCATCCAGACATGGTGGGATGTATACTGTGATATTGAAACTATCTGGAAGGAGCTATGTGAAGGGCTACATATTCCTCGAATAGGGACTCTTCAGGATCCTAAAAATATTAATTTCAAGGATAAATCAGATGAAGTAAGAGCCTATGTCAAAGAGTTGAGGACCTATATACATGCCACTGATGATTCTATCCCTATCACTAAGCGGGTGAAGGAAATTATGGATCATGGTGCCACTGATGAGGAGTGGCATGACTACGTGGCTTCTGAAGTTGTAAGTTTCTTTCCTTATTTACTTTTCAACTCGATTTTAGTTAAAGATTTGTTACTCAAGGAAATTACTTTCTTTATCCTACAGCTTGCAAGGAAAGGAAATACTGAAGTTCCTTCACCACAGTATAGCACTGGTGGTACTACCATCGGGGCTGCTGCTGAATCAGCTCGCGAGTCGGGCGAGATTTATCCCGACCAGTAGGCCATGAATGATGAGTTAGACATGGCCTTCCATTCGCCGATTCAAGTTCCAATAAGGGAGACTGCTTACACTCCCAAAAAGACAAAGAGACAAAGGAATCGAAGGAATAAGTACACAACTAAATTCTTCATTAGTACTGTTAAATGCCTCGGGTAATCATGAGTCTTAAACCATCAGAAAAATTTCTCATTTTCCTTGGGATTGAAGGGGATTTTCAATTTCCCCTCTGAGGGAGAGGACTGATCCTCCTTTGAAGACCATGGAGGGTTCTGTGGAACAGTCGCAAATTCATGCAAACTTAGCTTCTCCTGGAGAAGTGCCAGCATCTATTCCGAGTATCCCTCATGGTACTGGTAATTTAACAATGATTCATACAATACTTCATACAATGCTTCATTAAATGTTTAATGAAAACATCAACGAACTTCCATTATGTGATATTTCAGGTATACCACCTGCACCAGAATCATTGGAAGTCATGGAAACTGAATCTAGTATCCTTCCTAAAGAAGCTATCTATGGTCAGGGGCTGTAGAATGAGGGTCGGAAAGAAGACACATCAAATTCTCCAACTGGTGAGACTAACCAGGATTCTGAAATTCCATTGGATGAAATGATGAATCTTGTCATGTATTTCGAATAATTTTTGATCATGCTATGTTATCATGTGATTTGGAAGATCATGGGCATGAGTATTATCCTTCGTCTAGTAAATTTTATTAAAATTTACACTTCTAATCATGACTGAAAATAATATGCAGTTCCATCCAAAGATGATGCTGAACTACCAAATTCCTGAAGAGGGTGTGGAAATTTATGTCAACCCTACCACTGCAGAAACATTATCTCAAGTTGAGCTAAACCCAGTAAACCCTCCTGAGACCTATCTTGAAGATCCTGCTGAAACTGGGAAAGATGGGGAGGAGTCTTCTCAAGCTGTTGATCTACAGTTAGGTAATTATTGTACTGAGTTTTCAACAAAGACAAACAACTTTCATTGTTCTATGAATCTAACCATACTTTTAATTGATCAAACAGGTATATCAACATCAATGGCTAGATCTGGAGGTGAAGTCTCATTTTCTGCCCAAACAGTAGTAGAAGGTGATGCAACCAGGTCATGGAGAAAGAGAAGAACATGTCACTTCCTTAAGTGCATTAATACTAGATTACATGCCCCCCTTTGATGATGATGTCGAATCAGACCCAGAGTTGCTTATGGTGCTCAGCTTTTCATGACTCAACGCATGGAACAACATATGAAAAATCATATCTGAAGTGCCTCTTGATGATTTTTCATCAATCATTTCCCAATTTTCATCCCTGTTCGTCATGCTAGGAATTGGAGGTTTTGGATATCAAGAGATCCATACTACGGTGAAATAGTAACACTTAAGAAGGGAGAAGGACAAAAAGTGATGTGAAGATCTAACTAGGGTGAAGTTGTCAGTAAATATCCGCGAATTTGATGCTGCAGTATCCCAAGCTGAGGCAGATTATGCTGCCCAAATGAAGGAGCTGAAGCATAAAAGCAAAGATAAATTCATCCAGTAGATGCATCTCTAGCAACAGTTAGATGATGTTTCTGGGGAACATGACCAACTCAATAATTTGTTTGAGGGAGATCAAATGAATGGTATGAAGGACATTGCGGATGCCAAGAAAGCACTCCATCTGGATGAAATGAGTGATTTTGGTCAAGTGCATGAGCATCATGTAGCTACTGATGAAGCTTTGGATTTTGTTCATCAAGTGAAGACTTATATTGACGAACTCCTGTAATTTCATGTAAAAGAGAAGAGACTCCAATCTGTGGATTCCCTTCTAATCTCTTGTGCACCAAATGAAAAACGTTTTTATCTACATTCATTTGTGCATGTATTTTCCTACTACCTACTTTAAATTTTTACCTAATCCAATGGGACAAATATGCATAGTTTGATTTTTACTAGGATTATTATAAATAACCCTACAAACATTGAATCTTTTAATTTCTCAATATTACCTAAATCATACAAAATGTATGTTTAGTGAGCTGGAAGTTGACTTTTATTCAGAATTACTTCATCTTTTGTGGGTAGTTTAAAGTCATGAACATCGGACAAAAAGAGGCTAATGTTTAAGGTTGAAATATCTTTGACCGAAATGGAATAAAATTGACTCAATTCCTTGAAAATTTATCTGAAAACATATTATCACACTCATGTATGAGGGAAAAAATGTAAACTATGAGTTATGAAAGTTTTAATCCGAGGAATGATATGAAAAAGAGCTAAAAGGAATTATAAGAATTATTTCCCAAGAATGATGTTACAATTATTTAACAAACCCGTTAGGGGGTTGAATTATGCAGGGCCACCTAAGGGCATTGGTTGCATAGTAAAATAAATAGCATCTTTTGGATGACATGTCTGTTATGTATACTACTTATTCAAGGCTGCCTAAGGGAACGTGCTGCATAGTTAGGCAAAAGAACTCTCAGAAATTTACTTTTCTATTTCTATGATGCCAGTGAATTTTTATGGGTATTCAACTTTCCCAAAGTATAGAGTTTTCTGTATGGAAAGAGGTACTTGAATATTGAGAATATATTTCCAAACAAGATTATCGAAGAACTGGATGAATATCACTCCTAGGAAAGTCTGACCCAAACGTCGGGATGGAAAATATAAACCATAGATTTGAGTACTTTCATATCATGAAAAAGGATATGGGAAAAATATGTTATCGATCTCTATTTTTGAAGATCCCTACATATTTTCATTAAGATAAATAAGGACAAAATAGGATTGCATGCCAAGAATTAAGTTACTACTATTTTAAAAACCCATTAGGGGTTGAATTATGCAGGGTCACCTAAGGGCATTGGCTGCATAGTCAAATAATAGCATCTTTTGGCTGACAGGTCTGTTATGTAGACCATTTATGCAAGGTTGCCTAAGGGCGCGTGCTGCATAGTCAGGAAAAAGAACTCTCATAGATTGGACATTTTTTTGACCATAATTCAAGAAAAAAAGGTATGGAGATCTGAAAATATTTATGATTATGATTATGACACATAAAGAAATGAGTATTTTCCAATGTATGTAGAGATACACAGATCAATGCTAACCATAATCATGTTTTGGATGGGTCCTGAATTGAAATGTTCGTCTTCACTACGTATCCCATAAGGATGGGAATCAATCCATACGTAGTTCTTGAACTATAGTTTAACGTCATGTGGGATGAAAGTGTAAGAGATCTTAGTATAGGGTCATAGAACTCAGACCATTATAATAAATACACTGTGTGTGTTTTCACATGGACTTTTCAGCCATGGTTCTGAAATTGGAATTTGGGGTTAGGACCAAAAGGCTTTGGGCTAGATTCGAGGGACACTCGAACGTTCCTACATATCCCATAAGGATGGGAATCATGCTCATGTACTTCTATAAATACCCTCTGTACAAATTTGGTTCGTACATGTGAATGGTGAAAGGGGACATTAATGTAGTGATGGTTTAACCCAAGATAAAAGGTTCGGTCATTGTCATGTATGCACATAGTCTTTGGAATGAAACATTATTGAAAATCAATGTAAATAATGATTCCTTCTTAGGTGAGGGTATCAAAGAATGTTATTGTTTATTGTCATACTGGACAAAAAGTGTTGTACAGTGTAACATCATATAGCAAGGACGAAAGTGAACCAATGTGAAGAGATTGGTTTTGGGCTTGTACCTCAGGAGGTTGCCTACGTACCCATCCTAGAAGGCAAGGATCAAAGTCTGCGTAGTTCAATTAAAGAATGAATTAATGATCAAGTTGTTCATGGGGACAACGACCTAAAAAATGGTGTTGGGACTTACACATGATTAGCGGCCCAGAGAGGGTGTTATGGTTGAAGTTTTCTCTAAGCTCATGTGAGTCATACTTAGTGTGAGAAATAAGAGGTAACAACAACCTTAACGATGCATAGTTTAATGTCATGTAGTTCATATGAAGAGACTATGCAATTTAATGTCATACAATTTGGAATATTGGTGCTGCACAGTTTAGTGTGATGTAGTAGGGACAAAATATAGTTTAACATCATGTAGGATGTATTAAAGGATTTCTATACAGTTTAGCATCATGTAGTTAGGATGATGGAGACAATACAGTTTAATGTCATGTTGGAAAAAAGGAGGATTTTGTAGTTTAATGTCATTCACTAAGGACAAAAGAGGACACATTTTAACATCATGTTGGATGTAATAGGTTCCTTTTCATAGTTTAATGTCATGTTGGATGAAAAAAAGGACGATACAGTTTAGCGTCATGTTGGACGTAAGTGCCAATTGTTTAAAGTCATATGCATGGACCCTGAATGGTGAAGTTTAATGTCATGTTGGACGCAAGGGACATGAAAATAGTTAAAGATCATATTCCTGGACAGTAGATTGTGTAGTTTAAAGTCGTGCTGGACGTAAGAGACTTTTGTACAGTTTATCATCATGTAGTTAGGACGTCACAGTTTAACATCATCTGGGAAGAAAGTAATACAAATAGTTTAGGGTCATATTTATGGATCGTGGAAATATATTTTGTGTTTATACAAAATACTTCTTCAGAAATCTGGCACTAGTTGGAGTAGTGATGAGTTTTCCATCCATCGAGATTAAAGAATAATCTCCATTGGAATAGACCTTCTGTATTGAATATGGTCCTTCCCACTTTGGTTCATGCTTGGGAGGTTTCTTTCCTGGTATCATTGGAGTTCTGAGAACTAATACCAACTCTCCCTGAACGAATGAATGAAGATGATCATTTTTGTTGAAAGCTCATGCTATTCGATTCTGATATAATTCCATGTTGTGTAGGGTGCATAATCTTTTCTCATATAACCGTTCCAATTCATCCAATCACTTTTGATATTGTTCATCTGTATATTATTTGATCCCAAATAGCTACTATGAGCGAAGGCAATTGAACTTCAATGGCCAAGACTACTTCAATTCCATATACCAGTGAATATGGAGTTAACCACATTGTAGTGCAGGTGGTAGTTTGATAATCCCATAAAGCATGAAAGAGTTTATCAGGCCATGACCTCTTATCTTTATCCACCATATTTTTCAGTATATTTTACAGAGACTTGATGAATGCTTCTATTTGGAAATTGGCCGCTGCATGATACTGAGATGAATGATTGGATTTGATGTTGTATTCTTGATACAACTTCTTCACCTCGGATGAACAGAAGTTGTTGCCATTTTCCATCAATATGGTATGAGGGACACCAAATATTGTAATGATGTTGGACTTGATAAAGCTAACAATTATTTGAGAACTAAAATCTTTGAGATGTATTGCCTCTTCCCATTTGGAAAGGAATTTAGTAGTAGTAATAATATACTTAAACTGCTTGGCCATAGCTGAAGGGTAAGCTCCCACCACATCCATTCCCCATGTGGCTAATGGCCATGAGTATTTAGCTGTATGAAGATACTCTGGAGCTTGATGAATGAATTTGTCTTGTACTTTTCATGAATGACACTTCTCAATGCAATCTTGTATCATTGAAGGCCAAAAGTATCCAAGCCTTCGAATCTAATAATACAGTCTATGTCCAGAATGGTGGGCACCACAGACTCCTGCATGCACTTATTTCATGATATCCATTGTCACTTCACCATCAATTCATCTAAAGATAACTCCATCAAAACCACGCTTGTAGAGAATTTTCTCTAGGTGATCTGTGCTATCATAAAGATTAAAATGGACCACACGTTTCTAGATTTGTTCTTTCCCAGCTCTATTAGGTGGAATTGTTCTATTTTGATGGTATTCCCTGATAGGTGGCATCCATCCCGTAGTGGGACCATATGGTTCATATATGGGACTAATTTCATTGATTTCCTCTGTTTTGTCTTGAATATAATGTGAAATTGTACGAAGGTGGGAAATAATGATGATTTTCTCATCCTCATTTGGATCTGCCAGAGTGGTGGCTATATTAGCATGTGCATCACCTGTAGCATTTTTTGATATTGGGACATAAGAAAATGTTGGTTCTGAAGGAAATTCCGCCACTAACTCTCTAACGTAATCATACAAAGGGATTAGTTCTTCTTTTCTGATTGCATAATCCATATTGAATTGTTTGATTACAAGGTCTGAATCACCTTTCACCTTTCAGTGATTCACTTGTTCTTGAAGCACCAACTCTAAGCCTGCGATGTGAGCTTGGTATTCCACTTCATTATTTGTACCACCTCCCAATAATGATATGGAATAAGGTAACACTACCTTTTATAGAGAAATGAGCACAATTCATAAGACAAATTTTTTGAATTAAGGATTTTCCATTTTCCTCCCTGTTGGACTTCTGGAAGCACCATCAAAGTACATTTCCCATGTTTGATTGTATTCATGAGATCATAGCTGATAAAAGGACAAAGTGATATCATGATTTGAGTATATAGATTTAATTTGGGAATTTTGTATGTGGAAAGAGTTAACTTTTGATAGAATTCATGTTTTCGCTAAGGTTATATGGTAATTCATGTTTCAAGAGAATACATGATTAAGGTATTCACATGATTGGAATGTAATCAACAAGATATATCGGGGACAAATGAAAGAATTCACATGCTCAGTAAATGACATTTATAGTAATTGTTTTATTTATACTATAAGCTAAGACAGAAGTATTTTGGATAACCCTAAAGATTTGAAATGGATTATGATGGATATAATTGATTATTTTTTTAGGCTATAAATTTTTTCGATATTATTTATAGGATGTTATAGTAATGAAGTTTTAGAAAAATTAAAACTTGCAGGATGGGAGACAGCCCATATCGTCAGACGAGGCTGTGGAAATCGAACCCACAACCAAAGAGCGACAGGCCTTTATCGCCTACCACTGGCCTATAGGAAGTCCCTGGTTAGTGGAAAGTAGTTTTATTTTATTAAGCGGTATGATAAATAAAGTATAAGTCCATTTTTGGAACCATATACGATTAATATCACCATAAGATGGACTTATAACTTTTGCTAAACTTTTGTTTGAAGTAGATGGAATGACACGTCATTCTATCACATGATATTCTAATGCTTCACGAATAACAATGTCAACTTCATTTCTTTAAGATATGAAGTGGAAATTGTTAAATTCACAAACAATATTGAGATCGAACCAAAATCATGTAAGTATTTTTTTTAATTCATCAACTTTAGGGATATGATATTGAAAATCAAAAATGTTGTCCTAGTGCCCTTATATCCGATGAATCAGATGGTACCATATATCATCACAAATTTATGGCTTTGTGATTGTTGGCTTTTTCATAGCCCTGATCTCTACCACTCTCCATCAGAACATGATGGTTAGATTTTTCTTCCATATCCATATTTTCACCTATGTTATCCTATGTGGGAACCCATGTGATGAGTTAATTTGGGTATCCATTTTGTTTCTAACATTCCTTTTTAGAATTATGTTTTAGCATTCTTTTTTACAATGTGGGTTTATATGAAAGAAACTTTCAAGTAGTAAACGATTTATAACCCCGATGAATTTTGAGGGTGAAATTCATTTTAAGGGGGGTAGAATGTAACAACCAAATATTTTAATATAAGTATTCTTTTTAATTTATTTGATTTCATGTGTTTTATGGTAAAAAAATATTATCTTATGCTATACGAAACACTGTATTAGCTTGCATTATACACAACACTATTCATAGAATGCGTTACACACAATTTCATGTTCGTTTGATAATAGTCATTCTACGCAACATTGAGTGTATATATATATATATATTAAATGTATAAATGAAATATGGTTGTATTTTTTTATACAAAACAACAAAGTAGTCGTGCACTACACGCAACACTAACTTGGCTTGCATTACATGCAATCGTGACCTTCCTCGATAACGTGTGTTGTACACAATATCGGCTTTCACTAAACGATGATATATTGTTATAATATTATTATGGAATAGCCGTTATGAATAGTATTAACTTCATTTTGAATTTTTTAACATTATTATTCATCTTATAAATATTTTAAAACATTTTATGTGAACAAAATAAAATTTTCCCGTGAAATAAGTATTTTTCAAAAAATGCAGTTTTACCGCCTTTTGATGGCACACCCACATTAAATATAGTTTTTGACATGTTTATAAGTTCATTTTGAAAAAATAAAATCCTTATTTGGAATCAGGATATAAAAATTTACTTTGGACAAAATTTTCACATTATTCTAATAACTTTCATATTTTAATGAATAGTAAAAACACACTATATTTTAATTAAAAACAAATTTTTTCATCGTAATAATTTATATGGTTAAATTATAATATTTAATGGTTTTAAAGTATGAATAGAATATATTTTTACCATTTAATATAATTTTACATATAATTCTTAGGTTAAATCAATTCAATCTTTTGCGATGTTTTAAACAAAAACCCATTTTATTTCGACAACGGGATTAATATTAATTTAATTTCGGAAACTTAGGTGTTTTAAATTTTGAAAAATGGATTCCATATTTGGATTCAGTGGGTCCAAATTATGTTAATAGGTTACTTTTATTTTTTTTGAGATTATGAATAGTAACTACGATAATTTTTATTTACTTCAGTTAAAGGTAAATTGGGTAATTAAGGGTAAATATAAGATTATAAAATTACCCTAACACTTTCCAAAATATTATTAGATGAATACAAGTCGACCCATATCACCTAAGGGTCGGATTAGAGCCATTTTATGGTCTTTTGACCTTGAAAATAATTTAATTATTATTAAAACCAAAGAAAGTGACAACATATCACTATCTTAAATATTATAAGTATAATAATTTTATGTTACTGATAATCTTCATGAAACTTCGAACATGAATAGTCCTCAGAAAGATAACAAAATTATCTACATCATGGTAATTTATTTAGAATTTTTAGGGATCAAATAATTATCATTAATGGTGACACAATAGTGATGCAGAAATTGTTTATCTTGTGAAAAATCAAGAATATAGTTTTTATTAATCTAATAGTGACCATAAAAGGCACAAAACCATGAAAAAAACTTATTTTCCATTTAAATTTAAACCATAATCATCCAATGGTCGGATATTTTACAATTTGGAGCCTTATAAAAGCAATTACGACACTTCTATTTTTTTATTTTAAATGATTCCAAATTTGCCACCTTAATAATTTAATAAATATGTCAATTTAAATATTCTGATTTCAAGATGATAAATTAGAGAAAAATTATTATTGTCAAAGGTGGTTGATTTATCATCATCATAGGATTTAATTTTTAATTTTAATGCCACAAATATGAAAATTAAATTATTATACAAAACTGTTGTAGTAATTATTTTATTAAGCGATAAACCAAATAAATTGTTTTAAAAATGATAAAATAAATAATATATGGACTATTTAATGCTATCCACTATTTTTATAGAAATATATGACATTTTATAAATATATTAACGCTTTTATTTCGAACATATCCTCTATATATATTTTATTTAACTTCAAATAAATGAATATTTTCAAAATTGACACTATTGTTATTTTATAAAAATAACATATTATAAAATTGTTTAAAAATCACAAAAATATATAAAAATTATATATTTAAATTTATATTGTCTAAATGGTTATAAAGTATCCAATTATGGACAATTAACAACAACTATGTTATTATTTTTTATAATTTGAAATTTAGAATGTTATTACCACAAATAAAATTAAATTGATTAAGTAAGGATAAATCAAGATGATAATGATTAAAATAATTTCCTAACATGTCTAAATTTTAATGTTTGATGATATTACAACCCTATATCATCTAATATTAGAATATGAGTCATTTTTTGAGGTTTTAATGTTGCGATATATTTAATATAAATTATTATTTTTAATATTTCCAAAGGTGCCCCTCACCTCCCTTATAAAAGGGCACCTCCTACCTCTATTCCTCACACAAATTTGAGCCTTCAAGCTCCGCCAACCCCTGCAAAATTATTTTCTACACTTCCCTAGAAATATCATAGCGGTTTTTTTCTTCTATAAAGATCAAATTTAGTTCCCTAAGAGGAGGTCTCAAAGAGGCGCTTCAAAGAAGAGGTAATGTCTGTTACTGATTCTTTCAACTTTATTTCTTCTTCTACATCATCTTCTTTAGTTGTTTCATTGTGAAGTAAAAAACATCAGTATCACTAATATACTGATATGTTATTATAATTATGAAACATCCCTATTTCACTATCTATCCATCCTATGGAAAATGAAATCACCGCGCGTGTGTACGTACAGAATACTGTCTCCACGCCGTGGTGTAATCTGTTTTTCCAACACCACCTTACTTGGATGGGTATAATGGTGTAAAGAATAACAATACATAGTTATTATAACATCATACTGATTATGATATATTTTTTCATAAACTCCAATTCAATTCAATAATTATGTAAATGATATCATCGCTCGTGCGTACGTACGGACTACCGTCTCCACGATGCGATGAGATTCATTTTCCATGTTAACAATTCAAGAATGATTATAAAGTATATATAATAAGTAATAATATATGAAATAATAATGATACTGGATTTATGTATATATATTTATGTCATATACTTAATTTCATTCAATTCAATAAGGAAATGAAAAAAGCGTTCAAGCGTACATATGGCCTACCATCTCCATGAACGGTGTATTTCTTTCCCTTTATCGATCTATTATATATATGTATATTCTAAATATATATTATATATAAATCATGTTTTACATTATGGATGTATGTAATAATTATCTATGTAATCATATGAACAATTACAAGTTAAAACATGAATGAAAAATGAAACGATTTTACCCAAAACGCTACATTGACATGAATTTACAAAAGAACGGGTAATGTAAAGTAATAAGTGAACCATATATGATATAGTAACAATGAATATGATTCTGTAATATGTAAATGACTCTATTTAAATCATTATACAGGTGGTTTGGATACGTACGAAGCATATCAGACCTAAGGTAAAGGATAATTATTCCAATCTCATTCTTATCCGAGATTGCTTATTCGTAAGTATTTACTGGGGTTATGATTATTATCCATGTCCATATGTTCTCAAAATGTTTTCATAAAATGTTTAATTTTCTTCCATGTATGTTTAAAGTCATTTTTACCCTTTTATACTTTTACCACATCGTATGGAAGGAATCTTTCTTTTGTTTACCATACGAGGTACATTTTGACTTTTTCGACAAAAGTAATAGGAAATTGTTATTTTTTTTAACTTATACGGCATGAATGGATTTTTAAGCTTTTATAAATCCTTATTTAAAAGAAGCTTCCTCCAAAATATTTCAATAATATTTTTAAAAAAATTCTTTTCTTTTAAAATTGCATGACATTTTTTGAAAAGAAAATGATTTTGAAGAAGAAAGGATGTTTTCCTCAAGAATTCATTTCAAGTGTTTTATCAAAACCATTTTTCATCTAAGATGACAATATATCATATGTGTATGGTTCAAGTATAATGTTTCTATGATTTACATGGCTTCACTTTCCTTATTATGAAATGATATCAATTTCTATTATATGGATTATGTGATGATGGGATTATGTTTTTGAAACCAATTTTATTCTTTGGGTTATTATGAATGATGTATTTTTATTTTGTGGCAAAAGTAAGAATGATTTCATTAAGAGATGGGTGGGACCTATATCTCCCTCCAATGCATTTGGTAAAGATTTATATCTCATGAGATAGACATGGCTGGAACGGTAAGTTAATCTGGTTCAGTGTTATAGGACTGAAACGAGGAGTGAACTCGATTTTGAAAGAGACATTGTCCACTAAGATGGTCATTGCAGCAATGCCTTGGCTACCATGGAAATCATATCATGTGATTAATGTTTTTCCACAATTACATGTTTTATTCCCAAGCTATTTTTTCATGATTGATGTTCTATTTTGATCTATTCCTTACGTACTGCAATGTTTTATGTCATTACTCATGATTTTGATGTTTAAATATTATGTTCATGTTTTAAAATTAAAATGTATATGTTTTGTTTTATTTTCTCCCTGCTTACCCTTACTGAGCATTTGAGCTCACCCTTTTTTTTGTTTTCTTTTACCCCAGGATTAAAAGAAAGGTTTTAGGTAAGTAAACAAAAAGGGTAGGATCATTATGGGAGGTGTTGAAGATCCTTTAACATGATTAGATGTTTATATTTCAAGTTTCCAAAGACACGAAACTATTACGGTCCTTGTGTGTCTGTTTTTGTTATGTATTATATATTCTAAAAAAGTAATGTAATGTCCATGTATGTCAATCATTGGGTCTCTACACCAACTATGGGACTTGCGTGCCTAAATTTCTTATCCAATTTTTCAAATTCCTTCACAAATTTTATGAAAAATTAACTTAGTTTAAGAGTTAATTATTCAAATTTTGTGTTGATCCAATGGCACCCAAGAGAATCGGAACGTCTTATGAACTGGAAAGAAAAAGAATTGATGATATGATAGACATCGTTGGCCATGATTACTATTCCACCTTTGAATGTACTCTCCCAGAATTATCCAAGTACATGAAGAAGCATCATATTAATTTCCCGCACAACATCTATCTGCCATTGTATGGACATGGTCATCTGCAAGATGTCAATATTCTATAATAAAAGAACTATCTCCAGCATTCTTGGTTTCAGTCATATACCAACATTTCTTCAGAAATTGTGTCAATCACAAGAACATTTTCTAATGCTGGAACAGTAAAGAAAACCTATATAATGCATCATAGCTCGTGTGCACCAGATCTAAAACCTAACAAACCTAAGCTGCAACCACATTGTTATCCTCAATATTTCGAAATTTTTAGATGGATTAATCCAAAGGCTGCAAGGAGAAATGGGAATTCCATTCTAGAGGATGGGTGAAGCCAACATGGATGTGGGATTATTGGGTGCGATAAACATGTGAAGAGTTTGTCGAGGATCTGAAGGGAGCTGCAATTTATGAAATCGTCTGGCCTAGGGAGACGTATGTTTATAGGAATGATAATTTATCACTGGAGTTTCTTATCCTCTTGAGCCCAGAAACTAATCCTTTCCATCTGGCCCATGTAGATGTAGGGACTAGTTTGTGGGATGTCTACAAGATCTCAGGGGTTCCAATTTTGGGTGATATGTATGACGAATTCATCCCTCCAAAGGCAACCCTGAATGATTTGGAGAGGACTTCAGATTTGGTTCAAGAATTATTGAAGATTTATCATAAGTTCAAAATCTCAAATACTTTAAAGACTCAATCTAGAAGGTATATTCATCTATAGGAATGGATGGATGTGTTTCTAAAGAAGAAGAGGGAAAAGGGGACCACCTATACTCGTCCTACTAGCTGCCCTAGAGCGGATAAGAGAGGTGGTCCTAGCACATTCTGGCCAACTCTGGAAGCAGGAGAGTTTGAGAAATGGGGTTATGAAGTGAATCATAAAATCCTGGAGAAGACCCATCTGGCAGGATTTTTAGCCTTATGGCTCAGTGTCTGTCTTTTGAGAGTCAGAGATTCGAAGGGAGGCGTCAGGACAGGGACCATCTTTATTGCAGCAAAGTTGGCTGAGAGGAATATGGTGGGGTTGGATACCCAATTTTTGGAAAAGATTCATAGGAGATTACTCCATGTCTATATGGGTAAGTCTCCTTTGATATTAGTTGGACCATTCCGTGTTTTATGGGGATGGATCACCACTCAATTCTGGAAAAATGTTGTTTAGAATAGAATACAGATTCATGGAAGTTCTTTTAGGCCATCTTTTCATTCCTTCTATGGAGATTAACATTTTTCTCACAATTCCTATGATATTAGGCCAAGGCAGGGTATGAATAAGGAATTTCACTTCATTCCCTATGGAAATCTGCCGACATGGTGATTTGTTGAATATGGATCAGCCAGCTTGGAACAGAGGTCTTACATGCTGGCCTGCAGAGATGGTGTAATGGCGACCAGAATTGATGGGGAAATTATATGTGAGTCCTATGCTCCATATCGATTTTCACTCCAATTCAAGTTTCTATAGCCAACTGTTTTATCTCCTCTACTGCACGTCTAGTTATAATAGAATCCAATAGTTTCCCAACAATTATGGATTCTAATGGCTATGGAAAGGACTGGGGCAGTTTTTGACTTACCAGATGCTGAAGCGGTAAGAAATTTGGCCATATGGTATGCTGAAAACTTGGTAGCGCCATATCCTGAGGCAATATTGAATAAACCTGTTTATCCGGTGGGGAAGAAGGAGAGAACCATTGAGAAAGAAACAATTCAGGTGGATGGTGATTCTTCCACTCCTAAAGCTGGTTCATCGAGTTCTTCAACTGAGGTTGATTCATTAGATTCTTCGGAGATACCACATGTTTCAAAGTGGCCATGTGCCATATATAATCATCCTGTCAGAATCAAGAGAGCCACTCCATCAACTCCGGGTGAGTTACTTTTTTATTGAAATTAAATTGCTAGTAACTTTATAGTGTAACAAGTCATCATTCTTTTTTTATAGTTACAGGAGCTAGAAAGAAATTAAAATCCAAGGTTCAAGGACCTTCTTTTTAGCCTTCTAGTATGCATGCATATCTACGACCAGAGGCCATCCAGACATGGTGGTATGTATACTATGATACTGAAACTATCTGGCCAGAGCTATGTGAAGGGCTACATATTCCTCGAATAGGGACTCCTCAGGCTCCTACAAATATTAATTTCAAGGATAAATCGGATGAAGTAAGATCCTATTTCAAAGAGTTGAGGACCTATATACATGCCACTGATGATTCTATCCCTATCACCAAGAGGGTGAAGGAAATGATGGATTATGGTGCCACTGATGAGGAGTGGCATTACTACGTGGCTTCTGAAGTTGTAAGTTTTGTTTCCTTATTTACTTTTCAACTCGATTTTAGTTAAAGCATTGTTACTCAAGGAAATTACTTTCTTTATCCTACAGCTTGCAAGGAACATAAATACTGAAGTTCCTTCACCACAGTATAGCACTGGTGGTACTACCATCGTGGTTGATGCTGAATCAGCTCGCGAGTCTGGCGAGATATATCCAGACCAGTAGGCCATGAATGAGGTGTTATACATGGCCTTCCATTCGCCGATTCAAGTTCTAATAAGGGAGACTACCAACACTCCCAAAAAGACAAAGAGACAAAGGAATCGAAGGAATAAGTACACAACTAAATGCTTCATTAGTAGTGTTAAGTGCCTCGAGTAATCATGAGTCTTAAACCATCAGAAAAATTGCTCATTTTCCTTAGGATTGAAGGGGATTTTCAATTTCCCCTCTGAGGGAGAGGACTGATCCTCCTTTGAAGACCATGGAGGGTTCTGTGGAATAGTCGCAAATTCATGCGAACTTAGCTTCTCCTGGAGAAGTTCCGGCATCTATTCCCAATATCCCTCATGGTACTGGTAATTTAACAGTGATTCATACAATACTTCATAAAATGCTTTATTAAATGTTTAATGAAAACATCAACGAACTTCTATTCTGTGATATTTCAGGTATAACAACTGCACCAGAATCATTGGAAGTCATGGAAACTGAATCTAGTATCCTTCCTGAAGAAGCTATCTAGGGTCAGGGGCTGCAGAATGAGGGTCGCCAAGAAGACAAATCAAATTCTCCCACTGGTGAGACTAACCAGGATTCTGAAATATCATTGGATGGAATGATGAATCTTGTCATTTCTTTAGAATAATTTTTGATCATGCTAATTTATCATGTGATTTGGAAGATCATGGGCATGAGTATTATCATTCGTCTAGTAAATTTTCTTATAATTTAAACTTCTAATCATGACTGAAAATAATATGCAGTTCCATCCAAAGATGATGCTGAACTACCAAATTCCTGAAGAGGGTGTGGAAATTTATGTCAACCCTACCATTGCAGAAACATTAGCTCAAGTTGAGCTAAACCCAATAAACCCTCCTGAGACCTATCTTGAAGATCCTGCTGAATCTGGGAAAGATGGGGTGGAATCTTCTCAAGCTGTTGATCTACGGTTAGGTAATTATTGTAATGAGTTTTCAACATAGACAAAAAACTTTAATTGTTCTATGAAACTAACCATACTTTTAATTGATCAAACATGGATATCAACATCAATGGCTAGATCTGGAGGTGAAGTCTCATTTTCTTCCCAAACAGTAGTAGAAGGTGAAGCAATCAGGTCAGGGATAAAGAGAAGAACATGTCACTTCCTTAAGTGCATTAATACTAGATTACATGCCCCCTTTGATTATGTTGTCGAATGAGACCCAGAGGTGCTTAAGGTGCTCAGCTTTTCATGACTCAAAGCATGGAACAACATATGAAAAATCATATCTGAAGTGCCTCTTGATGATTTTTCATCAATCATTTCCCAATTTTCATCCCTGTTCGTCATGCTAGGAATTGGAGGTTTTGGATATCAAGAGATCCATACTATGGTGAAACAGTTCATCTTAAGAAGGGAGCAGGAGCAAAAGTGACGTGAAGACCTAACCAGGGTGAAGTTGTCAGTAAATATCGGCGAATTTGATGCTGCAGTATCCCAAGATGAGGCTGATTATGCTGCCCAAATGAAGGAGCTGAAGCATAAAATCAAAGATAAAGTCATCCAGTAGATGCACCTCTAGCAACAGTTAGATGATGTTTCTAGGGAACTTGACCAACTCAATAATTTGTTGGAGGTAGCTCAAACGAATGGTATGAAGGACATTGCGGATGCCAAGAAAGCCCTCCATCAGGATGAAAAGAGTGATGTTGGTCAAGTGCATGAGCTTCATGTAGGTGCTGATGAAGCTTGGGATTTTGTTCATCAAGTGAAGACTTATATTGACGAACTCCTGTAATTTCATGTAAAAGAGAAGAGACTCCAATCTGTGGATGCCCTTCTAATCTCTTGTGCACCAAATGAAAATTTTTTTTTCTACATTCATTTGTGCACGTATTTTCCTACTACCTACTTTAAATTTTTACCTAATCCAATGGGCCTAATATGCATAGTTTGATTTTTACTAGGATTATTATAAATAACCCTACAAACATTGAATCTTTTAATTTCTCAATATTACCTAAATCATACAAAATGTATGTTTAGTGAGCTGGAAGTTGACTTTCATTCAGAATTCCTTCATCTTTTGTGGGTAGTTTAAAGTCATGAACGTCGGAGAAATAGAGGATAATGTTTAAGGTTGAAATATCTTTGACCGAAATGGAATAAAATTGACTCAATTCCTTGACAATTTATCTGAAAACATATTATCACACTCAGGTATGAGGGAAAAAATGTAAACTATGACTTAAGAAAGTTTGAACCGAGGAATGATATGAAAAAGTGCTAAAAGGCATTATAAAAAGTAGTTCCCAAGAATAAAGTTACAATTATTTAACAAACCCGTTAGGGGGTTGAATTATGCAGGGCCACCTAAGGGCATTGGTTGCATAGTAAAATAAATAGCATCTTTTGGCTGACATGCCTGTTATGTATACTACTTATTCAAGGCTGCCTAAGGGCACGTGCTGCATAGTTAGGCAAAAGAACTCTCAGAAATTTACTTTTCTATTTCTATGAAGCCAATGAATTTTTATGGGTATTCAACTTTCCCAAAGTATAGAGTTTTCTGTATGGAAAGAGGTACTTGAATATGGAGAATATATTTCCAAACAAGATTATCGAAGAACTGGATGAATATCACTCCTACAAAAGTCTGACCCGAACTTCGGGATGGAAAATATAAACCATAGACTTGAGTACTTTCATATCATGAAAAAGGATATGGGAAAAATATGTTATGGATCGCTATTTTTGCAGTTCCCTACATATTTTCATTAAGATAAATAAGGACAAAATAGGTTTTCATGCCAAGAATTAAGTTACTACTATTTAAAAAACCTATTAGGGGTTTAATTATGCAGGGCCACCTAAGGGCATTGGCTGCATAGTCAAATAATAGCATCTTTTGGCTGACAGGTCTGTTATGTAGACCATTTTTGGAAGGTTGCCTAAGGGCACATGCTGCATAGTCAGGCAACAGAACTCTCATATATTGGACATTTTATTGACCATAAGTCATGAAAAAAAGGTATGGAGATCTGAAAATATTTATGATTAGGATTATGACACATAAAGAAATGAGTATTTTCCAATGTATGTAGAGATACACAGATCAATTCTAACCATAATCATGTTTTGGCTGGGTCCTGAATTGAAATGTTCATCTTCACTATGTATCCCATAAGGATGGGAATCAATCTATATGTAGTTCTTGAACTATAGTTTAACGTCGTGTGGGACGAAAGTGTAAGAGATCTTAGTATAGGGTCATAGAACTCAGACCATTATAATAAATACACCATGTGTGTTTTCACATAGACTTTTCAGCCATGGGTCTGAAAGTGGAATTTGGGGTTAGGACCAAAAGGCTTTGGGCTGGATTCGAGGGACACTCGAACGTTCCTACATATCCCATAAGGATGGGAATCATTCTCATGTAGTTCTAGAAATACCCTCTGTACAAATTTGGTTCGTACATGTGAATGGTGAAAGGGGACATTAATTCAGTGATGGTTTATCCCAAGATAAAAGGTTCGGTCATTGTCATGTATGCACATAGTCTTTGGAATGAAACATTATTGAAAATCAATGTAAATAATGATTCCTTCTTAGGTGAGGGTATCAAAGAATGTTATTGTTTATTATCATACTAGACAAAAAGTGTTGTACAATGTAACTTCATATAACAAGGACATTAGTGAACCAATGTGAAGAGATTGGTTTTGGGCTTGTACCTCAGGAGGTTGCCTACGTACCCATCCTAGAAGTCAAGGATCAAAGTCCGCGTAGTTCAATTAAAGAATGAATTAATGATCAAGTTGTTCATGGGGACAACGACCTAATAAATGGTGTTGGGACCTACACATGATTAGCGGCCCAGAGAGGGTGTTTTGGTTGATGTTTTCTCTAAGATCATGTGAGTCATACTCGGTGTGAGAAAAAACAGGTAAAAACAACCTTAACGATGCATATTTTAATGTCATGTAGTTCATATGATGAGACTATGCAATTTAATGTCATACAATTTGGACTATTGGTGCTGCACAGTTTAGTGTGATGTAGTTGGGACAAAATATAGTTTAACATCATGTAGGATGTATTAAAGGATTTCTATACAATTTAGCATCATGTAGTTAGGACGATGGGGACAATACAGTTTAATGTCATGTTCTAAAAATGGAGGATTGTGTAGTTTAATGTCATGCACTAAGGAAAAAAGAGGATACATTTTAACGTCATGTTGGATGTAATAGGGTCCTTTTCATAGTTTAATGTCATGTTGGATGAGAAAAAGGATGATATAGTTTAGCGTCATGTTGGATGTATGTGCCAATAGTTTAAAGTCATATGCATGGACCCTGAATGGTGCAGTTTAATGTCGTGTTGGACGTAAGGGACATGCAAATAGTTTAAGATCATATTCATGGACAGTAGATGGTGTAGTTTAAAGTCGTGCTGGACGAAAGAGACTTTTGTACAGTTTATCATCATGTAGTTAGGACGTCACAGTTTAACATCATCTGGGAAGAAAGTAATACAAATAGTTTAAGGTCTTATTTATGGATCGTGGAAATATATTTTGTGTTTATACAAAATACTTCTTCAGAAATCTGGCACTAGTTGGAGTAGTGATGATTTCTCCATCCATCGAGATTAAAGAATAAGCTCCATTGGAATAGACCTTATGTATTGAATAAGGTACTTCCCACTTTGGTTCAAGCTTGGGAGGTTTCTTTCCTGGTATCATTGGAGTTCTGAGAACTAATACCAACTCTCCCTGAACGAATGAATGAAGAAGATCATTTTTGTTGAAAGCTCATGCTATTCGATTCTGATAGAATTCCAAGTTGTGTAGGGTGCATAATCTTTTCTCATATAACCGTTCTAATTCATCCAATCACTTTTGATATTGTTCATCAGTATATTATTTGATCACAAATAGCTACTATGAGCGAAGGCAATTGAACTTCAATGGTCGAGACTACTACAGTTCCATATACCAGTGAATATGGAGTTAACCACATTGTAGTGCAGGTGGTAGTTTGATAATCCCATAATGCATGAAAGAATTTATCAGGCCATGACCTCTTATCTTTATCCACCATATTTTTCAGTATATTTTACAGAGACTTGTTGAGTGCTTCTATTTGGAAATTGGCCTCTGCATGATACTGAGATGAATGATTGGATTTGATGTTGTATTCTTGATACAACTTCGTCACCTCGGATGAACAGAAGTTGGTGCCATTGTCCATCAATATGGTATGAGGGACACCAAATCTTGTAATGATGTTAGACTTGATAAAGCTAACAATTATTTGAGAACTAACATCTTTGAGATTTATTGCCTCTTCCCATTTGGAATAGAATTTAGTATTAGTAATAATACACTTAAACTTCTTGGCCATAGCTGAAGGGTAAGGTCCCACCACATACATTTCCCATGTGGCTAATGGCCATCAGTATTTAGCTGTATGAAGAAACTATGGAGGTTGATGAATGAATTTTTCTTGTACTTTTCATGAATGAAACTTATTTGTGCAATCAATGCAATCATGTATCATTCAAGGCCAAAAGTATCCAAGCCTTCGAATCTAATAATACAGTCTATGTCCAGAATGGTGGGCAACACAGACTCCTGCATGCACTTATTTCATGATATCCATTGTCACTTCACCATCAATGCATCTAAAGATAACTCCATCAAATCCACGCTTGTAGAGAATTTTCTCTAGGTGATCTGGGCTATCATAAAGATTAAAATGGACCACACGTTGCCAGATTTGTTCTTTCCCAGCTCTATTAGGTGGAAGTGTTCTATTTTGATGGTATTCCCTGATAGGTGGCATCCACCCCGTAGTGGGACCATATGGTTCATATATGTGACTAATTTCATTGATTTCCTCTGTTCTGTCTTGAATATAATGTGAAATTGTACGAAGGTGGGAAATAATGATGATTTTCTCATCCTGATTTTGATCTGCCAGAGTTGTGGCTATATTAGCCAGTGCATCAGCTGTAGCATTTGTTTGATATTGGGACATAAGAAAATGTCGGTTCTGAAGGAAATTCCCCCATTAAATCTCTAACGTAATCATACAAAGGGATTAGTTCTTCTTTTCTGATTGCATAATACCAATTGAATTGTTTGATTACAACATCTGAATCACCTTTCACCTTTCATTGATTCACTTGTTCTTGAAGCACCAACTCTAAGCCTGCAATGTGAGCTTGGTATTCAACTTCATTATTTGTACCACCTCCCAACAATGATATGGAATAAGGTAACACTACCTTTTCTAGAGAAATGATGACAATTCATAAGAAAATTTTTTTGAATTAAGGATTTTCCATTTTCCTCCCTGTTGGACTTCTGGAAGCACCATCAAAGTACATTTCCCATGTTTGAGGACTATTATGAATAGAGTAGACTTCCTCATTAGGGAGTTCAATATCTGAATATATGTCTTCCACTAAATGGTCTTCAGCTAGGAAATCGGCCATATCTTGGCCCTTTATTTCCTTTTGAGACACATACTGAATGTCGAATTGCTGTAAAATAACTGCCCACCTTGCCAGACGTCCTGTAAGCATTGGACGACTAAGTATGAATTTGAGCAGGTTATTGAGAGATACCAATTGGACCTCATGAAGTTAGAGGTAGTGTCTCAACTTCTGAACTACAAAGATCAATGCAAGGAAGCACTTCTAAATACTTGAATATCTGGTTTCTCCTTCAAGCATAGTCCGACTGAGATAGTAGAGGCTGTTCTCATTCTCAGCATCATTCTTCTGAGCAAGAATGGCACCTAGTGATTGCTCTAAAGTTCTCACATAGAGGATAAATGGTCTTTCTTCAACAGGTGGTAAATGTACTGGTGGACTCAAGTGTAATTTCTTGAGAATATCAAATGCCTCTTGACATTCTTCAAACCACTGGTAAGTGACTCCCTTCTTCATTAATTTGGTGAAGGGTAATCTTTTTCCTGCCAAATTGGCGATTAAACACCGAATATAGGATATGTGTCATTGATTTCCTCTCAATTCATTCAAATTTCGAGGATGTGACATACCATGGATTGACTTGGTCTTCTCAGGATCGACATTAATACCACGATGGTGTACAGCAAAGCTGAGAAATTTCCACGAGGTTACCCCAGAATCACATTTTAAGAGGTTCATCTTCAAAATATGTTTCTGAAGATTGTGGAATATGATTTCCAAATAAGCCGTGTGATTAGAAAATTTATTGGATTTGGCCACCAAATATTCCACATAATATTCAACAAACTTCCCTAAAAAGGGTTTGGAGATACGATGGATGCCACACTGATATGTTGCACCTGCATTCTTTAGACCAAAGGGAATTACCCGATAACAAAACACACCCTGAGGGGTTCTGAAGGCTATAGATTACTCATCTTCTAGGGCCATTTGGATTTGATTATACCTAAAACATCCATCCACGAAGGAGAGTGCTTCGAAGCCAGATGTTGCATCAGTTAGGAGTTCTATAATCTGAACTGGAAAATAGTCCTTAGGACAATGCCAATTAAGATCTCTGAAATCAATGCAAAATCTATTTTTCCCATTCTTATTTTTCACTGGGACAATATTATCCAACCACTTGGGATATTTAAATTCTATGATTATGTTATCTTTGATAAGCTTATCCACTTCTGCCACAATTTTGGAAGCATAAGTTGGGTGTGTTCTTCTAGCAGCTTTCTTGAATCCTCAATGTTCTTCTCGCAAACCCAAATGATGAGTGGAAAAATAAGGATCAAGCCCTAGAATCTATGTATAGTTCCAAAAAAATATATCTCAATTTTTTTAGAAAGGAAATATACATCTCTTTCTCTTCATGAGTCATGGATGCACTGATTAAAGTGGGGCGGGGATCTTCTTTTGAAACAAGATTTATTTCTCTGAGTTCATCCATGGTGGTAGAGACACCTTCTTCAAATGCTAGAGGAGCATCCCTGAGATCTTACACTTCTTCTTCAACATGTGTTATTTCCTCTGTTTCTACTTGCATAGTAGGTGATGAAGCAGAATTTCCATGATCAGAAGAGGTGTTTAAATTTTAACATCTTGAAGAAGAAGATTCCATTTCTGACCCGATTGATGATGAAGGGTCTTCTATGGGAAATAAAGCGGATATGATGGATTGAGAATCAACATCATCGTTCACCTCTAGTATTGATAAAACATCTTCTAGTCTGGTTGGTGATGTATAGATTTGCTGGATTTCTACAGATAAAATGAATACATCTCGATTTGAGCATTCATCATTGCCTGGTGGACCACCAATTTCTCCCAACTTGTCTGGCCCGATTTCCATAATTGACATTATGGATAGTTCCATAAGAGTATTTTGATTTGGGTTTATCCTGTCAATTTTACTGATATGAAACACATAATCAGTACTCACATATGCAAATTTATTTAATGGAATCTTTTCCAAACCATCCGGAGCATTAAATTTTGTAATCTCCTTTGTTTTGGATTCCTCCTTTCCCTTCATGTGATAGAATTCCGCATCAATGTATTGAGATTCACATATTTTGAACATGTCCTTATCACCATACAATGTCCCAACTATACCATTGAAACAATACTTGAGACATTGATGGTTTGATGAAGGGATAACCGCATGTTGATGTAGCCAGTGTCTTCCAAGCAAGATGTTGAAGGCTGAGTCTTGATCAACAACCATGAAATCTGAATTGGATACAAGATCTCCAAACTGAGTTCTGAGTGTAATCTCTCCCAGTAGTTCTTGTTCATTTTTATCAAATACTTGAAACATCATGGTAGATGGAGATAAATCATATTCCGTGAGGCCCAATTGACGAAGTATACGAATGGGCATGAGGTTGACTCCTGAACCATTATCAGTGAAAACTCTTCGCATTTCTCCACCATTGACCTTTCTAGATAAGTACAAAGGTCTAATAGTCTCTTGCACAACATCATCTTCATCATCATCTGTGAAAGATATCACTACATGGAATTCTTCAGGATTATTCTCTACATGGTATACTTCAACTGGAGCAATTTCAGTCTCAAACTCCTGAGGACTTGAAAAAGCCTCGATGAATGCCTCTTGAAGATCCTTTGATAAATTCATGGAATCTAGAATTGATAACTTGGTCGGTACATGGGATATGTGTTTCAGTATATCATACTTTTGATCCAAAGGTCTGTGTTTCCCAATAGGAACATGTGGTTTAGCAGGAGATTTGGAAGTTGATTCTTTGGAATTTGATTCATCTTGTACCGGGATAGGATTTGGAAACACTCCTGGCTTTGGAAGATTAGACCGATTAGATCAATTTACTTGCTTAGTGGAAGAAGATGGAACCTTCAACCGAAATTCCAGAATAATTTTTCCAAGACTGAGTCTACCATGTGTGGAAGATCTTTCTTTTTCTTGTTGATCTCGTTGAAGGCTCTACCATGAGTTTCTGCCACATACACAGTTCTAGAAGGGGTAGAATTTGAATAGTGTCCTCTGAAATATAAATGTCTTATCCTATATACTGATCCTCTAAAACTTACTGTGATTCCTCTATTTGATATAGGGAATTCAGTCTCATGAAAATCGAGAATGCGATTGGCATATGGATCTGTTAATTGAATCATATTAACAAAACCGAAGACAAACTCTTCATCTGATGAAGACTCTACCTGATTAGCCTGCTTAGGTTGTTCCTTTTGGTGGGGCGGTGCCTATTGTTTTGAAGTAGATGGCATAAAATCTGCCAAAGTCAAAAACAATTTAGGCTTTGATATATACTCATCATATTCTGATTGTTCCTCTTTCATGGAATTGTGACATTTCTTTTAGGATTTTCCCTCTAATGAAGAGGGTTTTTCATTGGCATTCATGGCAGAAGGCACAATTAGTTTCTTCAATTGTGTTTTCAAAATATCATGAGTTTAGTTGATCATCTTTCTAACCATCCAATCATCATATTTTTGTGCATTTTTTTCTTAATTTCTTTCCACTCACCTTCCTCCTCTGGAACTGTAGTAGTAACACATGCTACCTGAGCTGAAGAACCTTTCAGTTTGACATGTCCCAAATTGACCATTTTTTTCATGAGGTCCTTGAAATAAAAACACTACTGAATGGGATTCCCCAACATCTGATGAAATTGGTTATAGTTGGGATGATCTTCATGTCCTTCATTGCATGGCCTCTTGGGCCTTGGAAATTGAACCAAATTATTTTCCAGAGCAAAAATGAAATAACCAGGAACATGTTCATTTTGGAAAGAGTAAACATTGCTGTTCAAATCCTTTAATTTTTTTCGTCTTTGATCTCATTGATAATCTTGATGAAACGACCTCTGTTGTTGGCGCTCAGGAGGTGGATCCCTTTGAAGAGATGATGGTTTTGATGTAGAAGAAGGTATGCGTGCTTGTTTAAGCATAACTACAGCAGTTTCTGCTTTAACCATTCTCCTTCCTGGAGCTGATGGAATTATATGATCTTTATCCTCTGTCTATATAAGAGAAACTTCAATGTATTGAGCTTTTTAAGTAAGGTCTCCAAACCCTCCTGTGTATGTCTCAGGGATCAGTGGTGTACACAACTCATCACGTAAATTCGCCACACAGATTGGCACAATTCCTCTTGAGGGAGTGCTATGATAGGGAATATGTTAATCCCTTCCAGCGAGAAATGAAATCTGAGACCCTTTAATTCTCCCCTTGCATACAGTTTCTAAGATTAAAAAATATTGTCTTTGGCTACATTGAGCTGAACAGAAGAAGGAATTTTTGGTGAAGATCCTCCCACCCTGTAATTTACTAGGATTGCAAGCTTGTGTACCAGACAAAATCTGGTCCTTTCAAGGTTTGCACGAAGCATCTAAGTTTCACTGCTTCTTGCTGCTCTAGAGTTCCCATCATAGGATCACAACAAGACGCATATTGCATCAAATGCTGTTCAGGATCGTCTGATACAATAAAAAAAGGAAATATAGGGTTCCCAAAACATGATGGGGGAGGGATTGAATTTACCCATTCTGGGTAAGCTCTATTTTATGGTTTAACCTATGCACGCTTCCTTTCCATAGTCTCTAACCGAGCTGTTAATGACTAAATGGTAGTTATTAACTTTTGAGAAACATCCGGTTGAACTTGGACATGGGCAGGTGCAATGACTTGAGCTGGTACAAATGTGGTGGCTGGTGCTGCAACTGATGGTAGCACCACCAATTGTTTTTTCACTTGACCCGTAGGATTAGAACTGTGAGGGTGTACTGATAAAGGATGATATTCTTGATCCATTTCAGTAGCCACAACAAATTACTTTGACTGAATAACTCCAGCACTCTTAGGAAGAAGACTACCCTGAATTAGTTCTACATTCATCTTCCACAATTTCTTCATTTCTTCCTCTTATTGTGCAAATCTTTTCTCTAGTGAGAGAAATTCTCCTTCTTTAGAGGAATGGTATGTAACATGATTTTTCACATTTCCCTTGTTGAATACCTTTAGGAGAGGGGGAAGTGGGTTACATGAAGGATTACCTATGTTCTGAGTAATCCTTTGGTTTCATGTATGCACACCTTCTTCATTTGTGTCTGTGCATACAAATTCTTGAGCAAGAACCTCTTCATCTGATCCCTGTGAGTGAACCTCATGTTCTGGATGATCAGCAACAACGACATTAATGACATTAATTGATGCAGAACGCATAATCTCTTCTATATGAATTTCTGTGATATTGTCTTCTACCATGCCCCTGACAAGACATTGCCTTTTGTTGATTTGATCCCTCAGGAACATCTTGGAAAACCGTAATTTAGAGAGAACATCCTGATAATTTGGAACTTCGTTCCTCTTGAGGCTTCTTCCCTAATCGAGAGAAGACTGAATTTATCTGAGGAGGGAATTGATGATTTGAAAAAGTCCCTAGTCTGGTAGACTGGGGCTATTCCAGTTTTCATTGATCAACACCTCGAATCCTATTTATTGATTCCAAGAGTTGAGTTAAAAGAGTCCCCAGTCTGGCAAGATGAGGTGGCTCTTGACATGATATATATGAGGATTTCTTAAAAACATTCTTGATCTTAAGGACCTTAGTCCGGAAATTAGCTCGATGCATCAAATGACATCCACTTTTATCACCCGGCTCAAAAGACCGTTGGATGATTTCTGACACTTCTATCACTTGATGATTTGTTTTCTCCATACGAGAGGCCTATTTAATATTCTTGTTTGCTTGATGCAGGAGTAATTCAACAACTTTTCCAATGTATTCTTGATTTTGAGAAGAACTAGTTGAGGACTTTTCTTGGGAAAGATTTGGAATACAAACAAAAACCAATTGAATGTGGCCGACCACGGGCAATAACATTGCATGAGACCATTTTCAGTGGGCTTTTCTGACTGGAGAGTACAATGAAATGTAGTGATCCAAAAACACCCCATCCCTTGATATGAATACTATATGGGGAATTGGAAATTAACTGGAGCAATCTTCTAAGTGAACCAAGGCATGAACGTTGAATGGCTCTATGCTGCTTTTCAGCCTTCGGATATCGGGATACTGATAGAGATTCCAAATCAATCTGATGTTGTAACCCTACTATAATCTTAACATGATTTTCATATTCATCATTATATAATACATTCTCTTTAAACTGATAGTGAGTTTTCCATATGTTGAGACGAATGTCATGAATTCTATCTTTGGTCAACATCTCTGGAATGTCATACTAAGAGTCCACCAGAGGCTAAAACATGACTTGCACATAACCATTCACCAGTTGTATTCTCATGATCCGCATTTCCTCATTATCATTCAATGATGATTCTTCTACTTGATTTGAGAAGAGCTGGTGCTTCATTGTTACTTCATCAGATTCAACAGAATTGGTAGAGAATTAACTGATCAAACAAGAAGAATAATGACCTGGGGGTGGTTCCGAGAATGAAAAACACCCCGGGTCTATCTTCTGATCGAGAAAGTATTTCACTTGCTGATGGTAAACCATCATACATGACTGGCTTTAATTTTTCAATTGCCTGAAGATAAGAGGTATTTCTCATCACTACATTATCCATTGGAGTATTTTCCGGGAAATGTGCATCACTACTGCGGAGAGGAATTTTGCAGCGAAATTCATCATCATGGGGAGGACCGCCATTGTGGGTTACAGAAAAAGATGAGACCTCTTGCTTCTTGGTCTTCTGGTCACACAGAGGGTTATTGTAGCTCTAATATGAAGATGAAACTTCAAGATCGATTGAACTATCATGAATCAAGTCATCATGAGGAAGTGTCTGTTGAAGACCATCGGAATTAATATTCCCAATATTGGGAAATGAGGGAGTAGAATCTTATATTCCAATAGATAATTGTCTGAGGTCTTCAAGAACTCCATCATATAAAAAAGACTTATTATTGATTGGATCCATATTTCTTGACTATGTTGGGCGGGTCTTCTTCTTAGATGTCTTCTTACTCAATTTGGAAGGTGTATGTGCCTGCTTAGGAGAAATGATCTGGTTAGGTTGATTATCTCTGCTCAAACTAGGTGTATGTGCCTGAATTGGTTGTCTGTTTGATATGGGGGAGTATTCCCCACAACCCTCTTGGTCTGGAAGAGATGTGTGTGTCTGTTTCAGAGTGAACTTTTGATGTGTCACTCCACTGGTAGGGATAGATTTATGTGTCATTCCCTGAGATGCTGCTGAAGCTGTTATAATATCCTGGCAGACATCCAGAATATGAGCAAAGATTTACTTCTTCTCTTTAACCATCGGCAGAATGTGCTTGGTTACTTCAGCTGCCGGAACGGGTATATATGTCCATTCCATGCTTGGAGTAGGTATATGTTCCTGCACTTGTCCTCCTTTTCTTGCCAGTCAATCCTGACAGTACTCAAGTGTGGGGGAAGAGAGTTGAGTCTGCCTCTTCTTTGTTGTCGGAGCTTCCCGACTAACTTCTCCGAGTGCTACCAAGTGAGACAGTTGGTGGGATTGATCAATACTAGCAGGTTTATGTGCGTACTGATTTCACTTCGCCAAACGTGGTTGATGAGCTCCCTCATATATAGTCAGACAAGATTATTGACTAGCTGATGATGTATAAATAGGTGTATGTTCCTGCCTATAGTACTCCGTTGGAATTGCCTGACGGGATTGGCATGATGCAGCCAGACGAGTCTAATGGACAACAGAATTAAAACGGATGAGTGTATGTGCCCTCTCATTTCTTGACACCAAGTTAGGTTGGTGGAATTATCCTAAGATGTCAGATATGAGAACCTACTCACGGTTAACCGGTTGTTGCCTCTGGTGATTTGTATTACATGCTCAGGTTTGAGGAACCTGAGCCGAACGCCTGGAGTCGATACCCTCATCATGTTTAGAGAACACTGCCACACGAGTCTGACCACGATTGTTGTTGGGAGCCCTCGGTAAGGATTACTGCTTCCATGAATTAAGGCACTAAGGTACCTGCTCATTCACCTCCTTAGAATATGGGAGTGAATAGTGATTGTGTTCCGGGGATAACGACCTGAAACTGTTGGAGATGGTGGTTAGAACCACCTACTTATTGATTGCTGGTTGTCGCTGTTTGGATGACCATGTTGAATTATTTACATGGAGGGCTTCTAGAGTAGACTCCAGAGTCGGAATAGTACCTTTTTGATGGTTCTCCTTAACTAGCGCATTTGATACCCAGCGTTGAAGATACTGAGTAGGTGATGTCATCCTCATAGTGGATGACAATCCAACATGAGTAGTAGAAGTAGCATTCACAATAGAGGTTTTCACAGCAGAAGTATTCACAGATGTGAACTTAAGAAAAGCCATTTTGGAAATTCAGAATATCATGAAATAGAGTGCCAGATTGATATAACAAACATAATCAAGATAAGTTCGTATGCTACATCATTTGGATGAGCAAATATGTTATTGATTTCTTTGTTGACCCTCTCATTGAGTTTAAATAGGGACCTAATAAATAAGAAAAGCATCATTTTAACTTGGTAGAGGATTCACTTCGGGTTCACCATTTGTTGTTTCCTCTGGAATTTCAGATGATCTCATTGATTTAAAATTAAAACATTCCATGCGGTTTCTAACGGGTTTGTTCATAGAACCTGAAACATCCAATGATTCCATATCCATTTGGAACTTCTTCCCAATGGTATGCACTCATTAGTAGTGGACTGATGAAGCTTAGGGCATTGCATTGGTCGAGAGGATGGGAGGTCAGACTCATCACACCTTTTTTAGGGGAATTATCGTCTACATCGGGACTCTCTTTAGAGATTTATATTATGTTTGTGAATCCTTATTACATTACCAAGTATAAAATGAGTTTTCCTTTAGATCTGGCAATCAATTATTCCTATGTAGGAAAATTAGAGAATATTTTATATGTATTCGAGTTTCATCATCGATAGAGAATCCTCTGTATTTTTTGGAGATTCATAGTCAATGGTATTCTTCAATACATAAAAGTCACTTGATCATTATGATGACCATACTAGTTTTAAAGCCACTCAGTGGGGCACATGAAGTTTATTGTCATTCAGAAGGACATGGATTATTTCATAGTTGGGATCATACCCACTGATGGGCTACCTACATATCCTTTGTTTTGGAAAAGGAATCCGAACGCACGTAGTTTGAATAAGGGAGTATGATGTTTATGATTTATGGCTCAATGAATGATTTCATAATTACATTTACACTCTAAGATCATGTGAGTCATGCTTGGTGTGAGAAACAAGCGGTATTAATAAAACTAGAAAATTGTGCCATGAATGATGCAATCAGAAGAAATGATGTGGGGATTATGTATATATGACAGTACAAACAGATAAAGATTAAGATTTACTTCAGGGAAGAAATCCAGGAACATGGTCCATAAAGTTATATGTACTTTATATAGATTTGAATAATCTAATCTTGGGGCTTAATACAATTTAATATTCCTATGATAGGAGGGGACTTATGATTGGGTTTTACTTCAATGAATGAAGTCCAAATAAAAATTAAATTAAGTCCAGTTAAGAGAAATTTAAGACTAGGGCATACACCTAAGGAGGAGGCTTAGGATAAAGAGATTTAAAAACTGGTCCTTACTCTTGATAAGGAGGCCCAGGTTAAAAGAATTTTAAAATTAAGGGATTTGGGGCTTACTCCTAACGAGGATGCCCACATTTGTAGATTTGAAACTACGGCCTACTCCTGAAGAGGAAGCCCAGGTTAAAGGAATTATGGTTGGGGATTACTCATGAGGAGGATTCCCAAATTAGGGGACTTGGGGCTTACTCCCAAAGGGGATGCCTAATTAAGATAACATGGACTGGGGAATACTCCTAAAAAGGAGGCCCAGGATAAGAGAATTCTGGTTGGGGCTTATTCCTGAAGAGGATGCCCAAATTAATGTGGACATGGGGCTTACTCCTAAGAAGGATGCCTGTGAATAGGGTTCTCTCATCTTAAAGGATGAGGTTTAATGAATGAAATCCCTAATTTTAGTGACATAAAGATGTTTAAATAACTAGGTTTTGATAGATGTTCCATGGAATTCGTTTTGGATAAGGATGTCAATCAAGAAAAAATTCCATAAATGGCATTGAAGAGTGTTTTGAAGACTGGATCATGAATAGGATAGGTGGAATGACATAAGAGAGGTGAAATGGGTAATAAGGGCACCCAAAAATAAAGTGGAACACATGTCTTGGGGGGTTCGCGCAAGTACTTCATGGGCGCACAATTCTTGTTCATGCAAGTATACTTGCGCGACACCTATATACTTGGGCAACGGTTAAACAGTAGGATAATAATTGGGAAATCTCTGACCAATGCTTTTAGAACATATCTCGAGGTACTTCCAGAAGAGTGGTGCAAAAGTTTCAATGAGTAGGTAAGGAGGCACACATGTGTGTCCATTTCTCTTCAGGGTAAATCACTTAGGAGTGGATGTTTTAGTGAATGTCAACACTTAGACCTTATTTTTATTGTTTATACCTTCCATTCTAGGTAATGAATTACCTTAGAAGTGTTTAGAAGACTTGAAGAAGAGACATGGGCCTTCATAGCTCTGTATATGAATTCTTGAAAAAATCCTACTCAAATGGGGGGCCCACCAGGGGTATTTATAGGCTGGAGAAGACCCTGGGTGGGTTTCAAAGAGGGAACACAAGTCACCTATGTGACCATTTGGGCGGCTCGCATGTATACTTGTGCGGCCATTCTGAAACTTGTGTGACCTATGGGAAATGTTCTCTTTGTTCACCCCTTTAAATTTATTTGATGTTTATTCAAAGGATGAATCTTCTTTGTTTGAGGTATTTCCCTTTTCATTTTTTTAGACTCTGTAACAAAAAAGGAGTGTCAACAGTGTTGAATCAATCTAATTCAAGTTCAACGAGGGTTTACTTATGATTCATGTGCAATGAGGGTTTACTCATGATCTATGAGAAATGAGCCATGGATCATGCTAGTTCCATATTAAGTGTTGTTTCCACATTTTTATGTAATTATTATCAAGCGTTAGCATGACTTTATGTTCATGTTTCACTTTTGATCCATTGATATGCCAATGTTATAACATATATTATATTTCTCATGTAATTCAATTTTTATTCACTTATTAGGCTTTATAGCTCACCCTTTTCTTATGCATGTCCTCAGGTCATCCTATGAAATGCTAAGTATGAGGGAATGTAGTAGTCATGTAAAAAATGTTTTCAATAAAGATGTTTTGTTTTATGTTTTAAGTGGTTATGTAATGATACTATTCCCCAAAAACTCTAGACCTCTTGATCTTCTATGTTGTATCAAGTAAAGTGTTTATGTAATAAATCTAGTTTAAGTGTGTAATAAAGAGAAGGGTTGTTATACATAAAACCATATATTAACAAATAAAAAGATGTATAACATATAATACATAGAAAAGATATAATTTATGAATTACCTCTGATACATTTTGATGTTCACTTTCATGGGATAAATCAGTTACGTGCAAACATTTAGAACAATACATTCTTCTATACTTATATTAAATATTTATTTAAATTTTAATAAACATGTCATGAAACATAACATCACAAGAAACATGGGATCATAGAGTTCTGAAAACGTTACATCCATTAGTGTCTCCAAGGACGAATTATGCACCTCCTGGGGGCAGGGATCTGAGGGAGTTGAACATAGAGAGGGGAGAGTCATGGGTAACCATCGATGCCAAGAAGTCGGCCATACAGCTAACCTCAATCCGCATGTGGAGGATCTTGTTATCATGGGAGATGAGATCCTTTCACATGAGAATGAGATAAGTGATGTTCCAAGGTAGGTGGGTGTCTGATTGAAGGGATCTTGAGATGAATTTTGAGTCTATTTTCAGAATGGTGATAGGGATAGCTCGAGAGAGGCAGAGCTCTAATCCGATGTGCATGGACTTGGCTTTGGCCACAAGAGAGTCACTCGTCCCAAGGTATGAATTGAACGTGAGGAAGACTAAACCCACAGTGGACCTAACAGCCCTGCCTCCCCTAATGATTCCCTATCCACAATCCCCAAATGTGTTTAGTTTCAGACCGTTGGGAGGGGTAGGTACCCTAGATAGTAGGTGGTGATGTCAACAAAATCATGCATACCCTGGAAAAGAATGGTGGTTTATCCTTCCCCCACAATGAAAAGATGGCATTATCCTCCTTTGTTACACATGAGGGGCTCCTTGACCTTAGCATCACAGGAGACAATTTCACATGGTGAAACAACCAGTGATAGAATAGGAGGACCTAGTGCAAACTTGACCACTGCCTGGATAAATATTTAGCTATGTCGATTATTTAACACACCAAGTTCTCTCACATGGTTCAGGAACATTAGGACTACTACCCCTCCTTCTCAAGAGACAGGGCCCACCAAGATCGAAGTTCTTCTCTTTCTCCAATTCTTGGACTCATCACCCATGCTTTTTGAAGACATTGGATCTTTCATGGAACACTCCATGCCAACAAAGAAGCTAAGTGGGGCTCCATATTAAACTTCAACACTTGAAATGGGATCTTCTGGTTTGGTGCTTCTCCCTTGAACCTAACCACTAAGGAAAAAATGACACTACACAATACATTATCAGTATTGATGTTTACATGGATTATCGATTGGATGATGGGGCCTTTTCCACCATTTTCCTCAAGAAGTAATGAATCAATGAGATCAATTTGGAACATGAGAGGTGTCCCTATGAAAGTACATATGTATACTGGCATTGATAGTGGGATCAGAATATTGCTTACGTCCACTCCCTCTTGAAGGAGAAGCATTGTGCTCATGTGCCCAACATCAGGCTCGAGGATGGATCTTTTACCATCCATGTGGGGTCACTTGGCGGTATGGTTTGTTACCACTTCAGAAACCTATTTTGTGATCCAAATGCCTACTTCTAGAATGGATATCCTTCTAAGTAGGCAGTGATCATTGACTCAATCCCCCGCAATGTTACCAGTCAGGCTAATTTTATTCTTAGCGGAATCTTTAAGGAGAATGAAATATGGGGCGTAGTGAATCTCCTCAACCCCGATAGTGCACCAAGCCTAGATGTCATTCTTTATTTTTTCATTTCCTCCAGGAACATCATAAATAATGACCACACTATGTCCATCCAAGATTTCATCAAAGGTGGCTCTCTACCACAAATTTCTAGTGAAAACACCATGATTTTTATCCCCATGGATAGCTCCCCTTCCTCTATCTCTCAATATCGGTCGGTCAGCTTGTGTAACATTGCATAAATGGTTCTGGATACCCTCATTAACAACAGTCTTGGAAAAGTTTCAATTCAATGGATTTTTGAGGAACACCATGTTTTTTTCAAAGGGAGATCAATCCAAGGTGTTATTTGGGTTTCCCATTAGAGTGTTCGGGACATAAAAAAGATGGTCATTGGTTTGAATGTAATCGTTTAGATTGAAATGGACAAAGTGTATGACCATATGAAGTGGAATTTTATCCCTCATACCATGAGGTGCCTGGGGTTTTCTGATGCTGCTATTGATATCTTCTTATGTTGCTATAGAATAGCCTAGTATAACATTATATTGACTTGGAAACAATGTGGCATCATCAAGTTGTTCAGGGATTTACACCATGGGGAACCTATCTCCCCGAAACTTTTCATTCTGGCCCATGAAGCCCTTAGCATACACTTCACTCTAGACATGCAACATCGTGATATTAAGTCCTTTCAATGCAATTCCCACAACACCGAAATCTCTCACCTTTTTTCTATGGATAACCTGATATTCTTTAAAAATTGGTGGATCCCCTCCATCAAAGGGTTTGTGAAGATCATAGATGTTTATGAAAAGTGGAGTGGACAACTAATAAATTGGGAAAAATTGGAATCTTTCTCCCATTGATCATCCCAAGAAGGCACATGAGCTCCATTGAAAACATTAATGGCATCCATGAGAAACATTTTCCCTTAACCTACCTAGGGGATCCCCTTTCCCCAAGGAGGATATGGGTCCACTTCTTCGAGGAGCTATCTAACAAGATCAATATACTCTAATAATCAACTTCTATTATAGAATGGAAAAAAGATCCTTATTAGAATCATAATATGGATTTAAGAATACCTTTAAAATCTATAATATAGTCTCGTAGTTTGAAATTATTCCCCCAATATAGATTGATGAGACTGACATCCTATCATCTCATCCAATGTGAGTTCATATATTTGGTTAGTATGAAACCCCATATAACCTCCTAACTTTGTAAGAATGTTCTATAGATTTTCATGTAACTGTGAGTCATTGGGTGTATTATATTTTATAAATTAACACCATTATATTGTGTTTGAAAATTTAATAATTCCCTATACATGATAAAATTATTTTTTTGGGATGACACAAAAAAATTCAACCGATAATGTTGGATTCCATATATGGGTAATTATTCAAATTTCATATCATTTTCAATTTTTTTATTCATTGGAATAGAAAATAATTATAAATCCCACCTAAATGAAATTATGTATCCCTTCATTCCAAAGGCAGGAGGATACTTAGGGTTTCATACCATTGATTCTTAGGAACAGATATTGTTCAAGGGGATTGGTTGTCATTCTCATCAGACCCTATTATAGGGAATTATTTCCTACTATAAGAATATATTATTGATTTAAGATAAATTAATGAATCCCACATTAGAACCTATTATGGGGATTGTTTTGTTTTATTATTTTAAACCATTTATTATCATTTATCGAAGTCAATATATGCACATATAATATGTATCTCATTAGTGTGAATATTTATATATATTAGTGTTTCCTCATAAATTGCATCATATTTATTTGTCAAAGGTTCTCCATATTATTACCTAGTGTTACTTGGTTTTATATAATTATAGATTATATCCACAATGATGGAAAATCTAGAGTTTATCACCAAATTGGAAAATGGAATGTGATCATGAGGTTGGGATTATGCCTATTTAATATGATTTCAATATATCCTTATTAAATAAATATGTACACATATTTTTCTAGGTCTTTGAACTAAATAATTATTAATTTAAATATCATATGAAAAGGATTGATCTATATAGTTTAAAATTGTTAACTAAGGGTGACTTCATAAATGATTCAATGCGATGTTTGATGTGTGAATTGTTGCTGAAAACCCCATTATTTTAAACCTTATATGAAATATTGACTAATGTCGATAAGTTTCAATCAGAAAGAATAAGGCCCTATTAATATAGGTCATTCTAGGAAGATATACTATTGAGAATAATGAGGTGACACACTAGGGGAATATAGCCTTCTGAGAACGATGGAATTATTATATTTTTATTAATGAAAAATAGTGGGATGATCCATGGGGAATATAGATTTTCGTTAGGTGGATATAATATTGATGATTTTTTTGAACCATTAAGTGGAATCCAATGTATCCATTCCAAACAGGAATTAATTCCCATAAAATTAGAATTATGGTTCTTTGAAAAAAAATTCATCATGTCGTTTAACATTATATGAATAAAATATTTCCATGTTTTTTAACAATATTCTACGAAGATAATTCTATCATGAAAGGAATGAAATCAAAATATTTAATGGGGAATACACATTTGGGGGGTGTCCCTGGTTGATTCATTAGGAATATGAACCTTTGAAGGAATTCCTCTTAGGGAACATGATTCTTTGAAAGATATTAGATATAGTTGTTGGGGGTTACAAATAAGAAGGAGGAATATAAATATAATTTATAGAATCAATATACTAATGAAATAATAATCTCAATACCCTAGGCCCACGTAAGTCATGCTTTGTGTGTAAACCAAGAGAGATGACAATATTGGGTGAATTTCATAGGATTATGACACTAGATATGGATGTGTCTTACTCACTGATGATTTAGAAATATTATTCTCTCTAAATAGTTATTTAAATATTCAATATTAATTATATACTAAACTATGACCTCATGGGTATCATTTTCAATATGTATACTTATCCTCCTATATTCTTGAATATTTATTGGGTAGGAAGATATAGAGAAAATGAAGGTTCGAGGAGATAAATATCTATTGATAATGAATAATGGAATTCTCCAACATGGTACAATTAGTCTCCACATAAGTATGGGATGGTTCCATTAATAGGGACACCATAAAAGAATACCAAAAAACATAATTATATGAATATGGATCAGATTCTAATAATTTCACATCACTTTTTTTGTCTGTATGTTGGTGGTAAATATAATTTCCTAATAGGAGAAATTTGTCACTCCCTCACCCTATGATTGGGGGAATTGGTACCAATGGGAGGAATTATTTGAGAATCATAAGGATCCTAAGTGTTATTGAGAACAGATGGAAAAGATCAATTACCAAGGACATGCATGATTGGAATAGAGTCAGAGTAATGAATATAATAAAATAATTATGGGGATCTATTTTCATTATAGGATGTATCAATTGTCACATTATTGTGTAGGTAGTTTGGGTTAAGGGGTGTGTGGTTTTATGAATAATGAAGCAATGGGAGATAGGTCACATAAGTGGGCACCATTGGGAGACAACTCACATTAGTAGGAAATATTGGTTGACAGATCCCCAAGGTGGGAATCCATGGGTTATGGGTCACTTAAGTTATGTTCCTAAAGTGGTATGTAACATAGGTTATGTGTCATAGGAGATGGTTCACCCATGTGATGATCCTTAGGATATGGATCACCTAGGTAATTAGCCTTGGGTGATGGGTTTACAAGGTGACGAGCCCCCAATAATGTGTCAGGAATGTGAATATCCTCAATAAAAGAACCACTCTAATCATGATCTAGAATAAATGGGTTGTCTAAGTGATGGATCCAGAAATCCACTCACCATTAAATATGTTAGTAGTCATTAGTGTTACTGTTCCATAGGCTATATAGTAGAAGTGTTGGATGCCTAAGTGAATCAACATAGAGAAACTTCATCTCTATTAAAAAACATATAAACTCGTTAACTATTGAATGGTTAAGGGGTTATATTTATTATAATATATTCAGACATATGTGGATAAATATAGAGTGATTGAATACATGAACGCAGCTAACATGAGTGATGTTCGATGGTCCACTTATGGATATATACATGATTTGGACTAGGTAACTACACTGGACATATGAGAGGCAAGTTGGGTGACTATAGTGGTCATGGTGGGTACAATCTAAATTAATAGATATTGGTTTGGTTGAAAAATAATACATCCTTTGAGGTTTCATGTTTCATGCATCATTCCCATTGTCATAAAATGGGAGTGTGAATATTTTTATATATTTCATAAGATCATATTATTTTTATAGATTATTACCAAAGAGAATAAATAATTTTTATTATATGAAAATTATTCAACGATGATTGTACAATCCTTTGGTGACCTGGATTCATCTTCAAGGTCCCCTTGTGTTTTGGGTAAAAACAACAATTAATATGATCTGGGTTGCTACGATATTCATGAGGTTTGATCATTATTATTAATGAATTTATTATTAATGTACTCAATAAATATTTGATACCAATTGAACATGTATTAAATGTGATGGAATTAAAGACATCGTGTGTCAAATATAAATCATTTCATCGCTTAATTTAACAAACTTTGGTAGAGCTATTTTTAATTTAGTTATTTCAGAATATGGAAATAATATATCCTTGAGATTAATTAACATTATATGGATCATGGTTTCAAAATGTGATATTATACTATTCTAAATCGATATAAGAAACATTAGAGTCATAATAAACTCATTATAAAACATGTTGACTTTGTGATGAATCACCAGGCTCATTGAGAATACATACAATGTAGAATCATGAGTTTTAAATGCTTACATGGATGATATGATTTTTTTTACTTATAGAAAATAAAAAAATTTAATTTTGAAATACACTCTATCACAGAAGAAATAGAAATGGTACTAGATCCATAGCCTAATGAGGTATATATTGGTAATCACAAATAAGTCCACCATGTATTGTAACAACTCATGCAAAGATGGTGTATCTTATTATTGTACAAGATTATGAAACAAACCATGGATAATTGTGCTAATAATGGATTAAAATCTACTATATTAAAAAGGGTTCTAAAATTTCGAATGGTTTGAATAATATACTATGTTAGGATGTTGTGGTGATGATGAGGATACTACTGTGCAAAACATTATCTGAGACACACTACAGGTCCATACAATGGTATTAAGATTAATAGAAAACCATTTTGTGAAAAATTCTATAATTTCATAGTGAATAAATTTATAATGTTTCTAAATAAAATGAAATGATTATTGGGTTATAGATACATAATCCAAATATGGTTTCCTAAATTTGATTTCAATAATGGAAAAATGACATATTGGTGGTGGACATACCATGATTATACATATCTCTTTTAAAATATATTTTTATGATAATAATGTGTCACATAATCCTAGACATTATATATATAATGATTAATTGTACTAAAGAATACATTGACCATAGAATGGATTCACACATCATTAGATAATCCAAATAATTTCTAAAAGAGAAATATGGTCATTTATTGAGAGATTTATTCTTAATACAGATCTTATATCATGATATTTTTAAAATTTAGTTATGATAAATGTGTGAGAGAATTGGTTTGATTTAAAATAAATTTATTTTAATTTTTTCATAGAAATATCATTTCAAATTTTATATTTTATTAATAAATATTGGAATTACCTTGATATGTGAAGTAATATATATAAATCACCAAATATTATCCTTTTAGAAGGGTTAATGAACATTATAGGAAACCTAGTGTCTATAGACTTATGTTTATTACTTTATCATTCATGGTAACTAAATTTGTTGAAATATGATATTACAAAACACTTATAATGAGTTAAAATATTACTTTTAAAAATATCCATTTTTATAGAGAACTGATTTAACCCTCTCAAGTCGCCTAATACTTATATTATAATATTATATATAATCACATCCAATATCCATTCATTAAAATTTTAATACTATATGAATTTTAATTTTTTTCAATTAGTATTCCTTATAATAGATATAATGAATTATTTTTATAACAAAATATTTCCCTGTTTTATAGAAAATTTTTTAATCTATAGAAGAATATTATGATTCCTTATTTTATTTCTATGGTATTATATGATCTTGATATTATATCTATATATTTAATTTCACCTATATTTATTTCAAAACTGAAACTAAATAATTAAAATAATTTTGAAACTTTTAGATTACCACACAATTGGTTATTATTATCCGTATCATAAATGTAATTGATAAATACTATTAGTTGGAAAAATTATAAAGATATATTAGATAAACATTATTATATTTATAATCAAAATGATAATATATTTTATAATAGAATGATATCATATAATGATCAATTTTGAGATATTTGAATATGTTAGGATGAAACAGTTAATCAATTTTTTGCGTTGGTGAATATAATTATTACAATATTATATATAAATATATATATAAGGAGAAAATCATGAAGGCTCAACAATTGAAATGAATTGCATCTGAATTCTTAAAGGCAAGTTGTTTTGTAGAGATCATAGGGTTGTAAGTTTAATATTTTAATGACATTACTACACCTAATTGGAAGATAATCTCAATTTCTTATGATGTGAGATGTTTAATAACATTGAATAAGAAGGATAACATAGTTAAAATATCAATTGTAAATATTAAAGTTTATTTTGATTGATAAGAAAATGTGATATAAATTTGTTTACATAGTTTTTTAATAGAGTTAAATTAATTCTAAATATTTAAATTCATTTATATAAAAAATAATTTAGAGAGGAAAATTAACTTAAAAAGGATATATCCCATTCAATTGTCATTTTTTTATGATATATTACATTCATCCACCAATCATTATAATAAAACTAGATTGGAAAGTTATTTTGTTTAATCTAGAATATCAATCAAGTTAAATAAAATGGTAATAGATGACACCATGAGAAGAATTTTTTATATAACAAAAAATATATTCCAAAATGAACAAAAAAATTATTTAGTCTAAAATATGATTCATATTGTAGATTATAATGTGATGTAGAAGAAATATTATCTATTAATAATGGAGATCAATATTATTATCATTAATCTAAACATACCAATAATCAAACTAATGATAAAATATGTAATTGTAAATACGATTAATATAATGAAATGAATTTTTTATTCAGATTAGACCTCAGAACTTGTATAAAAAATATTTCAAAATAAGAGAATGAATGTAAATACTACTATGGAATCAACTGATTTAATGTATTTTTATATTCATCTTGAAAATAATATTGATATCTAAAATAAGACTTATCATAACAATTGTGTTTTTTATGAACATAAAAAAATAATTTAGTTAAATAATTATTAATTCGTAATGAGATTATAATAATTTCAACAACATAAATATTGGGTGCTTAAATATGAAATTTATGATTGAATCTGAGAAATCAGGTGTTGTATTGACGAAATCATATGAATCTCTAGAGAACCTTATTCAAAAATTTTGTAACATGATGAATATAGAAATATATAATGATAATTTCTTATAGTAATTAATGAAATTTAATATATTTAAAGTTTCAGTAATCAGATATAGATGAGAAAATTTTCCGATAAAAATAAGAGTGTGTTGTATACTAGATTAATATATATAAATATTGAAAATTATAATAACATTGAAATTTGGATAAATAAATACATGATGAATTAGCCTTATGGAAAATATACTATGAAATATTGATCAAAGAAGCATGATTATGAGATCAATTTTTTTAAATATTAAATGATGTGATAATAAAAAAGAAGATTATTTTTAATTCATTTACCAATGTATGAGTTGATTTCCATTTTAATGAGAATTGTTTTTCAATAGTTTGTATATACATGAGGCATATCTGTATTGGTATAATAAATATTTTAATTGAAAATTTTAATGTATTGATATATAGGGACTGAAAAATTAAATCATATAAAAGAATATAAAACAATTCTAAATGTAGGGTATTTACTTTTAAAATAGTTTTGAATATCATTAGAAGATATTTGGAAGATATAAAAGCATGATTAATCATCCAATGGTTTTATATCTATTCTAAAAGTGAATCTAACAAATATTATAACACTAAAAAAATAAAAAGAAGAAGAATAATCAAGACACAAAAATACTAATTGAAGTCACTTATAATTTTTCAATGCATGATAATCATTCAATCATGGCGGGTGGGTATACATCACCTGTAATTGAAGAAAATATATACTGGAATGTAACTGAGATGTATGGATGATGATAATTAAAATATCATAAATTTGGAAAATTTAATATCAAAGGTACTCGGTGTGACATCCCATATATATATATATATATATATATATATATATATATATTCTTCCTAAATAATGTGGGTGTAAAAATGAAATTATTAGATATATATATATGATATGACAATATATATATATATATATATATAAACACCCACACATAAATTTCACTTATTCACATTAAATAATATCTTGTTTTTTGAATATGAATTTGTGTTGAGTTATTATAATAAATTACCTTAACTATAGTATAAATATTCATTATTTTACTGAATAATAATGTGATATTTAAAATAATGTAGAAAAACATCCGCTATTATTATTAAGAGTTAAATAGTAAAAAAATTAGTAAATATTATACATAAATGGTAGAAATTAAAAGGATAGTGATATTAAAAAAATATGGATCTAAAAAAGTCAATATAATAATAATAATAAATATTAACCATATGATGATAAATTTCAAAATGCAATACAGAACATTATTAATGAAAAAATAGAATAATATTTTTTGTTTTTGCAATTATTATTTGGATAAAAAATGTCAATATCATCATTTTATGAATTATGGCCTCATTTAGAAATATGACAATTAAACCTATTAGATGATCATTGGAATAATAGAGTGTCTCTTATGTGTAAAAAATGAAATTATAAATAAGTAAATAAATACCAATATATGATAATCAAAATAGGAAAATTACTATTAAATGAAATAAAATTAATTTTTTAATTCATGAAACTCAAATAAGGTATAACCATTTAATTTTATTAGTTAAATGTTTTACCTTTATTTATAAAACCATTATATTTTTTGGTTCAAATGAAACATTAAATTAGAAATATTTTTAAATTAACAATATAATTTTATTATTGTAATTTGATTTTCAATTAATATTTTTTTTATTTTTTATTAAAATTTTGATATATCAAGTGTGTAAAAAAACTGTTTTTCCAAATTTTTAGTTTTTACAACATTTTGACAAAAAAATAAATTTCTGAATAACATAAACTTTTTAAAAACCAAAAAATTATTTCGTGAGTTTTTTATAAAATAAAATTGCATTGTTATATGTTAATGTCTCATACTTATGAATTTTTTTATTCCAAAAATATAAATATTTTTTTTTCTGGATTCTTTCCCATGTATAATTTATAAAGAGGATTAATTTCAGATTTATATTAGCTTAGATTTTTTTTAATTTATCTTGATTAGTTTTAATATTATTTCATATAAAATCAATTTAATTCATTTTCATAATTAAAAACAAATAATTATTTAATTTTTATTTTATAACACTATCCCTTTTCACTTATAAATACTAGGAATCAACCCTAATTTTCCATTTACATAAAATTTCTCCATTTACAAAATTCATCCAACATAACACTAAACAAATTTTTATCATGTATTTAGAGGATATAGTCACACAATCACACTATTCATAGATGTCGTAAGAGATATAAAAAACAAGATTCCATAAAGATTAATTCACTCATTCATTAACATGTGATTCCCAATGATTTAATTTGTATTTCCCCTAAAATAATCTTTAGGTTCTTTATAGAATGCGTTACATGCCACCTGATTCTAAATGAATCATTAATATATGTTACCTTTCAGTAAATAAATTTGATTAGTGAGTATGCATTTGATTAAAAAAATTTAATTTATATAAATATTCTCCTAAATATAAAATTATTGATCAAGTACTATTAAATAATAAATAAATTTTTAATTAATCATTCATTGATTAAGAGTCCTTTTTCATAAAAATGTATTTCCTACCATGTTATATATTTTTATCTAAAAAAATCATATTCATCAAAATTTTAAAAATATTTCAATCATATTTATTTATAATTTATATAAATAAATGAATAAATATTCACACATTTGACATCTATGGGGTTATTAATAAGATAAAATAATTAAATGGTAAATGGTGTTTTTTATCAGATTTTTTATATTACCAAAGTATATTTATAATAGTATATTTAATATATAATTATTTATTACTGATTTTATTTATATTATTTCGATATATATTAATTATAATATAATAAAATCCAATTGATAGTTTTTATATTGAAATTAAATAAATTAAATTCATTATTCTATATATAATTAATTATGTTTAAAATTAGTTTTCCTTTTTTCCTAAGATATATTAAAAATAATATTTTTAATTTATAGAAATTAAAATTTTAAAAATGTAATTAATATTTGGAATTAATATTTCAAAATTTTATAATTAGTCCACATTCATTTTTTTCATTATTAATATAAAAATAGTAAGAATTAGTCTACTATGATTATGGTAAAAACGAGTTTACAACAGTGGTCAAACCAAGAGATAGGGTTAATATTACCACATATACCTTTCTAAATTTTTGGGGTGATATTTAAAAAATATATTATTATAATTTCAAATTCGTGGACATTTTGATTAATTATACATGAGAATGAAATTAATTATTTTTAACTGTTTCATGTAATTACAAGTATATCATCTCCCTCAATTATAAAGGTGAACCTCTTATCAACCATTATTCAAGCATGTTGTGCCTTATATTTATACCAATACCTTCCGTAATAGGTTAATATATTCAATTTTCTTCATCTATCCCATTGTCTTCTCATAAGACCAATCATTTCTTGATGAATTCATATTCCAAATGAGGTCACTCAACGGTCAGGTATAAATCTTAACCTGGCACTTTCAATTTTTTTATACTTCCACCTTCTATAATTATGTTGTATAAATCATAATATTATGAATTTTGTATCATAAATATACCTATATTTTATATTTATAATGGTTCAATATTTTTCCACAAATTTTATATCAAATGTGAACTGAATTTGTCACTCGTGCATACACGTGTAATGCCACTTCCACATAAAAATAAGATTCATTTTATATCACTTCCATACATTTATATTTATAATTATGGGTATTATAATAATATATAAATTTTATTTATGATATATTAAGTATTTTTAATGATAACTTAATATTACTATTGTTTTTTGTTTTTGTGAAAAAATTGAATAGATCATTCATGAACCCTTACAGAATATAGTTTCCATAAATATTATTATTAATTTTTATATTTATTAATTTATTTGATGTTTATATATATTTATATTATATATATGATATTATTATTTTTTATCATTTATTATATTATGGATCTAATAAAAATATATATTGAAAATAACTCCTCAATCAAAACATCAATGAATAACGGAAATAGTTAACCTCGAAAAATAATGGGTTAAATAATGATTTATTAATAACAGTGTACAAAAATGTATTATATAGATCATATAATATATTATAAGTATAGATATAGATATTTAAAAGTGTAATAATGAATTTTTAGTCTTTATACAAGAGTTTATAGTACTAACAATTCATATTAGATTAGTGGTTACTATGTTTATGCTAGAACCACATTTTTCATGATAGATTATAATTAACCTTATAATGATGAAAATATATAATATATATCTAAAAATTCACATTATTTTAATAACATTTGGTTATTTATGTAGATTAACATTTTTGATCTTGTGTTCTTCTATTTATGTATTCAATATATTGAATAAATATCTTCAAATAAAATTGAATTTATTTCGATATTCGGTCATGAATTATTTAATTACTTGTACACATATCAATATAAATTATTTCTATATTTTCATCCATAATTAAATTATTTATTTAGGTAATTTTATCCATTTTTAACTTTCAATTATTATCATTTAATGGAATATTATTATCATATTCTGAATGAGGTGATTTTTAACATAGGTAGAAGCATAATAATTTTTTTAATGTACACAACTTGAAATTTTTTAATTGAGTAAATTTTAATATTTTATGAGGTAGAGAGGTTCATAAAAGGTTATTCTGAAACAAAAAATATGGTACATGGTAGGTCATCCCAATCATGAATCTGGTATACTAGTTGTTAACCAAAGCCTAATATGTAATGAATTTTATGGTGGGTAGCCTTGAAATAATACTTTAGTAATTATGATTATGTCGTAATTTATTGACATATGTTATGACGTGGTTTTAATATAATTTTATTCTCTCATGGTTCATGTTCAGTGACTCTGTTATGATTCATGCCTTCTGATGTAAAAAACACTTTTCTGTGACTAATAATTATGATATATGAATTATTCATTATGGTTTTCTTCTCATATTTTCATGTTATGATACCCATATACACCTATTAAAATAAAAATATTATGATGTAGTCTTAAAATGAATATAAATTACATCAAATTTATTGAATACTTTATAAATTACTAAAACAGATTCCCCATGACTGATTCTATTTACTATCTTCGAAACATGGAATCATAAATTATCGTTCATAAAAAATATAAATGATCTCCCAATAGGTTCTCCATTATTATCACCATTTTTAGAAATATTATACAAGAAATATATATTCATAACATGGGGAAGGAAACAATAAAATGGGTGATCTCATATGCTTAATAAGGGTAAAAAAACAGATCCATGTGATCATAAACATGGTCATTTTGGTATGAGTACATTATCAGGATAATAGAAGTCCATACACAGAATAACAAATATCATAAACAAGAATCACTGAATAATGGTGGGTTTTTTATAAGATGTTAATCAAAATGAAATAAATAACATAATCGTTGAAAAAATAAAATTGGAATAAGATATAGAAATATGGAATATGTAAACATGGGATTTCAATCCCTATAAGTTATGACGCTTTTCTGAAACTTATCATGGAACTTCATGGGAACTCCATATACAGGTCGGGCTACAACATCATCCCTAGTAATAGTAATTTCCATGTATGTGAATGTATTTTCCCTTATTACATAGTGTATGAATCCCATAGACTTGATTCCAAACATTATTTAAATATATATAAATCATTACCCAATGTGTTCTGGGGAGATATCGGTCTCACCCATCGCATATTAAAATCATCCATTCATGTAGCACAAGATAATAAAATCTTCATCATATCATGGTCAATAAAATTAGATGAGTTTTATAACCATCATATCATAATCCCATGAAATGAATTTTCGGTAATAAACATTTAATCATTTCTTATCTTATGGAAAAATATTGGTTTCCCAATCAATTCATTAAATCTTACACCATTGAAAAATAAGGTCTCACAAGAAAAAACCCATGGAAATAGAACAGGTTTCATAAACACCATGTAATAATAACATACAACATTACTATACAGAACATGAATGTAACCATTGTAAAATTTCACGATAAATGAATGAGTAACATCAATGCATGTCATATTTTATGGAATATAATTTTAAAAGAATATTTAAAACTATTTTAGGATGAAAATATCTTTTCTCTGTTGATAAATGTGTTTCAAACATAAAACCTTTTGAACAATATTTTCATGAAAATAATATTTAATGATTATAATTAAATATATGAAATCATTTAGGAAATCATTTTCTTTTGATTCATATAAAGAGGTATTCAAAACGATTTGAAACCCATTTTTAGGGAAAACATATAATAAATTCATGGAAATGTTTTGAAAAAAAATTCATTGAAAATAATATAAAAAATTATAAAGGAGGATACAAAATTAATAAAATAATATTTTAAATATATAAACCTTTTTAAAACCTTTCCCATTAAAAAATTATCTTTTAAAACATTTATAATATTCCATGAGAACCAAAAAATACTTTTGAAAACATTTTTCCTTGAAAACATCATTAAAAGTAGAAAATGTATTCAGTATTAACAAAAATTATTTAATTTTAAATAAACATGTAAAATTACAATGTAATAATTATAGAAAAAGTGGTCATGATGGGAGGTACGTTCACATATACTGAATATTTCCATTTAACCTTAATCGTTCAAAAAAGAGTCCAAATAAGAATATGATTAGATAATTCCTCCTAAAAACATTATTTAAAAGATAAAAATGATAAAATTTCTTTTAATATAATAGTATAAAAGTAAAATATTTTTTGAATCATATTTCAAAATCATGATGTCAAAAAAACACAAATTTTCCACTTAAATGAGAGGTAAAGTCAGATATTCATCAAAATAATTTCTTAAGTATCTTATGTACCAAATAATGAAAAAATATAATATTTCATTGATATAACATGAATATATAGTGGTTAATGGTATCCATTATTTGTTTTGAGATATTTATCAAATTATTTCATAAATAGAAGAATAATAATAAACAATCTCGATAACTGATAAGATTATAGAAACAAATAGATTGATATTTTTTCATAAATTTAATTAATTATGAAAAAAAAGACATTACATGAATCATAAACTATAATTTAAATAAGTATATTCAAGATATAATATTCCAAAATATATTATATACACCTCATTGTTGAATATAGGTGCAAGGCACAAAATGTGCCACAATGAAGGAAAATTGAGAAAAAGTTACATTACTGATTTTGTAACATTTGAAACATAAAACCGATAGAATAAAAATAAAAAAATGGAAATTTATATACCCATAAACATAATTTTAATAATAATATAATACATCTATGTTAATTATACACTACACACCATGAAATATATAGTGATTATGTGATGTATCTTCTGCAAATAAAATGTGAGATGAAATCCCCTTACCATATGCCATTACTCCCGTCTTAGTTATAAAATCATCCTATATAATAATTATTTGTTTATTATACATGTAAAAAAATTATATTATTATATATAATAATATATCTGGTATGATTATATCTTTATATTACCCTCTTGTTAACAATTCTATATTAAGCTCTCAATTTGGTTAATATCCATTTTATTCTTCCCATATGTCATAATTTGAAAAATATTTAGTCATTATACTTATTTCATGATTTAAAGAATATAAAAAATAATTTAAATATAATTTAAACTTATTATATTTTTATTATAATAATATATATAGCATTGAAGTATGAAATGTAATACACTGTTCCTGGACATGATAGGCCATCTGTTTGCAAGAATGCTACTTACATTTTATTGTCACATTGAGATAAAGATTGAAATATATATATATATATAATATCATTAATTAATCACTATGATTTTATATATATAATGTAATTTTTACTAAAATCATCATTAATACATTCCATGTTGTCTGTGAATGAATCACATCACTTTATGGGGGTGGTTGGTCACATTTCTTGAAAAGCAATAAGCGTAATTACACAAACTGGAATGTATAAAGATATGTCTTCTAAAATAATTAAATACTATTAAATACATAATAAATAACATATATATTATATATAAATATATTTTCCATCATAATTTCTACCATGAGAGGTGGTAAAGGAAGAACAAGCACTCGTTGTTTTGTACAATGTTAGTTTTCCACAAACATGAATAATATGTTCGTTACCTATTAAATTGAAATGTGTTTATGTTTATTTAAAAAAATATCATAAAAACATCTTAGTATTTTGATTATAATTTTATTATTTTATAATAATGTATTTGAGGATGGAGAATGAAAATAAGATAAAGGATCATGAGGAAGGATGTTACCACTTCTTTTAGCAACTCATTTTAGTTTTCACTAAATGGATTTTATGGATTGATTTCCTTAAAAAGGGATGATTCATGGAGGAAGCTAGGGATATTAAGATGTTTTATAGAAATTCTCCAAATCGATTTGGTTTGAATGGTTTGAGTAAGTTGGATAGTTCTTTCCTTTTTTAGTGGAAGGGGAGTAGTACTCTTGTTAACAATAAATGGTATTCATTAATAGATGGTATAACATACCAAATGTGCCAAAAAAATATAAAAATAATTGATTAAGGGTGGATAATTGTCAATAACAACCTCCACAACACACAAATATGTTCATTTTAATTATTTGGATCCTTAAATTCATTTTTTCCCCAATTTTATCATTTTAGTCTTTATTAAAGACACTAATTTTATAACGTATGTATTTTAACCATTAAGGATGAAAAAAGTGATATTTTGTTGAAAATATTGAGAAAAATAATTATATATATTATTCCTAATATTTATAATAAAAAATATTATTTTTAAAAAATTTATTTTAGAAAAAGTAAATGTGACTCGCAAAAACACTACATAAGCTTTGACCATGATAGATATTTTTATAATATTACGGTTAATATATTAATTATAGAAGATCAGTTGGTAAATTAATAGACAATATATAATATATATTGACACATAATAATAAATTTTCATAATATACATTTTTATTAATAAAAAAATATTTAATAAAATATCATTTATTTCAAAATAACATTAATGGCAATTCCTAAATTATATAATTAAATTTTTTTTCAAAATATAAAAAAATTGTAATTAAAATATATTAAATTTAAAACAACACAACATTATATATTCATCTATTGAAATAATTAAATTTAATAATTCAATTAATGTACTTCACTGTTAATATTTATAATATCTTTTATTTATGTTAATTATTATCGAAATAATCACTATTTTGGTGTTTCTTAATAATTTTATGTAATGAAATCATCTCTAAAATTTAATGATAAATAATAATGATAAAAATAACCAAGTTATATTTAAATAGGATATTTATAACTAAAAATATGCATATTTTTATATATCATAAATTTTTATAAATGTTAATGGAGAGGAATGTTCCATTTTTTCCTTTTCCTTGATTTACAGTTTATATAGGGAATTTCAATTTAATAATATCACAATATCAAATAAAATTTTATCAAATAGGAGATATGTTCTTATTTTTCGTAGATTTCTTTTGGAATAGCTTCCAGATAATTTTGGTCATTAATATTAGGTTATAGTCCCTTGTTAATCATAAATTTACATTAATCAGCTAAATTAATTTTAATCACATTCACAAGTATGTTTTGTAAAAAATTATTTCATTATAATAGAACAAAAATATTATAATGATTAAAAAAATGTTTATGTCCATTTTTAATAATTAAAGTCACAGAATTGGGAAAATTAAGTTTAACACTAATCTAGAAGATGTGGTGAGAAAGAGGGATTTTATTATAAAAGATGTCAAATGTTAAATAAAACATTAAATATAATTTCAAAAGAAAAATTATTACAATTACCTAAAATGGATAAATATATGTATAATTGTTCTATTTTAACAGAATAACCCAATTTATAATAAAATTTAATAGGAATAATTATTCAAACGAAGAGGCAGTTTTTAACTGAAATTCAACAATTGTCACTATTCAGCTAAAGGTGACGTTTCATAGAAAAGACCCAAAAATTCACCCTTAAGTAGTTCTGAAATTACAGATTAAAAAATGATGTTTATTTGTACTAATATAATTTATAATAATTTTCAAATGTAGTTTTAAAAATAGGTGTTCCATTTAATGGTAGCAAAACTCGGTCTTGCATATACCACAATTTAATCTATGTGTTTTGTGAAGAAAAAAATTAAAATCATGTTGAATAAAATGAAATACATAAAAATTTAGTGTTTCCTGAAAATAAATAATTATAAAAAAGATTAAATTTATTTTAAAAAATACTTCACAAAATTTTGCAGCGTTACATTCAACCCCCCTTAAAATGAATTTTTATCTCAAAATTTGTTTGTGTTATTGGTGGTTTATTGAATCAAATTACCTTCCATAGAAACCCACAAAGAAAAAATGAATCAAAAAAACTTCCTCTAAAAACTAAATTTCGAAAATTAATTATTACCCAAAGTAACATATACCTATTTTTCCACATAGTGTAACATAGGAGGCAAGTGAAAACCTTGATATTGAAAAGATATATAACTATCATTTTCCAGAGGAGAGTTATAAGGAACAAGGAAAATGGGAAGTTAACAATCAAAAGACATAAATTTATTATTAAATAAGTGGCCAATTTATTCATTGGAAAATAAGGCACTCAAATAAAATTTTTGGTTTTATGATCTTTTAGTAATTTATACAAATATTTACAATGAGATATAATTATATGATTTCCGCATAATCTTACCCATTGTGTGGCTTTATCAGTTTCTCCTTCATCTCTTTCTACACAAATGGTCATGAATTTTTAATTCTTCAAATTGTAATAAGTCAAGAGATCATTGATAATTCATCACATCTCTCTTCAATTACCATCATCAAAAAAATTTTACAGAGGGTTATCCAATATGCATAAATCCTTAGGTGGCGAGGTAATAATTTAATCTCCCAAACATCATCTGCATATTATCTTAAATATTACATTAATTTTTGATCTTATACACCTTATAAATGATTAAAAAAACATTAGAAATAATTAAACTAAATCATATAAACATTGATCCCCCCACATATCACAAAGTGACACTAGGTTGTTACATTCCAAACATCTGAATATGCTCATCATATACTATGTTGAAACATCGTTGTGTCCAAAACTATAATAAATACTCTTGTAAAAAATAAAATTCATCTTTATTACAACTGATAATTGATATAGTCCTCATGATGTTTAAAACTTCATCAATGATGACATATAAATTTATTTCAAAAAATCAAAAATATGATTTAGTGTAATCAGTACTATCCAATTTCATTTTTCCAAATCAGTCATATAGTTGACCAAGCTAAACACAATTTTTCAACATATTTATTATAGTAAGGGTTACCTTACCCTAATAAAAATATCAATATTATAAATTTAAATTACGATTTATAATTTAATTTTCAATCCATAATGAAAACTTATCCTGAAAATTATTATATATTTCATGAATCATATAACATAATCATTGAATTTCAAAACAAAAATATATAATTCATCCAACATTCTTCTTAATCCATTACTGATGCTTCTTAAAATTAGTATTTAACAGATATACCTAGCAATATGAAATATGAATCATTTATTAAGGTTCTTCATCCTCAATATAATAATTTATTTTCCGTTTAATGTAAAAAATACCTGAAGAACATAAAATACCATTCACATATCGTTTGCAGTCTCTTTATCTAAATCACATCACATAATTTTTAATCATTGAATATTTAGGATTACCCTTGGTTATTCGTAATCGTATTCCATTAAAATCATTCATGAAGGTTCGTAAATATTTTTTGTTTTCCCAAATAGTATCCCATAAGGAATATCAATCTATGAGTGTTTTATGGCCCATTCTCATGTACCATGTAATGATGATTTATCCACCACACACCTTATAAATGTTGTTATCCCAAAGTACATCTAATTGAGATCTACAACCACTTTACTATTTTTATTGGGATTTTTTTCCAAGAATCATCATGGTATATATTTTACTAAAACACAAGGATATTTACGTAAACTATAAATAATCATTATAATTATCCATATAAACATTCCTAGACATATACTTAGAAATATAACTAGAGATATCAGCAATGTTTTATCATCACACATTCCAGAAATTGACTAAACCTTCAATCTGATACCACAATAATGACCATGTCTTGATGTACATAGACATTACATAACATTTTTAAATTCATAACATATTAAAATAAATGGATAGTCAATGAACTTATTAGTTTTGTGAGTCTAAAAACATGGAAAAATAAAAATAGGTACATAATCAAGATACATTATCTCCCACTAGCTTTTCCATGAAAAGAACCCCTTTTGGACATGTCATAAAAGAAATATATATTCATATCCCGAGGAATGATACATAAAATGGTGTGAGATAAAATGTCTAGTAAGGGTAAAAAAGGTATAGATGTATGCATAAACATGTTCATAAGGGTATGAGAATTTGATCATGAAAATAGAAGACTGTAACCTATATATCAAATAGCATAAAGTGGAATAATATCATAATGGTTGATCATTCATAAGACATTGATCATAAAGAAATAAATAACATAATCCATGAATTCATAAAATTGAATAATACATGTAATATAGCATACATAAATATGTGATATCATTCCCCATAAGTCAAGACTCATTTCTAGAACACATCAATGAACATAGTGAGAATTCCACCTATTGAGTTGGACACATCCCAATCCATAGTTGTGGTCCTTTCTTTATAAGGGACTGGATCTCCTTGTCATCCCATAATGGATCGACTTACCCCATCATCCCTTAGTGTATCTGGTTTCCCCATCCTCCATCTTTATCGTGACAACACCTACTAGGTAGGATACATAACCATCCCCAGTCACAGTCCATTCCTTTTAACGGATCAGGTTTCCCCATCATCCCATAGTGGATCAAACCCATGTAATTGTTTTGAATCAACTTCTCATGAGATATCAATAATTACACAGTGCATTGGGTTGAGATATATTTCACACCCATCTCAAAATAAAACCATTCATACATGTGACAAAAGATAATAAAACATTCATCAAATCATGACACCAAAAATGAGACTCGTTTTATAAACATCATATCATATTCCGATGAAATGAAATGGTTTTCATAAACATGTGATCATATCAAATATTATGAAAAAATAAAGGTTTCAAAATAATTTCATAAAATAATATCCCATAAAATAAAGAGGTTTTCAAGAGAATAAAACATGTGTAAGAGAAACTTGATTCATAAACATCATGATATCATAAAAAAATTATGAGAATGGTTTTCAATGGAACCTTTTGATAATATCCCCACAAATACATGAGTAACATAAATGGATGTCATCTTATATATAAAATAATTTTAAATGATCATTTAAAATAATTTCTTGAATAAAATACCACTTCATGTTTGAAACAAGTATTTTTGAAATTTAAATATTTTTGAAAATAATTTTCATGAAAATAAACATGAAAACTGATAAATAAATATTTCAAAACCTTTTGAAAATTGTTTTCATTTAAAACATATAAATATAGGAAGAAAAAATTTGTTAACCCATTTTCCTTGAAAACATATAATAGAATATATAAATTTTTTTGAAAAAAAATTATTTTAAAATACATTAAAAATTTATAAATAATGTATGGAAACATTTAAAATTATTTTATAAATAAATTTTTTTGAAACACATTTTCTTTTAATAAATACATTTAAATAAATTTAAAAGTAGCTGTGATAACCATAAAAGATTTTTGAAACACATTTTCATTGGAAACAAATATAAAAATAATGAATGTCCATATTTTTATAAAAAACATTTTTTATTAAAAATAAAAATAAAAATATACAATGTAAGATTCATGGAAATAACGATCACGATGGAGGGTATGACTGTACATTCCTTGTATTAAATTTGTAATTTAAATAATTAGAAAATTTTGTTGATAAGGAAAAAAATAATCTTCCATGAAAAACATCTATGATAAAGTTATATAGTTGAAAAATTTTACCGTTAAAATTATTTTATAGAAGTAAAAAAATTTAATTTTTTTAAAATTGGTGTTTTGAATTAACAAATCATTCAAAGTGAAAGAAGAAGTAAAGTCATATTTTCATTATGATTTTTATATAATAATTACCAAAGTGTTAAAAAATTGTACCATTACATGAATTTAACATGAATATCTAGCGGGTAAAAAATTTAATGAGATTCATTCATAAAAGGATCAAAATATTTCATCAATGGAAGAATAATCATAATCAACCATGATAATAGATGAGATTATAGAAATAAACTATTAAAATTTTGTATAATTACTTCATGATGACATATATAACATTAAATAATGCATATAATGAAATAAAATTAAGGTGATTCATGATATATCATATAAAAAGATGAATATACACCTCATATAAGAATATGGGTTCATGGCATGGAATGTGTCTTAAAGAAGGAAAATTGAGACAATGTAACTTTACCGATTTGGTAAATTTTTAAACATGACTACCATGAAATAAACATCATCAAATAGATATGAAAATACAAATAAACATAGGTATAAGAATTAAATAACACATCCATGGTAATTATATCTAGCTACCAGATATTGTAGTACATAGACATCACATGACCTTTGGGGAAAACCAAATACATTGCAAATAATGATTCCAAAATATGGTATTAGTTTAGTGAAATTATAAATTTTTAACACCTTCTTATAATGTTTTTAATGATATTCAAAATCTATAAAAACCATATTGTTTTTCATACGTCAAACATTTATTTATATAAAAGAGAAAATAAAACCTTTGAAAAGGGTGAGATCATATGCCCATTAATAGAAAACATGGAAAAATATCAAACATAAAATATTCATAGATTTTTAATATAATAGTATGAAAAACATATATCAAAATAATTAGACATGAAAAAAATATTGGTAGTTCATAAATCATAAATAATGAAATAACATGATCTAAGAGAAAGTTGAATAATAAAAAACATCAATTAATGGTTAACACATAGGCATGTAAAATCAGTTCATATTTATGAAGATTTATTTCAAATACCATCATAGTGAATAATGTACATTACTAAACCTTGTTCACTCCTAATTCCAACCCTATATTATCGATCCATGTTAACTTACCTTTCAAGTATAATATTACTTAATTGACATCATTTCCCATTCTAGACATTTCTATCTCATGATATATAAATGCCTATCCAATGCATTGGAGGTATATATAAGTCCCAAAAATCTCTAAATGAAATAATTATTACCTATTCCAAAAAATTAATTCATAATATCATAACACAAAGAATAAAATATGTTTATTAAACAAAATTCTATCATAACATAATCCATTTAAAAAAACTGTTTTCAAAAATATCATTCCATAAAAATAATTATAAAACTATATAAATAATAGGGATAGTATTATTAAAACATAACTATATTAATGAATTTAATATTTTGTGGAAAGTAATTTAGACATAACTCTTTAAATTAATTATTGGAAAAAAATATCATTTATTCCTCAAAAACATTTTCTTTTCTCATAATTTTATGCAATTTTATATGAAATAAATTTATTTGAAAATAAAATTTAAATCTAGTAAATAAAGATTTATGGAAAAAAGGAATTATGAAAACATAAAATTATTTTCATGACATATACAATTAATCAAAACATTCTTCTCATACTTTTGATGGAATGTCAAAAAGTGCCTCATATAAAAAATGATAAAACATTCTTTTCATACCTTTGGACAAAAAATCACTAATGGTTAAAATATTCATTAAAAAAAATTAGATGAATAAAGATAATATTTTTCAATACATATTTATGAAACATGGACATAGATGATAAATATACCCCATTAAATACATAAATTTAATCAATCTCCAAAAATAATGGTATTGTGAAATTATCCCCTACCGTTGTTATGATATCTTTTGTATGTATTTTAAAATCCTCTATAATGACTGAAAAAATGTTATTGATATATTCTAGAACCATAATTACATTTAAAATTTTATATATGATCTTATTAACACCCTTTTAATAATATATCATTATCATCCTTCTTTCATGTGTTAATTGCTTCATTTTATTATGCATATTTTGTTGAATAAGTTATTATTATCCTTCTTATGTCATTTATATATTATTAAAAAATAATATTAATGTAATATATATCATATTTATTAATTATATAAATTTATATAAACATTTTTTAATTTATATCATGTATAATTAATCACATCACATCGTGGAGATGGTTGGTCATACGTATGCATGAGCAACGATATCATTCACATAATTAGGAAATGGTATGGAAGTTTATGGTATAAATTTTGTTCCAAAATTTGTATCATGTCATAACAATAAAATATATTTATTCTTTCATTCATTATAAACATTCATGTAAGGTGGTGGTGTAAAACAAGTTACACCACAGCATGGAGAAAGTGAGTCGTACATATAAACACGTGGTGATATATTTTTTCATAGGATGGATAGAAGGTGGAATATTCTTATTACATAATAATATTGACATATCATAATATATATTACACATTATTTATTCCATTATAATAGATAAAAATCATGACGATGAATTATAATAATAAGTATGTTTGAAAGAATCGTTAGAAGAGATTACCTCTTCATCAACGAGTTCCCTCTAGATCTCCACTTAAAGGCACTAGAGTTGTTCTATTGAGAATACTGTAACCACTATAATGTAACTAAAGAAGTTTAATATGTAAATAATCATGGGATATTATATCTTTATAGCACAATGTAAAGTGATGTTGTGATGGAGGATGAACCCATTTAGAATTGATTTGAGGGGAAGATTTGAAATCTAAAAAAATATTAATTTATAATAAAAAAACTCATTAAAAAACACAAAAATGTCTTATTTAAGATGACTAGAAGAGATAATTATAAAAAATAATAGCCAAAAAATTATATATGGTTTTAGTTCAACTTAAATATTATCACATAGTTATTTTATTTAATTTTTAACTAAGGTAACAAATATTTCAACAATAAAAAGTGTGAAATGTTATGTTATTTGATTTAAATTTGATGATAAATGAATACATAGGATAATTTTACACCATATAATAATTAATATATATATATATATATATTTATTTAAAAGGATTTATAATTTTTATATAACATAATAATACATTATATTGATGATCAATCAATATTGTCAATTTTTAGACTATTCAATTTATTGATTTTTACAAATATCAATAAAAGTTTTTATACCCAAACCAATTATTGTATTATACCCATACATGGTCAAGGTCATATATAAAATTAATTGTATATATTAATTATCCAAAATTATATTTATTTTAATATATTTAATAAAAAATCTTTTTTATATCCATTAATAATAAACTACAACATCAATTTTGTGAAATTATTTAATATACCAAAATAATGTCCATGAATCTGGGTCTAAATCCAGACATGGATGTTTCATTATTTAGGATCGAAATATGGAATGGTCATGGTCTCGAGGCTCAGGAGAAGTCCAATTTCATATAAAAAACACTATAATAATTTAGTCTCTATGGTTGAGATTCTTGACCATAAGCTGCTTTCTAGAAAAATCAAAGAGTATGCACAGAGGATAAGTGTTTATGGTTTCACAAACAAGGATCCTATAAAATCTAAAATATGGGAGTTTTTTATGTAACACCTCACGATCTATCTTTTCATGGTATCAGACCGGTTACTGTCATGAAATTTTTAGTTAGGTCTCACTCATTTCTTCTCACCTTCATGTATGGAAAGGGTAAAACATAGGACAAAGATATGGCGTAGAGGGATTTGGATGGTCTCAATTCAGATAACTTCCCTTGGATCATTTTGGGTAAATTAAATTAAATTTCTATCTCTGGGGAAATATAGGGGTGGGGCCTTTACAAGGAGTGCTAGGAAACCTTTGGTCTCATTCATGGCTAGGAACGACCTTTTGGATGCGACATATGAGGGAGATAACTTCACCTGGTGTAATATCCAGCATGGAGGAAGAGATAATTGGTTTCTTCATGAGTGGTGGTTGATTAATAGGGCCTAATTATCTATATTCTTGGATACCAAAGTCTCTCACCTGGTGGGATGCCTCCCAGATAACTCTTTACTTTTCCTATCCATTAATTCAGGGTTGTCAAGGGGTGGTGCAGATTCAATGTTTTAAATTTGTGGAGGAGGAATGATGTATTAATTATTTAGTTAGGAAATAATTAATTCTATATATTTTTTCAAAAAAATGGATAATAATCCATAAAAATATTAGGTGGCTCAGACATATTTTACGCCATTGAGGAAGAACATCCTCACATGGGATAAGGATCTGGTTGATATCATTCAGTAGGTTCCTTGAATTGAGGCTAGACTGGAACATGAATGGGATGAAAACCTATTTAATGAGTTAAGATAAAATAATTACCACTTCATTTATACCCTCTTAATACAGGATTGACTGGCTAGAGAAGAATCACTAGTTTGATGGCTTTGTGAGGGGGATCACAACACATGTTTTTTCATTTCAAACAACATGGAGAGGTGACAAGTACATAGGCCTATTATCCCCAAGGATGATGGTCCTTATTTCAGTGATTGTGATGAGGTGGATCCATGGATATTGGAAATAACAAATTTTTTTGGCATTGCCCAATCCATTCTTGGATGGGGGTATCTGAGAGGCGATACAGACATGTTTGAGGATATCCCAAGTAGTGTTTCAGAGGAGGTTGGTGGTCTCTTTTGGAGGGTATACAGTTTGATTTCTTCAAGGCTTATTGTGGTATTAGGTAGGGTTATCCCCTCTATAAAACTATCTTTTTCCTCTCCCAAAATTATCATAGCTATTATATCATCCAAGGTATTCATACGGTTAAAGTCCTCCCTTACCAAAATAGGTGTGACAGAAGGGGTATCTCGCATTGGATGTTCATGTACAAAACAATTTGTTTATCAATGGTTATAGGAGGTTATTAATGGGGAAGAATGGGTTTCATGTTCTCTATTTCAAGTGGAGTGGGAAGGTGTTGAATAGGGAGAAAAACATTTACCATACTACCAGAAATATCTCTGAAAAAAGTGTTAGTAGCCTTGATGCCAGCATGAATATGAGATGGGGTTCATTCCATATAGAGTATCTTGGGATAGTAGTGAGTCATTTTTCTCTCATAATTAGTCATTTTTACTGGATTGTTATCATGATCATTCAATTTTGAAAAATTAAATTTCTTAAATGTCAAATAAAATAATAATATTTGTTTCTTACAAAAAACATTAAAAAAATTTAAAGAAAAATTTACTTTCGAAGAATATAATGTCTTTACTAAAAATTAATTAATTATTTCTAAATATATATGAATAATAATAAAAAAAATTAAATTGATTATATTGTTATTCATATATCTAATTTAATGTCTATGATATAATGGTGTAGTATATTAGATTTTATTTGTAGTTAGGTTTTTGTGTATCACAACCTATTGGGGAAATTGAAAATATTTGTAGAGAAATATATCCTAAAATATGAATTTTTACATTATAACTTTGTTAAAATAAAAATCACAACCATATTTTTTTTAAACATATATAAAAATTAGTATATCTATTTTTCATTGCATCCTATTGTTTTATGTATGTTCTTTGAATTACTTATTCTTCAAAGGAAATTTAACTATGTGATAAGCCATGTTCCACAACACATTATCATTACGATTAAATATTCATAAATGTTATTCTTCATTGGAAATTTTTACTCCCATATATTTAACCACTGATTTTTGTACATGTGAACGAATGGGTATGTACTTCCTCATGATATTTACATTCAATGCACTAGGAACAGGATAGTGATTAGGGGGAAATGACAATCAACAATCTACCATCTGGATATTTCCATGAATCTCAAAATGGCTTATATACCATGATATTTAATGTCATTCATTTATTATATCTTAACCTTATTCTAGAGGGATATTCAAAAAAATACCTTGTAGAAAATTTAAAACTCTAAATGTTAGTGATGTATTTCATCATAATTATTTTGTTGACTATGAGATATCCTAATGTGTTGTGAAATGGATATAAATATATATAACATTTCTTTAGCTATATTTGGTCCCAATACCAATCTTTATCCAACATCATTCATGAATGATGGAGTTTTCACTTCCATTAATAAATGCGTTCATACGGATAAATCTGAATACATGAGTGAATCTTATAATTGAAAAGAAAATTGCTCTTAAGTAAGGTGTAGATTTATGGAACTTCTAAAATCCATAGACTATTATATAAACCCATATTATTGAGTTTTAATAGTCATATTAGACTGAACATCTATATTAAAATGAAATTGTGTTCTAAACATCATCTATTTATCAAGTTCATATTGATGGATTCCATATATTTTCAATGAATTCCAGAGATCCTAACTGTATAAAATTGAGAGGGGTTATCCAGGTAAAATTACAATATATTTAATATACTACCATACAATTTTATCAAGACATATGTCTTCTATAATGGAAAAAAGATCACTAGTTTCATAAGTTAATAGAATACAACCCAAAAAACAATTAAACATTTTGATGTTTTGGGGAAAATAATGAAAAAATCAATATAGATTCTTATTGAAGCCTACCAAATGAGAATCAAATAATTGTAAATAATAAGAAATACCCAAATAATTAAATTATCTTTCCTTAAATTCAAATGAAATGAATGTGGATGACTTGTGGATTGTGTGAACACCCAAGAGACAAAATAATCATATACATGAAAAAGATAAAATGTATCTTGTTTATAAAATTCCATCTACTCTTGAGAATCAATGGTGTTATCTAGACATGAACTCCTTGGTCACATGACTTTTCAACGTATGGACGTATAATAAACATCTCCAAAATTCCTTGGAATATGCAATCAAAGTATTCAAATGATGAGACCAAACTTTGACATCAATATCATGAGTTTCATCAATGATATGTACAGTTATTGTCCTTAAACACACTCATACAAACTATTCATAACCCATAACAATTTAAAATATGAAAATAATCTAATAATGTTAATTGTAGAGGCCTAATATGCTCTTAAACTTCTTACTGTGCATGTATGCAGTTCACATGAGACTAAATATTTATATAGACCTGACCACCTCACCACAAGAATCCCAACTTGTGTGTAGTCCTTCTCATGTGAATCACATGTGACATGCTCATATATTATTTTGCTACCAATTTGTATATTAAAATATGCCAAAGTGTTTATGCGTTGTAATGCACGTGCATCAACATGAGTCCTTTTGTTTGTCATATGATTCATGAATGAAGGGGAGAGAGATTTTTGATTAAAATACTTATATAACCATGAATGATCCCAAATATAGTGATAAATAAAATAAGGATTTAACATAGAAATTGTGTAGACCTATCTCGGTCATAAATGTAATGCTCTCTAATTTGTAACTCTCCCAAGTGTTTGAAATGGTTGATAATGAGACCTCAAAGGATAAATCAGCTTAGTGATCGGTATATACTATGTCAATTAGTGGGGATGGTTATGGTTGATATCATTATAGATGAAACATGTTTAAAATGATGGGAATCGTAATGTATCCTTATAGATGGGATAAACATAATTCTATTAGACCAACCCTTTACATTATATCAAATTGCATGAAAAACATGGTCACTAACTTCTCATATTTCTTAATGTAGTGTTTCCCCAACCTAGGTGTCACCTGAAGTAAAACATGAAACCAGTCCTAAATCACAGATGTCATCGATAATGAATTGTATATAATTTTGACAAGCTCAACTTGGTCACAACCACATTCTGATCAACTAATCCTTTTCAGACGTCTTATATACGAGACTCGATCCAACAAGTGCTGACTCACATACCTCAAGCAAACAACAATTCAAACTACGAATCCTTCCATTTAATACCTCAAAATTAACCATTTGGTTCAATTTTAAAAATATTTTATTATATGAAAACTCCATGAGTTCCATATTCTTCTCCCATTAACCACAAAAATTCAAAATACCGGCTCATAGAAAATCCTCCAAAACCCAAATATTCCACTCAGATTGACGATAAATATGTGGTTGATTTTATGTGTTTACAACAACTCATAATCAAATGTATTTTATAAGTGTGTTCCAGAAACCCAATGCGAAATGAGGATCTCTTTATGAAATGATACTCGTTGGAATATAGTGAAATTGAACCACCTGATTCCCATAAATTATAACCAAATCAAAAACTATAAATTTTTCTATATTATGTATGTGGTGAGATTCCTTATCCATTGAAGCCACAGAGACCCATAAAACATCATTCTTTTGGATTTTATTGGGTATTCTTATTATAAAAATCCATTTTGACATCATTTTACTTCCACATAGAAATGGGTAAGTACTAAAAAATCCTAGTCAGCCTCTATGGCTCGGCATCAACCTGTTAACTACTAAATAATCTTCCCATGAAGCTGGCTATATACTTCTCTATTATTAACCAACATTATTTTATATGGATATCATGATACATCACTATTAAACCTGGATGTACCCTCCTTTAATATGCATGAAACCCCTCATCACCTCCTTGTACAAGCATGTTGGAACCCATACAAAGTCATGTAAAACAATATAATTTCAACAACAAATATACCATGTTAATATTTTATCCCACCGCATAATTATTCTCTCTAACTAATCCTTATTAGTCAGAAAATTTCTTTGTCTTAATCCTATCTAAACAATTAGTATAATAGATAATGATGTTAGAGTTACACACCATTGAGATTCATGAACTTCCAGATGCAAGTATACAAATAGGAACATTATCCACCACTCATCCAAAGACTCTCATACTTCCTCCTTTGGTGTCTTTTATATATAAAATTTACAAAATGAAATTTCCATTCCCTATTGTAAATTCCAATTCATTGTGGAATGTCATCAGATACTCGAACCGCCTCAACTTATAAAGGTTCAAGTCATGCTAATAAATGGTATACCTAAGGCCCTTTATATTTATGTATACCAAAAAACTCACACCCATGATATAGTGTATCCAATAAATCAAGTCATGTATCATTTAGTCTATATCTAAATTGTGAGTAGGATAATTCATCTCATGCGGTCTTAGATACCCTGTGCCAAAACCAACCAAATGATCCTCCTACATTATAATTGCTTTGGGTCCAACTAAATATGTGGCATAGTGCATGGTATATGATTTACTCAACACATGTAATTTTATTATTGGTGTTGAGTTCATCCTTCCTAACAGATCCATAAAATTTCTATCATAGGAAGCAAAAAAAAAACAAAAATCACCCATTCCTTGGTCACCCAGACAATAGAGCTAAAAATTGGAGAATTCATTGATAAAACTTGGGTAATAATATTCAAAACCCAGAAATACCATATTTTTAATGATATCTATTGTTTGTTCCCAAGATATCATGGCTGTAACCTTCTTTGGTTCCATTGACACTCCTGTCCTTGAGATTACATGACTTATGAAGTTCACTTCATTTATCCAAAACATCATTTTGTTTGATTTGTATAAAACTAATTCATTCTTAATGTATTGAGGAAAATGTAAATATACTTGGAATGTTCATTTGATGAATAATATTACACTATGATATCATCAATTAAATCAACCCCAAACTGATCTAGAAAAAGGATGAATGAACATATTCATCATGTACATAAATAATACTTGAACTTTGGTAAAAACAAATATAATCACTAGGAATTCATAAAATTAATACATGATTCTAAAATTTGTTCAAGGAATAACCATTTGTCTCACCATTAGCTAGTGATATCCAGATCTCGATTAATTAATGAAGAATTTTTATGCACCTTTTAACATATCAAAAATATCATCAATTTGTGGTAGAGGATACAAGTTCTTGATCATAATCTGGTTGAACCAATGATAATCCATACACAAGCACAAAAATACATCAGCCTTTTGGAGAATAGAATTTGATATCCCAAAGAATATGTAATCAGACATTTGAAGCATTTATATTCCCTATCTTTCAACTAAACTATCACTTCCCATTGCTCTTCATCTTCTATTCGGAAAGGTGGGATAGAAACAATCTTTGGTCCTAACAAAAACTCGATTGTGAACTCAATATATCACCTCTATGGTAATCCATATATCTCATTAGGAAAGACATCTAGAAAATAGTCTACCAATAAGGGATATTAATCCTACTGTATCCCCCCATTTTCTAGTGAAATACCTACTACCTATGTTGTTTGAAAATATAATCTACACTAAATTGTTCATGCATTAATATCATCGAGATCCCACTCACCATGGTGAGATTATATGAATCTATTCGGATATGGGAAATAAGTTGTCATACTATAATGGTCAATTTTATCTTATGTTGAACTAACAAACAAATACCAATAATAAAGTTGAATCTTTTCATCTCTAGCATGAACGATTCCTAAAAGAAGGGTAATGACCAATTTATAGTGAACATGATTTGGAACTTTTATTTGTCAGATCACAATCCTAATAGAGTATCGAATGTTAAAACACTACCTATGATTTCTAAATCCAATCACAAAACATATTAAAAAATAAAATATTGAAATTAATGTGATATTCCTATGATAAACAAAAGACATGCTAAGGTAGATTATAGAATAATCGTACCTCTAACGATAGATGATCATGCATCCACATTAGTCAGAGTAGTCTATATAATATGAAAATAACTTTGACCACTTCTTGTGGGATCTAGTATGAATACGAAGAGCTATTCCCCTTTCTTTGAAATTCTTCATTGGTGTTGGGTACCACATCCACTACTTTAGCCCAAATGGCCTATGGAACTCTAGATAGTCACCTAATTAGAGGTATATGATCCCTTTTATAGTTTTTGTTAATATAGTGATTCACTTCCCCTTTTTTATATAGAAATTTCATATAGAACCTCTAAATATGACCATGTATGATGTAGATTTGACATTCAACTACAGGGTATGGAAACCAAGAGGATTTATAGAAAAAAACACCACACTTATAGTACAGGAATGAACACGACTATTTAAAATGATCTCAACATCCATGGCATTTCTTCCCATGATTTATTTGGAAGAAACATTAATAACCACAGTTCTTACCACTTGAATTTGAATTCCCAGATCACACTACTGAAATAACCTGACCACTTCTCATGGCCTCTCTAATATTTCATTTTTTGATGATTTCCTAATTAAATATGTCTTCAAATATGTTTATATAGAAAATATTCACCTATGACTTAATCTTATTGTGATGATTGTCCTGGAACCATCTCATCCTAGAGATCACATAATATTCCAAAGATGAAATAATACTTGGAAGATCAGTAAATCATCTAGCATTGTCCAATATTGAAAAACCTTCCTGCATCAAATGCGCGAACTCATGATAATCGTCTTCTCTCATGGTTTAATGATAAAAATGGATTAGGAATATAAAATTGATTTCCTTTGTAGATATATCATCCATCTACACAAATACTTCCATAATATCCCCTTAATGCTTCGCAGGTCCATGAAGCATATATATAGAAAGCTTCAACATTATATTTGGAGGTGTCTCAAGATGTTTTAAGATGACATGGACTGACTCAACTTCAAACAGTATTCCTCACCAAGTAAACATAGGAAATGATTTAACTGAAACTCTCTTTTCATGTAAGGCTTCAGAGGAATAGTATGAACAGTATCCCTTTCCATGGATCGCATGAACCTCAAGAAGTTTTCATGAAGCTGAACATCTGTATTCTCCTTAGGAACTACATGATTATTTGGATTAGATATGTTAGTAGAAAACTGATTTCCACTATCCTATAGTCGTTTAAAGATAATGAGGAGGAATTTTATCAAAATAAAAAATGAACATCGTGGATATTTGGTTATCAAAATGGTCAACACCAATAGGTGATTGCAATAGAGAACCAGAAGTTCTTGTCTCTCTAGAAAAGGGATACAACATTTTTAGCATGACATGGAAAGTCATGTAATCTATCCCATAAAATTGATATACCATATTCCAGTTTAACAGGTGTGTATAAATTACATGTAAAAATAGAAATATCCCTATTATAAAAAATTATTGTCAATATATCCCAATTTTATTATTATGATTCATGTATTCTTTGCCTTTCCAATATCGGTCCTTGAGTAAAAGTTCAAGAAACAATAACCAAACCCAAAATGTGATTCTTTCTAGGTTTAATAACATCAAATATAATAACTTTACAACATAAACAACAATCCCATCTATGGGAACTCATATTTTTCCTTTTACATGGGTTATATAATCAATTGGATAAACTCATTTCGAAGTCTCAAAGAAACATAGTATCCTTCCTACATTTTCCAAAATAGTAAAGGAAAATAAAATAAAAGTAGATGCTATAGTAACATTTTGTAGCATCCCCATTCTTAAAATATATCATGGATCTAGAAGGGGATTGTCACAAGACTTGAAGAGAACCTCAATGTACACCAGAGGCTACAGATTAGTAGTTGGGGTGTGAATTGAATACTAGGGAGATTATACCATTGGTCTGAAGTGGATTTATATTAGAAAAAAATTAATAATAATATGGATATAATTAGAGTAAAAGAAATGTAGGAGATAAAAATAAAATACAACATAATAATAAAATTAATAAAATAACAATAATATAATTATGTGATGGAATGTAACTAAATTTAATGCTAGAACAATATAATAAAAAGACAACAAGACACAAATAAATAAAGCAAATTCCCTTGTCCTGATCACCATGTTGGTCTCATCTTCAATGTACTACCCAAATGTAATGGAGCAATAATCCAAATAATTATTTTACATTGTTTAAAAATGCACCCAAAAACAATACTACGGTCCCAAATAACAACCTGAATAGGGTGTGAGTAAAATATTGTAGGATGACCTCACCATGTCTAAAAAAAATTAATCTGATAAGAACTATATGAAATAAATTGATAACAATGTATAGTAATTAATTTAAAAAATATTAAAATACCAGAAAAACATACCTTTTCTCTTGGAAAAACTATCTATAAGAATGTATTACGGTCATGCCAACCATGAACATATAACAAATGTAAAATAATATGATTCTATTCCATGCAAAAATATCTCTATGTATGTCTTATGACCATGTTATCCACAACTACTAAAAAATATAAAATAACATTTTTCTACACCATACTATAATATTTATGATCATGTATTACCGCCATGCAAACCCCAACCATATAACCATGGTATAACCACAATAATTAAAGTTAAATACACATAAGAATTACAACATGGGACTCAGTATACCCTACTCCCTATAAGTATTATAGAATGGGATTGGACCTAGCTAGGTCAATATCAATATTACAACATATAAGTGTTCAAATTATAGGGCTACTCCCAAAATATAATCTTTATATCATGTACACATTCACTGTCACACACATGGACATCATAATATCACATCATATACCTCAATGTTTAATTAAGTGAATTACCATTAATCATTCAAATTACACTTGCTTTTATATCAAAATTTAATTACAGTTATATCCGTTTGAAATGAGAAATAATTTAGTTATTCAATAAAAAGAAATAAACCAATGTCAATTTTCATGGTAAACATAATTTTTCCCATTACCCAATTCCATTTTATTCAATAATTTTCTCACCCAAATGGTATCCATAAGCCATGTAAGATTCCAATTTTGAATAGAAGACATCAAGGAATAATCTTATTCAATTATTTATATAATTTTGGTGCACAAAATGTATGTTCAATAACAATATATAATAAAAATGTAAATTATCTGACTATAGTGTTATGATTCTGATCTATACCTATAATAAATGATCCAACAAATTAACCAATGGGAAATTATAATGAGGAAGAAGGTGACAATGATTTAAAAGAAGTTCGTAGATAAAAAAGTATCATGTTAATAAACAAAAATGTAAATGGTCAATTTATTTCACAATAATTATTATATAACCAAGGGAGAGAAGGATGAATCCAAACTAGAAGAACATACCAGGGATTTCGGTCACAAATGAAATGTCCATAATAGAATTTTGTTGTAGAAAATCTCTCGGATAGATCCCCAAAATCATTATGAGAGAATATGTAAAGTATTGAATGGAAATCAGCCGCACATCATGATTAAAATAGTAATCATTGAATTTAAACACTGTGTAATTCTATTATAGGGACTATAAATGTTTAAATGGTATTAAATAAAAAACATATCCTCATATTTATTTTACTAAAACCATCAAAAAAATACACAAAATATAATCCCTTTACCCAACATGTAAATTTTCATCCATTGAATTTTCATTACATTTCCTTTCAAACAACCCAAACCCCCATTAAAAAATTTCAACATACCGAAAAACCATGAAAAAGGAAACAATTTTTTATGTAGACTCCATTTGTTCGGTCAAGAATACATCCCAGAACATTAGGTCATTGTTTCTAATAAAGGCTATCAATCCCTAAACAATACTAATCCACCAAGGATAAAACAAAAAACAATGAGATATTTGTGCCTAGAAAAGGATGAGATCGTACAATAATTATGATGTGAATCATTAACAAAGTCTCATAAAATCCCACTGAAAATTCAACCATGTCATTTAAAAGGTCATAAACAAGTCACCTATGGTTACACGATTTTCTTTTAATTTGAATCATCATCTCACGATGGCCCATAGACATGTCAGTCTAAAAATATGGAAGTCCATATTCAAGTCATCATTATTAAAAAATATCCCACTAAATAGCTATAATATAAAAAATATGGAATTTATGAGATTGTATTTCAGTAATTGATAATCATTGGATTCCCATGAAGAATTTTATAAATAGACATTGTGAAGATGCTTGCCGTTGATGCCCTCCACTGACCCCATCATTGTTTTTTGTGATACACACCGTGCAATGAGTTGACTAATTTGGATCTTGAGGCCTATGAATCCTCCATCCCAACATAGAAAAATCAATCTTATAATAACACATAGGGAAATAACATTCGACAAAACCTAACAATGGCACACCCAAGCATCAGATCAGATTTCTCAATGCGACTTATCTCATGACCAGGAATGTAATCCATCAGGAAATCTTAGGACATAATTTTTTGAGACCATGCATCATGCATAGTTATGTTTCTTGATCATTCCTAGATCATATAAAAGTCCTCTAGTGGGTAACATAGAGAACATACTATATTCATTCCGAATCCTACTAGACTCAATACATCTATCTACAGAAAAATATAAGTAAAATTTAAATTAAAGGATGGAATAATGATTATGAGGAATAATGAATTATGTGAAAATTGTATGTGCAATACTCATGACCTTCCCATGATCCACCTGGGCAATGCAACATCACCAAGACATATCGTCTAGGTTATTCCACACTAATTTGTTCTTATAATTGGATTATTCAAATTACCCATGATATGTCACACCAATTTAGAGGGTGATCCTCAGCCATGCCATGAAACACATATGAAACCCACTTGGATTTCCATCCAAGCCTCTAAATGTCCTCAAGAAGTGTTTCTTGAATCAAATGGTGAAAACATTACATGTCAGCTGAGTCTCACAACATCAAAAGGGTTTGTCAACTAGATCATATAATGTCTTCCTGAATATTCATCTTTGATAAAGAAACATTCATGGGACATTCCCTTCAGGTTATTCAAGGTCCAATGAAAAATGTAAACTTGATCATATGAATTTATTTGAACATTTCAAGTAGACATTCTCTATAATTCCATGTAGACAATCAATGAATGTCATGTGGAAAATAAAATCCATTAAGGAAGACAAGTGAGACCGAACAATTAGTAATACTAGGATAGCATAACCTTGCCCATGCTTAGTATGTAAGCAATGAACAGAAGTCTATCCTCAATTTGTATTCTCTAATCAATGGAAAAATATGAAATATCATTGATATAAAGACAAAATCTATGTGTAATACGCACCAATAAATCTTCAGGAACTCTAATTCATATAATTACTTGGATAAATATGATGCCTTCATGTGACCCAATCTCAAAAAGAAATTTGCATCAGTGTATGTCCCCCATGTCTTTTCTATTTCAACCATCTATACCCAACCATTCCCATGGTTTGATCACTCTGCCTCATCCATTAGTGGATGTAGAATCCAACTAAACATTTATGAATATGATTCAATATATTACTAGGATACATAAGATTACTTCTTAATGATTTATATCAATATTAAACATTCCAAGGGTTTATATTTAAGACCCCATGATTTCACAGTGTGTTACTTCTTCAAAATAATTCAATAACTTGCACTACACACAACACTGAGTTCAACCACACCATGACTTACCAAACAAGCCGTTCAAAAGAGGTTATGAATTGTATTAACTAAATTTTTAACTTTATATAATCCTTATAATTTTAAAATCCATATTATGAGTTCATTAGATATAATATAAGAACAAATTCATTTTTTTAGATAAGTGAATTATTTTTCAAAAATGCACTTTAACCAACTTTTAATAGTGAACCCTTTTTAAATCCAATATTTTAAACATTTATATATTAAATTTGACTAAATAAATTAATTTTTTTAGAATGGGGAAATCATAAATTTACAATGAAACACCTCAAGCTTCCACATTATGCTTCTCTTTGAATTAAACAGTAGCGTGTGTTGTATGAAACATCGGGTTCTAACACACACCACAACCAATCAAACTAGCCGTTATGAATAGTAATACCTACTATTTTAAATTTTATAAATTTTATCTCACAAAATGAACTTCATTTTTGAATTTGGAATATCGAATTTAGCCTAGGGTGAAATTTTGGTACTTTTCGGGTAACTTTTATATTTTGATGAATAATGAAAATTATTAAATTTTAATTAAAAACAGCTTTTTTAATCAAAATAATAAATAGTGATAAATTATGAATTTGAGTGGTTTTAAAGTATATTTAGAATATATTTTTACCATTTAATAATATTGTGATCATTGGACATGTTTTCACAATTAAACAGGACATAATCAAGTGTCAATCTTTTGATAGTTATTATATCTTAAAAACACGCTTTTTGTTTTGACAACAGGAATTAATTTTAAATTAATTTCTTCCACTTATGTATTTTGAATTTGGAAAATTGGATTCCATATTAGGAATCATGATTTCCAAATTGTGTAAATAGATATCTTTTATTTTTAGACATTTTGAATAATTACTTCGGTAAATATTTTATTTACCATGGTTAAAGGGTAAATCCGATAAATAAGGGTTAAAAAATAATATTATAATAATAAATTACCCTAAAACGTGTCATAACCTTATTTCTGGATACATGTCTGACCATGGGTATCTTTGGGTCGTTTTTGGGGACCCCATAGAGCCATTTGTAGGTGATAGGAACTCTTTATTTTAATTAAGATAATGTAAATAAAAAAATGAAATAAGCTTATATCTTTTAGAAAAACAATTTTTACATAAAGTTATATATGTTATATATTCGATAATAAACATTAATTATAAATATAAAAAGATTTACTACATAATTATATTTTATTTATAATTTTTAGACATTTAAAAAGTAAAAATATATATGACACAATAATGATGCAGTATTTTCCTTATTAATGAAAGAATCAAATAATTGGTATTATAAATGTTACAATAAATATAATTTAATGTTTTGATGACATTAACGAACTTTATTGGTCAATATGACATGTTAGGATTTCTGAAATGAATTTTTTTCGAATTAATAATGATTTTATGAGTTTAACAAAAATCAATTATTGAGTAGTGTCAAAATTGGCATAAATGAGTTTTTAAAACAATTATTATATTATTAATTTATATTCTATTCCTAAAACCCTAAGGTTCGGAAAAAAGACTTATATATTTATTGGTGTATCATTAATTAACTACTTGGGGGTCTCTTGTATGTATATATTATGTTTATTAACTATATATTATAAAAATACAATGTGACATGGTAAGTGTTAAACTAATTAACCAAAAGTTAAAACTAAAAGATAAGGTTAATATAATGACCCTAACCTATCTAAAATATATTGGTTGAAAGGATTTCCACCCATCCACACCTTATACTTTGAATAATATACTTTGGATCCATTAGAAACTGAATATGAATTTATTTTAAAATAATACATTAAGTTTTTTCTAAAGAGCCCCTCACCCCTCTTATAAAAGGGCACTCCCCCTTCTCATTAATTCACACCTTCAAAGCCATTTGGATCGGCCATACCATGCCCAAATAACCTCCCAAATTCCCTAACATCATCTTGGAGGCCTTATTTTGATCAGAAATCCAACCTATGGAGCCCATTTGTTCAAACCAAAAGGAAGAACCCGAAGAAGAGGTAACGTTTTCACCACCCTCTTTAAAGTTCCTTTCTTATTCAACTTATTCTTTCCATGTTATTTCCATTCTAAAATAATAAATCCAGTACCTTCTATATACTGTGACGTTATTATAATCATGGAACAAACAAATTCATTATTATATCCATCCCTTGAATGACATGTCACTATACGTGCGTATGTACGGCCTACCGTCTGCACATTGTGGTGTAATTGTTATTCAATATACTACTATTTAGATTGGTATTATAATGATGTATAATTCATGTAAATAATAAATATAACATGATAATTATTCTTTCTATATGATATACCATCCAATTATATATTATTTTAATATCAAAAGAATGATATTGTCGCTCGTGTGTACGTACAGATTACCATCTCCACGAACACGATGAGATTCATTCCGCATCGTATCCATTCAAGACTAAATTTTATTGGATGATTAAAAATAATATTTAAGGGATTAATATAATTTAGGATATGATTATGATATAACCTATCCATAACAAACACATCTTATATAAAATAAAATGAGTAAGTTAACACCCAAAACGACGATAATACTAAGATTTTATTAACAAAGCGACGTTAAAATATCATATATGACATCATATTAATATATAGGATTATTTTATAATTCAATAAAAATTATTTCACCATTATACATGAGGTTAAACTAACATCAACCAAGTAAAAGTACAAGGTAAGGGTTTTTTCATCTCACTCCTTATTTCCGTGAGATTCATGCTTTATTACCACTATTACCATTTGTGTGGTGTATGTACTTTTCATAATTGTATTCTTTGTGTAATACACTTTAATTTATGCATATCTACATTTTAATTTTATGATACCTCTTTTATAGGGTGTATGTTTTGTAAGTTACCAAATTGTTAAGGATTTATTTTACAATCTCGTCACTATCCGAGATTGTTTATACGTAATTATCTACTCGGATCTTTGTATCATCCACATCCATGTTTCTTAAAAAGAGTATATCAACTCATTCTTAATATATTATATACTATGGGTTAATGACATTTTTACCCTTTTTTACTTTTTATAAGAATATTATAAAGTAATCTTTCCGTTGTTTTCCAAACAAGGTTCTTTTTAACCTTTTCGATAGAGTTAGGTAAAAATGTCTTTTTTAACTTATACGGCGGGTGCGGCTATTTTCCGCCAATATAAAATCTTCAAAGATTCCCTTAAAAGATAATAAGGATATTTTCAAAGTAAATGTTTTATTTTATAATTATGTTACTTTTAAATGATTTCAAAAAAGAGATATTTCACTCAAATAGTTTTGATTTCATCTATGTCAACATCCTTTGATAAATTTTACACTTATTTGAATTTGATATATTACGATACAAATCATCCATAATGTATGTAAGGTTTTGTGACATGTTTGGCTATGGATGAGTTATTTTTATGTCATTAATGGCTTATGATTAATGTTTTGGCATTTTGTATGGTAGTTTTAATACGACTGTTTATGTTATATTTCATCCTCTTCTTAAGATGAATGTATTGGACTAGTATGTTCCAGGTTAGGGACCGGTAAATGTAAGCCCTTTGGGTTGGTCTCCGGTTATTAGAGGCACTCCGGGTTGGTGTCTGATCATTAGAGGCACTCCTGGTTGGTTTCCGGTTATTAGAGGCTCTCTGGGTTGGTGTCCGGTTATTAAAGGCACTCCTGATTGGGTTCCGGTTACAGTATTCCCTAGGTCTTTGAATAATGCCTTGATAAATAAATTAAAGTTTCTCATTATAAATTCCCTCATTATGGAAATAATATTGATGGTTCATGTGGTCATTCGACTAGTAGAATACCCATGATTATGTTTTATTATGGAATTATTTACTCATCTAATATTCTTTCCATAAAAGTATTCATGTTTATTATTGGTAAGGGCCTATGTTTTTAATTATTTACCATGATTAATATTTATATAATTTTCCACAATATTACATACCCTTACTGAGCGTTAGAACTCACCCCTTTCAATGTTTTTTTCCCAGGATTCCAAGATGTGTATTGTGATTGATATGAAGAGTTAAGCCAAGGGAATAATGGAGTTCATAATGATTATTTATGTTTTTTATATGTCTTAAAGTGCAATGTAACATTCATGTATGTAATATATTTTCCAAGACTGCTAAACTGATCAGTCCTTCAGGACATTATTCCTTGTAATCATTCAAATGTATTAAAATAATGCACCAACTCTGGGTAACTGGGGTTGGGGTGTTACATTACCTAGTGCATATGTCATGCATCCATATGTAGTGATACATATTAATTGTTACCCCTTGTTTCTCACATCGATCATGGGTCATGTGTGTTTAATGAGAACCAATAGATATATCATTCACATAATGAATCCCCAGCAAACATGAAAAACATAGTGATTAATCCCTAATGAATTGCATGAAATTATTGCCTTAAATATAAGGTAATGTACCTCATTTCTACTCCTAGGGGCATGAATGAACATAAAAAACTCAACTTCCAATGATAATTGGAAATCAAAAAATGTATCATCGAGATTCATACATGAATACCTAAGGAATATGTGCCAACATATATATGTTTTCTATATGGCATTAAATTCTATGGGCACTTAAATAATATGTGGGTTTTGATTCTTTCCATCAATAGAACATGTATGATTTTTTATAATGCCGCAATCGCATCCTTGGGGTACTAATCGACTCCATACATGGAATCCAATTATGGCATTCTTGGTTATAGGATATCATTATATATGACTCTATTGATAATGGGAAGTTGATGAAGAATCTCAAATATATTCATATGGATTACCTAATGAGATCCCCATTTGTGCACAAAAAATGGGTCATCCTATGATCATTTTGTTAGGGTAACTAGTCCCCATCTAAATTAGGAATATATTCAAAACATTTCGTAATTAATTAATAGAGCAATAAAGTTGTAATATAGTCCCCCATAAAAGGCGTGATGATACTGACCTCCCATATTCTTGAACAGTTTGAGATTTCATGGTACATTTGGTCTGAACTCTCAATTGAATACCTACCATTTGAAAGAAGGTCATTAAATAGATTTATATGAGAAATTCGTTGGGTGTTTTTCTTATGAATGAAAATGATGGCTCTAAATTAGTGATTTTGGTAGAAAGAACCCACCCCCAAACATAATAAACAATAGGAGAAAACCAGATTTAATATGGTCACCAATTTTAAGTTGATATATAGATGGTTAACCAGACGTGATTTTTTTTTCACTGAATCTCCTTTGCAACATAATAAATTATAAACTGCACAGTTCTCATCATACCATTTTTTTTGTCAAATGATGGGTTCTAGGTCATATATATTCCCTAGAAATGAAAATTTTGAACCTGATTTGAATAAATAAAATAAAAAATTGATCACCTAATCATGAATCCTTCCATTTTTCTTTTCATATTCGTTAAAAAAATATGGTCTATATGAAACCCTCATTATTAGGATGGTCAGTTAACATTGTTCCAAGAACAAATTATGGCACATAAAAAATATGATATGCCTGACATAAATTTTAAGAAGATCCTTTCTAACTAGGGTACCATTGAAATATGTGCCTCCTCAAATTAAAAATTATACCCTAGAAGAAGGTCAAAATCCGGAATAATAGGGAAAACTATGTTAACCATTTATATCTAATTGAGAACACATCATCCCTATGGTTTTCCAATAATCAGTGACTGTATTTATTTTTTTCTGCATTACTGTACAAATTTTACCTCATCAACAATATCCCTAACCAAGATAATGAATTCATCCAAAAACTAATCCAGAAAATTACCTATAGATGTGACCTCAGGGGTTTCAATGTGATATCACCAACATGGTTGATTAAAATTTAAGTGGATAACACAATTATCCAACAATACCACTGATGTGGTACGATGATGATGCATGAAGCTGCCTATAGGGGACTATAGGTACTGAAACCAATGAGTCTGGTTTATGTAAATAATGTAGATGGTAAGCTAGTGGCCCACACAACCATAACAAATCGATTCAAAAGAATATTCTAATATCATGACAAACAAAACCTTTATTCATTGATGAAGTTGGAGCCGTGAGACCAATATGGATCACTTGTACTTCAGGGACCATTGAAGAGACCTACTGTTAAATATCATCACTAGCATCATCCCAATGGTACCAGTCCATCTCTTAAATAGTGAACTACATGATACACTACCACATATGATTCCCATGCATGTGAAATAATGATGAAACATCTGGTGAGAGAATCTAGTAATAACTTTTAGTGGGATCATATCCCCAATCCAACATACGTCATCTTATGATATATTCATGAAGTAACCAGTGAGAAGGCTCATATATTTACTCACATAAAACAAGTTTGCAGGCATATTCTTGGAGAATGCATGTCGAAATCATAAACACCTACCCCCATGCATGATGTCCATTTACATATTCCTGTGTTACATGGAGGACATAAGTGAGCTCATATCTCCAATTAAATTGAAAATATCTTCTAGCATAAATTGGTGAAATAAAATATGCAAAATTATATCATTATGTACAATTTTCTAAAATTAAATTAAAACTTAGTCATAATTTAATATCTCCAATATCATTTTCTAGAACCTGTATGGATTTTGGTATGGAACCATTCTTATATCGCTACATCCTGGGAAGTTCAACACTCTAATCATTATGAATATGTGGTATCTCTGGATTGAGAAAAATAATTTTTACTCTCATCCAAGAGGACTATCAGTATATTCCTATATAGGAAGAGTCGTCTAAATGGAATTATATTCCTATTCCAATAAGTGTTCACTAGGTGATAATGACCCATTCCTAGGGAAATTGGTACGTTACTATCGAAGAATTGTGGTTACATATTCCAAAGGCCATGGATCAAGCTCATATCATTATTCTTGTTAGGGATAACTTATTTAGAGTGGCACAATCCATGAGAATAGAACATATTCCTACCAAATTATACTAGTGGTATACTAAAAGGGCCTAATATAAGGACTATATACCTATTCTCATTATGGATCACCAATTGAGAATGGAACATGCCTCGGTATATGTCCATATTCATTTCAGTTAATCTTCCTAGAATATTCTAGTATATACTGATAGCCTATATAATATTCCTACTTTAGTTAATAAATGAATAAAATTCCATCCTTATGAGGTATTACAAGAAGTGTCTAATATCCCATCACCAATTCTATTGCGTTTTTAGCATATTTCAGTAGGGAAATAATTTTTATATGGGGCTCATATTCCTATTCCAACCAGGGATAACTATGTGAGAGTAGCACACTCCATGAGGAAGGCTCATATATCTTCCAAAAATATTGAAGAAATTTTACGATGGCTCTTGATCATTCTAATACACCAATTCTAACCAAGGATCACCAATTTTGAAAGAAACATTCCTTAAGTGAGACTCAAATTCCAATAAATAATTTGGATGCTCATTAGAATTTTAAAAAAGCTTATCAATAGTGGTCTTATACTCACACAACACCATATAACTATACAAAAGTTATGAGAATTATCATACAATTTTCTCATATGGATGAAAAATTATAAAAGTCATGTCGGGATATTCTTTCCATGATGTAGAAAGAGGATCATATCCCTAATCTGCTCAATAACAGTTTCCATGAGTATATTTTTGAAAAATTATCCACATATTTATCACCCTTAAACGCTTCAATCATAGAATATTATGCTCATAACCATGGTATTCCTCCTCATTTTAGTGTGGATTTTGATTTCATGGAATCTAATATTAAGATCCAACATGGTAAAAATCTCCATAGTAATATCTCCCTCAGACAGTGAAATAATACTATTTCCTAGAAAACATCATATTTAGAGGTGTCTAAAAATAATATTCCATTTTACAGAGAGGTTCTTTAAGAATCAAGGTCAACCACATACATTTCCACATAACCATCCATAAAAACTCAAATCTAGTCCATAGGTGACCCCATAAAGAATATTTTATGTTATGAGTGGATGGAGTAGTTCAAATACGATTAAGATGATTCTAAAGATGACATATTTTGAGATTTATCTAGAATAAACAGCCATATCATGTTTTTTACCTTTACACATTTGATTATTAGATCCTAGATGTGATAAAAAGGAGTGCATGAGTTATCTACTAGAAAATTTATGAGAAAATCATCAAGAAAATATGGATGTATATCTACTTTATCTAGGATACTATTATCACCATTAGCTCATAAATATGCTCAATTATTATCTAGATATGGATTCATCTTCCAAATATTGGAACCCGTGAATTGAAAAGCATGAAAAAATATTTCACAATATTTGTCTCTGCATCGAAACAGTTCTCAAATTACTAGTTTCCAGATAATATACAGATGTTCATATCTATGGATGGGTGTAATAAAGAGTATTTCAATTTAATACGTCCCTAGATTAACAATATCGTTCAGATAAAACATCCATTAATGTCCTTGTATCAAGAGAAATCCATAGAATAGTTAATAGTTGAGCTAGTTTTACACAAAAATAAAATTCCCATGTATCAATGATTACCAGACATCATTAATGGTCTAGTGGATTTCCAAATAAAATATTTAAACCTGTCCCCTTAAATAAAATAGAATATAATTTAGAAATAGAATCCAAGGCCTCAATCATCTCTCTGACATTGTGGAGAAATGGACCCAATCATGGGCCACTATTACACCCAGCTCTTATGTGACCATAACTACACCGCATCAAATGGTCCTATTTAGAAGCTATAAATGGGGACAACTTGGATAAATACCATCATGAATGATTGGTATAATATCTACTACTACCACCACCCATGGGATCATCAATTCCTTTGGGGATTCATTTAGTGAAATTTCCTACTAATGTTCAATCTATGACTAATCCAATCCTACCTCAAATAGGAAACTGTTTGGAAACCTATACTGAGTAGGCATATCCCAAAATTGGGAGAATTATCCTTTAGTAAATATTCACACAAAAACATCTCCATGAAGAAAAAATGCAGAAAATTAAAACAACTGAAAAATTAATTCAAACATCTAAGATCTCACAAAAATGTATAATAATAAAAGTACTTAATGTGTAAAAAGTGAAGAAATAAAATCCCAAAAAATTATAAAATCCCAATCTAATCCAAGAAAATGGAATAAGTTAGATGATAGTTCATGGTAAAACACCATTGTCATTCATGATCCATTTAAACTCCACCCACTCCTTCTCCTTGTAGGACACTCTCAAACAGTTCATCATATGCATAGGATAAGACACATTCATGCAATGACCATGAATAAGTAAAAATAATAATACTATATAAGTCATACCAACGAAACTAAACTTGAAACAACATGTCTAGTATGATCAAAATAAGATATAATAATAAATGTATAAAATAAACACCATGATATACTAAAGAGTGGCACCACACCACCTGGTGTTCATAAATAATAGTTGACCACAAGATTCTTCTCATTGAAATGCTCATTCCAGGAGATTCCACTCTATTAGCACTGTAATTATTAGATACAATAGATAATTTTGTCTAGGTAATTTTTCATTTCACATGATCTTGTCAACAAAACAATGATATGGATGAAAACATGCATTTTACCCTCATGTAAAAGGACCAATGGAACATATTCAACCAATAATTGTCCAAATAAAGAAATAAATTGGCCACAATAAATCTTGAAGGTGGTACCTAGCAGGTAACTAGGGGTACATGACATTCCCAACTATCCTCATTCTTCCCCATGTGGAAAATCCTACCACAACATCTAGTCTACAATTACATTCCATGTGCAAGGAGTACACAACATATAGAGACTAACAGTATCCTACTCATGTCAACTGGCAACATTTGTTTACTAAGGATATGTTTTTGTTTTAGCTGGTGAACACGAACCAGTGTCCATGTACACATACTTGAAATAACAATTGGAAGATTAATTTACACATGTGTATGTACTATCAAAAGTAAACACCAATTCACGAAGAATATTTCACACTCCATGTGATATGGGTCAAAATCCATTGTTCCTTATGTTCCTCTAAAACCTTAGTCAATGTATAAGAGGGTCCCAAATGGGGGAAAACTCGATGTAAACAATGTGTTTCTAAAAAGTTTAAAAATCCATCATGATCTATTCCTTGTTTCCTTACTTCTCTCTAGAGTCACCACCCTCAACAAAACATGTAGGTCTGGGTTCATCCAGTCCTTTACAACATTTATATGACAATAATAAAATGTGATTGTTCTCAAAAAATGAATCTAAATTTTGTTCTTTGTTTCACATTAAAGAACACTATATGAGACAAAATCATGTATCCAAAACCATTTAATTTGCTACCACATACATTAGCAAACCACCATTATGTAACCACAATCCTAGAACTATGATTTTTGTTAATTATGTCAAAAAATGGGTGAGAAATTAACAATATACCTAGATATATTGAACCCCAATACAAATAATTAATGCCCATGGTGAAAGAATAACTAGTGACGGAATGCACAATAATAAAATAGAATAAATGACCTTAACTGATGTTAGTTTCCCAATTGATTTTTTTCATGAGAATAACTATGATGAAATCAAGAATTTCTATGTAATTATCTCAAAACCTAGATAATGTAACTGATTATATTAGATGATCGATCCATGGATTAAAATGTCCATTTATTGATTGAAGTTCATCATAAAAATCATGAATGGGAAATAAATAAAATCAATAGAATTTCTTACATGGAGTTTTGATTGATTTTTTTATGAGCAATGGTTTCATTTGGAATCATTAATGGGATCCTCTGACTCCCTTGGTGCAATGATCTGTGATACGAACCCGATCTGCATAATTTTCATGGAAAGTGATCTTCCAATGGCTCATATCTCCCTATGGTTTAGTGTCTATCCCAAGATAAAATAGATAACTGTATATTTATAAGGGATTCCATTCACTATGACAAAAAAATTAATTCTTATGTTTATTTATTTTATTAATTTCATGCCTGTAACAAATTTTTACAGACGGACAAAGATGAAAAATATTTTGTCATGTATCGGGTAAACCCATCATTCGAAAATCTACCAGGCCCTCATATTTCATATTATACCCTATATTAAAGAGTTATTCAACATTATTATAAAACCTATTATTTCCTGTTGTTTGTTATATTTAATATAATTGTAAAATTTATTCTCGGATAACCAGGCCATAGAATCTTACGTTGTCTCAACACCTATTCAAAAAAAATAATCCATATAATATAAATAAACAATACACAAAGAACAAGATGTTATTTTCTCTCTATATTAGTGATTTACACCAAAACATCCAAAACAAGGTCCATGTAAATCGATGTGGGTATTGGGCATGAATCTGAGCCTCTCGCTCCAACGTTCTCTCCTAATGATTCCTATGCCACCAAAAAACACACTCAAGGGGAACCAATCACCCTAGATTGATCCTCTCCTTTAGGTCCACAATATAAATAACATACTATATAAAAGTATCTCAATCCTCTATTTTTAGCTCACTATTGTAAATAATGTGTGATAGGTCATTCACGTACCTAATATGCCACGAAATGTAGAAGATGACAAGTAAATAGCTCAACATTAGTGGTAGAGCTATGAAGTATGCCACCTCAACATCTCTGTGTAATATATTTAAGGGAAAATTAGTCTTTGAGAAAACATACCACCACTACCAAATATCCTCCATCCACATAGTGGTGAGACACATAGGAACATATAACCCCCCTCCTGAAACCCATTATGTCTTCTTATTTTGTCATTTTAAGACATATAATGGATCTATGTAGTCATCATCCATTTTTAGATGATCTGAAGCTTATCGATATTATCACACACCAACTAAAGGCCCATGAGATCTGACTCACCTAGATCATCCCATCATACTGGTTATATTTAGGTGTTTACATTAGAATCCTCAAATAGTGATGTACCAATGTTGGAATGTTATCAGTTGATGTTTGAATAATCATCAAAGGTTATGTGATCCTACCAACTACATTCAAAGAACATCATTCGATTCTGGAACATTTCCACAAAGAAAAGGATGGTATGCTCTATCTGGACATCAATTAGGGTATGAAACACTATGCACCAATGAAACTGAGTTCAGAAATCCACCTGTAATATTATCCAAAACTAGGTGGTGAATAAATCATTACAACCATAGTCAATTATCTAGGTAACTCCATGTATTAAGACTATCTACATTATTTATAAGTGTCCCAAGCTCTTTAATAAACTCTTTTCTTGGATAGATAATATGTGGATTAGCATGGTGTGTTAGTCTATGAACACACATATGTAATTGTGTCCCTTGTATGTATGCATTCATTTCATGATAATGTAGATGAATTTCCCTTATAAAATCCACACTGGAACCTCATGGTGTCGATCATAACTCTGTGTATTTTTGTGCTAAACCATCACTTGCTGACAAGTATTGCATGTAAAGAAAAAATCTCTGACACCTTCCTTAATATATGTTCACCAAAACTGATATCAGAGGTCCTAGTACAACATTTACCCAAATTTACTTATCGCTGATGGGAATATATGAAACAACTATAACACCACCTCCCACAATTTCAATAGTATCTTTGTTCATCATAAGAAAATGATTACATGTTACCCACATTAATAGTATCCATCTAGAGAATGATCAGTTGATATTTGACTATGTAAGGTCTTTCATTTGGTATCAACACACTGAGAATCCATGATACGTTATAAATATGGATGGGGGTAAAAACCAATCAAGGAAGATAAAAATAATTACTCTTTTGCATGGTGGAGAACTAAAATGAGGTTAAATGATTCAATTCTTCATCAAAAAACTGAAAACATGATCTACTATTGAGAACATCTTCAACAAAATTCCCCATACCATGATTATATAAAATTTCAATCTTATATTCTGGGAGGATCAGTAATAATATCCTCTATCTCATGTAAATATCTTTCTATGAGAATATATATATGAGACTCTTTTTGTTAGAGTAAATGATAAACTACTCTCCCATCAAGTAGTGTAAAAAAATATTCCATGTGATGACTACAACTACTAACTCAAGATCGTTGTTCATGTAGTTCTCATTATGTGGTCTTGACTAGTGTGATCCAGCGACAATTGCCTCTACATCATCACATAACAATGTCATCTAAACGATGCATCACATAATAGTATGTACTCAATACCCACTTATGGAAATATCAAGATGGAAGAACTCACTGACATATGTATAATATCCAAGAAACACATATGGAAACTTTCAATGCACCCAAAGGCATCCCATATTCAGTCAAAGAAATCATGTATATTTCTACACTTGATAATTCTAGTAAAAACCTCCGATAGTGCCCATACAACTCAAGGTAGCTTTACACCTTAGTGTTACTCTTTGGTGCCTCCCAAGAATGAACTACCTCATCCATTGATGATTCACTATTAATCCAACCATTGAGCTGATGTGTCACATAATGTGGACCTCTAAAATCCATAACATACACTTCAATATCTCCCATAAGGTCAGTTCTATTGGAGTCTGTATTGGACTATACTTATGTGTCTCATTAGTTCCTCCTTAGAAGATGAACCCACTAGGGTGTTATTGAAGATGAATTCCATGAACAAGTCATAGAAATGATAAATGATATGGATCATGAGTCCCATGAACACTTATGGGGAGTTTTTCAAACAAAACCACATTACTAAGTACTCATATTATCTAAAGAAAGAATATAATTCCATCTTCAGTATATCCACATCTCGTACACATTGTTGGAGCTAGAATAATCATAGATCAAACAGTGGGAACCACCATTACCCTATAAATGGATAATAAACGTGTTAGAACCATGGTAGTGGATACATATTCTTCACTCTCCCATGATTCAAGAACCAGTTTTACACACATAACGTCAATATGTCATCTTCCTACGTGGAAAATAGAATTGTGTCTTACGAGGGGAAACAAAGTGCCTCGGAAATCCTTTCTTTGGGAAGTCCTCAAAATTCATGCTTATATATGGAATATCTGTAGGATTTTTTCTATTTGTGGGTGTATATATTAGTTTCATCCCATGATGAATTTCCATGAAAAAATATTTCTATCAATGGAGAGGTAAACTAGTTACATCATAATAAATGTCCACCAGATCCGGAAAATGATATTAAAAAACGCCCACTACTCTTAGAGTCATTCTATCCAAAGAATTGATAAATTGAATACACTCTCATATTCCTAATAACATCTTTAAATTAAATTGTCCCCATTTCAACCACAATGTAAACACCTCATTCTACTACTGATGATAAAACACAACCTTTTATTAAAAAAGTCAAATTTTCAAGTATTAGGGATAACCATTCCATATCTAATAAAATGTCATAAGGAATCATTGACCAAAAAAAAGAGATCCAGTAAAATACTATCACCTCCATTCATAAAATTACAATGTCAGCATAGATGTAAAATAAAATAGTCACCCCATGTTGGAGTCTCCAACCACAACGGTCTAACAAATAGATAAATTGGAATCTATATGTCTCGAACTAGGGAAGTGACAAGGAAGGAAGGACAATAACCTGTGTCTATCCATATGGAATCTAAAGTAGAAAATCCACATATCATTACTCATATTATCTCTTAAGACTAATGTTAATAAGAATTCATATCCTATACCTAGCCATATCCCTACCCAACAGCTCCCTAAGCCTGGTATAGACCACCTGGTGGTGGTGGTAAGAGTATGAACCTTTGACCACAACATTCTACCTTGCCAAATACTCTACCACATCCTCCACATTGAGAACAACCCAAATCCATTCAATGATTATTTATTATACTTTTTATACCATATCAATATCCTATATACAGTGTGTGGGAAAATCTCGATCCATATTTCCAAAATAATTTCAAGAGAATCATTATCTCTCCAATGACAAATTCAATCCACCCAAATATCCTTGAACCATTGTCCCTAGGACCAACGATCACCTATTAAATTTTCTGACACACATTGATTCATGTGATTTTTCTTGGCTACCTATTAATTTGTTCATAGAAAATGGGATCCCATGGCTATATCCAACTACTATTTTATTGTATTATAGTATCCTCTCCACTAACAAGGCTCATTCAAGCTCCCTGTCATAGGTGGGAATGCAAAGGGACACTACTGTATCCCTGATTCCCCAATAAAATCACTTCTCCAAAATATATTCTATGATGAATTGGTCTCACAACATTTCCATGGTGTAATGTAAGGGATCAGAAAACCTCAATGAGTACATGGCCATGGTTATACTTCCATACAATAGATCTAGATGATTATTTACATATAAATATTTCAATTTGTCTTGATATAACTCTTATATAAAGAGATTCAAAATTTATAACCATGGTATATATGTCTCATAGTGTTATTGATTAACCATGATCTACCATTTTCTTGGATATCCATGAAGTAGGCTCTCCAGGATGACTTACATCCAATCAGAAGGTGTCCTCACTCGAAAGAAAATGTGAGTGACTACCTATGGCCAGTTCTCATCCACCTCAGAGTCTAGATAAAACAGAAACCTATGAGTTCACTACCTTAGAAAAACATGAAACTCACTCAGCATATATGTATCCTCTGCCTGTAGAAAAAGATAAAGCATCTACCTAATGTGTGGTGGTATATTAGGTATACCACCCGGTGGTGCTATATCTTTTACAAGACTCTATATCGATGCATCATCTCTAGGTGGATCACACTCATGGTCACACAATTGATTCATGGATGGAGGTCTAGGTGGAAGAATCATGGAAAAAATATGTACAATGGTCAAGAGAGTAAATATAGGTAGTTTAGTTAATACGGTCATGGGAAACACAACAATTATAATATGATGCATGTACATAAAATTTACCCTGAAACCAATGAGTATATGTATTGAGTTATAAGGCGTGTAATTCGAGTCATGTTTCTTGGATAGGTCAACCACCACACTAACACCCGAGTGCATAGCTTGTAATCCAAAAAAAAACAAAAAATTGTATCCCTAAAAAAATTTCATTGAATCCATTCCTATGGTATAATTGCACTGTGATACCACTCTATAATGAATCAACACCCCGAGGCCCCACCCATGACCACCCAAATCCCCCCTTCAATACAGCTGGGGTTGGAGATCAATAATTACTAGGCATATCTCAAAAATAAGAGTATTGAGACTGAAGAGCCTATACGCACACAAAAACATATCCAAGAGCTCACATTATAGAAATGTAATACATTTAAACAATCCTTTGATACATCTAAAATCTCACAATAGAGTATGATATTAAAATTCATGAAAGTGGGTAAAGTATCCAAATAAAATCCCAACCAAAAACCATAAATTTCCTTCTTATACCTAGGGTGATGACTAATTTAAATTCAATATCCTGGTAAAACACATCAGTCTATCGGGCTTTAGCAATGCTCCACCTACTTCCTGTCCTATTATAAACCATCAAAACATTCTTCATATGTATAATACATGAAACATGGAGGAAAATCCTTGTAGGGGTGTGTATAATAATACATAGAATAACACCGTGAAAACAATAAGCATGAAATAAGATGTATAATAATCTCAATAAGATATATAACTATCAATGTGTAGATTGATATACTCATGAAAGAAACCACACCATTAGGTGATCCAAACCAACTCTAAACCAACTGATTCTTCTCAATGTAATGCTCATCCGGGTGGAACCACCCCAAAAGAAATTTTATCATTAGAGACACTAGATGAAGAGATCTAGCTCATTGGGTCCTACCCAAGATCTGGTTAAAAGGACTCAGATACACAGATAGTGATACTTTCACAAAAACACTTGGGGGGGGGGGACCACAAACCCAATCGGGATCGACCAACCTTGTAGGGGATCTTGCTACAAAAATTACACAACACCAACCAATATGTAATGATAAATAGAGGATCAAATCCCTTCTTATGAAGGACACATATATTCCATAAGCCCAACATAGTAATCAAATCGTGATAGAGGATCACAATCCAATCACATGAAAGGAGACATAAACTCTATCTAAGACTATGCCTCTAGAGGTGGTCATTGTCGGGTGATATGGATTAAATTCCACAAAGCATCCTCTGTGTAAAGGACCATTGGAATTTTATCGATGAATATGTGTCCAAAATTGGAAAACTAATTTCCCTAAAAATTCTTGAAGGGGTTACACTAAGTGTGTATGGGGGTAAATTGTGTGTACTTCTATACCTATGCATATTAATGCCGAAAATCCAAACATGACATGTTATCTTGAAATATAGGTCTTTTAGAAGTAATAAATGGTATGTACAGACACACATTATCCATCACATGTCTCTTGTCTATGTCCATGTACCGAGTCTGTTTCCTTGTACTATTTTGTGTAAACCATGTTGTGTCTATGGAAACGAACATGACATTCCTTCTAGTTGGGTACTAATACCCAGGTTAGTGTACTCTTTAATGTACACGCCACATCACGATGAATCGGTCACACACTTTGTGATAGGGTTAACACATCATGTGATCCTAAATTTCCTCTGAAATCCTAGCCGCGACACTGGGGGGACCATATGACATGTAATCCTGATATAAAATTCACGTTTCTTGAAATTTTCTAGATCCATCATGATCTCTTCCTTGTGATCCTGTGAGTCACCCCTATTTCCAACCATGCTAGAATGTGTAGATAAGGGTTTTTTCACACCCTTCTGAAAATGATTTTGTGTTAACCACACCAAAATCCACTTAGAAAATTTTTCTACAATAGGTTATTTATTGCGTGATGAATAAAACTAAAGAGTGATAAATATGCTATCTAATACTAATTGATTTTATTCTGATACCTTCATCTCACAACTATCATATTGTACAAAACAAAATTATATGATTTTGAAATTATGATCTAAGAGAAAGTTGTGTAATGATTAAATGGCCCGAATATGTTAAACCCTAGAACAAACAAATAACACACATGGTGAATAATGAACTAAGGGATAAAATAACAAATAACATAGAGTAATGTTCCCTAATCGATTTTTATTTCAATCTAGATTCTTTGATGTGATATCAATAATGAAGAAATAAATAATTTCCACGTGATTATCCCAAATCCAGGTCAATCCAAAAGATCCCCCAAGATGATCATACAATATATCAATAATGTAATTGAATTATTTATAATTGTCCTTGAAATAAGTAATAGGAAATAAATACAATCATGAAAATGTCCTACCAGGAGTTTGGATATATTGTTGATGATGAACTATTGCATTGCCATCTTTGATGAGATCCTCTGACATTACCGGCCTACCTATCTATGTTCTGATCTATGAGAAATCATCATTCACCATGAAAGAACACCTACAATGGATCCTTGGTATCTAGAGTTTGGCATCCAACCCTAGTAAAATTTCTATAGCCATATACATAAAGACAAAGCAGGTCGCTGTGTAGAGTAAAATAAAAGAACATAAGTTAATTAATTACATTAATTTTACACCCATGGTAACTTTTTCACAAATACATTGTCAAAAAATATTATGTTATTTTTAGTGTAAAAATAGAATTCTAATGTCAATGGTGCTGTAAATGTTCAGATCTGAACATCCATTCAATTGTAATTCATCTTTATTGGGAAAACTGCGCATGCATTCTCTTTAATATATTTTACAAATTTCACATATTAATTATTATTGTTTTGCCTCGTAACCACACTATGTCTCATTATGTGGCATTGAAAATAATCTCCATAATATCTAATAACAATACACATGTAATATGAGACATTACAATTTAGTACATATCATCTGTTGCTGCAAACAAACTCAAACCAACTAGGATGGATGAATTTAAATATCAATCATCATCACAAGGATCATAATCCCCTAAGAGGACCCACCAGAAATCAATGGAGATTCTAGATCAACCACATACCACTGGGATAGAGGAAATTATATCTCAATTTATATCCCATGAATATGAACATTCCAAAATGGAATCATTGGATCCTAAAGAACATAAATAAGTAATTCCAATAGTGAACCTGAATAACCCCCATTATGTTGGTATAAAGTCATTTTCATCACAATCATCACCATAGATAGAATCTTTTTTCTATAGTTAGGTTGGTAAATATTAATGGTCAAAATTCCATTTATTTCTTCCACTTTATACAAAAATCTCTTCAATTTGGGTCATATTAGCAAATCATGACTAGAATAACCCTCAAGATCATTAGACATTGGCAGGGACATACGAATGGTACAAAAAATGAATTCAGACCCAGTAGTGGTTGTCACGACCTGTCCTCATGGGGATCTTGCCACGACTACCCAACCCCACCTTCAATAGGTGAGGGTCTGGTGACTAGCACCGAGTAGGCATATTACTGACATGGGAGGCATTTCCTTTGTACCTGTACACATGCACACATCTCCAAGACCACAAATGATGAAATGTAAAAAAACCAATCGGGGAAAAAATTCATGCATACAATAAAACCCAAACAACCGAGTATGAGGGGAAGTAATGTACTAAATGTAAATTGGGCCAGAATACAATCCCACAAAAAACAAGATTCTGAAAACTTCAAGTCCATCCAGTAAACACAAAGATGTATTGGGACTAGTGCTCGTAGTTGTAGGAACACCACGGACTGTAGGGAACTCAGAAAGCTCGGTCCTATCATGGTCTACCCTAGACTCTGTCAAAAGGCTTATTGTCTATACAAGACACAACATGTGCGGGAAAATCTTGTGCAAGGGTGAGTATAACAATACTCAGTAGAGGAACCTGAAAACAAAAAATAAATACACAAAGGAATGTAATAGTCAGATCTACATAGTATATGTCTACTAAACATATATTTGGAGAATACAATCCAGATATACTAAAAACCTAGACCCAGTATCAAGGGACATGACAATAAACTGCATACCGTCGCTAGGGATTCAATTCAAAGATTCCACGAAGCACTCATATAGGAGAACTCACTGTATAAGTTTTATGGATCTGATGATGTCCGTCCGAGAATCAATATCCATAACGGAAAGTTATAAGAGATTGATACTTTCATTCTGGGAGAATACTCTTTTGAGTAGGGAAATGTATCGATAAACAGATTAGGATCACTACCATGTCCCCGGCGGATACCACGACTCATCCGGATTCATCTGCTAGGTAGAGGATCACTGTCCTGTGGGAATAGTCACATTGATACCTAAATATACATAGCTATATTAATGTCTAGAGGATCTCACTCTGAGGCTCTCAGAGGGATACCTGACTCCATCTCGAAAAGTCCTACTGAAGGGATCATACTCCTCCAAAGAGAAATGATACATGACCTTCAGGGGAACGAGAAAAAGGGCCACTAAACCAAACAAAACATGTACATGATATAGTGTAAAAGAAGATATATTCATGTACTTATAAGTACATAGTGTGTAGAAGTGTCATATGTCGTTTCTTCTGACCCCTGGTATAGCCTGTGTACAATAGCATGTGCCGTAAGGCTGGTCATGTAGAAGAAGGTATACGTGGCATGAAATAGAGTGACACACTGTGTTCCTCTATCTAGGGAGGACATTTTGTATGTTGTCCTTGTTCTCGTAAATGGATTCAACCTGTGTGCTTCAACTCTTGTGTCAGGTACATAGGGTAACCCATATAGTCGGCCTAGTCTGGCCATGTGGTGGAGTACATGGATGTGTACTCCACCTCGTGTCCGTGTATCGCCTGGATACAAACCTAGTCCTGTGTAATGACCCACATTTGTTGTTATTTGGAGAACACTCCATGTCATCACTTCACGCACCACAAAATCCTAGATTACCCATAGTTAGGCCTACATGTCGTGTTCTTCGGGATACATGACATGTATTTTTTAAAATTCCATAATGGTGAACCTCCACCGTCGTTCCTTAGGTGCATCTATGTTCTTTGATATAGCTGTATTTTTTTCTTGAAGATTAATGATTATGTTCTACCATATGTCCTGAAGTCATCTGCATTATTTTCAGGCCATCGATCAGCCCGAAAAATGCGTCTTGATCCACTCGCGCAAAAAATGCTCAAAGAACAATCACTCCCAATCTAAGCTGAATCGTCATCCTCCATTGTGATCGCACCTCTGTTGTGTCGTCCCGATGTAGTGCCTCTAGTTTTTGATTGTTTTTTTGAAATGGATGCACAAAAATCAATTTTCCCCCCACGACTAACACAAAAAACACAATAAAAATATGAAGAAAATCCAATAACAAAAGATGAACGAACCTCATCATTGTTCATCATGACATTAATATAATTCAGTTAGAAGGTTTTAAATGGTAGAAAATTAAAAAGCATAAAGCATGGAATAAAAATATCCAACTAACGAACCCAATGAATCCCACCCGCAAAAAGATGATGCACAGATCTTCCAGTTCTTGGCTGGATTTGCATTCATTGTTAAATTAAAAGGATGGGGATGAAAAACAACTTTAAAATATAACCCCAAATTTGAGGTGGGATCGATCTCTAACGAAGGGATTTAACTATCTTCATCTTCAAGATCATTCAACTCTGTTGGTGTAGCAATTTTCACATTTGATTCGCAGTCATTCATCATTGAGGATTCCCATCAATGTTCTAAAAATTCACCATAGTTTCTCACAATCATTTTCCAACGAACAACATTCAATTAAGCCATTAAAAGGAGGACACACATTTTTGTGTCCTATAGCGCAGGGGTATTAAAGAGTCATCATTACTGTTTCTATGTTGTTTAGGTGTTGTATTAATTATAGAAACAGTTCCTTATTAATGAACTAGGATATAATATTCCAAATAATATAAAATTAAATTAATTTAACTTTCTAATTAATTAATTTGATTTTATTTTACTAAAAAAAATGAAAATTAACTTTTTCCCACAACTCGCACTGGTCGAGGTTAGTCATGTTCATAGGTAAAGTCATCGTCCTAGACGTAATTGTTCCCCAAGATTTTTGATATGAGCAGCTATTCAAATGTTATTCCAATTTTTTAGGAAAACTGCACGTGCAGACTGATTTATGTTTAAATTAATTCAAATATTTATTCTGGGAACTCTAGGCCTTGGAATTGCACATTGTCGAAAGGTATGGTCTTGAAATAATTCCATTTAATATGTACAAATAATATAAGGAAAACTCGAGACATTACATTCTCCCAACCTTGGGTATTTGAGTCCCCGAAAAGTAAAATCAAGGCTACACAAAATGATGTGGTTACTTGGAATATATCTAAGCCTCCCGCTCGCACATTCTATCATGATGATTCCCATTTTTCCACCAAACTCAAACAAAGGGAATCAATCATCCACAAAATTTCCTCTCGTGTCGATCCTTGATCTACACCAGGTACTCAGCAATGGTCGCTCCATCCTCGAGGTCCAGCTCTCCCCAGTTGATGGCATACGATGGGTAATTCACATACCTCCTCATATGCGACACATGGAAGACATCATGTATTTGATGTAACTATGGTGGTAGATATAGGAAGTAATCCACATCGCTAACATTGCGTAGTATTTGGAAAATACCAATGAATCTCAGAGATAGCCTGTCGCCTCAGCCATATATCTATAACCCTTTTCAAGGTGAGACCTGAAGAAAGACATGGTCTTCCTCCTTGTACTCTATAGGTCTCCATCGTCTATCAGCATAAGACTTCTACTAGCTTTGTGCAGTCTCCATCTGCTCTTGGATGATCTTCACCTTCTCTGTGGTAGCTCACACCATCTCTGGACCCATGAGTTCGGACTCTCTGATGTCGGTCCAACAAAGTGGTGACTAGTAGTGTCTCCCATATAAAGCCTTTAACAATGAAATACCAAAGGGGGCATGGTAGCTATTATTATACGAAAACTCCACCTGTGGTATGTAGTCCTCCCAACTCTGACCAAAGTCCAAGATACTTTCCAAAAACATATCCTCCAGAACTACAATGTTCCTCTCCATCTAAACATCGGTTTGGGGATGGAAAGTCGTGATCAAGCGTAGCTGAGTCCCAAAATCCTCCTACAATTCCTTCCACAACTGAGATTTTAAGTGGCTATCTCGGTCTGAGATGATTTTCAAAGGGATTACATGAGGCCAAACTATCTCCTGCACATATAGGCATCTAAAACTCTCTACGAAACATACATCTCTGGATAGGAAGTGGTTCGACATGGTGAGCTGGTCAATGATCACCCAGATGGAATAATGCTCATTGGATATCTGGGGTAAGCCTCTCACAAAGTTCATTGATATTCCATCCCACTTCCACTTTGGAACTTCCAGGGGTGAGCTAATCCTGGTATATTTTCTCCACACTAGGATGTAATACCAAGGGGGTTGTATGAAACTCCCTAAAAACCTCCTCCCGCGATGCCACATGTACAATAGTGCGTCCTCTGAAGAGAACTTTGTTCTTCCCACCATGTGAATATCGATCAGGAGAATGTCTTGTGGATAACTTAGCATGAATATCCTCACATTCGACATATCCATGTTATGGATCCCTAATTTTTTGTAGGATTGGAGGGGTGACATCCATCGACTAAAGGCAAGATGCATCCTCGTTGTCAAAGAAGGATAACTGCAACGTGGCTAAATCCTCTATCACCATGCTCAACATCTGAGAACATGAACTTCTGCTAATAGCATCAACCACCTTTTTCCCCTTCCCAAGATTACATATGATCTCGAAATCATATTCCTGGAGGAACACTATACAATGAATCTGCCTCATATTCAAATCCTTCTGGAGAGAATATGTACTTGAGGCTCTTGTGGTTAGAGTAGATGATAAACCACATGCCTATAAGTTAGTGTCACCACTTCTTCAACACAAAGAATACAAATCCAAACTCTATATCATGGGTCACATAGTTCATCTCATTTTTCCTAAGCTTGTGTCAACCATAAGAGATCACTACCTGTATCTATATCAAGACATAGCCAAGACCAGTCCCCGATGCATCATAAAAAACTACATAATTGACACCCTCCTTTAGTAACCCCAAGATCGGGGTTCCCGCCACACTCTGCCTTAACTACTCAAATGCCAGCTGGAACTTCTCCATCCACGTGAATTTTATCCCCTTTATAGTCAAGGCTTTCATAGGCGTTGATATTTAGGAGAAATTGGGAATGAAACTGCAGTAATATCCTACCAACACAAGGACGCTTCATACCTCCATCACGCTTCGAGGTGGCTCCCATGAAAACACTGCATCGACTATGGCTGGGTCTACAACTGCTCCATCTTATGAAATTACATGTCCCAGAAAGTGGACCTCCTGAATCCAGAACTGGAACTTCGAGAGATTCCCATAAAGTTGGTTCTCTCAGAGTATGTCTAGAACCATCCGTAGGTGTCTCACGTGCTCCTCCTCTGATGATGTGTACACAAGGATGTCATTTATGAAGACCACTTCAAATGGGTCTAAGGACAGCTAGAAGATCCAATTTAAAAGTTCCATGAACACTCCAGGGGAATTCATCAAACTGAAATCCATCACCAAGTACTCATACTGACAATAATGGCATCTGAAAGCTGTATTCGGTATATTCTCATACCATACTCTTAACTGGTGGTTACCTTGCCGAATATAAACCATCCAGACCTATTGTTACCCTCTCTGCTGGTCGAAGAGGTCATCGACCCTCAGTAGTGGATAGTGTTTTTTCACTTTCACCTAGTTCAGGTGTCGATAATCCATAAAAAACCATAATCTCCCATTTTCCTTATTGGAAAAAATACTGGGGCTGCCTAGGGTGAAACGTTGGGTCTCATGAAACACTTTCTTTGCAAATATTCCAAAAATACCCTCATCTCGCGATGCTATGTGGGAGCCATCTTATATGATGATGAGGAAAATTGATGCCATATCAGGGTGTATGTTGATGAAGATCTCAATTTCCTAGTGTGGTGGTAGTCCTAGAACATTGTTGCAAAATAATTCCTCCTACTCAGCCACAAATTCTAGGAAATGGAAGCTCACAACATCTACCACCTTGAGGGTAAGGCTATCCAACTCATGAGTGATCGATTTTACCCTCCTATGCATGATCCTATACTGTACTGCCTGAGGCTCCCTTTCATCGAAAATGGAAAACCTCGTCCCATCGCCGCGAACACACCGCATTATTCGCCTAAATCATTCAATCTAGGCATGGACCAAGGATAACCAATCCATATTGAGAATGACTTCATATGGACATGAGGCTACCACTAAGAGGTTCCAACAGAAAATCGTGAATCCAAGGGTAAGATGACACTGTCTGAAAAGTTGTGTGATCATCGAGTCTCCTCCCGTAGGTGTCTCTAAGAGTAAGGATTGAGTCAATGACGCTACTAGAATCTAAAGGTTTCGCACAAGACATGTTGTGAGGAATGAATGAATAGAACAAGTATATATAAGTACAAAAGCTAAGGTAGAGAAGTCAAAAATCGTACCATGGATCTTCCATGGACTCCCGCGGTCATACGCCTCGACTGCATGTAGTTGTCCCCTCCCCTATCCCCCAGCTCCATGAGCCTGGTGTGGACCTCCTGGTGGGGGTGGTGGAAGTAGATCGAAGAGTCTACCACCACCTATAGCTCTACCTGATCCTATGCCACGTCTTCTACTTGACGGGTCGTTCTACTCCACTCTCTACCTCTACCTCGGTGGTCTATCCACATTCTCCCTATTAGTAGATTCATGGGCAGGACAATCTATAGAGAGATGTCCCCTACCGTTGCATGAGTAGCATCACCACCCCTTGGCTGACTTGATCCATCCTGAGATCCATTGTCTACCAAACCCCTATCCTTTGACCTCTTATGACTTCTCCCACGTCCAGATCTATGTGCCTGATGTCAGCTCATTACAACCGAGGACTCCACACCTGCTAGCATGTTACTGAAAACCATCAGTTGTATCTTCTATATCTAGAAGATCTTGATCACCAAGGCCCACAAGAGCAGTCCTTCATAAGTTGGAATGAAAAGATGAATGACACTATCTTAGATGTACCATCATATACCTCACTCAAAAGTTTGAGCTCTGAAGTACTGATCTCTATCTATATCCATTGAATACCAAGAAAGGTTGGTGAACCTCAATGAATTGTCAGCCACCGTCAAACTGGCCTGCTAGGGCGGAATATTCTCTGGTATATTCCCTTCTCTCAGCATAACTAGTGAGTAATCCTCCCTTAAGAGTCACTCAAACTACATCATCAAAAGAGTCTCCTCATCATGAGTATGTGTGATCAGACTCCACCATCGTCACACTGATGCCTGAAAAAGGCATGTTCCTAGGATCACTGTCTGCTCCGCCAGTGTCCTCACAATATGAAAAACTATAGACACCGCCTCAAGAAAGTCCTCAATCACTAGAGGGTCAGGCCCACCTCGGAACCTGAGGGTTCTCTATCTCTAGAACAGAAGCAGTGTGCTCAGACTGCGCCCCTCATCTCTCGGTAAGGATGGTACCATGGGCTACTCTACTGGTGGTATAGAAGGTACACCACAAGGTGGTAACACCTGAGGAACTGGTCCCTGTATCGAATAATTGATACATAGGGGGTTATCCCCATGATCACACTACTGAATCCCAGCAGGTATGTGTCGAGGAGGCATCCTGTAAGGAATAAGATGTACCGTGTTGAAAGAGTATATCTTGATAGATGACACAAAGAAAATGGAAAACAAAACCCATTCCTATATGAGGCATGTACCACCTCTTATATCCCTACAACTAGTGTTTTCACATACTGAGCTGAAAAGTAGTTTATCAGAGTCCTGGTGTATTAGTCGCCCGCACCAACACTGGAGTCTCTGGACAGAAATCCAATATTGAAACATATAACAATATAGCCCCAAACCAAACACAAAGACTCTTGGTTTTATTGTAGAACTGACCACATCGAATACCACCCAATCATGGCCTGTCAAAGTGGGGCCCACATCGTGACACCCCACGCCCACCTATAATATGCCAGGGGCTTGTGACTAGCACTGAGTAGGCATATTACTGAAATAGGAGGCATTTCCTATGTCCTTGTACACATGCTCACATCTCCTATCCCACAAATTCTGAAATGTAAAAAAACCACTAGGAAAAAAATGCATGCATACAACTGAACCCAACAAACATAGTAAGATGGGATGTAAAGTACTTGTTGGTCGGACTGGATACTCAAGAGGGGGGTGAATTGAGTTCCAATTAAAATTTCTGTTACAAATATTGTCTATTTAAAATCCACCAATTTATAAAAGAAGATAAACTATAGTGAATTTATAGAGATTGTAAAGGTTCACTTAGCTTCTCAAAGATTGATTAGGTCTTAGTTAATTTAACCACAAGGTCAAACTAACATTTGATGCTAACCTATTGAATTACAATAAGTGTAAACACTTGTTAATTTAACTATCAAAGTAGCTTAAAAATAGTTTTGTATTTCAATGTAATAGCAGTGGAATAAATAAGATATTTGTAGTATACTTTAAACATAAAATAAAGATGCACAGCAGATATAACAAGAGGTTCAGTCTCAAGCTGAGACTCAGTCCTCTCAAATTTATAATGAAATTTGATCCACACCCTGGATTAGGGTTAACACTAGTTTAAAAAACTGTCCAGTCCACACAGGGACCTCTAATACTGTTCTTCGTGGAAAAAAAAACAAAGACCAGGCCACACAAGGACCTCTTCCATAGTCGACATGGGTAATCAAGAGTTAAGAGATTTGGAGTGAGGATTTTGATATCTTCCAGTTTGGTGTAGGAGACAGTGTGTGTAAAAGATATACAGAGTACACCACACTGCTCAAAAGTTAATAAATAAATCACGTAGAGAAGATAGATGAGTGTTTAGAAAGCTCTAGTTATTATCAATGTAGCTCTGGAATCGTTGGATTCAGCAGGAATGCTTCTGAGTCCTTCTCTGGTTTTTCTATTGAAAAACAGAGTGTCGTAGTTCAACATGTCTTCTTAAGGAGTGAGAAGGATATTTTGATTCATCTTATGATCTTCAGTAGAATTGGATTGCACTCATGAGAGTTCTTTGAAGGTCTTGCAGTCTCCTTCTTTATTAGGATTGTTCTTCTTGTTCAGCACACTGCACTTAGATGTACGTAAGTTTTTCTTGTTGTATATTCGCACTTGCACACCACACCTGTAATTCATCTCACACTTCCTTATATTCCACGAGTTCTGGCAGTAGTAATGATTCTCTTTCCATAGGTACGAGATACGATTTCTTGATAGGCCAACAACTAACATTAAACAACATTAATTGCATTAAAAACAACAAATATCACCATTAGCATTATATAAATAATATTAACAAAAAATTAAAGAAACGGTGTCACAGTGATTTAGTAAACGGTGTCTTCTTCACGGTGGATGGTTCATGGTATGAGCTTCACGGTGTTTCCTTCACGGTGTCTCGGTCACGATGAGTCCTTCACGGTGTCTGGGACAGGTGAGTCCTTCACGGTGTCTGGATCACCGTGAGTTCTTCACGGTGTCTGGGTCACAGTGAGTCCTTCGCGGTGTCTGGGTCATGGTGATTCCTTCACGGTGTCTGGGTCATGGTTAGTCCTTCATGGTGTCTGGGTCACGGTGAGTCCTTCACGGTGTCTGGTTCTTGGTGAGTCCTTCACGGGGTGTCCATACATAGACAAATATCTATATTTGGATTTAGACAGTAATATAATGAATATGGATTAAGGTTAATAATTAGGGAGTAAGAGAATGTGAATCATAAATATAAAGTCTTGATAATATAAGTGATGTTTGTAATCATGTATAAGACTTTTAAATAATAAAGAGAGTAATTAACATTCATAAGATTAAAACATGATGTGTAACTATTATTAAGATTGAAGAGCATTAGAAAGATGTGCAATCAGATGGAGATTAATGAGCAGTAATAGGATTTGTGATCATTAAAACATGATTAAAACATGAGGAGTCCAACAATATCCCCATTTTTGATGATCACAAATCAGATATAGTCATAATATACATGAAATGTATCATAAAAGAAACTTAGCATATTAGAATAGAAAAAATCATTATAGTACTAACACTTGCAGTTTTCCCCCTTTTATACATGTAGTTTTTCTCCCCCTTTTGGGATTATCAAAATGTAGAGAAAATGAAATGAAACAAAGCATTCTTCATTAAAAAAAGGTTCAGAATAGATCATACAGGAGATGTAAAAATAGTGAAAAATAACTGACATCCCATCAAAAAGAAAACAGTCCCTAAACTCTTCAGGGATAGATCTTTTGCTTACCTTTATCAGCAGCAAGAGCTGGTGCTAAAGTAGAAGAAGCCATAGATGTGGTAGAGAACGAGGATAAGGGTGGACCTTTAAAAATAGATGGAGCCAAAGTAGGAGAAGTAGAAGATCTAGGCTGGGATTGGTCATGAATGACTGGCCGAATATGAGAAAGAGCTTGACTAACTGTCATGGCAGTGGAGGATAGGGCAGGCGGACTAGGTCTAAGGGTGCAGCAGCTGGAGAAACTATAGCATTACTCTACACATGAAGTTACGACTTCAAAATATTTATGAAATCAGTAATGATTTCACCACAATATTGCATATGCTTTTCAAAATCATCCTTATTTTTCAGAAATCTGTCCAATAATCTGGAGAACTCTGTATGTTTCTGAACGTGAGCATTAAAAGCTTGAGTCACTGTAGGTATTCTCAAATATTCCACAAGATATCTAAAGTGGTCTATCATATCACATTAAGAGAAAATCCAGGAGAGATACAAATATATTTTCTTGGTGATCTCTTGTTGAGAATAATTGGCTATCTTAGAAAGAATCCTAACCAAGTCCAAAGTTCTATCACTGTTCTTAATCACTTCTGACAAAGAAGATAGAACCAAGCCTCTGAAGGCAATTTGAAGTTATTCCTTGATTATGGATCTCAACATATAATAATCCAAAGAATATGTGGAGGTCTGAACAGAAGCAGATGAATCCTTGACATCTTCGGTTATACCTTTGTGCTATTTCAGAACTTTTTACACGCATCCAGAGTATTCATATGTAAGCTTATTCAGATTTTCCACAAACTCTCTCATGCATTCCAGCATCTTGGTGTGTCCTTTTCCAATCTTTTCATCAAAAGATAGTAGGTATGGATGAACTTGAGACACAATCTCCCTACAGAAGAGGGGATCAAAATGCTCAGGAGATGCAGCAACAGGTGCAGGGGAAGAAACAGGAGAAGACTCTGATCTCAAAGATAACTCATTCTGCAAACATGCTACCATACTTTTCAGATTTGCAACATCAGCACTCAGCAGCTTATTCACTACTCTAACTTCTTGAACGTCTTGGATCATACTTGGTTGAATATGCAAGATAATATTTTCCAAGAGAATGGATGCATCTTCTTGACTTAACTGCATCACTGGACGAGGTTGATTGGAGATAATTTTCTCAACTCCAGCTAACAAAGTATCTCCAAAAACATTCAGATCATCTTTAGACACAAAGGAGTGATTCTTAGGTAAGGGTGCAGGTAAAGGTAGTGGATCAGACTCTGGTTGAGGTTCAGAGTCATCTTTAGACTCAGATTTGGATTCAGATTGAGGTTGGGGCTCTGGTTCTGGTTCTAGATGAGCTAAAGACTTCAGTTGAAACAGAGAAGAAAGATCCATTCTAGTTGCAGTCACTTGTTGCGACTCGTTCACATCATAAAATCTTGGGAATCTATACCGAGAGTACATAGAAAAATTGATAGAAGGTTGAGAAGCTTCAGCAGAACCAGCTTCTACAATATCAAGGTTTCGAGGTTCCTCCCCCTCAACTTTTGATTCATTTCCAGATTCTTGAGGTTCAGGAACATGGACAAGATCCACAATATCATCCCTAATATCTTCAGCAAACTCTTGCCTTGCTAGCTGGAAGGAAATTTCTATCCTCTCTTCAACAGAGGGAATAATCTTAGGAACCAATTGTTCCACTGGATGAGCTTCCAGACATGATTCTTTCTCAACAGAAACATCCTCTTCAATAGGATCTGCCTCTAAGGTTGCTTGATGTTCTGAATCATGAAAAACCAAACATTCTTGCAGCATTAGGATGAGATTATTCCTTATGAAGAACAACTGAAGGATCCATAGTCCTTTCCTTTTCAACAACAACTTCATCTCCTTGAGGTATTTCAGTAGGGATAACAGAAGGGACAACTTCCCTTTCCTCTTCAACTAGAACTGTTTCCATTGGAGTTATTACATGTTCTTCTCTAAGTGGTGCTTCAACTGTTACTTCCTCTTATTCTTCTTCTTCTGAATACTCAGCCACTTCATCTGGTTCCAAACCAGGATCATCTAGGTTCTTAGGCCTTCTTGGATAGTCAACGGGATTAAACTTTTTATACATTTTATCATTATCCTCAACCCACTTCTTCTTCTAGGGGTTCCAGATTATCTTCATCCTTTTGATGATAGGCAAGGATAGGGAGAAATCAAGGTCCTCTAACTTTTCTTCATTCTGTCCAATCATCCCTTTGGCTACTAAAATGGATCAAATAATCCTTGAATAAAATAGGGAGGTGGATTTGGAAGTTAATTTGATCAGCTCACAGATATGGTTAACAATAGACTTACAAAGATTCATCTTATGGTCATTCTTCAATAGGTGAATCAGGAACACATCCGTATACTTCATCACAGAAAAATCTCATTTTCTTGGACTAACGAAATTCTGAACAAACATGAACAGAAGACTTGTCTCCCCATCTAGTTCAGCAGTTATGGCCCTTCGCTTGGTTCCATTTACAGTTAGACTTTCCAATGAATGTTATAGGTCAAAGATGTCGGTTGTTGGAGGAGGGTCTCTCTGGTAATCTTCAAAAACTCCTTCATGTGGAATCCTTAGACATCCAGCCCACAACCTTGAAGAGAAAGAGCACTTCTGACCATCGATCCTGCTGGTCACCATAACGCTTTCTCCAAACTCAATGTAAAATTTCACATACAGATATAATTTAGATACATGCCTTGGGTAAATCATTCTATTCTGTCTAGTGAACCATTCAAGACATCCTTGTTCTCTTAAAACATTCAAAACTAAGGATCTTCTATACAGTAACCAATCAGGGCAAACCACTTTTTCAGGTACAACTGTACGACTTACTAGGTTTGGGTTTAGAGGTCCTTCGGGAGCTATCCTCGGTATCTTCTTTTGTTTCTTAGAGCGGTGCTTCTCCGAGGAGGGTAAAGATGGACGCTTCATCCTTGGCATTCACTGAAGGTTTGGTCAAGAGGGAAGAGAAGGTTTAGGAGAGAGTTCAGGTAAGGAATCTAATGAAACCCTTATGTTTTATCATTTGGTAATGTCAAACGTCATAAAAAGGTGGGAAATGAAATAGTGGTGAAATAAAAATTACTACGATATGGGTTAAAATAAGAAGAAAAATAATTTGCATGTTGAGACCGTGAGTAGGCATTACGGTGAGAATGAAAAACTGGTCATCATGGTGGGACATTTGGCAGTCGTCACGGTGAGACAATGAGCATTCTATATAGTCACGGTGAAACAGTGAGTTGAAAGACCATGAGCATAATGTAGTAACTTAGAAACAGTAAGTATGAAACTGTAATGTAAAGTACAGTAAAGTATTAAACATTAAGATCAGTAAGATATTTACTTATGGTTAATCATACCAAGATCATGTGTGATGTAGTCTAATTTCTCAAAATTTAATGTAATAGTGAATATATCAGCAAGTTGATATTCAGTACCAATGAATTCCAAAGTGATATCACCTTTTTGATAATGATCCCTCAAAAAGTGATTTCTTACATCAATATGTTTTTTCCTAAAATGAGAAACAGGATTATTAGAAATATTAATAGCACTTGTGTTGTCACAATTTATTGAGACATGTATGAATTGATATCCATAGTCTAGTAACGTGTGTTTCATCCACAAAATTTGTGCACAACAACTTCCAGCAGCTATGTATTCAGCTTCTACAGTTGATAATGCAACAAAATTTTGTTTCTTACTACACCATGATATTAGTGACTTTCCTAAAAGATGGCATTTTTCCGAGGTGCTTTTTCTATCCAACCTATATCCAGAAAAATACGCATCAAAATAACTAACTAATTCAAAAGATTATCCTTTGGGTTATAACAGTCCTAAATTGGGAGTATACTTGAGGTATTTGAAAATTCTATTTATATCATTTAAATGTGACTCTTTATGGTTTTCTTGAAAACGAGCACACATAAACACACTAATCATAATATCAGGACGACTAGAATTCAGGTAGAGTAGACTTACAATCATTCCTCTGTAAGTGGTTTCATCAACAGATTTACCATTTTCATCAAGATCCATCTTATAGGTGGTACTCATGGGAGTGTCATTACTTTTTGTGATATCCAATCCAAAACGTTTTAAAATATCTCTAGTATATTTACTTTGAGTTAAAATAATTACATCATCAAATAGAAATATTTGAAAACCAAGAAAGAATTTATGTTCACCCATTAACCTCATTGCAAATTCATTTTGCATCATTTTAAAAAAATCAGTAAATAATGTAGTTTTTGAAGATCCAAAAATAATATCATCTACATAAATTATTACAACTAAAACATCTTTAGAAATTCGTTTTATAAACAGATTATGATCAGCTATTCCTCTTGTAAAACCTTTATAAATTAGAAAAGTACTTAATCTATCATACCAAGCTCTTGGAGCTTGCATTAAAACATATAAATATTTTGATAGTATGAAAATATGATTTGGAAAATGAGGGTTTGAAAATCCAGGTGGTTCTTCAACAAAAATATCCTCAGCAATATATCCATTTAAGAATACACTCTTGACATCCATTTTATATAGTTTGAAATTTAGATGTGCAACATAAGAAAGTAAAATCCTAATAGATTATAATTTGGATACTGGAGAAAAAGTCTTCTCATAGTCAATACCTTCTTATTGACTATAGCATTGTGAAACTAGTCTAGCTTTATTTCTAACTATGTTTCCAGATTCATCTACTTTATTTCTAAACACCCATTTAGTTTCTATTGTGAAAGTGCCCTTAGGTCTTTCAACAAGATTCCAAACCTTATTTCTTACAAAATGATTGAGTTCTTCTTGTATAGTAATTACCCAAAATTCATCATTAATAGCATAATAAATGTATTTAGGTTCAAACTGTGACAAGAAGGCTTGATGTTCAACCATATTTCTAAGAGAAGCTCTAGTATGTGTCCCTCTATCATGATTTCGTAAAATAGAATATAAAGGATGATTCTTTAGAATTCTAGAAGAACTAGTAATGGTTGGACTGGAAATTTCAGGTTCACCAACAGGTTGATAATCAACAGAAGAAGGTTCTAGAAAATCTCCAGAACTGGTTATCGTTATAGCAGGTTCATTTGATCTTTTATTAAGGTACAGAACATATAAATCCTCTTCATGATTTTCAGGAGAGGTTTTAGGCTCATGTGGATCAGTTTTATCAAACTTTATGTGAACAAATTCTTCCACACACATTTTAATTATTAAAAACTCTATAGGCTTTACTAGAAATTGAGTAACATAGGAAAATTCCTTCATCACTTTTGGATGCAAACTTATCAAGATTATCTTTGGTATTAAGAATAAAGACCTTGCAGCCAAAGACTCTAAATTAATTGACTTTAGGATTCCTATGGTTCCACAACTCATAAGGGGTCATCTTAAGAACAGGTCTAATCAAGACACTATTGATAATATAACAAGATGTATTCACAGCTTCAGCCCAAAAGTAAATAGGTAGGTCATATTCATTAAGCATGGTTCTGGAAATTTCCTGAAGGGTTTTATTCCTCCTTTCTACTGCACCATTCTACTGAGGTGTCCTAGGAGAAGAAACAATTATGACTATAGCCATTATGTGACCCATTGGATTCAAATACATTATTCAAAAACCCACGGCCATGATCATTTCGTAGAGTTTTAATCTTCATTCCACTAAGGTTCTCTACAGACATGAAATATTTAACAAAGTAAGAACAAGCATCAATTTTGTGAGCTAGAAAGTATACCCAAGTATATCTAGAAAAGTCATCTACTAGGACATAGACAAAGTGCTTCCCATATAAACTAGAAACTATAGATGGTACAAACAAATCCATGTGAACCAACTCGAGAGGTTGAGAAGTTGAAACTTCTTTATTTGGTTTGAAAGAGATTTTGTGTTGGTTTCCATTTTGATAGGGAGTACACACTTTTTAATTTGGAAACTCATGTTTGGGTAGGTCTCTCACTAAGTTCTTCCTAGTATGTTTTCTATGTGAGTGTATATTTTAGTGTCCTAATATTTTGTTCCAAAGCCAATACCCTTTATGAAAATCATTTAAACAACTATCATTTTGCATGGCTAAAGAATTTAAATCAACAACATAAACATTTTCATTTCGCAGGGTAGAAAATACTAAATCATTTTTAGAATTAAAAACATTACAAGAATCATTTTCAAATTTAACATTAAAACCATCATCACATAACTGAGAAATACTTAACAGATTATATTTAAGTGAATGAATATATATACTAAAAGAACCTATACTAAAATTATTGACGGTTAAGGTTATAAGACCATAAACTAAATCACCACAGTGATTTAGTCTACATGAATAAAAAATATTTTAAGGCCCTCCATATGGCCTTACTGAAACTAAATCTATGATCACTAAGATTATCGACATCAGTAACATAAAGTGAAATCCCCCTAAAAGAAATATATTCATGCATAGTTTCCTTTTGGGAAATAATTGATCTCAAGATAACACGAATAGATAAATCAATAAGGAGTATCATGCGGGTGATCATTCATAAGAAATTATAGAGAATGGCGTGACATGATTTATATATTCATAACCATATATTTAGGATTAATAGATATTATGTGACGGATGGATATTGGTGGAAATAAATATAACATTATATTAGTGTTATTTCATGCATATCATGAATGAATGAACAAAATATGGAGTGAAAAATTAATTGGTTAAAAAATTTATTCATTGATAACGTCTAATAGGAGGAATCCCCATATACTTGAGTATGTCGCATATAAATATTAACAAACACAATGATAAAAAATTAAATTATATCACAGGAATTTTAATAGAAATGTTTTTGAAATATATAAACATCTTCGCCATGAGAGAAGCATATTGGTTTAACTGGTTAATTAACCCGGTATCCACTTCTATAAACCACTAAAACTCCCACATTGTGGAAACGACTTCAAGTATAACCTTATCTACCTAGTCCATGTAGATATAATACAATATTATAATAAATCTATTCTGTAGGTTTTAAATTTAATTCACCTACATGAATATGGTGAATCATACAATGGGGATTGTCATTTTCAATCATCTCGGAACATACCATGTATCAATGAGCTATAAACTACACCCCCATTGAGAAAATTTATCTACAACCTTTTCCGATTTTTGTAGCACTAAAGAGGAAGCCTCAGCAGCTACCACCATTGATTCAAGGGAACCATTATACTTTCTAAAGGATTCCACCTCCTTTACCTTGGTATGGAGGTATGTATAATCAAATCCCTCATATCTAATTATAGGAAACATAAACATAATGTGGTCTAACTAATCCTTAAACTCTTATAAGGGTGTCTTCCAAACGAGGGCCAAATCTCCCTTGACACTTGTCACTAAATCAACTGGTAGACCAACACACAACCTAAGCCTTGATTTAATCCCATAATAGAAATTGGAACATATTTCAAAACGATGTCTCTTAGATAAAGATTAGTTCTCATCGACTTGGATGACGTGGGATGGGAACCTTCCTTAATAATGCTCCATCATGTCGGATGAACCCAAAATAGATCAAGATCTAAACTCCCTAATCTTTATGGTAATGAATCTAAAACATGGATTTTATGGGTTTATCCTAATAAAGATCAACAATATGATATCACCCATTAACAAACAGTTGCAACTGATGTTAGATACATACCATTCTGAGCCACATCAATGGAAATTTCAACTTTCCTGACAACATATTCGGGTGAAGAGGAAATTCCCTTAATGTATGATTAACCATGCTGCACCTTAGATCCTTTCTAGAATATGAACATAAATCAATACCTTTGAGATCTATAGAAACAAAATATTATGAAATGTGATTTGACACGAATAATGTAAGTGTCTAGTTTGGATGATGTATTCAACTTCTCCAAAAAAATCACTTCTATTGAGGATAACACTTTATTATAATATATATATTTGTCAGTTTCCTCCAAATGGACATCCACCCAAGATTGATCAAGTGGTGAGACCCCTAGGATATATCCAGTAGATAATGGGAATGATTTATTCATCACCTAGACCATCTCCGCTTCTTAATGGGACATGCTCGACAACAAAGGTTCTTCCAAATAGATCGAAAAAACTTCTTAATCCCCATTAGAAGATAAATTTTCATCTATGATGGATTAGTAGAGACCCGTTTTTTTTTAAATTTCATGATGTGGTCCCAAAATTATCTGAAATCGGAAATGAATGAAATGTCACACTTACATGTGGGTTCTATTAAAGGGGATTCTAACAATCCAGAGCGGTTCCTTTTTACATACCCTCTAGGGAAGGACTACTAGATGGTGATGATGTAAAATGTATTTCATTGGAATCACTAATTACTACAGTCATTTTGGACAATTGAATCAGGTATCCATCATCACCGGTATCCCAATCATTGTCATATTCCTCTCCCACCAACACACTATGGGAATAATATATGGGGGATGGAAGGATTGTCCAGTCCATTAAAACCTCCCACTATGACATAAATAAAAAAAGAGATACACTATAGTTAATATGGAACCACAAACCATTATGAATTCTAGTGAGATCAACCTTATCACTTCCTCAGAATAGGATAACCATATTCATTAGTGGAAATTTTATGTGTACCACAAACAAATCATATGGTGTACCAATGGGGTAATTTTTTTTACCATTTTTACATTCCAAAGACACATCGTGGTCTCATAAGATGTTTTTGATGTCCTCAAGTTAGTCATTTAATGTGATACATGTAGAGGAAGTGATTTTGATGAATCCATCCAAATGTTACTCTAATTTATTCTTTTTATTATAGAGCTCAGCCTATGATTTCTACATCATCCAAGCCATCCAATATTGAGATGAGACAATAAATGATACCTCTGAGTAGCCGCCTCTGCCGAGCTGTACACGCCGTGCCGCCTGAAGCCGTGTAGAGCATCCCATGTCCGTGTACCAACCAAAGTACACGCCGAGCTTCAGGGAATATCAAACACGCCGTGTGACCGAGGTCACACGCCGTGTGGTCCTTCTCTGACCACGAAACCCTAGCCGCCACCATCAGACCTACACAGCGTGTTCTTCGGAACTACACGCCATGTATTCTTGAAATTTCCAGAAACACGAACCTCCGCCGTCGTGCCTCTCGTGGTGCTCCGATCATTGATCCGGAAGTCCGATTGCCACGAAACCTTCATGTTTTGGTCGTCCTGACACCACGAAGCTGTCTCCGTCGTTTTCGGGCCTTCAATCGTCTCTGAAAACATGATCGATCTTCCCATGCGAAGAACGCTCGAAGAATGCCCTTTCCGATCTGGTCCGATTTTTCGCCCGCCAACATCGCCGCACCTCCATCAGGACGTTGTGCTGTCGAACCTTCGATTTGGGATCGTTGCATCGCAAAATGGATGCGCAATAATACGTTGTTCGTCGCCCTGCGAAGAATGCGAAGAACGTGCGGGGAAAAAGAGGAAGAGATCCACATAAACAAAATGAGTAATGAACCACCACCATCGTTCATCACAGCGTTGATCCACTCCCGTTAATAGGCCTAAACGGAGCAGAGATCAACATGAAAAGCATGGATTAATTTTTCCAAAATTATCCCAAGAAAACCCTCCTGCAAGAACGTATGAATCCGCGGATCAACTTGTTCGGGGATAATCTGCGTTTGTCATGTAAATTTAAATACGGGGAAAGAAATAAAAATAACAACCCCTACCTTTTGAAATGATCGATTGTTGACGAAGGAGTCGTGCTGCCGTTGTCGTCGTTATCCTTAAACACCAGCGCAACAATCCTTGGTTTTGATCCGTTGTCGTTCGTCGTCGAGAATCGCTCCAACGTGCCATGGATTCTGCAGAGGTTCCTCTCTCCACGTTCCCAACAACGTACAACTGCTTAACCCGTTAAAAAGGGAAACAATTTGGGATTTAATTACGTGGAAGTATTAATGGCATTGACTTTCCATTTCAGAGTCATTAAGACGCGCCATTAATTTTGGAAACAGTTGCACCGTCGCCACGCTGCAGCGAATGTTTTCTTAAATGAAATAAAATAAACAGGGTAATTTATTTTATTTTATTTTACTTAAAACGTCCGAAAAATAACTTTTTCCCTTGACCTGCGCTGGTCGAGGTTAGCCTCATACTTAGGAAAAGTCGTCATCCCGGACGCAACTGTGCGCTCAGATTTTTAATCCGGCCATCCGTTTGGAAACTGCCACAACCGCGCACAAACGCTGACTCACTTAACAAAAAAAAGTTCAAACCACCATTCTGGGCTCACTAGACCTCGAAATGATGTTTCGTCTTCTCGCCCTGTCTAAAAATAATTCCATATAATATTTAAAAACAATAGATAGAAAAATCTGAGACATTAAATTCTCCCCACCTTAGGGCTTTACGTCCCCGAAAATCCAAAACAAAGGCTACTAAAAAAGATGAGGGTATTGGGCATGGATCTGGGCCTCCCGCTCCCACGTGCTCTCCTGAAGATTCCCGTGCTGCCAATGAATGCGCACTAAGGGAATCGATCGCCCACGAAGGATTCTCTTCTGGCGATCCTCGATCTCCACTGGGTACTCATCAAAGGTCACTCCATCCTTGAGGTCCAGCTCGCCCCAGTCGATGACGTGTGATGGGTAATGCACGTACCTCCTCAGCTGCGACACGTGGAAGACATCATTTACCCGATGCAACTTTAGCGGTAGAGCCAGGCGGTATGCCACCTCGCCAACTCTGCCCAGGATCTGGAAAGGTCCGATGAACCTCGGAGATAGATTTTTTCCTCAGCCAAATCTCCGAAACCCAAATCGAGGTGAGACCCGAAAAAAAACATGGTCTCCCTCCTCGAACTCCAGAGGCCTTTGTCATATTTCAGCATAAGACATCTACCGGTTATGTGCAGTCTTCATCCACTCCCGGATGATCTGCACCTTCTCTGTGGTATCTCGAACTAACTCTGGACCCACGAGTGCTGACTCTCCGGGGTCGGTCCAGCAAAGCAGTGACCAGGATGGTCTCCCATACAAAGCCTCAAACGGTGCCATTCCAATGGTGGAGTGGTGGTTGTTGTCGTACGCAAACTCCACCAGTGATAGGTGGTTCTCCCAACTGCGGACAAAGTCCAAGATACAGGCCCGTAACATATCCTCCAGAACCTGAATGTTCCTCTCTATCTGACCATCTATTTGGGGATGAAACGCTGTGCTCAAGTGTAGCTGAGTCCCAAAAGCCTCCTGCAATCCCTTCCACAACCAGGATGTGAAGTGGGCATCTCAGTCTGAGACTATAGTCGAGGGGATGCCATGAATCCAAACTCTCTCTTGTAGGTAGAGGTGTCCCAAGCTCTCTATGGAACTCAGCTCCCGGATATCCAGGAAGTGGGATGACTTGGTGAGTCAGTCAATAATCACCCATATGGAATTGTTCCCCTTGGACATCCGTGGTAAGCTCGTCACAAAGTCCATCGATATTCAATCCCACTTCCACTCTAGAAATTCCAAGGGGTGAGCTAACCCTTTTGGAACCTGGTGCTCAGCCTTCACCTGCTGGCATGTGAGGCATCGAGAAACAAACTCTGCCACTGCCTTTTACATGCCTGACCACCAGAACTGTCGTCAGAGATCTTTGTACATATTTTCCACTCCGGGATGTACTGCAAAATTGGATGTATTAAACTCCCTCAGGACTTCCTCCTGGAACGGCACTGGTACAACAGTGCATCCTCTGAAGAGAAGTAAGTGCTTCCCACCTTGTGAAAAACCATCAGGAGCATGTCCTCTGGTTAACTGAGCACGTAAGGCCACACAGTCGACATCCACAAGTTGTGCCACCCTGACTCGCTGTAAGAGTGTTGGGGTGACAACTATTGACTGTAGGTAAGTTGGGACCTCACCATCCACGAAGGATAACTGTAATGCAGCTAATTGTTGTGTTGCCTCACTCAACAGCTGTGAGCTCGACATTATGCAAAGAGCGTCTGCCACCTTGTTCCCCTTCCCATGAGTATAGATGATCTCGAAATCATAGTCCTAGAGGAACTCTAGCCAACGTCTCTACCTTTGATTCAGATCCTTCTATGAGAAGATGTACTTGAGACTCTTTGGGTCATAGTAGATAATGAACCGCCCAACCATAAGGTAGTGTCGCCACATCATCAATGCGAAGACCACCGCTACCCACTCGAGATCATGGGTTGAATAGTTCTTCTCATTTGGCCTAAGCTGGCATGAACCATAAGAAATAACTGCATGCTGCTGCATCAAGACACAACCAAGCCCGGTCCCTGAGGCATTGTAGAAAACTACGTACCTGACACCCTCCTCCGGCAATCTCAGACTGGGGTGCTCATCAAACTCTACCTCAACTGCTCAAAGGCCTACTGGCACTTTTCTGTCCATACGAAGGGTTGCCCCTTCTTGTTCAAGGCCATCATTGGTGATAATATCTGGGAGAAATCAGGGATGAATCTCCGGTAATATCCTGCCAACCCAAGGAAGCTTCGCACCTCTGTCACGCTCCGAGGTGGCTCCCATGCTAACACAGCCTCCACCATGGCTGGGTCCACAGCTAATCCATCTGTTGAGATTAAATTTCCTAGAAAGTGGACCTCCTGAATCCAGAACTGACACTTCGAGAGCTTTGCATAAAGATGGTACTCTCAGAGTACATCCAGAACAATCCACAGGTGTCTCGCATGCTCCTCCTCTGACACCGAGTACACAAGGATGTAGTCGATGAAGACTACTACGAACCGGTCCAAGTACGGCTGTAAGATCCAGTTCATCAACCCCATGAACACTACGGGGGCGTTCATCACGCCAAAGGGCATCACCAAGTACTCATAGTGACCGTAGCGACATCTGAAAGCCGTCTTCGGTATATCTTCATCCCGCACTTGTAGCTGGTGATAGCCTGATCGAAGATCAGCCTTTGAGAACCACTGAGCCCCTCTTAGAAGATCGAAGAGGTCATCAATTCTCAGCAGTGGATACTTGTTCTTCACCATCACCTGGTTCAAGAACCGGTAATCCACGCATAACCTTAGACACCCGTCTGCCTTCTTGGAAAACAAGACCGGGGCCACCCAGGGTGAAACACTGGGTCTCACGAAACCCTTGCTATGAAAATCCTCCAACTGCACCCTCGGCTCATGAATCCCTGTGGAATCCATCCGATAAGACAATGAGAAAATCGGTGTCGTCTAGGGGTGTAAGTCGATGGAGAATTCAATTTCACGGCGGGGAGGTAACCCTGGGACATCTTCTAGAAAGACGTCCTCATAATCCACCACCACTGCTAGGAACTGAGAGCTCAAAACATCTACTACTCCGAGGGTAAGTTTAGACAACTCATGATTGATCGGCTTCCCCCTCCTATGAATGAGCCCACTTTGTGCTGCCTAGGTTTCCTTTTCTCCGAAAAAGGAAAACCTTGTTCCATCACGGCAGACACACCACACTCTTTGCCTAAAATAGTCAATCTAGGCATTGACTAAAGATAACCAATCCATACCAAGAATGACGTCGTAAGGCCTCGATGGTACCACCAAGAGGTTCCAACAGAAACTCTCTCCTCCAAGGGTAAGATCACACTTTCTGCAAAGGTGTGTGATCATCGAGTCTCCTCCCGTAGGTGTCTCCAAGCGTAAGGATCGAGTCAACAGTTATAACAGAATATCGAGGTTCTGTACAAGACATGTGGCTATAAGGGAATGACCGGAACCTGTGTCTATGAGTACGGCAGCTAAGGTAGAAAAAACACAGATCGTACCTCGAATCACCCCTGAATCCCCTGTGTCGTATGCCTCGACCGCATGCAATTGAACCCATCCCTGTCCCCCAGCTCCCTAAGCCTGGTGCAGACCTCCTGGGGGTGGTGGTGGAAGTAAGTCGAAGCGTCTACCACCACCTGCATCTCTCCATGCTCCTCTGCCACATCCGCCGCCTGGCGGATCTTCCTGCTCCGTTCTCTGCCTCTGCCTCGGTGGCCCATCGACCACTTCCCTATCAGCAGCCCGACGTGTCGGGAAATCTCTAGCGAGATGCCCCCTACTGTCGCATGTGTAGCATCGCTTCTCCCTAGGTTGACTGGATCCAGCCTGAGAGCCTTGGACTGTCAATCTCCTATCCTGGGTCCTCCTGTGACGTCACCTACGTCCAGATCCATGCGTCTGAAGTCGGCTCCCTGCTGCTGGTGTCTCCACACCTGTCTTCCTGCTGCTGACTGCCGATGGCTGTCTCTGCTCCTCCAAGAAGCTTTCGATCACCAAGGCCCGCTCGTGCAATCCAGCATAGGTCGATATGTATAGAGGCACGACACTAGCTCAGATGTCTCGTCGTAGACCTCGCTCAAATGTACGAGCCCTGATGTAATGATTTCTGACCATATCCATCGAGTACCTGGTGAGGTTGGTGAACCTCGATGAATAGTCAGCCACTGTCATACTACCCCTGCTGGAGCTGAAGAAGCTCCTGGATGCGCACAACTCTCAGCATAACCGGAGAGAACTCCTCCCTGAAGAGTCGCTCAAACTCCGTCCACGAAAGATTCTCTTCATTGTGAGTCTGCGTGGTCAGACTCCACCATCATCCGGCCGAACCCTGAAGAAAACTCGCTCCTAGGATCACCATTTGGTCTGCTGGTGTCCTCACTAGACGGAAAACTCCGGTCACCGCCTCAAGCCAGTCCTCAGCTGCCTGAGGGTCGGGTTTACCTCGGAACCTGAGGGGCCTCTGTCTCTGAAACTCATGGAACGCACTGAGCCTGCACTCCTCACCGGTCGGTACCGCTGGTACAACTTGCTACTCCACTGGTGGTGGTATAGAAGGTGCACCACCTGGTGGAAACGCCTGGGGAACTGGTCCCTGTATCGAAGCCTCATCACTGAGGGGGTCATCCTCATGATTGTGCTGCTAAATCCTAGCGGTTACGCATCGCGGAGGCATCCTGTAAATAAACAAGACGTACCGTAGTCAATGAGTATATCTGGATAGCTGACACAAAGGACATGGAAAGCACAACCCATTTCTATATGATGCATGTACCTTTTATTTCCCCGCAACTAGTGTTTTCATTAACTGGGTCAAAAAGAAGGTTATCAGAGTCCTGGTGTATGGATACGTCGGCCGCCGCACCAACACTGGAGTCTCTGGCCTGAAAGCCGAACCAGAAACACTCAAAACGTGTTGCTTCAACCAAACTCAAAGATTCTTGGTCCTAAAGTAGAACATTCCACCTCTGATGCCACTCTGTCACGACCCGTCCCAATGGGGCACATGCCATGACTCCCCAATCCCGCCTCCAATAGGCCACGAGCTGGTGAATAGCACCGAGTAAGCACATCACTAACATGGGGGGGGGGGGGGAATTGCATAAGTACCTGTACACACACACACATCTCCAAACCCAGAAATTCTGAAATGTAAAACACTATGGAACAAAAATGCATGCATACAACTAATCCAATCTAACAGAGTACGACGAAAGGTAGAGTACTGTAAAAGTAAACTGGGCCAGAATACAAGCCCACCAAAAACAAGAGTCTAAAAGAAAACTGCAAAGTCCAACCTGTAAGCACAAAGGTACTGGGACTGCTGCTCGTAACCGAAGGAACGCCTCGGCCTGTAGGAAACTCAGAAAGCTCGGTCCTGTCCTGGTCCGCCCTGGACTCTGTCAAAAGGTTGTTCATCTGCACAAGACACCAGACGTGCTGGCAAAGCCCGTGCAGGGGTGAGTATAACAATACTCAGTAGAGGACCCCGAAAACCACAAAGAATTACACAAAGTAAAGGTACAATCAGCTATGCACAATATATGTTTATAGAACATATAAAAAACCAGATATACTCAAAACCCAGACCCGCGACCAAGAGACAAGTCACGCAACCACATACCCCGATAGGGATTCTGTTTGAAGATTCCATGATGCGCTCATTCCGGGAGAACACACTCCACAAGGCTTATAGTTCTGATGACGTCTGTCTGAGGAGTTATGTTCGTCGGGAACCATCACGAGATATAGCTACACTCACTGCGGGAGACACACTCCTGAGTGAAAGGGTTAGGATAGATAGAAGCACTCATTACGGGAGACACACTTCTGAGTGGGAAAGATCTTGATACACAGATGAGGATCACTGCCAGGGCCATGGAGGATACCGCGACTCATCTGGAATTCACCTGCTAGGTAGAGGATCAATGCACGGTAAATTTGGTCATGCCGATACCTGACTCTACCTAGGGTCTGGAATGGATAGAGGATCTCGATCAGGGTCTCTCGGATGGATGCCTGACTCTATCACAGAAAAAACCTGCTGAAGGGATCACAAACCGGTGTGAGGGAATGATGCCTAACCTTCAGGGGAAATGAAGAAGGGGCACCAACCCCAACGAAGGATTTTCATGTCACGGTGAACAAAAGACCAAGCCGTTCTCCGAAAAGTACACGTCGTGTTCACCGACCCCGGGTACTGCCCGTGCTCAACGGCCCATGTCGTAAGGACGGTTATGTGGAAAACTTTATACACGACATGTAGTACGGAGTACACGCCGTGTCTGGGTCACTGGGGCTGGCTCCGTGTACTCTGGCCATGTGCTCGTACACTGTCACCAATCCCGTGTACTCCAACCCGTGCGATATGCACACGGGGTGACCAGCGCTTGTGACCTCACCTGGTCGGGTGAGGGAGTACACCGTCGTGTACTCCATCCTGTGCCCGTGTATCCCCGTAATACATGCCGAGCTCCACGTAGCCGCATCTGTCGAGCTGTACACGTCGTGCCGCCTGAAGCCGTGTAGAGCATCCCGTGTCCGTGTACCACCCGAAGTACATGCCGAGCTTCGGGGAAGATCCAGCACGCCGTGTGACCGAGGTCACACGCCGTGTGGTCCTTCTCTGACCCCGAAACTCTATCCACCACCATCATACCTACACGGAGTGTTCTTCTGAACTACACGCCGTGTATTCTGGAAATTTCCAGAAATGCGAACCTCCGCCATTGCGCCTCCCGTGGTGCTCCGATCATTGATTCGGCCATCTGATTGCCACGAAACCTTCAGGTTTTGGTCGTCCTCACACCACGATGATGTCTCCGTCATTTTTGGGCCTCCGATCGGCTCTGAAAACATGACCGGTCTTCCCGCGCGAAAAACGCTCGAAGACCGCCCTTTCCGATCTGGTCCGATTTGTCACCCGCCAACGTCGCCGCACCTCCATAAGGACGTTGCACTGTCGATCCTTCAATTTGGGATTGTTGCGTCGCAGAACGGATGCGCAAAGATCCGTTGTTCGTCTCCCCTCGAATAACGCGAAGAATGCGCGTGGAAAAAGCGGAAGAGATCCACATAAAAAAATGAGGAACGAACCTCCGCCGTCGTTCGTCACGGCGTTGATCCTCTCCCGTTAATAGGATTAAATGGAGAAGAGATCAACATGAAAAGGATGGATTAATTTTCCAAAAATTATCCCAAGAAAACCCTGCCTCAAGAACGTAAGAATCTGCGGATCAACTTGTTCATGGTTAATCCACGTTCGTCGTTTAAATTTAAATTAGTGGAAAGAAATCGAAATAACAACCCCTACCTTTTGAAAGGATCGATCGTTGACGAATGTGACGTGATGCCGTTGTCGTCGTGATTCTTCAACGCCGGCACAACGATCCTTGGTTTCGATCCGTTGTCGTTCGTCATCGAGAATTGCTCCAACGCGCCGTGGATTCTGCAGAGGTTCCTCTCGCCACGTTGCCAACAACGTACAACTGCTTAACCCATTAAAAAGGGAAAAAATTTGGGATTTAATTACGCGGCAGTATTAATGGCGTTTACTTGCCATTTCAGAGTCATTAAGACGCGTCATTAATTTAGGGATTAGTTGCACCATCGCCACGCTGCAGCGGATGTTTCCTTAAATAAAATAAAATAAACTGGTTAATTTATTTTATTTTATTTTACTTAAAACGTTCAAAAATTTACTATTTCCCTCGACCTGTGCCGGTCGAGGTTAGCCTCATACTTAGGTAAAGTCGTAGTCTCTGACGCAACGGTGCACTCATATTTTTAATTCGGGCATCAGTTTGGAAACTGCCACAACCGCGCACAAACGCCGACTCACTTAACTAAAAAAAGTTCAAACCACCATTCTGGGCTCACTGGACCTCAGAATGATGTTCAGTCTTCACGCCCAGTCTCAAAATAATTCCATATAATATTTAAAAATAATAGAAGGAAAAATCCGAGACATTACATATTAGTTCTAATTTAATTAGATTTCAATTTATTTTTATTTATATTTAGTTTTACTAAGAAATTTATATTGTTATTTATAATTATAAATATTTAGTTATATTTAATATTAATTAGATATAATTTGGAATAAATATATATAATTATCAATAAATAGTTATAATTAGCAATAAATAGCTATTATTAGCAATAAGAAAATATAATTAGGAATAACTAGATATAATTAGGAATAATTAGTAATAATTAGTAATAATTAGTAATAATTATTAATAATTAGGAATAATTAGTAATAATTATGAATAAATAGTAATAAATAGTAATAATTAGGATTAATTAGGAATATTTAGTAATAATTAGGAATAATTAGCAATAATTATATATAATTAGCTACAACTAGCTATAATTATATATAATTATCTATAATTAGCTATAATTAGATACAATTAGATACAATTAGATACAATTAGATACAATTAGCTACAATTATATACAATTAGCTAGAAATAGCTACAATTAGAAATAAATAGCTACAATTAGTAATAAATATCTACAATTACTAATAAATAGCTATAACTATTAATAAATAGCTAAAATTAGTAATAAATAGCTAAAATTAGTAATAAATAGCTACAGTTAGTAATAAATAGCTACAACTAGTAATGAATAGCTACAATTAGTAATAAATAGCTACAATTAGAAATAAATAGCTACAATTAGTAACAAAGAGCAAAAATTAGATAGAAATAGCTACAATTTGCTATAAATAGCTACAACTAGCTATAAATACCTACAAGTAGCTATAAATAGCTACAACTAGCTATAAATAGCTACAGCTAGCTATAAATAGCTACAAATCACTATAAATAGCTACAACTAGTTATAAATAGCTACAACTAGCTATAAATAGCTACAATTAGCTATAAATAGCTACAATTAGCTATAAATAGCTACAATTAGAAATAAATAGCTACAATTAGTAATAAATAGATACAATTAGCTATAATCAGATACAATTAGCAATAATTAGCTATAATTAGCTATAATTAGGTACAATTAGCTACAATTAGCTAGAATTAGCCACAATTGGCTGTAAATAGCTAGATTTGGCTATAATTAGCTATAATTAGCTATAATTAGCTATAATTAGCTATAATTAGCTATAATACTGTATAATTAGCTATAATTACATATAATTACTTATAATTAGATATAATTAGATATAATTAGCTATATTTATCTATATTTAGCTATAATTAGATACAATTAGCTATAATTAGCTATAATTAGCTATAATTATGAATAATTAGGAATAATTAGGAACAATTAGGAATAATTAGGAATAATTAAAAATAATTAGGAATAATTAAGAATAATTAGGAATAATTTGGAATAATTAGTAAAAATTAGGAATAATTAGCAATATTTAGATATAATTAGCTATAATTATTTATAATTATCTATAATTAGCTAAAAATATCAATAATTAGATACAATTAGATACAATTAGCAACAATTTCCTACAATTAGCTATAAATAGCTACAATTAGTAATAAATAGCTACAATTAGTAATAAATTGCTACAATAGTAATAAATAGCTACAATTAGTAATAAATAGCTACAATTAGTAAAAAATAGCTACAATTAGTAAAAAATAGTTACAATTAGTAATAAATAGCTAAAATTAGAAATAAATAGCTACAAATAGTAGTAAATAGATACAATTTTCTATAAATAGCTACAATTAGCTCTAAATAGCTACAATTAGCTATAAATAGGTAAAATTAGACATAAATAGCAGAAATTAGCTACAAATAGCGACAATTAGGAATAAATAGTAACAATTAGAAATAAATAGCTACAATTAGTAATAAATAGATACAATTAGCTATAATCAGATACAATTAGCAATAATTAGCTACAATTAGCTATAATTAGATACAATTAGCTACAATTATCTAGAATTAGCTTAAATTAGTTACAATTAGCTAGAATTAGCTAGAATTAGCTATAATTAGATATAATTAGAAATAATTAGCTATAATTAGCTATAATTAGCTATACTTTGATATAATTTGCTATATTTAGATATAATTTCCTATAATTAGATATAATTAGATAAATTAGCTATAATTATCTATAATTACCCATACTTAGCTAAAATTAACTAAAATTAGCTAAAATTAGCTAAAATTAGCTATAATTAGCTACAATTAGCTTTAATTAGCTTTATTTAGCTATATTTAGCTATATTTAGGAATAACTAGGAATAATTAGGAATAATTACGAATAATTATGAATAATTAGAAATAATTAGGAATAATTAGGAATAATTACGAATAATTAGGAATAATTAGGAATAATTACAAATAATTAGGAATAATTAGGAATAATATGGAATAATTAGGAATAATGATGAATAATTATGAATAATTAGGAATAATTTGGAATAACTAGGAATAATTAGGAATAATTAGGAATAATTAGGAATAATTAGGAATAATTAAAAATAATTTGGAATAATCAGGAATAATTAAGAATAATTAGAAATAATTAAGAATAATTAGGAATAATTAGCCATGATTAGCCATAATTATCCAAAATTAGCCAAAATTAGCCAAAATTAGCCAAAATTAGCAATAATTTTCAATAATTTTCAATAATAAGCAATAATTACCAATAATAAACAGTAATTAGAAATTATTAGCAATAATTAGCAATAATTAGTAATAATTATCAATAATTTTCAATAATTTGCAATAATTAGCAATAATTAGCAATAATTTAATATAATTAGGTATAATTAGGTATAATTAGAAATAATTAGGAATAATTAGCTATAATTAGGAATAATTATCTATAATTAGAATAATTAGCTATAATTAGCTATAATTAAGAATAAATAGCTGTAAATAGCTATTATTACGAATAATTAGCTATAATTTGGAATAATTAGCTATAATTGGAAATAATTAGCTTTAATTGGAATGAATTTGCTATAATTAGGTATAATTTTCTATAATTAAGAATAATTATCTATAATTAGAATTAATTAGCTATAATTATCTATAATTAGCTACAATTTGCTATAAATAGCTATAAATAGATATAATTAGCTATAATTAGCTATAATTAGCTTGAAATAGCAATAAACAGCTATAAATAGGTATAAACAGCTATAAATAGCTATAAACAGCTAATAATAACTATAAACAGTAATAAGGAGCTATAATTTTCTATAATTAGCTATAATTAGCTATAATTAGCTATAAATAGGTATAAATAGCTATAATTAGGAATAAATAGCTATAATTAGAAAAAATTAGCTATAATTAGGAATAATTAGCTATAATTAAGAATAATTAGATATAATTTGGAATAATTAGCTATAATTAGGAATAATTAGTAATAATTTGTAATAATTAGTAATAATTAGTAACAATTAGTAAGAATTTGTAATAATTAGTAATAATTAGTAATAATTAATAATAATTAGCAATAACTATGAATAATTTTCAATAATTAGGAATAATTAGCAATAATTTACAATAATTAGGAATAATTATTAATAATATAATTTTTTTATTACTAATAATTAGTAAATGAAATCTGCTTGGATAATAAAGAGAATGTTTTCAATCATCACCACAATAATGATTACCAAATTTAATTTCCTTATTCAAGATGTTTTCCTTTTGATTGAATTGTTAAGTATTGAAAAATTAGTAATAAATAGTAATAAATAGTTATAATTAGTTATAAATTGTAATAATTTGTAATAATTTGTAATAATTTGTAATAATTAGCAATAATTAGGAATAATTAGGAATAATTAGCAATAATTGGTAATAATAAGTGGGAGAATGATACAATTAAATGAGCTGTCAGAAAAAAGAGTAGCCGTAAATCCACTGGAAATTGTGTCTCCCTTAATTAATGATAATTATTATGTAGTTGTAATTATTTATCTTCTTTTTCAGATAGTGTTTTTATAATTTCAAACAATTCAAATATAGTGATGATTGTATATTTTATGTAGAAAAATATGGAACAAGGAAGTCGACATAAGTCATTATTAGATGATCGAGCATGGATAAATCAATGTATAAATACAAATGGTTCTGGTTTAAATCATGTATATATTCAGGGTGTTGAAGTTTTCTTAGCATTTGAATCATCAAAACCAGAATATGATTCAGAAGGAACAATTAAGTGTCCTTGTCAAAAATGTGCACTGAGAATGTTTGACACATTTGACATGGTTGGTGGACATCTCATGCCGTTTTTTTTTCAACCAAATTTTGTTTTTTGGTATCAACACGGAGAACAAAATTCTAGAGAAGATCCTAATAAATTGATTCTGGATCCATCACGATTTAAAAATTTAGTACATGATGTTGCAGGTCCATCAGTGCAACAAAGTGAAAGTCATGATGTTATTGATTTAAATCCTGAGTTGGAACCATCCGAATTTTATGACTTGTTGAAATCTGCTGATGATTTATTATATCATGGTTGCAAGATAAGAAAATTAAAAGTGGTTGCAAAATTTTTGGCTATTAAATCAGATAATGCAATTTCAAACAAATGTTTTGTTCAGATATTTTATTTGGATAAAACATTGACACCTGAAGGAAATGTGTTCCTTGAAAAATACAATGAGAGAAAGAGGCTTCTTCGTAATCTGGGCCTTATTTTTCAGAAGATTCCTGCATGTCCAAATGATTGCGTCTTATATTCTGGCGAAAATGAGTCATTGGATATTTGTCCCACATGTGGACAATCTCTATACAAATATGTTGAACCAGAAAAGTCTAGATGGATTCCAGTAAATCAGTTGAGATATTCCCCCGTTACACCCAGGTCGCAACGTTTATTTATGTCTCAGAAAATAGCGTCAATGATGTCATGGCACCAAACTATTATTTTAACTGATAAAATCTTGAATCATCCATCTAATTGTGATTCATGGAAATATTTTGACAGTCTACATCTTTCTTTTTCTTTAGAATCCTGAAACGCGCGATTTGTTCTTTCTACTGATGATTTTTGTCTGTTTCATTTTTATGGTAGTCAGTATTCATGTTGGCCAGTCTTTAAAACTCCATGCAATTTTTCTACATGGATGTTGATGGAGGAGCCTTATATCTTTTTGATTCTATTAAACCCATGACATCTAAAAAATAATATTAATGTTTATTTAAAACCATTTAATGATGAGTTAAATGCATTATAGAGTGATGGTGTTAATAAATATGATGTTGCTGCGAAACAAAATTTCATATTAAAAGATGCATTGATGTGGAAGATTACTAACTATCTGGCATATGGCATGTTATCTGGTTGGAGTAGACATGGTCCGAAATCATGTCCTTCCTGTATGAAAGAAAACAAAGCCTTTATGCTAGTCAATGGAAAAAAACCTTACTATTTTGATTGTCACCATAGATTTTTTTCCATCCGATCATCTTTTTCGGAGGAACAAATATCATTTCAGAAAAGGAAAAATTTAATGGGATGAACCTCCTTAGATGATCTCAGGTACAGAGTTAAAATCAGTTTTATTTTCATTACCCCCCATCAAATTTCGACCAACAGTAATCCAAAAAAAATTTCATGGCTTTGGGAAAGAACATAATTGGATAAGATAGAGCATTTTTTGGGAGCTTCCGTATTGGTCTGATTTGTTGGTCTGCCACATGATGGATGTTATGAATATTGAGAAGAACTATTTTGATAATTTATTTCATACAGTTTTGGATACACAAGGTAAGACCAAAGATACTATAATGGCACGATTAGATCTTGCACAAATTTACAGTTGGCCAGAACTCGAATTATTTGAAAATGTCATATCATAGAGGTGAATGAAGCTAAAATAAGCTTATACACTATCCAAATAGGGTTGATTATTATTTTTTTATTGGATTGTCGATTTGAGACTTATAGATGGCTAGGCTTCCAATTAGAGAAGTTGTGTTAAAAATGGTTATATTACTGGATTAAAATGTCATTATTGTCATGTTATAATGGAAAGACTTATGCCAATTGGATTCAAAGGTATGTTGAATTCAATGATTTTGGATTTGATAACAGACAAATCAAATTTTTTCGAGACATTTGTGCAGGGACAATAGACTATGATGCACTAAAATAATTGGATGAAGATGTTGTTGTAATTATATGTAAATTAGAAAAAATCATTCCACTAGCTTTCTTTGACTCAATGGAATATCTGATATTACATTTTCTGCATGAGGATAATTGTGGAGGTCCAGTATAGTTTCGATGGAAGTAACCATTCGAGAGATGAATGCAGAAATTGATGAAAATAATACATAACAGAGCATCAGTTGAAGGTTCAATTTTTTGAAGCATATTTGCAAGAGAACATTTCTTTTTTCTGCTCTCATTATTTTGAATCTAAATATCCCTCAAAATAGAATCACATGAGAAAAAACTAGTGGAATGTTAATGACAAAATGGACAATCAATTAACCGTTTTTAATCAGCCACATATTGGTATTAGTGGAGTTCATTAACGATGGCTTTCAGATGAATAAACATCACAGAGATCATACATACGTTCTGCTCAACTATGAAGAAATGACATCATTTGTCCTGTGAGTGATTCTATCACTTATTCTATAATTTATGTTATAGTATTTAAACTAATTTTATTTGTAGGTTATATGATAATCATATCAAGAAACAACTTCCACAAATTACAGAAGTAGATTTTGAAGAACTCAGTCAAAAAGTTTCTTAATGGTTTCAAAATCTGGTAACATAAATTATTGATGGTTTAATATAAATTCCGTTTATTATTTATTATATTGATAATTGTTTTAAAAAAATTTAGTTGTCTTAATATGCTGATAATATTGATAAGTGACTGTGTATATTAAATAACCCACCATCCAAAATGGTTAAATCTTATAAATCATATGTGGTTAATGGTTTTTGATTTCATACACATGCATACGGGGAATCAAAAAAACAATGAACAAGGGAGTTTTCTTGAGAGGATCACATCATAGAAAAACTGAAGTTGAACATTATGGCAATTTGGACGAAATTATAGAGCTGTTATATCTAGGATAGAATTACATAAAAATGTTTAAATGTCGGTGGTTGGATACTGAGAGAGGTTTGTGTGTTCATCTGACTCATAGAATCATTGATATTAAATCTAAAATTTTTCTTGCAGAAAATGAACCATTTTTACTAGCTCAACAGGCACATCAAATTTATTATGCAAAGTACTATGCTACTTCAAGAGACTTGAGAGATTGGGGTTGCAAAATAAAAATTAAATCTCTAGAAAATTAGTTTACTCAAACTGAATGTGGTTCCGCTAAATTGGAAGGAATTGAAATTTTTCAAGAGATGGCTCAAAATCCATCTTATTCACAACGAGACATGAATATCGACGATGACACCCCACAATTAATCATCTATGGTGACGAAGATGTTAATGATGTTCCAAATGAATTTGAAATGACAAGTGATGAAGAAACTAAAACTCATATGGATATTGATGATTCTGAGGAGGAAGAAGAAGACATTTACCTTGACAGATATGGACAAGAGGATGAAGATGAACATTGACACAGTTAAATGTTGGTTATAATTATAACTAATATATATCTATATATAATAGTTATTTTCAACTATCTGCTAACAACAATCATTTTGTGTTTCAGATGGATTGTGATCTATTGCTGGAGTTAGAGGAGGATGAGCTACCTTTGGATGATGAGGATGTGGGATTAGCTGGCCCTTAGCCTACTGGTGGTTCAGGAGGTACGCGGAGGAGGTGCGATCTTGCGTGAATTATGATTCCTGACCCTATCTCCGAGCGACGTCCACATCTTAGATTCGATCCACTCACACGAAGGTATGGTAACCAATATACTTTAGTTAGATTTCATTTATTTACTTATATACACACTAATTTTTTGATCATTTATTCATTTTTCACAGTTTCAGCATGTAGCTATTGGACAGGGGACCACTATATTGGAAAATTGTTTTTCTAATCCATGGATCACAAGGGAATATATTCCCATTGATGTGCGACGTGACACATTCCATAATTGTATGGTATGTAAAAATTAATATTTATTTTGAAATTCATTTTATTAACATGATATTATAAATTATTTGTAGGTTTTATGGCATCCTATCGATGGTAGCATGTGCAACGCTATCCACACGACATGGAAGATATCTATGCATGATCGTTTCCGCCAGTTTTAGCACAATTTGAGAAAGACAACCATTAAGAAATCATGGGTGACAGAATTTTATGAGTCGTGTAGAGCCCACCAACTAGAGTACATTTAATCTCATGTTTGGGATGGATTATGTTTACAGTGGTTGGGTGGTGGATTTCAGAGGAGATCTTTAGTGGGACGATAGAACTGGGGGAGACAGGAGGTGACACATCGAGCTGGTAGCTGTACAGTTAGTTTGCATAGAGAGCATCTAGTAAGTATATTTTTTAAATATTTTATATCAGTTTAAATATAAAATGTTTATTTTATATTTTTGTAGGTATTCAAACATTCCGATAGTATGGAGTTTGACGTTTATCAGAGGATGTATAGTGATCCAGCCACTGGAGATATTAGAGGTGATCGCTAGCATTAGATTGTATGTAGTATTATTTTTTTAGTTTGTCAATTTTCTGCATATAATATCATTACAATTTTAATTTTAAATTGGAATTTATGGAGTCATATGAGGATGCGACCTCTTAGACACAGGGTGATGGTCAGGATGAGACGACTGAGCAGACCAGTGCTCACCAATTTGACGAGGCTTCATGGCTGCAGGAGACTCATAATGGCTTTGAGAAGGGCATAATAGTTGGCATCAACTCTCATTTGACTCCTGGTACTTATTATCGTACTACTGCGATGTTGGCGTCCATCTTGAGAGGATCTCGCGGAGAGGCATCATCTTCTGGCTCACAGTATTAGGAGTAGTTGCGAGCACAAGCTGAGCATATAGATATTTTGCCGAAGTAGCAAGAAGAGACGTGTCGGTGGTGGCAGTGGCAGTAGCAGCAGCACGAGGAGGAGATGCTTCGATGGCAGCAGAAGCATCATGAGCAGATGGAGTACATGCGTCGTCTGACTCATAGTTTAGGGATGGAGTTTCCTCCACCAACTCATTTTTCTACTCCACCTCCTCCAGAAGGTGACCCCCAGTGATTTTTTATCTTATAAACATTTGAATTTAACATTGTAATATGAATTATTTACATTTTCTATCATTTATATCAGCGATAATATAACATAATTTCATTTTTAAAATTTTATAAATTTTTTGTGAATATTGAGAATTTTAATATTTTTTTATTGTTTTAATAATAATAATAATATTACTTCATTAATTGTAATTTTATTAATTTGTGTTTGAAAACTATTTTATTATTTTAGATGGGACCATTTATGATGGGGTCCCATCGTAATTAGTCTAACTAAAAATATTTAAAAAAATATTTGCGACGGTCTTACATGCCAGTCGAAAATAATTTGATGCGATGGGCCCATCGTAAAAAGTTTTATATATTTATAATTTTTTACGATGGGACGAGATCCCGTCACAAAAGGTGTTTGCGATGACCCATCAAGAAAACATTTATGTATATATAATACATATAATCAAAAGATTATTTGTGATGGCGTTTTCTGCATCGTGCAATTTGCGATGGGGCCCCGTCCCTAAAGCCTATTTGCGACAGGATCCCATCGTAAATAGGTGGTCGCAATTACCAATAATTCCAGTAGTGTGGAGATGAAGGTTTATCCTAGCTTGTGTACCATCCCTAGTGAAATTAATTTTGAAATATTTTACTGATAATTGGATTATACATGGGCTGAATAAAAACTAAGCAAGGTCATCCTGACTAGTCACATAAGATATGAAAACCATACTTGAAGGGTGTATTCCAATCACTCAGGAGGACCCCATCAATACATGTATAATGGAATCCCATGGATGGTGATTTCATATAAGCTCATACCACAAGGACGAACCATAAATAATAATCCAAATCTAATTTCTGTTCTTTCCAATAGGTTTTGATGGAGAAAACATCCTACCCCACTTATACTCTATCGTTCATGTCTGAAGACAATATTGTGGATTCCCTAGATGATCAGATATTTATAGTCATCTAATGAGCCCATATCCAAACCCACGTTACATGAATGGTGACATCAATAATATAGTGGGATTTCTCTTTTTTAATCATGGTGAAAAAGAAAATATATTTTGACTGACACAGGGATGGATATCCTAATATTCTCCCCCTAACATGGAGGTCACCATAAAGAATGATGAAACTATAACTCAACTTTTCCAATAGTTTTTTTTATGTAACAAATCTGATTCATGGGTTAATGTAGACTAGTTAGATAGCTAGGTCAACATATAATACTTCTTCCCATCCACATTCTTCAAATTTCCCTACATCAAAAGTAGGCTAGTAAAATCTTATTGCATTATGTGTGTCCTTGGTAAGGAATTATTTGCTTCTGGATTTGAGTGAATCTTCTTAATGATGTATCCAACCCTTTCATTAAATAGGATATACTCTCTAATATGTGGATCATTCTTGATGATCATTTCATCTTGCCTGATCATTTCTGGGTGAGTAGAGGAGTCCTCATTATCTAAGTGTAATAGCATGGGGAATCTTCATACATCCCACCATATAGTGGTGAAACACATATATGTTCAACATCATAGAAGCTAACACTATACTAATAAGTAATGAGGTCAAATGTGTTCATCTCCAGACTCCATTAAATAGAAATATCTATCATCAAACACATATTACAATAAGAAAATATTTGTGGGATCCAGACAACATCATTCATCCCAATCTAGTTCTACTCCCCATTAAAATAATAAGGAATGAATTTCATCCATAAGGGTTATCCCTAATTGATTCTACAACCCCCCCCCCCCCATGACAAAAATGCCCAGTTGGGAATCCACAAAAATTCATATCTAGAGGAATTCATCGGAATTATCATTTGGTTTATATGAACATTCCAATAAGGATCACATTTGTTCCCATCAGTATTTTGTGGGCATGTATGTTAGTATAATCTCATCTGTACCGTCTCCAATAGTGAAAAAGTAACCCCCTTTAGATATTTTTTCTTGGAAGGTGATATTCTTCTTCTAACACAAAGAGGCTGGTATGAATGATGAATGTGGTGAATGAATATGAATTTCATTGGTAAGACCAAACCCATAAAGGGTTTGAAAATCTTAAATATCATTTTTCCATGTTTTTGTCATCTCATCTATATTAGCTTCATATGAGATGACCTAGTATAATGGTGATAAGTGAAATACATGCTCACAATAATAGCATCTATATGGTCCATTGCAACCTTTTCTTCCCTCATAAATGTCTTGAATGATTTATGAGGATTTTCAGAATCATTCATAACTATTATTAGTGGAAAATGAAAGAATCATAAAATAAAACATTCTAAAAATGTCATAAACAAGTTGCATCATGATCATCAAATGCATTGACAAAGGTTTTCCCAATTAAATAAAATATTTTCAAATCACTTGGATCTTAAAGACCTCGCTAAATGCATAAACCCATAAGGAATATTGGAAACTACATAAATTATTAAGTTAATAGTAATCGTGTGACCATGAGTTGGTCACAAAATCCACAAAATAGTCATAGTATCATATGATCAAGCCAACATATCCCATGAAATAGTCCAAGTAATCATAAAAACCCTTGAAAATGATAAAATAGTTACCAAAGTTACGTTCATGGTCATTTTGAACTGGAACCCGGGAAATGGATGTCTTGCAGAGGAGTTCACAGGAAGAGGTCTCACGAAGAGGTCAAGCAATCAGTGCTTACAGGAATGTCTTGTGACAAGGCCACAAGATGGAATCATAGCATGTGAGATCTAAATAAATTCATATATATTTAATTAATCCCTATTTTCTACCTAATTTATAGAGAATTCTATGGAATTAAAAATGTTTCATGGTAGACCAACAATCTCCCAAACCACGGATTTCTGAAAGTGCCAAAATGTTGAGGTGGGAATTTACTGTTGTTAAATGTAGGACCATATCGTTGAGAATATGGCTCTTGTTGGGGGAATTTGATTCATTTAAAATGGGAATTAGAAAATTCAAAATGAAAGAAACTCAAGAATATAGATATTATTTTACAAAAAATTAAACGTTAAAAGAATGTGGCGAAAAACGCATCGATCACATGATCCCCCAAGAGACACGTGAATTGTATAATAAGTATAAGATCCCATGATGACACTTTATAAAATTCCTTATGATCTGGTGAATTAGGATGGATAGTAAGATAAGAACTTCCAGGTCACATGATTTTTCAGCTGTCATATGCCTGATGAAATATCCAACAATTCTTGGAAAATAGGTGGGAAATATAAAAATGGATAAAGGATCTTACGATCATTTATATCATGTAGCACATCAGCTATAAGTTGAGTGATTTTCATCAAATTTTTTATACAAACGCATGATTCACCCAAAAATTATAATGTAATAAATTGAAATAAAATGGCAAATGTTGGGGGCCTCTAATGGTCATAAAATACATATGATGTTTCGAGGAAGCTTGAGAGAAATCACAAAAACTATGTCACATGTCGACCACACAACATGAAATATTACTGGCATATCATACGTGTTATATGAAAGTACCCAGACATGTCCATATGGTCTTGAGATCCCCCATTGCTTCCAAAAATAAAGATAAGTGTTTTATCCTGATAATGATCACACTTCGCAATGAGTCCTTTTTTTGGTTATGTGATGCATGAATGATGGGGATAGTGAATTTATTGGATATCACTTTTTGAATATATCTAGATCTCTAATACATAAAAAAGGAAATAAAATGGAAAGAGATGAGGCCTCTATTGGTCATAAAACTCATGAAAAACCACTACGGCCTCACAAATTATTTTTAAAAGTCATTTGTATCACGCTAAAGTCCAAAACAAGTCACATAAATTTATGAAAAATATTTTGGATAGGAACCCTTGTATCACGAAGTACCATAGAAATTTCACCCCGATAATATTAAAGTACTATATAGGGCATTCATGACTAAGCATTACCCATTTAATTGGCTATAATCCATCAAATTGGGCATTACTCTGATAGCCTCATGCTCGCTAAAAATAATATGACACCCCTAAAGTAACATACAGCTAGTCTTCATGAAGACGTGTGATTATAATTCTCTACAGAAACTCTAGCATAGATTTTCAGGAATCATTCTGTGGAAGGTGTTGAATAACCATGGTAGATAGACCTGTAAATATACAACCCCACCATGAAAAATTATCCGTATCCTAACACGGATGGAGTGAATTTTACAAGTAACTTCACACTATCACACCCAGGAACCGATGAAGTTTTCAAAGAGCAGCTGATCTCACAATTGAGATCATTTTACAGCTGGTACAATCGTTTGTATACAATGATAGAACATGAAATTATCATTGAAACTTTGTGTGATCACTCATAGATCATGTGAAATACATTGGTAGTGTCACATTAAGAACACCAGAAATTTTTAATAAATAATACGAGACAATAATATAACTAAAACATAACAAATATATTGTATTTTAAACAAAAGTCTAGAAAAATAAATAAAAATAAGGGATTATTATGAGAAAAATATATAGGATCATCTTCTATTTCGTCACATGAAACACGAGGTCTTGAAACAACACTAGGATATGTCACCCAAATCTTATGAAACTCCATTGGTATACTATTTTGATTTTGATATGTACCCAATAAATGTCCGAGAATGTTACATAGTCCCCTGACCATGAGTCACATTTGTTAGAAAATGCTCCTTCATAGCCATCAATGATTGAAAATATCATATGAAAGTGTCATGTAACTCATATTAGGGTATCAGATCTTGTCAACTGAGTCTCAAAATAACAATAGGGCATCTCAACATATTCTCAACATATACTATATACATGTTAGGATAGATCATGAACTACCCCCAGACATGTCACATAGAATCTTGTTAAAACCACCAATATTGTCATCTATCATTTACAATGACACAAGAAAATGTTAGCTCAATCATGTGATGAACATTATGAATACCATCTGATATCATGTGATGCAGTTCATGACATACCATTTGGGACTTGTGGTGTCCTCTAATTAATTCATCCTTGATCATGAGACAACAATTTGATAGGACATCCATATTTTATGACTTACCCTGGAAAATTCAACTGAATCATGAAATTATCTTAGGAATTATGAAGTAGACATTATCTGACATGAAAACTAGAAAAAAAGGAATGTTGCGCAGACAATCAACAAATGTTTGGGAGACAAGCCAGCTAGGACAATTAGGCATCCTAATAAAATACAAACATGTCCATCCCTAGTATGTAAGACCTAAATAGTTTGTAAAACTCAGTGTGAATATATTGATTAGCTTCATTATATGAAATTCCAATAATATAATTCCAACATTACTGTTTAATCACTGACAAGTAAAACATTGTGCACTCTGATTCCTATAATAACTAAGGTACATCGGTAGGCTTCCTATGGCCCGTGATAAAATTGGAATCAACCATGGTGTAAGCCCCCATGCCTTAAACATTTCAACCATCAAGGACCAATCATTCCATTTTTATAATCATTATACCTCATGCATCAACATACTAGGAATAAAATTTAACAAAGATGAATCTGATCAATGCTATAACCATGATAAATAACAATCCTTCATAAGGATCAAGAACATTATTAAACATCCCAATGGTTATCCCACCACATGTGTCCTAAATCCACCTGTAGTGTGAATGATTTCTTGATATCCTTTTTTTCCACCAATAATTTCAGATTTGGGATTAGGGTGTTTAAGTAGTCCTATAATTAACATCATGAATTTTCACAAGCCAAAGAAACCTCAGTGTGTAAGCCTCGATGAGTGTCATGATATGATTTTGTCCAATATAATGGAATCTACCATAGGGACTGTCCTGATGGAATTAATGAAATATGAGTTATCTGATTCCTACCATAATCGGGATACGTAGGATTTCTCCAAGAGATTATTTTTTAAATACTTAGTTCTTATTTTCCCACCCATATTTCATTTTCATAAGATGATTAAATGAATGATATTTAATGAACTATGTTGATTTTGATTAAATATTAAATGGAGGAAGTATCATAATGGCACAATCCTCTCTTAATAATACCATCCACCACCCTTTATGCATGAATATTTTGATGTTCTAGGTTATATGACCATACCATATAAGCATATACTCATATTGGGATCCATATGAAGAATATCATATTCATACAGATGTATTCACCAATGAGATCCCTATTTATTTACAAAAAAGATCTTAACCTATGGTCATTTTGTTAAGGTATCCATTCACGTATCAGGAGTAGGATGATATTGACAAATATATATTGAACCTATAAGAGATTCTTGGTGTAGGAAACATCTCCCACTAAAAAGGGTTCTATGAGCCTGACCTCACATCCACTAGAACAACGTGAGGTCCAATGTGTCATTTGGATTGAAACCCCAATTAACCGCTAATCTTTTGAAAGAAGATCAATAATTAGTTATGGATTTGGAAAAAGTTGTGAGGTCCCATTAATAATTACAATGGTGGACTGACATCGGAGATTGTGCAAGAAATCACCCCCAACCAAAAATATCAACCGTGTAACTAAACAAAATTCACTATAGTAATATATATTATGTCTAGACACAGATGGTGAACTTGAAGGGATTTAATTTAATTAAAACAATTACATAAAAATGTAAAAATGATAGGCTATGTCGTTCTCCTGATGATTTTTTTCTTCAAATGATGGTTTACTGGTTGTATCATTTCGGTTGATATAATGCTTTCCCATTTTTATTTTTCTATGTGTAGTGGTTATAACTCACCCTTAGTGGTTTTTTATCATCCTTGACTTCCCATCATTACATGAACTGAGATACATATTTTTCAATTTATATCATCATGTTTTCCAATAATAAATATGTTTTTATAGAACTATTTATCAATTTACGTAGAATATTAACAAAAAATAATGAACTATTTGCCTCATATAATTTATCCTTCTTCAAATTCAATTGTTAATGGGAACCATACTCAGTTTAGAATCCTTATCATTCCTATATTATATCGATCGAATATGTCCACATTCCTCTTAGTCATATATAATTCAACATAATCCTTGAACACATTATTAATTAACCAATGGATGTATGGTTGATCATTTTTCTAATAAATATATGATTAATACACTTTTTAGAAGACTTCATGATCCATATTTATCAAATAAAAAAGAATTGGATTTAGTTCAATACCCATTCTAGGGAATAATTCATATTTTTTCTAGCTCATAGCATAAATAACCTTGTACAAATTCCACAAGTGGTAATATATTGACCAGACATAATCTTTTATGTTTATGTTTGTAAATTAATATTTTTTGATCTGTATATATAAATCACCTTCTTCCACATAGATAATACCTCTGAATTAGGTATTTAAAAATTACCACTACCAACTCCAAAAAATGTGTGGGGTAATTTTTTATAGGATTCTTTAACTGGTTGGAGATAAATTATATAATCAATTTATTATTCATGAGAACACATTCGTGTCTCTTTATTGGTGAATCATTTTACATTAAAACCCCTATCAACTATAGTGTATTTTAAGAATAGTCGGGTTGACTATCCATATCCTTAGTAATTTTCATCTATCAATAAGAACATTACCCCTTCTGAGTCAACATTATGAGTTGGTTTGATAGTAAATAAAATTGTATAAAAATGCATATTTAATGTACAACCAACTCATTAATACAAAAAATATCAATCGCCTTGATAATAAATAATAAAGACAAACAAAAATATTACCTAGGTTTTCTATAATGAATATATTCATTAAATCAATAAAGATAAGATGATCATTTTTATGTAAAAGTGGAATTACAATAAATTCATAATGAAATTACATCACAAGGAAAGTTTTATTCGGTATAAATTCTTTCTTATCCCTTAACATATGATATGATGATTAATGATAAATCATAGAAAACAATATATCTATTATAAAAGATAAAGTATATCATCAATATAGGGTATTAGATACTTGTTACAAATTGTTTCGTAGATGAATTCCTGATAATCAATGAAATAATTAATTGACCTTGCCTTCATCTTAATGAATCACTGAAAACATGGTAATTCAATAGGCTGATTTATTTTCATAGAATGAATCTCTTAATAATTTTTCATTAGTTACTATATCTAAATTGGGTACATTCTAATTGGAATTTTTGAAATAAGTGTGTCACTAGATATCAATTAATATGAAAACTCATCTTCAAAATTTATTTTATGACTCCAAGGATACTCAAGGAATACATAGTATATTCACTAATAATTATAATATTTTCATACTGATTTTTCCCTTTCCATTTGAGATAAGTATCCCTCATGAAGAATTATTATATTTAATATGATGTTTTTAATATCCACTTGATGTTTAGGTTCACCCTCATGTTGATAGTTTATTATAATTTGATTTATAATATCAAATGGTAAATCCCTTACATGAAAATTGATCTCGGATCTATCAAGAGGGAGGTAATCCATTCCCAAAATAACATTAAATTAAACTAAAATAAGAAGATAAATATTACAGGAAGAACATTCCCAAAACATATTTTAGAGAGAAGATGTATAATTGAGTTTTTTTACCATTCCATTAGATATTTTCACCACCAACTGACCATCTAATAATTTAGGCTTTTATTTGACACACTTAAATGATTTTTCATATTTAAAAGAGTGGGTAGAATATGAATCATATAGAATAGTTTCAATCATAGATTCGATGATAAATATATAGTTCACCAAATTTTTAGGAATATATACTTTGGATTTAGTAATTGGATATTCTTGGCCTTCACCCCATGAATTATTCTTTGGAAATTTCACACGAAATTTGATGAATATTGTAGAATTGTTCCCCACATCCTTACATTTATTAAACTATTCCTTATCTTCTAATCTATTTTCCTTATATTCATTAGAATGAGGACCATTTCCCCATACATATAGAAAAACCCCTTCCCATTTTTACATATACCATGTTCTTTCCTTCCATAATAGTCACATATTAGAAAATCCCCATTCTCACATTTCTCTTATACATGTTTATATCAAAATCCTATTATTATATTTCCTTCATTTTAATCCATAAGACTCAAAGAATTATACCTCCTCCATTACAACACATGATAAAATATCCTCTTATATGCTGAAAATATAGACTCTTCTTATTCATAAATTACTATTACAATATTTTTATGATAAACAAATTAATATTATTATATGAACCGAATACCAAATTTTATGGTCTTATAAAAAATAAGACCAAATTAACATTTTAATATAAAACATAATAATTTTTTTAATACCTTATTATCATGCTTCTTGGAGGTCTTCATATTCTTCTTAGAACAAGTAATCACATGATGATATACATCAAAATCAAATGAGGTAAAATCCCAATAAAAGTATAGATAAATACATGAAATAATATATCAAATGGTGAAAATAATTATTATAATAATAATATCATAGTCGTAGGATCATAATCCTGAGAGGTAGCATTTTGAAAATCCTTATAATGAGGAAATGCAAAAAAATCAAACATCTCATATTGGGGGTCAACTGCCACACATAGTTGGGAACAAATCAAGCATCATGTTCACACATATTTCACATTTCATATGAGATACATAATATTTATCAATTAATTAGAGTGAAATATTTTTCTAGGTGCATCCATCAAATTAGAAAATTTATATTGAACAATATAATTTTGTTCACACATGTCACATCATAACATTTTCATTTTCGTAGATGACCCATCAACCATATATCAATCTTGCACATAAAACAAAAAATAGAATGGAATGGTTTCAAATTTCATAAATAATAAGTTCATTAACATTTTATTCCATAAATGAAAGAGGGAATAGCTTACTTGATATATGAAACATCTACCATGACTGAAGAAGAAATAATCATGAGAATTAAAAGGTGTTTTTTAAAGATGACTTATTTTGGAAAGCATTGTGTATTTAATAAAATCATGTAGAAAAAATTTAAATCGTATATAATTTGAGATAATAATGAACAAATGTTATTTATAGAATATCACTAATGAAAATGGGGTGAATGTTGGAAAACCCAAAGAGTGTTGGTTTTGATAGTTCCCCATACCTTGTTTCTGAAAGATTCATCAACATTAATATCCTTTTTAATCACATTATATTAATTAATTAAAAATCCATAGAAATTTATTAATGAATTATATTAATTATAGTTTTACTAAGATCATTTATGGATGTGTATATGAGTTATGTTGTTTAATTAATTTATTCAAGAGTGTTATTTTTCTTGGATTTCATGATTGGTTCACATATATACATGAATGAATGTTCATGTAAAATGAAAATATATATCTAGAATTATTATTATATGTTATTAATGTTCTCACATATGTTTCAATTAACTTATAATTAATTTCATTATAAGAAATTATGAGGATAAATTGGATAATATTTAATGATGACTAATTTTGGATGTTTTTTATCACAATGAACTCATTCTATATTATCAGTTAGTATTACATATAAATGTCAGTTACAGAACGAAAATTGGGTTCTAAAATACATTCTACAATATTTTTCATCCACTATACTATATTAATTAACATATTTTATGTGTAAAAGGAAAAAAAAGTGCATCACCCATGATGTCGGAAAATTGACACATGACGGGTGACGATTTCAATTTTAATATAAAAGAGAGAGAGATAGAGAGGATATAGTTTATTGATAAAACATACATCTACATTATATAATTCTAGTATAAAAAAGATAATGGAGTTATCATTCCTTTTGAATCATATAAATATAGGATAAAAGAAGAAAATAAATGAATTTTAAATGAAATTACTAGAAAAAGGAAGAGGGTTTAACCTCTTAAATATATCCTCTTTGAGAACCCCCATAAGGAATTGTTTTTAGTATTTTTTTATAAAAAAGGGATCCTAGACATGGAATAGGGTCTTTTTGAGAGGTTTAGGAAAAATTGGAAGAAGTATGAATTCTTGAGAGGTGTAAGGAGAAGACGGTGTATGTGGTGGTATATATTGTGGAGGAGGGGGTGGTTTCTCATTTTTTAATAAATTAGTTTATTATTTTTATAAATAAAACAAATAATGTTTAATCATGACAATAAATAATATAATTAGAGTGTGATACTTAGAGAAAATGTATCATACATCATCAATGACTCAAGGGATAGAGTTTTTAATTTATAATGTATTTATTCATAAATTATCAAATAGTACTATTCACAAATATTTTAGTCGTTTTGAAAAATCCAAAAAATACAACCTCGTTATTTTTTTAATGTGTAGAATTTAAAATTGAACTATATTTTGTGAATATAATTTTTCAAAAATTATTAATTTTATTTTTAATTAAAATCATGAATCAATAGTGGAACACATTTGTTAATATTATTACTAATTTTTGGACACATTTAAAATTACATAAGGTATCATAAAAATATCTTAATATCATAAGATATAAATATATTAATTTACGGATTCATTTTATGAAAATATATATTCTTTAAAATTATTTAATTAATCATAAAATTGTAATTAAATATTTATAACTTACAAAAATACTAACACTTAATTAATAATGTTTAAAATATTTATTTACATATACTATGATATGATTATATCATATTTTAACAAATATGATGGATAAATTTTATTTATAAAATCATTGGTGATGTTACAATTCAATTGTCTGTTTAATATTCATAAGTTCCACATTACTATTCCAATGGTCATGTTATTATTTCATCGGTATAGGTTTTGTAACCTATATAAATACCTTTTCATTATTTCATTCAACATTTTTAAAGTTTGTATCATGCTATCAAGGTGAGTTTATGTGATTATAATATATAAAAAAATTATAAGAAAGTAAAATAATTGATTAAGGTTTTGGGTTCTTAAATTCATCCCCCATTTTGAATTTTCCCACATGAAATTTTGTTTTACATAAATTGGAGAGGGTACACTCCTTCATCACCTCCTCCAGTTCCCATGTAACTTATTCATAATTATGTTTCCTTCAAAAAACATTTAATTGGTTTGTTTTCTTATTGTATAGAGCCATATCTCTTGGATATATAAATTTTTTTATATACTCTTTATTTGAGATATCATACTCCAGTAGTACTTCCTTTGAATTTAATACATGTGAGGGATCTAGTAGGTAATTATCAAGAGTGATATGTGGAACAAATCAATAACATAAGAAATATTTCATGTATTTTCAAGATGATTTTTTGTGAATCCTATGTGATCTTGGTTCTTAAAGGGGCCAATGTACCATGGGATTATCTTCCATTTTTTCTAAACCGCATGGCTCTCATCCACGGGGATATTTGAAGGAAGTCTTTCTCTCCAACAACAACATCTATGTCAATTCAATGGTAGTCAACATCGATATTTTCCAAACATTGAGCTTCATTGATATGTAGTTGGATGTCTGGAACATTCTCTACTATATCTTTAACAAGATCATGCCCATGTAGATTTTTTTCACCAAATTCATTCCAATTGGTTAGGTTATTACATCACTTTACATAATGATCTTCATAATGATCCATCTAAATACTTTATTAGAAGATATTGTGGTATTATAACTAAACCATTGGGAGATATTGATTCCATAAAATTTGGAATTCTAAATAACAGGGTCATAACTTATCATTGGGTGTCTTAATAGTCCATTAATATTGACCATATGTATTTGGGTGATAGGTCATGATGATATTTAATTCAGTACTCAATGCTTGTTTAAGACCCCTCTAGAATTTAAATTTGAACCTATAATCTTTATCAGAGGAAATCAAAAGTAAAACCCCATATATTACCACCAATTCCATCACAGATATCATTAAATGTTTTTAGCTAACAAATCATCCCGAATAGAAATAAATTGAGATTTCATGGTGATTCCAACCACCACAACCCATATAACATTTTTTAGATTCGATGTATTAAAGAGATCATTGAAAATGTACCAACTAAAATTCTCACATTCTCACATGGGTAAAGAAATGGCCGTATCATCCATTTAGTATTCTGTCAGTTGGATTTACCAAGGTTACATATCAAGCACCTTGAGATATATGTATAAATCTCCATGTCAATGTTCTCCTACAATAAGTGTTCTCAAAGATCACAATGCAAATTGGTAATCCTGGGAAGGATAATTAATGTGTATACATGTGCATTTTCCAATAGCTCCATATTTATCCCAGGTGATTAAGGCACACAAAGACTTATTCCAAAATAAATCACACATTCATCATCTATGTGAAACTCTTTTATTTTAGCATCCTTTACTTCATTTTATATATTTTGTATCTCTGGATCATTCCTTTATGCCTCCATGATTTTCTATTGGATAGACGGTTCAGAAATCATTTGGGAAAGGTATGATATATTCTATACTATTATGATTTCCAAATCGATCCTTTTCATGTCCATAAAGATACTTTATTTGAAAATCCACAACATGGATATAGTATTAGGTTATATTCTACTAAGTTAATCAACTACCTTATTTTCCTTTCCAGTATGATAGAGATTATACAAATCATAGTCCTTTATTAGAATTAACCATTTTTTTCTTGTTGATCTCATTTTTGAGAATATATATATTAAGATCCTATGATCGGTACATATGTTACACTTCACAACATAGATTTATTGTCACAAGATTTTTATAGAAAAAATAATTGTTTCTAACTCCAGAACATGTGTTGGGAAGTTCTATTATTGGATCGTCAACAATTATGAGACATGGTCTATCAAATTATCATTTTGCGTGATTGCACAACCCAAGACATTCATTGAAGTACCACACTATATCAAAAAACATTTCCAATTTAATGGAAATGTTAGTATAGGAGCATTGATCAGCCATATCACTGTCTCCTTAAAGATATACTCACATTCTTCCGTCCAGAAATTCCTTACCCCATTCCTTAATAACTATGTTAGCGGGTATTTCCATAGAATGAACATTCTTATACAATTTTAATAATACCCTACTATTCAAATAAATCTTCATATTTATATGAAAATGGAGGGTCTAGTCCATACCATTATTGAAATTGTTTTTGAAGTGTCCAGAAAAAATTCGCTCACTTGTTATCACATTTCCCAATAATGTGACTTGCTACATCCAAAAGTCACATTTGATGAACATGGCAGAAAACTTCTCATTAATTTCACAAACACAAGCCTTAGATGTTCTTCACGATCCAAATTACTCTTATATTATATGAGAATATCATCGATAAAAACTACCATATATTTTTCAATTTAATGTAAAAATACATTATTCCCCAAATCCATGAAGATTGTATGGTAATTTGTAAGTTCAAAGGGAATCCCTAGAAACTCATAGTTATAATAAATTTAATTAGAGGTAGTATTCTAAATATCATTCTTAATAACCATTAGTTTCTGATATCTTAAATGAAGATACACCTTTGATTATTACTGAGCTCCTCGTAACAGTTCAGACAAGTCACCAATCCTTAGAAGAGGACATTTGTTCTTTTTGGTGATATTATTGAGTTGTTGATAACTGATACAAGGACACATTGATCCTTTCATCTTCTTGAAAATTGAATAGCTACACCCCATGCTGATGCACTTTTTTGTATTTACTCTTCTTCTGTATTCTCTTAATGTTTCATCTTTAACCCCTCTAGTTTGATAGCAGCCATCCAATATGGACACTTTGAGATAGAAGTATCTCTGAGTATTAGTATATTGATAACTCTAACTCATGATCTAGTTGAATATAGGTCAATCATAAAGAATTAAATCACTATATTCCCTCATTATGGGAATTCCCCCTAGGTTGATAACATCTTTTGACTCAAAATTTTGAGAAAGGTATTTTTATTTATGGGGAATTAACAACCACATCAAAGAATAATTTTCAAAAGTAGATTAATGATCTTATTTTTAATTTTACAGGATCATGTGATGGTTTAAAATATTAAAATATATTTCCATTTTCCAAAATGTGATTTGTTATTTATATAAATTTATCCCACTCATCAACAGTATAGCATTGAATTACACAAAGGGAATTATTATGACATTTGTAGGAAGATAATTCCCACATACGCCAATAAAGATTATTCCAACATTTGGGTTGCAATGATTAAACCACTATGGGTATTTATGGATATCTCTACATCATGGAATCAAGGCCTCAATTCAATAGTTCTATAAAAAATTGAAGATATAAGGGAATTCATAGAACCAGAATCAAATAATACTTTTGACATTCTCGTTTGAATAAGATGTGTATCTTTTATGACTTTTTTTCCTTCTACACATAAATAGTAGTGTTAAAAATAATATTTACCTTGGTCCTTTGGCTTTGGTGCTTATCGAAGTTGATTTCCCTCAAGGATTCTATGATTAGTGAACTTCCTTACATAGTTCCCTTTTACCATATAGTTGTAGCATTGGGCCATGGAGTGTTCTCTCCTTTCTTCCAACACATTGTCATTCTTCCTCTAGTATTTTCAACATTCAAGAATATAAGATCACAAATATTAATGTACGATATGTTATTGTTTGTGTTTTAGTTTTAGTTCCATTTTAGGTTTAATTATATGTTTCCTAAGGCCTTAATAAAGATCAGTGGAGTTATGGGGGTTCGGGACAACAAAAAGGGGGATGGGGGTTTTCTAGAAACCATCACATTTTTCACATGGTTTGGAAAACATGCAAGGGAAAACCGTGCATGAAGTGGAAATATACATGGTTTGTTCATGGTATGGGAATCTTTTCAAGAGAAGGGTGTATAGGCAGTAGCCTCCACACACCGTGTGCATGGTTTGGAAAACCATAATGGTAAATTGTGATTCCTGGAAACTATTAAAAATTTACAAAAAATACATTATGGGGAAATAAGGGTCATTATGGATTTTACTCCTTCATTTCTCCTCCATCTTTATTTATTCCTCAAAATCTAAAAGAGAATCCAAGGACCAATCTCCCTCATATTAGTACCAATTGGTGTGTCGTTGGTTTCAGATTGAAGTTACAGGTAAGAAAAATCTCTCTCTTGATTTTGTTTTTTGGTTTAGGGTATATTTTTCTTCCCCAACTAATTATGAAATTGTCAACCTTATCTTTTTTAGCGAGGTTTAGGTTATTTTTTCAGGGGTTGAATGAATCAAGGTCTAAGGCTTCGATTGAGAAATAATTCGAAAATGGATTCATGGTATGCAGTTTACAAGTTGTATCCCATGGGTTTTATAAAGATTAATTCATGTAGGGTTTTATTAATTCCATATTTTGATGAGTTCTTGTTGAAATTGAAATGATTTGATGTATTGGGGGTATAAACAACCTATTTAACTCCTCATGATCCCAATTAGATGCATGGAGGATGAAAAAATGATATTAGTTCCACCCATGGAGCGCGTGGATATTCCTCAGGCTTAGAGTTATCTACATAAGTGCAGGTCATTGTGCGAGAACATAGATCCCATAATAAATATGTTAATTTTCTTAAAGGCTGTGCAATTGTGGTTTTAGTAATACTGTTATTTTAGGTAATGGACTACAAAGTAGTTTGGATGTAATAAAAAGGGTGAAATGGATTAATTGGAAAATGCTAGGGGATTGGATTTATACATGAATATGCTTAACAAGATAGGCATGGGAAATGGGAAATTGGGATCTAGGGGTGATTTCATATAATTGATGAATGTGTTAATGGATTGAAGATATAATGATAATTTATCATTTATTGATATTTGTATGTTGTTATAAATTATGTATGATGTGTTTGATCATGGTGAATGATAAATAAGCATGGGTACATGGGTTGGTCGAGTGGGATATCGACATGAGGTTCTACTCCCACGGGTTGAGTTGGACAAGGGTTCTAGATTTGCCCCAAAATTCATGAGTTAGGGAAGGGGGTGAAGTTCTATTCCCCTAACGGGTTCATTCCACCCAGACTAAGACTTCGAGGTGAAGATTTTGAGATTATTAAAATGTGTTTCCTAGTAAGATAGGGGTTTTATTTTATTCCCATGTGCATGAGAACATTGAATATGCATAATGCATTGAAGACATGAAAATGATTGATTAAATCATGAAGTTAATATGTAGTGAACCTGAATTAAATTTTAGTTTAAATAAATAACAGAATATAGTATAGAATATGATATTGTACTATTTTTCTTTACATTCCATTATTTATCACATGAAAGAACTATTTAAATTTTTTAGATATTTTTTAGACATTGTTGGTGGTGGAATAATGAGTTATAGTCACACCCTGCTTGGGCTTCAATGGGTTCCTGAGAAGATTTCATGCTTGCAGGCCAGGACAAGGGAAATGTTCATATGCTAGGGAGTTGAGTTGGACATGGGACATGTAAGGGTCTGGTTCCAGACATGGAGTCTGGACATTTTTTGGAGATTCATTTGTTTTATTTATTTTTGTGTTTTTGTTAACTTGACACTATATCATGGCATGAAATATTTACTGTTATATATGGATCTACCCAGTATTGGGAATTTTTTATTTATGAATATTATTTATTGTTATATTTTGTTTCCACAATTTTCACTATTTTTTATTGTGTCTTACTCTTGTAGAGAGGGTATGTCCCCATGTATCCTATTAGATTCTCACTGCTAGTCGGAAACCCCTAGTGTATGGGGAGGCTCTCTTGAGGTTATGTGTACACCCAGATTTGGTAACCGGTTTAGTGGCTCCTAGGTTAGGGATATTAGAATGTGGTATTAGAGGAGTTCCTTTTTCATTAATACTATTTTGGGATGGTAGAAAAGAGTTTTGGAAGGTTTCAGGCCTTGGTAATGAGATTGTTCATTGGATTAGATATCCAATGTACGGGCGATAACTCAAGTCACCCTGGGGGATTTATGTTCTTGTTGTGTTTTGTTATAGTTGATGATATTTAACTATTGGTTGACGAACAAGTTGTGTGATTTGATGGTTTTATGATATTTCTAGTGTGTCAAGAAGGGTACGAGGTTGTGCATTCATGCATCATTCTAGGCACCTATGTAGGTAAGTGACATGCATTATGATAGGCACATACATAGTATGGGTGTGCATGATATAAATGTTAAGATTCATATGTTTTCTTAAAAGTAATAAAATTGTGCCTAATGGGATGGTATGAATGGTTAAAAAGGAAACTGAAAAGGGTATGTATTAGTTAGGAAATTGTGTTTACAAATGATTTAAAAGTGGATTAAAATGTCGTAAGAGTAAATTGGAATTGAGAAAATGTTTTGAAATGGCTAAAAGAAAGGACTTGTTACCATGTAAATTTGATACTGTGTTAGCCATAACCTTTGGATAGATGGCCAAGGGTAGTGATCCAGTTGCGAGTGGGATCATTCTGGTAGTGTATGTTAACTTGTTGGGTTTTGGGGAGTGAAGATACTATATATATCATTTTAATTCATTTAATAGAGTTATGGTTACGTGTTAATCATATGATTGGAATTATAGAGAAATACCACCTCGAAGACGTGATCTGGTTGCGCGACATAAAGACATTGCTGAGAATAGTCCTCCAGTAGTGGAGAAAGATAACATTATGATCTAGGAATATAGGGAAGAGCAGTTCTATGAGAACATCACTCCTTTTATTAAGATGATGGAAGTGAACTAGGTAGGGTTTCACCGAGTATGTTTGATCTGACTAGAGAGTTTCAACTATAGCCCCCTCCTACATTTACTATAGAGGGTGGAACAAAAGCATTAGATATCTGGATAGATCCCATCAAAACTATTATTTAACATCTAGATACTTCTCCTGAGATGAAATTCTAGTGGGCAGCATATATGCTGAGGGGTCAGAAAAACATTGTTGGGATAATTTTGTCTCAATGGAGAAGGCTGAAGCAATGATGTGGAAGGTTTTTCAGGAAAGGGTTCATAAGAACATCTACCCAGAAAACTTTTAGTAGGAGAAAGCTGAAAATTTTATGAGGTTAACATAGGGGAAAATGATAGTGACAGACTATGCTAGTCATTTCACCAATTTGAGGTGCTTCATTCTATCATTTATGGGAGAGGAGGAAGCTGTGGATAAACAAATTTAGGATGGGCTAAGTCACAAGATCAGGTCTCAGATGAATATATTTCATCTGAAAATGTTTTCTGATGTGTTGGATAGAGTGATTAACTTAGAGGGAACCTGAAGGGACCTTCAGGTAGTGAACTAGTGGTGCCATCTTGAAAATCATATTGTGTGTCTTCTGATAGTAGGAATCTCCACTTTATAATCATTCAGCATGCTGAAAGCACATATAGAAGTTAGAAAAAGGGGAAAAATATTCAAGGTGGTGACATGGTATTTTGTTATCATTGTGGATGGATTTGGTACAAGTGTGACAATTGTACCCACCCACCAGTCGAGTGTCGAGCATTCAGTGGGTTAGTCAACATGCATAGATTTTGTATGAACCCATGACAATCATGGAATAATGGATGTTATAGGCAAGATCCATGTTTAATCAAGGGGTTGGTTAACCTATATTTGGAAGGTATTTTAATATCCATGGATCGCACTGGTAAAATTGGTGTACATGGAACTCTAAGGAGAGATCATCCTTACTGATAGAGTAGTGTAGTGTAGGGTACTTCTCCCGGAAATTGGGGTAAAGGGGTAGGTCATCTCTATGCATTTTTGGCTATACGTGAAGGTGGTGAGGCAAGATCATCTATAGTTCAAGGTACGATTCTTATAACTTCCATAAATTCTAGTTCTTTATTTGATACATTTTCAACACACTATCTTATTTTTCTCAGTTTGTAGAGTTATTGGAATTATTCATAGTGACTCTATGTGGGCTAATGTATCATGATACACCTCTTGGGGTATGAGTTAAGGACATTAGGTTGTGTATTGATTATTCTCTGGAGGTTGGTGGATATCATTTTCTATGGGATCTATTTGTCATAGAGATGTTAGTTGTTGACCTACTCTTGGGAAATGAGTAGTTGGTGTTATATCAATTTCATATCGACTATTAACAACATTGTGTAATATTGAAATCTCTTTATGGGATAACTTATGTCCTTTATAGTGAGTGGGATACTCAAGCATGCCACTACTCCAATAGCCGGGAGAACTCATAACCCAAGTGTCATGCCTTATTATAGATGATGGGGGGAATGGACTACCAGTTTTCACTTTTGTTGTGGGCCAGTTTCCGGAAGTGGTTCATGGATACTTCTCAAGGTTAGCACCTAAGAGAGATGTCAAGTTTATAATCGAATTCTTTCCAGGATCAGATCCATTTTCTATTCCACCCTATCGAATAGTGCAAGCTGAGCTCCAAGAACTAAATGTTCAGTTAGAGTAACTAGCATATAAGGATTTTATACATCCTAGTTATTCACCTTTGGGATCTCTAGTGTTTTTTTCTACGAAGGAGGATGGATCACTAAGGCGATGGATTGATTATAGGATGCTGAACCGGATGATAATTAAGAACTAAAACCCTATTCCTAGAATCAATTACATGTTTGATCAGTTAATAGGTGACTCATTGTTTTATATGATCAATTTAACATCAGGATATGATCAGTTGACAAGGATACCTTCTAACATTCCCTAGAAAACATTCCGAATTATGTAAAGGTTGTATGAATTTCTTCTAGTGCCAATTGTTTTGACAAATGCACCAGTAGAGTTCATTGAATTGATGAACTAGACCATCCACCTATATTTGGATCAGTTTGTAATTTTCTACATTGATGACATTATGGAGTACTCATGAACTCATAATGATCACTCAATACATCGTTACATCATCTTGAGTAGAGTAAGTGAGCATAGGCTTTACTCCATGCTATCAAACTATGAGATTAGGATGGGTGAGGTGAACACACCGGGACACATCATTTCTGAGTCAGGTGTGTCAATGGATCTAGAAAAGGTCAAGGATATGGTTTCTTGGGATAAACCCATGAACTTCTCTGATATTTAGAGTTTTCTAGTTTTGGTCAGTTATTACAGAAGGTTTACTAGAGATTTCTCTCTTTTGGGAGCACCCATCACATGCTTATCCAAGAAGGGGGTTACTATTTATTTCATATAGTATTTTGAGAATTGTTTTTTAGATCTCATGAATTGGTGAAATATGAGATTGATCTTGATCTTACCGGAACCAGGTAATAGGTACACCTTGTTCTGTGATGCATCACGTGTTGGGCTTGGGGTAGTGTTGATGTTGGATAATAAGGTTATAACATATAGGTCAATGTAGTAGATATCACATGAAATGAATTAACCTACTCATGACCTTGAGTTGGATGTTTTGGTTCATGACTTGTAGTGTTGGAGGCACTACTTCATGGGGGAGCCATTTATGGTGTAAAACAACTATTAATGTCTTAGTTACATATTCTCCTAGAAGGATTTGAATCATTGAATGTGATTGTGGGTTGAGTACTTCCAGTCTATTGATTTTGAGTTGTTGTACACACCAGTGAAATGAAATAGTGTCACTAATTCTCTAATTTAGAAAACTCGGAATTAGGTAGTTTAGGAATCGAATAATTAGTGGGTGAAAATGGAATTCTTTGTGGAGATGCATTTGGAGGTTCTTGATGGGCATGAGCAGATGACCCTTGCATCTATTGTAGTTGAATATACACTTCTCAGCCAGTTTAAATACATTCAGTTGTTGGATCTAGAGTGTTTGGATATAAAGGATAGTATTAATGGTGGGGACCCACCTTCTGGTTATGCATTTGGTACTGATGGAGTTTTATATGATTATGGTCATCTTGTGGTGTCATAAGATATATGGGAGGAGTTGATGTGTGGGTTCCATATGTCAATGTGGGCAGTTCATCCGGGCCTGACTAAGATGTATCACGATCTTCATAGGATGTTTTGGTGTCAGATAATGAAGAATGGAATTGTGAGTTTTCTAGAATGATGCCTTATATGTTAGAAGTTGAATGCATATCATCATCATCTTGGTTGTTTTTTTCTATGATTTCCTATTCCATATTGGAAGTGGAATGACATCACAATGGACTTCATGGTGGGTATTTTCAGAATTCCTCAAAATAATGATACTATTTGGGTGGTGGTAGATCATCTGAAAAAAGTGGCCCATTTCTTGCTGATTCAAGAGATCTACATAGTCGACCTATTGGGGGAATTATATGACTTATAAATAGTATAGTTTCATGGTGTGACAAGAATCACAGTTTCATATCATAGTCCAAATTTCACAAAGTTCTTCTAGATGTGGCTATAGAAGGCATTTGTTACCATGGTGTTTTTGAGTATGGATTACCACCGATAGACTAACGGGCAGTCAGAGCGTATGATTTTGGTATTAGAAGACATGTTGAGAGAATGTTCTCTAAATTTTAGAGGATTGTGGGAGAAACATTTCTCACATTTTTATTTTCTTACAATAAAATATTTAAATCTATAATTAATATTTCAACTTTTGAGGCACATTATGGGAGACCGTGTAGATCTCCATTGTACCAGTTAGAGGTCTGGGAGTCTGAACTGTTAGGACCGAGTCTTGTGCAAGATAAATCAGAGAAGGTTTTTCTGATTTTGAAGCATATGGTGACAAAAAAATGTAGGAATAATCCTTATGCAGATTGTCATCCTAGACCACATGAGTTCATGGTGGGTGATAGTGTGTTTGTTCGGGTTTCTCTATTTTTGGGTCACCATCAAATTTAGAAGCAAGCCAATATGGCACTTAGATTTGTGAGACTATATGAGATTGTGTAGAGGATCAGAGAAGTGGCTGTATGATTGGTACATACATAGAGATATAGTGGTATGCATGGTGTTTTCTATGTTTCACAACTCCAAATGGATCACCCTAATCAGTCTCAAGTGTGAAATGTTTATGATGTCGAGCATGAGGATGATGCGTCCTTTGAGGAGCACCCAGTTCATATTGTGGATCATAAAGAAAATGGTTTACGGGGAATGGTTGTGCCCTTAGTTCATGTTCAATGGTAGCATTGAAATGTTTAGGTAGACTGTTGTGAGAGATAACCAGATATGCGAGCCCAGTTGGATGATCTCTTTTTGTTGAGAAATCAACGATTCTCGGAAAGTGTGTCTTTAGGACAAGCCGTTATAAGATATTGAGGTTGTAGGATCATGGATTCCTCTATATGGTATGTTATTGTTTATGTAATTGTTTTAGTTCCCTTTTGTGGTTAATTATATGTTTCCCCGAGTCCATAAGAAGGGATGGGGGTTTTCTTGGGGTTTGAGACATGAAAAAGGGGACAATGGGGTTTTCTGGGTAACTCGCATGGTTTGTGCATGGTTGGGAAAACCAATTGAGGGAAGACCATGTGGGTAGTGGAATTCCACACAGTTTTTGCACAATGTTACAAACCATGTGAGGTAATGGTGTGCAATATATAGCCTCCATGTGGTTTTCTCATGGTTTGGAAAATCATGCAGGTGAGCTGTGCATCCTGGAAGCTTTTAAAAAGGTTACAAAAAATGCCATTAGGGGGAAATAAGGTTCAATCAAGATTTTCCCCTTCCTTCCTTCACCATCCCTAATGATAACCCAAAAGCTCCAAGAGATTCAAATGAAAAATCCCCCACATCTTAGGTCCATTTGGAGCATCGTTGGATGTGGATTTAAGATCCGAGAAGGGCTAATCTTCCTCTCATTTTGTTTTCTTTTTAGGGTTTGTATTTCATACCAATCTCCATCAAATTCTCTCCAAGCCATCTTTTTCATTAATTCGGTGGGGTAAAGCTTCATTGGTTCGTTGAATAGATATGAAAGTCTTTGATTGAGAGGAAATTCTCCAATAGATTAAAGGAAGGTGGTCTACAAGTTGTATCTCTTGGGTTTTATGTATGTTTTTTCATGTAGGGTTTTTATTCAACCATATTTTGATTATTTCTTGGGGCCTTTTACATGATGTGATGCATTGGGTGTCTAAAAAACATAACGAAGTCTTCATAATCCCTAAGGGATACATGGAGGATGTCTAAATGATATTAGGTCCACCCATGAGGTGGGATGATATTACCTGGACATAGTGTTAGCTATGTAAGGGTAGGCTGTTGTGAGAGAAAATAGAGCCCATGATGAAAATGTTAATATGATTTTAGATGTGCAATTGGGGTTTTAGTAATACACTTATGATGGGTAATGTCCTAATATATTGATTGGTTGGAATGAAAAAGGGTTAATAAGTTTAATAGGAAAATTAAAGGGGATTAGCTTTATAAATGAACATGCATATTGAGATATGCTTGGTATATGGGAAAGGGGGTTTATGGGTTTATGTAATATAAATGATGGAATGTGTTAATGGATAGAATCAATATTGTTAATTTCACATTTATTGATATTTTTATGATAATGTAAATGATAATGGATATTGTTGATCATGGTTAATGATAAGTATGCACGTTCACATGGCTTGGTTGAGTGGGGTATTGACTTGAGGTTCTATGCCCTTCGGTTGAGTTGGACTGAGGTTCTAGCTCTACCCTAAATGTACGGGTTTGGGAAGGGGCCATAGTTTTATTCCCCTAATGGTTTCATTCCACCCAAACTGAGGCCTTGAGGTGAGGATTATGGGATTTTTATAATGTGTCGCCTAGTGAGATAAGGCATCATATAATTCTATAATGCTTGAGAATATTGAATATGCCTAATCCATTGAACACCTGAAAATGGAAGATTAAATAATGAAGTTCCTAATTAGTGAAAGAAGATTAAATGGTAATATATATAAGAGGGGAACATATTCTTGAACAAAATATTGAAATGTTTATAGTTACATTCCAATTTTTATAGCATTTAAGAATTATATACTTTTTAGAAATTTTGTAGACAATATTGGTGGTGGAAAACTATGTTAACTGACACACTGGTCGGGCCACCAGTTGTTACCCGAGCAGATTCCATGCTTGTAGGTCAAGATTAGGGAAATGACCCTATTACAGGTATTTGAGTTTGACCTGGGACAATGTATGGGTGAGGTGACAGACTCAGAGTTTGTAACTTTTTTTGGGATTCAACTATATTATTTATTTTGGAGTTTTTTATTCACCTAAAACTATAGCATGGCTTGAAATATTTAATATTGTATATGGTCCTACCGATTTTTGTGAATTGGTTATTTTTAAATGTTATTTATTACTATATTTTGTTTCTGATACTTAAAATATTGTTTTTATTTATTAATCTGGTTGAGAGGGTATATTCTCCCCATGTATCTTATTATACCATTACCACTAGTCGACAACCACTAGTAGAAGGGGAGTTGTGGTTGAGTCATGTGGAGACATGGCTCAGGGACCAGTTTAGTGGCTCCCGGTTTAGGGATGTTACAATGTGATTGGTGTCATTCTCTACCATACATGAAGAGTTTACCCATCCCTTTGATCTAGTTCACATGATTCCACCTCCCATATTTTTTACTTTTGGGTTGTTGAGTTTTCATTCAACCTTACTTGTGAGATCCAATGGCTTAAAACTCCATATTTCTTTTATTATCACCATTTCCATGGGATCATTCTCCCATATCCATATTCAATTTGAGAGAACGACTAAAAATATCTTCAGAACTAAAATTTCATTTATTTCAATATCCTTTTTATATTATGATTTTAAAACACTAAATAATATACCAATTTTGATATCAACGTTGACAACAATTCCCAAAGCATACCTTCCATGCCTTGTGGAATTTTCTACATACAACATGAAAAATTATCCTTCCATTTTCGTCATCCCTATGAATTATCTATCCATATTTATACAAAATATTTCAATGGAAATACTTGTTATGAAACATTATCATAATGTCATCCCACTCCATATCTTCAATATCATCATTCGACTTTGTGTTTTTAATCCAACCCCATCATTGATCAGCTTCATCGACTAGATGATAAAAATGAGATTCACATTCTCCATCTCAAAATAGTGGCAAACAAAAATACTTCTTTACTGAGTTTACCCACTATTCTGAGACTACTGGATCATAATTTTCACTAAAAATTGGTCATTGTTGCTGCATAATATACCTAATAGTCAGTTTATCTCTCTATGGTGAAGGAAGAAATTATACACTATTAATTTTATTGTTCATAACATGAGACATCTGGGTAAGAGTCACCATAAAATAATGAAATCCACATCCCAAAGCACTCATGATATCATTGGAGAAGATGCAACATTGTCCCTCACATGCTTTATAAGTCTTATTCACATGGTTCCCACCATTTTATAAAATAGAAATGGTTGTAAAAGACAAAAGTCCATTTTTTATGAATTAATTTTTTATTAATTTTTTGGATTTAAGAATATTTTAATGTCTTATGGGATCACTATATTTTTAATTTTATAAAACAATTTTTTATGTTTTAAAAAATTTAATTAGCCTCATACAATGTTTATTTACAGAGGTTCTCTAATCCAAATTCCAAAAATAATATTAAGTGTTCTTTAATACCAATTATAGGTACCATGCCTTTTCAAACATTACTATCACATAATTTTAATTATAAAATTATTAAATAATTACATTAACTAGATCTAAAGGAGATGCGACTTGGTAAAATTTCTACCATACATAAAATTTACAATTAAAATATATATTTATTTAATTCTTTCTTCTATATATTATTTTAGTCCTTTTCATTCCCCTTAATACATGGAATCACATGAGGATATACATCAAAATTCAGGTGATCTAAAAGCCAAGTAAAATGATAGATATGAACATGAAACAATATAAAACAGGGTTATAATGATCATTATAATTATAAAACAATAGTCATAATATAATAATCATGAGAGGAAGCATTCAGAAAATTTTTTTACAGAGAAAATGCATAAAAATGGAACATCATGTCTTAGTGGTCAACTACCAGACATATTTGTGAACAATGTTGGAAGCATGTTCATATATATTTCACTTTTCTCATTATATACTTCACATTTCCCAATTCATTGGATCACATTATAATTTTGAGTGCACCATTCACGTCATAATACTTAAATTTCATTATATTTTTATTGGCATACCAATCACATCAAAACCTTAACATTATAATTCATGCCACATAGAACTTATATATATCATTGATATAAAATTACAAATATAAAAAATGTGTTTAATTTCATAAATCATAAAGTCATAAAATTTTCGTTTCAAAAATAAATAGGGAATATCTACATGATAATTGAATCATCAATCTTTAGTGAAGAGGAAATAATTACAAGAAATAAAAGGTGTTTTTTTGGATGAAGAGTTATTTTGGAAATACTTGAGTTTGTTATGAAACTCAAGTAGAAATCATGTAAATCTAAAAAAGATAATATAATGATGATGAAATGATAATTAGGGCATAAACCTTAAAAAATGTGGTGAAAGAGGAGTAACACAATGAAATATAGTTGGGTTAGTGGGTTACACATAACTTGTTTCTAAAAGCTTCCTTCATGTTAATAAATTTATAATCACATTGTACTCATTAATTAAAAATAAATAACCGTTTAGACAATAAATTTATTCACTAACGTTTTATTAAAATAATTTATGGCTATTTAGATGATTTATATAATTTAATTCCATCATTAGTGGGAATTCATTTTCATGGTTTTCATGATCGGTCAACCTGTATACATGAATGGAAGTTCAAGTAAAATGTGGATAAATATCCAAAAATAATATTATGTGTTATTAATTATCTTATTAAATTTCAAATGATCTTCTAAATAATTTGGTTTTATTTAATGAGTATTAATCATTATATAAAACATAATGAGGAATATTTTAGGATAATATTGGTGGTTTTTTTCAAAACAAACTCATTTTGTTTTATATTTTTGTATTAGGTTTAATTGTTAGTTAAAAAATATTGATAGATTTGTAGAAAATATTTTTCATCAATTATAGATATTTAATTAATATAATTGATGTTGTTAATGTAGAATGAATGTTCATCTCCAACGATGTAAGTAAATTGACACATCACGGGCAATGATTTAGATTTTATTATAAAAGATGGAGATGGAGGATTTTAATGGTGTATGTTCCATTAACATGATATAATTACTGTATATCAAACAGAATTGAGTTATCATTCTTTTTTGATAATATAAGGTGAGGATCATGAAATGAAAATAAATGAAATTGAAGAGAAATTAATAGAAAAAGGAAGAGGATTTTACCTCTTAAATATATCCTCTCTGAGAACCTCCTTAGGAAAAAGGTTATGATTTTTTATTGAGACTAATTTCTCCTAGAAATCGGAATTGTGCATGGGGAGATGTTTGGGCTAAATCTGGACTGGGCTCAAATATTGAGAGTTTTGAGGTTAAGGGGTGGTGGGGGGAGGTATTTATAGTTGGGGGCTCTCAATATTTATTTCAATGCTTTTTTACTTTTCAGAACATAAGAAATAAAGATTATTATTCCTAATAAATATAGAAATTTTATCATGTGAGTTTGAGTCAATGATGTTTCCATTATAAATTACTCAAGGAATAGTGTATTTAATTTATAGTGTATTTATATCGTAAATTATCATAATTTACTAGTCACAAAAAAATATAGTATTTCAATAAAATACCAATATTTCACCATGTAAATTTTTCAATGTATAGATTTAAAAATTTACATCATTTTACAGAAAATAATTTTCCAAATACGATTACATTAATTTATAATTAATATATACTTTTTCATGAAAAATATAGATTTTAAATTTATAACTAATTTCATATCTCTATAAAACAATACTTAAGATCTCATAAAATTATCCTAAAATCATAAGACCTAAAAATATTAATTCATGGACACATTTTCTTCTAAATTACTAAATTAATCATGAAATTGTAATTAAATATTTGTAAACATAAAAAATACTAACACTTAAGTAATAAATTTAAAAAAATTTATTTACTTATAATATGATACAATTATATCATATTTTCACTTATATTATGTATAAATTTTATTTATACTTTCTTTGGTGAGGGTAATATTCAATTTTTTTTATTTAAAGTTCATACAGGTCAAATTTCTATTCCAATGATCAAGTAACAATTTCATCATTATAGGTTATTTAACATCTATAAATACAATTTAATTAATTAAATAATGATTTATAATGTTTTTATTTAGTTATCAAATTAATTTATTGTGATTATACTACATGAAATAATTTTAAGATGGGAATTTGAAAGATAAAATTGTTGGGTTGGTGCAAAGAATGTTTTACATATCATAGATATTCAATCGACTATAATTATGCCATCAAATATACATTAAATTATACTCTTTGGATTATGTAAAAATTCCACATAATTAATTTCTAACCATATAGTTATATTAACACTTAGTAATGTTTTTCTTTTCCTTTTGTCATGGATACATGAGTTTTTTCTCCATTCCTATCAAATTAATTGAGTTTTTTGGATTTGAGGAAAGAGTCCCATGTGAGGGTGAATGTTTAGTAGGGCCTAAAAAATTTCATACCATGAGAATACCCGATACAAATGTCAACGTAAATTATTTGAAGGGTTATCGTGTCAAATATCAATGTAATGGGTCACTCCTCAGAATAAATAGATTCATGAAATTAATCCACACAATACCCTTTACATCAGGTGTGATGAAGATAAATACCATTGGAAAATTTGGTCGTTCATTTATGGAAAAAATTAGTTATAATATATTGTCTATAAATGAGGCCTTTAATACGGTTACAAATGATCATCAATTTCTTTCTCCATTATAGTCAAAAATGTAATTTTATTGTCATAGATCAAGGACAATAAAGATTGACTTAGCCTCTTTCATAATACCGTTGCAATACATGATCATCATTTCCTCCTCATAATTTATTTTGAATCAATAATCACCATTTAACTACCTAACCCAAGAGATAATAATCTATAATGAAAACATTCTACCATTAATTAAATCCCATTGAGAGAAATATATCTTCTCTGTAACATATCCATTGCATAACTTCAAATTTATTTTAGTTATATTGAATGATGGAAGTTTATATCGCATAAAATTATCTATACTTGTAGAACTACATTGTAGATTATAATATTAAAAAATAAATGAAATTTCATTAGTTATAACCTAATTTAGTTTCCCCAATATAGTTATAATTATTCTAACTATAGCAACACCTCCTTGTCCAGCACCATTATCTTACCCTATTAATAAATCCATATAATTATTATATTAATTGATATGATTTATAATTATTATATATGTGAATGTTTTAAAGAAATGCATAAAATAAATCAGATCATAACTATATGTTTCAAAATTTATACTATTGAAACAAGTAAAAAACATAACATAACTTGTAATTTCATGTATAACTAATTTCAAAATCACATTCTTGTTTTATTTATATTTCTTATCATATAATAAATATATTTCCAAATATTTCATTAAATTTTTATTTTTAAATTGTGATTTTACCCAAGCATATCTACATGGAGTGTTGAACCTATTTTATACTAAGGGAACACTCACCATGAAATAGAATGATTTCTCACAAATACTCAGCCAACTAATTTTTTGGGTTATTTCCCCATGAGAAACCTCGGAAAAAACCAAATCAAATTGTAGTATTCAGATAGGGTTGTATTTCGTGGAGAACCATGTAATATCTAACTGAACAAATATAATATATACTATTCTACAATTGTAAATATTCCCAAATTCTGTCATAGTGATCTATTTCCAAATATATAGTTTCATTAATAATGTTCCCAAGGCTTAATATTATATTCTTGTACTAAAAATTGTAAATACCCCGACCCAAGAAGCCTTGTTTATTTGATTACATTAGTAAATTTTCTTTAAATACAAGTTATAACATCTCAAAGGACCAAATAATTTAGCAGTCTTGGTAAATAAGTTACATGATTAAATATTATATTATATAAAATATTTTATTTTATTTTTATTGAGAACATATTTATTCCCTCCTAAAAATCCTTGAATATTAATTATAATAAAAAACATGGAATCGTGGGGAAGGAAGCATAAGATATGGTTGAGAGTTTATTTTATTAATCGAATGGTTACAAGGAATGCTACCATAAGATTAATACGGAATTAATAATAATGGATTAATAAATAATTTCCAAATAATTCCACATAAATATATATGATAGATTATAACTTATCCATGGTTGAAACATATGCTCAAATAATCTCATGGACATCAATTGGAGTTCTCATAATCATAAAATGAATAATTTAATACATCAAAAACATAATGTCAGCACATGATGCCAGGACATCTTTTATATATGGGTATGGAATAATCCAAATACAATACATATTTTTTCTCATGAGACCTATTAACAAATCTAGGTACTAAAAAATCCATGGAATCACCTAGTAAATAATAAGTAAAATTCATTTATTATATGATTACAAAATAAAACTAAATTAACTTGAATTAATGTAAATAACTATTCCTATTGAAAAATATAAATATAGAATGTTAGTATGTTCCCTAGTAAAACTGACCCTAAAAATTCCATATATATATATATATATTTGCCTAATTTATTTAATATACTATTTCATTAGTAACGAATATGATTAAAATATGGTTAATGATAGAGCTAAAAATAATTTTAAATCATCACGTGAAGATTTTGTGAAATAATACAAATTTCATTTTAGAAAACATATTTAGGATTTTAAAAGTCTAAAAATACTGGGAATAACATTTTTTTGGAATGAACCATGAAAAAATTAAATAATTGAATAAAATAATTGAAATTTCAGGTTGAAATGATATTCTATTTATTGCATGTATTTAAAAATAATGATAACTTTAACATTTTTTGTAAAATTTTAAAATTACATCCTTCATAAAATGAAAAAAATACATCATTTATATTTTTTGAAATAAATTAATACATGTTTAAAAAAATTAACAAATAATTAGTGATCAGTAAAAATATTTTTGAATCACTTTATAAAACATGGATATGGATGGTTAAGGATTTCTGACCAAAAAGAAAATGATGACTTTTAAAAAATCATATTCTCTATCATTTTAAGTATCAAATAGAATGGAATGAGTATTCTAATTTATGATTCCATGAATAAACTATGAAAATGAAAATTAATGTTGTTTATCTGATAAATATCATATTAATCTATTTTTTTCAAATTTAATCCTCAATAATCATGATTGAAATGATATTGAAATATAAATCTATTATCTGAAGCACAAATTGTTTCCAAAGAACTTAAAACACATGTATAATAAAATTAAATTAGTTATAGTTATATACAAGAATAATTTACATATATATAATATATTATATGATCCACATATGACATTTCAAAACCCATTTACTAATAAATATTTATTAAAATCCTCATTCTCTAATGTTATGTATTACATTTTTAATGACTGTTTTAGTATAGAAATTCCACCAATAAATTATTATAGTGGTTACATAATCTCTATAATGATTCAAATTATATAAATATAAAATATATTCATTAAATACAAATAATAATGGTTATCCAAAAAATGAAGTGAAAAAATAATTAATGACGTTGTTCATAGAGATGGTAGACTGTTCGTATGCCTAAATAATGTTTTCATTTTTATAAAAAATAGAATATAGGGAAAATATTTTGATTCAATTATCAATAAATAATTATATCTAAAATAGTACAAACAAAAATACACACAAACATATATAATATAATTTTTAACATAAAATAAAATGGAAATGAAAAAATACTTCAATTCAGGGAGGGGGGTGTCCAAACATTTACACCAGTGACATTATCAATTTTTAACAAATCGGAATGAATCAAGGAAGGATGATATTATATTAAAATTCCAAAAAAATCATAAATATCATATATAAACTTTAACCCAATAATAATAACCATCAATTTATATATTCAGGGTAAATTAACAATATTTATACATGGAGGTGATAGCCCACACATGGCATAAGTGATACATTCACCTCCCATATTATGGTAAAGATATAAAATAATGGTGATTACATTAACATAATAATCTTAAACATCTTTATTTTGTTTTTCTATATTGGTAACCATTTATCTAAATGCTATATAAAAATAAATAAATTGGAACATGTTGGTAGGGAAAATTACATATTATTCAGTTCTCCTTCAAATCACTTTTTGGGGACTAGTGGAATGGTGTTTAAGAATTTAAGAACATAAAATTAATTACTTGGGATGATTAAAAATGAATTTTGAATGTTTTCATCTTTTTAAATAGATCATTTTTTTGTTGATAAGAAATAAATGTTGTGTACTTTTGTAATTGAGGGATTGGATACATATAGAATTTTATAAATGAATAAAATATAATATTTACATACTCATGAAAAATGAATAAAAACGTAATGGCACTCAAATTTGGGATTGTATAGGATCACAATTTCACCCAAATATTGTATTTATAAATCATTAACTGGAATAATAAATATAATCTCATGTTTTAACTACTAGTAATCCCATTTTAAGATTAATCATGGGAAAATTGTTAATGAGTTTACAATACATTATATAAAATTAAGGCGTACATAGTAAAAAATATTAATTATTAATATTGACGAAAGGAAAATATTTTATCAAATTATATTTATATATGTGGATGAATTTAATTAAAAATTACACCGATAAAATGAGTTGAAAATTAGTTTCCCAAAAAAAATTCATAAATATATAAATTTGTCATACTAAAATACACATAAAATTAACTCAAATTAAAATTTTTGGACTATTAAAATTATTAATTTATTAATAACACCTCTAATTTTTTTAAGAAAATCAAAATGTGTTAATCTTTGAGATGGAAGGATATGATTCATTAAAAATTCTTATATTTTGTTATTAATCATGAAATCAATATTTTTTAAAAATCTCACTAATCCATCATATTTTATGTTTGAAATTATAACATAAAAAGTTTAGTCACTTTTTTTGATTTTTTTTCTAAAATTGGAAAAAATATATATTTTTATAGAAAAAACAAATATAATTTATTTTTGATGAAAAATTAATTTTCGAACCATATAATTGGCTTACTAAGAATTGAGCATGCATTTTTTTAATACATTATCTTTATATGAAATCATTTTAAAATATTGATATTGCTATTAATATCTCTGTTTTATGTTGTATCATGTAATGGTATGCTATATTTCATTTCAAATAGACTCTGGTTTGTGTGTATCAGAAGAAATAGAAGAAATTAAATTTATTTGAATTGAAAATATATCATTAAATACCAGGGTGTTACACTATTGAGTTCATGTTCTCTTTCGTTGAAAATAATAAATGTTTAATGTGAATCATCCGATATTATTGGGAAAATACCCTGATCACAATCAGGAAAAACTATTTTAAAACTGCATATTGAATATTTTTAGATCAATAAAGAGGAGATCCTTCTTTTTTGAAGACTAATATTTGATCTAGAAAATATTAATTTAGTTAGAAATGTCAATATTTAACCAAGAAAATTTTTCTTATTGGGTATGAACAGTATAAATATATTGTGAGCCCATTCTATTTTAATAATTCCCTAGATACCATCATTGATTTAATGAACTCAGTATGAAGATATTGAACTGAAATATTTGTGGTATTCATTATATACTATATTCACAAATATTCCAACTGTAACAATGATCATAAATGTAACACTATAACTAGATTAATGAAGAAAAAGAGTAGATATATTATATTAATTTACCAAGTGTGAAATACGGATATATAAAATATAATTTTTTTTGTTTCACATAAGTTCAATAGAACATATATCGGTGGATCCATGAAATATGGATGTTATTGAATAGTGGATCAAAAAACTCTATGAATAAAATTCATATTTTCTTTTTATGTTATGGAACAAATATATAAATTCTAAATAAATTATCATTGATTTATAATTCTCACACTGGGGTAATGCAAGATGGAGCAAGATCTATTAGATCATTGACTATGATAGAATGTTTTCGAACTAAATAGAAGGTTGGACTGTTCATTTAAACTCAAAATCTCTTGCAATAGGGAAGGGAATCCAATTTGAAGTTATTAATTAAATAAGGGGGTGGGATTTATTCTTATTAATAACCATATGATTATATTTTATGCCTCCTGAAAATTAAAGGTTAATTAATAAAATTATCCTACACATGACCAGATAGTAATAGTTGTATATTTTTCAGTAAAGATAAATAGACAATATATTTGAATAAAAAGGTGTAACATATATGAAAATAATAAAATTTTAATGTAAATATTCACCTATAAATTGATTAATATTCAATAAATAATATTTTTGTATTTTTTTACATATTATGAGTACTTAATAAATTACTACCATATAAAAGGGAAAAAGTGAAATGATTCTCTTAGCCAAAATGAACATGATATATAATTGACCCAATTTGAGTTATGGTTGTAATTTTTATCAATATATGATATATTTATGAATTATAAATTGCAAGATGATTTTATTTTTTTGAACACATGAAATCATATTGAGGAATCAGACTCATCCCATCCACATGAGTCATTGAATATGATTTATTGTATTGGGATTTTGGCTGAATGCTTCTAGAAATAATATTGATTTTATGAAGCTAGAAATAGTATTGATATTGGAATTAAAGTGTAGATTATAATGTAATCCATATTGGATCGTATTCTACATATCCCTGATGCAAATCCGATGATTCATTACTGTTTTATAATTCAAAAAATTCATATGTTGTTTTAGAATATTTTGATGAAAGCTTGATGAAAGAGAGGGTAATAAATAGTATTGTCCATTATATTGAGAATCAGAATAGGAAAAAGTATCTTCCAATTATATTAAACGTGGAAAAATATTTCACAGACAAACATATTCATCTAGGAATCGTATTCCATGAGAATTGTATTTTATTTAAAATCATATTCAGCTGGGAATATTATCCATTTGAAAATATTATTCCAATGATAATCATATTCAGCTATGAATTGTATTTAACTAGGAATAGTACTGGGATTTGAAAACTTAGAATAATTGTGTTTTGGAATTTTCTAAACCATATTCTGATGGAGTTTTATTATCATATTGATAAAATCAAACTACGTAATCTTACAAATCAATCCTACTGAAGAAATCATATAGAAAAAATTATAATGGGGAATCATAAGGAATAGATTCAAATGAGAAGATTGATCTTTCAATTAGTGCAGTGAATCATAATGAGGGATATATTTATCAAAAATAGTTTTTATTATAATTAGGAAGATCATATTGAGAAAATCAGAATTGGGATAATGTTTTTTAAGAAGTATGAATACTTGAAGTTGCCAATTGATGATCTGAAAATCAAAGAGAATTGAATGAATTGAATAATTTTAAGATAGATTTAGGTTTTAATATAATTCAAAGATTCATGTAATTTTGTTAAGCTTGAAATGTTGTCAGAACCATGGATAAACCACTCTTGAGGTCCCTATAAAAGTGATCTAATTGGATTTTTGAGCGTGACTTTAGTCTATTCAAGCACTTGAGATTAAGAATTTTTTGAACTTGTATTGATCACCAGAACAAAAATTATGTTTCTTTTTTATGTTTAGGAATATAATCAGTTTTACATTCAATGTGATCATTGGAGTAAGTCCCATTTGATGATGTTCCATCCAAAAAAGTCCATCAGAGTGATGCCATCAAAATGAAATCAATGGTATCTAGGTTCATTAGAATGAGTTCCCTCGTACACAGAATTGTGAGATAATAAATAAGTTCCAACCCAATTAAATAAGAAAATAAAAAATAATAATTATAATAGACTAACCATCATAACATGACCATTGTACAATTGTTAATTTAGTAGTAAGGGCACAACGAAATTTCTTAGGATGATTTTTGGATTAAGTTAATAGAAGAATTTTCCATAAAAACATGTTTATATGTGAATTGATGATTTCCATAAAGGTAGTGCATAGGTAAATATTGATTTTGGTTAAATTTAGAGAAATAAATACATTCTTCTTTAGATAAGTAAATAACAATAAATTGAATATTTTAAATTTGGAAAAAAGCATTATGCTGAAAATTCTTGATTTTTTATGGGAAGTGGCAATTCAAAAGGATAGTTGGGGGGGGGGGGTGGTATAACCAACTATAATTTAAAATTTTATACTACGATTTTATAATTGTTTTTAACAAGTGAAATTTCAATCTAGAAAAAGTAAAGTAAAATAATCTATGTTGGTGGTATTATCCAACATTAAAATGAGTAGGTCATTATATAAAACCCTGTGAATATCATGTACTACCATCTCATTATATTTATTGTATATGAATGTTATGTTTGTGAGTTATATTTGAATGGATTGTTACTCTATAAAGTTTCATATGTTAATAATGTATTTGTTCATAAACATTTGTATAAATGGAAATGGAACCACGGATCCCCCCTCTTAGTGGTCTCGATCCTACGTTTGATAGATAATTAGTATCTGAGGTTGGTTTCCTCTAAAAGATCCATCTCAAGAATTGAGAGTTTCAATTCCATGAAATATAATGGGATTCTTATTTTCAATGTAATTAATTATTACATCTAGAAATATAGAATTCATCCATATATTTTTGCCATGGTTATGATGTTTTAGATGATTCTAAAGAAGTATTTCTTCCTCGTATTTTGAAAGATCCTATTACAATTATTGATAATGAAATTTTAGAGAATAATTGATGATATCAAAATGTATATCCCTCATCACTTACTTAATAGGGTTTTCATAGATTAAAGGTATATTGATCTACCTATTATATTTTTGATATGTTGAAAATCATATTTAAGGCAATAAAAAGGTGAACAAAGAAACGTTACATCATTGGAGACTGAATTATGATGATATGAAAATGGGTGATTAAGAATCTATTTGAGATATATTTACAATTTTAAATAATATATTAAGCACCCTATGTTTTCTAGGTGAGAAATTGGTAGACTCAACTATAATTGAAATGATCTTTAGAAATATTCCAGAAAATATTGATGCTGAAGCTACATCTTTGGAAGATAGAGATAACAAAACCAAATCTTTGGATGATATTCAAATTATCCTTTTCAATTATGAAATTAGAAGACATTAATTTATGGAAATGAAATAAATGGTTCATCAAGAAATATCATTCAGATCATTTATTATAGGGAAATTGTATATGGAAATTAATGAATTGAAAAGTGATACAAAATCCAACTAGTGTGATGAAGATTTTAATATAATTGTTTTAATTCATTTTATGAAATAATATAAGTGAAAATGTTAATAAAAAACTTAAAAAGATTTAAATTGTGAGGGGAATAGATATATTTCATAGAGTTATACTAGGAAAAAAATTACGGAACGTGGGAATAATGATGATGGTGTGACACCTTATAAAAATAAGTGGATGAAAAATAAAAATGGATATCCTTGTGATGGAAAAACAGAAAATTTATCTGAATATAATAATGATTCGTGATACCACATCTTATGAGGACTTCAATAATAAACACAAATTTTTTTCTCAACATAAAAATGGAATTGATTCTTCAAGAAATGATGATAATATTTTAGAGATGATGAAGATTTAATGGATTCATAAATATAATTTGTAGAAATCACAGAAACAAAGAATAAAATCTATAATGAAAGGAGGAAGTTGAAGAAATATGTTAATGGAAGAAATTTTTATAATGGAGAGCATGAATGAAAAAAAATAATGAAGAAATGTCAACTAGAAATGAGACTGTCAACAAGATATAATTTATACTTATTATATATATTAAAAATATCTATTTTAATATAACTAAATACAAAAAAATTCATACATTTTCTGAAATGTATGTTGGACGAGAAAGAAGAAGATTTTTTCGAAACGAACTCAATGAGTTTTATAACACAATATGAGATAATAAAGATGATATAAAAAGTCCCCAACTCTACTGATGTTAAATGAGAAGCTTCTAAAGGAGGAGAAAAAGGATTAAAAAACATGTTTTTGAAAAAAAAATATCATGATTTATAGGATTTCATCTTGAAATTATCTACCTAAAAATATTCTTCAATGAATAGTGACGAAATATCAAAAAAATATTCAGAATAATTTTAGAATTAGTCTGAAAAATCAGGAATCAGATTTCACTATTAGTGTTGTGGTGTTTTCGAACACAAAGCCTATAAATTATTGTATAAAATATATCTACTAGGAAATATTTATGAATCAACTGGAGATATTATGAGAAAATAATAAAAATGATTCTCAAAAATTTTTAGAACCAAAAAAGGAAATATAAGCGATGATGAAATATTAGTATGTTATGAAACCTGAGTATGTTAAGAAAGTTGATAAAATTAATCATATTGAGTGTGAAAATATTTTTTTTAGTTGTTTGGTAAATTTTTTTGAAATGTATATGAATTTATAAGAATCTCAAAAACCATATAAAAAATAGAAGGAAAAAGGTTTTGGAAGATATTCTAAATGAGGATAAAAATATATCAATAGATTGTGGTTTGAAAATTCACAAAATATACAAGGTATTTGATCAATAATTTCATGTTATTAATATATTTTTGAAATTCCTATCATAACATGAAGAAGTTATTAAATATTTGTTAAAAAAACTATATAATAAAAAAATGTTCAAAACTGGGAATAGAATTTAACATCATAAACAAAAGAGTATATAGATGGAGAGCAAACTTTAATAAAATCTAATAATGATGAAGAGAGGTAATAAAATACGTCCAATTCAAAATCCAAGAATATGAAGAAAAAAGTAAACACTATGAAAATACACTTAGTATGGACATTGAATTTAGGAATCTATGATGTTCATCCTCATTCCTAAATCATTACTATACATGTAATAACATTCATTGAATTGAAAGAGCTAAATTAAGGAAGCAGATGGTTATTAATTTAAAATAATTAATGAGGTTATAAAATGTTTTTTGAAGGTTCTCTTTTTAAACGGGATATTTATGATATGTATGTTGAGAAGGGTTAGGTTACATTTATATTAAATAAATTATTATGAATATTTCCAAAGAAATGATTCTATTAACAGACTCATGAAAATGTATTACATGAGTTTTAGGTGTTATACAACATTGATAAACTCGATTATATAAATTTTTTTCTATATTGTGTTCACCCACATAGACTTATAGTTTTTTATTTATAATATCCTTTTTAAGAATCTCATGTAATACTTATGTTCTCTTGATGATGAGTTTCATGTTTTAAGATGAAAATTTACCTCCTTTTTAAATTGGACAGATTATCAATAAATAAATAAACATGTCATGATGAAATCTTTGAATTTTATTTTCAATAAGGTGTAGAGAATAAATTCTAGGTGAGAGAAAAGGAAAAGTAAGATTAATGAAATGAATAAAGGAAAAATAAAATGTAGAAAAAATATAATGAAGGTAATGAAGTGGGTGTTGACAACATATGAAAAGGGGGGATATTATTGCATCACAGTTGAGTTTTGGTTGTATATTATTCAATGATTGGTATATGATTTATGTTATTAAAATGATAAGTTTCTAGTTTTAAGACCCATTATATTTTATTGAGTAATTAGACTCATCCCAGTAGCATGTGTCATTGAATATGATTTATTATATTGTGATTTCCACTGAAATCTGTTGGAAATAATATTGAGTTTGGAATGAAAGTGTTTAACATAATAAAAATATTATCAGATCAGAGTCTTATTGACCCTGATGTAAATCTTATGAAGTTTATTTTTTGTATAATTAAAAAATTTCATAATATTTGTAAGAAACCCATCTTGTAATCTTGATGAAAATATGGAGAATAACATGAGTTGACAATCGTATCAAGAATTAGATATGGAAAAAAGAGTTGTTATCATATTCAACTAGGAATCATATTAATATTGAAATCGTAGTCATTTGGGAATCATATTAATTTGAGAACTGTATTCATCTAAAAATTAAGTTCATAAGGGAATCATATACATCTGGGAATCATATTCATCAGGTGATCATATTCAACTGAGATTCATATTCAGAAGGGAACCATATTTTGGTACGAATCAAACTCATATTTCCATACTCCAAATAAGAGTGTTCTAGAATTTCCTAAATCATATTCTAAAAGAATTTTGTTATCTCATTGAGAGAATCATAATGGGTAATCATAATGAAAAAACAGTATTGAAGAAATAATATTGATGAAATCATATTTAATGATCATACTAAAGAATCATAATGATGAAATAATAATGAGAACATTATAATTTTAATTAATATTGAGAAATAAAATAAGGAATATATTGTTTCCAAATTTTCTCCATCTTAATGTGGAAGATCTTAATTGTAGAATGAAAATTAAAATAATGATTGTTAAAAATTATGAATCATTGATAAAGTCCAAGAAATACCCAAAAATGAAGGAAAATTGAAACCATTGAAGATGTCAAAGATATATCTATGATTTAAGGGAATTAAAATAATCGTAAAATTATATTAAGAGAGAATTATTTTTAGAAAACTGCCTAAACCACTCTCTATCTCTATATAAAAGGAGAGATGAGTTCATTAGTAAAACAAAAACATAACCATTCTACTTCCCAATCGCCAGAATTTCTTCAAAAAGCATTGAGTACTGAACCAATCATTGTGTATCTATTTGAATTTGAGGAAGATCATAATATTGACCTTCAATATGATCATCTAAGCATGGAATATATGTCAAAGTTTAGTTGGATTATGTCCATTAGATTGAGACATCGGAAGGAAATTCATCATAACCAGGTTCATAACAAATAGTGCAGTTAGACACTACTATTTGAGCAACCGATTGAGTTACTACCAAATTAAATAAGGATATGAAAAAGGAGAACCAAACTAAACAAGCCACTGAATGCAGACAATCATTTTGGGGTTATGGTAATATGAATATTAGACTAGTATTGGTGAGGAGGGTTTCTAAAAGAAGGACTTGGATGATGTTTGAAGACATATAAGTGACATTGTGAGTATTTTGAGTACTTAATGGTTGTACATAGGTACTGTTTGATTTAATTTACATAAAAAATATATAGAATAATTTATAAAGTGGATTATTAATGAATAATAAAGTGAAACATGTATTTTTTTATACTTTCTAGTTTCTAAAAAGGATTTAATGTTTTTGGGAAGTGGATACTTGAAAGGATAGTTTTGGGTATAACCATCTAAATCAAGGAATATTCTATTAGGATTATGTATTTTTTGTTTTTGTGTTCCTATGTATTTCAGAAAGAAGATAGTAAAGAATCCATGTCGGTGGGACTATCCAATATGGAATGGTGTGGGTCTTTCTATCAAAACTTGTACATATCATATGTTTCATTATAATTATAATTGTTTCAAAAAAAAGAAAAGAGTTGAGTTTTATTTTTTTTGTATCATTACCCTAACATTTTTTGGAGGATAAGAACGTTTTTGTTATGAAACATTCTTATAAAACAAAACGAATGACTGATTCAGCCCCTCTCAGTAGTATCAACCCTATAGGGAAAAATATGATCTTACCTATGATGAGGATAAAAAAGTATATTATATTTCTATATTTGAAATGTATGTACCTTAAAATAATTATGTAATGGGATAAAACAATACTTTCTAAAATTATTTAAAAAAAATCTATCCATGTGAATATTAAAGTGGTTTTGAAGGAAGATATAGAACTACACAAGATTCAAATAATTTTTTTTTGAGATCAATGTGGACTTTGATAGATTGATAATTTTTAAGCACAATGTATAATCTCCATCAATATCAGACACTAAGAATGGCTTATTGGAATAATATCATAACTTATAATTTAATATTAATTCTGTAACTATGAATATATATTGAGATCTAAATAAGGATTTATGGTGGGGGAACATGAGGAGAGATATTGATAAGTTTTTATCTATGTACATATTATGTCAACATGTTGAGGATGATAGAGATAATTATAAAGGAAATTTTCAACCATTACCTCTACTAGATTGGAAATGGGAATAATCACCATAGAATTTATGGTTACACTTATAAAATAATCTAATGTAAATAAATATATTTTTCTTCTCTTTGAACACATTATGATGTTATCACGTGTCATTGCTAATTGAGATGACTTATATTTTGATTATTATTCTATATTATTTATTTAGGATGTTCAATGGTTTCATGTAGAACCATATTATATTTCATTTGATCATGATTATATGTTACAGTCAATATTTTAGAGAATTATTCTGCAATATTTAGAAATATAATTGTTATTAAATTATAAATATTATCCTTATATAGATGGTTAGTCTCATAACTCAATCCAAAAAGTGTATGATATATTGAGATCCTTTTATATTGAATTCAAATGTGGTTGGTATCAATATATTTATCTTATCGAATTATATTATAAAAATAATTTTCACTTGAGAATTCATATGGCTACTTATAGGTCCATATATGGAATGAAGTGGATAATTTCTTTGTGGTTTGAGGATGGTCGATAAAAAATATTATTTGGACCATATATAGCTCCAAAAATTGTAGTTAATGTTATATCTATTTTGAAACACATCACGTAATCTAACAATCAAAAAATAGTTATGTTGAAAATCATAGGGTAGATCTAGAAATCATTATTTGTGAGATGGCATTCTAGATAAATTATATTACAATGATGGTTACATGATTCAGAAGGATGTAAAATTACCCCTTTTTAAATTAGTCAATTTTTGATTATTGATCAATAATGGACAATATCCTACGACATAGTGCATCCAATTAACATCTATTAAATTATTGATATATTTTCCATGTATCTTCTATGGAAGTACATTCCCAATTTTTCAAATGTATAAAACAGAGAAGGCATACAAATAATTAATGTTCGTTATTATGAAGAACAATCAATATTTATTTTGGATTATAGAGATAATGTTCTATCAAAAACATCTACTCACATGGTTAATATTATCTATAGGAAATGGAATTTCTAGGAAACTACATGGATCCATATGATGTGATAATTGAGAAATATCATCATTTGTTTAAAATAGAGTGAAAATTTATGAGGGAGAAATTTATTTCTAGGGGTAATAGTGTAACATCTCATTATTTTAAATGTACTTCATTTGAAATAATAATTATATATTAGATATCATATATTACACACTATCATGAGGCTAATTAAACCCCTAATAAAATTTACCATTATAACATAGATATTGGATTTGTCGGTATTGATAGTATTAAGAAAATTATAAACAATATAACTAAATTTCGTTCTGAATTTAAATGTGCTCTTTATTTTGTATGAAATAAACATTACATGCTTTATGAAATCATTGAATGATTAAAAGAACTATTTTATCAACAAATATATTTTTCTTCACGTAATGTTTTATAACTAAAAAATTTATATTGATAAACATTTAAATTTTTTTCAACAAAAAATATTTATAATAAATATGAATAATATCAAAACCACTCACACATTATCTATATAGTTGTGTGGAATGAGGTCAAACTCATTTAGAAGTAAAAAGTAGTTATTTAACATATTTGTTTATGTGTAATGTTTTCTTATAATAATTATATCAATAAATAATTTCTGATATACAAATTTAAATACTTATATATATATAAATATTATAAACTAAATTAAATGGACTAACATTTGTCTGTTTTTACAATGAACGGAATAACAAAGAAAATTATTTCTTTTCTTGAAATGAAATTTTCTAAAAAAGTGGTTTTCTTGAGTTGTTTATAATTTTATAAAAATAATTTTTTCCAATCATAGAAATTTAATTTATAAAATATATTCCAATTTTTAATAGTGTTCCCAAATTTGAAAATGATTCCAATTTGTTTTTTGTGCATATTTAATTGTATAAATTGTAAAACATTTCGACCATTGTTATGGTTCAAATAGGTTTACTGGGGGGTTAAACCAATTTATAGGGGTAATATTTCCACATATCCATTTATAATTATTATTTTGTGAGATATATAGATCATATATTATTATACCTTCAAATAAATATTTATTTATAAGAATTTTACATTAGATGGTCATGATTTATATTTAAATATATTATGTAATTATGAGTTAGTCATATACCTAACTTAATGAATGGAAAATAAAGTCAGATATTTATATGAAAATTTGTGGTATATATATCATAATACACCCACCATAATATCTTCAATAAATATGTTATAATTATCCTATATCACATGGTGTTCTCCTACCGTCAATCTTTTATTTCTTATGTTTATTACAAAGCAGGTATCTAAAGAAAATGTATAATCCTTAACAAATAAATTTCTAATATATTTATTTTCATAACTTTAATGAACCTATTTTATCAATAATAACATCATGAATATATTATCAAAAATTTATTAATTTTATATTTTGATTATTTCAAAACATTTTTTCTTCTAATAATCATCCAATTGGCTAAAGAAAGTATCATTCATGCATACATGTGGACAATCGACAAAACGTAATGATATGAAAAAAACATCATTAAAATTATATGGATGTTTTTAATGGATTACTTTTTAATAAAATATTATATATTTTATAATTATTTTTCTAAAATGATAAAATATTACTTATCTTTCATAAAATCTTTAATTAAAAAAATGGAAACACAGTTCGTGCATATATATAGAAAACACTCTCCATAAATGGTATAATTCATTTCAATTTTTCTACATTATATAGAGGGATAAAAATATGTTTATAAGGAATATATATATTATCAATATAATTATTAAAATTTTTATTTTATATAACTAAGATCAATGTACAAGGACCTAAACTAGAGAATAGAAACATTAACCTAAAATGAAACAATTCACCCAAAGAAGGGTTAATTTTAATAATTAAATATTAATAAGGGTGTGTTGAAATTTTATGATAGGATAATAAATTATATTATAAGTATTAATATTTAATTTTATATATGTATGAATCTCTGTATTTATAATATAGGATTATAGAGTGCATATGAAGCAAGATAGAGTTGAGGAAAGGGTTTTCAAGTTGAAATATCATTGTTATTTGAATTTTTTATGCTTACAGTTCTGATGATTATATTTTTTTTGATATATATATATAAAATATAAAAGAAATTATTCCCATATAGTTAATTCTATATGTTATATTACTTCTATCTCACAATCCTCTCTTTATGCACTCAAGAAAGAAAATTAATTTAATGAGGAAAAATGACATTATTATTATCAGATGTTAAGAATAATATTCTCAAATTACAATATTTTAATTAAAATTATATTAATATTTTTATATCATTGTATCCTGATTTTATAAAGAAACTACTTATAGATTTTTTTTATAAATTTTTATGGAAAAAGTTATCATTTCATTTTTCGAATGAATTATTATTTATGAAATGCGTAAATAAAATGAATATTTTAAATATTATAGCACAAATGGATTTTCCCACTAAATACATTACCATTTTCATTTATCATTAAAATAAAATTCTCCATGGTTTTTTTGATATAATATTTTTCCTTAATTTTATTATTTTTTCAAATAATAAATATTTGATTTATATATAAAAATGGTATTATCTTGAAGATATTTTCCTGTGATATTTTCACTTATGAAAAAAAGTTTGATGTTAATATGATTCAATAAGGTTATGATGAGATTATAAATATATTTTTTACTATGGTTCTTTATTTTGATGTAAAAATACTGATGAATCCGAATTTGTTTTCGATGGGATAATTTATGATTAAATGAGGACAATTTTTAATATTTAATGAATTAAAAATGCATTTATAATGATTATGAAATGGGTTACTATGTTTTATCAATCCAATTGATTGCATTAAGACTAATATTTTATAATCTAAAAGAGTAGAATATTAGATATCCCTATGGCCACAGATTTTGTAAACTATATTTTATCTCAATCCCAAAGTTGAAACACTACTGGATATCCCAAGAATTAGAATTTCTAGAATGTCATGTTGGGTAGAGTTCACATAGGATTTCAACTATTATGATTATACCAAATATGTTTCCCCTCTTTTATGACATGATATTATGACATAGTTTTTATATCAGTACTAATGTTTAGTGATTACTTTATGAATCTTGTCTTCAAAACTGTAAGGATTTATTCGACGAGTCATGATTATATCATATTTTGTGTGGAAATTTAAATCTCACGTTCTCCTACACTTCCAGTAATGTTATGATTAAATTACAATTGATATCATCCTTGTTTACCCTTATTTATCAGATTATTTTATCCTATATTATGTATCCATTTACCAATTATCTAATTATGTATTTATTAATTTTTTGTCAAAGAAGGACTTTAGTTATAATATAATGTTGGAGAAGACGTGAAAAAATTAATGTACTTGTTTTTTTTTGTATCCATTTTTTCATGAAATTATACTTGTATGGTTCTAGGATGGATAATAATGTCCCATAATGAAAATTCACTTAATATGATGAATTATGAATGCATGAAATTATTGGTTCATCTCATTATATGACATTTATTTAAGAGAAAATTTCAATTCTCATTCTAGAGTACGGATCTATTTGATAATTTATATTGGTACCTGTGATTATATATTTTTTACCTCCATAGGAAATTTTTTTCTATGTGTTTTTCTGGTTTTAAGAGGTTGATAAGGTTCCACAAATGTTAGGGTGATTTAATGACCGAGTTGTGATGTAATGCAATTTTGTAGTTCACACTATTAAAAAAATTGTTTTTGAAGAGGGAGTAAATACCCTATAGATCCTCGACGTAGTTGTTGGATCCCCTTAATGTAGTTGGTGTATCACAGAGTACCTAGTGGGGGATTAGTTGGTTCTTGTTAGTGCCCGAGGTCATTTTTCTAGAGAGGTCATGGTAGAATTTTTTTAATGATCGTCCTTAATTTTTCATTGTGTGAGGGGTTTTTAATGTTCATTTTTACTACACATTCCTTTTTTATTTTATATCTCTGAACCTTTTGATTTTACATGGGTAATGGGTCGTTTTATGACTAATTTCATGATTCGTATAGGTATGATATTCCCCTTTATCCATCATTTATTAATTTATTTTCATTTGTATATAATATTGTGAGCTTTTTGGTTATGGATTTTATTTTATATTAGTATATAATGATTAAATATAACTAAAACCATGGGTTTTTTTATGTTTTCTATATTGGATTCTCTAAGATGAAGAACATATTCTACCATCTATAATTTCAATTTAGGCATTGTCTCTAACAAATTTATTTCTAAATTCAATTTTAATAATATAAAATATTGGATTAACCTATGATTAAAGATAGTAAATTAGTTTTTGTAATTCAAGGGTAATCCATTGACAACACATGTTTCGTTGGTTATGTGTTTGGTGTTGTAATGTTGATTAGTTATATATTTTTAATTAGTTCCCATTGATTTAAATAATGAAAATAAATTAAAAAATTAAGGTTTTTAATTTATTTGAACCAATGGATTAATATAGAGGAAAAGGGTATTGATGTGTCTTGACATGGGCTTGGACGATAATGAATATAGTATGGTTTATAGAGAAACAATATCTATGACACATGACATTCTTATTATTACATTGGCATATACCAAAATATGTATGATTGTGCACACCGGATGTGAATTTAGGTGTGGGTGAAGGGAATTTGGACCAAGATACCCATAGATAGAGAAATTAGGCGGAACATTGAATCTTAGAGTGTAATAATTTCTTCCATTTTCAATTTCATAATTTGTAATTTCAAGATTAATGGGTCTTCAATGGGGGATAAGATGTCAGTTGAGTATATGAGAGGTTAATGGTATGTCTATAGATTTGGATAATTTTTCAATAGACATTGAAGGTTGATCATATGAATAGCTAACATGATTGAGGAGCATAGACACAAGGATGATTAGGGGGATAACCATATATGTCATTCATATTTACTAGTACCCTTTTGTGGTTGTATTAGAGACTTGTTTTCTGAGATGAGTGGGCTATGTCATTCAGTGATTTTTTCTATGTGACATTGAGGGTTGAATCTGAATAAAGTTATTCATATCTCTCTTATGGGTGATGTGATGTGGTCTAGGTTGTGGTTTTAGGTGTTTAATTTTTGGCTTGACAAAAATTTATCAAATGGCATTAATGTGATGGGATTTTGAATGTTAGTGTACTTCCAGAGTCGGATGATGATGTGGGAGTTGGAAAGGGAATAAACATAGAATATATGGTATAAGGTTATTGAGATCTATACACCATTAAATAATTAAGGGGTGATGAATATTGGTTAGTGTTGATGGGTATATACTGGGTTAGGTTTGATGGACATGGTATATTTACTTATGTGTGAGGTAAGGGTATAAATTGGTTGAGAATGTGTAGAGTACATTATTGAATCTGATTTGGTATATTATCTGATGACGTTTGAAGTATTATTTTTTTTAATATGTCTGGATAGTTAATTTGTAACATAGACCTAGTAAGACCTATATATGTCATGGTCTAATGTTTTTTGAGGATGTTAGAGGGCTAGAGTATGACTCTGTTGGATATGTTGACTATATGGGATGGAAATGATTCAATAAATAATTTTATGATTTTGGGAGAAGATGTGGTCACAAAATTGATGATGATAAATAATGTGATCCTTCTCCCTAATTGTGATTGTGTTGGCTCGAACCTTCCATTGGGGGGATTTAGTCCGGGATGTGGTTTTGTAACCCACCATGAGGGATAAAGGAGTGGAAATTGCGTTTCAATATTTTACATGGTTTGAGATCCAACTAGAGTGGGAGGTGAACGATCAATGTATTTATATAGGTTACATTCTATGGGAACCGATTTGGTTAATAATGAAACATTTCATATGTTATGATATGTGACATGGTATGAGACCCACCCCTGTTAATGTGTGGCATTCACAATGTTTGTTCATGAGACACATTTTGAGAAATAAACATTACTGTGAGGGTAGTGGAATGACTTATGATATGAGAAGAGATATGAGACTGGGGAATGAAGAAAGACCTTACCTTAATTGAGAGGATATTGGTCCAGACATGGAATGATACACAACTTGTGGTATTATTATATGATTTTAGTTGTGGAATGAGGAGAAAATTCTATAACATGGTTCAAAGAAGATACGTTCAAACATCTTGACATCCTGTTCAGCACACAATGAATCAAAATATATTTTTTTTTGAATACTTCATTTACTCCTCCATACACATTTATATAATTTAATATATTACCAGAATATGATGAGACCATATATAGAATTATTTATCAAATTCAATATGGTAACCCAAGAGTATTTGTTTTACTAATCTTTGGAATGTTGGTTGACCATATATTATGTATTGGATCATTGTAGGGAATATCAACTGAAATCGATGATAATGTTTATGTTATGATAATGGTTTTCTATCAGGAATATTTTATATTTTATTACCAATATATATCTATGTATGTGGATGGATTAGTGAGTGAATTTTCGGGATTTATTAATGAATTATTAATATATTTTATAATATTACATAGAATAATTATTACGTAAGATGTTCAAATATTTAATTTTTGTTAATGGGTGTGATATAAAGAGTATACTCTCCCCATAATTTCTCAAAGACCCTCTCTACTGATAAGAAAATTCTGGTGTATAAGGAGGGATTCATGAGGCTATTTTGCAATCCAATTATAATATTGGTAAGTGATATTATATAGGTAATCAGAAATGTGGATCATGTAATTATTTTTTATTCATATTACTATTTTGGGACTGATAATTTGAGAGAATAATGGGTAGAATCTTTTAAAGGACCTTATGTAAGTGAGTCATGGACAATGGTTTGGGGGAAGTAATGGTTACCATTAATATGGTTTTATTTTTAGGGCTACACTCTTGTAATTGAGTTTTTTATTCTTCTATTATGTTATGATTTTATATAGTATCAATTGGTCTTGTATCATTACCCATAGTAGAAGGAGGTTAATAGACATTTATCACACCTCTCACATAGGATTGGAATGACTTTATATGAGCGTTTATGTTGTTGATTTCGATGATGGAAGTGATTTTAATTATTTATTTAGATAATAACAATTATGTTTCCTTTTTTAAAAAATATCAGTAACATTATACTAAATTAAAATATGATTTTATTTGATATAGGTTATTTGGATCCCATAATGGGATGTTTAATGAGGATTACTATATAGACCATACATTAATGGTATATACAGTAACCCTTGGTGTGTTAGTTTAGGAATTGGAATCCTTGGTGATGGTTTAATATATGTGAGTAATTCATGAGAGATGATTTGGAATGGAATTAGGTTTCATTATTTAGATAAATACCTATGAAATTATATGTATAAAGTCATGTGTAATACCTCGGGATCTTGAGATATAAGGATCATTCGTTATATGTGCTGTCCATGGTGTGTGATGGGGGGATGATAGGCTTGATGTATATCCATATTTATTTTAGGTGTATCTATCAATGGGATTATTGTAGGTGGTCATATATTGTTTTTATAGTAATTTTAGAGAATTGTTAGGTGCTGTGTTCTTTTTAATAATGTTTTTCTAGCAGGGGATTGTGTGGTATGACATGGAAAGTGTGAGATTCCTTAGGTTCATTAGATATGAATCATAGATAGTGTTTTGGGACTTATGTAATGATATAAAAGGGATTAATTGATATTTTATAAGGCACATGAACCGAATACTGGAGGCATGTGACTCATTAGAAAATTAGTCAGTTTTTTCGATTTGGTTGCATAGGATCACACGACCGTGTTTATTTTCACGAGATTGAGATAGATGGTTGTATAAAACTAGTGATATGTCTATTATAGGGTTAATCACTTTTGGAATGTGATAGTAATATTTTGTTTAATAAACAAAATTTTTAATAGATTAATATGATTAATCGCATATACCACACGTAACATTGAGAATAAAAGAACCATGAAATATTTTTATTTTATAACTATTGCAACATTTCCATTTAATTAGAAGATATGACTATAATAAAATGAAATTGGAAATATAAATAATTGTGACCAATAATAAAAATGTATTGATAAATGATTGTAAAACATGTTCCTTTTTTGTAATGTCTATTTATTCTTCAAAACATGTTTTAATAATATTTTTTTGTTGAGTGAACATAATAATTATTTCTTGGAAATTTTATAATTTTTATTTGATAAAAATAATATCATTTTTTAAATAAATATATAAAATGTTCATAGAGATAATTTTTGATATTTTTAGGAATGGAATTTTTTTGAGCGAATATTGTTAAATAATGATTTTTATTGAAAACTTTGATTTATTTCAAATATTTAAAATGTTACATTAGATTTTGGGAATAATAAAATAGGTCTGTAATAATATTTATAATATATTTGTGTTCATTTGAATCAATTATATTAGTCAATTTGATATAAAAAATTCTTTATACATAAAAATGAATATTTCCATGAAATTATTTTTATTGAATTTTTTGTTTTTCTCAAAAAATTAACTACTACAAATTCTAGAAATTGATTCTTGATTTTTTTACATTATTTTAATTTAGGATCCCAAAATTTGGTAAATAAATATCATTTTTTTCAATATTAATAGTAACTAAACTAACTATTTGTTTCCATGGTAAAGGTAATATGGGATAATTATTTTTACAAATACAATATGGATTAAAATTATGTAAAAAACTACTGTCGGTTAAATTTAATGAGTATATTTAATCAATAAATATATAAAATTAGTAATATTAAAATTTGTTCCGTTTAATATTTTGACTATTATAGTATTTAAGAAAATGATAAATTAGAAAATGCCACATAGTTTCATTTAATATTTATTATATATAGTGTGAGGGGTAAAAAAAAATTATAATTTTATTAAATATTTTTTTATATACGAGTGAATTGAGTTTTCATTTAAATTTTTAATTTAAATTATTATTTTTTATTTAATAAAATTATGATATGACGTAATATTGATATAGTGCAAGTGAAAATAGTATAGAAATCCTATAAATTATTTAAATCAATATGAAATAATATTTTTGGGGTGACATAAAGTGTCCCATAAATTTTTAATAGAAATATATGATAATTTATTTGTTCTAATGTTTTAAATTTGAAGACATTATTTTTCATATGATAATTAATTGATATTAATAGATTTTTCTATTAATAAAATTTTATTAAATTAAATAAAAATCATAACATTATTTCATGAGGAAAATATTGATTTGATATTCTCAAAAAATCATATTTTTTCCATTTTTGATCAAATTTAAAAATTATAAGTTAAATCTTAAACCGTTAATTTTGAAAAATTGATTACATCAGTTATGGTTAAAATTTTGTAACTATTGTGATAAACTAAAATTAAACATTTAAATTGACATATTAACTTTTAAAATATTTATTGGATTATTATATTAAGAACATATAATACATATATTATATTAAATTTATTTTTTGGACCATTATGAATAACTTATAAAAAGTAGTATTATAATATATAATATATATAGAATAAATGTTGTTAATGATGTATTATAATAAATAAAATTTTATTAAATGAAATTAAATATATATCATATAACCATTTAATGGTATATAGATTATAATATAAACCATTACCCATTTATGATTCATATTTCCTTTTCTTGTGACATTCGTGGACATCAATTATTAAAAGATAATGATTTCAAAGTAATTATGAAGAGGTTTAACAAGGGAAAAACTATGAGATAATGTTGAAAAAATCACCAAATAATGTGTAATATTTATTGGATGATAATATATTGACATAACCTAATAATATATTCAAAATATATCAATTATGTACAACCTAAACCAAATAATTAATATATATTAATTTAATATATTAATTAATTTTGTGAGTGACCATCCCCGAATAATAAAAGGATACCTCCTCTATTTTATTTTTCAAAATGTCAAAACATTATATATTTATCCATAAATACCATAATAAAGTCCTATATTCATTTAACACATTCTGTAGCTTGGATTTGTCAAAAATACCATCCATTCAGCAATTAATCTGTAATGAAAAATATATTTCTCAATTATGAGGTATAACTTTTATCAGAGTGTTTAAAATTTTATTTAATATTATAAATAATATAAATATATGGTATAATATATAAAATAATGAATTTATTTTATAATATATGACTATTTTTCATTGAGATAGTTGAAACCTCATTATCTAAATTCTTCCCATTTGTTGGAAAACAACGACACTATATGTGCGTACATGTGGTTACCAGGTCTATTAATTAATGTTATTCTTTTTATACTTCATATTTACATGGGTGTCAATAAAGAAAAATTTAATTAATTTATAATATATATATAATGTTATAATTGTTATTTAATTACAAATTATTATTTACCTTTATTTCTTTCCATTCATCGAAATGTGGAAATATCATTCATACCATTATAATCCCCACTATCTTCAGGAATGATATAATTAATTTATCATTCCCTATATTTAATTGATGAATTAAAAATTTTATAATAAAAAAATATTTTATTTATATAGTTATTTTGATTTTGGGGATGATGGAACAATGATAAATAGACACGGATCAAAAGTACTAAACAAAAATTCGCATGAAAAATTAAACATTAAACACATAAAAATAAAAATTTCAATATAGAATTATAAAAAATGGGATATAAAATATTATAAATTTATCATTTAAAATACTATATGTGTGTAAAATATATATTTTTAGAAGTATAATATATTTAAATTTATGATATATGAGGTCTGATACCCTTTAATAAAATTCAAATTAAGCATTAGTGGTTTTCTCATCCCACTTTGGTTTTCATGAGAGATATGCCACATTCACCGCATTTATATTTATAAGGGTTATATAATACCAATGAGTGAATTTATTAATTTTTGAAATATAACATATATTAATATATATATATATATATATATTGATTAATATTTCCTGAGGTTTTGATTAAGAAATTACCAAAGAGTTAAGGGTTCTTCATATAAATTTTTTTTTCGGAGACATGTGATGTTTTATACACCTATTTATTTTTATGTGGCGTATATACTACATTTTTTAAGAGATATATAAATATTTTCCTTAGGTTCACTATATTTAAGGCTTCATTTTATGTAATTCATTCATTATTCATACAATTCAAACATTACAATTCTTTTAACGTATTTATGTGTCAATATTATTTTAATCACGATTTTTTCTAATTTAATTTACAAATATTGAAATAGTATATCTAATTATTGATAAATCCCATTAAATTTCCTCGACATTTTATATTTAATGAAAATTCATGTTTTCATGTAATTTTCTTTACTTTATGTACACATGATACTAAAATAATGTTTTTAGAGAAAAATTTATTCATTTTCCTCTTCATTTGAAATTCATTTTTAGTTAATATCCTAGTTTTCTAAAAAAAATTCAATAAGGATTTACTAATAACATATGATATTAAGGTAATTTTTAACCAAGATTGTTTTTTATAATTTTTTTTAAAAGATATCTTATAATATATTTTTAAGGATTTATTTTTTTTATTTTTAATAATATTTGTAAAGAATAATTATCCCATGAGATAAAATATCATCATAACAATTTACACATTGGGTAATGGATACACATCATGTAATTTTAATACAAAATTTATAATTAAAACGGCTGAGCACATTTCCTTCTAACATAAAATAAAAGTGAATTATAATGTGTAAAATATTACAGACTATATAATTCATCGAGTTCTAATTTTTAGGGCATCATGCGGGTGTTGTATGGATCATTTATTTTTTTGATGCCTCTCCTATTTTCTTGATATGTTATGCTAACGGATTTTGGGTGTCTTCTTTTAGTCCATATTGATTTTTCAGAGATTGACTATTAGGTTTAGGATATTATTTTCTCTATGTAAGTCGTTCTGTTGGTTTTTTTCTTGTTTTTTGGTTGTGGAACTATTATTTAGAGATTTAAAATAGTATGGTTTTTTATATCTATTATTTGATGTCTCCAATCATTACTCGCCTTCTAAAAGTAGATCTCGTTGGTTCAAATCCGCACTATCAATGTAGTTTTAGTTATCATTACTATTGAGGTTGGTGAATTTATTTAACTTTCATAATTTCTTTAATTTATTTTTATTCATAGTGATTTAATAATATTTTTATCAGTATTTAATATAATGAAATTTAAAGGGGCATGGATTCATTTTTTAGATGTTTTTGTTAAAAAAAATGGAATTATCTTGATTTGAAATCAAAAATTCATTTTCAAACCACAATTTATATTGGATTGGATTGGATTTTTTATAAACAAATGATCATATTTTTTAATAAATAAATTGATTTAGATTTCCTAGAAAACATTGTGTATATAAAGTTAGGGATATAGATACCCTTTGTGTCTGTTAAAAAACTACGAGGAAACCTCTTGTATTTCAATGGTCTATGGAAGGCTTTGATGATAGTTAAACTCTCACTTTATGACTTTTTTGGATTATGCATGTGTAGTATTTGTTATCTTATAGGCTATATCATTTCAAAAATATGAATTTATTTTCCTGGTTAATTATTACATGATATCTTATTTCATGGATGTGGGATCACCGATATATATATTATTCATTATCATTTCCTTGCTATTTCTAGATTTGGAAAGCAAGGAATTCAACTTGTGAAAGCTCAAGAATGGTTTAAAGATTGATATAAAATTGATTGATTTTATAAAATTATTGTAAATTATTTTCTCTATACATCATGTTATTTTTCATTGCTTTTATTAAAATATGTATAGTTATTTTTGTGGTATCGTACATAGATATTTTTCTAACACCTGACGTCTTCATGTGGGTGGATTTAGAACTTTTTTGGCTTTATTAAAGTGAAGGGAAAAGAATTATGTTGTATATTGGTTACTTTTTATGTTGCTATATTGTTTTGGGATATTTTTAGGTGATGTTGGGTCACATGGAGACTAATTTTTTCCATAATTGTCTTTATTTATAGTTTATTCTATTTATATCAGCTGAATGTCCCATTTCTTTGGCTTTTTTTCTCTTGTTCAATGAATTTTTTTGTATATAATAGTATTGTTGTTATAATTTTTTACCCCACCTAGAGATTGGCATACATGGTTTATAGTCTTTATTGTCTTAGGTTAGTCTACTACAATTTGGTATATGATCCATACTCATCATGAAGTGTGCCCTCACATCCTGATTTTTTTCTGTGACATGAGTATAAAAGATTATGTTAGACAGAATTTGTATAGTAAGTTCCAATAGGGGAAAAAATATAACTCCCATTACTGAATCTGATTTTCCATTGGTGGTCAATAAATGATTAACAAGTCAAAGACCAAGTATTTATGTTTATATGAGTAAATAATATAGGAATTTTATTTAAATTTAAAAATCTAAAATGACTATGGAAATTTTGTGTGTATGTTTAACTATATAAACTATGTGGGTAGTTTAATTAGATGCACTCATTCCTTTATAAATTGGTTTCTGTTTAACTGAATAATTTATATGTTTATTAATTTTTTAATGTTTTAATGGATTGTATTATATTATTGATATCTTCTTTATGTTTTTTGGAAATTTTATACAATGATTGTTTGATTTATTTTTTCATATAAAATCCCACATAGAAGAGATCTAAAAATAAAATAGGGGAAGCTGTGAGGTAGTTTCCACATGAAGATCATATATTGGATCCTTCTATGGTTGAAGTAGTTATAAGTTCCATTCAGAATCTAGGTTTGTGGGCATAGTGAACCCTTAATTGGAGTTGTATCATGGATAGTAATTTTGGATGAAATATCCATAAACCATTCATGGTAGCAAAGGACCTCAAGATTCAAGGGAGTGTCTCAAATTTAGTAGTATGACCTTCAAAATTTTTATGACATCTGACGATTATCAGTAGGTGATTTTCACATATCTAATCTATGTAAAAAGATGAAGATGATTGGAATCATTAGTATAAGATAAGATTCATTATGGTATTAGTTTTTTATATTTTATGATGATCATTAGATATATAATTTATTTAGATAAATTTCATGGTTTAATGAGAGTTTCATTTGACATAAGAGTATGGGGAGCATAAAATTATGGAGTACTCCAACCTCATTACTATGTTTGTGCATCTGGAAGTGGGGATTGTCAAAAATTATTATGTGAAGGCTTGATGGTTCGATAGGTGGGTGAGGGCTAATTTTTGGTCAATTATAATTTTATATTTCATTATGAAAATTTTTCGAGGTAATGGATATAACATCTTTGGTTGAAGTACGCATATCTCGGAGGAATTGCATTGGAAGAGATTCAATGGATGTAATGATTTACTAGGGTGCACCTCATAGAAATAAATGAAAGTGAAAGAGTTGTCTGTTTTATACAGAGCCATATTTATGGGAAGAAATAGAGAAATAATAGTTTATTTTCTACCACTATGGTATGCATGGCCATTCCAACTAATAGTGTACGGAGGCTCCACAAACATTTCATAATAGTAGGATAATTTTCCATCTCATGTGTTTCTATAATAAGATGTAAAATTAATGTAAGTAACGATACAATTTCTCCAATAGGTCAATGGTTTTTGTTGATGAATTCAACGGTAGTGGGTCTAAATATGAGGAAATGGGGAATTAGTAGGTGGCTATGTACATTTAGATTTATGTATAAAAATGTTTACCGGAGGATTCTAAAGTAGACCCAGCTAATATTAGAGGTGTAGTGTGTTTTTATCCTCTATGGACATACCTTTCATTGATAGAAGTGAAAATAAATATTTTTTTATCATCAATTTTGGTTGATGTGTTGGGTTTTTGTTCATAGATTATCTCATTTTTATATATTTCCACACCTTTAAAAAAGTGGTCCAATAAGGTTTCAAATTTCCCACTTGTTAGGTGGTGATATTGGACATTGTGGGGGTTTGTGACCACTTATTGCATGATCATGGTATATTTGACTTAATCATTATAATGGATTATAGGGTTATAGAAAATCTCCAAATAGGATTTTATTAACATATGTTAAATTTCTTGTCTATTGATGAGGCCACTAATGTTTTCCATGGTGAGTGGGACTCTAGATCGATATGGGGAGGATCGATTGTTCATTATGATGGTTTAATCTCATTTTATATTTCAAAAATATTCCTTGATATAGTTGACCCATGGTTTGGTTGTATGATACCCCCTATTTTTTGTTTTTACCTTGAGTTATTTTCAAATTATTTTTTTAGTTTTCCACAATTTGGAGATGTCATTTTTACTATTGACTTGTTACCTATAAAATTCCCCATTTTTATTACATCCTATCAAGTGGCACCAATTGAGTTGGTTGTTCATAATATTTATCTATAGGTCCTGGAAGAGAAATGGTCCATTAATACCTTCGTGTCATCTTGGGATTCACCTATACTAGTTTCTAATAATAAATATAGAAGTCTTAGGATTTTTATTGACTATATGAATTTGAATCTGGTGACCATTATAAAAAAAAGTATATTTTACATTAAATTGATCATCTCTTTGATCAGTTAAGGGTGTTTTGTTGGTTTTATATGATTTACATTCATTAAGGGTACAACTTGTAGAGATTCAAAGAATATGATTTTGTGAAGACATCATATCAAAGTTGGTATAGTTATTTTTGGTTTCTAATTATTCCAATTAGAGTCATTAATGATCTGGTAGTATTTTTGGATTTGATGAACTGATTATTTCACTAGTTCTAGAAATATTATATTGTTCTATTCATTGATGATATATTCATGTATTCCATGATATATGATAATCAAGGTGAACATTGTAATAACATTATTAAAACATTTAGTTATAATCAACTATATGATAATCTTTCTATGTAGGAGTTTTGGATCTAGGAATTGAATTTTCTGGAGCATGTGATATCTGAATGGGGCATCTCATTTGATTTGGAAATGGTGCTGGTGGTTATGTATTGGGAGTAACCTAAAAATGAGTTAGAAGTTTTAAAATTATGGTTTATTGGGAAGTTACTATATAGGGTTTTTTCAGTACTCATCCATGTTCCCATAATTGGTGATTGCTTTAATCTATAAGGGTGTACTATTTGAAAAGAATGATAGGTTTCAGAGATATTTTGAGGGTATAATGATGTGGTTGACTTTATCTCCATTTTTTCATTCAGAACTAGGGCCAGGTTATTAGGTTTTATGTGATTCTGCTAGTATGGGTTTGGGATGTATCTTTTTTTCATGTGAAACATGATAGAGATTATGGATATTTGTAGTTATTCCCTTAGTGGAAGAACTATGTCACCTATGATTATGAGAGGGAATTTTTTATAAATTTCCTCAAAACAATCCTTCCATACCTCTTTTTATAGAAGTTTCGAATATATTTTGACCACAAAAACATGAATTATATTTTCACCGGAATGATATGATCATCTTTTAGAGATGTAGGCTTGAGTACTGATAAACCTTTAATTTTGAAATAAAATATTCCCCTGAGAAATGGAATGTGGTGAAAATTCACTGAGAATAATATTATTGATATAATCTTTGATGGAATCAGCTTAATAGTGGTATTAGATTATTTATTTTAAAGGATCAGAGGATTTGGAAAAGTTAGTGGACATGATTCATTGTCTTTTATATAAGATTACTCATCATTTAATGAATGAATGAAACTAAATAAGACTAATGCAACTGAGTTTCAATGCATATGATTAATCCAAAATGATGGGGAGTCCTCATATGAGTTATCTCATTATCCTAGTTGATCATTGTGATTTTTAGTAGGTTTGATGTTATGTTTTTTCGTTAGTTAGTTGTTTCAAGATATTATTCACAAACCATGTTGGTACGTTCACCCAGGGGCTAGATAGATGTCCCACTATTTTAGATGTCAGAATTGGTGTCTATGGATGAGGTGATTAGTTGCAGATTTTGTATCATGGTGTATACCATGTCAATGTGTTAAGGAGGAACAATAGAGAACTATAGGTTTTGTAGTATATATTACACATTTTGGAGTTGAATTAAGTTGATATTTAAATGTATTTAACCACTTTTATAACATGGACTCCTTTTTGGAAGGATGTGATCAGATTTAATGTGGAGAAAATTAATAAATTTAAGCATTTCTATTAAGTAAAGTAAATAATGAATGTGTAATATCATGGGGTCTTGTATGTGATAGATATTGTAACGTCTTATTGGGTTCCCACCCCAATTGTTTCTCACAAGGACATGATGTTCACATTAATATTATGAAAAGGATTACCAGAGGCATTGGGTTTCCAATTTTAATTTTTCATGGACTATAATGAACATACATATTGATAGACAGAGGCGAATATCCAAGTTCCATTATTTTGTACACTATTTCGACAGACATCAAGACATAAATTTTATTTCAAACGAGTTTTACTATAAAGAAAGTTATTTTGACTCTATTATTGTGGTACCCTTTGAGGATTATTATGGATTTCCAGGTCAATATCCCTTTTTTCAAGGAAGAGTTGGAAGAGAAGTCTATGGTTGGTACTTGGGTTGTAAAATTGATAAAAGTGGTTGTTTAGTTGATCCAATGGTGTTTTATTATAGTAGATAGTCATCAGAAATGTTATGCAAACCATCATCTTCAGTAACTAATGTTTGAGGTTGGTGAACATGACATTGTCAGTGTTTTAACTCTCTTGGGACATTTTTGGTGGAGTAAGATGTGTATGTTGAAAAAAAGTTTTGTGTACCCCTGTGAGATCGTTGAGCAACTGGTGAGGGTGGCCTATAGGTTTCTATTTCTATCTAGCATGAAATTTATGAATGAAAATGTTTCGTGTTTCATAATTGAAGAGGACTATAATAGAATATTCCCAATTGATTAGATTTGTGTATGGTGTTATTGATCTCAATACCAATTTGGATCGGAATCCAGTTAAGATTATGGATCGCAAGGATAAGTTACTGCATGTTAAATTGATTCCCATGGGCCATGTTCTGTGGAAATGTGGAATAGATAACCATAATACATGGTTCCATGAGTAATTGATGAGGAAATAGTTCTATACACATTTTTATGATCCAAGATTATGATCCATTTCTTGGGAGATAATTTTTTTATAATTGGGAGATAGTAATGCCTCATAACATTTTGATCAGGTATGTTATAATATTTTTCATTGGATTCCCTTTCTTTTCAGTGGGTATTTTCAACCATGAATTGGGATGATACCTATAATGGTGAAGTCATTCATTTGTTTGATTTTCAAATTTTCCATCTTCATTTCTACTGTCCTTTTGGTGTTTACAAAATGTGAAATGGTGTTTCACAGTGCTTATTTCATACAAAAAAAAACAGAATTTTACTTCATAGGAGATAATTTTAATGTCGAGTAAGGGTTACATGTTATCTAATATTAGAATATGATTTTTCATTAAAAAGGTAATATGTTGTACGGACATCCATAAAATAATTTTAATTCATGACGTATAAAATATTACACATCCTGTAATTCCATAACCACTAGTTTGTGTAGTTTTGTGTGGTTGTTTGAGGGATTCTTTATTCTTGCAACCTTCTCCTCTCATCCAAATATCATACCCAATGAGATTTTTTGTTTCTTATTTCCATATATATATATATATATATATATTGATTCATTCAAAGATCGATCAATAAGATTAGGCACTTCATCTCTCCGAGTAATGCTTCTTCTTGGTTTCTCTCACACTGTTTAATATAGTGGTGTTTGATATAGGTATTGGTAATTGGATTGTGTTTTATTTTTTCCCTTATTAGTCTATGTCATGCCTTGTATTCCGAATTAAGATCAAGAGGTTCATAGTCACCATTTTCAATGGCTATTATATTATCCACACACTGGAGGTAGGTGGATCTATGAAATTGTTCTAATTTCATGAACTTGATGTATTTCATAGTCATTTATTGATATTTGAAGTTTAATTGAAAGTATTTGAATATAACAGATCATGGGTTGATGTTTAAAAGGGGGGGGGGGGGGTTTACCATGAAATTGTAATTTCCTTGATTTAAAATTGAAAATTTATTTTCAAACCCTAATGAAGATTGGCATGGATTTTAAATTGTTTTATAAAAATGTGAGCATAGTTATTAATGCATAAATTGAAAAACATTACACATTTGGAAACATTTGTATAATGAGATAAGGACACATGTATCCTTGATTTTATTGAATCCATTATGAGGCATAATATTATATTTTTAGGATCTATGGAAGGCCTTAATATTAGTTTGGATCTATCTTTATGAAACAATTGTCATGTAAGTGTCTAGTGTGTACAGTATTATTTTCTATATCCCAAATGGTTGGTGAATTTTTGTTTCCTTTTGTTTATTACAAGGAAATTTATTTCATGGATGTTGAATCACATTTATATTTATATTTTAATATATTTACCTTATTGTTTCTAGAATTGGAAGACATGGAATGAAATTTGTGAAATCTCATGTATGGTTTGAAAAAGGATTTTAAATTGATTGGTTTTTTATACTTCTTATAAAATTATTTTGTTTTAAATATAGTACTTGTTCATTCTTGTTATTAATACTTATATAGAACTTTTGGTGGTTTCTTACTTGGATATTTTTGTCACACCATACCTTCGAATGTGGGTGGTTTTAGACCTTGTTTTTTGAATTTCAATATAGGGAAGAGCATGTTGTATAATATTTGTTTCACATTAAATAGCTGTATCATTTTAAGATTGTTTGTAAGTGTTGTTTGGCCACATAGTGACCAATTTATTTCTAGACACAAAGTTATTTCTAGTATATAATGTATAGAATAGTTGTATCTCCCATTTTTTCAACTCTATAATTTAGTTTTATTAGTTAATTTTCTTATATATTAGTCTTTTACTATTATATTTATTTAACCCATCATGTGATTGGGTAACCTGGGTGAATGGTCAGGCTGACCCATGTTGGTGAATTACAAAACCATCCCTAAGAAACTCTAGAAATAAAATTCATTCATAAGCTGCTCCTATAAAATAATATCATTGACCTTATATGGGTCAACCGAGACTCCATACTTTGTAGTAATGTGATCAATTATGTCACCGTAATTTATCCAAAAGTATAATTTGGTTAGCTTATCATAAATGAGGTTCTCTCATAGTGTGTTGAACGTGATATCAAGATGTTTTGCATGGTCACATGGAGTGAGATAATACATTATGATTTATTCCATGAAGACAAACTCAAATGAATCCACATATGGGTATAAAATACGATTCATCAAATCAATTTTAATTGTGATCACAGTTGTAAAACTAAACATCATAAAAATTTACACATAAAGGCCATGCATGATAGAGAACATTTTTCAAGGTTTTTTTGAAGGTATAAGACGTACCTTGTGAGAAATTGACCAAGATCAACATTAAATAAGAAATTGTCTCCTCAAGGATAGTTTAGAAGACCATTTATGCGAGTCAATGGATACCAGTTCTTAATCGCAAATATGTTCAACCATTAGTAATCCATTTATAGCCTATGGTATGTAACTATATACATGTTGAATAGTATAGCAGCACCCCATGGTGATGTCATGGGTCATATATAACCCCTAGATTATAGGTCCTCTAGCTTCATCATTCTTTCCTATTTCTTAGTGGTGGATATCCTCTAAAGAGGAATGGACACCATAATAGCTCTTGGAATAACCTGAATAGAGAACTAAACGTATCTCACATGAGGTAACCAGAAAAATTAATTATGAAAAACATCATGGAAATAATCTATCATTGTATGTAAATCTGCCTTATCTACTCCAAGATCCTCTATCTAAAGAATAGAAATCCAATCTATCATTATTACCACCCCTCATTGCTCTAGTCTGGCTCTACTTTCATAGACATTCCATTCCCCCATAAGTATATCGATTTCACCACCAGTGGATATAAACAATACCATTCAGAATTAGCATTCAATATATGAATATAAATGGAATAACATTTTCATTCTGATAATGATGTCAAAACCAGTCGTTTAATGGATTAAGTGGTTCTATATGAAATTATACCCACCTATATCAAGGGGGTACACCTGTTACTATCATAAAATCAATGATCATATTCCTAATGTAGATTAATGTTTCATCATGCCACCAAAATACTGAGACTCAATACTAATGGCTTCCAGATTACACATTGAAATAAGAGAGACTGATGCAACAATGTTATATAAAACTAATTATATTGTATATTATACTAAAATTGTTCCATAAAATTTATTTTGAATGGGAATATTATTCCATTGTACCTACTACACTACAATAATATATCCTAATATGTGGCCCAATCTTAGAACCTAATTACCCTATGTATCCTCTCTATTTTGGCTATGTACTAATGGTGTCTTGTTACCACGTCCATTACTACCCTGTCGACATGATCGACTATTAACACACCAAAACCCATCATGATTTGTAGTTAAAGATCCCACCCATGAAATTAATTTTGATGATGATTCTATAAACAAGATAATACACCCCATGATTTCATAAAAAATTATGTTTAAAAAAAATTCAATATATTAAAATGCACACAACATCGACTTGGATTTTGTTACATGCGAATTGAGTTTCTATGAAACAACACTTTAGTATTTTAATTATTTAAATGATATATTTAAATAATAACCATTTAATATATTAAAATAAATTGTAATAATGAAATAAATTTTAATTTAATTTTTTCACGTAAATTAAACATATTTATAATTAAATGTATATGTTTTGTTAAAATAGTTATTTTTTCAGTAATAATCATTTTTTAATGAAATACTTTTATGTCATTTTGTGAAAAATAAAATAAATACATTTATAATCTCTAAAAATTGAATTTGTTAAAATTTTAATCATTTTTGAATTCAAAATATTAAAATTAGCTTATGAAGAATTTTTGGTATTTTTTCTGAAAAAGTTTAAATATTTTATGAATAGGAAAAAATACACAATTTTTTTTAAAACCTGATTTTTAATTTAAATTATTATTTTACACTAAATTTATGTATATTTAAAAAATATATTAATAATACTCATATTAACCTAATTTAGTTCATTAGAATCAAATTTATAATATATTAATATAAATAAATTATAGAACTTTTGAACATCCCTTTTACCCGTGGTTTAGTCTTAGTTGCAGGACTACCATTTAATGTAATTTTATCACATATGTGAATATAAATTAAAAAAAAATATATTGTTGAAATTATTATGAAATTATTGGACCTAATAAGATCATCATATTTTCATAAATAGTAACATTAGTAAATTATTATATATTTTCCAGGGTAATTACGATAACAAATGCCCAAACCCTAGGGTTAGTGATGATGATCGATGTCAGAAACAAAATAAGTGAGGAGAAATGGGGAAATCACATGTGATCACTCGTTATGATTTGGGGGTGCAATAATGATGTGGTGAAAGGTAAAATTACAATCTACTCTAGAATTCCCAATGTGCTGATTTATTCTTGGTGTACCTATGCATTCATATCAAAATAATTTTCTATGTGTGTAATGATTCAAACCAAATAATTAGACATGGAATTAGGGGTGAAAACCCCAAATGGTGTGATTATTGAATCTAAAATTGACGATTACTCTTGAGTTGAATTTTCTGATAATGTGTTTCCCCAAAATCATGTCATTATTCCTATGGTTGAATTAAATATCATCATCAGAATGGATTTTCATTATCTGTATAAATCACACATCAATTATCAATGAAGGGAAGTAACGTTTGATTTTTAGACCAACCCATGATCATCTATTAATGTAATAATAAGTATGAACATCCGATATAGATTACATCTCATGTATGTGTATTAATTCCAATTCATAAGGGTTATTTCTATAAAATGGTTGGGGAGAAAATTTACATCAATGATATACATATTGTTCGTGATTTATTTGATGCATTTTTAAAAATATTTTCCTACTATTATACCAAAATTTAATGTGTAGTTTTCTACAGAGATCATACATGTTTCAAAAGAACATTCAATGAGCCTCTATAGAATGTGCCCAATTGAATTGTATGAATTGAAGATGAATCCCCATGTAAAACGTTTTCAGGGATTCATTCAGCCAAGTGTTCACCTTGGGGTGATGCGGTTCATTTTTTAATGATTGAAAGATAATGTGACTCTTCATTGAAAATGGAGAGTTGAAAAATATCTCAATCAAGAACAAGTATCATATTCCCTGTATAGATGATTTTTTCATCAATTATATAGAGATCAATACTTTTCCCATACTTATCTTCCTTCTAGATATCATCAATTTTAGGGTCAATAAGGTGGATATTATAAGAGCCTAGAACTAAATTTCAGGTAAATTTTCCTTCTTCTATAAATTTTTGAGAAAAAGGGGAATTTCTAGAAATTTTCAAAGTACCCACCGTGTACTCGGATAACGCGGGTAGCTGTGTGTAGGGCATGTAGTGGCCCTGCACACAACCATGTTGGGGTGACCTAGAGACCACCTAAAGCGTAGTATAGAAATGGAAAGCACACATCGTGTACATCAAAATTACATGTCGTGTTCTTTATTTTTATTCATTAAATGCATTGGGTCATGTCTAATCGCCAAAAGGTCTTCTTCTAGGTTACATTTGGCAAGAGATCTTGTAAGGCTGTGATCTTCCTCTAATCCCCCGACCGAGTATCCGAAGATCAACTCAACCACTGTCGATTGCATTGGGATCACCTTGGTAATCTCTCTCTTCTACTTGAGATTCATTTCATGATTCATATTCTTTCTCATGTTATCCTCTATTGAACAATTTAGATGTTTTTTTAGATCTTCGGAATTATAAGGTGATTCAAGTTTTGAGACTCAAGTATAATGATCTCCTAATGACGAGGTAGGTGGTTTGTGACTTTCTATTAAAATTCATTGAGTTATATATGAAAAAACTACCAATACCCATGAACGTGGTTTTCTACATTTACAGTTTTAGCTTAATTGTTTCCCTACTATGTTTCTATTATTGAGTTGATTATTATTGATGTGAATAGGGTTAATTGATATTCATTGGTGTCTTTTCCCATTAATGATATAATGTTTTGACCATTGGGTCTAGTTTGCATGTTTGGCTTCTATTTAGATTCCCATGCATAGTTGTAGGATGGTATGAGTGTTCTGATATGATAATAAGTTGTAAACTGCAATCCAAGTAGTTATTGAGGTTTACATTGACTAATACATGTTGTTTTACTTTCTTGACTTACACAAGGCCTTGAGAACATGGTGTATATACCATAGGGAGAATGGACGTAAAGACTTCTCCATAGTGTTTGTTTTACTTACGATGTGAGACCATAGAGGGAATTGATGTAACAACTTCATTAGAGTGTATGTAGATCATAGACATGGGACACAAGTGGAATATATGTTGAGTGCTTCCCCGGAGCTCCTTTAGTTACAAATAAGAGACTATAAGAGGAATTTAATGGTGAATGATTCTTCAGAGAGTCTATGATTAAGCTGAACTAGAGGGGTTAGAATGAGTATACATCCCAAAGGGTTGTTACTGTTTTTAGGTAGGACTAGAGGGGATAGGTTGTGATTACATCCCAGAGGGTTACCTATTTGTGTTTACTGGATTTGTTTAGCTGTTTCTTGATATACGATACTAAATGTATTGAAACAGTGATATTTTTACCTTGAGTAATTCCTTCTTTAATGAATTTATTTCCTTGTTGACTACCTTATATTAACTAACAATAAGGAACATTTCTCATTGTGGATTCCTACTAATATTTAGTCTCACACCATTTTTGGGCCATTTTTTTGGGCCCAAACTGATTATATTGTTGTAAGTATAGTTAAGGGCCAGCACCCTTCTACTTCAGGTACCTAATTCGCTGGGGAGTTGGAGATAATGGGACCAAGATATGGATTATGATGGAAGGGTGTTGTTATATAATTTCATTAGAACTAGGGTTTAGTACTGTTGTATTCTAGCATTGTGATTTTCTTGGTTGTTTTTCTAGATGTATTTATAATGCATAATTCATATATATATGTGTGCTCCAGTTTATTATTTTCCAATCTTACACTGTTTAATTTTTTATGGATTATTCGTGCTTCCTCTTATGCAAGTTGTTTTACATCCTCCATGTTATACTGCCAATGAGGGCATAGTTTCCCCACTATCACACCCAAGGCCCTCATTTCTAGTTAGCATCCTCTGGCATTCAGGGAAATACGATTGAGGCCATGTGACCAACTGGGTATGGGGCACCTCTGGGTGGCTTCAGGATTGGGAATGATACAAAGTGTTATCAAAGGAATTTTTTTCTCTTGACGTGCTGTTTAGAGCCTATAGATAGTGATAGCAAGCAATAGGTACTTGGTAATATGAAGTGCCTGGGAGTAGCTATCCCGTGTATAGGTAAAATCCAATCTACCTTATTTATTGCAATTTTTCTAGATTTTAAATTATTACAATTTATTTGTTTTTCACCATTGAGTGACTCAAATGTATTGTTCTATTATTCTTGATGTTATTGAGGTTCTATTTCTATTTCAACCCAATGAGATGAGGGTATTCCATCTCATGAATCATTTAGGAACTTTCTAGAAATCACATTTCATGCATTATTGCCATGTCATATTGTGTGCATTAGCGATTTCATGTTATTGTGATATATGTTTTTCTAGAGATGCATAATTTCGTGATGGTTGACTTGATAAAATAAATGTTTTTAGAAAGAGTATTGTTTTTGTAATATTTTGTTTGAATGAACGCCAATCATTGGTTCCTGAGGTGTTATGGTCCCTCAATGACCAAAATTTTGTGGATAATTTAATTTTTTACCTTCTATAAGTCATAAATAAGATTCCAATATTTGATTCGTGGTGGGTATTGGCCCTCACAGATCGTGAATTTGGCACTTAAATGATTGTTTTGGTGTTTTTTGGGGACCAGGAGTCCTTTTTAAGGATTACTATCTGGAAAAACCCATAATACACGCTGTGTAGTTTTGAATATATGCTATGTGTTTTTCTAATCAGGATGCAACTGTTTTTTCTTAAGTACACGATGTGTGCTATATATACACGTTGTGTAGTCTGTATCAGTGTCTTATATTGTGTTGGCTGGGACAAAAGGTTTGAAATCATTGGCAAGACACGTTGTATAATGATTTACACACCATGTCATAGAACCATGTAACCTGTCATGTCACTAACAACTAATCTCAGAAAAATCTTCTAAGTACATGTCGTGTTTCTCTGGAACATGCCGTGTGGTATAACCCAGGTACCCAGCCGTGTAACTAACTTCATGGGTTAGTGTTATCCTTTCTCATACATGCCATGTCCACTGGAAACACACCGTGAAGTGTGAGCCATGTAATCAGTCGTGTATGTAAAAACACAGGTCGGTGATATTTGTCTAGTACACGGCGTGTTTGGCACTAACACATCATTTATTCTCGTTCTAAGGAGAACATTTTGGCTTAGACATGTAGAAGGACTCAGTAAGGTGAATTTGATTCAATTACATGCCATGTGTTGGGTGAACATGATGTGTGTATAGGGTGTTACACGAACAGTTCTGGCAGGAGTACACGCCTATGTGAATGGATGAAGGGAACACTCCGTGTAGGTGTTATACATTCCATGTAGTCATGTTTTGTAAAACATGAATGCTTTACTTCTCCTGTTCCATTCTAACATTTTTAGTTTATGTTCCATGATAATCATTATCTACGATGTGTGTTTAACCTTGTAGTGTCATGCCACCGAGACGTCCTATGGTTGTACAATAGTTGTAGTGTAGTGATCAGACACTATATATAGATTATTAGGGAATACGTGAGGACAGTCCAGTTGTGAAAGTCCTATCACAAGCCATTATACCAGACACATGTGTTGATGCACAGTTCAAGGAAGGCTTAATGAGGATGATGTAGACCTTTCCGGGAGAACCGCCTCCTACCCTGTCGATTAAAGAATTTATGCGAGACTTTTAGCAGTAGCATCCTTCCACCTTCTCAAGTATTGGTGGACCCTAGGTTGTAGAGTCATGGCTAGAAGACATGTTGATGATCATTTAGAATCTTGATATGCCTCTAGAAAGACAGTAAAGCTCACAACATTTATGCTTCGATATTCTTCCAAGAGGTGGTGGGATGTGATATCATAGACGGGATGACATCGAGTCATGACTTGGGAGGAGTTCCGGCGTATCTTCTATGACTACCTCTATACAGAGACCTTGTGGCCCGATCGAGCCTGAGTGTTTATGGGTATGGGGCAGGGTGCACTTTTGGTTATGGAGTATTCCTCTCATTTTACTGAGCTTCAGTGTTTCATGCCCATTTTAGGAGGTGGCCAATTATTCTTGGTAAGGAAGTTTGTGGATGGTCTAAACCACGAAATCAGATCATAGGTGAAAAACTTATAGTTTACCTCTATCACATCTATCTTCAACCAAAAATTGTTCACTAAGCACAATCGATGATATTCTGGAGTTATGAGGCAGGGCGTCTTGGCATTCGGAGTTATTATCCCGCCTCATGACAGTTGGAAGCACCGTAAGGAGTCTACGCATGAAGATCAAAGGAGGCAATATACTTCTTTTAGTAGTCGTGTGGTGTGATAATAATGTGGGAAGAGAAGGCATATGAGGCCAAACTACTCAAGAGACCCAGTGGAGTGCTGATCTTATGGTAATATGGTCCATCTTCATCATTTCGGGCAGATCTTTTCACTAGTAGCTTGTGATAGGGGTTATTCTATGATTCCTCGTTCAGGAGATGCACCACCATTTTCTCAGTAGTCGGGGAACTGGAGTTATTTTGGCCATTAAGGTCATGGTGGAGGTTATGGTCATGGTTCCCAGTGGCCCAATTTTTGGAAACAATATGGTGGATCAGCTCTGAGTGAAAAAAATAGGGTCACAGGGTTGGGGCGTATGTCCAACATTTACAATGGGTTAGACCCAATAAGAGAAGAATCTTAGAACCTCTATAGTTTGAGGTATGGTCTTAATTTCCTTAGTTTTTACTTCTGTTGTATTCGATACCGGAGCTTCCCATATCATTATATCTATTTCTCTGGTGGAGATCCTTGGTCTCTGCATCATTCTTTGTACTGATATCTAGATGTTATACACTCCATTGGGGACTACAATGATTAGTGTACGTCAATGCAAGGAGATACTTTTAGAGGTTAGTGGGTGTACCTTTTTATCGGAAATCTATGTCATAGAAATGGTAAGATATGATTCCATTCTCAGGATAGACTAGTTAGTTCCCTTTCATGTAGTCGTCAAAAGTTATCACAGCAGGGTGAGTTTCATATCACAAGAGGGGGAATCTTTTCTTTATAAGGGTGAATGGGATGTCCTGGAGAGCAGAGCAGGACCCAAGAATCATGGGTTATGAGGAGTTACATCACAGATTTCTTGTCTAATCTGGATGACCAGGGTATTTTACTGATGGAATTTACTACAACGGTGGATAATTTTAGAGATGTGTTTCCAATGTAATTTTCAAGTTTTCCTCTAGATAATGAGGTATACTTTTTTATTGAGCTTGTTCCTAGGGCAGCACATGTGTCCATTCCTCCTTATAGGATGGCTACACCAGAGTTACTGGAGCTGAAGAGGTAGTTGGAGGAGTTTCAGGCAAAGGGTTTCATCTGAACCAGTACTTCTCCTTGGGATTTGCCTATCCTGTTTTGAAAGAATGTTGATAGTACCCTTAGACAATGTTTGGACTATTCGAATTTGAACCATTTGACAGTCAAGAATAGGTATCCCTTGCCAAGGATTGATGTTCTTTTTTATCATCTTCGAGGAGACCATGTTATCTTGAAGATCGACTTAAAGACCTTTTATAATCAGCTTCATGATATGACCATTTGATATACCTCTCACTGCCTTCCAAAGCATGTATGGTCTATATGAGTACATGTTTATGTTGTTCGGTCTCAAAAACACGGATGCAGTTTTCATGGCACTGATGAACTGAGTGTTCCCTCCATATAAGAATTCATTCGTTGTGGTCTTCATGGATGATATCTTGGTGGAGTCTCACACTCAACACAACCATGCTACCCATCTTGATATCATTTTGAGTACACTGAGAGAGCATCAGTTATATGATAAGATGTCAAAATGACGCTTTTGATGGATTAGAATAACTTTTTTGGGTCACGTTATCTTTGAGACAAAAGTGTCAGTAGACATAGAAAAAGTGAGAGCAGTAGTTTCTTGGGAGTAGACATATAACGTATCTTAGGTATAGAGTTTTCTAGGGGTGGGTGGATAATACAAATCCTTCATTCAGAACATTTCATTCTTAGCTTTACCACTAACGGGTCAGACTAGGAAGGGTGCGATGTTCTTGTGGTCATATTTTTTTTGATTCAACCATTTAGGAGATGAATGGGAGGATTAATTCAGCACCGATACTAGTCTTTCCCGAGCCAGGATAGAGCTATATTGTGTATTGTGATGCTTCAGGTGTTGGTCTGGGAGTTGTACTTATGAAGGGAGGATTCATTGCGTACGGGTCACGATAGTTGAGACAGCATTAGAGTAATTATCCGTCAAATGATCTTGATTTGGATGTAGTTGTTCATGACATACACTATTGGGGACATTATCTTCTAGTAGATCATTTTGTTGATTTCACTTACCACAAGAGTCTCAAGTACATCTTCACTTAGCGTTACCAGACATTGAGAAAGCTATGGTAGGTTGAATACCATCAGCCCATTGATGTAGAGCTTTCCTATATTCCTAGGAATGCCAACGCAATGGATGATGCGTTGAGCAGGAGGACTCAGATATAGGGAGATCAGGATACCAGTAGTGAGTGTCATCCTATGGATCTATTCTCTGAGATACCATTATAGGTACATGATAGACAAGGTCTGATGTTTCTTTCTTCTGTGGCTATTACCTCTACTCTTCTTGATCGAGTGAGAATGAGGCAGTTATCAGATTCAGAAGGCATAGTCCTACGGGAGAGCATGTATGGAGAGGACCCTATTCTGAGATGGACCATAGATGAGGACGAGATCATGCATTTTCATGGGTGTGTATGGGTGCCAGTAGACATACACGAGTAGGTGATGTGGGACATTCATTCTTCAGTTAGGACAGTTTATCATGGTGTCTCCAATATGTATTGTGATCAACACTAACAATATTTTTGGCCAGGTGTGAAGAGAGATGTTTCTAGTTTCATCATGAATTTATTCAATTTTCAGTAGGTGAAGGCATAGAATCCGTGACTAGAAGGGATTTTACAACAGCTACCCATTTATTATTGGAAGTGGAATAATGTCAGGATGGATTTTGTGACAGGTTTACTGAGGTCACCTCGACTGAATAATGCAGATTGGGTTTTCATTGACAAAATAGCGTAGGTTTATCACTTATTGTCGATCAAGGATACCTCCAGTGTCAATGAGATGGGATGATTGTAAATCTATGAGATTTTGAACAAACATGGAGTTCCACATTCCATTGTTTCATACAGCGACACACGTTTTACTTATCGGGACTAGCAGAGGAATCAGATGGCTTTAGGTAAACAGGTACTTTTGAGTACTTCTTACCACCACCAGACAGATGGCTAGTCCGAGCGTACAATTCAGGTGCTTGGGGACATGATTCGAGCATGTATTCTGGATTTTGGAAGTTCTTGGTAGAAGCACATACCGCTTTTAGAGTTTTCCAACAACAATAGTTTTCAATAAACTATTCAGAAGGCAACACATGACGTTTTGTACTGTTGGCCATGCTGATCACCCTTATATTGGCCAGAGGAAGGAGGTGTAGGTATGCTGGGACCTCATATTGTACATGAGACCACAAAGTAGATTTAGTTGATTTGTAAGAGGATCGCTAATGCACAGTCTCTAAAAAAGACTTATGATGATCAATGGAGACGACCTCTGGAGTTCGTGGTTAGTGATCAGGTTTTATGCGTGTCACACCGAGGTTGGGACATAAGAGGAATAGGAGACAGGGTAAGATTTCATCAAGGTACACCGGGCCATTTTTGGTGTTGGAGATGGTTTTTAAGGTTTCCTAGAATTTTCAGTTACCTCAGTGGTACCATGCTATGAACAAATTATTCTACATTTCTTGGCCTCGATGTTACTTCTCATACCTGTCTCATGTCTTCCAACCTGAGGAGGTTGAGTGTAAAGTGGGTGCATCTATCGAGGAGCATCCTATCCTGATTGTTGGTCGATGTACGAATGTTATCTATGGCCGATCAGTTCCTATGGTATGAGTGCTATGGGAGCACAGGCGAGTATTGGATAAGACATGGGAGGGGAGGTTGATGTATGAGCATAGTGCATAGAGGTGTTCGGGGTTTCTTCATTTATGCCCTCATTCTATGGAAACTTGGGGATGCATTTCTTTAATGGGGGGATATTTTTGAGAACCCAGAACATCTTTTCAGGTATGTTTTCGTTATTCTAGTCATTTTTTAGAATAAGGGGATTTTCTAAAAAAAATTGAAGGATATGCCATGTACTTTCTGAGTACACACTGTGTACTCTGTTACTACGGGTAGACGTGTACTGTATGTGTAGTGGCAATGCACATGGCCATGTGGGGGTGACCTAGATGCCACATAAACTAGGGTATGGAAATGGAAAGTACATAGTGTGTACATCCAATGTACACACCCTGTACTGTCTTTTTTTCATTAAACGCACTGGGGTCGCGCCTAATTGACATAAAGGACTTATTATAGGTTTTGTTTAGCTAATAGGTCTCGTATAGCCACAATATTCCTCCGACCCACTAACCGAGCATTCAAACTTTGATTCGACCATTTTCGATGGTGTTGGGACTGCCTTGGTGTGCTCTTCCATCTACATGATCTTCGTTTCTTGATTCCTATTTATTCTCAAGTTATCCTCTATTGAACGTTTTAGACATTTATTTTAGATATTCGGCGTTGTAAGGTGATTCAATCCTTGAGAATCAGGTATACTGATCTCCCAACACAGACGTAGTTTTTTTATTCATTTCCTTTAAAATTCTTTGAGTTATATGTACAAAAACTGCCAATACCGATGAACGAGGTATTTTTATTTTACCATTTTATACTTATTGTTTTCATTCTATAATTGTATCATTGAGTTGATGATAAATGATGTTAATATGGTTAATTTATATGCATTGGACGTTTTTTCCCATGCATGATTTCCTGTTTTGAGTGTTGTGTCTAGTTTTCATATTGGGCTACTATTTACATTCCTATGCCTAGTTGTAGGATGGTGTGATTTATTTGATATGATGATAAGTTATAGAATACTATACAATTATTTATTGAGGTTTACATTGGCTGATACACATTTCTATATTTTCTTTACTTACAATGGGCCGTGAGATCCTTGTGTATAGACCATAGGGGGAATGGACGTAAGGGCTTGCCTAGAATTTCTGTTTCACTTACGATGCGAGACAATATGGGGAATTGAAGTAAGTGCTTCCTCAGAGTGTCTGTATATCCTCGACCCGGGCCACAGGGGGAATAGACATTGAATACATCCCCAGAGCACCTTTAGTTACCAGTAAGATAAAATTTGGGGAATTGACGGTGAGTGCTTCCTTAGAGATTCTATGCATAAGCTGAACCAGAGGGGTTAGACTGAGTGTGCTTCCTATAGGGTTGTTTTTGTTGCTAGGTAGGACCAAAGGGGATAGGATATTAATACTAACCAGAGGGTTACCTATCCTTGATTACATGATTTGTTTAGAAGCTGCTTGATATAAGATACTAAGTGCTTTAAAACTGTGATTTTTTTTACCTTGGGTAGTTCCTTGTTTACTAAAATTATTTGCTGGCAACCTGACATATATTCACTGACTGTTGGGAACAAATCTCATGGTGGTTTCCTATTGGCATTTAGTCTCACACCCTATCTGGGCCATGTTTTTTGGCCCACAGATATTATATTTCTACAGGTATAGATAGGGCAAGTGACATTCTACTTCATGTACTTGATTTTCTAGGGAGATGGAGAGCATGCGACCAAGATATGGATTGCAATGCTATGGAGTTGTTACTTTCTTCCTTTTATACATGGGTTTAGTACTATTGTATTCCTACATTGGTATTTTTTTGGATGTTTTCCAAGACATATGTATCATTCCCCTTTCATATATATATATGTGTCCTATAGTTTATTATTTTCCTATATTCTAATGCTTACTTTTGTATGGATTATTCCTCCTTCCTCTACTACTATTTGTATTACTTCTGGTGTGTTACTCTGCCAATGAGGGTATAGTTTCCCCACCATCAAACCAAATTCCCTCACTGATAGTCGGCAGCCTCTGGCATTTGGAGAAATTCTCTTGAGGCCATTTGACCAACCGCGTATGGGGCACCTCTAGGTGCCTTCCAGAACATGGATTTTACATATATACTCAAGATAGAATTCTAGCAAGGTATGGTCACTATGAATATATATTAATTCATTTATATCTTCATTTATTTTATAAATAGATTCTATAGATATTACTTCTATCAATTTGTTCTAATTTTATAGATTATATTCATATCTATTCAATGATAAGGGAAGTCCATGAAGATCACATTATAGTTTTGTAATGTCCATAAGGAAGGAGAAAATATATGAAAATGTTAACTCAAGATGCAGAATGTTTTAATTTTTGGTAACATAATCTCAATAGGTGGTATAGAAGTATATGTATCATTGTGAAAAGATATTAAATGTTGGTATAGACCATCCATGATGTATGAGATTCAAATTTTTATTTGTTAACATGATATTTTTTATGGTTTCTAAGGAATATATCATGAAATTGTAATCCTCTAACCATTTGAACTCATAAGGGTGCCATGTTTTTATTGAAAAAATTAATCTGAAGATGATTTCAAGGAATTGAAGATTATTTTAGAAAAAGTACATTTTTTTACAGTAACATGTAGTGGTGAAGGATTTTTGATATATAGTGATTCATCTAAGTAATTATTGGGAAGTTTTCTTATGTAGAACAACTTAGTTATCATTTATTCCTCACGATATTCTATGATTCATGATAAAAATTACCCAAATCCTAATTTAGAATTAGTTGTGGTATTTTTTTCCCTAAGGATATTGATGCATTATATTTATTGTTTAAATTTTGAAATATATAACAATCATAAAAGAATGAAATACGTATTCTTAAAGAACTATCTAAACATGCACCATAAAATATGGTTAGAGATAATAATCTATTAGGATTTTTCAATACACTGCCTCCTTAGGAATGAAAAGAATGATTTTGATGATTTGAGTAAAAGGGGTCATGCAATATTTTCCATGATGAGGATCACAAAAGTTCAAATATTTCATAATTTTCAAATGATGGACCTAGAAACCCCAAATGAAGGGAAAAACCTTATCTTCACAATTGAATGTTTAACCCTCAATACGTGTGAAGATTAAAGAGGTGAAAAAAATATGTGGTGCTAAAAATGATGGTTAAAAATGTATTTGAGTTTAATATTGATCAGTATGGAATGATAAGGATAATGAATCGTTCATATGTTCTATCAATACAAGATTTGAAGAGGGTTCCATTAGATGAAGATCCAATCCCTTCATTCTCAATTCATCATCAAAGTAAAAAATTTGTAGAGACATGAAAGAATATATCATTTGGGATGTCATAAATAGATATATTTCTATGTTTGTATCTCCATGTTTGGTTTGAAACCATTTTAAGGATAAAAGAAAAAAATATATAAAGGGATGTTGCAAACATTACGCATACTATAATGGAAAAGGGAGAAAATAACATTGTATTTTTTTATTGGACACCCCAAAATATATATACAATTTAATTCCATATAGGATGAATTAAATATCCTTAATAATTAATAACACATCATGTGTATCAGAGAATACTTCTCTCTAGTTCAACCTCCAGGATATACATTAAGAAGATCTACTTTTGCATGGATTAACACATTATATTGTATCTGATCGGGAGATAAGGATTACCTCAAAATTATATAATAGTCTTAAACAAGAACATAATATGGAATTGATTATAAGTACTGCTTATCTTCATCAGATGTATGTTCAGTCGGAAAAAAATTAAAAACTTAGAGGATATGTTGAGATATTTTTGTATAGATTTCATAGGTGGGTTGGATAAACACCTCTCTCTAGTTTAGTTTTTTAATAACAATATATTTCACTCAATTATTCAGATGGATCCTTATCAATCCCTATATGTGAAGAAATGTAAAGCTACAATGTACTGGTATATGGTTGGAGAAAGAAAGGTACAAAGATATAATATCACTGAAGAGATGGATGAGAATGTTAGAACCATTTAACCACATATCAAGGATGCAGAAATTTGGTAGTAAAGTTAAGTTGATAACCAATAGTGTGATATATAACATGAATTTAATGAGAATGTTTTTCTATAATTTTCTCCATGGAAAGAGGTTATGAGATTCATGATAAATGGGAATCTAATACCGAGATTTATTGGTCTCATATAAAATATTGATTGTATTGGGATAATACCTTATTCATTGGATCATCATAAAAACAACAATCGATTCAATTATGTATTCTATGTATTTCTTATGAGGAACTGCATACATGAACCTACACATGTACTAAAATTAGAGGTCACACCATTGGACTAGGATCACTCTTATGAAGAAAATCATATTGAAATTTTAGATTATACAAAAAATATAATCCGAATAATGACCAATTGATTTTAAATGTTTTGGGAATAAATCCCAAGTTAGAGGGAGCTATCACAGAACATGATGATATGATGACGTAGAAGTACCCTCAGTTTTTTTAGAATGATGAATTTTGAGGGTGAAATTATTTGTTTGGGGGGGTAGAATATGAAACCCCATGTTTTCTGAATGTTTTTTTGAATAAATTAATTTTCATTTATGTATTTTGTTACACACTAAACCAAGTTAAGCATGCGCTTCATGCAACACTGTCTTATATTTATTTACAAAGAACACTAAGTTTCTACGAAACAACATTATTTATATTATTATTGAAATATGATAATATCCAAGATATTATATTTGATATTATGAATATTATTAATTAACTTACTATAATATTAATTCATTGGTTACAAATTAATTAGAATGGAAGATATAACCAATTTAAATATTAAGGAAAAATTTTAAGCTCCCAAAGTCGTTTTCTATTAATAAATTAAATAAATTACAATTGAAAAATCTTATGGATGAAATATATTTGTTATATATATAATTATATATTTTCAATATTTATTAAATAAATTATATAGTTATAAGAAATTAACCGACCAAGTTTTATTTAAAAAACATTTTTTTAAAAACACAATTCATCATATCTTAATAGAGAACCCATTTTAAATTAAAAATTTTAAACTTTATTATAATGTATTTAAAAAAGATTCTTATTTTAAATAATATTATAATAATTTATTCAGGTTTATTTTTTTGTATTATTCTAATAAGTTTTATGTTTTGATGATTAGTGAATAATATAAAATTATAATTGATAGAAAATGTTTTCATCAAAATAATTTGTATTGTTAAATTATAATTTTTATTGGTTATCAAGTATAAATAGATTATGATTTTATAATTTAATACAATTTAGGTTACTTACATAAATTTTATATTGAATCTTCTTATAAAAATGTTTCAATAATTTTCATGTTTAAACCTTAATAACGTATTATATCACACCAACAATGGGGATAATTTTAAATTAATAATTTGAAATTTTTAGTTTTGTGTTTTGAAAAATGGATTCCATATTTTCTATTAGTGTGTCTAAAAATGTATGTTTTGTTTTTTATTCTTGGGCATTTGAAAAGTAACATCAATAAATTATTATATACCATGGTTAAGGGTAAATCGTGTAATTTAACCTAAAACTATTATTATAATATTATAAAATTACCCAAACACAAGACCTAATTTAACTAGAGAAGTGTATTTCAAAAAAAATCAACATTATTCTTAAATTATGTTCCTTTTTTAAGAAACTAGACTATGATTATAACATTTAGTATATATTAATTAATGAAGAGTTAAAGTTGTCATACTCAAATTTTAAAAAAAATAATACTTTTAACTTAGGGATATACATTAGATAAATTTGACTAAAAATATTCACCAAAAAATATCATACATTTATATTCATCATGATAATTTAATTTTTATTTTTTGTGAATAAATAATTTAATTAATGGATCTACTATTAATGATGTAGTAATTGATTAATTAATATCTATATCGAATAAATGATATTTGTTTTTTTAATATATATAATTTTACATAATTAAATAAATGCATGAATTTTATTTATAAAATTATCATTTTAGTGATATATTATATGTTTTTTCTATGTTATCATGTCATTATGGTATTTTTACCAAGTCAAATAATGAATTGTTTTGAAATTGATATAAATGATATTTCAATATAAATAATATTTTATTAATAATATAAAATTTCTAAATATCTAGAATGTTAAAAATAAATACTATATTGTATAATATTTCATAAATGATCCCTTTTGGGTAATTTTTTCATTATATATTTACCATTTTAACCATAAGTATAAAATATACTAGTTGTCATGGAAAGAGTTAAATATATTAACTAAGGGTTAAATTCAAAATATAATGTTAATATTATGATCTGGACATGTATAAAAATTATTTTTTGAGAGTATTTCAACCTGTTATCAACATAAATGGTACGTAAATAACTATGTGGATATTTTAAATAAAAAATAAATTTATATTAAATTAATATTTTGAGTGTTTTGAAAAGTAACCTCCCTTCTACTATGAAAAGTAACCTTCTTCCACACTTTATCACACCAACATGATCATTTTAGCTTGAAACCCCCCCCCCCCCAAATTTCTCCACATAACATTATTAGTCAAGATCTAGTTATTTTTGTCTTCTCAAAATACCAACTATTGTTTCCCTATGAGACTAACTATAAGGTGTTAACTGAAGAATAAGTAATCTCTTTTACCCACTCTCTCAAGAGTATTTTTTATTAAAAATAATATTCATCTCTTCTTTTTTTGTCAATTAATATATAAATTATAGAATATATAAAATGATGTTATCATATTATTTAATAATCATGTTCCACCTTTCATCCATCGTAAGACAAATGAAATCACAGATTGTATGAACATAAGCCCAACTATAACACACTATGGTGTAATATATTTCTCTAAAAAAAATTAATTGGATCAGTATTCTGAAGAAAATCATGAATTTATATTATTATTATAAGATGATATATATTTTGGATAAAAATATACATAATCCACTCCCATACCATTTCATAATTAATGGAAAGGTATCGTCGCTCATGCATGCATACGGGCTACTGTATCCACGATGTGATGTGATAAATTCTGTATGATCAATATTAACAAATGATTATATAAATGTATATAATATGTATATTTGATATATATTACCTGAATATCATTATCTAAATGATGTATCAATATCCAATTGATAATAATTTGGACTTATATGACAAAAATGCATTAGGAAACCAAATCAGTTTACACCTAAATAAAGAGTAATTATGAAATATTATTAAAAAACAGGTGATAAGGTGATCAATTATGATATAATAAAATTGAATATGTTTTCTCAATAAGATTATATAATTATTTAAAACACTATATAGGAGGATCAGATACATATTAAGGAGACCAGAACTAATGTAAGGGTTAACATCACAATCCCATTATAAATAAGAATTGTTTATACGTAAGTATTTACAAAGACATATTTATCTTCCATGAACATGTTACATAAAAATGTATTTAATTTTTTTTATTATTTATATAAAATTTAGTTTTTTTTAACCATATTTGAAATTTTTTTAAATGTGATGAAAGAAATCTATTTTGATTTTCCTAACAAGGTACATTTAGACATTTCTGAAAAAAGAACGAGAAGAATGTTTTTAACTTATATAGCCTGAACTGATTTTTTTTATATCATGATGCCTTAATAACATGTATATTATTTTATGATCATAAAGGTTTATAATTAAATAAAATGATTTATTTTAATATTTCAATCAATTTAATGAAATGAAAATGTTTTTATAAAAGAATGGATATTTTCCTCAACAAATGTTTTTAAAATATCTTTTCAAAATATTTCCCTTATAAGATGATATCTATTTGAGTTACTCATTCCATTCTAGGAAATAATCCAAGAAATATGGTTATATTCTTTGACTGAATGGTTTATGTGTGTTTTCATTATATTTATGAAATCTTCTCCTCTTCCATGATTTATATGATAATGAAAATAACATATTTTCAAGGGTTATGCATTGATAAAATTATTATAAAACCTATATATCTTCCAAATATTATGATATGGTTACATGTTTATGATAACTGTTTAAATTAATGGGTTATGATAATATTTTTTATGATGTTGTCCCATATGTATGTATGATTTCATTAAGGGATGGGTGAGACCCATATATCCTTCCAATGGATAGGTAAATGAGTTATAACTCATGAGATATTAAAAATGTATATTTTCCAATAAGATGATTATCAGAGTGAATAATGACTAACAAGATGGTTTGGGATGTGATAATATACTACCAGGATACCCTTGGAAGTGATTCCCCATGTAACACATTATTATATTCTTATGTTTCCTCCATATTTCTATGTTATAATTATATATTATGCCTTCATGGATCATCTTATTTATTTCCATAGGATTCATGCCTTATTAACTATCAATATTTATTCCATTATCTTTTTATGATCCTTGATATGTAGGGTATGATCTCCGAATTTCATTATCATGTTCTCATGCCCTTATGGTCATGATTATATATATATATATATATATATATATCCATTTTTTATCCTTACTAAGAATCTGAGGAAACACCTTTTTATTTTTTCCATTCACACGGGTTAAGAAGTTTTGTATTATGTTTTATATTTCCATGAAGGGTTATAGTATAGAAGAACCTAATGGGAGTGAATGTATACCACCTATGTTCCAGTGTTAATTTTTTCATGTTTCCAGAGGCACTAGACTATTACAATATATGGGTTTTTGTTTTTGTAATATTTTATGTAATTCTAAAAAAGTAATGTACTATTATATTATGAAACAAAACCATCGCTATAACCCAGATAATGATATATCTAAAATATTTTTAAAAAATAGTTTTTTAATCAGATATCTACATAGAATAATTATTTGTTAAATATATGAATTTTTTTTCTTAGTTACTCCCTATAAGATTAATTTTAATTACATGTTAAGTGTTTCAAGGGTAAATTCAACATTAAATAATATTCATTATTTGATAATGTTTTTGAAAAATGTATTTCTAATTGATAAATTATTAATTATTTTCAAATTTTTTGCTGCTATTTTTGGATAAAATATTTATTTTGTAGTTCTATATTTAATTATAATGTAATTTATAGTTGCATATAATTATATAATTTAATCAACAAATTGATTATATTAATTATTTCTTATTAATTATAAATTATAGAAATTATTATATAACTATGTTATCCTCTAGAAACAGGAGAAGAGAAATATAGAATGTTGATATAAATTTAGGTCTTATGAATTAATTTTATATTATATTTATAATATTATAAGAGAATCCAATTATATTGAAAAAATATTTTCATAAGGTATTTTGTTCAATATTATGTTTTGAAAACAACAATAATCAAATCAAGGATAATTTTTTTAAGAAAAAATAATCACTTTATGGAAAATGGGAATAAATGTTTATGTATAGAAAATTACAAAAAATGAATTTCCAACTAACCGAAAAAATCTGTTTTCATTTTCAAATGTTTGGATTCCACTAGATTATTTCTTGTTTACTACGGTTTGGTGTTTTTAGACTAGGTGGATTATGATACCTAAATTGTTCTTCGAGTTCTAGGGGAACATTCACATAATGATATTTTGAATGGTTTTTTTAAGGTGGCTACAAATTGGACCATTGGTCATGTACATTGAGAAAACCATAATTGAATAAGATGAATAATGACAGACAAGGGTCATATGGGTGAGTAGTAAAACCGTGATAGGTTGAGAGACCCAAATTAAAATTGTTATGACTATTATTAGCTAAGATAGTGGTTGAGAAATATGATTTTGAGATAGGCCCTTATAAACTCATATTTTTAATTAAATTTCATGATGAATTTTTAATTAATTATATCTTTATAATCAATGATAAATCATTATATGGGGATATTGAATAATTAATTGATAAAATACTTATATTATTATGAAACAAGGGTTTGTTTTCTATCATTTGTTCTCTCAAATGGTGGTTTTGTATAGATTATAATGAAATGAATTTCGATCATATATTTGATAAAAGATTTCCAATTTTTTTTGGGTTTTTATTTTTCATTTAAATTTAGGTTTCTCTAAAACATAATTTCCGTATATTTTGTTCTAAAACATATTGGTTTTGATGTTTTTTAGAAAATTGTACATGATTATTAGTGAAAAATCCTAAAGATATTTTTAATTATAATTTTATAGTTATTGGAAATATTGGGAATTGTTTTTTTGTTAATAAAGTACATTTTAAGTATATTAATATAAATATTAATTAGAATCTATGCATTATTATAGATGGTTTAGAGGGATTGTGTAGAATGGGTGGAGAATTATTCCATATTATTTTTTGGGTGGATATAAACTCATTATGATTTTGATTAAATTTGTAAATAGAATGTTCAATCATAGGTATTCCTTCTACTGATAATAATTTAATATGATCATGGGTTATTATATATCTCATACACATATATGAAAAATCTTAGGGTTGATAAATTGAAATTCCTAAAAAATAATCAATACTGTGGAAACATTACATTTTATTATGTAAGGGTGTTAATATTGATATTATTTTTTAAAATTTAAAACCTCCTTATATTTCATTAATATATTTTATGTTTATGATAATGATGTGTCATTATCTACGATAGTGTAATGTGTATTTTTTTTAAAAAAAAAACTATTTTTATATAAAATGTATTTTACATTATCTCCTATAATAATATGATAATTTTATATTTTTAATTATTATAAATAAATAATTTATTTATTTATTAATAACATTTAATTGAGTTAATATGTGTTTTGAAAACTATTTCCAGGGATTCAATCATATCATTCTAGTAAAACACACTATGTTTATATGCTCCCCATTTTACACACATCATTAGATATATATGCATGATTGTTAATGAGTTTGGGAATGAGAAATCATAATTCCACAAAAGTGATGAGTTATAGAATCATTTTATATGATAGGTGGATTTACTGAATTTCTCCCTAACTCACATTATTTATTTTATATCAACATTTTTTATTTTCATTTTTTCTCAGATAGTAGACATGAAAAAACATGTATTTCTACCAAAAAATTTATTTTAAAGATTATTCTTAACACAGGAGTTCAATATAGACATGGATTAATCTAATCATGTTTGTAAATTTTTAAGGGACATTATTTACAGCACAATTTTTTTTCTTTCCTTTAGTTATCTACCTTAAGTGGTCTTGGGATTTCATAGGAGCCCATGTGCATCTCTAGGTTGAGATTAGGGAATATGGTAACAAGGGTGGATTATTAAATAACATGAAGAGTGAAACTAATTAAAAATAAATTATATATATATTTTTTTAAATTGACTTGTTTAAAGTATGGAATGTCAATTGAAGTCATTAATTTTTTCAATTCTAATAACATTTATCCTATGAAGTTCTTCAATTTATGAACAAACTAGATACAGATGTATGATTAATCACCTCATAAAAAATATAACATTATAATTTTGTAATAAAGTTATCGAGAAAAAAATCATAAACAACATTAATTGAATAAATATAATAAAAATAAAAAATAATGAAAAGGAGAAAATTGAATATAGATAAATAAATATTTTTACCTGAAATTAATAAATAGAATTTCATTATATAAGATGTTAAATGAGTGTCTTAGGTGTGTTAGGACTAGAGGTAAGGGTATTATTATCTAAATTTTAAATCTATGAATTATATTTCCTTTTTGTTTGTTGTTATCTTCCATGTTATGAATATAAATATATAAAAAATATCATAGACCATTTTAAATTATTATTTGGATTTAAATATGAAATCTTTGTTTTCATTTTGATTCCTTCTAAATTTATACATCACAAATTTTTTAAGGGGAAATATATATTTATTATTATCCCTCGTTTTATTTAATCTATCATTATAAGAATCATATTTATTTTTTATTTAAATGAATTATTTTATCTATTTTATTTATTTGATTTGATTTGAATAGAAATTTTCTATTCTCTAAAATATTTACATTTAATCATATTCATATGACTATTGTAAGGGGAATTATTCTAAAATTTATCTATATCACGATTATTATTATGTAATTAATTTCTTCAGGTATATATATGTTTATGAATTTTATGAATAAAACATTGAACTTATATTATTCCATATTCCATTGATTAGAAAGTAAAAAATTGTATCTATTAAGTCTTCCACCAATTGATTCATATGAATTATCATATATGATATGATGTGATTATTTTGTAAATTTACATATCTTTTAACATGGTTATTCTTTTTCACTGTAATGTTATATAAATCTTATATCCCATTAAATAAAGATATTTTTAATTATTACCTAATTAATTTCTAGTATTACTCTTCAATTTACCATAATTTGTGAATATTATTACACGTACTGATTTTGGTAGAATGATAGAATAAATAAAGTGGTAAATTCTCATATCATTCACTTTTTCATTCAAAAATAGGATTTTGATTGAGTTGGCTCTTACAACATATGAATCATGATATAACATAGAGGTTATAATTTCTATTGGTTTTTATATTTTAGTCTAGGTTTGAGGATTCTGTTGTGAGGGAGTATTCTATGTCACGACACATCAAATAATTCCATAATTTGGTTAAAATTTAAAATTTATGTTCCAAGATATTATAATGATTTTTAGTGGAAATTAAATAATGATATATTTTCATGAAAAAATGATCTCGTAAGGAATTTTGTCATCAGTAGTTCATTGATTATCGATTTTGAAACCACACTCATCATGAAATAATGTACACATTCATGCACTTAATTATGATTATATATTGTTTCAGATGTTTTTTTATTATGTAATATTGGTTGAATCATGAGGAATTTATCCTTAATAATCATATATCTTAAGGATATAATTTTTTATAAAATTATTGAATTGATCCAATATATTATTTCGATGTGGTAGAAGATTTTTATTGAAATAAAATGTTAAAATTTTAATTTAGTAATTGTAAAAATCCTGATATTGTTATTATTTATTTAGAATAAATGTGTGTCATTGATTGTATAATATTAATGTGATATAAAATTAGGTTATAAATGAAAAAAATAATTATTTAAATTAATTAAAACATGATATAGTAGATGATTCATTAAACATTTAAGATCAAAGTACATCTTGGAAGAATATTTACTTGAGTTGTTCTGTAGTGATTTATTGAGTTATTATTGTTTTTTATGACCTTATATTTTTCTCTACTTAATTTTAGCTTGGCTGAAGATGGATTCTGATATTTTCACGACTTGTGAATGTGCTTAATTTTTTAATTTTATACTTTTAGGGATAAATGATATGAGGAAAATGTGATTCTCATTTTATAGTGGATTTAGATATTATTTTATATTCATAAATATCCTTGTTGTATTAAATAATAGTTATATTAAATTATGTGAGATAATTTCAAAAAAATTTAGTGAAATTTAAGAACATGATTTTCCATGATAAACCCTCATTCTTATAATGAATTTAGTGAATTATTTGTATAGTATATAATTGTATGATACCATGTCATAACAAGGATATAATGATTATTTTTTAATAGTGAATCTTACTTACAAATATTATTTTCAGTTGTTTTTATGTCTATATATGAATATAATTTATTAACATTTAACATCAAAAAGTGTCGAAGGTGAAAAATGAAGACTAGTAATAAATTTTTTATTATCATATGAATTAGTTACAACAACTAAATAATTTATAGTTTTAAATTATTATACATAATGATTCACACCCTTATCAATGAATACCTTTTTTGGAAGGAAAATATGATGGTATTGGGGTCCGAGATTATTTGTGTTAGAGTAGTTATTTCCCTTCAAATACTTCATGGATAATTGAAGCATTTATTAGAAGTTCAACATGATATTTTTATTTTTTATTGTGAAATTTTATGTCCATTATTGGAAACATTAATTAAATAATTAAAAATGTTATAACGCATTTTATACAAGGATTAAAATTTTCTGAATGAAGAATAATTTTATTACAAACTATCAAATGGTAATAAAGTAGTATACAATATAAGTTATTTTTTTTATATAATAGAATAAGGGCCTATAATGAATAATTCCAATAATAATGTAAGGAATTATATATTTGTCTCACATTTAGATAAATATTTCAGAAAAATATAATGATTAACAATGAGAAATTAATATTATAAAGCATTTGAAATATTCACGAAGAGAATATACGAGTAAAGGATTTGAAGTATAAAATTTATTATGAAAAATTTGGTGATATATTTATACATAATAAAGATTAAGTGAGTGATTTATTTAGTGGAGATAATATGATCATTACCTAAATAATATTTTTTGGAAGTAATATAAAGGAATAAATTATTTTTATGATGTTTTTCATCTATTTTCATATATGTTTTATTTGATGATTTCATCTCATGAATATCATTATTTGAACCCATTTACGCTAGATGAATTTCATAGTTTCTTGGTACCATATGAGTCTAGGAAAATTATTTATGTTAGGAATATAATTAAAAGGAATAATTAAATATATTTCAATGTCATTAAAAATATTTATACTTATATGGAGGATAAAGGATAAAAGTAATAATTCAAATACAAATAATGTTATTTATGTGATTTTTAAAAAGCTCGGGTCTTTTATCATTAGAATATTCATTAGTGTAAATATTATTAATTATTTTAAAATATATTTAATATTTTTGAAACATGGTTTTATTTTATTATTTTCAATGAATTATCCAATACAGATTAAAGAATGGAATATTAAATATATTATTTATCAAGTATTTCCATTTTGAATAATACTAAAAATTATGTAATATGAATTATCATTATAATGAATATAAAAATTACTATTATAAATTCTAGAAGAAAATTAAATTTTTAATGGAAAAAGTAATAAAATTTTTTTATAGTGAAACTGAAGAGGATTTATCACTATTTTTCTCTGGTAAGAAATTTTTTATTTCATTTTTAAATAAAAAGTGTCATTTGGTAAAGGATATGAAAAATAAAATGATATAAAATTCATTATTAAATGTGAGTTGATGTAATTTTTTTATTGAGTATCCTAACTTGGAACAGATTACATGAATTTTTTAAGCTACCTAATGAATAAACTGGAGATTAAAATAACATAAAAAATGAGAGCATCAGTCTGAAAAAATGGAGAATTGTTTATCTCACTTATTGAGGAGAATAATTTGATTTATGCATTGATGCATAACATAAAAACAGATAAATAATTTTTAAACCTTATAAAAATGGAGTTCTAGGTTTACAATGAACAAAATTTGATCAATTTGTAAGTTAGTAAATTTTTGTATATTGATGGTGAATTAGTTATGTGTAGTTAGATGGTATGTGAAAATACCATTAGTGTTTTGGACCCTGTTAATAAAAAACTACTATATGGATTTATAATTTCATTTGTTTAATGAGAATAATATTTATTTTATTATTAATATAAGATGAATAATAATGTAAATGAGTATGATGAATTGGAAAATTATAAATAATATTGGAATTTTTATTAGACATCAACTAAATATTGATATATATATATATATATATATATATATATCACTCCCTTAGCTTTTCTAACGACAGAAACACAACATAGAGTTTAAATAAATTTTTTTGATTGTATTTCAATGATAATATGTATATATCAAGTTAAAAACTAGGAATACCGAAGAAAGTTTTCAAAATGGGAGTAACAACCATTTTCAATTACCTCGTTTTTTATTCCTAACAGCAGATGGAGTACCCCCAGCGACTAGATAGAGACACATCCAAATTTACATGGAAACTACTAAATCATATGGCAAATTGATTGAGGACAACATATTTTCCCATTGAGATAGAACACAACTAATGTAACTACTAAATAAATTGGATAGAATGTGGTAATACATAGCCAATTTAATGAATAAACTAATATCATTTCCCAAAAAACTGTATCTAACAGTTGATGATCCTACTAGATAGCTGTTAGACCCATCCAAGCAAGTGAAAATACACATTATAATGTGTTAACGTAGACATTTTCAACCTCCATGGCTCAACTAGAACCCATATTGATGAATTGTAACACCAATGGCTCTTGGACCCCATGGGACCTAACAATGAAATAAATATCCAAAATGATAGCTTGAATTCAAGGTTTACAGACAGATATCAGGTATTTATTTCATTGAAACTTCCTTTCCACTCAATATCTATTTGTGATTCATTGTTAAATATTATTCACTCTATGACATTGTATTCGATTATTTATAATTAATTTCGTAATTTTAAGATAGAATTTAGTGTGTGATTAATAGTGTTTTTATTAAAAAACATCTCTTCATATTCATTTTTCTATTTTTCCACTTACTACAACTAATGTGGGGAAAGAGGATTTGTTTTTATGAAAATAAAAATAATGATTTTGTTTTGTTTTTTATGGGACAATAAAATGTATAGATATATTGGGATTCTCAAAATAATAAATAATGAGAATGGTATATTGGGTATATTGGCTATCAATAATGAAATATGATAATCTAAAGCCTCATAAAATATCACATATAGACTCATATTGAGTATTATCCAAAGTAGAGTATCAAATTGTATTTATTGTGATTTTGATATTCCTCTATACATAATACATTAATTCATATAAAGTGACCTTACTCAATCATTTGAATTTATTTCATAATTGTATAATTGTATATCGATATTTAGTTTTTAATAGAAATTCACCCCCTCTATTAATCCTACACGGCTGAATTTTTTCAGTTAGATTGATCATTTTATTCTGGACCATAATTTTTTTTAAATTAATGATAAAAAACATGGATTTTTTCATTAATAAACATGGTTATTTAGAAGGAAAATTAGAGGGGTCGAACCACTTTCTATGATGGAAATTACTATTGTTACTGCTAAAAATGATGGTTGAAATTTCATAGAGAATTATTTTATGAATTTTTTATAATTTTTAGTCCATTTTCTATTCCGAATAATGAATTTTAGGAAAAATGGTGTCATGTAGATATTAATTACATTGAGATTGATGGAAAGTATATAAACACACTACCATATGGGATAAAGTAAAATGAATTTACTCATATTTTTAATAATGAAAATGGTTATGATATTTTGATGTATTTAAATGTCACAAAGGAATGAATTAAAATATCAAGGACACAAGGATTAGAATAGATTTTCAGGATTTTAAATGTTTTAACATTCACCCTAATAAATCTATTGTTGAATTTTTTACTAATTTTTTTTATATTCTTATCTTTTGATGATCTCTTGGATATGATATAAAAAAAATTATTCTATCAAATATACCGTGGGCAATACGGAATTTATGAGCTCCCAAGGATATGTAAAATTAATAATTAAAAGAAATCAAGATTATTATAATTGAATATCTCATTAGTTATCTAATGACTTATGATATTACCATGAAATAAAAAAACAAAAATGACCAAATAGAATCCATAAAAATGATAATGAATATTCATTTATTGAAATCGATGAATACTATTATTGTAGCAATGTTAAAATGTGACACAAATCCAAGAAGTGTAAATAATTCATGTGAAATAAAAAATATAAATTCATTACTCCAAAAAGGTACATCAAGCTGTAGAAGAAGACTTAAATATCAATAAATGGAAGATGAAGGTACACATCCAAGAAGAGTGCACAAAATTTCAAAATAAGATGATAGAGAAGAAATAATTTAATAATGACATTATTTTATTCATTTAGTTCATGTGATTAAACCATATACTCATCTAAATCAATTGAGTATTCATCAAATTTAAAATGGAAAAAATCGAGGTAAACAATTAGGTTGATTATTAATTTTCCACATTTTCCAAGTTAGAATTTTATCATTATATCAAATATCGTAAATATTTTAATTGTTAATTAGAGATTGGATATTATGAAATTAGCACAAAATCATAGAGATTAATGAATTAAAAAATTAAATTTTATATAATTTATTATCTATGAAAAGTACATTATAAATTATCCTTTAAATTAATGGAGAAACACAATATTAAATAATTTGATTCGATAACTAATGTATTTAAGAATTATGTCACAATTTTCCCCCAATGTTAAAACGAATTATGTAAAATATTGGGTACCCACTTTCATCGTAATAATTATTTTGTTTTTGGTTTTTCAAATAAATATTCCAACTCTAGATATTTTACTTTTGTGAACGATTTCGCTCAAAATCATTTTTTTAATAAGAACGAAAACCCAAAATCTCTATTATAAATGTGATTGTAAAAATTATTGACACGTTATAGACAAAATGGGTTGTTTCTATTAATTTATAATTATTATAAATTCATATTCATAAAAAAATTTGAATTATTGATATATTTTGAAAATGTATATAGACCCAAAATCAAACAAATAAAAAATAAATATTTTTTTTGAAATTTTTTAGAAATATTTCTCAGATATCCATCATAAAATCATTTAGTTTCTATTCATGAATTAAAATGAAATCATGATGTCTAGTTTTATTAAATCAATAGAGTTTTTTAATTATATAATTACTTTTTATTATTGTATAATATGTTTTATCACTTTTGTATAGGGGAAAAGAAATTAGTTATTTAGCCCATTATTTTTCTCAACTAAATATTACATAATTATTATTTTTTATTTCATATTTAAATATGATTTTTAGTAATTGAATATAAATTATATTTCAGTCATATGAAGCTATATTAAATTGTCTAAATTTTTTATTATTTATTATCGAGTTTTTGGGAAATATATGTTGGAAGTGTATAGAAAATATTTTAAGTTAAATTCATTTGATATTTTCTAATTTTTTATATATAAAATTATTTAATATGTTATTTCAATCCTTTTAGTATAATGATTTATACAAGATTATATTCCCTTGAAAACATCATGACCTATTTCAAGAAATAGGAGGCATATTTGTTTAAATATCTCAATTGGGATTTATCTATTATGGTTTAATTTTATTTTATATTTTATTTTTAGTCTTTTATTTTTAAATAATGTGTTAGTTATTTTGGAAAAATCATTAAATATGGTGATTATTTTCATATTTTTTTTAGAGATATATTGTTTTTAAAAAAATCTATTTCAATGATATTTATTTAAAAATGGGGGAGATTATATATTTAAATTTAATAGGGGTGTTTTTTTAAAAAAATTATTCATCTTCCTTATCTCCCAAAAATTATCCTTAATGAAGGGGGATTATTTACTTAAACACTTTTATTCCATCATGTTCTATAAAAATTTATTTTCTATAAATCTTGAAATCAATTTTTTATAATTATTTATAGATATATTTTTTGAATTTGTATTATCATTCTATATTTATCCTTTATTATGAACGTTTTGAAAATTAAAATTGCAGAGGTATTATTGGTTTTTGGGGGAGAGGAATTATAAAAGGGAGAGTAAATTATCTATACTATCAATGAGGAGAAAATATTTTTTTAATTGTGTGATAACATTTTAAAAAAATGTTTTCCAAATATACAATATTTAATTTAAAATATATGATTTTTTTGAGAGAATGGTTTATTTTTTTCTAAAAGATACAATTTTTTCAAATTTATTTTCCATTTTGGAATTTTATTAATCCGTTATTGAAATTATATATACCATTAGAATCATTGTTTTCATCAATTTTGTTTTAAGCAGTTTGGGTCATCACAATGATAGAAATTATTTTTCTTGAAGGGGATATTTTTTTAAATCTCACACTATTAGTTATCTTAATGATCATAAACACCTCATTTTGTTATAAACATTTCATTTTTGTTTATTTTAGTGATTATATTTATATACCAAATTTGGATGTGGGAAGCCTAAAGGAATGGGCAAGGATGAGAGTAGAGGTAATATTTAATGCCCTCATTGGTAAATCATTGAGTTGTTCTAGAGAACCCCAGTCGTCTAATCAGAGACACATCAAAAGGATCCTTCACAATACACTGGCTACCAGCTACCTGGTGGGGCACCAATAGCTGCATTGTGGAGACACAACCTCACCTTATTCCCTTCCAAAGACACTAACTAGATGGTTGAAGCATTCCAACTATCAACTGTGAAGACATAATGATAAAAATTTAATAGAAAGGAATACCAGTTACCTAGTGGACCATAACATCCATCCATTGGACCAATATAGGAAAGAAAAAATATCAATTTATACATTCTCACTTCTTCATTTTAAATTCTCCCATAGACTATTTTAACACCAAATTCTTTAAGACACTCACGAATGCTCATGAGGATATAATATTCCATTATGAAGGATGGGACTAAATATGAACAACTATTAATCAACCCATGAGTATGTTTCATATTTTATTTGAATAAATAGATCATTTTGGTTCATTGTTATATTTAAAATGATATCTCAATTTGTCCCAATGATTCTCAAACATCACTCTCATACGTATAATAATATAATCATCTATGTAAATCAAAGGACATGTGTTAAAAATATTCATTTAATGTTATTCTATTTTTGTTTCCAATACCACTAAATATAGGGAAATCAGTTTCTTGGTATATCCACATAAAATAATAGTAGTATGGGTTTCATGATAAAACCACTAAAAATTAAGGAATTTTTGGTATCATAGATTCCATTAATAAATGAATAATATAAACCCCTGGATGACGAGAAGTCATAGGGACTAATCATGATTTTAATATGAAATCCTTTATCAAATTATGTTGAATATTTATTTTAATTACAACATAACATAGTCATTACATTCATATGCATTGTGATTACAAATTAATTTTAATTTACACCTTAATTTTTTAACTACATCACATTATTTATTTTTAAATATTTAAATGAAATTCATCACCCCACTTTCCATACTACTCATAAAAATAGTCGAAAATGAATGTAAAAATACACTAAAAATGTATAGATGAAAAAATTAATAATGATATTCAACATGAAGGGAAATATGTATACAAAATGAAAATTCTCTGTATCAACCAAAGGGTTTTGAATTAGTGGTTACAAATTTAACAAAATAAAAAATTCACATTTTGTTTGATGATGACGTTTTCTCCAAAAAAATATAATTCTTCTCTTAATTTGTATATACATCATCTTTTTTTTTGGTTTACCTATCTTTTTTAATTATAATATTTTTTCATGGTGAGAATCTCATAACATCAATTGTATTTATATATATGGTTAATTTTAGTTTTTTATTCAAATTCATTATGTTTTGATCCACCCATACCACAAGTGGAAGATGTTATCTCCTAGCATCTTATAGGTGGCATGGATTTTTCATTTTTAGTTATTATTTGGATTTTCCTTATATAATATGTTGTTATTTTCATTTTTTTGGTGAAGTTATTTGTTGGTGGCGTTAGAAAATAAATATAGTAACCAATTTCATTCTCTTATACTGGTTCATCATGCATTGACCCCTTTATTTATGTAACCTTTGGAGTCCATTGAGGACTTCATGTTATAGTGATATTTTTATCCTGGTAACTTTTCCATAGGCAAAAGGGGTGAATAATGTTAAAAAAAATAAAAAAAAAATTTATGGAACCTTATTTGGACTTTTTATCCTGGTTTAGTGGTGGAAGAACCACTAAAAGAGAGATGACATCTCGTTTTATGATTTATTATATTTATGTCCTGAACTATTATTGGTATTTATATTGGTATGCATTACATTTGTATAAATTTTAGTAATTTCATTTTTTTTATGAATTTTAAATATACATTGATATTGGTTTAAATCATATTTTTTGGTTACCACTTATAGAATAAAAATGATTATTATTATGAAATTTAAAAAATAATATGGCGATGGGAAATTGGTTAAAATAATAATAGATTAAATAAAAAATTATTGTCATGTACTGTGTAATTTATATGGAAGATGTTACTAGTCTAGACCTTTTTTATAGGTGTTATAATCAATTTTTTAGAAAAATAATTAAAAAAAATTGATATATATATTTTAATAGAATAATGATAAAGGAAGGGGGAAATATCATATTGGATATCTATTTTAAAGAATCTAAAACGAATATTTCATAGATAATATATTGGTTGGGTTAATCACATATTAAATTATGTATGTTATATTAAAGGGATAAATAATTAAATTCAAAGATCATAATAATTTTGAAATGATGGAACACATAAAAATTGGTAAATATGGTAGAAATTTGGGAAGATAAGATGCATTTCATGAGTAATCATTTAGATTATATCTTAAAGCATATCATTATAAGTGCATATCATTGATTAGAATAACATAATGAAGTTTTATTTTAAAATATTGATGTGATGTTATGATATTGATATACGGATGTCTCACGACTCAATGTACAATGACTTATAGTAGCCTATATCAAGATTGAAATGAATGATATTTCATATAATAGAGATGGAAGTATGAAGTTGTTTTTGTAACATAGATTACATTGGAACACTGACAAAATGACCATGAAGAATTTAACTCAATGAGTATACATTCATGATTCATAATTATTGAGGAGGATATGAAATATGAATACACAGCATGTTAAGATAGGATTATTTTAATTTTCTTATAGAACAAAATATAAAATCATATGGGTGATAATAAGAGTCTTTTCCATTTATAAAATTTTAGAATAATTAGGAATAAATTAATTGTTATTGATAAATAATTTATTATATTCATTAATTAATTTACTCAAAATAATTTCATCGTTTTCGAGGAGAACAGATCTGAACAATTGAATAGGTTTTAGAGTTATAAGAAAGAGTATTGGGGTAATATGGCCACCTATTAGAAATGATCTATTTAAATAAATGTATTTAAAATAAAAATGATATGTTTGAAGATTATTTATTGATGTGTGGGATCCATCATTATAATTAGGTTCCATATACCACTCAAAATATGGTTATATAGAAAGAAAGACCCTATTTTTTAGAGATGGATAAAACCATGTTGGAATGGAATGGTATATAAAATCTCATTTTCATTCAAGTGATTGGGACACATATACACTTTCAAAACTACATTATATTTTATCATAAATTTCATATTCATCCATATGTAATGTATTACAATAATTACTAAAGATTTATGTACATAATGGTATTTATAAACCCTTATATATTAAAAAGTATGGGTTAAAATATAAAATTTGGTGATAAAATCGGAGCTGAAGGGATTTTATTAGGATATACATAAAATGAAATGGAAATAGTTACATGTACAAGGTTTCTCTGGTGTTGGTTGATTATTATTATGGAAATGTTTTAGTGACCTAATTAAATGGCCATTTATTATATGAAAATATTTAGGATTTACTCGAATAATTAGAATAATTGAATTGAAAAAAAGATGATAATTTTGAATCATATAAAAAAGAAATGACTCACTTATATATAATGATTAACAACACATATATTTAGTTCATCAAAGGTTAATGAAGCATATAGAGGATAAAAATAGAACTTTTCTTCATGGATAATTAGTACCACAGATAGATTTGTCAAATTAAATCAAGGTGTGTGGATGATATATAAATGGAACAAGAGTGGATTCATTCAATGAATAATTATATCAATTATATTTAAATAGTATAAATTTAAATGATATTTTTAGTACTAAATTCATGTTATTACCTCATATATATTTATTCACTGAGTTTTATTATGTTTTATGAAAAAACAGTCAGCTCATTTAATAGTGTTAATATTTTTTTAAATGTGTAAATTATGAATTTATTCTAATTATTGTATTTTTTATTAATATGATGTTATATATAATGATTATTCCATATTTGTATATTAATTAAAGGATTATAGTATGTAATTAATCATTAGATTTTATACATGATAAGGCAACTATTCAAGACTGTGGTGATACTTATATGATTTTTATTGATTCAATCCGATATAAAAAATTATTAAATTACAATTCTATTAGTCGGGTAATTTTCATTTTTAACTCTGGGAGATAATTATTTAATTAGAGTAATGTAGAGTAAACATTAGATAGACCAAAAATAGGCTTGCGTAACCATTATAAAACATCTATATAACTATCATTAATCCTCTATTTAAGCATCATAAAAGTCTCATATATGAATTCTTTAGCCTCAAAAAACCTACGAAAACATGATTATTTTCATCTATTAAAATAATTATAGAGCTACATATATAAAAAAAATTCATGTGTAAACATTACTATAATGGAATGAACCTTATGCCTCAGTAAAGTTTTTTGGAAGTATATTTTATTAAAGAGAGTAAATTGAGATAATATTTAATTAAATAAATGGATTATGATTTCCACATCATAATTTCTAAAAATTATGTTATTATGACACATATAATATTATATTGATTATATTATTTATCAATAAAAAAAGGTAATCAATGATGTTTCAAGGAGGATAATATCATTGTATATAAATATGTCTATAGATAGAGGAAAATTTATATAAATTTCAAATAAAAGGATTGTAGTGATTTTTTATAATATTAACTAAAAGAGAACTAGATCTACTGAAAATGATTATGATATAAAAGGTGATGGTGAATGATTGGAGTTCATTCATAGTGTTCAATTTTTTTTAATTATTTTAATATATCTTTATTTTTTGTTATACTTCTCCATTATTATAAATTTTCATTGTAATGAAGGAGTAAATTCTGTGTGATTGGGGAAGGGATGGTTTTTCATTTTTAATGCCAGTGTCGACAAACATCAAGGATTAAATTATCCCTCAATTTTTAATTGTTTTATATTATGTAGTGTTAAATATATATTAGATGAAATTATATTTTTTTAATTATTATTTATTTTTTATTTTGTTAATTAATGATCCATAATTTACCTCTAGTTAGTAATAGTCTATATATGATTGAATATTGAATGGTATAGCTGTAATGTAAATTGTGAATGTAATCACATGTTGAAGGAGAAGTAAAAACTCTATGATTGTATTTGAATTACAAGATACGATCATGTATTTTTAAATTCAACTGGGTTTTATTCACTATAATACTCACATGTTTAGAAAATACTATAGATTGATATGGAATTTTAGTTCTATATATTTAAAACAAACCATTGAACTAATTGTGATAGGGGGATAAATTATGAATCCTCTCAAATTCTAGTTGATTAAAAGAATTGTATTAAAACATAATGAATATAATATCATTGTAATAATATAATGGACCATGAAATTATCAATATTCCATCACCCTAATTTTAAAAAAAAATTCCCATTTATTACATTTATTTTTCAAAACCCAAAAAATCAAATTCCCTAGTCCATTTTCTCTATATGTAAATGTGAAATAAAATTAATCACTCTACATTTAAGGAAACTATTTCGTTATGATTAGTACGAAATTTAATATATAAAATATTAATTTTAGCCCCCCAATAATAGTTTTTTCAAAAATCATGACACCATTTCTTAGTAGGATGTTCAATATCAATAACTATAAATTTCATGAATAGATCTTATACTAACCTACTTTTTTTCCACTAACAACAAAATAAAATTATTTTTTCTTCAAAAATAATAGGATGTTGAATTTATATGATTTTTTTGAATTCATTAACCTAACATACCTATGTGTAAAGACATGAATTAACTATATTCCAATAAACATGGTAGGAAATCCATGTCATACACTGAGAGATCGATGTGAAGATAACTTATTCTATTTTTAGCAATCAACTTTCCATGCCTACATTAAAAAATGATATTAAATAAAAAATTTATAATTTAATTTAATGAATGTTTTATTTTCATAAATAGCAGGCACAGAATATACCTATAATATATTTTTAACACTTATTATATACATTAAATAAAAGTTTTGTGGTTGAGGAAAAATTTATGTGGATATAATTCAACTTTTCACTAGAATTATATACCTTGGAAATGTTTTATAAACTAAAAATGTGAATTAAAAGAATTATATGACCTAAAAGATGTTTTATTTTGTTATTATTCCCCCTGCTTATTAATTTATATCAATTAGTAAAGATATGTATTCAATCTTACATGGGTTTGTGGATATTCTCCCAGTGTACTCGGAGTGGTTAAAGAATATAATTTTTAGTTAGTAGCATAAATATATAAAGGAGAAAAAATTAATTGATCTCCTATATTATCATATGATCAGTGATGATTAAAATCTACAAGATGTATAATCTAGAGGATATCTGATATGAAAATAACCAATAATGAAAAAGTAAATAATGTGGATATTCTCTAAGTATCATTATTTTTTATACAAAAGATACTAGTAGTATGGGTATCCAGGATTTAATAACTTATAACTCTTTTTAATTTCATGAATATAAATTTGATGTTATTACCATATTTTCAATAAAAAAATTGATTCTAAACTAACTAGTAAAAAACATCATCCACGGTATGTGGCCAATGTCGATCCCAACAACATTTTATAGGACAATTTTTGAGGTGCTGGGCAAGGAGAGTTTTGAAAATACTATACATTAAAAGAATCTTCAATAACATAGTAAATGATAGATTGAAATTTATATTCTCTTATATGGATTAAGACTCCAACAAAACAATGAATGGTTAGCTGAACAAAATGATACTAATAATAACCCATATTCTATTAGAAAAAACAAGAATTCCAACATATAATATATTTCAATGAATTTTAAATTCAAGACTAAAAACATATTACATTAATAATGATCTCTTTTATAACAAAATAAATCCTTTTAATAAACCCCCAATACTGTACAATATCCCATGAAAAAAATAATATCATGGGTAAAGATGTTTCAAAAAGAGGTGGGAGAGTTAAAAATGGGATAATTTTTCGTTTATAGGGTCAATAAAAAACTCATGAAAGATACCATCTTAATTACTCCCCAATAAAAAATTAAATTTAATAATAATGTCTATATGTTGCAGAAAATAACTATGATGATTAGTCACTCCTAAACCTAATCTTATCATAGTAGAACCTGGCGAAATATAGATTTAAATTATTGAATAATTTATATTTCATAGTCTTTAGAAAAATAAAATAGTGAAGTTAAATAAATAATTACCATTATAAATACAACAAAAAAGATAATAAATAACTTCCACTTCAATAATCATCATGAATGATATAATGCCTAATTATACAAGATGATGAAGTAAAAAAAGAAATTATGGAATCATTTAAAATTTTCAAATTAATGTTATCCTCTAATAATCTCACAAATATATTGTTATGTATTTCAATATTATCAAATTTATTTATACATGGAATTTAATGATTAATGGAAATGAAAGTACCAACCTTGGATGATGTTTCTCAATATTATTCCCAATATAATAACAAAATAATTCCATCATCTTGGAATATTTTATATTATTTAATTTGTTGTTCTTAAATAATAATAGAGTTTTTAAATAAATTAGGAAATCTAGTAATTTTTTTAAATTCTCCTCTTTGGTATTATATATTTACAAAAGGGACAATTGAAACCAAAAAGAGTGGTTTTATAACATAAAAATTGATTGACTGTTATCCTATAATCCTTATTGGATGATGTGATAGTAAGAGTATATATTTTTATCTTTCCTAGAGTAATTTATATATTGGACATGATGGTGATAATGTACTATCCCACTCACCCATAATCATGGACATAACATTAATGTTTAAAATAAAAACATCAGATAATATGAATAAATATATACTCACCATTGAATATAGAGAAAAAACTTCCTACATCAATATTTTTAGATATATAAGGCACCAATAAAATTATCATTAACATGTTAAAAATTGAAAATTTTAGTAAGTCAAACATTTTGAATATCCTATTATGTTACATAAATCTATTAAATTAGTAAAAAAATCAAGAAAATATCGAGGAAAATATAACCATCCTGATATCTACATATACTATTTTCATATTATTTTCAGAGATAACACATTTTATTTTGATAGATTATACATTTTATTACATCATCAAGAAACATATATTTTATATTATTTTATAGAAACTAAATATTTAGATGTAAGGAACCCAAATTTAATTCCATATTTAGATCAACCGAAAATAAGTAATTATAACCACTCACCAATGAATGAAATTATTTTTATTTAATGTAAAAAGGGAAAAAATACAGATAATTTCTAAAATACTATCTGAGGCCCAACAAAATAAATTTAGAGATCTTTTGAGAGGTAATATCCATGAAATATGTCATATATTATGTTAAATTATATGTATAAATCCCTAAATCTATATGAATATAAGTCCACTTCAGAATATTTAAAACCTATCTTGAAGCTCCAAATGAGGAAAAATCAAATCATGACAGATATTTATTAAAATGGACTGGAAATTATTTTAGCCTAGACGTCATATACATATATTCAAACTAAAACTTGTATATACCCATTCATAAAGATAAAAAATGTCGGACATTGTAAATAAAGAGAAAAATTAAATACTCCCCATCTTAGTTAATGAAAACTATAGATTTTTCATATACTCTAAAAAGATAAATTATTTATTTTGGATATATATTTTCCCTATTTCCTCAATTGACTAAATATTTGAGAGATTAGTTGTATGAAATAACTAAAATTTTATAAAAGGGGTTTTAGGTTATTTTTAGGAAATCATAACTCCATATGACCAAGATAAGTCCACTTTTATAAGCCCATCGTACACCTCTTCTTATAATAGGATTCCATTTAGATTTCATTATTCAACTGGTATATTTAATCTATGTATCGTGTGTATAATTTGTTAACCAATCCTGAAAATCCTTTAGATTTTTGGATGAATTGATAGTTTAAAAAAATAAATATTAAAATTTCAAGAAAATTTTAAAAAATTATTGAATTATTTTTTTATAATATCTTGGGTTTAAATTTTGAAAACTGTGATTTTATGGTGGAGATATGAATAGTACTCAGGGCTTTGATTTCACAATGGGCATTTAGGTTGATAAATCAATAATATAAATGATAAAGTATTTTATTTACCCAACCTGTGCGAAACATGATACATATTTAATATTTAATACATTTTTTTACATATTATTTTTCAATGATTTTACAGATAGGTATCTTCCATTTTCTTGTTTACTTTTCAGAGTTACGGACATTGATTTTGATGATGTTTTTAGGAATTATTTTGATGATTTGAGAAGGAGATTGGTCACCTCACAGTGGTGCTTCCACCAAATTAAGAGTTCCTTTTTGACCAACATTATGACTCTTCCAAACTATTTGTGAGAGTAAATATTTTATATTGAATTAAGGTAACAACACAAGTCATTTCATAAACTTACATACCCTCAAAATGTTCCCATATCTACTAAACAACCTAAAAAATATTAATTTATATATTTGTTTCATTATATTAATTCATATATTACATTCATGGAACTAATAATATGATATCATTATCCGATAATAAATAAATAATTGATTAAGTATAAATTAAAAAAATTTGTACCATTTAGATGGAAAAAATTATATAAAAAATTAATTTTATACAGAAAAAATATTATTGGATCGATGAACTAGACACCTGATCAACTTAGTAAATTGGGGAAATCATTATAAGATAAAATTCTAGATGAAGTCAAATTGAATGATCACAATCTTTGAGATAATCAATATTTATACTTTATTGAGAAGTTACCTGGTATACTGATATAGTGTACGAATATGAATCCTATAGTGTCCCATCCTAATTAAATATTTTAAAATACAATAACAAAATTTTGAATCAAATTTTTATATTTGGGACGATTCATTTCATTAGAAAATTATCAATGACTAAGAAATAAAATGATTTATTATAATGAGGGTGAAAAAATAATTTTTTTAAATATCCTATATTCTATATTTTGGAGGTAACATTGGATAAGAATTAATTATCGTAAATGTTTTACAATATTGAATTAATCATCAATTTTTTTTAAATAATCAAAATATATATGTAACAAATTTGGTAAATTAAAATTTATTAGAGACATCATAAAGAGACATTAAATTTAAAATAGAAAAATAATTTTCGGTGAAATATTTATGGTATAGTTAGCATATTTCGTTGAAAATTTCACCATATATTTAATAAAATTCTATATTTTTATTATAGAAAATTATTTTTCCCAAATTGATATAATGTAAGGCCAGAAAAATTGACATTACTTATAATCTATATTTTATTTTCATGAAAAAAACTCTTATTGGATTCGAATCCCATGGTTCTTCCTCAGTAATCAAGGAAACCACATTAAAAATGGGAAGATATAGGACATTTTAGTGGAAGTAAACTGTGTATTACAATTAATTAAATCCCAACCACTCACAATAAAATAAATAATATGAATTTGTGAATGAAGAGATCATTATGATTTAGGAAAAAAATTCATAACTAATATAGGATTATTAGAACCAATAGATGGAGGATATCTCAAGGTCTTATTGGATAAACCATGACACAAATATTTGAATTTTTCAACATTGGTTGGTTCAAGGTAAGAGTCCTCAGTAACATTTGGAGTCGAAATACAATTTATATCTGGCACAGAGGGAGGTTAATATATCCCTAGAATGTTCTAGAAAATAGAATACATTATAGTTGAATGAGTTATATGAAATTTAATATATATATATATATTATATTTTTATAGAGGAAAATGTAGTGTCTCGTGAAAAGTTTTTTCAATTAAAAAAATATTCCATTAAGGGGACAAATTATGGTTCTATAAAATAATACGAGAGGTGATTCTTGGTAAATTCATTCAAGATGGAGTTTATATATTTTGTGTTATGGAAGTTTTTATAGAAAAAGAGAAACACTTAAAATATTTTCATGGTATTTGGATGAATAAATTTCTTTTAAACACACAACAAGAGACGTTTGAAGATATTAGACTCCTCCATCATATTTATTGCAGAAAAAAATTAGTTTATACTTCTCTTTGGAATTTTTTATCTTATATTATAAATTTAAATACATGATAAATTATTTATAATTCTTGTAGAGATGATTAGAATTTAATTTTGGTTATGTAAAAATTTATATTTTCTATTTTTGTGAAATAATTCTTCTCATTTTAGTTTTTTTATATATTTTTCATTTTTTTGTGTTTTTTGAATTAGTTGGTTTCTGAAACTTGTTGATCTCACATTAAATTCCCTTGAATCATTGATCCATTTTAATGGTAGGAAACTAATTCGATCAATTTAATAATCTTATATGATTTTCTAATTACAGATGTTATAAATTCAACGTGACAAATATTCTTGAATTGACAACCACATTTTGAATCCAATTCCCTGAAACACTTGATTACAGTATAAAACGAATTCCTATGAGGAATATGAAAAATAAATCCAAATCCTCATTAAAATTATAAAATTCTTCACCATCATCTTAAAATTTTAATTCATCATAACACATTTCCATTTTTGTAAATAAATCCAACGCGGAATCCTAATAGTTATTTGTTGAGGAATCATCTTTCTTATTCATTCATATTTATCATCACCATAATTTATTTATTTAAATTGAATATTATAAGTACCAAAGCCATGATGCCCAAATGGGAAGCCTAGTAGACATGGAAGAATTTGGAGGCCTACAGTGGTGGAGACCTAGGGAATACCCTCTAATCATGTTCTTACCCAAAAGAGGGTATTGAGTGAATGTATATGTTAATAAAAATACTACGATCTTGGAACTCCATAGACATTAGATGATAAGTAACATTATTTACCTCCATCCATGTGTGCAAAACTAAAATTAAATTACTAATGATACTACTTCACTTCCTCAGGATATCAGTTATAGGCCAAGGTATATTAATCTTACCATGCAAGGAGTCATGAAGGATGACATATCCCGTCTTGATGTAATTAGGACTAATACTATGTTTCATGCAATGATGGAGTCCCACTAGCATTACCAATGCCTCGACAAGAGGGAATTACCTTTATCAAAGTGGGATGAATAATAAATGACAATTCTCCCTTTATAGCCCCATACCACACCACAACATTTCATGTATTTCAACGAACATGATCCATCAAGTTTTAGTTTCAACCTGAGAATATGGGGAAACCATCTAACCCACTTTTTGAGAATTGTAGAGCGTAGATAAAGAGGTCCCACTTGATAGTTTTTGAGAGAGATGGAATTATCCCATTTGATTCATGAGGGATCCATAACAAGGATAAGTAATATGATTCTAGAAACCAAGGACCTACTAGTTCACTAGATCCCCTCATGTCTGTCTTTAGTTCAAGGCATCCATATACACCATCACTCTGAGTCAAGAATAATGGTCCATGCTTTCTTATCTGACCCAGCTTCGCCCACACCATGAAACCACTGATGGAGAAAATAATTTCTCTAAAATCCTCAATAGAAAACCCCATATAATATTTGAAGGACAACCACACCTATAATTCTCATTTACTGCTATAGAATATGTTGGTTGAGCTCTCATTCAAAGAGACCATACAATACAAGCATCGAGAGACCATGGTAATTCATGAATGACTCATTTTCTCATCTATTGATAGTTACCAATCACTAATGTTTCATATGAGAATGTTTATTTTGGTATTGAATTCATTAACCCATATGGTCATTCACCATGAGTCCTATTTGGTCACACTATTAGAAACCCTCCTATAATCCTTGCATGAAAAGGCACATAAAGATAATATACTAACCTCACATCGATATGGGTAATTCGAGAGGTTGATCATATCAAATTGAAAACACTTTATACTATCTAGAACAACACTGATGAAATTTGGGTACCTACATACCTCGTTGAATGTGATATTGGTTTCCATGACGTTTTGGAAACTGAGAGTAGTACCAACTCAGTTATGCTGATAAAATTAAAAGCCTTTCCCCCACAATCAATCAGGTATGTGGTCTCCAGGCATCCATATGATAGGTAACAGTTGACTGTAAAAAAACACTAGAATGTATTGGATCCATTTCACCATCCACTGATCCGAGTAGCCTTAAAGATACCCCATAAAGTGCGGACCTCGATACCCTCATATGAAAATTTCATCTTAATGCCATGTAGTGTGTCAGAAATTCTATTGACAATAATGATGCCTATCTTCACTAAAATGACAAGCATATTCCAAATGCCCAGTCTTTCAACATAAATTTTTTTTATCAATTATATAATCATATGGTGTCTCAAAAAACTATACATAATACATAAAATTTTATTGAACACATGAAAATTGGATATCAATTGCCTTTGCATCATCCATTGTTATGTCATCGAGTTGTCTCCTACAATCATTAATGTTATCTTAGGTAACATTGTAATTAAATTTTTTACTAAAACTATATTTTTACATGATTTAATTGGTAATATTGAAAACACTTAACATTATGTAAACCTTTATTGATAGAAACAAATGATGAAATTTTTAGAATTTTCATTTAACTTCGTATTAGTATACTTATCTTGATTCATAAAATGTATTTCAGAAATTAGTAGGGAACCCACTATTTCATCACCACTATACTATAGATAAATTGGTAGAAGTTATGGTACCATTATATTAATCCATCAATGATAATTTGTCCCATCAAATGTGGGAATATATTTATAGTTGATAGATTTATGATTCAATATATCCTAAAATATTCTATTAGATCTTTTTTTGGATAATCACTTTGATACAAATTGGGTTTTACCAAGATAGTTGATCATTAAGAAGGGATGGGGGATTCCAGGGTATCTTTTTTCGGATTATTACATTTTTTAATCCAACCAAATTAACCTAAAAATTATCTCGATACACAAAAAAATCTCATCCTCACAACTTATTTTAATATATAAGAGATTAAAAAAACATAATATTTTTTTAATGGTTTGATGTTATGACCTACTCATCTCCATGATAGTTATAAGTCCAAAATAGATACTTAAATATAATATTATTTTCCAATAACATTTTCAAGGAAAAATCATGTTAGTCATCCTTAGTAGTGGATCCTCCAGTTAGCTCTAGATCTACACCCCATAAACCAACTCTTCATACCTAATTGGATAGACACCCTATACATCCATATACTACATGACTCATTAGACAACCTATGAACAATATCCTCGCCAAAATAAATTATGTAGTACAAGTATTTACACTTTTTTTTCAAACTTATCATCATACATAAGTATTTAGGATGATACATTCTCATGTTGAGTTTTCATGAACATTAGTAGCAATACTGGTAATGAAACTCTTTACTAGATCATGAGAAATCTAGGCTCTCCCCATCCTTCCCATAGATGAGTATAATTTTTTTATCAAATATTATTATTTTATGAATGTTCATCAAGACATCTCTTTTAAAATATTATCATAATTAAAACACATTTCGTTATTTCATATTGCATGAAAATATATTTTTAAAATAAATGTGGTTATTCTAAATCACCCAAAAAAATATAAAATAGTTATACTGATTATAATTTCTATTCAATAAGATTTAGATCTGGTCCCCCATAATTTCAAATTATAAATACATATAGCTTTATGTAGTTAATTCTTCTTCTGTAACATGAATTATATCATTATTTATTCTATATATTATTTTTTGTTCTATATCATATAATAATAACTCAATTTAATGATTAATAAATCATGATACATATATAATGGTAGTAGTCAAGTAATTCTTGACTGAATTACAAGATCAACTAAAAATTTACATTACATGTATTGAAAATAACCAAAATATTACAATATTCATTATCAGTACAAGAATATCAATCCATGGTTTCATATTATGCATGTAATGTTATTTCCCTTCATAAAGGGTCCTTATATTCAAATTTTCCATACATTATTTATCCTAATGAATCATATCATTTCCCTTCATAAATGTTCATATTGCTTGTGTGATCCCCATTTTTATTGGTTATTCAATGTATTATTCTATTAGAAGATTCATAAAACATCTTCATCTTTATATCAGATCACTGATCTTCTCACATATGATAAATTCCTCATGGAAAATGTGATCGGATGATCATCATCGTGGAATATCTCTGGAGGTCATCTTAATAATGATCATTATTAGAGAGGATACTTATTCGAAAATGATAAGTGGATGGTCTATAGTAAAATTCACAAAATATTCATCTTCATTAATATAAAAATTCCTTCTTCCAAATTATTCATCGTTATATACTCAAATTATACAATAAGAAAAATCATAATGAACATTTTTTTCATCATGAAATTACTAATAGATGATACATTCTCATTATTTATGGTTATTCCAGATAGAGAGGAAAAAATAAAAAAACATATTTACCAAAGACAATTGTAGCATCTTAATCACCTTGTTCACTTAAATAGATTCTCTATATAGAATTTATTCTACTTACCCTCTCATAAATCATAAAAAATCCTCCATGATTCATTATTAACTACAAAAAACATATTTTGAATGATTAAGAAATAAATCAATAATTACATGGACTAAACATGCACAAACCTTAACCTATACAAAATATTCAGGTCTTGATGATGGAATGTTTACATAAATATTTAATAATATTAGTAAACCATTAATATATCACCAAAGAGATATAAACAACACAATTTCATTTCAGGGGATACTTTAACTGGCTCTAAATATCGAGTCACATAGCTCTTCTCAACTGATCACAACTATAAATATTAATAAATATAATATTAACATTTTTCTTTCAATACTCTATCATTAATAATTCCCAATACTTCACAGTACACAACAGAATATTTTTTTAAATTAGATAGATTATAAATAATGTTTTTTGAGAAGGTCCCTTTTTTGTTGTTAATTACTATCACATGATCATTTCCAAAAAATCCGTACCCACATCATATTTGAGGTATTCAGTGGAATAAAAAATATTTTTGTATCTTGAGTAACCTATTGTTAATATCCCTCCTAATTCATGGTTATTGGATCCACAAAAATATACTAGGATTTCTCCTATGAAATTAATGTGTAAGATTTCAAAAGTTGTACAAATATTATCAATATAGATAAGAAATTCGATAATAAATGATAAATATATATTTGGTTTTAACACATTGATGGATGGAAACATATCTTATGTTACCTTAGAATACATAATAAATAGTCCATATTCATGCCACATTCCTCATGACTCAAAATATAAACATTAATGTCAACAATAATCAAAACAATAAAAAATCATGATATGGATATAAGAACGTATTAATTAGGTATATAAACCCATGTGGAGAATTTTTTTCATTTCGTGACACTTATAGGGACATATAAAAATAAAATCTATAAATGAATGGAATAATTGGAACATCACTTACACCTATTGAAAAATGTGGATAACCTAACCATGGTTCGGTTTTAGAGAAACCTATTGATCTACTAAATTAATGAAAAGGTTTCTCATAACATGGGATTATATATTGATACTTGATAATTTATTAGTCTAAACTTATGTAATCCATATAAAACCTATGATTCCACTACCCCCTTATTGATTAATATAATATAACACAATAATGAATAGCTCATGTAAATTAACCCATTTACCCTAAGGTACTATGGCATGAACCTAAGAATTATCTACCCAAATGGTTTTTTCTATTAATGTGGTATGTATATTTTATTTTTTTGTAGTACCATGTCTATTATGAGATTAGACTCACTAAAAATCTAAATAATGAGAAATAATCATGTTGGATATCATGATAATAACCTATAATAGAAGGATAGACTAATTTCTTTATCTCCTCCTCATCCACCAAAATAATTCTCACATTCTGGGATGTATTAATGTTTAAATACATTGATTACAGTTCATTTTTCACATCCTATATATACAATTAACTAGTAAATTTTTAATAAAAAAACCTTAACTGATTTTATGGATGCCTATATTCTATATAAAACAATGTTCTATAATAAATAATTCAATGTATTCATACCGATTATAACATTAATGAATCAAATATCGAACATAATGAAATACAAAAAATATTTGCAGTCACTCATTGCTATACATCATCATGTAGATATTTGGAAATACTTATATTGATTACCTAGAGTCTCCATGATGGTTTATGTTCCCATCACACACATAAAGATCAACCCGAAATAATATCTCAATTAACTATAAATAAAACAGTGAATTGAAACCATGAAAAATTAAAATGAGGAAATGTTTGATGTTGAAAGGGTAATACTATGAAAACTTAATTACCCCTCACCAATAAAAATCTGAATCTTATAAATGGGAAAAATGTATCACAAACATGTTTCTAAAAATTTTCTTGTTTACCACTATCTAACATTCTATTTCCCATCGTACAACTATTGTTATCCATATTTAGTTCATCAAACACAAATCATTGTAGAAACCTCACTACCAATATATGGTGATCCACTAGACGACTCTTATGAAAACATTAATTGAATATATTATCAAAAACTATTATCATTATGTACCATAATATAAAATCATCATTGGTTTATCTTTTATTTTTGTTAATCTCATTTTATCCATTCATGACAATAAAATTGGATGAGTGAAATCATAAAGTCTCACATATGTATGTTAAAATTTTATATACCCATGATTATTCTCATATTCATGTATTTATAAAGAATATATCATTTTTATATTTATCCAGTGTGGTTCTGTTTTAGTTATTAATTCCTATAAGAAATCAATGGAGTGTACCTTTTAATGTCTACACACTAATAAACTATATATATAGTGTAATAGTACTACAAATAATATGATATTATTTATCCTAAATCACTAATAAATATTAATCCACACAAATACTTCCTCACATTGACTCAAAGGATTTTTTCGTGGTGGAATCATTCTTTACTTCCTACGAAATACATTTAAATCCTACATAGAATGCATATATTTTATTGTCTGTTCTATAACATCCCATCATTATTAACCATTCATCACCTTGTTAAAAAGAGTAACATGACCAAATATGTTCCACCACTTATTCAAAAGAAATTTTACTAGTAGTGATGGTCGGTTAATGTCATTGGGAGGCTATACACTCTAAAAAAATAAGAAATAAATAATGGAAAAGTTTCCTTCCCAATATCATTCAATTATATGGAGTTTATAGTGATTGGTAACATAAAATTAAATATATAACATAATAAGAAAATAATTTAGCAAATTAAAATTATTTAATTAATAAATTAAAAAGAATATCACATAATGGTTTGATGATATAAAAGATATTATATAAAAAATTTATGGGGAAATGTCTAAATCAGGGTCCAAGGGCTGAGATGGCCCTACAACCCTTTCCATGTCTACTTGATCAATATAACTGATATTTTATTAGTTCATTTTCCATTCGAATATTACATATCATTTAATATATACCCCATCAATGTGAATATTACAACTGTAATAATATTTCTTAGTTGGCTTGCAATTTTTCTCTAATAAAAACCATTGTATAGGTGGTGCATGAACAATGTGAAATATCGTTGAAAATAATTCATAAATAATTAACCATTATGACATATAGTACAAATAACACACATTAATATGTGACCCCAACTATATTATCCATTGTTGATATTTTTTATAGTGTTTCCCAATACATGAAAAATTTATACATGAGGGTGGGTCAAATACACATCCACCGACAAATCCTAACCACCTTTTTCTTAAATGTATGAAGAACATAAAACATATATATTCTATTTAATTTTCATGTATGTAGTTGGAAATAATCCTAAACCATGCTTGAATAATACTGTTAGTTTCTAGTATTTTCCCCCACACAATACAGTCAACCAATTTATAAATTATCATCTTGAACATAATACATACCTATCAATAACACCAGAATAATATGATGTAAATAATCCCAAGCCCCTCATTCATATTGACTTATGATTGGATGTAATCTAAAAAGTTCATGTATATATAGATTATTAAGTTTGATCCACACACAAATAATTAATTAAAACCTCTATATGTTATTAACACAGCCACGATGCTCCTAAATATCAAGACTAGAGGCTTGAATTTTTTATTTCATTCCTATACACAAAACCATTTCAATTTTAAATCACAAACATTTCCTTCCCTCTGGTGAGGAAAAAATTTCCATATTTCAATAAAATTCAACATTTCTAATCATCTCCCATTAAAAATTTGTAATCCCAATTATATAAAGAAACATTTCTTATAGTTCTAAATAATACTCCCATTGTTAACTAATGAAAATGTGTATTACCCTTAATGGGGGAGTCAATTTTGGTACCATTTATAGCAACTACTATAATTTTTCATGAATGGACTACTTTTTAGTTTTAAAAATTCAGTGATACTCATGCCTTTACCGATGATATATAGTTAGTAACATTTATTCTCTAATAACATTATTAATAAAGAGTCAATTATGTATCTCATAAAATCCATTAATATACTAATTCATATTAAAAACCACTTTTTTCACATTCTATATTTTTATCCCACTATCCTCTTTTATAATATTTTTTTATACGAAATACACAATAAATGAAAACATTACCTAGGGAATAATGAATATTTACCTATATATTCCAGATCATCGTAAATTAATGGGATATTTTTCATAATATAATTATAATAAAAAATATAAAAAAATCATAATATATATATATACCAAGTGAAAAGTTACAAAGAAAAAAAATTAAAAATATGTAGTAAATAATGATAATATTATAAAATGAAAATAAATAAGAACTATTGAAAGATAAATTTGATCTCAAAAAGTCAATGGGTACCACATAGAAAGAGTGAAATTAAACAATCGGTTCACCTAAAAAACAAAACATTATGAATATAGGGGAAGGAGAATATAGACATTTAAAAAAATATTTTAAAAAATACTGTAAAAGCATAAAAACAAACACTATGTGGTAGTTTCACACTAACTAGGTACCTGGTTGTCTACCAGATGCACAACCATGGGCTACCTCGAATATGGTTATCTATTAAGAGTTACTACCACCTTCTATACACCGATATCATACCAAATATTTTTCCTATAAGTTATTTGATTGAATATGTTTAAAATTTTCACTAGATCCTAAAAACAACTTTTAATCCAAAAACCAAAACCTCTACAAAATTTATTAAACTCTATTAAATTGAACTCCTTCTAGTTATGAAATAAAACAAAATTATAAATTTACCTTTATCTTTAAGGGGTGTTACATCTCTATATCCTCAAAAATATATTCATAACAATACCTAATAATTACATGTCAAATATGCATTAAATTACATTACCATGATAAGAAACTAAATGGTCTATTATCATAATAAATTATATTTTCAAATTCATAAACGTATTTTGTACATTCAACCATTTTATATATTATATATTTTATAATATAATATGAAAATAATCCAATTTATTAAAATAGAATTTATAAATTTATTTTGTAATAATAAAATATTTATTTTCTTAAAATCTTTCAACCCCGATTAACGTTATACTCATTAATTATTATATGATTCATGAATAACACTATTGTTCTTCACATAAGGAAAATGAACATCCACTTCAAATTAAAATCCAAAATGGTGGTCGAAAAACATGGTTTATCAAAAATTCCAAAAATAAATAGTTATACAAAATTAGGATGGATACACTTTTTATGGATAAATAACAACATTAAACTAAATCTATCTCCAGGAACAAAACCTAATATATCAAAACTAATTCCATTCATATTTTCCTTATTCAATCAATCAACATTCAAAAACACAAAAATAATTTTAAAAAAAATTGGGCATCTAGTTTTACTCTCTAACCACAAAAGGCCATATATAAATGATTATGTACAATGAAAAAATAATCTGTAATTTTTTTTCACAATCAATCACCCACCACATGCTGAAATTCGATAAAAAATAATTTAGCATGAAATATATATATATTGTATGCAATTAAAATGTAAAATAAAATTGGAAATTATATTGTTGTTTTAGGATAAAAAAATTAAAACATGATGCATTTAAAAAATAAAAAAATTATAAAACTATTAATTAATATATAGAAAGTCTAAATAGTGGAAAAAAGACATAATATATGGCCATAAGAAACAAAAATTCATGATATCAATATTTACTTCAGGAAAAAAATCACCAATGTCACCCAAAATATCATAGAAACAACCAACTATCATAAATCTTTATTGCATCTATAACTCCATCAATATGATAATAACCATTTCATATTGAGATAAAAAATAATAATTTTTTACTTGAATCACGTTACATATGATTTCCGTGTCCATTATATTGGTTGTGAAGGTGGAAAATAATTGATCTAGTAGGATTCCAATGATACTTCTCATGGTCCCTATGAATGTCGAAAATACAATACTACATTGAATTTTATAATAGTTTCTATCCCACCGAGTCTTAGTAATATCATTGAAGAAATTTTCTTATTTAAATAATAATAAAAATTCAACAACAACAATTTATAACAACATAATATAATCATTTCCCAAATCATTAACCACACTTCCTTCAAGTTATCCAAATTCCAAAGAACCAAGGAACCATGATTAAAAAAATGATGCCTCTTACCCAGGAATAGACTAACTACCACCAATCCTCATTGTCTTAATGAAAATTCCCCAACAATAAATATTAATTTTTTATTAATTTTATGAAAAATGGTGATGCATCAAAACATATATACGAATTCTTGGTATTAGGTCTAATACAATATGAAAAACCATTCCAAAATATCATTTAAAATATCAATAATAATTTTAAAATTCCATATTAGTATCATCATTATGCCAATAAATCAATACATAATAATAAATTACTAGAAATAACACAAGAAAATTGAAATCCACTGATTTTTTCCCCATATCAACTCACTAAAATATCATTATTTTTAAAAATCATTAGAAATGAAATATCAATTTATTTTTGTTTTATAAAAATAATCAATTATTACCCATATTTTATGATTATAATATTTTGAATAAGACCCCATGTATGAGAATCCACCTTCCCTAAACTAGTGGTGAATGTAAATCATACTATTCACTACTGATCAACATTATATTTCCCATTTTTAATCACCATGAACTCAAAACCCCATAAACATGACCCAAATTATCAAGACCCCATATGGTTAATTAATTATGTATAGGATGACATTAAAAGAGTAACTCAAATGGGGTTGGTACCATTTCTATAAAAAAATATAACAAATAAAACTAGGGAGACCATAATCTAATGAATTTACAACAAATATATATAAAATGTAAAAGAAACTATTCACTAGAAATGAAATTTCTCAACTAAAGAACAAGAAGCATGAGATAGATGCTAGAAAAAAATAACATTATAGAAATGAAAAATGAAAACATATTAATGGAAACTATAGGATAGTAAAACCTAAATATAAATAAATTTCAAAATAAACATGATATAGAAACTCATATTCACCAAAAATTCCAATACGATCATCAATTATAGTGATCATAATTTGGAATTACTATATCACATCCGCATTAACCCCACATCATCAAAAACTATCTTTTAATTTTATACAATATTAAAAGAAACAATTCATATTGTTGTACAACCCCTAAAAGGATGAGTATAAACACATACTATACCCAAATCTTCAAATTAGTTTAAGGACTTAAAATTATCTTACTTGAAATCGAAAAAAACAATAAATACCCATGATATAATTAAATGATATATGAGTATTTGATATTCCAAATTATAAATTATATAATGTGTATAAAATTAATAATTTTATTTTTTATTAAAACTAAATAAACGTATGAATTGTATGTCATAAAATATCCAAAACCCCATGACACCCAACAACCATTCCATCTGAGGGAAGTCATAGTTGGGGAATTGTAAATTTTCATTGAATGTTAATTTTTCAAGGTAGTTTTAATCTCTATTGAGGAGCTTTTACTCAATAAAGATATCATGAAAAATGAGTGATTAATAAATACATAGATGGAGAACCCATGCACAGTATCTTTAGGTATTTTGTTAAACTATCACTAGTGAAGTGGATGTATACATTTTCTATAGATGTAGTGAACAAGGGAGTTCCCTAATCTATTCATTTAAATTTTCGACCCACACCCATAAACCATGGGGGAGTGATGGACTTTTTAGGGTGTGGGGGGTACACAGACCCTATCATTTTTATCACATTAATATACTATCGAAACCCATTCCTACACAAAATATATAACTAAATTATAATTAATGATATTATAGATCATAAACAATAAAAATACCCATAAATCATAAAAATGAATCTAATTGTACAAAAAAAATAATATCATGATCTACTTGAAAAATTCTTATGTCAAAATATTCACTTAGCATATTATGATAATCAATAAAAAAATTTAAAAACACCTAAATATCATATACAAAACCATGTGATTTCCAATGAGGTCAAAAATTTGGATTGAAAAATAGGGGAAAAATACTTTAGTAATATAACCAAACTTGTGATGAAAAGATTATGGGAATATATAATCACTAAAACTCATCTGATGTCTTGGTTGGGTTAGTGTACACATAACCAAGGGCACTATTATATCTATTTATTCAATTGAGGATGCCAAGAGGAAGTAACTAAATATATGTATATGACAGATGAACCCCTTTTAATGCATGTTATGATGTTATATGTTCGTCTAATGATTGGGTTAGACCTGTGTGAATATACCAAACTTAATCATAGTTGGGTAATGCATCTATATTCGGGCTAGCCCACACTACCAGACCCAGTGTACGGTTAGGAGAACATTATATCACTAGTGGGATCACAAACAAAATTTAATGTATATAACCAATATATGGTTGGATGAATGATAATTTGTTCTCTAGAAGAAATAAAAACTAATATTTCTCCATTACAATAAACAATTCATCTAAACCCTATCAGTCTCCTATCCATAGTACTGATCAACAATCTCCGGCCAACCACCCAAATCACATTACACCACCTTCCTGATATAATAATACATTTAAAATTTAAATATCACATCTACATCACCATATATGTTGTGCATATATAATTCTATTACATTTAAAAACATATTACTAACATCTAATCCAACATGTACATTATTATTTGTTCCTACAATTCTACATATTTTGATTGACCAACAACTATAAAGGAAAGGGGTTTATCTTTCATCATGAGGTTGATGAGAGAGAGTAATTGTGGGGTTGGGGTGTAATGATTATATGGTTGTTTGAATTCCATTTACAGAACGATGATTTTTTGACCTCTAGTTCCATTCTATATAATCCACATGCAGCAATTGGAGATGCTAGGGAAGGAGCAGGTCTAAGTGGTTACTCTGGGTTGTATGTAATGTTTTAAACCTATGAGTAATTAACTTCAATAAGGCCTACAATACATGTAATACTTACACCTATGAGCCTTGTAGGGGTTCCACCTCACCCCTTTAATGGTGGATTATCAAAAACTCATAAAATTTAAGGCCTTCGGGGCATTGGAGGTGGCAATTGGTTATTGGGGGAACACAGTTGTCACTATTGGTCCAAAACCCATGAATTTATCTCTTATGAGGTTAAATATTATATGGTTAATTATATATATTTGATTATTTAAATAATAAAAAAACTAATTTATAGGATTTATGAAATTTAAATAATGGTATAAATGGAACAAAAAATAATAATTTCATAATATTAAATGTTTTTTCTCTCATGGAAATCCATATTTATTTCAAGAATATATATTTTTCACTACATTTTAAAACTCTTAAAACTAATATTTAATAGGGGTTTTTATCAATGGATTCTCAAAAATTGATTAGATAATTCCAATGGATTTAATGATATTTTTTTACATGATTTAAATTAATCTCAAAAGGGGCCATTTTAGGTCATGTAACATGAATTCAATTTATAACACTCCTAGTTAAAACCCATTATATAATGGAAAACTATAGTAATGGATTTTAAATCCATAAACCAATTTAGGATATATTTATGACTTATTCATGAATATAATTTATAAATATAATATATTTTTAAATATGGAATATTTTTTAGATTTTGTGGTACATAAATGTACGTTCACAATGCTACCAAATTATAAAATAAAAAAAATTATATTTTTACTCGATATATTATAAAACATTTTTTACTACATCATTCCCACCATTAATTATATTTTTTAGAAAAAAACTCACCCAAAATAGTGATGTTATTATTACCATCTTCAAGGGCCCTAGTACCCCCAGTGAGGGGAGGGGTAAATCTGGGTGCAAAATTTTCTTATCAAGTGAAGGATCGTGTTCCCACGTTGGTAGGAAACTGTTAATCATATCTAATGGTAACATGAATTAATTAAAACATTCACAAGAAGAAAGTAAACACAATAATTTAAATTAGTTCACCGATATCGGATTGTCCAAGGAGAATATGATGAAAGTGTGTTCGTCGTACCTAAATCGACAATTCTTCACTGTAGGTGGAATAAAAAAATTCTCTCACAATCACTCTATCCTAGGGAAACTGCCTTTACAATATTTTAGTGATATCTCACTATGTCCCTCATAAAAAATCATTCAATTACCCCAAGGTCACTTCTTGGAGAGAAGTCTATCTTAGTTTATCGATGAGAACGTCACTACAGTTAATTGACATTACTTTCATTATCCCCATATAGAACGATACATTTAATGCATTGTATACCTAAGTCAACGAAGACTGAAAAACCTATTATATGAGAAACTAATACTCAATACTACCTTTTATGAAGATCCTTCATTATGCAGACTCATTATTGAAGAACCCCTGCATTTGAAATATAAGGCCCCAGCCTTAAACCTTACATAATCTTGAGTTATTACAAAATTACACATTGAGGATGTTTTCAGGTTTAGAGTTTTAGAGAATTAGATCATGAAACTTGCATTACATTCCACATTTAAACAATGTGGTTACATAAAATACAATATTCCTTCTTCCCATCAAAGGAAACATATTTAAAACAAAACATGGATTCTTTCTTGACACATCCTTGACACTATCATCACATCATTTACATTTCCCTTGACCTATGAAAAACATTTCAAAAACTGGGGATGAGCATAAAAAGCTCAGTAAGTGTTATAAAAATATGGAAAGGAAACATGAGTTCATATATACATAAGAATGAAATCAAACATTACCCATAAAACATAGGCACTTTAACATACCTCATCAAATCATGAATAAATCATAGAAATCATAAGACATAAAAGTAACATGAGGCATTCATAAAATTCTTACGTAGGGAGTAACCCTCTTGGTTACATTTGGAATACCCATCACAGTATATTCCCTAAATCTTTTCGGAGAAACCTTAACATTTCACTCCTTCGCGTTACCCAATGCATTGGAGAGCTATATCGGGCTCACCCGCCCTTAGTTTATCACGGAACCACCCGTCTTCATAATAATTCCCAAGAACCTCAACATAATCGTATCAAATAAAACATGCATAAAGGAAACATAACATTCCCACCTTTCAATCACAAGATATCAATACAACACATTGATATCAAAACATCATGAAAACCATTTTCAATACCAAAACAAAAGAAAAGTAAAACATGGTATTTATTTTTCTTTTAAAAAAAGGTATGGCTTGTAGAGGAAGCCGAAGCTCAAATAATAGTCATGGAGGAAGAGAAGTCGTTGTCGCCGCATACGTCCGACAAAAAACATTCCCTTTTGTCATTTAGTAAACACTTTTTATAAAAAAGATTCCTTTTGAATAAACTTTAAATTCAAAGGGGTTTATACACCGTATAAAAGAAGGTTGTGTATAAAACAAAATATGCCTCAATGAAAGGAGATTGAGACGAAGTCCCATACAAAGACGATATCCTTGGATTATGGATAAATCAGTTACATAACTATGTGTGACAAACGAATACACAAAATATAAGTGGGTATTAAGTCTAAAACAATCAGAGGACATTCACACATAATAATAGAATGACATATTCAAGGTGTACAAGTTTATCCCAAAGAATCGAAATTGGGTTAAAAAGTTCCCTTGCAATAATTAGACAGCCTAATGGCGTCACTTCAAAATTCAAAAAAAGAGTTGATGAGAGATAAAAAGGGTATCTCATCACATGGAAATAAAATTCACATCAATAAGGATATAGAAGAACATATCCCAAAATAATATTATGTGAATTAAAAGACATAACAAAATAAGTCTTTTAAAAAAAGGAGGGTGAAAGGTTTCCTTACCTACATGGGTATCTTTCGAAACATACACCTCGTGAAAGAAGGACAATACAAGATTGATGTAAATACTCATAAAAGAAAGTATATTAAAAAATGAGTAAAATAATGGGCAGTACATACACCACTCAAAGGAAATTTTGGAAAATGTAGCATAAATCTCACGGGTATAAAAGTTAGATGAAAAATCCCTTAAGAAAACTCGGCAGCCTAACAGCGCCACTTAAATCTTCCAAAAATGGATTGATGAGATCAAATAGGGTATATCATCACATTACAATAAACTTTACAGCAAGACGAATATAAAATAACACCACCCATCATAACAAATATGAGATTAAAAGAAGTTACATAAAGGAGAGTACTTAAAAAGAAAGAGATAGGTTAGATCTCTTATGAAAATTCGGCAGCCTAACGGCGCCACTTAAAACTTCAAAAATGGATTGATGAGAGAGAATAGGGTCTCTCATTACATGAACATAAAAATTACAGTAACATTAATATAAAATAACATCCCAATAACATGAAAGATGATCATTAAAAGGAATTACATAAAAGAGTGCAATTAAAAAGAAAGAGTTGAGTAGGATCCCTTACCTCTGGTCCGACTTGACTCGATCATTCTTTAACGTCCTTAAAATCGGGTAACTCCCTTTGGTTTGAGCTAAAAGGCTTCCTTGTGAAGACTTATGCCCAATGTGAGGCTTCAAGGAGTAATATAGGGAAGTGGAGAGACAAAATGGGCAGGGTTTGGCCGAGCCAAAGGCTTTGGGAGTATGTGTAAGGAGGTAGAGGTGGGGGCCTTTTATAAGAGGAGAGGAGGGGCACTCTTGGAAAGTAAGGAAATGTTACTTTATTTGAAAATGGTATTCGGATTTAGGAGGTCCCACATTGATGTGTTTCGAGGATAAGGTGATAAGGGTTCGAAATCCACTCATCCAATAGGTTTTGGACATGTGTAGGTCTTAGTTATTACATTATCTTTCCATTTTATTTGAATCGTTAAATAATGAGGTCATCGCTGCATCATCATGATGTGGTAAATAATTTAATTTATTTAAAGTCTAAAAATTATAAACAAAATACTAAGATATAGGAAATATTTTTAGATTTCCAATTAATATTTATAGTCAAAAATATGATTTGTATAACCCCATGTAAAAATTGTTTTAGTAAAACATTTCATGTTTGTCTCATTTTTACTTTAACTTTAAATAAAAAGATATTAATGTCATTTTCCAACCAATGTGGCTTCATGGGGTCCCCAAGTTGACCCATGGGTTGTCTGGGTCGGCCATGAAACATCCAATGAGGTTAAGACATGTGTCATGTTCATTTCATATTATTAAAACATTATTTTTACCTTAAACTACACTAATTACCTCTAATCACAATTAAAAACTTATTAGGTTACTATTCACCAAAAAATTATTTTTAATCCCATTGAACAACATTTTACTTGTTAATGACAACCATTTGTGTCTGATTTTAGAAATTAAAAACACAAAGGTGGCAAAATTTCATTTAAACGGAAAATTAGTTTTTATAAGTACTACTTAGTGGTTTCACTATTCATCAAAAATTAATGTTTTTCAGAATATTACCAAAAATTTACCCTAAGCTATATTTGATATTCCAAATTCAAAAATGAATTATCTTTTACAAAATTCAAAACATATAAGTCACATTAATTAATTTAATAATTAATTCCCGCTATCATGACAAATAGTGTGTTTTTATGAAACAATAAGTATCAAAAGTTTGACACTAGTTTAAATCTGATTTCATGGTGAAATTAATTTCAACGACCACTATTGGATTTAATGGTAAAAATATATTCTAATTTCACTTTAAAACCAATTAAAAAGATAATCTAATCATATAAATAAATCAGATTAAAAAGAGGTTTTGAATTAAAATACAACATTTTAAACTATTCCTTAAAAAAATGAACTTTATCGGAAAGATACCAAAAATTTACACAAAGTGATTTTTGATGTCCCGATTATAAAGAAGAGTTTTATTTGGTCCAAATAGAATTTATAAGAGTGAAAAAAACTATTTTTAATGACGGTTCGCCACCAAAAGGCGATAAGTGAACCTTTAGTGAAAACTAGGGCATATACGCCTAAAATTGAATTCTTTCCGTATTTTAAGACTTTATCCTTTATTTGATAAATGTAAAAACATTTAAAAACATATATAATCATATTTTAGATGTTTATATCCATTCTCGCCAATACAATGACTAAATGTTAACTGCCATTGAAAATAATATTATTTTATTATTAGAGTGCAACGTAAGATTCTCAAGAAACTCGTTGTTGCGTGTTGGGTACGCCATCGAACATAGTGTCCCCTTTAAAGTAATATTAATATTTTATTCAAAAATATGGATAAATATAAAAATGTCATATTCTTTATTTACCTGGGGTGTTACATCCTTCCCCCCTTTTGGGAATTGCGTCCTCCCAATTTTTAAATTGGGCTTGGAAACATCCCTGAAAGTCCCACATCGGAAGAAGAGTCAGTAAAACAATCACTTTAAAATAAAGAAAGATAAGTACAAAGGTCACCCGAGTTAACCCATACTAGGATTCCAGGTATGAAAACATGGACATGGAGGAGAAAACATAGGGTCATGTTCTAATGAAGAGTGATAGAAAACATGTTTAGGAGAAAGTTAACCATGAGAAAATCACAAACTTGTGATGGGTTAAACGGTATTCGATTCCCCAGTAGGAAAAGTTAATAGACAACATTTTTGTTTTATGTTACTTTTATTGAGGAATTTATTCATAAGGAAACATAATCACTTATCATGTTTAATTTCAACTTTTACTAGATTCCTTAATCAAACTCATATTTTTTCCAAAAGACGAGTATTTAGGGAGACTTGTTCGCATTAATAGTACTATAATCAACTTATAGAGAATCACATAATCCACCAAAGAGAACTATATACTTCATATGTCTTTAGACTCTAACCAAAACCAAAACCAAAAAGGTTAGTACATGATCAGATAATCCAGAAAAGGATAACCCTTTATAAAAAGAAAATCTATTCATATTCTCCACAATTTGTCCAACAAAACCCAAAGATCAATGAAGACCATTAGATAAACAATTTGTCCATAAAATTCTTCAAAGTAATCCAACCTAAGATTGAAACCCAAATATTTGAAGGATTTAGTCACATAGTCTTCCAAGTTAAATCGTAACATTTATCTCCAAACAACATCAGTTGCTCCTAAAGTCTCGTATTGAAAAGTAATTAACCTAATCACATATCCTCCATGATAGGTTAATCATTTTCATAAATAACCCAAAATCAAATTACTCTTAATTCATAAAATCATATAACTAAAAAGATTCAGTCAAACTAACCAGGGACTTCATGCAGTCCAGTGGTAGGCGATAAATACCAGTCGCACTTTGGTTGTGGGTTCGATTCCCGCAGCATTGTCCGACGCGACGGGTTGTCACACGGTCTGCGTGTTGTCCTTTTTCCAAAGCTATATAATTCTCAAAACATTTCCCAAAACGAGATAAAATCTTCAAAAATAAACATAACATATTTTAACCTCATGTTTATCTCATGCCTTTCATTTTCCATCATAACATATAATAACCCATAATTACCTCAAAAGTAAGGATCATATAAACCCTAATGGTTACCTTTTTAATTATTACCTGAACTTCCACATCGATTGGTCATCTCGTACATGATTCATTATAGAACATACCAAGGTTCACGTGGTTGATCATGACTCCTTGATAGTTTGATTAGAACAACCACGAGTTTCCTCATTGAATACCCCATTTCATCGAGTCTCTTAATCAGAGAACCACAAAAGTTTCCTTCAAACCAATTGTCACTTTGGTGCCTGCGAGATCCAGCCATTCACTAAAAACAGAAATGTCAGTGTGAGTATATCAACAAAACCATCATGTACTAATGAGGAAGGTAAACACTAAGATATACTTGTTCATTCACTTTATCTAAAACTAGGACTCTTTCTGAAATCCTAACCATTATGGTAATGTCACTTCTGCTTAGAGAATACCCTAACCTCTAAAGTTATCTAAACCGACCTTTGATACCAAATATAAGGCCCCAGCCTTAAACCTTACATAATCTTGAGTTATTACAAGATTACACATTGAGGATCTTTTCAGGTTTAGAGTTTTAGAGAATTAGATCATGAAACTTGCATTACATTCCACATTTAAACAATGTGGTTACATAAAAGACAATATTCATTCTTCCCATCAACGGAAACATATTTAAAATAAAACATGAATTCTTTCTTGACACATCCTTGACACTATCATCACATCATGTACCTTTCCCTTGACCTGTGAAAAAACATTTCAAAAACTTGGGATGAGCATAAAAAGCTCAGTAAGGTTTATTAAAATATGGAAAGGAAACATGAGTTCATATATACATAAGAATGAAATCATACTTTACCCATAAAACATAGGCACTTTAACATACCTCATCAAATCACGAATAAATCATAGAAATCATAAGACATAAAAGTAACATGAGGCATTCCTAACATTCTTACGTAGGTAGTAACCCTCTTGGTTACGTTTGGAATACCCACCACAGTATATTCCCTATATCTCTTCGGAGAAAACTTAACGTTTCACTCCTTCACGTTACCCAATGCATTGGAGAGCTATATCGGGCTCACTCGCCCTTAGTTTATCACGGAACCACCCGTATTCATAATAATGCCCACGAACCTCAACATAATCGTATCACATAAAACATGTATAAAGGAAACATAACATTCCCACCTTTCAATCACAATATATCAATACAACACATTGATATAAAAACATCATGAAAACCATTTTCAATACCAAAACAAAAGAAATGTAAAACATGGTATTTATTTTTCTTTTAAAAAAGGTATGGCTTATAGAGGAAGCCGAAACTCAAATAATAGTCACGGCGGCGGAGAAGTCGTTGTCTCCGCATACGTCCGACAAAAAACATTCCCTTTTGTCGTTTAGTAAACACTTTGTATAAAAACGATTCCTTTTGAATAAAAATAAAAGTCAAAGGGGTTTATACACCATATAAAATTAGGTTGTGTATAAAACAAAATATTCCTCAATGAAAGGAGATTGAGACAAAGTCCCATAGAAAGACGGTATCCTTGGATTAAGGATAAATTAGTTACATAACTATGTGTGAAGAACAAATACACAAAATATAAGTGGGTATTAAGTGTAAAAAAATCAGAGAAAATTCACACATAATCATAGAACGAAATATTCAAGGTGTACAAGTATATCACAAAGAATCGAAATTGGGTTATTAAGTTCCCTTGCAATAATAAGACAACCTAATTGCGTCACTTCAAAATTCAGAAAAAGAGTTGAAGAGAGATAAAAAGGGTATCTCATCAATTGGACATAAAATTCACATCAATAAGGATATAGAAGAACATATACCAAAATAATATTATGTGAATTAAAAGACATAACAAAATAATTCTTTTAAAAAATGGAGGGTCAAAGGTTCCCTTACCGACATGGGTATCTTTCGAAACATACACCTCGTGAAAGAAGGACAATACAACATTGATGTAAATACTCATAAAAGAAAGTATATTACACAATGAGTAAAATAATGGGCAGTACATACACCACTCAAAGGAAATTGTGGCAAATGTAGCATAAATCTCACAGGTATAAAAGTGAGATAAAAAATCCCTTACGAAAACTCGGCAGCCTAATGACGACACTTAATACTTCTAAAAATGGATTGATGAGATCAAATAGGGTATCTCATCAAATTACAATAAAATGTACAGAATGAGGAATATAAAAGAACATCCCCCATCATAACAAATAGGAGATTAAAAGAAGTTACATAAAGGAGAGTACTTAAAAAGAAAGAGAGAGGTTAGATCTCTTACGAAAATTCGGCAGCCTAACAGCGCCACTTAAAACTTCCAAAATGGATTGATGAGAGAGAATAGGGTCTCTCATTACATGAACATAAAAATTACAGTAAGATTAATATAAAATAACATCCCAATAACATGAAAGATGAGCTTTAATAGTAATGACATAAAATAGTGTTATTAAAAAGAAAGAGTGGAGTAGGATCCCTTACCTCAGGTCCGACTTGACTCGGTCATTCTTTAACGTCCTTAAAATCGGGTAACTCCCTTTGTTTTGAGCTCAAAGGCTTCCTTGGGAAGACTTCTTCCCAAAGTGAGGCTTCAAGGAGTAATAGAGGGAAGTGGAGAGACAAAATGGGCAGGGGTTGGCCGATCCAAAGGCTTTGGGAGTGTGGGTAAGGAGGTAGAGGTGGGGGCCTTTTATAATAGGAGAGGAGGTGCACTCTTGGAAAGTAAGCAAATGTTACTTTATTTGAAAATGGTATTCGGATTTAGGAGGTCTCACATTGATGTGTTTCTAGGATAAGGTGATAAGGGTTCGAAATCCACTCATTCAATAGGTTTTGGACATGTGTAGGTCTTAGATATTACATTATCATTCCATTTTAATTAAATCATTAAATAATGAGGTCATCACTGCATCATCATGATGTCATAAATAATTTTATTTATTTAATGTCTAAAAATTATAAACAAAATAATATGATGTAGGAAATCTTTTCATCTTTCCAATTAATATTTATAGTCAAAAATATGATTTGTATAACCCCATGTAAAATTTTTTTTAGTAAAACATTTCATGTTTGTCTCATTTTTACTTTAACTTTAAATAAAAAGATATTAATGTCATTTTCCAACCAAAGTGGCTTCATGGGGTCCCCAAGTTGACCCATGGGTTTTCTGGGTCGGCCATGAAACATCCAATGAGGTTAGGACATGTTTCAAGTTCATTTCATATTATTAAAAAAAATTTACATTAAACTACACTAATTACCTCTAATCGCGATTAAAAACTTAATAAGTTACTATTCACCAAAAAATTATTTTTAATCCCATTGAACAACATTTTACTTCTTAATGACAACAATGTATGTCATATTTTTGAAATTCAAAACACAAAGGTGGAAAAATTTCATTTAAACGGAAAATCAGTTTTATAAGTACCACTTAGTGGTTTCACTATTCATTAAAAATTGAAGTTTTTACGAAAATTACCAAAAATTCACCCTAAGCTATATTTGATATTCCGAATTCAAAAATGAAGTCTATTTTACAACATTAAAAACATATAAGTCACATTAATTAATTTAATATTTAATTCCCGATGTCATGACAAATAGCGTGTTTTTATGAAACAATAAGTATCAAAAGTTTGACACTAGTTTAAGTCTGATTTCAAGGTGAAATTAATTTCAATGACCACTATTGGATTTAATGGTAAAAATAAATTCTAATTTAACTTTTAAACCAATTTAAAATATAATCTCATCATATAAATAAATTAGATTAAAAAGAGGTTTTGAAATAAAATACAACATTTTACACTATTCATTATAAAAATGAACTTTATCAGAAAGATACCAAAAATTTACACAAAGTACATTTTGATGTCTCGATTCTAAAGAAAAGTTTTATTTGGTCCAAATAGAATTTATAAGAGAGAAAAAAACTATATTTAATGACGGTTCACCATCAAAATGCGATAAGTGAACATTTAGTGAAAACTAGGGCATATACGCCTAAAATTGAATTCTTTCCGTATTTTAAGCCTTTATGATTTAATTGATAAATGTAAAAACATTTAAAAACATATATAATCATATTTTAGTTATTTCTATCCATTCACGCCAATACAACGGCTAAATGTTAACTTCCATTTAAAATAATATTATTTTATTATTAGAGTGCAACGTAAGATTCCCAAGAAACTCGTTGTTGCGTGTTGGGTACGCCAGCGAGCATAGCGTCCCATTTAAAGTCATATTAATATTTTATTCACAAATATTGATAAATATGAAAATGTCATATTCTTTATTTACCTGGGGTGTTACATGCAATGCTCACAAAGACAAAAATGTAAATCAAATCAGCACAAAGCTCACATTTATAATAATCATTGGCATTTTTCAAGACTAAACATGTATTTTCATGATTCTCAAGCTCCCTTATAAACCTATATTTGAGGAGCCCCACTAGATTCAGAAAATAAAAGATATTATAGATTTTCGTTGAAAATGTTTAGTATATGTGAAGAGGTGTAGCCTTATATTTATAGGATCAACATTCATGATGCTCTACCACATCTAGAAAAATTTACTGATTTTATAAACATATCTTCTTGGAGATCCTCCCTTCTCAATAATCCATTGAAATTTTTATGTAGTCAGGGGGAACACCATCAACACATCATGCATTCGCAATGCTCATGTTATTGTATTCACAAAGATCAACGCCTCTATTCATGATGTTTCACATCTCACGATCCTCAACCAAGCCTTCATGAATCTTATTCCTTTAGTATTTTCATAAAGTATTTATTCCAAAAAATAACACTTCACAATGATATCCTCTTCCTTCATATTCTTGACCTCCAAAAATTGGGAAGCACTGGCCAACAATTGTATCATCAATACTGTTGTAATATTGAACAATAAGATAAATTTTCATTAAAAATCTATAATATTTATTGTATTCCATGATCTTCCATGTAGAATATTGATAGAGAATACAAACCATACTCTATTTCATGGTGTTATAATCCTTGGTTCTAGAAATCTCCCCATTTTCATTTTTTGGAAATCTACACTCTAAATCAATAAGCCACTATTGAAACCTAATATGCAAGAAAATATTCAACTATCACTCTAATTCAATGTGAGCAATGGTCGATGCTAAAAACAATAGGAGAACGAATTGTGTTCTTGTGTCATGAAATGATTAAATATTTCCAATATATTCTTTTAATGCTTTCTCATAACACCAAATTGGATTCTCTATTCTCATTCTCTAACATTGCAACTCATTCTCTGACATTGTAACTCATCATTCCACCCCATTATAAATCATTGAATTTTTTCATTAGCTTGAATCCAGAAAGCCATATGTTTTCAATTTTCTATTTTCATTCTCGACCATTATACTATTTAATAATTGAATTCTTCTATTCTCACCCATTTTCAACAAATCCAAAAGCCTCATTTTGACTTCTAAATTTCCAAACATACTTCCCCTAGATCATATCCCCCCTATAAAACTATATCACCTTAACAAAAAAAAATTAAAAAATAATTCAACTGGGAAGAGGGGTAACATCATAACCTCCTTATGCACTGGGTGGTGGTTAAACATCGAGGTTTCACTAATGCTTCTAAAATACATGTGCTAATAATGGAATTTTTTGTATGTCATCCACTTGATCATCAGTTCCAACATGACCCACTGTAATCATGCATTTCAAAACTTTTTTCCTTTATGAAGTGAAATTTTATTTCAATGTGTTTTGTATGATAATTATGAATAGGATTATTTGTAAGATAAATTGCGTTATTTTTATCATAGTGAATCAAAATTGTTTGTCTCACACCTCACCAATAATAGTTAATTATTAATTCATCCAATGTTGCTAAGTGAAAACATTTTTCATGGAGATAAATTGAGATTCAGTAGTATAAAGAGAAGTACCTTCCTATTTTTTTAATAAACCAATCCACACATTTTATTCCAATTATGATTTCTCCACCACTTGTGCAGTTTCAATCAACAAAATTTATAGCCCAATTAGAATCAGGAAATGATGATTGTTCACTATATCATCCAATAGTAAATTATTATCCATAATTGTGAGTACCATTAATGTCCCTCATGATTATTCTCACTACCTATATATGTTATTCCTTCATAATACAATGAAATTGGGTCGGTTTCATGTTAAATTGATAGTATCTATTTTTGAAGTAGTAAAGAACAATAAGAATCCAACGATTCTATTATACATTTAATGATCTATAAGTGATCCATCTTCATGCTTTCCTAGTTTTCTCCTAACCGCAATCAGAGTCCACATTGGTTTGAAATCATGTATATTTAATTTATTCATCAACACTATTTCATTATTTTATTGAGAAATAAAAGTCTAGTCTTTCCAAGGAATCAATTTAATCCCTCTGAAATATGTGAGGTCACTAATCATAGACATTTAAAATTATGATTTAATGTGATTGAGAAATTCATCCGCTAAACCCTACCTTTTTCCAAAAATTATAATATCATATACCTACAAAAATACCATTAAAATAACATTCTATTAATTCTTCATATATAGATTTTGATCCACTCATCCTCTTTTAAAATTTCTCTTCTATATACCTGAAAAATCTTGAGAGTACCACTCCCATGGTTCCTATTTCAGACTATATACATCCTTATTGATTATACAATGATTTAATTCATTATTACAAGGAGAAAAACCCACTGGTTGTTCAATGTAGGATTATTCATCAAGAACACCATTCAAGAAATATATTTTGACATCCAATTGATTCACTTTTTATCTTCTTTTAATTTCAATGGCATTGAAAATCTTGATCGACTCCAGTCTCACCACTAGACACACTGTTTCTTCAACATCAACAACTTCTATATGGGAATATACCTTACACAATATTTTCAAATTTTTTCGAATCACATTACCTTGCTCTAAAATTTATTCTTAAATATCATCTTCATAGTAATGAAATTTTGAATTTTGGGTCTCATAATAATTTCCCAAGCATTGTTCTTGTCAATATAATCTAGAAATTCTTTCATGGATATAACCCATGATTACTCCATTGTAGAATCTTCAAATGAAGATGCTTCCACAACTGATAGGAAGTAATATTTCGCTTTATTCGTCATTATCGTTGTTTGTGTGGGTGATGTAAAATCCCTAATGACGTTAGATTGATCAATCTCCTCTTTTTTTCTGCTGTGGGGTTTAGAATAATTTGCTTCACCAATGGTTTAATCTCTATATCCTTCTTAAAAATCATTATCGGGATGTGATCCATGAGTTCTTTGAACGTATTCCTATAAATATATATGGGGATTATTTCAATTTTCCACATTATTTTTCATCTTATATCATATCAGTATAAGATTTCATTGAGGAATTTGTTTTATATTAAATGAAATTCACATGATTCCATTGCAAAAATTTTCCACAGAGATTGTTGAAAATTAAGAAGGATTTTATCTTTATTGAATATTCTATGAAAATTCCTTCATATGCAGCATCACCGTAATTATCTTGATTTCTTTACTTTTTTCTAGTGAAACATTTACATTCGGGAAAATTAAAATGCTTCAATGAATTCTTTCTTCCATGAAACAACTAATTTGGGGTCATAGTTTCTACCATATAAATCCCTATTCAATTTCTAGTATACACAGTCGATAGAATATCCTATTTCTAGTAATGGTGAGGGATAAGAAGCTCAATTATCATAGTTCTAACCATATTGTTCATCTATGGATTCCTACGATCAATAAATCAATTTTATGTAGGGATCTCATAGTAGCCACCTCATGTTGTATACCATGTTTCTCTAAGTTATTTTCCAATTAAAACGATGTGTATTCACCTAAATTATCATATCATAGAACATTGATTTACCATAAAGTATGATTCTTTTCAATTCAGATATAGGTTTACATTCAATCTTGAGCTTGTTGTTTTATATGTATAACCATCAAAAAACCCATTCTACTAAAATTATCAATAAACAAAATGATTTACCTCTCCCCCAATATGTTCCAATAACATTTATCATTCTACATACATCTATGTGGATGTGATCATGGAGATTCAATGACATTTTTTAAATGGGTGATATGAACTATAGATAATCTTTCTTCATATGAAAGAATCACAATTCTTCTCTCGTTCACTCTTCAGATTAGGGACATACTTGAAAATATTCAGTTTATATATGATTTCAATATCTTGTTAATTAAGTTGACACATGCTTTGGTTATACTAGATGTTCACTTCATCAAATATCATGTAAAAAATGTTATCCTTACTATCAACATGATATATAATGTAATATATTTTATACCCATTCATGAGGTAATTTCATGTCCTTCCTTTTATAATCAACCCCTCTTTATTATATGTTCCTATATGTCCCGATTCACTTATTTGTGTAACACTAAGGATATTATGATGAAAACCATCCATAAAAAAAGAACATCAGGTTTCTTAAGATCATCAATATCTAGATATGTACTCCCCCTAACTTTGATCATCAATGTACCATCATTGTATCTTCTAGGTTCTGGGTACCTCCCAATGGTGCCCCGTACCCTGTTGTCACTTGTCCTCAAGCGCATATCCTTGAACACCAGAGGCTTCCAACTAGAAGTGAGAGCCTTTGGAGTGATAGTGGGGGAATTATACCCTCCCTATTATAGTAACACAAAAAAAATAGTAAATAGTTGCGAAAGCATTAATACCATAAAACAAAAATAAATAGTGAAATATTGATAGTATAAACAACTTGAGCATATTTATAAATAAATGATGCATGTCACATGTATCTTGGAATGTACCCAAACACTTTCCAATTATAGAACTATAATACTAAATCCAATGTTCAAAAAAAGTAAAATCTAATAGCATAAGATGCCTCATCTTGGTCATATTCTCTCCATCTATAACAAAAATCAAGTAACTGATAAAATAGGGTGATTTCCTTTATCTATTCTTGCAACCATATAATTTTTTTGGGCCTAAAATCATGACCCAAACATATTGTGAGACAAATCCTACTATGTGATCCCCAAAATATCTATTCCAAAATATCATTTAATATATATATCAAATAATAAGCATAAATAATGTAATAAATAAAGAAGTACCCAAAGTAAACAATCATACTATTTCCAATTGCATTCATTTACATTTATTAGTTATTCAAATCATTGAATAATTTATCCTTAGGATCTTGATTAAGATCTATATCCCCTTGTAAGAAAATAAAAAATATACATCACAAAATAACATCATGAAATCAAGTATGATAGAGTCCATGCTCGTTGTTTGCATTGGAAGAATTGTCACAAACATTCAAGCATTCACGATAATCCCTCTGGGAAATTTCTCATAGTCTAATCCCCTCAGGTTTCACATATCATCAATTCAATAAAAATAATGACCCTTTAGTAAAGTTCACACCTTCTAACCCCTTTGGTCCCACATAGCAGTATTCCAAAAAAAACCACCACTCTGTTAGCCCTCATGGTCAAGACCCCCTTGGTCTATATTATAATGGCCCCATGGAAGCTCCCACAGTCTATGCCCATTGGTCCAACAATTATTTAATAACGACTCTATGGGTAGATCTCATAGTCTAAACCCTCCAGTCAATGACCCATGATATCTCTCACAATCAATACCTATAGAAAATTATAACAACACATAATAATTCAAAGATACTACTTTAGGATGTTCTCATAGTCAATTCCACTTATTCATAATGTAATGATGTGAAACACATGCATCTCATATAAACAATAATTCTGTTATTACAATATTATGAATATAAAACAAATAATACTAACATGATTTCTAGACCCATAGGCCATACCCAATTAAACATGGGAAAAACATCCATAAACAAGGTAATAATCTTTATGAATAATCAATAACCCTTTATCAAAAAAACCATACCATGCATTAAACATGATTAAATTCCAAAACACGTAATACCCTAAATAAGGGTATTCTTCACTTTTAGAATATATAATCTAGAAATAACAAAGTAAATGCATTAACCACCTACCTTTATGTAGTGCGATGGACACTCTTCAACATCAGCCCTTGAATCGGTCTAGAACGTTGTACATCTAAAAAAAGGTCAAAATTGTTCAACCATGAATAACTCATGGGAGAGGAGAAATCATGAAGGGAGGATCTTGTGAAAGAGGGAACTCATCGGTGGGAATCCAACACACCTGGTTTCATATTAATTGAATCATTGATGGATTCACGAGATGAGATCGAAGAGTTTCATTCTTACATTGGTCTCTTGTATGAACCACGTGAAGAATAAGATTATATTCAAGATTAAAGATGACCCCGATCTGATTAATCAAATAAAAATAAAAGTACATGTCATGTTCATTTTATTTATTCACAGTGTATAAGCATTAACCGACCACCTCTTTAGGCGGTCAGCTACGTCACCCACATGACTAGTACATGGCTACCCGTGGAAACACGATAAATGAGTTCTACTAAATAGTACAAGTCATTTACTCAAAAAAATACAATTTATTTTTTTTCCTAAAAAACCAACGTAATCAAGATCTATACCTGAAATGAAGATAAGAGTTCTAAATAAAATCCCCCCTCAATGAATTTTGTCAATGAATTTAACTTTTATGGGTGTAAAATAGTAATCTTCAATCAAATCTGGCCACATCAATCAAATGTCAGACTCCCTATACCATATCATTTCATGTACTCACCTGTGATGCAATAGAACCTGTACCAGAGGAATAGACTATCCATGGAGACCCTTTGTGCTATAATCCAAAATCTATATAGGGTACTCCTCAAAGGATGCATCTACCTTCAACTCAACCTCATCTGGTAGGAAAACATGAGACGTTTCCTAAAAGTAATGTTATAGATGAGAAACATTGAAGATGTCGTGCATAGCTCAATACCTCTGAGGTAACTGCAACCGATATGCAATCATCCTAACTCTCTCTTGAACTTCAAACGGCTTGACATATCTCAGTTAAATATTCCCCTACCTCCTAATCCTCATGTGTCCAAACCTTAGTGTGACATGTATGAAAAAATGATATCTGACTGCAAACACTATAGGTTATCTCCATCGATCACCATCAGATACCTGCAGAGACGGTAGTTTTCCATCTTCTTCTAAATCAACTCTGCATCCTCAGTGGTCACTTGGAAAAGATGAGGTCACAACATAGCTACCTCTCTTACCTCCAACCAATATAGGTGTGATTAGAATGGAATGCATTACAAATCCTCATAATATTCAATCAAAATCACCATATGTAATATGTTATTTTAGGAAAACTCCACTTGGGATATGCGTCTCTCCAACAAGCCCCCGATACCTAGGATGAATTCTCATAGCATGTCCTCCAAAACTTGAATCTTAGGTTCAGATTCTCCAAATGTCTTGGTATGATAAGCTATACTCAGAATTACCATTTTACCCAAATCCCTCTGTTGTCCTTTCTATATACATGAAATAAAATGGGAATCCTTATCTGAAATGAAATTGTGTGGAACCCCATCTGAAGGTAAAATATCTAGAATGTATAACATTCCCATCACATCAACAATGAAGGTTTCCATTATCGATATGAAATGTGAAACCATCATGAGTTTATCAAAAAAAATCAAAATGAATCATTCCCTCAATGTGACTCAGTAAACCCATCTTGAAATCCATTGTGACATCATTCCACTTCCACTCAGGAATGGGTAACTACTGTAAAATCCCTCCCTGTCGCTGATTCTCTACCTTAGCCTACTAAAATGTGGAACAACTCAGAAAAACAGAAACATCTCTATTTTTAAATGGCTCCCAATAATGAAATTTTAAATCATAATTATTCATTATGAAACTATAATGATCTACCTAAACCGAGGAATAAAAATATCACATCAATTCCATGTGTATGTCTTCCGACACCCATACGCACCAATGAAAATGTAATACCTCATCATCGCCTACAGTCCACCCAGGAGTAGGGGAATCTCATTACACACTCTACCATTGGACTAAGACTTCAGAATAAAATAGCATCCACATTCACACATGAACCAGTATGGATGAGGTAAAAGCTACAAAAGAAATAAATATCTTCCTATATCTATCGTTCACCTCCAAATTCATCTCAGCGAACAGAGACATATGTTACCACTTTCTACTGGCCTCCTAAACTTCTTTTATCTCTGTCCTCTAGCTCAGAGAATTAACCATTGGGTTACTTTTCCCATGTGTGGAGGAAAGATCAATGTCAAAGGACTAAAGTTACTCAACCCATGTTTGTTGTCTCAACTTTAGATTATGCAGAGCAAAGATATACATGAGGCTTTTGTGGTTAGTGAATACGAAAAAATTCTCCCAAAAAAGATAACGTCTACAGTAAAATAAAGCATGCACACATATAGATAACTCGAGATCATATAATGGGTAATTACACTCATGTGACCTCAACCGCCGAGACCAATACACAACAAATCCTTCTCCCTACATAAGCACTGCTCGCAGCCCGATACATGACGAGTCATGGTAAATAGTAAAGATTATTCCCTACTATAGAAAAATTAGAATCAATTCTGAAGTCAATCTCTCTTTCATTTCATTAAAGGCTGAATCATAGGAATATGTCCACATGTAATTTTCACCCTTCATAGTCAGACCGATCAGTGGCGCTATTATGCATGAAAAGTCTTCTATAAAGCATCTATAGTAACCAGCCAGCCCCAGAATAATTTTTACCTCAAATATGTTCTTTGGATGCTCTGAGGAAACTAATATTTTCACATTCTCTCGGTCTACTGATACTAGTATCTCTAAGAAAACATTTCCCAATTAGTTAATATGATCCATCCAAAAGTAGCATTTTGAGATCTGGGCATATAACTGTTGTTCCCTCCATTTACTCAAAACGATCACAAAATGAGTGCAATGGTAATATCGAGTGTTATAGTACACCAAATTATCATCCACATAGGCTACCACAATATAATCTATGTAAGGATGAAACAATTGGTTCATCAGTAACATGAATCCTGATGGCACATTCGTGAGATAGAACAACATAACCACAAACACGTATAGACCATACCTACTTCGAAAGCCTATAAGTTTTATATATGATTGTATAACATGAAACTAAGGATAAAAAAATATCATTTATATCTTCAATAAAATATGATATCCTCAAATATGATCAAAGAGATCATAAATCCATAACAACATATATCAGTTCGTGACCATTAACTATTTCAACTTCTAATAATCCATGAAAATTATGAGGGTACTTTCCACCTTCTTCCCAAACAGGTTAGGTGAACCCCAAGGAGAAGTGTTGGGTCGAATAAAACGATTTCCCAAAAATTTTCTATCTTCTTCATGAGCTCTTCAAATTTAGTTGTAGAAATCATATGATCAATAGTAGACACCAGTGCCACTTGTGGAAAAAGCTTAATAGAAAATTATACCTATTTCTCTAGAGTTAAACCTAGAAATTTGTCTATAAATACATACATAAAATGATACACCACTGGAGGAATGTCAATATGTGAAATAACATGATCATGTAGATATAAACTAGAAATATGAATGGTAATTCCTCCTAGCCAGTGATACTTGGATCCAGTTATACTCTCTTGAACATCTCATTCACATTTGTATATAAATGACCCGCCCTATGTTGATGTGAAACTCACCCTACACCGATAGCAGTCAACAATGGATTTGTAAGAGACCAACCAGTCCCTTTAGATAATGACATTGAAGCATGTCATATTAAAGGAATATATGTTCTAGAATAAGTGAAATCCACCAACCACATGGGTGAACTCCTCACACTAACACACACTAGCCATCCTAATCCCAAAAAGATAATCTTATGTCATAACATTACCAGAATTAATGATACAGATCCAAACCCTCTCCATAGCAGTAATATATATAAAACAATGGGAATCCCCTGTATCAAAAAGAGGAGAAGCTAAAACTAAGGCAGCTAGAATCGTACCTCTAACCATTGAGGGTTCAGGATCCTGGCCATGTTGGGTCTTCTCTACTGCAAAAGTATGACCTGTATCGTGGCCCTGTGACCCTACCTGCCTACCATGACAAGATCCACCCAATGGTCTCTAGAAAACCTAAAGCCTAACTACCATGACCACGACTTCATCCTCTACCTGAATAGTCTCACAATCTCTAGTTCCCTGACTAATGAGAAACTAGTGGTCTTGCTTCTGAATGTGGGGTCATAACAGAAATCCTAAAACTCACTACTGGTGAGAATACTCTGAAAAAACACAGTAGATGACCCATATTTCCGCAAGATCAGTACTCAACTGGGTATCTCGGGCATTGTGGTCTCATATGCCCACTCTTCCTGCACTGGTTCCATACCACGTTGCATACAGAAGAAACCTCATGTGGAAGCTCCATGCGGTGCTTCGTACTGTCTGTCAAAGGAGTACCCTCCCAAGATGTTGAACTACCCTAGATCGTAGCTCCAAACTCCCTTATATTATGCTAAGAAATCAGCGCCTGGGTCACTATAGTAGTCAATGAATTCATCATGAAGACATTCACCGACATTCAGATGACATTCCTCAGTCCATCCTCAAACAACCTTGCTAATGATAACTCTTCACCTCCATGAATAGGTGTGAAGGGGTGATGCTTTGTAAAATGATATGATTAATCCATCACTGAAAGAGAGCCCTTCTCCAAATGAATGAACTCACAGACTCGATCATCCCATGATGCCTCAAGGTATAATTAAACATAGAAGGTCTTCTAAAACACTAAACAAACCACATATTGGTGACGTCCCACCTGTGCGATAACATCCCACTATCTCATGGAGGAATCATGTAGCATGTACGTAGAAAGTTATACCCTCATACCCATAGGGATCTATAGATTCTAAAAGATATCCAGTATGGCCTCCAACCATGATTTGGAATCATATGGTCCTTCGTCCCCAGAAAAAGATGGTCGGTGATGTTGTTAGAACACCTACATTATCTTTTCCATACACGGGGAAGGATGTGATGCTACCAAAAAAGTCTAAAACATCCTCATAAATCCTTCACAGAACTATGCATCAGCACCTGTTCCCAGTATAATTGGTGGTTCCATTATGTGAATGATAAGAGGATCTTATTTTTATCCATGATATATCCATTTAGGTGTTTGTTTATCACCCTGCACCCAGTGCACAACTAGAGGACATCTCAATGGCATGAATCTGAAAGGTCAAGAACAAAAATCATTTTTATATTATCATGGAATGAAACATAATGTTTTAAAATAGGAACATGAGAAGAAAACATTAATGTTTTATAAAATAGGGTCACACAGCGTATTCATCCATAGACACCAATTTCACTTGAATTTTTCCATCCTCCAATGTTCTTCTAGATGCCTAAACCACATTTTTCTCTCCTGGGTAACAGTAAATATCTTGTTCAACGAACACAAATCTTGTACTAGTTATATTTCAACCACCTGTTTCGTTAGTCACATGGTTGGAGATACAATCTACTCTACATGATTTGGATGAATGGGAAATGAAAAGTACCACCTATGTTTCACCATCCTATGTCATTACTCACACGGTTGGATACACACTTCCTATAACACGACATGTACAATCCAGATATGGTATGTTCTTCCAAATGATTCCCAATCCCATGTCTCTGCTAAACCAGTTAGTCACACATTTGAAGACTACACGACATGCACATACAATACATAGAGGTTACATAATAAAAGTTGTTTCTTTCAGTACATATGAACACATGGCATGTGTTTATAACCTCACACGCTGTGTTTTCTGGGTTTCCAGATAGTAGGCCTCTGAAACATCTCTAGAACCCCTATATACATTGAATTATGTCCAAGGAATGAAATATTCAGACCCATGAGAGACCATACTCCTGAGAATAAAAAACTTGAATCATTATTAATATCATTACATGAAAAAATTAAATTAAAAATTCAAACATGTTCTGTAAAATTATGATATAAGAGGTCCTATAACACCTCAGGTACCAATGATTTCCATCCATCCAGAAAAAAATTACAAATATCCATACCCAATCAAAATAGTAGGTATCCATTCAAGCCATCTGTCACAACAGCATGTATATCTAGGACAATATCTATCACAACAACATGCAATTTATATTGCACCCCTAATGGAATGACAAGAATGCATGACACGTGTTCTCTATCAACTTTCCATATGATGGATGAGATTTAATACCCTCATCTCATCATGTTGCGAAAGAAATACAACCACAATGTTATAAATCATAACAACAGAAAACAAGTGTGTCACCCAACATTGAAATCAAATCATCTATACCAATTTCAAAACCATAAAAATTCCAATATTTGAGGTAACATGGATTTTCTCTATACATGGGTTAGCTACACCCCAGAATAGCTTATTACTAACTACCTATTTTTTCTATCCATGTTTATAGGCTCTAAATAGTAAGACAGGGATGAAAAAACCTTCTCCAATACCACTTTGTATCGTCTCAGTTCTGGGTGCCACCCAGTGGTTCCCCATACCTGGTTGTCCTGTAGCCTTAAGCGCATTTCTCTGAAAGCCAGAGGCATCTGACTAGTTGTGAGGGACTTTGGTGTGATTGTGGGGAAATTATTCTCTCAATGACCAAGTAACAAAGTGGAAACAAATTGTTAACAGTATCAGAAGTAGTAATATAACACAATAGAAATAAATAATGGAAGACTAATTGTATATACAACTGCAGTATATATATAAATAAATGATGCATGTAACATGTATATATGAATGTATCCAAACAAGTCATAATGCTGGAAATACAATACCTAAACCAATGTATAGAAAATAGTAAACTCCGACAACATCTCATGACTCATCAAGGTCCAATGATCTCTATCCCCAATAGAAATCAAGTACCTGATATGGAAGGTCTCTTGCTCTTATCTATTCCTACAACCATATAATCTTTTTGGGCCCATATATATGACCCAAATATAGTGTGAGATGAATCCTAGTATAATATCACCATAATTTTTGTGCCTAACTATCATTGAATATTTATAGCATCCAAATTTCTTTTTTTTGAAATTTTATAAATCCAATTTATGGGTTAGTGGGAACTAAACACTTTCAGACCTCAAATATAATAAAAACATTAAAAAATTCAAAATTTGAATTTAAAAACGAAAACCAACAGAACCACATTCAAATTTGAAAATCAGACCACCGTATTATCCACAAGATTGCGTGTATTGAGAATATTATTCAAGATTACCATCATCACCATCCCGTCAACATTGTCCACTTCACCGTCATCGGCCACTGTAACCAACTATTCCATTAATAACGCTGGTCGTCAAACTCATGTCGACAAGTATCCTAATGAAGCTTCAAATGAAAATTGCCTCCTTCGGAAACAACTCCATGTGAACAAAATTTGATCACAAAAACCTGTAATGTCTTTAGCGTAGTCAAGACAAGCATCGTCGATAACCTAAAAAAACAAAGGACCACCCTAGTAGCTATCATGATCAATACCCATTTGGATTTCATTATAATGACCCCTTTGTAGCTCTCAGAGTCTATGTCTTATGGTCTAACATTTATTTAGTAACGACCCCCTGGTTAGCTCTCACAGTCTAGCACCTCTCATTAATGTCCCATGATAGCTCTCACAGTCAATACTTATGCTAAATCATAACTAGAAATAATAATAATAATAATAACCTACTTATGGTAGCGCTCATAGTCAATTTCCATTTCTCATACTTTCATGATGTGAATCACATGCATCTCATATTAACAGTAAATCCATCCTAACAAGACTAGGCATGAAACAAAAAGAAACCTAACATGATTTCTAGTCCCAAAGGCCATAACAAATCAAACATGGGAAAAACACCATAAATAAGGTCATAAATCTTTTGAATAATCACTAACCATTTTTCGAACAAAAAAACCATTGAAGGCATTAAACAATGCTAAAATCAAAAACACCCAGTACCCTAAACAAGGGTATTCAGCACTTTTAGCATATATTCCCTATACAACCATGTAAAGGCACAAATCGCCTACCATGATGTTTTAAAACGAAACCCTCTATAATGTCGGTCAATTAATCATAATAGAATTTCATATATATATATATATATATAAACATGTCAAAATTGTTTAACATTGAATAACTCATGATAAAGGAGAAATCCAGAAGACATGATCTAGGGAATGAGAGAACTCACCGATGAGAATCCAACACACTGGGTAGCGTCTCATTCAAAACTTAGACAGAGTAACATTAGGAGCTCAATGATTTTCGGCAGTAGGCCTCCCTCTAGTACATGAAAAAGGAATAATAAAATGCTTCTAGAGATTAGACGCAACCCCAGTCCAAATAATCAAATAAATAAAAAAATACACGCCGTGTTCATTTAATTTACATGTCGTGTACTAGCCTCAACTAGTCCCTACTTTTGGACGTATTCTAGGTCACCCACACAGCCATGAACTGGTCGTTACACAGCCAGTACATGGCTATATACGACAATCAGATACACGACGTGTACATAGAAAAAACCCAATTCTTTCGTTTTCCTCAAAAACACCCGAAATCAAGTTCCATACCAGAAATAAAGATCCAAGATCTTACCGTCATTACCAAACCTAACTGATCATTATACCCTTTTCTTAAAAATAATCAGTAATTATTCATTTCCCATAATTTTGGATGTGCATTAAATATTATGAATACATGTGTTACTATTCTCTGTAGATTTGAGAGTGACTTCTATAATATTGGATTTATTGATATTCTTCATTTCAATCCCTGAAATATTTGATTATGTGATGAATGAATATTAAATTTCAAATCTATTTTCCACTTCCACATGATCAACATACCGATACAATTCTTCCAAATGAGGAAATATTTTTGTGTGAGAAACATCGTCAGGATGATGAGTACTGTCTATTCGTTGAGTTCAATATTAATTATTATGGGCTCTCCTCTATCAAAAACAAATATCTTTAAGTCCAAATTTAGAATAATGAAAAAAATATTCAAAAAAATAATTTCTTCTATCAGAAGTAGGATTTGAATTATTTATCCTTTTTTGACATCATAGATCTTATCCATTTAAATAGCTCTTTTCCTGTTCACAGCATGACATGGTATGACCTATATATCCATTTAATTGAAATTTCATAAGAGGAAATTTCTTCTCATTGATGTTTCTCTAAATGATACATTCCATAGGGAATGAGTTTGGCTGAAAACCATTTTTGAAAATATATGGATAGTTTTTAGTTCTCTGTTACATTTGATTTGAGGACTTCATCGTAGGATAATTTTTGATATGTCATACTTTCATCATCTATTTACCTTGGTTCATCTTGTTCCCAACCATTAATATTTCAACATCACAACCTGTTCCAATTTTTCCCATGCATGTACATTTTCGATCATCTGAAGAGTTATCTACCCCATCAGAACCATGCTTGGATCTCGTTATCAACTATGATAATGAGAATCTTACTAACTAAATTTCTTTCTTTAGATCCAATTAATTTTATTCACTATCATGTTTAATACTAAGAGTAATAACTTCTTCTTCCAATCACTCAACATTCATGGAATTCTCCTCTAGTATAGATTTACATTAATTAATGAAATTTTCTTATTAGTCAATTCTAATAATTCATTCCCTTACATATTCATTAATTTTAACGGTTGATGACTGTTATTTCACAAACTCTTCCAATCATTTAATTTTATCTTCAATATGGTGAAATTATTCTGATGATTCCTCCACAACTGCTATCCATTTTTTTCATTATTTACATTGATTCTCAGGATTTCTATGAACTCGTTTTTGTTGTAACATGTATCATTATCAACAAAAAAATTATTATCTCTAGATTTATCTTTTTTTGATTTTGAATTTTCTACTATAGCCATCATAAATGCATGGGTTCTGGATTTGAAATCTAGTTATTCATCCTAAAATAATTCATTGTCATCATCAACATCATTAGATAAAAAAACCATCCTTTGTAATTTCATTTTATATTTGATGTCTCCCTTTTAATAAAAAAATTTTATGAAGATTTTGTGAATTTTCCACTTCACATTATTCATCTTCGATCTTTATTGAGCATTGGGAGGCAATGGTACCAAATATGTTAAAATAAAAACATGCCAAGGGAATATTTCATTCAAATCACCCATTCCCTCTATTGAATTTCATTATATATAGAGAATGAATTTAATCTTTCTCTATATGATAATCAACTATATCTCTAGACAACTCATGTTTATCCATGGCATTGAATAAATTTTCCTTGGTTAATCATGTCATTTCATCTTTAGGTTTGACTTTCATTTAATATGCCACCAGAATTCGAACCAAATCATCTAGAGAATATTTATATTTATCCCCTTACTCATGGTATAAAACCATTTCATTTTAAGGAGGCATAAGCCTTCTTATTATTTTCATCACAATGTCAATGTCTTTGAATTCTTCACCAAGTCGACGTATAGCCACAACAACATTAGTAAATATATTTAAAAAATTATCTGAATTTTTATTTGGATTCATTTTCAATTAATAAATCCTATTATGCAGGACAAGAAGTTTTCCATACATCACATTGTTGTCTCATTCATTAATATTTTTCAGTTTTTTCACCATTTACTTTATTGAAGTACGACTGATCAACTATATATAGATTTGATTAGAATGATCATTAGTGATGGAATTATATGATTTACCATCTAAATCAATAATTTTTCCATCTGTCTTGGTCATAGAAAACTCCGTTGGATCGTTGACTTGTATTCCACATGTTGTTGCAAAGAATAGTCCCACTCCACGATATCATAGATTAAATCTTATCATGTACTTCGATATCTGAATGTTACATCCATCATAGTGGGGGAAACCTCTTATATTAACTGAATACTCTATGATAACAAAGAAGGACATATTTACCACAAAAACATTTACCCTTTAATTATACATGGATGACCCCTAAATGCCCAGAGAGGGGAGGGGTGAATCGGTGTGTCAGCCATTTCATCTCAAGTGAAAAATATTTTTCCCATGTTGAAAGGAACTTGTTAATCCTATATTATGATAACATCCTGTAATTATGACATTCACAAGATGAAAGGTGACATAAAAACATTATTTGGTTGACAATAAATTTTTTTTCCATAAAGGATACCTCAAAAGTGTTTTGGATGTACCTAAATCCCATATTCATCTCTAGATTTGGAATTCATAAGTCCTGTCACAATCACTATATTATAGGCACATTTTCATTCCAATATTTTAAAGATTACTTAATATATCCCCTGGAACACTTCCATAGACTCCCCCTAGAATGAAAATTTAAGAGTAGTATAACTCTATTTATAAACATGAAGGTCACTTCAAATAATTGATGTTAATGTATTTGACCCAATATAGAATGTGAATCATGTTTCACTATAGATCAGTGTTGATTAATACTAAAATCCCTATTCATTGAAAAAACGACATTGAACACCACCTTTTTCTGAGATCCGTTTAGATGTCACACTTCATCATGAAGAATACATTCCATCACGAATCTCACTGAGCCAACATGGTATACTTCATCATCATGAAGCTCACATTACTAGAAATCATTAGCATCAGTCAGGAATAATCATGTCTTTTCATGATTGTTAACCTCTCATGGAAACCTAGATTCATAGAGATCCCCTAGTATCGTGAAATCATGGAGATTCTGGATTTTCCATAAAACAATTAGTGAAAACTAGAGAGGGGTATCCATATATTTACAGGCTCAGTGATTGTGATTATTCATCACCTCTTGAATGATTCCCAGATCGACCAAAAATATTTTTGTGGTGTTCCTCCCTTCATGATGCTTTACTAATATTTTATGTAGTCATAGTGATGACCTTCAACACATATTGCAGACGTGATGATCCTATTCTCATATTCATGATGATCACTATCTCGATTCGTGATTCTCTATATATTCATGATCCTTAACACAGTCTTCATGAAACTAATAACTTTATAATTTTCATAATGTTTTTATTCCATAAAACACCCCAATCTTATGATATCATATTCCTCAGAATATTTTACCCTAAAAAGTTGGAAAACACTAGGATACATTTCCATCTTCTATATTGTATTCATCTTGAACTGTAATATAAAATTTCATTCAAACTCCCAAATCATCCATGTACTCCCCTATAATGCACATTCTCCCTGATCATCCATGTGGAGGATTGGTAAAAACATAATCCATCATTTACTTCTAGTGATTAATAGACTTCGTTTTAACACATCTTTTAATATCATGATCAAATGTGAAATTATAAAATTTTCTTGTGTTTCTATAATCTGTGCATAAATAATATCAACCATACTCGATGGTGCTTCTCCTACTGGTCAAAGATATCCTAAATGGACAAATATATATGGTGATCAATCTAAGAGTAGAACATTATATGTTATCAAAACGTGGTCCAAAAATATTCATCCATAACTCTTCATAATATATATATTAATCAACCATATTTGAATGAAACAATTATCAAGGTAAGTTTATAAAACTGTACTAACTTTTTAGAGTATATATGATCCATGAAAAGCATCAATCATTGATTTTGAATATGGAATAATTGGTGTAATATGGTCAATTTATGAATGATAACTCAAAAAAATTATGAAAATATATTTTTTATGTATTTCCTATCACTAAGTCTATTTATATTCTATTACACTTATATTATTGAACCTAAATGGGCTATATTTCTCTAGTTGGAACCTTTTTCTATATATTCACCCAATTTCACATGATTACTATGGACATGATCATTTAAAAAATCTAATACATTTCTATAAGACTATATAATTTCTTATCATAATGTTATATATATTAAAAAAATAATTATATCTCAATGTGGACATTATGAAAAAACCCTATAGAAATCCTACCCACACAAAATTATATATATTTTAGACCACTAAAAAAAAATTAAGGTGTCCAAATATTTAGATAATTTCTCAGATGCATCACTTATGAAAATCTTCACCCTCTAGATCACAGAATTTATGTTTCTAATGTACGAATTTATACTAAAAAGAGAAGTGTGGGTTCCACAACTGTCGAATAAATGCATGAAAAAATCCCACATCCACAATTTAAAAACTATATCAAATCTAGAATTTTTATCATGTGACAGAATTCAGATTCCTCATATTCTTGTCAAGACTAATATGTTTTATTAAGAGTGTCGGTTACCATGTTCACTTGTGTGAAAACACTATATGTAAAGGTGTATGGGGTATTGCGTGGGTGGTGCGACTTGAGTAGGATGATCTTCAAATATGTTGTTCTTCATTAAAAGGAGTAGTGTGGGTTCCACAACTAGCAAATAAATGTATGAAAAAAATACCACATCCACAATAACAAACTATATAAAATGTAGAATCTCTGTCACATGACACAATTCAGATTCCCCATATTCTTGTCAAGATCAATATTTTTTATTAAGAGTATCGATTACCGTGTTCACTTTTGTGAAAACACTAAAAGTGAAGGTATTTGGGGGATGGCATGTGTGGATCGTCTTGAGAAGGATGATCTTTTAATATGGTGTTTATTTCGAACTATCGATTTGGTGGTTTTCTAATCAACTATTTCCACTTTTGATCCAGTGTTGGAGGTTTCATCGGCCCCTACGAGGGATTTGGAAGGGGCCATCTCCTCATATATGGAGCTGGATCATTTTCCAAGTGTTAATGGTTTTTATTTTGCGGATGCATTGAGAAATCATGCTCATAATTTATATTTGAATATGGAAAATTAGGTTTCTCTAGTTATGTTTTTAGATGGATTATTTTCTATTATGGATGATCCGGAAGTTATTAAACATAGACTTGAAGTCTGCAAGTGTTCATTGTTGGGCAGAATTTCACAAGTAGAATGAGATAAGACATGGATCAATTTAGACCATAAGGATAAGTTATTTTAATGATGGAATTTGAAAGGGTTGATGTTGATCCCAATCAGTAAGTGGTTTTCATATAGTTTCTAATAGAAAAAAGGATATGAGGGTATCTTGGAATAATTTCATCCCTTATGCTAAAACAAGGCCTTTTCAAACTGTTTGAATGTGATTGGAATTGTAATCCCATTATATAGAGTAAAACTACTACTTGGGATTAGATTAGATTGCATGGTCTTAATTGGTGGTATTATAATCCTATGATCCTATGATTTATTTCTTTGTGTGTGGAGATTACACTATAAATGGACCAATACACCATTGGTGGAGATCTTGACTTCAATGCCAGCATTATTGTTGAAGTTGAAATGGAATCCAGAATGCCTGAACCGGTTCATTTTATTTAGATTGATTGAAAATTTTATATTAAGGTTGAGTATCAGTAGAAACCACCTTTGTATGACTATTTAATGGTTTTTGTACACAATGATTCAAATTGAAGGAATATTCAAAATAAGGTGACCAATCCTTCTAGTGAAAATTCAAAAACTTGGAGAGATGTTGGTTGAAGAAAGAATGTTAATCAGAAGGGTGAAAATTCAGTAAAGGATACCAATATTACTTATATATTTGTGTTTCATTATTGTTATTAATAGGTTAAGGCTTCGAAGGAAGAGGCTGGATCGATCTCCTCTGGCGGTGATGTGCATATGAAAATTGATAGTGTCACCACTGAAGAAAATGCTCCCTATAACAATTTAATTGTTTCTATTAATCATGGTGACATAAAGGAAATATATGATCAAAAACAAAATCATTATACATAAATATTTATAAAGGAGGTTTTCACCAATGGGTCCATGGTTTATACGGATAGTGTTACTTCAGGATCGGTGGTCGAGGGGGTTGTTCAATCTGTAACCTATCCGGGTGTTTCTCCATGTAGGAAAGCATCTTCTACTAACATAACTGCTCAGATGAATAGAGGGAATTCTCTTTAAGAGGTGGAATCTCTTATTCCCTATATGGTATTCCATCGACCTCTAGGCTCCAAAATTAATGTTTGGGAAAATTTAATATTGTAGGTATGAGATAGCTCCATTCCTTATGGGTCAACTGGCAAGGATTCAAACCCAATGTAAAAATTGTGTGATTTAGTGGAGGAAGACGGTGAATTAAAGATGGAAAATTTTCCAATCTGACAATGTGATCCTCTTTTTCTAGTAGAGGTCCATGCTCTACTTCACTAGATACTCATTTTAGAGCTCATGGAATTGTTACAGGAGATAGAATGTGGACTAAGAGTCTATCAAAACTAGTTAATGAATCCCAAGAATCTTCTAGTAATAAGAAATAAAAAAATAAGAAGAAGAAAGGAAACATTAATTGTAAATACATTTTTAAATGAATATTATTTAATGGAACTATTATGGAATTGCTAATTTATCTACCATTAACACTCTGTGCATGCATATACTTGATCATAAACCAATGTTGGTTTGTATTTTGGAACTCGAAATCTCATTTTCATTGGAATTTTATGGTCTCAATAAGTTGGGTTATCACTTTATTGGTTCTAATTCAGTTCCTGGACAAGAAAATTCATTATGGGATTTCGTTCATGATTCATTGTGATTGGTTGATATCATTAATATTGATTAGTATATGATCTCTTGTGCTTTTCAGATTGGTTTTGCGAAGGTATTTTGTTATTTTATATATTCCAAGTGTAAGAATCAGGATAAAAGATGTTAATGTTTTGAAATTTAGATTCTAAGGGGTCATTTCACTTCCACCGGGTCTCTTGATGGAAACATTAACATGATCTTCTACTCTAATGAAACAATTGATTCCCTTCCCTCTTAGATATCTGTAATAGATTTTAAATCATGTATTGATGATAATGAATTCACTAAGGATAACATAGTTGTCTCCAAATACACCCGGTATAGGAGATATCATAACTTTATGGTTTCAATAAAACATGATCATGACATTGTCAGTGATGTAACACTTGATCAGTGTGACTCAATCTCCGACATACCTGTTTCAAAAGATTCATCGGATCATCACCCAATTATTGTCTTTGTCAGGAGTAAAGAACAAAGAGTGCCTCATCTATTCCTTTTTAACAATTCCTGGACCCTCAACTCTATTTTTGATATCCTTTTTACTAATTTCTAGAATAATATTTATTACCTTATGAGGTGTTGGCATGACTGATTAAATTAATGCCGCAAAAATTTTAGTTGAAAATGTGGAGCAAGGAGGCATTCAGTGTGATTTATAAAGAGATGTCTAATTTGGATAAATCTCATTAGTGACTTCAATATGAAGAGACTGAAAAATATTTTAATCTTCACATCTTATAGGAGGTGAAAATGGACTCCAAGTTGAATAATCAGTTAACTATGATGGAGATTACTCTTAAAGAAACCTTTAGAAATAAGTGGTTCCAAAAAGGAGACAGAAACAATAAAATCAACACTCTTCAAATAATTCATAAGGGTGGAATGACTTTATCCTTCCACACTTTTGGTGATCATATTTTTAATAATAAGGAGCTTATTTTTGGCCAGATTCATGATTATTACAGTAGACTATTTAATGGTCCTAGTTTAGAAGGGGATTTGAAATTGGTAATTATTCCTACATTGGATCGTCGTGATGATAAACTCTCTATTACCATCATACCCTTAGAGTTTGAGATAAAAGTAGATATTTTCAGCCTTAATGTTGGTAGTCCTCCTAGTTGAGATGGTTTACAGAAATATTTTTTCATGAAGTATTTGGAGACAATAAAAGTGGACCTTTGCAATATGGTCACTTATTTTATTACCAAAGGGGTACTTCCTTTATGTCATAATGCCCAATTCCAAACATTTATTCCAAAAGGCAATAATTCATGTGATATACAACTATTAAAGACCATCTCCCAGGTTAACACTACTTTCAAGATTATTTGAAATATTATTGCTAATTTTAATTCTAGAATTGCATCGAAAATAGTTTCATGGAATAAATTAGGTTTACTCAAGAGGATATCTATTCAGGTGTGCATCTATTCAGCTTTGAAATATTTCAATCTCATTAGAAAATATATTAGAGGTGGTAGAATTTCTCTAAGATTGTCATTAGGATGGAATTTGACACTCCTAACTGGAATATTCTATCCAAGGGGGTTAGTTTATTTGGATTCACCAATTCTTTCATCAATTGGGTTGCTTACCTTCTTGAATTTGTTTACCTCCTCAGTAGGATCATCTCACATTTGGTTTCAAAGGGAAAAATCAAGAAAATAAATGTTTCTAGGTCTCTCTCTTCCCGACTGAAATTTTTTATGTGGATGATATTATACTTTTGCTTAAGTGGAGTAAGAGGAGTATTTGGATTCATAAAAGCATTATTCTTAATTATGAAAGTCTCTATAGGGAATGATTCATTAGGGGAAAATATTTAATATATTTTGGGAAAATGTTCAACATTACTCAAGAGAATTACATTCTCTCTAAGATGGGAATAAGAGAGTGGAATATTCCCTTTATCTATGCCAATGTCCCTATATTTTGGGGAAAGCCAAGAGATAGTTATTTTTGGACAATTGAGGATAGGATTGATGCTCAACTCTCAACATGGAAGTGAAATATTTTATCAATGGCTGGATGGATTAGTCTGCTGATGTTTTTTGTTGCCTAGAAATTTGGTTACTATTTTATGATTTACAAATGGTCATGAGTTATTATTAAGCATTTAAATTTTAGAATTATGAATTATTTTTTGGGTGGGAAAGTTCAAGAATTATTAATAGTTACCATCCCTTGGAAGGAATGTTTTAAACCTCTTTCTAATTGAGGAATGTGCATAAAAAATATAAAGGTTTTTTTAATGATTTTCTCCAATAAATTCTTACTTGGAACCTCATTAAAAGCATCATGGGATCCATGGGGTTCCTTGAAGCTCACTCTATTGTCAAATTTAAGTTTTTTAATGATTCATAACATGAATCATCAATCTGGTTAGAAATTAAATCAACTTATCAAAGTATAATGTCATGTTAAAGATGGATATTTTATAAGAACTAAAATATATATTTTGGCCTGATAATAGGGCTGGATATCCTTTAATTGACGTTTTCTTGCCATATTTTTTTTAATTTTTTATGACCAGAAATCTACCAATGCTTTTATTGAGGCTTCTCACTCTCCATTGCAGGAAGAGATTCTGGGGAATGTGAATAATTAAAATTTTGTTTCTCACTCTAACTTTACGTCTTTGGAGACTTATAGAAATGATAATTTAAATAGTAAAGGATTCTATCATTTTACATCACACAATTCAAACCTGGACCTCAAAAGGATAAATTATTTCATGAAGGACTAGATCAGAACATGTTAGCTTACTGTCATCTGGGGAATTTCTCATAATTGTATTCCCAATGATAGTGTATTCCATAATTTGGGTATCATCCACTAATATTGGTTCATCTAATCTCATCGTCATGGGGAGGAAGTTGAGCACCTTTTTCTTAGCTGTGTTACTTATATGGATATCATGAATCAACTCCTAGATCTCTTTAGTATGCAGGGGCTTTAGTTCTCTAGCATGCTGGATCTCTTGCGTTGTTGTTCTCACTTGTATCATTTTTTACAGGTATATGAGTTATTAATAGTTTCTATATCATTGTGTTTAAATTCAATCTGGTGGACTCTAAAGAATCTTCTTTATGTTGGTACACCAGTCTATTATAGGATGATATTGATGTGGGTCGTTCAGAATATTTAGAATTCTATTGTGGCTCGTATGGGATTCTATGACAACTATGTGTTGTATTTCTTCACAATGAGAAATCTATGGGTCTCCTCCACTTTTATACTGATTAAGGGAACCATGGATGTTTTTTAATTCCCTCCATTCCCTATTTGGATCATGATGCATATGTATGGTGCCTTTAAAGGATGCCAGGGTCCATAGTGGTGTTGGGACATCTTCCGTGATCGTGAAGAAAATGTCAAAGGTTGTTTTTATGGATTTTATGGAGTTTCATATTCCTTGGAGGGAGATATGCTTGGCATCATTCATTGTATTTCATATGTAGGGGAGAACTTTTGGAATAACATTTGGTTTGAGAGTGATTCTTCAACCCTTGTGTAAGCTATCGGAAATGGTGACTCTCATCATTCATGGATACATTCACCAAAATGGATGTATTGCATGCCTTCTCTCTTAAGTATTAACATCAACATCACACACATATTCAGGGAAGCATACATGGTTGTGGAGGATCTGGATAATAATGGAATTGATGTAACTCTAACATGTATATACTTACTCCATAATGACATTATTTCTCTATATGAATATGATTGTAAAAATAATCATTGTTTCCAACTTCAATAATTTTTTATATATATATTATATTTTCTATCATTTGGCTATAGGACTCTTTAAAAAAATTCACTTTTTAATGGGTATAGATATTCGTTAATTAATAATCATGTATGAACATTTTATATAAAATTATCACTAAATTTAGATATCCATTGGTGAAAATTTATATTAGACTCTTGTGATCCATGTAGTCCAAAAATAGTTCCCCAAGATTTTAATTCATTAAGCTATTTAACAAAATCATTGTGATTAAGATCTCTATATCTATGTTTGAGTAGTTTTTTATTATATAACAGCTTCTTGACAACATAAAATTCACTAACTCCAACTAAATCAGATCAAATCCATGCTCAGTCAAATAGGTATCATAAAAAACCATGTGATCAATTTTTTCATCTAGTAATCTCAATTGTAGATAAATTTTAAGAATCAATTTCAAATACTCAAATCAATATTATATCTATATTAAAACATGAAATTATTCCACTTTTAGTAAATTCCATTCATGGGCTTATAATTATAGTGTTGTTCCCCATGAAACTTCAGTAGTACAAAAAAATCACAATAAATTAAATAATTTTAGGTACATTTATAGTTGGATCCCCAGAGATCATAATAAAATTAATTGTGGGTAAATATATTCTAAAACATATCAATTGATTTTTCCCAATATGTGGACATCTCAAATGAATATTTTTTTACTCAATAGTTTACCATAATTTATGTTCTCAAATAGATTTCATTCAGAAATCCATAAATGCTCCACATTATTCTCTAAGGTCCCAAAATATGTAATGATTATTGTAACACCCTAGGTAAATAAAGAATATGAAATTTTTATATTTATCCATATTTGTGAATAAAATATTAATATTACTTTAAAGGGGATTCTATGCTCGATGGCGTACCCAATACGCAACAACGAGTTTCTTGGGAATCTTACGTTGCACTCTAATAATAAAATAATATTATTTAAAATAGTAGTTAATGCCTTGCCGTTGTAATGGAAGGAATAAACATAACTAACTACATAATGATTATATATGTTTGTCAATTTTTTTACTCTTTACAATAAATGTTAGAGGATTAAAAATGAGAATGAATCCAATTTTAAGCGTAGACATTCTAATATTCTTTAAATAGTTGATTAACCGCCTTTTGAAGGCGAACCTCTTTTAAATCCACTTTTTGAAAATTTTATGTGTTATATATGACAAAATAATATTCTTATTTAGAATCGGGACAACAAAATTTACTCTATGTAAATTTTTGGTATCTTTCTGATAAAGTTCATTTTTTAATGAATAGTTAAAATGTTGTATTTTAATTCAAAACCACTTTTTAATCTAATTTACTTATATGATTAGAGTATATTTTTAATTGTTTTTAAATTAAAATCAGAATATATTTTTACCATTTAATCCAATAGTGGTCGTTGGAATTAATTTCACTTTGAAATTGGACTTAAACTAGTGTCAATCTTTTGATACTTATTGTTTCATAAAAACACGCTATTTGCTCTGACAGCGGGAAATAATTATTAATTTAATTAATTAAACTTATATGTTTTGAATTTTTTAAAATAGAAATCATTTTTGAATTCGGAATATCAAATATAGCTTAGGGTGATGTTTTGGTTTTTTTCTGGAAAACTTCAATTTTGATGAATAGTGAAACCACTAAGTGTTACTTAAGAAACTGATTTTTCGTTTAAATGAAATTTTACCACCTCTGTGTTTTGAATTTCAAAAATCCGACATACATGGTTGTCATAAAGATGTAAAATGTTGTTCAATGGGATTAAAATAATTTTTTTTTGAATAGTAACTTTTATGTTTTTAATCGCGATTAGTGGTAATTAGTGTAGTTTAAGGTAAAAATAATGTTTTAATAATATGAGATGAGCCCGACACATGTCCTACCCTAATTGGATGTGTCATGGGCGACCAAGACAATCCATGGGTCAACTTGAGGACCCCATGGAGCTACGTGGGTTGGGAAATGACATAAATAACTGTTTATTTAATGATAAAGTAAAAATGACACAAACATGAGATGTTTTACTAAAACAATTTTTACATGGAGTTATACAAGTCAGATGTTTTACTATAAATATTCATTAGAAATATAAAAAGATTTCCTACATCATGATTTTTTTTTTAATTTTTAGACATTAAATATATTAAATTATTTATGACATCATGATAATGCAGTGATTACCTCATTAATAAAGGATTTAAATAAAATGAAAAGAAAATGTAAAATATATGACATAAACATGTCAAAAACCTATTTAATGGGTATATTTAGAACCATTATCACCTTATACTCTAATTATATCAATGTGGGACCTTTTAAATCCGAAACTCATTTTAAAATAAAGGAACATTTCTTTACTTTCCAAGGGTGCCCCTCCTCCCCTCTTATAAAAGGCCCCCGCCTCTACCTCCTTACCCAAACTTCCAAAGCCTTTGGCTCTGCCAAACCCTACCCATTTTGTATCTCCAAATCCCTATCTAACTCCTTGAAGCCTAATTTTGGGAATAGGTCTTCCCAAGGAATCCTTTGAGCTCAATCCAAAGGGAGTTACCCGATTTTAAGGTAATGTCTTCACTTGAGTCCTTTTGTTATATTTTGCTTCTCCAACCCCCTAAACTCTTTTTATTCATTTATTTTGTAACAAATACAGTATATTAAATATTCTTGGATGTTGTTATAATAAGTATTCGAGCTACACTTACACACACCTTCGTCTAATGGTTAAAGAACATACAGTTTCTGTGGTTGGCGATTTCCTCGTCACGAAACGATGATTCTTCAATATTATTTTAACACATTTAAAGTTGGACATTATTATGTCACTGCATTTTATATATGATATATATGGTATTTATGTTTACTATATTCTTCTGTATTTTATATTTAAAACATAACATTATTATTTTCATGTTGTGTAAATGTGATAATTTCATATGAGGAAGTGTGGACTACCGCCCCCTCAAGTGATGTGACTCATACATGAAATACATGGAATGTATAAAGAATGAATTTAATGAACATATGTGACCTATAAAACATATATATTATACTGTAATTATAATATATATATATATCATTTATTTTTAATTCCATTAATATGAAAAAAATGAAAGTAGTGTTCATGCGTACGTACGGCCTACCGTCTCCATGAATGGTGCTTTTCATTTTTTTATATCCAAATTATATGGAATAGTATAAAATTAATATGGACTGGATATATATGATATTTTAATCATTAATACTATTTTGGAAATTATTTACTTATAACTTCATGGGCAATCATTTTTCAAACAAGTTCATTTTTGACTCATGTACCAAACATCGGCAAAAACATCTGATATGAACTAACATTATTAAACAATTATTATAACATTATAATATGTGATATGAACTGAATAATAATATGTAATGGAGGTCCTTAGGTAATTATAAATTGACCAAAGTTTATTATTCAGGAATATAACGAAACGAACAAGACAAGTCGGACATGAGGTAAGGGAACCTACACCTCTCTTTCTTTTTATGTAGACTATTTTATGTCATTACTTTTAAGCTCATATTACTTATAATTGGGATGCTCTTTTATATTACTCTTACTGTAATTTTTATGTTCATATGATGATAGACCCTATTCTCTCTCATCAATCCAATTTGGAAGTTTTGAGTGGCGCCGTTAGGCTGCCGAATTTTCGTAAGAGATCTAACCTCGCTCTTTCTTTTTAAGTACTCTCCTTTATGTAACTTCTTTTGAGCTCCTATTTGTGATGTTGGGGGATGTCATTTTATATTACTCTTTCTGTAAAAATTATGTTAATATGATAAGATACCCTATTTTATCTCATTAATCCATTTTTGGAAGTTTTTAGTGGCGCCGTTAGGTTGACGAGTTTTCTTAAAGGATTTTTCATCTCACTTTTATTATCGTGAGATTTATGCTACATTTGCCACAATTTCATTTGAGTGGTTTATGTACTGCCCATTATTTTACTCATTATGTAATATACTTTCATTTATGAGTATTTACATCAATATTTTATTGTTCTTCTTTCACGGGGTGTATGTTTCGAAAGATACCCATGTCGGTAAGGGGACCTTTCACCCTCCTCTTTTCAAAAGACATCTTTTGTTATATCTTTTAATTAACATAATATTATGTTGGGATATGTTCTTTTATATCCTTATTGATTTAAATTTTATGTCCATATGATGAGATACCCTTTTTATCTCTCATCAACTCATTTTCTGAATTTTGTAGTGACGCCGCTAGGCTATCTTGTTTTTGCAAGGGAACCTCTCAACCCAAATTTGATTCTTTGGGATAAACTTGTACTCCTTGAATATGTCGTTATATTAATATGTGTGATTATCCTCTAATTGTTTTACACTTAATATCCACTTATATTTCGTGTAATTGTTTTTCACACATAATTAGTAATTGATTTATCCTTAAACCAAGGATATTGTCTTTGTAATGGACTTCGTCTCAATCTCCATTCATTGAGGAATATTTTGTTTTATACACAACCTTCTTTTATATGGTGTATAAACCCCTTTTACTTTTACATTTATCCAAAAAGGAATATTTTTTTATACGAAGCGTTTTACTAAACAACAAAAGGGAATGTTTTTGTCGTACGTATGTGGCGACAATGACTTCTCCACTGCCATGAACATTATTTGAGTTTCGACTTCTTCTACAAGACATACCTTCTCTTTAAAAAAAACCATGTTTTACTTTTCTTTTATTCTGGTATTGAAAATGGTTTTCATAATTTTTTTAATATCAATGTGTTTTATTGAAATCTTGTGATTGAAATGTGGAAATGTTATGTTTCCTTTATGCATGTATTATGTGGTACGATTATGTTATGGTTCTTGGTCATTGTTATGAATATGGGTGGTTCCGTGATAAACTAAGGCTGAGTGAGACCGATATAGGTCTCCAATGCATTGGGTAACACGAAAGAGTGAAACGTTAAGGTTTCTCTGAAGATATTTAGGGAATATACTGTGGTGGGTATTCCAAATGTAACCAAGAGGGTTACTCCCAACATAAGAAATGTTATGAATGCCTCAAGTTACCTTTATGTCTTATTATTTCTATGATTTATTCATGATTTTATGAGGTATGTTAAATTTATTATGCTTTATGGGTAAAGTATGATTTCATTCTTATGTATATATGTACTCATGTTTCCTTTCCATACTTTTTGTAACCCTAAATGATCTTTTTATGCTCATCCCGAGTTTGTGAAATATTTTTCATAGGTCAAGGGAATGGTACATGATGTGATGATAGTGTCAAGGAAGTGTCAAGAATGAATCCAAGTTTTATTTTAAATATGTTTCCGTTGATGGGAAAAATGAATAATGTCTTTTATGTAACCACTTTGTTTAAATGTGGAATGTAATGAAGGTTTTATGATCTAATTCTCTAAAACTCTAAACCTGAAAATATCTTCAATGTGTAATATTGTATTAACCCAAGATTAAGTAGGGTTTAAGGGTGGGGCATTGTAGTTGGTATCAGAGGTTGGTTTAGACAACTTTATGGATTACGAGTTATTATTAGACACATGATTAGTATCTATATCTAATATTTCAGTTAAATCCTTGTTTTATTACTTTTTTCAGGTCAAGTAAAGTCGGTTACGAATGGAAGGAGAAGGATCTCAAACGACATTCCTATCTCTTCCTGATGACATGCTTTCAATAATTATTGCAAAGTCATGTTCGGATGATTATGAAACTTTTTCTTGCATACAACTCACTTGCAAGCAGTTGTTTGAGATATCAAACACCTCCACTATACCTCGTTATCATTTTGGATCATGGGTTGTTTTTAGACAAATACTATTTTCACAATATTCACATAATTTCAAGAAAGGTAAATATTATCAAGGAATTTTGAAATATTTTACCTTATCACAAGAATTTGAAGCATATTATGATTTTAAAAATGGTGCTGAGGAAGGAGACCCTTGTGCAACCTATTTATATTTTCTTTTAAAATATAGTCTCTCAGTACATACTTATGGTATTTTAAAAGGACCAATAATATAATGTTTCAACTAAAATTTTGTCCGACTATTTTATAGAAATCATGTTTTATCAGATGTTTTGGAATTATATGTCCTACATGATTATTTTCCAAAACTGTTTTTCTGTGAACACCCATATGACCCATGTTGTACAAGGTGTATTTGGATGGAGGAAGCAAATGATATTGAAAGATCTGTAAATCATTGTTGTAATGCATGGGACTTCTACCTACGTGAGCAAGATGATGATCAAACCGAGTGGACGCCATGATCATGGTATGATGTCATTCATTTTGGGAATCGTTTTATTTTATCTTATGGTGGTGAAATAAGACTTCAAGAATTAAGATGTTGAGATCGTAACGAATTTGGATGAAAATTGGAGGTATAAGGAAACTATTGAGTTTAAAACATATTAGGGTTATTTTTGGATTTTTATAAAAAGGACAACACACATACCGTGTGACAACCCGTCGCGTCAGACAAAGCTGCGGGAATCGAACCCACAACCAAAGTGCGACTGGTATTTATTGCCTACCACTGGACTATGTGAAGTCCCCGGTTAGTTTGACTGATTATTTTTAGTTAGATGATTTTATGAATTAAGAGTAAGTTGATTTTGGGTATTCTATGGAAATTTATTAACCTATCATGGAGGATATGCGATTAGGTTAATTACTTTTCAATACGAGACATTAAGAGCAACTGATGTTGTTTGGAGATAAATGTTACGATATAACTTGGAAGACTATGTGACTAAATCTTTCAATTATTCGGGTTTCAATCTTATTTTGGTTTACTTTGAATAATTTTATGGACAAATTTTTTATCGAATGGTCCTTGTTGAACTTTGGGTTTTGTTGGACTAATTTTGAAGATATTGAATAGATTTTCTTCTTATAAAGGGGTATCCTTTTCTGGATTATCTGATATTGTACTAACCTTTTTGGTTTTGGTTTTGGTTAAAGTCTAAAGACATGGGAAGTATGTAGTTCCGTTTTGTGGATTAGGTGATTCTCTGGACGTTGATTATATTACTCTTAATGTGAAAAAGTCTTCCCAAATACTCGTCTTTTGGAGAAAATATGATTTTGTGCAAGGAATCTAATAAAAGTTGAAAGTCGACATGATAAGTGATTATGTTTCATTATGAATAAATTCCTCAATAAAAGGTAACTTAAAAAAATGTTGTCTATTAACTTTTCCTACTGGGGAATCGAATACCGTTTAACCCATCTCAAGTTTGTGATTTTCTTGTGGTTAACTTTCTCCTAAACATGTTTTCTATCACTCTCCATCAGAACATGACCCTATGTTTTCTCCTCCATGTCAATGTTTTCCTACATGGAATCCCAGTATGGATTAACTCGGGTGAACTCTGTACTTATCTTTCTTTATTTTTAAAGTGATTGTTTTACTGACTCTTCTTCCGATGTGGGACTTTCAAGGATTTTTCCAAGCTCAATTTTAAAATTGAGAGGACACAATTCCAAAAAGGGGGGAAGGATGTAACACCCCAGGTAAATAAAGAATATGACATTTTTTTATTTATCCATATTTGTGAATAAAATATCAATATTACTTTAAAGGGGATTCTATGCTCGATGGCGTACCCAATACACAACAACGAGTTTCTTGGGAATCTTACATTGCACTCTAATAATAAAATAATATTATTTAAAATAGAAGTTAATGCCTAGCCGTTGTAATGGAGGGAATGAACAGAACTAACTACAAAATGATTATATATGATTATCAAATTTTTTTTACTCTTTACAATAAATGTTAGAGGATTAAAAATGCGAATGAATCCAATTTTAAGCGTAGACATTCTAATATTTTTTAAAAGGTAGATTAACCGCCTTATGAAGGCAAACCTCTTTTAAATACTATTTTTGACAATTTTATGTGTTATATTTTACAAAATTTAATTATTATTTAGAATCGGTACATCAAAATTTACTTTGTGTAAATTTTTGGTATCTTTCCGATAAAGATCATTTTTTAATGAATAGTGAAAAATGTTGTATTTTAATTCAAACCCTCTTTTTAATCTAATTTATTTATATGATTATATTATCTTTTTAATTATTTTTAAAGTAAAATTAGAATATATTTTTACCATTTAATCCAAGAGTGGTCGTTGGAATTAATTTAACTTTGAAATTAGACTTAAACTAGTGTCAATAATTTGATACTTATTATTTCATAAAAACATGCTATTTGCTCTGACAGTGGTAATTAATTATTAAATTAATTAATTCATCTTATGTGTTTTGATTTTTTTAAAATAGACATCATTTTTGAATTCAGATTATCAAATATAGCTTTGGGTGATGTTTTGGTATTGTTCTGGAAAACTTCAATTTTTAATGAATAGTGAAACCACTTAGTGGTACTTAAGAAACTGATTTTTCATTTAAATGAAATTTTACAACCTCTGTGTTTTTAATTTCAAAAATCCAACATACATGGTTGTAATTAATATGTAAAATGTGGTTCAATGGGATTAAATTTTTTTGGTGAATAGTAACTTTTATGTTTTTAATCGCGATTAGAGGTAATTAGTGAAGTTTAAGGTAAAAATAATGTTTTAATAATATGAGATGAGCTTGACACATGTCCTACCCTCATTTTATGTGTCATGGCCGACCAAGACAATCCATGGGTCAACTTGGGGACCCCATGGAGCTACTTTGGTTGGGAAATGACATAAATAACTTTTTATTTAATGATAAAGTAAAAATGACACAAACATGAGATGTTTTACTAAAACAATTTTTACATGGAGTTATACAATACATATGTTTTACTATAAATATTAATTAGGAAGCTAAAAAGATTTCTTACATCATTATAGTTTTTTTATAATTTTTATAAATTAAATATATTAAATTATTGATGACATCATAATGATGCAGCGATTACCTCATTAATAAAAGATTTAAATAAAATGAAAAGATAATGTACAATATATGACCTAAACATGTACAAAACCTATTGGACGGGTATATTTAGAACCCTTATCACCATATACACTAATTATATATATGTGGGACCTTTTAAATCCGAAACTCATTTTAAAATAACGGATCATTTCTTTACTTTCCAAGGGTGCCCCTCCTCTCCACTGATAAAAGGCCCCCACCTCTACCTCCTTACCCACACTTCCAAAGCATTTGGATCGGCAAACCCCTCGCCATTTTGTATCTACACATCCCTATATAACTCCTTGAAGCCTCACATTGGGCAGAAGTCTTCCCAAGGAATCCTTTGAGCTCAAACCAAAGGTAGTTACCCGATTTTAAGGTAATGTCTTCACTTGAGTCCTTTTGTTTTATTTTTCTTTTCCAACCCCCTAAACTCTTTTTATTCATTTCTTTTGTAACAAATCAAGTATATTAAATACACTATGATGTTATTATAGGAAGTATTCTAGCTACACCTATACAAACCTTCATCTAATGGTTAAAGAACATATTGTTTCTGTGGTTGGCAATTTTCTGCCTCACGAAACGATGATTGTTCAATATTCTTTTAACACCTTTAAAGGTGGCCATTATGATGTCACTGTAATTTATATATGATATATATGGTATTTATGTTTACAATATGCTTCTTTATTTTATATTTAAAACATAACTTTATTCTTTTCATGTTGTTTAAATGCGATAATTTTATATGAGGAAGTGTGGACTACCGCCCCCTCAAGTGATGTGACTCGTACATGCAATACATGGAATGTATAAAGAATGAAATTAATAAAGATATGTGACCTATAAAACATATATATTATACTGGAAATATAATATATATATATATATATCATTTATTATTAATTCCATTAATATGAAAAAAATGAAAGTAGCGTTCATGCTTACGTACGACCTTCCGTCTCCATGAACGGTGCTTTTGGTTTTTTATCTCCAAATGATATGGAATAGTATAAAATGAATATGTAATGGATATATATGATATTATAATCATTAATACTACTCTGGAAATTATTTACTTACAACTACATGGGCAATCATTTTTCAAACAATTTCATTTTTGACTCATGTACCAAACATCGGCAAAAACGTCTGATATGAACTAACATTATTAAAAAATTATTATAAGATTATAATATGTGATATGAACTGAATAATAATCTTTAATGGATTCCCTTAGAAAATTATAAATTTTCCAAAGTTTATTATTTAGGAATATAAAGAAACAAACAAGACAAGTCGGACTTGAGGTAAGGGAACCTACCCCTCTCTTTCTTTTTAAGTAAACACTTTTATGTCATTCCTTTTAAGCTCATCTTACTTATGATTGGGATTAACTTTTATATTAATCTTACTGTAATTTTTATGTTCATATGATGAGAGACCCTATTATCTCTCATCAATCCAATTTAGAAGTTTTGAGTGGCGCCGTAAGGATGCCAAATATTCGTAAGAGATCTAACCTCTCTCTTTATTTTTAAGTACTCTCATTTATGTAAATTCTTTTAAGCTCCTCTTTGTGATGTTTGGGGATGTTCGTTTATATTACTCTTTATATAAACTGTATGTTAATATAATGAGAGAACCTATTTGATCTCATCAATCCCTTTTTGGAATTTTTTAGTGGTGCCGTTCGGCTGCCGAGTTTTTGTAAGGGAATTTTCATCTCACTTTTATTCTCGTGAGATTTATGCTACATTTGCCACAATTTCCATTCAGTGGTGTATGCACTGCCCATTATTTTAATCATTGTGTAATATACATTAATTTATGAGTATTTACATCGATGATGTATTTTCCTTCTTTCACGGGGTGTATGTTTCGAAAGATACCCATGTCAGTAAGGGAACCTTTCACCCTCCTCTTTTTAAAAGAATTATTTTGTTATGTCTTTTAATTCACATAATATTATGTTGGGATATGTTATTTTATATCTTTATTGATTTAAATTTAATGTCCATGTGATTAGATACCCTTTTTATCTCTCATCAACTCATTTTCTGAATTTTGTAGTGATGTTGTTAGGCTGTCAAATTTTTGCAATGGAACTTCTCAACCCAAATTTGATTCTTTGGGATAAACTTGTACTCCTTGAATATGCCGTTCTATAAATATGTGTTATTAGATTCTGATTTTTTTACACATAATATCCAATTATATTTGGTGTATTTTTTTGTCACACATAATTATGTAATAGATTTATCCTTAAACCAAGGATATCGTCTTTGTAAGGGATTTCGTCTCAATATCCATTCATTGAGGCATATTTTGTTTTATACACAACCTTCTTTTATACGGTGTATCAACCCCTTTGAATTTTACGTTTATCTAAAAAGGAATCTTTTTTATATGAAGCGTTTAACTAAACAAGAAAAGGGAATGTTTTTGTCGTACGTATGCGGCGAAAAAGACTTCTCCACCACCGTGTCCATTATTTGAGTTTCGGCATCCTCTACAAGCCATACCTTCTCTTTAAAAAAAATACCATGTTTTACTTTTCTTTTATTTTAGTGTCGAAAATGGTTTTCATAATGTTTTTAATATCAATGTGTTTTATTGATATCTTGTGATTAAAATGTGGAAATGTTATGTTTCCTTTATGCATGTATTATGTGTTACGATTTTGTTATGGTTCTTCGGCATTGTTATGAAGACGGGTGGTTTCGTGATAAACTAAGGGCATTTGAGCCCGATATAGCTCTCCAATGCATTGGGTAACGCGAAAGAGTGAAAGGTTAAGGTTTCTCTGAAGAGATTTAGGGAATATACTATGGTGGGTATTCCAAATGTAACCAAGAGGGTTACTCCCTATGTATGAATGTTATGAATGCCTCAAGTTACCTTTATTTTTTCTGATTTCTATGATTTATTCATGATTTTATGAGGTATGTTAATGTTCTTATTTTTTATGGGTAAAGTATGATTTCATTCTTAAGTATATATGTAATCATGTTTCCTTTCCATACTTTTTGTAACCCTTAATGAGCTTTTTATGCTCATCCCATGTTTTTGAAATGTTTTTCACAGGTCAAGGGAAAGGTACATGATGTGATGACAGTGTCAAGGAAGTGTCAAGAAAGAATCCATGTTTTATTTTAAATATGTTTCCGTTGATGGGAAAAATTAATATTGTCTTTTATGTAACCACTTTGTTTAAATGTGGAATGTAATGCAAATTTTATGATCTAATTCTCTAAAACTCTAAACCTGAAAAGATCCTCAATGTGTAATCATGTATTAACTCCAGATTAAGTAAGGTTTAAGGCTAGGGACTTATAATTACAATGATAATGACCATAAAATAATATCAATTTTTTGATTAATGATTTTTTATGAGTGTTTTTATCATTTTTATGATATTGTTTATGCAACAAAAGATCACCAACAACACATAATTCCCATATCAGTTCCTAAATTAATACTTTGGGATGTACCCCTTGAGACCCTAATGATATTGACATTTAGAGCCAATAATTATATTTGAGAGAATTAGTCCATTATTGAGTATATTTTTCTTTCCTATTACATGGTTCATGATACTACAATCATTATAAATACTTGAGAACGTACCATAATTTTTAACGGATAAAATGATATCATTACTGGGGGACATCATGTTCCTGATAAATCATATTTGTAATGTTTGCCTATCTACACTATTCATTATTTGATTTTATATGTGTCTATTCAATGATTTGTAATTATAATAATTTTGTATTAGGATGAAAACTGATATATAATTATATTTCAAAAATATTGGGAAGCCTTATAATTTGAATTCATTTAAATTCTACATATGCCTATTCTAATATATGAAGTTAATCCTATAATGTATAATATGTACATAGAAACAATATTTATAACTCATAGGTGAACTGATATGACATCCTATGTGAAATCACTAATCATCTATCCTAGTTATCACACTCTCCATTGAAAGGGAACCATACCACATTCCCATGATAAAACAGAAGTCTATGAGAGAAGCACTTTACCCTAAAAATTTACGAAATATGATCATTCAATTTAAAGGTTGAAATCATATGAATTCAAAATTACTAAAATATATTCAAAAAAACCAAATATCTATGTCTATTTTTACACATTTTATCAACGTTGTATAATTCCATGAGTTCACATAAGATAAAACATTGTTCGGCCGCTATTGTGATGCACATCACTGAACCCAAAAAAACAATGATTATTTAAAAATAACTACTGGAACCATTTTATGAAATTTATATATATGAGTAGTATTAACTAATAAATTATATATATATCCTCAATATATTGACAAATAATTTTAAAAAATAAATCATCTTTTGGTATTTTCTTATTATATTATTTATTCAAAAGTTATATTTATTTATCTTTATGAAATATGTATTATAATTATTTTCTATAACATTTATAAAATTTAATTCATATAGTGAACATAAATTTTTATATAATAATATCATAAATAATTATGTTGAAAATTATAATTTATCTAGAAAATATATATTTTTTAGTGAATAGTGAAAAATATAGTTTTTATGTAAAATTATATTTATTTTTCATAAATAAATTATTTGAAATGTACAATTTTCCTTTTGATTTTATTTATAGGTAAAATAATTATTATATAATTTTTTTCATGTAAATTTATTCTATATATTATTTATACCATATTTATGTATAAGTGTATTTCTATTCATATAATGCATTTAGTTTGAAAGATGATTTAAAATGAAAAATGAATCCTGATGATAGTTAATTAAAATTAAATCTGATGAAAACTTTATTTAAATGATATTATTATATTACATATCTTTATTTTTAAAAAAATTCCATATAATGAATATTACTATTGTATAGTTAAATCGAAATCAACATTTCAATGAAAGATTGATTTATTGGAAAAACTCCATTCAATCGTTCCTGTAGGATTTATTTTAAATTAAATTCTAATACCTCTATGAATTTATTTTCATGAAATGGATTCCATATTTTTAATCATATTAATCAATATTAGTTATTATGGTTAACTAAATTTTTAACAATATGAATACTAATTGTTGTAAATATTCATTACCACGGTAAAAGGATAATATGTTAATTATGTGTAGAAATAATTTAACAAAGAATATAAATAATGTAACTCTAATAGTATGAATATATATTTCCTTTTCATTAGAATTATTATTATAATTGATCCTTATTGTTTTTACTTTATAAATTAGTTCATAACTAGTTTGTTAAAAAAATTATATGATAAATCAGAAATAGTTTTTGTTGTTAATAGTAAAAATCAATTAAGGAATTTATTTTGAGGATTAATGAATTTTATAATATTTTAATAAAATAAAATTATTAAATAATTTTCATTAAATTTAAATTATCATATAGTTTTTTGGTTGATGTAAAATGTAATTTTTAAAAGCGCCATAATACTTTTATCTTCATAAAACTTGTGATTTTTAATAAATTTATTTCATTATTTAAAAAGATAAATTGACATATTAAAAATTATATTTTGAGAAAATTAATTTTGTTTTTTAATTAGATCATTTAAATTTTATAAATTTTATTTTATCATATTTTTCATAGAAATTTGAATGTTTTGGTAAATATCTAATACCAATTAAATATACATTTTATAATATGACATCATAATGACTCGAAAGTGATGTCATAAATAGTATAAATTGTATCCAGGAAAAAAATACGTTTTCAATTTAATATAGTGTGAATTTAGGTTTATTCAATTAATTTTATGAAGACAATATGGATCCTCCAAAAACATGTAATATATTTCAAAGATATAAAAGCATTTCATTAAGAGTATTGCTCACCACCACATAGTCAATGATATCATTTTAATATGTTTGGGAATTGGACTTATAAACAAATAAAAAAGTTCCATTTGGTAGAAATTTTAGGCAAATTTCACGGTTGGTTATGTGGTTTTGGATTTGATATTATGTTGAGTCCAAAAAATAAATAATTAATAAATCTCGTTCATTACCTATATTAACCCAAGAAAGATCCCAGTTCTCTTCACTCATATTGTAAGGAGCACATCCATTCTTTTACATCATTTCTATAGAGTCCTCCAAATGTGCACCCAATATTTTAGGATGTCCCTCCCAAGATTTTGTGGTTATACACTCAAGTAAGTGATCCTTGCCTTCCCATCTTTTCAATTCAATCACATTATTTTAAATTTGTCATATTAATTTCAATTCATCAGAATGTAGTAAATTTATAATAATTAATATACTATACAAGTTATGTTAACTTAATTATATATCATTTATAATTTCCCATTTTTAACATTATAAAATATGTTACTATGTCAAAATTCTGTAAGGGATCTTCAACTCTCATATTTTTATCATTAAATTGTTTGTATTATGTCTCTAAATTTCTTTTTTTATGTTGTGATATGTTCGTACATATTTCCCATACTATAAAATCAAATTATAATCAATTAGAGCTTCCTTTCACTCCCATTAGTACTTCCATGATCCATTATGTACACCCATTACAATATTGAAAATTTTTAAGGGATCGTTTCCTCTTCTTTTTATTCAAGCACCAATTTTATGATATGCCTTTTAATTGCAAATTATTAATGGTGGTTAATTTTATTATATATCCACAATGCAATAAATTTTATGAAATAGTTATGAGGAACTGAATTTCACATTCCTTAAAACCTCCCATGATCCTCTAAGTTCAATCATTTCAATGAAAAAGATTTGTAATGGACTCATCTCCCTAATCTTTCCAGTTCAAAAGTATTCATATTTTTATGCCTTTTTTTGAATTACTATTGTTGGGATAATTTCATATAAGCAATAAACTACATTAAATTTTTTGTCTATGTTTTTGTAGGCCACATTCAAATACTCTAATTCCAACAACGGTCCTTTATGTCACCATTTTTCATGCCGGAATTTAGTAATGGATTCTCACATTACTCTGTTTTATTTCAAGGACCTTCTATGAAATTATTATTTATAATTTAAATTATTTATTTTAACAATTATTTTATTTAATTACTATACATTATATATAATTTTATTCTGATGATATACCTTTTATACTCTCTAATTTTGACCCTTACTTAAGCTATTATTTTATGAGAATTTAATGAGGTATTTCTCTCTTCTGATTTCCATTCGTGAACATATTTTATGTTATGTTTGTTAAATTACATTTAATTGTCAAGTAATATTATCCTACATAATAACCTTAAATTAAAATTATTTTATAAATTATGATAGCTTTATTCCCTCACCTTAAGCTTCTCATGATCTTTTATATACACTGATTATCATTCAAAAATTTCAAAAGGATTCTTTTCTATATTCATGGTTCTTCATTACATTATGCATTATAATAGAAATATTATTATTTTGGGAAATGATTTTCCATGTCCCAATTAATTCAGATAAAATTTTTATGTAATATGAGACCACATATCTCTCTCATCAATCAATTTTTATGAATCATTATGTTATGTTGTTATGCTGCTAAAATTTTACCATGATCTTCCATGTCAGAACAATTGATCCGTAAATACCATACACATTTCTAATCAATGGTGTTCACATTTATACATATATAATTTATTATTTGGGTCTTGAAAAATATATTCCATACTCCATAATCATGTTATAAATTATTTTGATGGATGAATAAATTTTTGATGATCTTTATGGCACAATAAAGAATGATAATTAATTGAATATGATGGGTGCGCGTATATAGTACACCAATGTAGTGGGTAATGATTTGTATGATGATAAGTAATGTAGGAAAAGGATTTAAACATGATTACATTTTGGGACTTTCTCCACCATGATTTATTGGTGGTTTTATCCATGAAATATGTTTATAATTTATTTTATTATGTTATTTCCACATTTCCGTTGTTTCCATTATGAATATCATGATATAACATGTCTCATTGATCATGTTCATGATTCCTACACATTTTATTCCCCATTTATTTTCCGATTATCGAACATTTATCTCATAATTCTTTGATTATTCCTTTACTAGGATTTATTGATCATCCCTTTCTTATATTTTACCTAGATTATCATATACAGTTATAAAAGGAATGGAAGTTTATAATCATGTTAAAGATGTTTTGAATGATGTTTTTGTATCCCATGTTCATGATGTTATGATATGTAATGAATTCCTAAATGAATTATACTTATCATTATTTTAGATTGTTTAATGTTTAATGTAATGTAATAAATCATTTATTAATGTGTAATAACAATCAGGGTTTGAATATTTGTTTTCATGATGATTTTTTAAATTAATAATCCCATTATGTACCACTATTAAGGTAACATTAAAATCCCATAAGAATATATATTACTAAATAAATCCTTGATAACGTAGATTGAATCCTAGAAATTCACAAGTTAAGGTAATAAATATAATTTATATGGTGTCCCTTTAATTACAGTGGATTTATAATTTATTTGTTGAGATGTATAAAATTTTTAATCAATAATTATAATTTTATTCTATTTAATGGTAAAAAATGAGGAATAATGTAAATAATCAATGTGATATTAAATTTGATGACCCATCAATGAATATTCCTAATCAGATGGGACATCAATCTAGAAATATTTTGATTTTTCCAAATCAACTATAAAAAATCACAATTAACAACTGGAACATTTTTTAGTTCACAAATACATCATGAAATACAAGGAAAAAGTATAAATAAATTCTATAGATTAATGGTGACAATTAAAGGAATATGATATTTCATTTGTGAAATAAATAGTGAAAAGAGTAACCAATGGGTAATGTCACAAATGGACGAGGAGATGTTTTATGTTTTGAAAGACATGTCCTAATGTAGAAAATTTCCATAAAAAAGATTAAGGTGACTGATGGAAAAATGTTATATTTTTTTCATTATACAAATATATGTCATAAATGTGGAGAATTAGAGAATTAACCATGTGAATTCTCTATTACTAGGAATGATATTCATGATGATAATAAAAAATTATCAATGAAAAAGGAATCATGGAAAATAAAATGTTGAGATATATCATGATGATTGATACACATGTAAATACTACACCACTGTAGTGTATTTCATTTTTTATTTCAACTAATTCAATCTAATAATTATTTTTTATTTTATAATAACCCCTATCCACTACACAAAATGACATGACATCATTGAAGAATAATCAATTCCTATGTAATCTATTTGGATATTATTGAGAATATTCATCATGAAAATAGAATCAATCTTGTTTATAGTATATTTATGTTATCATATTTATATAATGGTTTCCATTTTAAAAATTAAATATAAATATATGGTAGAATTAATTCACTATATTTACCTTGAATCACCCTTTGACTATATAATATTACAGGAATGTGGTTGAATATCCTTAATAAGAATTTTATTTCGATATAAGAAAGAATATCTGGGTCTAATGTTGTGGTCTAAGAAAAAAAAATGATATATAAATCATTGAAGTTTAAGTATTAAATTATTTATGAAGGGTTATATGATATTTATGTTGAAAAATAATTATATCAATTACATTATTTATATAATAATCATGTGACAAATATGTATTTTTCCATAATAGTTTTTAATTATGTATATGGAATTTCCGTTGATTAGTACTAATAAATTATATAAGTTATTTAGTGATAAAGGGATATATTGGAAAAGACATGATTAAGGGATTGATAAACCATAATAGGTGATTAATTTTGGAATTGACCAATTGAATCATGGGATTATATATAAGGACCCAACCTTAATCATTACATATTCCTAAATTAGTTGAATAATTCACGTTGATGATATTTTCAGGTTTAGTGTTATAGATAATTAGGCCATAAATATTAAATATCAACTTGAAAATTTGATGTACATAAAAGAACTAATTATCCATTTTTTCATAATATAAAAACTCTTAAAAATAATAATATCTAGTTCCCCGTTTTAGAGGACATGAATTTTCCTTGATCCCATCTTTCACCATATTTATATTTAAGTCACATGGAAAAAATTTGAAAAACATGGGATGAGTATAAGTAGCTCATTAAGGGTTATAAAATAATAATTTAAATCATTAGCCCATCATTAAATACAAATCACTCAAACCATACTTTTCAAAAATAATATACATTATGAAGTCATAATATTTATGAATAACACACACAAATCATAAATCATAAATGCACTATATGGAATTCATAACATACATACAATGTAGCTGTCACACCTACATAGGGAGTAACATTTGTAATACCCATCACAGTATATTCCCAAAATCGTTTAGGAGAAATAATAATGTTTACCTCTGTCACGTTACCCATTGCATTGGAGATCTATCTCGTGCTCACCTGCCCTAGGTTTATCACAGAACCACCCATATATGTAAACAATAACCAGTAACCCTAACATAGTCATATCACATAACACCATAATAAAAGAAATATAACATTTCTACATTCTAATCACAATTTTTCATTTCAATATATTGACATAATCAATTCTTTCTCAAAACCATTTTCAAAACCATTTAAAACATTTAATAAATTCATTTTTTAATCAAAGTGTCCCATACCACTTTGAATTTTTTAAATGAATTAAAATTTTAAAACATTAATTTCCATATATATAATTTCTTATAACCATTTTTAAAACGTGGACATTAATGATAATTATTTATAAGATTAAATCATTAAAACATTTACAATGATATTTTAGATAAAGATCTTTTAAAAAAATGAGAGATGCTTGAATACAAATAATTGAGAAATAAAATTTATTTATAACACTATAATATAATTAGAATAATGGGATTCATGATATAATATGACAAAGGATAGTATATACACCTTATAAAAGTGAATTGGTGCATAATGATAATGATGTCTCATGGGAATGTAAATTGAGACGAAACCCCTTATAAAGATGGTATCCTTAGATTAAGGATAAATCAATTACATGATTATGTGTGAAAAAAACATAATAAAATCAATATAAGTGGATAATAAGTGTGAAACAATAAGAGGTAATTCACACAAATTTATATCACAACAAAATCAAGAGGTATAAGTTGAACCCGAAGAATTGAAATTGGGTTTAGAAGTTCCCTTGCTGAAATTTGATAGCCTAACAGCATCACATTAAAATTCAAAAAAATTATTTGATGAGATAGAAAATGGTATCACATAACTTGGTCATAAAATTTACATCATTATGTATATATAATAACATAACCCATCATTAGAATATGTAAATTAAAATACATAACAAAATAGAAGTCTTTTAAAAAGAGGTGGGTGAATAGTTTCTTTACCGATTTGGTAACATACGAAACATACACCCCATGAAAGATGGATACTTCAATGAAGATTTAATTACCCATAAAATATATTATATTAAATAAATAATACAATCATGGTCAGTACAACCACTACACAAAAGGAAATATTGGAGAATATAGCATGAATCTCACGAGAATAAGAAGTTAGATGAAAACTCCTTACCACGTTGTAACCAATCAATTTATAAGACCAAAAGTTTATAACCACCAAATGATAAACAAATTAACATGAATATAAATATAATCATGAAAATATATAAAAAATGGATGTTCAAAATACACCACATGCAATAAATTTGTGGCGAACAATAGAAATCTCGTGAAATGGAAATTGAGATATGAATCCCCATACCTCGGGTCTGACATGACTAGTTTTTTCCTTGTTCTTCCTAAATAACAAACTAAAGTAAATTTATAGTTTCTGAAAAATATTTTTCATGTTTATTATTAATTTTTTATCACTTATTACCATGCTATAAACATTATGTAATCATTTAAGTTAATAATGTTCCTTTTGTTGATATTGGGTACTGAAGTCAAAAATGGACTTCTTAAAATTACATGTTGTTCACATAGTCAAAAGTTAATTTTATATATATATTTATATTAATGATTTAGATATCATATATATCATATATATCCAGTATATACATGTATTTATAATAGTAAATTACATTTGGAGGTATGAAATGAAATGCACCGTTCATGGAGATAGTAAGCTGTACGTACGCATTAAAACTACTTTAATTTCTATTTCATTTTTTAATTCAATGAAAAAATAATGTTACATAATTTTATAAAAATTCTATTCTAATAACATATATCATTTCAATAACTCTATTCTTTATATGTCCCACATATTGTATGAATGAGTCATATCACTTTGTGGGGACGATATCCGCATATCCTCAAATGAAATTATCAGGTTTACCCATTATAAAAACCATAATGGTAGGATATAAATGTAAATTACATAGTAATAATGAATACATAAACATAATATATATTATATATATAAATATAGTGCCATATTAATGGACACCATGAGTTGCAGTTGGAGAGAATCGAATAATCATCGTTTCGTGGGGTGTTAGTTTTCCATCCACGGTAACAGTATATTCTTCACCCATTTGATAGAGGTGTGTGTAAGTGTAATAAAAATAATTCTCATAAAAATATCCTAGTATATTTAAGATAATGGTTTTGTAATAAAAGAAAGGAATAAAATGATTTTAGTGGTTGGAGAAGTAATATAAATGAAAATAATTTATGAAGAATCATTACCTTTAATCTTGGTAACTCCATTTAGTTTGAAACAAAAGGACTTCTTGAAGATCCTTATGCTTGTGTTATGGTTTATAGAAGATGAAGAGAGATCTGTAGATATTATTTGGTTAGGGTATGGATTAGCCAAGGTTCTTTAGAGGTTTGAGGAATGAGTAAGAAGTGATGGATTTTATAAGGGGGAGGGGCTCTATAGGAATGTGTGAAAATATTATTTTATTATATAATGATATTGGCCGTATAAATGTAAAAAAACAAATTAAAGTCAATGATATGATAACTCATGGTTGAAATAAAATCATCCAATAAGAATTGGACAGTTTTTGGATCGTATTTATAATCTAATTTATTTAAATCATTTGTTAATGAGGTTATTACTGCATCATTATTATCTCAAAAATAATTTTATTTCTTTGATGTCTAAAAATTAAAAAAAATACCATGATGTAGGAAATATTTTTTTCATTTCAATAAATATATATAGTAGAAAATATAGCTTATATAACTCCATGTAAAAATTTATTTACTAATAGATATTTGAAAATGCCATTTTTATCATTACTTTAAGTTAATTAATCAAAAGTGTTCATATCACTCCCTAGTGGCTCCATGGGGTATCAAAATCAACCCAAATATTCCCATGGTCGTAAATGACTAAACCAATAAGTTTAGGACAAGTGTTAAGGTAATTTTTTATTATTATGAGATTCTTTTTACCTTGAATTACCCAATTTACCTTTAACCGCTGTAAATAAAAGTTAATAGTTACTATTCACCAAAAATTATGTTCATCTTATTGAATAATAATTTACTTACTAATAAAAACCATGTATGTTGTATTTTCAAAATTAAATTCACATAAGAGGTAAAATTTCATTTAAATGAAAATGCCAGTTTTTTAAATACTAATAATTGATTCCACTATTCATCAAAAATTGATGATTTTCAAAAAAAAATACCAAAAATTCATTCTAATCTATAATTGATATGCCAAATTCAAAAATGATGACTATTTTAGAAAATTAAAAACATAGAAGTTTCATTAATCAATTTTAAATTAATTCCTGTTGTCAAAACAAATAGCGTGTTTTTAAGAAATAATAATTATTAAATGATCGACACTTGTTTATTTTCAATTTCAAAGTGAAATTAATTTCAATGAACAACATTGGATTAATTGGTAACAATATAATCTAATTAAAATTTTAAACTAATTTCAAAGATAATATATCCATATAATGTAATTATATTAAAAGCCTCTTTTGAATAAAAATATAGTATTATTCACTATTCATGAGAAAATTGATCTTTACCCTAAAAATACCAAAAATATACCAAAAGTAAATTTTGATTTTCCAAATATAAAGGATAATATAATTTTTTCAAATGTATCATACAAAAGTGACCACAACTAGATATAAAGCGGGTTCTCCATTAAAAGGCTCTAAATAAACCGTTTAATGTAAATTAAAGTAGAATTAATATTTAGTACACAAATATTAATAAATATGAAAACATTTGTGTTCTTTATTTACCCTGGATGTTACATCCTTCCCCCCTTTTGAGAATTTCATCGTCCAATAATAAAAATTGGATTGAAAACTTCATTAAATATGCCACATTGGAAAGGAGTCAATAAAACTATCACTTTAAAAGAATGAAAGAAAAGTAAAAAAGTTACCTGAGATAACCCATACTAGGATTCTATGTAAGAAAAAATTTCTATAGAAGAGATAACAAGTGGTCAAGTTCAGATGGAGAGTGATAGAAAAAATTATTAGGAGAATGTTAACCACTAGAAAATCACAAACTTATTATGTGTTAAATGGTCTTTGAATACATAGTACGAAACATAATCCAACAATTTTTTTGTTTTACATTCTTTTTCATAATTTTGAGGAATTCATTTACTACATAGAATTAGAACATAAGGAAATATACTTACCTTCAAGTAGAGTTTCATGTTTTAATAAGTTTCTACCAAAACTATTTTTTTCACTAAATAATGAGCATTCAAAAAGACATGGTCACCTAAAAAGTACAGGAATCATATTCTAGAGAATCACATAATCCACAATAGAAGAACTATATATTTCCCTTGTCTTTAGAAAGAAACTAAAACCAAAATGGTTAGTGTGAGATAAGATAATACCCAAATGTATAATATTTCACAAAAATAAAAACTACTCTTAATATCCAAAATTTGTCAAACAATACTCATAGTTCTACCAAGACCACTCAATCAACAACTGTCCATAAAATTCATCAAAATTAATCTAAACTATTATTTAAACACAACACTCATAATTACTTAATTTCATAGTCTTACAAGATAAATATTAACATTTTTCTCAAAATAAATTATTTACTCATAAAGTCTCTTATTGAAATGTAATAAACCTAATCACATATTCTCCATGAAAGGTTAATAATTTTCATTAATTAACCAAATATTCAAATGTATACAATAAAAACATATATTCTTAGAAACCAAAATTTTAACCATTATTCCACAATTAAAATCACATAGTATTCTTTCATCCTTAGGCATATATTGTTTCCTCAAATGAGAGAATATCTGCCACAACAACCTTTTTCACATAATCTCCAAATCATTTTCCTATACTATGTATATCTACTTGATAAAACATAATTTCCAAAATCAATTTATTCTTGTTCCATATAATCATTTTACTAAAATAATAAGTCATACTAACCAGGGACTTCATGTAGGCCAGTGGTAAGAGATGCGCCGTTGTCACCCTTCAGTTGTGGGTTTGATTCCGGAAGCCTTACCTGATGCGACTGGTTGTCTCCCATCCTAAGGGTTGTCCTTTTTATAAAACTCAAAAATAACCCTAACTTGTTTTAACCTCAATGGTTTCCATATACCTCTAATTATCATCCCAATTCATTATTATCTCAACATCTTAATTCTTGATGTCTTATATATATTTTAATTTTTTTATTTCACCACCATATGATAAAATAAAATGATCCCCAAAATGAAGAACATCATACCTTTATCATGGTGTCCATTTGTTTTCATCATCATCATGTCGACATAGGTAGAAGGTCCATGCATTACAACAATGATTTAAATTTCCTTTAGAATCATTTTCTTCCTTCATCCAAAACATAATGGGTCGTATTAGTGTTCACAGATAAACAGTTTTGGAAAATAATCATGTATGTCATATAATACCAAAACATCTGATAAAACCTAATTTATATAAAATAGTCAGACCAAATTTTAGTTGACGCATTCAAATAATGGTCTATTTAAAATACCATAGGTATGTCGTGTGAGACAATATTGTAAAAGAAAATATAAATAGGTTTCATAAGGGTCTTCTTCATCAGTACCTTTTTCAAAATCATAATATGCTTCAAAATAATGTGATAAGAAAAAATATTTGAAATTCCTTGATAATATATACCTTTCTTGAAAAAATGAGAATATTGTGATAATAAGATTTTTTTTAAATACAACCCCTAATTCATGATGATAATAAGGTATAATGGAGGTTTTTGATATCTCAAACAACTACATGAAAATGAGTTGTATGCTAGAAAAATTTTACAATCATCCGAACATGGCATTGAAAAAATTATTGCAATCAAGTCATCATGAATAGATATGAATGTAATTTGAGATCCGCCTACTTCCTTTTGTAACTGACATTCCTTGTTATGAGAAATTTATAAAAAAAGGATATAACAGAAATATTAGACATAGGGACTAACCATGTGTCTAATGAAAACACATAATCCCTAAAGTTTTCTAAAACGATCTCTGATACCAACTATAAGGACCTGTCCTTAAACATTTCATAATCCTAAATTAAATGAATAATACACAGTGAGGATAATTTCAGGTTTATTTTTTTTAGAGAATTGTTACATAACTATTACTTATCAACTTGAAAATTGCATGTAAACACTACTATTCAGTATCAATTTTTTTTCATAAAATAAAAACTATTAAAAAGAAATATGTCTTGTTCCATGTTTTAAATTGCATGATTTTTCCTTGATCCCATCCTTGACCCTATTCATCTTTAAATCCTGTGGAAAACATTTCAAAAACATGGGATGGGCATAAAAAGCATAGTAAGGGTTATAAAATATGGAAGAACAAAATTATTCCATCATTAATTAGAAATCACTGAAACCATACATTACAATCATAACATACCTTACGAAATCATAATATTTATAAATAACACAAACAAATCATAAATCAAAAATTTAACTTATGGAATTCATAAAATACATACATTGTATCTATCATATCTACATAGGGAGTCAAATTTGGAATACCCATCAAAGTATATTCCCTAAATATCATAAGATAAACATTAACATTTACCTCTTTCATGTTTCTTAATGCATTGGAGTGCAATCTCGGGATCACTTTCGCAAGGTTTATTACAGAACCACCAGTATACGTAAACAATGCCCAATAACCATAATGTATTCATAACACATAACACATGAATAAAACGAATATAACATTTCCAAATTCCAATCACAATATATCATTTCATGATATTGACATAATTAATGAATTGTGAAAACCATTTTCAAAACCATTTAAAACATTTAATAAAGTGATTTTTGAATCAAAGTGTCCCATACCAATTTTATGTTTTTAAATGAATTAACATTTTAAAACAATAATGTAAATATTAATAAATCCTTGAAACCATTTTTAAAACATGTACATTAATGATAAATATTTATAAGAATATATATTTAAAACATTTAAACTGATATTTTAGTTAATGAGTTTTTAACGAAATGAGAGACACATGAATACAAATAATTGAGGAATTACATTTGTACATAAAATTATAATATCATGAGAATAAATGGATTCATGATATAATATGACAAACGATAGTATATACACCGTATAAAATTGAATTGGTTTATAATGATAATGATGTCTCATGTGAATGTAAATTGAGAGGAAATCCCTTATAAATATGGTTTCCTTAGATTAAATATTAATCAATTACATAATTATGTTATAAAAATAAAAATACACTCAATATAAATGGATAAAAAGTGTGAAACAATCAGAAGGTCATTAAAATATATTTATACCAAGACATAATCATGAAGTTTAAGTTTAACCCAAATAATTGAAATTGGGTTAGGAAGTTCCCTTATTGAAATTCGACAGCCTAATGATGTCACTTTAAAATTCAGAAAAATAATTTGATGAGATAGAAAACGGTATCTCATCACTTGGACATAAAATCTATATCGATAATTATATATAAGAACATATCCCAATATTAGAAGATGTAAATTAAAAGACATAACAAAAAGATATATTTTAAAAAGAGGAGGGTGAAAGGTCCCCTTACCGATTTGATGTCATAAAAAACATACACCCCATGAAAGGAAGATAATTAAATGATGATTTAAATACCCATGAATTAAATTATATTTAAAAAATAATAAAATCACAGTAATTACATCCAATACACAAAAAGAAATAGTGTAAAATATAGCATGAATCTCACGGGAAAAAAATGAGATGAAAACGCATTACCATGTTGTAATCCATAGAATCATATGAAAAATTGTTAATAACCACCAAATTATTCATAGATTAACATGAATATAAATATAATCATGATAATATATACCAAATTTTAGTACAAAATACACCACATGAAATAAATTTGTGGCGAACAATGGAAATATCACGAAATTGAAAGTGAGATAAGAAACCCCTTACCTCGTGTCTGGCATGAATCATTTGTTCTTTGTTTTTACTGAATAATAAAATAAAGTTAATTTATAAATTATTAATAACATTTTCAATTTTATTATTCCTTTTATATCACTTATTACAATGTTATAAACCTTATGTAATCATTTATGTTTATAACGTTCGTTTTGTCGATATTTCGTACTTGAGTCAAAAATGGACTTCTTATAATTACAAGTTGTTCACAAGGTCAAATGTCATTATATCCATAATTATATTCATTATTTTATATCATATATATCATATATATCCTGTATATACATTTATTAATAATAATACATTCCATTTGGAGGTATTAAATGAAATGCACTGTTCATGGAGATGGTAAGCTGTACGTATGCATGAATGCTACTTTCATTTTTATTTCTTATTTTAATTGAATGAAAACATAATGATACATAGTTATATAATAATTCCAGTATAATATCATATATTATTTAAATAAATCTATACATTATATGTCCCACGTATGGTATGAACGAGTCATATCACTTTGTGGGGACTGTAGTCAGCACTTCCTGAGATGAAATTATCGCATTTACCGATAATGAAATTACATAAAGGTAGGATATACATGTAAAATATATAAGAATAAATAAAAAATAAACATAATATATATCATTTATGAATATATTTCCATTTTAATGGAAACCATGCGAGGCGGTTGGAGATAATCGAACAGTCATCATTTCGTGAGGCGTTAGTTTTCCCTCCACAGAAATAGTAAGTTCTTCACCTATTAGATGGAGGTGTGTATAAGTGTAGTTAAAATAATTCTCATAAAAACATCTTGGTATATTGAATATACTTGTTTTGTTATTAAATAAATTAATAATATTAGTTTAGTGGTTGGAGATGTAATATAAATGAAATGAAGTTAAGATGAATCGATACCATTGGTTTGGGTAACTCCATTTGATTTGAACCAAAAGGACTTCTTCAGGTGCCTTCTGCCTAAGGTAAGGCTTATATAAGGTGGATAGATATCTTGATAGATAATTTTTTTATGGGTTTAATGAGACAAGGGGATTTAGTGTTGTGAGGAATGAGTAATAAGTGAGGGCTTTTTATAAGGGGGAGGAGGGGCTATTTAGGATTGTGTAAAAATATTATTTTATTGTATAATTATATTCGTTTTCTATAGGTACAAAAATAATTAAAGTTAAAGATACGATGAATCATGGTTTAAATAAAACCATACAATAATAATTGGATTGGTTTTTGATATTTTTTAATATTTATAATCTAATTTATTTAAATCATTTGTTAATGAGTTAAATACTGCATCATTTTTGTGTCATAAATAATTTTATTTATTTGATGTCTAAAAATTATAAACAAATACTATTATGTGGAAAATATTTTTATCTTTCCAATGAATATTTATAGTTGAAATGATAGATTATATATCCTCATGAAAATATTTATTTAATAAAAGATATTTTTTTGTCATTATCATTACATTGAGTTAATTAATATAATGTGTCATTATCACTCTCATGTGGCTCCATGGGGTCCCAAAATCGATCAAAAGATTCCCAGGGCCGTAAATGACTCAAACAATAATGTTAGGACAATTGTTAATGTAATTTTGTACTATTATAATATTCTTTTTACATTGATTTACCCTATTTACCTTTAACCAATGTAAATAAAAGTCAAAAGTTACTATTCGCTAAAGAATATTTTAAACAAATTGAACCACATTATACTTACTAATAACAACCATGTATAATGGATTTTTAAAATTAAATTCACATAAGATGTAAAATTTCATTTAAATGAAAAATTTTGTTTTTAATCTACTACTAAGTGCTTTCACTATTCATAAAAAATTGATGTTTTTCAAAAAATTACAAAAAAATCATTCCTAGATATATTTAATATACCAAATTCAAAAATAATTTTTATTTTACCAAATTCAAAACATATAATTTGAATTAATTCATATAAAAATAACTTCTATTGTAAAATAGAATAACCTGTTTTTAGGAAACAATAACTATCAAAAGATCGACAATTGTTTAAGTCCAATTTCAAAGTGAAATTAATTCCAATGGAAAAAATTGGGTTAATTGGTAAAATTAAAATCAAATTAAACATTAAACAAATTAAAAGGATAGTATAAAAACATAAATAAATTATATTAAAAGGCACTTTTCAATAAAAATGTAGAATTTTTCACTATTAATTAAAAAAATGATCTTTACCAGAAAAATACAAAAAATTTACCCAATGTAAATTATTATGTCCTGAATCTAAAGAATAATTTTAATTCTCAAATGAAACATATAAAAGTGACCAAAACATAATTTAAATAGGGTTCTCCATTAAAAGGTAGTAAAACAACCATTTAACGTAAATTATGTATAAAATTAGATTCATTCACTTATTAAGCCTCTAACAATTATTTTATAATTTTAGAAACATTTAACAAACATTTATAATCTCATTGTATTATGTTCTATTAATTCATGACAATACAATGGCTACACGTAAACTAACATAATAATATTATATTATTAGTGTGCAATTTAAGATTTCAGAGAAACCCATTATTTTTTATTGGGTACGTCTTTTAACATAGCATCCCCTTTAAAGAAGTATAAATATTTAGTTCACAAATATTAATAAATATGAATAATTGCGTGTTCTATATTTACCTAGGATGTTACATCCTTCCCCCTTTGAGAATTGCATCCTCTCAATTCTAAAACTAGTCTTGGAAACTTTATTAAAACTCCCACATCAGAAAAGAGTCAGTAAAACTATCATATTAAAAGAACGAAAGTAAATTAAAAAGGTTACCTAAGATAAACCATACTTGGATTCCATGTAGGGCAACATAGATATAGAAGAGATAACAAATGGGCATGTTCTTATGGAGAGATATATAAAAAATGATTATGAAAAAGGTAACCACCATAAAATCACAAACTTATGATGTGTTAAACAGTCTTTAATTACTCAGAAGGAAACGTAAAACAACAATGTTTTTGTTTTAAATTACTTTTTATAATTTTGAGGAATTAATTTTCTACATAGAATAAGAACATAAAGAAATATACTTACCTTGAAGTAGAGTTTCATCCATTAAATTGTTTTTAACAAAAACTAATCTTTTTTCTGAACAATGATCATTCAAAAAGACTTGGTCACATCAAAAGTCCACGAATCATCTTCTTGAGAATAACAAAATCCATAAAAGATGAAATATATATTTCCCTTGTATTTAGACATCAACTAAAACCAAAATGGTTAGTTTGAGATCAGTTAATACCCAAAAGGACAATATTTTAAAAAAAGATAAACTACACTTAATCTCCCAAATTGGTCAAACTATACCCACCGTTCAACCAAGACAATTCAATCAACAAATGTACAAAACATTATTCACATGTAATCTAAACTATGACTGAAACCCAAAACTCATAAGGATATAATTTCATTGTCTTACAATATAAATCTTAACATTTTTCTCCAAATAACATTAGTTACTCATAAAGTATTATAATGATAATTAATTAACCTAATCACATATTCTCTATGATAGTTTAATCATTTTCATAAATAAACCAAATCGTCATATGTCCACAATAAAAACATAGATTCTTCCAATCTAAAATTTCAACCATTATTCCCCAATTTAAATCCTATTTTATTCTATCTTCCTTAGGCATATTATGTTTCCTCAAAAGAGATAAAATCTTCTACAACAACCCTTATCACTTAACCACAATTTTTTATCTTATACTATGTATATCCATTTGATAAAAAATAAGTTCCCAAAATAAATTATTCTTGTTCCATAAAATCATTTTACTAAAATAATAAGTCATACTAACCAGGGTCTTCATGTAATCCAGTGGTAGGCCATGTGCCCTTGTAACCCTTATGTTTTGGGTTCGATTCCTACGGCCTTGCCGGATACGATGGGTTGTCACCCATCCCACTGGTTGTCCTTTTTATAAAACTAAAAAATATCTGTAACATGTTTTAACCTCAATAGGTTCCTTATACCTCTCATTTTCATCCCATTTCCATATGATATCAACATATTAATACTTGATGTCTTATATATATTATCATTTGTTTTATTTCACCACCATATGATAAAATAAAATGATCCCCAAAATTAATATCATCATATATTGATCATGGTGTTCGTTAGGTTTCATTGCCATCTAGTTCACATTGGTAGAAGGTCCATAAATTGAAATAATGATTTAATGATCCTTGAAATAATTTTCTTCCATCATCAAAATAAACCTTGTACAGCATTGGTAATATTGTTGTTCACAGAATAACAGTTTTGGAAAATAATCATTTATGACATATAATTTAAAAACATCTGATAAAAAATGACGTCAATAAAATAGTCGGACCGAATTTGAGTTAAAACATTCAATTAATGGTCCTTTTAAAATACTATATGTATGTGATAAGATACTATATTGTAAAAGAAAATATTAATATGTTGTGCAAGGGTCTCCTACTTCAACACCTTTTTCAAAATCATAATATGATTTAAAATCTTGTGATAAGGTATGATATTTGAAAATTCCATGATAATATTTACCTTTCATGAAAATATGAGAATATTGTGAAATAGGATTTGTTTAAATACAACCCATGGTTCACGATGATAACAAGTTACAATGGATGTGTTTGATATCTCAAACAACTTCTTGCAAGTGAGTTGTATGCTAGAAATTTTTTAAAATCATCCGAACACAACTTTACAATAATTATTACAAGCAAGTCATTAGGAAGAAATATGAATGTCATTTGAGATACTCATCCTTCCATTTGAAAATGAATTTCCTTGATATGAAAGAGCTATAAAACAAGGATTTAATAGAAATTATAGCCATCGGGACTAACCATGTGTCTAAAAAAACTCATAATCCCTAATGTTTTCAAAACCGACCTCTAATAGAAACTATAAGTTCTCAGACAAAAACATTACTTAATGGTAAATTAAATTAATAATTCATATTGAGGATCTTTATAGGTTTACAGTTTTAGATAATTAGGCCATAAATATTATTTATCAATTTTAAAATTTCATGTACACAATACTACTCAGTATCCATTTATTCATAAAATAAAAACTCTTAAAGAGAAACATGTCTACTTCCAAGTTTTAGACAACATGATTTTTCAATGATCCCATCCTTTACCCTATTTGTCCTTAAATACCATGGAAAACATATGAAAACCTTGGTAAGAGCATAAAAAGATCTTTTAGGGTTATAAAAAATTGAAGGAATACATTATCCATTCATTAAATAAAAATAACTGAAACTGTACTTTTCTATCAAAACATACATTATGAAAACAAATATTTATAAATAACACACACAAAATAATAAATCATAAATGTAACATATGGAATTAATAAAATACATACATTGTAGCTATCATAGATACATAGGGAGTCACATTTGGAAAACCCATCACAGTATATTCCGTTAATCTCTTAGGAGAAACAATAACATTTACCTCTGTCACGTTACCCAATATATTAGAGAGCTATCGAGGGATCACCAGCCCTAGGTTTATCATGGAACCACCCGAATACGTAAAAAATTCCCAATAACCATAAAATATTAATAATACATAACAAAAGAATAAAATAAATATAACATTTCTATGACAACTCTGCTTTTTATTATAACATAAGCATGCTTTATTACATAAAACATCACTTGATACAACAAAGAAGATCGAGAGGATTAGTGTATTTGGCGCTTAGGATCATTAAATAAAAACTTTAAACTTGAAATTCAACATCTTTATTGAAAACTTCCTTTATATGACCACTACATTCCATCATACTTAGCATTGCATGGGATAACCTGAGGACGTGCATAAGAAAAGGGTGAGCTATAAAGCCCAGTAAGGGAGTACACAATGAATAACATGAGGAGTACAATACATGTTAGGAAATAGGAACATAAATAGAGAATTAGAGTAACATGAACATAAAGGCATGATAAAGCATGTTAACCATAACATGGAAATGTGGCAGCAACACTTAACATTGAATTAGCATGAGCCAAGGCTCATTGCACATGGAGCATGAGTAAACCCTCATTGCACTTGAAGCACGTGAAAACCCTCTTTTCACTTGAATTAGCATGAGTCAACACTCATTTCACATGATGTATCATGATACTATACTTTACCCAATGCATTGGAGCGCTATAAAGGGCGCACCCTTCTTAAACATTCCATTTCATGCATAAGTGTGCCACATGGATCATAAAACATGGATTCATAAAACATAATCATTTATTCCACGATATAGGAATGTGGAATTCATACATGAAACTTTATAATCAATAAGTAAATGTGCATAAAGGTGAATACCCTTGATGGAGAAATGGGAATGGTATTCACTACACAATGATATTGGCTTAGAAAATCGGTGTGATTTCGGCAGCGTAACGGCGTGACATAAGAATTCATAAAAAAGGTTGAAGAGAGAGAAATGGGTTCCTCATAATTTTTACATGTAATGGACAGTAAGGAGTTCATATACATACATGTCCCAACAAATTAAAAGGAATTTAGATTCGTGATACAAAAGTATTGCTTGAATATAAAAGAGGAGAAAAATGTTTCTTTCGGAATTTCGGCATAGCAACGGGTGTACATGGGAGGCTTTTAATGAGAGAGAAAGGGGTATCCCATCATTAAAACAATAAGGGGGAAGTATGGGAGAGGTGAGAAACCATAACCCAACATTCATAATTTAAATTAAAAGGGCAATACAACTTAAAGAAAATTGACAAAAATGAGAAAGGAAGAAAACCCCTTACTTGGACGTGTGCTTCCAAAGGCTATAGAGAGGCTTGTGAGAGGCTTCTTGGGAGCTTGGGGCACCTTGGGAGGATTCTAGAGAGAGTAGGGCAGAGGTTGGACTAACTACAAGGGATTTTAGTGAGGAGGAAGTGGGAGGTTGGGTGGGTTTATATAGGAAAGGTGAGAGAATTCTTTATTTTTTAGGTTTGGGACCCCTTATATTAAAATAATCCAAACCACAAACCATCTCATGGTATTTTCCCATGGTTTCTGGAAAAGGAAAGAGGAAAACAATATTTTACAAGGCCAAGGTCGGAAGTTATTAAAAAATTAGGGTTGCTTATGTGGAGGTGAGTCACACTCCCATGGAAACTAATTTAAAAAGGCAAAGTGTTGAATAAGTCTTGAGGGCTCTATTAATGCTTTGAAAAGTAAGTCAAACAAACCCAAAACCTCATTATTTTAATTCTAACACACATATTGGCCTAACAGAAGGATTATTTAATTTTCTTACATCACCATTGGGTCATTATGATGTCATAAAACACATTATATATTTAAATGGTATTTAATTTTTACCCAAAAATTTGACTGTCTCAGAAAATTATGAAAAATTCACCGTTGGATAATTTCAACGTCCTGATTCCAAAAATAATATTTATTTTATCTAAATAATTTTATAAATATTTGAATTTTCACTTTTAAAATAAAAACCGACATTTGTAAAAAAATTCACGGGTTTTGACAGAAATGGCTTTCAAACCTTAATAAAAATTTTAATTGCATTCATAAAATTATATGATCATTTATACATAATAAAAAATTAATTTAAAATTAATAATAATATTTTATTAAAATATTATTTAATTAAAAAATCCTAAAATATAATTCTTAATTAAATAATACCTAAAAACACCATTTGTACTTTAAAAACTAATTACAATGTATCAAAAATGACTAGAAATTATATTCGTTATTATATAAAAAAAATGTACATGAACATGGTGCTACTTATTTGTAACATAACCCCATAAAATAGCCGCATAAGACCTAAGGGTAAGGTGTGCGATGGTGAAAGACTCTTGGGGTGGCTCAGATAACATCGCTCGAGTGGTAATTTCAATCAACTTCAACTTTTCCCGTAGACGATCACATTCGAGCTTGACTTGATGAAGCTCAGCTTGGGATTGGTCAAGGGAAAATCCCAAACACGCCACCTCTTTTCCGAGCTCTGACAAATGGGCTTCATAAGGAGTAACTCTACTGGATGAGGCCATCGCTTCCTTTGTCTGAGTAGAAATGGGTTAGTTAAAGCCTTATATTTATACTACTCATATGATCACTGTTCAACGGCTATAAAAGTAACGATCACAAATCTTAATGTAAAACTAAAGAAGTTGACATCTTATAAAAACATTTTTTCATAAAGAAACATTTAACTATATCAAGAGGTATTTTCTATTAATGAAACTTTGGGTCATTACAATATTCCCCCCTTAAGAAATTTCTCCCACGAAATTTTCCTTTTCTCATACTAAAAAAAATGTGGGTAACTTAGCTTCATCATATCCTCCGACTCCCAAGTTGCTTCTTCAAGCTTGTGGTTTCTCCACAACACCTTGACGAGGGGCATTGTCTTATTTTGTAGAACTTTTTCTCTACGATCTAAGATCTTCACTAGTTTCTCCTCATACGAAAGATCGTCTTCTAATTGTACCACCTCAGAAGAGAGTACATGTGAATGGTCTGGTATGTACTTCCTTAAGAGGGATACATGGAAGACGTCATGCACCTTGGCCATAGTAGCTGGAAGTGCTAGTCGATTGGCCACAACCCCAACACGATCAAGAATCTCGAAGGGGCTGATGTACCTTGGACTTAACTTCCCATTCTTTCCAAACCTCATGACCTTCTTCCACGGAGATATGCATAAAAACACAATGTCTCTGACTTTAAACTCAAGGTCTCGTCGATGATTATCTACATAACTCTTCTGTCGACATTGGGCTGCCTTGATATGCTGCTGAATGGTTTTCACATTCTCCACCATTTCTTTGACCATTTCTGGTCCAAGAATCTTACGTTCACTGACCTCATCCAAACATGCTGGTGTTCTACACCTTTTCCCATACAGGGCTTCATATGGTGCCATTTGGATGCTCGAGTGGAAAATATTATTATAAGAAAACTCAACTAGAGGAAGATGTTGATCCCATCCTCCTTTAAAGTCCATTGAGCACGCTCTCAAAATATCCTAAAGTGTTTGGATAGTCTGCTCGGATTGGGCATCAGTTTGAGGATGATAGGCCGTACTGAAGTTCAGTTCAGTATTCAGAGCTTGTTGAAGACTCTTCCAAAACATAGAGGTGAATCTTTTATCTCGATCAGAAACAATAGATAGTGGTGCTCCATGCAACCATACCACATCCCTGATATATATCTCTGCCAGTTGATCCAAAGAGAAATCCTCTCAAATAGAAATGAAGTGTGCAGTCATTGTAAAAAGATCCACAACAACCCAGATTGCATTGTTGCCTTTGGATGCCCTTGTAAGTCCAGTGACAAATTCAATGGTGATGTTCTCCCATTTCCATTCTGGTACGGGCAATGGTTGCATCATCCCCTTAGACTTCTGCCTCTCTGCCTTCACTTGCTGAAACACCAGGCACATTGATGTATATTCAGCGATCTCCTTCTTCATATTATCCCACCAAAAGTTTTCTCGGAGATCTCGATACATCTTTTTGCTCCCTGGGTGAATAGAGAAATTTGAACTATGTGCATCATCCAAAAGTTCCTTCTTCAGCTCCGAACTTGATGGAACACATAGTCTTTTCCCAAACCACACAATTCCTTCTTCATTAACATTAAACTCTGAGGATTTTCCCTTTTTGATAGCTTCCACTTTTTCTTGGATTCCCACATCATCCTTTTGAGCATCCTTTAACCTTTCCAAAAGAGATGGTTGAGAAATTATTTGTGAAAGGGTTGATGATGTTCCCTTCTTTATGATTCCCATGTCCATCTTCATCAAGTCTAAGAAGATTGGATCCTTCTCAATTCTCATCATTGATAGAATCGCTGGATCCTTTCTACTTAGGGCATCCGCCAGCTTGTTCTCCTTCCCAGGGTGGTAATGTATTGGACATTCATAATCCTTGATGAGATCTATACATCTTCTCTGGCACATATTAAGATCTTTTTGTGTGAATATATATTTAAGACTCTTGTGGTCAGTATATATCTCACATTTCATTCCATAGAGATAATGCCGCCAGATTTTCAAGGAAAAGAGCACCGCCGCCAACTCCAGATCATGCGTTGGATAGTTTTTCTCATGTATTTTCAACTTCCTTGAGGCATAGGATATCACTTGATCATTCTGCATCAGCACACATCCTAAGCCCTTCTTCAAAGCATCACTGAATACCACAAAAGGCTCCCCACTTGTGGGTATAGTGAGCATGTGTGTAGTGATAAGCCTCCTTTTCAACTCCTTGAATCTTTCTTCACATTCATCACTCCAAGAAAACTTTACTCCCTTTAGAGTTATCTTGGTAAGAGGGTTGGAAAATCGTGATAAATTTCTCACAAATCGTCGATAATATCCAGCTAACGCCTAGAAGCTACGGATATCAGTTACCGATGTTGGCCTCGGCCATCCCTCAATTGCATCTGTTTTGGAGGGGTCCACAGATATCCCATTTCTTGTGATGATATGTCCCAAGAATGTGACTTCCTTCAACCAAAACTCACACTTGTTGTACTTTTCATAGAGCTTCTCCTTGCTCAAAGTCTCAAGTACAGTTTTTAAATGCTCCTCATGGTCCTCCTTGTTTTTGGAGTATATTAGAATATCATCTATAAAGACTACCGCTAATTTGTCAAGGTAATCTCTAAAGACTCTATTCATCATGTCCATGAATATTGCTGGAGCATTGGTGAGTCCAAAAGGCATTACTATGAATTCATAGTGCCCGTACCTTGTACGAAAATCATTCTTGGGGATATCTTCCTTCTTCACCCTTACATGATAATATCCTGACCGCAAGTCCACCTTGGAGAAGTATTGTGCTCCACGCAGCTGATCAAACAAGTCATCAATTCTTGGGAGAGGATACTTGTTCTTTATTGTTATTTTGTTAAGTTCACGATAATCGATGAAAATCCGCATTGACCCATCCTTCTTTTTGACAAAGAGGACTGGTGAACCCCTTGGTGATGCACTTGGGCGTATAAAACCTTTTTCTAGATTATCCTGTAGTTGTTTCTTCAGCTCTTCAAGCTCAACAACATCAATTCTATATGGAGTCTTGGATATTGGTAGCGCCCCAGGTATAAGTTCAATTGAGAACACAACATATCTTATTGAAGGAAGACCAGGAAGTTCCTCGGGAAATACTTCAGCGAATTCCCTCACAATAGGCATTTCTTCAAGGGTGGTTTCTTCTTTGGACTCAATCATCTGAGCCAGATATGCGTGATCATAAGGCAGTAATATCCATGCTTGAGATGATGGAGCTAAAGGAGATTCATCTTCCTCCTGACACTTGTAAAGAATCGGGGTTCGATTCTCCATATGGAGTGTGATTTTCCTCTCCCGGAAAATTATGTTGGCTCTATATAAGGAAAGCCAATCCATGACAAAAATTGCATCAAATTCCACCAAATGGAGTATGACGGGGTTCGCCGAGAAATTCAATCCACAGATTATTATAGGGGAGGACTTATATTCATGGGATGCAATGATTTCCCCATTTTCCGTACTCACCGACATCTTTACTTCCAGGATTTGTGGTGGTGTTGGGATTGTTCTAATAAACATTCGAGATATAAAAGAATGCGTAGAACCTGAATCAAAAAGTATGTTTGCTATTCTTGAATGAATAACTAGCGTACCTGTCACCACTTCATTGTCGGGGTTCACTTCGGTAGAAGTGATGGCAAAAGCTATTCCTTGCTGTCTTGGAGGTTGTTGGTTGCCTCTGATAACCATTGGATTAGGGAACTGATTCACAAAATGACCCGGTTCTTTGCATTTTTAGCATTGAACAACACGTTGAGGTTCGAACGGAGCATTCCTCTCTTCTGTCGCAGCTGCAGGTCCTTCTTACCGAAATTTAATAGCTAGGTGCCCTTCTCTTCCACACCTAAAGCATTTTCTCGTCCCCTAAGGAAATTTCCAGGGTGCTTCTTTCCTCACTTTTGGCAAGTGGGGTGCTGGAACTTCTTAGCACCATTGGATTTATCCATCGGACCACCAACATTGATGTCCACCTGATGATTCTTGTCCCTATGATACCCCAGTGATTCTCCGATCTCCATTTCATCCTTGAGGGAACATCTGACAATATCCTCATAGCTGTCGAAGTCAGGGATCACTAATGCTTTCACCAAGAGAGGCTTCAGCCCACGAAAGAAGTGGTCAACCTTGTATTCAGGGGTAACGACAAAGCTAGAAGCATATCGTGCAAGCCTTGTGAAGTTTTCCTCGTATGCTCCCACCGATTCTTCATCTTTCTGCTTGAGGGAAAGGAAGTCCCTTTCCATCTTAAGACGGAGGGTGCGCGGAAAATATTTATCGAAAAACTTCTTCCGGAATTCCTTCCATTACAAAGCCTCAATCTCCTCTTCAGGCATTTTATTTTTGATCAACGTCCACCATTGATCAGCTTCACCCTCCATACGATAAGCCGCCAGGAGAACCTTCTCTTGTTCAGAAAATTGAAGGATAGAGATGATCTTTTCAATGGAGTTGATCCATTGCTCAGCGATCGTGGGATCAGATGATCCAATAAAAGTAGGAGGCCTTTGTCTCATGAAGCTCTCGATAGCGACTTGTTCTTTATTAGTGGAGTTTGAACCTTCCTCTTGACCAGTGTTTCTATTCAAAACTTGAGTTAGCTAAGAGAGAAGCGTGACAAAGTTCGCGATTCTCGCTCCCATTGGATTGGGCATCTCATTAGTACAATCATCACACTGATCTTCACAACGGTTGTTAGCCCGAGATCTCCTATTACCGGCCATTGGCTGGAATAAAAGGAAAGTTAGGGGTAACACATAAAGGGTAATCCAAAGACAAAAGTTGATGACTTATAAATAAACTTTAATCTCTTTAACTCATGAGTCTATAGGATTCAATCCAGGCTTTTCATGATCTTCCTTCTAACATATATTCTTAGGGGCATTTTTCCATTAATAAGGGTTCATACTAAGATTTTGAATTTATCAAAACATATCCCCCGGGAGTGTCGTAACCAAGAGTGCAGCAAGGCCCGTTGTCATGCACCAGTTCCCGTTCGAGTCTAGCTCAAAGCGGTGTTTTCGGGTTTTACCCCTAGGATACATTTGTGCCAGAGCCGCCTCTACCTGCTCATATCCAGACAGGGATGTATTTGTTTGATAAACCACTTACTTAGTATTTACCAAAACACAGGGATGTTTTTATTATGCTTAGTCTTGTATCTAAGGCTTTACTAGGGTTTCCTAATCCCAAAAATAACTAAACCTCCCTCTGATACCAACAATGAAAACCCTGCTTTTTATTACAACTTAAGCATGCTTTATTACATAAAACTTCACTTGATACAACAAAGGATATTGAGAGGTTTAGTGTCTTTGGGGCTTAGAATCATTACATAAAAACTTTAAACTTGAAATACAACATCTTTTTTGAAAACTTCCTTTACATGACCACTACATTCCTTCGTACTTAGCATTGCATGGGATAACCTGAGGACATGCATAAGAAAAGGGTGAGATATAAAGCCGAGTAAGGGAGTACACAATGAATAACATGAGGAGTAAAATACATGTTAGGAAATAAGAACATCAGTAGATAATTAGAGTAACATGAACATAAAGGCATGATAAAGCATGATAACCATAACATGGAAATGTGGCAACAACACTTAACATTGAATTAGCATGAGCCAAGGCTCATTGCACATGGAGCATGAGTAAACCCTCATTGCACTTGAAGCATGAGTAAACCCTCGTTGCACTTGAATTAGCAGGAGTCAACACTCATTGAACATGACGTATCATGATACTATACTTTACCCAATGCATTGGAGCGCTATAAAGGGTGCACCCTTCTTAAACATTTCATTTCATGCATAAGTGTGCCACATGGATCATAAAACATGGATTCATAAAACATAATAATTTATTCCACGATAAAGGAATGTGGAATTCATACATGAAATTTTATAATCAATAAGTAAATGTGCATAAAGGTGAATACCCTTGATGGAGAAATAGGCATGGTATTCACTACACAATGATATTGGCTTAGAAAATCGGTGTGATTTCGGCAGCGTAATGGCGTGACATAAGAATTCATAAAAAAAGGTTGATGAGAGAGAATGTGGTTCTTCATCATATTTACATGTAATGGATAGTAAGTAGTTCATATAGATACATGTCCCAACAATTGAAAAGGAATTTAGATTCATGATACAAAAGTATTTCTTGAATATAAAAGAGGAGAAAAAGGTTTCTTTCGGAATTTCGGCATAGTAACGGGTGTACATGGGAGGGTTTTAATGAGGGAGAAATGGGTCTCCAATCATTCAAACAATAAGGGGGACGTATGAGTGAGGTGAGAAACCATACCCCAACATTCATAATTGAAATTAAAAGGGCAATACAACTTAAAATTTTTTTGACAAAAATGAGAAAGGAAGAAAACCCCTTACTTGGAAGTGTGCTTCCAAAGGCTAGAGAGATGATTGTGAGAGGCTTCTTGGGAGCTTGGGGCACCTTGGGAGGATTATAGAGAGAGTAGGTCAGAGGTTGGACGAACTAAAAGGGATTTTAGTAAGGAGGATGTGGGATCTTGGGTGGGTTTATATAGGAAAGGTGAGAGAATTCTTTATTATTTAGGTTTGGGACCCCATATATTAAAATAATCAAAACCACAAACCATACCATGGTATTTTCCCATGGTTTCTGGAAAAGGAAGGAGGAAAACAATATTTTTCAAGGACAAGGTCCGAACTTATTAAAAAATTAGGGATGCTTATGTGGAGGTGAGTAACACTCCCATGGAAATTAATTTAAAAAGGCAAAGTGTTGAATAAGTCTTGAGGGCTCCATTAATGCTTTGAAATGTAAGTCAAACAAACCCAAAACCGCATTATTTTAATGATAAAACACACATTGGCCGAACATAAGGATTATGTTATTTTATTACATCTCCATTGGGTCATTATGATGTCATAAAACACATTATATATTTAAAAGGTATTTAATTTTTACCCAAAAATTTGACTGTCTCAGAAAATTATGAAAAATTCACCGTTGGATAATTTAGATGTCCTGATTCCAAAAATAATATTTATTTTATCTAAATAATTTTCTAAATATGTGAATTTTCACTTTTAAAATAAAAACTGACATTTATAAAAAAAATCACGGGTTTTGACAGAAATGGCTTTCAATCCTTAATAAAACTTTTAATTGCATTCATAAAATTATAAGATCATTTGTACATAATAAAAAATTAATTTAATATTAATAATAATATTTTATTAAAATATTATTTAGTTAAAAAATCCTAAACTATAATTCTTAATTAAATAATAACTAAAAACACCATTTGTACTTTAAAAACTAGTTACAATGTATCAAAAATGACTAGAAATTATATTCGTTATTATATACAAAAATAATGTACATGAACATGGTGCTACTTATTTGTTACATAACCCCTTAAAATAGCCGCATAAGACCTAAGGGTAAGGTGTGCGATGTTGACAAACTCTTGGGGCGGCTCAGATAACATTGCTCGAGTGGTAATTTCAATCATCTTCCACTTTTCCCATAGACGATCACGTTCGAGCTTGACTTGTTGAAGCTCAGCTTGGGCTTAGTCAAGGGAAAAGCCCAAAGACGCCATCTATTTTCCGAGCTCTGAAAAATGGGATTCGTAATGGGAAATTCTACTGGATGAGGCCATCGCTTCCTTTGTCTGAGTAAAAATGGGTTCGTTAAAGCCTTTTATTTATACTGCTCAGATGATCACTGTTCAACGGCTATAAAAGTAACGGTCACAAATATTAACGTAAAACTAAAGAAGTTGACATCTTATAAAAAAAATTCATAAAGAAACATTTAACTAGATCAAGAGGGATTTTCTATTAATGAAACTTTGGGTCGTTACAATTTCCACATTCCAATCTCAATATATCATTTCAAGATATTGACTTAATTAATGGTTTGTCAAAACCATTTTAAAAATCATTAAAATTATTTAATAAAGTGATTTTTGAATCAAAGTGTCCAATACCAAATTGAATATTTAAATGAATTAAAATTTTAAAACAATAATGTCCAAATAAATAAATCCATATAACAAATTTTAAAACATTGACATTAATGATAAATACTAAGAAGAATAAATATTTAAAACATTTAAAAGGATATTTTAGTTAAAGAGTTTTTATCAAAATGAGAGACTCTTGGATACAAATATTTGAGGAATAACATTTAATCAGAACATTATAATATCATTAGATAAAATTTATTCGAGATATAATATGACAAAGGATTGTATATACACCATAAAAAATTGAATTGGTGCATAATGATATTGATGTATCAAGGGAATGTAAATTGAAACGAAATCCATTATAAATATGGTATCCTTAGATTAATGATAAATCAATTACATAATTATGTGTGACAAATTAGAATACACTCAATATAAGTATACCTTATGTGTGAAAAAATTATAGTTCATTAAAACATATTTATAATATGACATAATCATGAAGTATATGTTTAACCCAAAAAATTGAAATTGGGTTAACAAATTTACTTACAGAAATTCGACAACCTAACAACATCACATTAAAATTCATAAAAATAATTTAATGAGAGAGAAAAGGGTATCTCATCACTTGGAAATAAAATTTAAATCATTACGTATATATAATAACATACCCCAACATTATAATATGAAAATTAAAATACATAACAAAAATAAGTCTTTTAAAAAGAGGAGGGTGAAAGGTTCCATTACCGATTTGGTAACATACGAAACATACATCCTAGAAAAGAAGGATAAATCAATGAAGATTTAGATTCTCATAAATTAAATTATATTACAAAAATAATACAATAATGGGAATTAAATCCACTACACAAAAGGAAATATTGTAAAATATAGAATGAATCTCATGGGAATAAGAAGTGAGATGAAAACCCCTTACCACTTTGTAATCAATCGAATCATTTGACCAAAAATTAATAACCACAAAATGATTCACATATTAACATGAATATAAAGATGATAATGATAATATATACCAAATATAATTACCCATTACACTACATGAAATAAATTGGTGGTGAACAATGGAAACATCACGAAATTGAATGTGATATAAGAAACCCCTTACCTCATGTCTAACATGACTCGTTTTTCCTTGTTCCTCTGGAGTAATAAAATAAAGATAATTTCTAATTTATTAAGAATATTTTAAAATTTTATTATTCCATTTATATCACTTATTACAATGATATAAACATATGTAATCATTTATGTTAAGAACATTCGTTTTTTCGATATTTGGTACTTGAGTCCAAAAAGGACTACTTATAATAACATGTTTTTCACATAGTAAAAATTTCATAGTATACAAAAATTATATTCAGGATTTAGATATCATATATATCATATATATGTAGGATATACATGTATTTATACTAGTACATAACATTTTAAGGTATGAAATGAAATGCACTATTCATGGAGACAATAAGTCATACGTAGGGATGAACGCAACTTTAATTTCTATTTCTTATTTTAATTGAATGAAAACATAATGATATATAGTTATATTATAATTACCATATAATATAATATATAATATCAATAACCCCATCCTTATATGTCCCACTTATTGTATGAATGAGTCATATCTCTTTGTGGGGACCGTAGTTCGCACTTCCTCAAATGAAATTATCGCGTTTACCCCTTATGGAAACCATAATGGTAGGATATAAAAGTAAAATACCTAAGAAAAAAATAAATAATAAAAAAAAATATTTCATATATAAATATATTTCCATCTTAATGGCCACCATGAGATGTGGTTGGAGGTAATCAAACAATCATCATTTCCTGAAGCGTTAGTTTTCCATCAACCGAAATAGTATGTTTTTCACTCATTAGATGGAGGTGTGTGTATGCGTATTTAAAATTATTCTCATAGCAACATCCTAGTATATTAAGGAGATTGAGGTTGTTATAAAATAATGTAATAAAAATTGTTTAGGTGTTGGAGAATTAAAATAAAAGAAAATAAGTTAAGAGGAATCATAACCTTTAGTTTGGGTAACTCCCATTAGTTGGAACCAGTTGGACTTTTGAAGTGCATTCTTCCTAATGTAATGCTTATAGTAGGAGGAGAGAGAACTTGATAGCTTATTTGGTTTGGGTTTGGTGGAGAAAATTGTATTTATATGTGTGATGAATGAGTAATAAGTGAATAATTTTTATAAGGGGGGGGGGGGCATTCTCTTTAAGAAAGTGTGAAAATATCATTTTATTGTATAATTATTTTCAGTTTCTAAATGTACAAAACTAATTAAAGTGGAAGATGCGATGACTCGTGGTAAAAATACAAGCATCCATAAGAATTGGATATGTTTTGGATATAGTTCTAATATTTATAATCTAATTTATTAAAATCATTTTCTAATGAGTTAAATACTGCATCAAATTTGTGTAAAAAATTATTATATTTATTTGATGTAAAAAAATTATAAAAAAACCACTATTATGTGGGAAACCCTTTTATCATTAAAATTAATATTTATAGTCAAAAATATATCTTATATAACCCCACATAAATATTTATTTACTAAAATATATTTGTTTGTGTCATTTTTATCATTACTTTAGATTAATTAATCTAAAGTGTCATTATCACTCCAATGTGGCTCAAAGGAGTCCCAAAATCGACACAATCATTCCCATGGTCATAAATGACTCAAAAATATGGTTATGGAATGTTCTAAGGTAATTATTATTATTATAATATACTTTTTACTTTGAATTACCCTATTTACCTTTAACCACGATAAATAAAAGTCAAAACATACTATTCAATAAATATTATTTTCATCTTATTGAATCACATATTATTTACAAATAACAACCCTGTATGTTGGATTTGAAAAACTCAATTCATATAAGTTTTAAAGTTTCATTTCATTTAAAAAGGTTGTTTTTAAACTACTACTATGTGGTTTCACTATTAATCAAAAATTGATGTTTTCCAAAAAAATACAAAAAATTAATTATATGCTATATTTGGAATTCCAAATTAAAAAATGATGTCTATTTTACCATATTAAAAACATATAATTTTCATTAATTAATTTAATGTTCATTACCGTTGTCAAATTAAATAGCATGTTTTTAAGAAATAATAACTTTCAAAAGATCGACATTTATTTATGTCAAATTTCAAATTGAAAATTAATTCGAATAAAAAAAATTGGATTATTTGGTAAAAATATAATCTAATTACACTTTAAAACTAATTAAAAATGTAATATAACTATATAAATAAATTAGATTAAAAGTCCTTTTTCAATAAAAATACAGTATTTTTCACTATTCATTAAACAAATGAACTTTACTAGAAAAATTAAAAAAATTTACCCAAAGTAAATTATGATTTTCTGAATATAAACAATAATTTTATTTTATCAAATGGAACATATAAAAGTGACCAAAACTATATTTAAAGAGTTTTCTCCATTAAAAGGGGACAAATCAAACTTTTAAAGTAAATTATGTTTCAAATAAGATTCATTCACATTTTAAGCCTCTAACAATTTTTGTATAAATGTAAAAACATTTAAGAAATATTTATAATTAAATTGTAGTAAGTTCTATTAATTTATACCAATACAATGGATACACTTTAACTACCATAATAATATTATTTTATTAGTGTGAAATGTAAGATTTCAGAGAAACCCATTGTTGCATATCGGGTACGCCATCGAACATAGCATCCCCAGTAAAGTATAATTATTATTTAGTTCTAAATATTAATAAATATGAAAATTTTCATGTTCTTTATTTACCTATGATGTTACATCCTTCCCCCATTTTGGGAATTTCATCATTGAAATTCAAAAACTAGGATTGGAAACATCATTAAAACTCCCACATCAGAAAAGAGTCAGCAAAACTGTCGTATTAAAATATAGAAAGAAAAGTAAAAAGGTTACCCGAGATAACTCAAACTAGGATTCCATATAGAGAAACATGGATATAGAAGTGAAAACAAATGGTTATGTTCTGATGGAGAGTGATAGAAAATATGATTAAGATAAATTTAACCACCATAAGATCAAAAATTTATTATGTGTTAAACAGTCTTTAATTACATAGTAGGAAACATAAAACCGCAACATTTTTTTTTACATTCATTTTAATATTTTGAGGAATTTATTTTCTAAATAGAATAATAACATAAAGAAATATACTTACCTTCATGTAGAGTTCCATCCTTTAATATGTTTCTAACAAAAAATAATCTTTTTTCCAAACAATGATCATCAAAAAAGACTTCGTCACATCAGAAGTACACTAATCATCTTCTTGAGAATCACATAATCTATAAAAGATGAACTATATATTTCCCTTGTCTTTAGACATAAACTAAAACCAAAATGTTTAGTTTGATATCAGATAATACCCAAAAAGGATAATCTTTTTTAAAAAGAAAAACTACTCTTAATATCCAATATTTGTCAAACAATACCCACAGTCCATCCAAGACCATTCAGTCAACAACTGTCTATAAATTTCTTCAAAAGTAATCTAAACTATGTTTGAAACCCCAATCTCCTGAGGTTATAATTGAATTGTATTAAAAGATAAATCTTAACATTTTTATCCAAATTTCATCAGTTACTCATAATGTATCATAATAAAATGTAATTAACATAATCACATATTCTCCATGTTAGGTTAATGATTTTCATAAATAAACCACATCGTTATATGTCCACAATAAAAACATAGATTCTTCTAAAATAAAATTTCAACCATTATTCCACAATTGAAATCCTATTGTATTCTATCCTTATTAGGCATATAGTGTTTCCTCAAAAGAGAGAATATCTTCTACAACAACCATTATCACTTAACCACAAATTCATTTTCCTATACTATGTATATCCATTTGATAAAAGATATGTTCCCAAAATAAAGTTATTCTTGTTCCATAAAATTGTTTTACTAAATTAATAAGTCATACTAACTATGGAAAACAAGTAAGAAATTTTTAGGTGATGCACCCTTGTCACCCTTATGTTTTGGGTTCAATTCCTATATCCATGCTAGATACGATGGGTTGTCACCCATCCCATGAGTTGTCCTTTTTAAAAAACTCAAAAATAACCGTAACGAGTTTTAACCTCAATGGTTTCCTTATACCTCTCATTTTCATCCCAATTATTTATGTTCTCAACATATTAATACTTTAAGTCTTATATATATTGTCATTTTTTTATTTCACCACCATATGATAAAATAAAACGATCCCCAAAATTAAGAACATTATACCATGATCATGTTGTCCATTTAGTTTCTTCATCATCTAGTTCACGTAGTTAAAAGGTCCATGCATTGCAACAATGATTTAATGATCCTAGAAATAATTTTCTTCCATCATCCAAATAATCCTTGCACAACATGGGTCATATGGTTGTTCAAAGAAAAACAGTTTTGGAAAATAATCATGTATGACATATAATTTCAAAACATTTGATAAAACATGCCTTCTATAAAATAGTCGGACCGAATTTGAGTTTAAAAATTCAATTAATGGTCCTCTTAAAATACCATATGTATGTTCTAAGAGACTATGTTGTAAAAGAAAATATAAATAGGTTGTGCAAGGGTCTCCTACTTCAACACCTATTTCAAATTCATAATATGCTTTAAAATCTCCTGATAAGGTAAAATATTTGAAAATTCCTTGATAATATTTAACTTTCTAGAAAATATTAGAATATTGTGAAATGATATTTGTTTAAATACAACCATGGTAAATGATGATAATGGGGTATAATGGAGGTTTTTTATATCTCAAACAACTTCTTTCAAGTGAGTTTTATGCTAGAAAAAGTTTTAAAATCATCCGAACACAACTTTTCAATAATTATTGCAAGAAGTTAATCATGAAGAAATAGGAATGTGATTTTAGATCTGGCTCCTTCCATTTGTAACTGAATTTCATTGATCTGAAAAAGTTATAAAACAAGGAATAAATGGAAATAATATACATTGGGACAAACCTTGTGTCTAATGAAAACTCATAATCCCTAAATATGTCTAAACCAACCTCTGATACCAAATATAAGGACTCGGCCTAAAACATTACATAATCCTAAATAAAATTAATAATTCATATTGAGGATATTTCTAGGTTTATAGTTTTAGAGAAATAGGCCATATATATAAATTATCAAATTGAATATTTCATGTACACACTATAACTCAGTATACATTTTTTTCATAAAATAAAAACTCTTAAAGAGAAACATGTCTAGTTCATAGTTTTAGACAACATGATTTTTCCTTGATCCCATGCTTTACTCTATTCATCCATAAGTACCATGGAAAACTTTTAAAAAACTTTTGATGAGAATAAAAAGCTCATTTAGGGTTATAAATTAAGGAAGGAAAACCTTATCACATTATTAAATAAAAATCATTGAAACCATACTTTTCAATCATAACTTACATTAAAAAATAAATAGATTTATAAATAACAAACACAAAATAATAAATCATAAATTCAACTTATGGAATTGATAAAATAATTACATTTTAGCTATCATAGATACATAGGGAGTCACATTTTGGAATACCCATCACAGTATATTCCTTAAATCTCTTAGGATATACAATAACGTTTACCTCTGTCACGATACCCAATGTATTGGAGAGCTATCTTGGGCTCACCTGCCGTAGGATTATCATGGAACCACCCGTATATGTAAACAATTCCTAATAACCTCAAATATACATAACAAATAACACAATCATAAAAGAAATATAACATTTTTACATTCAAATCAAAATATATTATTTCATGATATTAACTTAATCAATTCTTTGTCAAAAGCATTTTAAAACCCATTTAAATCATATAATAAAGAGATTTTTGAATCAAAGGGTCTTATATCACATTCAATATTTAAATTAATTATCATTTTAAAAGATCAATGTCCAAATAAATAATTCCATAAAACACTATTTAAAACATGGATATTAATGCTAAATAATTAGGATAGTAAATATTTAAAATATTTAAAACAATATTTTGTTTATAGAGTTTTTATCAAAATGAGAGACACTTGAATACAAATAATTGATGAATAACATTTAATCAGAACATTATAATATCATGATAATATAAGAATTCCTGATATAATATGAAAAAGGATAGTATATACACCGTATAAAATTTAATTGGTGCATAATGATATTGATGTTTCAAGGGAATGTAAATTGAGACGAAATCCCTTATAAAGATGGTGTCCTTAGATTAAGGATAAATAAATTAAATAATTATGTGTGGAAAATAATAATACACTCAATATAAGTGGAAATTGACTGTGAAAAACTCATAGGTCATTCAAACATATTTATAACATGACATAATCAAGAAGTATAAGTTTTACCCAAGAATTAAAATTGGGTTGAGAAATTCCATTACAAAAATTCGACAGCCTAAGAGCGTCACTTTAAAATTATGAAAAATAATTTAATGAGAGATAAAAGGGAATATCATCACTTGGAAAAAAAATTACATCATTATTGATTAGAAGAACATATCCCAACATTATAAGATTTAAATTAAAATACATAACAAAAAGAAGCCTTTTAAAAAGTGGAGGGTGAAAGGTTCCCTTACTGATTTGGTAACATACGAGACATACACCCCAGGAAAGATGGATAATTCAATGAAAATTTAAATTCCCATAAAATACAGTATATTACACAAATAAGACAATCATGAGAAATAAATCCACTACACAAAATGATATTATGTAAAATATAGCATGAATCTCACGGGAATAAGAAGTGAGATGAAAACCCCTTGGCACATTGTAATCAATCGAATCATATGAGAAAAAACTAATAAACACCAAATTATTCACATATTAACATGAATAGAAATAGAATAATGATAATAAATATAATAATATAATTACATAGAACACCACATTCATTAAATTTGTGGTGAACAACGGAAATATCACGAAATTGAATGTGAGATAAGAAACCCCTTACCTCATGTCTGGCATAACACGTTTGTTCCCTGTTCTTCTGGAATAATAAACTAAAGATAATTTATACATTATTACGAACCTTTTACGAGTTTATTATTACTTTTATATCACTTATTACAGTGCTATAAACATATGTAATCATTTAAGTTAATATCATTCGATTTTTCGATATTTGATACCTGAGTCAAAAATGGACTTTTTATAATTACACGTTTTTCACATAGTAAAAATTTCATTATATACATAATGATATTCAGGATTTAGATAGAATATATATCATATATATCCATTATGTACACGTATTTATAATAGGACATAACATATGAAGGTAAGAAATGAAATGCATTGTTCATAGAGACGGTAAGTCGTACGTACGCATGAACGCTACTTTCGTTTCTATTTATTTTTTTAATTGAATGAAAACTTAATGATACATAGTTATATTATAATTAGAGTATAATATAATATTTAATTTTAATAACTCCATCCTTTATATGTCCCACGTATGGTATGAATGAGTCATATCACTTTGAGGGGACGATAGTCCGCACTTCCTCAAATGAAATTATCTTGTTATCCATTATGGAAACCATAAAGGTAGGATATAAATGTAAAATACATATGTATAAAGAAATCTCAAACATAATATATTTCATATATAAATATATATCCATCTTAATGGCCACCATGAGAGGAGGTTGAAGATAATCAAACATTCATCATTTCTCTAGGTGTTAGTTTACCATCCACAGAAACAATATGTTTTTCTCCCATTAGATAGAGGGGTGTGTATGTGTAGTTCAAATACGTCTCATAAATTAATATTAGTATATTAAGGATACTGGTTTGGTAATAAAATAATGGAATAAAAATATTTTAGGGGTTGGAGAAGTAAAATATAAGAAATTAAGTTAAGAGGAATCATTGCCTTTAGTTTGGGTAATTCTCTTTGGTTTAACCAAATATGAATTTTGAAGTGCATTCTGCATAATCTAAGGTATATAGGAGGAGTAGAGAGATCTTGAAAGTGTATTTGGTTTGGGATTGGTTGATCCAAGTGGCATGGGAGGTGTGTGGAATGAGTAAGGAGTAAATAATTATTATAAAGGGGAGGACTGGCTCTTTAGAAAAGTGTGAAATTATTATTTTATTGTATAATGATATTCAGTTTCTAAAGGTCCAAAACAAATTAAAGTCGAAGATTCGATGACTGGTGGTAGAAATAAAATCATCAAAGATGAATTTGATAGGTTTTGAATATTGTTTAAATTTTTATAATCTAATTTATTTAAATCATTTATTAATGAGTTAAATACTGCATCATTTTTGTGCCATAAATAATTTTTTTATTTGATGTCTAAAATTTATAAAAAACAAATATTATGTGGGATAACATTTTATCATTAAAATTAATATATATAGTCAAATATATATCTTATATAACCCCACGCAAATATTTATTTACAAAAATTTATTTGTTTATGAAATTTTTATCATTACATTAGATTAATTAATATAAAGTGTCATTATCACTCCCTTCTGGCTCCATGGTGTCCCAAAAATGAACCCAAAGATTTCCATGGTCGTAACTGACTCAACCAATAAGGTTAGGACATCTGCTATGGTTATTTTGTATTATTATAATATTTTTCACTTTGAATTACCCTATTTACCTTTAACCACGATAAATAAAAGTCAAAACATACTATTAAATAAATATTATATACATCTTATTGAATCACATTTACATACAAATAAAAACCATGTATGTTGTATTTTCAAAATTAAATTCACATAAGTAGTAAAATTTCATTTAATTGAAAAATGTAGTTTTTAAACTACTACTATGTGGTTTCACTATTCATCAAAAATTGAAGTCTTCAAAAAAAAATACCAAAAATTAATTATAAGTTATATTTAATATTACAAATTCAAAAATAATGTCTATTTTTACATATTAAAAACATATATGTTGCATTAATTAATTTTATGTTCATTCCTGTTGTTAAATTAAATAGCATTTTTTATGAAACAATAACTATCTAAAGATCGACATTTGTTTATGTTCAATTCCAAAGTGAAAATTAATTTCAATGAACAACATTGGAATAAATTGTAAAAATATAATCTAATTAAAATTTAAAACCTATTAAAAAGGTAATATAACCCTATAAATAAATTATATTAAAATGCAATATTGAATAAAAATACTGTATTTTTCATTATTAATTTAAAAAATGAACTTCACCAGAAAAATACCAAAAATTTTCCCAATGTAAATTTGGAAGTCTCGAATCATAAGAATAATTTTATTTTGTCAAATATAACATATAAAAGTGACCAAAACATGATTTAATGATGTTTCTCCATTAAAAGTCTATAAATCAACCTTTTAAAGTAAATTATTTTTAAAAATAGATTCATCCACATTTTAAGCCTCTAAAATTTATTGGATAAATGTGAAAACATTTAACAAACATGTATCATCATATTGTAGTTAGTCAAATTAATTTATGGCTATACAATGTCTAATCATTAACTACCAAAATAATATTATATTTTTAGTGATTTCAATGAAACCCATTGTTGCGTATCAGGTATGCCATCGAACATAGCATTCCCCTTTATAGTAGAATTAAAACTTAGTTCAAAGATATTAATAAATATGAATAATTTCATTTTCATTATTTACCTTGGATGTTATATCCTTCCCCCCGTTTGAGAATTGCATCCCCATAACATTAAAACTGAGCATGGAAACATCATCAATAGTCCCACATCGACGAAGATTCAGTAAAACATTCACTTTAAAACAAACAAAGAAATTTAAAAAGGATACCTAAGAAATCCCATACATGGATTCCATGTAAGAAAACATAGATATGGAATAGAGAACAAACAGTCATGTTCTAATGGAGAGTGATATAAAACTTGATTAAAAGAATGTTAACCACCAGAAAATCACAATCATATGATGTGTTTAATTGAATTTGATTACCCAGTAGGAAACGTAATCCAAAAATGCTTTGGTTTTACATTACTTTTAATAATTTTGAGGACTTCATTTACTACATAGAATATGAACATAAGGAAGTATACTTACCTTCAATTTGAGGTTATTATTTTAATAAGTTTCTACCAAAAAATAATATTTTTTCCAAACAATGATCATTCAAAAAGACATGGTCACATCAAAAGTACAATAATCATTTTTAGAGAATCACATAATCCAAAAAAGAAGAATATATATTTCCATTATCTTTATACATCATATAAAACCAATATGGTTAGCGCGAGATTAAATATTACCCATAAAGGATAATATTTTACAAAAATAAAAACTACTCTTAATATCCAAAATATGTCAAACAATACCCACAGTTCAACCAAGACCATTCAATCAAAAACTGTCCATTAAATTCTTCAAAAGTAATCTCAACTATGTTTGAAACCCGAATCTCATAAAGATTTAATTGCATAGTCTTTAAAGATAAATCTTAACATTTATCTCCAAATAACCTCAGCTACTCATAAAGTCTCATATTAAAAACTAATTAACCTAGGAACATATTATCCATGATAGGTTAATCATTTTCATAAATAAACCAAATCGTCATATATCCACAATAAAAAAATTAATTTATCCAAACTAAAATTTCAACCATTATTCCACAATTGAAATCCCGTAGTATTATATCCAGCTTATGTATATAGTGTTTCCTCAAAAGCGAGAACGACTTCCACAAAAACCTTTATCATATAATAAAAAAATCATTTTCTAATACTTTGTATATCCATTTGATAAAACAGAAGTTCTTAAAAAAACTTATTCTTGTTCTATAAAATCATTTTACTAAAATAATAAGTCATACTAACCCAGGACTTCAAGTAGCCTAGTGGTAGGTGATGCACCCTTTTCACCTTTATGATGCGGTTTCCATTCATATGGCCTTGTTAGATGAAATTGGCTTTCACCCATCCTATGGTTTTTCCTTTTTATAAAACTCAAAAATAACCCTATCATGTTTTAACCTCAATAGATTCCTTATACCGGTCATTTTCATCCCAATTCCTTATGTTCTCAACATATATATTTCTGAAATATTATATATATTGCCATTTTTTTATTTCACCATCATATGATAAAATAAAAAGATCCCCAAAATGAATAATATCATACATTTATCATGTTGTCCATTTGGTTTCATCATCATCTTGTTCACATCGGTTGAAGGTCCATGCATTTCAGAAATGATTTAATGATCCTTCAAAATCATTTGCTTCCATCATACAAATATAGCTTTTGAAACATAGGTCATATGGGTTTTCACCTAAAGTCAATTTTGGAATATAATCATGTATGACATATAATTTCAAAACATCTGATAAAATATGATTTCTATAAAATAGTCGGTCCAAATTTGAGTTAAAACATTCCATTAATGGTCTATTTAAAATAACATATGTATGTTCTAAGAGTATATATTGTAAAAGAAAATATAAATAGGTTGAGAAAGGGAATCCTTCTTCAGAACCCATTTTAAAATCATAATATGATTCAAAATCATGAGATAGGGTAAAATATTTGAAAATTACTTGATAATATTTACCTTTCTTAAAAAAATGATAATATTTTGAAAATAGGATTTGTTTAAATGGAACCCATGATGAAAAATGATAATGAGGTATAGTGGAGGTTTTTTATATATCAAACTACTTATTTCTAGTGAGATTTATGCTATAAAATGTTTTAAAATCATCCGAACATGATTTTTCAATAATTATTGCATGAAATTCATTAGGAGGAGATATGAATATCATTTGAGATCCTCCTACTTCCATCATATTTTGTGGTTTGGTATTTTATAAATGGTATGTCCCTTTTCATTGGTATTCTAATCCATTCAACTTTATTCAGTTTAAGTGGTGTTTTATTTTGAACCACACTATGAAATCATGTTGATGTTGAACATTTTTTATATAGTTTTTCCTTGTGATCATCGACCCCTCCTTTATTGTTGAAAAAACTAGTTGGATGCATTCATTATTCACCATATAAATGTTGGTGGTCCAAAAAAACAACCTATGATATGTTTAATTGTGATGTATATGTACAATTATAATTTTGAAGTCATAATATAACCTATAAATAATTGATTAAGGAATTATAGTAAATATTTATTTGGATTATTTTTAGATTCCAAGGGATTAAATGTTAATGAGACCTAACTTGTATCTAACCATTGGTTGAGAAAACCATTATGCCATAAGAACCTATATAATTGATTAATTTGAGTTTATAATAGAATTATATTATAGGTTATTTATTGATATAAAATCACATTGGTAATAGATTATGGAAAATTTATATGGTTTTAGATAAATTGAAATGTAAATGAAAGTATAATTTAAAGAAAATAAATTATTTTCATAATGAACTATTGAGGCTTATGAAGTGATATTTTGATGTCCTTTTAATTTAAACATGTTTTTTGATGTTGAAAGTATAATTGATAGTCATTTTTCTAGAGGATAAAATGATTTTATAGGGCTTTTCATGGAGGTTTAAATTCTAAAATAGGGGTATTTATCCATGTGATACTTGATGAAATGATTATATAGTAGGATTGGCACATTAATAAAATATTGAATTCATATAGATCACACTTTTCCCAGTAACACATGATGAAATTATTATATAGATGTATTCATATTGTAATAAATTATGAAATATTTCTCTTTAAGCCTTGCCCCCATTGTTTCATAAATTCCTATATTAAGGGATTTTCATGGAAGCTGAAATTTAAATACATTTGTATTTTCCAAGTTATTTGATTTTTTCTTTTATTTGTGGTCATGGTTAACATGGATATGCTATTCAATATGAGACATATAGGAATTTTTCCAAATAATATTCATTCATGTATTTTATTAATTGTTAAATTAATACACATATTGTTGAATGATCTTATTATCACTTTTATAAATTTTGGTGTCAAAGTAATTAGTTTTTTTCAAACTATATTTTGGAAAATTTTAGTACCCATGAAGATTATATAGATGAAGGTTTTTTACTTGGTAAATGGACCATGTTTCTGATTTGTTTGTAGCTAGTCAGGGTTCAGGTTTGGAAAAGGGTATGACAAGGAGTTTGGGACCCAACTCAATTGAGGTTTTATTGTGTTATTTGATTATTTTATTTTTATTATCTTCAATTTGAAGTTTAGATTCATATCATCTTTTCATTAAAACATTCATAATTTTTTATTTTTTGTTTTAATTCTTATATTTTATATAAATGATATATGTCTTTCTCTACTCTTTGTTACTTTGATATATTATTATTTGAGTATTATTATATGTTCTAAATCTATGAGAATGGGTATAATCTCTATAGTATATTCATTTAACCACTTTTACTAGTCAGAATACTAGGGTGTATTGATAGTCATGAACATGGTATCCTACCCAGCTTATTTTTTCCATTTCAGATAGTTTCTAATCATAAGATGTTTAAATAACGAAATGATTACACTATATCCACCATCTTATCATCAAGTGTTAAAACTATGTATGAAACATGTATTAGAACCACAATCCAAACATCAGTGGATAATAAATTTGGATCACCACATATCTTGGGAGGTATATATCATTTTAAATAATTTTGTGTATTCATACAATGATATCTATCATCATTATCCATAGAAATCACTAAAATCTCCACTGGTATACATTTATCCTATTATAGAACCAATGGTTTAATATCACTGATGAAAAAAGTGGATGGATTTTTCTTTTCTATAATAGAATAGATACCTTATGATTATGCCTAAAAAATACTATCTTATTTATTAATTGATTAAAAATAGTATCCTAAACCATTTATAGTATCTTATAATGACCTTATATTAGAATTTGATCTTGAACTCACCTGGTTATAATTGTAATATTTGACAAGATAACCCCTTATTAGTTAAACCAAATTTTGGATTCTTTTAAATAAGATGGAATTGAAAAATAATATTTTTTGACTATATAACTCAAGACAAATCTTGTTTTGATCTTGAATATTATGCCTTATGGTTTCCAGTATATTTAGATATTTTAAAATTCTTATTGAACGGTTTTTTTTGGTAGAACAACAAAATGAATGTTTCCTACATCAGTTGAATTAGCTCAAAAAATATTTATAAATTTTCATAGATTTACAATAGAAAAAATTACAATACTCCAAACTCCAAACTCTATCCATATTATAGAAACAATCATAATGATTTCAGTCAAACACATTGTGAATTATAGTAACCCTACATAGGTATGTGGTTCAAGAGGGACTTCCTCCATATGCACACCTTAAGGAGTCTTGGGGTTTGTGACTAGAAAAAAATGGTGTATCTCACAATGCTATCATTACACTAAAGAAAATGAAGACTGTGTTTATCTCTACATAGTATGTAAAATAGAAAATTATAAATAGAATATATTAAATAATGAATGAAATTATATAAAATACAAAAAAAGTCTATAATATTTCAATAAGATACAAATTAAAAAAGAAATTAAAATATAATCACATGTAATATAAATAATTGATATTCATAGATGACTATAAATGGTAACTCATAATCACACCATACCTATGAACTAACATTGATAATATCAACAAACATCAATCACAATAGTGAATTAGCATTGCCCACTCAATATCCTACAATATTTTCTAAAACATTAATTTCATTTATATAGAATCAACATGTTTGTGTATAATTCCCATGAATGACGGATTAAAATCATAACTTCTTTGAGTAAATTAAAATAAGATTAATAGATTTAAACAAGTTAGATCAATACCAAATGAACTAAAAAGAACACATATATTCGTATGGGATAAATATTCCAATGATATAAGAAACTAAAACAATACCTACTTACTTTCCCCAAAATAATTTAATTTGGAATAAACAAAATAAACCATGAAAATAAAATGTCATAAAATAAACAAATTATATGTCATTATAGAAACTAAAACATATATCTGAAACCATTGTGGGAGACCCTATCCTCAATAACATATGTATGTTGGTCAAGTGGGGTACTAACCCCTATGAAGGGCCTACAACATTTTGGTGATATAATTTCAATTAGGGGAGTTTTTTATCCATTTATAGACTATTAAGGACAAATATTATAATAGAGTTAGTCTCCCCCTTATGAATTTGGGGATCACATGTCTTGTCAAATAAGTAAATATACAAGTTGTACCAGAATCCATCTTCAAAATGGAGGACCCACCCATAGGGTTTGTTAGGTGGAGTGAAATAAATATATTTTGTTATGGTCCCATGACCAATTATAAATATGAGGATATGGGGTTCATAACACCATACATATAATGAATGCATTCCCAATACTAGTCATTAATCCTACATGGTCAAGGAAAAAATATATCACATAACCCAAAAAAATATTAATTTTTTAAAAATAAATCCATTGAATAATTATATAAATGAAACAATTATTATGATGCATAAACCATTTTATGATTTCTATACATGGTGTGAAAACACATTGAGGGTGTGTATTCAATCATGTATCAACCCATATGGTGTGAAATTTGGAACTATAAATTATGGTGAATTTTTATTTTTGATTATAAAGATACATCTATATGTAGGGGTATGAGCACAAGACACCACTCATGCCCCTATAACGTTCACATTCATAAGGTTCATTCCAAAACAAGGGGGTTTACACTCCACTAGATCATTTAGATTGGAAAAGATAGAGAAGGTGGCTATCATGTAAGGCAAAGAACACCAAATACTTTGTATTCCAGCGGGAATATTGGACTATAAATGAAAAACATACCCCCTATTCTAGGTTGGACCAATGTGATAATCCAACTGGAGCACGTAACCTCTTGAATTGGATGGATTATCTAGTTCAAAACACTAATATTGCATCATATGGAAAAAACATGATAGGGTGGATCGACTATGCATTTAATTTTACTGATCTAATTGCTGGGAACCATCCATATTAACTCACTATTTTAAAAAACGGTACACTCCTACATGATTATGTCATTGATTTTCACCAAATACCTAACCACACCAGACAAATTCCTCAACCAATATAGAAATTGAAGAGCCCAATGACATTTAATGGAATAATCACCATTAGATACTAGCTGAAATACCTCTATAAAAAGAAAAATACCATTATTTTTTTGAATCAAGCAACCACTTCATTATTTTATCCATCAGTACATTTCCTTTTATTCAATACCCAAGAACCCAATTATACTAATAATTTATTTAATTTTTATTATATTGCGTAATATGATTTTTGATATGATTCCATATTTTTTTTTATTTTTTATTAGTTTTTGTGTGGTTTTGTTTGGGTATGGTTAGTATTAGTAATGATGTAACCTAGTGAAAAAATTGGGATTTTGATAAGGTTATTTCTTACTTCTGGAACATGGTTCACCATGTACAGAAACATAAACCATTACTATCCAATGAATATCTAGTGATTTTTTTATAGTTATCATTTTGTTTTAAAAATATAAATCCAAAACATAATGGATATCCAATTTAGTAATCCAAACAATTAATAAATTAGTATCCATCCCCTTTCACCTATTATTTACACCACCCCTCCATCTCACATTGTCTTTTGTATGATGTGTAGGATGAGGTACCACTTCATATGTTCATAACCCATGCAACTCCATTCATTTACATGGATATTTCTATGTTAGTGTCTATTTTTCACATTCTCAACATTCTCTTATCTTCATATTCATTATTTTCAGACCTATCTCTTTATTTATCCCTCTTATTAGCGATTAGAATTGGTTAAAACCCAAGGAATGATTTCATCCTCATCCATTACTTTATGTGAGTTTAGTGTTATCTATGGGTCTTTTGAGTAATCATATACCATTTATTAGTATCCTCCTTCAAAAATAGACACTTTCAAGACCATCATGACATGGATCCACATATTCTAATGATAATTTTCATCATGTTCTATACTATAATTATTTTGAAATATTGATTGAATGAATTCCAAATTCATGCTATAGTGTTAAATTGTTAGTATTAGTCGGGTTTATTGTATTTTGAAGAAGAAAAAATAGATTTTTATCAATGGTTTCATAAGAATATAAGGGTTTAATTATATTATCATAAATTTGGGAATAATATTTAATCTAGTGATGAAAAAATAACGGTATTTTTCCTAAATGAATATTTAAAATTTATATTGATGATATTAGTGATTTTTTGTGTTTTAAAATAATTTATGTAAGGGTTTAACATGTCGTTTCATGTGGTACAATAAATTAGATGTAATGATAAATTTTTTAAATGCACTTTATGAATAAAATTTATGATTTCAACAAGTGTTTGCACTAATAGTGCTAACTTATTTATTATAAAGTAATGTTCATTGATTTTAAAGGGAATGTTTTATTGAGTGGTGGTTTATTGTTATGAATTAAAGGGGGGTCGAAGATAATGTTTCACAAATTTTCATTTCAATGATATAATTTTATTATAATGGGACACATCCACCATAGAGGAATTCATAATGACATGTTTTGAACATAGAAATTGTTTTTGAAATGTGTAGATGAGTTAAACCCTCATAATCCCATTTCATTGGATTTATTATATTAATTGTGTTTTTCTCATGTTCTAATCAGGTGACCAATTGAAGGGGGTTATATTAAGAGAGGGATTCACAGGTTATAATGATTTATAACTATACCCTAAGGTTTGTCTTTTTTATCAATAATTGTTCACTTATCACCATCACTATATTTGATCATGGGAACACATAGAGTTAATTAGGACATCATTATTTAAATTTCACTTGTTAGTTGGAAACTAATAGTGTCACATACTCTATGAAACATAAATAAAATGGGTTCCCCCATATTGATTTATTAGTGTAAAATAACTAGGTTCCTTTTTTTAGTATGTAACATAGTGTGATATGATTGTTTGTGTTCATTAATTTCAAGGACTATCTAGTATACTATCATAGATAAGGGTCCATGATATCTATCAAATTGATTTTGGATTGATTTAGGTGGTCCTTTTTTCTTCTGGTTTCTATTATTTTTTGACTATCATAGAACCCTTGGTTGGTTTTATTAATTAATTTAAATAGATGGTTCAAACTTTTTATTATTTAACTTTTTTATAAGATTATTGTTTTCAAAATTGATATAAGAATATTTTTTTAAAAATAGTTTGGATTTAAATTTATTGTTTTAAATGGAAATGGATTACTGCTATAGAATGTGTGATCTTTAAAATTTTGTCATGGTCAATAATTTCATCTCAAAAAAATGATGAAAAATGTCTCAAAAATAATCTCAATGTTTTTCCTTGTTTTATATTGAATTATTAAATGAAAAACCTAATTCAATTATTAACTTTCAATCTATCATGGAATGGTATTGAAACAAATTATTAGGAATGTGGTTGGGAGGGTGGTGAACAACTATGTATTTTTGAACTCACACTTATATTAAACTAAATTATACACATTTGGTTTTACTATTGATCTCTCTTGTAGAATCAAGGGTTATAAAAACTATTGTTTTGTAGGTATCATATTGATGTAAAATTATGATTTCATTTTGTTTATTATACCCATCATATAATCTATATATCCCTTCATTACCTTTAAATTTAATATATGGTGAATTATGAATATATTATGACTGGGTGATTTTATGTGTTTTTTCTATATTGTGAGTAGAATAAGATTAGAGGGATTGAATTTTCTTAAATTTTTTGGAATTATTAATACTTGTTTCCTACTTAAATGATTTTTCATGGATAAAAATGATTTTTTGAATATTTTCAATTTTTTATAGAAATACATTCTTTCTTATACTGTGACACAATGTAAAAATGTATATTTGTTTATTTATTATTCTCTCGAACATTTTCCAAGCATGTGGGGGTTTATTAATTCCCGTAAAAGTCTCATTGGAGGACTTTGTGTCCAAAATATGAGTGTTTAATGTCACTTCATGAAAAATGGTATCAAAGCCCATGTTCTTGAAACAAAGCATATGTATTCTGACTATCCCTCATCTAATTTGTGGTGTGACAAAGAATAATGTTTATATGATGGTTGAAAATAAAGAGGTATACACATGGGATGTTTACATGTTCTCTCTTCCATTAGTATTTTTATGTTTTTGGGATAGTATTGTCTTAAGACAAGAATTTTTAATTTTTTATTGACATTATGTATTTAAATATAAATATTTATCGAATTTACAATGAATTATAAGTGATATGGAATTTCACTTAAGCATGGGGTGACAAAGGATAACTAGTCATAGCTAAAAAGTTCACCTACATGTTATGTACAAACATGTTCATCAAAGATGGATTGTTCTAATGACTACCCAAAATCCAAAAGTGGTTTTATATTGTGTTTTTTTTTAAATTAATTAGTTCAATTATCGAGTAACCCCTATGGGGAATTATATATTTTTTTGTGAATAATTAAATACTTTTTTTGTATGAATTTTTTTAGAGTTAATTTTTGGGATTTTTCCCTAATCTGCATTAATTTTTATTGAAAATAATAAATATTTGATTTGGGGGAAACATGGGGATCCTTTTTTTCTATGAATTTTTTTGGCTTCGAACACATTATTTTGAGTAGGATCATTTAGAGTGGTCATCAATGTGACAATAGATATTAATCAAAATAGTTAATTTTATTATATGTCTTAGTGGAGAAATTAGTATTAAAAGGAATGTGTTTTTTATATAAACAGCTGAAAATTATATTTTTTAATTTATAAGACCTTTTAAATTATAATTGACTTATGAAATGTCTTTATTTAATTTTTAAAAGATGTGAAATTTGTTTAACGAAGTAGTTTGTTTTAAAATATCGTATTTATTTGTTGTTGATGTACTTTCTTTCATGGAATGTGTTTTTAGGAAAAAAATTAATAGAGGATAATTATTTAAAAAGGTAATTTTCTTTTTATAATATTATGTTTCTATGTTTTTTGGAATTTTATGTTTATATTTTTTACCCTAGTGGTGAAAACACAATTACGTGGAATTTTTGAGAATTGAATTGAATTATTTCATGTATGTCAATGAATCCTTATTCATTTTTATGATATTTCTTCCATTTCAGTATCTACCAAGACTATGAATATATTTTTTACAATGAACCATTTATTCTCTCATATAATGCGATGATTCCATCATTTTGATGATGGTGTATTAATTGTTGTTCCACACTATTTGGGTGTACCTCCCATGATTTTGGGGGCTGTATTGAGGCTTTTTAGGTAATGTTTGTTCAAATACATCCTTTAGGATCCCATTAATAAACTCTAATATGCTAATGGAATACATTTAATATTTTTTGTTTGGTGGATGATTTGTTTGTTTAGGTTTATCTATGTTTTAACAATGTAATGATTTTTTTCTACAAATGGATGGATATGGGAAGAATATAATGTTCCTTCATAAATGGAGAAGGTATAGATGGAACCAGTTAGGTATATATATTTCTTGTTTTGCCTCTAGTATTTTCACAATCACTTTGAGATAGGGTACAATTATTAAGAGTGAAGATATCCATTCAATCTAGTGACATGTTGATAAATACAATTTAATTCATGGTTTTTTATGATTTTAGTACTTTTAGGGAATTTTGTTTTTCAATGAATAAGGGTATCTTTGGTTTTTTACTTATTTATTTTGTATTGAATTGATTTAGTTATAGAACAAGAGTTTATAATAATATTGATTATATATTTTATTGATGTATCTCATTATACTATGTTTTAGTTTAATCCATGTTATAAGTATTACAAATATAGAGGATAACTTGTTTTGTTTCGCTTATTATTTTTATTTTATACATCATGGATAGTTCTTTGTGTACAATTGGATATGTGGAACATTTTTAGAGTATTTGATGGATACTTTGAATGATTTTTTATGATATATTTCAAGGATTATATGTATCTATAGTTTATCACTAATTATATCTTTTAATAAACATTCCCTAAAACAGAAACCCCATATATATAGTGTGTGAAAATTGTATTAATTTTTATAACGAATTCAACATTGGGATTTTTTTGTGAAGATAATAGTATGGTTTTAATGTTTTAAAACATCCATGTTGTTATGATTCTATTTATTCTAAATTTATTTTGATCATAAATTTAATTTTATAGGTATAATCAATTAATTTATGAAATTTTCATATTTTCTAAGTGTCCCATGGTTTTCATATGGTTATTAGTTTATTTTCACTATTTTTTTGAATGGAATTAAATTTTAAAGAAAAATTTTTTCATGGTTAGTGTATTGTATTCCTATTCATGTGACCTAACTTTGTTGTTTATAGAAACTCTCCGGTGACTATTATGCATTTAGTTCATGACTTAAAAAATTAATAGTCTAACGATTAAAGATAACTTTTTTTGTTAGAAAAACTGATTTATAATGCTTTTAAATCCACCCCCCCTACCCTCCTATCAATACGACCACCTCCCGCCCAACATAATCATTCATGAGACGCCCTAGATAGAGGAATCATAAAAACATACCGACACCCTATTCTATCCTCTATTTTTAATAGATTTTTATAGAATAGTTTCCCGTACAATATTATTCATCTTATCCTATCATGTTTATTTTTCATTTCTCTTTATCCAATTGTAGGATACTGTCAACCAAACAATTGTGCTGTATTTTAGCCTAATATTTTTTCATATTTGATGTTAGGGTGTTTAGTGGGTCATTCAAGTTATTCAACTCCATTTTAGGTTTATTCCATCAAAGGTGAGACATTAATACTGCTTTTGATATGGTTCCTCCTAATATGAGGTAGATCTCATCATGTATTAATTATTTTGTAATTGTAAAATTCAACAAATATATTTTATTTAAAAATTATAATCAATGAAAATTTATTTGTGGATATTTTTGAAACAAAATTAATTGAATCAAAATTAAAAGGATCTGAATAACTATGTAAGAATAAATTTCAATAATTCCATAACTAAGATAGATTCATCACCTCATCAATATCCACAATTTCTAAAAGATCCATTAATGTATATTAATTGAATGAATCAAAACTGGAAACTACATTATTGTTTTTTTCCTATTGATGTAATTAATGGATTATTATGAATTTAATACCTCTAGGTTTTTTGGTATTATTATGATCTTAAAATATCATTTTATAATGGCTAAAAAATTTGAAAAAATTACAATGATCTTATCTAAAATACCCATCTCATTAATAAATGAATATATATTTTCAATATTGGTATTTATTTCAGATATATTATGAATTTTCCTTATTCACATAGGATTAGGTAAAAATAATTGAAAATAATATTTGTGCCTATTATAAAAATAAATATTATTTTATGTAATAAACACTATATTAATTGGTGATTATAATAATTTACATAATCAAAATAAAAATCAATGTGGTTCGATAAAAATATTCAGACTATAAACACTTATCTTCTATAAATATTTTATGTTATTGTTCTATAAATAATGGGATTAAATTAAGAAGAAGTAGTATTGAATAATTATAAAATATATTTTATCATTAAATCTAAAACTCCACGATACAATATAATTGGCATACATGGGAATAAATATTTCAAAATAACAGAAAAATTTTCCAAGGTCAAAATAGAATTCATAATAGAAGAATAAAAACCAAATAATAACTTCAAACTGTTAAAAAATAATTATTGGAGTCCTTTTTTTGAACACATGTACCAACCACTTTGTTCAATAGGTCATACATTGATCTATTATTCCATCACTATTATATTCACCAGTTTGTTACTATTGCCCTTATATTTCTCAAAAATAATTTCCAAATATTGTATCATACATCTTTATGATGGTCAAACACTAAATAATTACATAATCAAGAGTTGTAAATGAAAAAAATCAATTTAATACAATCCAAAAGAACTCTTAAGGTAAATAGTTTCAGAAATTTAGGTCAAAATTCTTTCATAATTATTATATACCATAAAATTTATAAACATCAACTATGTATCCTTTTCTTCATTAATACATTACATTCATAATAAAAAAACATCTTTTAATTAAAAATATATATGATTCTCAAATACACATCATCATTGTTACTAATAATTTTTAATACCAATGAAATACATTTGATAACATGTTATGAGAACAAAATACATAGTATTTATTATCTAGATATGAATGAAAAAATATGTTATTCTGTTTTTGACACAGGAAATCTTAAATGTTGTTTTTCGATTTGCATAAAAAAACATTGATCTCAAATAATAATTTACATACAAAATTGGTCATCATTAATTCACAAATATTTTTATAAGACACAATATAATGAAAATAAAAAATGAAAAGTCACAACATGTGGTTCAACTAATGAGAAATAGAACCCATAAATAAAATCCGAAAAGGATAACTATTAATTGGTTAATTCTAATTGACTGAAATGATAGACGTTATTGATCGTTGTATCATAATAATGATTCTAAATATACAAGAGGGGGTTAATTGTATTCATTAAAAATTATTTGGGAACATTTAATGTTGGTTAGAAACCTTTTTATTGTTTAATGTAACGCCCCGACCCCAGCTACCCAGAGTCGGTGCATTACTTCGTAACATTGGCATGATCACAAGGAAGATCAAATCTCGAAAGACCGATTGGTTTAGTAGCCTTGGAAACAGTAGATATATTTATAGGTTTTACATTACATCATAAAATGAAAAACTACTACAACAACATATTGTCTCCATAATCCACACTCATATCCCCACATAATATCCCTGCAGGTCATTCATAACTTACTTCTTCACTTCCTGGGAAAAATAAAACATAGAAAAGAGGTGAGCTCAAATGCCCAGTAAGGATAACAATATAGCGGAAACTTTCATAAATAAGAATAAACTTTTAAGGAAATGTATAACTAAAACAAAAACCTTTCAAACATGAACTTTCAACATGGTATGGCATAAATAAAATGAAATAATGCCATTTACTTATTCACATGGATATTCTACTAATCGAATAATCACATGCAAAAATCAATAACCACTTTCATAATGTTGGAATGCATAATGCCAGACTATCATAACCACATAGCCAAGGCCTCGTGCCAAGACTACAAATAAGATTTTGTCAAGGCCTTGTGCCAAGACACTAGTTTGTCTCATGAGACCTACCGATGCATCGAGGAACTATAGCGGGCTCCACCCGTCACTTATTAAGTCCAATGCATTCCCATATGAAAAGGTTTAAACATAACATAAACATTCGTACTAAATATAGCATACGAAATGTCAATAATTTCACCATAAACTATGAATGGTATAAAAATAGCACATCCATAGTCAAACATATCACAAAACCTTCAATACAATATAGAAGTTTTGTATCATAATAAATCAACTTCAAATAATCTTAAAATCCATCAAAGGATGTTGACGTAGATGAAATCAAAATTCTTTTTAAAGAAATATCTCCTTTTATTTTGAAATCATTTAAGATCCATATAAAATAAAACATTTTCTTTGAAAATATTCTTATAAGCTTGTAAGGAAAGATTTGAAGATTTTATAACGGCGTAAAATAACCGCACCCGCCGTATAAGTTAAAAAAAACATTCTTACCTCAATTCTGTCGAAAAGGTCAAAAAGGACCTTGTTTTGAAAACGACGAAAAGATTCCTTTATAAACCTCTTATAAAAAGTCAAACAAGGGTATAAATGATTTTAACCCATATTCTTGTAAATAGTAAAAATGTTTTGAAATACATTTTTAAGAAACATGGATGTGGATGATAAAGATATCCCAGTAGATTTTTACGTATAAACAACCTCGGATAATGAAGAGATTGTGAAATAACCCTTACCCTGTACTTTTCCTTTGTTGGGGTCGGTTAACCTCCTGTATAATGGTGAAATAATTGTTATTAAATTATACATGAATCATATACATTAATATGATATCATATATGATCTTTTAACATTGATTTATTAATAATATCTTAGTATTATCGTCGTTTCAGGTGATAATCGATTCGTTCTTCTTAAATGTTTGGTTACGTAAGACATGTTTGTAATGGATAGATTAAATCTTATTCATAATCATAATGATATTAACATTATTTTAACCCTAAAATGAGAATAAGACTTGAATGGATACGATGGAGGATGGATCTCACTGCGTTCGTGGAGACGGTAGTCCGTACATACGCACGAACGCTACTTCCATTTAATTTTTTATTTTAAAAGAATTGAATCCAAATGATTCATAGGTATATTACTATTCCAGTATAATATAATATTTTATATATGTTACTTAAGTTCATTAACACCATCCTTTATACGTTCCATGTGTGGTATGAACGAGTCATATCATTTTAAGGGGGCGGTAGTCCGCACTTCCTCAAATGAAATTATCGTATGTATATACAACATGAAACGAATAATGGTATGAAATAAAATGGAATTACAGAAGCTTATATATAAAATATATATCATTAATATCATATTTAATTACAGTGCCATCATAATGGCCACCATGAGAGGCGGTAAGATGTATTTGAACAATCATCGTTTCGTGAGGCGTTAGTTTGCCATCCACGGAAACATTATGTTCATCATCCATTAGATAGAGTTGTGTATATGTGTAGTTTGAATCCTTCTTATAACAACATTCTAGTATATTGAGTATACTGGTTTTGTTACAAAAGAAAGGAAATAAAAAGAGTTTGGGGGTTGGAGAAGCAAAATAAAGGAAAATAATTTAAGAGAAATCGTTACCTTTAATTTAGGTAACTCACTTTGGTTGGAACCAAAGGACTTCTTGAAATGATTTCTGCCTAAGGGGAAGCTTCACGGAGGAGGAGAGGGATGTGGGGAGCTTAGTTGGGCAGAGTTTGGACGAGCCAAGTGGCTTGAGAGGTGTGAGGAATGAGTATAAGTGGTCTCCTTTTATAAGGGAGAAGAGGGGCTCTTTAGGAAAGAGTGAAAGTATTACTTTATAATATAATTATATTCGGTTTATAATGGTCCAAAAATCATTGAGGTCGAAGATAAAATGGCTAATATTCTAAATAACATCAACCAATAAGAATTGGACAGGTTTTAGATAATATTTTAATCATTATAATCTTATTTATTTAAATGATTTATTAATGAGGTAAACATTGCATCATTATTGTGTCATTAATAATTTACATTATTTGATGTCTAAAAATTATAAATAAAATATCATTATGTAGGAAATCTTTCTATCTTTCTAATGAATATTTATAATCGAAAATCCAACATGTATAACCCTATGTAAAAATTGTTCTTCTAAAAGATGTAAGCTTATGCCATTTTTATTTTTATTTTAACTTTATTAATATAAAGTGTCCCTACCACATACAAGTGGCTACAAGGGGTCCCCAAATTGACCCAAGGATGCTAATGGTCGGGTATGTGTCCACCAATATGGTTAGGACACGTTTTAGGGTAATTTTGTATTATTATAATATTGATTTTTTTAACCCTTATTTACCGGATTTACCCTTAACCATGGTAAATAAAATATTTACCACAGTAATTTTTCAAAATGCCTAAAAATAAAAGTTACCTATTTACACAATTTGAACATCCTGATTCCAAATATGGAATCCATTTTCCTAAATTCAAAACACAGAAGTGGCAGAAATTAATTTAAAATTAATTCCCACTGTCAAAACAAAAAGCGTGTTTTTAAGAGATAATAACTATCAAAAGATTGACACTCGTTTATGTTCGGTTTAATTGTAAAATTATGTCCAATGACCAACATTATATTAAATGGTAAAAATATATTTTAAATATACTTTAAAACCACTCAAATTCATAATTTATCACTATTAATTATTTTGATTAAAAAAGTTGTTTTTAATTAAAATTTAGTAATTTTCACTATTCATCAAAATATGAAAGTTATCCGAAAAATACCAAAATTTCACCTTAGGCTAAATTTGATATTCCGAATCCAAAAATGAAGTCCATTTTAAAATATAAAATATATATAACTTCAAAAAGTAGGTATTACTATTCATAACAGCTAGTTTGATTGGTTACGGTGTGTTAGAACTCGAAGTTGCGTACAACACACGCTACTGTTTTATTCAAAGGAAAGCGTACCGTGGAAGCTTGGGATGTTTCATTTTAAATTTTTGATGTCCCCATTTAGTCAAAAAGTTTAAAATATTGTATTTAAAAAGGTTTCACTATTAGAAGTTGATAATACTGAAAATGAATCTGTTCTTGCAATATGACTAAGAAACTCATAATAGGGATTCTAAAATTATAAGGATTATATAAAGTTCAAAATGTAGTCAATACTATTCATGACCTCTTTTAATGGTGTGATTGAACTCGGTGTTGCGTGTAGTGCAAGTTATTGAATTATTTTTAAGAAATAACACACTCTGAAATCCTGGGGTGTTACATTTAATAATGTTAATATAAGTAAATTCACCAAATCCTTATGTTCTACAAACTTACTTGATTCCGGAAAGATGATTCAAATATTGTAATTATAGAAAAGTGAATCCGGATATGAAACATATCAAATGTTTACAAAGATAATGATTCTAAATTAAAGCATATATAATCTCATTATATCAGAGTGTACAATTTTAAGGAGGTATAAGATAGTTAAACTTTCATTAACAATATAAATTTAGGGGAAAAGATGAATCAAACAAATAACAAGTAGTAAATATTTTAACCCAAAGAGAAGGGTATCCAACAAACTTGGATAAAGTTCTATTGATTTATACTTTCAAGAATGTCTTTCTTACCCACACTAGGGTAAGCCCTCAATATGAAGATCAGAGTCTGTCTTGTTATCCCTACAAGCCCTTAACATCAAGGTAGTTGGCACCTATATCTTCTTCAACAAGGAATTCCTAGAACATTAAGGTAGTCAGAATATCTATCTTCCTATCCCCAGAAGCCCTTGAATGTAATCAGTAACATTCAGAGTCACATGAAGAAAATATGAACAATACGTTCAGTACACACTAAAAATGAGAGTCTCTCTCTAGAAATCACTACAACAACATGTGATCTCTCGAGTGATATAATATCTCATCAATATTGTGAGCTATTTTAAATGAGATTCTATTTATATTTTCAACATAAACGGTCATCTCCCTCCTCTTATAATCAATTATTTCCTTGAATTTCAGAGGGACCTATACACATGTCACTAAAACAATGGTTAGTTAGTAACTGAATTAATGACATCATTTTATAACCAAAACATGGGTATAAGAAATATTTTTACTTAACCATATTAATTTGTTAGAATGTAAGAAAAAATGAATCTTTAGAGTCAACCCAAAAAATATTCAGAGTGTATAATACATGGATATTCGGATTATGTTTTTCGAAGAATTTGGAACCTGAATTCTATAGTATTCTAGAGTCTATATTTCATGGAATTTCAAAGCATTAAATTGAGTTGAATTAAATGGTTGAATTCATAAATGTTTGGAATCTGAACTTACCAAAGTTCAATGTTTTATTTCATAATAGTTCGGAGTCTTAATATAAGGCCCCCGCCTAAAAACTTACATAATCATGAGTTAATACAAGATTACACATTGAGGATATTTTCAGGTTTATAGTTTTAGGGAATTAGATCATAAAACATGCATTACATTGAACATTTAGACAATGTGGTTACATAATGGATAGTATTCATTTTTTTCCCATCAACGGAAACATATTTAAAAAATAAATAATGGATTCTTTCTTGACACTTCCTTGACACTATCATTATATCATGTACCTTTCCCTTGACCTGTGAAAAACATTTCAAAAAAACATGGGATGAGCATAAAATGCTCAGTAAAGGTTATAAAAAAATATGGAAAGGAAACATGAGTTCATATATACATAAGAATGAAATCATACTTTACTCATAAAACATAGGATCTTTAACATACCTCATCAAATCATAGAAATAATAATACATAAAAGGTAACTTGAGTCATTCATAATATTCTTACATAGGGAGTAACCCTCTTGGTTACGTTTGGAATACCCACCACAGTATATTCCCTAAATCTCTTCGGAGAAACCTTAATGTTTCATTCCTTCGCATTACCCAATGCATTGGAGAGCTATATCGGGCTCACCAGCCCTTAGTTTATCACGGAACCATCTGTCTTCATAACAATTCCCAAGAACCATAACATAAAGTTCTCACATAAAACATGCATAAAGGAAACATAACATTTCCACCTTTCAATTAAAATATATCAATACAAAACATTGATATAAAAACATTATGAAAACCATTTTCAATACCAAAGTAACATAAAATTAAATCATGGTATTTATTTTTCTTTTAAAAATAAGGTATGGCTTGTAGAGGAAGCCGAAACTCAAATAATGGTCACGGCGGCGGAGAAGTCGTTGTCGCCACATACGTATGACAAAAACATTCCCTTTTGTCATTTAGTAAACGCTTCGTAGAAAAAAGATTCCTTTTGAATAAATATAAAAGTCATAGGGGTTTATACACTGTATAAAAAAAGTTATGTATAAAACAAAATATGCCTCAATGAATGGAGATTGAGACGAAGTCCCATACAAAGATGGTATCCTTGGATTAAGGATAAATCAGTTACATAATTATGTGTGACCAACAAATACACGAAATATAAGTGGGTATTAAGTGTAAAACAATTAGAGGACATTCACACATAATCTTAAAACTACATATTCAAGGTGTACAAGTTTATCCCAATGAATCAAAATTGGGTTAAGAAGTTCTCTTGCAAAAAATCGACAGCCTAATGGCGTCACATCGAAATTAAGAAAAAGAGTTGATGAGAGATAAAAAGGGTATCTCAACACTTGTTCATAAAATTTACTTCTATAAGGATATATAATAACATATCCCAACATAATAATATGTGAATTAAAAGGCATAAAAAATAAGTCTTTTAAAAAAGAGGAGGGTGAAAGGTTCTCTTACCGACATGGGTAACGTTCAAAACGTACACCCCATAGAAGAAGGGTCATAAAATAAATATATAAACACCCATAAATGAAATTATACTTCACAAAGAGTATAATAATGGTATGTACATACACCACTCAATAGAAATGGTGAAAAATGTAGCATAAATCTCACAGGACTAAAAGCGAGATGAAAAATCCATTACGAAAACTCGGCAGCCTAACGATGCCACTTAAAACATCTAAAATGGATTGATGAGATAAAATAGGGTCTCTCATCATATGAATATAAAAATTACAGTAATAGTAATATAAAAGAACATCCCAATCATAAGTAATATGAGTTTAAATGGAATGACATAAAAGAGTGTACTTAAAAAGAAAGAGAGGGGTAGGTTCCCTTACCTCGGGTCCGACTTGACTCGATCGTTTTTAATCTCCTGAATAATAAACTTGAGATAATTTATACTTCCTTGAGAACCTTTTTCAAGTTCATTATTCATTTTATATCACTATTTACCATTTCATGAACACTATGTTATTATTTAAGCTAATAATGGTCGTTTTAACGATCACTGGTACTTGAGTCAAAAATAAACTCTTTATAATTACAAGTTGTTCATGTGGTGAAATATCCATTATATCCAGAATTTCATTCATGATGTAGATATCATATATATCATATATATCGATTATATTCATGCAGTTATAATATTACATAACATTTAGTGTTAATAAATGAAATGCACCGTTCATAGAGACGGTAACCCGTACGTACGCATGGACGCTGCTTCCATTTATATTTCATATTTAATGGAATTAAAACATAGATATACATAATAGTATTTTAATTCCAGTATGGTATCATATATAATATCATTAAATATATCCTTTATACGTACCACATATGGTATTAACGAATCAAATCACATTGAGGGGGCGGTAGTCCGCACTTCCTAAAATGAAGATATCACGTATACCCATAATGGAAGCCATAAAGGTATGACATAAATGAAAAATACATAAGCTTAAGGAAAAAATAAACGTATTATATGTAATATATAAATATAGTGACATCTTAATGGCCACCTTTGAGGGTGTTAGAAGGATATTGAACAATCATCGTTTCGTGAGGCAGAAATTCGCCATCCACATAAACTGTATGTTCTTTAACCATTAGATGTAGGTGTGTGTATGTTTAGCTCGAATCCTTCTTATAAAAAAATCCTAGTATATTTTATATTCTGTAGTTGTTACAAAAGTAATGAATTAAAAGAGTTTAGGGTTTGGAGAAGCAAAATAAAACAAAAGGACTCAAGTGAAGACATTACCTTAAAATCGGGTAACTCCCTTTGGTTTGAGCTCAAAGGCTTCCATGGGAAGACTTATGCCCAATGTGAGGCTTCAAGGAGTTAGAGAGGTATGTGGAGATACAAAATGGGCAGGTTTTGGCCGAGCCAAAGGATTTGGAAGTGTGGGTAAAGAGGTAGAGGTGGGGGCCTTTTATAAGATGAGAGGAGGGGCACCCTTGGAAAGTAAAGAAATGCTCCTTTATTTTAAAATGAGTTTCGGATTTAAAAGGGCCCAAATTGATATAATTAGAGGATAAGGTGATAAGGGTTCTAAATATACTACTCCAATAGGTTTTGGACATGTTTAAATTATAGATTTTACATTATCTTTTTATTTTATTTAAATCCTTTATTAATGAGGTAATCGCTGCATCATCATGATGTCATAAATAATTTAATAACTTTAATGTCTAAAAATTATAAAAAAAATATCATGATGCGGGAATTATTTTTATCTTTATAATGAATATTTATAGTCAAAAATATGAATTGAAAAACCACATGTAAAAATTATTTTAGTAAAACATCTCTTGTCTGTGTTATTTTTACTTTAACATTAAATAAAAAGTTATTTATGTCATTTCCCAACCAAAGTGGCTCCATGGGGTCCCTAAGTTGACCCATGGATTGTCTTGGTTGCCAATGACACATCCAATGAGGTTAAGACATGTTTCATGCTCATCTAAAATTATTAAAACATTATTTTTACCTTAAACTACACTAATTACCTCTAATCACTATTAAAAACATAAAAGTTACTATTCACCAAAAAATTATTTTAATCCCATTGAACAAAATTTTACATCTTCATTACAACCATGTATGTCGGATTTTTGAAATTCAAAACATAAAGGTGGTAAAATTTCATTTAAATGGAAAATCAGTTTTTATAAGTACCACTTAGTGGTTTCACTATTCATAAAAATTGATGTTTTTCAGAAAATTGACAAAAATTAACCCTAAGCTATATTTGATATTCCTAATTCCAAAATGATGGCTATTTTACAAAATTCATAACATATATGTTAAATTAATTAATTTAACAATTAATTTCTGTTTTCAGAACAAATAGCGTGTTTTTATAAAATAATATATATCAAAAGATTGACACTAGTTTAAGTAAAATTTCAAAGTGAAATTAATTCCAATGACCACTATTTGATTAAATTGTAATAATATATTCTAATTTCAATTTAAAACCAATTCAAAAGATAATCTAATCATATAAGTAAATTAGATTAAAAATAGGTTTTGAATTAAAATACACCATTTTTCAGTATTCATTAAAAATTGACCTTTTTCGGAAAAATACCAAAAATTTACACAAAGTAAATTTTGATGTCCTGATTCTAAAGAAGAATTTTATTCTGTCAAATATAACACATAAAATTTTCAAAAAGTGGATTTAAAAGAGGTTCTCCATCAAAAAGCGGTTAATCGACCTTTTAAAGAATATTAGAATGTTTACGCTTAAAATTGGATTCATTCGCATTTTTAATCCTCTAACATTTATTGTAAAGAGTAAAAATATTTGACAAACATATATAATTATTTTCAAGTTAGTTCTTTTCATTCCCGACATTAAAATTGCAAGGCGTTAACTACTATTTAAATTAATATTTTTATTATTATTATAGTGCAACGTAAGATTCCCAAGAAACTCGTTGTTTCGTATTGGGTACTCCATCGAGCATAGCAGCCCCTTTATTGTAATATTAATATTTTATTCAAAAATATGGATAAATATAAAGATGTAATATTCTTTATTTATCTGGGGTGTTACATCCTTCCCCCCTTTTGGAAATTGCGTCCTCGCAATTTTAAAATTGAGGTTGGAAACATCCTTGAAAGTCCCACATCAGAACAAGAGTCGTTAAAACAATCACTTTAAAATAAAGAAAGATAAGTACAAAGGTCACCCTATTTAACCCATACTAGGATTCCAAGTATGAAAATATAGAGATGGAGGAAAAAACAAAGTGTCATGTTCTGATGGAGATTGATAGGAAACATTTCTAGGAGAAAGTTAACCATAAGAAAATCACAAACTTGTGATGGGTTAAACGGTATTTGATTCCCCAGTAGGAAATGTTAACAGACATCATTTTTGTTTTAAGTTACTTTTCATTGAGGAATTTATTTTTGAGCTTAACTAAATCATAATGAAACATACTTACTTGCCATGTAGTCTTTCATCTTTTACTATATTCCTTAATCAATCTCAAATTTTCTCCAAAATACAAGTATTTAGGAAGACTTGTTCGCATTAAGAGTACTATAATCAATTTCTAGAGAATCACCTAATCCAAAAAAGAGAACTTTATACTTCCCATGACTTTAGACTCTAACCAAAACCAAAACCAAAAAGGTTAGTACAAGACCAGATAATCCAGAAAAGGATTACCCTTTATAAAAAGAAAATCTATTCTTAATCTCCAAAATTTGTCCAACAAAACCCAAAGATAAACGAGGACCATTTGATAAACTATTTTTCCATAAAATTATTCAACTTAAACGAAACTAATATTGAAACCCAAATATTTGAAGGATTTAGTCACATTGTATTCCAATTTAAATCGTAACATTTATCTCCAAACAACATCAGTTGCTCTTAATGTCTCGTATTGAAAAGTAATTAACCGAATCACATATCCTCCAAGATTGGTTAATAAATTTCCATAGATAACCCAAAATCAACTTACTCTTAATTCATAAAATCACCTAACTAAAAATAATAATTCATACTAACTAGGGACTTCACGTAGTCCATTGGTAGGTGTTTAATACCAGTTGTACTTTGGTTGTGGGTTCGATTCCCGAATCTTTGTCCGACACGACGGGTTGTCACACGGTCTGCGTGATTTCCTTTTTCCATACTATATAATTCTCAAATCATTCCCCAAAAAGTGATAAAATCATCAAAAATAACCATAACTTAATTCAACCTCAATTTTATCTCATGCCTTTCACTTCCATCATAACTTATAGTAACCCATAATTACCTCCAAAGTAAGGATCATATAACCCCAAATGGTTCTTTATAATTATGTCCAAAAAAGAACAGATAACTATTCCTTGATTAAAATTTTCATATAATAAACATCAGGGTTACACATACTATAAAAAGTCTTCTAATGTAACCCCATCATCAAAAGAGATTTAATACTCTTAATAATTTCACCATAACTCTTTAAGCCCTTATATGTTTACTTCTTACTCATTAAACATTCTTCATGATTCATTAACCATTCCTTTCCAACTTATTCTGAAATACTTCATTCCTACAAACAAAATCATGAATCATAGCCTAAGATTCCAAAATAGGAAAACAAAAGTTATGAAATAATCCATACCTTTGATTGTTCATTTTCAGTTTCTTCATCCTCAATCGGAATGGAATTAGGTATTGGTAAATGAGTATTTGTACGATCTTGGTGATCCCATTCATGAAACATCTTTATAGGACATGTGTTTGCATTATGACCATGGACACCACATTTAAAACATTCAATTGATCCCTCAGAAAGAACTTCATTCCCTTTCCTCGAGTCAACTGGATGCTTCCTTTTTCCATGGAAGGTTCTTTCTTTATGACATTCATTTCCACATCTATAGCATATTTCTGTCCCTTTGAAACATTTTCCTAGGTGTTTCTTTCCACATCTTTGACACATAGGTTTTTGAACACACATACCTTTATGATTGTTACCTGTAGATCCGTAGGGATTTGTTTCGTGCATATATGATGCCTTAGAGAAATAACCAAGGTTTAGGTGGTTAATCATGACTCCAGATAGTTGGTTGGGGATAAGCACAAGAGTTCTCATTGCAGCTCCCATATCATTCAGTTGCTCGCTCAAAAAACTGTCGCAGTTTCCTTCACATCAACTGTTACTTTGGTGCCTGCTAGATCTTGCAATTTACTAAAACCAAAAGGGTCAGTGTGAGTATATAAACAAAACCATCATGTACTAATGAGGAAGATAAACACTAAGATATACTTACTCATTCACTTTATCTAAAACTAGGACTCTTTCTGAAATCCTAACCATTATGGTAATATTACATATGCTTAAAGAATACCCTAACCTCTACAGTTATCTAAAACGACCTCTGATACCAAATATAAGGCCCCATCCTTAAACCTAACTTAATATTTAGTTAATACAAGATTAAACATTGAGGATCTATTCAGGTTTACAGTTTTAGAGAATTAGATCATAAAACATGCATTACATTCCACATTTAAAAAAAGTGGTTACATGAAGGATAGTATTCATTTTTTCCCCATCAATGGAAACATATTTAAAAAATAAAGAATGGATTCTTTCTTGACACTTCCTTGACACTATCATCATATGTTGTACCTTTCCCTTGACCTGTGAAAAACATTTCAAAAAAACTTGGGATGAGCATAAAAAGCCCAGTAACGGTTATAAAGTAATATGGAAAGGAAAAATGAGTTCATATATATATATAAGAATTAAATCATAATTTACCCATAAAACATAGGTACTTTAACATACCTCATAAAATAATAGAAATCATAAGACATAAAAGGTAACTTGAGGCATTCATAACATTCTTACGTAGGGAGTAACCCTCTTGGTTACGTTTGGAATACCCACCACAATATATTTCCTAAATCTCTTCGGAGAAACCTTAATGTTTCACTCATTCACGTTACCCAATGCATTGGAGAGCTATATCGGGCTCACCCACCCTTAGTTTATCACGGAACCACCCGTATTCATAACAATGCCCAAGAACCGTAACATAAACTTATCACATAAAACATGCATAAAAGAAACATAACATTTCCACCTTTCAATAAAAAGATATCAATACAACACATTTATATAAAAACATTATGAAAACCATTTTCAATACCAAAATGAAAGAAAAGTAATACATGGTATTTATTTATTTTCAATATAAGTTATGGCTTGTAGAGGAAGCTGAAACTCAAATAATGGTCATGGCGGCAGAGAAGTCGTTGTCGCCGCATATGTATGAAAAAAACAATCCCTTTTGTCGTTTAGTAAACACTTCGTAGAAAAAATATTCCTTTCAAATAAACTTAAAAGTAAAATGATTTTATACATCGTATAAAAGAATGTTTTGTATAAAACAAAATATGCCTCAATGAAAGGAGATTGAGACGAAGTCCCATACAAAGATGGTATCCCTGGATTAAGGATAAATCAGTTACATAATTATGTGTGAAAAAAAATACATGAAATATATGTGGGTATTAAGTGTAAAACAATCATAGGACATTCACACATAATCATAGAACGACATATTCAAGGTGTACAAGTGTATCCCAAAGAATCAAAATTGGGTTAAGAAGTTCCCTTGCAAAAATTTGACAGCTTAACGACGTCACTTCAAAATTCAGAAAAAGAGTTGATGAGAGATAAAAAGGGTATCTCAACACTTGGTCATAAAATTTACTTCAATAAGGATATATAAGAACATATCCAAACATAATAGTATGTGAATTAAAAGACATAACAAAATAAGTCTTTTAAAAAAGAGGAGCGTGAAAGGTTCCCTTACTGACTTGGGTAACTTTCGAAACGTACACCCCATTGAAGAAGGGTCATACAATAAATATGTAAACACCCATAAATGAAATTATACTTCACAAAGATTATAATAATGGGAAGTACATTCACCACTCAATGTAAATGGTGGCAAATGTAGCATAAATCTCCAATGACTAAAAGTGAGATGAAAAATCCCTTACGAAAACTCGGCAGCCTAACGGTGCCACTTAAAACTTCTGAAATGGATTGATGAGATAAAATTGGGTCTCTCATCATATTAATATGAAAATTACAGTGAGAGTAATATAAAATAACATCCCAATCATATGTAAGATGAGCTTAAAAAGAATGACATAAAAGATTGTACTTAAAAAGAAAAAGAGGGGTAGGTTCCCTTACCTCGGGTCTGACTTGACTCGATCGTTCTTTAATCTCCTGAATAATAAACATGGGTTAATTTATAATTCATTAAGAACCTTTTTCATGTTAATTATTCCTTTTATATCAATTATTACTATTTCATGAACACTATGTTATTATTTAATCTATTAACGGTCGTTTTAACGATCATTGGTACTTGAGTCAAAAATAAACTCTTTATAATTACTAGTTGTTCATGAGGTGAAATATCCATTATATCCAGAATTAAATTCATGATGTAGATATCATATATATCATATATATCTAGTATATTCATGTATTTAAAATATTACATAACATTTAGAGTTAAGAAATGAAATACACCGTTCATGGAGACGGTAAGCCGTACGAATGCATGAACGCTACTTCCTTTTCTATTTCAAATTTAATGGAATTAAAACAAAACGATACATAATATTATTTTAATTCCAGTATGGTATCATATATAATATCATTAAATATATCCTTTATACGTATCACATATGGTATTAACGAATCAAATCACTTTGAGGGGGCAGTAGTCCGCATTTCCTAAAATGAAGATATCGCGTATACCAATAATGGAAGCCATAAAGGTATGCCATAAATGAAAAATACAGAAGCTTAAGGAAAACATAAACATATTATATATCATATATAAATATTGTGACATCTTAATGGCCACCTTTTAAGGTGTTAGAAGGATATTGAACTATCATCGTTTCGTGAGGCAGAAATTCACCCTCCACAGAAACAATACGTTCTTTAAACATTAAATGTAGGTGTGTGTATGTTTAGTTAGAATACTTCATATAAAAACATTCTATTATATTGATGATACTGTACTTGTTACAAAAGAAATGAATAAAAAGAGATTAGGTGGTTGGAGAAGAAAAATAAAACAAAATGACTCAAGTGAAGACATTACCTTAAAATCGGGTAACTCCCTTTGGTTTGAGCTCAAAGGCTTCCTTGGGAAGACTTATTCCCAAAGTGAGGATTCAAGGAGTTAGATAGGGATGTGTAGATACAAAATGGGAAGTTTTTGGCCGATCCAAAGGCTTTGGATGTGTGGGTATGGAGGTAGAGGTGGGGTCCTTTTATGAGAGGAGAGGTGGGGCACCCTTGGAATGTAAAGAAATGTTCCTTTATTTTAAAATGAGTTTCGGATTTAAAAGGTCCCAAATTAAAATAATTCGAGGATAAGGTGATAAGGGTTATAAATATACTCATACAATAGGTTTTTTACATGTTTAGGTCATAGATTTTACATTATCTTTTCATTTTATTTAAATCCTTTATTAATGAGGTAATCGCTGCATCATCATGATGTCATAAATAATTTAATATATTTAATGTCTAAAAATTATAAAAAATTATCATGACTTAGGAAATCTTTTTATCTTTATAAAGAATATTTATAGTAAAACATATGACTTGTATATCCCCATGTAAAAATTGTTTTAGTAAAACATCTCATGTTTGTGTCATTTTTACTTTAACATTAAATAAAAAGTTATTTCTGTTATTTCCCAACCAAAGTGGCTCCAAGGGGTCCCCAAGTTTACCCATGGATTGTCTTGGTCTTCCATGACACATCCAATGAGGGTATGACATGTTTCAAGATCATCTCATTTTATTAAAACATTATTTTTACCTTAAACTACACTAATTACCTCTAATCGCGATTAAAAACAGAAAAGTTACTATTCACCAAAAAAATTATCGTAATCCCATTGAACCAAATTTTACTTCTTAATGACAACCATGTATGTAGGATTTTTTAAATTAAAAACATAAAGGTTGTAAAATTTCATTTAAACGGAAAATCAGTTTTTATAAGTACCACTTAGTGGTTTCAATATTCATCAAAAATTGAAGTTTTTTCAGAAAATTACCAAAAATTCACCCTAAGCTATATATGATATTACGAATTCAAAATTGATGCCTATTTTACAAAATTCATAACATAAAAGTTACATAAATTAATTTAATAATTAATTCCCGCTGTCAGAACAAATAACGTGTTTTTATGAAATAATATATATCAAAAGATTGACACTAGTTTAAGTCAAATTTCAAAGTGAAATTAATTACAATGAAAAATATTTGATAAAATTTTAAAAATATATTCTAATTTCACTTTAAAACAAATTAAAAAGATAATATAATCATATAAATAAATAAGATTAAAAAGAGGTTTTGAATTAAAATAAAACATTTTTCACTATTCATTAAAAATTGAACTTTTTCGAAAAAATACCAAAAATTTACACAAAGTAAATTTTGATGTCCCGATTCTAAAGAAGAATTTTATTTTGTCAAATATAAAACATAAAATTGTCAAAAAGTGGATTTAAAAAAGGTTCGCCATCAAAAGGCAGTTAATCGACCTTTTAAAGAATATTAGATTGTTTACGCTTAAAATTGGATTCATTCGCATTTTTAATCCTCTAACATTTATATTAAAGAGTAAAAATATTTGACAAATATATATAATCATTTTGTAGTTAGTTCTATTCATTCCCTCCATTACAACGGCTAGGAGTTAACTACTATTTAAAATAATATTATTTTATTATTAGAGTGCAACGTAAGATTTCCAAGAAACTCGTTGCTGCGTATTGGGTACGCCATCGAGCATAGCATCCCATTTAAAGTAATATTAATATTTTATTCACAAATATGGATAAATATAAAGATGTCATATTTTTTATTTACCTGGGGTGTTACACTTAACATTCAATTTTTGGAGTCTGAATTCAAAGAACACAGAGTCTGAACTTACATCGTTCAGAGTTGGAATTCAGAGAACTCAGAGTCTGAACATACAAATTTTTTAGTCTGAATTCAGCGAACTCAGAGTCAGATCTCAGAAGGTTCGGAATCAGAATTTTTATCCTGAAAACAGAATTCTTTATATCTAAGTGTTGTAATATTCTATTGGTTTTTTGATATGGAACCGAATTTAATACTTAGAGAAAAAATATACATAGAAAGACATGGTATGGATAAGATTCCATGGGGAATGAAAATTTTCCTTATGAATGTAAAACATAGGGTGAAATGAAATTTTCCTTAAGATAAGGTGTTTATGGTTTTCAAGGAATTATGTAATTATAATGTCATAAGGGAGAATTATTGACTCAACAACCTCCCCAATTAAAATTTAATGAAAAAACCATAAGGAAACCTTATTGACTCAACAATATTGCCATTTTTGGAAATCACAAACATCATTATGAAAATGAATATAATGGCTAAGAAAATATTTTTCTAGACATGGAAAATAAAACATATCTTCCTTAACACATAAAAAATGATGAATATGAATAACTCCCTCTTAGGTTTTGGAACACTAGGGACCGTATTATAGATTTAAAAAATGATACATAAAATTAAATTCCATTAAAAAATCTTTATGATAAGATCTCCCCCTTAGATAATCCCCCCTTACTTAGGGATATTTTTTCTAGACTTATTATTATTTTTTCCTTTCTCCCCCTTTATGATTTTTAAAAAGGAAATTGAGGGAATGGAACATGAATTATGGTACCTAAAATATCAGTACTAAACAACCAAAATACAATAACAAGATATTTCATTTGAATTGGAAAAAAATTTACAACAATGAAAATACAACAAAATATTATATTCAAACAATGATATCCTTCCTTTTCCATGGGCATCAGCTTCTTCACTGTTTTTTTGAGCTTCTTAAGATCTTTGTGGTATTCCTCTTCTCATTTGAGAATCTCATCCTAATCCTCAGCTTTTTCTTATAAAGTCATGATCCAATCTTCCTTAGCCTTAAGAACCTCTTCCCAATTCTTCAGGACTTCTTCCTACTTGACCAGAAATTCTTCTATCTCAATCTGAAGTCCTCTTTCTCTCTTCTAGCTTTGGACAACTAAATAAAACTAATATTTAGATCTATAACTTCTTGAATCTGGGAATTTTGTTCTAGGGTCAGATTTTTCTCAAATCAACTTGCGAGATCCTTGATCTTACCATCTTCAATGTCAAATTACTCATTGAAACTGTCTTTTAACTCGTCAAGATCTCTCTTGTCCTCTGTGGTTTTCATTGTGAAACTTGTCATCTTCCCACATGACATTTTATTGGCTTTGTAGTTGATGAAAAAATTCATGACAGCGGCCTCTTGCTTGATACACTTATCTAACACCATGGATACTGAATCTGAATTCATGTTCATGGTGTGTTGAAGCATCCGAAATCTGTAGTCAATGCATGGAAAAATTAGAATGGTCCCAACAAACTTCTTTAATGACTGAAAAATGAAATCATATTCATCGGATGATGATATCGAATATGAAGTTTTTCTTTTTGAGGTTTCTCTTTCTAGCTCAGCATGTTTCATCTATGAAGATCCAGCCGCTTGATCCTTCTTTAAAACATATTTACTAGGTGTGTCATTATCCTCTTGTTTTCCACTATTAGGTCTTGGAATGGATTCCTCATCCAGAGAATCATGTTCACCATCAGACAGCTGAATGATTTTATCATCATCAATCACTTCTTTCTTAGATGTTGTCTCAACATCCATTGGGAGTATTAAATGATAATTATAGATTTCTTCTTTAGATAGATTATTCACTTATTCTTAAACCTTTTCATTTTCCCCTTTGTCATCTTTCCCAGGTGTAGCCAGCTTTGACTATTCGGCCTTAGATGTTTGGATTGAGATCTTCTCGGATGGGCTTTATTTCACATGGAAATCTTCTACATGATTAATTAATTTTGCGGTGTCACCAGTGCTTTCTACTTCTTCAACAACATTTTATACTTCTTTTACTTCTCTGACTTTTTCTGGATTCAATAGTTTCATCCATGGAGATTCAGGTAAAGCTTCTACCATGAAGGATTCCTATACCGGTATATTTTCACATGCTTTCTTAGTATCCCTAAGAAGGGATTGAACAATCATTACTACATTCATCTTCTTCTATCTTTTAATTTCATTCTCTTCCATTTATAGATACTCAATTGTCTTCTCCTTTAGAGATTTTTCATCAGAAAAGTCTAGTCCAAAAATGGTATTCCCATTTTTCATGTTCTTCTTATCTTCCCTCCACTTATATATTACTTCATCGGGATAGGTTTTTTGTTTTTTCGGTATTGGGGATGCTGACTGAACTTCCTTGGCAAAATGATTTTGTTCATTTTCTTCCACTTCCTTTCCATTCCCCTTCCTTGCACCTTATTTTGTAGTCTCATCCACTTCCTATTTCATTTGTTTTGTTTTAAATTCATCTTCTGGCAAGTCATAAAATTCACCAGATTCGTTGGAAAATCCAGCATTCATCCTTCATAAGGTAACATCACTAACCTGCATGACTTTTCAATTACTTTATTTTGAATTGCAAGAAATTTTGAAACCCTCCATGCACTGAATAATCAGCTTTTAAATAATTTCTGGATATATAATAAACTGAGCCTTTATAATGAAATTATTTAATTTCTTGATCGTAATCAGAATATTCATAACCAAATAAAGAATCCTTAGGTTCACCAGAAAATCTAATATATACATGTTGCTCTTCCACAATGTTTCCTTATCCCATTTTCTCTAAATTATAAATCCTTGATCCCATAATTCGATAATCTGACTATTTTTACACAGATGGGGAATCTTAGGAATCATTACTTTAGAATGTCTAATACATGCCATAACCTTAATGTTATGGAAGCTTCCTTGATTATCAGGGAACTTATGGGAACAAAACTCGGTAACACCTTCATATGGAATACCAACCAAGCAAGCACCATATGTGTATTAAAGAGCATAATTCATTCCATATCTTTTGAAAGAGAACATATCTCTTCCTTCTTCCTTAAAAAAACATACCAACTCATAAAATTCTATTAGCTATTCCAGATAAACTAAATCTTGAGCTCTTTTCTTGATACTAATACAATTTCTCATATAGTAAGCTTGATGTTCTTTTTTATCATAGAATCATACTTGGTGATGATGTTCAGATGCATTAACCTTTCCCTCTAAACCCACCACTTCAAGGTTGGCATGACAGTGGAAATGTCTTCTTGAGAAGATTCTTTGACAGACATTCAGATTTGACCAAGATTATAGAAGTTTGGAATGGGATTTTGTAGGAGGGAAAAACATCAACATGTGAGAGAATGAGATACGATGTGGGACATACATTTGGGGTCCTTTATATAGGTGTTTAATGTAACGGTTCAACTTCCAAACACAATCCAATGGCTGAAAATCCTTCTGATCAGATCTGACGGTTGATATGATATCCCTAAGGAAAACATGGTAGAATCCGACCGTTTTAGGTTTTAATAGAAACATTCATATTTAAGGAATATAGAATCCATAAAATTAAAAACATGAAAAAATATCTACAGGTAAAGGATGATTACGAAAACTCTGGAAATAAAACATACCATTCGTATTTCTAGGAAGATTATTCCAATTGAGGGAAATTATTCTTGAAAAACAATTGATTTTGAAAATTTTAGTTACGAAAATATTGGAAAAACTGACTTTGAATTTTTTGAAAATTTTCATTACAAAAAAATTGAAAAATAATCATTACAAAAATTTATAAAATCTTCATTACAAAAATTTTAGAAAATATTTATTATGAAATCTTAGAAGAGTATGAAAATTTTTTAGACTACGAAAAATTTTAGACTACGAATTTTTTTTAAAAATATTAGTACGAAAATATTCATTAAGAAATACTTTAAAAAATATGACTATGAACATTTTCATTACAAATGTTTTGAAAAATATTACTATGAAAATTTCTATTATGAATGATTTGAAAAATCTGACTATGAAAATGTTCGTTACAAAATATTTTGATCTATCTAACAAGAAAATGTACTCCCCCTATGAAAAGGAGTTTATTACTATAATGAGATTGGATTCAACAGGATGTTAACAATGAATATTACCTTACGGATATCATGCATAACTTCTGTTTATTATATTCAAATCCATCTGAGGTTAAAGATTTTGTGAAAATCTCAGCATGTTGATCTTGTGTTCCGATAAATATAAGAATGATCCCCACTTTTGGGTGAGATCTCTAACAATGTGATTCTTATTATCTGTGTGTTTTTTACGATAGTGATGTGCATGGGTTTTACTAATGTATATGGAAATAATAATATCATATCGAATTCGTGTTTTGGTAAAACGTATACCATAGTTCGTGAGTGTGTGTTGCATCGACAACACTTGCGCATATAAACTTCCAGCTACTAAAAATTTGGCTTTAGTAGTGGAATGTTCTACTAAGTGTTAAATTTTCCATGGCCAAGAAACTAATGAATCTCCTAAGAAATGAAAAGTTTTGGATATACTCTTTCTATCCATTATACACCCACAAAAGTCAGAATCAGAAAAATGTTTTAAAATAAAATCATTTCCAGAAGCATAAAAGAGTCCTAAATCCATGGTTCCCTTTATGTAGGGAAAAATTCTTTTCACATCATTTAAATGAGATTCCATATGATTGGATTGATATCATTCACATAATCATACTAAAAACATTATTTCTGGATGACTAGCTGTCATGTAATGTAGGCTTCCTATCATACCTCTAAATGATTTTTTATTTACTAGTTTCTTATCTTCAGCTAGATCAAACGAATTTGTGGTACCAATGGGAGAACTAATACTCTTAGTTTTTTCATATCCATAATTTTAATGAATATAATTAATATACTTATGTTGGGATATATAGATTCATTCTTTTTTTTTGAGAAATTTGAAAACCAAGGAAAAATGTTAACTCACCCATCACACTAATTTCAAGCTTAGTTTTCATTTGATTCGTAAATAAATCTGTTAATTATTGGTAAGTTTTAACAAATATAATGTCATTAACATAAATTTGGACAATCAAAGAATTTTTCATATCTTTCTTTTTACAAAGGGTTGGATATGCATTTCCCTTGTCAAAATTATTTTGATGAAAAAATCATATAAGCGTATCATACTAAGCTCGAGGGGCCTGCATAAGTCCATAAAAAGCATTGGAAAGTATATAAGCATGTTCAGGATGTTTTGTATCTTAAAAAATATGAGTTTTTTTAACAAAAACATCCTCCTGAACATAACCAATAAGGAAAGAAAATTTCACATCCATTTGAAAATGTTTTAAATTAATGAATGTTTCAAAGGAATGAAGAATATGAATAGATTCAAGTCTAGCTATTAGAGCATGAGATTCATCATTGTCTATTCCTTCTTCTTGATTATACCCATTAGAACCCAATCTATCAATATTTATTACTATGATTCCATTTTCATCACACATATTTCTGAAGACCCATTTCAATCCAATAATGGATGTTTCCTTAGGTCTTTTAACCAAGGTGTAGACATTATTCATTTCGAATTCATTTAGTTAATCGTGCATTGATTTTATCGAATCATCATTGCCTAAAGCGTCTTCAGTGCTTTTTGGTTCTAATGATGAAAAGAATGCTAGATGTTCTATTTCATTTCGTAAGGAACTTCTAGTCTTTATAGGTTGATTTACATCACCAATGATACTATCAATGGGTTGATTCTTAAGAAATAACTAATTTGGGATTTATAAAACATGCTCATCAACATAGGGTATAAGATATTCAAGGGTAAATGCTTCAGAAACATCTTCTTGAACATTTCCCTATCATAAGGATCTTCTAACAAAGGTTGATAAATAGTTTTCGAAAACACATCTGAAGATGAAGGTTGAGGTTGTTTAATAACAAAGGGATAATTTTCATCACATTTTACAGTACATTTTCTTTAATAGTATAGTGTTTTTATTCAAAACTCTATAATCCTTAGAAGTTGTGGAGTATCCAAAGAAAATTCTTCATCAGATTTTGGTGAGAATTTGTGCAAATTATCATTAGTATTCAAAATGAATACCTTGCAACCAAAAACAATTAAGTAGTAAAGTATAGGATTTCTACCAATCCATAACACCTATGGTGTTTAATTAAGAAAAGTTCTAATAAATAAATGATTTAAATTATAACAAGCAGTACATAATGCTTTTATCATGACCCGTCCTCAGGGATCATTCCATGACTACCCCATGTCGACCTTCCATAGGCCAGGGGATGGCGACTACCACTAAAGGTGAAATTCCTTAAGTAGGGAAGGCATTGACTTTATAAATGTAAACAAGCAAAAAAAATTACGCAACAAGAAGTAAACACTAAGTAAAACTGAATACAAAAGTGTGTGCTAGAATGTAAATGGGCCATTATACAAACCCATCTAAATAACAAGTAAAAGTAAAAAGGGACAAACAACTGAAAGTTATGAGTAGCTCCCGGGTCATTCTCCGGGGATTCCTACCTGAAGGGTAGGTACAGATGGCCACCTCAACACTCACATCCGTCAGTCACCTCCGTGGGCCGACTCGTCGCAAGGTCCACCTCCGGGTACCATCCAGTCGTGGTGCTCTCGACCTCCGTCAGCGTGGTTCGTCATCTACATCACTCACAACAAGGTGTGGGCATAGACCATGTAGGGGTGAGTATAATGATACTCAATAGGTATCCCAAGACCCACAGGGTCTCGCAATATCTGCTAAGGATAAAAAATAGAAGAAATAAAAAATCATGAATTATAAACCAACACTACTAAGGTATATGAACACATATTTACCAATGTTACCAATATCAGTCCGACTCCAACTCTCCAGCCCAAGAACAATCCCATTCCACAATGGATGTAAAGTCAATAAAAATGTTGATAATAGTTGAAAGACATGACTTAGCTCACACAGGTATGCCACAATTGTAGAGAGATAAAGATGATCAGATGTAGCCACTGGATCATCTAAGTTATTGGAACCACACAGGATATAGGACCACCTAATCTATCATACCCACATAGGATGCATGCCAGCTATCTCGTCTATGTTGTCAAACCGATACAGGATACATGCCAACTATATCGTCTAAGCTGACAGACCCACACAAGATACATGCCAACTATTCTAGAGTAATAGAGATGATCAGATGTAGTTACTGATTCATCTAAGTTGTTTGACCCACACTGGATATAGTACCAGTTACCCTATCAGAACTGTCTAACACACACAGGATTCCGGTATAGTTGTCGTCGTCGAACCCAGGAAGGATTCTAGTACTGTAGTCATCATCGCAGTCACAACTTGCTCTAGGCTTCCCGCACAAAGTACGCTTGATTCCAGGAGGTTCTCCTCCTTGAGTCAAGAAACTATACATCAACGTAGTCATGAGTTAATGTATTACGATTTTCTACCTCATCAAAAGAAACCCAACGTGACAGACGACTCATCAATCAGATGCCTAGTCTGAGAGTTATTGGATTTTTCGTTATAGGGTCTCGGTTGGATTTACGCTCGATCCAAACCTGGCCATCTTCCAAAGTCATCCAAAAATCACTAAGAGTAACGAAAAGGTACTTCCTCATCACAAGGGCCACATTTCCATAGACAGGGAGTCGTTTGGATTCACAATCCTGAATATATTCGCATTTAAGCGAAATGGGCCTGACCCGTCAAGCCCAGTGGGCTGGCGGGTAGGCCTGACACAGTTCGGTGGGTCTAACCCAGCTCGGGGTCTGCCTGGCCTGGTTTTTCAGGTCCGACCCGGATGATGGTCGGCCCGACCTAATGGGGCATGACCCACCTACGGACCCGGGCCACAGAGCGGGCAGGTCTGGTTCGCCCGGCAGCACCGAGCGGCACCGCCTCTCCCTGCACGGCCAGTCCAAGCTGGCCAGTTTTGTCCGGTGTGAACGGCCCGCACATCGGTCCGCTGTCTCCCCTACACGACGCCAAGAGGCATAACGGTCTTCATCCCGGCCGGTAGGTTGTTGGCCGGTTTGCTGGCGAGTGACCCACGATTGCAGGCATGGTTCCCCCACCGCACGACACCTGCGAACACCGCGATTTCTCTGCCCGACCGGCCGTAGCTGGATGGATCGCTCAGCCCAAGAAGCCCACAGTTGTGGGCCACACATCCTCTGAACGGAAACTATGGGTGTCGCAGTCCACCAACCAAGCCGACAGTAGTTGGCCGATTATTTAGCCCGAGCGGCCCTCAGATGCGGGCCGCGGTTCTCCTCCAGACGGCTGCTGCCTCGGGTCATCATTGCCTCTTCGGATACCGCCTCTGTCACCAATACAAAACAAAGATCAACGGAGGGTGATCGGGATGTTTTTGTTCAGCCCACACCCTCCATTTAAGGTGATAGAAAATGACCAATGTCGAACCCAAACATTCATCAAAGAATGAGTTATAATTTTATTCATTTAAAATTATACAAAACACCATGACTCGATTCGATGACCATTCATTGATGACAGTATCAATTTGTTGACGTCGGGTTGCGTCTGAGGAGGAAGCGTTGTTGTTTGAGATGTTCTTCACAGAAAGCATCTTCTCAGTTGACATGGAGAAATTGGAATGATGATGAGTATTCCTCGTGGGAGTCACCTCATGTTCTTTCACTGGTCGAAGAAGGAAAAAGGTTTTTCTTGCACGTTCCCCGAGATGCAGAGCGTTGTTCATTAATGAACGAAATTCTTCATTGAGAGAATAATATTACACCAAGAGTTCCTCCCAAAAGAATATTTTCCAAAAAAAATAAAATAATAGGATCCCCAAAATTAATATTTCCATGCATTTCAAAACAATTCAAATTAATCAATTAATTGAGTGAACTTAATTGATTAATTAGATGGTGTGGGAACATTAATGAGAGAAGGAGGGAGGTGGAGTGTTTTCAAAATTAAAATTGGAGAGAGGTCGATTCATTAATAAAAATGGGATCCCAAGAGATAAAAAGGGGGTTTAAAGGAGTTAAAGTGGGTTAGGTGATCATGTGGGCCACATGAAACAATATCCTCCCATGAGAGGTTATGTTGGGTGTTGGCCCCACATCCAACTTGCCTTTGGTGGATTTAACTACCACCTATATAAAATTTATGTAACACATAAATTTTATTTAATTTATTAAGAATCCCTAAAATTAACTTCCACTCTCGACCAAACGTCATTGTCGTAGAGGTCTCCTTAAGAGAATACCAGGGCTGCGAGTTCATCAGTGTCCTCAGATTTCAATTCTGAGCACCGGTTCAAAAGGTAGAATAACCAGCACATATGATTACTGAACACACCTGAAAAAAAAATCAGAAAATGATTCCAGGCACACCATGCCTCGGAATCTGGTGACGTTAGAAACTGCGGACTCGTAAAATTCCAAATAATTTAAGAAAAAAATTTCCTTGAAATTTACGGGCCTTTACATTACCCCCACCTCTTGAATTTATGTTCCTTTAAAGCTACAAAACATACTAGGGAAACAACTGGGGGTACTGAGCATGCATCTAAGCATCCCGCTCCTATGTGATCTCTTGGAGGTTCTTGTGCTGCCAGCAAACATGCATCATAGGAATCGATCATCCACGCATGACTCGATCCTATCGATCGTCTATCTCCACTTGGAGCCTCTGTGAATGTCTACCCGTCATCGATGTCCATCTCCCCATGGTGGATGATGTGGGACGGGTCGTGCATGTATCTCCTCAGCTGAGATATGTTAAAGATGTTGTGCACCCGGTGCAACTGAGGTGTAAGGGATAGATGGTAATCCACCTCACCTATTCTGTTGATGAAATGAATTTCCATGATTAAACACGAAGATAACGTACCAACTGGGGAATATATTCATAGACCTCATCGATTTGAGACCCGTAAGAATATGTGGTCACCATCTTAAACTCTAGTGGTCTCTGTTTCCTATCTACATAGGACATATGTCTACTCTATGTAGTCTTCATCCACTATTGGGTGATATCCGCATTCTCCGTCATAGGCTGCACCATCTCTGGTCCTATATGTGCTGACTCCCTTGGGTAAGTCCAGCACAGAGGTGATCTGAAAGGTCAGCCGAATAGTGCCTCACAAGGGGCCATACTTACAGTAGAGTGGTAGCTGTTGTTGTACGCAATATCAACCACGGGTAAGTGATCCTCCCACTTATGACCAAAGTTGGGGAAATTTGCATGGAGCATGTCCTCGAGAGTCTGAATGGTCCTCTCAGTCTGACCATCTGATTGATGATGGAATGCGGCACTCAAGAAATGATGCATCCAAAAGGACTCATGTAACCCCTTCCATAGCAGGGATGCGAAACGAGCATCTTGATCAGATATTATATTCAATGGAACACCATGAAGCTGTATGATCTCCTAAATGTAGAGGCATTTTAGGCTCTCTAATGAGCATTGATCTCTGATCGGTAGGATGTAGGCTGACTTGGTGAGTTGGTCTATGATCACCAAGACATAGTCGTTTCCTATGGCTATATGTGGAAGTACCATCATGAAATCCACAGATATCCCATCCCACTCCCACTGTGGAATCACTGAGAGCTGAAACAATCCTACTAGAACCTGGTGCTATGCCTTCACTTGCTGAAAAGTGATGGATCGAGAGACAAACTCAGCTACTTCTTTCTTCATACCTGGCCACCAGTGCTGTCTTCTGAGGTCCTAATACATCTTCTCCACTCCTTGATGTACCGATAGAGGGCAAGTGTGAAACTCACTCAACACCTCCTCCTGAAGTGCAACTAGTACGATGGTACGTCCTCTGAAGGGGATGAAGTGCTTCCCACCTTCAGAAAATCAATCATGTGATTTCCCTGAGGATATCTAAGCACGTCGCATCTCACAATCAATGTCCCCATGTTGTGAATCTCTGACTAAATAAAGAAGTGGAGGAGTGACTGTGAGAGACTAAAGAAAGGCTGCACTATCTCTATCTCCAAGGGGTATCTGCAATGCGGCCAGCTAATCTGTAGCCTCTCCTAGCATATGAATTCCTGATCTCTTGATGAGAGAATCTACAAAAACGTTCCCATTCATAGGTGTATAGACTATCTCGAAGTTATAGTCCTGGAGGAACTCAATCCACCATTGTTGTCTCAGGATTTGGTCCTCCTCTGAGAAGATGTACCTAAGACTCTGGTGGTCAGAATATACTGTAAAACGCTCTCCCATCTGATAGTGTCACCACATCTTATAGGAAAAGAACACTACATCTAATTCTAGGTCATGGGTAGTGTAGTTCTTCTATTTCTCACTCAACTTCAAAGAACCATACGTGATCACTGCTCTCTCCTTCTTTAGGACACACCCGAGTCTGGTCTCTAATGCGTCGCAATAAACTACGTACCCAACGCCCTCCTCCAGTAGCCTCAAGATGGGCGCATTGGTCATCTTATGCCTCAGCTCCTGATAGCTCTCCTGTAATATCCCTTACCACAAGAAGGGTTAGCCCTTCTTCGTCAATGTTGAAAGCAGTGCTGCAAGTCTAGAGAAGTCTGGAACAAAGTAATCCCAACGAAATATTTTTCAATGGAAACACACATGCAATCCTTGTTTTCATGAACTTAGTCGAAAATTAGAGGTCGAAGTCATGGTGTATGGATACGTTGGCCGCTGCACCAACACTGAACTCACTGGATAAGAAAACACACTTAATACACTTTACACTATTGCTTCACAGAAACGAATGATCAGAGTCCTGAGTTCTACAGTAGAATAGCCCCCTCTAATGCCAATTTGTCATGACCCATCCTCGGGGCCAGTGCCGTGACTACCAAAAGCCCGCCTTCCATAGGCCCGGGGCAGGCTACTAGCACCAAATGTGTAATTCACTATGCTGGGAATGAATTGCCTTTATAAAATAAACAAACATAATAAAGAATGCAAAAAGAAGTAAACACTAAGTAATAAAATATAAAAGAGTGTGTTGGAATGTAAATGGGATAGTATACAAACCCAACTGGACAAGAAGTACAAATAAAAAGGGACAAACTGCTGAAAGTAATGTGAATATCATTGATCGTCCCCCGGGGATTCATAACTGATGGGTATGTACTGATGGCCACCTTTTCACTAACGTCCATCAGTCATCTCCATGTGCCGACTCGTCGCAAGGTCCACATCTATATACCATCCAGTCATGGCACTCTCATCTTCAGTGAGCGATGTCTGTCATTTGGATCCAACACAATAAGGTGCGGGCATAGCCTATGCAGGGGTGCGAATAAAAATACTCAGTAGGAACCCCGAGAACTGCAAGGTCTCACAATATCAATTACGGATAAACAAAATAATAACGATACAATCACAAAGTATCAAAAAACCATTATTAGGTATATTCCCATACATATACCTATGTTATCTTTCTCAGTCTGACTCCAAGTCTCAATCCCATAAAGATACCAATTTCAAAATGGAAGTATTGTCAATCACCATGATGATAATGGTTGAATGACATGACTCAGATCACACACGTATTCCACAATTGTAGAGATATATAGATGATAATATATATCCACTAGATCATATAAGTTGTCAGACCCACACAGGATACAGGACCGGCTAAAATATCAGACCCCCACAGGATACATGCCAACTATCACATCTAAGCTATTGGACACACACATGATACTGGACAGCTATCTCGCCTAAGCTATCAGACCCACACAGGGTACATGCCAACAATTCTAGAGTAATAGAGATGATCAGATTTATTTACTGATTCATCTATTCTATCAGACCCACAAAAGATACAGGACCAGCTACTCTGTTAGAACTATCGAAGACACATACGATTCCGGTACATTTGTTGTTTTCAAACCCACAAAGGATTCCATTATGGTAGTCATCATCATAGTTGCAACCAGCTCTAGGGTTCCCACACACATCACTCTCAATTCTGGGAGGGTCCGGTCCTCGAGTCATGAATTGATACATCAATGAATCCCTGAGTTGATGTATCCTGAAATTATATATCATCAAAAAAAATCCAACATGACAGACGACATGTTAATCAGATACCCAGTCTGAGAGTGATTGGCTTCTCCATTTTAGGGGCACGATTGGATTTACGCTCAATCCAAACCCGACCATTTTCCAATGTCGTTCAAAACACACTAAGAGTAATGAAAAGGGACTTCCTCATCACATAGGCCCTAGTTCCATAGAATGTGTGTCTTTTAGACATGGATTCTTGAAGATATTCACATTTAAGTGAAACGGGCCCGGCCCGTCAAGCCCAGTGAGCTGGAGGGTCGGCCCTACCCAGTTCGGCAGGTCGGACCTAACTGGGGGTGGGCCCCTCCTGGTTTGGCAGGTCTGACCCAGATGGGTGGTTGGTCTGGCCCGATGGGGTGCGACCCACACGTAGACCAGGCCCGCGGAACATGATAGTCTGGTTATCTCGACGGTGCCGAGTGGCGCCGCCTCTCCCTGCCCGGCTGGCTGATGCCGGCTGGATTTGTATGGAGATAGCAGCCCGCACAGTGGGTAGAAGTCTCTCAGATTTGGTGCCAAGATGTTAGTGGTCTTCAACCCAACCGGCAGGTGGCCGACCGGTTTGCTGGTGAATGGCCCGCGGTTTCGGGCAGCGTTTCCCCGGCCGCATGGCACCTGCTGGCGCCTCGATTGCTCTGCCCGACCGGCCGTAGGAATCTTGTTCGCTCAGCCCAAGCGCCCCACGGTTGGGGGGCCCCACTTCCTCCATGCGCCTCCTATGGGTGTTGCGGTCCACTAACCCGTCCAGTAGTATCCGGAAGATTCTTCATCCTGAGCAGCCCGCGGATGCGGGCCCCAGTTTTCCTCCACGCGGTCGGCTCGCTGCACCCTCATCCTGTCACCACCGCCTCTTGTCACAGTCGCCTCTTCCTATACTTCCTCCATAGCCAATACACAATAAGGATCAACAGAGGGTCTTCGGGCCATGTTCTTTCGACCCGCGCACTACGCGTTAGGTGATAACAAATGGCCAAAGTCGAACCCAAACATTAATCGAAGAATGATGTATAATTTTATCCAAATAAAATTACTTACAAACCCCTACCTCAAATCGATGATCGTTTGTTGACAACTATGTAGATTCGTTTATGTAGTAGTGCATCTAAGCAGGAAGCATCATTGTTGGCGACATTCTTCACGGGCAGAGTCTTCTCCCTTGTCGCCGAGGAAGAGGAAGGATGAAGAGAATTCCTTGTGGGAATCCCCTCACGTTCATGCCCCGATCGAGGAAGGTAGAAGGAGTTGCTTTATATTCCTCGAGACATGAAGCATTCTTCGTTGATGAATGTCATTCTTCGTTGAGAGAATAACATTCCACCAAGAGTTATATCGACCAGAATATTTTCAAATGTAGATAAAATAATTGGCTCCCCAAAATTAATATTTCCATGCATTTCAAAACAATTATAATTAATCAATTAATTGAGGAAGTTTAATTAATTAATAAGATGGTTTTGGAACATTAATGAGAGAAGGTGGAGGGTGGAGAGTTTTAAGAATTAAAAGGGGAGAGTGGTGGATTCATTAATATAAATGGGAGTCCAGGAGTTACAAAGGGGGGTTTAAAAGAGTTAAAGGGGGTTAGGTTCTCGTGTGTGCCCCACCACACAATATCCTCACATGGAAGGTTATGTGGGGTGTGGGTCCCACCTCCAACATCCCTTTGGTGTATTTAATCACCACCTATATAAAATTTATGTATCAAATAAATTATATTTTATTTTTTAAGAATCCCCAAAACTAACATCCGCTCTCGACCAAACAAAACATTAGTAGAGGTCTCCTTAAGGAATTATCGGAGCTGTGAGGTCATCGATGTCCTCAGATTTCAATTCTGATCATAGGTTCAAAAGATAGAAAAAACCACACATATATTTACTGAACGTACCCGAACAAAACATCAGAAAATGATTTCAGGCACACCGGGCCGCCGAATTAGGTGCCGTCAGAAACTGTGGACTCGTAAAATTCCAATGAATTTAATAAAAAATATTCCTTAAAATTTTCCGTCTTTACAGATTCATCCCAAAAATGTTTGGATATATAATAATCACTATAAATGGTTCTTATTATCTATTGAAGAATTATATTTCTTCTTTTAACAACACTATTTTGTTGAGGTGTTATTTATGCTGAGAAGTTATGAGTAATTCATTTTATTTTACAAAAAGTTTCAAAATCAGAATTTGAAATTCTCCTCAATGATCACTATGAATAGTTATCAATGAACGGTTTTTCTCATTTTTATCTTGGGCTCTAAAAATTTTCATATAAGATAAAATGTCAGATTTCATTTCTAGAAAATAGACCAATGTAAATATAGTGTAATCATCAACTAAGAAAAATACATTATATTTTCCTCCAATGTTTCTAGTTTGTGTTGTACTAAAAATATCCTTATGCACTAACTATAATGAATTAGTGGTTGAAACTTCACCACCTAATTTAAAACATTATTTATGTTTCTTTCCATACTGACAAGGATCACAATCTTTTTAAGAATCAAATCTATGATCCAATAAATCCTTAATTAATAGTTTCTTAGAGAATTTGCATAGGAAACTAAGGTTATAAGGTTCTAAACTTCAATGAAACAACCCAGAATGATCTTCCATTACACTAAGGCATGGTAGGTCTTGCCTCCTATGGTCTTCTATATTTAGTGTGTATACATTTTCTTCACTATTGGAAAAAAAGAATAAACGATTCCATGGTATTGGGTACTAAGCACATTTTATTCCTGAAATTCACAAGGAAACATTTGTCACATAATTAACATATACTAATGAGGATGTGCATAAAACCATTGAAAAAAATATATATTTTAAATCAATGTTTTCAAAGAAAAATGATGCTACCTATACCAATAATTTCTCCCATAGCATTTTCTCTGAATGATACATTCCCTTATTTCATCTTGATAGTATTTTCAAATAAGTTTCTATTACCAGTCATATGTCGAGAACATCCACTATCCATGTACCAAGTATATTTATTAGTGCATTCATTATTTTCCTAAAAATAAGAATATTACACTTTCCGAACCCAAAAATTATTTGATTCGGAAATTTCTGAAAAAAAATTTAGGTATCCAAATATTCATTGAAAATTAATCTTTATGAAATTCTAAAGGCTGGGTTTTGTTTAGGGAACAATTTTTTCCAATTTCCCACCAGACTAACAGTTAGTGCAGAAAGGACCACTTTGAGGAACAAAATAATTGTTACTAAAAATCGATTTTGATGTAATATAACCAAAACAAGAACTATTCCTTCGAGGTCGAATGTGGGGATACATATTATCAAAATTTTAATTACGTAAGGTATAATTTTATAAACACTTTCATAAGGAAAATATTTCGGAATTTAGTTTGATAACTAGGTTCTTATCTTCCAAAACATTTTTTTGAGCTATAGTTATGCTCAAAAAAAATTTCTTAGAAATTACCATTTCTAGATCCATATAAAGTTTATTCTTTTCAGACTTTACTTTTTTAAGATTTTTTGAAATACTTTCAAAATCATAGTTTTTCTTATCATGATTTTAGAAAGATATGATATTTCTTTAGTAAGTATAGAAATATCAGAATTTTCCTTATCAAGCTTTTTGTTGACTTTTGAATTTTTATTCTCAAGAAGCATAGAAAACCTAGATACCTATTCATGGGTAGGTAATGTATTATCCTCATGAGAAAAAAAATTCATCCAAATATTTATAATAATTACTATCAATAAAATTAGAATTTAAAGATACATTTTTCATAGATTCAACATTGTATACCGTAGCCATTATGTAAATATTTTCAATAGGTAGTATGGCTATTAGACCAATATTCTTCTATCCAGATGATTCATAATCTAATGATTCTTCAGAAGAGTCTCCATCACTAGAACTCCAGGTGTTATTAGCTTTCAATTAATTCATAGATTTATCTTTGTATTATTTCTTTATATTTATCTCAGAATGCTTCTCTTTTCTTTATTATCTCTTAAGAATAGGACAATAAGGTCTTATATGTCCACCTCTCTTTCATTCCTAACACGTGACTTCTGAATATTTCTTACCATTCCTTCTTTTCTTGTTGTATTTGGATTTTAAATTCTTCAGGCCAACAATCTTGTTCATCCATCGAACAATATTTTCTAACTCGTTTTTTTGAAGATTCATTTCTACTAGAATCGTATTGGATAACAACCTTCTTAGACTTAGATATAGTAACTCTCTTCGGAGTCATGGCATTTATATGAATTGAAGTTCTAGTTAAAGTAACACTTTAATTCCCATTATTCTTCTAAATGTTGTCAACATCTCCCTTAATTCTAGTTTCATGTTGAAGTAGACTTCCAAAATGTTCATCAAGGGAAATATGAGTAACCTTTATATTTTCATTTATAGCTGTCCTCTTGGATTCCCACTCATTGGTCATGATTTTTATGATTTTATCCACAAGATCTTCATCATCTAATGATTTCTCACCCATCGATTATAAACTATTATCTATAATCATAAATCACTATTGCACAATACATATGGGTTCTCTTCAAGGAATGCAAAATCCATGATATTATGCTCTGAGTATGGCTCTTCCAGTTTCAATTAATTTGGATGATCCAAAGTGAGTAACTTCATGCTTCATCCAAATACAATTTGTTTCTTCACAAGATTAAATTTAGCTATATATATTTATAGTCATGGAATAAAGAAAGGTATTGCATACCTTGTAATTCATTTGATATTCATTCGTTTGTTAGTTGGTCAAAGTACTAAATTAATTGTCAAGGATTTTATATACTCTAGTAAGCATAAAAAAATTATCCACTCCTATATTGATATAAAATTTCTTCATGAGATATCTCCAATATTTTTAATCATTCTAATAAAAAATTGGTGGTCTAGTCGGATTTAGGGTGTCTATGGAACCAACATTGATTCATTCTATCATAATGAAAATATTTCCCCACAAACTTGTTAGTAGTAAAGGTTTGTAAACAAGGGAATTAGTCCTCCTTATGCAAAAGAGGTAAAAATTCAAAACTTGATAAAGGAAAACATATATGTGTATATAAGTATTTCAGGAATGTCCTTTGAAACCAATTGATGGATTGGATAAGGGGACAAGGTCACTAGCCTCTAATACCAATTGTTGGATTTGTTCAGGGTATGAGGTGACCAGGGTATGATACAAATTGTTGGATCAAAATGATAGACGATACTAATTGTCATATCATAATAATGATGCTCAATATACAAGAGGGGGTGAATTTCATTATTTAAAAATTCATTGGGAAAATTTAAAGTTGGTGTGAAACAATTCTATTGATTAATAAGGTTAAAAAATGTAAATTCAAAAAACCTCAAAGTTACACAAACTTGCTTGATTTCGGAAATATGATTCCGAGAATGCAATTCTGGAAAAGTGAATCCAGAAATAAAACTTTTCAAAATTTTACAAAGATAAAGATACTACCTTTAAGAGTACATAATCTCACTATATCATAATGTAAAAATTCAAGGAAGTGTAAGATAGTTATACATTCCATAACAAACAAAATGATGTGGAAAACATGAAAAAAAGTAACAGGTAGTAAATCTTTTAACCCAAATAGAAGGGTATCCAACTACCTTGGATAAAGGTCCCTTGATTTATAATTTAAAGAAATTATGTCTTACCCACACCAGGGTAAGCCCTCGATACAAAGATCGGAGTCTGTATTGCTATCCTCGGAAGCCCTCAACTACAATGTAGTCGGCACCTCTGTCTTCCTTAGCGAAGAATTCCACAAACTTTAAGGTAGTCAGCACCTCTGTCTTCTATCATCGAAAGTCCTCCAATGTACTCAGCAACATTTAGAGTCTCACGAAGAAAATTCGAACAAGATGTTTAGTATGCACTAAGCATGCAAGTCTCTCTCTAGAAATCACTTCACTAGCATGCGATCTCTAGAGTCATAGAACGGTTCATCAAAGTCGTGATCTCTTTCAAATTAGAACTTATTTATATGTAGAACTTCAACAGTAGGCTCCTTCCTCCAACAGTCATATTTTTCCTCGAATTTCGAAAGGACATGTACATGTTTCACTCAATCAATGGTCAGTTAGTAACTGAATGAACGACATAATTTTATAACCAAAACATGGGTAAGAAAAAATATGGTTACTTGAAAAAAATTAATTTTTAAAAATGTAATAAAAAGTGATAAGTTCAAAGTCTAACAAAAAACAATTCATAGTCTATAATACATGGATATTTAGATTCTGTCATTAGAAGAATTCATGACTTATTCTAGTGTCTGAATTTCAAGGAAATTCAGAGTCATGAATTCAGTAGAATTCAGTGTCTGAATTCACATGATTTCTGTGTCTAAACATACAAAAGTTCAGAGTCTGAATTCATAAGATTTCAGAGTCTGAACTTACAATGTTTGCAGTCTGAATTCAGAGAACTCAAAGTCTGATCTTACAATGTTCGGAGTCTGAATTCAGAGAACATGGAGTCTGAACATACAATGTTCAGAGTCTGAATTTAGAGAACTCAGTGTTAGAACTCAGAAGGATCAGAATCTGAATTTGGATCCTGAAAACTGAATGCTCTATATTCAAGTATTATAAGATTACATGGTTTTTAAATATGAAACCGAATTTTATTCTTAGAGACAATATGAAAAATGAAAAACATGGTATGGTTACATTTCCTTGGGGAAGGAAAATATTCCATATGAAAGTAAAACATATGGTAAAATAAAATTTTCCTTACAGATATAGTGTTTGTGATTTTGAAAACATGAAGGAATGGTAAATTAAAAAGTGATCCTTATTAAATCAACAATTTCCCTAAACATGAAGGAATGGAAAAGTCAAATGGAATCTTTATTGACTCTGCAAATTCTAATATAATTCTATAGAGAGCACAATAATTACCAAAAAATAGAGAGATATTTACATTCACCTATCATCCTAAAAATGTAAAAGGCTGATAAGATATAATAAATAAATACCTTCAAAAAATTAGGTAATAAAATATGATAAAATATACCTCTTAACTCATATGAAAAATTACATAAAGTTAAGACTTACAAAATGATCAAAATATTTTCATATTGAAACAAGTAAAAAACACCCTAGATTATTGTATAATGGGATATTATATTTATAATATTATAATTAAAACATGAAGAGGAATATTCTTAAAGTATAATGTTAAAGATGGTGAGAAATTGTAATCATCTCATATTCATAAAAAAGATTATCCCACTAATTATTTATAATTTTATAAATAACCCAATTAGAATTTATTTTTGTGTCTTCATTGATAACGATAAAAAGATTATAAAACAATGTTAAAAATTATTTTTAAAAAAACTTTCAAAATATTTGTAACATACATTGACTCATTTTGTTGAAAATTGGTATAGGTAATGTTTATAAAAAAAATGTAACACATAAAATATGGTTTCAAAGAAAAATACAAAACAACATGGTAAATTTCAGACAATTGAATTGGTAATGTAAGTAATATTGAATAGAATCATAAAAAGATTAATTGGTATATAAGTATGATAAGAATACCCATATTTTAGTTTATACACGGAGACAAATAAGACTTGTTTCAAAAATTGTATATGTCACAAAGAACGGAAATTGAGACAAGAATTCCATTTCATTAAGTCTGACTCGTCAGGTAATTTTTTTATTGAATATAAATAATATATTAATTTTTTACATACATAATGTAACACTCCATGGGTTTATATGTATTTCAATAAAAAATAATATATATTTATTCAGTATATTCCTTCACACTCAACAAAGTGTCTAAATGAACAATCATATATAGATCTTTTATAAAAAACTAATCTAATTAGCAGGTAAAAATAGTAAGAATTAAATTATGAAAAATATGTATAATATTTTTAAATAATTTAAAATTAATTAATAATGTATAAAAATAATAACTAAATTTTGAGTAGAATCATTCCGTGCTTCAAATATATATTTTTTTAATTTTTTTTATTTTTTTACGACCTTATAGTTAATATATATATATTTTTAAATTTAATTCATTTAATTAATATTAGTGTTTTGAAAATAAAAAACTCAATAAAAATTTAGTGTGATATTTTTTATTATTATTTTAAAATGATTAATTTTAATGTGAATAATGAATATGCATATTTTTATAAAAGTATCATTCTGTGAAGATATGATTTTATTTTAATTAGAAATTAAAATAAGACTAATTTAATAATAAATAGTACATTTAGTAACATTTGAATAATTATTATACTTTATTTTAGCATAATTTATTTATTTTTTTCTAAATGGTACATTTTTGGAAAATAATTATTATGCATCCAATGTGTTTTTATCATAATACATTAAATAAATATATATTAAATAATTGTTTAATTGATAATATTAAAATATTTATTAAATCAAAAATTTTGATTTTAATTTTCTAGTTACCAAATTTCATGAAATTGACATAAATTCAATTATATACATATAAATTATTTTAATGAAAAAGATATCTATGTATTTTTTCACTTATTTAGAACCAAATTCTTACTCTAATAGAAATTAGATCTTGTAAAATGTATTGAATTTTTTTCATAAAAATAATTAATATAATATAATAGGGTCATTTAGATTTTTGTTAATGATAAATATTAAAAATAATATATTGTTTTAGCATTGTTACAATTAAAACTCGTTTACTGAGGGAGAAAAACTAAGAAATAAGGGTAGTAATTCTACATAAATTGGTCAAATTAATTATATTTTAATATGTATAATAATTATATGACCTAATTGGTAAATTTTGTTTTCATTTTCTTTTAATTTATCATTAATTTTACACTATATTATCAAAATCATTTATGTAATTTCATTTGTGTCACTACCCTCACTTATTAGAGGGCGTATCTCCTCTTCTGTTATTCATGCTATATGATCCTTATATATTAGAAAATAATAACCCAATAACAATACTTTTGTATTAAAATTAATCACATACCCCATTTAACTCTCTGAATACAAATATTTTAAGTACTAAGTTATTGGTGAATCATGTCCTCTCAAAGAATATGTTTAATTCATGGGCAAGAACTTTCAATTTTATATTTCATTCAACATTATTTAATGATTTTGTTTCCAATAAAACATTTCATGTTGTAAAAAAAATTATATTTTTTTCTTTATTATGATGATTAATTAACCATTTCTCACCTCTTCTCTATCAATTGGAAAATTAAGGAATCCTATTAGTTTATGTGTAGACTACCACCTCACTATAACGATCAAGTTTATTTTCCATTGTTAATTTTTTTGGATGAATATTATATTGGATTCAATGTATATATATATAATTTATTAAATAATAATTATCCTTTAATTGTTAATTATTTTTTACCTCTCTATTATTCCATATATCATAAATTTGAGAAAATTACTCGTGCCTATATACGAACTAGCATCTCCACAGAGTGATGGAAGTCACTTTTCATTAGTTCTTTATACGAATTATTATTACAGAATATATAAGAAATATTTATTATACTTATGAAAATTTTCTGATTCTGTATTTGATATTTTAATGGATAAACTATTTAGTGGGTTATAATATCCCCAACCTATTTAATATTTTTGCGATTTTCATTTAGACCCACCTTTTTCTTGATATTTTCATCCAAATAATGTTAGTATCTATTTCCCCATTACAATGTTTTATATATATCTCTGATAATTATCAATATCGTAGGTGTTTCATATGTTTTTTTTATTGTAGTAAAGAATGAAATAATAGTTTTAGCAGTGTGAAGATTGAGGTTAATTTTTTGGACAAACTGTACATCCTCCCAAATATAACTATTCAACCCAACATGTCACTGAACTTATTATGGAAAAAGATTCATGATGGGGAATATAGAAATGTACAGTTTTTTAATGTTTTATGAATATTTAGTCACATAGTTTATGTATTGTTTTTAATACCTTTCTAATGGTTGCAAACATAGTACCAATTTGTGTGCATGGTAAACACATTGATTGCAAAAATCATGTTAAAAACCATTATAGCATGGTTACTAGAAAATGGGATCCATATGGTTGGTACATAAATATCTAAATCATTTACCCAAATCATGTTTCTCACATTAATATGCAAAATTTCTATTTATCCTACCAACCCTATTTCATCTTTTAAACCGCCCTCTTCTCCTCTTAAACTACACACATAGATGGATTCCACATTAGTCCCCCCTTCCTAGGATTTCTTCAGTTGGGTTCTAATCTTTAGTTCATTCATGGTTATAGATTCATCTTGGATGTTCAACTAAAAAACTGCTTTCTTCTGATTCATCTTGAGTTAGAGGATGATATGAGACAAGTGAGGGACAATGAGTACAAGTTATCTGATTATAATCATTCTCAATGATTTCTCGAATGTTTTAGGCATTATTATTAATGATATTGGTCTGTTGACTGAGCGAGAACCAAATTAATTTAATGATTAAATTATAATTTGATTAAATGTTATGGCGAAAATAAAAATGGAATGATCAATATCCACTAAACATGGTCAGGATTGGTAAGGGGCATGGACCATCCGGGCAGATAAAGATTGGAATATAAATTAAATTTAATAGAAGTGTTTTTATTTATTTTATTGTTTATTTATAACAAAATAATCCCAGACAAAGGATTTATGTGGTGTTAACCACATGCAATGGAGAATCATGGTTCATCATGTTGGGAGAGGATTGATATATATATATATATATATGGGTGAATTTGATCGTCAGTTTTGGTGGTTTGTACATCATATTGGGGCTGAAAGGTCTTCAATTAGAGGCCACGACTTCAGTGAATTGAGGTGGTGTTCAGTATACTGATTGGAACCATGGTAATAATAGATGAAGTATTTGGGATTATATGGATATATAATTTTAAGTGATTGATACTCACCATTTGTTAGCTGGTGCGCCCATAGATTTATTTTATCCTTGATAGGAATCAGATCTAGGTGATCAAGATCAATAGTATGGTTAGAGTCCCATATGGACTATGAGGCCTATGTTATGGTTATATCTAGCATTTTTTAATCACTATTGAAAATAATGTGGAAGTTTACTGTCCATTGATTGATTGTGATGAGACCATCATTTGGGGGATTAGGCTTGCCAAAATATTTTAGGTCGTCATGATATGATATTGGGAGAAATAACTTCATAATGCCTTGCGGCCTATGACTTCAAGGTGAAGATGATTATTATTTGGAGGAAATATATCAAAATCCCTAAGATATTTGGATTCTGAGATAAAGGGAATTCCTTGAAATGTGGTCCATGGGAAATGGATTATATCGATCACATGTTCAATTTGGACATGGGATTCTTAACTAATGAATCATGGTCCCCATGACATATTTTTAGTTGGGAACTATGGTTGTAAATGTGATGGGAATTTTACAAGGATTACTCGGGATTTATGTCAGGAATCAACAACCATATAGTTATATTTTTATAGATAAAAGTTGTATTCCATGTATATAATAGGGTTCACATATTCATAGATTAATAACAACAGGTGAAGTGGATGATTTATTACATGTATATTTTTAAGATAGGAGAATAATATATTTTTATTGAATGAGAATGTGATTAAATTTTATTTATATTTATAAAATATTTTTGATTGTATAGGTAAATGTTTTTGGAGGCCTACTAATATTTATTTACACACTTCACATGGTCCCTTCAAGATGCATGTATTTGTTTTTTCATTTTCAACAAAGTAAGAGACCAAGATCCGGAGCGGGACCTTATTTGTCATGTTGGACCCTTAGTGTGGGATGTACGATAGTGGACAATGGATGTTATTATACATTATTTGGTGTTTAGTTTTGTGTATATATTTATTTTCATACTACTCAAATAAATATGTTCTGATGGTTAGCCATTGATGACCCATCAGTTTATTTATTTTATGACATGATTTGATATTTGCCTATAAATATTGATTTTGGTCAGGTTTTACATTACTCCTTCTCTGAATTTATGTTTCCAGTATTTTTGTTATTCTTTTCGTCCACTATGTCATGGATTTCGTCCACTACTATACTTATATATATACCATTATTAATGTCACAAACCGGTGGTATCGTCTCCACACTATCATCTAGTTACACCATAAATGTTATTTAAAACCATATGGAATACAGGGAGGTGCGTCTAAAGCCTCAAAGTACTTAGGACCAACGAACTTTTATAAGGTGGCATCCTGGTCAAGGTGCTAAAAATTGTATCAAAATAATTAATGAATGGGAATCAGTAGAAGAATTTAGTTTGATAATAATGATATCAACTCTTTTTTTGGGTCTTACAATCTGGGATATGGTATACCAGAGACTAGGATTTAGTCATTACTAGGTTCAATGCTCATTTTTGTGTTCCTACAGACCCATGTATTGGAGAAAACATGATTACAAGGGTGGGAAAATTATGTTATTCTATTCTAATTTACATTCATATTTAATTTACTCCTAGATTGTTATACATGGGTGTGATTTATAATTGTTATATAGATTTTGACCATTGGATATATATGGAATGGATAGATTCCTTTATCTATAAATGTTGTCACATAGGGTTTTTTGAAATATGTTTCATCATACATTTGATTTCATTTAAAATAAAAAATGTTATAAGAGGGTATAGGTTGTTTAATGTGTTAAAAAATAAAGGTAAATTGTGTTTCCATTCATAGCATCTTTTTTATCTCTTTCTACCCAGCCAGCCCTGGGATGTGGTTCCAATGAAATCTGTGTGTGATGCTATGTACATTCTTGTAATATAATGAAATTATCTTGACAAGGGTATGCAATTATTATGTTAGTGTTTGAGCTATTCCAAATGTAAACAAATAATTTAAAGAGTGTTTTCCTCTATAGATTATTTGGTTGAATTCATCTCAGCTACCTCATATTGAAATGTGATGGTTGACCCACTTATGGGAAGGTGAGGAGTTCTATGTTTGGAATGTATATGGATCTTAAATCTATCATGGTTAGGTATAGGTCTCTGAGGTAATATGATAACCGAATGATAACACTAATTATGTAAGGTAAGGGGCCTTGAGGCCAGATGGTGAGTGACATGGTGCAATAGGTGATTGTAGAGGTGGTTATATTAAAAAATAAATTACATATTCACCTATGTGAAATATTATATATTTATTTTTATGGATGTTTGACATTGGACAAGAATTCAGTGGGATTCCCCATAATATGGCTTTAGGGGAGAATTAGGAGTGCAGAGATACAGTTTTTCATCAGTGTTCATAGGATGAGACCCTATAGGGCTAGAATGAGGCCATAGAGGGTTGGGATACTCAAAATTATCAGTTTTTTGAACTGGTATATGATCAGGTACAAGATGTATAGTCTTATTTAATGGATGATTTTGTTTAATGGACGGATGAACATCTTATGGTGAGCATAGTTTTGGTGATATTATACATCAATATGGGAGATAAGGGAGATTATATATGGATGGAATACCAGACATGGGAGTTCCAGTCACAACCCCCACCACTATATCAGGGTAACTATGGACCACATGTATTTGGGAAGTTGACCAAGTTTGTATAGACCATATGTAACCAGTTAAAGACACCCCCAATAAATAGGGTGAATCAAGCATTGAAAATTCATAGTGGACGGTGGAAATGATTGTAGGATGTAATGGTACATGTTGGAAGACACGAGGGGATCACCTTGAAGGATTTAGAGGCCTGGTTATTCAATAACCACATTCTACCGATGCCGAGTGTAGATAGAGTATATGAGTTTATGAATCTACACCATGTTGATAGTTTTTTTAATGATTATGCTTCCAAATTCAAATATTTATCACGCTTTTAACCTATGATGGTGGGAGATAACATCACCAGTGTGCAATAATTTTCAGATGGCTTGTGGTATACTCTCAAAGTAAAGGTGAAAAAATTTATGGTGACATCCTTTTCATAGGTAGTAAACTATTTACTAATATCTTAGGGTAATCTAACTGAAAAAAAATATTTGAGATGGGTTATAGTGTTAGGTGATTTTAGTGGTGATGCTTCATGTGGGAAGTATTAGGGCTATGATGTTTCCACCCAACCCCATGTTTTCTATACATTAAATTGGAATTATTACAATGAATCATATCATAATGGAATTAGTTTTTAATTGTATTAGTAAACTAGATACATAGATGACCCATGATTTAATATTTAATACACTAATTTCAATATTTTTTTTCATTTGAGGATAAATAAATAAATTCAACATTAATAGTATCAAATAATCATTATACCTTAATATTAGTCATAAATGATTATTTTATTCTTTGGGAAAGAAAAAAAATATGGTTGATCTCAAATTCTCTATAAGGATAAAGTATAGCGAAAGAAATAATTAATAAATTATAATAATAAATATGACATGTTAAATTACTAAACTCAAAAAACATACAATAAATAATATGATTATGAAGTGAATAATAATTAATGAAATGTAATAAATAGAAACAAATTTCATATAAATACCATGAAAATGGAAATGAAATATGGTATTGTAAGAAACAAAAAAAGCAGTTTCTATGTAATCAATAAAAATAGAATGAAGGGCATTGGGATATATGTCAATGAAAAATCTAAATTAAGATTAAAAATGTAATCATCATAATTGAAATTATTTATTATTGGACTTCATTTCTATGTCATATGAAATCATATACTATCAAGATACATCATTAAGACAATTTAAAATATAGGTATGAACACAATTAATTGACACAATTTATTTGTCTCATGAGAACCTATTAATGTTTTAAAGAACTATATAATGTCCATGATGCACCTATAGTTGCATGTAAAAATCCTTAATCTATCAGATAATAAATTTAATCATTTATAAATATACATTATCAATTATTCGTATTAAATAAATAATACTGATTTATCAATATTTCCCCATTTAATCAAATAACAGTCTTAATGGACAATATATGTAAAAATTATATATCATTTATGAAATAATAATATAAATTGTATATGATAATAGATATTCATGTAAATTTCAAATTAGAAATTGTTAACATAAAATAGTTTTTTCATGGTAATGATAAAAATTCCTAAATGGATTTGAGATTTCAAGATAATCATTAAGATCATTCTACATGAAAATAATATTTAAATATTTCTATGTGTCCCATAAAACATGGGAATATTTAAATCATAATCCCCAAGATGATATGAAAGTAAATTATACTTATAATATAATCATATTAAGGATATTCATGATATAATATGAGAAAGGGTAGTATATGTATCATAAAAAGTGAATTAGTGTATAAAAACAAATAATTCTCATTGGAAGATAAATTTGGAGAAAATACATTACATTGAGTCTGAATAGTCTCATTTGAATTAATATTCCTAAATAATATACATATGTTATATATTTAATTTCTTTTAAACCGTTTTGATTTTTATAATTTCTTTTATTTCATTTATTACTATGTTTTATATAGTACATAAAAAAATTATTAAATCATGTGTTTTGACCAAATTCATTTTCTTTATAAAAAAACATTTTGTTATAATCTATAGTAAAAGAAGTCATTAAATAAAATATATAGAATAATAATAATGACATAATTAACAAATTTATACATAAATTAATTTTTTAAATAAATCATGAAGGATGGTTATGAAAAATTAATTAATGATACAATCAAGGAGTATGTAGACCATACATACGCATGAGTAACATTCCAATTTTTCAATAACCATTATCAAATGAATGTTTTTACCCTATATAATTATATAATGAAAATTATATCATAAATGAAATTTTATTTAATTATATATAATTATACATATTCATTTATGGATTTTTGTTAGGTCATGGAGCCGTTTTCACCAGGTACCCTTGTGGTGCTCTTTTATATATTTTTATTATCCTCTTTCTCATAATCAGCGTCACTCCCTTCTCTATTCACATTATAATTTTAGGGCTATATAAGTCCCTCTTTATTTCTTCCTCTCCAGTGATGTTTCGTTTTTGGTGTGTCTCTTATTTTGTGATGGCTCTTCCCACCTTCATTTCATTTTGCCTCTTATTTGGCCATGTTTCATCTTCTCTCATTCTTGTCCCCTGGTTTTTCTTAGAAAACTCATCTAATTTAAATCCTCTATATTTTCTAGAACCATCATCAATCATACCCATACATTTCAAACATGACGCAACTCCGACGTCTTGAGATTGATGGTCGTAGCATTTGGAAAGTCTCTTCCACTTACTGGTCAGTTTCAATTATTATAGGTTTCTAATGGTTTTCATTCTATAGTTTGTGATTCAATTATGTCCTATGGTTTTTGGTTGATCTCATCAATTTCTTCATTATTGTTGTTTCATCATTACCATATCCAGTTTTTTTTATCTTCTTATTTTTCATTTGGTTTTTTTTGGGGCATGACTGGCTTGTTGGAGTTATTCAGTTTTCCTCCCTGGCGACGATGTTGGTTTCTTGGTGTTCTTCACCTGGTGGTTGCTCTGTCTGTAGAGTTCAGTGGTCATGGTGGTACATGCATCTTGCTGTTGTGGATTTGGTATATTCAAAACTTTTCTCTAGAGCCTAGTTTCCCCCAATCTTCTTCAAGTCGGATTCAAATGATGGTACTAATGCTGTTTTGGGATGTGAGTTTTGAGTAATAAACTACATTTTATAATATGTTTTCCCCACAACGACATCAACACTTACTATGGATACACAGAGGTATTGATCATATTTATTGTTTGTGGTGTAATGTATTTTGGTGTGATCATTTGTTTTTCTGCTACAACCCTTTTGTGTCTTTGATGGATTTTGATGGTATGTTGATGGTTTTCAACGGTGGTGAATATGTATTTTGGATTTGTTTACTCTTGTCATCTGATCTGGTAGCATGTGTGGTGTTGATGTTGATGATGATGGTAGTGTTCCTTAGTGATGATGTTGAATGGAAGTGATAGGACTCCATATAATGCAGTTATTCTTGGATCAAGGCCTCCTTCTGTTTGATATTGGTTTTGAATTTTGAATTTTGTGGAACCATCTTGAATCTTTGGATTCCCGCATGATGGATATGGTTACATCTTTTCCACAATGAGGATTTATCTAAAAATTAATTTTTTTTTTCAGATTATATATATTTATTAATATAATTATTATTATCTAAATGGAATCACATCGTGTTAAGGAGGCAGTATTCCCCACGCCCTTGAATTAATTTATCACTTATTTATGTGTTTACTAAAGGGTAATTATGAAAATAACATATATATAATAATTTCAAAAATGTAATTTTTTCATGAATATAATATATAAAATCATTATGGAATAAATTTTTAATTAAAAACACCAATTATAGAATCTATATATCATGTGACCGAGTCACATCTCTTTGAGGGGGAACATTATATACTTTGACCAATGCTATTGTCATATTAACAAAAAATTGATAGTACAATGACATTTATTGTAAAATAATTAAATATTTTTAATGATATAATACATATAATTAATAACATATATAGACAGAGTGGCCATCATAATTCTCATCTTTTATATGTGGTAAAGAATAATAAACAATCATCATTTCATGAGGTGGCAGTTCGTTGTACACATAAAGAGTATGATCGTATCCCATTGGATAAAATTTTATTTAAATGATGGTATAAAAATTATAATAAAAAAATATCAATAGTTTGAGGATACTTTTTTGTTAAATACTCATGTAATTAAAACGTTAAGCCCTTTAAAAATAAATAAATGTAGAATCCTGATGAAAAAGACTACTTATTTTTCAGGTAACTCCCATCAGTTTATACAAAAATGATTTATGTAGTTGATTAAATCCTAAATAGAGACTTAAAAGTGGAATTTATGGATATTTGGAGTTTAATGTGGAAGATGTTCACTGAACTGATATTTTTTAGAAGGGAGGATGAAGTAGAAGATGTGGTGGCCTTATACATTGGAGTAAAAAGAATCATTTGGTATTTTTTAAATGAAGTTAACGATTCCAACATTTTAACATATAAAAGTCCTAAAAAGAAAAAAAATCAAAAAAATGGATGATTAATGAATTAAATATTACCAAATAATGGGTTTTTTACCAATTTTTAGGTCATTCTAGGCCCTTATGTTATAGGTTTAGTCCCATGAAAATCATAATTTTCCTTAAAAATTGAAATAAATTATCGTTAATACCACAAATATCATCTGTAAAAAAATGTTGACCTTGTTATAAAATATAAATTATTATTATTTCAAATTTAAAATCCATATTTTCATATTATAATAACATAAGGGTCATAAATTAATTTAAATTTAATCTCGTAGATGGGATGACCTTACAGTTTTTATGTAAAAATGTATACTAGATTGTTGAGTTTTTATAAAACTTTCTAATTAAAATTGACTCAAATGACGAAAACTAGATTAATTTAATTATAATTGAAATAATGTTACTATAAAGTAAATATAAAATATAATTTAACACTATAAATAAATTAGAAGGAAAATAATTTTGAAATAAAATTCAATAATATTAACCATTGATTACAAAATAAAACATCATAGAAAAATAATGAAAGGTCACCCTAATCAAAATTTTATGTTTCAATTTAAATTATTATGTATATATTGACTTATAAAATATATAAAAGAAAAAAAAATTATTAAAAAAGGTTCTCCATTAAAAGGCTGTGAAACTACCATTATAATAATTAATTATTTTATGAGTAATATTTGTGTAGTTCTATCTTATGAATACAAACTATTATTGATGAGTTTTAAAAATTTTATATTGAATATATAATATATATAATACATTAATTTGACACCACTATTTTATTAATTTTATTTATTAGAAAAATTAGCTTCATGAGAATAAAAATAGTTAATATAAAAATATTCTCATCTCATTCAATTGATTCTTATATTCATTTATAATTAATTTATATATGATGATTTAGTTTTATAAATGTGTAACTGTAGATACCCGAAGCATAACGTACATAGAAATTACATTACTTTTGCGGAATACTTAGTACATAACATAACAGACACACAAGGACCTTAAAATAGTTTAGTGTCTTTGGAAACATGGAACGTAATATTCTAATCGTGGTGAAAGATCTTCAATATCTCCCATAAATATCTTCCCATTTTTGTTTCCTTAACTAAAATATTTTTTTAATCCTGTGTGAAAAAAAGCATAAAAAGGGTGAGCTCAAATGCTCAGTAAGGGTAAGCATGGATAAAATAAAACATACCTTATACATTTTAACTAAAAAAAATGAACATTAAAAATCTTGAGAAACGACATAAAACATGAAAGTACATAAGTCATAGATCATAATGGAACATAAAACATGATAAAATAGCATGGGAATAAAATAGGTAATTGTGGCATCCATTAAGCACATGTAATGATTTCCATAGTAGCCAAGGAATTGCTGCCAAGACCATCTTAGTGGACAAAGTCCCTTTCTGAATCGAGTTCACTCCTCGTTCTAGTCCTATAATACTGAACCGGATTAACTTACTGTTCCAGCCATTTCTATATCATGAGATATAAATCTTTACCCAATGCATTGGAGGGAGATATAGGTTCCACCCATCTCATACTGAAATCATTCTTACTTGTGCCACAAAATAAACATAAATCATTCATAATAACCCAATAAATAAAATGTGTTTCATAAACATCATCCCATCATCACATAATCATTATAAAAGAAATGGATATCATTTCATAATAATAAAAGTGAAACCACATAAATCTTAGGGACATTATACTTGAAACATACACATATGAAATAATTTCATCTTAGATGGAAAATGGTTTTGATAAAACACTTGAAATGAATTCTTGAGAAAAATATCCTTTCTTCTTCAAAATCATTTTCGTTTCACAAAATTCCATGAAACTTTAAAAGAAAAGTATTTTGTTGAAAATAGTTATGAAATATTTTTGAGGAATCTTCATGAAAATATGGCTTTATAAAATCATAAAAATCCGTTCATGCTGTATAAGTTAAAAATAACATTGTTCTTGTACTTTTGTCGGAAAAGTCAAAAAGTACCTCGTAAAAGAAAGATTCCTTCCATACGATGTGGTAAAAGTAGAAAATAGTAAAAATTACATTAAACATACATGGAAAAAAATTAAAAATTTTATGAAATCATTTTGAGAACATATGGACATGGGTAATAACCATAACCCTAGTAAATACTTACGAATAAAAAATCTCGGAAAAGAATGAGATTGGAATAATTATCCCTTACCTTAGGTCTGATATGCTTCGTACGTATCCAAACCTCCTGTATAATGATATAAATAATGTCATTGACTTATTACAGAATCATATTCATTGTTATTATATCATAAATGGTTCACTTATGACTTTATATTACCCGTTCTTTTTGTAAATTCCATGTTAAAGAGTATTTTGTGTAAAATCGTTTCATTTGTCGTCCATGTTTTGACTTGTAATTATTCATATGATTACTTAGATCATGATTACTTAATTCCAGAATATAAAACATGATTTATATATAATATATATTCAGAATATATATATATATATATATATAAGATCGATAAATGGAATGAAATACACCTTGCATGGAGACGGTAGGCCGTACGTACGCATGAACGCTATTTTTGTTTCATTATTGAGTTGAATGGAATTAAGTAGATGACATACAAAAATATATATATATATATATACATAAATCCAGTTTTTTTATAATGTCATATATTTCATTATTATTGCTTATATATACTTTATAATCATTCTTAAAAGGTGAACATGGAGAATGAATCTCATCGCGTCATGGAGACGGTAGTCCGTACGTACGCACGAGCGATGATATCATTTCCATAATTATTGAATTAAATTGGAGTGGATGATAAAATATATCAGAAGCAGTATGATGTTATAATAACTATGTATAGTTATTCTTCACACCATTATACCCATCCATGTAAGGTGTTGATGGAAAAACAGATTACACCACGGCGTGGAGATGGTATTCCGTACGTACGCACGCGCGGTGATTTTGTTTTCCATAGGATGGATAGAAGGTGAAATGGGGTTTTTTCATATTTATAATAATATATCAGTATATTAGTGATACTGATGTTATTAAATTATAATGAGACAACAATAAAAGAAGAAGTTGAAGAAGAATGAAACTTGAAAGAATCGGTAGAAGAAATTACCTCTTCTTCGATACGCCTCTATGAAACCTCATCTTAGGGCACTAAGATTGGTCTTTGAGGTAGACCAGGACCTCTAGTATGTTTCTAGGGAAGTGGAGAAGAGAATTTGGCAGGGGTTGGCCGAGATTGAAGGCTCAAATTGGTGTGAGGAGGAGAGGGAGGAGGTTCCCTTTTATAAGGGAGGAGAGCGGCACCTTTGGAAATCTTAAAAATATTAATTTATAATAAATCTAACCCAACATAAAAACATAAAAAAATGGATCATATTCAAATATTAGATAAGATAAGGTTTTAATATCATCAACCAATAGAATTTATACATGTTAGGAATTTATTTTAAGCATTATCAACTTGATTTATCCTTATTTAATCAATTTAATTTCATTTGTGGTAATAATATTATAAATTTTAAATTATAACAAATAATTATTTATTTTTTGTGAATTGTCAATAATTGGATACTTAATAACATTTTAGACCTTATAAATTTAAATTTATAATTTTTAAATATTTTTGTGATTTTTAAACAATTTTATAATATGTTATTTTTATAAAATAACAATAGTGTTAATTTTGAAACTATTCATTTATTTGAATTTAAATAAAATAAATACAGAGGATATGTTCGAACTAAAAGATTTAATAGATTCATAAAATGTCATATGTATCTAGATAATTAGTGGAGAAAATTAAATTGTTCATATAATATTTATTTTATTATTTTTAAAACCATTTATTTGGTTTATCTCTTAACAAAATAAATACTACAACATTTTTGTATAATTATTTAATATAGTTATATCTTGCATAAAAATTATAAATAAAATCCTATGATTAATATAAATCTATTACCTTTCACAATAATACTTTTAATAGAATTTATCATATTAAAATCACAATATTTAAATTTTTATACTTATTAAATTATGAAGGTGAAAACGTTGGCATCATTTAAAATAAAATAATATAACTGTCATAATCACTTTTATAAGTCTCCAAATGGTCAAATATTCGACCATTGGATGATTTTGGTTTACATTTACATGAACAAAAACATTTGCTCAGGGTTTTGTGCATTTTATGGTCACTATTAGTTTAATAAAAACTATATTCTTGATTTTTCACTAGATAAACAATTTATGCATTACTATTTTTTCATAATTAATGATAATTATTTAATCCATAAAAATTATAAATAAATTAAAATGATGTAGATAATTTTATTAGCTTTCTGGATACTATTTATGTTCGATGTTTTATTATGTTTATCACTAAATTAAAATTATTATACTTTTAAGATTTAAGAGAGTGACATGTTGTCACTTTCATTGGTTTTAATAATTAAATTATTTTCATGATCAAAAGTCCATAAAATAAATCTAATCCGACCCTTAGTTGATATGGGTCTACTTTTATCCATCAAATAGAATTTTGGCATGTGTTAGGGTAATTTTATAATATTATATTTACCCTTAATTGCCCGATTTACCTTTAACTATATTAAATAAAATTTACCGTAGTTGCTATTCATAATTCCCAAAAATAAAAAGTAGCCTATTAACATAAATTGGTAGCACTGATTCCAAATATGGAATCCATTTATTCAAATTCAATACACAGAAGTTGCAGAAATTAAATTAAAATTAATCTCGTTGTCGAATGAAAACGGGATTTTTGATTAAAACATTGCAAAAGATTAAATTTATTTAACCTAAGAATTCAATGTAAAATCAATGATAATGACACACATTATATTAAATGTTAAAAATCTATTCTATTTATACTTTAAAACAATTCAATATTATAATTTAACCATATAAATTATTACGATGAAAAAAGTTGTTTTGATTTAAAATATAGCGTGTTTTTACTATTCATTAAAATATGAAAGTTATCGGAAAAATATCAAAACTTTATCCAATGTAAATTTTTATATCCTGATTCAAAAGAAGAATATTATTTTGTCAAATTGAACTTATAAACATGTCAAAAACTAGATTTAAAGTGGGTGCGCCATCAAAAGGCGGCAAAACTGTATTTTTTTAAAAATACATATTTTACGCGAAAAATTTATTCTGTTCTTATAACCTGTTATAGAAAATGTGTAAGATGAATAATAATGTTATAAAATTAAAATTTTAGTTAATACTATTCATAACGGCTAGTTCATAATAATATTATAATAATATATCGTTGTTTAGTAAAACCCGGTATTGCGTACAACACACGCTATTGAGGAAGGTCGTGATTTCGTGTAATGCAAGCCAATTCACGGTTGTGTGTTGTGTATACTGCAAGCTAATACGGTGTTTCATATAGTGCAAAGTAATATTGGTGTAGCATACAACACAATACATTAATGAAATCAAAAGAATATTTTTCATAAAATCTCGGGGTGTTACATTCTACCCCCCTTAAAATGAATATCACCCTTGAAATTCTTCAGGGTTATAAATGGTTTACCACTCAAAATCTAGTTTAATAGAAACCCAAATCATAAAAAGGAATACCAAAACTTGGATTAAAAAACTAAAGTATGAAATGTAACGGTTACCCAAATTAACTCATCACTGGGTTTCCACATAGGAGAACATAGGTGAAAATCTGGATATGGAAGAAAAATCTAACCAACAAGTTATGATGGAGAGTGGTAGAGAACATGGCTTTGAAAAAGCCAAAATTCACAAAGCCATAGATTTGTGACGATCTATGGTACCATCAGATTCATCGGATATAAGGGCACTAGGACAACATTTTTGGTTTTCATGATCATTTCCCTAAAGATGATGAAATTGGAATTAGAAGAAATACTTTCGTGATTTTGGTATAGTCTCACCATTAGTCATTCTTTGGACAATTTCCACTTCATCTCATAAATAAATTAAGTTGAATTTGTCATTCGTGAAGTGTTATCAGATCATGTGATAGAATGATGGGTCATTCCATCTGTCTTAAACAAAATTTTATAAAAGTTATCAAAAATACATAAGTCCATCTATAGTGAGATTAATCATATATGGTTTTTAAAATGGACTTATATTTCATATATCATACTACTTAATATAATGAAACTAGTTTCTACATAACAGGGACTTCCTGTAGGGCCTTGGTAAGCGAGAAAGGCCAGTCTCACTTCAGTTGTGGGTTTAATTCCCATAGCCTTGTCCGACGCGATGGGCTGTCACCCGTCCTGCAGGTTGTCCTTTTTTAAAGCTATATTACTATAACATCCCATATATAAAAAATTTATATCCTTATAAAATACTAACTTATGTCCAACAAAATTCATTCCAATCTTTAGGCTTATCCAAAACACTTCGGTCCAAGCTCATAGTATAAAGAATATGATTACGTGAAATGTCACATAAGAATCACGTGAATGCCATCATTTATCCCCCATATATCATAAGATATATCTTGTTGGTCAAATTACAAAAATGTGAATACCTTAATCATGTATTCTCTTGAAGAATGAATACCCATTTAACCTTAGTGAAAACATGAATACAGTTAAAAGTTAACACTTTCCACAAACCAAAATCCTCAAAATTCATTATACTCAAACCATGATATCACTTAGTCGTTATATCAATCATGAGCTCATGAATACAATCAAACATCTCATTATCTTCTTATCCTTTCATTATACGCATATCATCTTCTTACCAAAAATATCTCAATCACTTTCCATAGTTACCGATACCAAAAAATTATTGAAAACCACCATAGACCAATACATAAATATTCCAATATTCCACGATACTATATACAACATTATTTTGGAATCCCATTACAAAAACACTAAATCATTCCAACACATCTTTGTCATATTCAACATCACCAATAGTGATCTCATGTGACTTCCATTTGTCCTTTTCCTTATGTGGTTTCCCATGTCGATCATCATTAACCGTTGGATTAGGGCATTGATTAGCATAATGCCCCATTTAATTGCACTGGAAGCATTGAAGTGGTGGTGGTGCGTTCTCTGCAGCCTTTTATTTATTCACACCATTAGAAACCCTTTTTCCATTACTTTGACACTCAGCTACTCGATGACCTTCTTTTCCACACTTAAAACATTTTATAGTCCTTTTAATACAATCTCCACCATGATTCTTTCCACACATTGAGCATAAGGAAACATTCATCTTCTTTTAACCACTATTCTGAGATTTCTCCATGAACTCCATCTTTTGTTTCTTGTGAAAACCATGAGATGGATATGTAACACCAACTTCGATTTCTACCTTGATAGCACAACGCACAATTTCTTCACAGCTACTGTTGTCTCTTATAGCTAATGCCCTTAGAGAATTTGGTTTTAAGCCACTGAAAAAATCGATCAATTTTACTTTTAGGTTGGATGATAAAGCCAGGTGCATACCTTGCAAGCCATGTAAAATTCACTTCGTATATTCCAACAGATTCATCATCCCTTTTCTTTAGTTCAAGAAACACCTTCTCTATCTTTGTTCGAAGAATACGAGGGAAGTACTTATTGAAAAATAAGTTCTTGAACTCTTCCCAATCCATGGACTCAATTTCATCTCTTGGACTCGTATTCTTGATAAGATTACACCTTTGATCATAATCACCTCCCAAACAATATACTTCTAAGATGACTTTATCATGTTCAGAACATTGAAGAACTGGAAATATATTTTCAGTGGTACTGATCCATTTTTCAGCAACAAGTGGATCGGAAGACCCACTGAAAGAAGGTGGACGTTGTCTCATGAAGGACTCAATAGAATATTGTACCCTTCACTGCTCATTTGAAAATCCAGAATGATTCATATCATGTGTAAGTATAGAAACAGAATTTTTCACTACATCTCCCATAACATTGGTTTGGTCAGGAGGACAATCATGACATTTTCCATTACATTGATCAACACGGTTCCTTCACGTTCCAGCCATCGTCTAAAACCCAAAAAGAATTGGGAGAGAGGAAAAAATCATTCTAGTCAAAACAATATAGTAAAGGGGGAGGTCCCTCAATATCATACATCATAGGTTATATTCTAAGATCGTTATCGTAGTTCTAGTACTATATCCTATACGTATACTTATCCTTAGGGACATCCCTAGGCATACCTTAGAAATATCTCTAGGGATCTCACTAAAGTTTTCGCATCCAAGTTTCCAAAGGTTGACTAAACCTTTCCTCTAATACCAACTATAGAGACCCAAATCATAACGTACATAGACATTATATTACATTTGTGGAATACTTAGTACATAACAAAACAGACACACAAGGGCCGTAACAGTTTAGTGTCTTTGAAACTTGGAACATAATATTCTAATCGTGGTGAAAGACCTTCAACATCTCCCATAAAGATCTTCCCATTTTTGTTTCCTTACCTAAAATATTTCTTTTAATCCTGGGTGAAAAAAAAACATAAAAAGGGTAAGCTCAAATGCTTAGTAAGGGTAAGAATGGATAAAATAAAACATACCATATACATTTGAACTTAAAAAAATAAACATTAAAAATCTTGAGCAACGACATAAAACATGGAAGTACATAAGGAATAGATCATAATGGAACATAAATCATGATAAAATATCATGGTAATAAAACATGTAATTGTGGAATCTATTAATCACATGTAATGATTTCCATAGTAGCCATGGCATTGCTTCCAAGACCATCTTAGTGGACAAAGTCCCTTTCTGAATCGAGTTCACTCCCCGTTCCAGTCCTGTAATACTGAACCGGAATAACATACTGTTCCAGCCATGTCTATATCATGAGATATTAATCTTTACCCAATGCATTGGAGGGAGATATAGGTCCCACCAATCTCATAATGAAATCATTCTTACTTGGGCCACAAAATAAACATACATCATTCATAATAACCCAATAAATAAAATGGGTTTCATAAACATCATCCCATCATCACATAATAATTATAAAAGAAATGGATATCATTTCATAATAATAAAAGTGAAACCACATAAATCATAGGTAAATTATACTTGAAACATACACATATGAAATAATGTCATCTTAGATGGAAAATGGTTTTGATAAAACACTTGAAATGAATTCTTGAGGAAAATATCTTTTCTTCTTCAAAATCATTTTTGTTTCACAAAATTCCATGAAACATTAAATGAAAAGTATTTTGTTGAAAATAGTCATGAAATATTTTAGAGGAATCTTCATGAAAATAAGGCTTTATAAAACCGTAAAAATCCGTTCATTCCTTATAAGTTAAAAATAACATTTTTCTTGTACTTTTGTCGGAAAAGTCAAAAAGTATCTCGTAAAAGAAATATTCCTTCCATACAATGTGGTAAAAGTCGAAAATAGTAAAAATGACTTTAAACATACATGTAAGAAAAGTAAAGATTTTATGAAAACATTTTGAGAACATATGGACATGGATAATAACCATAACCCCAGTAAATACTTACGAATAAACAATCTCGGATAAGAATGAGATTGGAATAATTATCCTTTACCTTAGGTCCAATATGCTTCGTACGTATCCAAACCTCATGTATAATGATTTAAATAATGTCATTGACTTATTACAGAATCATATTCACTGTTATTATATCATATATGGTTCACTTATGACTTTATATTACCCGTTCTTTTGTAAATCCCATGTTAAAAAGTGTTTTGGGTAAAATCGTTTCATTTGTCACCTGTGTTTTGACTTGTAATTATTCATATGATTACTTAGATCATGATTACTTAATTCTAGAATATAAAACATGATTTATATATAATATATATTCAGAATATACATATATATAATAGATTAATAAATGGAATGAAATACACCGTTCATGGAGACAGTAGGCCGTACGTACGCATAACGCTGTTTTCGTTTCGAGTTGAATGGAATTAAGTAGCTGAAATATATATATATATATACATAAATCCAGTAGCTTTATAATTTCATATATTTCATTATTATTTCTTATATATACTTTATAATCATTCTTAAATGGTTAACATGCAGAATGAATCTCATCGAGCCGTGGAGACGGTAGTCCGTACGTACGCACGAGCGATGATATCATTTCCATAATTATTGAATTAAATTGGATTAGATGATACAATATATTAGAATCAGTATTATGTTATAATAACTATGTATAGTTATTCTTCACACCATTATACCCATCCATGTATGGTGTCGGTGGAAAAACAGATTACACCACGATGTGGAGACGGTATTTCATACGTATGCACGCACGATGATTTTGTTTTCCGTAGGATGGATAGAAGGTGAAATGGGGTTGCATAATATTTATAATAATGTATCAGTATATTAGTGATACTGATGTTATTACATAATAATGAAACAATAAAAAAAGAAGAAGTTGAAGAAGAATGAAGCTTGAAAGAATTGGTAGAAGAAATTACCTCTTCTTCGATATGCCTCTTTGAAACCTCCTCTTAGGGCACTAAGATTGGTCTTTGAGTTATACCAGGTCCTCTAGGATGTTTCTATGGAAGTGGAGAAGAGAATTTTTCAGGGTGTGGCCGAGCTTGAAAGCTCAAATTGGTGTGAGGAGGAGAGGGAGGAGGTTCCCTTTTATAAGGGAGGAGAGGGGCACCTTTGGAAATTTTAAAAATATTAATTTATAATAAATACAAACCCACAAAAAATCCTCCAAAAATGACTCATATTCGAATATTAGATATGATACGGTTGTGATCTCATCATCCTATAGAATTTAGGCATGTTAGGAATTTATTTTAAACATTATCAACTTGATTTATCCTTATTTAATCAATTTAATTTTATTTGTGGTAATAACATTATAAATTTTAAATTATAACAAATAATTACTTATTAGCTGTGAATTGTCCTTAATTGGATAATTAATAACATTTCAGACCATATAAAGTTAAATTTATAATTTTTAAATAATTTTTTGATTTTTAAAAAATTTTATAAATTTTTATTTTTATAAAATAACAATAGTGTCAATTTTGACACTATTCATATATTTTAATTTAAATAAAATAAATATAGAATATATGTTCGAAATAAAAGCTTTAATAGATTCATAAAATCTAATAGGTATCTAGAAAATTAGTGGATTACATTAAATAGTTCATATAATATTTATTTTATTATTTTTAAAACTATTTATTTGGTTTATCTCTTAATAAAATAAATACTACAACATTTTTGTATAATTATTTAATATACGTATATCTTGCAGAAAAATTAAAAATAAAATCTTATGATGAATATAAAACTATTAACTTTCAGAATAATACTTGTACTGGAATTTATCATCTTAAAATCACACTATTTAAATTTTTATACTTATTAAATTATGAAGGTGACAACTTTCGCATCATTTAAAATAAAATAATATAAGTGTCATAATCTCTTTTATAAGGATCCAAATGGTCAAATATTAGACCATTGGATGATTGTGGTTTACATTTACATGACCAAAATGTTTTGGTCAGGGATTTGTTCATTTTATTGTAACTATTAGTCTAATAAAAACTATATTCTTGATTTTTTACTAGATAAACAATTTCTGCATTACTATTGTGTCATAATTAATGACAATTATTTAATCCCTAAAAATAATAAATAAATTAAAATGATGTAGATAATTTTATTAGCTTTCTGGAGACTATTTACGTTCGAAGTTTTATGATGTTTATCACAAAATTAAAATTATTATATTTTTAAGATTTAAGAGAGTGACATGTTGTCACTTTCATTGGTTTTAATAATTAAATTATTTTCATGATCAAAAGTCCATTAAATGAATCTAATCCTACCCTTATCTGATATTGTTTTACTTTTATCCATCAAATAGAATTTTGGAATGTGTTAGCGTAATTTTATAATATTATATTTACCCTTAATTACCTGATTTACCTTTAACTATGGTAAATAAAATTTACCGTAGTTACTATTCATAATTCCCAAAAATTAAAAGTAGCCTATTAACATAATTTGGGACCACTGATCTCAAATATTGAATCCATTTATTGAAATTCAATACACAGAAGTTTCAGAAACTAAATTTAAATTAATCTCGTTGTCGAATGAAAACATGTTTTTTGTTTAAAACATTGCAAAAGATTGAATTGATTTAACCTAAGAATTCTATGTAAAATCAATGATAATGGAATAAATTATATTAAATGGTAAAAATATATTCAATTTATACTTTAAAACCATTCACTATTATAATTTAACCATATAAATTATTACGATGAAAAAAGTTGTTTTTAATTAAAATATAGCGTGTTTTAGCTATTCATTAAAATATGAAAGTTATCGGAAAAATATCAAAAATTTATCCAATGTAAATTTTTATATCCTGATTCAAAAGAATAATTTTATTTTGTCAAATTGAACTTATAAACATGTCAAAAACTAGATTTAAAGTGGGTGCGCCATCAAAAGGGGGAAAAACTACTTTTTTAAAAAAATACTTATTTTACCTGAAAATTATATTTTGTTCTTAAACCATGTTCTAGAAAATGTGTAAGATGAATAGTAATGTTATAAAATTAAAAAATTATTTAATACTATTCATAACGTCTAGTTCATTATAATATTTTAATAATATATCGTTGTTTAGTAAAACCTGGTATTGCGTACAACACATGCTATCGAGGAAGGTCGCGATTGCGTGTAATGCAAGCCAAGTCAAGGTTGCGTGTTGTGTATACTGCAAGCTAATGCGATGTTGCATATAACGCAAGGTAATCTTGGTGTAGCATACAACACAGGACATAAATGAAATCAAAAGAATAGTTTTCATAATATCTCGGGGTGTTACATTCTACCCTCTTAAAATTAATTTCTCCCTCAAAATTCGTTGGGATTATAAATGGTTTACTACTCGAAATCTTATTTAATAGAAACCCACAACGTAAAAAGGAATACCAAAACATGGATTTAAAAACTAAAGTATGAAATGTAATGGTTACCCAAATTAACTCATCACTGGGTTTCCACGTAGGAGAACATAGGTGAAAATATGTATATGGAAGAAAAATCTAACCAACAAGTTCTGATGGAGAGTGGTAGAGAACATGGCTATGAAAAAGCCAAAATTCACAAAGCCATAGATTTGTGACTATCTAAGGTACCATCATATTAATCGGATATAAGGGCACTAGGACAACATTTTTTGTTTTTAAGATCATTTCCCTAAAGAAGATGAAATAGGAATTAGAAGAAATACTTTCATGATTTTTGTATAGTCTCACCATTAGTCGTTCTTTGGAAAATTTCCACTTCACCTATTAAAGAAATAATGTTGAATTTGTCATTTGTGAAGTGTTATCAGATCATGTGATAGAATGATGGGTCATTCCATCTGTCTTAAACAAAAGTTTATAAAAGTTATCAAAAATACATAAGTCCATCTATAGTGAGATTAATCATATATGGTTCCTAAAATGGACTTATACTTCATATATAATAATGCTTAATATAATAAAACTAGTTTCTACCTAACATGGACTTCTTGTAGGCCCTTGGTATGCGATAAAGGCCAGTCTCACTTCAGTTGTGGGTTTGATTCCCATAGCCTTGTCCGACACGATGGGCTATCGCCCGTCCTGCAGGTTGTCCTTTTTTTTAAAGATATATTACTATAACATCCCATCAATAAAAAATTTATATCCTTAAACAATACTAACTTATGTTCAACATAATCCATTCCAATCTTTAGGCATATCCAAAATACTTTGGTCAAAGATCGTATTATAAAGAAAATAATTACTTGAAATGTCACATAACAATCACGTGAATTCCATCATTTATCCCCCATATATCATAAGATATATCTTGTTTGTCAAATTAAAAACATGTGAATACCTTAATCATGCATTCTCTTGAAGAATTAATACCCATTGAACCATAGTGAAAACATGAATACAGTTAAAAGATAACACATTACACAAACCAAAATACTCAAAATTCTTTATACTCAAACCATGATATCACTTAGTCCTTATATCAATCATGAGTCATGAATACAATCAATCATCTTATTATCTTCTTATCCCTTCATTATGCGCATATCATCTGCTTACCAAAAATATCTCAATCACTTTCCATAGTTACCGGTACCAAAAAATTATTGAAAACCACAATATACCAATACATAAATATTCCAATATTCCACGATACTATATACAACATTATTTTGGAATCCCATTACATAAAAACATAATCATTCCAACACATCGTTATCATATTCAACATCGCCAATAGTGATCTCATGTAACTTCCCTTTTTCCTTTTCCTTATGTGGTTTCCCATGTCGATCATCATTAACCCTTGGATTAGGACATTGATTATCATAATGCCCTATTTCATTGCACTTGAAGCATTGAAGTGATGGTGGTGCGTTCTCTGCATCCTTTTGTTTATTCACACAATTAGTAACCCATTTTCCATTACTTTGACACTCAGCTACTCGATGACCATCTTTTCCACACTTAAAACATTTTCTATTCACTTTAAGACAATCTCCACCATGCTTCTTTACACACTTTGAGCATAAGGAAACATTCATATTCTTTTCACCATTATTCTGAGATTTCTCCTTGAACTCCATCTTTCGTTTCTTGTCAAAACCATGAGATGGATATGTAACACCAACTTCCATTTCTACCTTGATAGCACAACACACAATTTATTCATAGCTACTGAAGTCTCTTATAGCTAATTCCCTTCGAAGATTTGGTTTTAAGCCACTGAATAATCGATCAATTTTACTTTTAGTTTGGATGATAAAGCCATATGTATACCTTGAAAGCCTTGTAAAATTCGCTTCGTATATACCAACAGATTCATCATCCTTTTTCTTTAGTTGAAGAAACACCTTCTCCATCTTTGTTCGAAGAATACGAGGGATGTACTTATTGAAAAATATGTTCTTGAACTTGTCCCATTCCATGGAGTCAATTTCATCTCATGGACTCGTATTCTTGATAAGATTCCACCGTTGATCAGCATCACCTTCCAAATGATATACTACTAAGATGACTTTATCTTTTTCAAAACATTGAAGAACTGAAAATATCTTTTCAGTGGTACTGATCCATTTTTTAGACACAAGTGGATCGGAAGACCCACTGAAAGAAGGTGGACATTGCCTCATTAAAGACTCAATAGAATATTGTTCCCTTTTCTTCTCATTTGGAAATCCAGAATGAATCATAGCTTGTGTAAGTATAGAAATTAAATTTTGCACTCCATCTCCCATAACATTGTTTTGGTCAGGAGGACAATCCTGGCATTGTCCATTACATGGATCAACATGGTTCCTTCAGGTTCCAGCCATCGTCTAAAACCCAAAAAGAATAGGGTGAGAGGAAAAAACCATTCTAGTCAAAACAACATAGTAAAGGGAGAGTTCCCTCAATATATAACATCTTAGGCTAAATTATAAGATCGTTACCGTAGTTCTAGGACTATATCATATACGTATACTTATCCATAGGGACATCCCTCGACATACCTTATAAATATCTCTAGGGATCTCACTAAAGTTTTCGCATCCTAGTTTCCGATGGTTGACTAAACCTTTCCTTTGATACCAACTATAGAGACCCGAAGCATAACGTACATAGACATTACATTACGTTTTCGGAATACATAGTACATAACAAAACAGACAAAAAAGGGTCGTAATAGTTTAGTGTCTTTGGAAAATTGGAACTTAATCTTCTAATCGTGGTGAAATATCTTCAACATCTCCCATAAAGATCTTCCCATTTTCGTTTCCATACCTAAAATATTTCTTTTAATCCTGGGTAAAAAAAACATAAAAAGGGTGAGCTCAAATGCTCAGTAAGGGTAAGCATGGATAAAATAAAACATACCATATACATTTAAACTTCAAAAATCAACATTAAAAATCTTGAGCAACGACATAAAACATGGAATTACATAAGGCATAGATCATAATGGATCATAAAACATGATAAAATATCATGGGAATAAAACATGTAATTGTGGCATCCATTAAGCACATGTAATGATTTCCATAGTAGCCAAGGCATTAGAGCCAAGACCATCTTAGTGGACAAAGTCCTTTTCTGAATCGAGTTCACTCCTCATTCCAGTCCTGTAATACTGAACCGGATTAACTTACCGTTACAGCCATGTATATCTCATGAGATATAAATCATTACCCAATGCATTGGAGGGAGATATAGGTCCCACCCATCTCATAATAAAATAATTCTTACTTGTGCCAAAAAATAAACATACATCATTCATAATAACCCAATAAATAAAATGGGTTTCATAAACATCATCCCATCATCAAATAATCATTATAAAAGAAATGGATATCATTTCATAATAATAAAAGTGAACCCACATAAATCATTGGGACATTATACTTGAAATATACTCATATGAATTAATGTAATCTTAGATGGAAAATGGTGTTGATTAAACACTTGAAATGAATTCTTGATGAAAATATCCCTTCTTCTTCAAAATCATTTTTGTTTCACAAAATTCCATGAAGCTTTAAACGAAAAGTATTTTGTTGAAAATAGTCATGATTTATTTTGGAGGAATATTCATGAAAATAAGGCATTATAAAACCATAAAAATCCGTTCATGCCGTATAAGTTAAAAATAACATTTTTCTTGTACTTTTGTCGGAAAATTCAAAAAGTACCTCGTAAAAGAAAGATTCCTTCCATACGATGTGGTAAAAGTAGAAATGAGTAAAAATGACTTTAAAATACATGGAAGAAAATTAAACATTTTATGAAAACATTTTGAGAACATATGGACATCGATAATAACCATAACCCCAGTAAATACTTACGAATAAACAATCTCGGATAAGAATGAGATTGGAATAATTATCCCTTACCTTAGGTACGATATGCTTCGTACGAATCCAAAAATCCTGTATAATGATTTAAATAATTCCATTGACTTATTATAGAATCATATTCATTGTTATTATATAATATATGGTTCACTTATGACTCTATATTACCCGTTCTTTTGTAAATTCCATGTTAAAGAGTGTTTTGGGTAAAATCATTTCATTTTCGTCCTTGTTTTGACATGCAATTATTCACATGATTACTTAGATCATGATTACTTAATTCCAGAATATAAAACATGATTTATATATAATATATATTTATAATATACAAATATATATAATAAATCGATAAATGGTATTAAATACACCGTTCATGGAGACGGTAGGTCGTACGTACGCATGAACGCTGTTTTCGTTTCCTTATTGAGTTGAATGAAATTAAGTAGATGAAATAAATAAATATATATATATACATAATTCCAGTAGCTTTAAAATGTCATATATTTCATTATTATTTCTTATATATACTTTATAATCATTCTTAAATGGTTAACATGGAGAATGAATCTCATCGCGTCGTGGAGATGGTAGTCCGTACGTACGCACGAGCAATGATATCATTTCCATAATTATTGAATTAAATTGTACTGTATGATACAATATATCATAATCAGTATGATGTTATAATAACTATGAATAGTTATTCTTCTCACCATTATACACATCCATGTAAGGTGTTGGTGGAAAAACAGATTACACCACGACGTAGAGACGGTATTCTGTACGTACGCACGCGTGGTGATTTTGTATTCCATTGGATGGATTGAAAGTGAAATGGGGTTGTTTCATATTTATAATAACGTATCAGTATATTAGTGATAATGATGTTATTACATAATAATGAAAAAACAAAAAAAGAATAATTTGAAGAAGAAAGAAGTTTGAAATAATCAGTAGAAGAAAATTCCTCTTCTTCGATAAGCATCTTTGAAACCCACTCTTAGGGCACTAAGCATGGTCTTTGAGGTAGACCCGGACCTCTAGGATGTTTCTAGGGAAGTTTAGAAGATAATTTGACAGGGTTTGTCCGAGAAAGAATGCTCAAATTGGTGTGAGGAGGAGAGAGAGGATGTGCCCTTTTATAAGGGAGGAGAGGGGCACCTTTGGAAATCATAAAAATATTAATTTATAATAAATATAAACCCACTTAAAAACCTCCAAAAATGACTCATATTCAAATATTAGATAAGATATGGTTGTAATAGAATCAACCAATAGAATTTAGACATGTTAGAAATTTATTTTAAACATTATCAACCTGATTTATCCTTATTTAATCAATTTAATTTATTTGTGGTAATAACATTCTAAATTTTAAATTATAACAAATAATTACTTATTTGTTGTGAATTTTCCATAATTGGTTACATAATATAATTTTAGACCATATAAATTTAAATTTATAATTTTTAAATATTTTTGTTATTTTTAAACAATTTTATAATATGTTATTTTTATAAAATAACAATAGTGTCAATTTTGACACTATTCATTTATTTGAATTTAAATAAAATAAATACAGAATATATGTTAGAACTAAAAGCTTTAATAGATTCATAAAATGTAATATTTATATAGAGAATTAGTGCAGCACATTAAATAGTTCATATAATATTAATTTTATTATTTTTAAAACCATTTATTTGGTTTAACTCTTAATAAAAAAATACTACAACATTTTTTTATAATTATTTAATATACTTATATCTTGCATAAAAATTAATAATAAAATACTATGATGAATATAAATCTATTACATTTCACACTAATACTTGTACTAGAATTTATCATCTTAAAATCACAATATTTAAATTTTTATACTTATTAAATTATGAAGGTGATAACTTTGACATCATTTAAAATAAAATAATATACGTGTCATAATCACTTTTATAAGGCTCCAAATGGTCAAATATTCGACCATTGGATGATTGTGGATTACATTTACATGACCAAAAAGTTTTGGTCAGGTTTTTGGACATTTTATGGTCACTATTAGTTTAATAAAAACTATATTCTTGATTTTTCACTAGATAAAAAATTTCTACATTACTATTGTGTCATAATTAATGATAATTATTTAATCTATAAAAAGTTATAAATAAATTAATTTGATGTAGATCATTTTATTATCTTTTTGGAGACTATTTATGTTCGATGTTTTATGATTTTTATCACTAAATTAAAATTATTATACTTTTAAGATTTAAGAGGGTGACATGTTGTCACTTTCTTTGGTTTTAATAATTAAATTATTTTCATGATAAAAAGTCCATAAAATGAATCTAATCCGACCCTTAGGAGATATGGGTCTACTTTTATCCATCAAATAGAATTTTGGCATGTGTTAGGGTAATTTTATAATATTATATTTACCCTTAATTACCCGATTTACCTTTAACTATTGTAAATAAAATTTACCGTAGTTACTATTCATAATTCCCAAAAATAAAAAGTATCCTATTAACATAATTTTGGCCCACTTATTCCAAATATGGAATCCATTTATTCAAATTCAATACACAGAAGTTTCACAAATTAAATTAAAATTAATCTCGTTGTCGAATGAAAACGATTTTTTTTTTGTTTAAAACATTGCAAAAGATTGAATTGATTTATCCTACGAATTCAATGTAAAATCAATGATAATAACATAAATTATATTAAATGGTAAAAAATATTCTACTTACACTTTAAAACCATTCAATATTTTAATTTAACCATATAAATTATTATGATGAATAAAGTTGTTTTTAATTAAAATATACCGTGTTTTTACTATTCATTAAAATATGAAAGTTATCGAAAAAATATCAAAACATTTTCCAATGTAAATTTTTATACCCTGATTCAAAAGAAGAATTTTATTTTATCAAATTGAACTTATAAACATGTTAAAAACAAGATTTAAAGTGGTTGCGCCATCAAAAGGCGGCAAAACTGCATTTTTTGAAAAATACTTATTTTACCCAAACAATTTATTTGGTTCTTATACCATGTTCTAGAAAATGTTTAAGATGAATCATAATGTTATAAAATTAAAAATTTAGTTAATACTATTTATAACAGCTAGTTCATAATAATATTATAATAATATACCGTTGTTTAGTAAAAACTGGTATTGCGTACGACACACGCTATCGAGGAAGGTCGCAATTGCGTGTAATGCAAGCCAAGTCAGGGTTGCATGTTGTGTATACTACAAGATAATATGGTGTTGCGTATAGCGCAAGGTAATCTTGGTGTAGCATTCAACACAATACATTAATGAAATCAAAAGATTATATTTCATAAAATCTCGTGGTGTTATAGTAACACATATATTTTCATATGTTTGTTAATACTATTCATAACAACAAACTTACTAGCCATGCTATGTCCTAATATATTAAGAAATAATATTATAATAATATCATGTTTTTATATACAACTTGATCTTGAATGTAACAAAAGACGTTGAAGAAAATAATTATTTTATATATCACACTCTAAATTAGTATCACATTCATTTAAAGATATAAATCCTATTAAATTTTTTAAAAATATTAAATTAATTATAAATTCTTAAGATATTATATTCACATTCATGCTTTAGGATTCATGTCAAAACATTCTGTTGAATAAAAAGTTTCATACTTTATTATTCTTGGGCATTAAATTCTCCCCACCTTAATTAAATTGGGTCCTTACAATTTAATCATGATCATTGGAATTGATTGTTTGAAATTTTATATGTCGGAAATACCATTTAGTTTTAAGGGTTCATAACACATCCACAATAATAAGAGAAAGGAATTAAAAAGTTCACATGGAATAAAATTTAACATGGTCTCTAGGTAGTAGAACAATAGTAGAATTTTGAGATACAAATTTGGAGAAAATGAATAAAAATATATAGGTTTTATCGAGTAAATAAATAAAAAAGATGTGAATGGTCAATTGAATGTTGAGGGCCACAACATTTAAAATCAATGTTGATTTAGAAAACCATAGACTGAACATAAATTAAGGTACTTGGAAGAAAATTTATTTTTTATATTCAGTTTCATAACATATAATAACTATTTTACTTCCAAGTCTTATATGAATATATAAATACACGATATATTTCTATAAACCCAATTTTATCATATATTGTTTCATAAATAATTTTATAAATTCATCAAAATTATAATTTTGATACTTGAAGTAGTAAAAGTAATTTCTAAAGGATCATAAGCCCCATGAAAGAGTGATAATCTTATATATAAGTCTCTAACTATTTTCCAAAACATTTATTGTTGATAAATCAATCATTAATCCTAAAAAGAAACACTATAGGTTGATAATTATATTAAGTAATAAATTTTTTTAATTACAAGTAATGAAATATTAACTAGTACATTACATAGGTCAGTGGTTTGAATGAAACATTTATTATCCTTCAGTCATTGGTTCATGTTGTAGAGATATTCCTGAATTCATTAGTTTCACATGGCTTGAAGGTTGTCCTTTTTCAAAAACCTTGTTAATATAATTTTAAAAATAAATAATATTTTCATCCTTGAATTAAGGTTAATCACTAAATATCCTTTTAATAATGATTTTAAATATGACTATATGAAGAATTCATCCACATATTTTCAAATAGATATCCATTTGTACTAGATTTTATCCTCAAGAAGAGGGAATGAACCCAAAAAATGTCCAGTTCTACAAATTTACGGTCAAAAAGTTTAAATGTATCCTTAAGATGAGATTTTTTCCTTCTATCGTAGTCTTCATTTTTCATAGCAATTATTTTCAATGTGACCTTGTTTCCCACACATTAATAATTTTTCTGATCCATTGATTCACTTTAAAGGGTTCCTCCATCGGCATTCCTAGAATGATAAAATTTAATCTTTCTTTTCTTTATGGTATACACCACTTCAGTTCTTAGAAACCACCATCCTTCTTATATTTTGTTTTTTAAGATTTTGTTAAGGAATTTTTTAATCATATATTAGGAAAACTAATTAGGCACAAACACTATATCATTAATTATTATAAACCCCGCATTTGGTTTCTCATTGTGTAACCTTGTCCATATTGTAATCATATTTAAATGACTCTTCTGTTTAACGTTCCCTAAATAATCCATAATTCATAGTGTGAGTAATAATATTTATAATGGGAAAAGAATATGATCATTTTAGTATATCTAAATTATGAATCCATTTTTTAACCAAAAAAACCTTAGTTTTAACATAGTTTAATAATTTTCATTAGTTATTCAAATCATATAAAATGGTTTTAAAGAAAATTTTAAATCAAACTAAGAAGATCCCTTAGTATTTTCAAACCAGGTGCCCAATAAGGCCCGCTAACATGTATCATGTCTCACCAAGCTAGGCCTAACACCAATTTTTGTATTTTTTACATCTAGGTACTTTTTTCTAAAAACAATGTCCACTTTTAGTATAAACAGATGGATATACTTCAAGGAAGACACACATAATCTATATCATACCAAATTTCTAGGATGTTCTTATATACTTATCCACAAATTACTCCTTAAGGTTTTGTTTTCTAATAATTGTTTTCCTAAATCTAGTTCCCAAGATTACTACTAAACAAATTTTCATACCAATGGTAGTGACCTGACACAAGATATACTAGAGCCTATGTCTAATATCAATTATATTAGCAAGATTTTATGGAATAAAATCTCAATGAACCAAAATTTTAATAGTCTTGTTAAACCAGATATAGAAATGATTATGATATTAAAAATTAATATAATAATTAAAAAATATTTTTTTTTTATTTTTTGATAAATAAATAAATTCTAGAATAACATTCTTCCATTAATTATTTCATTTATTATGTTTCAGAGTATACCTTTTCGATTACTAGTGAAAAGTATATAAAATAAGAGTGAGATCAAATGCACAGTAAGGGTAATATATAATTGAAGAAAAAATTAATAATTGAGAATAAAAATTATAACATCATAAAAAAATGAACTCACAATCAATATAATCATTAAAATGAGATAGATGTCCATAAAAATATGTAATGTTATTAAGTAGAAATAAATTATATCCAAATAACAATATAATGAAAAATAAACATGCAATATTAAGATATTGAAAACACATTCCATTTAATAAATATGATTAGAATTAAGTGAATCAATAGATATGTTGATGAAAATTCACATGGATAAATAATAAATGAATAAAAATTAAGGAAATGAATAATTATTGGACCTAATGTTTAAGGCACATGAAAACTTCTTCTTTCATGATCCATCATCAAGATTTTTTAAACTACAGTTAGAATATCGTTTAATATGTGAAAAGTATTTATATCATGAGAACATATAGATGCATTGTGGAGCCATATAATGTCTCGGATAGACCTATCATTATATTTCAGAATAATTCATAATATAAAATAATCTATTTTATCAAGAAAAAATATTATGTATCATATATACATATTGAATAATGAATACGAATTAATCAATAATTCCTATGTTAATAAAATAACTATCTAAGTGAAAATTTTTTAAAAATTATATAGGTTTTAGGAAATAACAATATCCATTTTATGATATTACTAATATTAAAGTAAATTAGTAAAATCAAATGATTGAAATAGATTGATTTTTTCAAGATAATGTTAACAATAAAAAAAGGGAGTCAATTTCAAAGATAATATTTAAGAATGTTATTTATGAGAATACCCTCTTAACATTCTAAAGTGTCCAATTCCACATTGAGAAATTTAAACCATTATCCTGATGAATATATTAAATTAAATGAAAAATATATTATGATGATATTAAGTATATTTAAGATATAATAATTCAAATGGTAGTATGTACATCATAAAATGTGAATTGGTGCTAACTAACAAATAAGAAAAATGGAATATAAATTGAGGAAAAATCCATTACATTGAGCCAGACATCTCTTGTGTGCCATTATAATCTTAAATAATAAACATGTTTTATTATTTTATACATTATTAATGATAATCATGTTTATCAGTACATCTAATGAAGTTATTACCTTGTTTTGTACAACTACATAAATATTTAAGTTTACGTTAGTGGTTTTGACCAAATTCAGGTTACCTGTCAAAACAATTGGTAGGTAAGTTATATTAATAGGTTTAATTACATTACATAGAAGAAAAATAATCATGAAATAAATATATAATTTATATATCAATTGTAATATAAATACAAACCATGAATTATTCATAAATGTTTTTTTACCAACATTACAATCAAGGTGACAGTATGTTGTACATTTGTTGGGTAACATCCCATATTACAATAGACCTTATGCAGAAAAGGTAAGTAACCTCATATCATTACATAATAATAATTATATCATAAATATAATGAAATTATATTATTTATATTTATACATATAATTATTTTGAGGTATTTGGAATCACATTGTTTCGAGGAGGCGGTGGTCCAGACATCCACAAATAATGATTTCACTTTTAAACTCGGTGTGAAACATTAATAATGAAATTGATATATATATATATATTATTTATGTAAAGTTAATTATGTCATTACAATCATATATTTTTTTATCACCCATTTTAATTTAATCCATCCATTATACAATCCATATATTGTGTGGTTGAATCACATCACTTTGAGGGGTGGTAGTCCACACTTCCACCAATGATATTATCATACTCACAGAAAAATGAAAAGTATAATGATATGTGTTTTAAAATAATTAATAATCATATTGATATCATAAATATCATATATAACATATATAAAAAGATTTTTCATCTTAATTCATATCCTCAGATGGTGGTAATGGAGAAATAAACTATCATCATTATATGAGATGGTAGTTCACTATACACATAAACAATATGTTATTTACCCATTAAATGGATATCTGGGTAAGTTTAGGTCAGAACATTGTCATAAAAAATCATATTATATTGAAAATAATGGTTTGGCTATGTAAGAATGTAATAAGTATAATTGAAAAAGTGAAGAATGGAATACAATTGATGAGTTTGAGGAAATATGTTACCTATTTTCAAGTAACTCATTAACAAATTGATCCCTTTGATTTATCACTAAAAAAGAGTGGAATAAAAGTGTTAGGGATGTGTTTTAGTAGGTGAATTGGGTTTATCAGGTCTGAACCTTTGTTTTTAGATAAGTGTGAGGAAGTGAAAGAGGTGGTGTCATTTTATAAAGGAGGAAAAGGACACACATTGTATTTTTGAAAATAAGATAGGTGTGCTATGTTTTTTCATTAAATGGTCATAAAATACAAACCAATATCAATAATGGAAGGATTATGGCCGAAATATTGACATCCAATTCATGTTGGATAATTTCAAAGGTCATTCTGGGCACTTATGTTAGTGGTTCAGTCCCTTGTAACGCTTAATTGTTCTTTAATAATTGTAATAAATTATAATGAAATTCACTAGAATATTTTTCGATAAATAATTTGAAAAAATTATTAATTTTTTTATTATTCTAATTAAAAATATGGAATCAATTTTTCCAAATTACAATAACATTAGTGGAAGAAACTAATTTAAATTTAATCTTATAGATGAGATGATGATGCATGTTATTGAAGTAAAATCATCCAATGATTGCTATGATTTTATATTGAATTTAGAATTTAAATGTATTACAATGAAAAAAATGAATAATTGATAAATAATTTAAATAATTTTTTTTTAAAAAATAAAAATATCATTTAGTAGTATAAATTAATAAGATAAAAAATAAATTTGGGATCAAATTTAGTATTTTTTAATATTCATTAAAAAATTAATATTCAATGAAAAATACATAAAAATCATCCGAACATAATTATTATGTTTTTATTACAAAGATGATGTTTATTTGGATATATATAAATTTAATTAGTCACAAAAAGTTGATTTAATATAGGTTCTTCATTAAATTGTGGAAAACTACATTTATAAAAATAGAGTATTTTATGTTTACTATTTGGTCTATTCTTATCTTATGCTTATAGAATCTATAGGATGTGTGTAAATTTTTTATTGAATATATAATACATTTATTACATTAATATGACTCACTATTTATCCTTAATTTAGTTTTCTAGTATAAAAACACTATGAGTATAAAACAATTTCTATAAAATTAGTTCCCTTATATCCAGTTAGTTGTTATATTAATTTCTAAATAAGTGGTTGTGAAAGAATTATTTTTATATTTATGTAAACAATACATTTTCATAGGTCACTAATACTATTGATAACCTCTTAATTAAATCTTATCTTCTTTATTTTTATAATAAATATTAATATTTTTATAATATGTTTTTATTGAGTAAAACTCAGTCATACGTGGAATGGAGTCCATTATTGGAACTAATTATTTTATTATTTACGCTAAATTAGTATCACATTTATAGAAACATATATGTTAACTTTTGTTTTTTTTTAAATTACTAAATAGATTATGGAGTGGGTCTTCATCGTTTTTTTCAGTGTTGGTCAATAACACAATTTCGAACCCAGTGATAGAGACCTCTAAAAGAGTGTCGGGCATGTGGCCTGATCATGAATGTTTAGAGGTTATATTGAAAACCTTCTCAGAGAATCAGAATCCATTCACTCCGTTAGACATAGTTATCCAAATAAGGACAGGGAGTATAACCTAGAACTAATAGTTGGTATTTAGCTACAAAATAATGTTGTGGAAGAGATATTGGGACCTAGTAGTGGGGTTGGTGGCTAGAAGTTAGTGAAACTCAGTGGGTTAGGCAGACCTTGGGTAGTCAAGCATCAAGTAAGAAGAAAAAAAAACAACTACCAAGCATAAATTAGAATAGGTATATGACTATTGTTAGAGGGATGACATTATTACAGGCATGTTTGGTATCTTTGTATTATTGAGAATTTGCCTATTTTGGTTCATTATGTCCATGAATGTATGGTTTTGGGACGAATTTGGGTTGGTTAGTAGGTTAGAATCATCACTGATTGATTAAACACACACACACACACAAATATATATATATATATATATATATATATGTTAAAGATTTATTAACAATAGGAACTCTTATGAGAATCGATCAAATTCTGGTTTGATTTTTCATGTGTTTCCGTCTACGCATCGAAGCAATGTTTTTCTCTATGAGGTGAGCGGTGTTGGGATGGTATGGGGTTCTAATGTGAGGCAGGAAATTATGATTGTTAACAAAGAATCATGAATTATTTGAGAACATAAATAGGATCAGAGTGATGCTATGTAACATGACATATTTTGAGTCTACAAATGGTCAGTGAACCATTAGAATGCCTGTATTGGGAAAAGAAGTGGTCGAGTAGGTAAATCCTATTTTAGGGAGTTCTTTATAGGAAGATTAATTAAGATTAATTATCTAGGTAGACCATGTTTTTTAAAAATATATTTTTATGTTTAGTAAAATCTATGTGTAATTCTTGATAGCTCGAGGAAATGATTTGTTAACGTGGGGATATTGTAACGCCCTAGGTTATTGAGGAGGTCATAATTTCCCCAACCAATTTGATTTTTTGTTCATATTTTGTGGTCAGATTTATATTTCTCTACATCGTTAGAACCCAATTCAATATATATCTTAAAATATGACTTTTAGAAGGGATATATGGCCATATAATTGACTCAGAGTTTAGGATGAATTTTAGGTGTGTCAGGGATCATATATATAGTTTCAGGAGTATGGGGATAAAGGTTCAATGATTAGACAAAATGTGTTGGCTCCTAGGGGTAATTATGTGTCCCCAAGTGTCAATTTACATGTACTATAATACTCTATAGGTGTGAAATATGTCCACGAAGGTTTTTATATATTTTTTTGTAGAGATATTCACACAATATGTTGAACAATTTGCATGGCCTCACACATAATTCCATTGATGTTGTATGTTTTCCAAGTTGGCACATGGTTTAGAAAAACTATGTCAAAAACCCATGTGTGGTTGAGTGTGTAGATAGTTTGTACTTTATAGTTGGTGAAAAGTTATCAAAACCATGTGGCTAAACCATGCAGATAACATAATATGGAAAATTAAAATTTTATCCTGAAACTATTTCTTCTTTTCCTCCATCTATATATCATATTTTGTCACATGCACAAGCAGTTTCCTCCCAAATTATTTTTTCCATTGATAAGATCAAAATAGTTTATTAGAGTGCTAATCTTCAATACATTGGTGCCTAAAAATTAAAATGTTGTATTCCTATCAAAATCAATTTCTTCCTGATTGGCTCAAATTAGAAGATGATATCAGTGATATGACTGCCACTATGTATGAGGTAGTTGGTTACATTCAATCTCTAAGATTATTTATATGATTCAATATTTATCTCTTTATGATATATTTATTTCAATGTAAAAAGACCCTAATTAATTTAATGATTTTCTTGTAAATTGTTAAATTTATCTTGAATGATTTCTGTGGTCATTCTCTAGCTCCCTGACTGTTGTTCAAACATGGAAATTTAATTGGACAAACATTGATGATTTTTACAGACATATGAATTTAATTAAATTGAATTTATTAGTTAAATGGGTATTTGAACAGAATTTTATGATTATTGAGGTGGGATTGGCCACCGAGATTGATGTATAATGGTAAGCCATGTTTAGAGAGGCATATGATATATATATATATATATATGGGTGGGATTTTGATAATCAATTGAAATGAATTTGACATATGATTGAGGTAATATTTTTTTCAGGTTGTGGTAACTGACCATGTGACTTGAGGTGGTTTGGAAAAACAATATTAGAGACATTTTCACAAGGGTATAATTATATATAATTGTGTTTTTTTGTAATTTTATTGCGATTAAAACTCATTATATTTTGGCATATGTTCTATTGGAGTAATTTTAACAGAGATACCTAGTTCAAGGTGCTTACAACCACTCATGTGGGCGGAGACCCCAGTATATTATACTATATATGTGATGGTATTGACCATAAATTATTTTTGGGGGCTCTCACCATATAAATCCACAAAAATACTAATGAGAATATCAATTGGAGGATGAGGCTCACCAAGATACATGGGGCCATTGGGATGGGATATTGGGAGGACAAAAAACATTGTTCTTCAAGAAGTTGGACCTCGATCTGATTGTGATTATTAATGGAAGTAAAGATACCATTGTTCTATAGACATGGATATTTTTCGATTATGGAGACTCCTTGAGAAAGAAGTCCTTAGGACATGGACCATAATTATCGGGAATTCCATTTGGACATCAGGATACATGTTTTATGGCATGTGGTGTTGGTGACATATTTAGAGGTGGAACATGAGGGTTCACAGGTGATGCTTTTCATTAGAGAATGACTTGGTATTTCTGTAATGGTTACTCTCCACTATATTTATATATATACACTGAATATATATTCCATATAGATTACATGGGGAACATGTTCATTTATTATCAATAATGGGTGATGTAGTGATCACTTCCTTGTGGCTATTGAACACATGGAAACAAGTTATTTTTATTATATGAGCATGTTATTACTTGCTATTTATATTTTGAACCCATAAATGAATATGAGTGAAATATAAGAACACATATGTGGTGGCCTTACGGATATTTATTCTAACATGCTATGTATTCCCTTTGGGAAGCGTGCAGACTTTTTTCTTCTTCAAAATTGTAAAGGACTGAGAGTATGAGTTGGAACATAGTTGTGAAGATGAACCATTAGGATGAGATAGATGACAGTGGACCATGTAAGTTCCTTTTATAGAGTTTTAGATTAATTTTTTTATTCATTTTTTAATTATGCTTATATGTGTGTGTGTGTGTGTGTGTGTATGATGATGGTTATTTATAATCATAAAAATATGATTCAACTTTATCTAATCACATATTGTAACAATCATATCAATTCAATGGACCAATGATATTTGTTTTAGAAATTAATAATAGTTTGATGATTGCTAAAATTATATTCAAGGGTTTCATGATAAAATCCTCCAATAATCATCAGAAATAACAGGTCAGTGATCGTTGATGAAAAAAACAAAATTCCCTCAAAGACCAACTAAATCATCCTCACTATATCTATTGTAAATTTTATTATGTAAATATGATATTTTTTATTTGTCCCCATTATTGATTTGGAACATAGACTACTCATAGATGAACTATCTTCTCATATCCTTAATTATAAACTCTCTCTCCATTTAGTATGATACTTTATATTTGTTTAATGAACATTTGTTGGATATATAACAATCCATGTGGGAAACAACAATGTAATAAAAATATTGTAAAACCATTGTGATTATTGATATCTATGATCAAACATATATGTGATAACAATATCTCAACATTCATCTCCTTAATCAATGAAATTATGGAAAGTATTTATCCTACAATAATATAAAGAAACTCATCAGTAATTTTCATTATAAAAACATATTACTCCAGCATTTTATCTCAATATCAACTCTATTTTGGAAAACAAATTATACAACTTTAAAATAACCAACTTGATAGCGACTACCATATTTATAGTATTTTAGGTTATTTAATAGCTTCAAATAATATATCCCCCTAATGGGATGCATCATAGACCAATAATTTCATTATTGTTAGTAAACAATCATATATACTGACTAATAATGAGTTACATGATTGCTCTATAATAATTTAAATAACACTGTGAGATCCTCTCAATCATTAATTTTTATTTTTTTGGTTTTATATACATATTGGAAGAGTTACATTATCACACATATTCATTATATCATTCATTTAATTATTATTATCATGACCAACTTGTTCACACTGATTATTTTGGTTTTCCAGATCATCTCTAATACATTTCTTCTTGTTGTATTAAATGTTTTCATTTAAAATATTTTTCTTATGAATAAATGTATCATAAGTTTTATCTTTTCCCATTTGGAATTACAATTTCAATTCTTAAGTGAATCATCCAATCATTTCTTTATTTATTTCAGTCTTTTTGGGAATCCTAAAGTAATAATCTGATATATATTATTTTTTTATTTTTTTTTTCTATTATTATATCTTTATTAAATTATAGGTAACCTCTATAGGTAATTTAATAATTACTTCCTTTTCATTATGACCTTAAAATATTCATTATCAATATATATTATATGTTTTCTGTAATTATTTTGTGTTGTAAATGTTAATGTATTTCTTGTCACTGATTTTTTTAGATACTATTTAATTTCAATTAACTATATCCCCATTTATTTGATTCCTATATATGTAAAGTGATATTTTTTACTAATAAGAGTATGTTTTATTACCAGTTATTCCAGAACACTATAAAAATTCTATGATCTATCATCTTTTATTTTATTGAAAACCTATAATGAAAATTTGTGATTTCAAATTTTTATAAACCTATACATAATTTTTATAGGAGGATGTGTACTTATTGGCATCTTTATTTCACCATTAGATGTTGAAAAATTTAGCAATCATATATTCTTGGTCCACATAGATTTGCAAGCACTATTAGCGATATCAGATATATTGAATTTTTTACAGTCTCTATATTTCTCATTTTTGCAATTTCAATCATCATTGATTGAAATTCAATATTTAAAATCATCAAAATCCAAATCATATTTTACTCTCACATGTATTAAACATTATGAAAAATTTAATCCCTTCTGTAAAATGTAATATAAAAAAACATTGGTTTAAAAATCATCAAATTGATGTTCACAATGTTTATCTTACAATCCTACAAAAATCATCACTAATAAAAAGTAAATCAATACTGTTGAAAAAAATACAATTTAGGAAAATGAGACATTTAATATATAGTATTATTGTAATAAAATTGTCTTATGTATAGATGTAAAATAAATATAAATTTAATCTAAATTGTGTTATATACTATATTAAGAAAGAAAATTTTTAGGTAAGGGGTTTATTTTATAATGTAAATTTTAATCGATATTATATATTATTAATTTTACAATGATAATAATATATTCTATATCTATACCAAATATTATGAATGTTTTATGAATTCTATTTTAATAGAATACTTGTTTTAGTTTCATTATGATTTTTATAATTACTCTAGTGTCTAATAGAATGTTTTCAAGGATAACCAAATTTTTATATCTCTTTAGTATATAATATTTTACACAATGTCCGTATTTTAATTGAAAATATTTTAAGGAATTTTCAATTATTATACAGAGATATAATTATTTTGTTTATTATTTTTTTCTACAAAAATATTGGAATGTAATTTTCAAATGATTTTTAAAATGTTCCCTTTTTATTTTTTATCAAAATTATCCATGAAATCGCCTTTTTAATTTACACCACATTAATGAAATTTCACACCATCATGAATTTCCATTACATTGATTTTTACCATAATTTTGAACATTTTTATATTAAAATAACTGTTCTCAATTAATATTTTAGAAATATATATATTTTAAATAATTTAATTCGAAAAAGGTAATTTTTCTCAATAAATTTTCTATTAATCCTTTTATGGGTTTTTGATGAATAATAACAACCATTGATGATTATTTTTATTTAAGAGGTATATAATCCAATTTTAACATATACATTATTTCTCTATATGGTTAATGATTATAATGTTACAATGCTTAAGAAACTTATATTTTTCAATGCATTAATTTTAGATGTAATGATTATTTTTTAGGATATTGTGGAATAGATTTTTTTGGTTTATGATTATGTTATATGCGTGTCCGTTATTTACATCCAATTCATTGGGTAACGATTTCTATTTTGAAGAAATAATTTGTATGTGAGATGTTATCTCAATCTAAAAAAGGGTACATAATAGGTTATCCCAACACCAAAATATGCTACATGAGAAGTTATCAGAATCCCAAAAAATAATACTAATGCAGAACACAATCCTAACATCAGATGAATTTATTGGAGTGTATCCTTGGAATAATATTTCCATGATTATGATTATTACACATTCAAGGACACACTTTTAGGGGAGGATATTCTACCAATATTATTCTCTCATGTATCTTGTCATTTGATTAATTTATGATTAATATAGTCAATAATATTTTTTTATTCCATGACTAGTGATTAAGAACTACGAATATTGGTGCATGATATTAATATTTTATAACAATTATCTTATACCCTTATGATAATAATGTTTTTATATATAATAAACGATCGACATCTCCGTTGATTACTATTATTGAACATTTAAGATCACACAATATTATGTTTCATTTTCACCTAATTTTTTAGAAATATTTTATATATGACTAGTCTAATAAGGGTGATATTTTTTAATAAAAAATGTATATATTTTAGATATTTTAGGTACCAAATGTTATTGTATCCACGTGTGCACATTCACTAAACTTTTATAGTTCTAACGAGGTTCATAATGTAATGTAAATAATATTTTTCTAATATGATGTAATATTTAATTATAATTATTGGGAAACATAAATTAATAACCTTTTAATGATTATTAATCATTTAGTTTCACTTATTTTAATTAAATAATTTATTAAATGATAGATTAATTTCACTTCGTTTTTTTATCATCGGACTTATATGTTGGAAATCATTTTGGTAGGATGTTTATGCAAACAGTGTTTTTGTTATATAACTTAGATACTATTTATATTGTTATGTTTAACTTTTTTTATATATTATTTTTAATTTATGAAATAATGACATAAAGTGTTATGGAAAAATGAATTATATAACCATCATGGATAAGTTAGTCCATATTTATGAATGAGTGGAATTTCAATTTTTAATGAATATGAGGGAAAATGTAAGTATTATTTTAAAATTACATTATGTTAATTATATTAAAAATATAAAATAATTTTTTAGAACCACCATTATATATATGAATATGTTATTATGTTATAAAAAACCACCAGTTCACGAGGTGGTAGTACACACATATGCACGTGGGAAGATATTAATTTTCAATTGATAATAATTAATTGAATAGTGTATTTATGTAACATTATATATTGAAATTTATATTAGATATATTATTATAATACTTAATTTTGATCCATATATATGACCAAACATTAGATTTAGTGATAAAAAATGAAATATGTTATCATGTGAGGTGATTAACAAACACCTGGACAGAAGTGTTGTTTTTGATGTCCATTAAATTGATAATTTTATTGAAATCAAATTATAATATAAAAATAAAAATATTTTATTATATTGGGGTTAATAATTTTATTTTATAATAATGTTAAATATTTATTATAGGAGTTAAAATATGAAATATAATTAAAACACACTATTAAAGACTACACATACTCTTTAGACAACCTCATAAGGTTTATACGTAAAACCTTTGCATTATTTTTTATGATCATATAAGAACATCATAATCATAGGGATATAAGGAAAAAATGAATTACAAGGATTTTTTAGAGAAGAGGGCAATGAAGGGTAGAGAGTATAGGAGACAGTAGTTTCTTTAATAAGTGAGGGTGAGAAAACAGTTAGAATATTTCACAATATTTTTATATATTGAAATATTACTCAAGAAAAAATGGGACCAAAATGTATCTACTTTAAAAGAGAAGATGGAATAGGATGAAAATATAATATAAAATGTAATTTGGATATTCTTTTAGGTCATTAAATCCATTATCATTTTTTTAAAACTTCTAAACAACTTTATCTCTTACTAATGTTACTAGATTTTTTTAAAAATTTAACATATCATAATAAAAATATTAAATTAAGATAATTAAAAACAAGTAAATATTGAATATAAATATTGATTAAATTGAACCAAAATATATTTTGAATAATTTATTGAAATTAATTTGAAATCCACCATGAAAAAGAATATAAAAATGATTTTCTATAAAAATAATTTTTAATTATAAAAATGTTAATATATAAATATGAACTATAATGTTGTTCACAATTACATTGATTGGTTTATGAATTATAAAAATAAAATAATTAATAGTTAAAAATAATCGATAATATATTGTTACTTGTTAAATACACTAAAAGAATATATATGTTTCTTAAATCAATATTTTCGAGTAGTCACCAAAATATCAAAAGAATTTGATAATTCAAAAAAAATTACTATAAAAGAATAGTATAATAATTATTTATATTTTTTGATTCTTTATAAAATTCATATTTAAATTTTGTTAATTATATTCTAAAATAAAATCATATAATTATTTTAAATAGATTTATTAGTAATAAAAGAATTCCATTTAAATTGATAATTTATATAATATTCTTATATTAAATATATGACTACAAAATGTATTTATTTAATATTAATAGTTAATGAAATTAATATATAATCTAAATTACATGGGTTGTCACATTCATTCATTCTCTTTTAAATTTCAACCACCTTATTTTTTTGTCAAATAAATAAGTGGGGATATTTTTCCTTCATATATTTTTTTATTCATATGTTATGTTTTCAATAAAATTGGGTTTCCTTAATACATTGACCCACTAAATTTCATTATTCCACCACACCTTCACTTTATGATCACAAATCTGAACCTAATCTTCCAGAATTAATGGATTATTTTCCAACTGTACTAATTATGGGATCATAAAATGAGATGTATTTGACACATATTTCTTTAATAATAAAACATGAGAGATATCATCTACTTGAGATGAATTCAGAGTTGATTCCACATTATAAGAAAGTAATACGTCCATATAACGAATAACAAATAGACCAGTGAACCATATGTTTTTCTTTTCCTATTCATTTGGCATCATCTTCTTCAATTTTGTTCTGAGCTTATTAAGATCCTTGTGGTCTTCCACTACTAATTTGATAATCTGATCCTGATCCTCATCTTTATTTTATAGAGTGGTGATTCTATCTTCCTGAGCCTTGAGAACATCATACCGAGCCTTCAGGAATTCTTCCTGATTGACAAACATTTCTTCTATCTCAATCTGAATTAATCTTTCTCTCTTCCAACTTTGGGCAACTGAATACAACTTCCCATTTAGATCCTTAACTTCTTAAATACGGGAATTCTGTTCCAGAGTCATATTTTTATCAAAATTACTTGTGAAATCCTTGATCATACAATATTTAATGTAAAATTCCTCATTAAAAGATTCGTAGAACTCATCAAGATCTTTGATATCCTCTATGGTTTTCTTGGACCAATTGGTTATCTTCCCACTTGATATTTTATGGGCTTCGTAGTTGATGATAAAATTCATTACATCAGCCTCATGCTTGACACACTTATCCATCACCATGGATACTGAATCCGAATTCAGGTTCATGGTGTGTTTAAGAATATGAAATTTCTTGTAAATGAATATAAAAATAAGAATAATCTTAAAAATCTTCATTAATGACTGAACAATGAAGGAATGTTCAAGGGATGATGATTTTGAATCTGAAATTTTTCTTAGTGAGGTTTCTTTTTCTTGCTCAGCATGTTTCCTTTTTGAAGATCAACATGCTTGTTCCTTATTTACAATATCTTTACTAGGTGTATCATCATCCTCATGTTTTCCATTATTAGTTCTTGCAATGTATTCCTCATCCGGAGAATCATGTTCACTGTCAGACAGCTGAACGATTTTATCACCATCAATCACTTCTTTCTAATCTACAGTCATAGCATCCTCTGGGTGTATGAAATTGTGATAATACATTTCTTCTTTAGATAGATTATTCACTTCTTCTTAAACCTTTTCATTTTCTCCTTTGAAATATTTCATATGTGTATCCAGTATTGAAGATTCGGCCTCAGATGTTCGGATTGAGAGTTTCTCATATGGGCTTTCATTCACATTTAATTCTTCTACTTTATTAATTAACTCTGCGGTGTCACCACTTCTTTCTACTTCTTTAAAAAATTATTCTACTTTTTTACCTCTTTGAATTTTTCCAGATTCACAAGTTTCATCCCTGGAGAATCATGTAAAGATTCTACCAGGAATGATTCCTGAACTGGTATATTTTTACATGCTTTCTCGATATCCCTCAGAAGGGATTGAACAATCTTTACTACACTCATATTCTTCTTTTGTTTCTTTTCATTCTATTCCATTTCTATATACTCCGTTGTATTATCCTTTAGATATTTTTCATCAGTAAAGTCTAGTCCAAACATCTGATTCCCATTTTTCATGTTCTTCTTATCTTCCCTCCACATATCTACTACCTTATCTAGATAGGATTTCTGTTTTTTCGGCATTGGGGGTGCTTACTGAACTTCCATGGCCAAAAGAGTTTTTTCCTCTTCTTACACATCCATTACATTCTTCTTCCTTGCACCTTATTTGGTAGTCTCAGCCACTTCCTGTTTCTTTTGTATGGATTCAGCTTCATCTTTTGGTAAGTCATCAAATTCTCCAGATTCATTGGAAAATCCAGCATTCATCCTTCATAAGGTAACATCACTAACCAGCATGACTTTTCAATTACTTTTTTTAACTGCAAGAAATTATTAAAGACACCATGCACTGAAACATCATCATTGAAAGAATTTTTGGATACATAATTATCTGAGCCTTTAGAATAACATTCTTTATATTCTCGATCATAATGCGATTATTCGTAATTAAATTAACATTTTTTGGTTAACTAGAAAATCTAATATATACATGTCACTCTTCTTAAATGTTTCATTATCCCCTGTTATCCAAATTATAAATCATTGAACCCATAATTCGAGGATCTGATAAGTTTTACACAGATGAGAAATCATAGAAATCTTTACTTCATAAAGTCCAAGACAAGCCACAACCTTAATGTTATGGAAGCTTCCTTGATTATCTAGCATCTTATGTGAACAAAACTCAGTTACACCTTCATATGGAATATGAACCAAGAAAGAATCATTGGTGTATGAAATAGAATAGTTCATTCCATAGCTTTTGAAAGAGATCATATCTCTTCCTTCTTCCTTAAAAGAAATTACCAACTCATAAAATTATATTTTCTAATATAGATAAACTAAATCTTGTGCTCCTGGATTGATACGAAAACACTTTCCCATCTATTGAGCTTGAGGTTCTTCTAGAATATAGAATCATACTTGGTGATGAGGTTCGGATGCATCAACCATTCTCTATAAACCTGCCACTTCGAGGTTGGATTTATAGTTGAAATTTCTTTTTGATAAGATTCATTGACAAACATTTAGATTTTACCAAGATCTTAGAAGTTCGGAATGGGATTTTGTAGGAGGGAAGAACTTCAGCACGAGAGAGCATGAGATACGATGTGGGACAACTATTTGGGGTCCTTTATATAGGTGTTTTATGGGACGGTTAAACTTCTAAACACAATACAATGAATGAAAATCCCTCTGATCAGATCTGATGATTGATAAGATAGATGCAAGGAAAACATGGTATAATATGACCTTTTGAGTTTCTAATGGAAACAATCATATTTAAGTAAAAGAGAATCCAAAAAATTGAAAACAAAAAATACCTACAAGTAACGGATGATTAGGAAAACTCAAGAATGAAAACAAACAATTCAGATTGATAGAATGATTATTCGAATTGAGGGAAATTTTCTTGAAGAACTTTTGATTTCAAAAAAATTAATTATGAAAATTTTGGAAAAACTAACATAGAATATTTAAAAAATATTCATTATGAATAATTTGGAAAATATTCATTAAAAAAATTTAGAAAATATTCATTATGAAAATTTTAGAAAATATTTATTATGAAATCTTAGAAGAGTATGAAATTTTTATAGACTACGAAAAATTTTAGACTACAATAAAATTTATAGAATCTTACTATAAAAATTTTCATTACGAATGATTTGAAAAAATTTTACTACAAAAATTTTCATTACGAAGGATTTGAAAAATATGACTATGAAAGTTTTCATTATGAATGATTTGAAAATTGTGACAATGAAAATTTTAATTACAAATGATTTTAATCTAACTAATAAGAAAATGTACCCCCTAGGAAAAAGAGTTTATTAATATAATGAGATTGGTTTCAAAAAAAAGTTAACAAGGAAGATTACCTTATTGATATCATTTATAACTTTTTTTTATTATATTCAAATATACATGAGGTGAAAGATTTTGTGAAAATCTCATCATGTTGATATTGTGTTCCAATAAGTAGAAGAATGATATCCCCCTTTTGGGTGTGATCCCTAAGAAAGTGATGCCTAATATCTATGTGTTCTTCACGAGAGTGATGTGCATGGTTTTTACTAATGTAAAAGGAACTAGTATTATCACATAGAATTTTTGTTTTGGTAAAACATATACCATAGTCTGTGAGTGTGTGTCGCATCCACAACTCTTGAGCACAACAACCTCCAGCTACTACAAATTTGGCTTCAGTAGTGGAATGTGCTACTGAGTATTACTTTTTTCATTACTAAGAAACTAATGAATATCCTATGAAATGACATGTTCTGGATGTACTCTTTCTATCCATTCTACACCCACAAAAGTCATAATCTGAAAAATGTTTTAAAATAATATCATTACCAGAAGCATAAAAGTGTCCTAAATCCATTGTTCCCGTTAAGTAGAGAAAAATTCTTTTCACTAACATTAAATGTGATTCCATAGGATTGGACTGATATCATTCACATAATCACACTGAGAACATTATGTCTGGATGACTAGCTATCAAGTAAAGTATGATTTCTATCATACCTATAAATGATGTTTGATTTACTAGTTTCCTATCTTCATCTAGATCAAGTGAATTTGAGGTAACAATGGGAGTACTAATACTATAAGTATTTTCATAACCATACTATATAGGAAGATATTTAATATACTTATGTTGGGATATATAGATTCCTTATGGGGTTTGAGAAATTTGAAAACCAATGAAAAATGTTAACTCACCCATCACAGTCATTTCAAGTTCAGTTTTAATTAGATCCATAATGGTATCAGTTAATGATAGCTGATATGAGCCAAATATAATGTCATGAACATAAATTTGACCAATCAAAACATTTTTCTTTTCTTTCTTTATAAAAATGGTTGGATCTGAATTTCCCTTATCATAATTATTTTTTATAAAAAATCATATAATCCTATCAAACTGAGCTAGAGGGGCCTGCATAAGTCCATAAAAATCATTGGAATGTTTGTAAACATTTTCAGGATGTTTTGTATCTTCAAACCCAGGAGGTTGTTCAATGAAAACATCCTCTTGAACATAAAAATTAAGGAATGAACATTCCACATCCATTTTTACATGTTTGAAATTAAAGAATGCTACAAAGGAAAGTAGAATATGAATAGATTCATTTCTGGCTATTGGAGCATATGTCTCATCAGAGTCTATTCCTTCTTGATGATTATAGACTTTTGAATCCAATCTAGCATTATTTCATACTAGGATTCCATTTTCATCATAATTATTTCTGAAGACCCATTTGATTCCAATAATAGATGTTTCCTTAGGTCTTTCAACCAAGGCCCAAACATTATTCCTTTCGAATACATTTAGTTAATCTTGAATAGATTTTATCGAATCATCAACGCCTAAGCTTCTGCAGTGTTTTTTTGTTCTAATTATGAAAATAATTCTAGATGTTATATTCCATTTATTAAGGAACATATAGTCTTTATAGGTTGATTTACATCACTAATGATACTATAACGGGGTTGATTCTTATGAAACAACTGATTTGGGTTTTGTAAAACTGGTTCATGAAAATAGGGTCGGTGATATTTTAGGGTAAATGCTTTAGAAACATCTTCTTTAACATTTTCCTTATTATAAGGATCTTCTAACAAAATATGATAATCTGTTTTTGAAAACACATCTAATGATATAGGTTGAGGTTTTTTAATTACAAAGGGAACATTTTCATCAATTTTACAAGTACTGTTTTTTTTCAATAGTACAAGTGTTTTTATTCAAAACTCTATAAACCTAAGAAGTTGTGGAGTAGCCTATAAAAATTCCTTCATCGGATTTAGGTGAGAATTTGTGTAAATTGTCTTTAGTATTAAAAATGAATACCTTGCAACCAAGAACCTTGAAGTATGAATGTCTTGGATTTCTAGTAATCCAAAACTCATAAGGGGTTTTATTAAGAAAATATCTAATCAAAACATGATTTATATTATAACAAGATATACATACAACTTCTGTCACAACCCGTCCTCGGGGCTCAGGCCGTGACTACCCCATCCCTGCCTTCCATAGGCCAGGGACTGGAGACTACCACTAAAGGTGTAATTCCCTAAACAGGGAAGGCATTGACATTATAAATGTAAACAATCACAAAATTGTATGCAACATGAATTAAACACTAAATAAAAATGAATACAAAAGAGTGTGTTGGAAAGTAAATTGGCCAGTATACAAACCAACTGAACAACATGTACATGTAAAAAGGGACAAACAGCTGAAGGATAAGATTAGCTCTAGATCATCCTCCGGGGATTCCTAAATGAATGGTACGTACAGATGGCCACCTCACCACTCACATCCATTAGACACCTCTGTGTTCCGACTCGTCGCAAGGTCCACCTCCGGGTACCGTCTAGTCATGGTGCTCTCGGCCTCCGTCAGCACTGCATGTCGTCTGCATCCAACACAACATGGTGTGGGCATAACCTGTGCTGGGGTGAGAATAACGATACTCAATAGTGATCTCGAGACCCGCAGGGTCTCAAAATATCCACTTAGGATAAACAATAGAAGAAATATACAATCATGATTATAAACCAACCCTACTAAGGTATATTCCCATATATTTACCTAAGTTACCAATCTTAGTCCGGCTCCAACTCTCCAGCCCAAGCGCAATCCAATTCCACAAAGGATGAAAAGTCAATAATGATGATGATAGTGGTTGAAATACATGACTCATCTCACCTAGGTATGAAAATTTTTTAGAGAGATATAGATGATCATATGTAGCTCCTGGATCATCTAAGTTGTTGGACCCACATTGGAAATAGGACCAGCTATGTTGTCAGACCCACACAGGATACATGCCCGCTATTATAGAGTAAAAGAGATGACCAGATATAGTTACTAATTCATCTAAGATATTGGACCCACAATGGATATTGGGCCAGCTACTCTGTATGAACTGTCGAACCCATACATGATTCTGGTATAGTTGTCATCGTTGAACCCATGGAGGATTCCAGTACTATAGTCATCGTCGCATTCACAACCAGATCTAGGGCTCCCTCACACAGCACGCTCGATTTCAGGAGGGTCCGCTCCTTGAGTCAAGAAACTATATATCAATGTATTCATGAGTTGATGTATCCCAAAGTTCCGTCTCAACAAAAGAAACCCAACTCGATAGACGATGCGTCAATGAGATGCTCGTTCTGAGAGTTATTGGGTTTTCCATTCTAGGGGCCTGGATATATTTTCACTCGATCCATACCTGGCCATTTTACAAAGTCATTCAACACTCAATTTGAGTCACACAAAGGTAATGCCTCATCACAAGGGCCCCAGTAACCAAAACGGGACGTCATTCGAACGCACAATCTTGAATATATTCTCATTTAAGCGAAACGGGCCCGACCCGTCTAGCCCAGAGGGCTGGCGGGTATGCCCAACCCGGTGTGGTGGGTCTGACCCGGCTGGGGGTTTTCCTGGACCAGTTTGGCGGGTCTGACCCTGCTGGGGGTCTGCCCAGCCCAGTGGGGCGTGAACCACCTGTGGACCCAGCCCATAGAGCGGGTCGGTCTGGTTCGGCCAGCAATGCGGAGTGGCATCGCCTCTCCCTGCCTGACCAGCCAAATCTGGCCGGTTTTTCCCAACACGAATGGCCCACACAGTGGGCCGCTGTCTCTCCCACATGGTGAAAAGTGGCGAAATGGTCTTCATCCCGACCAGAAGGTGGTCGGCCAATTTGTTGGCGATCGGCCCGCGATTGGGGGTCGTGGTTATCCCACCAGGCCGTGCCTTCAAAAACCGCGATTGCTCTGCCCGACCGGCCGTAGTCGACATGTTTTCTTAGCCCAAGCGGCCCACAGTTGCGGTCCGTGTAATGACATGACCCTAGTTACCCAGAGTCGGAGCATTATTGTGTAACATTGGCATGGTAACAAAAGATCAAGTCATGAACGACTGATTAGTTTAGTAGCCTTGGAAACACTAGATAAATTCATAAATGTTACATTACATCATAAAGTGAAAACTACAATAACAAAGTCTTCATAGTCCACACTCATATCCTCTTTTGACTATCCCTGTAGGTCATTCATTAAATACTTTTTCACATCCTGGAAAAAATTAAAACATTGAAAGGGGTTAGCTCAGATGCTCAGTAAGGATAACAATATTGAGGAATCTTTTATAAATAAACATTAACATCTAAGGAAATGTATAACTAAAACAAAAGCCTTTTTAAACTTTAACTTCAGCATAATATGGCAAAAATAAAATTAAATAATGCCATTTACTTACTCACATGAATATTCTACTAGTTGAATAATCACATGCAATATCAATAACAACTTTCATAATGATGGAATGCATAATGGCAGACTATCATAACCACGTATCCAAGGCCTCATGCCAAGACCACAAATAAGATATTTTCAAGGCCTCGTGCAAAGACACTAGTTTGTCTCATGAGACCTACCGATGCATCGAGGAGCTATAGAGGGCAACACCCGACACTTATTATGTCCAATGCATTCCTCATATGAACAGGTTTAAACATATCATAAACCATAACATAATCGTATCACATAAAACATGCATAAAGGAAACATATGATTTCCACAATTCAATCACAAGATATCAATACAAAACATTGATATAATAAAAACATTATCAAAACCATTTTCAATACCATAATGAAAGAAAATTAAAATTTTGTATTTATTTTTCATTTCAAAAAAGTTATGGCTTGTAGAGGAAGACGAAACTCAAATAATGGTCACGACAGCGGAGAAGTCGTTGTCTCCACATACGTACAACAAGAAAAAAATTCCTTTTTGTCGTTTAGTAAAATGAATCATATAAAAAGATTCCTTTTGAATACACGTAAAAGTCAAAGGGTTTTATACACCGTATAAAATAAATTATTGCATAAAATAAAATATGTCTCAATGAACGGTGATTGAGACGATGTCCCTTAAAAAGATCAATTTTTTTATAAAATAGATCTATTACGTGTATTCACTATATGTACAAATAAAGAAAGTAAAATTAAAATATTGGAAATAATAATATATTGACATAATTTGAAATTAGGAGATTAACCCAAAGAATGGAAATTGGGTTAAGAAATTTCCTTACCTCGTGTCTGACATGACTCAACCGCTCTTTAACCTCCTGAATAATAAACTAGACATAATATCTACCTTCTTAAGAACCTTTTTCAATTCATTATTCCTTTTATATCACTTATTACCATGTCATGAACATTATGTAATTATTGAAGTTCATAACGGTCGTTTTGTCGATCTTAGGTACTTGAGTCAAAAATAAACTTCTTATAATTACACATTGTTCATGTGGTAAAATATCCATTTTTTCTTTAATTATATTCATGATGTAGATATCATATACATAATATATATCCAGTATATACATTAATTTATAATATTACATAACATTTAGAGGTAAGAAATGAAATGCACCGTTCATGGAGACAGTAATCTGTACGTACGCATGAACACTACTTTCATTTCTATTTCATATTTAATGAAATGAATTTATAATTATATAAAGGTATAATTTAATTCCAGTATAATATAATGTATAATACCATTTACTCCATCCTTTATACATCCCACATATGGCATTAACGATTCAAATCACTTTGAGGGGGCGGTAGTCTGCAATTCGTAAAATGAAATTATCACGTTTACCCCTAATGGAAATCATAAAGTATGCCAGAAATGAGAAATACAGAAGCATAAGGAAAACACAAACATAATATATATATCATATATGAAAATAGTTTCATCAAAATGGTTACCATTAGAGGTGTTAAAAGAATATTGAACAATCATCGTTTCGTGAGGCAGTATTTCACCACACCCAAAAACAGTATGTTCATTAACCATTAGACGAAGGTGTGTTTAAGTGTAAACCAAATAATTATCATACAAACATCCTAGTATATTGTAGATACTGGTTATTTTATAAATTAAAGGAATAAAAAGAGTTTAGGGGGTTGGAGATGCAAGATAAAACAAAAGAACATAAAAGAAGACATTACCTTAAAATCGGGTAACTCTTTTTGATTTGATCCAAAGGCTTCCTTGGGAAGAATTATGCCCAATGTGAGGCTTCTAGGAGTAATATGGGGAAGTTTAGAGAGTATTTGGGAAGAGTTTGGACGAGCCAAAAGGCTTTTATGGTGTGAATAAGGTGGGAGTGGTGGGGGCCTTTTATAAGAGGAGAGGAGGGGCACTCTTGGAAAGATTGAAATGTTACTTTATTAAGAAATGCTTTTCGGATTCTAAAGGTCCCATAATGATATATTTCGAGGATAAGGTAATAAGGGTTCGAAATATACTCATCCAATAGGTTTTTGACAAGTTTATGCCTTGTATTTTACATTATATTTTAATTTTATTTAAATTGTTAATTAATGAGGTAATCGGTGCATCATCATGGTGTCATAAATAATTTAATTAATTTAATATCTAAAAATTATAAAAAAAATATCATGATGTAGGATATATTTTTATATTTCTAATTAATATTTATAGTAAAAAATATGACTTGAATTACTCCATTTAAAAATTGTTTTAGTAAAACAACTCATGTTTGTGACATTTTTATTTTAACATTAAATAAAAAGTTTTTAATGTCATTTTCCTACCAAAGTGGCACCATGGGGTCCCAAAGTTGACCCATGGATTGTATTGGTCTTACATGACTCATAAAATATTGGTAGTACAAGTGTAAAGGTATTTTCATATTTTTATAATATCATTTTACCTTAAATTTCACTAATTACCTTTAATCGTGATTAATTAAACATAAAAGTTACTATTCACCAAAAATTATTTTAATCCCATTAAACCACATTTTACTTCCAAATGACAAACAAATATGTCAGATTTTTTAAAATAAATTCATAGAAGTTGTAATGTTTCATTTAAACGAAAAATCAGTTTTTTAACTACCACTTAGAGGTTTCATTATTCATCAAAAATTGAAGTTTTTCAGAACAATACCCAAATTTACCCTAAGCTATAATTTATATTCCAAATTCAAAAATGATGTCTATTTTAAAAAATTCCAAAAATATAAGTTGAATTAATTAATTTTATAATTAATTCTTACTGTCACAACAAATAGCGTGTTTTTAAAAAACAATATATATAAAAAGATTGACAATTGATAATGTTTAATTTCAAAGTGAAATTAATTCTAATGACCACCATTGGATAAAATGGTAAAAATATATTCTAATGATACTTTAAGACTACTCAATATTATAATTTACCACTATAAATTATTTTTATTAAAAAAGTTGTTTTTATGTATTTTTCACTATTCATAGAAAATTGGATATTCTCAGAAAAATACCAAAAATTCAACATAGGCTAATTTTGATATTCCGAATACAAAAATGAAGTCCATTTTGAAATATAAAATTTATATAATTTCAAAAGGTGGGTATTACTATTCATAACGAATACTTTGATTGGTTGTGGTGTGTTGAATCTCGAACCTGCGTACAATGCAAGCTATTGCATTATTTAAAAAAAGTGTATCGTGAAAGCTTGGGGTGTTACATTCTCCCCTCCTTCAATAAATTGAGTCCTCACAATTTGAAAATGTTTTTCAAAAATAAATGTTTGAAAATAGAAAATAACTTTGTGGAAAACCCACATCGGAAATAGGGTTAATAAGAATATAACATTAAAAGAAAGAAAGAGAAGTACGAAGGTCACCCGAGATAGCCCATACTAGGATTCTATGAAAATATGGATATGGAGGAGAAACAAACCATCAAGGTCTGATAGAGACTTGTCAAAAAAAGATTTGGAGAAAGATAACCACAAGAAAATCATAAACATGTGATTGGTTAAATGGTCATTGAATCCCCAGTTGGAAATGTTAACCAGAAACATTTTTGTTTTAAGTTACCTTTCATAAAGATGAGGAATTTATTTAGGAGACTTACTAAGAACGTCTGGAAATATACTTTCTTGTCATGTAGGCTTTCATTCTTTAATAAATTTTTACCACAAACCCATCTTTCACTCCAAATGGTAACAGAACTCAATAATATTCTATTTATCCTAATTGTATAAGGTTCTAAATATTACCACATACCATTTAGATTAGGAAAACTGTTTTGTAATAACCAGGGACTTACTTTAGGCTAGTGGTAGGTAATAAAGGCCTATCGCACTATGGTTGTGTGTTCGATTCCTGCAGCTTTGTCTGACGCGACAGGTTATCCCCCAACCTTCCGGTTTCCCTTTTCCTAAAACTATAGTATTTTAATATTCCAAAAAATAATCTTCAGAAATGTTTTATCCTTAAACAATACTATCCAAATCTCAACTTAATTCATTCCAACCTTTGTAGTTATCCAAAATACCTCAATCTAGACATTCTCTAAAAGGTCTCTAAATTCCAAAATCAATTTTTACATCAGATTCCCCAAACAACGTAAAGATTCTCTTATTGTCACATAGTAAAAATACGATTACCTTCATCATATTAAATCCACAATGAAAAAAAGTACTGAAGTACAATCCTTATTTATATCACATTATCCTTATAACCAGATTATAATCCTTGAGTCCAAAAGCACCAATACATTAATTTTTCCACTTCAACTGTAGTAACATCATAAGATTGTCCTTGATCCCTTGGAATTTTCTGAGGTGAGTTTCCCTGACGCTTAGGACATTCAGTTGCATAATTCCCCATGTCTCTACAATTATATCATTCCACATTGACAGCAACTTTCTTTCCCTTGCAATCATGAGCTTGGTGGCCTTTTTCACCACACTTGTAACAGACTCCCATTCCCTTCAAGCAAGTACCGGGGTGTTTCTTTCCAAATTTACTGCAGGACTGATATTCAATTCGTCCCTTATTCCCCTTATTTCCATTTCCAGATTGATCAGAAGATCTCTTCTTTTCTTGCTTTTCTTTAAAGTCATAAGACATAGAGAATTCCTTTTCCGTCTTGATAGCACATGAGACAATATCATCGTATGACAAAAGGATTGTAAGGCTAAGGCTCGATGGAGAAATGGTTTTAACCCATCAAAGAAATGATCAATCTTACTTCTTGGGTTACGTATATAATCTACAGAATACCTCGCTAACCCTGTAAAGCTGTCCTCATACTTTGCGACATTCACATCCTCCTTCTACCTCAGACTCAGAAATTGCCTTTCCATATCTGCTCGATGGTCATGTGGAAATTATTTTTCTAAGAAAATTTACTTAAACTCTCTTCATTCCATACTTTATACTTCTTTATCTTCCATTGTGTATTGAATCAATGACCACCACTGATCAGCATCTCCAGTGAGGTGGTAAACTGCCATTAAAACCTTCTCCCTTTCGCTACTCCCCAAGGCTTGGAATATTTTCTCTATGGAGTTTATACATTGCTCAGCTACTAATGGATTTGTACCCACATTAAATTTTGGTGGTTGTTGCCTCATGAAACGATCTAACATTGATCCTCCATGTTTCAGATCAGGGTGCTCCATACGAGTAAGGTTATTATTCATAACATGAAGGAGTTGTCCCAGTATGGTAATAAGTTGATCAGCGCCAGTTGTATCTCCAGACCCACAATAATTATCTTCAGTAGGAGGGAAATCCCTACACGGTGTGCATGCATTGATACAGTTTCCATTCCTTCCACTAGGCACCATTTTAAAACAATGGCATAAACTAGATTAGTTTCTGAATCAAAATACATAATTTTATTCTTGTAAAATACTTAACATAAATTGAAATATTTATGGATATAATCCATAATCATTAAAATGTTTTCTTTGTGGAAGTATATACTCATAACCCTTCATAGTGTTTTGTAACGAAAATGAGAATTATCCTAAGCATATCCCCCGGGAGTGTCGTAACCAAGAGTGCAGCAAGGCCCGTTATTGTGCACCAGTTCCCGTTCAAGTCCAGCTCAAAGCGGTGTTTTTGGGTTTTAACCCTAGGTACATCTGTTCCAGAGCCGCCTCTACCTGCTCGTATCCAGACAGGGATGTATTGCTCGGATAACTCACAAAATTTCTATAATACCAAAAGTTAAGGAATTTCTTCTATACTAATCCTCAATGTCTATCTTTGGGTTATGTGCTCTAATCAGAGTTTATCTAAATCTAGCTTCCAAGGTTAGTACTAACCTCCCTCTGATACAAACTATAACGCCCCGACCTCAGTTACCAAGAGTCGGTGCATTATTGCGTAACATTGGCATGATCACAAAAGATCAAGTCTTGAAAGGCCGATTAGTTTAGTAGCCTTGGAAACACTAGATACATTCATAAATGTTACATTACATCATAAATTGAAAAACTACAATAGCAATGTCTCCATAGTCCACACTAATATCCTCTTCTGACTATCCCTGCAGGTCATTCATAAAATACTTTTCACATCTTGGAAAATATTAAAACATTGAAAGGTGTGAGCTCAGATTCTCAGTAAGGATAACAATATTGTGGAAGCTTTCATAAATAAACATTAACATTTAAGGCAATGTATAACTAAAACAAAATCCTTTTTAAACTTGAACCTCAGCATAATATGGAAAAAATAAAATTAAATGATTCCATTTACTTACTCACATGGATATTCTACTAGTTGAATAATCACATGCAATATCAATAACCACTTTCATAATAATGGAATTCATAATGCCAGACTATCATAACCACGTAGCCAAGGCATCATGCCAACACCAAAAATAAGATTTTTTCAAGGCCTCGTGCCAAGACACTAGTTTGTCTCATGAGACCTACCGATGCATCGAGGAGCTATAGCGGGCTCCACCCGTCACTTATTATGTCCAATGCATTCCTCATATGAACAGGTTTAAACATATCATAAACCATAACATAATCGTATCACATTAAACATGCATAAAGGAAACATAAGATTTCCACACTTCAATCAAAATATATCAATACAACACATTGATATAATAAAAACATTATCAAAACCATTTTCAATACCAAAATGAAATAAAATTAAAACATTGTATATGTTTTTCATTTTAAAAAATTTATGGCTTGTAGAGGAAGATGAAACTCAAATAATGGTCACGACGGTGGAGAAGTCATTGTTGCTGCATACGTACAACAAGAAAAACATTCCTTTTTTTCATTTTGTAAAACACTTCATATAAAAAGATTCCATTAGAATAAACATAAAAGTCAAAGGGGTTTATACACCGTATAAAATAAATTTATTTATAAAACAAAATATGCCTCAATGAATGGTGATTGAGACGAAGTCCCTTAAAAAGATCAATTTTTTTATAAAATAGATCTATTATGTGTATTCTCTCTAAGTAAACATAAATAAAGTAAAAATAGAAGATAGGACATAATAATATCTTTACATAATTTGAAAGTAGGTGATTAACCCAATGAATGGAAATTGGGTTAAGAAATTCCCTTACCTCGTGTCCGACTTGACTCGACCGCTCTTTAACCTCCTGAATAATAAACTAGAGTTAATATATACCTTCTTAAGAACCTTTTTCCAGTTCATTATTCCTTTTATATCACTTATTACCATGTCATGAACATTATGTAATTATTTATGTTAATAACGGTCGTTTTGTCGATCTTAGGCACGTGAGTCAAAAATAAACATCTTATAATTACACTTTGTTCATGTGGTAAAATATCAATTATGTCCATAATTATATTCATAATGTAGATATAATATAAATAATATATATCCAGTATATACATTCATTTATAATATTTCATAACATTTAGAGGTATGAAATGAAATGCACTGTTCATGGAGACGGTAAGACGTACGTACGCATGAACGCTTCTTTCATTTCTATTTCGTATTTAATGGAATAAAGTTATAATTATATAAAGGTATAATATAATTCCAGTATAATATAATGTATAATACCATTTACTCCATCCTTTATACATCCCATGTATGGCATTAACGATTCAAATCACTTTGATGGGGCGGTAGTCCGGACTTCCTAAAATTAAATTATCGCGTTTACCCATAATGGGAATCATAAAGTATGCCATATATGAGAAGTACAGAATCATACTGAAAACATAAACATAATAAATATATCATATATGAAAATAGTCTCATCAAAATGGCCACCATTAGAGGTGTTAAAAGAATATTGAACAATCATCATTTTGTGAGGCATTATTTCGCCACCCACAGAAACAGTATGTTCTTTAACCATTAGATGAGGGTGTGTGTAAGTGTAAACCAAATCCTTAACATAAAAACATCCTATTATATTTTAGAGACTTCTTTTTTTATAAAAGAAATGAATAATAAGAGTTTAGGGGGTTGGAGAAGCAAGATAAAACAATATAACATAAAAGAAGACATTACATTAAAATCGAGTAACTCTTTAGGATTTGAGAAAAAGGATTCCTTGGGAAGAATTATGCCCAATTTGAGTCTTCTAGGAGTAATATAGGAATGTTTAGAGAGTATTTGGGAAGATTTTTTCCTAGCCAAAAGGCTTTGATGGTGTGAATAAGGTGGGAGTGGTGGGGGCCTTTTATAAGAGGAGAGGATGGGCACTCTTAGAAAGATTGAAATGCTACTTTATTATGAAATGATTTTAGAATTATAAAGGTCCCACAATGATATATTTCTAGGATAAGGTCATAAGGGTTCTAAATATACTCATCCAATAGGTTTTTGACAAGTTTATGCCTTGTATTTTACATTATCTTTTCATTTTATTTAAATCGTTAATTAATGAGGTAATTGTTGCATCATCTTGGTGTCATAAATAATTTAATTTATATAATGTCTAAAAATTATAAAAAAATTATCATGATGTAGGAAATATTTTTAGATTTCTAATTAATATTTATAGTAAAAAATATGACTTCTATAACCCCAAATAAAAATTGTTTTAGTAAAACAACTCATGTTTGTGACATTTTTATTTTAACATTAAATAAAAAGTTTTTAATGTCATTTTCCTACCAAAGTGTCTCCATGGGGTCCCCAAGTTGACCCATGTATTTTCCTGGTAGTCCATGACTCATACAATGGGGGTAGGACAAGTGTAACGGTATTTTCATATTTTTTTAATATCATTTTTACCTTAAATTTCACTAATTACCTTTAATCGTGAATAATTAAACTTAAAAGTTACTATTCAACAAAAAATATTTTAATAACATTGAACCAAATTTTACTTCCTAATGAAAACCATGTATGTCTGATTTTTAAAAATAAAATCATAGAAGTGGTAATGTTTCATTTAAACGAAAAATCAATTTTTTAACTACCACTTAGTGGTTTCACTATTCATCAAAAATTGAAATTTTTCAGAACAATGCCAAAATTTTACCCTAATCTATAATTGATATTCCAAATTCAAAAATGATGTATATTTTACAAAATTCCAAACATATAAGTTTCATTAATTAATTTTATAATTAATTCCCTCTGTCACAACAAATAACATGTTTTTAAGAAACAATATATATCAAAAGATTGACAATTGATTGTCTAATTTCAAAGTGAAATTAATTCTAATGACCACCATCGGGTAAAATGGTAAAAATATATTCTAATGATAATTTAAAACTACTCAATATTATAATTTACCACTATAAATTATTTTGATTAAAAAAGTGGTTTTTATGTATTTTTCACTATTCATAGAAAATTTGAAGTTCTTAGAAAAATACCAGAAATTCAACATAGGCTAATATTGATATTCCGAATACAAAAATGAAGTCAATTTTGAAATATAAAATTTATATAATTTAAACAGGTGAGTATTACTATTCATAACAGATACTTTTATTGGTTGTGGTGTGTTGAATCTCGAACTTGCGTACAATGCAAGCTATTGCAATATTGAAAGAGAAGTGTATCGTGAAAGCTTGGGGTTTTACAGGCCGCACATCCTCTGCACAACAACTATGGGTGTCGCGGTCCACTAGCCCAACCGACAGTAGCAAGCCAGTTATTCAGCCTGAGCGGCCCTCAGATGTGGGCTGCGGTTTTCCTCCACACGGCCACCGCCTCCGGTCATTGTAGCCTCTTTTGATACCTCCTCCATCACCAATAAAAAACAAGGATCAAAAAAGGTTCATTGGGCCGATCTTCTTCATCCCACGCCCTCAACATTAGGTGATAGAAAATGGCCAAAGTTTAACCCAAACAATCATCAAATAATGAGGTATAATTTTATCCATTTAAAATTATACAAAACCCCATTCCCTGATTCGATGATCGTTCATTGACGACAACATCAATTTGATGATGTCAGGGTGCGTCCGAGGAGGAAGTGACGCTGTTGGTGAAGTTCATCATGGGTGGATTCTTCTCCCATGACATGGAAGAATAGGAAGGATGATGAGAATTCCTCTTGGGCATCTCCTCATGTTCTTGACCTGGTCGAAGAAGGTAGGAGGTTTTGCTTCACGTTCCTCGAGACGTGGAGCGTTCTTTATTGAAGAAAGACATTCTTCATCGAGAGAATAATATTACACCCAGAGTTCCATCCAACTGAAATTTTTACAACGCAAATAAAATAATATGCTCCCAAAAATTAATATTTCCATGCATTTGAAAACAATTCAAATTTATCAATTAATTGAGGAAACTTAATTAATTAATTTGATGGTGTGGTCACATTAATGTGAGAAGGAGGGAGGTGGATAATTTTCAAAATTAAAAGAGGAGAGAGGTGGTTTCATTAATAAAAATGGGAGTCCAAGAGTTACAAAGGGGGTTTAAAGGAGTTATTGGGGATTAGGTGGTCATGTGGGCCCCACCACACAATATCCTCCCATGGGAGGTTATGTGGGGTGTGGGCCCCACATTCAACTTCCTTTTGGTAGATTTAACTACATCCAATATAAAATTTATGTAACAAATAGATTTTATTTAATTTATAAAGAATCCCCAAAATTAACATCAGCTCTAGACCAAACACAACTGTCATGGAGGTCCCCTTAAATGAATACCAGGGCTGTGAGTTTATCGGTGTCCTCATATGTCAATTCAGAGCACTAGTTGAAAAGGTAAAAAATCTCACACGTATGTTTACTGAACGTACCTGAAAAAAACATCAGAAAATGATTCTGGGAACATCAGACCTTGGAATCTGGTGCGGTTAGAATCTGCGAACTGGTAAAATTATAAAGAATTTAAGAAAAAAAATTCTTTGAATTTTACGGGTCTTTACATTACCCCCACCTCTTAGATTTACGTCCCCGTAAAGCTACAACTCACATTAGGGAAAAAATGGTGGTAATGAGCATGCATCTGAAACTCCTGCTATTATGTGCTCTCTTGGAGGTTCCTGTGCTTCCAGCGAACGCGCACAAGAGGAATTGACCATCCATGCAGGAGTCGCTCATGTCGATCCTTTCTATCCACTGGAGCCTCTGTAAATGTATCCCCATCATCGATGTCTAGCTCCCCATGTTCGATGATGTGGGATGGGTCATGCAAGTATCTCCTCAGCTGAGATATGTAGAAGACATCGTTCACCCGGTGCAACTGAGGTGGAAGGGATATGCGGTAATCCACCTCTGCTAGTCTGTTAAGGACCTTGATTGGACTGATAAAACATGGAGATAACTAGCTTCCTCGGCCAAATATCTGTATACCTCATCGAGGTGAGACCCATAGGAAGATGTGGTCTCCATCCTCAAACTCCAGTGGGCTCTGTTTCATATCAACATAGAACTTTTGTCTGCTCTATGCAGTCTTCATCTGATCCTAGATGATATCCACATTCTCCATCCTAGCCTGCACCATCTTTGGTCCTACAAGTACTGACTCCCCTGGGTCAGTCCAGCACAGAGGTGATCTGCAAGGTTAGTCGTACAGTGCCTCGCAAGGGGTCATCCTAACGGTGGAGTGGTAGCTGTTGTTGTACGCAATATCAACCATGGGTATGTGATCCTCCCAGCCACAACCAATGTTGAGGAAAGATGCATGAAACATATCCTCGAGAGTCTGAATGGTCCTCTAAGTCTGACCATATTTCTAATGATGGAATGCGGTGCTCAAGCGAAGATGTATCCCAAAGGCCTCTTATAACCCCTTCCATAGCCGGAAAGTGAAATGTGTATCTCGATAGAAGACGATATTAGATGGAACTCCATGAATCTGTATGATCTCCTGAACGTAGAGGCATCCCAAGATCTCTATTGATCCCTGATATCTAATCGGTAGGAAGTGGGATTACTTGGTGAGTTGGTCTACGATCACCCAGATAGAGTCATTTCCTCTGGATGTACGTGGAAGTCCAGTCACGAAATTCATGGATATCCCATCCCACTTCCACTTTGGAACCTCTGAGGGATGAACCAAGCCTACAAGAACCTTGTGCTCCTCCTTCACTTGCTGAAAAGTGAGGGATCAAGAGACAAAATCTTCTACTGCTTTCTTCAGACCTGGCCACCAGTGATGTCGTCTAAAGTCTTGATACATCTTCGCCACTCTTAGATGTACCGCCAGAGGGGAAGTGTGAAACTACCCCAACACCTCCTCCTGAAGTGAAACTGGTACCATGGTACATCTTTTGAAGAGGATGAAGTCCTTCCCACCTTCATAAAATCCATCAGGTGCTTGCACAAAGGATATTTGAGCACGTCACATCTCACATTCAATGTCCCCACGTTGTGCCTCTCTGACTCGCTGAAGAAGTGGAGGGTGACAATGAGATATTGAAGAAAGGCTGCCCCATCTCTATACACAAGGAATATCTACAATGTGACCAACAAATCTGTCTCCTCTCCTAGTAGTTGAATGCATGATCTCTTACTGAGAGAATCTACAACAACGTTCCACTTCCCAGGTGTATAAACTATCTCGAAGTCATAGTCCTAGAAGAACTCAAGACATCCCCGCTATCTCAGGTTTAGGTCCCTCTGTAAAAAGATGTACCTAAGACTCTGGTGGTCAGAATAGACTGTAAAAACCTCACCAATCTGATAGTGTCGCCAAACCTTCTTGGCGAAGACCACTTCTGCTAATTCCAGGTCATGGTTAGCATAGTTCTTCTCGTTCTCTCTCAAATTCCATGATCCATATGTTTTCATTGCTCGATCCTACATCAGGACACACCTGAGTCTGGTCCCTAATGTGTCTCAGTAAACTATGTACCCAATGCCCTCCTCCATTAGCCTAAAGATGGGTACATTGGTCAACCTCTTCCTAATCTCCTAAAATCTCTAATGGCATCTCTCTGACTACATGAAGGGTTTCCACTTCATCGTAAAATCTGAAAGTAGTACTATAACATTGGAGATGTTTGGCACAATGTAATAAAAAAGAAACCTTTTTAAAAGGAAACACACTTGCAATCCATGTTTTTGTGCACTGAGTAGGAAATTAGAGGTCAAGGTCCTAGTTTATGGATACGCCGGACGCCACACCAACACTGAACTCCTTGGACTGAAAACCACACTTAATACACTTTACATTATTGCTTCATAGAATAGAATGATTATATTTATATGTTATGGAATAGAATAGACCCCACTGATACCAATTTTTCATGACCCTTCCTCAGGGCCAGGGCCATGACTACCCCAATCCCACCTTCTATAGGCCAGGGGCTGCCGACTTACTGCAAAGGCATAATTCCCCACGTTTGGAAGGCATTGACTTTAAAAAATTAAACAAACACAATAGAGAATGCAACAATAATTAAACACTAAGTAAAAAAGAATACAAAAGGGTTTTCTGGAAAATAAATGTGCTAGTATAAAAACCTAACTGACCATGAAGTACAAATAAAAAGGGAAAACTGCTGAAAGTAAATAGAATCTCCTGGATCATTCCTTGGGGATTCATACCTGATGGGTAGGTACAGATGGACACCTCAGCCCTCATGTAAATCAGTCAGCTCCGTGTGCCAACTCGTCGCAAGGTCCACCTCTAGGTACCATCAAGTCATGGCACTCTCAGACTCCGTCAGCATTTTCCGTCGTCTACAAACAACACAATAAGGTGTGGGCGTAGCTCATACAGGGGTGTGTATAAAAATACTCAGTACGCACCCCGAGAACCACAAGGCCTCACAATATCCACTAAGGAAAAACAATAGAAGAATGATACAATCACAAGGTATCAACCAATCCTACTTATTTATATGACCATATATATACCTATGTTATCAATCTCAGTCTGACTCCAACTATCAAGCCCATGCACAAACCAATTCAACAATGGAATTAATGTCAATCACCATGATGATAATGGTTGAAAGACGCGACTCAGCTCACACATGTATGCCATAATTGTAGATAACTATAGATCATCATATGTATCCGCTGGATCATCTTAGTTTTCGGACCACATAGGATACATGACCAGCTAAACTATCAGACCCACATAGGATACAGGCCAGCTATCACATCTAAGCTGTCATACCCACACATGATACTGGACAGATATCTCGTCTATGCTATCGGACCCACACAGGGTACATTCCAGCTATTCTAGAGTAATATTGGTGATTATATTTATTTACTTATTCATCATAGCTATCAAATCCTCACATGATATAGGACCAGCTACACTGTCAGAACTGTCGAACCTAGACAAGATTCAGGAACAGTTGACATCGTCGAACCCACAGAGGATTCCAGGAAGATATTCATCATCACAGTTTTATCCAGCTCTAGGGTTCCCGCACACAGCATGCTTGATTCAGTGAGGGTATGCTCCTCGAGTCAGGAAATGATACATCAATGAATCCATGAGTTGATGTATCTTGAAGTTCGGTCTCATCAATAGAAATCCAACGTGACAGATGAAACATCAATAAGATGACTGGTCTAAGAGTGATTGGATTTTTCAGTTCAGGGGCATGGTTTCATTTACGCTTGATCAAATCCCGGACATTTTCCAAAGTCATTGAAAACTCATTATGAGTAACGAAAAGGGACCACATCGTCGCATGATCCCCAGTGCCATAGAAGGCGTGTCGTTCGAACGCACATTCTTGAAGATATTCACATTTAATAAAAACGGGTCTAGCCAATCAAGCGTAGTGAGCTGGCAGGTCAGCCCGACCGCGTTCGGTGGGTTAGACCCGGCTGGGGGTCGGCCCTGCCCGATTTGGCGGGTCCGAACCGGCTGGGGAGTCGATGTGGCCCGATGGGGTGCGACCCACAGGCAGACTAGGGCCGTGGAACAGGCCAGTCTGGTTATCCTGGCGGCGCTGAGTGGCGTCACCTATCCCTGGTTCGCCGGGCGATACTGGGTGGTTTTGTCTGGTTCTAGCAACCCGTACAGTGGTCCGCAGTCTCTCCCATGCAGTGCCAAGTGGTGCTGTGGTCTTCAACCCGGCCATTAGGCAGCCAAACGGTTCGCCGGTGAGTGGCCCTCTGTTGCGGGCAGTGGTTCCCCCACCTCATGGCACCTTGGGGCATCGTGGTTGCTCTGCCCGACAGGTCATAGCCGGCCGGTTCTCTCATCCCAAAGGCAGGTGGTTTTGGGCCACACTTCCTCCACACGACACTTTCGGGTGTTGCGGTCCACCAGCCCGACCGGCAGTAGTCGACTGCTTCTTCAGCCCAAGAAGCCCATGGATGTGGCCCCTGTTTTCCTCCACATGGCCGGCTTTCGGACTCCACATATTGTTGATGCTGCCTCTGTTTGTCCTCACCTATTCCGATACTGCCCCCATCGCCAATACAATACAAGGATCAGCATAGGGTTGTCGGGCCATGTTTGTTCGGCCTGTGCCCTCCACGTTAGGTGATATAAAATGGCCAAAGTCAAACGCAAACATTAATCAATGTATGACGTAAAATTGTATCCATTTAAATTTAATCAAAACCCCCTACCTCGAATTGATGCTCCTTCGTTGATGACAGCGTCGATTCGTTGATGTCATAGTGCATTCGAGGAGGAAGTGTCGTTGTTGGAGACATTCTTCATAGGCGGAGTCTTCTACATTAATGTAGAGGAATAGGAATGATGAAGTGTGTTCCTCGAGGGAGTCGCCTCACATTCTTTCACTGGTTGAATAAGGTAAATGGAGTTCCTTCACGTTCCTCGAGAGGTGGAGCGTTCTTCGTTGATGAATGGCGTTCTTCATCAAGGGAATAATATTCCACGAAGACTTCCTCCCAACAGAATATTTTACAAAGTAAATAAAATAATTGGATCCCAAAATTTAATATTTCCATTCATTTCAAAACTATTCTAATTAATCAATTAATTGAGGGAGCATAGTTAATTAATTTGATGGTGTTGGCGCATTAATGATTGTAGGATGGAGGCAGAGAGTTTTCAAAATTAAAATAGGAGAGTGGTGGGTTCATTAATAGAAAGGGGATTCCAAGAGTTACAAAGGGGGTTTAAAAGAGTTAAAGGGGGTTAGGTGCTCGTGTGGGACCCACCACTCAATATCCTCCCATGGGAGGTTATGTGGGGTGTGGACCCCACCTCCAACTTCCCTTTGTTGTATTTAACCACCATCTATATAAAATTTATGTAACACATAAATTTTATTTAATTTATTAAGAATCCCCAAAATTTACATCCGTTCACGACCAAACACCACTTTAGTAGAGGTCTCCTTAAGAAAATATCGGCGATGTGACCTCATCGGTGTCCTCAGTTTTCAATTCTGAGAACAAGTTCAAATTATAGAAAAACATGAACATATGTTTACCGAACATACCCAAACAGAACATTAGAAAATTATTTCGAGAACACTGGGCCTCAGAATCAGGTGCCGTCAGAAACTGCAGACTCGTAAAATTCCAATGAATTTAAGAAAAAATATTCCTTGAAATTTCCAGGTCATTATATCTTTAGACCAAAAATTTTTCACTATAGAATATTCACTATAATTGGTTCTTGTTTTCTCTTCAAGAATTCTATTTCTTCATTCAACAAAAAATTTTTGTTGAGGTGTTCTTGGTGCTGAGAAGTTATGAGTAATGCTTTTTCAACTACAAAATGTTTCAAAATCAGTTATTGAAATTCTCCTCCATGATCACTATAAATAGTTATCAAAGAAAGGTTTTTCTAATTTTTAACATGGGCTCTAAAAATTTTCAAATAAGAAAAAACGTTAGATTTCATTGCTAGAAAATAGACCCACGTAAATGTAGTGTAATCATGAACTAAGAAAAATACATTATATTTTACACCAATGTTTCTAGTTTTTTCTAGACAAAAAATATCTGTATGCACAAATTATAATGCATCAGTGGTTGAGAATCCACCAGCTGATTTAAAACATTATTTATGTCACTTTCCATATTGAAAAGGATCACAATCTTTAGAAGAATCATATCTGTACTCTGGTAGATCTTTTAATAATCGTTTCATAGAGAGTTTTCACATGTCCCTAAGGTTACAGTGTCCTAATCTTCAATGACACAACCAAGAATGATCATCCATTTCACTAAGGCATGGTAGGTCTTGGCTCGTAAAGTCTTCTATGTTTAGTGTGTATACATTCTCTTTCCTATTGGCAGAAATAATAAACACTTCCTTGGTATTGGGTAATAAGCACATTTTATTCCTAAAATTCACAAGGTAACCTTTGTCACAAAATTGAATTATACTAATGAGGTTGGTCTTAAGACCCTTGAAAAATAAAACATTTTAAATCAATGTTTATCCATGAAGAATGATGTTACCTATACCAATAATTTCCCCCTTAGCATTATCTCTAAATGTTACATTCCCTACTTTCATCTTGATAATTTATTCAAATAATTTTTTATTACCAGTCATATGCTGAGAACATCCACAATCCATTAACCAAGTATTGTTGTTGGTACTTTCCTTATTTTCCTAAAAACAAGAATGTTAGACATTCAAATCCAAAACATTCTTGGATCCCGAAAGTTTAGAAAGAAAAAATTTAGGTATCCATATATTCAGTGAAAAATAATCATTATGAAATCTTAATGGTCGGGTTTTGTTTAGGGAACAATTTGTTTCCTGATTCCCATCACACTAACACTTAGTGCAGAAATGATCACTTTGAAAAACAAAATAATTGTTACTAAAAATCAGTTTTGAAATAATCTAATCATATCATGAACTATTCCATAGAGGTTGATTTTGGGAATACATCTTATCAAAATTTTCATTACGTAAGTTAATGTTTTACAGACACTTCCTCAAGAAAACTATTTCGGATTTTTGTGTGATAACTAAGTTCTTATATTCCAAAACATTTGTTTTTAAGCTAGAGTTAGGATCTAAAACTTTTTTCTTAGAAATTACCTTTTCTATATCCTTAGAAAGTTTATTCTTCTCAGAATTTACCTCTTCAAGGTTTTTTGAAATACTTTCAAAATAATAGTTTTTCTTATCGAGATCCTTAGAAAGATATGATATTTCCTTAGTATGTATAGAAATCCTACAATTTTCCTTATCATGCTTTTTTTTGACTTTAGAATCATCATTCTCAAGAATCTTAACAAACCTAGAAACTTATTAATAGGTAGGTAGAGTATTATCCTCATCATAAGTGGATTCTTCATCCAAATATTCTTAATATTTACTATCACTAAAATTAGAATTTAACGATACATTTTTCATAGATTCAGCATTGTGTACCTTTTCCATTATGTAATGATTTTCAATAGGTAGTACGACTATTAGACCAATATTCTCCTATACAAAGGATTCATAATCTAATGATTCATCAGAAGTGTCTCCACCACTAGAACTCCAGGTGTCATTAGAATTCAATTCATTCTTATCTTTATTATTGTAGTACTTCTTCCTATTTCTCACACAATGCTTATCTTTTCTTTATTTTCTCTTAAGTATATGACAATCAGGTCTTATATGTCGAACTCTCTTGCATTCCTAACATGTGACTTCTGAATCTTTCTTCTCGTTCCTTCCTTTCACCTTTTATTTTAATTGAAAATTCATCTTGCCAACAATCTTGTTCATCGTTGGAGAAATATTTCCTAACCCATTTTTTGAAGATTCACTTCCAATAGATTCGTATTTGATAAAAACATTCTTAGACATAGATCTAGTAACTCACTCTGGAGTCTTGGATTTATTATGAATTGAAGTTATAGAAAAATCAATACTTCAATTCCCATTATGCTTCTAAATGTTGTCAGCAACTCTCTTCATTCTAGTCTCATGATGAAGTAGTGTTCCAAAATGTTCATCAAGAGAAACATGAGTAACCTATATATTTTCATCTATAGCTGTCCTCTTGGATTCCTACTCATTGGCCATGATGACTATGATTTTATCCACAAGGGATTTATCATCTAATCCTTTCTCACCCTTACATTGTAAAATATTAACGATAGTCATAAATCACTGTTTCACTTTACATATGGGTTCTCTATAAGGGATGAAAAAACCATGATATTAAGCTCTGAGTATGGAACATCTTGTTTCAATGAATTTGGTTGATCCAAAGTGAGTAAATTCAAGCTTCAACCTAAAACAATCTATTTCTTCACAAGATGAAATTTAACAATATATATTTCTAGTCATGGAACAATGAAATGTATTACATAGCTTGTAATTCAGTGGATATTCATGATTTTTTGGGTTGGGGAAAGTACTAAATTCCTTGTCAAGGATTTTATATCCTCTAGTATGCATAAAAAAATTATCCACTATTGCATTGATAATAAATTTCTTCATGCGATCTCACCAATATTCATAATCATTTCAATCAAAAATTGGTTTTCTAGTTGGATTTAGGTTATCTATGAAACCAACATTGATTCCTTCCATTTTAATGAAAACCATTCCACACAAACATGATAGTAATAAAGGGTTTTAAACAAGGAAAATATTCATCAGAAAGGAAAATATAGAACAATGAAAAAAATTGATCCAGGAAAACAAATATGTGAATATAAGAATTTCAGAAACCTTCTTTGATACCAATTTTTTTATTTGATCTGGGTACGAGGTCAGAAGCCACTAATACCTGTTGTTGGATTGGTTTAGGGTATGAGGTGAGCAGGCTGTGATTCAAATTGTTGGATCGAAATGATAGATGATAATAATTATTGTATCGTAATAATGTTTCTCATTATACAAGTGGGGGTGAATTTCATTCGTTAAAAATTCGTTGGGAAAATTTAATGTTGTTTAGAAACATTTCTATTGATTAAGAAGGTTAAAAAATTTAAATTCACAAAACCTCTATGTTAAAAAAATGTGCTTGATTTTGGAAATATGATTCTGAGAATGCAATTCTGGAAAAGTGAATCTAGAAATGAAACTTATCAAATGTTTACAAAGGTAAGGATACTACCTTTAAGAATATAGAATCTCCCAATATCAGAGTGTACAAATATAAGGAATTATAAGATAGTTATACATTCCATAACAATGAAAATGCAGTGGAAAACTTGAAACAAACAATTAATAAGTAGTAAATCATTTAACCAAAAGAGAAGGGCATCCAAAAACCTTTGATAAAGGTCCCTTGATTTATAATTTAAAGAATATATGTCTTACCCACACAAGGGTAATCCCTCGATACAAAGATCATAGTATGTATTACTATCCTCACAAGACCTCAACATTAAGGTAGCCAGCACCTCTATCTTCCTTAGTAAAGTAGTCCTCGAACTTTAATGTAGTCGGCACCTCTGTCTTCCTATCCCTAGAAGCCCTCGAATGTACTCAGCAACATTCAGAGTTGCACGGAGAAAATTTTAATAAGATGTTCAGTATGCACTAATCATGGGATTCTCACTCTAGAAATCACTTCAACAACATGTGATATCTAGATTCATATAACGGTTCATCAAATTTGTGATCTATTTCAAATGAGTTCTTATTTATAGGAACAACTTCAATAGTTATCTCCCTCCTCCAATTGTCATATTTTTCCTTAAATTTCGGAGGGACCTGTACAAGTGTCACTCAAACAATAGTTAGTTAGTAATGGAATGAACGACATCATCTTATAACCAAAACATGGGTAAGAAAAAATATGTTTACTTGAAAAAATTCATTTTTAGAGTGTAAAAATATTGAAAAGATCAGAGTCTACCCAAAAAAAATTCAGAGTCTATAATACATGGATATTCAGATACTTCCTTTAGGAGAATTCATGACCTTTTCCATTTTCTGAATTTCAAGGAAATTTATATTCATGAAGTCAGTATAATTCAGATTCTGAATTCAGAAGAGTTCTGAGTATGAACATACAAAAGTTCAAAGTCTGAATTCATAAGAGTTCAGAGTCTGAACATACAATGTTTGGAGTCTAATTTCAGAGAACTCGGAGTCTGAACTTAAAATGTTCAGTGTTTGAATTTAGGGAACTCCATTTTAGAACTTAGAAGGTTCAGAATCTGAATTGGGATCCTGAAAACTGAATTCTCTATATTTAAGTATTATAAGATTCCATGGTTTTTAGATATGAAATAGAATTTTATACTTAGAGACAAAATGAATATTGAAAAACATGGTAAGGATACATTTCATTGGGGAAGGAAAATTTTCCATATGAAAGTAAATCATATGGTAAAAGAGTATTTTCCTTAAGATAAGGTGTTTGTGATTTTCAAAACATGAAGGAATGGTAGAGTTAAGAGGGAACCATATTAACTCAACAATCTCCCCAACCATGAATGAATGGAAAAGTCAAATGGAAACCTTATTGACTCTACAAATTGTAATATAATTCTGTAGAGAACATAATAATTACCTAAAAAATGGAGAGATATTTCGATTCACCTATGATCCTAAAAATGTAAAAGGATGATAAGATATATAAAATAAATAAATTCAAGAAATTAGATAATAAAATATTATAAAATATACCTCTTAACTCATATGAAGTAGTATATTATATTAATATATACAAAAGGATAAAAATATTTTCATATTGAAACAAATAAAAAACATCCTAGATGATTGTATAATGTGATATTATATTTAAAATATTATAATTAAAACATGAAGAGGAAGATTCTTACAGTATAATGTTTATGATGGTGATAAATTCTACTCAACTCATATATATAAAAAATATTATCTCACTAATTATTACAAATTTAAAAAATAACTCAATTGGAATTTGTTTTTCTGTCTTAATTGATAACAACAAAAAGATAATAATACATTGTTAAAAATGATTTTTTAAAATAATTTCAAAATATTTGTATCATACATTGACTCATTTTGTGGAAAATTGGTATGGAGAACGTTTATAAAAACATTTTAACACATAAAATATGGTTCCGATGAATAATCCAAAACAACATGGTAAATTTTAGACAATTGAATTGGTAATGTATGCAATATTTAATGGAACCAAAAATGAATTAATTGATATATAAGAATGATAAGAATACACATATTTTAGTTTATACACAAAGAAAAATAAAACATGTTTCAAAAACAGTATAAGTCACAATGAAATAATATTGAGACAAGAATCCCATTTAATTGAGTCTCACATGTTAGGAAAATTATTTATTTCCTTGAATATAAATAATATATTAATTTTTTACATACATAATGTAACTCCCCATGGTTTTATATGTATTTTAATCAAAAATAATATTGAGGTATTCAATATATTCCTTTACACACAACCAAGTGTCTAAATGAACAATGATATATAGTTCATTTATAAACAAGTCATTTAACTAGCAGGTAAAAATAGTAATAATTATATTATAAAAAATATGTATAATATTTTTAAATAATGTAAAATTAATTAAAAATGTATAATAATAATAATAATTGAATTTTGAGTAGAATCATTCCGTACTTCAAATATATATTTTCTTTAAAATATATTATGACCTTATAGTTAATATAAATTTTTTAAAAACATTTAATTAATTTATTTTAATATTAGTGTTTTGAAAATTATTTACTCAATAATAAATTAGTGTAATATTTATTATTATTATTATAAAATGATTTATTTTAATGTGAATAATTAATAAACATATTTTTATAAAAGTATCAGTCTGTGACGATATGATTTTAATTTAATATGAAATTAAAATAAGACAAATTTAATTATAAATAGTACATTTAGTAACATTTTAATAATTATTATACATTATTTTTGCATAATTTATTTAATTTTTTGTCTAAATTGCACATTTTTTGGAACACAATTTTTGTGCATCCAATGTGTTTTTATAATAATACATTAAATAAATATTTATTAACTAATGGTTTAATTGAGATTATTTCAATACTTATTAAATAAAAAATTTTGAAATTATTTTTTAAGTTATCTAATTTCATATAATTGACATAAATTAAATTATATACATATAAATTATTTTTATATAAAAGGATATATTTTTATTTGTGCACTTATTTAGAACCAAATTCATACTCTAATAGAAATTAGATCTTGTAAAATTTATTTAATGTTTTTCATAAAAATAATTAATAAAATATAATAGGTTCATTAAGATATTTGGTAATGATAAATATTAAAAATAATATATTGTTTTATCATAGTTATAGAAAAAACTAGTTTACAAAGGGAGAAAAACTAAGAAATAATGGTATTAATTCCACATTAATTTGTCAAATTAATTATATTTTAATATTTATAATAATTATATTACCTAGTTGATAAATAGTATTTTCATTTTCGTTCACATTATCATGAATTTTACATTAAATTATTAAAATCATTTATGTAATTTCATTTGTGTCACTACCCTTACTTATTAGAGGGCATATCTCCTCCTCTATTATTCACACAATATGATCCTTATATTTTAGAAAATACTATCCCCAAAACAATACTATTTTATTTAAATTCATCACATAACCCATTTAATTCTCTGAATAGAATTATTTTAAGCACTAAGTTATTGGTGAATGATGTCCTCTCAAAGAAGAGGTGTAATTCATGGGCAAGAACATTCAATTTTATATTTTTTTCAAACTTATTTAATGATTTTATTTGTAAGAAAAAATTTCATATAGTATAAAAATATATATTCTTAACTTATTATGATGATGAATCAACCATTCCCACATCTTCTCCATCTATTGAAAAATGAAGGCATCATATTTGGTTAAGTGTGTACTACAACCTACGTATAAAGATATGATTTATTTTCCATTGTTAATTTTTTTGGATGAATATTATATTGGATTCAATTTATATATAAATATATATTTTATTTATTAAATAATAATGATCCTTTAATTGTTAAATATTTTTTACCTTTTTTTATCCCATATATCACCAATTTGAGAAAGTCACTCACACCTATATACAGACTAACATCTCTAGAGAGTGATATAAGTCACTTTTCATTACCTCTTTATACGAATTATTATTAAGGCATATATAAGAAATATTTACTATAGTTATGAAAATTTTCTGATTCTTTATATGATATTTTAATGCATAAACTATTGTGTGGGTGACAATATCCCCAACCTATTTGATAATTTTTGTGATATCTATTTAGAATTACATTTTTCTTGATATTTTCATCCCAATTAAGTTAGTATCTATTACCCCATTACATATTTTTATATATATAACTAAGAATTATCAATATCGTAGCTGTTTTGTATGAATTATTATTATAATAAAGAAATAAATAATAGTTTTAGGAGTGTGATGATTGAGGTGAATGGTTTAGAAAACCTGTACATCCTCCCATATATAACTATACGACCCCCACATGTCACTGGACTTATTATGGAAAAGGATTCAGGATGGGGAATATAGAAATGTATAGTTTTCTAATGTTTTAAGAAGATTTAATCACATGGGTCATGTATTTATTTTAAGACCTATCTAACTGTTGCAAACATATACCAATTAGACAGTATGCGTGCATGATAAACACATGTATTGGAAAAATCATGTCAAAAAACCATTATAGCATAGTTCCTAGACAATGGGTACCATATGGTTGGTACATAGTTATCTAAATCATTTACCCATATAATTTTCCTCACATTAATATAGAAAATTTCAACTTATCCTACTAACCCTATTTCAACTTTTAATTATCTTTCTTCGCCTCTTCAACTACACACATAGGTGGATTCCATAATAGTCCCCCCTTCATATTGTTTCTTCATTTGGGTTCTAATTTTCAATTCATTGGTGGTTATAGATTCATCTAGGGTGTTCATCTAAAACATTGGTTTCTTCTGATTCATCTTGAGTTAGAGTTTAATATTAGACAAGTGAGGGGCAATGAGTACAAGCTATGTGATTATAATATTTCTCAATGATTTCTTCGATTTTTTGGGCATTATAATTTATGATATGGGTCGGTTGATTGAGGGAGAACCAAATTAATTTAAAGATTAATTTATAATTTGATTAATTTATCTTCTGAAATCTAAAGGGGAATGATTAATATCCACTAAACATTGTCAGGATGGGTAAGGGGCTTGGACCATCCTGGAAGATAAAGATGGGAATAGAAATTAAATTAAATAGAAATGTTTTTATTTATTTTATTATTTATTTATAACATAACAATCCTAGAACAAGGATTGAGGTGTTGTTAACCACATACAACAGAGAGTCATGGTTCATCATATTGGGAGAGGATTGATATATATATATATATATATATATATGGGTGATGTTGATCATTGGTTGAGGTGGCTTGTACATCATATTGGGGCAGACAGGACTTCAATTAGACGCCACGACATCAGTGAATTGAGGCGGTGTTCATTATAATGATTGGGACCGTGGTAATAGGGGATGGAGTTTTTAGGATTATATAGATATAGAATTTAGGGTGATTGATGCTCACCATTTGTTAGCTGATGCGCCCATGGATTTATTTTATCATTGATATGAATCATATCGAGGTGTTCATGATCAATAGTATGGAGAGAGTCCAATATGGACTATGAGGATTAAGTGATGGTTACTTCCAACATTTTTTTAATCACTATTGAAAATCATGTGTATGGTTAATGATCATTGGTTTATGGTGATGAGACCATCATTTTGGGTATGAGGCTAAGCAATATATTTTAGGACCTCGGGCTAAGATATTGGGAGAAATAACTTCTTTGTGCATTGGGGACTAAGTCATCAAGGTGAAGATTATTATTATTTAGAGGATATATATCAAAATCCCTAAGATATTTTGATTCTGAGCATAAGGGAAATCATTGAAATGAGGTCCATGTGACATGGATTGTATCGATCATATGATCCATTTGGACATGGGCTACTTGACTGATGAGACATGGACCCGTTGTCATATTTTTTGTTTGGAACTATGGTTGAAAATTGGATGGGTTCTTTGTAAGGATTACTTGTGATTAATGTCAATAATCCACAGCCCTATAGTTATATTTTCATAGATAAATGTTGTATTATATGTATATAATTCGGTTCACATGTTCATAGATTAATAAAAATTGGTGAAGTAGTTGATTTATTACTTCTGTCATTTTAAAATAAGAAAATAATATATTTCTATTAAACAAGAATGCGATTAAATTTTAGTTATATTTATAAAATATTTTTGATTGTATATGGAAATGTTTTTGGAGTCCTACTAAGATATATTTACACACCACACATGGAACCTTCAAGATTCATGTAGTCTTTATTCATTTTCGACCATGTTAGAGACCAAGATCAGGATTGGGACCTTCTTTGACATTATGGTCCATTAGTGTGGGTTGTAATATAGTAGAGCAAGGATGTTCTTATACATTATTTGGTGTTCATTTTTGTGTCTATATTTATTTTCATACTAATAAAATAAATATTTATAATTTTTAGCCATTGATGACCAATTAGTTTATTTATTTTAGGACTTGATTGGATATGTGTCTATAAATATTGATTTTGGTCAGGTTTTACATACTTCTTCTCTCAATTTATGTTTCTAGTATTTTTGTTATTTATTTCATCCACTATGTCATGGATTTCACCACTACTATAATTATCTATATACCATTATTAGTGTCACAAAATAATGGTATAGTCTCGACACTATCATCTAGTTACTCCATAATTGTTATTTAGAAGCTTATGGAATACATGGAGGTGCATCTAATACCTCAAAGTACTCTGACCAAACGTACTTTTATAAAGTGGCATCCTGGTCAAGTTGCTAAAAATTATATCAAAATAATTCATGAATGGGAATAAATAGAATAATTTAGTTTGATAATAATTATATGAACAATTTTTTTGGGTCTTACAATATGGGATATGGTATACCAAAGACTAGTATTTAGTTATTACTAGGTTCAAAGCTCATTTTTGGGTTCCTACATACCCATGTATGCGGGAAAACATATTTACAAGGGTGGTAAAATTATGTTATGATTTTCTATTTTTCATTCATATTTAATTTCCACCTCGAGTGTTATACAAGGGTGTGATATATAATTGTTATATAGATTTTGACCAGTTGATATGTATGGGATGGGTAGATTCTTTAATCCATAAATATTGTCACGTAGGGATTTTTGAAATATTTTTCTTCAAACATTTGATTAAATTTAAAATTAAGAATGTTATAACAGTTTATAGATAGTTTAATGTGTCAAAAAATAAAGATAAATTGTGTTTCCATTCATAGAATCTTGTTTGTCTATTTCTACCTAGCCAGCCTTGGAATGTGTTTACAATGAATTCTGTTTGTGATGCTATGTACATGCATGTAATATAATCACATGATCCTGATAAGGGTATGCAATGATTATTCTAGAGTTTGAGCTTTTTAAAATGTAAACAAATAATTTAAAGACTATTTTTGTATATAGATTATTTGGTTGAATTCTTCTCAGCTACATCAGATTAACATGTGATGGTTGGACCACTTATGGGATGGTGAGGGGTTCCGTGTTCGGAATATATATTGATATTAAATATATCATGGTTTGGTATAGGTCCAAGAGGCAAGATGATAACTGAAATATAACACTAATAATGTAAGGTTAGGGGCCTCCAGGCCAGAAGGTGAGTGACATGGTGTGGTAGGGGAGTGTAGATGTAGTGACATTACACAATAAATTATATATTCACTATTTGAAATATTTCATATATATTTTTATAGATGTTTGACCATTGGACAATAATTTAGTGGGATTCCCCCTAAGATGGTTGTAGGGGAGCATTAGGAGTGATGAGATATGGTTTTGCATGAGTTTTCATTGGATGAGACCTTATAGGGTTAGAATGAGGCCACAGAGGGTTGGGATACTCATAATTATTATGTTTTTGAATAGGTATATGATCAGGTACATGAGGAATAGAATTATTTAATGGATGACTTTGTTTAATGGATGGATTACCATCATATGGTGAGCCTATTTTGGATAATATTAGAAATCAATAGGGGTGCTAAGGGAGACTATATATGGATGGCATACCTGAATCGGGAGTTCCAATCACAACCCCCACCACAATTTCAGGGTAACTACATATCACATGTATTTGGGAAGTTGATTGATTCTATATAGACCATCTTTAACCAACTCAAGACAACCCAAATCAATAGGGTGAATCAAGAATTAAAAATTCTTAGATGACTATAGAAATTATTGTAGAATGTAGTGGTACATGTTACAAGTCACGAGGGACTCACCTTTAAGGATTACGAGGCCTGGTTTATCAAGAACCACCTTCTGCAGATGCCGAGGGTAGATAGAGTATATGAGTTTATGATTCTCCACCATGTTGATAGTTATTTAAATGAATATTCTTCCAAATACGAATATTTATCACACTTTTAAACTATGATGGTAGGAGATAACCTGACCACTGTGTAATGATTTTCAGATGGCATGTGGTATACTCTCAAAGTGAAGTTGAAAATATTTATGGTGACATCCTTTTCATATGTAGTAAACTATTTACTAATTGATTGTTGTAATCTAATTGACCAAACATATTTGGGATGGGTTATGTTGTTAGCTAATTTAAGTGGTGATGCTTCATGTGGAAAGTATTAGGGCTATGTTGTTGCCACCCGACCCCATATTTTATATACATTACATTGGCAGGATTACAATGAATCATATCATAAATGAATGAGTATTTAATATTATTAGTAAACTAGATACATAGATGACCCATATATTAATATTTAATACACTAATTTCAATATTTTTTTTAATTTAGATGATAAATAAATAAATTCAAGATTAATAGTATTAAATACAATATATACCTTTATATTAGTCGTAATATGCTTCTATTTATTCATAGGGAAAAAATATGGTTGATCTCAAATGCTCTGTAAGGATAAAGTATATTGAAATAAATAATAAATAAATTATAATAATAAATTTGACATGTTAAATAACTAAACTGAGAAAACATATAATAAATAATTTGATTAGTAAGTGAATAAAAGTTAATGAAATGTAATAAATAGAATCAAATTTCATTCAAATGACAATAAAATGGAAAAGAAATATGCTAATGTATGAAACAAAAAACAGTTTCTATGTAATCAATAAACATAGAATGAAGGGCGTATGGATATATGAAAATGAAAAATATAATTGTATATTACATATTTAATCAAAATAATTGATATTATTTATTATTGGAAATCATTTCTATTCCACATAAAATCATATACTATCAGGATACATCATCAGGAAAATTTAAAATATATGTATGAAAACAATTAATTGACACAATTTATTTGTCTCATGAGAACCTATTAATGTTTTAATTATCTATATAATGTCTAGGATCCACCTATCATTGCATGTGAAAATCTTTACTCTTTCAGATAATGAATTTAATCATTTAGAAATATACATTATCAATTATTCTTATTAAATTTATAATACTGATTTATCAATATTTCCCTATTTAATAAAATAACGATCTTAATGGACACTATATGTAAAAATGATATATGTTTTATAAAATAATAATATAAATTGCATGCAATTATTGATATATAATAACAAATAATTCTCAATGGAATGTAAATTGGGAGAAAATCCATTACATTGAGTTGGAATCATCTCATGTGAATTAATATTCTTAAATAATATACATATGTTTAATATTTAATTTCTTTTAAACCATTTTGATTTTTAGAATTTCTTTTATTGCTTTTTTTACCATGTTAAGTACATAAAAAATTGATAAAATCGAGTGTTTTGAACAAATTCATTTTTTTTCACAAAAAACATTGTTATATCATCTATGGTTAATGGGGTCATTAAATAACATCTATAGAATAATAATAATGACATAAATAATAAATTTTACATAAATTATCTTTTTAATGAAATCCTGAAGGATGGTTATGAAAAAATTAATCAATGTTATAGTCAATGAGTCAGTAGACCATACATACGCATGAGTAACTTTCCAATTTTTCAATGACCATTATGGAATGGAAGTATTTACCACAATATAATTATATAATGAAAATTAAATCACAAATAAATTATTATTTAATTATATATAATTATATATATTCATTTATGGATTTTTTAGGTCAAGGTTTCGTTTTCACCTGGTACTCTTGCTACGCTCTTTTATATATTGTTATTATACTCATTCTCGTAATCAGCATCACTCCCTTATCCATCAACATAATGATTTTAGGGATAAATAAGGCCATCTTTATTTCTTCCACTATGGTGATGTTTCATTTTTTGGTGTGGCTCCTATTTTCTGATGGATCTTCCCCCCTTTGTTTTGTTTCCTCTTATTTGGCCATGTTTCTTCTTCTCTCTTTTTTTTACCCTGGGTTTTCTTAAGGAAACCATAAAATTGAACTCCTCTATAGTTTCTAGAACCATCATCAATCATTACCATACCAGTCGAACATGATGCATCTCTGACATCTTGATATTCATGGTCGTAGCATATGGCGGGTCTCTTCCACTTGCTGGTCAGTTTTAATTATTCTAGGTTTCTAATGGGTTTAAATATATATTTTCTAATACAATTATGTTCTATGGTTTTCTTGTTGATATCATAAATTCCTTCATTATTGTTGATTCTTCATTCCCAGATCCAGTTTTTTCTCTTCTTACTTTTCATTTGGTTCTTTTTGGGGCATGACTGGCTTGTTGGAGTTATTCGGTGTTCCTCCCTGGTGACGATGTTGGTCTCTTGGTGTTCTTCACATAGTGGTTGCTATGTCTGAAGAGTTTGGTGCTCCTGGTGGTACCCACATCTTGATGTTGTGGATTTGGTATATTATGAACTTATCTCTAGAGCCTGGTTTCCCCAAATATTCTCCCTGTCAAATTCAAATTATGGTACTCATTCTGATTTGGGATGTGAGTTTTGATTAGTAATCTACATTTTAAAGTGTGTTTTCCCTGAAATGACTTCAACTCATACTATGGCTACCTAGAGGTCTTTATCATTATGATGTTTTGTGGTGAAATGTTTTTTGGTGTGATCATTTGTTTTACATCTACAACCCCTTTGCGTCTTTGATGCTTTTTGATGGTTTTCAACGGCGGTGAAGATGTATTTTGGTTTTGTTTATGTGGTCATCTGATTTAGAAACCTGTGTGGTATTGATGTCGATGATGATGGTATTATTCCTTGGTGATGATGGTGAATGGAAGTGATAGGACCCCATCTGATGAGGTTATTATTGGGTCGATGCCTCCTTGTGTTTGATGTTGGTTTTGAATTTAGAATTTTGTGGAACCATCTTGAACCGTTGGATTCCCGCATGATGGATATGGTTACCACTTTTCCATAATGAGGCTATATTTTAAAATAAAAAATAGATTTTTAAGATTATATATTTTTATAAATATAATTATTATTATCTAAATGGAATCATATCGTGTTAAGGAGGTGGTATTCCGCACGCCCTTGAATGAATTTATCACTTATTTATGTGTTCAATAAACGGTAATTATGAAAATGACATATATATAATAATTTAAAAAATGTAATTATTTCATTAACATAATATATACAATCTTTATGGAATAAATTTTTAATTTAAACTACCAATTATAGAATCTATATATCATATGACTGAGTCACATCACTATGAGAGGGAACATTTTACACTTCGACCAATGATGTTATCATTTTTACAAAAAAATTATAGTATAATGATATGTGTTGTAAAACAATTAAATATTTTTAGAGAAATAATAAATATAATAAATAACATATATATAAAGATTTGGCATCATCATTGTCATCTTTTAAGTGTGATAAGGAATAATAAAAAATCATCGTTTCGTGAGGTGGCAGTTCATTGTACACATAAACAGTATATTCCAAAACCATTAGATGGAATTTTATTTAAATTATTGTATAAAAATTAGAATAAAAACATATCAATAGTTTGAGGATATTTTTTTGTTAAATAGTAATGTAATTAAAAAATTAATTCCCTTTAAAAATAAATAAATTTAGAATCCTGATGAAAAAGCCTACCTATTTTTCAGGTAACTCCCTTCTGTTTATACCAATATTATTTTTGTAGTTGATAAAATCCTAAATAGATACATAAAGGAGGAATTTAGGGATATTTGGAGGTTAATTGGGAAGATATTTTCTAACTAGAAATTTCCTAGAAGGGCTGAGGAAATAGAAGTTGTGGTGGCCTTATTCATTGGAGGAAAAATAATCATGTGATATTTTTTAAAAGAAGTTATTTATACCTGAATTGTAACATATAAAAGTCATAAAAAGAAAAAAAATCCAAAAATGGAAGATTAATGAATTAAATATTACCAAATAATGGGTTATGTACCATTGTTTAGGTCATTCTTGCCCCTTAAGTTATAGGTTTAGTCCCTTTTAAATCTTACTTTTACTTAAAAATTGAAAAAAATTATCGTTAATACCACAAATATCTTTTGTAAAATTTTTTTTACCTTATTATAAAATATAAATTATTCTAATTTCAAATGTGGAATCCATATTTTCAAACTATAATCACATAAGGGTCATAATTTAATTTAAATTTAATCTCATAGTTTGGTAGACCTTACAGTTTTTAAGGTAAAAATGTCTAATAGATTGTTGAATTTTTATAAAACATTTTAATTGAAATTGATTCAAATGACCTAAACTGGATTAACATAATTATAATTGATATAATTTTTCTATAAATGAAATATAAATTATTATTTTACACTATAAATAAATTATATGAAAAATAATTTTGAATTAAAATTGAATATTATTAATCATTGATTAGAAAATAAAACATCATAGAAAAATATTGAATGGTAACCCTAATCAAATTTTTATGTTTCAATTTAAATGATTATGTTTATATTGACATATAAAATTTATAAAAGAAAAAAAATTATTTAAAAAAGGTTCTCCATTAAAAGTTTTTGAAACTACCGTTATAAAAATGTATAATTTTATGAGTAATATTCGAGTAGTTCTTATCTTATGCATATAAACTATTTTTGTTGAGTTTTAAAAATTTTATATTGATATGTAATATATATAATAAATTAATCTGACAAATTTATTTTTATTAATTTTATTTAATTTCAAAAATAGCTTCTTGAGAAAAAAAATATTTAATATAAAAATATTCCCTTTTAATTCAATTGCTTCTTATATTCATTTCTAAATAATTTATAGTTAATGAATTATTTTTATACAAGTTTAAACCATATATTTGCATATGTTTGTTAGTACTATTCAGAACAACTAACATACTGGATATGTTATGTCTGAATATATTATGAAATAATATTTTAATAATATCACGTTGTTCTATACAACTCGGTCTTGTAGGTAACAAAAGACGTTGAAGAAAATCATTATTTTATATATCACACTCTAAATTTGTATCACATTAATTTAAAGATATAAATCATATTTAATTTTTTAAAAATATTAAATTAATTATAAATTCTCAAGATATTATATTTACGTTCATTAATTAGGATACATGGAAAAACACGCTATCGAATAAGAAGTTTCCTACTTTAGTATTTCTGGGCATTAAATTATCCCCACCATAATTAAATTGGGTCCTCACAATTTAATCACGATCTTTGGAATTGATTGTTTGATATTTTATATGGATTAATTCCCATTTATTTATAAGGGTTCACAACACATTCAAAATATTGAGAGAAATGAATTAAAAAGGTCACATGGAATAACATATAACTTGGTCTCTATGTAGTAGAACATTAGTGTAATTTTGAGATACATACTTTGGGGAAATGAATAAAAAATATGTAGGGGTTATTGAGGAAATAAATAAAAACATGTGAATGGTCAATTGAATGTTGAGGGCCTCAACATTAAAAATCTAAGATGATTTATAAAACTATTGACTATACATAAAATAAGGTATTTGGAAAAAAATTATATTTTATGTTCAATTTCATAACATAGAATAATTATTTTAATTCCAAGTCATATAAGAAAATATACATAACTGATATATTTCTATATACACAATGTTATCATATATATTTTCATCAATCATTTTATAAATTCATAAAAAATAGAATTGTATTGCCTGATGTAGTAAAAGAAATTTCTAAAGGATCTTCAGCCCCCTGAAAGAGTGACAAACCTATATATAAGTCTCTAACAATTTTCCAAAACATTTATGGTTGATAAATCAATCAATAATCCTAAAATGAAACATTATAGGTTGATAATTATATTTAGTTATAAAAATTTTTAATTAAAAGAAACAAAATATTAACTAGGACATTTCATAGGTCAATGGTTGGAATGAAAAACTTATCCTCCTTCAGTCATGGGTTCATGTTGTACTGATATTCTAGAATTCATTAGTTTCACATGGATTGAAGGTTGTCCTTTTAAAAAATCCTTATTAATATAATTTTTAAAATAAATAATATTTCCATCCTTGAATTAAGGTTAATCACTAAATAGACTTTTAATTATGGTTTTAAATATGACCATATGAATAATTCAACGACATATTTTCACATTGATCCCAATGTGTTCTAGCTTTTATCCTCAAGTAGAGGGAATGAACTCAAGCAATGTCCAGTTCTAGAAATTTACGAAAAAAAAGTTTAAATGAATCCTTAGGATGAGATTTTTTTCCATCAATCATAGTCTTTATTTTTTCAAAACAATTATATTATATGTGACCTTGTTTCCTAAACATTAATAAATTTTCTGATCCATTGAGACACTTTAAAGGGTTACTCCTTCTGCATTCCTAGTATAATGAAAATTAATCTTTCTTTTCATTAAGGTATCCACCACTTCCGTTCTTAGAAACCTCCATCATTCTATTATTTTGTTTTTTTAGGATTTGGTTATGGAATTTTTTAATCATATTTTAGGAAAACTAATTAGGCATAAACACTATATCATTAATTACTATAAACTCCTCATTCAATATTTCATTGTGTAACCTTGTCCTTATTGTAATAATATTGAAATGACTCTTCTATGTTATGTGCCCTAACTAAGACATAATTCATCGTGTGGGTAACAATATTTATAGTGGGAAAAGAATATCATCATTTTAGTATATATAAACTCTAAATCCCTATTTTAACCAAAAAACGACTTAGTTTTAACCTAGTTTAATCATTTTCATTAGTTATTCAAATCATATAAAATGGTTTTAAAGAAAATTTTAAATCAAACTAAGCATATCCCTTAGTATTTTCTAACCAAGTGCCCGATAAGGCCCATTAACATGTATCATGTCTCACCAAGCTAGGCCCAACTCCCTTTTTATATTTGTTACTTATAGGTACATTTATACTACAAAAATGACCACTTTTAGTATAAACACATGTATATAATTCAAGGAAGACACACATAATCTATAACATACCAAAATTTTAGGATGTTTTTATATACTTATCCACAAATTACTCCTTAGGGTTTTGTTTTCTAATAATTGTTTTCTTAAATATAGTTTCCAATAGTACTACTAAACAACCATTCATACCAATAGTAGTGAACCCACACCAGATATACTAGAGCCTATGTCTAATATAAATTATATCGGCATGATTTTATTGAATAAAATCTCAATGAACCAAAATTTTAATAGTCTTGGTAAACTAGATATAGACATGATTCTGATATTGAAAATTGATATAGTTATTAAAAGATATTTTTTTTAATTTTAGGATAAATAAATAAATTATAGAATAACTGTATTCCATTAATTATTTCATTGAATATATTTCATAGTATACCTCTTTGATTCCTAGTGAAAATGAAATAAATTAAGATTGAGCTCAAATGCACAGTAAGGGTAATATATAATTGAAGAAACAATTAATCAATGAAAATATTAATTATAAAATCATAAGTAAATGAACTCACAATCAATATAATCATTAAAATTAGATAAATTTCCATAAAAATTATGTAATGTTATTAAGTATAAATACATTCTATCTAAATAACAATATAATGAAAAATAAACATGGAATTTTAAGAAACTGAAAACACTTTCCATTTAATAAATATGCTCAGAATTAAGTGAATAAATAGATATATCGATGAAAATTCTCATCGATAAATAATAAATAAATAAAAATGAATGAAATGAATAATTATTGGACTTAATATTTAAGGCACATGAAAACGACTTCTTTCATGATCCTTCATCCAGATTGTTTAACCAACTGTTAGAATCATATTTAATATGTGAAAAGTATTTATCTCATGAGAACCTCTAGATGCATTATGGAGCCATATAATTTCTTGGATAGACCAATCATTATATTTCAGAATTATTAATAATTTAAAATAATCTATTTTATCAAGAAAAAATATTCCGTATCATATATCCATAATGAATAATGAATACAAATTAATCAATAATTCCCATGTTAATCATATTACTGTCCAAGTTAACACCTTTTTTAAAAATGATATAGGGTTTAGGAAATAATAATATTTATTTTACGATAATAATAATATTCATGTAAATTACTTACATAAAATGATTAAAATTGATTCATTTTTTCAATATAATGTTCACAATCATAAAAGGGAGTCAATTTCAAAGATAATATATAAGAATGTTATTTATGAGGAAAAGCTCTTAACATTCCAAAGTGTCCAATTCCAAATTGAGAAATTTAAATCATTATCCCAATGAATATATTAAATTAAATGAAACATATAATATGATGATATTATGTATATTCAAGATATAATACTTCAAATAGTAGTATGTACATCAGAAAATGTGAATTGGTGCAAAGTAACAAATTAGCCTAAATGGTATGTAAATTGAGAGAAAATCCATTACATTGAGCCGGACATGTCTTGTGTGCCATTAGAATCTTAAATAATAAACATATTTTATTATTTGATAAATTAGTAATGTTTATAATGTTTATCATTACATTTAATGAACTTATTACCTTGTTTTGTACAACTAAATAAACAATTAAGTTTACGTTAGTGGTTTTTACCAAATTCGGGTTACGTGTCAAAACAATTTGTAGGTATGCTATAATAATAGGTGTAACTACATTATATAGAAGAAAAATAATAATGAAATAAATATATAATATATATATCAATTTAAATATTAATACAAACCATTAATTATTCTTCAAAAAAATTAACCAACATTACAATAACGGTGACGGTAAGTCGTACATTTGCTGGGTAACGTTCCCATTTTACAATAGACGTTATGCGAAGAAGGTAAGTAACATCATTTAATTTTATAATAATAATTATATCATAATTATAATGAAATTTAATTATATATATTTATACATATAATTCTTGTGAGGTAAATGGAATCACATCGTGTCGAGGAGGTGGTGGTCCAGACATCCACAAACAATGATTTCACTTTTAAACTCTGTGTGAAATGTAAATAATTAAATTGATATATATATATATATATATTATTTATGGAAAGGTAATTATGTCATTACAATCAAAAAATTTTAATATCACTAATTTTTTTTAAACCACCAATTATAAAATCCATATATTGTGTGGTCGAATCACATCACTTTGAGGAGTGGTAGTCCACACTTCCACAAATGATATTATCATATTCACAGAAAAATAAAAAGTATAAATACATGTTTTTTAAAATAATTAAATAATCATAATGATATCAAAAATTTCATATATAACATATATAAAAAGATTTTACATCTTATTTCACAGCCTCAGATGGTGGTAAAGGAGAAAAAACTATCACTATTCAATGAGGTGGTAGTTCACCATACACATAAAAATTATGTTCATTACCCATTAGATAGATGTATCGGTTAGTGTAAGTCATAACATTATCATAAATTTTTTGTTTATATATTGATAATATTGGTTTGGCTATATAAGTATGTAATAAGTAAAATTGAAATAGGGAAGAAAGGAATAAAATTGAAGAGTTTGAAGAAATATGTTACATATTTTTCATTTAACTCATTACCAAATGGATCCCTTTGATTTATTACTATAAAAAGAGTGGAATAAAAGTGTAAGGGAGGTATTTTGGCAGGTGAATTGGGTACATCATATCGGAACCTGTGTTTTCTGAGAAGTGTGAGGAAGTGAAAGTGGTGGTGACATTTTATAAGGGAGGAAAAGGACACACATTGTATTTTTTAAAAGAAGTTAGGTGTGCTATGTTTTTTTCATCAAATGGTCATAAAATACAACCCAATATCAAGAATTTATGGATTATGGCCGAAATATATACACCCAATTCATGTTGGAATGTTTCAAAGGTCATTCTGGGAACTTATGTTAGAGGTTTAGTCCCTTGTGTAATATATTTTTTCCTTAATAATTGTAATAACTTTTAATTAATCTCACTAGAATTTTTTGTTGAAAAATAAATTTAAAAAATTACAGTTAATTTATTATTCTTATTAAAAATATGTAATGAATTTCTCAAAATTAGAGTAAAATTAGTGGATGAAATTAATTTAAATTTAATCTTATAGATGAGACGATGATGCATGTTATTTAAGTAAAATCATTAAATGATTGCTATGATTTTATATTGAATTTAAAATTTAAATGTATTACAATGAAAAAATTGATTAATTGATAAAAAAATTATATAATTTTATTTTTAAAAAATAAAAATAAAATTTAATAGTTTAAAAAATTAGACAAATAAGAAATTTGGAATTAAAATTTAGTATTTTTAAATATTAATTAAAAAAATTATTCTTCAATGAAAAATACAAAAAATTCATCCGAATTTTTTTTTATGTTTTTATTACAAAGATGATGTTTATTTGGATATATATAAATTTAAATAGTCTCAAAATGTCGACTTAATATAGGTTCATCATTAAACTATGGAAAAATACATTTATAAAAATAGAGTATTTTATGGTAACTATTCAGTCTATCCTTATCTTATTCTTATAGAATATATAGGATGTGTGTAAATTTTTTATTGAATATATAATACATGTATAACCTTAATATGACTCACAATTTATCTTTAATTTAGATTTATAGTATAAAAACACTATGAGTATAAAAAAATTTCTACAAAATTAGTTCCATTCTATCCAGTTAGTTCATATATTAATTTATAAATAAGTGGTTGTGAATGAATTATTTTTATATTAATGTAAAAAATACATTTTCATAGGTCTCTAATAATATTGAGAACCTCTTACTTAATTCATATATTATTTCTTTTTATACTAAGTATTAATATTATTATAATATGTTTTTATTGAGTAAAACTCTGTCATGCGTGAAATGGAGGCCATTATTAGAACTAATTATTTCATTTTTTACTCTAAATTATTATAACATTTATAGAAATCTATATGTTAAATTCTGTTTTTTAAATTACAAAATAGATTATGGAGTAGGTCTTCATCGTTTTTTTCAGTGTTGGTCAATTAGAAAATTTCGATCTCAACGAAGGAGACCTCTAAAAGAGTGTCAGGAAAGTGGCCTGATCATGAATGCTTAGATGATATATTGAAAACCTCCTCAGAGAATCAGAATCCATATAATACATTAGACATAGTTATCCAAATAAGGACTGGGAGTATAACATGGATGTAATAGTTGGTATTTAATAACACAATAATGTTGTGGAAGAGATATTGGGACCTATAGTTGGGGTTATTGGATAGTAGTTAGTGCAGCTCAGCTGGTTAGGAAGACCTCATGTAGTCATGCATCATGTAAGAAGAACACAACACAACTACTAATTACAGATTAGTATAGGGATCTGACTACAGTTAGAGGAATTACATGATTACTGGCATGTCTGGTATCATTTTATTTTAGGGCATTGGCCTTTTTTGGTTCATTATGTCCATGAATGTATGGTTTTGGGACTATTTTGGGTTGGTTAGTAGGTTAGATTCATCATTGATGGATTACACACACACAAACACACATATATATATATATATATGTTATAGGTTTATTAACACTAGAAACTCTTGTGCGAATCGATGAAATTCTGGTTTGATTTTTGTTGTGTTTCCATCTAGGAATCAATGTGATGTTTGTTCTCTATGAGGTGAGTGGTATTGGGATGGTATGGGGATCTAATGAGAGGAAGTAAATGATGATTGTTAATAAGGAATCATGAATTATTTGAGTACATTAATAGGATTAGAGTGATGGTATGTTACATGATGTATTATGAGTCTACAGATGGTCAGTGAACAATTAAAATACCTGTATTGGGCCAGGAAGTGGCTGAGTAGGTAACTCCTATGTTAGGGAGTTCCTTATAGGACTTTGAATTATGATTAATGATCGAGGTATACCATGTTGTTCTAAAATATAATTTTATGTTTAGTAAAACTTATTGTTAATCCTTGATGGCTCGAGGATAAGCTTTGATAAGTTTGGGAGATTGTAATGCCCTAGGATATTAAGTGGGTCAGAATTTCCATAACTTATTTGAATTTTTTATGATTCGTATTTGGTTCTCAGACACATATATTTCAACATCATTAGAAAAAAAAATCACTATACATCATAAAATATGACTTTTAGAAGGGATATAAGGCTACGAAATTGACTCAGTGTTTAGGATGAATTTTTGGTGTGTCGGGGATCATATATATAGTTTCATTAGTATGGGGATAGAGGTTCAATGTTCAGACAATATGTGTTGGCTCCTAGGGGTAATTATGTGCCCCCTAGTGTCAATTTTCATGTACTATAATACTATATAGGAGGGAAATATGGACTCAAAGGTTCTTATATCTTTTTTTTGTAGAGGGATTCAAACAATATAGGGAACCATATGCATGGAAACACACATAATACCACTCCTGTAGTATGTTTTCCTAGTTGGCACATCTATGGGTTAGAATTCATAGGCTTAACTGGTTCTTTTGGGATCTAAATATTTTAAATAATATTGCTTCTTGTTTAGGATCCCCTATTAAAATTGATCATAGAACCATGAATGGGGATCTTGGATTATATGCTAGAGTTTTGGTGGAGGTCAACTTAGCTAGTGAATTACCAACTTCCATAGTATTTAATGCCCCTGATCACAAAGTGGAGCTCAGTATTGATTATGAAAAGAAACCACCCTTCTGTGAAGTTTGAAAACTGATTGGGAATAATTTTGCCACTTGTAGGGTTGCTAGGAAGCATCTTTACCCTCCAGTTAAAAATGATTGGAAAGAGGTTAAACATACCAAAAAGGGGAAAAATACTATGGACAAATCTGATACCCCTACAAAAAAGAATGATATCTGGGTCAATAAATTCAATTCCCCCTCAACCTTAGAAGGAAAATCTTGGGCTGTTTTGGTTGAGGAAGGGGATGATTCTCAAAACAATGATAAACCCATTGATTTAAAAGGATCTATTGATGACTGTAAGAGAAGTTTGTCTGACAAGAGCATCCATAAACCTATTCCCAATTCTGTTAATATTGCCTCTTCCTATGGTAATTAATTTTTAAATGAGAATCTATGTAGGAACATGGAAGAGTAAATAACTTCTCCCAAGGAGAATGTTGTTGCTTCCAACATGACACATAGTGATAATGTTAACACTGAAGTTCTAGGTAACATTGTGCTTTTTAATTCTGATGTTCAAAGTGTTTCTATAGCTACTGCAGTTCCTAGAATTAAGACTCAATCTGTTATTGGATCTTCTGGAATTTCTGATGATCACATTTTATCATACACTCTCGATCCTACCCTGAATTTACAAGCTGAATCTCTCCCTGTTCAGAAGGAGGAGTCTAATCCTCTGACTGACATGAAGATTCCTGCTCCTTTGCAGAAACAGTTGGACTTTTCAAGTATTGTTCTTGTTGAAAATACTAGTAGTTTTACTATTAGCTCTATCACACATGCTGATAATGCTTCTCTTGATCATACTCAATTGGATTACAACTTTCCATGTACTCCACTACCTACTCCTGAATCTGTCCAACATCCTGCTCACTGATTGGTTAATAGGATGGTTCCTAATTCTTCTCATGTCAATCAGAACAAGGAACATAACTCTCGTCCTGTTTCTAATCACTCAAATCCTGTTGAACGTGAAACTATCCAGAATGTGACTGAGCCCCATCCTCATCATGAGAAATCTCCTACTCATGATGTTAATCTTGAGACCATTCAGAAAATCTCTATTCTGCCTCTTGAAAAGGACTATGCTCATAAGGCTGAAAAACTTCACACACTGGACAGTTCTGCTCCAATGTGTTCCTCAGATCCTGTTTCTATTCATAATGCAGATCTAAAAGCTAATCTCTCTCATAATTCTGAATCTGATGGGAGTCAACACAATTTATCTTCTATCACAATGGTTATGAGATCCCAAAAAAAGAAGGGCTCTCGTAAATAAAAAAAGAAGAAGGATTCTAACCGAAGACACAATCGGAAATGAATGTCCTCTTCTGGAACTGTCAAGGGGTGGCCAATAATGAAACCTCCACTACTCTTAGGAGGTTTTTAAATACTCATAAACCATAACTTTTTTCCATTTCTGATCCTATGGTTAATTTTAAAATGAACATTATGGGATTTGGATCACTTAATTACAGTTCTCTGGGTTCTTGTAATAACAGTCCTCAAGTTGACTCAATGTGGATTTTTTGTCATAATAATTTAAATAATATTAACATTTTTAGAATTTTTGATCAGCAACATACTTGTGACTTCTTGTGGAGTGGTCAGCACATCTTTTTTACTATGGTTTATCCCAAAAATAGGTATCAGGATAGGAGAGTTTTATGGCTTGATCTCCTTGATATTTCTAATCATATTCAAGACTCTTGGATTGTTTTGGGAGATTTTAATTCCATTCTTTCCCCATCTGAAAAAATTGGTCCCCCTAATCTCTCCATTTCTACTAGAGAGATTAAATCTACTATTGATGACTGTAACCTCTTTGAGATCAACCTTATTTGTTCAAAATACACCTGGTACAGAAAACATTATAATAAGAACGTTGCAAGTAAACATGATAGAGCCTTTGTCAATATGAAGGCTCTTGATATATGGGAAAAAATATTTATTGTTACTCTTCCTAGAATCAATTCTGATCATCACACCATCCTTTTTAATCTCCACATTAATGATCGAAAAACTTTATTTCCCTTCAAATTTAACAATGCTTGGTCTTCGAATCCTGATTGTGTCACTTTTATTTTTAACCCTTGGAACTCCATGAAGCATCATAAAGATTATTTTGCTTGTTTACATAAATTGAAAGTTCATAAGAAAGATCTAAAAGGTTGGTGTAAAAATGAAATCTCACAAATATATCTTGACATCTCCCACCTTGAAGATGAACTCAGTCACTTCCAATCTCAGAACACTAATTCTGATTCTATTTTGGATCCTTAGTTGGAAGCTAATATCTCTTCTAAAATTAATTCCTTACTTTCTTTTAAAGAAAATATTCCTAAACATATGTTTTGAACTAAATGGATTACTGATGGTGATCACATTACTAAATTTTATAATTGTCTTCAATGAATTAGAAAGTCCAGTCGTCCTCTTTCTATGCTCATTCATAATGACATGGTCATTGATTCTGAAGAAGCCATTATGGATCATGTTACCTCATATTTTTATAACATTTTAAATGGTCTGGACAGAAATGTTGATCTTAAAACTGACATCATTCATTTTCTGGTGGATGAAGGAGATAATAAGTCCCTCTTAAGAACTCCTCTCGATCATGAAATCAAAGACATTGTTTTTGGGTTAAACCCAGACAGTGCTCCTGGTCCGGATGGATTCAATAATGTTTTTTTCCAAAATCATTGGGATATCATTCAAAATGATGTTTGTAACCTTGTTAAGATCTTATTCACTCATGGATGTCTTCCTCATGGAATTAATGCTAAATATATAACATTAATTCCTAAAGTTGAGAATGCTGCTGAGATTCATCAATTCAGACCTATAGCTTTGATTAACACTATCTATAAAATCATCACAAAAATTATTTCAAATAGACTTGCTCCTATCTGTAATAGAATTGTCTCTTGGAACCAATTAGGTTTTATCAAAGGAAGATCCATTCAGGACTGCATTTTCCTTGCTCTTGAATGTACGAATACATTAAAAAAATCTAGAGGTGGTTGTGTGGCCATCAAAATGGATATTAGAAAGTCTTTTGACACCATTGATTGGAATTTTATTTACAAAGTTCTTAGAATGTTTGGTTTTAATGATTCGTTCATTGGTAGAATCAGGACTCTTTTTCACTATCCTCGTATCTCTATCCTAATTAATGGTACCCCTCGTGGTTTCTTTAAATCCCCTAAAGGTTTCTGGCAAGGAGACCCTCTTTCTGCCATCCTCTTTTTTATTGCTGAAGATTACCTTAGCAGACTTATAAACCACCAGGTTGAACAAAATTTAATTAAACCTATTCAGGTGGCCAGGAACTTAAATGCCTCCACACATCTTTTATATGCTGATGATATTATCTTATTCATAAAAGGGGATCAGAAAAAACTACATTCTCTCAAGAAAACTATATCTCACTATGAGGATGTCTCTGGTCAAGAAATTTCCTGGAACAAATCTTATATCTATTTTGGCAAGAATTTTCCTGCAAGAAGGAAATATGGTATTATAAATTACCTGGGTATTAAAGAGGGCCTTTTACCTTTCACTTATTTGGGTGTTCCTCTATTTTGGGGTCGTCCCAAAGCTACCTATTTTTCTAGTATCATTTATTATATCACAAATCAACTAGATAATTGGAAAGGGAAGTCTCTCTCCATTGCTGGGAGAATCTATTTGGTTAAATCGACCATTGTTTCTAAAATGATCTATTCCCTTATGGTCTATAAATGGCCCGTTGGTATATTTAGAAAAATTAATAGTTATATTAAAAACTTCATTTGGACTGGAAGAATTTTTGGAAAGAAGCTTGTCACAATTCCTTGGACTTCTTGTTGTAAACCCATTGCTAATGGTGGAATTGGCATTAACAATTTAAAGCTGTTCGTTGATGCTCTTCAGGCCTACCTTACTTGGCACATCATTAACTCTTCTTCTAAAGCTACCAATTTTTTAAACCATTGGTTTTTCTCTATGCTTTCAAAAGGTAATCTTAATTTCATTAACTCTTCCATCTGGCCTTCCATTCGAGACACTTATCACAAAATCATGCAAAATTCTAGATGGATTGTCAGTAATGATTCTTCCATTAATTTTTGGTATGGAAAATGGTGTGGTAGCCCTCTGATTTCATTATTACCCCTAGTAATCTTACTGAAGATAATAATTAGTCTATAAAAGATGTATTATAATCTCCTGATTGTGATCTCCCTACTTTTATTATGCAAGCTATTGATAATTATACTTTTTATTCTGTTGGTGATTTCCATGATTGTGAACCTTCTTCTAATGGAATTCTATATTCGAAAAGCTCTTATAAACATAAGTTCTCTAACCATGAAGTTAATTTTTCTTGGTTGAATCAATTTAACAAACCTTGGATTAAACCTTCCAGGCATACCCTTATTTGGCGCATTGCGCACAATAGATTACCTTTGGAAACTAGTCTGCAAATCGTTGGCATTTCTCTTTGTTCTAAGTGTTGTCTGTGTAACCAACATAGGAAAGATGCCAATCATCATTTTCTATATTTTCCAACAGCCTCTTCTCTTTGCAATTACATATTTTATTTTTTTAATTACAGAAATCCCATTAATGATTCAATTCCTTTGTTTCTAAATAATTGCACTAGACATGATGCTTCCCTGCAGGTTAAATATCTATTTTTTGGGGTAGTGGCGGAACTCCTGCATGAACTCTGGTATGTTAGAAATGATCTATTTCACAATAACAACTCTCTCAATCTTAATGCAAGGAAGTCCCGAATTCTTCTTTTGATTCATGAAGCATCCTCAATTCGAAAGGTCTGTTGCAACAATTCAGTTGGTGATTTTATGATCCTTCATCATCTTCATGTTCCTGGAATTTTCCTAAAGACAAAATGATCCTTTGAAGTGTTCTGGGAATCTCCAATGCCAAGATGGATCAAAGTGAACGTTGATGGCGCTTCCAAAGGCAACCCTGGTCCTTCCAGTTGTGGTGCTATCTTCAGAGACATAACTGGTCAATGTCAGGGTTGTATCTTTGTTGGATGTGGACACTCTTCATCTCTGGAGGAAGAAATGCTCAGCATCATTCATTCTGTTGACTTTTCTATTCAATGAGGTTAGAAAAATCTATGGATCGATAGTGATTCAACAACAATTATACATGCCATCTGGAATAACAACATCCACCTAGCCTGGTATCTCACCGCTCGTTGGATGAACTGCCTTAATTTTCTCCATGGGATTGACTATATATCTACTCATGCCTACCGTGAAGCAAATTTCGTTGCTGATGCTCTGGACAACAAATGAGTCCATCAATGAAATACTTGGATGGATGCTATTCCTTCAGAATTATTATATCTTTTTGATAGAGATTGGAAAAAAATCCCTTCCCTTCGCATCTTGTAATCCTTTTTTGCTTATCACTAAATTATGATTTGGTCTTTGGCCAAAGAATTACCTTTAAAAAAACAAGGGTAGAATGTTATATAATTGTGTTTATTATGCTTTTATTGTGATTTACACACATTATATTTTGGTTGATGTTCTATTGGAGTAATGTGCACATAGATATCCAGTTCAAGGTGGTGATGACCACTCATGTGGGTGGAGACCCTCGTATACTATACTATATAGTTGATGGTATTGACCATAAATTATTTTTGAGGGTTATCGCCATTTAAATACACATAAATAATGATGAGAATATCAATTGGGGACTGAGGCTCTCCATGATACATGGGGCCATTGGTATGGGATGTTAGGAGGACAAAAAAAGTTGTTCTTCAAGATGTCATACATCGATCTGATGGTGATTATTAATAGAAGTAAATATTCTAATGTTACATAGACATGGATATGTGGAGATTATGGGGACTAATTGAGAAAAAATTCATCAGGTCATGGACCACAATGATCGGGAATTCCATTTGGACATCAGGATACATCATTTATGACATGTGGTGTTAGTGAAATATTTAGAGGTGGAACATGATGGTTCACAGGTGATGCTTGTCATCAAAGAATTCATTGGTATTTATGTAATGGTTACTCACCACTAAACATATATGTATATACACAGAATATGTTTTCCATATATATTACACGGGGCACCTATTCATTTTTTATCAATAATGGGTGATGTAGTGATCACTTCCTTGTGGCTGTTGAACATATGGAAACAGGTTATTTTTATTATATGAGCATGTTATTCTTTGTTATTTATATTTTGAACCCATTATTGAATATGGATGTAATATAGGAATACATATGTGGTGGCCTTACTGATATTTATTCTAACATGGTATGGATGCCCTTTGGGAAGCATGTGGACTTTTTTCATTTATGATCAGGTAAAGGACTGAGATTATGAGTTGGACCATAGTTGTGAGATTGAACCATTAGGATGAGATTGATGAAAGTGGTCCATGTCAGTTCCTTTTAAGGAGTTTTAGTTTAATTATTTTTCTTCTTTTTTTAATTATTCTTATATATGTGTGTGTGTGATGATGATTATTTATAATCATAAAAATAATATTCAACTTTATCTATTCACATATTGTAACAATTATATCAATTAATTGAACCAATGATATATGAATTAGAAATTAATATTAGTTTGATGATTTCTAAAATTATGTTTTTTGTTTTCATGTTAAAATCCTCCAATCATCATAAAAAATAACAGGTCGGTCATCATTGTTAAAATAAAATTCTCTCTAAGGCCAACTAAATCATCCTCAGTATATCTATTATAAATTTTATTATGAAAATATGACATTTTTTATTTGTCCCCATTATTGATATGTAACATAGAGTACTCGTAGATGAACTATATTCTCATAACCATAAATATAAATTCTCTCTCCATTTAGTATGATACTTATTATTTGTTTAATGAACATCTGTTGGACATCTCTCAATACATGTGGGAAACTACAATGTAATAAAAATAGTGTAAAACCATTGTGATTAGTGATATCTATGATCAAACATATATGTGACACCAATATCACAACATTAATATGCTCAATCAATGAAATTGTGGAAAGTATTTATCCTACAATCATATAAATAAAACCATCAGTAACTTCATTTATAAAATCATATCACTCCAGCTTTTTAGATCAATATCAACTCAATTTTCGTAAAAATTTTACTACTACATTCAAATATCGAATTTGATTGTGAATATCATATTTACAGTAATTCAGATTATTTAATAGCTTAAAATAATATATCCCCCTAATTGGATGCCTCATAGACCATTAATTTCATTCTTGTTAGTAAATAAACATATATACTAACTAATAAAGAGTTACTTGATTTCTCTATATTAATATAAATAATACTAGAAGATCCTCTCAATCGTTCATTTTCATTTTTTAAATTTTATCTACATTTTGGAAGAGTTTAAATTATCATACATATTCAATATATATTTCATTTAATTATTCTTATAGAGACCAACTTGTTCACACTGATTATTTTGGTTTTCCAAATCACCTCTAATAGATTTCTTCTGGTGGTATTCAATATTTTCATTTAAAATATTTTTCTTATGCATATATGTATCATAAATTTTATCTTTCCCCTTCTGGTTATACATTTTCAGTTTTTAGAGAATCATACAATCATTTCTTTTTGTATTTAATTCTTTTTGGGAATCCCAAAGTAATAATCATATGTACATGATTTTGTTTATTTTTATTCTATTATTATATCCTTATTTAATTATAGTTAACCTCTATATGTAATTTAATCTTTACTTACTTTTCTTTATAACCTTGAAATATTCATTATATGTATATATTATATGTTTTTGAAAATTATTTTGTATCGTAAATGTCAATGTATTTCTTATCGCTGATTTTTTTAGATACTGTTTACATTAAATTAACCATATATCCATTTATTTGATGCCGATATTTGGAAAATTATATTATTTTACTAGTAATAGTATGTTTTATTACCAGTTATTCCACAACACTAGAAAAATTCTATGATCATTGATCTTTTATTTTATTAAAAAACCTATCCTAAAAATTCATGATTTCAAAATCTTATAAACCTAAACATAATTTTTATAGGAAGATATGGACTTATTGGAATCTTCGTTTAACCCTTATATGTGAAAAAATTCACCACTCATAGATTCTTGGTCTACATATATTTGCAAGCACTATTAGTGATGTCAAAAATATTTAATTTTTCACAGTCGTTATATTTCTAATTTTTATGATTTCAATCATCATTGATTAAAATTCAATATTTACAATCATCAAAATCCAATTCATATTTTACTATTCAAATGAATTAATCATTATGAAAACTAAAATACCTACTATGTAAATTTTATATAAAAAACTTTGGTTTAAAAATCCTCAAATTGATATTCATGATGTTTATCTGACAATCCTACAAACATCATCACTGATAAAAAGTCAATAAGTACTGTTGAAAAAAATACAAATTAGGAAAATAAAAATTTTAATATATAGTATTATAGGAATAAGTTTGGTTATGCTATAGATGTAAAATAAATATAAATTTAATCTAAATGGTGTTTTATAATATATCATGCATGAAAATTTTTAGGTAAGGGGTTTATTTTATAATGTAACTTTTTTCGATATTATATATTATTAATTTTACAATGATAAAAATATATTCTATATATATCCCAAATATTATGAATGTTTTTTGAATTCCATTTCAATAGAATACTTTTTTTAGTTTCATTATGATTTTTATAATTACTCTGGTGTCTGATAGAATGTTTTCAAGGAAAAAGAAATTTTAATATCTCTTTAGAATATAATATTTTACACAGTGTCGGTATTTTAATTGAAATTATTTTATTGAATTTTCAATTATACTATAGTGATATAATTTTTTTTTATATTTTTTATATAAATATATTGAAAATTAACTTTATAATGATTTTTAAAATGTTCAACATTTTTTATCAAAAATATCAATGAAATCACATTTTTAATTTACACAACATTAATTAATTTTCCCACCATCAAGAATTAACATTACATTTATTTTTAACATAAATTTGTACATTTTTCTAATAAAATATGTGTTTTCCATTAATATTTTATAAATTTATATATTTTAAATAATTTAGTTCGAAAATGGTTATTTATCTTAATAAATTATCTAATTATCCAATAATGATATTTTAATCTAAAATAACATCCAATGAAGATTATTTTATTTAATAGGTATATAATGCAATTTTAACATATAAATTATTTCTCTATATGGTTTATGATTATAATGTTACAATGCTTAAGTTAATAATTTTTTTAATTCATTAATTATAAATGTAATGATTATTTTTTAGGATAATATGAAATATATATTTTTGGTTTATGATTATGTTATATGTGGGTCAATTATTTACATCCAATTTATTGGGTAAAGATTTATATTTTGTAGAAAAAATTGGTATGTGAGATGTTATCTCAATCTTAGAAAGGGTATATAATATCCCAACACCAAAATAGGCTACATGAGAAGTTATCTAAATCCCAAAAAAATAACACTAGTGCATAGAACAATCCTAACATCTGATGATTTTCTTGGTGTGTATCCTTGGCATAATATTTCCATGATTATGATTATTACACATTTATGGAAACACTTTTATGGGAGGATATTATACCAATATTATACATTCATGGATCATGTCATTTGATTACTTTATGATTAATATAGTCAATAATATTTTGTTTTATTCCATGACTAATGATTAGGATCTACGAATATGGGTGTATTATATTAAAAATATATATCAATAATCTTATACCCTTATGATCATAATGTTTATATATATGATCATTGATCGAAATCTCCCTTGATTACTATTATTTAGAATTTAAGAACACAGATTATGATGTTTCATTTTCACATAATTTTTATGAAATATTTTCTGTATGAAAATTATAATAAGGGTGATATTTTTTAATTAAAAATGTATATATTTTAGATATTTTATGTACCAGATGTTTTTGTATCCACGTGTTATCATTCACTAAAAATTTATAGTTCTAAGATGGTTAATAATGTAATGTAAATAATATATTTATAATAGGATTTTATATTTAATTTTAATTATTGGTAAACATAAATTAATAATATTTTAATGTTTATTAATCCTTCAGTTTCACTTAAGTGAAATTAATAATTAATTAAATGATAGATTAATTTCACTTCGTTTTTTTAGCATTGGGCTTGTATGTTGGAAATAATTTTGGTAGTATGTTTATGGAAAAGGTGTTTTGATTATATAATTTATAGACTATTTATAATGTTATTGTTATCTATTTTTATATATTATTTTTACTTTAAAAAACAATTACATGAAGTGTTTTTGAAAAGTGAATTATGTGAACATCAAAAATAAGGCAGTCTATATTTATGAATTAGTGTCATTTCAATTTTTAATTAATATGAGGAAAAAATGTATGTGTTATTTTAAAATTACATTATGTTAATTATATCCAAAATATAAAATATTTTTGTATATCCACAATCATATATATAAACATGTGATTATGTTATTGAAAATCACCAGTTCACGAGGTGGTGATACACACATATGCACGTGGGATGTTATTATTTTTCAATTGATAATAATGAATTCCATAGTGTGTTTATTTACCAATAGATATTGAAATTTATATAATATATTTTATTTTAAAACTTAATTTTGATCCATATATATGACCAAACATTAGATTCAGTAATGAAAAATGAAATAAGTTATCTTGTGAGGTGATTAACAAACACCTGGACAGAAGTGATGTTTTTGATATCCATTAAATTGATAAATTGATTGAAAACAAATTATAATATAAAAATTATAATATTTTAGTATATTGGGGTTAATAAATGTATTTTATAATAATTTTAAATATTTATTATAGGAATTAAAATATGAAATAAAATTAACACACTATATTAAAGACTACACATACTCTTTAGACAACCTCATAAGGTTTATACCTAAAACCATACTATTATTTTTTAAGATCATATAAGGACATAAAAAACATAGGGATATAATGTAATAATGTATTAAGGTGATTTTTTAGAGAAGAGGCCAATAAAGAGTAAAGAGTATAGGAGAGTGTAGTTTCTTTAATAAGTGAGGGTGATAAAATAGTTATCAATTTTCACAATATTTACATATATTGAAATATTACTCGAGAAAAAATGGAAAAAAATGACTCTACCTTAAAAGAGATGATGTAAAAGGTCTGAAATTAGAATATAAAATGTAATTTGGATATTCTATTAGGTCATTAAAACCATTATCATTTTAGTTTTAAAACTTCTAACCAATTTTAACTCTTACTAATGTTATTGGATTTTTTTACAAAATTACCATATCATAATGAAAATATTAACTTAAGATCATTAAAAAACTAGTAAATATTGATTAGAAATATTGATTACATTGAACCAAAATCTATTTTGAATAATTTATTGAAATTAATTTAAAATCCAACATGTAAAAGAGTATAAAAATTATTTTCTATATAAATGTTTTTTAATTATACTAATGTTAATATATAAATATTAATTATAATGTGGTTCAAAATTACATTGATTGGATTATATATTATAATAATAAAACAATGAATATATAAAAATTATCTATAATATATTGAAACTTATTAAATACTCTAAAAGAATATCATTATTTTTGATTAGTCACCAAAATATCAAAAGAATTTGATAATTCACAAAAAACAATTATTATAAAAAACTAGTATAGAAATGATTTAAATTTTCTTATTTATTTTTGAAATTAATATGTAAATTTTTCTAATTATCTTCTGAAATAAAATCATAAAATTATTGTAAATATATTTATTTGTAATAAAATAATTCCCATTAGATTGATAAGTTATATAATATTCTTATATTAAATATATGTCTATAAAATGTATTTATTTAATATTAATAGTAAATGAAATTAATATATTATCTAAATTAACTAGGTTGTCACATTCATTTATTCTTTTTTAAATTTCATCCTCTCTATTTTTTTTCAAATACATTAGTGGGGATAGTTTTCTTTCATATATTTTTTTCCCATTTAGGTCTTCAATAAAATTGTTTTTCTTAAATACATTGACCCACTAAATTATATTATTCCACCTCACCTTCTCTTTATGATCACAAATCTGAACCAAATATTATATATTTAATGGATTCTTTTCCAACTGTACTAATTTTGAGACCATAAAATGAGATTTATTTGAAACATATTTCATTAATAATAAAACATGAAAGATATCATCTACATGATATGAACTTAGAGTTGTGTCCACTTTATATGAAACTAACATGTCCATATATCGAATAACAAATAGTCCAGTGAACCATGTTTTTATCTTTTACTTTGTACCAAAATTAATCACACTATTACATATAGATAATTTAATAGAAATGTTATCGACTACCTCAATCAAAATATTTTTTCATGATTATTTATATATCTATTTTTCCTTCTCTGAGTTATCATTGTATGTGACTAAATCATCATTTCCTTCACAACCATTTAAACTACAATTTTTACACCAAAAACATTATTACCCTATCATAATCCTAGAAATATAGAGATAGAAATCACTTTCTATATAATGCCTGTAATGGTAATATATGAATAGTAGAAAAAAAATTTATTATATGGAAATTAAAATCATGGTAGATAATAATAAAAAAATAATTTGAAATCTATAGAAAATTCATTTAGAATTTATTCCAATATATCAATAGTAAACTTTGAATTTCTATTAGATTAGGATGAAAATAATTATCAAATTTTCATTTTGTATGAAATGAATTCAATTGTTCTTTCCAAAAACTAGATGTACACTTGAGATAATTTTCTATTACAATATAATTTTGTTTCCCCAGAAATCTAATTTTGTCTTATAAATAAAATCTATAAATATGAACGAAGGACATATTATCTCCATTAGGATAAATATAATTTGACTAAGTCATTCAATGAATAGTTACATTAATTGAATTATTACATCAATTTGTTATTGGTAATACCACCCCAAAATCCATGGATACATTCTCCCATTTCCAATCGAGCATTGTAAAATAATAAATAATTATACTTAATAGTTTTAATTTTGTATAAAACTAATTAAGAATCAATCCTTTCATATTAAAATTTATAATTTATTTTATTAATCTTTCCTCACAATAATCCTAAATGTATTTATAAAACATAGTGATACCATGATGGAATTTTAATGGAGATTTATGTGCTCCACTCATTAATAATTTCTTCAACTAGTAATCCAAATAAGTAAATAATATTTTTATAAGTATCAAACCCCCTTATTTTTCAATTTTAAATTCATTAATGTTACTAGTGGGAAACCTTTTTATCTTTCCCTATAAAAGAGAATTAACTTTTAAATCATAATTCATTTCACAACATAATTATAATTTTAGTAGTATATAATTCAAAATAAAAAATGTTCAACATTCATAATTTTATATATAATTATTCATGAAATCATAAACCAACGGATTATATTAGAAATATTACATAGTTAATGATTATTGTTCTGTTAAACTAAAATAATTGTCTACCCAATTCTATTTTATTAGGTGGTAAATAAAGGTGATGTTATAATACAAAATGAGTTTAATCCGTCTTATCATCCTATTTTTCAATTCATTGTGAGAGAATATACAGATTAATTTCTATGATAATTGTATATCTCATGATTCAATATATATAAATTATATATATGTTTTTTAAAATAAAAAAAAAGTAGTAGCAATTTCCATATCACATAAAGGATAATTATGCTCGTGAAGTACTAATTAATAAAATGAATAACAAATAAAATGATCATTCTGAATCCTAATCAAATAATGTTCCATAAATTATGCCACTTTATACTTGATAAATAAAATATTTCTACTTTGAAAGGCCGAACATATAGAATTCATCAATCTTTATTTAAATTAATGGAAACCATCATCACACTCATTCATCAAGATAAATTTAACTCAGTTTTGAGTTAACATAATTAGTGGGAATGATAATTATCATACATTTTGAACAAAACATATATTATTAACCAACAAATTGAACAAAATATATATCTACATGACATTAGTAAAATATGGACCTTTTTTAAAAACTTTTTTTTATGAATAAACATTTATTAAATATTCCTTTATAATATATCCATGGAAAGATATATTTCAGAACTAAAATTCAACTTTAATAAATTTTCCATATAACATGATTTAATTTATGTTTAAAAAAATTCATAAATTATTTTAGTGATCATAAATAAATTTTCAATTCTCCAAAATATAATCAATGAACACATAGATAAATCTATCCAAAAACTCCAAGAATTTACTATTCATATGTTTATAAATATAGTATTTGAAATTTTATACTCAATATTCATAAACAAAAATTCATAATAGACATAAATAGTATATAAATTTATCTATAGAGTGTCATCCTCCATCAAATTTAGATTTTGTCACCCAAACAGTAGATAAGACTATAATAAAATATAGGGCACCATAGAGAGGATTAAAAAGTCATTGATATGAGGAAATAAATATGTTTTATTAAAAATGATGTAATTCGATTATTTATAATCATAGAGAGTATCATAGAACAATTTACCTTTTTATCAAACAGAACATGTATAAAAATCAATCGTTTTAATACACAAATATTACATATTAATAGATGAATATTCTATACATTTTGTAAATACTTGTTCGAGGTTCATGTTCTCTAGTTGTCTTTGGAATCATGGAAACCAAAATAGTTGGTTAATAAAATATCTACAAGTATCACAAATGTTTATTCCTCATCGGAACTATTCATAAACACATAATAAAAAAAATCATTATATCTTATGAAAATGGATAAATTATAAATGTAAATATTTGTTATTTAGTAATGGTAAATAGTAGAGATATCAATGATCATTTAACTATATCAGGAACATAAAGGGTATGGGAACATGAATATAAAATTTCAAAATCATACAATGGAATTCATAGATAAAAAATGAGTCATGGAAAAAACATAGAATCCCATAATAAATTAATTATATAGCGACCAAATAACACGATCTATAAGAACATAATATTGTTATAAAATCATGTCATAAATTTATTTGATACATATAGAAAAATCATATTTATATAGAAATTATATAAAAGAAACCCCCATGATAATAAAAACCCATAAATATTAGGATAAACAACTGATCACTTTTTTGGGATTTGGACAAACTCTAATGTACCATCGTTGATGATTCAGATGACATATTATATAACCTATTTTGGGATTTGGATAATTTCTCATACACCATCTTATTTTTTCGTCATATAGAAACCAATTGACCCTCTTTTTAGGTATTGGGATAGCCTCCCATGTATTGTTTGAGCACATTTAACAATAATATTTTCCAAATGAATTGGTTGAAAATTTAATTCTAGTACTAACAATCACATTATCCCAATTCAATTCATATGTTTACACCAAATCACATTGAATTCATCATACCATATCTCACGGAAAAAAAATGATTTTTAATGATATTTTATCATTATAAATATTAACCCTTTATAGAAAGGATAAATATATAATCACTAGAATATATCCCCATTATTTTTTTAATAAAATTATAGTTTTTTGTCATAGATTAAAATTTCATGCAAAAGGTAATTAAAATAATTTTTTATAAAAATAAAAAATCAATATTTAAATCACATATTAAAAAAATATCAATTATTAAGTGAGAAGTTTTCATTGAATGTTACATTGAAAAATTGTAATATAATATTCAATTAATTATTTGGTCATGAATGTAGAAAATGAAATTTATATCGTTTATTTTAAAATAATTTTTAATACAGAATCTAACTAAAAAGTTAAAAGTACATCATTCAGAAAAAAACTATATGATTTATTTTAATTTATTTTGAAAAATGAATCACTTGAGAAAGAATAAATTTAAAAACTGTATTAGTAAAACTTATAAATTCAAGTACACATTTAAGAGAAAATTTATATTGATGAAAAAAGTTTTTATTGAAAAGAGAAATAAAGTAGTTTTGTCCTTTTTAACATTATTTTAGTCTCTTGAGTGATAAAAATAGAGAAAATAAAAAACAAGTATTATTAGGGAATCAATATAGTAGGATACAGTGATATATATATATATAGTGAAATTATAATATAATTTACTTCAATTGAAATTCATTAATAAAAAATTGAAATTAAAATGAGACTGAAACATATATCACATGCCACTTTGGTCACATTTGAATTGCTTCCCCAATTAATCAATAACTTAAAATTAAAATTTAAATATAATGAACATAAGAATAATAATATAAATCACGTATATGTAGAATTAGAAATATATAATAAACATTAAAATTTCATAATATCAAAAATGTCTCAATGAAAAAAATACTGAGAAAAAAACCATTACTACTTTTGTCATATCTGAATGAAAAATAATGAAAATTTGATCCACATGTGGGTTTTTAAATATAGATAATTATAATTAAAACAGTTTTGATATACATTAATTGGTATTTAATATACTAACAAATGAAAAATCCTTGAATATGATATATGTCACATGAAAACCAATGTTAGAAAAGAAATATGCTTCCCTCACATTCGACCTTTTTTAATGAACAATAACATAATTTTTTAAAACATTAAAATTATTATAATTATATAATGGATTCATTTACATAATTATCATTTTATATATTATTCACTAATAACATTTCATCTAAAATTTATTAATAATTTCTTATGAGAATATTCATTTTCTTAGGTTAATTATATCTTTTTTTGTTATATTTTTTTTGTTCATATTAATACTCAGAAATTATCTTGGTTCCATAATATATATAATATAAATCATGACATAAGTATCATTTATATTATTTAAAAATATACATACAACCATCCATAATATATATATATATATATTGATTGAAATGAGTTTAAATGATTTGGGAGAAGGTATAGAATATGTACACATGAACTATTTTGTCACTCTTCAAGAGATGGAAAAAAGGAAGGTAAATATAATTTCACATTTATATAATAATTATTTTATTAAATAAAAAATCTATGATGAATAAATTCTTCTTTATTATGATAATTTTCATGAATAAGTGTAAAACAAATCATATCACATATAATAGGTGGTAGTCCACACAAACACACGACTGATTTTTTCATTTTCCAACAAATGGATTGAATGATGATAATAGTTGTTGCGTTCAAATAATAAAAACAAATAATATTTATAAAAATGATTTTAAAATTATTTAATTGAAATAAATTATTAATATTACATATAAAAACAAATAATGTTTAATATTCATGATTAAGAGTTATAATTCTTCATTGAGAATCTCTAAAATGTAATATGGGATCATGGAAGGAATTATGGATGGTTTTTTATTATATTTAATTCGTAAACATTATTAACATTTAGGATAGGTTGTTCATTTTAATAATTTAGGGGTGAGTCACTAATGAAATTAATTAATTAATTAATATAATATAAATTAAATTTCATGTTCAAGTTGATTGAAATTTAGTGTTGGATAATTATAATTCTAAATATTAGAATAAAATAAAATTTGGACAATGTTTGGTTTTGAATTCACAATTATCACATTATTACCACCCCATGTTACCCAATATCACAATTTCCATTATATCAATCATTAGTTACATTATAACGGTTAAAAATGATACCATAAGAAGAAATTTTACTCGTAAATGAACTATGATTTATTTTAAAATCATTATACAATTATCAATGAAAATTATTGGTTTGTAATGTATTTTAAATCAATTAATAAAACATAATTAATTTCATTTAGGGAAATACATGAAATATTATAATATAATATTTTTATAAAACATTTAAAATGTATCCAATAATAGATTAGATTGAATATATAGAATATATTGTTTTATCTAATCATATAATAATATTTATATAGGATTATGTTTTATAGAAAATGTTATCTCTTGTTTAACAGCTTTTTTAACAAATTTTGACCATAACCATTAGTATGACTTTTTTCAATATTAAAGTGTTATAATTTTACTTATATGGTAATAATTGTATTGTAAATTAAGATTTGATGTCATTTTATACCATTAAACATACCTACTTTCGTATTAAAACATTTTAATTATTTTAAATTATTTTTATAATATATTATCACACTTATAATTCCATTAACATAATTAAAGAACTATTTAACCAATTTTACTTTGAAACAACATGACTAAAATGGAATTTTAATATAAAAGGTTCAAAAATATTTATTATGTCATATTAATAATTATATATATTTTTAAAATATTAAATATCCAAAATAAAATTTTTTTATATTTTTTTAGAAAAATATACATTATTATTAAATATGTATAATAAAAATTATGAATGTGTTTCATAAGAATTTATTGTAATTTTAAATAAAAAAAATGAAAAATAAATTATCTAAAAAAATTAATTCTTTTTTCAAATAACCATTTAGAAACAAATAGATTTTTTCTAAACCACAAAATGTTATAAATATTAAAATCAAGATATTGCAATTTTTAAAATTAACTCTTACATAAATATTATAAATTTAATGATTAATTTAAAATGTAAAAAAGTAATATTTTAAATATATGGATAAGTATAGACGAAATGAACTCACCAAATGTACAAAACAAGTGTTTTATTGAATTTTATGTCCTATAATATTCATTTTAATGATAATTTATCCATTTTACCATTATCATATTAAAATATTCTATGGTTAATATTCATGTTGGAAATGAGATCTATTTATAAATTTTGGAATTTTTGGTTCAAAAAATTTAAATACTTTTCTGAGATTAAATTACCAGAAGTTTCATGAATTAATTTCAACTTAAATAAAGAAAGCAATAATATCATAAAAAGGCTATTTTCATATAAAAATGCTTTTATACCAAAGTAATCAATAATATCAATTAAAATGAAAAAATTGGATTATTCATAATATGAGAAATGAAATATCAATTTTAATCCATTTTATAATAATATATATTTTCTAATTTTTTAAAAAAAATAATGTTTTCAATAAAAATTAGTATGTTTAACTATTTACTATAAATACTATATTTCAATAAAAATATAAAAATTCACTATAATATAATTAGTATATTTTTATTAAAATATTATTATATTTTATCAAATAGAATATATAAATTTAATCAAAATAAATTACTTTATACACGTAATAAAAATCATATTTGATTAAAATGTATTCAGAAAAATAAAATGACTTAACCAAAAAATATTTTCTTATTTTCTATGAATTTATTAATAGAATTTTATTTATTATAACATCTAAATATATTATAATTAGGTAAATATTTGCATATACATAAATTCAATGGATTTATGTAAATGGTTATAAAATAATATTATGTTGTTTTTTACTTCTTCTCGGTGCTCTGTGTTGTATATTATATCAGAACATTTAGTTATTTTAAAATATCTAAGGGTTAAATTTTACCTACAATAATAAATTACGTTATAAAATTATGAAATTTTGCTCAGAAATCATTTAATAGGTATTTGAAATTTTAATTATTAAAAACACACGTCCTAAAAAGGGATAATAAAACATCCTCATGAAAAAAGTGAATGGGGAATATAAAGGCCAACTAGAATGAAACATAATTAGGTCTCCAATAAGGGACCATTAAAGGTATGTAAAAATATTTTTTTGTCGGTAATTTAATATCTAAATAACGATGGAGTCCTATTGAAATAATTGTTCACATGAAATTTTCTAATCATGATAATGTTAATGATCACAAAACAATAAACCATATTGCTAGAAGAAAACCATCAATATATCATTAATAATGTTATAAGGATAATAATTTTTTGAAACCATTCTATAAGTTTAGGAATTTCATAACCATCTAGAATATGAAAATATGTTAATATTACAACTTCATATGTATAATTTCATCCATTAATAAATATAAAACACAATGTCCCCAATTAATTCAAAAAACACGTATCAAAGAATTATTTTTCATTAATAAAGCACTAAAATAAAATTCTAAATCATCACATGTCTCTATAAAATGATATCATGATATTCATTCTTCTATTAGAAATTAAAAAAATACTAAATAAATATGAACATATAATATAATGAAAATATTTAATAAACCATCATAGTAATATCAAAATATAAACATCTAGTCAAATAATTACAAAAATATATAACCATAAATCCCAAATGACATCAAAATTAAAAAGATTAATTGGGATTTTCACAAATTATCATTCATGTTATATCACATTTTAATCATAAGGATTACATATACCTCATCCTAATGAAACTTATCAATAAATATCATTATTTTCCCTGATATATCTCTATGAAATATTATAATGTCGTGAACTTCATCAAAATGTCTTAATTCAAATTTATTTAATAACGTAAAATAAAATATTTATGTTGACCATAAATATGTTCGAAAGTATCACTTTTTCAATGAATAAATATTAATCCTTCAAGAATATCAATATACCACTATCTAATTGAAATTAATAATCAATACATAAAATCATATAATGAACCAATGGGTTAGTTAAACGTCATTTGACTATTCTACCTAAATCATAGAAACCATTTCAAATCACATTAGAATTCAATATCATAAAATCAAAAAAGGGGTATTTGTGATAATGAAATTATAATCAACCATTGAATTGTATCCCCATGATAGAATTTAATAAAAAATAATCTAAAATAGCATGAAAACATATATGAGTCCACACATCAACATAATTCCCATTACTCAACTAATATCATAGAATATTATCTATATTATATAAATACAAAAATTGAAATAAACATCATCAGTTATGATCAATATTATATTTTCAAAAAATTAAAATCCAATTTTATTTTCACTAAAAAAAATTCCATTTACGTCACCAAAATCAATTATATCAATATTAAAACTAAATTTTATCTCATTAACACTAAATAAATTTTCTTCAATGATGGGGATAATCCGCATATTTTTTAAATTTCTTAATAAAAAGGAAATAGAAAAAATTATTAGAATTTTCATGGTTTATATGTCCAAAATATAAATGCTATAATAAATATATTATATAATTCTAAAATACTAATACATAAATACATCAATAATTCTATTTAGTTCATTCAAATATCAGGCCTTTATTTTAGGTCTATGGTTTATCCCTTCAAATGGGTATTGGATTGAATAATTATTATCTCCCCAAATATAATATATTAAACATTAAATGTTAGACTAGTATGAGGATAATTTCCATCTATAAAACTATTCATTTTATACATAAATTTTGCAACATATTCCCATATATTACAAATAGAAAAATTATTATTTTTCCCTTAATAAATTTCCCTGATTTATTCTTCATGCATTTTTACCATCTAGGATATGAAATATTATTAAAATCATCTTCAAGCAAAAAACCCCTCATTTATATTATTAGTTTTACTAGTAAACTCACCTTAGTTGTTATTGTTTATTATACGCCAACATAAATGGTTAAGAATAATCATAATTTTCCATCAAATAATTAATTAAATTTTTTCTCTAGACGACAATCATTTCATTGTATGAATCTTTCAACATTTAAAATATAATTATTATATACATCCATTGATAAAACACAAAAATTATAATTTGAGTTACACTAATCATAATGAAGATTCCTATAACCATTAAAAATCATTAATAGGTTGTCCAATTTATGTCACATTCATCTTAATCAGTGACACTACCAACATATCATTGTCTATGAGTGATTGTTACCAATTCAAATACATTATAATTGTTAATAAATAAAATGTTACATAAACAAAGAGAATCCAATATCAGTATCAAACCAGGTGTATAGTTAGGATATAATCAATATAAACTAGAATGATGATGAAGATATAAGAAACCAAATATTTTGGGGGTTATATTCCATAGTTTCAACTATAACAAAACAACATCCACTATTAGAATAAAAATAGGGATGCTTTTTCTAGGAAAACCACATATTAACTTCATTAATAAAACATTATAATTTTATCCTATAAACATAATTACCAATAGTATTTTAAAAATAGTTTTTTTAAATCATAATTTCTATTGATTTACTAAAAATTTCATATGATGTCAATGATAGTAAGAAATATTTCTTAATTTAAAATAAGAATTAATAAAAGTATAATATTCAAAAAATTGAAAAACTATATACACAAGTATCATGATGGTTTGTAGTATTTAGAAAATATTATTCATAAACAAATGATTTTTTAAATATAATCATAATATCCCATATAGTCATTATTAACTATTATCACACATAGACACATCATATTTTAAATTCATCAATATATAATTTAGAAATGATAACATAATAAAATTTGAGATCAGATTATCAATGAGGGTAAACAAGGTAGATTTCAATGACCATTTAAATGTAACAGGAGATTATTATGTATGAGAGCATGATATTAGGCAATGAAAATCATACATAGAAAATCTAAGATAACAAAAATGATTCATAGAGAAATTATTATTTATTCAAAAGACATGAATCACAACGTTTCAATGAAAATGATAAATGAAAATATTACTATGGCTATGAATTATGCCCTAAAAGGTTGGAATAATTGTTCAACAATCAATCCCTTTTAAATCATTTGTCACTGATAAACACTAATAAATTCAAAACTTCTATGTATTAGGAGAACCAAAAATGTACCAACTTTTGTATTGGGATAACCATCCATGAAACCACTATTAATATTTATATAACCCCAAATACACCATCATGTAGGATTAGGATAAACTATCATCAACTATTTTTTCCATGATTGGGATAAAGTAATATATACCATATTTTTTTATTCCCTATGTAATATCCAATGAATCCTTTCAGCTCATATAATATTAATTATTACTCAAGGAATTAGTGGGACATATAATTGTAGTACCACCCCAAACATTATCATACATCTATTAATATTTAATCCATGTGATCATAACACATCCATTATAATGTAACCACAAGAAAAGAAAATTAGATTCATCAATATTTTTTCATCATAACCATAAACCCAAAATAGAATTAATATGTATAGTATCGTTGGATCCTTTCCCTTGTAAAACAAGTGTTACATCAATATTTTTTTTTTCATAGATTGAAAATTCCATTATAAAACAACTAAAATATTTCATAAATAAAATAAACACTTCATTTTTATATATCATATTACACTTTATAAATTTAAAAAAAATTAAGGGAAATATATCATTGAATGGAACCATGGAAATTGTTATAGAATATTTAACTAATTAATAATTAATAATGATTGTAAATTATTCTCTTGTAATTTACATTAAAATAAGTATTTCCAAACTATTTTTTAATTAAAAAAACAACAGTTGGATAAAGAAAATAATTATTCGTTAAAACTTTTTAAAAAAGAAAAACATGGATAAATGAATTTAAATAATCATTGTTTAATATTAAGACATTTAAAAATGAAATCTATAATTCACATATATAGATGAAAAATTAATTTAGATCTATTATATAAATAATGTTGTTTTAAATTTAAAAAACATTATATCCATTAAGTAAATAATGTAATGAAAATGATAGGAAAAAATATATTATAAAGAAATAAATATATTACAAGACAAATAAATTTATATAAAAATAATTGAAAATTTATTTACACTCAATGGAAAATAAATCATATAAACTATTGATTGAATAATGATTAAGACATGAAGCCCTTAAAACTTTGGTAAATTTTGAATCATACACCAATTTAACGAATAACATCAAATAAGACATTAAATATCATTAATATAAGTATGATTATGGTATAAAATGTTAAAGGATATTATAAACACGCTATAATAAATAAACAGGTGCATGACATTGAAAATTTTTCAACAAAACAATAGTGAGAATAGAACCCTTTGAGATTTGGAATATCATAATCAATAACACATGAAATGGAAAAAAATATTTGGATAATTAAATCCCAATATATTTCATGAAATTAATTATAATTTAAATACCACAAAACTATATAAACCAAAAAAATGAATGAATTGGTGAGTATGAAATATGTCTCTTTGAAACCAATGTGAGATGATAAAAACCCTATACAAAAACTTCTACAATAGTTAAAGGTTATATATCCCCCAATATAAATTTTTTTTCTAATAATGCTGTACTAGAGATATTTATATACCTATAATATCAAATTCGATTCATTTAGAACATTTCAGTTCTTAATTATTAAAAATTCATCGTTAAAATTATCAGTTCTTTGTGTTAACTAAATCATTTTAAAGGATAAATTTTGTTTCATATCACATGATAATAGTTAAATCTTTTCAAAAATTGAAACCATGATATAAATATTTAATATTATAATTATAAGTATATTTATACTGCAATATTAAATGATGAAATAGATAAATAAATTACATGGTTTGTGGAGTTGGATGTTTGTATGTACACATGAATGTCATAATCACTTTTCTACAGAAGGAAAAAAATAAAGATAAATAATAAATCACCTTAAATGAATCAATATTATATAATATATTTCAGGTTTAATAATTATTTTTATCCTTATTACCATTATTTTATGTATCTTGTGGAAATGAAATCACATCGCTTTGGGGTTGTTGTAGTCCACATATATGAACGGGTGACATTACCATTTCCCAATAGATGAATAGAATGTTGATAATGGTTGTTATATTCTCATAATAAAATTAATGATATTTAATATAATAAAAAATTATTTTATAATATATTCCTTATATTTATAGGACACTTAAGAAGAAATGAAATTAAAGTCACATGGTAAAGAGATACGCCTGTTCATTGGGAACTCTATTTGGGCTTCAAACTCTATAATTAAAAGGATAATATTTTTTTATTTAAAAAGAAGCTCTATAAGGGGGGAACCATAGAAGGTTGTATGACTATTATTTGATGATATATATGAATCATACAATGTAAATATTTAAAGGGAGTAGGTTCCCATTTATAATTGATATCATGGGAACTATTGGAATAATTTAAAGTATTAAATTAATGTAAATTAATTATCAACTCCATGTTGATCAAAATTGATATATTTAAGAGATACGATGCAGATATGTCTAATTATTCTCAAAATATATATTTTTAATAAATATTTTATGTTTTTACCTTTACCTCATAGATTTATACAATATTAACCCCTCATTCAATTACTATGATATCAATTTTTTACTCATTTGTGGTTTTTGATGATCTATAAATGCAAAAGTATAAAAAAATGACCATGGATCATATGTTATGCCATATGAAATTGAATTTTATATGTAATTGAATTTTATTAGTTATCAAAAAAATATTAAAATATAATTTATTTTGAATATCATGATTGTAATTTTTTATAATACAAGATGTATTATAATATGTTATCTGTCTCACTCATGATTAATGGATGAAAAATTCCTTGTATTATAAAATAATGAATATATTGTCCGATTATAATCATCTAATAATTTTCTTAATAGTTTCGATATAATTTTAAATGAAATTTTTTGTTTTATCCAATAAGTTAGCCAATATTATCCTTAAATATTGTAATAAATATTTTCCAAATTAAAAGTATGAAATATTATTAATAAGGTGAAAATGTGGTCAGAACATGAAATGCGTTGAAATTTAAGGACACTTCCCATCCTTGGTGGCCTCTTCATTTGATTAATATTTTTTAAAAAAATTAATTATATATTTTCTAAAATTAAACACACTTAATGTAATTATATGTATTACTCACATAATATTAAATTCATAACAACATGAAATTATGGGAATTAGATTATAACACATTTAAAAAAATATACTAGATTATAATTATCTAAAATTAATTAAGAACAATAACTCTTCTATAAATTATCTTTTTAAAGTTTTAAAATTATTTATTGTTTTTTTACTATTTGTATAGGCTTTGTGTTAGTGTTGCGTAAAAATTTAACCTAAATATTTCATCACAAAAAATTAAAAACAATATACATGACTAAAATAATCATTAATATTTTTAATAAAAATTAATAATCAATCATTACTTGTTTTATTATTTTTCCATTACTATTGTATATTTTAAAAGTGAGAATGTGACTTCATTTACTTCTTCAAAATTCAAGTAATTAATAATCATAGGGGGTATTTATTTTCTATTTTAAGAATAATAATTTCACTTTGGTCATCAATAGAGGTAAAAACACCTTCCACAAATAATAGTTGGTCCTCATCGAGGCTTTCCTACTCTTCCTATCCCTCCTTAATTTCCTCTACCCCGTATTCGATTCACATATTCGAATTATATGATGACTAAAATTTATTGGATCCTAATTAGGATTCAATAAAATTACATCCATAAGACTAATCACCTTCTACTAACACTGATGATGGGACAATGATTTGTTGATAGACATTGGGGGGAATGAAGGAATTCCCCCTCATAATTTCATCACATTCTGGAGTGTTGATGACTTATCTAACATCATCATTTTTTATTCCCTTATTTATACAATATACATCATAGAATATTCATGAGATCATGGACCCATCCATTCAATCTAATTAATGAGAATAACATACTCTTCCTTGATCTACATTAAGAGATTATATTGGGCCACCTCTATACCATCTAGTATAATTATTTCAGTGAACTTTTTGATCATATATGTTTCCCTCCCTAATGATATAATCATACATAATTGTATTATGAATATAATGATTTAAATAGGGCATTATAATATTTAAAAGTCCCAATTTTTTAAAAAAAAATCAATAATTGAGGCATTGGTGGTATGATGATTCAATAAAAACATACTAATAAGATAAATGATTTCCCAGCTAAATGATAAAGGTCATATATTACAGAACAAGTAATAATTTTTAGTTAGATAAATTTTATGATAATTGAGTCCAAAGCATGATTTCACCGAGAGGTCACCTTTCACCCTTATCATAACCCTACAGCGTTATAGAAGATGTTGACAAGTGGGAATTGTTGTAACCCACTTCAATATGTGTTTGAATCAAAATGATGTTGAAATATGAGCCTTTTTAAAATAATACTTGTCATATATCAATATCATTAATCTTTTCAGATATATACAATGGTCAAATGTATCCTTTAATAATTGATAAGTATTCGTTTTATGTGAAAGAGATGATCATGTAACATTCTGTAGAATCTATCTCTGCAGAATATATTTTGGTGGTAGTAACATCAGTCACAAATTTTTTAGGTCATGAATAATACTCATTGACTTATTCCCAAATGTATTATTATAGACTCTATGAATCTTGGATTGAAAATATTTCGAACACCTGGGAAAACTGCTTCAATATATCATATTTCTATTCCAAAGTCCTATGCAACAAAAAGTGAGGAAATTTTTTTAAACCACTATAAAAATTGTTTAAAATATATACGAATGATTTTTTTTGTAACAACAGTTTCATGTAATTCTATACGTGGAAAATTGAGTCCACTTGGTGAACCTGATTGTTAGGGATTATTTGGTGAAAATATCTATTCTAATTGATATTGCAGAACAATAGAGTTAGGGATAAATATTGATTTTGTGGGTGAACATTCATATCCCTAATGAGAACAATGGAGGGATATCCCATGATTTTAAACTATATATAATGTTCGACTGGGGATGTGAGTAGATTTTCAAATCCTACAATTATCATGTATTCCCTTGTATCTTATTATATGGAGTCCTCTTCCCCAAATTTTATAATTAGGTGTCTGGTAGTTGGCTTAATAGTCACAATAATCATTAAAAAATAGATCCATAAAGAGGATAACTTTAATGGAACTAGAGATTAACTCCTCATCTGATGAGGACACTAGTTTGTGAGTTCATTCCAATGGTACCATTTGGTGGGGAGGTGTTTGTGTGTTTGGGAATAAAGGCATGATGTTTGATATAGTTAATGATAAAATAGTACATTTTAAATGATCATATTCATATGTTTTATTCTTTATATTAATTCTATTTCATTTATTGGAAGACTAAATCCTCGATGGGTATGGTGGAAATGTTGTTGGGTATTAATTAGCAGAATCATCTAGGGGTATAGTCAACTATTTCAACTATCCTTGTAGGAAAACATTGGTTAGAATGATAGAGTTTATAATCATAAAACTTATTATTATAATATTAACAGTTAAATTAGCTCAATTCCATTAAATATATTATTTTGGATCTGTGGTATAAACACATACTACATCTGGTGGATTCTTTCTTAACATCACTGTCTCAAAGTCCACCATTTTCTACAGCCTATCTTAGAAAATGAATCAAGTCTGTATGTTCTTCCCATTGTTCGATGGAAGGGGAAATAATTATGTTGATTTTCATCACCATACATATTAGTATTTGGGGGATTGGTTAGGTTATTTAATTTTTTATTCTATACATATATGAAGTAATAGGGTAATTAGTCAAATTGAAAAAAAAATCATTGTTTTTCAATTCTAAAACTATTTACACCTATACTTACTTTTCTCGACCCGATGTGGTGGATGATTTTACATAAACTCATGATAGGGATCAACATGATATGTTATACTATATAGATCAAGAGTGAGTTTAGGTACCTACTTGAGTGAAGTATTGGAAGCCACTTTTCCCGATTATATTTCCTTATGTTGAAATAATTACTTGGGACATGTCCTTTATTTATACAATAGTGTCATATAAATTTTTTGAAATCACGGAATGGTCCCAAAAACTTCTTGTATATTTTCACATTGATGATTGGTCTATGAAAATCATCTTAACTATTTTTATAGTGATACACTACAAGTCATATTTGAGATGCTTAAAATTTAAGGATTATGTCACCCATTCCATTGGGAAATTTAGTATGAGGCCTTGTTATTCTATAATTTTTTACACGGAGAGGTCAATGATCATTTTATTCTAATACATTGAGAGGAATTGGATGATAAATTTTAAATATTGGTATTTACAACCTTTACTTGACCGATCTAGTAACATGGTGTACATTACAATGGATTGTATCCGAATTTTTTACATGAAGCACATGAACTTCACTACATCATGTTTTTCAAGGGTACCAATCATGGGATCACAGTGAGAAAAAAATATTTGAAATTTCATTTAGAGTCTCCTAAGACATATAAAATATTAAATGTAGGGTTTCTAATTTTTTTCAAGAGAAGTGTCAGATATTCCAAATCAGGTAAAAAATTCATTTCATATATTACAAGCCCACACCTTTCCACTATAACATCAAATCAAAATGGTGCTGATGCAATTTTATTAATGATCTCTTGAGAAATTTTCTGTTAAGTAGGATCTTCATTAGGGGAAGCTATAGGTGGAGAAAATTTTGGGACCTTACTAGTGTGTGTAATGGTTAACCAATAGAGGAAAAACTATAATGATGAACCATAACATAATATGGATATGAATCCAATGGAGGAACTAATGTGATTATATTGTGGGATCCAAATATGATTGCTATTGGTACCGCATATTCAGAAATTTTTTTGGATCCTCTTTGATCATTATAGTGAACCCTCCTTTTTGGTGTATAGAGGTTGGGAGTACATATTGAGGATCTCTTTGGAGGATGTATTGAGGAGGATGTTTTCCAAGTAGTAGTTATGCATTGATTCTTCTCAATTATGTCATCCCCTTATCTTACTAAAAAATCATTACTCATATACAAGGGGTCCAATTTTTTTAGGGATCAGGAGAGGAACAAACATACCTTTACCCTTTCCATTATTAGTTTTTATTGAGGGGGTAAAGATGGAGTCATTAATTTAATGAAAAAATTTATTGATAAGAAATGTTTTAGGTTATGCACGCCTACTTAAGATGTTTTTCAGTGTACTACAATATGAACTTAAACTTCCTCCTCTATCACATATATGATTGACTTGGGTTTTATAGGGTTTGTTGGGGTGGTGTTAATAATGGTCACATATGTGTTACATATTTCATGTAATTAATTATTCTTTTTTGGGAGAATATTTTTTCCCTATATGAGGGGTTATTCTATCCTCCATTGATTATATCAGATCAGTTCGATGGATGGTAATCTTAAGTGAATCTCCAAAAATTTTCATTGTGTGTGGGCTAAATGAGAGAACCAGATCATGGAATTGGATGTACAAAGATGATTTATTTTTTGGAGTTCCCAATAATTAATAGGAGGGAAAATCCTCTAAGGAATATGTTATTGAGTTGAAAACCCCATCATTATTGATACCCAAGAATGATATACATGGAAATTACATTTCTTTTTGATATACGTAATACATGGCACACATAGAGGCCCAAAGATCGTATTAGTTTAGTGTCTTTAGAAACTCAGAACAAAATATTCCAATCATAGTGAATGAAATTCAACATCTCACATATTGATCTTACCCTTTTGGTTACCTACATAAATACTTTCATTATATCATGGGGAAAAGAAAAAATAGAATGGGAGAACTCAAACACTAAATAAGGATAAACATATAGGACATAAAACAAAACATAAACATTTGAACATAGAAACATGAACATAAAACAAAAAATTTAGGAGTCATGAAATAAATCATGGTAGTATATAAGGAATATATCATAAAGGAAAATTTACCATGATAAAATATTATTTTCATAAAACATGGAATTGTGTCAAACCATTAAGCACATAATATGATTTCCAGAGTAGCTAAGACATTGCTTCTAAGACCATCCTATTGGAAGATTTCCATTACTGAACAGAATTTTCTTATCATTTCATCCCTTCTTTACTAAACCATATTTACTTTCCATTCCATCCCTAACTATCCCATGAGATAGAAATCTTAATCTAATGGATTGGACGGAGATATATGTCCCAACCTTATCATAATGAAACTATTATTATGTGTTACACAAAAACATAAATCATTCATCATTTAATAACCCATGAAATAAAATGGGTTTCTTAAACATCATTCCATAATAACATAATCCATAAACATATCATTCCATCATTAACATAATAAAATCATACTGATAAGAGTGATATAAATATTGCACTATTCAATGAGTTCCATTTTAGATGGAAAATAATTTTGATAAAACACTTGAATGTAGTTATCGAGGAAAATATAATTTCCTTATCCAAAACAATTTCTTTTCTCAAAATTCTGCACAATTTATTAATAAAAATAATTTATTTGAAAATAAACTTGAAATAATTTATAGGAACATTTGTGTAAATATGGAATTACAAAACTGTAAAAATCCTTTATTGTTGTATATGTTAAGATAAAACATTTCCCCTGTACTTTTGCTAGAAAAGTCAAAACATAGTACCTAGTATAGTAAATAAAGACAGGATTCCTTCCATACAATATAGTAAAATAAAAAATTACTAAAAATGACATTAAATTTAAATGGAAGAATAATAATCATTTTATGAATTTTTTTTATTGAACATGAACACAGATGATATATATAACCGCTGTAAATACGTACATATAAGAAATATTGTATAAAAATGAGACGGCAAAATTACCTCTAACCTTAGGTGTAGTTTCTTATGTATATTTTCAAGAATCCTATATTGTAACACATCGAGCTTCCACGATACACTTCTCTTTCAATAATGCAATAGCTTGCATTGTACGCAAGTTCGAGATTCTAACGCACCGCAACCAATCAAAATAGCCATTATGAATAGTAATACCCACTTTTTGAAATTATATATATTTTATATTTCAAAATGGACTTCATTTGTCGATTTTTAATATAAAAATTATCCTAGGTTGAATTTTTGGTATTTTTCTGAGAACTTCTAATTTTTTATGAATAGTGAAAAATAATTAAAAACAACTTTTTTGATCAAAATAATTTGTAGTGATAAATTATACTATTTAGTGGTTTTAAAGTATAATTAGAATATATTTTTACCATTTTATCCAATTTTGGTCATTATAATTAATTTCACTTTGAAATTGGACATAAACAATTGTCAGTCTTTTGATATATATTTTTTTCTTAAAAACAAGCTATTTGTTGTGACAACGGGAAGTAATTATAAAATTAATTAATGAAACTTATATGTTTGAAATTTTGTGAAATAGACATAATATTTTAATTCAGAATATCAATTATATCTTAGGGTGAAATTTTGGAATTGTTATGAAAAACTTCAATTTTTGATGAATAGTGAAACCACTAAGTGGTAGTTAAAAAACTGATTTTGTGTTTAAATTAAACATTACCACTTCTGTGTTTTTATTTTCAAAAATTATATATTCATATTTTTCATTAGTAATTAAAATGTGATTCAATGGTATTAATATAATTTTTTTTGTGAATAGTAACTTTTAAGTTTAATTAATCGCGAATAAAGGTAATTAGTGAAATTTAAGGTAAAAATGATATTATAAAAATATTAAAATACCTTTACATTTATCGTACCCCTATTATATGAGTCATGGACGATCAAGACAATCCATGGGTAAACTTGGGGATCCCATGGAGCCACTTTGGTCGGAAAATGGCGTTAAAAACTTTTATTTAATGTTAAAATAAAAATGTCACAAACACGAGTTATTTTACTAAAACAATTTTTAAATGGGGATACAGAAGTCATATTTTAGACTATAAATATTCATTGGAAATATAAAAATATTTCTGACATCATGATATTTTTTTATATTTTAGACATTAAATAAATTAAATAATTAATGACACGATGATGATGCAGCGATTACCACATTAATTAATTATTTAAATAAAATGAAAAGATAATGTAAAATCTAAGTCTTACACTTGTAAAAAACCAATGTGATGAGTAGATTTTGAACCCTTATCACCTTATCCTCGAACTATATAAGTTTGGGGCCATTAAAATATGAAACTCATTATATAATAAAGTAACATTTCATTACTTTCCAAGAGTGCCCCTCCTCTCCTCTTATAAAAGGCCCCCACCTCTACCACCTTATTCAAACCTTAATGAAATTTGGCTCAGAAAAAATCAACCCAAATACTCTCCCAACATCCCTATATTACTACTAGAATCCTCACTTTGGGAACAATTCTTTCCAAGGAAGCCTTTGGATCAAATCAAAAAGAGTTACCCAATTTTAAGGTAATGTCTTCTCTTTTGTTATTTTGTTTTATTATTCTTCTCCAACACCCTAAACTATTTTTATTAATTTATTTTGTAACAACACCAGTATCCTCAATATACTAGTATGTTGTTATAATAATTATTTTTGCTACATTTACACACACCTATATCTAATGGTTAAAAAACATACTGTTTCTGTGGATGGTGAATTTTTGCCTCACGAAACGATGATTATTCAACACTCATATAACACCTCTCATGGTGGACATTATGCTGAAAATATTTTTATATATGATATATATTATGTTTTTGTTTTCCTTATGATTCTGTATTTTTCATTTATGGAATACCTTTACTATTTCCATTATGGGTAAACGCGATAATTTCATTTTAGGAAGTGCGGACTACCACCACCTCAAAGTGATTTGAATCATTAATGCAATATGTGGGGTGTATAAAAGATGGAGTAAATGGTATTATACATTATATTATAATTGAATTATATTATACCTTTATATAATTATAATTTCATTCCATTAAATATGAAATATAAATGAAAGTAGCGTTCATGCATACGTACGGCTTACCATCTCCATGAACGGTGCATTTCATTTCTTACCTCTAAATGTTATGTAATATTATAAATGAATGTATATAATGGATATATATGATATATATGATATCTAAATCATGAATATAATTCTGGATATAATGGATATTTTACCACATGAACAACTTGTAATTATAAGAATTTTATTTTTGACTCAAGTACCAAAGATCGACAAAACAACTGTTATTAACATAAATAATTACATAATGTTAATAACGTGGTAATAAGTGATAAAAAAGTAAAAATAAACTTTAAAATTTTCTTAAGAAATTATAAATTAACTCTAGTTTATTATTCAGGAGTTTAAATAATGGTCGAGTCAAGTTGGACACGAGGTAAGGGAGCTTCTTAACCCAATTTCCATTCATTGGGTTATTCTCTTACATTGAAATTATGTCATGATATTATTACGTTATATCTTGTAATTTTATTTTTTTATGTGCACTTATAGTGAATACACATAATAGATCTATTTTATTTAAAAAAATGATCTTTGTAAGGGACTTTGTCTCAATCTCCATTCATTGAGGCACATTTTGTTTTATACACAAATTTATTTTATATGGTGTATAAAACCCTTTGACTTTTACATTTATTCAAAAGAAATCTTTTGATACGAATCATTTTACTAAACAAAAAAAGGAATGATTTTCTTGTTGTACATATTCAGCGAAAATGACTTGTCCTCCGTCGTGACCATAATATGAGTTTCGACTTCCTCTAAAAACCATAAATTTTTTTAAATGAAAAATAAATACAATGTTTTAATTTTATTTTATTTTGGTATAGAAAATGATTTTGAAAATGATTTTATTATATCAATGTGTTGTATTGATATATTGTGATTGAAATATTGAAATGTTATGTTTCCATTATGCATGTTTGCGTGATATAATTATGTTATGGTTTAGGATATGTTTAAACCTATTCATATGAGGAATGCATTTGACTTAATAATTGACAGGTGGAGCCCGCTATAGCTCCTCGATGCATCGGTAGGTCTCCAGAGACAAACTAGTTTCTTGGCACGAGGCCTTGACAAAATATTTTTTGTAGTCTTGGCACGAGGCCTTGGCTACGTGGTTATGATAGTCTGGAATTATGTATTCCATCATTATGAAAGTGGTTATTGATATTGCATGTGATTTTTCGACCAGTATAATATCAATGTGAATAAGTAAATGTCATTATCTCATTTTACTTTTTCCATATTATGTTGAAGATCAAGTTTAAAAGGCTTTTGTTTTAGTCATACATTGCCTCAAATGTTTATGTTTATTTATGAATGCATCTACTATATTATTATCCTTACTGAACATATGTGCTCACCCCTTTCAATGTTTTATTTTTCCCAGGATGTGAAGAAATATTTTATGAATGACCAATAGGTATAGTCTGAAGGGGATAGAAGTGTGGACTATGGAGACAATGTTATTGTGATTTTTCACTTTATGATGTAATGTAACATTTATGAATGTATCTAGTGTTTCCAAGGCTACTAAACTAATCTGTCTTTCGAGACATGATCTTTTGTGATCATGCCAATGTTACAAAGTAATGCACCGAATCTGGGTAACCGGGGTCGGGGCGCTACAGTTGGTATCAGAGGTAGTTTAGTACTAACCTTGGAAGATAGATTTAGATAAACTCTGATTAGAGCCCATAGCCCAAAGATAGACCTTGAGGATTAGTATAGAAGAACTTTCTAGAATTTTGGTATTATAGAGATTTTGTGAGTTTTCTGAGCAATACATCCTTGTCTAGATACGAGCAGGTAGAGGCGGCTCTGGCACAGATATACCTAGGGGTAAAAACCAAAAAAACCGCTTTGTGCTGGAATCGAATGGGAACTGAAGCACGACAACGGGCATTACTGCACTCTTGGTTACAAAACCCCTGGGGGATATGATTAGGATAATTCTCATTTTTTACAAACCATAATGAAGGGTTTATAATTATATACTTCCTTAAAGAAAATTTTTTTTATGATTATGGATTATATCCATAAACCATTCAATTTACATTAAGTATTTTACAAGTTTGGAATTATTCATTGCATAAACTAACCTAGTTTATGCCATTGTATAGAAATGGCACCCAGTATAAGGAATGTGAACCTCATTAATACGTATGATCCAAAGAGTAAGAAGGATCATATCTTTCATGGTATTAAGCCAACATTTATAAGGAAAATTTTATCCCATGTGTTCTCAACATATAAAGAAATATTATCATGTATTAATAAGATAAGTAAATAATTATCTAAGTCTTATGGCTTTGAAGGGAAGAAAGAGAAGAAAATGATGGAAGAGATAATGATGGATAAAGGGACGTGGTAAAAGAAGAATTTTCCAATATGTGATAACTGTGGGAAGAAACACCTTGGAACTTACCTGAAGGTAATGGGAGTTTGTTATAAGTGTGGAGAAAAAGGACACCAAGTGCGTGACTGCAAGGGTAAGAAAAAGGTTTCAAATTTACAATGCTTCATCTGCAAGGAGTGGGGACACTGTGTAAAACAATGTCCAAATCATCAGAGTATGCCCCAAATGATGTTATTGGATAATAATTAAGTTATGATACTACAACAGATGAAGAGGAATGATTAGTGTTCTTATGTTTTTATTAATCAATTTTGACATTTGAGTGTTGTATCATTGATGTAATGGTTATAATAATTAGGGAGTATATAAGGATTGTACTGCAGTACTATTTCATCAAGGACTTGAGATTGTGTGGAACCAAGAAAAGTGACTCCACAGTAGGTTAAATTTTTTGAAAATATTTGTTTGAGAGAAATAAAAACCATAATATGGTTATGAAACTGAGATAGTTATTTTAGAATAATACATGGTTGAATTGGATAAATTATATTGGATATTCTTAACTTCCTTGAAACTGATTAATGATTTGTATACGTTTTTGGATATAAGGATTATATCTAGTATTATATAAGGAATAAGGGATCATGACTGTAATCAATAAGGACTTATGATAATTCAGGATGTTGCAGTGTTTTAAAAGAATAGATGATGAAGGTGTTCACATGTTGTTACACCGAAAAAGGGGCCTTCATTATGTTTACCTTCCTAATAAAATTTAGACTGTGAGTTGGATAGATGTATTTTAGATAACTATAATGGTTGGACTGGATTATCTTGAATCTAGGAATGTATTGTTTATGGTTAAAAAAATTTTGAATATTATTTTCGGAATATTATAATACTATAGTTTTAGGAAAATTACAACCTGGAGGTCGGGGGATAACCCGTCGAGTCAGACAATGCTATTTGAATCGAACCCACAACCATAGTGCGACATGCCTTTATTATCTACCACTAGCCTACATGATGTCCCTGGTTATTAAAAAATAGTTTTCTAATCTAAATGGTATGTGTTAATTTTTTGAACCATGTACGATTATGATAAATATAATATTTTGAGTTGTATTATCTTTTTGAGTGAAAGATGAGTTTGTGGTATAAATTAGTTGAAGGTTGAAACTCTACTTGTAAAGCATAAATATATATATACATATCTCTTATTCTATGAATAAATTAATTCTTAAACTTTATTAAAGGAATATTAAAACAAAAAAATGTGTTATCCTAATAACTTATGTCTTGTATAACTGATAATATTTTCAATCAACGTAGATTGAAGGCTTTGAGGGCCTCAATTTTACCCATGTTTGTGATTGGTGACCTCAATCACTCTCTACAAATATTTACATTTTTCCTCCAATTATATGTCTCTAATTTCCACCAATGTTCTCCATATAGAGATCATAATTTGGTGATGACATTTTCATTTCCCTTTCCCTCTTATTAAGGCTAAATTTTATTAACCTTATTTCTGGTGTGGGTTTTCCACAAATATATTTTATATTTTCATCCTTTTATTTTATAAGAAAAATATTAAATTGAGAGGATGTAATTTATTGAAGGAGGGGAGAATGTAACACCCTGAGCTTCCACAATATGCTTCTCTTTCAATATTGCAATAGCTTGCATTGTACGCAAGTTCGAGATTCTAACGCACCGCGACCAATCAAAATAGCCATTATGAATAGTAATACCCAATTTTTGAAATTATATATATTTCATATTTTAAAATGGAATTCATTTGTCGATTCAGAATATCGAAATTATCCTATGTTGAATTTTTGGTATTTTTCTGAGAACTTCCAATTTTTTATGAATAGTGAAAAATACTTAAAAACAACTTTTTTAATAAAAATAATTTGTAGTGATAAATCATACTATTGAGTGGTCTTAATTTATAATTAGAATATATTTTTACCATTTTATCCAATGGTGGTCATTATAATTAATTTCACTTTCAAATTAGACATAAACAATTGTCAATCTTTTGATATATATTGTTTCTTAAAAACACGCTATTTGTTGTGACAACGAGAATTAATTACAAAATTAATTAATGAAACTTATATGTTTGTAATTTTGTAAAATAGACATCATTTTTGAATTCGGAATATCAATTATAGCTTAGGGTGAAATTTTGGCATTGTTATGAAAATCTTCAATTTTTGATGAATAGTGAAACCACTAAGTGGTAGTTAAAAAACTAATTTTTCATTTAAATGAAACATTGCCACTTTTGTGTTTTTATTTCCAAAAATCCTACATACATAGTTTTCATTAGGAAGTATAATTTGGTTCAATGGTATTAAAATAATTTTTTTGTGAATAGTAACTTTTAAGTTTAATTAATCGCGATTAAAGGTAATTAGTGAAATTTAAGATAAAAATGATATTATAAAAATAAGAAAATACCTTTAAACTTGTCCTACCCCTATTGGATGAGTCATGTCCGACCAAGACAATCCATGGGTCAACTTGGGGACCCCATGGAGCCACTTTGGTAGGAAAATGACATTAAAATCATCTTATTTAATGTTAAAATAAAAATGTCACAAACATGAGTTGTTCTTCTAAAAAATATTTAAATGGGGTTATAGAAGTCATATTTTAGACTATAAATATTCATTGGAAAGCTAAAAATATTTCCTACATCATGATTTTTTTTTTAAATTTTATACATTAAATAAATTAAATTATTTATGACACCATGATGTTGCAGCGATTACCACATTAATTAATGATTTTAATAAAATGAAAATATAATGTATCATCTACGGCTTAAACTTGTCAAAACCCTATTGTATGAGTATATTTATAACCCTTATCACCTTATCCTTGAACTATATATGTTCGGGACCTTTAAAATCCAAAACTCATTATATAATAATGTAACATTTCATTACTTTCCAAGAGTGCCCCTCCTCTCCTCTTATAAAAGTCCCCCTCCTCTACCACCTTATTCACACCCTCAAGCCATTTGGATCGTAAAAACTCTTCCAAAATACTCTCCCAACATCCCTATATTACTCCTAGAAGCCTCACTTTGGGCAGAATTCTTCCCAAGGAAGCCTTTTGCTCAAATCAAAAAGAGTTACCCGATTTTAATGTAATGTGTTCTCTTATGTCATTTCGTTTTATTTTTCTTCTCCAACCCCATAAACTCTTTTTATTCATTTATTTTGTAACAACACCAGTATAATAAATATACTAGGATTTTTTTATATGAATTATTATAGCTACACTTACACACATCTACATCTAATGGTTAAAGAACATACTGTTTCTGTGGATGGAGAATTTCTGTCTCACGAAACGATGATTGTTCAACACTCATATAACACCTCTCATGGTGTCCATTATGATGAAACTATTTTTATATATGATATATATAATGTTTTTGTTTTCCTTATGATTCTGTATTATTAATTTATGGCATACCTTTACGATTTTCATTATGGGTAAACACGATAATTTCATTTAAGAAGTGCGGACTACTTCCCCTTCAAAGTGATTTGAATCGTTAATGCCATATGTGGGATGCATAAAAGATGGAGTAAATGGTATTATACATTATATTACACTGTAATTATATTATAACTTTATATAATTATAATTTCATTTCATTAAATATGAAATAGAAATGAAAGTAGCGTTCATGCATACGTAAGACTTAGCGTCTCCATTAACAGTGCATTTCATTTCTTACCTCTAAATGTTATGTAATATTATAAATGAATGTATATACTGGATATATATGATATATATGATATCTACATCTTGAATATAATTCTGGATATAATGGATATTTTACCACATGAACAATTTGTAATTATAAGAATTTTATTTTTGACTCGTGTACCAAAGATCGACAAAAACGACGGTTATTAACATAAATAATTACATAATGTTCATAACCTTGTAATAAGTGATATAAAATGAAAAATAAAATTGAAAAAGGTTCTTATGAAATTATAAATTAACTCTAGATTATTATTCAGGAGGTTAAATAATGGTCGAGTCAAGTCGGACACGAGGTAAGGGAACTTCTTAACCAAATTTCCATTCTTTGGGTTAATCTCCTACTTTGAAATTATGTCATGATATTATTATGTTATATCTTGTATTTTTACTTTTTTTATGTGTACTTATTTTGAATACACATAATAGATCTATTTTATTTTAAAAAATGGTCTTTTTAATGGACTTCGTCTCAATCTCCATTCATTGAGGCATATTTTTTTTATACACAAATTTCTTTTTTACTGTGTATAAACCCCTTTGACTTTTACGTTTATTCAAAATGAATTTTTTTATACGAATTGTTTTACTATACAACAAAAAGTAATGTTTTTCTTGTTGTACGTATTCGGAGAAAACGACTTCTCCACCACCGTGACCATTATTTGAGTTTCAACTTCCTCTACAAGCCATAAATTTTTTTAAATGAAAAACAAATAAAAAGTTTTAATTTTCTTTTATTTTGGTATTGAAAATGGTATTGAAAATGTTTTTATTATATCAATGTGTCGTATTGATATCCTGTGATTGAAATATGGAAATGTTATGTTTTTTATGTATGTTTATGTGTTATAATTATGTTATGGTTTACGATATGTTTAAACATGTTCATATGAGGAATGCATTGGAATTAATAAGTGACGGGTGGAGCCCGCTATAGCTCCTCGATGCATCGGCCGGTCTTATGAGACAATTTAGTGTCTTGGAACGAGGCCTTGACAAAATCTTATTTGTAGTTTTGGCACAAGGCCTTGGCTACGTGGTTATGATAGTCTGGAATTATGTATTCCATCATTATGAAAGTGGTTATTGATATTTCATGTGATTATTCGACCAGTAGAATATCCATGTGAATAAGTAAATGGAATTATCTAATTTTACTTTTTCCATATTATGTTGAAGTTCAAGTTTAAAAGGCTTTTGTTTTAGTCATACATTTCCTCAAATGTTTGTGTTTATTTATGAAAGCATCCTCTATATTTTTATCCTAACTGAGAATTTGAGCACACCCCTTTCAATGTTTTATTTTTCCCAGGATGTGAAGAAATATTTAATGACTGACCTACAGGTATAGTTTGAAGGGGATAGAAGTGTGGACTATGGAGACTATGTTATTGTGATTTTTCACTTTATGATGTAATGTAAAATTTATGAATGTATCTAGTGTTTCCAAGGCTACTAAACTAATCGGTGTTTTGAGACTTGATCTTTTGTGATCATGCAAATGTTACGAGGTAATGCAAAGACTCTGGGTAACCGGGGTCGGGGCACTACAGTTGGTATCAGTGGAAGTTTAGTACTATACTTGGAAGCTAGATTTAGATAAACTCTGATTAGATCACATAGCCCAAAGATAATCTTTAAGGATTAGTATAGAAGAACATCCTATAATTTTGGTATTATAGAGATTTTTTGAGTTTTCTGAGGAATACAACCCTGTATGGATACAAGAAGGTAGAGGCGGCACTGGCACATATGTACCTAGGGGTAAAACCCGAAAACACCGCTTTGAGCTAGACTCGAATGGGAACTGGTGCACGACAATGGGCCTTGCTGCACTCTTGGTTACGACACTCCCGGGAGATATGCTTAGGATAATTCTCATTTTTTACAAACCATTATGAATGGTTTATGAGTATATATATTTCCTCAAAAAAATATTTTTTATGATTATGGATTATATCCATAAACAGTTCAATTTACATTAAGTATTTTACAAGTTTGGAATTATTCATTGCAATTCATAAACAATCCCAGTTTATGCCATTGTTTAGAAATGGAACCCAATAGAATGAATGTGAACCCCATCAATATGTATCATCCAATGAGTTAGAAGGATCATATCTTTCATGGTAATAAGCCAACATTTAGAAGGGAAATTTTCCCCCATGTGTTCTAATCATATGAGGAAAACGTATCATGTGTTAATAAGATAAGTATAGAATTCTCTGAGTCATATGGCTTTGAAGGGAAGAAATAGAATAAAAGGATAGAAGAGAGAATGATGGATAAAGGGACGAGGGAAAAGAAGAACTTTCCAATATGTGATAACTGTGGGAAGAAACACCTTGGAACATGCCTGAAGAGAATGGGAGTTTGTTTTAAGTGTGGAGAATATGGACACCAAGGGCGTGACTGCAAGGGTAAGAAAAAGGTTTCAAATATACAATGCTTCATTTTCAAGGAGTGGGGACACTATGCAAACCAATGTCCAAATCATCAGAGTATGCCCCAAATGATGTTATTGGATAATAATCATGTTATGATACTACCACATATGAAGATGAATTATTAGAGTTCTTATGTTGTTATTAATGAATTTTTTCATTTGAGTTTTGTATCAATGATGTACTGGTTATACTAATTATGTAGTATATAAGGATTGTACTGCAGTACTATTCCATCAAGGACTTGAGATTATGTGGAACCATGAAAAGTGACTCCACATCAGGTTAAATTTTTGGAAAATATATGGTTGAGAGAAAGAAAAACCGTAACATGGTTCTGATACTGAGATGGTGATTTTCGAATAATACATGATTGAATTGGATAAATTATATTGGATATTCTTAACTTCCTTGAAAATGATTAATGATTTGTATACGTTTTTGGATAGAAGGAGTATATAGAGTATTATATAAGGAATAAGGGATCATTATTGTAATCAATAAGGATTTATGATAATTCAAGATGTTGCAGTGTTTTAAAACAATACATGATGAAGGTGTTCACGTGTTGTTATGCCCAAATACTCTCCCAACATCCCTCTCTTACTCATAGAAGCCTCACTTTGGGCAGAATTCTTTCCAAGGAAGTCTTTGGCTCAAATCAAAAAGAGTTCCTTGATTATAAGGTAAAGTTTTCTCTTATGTTATTTTGTTTTATTGTTCTTCTCCAACCCCTAAACACTTTTTATTCATTTCATTTGTAATGACAATAGAATACTAAATATACTAGGATGTTTTTATAAGAAGTATTCTAGATAAACGTACACACACCTACATCTAATGGTTAAAGAACATACTGTTTCTGTGGATGGTGAATTTCTGCCTCACGGAACGATGATTGTTCAATACTCATATAACACCCCTCATGGTGGACATTATGATGACAATATTTTTATATATGATATATATTATGTTTTTTCCCTTTATGATTCTATATTTTTCATTTTTTGCATACCTTTACGATTTCCATTAGGGGTAAACGTGATAATTTCATTTTAGGATATGCGGACTACCGCCCCCTTAAAGTGATTTGAATCGTTAATGCCATATGTGGGATGTATAAAGGATGAATTAAATTTTATTATACATTATATTATACTGGAAGTATATTATACCTTTATATTATTATAATTTCATTCCATTAAATATGAAATTGAAATGAAAGTAGCGTTCATGCGTACGTACGGCTTACCGTCTCCATGAACGGTGCATTTCATTTCTTACCTCTAAATGTTATGTAATATTATAAATGAATGTATATACTGGATATATATAATATATATGATATATACATCTTGAGTATAATTCTGGATATAATGGATATTTGACCACATGAAAAATTTGTAATTATAATAATTTTATTTTTGACTCAAGTACCAAAGATCGACAAAACGACCGTTATTAACATAAATAATTACATAATGTTCATAACATAGTAATAAGTGATATAAAAGGAAAAATAAACTTTAAAGAGGTTCTTATGAAATTATAAATTAACTCTAGTTTATTATTTAGGACGTTAAAGAATGGCTGAGTCATGTCGGACACGAGGTAAGGGAACTTCTTAACACTATTTCCATTTTTTGGGTTAATCTCCTACTTTGAAATTATGTCATGATATTATTATGTTATATCTTATTTTTTTTACTTTCTTTATGTGTACTTATAGTGTATACACATAATAGATCTATTTTTTTAAATGAAATGATTTTTTAAGGGACTTCGTCTCAATCTCCATTCATTGAGGCATATTTTGTTTTATACACAAATTTCTTTTATACGGTCTATAAACCCATTTTACTTTTACATTTATTCAAAATGAATATTTTTATATGAATCATTTTACAAGACGACAAAAAGGAATGTTTTTCTTGTTGTACATATTCGGTGACAATGACTTTTCCACCACCATGACCATTATTTGAGTTTTGACTTCCTCTACACGCCATAACTTTTTTTAAATGAAAAATAAATACAAAGTTTTAATTTTCTTTTATTTTGGTGTTGAAAATGGTTTTGAAAATGTTTTTATTATATCAATGTGTTTTATTGATATCTTGTGATTGAAATATGGAAATTTTATGTTTCCATTATGCATGTTTATGTGATATAATTATGTTATGGTTTACGATATGTTTAAACCTGTTCATATGAGGAATGCATTGGACTTAATAAGTGACGGGTGGAGTCCGCTATAGCTCCTCGATGCATCGGCAGGTCTCATGAGACAAACTAGTGTTTTGTCATGAGGCCTTGAAAAAAACTTATTTGTAGTCTTAGCATGAGGCCTTGCCTACGTGGTTATGATAGTCTGGAATTTTGCATTCCATCATTATGAAAGTGGTTATTGATATTGCATGTGATTATTCGACTAGTAGAATATCCATTGAATAAATAAATGGAATTATCTCATTTTAACTTTTCCATATTATGTTTAATTTCAAGTTTAAAAAGCTTTTGTTTTAGTCATACATTGCCACAATTTTTTATGTTTATTTATGAAATAATCCTCTATATTATTATACTTACTAAGCATCTGAGATCACCCCTTTCAATGTTTTATTTTTCCCAGGATGTGAATAAATATTTTATGACTGACCTACAGGGATAGTCTGAAGGGGATAGAAGTGTGGACTAGGGAGACTATGTTATTGTGATTTTTCACTTTATGTTGTAATGTAACATTTATGAATGTATCTAGTATTTCCAAGGCTACTAAACTAATTGGTCTTTCGATACATGATCTTTTGTGATCATTCCAATGTTACGAAGTAATGCACCGACTCTGGGTAACCGGGGTCGGGGCGTTACATATATCGTGGGTTTAAAAATAATATTAACTTTTGACATTATAATTATAATAATTATGATATCATATATGATACACTTATGACTTAATATTACACATTCATTTGTCAATTCTATGTTAAATCAATGTTTTGGGTAATAATAGATTCATTTATCGTACGTGATTGGACTTGTTATTTTTAATATATTTACATAGACAATGATTTACATTCATCAATAATGTAAATGATGATTTATATAAATCTTATATATTAATAACATATATATATATATATAATAGATAGATAAATGAAATTGAATACATCGTTTATAGAGACGGTAGTCCATACATATGCCTGAACACTATTTGGATTTCCTTATTGAATTGGATTGAAGTAAATAAATGACATATATATACAGATAAATCCAGTAGAATTATTATGTCATATATTTCATGATTATTTATTATATATATATGTTATAATCATTCTTGAATCTTTATCATGGAGAATGAATCTCATCGCATCATGGAGACGGGAAGCTGTACGTACGCACGAGCGATGATATTGTTCCCATAATTGTTTAATGGTATATAAGTGGATAATGTATAATATATAAGAATTAGATTCATGTTATAATAATAATATAAATTTATTATATCCACCATTACACCCATCAATATAAGGTGGTGGTGAAAAGCAGATTACACCACGATGTGGAGATAGTAAGTTGTACGCACACATGCGTGGTGATTTTATTTTTCGTTGGATGGATAGAATGTGAAATAGGGTTGTTTAATATTTATAATAACATATAAATATATTAGTGATACTAATATTATTACTTTATAATTAAAAAACTAAAAAATTAAATGGAAGAAGAAATAAAGTTGAATGAATCGATAGAAGAGATCACCTCTTTCTTGACTTGCGTTATTTAAATTTACACTCAGGGAACTAGATATGGTCTTTTTAGAAAACAAGAACCTCTAAAATGTAACTATGGATCTTGAAAAGAGAAATGGACATGGTTTTGCTGAGCATGAAAGCTCAAAAAGAAGTGAAGATTAGAGGGAAGATGTTCTCATATATAATATAGGAGAGGGGAATATTAGGATAGTCCTAAATTATTAATTTATTATAAATTTCATTTAGATTTAAATATGTCTAAAACCTATTTAATTCCTATATAATAGGTTTTTGGTTTTAATAACCATAATCCAATAAGGAATTGACAGGTTTTGGATAATTTTTAAACCTTATCTTTTTTTATTAAACCCATTTTACTCTTATCATTTTATCAATAATTTAACACTTTGTGAAAAAAAATTGTATCCAAAACCTGAAAAATATTCAATTAAAGAGTAAATAATAAACTTCTAGAATTAATAAAACTATATTTCCAAATAAATAATTTTTTTGAATTTATTATTTTTAATAAAATATTTTATATTTTAAAATATGAATTATTTCAATATTAACAATATTTATATCATGGATTTTTAAATACAACAAAAAATATTTATTATTTTAAAAAACATTCATTATTTCTAAGATAACAAGCCATCCTCATCTTTATAATTAGTCTATGTTATAAAAAGTATCAGAATACATTTATTTTAATATTTATAATATCATTTATTTTAATCATTCATTAATAACAAAATAACTACATCATCATTATGTTATAATTAAATATATTTATTTGATGTCTAAAAAATATAAATAAAATATCATGATGAAGGAAATAATTTTATCTTTATTATTACTATTTATAGTCAAAATTAACACATATATAAATCCATATAAATATTTTGTTTCTTATAGATATATTTTTATGTTACATTTTACATAACATAAAATTAATTTTAATAAATTGTCATTTTAACTTAAATGTGGCTCCATGGGGTCACAAAATTGATCCAGGGATTCCCATGGTCGTACATTTATCATTAAATAAGGTTAGGAGAAGTATTAATTTTACTTAATGTTGTTATAATATTATTATTTACCAATATTTATGATATTTACACTTCAACAATGGTAAGTAAAATATTTACTGAAGTTAATATTTATAATGTCTAAAAATAGAAGTAACCTATTTACCTAATATGAACCTTCTAAATTAAAAAATGGAATTTATTTTTCCAAATTAAAATACAGATGTTATTGTAATTAATTTAAAATTAATTCTCGTTGTCAAAACCCAAAAAAGCGGTTTTTTAACAAGTCATATCTATCAATCGATTGAAATGTGTTTATGTCACATATAAATTTAAAATTAATTCAATGATCAGTATTGGATTAAATGATAAATACATAAAAAATTACACATTAAACCCAATTTAAAATATAATATAACTATATAAATAAATTAGATGAAAAATCCATTTTGATTTATAATGCAGTATTTTCATAATTCATCAAAATTTGAATTTTATTAGAAAAATACCAAAATTTCAATAAAAGAAAATTTTTATTTCCCGATTAGAAATAAAAATTTAATTATGTCAGGTTGAGCTTATAAATGTATCATGAACTAGTTTTAAAATGGTTGGTCCATCAAAAGTCATTAAAACTGTATTTGTTTTGTAAAATACATCATTTATCTGAAAAATTCATTTTTTTCTAATACCATGTTATGTAAGATTAATGATAATGTTATAAAATTTAATATGTGGTCAATAATACTCATAACATCTAGTTTATATCTCATTAAATAAATATATTTTAATAATATACTATTTTTTAGTGAAACTCGGCATCACGTGCTACTTAAGCTATCGATCAAGGTCACTCTTGCATGTAACTCAATCCTAGTTAGTGTTATGTGTAGTGCGAGCTTATTTTGGTGTTGAGTATAACATAATCAAGAATTACTTAATTTAGAAATTGAAAAAAATATATACTCACTGTTGTGTGAAATGAATTATATGAAAAGAACATGAAATTTTATGCAACAGAAGCCAAGAATTGTGTTGAAAGTACTTCAAGCTAACACAGTGTTTCTTATAGTTGAAGATAATCATTGTATATTTTATGACATAATACATCAAAAAAATTAAAATAATCTATCTCATAAATTCTCAATGTTTTACATTCTACCCACCTTAAATTAAATTATCCCTCAAAATTTTTTGGCATTCTAAATTTTATTCTCCTTGAATTATTCTTTCATAGATACAAACATCATTAAAATGAGTGCAAAAACATCATTTTAAAATGGAATGTTACAAAAATAATGGTTACCCTAATTAACTCATCACTATATTTCCATGTAGAATACCACTGAAGGGATGTAGAAATGATGATATGTGATAGAAATATATCCATCATGTTCTTATGGATCATGATAGAGATTAATCTTTAGAGAATGTTAACTAGTAGGAACATAGAAATATATGATGATTTAAGGGACAATATGATTCTTTGGATAAAAAGTTACTAGGATAATATTTTTGTTTTTAAGATCCTTTACCTAAAGTTGATTAATTTTTCCACAATGACAAATACTTAATTGATTTTAGAATAATATCACCATTGGTCGTTCCCTGAAAAAATTCCACTTCATCTCTTTTCTAAAAAAATGAAGTTGAATTTTTTATTCCTGAAGTATTGGTAGATCAGAAGATATAATGATTTGTCACACAATATGTCTCAATAAAACGGTTATAACTTATTATAAAATATGCATATGTCTACCTATAGTGATATAATACATTAATTTAACAAACATCAACCAAAATATATATTATAATATCTATAAATGGATTATATTACGATACATCAAAAACTAAAAATATAACAATTTAGAAGGAGGTGATCTAAATAAAAATATCATTTGTCTCCCATATCTCAATTCTCATATCATGGTTGCCACATTCCAAACTTCTAAATACCTAAATCATGTATTCTCTTGAAATAAGAAAATAACATAAATTACCATAGAACCTTAGTGAAAACATTAATTTGATCAAAACTAACCCTTTCCATACTCAAAATATACCAATAATTCTATGTACTCAAAATATGCAATCACATTTTCCTTTTATCAATCATGATATCGTTAATATTAATAGACATATTATTTTCTCCTTATCCTTTCATTATGCACATACCAAGTGCTTTATAGAAATCAATAAATAACAATTCATTGTTTCTGGTACCATTAAACATATACTATCAAATACGAAAGGGACAAATAGTATATAAATCCTTAGATGTTTATTTATTCCAAAGTAATCATAAATTACTTATACAAAATTAGTCTTGATAAACATGAAACCATTACACCACCTTTTAAACCATTGTCTGAGCTTCCTCATTTTATTCTTTAATACTTCATTCATATCACATATCATTTGTAGTCTCTTCATCATCATAAACATAAATAACACCAATATTAGCATGATGATTCTCTTCTTGAGATTTACCCTTAGGTCATTGATTTTTATAATTCCCATAAATTCAACATTTAAAACAATTATTTTTCCCTGCTGTCTAAGAAACACAATTATCCATGTCCATTGTGTTAACTAAACCTTTTTCATTTCAATTATAGGCTTTGTTTCCTTATTTTACACATCCAAAGCATCTTCCATTTACATTAAAACATTCTCATTGATACCTCTTCCCACATGATTTACACGAGGAAAATTGACCATTCATACCATTATAGTCATCATGAAACTCCGTCATTCTCTTTTAAGTTATGTCAAGAAACATACCAATATTGATATTATTAACCATTTTCTGAGATTAATGAATATGAATTTTAATTACGTTTTCCCATCCAAATCATGTTTCATTTGGTTTCTCATGAAGAAAATCATTTTATTTTCATCGTATTCTCCATTAACATGAATCCTTCTATTTCCATCCATTTTCTAAAACCCAATAGAATAGTGTGAGAGAAAAAATCATACTAGTAATACGACACAATCAAGGTGGAGTAATATCAATATCTAACTTCATAGTATTAATCCTAGGTTAGTTATTATTCTTATCATCAATCTAGGACTCAAACGTATACTTATACATTACCTTAGGTGAATCCATCGACATATCATTGATATATTTCTAGGGATCTCACTAATGTTTTTACATCCTAGTTTCCAAATGTTAAATAAACCCTCACTATAATACCCACTCCAGATAACCATAGTAGACATACATGGAAATTACATTTCTTTTGTGAAATTCATAATACATAAAAGAAATAGACTCCCCAAGATTGTATTAGTTTAGTGACTTTGGAAACTCTAAAAATATCATCAAATAATAGTGAATGATCATCAACATCTCCCACAATGATCTTCTGCTTTTGGATTCCTACCTAAAACCATTCATTATATTCTGAGGAAAATAAAAAAAGAAAGGGTGATCTCAAATTCTCAGTAAGGTTAATCATGTAGAACATAAAAAAACCATGATCATTTTAAAGTAAAAACTATAACATAAAACATTAAAATATTGAGTCATGAAATAAATTTTGGTAGTTTGTAAGGAATAGGAAATAAAAAAAATATACCTTGATAAAATAACATTGTCATAATACATGTAATTTTGGAAAAACATTAAGCAATTAATATGATTTTTATAGTTGCCAAGGAATTGCTGTGAAGACCATCCTATTGGACGAATTACATTACTGAATCAAATTTACCTGTCGTTCCAGCCCTGCATTGTTAAACTAGATTTACCTAGCATTCCATCCTTGAATGTTTCATGAGAAATAAATCTTCACCCAATGCATTATAGGTAGATATAGGTTCCACCCATTTCATAATTAAACAATTATTATGTGTTCCACAAAAAACATAAATAATTTCTCATAACATAACACATGTAATAAATTTTGTATCTTAAACTTCATTCCATCATAACATAATCCAAAAAATTAGTATTCAATAATTAATATAATCAAATAATAGTTACAATAGGTATAGAAACATAACCATATTTAAAGAGAATCAACTTAAATGGATTTTTTTTATAAAACACTGGACCATAGTTCTTGAGGAAAATATCCTATCTTTTTCAATAACATTTTCTTTTCTTAAAATACCACAAAAATTTAAATGAAAAGTCTTTAGTTAAAAATAAAATATATTTAGCTTAATGGATGCATTGAGGAAAGAAGGCGTCATGACACTGTAAAAATACATTCATGTAGAATAAGTTAAACAAATACATTTTCAATGTACTTTTGCTGGAAAAGTCAAAAAAATTACATCATATAATAATCAACAAAGAGATTCCTTCTATACCAAGTAGTAAATTTTAAAAAACATTAAAATGAAATTAAATATAAATGGAATAAAAATAAACATTTTACGAAATTTTATTTTATAAATTATGTACATGGATGATAAATATAACCCAAGAATATAGTTATTTATAAGAAATCTCAGATAAAAATCTGATTGCAAAATTATAGCTTAACTTAGTTCTAATTTCTTCTATATATGTACGATACTCTTGTATAGTTGGTTTAAACATATTCCTAACTTGTAACAGAACCATAATAATATTTATGATATCATATATGATACACTTATGACATTATATAACATGTATATTTTTTTAATTCCATGTTATAGAAAGGTTTTGGGTAATAATCATTCCAATTGTTTAACGTGTCTGGACTTGTTACTCTTCATATGATTAATTACATCATTATTTAATTACATCCATAATTTAAAACATGAAATATTTATTTAGTTTATTTCATTATGTAAATTTATATAAGAGATAGATATAGGAAATAGAATACATCATTCCTGGAGACGGTAGGTCGTATGTACTCCTGAACGCCATTTTTATTTCCCTATTGAATTGGATGGAAGTAAGTAAATTATATATATATATACACAAAAATCCAGTATCATTATTATTTCATATATTTAATGATTATTTATTATATAAACATTATAATAATTCTTGAATGTTTAACATTGAGAATTAATCTCATAGCATTGTGGAGACGCTAAGCGGTACGTATGCACGAGCGGTGATCTCATTCCCATTGTTTTTTAATGGTATGGAAGTAGATAGGGTATAATATATCAAATTTAGTATCATGTTATAATAAAAGTATATAGTATTTATTTCCACATTTCTACCCATCCATGTAAGGTGGAGGTAAAAGACAGATTACACTACGACCTAGAGATGGTAAGCTGTATGTACGCATGCTTAGTGATTGTGTTTTTCCTAGGATAGATAGAAGGTGAAATTGGATTTTTTTAATATTTATAATAACAAATCAGTATATTATTTTTACTTATTCTATGAAATAATAATTATACAACAAAAAATTAGTAGGTAGAAGAATAAATAAATTTGAAAAAATCTGAAGAAGAGATTACCTCGTTTTTGATGTGCGTCATTTAAATTTCATCGTAGGGAACAAAAAATTTTCATTTGATATGACCATCACATATATAATATAACTAAATAATATTACATAAGAAATGGGTTGGTTTTGACAAAAAATTAAGGCTTCAAATGGATTGAAGAGGAGAGGGTGGATGGACGCTTTTATAAGAGATGAGAGGGATAATTTGGGAATGTCCTAAAATATTAATAAATTAGAAATTAAATTTTTATTTAAAATTGTCCAAAAAATATTTAATTTGATGATAATATAATGTTTCTTCTAATAACCATCATATTATTATATGTGGATAGGTTTTGGATATTTTTTAATACTTATCTTTTTTATTTAACCCTTCTTTACAGTTATCGTTTTATCAAGCATTTAACATTTTGAAAAACAAAATAGTTTCCAAAATGTAAAAAATATTCAATTAAATAGTAAATAATGAAATTTTTGACTTATTATATCAATTTGAAATAGAATGATATTTTTGGTAATTTTATATAATTTAATAAAATATTTTATATTTTAAACTATGAATTATATCAATTTTAAAAATATTCATATCAAGACTTTTTAAAATATTCAAAACCAACATTATTCTTTCGAAAAACCATAAATATTTATAATATATAAATCCATACTAATCTATGATTTTTTTCCCTATAATAAAAATTTTAAATTAAATTTATTTTATTATTTATAATAAAATTTCTTTAAATCATTCATGAATAAGGTAAACACTACATCATCATTGTGACATAAATATATTTAATTATTTGATGTCTCAAGTTTATAATTAAAATATAATTATATATGTAATATTTTTAGAGTTCTAATGTATATTTATAGTTGAAATTATCACTTATATAACCTAATATAAAAATTGTTTTACTAAATGACATATGTTTATGTTACATTTTCCTCAACTTTAAATTAATTTTAATAAAATTTCATTTTCACTTACAAGTGGCTCCATGGGGTCAAAAAATCGAACAAAGGATTCCCATTGTAGGACATGTATCATTCAATAGGGGTTATGAAAAATGTTAGGGTAATTTAATAATATTATAGTATTATTATTTTTTACTTTATATACCAGATTTACCCTTTAACCAAGTTTAATAAAATATTTACTGAAGGTACTTTTCAATATATCTTAAAAAGTTTACTATATATAAAAATTCAACTTTATGATTCCAAATATGGAATCCATTTTTCCAAATTCAAAATATCGATGTTTCAGTAACTAATTTAAAATTAATTCCAATTGCCAAAACCAGAAAATGAGTTTCTAAGAAGTAATAACTATGAAAAATTGACATGTTTTTTTGTTGAATTTAAAAGTGAAATTAATTACAATATTAAAAATTGTATTCAATGGTAAATAAATAATCCAATTACACTTTAAACCCATTTAAAATATAATCTATCTATATAAATAAATTAGACGAAAAGGAATATTTGAATTAAAATGTCATATTTCTGACATATCATTAAAATATGAATTTTATCAGAAAATACCAAAATATAATCAAAAGTAATTTTTTATGTCTCTATTCCGAATAAAAAGTTTATTATATCAAATTTAACATATAAAAGTGTTCATAACTAGATTTAAAAATAGTGTTCCATGAAAAGGAGGTAAAACTAAATTTTTTTATAAAAATACTTCTATTATCAGAAAAATTCGTTTTGTTCTCATAACATGTTCTGTAAGATGAATGAAAATTTTATAAAATAAAAACATTTGTTAACACTACTCATAATGGATAGTTTATATCCAATTAAATAATAATATTTTAACAATATATCATTGTTTAGTGAGACTCGGTATCGCATACAATGCCAGCTACCGAGGAAAATTGCTCAAGAATGTAACACAAGACAATTCAGTGTTACATGTAGTGAAATGTTACCTTCCTGTTGCCTATAACATAATCTATACGTAGTTCATTTATACAATGAAAACAAATCTATACTCATTGTTTTGTAAAATGAATTCCACCTAAAGAACATGAAATTATATGCAGCACAAGCTAATATTAGTGTTGAATATACTACAATCTAATACAGTGTTGAATATAGAACAAGATAATCTTAGTGTTGTATACAACACAAGACGTCAGATAAATTAAAATAATTTATCTAATTAAATTTTTATGTATTACATTATACCCACCATAAAATTAATTTCACCCTAAAAATTTGTTAGCGATATAAATGGAATTCTCCTTGAATGTTTCTTTCATGGAATCCCACGTCATTAAAATGAATGCTAAAACATCATTTTAAAAATGAAGGATAGAAACATAATGGTTACCCAAATTTACTCATCACTAGTTTCTCATATATAAGAACATAGGTTGTATGTGAAAACATGAATATGGGAGAGAAATATGACCGTCATGTTCTTGTGGATAATGATAGAAAATATGGTTTAGAGAATGTTAAATACTAGAAATCCATAAATATGTGATGATTTAAGGGACCATCTGATTCATCGGATAAAAAGGTACTAGGATATCATTTTTTTCAGGATCCATTACCTAATGATGAATAATGTTTTCATAAGAATAAATACTTACTTTATTTCAGTGTAATATAATCATTGGTCATTCCCTGAAAAAAATCCACTTATTCTCTTATTTAAAAAAATGAAGTTGAATTTTTCATTCCTAAAGTGTTAGAAGATAATATGATTGAGTGATAGGTCATTCCATAATTCTAAAAAAATTATAACAAATTATTAAATATTCAAATGTACCTATAGTGAGATAATACATTAATCTAACAAACCTCAGCCAACATATAAATTATACTATCCATAAATGGATAACATTACAATCCTTCCAAAACAGTAAATATAAAACATTAAGAGGTGAACTAAATAGACTTATCATTTCTCTTACATATCTCATTTTTTCGTTCTAGGTTGTCACAATCCAAACATCAAAATAACTTAATGATATATTCTCCTTAAAATATGAAAATAACCTAAATTACTGTAGATCCTTAGGGACATCATGAATACTATAAAAATTAACTAGTTCCATACACCAAATACAAAAAAATTTATATATACTCAAAATATGATTTCATTTTGTCCTTTTATCATTCATGAGATCCACAGTACTATCGAATATATTATCTTCTCTGTATCCCTTCATTATGCACATATCACATCCATTCCAAAATCATTTTAATAACCATTCATTATTAATTGTACCATTCAACATATACTTTTAAATAATTAAGGGAATACATTAGTGTAACAATCAATAGATGTTTCTTTGTTCTATTGTACCATTAAATTTCATATACATATTTACTCTTGATAAAAAATCAATCATTCCACTGCCTTCTAAATCTATTGACCAAGATTCATCATTTTATTTCATAACACTTCTTTCATTTTACATAGGATTTTTAGTCTCTTCATGATCAGAAACATAAATACCACCCATATGACCGTACTAATTCTCTTCACGATACTTTCCCTTAGGGGATCGAGTTTCATAATTCACATACATTTGACATTTAAAACATTTAACCATAATTTATGTCTTAGAAAAACCATTATCCATGTACATTGTGTTATCTGAACATTTTCCTTTAGAATTACATTCTTTGTGTCCTTCTTTTACACACCCAAAGAATCTTACAATTACAGTGAAACATTTTCCATGATTCCTCTTCCTACATGATTTATGTGAGTACAATTGAAATTTTTTTCCACTATGATCATCATGAAACTCCATATTTCTCATATTAGCAGTGTGAATAAACATAACAATGTTGAGATTATTGATCAAATAATGATATTTAAAATTAGGCATAATAATTATTTTTCCCTTACAAGTCCCATTTTATTTGGTTTCTGATTTAGAATATCATTCAATTATCTATAATATTCTCCAATAACATGAATTATCTTGTTTTCTACTATTTTCTACAACCCATAAAGAGTAGTGTTTCTGGAAAAAATCATACTATGAAAACAACATAATCACGGGGGAGTGATTTGAATCTATTAAATCTTAGTTTTATCATATCTTAGTCATGATCATTATCATAATTATATGACTCTAACCGATACTAATTCTTTACTATAGGGAAATCTGCAGACATAGATTGGAAATATCTCTAGGGATCTCACTAATTTTTTCACATCCTAGTTTCCAATGATTAATAAAACCTTTGGTGTAATTCAAACTATATATACCCATGATTTAGTTAAATGGAAATTACATTTATCTTTTGGAATACTTAATACATGTCACAAAAAATGTCCCAATGATCCTATTAGTTTAGTGTCCATGTAAACTCATAATACAATATTCTAATCATGGTGATATATCATCCAAATCTCCAATAAATATCTCCAACATATGGTTTTCTACATAAAAACTTTATTTATATAATGGGCAAAAAGAAAACTAGAAATGGTGATCTCAAATTCTCAGTAAGGGTAAACCTGAAGAACATAAAATAAACCATAAACATTAGAATGTAAAAACATGAACATAAAACATCAAAATCGTGAGTTATGAAATAAATCATGGTAGAACATAAGGAATAGATCCTAAAATAAAGTTGAACATGATAAAATAACATTGGAATAATACATGGAATTTTGGAAAACCATTAATCAAATAATATGATTTCCATAGTAGCCAAGGAATTGCGTTCAAGACCATCATAGTGGAAGAAGTCCATTACTGAACCAGATTTACTTGTCATTCTAGCCCTACATAACATAAGGAAATTTACTTGTAGTTCTCTTCATGTCTATCTCATGATATATAAATCTTTAACCAATGAATTGGAGGGAGATATTGTAACACCCCGAGCTTCCACAATACACTTCTCTTTCAATAATGCAATTGCTTGCATTGTACGCAACTTCGAGTTCAATCACACTGCGACCAATCAAAGTAGCCGTTATGAATAGTAATACCTACTTTTTGAAATTTTATAAATTTTATCATTCATAATTGACTTCATTTTTGGATTTGGAATATCGAAATTAGCCTATGTTGAATTTTTGGTATTTTTCTGAGAACTTCCAATTTTTTTATGAATAGTGAAAAATACTTAAAAATAACTTTTTTAATCAAAATAATATATAGTGATAAATTATAATATTGATTGGTTTTAATGTATAATTATAATATATTTTTACCATTTTATCCAATGGTGGTCATTATAATTAATTTCACTTTGAAATTGGACATAAACAATTGCCAATCATTTGATATATATTGTTTCTGAAAAACACGATATTTGTTATGAAAGCGGGGTTTAATTATAAAATTAATTAATTCAACTTATATTTTTGGAATTTTTTAAAATAAAAATAATTTTTAAATTCAAAATATAAATTATAGCTCAGGGTGAAATTTTGGCATTGTTCCGAAAAACTTCAATTTTTGATGAATAGTGAAACCACTAAGTGGTAGTTAAAAAATTGATTTTTTGTTTAAATGAAACATTACCACTTCTGTGATTTGATTTTCAAAAATACAACATACATGGTTTTCATTAGGATGTAAAATTTGGTTCAATGGGATTAAAATAATTTTTTGGTGAATAATAACTTTTAAGTTTAATTAATCGTGATTAATGGTAATTAGTGAAATTTAAGGTAAAAATGATATTATAATAAGATGAAATGACCATTACACGTGTCCTACCCATATTGTATGAGTCATGGCCGGCCAAGACAATCCATGGGTCAACTTGGGGACCCCATGGAGCCACTTTGGTAGGAAAATGACAACAATAACTTTTTATTTAAAGTAAAAATAAAAATCTCACAAACATGAGTTGTTTTACTAAAATAATTTTTAAATGGGGTTATACACGTCATATTTTTTACTATAAATATTCATTATAAATCTAAAAATATTTCATACATAATGATATTTTTTATAATTTTTAGACATTAAACAAATTAAAATTATTTATGACACCATGATGACGTAGCGATTACCTCATTAATTAACGATTTTAATAAAATGGAAGGATAATGTAAAATATAAGAATTAAACTTGTCCAAAGCCTATTGTATTAGTAGATTTCGAACACTTATCACCTTATCCTCAAAATATATAAGTGTGGGACCTTTAAAATCAGAAACTCTTTAAATAATAAATTATCATTACATGACATTCCAAAAGTGCACCTCCTCTCCTCTTATAAAAGGCCCCCACCACTACCACCTTATTCACACATTACAAGCCATTTGGCTCGGCCATACTCTTCCCAAATACTCTCTCCACTTCCCTATATTACTCCTAGAAGCCTCAATTTGGAATAATTCTTCCCAAGGAAGCCTATGGATCAAATCAAAAACAGTTACCCGTTTTAAAGGTAGTGTTTTCTCTTGTGTTCTTATGTTTTGTTTTTCTTCTCCAACCCCCCTAAACACTTTTTATTCATTTTTTTGTAACAAAAAAAGTATCCTAAATTTACTAGGATGTTTTTATAATATGTATTCAAGCTACACTTACACACACCTACATCTAATGGTTAAAGAACATACTGTTTCTATGGATGGCGAATTTCTGCCTCACGAAACGATGATTATTCAACACTCATATAACACCTCTCATAGTGGCCATTATGATGAAACTATTTTTATATATGATATATATTATGTTTTACTTATGATTCTTTATTTTTCATTTATGGCATACCTTTATGATTTCCATTATGGGTAAACACGATAATTTTATTTTAGGAAGTGCGGACTATAGCCCCCTCAAAGTGATTTGAATCGTTAATGCCATATGTGGGATGTATAATGGATGGAGTAAATGGTATTATACATTATATTATACTGGAATTATATTATACCTTTATATAATTATAATTTCAATCCATTAAATATGAAATAGAAATGAAAGTAGCGTTCATGTGTACGTACGGTTTACCGTCTCCATGAGCGGTGCATTTCATTTCTTCCCTCGAAATGTTATGTAATATTTTTAATGAATGTATATAATGAATATATATGATATATATGATATCTACATCATGAATATAATTCTGGAGATAATGGATATTCTACCACATAAATAACTTGTAATTATAAGAAGTTTATTGTTGAATCAAGTACCAAAGATCGACAAAACGACCGTTATTAACTTAAATGAATACATAATTTTCATAACATGGTAATAAGTGATATAAAAGGGATAATGAACTTGAAAATGGTTCTTAGGAAAGTAGAGATTAACTCATGTTTATTATTCAGGAGGTTAAAGAACGATCGAGTCAAGTCAGACACAAGGTAAGGGTTAATTCTACATCCTCTTCATTATTCAAGGTTGTTCAAATGTAATTATCTTCTGAGACCTCTTTATCATCTACATCTATGTTTCTTAAATATATCGTTCAAAAAAAAATTACAATTTATTAGAAAATGGGTTAAAGTCATTTATACCCTTATTTGACCTTATACGTTTTTGAAATGAATCTTTCCGTCATTTTCAAAACAAGGTACTTTTTGACATTTTCGACAAAATTAAGCTAAGGGAACTTCTTAACCCAATTTCTGTTCTTTTGGTTAATCTACAACTTTCAAATTATGTCATGATATTATTATATCCTATCTTTTATTTGTACTTTAATTATGTGTACTTATTGTGAATACACATAATAGATATATTTTATTTAAAAAATGATCTTTCTAAGGGAACTTCTTAACCCAATTTCTGTTCTTTGGGTTAATCTCCCACTTTCAAATTATGTCATGACATTATTATATCCTATCTTGTATTTGTACTTTCATTATGTGAACATATAGTGAATACACATAATAGATATATTTTATTTAAAAAATGATCTTTGTATAGACTTCGTCTCAATCTCCATTCATTGAGGCATATTTGGTTTTATACACAACTATCATTTATACAGTGTATAAACCCCTTTGACTTTTACTTTTATTCAAAATGAATATTTTTATACGAACCGTTTTTATTAAATGACAAAAATGAATGTTTTTGTCTTACGTATGCGGCGACAACGACTTCTCCGCCGCCGTGACTATTATTTGAGTTTCGACTTCCTCTATAATCCATAACCTTTTTTTTAAAGAAAAATAAATACCATGTTTTAATTTTATTTTATTTTGGAATTGAAAATGGTTCTGATAATGTTTTTATTATATCAATGTGTTGTATTGATATCTTGTGATTGATGGGTGGAAATCTTATGTTTCCTTTATGAATGTATTATGTGATACAATTATGTTATGGTATATGATATGTTTAAACCTATTCATATGAGGAATGAATTGGAGTTAATATGTGTGGGTGGAGCCTTCTATAGATCTTTAATGCATCAGGGCCTTGACAAAATATTATTTGTTGTCTTGGCATGAGGCCTTGGATACATGGTTATGATAGTCAGGAATTATTCATTCCATCATTATGAAAGTGGTTATTGATATTTCATGTGATTATTCGACCAGTAGAATATCCATGTGAATAAGTAAATGGCATTATCTCATTTTACTTTTTACATATTATGTTGAAGTTCAAGTTTAAAAGGTTTTTGTTTTAGTTATACATTTCATTAAATGTTTATGTTTATTTATAAAAGCTTCCACTATATTGTTATCCTTACTGATCATCTAAGCTCACCCCTTCCAATGTTTTAATTTTTCCAGGATGTGAAAAAGTATATTATGAACGATCTGAAGGGATAGTATGAGGGGATATGAATAGAAGATGTTGTTGTAGTTCTTTTTTACTTTATGATGTAATGTAAGACTTATGAATGTATCTAGTGTTTCCAAGGCTACTCAACTATTCGGTCTTTCGAGACTTCATCTTTTGTGATCATGCCAATGCTACGCAATAACGCACCGACTCTGGGTAACTAAGGTCGGGGCGTTACAGTTGGTATTAGAGGCAGTTTAGTACTAACCTTGGAAGCTATATTTAGATAAACTCTGTTTAGAGAACATAGCCCCAAGATAGACTTTGAGGATTAGTATTGAAGAACTTCCTAGAATTTTGGTATTATAGAGATTTTGTGAGTTTTTAGAGCAATACATCCTTGTCTGGATACGATTAGGTAGAGGTGGCTCAGACACAGATGTACCTACGGGGTAAAACCCGAAAACACCGCTTTGAGCTAGACTCGAAGGGGAACTGGTGCATGACAACGGGCCTTGTTGCAGTCTTGGTTACAACACTCCCGGGGGATATACTTAGGATAATTATCATTTTCCTTACAAACCATTATGAAGGGTTTATGAGTATATACATCCTCAAAGAAAACATTTTTCATGATTATGGATTATATCCATAAACCGTTCAATTTACATTAAGTATTTTACAAGTTTGGAATTATTCATTGCAATTCACTAACTAACCTAGTTTATGCCATTATATAGAAATGGCGCCCAGTAGAAGGAATGTGAACTCCATCAATACGTATGATCCAAAGATTAAGAAGGATCATATCTTTCATAGTATTAATCCAACATTTAGAAGGGAAATAGTCTCCCATGTGTTCGCAACATATGAAGAAATAGTATCATGTGTTAATAAGATAAGTAAAGAATTCTCTGAGACTTATGGATTTGAAGGGAATAAAGAGAAGAAAATGATGGATGGGAGAATGATGGATAAAGGGAAGAGGGAAAAGAAGAATTTTCCAATATGTGATAACTGCGGGAAGAAACACCTTGGAACTTTCCGGAAGGGAATGGGTGTTTGTTATATGTGTAGAGAAAAAGGACACTATGTGCATGACTAAAAGGGTAAGAAAAAGGTTTCAAATTTACAATTCTTCATCTGCAAGGAGTGGGGACACTATGCAAACCAATGTCCAAATCATCAGAGTATGCCCCAAATGATATAATTGGATAATAATCAAGTTATGATACTACCACAGTTGAAGAGTGATGATTAGAGTTCTTATGTTGTTATTAAAGAATTTTGTCATTTGAGTGGTGTATCAATGATGTACTGGTTATAATAATTAAGGAGTATATAAGGATTGTACTGCAGTACTATTTCATCAAGGACTTGAGATTGTGTGGAAACAAGAAAAGTGACTCCACAGTAGGTTATATTTTTGGAAAATATATGGTTGAGAGAACGATAGACCATAATATGGTTCTGATACCGGGATAGTGATTTTGGAATAATACATGATTGATTTGGAAAAATTTTATTGGATATTCTTGACTTCCTTGGAACTGATTAATGATTTGTATTAATTTTTAGATAGAAGGAGTATATCTAGTATTCTATAAAGAGTAAGGGATCATGAATGTAATAAATAAGGATTTCTGGTAATTCAGGGTGTTGCAGTGTTTTAAAAAAATACATGATGAAGGTGATCACATGTTATTACGCGGCAAAAAGGATCTTCATTGTGTTTACCTTCCTTATAAAATCTGGACTGTGAGTTGGACAGAAGTATTTTGGATAACTATAAAGGTTTTAATGGATTATGTTTAACTTCATATAGTATTGTTTAAGGTTAAAAATTTTCTAAAAATTATTTTTGGAATAATATAATACTATAGTTTTAGGAAAAGGACAACCTGCAGGTTGGGGGATAACCCGTCACGTCGGACAAATCTGTAGGAATCGAACCCACAACCATAGTGCGACATGCCTCTATTACCTACTCCTAGCTTACAGGAAGTCCCTGGTTATTATAAAATACCTTTCCAAATAAAAATGTTATGTGGAACCTTGTAAGATTAAGATAAATATAATATTTTTGAGTTCTATTATCTTTTTGGGTGAAAGACAAGTTTTGGGTAGAAATTAGTTGAATGTTGAAATTATACTTTTTAGGTATATATATATATATATCTTATTCTTATGAATAAATTAATTCTTAAACTTTAGGAAAGGTATATTAAAACAAAAATGTGTTATCCTAATACCTAATTTTTGTAGAACTGATGATATTTTCATCATAGATTGATGGCTTTGAGGCCCTCAATTTTACACTTGTTTGTGATTGAAGACCTCAATCACTCCCTACATATATTTAGATTTTTCCTCTATTTATATGTCTCTAATTTCCACCAATTTTCTCCTTATCGAGATCATAAATTTGTGGTGACTTTTTCATTTCCCTTTCCCTCTTATTGAGGCTAAATTTTATTAACCTTATTTCCAATGTGGGTTTTACACAAAGGTATTTTCTATTTTCAACCATTTATTTTCAAAGAAAAATTTGAAATTGCGAGGGTGAAATTTAATTAAGGAGGGGATAATGTAACACCCAGAGCTTCCACGATACGCTTCTCTTTCAATAATTCAATAGCTTGCATTGTAGGAAAATTCGAGTTCTAACACACTGCGACCAATCAAAGTAGCGGTTATGAATAGTAATACATAATTTTGGAAATTTATAAATTTTATCTTTCAAAATTGACTTCATTTTTGGATTCTTAATATCGAAGTTATCCAATGTTGAATTTTTGGTATTTTTCTGAGAACTTCGAATTTTTTATGAATAGTGAAAAATACATAAAAACAACTTTTTAATGAAAAAAATTTATAGTGATAAATTATACTATTGAGTGGTTTTAAAGTATAATTATAATATATTTTTACCATTTTCTCCAATGGTGGTCATTAGAATTAATTTCACTTTAAAATTGGACATAAACAATTGCCAATCTTTTGATATATGTTGTTTCTGAAAAACACGCTATTTGTTTTGACTGCGGGATTTAATTATAGAATTAATAAATGCAACTTATATGTTTGTATTTTTTTTTAAAATAGAAATCATTTTTGAATTCGGAATATCAATTATAGCATAGGGTGAAATTTTGGCATTGTTCCGAAAAACTTCTATTTTTGATGAATAGTGAAACCACTAAGTGGTAGTTAAAAAACTGATTTTTTGTTTAAATTAAACATTACAACTTCTGTGATTTGATTTTCAAAAATCCGACATACATGGTTGTCATTAAAAAGTAAAATTTGGTTCAATGGGATTAAAATATTTTTTTGGTGAATAGTAACTTTTAAGTTTAATTAATCACGATTAAAGGTAATTAGTGAAATTTAAGGTAAAAATGATATTATAATAATATTAAATGACCATTACACTTTTCCTACCCCTATTGGATGAGTCATGGCCGACCAAGATAATCCATGGGTCATCTTGGGGACCCCATGGAGCCACTTTTAGGAAAATGACAATAATAACTTTTTATTTAAGGTAAAAATAAAAATGTCACAAACATGAGTTGTTTTACAAAAACAATTTTTAAATGGGGTATTAAAAGTCATATTTTTGTCTATATATATTCATTATAAAGATAGAAATATTTCATACATCATGATATTTTTTTATAATTTTTAAACATTATATAAATTAAATTATTTATGACACCATGATGATGGAGCAATTACCTCATTAATTAACGATTTTAATAAAATTGAAAGATAATGTAAAATCTAAGAATTACACTTGTCCAAAGCCTATTGGATTAGTATATTTCAAACCCTTATCACCTTATCCTAGAAATATATAAGTGCGGGACCTTTAAAATCCGAAACTCATTATATAATAAAGTAACATTCCATGACTTTCCAAAAGTGCCCCTCCTCTACTCTTATAAAAGGCCCCCACCACTACCACCTTAATCACACCTTACAAGACATTTGGCTCTGCCAACCTCTTCCCAAATACTCTCTCCACTTCCCTATCTTACTCCTAGAAACCTCACTTTGGCAGAATTCTTCCCAAGGAAGCCTATGGCTCAAATCAAAAACAGATTCCCGTTTTAAAGGTAGTGTTTTCTCTTGTGTTCTTATGTTATGTTTTTCTTCTCCAACCCCCCAAAACTCTTTTTATTCATTTCTTTTGTCACAAAACCAGTATCCACAATATACTATGATGTTTTTATAATAAGGATTCGAGCTACACTTACACACACCTACATCTAATGGTTAAAAAACATACTGTTTCTGTGGATGGCGAATTTCTGCCTCTCGAAACGATGATTGTTCAACCCTCATATAACACCTCCCATGGTAGCCATTATGATGACACTATTTATATATATAATATATATTTTTTTTCCTTATGATTCTGTATTTTTCATTTATGTCATACCATTATGATTTCCATTATTGGTAAACGCGATAATTTCATTTTAGGAAGTGCGGACCACCGCCCCCTCAAAGTGATTTGAATCATTAATGCCATATGAGAGATGTATAAAGGATGGAGTAAATGGTATTATACATTATATTATACTGGAATTATATTATACCTTTATATAATTATAATTTCAATCCATTAAATATGAAATAGAAATGAAAGTAGCGTTCATGTGTACGTACGGCTTACCGTCTCCATGAGCGGTGCATTTCATTTCTTACCTCGAAATGTTATGTAATATTATGAATGAATGTATATACTGGATATATATGATATATATAATATATAAATCATGAATATAATTCTGGAGATAATGGATATTCTACCACATAAACAACTTGTAATTATAAGAAGTTTATTGTTGACTCAAGTACCAAAGATCGACAAAACGACCATTATTAACTTAAATGACTACATAATTTTCATAATATGGTAATAAGTGATATAAAATGGATAATGAACTTGAAAACGGTTCTTAAGAAAGTAGATATTAACTCTAGTTTATTATTCCGGATGTTAAAGAACGATCGAGTCAAGTCGGACATGAGGTAAGGGTTAATTCTACAACCTCTTAATTATTCAAGGTTGTTCATATGTAATTATCTTCGGGGACCTCTTTATCATCTAAATCCATGTTTCTTAAATATATCATTAAAAACATTTTTAATATTTATTATAAAATGGTTTAAAGTCATTTATACCCTTATTTGACCTTATACGTTTTTGAAATGAATCTTTCCATCATTTTCCAAACAAGGAACTTTTTGACATTTTCGACAAAATTAAGGTAAGGGAACTTCTTAACCCAATTTCTGTTTTTTGGGTTAATCTCCTACATTCAAATTATTTCATGATTTTATTATATCCTATCTTTTATTTGTATTTCCATTATGTGTACTTATAGTGAATACACATAGTAGATATATTTTATTTAAAAAATGATCTTTGTAAGAGAACTTCTTAACCCAATTTCTGTTCTTTGGGTTAATCTCCTACATTCAAATTATGCCATGATATTATTATATCATATCTTGTATTTTTTACTTTCTTTATGTGTACTTTTAGTGAATACACATAATAAATATATTTTATTTAAAAAATTATCTTTGTAAGGACTTCGTCTCAATCTCCTTTCATTGAGGCATATTTGGTTTTATACACAACTATCATTAATACGGTGTATAAACCCCTTTGACATTTACTTTTATTCAAAAGGAATATTTTTATACGAAGCATTTTTACTAAACGAAAAAAAGGAATGTTTTTTTCTTACGTATGCAGTGTCAACGACTTCTCCGCCGCCGTGATTATTAATTGATTTTCGGCATACTCAATAAGCCATAAAGTTTTTAAAAAAAAAATAAATTCCATGTGTTACTTTTATTTTTTTTTTTTGTATTGAAAATGGTTTTGATAGGGTTTTTTATTATATCAATGTGTTGTATTGTTATCTTGTGATTGAAGTGTGGAAATCTTATGTTTCCTTTATTCATGTTTTATGTGATACAATTATGTTATTGTTTATGATATGTTTAAACCTGTTCATATGAGGAATGCATTAGACTTAATAAGTGACGGGTGGAGACCACTATAGCTCCTCGATGCATCGGCAGGTCTCATGAGACAAACTAGTGTCTTGGAACGAGGCCTTGACAAAATATTATTTATAGTCTTTGAATGAGGCCTTGGCTATGTGGTTATGATAGTCTGGCATTATGCATTCCATCATTATGAAAGTGGTTATTGATATTTCATGTGATTATTCGACCAGTAGAATATCCATGAGAATAAGTAAATGGCATTCTCTCATTTTACTTTTTCCATATTATGTTGAAGTTCAAGTTTAAAGGGATTTTGTTTTAGTTATACATTGCCTTAACTGTTTATGTTTATTTATGAAAGATTCCGCTATATTGTTATCCTTACTGAGCATCTGAGCTCACCCCTTCAAATATTTTAATTTATCTAGGATGTGAAAAAGTATATTATGAATGATCTGCAGGGATAGTATGAGGGGATATGAAGACAAGATTTTGTTGTAGTTTTGTTTTACTTTATGATGTAATGTAAGACTTATGAATTTATCTAGTGTTTCCAAGGCTACTAAACTAATCAGTCATTCGAGACTTTATCTTTTGTTATCATGCCAATGTTACGCAATAATGAACCGACTCTGGGTAACTAGGGGCAGGGCGTTATATTTGGTATTAGAGGCAGTTTAGTACTAACTTTGGAAGCAAGATTTAGATAAACTCTGATTAGAGCACATATCCCAAAGATAGACTTTGAGGATTAGTATAGAATAACTTCCTATAATTTTGGTATTATAGAGATTTTGTGAGTTTTCCGAGCAATACATCCCTGTATGGATACGATCAGGTAGAGGCGGCTCTGGCACAAATGTACCTTGGGGTAAAACCCGAAAACAGCACTTTGAGATAGACTCGATGGGGAACTGGTGCACGACTACGGGCTTTGCTGCACTCTTGGTTATGACACTCCCAAGGGATATGCTTAGGATAATTATCATTTTCCTTACAAACCATTATGAAGGTTTTATGAGTATATACTTCCTCAAAGAATTTTTTTTATGATTATGGATTATATCCATAAACCGTTAAATTTACATTAAGTATTTTACATGTTTGGAATTATTCATTTCAATTCATAAACTAACCTACTTTATGCCATTGTATAGAATTGGTGACCAGTAGAAGGAATGTGAACTCCATAAATACGTATGATCCAATGATTAAAAAGGATCATATCTTTCATGGTATTAAGCCAACATTTAGAAGGGAAATAATCTCCCATGTGTTCTCAACATATGAAGAAATAGTATCATGTGTTAATTAGATAAGTAAACAATTCTCTGAGTCTTATGGCTTTGATGGGAATAAAGAGAAGAAAAGGATGGAAGAGAGAATAATGGATAAAGGGACGAGAGAAAAGAAGAGTTTTCCAATATGTGATAACTGTGGGAAGAAACACCTTGGAACTTCCCTGAAGGGAATGTGAGTTTGTTATATGTGTGGAGAAAAAGGACACCAAGTGCGTGACTGCAAGGGTAAGAAAAAGGATTCAAATGTACAATGCTTCATCTGCAAGGAGTGGGGACACTATGCAAACCAATGTCCAAATCATCGGAGTATTCCCCAAATGATGTTATTGGATAATAATCAAGTTATGATATATTACCACAGATGAAGAGGGATTATTAGAGTTCTTATGTTGTTTTTAAAGAATTTTGTTATTTGAGTGTTGTATCAATAATTTACTGGTTATAATAATTATGGAGTATATAAGGATTGTACTACAGTACTATTTCATCAAGGACATGAGATTGTGTGGAACCAAGAAAAGTGACTCCACATCATGTTAAATTTTTGGAGAATATATGTTTGAGAGAAAGATAAACCATAATGTGGTTCTGATACTGAGATATTGATTTTGGAATAATACATGATTTATTTGGATAAATTATATTGGATATTCATGACTTCCTTGAACGGATTAATGATTTGTATTCATTTTTGGATAGAAGGAGTATATCTAGTATTCTATAAAGAGTAAGGGATCATGAATGTAATCAATAAGGATTTCTGGTAATTCAGGATGTTGCAGTGTTTTTAAAAAATACATGATGAAGGTGTTCACATGTTATTACGCGGAAAAAAGGATCTTCATTGTGTTTACCTTCCTTATAAAATCTGGACTGTGAGATGGACAGAAGTATTTTGGATAACTATAAACGTTGGAATGGATTACGTTTAACTTCAGATAGTATTTTTTCAGGTTAAAACATTTCTGAAAATTATTTTTGGAATAATATAATACTATAGTTTTAGGAAAAGGACAATCTACAGGTTGGGGGATAACCCGTCGCGTCGGACAAAGTTGTAGCAATCGAACCCAAAACCATAGTGAGACATTCCTCTATTACCTAACACTAGCTTAAAGGAAGTACCTTGTTATTATAAAATATATTTCCTAATCTAAATGTTATGTGGATCCATGTACGATTAAGATAAATATAATATTTTTGAGTTCTATTATCTTTTTGGATGAAAGAAAAGTTTGGGGTAGAAATTAGTTGAAGGTTGAAATTCTACTTTTCAAGTATATATATATATATATTTTATTCTTATGAATAAATTAATTCTTAAACTTTAGGTAATGTATATTAAAAAAAATGGGTTATCCTAATACCTAATTTTTGTAGAACTGATGATATTTTCATCATAGATTGATGGCTTCGAGGCCTCAATTTTACACTTGTTTGTGATTGAAGACCTCAATCCCTCCCTACAAATATTTACGTTTTTCCTCCAATTATATGTCTCTAATTTCCACTAATTTCATCCTTATCAAGATCATAATTTGGTTGTGACTTTTTCATTTCTCATTCCCTTTTATTTAGGCTAAATTTTATTATCCTTATTTCCGATGTGGATTTTACACAAAGGTATTTTCTATTTTCAACCTTTTATTTTCAAATAACAATTTCAAATTGCGAGGATGCAATTTATTTAAGGATGTGAGAATGTAACACCCCGATCTTCCATGATGCGCTTCTCTTTCAATAATGCAATAGCTTGCATTGTACGCAACTTCGAGTTCTAACACACTGCGACCAATCAAAGTAGCTGTTATGAATAGTAATACCTAATTTTTGAAATTTTATAAATTTTATCATTGAAATTGGACTTCATTTTTGGATTCGTAATATCGAAATTATCCTATGTTGAATTTTTGGTATTTTTCTGAGAACTTCCAATTTTTTTATAAATAGTGAAAAATAATAAAAAACAACTATTTTAATAAAAATAATTTATAGTGATAAATTATACTCTTTAGTGGTTTTAAAGTATAATTATAATATATTTTTACCATTTTATCCGATGGTGGTCATCAGAATTAATTTCTCTTTGAAATTGGACATAAACAATTACCAATATTTTGATATATATTGTTTCTGAAAAACACGTTATTTGTTTTGACAGCGGGATTTAATTATAGAATTAATTAATTAAACTTATATGTTTGGATTTTTTTAAAATAGACATCATTTTTGAATTCGGAATATCAATTATATCTTAGGGTGAAATTTTTGCATTGTTCCGAAAAACTTCAATTTTTGATGAATAATGAAACCACTAAGTGGAAGTTAAAAAACTGATTTTTTGTTTAAATGAAACATTACCACTTCTATGATTTGATTTTCACCAATCAGACATACATGGTTGTCATTAGGATGTAAAATGGGGTTCAATGAGATTAAAATAATTTTTTGGTGAATAGTAACTTTTACGTTTACTTAATTGCGATTAAAGGTAATTAGTTAAATTTAAGGTAAAAATGATATTATAATAATATGAAATGACCATTAAAATTGTCATACCCATATTGAATGAGTCACGGACGACCAAGACAATCCATGAGACAACTTGGGGACCCCATTGAGCTACTTTGGTAGGAAAAGGACAATAATAACTTTTTATTTAAAGTAAAAATAAAAATGTCACAAACATGAGTTATTTTACTAAAATAATTTTTGAATGGGGTTATATAAGTCATATTTTTGACTATAAATATTAATTAGAAATCTAGAAATATTTCCTACATCTTGAATTTTTTTTAAAATTTTTAGACATTAAATATATTAAATTATTTATGACACCGTGATGATGAAGCGATTACATCATTAATTAACGATTTTAATAAAATGGAAGGATAATGTAAAATCTAAGAATTAAACTTGTCCAAAGACTATTGGATTATTAGATTTAGAACCCTTATCACCTTATCCTTGAAATATATATGCGTGGGACCTTTAAAATCCGAAACTCATTATATAATAAAGTAACATTCCATGACATGCCAAAAGTGCCCCTCCTCTCCTATTATAAAAGGCCCCCACCTATACCTCCTTATTCACACCATACAATCCACATGGCTCAGACAACCTCTGCCCAAATACTCTATCCACATCCATGTCTTACTCCTAGAAGCATAACATTGGCAGAATGCTTCCCAAGGAAGCCTATGGCTCAAATCAAAAACAGTTACCCGTTTTAAAGGTAGTGTTTTCACTTGTGTTCTAATGTTTTGTTTTGCTTCTCCAACCCTACAAAACTATTTTTATTCATTTCTTTTGTAAAAATATCAGTATCCTAAATATACTAGGATGTTGTTATAATAAGTATTCTATCTACACTTACACACAACTACATCTAATGGTTAAAGAACATACTGTTTCTGTGGATGGTGAATTTCTGCCTCACGAAACGATGATTGTTCAACACTCATATAACACCTCTCATGGTGGCCATTATGATGAAACTATTTTTATATATGATATAAATTATGTTTTCATTATTAATCTGTATTTTTGATTTATGGCATACCTTCATGATTTCCATTATGGGTAAACGTGATAATTTTATTTTAGGAAGTGCGGACTATCGGCCCCTCAAAGTGATTTGAATCGTTAATGCCATATGTGGGATGTATAAAGGATGGATTAAATGGTATTATACATTATATTATACTGGAATTATATTATACATTTATATAATTATAATTTCAATACATTTAATATGAAATAGAAATGAAAGTAGCGTTCATGCTTACGTACGGCTTACCGTCTCCATTAGCGGTGCATTTCATTTCTTACCTCGAAATGTTATGTAATATTATGAATGAATGTATATACTGGATATATATGATATATATAATATCTACATCATGAATATAATTCTGGAGATAATGGATATTCTACCACATTAACAACTTGTAATTATAAGAAGTTTATTGTTGACTCATGTACCATAGATCGTCAAAACGACCGTTATTAACTTAAATGACTACATAATTTTCATAACATGGGAATAAGTGATATAAAAGGGATAATGACCTCGAAAAAGGTTCTTAAGAAAGTTGATATTAACTCTAGTTTATTATTCAGGATGTTAAAGAACGATCGAGTCAAGTCGGACACGAGGTAAGGGTTAATTCTACAACCTCTTCATGATTCAAGGTTGTTCATATGTAATTATCTTCTGGGACATCTTTATCATCTACATCCATGTTTCATAAATATATCTTTCAAAACATTTTTACTATTTATTATAAAATGGGTTAATGTCATTTATACCCTTATTTGACCTTATACGTTTTTGAAAGGAATCTTTTCGTCATTTTCCAAACAATGTACTTTTTGAAATTTTTGACAAAATTAAGGTAAGGGAACTTCTTAACCCAATTTCTGTTCTTTGGGTTAATCTCCTACATTCAAATTATTTCATGATATTATTATATCCTATCTTGTATTTGTACTTCTATTATTTGTACTTATAGTGAATACACATAATAGATATATTTTATTTAAAAAATGATCTTTGTAAGGGAACTACTTAACCCAATATTTGTTCTTTGGGTTAATCTCCTACTTTAAAATTATGTCATGTTATTATTATATCCTATCTTGTATTTGTACTTTCATTATGTGTACTTATAGTGAATACACATAATAGATATATTTTATTTAAAGAATGATCTTTGTAAGGACTTCGTCTCAGTCTTCTTTCATTGAGGCATATTTGGTTTTATACACAACTATCATTTATACGGTGTATAAACCCATTTGAATTTTACTTTTTTTCAAAAGGAATATTTTTATACGAATATTTTCTACTAAACGACAAAAAGGAATCTTTTTTTCTTACGTATGCGGCGACAACGACTTCTCTACCGTCGTGACTATTATTTGAGTTTCGGATTCCTCTATAATCCATAACATTTTTTTTAAAATAAAATAAATAAAATGTTTAACTTTTCATTTATTTTGGTATTGAAAATGGTTTTCATAATGTTTTTATTATATCAATGTGTTGTATTGATATCTTGTGATTAAAGTTTGTAAATCTTTTGTTTCTTCTATGCATGTTTTATGTGATACAATTATGTTATGGTTTATGCTAAGTTTAAAACTGTTCACATGAGGAATGCATTGGACTTAATAAGTGACGGGTGGAGCCCGCTATAGATCCTCAATGCATCAGCAGGTCTCATGAGACAAACTAGTCTCTTGGAATGAGGCCTTGACAAAATATTATTTGTAGTCTTGAAACGAGGCATTGGCTACATGGCTATGATAGTCTGACATTATGCATTCCATCATTATGAACGTGGTTAATGATATTGCATGTGATTATTCAACCAGTAGAATATCAACGTGAATAATTAAATGGCATTATGGCATTTTACTTTTTCTATATTATGTTGAAGTTCAAGTTTAAAAGGCTTTTTTTTAGTTATACATTGCCTTAAATGTTTATGTTTATTTATGAAAGCTTCCGCTATATTGTTATCCTTACTGAGAATCTGAGCTTACCCCTTCCAATGATTTAATTTTTCCAGGATGTGAAGAAGTATATTATGAATGATATGCAGGGATAGTATGAGTGGATATGAAGACAAGATGTTGTTGAAGTTTTGTTTTACATTATTATGTAATGTAAGACTTATGAATATATCTAGTGTTTCCAAGGCTACTAATCTAATCGGTCTTTCGAGACTTGATCTTTTGTGATTCAAATGTTACGCAATAATGCACCGACTCTGGGTAACTAGGGATGGGGTGTTACAATTGGTATTAGAGTCAGTTTAGTACTAACCATGGAATCTAGATTTAGATAAACTCTAATTAGAGCACATATCCCAAAGATAGACTTTGACGATTAGTATAGAAGGACTTCCTAGAATTTTGGTATTATAGATATTTTTTGAGTTTTCCGAGCAATACATCCCTGTCTGGATAAGATCAGGTAGAGGCGGCTCTGGCACAGATGTACCTAGGGGTAAAACCCGAAAACACCTCTTTAAGATAGACTCGAAGGGGAACTAGTGCACGAAAATGGGACTTGCTGCACTCTTGGTTACGACACTCCTGGGGGATATGCTTATGATAATTATCATTTTCCTTACAAACCATTATGAAGGGTTTATGAGTATATAATTCCTCAAAGAAAACATTTTTTATGATTATGGATTATATCCATAAACCATTAAATTTACATTATGTATTTTACATGTTCGGAATTATTCATTTCATTTCATAAACTAACCTAGTTTATGCCATTGTATAGAAATGGCACCCAGTAGAAGGAATGTGAACTCCATCAATACATATGATCCAAATATTAAGAATGATCATATCTGTCATGGTATTAAGCCAACATTTAGAAGGTAAATAGTCTCCCATGTGTTCTCGACATATGAAGAAATAGTATCATGTGTTAATAAGATATGTAAAGAATTCTCTGAGTCATATGGCTTTGAAGGGAAGAAAGAGAAGAAAAGGATGGAAGAGATAATGATGGATAAAGGGACGAGGGAAAAGAAGAATTTTTCAATATGTGATAACTATTAGAAGAAACACCTTGGAACTTGCCTGAAGGGAATGGGAGTTTGTTATAAGTGTGGAGAAAAAGGACACCAAATGCGTGACTACAGGGGTAAGAAAAAGGTTTCAAATGTACAATGCTTCATCTCCAAGGAGTGGGGACACTATGAAAACCAATGTCCAAATCATCAGAGTATGCCCCAAATGATGTTATTGGATAATAATTAAGTTATGATACTACCACATATGAAGAGGGATGATTAGAGTTCTTATGTTGCTATTAAAGAATTTTGTAATTTGGGTGTTGTATCAATTATGTACTGGTTATAATAATTATGGAGTATATAAGGATTTTACTGAGGTACTATATCATCAAGGACTTGAGATTGTGTGGAACCAAGAAAAGTGACTCCACAGCTGGTTAATTTTTTGGAAAATATATGGTTGAGAGAATGATAAACCATAATATGGTCCTGATACCAAGATAGTGATTTTGGAATACTACATGATTGATTTGGATAAATTATATTGGATATTCTTGACTTCCTTGGAACTGATTAATGATTTGTATTCATTTTTGGATAGAAGGAGTATATCTAGTATTCTATAAAGAGTAAGGGGTCATGAATGTAATCAATAATGATTTATGGCAATTCAGGATGTTGCAGTGTTTTAAAAGAATACATGATGAAGGTGGTCACATGTTATTGCACTACAAAAAGGATCTTCATTGTGTTTACCTTCTTTATAAAATCTGGACTGTGAGTTGGACAGAAGTATTTTGGATAACTATAAAGGTTGGAATGAATTATGTTTAACTTCAGATAGTATTGTTTAAGGTCAAAACATTTCTGAAAATTGTTTTTGTAATAATATAATACTATAGTTTTAGGAAAAGGAAAACCTGCAGGTTGGGGGATAACCTGTCGTGTCGGACAAAGCTGTAGGAATCGAACCCACAACCATAGTGCGACATGCCTCTATTACCTACCACTAGCTTATAGGATGTCCCCGGTTATTATTAAATAACTTTCATAATCTAAATTTTATGTGGAACCTTGTACGATTAAGATAAATATAATATTTTTGTGTTCTATTATCATTTTGGGTGAAAGACATGTTTGGGGTAGAAATTAGTTGAAGGTTGAAATTCTACTTTTCAAGTAAATATATATATATATATCTTATTCCTATGAATAAATTAATTCTTAAAATTTAGGGAAGGTATATTAAAACAAAAATGTGTTATCCTAATACCTAATATTTGTAGAATGGATGATATTTTCATTATAGATTGATGGCTTTGAGGCCCTCAATTTTACACTTGTTTGTGATTAAAGACCCCAATCACTCCCTACAAATATTTACATTTTTCCTCCAATTATATGTCTCTAATTGCCACCAATTTTCTCATTATAGAGATCATAATTTGGTGGTGACTTTTTCATTTCCCTTTCCCTCTTATTAAGTCTAAATTTTATTAACCTTATTTCCGATGTGGGTTTTACAAAAAGGTATTTTCTATTTTCAACATTTTATTTTCAAAGAACAATTTCAAATTTCGAGGTCTCAATTTATTTAAGGAGGGTAGAATGTAACACCCCAATCTTCCACGGTACACTTCTCATTGAATAATGCAATAGCCTGCATTGTACGCAACTTTGAGTTCTAACACACTACGACCAATCAAAGTAGCCGTTATGAATAGTAATACCTACTTTTTAAAATTTTATAAATTTTATCATTCAAATTGGACTTCATTTTTGGATTCAGAATATCGAAATTAGACAATGTTGAATTTTTGGTATATTTCTGAGAACTTCCAATTTTTTATGAATAGTGAAAAATACTTAATTTTTTTTTAAATCAAAATAATTTATAGTGATAAATTATACTATTGAGTGGTTTTAATGTATAATTATAATATATTTTTACCATTTTATCCAATGGTGGTCATTATAATTAATTTCACTTTGAAATTGGACATAAACAATTGCCAATCTTTTGATATATATTGTTTCTGAAAAAACACGCTATTTGTTTTGACCGCGGAATTTAATTATAAAATTAATTAATGCAACTTATATGTTTGGAATTTTATAAAATAGACATCATTTTTGAATTCGGAATATCATTTATAGCTTAGGGTGAAATTTTGGCATTGTTCTGAAAAACTTATATTTTTGATGAATAGTTAAACCACTAAGTGGAAGTTAAAAAACTGATTTTTGTTTAAATGAAACATTGCCACTTCTGTGATTTGATTTTAAAAATTAAGACATACATGGTTGTCATTAAGAAGTAAAATGTGGTTCAATGGGATTAAATTAATTATTTGGTGAATAGTAACTTTTAAGTTTAATTAATCGCGATTAAAGGTAATTAGTGAAATTTAATGTAAAAATTATATTATAATAATATGATATGACCTTTAAACTAGTCCTAATCCTATTGGATGAGTCGTGGCCAACCAAGACAATCCATGGGACATCTTGGGGACCCCATGGAGCCACTTTGTTAGGAAAATGACAATAATAACATTTTATTAAAAGTAAAAATAAAAATATCACAAACATGAGTTGTTTTACTAAAACAATTTTTAAATGGGGTTATAAGAGTCATATTTTTTACTATAAATATTCATTAGAAATCTAAAAACATTTCCTACATCATCATAGTTTTTTATAATTTTTAGACATTAAATAAATTAAATTATTTAGGACACCATGATGATGCAGCGATTACCTCATTAATTAACGATTTTAATAAAATGGAAGGATAATGTAAAATCTAAGAATTAAACTTGTCCAAAGCCTATTGGATTAGTAGATTTAGAACCCTTATCACCTTATCCTAGAAATATATAAGTGTGGGAACTTTAAAATCCGAAACCCATTATATAATAAAGTAACATTCCATGACATTCCAAAAGTGCCCCTCTTCTCCTCTTATAAAAGGCCCCCACCACTACCACCTTATTAACAACGTCCAAGCCATTTGGATCCACCAAACTCTTCCCAAATACCCTCTCCACTTCCCTCTCTTACTCCTAGAAGCCTCACTTTGTGCAGAATTCTTCCCAAGGGAGCCTATGGCTCAAATCAAAAAGAGTTACCCTTTTTAAAGGTAGTGTTTTCTCTTGTGTTCTTATGTTTTATTTTTCTTCTCCAACCCCTAAAATATTTTTATTCATTTCTTTTGTAAAAACAACATAATCCTCAATATACTAGAATATATTTATAAAAATTATTCTAGATACACTTACACACACCTACATCTAATGGTTAAAGAACATAATGTTTCTGTGGATGGTGAATTTCTGCCTCACGAAACGATGATTGTTCAACACTCATATAACACCTTTAATGGTGGAAATTATGATGAAACTATTTTTATATATGATATATATTATTTTTTCCTTATGATTCTGTATTTTACATTTATGGCATACCTTTATGATTTCCATTAGGGGTAAACGCGATAATTTCATTTTAGAAAGTGTGGACTACTTCTCCCTCAAAGTGATTTGAATCGTTAATGCCATATGTGGGATGTATAAAGGATAGAGTAAATGGTATTACACATTATATTATAATGGAATTATATTATAACTATATATAATTATAATTTCAATCCATTAAATACGAAATAAAAATAAAATTAGTGTTTATGCGTACGTACGACTTACCTTCTCCATGAGAGGTGCATTTCATTTCTTACCTCGAAATGTTATGTAATATTATGAATGAATGTATATACTGGATATATATGATATATATAATATCTACATCAAAAATATAATTCTATATATAAGGGATATTCTACCACATAAACAACTTGTAATTATAAGAAGTTTATTGTTGACTCAAGTACCAAAGATCGACAAAATGACTGTTATTAACTTAAATGACTACATAATTATCATAACATGGTAATAAGTTATATAAAAGGGATAATGAACTTGAAAAAGGTTCTTAAGAAAGTATATATTAACTCTACTTTATTATTCTGGAGGTTAACGAATGATCGAGTCAAGTCGGACACGAGGTAAGGGTTAATTCTACAACCTCTTCATTATTCAAGGTTGTTCATATGTAATTATCTTCTAGGACCTCTTTATCATCTACATCCATGATTCATAAATATATCTTTAAAAATATTTTTAATATTTATTATAAAATTGGTTAAAGTCATTTATACCCTTATTTGACCTTATACGTTTTTGAAAGGAATCTTTCTCTCATTTTCCAAACAAGGTTCTTTTTGACATTTTCGACAAAATTAAGGTATGGGAACTTCTTAACCCAATTTCTGTTCTTTGGGTTAATCTCTTACATTAAAATTATGTCATGATATTATTATATACTATATTTTATTTGTACTTTCATTATTTGTACTTATAGTGAATACACATAATATATATATTTTATTTAAAAAATGATCTTTGTAAGGGAACTTCTTAACCCAATTTCTGTTCTTTGGGTTAATCCCCTACTTTCAAATTATGTCATGATATTATTATATCAAATCTTGTATTTGTAATTTCATTATGTGTAATTATAGTGAATACACATAATAGATATATTTTATTTAAATAATGATCTTTGTAAGTACTTCGTCTCAATCTCCTTTCATTGAGGCATATTTGGTTTTATACACAACTATCATTTATATGTTGTATTACCCCTTTGAATTTTACTTTTATTCAAAAGGAAAATTTTTATATGAAGCTTTTTTACTAAATGACAAAAAGTAATGTTTTTTTCTTACGTATGTGGCGACAATGACTTCTCTTCCGCCGTGACTATTATTTGAGTTCCGGCTTCCTCTATAAGCCATAAACATTTTTTAAAAGAAAAATAAATACCATGTTTTACTTTTCTTTTATTTTGGTATTGAAAATGGTTTTGATAAAGTTTTTATTATATCAATGTGTTTTATTTATATCTTGTGATTAAGTGTGGAAATCTTTTGTTACCTTTATGCATATTATATGTGATACAACTATGTTATGGATTATGATATGTTTAAAACTGTTCATATGAGGAATGCATTGGAATTAATAAGGGAAGGGTGGACACCGCTATAGCTCTTTGATGCATTGGAAGGTCTCATGAGACAAACTAGTGTATTGGTACGAGACCTTGACAAAATATTATTTGTAGTCTTGGCACGAGGAATTGGCTACGTGGCAATGATAGTCTGGCATTATGGATTCCATTATTATGAAAGTGGTTATTGATATTGCATGTTATTATTCGACCAGTAGAATTTCCATGTGAATAAGTAAATGGAATTATCTCATTTTACCTTTTCCATATTATTTTGAAGTTCAAGTTTAAAAGGCTTTTGTTTTAGTTATACATTGCCTTAAATGTTTATGTTTATTTATTAAAGCATCCTCTTTATTGTTATCCTTACTGAGCTTCTAAGCTCACCCCTTCCAATGCTTTAATTTTTCCAGGATGTGAAGAAGTATATTATGAATGATCTGCAGGGATAGTATGAGTGGATATGAAGACAAGATGTTGTTGTAGTTTTGTTTTATTATATTATGTAATGTAAGACTTATGAATGTATATAGTGTTTCCATGGCTACCAAACTAATCAATCTTTCGAGACTTGATCTTTTGTGATCATGCCAATGCTACACAATAACGCACCGTCTCTGGGTAACAATGGTCGGGGCATTACAGATATAGGTCTCACCTATCACATAATGAAACAATTCTTATGGGTTCCGCCAAAACATAAATCATTAATCATAGTATGACCCATTTAATAAAATGGATTTCTTAAAGATTATTCCATCATATCATAACACATAAAAAATATCATGCCATCATTTACATAATCAAACAATCATAACAATAGGGAAATAATCATTACCCTATTTAAAGAGCATAATATTATATGGGAAATAATTTTGATAATATACATGAACATAGTTTTTGAAGAAAATATCATATCTTCTTTAATAATGTTTTCATTTCTCAAAATGCCACAATGATTTAAAAGAAATGATTTATGTTGAAAATAATATAGAAATATTTTAGAGGAATCTTGGAGGAAATAAGGCACTATGAAGCGGTAATTATCCATTCATTCTATATAGGATAAACAAAAACATTATCAACAAAATTTTTCTGGAAAAGTCAAACAAAGTAAATCTAATGGTAAATAAAAGATAGATTCCTTCCATAACATGTACTAAAATTAAGAAAATGGTTAAATATTACTTTAAAAAATATGTACGAATAGTAAAAATTTTATGGAAACATTTTTAATAAACATGAACGTTGATGGTAAATACAACCCCAGTAAGTACTTAAATATAAGTTATCTCAGAAAAATTGAGATTGCAAAATTATCCCTTACCATAGTACTAATTTAATCTATATGTGTCCAAAACACCTGTATTTCGGGTTTAAACATATTATTATCTTGTAAAATAACTATAATAATATTTATGATAACATATCTGATACACTTATGACTTTATATTAAAAGTTCATTTGTCAATTCCTTGATAAAGAAATGTTTTGGGTAATAATCGTTTAGTTTATCATACGTGTTCGGACTTATTATTCATTATATAATTAGATATATCATGATAAACATAATTCCATAATTAAAAACATAATTTATATATATCTTATATATTATTTATTTTAAAATATATATAATAGACAAATAAATGAAATGGAATGCACTGTTCATGGAGACGGTAGTCCGTACGTATGCATAAACACATTTTTTGTTTCCTTATTGAATTTGATGGAAGTTAGTAAATGGAAAATATTAACCTAAAAATAGTAGAATTATTATTTCATATATTTTATGATTATTCATTATCTATACTTTATAATCATTCTTGAATTGTTATCATTCAGAATCAATCTCATCACATCGTGTAGACGGTAAGCCGTACGTACGCATTAGCAATGATATCATTCCTATAATTTTTGAATTGTATTAAAGTGGAGGGTGTATAATATATAATAATTAGTATCATGTTATAATAATAATATATAGTTACTATTTAGACCAATTTACCCATACATGTAATGTGGAGGTGAAAAAAATATTACACAATGGCGTGGAGACGGTAAGCCGTACGTATGAACGTGGAGTGATTTCACATTTCAAAGAATTGATACCAGGTGAAATAAAGTTGTTTAATATTTATAACAACATATTAGTATATTATTTATACTGATTGTATTACTTTATAAGGGAACAAAAAAATAAGAGGAAGTGGAAGAAAAAATAAATTTTAAAGAATCAGTAGAAGAGATTCCATCTTCCTTGATATCCCACCTTTAAATTTCCTCATAGATAACAACATTTTGACTTTGAGAAGTCAAAAACCTAAAGAATGTTACTATTTCTGTTGACAAGAGAAATGGGAAGGGTTTGGCCAAGATCTAATGCTCAAAATGGAGTAGGGAGAAGAGGGATGATGTTCTCTTTTATATGAGATGAGAGAGGCACTTAAGGAATTTCCTAAAATATTAATTTATCATAAATTAAATTCCCATTTAAAATGGTCCAAAAATTATTTAATTCTATGATATGATGATTTTGGTTCGAATAACCATCTTCCAATAAGAATTGGAATGGTTTTTGATATTTTTTACCCCTTATCTTTTTTATTTAACCCTTTTTTACTATTTCCAGTTTATCAATCATTAAACACATTGAGAAAAAATAGGTACCAGAACAAGAGAAATATTGAATTAAAGAGTCAATAATTAAATTTTAGACTAATGATAACTATTTTTCCGAATCATATATTTTTTGTAATTTTATAATATTTAATAAAATATTTTATATTTTAAAATATGAATTATGTCAATTTTGAAACAATTCATATCATGACTTTTACAAAAAATAAAAAAACAAGATTATTTATAAATACATTCATTAATTCAAAGATAAAAAGTCATATTCACAAATAAAATTCGTGGATGGTAGAAAAAGTTTCAAAAAAAATTATTTTAATATATATATTATAATTTATCTAAATAATTCATTATTAAGGTAATCACCACATCATCATTGTGTAATAATTAAATTTATTTATTAGATATATATATTTTTTAAACAAAATAATAGGATGTTTTAAATCTCTTTATCATTATATTGACTATTTATAGTTGAAAAGATCAGTTATATAAACCCTTATAATAATTGTTTTACTAAACGATATATGTTATGTTACATTTTCTTTAACATTAAATTAATTTCTATAAAATGTCATTTCAACATACCAGTGGCTCCATGGTGTCCCAAAAGAGACCCAGTGATTCCCATGGTCAATAATTTATCCTCTAAGAGGGTTAGGACATGTGTTAAGGTAATTTAATATTATTATAATTTTATTTTTAACCCTTATTTACTAGATATACCTTTTTACCAAGGTAGATAAAATATTTACTGATGTTATTGTTCATAATGGCTAAAAATAAAGATACATATTTAAAAAAATTAATACATCTGATTGAAAATATAGAAACTATTTCTCCAAATTAAAAATACAAAAGTTTCAGTATTTAGTTTAAAATTAATTCTTATTGTCAAAACACAAAAGCCGGTTTTTAGGAAGTTATAACTATTAAATGAATGACATGTGTTTATGTCCAACGTAAAATAGAAATTATTTAAAATGACCAAAATTGGATTACATGATAATAAAATTAATCTAATTAAACTTTAAAACCAATTAAAAATATAATCTAACTATATAAATAGATTAATAAAATTTTGGATTGAATTAAAATGCAGTATTTTCCACTATTCATTAAAATTTGAATTTTGTCATAATGATACCAAAATTTCAACAAAAGAAAATTATTATCCCCTTATTCCAAATAAGAAGTTTTGTTTTTCAAGTTGATCTAATAAAAGTTTGAAAAACTAGATTTTAAATGGGTACTCCATCAAAAGGCTGTAAAACTGCATTTTTTTAAAAATTACTGATTTTATCCGAAAAATTCATTTTGTTCCCATATCATGAATTGTATGATGAACGATAATGTTATAAAATTTAAAATGTTGTTAATACTATTAATTACTGATATTTTATATCCTAATAAAATAGAACATTTTAATAATATATCACTGTTTACATAAACCCTGTATCGCGTACAACGCATGCAATCAACGAAGGTCGCTCTTGCGTGTAACGCAAGCTAAGTTAGTGATTCATATATAGTAAGAATCCTTTTTTATTTCTCATAACATAATATATTCTTATTTCATTTAAAAATTTAAAAAATATATATACTAAGTGTTTCGTGAAATGAATTCTATCTAAAGAACTTGAAATTATATGCAACAGAATCCAATAATAGTGTGGTGTACACAACAAGCTAATACGGTGTAGCATATAGTGAAACATAATCATTTTGTAATGTAAAATATAAGAAATAATAGAAATTAAAATATTTTATCTAATAAAATATTGATGTGTTATAATCATTTGGGGTTGGGGATATTCTTACTCAATTACCCCAATAATTCACACTTTATTTGCTTACATTGAATATTATGTTAAAAAACCCCAATACATATAGAATGCAGTTTATCCATGATTTCCATGTCTTGTAAATCCATTCCTTGCTAAAATTATGAAATCATGATCAATAATTGGTTGGGTGCATCATTATATTTTCACCCAAATCATCTTCTTTTGAAGGGCATTTCACTATCTTCAAAATTTGTGCTATCAGCCCATTGAATTATATTAAGCAGGAGTCCTTATCAACATTTTCAGACACATGATGAAAATTCAATTCAATTTTTTTGTCTCTTACCATACAAAAATGGTGAGATTTTTCCATGGATGTTTTTTAACAACATATAATCGGTAGTGAAAAATGATTCTTTATTGAAGTAGTCCTAATTCTATGAAATTCAATAATGCACTCATTACATTGATTTCCAAATTTGTGATCATGGTGAAATACATCACTCTTTGATCACCCCACCCCGTGTTAGGAAAATGATATGTGTTATCTACAATAAAAAGATGAACTTATTTTAGTGCATTGAAGAATGCGCACAGGGGGATCACTATTGTCTCTCCAATTTTGGATGTCGTATAGTTAAGAGATCCACCATGTCATTTTACTGTTATGTATTAATGTTTCATCAACATTAATATTATAATTATCATAAGGTATTACCATTCCAATCGACTTAAAATGAGTGATCAATATATTTTGAAGGTTGTCCTTTACACTATCTTTTGGAAATTCTCTAGAATGATGAAATGAGAATGGGATAAGCCTAAAACAAGAATTGTATTTCATATTTAGATCTATAAAGTTCAATTTATCTTCTTAATATTTTTCTAGAGGATACTCGACTTAGTGTGACCAAAGAGTATATTTTACTGCCACATTATTATATGTTATGATATTAGTGCAGGCTTCCTCTGATAAATTGAATTATATGAAATCCATGGTTGGTTTATGGATTTATCATCACATGGGTATATCTTCTAGTTTATAAAGTATCATATTTTTTTATAAAAAATGAATCATACAATAATTCTTAATTTTTCCATGTTCCCTATAATATGAGGTATTTTTCAATAATACAAGGCTAAAGTGTATGACCCTCTAGATATAGTGTAATATTGTTATAAAGAGATATTTCACATAGAATTACATAACTTGTTGGGGGTTTACAATTGTGGTTTGAAATAATATTTTAAGGAGAATCACTATAACTTATATATTGTGTATTTCCATTATATTTGATGATAGTTAGTGGGATAACCATTCACTATTTGATATTTTTTACATGAGGAATGATGACATTAATCTCATCATGAGATAATCTCTCAAGATCTATCAGATTATAAAAAAGAAGCAATCGTTTAGGATTAATCATCCTAGAGGGCCTACTACTACAGTCTCTATGATTTAGTAATGTTATTTCATGATATTTTTTTACATAGGTAAACATATTAGGGATTCATGAATAATATCATAAATGAAATTTGGATAATAGAGTAGATGTTCATTTTCATATATTCTTTGATGAGGCTAATTTATTGAATTCCGTCTTGCATGTGACTTGACCATGTTTCTAGGGATTGTGGTTTTTATGCATAAATGATTTTTTGGATAACTCCTATATTGAATAAATAATTTTTTGGTAGGTTCATAATATTTTGGAAAGGGCTTGTGCCTACCAAGGAGTGGTTATTAGAATAATTATATTTCCTCTTGTAAGAATTGAAATAATTACATGATACAATTATTTTTATATCATTGGGGTGTTTTCCCCATGACCCTATGTGATTGGAGCATATATGCGTGTCTTCTGTAGTGTTATTTGTTGAGAAGTAACCTAGTTTGTGGTGAAAGTGTATTGTATTAACCCCATTATCACTATTGTTGTTGCTATGATATCGTGGAAATTATATTTTATGTGGTAATGATTTTGAACATCTCCTTTCACCATTGAAAGGATGTTCCTGGTGAACTATGTAGTAGGACAAAAGATTTATTCCACTGTTACAGTTGGAGTAGTGTTTTGTTTCTATTTAAGTACTCAATTTTATACTAGTGGATACTTGCAATAATTATATGTAGGTTAGTGGTATGTGTCTACCAGTTGTTCGTTGCCATAAATTTATAGCTAATATCTCAAGATTCTTCATGATAAAAATTCGGTGTTGACTTGATGAATATATGAAGGTATTTGTGGCTACTTATGGTTTCCTACTAAACTATAATATATTGATTCTATGAAAACTTCTATGTGAGGCTTCTGGAAGGATTTATTGACGTGCACAAGTGATTGTTCCTACTACCATATCACTATTGAATTCAATTGGAAGATGTTATGGGTGTAGGCCACTGTTGGTTTCATCTCATTGTGTGTAATCATATTTGGTTGATAGGCTTCTATGAATGCTACCATATGAGTATACAAGAAGTATTTGTTCCTGTGGGAAGATTTATGTTCATTTATTCAATATGTAGCCAAATGGGATTGAATAGCTTCTCTAGATGGGTAATATGTTTGTCCTAACACACTACCTGTCATTTTCAAACCTCGGTGGGCCATCTTGAATGTTCATATCAGAATGACCTAGGTCATAATAATGATGGATTCACTAATAACACGTTGAGGTTACCTAACTATGTGGTGTTGAAGACATTGTTTCCTAGAAGGATCTCGTTGGATAGAACCCCTATTTCTTCTTAGTGAGGTCTTTGGTGGCCTCCTGGTTGACCTTCCACAGATAAGGGAGTACTTGATTGGTTATTCCCAAGGATAATCTCAAAAAATGATTGAATATGTTGATCGATTACATCTAAATTAGAATCATTGGACATCACTGAGTGGATCAATGGTAGGGCTATATTATTTGTAAACCCTTTGGGGATCCTACAATGTTGGGATTGTACCACCCTCATGGTACTATTGGATTAGTGTGTTTGAAACCCACTGTTGAAGATATAGTGTTGGTGATAATATCTTATATTTGGATGATGATCCATTATGAACTATAGCTGGGTAATACATCTGTGAGATTTTTTATAGAACTATTTTGATTGACTGGAAATCTCTATGAGATGTGACTAAAATATAAAAGGTAAGCACACAAAAAAAGTCATCAAACCATCATATTAATTAAAAAACAAATGATTTATTGATTTTATTTTATAACCCTCTTCCATTTTGAGAGAGAATGGATCCTAAAAATTAGGTTCCATAATTACCTTGGTAAACTATTCGTGTTAATCTCACCATTTGTTTCTTCCCTGAATTCCACATGTGTTTTTAATAGCATGTTATGGCGTCAATTGGATGACCTTCACATAAGACTCATACACACTCATCCATTTTTGGTAGTTTCCAATGGGTTTTATTCATGGATATGTAAAACCCCTACATTTATAATAGTAGTGATGACTCATAGACATGATTTCCAATGGATACACTCATTGGGAATAATAAAAAATGACACTTAAGAACTCACATTGGTAGAGTGGATGGGATTTCAGGATCATCACACCCTTTAGGGGGGTTGTTCCCCACATCATGACTCTATTATATATTTAAGACATATTCATGAATCCTTTGTCACATCCCATGTGTAATGTATGAAAACCTTTAATTAATATTGGATTATTAGAATTTGTGGAGACTGGAATCATTTGTATGCAACTGAGGTTATTCCTTAGTGGGGATATCTATATGCATCCAAGGTTCTCCATTAATAGACCCCTTTTTTTAATGAATTAGTGATTATTTTATAATTAACTATCATGATGATTTTTTAAGACACATATTGGGGAACTTGGGAGTTTATTATCTTATAGGGAGATAATAGTTGTTTTGATTTTAGGATTTGACCCCTCATATGGTATTACTATGTATCCTTGTGAATGAAATAAGAACCCATATAGATCTATGCATAATAATTGGACACATCATACCATTTTAGGTCACCTTATAAGGATTGAACAATTTATTTTAACATCATCCTCCAAGGACATCCAGATGAATGATTCCAAACCATGTATAATATTGTATATATTCCAATGTTGTCCTAGGAACCTGGAAGAGATGTGAACTACTAGGATGAATATCTCACTAGGGGAATGTTTCCCACAAAAAATAGTGTTTAATTTTGGTAGTTGGTTTGGGACTAATGGATGCTTCCTACGTATCCCATTTGGATGGGAATCAACGCCGACATAGTTTGATTGTGAGGTCCCATGCCTATGGTGTTCTATGAAGATTTTTATCAAAAGGGAAAAGGGATCGTTGAGAGAATTAAGCAGGTTTTTGAAACATAGGGGAGGAAGCCCTTAGGTTTTTTAGTAACACGGTTCGAGTTATATTGAGTAGCAGTACCGTTTTATGGTTGAGGATTACTGTTGAAATTATTCACAATGGGTTGGGTTATAGGGCCTATGTCACATACTTGTATTCCATTTAGGTGTGGGAACATGTAGATATAATATTCAATCCCAACCTATAATCCCTCATGATTCATGTTTAGTGTGAGAATCATTAGGAGGAAGAAGATCTAGGAAACCAGAAAATATTCTTTTTTGTTGAAATATGTTTCCAAACCCAAAAGGGAGAAGAAAATAGGGTAGGGTATGTCACCAATTCCACCCCATATTCATACCCTGCACTGAAATGTATTGACAAAGGGATTATATATTCATATATCCTCTCTTATATTTTTAATCTAGAATGCAAAATTTTATGACCAGTCTAGCTCTTGCACATGGGTATGGAGAAGTAGGAAGTAGTTTAGAAGCGAAGGTCCTGTAAGAGAGGATAAGGGATTACTCTAGGAGGGATTACTTAATCTTGGTTCCAGATAAGAGGGGAGGTTATGAAATTCAAACAAAAAATGATATGGATGTGTGATACTCTCCATACTCATCTTCAATCAGGGGTCCCTGGTCTTATATACTACTAGGGAAGGATAATGTCTTAAAACTAGTTTTTGTGACCAAAACATCCATGAAACATCTCCCAGATTTAGAGTCCTCATGACAGAAAGAATGAATAAAAACATGAAACCTGTAGACCCTACCCATACGGTCCTACATGTGAGGGAAACCTCTAATAGAATCAATGAATATCTAAATTTAACATAAGAAGGTATTCCCATTACAATGGCATTTCAAGTCAGGATGCTTCAGTGGTGGCTTAAATTTGTCCCCTTAAGTGGAGTCGTCAAAAAAAGAGGATACCTACAATTAATGTCTTAGGAGAGTGATCTCAGGTGGCTTACATAGGTGAATAATTAGTGATACAAGTAGTTATCAAGAATATTTGACATTTTGGGACTATAATGGAATTACGAATGTAGACATGCATGAGTAAACATGTTTTTGTGATGGTCAGCTGTAACACAACAGGTAAATAATGAATATGAAAATTTTATATTTATACCTTTTTTGTGAATAAAATTTTAATATTAATTTAAAGGGAACACTATGCTCGATGGATTACCCAATACGCAACAATGAGTTCCTTTGAAATCTTACGTTGCACTCTAATAATAAAATAATATTATTTTAAATGGTAGTTAACACCTAGCCGTTGTAATGGCGGGAATGAACAGAACTAACTACAAAATGATTATATATTTTTTTCAAATATTTTTACTTTTTACAATAAATGTTAGAGGATTAAAAATGCGAATGAATCCAATTTTTAAGCGTAAACATTCTAATATTCATTAAAAGGTCGATTAACCGCCTTTTAATGGCGAACCTTTTATAAATCCACTTTTTAAAAATTTTATGTGTTATATTTGAAAAAATAAAATTCTTCTTTAGAATCGGGACATCAAAATTTACTTTTTGTAAATTTTTGATATTTTTCCGATAAAGTTAATTTTTAAGAATAGTAAAAAATGATGTATTTTAATTCAAAACTCATTTTAATCTATTTTATTTATATTATTATATTATATTTTGAATTTTTTTAAATATAAATTTGAATATATTTTTACCATTTAATCCAATAATTGTCATTAGAATAAATTTCACTTTGAAATTGGACTTAAACTAGTGACAATCTTTTAATAGATACTGTTTCTTAAAAACACGCTATTTGTTTTGATAGCAGGAATTAATTATTAAATTAAATAATGAAACTTATATGTTTTGAATTTTTTAAAATAGAAATCATTTTGAATTTGGAATATCAAATATACCTTAGGGTGAATTTTTGGAATTTTTCTGAAAATCATCAATTTTTTATGAATAGTGAAACCACTAAGTGGTAGTTAAAGAAAAAGATTTTTCGTTTAAATGAAAATTTTCCACTTGTGTGATTTGATTTTCAAAAATCTGACATACATGGTTATCATTAATAAGTAAAATTTGGTTCAATGAGATTACAATAATTTTTGGTGAATAGTAACTTTTAAGTTTCATTAATCGCGATTAAAGGTAATTAGTGTAATTTAAGATAAAAATAATGTTTAAATAATATTAAATGACCTAGACACATGTCCTACCCTCATTGGATGTGTCATTTTCGACCAAGACAATCCATGGGTCAACATGGGGACCCCATGGAGCCACATTGTTAGGAAAATGACATAAATATCTTTTTATTTAAAGTTAAAATAAAAATCTCACAAACATGATTTTTTTACTAAAAGAATTTTTAAATGGGTTTATACAAGTCATATTTTTCACTATAAATATTCATTAGAAATCTAAAAAGATTTCCTACATCATTCTTTTTTTTTAATTTTTAGACATTAAATAAATTAAAATATTTATGACACTATGATGATGCAGTGATTACCTCATTATTTAACGATTTAAATAAAATGAAAAGATAATGTAAAATATAACACCTAAACATGTCAAAAACCTATTGGATGGGTTAATTTCGAACCCTTATCACCTTATCCTCGAAATATATCAATGTTGGACCTTAAAAATCTGAAACGCATTTCAAAATAGTGTAACCTTTTTTGACTTTCAAAGAGTGCCCCTCCTCCTCTCTTATAAAAGGCCCCACCTCTAACACCATACACAAACCTCTCAAGCCTTTGGCTTGGAAAAAACCTTCCCATTACATCTCTCCACATCCCTCTCTTCATAATTGAAGCCTATCTTTTGGTATAATCCTTTCCAAGGATTCCATTGAGCTCAAATCAAAGAGAGTTACCCGATTTAAAGGTAATGTCTTCCCTTGTGTTCTTTTGTTTTATTTTGCTTCTCCAAACCCCAAAAATCTTTTTATTATTTTTTTTGTAACAACACCAGTATCGTAAATATACTAGGATTTTGTTATAAGATGTATTATAGAAACACTTTCACACACATCTGTCTAATGGTTAAAGAACATACTGTTTATGTGGATGGCGAATTACAACCTCACGAAATGATGATTGTTCAATATTCTTTTAACACCTTCAAAGGTGGCCATATAGCTGTCACTATATTTATATATTATATATAATATGTATATTTTTTCCTTAATCTTATGTATTTTTCATTTATGGAATACATTTATGTTTTCCATTATGGGTAAACGCGATATCTTCATTTTAGGTAGTCCAGACTAACGCCCCCTCAAAGTGATTTGTTTCGTTAATTACATATGTGGCTCATATAAAGGACATAGTTAATGTTATTATATATGATTTCATACAGGAATTATAATATACGTTTATATCATTATTTTTTCATTCCATTGAATACAAAAAAAAAATTGAAAGTAGTGTTCATGTGTACGTACCGCTTACCGTCTCCATGAACGGTACATTTCATTTCTTATCTCCAAATGTTATGTACTATTATAAGTACATATATTTAATGGATATATATTTAATATATTACATCTAAATTATGGATATAATTCTGGAATTATTATATATCTCTCTCATTTTTTTAATTCCATTAATTTGACAAAAAATGAAAGTAGCGTTCATGCGTACGTACGACCTACGGTCTCCATGAACGGTGCTTTTAATTTTTATCTTAAAATGTTATGGAATAGTATAAAATGAATATATAACATATATATATATATTATATTTAAAACATCAATACTATTCTTGATATGATGGACCTATAACTACGTGGAAATTTTTTTTCCAACAAGTTCAATTTTTACTCATGTACCGAACATCGAAAAAAACGTCTTATATGAACTCACTTTATTAACAAATTATTATAACATTATAATATGTGATATGAACTGAATAATAATCGTTAAATTAGGATTTTATGAAATTATAAATTGACCAAATTTTATTATTCAGGAGATTAAATAACGATCGAGTCATGTAGGACACGAGGTAAGGGAACCTACCCCTCTCTTCCTTTTTAAGTACACTCTTTTATGTCATTCCATTTAAGCTAATCTTTCTTATGATTTGGATGTTATTTTATATTACCCATACTATAACTTTTATGTTAATATGATTAGAGACCCTATTTTCACCCATCAATCCATTTTGAAAGTTTTGAGTGGCGCCGTTAGGCTGCCGAATTTTCGTAAGGGATCCAACCTCTCTCTTTCTTTTTTTACTCCATTTTATTTCATTTTTTTAAGCTCAAATTTATTATGTTTGGGGATGTTCTCTTATATTACTCATACTTTAATTTTTATTGTAATATTATGATAGACCCTATTTGATCTCATAAATCCATTTTTGAATGTTTTAAGTGGCGCTGTTAGGCTGCCATGTTTTCGTAAGGGATTTTTCATCTCACTTTTATTCCCGTGAGATTTATGCTAAGTTATCCACTATTTCCATTTAGTGGTGTATGTACTGACCATTATTATACTCTTTTTTTAGTATAATTTCATTTATGGGTATTTACATCTTCATTGTATGACTCTTCTTCCATGGGGTGTACGTTTCGAATGTTACCCAACTCGTTAAGGGGACCATTCACCCTCCTCTTTTTAAAAAACTTCTTTTGTTATGTCATTTAATTTACATCTTATTATTTTGTGATATGTTATTCTATATCCTTAATTATGTAAATATTATGTTCTAGTGATGAGATACGATTCACTCTCTCATCGACTAATTTTCTTAATTTTGATGTGACGCTGTAAGGCTGTCAAATTTTTACAAGGGAACATCTTACCCCAATTTTGATTTCTTTGGGTTCAACTTGTACTTCTTGAACATGTCATCCTATGAATATGTGTGAATGACCTATGATTGTTTCACACTTAATATCCACTTATATTGGGTGTATTTGTATTTCTCACACATAATTATGTGATAGATTTATCCTTAATTTACGGATACCATCTTTATAATGGATTCCATCTCAATTTACATTTCCATTGAGTGTTCATTGTTGTTATGAACCAATTCACTCTTATATGGTGTGTATACTGTCCTTTAACATATTATATCATGAATACCATTATTCTCATGATATTATAAAGTTCAGATTAAATGTTATTATGCAATTATTTGTATTCAAGGGTCCCTCAATTTGTTAAAAACTCTTTAACAAAAAATATCATTTTAAATGTATTAATGATTTATTATTTTAAATATTTATCTTTAATTTCCATGTTTTGAAAATTGTTTTCAGTATTTATTTATATGGACATTAATGTTTTAAAATTTTAATTCCATTAAAATCTTCAAAGTGTTATGGGACACATTGATTCAAAAATATCTTTTAAATGGGTTTTCAAAATGGATTTATTAATTCAATATCTTGGAATTACTTATTGTGATTTAAAATGAAATGTTTTTATTGAAATGTTTATATTTTCAACATTTTATGTGTAATTATTGTACTTGGACATTTTATGAGTGGTTACATGATAAACCATATGATGGGTGGTGCTGTGAATACCAGGACAGGTGGTTATGTTATAACCTCAAATGCATTGGGTATGCAAGTTAGCCGTATGGCTATTTCATTAAGTATGTGTGTAAGTCGACCATATGGTTATTCCATTTAAGTATGTTTATGTCCCAAGTTACCTTTATATGTTATGTGTTCGTTATATGGGTTTTATAGTAGTCTTTTGATAACAAAAAGGGTAAGTAATGATCTTTTATTCAGTGAAGAGTATTTTCTGCTTCATAAAGGTGAAAAGTATTACTTTGATAAAGTATTCACGGTTTACTAGTTGTTTTCAAAAACTAACAGTTTTACTTCTTTGTGTATCCTTTACATGGATTTTTATGCTCATGCCATGTTTTTGAAATGTTTTCCACGGGACATAATGATGAATAGGGTCAAGGATGGGATCAAGGATAGACATTATATCTAAAACATGGAACTAGACATGTTTGTTTTTAAGTGTTTTTTTATTTTATGGAAACTTAGTAGAAGTGTATACTATGTAATATTTTGATATGTAATATTTATGACCTAATTCTCTAAAACTCTAAACCTGAAAAGATCCCCTATGTGAATTATTAATTTAATTCATGATTAAGTAATTTTAAAGGCCATGGCCTTATAGATGGTATCAGAGGTTAGTTTAGATAACATTAGATGTTAGGGTATTCTATAAGAATAAGTGGAATTACCATAATGGCTAGGATTTCAGAAAGAGTCATATTTTTTATATAAAGTTAATGAGTATGTATATCTTAGTGTTTCACATCCACATTAGTACATGATGGTTTTGTTGATATACTCACACTGACATTTCTGTTCTTAGTGAATGGATGGATCTAGCATGCACCAAAGTGACAACAGGATTGAAGGAAACTGTGGTGGTTCTCTGATTAAGAGACTAGATGAAATGAGGGATTCAATGAAGAAACTCGTGGTTGTTCTAAACCAACTATCAAGGAGTCTTGATCAACCACTTGAACCTTGGTATTCTCTGTAATGCATCATGTACGAGATGACCAATCAATGTGGAAGTTCAGGTAATAATTATAAAGGTAACCATTAGAGTTTATATGATCCTTACTTTTGAGGTAATTATGGGTTATTATATGTTATGATGGAAAATGAAAGGCATGAGATAAAATTGAGGTTAAAATATGTTATGATGATTTTTTAAGATTTTATCTCATTTTGGGGAATGTTTTAAGAATTACGTAGTTTTGGTAAAAGGACAACACACAGACCATGGGACAACCAGTCGCATCGGACAAAGCTGTGGGAATCGAACCCACAACCAAAGTGCGATTGATATTTATCGCCTACCACTGCACTGCGTGAAGACCTTGGTTATTTTGACTAATTATTTTTAGTTAGATGATCTTATGAATCTAGAATAATTTTATTTTGGGTTATCCATGGAAATTATTAACCTATCATGGAGGATATGTGATTAGGTTATTTACTTTTCAATATGAGACTTTATGATCAATTGATGTTATTTGGAGATAAATGTTAATTTTTACATTGGAAGACAATGTGAATAAATCCTTAAAATATTTGGGTTTGAATCTTAGTTTGGTTTACATTGAATAATTTTATGGATTAATTCTTTATTGAATGGTCTTTGTTGAACATTGGGTATTGTTTGACATATTTAGGAGATTAAGAACAGATTTTTTTTATATTGAATTATCCTTTTTGGGTATTATCTGATATCATACTAAACTTTTTTGTTTTATTTTTTATTATGGTCTAAATACATGGTAAATATATAGTCCTCTTTTTTGGATTAGGTGATTCTCGAGAAGTTTATTATAGTACTCTTAAAGTGAACAAGTCTTCCTAAATACTCATCATTTTGAGAAAGAATGTGTTTGTGAAAGAAATCAAGTAAAAGTTGAAAGTCAACATGACATGTAAGTATGTTTCCTTATGATTTAGTTAATCTCAAAAATAAATTCCTCAATGAAAAGTAACTTAAAACAGAAATTTTGTACGTTAACTTTTCCTACCGAGGAATCAAATACCGTTTAACCCATCACCAATTTGTGATTTTCTGGTGGTTGACTTTCTCCAAAACATGTTTTCTATCACTGTCCCTCAGAACATGACCCTTTTTTTCTTCCATATTCATATTTTTCTACATGTAATTCTAGTATGGGTAAAATCAGGTGACATTTGTACTTCTCTTTATTTATTTTAAAGTGATTGTTTTACTGACTCTGGTTCTAATGTGGGTTTTCAATGATGTTTCCAAGCCCCATTTTAAAATTGCGAGAACACAATTCCCAAAAGGGGGGAAGGATGTAACAACCCAGGTAAATAAAGAATATGAAATTTTTATTTGTATCCCTTTTTTGTGAATAAAATTTTAATGTTTATATAAAGGGAATGCTATGCTCGATGGCTTACCCAATACTCAACAATGAGTATCTTTGAAATCTTACATTGCACTTTAATAATACAATAATATTATTTTAAATGGTAGTTAACTCATAGCCATTGTAATGATGGGAATGAACAGATCTAACTACAAAATGATTAAATATTTTTGTCAAATATTTTTACTTTTTACAATAAATGTTAGAGGATTAAAAATGCGAATGAATCCAATTTTTAAGCGTAAACATTCGAATATTCATTAAAAGGTCGATTAATCGCCTTTTAATGGCAAACCTATTTTAAATCAACATTTTTACAGTGTTATGTGTTATATTTGAAAAAATAAAATTCTTTGTTATTATCGGGACATCAAAATTTACTTTGTGTAAATTTTTGGTATTTTTCTGATAAAGTTTATTTTTTTTGAATAGTGAAAAATGTTGTATTTTAATTCAAAACCTATTTTTAATCTAATTTATTTATATGATTATATTATATTTTGAATTTTTCTAAAGTAAAATTAGAATATATTATTACCATTTAATCCAATAGTGGTCATTGGATTTAATTTCACTTTGAAATTTGACTTAAACTAGTGTCAATCTTTTAATAGATACTGTTTCTTAAAAACACGCTATTTTTATTGACAGCGGAAATTAATTATTAAATTAATTAATGAATTGTATATGTTTTTAATTTTTTAAAATAGACATTATTTTTGAATTTGGAATATCAAATTTAGCTTTGGGTGAATTTTTGGTATTTTTCTAAAAAACTTCAATTTTCGATGAATAGTGAATCCACTAAGTGGTAGCTAAAGAAACAGAATTTTTGTTTAAATGAAACATTTCCACTTCTGTGATTTGATATTAAAAATCCCGACATACATGGTTTTCATTAAGAAGTAAAATTTGGATCAATGAGGTCAAAAAAAAAATTCGGTGAATAGTAACTTTTAAGTTTCATTAATCGCGATTAAAGGTAATTAGTGTAATTTGAGGTAAAAATAATGTTTAAATAATATAAAATGACCTAGAAACATGTACTACCCACATTGGATGTGTCATTGCCGACCAAGACAATCCATGGGTCAGCTTGGGGACCCCATGGATCCACTTTGGTAGGAAAATGACATAAATAACTTTTTATTTAATGTTAAAATAAAAATGTCACCAACATGAGTTGTTTTACTAAAACAAAATTTAAATGGGCTTATATAAGTCATATATTTGACTATAAATATTCATTAGAAATATAAATAGATTTCCTACATCATGATATTTTTTTATAATTTTTAGACATTAAATAAATTAAATTATTTATGACACCATGATGATGGGGGGATTACCTCATTATTTAGCGATTTAAATAAAATGAAAATATAATGTAAAATCTAAGACCGACACTTATCAAAAACCTATTGTATGGGTGGGTTTTAAATGATTATCACCTTATCCTAGAAATATATCAATGTGGGACCATTAAAATCTTAAACTAATTTCAAAATAGTGTAACCTTTTTTGACTTTCCAAGAGTGCCGCTCCTCTCCTCTTATAAAAGGCCCCGACCTCTACCATGTTACACACACCTCTCAAGATTTTGTCTCGGCCAAACCCTGCACATTTCATCTCTAAACATCCCTCTCTTCATCATTGAATCCTCACTTTTTGGAGAATCCTTTCCAAGAATGCCTTTGATCTCAAATCAAAAAGAGTTACCTGATTAAAAGGTAATGTCTTATCTTGTGTTCTTTTGTTTTATTTTGCTTCTCCAAACCCCTAAACTCTATTTACTACTTTTTTTGTAACAAAACCATTATCTTTAATATAATATAATGTTATTATATGAAAGATTCGAGCAAAAATTTCTCACACCCCGGTCTAATGGTTAAAGAACATACTATTTCTGTGGATGGTGAATTACTGCCTCACGAAACGACGATTGTTCAATATTCTTTTAACACCTTCAAAGGTGGCCATTAAGATGTCACTATATTTATATATGATATAATATATGTTTATTTTTTCCTTAAGCTTCTGTATTTATCATTTATGGAATACCTTTATGGTTTCCATTATGGGTAAACGCGATATCATCATTTTTGGTAGTGCGGACTACTGCCCCCTCAAAGTGATTTGATTCGTTAATGCCATATGTGGGATGTATAAAGGACTGAATTAGTGGTATTGCATATGATAAACTACTGGAATTATAATATACCTTTATATCATTATTATTTCATTCCATTTAAAAAAAATAAATGAAAGTAGCGTTCATGCGTACGTACGGCTTACCGTCTCCATGAACGGTACATTTCATTTCTTATCTCCAAATGTTATGTAATATTATAATTACATATATAAAATCGATATATATGTAATATATTAAATCTAAATGATGGATATAATTCTGTATTTATAATATGTATATCTCTCATTTTGTTTAAATTCCATTAATATGAATGAAGATTAAAGTATCGTTCATGCGTACGTACGACCTACCGTCTCCATGAATGTTTCTTTTAATTTTTATCTCAAAATGCTATGGAATATTATAAAATGAATATATAATGGATATATATTATATTTAAAAAATCAATACTATTCTGGATATTATGTACCTATAACTATATGGAAAATTCTTTTCCAACAAGTTCAATTTTTACTCATGTACCAAACATCGACAAAAACGTCTAATATGAACTAAATTTATTAACCAATTATTATAACATTATAATATGTGATATGAACTGAATAATTATCTTTAAAGGAGGCTTTTAATAAATTATAAATTGACCAAATTTTATTATTCAGGATATTAATGTACGATCGAGTCATGTCGGACACGAGGTAAGGGAACCTACCCCTCTCTTTCTTTTTAAGTACACTTTTTTATGTCATTCCTTTTAAGCACATATTTATTATGATTGGGATGTAATTTTATATTACTATTAATGTAATTTTTATGTTCATATGATGAGATAACAAATTCTCTCTCATCAATCCAATTTGAATGTTTTGAGTGGCGCTGTTAGGCTGCCGAATTTTCGTAAGGGATCCAACCTCTCTCTTTCTTTTTTAGTACTCTCTTTTATGTCATTTCTTTTAAGCTGACCTTTATTATTTTTGGGGATGTTATTTTATATTCCTCATACTGTACAATTTATGTTTATATTATTATAGACCCTATTTGATCTCATAAATCCATTTTTGGAAGTTTTAAGTGGCGCTGTTAGGCTGCTGAGTTTTTGTAATGGATTTTTCGTCTCACCTTTATTCATGTGACATTTATGCTACGTTTGCCACTATTTACATTGAGTTGTGTATGTACTGACCATTATTAAACACTTTGTGTAGTATAATTTCATTTATGGGTATTTACATATTCATTTTATGTCCCTTCTTCCATGGGGTGTACGTTTCAAAAGTTACCCAACTCGGTAAGGGGACCTTTCACCATCCTCTTTTTAAAAGACTTCTTCTGTTATGTCATTTAATTTACATCTTATTATGTTGGGATATGTTCTTCTATATCCTTATTGATGTAAATATTATGTCCAAGTGATTATATACCATTAACTCTCTCATCGACTAATTTTCTGAATTTTGAAGTGACGCCGTAACGCAGTCTAATTTTTACAAGGGAATATCTTAACCCAATTTTGATTTCATTGGGTTCAACTTGAACTTCTTGATCATGTCATCATATGAATATGTGTGAATGACCTCTGATTGTTTCAGACTTTATATCCAATTATATTGGGTGTATTTTTATTTCTCACACATAATTATGTGATGGATTTGTCCTTAATTTATGGATACCATCGTTATAATGGATTCCATCTCAAATTAGATTTCCATTGAGACTTCATTGTTGTTATGCACCAATTCACTATTATATGGTGTGTATAACGTCCTTTGACATATTATATCATGAATCCCTTTATTCTCATGATATTATAAAGTTTGTAATAAATTTTATTCCGCAATTATTTTTATTCAAGAGTCTCTCATTTTGTTAAAAAATATTTACCAAAAAATATCGTTTTAAATGTTTTAAAGATTTATTATTCTAAATAATTATCTTTAATGACCATGTTTTCAAAATGGTATTCTGTTTTTATTTATATGGACATTAATGTTTTAAAATTTTAATTCCATTAACAGCTTCAAAGTGGTATGGGACACTATGATTCAAAAATATCTTTTAAATGGTTTTTGAAAATGGATTGACTAATTCAATATGTTGGAATTACTTATTGTGATTGAAAATGAAATGTTGTTATTGAAATTTTTATATTTTCAATATTTTATGTGTAATGATGGTACTTGGACATTTTACGGATGGTTACGTGAAAAACCAAATGACGGGTGGTGTCGTGAATACCTAGACGGGTGGTTACGTTATAACCTCCAATGCTTTGGGTATAGAAGTCGGCCGTATGGCTATTCCATTAAGTATGTGTGGAAGTCGACCGTATGGTTATTACATTTAAGTATGTTTATGTCCCATGTTACCTTTATTTGTTATGTGTTCTTTGTATGGGTTTTATGGTATTCTTTTGATTACAAAAAGTGTATGTAATGATCATTTATTTGGTGAAGAGTATTTTATGCTTCATAAAGGTGAAAAGTATAACTTTGATAAATATTCATGGTTTACTGGTTGTTTTGATAAACTAACATCTTAACTTCTTTGTGTATCATTTACTGGGCTTTTTATGCTCATCCCAAGTTTTTGAAATGTTTTCCACAAGACATAAAGATGACTAGGGTCAAGGATGGTATCAAGGAAGACATTAAATCTAAAACATGGAATTAGACATGTTTATTTTTAAGTGTTTTTTTATTTTATGGAAACTTAGTAGAAGTGTATACTATGTAATATTTTGAGATGTAATAGTTATGACCTAATTATCTAAAACTCAAAACCTGAAAAGATCCCCTATGTGAATTATTCATTAAAATCATGATTAATTAATGTTTAAGGCCGGGGCCGTATAGTTGGTATCAGAGGTCGGTTTAGATAACTTTAGAGGATAGTGTATTCTATAAGTATATGTGACATTACCATAATGGATAAGATTTCATAAAGAGTAATAGTTTTTAAGTGAAGTGAATGAGTAATTATATCTTAGTGTTTATCTTCCTCATTAGTACATGATGGTTTTGATGATATACTCACACTGGCATTTCTGTTTTTAGTGAATGGATGGATCTAGCAGGCACCAAAGTGGCAACAGGTTTGAAGGAAACTGTGGTGGTTCCCTGATTAAGAGACTGGATGAAATGGGGGATTCAATGAGGAAACTCGTGGTTGTTGTAAACCAACTATCAAGGATTCTTGATCAACCACTTGAACCTTGGTATGATCTATTATGCATCATGTACGAGATGACCAATCGATGTGAAGGTTCAGGTAATAATTTTAAAGGTAACCATTATTGTTTATATGATCCTTACTTTTGAGGTAACTATGGGTTATTATATGTTATGATGGAAAATTAAAGGCATGAGATAAACGTGAGGTTAAAATATGTTACGATCATTTTTGAAGATTTTATCTTGTTTTGGGGAATGTTTTAAGAATTATATAGATTTGGAAAAAGGACAACACACAGACCGTGTGACAACCCGTCACGTCAGACAATGCTTTGGGAATCGAACCCACAACCAAAGTGCGACTGGTATTTATCGCCTACCACTGGACATCGTGAAGTCCCTGGTTTAGTTTTACTAATTATTTTTAGTTAGATGATCATATGAATCTAGAATAAGTTGATTATGGGTTATCCATGGAAATCATTAACCTATCATGGAGGATATGTTATTAGGTTAATTACTTTTCAATATGATACTTTAAGAGCAACTGATGTTATTTGGAGATAAATGTTAATTTTTACCTTGGAAGACTATGTGAATAAATCCTTCAAATATTTGTGTTTCAATCTTAGTTTGGTTTACTTTGAATAATTTTATGGAAGAATTCATTATTGAATGGTCTTTGTTGAACATTGGGTATTGTTTGACATATTTTGGAGATTAAGAATATATTTTTTTATAAAGGATTATCCTTTTTGGGTATTATCTGATATCATACTAACCTTTTTGGTTTTAGTTTTGGTTATGGTCTAAAGACATGGAAAGTATATAGTTCTATTTTTTGGATTAGGTGATTCTCGAGAAGTTGATTATAGTACTCTTAAATTGAACAAGTCTTCCTAATTACTAATCATTTAAAGAAAGTATCGGTTTGTGTAAGAAATCTAGTAAACGTTGAATGTCAACTTGACAAGTAAGTATGTTTCCCATTGATTTAGTTAATCTCAAAAATAAATTCCTCAATGAAATGTAACTTAAAAAAATGTTGTACGTTAACTTTTCCTACTGGGGAATCAAATACCGTTTAACACATCACGACTTTGTGATTTTCTGGTGGTTGACTTTCTCCTAAACATGTTTTCTGTCACTGTATCTCAGAACATGACCCCTTTTTTCTTCCATATCCATATTTTCCTACTTGGAATCCTAGTATGGGTTAAATTGGGTGACCTTTGTACTTCTCGTTATTTATTTTAAAGTGATTGTTTTGCTGACTCTTGTTCCGATGTGGTATTTTCAATGATGTTTCCAAGACCAATTTTAAATTTGCGAGGATGCAATTCCCAAAAGGGGGGAAGGATGTAACACCCCAGGTGAATAAAGAATATGACATTTTTATATTTATCCCTTTTTGTGAATAATATTTTAATATTAATTTAAAGGGAATGCTATGCTCTATGGCTTACCCAATACGCAACAAAGAGTTCCTTTGAAATCTTACGTTGAACTCGAATAATAAAATAATATTATTTTAAATGGTATTTAACGCCTAGCCATTATAATGGTTTGAATGAACAGAACTAACAACAAATTTATTATATTTGTTTGTCAAATATTTTTACTTTTTACAATATATGTTAGAGGATTAAAAATGGGAATGAATCCAATTTTTAAGCGTAAACATTCTAATATTCATTAAAAGGTTGATTAACAGCCTATTGATGGTGAACCTCTTTTAAATCAAACTTTTTACAATTTTATGTGTTATATTTGGAAAAATAAAATTCTTATTTAGAATCGGGACATCAAAATTTACTTTGTGTAAATTTTTGGTATTTTTCCGATAAAGTTTATTTTTTTATGAATAGTGAAAAATGTTGTATTTTAATTCAAAACCTCTTTTTAATCTAATTTATTTATATTATTGGATTATGTTTTGAATTTTTTAAAAGTGAAATTAGAATATATTTTTAACATTTAATCCAATAGTGGTCATTGGAATTAATTTCACTTTGAAATTAGACTTAACTAGTGTCAATCTTTTAATAGATACTGTTCATTAAAAACATTCTATTTGTTTTGAGAGCATGAATTAATTTTTAAATTAATTAATGCAACTTATATGTTTTTTATTATTTAAAATAGAAATAATTTTTTAATTTGGAATCTCAAATATAGCTTAGGGTGATTTTTTTGGTATTTTTCTGAAAAACATCAATTTTTGATGAATAGTGAAACCACTATGTGGTAGTTAATGAAACAGATTATTCATTTAAATGTATCTTTGCCGCTTCTGTGATTTGATTTTATAAAATCTGACATACATGGTTGTCATTAATAAGTATAATGTGGTTCAATGAGATCAAAATATTTTTTGGTGAATAATAACTTTTAAGTTTCATTAATCGCGATTAAATGTAATTCGTGTAATTTAAGGTAAAAATAATGTTTAAATAATATGATATGACCTAGACACATGTCCTAACCTCATAGGAAGTGTCATGGCCAACCACGAAAATCCATGGGTCAACTTGGGGACCCCATGGAGCCACTTTGGTAGGAAAATGACATAAATAACATTTTATTTAAAGTTAAAATAAAAATGTCAGAAACATAAGTTGTTTTACTAAAACAAGTTTTAAATGGGATTATACAAGTCATATTTTGAATATAAATATTCATTGAAAATATATAAATATTTCTTACTTCATGATATTTGTTTTATAATTTTTAGACATTTAATAAATTAAAATTTATATGACACCATGATGATGTAGTGATTACCACATTATTTAACGATTTAAATAAAATGAAAAGATAATGTAAAATATAAGACCTACACATGTCAAAAACCTATTGGATTGGTGGATTTCGAACCCTTATAACCTTATCCTTTAAATATATCAATGTGAGACCTTTAAAATCCGAAACTCATTTCAAAATAGAGTAACCTTTTTTGACTTTCCAAGAGTGCCCCTCCTCTCTTCTTATAAAAGGCCCCCACCTCTACCACTTTACACACACCTCTCAAGAATTTCTCTCGGCCAAACCCTGACCATTTCATCTCTCCACATACCTATATTCATCATTAAATCATCACATTGGGCAGAATCCTTTCCAAGGATGCCATTGAGCTCAAATCAAAGAGAGTTACCCGATTTAAATGTAATGTCTTCCCTTGAGTTCTTTTATTTTATTTTTCTTCTCCAAACCCCTAAACTCTTTTTATTACTTTTTCTTGTAACAAAACCAGTATCTTAAATATACTAGGATGTTGTTATAAAAAGTATTTGAGAAACACTTTCACACACCTCGGTCTAATGGTTAAAGAACATACTGTTTCTATGGTTGGCGAATTATTGCCTCACGAAATGATGATTGTTCAATATTCTTTTAACACCTTAAATGGTGCCCATTAATATGTCATTATATTTATATACAATATATAATATTTTTATGTTTTCCTTATGCTTCTGTATTTTTCATTTATGGATTACCTTTATGGTTTCCATTATGGGTAAACGCGATATCTACATTTTAGGAAGTGCGGACTACCACCCCCTCAAAGTGATTTGATTCATTAATTCCATTTGTGGGACGTATAAAGGATGGAATTAATGGTATTACCTATGATATCCTACTGGAATTATAATATACCTTTATATAATTATTATTTCATTCCAATAAATACAAAAAAATAAATGGAAGTAGCGTTTATGCGTACGTACAGCTTACCGTCTCCATGAACAGTACATTTCATTTCTTATCTCCAAATGTTATGTACTATTATAAATACATATATATAATGGATATATATGTAATATATTACATATAAATGATGGATATCATTATGGAATTATAATATATATATCTATCATTTTTTTAATTCAATTAATATGACAAAAAATGAAAGTAGCATTCATGCGTACGTACGGCCTACCGTCTCCATGAATGGTGCTTTTAATTTTTATATCCAAATGATATAGAATAGTATAAAATAAATATATACTAGATATATATGATATTTAAAACATAAATAATATTCTGAATATTATGTACTTATAACTACATGGAAATTGTTTTTCCAACAAGTTCAATTTTTACTCATGTACCGAACATCGACAAAAACGTCTAATATGAACTCACTTTATTAACCAATTATTATAACATTATAATATGTGATATGAACTGAATAATCATCTTTAAAGTAGGATTTAATGAAATTATAAATTGACCAAATTTTATTATTTAGTAAATTAATGAATGATCGAGTCATGTCGGACATGAGGTAAGGGAACGTACCCCTCTCTTTCTTTTTAAGTACACTCTTTTATGTAATTCCTTTTAAGATCGTCTTTCTTATGATTCAGATTTTATTTTATATTAATATTACTGTAAGTTTTATGTTCATATTATTAGAGAAACTATCTTCTCTCATCAATCGATTTTGGAAGTTTTGAGTGGCGCCGTTAGGCTGCCGAATTTTCGTAAGGGATTCAACTGCTCTCTTTCATTTTTAGTACTCTCTTTTATCTCATTTATTTTAAGGTCACCTTTATTATGTTTCAGGATGTTATTTTATATTCCTCATACTGTAATTTTTATGTTCATATTATGAGATACCCTATTTTATCTCATAAATCCATTTTTGGATGTTTTAAGTGGAGCTGTTGGGCTGCCGAGTTTTCGTAAGAGATTTTTCATCTCACATTTATTTCCGTGACATTTATGCTACGTTTGCCAATATTTACTTTGAGTGGTGTATGTATTGCCAATTATTATACACTTTGTGTAGTCTAATTTCTTTTATTGGAATTTACATCTTCATTTTATGACCATTCTTCCATGGGGTGTACGTTTCGAAAGTTACCCAACTCGGTAAAGGGACCTTTCACCCTTCTATTTTTAAAAGACTTCTTTTGTTATGTCATTTAATTTACATCTTATTATGTTGGGATATATTCTTCTACATCCTTATTGATGTAAAGTTTATGTCCAGGTGATGAGATACCATTCACTCTCTCATCGACTAATTTTCTGAATTTTGAAGTGACGTCGTAAGGCAGTCGAGTTTTTACAAGGGAACATCTTAACCCAATTTTGATTTCTTTGGGTTCAACTTGTACTTCTTGAACATGTCATCCTATGAATATGTGTGAATGACCTCTGATTAATTAACACTTAATATCCACTTATATTGGGTGTATTTGTATTTCTCACACATAATTATGTGATTAATTTATCCTTAATTTAAGGATACCATCATTATAATGGATTCCATCTCAATTTACATTTCCATTGAGACTTCATTGTTGTTATGAACCAATTCACTCTTATATGGTGTGTATACTGTCCTTTGACATATTATATCATGAATCCCTTTATTATCATGATATTATAAAGTTTTTATTAAATTTTATTCCGTAATTATTTTTATTCAAGAGTCTCTCATTTTGTTAAAAACTCTTTAACAAAAAATATCATTTTAAATGTTTTAATGATTTATTGTTATAAATATTTATCTTTATTGTCCATGTTTTCAAAATGGTTTTCAGTATTAATTTATATGGACATTAATTATTTAAAATTGTAATTCCATTAAAAGCTTCAATGTAGTGTGGGACACTTTGACTAACAAATATCTTTTAAATTGTTTTTGAAAATGGATTGATTAACTCAATATCTTGGAATTACTTATTGTTATTGAAAATGAAATTTTGTTATTAAGATGTTTATATTTTCAATATTTTATGTGTAATGATGGTTCTTGGACATTTTACGGGTGGTTACTTGGTAAACCATATGATGGGTGGTTCCGTGAATACCAGGACGGGTGGTTACGTTATAACCTTCAATGCATTGGGTATGGAAGTTGTTCGTATGTTTATTCCATTAAGTATGTGTGGAAGTCGACCATATGGTTATTCCATTTAAGTATGTTTATTTCCCATGTTACCTTTATATGTTATGTGTTATTTATATAGGTTTTATGGTAATCTTCTGATTACAAAAATGGTAAGTAATGATATTTTATTCAGTGAAGAGTATTTTCTGCTTCATAAAGGTGAAAAGTATTACATTGATAAAGTATTCACGGTTTACTGGTTGTTTTGAAAAACTAAAAGTTTTCCTTTTTTATGTATCCTTTACTATGGTTTTTATGCTCATCCAATGTTTTTTAAATGTTTTCCATATGACTTAAAGATGAATAGGGTCAAGGATGGGATCAAGGAAAGACATTCTATCTAAAACATGGAACAAGAAATTTTTCTTTTTAAGTGTTTTTTTATTTTAAGGAAACTTATTAGAAGTGTCTACTATGTAATATTTTGAGATGTAATAATTATGACCTAATTCTATAAAACTCTAAACATGAAAATATCCCCTTTGTGAATTTTTCATTTAATTCATGATTAAGTAATGTTTAAAGTTGGGGCCTTATAGCAGCATTGTCAAAACACTTGGTTGGTGAATTAATAAAGGTTCTCCTCATGTATTCTTTGATGATCATAGTTAGTCCATTGGATTAGTTTGGGGAAATCACACAGTATCATGTCAAAAACAAACTAAAAATCATTCTGTTAGTGTTTTGTATTACATACCTTGGAGGAATTATAATTTTATCATCCACATTTTGACCAATCAACTTTCATTTTTTTGGGATGAAACTAAATGGTTTATGAGGACTCAGGAGAAGGATACATGTGATAAGTGCCTCAATGGTTCTCCATGATTTTTCATCATGCAAGTGGGGACCCCAAGGCCTTATTTATAATAAAATATAGGATCCTTGGAAAAGGTACTAGCTTGTGTAGGTATTACTTGTAAGATAATGTGTATGCCTATAATGAAATATCATTATCATGTACCTTGTGCAGTGCTGAAAATTGGGGTTAACTATGTATATGTTCATTGGTGGGATGTGTTCCCTTATAATTTCATCAATTATCCTCTTTTATTCTTCTTATGTTATATTTTCTTAAAAAATTTCCATCAATGTGTTGAAATGTAGTGTCTAATACCAACAAATGTTTTAAAAAACCAGTATATAAGAAAATCTAAGGGAAAATATTTAATTAGGAGGTTTTCTTAAACAAAATTAGAACACATAAAAATATAATCTTTTTAAAACAAACTTTTACATATTAAAAGTGTTATAATTCCTTTAAATAATTGATAATGAACATACATAGTGAATTAAATATATTTCCATAAAATTCATTAGCTTAATGTGAAAATTTAGGTAGATTCCTTATGTCATTACCTTTATATAAAATATACATTTACCTTAAAATAACACTTATAAAAGGAATATCCTAGTTTGTTAATTCAATCAAAATTATATAGTGAGAAAATAATTACTCGATAAATTGGAGATCAACATTATGCTCCAACATCACCATAAAAAACAATCATGGATAATAACATACATAAATGATATAATATATTAAATATAAAATATAAAATATAATATAATGTAGTTTTTATCAAAAATATAAAATATCATTATGGATTTGTATAAAAAAAGGACAAACATTTTTTATGAAATATTCTACGAAAAATATTGAAAGAGGAATATACAAATGGAAATTTAATTTTGAAAAAACTACTATAAAATAGTATTATTCTTCAAGATAAATGTTCATAATGGAGAAAAATTCCACTAATTTTTTATATATAGATAAAATATGCATCAAAATTGTTTGAAAATGTAAAATAGAACCCGTTCAGGAAACATCTAAAATTATTATTGTTAAGAAATTACAAATAAATCCCTAGAATGTGTAATATAAATTTCAAAATACATTTATTAATATTAGTATTATTGTTTGAAAAAATATGTTCAACATGGATATGATGAAAAAAATATAAAAATAACATAAGAACTTTTAGAATGAAGATTGAAAAAAAAACGATTATGAATTAATAACTTTTGAAAAATGATTAATTACTAATAAATAATTTCTAGTGGAGTTGTAAACAATATAATACTTATACTGTAGGGGTAAAATACCTCTTCATAGATTTTTATAACCCTAAATCAAAAAAACCATTAAGAGAAAATATTAAATATCTCAATGAAAAGAAATTAAGACTAGAAATGCCTTACCTTGCGTCTAAAAAGTGATTTGTGTTCATTATCATCATGAATAATGAAAATAAATTACTTTTTTTCATTTTCAATAAATTTTAAAATTTTTATTTTTTGTTCATTTATGTCCATGTAATTCTTAATTATATAATCAATTTTTATTACAAGGGATTTTATGTTAACATTTGTCTTATATATTGGAAATGGAATTGGTAGCATTTTTATGGCCCAATGGATCCAACTTATATAATTTCAAGAATAAAAATATCATAATATTTATTATTTTTATATATTTCTTGTATTTTATTATAATCTATCTAATGTTGTTATGAAATATGAAATATGTTATAATATGTGAGACTGTTGTCTGTAAGTATTAATGAGTTACATTTCTATTTTTAAATAAACGAGTGGGAAATAAGGTATATATAAAAATAAATTACTGAATGTTAATTGTATTGTATATATTTTATTATTTACCTAACCCTATATTTTTATATCATCCATGTGAGGAGGTGTGGGTGAATTATATATATTGGTTAATAAAGAGATAGTCCAAACATACTCATTATTAATGTATTTTTAATGGGATGTAATAATAATTATATTTTGTTAAGTCTCTAGAGGAGATTTATGTCATTTAAATAAAAATATTTAATCAATTCTTTAATATGATCTGGTGCAGGGGTCTATATTGGAAAATTAACTAAACCATATCATGTGGTGATAGTAAGCACATAAGCACAATAGTTTATTTTAGTTCTTATTATATGGATAAGTAGATGAAATAAGTTGTATAACAAAAACATAAAAACATGTAATTATATGGTATATAATTTATTTTTATATTAAAAATTTTAATATAGTTATGAAGGATATAAAACAAGAATAAATTGAAAACCCATAGTGAAGAACTATATATCATCTTTGAATAGCCTCTATAGGTTTATACCAAAATAAATCCTTTGTTGGTATTTTGATAAATCTAGGCCATATAAGTCGTGGGTAGGGATCTCACTAAATATTTTGTATAATATATTGTCCACATAAAAGGCTCTTTATGTGTGGATATGAGAGGAGTGGAGGTGCTCATTGATAAGAGTGAGATGTTATAGGCATGTAAATTTTAAATGGATTAAAATATATTAATGTGTTTCACATGAATAATGGATTCAAGAAGACTCATATGTTAATATAATATGATATATTATTTATATATGACCATATAAAATTAATTATATAATTTTTTGTTAATTTTAAATGATAACATTTTGGGATTAACCATTTTGATTTTTTTTTACTCTTACCATGGAAATTTTCATTCGTAACAATTTTTTAATCATAACAATAACCAATGAATATGACCATAATAAAAAATTTAAAAATGGATATTCCTAATCCAAATTTTTATCAAATAAAATTTATATATTTGGAATAAATTAAACTAAAAACCATTTGAAATACAAAAAATTGTGGTTTTTTAGAAAAAACATTTTATGTGTAAAGAAATTTATTAGAAAGTCAAGGCAATATTTTATCAAAATGAAATTTATTTTATTATTTTAAATAAAAAATAACTATTAAAATTAAAAAACAAATCCAAAATAGAATATGAATTTTTTAATACATGAAATGAAATTTACATTTTCATAAAATTAGTATATTATATTATTAAACAAAAAATTATCTTTTTTTAAAAATTATCATAAATTTACAATTTAAAAACTTTGGATTTAAGATTTCCAAAATTATATTTTCCAAAATCATTTTCTAAAATTTACTAATTAAACTAAAAAACAAAATAATATAATAAATGTAAATAAATATAGTATGAATAAAACAATTTCCTTTTTTTTGAAACAAAAATTCATTTTATTATAGTAAATTTAATTCTATAAAATAAAATTCATGAATATTAATAATAAATGAAATTTATTTATACTCAATATTATATGGGATGTAAAATTATTCCTCCAAAATTACCCAATATAGTTCCCATGAACAGTTTTATGGTATGTTAACCATGCAAAAACCTATGAATCATCTTAAAATCCTCGATATTTTTTAGTTTCACTCCCATGTACCCTAAACATTGATATTTAGGTATGTTAGTAAGTATTTTAGTAATTAAGTAATATGTATTTATGTATGTGTGTCTGTGTAATTTTCGGTATGGATGTATATATGTGTGTTTGCGTGCATGTTTGAATATATGTGTGCTCTTATATATATAGGTATGTATGTATTTCATAATGTTTGTATGTATGAATGAATGCAGGTATATATGTATGTAAGTATATATGAATGCATTCATGCAGGTATGTATATATGTATGTAAGTATGAATATATGTATGTAGGTATGTATGTACATATGTACGTACAAATGTACGTATATATATGAATGAATTCATTCACGTATGTATGTATTTATGTATGTATGTATGTATGTATGTATGTATGTATGTATGTATGTATGTGTGTGTGTGTGTGTTTTTGTATGTATGTAGGTATGTATATACATAAATATTTATGTATATATGTTTGTTTGTATGTTTGTACATATGTAATGTATGTATGTATTTATGTATGGATGTATGTATATATATATGAATGTATGTATGTATATATGTATACATGTATGCATGTATGTCTATATGTATGTATTTATTTATGTACGTTCGTATGGATAGATGGCTGGATAGATGGATGCACGTATGTACAGATTAATATATGTCCATATGAATATCTGGATAGATGTTTGTATGCATGGATGCTTGGATGCATGCTTGTATGTATGGATGTATATATGTACGTATGTATGTATTAATGATTCTATGTATGTATGTATGTATGAATTTATATATATATATATATGTATGAACTTATGTTTATGTGTATGTACATATCTATGTATGTGTATATGTATGTATGTTAGTATGAATGAATGTACCTAGGTATATATAACTATGTGTGTGTATGTTTGTGTCTATACGACTCCTTGAAATGATATTTTATTCATATGTTTATATGGTAATTATCTCCCTTGATTACGAGGTGTCATGAGTTGAATTTTTAGAGTTTCCTAGTGTTATTCAAGGATGGATAATTAAGGGAATGGTTTTGGATACCAGGTAGATGAAATAACATTCCATCGGTGGTTTTGGTTATTGGTGATTGCAGTATAACCATTTTGAATAGTAACCAATACATTTAAACCCTATGGCCTTGTTCTTTTCCAACATTGAGAACAAAAAATTTCCTAAGATGTTAAGTTAAACCATGTATCCTTATTTTGTTTTTTTGGTTATTATCAATTTATAAACAAGGCTTCCTCCTATTGACACCACATTTGTCCCCGTTTGACATATTTACCACCAATGGGATTAACTACTCAAATATTTCCACTCCAAGGTGGATTTTGATTTATTTATCGGTGGAATCTCATGAGGATTGATGTTTAAGTGGTCCTTCATTGTTATCATTAATGTTTCAATCATTTTCAACGATAATCTCAATCCCTAGTGGACAATGGAGGTCGATGTCATTGTTTATGGTTGTTCTAGTTTGTTATTTTATTTTATATAGTTTTTAAGCCACATTACGAGAACTATTATTATGGATTCTGTTCATGGTGGTGTGGTTTAATCATTATAAGATGGTGATTTCATTCTGTTACATTTTATCAAATACATCATTGGTTTTTTTGACTCTTTTAAATTATTTATGAACTAATGTAATGATATATATGATACCCAATAAGGTGTTATAAAATGATATTCATGTATTTAATTTGATATTCCTTTAAAATTAGGGTTAATTATTTTGTTCCATTGAACGTGGATATCAAATGGAATTTTAGCATCCATGGTGTTTGAACAATCTCTATTGATAGGTTTTCAAAAAAAAATATTTCATGGTGGATATATTATTATTTTGTAAGTATAGTAACATTTGTTTTAAATGTTAATACAAATTTTAAGAGGTTTTCACTTATTTTAAATTATTCACCCGTATTTTATTGAGGGTTATCTGGCATTTATAATGGGGTCTGCGTTATATTAAATAATTCACTTATTTCTCAAAAGAGTTTTGTAGAATGATGATATTATTTATTGATTTCATATTACTGTTATTGTAATTATTCAATAGATATAGTAGTTATTTTAATAATAATTAATATCCTTCTCATGTTTGATGATTGGGGATTTCGGTATATGTAATTATCAATTTGAAAAACTATATCCCATTTCGTATCTAAGAGAATGTAATTTATTACATAATGTTAAGACCATTTTTGAGCCCCAATTTAATTATTTTTTCCTCTAGTTTAATTTTTAGAGTTCTAAGAATTATGATTCAATATTATTAATTTTATATTGAGGTTCATCATTGAAGGTTGTTTTCGGGGGTGAAATTTCTTTAATTGTTGTGATTTATTGACTTTTGGATATGTGATTTTCATGTGATTGGAATTGGTATGATAGGGGTCCTACTTCATTCATATAAAATGTGTGTCTTTAGGATATTGAGTGGAAATTAATTGTACGTAATATATCATAGATGATATCTATATAATTTCATGAATCCCTGAGTGGAATTTTATGACTTGGATTCGTGGTGTCACAAGTTATACTAGATTGAGTGAATTTTTTTATTGTTCTTGTGACCGTTGACCTTATAATAGTTGGTTCCACATTTTCACATATATTAATTGTGACATTGGTCACTAGGGTCTTTCTTCATGATATCTATCCTATATTATGTATCAATTTATTATTTCATTTTGAGTTTTATATATATTATTTTGATCTAATGTTGATTTATTTTTTATTCAAGATTGATCATTTTTATTATTCTAAGGATTTAATTGTGATATATTCATTATTTTGTTATTAGTCATCACTTATTTAAATTTTATTATGTCATAACATTCTTATTTTCAAGATGATTATATTTTTTTGTTATGTTTTCTCAATGGTAAAGTGGTTCTTTTTTTTATTACAGGTCATATGAAATGATTCTTTTGAAATAATAGTATAAATTTTTTTTTTTTTCAAGATTCTATATTAAATAAATTTTGATGGTGTAAAGTATTTTTTATTAGTCGAAATTAATTTTAAAATTTTAATGGTTGTATTTTGAAATAATTTTTCATTAGTAATTCATTTTTAAGTGATGTTTTATAAAATGTGCATTTGAAGGAATGAATCAATGATTTTTTTTTGGAACTTAAATGAAATAGTATTTTCTATTAGAATTACCATAGTGGACATGGTTTCAATATAATCTCAATTTATTATCCTTATGGTAGTATCCTACTAGTCATCGTCTAACATTCTACATACTCATGTTTGTGGTTTTGTAGTCTATAATTTTTTGGTAGGTTCTTGGGTTATAGATTATATGAAATTTTATACCACTCTTCATTGGGAATAAAATAATATTTGGGTCATAGGGGTGTCTTGAGAGTAAAAATCATATGGAATGGTTTTTTTATTATATTCTTTTAGCATGTTACATTATGTGATGTATTGACAACATTCATCTACTACTTTATTTCCATTTTACTCCATTATTAGATGATAAAATCATTTCTTAAAAATGGTTTTTTTCTTGTTTATATAACCTTGGTAAAATATTTTGGTATTATTTCTTTATTGTTATTTATTTTTTTATTCAAATTTTTATGCCTTTTAATTTTATTATGTAATGGATGTCGAATGAACAAAAACCCCATGTCGAGATACCATCTAGAACCATGGTTATCAATTTTTGGACATTTGTTATATAATTCCCATATGTTACCATGTGAAACCTGTTCAATTTATTCCATCCAAGAATAATCGAGAAAATATCATCATTATTGTATATAAATGAATTGAGTATTGTGCAATCTCATATAATGATAGTTAGTTGCAAAATGGAATTACAACCTTTTCCTATTTAGTGGGAAATGGATGAATTTTGTTATGATTGTTGTAGATTGAGTTGTGGCTAAAGAGGATAAGTTTCCCATGTCTACCTCCTGTTGGACATCATGTATCCATGGTTCATTAAGATTTTTTTGGAATATGTGATTCACGGTTGATTATATGTGACATAATTTGGAATGTTTTACTACCACTCAAATATTTAAAAGACATTGAGAGAAGTCTAAGGAAAATCCAATTTTTATTTTTAAATGGGTGGAAAACCAGTGAGTGCATGGTACTGGGAAATTGATCTATAACATTGATCTTCCTCTAAAAATCAAACATCAAAATGAACAGTGTCACTCACACACATGTATCATAGTCATCCAAATCATGTGTCCAAATTTTGTTCAATAATGAATTTTGGAAATGTTGTTTATATACCCTCTATTGTTACTTTAGACCCTAGTTTTTAATGATATTTTTTACGAGTATTGAATTGAATCTATTTCAGTTCTAAATCATTATTGATAAATGTTTAGGGAAATTTTTTCTTCTGTAGTATTTGAGTTTATTTTGAAAAACATGTTTTTGATTTTTCAGTTTTCTTGATGAAATGGTTTCAAAATCGAACATATGTTTTTAGTGGATAAACTGATTTTATGGTTAAAATGGTTTTCATGGAAATACGATCATTTGTATTAAGATTTTTGTTATGAATAATTTTTTTATTAATATGTTAATCACCCAAATATGTTGTAATTTTTAAATAAGTAAATGATTTTGGTGTTTGAATTACAGGGGAAATTTTTTATTTAAGTAGGTGGGTTAATTTTATTATTGGGATTGAAATTTTTTCTAGTTATTTAAATGGAAATTTTAAAGGTTTTTTAATAAAACCATGTGGTGTTTTATTATATAATCAATATGTTGTTTGGAATTATTGAAATGGTTTTATAAGGGGTTCTTTTTAATGAGGGTATTTTCATTTTTTTTCCATTCATATCTCTTATTTTGAGAATGTGACGGTTTGATTAAATGTGTTATTTAGTGTTCCATTAGATTATGACCCCTCGGAAGGAATCTATAATGAGCCAATCTTATCAATGTTTATATTACATCTTAATAGATGATTATTTATTTCATAACAGAACGATCGATTTGAGAATAATATAATTCTATCATGTTTACAAACATGGATACATAAACAACTGGTTCCTAGGTGAACTACATAACCTCCAATAATGTTATTCATAACTATGACCTTTATTGGAAACATAAAACATAATTCCATTCTTTAAATCCTAAGGAAGGGGGACATAATATTAGTGATATTTGTATATCTGTAATGGAAATCAAGGGACATATCAACATAAAAATTATATAGACATTAGTAAAATTTCAAATATGGATAAAAATTAATTTAACATTTCATAATATAGTGTTAAAAAATTCATTAATGTATTTTAGAAATCATCGATATGTAAGGAAAATGATTTTTGACTGAAGATATAAATAATGTCAATTTACATTAAAAATAAACTTTTGGTATCTGTAGTTAACCATGAGTGTAAAATGGAAGGAAAAAATGAATCATTTTGAAAGAAACAGAGCGGAAAAATAAATGTGTTCCAGGAGAGGTGTATCATAAAATTTCATCATCAAAATTATAATCATAGACGATCCTAATAAACAAGGGGATTGTAACATAGAAATATTACCAATTTTGTATCTTTTGAATCATAATCCCAATGTAAGGTAAAACAATATATTCCTACTTATATCCCTATATAATCATTATAATAATCATAAAATATTTTCATTTGAATTATATATAAACCACACAAATGAAAAAAGGTGTTTATAAATCACCTGTCACACACAAATAAATTGGAGACAAAATTCCCATACATTATTTGATAAAATTTGAATCATTTTCTCCAAGAATGAATAAATTCAATTAAAAAACTAAATATAATCATACTAAAAAATTCACGATATTACATGATAAACATGTAGTATATACTTCATAGAAAAAAGATATTGGGGAATATAACATATGTCACTTAGATATAAAAGATTGAATTATAATCGCTTAATTGAAGTCTCAAATTTATTCATACACAATTGAACTGCCTATATAATAAATACTTGTTTATTATACAAATATTACATTTCTATAATAAATTATATGACACATTATATTATTTACATATAACTTTTTTAACATGTGGATTATCAAATCCTTCTTAAAATATGTTTCAGGTAATAACATCTTATTTTTTCATAACTGTTTTGGTTTGATATTTTAACGAACCATCTTCGGCTTCCCTCAAACCTATAAGCTGACCCGATCCATTATGAACCCGAAGGGAATTTTTGATCCCCATGGGATGGTGAAAGTACCAGAGAATCGATCTAAAAAGGGAACAATCCCCCCCCCCAATTTCTCATGGAATAAATATACATAAAGCAAGAAGGATCATTGTGAATTCAATATATATATTAAAGAACTATAAGAAAGAAAGAGGATACAAATGACTTTAAAAGTAGGAATACAATATAAGAAACAAGTCCAACTACAATGAAACAATACCAGAATTATAATCCATATAATGGTTATGAAAATCTCACCCAGTCACACCACGAGTTAACCAACCCAACGAACATGAAACCACAAACCTCACTATGGCGCCATGTCATTCCCTGAATTGGAAGTCATATAAGGGTGTATTCACCCTTGAATTGGTACACATGTTGTGAACTAACATGATCAATATGATCCCACCTTTTTGTTCCATAGTATATCTTTATATAACAATCCATGTATTCTCATTTTAAATAATTCATGGAATGAGAAGTAGTAATGTAGTTTTATATAAAACATGGAATATGATTCCTCATTATCATAGTTCTAAAAAAACAAGATATACGAATTTCATATAACATATTCCAAATTATCTTTGGAAAATAATAACATACATATAAATGGTAATGAATTAAATCCATGCAATAAAAAACAATAGGAGAATCACAGGCATAACACAACCAAGGAATACAACATGTCAATAAGAATACTAGTCTTACCAAAAATCTATGAACAATTCATGATGGTTCCTGAACTGTATTATATACACACTAGGACTTGGGTGACACCCCAATAAATGAAACCCCAACATAATATACTTACATAGAGAAAATAATGTATGCTCTAACATAAGATGAACACCATAGAAAAGTGAACCTCCATAATGGATTACGGCCTCATGCTAATCCCTTCACCTGGTACCCAGGGTAACTGATATACTTTTTTTCATAATTGTCTAAATGTTTCAAAACTCATTTACACCCATTTTTAAAATTCATGGTCAATTCATTGAAAACACCCCTTTTCATTGAATTTATCAAAATCCATGGTAGAAACCACCTATGTTCAAAGTATCATTCCAAAAAACACAAAAATTCATATCAAGACCATACCAATTTATATATAAAATAATTTATAAAAATGGAACTATATAGTTTATCAATCACATCCTATAGATGAAACCACCTAACTCGAATATCAAGTTGGACATGCCCATAATAGGATCTACTAATAGTGAAAACCCAATGAAGCCAACATAGGTCTTAAATCAAATACACGTCTAATGATTGATCCAATTGAGATAACAAAATGGTTGATATAAAGTAAAAAACCCACATACATCAAGACTTAATTAACACCGCACTAAGACCAACAATAGAACTACCTCTAGAATGATATCACAAAACAGATCATGATGGAAGAAATAAGAAACAACAATTTAGATCAATAGAGATGATAATGCATACAAAGGGTGATACCATGAATAATGGCTATGAATAAGTGGAATGTTTCTTACCCAGAGAGATGCATGAAAAAGTCAATTGATATTAAATGGCGAATAGATCTATCTATATTGAGAGGTGTCACCCAAAATTACATGGTAATTCATATGGGTCTAGGGAAATGATATATGTATATGAACATAATAAAAAATAGTTGTACTACTATTTAAAAATTTATACGTGTGGGGTTACACAATGTGTAACATTGTTAAATGATGTGTAATTACCAAAGCCTCATATTTGATGGAAAACCCATCGACATGGATTAAAATCATAAATATTATAAACTCAGTTCGTGTAAGAGATCAACACATATTTTAAACATTCACAAAGTGTATCCTTCAATAAAATGCATCGAATAACTCATACACATCAAGTAACCTACTTAAATGATGTGAAACCACCCTACATCCTCTGGAAAAGGCCAGAAAAAGCTATGAGTAGAAAAAACCATGAAATCACCATTATAGGTATCCACCCAATTCATTTTCGTCCATATATGGACAACTATAAAAGGAAACCATTAATAGGTTAAAGATATTTATTACAAATCTGAAACAAGTTGTTAAAAACTCCACCTAGTAAGGAATTTTCATCCCTGAGAAATCATGTGGAAGATGTAATGAATGAAAAAAGATATCGAAATTTATCCTCAATTAATGAAACTCATACCCAAGTCTTTTGAGAATATATTCCATGTTTCCATAGAATTATGACCAAAAAATGCCTATGAAACAAAATATTTTCACTGTACATCCTATGATCTCAACTAGTTTATCCATAAAAATACATCTATCTATAACTCAATTTTGTCGCATATTATAATGTGTATAGAATCAGGTTGATACATCCTAAGATGAGAAATGTGAAAAAATTAATGGATATGTATCAAATAAATACGAAATTATATCTGATATAAAACCTACCTTAGCCACTGAGTGGCCTCAAACTATCCAACATATCTCAAAGCCTAAATTCCTTGTTTTCCAAGAAATATATTACCCAACTATGGAGAATAAATCAATAAAACATAGTAACTAATGGAAACATCTTTAATTAGATGTTTCTAATCTATATATGATTTCAATCATTTATGGGATGTAAATAGCCTTTTTTGTACATCTTGAATCATGGTGGTTGTCTCCTAATCATAAAATGGTCCAACCAAATATACTTCTGTCGCCTCATCCTAGAAAAGAGGTGATATTTATTAAAAATAAATAAATTCCTCAAAAGGATCAATTCTGATTAAGGAATGATATGTATTACTATAAAAAATAATTTCAGTCTTAAACGACTATCATACGATCTAGTGAAAATAAATACAGATGAATAAATAATATCCTTCGTGATGTGAATTACTTGATATATATGAACATTTGTTTGGGGATGGTATGTTGTTCTTAAATTGACATATGTTATAGTTTCCATTGTGAGTCTCATCAATAACCTCAACCTAAACTAAGCATCCCTATACGAAACAATGACATAAGTACTTCCATGTAACCTTTCAAAATATTGTACATATACCGTACCCAAATCATCAACCATGGTGGAAACCTTGATAAGAATGAAATGAGTAGAATTTGAAAAAAAAAATCAATAACCACCCATACAAAATTTATACTTTTATGGAGTTCATGGTAATCTTACGAAAAATTTCTTGATTCCTTTTACAATTTTGAAACCTAAATCGAATGTGGCTGAAGAAATTCTAAGGGTTTCAAGTGATCATACTTTATCTATTGTAAGGTGTAACTACGAGACACATAGTTATCATTGTAACACTTCATTCTCAGCCACCTAAATCATCATCTCATATCATAATGATTCTTTTTTGATCATTCATGAATGTACCATGAGGAGTTTTGAAAATTAAAAAAATACTAAACTCCTCACAGATGGTGGGATGATAACCTACATCCCAATGTGGATTATACCATCTTAAAAAAGAGAGATCCCAAATAATGGGGACAATAAAATATATGATTTATGAATTTTTACTAATATAATAATCCCAAAAATAAATATTAATAATAGAATCAATGAGTTATAATGATAACTGTACACTTTTCAGAACCATATCTAAAACACCATTTAAATAATCCAAATGAAATCGAGTGTAAAGACCCATAAGGTTCCACATATTCTTGCATTCCAAAAGATGTTCTATGGGTACATTCCTATTAAGATCATCTGCAATGACATTTAACTTCCCAAGGAATATGACATATTGATTTCAAATCTCTAATGGTATTATACCCGTCATATTTTTCTTGTATTCATGTCTTTCTGAGAAAACATGTAACTCAAAATCTTATGATTGGGGATGACCATGAACCTCTCCCCATTAAGATAGTACTTCCCACATTTTAGAACATGCATAACTAGAGGAATTTATATATAATGTGTGAGGTAATTTGTCTAATGTAGTAGAATCAGAAGAGAATAGTAAGCTACCACATTTCCATCTTGAATAATCATACATCCTAAACCAATGCCAGAAGCATCAGAAAAAACCATGTATCCCTTAATGGGCTCAGGTAAATTCAAAATTGATGCCGATTTGGGAAGTCATTTTAGTTCATCAAAAAAAGAATAATAATTCACACCCCATGTGAATTTTACCACTTTTTTAGTAAAAAGAATTTAATGTGATGAAAATTTAGATAAATTATTTACAAACAATCAGTAGTATCCCTTAATGCCAAGGATTTTTTGAATCATAAATACCTTTTTATGGTTCCTTCCTTGTTTGAACATCTATCACCTTATCAAGATCAACATATAATCCTTCTGTATAAATAATTATCCTTAAGAACATCTCTCCTTGAATAAAGAATCTACATTTCTAATAATTTCAATAAAAATGGGGACATATCATTATTTCAAAAATAAAATAGTGATTATGCTTATTCTCACACACAGGTTATTAATAAAACACAACATTATCACTAAATGCTAATAAACATGTTTCAAGATATTGATGTAATATCTAATTCATAAAATCCATAATAACTACATGGTAATTACTTATACCGAATGTAATAAAAATTTATTCTTAATTACCATAACTTATTTCAATATATATCTAATGTATATCAGGATCCTAAACTCTGAGATTATGATAACCCCAACAGTGATCAATATCTGAAAATATCATTGCACCCATTAGCTGATAAAAAATATCATCCACATAAAAAAAGGGTAATTTTCATTTTCTATTTCGTAGTTCATATTTCGATAGTCCACACACTTCCATAGTGAACCATATGCCTTCTTGGAAAAGAGATCAAGGGATTCCCAAGGTGAAATATGTTGTTCAATGAAACCTTTTTCCAATAGGTCATCCTACTATGACATGAGCTCTTTCAGCTTTCCTGGTGACATACAATAATAAAGTATCAATATTGGCAACAAACATGGAACCTGGTAAATCTTTTAATATGCCCATCTATCAACTGAAAGATCAGGAATTTCATGAAGGAAATAATCAGAAATTTGTTTAACGACAAGGGGATGATCAACAAATAAAAGATACCATCAGGTCAACTTGTAATGCCAAAAAACTATTGAGCTATGGGTGGGAAGGTCCTTCATCACTATAACATATACCCCACTACCCTTAAAACACATGTTTTCTCCCATTAACAATAAGAATCAAAATACTCTTATGATAACAATAATCTTTAACTAGATGAGTGACCATCCAATCCATAGTGATGATGACATCATACATGTCCTGATCAAGAATGAGAAAATACCCACCCAACACTGAATGAGATATCCTTAATAACATTAGGGACTCTAAAAACCATTATATTTCCTATTTCCAAGAGGTTATACTAACTCCATTACAAATGAAATATGCTTTTTTGGATGTTTAAGAATATCAGCATAATGTGTACATATAAATGATTAGGAGGAACTAGTTTCAAAAAACTATATTGATACTGAATATAAAATAAAGATAACAACTCTCACTATTTCAGGACCTTCATTGACATCCACTGGACACTCATCTATTGTGTGGGAGTTCATTACACCTGAGGCATGTGGATAGATATCTATATTATTTGTAGGTTATAACTACATCATTGTAGCATTTGGAACTAACAGACCATGAACATATTGATGTGTAGTAAAAGCCTAATAGAAGAATGGTAAATTAAAATCATATCGTCATCTATAGAAAACAATCAAGGGTAACGGGAAAAATGTGTACTGCACCTGAATATTCCAAACTGATAGCGTATTATATGCATCATTCGAATTGTACCAGATGGTATAGTTGAGGCTCCCTGTAGAGACCCAACTCCAGCATATCTACATTGATCTTTCAACTTCCTCTTCTTTCCATGAAAGCTACTAAAACTACGAGTAGAAGGATGATAAAGGTAGGGAAAACCAACCTTTACTACCATATAAATCTATTAAACCTTCTCTATTTCTACCATCTCTACATAGTTAGAGAGTATCAACATAAATACTGATGATATGATATCTGGTCACAATCTCTATAGGTACTTCCAAGACTTCAGCTACTCATTTCTTACCCCATCCAGAGAAAAATTGACAACAATAGCTAAACAATTGTTGTTTTTTCCACTAAAAACTCGATCAATTTTATCGACAACCACTCCAGGGAGTTTTCCAACATCAGAGACTCTAGAATAAACTATTATAATTTTAAGTTTTTGTCACCCTTTCAATTCAAATACACATTTCTATCTACCTGTACCATAGAATCCCAACATCACATACTGGAACCCTCAAACTAGAATGTTTCACACATCACCTTGATTTTTTCATGTGTCTTTAGGATGTTTATGTTTTGATCGATCCAATATAGGTATTCATCAAAATCATGAGGTTTATTTGTTCCATTAATGGAAGGTGGTATATCGGGCCAGAATTTCAGCCCTCAATCTCACTCTACTCCAGATCATGGATGTACCTCAACCACCACATTCTAAACTCATGGTGTATCCGAATCAATAATAAGAACAACCTATTGGATAACATGTAAGAGATTATGATCCCCATGAAAATTTCCTTGTGAATCATTTGTAACCCTTCGTTGAGGAACTTGTGGAAGGGGTCTCAGAGGTATATTGATGCATGCTGAAACATAACACCAAAATGTGATAGAAAAAATCATAGATTAAACTAGAAAACCCAAAAAATATATATATTTAAAATAGATCCAAATACTAGTGACACTTATCCAAAATTATAATGGAAACATGAGTTTAATCATGATAATAACATACCAAACACATATCACAATATAGCACTCATGACCCAAAAATATTATCTCTAGTATAATAGATGTCTCAGGACAATGAATCATGAAGACACACCCCCTTTGATACCAAATTATAATGCACCCAACTAGGCTACTATCAAATATGGAACCCAACCTAATCCACCACATACCTGAAGTGCGTTCCTACTCCCCATGGGCTGCTTAGAAGCACATGTGCATCAAATGAAAAACCATAGAGAATAATTTTTCCAAAACATAACAAAATCATGTAATTAATATAATCAATGAAATAAAGAAAAATTTAATGACATAAAATATATTCTATAATAGTAGGAAAGATATCAGAAAAAATATATTAAAGTATCCAAAAATCGCATAGGTAAGTCCAAATTAAAGGACCAAAACCAAATAGATACTCAATGTGATGGCATGGATGAACTGTAATACCCCAACCCTATTTACCCATAGTTAGTGCATTATTTTAATAAATTGAAATGAAATCATGGAATCAATTCACAAAAGGCCGATAAATTTAAAGGTCTTGGAAAATAGATTATATATATGAATGTTACATTGAAATTTCTAAAATAAAACACATCATAAATACGCTTTTAAGAATGAGATTATTCCCCTATCTTAACCAAAAATATCAATCCTAATACACTTTTTCACATCTTGGGAAAAAAATATAAGAAAGGGGTGGGCATAGATTCTCAGTAAGGATAAAAATATTGAAAAAAATATCATATATAAGCATAAACATTAAAGGCAATGTATAAGACTAAAATAAAATACTTTTAATCTTAAAAACCAGCAAAATATAGAAAATATAAATAATATAATTCCATGTACTTATTCACATGGATATTCTACTAGATGAATAATCACATGTAATTTCAATATCTAATTCTCTAATGATGGAATGAATATTTCTTGACATCATAAGATGATATTCATGGTTTCGTGCCATGACTACAAATAAAGATTTTGTCATAGACTTGTTCCCAGACACTAGTGTGTCTCATGAGACCTGCCGATAAATTGATGAGATATAGCAGTAACCACCCATCACATAATAAGTCTAGTTAATTCCTCATATAGAAAGGTTCAAACATAACTTAAACATTCGTATTTAAACTAGCATACAAATTATTAATACTTTAACCATAAACCACGAATTGTATAAAAATATCACATCTTCAATAAAAAAATCATAAATCATTCAATACAATAAGTAATATTTTATTAAAGTAATTTATCCTCAATAAATAATAATATCTTATAAAGTATTTTGACATAGTAGAAAATAATCCATAAACACATTGAGAGAAATATCCATTTTTGTCAAATCATTTAAATGTAACACATTTATAAAGGTTTCCATTTAAAATATATTTTTGAATCAACTAATCGCATACCATTTTGAAACATTCTAAAGGAATTAACAATTTAAAACTATCATATACAAATAAATAATTCCTTAAAATCCTTTTTAAAACATGGACATTAACTAAAATTATTTACAAAAATAAATATTTAAAACATTTAAAATTCTGATCATGAAAAAAAGTACTTTCCACAAAATAATAAAAAATATATTTTGAAAACATTTTTATGTAACAAGGAAAAGGATGATAAAAATGACCCAGTAAATAACTACACATAAACAATATTGGATAACAATGTGATTGAGGAATTAACTTTTATCCTGTACTTTCCTTTGGTATATGGTATGTTTAATCTGTTGTATAATGAACACAATATGTTATTAAATCATACCAGAACCATATTTATATTTTAGATATCATAGTTTATTCATATAGGGATTTATTCTACCCATTTAATAATAATTTCTAGGTGAAAATACTATTTTAGGTAATAATCGCTTTCTCAATCATCCATGTTTTAACATCATATTCTTGATTTTATCAATTATATCATGATTTAATTGCTTCCAGAATATAAAACAGTATTTATGTATCATATTTATTTAGAATATAAATTAGTATAATAGATATATATATTAATTGAAAAAAATTGTTTATGGAGACGGTAGGCCAAACATACGCATAAACGTTTTTTCCATTTTCATATCATATTGAAAAAGTAAGTGAATTAGATATATTTAAATAAATAAATATTAAATATATATATCCAGTAGCATTATTATGTAATATATTACATTCTTATTAATAATATATATTTTTATAATCATCTTAGAATGGTGAACGTGGAAATGAATATTATCACGTCGTGGAGACGGTAAGACGTACGTATGCACAAGTGATGATATCATTCTATAGATGGTGTAATGGCATGTAATTGGATGGTATATTATATATACAGAATAATTATCATATTATATTTATTATTTAAATCAATTATACTCATAATTATACCCATACAAATAATTAAGTGTTGTATAACAATCTACACCATGACTTGGAGACGGTAAGCCATACATATGCATGTTTGGGGAATTTTTCATTAATAGGATGGATAGAATAATGAATATGGTTGTACCATATTTATAATAACATCTCAGTGTGTATAAGGTATTGGAGTTGTTTTTTTATGTAAAAAATCAATGAAAGAGAATGTGTAAGAAGAAAATATCTTTAAATGAGGTGATGAAGTGATTACCTCTTCTTCAGGTTCTTCCTTTTGATTTGATCAAAAGGGATCCGTAGGATGGATTCTGATAAAATTAAATCCTATATGATGATTTTACTGTAGTTAAGAGGATATTTTAGTAGTTTTTGGCTGAACTAAATGGCATTGGATGTGTTATTTTGAGGGAAGGGGAAGTACCCTTTTTAAGACAGGTGAGGGTCACTTTTGGAAAAGCTATAAATATTATTTTATTATAAAATAAATGTTAGTTTATAATGGATCCCAATAAATTTATTTAGAGGTTAATGTACGGTTGGGTTGAATACCATTCAACAATCGGTTTTTGACAAGTTTGGGTCACAATATTAACCATATCTTTTATGTTTAACTTTTAGTTAAATAGTTTATCTTTTACAATGACTTCATGTATTTTTATATTAAATGGTAAATAAACATACTATAAAATTTCAAGATAACCTCAAGTTTTACATTAATGACATATATATATTTATATAAGTTGTTTGGTTGAACCATATATTTCATTTAATATTATATAATTTAATAATATAGTATTTTTTCAAAAACTCATTTATGTCAATTTTGACACTATTTAGTTTTTGTATTTTTTGAAAGACAAAAAAACATTATTACATAGAAAAAATATTTTAAATTACCCTATACATGTCACATTAACTTATATTTTTTTAATGTATCAAAAGTATCATTTTACATTTATTTTGATATTTCTAATATCAATTATTTTAATCATTCATTTATAAACTAATTACTACATCATCATTGTGTCAACGAAATTTAATTATTTAATATATAAAAATTATAAATAAAAATAAAAAGATGTTGGATATCTTCTTAGCTTGGTATTTATTTTTACTGTAGAATTAATCTTATGTATAACCCAATATTAAAAATGGTTTAGTTACTAAACAATTAATTTATAACTTTTTACATTTATTTAAATAAAATTAAAATAAATGTCAGTATCTAATTCAATAAGACCAAAAGGATCATATTTTATTCCTAAGGATGATTTTTTCTGAAAATCATTTATCGAATACAATTAGGACATGCATTAAAGTAATTATAATATAATTTTTACCTTTAAATAACCTATTTACTTTTTACCATGGTAAATAAAATTCAAAAGTTACTATTCAAAAAAATCATTTTATTCTATTGAAAAAAATTTAACTTACTGATGTCAACCATGTTTCTCAGATTTTTGAAATTCATATCAGAGAAGCGTTAAAATGACATTTTTTTGAAAATTGTCAAATGTTCCTAGAAAGTGGGTAAATGACGGTAAATAATTCAATAAAATTTTATACATCTAATATAATTATAAAATGACTCAAATTAATTAAATTGAACTAATATATTTATTATGTATCTATATTTTCATTGAAATATATTTAAATAAAATTAATAATTATTTAAATAAAAGTCGATTTTAGGCAATAAGACGGTGTTTTCACTATTCATTAAAAATTGAATGTTTGCAGGAAAATACCAAAAATTTAACCTAAGATAATTTTGATATTAAAAATTCAAAAAAGTTGTATATTTTACCAAATTCCAAATATATGATTTCAATTAATTAATCAAAAGTTAATTCTTGTTGTCAAAACCAGGAATCAGGTTTTTTAGGAGGTAAAAACTATCAAAAGATTGACATGTGTTTATATACAATTTGAATGTGAAATTACATCCAATGACCACCATTATATTAATTGATAAAAATTTAATCTAAATATACTTTAAAACCACTCAAATGAATAAATTAACACAATAAATTATTTCGGTTAAAAAAGTTGTTTTAAACTAAAATTTTGAATTTTTTACTATCCATCAAAAAATGACTGTTATCAGAAAAGTGCCAAATATTTATCCAAACTAATGTATTATGTCGTGATTCTAAGGAATAATTCAATTTCATTAAATTGAATATATAAATGACTAAAATATTGGATTTAAAAAGGGTTCATCGTTAAAAGGAGATAAAATTGCAATTTTTGAAAAATACTACTTTTATCTGAGTAAAATGAATTTTTTCTTATATTATGTCCACAAAACACATAATATTGATACTAAAATTATATGGAGTATATAAAATTCAATATACAGTTAATACTATTCAAAACCACTTTCTGAATGGCTAGTTTGGTAAGTCGGGGTGCACTTGAACTCTGTGATTCGTGTAGTGTATGATAATGAATTACATTAAAGAGATAACATAATATGAAATATTGTGGGTGTTACATTATCCCCTATATCAATAAATTTCTTCCTCGCAATTTGAAATAGTTCTTCAATGTTAAAAATGTTTTAAACCAGAAAATAATTTTATGGAAAACACAGATCCAAAATAGGGATAATAAAATTTATTCATAATAAGATGGTATGAGAAATGAAAAAGTAACCACCAAATTAGGGTTTCGAATATGTGAACATTGGTGCAATTATAAACACATAATTTGTGGAAAATGTAAATATTTATATGGAGTGATTGAGGTTATCAATCACAGAGAAGTGAATAAGAAATGGAGAATTATAGCCTTCAATGCCATAAATTTATGCTGAGTTAAAATATAATCGGTTCAACAAACCATAATGTATTAGGATGATTTTTTTTGGATTTTATATCCTTTACCAATAATTTACGAATTAGTTTCATTATATATTCAGAAAAAAATACTTGACATGTAGAGTCCCATCCATTAAATAATGTCTTCCACAAAATCATGTTTCACCTCAAAAGATAACAGAATGTAAAAGTATTCAATTTTTCATAATCATATAGGGTTATGAAAAAATGAATTTATAATTCATCTATCAGACCTTTTAAATAAACTAAATTATAAAATCTAGGACATCAAGTAGGCTAGTGTTAGGTGATGCACCCTTGTTTCCCTTTAGTTGCGGGTTCAAGTCTCACGACCTTACTGGACGTGAAGGGTTCTCAATCGACCTCTGGGTTGTCCTTTTTATAATAATACAAAAATAATCTTATAAAATTATTTAACCTTAACAATAGTATCCAACGTTAAACATAATCCATTCCAACCTTTAAACTTATTCATAATACTTCTATCCGAACTTACAGTCCAAAATATTTATGGAAGTTCATATAATATAGATGTTAATACCTTCATCGCGTATTATCATAAAATTTGCAATAAAATTAATTACTAGAAAAACATATTTGAATTGGTATGTACTTATTTATTCCTTCTGTACGACATAGAATATCAGATTTACTCCTTAAATCCAAAAATTATGTAATCTCTAATAATGATGGAATAAACAAACCATTAATTAGTTCCAAAGTAGTCTATAATATTCAATATAATTTATCCAAACTTCTATTATCTTATACCAACATTAATACCTATGTATCCAAACCATATTAAGGTTTTTCATTCCTTCAACCATTTATTTTCCAAAATGTTTAACTTGCCATTGAGTCTCTTTTCATTGTACCACACAATCTCAAATACATAATAAAATCATACTACGATACAATCCTTAAATACTCCATAATTCTTTTTAACAATACATAATTTATACAAAACCCAAATGACATAATTATTTAATAACAACATAAGAACACTAGTCATTTCTCTTCATATGCGGTAGTGTCATAACATTATTATTATCCAATAGCATCATTTGTGGTATTCTATGATGATTAGGAAATTGATTCTTAGTGTGCACCAAATCCTTGTAGATGAAGTATTATACATTTGAATACTTTTTCTTACCCTTGAAATCAACTACTTCGTGTCCTTTTTATCCACACTTATAAAAAACTCACATTCCCTTCAAGCATTTACCAAGGTGATTCATTCCTCAATTATCAAATATGTGAAAATCATTCATTTCATTCTTCCCCTTATCCATATTTCTCTATACCATCCTTTTCTTCCCTGGATTCCCTTCAAAGCCATAGGCCTCATAAAATTCATTACATATCATATTAACACATGAAACTATTTCTTCATATGATGATAATACATGGGACACTATTTCCCCTATAAATGTGGGATTAATACCATGAATGAAATAATCATCCTCACTTTTTGGATCATGTTTATTGCAAGTGTTTTCATTCCTTTTACTAGGAACCATTTCTAAACAATGACAGACACAAGGATAGTTTATGAATTGAAATGCATAATTCCAAACATGAAAAATACCTAACATAAATTGAACAATTTTTTTTATAAACCATAATAATAAAAAATGTTTTCATTGGGGAGGTATTCACTTCTAAATCCTTCATAATTGTTTGTAAAAAATGTGAATTATCTTAAGCATATCACCCAGGAGTTTCATAACCAAGAGTGAAGCAAGGCCCATTTTCATGTAACTGGATACATTGGGTCAATCCTGAAACTCCTTTTCTGATTTTTAACTCATAGGTAAATTTGTTCCAAAGCCAAATCTCCCTGCTCATATCTAGACATGGATATATTGAATGGAAAAATAAAAAAATCTCTAAATTACCAAAAGTATAGTTAGTTGTTTTATAATAATACTCAAATGCAATTTTAGGGTAATGTTTCATAATCAGAGTTTATAAAAATCTATTTCCAAGGTTATTGATATACTTCCTCTGATACCAATTGTAATGCCCCATCCCCATTTACTGAGAGCCGGTGGATGATTTTAAAACATTGGACTGATTATAAGGAATAATGTCTTGAAGGACCAATCAATTTAACTGTATTGGAAAACAAATTAAATATATGAATAAAAATTTATGGAAATGTATAAGACTAAAATAGAAGCCTCTTAAACTTATATAACATCATAATATAGCAATGATAAATAAAATAATTACATTTACGTATTTTCATGGATATTCTAATTGTCAAATAATCACATGGAATATCAATATCTAATTTCTTAATGATGGAATTCATAATGTCAGACATCATAAACACATAGTCAATGCCTCATGCAATGACTACAAATAAAGACTTTTCCAGGGCCTTATTCCAAGAAAATAGTTTGTCTCCTGAGACCAACCGATTCATTGAGTAGTTATAGTGGGCTCCACCAATCACTTAATAAGTCCAGTGCATTCTTTATATTAAAAGGTTGAAACATAACATAGACATTCTTATTACAACTAGAATAATAAATGTTAATAATTTAACCATAAACGATTAATGGTATAAAAATAGCACATCCACAGTCAAACATATCAAAACTCATTAAATACAATATTTTAGATTCTATTACAATAAATGAACATCAATAAAGAATAATATCTAATAAAGGATGTTGACAAAGTTTAAAATAATGAATAAAAATATTTGAGAGAAATATCCCATTTTGTTAAATCATTTAACAGTCCCAAATTTATAAATGAAATCATTTAAAATATATTATTGAATCAAATTGGACCATAAAAAATTGAATCTTTTGAAAGGAATTATCATTTTAAAACAATCATGTCTATATAAAAAAATACTTGAAATTATTTTTAAAACATAAATATTAATAAAAAATTTAGAAAAATAAATCATTAAAACACTAAAAATGACGAGTTTGATAATGTGACCCTTCTAAAATACCTTAAAATATTTATTTAGAAATTTTTTTATGAAATAATCACATGGATGATAAAAATCCTCAATAAATACTTACACATAAACAATCTCAGATAATAATGAGATTGAGAAATTAATCATTACCTTGTACTTTCATTTGGTTGAGCGTACATTTAACCACTTTTATAAAGGCCATAGTGTGTTATAAAATCATACCAGAAACATATTAATATTTATTATATCATACTTTATTCCTTTCTCTCTTTATACTACCCCTTTAATGATAATTTCTTTGTTAAAATAACATTTCGGGTAATAATCGCTTTCTCTATCATACATGTTTAAACTTGTTATTCTTGATCGTATCACTTATAACATGATTTAATTTATTATAGAATACAACATAATATTTATTTATCATATATATTCAGAATTTAAATATTTATAATAGATATATATATATGAAATGGAATGCCACGTTTATGGAGACGATATGCCATATGTATATATAAATGATTTTTTTATTTTTTATATCATATTGAACAGAAGTAAGTTAATGAGATATATGTAAAAAATTAATAATATATATATATACATATCCAGTATAATTATTATGTCATATAATACATACTTATTAATAATATTTATTTTTATCATCATCGTTGGATGGTGAATGTGGAAATGAATCTCATCACGTCGTGGAGACGGTAAGTCGTATGTACGCACGAGTGACGATATAATTCTATTGATGGTTAAATCATATGAAATTGTATGGTATATTATATATATAGAATAATTAAATTTTTATATTTATTATTTATATCAATTATACTAATTATTATACCCATCCAAAAAATGAAGTGTTGAATAACAAACTAAACCATGACGTGGAGACAGTAAGCTATACATACGCACGTATGGTGACTTTGTCATTAATAGGATGGATAAAATAATGAATTTGTTTGTAAAATATTTGTAATAAAATTTCAATATGAACAACGTACTAGATTTTAAATGAATGAAATAGGAAGTGGAAGAAGAAAATAACAATGAAAGAGGTGATGAAGTAATTACCTCTTCTTCAGGTTCTCCCTTTTGATTTGATAAAAAGAGATACATTGGTTGGATTACAATCAAGTTATGGCCTCTTAGTTTAGTTTATGTTAGATGGAAGGATATTTGAGTTGTTTTTGGCCAATCCAAATGGTTTTTGAGGTGTGATTTTTAGAGAAGGGGAAGTACCGTTTTATAAGAGAGGAGATGGTCACTTTTCGAAAAGCTTGAAATATTATTGTATTATAAAATAATATTCAGTTTATAATGACTCCAAATGGATTTATGTCAATGATAAGATTGGTATGGGTTTTTTCCCCTCTACCAATATGTTTTAAAAAAATTTATGTCACCATATTAACCATATCGTTGAGATTATACTCTTAGATACATAGTTTTACTTTTATAATGTCTTCTTCTATTTTTACATTACATGGTAAATAAACATACTATAAAATTAAAAGAGAACCTAAACTGGTTTATTGGTGGAATATATATATTTATATATGTGATTTGGCCTAAGTTTATATTTAAAAGAATATTATCTCATTAATCAATATTGTATTTGTTTTGAAAACTCATTTATGTCAATTTTGAAACTATTTAGTATTTGGTTTTTGTGAAAGTAAAAAAATGTGATTACATTGAAATGAATACATTAAATATTCCCCAATATGTCTTATTAATGTATAATTTTTTTAATGCATCAAATGTATCAACATATATTTATTTGGATATTTATAATATCATTTATTTTAATAATTTAATAATAAGGTAATTAGTGCATCAACATTGTGTCATAAATAAATATAAATATTTAATGTATACAAATTATAAATAAAATACCATAATGTAGAATTTTTTTTATATTTATAATGAATATTTATAGACAAATTTAACTAATGTATAATCCTATATTAAAAATGGGTAAGTTATTAAAAATTGAATTTATCACTTTTAACTCTTCTTTAAATAAAATATTAATAAATATCCAATAATATCCATGTGGACCAAGAGGATAATATTTTACTCTAAAGATTGATTTTGGTCTGAATACACTTATCTATTAGTATTAGGACATGTGTTAGGGTAATTATAATATCATTTTTACCTAAAATTACCCTATTTACTTTTAATAGTGGTAAATAAAATTCAAAAGATATTGTTCTCCAAAAATTATTTTCATTCTATTGAACCAAATTTACACACTAATGTCAACCATGTATCTTATAATTTTTAATTTCAATTTAAAGAAGTAGTAATGTTATGTTTTAATCAAATTTTCAAATGATCTTAGAGGGTTGGTAAAATATGTTAAAAAATTCAATAAAATTTTATACATATAATCATTCTATAAAATGACTCCAATGAATTATAATGAACTAATATGTGTATTATTTATCTATTTTGACTTTAAAATAAATTTATATAATAATTATTATTATTTAAAAAATCTAATTTAATGAAATAACATAATGTTATTCATTATTCTTAAAAATTTGAATGTTATCAGAAAAATAACAAATATTAACCCTAAGATAATATTGATATTTCAAATCGAAAATAGGTTAATAATTTTCAAATTTCAAAACATATGTGTTGAATTAATTAATTTAAAATGAATTCCCATTGTCAAAACTAGAAAGCGGGTTTTTTAAGAAGAAAAAAATGTCTTAAGATTGACATGCGCTTATGTAAAATTTAAATGTGAAATTACATCCAATGAACTAAATTATAATAAATTATAAAAATTTAATTTAATTATAATTTAAAACCAATTAAATTCATAATTTAACACAATAAATTATTTTGATTAAAAATGTTGTTTTCAATTAAAATTTTGTATTTTTGACTATTCATCAAAAAATTAATGTAATCATAAAAGTACCAAAAATTTATCCAAACATAATTTTTATGTAACTCTTATGAATAATAATTTAATTTAATTTAATTTAATATATAAAAGTGTCAAATATTGGAATAAAAATGGGTTCACCATTGAAAGGTGGTAAAATAACATTTTTTTAAAATATTTTTTTGACTGGAGAAATTTTTTTCATATATTATGTCTAAGAAACACATAATATAAATTATAAAATTATATAGAGTATATAAAATGAAAAATTAAGTTAATACTATTCATAACAGCTTTTTGAATGACTAGTTTGGTAAGACATGGTGCACTCAAACTCGATGTTGTGTGTAGCATAAGATATTGAATTAGTTTAATAAGAAAATGTACTATGAAACCATGGAGTGTTACATGACCCCCACTATCTCACCCCCATATAGCCAAAGTAGTTGTTATAAAACCTCACTACCTCATTATGTTTACTTTCTATTTTCTGCATTGGAATACATACAATGGTCTAAGAAAAACAAAAGAAGCATGTTGTGTGTGATCTAATAGGATAAATAGCATCCCACCAAGGTGTACCATTGAATGTATCTATATAAAAATTATCGTATACACATTTAAAAAAAATTCCACGATTAGAAGTTTTGTAGTTTTTTAAAAAATAGGGTAAAAATCGTCTTTATCACAATCCTAAAACTAAAGGATGTATATCATATTTAATGAAATATTTATATACAATTTTTAACCAGGATCAACATGCATATTAGGGATAAAATAGTTAAGACAAGAAATAAAAAACAATAGAAGCATCACATGCATCATAACACCATGTTATATATAACAACCCGAAACCAAACAGCCACCTGAACAATTCTAAATGGGTCGGATGTTACTACATTAGGTACAACTCCCCCAACACCAAATGCTACTGACTAGAAATGAGGGTCTTATAAGTATGGTGGAGTGGTTATTCCATCTCGTAGGATGATAATGGTACTTTTACAAGTGTAAAAATAAAGATGTCACAGAATAAATGACTCAGCAGACTCGAACCTGACCCGCAGAGCAAAAGCACATTCAATATCGATAAACAATGGATGAAAAAATATAAACAAAAATAGTAGAAATTAAAGACAACAAAATGTTGATCACGTGTAACTTCTACTAAACAACATACATACATTTATGGAAGGTCATACATATCCATATTTAAAGGCTCCAATGTCTGACCAACTGTAGCCATAAAACAAGTATGAATTCTAACACAAGAAACAAGGGAAAACAATATAAACTCCAACTAGACAAGAACTCAAGGTCCGTACCATCTCTAGGATATTGCTTATGTCTTTCAACTCCTGAAGCAGACCTCTCTCTTGCATGTAAATCAATAAAGTCTTCACACATCTAGAAGGGACCGTGCGGGGTGTGAGAGGAATCCCAACAGGATACCACCCAACAGTGTGTACAAAATATAAGTGTTTAAGAAGGCATGCATTTATAAGGAAAACAATAAATAGTATGATGCACACAAACAAACCCAAACTCCTTTGATGCTTAGCAGCCAACATGGAGTGTCACCTGCTTCGGACAACATTGGAATCCCCATCATGTAACCCGACACCAACTGCCCCCTGACACCGCGTGTCTCAAGTATCGACGTCACAATTGCATGCCCAAAAAATAGTATCCCATAGGAAAAGAGACACAAATCATCCAATAAGTAATTGGAGGGAAAATTATGTTGGCCTTCAATTAATGTAATCAGAGGGATAATGTTGCATGCCCTAAAATAACAGCAATCCTATGCCCCCAAACAGATAGTCGCAATGCTATCCCATAAAGTCTCATCACCTTCCATGTGGCTTCCTACGGCAAGAACCCCAAACCAATAGTACATAAACCAAAACTAAAGTGGGCCTCTACCCACATGAGTGGTCAGAACCACCTCATCATGGAGTCTCTCTATGAGCACACCACTCAAATTTTCAGGTGAGTAGTAATCACAAAAATAGTACACATGCTACAATACCTCTGACGACCCATGTCCCTGCAACCATGCCATTCAAGTCTATTGGCCTTCCATCCATGTAATCCAGGTATTTCCCAAAATGACAGTCACCATGCTTCAAGAAGTTGTCCATGACGCCCAATCACATGGTTAGAACCACCCAATGTAACCCAAGTCAAAACCAACATGTGATCAGCATCACTCAACAAATATTTAATCCATGCCCAACACAACCCAAAGGGTTCCAACATATCCAATGACACATATAAAATATATAATAAAATGAAATACATAAACAGGAAAGACAAAGTAAAATATTTAATTTCACTATCTAGGTGTTATCCTATACCAGTACTAAGATCATGAAAGCCACAAATAAGACATATCAACATTTAATAAATTAATCTCAACATTTTTAACCAATACTAATCAATTATAACCAATTTGGCATTCCACGTCCAAAATTACCTGATGAGAAACGACCACTCACCTGACCCCTTTTAATAAGAAGAAGTAACGTGGCATACACAAAGGAATACCATAGGCCAAATAATTGTTGAACAAGAAATAAAAGGTAAAATGGGGTCACACTCAAAATAATAAAAAATGTGCCAAATGTCACACCACCCTAAAGTCTGTGAAAACTAAAAAAGTTGTATGCACCAACTACTTTGTACTAATATGATGATACTCCTCTGAAAATACCCTATAATTACATCTAAAATGTAGTAGATCTACAAAATAATGAAAACCACTCAGAACCCTATAACTCATCTTAGAACAGAAATCAACAAAAATGACTGATGAATAATCAAGGCCTTAAAGAGGGGGGTCTAATGGATCAAACAGTGATTGAATCTGACTTAGGATGAAGGACCAGGAAGTAATTGAAATCTCGGTCACCTATTCATGTCTCCTAGACAAAACCCACTACCCCCTACCTCAAAACGAGGATGCCTACCATTTTAACAAAAAAATGAAAATACTCAGCGTGTATTAAATATTACACACCATGTATCATTTCACTGTTCATAAGGTGACTGATATTTCCCTGAAGACATTCTGACTAACTACATAGCGTGCACCTATGGTACATGGCTTGTAACTCTCTACCCACCTGACATCCATAACACGCCAAGTCTATCCCCATACACGAACCCTATACATGACACGTACAAATATTACACAATGTGTATTTTCTAAAAACATTCCATGGGCCAATAGGACAACACGAAATGTATCGTCTCCACATTGTCAAGGCTAAACTACGTGTCCAGAAACACTACATGCCATGTAGTAGGAAATTCATACACGGTCCTCACATGACTTGTACTCGGCGAGCACATGGACGATACACACCTAACCCATACACGACATATACATTAGAGTACACAGTGTGTAGTCTAGAAATTTCCAAAACATCCTAGATTTTCCTAGTTTTCTCACAAACAAGAAAAAAAATTAATATAAAGACAGTATTTTGATTCGTTCTAGAAACAAGTGTTCTTACAATATCCCAGCCTTAACATTGATCATCCCCAAGCTGTCAAAAAAAACTCGGAGATGGCACTGAACATGACACCTTGATCAAAGTAACACGGACTCTCTCAGTCTCTAGGTTCTGGCGAAATTCTTCAAGGGGCTCCCAATCATAGGAATTTCCTGACTCTATCTCACACCAATAAAAATCAACAAATCAAATGTTCACAAACCTATTTCCATACTCATGGTTCTCTTGTGATACATCATCTCCCATACACCTCTTTCATTTTCTTGTTTCATTTTTTGACGCCCAAACGTATCCTCCACTGCATCGGTGTCCACCTACAAGGGTTACCACATCCCATTAAAGCTTAACATAAAACCTGATGCCATGAATATCAAGGGACCAACATCCTCGATGCCCCGATGCCCAAGGCACCTCATGTAACCTGCATCCTCGATTCCCCTGATTCCACGCATCTTGTAAATATATATAAATATCTATCTTTCACATGATATGGCACCAATCCCACTGACCATCATTTAGTCAGTCCACACAAAACCTATGCACATCTTACACTCACAATGGACATGCCTCAATAGGCCATTCCAAATGAAAAAAAAGAAGGTAATGACCACACTTGCGGTGTTCCTCTTACTCTCATCAGCTCACAAGACTTCATAGCCCCTAGATGCTCCACTATGTGCATCCTGACTAATTTGGATTACCTGATGCATGAACTCCCTACAGTGATGCTCCTATCACCATCCACAAACCCCTCTGTTGGGTCCCGCATTCTCTATCACATCCTCCTTGTGCAATTGAGACTCGGATACCCTATCCTGGTACCGATCCCGAACAAAGTCTAGATTCCACCATCTATCTTGGTCCCTGCCTACCGGTTGTCTGAGAAGGCTTCCTGAAGAACCTCTCAAGATGATGAACCTGTCCACATGCCTGGAACTCTTTTAGAGTCCTATCTCATTATTTCCGAACATTTCCTAGTTGTCCAAACTGAAATTAAATCACTGATGAACTGATATTAGGGGGTCTAGCTGAGTCCTTGGTCAGACTTCCCTATTGGAACACATATCGTTCTTCTTTCCTACTATCTGAACCATCACCTGAAGCTGTCGTTTGGCCAACCTAGGTTATATCCCTCTAGTATTCCTCCATTAAGAGTGTTTGATACCCCAACTCTGAAAAAGATCTCAACCTGAAGATTTTCACCTGGATATGAATGGTGTGTTGTAAGCCATCTCGAAGTGCCTCACCTTTGTCACGTCATCGATTATCATACCAGGTGCAATGCAAGATAGCTCAATGCACGTAGCTACATAGTCCATGATAGACATGTATCCCTGCTGGAGGCTCATGAACCCCCGACCCTCTTTTCCTTCAATGAATTTTGGTAAATGTTCTCAAATAACAGGTCCTTGAATTCTTTCCATGCTAGTCCCTCGTGCAAGGAAGCCTGGAACCGCACATCCCACAACTGCTTTGCTGGTCCTGGCATCATGTACGTCTCCAGCTTGACCCTCCTCCCTAGAGGAGTCTCGATCTTCTCAAAATAATTTTTGTGCTCCCTATCTAATTATCAACCGCCTATAGACCACCGTCACCCTTATAAAGTGGTGTGTGCTGTGAACGGATCTTCCATGCCAGATATAAAACGGGTGGCTCTATACCCTACGTACCAATTTCAATCCCCTACAAGACACGCACCAGGAAAGCTCAGATATGCTCGTCGAGCCATGGTATGAACACTTCCAAATCCTGCTGTTGTCTTGCATACACTTGATCTTGGACCTTTTCCTATCCCTAAGCCTGTACCTACTACCCATGCTCTTCCTACGCCAGATCCTATACCATATCCTGCTCCTACGGCACTGTACCATCTCCCGCCTAACGCTCCATCCGAGTCCACTATAAAGAACCCACTGAATACCATTAATGGTCATAAATCCCACAAACACACACATATATATAACAATATATAGTCAAAAAATGTAAGGAATACAGTAAAGAGGTAGCATAAAACAACTACCCTTACTCTCCACTATCGCAACCCATTCCCATGGAATCCCGACATCGTGGCCTCTTTAGCCTCCCACAACAAATCCATGTATCAAAAGTACCTCGGGCCATGCCCATCATGAAAACCAACATTTCCTCAAACCAACGACCGAGCGTCCTAAACCTGGTGATCAAAATCACCACAACCATAGTACCTACCTACTCCTACAAGTTCCAGGCCCAAATACCCAACCACATGCAATTATACAAGTATATAAAGCATGGAATAACACATTGCAATCATCAGGAAATTATATTAATAATTTCATCTATTCACACTTCAAAGAATACAATGCATGGAAATTTGATATTATTGACATAGAATTATCACATTACAATGTGTAACACCCCAAACTTCCACGGTACGTTTCCCTTCGAATAATGCAATAGTGTGTGTTGTACGCAACCTCGAGCTCTAACGCACACAACAACTAATTAAACTAGCCATTGTGAATAGTAATACCTAATTTTTGAAATTTTATAAATTCTATTTATCAAAATGGACTTCATTTTTGGATTCGGAATATCGAAATTAGCCTATGTTGAATTTTTGGTATTATTCTGAGAACTTCTAATTTTTTATGAATAATGAAAAATACTTAAAAACAACTTTTTTAATCAAAATAATTTATAGTGATAAATTATACTATTTAGTGGTTTTAAAGTATAATTAGAATATATTTTTACCATTTTATCCAATGGTGGTCATTAGAATTAATTTAACAATGAAATTGGACATAAACAATTGCCAATCTTTGATATAAATTGTTTCTTAAAAACACGCTAATTGTTGTAACAGCGGGAATTAATTATAAAATTAATTAATGCAACATATATGTATGGAATTTCGTAAAATAGACATCATTTTTGAATTCGGAATATCAATTATAGATTAGGGTGAAATTTTGGCCTTATTCTGAAAAACATCAATTTTTGATGAATAGTGAAACCACTAAGTGGTTGTTAAAAACTGATTTTTCGTTAAAATGAAATATTAACACTACTTTGATTTGATTTTAAAAAATCCTAAATAAATGGTTGTCATAAATAAGTAAAATGTGGTTCAATGGGATTACAATAATTTTTTAGTGAATAGTATCTTTTAAGTTCTTAATCGCGATTAGAGGTAATTAGTGTAGTTTAAGGTAAAAATAATTTTTTAATAATATGAGATGAGCATGAAACTTGTCCTACTCCTATTGGAAGAGTAATTTCCGACCAAGAAAACCCATGGGTAAACTTGGGGACCCCATGGAGCCACTTTGGTTGGAAAATGACATTAATATATATTTATTTAATGTTAAAATTAAATTGACACAAACATGAGTTGTTTTACTAAAACAGTTTTTAAGTGGGGTTAAACAAGTCCAAATTTTGACTATAAATATTTATTAGAAAGATAAAACGATTTCCTACATCAGAGTATTTTTTTTATAATTTTTAGACATTAAATAAATTAAATTATTTATGACATCATTATGATGCAGCGATGACCCCATTATTTAACGATTTTAATAAAATGAAAAGATAATGTAAAATACAAGGCTTATAATTGTCCATAGTCTATTGGATGGGTATATTTATAACCCTTATCTCCTTATCCACGAATTATATAAGTGTGGGACCTTTATAATCCGAAATGAATTGTATAATAATGTAACATTTCAATCTTTCCAAAAGAGACCCTCCTCTCCTCTTATAAAAGGCCCCCACCTCTACCACCTCATTCACACTTTCAAGCCATTTTCCTCGGCCAAACTCTGACCAAATACTCTCCCAACTTCCCCTATTACTCCTAGAAGCCTCACTTTGGGAAGAACTGTTTCCAAGGAAGCCTTTTCCTCAAATCAAAAAGAGTTACCCGATTTTGAGGTAATGTCTTCTCTGATGTTGTTTTGTTTTATTTTTCATATCCAACCCCATAAACTCTTTTTATTAATTTCTTTTGTAACAACAACAGTATCATAAATATACTAGGATGTTGTTATAAGAAGTATTAGAGCTACACTTACACACACCTACACGTAATGGTTAAAGAACATACGGTTTCTGTGGATGGCGAATTTCTGTCTCACGAAACGATGATTGTTCAACACTCATATAACACCTTCAAAGGTGGAAATTAAGATGTCAGTATATTTATATATGATATATAATATGTTTATGTTTTACTTATTCTTCTTTATTTATCATTTATGGCATATTTTGTGATTTCCATTATGGGTAAACGCGATAATTTCATTTTAGGAAGTGCGGACTACCGCCCCCTCAAAGTGATTTGAATCGTTAATACCATATGTGGGATGTATAAAGGATGGAGTAAATGGTATTATACACTATATTATACTGTAATTATATTATAAATTTGTATAATTATGATTTCATTCCATTAGATGCAAAATAGAAATGAAAGTAGCGTTCATGCGTACGTACGACTTACCGTCTCCATGAACGGTGCATTTCATTTCTTACCTCTAAATGTTACGTAATATTATGAATGAATGTATATAATGGATATATATGATATATATGACATCTAAATCATGAATATAATTCTGGAGATAATGTATTTTCTACGACATAAACAACTTGTAATTATAAGAAGTTTATTGTTGACTCAAGTACCAAAGATCGACAAAACGACCGTTATTAACTTAAATAATTACATAATGTTCATAACATTGTAATAAGTGATATAAAAAGGAAAATTAAATTAAAAATGGTTCTTAATAAGGTAAATATTAACTCTAGTTTATTATTCAGGAGGATAAAGAACAGTTGAGTCAAGTCAGACACGAGGTAAGGGAATTTCTTAACCCAATTTCCATTCTTTGGGTTAATCTTCTACTTTCAAATTATGTCATGATATTATTATGTAATATTTTGTATTTTTACGTTCTTTATGTGTACCAATAGTGAATACACATAATAGATCTATTTTATTTTAAAAATGATCTTTTTATGGACTTCGTCTCAATCACCTTTCATTGAGGCATATTTGGTTTTATACACAACTTTCTTTTATATGGTGTATAAACCCCTTTGAAATTTACATTTATTCAAAAGGAATCTTTTTTATACGAAGTGTTTTTATAAATGACAAAAGGGAATGTTTTTCCTTCCGTACTTATGCGGCGACAACGACTTCTCCGCCGCCGTGACCATTATTTGAGTTTCGGCTTCCTCTACATGCCATCATTTTTTTAATGAAAAATAAATACAAAGTTTTTACTTTCTTTTATTTTGGTATTGAAAATGGTTTTGAAAGCGTTTTTATTATATCAATGTGTTGTATTGATATCTTGTGATTGAAATGTGGAAATGTTATGTTTCTTTTATGCATGTTTTATGTGATATGATTATGTTATGGTTTATGATATGTTTAAACCTATTCATATGAGGAATGTATTGGACTTAATAATTGACAGGTGGAGCCCGCTATAGCTTCTCGATGTATCAGTAGGTCTCATGAGACAACTAGATGTGGAATTGGCTGAGGAACCTTCCCAATTTGATTTATGGTTTTGGCCTAGGGCTTAATCATTTTAGACGTCTAGGCCGAGGCCTTGACAAAATGTTTCAGAATGTCGGGCATTATGCATTCCATCATAATGAAAGTGGTTATTGATATTGCATGTGATTATTCGACCAGTAGAATATCCATTTGAATAAGTAAATGGCATTATCTCATTTTACTTTTTCCATATTATGTTGAAGTTCATGTTTAAAAGGCTTTTGTTTTAGTTATACAATGCCTTAAATGTTAATGTTTATTTATGAAAGCTTCTGCATTATTGTTATCCTTACTGAGCATCTGAGCTCAACCCTTTCAATGTTTTAATATTATTACTGGATGTGAAGAAGTATTTTATGAATGACCTGCAGGGGTAGTCAGAAAGGGATATGAGTGTGGACTATGAAGACCATGTTATTGTAGTTTGTTTACTTTTTGATATAATGAAAGACTTATGAATGTATCTTGTGTTTCCAAGGCTACTAAACTAATCGGTCTTTCGAGACTTGATATTTTGTGATCATGCCAATGTTTTGAAGTAATGCACCGACTCTGGGTAGCTGGGGTCGGGGAGTTACAGTTGGTATCATAGGCAGTTTAGTACTAACCTTGGAAGCTAGATTTCGATAAACTCTGATTAGAGCACAAAGACCGAAGATAGACTTTAAGGATTAGTATAGAAGAACTTCCTAGAATTTTGGTATTGTAGAGATGTTGTGAGTTTTCCGAGAAATACATCCTTTTCTGGATACGATCAGGTAGAGGCGGCTCTGGCACAGATGTACCTAGGGGTAAAAAACGAAAACACCGCTTTGAGCTAGACTCGAACAGGAACTTGTGCACGACAATGAGACTTGCTGCACTCTTGGTTATGACACTCCCGGGGGATATGCTTAGGATAATTCTCATTTTCATTACAAACCACTATGAAGGGTTATGATTATATATACTTCCTCAAATAAAACATTCCTTTTTATGATTATGGATTATATCCATAAATAGTTCAATTTATGTAAAGTGTTTTACAAATATGGAATTATGTATTTTAATTCATAAACTAATCTAGTTTATGACATTGTTTAGAAATGGAACCTAGTGGAAGGAATGGAAACCGTATCAATGCACGCACTCCGTGTAGGGATTGCCCTCCTGCTCAAGATAATTATTGTGGATCTGGAGATACAACTGGTGCTGATCAAATTATTACCATACTGTGACAACTCACTCAAGTTATGAATAATAACCTTACTCGTATGGATCACCCTGATCCACAACGTGGAGGATCAATGTTAGACCGCTTCATGATGCAACAACCACCAACATTTAATGGGGGTACAAATCCGTTAGTAGCTGAGAAATGGATAAACTCCTTAGATAAAATATTCCATGCCTTGGGGAGTAGCGAAATGGAGAAGGTTGTCATGGCAGTTTACCGCCTCACTGGAGATGTCGATCAGTGGTGGTCGCTGATTCAAAACACAAAGGAAGATGATGACGTATCGAATATGGAATGGAGGGAGTTCAAAGAGCTTTTCTTAGAAAAATACTTTCCTTGTGACCATCGAGCAGATATGGAAAGACAAATTTTGAGTCTGAGGCAGAAGGAGGATGAGAATGTCGCAAAGTATGATGCTAACTTTACAAGGTTAGCGAGGCATGCTGACGATTATATACGTCACCCAAGGAGTAATATTGATCGTTTCTTTGATGGGTTAAAACCATTTATCTGTTGAGCATTAGTATCACAATCCTTCTCATCATACGAAGATATTGTCTCGTGTGCTATCAAGACAGAAAAGGAATTCTCTAAGTCTTATGACAACAAAGTAAAGCAAAAGAAGAAGAGAACGGTGGAACAAGAGACAGATAAATGGAAAAAGGGAAAGAAGGATTTTCCATTATGTGATTATTGTGGGAAGAATCACCCTGGTACTTTCCTAAAAGGAATGGGAGTTTGCTATAAATGTGGAGAAAAGGGTCACCAGGCTCGTGATTGCAAGGGAAAGAAAGAGGCTATCAAATTTGAATGCTACAATTGTAGAGAAATGGGTCATTATGCAAATTAATGTCATAAGCGTCAGGGAAACTTACCTTAGAAAAGGCCAAGGGATCAAGGAAAATCTTATGTTGTTACTACAGTTGAAGAAGAATAACTATTTTATTGGTGCTTTTGGACTCATGGGTTATATTCTGGTTATTAGAATAATGTGATATATATATAAGGATTGTACTGAAGTACTTTTTGATTTCAGTAAGGTTTTAATATGATGATGGTAATTATATTTTTAGTATGTGACAATAAGAGAAACTTTACTTTGTTTGGGGAATCTGATAAATTGGTTTTGGAATTAAGAGACCTTTTAGAGAATGTCTGGACATAGGTATTTTGGATAACTATTAAGGTTAGAGTGGATTAATTTGATATTTGGATAGTATTGTTTAAGGTGAAAAAATTTATGAAGATTATTTTTGAAATATTATAATACTATAGTTTTAGGAAAAGGACAACCTGCAGGGTGGGGCATAACCCATCGCGTCGGACAAAGCTGCAAGAATCGAACCCACAATCATAGTGCGACATGCATTTATTTCCTACCACTAGCCTACAGGAAGTCCCTGGTTATTACAAAATAATTTTACTAATCTAAATGGTATGTGTTAACATTTGTAACCTTATACAATTAGGATAATTATAATATTTTTGAGTTCTATTATCTTTTTGAGTGAAAGATGAGTTGAAGGTTGAAACTCTAATTATCAAGCATAAATATATATATACATATCTCTTATTCAATGAATAAATTAATCTTAAGCTTTAGTAAAGGGATATTAAAACAAAAAAATGTGTTATACTAATACCTTATGTCTTGTTGAACTGATGATATTTTAAATCAACAAAGATTGAAGGCTTTGAGGCCCTCAATTTAACAGTTGATTGTGATTGATGACCTCAATCACTCCCTACAAATATTTAAGTTTTTACTCTTATTATATGTCTCTAATTTCCACCAATGTTCTCCTAATCGAGATCATAGTTTGGTGGTGACTTTCTTATTTCCCTTTCCCTCTTATTAAGGCTAAATTTTATTAATCTTATTTCTGATGTTGGTTTTCCACAAAGGTATTTTCTATTTTCAACCTTTTATTTTCAAAGAAAAAAATTTCAAATTACGAGGACGCAATTTATTGAAGGAGGGGAGAATTTAACACCCCACGCTTCCACTGTACGTTTCCCTTCGAATAATGCAATAGCGTGTGTTGTACGCAACCTCTAGCTCTAACGCACACCACAACTAATTAAACTAGACGTTTTGAATAGTAATACCTAATTTTTGAAATTTTATAAATTTTATTTATCAAAATGGACTTCATTTTTGGATTCAGAATATCGAAATTAGCCTATGTTGAATTTTTGGTATTTTTCTGAGAACATCTAATTTTTTATGAATAGTGAAAAATTATTAAAAACAACTTTTTTAATAAAAATAATTTATAGTGATAAATTATACTATTTAGTGGTTTTAAAGTATAAATAGAATATATTTTTACCATTTTATCCAATGGTGGTCATTAGAATTAATTTAACATTGAAATTGGACATAAACAATTGCCAATATTTTGATATAAAAACGCTATTTGTTGTAACAGCGGGAATTAATTATAAAATTAATTAATGCAACATATATGTTTGGAATTTCGTAAAATAGACATCATTTTTGGATTCGGAATATAAATTATAGCTTATGGTGAAATTTTGGCCTTAATCTGAAAAACTTCAATTTTTGATGAATAGTGAAACCACTAAGTGGTTGTTAAAAACTGATTTTTCGTTAAAATGAAATATTACCACTTCTGTGATTTTATTTTCAAAAATCCGACATACATGGTTGTCATTAAAAAGTAAAATATGGTTCAATGAGATTAAAATAATTTTTTGGTGAATAGTAACTTTTAAGTTCTTAATCGCGATTAGAGGTAATTAGTGTAGTTTAAGGTACAAATAATGTTTTAATAATATGAGATGTGCATGAAACTTGTCATACTCCTATTGGATGAGTCATGGCCGACCAAGAAAACCCATGGGTCAACTTGGGGACCCCATGGAGACACTTTGGATGGAAAATGACATTAATATATATATATTTAATGTTAAAATTAAATTGACACAAACATGAGTTGTTTTAATAAACCAGTTTTTAAGTGGGGTTACACAAGTCCAAATTTTGACTATAAATATTAATTAGAAAGTTAAAAAGATTTCCTACATCATAGTATTTTTTTATAATTTTTATACATTAAATAAATTAAATTATTTATGACATCATTATGATGCAGCGATGACCTCATTATTTAACGATTTTAATAAAATGAAAAGATAATGTAAAATCCAAGGCTTACACTTGTCCAAAGATTATTGGATGGGAATATTTCGAACCCTTATCACCTTATCCACGAATTATATAAGTGTGGGACCTTTAGAATACGAAAAGCATTGTATAATAATGTAACATTTCAATCGTTCCAAAAGAGCCCCTCCTCTCTTCTTATAAAAGGCCCTCACCTATACCACTTCATTCACACTTTAAAGCCATTTTCCTCGGCCAAACTCTTCCTAAATACTCTCCCAACATCCCCCTCTTACTCCTAGAAGCCTCACTTTGGGCATAACTCTTCCCAAGTAAGCCTTTGGCTCAAATCAAATAGAGTTACCTGATTTTGTGGTAATGTCTTCTCTAATGTTGTTTTGTTTTACTTTTCTTATCCAACCCCATAAACTCTTTTTATTCATTTCTTTTGTAACAACACCAGTATCCTAAATATACTAGGATGTTTTTATAAGAAGTATTCGAGCTAAATTTACACACACCTACCTCTAATGGTTAAAGAACATACGGTTTTTGTGGATGGCGAATTTCTGCCTCACGAAACGATGATTGTTCAACAATCATATAACACCTTCAAAGGTGGACATTAAGATGTCACTATATTTATATAAGATATATAATATGTTTATGTTTTACTTATGCTTCTGTATTTCTCATTTATGGCATACTTTATGATTTCCATTATGGGTAAACGCGATAATTTCATTTTTGGAGGTGCGGACTACCGCCCCCTCAATGTGATTTGAATCGTTAATGCCATATGTGGGATGTATAAAGGATGTAGTAAATGGTATTATACACTATATTATACTGGAATTATATTATACATTTGTATCATTATTATTTCATTCCATTAGATATGAAATAGAAATGAAAGTAGCGTTCATGCATACGTACGGCTTACCGTCTCCATGAACGGTGCATTTCATTTCTTACCTCTAAATGTTAAGTAATATTATGAATGAATGTATATACTCGATATATATGATATATATGACATCTAAATCATGAATATAATTCTGGAGATAATTGATATTCTACCACATAAACAACTTGTAATTATAAGAAGTTTATTGTTGACTCATGTACCAAAGATCGACAAAATGACCGTTATTAACTTAAATAATTACATAATGTTCATAACATTATAATAAGTGATATAAAAAGGATAATGAAATTTAAAACGGTTCTTAATAAGGTATATGTTAACTCTAGTTTATTATTCAGGAGGTTAAATAACGTTTGAGTCATGTCAGACACAAGGTAAGAGAATTTCTTAACCCAATTTCCATTCTTTGGGTTAATCTCCTACTTTCAAATTATGTCATGATATTATTATGTCCTATTTTGTATTTTTACGTTCTTTATGTGTACCTATAGTGAATACACATAATAGATCTATTTTATTTTAAAAATTATCTTTTTAAGGACTTCGTCTCAATCTCCTTTCATTGAGGCATATTTGGTTTTATACACAACTTTCATTTATACGGTATATAAACCCCTTTGACTTTTACATTTATTCAAAAGAAATCATTTTTATACGAAGCGTTTTGCTAAACGACAAAAGGGAATGTTTTTCTTTCCATACTTATGTGGCGACAATGACTTCTCCGCCGCCGTGACCATTATTTGAGTTTCGGCTTCCTCTACAACCCATAATTTTTTTAATGAAAATTAAATACAATGTTTTAACTTTCTTTTATTTTGGTATTGAAAATGGTTTTGAAAGTGTTTTTTTATATCAATGTGTTGTATTGATATCTTGTGATTGAAATGTGGAAATTTTATGTTTCCTTTATGCATGTTTTATGTGATAAAATTATGTTATGGTTTATGATATGTTTAAACCTATTCATATGAGGAATGTATTGGACTTAATAAGTGACGGGTGGAGCCCGCTATAGCTCTTCTATGCATCGGTAGGTCTCATGAGACAACTAGAAGTGGAATTGGCCGAGGCCCTTTCCCAATTTGATTTATGGTTTTGACCTAGGCCTTAATCATTTTAGACGTCTTGGCCGAGGCCTTGACAAAATGTTTCATAATGTCTGGCATTATACATTCCATCATTATGAAAGTTGTTATTGATATTGCATGTGATTATTCGTCCAGTAGAATATCCATGTGAATAAGTAAATGGAATTATCTCATTTTACTTTTGCCATATTATGTTGAAGTTCATGTTTAAAAGGATTTTGTTTTAGTTATACATTGCCTTAAATGTTAATGTATATTTATGAAATCTTCCGCATTATTGTTATCCTTAATGAGCATCTGAGCTCACCCCTTTCAATGTTTTAATATTTTTCCAGGATGTGAAGAAGTATTTTATGAATGACCTGCAGGGGTAGTCGGAAAGGGATATGAGTGTGGACTATGAAGACCATGTTATTGTAGTTTGTTTACTTTCTGATGTAATGAAAGATTTATGAATGTATCTAGTGTTTACAAGGCTACTAAACTAATCGTTCTTTCGAAACATGATATTTTGTGATCATGCCAATGTTACGAAGTAATGCACCGACTCTGGGTAGCTGGGGTCGGGGCGTTACACAAAGCATATGTGCTGTTATGAAATTGAAATACCCTAAAATTGTGCCTATCAAAAGCCAAAAAAACTTCCCTTCTATACTGGGAAAGGTCAAATTTTCCCGTACCACACCGGGTCAATGGTTACATATCACAATTAACACCATCACAGACAAAGTACCTGGGAACGTGTTCTATCCCTCATACCTGGGGCTGAATGATCCCAAGAAAAAGCTATAAACCAAGTTCTAGTAGCAACATATATCGATTCTACCATATCCCAAATAGAAAAATCAGTATAAATAAATGAAAAGTCTCAATTTCATTTGTAGACAGAAAAATCATACTACTCAATCCCTGTCAAGAACTCCTCTGATACCACGTGCGACAACCTGATCTCGAACAGCCTCTCGAATAGTGCTAAATGGGACTAGTGTTACTACCTTAGGCACACCTCCCCAATTGCTAAAAGATACTAACTATTAGCGAGGGTCTTACATGTATAGTGTGGAGGCTATACCCTCTCAGAGGATGATAATGGTACTGGTCCGAGTGTACAAATAATGATGTAGAAGAATAAATGACTCAAAATACTCGAACCCAACCCAAAGATTAGAAGCAAATTCAATATTGATAAATTGAAGTGGTAATGAAATAAACAATAGTAGAAGAAAGAAAACACAAAAACAAGCCAATCACATGTAACTACTACTAAACAACGGAAATACATCGTAGGTAGGTCATACCTAAACATATATAAAGGCTCAAATGGCTAACCAACTGTAGCCACAAAACCAGTAAACATACTGAAAGAGGAAAGACTGTAAAACAAAGTAAACTTCAGCTAGGAAAGATATCAATGTGCATACCATCTCCATGAAATAACTAATGATGTCCAGTTTATGAAAGTGACATAATTCCTACATGTACATCCATGAAGTCTGCATGCATCCCAAATGTCTTGTGTATGGTGTGAGATGAATCTCAGAAGGATACCACCCAAGAGTGCGTACCTATTATAAGTGTCTATGAAAGCATGAATTTATATGAAAAATAGTAAACAGTATAATGCACACAACCAAAAAAACTCTACTGCAGCTCATCAGCCACCATTGAGTGTCACCTGCTTCGGCCCATGCCAGAATCTCTGTCATGAAACCCAACACCATGTGCCCCATGACATCGTGTGTCTCATGTACCGATTTCTTGAAGGCACACCAAAGAAATAGTAACCTAGGGGAACAGTGATGCCTATCCTCAATAAGTAACTGGATGGACAATGGTGTCTACCATTAAATAAAGTAATCAAAGGGAAAATGATGTCTACCCTCAAATAACAGTGGGACTCTACCCCAACCCCGATAGACCAAATGATATCCATTGATGGCTCCTCACCATCCATGTGGCTTCCTATAATAAGCACCTACAACTAATAATAGCTAAATGGAAACTGATAGGATCCTCTACCCACATGAGTGGTCAGAACCACCTCATCATGGAGTCTCTCTATGTGCAATCTACTCAATGTTTTGGGTGAGCAGTAATCACAAAAATAGTACAATTCCACAACACCTCTGACAATTCGTGTCCCTTCAACCATGTCACTCAAGTCTGACGACCTTAGCATCCTTGTAACACGGGCCAAGCCCATATGGACAGTCATCGTTCCTCAAGCCAACGTTCATGACGCCCAATCTCGTGGTTAGAACAACCCAATGTACCACAAGTCAAACCCACCCTATTATCAGCATTACTCAACAAGTAATTGATCCATTCCAAACACATTCCAAAGGGTTATGGTATCTGCAATGACACTCATCACATATGTAATCAAATGAAATACTTAAACAAGAAATACAAATTAAACAGTTTAATTTTACTAGCTAGGTGTTGTCCCATACCCACACTAAGATCATTAAATCCTCGAACAAGTCATATCATGGTTTAATAAACTAACCTCAACATTTTTAACCAATACAAATCAATTATATCCATTTTGGAATTCCCACGATTAAATTCCCCAATGAGAAACGACCGCTCGCCCGACCCTACTTAATAAAAACAGGAAAACAAGGAATCCCCAAAGGCATCCCAGAGGTCAAATAAAAAATATAAATTTAATAGAAGGTAAAACAGGGTCACACTCAAAATACCTGAAAACATGCCAAAAGCCATATCACCCAAAATTTGAAGAAAACAGAAACTGAAATATTCACCCCCTTCCTCATACTCATACGATGATACTCCTCTGATAATAGCCTCCAATAAGATGTAAAACATTGTAGATCTAGAAAATAATCCTAACATAACAAACCCCTATAGCATATCATAGAGAAGAAATCAAGAAGAATGGATCAAGAGGAATCAATGCTATACCGAAGGGGATCCAATGGATCAAACAGTGTTTGAATTTTACTTCATATTAATAAACATGAATGAATTGATGTTCCAGCCTAATATTCACGTCTCTCAGATAAAACCCACAGCCCCTTCCTCAAAACGTGGATACTACCCATTTTTATGAGAAAATAAATATACATGGCATGTGTTTTGGACTTCACACCATGTATAATTTTACTATTCATAACATGACTAATATTTCACTGAGGACTTGCCGAATGACTACACGTCGTGCACCTATGGTACACAGTGTGTACCTCTCTACCCAACTGAAATCCCTAACACGCCTTGTATATCCCCAAACATGCCCTCTCTCCATGGAAAGTACAAATAGTACATGAGATGAACTTGATAAAAACATTCTGCCTGGACAACAGGCCTAAACGCCATGTATGGCCTCCACATGGTCAACGGTACATGGAATGTTGAGAAAAAACATGTTGTGTAGTTATAAATTCTTACACGGTCATCACACGACATGTACTCAGTGAGCACACATCTGGTACATGCCCTAACCATAGACGGTGTGTACTTTTGAGTACGCAACGTGTAGTTTAGAAATTTCCAGATCATCCCATATTTTCCCTATTTTCAAATAAACAAGTTAAACATTCAATCATGGTCTGGATTTTTACCCATCTAATAAAATGTGGTCTTACATAATACAACATGTAATCTAGTATACAACTAATACCAAAAAATCTATTAACAGTGAAGTGTGGTACCAGAAACCAATTAAATACATACCACAACTAATGAGTCACCCTGGAATGTGGAATCCCATAATTATATACATAGATAGATCAAATAATATATATTCTAGTATAGGAGGAACACCCCTAGAATGTGAAACCCCATAATGGGAAATTGCCTCAAGCTAATACTCCAATATAGTACCTAAAGTATCCCATTTTCTATCTTTAGGAATCATCTCCATGTTTCGAAAATCATTTCAGAACCATTTGGAATAAAACTTTTCAATGATTTGAAAATACCATGTTAATTTCCGTTTATTAAAATCAATTGAAAATCCAATTTTATTAAAAATCTAATTCGAACACCCAAAATAATCATGGCAAAATCATACTAATTTATATGTAAATAAATTTATAAAAAATTAACAATTCAATTTATCAAAAATGAGAGAGAGAAATAACCCCATACCCTAAAACTCAGGTCACACATGATCACAATAAAATCCAAGAAAAACAAAAACCCGATGATGCCAACAAAGGACTTATAATCCAATTCACATCTTAATATTGGTCCAATTTTAAAAGAAAATGGTCCACAGAAAGAGTGAACCCATAAAACCCCATGAATGAATGCCTGACACACACAGACCAAAAATGGAATGGCCTCTAAAATGAGATCTCAAAATGGATATTAATGGAAGGGAAAAGATATTCCCATTTAGATACACAGATCATATGAAAAAACCTAAGAGCGCTATCGTAGTCAATGAGAATGAGGAAGTATAATGGTCGTTTACACAGAGATATGCACCACAAATGTAATGAATATCAAACACTGAATAGATATATCTATAGGGATAAGTGTCTCCTAAAATCACAAGGGATTTTCTATGGGTTTAGGTAATTGATGTCTTGAAATGACCACAATGAAAAAAATATGCATGCCTATTTTAATAAATTTATGTGGTTAATTAAATTATGTTTAACTTAGTTACACAATGTGTAACTACCAAAGCCTCAAATATTCAGAAAAACACTTCCCCTTGGATTAAAATCCATCATTTTATAAACTCTGAATGTGTATGATCTCTTCACATTGTGTAACAGTTTATAGATTGATTCCTTTTAAAACATGCATCCAACAACTCATACACATTGTTTAAATGACTTACATGGCCAAAAATCCCCTTAAATCCTACAATAAAAATTCAATTAATGCTTAGAATCCAACAACACCATGACATCACCATTATTAGTATCCTGTAAATTCATTATGGGCACAATATGTACAATGATGAAGGAACACCATGATGAGTTTAAGGATATACCTAAGAGATCTGTAATGGGATGTTGAATATATTTTCAATCCATTTACAATGATAATGGTTCCACAATCTATAAAATGTTATCCATGATATAAATAACCTATATACTCCCTATATATGTATTTATATGAACATATAAATGTTTCAGAAAAATAATTACCCTGTTCCTGGAGACGGTAGGCCAGAAGTTCTCATGAACATTTTTTATGTCTTCTTGATAAATAAATTGAAATAAATTGAAATATTAATTCATCATTTAAATATCAATTGTATATCATAAATAATATACATTGAATATGTATACTCTTATTAATGTGCATAGAAAAATATATTGAAAAACATGTCACATCGCATCATGGAAGCAGAAATCCACATGTACTCATAAGTGATGTTATAAATTTTCAATAGAATGTATAGTAATAAGGAATATATGATATTGTAATTAAATATTTATAGTTATTTTTAAAAATAATTTATATCAAAAATTTAAATCCATCATTATATGTACAAATTTTAGGTGGCGAGGGAAAATGAATTACCTCGGTTAGGGTGGTAATATTCTTCTGAATAGATGATCAATGATTTCATCTATCATTGGATGGAAGATGAGATTGATATATGAAATAAAATTAACTTAAAATCGTATCAGTATATATTAGAAATATAATTTATAATTATGTAATTATTAAAACATGAAAAAATGTTGCATGTAAAGAGTAAAAAAAATAGAGCTTACTGAAGTTAACTACTATTGAGTAGAAAAACTCCCATTGGATATCATAATATGAAACATAAGGTTATTATTTTTATAATAACAAAATATTTAGATCATTACAAATGGTATTGTGGAGATATTTATTTAGTAAATTGATGAAGAAAATGGCCCAAGAGTGGTGAATATGCGAGTGGAGGAGGTCTCCTTTTATAATTGAGGAGTGAAATATTTTTGTATACCCAAAACTATTCAATAAATTGATTCGATTATCTAGTTATTTGTAACATTTTGGGATTTTTATATGAAACACTATGTTCAATGTCAGAAAAGATACAAAAAATCATGAAAAAAAAATGACAAAATATTTTTACTTTAATATTATAGATATCACTTAGTAATTGGAATGGTACGATTGTGTAAAATTAACTAAGATATTAAAATATAGTTTACACATGTTTATAAAACGAATTAATGGGTTTCCAATTCAGTAGAAATGAAAATATTATCCAATTCAGTATAAAGGATGTGTTTTTTTATCAAAAACTATGTTTATGCATATGATGGAATTTAATCTTATAAAATTAAAATAATAACTCTTAGTTAATTTTATTAAAAAAAATTATGTGTTATATATTCAATTAATTATATAAACAAAGTATATTATTTTTTAGGATATTATTATTGGAATAGATCTAATTATAATGATAAAAGGATATGTTTTTTTTTCTAAATGCAATTTTACTGCCTTTTGATAGCGTGTTTGTTTTAAAATAGACTAATGTAAATTTTATGAATTTTATTTGAAACACTAAATATAATTTCATAAATGAATAATGTAATAATTAACTTATAGTGAATTTTTTTTAATTTTTTGAGATGTTTCATTTTTTGGTGATGAATGAAAATATAGAATTTTAATAGCAAGTTCACATTTCATGTAAATAATTTAGAAGTTTATATTTTATTTTAATTTTATTTTAAAATCGAATTTGATGATCTATACACATAATAATACAATATAGGAAATTGGAATCATTTTTAGATCAATTTTCTATATAAAATCTTACTAAACTTGTGAAACTACGGATATTAAAAACACAACATCTCATCCAATCTGTAAGATTATTTTGAACATATATTTCCAAATTAATGAATTGAACTTGGAAGAATGAATTCTAGATTTGGAATCATATGTTCCAAATTTTTTTTTTCTTATGGTCATTTTAATTCATAAACTAACTACAATGGTAAAAAAATATTTTCCACTATATAGTTTAACTAATGAAACATGTTAATGATAAAAGGTAAAGGCATAAAATAAAAAATATACCACAAGTTTTAAAGGTTGGTAGATGTGGTTATCAATCATAACCATACAATAAAAAAAAATTTCAACAATAATTTGTTTTAAATTATTGGAAATCAATGTGGTTGGATTTAAATATAAAATAATTATTCATTAATTACATAAATCCACCACTCCTCAAGTAAAATTAACCTCCTCACCATAAAATTTCACCTAATAAGACACGATGCTCCTAAAATCTCTAACAATCCCTCTCATCCTCTGTCTAAAAATTTTTATGTTCTTTTGGTCTCCCCAAGATACCAAATATAAGGTTTTGAAGGGGTCCATCCATGAGTTCATATTCAATATGATGGTTTAGTACACAATGCTAAACAAAAGAAAGAGTTTAGGATTTTTGTCTCACCTTTACCTATGAGATTTACATGATTTTTCACTAATTATTTAATTTTTTGCTGTATATAAGCTTCCCATAGATATATAATATTTTTAATCTCTTTATTTTAATTGTATTAAATGTTTCATCTGAAAATTATTACATTTATGGTGCATATGATTCAATTGATTATAATTTGTAAGGGAATTCTTCATCAAATTTCCGTTCTTTGGGTTTAACATCTACATCATGATTATTTCATTCTATACATATGTGTGAAATATTTTTTTAATATCTTATTTTTTATTTCCACATGATTTCGGTGGATTTTCAATTTATACACATATTAAGATTATTTATTTAATGATCAATTGCATGATATGATAATTATATGGGACTCATTAATAGAATGTCCATTTTTTATATTTATTAATGATTTATTTTCTAAATAGTTTTCATACCTTTAAATTAATTATAATTAATTTTTGAATGAATTTATATGGACCTGAATTTATTTTTAAAAATACATTTTAAAAAAAAAATTCAAAAAATATCTTTTCAATATTCATGGAAATGTAGATTCTTTTATAAAATGGATTTTAATTTAAATTCTCAATAAATTAAAAATGGGAACTTTTTATTACATGTCCAACGTGATAAAATTTCATAATTTAATTTCGCATTATTATTTTGACAGATAACATACAAGGTTATATGTCTACTTTAAATGAAAATAATTATTATTGTATGTGCATAGTTTTTAAATATAATTAATTAGAAATTTGAAATTTTATATTGTTGAGAAAGTGTTTTTGTGATGCAATTTATTGTGATTTATATTTTTGTTATAATTTATTGGTATTGTTTATATTTATATGTGGTTATGTGATAAACCAACGATTTGTGGTTTTGTGATAAACTAATTATATATGGTGACATTATAATCCAATAATGGTCTATTACAAGATAAACCAATGATGGGTGGTTAGGTTATAACCTTAAATGCATTAGTTACTCCATAAATGGATTTTAAATGTATTGGATATCTAATTAATTTAATCATTGATCCCCATTATAGGATCCCATGTGAGATATATGTCGCTTATATAAAGGGTTGATCCTAATTATTGCTCACAGGTGCACTAGATATAGCATATATTAATTGTGAACCCCATTATAGACCAATAATATATTGGGAAGTGATTATTATAGAATATAGACATATGGTTATTCTATTTAAAAGGTATTTGAAATAGTTTTATGAATGTCAGATTATCATTTATAATAAGGTTTTTATTTTAGTTGCACTGGGTTTTAATTATTTTATTTTATCTAATAGTTTCTATGTTTTTATGATAAAATGGATTATTTTAATAGCTCAATTAACATTAACAAAAACGTTATATATGACATGGGATTCCATGTCATTCACAAGACTCCTCATTTTATCTTTTAATCCCTTACATAGAATTTTATATTCATCCAATGTTTATAAATGATTTTCACGTGATAATGGATGAATGTGGATGAAGATGATAAAAAGGTGAAAATTTTTAAGATATATCATGAAAATTAAATTTGATTTATTTTAAAAGGGTTTCCATTAGTGAAAAAAGTGATACTGAGTTTAAGTGTCCACTTGTAATGTATGGGTTTACACAGTAATACCTTGTCGCAGTCCTATAAATATCAAAACCTAAATGGTATTTTGCAACAGAATATTATTTCTAAATTTTAAAAAACAAGAATATATATATATATTATGTCAGAGTCCTTACTATTGGTGTAATTCTAGGATTTAAAAAACATTGGAGATTCATAGGTTTTCTATTATAATAATTAGAAGATTAATGGATACCATCATTGGTTTATAATATTAATGATGATCATCTGCTCAATGGATAAAAACTCATTTTTGAGGCTTTATGTTTTAAAATTATAAGGTGATTAATGATATTTTTAGAGACAATCATTTTTTAGGTAATTATGAGTTTTGACATATTAGTATAAAAAATAAAATGTAGGTGGTAAACATTTTGGATAAAACATATTACTGGTTTTATGACTTTTATCACGAATATGGAGATTTTATAATGATTATTGTAATATTTTTATATGAAAATGATAGTCATCTTGATGGCTAAAAACTCATCACGTCTGAAAATAAAGAAAGAATTCAACCCACAACCAAAGGGTAACAAAGTTGGATCAACAACCATTTACCTATGTAATGTAATGTTCAGTAAAAAATTATTTCACATTATTTAAGATATATTATTGATGAAGGTTAAGATAATTTTTGAGAAATTATTATTATAAAATCATGATACTGGAAATAATTTTCGGATTATGGGATTATTGTTATTTTGAAAGATGTTCACTATTTTGGGTGATAATGGTTATTTTTTTGGAATCATAATTTAACCAACTCTTTCTTTTATTTTTTTTAAATAATATTTTAATTTTTTTTTAATTTTAAGGATAATTATATATCGAATGATTTAAGTTGATCAACTAGTATTACAATTGAATTTTATAGATTATTGTTGTTTTCATCCTATAAGGATTTATTATTTTTAGAGAATTGCTAAATATTTTTCAAATAATTATTTAATATGATAATATTTAATGATATGAAGATTATATAGTTATAAATTTATGGATTTTGTGATCCGTAGGAGATGATTATGGTGCATCATGTAGGGAAATTCATCTTAAATGTTATTCATTTGGAAAAAACAAGACATTGTGGAGAAAATTGATAAAATGATGAAATTATCCATGTTAATTATATTTGATTAATAGTTTTTATACTATATGTATTAAAATAATTCTTACATTTTAGAAAAATTATTTTGAAAAAAAATTACATGTTTAGTTTTCTTACCATAAAATCAATTATCTTCTTACCCATCATAGTTTTACGATTTTATGGTGGTAAAAAATATCAAGAACATGTTCTTCATCACTCTATAACTATCCAAAAAAAATTATTTCTCTCTTATATGTCCATGTTTTCCTAAATGGATATTTAATATTTGTTATCTTTGGTTACCTTTTTACTATTGATTGTTTATTTTCAGAAGGATGTTTTAATGTTCAATTTTACAATGTGGGTTTTTAAAAAATATATTCTAAAAAGTTATAACAAAACTATTTTGATATGGAGATAAAAATTTGATAACACAATATTCTGATGTGAGGGGGGGGGGGGGGTCAAATGTCACATCATGATATGTTAAAATGTAACACTATATTAAATTTCATACGCATTACCTCATCTATAGATCAAACAAATGTATAAGTATTATTATTTAAATTTAATAGCTATCACTGAGATTTTGAGCATTTTGGAATAAATATGATTACATAAATTATGAAAATATAGTTTATACATATTTATAATATGAAAACATTTTTCAAATATTAATTAGAATTAAAAATACAAAAAAATGAATTCAAGGGTTGTTTTTTTAAATCTATTTTTATTCCAAAAATGTAATTTTATCTTAATAAATTGAATTTATCACTATTAGTGAATGATAATAATGAAATTTCACTTCTATTTATTATATATATTTATAAAATCTGACCATTATGTTTGATATGATTAAGATAATAATAAATCGATTATTAAAAATACAAATATATATTTTTTTCAAAAGGCATTTTTTCCAGCTGTAGATAGGGTAATCGGTTTAGATCTAAATTATGAAACATTATTGAATTAAATTTTAAAAAATTAAATTCATTTTTAAAATAGTCGCATGAAAATTATATTTGAAATAATTTTTCTAATTTTATATGATGTTTCATTTTTTTATGGATAGTTAAAATATTAATTTTTAATTGAAACATGCACTTCATATAAATAATTTAAAAGGATATGTTATATTTTGAATTGTTTTTAATAAAATATTTGTTCATTTATAAATCTATTAATCCTATTTAAGTCATTTTAAAGTCCATTGTTTTGTTTTTATTTATAAAAACAATGTAACCATTTGATCATTTTCACATTAAAAACCTGCTTTCTCATCTCGTCTACAAGATTAATTTTAAATATATTTTTTATAATTCGTATTCCAGAATTTGGTAAAATGGATTATTTTTTGGGAATAAATATGTAAAATTATTTTAATAAGTATTTTTTATTTTTTTTAATAAAATTAAACCATGTTAAAAAACAAATGTTAGCATTCATAGGTACATGCATAAACTAATGAATCATATTAACAGTTTTAGATAAAAGCATAAAATATCAAAAAACCTGACATGGGTGTTTGATGCATTGATCAAGCATATCCAGCCTTTAGAAAAATTATTAGGAATATAATTAATTGAAATTAATTCCACCTCAATGCGGTTCTATTTAAATATAAATTATTCATTATTCTATTCCTTAAAACAACCCATCCTCATGTATAAATTGCACTTCTCGCCATCCCCTTTATCCTTACAAGTATTAAATATCATAAAATATTTACCAATCACTCTCCTCATCACTCTTACAACATATAATTGATTATAATGACACCCAAATACCAAATAAAAGGTCTTAAATTGTTCCTTCAATGAGGATATACTCAATTCTAGGTTAACGTATGTAAAAATAATGTGACAAAAGAGGTTAGGGTTTCTCATCTACGTTTTATAGATGTGGGATATATGACTCAATCCCCACTTAATTAATGTGTGTGGTGTATATATAATTACATATGATATATCATATAATTATTATCATTATCTTATTTGTATTCATTGTTTCATTGGGTAAATATTACATTAATGGTATATATAAGTATACTGGATATAAAGATCAATTGAACTACATACCTTATTTCCATTGTTTTGGTAAATAATATACTTATTTATTTATTAGTGATATATTTATATTTGAAATATTTTTTGAATAATTTTCTATTTGAACTTATTTTCGGAAGATTTAATGTGTATACACATATCTGACTTCATTGATTAATGCTCACTTCCATTTTCTAATATTTATGAGGGACTCTTCAACTAAATTTCCTAATTTTAATTGTTTTAAGATATAATTTTATAAATATATCTCTTTCATTTCATTGATTCTAAAATATTTATTATTAGTAAGTTTTTATTGAAATTATTTTTCAACAATAAATGAATGTTCCATGGATATCATATATTTTCCAAAAAGATAATTTTTTTAATTTACATAAGGGACTTTATTTTAAAAAAGACTCTTCTAGAGATTATTTATTAAAAAAATTGAGAATTATTTTTTAATTACATATACATCATGAAAGTAATTTAATGTTTTTAGGTCAGTATAATATTTTCAAGGATACCTTAAAAGATTATATGGTTTCTTTTAATGAAAATGTTTTCCCTTATTAGTGCATAGCTTTTAATGAGTAATTTCAAAATCAAATGATTATTTTCTTCAATTTTCATTTTTGATTCAATATTTCATTTTTATGTTTCTATTATAGTTATTGGAATTTTTATATATTTAAGGTTGGTTACATGATAAACCATTTATTTTTAGTTATGTGATAAACCATTGATATCTTGTTATGTGATAAACCAATGATGGGTGGTTCCGTGATAATAAAAATATTATTAGTTATTTTATAACCTCTAATAAATTGGGTAATCTAGATTTTGAAGTTGAACATACTGGTTATTCCATTTAAATATATGGTTTATCCCCATTAAATCTCATGGTTGAGGAAGATATAGATTATAATAAAGGTTGATCCCCACTATAGCACACATGTGACCCCATTATTTCTTATAAAAAATTGTGATCCCCTGTATAGATCAATAATACATTAGGTTGTGATAATAATAGAAGTAATACATATGTTTATTAAATATGAAATGGTTTTACATGGTTTTTTGGAATGTGATGATCTATATTTTCTAAAATGGTTTTTTTTTCAGGATATGAATTTTAATGATTATTTTGAGCTGTAGTTATTTTTTTCATGAGATAATGATTTATTTCAAAGGATCAATGAATAAAAATTTAATGTTAAATATTACTTGGGATTTCATACTTTTCACTGGAGTAGTGTATTGTAGTTATTTATGTTTATTATTAATATTTATATTCTCATCCATAGTTTTTAAATGTCATTGACAGGGTAAATTATAATTACTAATTATATTGAGAACAATAAGAATGTTTTGAAAAAATTTCATTAAACGAAAATGTGTTTTTAAAGCAGTTCAATTGGTGAAAACGGATACAAATAAAAGAGTCCAACATATAATTAATTTCTTTACTTTGTAAGAGTATTTCCTAACTATCTAAAACTAGAAAACCATAAATACATTCGGACAATACAATTATCAATAGTTTTAAAATAAATTGAATATGTATTTTTTAGGATTATGCTAGTACACCATATTCATCCATAATTAATAAATAGTAATGGGATTAAAAAATATTTTCTATGTACACCTACAAAAAAATTAGATTTTATTTATTTATTCCATTAGCTCCAATTTTTATTGTTTTTAACCATTATTTATTTTCACCATTGTGAATATAATATTTTTATTTACGTTAGTAACTAATCCTTTGATATAAAAATAAAATTATTTAAAATAGATAATTTGGACCCAAAAATTATGAATAAAAAATAAATTTATTCAATAAATATGTTATGTGTGTTGAAAATTAATTTTAGCACATACATATGTAACAGATGAAACACTATCTTAACCATAACCACAGTAGTAAATGGTAACTATTTATATTAACATATATTTATAAAAATTAATTAGAATCTATTATAAAATATATGATATGATAAATATAAATATAATTTCAATTTTATCTAATTTAATTCATATAATTGGAAGAATAGAATTTAAAATAAAAGTGATATGTGTGATGAAAAAGTTGCTTTATAAAGAAAAATATGTCTTAATTCGAATATGTTTTTACATTAGAAATGAACATAATCATGATTACATTTATTTAAATTGGATTAATTATAATATAATTGATCATATTTTAATTTTAATAACCCTTAAATAAAATATAAAATTATGAATGTTTCTTAAAAAAATAATTATTTTTAATATACTAATATTTTTCACTATTCCTGAAAAAATCATTCTTTTTAAAAAATTAATAGAAATTCAGTATAGTTGATTTTTTAATGCTTTATTTTAAAAAAAAAATCCATTTTATTATGTACGTTTCTATTATATAGGAATGAAAATTATTTTATATATAATAGTGAAAACTGTTAAAAACATGTTTTTTAGAAAAATAAAAATATTAAATATAAAATAGTATTTATTTTTGTCCCATGCATAGAAATACTACTTGATAAATGATAAACTATTTATTTAATATATAATATATAAATATAATTAATATCATTCATAAATAGTGTATAATTTAATTTATTGTGATAAAAATGTTTTGGTGCATATAAAACAAATTCATGAATAATATTTTATACATTTTTAATGTATTTTTATTTTATTTTATAAATAATTTACACCAAATGATTTTTTTTAATACATGTCTAAACCATATATATTTAATAATATAATTATTACATTTCATAACCTCTAATCCATGATCTATACGATAACTATCATTTTAAATAATTATATTTGAATAATATATCATAGTTCGTCTGAACTCAGTTATGCTTGCAACACAAGCTGTCAAAACAATTATTTAAAAAATTATTTTATAAAGTATAAATATGTTAAATAATGAATAATTAATGAAGTGAATATTTAGGGTTCTTAGTGAATTGATATAATTATTTTCATTCCATTCTATGACTCTACCAAGACTCTCAATAGGGTAGGATTGATATTTCTTCTAGTCCTAAAGCTCCTGTTGGAGAGTTTTTCAATAATCATTAATTTGAGTCTTGTGGTGAAAAATATACCCAAATATGTGCTATATCATTTAGATAAAATTTATTGTATCATCACATTATTAGAAATTATATAATCTATAAGGTTGAGGTTCACCAGTCATGTGACCAATGGACTGGGTTTGGATTGATGGAAGCTAATTATCCATGAAAATGTTTTTGAGACATTTTATTTAGGAAATTTCCAGTCTACCTTCATTTGTATATTTATCCCCATTATGGAGATAATTTCAAAGGAAATGGAATTTCATAAGTGTTCATTAGGGTCATATGTTGGAGAATGACTATGTTAATATTTTAACTATACGTTCCCATTTCTCTCTTGATTTTGCTACTGATGTTATCGAGAAGCTTTGGTTATATCCATGAGGTCATCATCCATATCACAGATTAATATTTTTTTCATTTAACTTCACTACATTTATTTAGGTGATTTATTAGGTAATCATTTTTTTAGATTTCCAAGTATGGAAACATATTACAAGTGTTTCATCAATCCCATATGGTGTATGTAAAATAGATCCAACTCGTATAAAAAGGATTCCAGATCTGTGATTATATTGTAAGAAATTTGTGAATATTACACTCTCATGAAGAGTAATTTTTAGTACATTCCATCATTATGGCCATTCCAACAAAACGTATAGGTTTTTAATAAGTACATAAATCAAAAGAAGTCTGAAAACTAGTTTTGATGTGAGTAGTAGTTTTAACTATTAAATCCACTAGAGACTGTGTAACAATTTTCTATTTTGGGTGTCTTCACTTCAACTACATCCTTATTTGTTTAAGAAAATTTTTCATTTTTAATACACATCATTTAATTTCTTGTATGAAATTATAGACATTTTCTCTTAATGTTTTTATTTTTTAGATGACAATTCCTCATTAATTCATGATTTTTGTTTTATTTTATTAATGATGTATACAATGAGATGATGATTGTTTCATGAATCACATGGGAATGTATTTGATATTGGACGAGGTAGAACTTATTATTATTTTTTCTTTTAGTATACCACGATAGCTATAAAGATGAGGTTTTCTTTACGAATAATTGAATATAGGTGTTCTAGGAGTGTAGCCTTGAGTTACCCATTTTATAGTATCATAATATGATATTGGATTTATGTATGTTATGGATGAGTGATGATCATGTATGGGGGTTTCTCTTATTATAAGTATTTTGTATTCAATATGTTATACTCTAGAGACATTTTCCCATGACTCTTAAGGATTTTCTATCTCATGGATTATGGATAAATGTTTCAATGGAAAAGGGTATCTTATTAATTCCTATATCAAGATGTTGAGAGGATTATACATGTTGATGATAATTAATTGAATGGATATCATATGTTACACTGTTATTGATAAATTCAATATATTTAAGAGACCTATAGTTTGTTTTAGTGTATTCTCCTTGAACAATAGTGTTATTTTTATTGGTTTTTCCGGGATGCGACATGTCATTCTGTGTAGCTATATTCAATATTGATGTTCAGGAGGTTTTGGTGTTGGTTTTCCATATGTCTAGTTTTAGACATGGAATGAAAATATTTTATTTTACTGATACATAATTAATAATTATCTTTATTATATAATAATTTTACAGTTTTCATTCCGATTTCAGGTTTTTCTTGTGAAGCAATTTTTTAGAAATATAGTTCTTTGGAGTTATTTAAATATTAGGTCATTTTTTAGTTTTAACAAAGAGCGGACTTGACATATTCCATGTACTTATTTTCATGATTTTGAATATCTATTTATGAATCAGTCTTTTCCATTGGTATATTAGTCCTTTATATTTCATTCACTTCTATTTTCAGTGAATTTCTAGTGGAAGAATGTTGCTTCATGGGGAAAATTGTTACAACCTAGAATTTGAAATTATTTATATTGTTAATTTTTTATTTGACCCATCAATATGAATCATCCCATGATAAAAAAAATTAGTTTCTTAAGAACACATCATGTCCTTTAGTTTGGGTCAAAATTTTGGAAACCGTGAAATGTGAACATTTCACCATCTTTAGATTTGGGTAATGTTGATCATATAGCCAATTCATGGTTTATTATACAATGATGGTAAACCATTTGACATGGAAAATTTCATATTATGAAAAACCCACATTCATCATACTAATTAGAAAATAATTTTGTTAAACTTTGAGAAATACCCAATTTTTTTTAATCATATGTATAATTTTATATTCCTCCCAAGGCCCCCTATTCAAACATCATTAACCAAGGTTCCCATATAGATTATATCAAATTAATATACCCCTACAAGGTTGATTTGGGGATAAATATGTGTGGTATATCATCTAATTGGAAGGGTAAGGTATCCTCATTCATTATATTATATGATTATTTCATTTCAATTAGTCTACATAATCCCTAGTGGTCATGGGTTATTGTGAATATTATCCAGGGGTATTTAATTAGTTTTTTTTTGTTTCTTGGTTTCTTGAAACACTTATTGGAGCATTTTATAGTGAATTCAGTATAATTACAATTGGTTTGAGAATTCGAGATAGGTGTTTCCATTCCATTCGATTTTATTGAAGAGTTCCATAGCTACCTGAAGCATTGATAATTATTGGGAAATAATTTAGGTTAATATATTATTATATGTTTTATAGTATCTATGGATCACTTTTTTTATTTTCTTTGAAATGGTAAAATGACTGCTTTTATTATTTCAAACTCACATTGTTTTATAATGTTATTTTTTGAAATAAATGTGTTTGATAAAAATGAATTTAATGATTTTATATGACAAATGATTATGTCATGATGTTCAGTGAATATTTTGATTTAGAATGGGAATTTTTTTTAATGGGTCTCCATATTTTAAGAGGTTTCCCCATATTTCAAAAAAAATTTACTATCTTTTATATAGGGTATTTCATTATTTTATAAATTGGGTACTATTTAATTCAATAATTAAACTTTTTTTAAAAATCTATTTGTTATAATTTGGTTTTATTAATTGATTTAATTTTAGTTATTTTTGTTTTATACATTGATTATATTAGTGATTTCTCATAGAATGCTATTAATTTTCAAACGTGGTTTTGAAGTTTTTTTCCAAATATTTAATTATTTATTTTGAAAAAAAATTCCAATTTGGAACATTGTGAGATGTATAATTGTTGATTGACATTTACACACAATATGAGACACAGTTTTATCCATTATTTATACTTTTAGCCATGTGATAAATTTATATTAATTTATATTAATGGTTATAAAGTTCTAATTTCAGATGATTTTTAATGGTTTGTACTTTAGGGTGAATTAATTTTATTATTGTTTTTTTTGACTTTTGTATGAGCCAATTTCATGGGAATAACAATAGCAAGATTTTGGTCAACGTATATTCTTCATGATAAGGGGAACACTTGTAAAATCATGACATTTTATGAAATGTATGTTTTCAAATTAATTTAAACTGTTTAAAATATTTTTTTAGATGGAATACATAATTTATCACACATCACATGATGCCAAGAGATTTTCTTATGAAATACCAACTACCTTTGATGACTTATGTCACATATAAGCCTATATTTTATTGGACCATAATATACTATTAATATTTTTATAAAATTTAGCAATAATCAAATGGAATTTAGATAATTAACATAATTAAAAAAATTATGAATTTGTAGTTTACCTATGTTTAAATAGTAAATTTATTAGTTACGAATTAATTAGGAATGATAATATAAAAATTAAATTTAAAATATCTGAATGGATTAAAAACAATCTGTATAATGAAAATAGTGGTTCACCATAATAAAATAAAATTTCCAATATTATTAAAAGATATAAAATAAATTTAAATCATATATATTTAATAATTTATTTTGAAATTTATAAAATTGATTTATAGTTTTAATTAAAGAATAAATCCATTTCTAAGAATAATTTTTTTTATATTTTAAAAATTATATTTACTGCCTTTGGATGGATGAATTGTTTGAAAACTGAATTGATACACATTTATAATTTTTCATTGAAATAAAAATTATTTTGAAAATAATTATATAAAAATTTAGGTTGGGTGAATTTTTTTCATATTTATAAGAGAATTCATATTTTGATAAATAGTAAATAATAAATAATTTTAATTTAAAAATTATTTTTCATTTAACGATTTATATTTTTAAATTTAAATTGCTATCAGGTTTTAATAGAATAATTAGATAAATTTTATACCCTTTAATATAAATAATACCATTTTATCATTTTAATTGTTTTTTATTTATAAAATCATAAGAATCATTTGAACATTTTTACTTTAATCTAATCTTTTTCATCCCATCCAATTTATTAATTTCAAGTTAAATTCATCTACTTTTGTAAATAGAATTTGGTAATATTGATTCAATATTTGTAGTAAAAAAAATATCTGAATTTTTTTTAGGTCAAATTTGTTTTTACTAATATTATTTGTGAAATTGAATAAAATTAATTATTATAATTACCTTAAATATTTGTTTACATACTTGTTAATGATTAATATTTTGAATCCAAATGCAAAAGAAACTTTTTGAAAACCAATTTGAAAAAATATCTTGATCATATACCCAATTTTCTTGATTTTTTTCCTTCTTGGAGGATCATGATGTAAGACATACCTTTTAATAGTTTTTACCTTTTTATATTTACAATAATTTCAATCCCCCTCCACTATCAATATGCACTAACCCTCCCCAATTATTTACACTAATAGATCATTTAGGATCATCTATAATAGGCCCAAATTAGATAAAAACATCACAAATATCATACTATATGCAGAAAATCAACGATATCTTATGATGAAATCCAAAGGGACTTACATTGAAAAGATGTCATATTCTGCAAGAGCATTTTTTTCTATTTCTTTCTATACACCTTCAATTATTAAAATTACATTATAATATAATAAAATATGTATCATTAGTTAATTGTGAATTTTTATGTTATTAGTTATACATACACATACAAAAATTTCCATATGACAATAAATGAAATAACAGTTCTTATTCACAAAGGACCACTGCCTCACAAAACGATGTCAGTAGTCTCTTCCTTTAACTATTATAATGGTTGGGAATTATTATATAGATAATTATTTTACATTTTATGTATATATATGTAATATTTATAATTAATTAATACTTATGGAATTATTATATAAGAAATAATTTCCTTCATTCTATTTATTGGATATATGAAAACATAATTTGTGGACTTGTGGACTACCGCCTCTTTAATTCCATGTGATATGTTCACATAATACATTTTATGTTTTGTGGATGGGTTTAAAAAAATAAATATGATATAAATGAAATATTTATGATATTCATGATATTATAATCTATTATCAAATATAACATATCACTCTATTTTTTTAGTTTCACACACCGAAAAAGTGATAACATCGTTCACGGGCATGTAGACTATAGCCTCCTCAATGTCACATGATTCTTCATGTTTCATAACTAAATAACAATAATGATATAAATAATTATTTATAATTTAATAAACATTTATTTATGATATATGTTTAATTATGGAATGAAAAATGTTACTTACCATATTTTCATAATGATCATTGAAAAATGGGAATATTATTAATGCATACGTGAGACAAACTATCTCTATAACAATAACATCTGTTCCTTTTTCATAAATAAATTTCATGGTTTCATTTAAAATTATAATATTTATAAAGATGATGTATTTATTTCATTTTTATATTACTGTAGATATTTAAATAACAAAGCCATTTACCATAGTGACATATCACTGTTAGTTTTGACCCAGAAATTGAATATGGTCAAAACATATGACTTCATAATTAATGATTATGTTATTTTATATAACATGTTGATATGTTGAAAACGTAATAATAGAAATGTAAAAGGTTATTATAAATTAAATATTCAACATAGTTTTATTATTAAGGAAGACAGAGGGAACATAAAACAAATTACCTTTAGGCTAAGTGGTTACTTACCTCATTTTCCATTTATTAAGTTAAAATTATTTTTCATTAAATATTTTATAAAATTTATATTTTTAAAATTAATTGAGAAATTATTATATATAATTTAAACTATTATTTTCAGATTTACATTTTTCACCCTTAATTATTTCATTGATTTATTCTCACTCCAATGATACAGTCTTTGTAGTGGAATTTCATCACATGTTTAACTTTTGTGAGATTAATGGAAATGTAACCACTTAATTATATTGGTTGTATTATCTAATGATTCTTTATATATATTATATAATTAAATCATACATCTTCATGGTAGTTAAATTAGTCAGTTTATGATTTTTACATTTATCAATTACAATTTAGATGTACCCATTTTTGTAAGGGAATTTTTTTTCTCATAATTTGTTTAGAAAGACATATTAAATATTCACCACTTATTTTAATAATATGGTTTATAAAATTCACATGAATTTATTTATTTATTATTATAAATTAATTTATTGGGAGATACATATCAATTTCATATTCTATTTTTAACATGATTTACAGTTTCAATGTTTTCAAAATAGTAACCGATTTTTGTCACAATATTCCTTCTAAGATATGTTTGTTATGTTGTTGACCTATAGTATTTTATAAGGTGTATATACTATTAAATTTAAATTATTTATCATGTATATATTTATTCTTATTATATTATTTTTTTAATTTATTTCCATTATAAGGATTATGATTCACAAATATCAAATATTTATGGGACACATTAAATGTTTATATATTATTATTCTTCAGGAATGTTTTAATAAAAAATTAAGGGAATTTTTATTCATCAATGTCATAAATATTTTTTTACTTATTTGAAACTGATGAATCATTGAATTGATACAATCTCATTCATTTTTTATGGATTATGAAATTTTTTAAGATATTATTTGGAAATTCATTCCTTTCCAATATTTAAGTATGACACAAAGAGATTTCGATAGAATATAAAGCTTTTACATGGATTAATAGCATTTAAATGATATTTTTTTATTGAATCAATTATATCCACTAGGTTAATCATGTTATAAAGTGTTTCTTATTGAACCCATCACATTTCCATGGGTGAATCTTATTTTAAAGATATTGTTGTTGATCCCATTTCATTCCAAGGGTTAATCATGTTATAAAGAGATTGTTATGGAACCCATTTATTTTCGAATTTTTTACCATGTGTCAAACATATTTTTTTTAAAAAAAAATCATTAAAAGAACTAAACATATTGTAGAGTGATTTTTATAGATCCCATTTGTCTTACAATGGTTAATCATGTTATGAAAGGTTTGTTTGGATCATCAAATGAGTTTATGAATAAATGAAATATTTTACATGTTTTATAGTTATATATATAAATTTTAGTTGTGGTCATGTGATAATATATTGATGGTTTTTTCTATGATAAATTAATTGTGTGAAGTTACATGAGTAACCAATTATGGATTGTTACGTGGTAAACTATTGACGGATGGATACATGATAGTCCAAAGGCTGGCGGGTTTGTGATATCAATATAATGGATTGGGTATTAAAGTTGAAAACATGGTTTTTAAAATTGACAAGAGTAAATGTAAGAGTGATGTTAAAATAACTTCCAAAGTTACATAGATTTATTTTTTGAAAGAAACATGTTTATAATGTTTTTTATGATCGATATTAGTACCACAAGGCTCAATATAATCTATTTGTTGACTTTTGACTCTTCCATGTCATCATATATTATGATATAGGAAGAGATGGGTATGAGTACCTTTATTATTAACACATCCACTATGATTTATCATCATACTCATGTTATATAATAAATCTTATTTATTACACACTTTTTCAACACTTATGTTTACCCTTACTCAGCATTTGAGCTCTCCCTTCTTAAAAATATTTTCCCCATGATTTAATTAAATAATTTTGAAATAGTAATGTCTATACGAGATTTCATATGGATGATGATGATGCATTTATGTGAAAAGTAAAAGATGGGTAAAGTGGTAGAAATTTTAATTCATTGTCATGCTAATTTATTAGGTAAGAGTTTTTACAAATTCCATAAAACTTTATTCCAAAAGCATCCTCTAGTTTTTATCTTATTCAAGATTTCTATTGGATGTTTTAAGAATTAAATGAATATTTGGGTCCCAATTATTTTCTCCAAATCTAGGAATGTTTCGTTATTGATTTCAACAATAGATTTAGGATTATGGGTTCTGAGTTATTATAGATATTATGAAAGGATGGTTTATATTACATTTGAGATTTTGATATGATCATGTATTGATATTTTAAAAGTTATGGATACCATCACATATCTACAATATTACTGATTATTACATTTTCAACTTCCATGAAACCCGAATTTCTTGTTTTATGTAGTAATGATTTTAGGTTTTCTATGAAAATATTGAGATGATATATTGGGATGTTGAATATGTAAAATTGTGGTTTAATATGAATTATTCCATTAAATTTTTTATTAACATGTTTTAAGGAAATGTTAGCCTTTATGATATATATAATCTTGGATATTGAGATAATCATGGGAGCCAGAGCATTATTGTATAGATAAATACAAGATTGAAATGTTTTTTTGTGACCAAGTGAATAATGATTCCTCTAATCATGATCAGAATATTTTGGGATTGAAATTTGGAAAGTATGAAATTACCATTGAGGTTAAAACACTATTTAGTTTTGATCTTATTGTTATTATTTTCGATATATGGATATGTAATGATTTAGTTTCATATTATTGAATTACTATTGAAATTTGATTATTATTTTTCAAGGGTTCAATCAATTTGAATATTATCTTACCATGGTAAAAAATGGTGTGGTTGGTTAATGTTTAATGATATGAGGGATAACTTTAATCAAATTTTTTATTATGTGGTAGTTAAAATTTAACAATATTACATCAGCTATAACAAAACTATCATCAATTATAACCATCTATAGAAAATGGTGATATTACTGTAAATGTTTAAATTTACATTTTAAGTAAATATAATTCATTATGATATTAGTATATATAGTGAACAAATACTTTATCATTAGGAAAAGGATATTAATATAAAATTTTATCCTAGTAACTTATTTTCTAATGATAGTAATGACCCATTCCGCACATATTTGGTTGTTGGTTTTTTGTAACCAACAATCTATTGAACATGTTCTCTATCACTCTGTATTGGTCTATAATAATTTCATTTGTGTTTCAAATCTATCTTTTAATTTTCCACCATTTCCCCCCTATGAGGTCTTATATTTATTTTTAACATCAGCTGGCCTTTATGTTTTCCACTATCACATTATAATATGATATATTATTACCCCTTTTTATATTGTGGGATTCAAAAAGGAATTCAATAAATTCTAATAATTTAATAACACTGATGAATTTCAAGGGTGAAAATTAATTTCAATGTTGTACGATTTAAAACTCAATAATTTATGAAATATATGCATAAAAATTAATTTAAAATATTTACTATTTTCCTTAAATGAAACACATTATTTACCTTGCTTCATAAAAAACACCATGTTTATATTTCATTTTTTGTATCATCGTATTCCAGGGATTGTTTATGTTACACATAATCCAACGTCTTACCAGAAAACAATATATAATTAAATTTATTTTTATAGTTATATCCAAGAAATTGTAATGGTTGGAATGATTAAAATAAAATAAATTATCAAATAATAGTTTATATATGTTTACAAATATAATTCAATGGTAACTACTTATTTAGAAACAAAAATTAAGACCAATTAAATAAAGAGGATATGTTTTTATAGAAAATTTTTATTTCTATGGCCAGAGTGGTGTATAATTAAAATAAATTAAATTAATCGCTATTAGTGAATGTTATAAACTAAATTTATAATTGTTATGTTTAAACATATTATTTTTTTAAATTCAGCATATCCATTTTATAGGATTAAGATAGTAATAAATAAAATTTTAAATGAAAAAATATGTCTACTTTTAAAAGTTAGTTTTCTATGTTATATTATAATAATTTCATTAAAACCATTTTTTTAACAATTATATTTTTCATTTAAAAAAATATAATTATGCTTTGAAATAACGATATTAAAATTTACTTTGGCATATTTATTTAATTTTCTAATAACTGTCTTATTTTTATGAATGGAAAATAATAATATATTTTAATTGATAAATAAATGTTTATATAATTAATAAATTATGTTTAATTATATTTTTAATTGATTTTAATGTGTAATTAGTTAAATTAAATATCATTTAATACAGTTTATTATATTTTAATAAATTCATAGTGATTTTATATTAAAAAGTTAGAAAAAATTGAGCATTTTTACTTTAAAATCGTGGTTTTCGTCTTATCTCCATGATTAATTATAAATTTAATTCATCAACTTTTATTATTTTTATTCAGAATAATTTATTCAATATTATTAATTATAATAATTTATAATTTCTAGTAAGTTAAAATTAATTTTTTTATTAAATATTATTGAAATAAGTTAAAATTAATTCAATAGATTAAGGTAAAATGAGTTTACATAGTGAAAAAACATTATTCTTAAAAGGAAAAATGATCTAGAAACATGTAAAAACTAAATTTTTAAAAAATAATTTGACTATATTCCTACTCTTATAAAAAAAATTCAACACTTGAGCCACATGATGTAACGTAGACCACCCAATAGTGTTTAGATTTTTATATTTACATGAATGCCACTCCCCCTCCACCGTAAATAAGAACCCACCTTATCCACTTTTTCACACCTCTCAACACCATTGGATCATACAAAATCTGCCCGAATAATCTTAAAACAAAAATAATCCCATCTTAGAAGCATCATTGTGGGTTCAATTCAATCAATGGAAGTCATTCAATACAATCCAACAGGAGATACCTGAAGAAGATGTAACATTCTTCAAGGAGAGATTTCGTTTTATTTTTCTATCCACCACATTTATTATTATAATAAAATAAAAATATAATATCCTAAATTTCTTCAAAATATATTGAATTTTTCTGTTAATGTTCTAATATAAACATACACAAACATCCATCAAATGGGTAATGAAATAACTATTCTAGTTTATAGAGGACTACTGCCTCGTGAAATAATGTCATTCATTTTTCCTATTCAACCACTAATGGTTGGAATAATATAATGATAATTTTATATATGATATATGAAATATTATTAATTTATTAAAACATCTTATGTTATTTTATAACAAATAACTTCATTCATTCAATTTTTTGGTTATATAATAATGACAATTCTGGATGTGTGGACTGTTATCTCCTCAAAGAGAGGTGATACGTTGAAACATTACATAGAATGAATTAAGTATGAATTTAAAAAACATATATTTTATAAATGATGTTTCTATTATATTATTGAAAAAATCATGTATCTACTATTTAAACTTTTTATTTTATTTATTCCATTTCAGACACTTAATAAGTTATAATGTTAATCATGGATGTGTGTTCTTCCACCTCCTCGAAACGATGTGATTTTTCCTTTTTCATCACCAAATCAAAATAATGATATATATATATATATAAGTAAATATAATTAAATAATATGTCATAAATTATATAGTGGTCATTCAAGAAAGTTAAAATTTCATACTTTCTTTTCATTATGATTATTGAAAATTAGAACTTAACCCATGCAAACATACAATCTACCATCTCTATGATCGTAACGTTACAACAATTTTCATAACCATTATTACTATTTTATTTTAAAATAATAATTTATTTCCATATTTGATAATTATTTCATGTTTATTATTATATATATATCTGACTAATAACCACATTTTCCTTTGTATACATATCAAGGATTGATTTATGACATTAGCAGAATATGGGTAAAACATATGATGTAAATTCCCTTTGGATAATTAAATGTATAAAAATTTATAAGCTAAATAAAATTAAAAAACCTTTTAAAAGGTTATAAGGAATATAAATAATAATAATAATAATTTCATTATTCCAGAATATAAAGGATATTCATGACATTTTATAGTCAAGGCAAGGGTTTTTTTAACTAAATCTGCAATCATTGCATTAACCATCTATTAATTTTGTGATTCCATTAGAATAATTTTTGTGAAATCACCTATTATAGTATTAAAAATTTTATAAAATTTTATTCTGTGGAATTAAATTTTCCAAACATATTTATTTTATTGATTTATTCTTTCTCTAATGACACTATATTTGTAAGGGATTTTCATATCAAATTTTACATCTATGAGATAAATTTAATAGTCACCCCATAATTCATGTATTTGGTGTATAAAATACCCATATTGATGTATTATATCACAAATTATTTTATAATAATGACATTTAATTATATCATTTGATGATTTCCACTTTTTGAGTATTTCGATTCAGATGATACCGAATTTCTAAGGGGATATCTAGTCCCACTTTTATTTATGCATAACATATTTCAAAATAAGCACATATTTGTATTTTGTGGTTTTTATATTGACCATTAAAATATTTTAGAATTATAATACTTAGATTGATGTGGATTAAAATATCCATTTAATTATCTTTGTTTCGTGGTGTTTAAGGTTTCCATGTTACTAAAGAAGTAAATTATTTATGTCACAATTTCACATATTTGATATGTTTGACATGTTATACACAAATTTTGATTAATGAGATTTATATACAACTAGTTTCCCATGATATAATATTAATAGCCATGTTATCATGATATTATATGTTTCATTTAATTTTATTTCGTCATAGGGACAATAATTCAAGAATTTCAATGTCGTATGGGACATTGAAAATGTTTAATGATTATTTTAATGAAGATTGTTTTTTTATATTTTAATGTAATTACCATTCATCAATTTAAAAACCCATTGTGTTTAGTTATCCTTCTTGGGGGATATTTAATATTGATACCATACTCATTAATTAATTGTGTCGATAAATATTTTAAAAAATATTTTTATAAACCTCATTTCTTTTTCAGGTGTTGATTATGTCCAAATGTAATTTTAAAATCCCATTCCATTCTCATGGGTTACTAATGTTACAAAGACATTTTTAATAAATCTATTTCATTACGTGGGATAGTAATGTTCTAATGTGATTGTAATATAATACAAATCTTTCTCTCTCAAAATCACCCCCTCTCGGATTAGCCGAGGGCTTCCTCCCAAAAAACATCATCATAGGTGAGGAGGTGCATATGAGTTCTATTCTCCTGTATTCATCTAATTCATTTAATTCTTTCCCCATTTTCATGCGTCATAAACATGAAATTTTTGTTTATTCTTCCTCATCCGTGTATTTTTTGGATTGTTCATAATAGGTTTTTTTATTTCCGTTCGACATGTTACTCTCATTAGTTGAGGAGATAGCACTCGGGTTCCCATTCCTGAAGACACTAACCTATTTCATGGTGGTTATTAATGTTTTTGATGGTTTAGTTTCTTTAAATCATGGGATTATCAACCTAATCTGTCCTATAATTCTAATGTGACTCTCCAACAGTGACATACAGTATAGGAATCAAATGGGATCAGGGATTTGGGGTTCAGTCGTAGATGGGTTGTAAGGTGAAAACAGATTCAGTAAGCTCTAATTTTATTTCTACTTATATTCTTAATTTTAGATGATGTATTCATGTGGATCCCTCAAACACATTACCTCCTTCTCTATCCTCACATTATTCTTCTTATGTCCATGTTTTATATAGAAAAGTGGTAAAAAAGTGGTTTTTATTGTATGGTTAAGTGATATTTTTTCATGGAACAATTTTTTAGATGACTAAGACATTCATAGTTTGAATCAGTTTCATTCATGGTGTTTTTTCTAGTTTTTCATATTCATTAAATATTTTTAATATATGTTGGTTTTGTTTGTGAGTTCTAGATCTATTTGTTTCATGTTCAGTGAGATGTCACATTGTGTCTGGATTTGGGAGATGTTCATTTTTTTTCTATAGTGGAATCTGTTGGTGGTCTAATATAGCGGTGTGCTATTTTTTATGCCGTTGTGATGGGGTTGGATTCTCTATTCTTGTGTGTAATTTCACAGTGGTGACATTGAAATCCAGTGGATAGAAACCTCTAGTGATCTGTTATGTCTTTTGGATTGCGATGATGATGGTGGTTTTATAAAAGAAATGAAATCAGTGGTGATCATGTTGATGATGGTATGTGATGGGAATATAATGGTGTTTTTGAAATTTAAAATTTATCTTTTTCCCTTAAGATATTGGTTCCCACTGGCGTTGTTTTGGATGCTGATCAATAATCAAAGCTGGTTTTCTGAAAATAAAAAAACTTAATTTATAGTAAATTTTTTTTATTGAACCCATTTCACTCCTTGATTTAATAATGTTCTTAATATTTTGTTATTGAAACTGTTTATTCTATGTTTTAATAATTTTCCTATGATATTGTTATATAATTCATGTATTTTTTTGAGATAATCAAGTTCTAATGAGTTATTTATAGAATAAGTTTTCTTTTATATGGGTTACTAAATTTATTAATGGTTTATTGTATTACCATGTGAATTTATAATTTAATTATGGATTTTATATGTTATGAAATTCTAAACGTAAATTTTAAGGGTGTTTATGTGATATACCAATGATGGGTGGTTTTGTGATAATCTGAATATATGTGGATACAAGATAAAAAAATTATCGTTTTTACATGATAAACCAATTATGTGTGGTAACATGATAAACATATGATGGGTAGTTATATATTAAACCAACAATGTATGGGTACATGATAGTACTCCCACACATTGTGTAAGGAAGTCAACAACATAGTTATTCCATTTACAAGAGTGAATGTAATGGTGAAGTGAAAATGAATTCTCAATTTACATACGTGTTTTTTGAATGATTGTAATTGTTTTATAATGTTTTTGATGATCAATATTGACATCACCAAGATCATAATTATTAAATATATATATTTTGGAATATTAATAGTTTTCATATTAAATGATCCATGTATTGAAACATATTATTTCTATTATGAATCAAAAATACAATACTATTTTTTCATCATATTTTTATGCTCTACATAAGTACATTGATGAAATTTCCTTGTTAATTCATATTTTTACCATTAATGAGTCCTTCATCACACCCTTCATATATTTAATATCATATTGGATATAAAAAAATTTTGGTTAAAGAGTTAAGTAAATAATGGTTTTCATATTGATGGTGATGATGTATAATATGATAATGAAATGCTGTGTTATGTGGTTTAAATGCACATCTAAACTCAATTGAATTATTAATGCAGGAGTACTCATAATTATCTAAAATAGTAACCAAGAAATTTCAACAAGAATGTAACTGATGAAATATTTAATTATTATATTTAAAGGGATATATAATAAATTTGGGTTACAATTGTTGGCTTAAATTCTAGGAATGTAATGTTATGGATTTCAGCATAGGATCTGGGATTGTGGGTTATAGAATATTAGAACTGTAGGATTCAATGTGTGGAGTAAATTGATGTTATCTATTATAGTTATGATGTACACAATGAGTATTAAACCAAAGTAGAATTTCGTGACCTTAATATATGTTTCAACCATCAAAAAATATTGAGTGATTTTGGTGATAGATTATGAGTCTATTAACCTTCGCGCATTTGGTTCCACATTTTAAAATAATTGACTTTTTTCTTTTATTCCCTATGTTTTCTATTTATTATATATATCAAATTTTATGAAACAATATTTGGTATTGTCTTGCATGCATGTTATCAATTTTATTTATACTACATTGATGTTTTTGTTATGGAATATTGAACATCCTTATTTCTATATGTTGTTCCTTCAATTATTAATATATTTTTCCTATATATATATATATATATTTCATATATTTATCTATTATATACTCATGCTGAGTATGTGTATTTATTTTCTTTAGATTAAAATTGTAATTTATTTGAATTAAAGACATAAGAATTGTTTGTTTGAAAAAAAAATTAAACCACTGAATGATTTTCTCTTCAAAAAAAAATCTCATTAAAAAATACAATGATTAAATTTTATAATTTTAGATGAATTTTTTTTATACATAATGTTTTGTTATTTACATTATTTTTCATTTATATGTCCTTTTTTATTCATGATTTAAAAATTGTTCATTTTGAGAAAAAATAAAATGATTTATTTTTTTGTTTCTATTTTACTTGAAATGTGAATGAAAAAAAAATTTAAGTTGAAATTATGGGAATGGGTTTCATTATAAAATTATTTCATTGAATCATGTAGGTATCCTAATAACCTTTTTCTCATTCAATATGTACTCACATTGGATTGTATGTACTCTAAATTGATTCGGTGGGTCTGTAGCTTAGGAATTTTAGGATTGTTTTCATAACATTCCATTGGAATGAAAGTGTTGTAAGATTCACAATAGTGACTTTAGAGTAAAATATTATTTTCAATAATCAACCCCCCACCCCACGAGTTCATATTAATTTTTGCGCTAGGTGTTCTATTATTCTCCTCAGTCCCTACTTTTGTTCAATTTTGTTCCATAATTTTTTTAACAATATTTTATAAAAATAATATCTTTTATGTATAATGAAATCTGGTAAAATATTTTTCAAATTTTATATTTATTATTATTCAATTTTACTATTTTATTTTTTAATAAATAATTATTTTATAATGTAATGACATCCAATTTATGGAAACCACATCCCCATTACTCGGTGGGAAATTTTCTTGAACCTAATTTTAAATTTTTGAGAAATAATTTCCAGTTTTTTAATTATGATACCCTGACACTTGTCTTCTTCATCGGGTGATTGATAATTTTACTCATTCCCTATGGAAGATGAATTTATATAAGTATATATGTAACTATGTATTTATGAAAATATGTATGTATAAAATTTATAAATAAATAAAGTTATCAAGGAAGGAAGTAATAAGTTATCGTGTATGTATGTTTGTTATAAAGTATGTATATATATGTGTGTGTATGTATTTATGTTTGTATTAAGGTATATACATATTTATATATGAATGTATTTATGTACATATGTATGTATGTATATATTTAAGTTAGTATGTAAGAAATTCTTCATGTTAGTGAGTAAATAAGTAGTTATGTATATATGTGAGTAAGTATGTATGTATGTAAGATGTGTATTTTTTTTGTATATATGAATGTATGGATAGATGTATGTATGTTTTTATGAATTCATGTATTTATCTATATTCATATGGTTGTATAGATGATTTTATATAAGGATATATGTAACCATTCAAGCATTCATAGATGAATGGATGGATATTTAAATACATGAATGTATGGATTCTATTTTTATGTATATATATTTTGTATGTTTGTGTATAGGTTATTAAGTTACTAAGTATATATATATCTGTGTCAACATAAGTATTTTTTATGGGTTTAGGTATGAATGAATGTAACTATTTAGTCAAGTAGGGTGTTAGTTATATACATATAAGTATATGTTCGTATGTATTAATTCATTAATGGATGAGTGTTTGTATGCATGGTGTAATGCCCTGACATGAACCACTCAGTCTGAGATAGTGTACCACAATACCTCATGGAAACCCCCTCTATGTACGACAACTCCATATGGTAGTGATTTTTTGAACACCATCAGTATGAAGAAAATACCTGAATTATCATATCCATCCACTATAAATGTAAACAAATATAAACACTGAATGTAATCAATCAAAAGACAAATATGAAATATAATATCCTATAGAATAAAATTAATAAAATTGATAATTTTTTTATCCATATATGGAAATAAAAATGATAATATAATTTGAATGTAAATTAAAAAAACATTATTGTACACCAAATTACATACTTGTACCTCCAATAGATCCATGTAACAATACATAATCATCCTATATGGGTACCTTATCATTTCTTGAACCTGTATACATGATGTCTTCTTGCTCACCATGATTCCCATTATAAGAGTGCGTAAAAAAATCCAATATGACTCCACCAATATATCTTTTTCACGTGTTCATAGGTACAATAGGTGTATTCCATGATTATAATAAATAAAACAGTAATATAAAATAATCAATCACCATGTTCTTGTGTGATAAAGAAACCATCACAAGACTTAGTAAATAATGTTTTTTCTAAATACAACAATGATACCAAAATATATAATAAATGATCGAGAACTAGCCATAAGGTTGGTAATATGTCACTCAAAATCCTCAAGGAATCTATTTTGAGGTCTTCCCATAGGGCTGTTATGCTCCAACCCATTTAATGGGTTTACCATAGTTTTCTCGGCACAATATGCACCATCCAATTATATGGTTTAATCATACCTGATGGTTACTTTTAATGACTATTAATATAATACCCTTAAAGGAATGGTAAATATGCACAATGAGGAATTAAGTAATATATCATAAAATCATGTCATAATTAGTATATAGTAGAATCATATAATGTCATGTGACCTACACTAAGTATGGTAAAAATATACACCAGGTAAACATATGGAATCAAGAATCATATATGGGAATCAATGCATAAAAACAAACCCATAATAATATTCATCAATTATTTATTATATGATATGATAACACAATATGATCGTATTCTATAAGATTATTCAAGGTCCTCATAATGTTATTAAACTTGTGGCTATAAGGTTATTGATGATGTACTAAAAAATTCATAAAATGATTATGTAATAAAATATATTTCACAGTTATAAATAAATTCTCCCATGTTAATAATGAATATTTCATTTGTAGTTCATCAAACAATAGGTTTATAATGAGTACACAAAATATTCCATGTCAAGAAGGTTTTTTGGGAATTACAAAAATAACATATTGAATCAAAGGAGCTTTATTATTGATATATAGGTAACATGGATTTGAATTACTTATATTTATTTTATTTTCACATATTAGATACGAATTCATCTGAAATTATACAATAGAACATTGAGTCAACCACCATGAACATCAATATACCAGAAATGTAATGACCCAATGTTTATTTTATGAAAATTCCTTTCTCATAAGAATTTCATAAAAACACTTCAAAACATAACACGATGATCTACTAAGTGCTAAGTGACCTTTAAACATAATTTTGTCACTTTTGTGTTTGGAATTTAGAAAATACGACATACATGGTTGTAATCAATAAGTTTTTTGGAGTTCGATAAGAAAAACATAATTTTTGGTGAATAGTAACCTACCCTAATGAATAGTAAAAACCCTTATAAATATTGATATAACCTAATGAATAGTAACCTCAACTATGATAGTATAAAAATAATATTGATGTTGAAAGTACGACATACCTATATTTTAGAATAAGTTAATGAATATATTAAAACTGGTTTTTGATAATAAATAATCATTTTAATAAAATATTAAAATAATCATTTTTAGAATTTTTTTTTGAAAAATCGACTTCATTTTTGGATTCTACATGTAAAAAAATGGTTTGGGTAAATTTTTCAGATTTTTCTGAAATACCTGAAATTTTGATGATTAGTGAAATATGATAATTCAGAAAATAAGAAAATTACAATAATTATGATGTCATGATGATATTCTATTGATGTTAGCCAAATTAGTTCTGATTCACATGCTAAATTTACTATTTTTGGTCAAGTAATAATCACTATTCCTTATCATGAAAGAAATTACTAAACTATTGAATAAACAAATGGGAAAACCCTCTCCTCCTACAATATAAATGCCCATTCTCCTTACCTCTTTCGCTCAAACCTCTCAAGACTTTTTCATAGAAAAAATTCTTCCCAAATACCCTCCCAAGAGACTTCCTCACATCAGAGGATTTCTGGCCTTTCCAAAATACCAAATTAAAATCCCCTAAGAGGAGTCTAAAAGAGAGGAAATCAAAGGGTAAGAAACCTCATTCGTTTTCAAGTGTTTTGATTTCATTTATTTTATATTCATATGCACTCTTCCCCTTAACATAACCAAAAGGAATGAAAGCTCCAAAATATCATATATTATAGATTCTAATCATTTTATGGATTATTTCAAGCATTATGCTTCTCCTCCTCTACCTCACATTCTAGAATTAAAACAACATCTGTGATGTGTTGAATTACCGACATCATGGATAATGTGTTTACAAATTCTTTTATCATGTTGTTACTGGTCATGAAACCATTTATGTTATGGTTGAACCAGATTATTATATATTATATATTTCATATTTAATGTTATTCAATCCTCTTACACTCATGATATAAAACAATAATACAAAACAAGTCAATTATGGGAAAACTTGTTAAAATTAATTCAAGTGTTTAATGTTTAATGTAAAGGTTCACTATCACTCTAATTGACCAAATGAATTTTGTAATCATTTAACCTAATTTATGTACACTAATGTTATATAACTTATATTCTGGAAAACCACTTTCATCTTACAATTTATTTGAACCTAAATACAGTTGAACCGATCATTAAAAAAATGAAACAAACAGATTCGAACAATTAAATTGATCCTCGTAATCAATCAAAATGGGTATAAATGATCTTAAAAAGTATATACTAAATCTTATAAATTTATTTAAAGTTATATAACTTTTGATTAATAATCCTAATTTGACTATTCAGGAAATTAATATCAAGTGGAGAATAGCAACGCACCTAAGGTAAGGGATCCTCTCAATTTCACCCTTATTCATGATTGTTCACTATGTTAGGACATGTTGTGTGTAATTATTAATTATGGGGTATGATTTTTCACCTTCCCCATACATCCCTATTTATGTATGAGTGATTATAATTACCTTTCCTCTCTCAATAATCCACCTTATGTACTCCTGATACCATGCCAATAATCCGTAAATAATTCTACCCGAACATCTTTTATTACTTTGGGTTGTCTTATCATCCTTTCTACCAATATTATGTTATCATATATTTTCTTGTGAATACTCTAAATGTTATGTACATGGTTCATATTTATTTATCAAGACACTTTCATCACCCTCTTTCAGGGATATTCATGATTTTTTGTGATTCTCTCCTCATTACTTCCCGATAAGTTAACCTGTATTAAGGGAACTTCCCGAATTCTTTCATATTATCAAGTGTAATCTAGCTTCTATTTAAATTCACCTTTTTATATATAAAATCAGTATTTTTGTTATAAAATACCTCCATGTTTACTTCTTGTTTTATAAAAAATATTATGTTACTTTTCGTTTTAAGAGATATTCGATGTTTTCTTAAACCACAGTAAATTGTTTTGACTCAAAGAATCTTAAAAACAAATTTTACATATAATCACTTTAGTTTGAAATCTCATGTCATGATTTATGCCAATATAAATTATTAATGGCTATTTATGATTTAATTCCTTTCATTCATGGATGCTTTTATGTTACGTTCCTTTTTATTATGCTTCATGACTTTATTGTGTGCCCATTTCTTTCCTTGGGTACTCTTATGATTATGTAAGATTATTTATGTAGAAAGAATATAATTGAATAATATTAGATGTTTAAACCCATATAGGGCACCAAATCATTGGGTGAAGTTAAAGTCTCATGAGAAGATTATTGGAAAACGGTCCAGGCAGTTAACAATGCTTTGTGCTACTATGGGAAACGAGATTGGCGGTTAGACTTGACACGTAGTAAAGTCATGTTTATAGTTATTTCCACCTCTTTATGAAACCATGATTATATAATATCATTCACATATGATCCCATTCTTATTTTATTCCATGTTTTTATGATTACATGTTTATATATTACGATTCCATATGTCCAATGCTTCCAATATCATTATGGCAATCCTTCTAATTACTGTGCTTAAATTTTATTCGTATGTTCTTTACCTTACTATGATTTTTTAGATTATCCCATTGTTTATGTGTTCCCAGGGTACCATTTTCAATGTAATAGCTCAAGGTAAGTTAAGATCTCTTTATGTAGATAAAATAAATAAGTTTTTAGCACCATTTTATATGTGTGAGGTACCTCATTTCCAAAGATAGTAGACTTAATGATCCTTGGCTTGTACTCTGATGTATAATTAAACATAAAATCATGTATTGTTATGTGTCAATGTATGGGGTTTCTACAGTTGGTATTAGAGGATGGTCTAGTTATTTTTGGAGATTAGGAATAGAGAACCTTAGTGAGAACCTTAAGGACGAGACTAAGTATTAAAAAACATTAAAAAAATTGGTGAGTATTGAGTAAGTGGTTTATCAAGAAAATACATCCTTGTCTGAATACGTGCTGGTAGAGGTGGCTCTGGCACAGATGTATCCTAGGTGTAAAACAAGAAAACACCGCTTTGAGCTAGACTCAAACAGGAACTGGTGCACGATAACAGGCCTTGCTACACTCTTGGTTACGACCCTCCTAGGGGATATGCTTTTGTAGATTCACGAGCATAGTAAAAACCATTATTAATGGAAAATGACAATATGAATTTAAGTTAAGAAATATATTTTGGATAACCTAGATATAAACCTAGGGAATCACAAGTTAGAACATACTTCTTCTTTATAAGTTTATACTTTTATGTTCAATGTTCCATTTTTATTCTCAATAGCTATTTATTCATGACCTCTAATTATACTTTCTTTTTCATAGTTCATGGCGGGAAATAGAATAACACATTTCAACAACCAATGTGATAGGCAATGGGATGATGGCCCAAATGATATGCCAGATGTGACATATACGGGTGCTCAAAACATCATTGAAGTACTTAGTCAGCTGGCTCGAGTAATGTATAATAACATAAATCAGGTGGAATTTCTTCCTCCTCCAAGGAAAGTGCACGTTGTCGTGGAGTCCTTCATGCTGTAAAGGCCTCCCTTGTTTAGCGGATCTTTTGATCCCCTCCTCATGGAAAAATATATTAACTCCATTGAAAAGATATTATCCATCCTACAGTGCTCGGAAGAAGAGAAGTTTGTACTAGAAGTCTATGGTTTTGATGGGGAAGCTGATCAGTGGTGGAAACTGATCAAGAATACAATGTCCCAAGAGGAAACTGATTCCATTGATTGGTATGAATTCAAGAGGATGTTTTTCAACAAATATTTTCCTCTAACCCTTCATATCATGATGGAATGATAGTTCCTTAGACTCAAGCAGAAGGAAGATGAGTCCATCGGGGCGTGTGAAGAAAACATTATATGGAATGAAAGGTACACATCTAGCTTGGTCATGAATAATGAAATCAAATAGGATCACTTCTTTAGTGGACTAAAGCTGAGTCTATGAAAATAATTTGCGATTTGAGACTTCAACATTGATGAGGATATTGTCTGTTGTGCCCTCAAGGTAGAAATAGAGATTGAAAACTCTCAGTGGTCTCATGGTCCTAGTGAAATGAAGCGGAAAATGCAAAACAACATGGGTGTTCCATCAAAAAAATCCCATGATGGAATGAATCCCAACTTTTCCCTTTGCTAAAATTGTGGGAAGAATCATCCTGGTAACTATCTGAAGGGAACCACGAATTCCTTCAAATACAAAATGTTTGGTCATCTAGCCAAGAACTGCCAAAGGGATATGAAAAACCCCTCTAATGTTGAAGGAGAATGGAAGGCTTAGATCAACACTCAGACTACAGGGTAGTGTTTATAACTGCAAGGAGCTTGGGCATTATGTGAACAATATCCCTAATCTGAGGGTTGTCGGAGGCTATCATCAACAACCTCCAAGGAAATAAGGAAGGGATTATTCTATCACTACTACTGAGGTGGAGGAGGAAAACTATGTTGTGATAGATACTCTTGTTATTCATTCACTAATAGTGAACTTACTATTTTATTCTAGTTCTACGCATTCTTACATATCATGCATGTTTAGTGGAATTTTTCAAACCCCAGCTCAAAATTTGGTGGAAAATTTATGTGTGAGAATAGAGAATCTAGAAATTATTGAATCCATGGTTTATAAATCCTCCCAAGTTAATTTTTCTGGACTGAACCTCCCATCAAATCTTGTTATACATTCATTAGTGGAATTTGATGCTATCTTGGGCATGGATTGGTTTAATTTGTACAAGGGAAACATCAACTGCTGGGAAAGGGAGATTACTCTCCACATCCCGGAGAATCCTCCGATTATTTATAAGTGCATGGAGGAAGATGAATCTCCTTTTGATTCATTGTCTCAATTTAGGATATTGCTTCCTTATGAGAATGCATATCTAGCTCATATAATTGAGACGAATGAGAGAATCATGCTTGAAGACATGGCCATCGTAAAGGATTACACTGATTTATTCCCTGAAGAGTTTCCTGGTCTTCCCCCTAACCGAGTGGTTGAGTTCTCAATTGAACTGATCCCTGGATCTCTACTAATCTCAAAGACACCTTAGACAATGGCCACTATAGATCTAAAAGAGTTGAAGAAGCAGTTACAGTATAATGTGGATAGGGTTTTATACGGCCGAGTGCTTCACTGTGGGGTTCTCTTGTCCTCTTCGTCAATAAGAAGGATTGATCAATGCACATTTTCATTGATTATCGTGAGCTCAATAAAATCAGAATAATGAACTACAATCCCCTTCCTCAGATTGATGAATTGTTCGATCAGCTACATGGGGGCAATTATTTCTCTATGGTGGACCGTCGGTCAGGATATCACCAACTAAAGGTGAGGAAAGAAGATATTCCCAATACTGCTTTTCAAATGAGTTATGGACACTATGACTTCAGAGTGATGCCCTTTGAACTCACTAATGCTCCAGCAATTTTCATGGATTTAATGAATAGAGTATTTAGATATTACATTGACAAATTTGTGGTAGTCTTTATTGATGATATTCTGATATAATCCAACAGCAAGGAGGAACATGAGGAGCATTTTGAAATTGTGTTAAAGACTTTATGAAGGGGGAAGTTGTATATAATGTGAATTAAATGTGAGTTCTGGATGGAGGAAGTATCATTCTTGGGATGTGTTATCACCAGTAAAGTGATATATGTGGACCCTTCCAAGAATAAGGAAATGGAAGAGTGTCACAGACCATCTTCTGTAATGGATATCCACATCTTTTTGGGTCTATCTGGGTATTATCAACGATTCGTGATGAACTTTCCACAATTTTCAATCCCAATGGCCAAGCTGACATGGAAGGGAGTAAAGTTCATTTGGACATAGGAATGTGAATACTGTTTCAAGGAGTTGAGAAAGAGTCTTATCAATGCACCGGTACTCACACTCCCTTCAAGTGGGGAACACTTTGTGGTGTATAGAGATGCTTATAAAAAAGGCCTAGGTTGTGTTCTAATGAAAAATTATAAAGTGATATCATATGCCTCAAGGAAGATGAACATCGATGAGAAAAACTATCCCACACATGATCTGGAGTTGGTGGCTATGTTCTTTGCCTTCAAAATCTGGCGGCATTATCTCTAGGGGGGAGAAATTTGATATATATACTAACCATAATAGTCTATAATATATATTCACATAAAAAGAGATTAATGTGAGCCAATGAAGATGGATATATCTCATCAAGTATTATGACTAATCAATCTACTACCATCTCGGTAAGGCAAACAAGGTGGCAGATGCTATATGTAGAAATGATCATTCATTTTTATCAATGATGAGAATTGAAAAGTATACGATCTTCATAGATTTTGAATGGATGGACATGGGAATCATCAAGGGAGGAACATTATCAATCCTTGATCAATTGATTGATCAACCATCCCTCGTGGAGAAAATAAAGGATTCTCAAATAAGTGATGTGGAAATTCATAAAAGGGTGGAAGCTATTAAAATTGTGAAATCCTCCAATTTCAAAATTGATGAGGAAGGTGTTTTATGATTTTGGACATGATTATGTGTGACATCTGACCCAGAGATAATGAAGTATCTATTTAATTATTCACATTGCTCGACCTTCTCTATCAACCCAGGGAACGCAAATATGTATCGAGATATCTGAGAAAACATTTGGTGGGACAATATGTAATGATATATTTTTTAATATAGATCAAAGTGCCTCGTATGTCAGAAAGTGAAGGCTGAGAGAAAAAAATCTAAGGGGATGATGCAACCACAACCCATAGAAGCATGGAAGTAGAAGAACATTACCATGGAATTTTTCACTGGACTTCCAAGGAAATCTAGAGAAAACAACGCTATATGGGTCATTTTGGATTGTCTTATGAAGACTGCTCACATTATAGCGATTCAAGAGGACTTATCACTTGATGAACTTTTATGGATTTACATCAAAGATGTGGTAAGGCTGCATAGAGTACCACTATCTATTGTATATGACCGAGATCCAAGATTCACCTAAATGATTTGGAAAAGTCTCCAGCATGCTCTAAGCACTGAATTGAACATTAGTATGGCCTATGATCCTCAAACTGATGGCCAGTCTGAGCGAACTCTTCAGACCCTATATGATATGTTGAGAGCATGTATATATGGAAATCAAAGGAGGATGGGACCAACAAATTCCACTGGTTGAATTCTCCTACAATAATAGTTTCCACTCGAGCATCCAAATAGAACCATATGAAGCCCTTTATGGGAAAAGGTGAAGAACACAAACATGTTGGGATGAAGTCAGTTACCGTAAGCTTCTAGGACATGAAATGGTCGAAGAAATGGTGGAGATGGTGAAAACCGTTCAATAGTGGATCAAGGCAACCTAATGTCGATAGAAGAGTTATGAAAATAACGGTCGATGAAACCATGAATTTTAAGTTTTAGACATGATATTTCGATGCATATCTCCATGGAAGAAGGTCATGAGGTTTGGAACGAAAGGGAAGTTATGTCCCAGGTACATCATCCCCTTTGAGATCCTTGACCGAGTCGGAGCTGTGGCCTATCGACTGGAACTTCCACCTACCATGTTGAAAGTACATGATATAATTCATGTACTCCTCTTAAGGAAATACATATTAGACCCTTAACATGAAGTCTATTCAGAGGTGGTATAGTTGGAGGATGATCTTTCCTATGAGGCATAGCCAGTGAAGATTATGGATCGTAGAGACAAAGTTCTATGCAACAAGACTACTCATCTGGTCAAGGTACTATGGTGAAACAATAATTACAAAGAGGCAACATGGGAATTGGAGGAAGCAATGAAGGAAAAGTACCCACATCTATTTTTGTCCTAGAATGTAAAATGAATTTTTAAAGGAGAAATTTCTTAAGGGGGGAAGAATGTAACGACCCAATGTTTTTTTAATGAAAATCACCTTCTCATTAGTTTGTTATAAAATCACTTGAAAACACATAACAATGAAAAACTAAGTGCTAATTGACCTTTAAACAAATTTTTGTCACTTTTGTGTTTGAAATTTAGAAAATACAACATACACGGTTGTAATCAGTAAGTTATTCGGAGTCCAACAAAAAAACATAATTTTTGGTGAATAGTAACCTACCTTAATGAATAGTAAAATACCAATATAAATAGTGATATACACTAATTAATAGTATCCAAACCTATGATAGTATGAAATTAAAATTTATGTGGAATGTATGACATACCTATATTTTAGAATATGTTAATTAATGTATTAAAACTGGTTTTTGATAATAAATAATGATTATTTTAAATATTAAAATAATCATATATAGAAAATTATTTTTGAAAAATGGACATCTTTTTTGGATTCTACACATCAAAAAAAATTTAGGGTAATTTTTTTGGATTTTTCTAAAATACTTGAAATTTTGATGAGTAGTGAAATACGATAATTCACAAAATAAGAAAAATACATTAATTATGAAGTCATGATGATGTTATGCTGATGTAATCCCAATTTATTCAGATTCACAAGCTAAATTTACTATTTATGGTCAAGGAATCATCACTATTACTTTTTTTAGGGAAATTTATAAACTATTGAATAAACAATTGGGAAAATGCTCTCCTCCCTCACTATAAATACCCCCTCTCCTTACATCTTTACCTAATAGCTCTCAAGCATTTTTCCTAGCCAATATTATGGACAAATACCCTTCGAAGCTCCTTCTCCACATCCAAGGCTTTTTGTCCTTTCCAAAAGACCAAAATCGAAGCCCCTAGGAGAAGTCTCAAAGAGAGGAGATCGAGGGTAAGAACCCTCTTTCATTTTCAAGTGTTTTGTTTTCATTTTATTTATTTTCTTATACACTATTACCCTTACCTTATTCAAAAGGCATGGAAGATTCATAATATCATATATTCTGGATTATAATCATGTTTATGGAAAATTTCAAGCATCATGCTTCTCCTCCTCTCCATCACGTTCTAGAATTAAAACATCGTCTGGGATGTGTCGAATTACTGACACCATGGAAAATGTGTTTTCAAATTCTTTTTTCATTTTTCATATGGTCATGAAACCATTTATGTTATGGTTGAACCTGATTTTATATATGTTATATTTCCTATTTATGGTTTTGTAATCATCTTACACTCATGATATAAACCAATAATACAAAACAAGTCAATTGTGGGAATAATCGTTAAAATTAATTAAAGTGTTTAATGTTTTTTTGTAAATGTTCTCTTTCACTCTAATTAACCAAATGAATTTTACAACCATGTAACCTAATGGATTTCCACTAATTTTATATAACTTCAATTCTGGACAACCACTTTCATCTTACAATTTATTTGAACCTAAATACAATAGAACTGATCATTAAAACAAATGGAACAAATGGACCCAAACAATTAAATTGAACCTTGAAATCAATAAAAATGCGTATAAATGAGCCTAAAAATGTTATACATAATATTTTACATTTAGTTAAGGTTCTAGAACTATTGATTAATAAATATAATTTTACTATTCATGACATTAATATCATGTGGAGAACACCAATAGACCTAAGGTAAGGGATCCTCTCAATTTCACCCTTATTCAAGATTGTTCACTATGTTAGGTCATGTTGTTTGTAATTATTAATTATGGGTTATGATTTATCACCTCCCCCATACTTCCATATTTATGTATATGTGATTATAATTCCCTTTCCTTTCTCACTAATCCCCCCTTATGTACTCCTGATACCATGCAAGTTGTCCGCAATGAATTCTACCTGAACCTCTTTTATTAATTTGGGTTGTCTTATCTACCATTATACCAAAATTTTGTTATCTTATAATTTCATGTGCATACACTAAATGGTTTTTAAATGTTCCAAGGGTATTTATCCAGACTATTTCATCCCCCTCTTTTCGGGATATGCATGCTTTTATGTGATTCTCTACTCATTTCTTCCTGATAAGTGAACCCATTTTAAGGGAACTTCCTGAATTCTTTTATATTATATAGTGTACTCTATCCTCTATTTAAAGTCACCTTTGTCTTTGTAAAATCAGTCTTTTTATTATTAAAACCCACTTGGTTTACTTTTGGTTTTATAAAAAATATTATTATGCTTTCTGTTTTAAGAGATATTCGATGTTTTCTTAAACCACACTAAATTTTTTTTAACTCAATGTTTTCTAAAAACTATTTTTACATGTTAAAAATTATGTTCGTTATCTCAGTTCATGATTTATGCCTTTATAAATTATTAATTCCTATTTAAGATTTAATTCCTTTCTTTCATGGATGCTTGTATGTTACGTCCCTTTTTATTATGCTTTATGACGTGATTGTGTGCCCATCTATTTCTTTGGGTACTCTTATGATTATGTATGATTGATTATGTGAGATAAATTATATGAAAAGCATATATATGAATAATAATATATGGGTGTGCCAAGATATTGCTCCAATTCATTGGGTAAAGTTAATGTCTCATGAGAAGATTATGGGAAAACGGTCTGGGCGGTTAGCCTTGGCTTGTGCTACTATGGGAAACGAGATAGGCGGTTAACCTTGACTCGTACTAAAGTCATGTTTAAATTTGATGCCCCCTCTCTATGAAACTATGCTTATATAATCTCATGATTGTAAGATCCCACGCTTATTTTATTCCATGTTTTTATGGTCCCATGTTTATATTTTATGATTCCATATGTTCCATGCTTTCAATATTATTATGCCAAGCCTCCTAATTCAGGTGATTAATGTTTATTCTTATGTTCTTTCACTTTCTGGGATTTTTCAGCTCATCCCTTTGTTCATATGTTCCCCAGGGTACCCTATGCGGATGTAAGAGATGAAGGGAATTTAGGAGCTCTTTATGGAAATTAAATAAAGTTGTTTTTTATCCCCATCTTATTGGTGTTATGTACCTGGTTTCTAAAGACACTAGACTTAACGATCCTTGGATTGTTCTCTGATGTATAATTAAGCATAAAATCATGTATTGTTATGTGTAAAGGGCTAGGGTCACTATAAGAAGTCATTTAATATTAAATTTATCCATCATAAGGTACATGAATAAATAGATCTACATTTTTTAATATATTAAAACTTATTTGAAAACATCCACAATCAACAAGTAACTAATATATAGTCAACATATATTCTATTAACATTTTACATCCACCACTATTGTTTCAAATTATTTTTAATGACTTAATTTTCTATAATAAATAAACATTCATGAAGATCAGCAATAAGACGATTCAAAAAAATATACTCATAGAACATCCATATTTTTTGGTAGGTCTCTATCAGATCAAGATATATTTTCAAAACACAAGACCTTTAACAGAATTAAATGGGATTAAATAATTTTTCCTAGGATCATCATATAAAATATATATCCATCAAATATTCATTCTCATGATTCAAATAATAAGAATAATTTTCCATATCTAAAAGGAATACATAATATTTTAGTGTCCCCAAATTTCTCCATTCTTAATGAATTTACAAGAGATGATTAGAAGAACATCAATAACTAGAGGGGAGAACTAGAATTTAGAATAGATGAATTTGGGAATTATTTGGTTATTAATGATCATAATAAATGGGATAGATTAAAATATTGTGGTGTTAATTTAATCAACCATTAGATGGTTCACACCGAAAAGATGGTGTATTGAATAGGATATCCTAAGTTATGGATGATATGGACTACAGTTTCTTAGAGACAGAAAACAACTCCATTGGTAAGTTTATGGATTCCACGAGCATGATTATGGATTATTTCATCCCCAAAATGCTGTTACACCTCTCTTCAAATCAACAATTTTTTAAAAAAATCATTATTAAAAAATATAAACTCTAAACACCCAATAAAATAGAATAAATAAAAATAGTAAATATAATATTATAATATTTAAACTCAACATAGATCAAAAATTAGAAAGGTTGTTACAGTTTCACCCAATTACATATCTTCCATGATATGTACCATTAAATGTTCAATGTTGGAAATTATGCTATTGAGTTCGAACATTAGCATACCACACCATGAAATCCTCTCAGACCTATCCATAACAAATTTGAAATTGGAATGGTGGTATTTTATTATAATGAATGAGTTTCTTTCATTGGTCATTAATCATATCATGGTTACTACATATAATGCATCAGAACTCGGATCAACATCCACATAATTGATGAAATGTGTGGGATCAGTCACGTACCGACAACAATTATAAAAATGAAAACATCATGAAAACCTCTACAGAGATAAGGCTGATCCATATTATACTTCACAGTCCCAACCCACTCAGTGATCTCAACGGGTCCATCATAGAGTGGTGCTAGCTTCAATTTCTTCATCAAATGTAGAAGAAATAAATAGGGAGTCACTCATAAAAAGAACCAGTTTCATTTATAAATATAAAAATGAATAATTAAAAGGATATAAATATTCTTCAAGTTATTATGATATTAGATCGTCCTATTATGAATTAACATCACTCTCCAAGAGTTCTCTTGTACTGTTCATGTCCCTATAACAACTTCCTCACCGAACTAGTGGAAAATATTTGGTGAATTACAAGGAATTCCATTGAAACCATAATATGGTACCATATAAATAAAATAATGGTAAGTGTTGTTGAATGTGAACTTAACCAAGGATTATTGATCATTCCCATGATCCACCAAAGTCTGTGGAGAAAGGCCAAAGCCTATACTTTATTATACAAGTCATATTCTTTTATTGTCCATCTATATGGGGATGATACATTGTGCTCAAATTCATCTATGTCCTTATGTCATTTTGTAACAAAGAACAAATCTAGAATAAAATGAATTCTAATATATTAGTTATCATTATCAATTTATATATATGCATGTGTACTTCCCCCATAAACATACATCCTTCCTAGATAAACTTCTGAGTGTGCATCATGAACAAGAAAGAAATGAAAATCATTAATCTATTTAAAAAAATAACCAAATTATTCCATGAAACCTAAGTGTCCTTTTTAACACCACCATGAATCCCATTGAGTCATCCTCCAACATAAATATTGTCAAATAAAGTTGCTAGATAATCCCACCCGAATGTTGGTGCTCAACCATAATCCTCGTGAAGGAAAGTCAATGGAAATCAAATCTATAAACGTGTCTCTTTATACCTGAAAACCAGATATACCTCCTCTGTTAATTGTACGTATTTCCATATCATGTTTGAACCAGCCTCATATATGTATAAAATTCTCACATTATCTATTCATTGATGGAATAAGGGACTACATCTATACCATGTGTAAGGATCACATCATCATCACCCATTGATAAATTGGGTAGTGGTTCACCTACCTCTAGCCATTGTCACATCACAATACTCTATGGTTAAGTATATATACATCCCCTCATCTGATAGTGTCAATAATTTGTGACCACTGTTGGATCGCATATCATTTATCTAAGTTTTTTTTAACATATATCCTCAAATCAGCCAAAAAAACTCAACAGTTTCCATTGTTTCTCTGAGGGATGTTAATCATGAACCTAATGTACCTGATTTTTATTGGTAAGAGAATCTATAAATAACATACATTTACCAAATACAAAATCCATCTCAAATTAAAATTTATTAAGATACTATACCTTGAGCCTCTATTTCAAATTTATATCATGATGTGTGATGATCTATATGATGATCTTATTGTATGTGAAATAATTAAATCCTCGTCCCAAAGAGATAATATATCATACACTTGGATGAATAGATTATAACAACTAGTTATAAGTTATGAATAACATTTTTATACTTTTGAGGTCATAGCTGCTATGAACCACTAGATACTACCATCCCTGTCTACATAAGAACCATTCCAATACAACTTCTATTTCATCATATGACAAAAAATATTAAATCCCATGATCTAGAAGAATCAAAAATGTTGTTTTAAGAATCACTCTTTTTTACATTAAGAAATACATCCTCACAAAATTCCAACTACTAGAATATCACCACTTTCTTCATCAATTATGACATGGTTTTTGGTTAATGGGAGATGTTCTCTATAAAACTCCAACAATATCCCTACAATTATAAAAAAATTATTACTAAAACACACTCATAAAATATGTTCAGGATATAAAAAAATCATCTATCTCCATGTCCACGTATATACCAATATCACATAACACATGCCCCAATAATTTTCCATCATGATTAAAAAAATTATACTTCAATAAATTTTCATAATTATGATGTGGTGTGTTTGATTGTAATCTATCTTGAGATGTAGAGTGTTATTATCTAGGGTTACTTTTCAAATGATGAAATCATCAAAGAAACCCATGATGAATTAGTAAATATATGGGATGAATATAGGATTCATGATATCCATGTACACTTAAGTAAAATTCATTAGTATATACAAAATCACCATGTACTCATACAACATATACCTACTTAAAAATTCCTTCATTATAATGTTCTCCTCTCCAAGCGATAATTTGTGATAGGCAGATCAAATATCAATCTTGTACATCCACCTAGATCCCTATAATCAATTAAATAGGACATTTATCCTTGAAAGAAATGTACATATTCATCAATGTCAACTAATATAGCTTCAATTAAACTATATAGAGTCAAATAAAAATCCTCAAATTCATGGGAAATATGATAGGATCTCCCAATAGCGAAGTAATATAATTGAAAAATCCCTGACATTCTAGGTCATATTGATACAAAATAAGCTTATTCATCTGATTCTATTCTATACAATTAAAAGGTATCAAGATGATATTAGATCCAATAAATGGTATAATTAGAAATTCAATGCGTATTTCATGAAGAATTATTTTGATTTCATCAAGAGTGATTTGTTGACATAGATTTATGAGTGGAGAAAAGTATTAGGGGATACCAAAAATATTGCTAAAAGAATCAAGAATATAATCTATGTTTCTATTATTGAAAACAAGTATTAGTCTAGAATATATCTACCCACTCCCTACACTCATTTTATAGTCATTACATACTTCTATCCATTGGATTATTAATTGAAATCTATCCTTCAAAAGATCCATAGGTAATTGATTGTATCTTTCCTTCACCTATATGGATCTGTGGAATTAAATACCAATACAAGAAATATTTCGGATTCCCTATATCCTCACACTCTGTATACCAATTCTGAGTTTCTATGAATAAATTATAATAATAATTGAACATCAAAATGTTTATTCATAAATGAACTCCTCCCACACGGTCCGAAGATGATATTCTATAGTCCCTCTCAAAAATAACACATTACTACATGTCCCTAGTGTTTCCCTTCCTATTAATAAATGTGAAACGTAACAAAATAGTAAGAGATCTATAATTATGTGTATTTAATGTAGTACGAACACCAATAGGTTGATCAAAATCTAGTAATTTTACAACAAACATGACATTTCATAGATCCATAAATAATTTCATTAGGTAGAAACACATGACCTGACACATCATATAAGGATGAAGAATGATCTCTAACATCATGGAACTTTCTTCCTCATTTCAAAACATGGGATTATAATAACATTACATCTCAAAGAAATGACTGGATTATTAAAATAATTTCATTGATCTATACATTTTCTTCTATAAACATAGATATATGGTCATATTATCATTTTGAAAAAAAATCCCACCAAATAGGTTCTTAATGGCCTCCTTGGTGAGACACTCAATTCATTAGTCTATCCCATTATTTCCCACCACATACTAGAGGGTCCCTATTTCATGATAATTTTCAATTCCATGTTATCTCATATGATATATCAATAAGGTCAAAGACAACCTTGATGATTTATATCTAATAATCCTACAACCCTCTAGTTATTTAAATTTATAATTTATTATAGAGAGGGATGTCCTCTATATAGTGTACCATGGACCATAGTACCCCCTTTACCTAGGAATGAAAATGATTAAAGGCTCTTGGATGTGATGGGAGTACTACCTTTTTCATAAGATCATGTTTGGTAGAATGTTTTACAGTAAAATATTTAATAGTAGGTGGTTAAAAGGGGGAATCATCCCTGGATAAAGTTCAATAGAATCTATTATTTAGTGGTCTAATATTTTATATCGTAGGTTTCAACTTTTGAATAATGTATTATGCCTTAAATCCTTTTTTGTGTATACAGAAATCATAATAAGTGTAACAGATCACATAATGTTTATTTAATGAGTCAACATATACCCAAAGGTATATCTATCCTACACATATCCAAGGAATCTATCCCTTCATTTTTGTCATATTAAAAAAACACATAAATATATATAAATATATTCACTAATATAAAACATTCTCAAGATAAAATATTTAATACAAAAAGAAATATCACAATAGTATGTAAAATAGTTATATCCCCATATTAAGAATACAAGAATATACTAAATAATAAGTGGAACAATGTAATTATCTTAAATAAATATTATTAATCAACATAAGAATAAATTTGTAATTATATCATTTGATCCCAATATTTATGCATGAATGAATCCAAATCCCATAAAATAGTGACGGAAATCCCCTATGTGTTAATATGAGAACCATTGAACATATGAATGACAAGAAGATTTAAACTAACCTACTTATATAAAACATATCCTATCACTTTTATATTATGTCTAAGGTTAGGAAAAATAATAGAATAAAAATATTCTCTAATATGATTTTCTAACACCCTAACACAATCCACTAGGTCTAATATAGAGTTCCAAAAGACCTTATGCGTGCCTCCATACATGAATGAGGCTAATGATTGTAATTTATGGTCTAGAAACTTAAAGTTGTGAAACTATGTATTCATTATTTTATCCTGAAACCATTTATAAAAAAAGTTATCATTTAGATTAATCAAGTGGAGGACTAATATTCAATATAATAATGGTTGGAAACCATGTCCAATGAAAATATTGATAAACTGGGCTCTTAGTGTGGAAATCCTGACAAATTTATATAAAGGGAAAATCATTAAATAAATAATACTATGTATTTGGATAGTTTAAGTCCCAAAAACACCACCAAATCCATGCTTCATAACTCAATATTCTTCCATGAGATTCTATCCCTATCAAAAAACCTTATACATAAAGACCTCACACGCATCAAGATTCTTATGAATGGTGTGTGTAATATAACCAAGTGGGAAACCATAAATGTGTCATTACCAATTTCTAAAAGGAATAAAATGAATATTCTATGAAATTAAAAATTTAAAAAGAAATCAGAGACAATTAAACACTAAGATATCATGTTCTAACTATGACAACATGTGTCAGGATCACACATACTTCAGTTCCATTAGGGAAGGATAGAAAGAAGATGAGAGAAATTATCAAGATGAATAAACATGCCTTGAAACAAGTAACTCATAAAGCTTAAGGAATCAAGTATATATGACACTCATTTTCCCTAATGCATCGAGTTCTGTTATCCTACACAACGTCATCAAGGAATTGAGATTCCATTGAAACCACAAGCCTTCATGATCCTACCATATTAGGGTTTCATTTTCATCATCTAAAAAAACACGTGAACTCCCCCTATATGGTGTAATCATAAAATTATATTTACCCATCATGAGTACTATGAAAATTACTCTAAAGGCATTCTAAATATACAAAATAATGAGTTGACTAATATTTTAAAATATTACATTATTATGAAACTATAGTGAAATAATATAACATCATGTTATTAAATCCACACATTATAACAAGATACTATTTAAATAATCATGAAATAAATCATATTATATTGGTATCTAAATCTATACACACCTTCTAGAAACACTATCAGAAAAAAGGATATGCTGACCCAATATGGACAAAGTATACAAGATTATACAATGGACTAAAATGTTAATGAATTTCTTTTTCCAAGCTTGTTGAAATAGTACCAAAAATGTTTCCCCCGAATCAAAGCCCGAACCACATCATACATTCTCATATAATATTAATGAATGATTGGGATGTTTATCTGTGTTATATTGCATTAAATATGAGGTTAATAAAGCAAAAAAATATTCGATGTTATGAGGTTGTTTGAAAATTAGATATTTCATATATTACATCAATGGAACTATTTTTGAAATTTATCAAATAAGTGTACCTAAATTCAACAAATTTAATGTTTCTTTATTAATAAATCAATAATTACTCATAAATTCTATAATGGAGCCTCAAATAATTCCAGTTAACAGATTCCCAAAAAAGATATATCAATGTAATATAGATCCATAATGATATTCATAAAAAACTATATCTCAAAATGATCGATATATGGAAACATACCATGAAACGTCCACTGTATATAAGGGATCAAACTCATGTAAAAATGGATGTCATTTAAATGGAAAATCCATCACGAATTTCCCATGTTAGCATAAAAAATATTATATTTATATAATAAATTTGACATCTGGAGGATTCAAGATAGATTATCCATTATCAAATACAAGTATAATGTCCATATTTGATGGTAAATTAATATAGCCAAAAAAATTTGTCAAAATTCATGATCTGTAAGTGACCGAAAGAGTAAGGAATAATATTTCCTGAGGTTATCATAGAAATAAAAGATCAATTATAGTTCTATTATAATATATTATGTTTGATGAATAAAATGAAATAAATCAATGGAAAACTCTCCATGTTTCCATAATTTAATTGGTCCATGTCTAATTAATCAATGAGAGATGAATGGGAGGGAACAGATTACTAGGGATTATGTATAAATGTAGAATTTTGTGAATTGGTGTTATATTTGGGTTTTAATGTGGGTAAAAATATAGTGAGTTTGATATCCTATTTGTTATTTTTATTAATCCCTCATACTAGGAGTACCAATGAGATTAACATAACCAAACTGGTTCTAACCACACCAATGATAGGTTGGTGGGGAATTTAGTTTCCATTAAACTGACATCAATCCTACCAGGGATCCAATGGAATCACCAACAAGAATGTGGTAATTTTCAATAACCACATTTCCATGCCTCATCCCATACCTTAAACCAATGCTTCTTAGACCATTATTCAAAACCCCCATTATCCGTACAACCCATAAAAGTTAAGAACCACAATAATAATGAAAAATTATTTTATGTTTATACATATAATAAATTGAAAACATGAAATGATGTTACACATGCATTAATGGATGGATATATGTAAGTAAGTATGTATGTATATAGGTATGTATGGGCATATTTAACTATCTGTGTATAAATATATTTATATATGTGTGTCGATGTCTATGTTTGAAAGTATGATGGTATATATCTATGTATTTTTATTTGTTTGTAGGAATGTATGTATATTTTATGGTTTGAATGTGTGTCTATATATATATATTTGTATGTTTCTATGGATCCATGTATGTATATATCAAACTAGAATAGGATGCATGATAAGTTTCCAAATTCATTCTTCCATCAGTCCAAAGGCCTGCTACTAATAGCCTCTAGCTACTGACATGTGGTAGGGTATCACAAGTTAACATGTGGGATCAAATTCACACTCGTGAAACCCAAGTATCAAAACTTTTACTAAAAATAAACATGAATTGTGGCGTCCCTACATGGGGATATCATGAAAAAACAAATTAGTATGGTTACAAATAAACTCCAACCAAACACATCATAATAAGGATTAAAAAATAATATTTAAAAAAGTCCATGTAATGGAGAAAATTATAATACATTGTCTGCAAAATCCCAAAATAAGGAACCAAAATAATGAAAAAAGGAGTTTAGAGAGATTAAAAAACCACATGACCTAAATTAATCAATACTGCATTGGAGACAAAATTGAACATATTGATGTCACTCTAATGTCACCACCATGATCCAATGATCACCCTCTTCGTAAAAAATGTGTTTTAAAACCCACCCACAGGAAAAAACCTGAAAATTATTAGAAAACATGAAGACCATATGCCCACCAACATTACTCTGTCAAGAGAGATCCAAATGATACTAGGATACTACCTAATGTCCCCTATATTTAATTTTCATATATACCTTGTACACATTTATAAAATGAATAGAAAATTATTTTTTCCTTTATTTTATGAAAATATTTAAATAGAAAAAATAAATAAATTATATCATCTTAAAAAACATAGCATTTATAGGATATGACTCAATAATAACATACAAAGGTAATTTCTTTTCAATACAAAAAATTTAATTATAATAAAATATCACCCTACAATACATAATAATGAGGCATAATATAGAATACATGGCATGTGGAATGATCTTTGGGACTAACAACATTAGTTAAAGATGTTAAGAAATATAAAAACATACCGACTTTTTAATAGTCACATAATAATTCCCTAAATCTCAATAACTAGTCTCATTAGTGAAAACACCCAATATAAGAAACAAAATTCATCTAATGAACACAAACCATTGTGTAATCTTAATAAGAATATATGACATACCTTTAATCACACAATTATTTCATAGGATTCCTCATGTCACAACTGATGTAGGTAGACCTATAAATAAGAAATATCATTCTCAAGAATATCACATAACTCAAATTCAATAGATCACTATAATAAAATACATTATATCTCCAACACAACCCCTAAAATAAAAATCCACTAACCCAAACATCATAATCAGAAATCATAAATTTTATAACTATTAATAAATGTTCAAAAGAATTGAAAATAGTAAATCATGGTTATAAACAATGGTGTAGCAATCAATCAATTAAATTGGATCACATAATTTGTAATTGAACAAACTATTTATATGATGAAATGGAATGATTTGAATAACCATTTTTATAAAAATGTAAAACAAAAAAAATAAAATGGGGAATAACACATAGCACTAATGAAAAATTAGAGTAATTCCCTAAGAAATATTCATTATAATTCACAAAAAAATGGAAAATTCATAAAAATTGTAAATGATGTGAAACGATCAAAATACCAATAAAAAAAGGATTTATCAAAATCAATAAACTAAATTGGAATAAAAAACGTTTAAAAAATGTAAAACCTATAAAAATATAACCCCCCCCCCCAATTTATAAATACATATTAGTCCAAATCAAAATAGAAAATTATATTTATTATAGAAAACCATGAATTGAATTTTATCACATTCCATGAATATATAAATAAGATCAATTGAAAAAATCACTTCACCATTTATAGAGTAAAAATTAATTAAAACAAAAATATACATTGATAAAAAAAATAAATATTCATATATGTCATATGTATAGTAAAAAAGACACTTTTAAAGCATCATGCATCCATAGTAAACTTTAATAAATGTCTATCGAATGGAAAAAATAGCCATACTTACTATAAACTTGTGGGATTCAATATATAAAAATAGTATATATATATGGATGGATCAAAACCCATAGAAACAAAACCCCCCCAATAGATATACCCTATAAAAACAAAATATTTCCACCCATTTCCATTAATAATTTGAAGTATTAGAGATATTATAATAAAAGTTATATATAAAGAAGGGGAAACAATTATATTTATATTTGGGGAATACACCAACATGAAATGACTAGGAAACCACAGAGGGGTTATTATAAAGTGTATATAATCCCCAAATAGGTGGTAAGAATAGAGGGGAAAAAATTAGTTTGAGATTGGTAGTGCCCCAAAAACAGTCCTGGAGAAATTAGAAAATTAGAGAAACCTATAAAATTCCCATGGTTTTATTGCACAGTTTACAAGAACATTTATAGATAATTTGGTAAACAATTTTCAAAACATCCCATGTCACATGGATTATCATTATTTTTAACTAAAATTTTAGTAACTATATGATTTCTTCTCCCAAAAACTACTATTGTTGCATGATTGTTTCTCTATAGATTTTTAAAAATTGTGTCTAATCATGTAACCATGGGATTCAATCTAAAAATAAAAAAATTCACAATAGGATAGTCCAAAATCATGAAATAAATTTCCCTTCAAGCATAATCAATAAAATTTATTTTCATGGTGTCATAATTCTCCTCACCATTACACATTCTACATTATAAATTCATCTATATCATTAGAAAAATATATGGCCAAGTTTGAATCACTGATATAAATGAAACAACCAATTCATAAAAATATATGATATGAATCCAATAACATGGGTCCTTAGAAGAATCCTCTAGGGAAGTATTATCAAAAAAATTTAATTTCTACCATAAATCAAGACACTAAAAATCATAAAAACATATTGTTCTCAAAATATGATGAAAGTATATAAACTTTTATAGTTTAATTTTAACTCAATTACAATAAAAATTGAATATATAAAAAAAATAATCAGTTTACGTGTAATTATATTGTCTAATTTATAAAAACACAAAAACCTCAAAAATATTAGAGGATACATGAACTACATTCAATTGTACATTCAAAATAAAATTTACTATAAAGAAACACCCCTGAAATAATGGAAACAAATACACTAAATAATGGTATCAACACATCGTATAATTCATCTAAAATTGTGAAACCACGTATTTTTGCACACAAATTATTGATCATCACCACAAAAACACACCCCAATATACTATAGAGGAACAAGAGTAATGCCACCAAAAAACGATCAAACAGCTCAAAACATAAAAAAGATAACATCCATGGGGGTAACCTAAACTATTTACTGGGTATGATAATAAAGATAAATCTCTCTAAATAAATATATAAATACCAAAAATAAATCATGCCTCAATCATGAATGACATTTTTCTGACCTTGTTCCATGAATCAATACCAAGTGTAACAAAGGGAATTGTTTACCAAAAACCCACTAACAGTTTTATTAAAACTAATCATGAACCCATTACCACTAATGCTCTTCAAAAAAACTATAATTTTATCCCATATATCTCATCATTGACTTAAAAAATTCACATGTAATACATCTATGATTTTTGAAATCATGGACTACAAAATGAAAAATGATCAAAACATCCATAAAATATTAAGGAATGTATATAAAAAGGAATAAACTTCTCATAAGAATAATAACTTGATAAAAAATCACTATCATCATTCATAGAAAAATATATAGTGTCTAAAAATGAGAATGAAATTAAAAAAAAAAGACAAGAAAATTTTAACTTGTAATCCACAAAACCACTTCTGACTCTCCCTTATATGTAATGACATTAAAAATAATATTATCATATCTGGGTCTGAGACTTATTCTTTGGATATCTATATAGCATAATAACCTATGAACATGGATTGATAAATAATACATAATAAATTTTATTCACGATATATCAAAATTTGGTTACATTTTGCTACATTTTCTACACTACTAGACCATTATCAGCATCAAATTTCATCCTGATGAATCAATATTAATAACACAAGATGTTTTGAGACATCACATTCCATAAATTTTATAGCTAAAAAACTCATAAATGATTTCCATATATGGTATCCCACAAAGATAATCCTAAAAATATGAAAGACCACCATAATGACATCTAGGTGATGGCCTATTATGATGAACCAAGCCTTCATTGAATCAAATGTATCGAACTTAGTAGAAAAAGGATCCATTCCAATGCAATGTTCTATATATGATTAATTAAATTTTTAATAAAATCAAAATTTACTTGAAGATACAAATTTTATAACCAAAAATAATATTATCATGATTTTAAAAATTACATTATGTCTAATAAAATTATCATAAAATTAGAAGACATAAAATTTATAATTTATGAACACAATTAAGGAAAATAAATTTTTTTAAATTAATTAATTAATTGTAATTAATTTCTTATGACATAAAAACATTCCATTACTTTTAATATGGTCATATTGTTAGTTATAAGATTCCTGAATTTTATAAATACATTCATTGCTGAGGAAACTATTCATTTAGAAGAATTACTATTCATAATGGTCATATTACTATTTGTAAGGAAGGTTACTATTCACCAAAAATTATGTTTTTCCTATCAGCCTCCTAACTTCCAACAGATCACAACTTTGTATGTAATATTTTTTAAAATTAAAAACACAGAGGTGGAAAAATATATTTTTAAAGGTCACATGTTATTTCATTTATGAATGATTTGAAATTTTTGTTTCCTAATGTGATTGATTGTGAAATTACAACAATAAGGGAGATATTGCATTGAAAAATCTTTTGGTCAATAACTTTTCCCCCTTTTTGAAATTGATCCCTTGAAAATTGCATTTTACATATTTAGGTGTGGGTACATCTTCTTAATCACATCCTCTGGTTCCAAAGGTTCATCTTCATACTTATGGTTCCTCCACAACACTTTGACAAAGTGGGTTGTCTTTTTGCCTTTAACATTATCTCTTGGGTCCAGAATCATTATTAGATGCTCCACATATGAGATATAATCATCCAACTATACCACATTTTAGTTTAGTACACATGAGGGATCTATTATGTATCTCATTATGAGTGATACATGAAACACATCGTGAACAAGAGCCATATTCAGTGGATGTTTATACTGATATGCCATAGCCTTTATGCGGTCACAGATCTCAAAGGAACCAATGTACATTGGGATTATAATCCATTTCTTTCGAAAACACATGAATCTCATCCATGGTGATATTCAGAGGAATACTTTATCTCCAATGTCGAATTTCAATACCCTTTGATGGTTGTCAGCATAGCACTTTTGACGACTCTTAGCAGCATTGATATTTTTATTGATGGCATAGAATTTCGATGTCATCTCTTGCAAAATATTAAGTCATAGTATCTTCCTTTCTCAATCATCATCACAATAGGAAGGAGTTATAAATCACATTACTTACTGATCATCATATAGAGACATCTTAATACTCAAGTTTAAGATATTGTTGTATGAGAACACAACCAATGGTAGATGATGATATTATCAACCTTTTAATTCCAAATAAAAATATCTGAACATTTATTCAAGCATATGAATTGACTTTTTAGATTGGCCAAAATATTTGGGGTGATAGGTCATTCGAAAATTTAATGCATTACTCAAATCATGTTGGTGACTCCTATATAATTTATATGTGAACCTTGGATCATGATCAAAACAAATCTAGAGTGGAACACCATGAATTATCACCACATACTTCACATATATCTTTTCATGAGGTTTAATTGAGTGATATTCCTAAATTGGGTTAAGATGGAATTTATTGGTGAGTCGGTCAACCACAACCCCTATTGCATCATTTCCGATTGACATAAACAGGAGACTCGTGACCAAATCTATAGTGATATTATCCCATTTCCACATGGGTATAGTCAATGGTTTCATCATCCCATTAGAATTTTTTCAATCTCCATTAACATTCTAACATACCAAGAACGTTGAGATATATTCCGTAATATCATTATTCATGTTATCCCAAAAGAAGTATTATCATAGATCATGGTACATCTTGGTGCTACCAAGATGGATAATTAATGTTGGGCTCTGTGAATTTTCCAATACATCGTTTTATATCTTGGGAGATGAGGTAACACAAAGACACATTCGAAACTGAATCACACCATTATCATTGATGTGTAAATCTTACAACATCACTTCTTTTACTCCATTCACCTTCTTTTGTATCATCATATCATTCCATTGTTCCTCCCTAATCATCTCTTGGATAGGTGGTTGCGCTATTTTCTATGAAATGAAGGATATATCCCCTGCCCTTATGACTTCCAAATTCATCCATTTCATAAATAATAAATATGGTCCTTCTCAATTTGTTGCAAGGATAGAGTATCAGGTTCATTTCTTCATAGTGCATCAGCTAACCTATTCTTCTTTAAAGGAAGATAGTGAATAGAGAAATCATAGTCCTTGATAAGTTCTAACCATCTCCATTTAATCATGTTGATCTCTTTTTGTGTGATTTTATATTGTATGCACTTTTGGTCAGTGTGTATGTCACACTTATAACCATAAAGTTTGTCCCACTATATTTTCATGGGAAAAAACATGGCTACCAACTCTTGATCATGTGTTGGGTAGTTCTACTAATTGATAATCCACTTTCATGAGGCATATACTATCACATTATCATTTTTCATGAGTACATAACCAAATCCTATATTTGAATAATAACTTTATATAACCAAACATTCTACACTTTTTGGTAATGTGAGTACATGTGCATTTATCATCCTTCTCATTAGCTCCTTGAATCTTCCCTCATATTCATCCATCCACATATAATTTACCCAATTTATTAATAACATAGTTATTGGGATTGATAATTGTGAGATATTTATAACAAAACATCAGCATTCCCAATATAATCTATGAAAACTAGGGATTTCTGGGACACTAGGGGTTCTAGGTCATTCCTCAATAACTTTTTTTGAAGGGTCCAAAAAAATTACCACACTTTTAATTACATGTCCCAACAAAATTACATGATTCACCAAAAAGTCATACATTCTGAACATGGAATTAAACATCTCCTTTCTCAATGTATGCAACACATTTCTTAAATGTTCTCCATGTTCCTCCTTTCTCGTTGAATATATGAGAATATCATTGAAAAAACTACCACAAATATTTCTAGGTAATGTATAAGAATATATTCATCAAATCCATGATGATTGTATAAGAATTAGTAAGTCCTAATGGAAGCACCCAAAAAACATAATCTCCATAACTTGTACAGCAGATAGTCTTCTATGTATCATCATTCTTCACTTTCAAATGATGATATCCAGAACAAAGATACACCATTGAGAAGTATTGATCTCCTCGTAGCTGATCGAACAAGTCACAAATCCTTGGAAGATGATTCTCTTTATTTATGGTGATATTTTTGAGTTCCTAACAATCAATATACAATCACATTGTTCCATCCTCCTACTTCACAAAGAGAACTGTCTCACCCCAAGGTGATGAACTAGGGAATATATACCGTTTGTCCAAATGCTCTTACATATTCTTCACTAACCCCTTCAGTTCGATAGGAGTAATCCTATAGGGAAACTTTGCGATAGATTTAACTCCATATATGATCTCTATGGAGGAGTATACCTCATGTTCTGGTGGAAGTTCAGTTACCACATTATGAAATACATTACCGTATTCTCTCTGATGGGAATTTCTTCTGGTTTGACACTTTCCATTGACTCAACCATTTGAGAGAGTTATGCATATTTACAAGGAATCCACAACCACACTTTTGAAGTATTTTTAAATAGAGATTAATGGGCTTCATTTCATTTGTATATGATCCTAGGATGGTTCGAAAAATAAAATGTTGTTTCCGTTTCCTGACGGCTGATATGTTCTCCATATAATGAGATACAATCCATTCAAATTTTTTCTTCGAATTCCTCCAAGTGAAGTATTATGTGGTTCACTGGAATAATATTTCCACATATTCCAATATAAGAAGATTCAAACAATTTAGTTGTAGTGATTAAACCACTTGGTGTTTTTAAAGATATATCTATATCATGGTTTTAGTAATTTAAATCTATAGTTCTAGAAAACATGAAATACATAATGAAATGCGTAGAACTAGAATGAAATAAGAAATTTTCCATTCGTGGGTCAATAAGAAGTGTATCTTTTACAAATCCATTTTCTTGCTCCACTTCCAAAGTAGTTATGTCACAAGACATACCTTATTACATTATAATTGGTGGATTTTAATGCTGATTACCCTCTAGTACTTGAGGTTTAGTGCACTAGATTTCATAGTGACCTTGCTCCCTACAGTTGTAGTATTGGACCATGGGTGGTTCTATCCGTTCTTCCACTAAAATATCCTTACTTTTCATGAATTTGGGACACACTTTTGCATGGTGTACTTATTTCCGACACTTGAATAATTTCCCTATCCCATTGAGGTGGTTCCCATAATGCATCTTCCCACATTTTAGAATTGTTTGTGGTTGAGAATTCTTCCCACCTTTATCATTAGATCCTCCAGCAACAAACTCCATATACCATTTCTTATCAACAATGCCATGGGACCATTCTCCAATATCTATCTCCAATTTGAGAGAACATCAAATAAATTCTTTATAACTCCCAATTAATTGAATAGAAATGACCTTTAGAATGTTTAGTTTTAAGACACTAAAGAATATATAAAATTTTCAATCATTTTTTATAACCAAATCTTAGGAATACCTTGAAATACTTGAGAAATATTATACATAGGTCATGAAAGATTATCCTTCCTTTTTCTCGATCTCTATAAATTTTCTCTCTAACATCATACAAAGAGTTTGTTGGAATAACATGTTAAGAAACATGATCATAAAGTCTTCACATTCAATCTATCCAATTTCATCTATCGGTTTGGTGTTCTTAATCAAATCCCACCATTGATCAGCCTCTCCATCCCGAAGATAAAAATCTAGGGTAAGTTTATATATCTCAGAATAGTGAGGAACAAAAATGATCTTCCCTATGGAGTTTACCCACATCTTGTTGATGAGAATATCACCTAATCATTGGTGGTCGTGGCCGAAAAACACACCCAGTATCTAGTTTCTCCCTCTTTAGTGCTGGGGATGTTCCTCATTATTGAGGTTATTATTCATAACATGAGATAGTTGGGTATCCATCACCATCATGTTTTTATCTTCACCTATTAAATTATTGGGGGTGTTGTTTGAGAAATACTTGAATTCTCCCTTGCGTGGGGTTTTGGCCAGGTTTATCCTAGATCCCAATATTTTCTAAAATAAAAAATGATAGAACAAAACATAAGTAAAAGTGTCATGAATAAATAACTTATTCATTTGTCCAATTTATATTAATTTATATCTTGTGGGATCCCCATGTTTATAAATACTTCTTGTGTGCATATTTGTACTTAGTCTCATACTATAGGTATTTTATAGAGTTCAATAATCCTAATTCCTAAACTAACTAATCATTAACTCTGATACCGCTATGGAAACTCTATTTTTCATAAGTTACATTTAAATCATTTTAGTGATAAAAAACAGAAAAAAAATACACATAAATGATCCATAGGTTTAGTGTATTGGGAATACAAGGATCGTATATAACATTTAAAACACAAAAATTTATTTAATTTCTTCATCTATAGCTTCTTAATAGATCTTGACCTCTCTTTAGTACATGCAGTCACCTAATGATATACATCAAAAGGGTTGACCTATAACCCATGTAATAGTATAGAAAAAAACTAAAAACAATACATCATGGGATGAGCATAGTCATTATCATCGTAACATGTTAATATGATCATAATCATGAGAGGAAATGTTAAGAGATGACTTGGAATGTAGTAATGCATAAAAAATGAAACATCATGTCTTAGTGGTAATCTACCAAACATAGTTGTAACACCCCAATCTTTCATGATACGCTTCTCTTTCAATAATGCAATAGCTTGCATTGTACGCAGGTTCGAGATTCAACACACCACAACCAATCAAAGTATCTGTTATGAATAGTAATACCCACCTTTTGAAATTATATAAATTTTATATTTAAAAATGGACTTCATCATTGTATTCAGAATATCAAAATTAGCCTATGTTGAATTTTTGGTATTTTACGGAGAACTTCCAATTTTCTATGAATAGTGAAAAATACATAAAAAACAACTTCTTTAATAAAAATAATTTATAGTGGTAAATTATAATATTGAGTAGTTTTAAACTATCATTAGAATATATTTTTACCATTTTATCCAATGGTGGTCATTATAGTTAATTTCACTTTGAAATTAGACATAAACAATTGTCAATCTTTTGATATATATTGTTACTTAAAAACACGCTATTTATTGTGACATCGGGAATTAATTATAAAATTAATTAATGAAACTTATATGTTTGGATTTTTGTAAAATAGACATCATTTTTGAATTCGGAATATCAATTATAGCTTAGGGTAAAATTTTTGGCATTGTTCTGAAAAACATCAATTTTTTATGAATAGTGAAAACACTAAGTGGTAGTTAAAAAATTGATTTTTCATTTAAATGAAACATTACCACTTATGTGATTTGATTTTAGAAAATCCGACATACATGGATGTCATTATTATGTAAAATGTGATTCAATGGGATTAAAATAATTTTTGGTGAATAGTAACTTTTAAGTTTAATTGATCACGATTAAAGGTAATTAGTGAAATTTAAGGTAAAAATGATATTATAAAAATATGAAAATACCTTTACACTTGTACTACCCCTATCGGATGAGTCATGGACGACTATGAAAATCCATGGGGAAACATGGGGACCCCATGGAGCCACTTTGGTTGGAAAATGACATTAAAAACTATTTATTTAATGTTAAAATAAAAATGTCACAAACATGAGTTGTTTTACTAAAACAATATTTAAGTGGGGTTATTCAAGTCCTATTTCTGAATATAAATATTCATTAGAAATATAAAATTATTTCCTACATCATGATATTTTTTTTATAATTTTTAGACATTAAATAAAGTAAATTATTTATGACACCATGATGATGCAACGATTACCTCATTAATTAACAATTTAAATAAAATGAAAAGATAATTTAAAATCCAAGGCTTACACTTGTCAAAAACCTATTAGATGAGTAGCTTTCGAACCATTATCACCTTATCCTCGAAATATATCATTGTGGGACCTTTATAATCCGAAAGGAATTTCATAATAAAGTAACATTTCAATCATTCCAAGAGTGCCCCTCCTCTCCTCTTATAAAAGGCCCCCACCACTGCCACCTTATTCACACCATCAAAGACTTTTTTCTCGGCCAACCTCTGCCCAAATACTCTCTCAACTTCACTCTCTTACTCCTAGAATCCTCACTTTGGGAGGAATTCTTCCCAAGGAAGCCTTTGGCTCAAATCAAAAAGAGTTACCAGATTTTAAGGTAATGTCTTCTTTTATGTTATTTTGTTTTATCATTCTTCTCCAACCCCCTAAACTCTTTTTATTCCATTAGTTTCTAAAAACACAGTATATAAAATATACTACAATGTTTTTATGATAAGTATTTGGTTTGAAATTACACTCACCTTCGTCTAATGGTAAAAGAACATACTGTTTCTGTGGGTGGCGAAATATTGCCTCACGAAACGATGATTGTTCAATATTCTTTTAACACCTCTAATGGTGGCCATTTTGATGACACTATTTTCATATATGATATATATATTATGTTTATGTTTTCCTTATTATTATTTATTTCTCATTTATGGCATACTTTATGATTTCCATTATGGGTAAATGCGATAATTTCATTTTCGGAAGTGTGGACTACCGCCCCCTCAAACTGATTTGAATCGTTAATGCCATATGTGGGATGTATAAAGGATGGAGTAAATGGTATTATGCATTATATTATACTGGAATTATATTATACCTTTATATAATTATAACTTCATTCAATTAAATATGAAAAAGAAATGAAAGTAGCGTCCATGCGTACGTACGGCTTACTGTCTCCATGAACGGTGAATTTCATCTCTTACCTCTAAATGTTATGTAATATTATAAATGAATGTATATACTGGATATATATTATGTATATGATATATACATGATGAAGATAATTATGGACATAATGGATATTTTACCACATGAACGAAGTGTAATTATAAGAAGTTTATTTTTGACTCAAGTACCTAAGATCGACAAAACGACAGTTATTAGCTTAACAAATTACATAATGTTCATGAAATGGTAATAAGTGATATAAAAGGAATAATGAACTTGAAAAAGGTTCTTAAGAAGGTAGAGATTAACTCTAGTTTATTATTCAGAATGTTAAAGAGCGGTCGAGTCAAGTCGGACATGAGGTAAGGGAATTTCTTAACCCAATTTCCATTCTTTGGGTTAATCTCCTACTTTCAAATTATGTCAAGATATTATTATGTACTATCTTGTATTTTTACTTTATTTATGTGTACTTATAGTGAATATACATAATAGATCTATTTTATTAAAAAAAATTGATCTTTTTAAGGGACTTCGTCTCAATCACCATTAATTGAGGCATATTTTGTTTTATACACAAATTTATTTTATACGGTGTATAAACCCCTTTGACTTTTACATTTATTCAAAAGAAATCTTTTAATATGAAACGTTTTAATAAAAGAAAAAAAGGAAGGTTTTTCTTGTTGTACGTATGCAGTGACAACGCCTTCTCCGCCGTCGTGACCATTATTTGAGTTTCGGCTTCCTCTACAATCCATAACTTTTTTTAAATGAAAAATAAATACAATGTTTTAATTTTCATTCATTTTGGTATTGAAAATGGTTTTGAAATTTTATTTATTATATCTATGTGTTTTATTGATATCTTGTGATTTAAGTGTGGAAATCTTATGTTTCCTTTATGCATGTTTTATGTGATATGATTATGTTATATTTTATGATATGTTTAAACCTGTTCATATGTGGAATGCATTGGACTTAATAAGTGACGGGTGGAGCCCGCTATAGCTCCTCGATGGATCATTAGGTCTCATGAGACAAACTAGTGTCTTGGCACGAGGCCTTGACAAAATCTTATTTGTGGTCTAGGCATGAGGCCTTGGCTACATGGTTATGATAGTCTGGCATTATGCATTCCATTATTATGAAAGTGGTTATTGATATTGCATGTGATTATTAAACTAGTAGAATATCCATGTGAGTAAGAAAATGGCATTATTTAATTTTATTTTTTCCATATTATACTGAAGTTAAAGTGTAAAAAGGCTTTTGTTTTAGTTAAAAATTTCCTTAAATGTTATTTTTTATTTATGAAAGCTTCCGCAATATTATTATCGTTACTGAGCATCTGAGCTCACCCCTTTCAATGTTTTAATATTTTCCAGGATGTGAAGAAGTATTTTATGAATGACCTACATGGATAGTCAGAATAGGATATAAGTGTGGACTATGGAGACTTTGTTATTGTAGTTTTTCACTTTATGATGTAATGTAACATTTATGAATGTATCTAGTGTTTCCAAGGCTAATAATCTAATCGGTCTTTCGAGGCTTGATCTTTTGTGGTCATGTCAATGTTATGCAATAATGCACTGACTCTGGGTAACTAGGATCGGGGCGTTACAGTTGGTATCATAGGTAGTTTAGTACTAACATTGGCATCCAGATTTAGATAAACACTAATTAGAGCACATAGCCAAAACATAGACTTTGAGGATTAGTATAGGAGAACATCCTAGAATTTTGGTATTATAGATATCTTGTGAGTCTTCCGAGCAATAAATCTATGTCTGGATATGAGTAGGTAGAGGCGGCTCTGGCACATATGTACCTGGGGGTAAAACCTAAAAATACCGCTTTGAGCTAGACTTGAATGGGAACTGGTGCACGAGAACGAGCCTTGCTGCACTCTTGGTTACGACACTCCCGGGGGATATGCATAGGGTAATTATCATTTTATTTGTAAACCACTATGAAGGGTTATGAGTATATACATCCTCAAAGAAAACATTTTTATGATTATGGATTATATCCATAAATAGTTCAATTTATGTTAAGTATTTTACAAGTATGGAATTATGTATTTTGATTCATAATCTAATCTAGTTTATGCCATTGTTTAGAAATGGCGCCTATTAGAAGGAATGGAAACCGTATCAACGCACGCACTCCGTGTAGGGATTGCCCTCCTACTCAAGATAATTATTGTGGTTCTGGAGATACAACTAGTGCTGATCAACGTATTACCATACTGGGAAAACTCACTTAGGTTATGAATAATAACCTTACTCGTATGGAGAACCCTGATCCGCAACATGGAGGATCAATTTTAGATCGTTTCATGAGGCAACAACCACCAAGATTTAATGGGGTACAAATCCATTTGTAGCTGAGCAATGGATAAACTTCTTAGAGAAAATATTCCACCCCTTGGGGAGTAGCGAAAGGGAGAAGGTTGTCATGGGAGTTTACCGCCTCACTGGAGATGCTGATCAGTGGTGGTCATTGATTCAAAACACAATGGAAGATGAAAAAGTATCAAGTATGGAATGGTGAGAGTTTAAGAAAAGTTTCTTAGAAAATTACTTTCCACATGACAATCGAGCAGATATGGAAAGGCAATTTCTGAGTTTGAGGCAGAAGGAGGATGAGAATGTCGCAATGTATGAGGCCAACTTTACAAGGTTAGCGAGGTATGCTGCAGATTATATACGTAACCCAAGAAGTATGATTGAACATTTCTTTTATGGGTTAAAACCGTTTATCCGTCGAGCCTTAGTCTCACAATCCTTCTCGTCATACGAATATATTGTCTCATTTTCTATCAAGACAGAAAAGGAATTCTCTAAATATTATGACAATAAAGTAAAGCAAGAGAAGAAGAGAACGGTGGATCAAGAGACAGATAATGTGAAAAAGGGAAAGAATGATTTTCCATTATGCGATAATTGTGGGAAGAATCACCCTAGTACTTGCCTAAAATGAATGAGAGCTTCTTATAAATGTGGGAAAAAAGGTCACCAAGCTCGTGATTGTAAGGGAAAGAAAGAGGCTATCAATGTTGAATGCTACAATTGTAGGAAAATGGGGAATTATGCAGCTAAATGTCCTAAGAGTCAAGGAAACTTACCTCAGATAATTCCAAGGGATCAAGGACAATATTATACTGTTACTACAGTTGAAGTGGAAATATTAATGTATTGGTGCTTTTGGACTCACAAATTATATTCGGGTTATAAGGATAATGTGATATATATAAGGATTTTATTGCAGTACTTGTTGTTTTCATTAAGGATTTCACATGATGAAGGTAATCATATTTTTAGTATGTGAAAATAAGATAAACATTACTTTGTTTGGGGAATCTGATGTTACAATTGATTTTGGAATTTAGAGACCTTTTAGAGAAAGTATCGATAGAGGTATTTTGGATAAATATAAAGGTTGGAATCAATTAAGTTGAACTTTGGATAGTATTGTTTAAGGATAAAACATTTCTGAAGATTATTTTTTGGAATACTAAAATACTATAGTTTTAGGAAAAGGACAACCAGCAGGTTGGGGGATAACCCGTCGCGTCGGGCAAAGCTGCAGGAGTCGAACCCACAACCATAGTGAGACATGCCTTTATTACCTACAACTAGCCTACAGGAAGTCCCTGGTTATTACAAAATATTTTTTCTAATCTAAATGGTATGTGGTAATATTTTGAACCTTATACAATTAGGATAAATAGAATATTTTTGAGTTCTATTACTATTTGGTGTGAAAGATGGGTTCGTGGTAAAAATTTATTAAAGAATGAAAGCCTACATCACAAGTAAGTATATTTCCTGACGTTCTTAGTAAATATCCTAAATAAATTCTTCAACTTTATGAAAGGTAGCTTAAAACAAAAAAATTTCCGGTTAAATTTTCCAACTGGGGATTCAATGACCGTTTAACCAATCACAAGTTTGTGATTTTCTTGTGGTTAAATTTCTCCTAATACTGTTTTCGACAAGTCTCCATCAGACCTTGATGGTTTTTTTCTCCTCCATATTCATATTTTCATAGAATCCCAGTGTGGGCTATCTCGGGTGACCTTTGTACTTCTCTTTCATTCTTTTAATGTTATATTCTTATTAACCCTATTTCTGATGTGGGTTTTCCACAAAGGTATTTTCTATTTTCAACCTTTTATTTTCGAAGAACATTTTCAAATTGCAAGGATGCAATTTATTGAAGGAGGGGAGAATGTAACACCCCAAACATTCACGATATGCTTCACTTTTAAAATGCAATAGCTTGCATTGTACCAAGGTTCGATATTCAACACACCACAACCAATCAAAGTATCCCTTATGAATAGTATTACCCACCTTTTGAAATTATATAAATTTTATATTTCAAAATGGACTTCATTTTTGTATTCGGAATATCAAAATTATCCTATGTTGAATTTTTGGTATTTTTCATAGAACTTCAAATATTCTATGAATAGTGAAAAATACATAAAAACAAGTTTTTTAATCTAAATAATTTATAGTGGTAAATTATAATATTGAGTAGTTTTAAAGTACCATTAGAATATATTTTTACCATTTTATCCAATGGTGGTCATTATAAATAATTTCACTTTGAATTTAGACATAAACAATTGCCAATCTTTTGATATATATTGTTTCTTAAAAACACGCTATTTATTGTGAAAGCGGGAATTAATTATAAAATTAATTAATTCAACTTATATTTTTGTTATTTTGTAAAATAGACATAATTTTTTCATTCAGAATATCAATTATATCTTACGGTAAAATTTTGGCATTGTTCTGGAAAACTTTAATTTTTGATGAATAGTGAAACCACTAAGTGGTAGTTAAAAAATGATTTTTGGTTTAAATGATACATTACAACTTCTGTGATTTGATTTTCAATAATCCGACATACATGGTTGTTATTAAGAAGTAAAATGTGGTTAGATGGGATTAAGATAATTTTTTGTGAATAATAACTTTTAAGTTTAATTAATCACGATTAAAGGTAATTAGTGAAATTTAAGTTAAAAATGATATTATAAAAATATGAAAATACCTTTACACTTGTCCTACCCCTGTTGGACGAGTCATGGCCGACCAAGAAAATACATATGTCAACTTGGGGACCCCATGGAGCCACTTTGGTAGGAAAATGACATTAAAATATTTTTATTTAATGTTAAAATAAAAATGTCACAAACATGAGTTGTTTTAATAAAACAATTTTTAAGTGGGGTTATAAAAGTCATATTTTTTACTATAAAAATTAATTAGAAATATAAAAAGATTTCCTACATCATGAAATTTGTTTTATAACTTTTAGACATTAAATATATTAAATTATTTTTGGCACCATGATGATGCAGCGATTACCTCATTAATTAAAGATTTAAATAAAATGAAAAGATAATGTAAAATACAAGGATTACACTTGTCAAAAACCTATTGGATAAGTATATTTAGAACCCTTATCACATAATCCTCGAAATATATCATTGTGGGTCCTTTACAATCCGAAAAGCATTTCATAAAAATGTAATATTTCAATCATTCCAAGAGTGCCCCTCCTCTCCTCTTATAAAAGGCCCCCACCACTCCCACCTTATTCACACCATCAAAGCCAATTGGATCGGCCAAACTCTGCCCAAATACTCTCTAAACATCCCTATATTACTTCTAGAAGCCTCACAATGGGCATAATTCTTTCCAAGGATGCATTTGTATCAAATCAAAAAGAGTTACCTGATTTTAAGGTAATGTCTTCTTTTATGTTCTTTTGTTTTATCTTGCTTCTCTGACCCCCTAAACTCTTTTTATTCCTTTTTTTATAAAAAACTAAGTATCTAAAATATACTAGGATGTTTTTATGATAAGTATTTGGATTAAACTTACACACACCTTCGTCTAATGGTTAAAGAATAAACTGTTTCTGTGGGTGGCGAAATACTGCCTCACAAAACGATGATTGTTCAATATTCTTTTAAAACCTCTAATGGTGGCCATTTTAATGACACTATTTTCATATATGATATATATATATATATTATGATTATGTTTTACTTATGTTTCTCTATTTCTCATTCATGGCATATTTTATGATTTCCATTATGGGTAAACGCGATACTTGCATTTTAGGAAGTGCGTACTACCGCCCCCTCAAAGTGATTTGAATCGTTAATGCCATATGTGGGATGTATAAAGGATATAGTAAATGGTATTTTATATTATATTATACTTTAATTATATTATAACTTTATATAATTATAAATTCATTCCATTAAATACGAAAAAGAAATGAAAGTAGCGTTTATGCGTACGTACGACTTACCGTCTCCATGAACGGTGCATTTCATTTTTACCTCTAAATGTTATGCAATATTATAAGTGAATGTATATACTGTATATATATGATGTATATGATATCTACATCATTAATATAATTATGGACATAATGGATATTTTACCACATGAACAAAGTGTAATTATAAGATTTTTATTTTTGACTCAAGTACCTAAGATCGACAAAACGACCATTATTAACATAAATAATTACATAACAATAATGACATGGTAATAAGTGATATAAAAGAAATAATTAACTTGAAAAAGTTTCTTAAGAAGGTAGAGATTAACTCTAGTTTATTTTTCAGGAGGTTAAAGAGCGGTCGAGTCAAGTCGGACACGAGTTAAAGGAATTTTTTAACCCAATTTCCATTATTTGGGTTAATCTCCGACTTTCAAATTATGTCAAGATATTATTATGTCCTATCTTGTATTTTTTGTTTATTTATGTGTACATATAGTTAGTACACATAATAGATCTATTTTAAATAAAAAATTGATCTTTTTAAGGAAAATCATCTCAATCACCATTCATTGAGGCATATTTTGTTTTATACACAAATTTATTTTATACGGTGTATAAACCCCTTTGACTATTACGTTTATTCAAAAGGAATATTTTTATACGAAGCATTTTAATAAACAACAAAAATGAATGTTTTTTTGTTGTACGTATGCGGTGACAATGACTTCTCCGCCGCCGTGACCATTATTTGAGATTTGGCTTCCTCTACAAGCCATAACTTTTTTAAATGAAAAATAAATATAAGGTTTTAATTTTCTTTCATTTTGGTATTGAAAATGGTTTTGATAATGTTTTTATTATATCAATGTGTTGTATTGATATCTTGTGATTGATGTGTGGAAATCTTATGTTTCCTTTATTCATGTTTTATGTGATACGATTATCTTATGGTTTATGATATGTTTAAACATGTTCATATGAGGAATGCATTGGACACAATAAGTGACGGGTGGAGCCCGCTATAGATCATCGATGCATCGGTAGGTCTCATGAGACAAACTAGTGTCTTGGCATGAGGCCTTGACAAAATCTTATTTGTGGTCTTGGAACGAGGCCTTGGCTACGTGGTTATGATAGTCTAGAATTATGCCTTCCATCATAATGAAAGTGGTTATGGATATTCCATGTGATTATTCAACTAGTAGAATATCCATGTGAGTAAGTAAATGGCATTATTTAATTTTATTTTTTCCATATTATGCTGAAGTTCAAGTTTAAAAAGACATTTGTTTTAGTTATACATTGCCTTAAATGTTAATTTTTATTTATAAAAGCTTCCACGATATTTTTATCCTTACTGAGCATCTGAGCTCACCCCTTTCAATGTTTTAATATTTTTTAGGATGTGAAGAAGTATTTTATGAATGACCTGCAGGGATAGACATAAGAGGATATGAGTGTGGACTATGGAGACTTTTTTATTGTAGTTTTTCACTTTATGATGTAATGTAACATTTATGATTGTATCTAGTGTTTCCAAGGCTATTAAACTAATCGGTCTTTCGAGACTTGATCTTTTGTGATCATGCCAATGTTACGCAATAATGCACCGAATCTGGGTAACTGGGGTCGGGGCGTTACATAGTTGTGAACAAAGATAGAATAATTTTCACACATAATTTCTCTTAAACTCATGAAATTAATCAATTTACCCAAAGCATTTTTGAAATGTAAAATTCCGAGAACACCTGTCACAATCAAACATTTATATTGTGCTATATCATTTCTGGCACACCCATCACATCATAACATTTTCATTATCATGCATGCCACATGGAAAAGATTTCAATCATGAATATAAATAACCCATTAAATATAATTGGTATCATATAATATTAACACATTCAAAAACATTGGGTTCCCAAAATAAGTAGGGAATAACATATTTGATATAAGGAACATCAACCATGAGTGAGAAGTAAAAGGTATGTTTTTTAAAGAAGAGTTCCATTTAAAAACATTTTGTTTGAAATAAAGTCAAGTGGAAACATTTATATCCTAAAAGGTATTATAAGTAGGAAAAAATATTTTTATGTAGAAACCATATAGAAAATTTTTTTAAAGAGTGAAAACCGTAAAAAATGTTTGGTTCGATAATTTCTTCTTACCTTGTATCCAAAAATTTTCTTCAATTTAATGGAATGTATAATCAAATTATATTCATTAATGAAGTATTACATAACCATTTATACATGAATATGGTTATTTATGGTTTCATTATGTTCTTTCATGGGACTTTTAATTAGTTATATAGTTTAATTTCATTGATTGGGAGTGTTCTTTATCTTAGTTTTCATGAATGATTTTCTTGTACACATGAATGGATGTTTTTGTAGGACATGGATAAACATTAATAACTGATATTACCAATTATTAATAATATTAACAGAGTTTAAATGATCTTATAATGAATTATATAATATACCATGTGGATGGTTCATTATTAAAAATTTAATGATGATCGTTTTAGGTTAATATCAGCAGTTTTTGAATCATAACAAACAAGTTTTGTTTTATCAATTAGTATTATGAATAAAAGTAGTTTAACAAACATAAATGGGTTTAGAGAATAAATAAAAAAATTAGTATTCAACCATTTAATAATTTCATTAATAGACACGATTGAGATAAAGTAAAATTGAAGTGCATCACTAATGATGTAGGTAAATTAAGACATCACAAGAATCCATTTTGTTTTTATTATCAAAGAGAGAGAAAAGAAAGAGTATAATGAATAATCATCTGTTTACATGATATAATACCATTATAATGATAATAATAGAGTTATCACTCCATTTATATAATAAATTTTTCGGTTAATAGAATAAAAGAAATGAAATTTAAAAGGAAATTTAATGAAAAGAGGGAGAGGAATTAGTTATTAAATCCTTTTATTGAGATCCTTATTAAGGAAACTAATATTGTTCTTTTGATAAGACCAAGATCCCTGTGATGTGGGGGAGGGTATAGAGAAGTTAATTGGGAATAATTTTGATAAGACATGAATATTGAGAGGTGTGATGTAATGTGGGTGTGAGGGGTGGTATTTATCAAGGAGGGGAGAGTGGTTTTCTCAATATTATATTCATTAATTTAATATTACATTAGAACACAATAAATAATGATGAATACATGACCAATAATTGTAATAAATACATAAAATTTCTAGAATTTTGTTCTTACATCAGTCATGATTCCATGAATAGTTCATTTAAATTATAATATAATTATATGGTAATTTTAGGTATTTTACTATTCATAAAAAACAAACTTTTTAATAAAAAACCAAAAAAACTCCTTAAATTTTTTTTGACACTGAGAATTCAAAAAATAAACTATATTTTTGGGTAAATAATTTTATAAATTGGATACATTTAATTTTTATTTAAAATCAAAATTTACTTGAACAATATGAATTTTAAAAATAATTCATTTTTTTTCATGCATTTAAAAATTACATATGGTCTTCTAAAATTATCATAGAACCAGAAGATATAAAATTGTTAACTTATGAAAACAATTTATTAAAATATATTTTAAAAAAAATTAAAAAATTAATTAGAATAAATTATTTATGATGTAAAAAACAAACTAATACTTTTACTATAGTAATACTATCACTTATAATATGCCTAAATATTATTTTTACCTTCATGGGCGAGCTTACTATTCTTCTAGATGATTTAATATTCATAAGGGCCATCTTACTATTTATATGGTTATGTTACAATTAATAAAGGTTGGTTAATATTCACCAAAAAAATATTTTTCCATATCGGACTCCAAACATCTTTCTGATCCTATCTATGTCTGTCTAATTTTCTAAATTCAAAACATTGAAGTGTAAAATTCATGTTTAAAGATCGCATAGAAGTTCATTTAATAATGATTTGTAATTTTGTTTCCTAATGTCATTGATTATGACATTACTAAAAGAAGTGAGAAATTTCATTTATAAAAGTTTGGGTTATTACAGATTACATAACATGAGGTGACATGAAAAGTGACTAATGGTGAATGTAATAGATTTTCAATAGTGTAAAAAATTTTCAGTAGTTAAATTGCCACATTCCCTTAACTAGTAACACTCTAACTCGTCAGTTCAGATATAACCCCATATCCATGTCTTGAAATTCTTGTATGGGCAAGTAGAACAGGATTAATAATGACTATCATGGACATCATCTCATTTCTCCCACTTTATTATCCTAGGTTACATAATTTCATACCTAATGGAGTAGAACTCCCTAAATTCAATCAAAATTTCATGACAAGAACATAGCCTAAATGCATTAAATCAGAATACTTAAATACATTTATCCTCTAAAACCCATATTAAATAATACTCCCCCAATCAAAACATTATAAAATTCGATAAAAAATAATAAAACAATTATCAAATAAAAAAAATCAATTACAACTAGTAATCATTGTGCATAACTAATGTGTTAATAAAATGTCAATAAAATTATAATACATATGGCAGAATAGTTTCCTATTTATTCAGAGAAATAATATTATTTAGAAATAAATTTTTATATTCATTTAATAAAAAAAAATTCAAGGGTATGTACACATAAAAGAAAAGAAAAATAAGTGTTGTATATTTAAAAAACATCTTCAAACACCACTATTAACAATGATTAATTAAAAAACCTCCTAAATGATGAAAAAATAACAACATGAAAAATAAAAATATTATTCATCCAAATCAACCAAATCATGAGAAAAAACATACCACTTTTTTAAACATTGAGTTCATTTAAAACATGAGAAGAAAATATTGAAAATATTAATTTTCCCAAATCACAACTAACCGATAATTTTTTGTCTTCCAAACCATCAATTTAATTTTACTGAACACCATGATTGCATAGAATACAATTTATGAAAATAAAATCATTGGAATAAAAAAAACATTTCCCCAAAGTAAAACCCCATAAAAAAGTTAACATTTGTATTAAAAAATCATGTATCATATAAATCATAACATTTTATTATTGTGATATAAAATATTCATTAAAATAAAGAAATTATTATTAAAAACTAAATTAATAAAACCACCAACCTTAACGTTTTTAACCATGAAACCTATGATGGAAACCACAAAAATATTTCTTGTAGGATGGATCAAAATACATTGAATTTAAAAACCTTAATAGAGAAATCCTAGAATGAAAAAATATGATAAGAATAGAAATTCAGTTTAGGGAAAATGTGGGAAATTTAAATATAATTTATGAATATTAAATGAGATAAAAATAAATTTAGATATTCGGTGGTGAAAATATTATGATAATATGTGAAATACTACAAGTATGGTTATTTGATGGAGGGGATAAGTCCTTATGATTCACTACTAATGGAATGACAAAAATGCATAATAGATAAGGGGAAACCCCAAATAAATCAAAGATTGAGTGAAAAAATTTAAAAGGATTGTTATCTCATATTGATTACCAAATAATTTTCATATTGTCAAATATCCTTTATCTAATACATACAAACTCACCTTACATGCCTACACAGTTTAACAAACATTAAAATGATCAATGTAATTCCCCAGAACAAACTAAATGCGTGAAATGGTTTCCACTACATGGTTTTCTAAATTGGTTTCCTAACCATATGTCACTAATGATGTTTTATGAACAATAAAAATATTTTCTTGGGGCACCTTAAACTCATGTTAAGAATTGAATTCTTTAAATTAATCATGAATATGACATTTTAGGGTGTTATAATGTTTTTTTGTATTCATTGATTGATTTATATATGGTTTTTTATTTGTATATATGTAGGTACGTACATTTCAATATATGTATGAATCTATGTATGTATGTATGCATGTATGTGTTTATATATGTACAAACTTTTTTGAATCAATATGTGTGCGTTTATATATTCATGTATGTATGTTTTTATGCACGTAAGTGTGCACTTTGTATGTATAAACATATAAACATACATTGTATGTAGGTATCTACACAGATATGTATTCACATATGTATATATATATATGAATGTCTTCCTATATGTAAATATATATATGTATATATGTATTTATATATGTTAGAATATATATTTCTATGTGCATGCGTTTGTTTGTAAGTATGTATATATGTATTCCATTATTTATATACATATATATATGTCAATATTTATTTATGTACATCTGTTTGTATATATATATATCTAGGGTTGATTATTTGTCATTCTATATATGTATTCAATCATTAATGGATATGTGACTGTTTGTTTTTATGCAGCTATGTGTTTATATATGCATGTATGAATCAATGAATATATGTCTTCATGCAAGTATAAATTGGAAGATGGATATATCCATTCATACATGTATATATTTATATACACATGTATATTTGTTTGTCTATATAAATTTCACTATGTATGTATGTTGGTATGTATGTATGTAGGTATGTATATATGTATTTATTGGTTTCTGTAGGTAGAGGGGTGTACTCTTGTATATCATTATATCATTAATTTAGAATGTATGTATGTCCAAATGTATTTATGTGTATTTGTATGTAATTTTGTATGTACGAGAGTATTTATATATGTATTTATGATTTTATTTTTTTTATGAGTGAACATATGAAGGAATTCATATATGTATGTATGAATGTATGTATATATTCATGCATGCCTTCTTGTATATATGATGATTATAAAAAACATAGTTTTTGAGTGAGTTTGTACGAATAAACTGATGAATGTATTCATTTCTGTATATATGAATGTAGATTTATAAAAATTTATACAACTACTTACATCTTTTTGTACTTACATTTGTATGTTAGTATATATGTATGTATTTGTGTTTGTATGAGGGTATATATATATATATGTGTGTGTGTGTGTGTGTGTGTGTTTCTAAATACAAAAGAATATATTTTTGTTTTTCTGGTTCTATTTTTTTATTAATATATGTATACATTTCTATATATATGTGTGTATTTTGTTTGTATGGATAGAGGATTTAATGAGTTAATGCGCAATCGTATATTGGTACGGATGTGTTCAAATATGCATTTATGTTTGTCTATTTATATGTACAGATAATAGGTAGGATGGATCGATTACTGGATATATGGATGAAAGTTTTGATCGGTGGATGGAAATATTAATTCATATGTGTATAAATAAATATGTACATATGGATATATAAATTTATGTATGCATATATGTATGTATATACGCATATAGGTATATAAGTAAATATCTACACGTGTTTATATGTTTATGTGCATGTGTATGCTTGTATATATATATATATATTTTATTTACGCATAAATCTATATATATGTGCATATTTATGTATTAATGAATGTATGTATGAGTGTATGTATGAATGAAAGTATAAAATTATATTTAATGTATGTCTATAATCATGGATGTATGTGTGTGTCTGTTTGAATGCATGTATGTTGGAATGGATATATTCATGTCTTCATGCATGCATTATTGCGTACATGCATGCATGTATATACATGTCTGTATTTGTGCATTTATGTATATATGTTTGTATGCATGAGTGTGTCAAAGATAATCTATCATTGTGTCTATGTGTGTGTGAGAATATAGGTTTGTATATCTAGATAGTTTCATTCTTTCATGAGCATATTTTTTATAGATATGTAGATAGATGGATTTACACATGGATAAATGTATGTATTCATGCATTCTTGCATGCATAGTTGCACGAAAAAATGTTTGTATGCATGGATTCATGGATGTATATAAGTATATTTGTTTCTCAATGTGTGCATACACATGTATGTATCTATCTATGTATGTCTCTATTCATGTATGTATATAGGTATTTATGTGTCTAAGTATACATCTATGTGTGTACACATGTATGTTGACAGGTATGCATGCATGTATTATATATATGTGTGTGTGTGGGTGTGTTCATTTCTGTATATGTGGATTAATGAATAAATGTTTGTTTCTGTAGATTCATAGAAGTATGAATGGAAGGATGGATGTATATATCGATGTATTTATAAATGATCAAGTGTGTTGGTAAGAATTCACATACGTACGTATGTATATATGTATATTTATATGTTTGTATCTGTGCTTGTACACAATAACTTAGGCCAGTATGTACATATGCATGGTTATACACATGTATGTATGTGTCCATAGATGAATTGATGAAAGTTTGAATGAATTTCTACATGTATATATGTTTGTACGCATGTAGGTATGTTTTAATGTATGTATTAATGAATATTTTTTATAGGTATGTTGGTATGTATGACGTTACGTTTATAGAAAAGTAAGAATTCAGGTGAGTGAATGAGTGAGTGGTTATGTTTCTATATATGCATTCATGTATGTATGTATGCATCCATTTTTATATATATGTATATTTGATGGTATTTACATAATTATATAAGTTAGAATGTAAGTATGTATTTAGGTACATAATTATGTATGTACGTATGTATATAAATATATGCATGTACTTATGTATGTAAGCATGAATAGATGTGAGTATATATGAATGTAAGTATATATGTTTTTATGTGACTATATTTCTATCTGTATTTATATATATATTTGTTTCTATATTTAAATATGTATGTATGTATGTATGTATGTATGTATGTATACATGTATTTATATATGTGTGTATGTATGTATGTATGTTTGTATGTGTGTGTGTGTGTCTAGGTATGTATGCATGTATGTCAATATGTATGTATGTACCTATGTATGTTTGTATGTTTTCATACTTCAATGAAAGCATATATTCTTGTATGTATCAATGTATTTATGTCTTCATGAATGAATGTATTTTTATCTATTAGTTTGTTTGTATTCATGAATGGATGAAGGGATGTTTAGATATTTGTATGACTAGATAGATAAATTAATGTATTGTTATATTCGTGCATATATGTTGCTTTGTTAGTATGTATGTATATATGTATGTACAAATGTACATACAAATGTATGTATGCAGTTACTTATGTATGTATGTGTGTGTGTGTGTATTAATATGTGCATTTATGTGTGATTATATATATGTATATATGCATATGTGTATTTTTGAATGTGTTTGTGTCTCACTCCCTCTATCTATTTGTGTGTTTGGTTATGTTCTTACGTGTTAATGTATGTATGCATATATGCGGGCATGCATGAATTCTTGTATTTGTGGATTGATGGTTGGATGATTGGATGGATGATAATGTGTATCTAGATATAGATGTATATATGGATGGATGTATGTATATATGTATTCATCTATGAATGTATTAATGTATGTATATGTTGATTGACGCACATATGCATGTATATATTAGTTTTTTTACTTGTACATATGGACATCTATATGTATGGATATATGGATACGTGTATGTATGTGTGTATTTATGGATGCATGTTTTCATGCATGGATGTATGGATATACGTATGTATGCGTGTATTTATCTATTATTCTTTTTATCTTTGTATATATGTTTGTATTCATGCATGTTTTTATCAATCAATGCATAAAAATGTCTATGTAAATACATAGGTGTTTTTGTCTCTATATATGAATTGATTTAGGCATTGATGATTTGATGGAGGGTTGATTTCATGAATGAATATTTTCATGTATATTTATATATATGTATGAATTAATGTATTAATTTATGTATATATTAATGTATGTTTGTTTATATGTTATAATGTGTGCATTTATATATGGATATATGTAGGTATATATTTAGTTATATAAGTGCCTATGTACTTATGCAAAAAATCTTCCCGAGTCAACCCCCCACATCACCCATTCTGGCCTACAACACTTCCCGAAGATCATTCTCAAAAGAAACAAACATAAAGAATAACCAATGAGAATGATTTCATCTTGATAATCACATAATCCCAAATACATATTGTAAGGACATGGCCATAAAAATTAAATATTCTAGTTATTTTTAAACTTAAATTCAATTTATTTTCACAATGATCTTATTGGATTACGATTTTAGTGAATTAGAGAAACTCTTACAAAATATAACCATGAATTAAAAGAGGACTCTTATACCCAGTAACCATATTTACCCCTAAAGGAAAACCTTTTTGAATAAATATAGTTTCCCCTTGAATCTATATATTTATATTTTTAAATTTTTCTAATCCTTTTTTCCCATCTCCCTTAAAATCCTATAATATTTTTTAAAAAATGAGACAATCACAACATCTTCGCAACAGATTCAAATGAAATAAATCATTAGTGTATTGAAAACATGAAAATAAAAAAAACTCTTAAAAACTCTTTATCATGCATGGAAAATCATGTCAGTTCCTTGGGAAATTATTTCCCTATCACTATTACAATCAACCTTACTATTGAAACATCCAAATGGTCAACTTCCATCTGCGAAATACCCAATTCATTGGAGAGAAATAATGGGTCTCAACTACCATATATTGGTCTATAATGGTGCTCGACCTGTCATATCATGATCCATAATTGTGATCAACACTTCATATCATGATCTACGTTGTGTCTCAACTCTTCATATATTGAGATTTAATGGGATGAACCTAGAATAAAAAACACTACAATCCATAAGATAAACAAAAATCATGAATGATTTCATAATAAAAACAATCATATTAGAGAAAGAAATTTTCATTTTGAAATTACATATTTTGAAAATAGAAACTATGCTCGTTCAAAGGAAAACACATTTATAGAATTTAATCATATAAAATTGCAATGTAATCTTCAAAATATAAACGAGACACATTTGTGAAAAATGTCACCCAAGTAGTATAATTGAAACAAATCATTTTGTATTTCTATAATAACTGTTTGAATGATCTATTTTTAGAAAATAGTAAAAACTAATTGAAAAACATTTAAATAATGAAATAATGAGTGGAAATTAATTTAAAAAATCATTTCCGAATAGTGAAATATTTTGTATATAATTTTAAAAAAACGTTGACAGGGAGTAAAAGGGGTTATAAAGTTAACATTAAAATATAGTTTTCAAAATAAAATCTATTATAAATATTATATAATTTATTTATAAATTATTCAAATTAATAAAATATGTGTATACATATTCAATATATAGTAAAATTGTGGAATAAAATATATTATATTCAAAATTTATTTCTCAAATAATATTTGCATGACATAATCATGTATTATATTTTTATCCCAATGAAATACCTTACCTAATGCTTCAAACTTAGGATATGTACTTCTTACTCTTTTATAATGGATTAAATATGGTTATTAACTGATTCTAGAACTATAGAAATATTTATAATACCATATGGGATGATTTTATAACATCTTATAACTCATTCAATAATAATATTTCATTATATTACCAGTCATTGGTGTGTTTGTCCAATGGTTTAATGGTTAGTTCATTTATTTATAATTATGAACATTATTGAACAAATGGATTAAAAATATAGAAGTGGAATTGAATAGTAATAATGTAATTAAATATGCATGAATGGTACAACATATCATTATTATTTCTAACATGAGGATAATTCATGAGAAGAAATGTTAATGATAAATGAAAATTTTATTTTGGTGTTTTTCCAAAAACCATGAACTAGTTTCATTCTATTTGCTAAAGCAACAATATATTGGTGATAGAAAATAAAAAGGATATAATATGTCTATTTTAATATTATTTAACCAAATTCTATATTTTATTACCTTACATGAATACATTAAATAATAATGAAAAATTATTATTTACAATGAAGGTAAACTGAAAAATTTCAGAAAATAGTTTCGATTGTTTTAATAACAGGTGATGAGAAATTAATTTGATATTACATATTCCATTAGAAAAATAAATTTACATTATGTAAATTATTCTGAAATAATTATTATTTTTTTATGAAATATTTGAGGAGATGTAGAAGAAGAACATAAATTTAGATATGCACTTCGAGAAAAATTGCCTCTTTTATATCACCTCCATGAGAGACCCTTGAGAACATTGAAAATGTTCATTTAATTATACTAGAATAAATTTGAAATGTCTATAGTAAGGTCCATATTTATTGGTTGATATTTGAGGAGCATCAATGTATTGTGTATCGAAATGGGGTTCTTATTGTTGATATTTATACACGAGGAGAGGTGGGATTGAATGATTAAAATAATGAATATTTTATATTTGAAGAAAACAAAATTCTTGTGGAAACAAATGACATGAATTTGGATGTAAATTAATATTTTGGAGGAATTATCAGGTTGATCCAAACCTCAAACAACCATTAATGTTTTCATAGTTTTTAGGTATTTTAATCCATTACATGCAACATTAACATTATTCATTTTTTACCTATACAACAATATCTTTTTAAAATGGTATTTTTTTGTGAATAAAAATGATATTGACCATAAAACCTAATTTTAACCATCTTATTTATAATATGGAAACATTTTGACTTATTCAATTAACCTTTTTTCAATATTTTGTTAAAAAATATTCCTGAATACACATAAAAAAGATAGATTTCAATGATAAAAGTAAATATTTGAAAAATATTTTTATATCAAATTTCAATTTGAAATAGTTAAAAAATGACATGAATTGGGGTTTTAATATATAATAAAAAAAATTATACTTAAAAAATTATTTAAAATATAACATAACTATATAGATATATTATTTGTAAAATATTCGACTTTTTAAAATTTAGTATTTCTCAATATTAATAAAAAATGAAACTTATCAGAAAAATAAAAAATTAAACATGATGAAATTATTATATTCCATTATTAAGGGTGAATTTTATTTTTAATATACAATTTTAAATGTAATGAAATTTTTATTTTAAATAGCTATGAAATCGAAACATGAAAAAATTCCTTTTATAAAACAAATCTTCCATGCTTTAAATTGATTTATTGATATCTCGATCCTACCAAATTTATTATATGAATTAAAAAAAATCAATATATAATATACCAGTATCATTAAATTATTTTTACTAATAGTTATTCATTTAAAATATTAACATAAAATAACATTATGATCATAAGATATGTTTTTTATAAAAACACATCCTTTATATTCAATTATAGAGAATTATAATTTTTATTTAAATGGTTATCAATGAATTTATTTTATAAAATTTATCATACTATATTTTTATAATTTAATTAATATCATTCTTTTCATCCATTCTAATGGCTTTGTGAAAATTATCACATGTAAATAATAATATTTAGTCATTTTATTAAGTACAATGTGGGATATCATGTATGATATAATTTATAGTGTTTTATTTTAAAATCCCATGGAGATAAATTATCCCCCATTTAAAAAATTATGTCACCTAATTTTTTACGTGCGTTAAAAAAACTAGTGATTTTACTTTTCAAAATACTTTTATTTGAAATCAAACTTTCAGAAAAAGATTTAAAAAGGCTTCCTTTTGGAATGTGATAAAGTACACTATGAAAGATATTTGAGATGACAGAACTCATTATCCATGTGGAAACATAGACATGAAAGTGAAATAAAACTATTATTATAAGGCATTGGCCTTAAAAATTACTTAATCCCAACATAAGTCAATAATTTTAAATTAATTCACTTTCAGGATCTTTTCAGATTTATATATTTATAGAATTACACCATAATGATACAAAACATATAATATCTTACAATGTATAAATAATTACATTCTATTTAATATTTCATGAAACAAAAACTACTAAAACAAACATGGATTCATTTCTTGTTTAAATATTAAAACTTTTACATCATCACATACTTGACTCTATTCTCTTTTAATTCATGTGAAAAACATTTCCATCCTTGTGATGCATATAAATGTCTCATTAAGGGAAATATAAGAATGAAAACTATCAGCCTTGTAAAAACTTGTAAACCTTGAATACATTATCATAAAGAAATAATTTTCACTTTTATGAATTAGTAAGTAATTTTCACTAATATAAGATCATTTCATACCCTTTTGTAAACCAAAGATTAAAATAAACACCTAGAATAAAAATTGAACATAAAAAATGTATCATGGGACACAAAAATACATAAATGGAATAACTATATGGTCAACTTCCAAAAATATAATTCATACAAATTGAATAGCCATACGACCAATGTCCATACCCAATGCATAAGAGGATATAATGTAAGCACCCATACTTTGTTTATCATAGAACCTATCATATTTGGATTATCATGTAACCACCATTAATTTTCTTATCATGTAACTCTATATCAAATGTCCAAGTACCATTATATAATAATAAATTATAAATGATTACATTTATCAACATTGTACTTATAAACTTTCACTTGAAATCAGGAGAAATCATTTAATTATATAGAAATATAAAATCCAAATTCAAAACCATTTTCAATACCAAAATACACTTACATGGAAGTAAGGGATTTGTTTTCACTTTTATAAACATTAAGGCTTATAATTGAATCTAGATATCAAATAATGGTTATCAAAACAAAGATGGCGTTGTTTCCCCTTATGTTAAAAATGTTATGTTTTTCATTTAAAAAAATGCTTCATAGGGTAATATTTTTTTAGAATGAAATTAATATTCAATGAATTTTATTATACACCATATAAATTATGTCGTTCATAAATTAAAATATACCTAAATGAATGGAGATTGAGATGAAGTCCCTTACCTAGAACCTGAATTGTCTCAAACAATATTTATGATCATTAGTAATAAACCTAGATAAATTTCTACATTATTGGGAAACTTTTTCATGTTTATTGTTCCTTTTGTACTACTTATTACCATGTTATAAAAAGTACATATTTATTTATATCGGACGTTTATTCAATATTGATTATTTGAGTGGAAAATGAACTTGTTTTTCACGTTTTTATATAAATTTTCCATGTGATAAAAATTAAATACTCATTATATTATTCATGATTTATATAATATATATATCCTCTAAAAATGTATTATAACATCCCTTTTATTTTGATATTTGAAATGAAATTCCTTGTCCATGGAGACAGTAGGCTATACATACACATGGACGCTACTTCAATTTCATTGTGAAATTAATTGAATGAAAACTAAATGATTCATTGTTATATTATAATTTTAGTATAACATATATGGTATATACATCAAATACCATCATTAATTCCATTCTATATATGTTCCATGAATGTAATGAATGAGTCATATAACCTTGAGGGGGCTGTAGTCCACAATTCCTTAAATGATATTATTATATTTACACATTATGTAAGGCATAATTGTATGCTATAATAAACAACACAAAATAAAATAGATATTATAAACATAATATATATCATATATATATATATATAGTTCCATCATAATTTCCACAATTATAGGTGGTAGGTAAAAATTGAACAGTTATCATTTTGTGAGGAAGTAGTACACCATACACTGAAACAATATGTTCTACATCCATTAAATAGAGGTGTCTGTAAGTCTAGTTCAAGCCCCTAGAATATAAACAAACAAGAATTATGTGGATACTATTTTTTTTATAATATAATGTAATGAAAAGATAATATGGGTTGGATGTGGGAAAAATTAATGGATATTAAGAGAATATGTTACCTCTAAATCGGGTAACATCTTTGGATTTGATCCAAGAGGATTTCTTGAATTGGCATACACACAAAGAAAGGAATATAGGAGTATGGGAGGGATTTAAAGAGATTATTTGATCAGAAATTTGATGATAAATGGGGCTTTATAGGACTAAGTATGTGGTTAGAGGTTGTTCGATTTTATATGAGGGAGGAGGGGCACTTTAGGTAGGTCATGAAATAATATTTTATTATAAATTTCTTTTTGAATTATAATAACTCCAAAGAGATATATTTCAAGGATAAGATTAGAATCGGACAAAATTATCTCAAAAAAATTGTTTTATATAAATTTAGATAAGAAAATTGACATTATCATTAGGATTTAACCCTTACATAAATATATTAATTTTCACCATCTCTTTTTGTATCGTTACACTATATGGTTAATATAGTATCTATAAAATGCCAACACAACCTATAATGGATAATTAATGAAAATTATATCATTATTTATGTTATATGGACTAATCATTGATATTTATTATTATTATATCATTTAATAAATTATTATTTGTTTTAAAAACTCATTTACGTCAATTTTGACATTATTTAGTAATTGATTTTTATAAGTCATAAAAATATGATTCATTTGAAATACTAAATTAAACCAAATACAAAATGTCAAAAACATATATATTTATTAATGGAATCAAAATTTATAATTTGAATTATTTTAATATTTATAATATCATTTATTTTAATCTTTTTTTAATAAGGTAATCACTACATCATCATTGTGTCATAAATAAATTTATTTATTTAAGGTCTTAGAAATATAAATAAAATACTACTATATATGAAATATTTTTATATTTATAATTAATAAGTATATATATTCAATGAGATCAATTAATATACCATATTTAAAATTTTTTTTTATAAAATATAATTGTTTATGATGTATTTCTATTTATTTTAAATAAATTGTTATAAAATTCCATTATCACACCCATGTGGCTACCAAATTTCAAAATTTGGTCCTACGGATTTTTATGGTTAGTTACGAATCATCCTATATGATTAGAACAAGTGTCAAGGTAGTTGTATATTACTATAGTATTATTTTTACCTTTATTTACCTATTGTATCTTTTTACCGTTGTAAAAAAATTAATTACTAAATATATTATTCGTAATGTACAATAAATGTATGTATTTATATAATTTGAACCTTATTATTCCAAATATTGAATCCATTTATACAATTTCAAAATAAATATGTTTCATTAAATAATTTAAATTAATTCCCATTGTTAACACCCAAATGTTGCTTTTATATAGTAAAAAGTTTCAAAAGATTGGCATGTGTTTATGTCCACTTTAAATGGGAAATTACTACAAATTTTCCAAAATGGATTAACTTATAAAAACATAATGTAAATATAATTTAAAAACCATTCAAAAGATAATAAATTAATACAAATAAATAGGATGAAAATGCAATTTTGAATTAAAAAAAATTATTTCACTATTCATTATAATATGTATTTAATGAAAAAAATAGAAAAATTTCAACCAAAGTAAATTTTGATTTCCTGATTTAAAAAAAAAGTTTATTTTTTCAAACATAACATTTAAAAGTGTCAAAAACTATATTTAATAATTCTTCCTTAACAAAAGGTTGGAAAACTAACTTTTAAAAATATTTGATTGTTTTATGATTAAAATTATATTCATTTTCATTTTAAATCTCAATTTTTTTTGAATAAAAGTAAAATAAATTAACATAAACGTGTAATCATATTATAGTTAGTTATATTTAATCCCAAAAATACAATGACTAGGTGTTAACTACCATTTAAAATAATAATATTGCTAATGTATTATTTTTTGGTATAACTCAATCTTGGGTGCTACATAAGATTTTAGAGTAACATTTTTCCATGTGTTAGGTACACTATCGATGAAATCATCCCCTTTAATGTAAAAATTAATATCTTTTTAATAAATATTAACATATATGAAAATGTATTATTCTATAAATACATGGTATGTGATATCTTTTCCTGATTTTTTAAATTTATTCCCCATAATTTTATTTACTTATCAAATAAGTTGGGGTAATTCTCCCTCAGTACATTTTCAGAATCCCATGTTGCCACATCAACCAAATGGGCTATTTATAAAACATTTACCTATATAATAACAATATTTCACAACAATTTCTCTATTAGTAATTAATATGAATGGGCTATTCCACACAAGAAATATTCTCTTCCAAATGAACAACATCCAGACAAAAAACATAATATGGATACGAATATGATTTCTAAACATTAAAACAGGAAAAATTTTATGTACCTAGGATAAGCAAGGAGGTAAATACACACCATAAGAAATTAACCCAAAATATCTAGGTTTCATATGGTCTAATGAACATTATATCGAACCTCACATTCCTACCAAAACACATCATGCATATTCATAGTGTATCATTTAGAATGACATGATCACCCACCTCAAAAGAAAGATTATTCCATCTATTATATACAAAAATCATCTACCTCCTCTTAGTTATCCTCATTTTCATCAGAATAAACTAAACTATTTCTTCCATATCTTATAAATATTATGGTACTATCAACTTCATTTAACCTACATCATCTCAAAAAGATTTTGATCGACACTGCTTCCTATATAATGCCTCAAAATGTTCCATCAATATACCGGAATGAGAAATGATATTATAAGAAAAAATCCACCATTGGAGGATGTTGATCATATCATCCTTGGTAGTACATTGAATATGAATTCATCATATCTTCTAAAATATTATTTTATCATTATGATGGCCCAAAAATTTGAAGATGAAAATTTGTACTGATATTTAATTTTTCACCCAAATAATTTTGAATGTATTTCAAAAATATAGATGTTAACATGTTATCATGATCTATATAATAGAGAGGGGAAATAAATGTAACATGAATATTTATTTAATATAATATTGAGATAATTAATCTATATACATAGTATATCGAATATGAAGAAAACAGGATGATTTGGTCAATCATACCCATCTCAGATTGTAACCCCATGATGAGTTCAGTAATCCTAGAATGAAGTCTATCGATATATTTTTTCAATTTACACTATAGAAATAGAAAAGGCTGAAGCACACCCTTCAGTTACAATAAATATACATTAACCTATATACTAATCAAACATCACATGGTAATGTCAACAATATCATTTTTCATTCCTTCCCAACAGGAATACACCCAAATATCTTTTTACATATTAGTACTTCCAGGATGAACTGAAAAAGGAGAACTCTTAGTTTCACATAGTAATTATTTCAGAAACTATGAATAAATATCCCCACATAATATCTTATTATATATCAAAAAACAATTATCAATGTTGAATTCTAGAAGCATACACTTCTGAACCAATTCTACCTATTTCTTCAACTTACATTCTTCCTTCAAAATTTCATAATTCGATATTATGGAAATGATTTCATTAAGATATGAAAAAAATAATAATAATTTCATACACATAAAACTTTAAAACCAAAATTCATTACATTATTAACCAATGGATATTATTCCAAATGGAAAATTGTTATTGTATCGTTAATTTTTCAACTCAAAGCATCAACCGCCTTATAATATTTTACTGGATGGTAATGAATTAAGCAATCATAATCCTTAATTAATTCCATCCATACCATTTCTCAAAACTTTAATTCATAATTATTGAATATATATTTCAAACTTTTGGGATTAGTATATATTTCAAACATTACACCACACAAACTATGCATCCAAATCATTAAAAAAAACCAACACCAGCTAATTCCAAATCATGGGTAGATAAATTTAACTAATTAGGTTTTAAGTTACATGAATAATAAGCAATTACCTGGTAACTTTTCACTATAACACAACCATTTATATTCAATGAAGCATCACTATAGATAACAATATCCCTATTTTATATAGGTAGGAACAAAACTGAGGCATTTACCAATCATCTTTTCAATTTATGAAAATAATAATCACATTCTCCTTCTATATGAACATAACTCCATTTTGAGTTAAATTAGTTTGTGGGCTACATAACCAAGAAAAGTTTTCAAAAAACTATCGGTAATAACCCTCTAATTCAATAAAACTATGAATCTCTATGATATCGGTAGTTATTGTCTAATATTTTAAAAAAATTAAAAGGGTCAATTGTTAGTCCATATTTAGAAACAATATGTCCATTCAATGGAATTTTTTCAACCAAAATTCACTATTACTAAAATTTAAATATAGTCTCTTTTCTTCTATGGTTTGAAGAACTATACTAATGTGATTTTAATGTTCCTCTCAATGTGTAGATTATACCAAAATGTTTTCTATAAACACAACCACAAACTGATCTAGAATGTAATGAAAACCCCATTCATGATATTCATATATAAAAAAAGTGCATTAGACCCCCCAAAAGAGAATAACTAAAAAATTGAATATCTATTATCTCGTTTGGAATGTTGCCTTCAGAATTTCATTTTCCTTCACAATTAGCTGATGGTGACCAGACATCATATCAATAATAAAAAAAATTGTTCTCCCAGGTGCTGATCAAAGAAATTATCGATATGAGGTAAATTTGTTTTCATAATATTGATGTTATTCAGGGCACTGTTATCATTACAATGTCTCATAGAACCATTTTTTAATAAATAAAACATGAGCACCCCATGTTGAAGTTTTAGGTCGAGCAAAACCTTTATTAAGTAAGTCGTGATTTTTTTTTTCAATTCATCATGTTCTACGTTAACTATTTGATAACAGGGTTTAGAAAGTTTCTTAGTAATAGGCACTAAATATATACTAAATTCAACATCCCGATTATGAACATAAAATAAAAATTAATCCATAAACAAATGTAAATTCGTTTAATACAAGAATGTCACTAATAAAATATGTATATTTATTTCCACAACATGGGACAACTAAATTTTGCTACCATCTTTAATCAATATTTTAGCTTCTTGGTATGATATCAAAGGTATGAAATCATTTAATAAAACATTATTGGATTTACAATCAATTTTATCATGATAAACATAATGCCAATATAGACCCAAAATGATATCAAATTCCATTATGGGATGTTCTACTTGATTATATGGGAGGAATATCCCACTAATGATAATAGGAAGTTTCCTATAAATACTTATTACTTTTATACATTCATGTAAATTTTTACCATGTGTTCTATATCACATTCAAGAGGTGATATTTCCAATTTACATGCAATGAACACTGAAATGATCGAATATGATGATCCAGAATCAAACAGAGTGTTGAAGTAATTTGTAAAAAACATATAACATAAATGTCATCACTTCATTTGATAGTTCCAAATTGAACATAGTATTAGAAAATGATTTTTTTTCATTCCATTATTATTTCAATCTTGCTAGTTGCCACACATGGTAATCAAATTTGGACACACCTTGACATAATTCCATATCACAATGCATGTAAAACGTCTTACCATTGGTTTTTCATTTCCTGATTGATCATATTCCTTTCAAATACAAGAAATATGCCTATTCTTATCACAAAGGAAGTACTCTGTGGAATTTGATGGGCATTCAGTAGGATTATTTTTACTAAACTTTTCACAGGATTAAAATCTAGTTTTCTTACCTAGGGGATTCATTGTTAAATTTTATCCCACTTCCAACCAACATGATCAATTATTTTTATTACTCTCATGGATGAAATTATCATCAGAAAACTCCATTTAATCATTCTCATAACATCAGATATGTTTCTCATTTCTTTGGAAGTCACGAGAATAAAACACCCTTCGATATTTAAGCATCCACTATGATGAAAAATGATTTATCTGACTAAAATGTTCCTCGATAAAAATTGGGATGTACCTTGACAAATGACTAAAATTTTCCTCATATGAATCAACAAAATCATCCTCCTTCTAAATCAATTTGAATAATTTTTTCCATCCTATATAAAAAATACTTAGGAAACTATTTATCAAGGAATACATTATGAAATTCATCCCATTACATGGTGTCGGTCTCTTCACTTCCTATCATTTTTTTTACAATTGACAACTGCTACTCGACTTCACGTTTAAAATGATAAATATTATAAATAACCTTTTGATTGTCTAAACTACCAATTACATCAAAAATATTTTCATGTTCATTAACCCACCCTTTATCTTTTATAGCATATAATGATCTTATGAATGATGGGGGTGTTTCCTTATGATATGCTCGAATATCCACATATTCCTCTATGTTTAGAATTTTTGATCTCATGAATGGACACCACTCCCCTTTATTTCATGTGACTACTTAGCCATACCTACAAAAAATTGTTCATTTACAATTCCAACCATTTTAGGATGTAGATTTTTAAGGTTATTTCCCTCCGAATGCCTTCCCAAAACAGTTTTCATGTTACCTCTACAAAAAATAATTATGAACAAAAAAATCATAGATAACGAATCATTATAATATTCAAATTCAATATCGTTTAAATTAGATCATAATGTAAAAATTTATTTCAATTATATTATATTAACAATATTATAACTTCAAAAGTTATCAAAACCGACCTTTGGTACAAACTAATGGGCCCTAACCTTAAACATCACTTAATATTGAGTCAAGTCAATAGTTTGAAATTAGTTTACACTGTGGATATTTTTAGCTTTAGCGATTTAGAGAATTTTTCCATAAATATTACATAACATCTCAAATATTACATAGTATAAAATTTTACAAGCTATTTTTTTAATAATAATAAATATTTTAAAATAATCATGGTTTCTCTTCATGATTAAACACCATTACATTTTATTGATCTCAAACATAACTCTATTAAACATTAAATCATGTAATAATTATTTTAAATCCAAGGATGAGCATAAAATTAACTATAAGGGAAACATAATTAGGAAAACTATCAGCCCTATGAAAACAAGTAAACCATGAATACATTAGCATAAATAATTCATTTACACCTTTATGAATTGTTAAATACTCATTACTAATATATGTGATTATATCATAAAATTTTGTGACCAAAATAATTCCATAAAACACAAATAAATTGCATATAACATATAAAATGATAACATGGTAGATAATTATATATAAATAGAAGAACCATATGGCCCACATCGTCATATTTTATTCTTACAAATTAAATAGCCATATGGATTACATCCAAACCCAATGAACTGGATGTTATAACATTACAAACCATTCATGGTTTATCATTGAACCACCAATCATTGGATTATAATATAACCACCCATATATGGTTTATCATGTAACCACACAAAAAATGTCCAAGTATGATTATATAATCAGAAAAAAATTATTTTATTTTTCAAAATATCACTCGAATATATTCATTTTCATTCAAAATAAATCATTTCAATATATTGAAATATTTAACCCAATTTCAAAACAATTAAAAAAAACACAAAAAGGAAAATAAGGTATTTTTTCTTGTTAATAATATACAATTTTAATGGATGTCAAATATAATATAACATTTATAGTGGTGGAGTGGTCGTTATCACCGCTTATGTTAAATAATACCATTTTTCTAGTAAAACGATTCATAAAAGACTCATTTTGAAATAAATTAAATTTAAAATGGTTTTATTAAATATATTATAAATAAAATCATGTGTTAATTAAAATATGACTTAATGAAATGAGATTGAGATGAAGTCCCTTCCCCCGAATATGACTTTCCTTGTACCATCATTATGTTCCTGAATTATAAACATCAGTTAATTTATAATTTCCTGGGTACATATTTCTATTTTATTATTTCATTTATTTCACTTATTAAAATGTTATTATATGTACATAATTAATTACGATCATATAATATGTTTTGTCAATATTCATTATAAGAGTCTGAAATGATCTTCTTGTACTTGATTTTTTGTAAATTGCCTATTTGGTCAAAATTCTATCTCCTTAATATTATTAACTATTTAAATACCATATATATCCTATGTAAATGTATTACAATATCCAAAAAATTTGGATATATGAAATAAAATTCACCATTCATATAGATGATAGGTCGTATGTACGCTTGAACGCTACTTCAATTTCATTGTTATCTTAAATAAATTAAAACTAAATTATATATAGGTGTAATATAATTACATTATAATATATATGAGATATATGAAACTTTAGTTCATTAGATCCATCTTTTTCATGTTCCATGTACAACAAGAAAGAGTCATATCACTTTTACTAGGCGGTACTCTGAACATTCTCAAATGAAATTATCATATTTACACATTATAAAAGAATAATGGTATGTTATAAATAAAATATTATAAGAATATATACTATATAATTTTAATATATAATATATAAATATATTCCTATCATAATGGCCTTCATGGGATATGGTAGGAGAAAATTGAACATTAATCATTTTGTGAGGAAGTAGTTCGCCATACAAAAAACAATACGTTCATTATCAATAAGTTTGAGGTTCCTATAAGTGTAGCATGAACCATTGGAAAAAAATATTATCATGATTAGGATACTTTTTTGTTATAAAATATTGTAATAAAAATATGTTTCTGGTTGGAGAAGGAAAAAATGAAAGGATCTTGATAGAAGAAGATACCTCTAAATCGGGTAACTCCACTTCATCTGAGCCAAAGTGTTTAATGAATTACCTTCTTCTAAATGTATGGCTTCTAGGATGAACAGATGGATGTTGGGAACATATTTGAGAATAATTTCAATGATTCAATGGGAATTAGTGGTGTAAGAATGTGGGTAGAGGTTGTTACCTTTTATAAGGAGGAGGACGGTCACTTTATGGAAGTCTTTAAGTATTATATTAACATAAATTTATTTTATTTTTATAGTAGCTAAAAATTTATATTTTTAGAGGATAATATGTTCATGGGTAGAAATCCTCTCAACCAATAGTTATTATACATTTTTAGGCAACAAATTAATCCTTATCTTTTGGCATTAACGCTTAGATAAATAAATTAATTAAAATCATGTCTTATTGTATTTTTAGAATACATGGTTAATATAGTTACTATCAAATGACCAGAGTACCTAAAATGGATCATTAATAAAATTTATAACATTATCTCATTTAGTTGACTGAATATTAGATTTTTTTACTATAATATCATTTAATAATATAGTATTTGTTTAAAAACCATTTATGACAATTTTTACCCTATTTTGGAATTGATTTTTAATGTCATAACAACTTGATTCATTCAAAAAAAAAACAAATTTAACCCAAATATAACATCTCATAATTATAGATAATTTATTTTTGATTGAATCAATGATTCAAATTAAATTTACTTTAATATTTATAATATCATTTATTTGATTAATTCATAAATAAGGTAATCACAATATCATCATTGTGTCATAGGTATATTTATTTATTCAATTTCTAATTTTTTTAAAAAACACATGTTTTTTATTTTTTTATATTTATTATTTGTGTTTATTGTAAAATTGATATGTTATATAACCCTATATTAATATTATTTTAGTAAAAAGATTTATGTTTGTGTTATATTTCTCTTCACATTAAATTAATTATTATAACATGTAATTCTCACACCAAAGTGGCTCCCAAATTCTAAACGTCTAGCCTAAGTATTTTTTGGTCTCCCATGACTCTAATAATAATTTTAGAAAACGTTTAGGGTATTTTTATATTATTATAAAATTATTTTTACCCATATTTACCTTATTAACCATTTAATCATTATAAATAAAAATAATTACTGATGTTACAATTAAATATGTCAAAAATTAATATGTAGTTGTTTACATTATTTCGACCTTTGGATTAAAACATATAATCCATTCTTAAATTTAAAAACACAAATGTTGTGTTCATTAATTTAAAATTAATTCTCATGGTCATAACCAGAATGCATGATTTTAAGCAGTAAAATCTATCAAAATTGTAACATGTGTTTATGTCCAATTTGAACGTGAAATTACATCAATTGAACACAATTTTATTAAATTATAATATAATAATATATATTTTCATTGAACCAAATAAAAATAATAATCTATAAATACAAAAAACATTGATGAAAATTCAGTTTTGAATTATAAATTCAGTATTTTTCCCAATTGTTTAAAATATGAATTGTATCCGAAAAATAAGAAAATTTGAACCAAAGTAAATTTTGATGTCTGAATTCAAAATAATAAGATTAATTTTTCAAATTAAAAATATAAAAGTGAAAAATCTATATTTAAAAATGGTTCTCCATAAAAAGTGTTAAAATTACATTTTTAAATTATTCGAATATTTTATGCTGAAAAATGGATTAATGATCATTTTATGCCTCTAATGATTATTGGATAAATGTAAAAACATTTTACAAACATGTGTAATAATATTATTGTATGTTTTTCCGTTCCTAATAATACAACAGCTTGTCCTTATGTATGATTTAAAATAATAATATTAATAATGTATCATTTTTTTGGTATAACTCTTTCCTGTGTGCAATGTAAGATTTTAGAGAAACCCATTATTGCGGGTCTAGTACGGTATAAAAGATTGTGTCCCCATTAACAAAAAATTATTATCTTAATAACAAATATAATTAGATATTAAAATTTATTATCTTATAAATACATGTTACATTAAAATTATATTAATATGGATAGTGATGCATGACATGGACTTTAGAAAGATAACAATAACAAAACAATAAATCTCAGGTCGGTTAAAAGGATGTTGAATTTACATCATTAAATGTAGTAAAATGCCATTATTGTTTCATAATAAATTATTCTATGATATGAGTAATTATATTACCAACTATAGTAATAACATAAGAAAATACACTTACATAGAAATATTAATTTCATCCTTTATTCAGTTTCCACCACCCTCTAATGTTTTCTCTAAATGATGTGTATAAAATATAAATTATCAGACATGAGGCATGAAAATTAAATTGTATCGATCACTAATTCAAAATATGTATAACTATATATTCCCTTTATATGTTTCTATTAACGAAATCCAAACTAGTTTGTAAAATATAACAGAATTCCCCAAAAAAGAATAAACCATTATATGTTTCAAAACTACATCAACATAAAAATCCCAATAGTGACACCAAAAGATCAACATAGACACCTAAATATACAAATTGTTTTTCAATATTTCTAGAATAAGTATGAATCCCAATGTTTAAATGTATTTTATCAGACACACTTCAAAGATAAATTTAACATTTCGCTCCCAAAGTATCATTAATCACACTTATGTCTCATTTTATAAATTATTAATTACTAAATCACTAACTCTCCGTGAATGATAACCATTTTTGGAATAAAAATAATTCTACAATAAAATCATATATTATTCCAAAATATAATTCAACATTTATATTTAAAATACAACTGATAGTATTCTGATTACAATGACTATATAAGGATCTCATAATAATGAATTTCATCCAAATTTAAATTAATCAATAAATCACAAAAACGTTTTCCACTAACATAGAAATCTATTTTATAATTTTTATACCAAAATACACTTTATTCACCACTCATATAATCTATTAAATAAAAATAAAAATTAAATCAATATGGGACACCATGTAGGATAGTGGTAGGTGATTCACCCATTTTTCCATGTAGTTGTGGATTAGATCCCCAAAGAATTGTTGTATATGACTGTTTGTCAGCCATCCTATAGGTTTTCATTTTTCTAAATATATATTAATATAATCAATATAAAATTTAAAAAATGTGATAAATCCTCAAATATATTCTTTTTTATCCTGAATGGTGATCTCATACCATTAAATTGTAATCCCAAAAATTATAAACCATAAATACAAAAAATATTAAGTCCACATAAACTAATAATAAATCAAGTTCCAATAATCATATCTTCACTAACATTCCTCAAATAATCTTTTGAAAAATGAGAAACTTATGTGTTTTATATACCTCTAAATATAAAAAAAACATCATAAATGTAGTCCAAAAATTATCATCATTTAACAACTATTCAATGTTTTTAATTTCATATATCATATATTTCAAATTTATGAAAATAAAACCTAATATAGTAAAATCCCCACTTCTTCTGATATTACCATAATATTTGTAATAGAAAACTACCTCATATTTTTGAAATCTAAGTACATAAACATAGCCTTTGTTGAATATTCTTTATAAACTATTAAACATGATTCGTCATCTTATTCATTTGTAATTAGTATTTACAAAGAATTATTTGAATAAGTTCCTTATTATTCAACAATATCAACCATAATATTTACCATAATTTGAATATGAGAATATAATTCATTATATATATATATATATATGTTTGGGAATCTTCTTTATACTCTCTTTATCTACCGGCACATTATCCTATACTAAATAATAATTTTTCACAACTCAAATGGTATTTCACTTTTATGTAATTTCATAAGTGTAGAGATCATGAAATTAAATGATAAATATTCCATGACCTACAAATTTTTTTTATAAATAAATAGGTGGTTGAAAACTCAAATAGTTTATTATATGTGATATGAATACTCTAAAATATTTCTAATATAGTTTATCCTGATTTATCCATAATAGTGATGATTAAATATTTGAGGATGTATAATAAAGGCTGTAAAATATCTTTTTTAATACATCATTAAAAATAACCCTTAATCTATAGAGAAAAACATCATTAATGTATAAAAAAATAAAAAACGTTCATTTTAAAGATAAGAACATTGTAAACTATATAATATATTTTCATTCAAATCCATTCTACAGAAATAGACAAAATATATAAATCCAATATACAAAAATATCATTAATCTCCAATAGATTCATTAATTGAATACACTAATAATGTATCTAAAACTTTGAAATTATATTAATTCTTAAAATTATTAAACCATGATGATATATATATCTTTTATGAAAACCTTATTCGGAAAAAAAATTATACCTAAAGTTGTATAATCCAAGATATGATATAAAATATTAGTGACCATCCTTAAAAAATACATAATTTTGTTACATTAATAATGGAATTAGGTAAATTTTAAAAAATATCTTTTTTATTATAGTTTCAGAGAATTGGAAAAACACTTCGAAAGTACACCCATAAATTATATGTAGACTATTATAGCCATTATAAATTTTTCTAAATAAGGAAAACCTTTTAAAATAAAACATTTTTCATCTTCGAGTATAATATTCAATGATTTCCCATTTTTTCATCATATTCTCTGTCTGCCCTTAAAATAATGTGGACACCATTTTAAAATATTTTATTAGCACAAAATATTATTAAGGGATACAAAGGATGGAAAATACTAATCCGGATAAATCATTTAATCCCATAAAAAATTCTAAAAAACTCATTATAATTACTATATATATCATGTAGGTTCCTTATGAAATCATTTTCATATCACTCTTACATTCTCCCTTACAATTGGAACAACCAATCAGTCGACAACCATATACAGAGTTCCCATTGAATTGAAGAGAAATAATGGGGATCACCCATCATATCATAACATATAATTTTTCCCAATCCATCATATCATGAAATATAATGAGCTCAATCCATACTAAACAATATCTATAAACTATAACATAAATATAAATCATGAATGAATTCACCACAAAAACAATCATTGAAGAAAAAGAACTTATCATTTGGAAATCAACTATATAAAAAAATATTCTCCAAAAATGAAAATTATTTTTTTATGGTAACCAAATAAAGATATACTGTAATATTAAAAATTTAAATGTGAAATTATGGAAACAAATTCACACATAACATGTATGTTAAGAAATTCCTTATATATTGTTATCGAAAAAGTCACAATAAACTTATTTATGATATTGAAAAGTAGAATAGTTTAAAAAATATATAAAATTTAAATATATAGTAAGAACGAAATAAAAAAATCATTTGAAATTTGAAAAAATTTGATTTTTTATAAAACATGGTCATGGAGGAAGAACAATGTTTTATGTGTAACTTTAAAATACTATTTTTTAAAGAAACACCCTCATTAATATCATGGCATCGAAGTAGGAATTAATAAAATGAATAAATAATGCATGTCCTCAATATATATAAAATGTAGAATAAACATAACATTTTCATAATTTATTTCATAACTAACATTATCATGACATAAAAATGTAGTATATGTTTATCCCAACGAATGGAAATTTTGTTAAGAAACCACAATCATCAAGATTCCCTCCGGGGGTGTGTATTTTAACCTCTTATATAATCGTTTAAATAATGATATTGAAACATTAAGGAACAATCTTCCTAATAATAATAACTTTTGGGATGACTTAATTACATATTATAACCCTTTAATTAATAATATTTTATTATCTTTATTGGTTTAGGTGTGTTAGTTACTTGGTTTAATGATCGTTTCTTCTACATAAAATTTATTGTATTCTTATAAAATGGGATTAAAAAGCTATTAGTGGAATTTAATATTATTATTAAACATCCATATGTATGAATTGTTATATATATCTTTTTATTTCTTACATGAGGATGATTCATTAGATAAAATCTTATTGATAAATGATTAGTTTATTTTAGTAGTTTTCTCAAACATTGTTAACTAGTTTATCTTTTTTTATAATGATAAAAATATATTAGTTTAAGTACCATAAATACTTCATAATATACCTATATAAATATTACTTAATGATATTAAAGCTTTTATGACCAGCCATGGAGGTGGTAAATAAAAATATAAAAGCATTATTCTTGAAGATGATAAGCCGACATAATTCGGACAACAGTTTCATTTCTTTTAATAAAAGAAGAAGATAAATGAAATAGAAATTATATATTCCATTAGAAACAATACCTTACAGATTTTTCATGATTCTAAAATTAATATTCATTGATGGTTGAATGTTTCTATGAGAAATTAGAATAATAAGTGAAATTAAAAGAGGCACTTTTATAAAATTTCCGCTTATATATCACCTCGTTGGGAGACCCCAGATGACAAGGAAAATTGTATATTCATGATCCCAACATCACTTGGATGTGGGGAGAGTGAGGAGGAGTGGTATTTTTAGATATTTGAGAATATTAATGTCATTGTGAGATGAAATGGGGTGGTGGGTGGTATTTATACTTGAGGAGAGATGTGTTTTATTTATTAAAATAAATAATATTTTATATTTAATGGCAACCGCACTAAGGATGAATTAAATTAGATTCATTTGGTTTAAAATTAGTATTATTTTTTCTATAAATGGCTGATCCACACCTCATACATCCATTTAAAGTTCTACATTTTAGTTATTTCAATTTTTTACACCATTATCTTAAACATATATTTCATTTTTTACCAATATCACCATAAATAAATTTTTCACCATTGAAAATATTTTTATTCCAAAAATTAAAATTGAAATTAAAACCTAATTTTTACCTTCTAATTACAAAAATGGTACTAATTTTAATAAATTAAATTGTCATATATAAAATACATCGATAAAAAAAATCTGATTGACACAACAAATTATTTTTCAACTTAAAATTTCAAAAGTTTGAAATGATTTTATATAAAATTTTAATGTGAAATTGATTATAATGACATAAATTGTATTGATTTATTTATTTTTCAAATAATTATACATTAAAAAAAATAATGTGGAATTAATAAATAGAAAAAAAAATTGATGAAACATCAATTTCTAATATTTAATTCATTATTTTCCCATATTCATCAAAAATGAATCTTATCAGAAAAATTCCAAATATTCACCCAAATTTAATTTTTTATTTCTATTTAAAAAATATATATATTTTTTATTTTTTCAAAAACAAAATTATGAATGTGAATACAATTAGATTTAAATTATGGCCATCAGCAAATTGCTAAAAAAAATATTTCTGAAAAACATACCCTTCTATGTTTATAATATAATTTATTTTAGTGATAAGAACATACAGCATTTTTGATGATATTTTTAAAATTATTTTAAAAAATATCATATAAATTTTAATTTTTTACTTTTATTATATTTATTAATTTAATTTATTAATATAAACTGTCATTATGGGCATAAAAATAGTTTATTTTGTAGAAAAAATCACGTATATATGATATTGTTATATTTTCTTGTTTTGAAATTTTATGTATTGAATTACTTTTATAAAAAATATAAAACTATAATTTCATAATTTAATCAATCTTATTCATTCAGGTCATTCCAATGACTGTATGATTATTGTCACGTTTTATTAATAATATTTTGAAATTTTTTAAAGAATGATGTTATGTATCTTTTATGATACTATACACATTGTATCATTTTATAATATCAGGGTGTTAAACATACTACACCTGAAAAATTGGAATGAAATTTCTATAACATTGATATCCTTTAACAACAATAAATTGTTTTAATAATATGTATCAAACCAAGTATAGTTTAATTGTAAGATCCCTACCTATTATGGACATGAGTGGAGATCTATAAAGGTACTATTTTACCCTTGTTTTAGTGTATTGTGGGAGGGTTTTACATTGGGGACCTTTAGTGTGGTAATAGATATTTTTTGAAGGCAAAGGGGAAGTGCAAAATTGTAGTATAGTATTCCTAAACTGTTTGTCTAGCAATGAACACTCTGTGAACATAGATAGAGGGACTTTAATAGTTGTCACATATTTTATCAAAATTTCTTCCATCATAGTAGTAAATATGCGACCACAAAGAGGAGGAACATGGTTTCGGAATTCCTTGTTCCCCATATTGGAAACAATTAATATGGAAAACTAAACCCCCTATGCCTATTTTAAAATTCATGATCCCCAAGATCATAACCCTAATTCTACCAAACATGACCAATGGGTATTATATGTTATTCTAGGGCATATGGATATATTAAAAGTGCATATAAACTTTATTTCTGTAGAATTTATGTACAAATAAAAGAATATACACCTTTTCCAATAAGAAATTCCCATACATAATTATTTCCATGTATCATCTAATTATTATTTCAAGTATTTCTAATTCTCTCTTATTGAGCTTAAATTGGTTGGGTTTTGATGGGTGTAAAATCTGGTGAAATTCTCATATTTTTGGATGTTTCAAGGATATGGCACGAATGATGAAAAGATTTCCCAACTGTATTCCCTACTAAAGAAAAATATAAAATTTAGACTATGGGATATTACAAGGTTTGGAATGACTAGTAATTCATGTACACAAATTTTAGAAACCATGAATCCCATTTATAACGAGTTCAATAATTTTTCAGGGTTCTTCTAATCCATATTTTTTTAAATGAAATCCATATGTATTTGTTATCTAAATTTTAATTTTTAAATAAAATTTCATGCCCCCTATTTTAGGTCCCTGATGTACCTCCTTGACCCAAAATTATTTCTATATTCCTCAGAAATACCAAGGTGGACTCTATTCCGATTAATTCACATGAGGATGAAATATGAAGCTCAAGGAAGGCCCCCGATCTTATTGTGGTTAATTTAACTATTCTAATATCATTCTCTCTTGCACACTCCTTTTCACTCTAGGGTTATGGGGATCCCAAAATTTCTTTATGGATTTAATTACCTTCTATTTTGGGATCTTAAATCTATGTTTGATTCCCATTTTCATGATCATTTTTCAACATGGAAAAATCCTAATAAAGGTATGTGATTGTTAGATCCATTGACTTGGTAGGTGGTTTTCATATGATGACCAATATATTTTACAACTAATTTCATTACTTTATTTTAATTTTTATGAATTAAAATATTATTTTTGTGTTTTGATTGTATGGTTATCAATTGTTTTGTGTAGAAAAATAATTATTGTTAATTTTTTATTTTAGGTATAATAGGGGTTTGGAATAAAATTGGAAAACCCCAATAACATTGAATTGGTTGTGTGTTTATGGATAAATTTGCTATTAAAATTTCCTAATATAAATTTTTAATTTGATTGATATTTTGTGTCAATTACAATTTTGACATTAATTTTTGGAAAATTTATTTCATTTAAAATTTTGAAAAAACCCTATTCTAGTGAATTGGGGGTTTGTAAAGATATTTATGGACATGTATGATAATTAAATTGTTGGGTTTAATTTTAAAATGTATTGTGACATTGAATTAATTTGTTTGAAATAATTATTTTTTAAATGACAACATAAAATTATTTGGTGGAAACCTATGGGATTTATCTTTTTGAAATGGAATTTTTTTATTATAAAATTAATATGGTAAATAAATGGAAGGCTGGAAAATTTTGATGGGTGAATTGGATTAATTAAATTTCAAGATTTCTTGATATAAATTTCCCATTATTTTTTTAATTGAGAACATGAAATGTTTTAGTAGTTATTGTTTTATTTTAGGTCTTACATTATGGATAATAAAATTATAAAACATCATATTAGAACGTACCATTACTTAGGAAATGGTGATGTGTCACATTTTACATTGTCCTATAGGAGAAATTGTAAATATGTTACATATTACATAATCAGGACTATATATCCTAGAACTATCATTACGAAGGGGAAGAATAACATGTTTCTCATTTCATTTTATTTCAAATGTATATATTCCATTTTTGTAAACTTTTTTATATTGCTTGGGAATTTATATGAACTATTATATGAAAATATTTTTATTGAATCCATTTTTTGGAATGTTCAATCAATGTATACCGCCATTTGATTAAATGTAAATTCCATCATTTGAAATATATTTGCATCCGTAGAATTGTGATGTCTGAATTGAGAATTTATTTCCAATTATTGAATTGTTAGCATGATATTTTTTAATATTCCATTGAAATGATAGACCAATCTATTTAAAAATTGAAAGAACATTTTTGGTTAATTTTATATTAGAAGATTCAAATGGATTCTTTTTCGTGAAATCATATTGTGATTTAGATAATATACATCTTGTGAATTTGTGTGTTTTTATATTATCTCCATCTAGGTTTGAGAAGGGAAAATGTGTCTTATGGATGGTGATCTAGTTGTTAGACCTTTTACTTAATGTGTTGTGTCCTATGAATCATGGGATGTTTTCAAGTGTTTTAGTAATTGGTTATAATACTTGGTCATGTTTATGTCTATTTGAATTATGGTTTGTTACTCCCAGTGGAGTTTCATTTGATATAAATACAATCCAGTCTCTTTTACAAATATTGTGTTTGTGGAAATCCCATTCCAACATTTAGTTTCTATGATGTTTGGAAATAGTAACTAACCCATGGGAATTATGAATGAACTTCCGGATATGTAAGGAATAGATCAGTTATTGGATTACAAGGGTACGCTCGAATGTTTTCAAAAAAGTGGTATCTGAGTTGTAGGACAAGATTTGTCTTGAAGTCAGAATGCATTTTTTGTAATCTTGTTGGGCATTAAGTGGTAGTTGCAATTGAGTCCCTGACAAGATCTCACCATAGTTAACCATAATACACTAGGTTTCATTAAGAAAAGGCATATTTTTTATTATCTATCATATTTTCAGTTTATTTAGTTAGTTATATTGGAATACAAATTTTTTTTATTTTTCTAGTTTGGATTCATTTCCTTCTTTTCTCTTTTTGAAAATTATAAAATGACTTATTTGTTTTTTTAGGTTTTATAGAATCATGCCGCCGAGAATATATTATAATTTGATCTAAGAGGCTGTTTTTTGAACATCAATGAGATAATAACATTATAAATATGAATATGGTTGAGGGGATTTTGTTCACTTTACATGTTCAGGGTCAACCACCACCTCCAGTTAATGTTAAATCTCTAGCGATAGAACCATATAGGGACATTCTAAATATTAGTTCTGAAGAGTAATTTCAATAGAAGACAACACTGTTTAAATTATCAAATGAAAAAAATGAGTCTAAGGAATGGTTTAGAAGTATGGAATACTTGTTTTGGTTTTCAGACATGCACGATGATATCATAGTGAATTGTTCCACCTCTATGGTAGATGGACCAATAAAAAGATAGTGGGACACCATGTTAATAGTGTAGAATCATGAGGTAATAGAGTATATGGACAAGAAGTTTCTATTCACTAACTAGTTCTATAATGATTTTATGATGTTGTCTTTAGCTATAAAGTTTTTCAGACTTGATCATGCCGTAAAAACTGTGACAGTATATGTAAAATGTTTTGCTGGGAATGTTCATTTCATAGATGAGATTGTATTGAATGAAAAGATGAAGGAATTATGGTTCGAGTTGAATCTTCTTAGGGATATTAATTATTTGGATTCTTGAAAAATATTCCTTTTTATACCGATCTACTGGATAGAGTGGTTATGGTTGTAATGCATCAGGATGGAATGATAAGGTTATTGGAATATTCTTTATCTCCATGTGGAATGTTGAGTTACTTAAAATGAAATAGTAAGAATGAAGATTCTTATAATAGTTCTCAATAACAATTTCATTCTAAACCTATAGTACTACTCGAGAGAGGTTGGTTTTTTCTTCTAGTGTGGAAATCCATGACATTCAAAGTGGGATTTCATAGAGACACCCATGACTTGTGGATGGTTCGGACACTCCAGACACTTACATATATTTTTCCACATTCATTTATATATATAGAGTTGAACATGATCATAAAATACAGCATAAAATATAGGGAAATCATGTACTTCATGTATAAAAGAGATCCAACCAAATGTATCTGGAAGAAATCTAAATCACATAGTTGGAGAGTCTTTAGAGGAAGTAGATATGGGTTGAGTAACTATTGGAGGTACAATCACTATAAAATCATCATTTGTGACTGCTATTTTATCTATAGGTGCATCTCATTCACTTATTTCAACCCATGTTGTTAATACGATTAAATTTCTTATTGATTTTTTCTCATGTTCAATGTATGTTACCACACCACTTGGTATGAAAAGGGATTAGGGTCTCTATAGTCCTCTTTTTCTATTATATCTATCAGATGTCAATATTTTAAAGAGATTTATGGTTCTAGACATGAAACCTATTGAAATAATATTTGGGATGGATTGTCTTGTGGAAAATAATTTCCCGATTAGTTTTTATCTTGGATGGGTCTGCTTTACAACAACTAATGTTGTGTTCTATTTCTATTATAAAGAGTGGGACCCATGTTAAAGGATATAATAACATTATTTTTCAGAGTTGGGTAATGTAATATCATTTTTTACCTTTGATATGGAGTTAGAACTTTTTAGTGGTGATATACCTCCAGTTGACATTAGGTTTTCTCACACGATTTGTTTTGAATTATTTGGTTTTACACTATTTGGGGGGATTAATTTTAAATTGACTTGACGAATAGTACACAAACAGTTTCAATAAAAAATTACCAGATGAAGTAAATTGATATAAAACAGTTAAACAACATGTTGGAAAATATTCTTGATAAAGGATATATTCACTTGACTTTCTCAACATGGGTTGTGCCATTTCACTTCTCTGAGAAGGCAAATGGTTCTCTAAACCAATGTTTATATTACCGAAATCTCAATCGGGTTACTATAAAAACATGTCTGTGTTTTAATCGATGGAAGAAATATTTGGTCAGTTGAATGGGGAAATGTTTTTCTCAAATATTTATCTTCACATTTGTTACCATTAGTTATAGATAAAATAACCTGTCATTCTAAAAACCACATATTAAAGCAGGTATAGTCATTATGATTAACATGTTATTCTATTTTTTCAAACAAATTCTAAATTCATATTTATGGTGTTAATGAATAGGATTTTTCATGAATCTGTAGATATCAGTTTAACAGTCTTTGTAGATGGAATCATCATTTACTTTATATCCTAAGAGGATAAAGTGAATCATATGATAATATTTATGAATCTTCTAATAAATCCCTTAGTTTTTGTTAGGATTTTGAAGTGAAATTTAATGATTTGTGAAGTTTCATTCTTGGGACATGGGGTGTTGGAAAATTATATTTCATTTTACTATGATAAGGATTAATATTTTAGGGCCTGTAAAAAATAATTTTTTAGATATTTGGATGTTCTTTGGTTTAGATTGATATTATTTCATAATTATTAAGTACTTCTCATCATTTTCTTCTCCGATAAATTACTTGACTCATAAGGGATTAAAGTTTCATGGAATGGGAAATATAAACATTATTTTTATGTACTAAAATTTATTTCAAAATATTCTCTTTTCAAAATGATTCAACAGGATTACAATATTGATGATGATTTTGGTAGCATAAGATACTCCAATTATTGTGGGGAGAGAGATTCAGAGTGATCGTTCTATAAGGAATGAATTTTGAGCTACACAAATCATTTCATTATGCCATTAGTAGAAATGAATTATGTGATGAGGTATTTTCATAATTCATAATGGGACATTCCCCCATGAACCATGAATATGTTATAAGATATGTGGCCATATTTATGTTTTCTAGGTATAGGATTGGGCATTTCAGAGAAAATCACATGTTTCTATACATGAAAACAGGATAAGGATAAGAACCACAATTCTTCATGTTTTCTTCATCCACATCCATTAACTATATTGAAATGTGATGATATCTATATGGATATTGTGGTTAGGTTTCATTGTACCCATAGAAATAAAAATTCAATATGGGTTGTGGCTGACATGAAACCTGAATATGCTCACATTATAACCATTCTTGATATGGCCAAAGTTGAGGAGTAGGAAAATATCTTCTTGAAGGAGATTGTTAAGTTTCTATGATTTACATATGTTATAGACTCTTATAGATATCCTTTGTTAACATATCACATATTTAGAAGAATTTAATATTTGATAAACACTCAGTACCATTTGAGTACTCAATTTCATACACAGTTGGATGTCCATATAGAAAAGGTTATGTTGATTCATGAGGATATGATTTTCACTTATGTTCAAAACTTTTTTTGGGAATGACATAATATTTCAATACTAGTTGTGTTTTAGTATTATAATAATTACCAGTATATGATTAGAATGAATCATTTTGAGGCATAGATTGGCTACATTTGGGAATCTATACTATGTTTGTTGAAAATTGCTAAAATGTCATTTATCAGACCATGGTTTATGTAAAATATGACCACAACGATTCAATTGACTTACCAGAGAATTTTGATGATACATAGATGATATAATTCATATGATGAATATCCAAATATACCATTAGAATTATCAGTTGGTGTCTAGGTGTTCTTGGATGTTTTAACCCCGGTAGGTCAACAATGGATCATGAGTCATGGGAAGATTACATCACAGTTTGTGGGACCTTTAGAGGTTGTGGATATGGTAGGGAATGATTATTACCATTTACCACTTCCACTATAGATGAGGTCAATCCATAATGTTTTTGGTATATATCATCATTGAAAGAATTTATCTGATCCATCAAATGTTCTTATTTGTCATGTTGTGGAAGTTGAACCTGATTCATCTATGTATGAGTGTCCAATCAGGTGATTTGATATTAATACCAATGTGCTTCATGGTAGGAAGACACAATTGGTTCCTGATCAGTGGGAGTGGAATTCTAATTCTCCTAATATGTGTGGAGGGAGGCACAAATGAGAGAGAAGTAACCACATCTTTTTCACTTGGAATCTTCATTGTAGGAAATATGGGGACACAATGATTTTATGGGGTGTAAAATTATATAACAAAATAATTTATTCATCAAAAAGTATTTTAGATATTTACTTGGTTCTGTTTTGTTTGGATTTAAATCAGGTGAACTTCAAAAATGTGGGATGTTTTTGGGCAAGTTCAGGGTTGACACATGACATGTGCACATTTTTCCCAACAGTGTTCCCTACTGCAGAAAAATGGTAAATTTGTGTAGTGGTATTTCATATAATTGGAAAAAAATATTATATGTCTTCTTTACCCTTAGTATAAATCATGTTACCCATTTATAATGTGTTCACAGCCTATGCTCTATTTGTCTAAATTCCATATGTTTTCCTAGGAAACCATGCAGATTGGTTTTTACCAAATCCAATTTTTAATTAAAATTCCCCAAACCAATATTTTTGAACCTAGATAGACCACCACCAACCCAAACTCATTTATCCCTTACTCCGATCTCTCATGAATGATTAATATCCCCATCTATTCCTCCCAAATGAGATCACAGGATAGGGAAATTGCCCTCGATCTTTTCAAGGTCAGTATCATTTCTCTATCTCAATCTCCAATGGTATATATTTTTTTCTATATAGTTTTGAGGATCCCTATATTGATATATGAATCCAGTACCATATATATTTGAAAATTAAACTAATTTTTTATTCCCATTTGTGTTATCTTCTTTCTTCATCGATATATCCCTATTAGGGTTTTGCATTGTGAAATCTGATGATTAAAGAAGGTGGTTTTGTTACGATGCCCAATTTATATAAAACCTTATTTTTTTTAATTTATATTGTTTTTAATTAAATTATATTGGGCATTTTTTATTTTTTATTTTTTATTTTTTTTGGAAAAACAATATTCTGGTGAATTATTTTTTTTATAAATAATGGGTTTAGAAATGAAATTGGAAAACCTTCAATTGAAATAAATTGGGGGTGTTCATTTTTGAAACTTTGTGGGATATAAATTGTGGATTTTATGGATATTTTATGTATTTCAATTTTATTAATTTAATTGTGGAAAATTGATTTGATAGAATATTGTAAAAAACCCAATTCAAGTAAATTTTATGTTTGTGATGAAATAGTTTTAATTTTATAATTTTTTTTGGATTATATTGTGAAATGGATTGTGAAATTTGATGAAGTAGTATTAAAATTATTTGTGATATAGTGGATTAAATTTTTTTTATGGAAACCAATGTGTTTTATATTTTTGAAAATTTGTGTTTTTTTATTAAAAACCTGGTATGGGTATTAATGTGAAAATTGGAATATTTGAAATGGAGAGTGAGATAGATGATATTTTAATATGTCATTAAAAAAATTTATCATCATTATTTGTACATAAAAAATTTAATTCCTTAGGTATTTAATGATGAAATTTGAGTGGGAATTTATAACATAAGTCATTTCGAAACATCATATCATAACATCCCACTACTTTTGGGATGGTGATGAATACACTTTTCCTTAGTCCCAATGGGGCAAATGTACATATTTTCCATTTTATTGTGTAAGGGCCCTATAGTAAAAAATATCATAAATATTTAGAACATGACCTTGTTTATCTCTTTTTTAATATCAAATATATATATTCCATTGTTGAAATTTGTATTCCATTCTTAGAGGATTTCTATGAAATGTTTTATTTAAATGTTTTCATTTTTACCTTTTTTTGAATGTGACATTTAGATGGCACACCCATTGATTAATGGAAAATTAAATATTTTTAAATATATTTCCATTATTTTAATTAGGAATCATGAATTGATAATGTATTTTATATAATGAATTGTAATGATTTATTTGATAAATATAAATTTGAAATTCAAAACCCGTTTACTTGAAAATTGAAAGAAAATTCTTGGTTTATTTGATATTTGAATCTTGATATGGAATATTTTGGTGATATCTTACTTTGATTTGGATAAAACCCATATTATTCCATTATGTTTCAGTAGATTATATCCTCTAAGCTTCAAGCAGGGAAATGGGGACTCTTAGAGGTTGATCCAACTATTGAACCTTGGACTTGATGAGTTGTTTCCTTTCAGTCCAATTCATTTTCCTGTGTTTTTGTACATGGTTGTAGTACTTAGGCATGTTTATTCAATTTTTTATTTTTTTATACTACTCCAATTCAATTTTATTTTGATATTAATATTATATTTTCTCTTTTAATTTCTCAATGATTTTCGTAAATGTACTATGACAATTAGTCTATATGATTCCAGGTTATAATCATTAACATGTGGGGATCATGAAGGCCTTTCTGACCATGTCATGACCAGCTCGATTATCAGGTTAATGGAGAACTCAGTATGATTTGTGGAATTTCACAATATCATCCATTGTTATATCATTCCTTAAAGTGATGTTTTCATCTTTTTTTACTGGATATAGTTATATATTATCATGGATATAATCTGTTTGATCTTTGATATAGGTTTTGTAAGTAGATCCTAATCTTCATCATAATCATGGTTGTTATAATTTAGTTTGAGATTTTTTTGTATATTTTTCATCAACAATATTGATTTAGGTTTTCTAAATTCATCTCCCTTAGTATTGAATTCCAATTTCATATATGATTTGTGAAATTTCAATGGGTACATTTGGAAATTGAATCATGAATTTAATTAAGAAATTGATTAATTAATTTATTCAACAATGGTGTGGATAAATTGTTTTTCAAGTGAATAAAGAAAATTATTTGAAAATGAGAAAATTGAATTTGTTAATATTGATCATGCTATTTGTGAATAATGGGACAGTAAATTGAATGATTTTTAAAGATAGGAATATTATTCAATTAATGGTATTGTATAATTAGTCAATTAATGAAGCTATATAATTGGTGAAATAATGAGATTGTGTAATAGATCGATAGAAAGGAAAGTCTAATAAATTGATTAATTGAATGTTGAATTAGTTTCTTAATATGAAAGATATATTTATGTATTAACCATGAAAGATTAATGTAATATACAGTTAAATTTTCATAATCAGCTTAATAATGATTTTATCATATTTTTGAGCATAATTCAAAAATAATTATGATTATTGTGATCCATTGAGAATGTACACTTTAATGAGAATGTATGTAAAATAGGTTAATGATTCATAAAATATATGTATTATTTTTTTTATTTTTTTCATATTGTGATATTAATGATATAGATTAAATTGAGTTGTGTGATAGGGATTGAGGATCCAAATATACATATGATTTAGTATGTGTGAGATGGATGAGGCTCTAAATACCCATGTTTCATTAATGTGTGAGAGTATAACTGAGGCTCAAAATACCAATTTATTATATCATGTATGGGAAATTTACTGATTCTAGATACACCATTGTGACATTGAGGCTTGGTACAAACCCAATGGCTCTAAATACACTCAGAGTGATTGAAATGACACTTTTCTGTAACGAAATTATCATTTTACAATGATTCTAATTGGATGTGATATGAATTTAAATTAAAAGATAAATGATAACAATGATATTGTGATATTTGATAATTCTTGGGAATACTTCATAATCTAGCATTATACCAATGGAGAAATTGGTAGTATGAATGTCATCAAAAACCCAACAATTTCTTTTGTAACTTAAATAATAATGAGACTTGATAATTTTATACTATTTTCCTTAATTGTATATTATAAAACAAAATGATGAAATTTTATTTACGGAATATTGATTTAGATATCATTTTTAGTGTCCTACGGAGTTGTACTCACACCCTATTCGGGCTGCCTAGTCAATACATGAGGAGAATTCATGTTTGGTGGACAATATATGGGAATGAACATGATTTTTTACTGCTGATTCGAGGTGTATCGTAGATGAGGGAACCAGAAAATGTGTTAGGAGCCACATTATAGTGTTAATGTGTCTTTCATTTTCTTTTTATTTTTACACGTGATACGTACATGGCATGAAAACTATACTGTTTATTCTTAGATATTTTATTCCTATTTTTGTTATTATGTGATACTAATTTCATTTGGTAATTGGTTATATAATTTGGTTATTATTATTTATTTACATTATTTTATGCTATTATGAAGAGTTTATGTTCCCATGGTTTTATATATTTTACCCACATTTCTACATGGAAGCCTCTAGTATACGAGGGTTCTAGAATGATTTCATGTTACTGACCAGGTCAGGGAATATGTGTGTGGTACCCTGCATTAGACTTTACTATGTGGAATCAAATGAATTTTCTTTTATTTTCTTTTGCTTTAATATATGGGATATTAAGATAAGAGACAAGGAAGAGTGTTGCCTTTGTCCTGAATTCATGGCTGGGAGAAGCTAATCATTGAATGGGGTAAAACGAAAGTACATAGGTTGAGATTGTGCGATTTTTATGAAATAAATGTTACTAATTTTATATTTATCACTATAAAAAATGAATATTTTGGAAAATGGGTTTATAATTATAGACATGAGTTTTAAATGCTTGTTTACCCTTTTTATTCATGACATTATCATTGGATGATTAAATGTATTGAGATTTCATTGGTTTTATAGTATTGATTATAACAACCTTAGTATTTTTTACACATTTAAACAAGCTTTATTATATAAACTCTCACATAATAAAAAATAGAAGCTCGATATGTAGAGTGTCATTGGGTTTCAGGAACATTATGTGACAACATAGGACTTAAAATAATACATATTCTTTGAAAACATCTTTTACATGACCACAACATTATTTCGAACATAGAATTACCTAGGATAACTAGAGGACATACATGATACTAGATAAGATAAAATTCACAGCAATTGAGTAAACATGGCATAACATGAAGAATATTGTACATGTTATCCACTAGACATATGAATTGAGCCCTAGAGAAAAATGAACCAAAAATAATGATATAGTATGATTATCAAAACATGGAAATGTTGAAACAACATAAAACATTTCATCTTTGTCATAAAAAAATCAGGTAAACCATTACCCTAACATTCTGGAAAATGTTCCTAAAAGGAATCAAGTATACAACTTTCCCAACATGAATTACCATGATACTAACCATCACACAATTAATCGGAGAGCTATCATGGTGAACCCTTTATAATAATTTCAATCTCATGCTTAAGTGTCCCACATAGATCATATCACATGTATTCATTCAATATTATCATTTATTAGAATATAATTGAATGTGGAAATGAAGGTGAAATTTTGGAAGTATAACGACGTGAAATAAAAATTCATAAGACAGGTTTATGGGAGTGAAATGAATATATAATAATATATAAATGAAATATAAATTTATGGGGTCATATAGATACATGTTACAATATAATTAATTTTGAAATATAATTCAAAAAATTATAAATAAACATGAAGAAAGAGGAGAAATTTAATTGCTCTTACAAAATTTTGGCATTTAAGCTGGTGTACATGGGAGGGATTAATGAGAGAGAAAGAGTTTTCCAATCATACTAAAATAATAAAGGAAGCATGTGAGAGGTGTGAAAACATACTCCATCATTTTTAATTAAATATTAAAACATGTAATGATATATGGAAACATTTATAAAAATGATAAATGAAGAAAATTAAGGATTCCTTACTAGAGTGTGTGAATTCAAAAGCTGGAAAAGGGGCTTCTCAAGATCATGGGTCACCTTTGGAGGATTCTAGAGAGGGTTTGACACAATTGGGATGTGCTCCATGTATTTTGAGGGAATTGAATTTTAATTTTGTATAGGTTTATGTATGAAATGAGAGGAATGTTTTTAAATATTTCACAGAATTAGGTTTTGGAATATATATAATTAAATATTTAAAACCAAAATCCATAAAATGGTTTTTCCCATTTCGTTCCAATGATGAGTGGAAAATATTGTTTTATAATTCCAATGGAAGAAAGAATTAAAATATATCCTTTCTAATGTAGAGGTTTGTCCCACACTCAAGGAAATAAATTTAAAATCCTAAAATATATTATACAGTTTTTACAAATCACTATGTCTTTAATAAATAATATTACAAAATTCTCAAATAACATTATTTTAACGGGAAAACATATATTGGGACATGAATACACACTATTTAATTTATTACATCATTTTAGGGTAATTATGATGTCAAAAAACACATATTTTATTTATATGGAATTTAATTTCTTTCTAATTTACTAATCATTTTTAGATAAAAAAATTATATAATAATCATTTATAATAATTTTTAAGTAATATTATAAATAAATAAAAATTATTTTTACATAATAATGTATATATTTCTTATATGTTCCATTTTTCCACAAAGAATCAATTTTCCTAATTCATCATTTTTTATGATAGACTATTCTCATAAAGGAATTGATTGACTATGAATTTTATTTATAAAATTGGATTTCACAAAAAGAAACTAATACCAAATAACATAACCCTATATTACTCCAATATATGACCTAAGTATAATATGTGTGATGGTGAAATATTCATCTGGTGGCTCAGATAATTTCTCCCGTGTGGTAATCCCTATTAACTTGAACTTATGTCATAAGTGATTCAATTAAATCATAATGTCTTGAAGCTATCCATGGTCTTGGTCAATAGAAAATTCCATTGGCAATACCTCCTTTGTGATATCTGATAACTGAGATTCATATGACCCGAGTCTACTAGATGGTGCCACACTCCCCTTGGACTATTATGAAAGGATTTTTTATAAAAACATATATTTATATCAGTTGTGTGATCATTGTTCAACGGTTATATTAACAATGATAATGATACATAACATTCATTTAATCCCAATAAGAAAAATGTGTGAATGTTATTTTAATATACATAAGACATTAAATGAATTGGAATTTTATTCATAAATTATTGGATCATTACAACCTTACCTGATAAAAATTTTATCCCTCAATTTTTTTTCCTACAATAAAAAAGATGAGGTTATCATTACATCATTACTTCTTCCAATTCCAACATTTCTTCATCTAAATTATGGGATTTTAACAACAACTTGATGAGGGGGAATCATCTTATTTCAAATAACGTTTTCATTATGATCTAATATCTTCATCGTCTTATCATTATAAGAACGTTCATTCTCTAATGGTACCACTTCTTTATTAGTACATGTGATGGGTTAGGTATATACATCCATGATGGTGATACATGGAAAGCATCATGTACTTGAGACATGTTCATTGGTAGTTCTAGTCAATAGGCCACAATCAAAAGATCAAGGATCACAAAAGGGACGATGAACCATGGCTAAGGATTTCCCGTATTCCCAAATATCATAACTCATTACCATAGTCATATAAAGGGTAATAACATGAATCCAATGTCAATATCTTGGTCTTGTCCATGATTTATAACATATATCATTTGTAAACTGTGAGAAGCATTAATGTGTTGTTGGATAGTCTTAACATTCTCTACTATTTCTTAGACCATTTCAAGACCTGGAAGATTTCACACCCCAATATCATCCCAACATACCAGTGTTCTGCACCTAATCCTAAAAAGGCTTCATAAGGATCCAATTGGATGCTTGAGTGGAAACTATTGTTTTAAGAGAACTTAATGAGAGTAAGATGTTGATCACATCCTCCATTGAAATACATTATGAATTCTCTCAACATGTCCTCAGTTGTTTGGATAGTCTACTCAAATTGGCCATCGATTTGTGGATGATAAGCCATAATGATGTTCAGATCAGTATTCAATGTGTGTTGGGGAATCTTCTAGAACATATAGGTGAATCTTGGATCTCGATCAGATCTAATCGATAGTACCACACCATACTTCCTTACCACTTATATATTGTATATTCATACAATTTGATCCAATGAGAAATCCACCCAAATTTCAATGAAGTGTGTAGTCTTTTTAAGATTATCCACAAAATACCAGATAGTATTGTTTCCTTTGGATTTCTTCAGATGTCCAGTGAAAATGTCTATGGTTATGTTTTCTCATTTCCATATTAGTATGGGTAATGGTTTCATCATCCCCTTATAATTTAACCTCTCACCCTTACCATGCTCACATACTATGAACTCAAATTTATACTCAATGATCTATTTCTTAATGTTATCCCAACAACAATTTTCTCAGAAATCTCGATACATATTTTTCCTTCCTAGGAAAATGATGAAATTAGAACTATGAGCATCATCAAAAAGTTCATTATTTAACTCTGAATTTGATGAAACACATAGTATTGACACAAATCTCACAATTCCTTCTTCATTAACATTGAAATCTATGTATTTTCATTTTCTTATAGTTTCCACTTTCTTATGAATTCTCACATAATCCTTTTAAGAATCCTTTAACCATTCCAAACGAGAAAGTTGAGAAAAAATTTGTGACTGAATTTATCATGTTCTTTTTTTATGATCCCCATGTCCATCTTCATAAAATCTATGAATACTGGATCCTATTCAATTTTCTTCAATGAATGAGTTATTAGATCCTTTATTCATAGAGAGTATGCAATATTATTTTCATTCCCTAGATGTTAGTTAATTGAGAAGTAATTTTTGACGATCTTATATAACCATCTTCATTGGAGCAGAATGAACTCTTTCTATGTGATTATATACCTGTGCATTTTGTGATCCATATATATTATAAACCTTTATCTATGGTGGAAATTTCTCAAACTTTCTAAAATGAAGATAACTATATCCAACTCTATATCATATGTTGGATAGATCAACTAATGAACATTCAATTTCATTGATTCTTAGGCAATGAAGTTGTAATTTTTCATTGACAAACAACCCATTCTCTTCTTCGAAGCACTATTGAATACCACCAAAATTACCCAAATTTTGGGTATTGTGAGAAAATTCATAGTTATAAAACTCTTCTTAAACTCCTTCATTCTCTCTTCGCATTCATCATTCCTAGAAAAAATCACTCCATTTTATGTTATCTTGTTAAGAGGATTTGAAAATCCTGAGAAAGTTCTAACAAATTGGCAATAATATATAGCTAACCCATGGGTGATATAGATATCCAGAATAGATATGTGAATCTACCATCCATCAATTTACTTTTTCTTAGAAGGATCAAACAATATCCCATTTCTTTTGATGATATTCCCCAAGAACGAGATGTTCTTCAACTAGAAGTCACACTTGATGTACATTTCATAGAGCTTATCCTTCTGCATGATCTATACTGTAGTTTTTAGATACTCCTCATTATTCTCCATGATTTTTTTGTATATTATAATATCATCTATAAATACAACCACAAATTTGTCAAAGTTTTCTCAAAAGGCTCTATTCCTTACGTCCATGAAGAATTGTGGATCATTAGTGAGTCTGAATAGAATTACAATGAATTCATAGTGCTTGTACCTTGTTCAAAAATTATTCATTGGGATAACCTCCTTCTCCAAACTTACATTGAAATATCCCAACCACAGTTCCACCTTGGAGATGTATTATGATACACATAATTTATCAAACATGTATTAAATTAATGGAAAATGATAGTTGTTATTTATCGTGATTTTTTGAGATCACAATACAAAAAGTCTCATTAACCCTTCCTTCTTCATAATTTGGAAGACCTGTGCACCCCATGGTGATGCACATGGGAGTGTAAAAGATTTATCTAGATTCACATGTCGTTGATTTTATATCTCCTCAGTCTCCACAATATCCATTCTAAATAGAGTCTTTGAAATTTCCAATTCCCAAGGTATAACATAAATCAAAATTCAACATCTATTCTTGGAGGAAGACAATGAAATTCCACATGAAACACATCAGTGAATTCCCAAAAAATAGATATTTCATCGAGGATTGTTCCTTCCTTAGTCTCAATAAATAGAGAACGATATGTGTTCTCATAGTGACTAAATTTCAATGTTTGGGAAGATGGTGTCTAGGGAAATTCATCCTCTTCCATGCACTGGTATAGAATCGGGGGTCAATTATCCATATGGAGAGTGTTTTCTCTATCATAGAAATGTATGTTGGATAAACATAGGGGAAACCAATCCATTCCATGAATTTCATCAAATTCCAATAGAGGGAAAAAATGATATTTTTTGTGATGTTCAATCAATAAAATTGTGATAGGGGAGGATATACATTCCATGGATGCAATGATTTCCCAATTCTTCATTCACATAGACATATCTACTTATATTTTTTTTGGTGGTGTATGGATTATTCTTAAAAAATATTAAGATATAAAAGAATGCATAGAACTATGAAAGGTAACCCTATCATTCATTTTTTATTCTGGTATTACGCTATTAAATATAGAAATTGGGATGAGTAAGTCAAATAGTTAAACACATAATGTGGTATCCAGTGAGAAAATTCATATGTTTTAATTTACATGTATATCCATAACTTATGATTTTTTATGATTTGATCTAAGTAATACATCATATACTTCTAAAAATTTATTCTAATAAAAATTGTTTTATTCCCATAGTAATAGTTCGTACTAGTCATATGAATTTACCAATGTAGATCCTCTAGGAGTTCCAAACCCAGAGTCTAGAAAGCCCTATTATCATGCATTAGTTCCCATTCGAGTCTTGCACATTGCGGTGTTTTGGGTTTTAACCCTAGATACATCTATTATTGAGCGACATATACATGTTCTTTTCTAGAAAGAGATATATTTTATTAAAAAACAACTTACACTATACTCACCAAATTTTTTGTATATTTTTCTTATACTTAGTCTTATCCATATTTCTTTTAGTAGGTTTTTCAAATCTAAATCCTAAAAATTTCTAAACATATCATTGTTCACAACTATAACAAATGTAGTCTTTATTACACATTTAAACAAAACATATTACACAATAATGTGCTTAATAGAACCTATAAAATCAATAATTCTAGTTTATTTGGGGATTTGGAACATTACATGAATACTTAAGACATAAAATAAAACATCTTAATTGAAAACATATTTTCCATGACAACATCATTCCTTGATACTAAGCATTGAATGTGATACCTTGCGGATATAAATAATAAAATGGTGATATATAAATCCCAGTATGGTAGTAAAAAATTAATAACATGAATAATAAAATACATGTTAGTAAATATTCGTATCAATGGATCTGAATAGAAACATGAACATATAGGCATGATATATCATGATTATCATAACATTTAAATGTGGAAGCCACGTAAAACATTACATCATTAACAAAAAGGAATAAAGTAAACCCATATATCAACATGTTGGAAAAATGTCCTAAAATGAAATAGGTTAATCTCATCCCATCATTTCATGTCTTGATACATAACATTACCTAATTCATTAGAGCTCTATTAGGGAGCACCGTTCTTAATAATTTTAATATCATTCTTAAGTAGCCACATAGATCATATAACATGGATTTATTCAACATAATAATTTATTCCATGATAACAGAATGTGGAATACACACATGAAAATATATAATACATAGGTATATGTGTATAATGGTAAATAACTATGAATGAGAAATCGACATGGTATTCACAAAACAATGATTTTGGCATGGAAACTCTTGTTGCAATTTCGACTGCATAAAGACAAGACATAAAAATTTATAAAAAGATCTACAAGTGGTAAAGAGGTATCTCATTATATATTAATGAAATGAACAAGAAATGGGTCACATATATACAAGTCCATAAAAATGTAATGTGAAAATAGGAGGCAATACATAATAAATAAACTTGAAGAAAGAAGAGAAATGGAATAACATTTATGAAATTTTTGCATAGTGACAGTTGTACATGGGAGGTATTAATGAGAGAGAAATAGGTGTCTCAAAATAAAAAAATAATAAGTGGAGTATTTTAGAGGTGAGATAAGATACCCTCTATATTTAAATAAAAATAAAATTGTGTAATAATATATGGATTCTTGGATAAAAATGAGAAAGTAAGGAAAGTTGTGATCCCTTAAATGAGTATGTGACTTCATGAGCTTGAAAAGAGGATTATTGAGTGAATGGGACTACTTGGAAGGATTATAGAGAGAGGAGGATAGGGTAAGGGCGTGCCCTAATAATCTTTAGGGAAGATAAGTTGGAGGATGGGTGTGCTTATATTGAAAATGAGTGGGGGATTCTTTAATATTTTCGAAATATTGGTTTTGGAATATATATAATTAAATATTACAAAAACCTTCTCATAGTTTTTTCATGTGGTTCTTCCTGAATATGATTTGATGAAATTACTTTATAATTCCAATTACAGAAGAAATTAAAATATAATCCTTTCTTATGTGTAATTGAGTCACACCCTCAAAGAAATGAATTTAAAATTATAAAATATATTATGCATTTTGGAGGATTCACAAAGGCTTTATGAAATAACTAAAAAAATATAAAATCACATTATTTTAATGGGAAATAATATATTGGGCTAACAATACACATTATACTATTTATTAATTAATTTTTGGGTTATCATGATGTGATAAAACATATATTTTAATTATACGATATTTACTTTTTACAAAAAAAATCAAACATCTCTCAAAATTATGAAAACATCAATGTGGGATAATTTTTTATGTCATGATTCCAAAAATAATATTCATTTTATAAAATTGTTTTATTAAATATGTGAATTATCACTATTAAAATGAAAAACATCATTTATTGAAAATTCATTGGTTTTAACAAAAACAATTTTCAAACCATAATAAAAATCAAATTTGATTTCATAAAAATTATATATGAATTTATTATAAATAAAATTAATTATCTAATTTAATATTATTTAAATATTATTTATTTAAATAGTTCATTAATTCTTCAAAATAAAGTCATTAAAAATATACTTTTTGTTTTATCGTATAAAAATATAACTCTAAAGAAATTGATAAGATAATATTTTTTAGATAAGGAACTGATAAAATCATCATTTATAATATTTTTCATAATATTTTTAATAAAAAAAATATTTTATTATAATAATTAATATATCTATCAAAGGTACCATTTTTTTGAATAATAAATTTACAAAAATTTGCATTTTTTTCTAATAAAGACTATTTTCATTATGTAATTGAGGGAATATAGCCTTAATTTATAAAAAGTTGTTAAAAAATAATTCACTAATACCTTAACACAAAGACCCTTTTAACACCTTCATAATACCTAATGGTTAGGTGTGTGATGGTGACCTACTATTGGGGACGCTTGATTTAGATTTCCTAAGTGGTAAAATATATTATCATGATCTTCAACCATAGGGGATTCCATTCAAGAATAATTTATTGAAACTCAAATTGTTCTTGGTTGAGAGTGAAGCCCAGTGATGCTACTTCCATTCTGAGCTATGAAAAATGAGCTTCGTACAACCAAACTGTACAGGACAAGGACAACATTTCTTTTGTCTATCATAAAATGGTTTTTCTAAATCCATATATTTATATCAGTCAGGTAATCACTGTTGAATGACTATATTATGAACGATAATGATAATTAATATTAATTTACTCCCAATAATAATAATAATAATAAAATAGTTCACGGGTTTTCAATATCCATAAGATATTAGATGAAATGGAATTTTATTCATAAGTGATTGATTTTTTACATGGAGAGAATGTGGGATGGCATGTTATGGCTATATATGAATCCATCTTGTTAAATGTATTAAAATTGTGTTTTCTGACCTAATATGTGTCTCTAGAATTTTAGATATATTTTTTTATGATGATGTATTTTAATATTATGAAAGGAGGAAATGGATATAAATGATCCTCCCGTAGTGGAACCACATGTCACGTAATATCTTGAAAACCCCTAGAACCAAAATAACAAGGAATGTAATAACATGTATTGATGGGAATTCCTAATCCCCATGGGATGATTAATATAACTGAGAATAATACAAAATGAATTTGGGAATGAATTTTCAATAAACACAACTGATTAATGATTTACAGTACCATATGCACTAATGAAAACTCCTTGGGGAGAACTATATAGAAATTAAAATTGCTATGGAAAATACGAATTACAATTTAAAAGTACCAGAAAATAATATAATGAACATGGACCTAGAGGACATAGTATCTCTAGGACAATGATCAATAGAAGCTATAACCACTATTTGTGCTTCCTTCTCCATTCATGATCCTAGAAGGAGTATATCTACAAATGCAAAAAAATAGGTCGGTTGTGAACTCTATTCCAAATAGGGTCTCAACAAATATTCCAAAAGAATTTTCGATAATCAATAAGTCAATTAGATATTTCAATTTTAAATTATCACGCATGAAATTTATTATGAGAATATTTAAAAAAATCAAAATTTATAATTAAATTGTTGAAAAATATTTATAAACCATTTTTAAATAATTATTTTATATAAAATAGTTTTATAAATTAACAATTAATTTTTTAATGAGTGTATAAAAATGTAATATATATTATAGAATTAATTACAGTGAAAATGGTTATCTTGTAGGAGTTCTGGTAGATCCATGTTATAGGATCATCATACGCATTTTTAATGAAATCAGAAATGTTCACACATGTCCCACTAACATTATACAATGAATACTAACACACATCCATCTAGAGAAAATATTTTAATATATGTTTATCGTATAGTTTAAAAGCATCAAACCATTTATAGTGAATTCCCATTCTAGATTGCTTTTCCATAATAAGTCACAAAATTACTAGAATATAATGTGCTCAAAATCAGTCAATAATTGTAAATTTATTTCAAAAGTATTCAAAATACATTTAAACACATTTTTATTTCAACATTCATGTTTAAAGTTATTACCCAAAATATAGTTTTAATCGAATCACGAATGTTTCTAGGATAGAACCAATTGGTTTTTATATTAGTTATTAAATCCATTATTTCATAATTTTAAATTTGAAATAAATTTCACAAATAAATTTATAAATTAATATTATTGAATATAATGTGACTAATATTCTATCAAATTCTAAATTAGTATATCAAATTCAACAAATAGACCCCCATTCCATGGATTAGTCGGGTATTTTTAAAATTCATGCCAAATTAGATTCAAATCTTTAATTCAATAAAATCATGTTTTTAGAAAAATAATTCAATGAAATAAAATTTAAAACATGATATTTATTTTATGTTTTGATATTAAATTTAAATCCGGGATTTTTTAAATAAACTAGAAATCTAAAATTGAACCACCAATCATATATTAGTAGATCATGAAATCAACACCCAGAATAAGAAAATCAAACAAGGAACATAATAAAAGGAGATAAAAGAATCAAAAAATATATTTAAGATCTAAAATAATTATGATTATATTATCCAATGACATAGAGATCTAAAAAATACAAAAGATAATAGCAATTTTGAGAAGTAGAAACAGAACAAGAAGGGGATTCTTATTGAGGAAAGAACGAATGAGAATTTTCTAGATTTTATTCAAATGGAAAGGGTTATTGTGGGGTTTCATGGTATGTATTTGATTGGTTAACCATTTTTTTAACATTGAATCAAACTTGAAAACCATCACTTCCAAGGTTTGCATAGTTTTCCTTAGTAGGACACACAATTTACGGAACAAATGTGTCAAACGTTCATAGGCCAAAATATATTTAAAATATCTAACATTTCTCTCAATGAATCCCTATATAAAATCCAACCAAATCATGATCAAAGGAAGGCTTGAGAAGTAACCACAAATAGTGACATGATATTACAACCTCCCAATATAGAAGCATTTTATCCCTAAAAAACATTTTAAGAAGCTTCCATGTCAAAAAGATAAAGCAATTGTTCTATCATTTATTCCCCTCTCTCCGATGTATTGGGATTATCTATAGAATTATTTTAATAGTAATAAAATAATTATCATCCTCTAATGAAGTACATTGGATTCAGAATCAACTACGCTCACTTGATAGTTAATAATAGATAAATCTCCCTCTACATGAAGATCAATCCAAATCATAACATGAGTTGGATTAGATTGATAATTTCATTGGTGAGATATATGGTACATGTAATATATCCATTTCTTCTATGGTTTAAGTAATAAATTGTAAGAAACATTCCTTGTCTTCTTTAAACCCATAATAGGTCCAGTAAAACAAGGATAATGTTTTGATCTTTCTTAATCCATCGATACCCTATTCGAGGTGAAATATTCTAGAACAGTTGACCATAAACTAGGAATTCCGATAGACAAAAAAATTTATTAGAATTTTTCTAATACATGAAATATTTAAGAAAATTATCTTAGGAATAAACTCTATATTTTATGTCATCTCATCAACTAATCTCAATCCATCAATGGAAGATTCGTTAGTCACCTTCCAAAATAATAAATATTTACAATGTTAGTCGTACAAGGCCAGAAAACGGTCCATTAAAATTTTGGATATGATAAAATTGTTATAGCAAAACTCACAATTACAAAATTATCATACCATCTCCACCATTTTTAGGAATTCATGTACAACTCATTTCATCAAGAATCTATATTTCTCTTTCTGCAGGGCTATCTGATTCTCGATTGTATTCTGTGCGAAAATGAATATGAGAGCCTAGTGTGTACAATAGGGATATATAAAAATAAGTAGAAAACTTGGGATATCTATGAGAAACTATATATGATTGAACTCTAAGAAAATGAATAATCTCTTCCACATAGTGATTTCCAAACTCCACAAATTTAAGTGAATCACAAATGATTATAATGTGAGCTGATTTTCCCAGCCTATTGATGCAAAAATATATCACATTCTTCATTTTTTAGGTACATATAAACCCAAAAAAATTACCTTGATTTATCCCCCCAAATCCATGTTGTCACAAGAAGTGAATGAAACAAACTCGACGGTCTCTGGTTCTTTTCCATGACCTACTAGAACATATAAAAATGATGAAAAAATTATTCAATACATGATATCATACTTGTCCATTAGAATTTATGACGCATGTCATAGAACAATTTCTTGTTTCCTTAGTTCACTGCCCACTAAGAATTATAGAAAAACTCAATAACAGCTTTTCTGGCCAAATTTAGTAAATAAAAAACATTCCAATATCATAGAACATTACCCCTATATAATTTCCAACTAGTAATTTTTTCCACATTATAAAAGTGTCTATAATGCTACAAAAATTATCATCAAGAATATATTAAAGAAGAATAAATTTGATAACAGTGGTAGTTAACTAGAGAGTAAAAGGGAAATATTTAGTGTATATTTCATGAATCTGATGTTATAATGTGAAAATGGTCCATCATGTTCCACTATTCTAGAGAATCTTTCACTTCCTCAGAGAGAAGTTGCATACTAAAATAATTTTTATGATATTTATATTCCATGGTGTATTGGATATGTAAATTTCAAATAATTTTAGGTATTCCACCCAATTCCTTTGGTAGATATTGAAATAATATTGATAAAATATATAACTAAATATCTTATCCGATGAAGTCCTGGTAAAACTTTTTCCAAAAAAGAAAATTATTCCAACACTTTAGTGTGGGCATCATGGATGAAAATTCAAGGTCATGGGTTATGTAACTATTCTTGTGAGGCCTCTACATTAATGAACCAGAAAAAATTACATGATCAACCTACCAATGAAATTAACCCATCCCTAAACCTAATGATCCATATAATAACACACAGCAATTCCCGGCCTCAGGACGAGTCAAAACCAACATAATAGTTAGAAGACTTTTATTTTCATCTTCAAAACATGCACACTCCACATTCCAATAAAGAATTTCTCCCTTCTGAATTTTAGTAGTCATAAGATAAGAGAACATTGAGAATATATTTACAAACCAGTGATAATATCTAGAAAATTAAAAGAATCACTAAATCTAGAAAATATTTAATGATTGATCACATTTTTGAAAATATTTTAGATTTTAATGAATAACTAATATACCATGTTCAAATAGATCATTCTCTAATAAAAAATCATCCTGAATCCATAAATCACATTTTTAACATTGGAATATTGTCAATGAATTCACAATAATTCCAAAACATCACTCAGTTAATGTACATGGCACTTATTGTGCATAGAGTAACCAATGATTTCATAAAAAAGGATACCAATAATGTATCTATACCGTCCCAGAAGATCACTATCATTAAAAAATAATTAATGTAGGATAATTGGTTAGACCAAATGACAAGACATGGTACTAAGAATTGTCGTACCAATTTTTAAAATTGATTATCTTAATTTCAAGTCCATTTATTCTCAACTCATTGTTACCAGATATATGATCAATCATTAATAAAAATTATCCTCTTTAAATTAGTCAAACTGATCATTTATCCACGAAAACATAATGTGTCTTTATAAAATATCTTGATTATGTATTATATATTCAACAAAAAGGTGAGACCCATCAACATTCTAGGAACAGAGCACTAGCATCACCAATGGTGAAGCACTCAAGAATATGAGGAAATTCAATAAAATATAACCCATATTATACTTGGAATATTTCATTTTAACTCATTACATGCAATAAAAAGGAATATGTACTAATGGAGTACTAGGAACTAAATTGATAGAAAAATATACCTCACATTCCAATGGAAAACCATATAAGAATGAAGGATAAAAAATTTAGAAACTCAGAAAATATTGGATGAAGAAATAAACTAAAGTATTATATATTTATATGAAAAGAAAAAACTAATATTAAATTCTTTGAATCTATATAATATATTCTAACACAACTCGACCATGGATACCATTATCCCTGAATGATACAACACATGTCATCAGGTGTAGTAATGAAGACCCATAAATGAAAAAAAAAATCAATTTTGGATTTATTTTCAATGAGCCCAACAATGAAAAAATTTATTTTATGTGGTTTTATGTTTATAACCAAAAAAATATGAAGAATACAAGTATCTGATACCATTAATATACAAGAATTACTATAAAGACCATGATCTAGATCCTTTTTGAGGGGTGTGGTAATATCTATCACATAAGATAAAATCTCTATAATAAGATTAAGAATATTGACAACATGGGTTGAATTAAATGAATGAGATGAAATAGAATCAAAGAAAGTTTTAACTGTTAATAAAACAATTTTGATGTTGAGTCTCATAGTCACTGGACTCGTATCATCTCCCTTTGGAGACTAGCCTACAGTACGAAGGTTCTTTTTTCAGGATTCATGTTCCTAAAACTCCATTTCATATGGTGAATAAAATTTCAAAATTGTCATTGTAGTTATTATTTATCTTGTTCCATTTTGTGGAGTGTAATATAAATAGAAAAACCTCTAAAAGTGACCTAGGAATCCACATTAAATACATATCATAGGTGACTCAGTGAAAACCCATTTTTAGTGACCATGTATTCATTAATGGAAACAAATCAAAGGTCCCCTAATAAGAATTTCATGAGGCGTAGAAGAACCCTACATTCAACGTCCCCCAAAAGAATCACCACACTCCCTCTTTCCCTTAAAGGAACACACAAATCCACTAGGAGAAAAATAATCTCCCATAAAAATTATAATTCCTAAAAGGTCCATCTCAACCACCAATTCTCTATCATGATCATCAAAATAAGAATGAAAAATTAAAAAAGAAACTAGTTAATGAATATCATATTCAATTCCAAAATCCAAATGTCTATTATTCATGTAATCATTCTTCACAATTTTACCATTAAACTGCACAAACTCTATAATGCTATTTTCGTTCTCTCTCACAGACCTATAATCCTTCTCTTGTTTGAAGAATTCTAAATCCATATCCAATAACGTAGAATTTAAATTGAACCTCTGTTTGAAAATATAATTGATGTCTTCACACACTATACCATCATGAAACTATTGTACCACCATCATGTCCCACTATAGAGTGATGAGCATTTGGTTGGATGATACTTCTACAAATATTCTTTATGAATCCATAATATATGGCTAGTTATAGAGTAGTTATGCCGCACTAGAGTGTGGGGGGGGGGGTTCTTCTCGACTATATCTGTTTTCAATTTGGAGTTCTAATGGTCATGGCTATAGAGGCAGTTGATGTGGTAGTTCTAGGAATGATAACCTATATCAGTAGTGTGGTCATGAAATTGGTAACCAAACTGCATCACAAGGAATCAATGTATAATAGTTGCAAGCAGTTCATCCCACACTGGTGGATAATTAAGCCATAACATAATCAGTTAGAGGTAATATTCTGGTAGATTCTATTAAATCTAGTACCTTATTAGATAATGGTTCATCCCATTAATTTATTTCTTCCATAATGTTGAATGTTTTGATCCAATATTATCAGTTTGTGAGTTGGGTTATGATGATCGATAGACCATTAGAGGTACATAGTATAGAAATGTTTTTATGCAAGTTTTGTTATCTCGTGGTTGGGGGGTATCATTTGATATGGAATCTCTAAATAAAGGATGTGTTAGGATTTCAAAAAAAATTGGATATAGAATGTATACTAAATAATAATATTTAATTTATTGTTACCATAGAATTGGGACATTCACAACTAATAGGGGTGATAATTATGTACACAAGGGAGCATGATATATCATGGTGGGTCATGCTAGGAATGTTCTTAAAAAACTCGGTAATTTCACCACCCATGTTTATAATATATTACTAGATCATGGTGGTGTAAAGAGAAATGACTTTTCACATGTAGGGTATATGTTCTATTATTTTTCCCTGTGGGGTTATATTGTCCTCCACCTGAGAGAGATGTGGAATTTATGATTGATCTCTTTCCCAGGGTTGAGCCAGCTTCTATTCCACCATATAGAATAGAACCAAAATATTTTCAAAATCTCAAATATTTTCTAAAATAGTTTGTGGATAAGAGGTTTATCTTTTCAATTATCTCTCCTTGGGGTAAAAAAGTATTATTTTTAAGGAAGGATGAGGAGAGTTTGTTATTGGGAGTCAATAGCTAGAATTTGAACCAACTCTCAGTGAAGAAATAGTTTCCTTTTCAACATATCAATGACATCACTGACCAGTTGAGGGGATCATGTGAATTTTTTATATGATCAATGTGAGAGTGGGGATTTAGTAGTTGAGAGTTTTTCCTTCTAACATATCATAGAATACATTCAAAAGTACGTATATCATATATGAGTTCTTCATGGTGTCATTCGAAAAGATGAATGAAATGTCAATCTTTATGTCCTTGATGAAATGGATATTCCATTTGTACCCAATTAATTTTGTATATATGTATTTTGATGATATATTTGTTTATTCAAAGACACATGATGATCATTCCTAACAGCTTGAAATTATCTTGAGTATGTTGAGAGTGTATTGGCTATATCAAAATCAATAAAAATGTTAGTTTTTTATTAATTATGTATATTTATTTGGTCAAATAATCTAATTGAATGTCTGTTAGTACAAACAACATAATTTTAGGTGTTGATTCATGTGATAATCCCTTTAATTTCCTTTATATAAAATGTTTTATGTGGATGGAAGGACATTACTAGAAGTTTATACAACACTTTTCAAAATTGGAAGAACCTATTATTAGCATTACCAATAAGGAAGATATGTTTAAATGATTATAGTCATGAGATATTTCATTCTAGTAGTTTAATTAGAGATTTAAAATGGTTCCATTCTTGATAAAATCCAAGCTAGGTTATGAATATATTGTTCTTTTTGACACTCTTAGGATATAGCTTTGAGTGGTTCTGAAGCTGAGATCTTGAGTTGTGGCATATTTGTTTCACTAGATGAGTCCACTTGAATGGAACTACCTTATTCATTACAGTGAATTAGCTGATGAGTTTTGTGATTTTAAATTATTGAATAATTAAATATTGGGTGAATTTTTTTTACTATATACATATTAAAATATCATATGGTATATCTTTTCAGAACATTATTTTAATCTCCAACACTGGAGGCATATTGAGTTTATACAATCATTTGATTTTGAGCTAGTATATATGCCTGGGAAGGGAAATAGTGTTTCTGATGCTCTAAGAATCAAAACATATACTTTTTAAGGTCATGTGTATATATTAGATTGGAAGATGTTGACATTGATAAATGGGATGAATGTTGTGGGTTGGGGGGGTCATGGGTAGAATAGTGTCATAATAGTTTCAGTGGTGCCAAAATATTTGGTTCATATTATGGAGGTGCATTTTTTGAATCATATATTTATGGACATGAGACCCATCATTGGAAGTGTGAAGTCACTGTCCAAATAGAATAAATAATAACATGAGATCATATATATTAGAAATATGGTTGAGGTTCTTATGAGTTTACATGGATATTTGATGTCTGAATTTTGTCCCTCTATGTTGACGGTATGTCCAGGTGTGAAAAAATTTATTTTTTAGTACATCAAATGTCTGGGTTGGAGAGAAAGAAAATGGAATTTTTTGGTTTTGTGACATGATGATACACATGTCAGCAAGTGAAGATAGGGAATCAAACACTAGTTTTTCTACTATAGATGATTCCCATTCCGTAATGGATGTGGCACGTCATTACTATAGATTTTGTGGTGGGTCTCCTAATGAAGTATTATGATAATGACACTATTTGGGAGCTTTACGACCATTTGAAAAAGTATGGGAATTTCTTATAGTTATGAGAGTTATAAATAAGTTATTAGTTGAGAGACATGTACATTCATCGCCCAATCTATCTTCATGGGGTTCAATGGAGTACAGTTTTAGACTATGAGTCATGTTTTTCATTACACATCTTGTAGGGATTGCAGAAGGTGTTTGGTACATAGGTTTTACTATGTATTAAATTCTACCAAATGATATATGGGAATATTAAACATACTATACATGTGATTTATTATATTATACATTTATGTGTCATATACAATGATTTGTCTTGGGAGAACTTCCTAGAACTCATTGGTTTTTCCTATAATATTAGTTATAAAAAAATTCAAATGGAACTATATAAGGATCTTAATCACAGTCTATAAAAATCACCTCTACACTGGATGGAGGTTTCTAATTTAGATTTGTTAGGACTCAGTATCTTGTTTGGGACATATGATAGGGTTCAACTGATTCAAAAGTGTATGGATTGGTCATAGAGTATTAATAATTAAAATGTTGAAATTCATTGACTATTCCATTAGTATACAACGGGTGATCGTGTGATTCTTCTAATGTCTTCTAGATTTGGTCACCATTGTATTTGAGAAGCATAGAATGTTTGAGTTCATGTATGTTGAACAATTTTGAGGTTGTTGAGGCAATCAACTGGTTGCATATCGATTGGCCCTTCCAAATAGGTATATTGTTATGCATGATTTTTTTAATGTTTTAAAAAATTAGCAATATCATCTGACCCATTCGCATGTGATAAATGGTGATGATGTTAATCATGGGACAAATGCATCCTTTTGGGATCATCTGATACATGTGTTTAATCACAATGAGAATGTTTTTTGGGGAAATTTCAATTTGATAGATCATATATTATGGCCACAATGTTTTGTTTAGGAGGAACCATGGGAGGGAGAATTTGATTTATTAGTTTAGTGGGATGACCATTTTCACTCTAAATAGTAGAGACGCTACGGTGTATAGTATAAGGAAGATATTTTATAAGGTGGAGATATTATAATATTCATTCATTTCAATTAATTCTTCAACCCAATTTATGGGTACTATTTTACCCTTATTTTAGTTTATAATTATTTTGTTTTATATAGAAGAGTTTTTTGGTGAAATTAGAGAATTTGGAAGGAAGAGGGGTGGTGTAGAGTTGGTTCACAGGTTTCCCAATCCATGAGCCCAATACAAAGAAACTATGCAAACCAATACAATTTGATTCACATGGTTGGCACATGGTTTTTTAAACCATTAAACCTCACACTATTAACAATGATACCCCTATATTAATGTTCATGGTTAGGTTCCCCATTGGGGAAAACCATGAGAACTATCTAGGAAACCATGTTTGTGGAAAAATAAACACTTAAAAAATTGTTATAATATTACAGAACCCCAAATAATCAATCTAATTCGTCCTGAGTCAATCCTAAAATTTTACATTAATTTTTGGTTGATTACATATGTATTCCATGGGCTTATAATATATTTTATTGAGGAATCAAAGGTCATATTAATAAATCTTCTACTCTATTGTTAAATTATTGTCATTCTAATTTGTTTCTTCATGCATTTCCATCATTATCTAAATCATTAATGTGATGTTTTCATCCATTTATAATTGATATTGATATAATATTTCATAGATAAAATCCATTTTATCTTGTACAATGGTTTTTTATCAGGATCATGTTCTTCATTGTGATCTTGGTGGTACTACTTCAATATGGGATTTACAGTGCTGAGAATAGATAAAAAATCATGAGGTTGGTGGTATAAATTCAATTCCCATAGTCTTGAATTACAATTGTGTTTATGTTTTGTGAAATATTATTTGGAACCTTTTGAAATTTAATCTTGAATTGAATAAATTAATTGATTAATTAATTTATGTAATTATCAATATAATTAATTGAATTTCTATGTTATTAAAATATTATTCAAATGTGGTAAATTTATAATCGGAAATTGTGATCATGAAATTGGTTAATAATGGGAAATTATGTTGATTTGTTAGTAAGGTTATGGTGAATCTTCAATTAATGGAATTTCATAATCAGTCAATTAGTTTGAGTATATAATCAGTCAATTAATGTGATTGTGTAATTAGTCAATCGATGGGATAGTGTAATTGATTAATTAGTTACATTTTTTAATGTGTAGACTAGTGGGGAATGATTTTGTTTGTATTAACATTGTTGTATTAATGAATTAGGTGGTAAAATATTGATAATTAGTTTAATATTGATTTTCTCATATTATTCCATGTGATTAAGACAATAAATCATGATTGTTGTGATAAATTTAAAAGGAATCCATTGAAGATAATGTTTATTAATATTTTTATTTATTAATAAATGTGATTTATATGTAATTAGTACTTATTTTACATTGTGATAAATTTTCTCTATCTTAATGTGAGTTGTGGGTAGATACTGAGGCTCCAAATACACATGTTTCATTGAGGTATGGGAATAAGAACTGATGCTCAAAATATCCATTTTTGATAGAAATATTGGGATATGGATTGAGGCACCAAATACCTAGGATTAAATGATGTGTGATACATGGAAAGTGGGGCAATGTACCCTTGTGGTGTTTGACACAATGTTCTATTCCCATGATATTTCCATTAAGAAATGGTTCAAATTGGTTGTGATATGAATTCAAATGAAATGAAAAAGGATAATTATTGTATTGTGATATGTGATACACATTGGGAATAGATTAGAATTCGGAATGGACTGGAGAAGGTATTAATAGTATGGTTTTCATCATGATCACCAGGATTTATGGGGTTAATAAAGAATAATGAGATGTTGTTAATATTTAATTTATTCATATTACATTATTCTTTATACAAATTTTTTTTCATTTTTTAATGGATATTTTTTAGTCACTGTTGGTTGTGGACTATTTATTTGTACATAGACACTATTCAATAATCATGTTCAATACTTGAATACAATTTATGTTGAAAAGATAGGAAAAGGCAGTATTCCAAATTTTAGATAGACGATTCATGATTAAGCGAAGATGATTGAGTCAAACATGGTGTAGGGTGTAAATTTTTATTTTTTAGGTGTCTTTATTTTTGTTTTTCATTTCAAACATGAAATATATTTGGCATGAAATAAATAATATTTAGTTTTGGACATGGTATTCTTGTTTTGATCATCATCTGATGCTGGTTTGTTTTGGATAGTGGTTATATCAATTTGTTATTATTATTTATTTCCACTGCTACTCTTATTTGATAAAGAGGGTATTGTCTCCCTATTTTGTATATTTGTACATCAATGATAGTCAAAATCCTCATGAATATGGATAGGTATACTTGATTTCAAGCACCAAACTAGCTCTGGGAGCTAGTGTGTGGAACCCGGGTTGAGATGTTAATGTAACACCGTAAAAAATAACTAATTATCCAAAATGACATTATATCTAAATAATTAAATAATAAAAACACCAACATAATATATATATATATATATATAAAATATAATTCAATAATGTTCGATACCCCAAAATTATAATAACACAACTTCAGTATCCCAGAAAATATAATCATGAGATAACACTTCATGAATCACAGCCACTCGAAATCAATAAGCCATGATGCGATAAGAGTCATGTAGAAGTACCATAAATATTGATGGATTAATTCCCTTTATATTTATTAGACATAAAAAATTCTATATTCGAACATAAGATTTTATATAGTTTGTAGTAAGTTTTCAGTAGGATAACGCCATGAATCAATAAAATATCATTCACATTGAAAATGATTAAAACCAGTTTTTAAAAATTATGGAATAGACACCTTCGAGTAGAAAATATATTTTTTTTCATAATATATTAATTTGGAAATATATTTAAAATAATTTTGGTTTTTTATAACAAAACAAATATCCTAGCTCAAGAATAACTTCAAAACTATGAAACTCAAATAAATGAAATTAAATGAAATCATGTTTTTTTTAAATTTGAGTATTGATTTGGAATAATAATATAATTAATTATATCTTGGTTCAAATAATAAAATAATTAATTGGGTAACATAAACCTTTCTCTCAAAAGTATTTTCCACATCATGAATCTAACATAAAAAAAAATAAATTACATGAAAACAAAACTTATTAATGAATGAAACAAAATTTCCCTTGAAAAAATAACTTTATATCCATTTTGAATGAAATAATTCTATAAAATATTTTTTCATACACCTTATAAGCAAAAAAACTATTTTTTTAATGAATATAATGTTACACAATAACATTATGTGAAAAAACAATAAGAATAATAATATATTATCATAAAAAATTCATCAGAAACATTTTTATATCATAATTTTTTAATATGAACAATTTAATTTTCAATAAATGAAAATTTTCCAAGGTAATAATCTTCATGTAGAGACACCAACATAGATCTCATTGGGATATCTCCACATACTTTAAATACAAATGGATTATGGGGAAATATATCAATACAATCCATAATCATTATTATATTAAATTAAAACCCCATATTTTATTACAAACCAAACTAGCATGTACAAATAGGGGAAAACATCATAATTTGAATAGGAAAACAAGACAATGATATAAAGGTTGAGAAGAAATCCACAATACATCTGAAGTTACATTGAATGAATCATCTAGTTCTAAAAATAGATCCCCAATGAATAATGGAGGATAAGAACTACTTGATATGAATCATACAGATCAATCAAATGGGGTTGGAGGTGGAGTAATTATAATGATAAAGATAATTTTTATTTTCATATAATTCCATAGTTTTAATATTTGAGTAGAACCTTGGGATTTGATTCACAATTTCTAAAACATTACACAAAACATTTGGTTATCAATTGTGAAAACCGATTTATTAGTGTAGATTTATTTTTTTAACTACCTGTATGTATACCAAGTTATTTTTGTCTAAAAATACGAATAAACTACATTTTTTATTTTATGGAATGAATAAACATGGAAATATCATGCACAATTCATTAAAAATCCCATCCTTTTGTACAACATGTGATCATGGTTAGAAAACACCATATGCTAATCAATATCACCATTCCACATTCCAAATAACTATGATTTAATAACTCCATACACCCCAAATATCATTAATTTTATTATTAAATTAATTAATGGAAATAAACATGTACTAGTGACTTGGTGGTATCACAATTCTCATCATCATTCCACATTTACCCCAAAAAATATTTTTAAGTATTCCCCTCATAGAAAAAGTGTCTCTAACATGACTTTATGAATTCCTCACACATCAATGGATCTTATATATATATTTATATATATTTATATATATATACCCAAACAACCAATAAATTGGAAAAATTTACATACCCTAAAACAACCTATTACAAAGATATATAAAATTGATAGGCTAATCAAACATGATAATGTCCTTGTTAAAATCCATATCCTTTAACATAATGACATGTGATATGTCTTTATGATATTTCATAAACTAGGATATGAACAAGACAACAAGATTGATACTAATACTTAATTATAACTATATTAAGTATCCTACACTCCTAAAAAACTCAATAGAATCAAATAACCCAAAAAAAGGAAACTTCAACATATATTTAAGTCCAAATCGGAAAAGTGGAAATTAGGGTGAAAATATAAGATACACATAATAAATGATTAAAATATCCAAGAGAAGCTATTGAATATCAATATAATTTTTTAAATTTTTTTTTTGGTTTTTCATATATTTTCAAAATTAAGTCAATCATATTTTTATTCTTTTTAATTAATATTGATCATAAAAGTAAACAATCATTAAACACAAACTCCTAGAATGTGGATCAACATGGTCATCCAAAAAGAGACACAAAAGAAACCATTATAATTGATGATTGGTATTAATTATTATTTTTCAACTAAATGAAAAAGGGATATTTCATATATAAGATTCCAAAATTAAATTATATAACCTTAGTTGATTTCATTAACTATCTATATATTCATATAAGTATTATTGATTATATTTTGGAGAAAATTTAGGCTCATCATCAATGGAGAACCAATTGCATATGGAATATACTGCTATAAACAAAATTTATAGATTTCATCTTGATTAGAAACAATAGTTGAGGAAATAATTGAAACATATCAATAATTTGAAAATATTTGAAACTATATTCATCCAATTTATTCAACTCCTTAATATGAATAATTTTAGTGAATGTTTGAACACAGTCTATAATCGCCAAAATATAAATCATCACCTTAAGAGATTGAGTTAATCCAATCATGAAGCCCATAGAAATGTCATTCCACATCCACAGTAGAGTAGGATGAGGATATAAAAATCCCATGGATCATTGATAGATAGATTTAATATTATAACATGTATGGTATTGAGACAAACATTAAAAAATCAATTTCAAAATCCCGGGACACTAATAAATATGATAGATATCAAAAGTAATCATGGTGGATATGGGGTTCACTGATCAATGTGTATTGTTCCCCTATTCCATACCCTCATTCCCTGATGTCAAAGGAAAAATAATCCTCATAGTGAAAAAATGGAACCATAAAATGAAGTAGAATAATCACATAATACCTACCCTCCATTGGGAATTAAAATTTCTAACTATCTAGACCTAATATATGATATATCTGATTTTGATCAACCAATAAGGGTGTGAAATTTACTTTATCCATGAATAACTAGTCTACATATTCCATAAAATAACTATGAATATTACTATAAATCCTCATTAAATTCCATTCATCCTCTAATTATTGCATGGCCAAATTTATACATCCATACTCAATGTGCCATTCAATACATTGTGTTTAAATGGGTAAAGGGTAAATCATAATTAAAGGTCTATAATTACTCCACCAAAAACCTCTATGTGAGATTTAGAACCCTCCCAAAAAAGGTTCACCTAAATAATTTACTGCTGGATTATATAGTGAAATCCCCTAGAAGAAACATTAGTTTTTAATCATTAATTAATGTATCATAGCTTCTAACTCAATGTCATTGGCAGGGTTATTCTTACTATAGGGTGGTGAAAAATAAACGATACATTCACCCAAAAATGATAAACAAATATCAAAACACACCCCCAAAATAATAATTATGAACAATTATACATTGAATATAAACTATTAAGAACAAAAATAATCAAAATGGGGGAGGATTTCAATTGATCTATATATTCATCATATGAACTCTAACATTTCTCATCCCAATTAAATATATCTCCCTTTTTGGTTGATTCCTTTAATATACAATCCAATGATTATAAATATTAAATAACCAAGCTATAATATCTATCTATAAACTCACATCTCTTTTTATTTAAGATGAACTTAGATCATTACCAAAATATCACTTATGTGATACTCCTAATATCTATAGAAATTTCCAAATTCATTAGTGAACACAAATAAATTTCTTATCATAAATAATTAATTTGACCTTCCAAAATAATAATATGAAATGATATGATTAATTGTTACTAATATGACATCTAGATTATCCTCACATGACACTTTTGTAATAGAATATACCACAATATTATCAATGAACAAAAAAATGATGGTTTTAAACTCCATGGGAAGTATTTTTTATCAAATACATAAATAATAATTCGATAATAGTATCATCAAAAGAAAAAATAATGTACACATAATGTTTATACTTATTCCTAAAAATGGTATCAATAATATCTGATTATTCCTATAAAAAATCACGGTTCTTGATTTGAGGTCAATCTATGAAATTAACCTCACAACCATGTTTTGGGTAATTTTTTTGAAAATTTGAGGTAGTAAGTATTTATTATTGTCTATAACTAAATTGATATTATGGAAATAATTTAAAATTTGTTGTCTTCTATTCACCTTCAATGAAAACAGAACTATTGATGCCCCTAATGACTTGCTTGGATGAGGAAGACCAATTCTTTAAATATTCACAAGTATGACCATTAGAAACATTATTTACAAAGGAGATATTTGATAATAATGAAAGGAAATAGGTATTGTGTTCCTGAGTATATAACGTATGATGTAACACATGCAATATAGATGATATCCTAATATATTATTTGGAATGAAATTGGGATAACAATCCTCCACTATCAATAAATGACCCTCTGAACCCATATTAACAACCTATAAAATAAAAATATAAATTAATCTTGAAATTTACCCGATATATGGAATAACAGGTCTTATAGTACATGATGTTTGATCTCACTCAATCTAGAATATGTGTGTTTTTTCATCGGAATAATGTTATATGATTATCTGAGGATATAAAATTCATATGATATATAAAATGACCATTCAATACAACACCATGATAAGGAAAAATATATCGATATCTATATCCACAAAAATATCAAAATTATAATTAATAAAATATTAATCGCAGTATTTTTTTTATTTAATAATATACTCCTTCACTCACAAACGATTGGAAGGATTAATAACATAAGAAATAAATTATGAAATAAATACATTCACATCAAGTGATTTAGATTAAATTGAGGAATACCATACACCTATATAAAATAAATTCAAATCCACTTAAAATAATATAATATCTATATAAGAATAGTCATTATCCAGATATTAGATTACTGAAATACATGTTTCCATATATTTAAATGTCTAGTTTCATGACATATATGATACATACTAGTAAGATGATATTATCAGTTAATCTTTTGAAAGGATAATAGTCCATAAAATATATTTTAAAACACCTAGGATACCGTGTTATATTAAAATATAATCATACTCCTCTTAGGATGGTGCTTATAAAATTCCAAAAGATGAAATGACTACCAACACTAACGGATGACCATAATATTGTATGATAACTCTATATTAGTGCAACCTTACATACCTCAATGGAAGAAAACAAAAATCATGAATCTTAGTGGTGACAAAAGAGTGTAACCATAAGTAAAATGCAGAATTCAGCTAATACTATTTCATGATTAACCAAGATTCATCTTTAAAAAAAATAAAACACCCTAACTCCCTTATGAAATACCCTTAAAAAAGTCCAATTAATCACTACTACTATGTATTTAATATCTAATTCTTCTTTATCAACCACCTTATAATATTTCCATAGGTATATATGAAAAATAATTTAATTTTCCTCTAGTTTGATGGCAAAACAAAACAATTGAATCATAATAAATTTTTCATGAAGAGATCAGGGGTACGGTGGACCAGTTTTAAAAACTAATTTTTATATTATTTCACATATCTATTAACATTATTTTGAGGCATATACACTCTAACCTTCCCCACCCTCAATATTTAATGCTGAAATAGTAGGTTAAACATATCATTAGACATGCCATAACTTATATCATCATGATTCTTGGACTACATGATGCATTAACTATATTTACAACCCACTCAATACTATATATAAGTTGGAAAATTAAATTTATCAGTGTTAGGGATCCATAGAAAACTAGGGACACATTCTAATTTATCCATCGAGTCTTCAGGATCATGTTATATATAAAATTTATTAAATATACTAGATTTTTTATAATAAGCAATTTTGAATGATCAACCACTCAATTTGGATCTTAATCACCTTCCCAAACATAGATAGTAGATGTTTTGTGTGACCATATAAATGAGAATGGAGTCTATTGCAGTGTTATCTTATCTCGAATTGTTTTCATCTATCACTATATATTATTTTTTCTATCCTTATAGGTAGCATGGTATATAAAACATGAATCATATTAAATTATTAATGCATAATTAAAATAAAAATTGTATTGATGAATAAAAATCGTTCACCAAATAAACCAAAAAGCCCAAATAAAAAAGTAATAATCAGAAGAACATTTTTAATTATTAATAGATGTTAAAACAAATATCAAAATTTTACAAGTCATTTAGTTTTTTTATCATAGTATGGTAGACCATTCAAAATTTTAAGGAGTTCCGGATGGTTTTTATCCTAGACTATTCACATTTATTTCAAATGGTTTCCCAAATTTTGATCCTTATACATTCACCTATTATTTAGTTCTTATATTTCCAAAAGAACTTATTGGATTTCTTCTAAATATATAATAACAGTTAACTATATCTTGTCATATTAAGATACCTGATAACAAATATAAAATTCAAGAATCAAATATTTACCATCCATGGTAACTCGAGCCTGATCACAAAGTTATTTAAAATAATGGATTCCAAGAAATCACCCCAGAAGAGCTAAGGGTCAAATAATTATACAACCAATACCCACAAAAATAAGTATATTTTGTGGAAATAAATATTTAATGAAAGGCCATGGTTAACCAACTATACCATCACATTGATCAGTAATTATGAGGACATTTTTCCTTCTCGATCCCCCATATTATGATGAAATCTCTAATGGTATCAACAATGACCATTATTATGATTAAATATTTAAATTAATATAAACCAAAACATGGATACAATGTAGAAATTTGTAATGATGTTTCAAAAAAACTCGGCAACTATGTACATAAAAGAACAATTTAAATTTTTTTAATAAAAACCAAAAATGTATAACACACACAAAAACAATTCAAAAATATATCATTTTAAGAAAAGAATAATTTTTAAAAAAAATATAAAAATCATACATATTATTAAAAAATATATATATGTTTGAAATGAAAAATACATCAATATCCCAAAATTTACCACATATGGATCCCTAAAATTATCCACATCAGAAAATTTCTTATGAATCATGGTCAGGGGAAATAACCACACCACCAATGAAAAAAATTCGATATGAATCACTTCTAAAAGTCATAGAACCTTTCCATTTTTCCTTTTTCCAACATCATTAACATTACAAACAACCATAGAATGAAATAATGGTGTGAGGTAAAATCCTATTGGGAAACAACCATGAATCTATATAATATATTTCTCAATGAAATATATAATCACTATAATAAAAACATGATTTTTTAATAATATATCCATTGAAAATATTTTTTCTTCAAAAAAACTGAAAAAAAAATGTTCATACTGATGTATATCTTTCAATATTTATGATTTCCCAAATTAATTTTGTAATTTATTTTTCAATTTAAAAATATTATGTTTACGAAAAAATATTTTTTTAATTTTTATGGAGATTAATTTTTATTTTATTGAGTTTACGTATGAAAAAACATAAATATTGATATTTAAAATAATAATTATAGTTAACTAAGAGTCATTATATCATTTTTGAAATGTTATTCATTGATTTTGATAGAATATTCATTCTAATCTATCATTTATTTGATTTTTAGGATTCATGATGTCCAATGTCTAGTTACCCATTATTTTATTTATGATATCTAATATTGGGATTTATTTTCCTGAATATATTTTTGTGTATTAATTGAAATATTTATTGTATGAAATTATTTTAAAAGTTATTTCAATGTTTGAGTATAATTGTCCACAGATAATTTTGTATTCTCAATCAATGTTTATTCTATGTATATAATTTCATATGAAAATAAATGTGTATATAGGAGGTAGAATTCAAAGAATATTTCCTATGTAAGAGAAAACCACATTTATATGTTTCATATTTAGTGATGTGGCCATAAATCCCTAAAATACTCAATTATCAAAACAATGGTGGATTACATGTATCCAATTTTTTAGGAGTATCCACCAACTATAATTTATTAGATAATTTTACATAACAAAATTTAAAATGGAATTTTACACATATCGAATTAACTATCATACCAAAATAGGGGAAATTATGCAATGATCGTGTTTTGGAATTTTACACATGTCGAATTAACCATCATAAAAGTCATACATTTAAACTTAAGGTATTAAATAAATAAGCTCAATGTAAAATCATCCTTCTTTAAAAACATAAATTTATAAACCCATTTAATTCTACATGGATGTATAAACTCGATATACATAAACTCTTCCAACTAATTATTGATCCCTTGACTCTATGTTGGTTTCATTCAGTACGGTTTAACAGAAATTACAACAACTTCTAATATGTGATCATTCATAATATCCACATGCATCCTTGGTGGAAACACTTATATGTCCTTAAGAAATAAATATTTTAATTGTTATACTATGGGTGTAACTACATCGCATTTCACAGCCCCAACATTCATTAATAAAATACCATCATAAGCAGTGAGGTCTCTAATTTGGTAAGGAGCTGGCCCTGCCTAGCCCACCTTGATTTCCATTTCTCTATAACATATATAATTTTCAACCTCAGAAGCTGTAAATGTATCAATTTTCCTGAAATATTCAGTGTGATTTCAATATGATACTTATGAGTCCATATCTACTAATAGGTTAATTTCTAAAATATTAATAATTTTAATGTCCCATAATAAATGACAATCCGTAATGTTTATAGAAAAAATTCTTCTTAACCATATCTCTCTCGAATGTACTCGAAATACTGTTTCTATCACCATAATATGAATCAAAAAATCTACATACATGATCATATCATTCACAAATTATGAAAATATAAAGGAATGGGATGACGTATTATCAAATATGGTAGTTGAAAGTGTTTAATCCAGAAGAATACAACATCTCACTATCAACATTATATTTACCTTATTAAAAAATTGTATGATGAACAATGGGATTTTTTTCACATATTCCATATGATTCAGTATATGTCTTTTATGTTCCACCACCCTTTGGATTCTTGATCTCGTCTTTAGACATACTAAGTCGACTACATCAACCACAAATGTCAGTTGAACTATAACTGTTAGATATGTATGGTGTTGAAGGACACATTGTTTTACTCTATATCTATCTAGACACTTCATCAATACCCATCAATCATGTTGTCCTATATAACCTCCATTTATTCTGTATCATGTCATAGCTTGATATTTAATCTGTGGTCGGGGTTAATATCCTTCTATGTGACCTGACATACACTACTTGTAAAAGGTCACTTTGGTAAGGTTCTATGTGATTATCACTTCTCTGAAACCACATATATTGGTATCACTTTCCATTAAATTGTTATTGTGATGCTTAATATTCTTGGAATATGTTCCTATTGATAAACCAAATGAAAATACATGTCCTCCTCTAGAATACTCATTTAGGTTCCCAATAGAGATTCTATCCTAATTCACCAGTTCGAAAAAAAAATTCTACCAAAATATATTCACCTTGGACATAATTTCACATTTAAGTCCATCATGAAATAGTTTCTATAAATTATCATCATCTAAAACAAATGATTTGGAAAAGAATTTAATATTCACAAATAATCAATCATATTCAAACAATAACATTCTCCTCGGACAAAACCTCATAAAAACTGCTTCCCTCCCCTACCTGAGTGTCTCAATGTAAAATTACTCCATGAACAAATCATAAAATACCTTACATGACTTATTTTCATGATTCCCCTCTAGAGTCTCAATGTCTTACTAAGGCTTGTCTTGAACAACTTTGATATATGTAGTATGTTTGAATTTTTTATCATCATGAGTCTTAATGTGGTCAAGAATATTCTTGATAGACTCAACCCATAACTCAAATTCTACATGCCCACCCCCTTTAGTAAATTTTGGAGGTTGTCACAATTAGAGGACCCATGTATGGTCTAACATACACTTCAAAACCCTCTCTAGGTCTAATTCTATAAAATAAATAATGCGTGAAAAGTTAACATAGAACATCTCTTGATCTCCCTCACCTAACATTATTGGTGTCGTAGGTTCCACAACTAGAGGATCATTTTATCCATTTACTCTAATATTCCAATAATTAAGCGTCAACATGGATGGGAATATATTGTATTCCAAAACAAATGTATTAGAAAACATGAAAAAAATATAACACATTTTAACATGAAAGACTAACATTAATTCATATCTTTTCAACCCCTTTTTCCAGCCACCAAATTCTAATCAAGTCATTATCACTACCATTATACATTCTACTGGTAGTTCATTATTAAAAAAGTGTAAACACATTTACATTAACCATTTTTCTTATTATACATCCAATTATCCTTTTAAATATTTATCATTTTTAAAAAATTTGATATTTTAGATTTTAGGTCAAGAACTTTTTAAGTAAATTTACACAATCATGGAAAATCATTTCAATTCCAATAACATACAAAAAAACCTATTTTACCATGTGTCCCTTAAATTAATCATGTAAAAAATAATATAGAGTTTCTATAATGATTCATGAATTCTGAACTCCCATTCCACAATGGGCCATATTCAAATATCAAGGAATTGGAGAAACAATAATAACTTCGCATAATAATTACATCACACAAGGTGAAATAATATCCAACTGTAACAAAATACATTATTAATAGAAATCCCACCCTACAAACATGGTTTCACCCTATGAATGGATTAACTAATACCATATATGAGATCATGACCACTGACCGACCCTTCCTTGTATTCAATTTACCTTTCTAAAATAAAAAGAACGAAATAAAAATTGGGCTCTGTTATCACATTGTGAAATCCAGACCTAAGTACCGCACAATGGTTCATCGAGAAAATTTTTCACAAGAACCTAAGAGTACCACCTCATATTCTAGTGGCAATCGACTAGCTGTAAGGGTCTAATATAAATTAAGGTGAACATATAAACTCTTTATCTGAGTAACCAATTATCATAAATAGAAAAACAATAACCATTATATTAAAACCTAAAACATGTAATACATGTGGAATCAGAAAAAAAATAAAATAACCAAAACTAAGAAGTAGATGTTTCATTCCATATAACTATCATGTGTCTAAATTAAAACCCTAAATAATGACATTGAATACTCCCTGAATAATTTCATTATACACAGTACAGCTCCATCATCCATGCTTTATAGAAAATTAAACGTCTAACATAGAGATCATTAACTTATCTTCTCTTGAAAACAATATGAATATTTAGATATAGATCAGTCATATTATGTATTGAGTGAGTACAATTCATTAGGCCACCCAAAATAGTGTCTATAAAATTATCCATTCAATGAACGTGCATCTAGTATAAAAATGAATAAATTAAAATATTAAAAGTAAACATTTATCAAATTTCATTATTCTTTATTTAACCACATTATTTTCATTTTATCACAATGACAACAAACCCATCAATTATTACTGCATCCCATGAATGATTCTAAACCATATCACATTGGGATTTAAAATTCAATAAAACAAGTAATTTCATTATTAATATAATTTCAATTCATATCATGGATAATTTGAAACAAATTATACTGATAATAATTTTGTTCCCTGAACATCATGGCTAGGAATCATCATTCAGTATCCAACAACCCATTTATCTTACATTCACACAAGGGATATTTTGAAGAATAGTCCCATATCCCAAATACATTACAAGTAAATCACACTAGAGGGCTTTTCAAGCATCAGTCGGTGTCCCACAGTAATTCATTATCAACAAAAACCAAGTGGATTTTTAGGTGTTATCCTATGTTACACATTCATTATCAATAAACAACAATATATTAGATATTATATATTTGTCGTGTTAAATCTACAATGACGTCCTTCTCAACTTTTTAGGACATTTTATACCAGTTAAAATTTTAAATTTAATCATGACTGTTTTTATCAATCCCCTTGAATCATATAAACAACTCATCATTAATTTATTAACTAACATTTATTGACATTACCCAACAAACTTTCAAGGATATAAAAACAATACATTTAATCACATCCTAAATTAATTCCATAACTCAATAATTATCCAATTTGATAATATCATTTAATTGACCAAATTTCTTTTTGAAATATCCCATTATTTCAATAATCACAAAACTAAAAGAAATAATTAATAAATTAATTATTCCAATTTATCAAATTTACATATTTGTCTATATTAATCCCATTCAATTATCAAATGGAAATTCAATTTAATATAACTAAATTACAGAAGAAATTTATCATTCATTGAAATTCAATTTTCATAAGTACATAAACATCATTTAATCAAGACTATTGGATTTTAAATATACACTACCTATGTGAGGAATTTTGATGGATGGTCCCCAACTAAAATAACAAAATTCAAGCATATCATTATTCATCAAATTAAAAAATTAGAAATAGATCCAAAAAGTAGAGATAAATTAAATAGATTATATATATAAAAATGAAACCTATATCCATAACCAATGTAGTAAACAACCCTTTAATAAATGATAAAAAATGGGAGAGATGAAGGATTCTAATTATGTTGTGATATCTTAAAGGGAGAGTTGTAGATATACTCAACCTGATATTAAAATATCCAATAATGGAGTTAAAAATACATTTTAATTCTTATAGGATCCCAAAAAAGATGATTCAAATGCAGTAAAATTTATCTAGGTTGTATTTTAATTTAAGACAGTGGATCAGGTATTTGGTTTTGAAATTATAATGGTAAAACTATCAACAATAATTGTTTTATAAACAATGTTCAGGGGTTTCACTAATATTGAGCCTAACTGTGCACCTCCACAAAGATGGTTTCATGGTAACTACATGTAATTTGAATGGTTTTAAAACCCATGTGTTAATTATGAAAATCCACACTTTTTAGGTTTTCTTGATTTAGAAACCTTAGACACAGTTTTGGAAAATCATGAGTTTCACCTCTTCCTTCCAAAATTCACCTATTCCACCAAAAAAAATCCCTAAGTAAAACCCCACCAAGACACACCAATACAATGGTATATGAGAACTTAAAAAGTTCTCATTAAATCACCAATAAATATTTATGATCTTATATATAGAATGAATTTTTATTTATTACCTTTACATATTTACTATTGTTATTGATTTATTATTTTTTTTGTTTTTTATAATCCTTCCTAAGGATTTTAGATCATCCATGTTTTGTTTCATTTACCCTATATTCAACGAGGGAATACTATATTATATATGCTATGATATTCTCAGTGGAATAATGATTTTCTCATGATAAGATTTATTTTTTATTTTTTTATCAATTGTAATACAAGAATCATGTATGTATCCAGTTTACTAAGGAAACAAAAATATTTTTCCCTTTTCGATTTGACCTATGGTATTTATATCAATGTATTATTTTTAATTCTCCTGACCTGGGCCATTGGGTTCTAGATCCCTATATTTGTAATGACAACAATTTTCGCAAAATCATATGAAACTATATTTAGTAGAAGGTGGATTATGTAATATAAGCCAAAGATAGATATTGTGGATAAATATATATGAAGAATTAAATTTAGGGAAATGTTGATATTTTTAAGGATTCACTACAAATACATCCATATTTTTATACAAAATTTGGTTGTGGTTTTGAAACACAAATACATATGGTCAATTACTCCATAAAATGCATTTTAGTCTTGACAAGATTTTTATTAGGTACGTAATTATAAGAATTATTCTGCACCTAGTTTGAAACATCCAAGTGAAAATATTAATATAATTCACATTTGTTTCATAACATTATGAGGGATTTGAATTGATAATGAAAATAAATGATCTATGTTAATCCATGGAATATGTAACGACCTGTTTTGAAAAAAATATGAATTAAGTATTTTTGTTATTTTTAATAATTAATTTAATGGTTGAAGTATTTTTATAATAGAATTTTTTTATAATGGGAATGAAACATATAAGGTTTTTGTTAAATTTCAGAGGCACATGTTTCTTCAATGAACTAACTTTAATGAATTCCTACATGTGTTTTTGAGTATTAGATTATTCTTTAGTTTTATTCTTAGATAAATAATTTTTGTTTGAATGTGACATGATACTACTGGGATTAAAGAAATTGTGGTAAAATTTATCAAAACATATTATTTAGTAGAAAATGTAATTGAAGAATAAGGACATTACATTTCATAGACTTAAATTTTCTGTATTTCAAAAATTTATGGTAATTATAATTATTCATTAATTTATAATATTGTAAAAATAAGATTATTTGAATTTTTAATATCAGTATTTGTATTGTTATCCCATGTGAAAATAATATTTATTTATTAATTTTACATCAGAAATTTTGATCATAAATTTTTCTTAAACATTAAAGAAATCATTTTATTATTGTTTTAGAAAAAGGGAAACATGTATGCTGGGTGAGAAACCATCCCGTTGAGTAAAGAGATGGGTCTTGAAAGCATGACCAAGTGATGATAAGTTTTATATGACTACACAAGCCTATATGATTTCCAGTTAATATGTCATTGTTCTTAGTTCAATAATACGATGATTAAATTTTAATTATGAATACATGTTATTAGTTTTGAGGATTATATATTACCGAATTAACCATATTGGTTTTAAAAAATAGTTAGAGATAACTGTAATGACTGTTCACAAATTTATAGATCTTATGATCTGTTAAGAGTGATTGTTATTTCTCATTGAAAATGAAAAATCATTTATGGATAATTATTTCTTGAAATACATGATGAATTGGAAATTGATTGAATCAAGACTAACATAGATAATTTTTAATATGATATAAAAATATATCAATCATTTACATTTTATTATATTCCTATATAAGAAATGAATTACTCATTATTGGGAATAGGATCATAAAATAAATTACAATCTATTTACCAACATTTCAATTGACATTAATAAACATTTCACTCTTATTATATTAATAGAATGAGACCCTTAACAATCGAATAATAATTCAATTTAATGTGATCAATAAACAATGTAACCCTCTAAAAATATTTATTATTATTTTCCATGTCCATATCTAAACCTTCCTTTAATATTCACCAAAATTGTAATGTATTTATGTCTTATTCCTATAACATTCAACGAAAAGAACCACCATATGTTGTGGAAAATCCATACTCATTAATTTTTTAATTAATTCAAAATAAGGTGAACAAATTTTCACCAATCAAAATATAAATATCAACAAATAAATATTTATCCCTTTCATACCAATATTAATGTTATGTTTAGTGTTTTAGAAAATTAATACCGACTCTTATCAACTTGGATTAAAAAAAATTTGGTTAAAAATATTAACATAATCTATCGTGATAGGCATATATTGTTATAAACCATTAGTTCATTAAATTTTTCTATATAAAATCCATTCTTGACATAAATAATTCAACCTCATTATTTATAACTCATGGAAAAGAAAATATTAGAAGAGTGAGATCAAAATTTAGTTAAGGATAAATATAATACATTTAAATTTAATTCCACCAATTTTAATTAGAATATAATTAAGGTATGTTGAATTAATCAGAGACCATGAGTATAACATAAGAATATTAATACCCATAAAAACATGGATGAGTAATCATAAAAACATTTTATCTTGATTTAACAAATGAAATCTTTATAATAATAAAAATAATGATCCATGTGATATTAATAATTAAGGAAATGTGATATCAATTTTGAGAATATATTTTTAAAAAGAACATACTAAACATGAAATGTATGTTTCAATTAGATTATTTCAATGTGGAAATGTAACTCTTTATATGTTGTACTTTTTAAAAGAACAATTTATTTTAACTTTTGAACTATAAGAAAAGTGCCATTATCATAATGTTTTTTTAAAACGATGGGGTCGAAGTGTAATTTATTATTTAAAGAAAAGTAAAGGCCTCTTTTAACTGGGTAGAGGGAGACCCATTACATTTACCAAAGGCACAGTTGGTATTTAACCCATTACATGGCCCATAGGCCCAAATTTTTGGCTCAAGGCACATTCAGTGAATAGTACTGCTATAGTACTCCACTACTACAATAATACATAGTATCCTCTACTACTACAATACCCACACCACTACATTGACCTACTGCTGATATAGTGCCCACCATTACTACAGTGCCACAACTACTACAGTTTCTATAGTACTGCTATAATACCTGTGCCCAATGGGTTTTGAACCCCCATTTTCATGTAGGATTATGGAGTGTTTACCATTAATCCAAACCCCAATTACATGCTTTTATCATAATGTGACAACAATATTTATTAAAAAAATAATTTTGAAAATTAGGTAAAAATTTATTTAAAATTAAATTTCATAAAAAGTTACACATTTTTCAGAATATTTTTACATAACATGATTTTTGAAGAAAAATGATTTCTGATCAACGATATTAATAGGTTTAGATTTTCTTAATAATATATTTTTAGTTATTACATGTACCAAAGAGATGAAAATTGTAATATTAAATGAAAATATCATGAATAAAAAAAGAACATGATAATTAATTATATTTACATGATTTCATTAATGGAGACATAATAAAACACAATCTAGATAGATGATGAGATATTAACAATAGATTTTTTCCACATGAAAAATTTGAATTGTTATCCCCATGAATGAATAAAATTAAATAAATCCTATAATATCATGAGATTTTGTAGAATCATATAACATGTAATATGTGAATTATATAGAAAACATATGATAATATCACTCAATAACACAAAAAACATCCTAAATAATGATGATTATGACAAAAATCCATTACTATTTTGGTAATTTAGAATTAGTAAACCATAAGAAAGATATGTGCAAAAATGCATATGTAAATAATAATAAATTTAATTATAGAATAATAAGAATAATTTATTTTTATTATATTCACTTCAAATAATAAATTATTGGTGAATATGGAATATATCTCAAAGAAATAAATTTTATATGAGATTAACCCATACATTGAGACCGATTCATCATTACTTTTCATTAACATCCTGAAAACTAAGAATATTGTAATTATTTATTGGATTAAGAAAATTTTAAATATTTATTATTACATTTATTTCAATAAAATATTCTATATATAATTAATTCAACCATTATGTTAACATAAGATGTTTTTACCATATTATGGTTTATGTCAAAACAGGATTTTTAAGTAGATGAAGGAAAATCGGGACATTATTTAAACAACAACATGATAACAGTAACAAGATTATTATCATAACAAAACATAAATTATACTCCTAAATTCATTCATGAATTATATTTGTAAATAAAATAGTCAAACATTACAATCATGGAGATGGAATGCAATACATATTCATGAGTAAAGATCCAAATATTCAATTGTCATTATTGGAATAAGGTAAATATATATTTAAGAAATGATAATTATAAAAAAATATCATATAAATTAATTATATAAAAATAAATATATATATCTTCTTTGGGATGTAGTGATGAAAAACGATGGATCACAACTCTCTAAGGAGGTGGTTTTCTATACATCCACGAACCTTGATATAACTTTTTCTATGTCTGCCTTGGTACAAATAAAATGATATATTACATTTACAGGAAGATAAATGTCACTAATATCATAATTAATTAATTTATATAATATAAATTCATTATATAAATATATTTTACTTTTCATGTAACATGTAATTTTAAACCCCTTCAAATCTCTTTTGGAAGTGATAATCCATCGTAGACACGAGATATGCTATCATATCTCCTACTCTATGGAATATTTAAGTTGTGGATTTGATATAATGAGACCAATTCTATTATTTAGTTAGAAATTTTAAAAATATGACTTTTACATTTTATTCCCATCACTATAACCAACCCTGGTAGATTGTAATGAAAAATGAATGATGTAACGCCCCGACCCCAGCTACCCAGAGCTGGTGCATTACTTCGTAACATTGGCATGATCACAAAAGATCAAGTCTCGAAAGACCGATTAGTTTAGTAGCATTGGAAACACTAGATACATTCATAAATCTTACATTACATCATAAAGTGAAAAACTAATAACAAAGTCTTCATAGTCCACACTAATATCCTTTTCTGACTATCCCTGCAGGTCATTTATAAAATACTTCTTCAAATCCTGGAAAATATTAAAACATTGAAAGGGGTGATCTCAGATGCACGGTAAGGATAACAATATTGCAGAAGCTTTCATAAATAAACATTAACATTTAAGGCAATGTATAACTAAAACAAAAGCCTTTTTAAACATTAACTTCAGCATAATATGGAAAAAATAAAATTAAATAATTCCATTTAATTACTCACATGGATATTATACTAGTCGAATAATCACATGCAATATCAATAACCACTTTCATAATGAGGGAATGTATAATGCCAGACATTCTTAAAGATTTCGTCAAGGCCTCGGCCAAGACGTCTAAAATGATTAAGGCCTCGGCCAAAACCATAAATCAAATTTGGAAAGGGCCTCGGCCAATTCCACGTCTAGTTGTCTCATGAGACCTACCGATGCATCGAGGAGCTATAGAGGGCTCCACCCGTCACTTATTAAGTCCAATACATTCCTCATATGAATAGGCTTAAACATATCATAAACCATAACATAATCGTATCACATAAAACATGCATATAGGAAACTTAACATTTCCAAATTTCAATCACAAGATATCAATACAACAAATTGATATAATAAAAACACTTTCAAAACCATTTTCAATACCAAAATAAAATAAAGTTAAAACTTTGTATTTATTTTTCATTAAAAAAAATGATGGCTTGTAGAGGAAGCCGAAACTCAAATAATGGTCACATCGGTAGAGAAGTCATTGTCGCCACATAAGTATGGAAAGAAAAACATTCCCTTTTGTCGTTTATCAAAACGCTTTGTATAAAAAAGATTCCTTTTGAATAAACGTAAAAGTCAAAGGGGTTTATACACCGTATAAAAGAAAGCTGTGTATAAAACCAAATATGCCTCAATGAAAGGGGATTGAGACGAAGTCCTTAAAAAGATCATTTTTTTTATAAATTAGGTCTATTATGTGTATTCACTATAATTACACATAAATAATGTAAAAATAAAAGATAGGAAATAATAATATCATGACATAATTTGAAAGTAGGAGATTAACCCATAGAATAGAAATTGGGTTAAGAAGTTCCCTTACCTCGTGTCTGACTTGACTCAACCTTTCTTTAACCTCTTGAATAATAAACTAGAGTTAATACATACCATATTAAGAACCATTTTCAATTTCATTATCCTTTTTATATCACTTATTACAATGATATGAACATTATGTAATTATTTAAGTTAATAACGGTCGTTTTGTCGATCTTTGGTACTTGAGTCAACAATAAACTTCTTATAATTACAAGTTGTTTATGTGGTAGAATATCCATTATCTCCAGAATTATATTCATGATTTAGATGTCATATATATCATATATATCCAGTATATACATTCATTTATAACATTACGTATCATTTAGAGGTAAGAAATGAAATGCACCGTTCATGGAGACGGTAAGCCGTACGTACGCATGAACGCTACATTCATTTCTATTTCGTACTTAATGGAACGGAATCATGATGATATAAATTTATAATATAATTAAAGTATAATATAGTGTATAATACCATTTAATCCATCCTTTATACATCCCACATATGGCATTAACGATTCAAATCACTTTGAGGGGGCGGTAGTCCGCACTTCCTAAAATGAAATTATCGCGTTTTACCCATAATGGAAATCATAAATTATTCCATAAATGAGAAATATAGAAGCATAAGTAAAACATAAACACATTATATATCATATATAAATATAGTGACATCTTAATGGCCACCTTTGAAGGTGTTATATGAGTGTTGAACAATCATCGTTTCGTGAGGCAGAAATTCGCCATCCACAGAAACCGTATGTTCTTTAACCATTAGATGTAGGTGTGTGTAAGTGTAGCTCGAATAAATCTTATAACAACATCCTAGTATATTTAGGATACTGGTTTTGTTACAAAATAAATGAATAAAAAGAGTTTAGGGGGTTGGAGAAGAAAAATAAAACAAAACAACATTAGAGAAGACATTACCTCAAAATCGGGTAACTTTTTTTGATTTGATCAAAAGGCTTCCTTGGGAAGAGTTCTGCCCAAAGTGAGGCTTCTAGGAGTAACAGGGGGAAGTTGGGAGAGTATTTGGGCAGAGTTTGGACGAGCCAAATGGCTTGAAGGTGTGAATAAGGTGGGAGATGTGGCGGCATTTTATAAGTGGAGAGGAGGGGCTCTTTTGGAAAGATTGAAATGTTACATTATTACACAATGCTTTTCGGATTCTAAAGGTCCCACACTTATATAATTCGTGGATAAGGTGATAAGGGTTCGAAAACTACCCATCCAATAGTCTTTGGACAAGTGTAAGCCTTGGAGTTTACATTATCTTTTCATTTTATTAAAATCGTTAAATAATGAGGTCATCGCTGCATCATAATGATGTCCTAAATAATTTAATTTATTTAATGTCTAAAAATTATAAAAAAAATACTATGATGTAGTAAATCTTTTTAGCTTTCAAATTAATATTTATAGTCAAACTATGGACTTCTGTAACCCCACTTAGTGTCTGTTTTAGTAAAAAAACTCATGTTTGGGTCATTTTAATTTTAACATTAAATAAATATATATTAATGTCATTTTCCAACCAAAGTGGCTACATGGGGTTCCCAAGTTGACCCATGGGTTGTATTGGTCGTCCATGACACATCCAATAGTAGTAGGACAAGTTTCAAGCTCATATCATATTATTAAAACATTGTTTTTACCTTAAACTACAGTAATTACATCTAATTGCGATTAAGAACTTAAAAGTTACTATTCACCAAAAAATTATTTTAATCTCATTGAACCAAATTTTACTTCTTAATGACAACCATGTATGTCGGATTTTTGAAAATCAAATCACAGAAGTGGTAATATTTCATTTAAACGAAAAATCAGTTATTTAACTACCACTTAGTGGTTTCACTATTCATAAAAAATTGAAGTTTTTCAGAATAATGCCAAAATTTCACCCTAAGCTATAACTGATATTCCAAATTCAAAAATGATTTCTATTTTACAAAATTCCAGACATATATGTTGCATTAATTAATTTTATAAATAATTCCCGTTGTCACAACAAATAGCGTGTTTTTAAGAAACAATTTATATCAAAAGATTGGCAATTGTTTATGTCCATTTTCAATGTTAAATTAATTTTAATGACCACCATTGGATAAAATGGTAAAAATATATGCTAATTATACTTTAAAACCACTAAATAGTATAATTTATCACTATAAATTATTTTGATTAAAAAAGTTGTTTTTAAGTATTTTTCACTATTCATAAAAAATTAGAAGTTCTCAGAAAAATACCAAAAATTCAACATAGGATAATTTCGATATTCCGAATCCAAAAATGAAGTCCATTTTGATAAATAAAATTTATAAAATTTCAAAAAGTAGGTATTACTATTCACAACGGCTAGTTTAATTAGTTTTGGGGTGTGTTAGAGCTCGAGGTTGCGTACAACACATGCTATTGCATTATTGAATGAGAAGCATATTGTGGAAGCTCGGGGTGTTACATTCTCCCCTCCTTCAATAAATTGCATCCTCACAATTTGAAATTTTTCTTTGAAAGTAAAAGGTTGAAAAGAGAAAATACCTTTGAGGAAAACCCACATCGGAAATAAGATTAATAAAATTTAGCCTTAATAAGAGGGAAATGGAAATGAAAAAGTCCCCACCCAATTATGATCTTGATTAGGAGAACACTGGTGGCAATTAGAGACATATAATTGGAGGAAAAATGTAAATATTTGTAGGGAGTGATTGAGGTCATCAATCACAATCAACTATCAAATTGAGGACCTCAAAGCCTAAATCTATGTTGATTTAAAATATCATCAGTTCAACAAGACATAAGGTATTAGGATAACACATTTTTTTGTTTTAATATCCCTTTACTAAAGTTTAAGAATTAATTTATTCATTGAATAAGAGATAGGTATATATATATTTATGCTTGACAATTAGAGTTTCAACCTTCAACTCATCTTTCACTCTAAAAGATAATAGAACTCAAAAATATTATATTTATCCTAATTGTATAAGGTTTCAAATGTTAACACATACCATTTAGATTAGTAAAATTATTTTGTAATAACCAGTGACTTCTTGTAGGCTAGTGGTAGGAAATAAAGGCCTGTCGCACTATGGTTGTGGGTTCGATTCCAGCAGCATTGTCCGATGCGACGGGTTATTCCCCACCCTGCAGGATGTCCTTTTCTTAAAACTATAGTATCATAATATTCCAAAAATAATCTTCATAAATTTTTTAACCTTAAACAATACTATCCAAAGATCAACTTAATCCACTCCAACCATTATAGTTATCCAAAATACCTATGTCCAGACTTTCTCTAAAAGGTCTCTTAATTCCAAAATCAATTTATCAGATTCCTCAAACAAAGTAAAGTTTCTCTTATTGTCACATACTAAAAATATAATTACCTTCATCAAATTAAAACCTTACGGAAATCAACAAGTACTGTAGTACAATCCTTATATATATATCACATTATTCTAATAACCAGAATATAATCCATGAGTCCAAAATCACAAATACATTAGTTATTCTGCTTCAACTGTAGTAACAGCATAAGATTGTCCTTGATCCCTTGGCCTTTTCTGAGGTAAGTTTCCCTGATGCTTAGGACATTCATTTGCATAATGACCCATTTCTATACAATTGTAGCATTCTACTTTGATATCCTCTTTCTTTCCCTAGCAATCACGAGCCTGGTGACCCTTCTCTCCATATTTATAACAAACTCCCTTTATTTTTAGGCAAGTACCGGGGCGATTCTTCCCACAATTATCACATAATGGAAAATCATTCTTTCCCTTTTTCCCTTTATCTGTCCCTTGTTCTACCGTTCTCTTCTTCTCTTGCTTTACTTTGTTGTCATAATACATAGAGAATTCCTTTTCTCTCTTGACAGCACATGAGACAATATCTTCATATGATGAGAAGGATTGTGATACTGAAGCTCGATGGAGAAATGGTTTTAACCCATCAAAGAAATGATCAATATTACTCCTAGGGTTAAGTATATAATCGGCAGAATGCCTCGCTAACCATGTAAAGTTAGCCCCATACTTTGCAACATTCTCATCCTCCTTCTGCCTCAAACTCAGAAATTGCCTTTCCATATCTGCTCGATGGTCACGAGGAAAGTATTTTTCTAAGAAAATCTATTTGAACTCCCTCCATTCCATATTCGATACATCATCATCTTCCGTTGTGTTTTGAATTAGAGACCACCACTGATCGGCATCTCTAGTGAGGCGGTAAACTACCATGACAACCTTCTCCCTTTCGCTACTCCCCAAGGCATGGAATATTTTCTCTAAGGAGTTTATCCATTGCTCAGCTACTAACGGATTTGTACCCCCATTAAATGTTGGTGGTTGTTGCCTCATGAAGCGGTCTAACATTGATCCTCCACGTTGCGGATCAGGGTGCTCCATACGAGTAAGGTTATTATTCATAACCTGCGTGAGTTGTCCCAGTACGGTGAGAAGCTGATCAGCACCAGTTGTATCACTAGCTCCACCATAATTATCTTTATCAGGAGGGAAATCCCTACACGGAGTGCGTGCATTGATACGGTTTTCATTCCTTCCACTAGGCGCCATTTCTAAACAATGGCATAAACTATATTAGTTTATAAATCAAAATACATAATTCCATACTTGTAAGATACTTAACATAAATTGAACTATTTATGGATATAATCCATATTTATAAAAAAAAATCTTTGAGGAAGTATATACTCGTAACCCTTCATAGTGGTTTGTAAAGAAAATGGGAATTATCCAAAGCATATCCCCCGGGAGTGTCGTAACCAAGAGTGCAGCAAGGCCCGTTGTCGTGCACCAGTTCCCGTTCTAGTCTAGCTCAAAGCGGTGTTTTCGGGTTTTACCCCTAGGTACATCTGTGCCAGAGGCGCCTCTACTTGCTCTTATCTAGACATGGATGTATTTCTCGGAAAACTCACAAAATCTCTACAATAACAAAATTCTAGGATGTTCTTCTATACTAATGCTCAAAGTCTATCTTCGGGCTAGGTGCTCAAATCAGAGTTTATCTAAATCTAGCTTCCAAGTTTAGTACTAAACTGCCTCTGATACCAACTGTAACGCCCCGACCCCAGCTACCCAGAGCCGGTACATTACTTCGTATCATTGGCATGATCACAAAAGATCAAGTCTCGAAAGACCGATTAGTTTAGTAGACTTGGAAACACTAGATACATTCATAAATCTTACATTACATCATAAAGTGAAAAACTAATAACAAAGTCTTCATAGTCCACACTCATATCCTCTTCTGACTATCCCTGCAGGTCATTTATAAAATACTTCTTCACATCCTGGAAAATATTAAAACATTGAAAGGGGTGAGCTCAGATGCTCAGTAAGGATAACAATATTGCAGAAGCTTTCATAAATAAACATTAACATTTAAGGAAATGTATAACTAAAACAAAAGCCTTTTTAAACATTAACTTCAGCATAATATGGCAAAAATAAAATTAAATAATGCCATTTACTTACTAACATGGATATTCTACTAGTCGAATAATCACATGCAATATCAATAACCACTTTCATAATGAGGGAATGTATAATGCCAGACATTCTGAAACATTTCGTCAATGCATTGGCCAAGACGTCTAAAATGATTAAGCCCTCAGCCAAAACCATAAATCATATTGGGAATGGGCCTCAGCCAATTCCACGTCTAGTTGTCTCATGATACCTACCGATGAATCGAGGAGCTATAGCGGGCTCCACCCGTGACTTATTAAGTCCAATACATTCCTCATATGAATAGGATTAAACATATCATAAACCATAACATAATCGTATCACATAAAACATGCATAAAGGAAACATAACATTTCCACATTTCAATCATAAGATATAAATACAACAAATTGATATAATAAAAACGCTTTCAAAACCATTTTCAATACCAAAATAAAAGAAAGTTAAAACTTTGTATTTATTTTTCATTAAAAAACTTGATGGCTTGTAGAGGAAGCCGAAACTCAAATAATGGTCACGGCAGTAGAGAAGTCATTGTCGCCGCATAAGTACGGAAAGAAAAACATTCCCTTTTGTCGTTTATCAAAACGCTTCGTATAAAAAAGATTCCTTTTGAATAAACGTAAAAGTCCAAGGGGTTTATACACCGTATAAAAGAAAGTTGTGTATAAAACCAAATATGCCTCAATGAAAGGGGATTGAGACGAAGTCCTTAAAAAGATCATTTTTTTATAAATTAGGTCTATTATGTGTATTCACTATAATTACACATAAATAATGTAAAAATACAAGATAGGACATAATAATATCAAGACATAATTTGAAAGTAGGAGATTAACCCATAGAATAGAAATTGGGTTACGAAGTTCCCTTACCTCGTGTCTGACATGACTCAACCATTCTTTATCCTCCTAAATAATAAACTTGAGTTAATACATACCTTATTAAGAACCATTTTCAATTTCATTATCCTTTTTATATCACTTATTACAATGATATGAACATTATGTAGTTATTTAAGTTAATAACAGTCGTTTTGTCGATCTTTGGTACTTGAGTCAACAATAAACTTCTTATAATTACATGTTGTTTATGTGGTAGAATATCCATTATCTCCAGAATTATATTCATGATTTAGATTTAATATATATCTTATATATCCAGTATATACATTCATTAATAACATTACGTAACATTTAGAGGTAAGAAATGAAATGCACCGTTCATGGAGACGGTAAGCCGTACGTACGCATGAACGCTACTTTCATTTCTATTTCGTATTTAATGGAACGGAATCTTGATGATATAAATATATAATATAATTAATGTATAATATAGTTTATAATACCATTTAATCCATACTTTATACATCCCACATATGGCATTAACGATTCAAATCACTTTGAGGGGGCGGTAGTCCACACTTTCAAAAATGAAATTATCGCATTTTACACATAATGGAAATCATAAATTATGCCATAAATGAGAAATACAGAAGCATAAGTAAAACATAAACACATTATATATCCTATATAAATATAGTGACATCTTAATGGCCACCTTTGAAGGTGTTATATGAGTGTTGAACAATCATCGTTTCGTGAGGCAGAAATTCGCCATCCACAGAAACCGTATGTTCTTTAACCATTAGATGTAGGTGTGTGTAAGTGTATCTCGAATCCTTATTATTACAAAATCCTAGTATATATAAGATACTAGTGTTGTTACAAAAGAAATGAATAAAAAGAGTTTAGGGGGTTGGAGAATAAAAATAAAACAAAACAAAATTAGAGAAGACATTACCTCAAAATCGGGTAACTCTTTTTGATTTGAGCCAAAGGCTTCAGTGGGAAGAGTTATGCCGAAAGTGAGGCTTCTATTAGTAAGAGGGGGAAGTTGGGAGAGTATTTGGGCAGAGGTTGGATGAGACAAATGGCTTTATGGTGTAAATAATGTGGGAGAGGTGGGGGCCTTTTATAAGTGGAGAGGAGGGGCTCTTTTGGAAAGATTGAAATGTTACATTATTACACAATGCTTTTCGGATTCTAAAGGTCCCACACTTATATAATTCGTGGATAAGGTGATAAGAGTTCGAAAACTACCCATCCAATAGTCTTTGGACAAGTTTAAGCCTTGGAGTTTACATTATCTTTTCATTTTATTAAAATCGTTAAATAATGAGGTCATCGCTGCATCATAATGATGTCAAAATAATTTAATTTATTTAATGTCTAAAAATTATAAAAAAACCACTATGATGTAGGAAATCTTTTTAGCTTTCTAATTAATATTTATAGTCAAAATTTGGACTTGTGTAACCCCACTTAATGTCTATTTTAGTAAAAAAACTCATGTTTGTGTCAATTAAATTTTAACATTAAATAAATATATATTAATGTCATTTTCCAACCAAAGTGGCACCATGGGGTCCCCAAGTTGACCCATGGGTTTTCTTGGTCGTCCATTACACATAAAATAGGAGTAGGACAAGTGTCAAGCTCATATCATATTATTAAAACATTGTTTTTACCTTAAACTACACTAATTACCTCTAATCGCGATTAAGAACTTAAAAGTTACTATTCACCAAAAAATTATTTTAATCTTATTGAACAACATTTTACTTCTTAATGACAACCATTTATGTAGGATTTTTGAAAATCAAATCACAGAAGTGGTAATATTTCATTTAAATGAAAAATCAGTTATTTAACTACCACTTAGTGGTTTCACTATTCATCAAAAATTGATGTTTTTCAGAATAATACCAAAATTTCACCCTAAGCTATAATCGATATTCCAAATTCAAAAATGATGTCTATTTTACAAAATTACAAACATATAAGTTGCATTAATTAATTTTATAATTAATTCCCGCTGTCACAACAAATAGCATGTTTTTAAGAAACAATTTATATCAAAAGATTGGCAATTGTTTATGTCCATTTTCAATGTTAAATTAATTTTAATGACCACCATTGGATAAAATGGTAAAAATATATTCTATTTATACTTTAAAACCACTAAATAGTATAATTTATCTCTATAAATTATTTTTATTAAAAAAGTTGTTTTTAAGTATATTTCATTATTCATAAAAAATTAGAAGTTCTCAGAAAAATACAAAAAAATCAACATAGGATAATTTCGATATTCCGAATCCAAAAATGAAGTCCATTTTGATAAATAAAATTTATAAAATTTCAAAAAGTAGGTATTACTATTCACAACGGCTAGTTTAATTAGTCGTGGTGTGTGTTAGAGCTCGAGGTTGCGTACAACACATGCTATTGCATTATTGAATGAGAAGCATATCGTGGAAGCTCGGGGTGTTACAAATGAAATCTTTTCCCATGGTGGTAGTCCAACATACACATGGATGATCATTTCATAACCCACATGAAAGAAGTTTTTTAAAATATATGTTACTAATAAAATAACATAATATCATTAAATTTAAGATATATATTTTATTATATAATAATCATATATGAATATTATATGTAAGTGGAGGAATAAATAAAATATGAATTCTCGTTGGAGAAAATTTCCACATCTTTAGGTATCTCCTTCTAGTTTCTACCAAAGGATATCCTTGGATAGATTTCATCCCATATTAGTAGTTTTATTATTCTATTAGGGAAGTGGATAAGTGACATGGTTAAGGGTTTTATTATCTAAATTAATAGATATGTATGAAGAGGGGAGTATAGTTAGATGCCTTTTATAACGAAGGTGAGTCACATTTTTGTAGTTTTCTGAAGGAGTGAATTCCACCCATGTTATTTTCATTTCATGTGAAGGAAATAATGAACCAAACATGATAATTTTTTGTATAAGGACTAAATATGGCTATAAAATGGGTTATTGGTAATTTTATAGCTCATTTATTTCCTTATGTTCTAACTTTATTTATTTCTAATAATAATTTTGTACCTTAATCATTATGATTAATTTTAATTATTTTCACTATTAATAGTGGGAAAAATTAATTTTAAATTAATAGAGATTATAAATTACAATTACTGAAAATATTTTCCAAATTTTCCATTATCCGAATCATCAAGGAGGAAAATTATAATTTTATATTAATCAAGCAATTACGGTGTGACACCATATTTTTAAGTAGTGTTTTTTTAGAAACTAAAAGTTTCTATATAATATATATATCTAATAACAAAATTTTTATGTAAATATAATATAATATAATATTATATTTCCTATAAATTTCCTTTTAAAATAATCCATAGAAGGGATTAATATATTTTACTAAAATGGAGAAACATTATACATTTTAAAATAGTTTTTAGATAAAAAATTTAAAACAAAAAAACTAACAAATCATAAAACCCAATATAAATATTATTAAAATGTAAAAAATGGAATAAATATAAATTTTGTTAATTAAAAAAATAGATGAAAAATATTTGGACCCATAAATTAAATAATATATTGGAATTGAAATAAATATTAAAAATATGGTATTTTCAACTCTTCATTGTAAATTCAGTTTTTTTTCAAAAAATCAATAATATATTAACATTAATAAATTTCAATATTTTTATTTAAAAAATGACTAATATTTTATGGAAAAAATTAAATTTTATAATCATTTATCTTTAAATTTTTATCAATAAAAAATTTAAAAAAATAGAATTTTTGAAAAATATACCTATTTATGGTTACAATTTGATTAATTTGTAAATCATATGGAGAAAAAAAAATTGGAAGACTTCTAAAAATTATAATTAATATATTTTATAAAATAATATAGGTGTAATTTTATTTATTTATTGGTATATAACACACTTGAGCACATTAAATGAGTTGTTTAGTTATTTATTTCCTTTTGTTTTTACAATGTTTTTATTTTTTTATAAGTAAAGCATCACTAAAGAAATAATTATATAAATATCTATAAACCATATTTTAATAATTTATTTATCTTTGTTCATATGTTCCATTCCAAAGGGTAGTTTTTATCATTAATATATATCATGGGTTTTTATGTTTGGTTTTCATGTTGAATATTCCATCAAACATAAAAATGCATGGGTTGTGTGTAATGAAAATTAAAATGGGAGTTGCATGCAATGAATGTTGATTATAGTGATTTATGACCATTATGATATCATATATAATTTTATTCATTTAAAATAAGGTGGGGTAATATCCACCCCTTAAAAATATCCAACCTCAATATTTTAGCATTATCTTTATAATCATTGGTGTACATTTGAAAATAAATTTGTCTTAACCACACATTATAATATGATTTAATAAGATACATTATTAATAATAGGGAAAGGAATGTTTAATATTTGTATAAAATATTAAATTACAAGGATTCAAAATAAGATAACAAAGGAGGGACTATATTAAAAGTGTAAAAAATTATGAAGAATAATTGGTGTTATTGACCATAATCACCCGAATTATCAATAGAATGTTGAAGGCATAAAAACCATAAATTTTTTATGCTTGAAAAATAAATCATCTCCTTAAAAATTTATTTAGTAGGATAAATTTATTCATTCACACTCTTTTCCCAAGTTGTTATGGAATTATCTTACCATTATGACTAAGAGAATATGGAAATAAACATTATTGATAAGTATATTTTTTTCCATTAATAAAATTCATCCATATTCATATATTATTCTTAAAATTATGTGTTTTTTGGATGAATTTTTAATTATTACTGGACTAAAATACCAATTTTATGATAGAATGACCATAAATGAGAATAAAAATATACTACTACTATCTTTAATCAATAACCAAAAAATGTTCAGAAAAAGCTAATACAATTTCCAAATAAAATAGTATTTTATATGATACTGAAATATTTATATTTCGGTAGTAACACCCATGATCAAACCAAATTATTCCATGAATAAATATCCATTATATTCATAAATTTTTGTACTATGTTTTAAATCCAAAGATTAATATTAATTGATTCAGATATTCCTCCAAGAAAAGTGAACTCTTATTCCTTGAATAAAAGCGATTCTATTTCCTAAATAAACATAATCATTAACATTAAAATTTTAATACTAAATAGGACATCATGAAATCTTGTTATAGGCACAACACCATTGTATTCCTTCAGTTTTTGGTTCATTCCATGTGGCCTTTATAGTTGAGACAAGTTATCACCTGACCATTGGGATTCCATTTTATTAAACATGAAGCGTCATTCCTTCCCAAAAAAACAACATGATGATACTAGTGGTTAACCATACCCATATCCAGTAAAAATACTTCAAAAAAATAATTATTCACTTTATGATGACATGTTCTATGACATAAATTGGGTTTCTATGAAATTGATTATATGCATATACTTAACTGTATAGACCTATAAGGTATTGATAAATCATAATAAAACAACATAGGAGAACATCAAGATCTCCAGAGTTATCTATCTTGATATGATAACAAATATCATTTCTAGAGTACCACATGACTAGATCCAATCAAAAATTCATAATATTGAAAAATTTATAATTGGCGATGAAGAATTTGAACCGATTTTTACAAATAAAAATATACAAAATAAAAAATAACATTTGGAGAACCAATAAAACCACATACCTTTTTGGATTTTAATTATTGAAAACTAGGACCAACTCATATAATCATTGTCTCATAACTATCTAGTTCATAAAGATGAAATCCATATCCCATTATACTTAGATTTTCATATTTCATATTACTTGATTAACATAGTCCAAGTATAATTCATTCTATACATAAAATTTTCAATACATTCTTTATATTATATATAAAAGAACGACTAAGAAGGGTGATATCAATTTCTCTATAAGGTCAAACATAAAAAAATTCAAGTATATTTTATAAATTTGAATGAGTAGAGAATAATTTTTTGATTCCATAATCATTGTGAGTTATTATTAGATAATAACAATCATACCCATAAATACATACATCACAAAACAAGAAAACATATAATATTTATCTAATAGAGTAAGTAGTCATGCGAATCAATCATTCTGACACATTTCATATTAATCACGATCAATAAAAGCCTCATAATCCCATTTCAATTATATATAGTAAATATTGATACATTATAATATATTTTATATAAACATTCATGAATCCTTACATGTTAAATAACCCCATGACCAATTTCTAATATACTAATTTTGAGAACATAATATTCAAAACCCACCAATTTTATAAAATCTAACAAGAAAATCCTATTATATATTGGAGAAACCATCATTTATAATGTATATTAACCCCCAACATGAATATAACCCATAGATAATTCATTTCAATCCAACTCTTTGAGTTAACCATTATTCTTTTAAGAACATCATTAACCCATTTTAATGAAATGATTTCTACAAGAATATCTTCAAAATAAACAAACCCATCTCGAGAAAGAAAGAAGATGGAATTAATATGAAATATCTTCAAAGTAGGATAAATACAAACAATATTTGTTGATGTTTATTAATAGAAACATAATGAAAATAATATTAATAAAATTGTTGAGAAAAAAACCCATTTAATTTTGAATATCACTTTCAAAACTATAAAACATTTTGAAAATGCTATTCATTGAAATCCACTAGTTTAAATAATAAGTTTATATAGAGTATTAAAAAATTCTCTCTATAAATAGTATTCTATAAAAAAAATTATGATCAAAATAAATGATGATCATGATGGTTGGAAAATCAGTACAAGGTATCCATGATTAAAGAGCATTCTGTTTACACACTAAAAACGATAGATCTGTTACTCAATCATAAAGGGACATGTAGATTTATTTTAATTCCATATTTAAAAAAAAAAATTGGTTAAGATTTTATTTAATAATTCATTTAAAAAAATTAAAAACATTTGTAAAAACATTTTTTGATGGACTAGTTATTTATCAAATCTTATTTTGGGTTGAAGAGATAAACATATTTAGGTTTTATTAATTACATTTTCTCAATTATTATAACAAAAATGAAAAGAAAATTGTTAATATTAAATTGAATTATCATTAGTATCGAGATAATTAGATAATTAATGTATTTTATAATATTTCATCAATGGATACATAATCATATATAATCTTGATAGACAAATAGATTGCAACAAACGATACATACCACTTTTCTAAAATTGAATCAAAACCCCCATTAATAAGTAACCATAAATAAAACAAACAATATAATTCAAAATAAAATATAAATTATTTAATACTTCAGAGTTGAATTATTTACCCAGGACAAGATTATATAGGTGTATAACATAACAAACATCTCAAAGATAGAAAATTATGAAAAACATACATCCTCATTGGTTACACATACAACACAATCCACATGATATTGAGATATTTAATAGGATAATTAAATCCACAATAATTTAACTATAAGTATCATAAAATGAATTTTTAGTCAATATATACACCACAAAAAGAGGTCATTATGGTATATACCTTATAGAAATAAAAGTGAGACAAAAAACTCTTTTCCTTATGTTTGATTCATCCCGCTTGTTCGTTAAATTTTTTTGGATAATAAACTTATGTAAATTATACAATTTCATGATAAACATTTCCATGTTTATTATTAATGTCTTTAAACTAATTCACATTTTATATATTAACAGATGATCAATTATATGTAAGTAAGATGTTTTGACCATATTCAGTATTTGAGTCAAAAAAAGAAATTGATATATTGACTAAGGACAACGAGGTCATTATTACAAAAACTAATGAATTATAATAATGATATAAATATCATATTTATACAGAAATATTATTTTATATTCAATAAAGGCATATGGTTTTGAAAAATTAATCAATCTTATTATCATGGATATGGTAAGTCATACGAACACACAAGTAATGTTCCAAATATTCAATTATTATTATAAAAATAAAGAACATAAAATTTATATTTCAATAATTATTATAATATTATAAAAAACATGTAATTGAATTATATATACTTATATATATCATTATTATTATTTTTTATAAAAAAATAAAAAACATTTCACTTTCATAAGGTAGTAGTCCACACGTTCATAGATTACAGTACCACTTTTTGAGTCTTTGAAATTGTAAGAAGAATGTGATATATTATATTAAAAAGATAATAAACTCACCAGTAAAATAATTATTTAATTTATATCTTATATATTTAGTATATATACTATTTTTATATTCCACATAAGAAGTTATTGAAAAATAGTTCACTTTGTTTCGTGAGGTGGTAGTCAGTCAGACATACAAGGGACATTATCATATATTCTATGAAATGAAATTTAATGAATGTGTATATTATATAAATAATATAATGATATTATTATTTCATAAATAAAAAAAATATTATATATAATAATTCTTTACCATATTTACCCTAAACATGAGAAGTGTTAATAAATAACTAATAACACCTTTTTGGAGGGATAATTCATTGTACACATTAATAATGATTTTGAAAGCCATTTTTTTGGAAGTGTGTGCAATATTAGGTCACAAAATTTACATAAAAATATAATTTTCATTTTATAATATCTAGATAATTATATAATAATGACATAATAAAAATTTATGGTGGTGGATAATCATATAAAATAAATATGATCATTGGTGAACATTATCTATTCTTCAGATATATCCTTCTACTAACCCCCAAATGACATAATTTTTTGATTTTTCCCAATTAAGGATTTAAGGGAAATAGTAGTAAATTGGAGATTTTATTTATTTTCGTATCTATTAAGGAAAATGGATTTTGAGGTGTTAATATGTGATGATAGTTGGAGGCCTTTCGTATGAGAGGTGTGGGGTACTATTCTAATTTATTTAAAGAGTAAATTCCACCAAATTTTTCTTATGTAATGTGTCACTATTAATTTAAAGAAAATTAAATTAAGGGATAAGTTATAAATATTTCTATAAAATGTGTTATTTTAATTTTTATCTGTAATTATTTTCCTTTATGATTAAAATTTTAAAAAAATGTCATCTGATTTTTTACCTTAGTCACTATGATATGTTTTTATTTTTTGACTATTAAGTTTTGGAAAATAAATATGCAGACTATACAAAAAATATAAAATAATTCTGATTCCTAATATTTAAAAAATTATTAAAATTTCTATCAAATAAGTGGTAGAATTTAAAATAATACTAACCACAGTGTCGCAGCCTGAAAAAGGGGTTTTAACAGAAGAATTTTTTTAGAAAAATATTACTCTATATTAATTTTATTAATAACAATTATTATTGTATGAAAATAAAATAATATTATAATATATATATATATAATACACACATAATTAAAAAATTATCATTTATTTATTATTTTAATTAATTAAAAATTAGAAACATTATACTTTTTCAAAAAAATTCTATAAAAACATGGATTTTAACCCAAAAAAATATTACATTAAAAAAATTAAAATTAGATTAAAAATTAACTAAATATAGAATAGATTATTTAAAAACATATTCAAAACATATTTTGACACATAAATTTATTAATTTGTTTAAAATAGAAAACCATTAATCAAAAATTGAAATTTTACAATAATCACAAAAAATCAATATTTTCAAAAACATCTCAAAATTTTTCCCAATGTTAGTATTGATATTAAACATACAAAATTTTATTTTTATTAGAAATAAGTTACTAATGTTTTATAATTTATTTTAAAAATGAATGTTCACTACAAAGAAAACCGAAAATATTTTTTCAAAAAATAATTAATTTAAAAATAACAGAGTATTTATTTTAATATCATATATTGATGAAACATAAGATAACTATTAAAAATTATATAAAATATATTATATAAATATATTATTAAAATAATATACAATGAATTATCTATTTAATTTATATTTTTGGAACACAGTGGTTATCATTAAAATAATTTTTTTATGAAAAACTTCCATTTATTTTAAAATGTTTTTTATTATCAATTAAAATTAATTAGACTCTAAAGAACTAATTATATAAAAAAAATTAAATAATATTTTCATTATTAATTTTTAATTTAAATAATAACCATTCTGATAGTTAGGATTTAATTGCAATATATGTCATGCATCTTTTATGTTTTGTGTTTCATGTTGAATGCACTATTGAACATAAAAATGTCCAGTTTGTTTGTAATTCAACAAAAACATGATTTCATTTGTAAAGAAATATGCGTATAGTGTTTCATGTACAATAGGATATCGTGTATAATTTTATTATTTAAAATCATTCAGTTTTACAATTCCAAATTACCTATGCACATCCTTTTATATCTTAATAAGAGAAAATTTTCTTAACCCTATTACGATGTCGATTTTTCCACAATGGTAACTCCAAGTGTAAAACACAATACTACCATGAAAATGTTTAAATTTCTATGGCACAATTTATTAATGGTGGTTATTAAATAACGAAAAAAATTTAAAATATAAACATTACATTCGATAGCATATATGACATGCAACAACAAGCATAAAAGGAGACATAACATCCAAATACATTATGAGATATTAAATATTTTACATAAATTAATTTAATTTTATGTATCTAAATCTATGAAACATTGAGTTTATATTATGTTACACACAATTATTTTCTTTGATAGATTATGTTAAACCCAAAACAATGTTTTACAAAAAAATCAACATAGTGTTATTATTATTGTTAAATATGAAATTTATCTCCAAGATATTGGAATTTTTAATATAATGAGTACTAAAAATCATTTAAAAAATAATAATAAACCCATAATTACACGAAATATATTAATTACAAATAAAATATGAATAATTTATAATAAAAAGAATCATTTTCTGAAGATAAAAATTCATATTTGATAATATGGTATTTAATCACAGATTTGACATATAATTTTAATTTTTTTAATAAATTAAGAAATTTTATATTTCAAAAAATAACTATAATTAAAAATAATAAAATAATATTAGGGTGAATTATTGTTATTTTTATTAGTTATTTAATTTTATGATAAATATTGATAAATAATAGCTTATAAATAGAAATTATGTTTTCATCTGAATAATATAAAAATTTTATTATAAATTTAATATTTTAATATTAAAAAAATTTCAATTATAAATTAGTTAATAAAATTTAGTTAACTGGAATTATTTTTATATTTAATTTTTATAAAATTCATTTTAAAATTTTTACCATTTTCACTTTAAGAACCCACTTTTAGATGACAAACTCTAGATTAATTTTAATTTATTTCAACCACTAGTATGAATTTACTAGGAAAAATGGATTAAATTTTTTCAATAATTAATATTTATAATTTATATTAATTCACACTTATTTTTATCATAATTGTGATTTGTAAAAATAGTTAATATTAATTACAATGATTAAGGTAAAAATGTGATTAATTAGTGGTTAAAAATAGAATATAAAGTGTAATAGTGACACAACACTTTTCCAAACACCCTTGAAATTCCATATATCGACCTTATATATTTGAGGATATATTTTGGACTTTTATTGGGTCCTGGTGGTGGGTAAAAATGAAGGTACACGAAACTCCTTCCAAAATACTACTAGTGTTGCCCTAACCTCACATATTAATGGCCACCTACTCCCCTATCATCTTATCACATTTAAAACAATTTGGTTCAGAATAAACTTTCCCAAATCGCATACCATCATCCCTCCCCAATATTATATAATTTATTTTTTTGCATAAATTTTTCCTTTCTATGATTTACTTCAAACCATAGGAGGATACCCTGGGAGGAGGTAATGTTCTTCGATGATCATCTTCATTTATAAGCATCTCCACCCCCCTTAAATTGTTTTCAATAATTATGAAATAAAATAATGAATTTATTCAATATAATAATACATTTTTATTTTCCATTTAAAACCTATAACAATACAAAATTCTATAAAATTTCTTACAAAACTACCATTCTTGTGTATGGTTGATCACCACCACTCGAATAAATCATATTCTTTTTTTCCCTTACCACATTTCACATTTTCTGATGATGGTGTATATAAATTATATATATTATCTTTTTAACATATATATACCCCAAGAGTCACTATATAACCTATAAATATTTTACTTCTATTTTTAGGAGACATGATTACATTGGTCGTGTGTACGACGGACTACTACCATGCGAAATGATTTGATTTTTCTTTCACTAACACTTCACATGGAAGGTAATAAATATATATTTAATTATTATATGTGATTTCAATAAAATAATATTTATATTCAGGAAATATTTATAATTCATTAATTATAATATAACTCAGGTTATTTCTTTACTTTTGACTCATGTGAAGATGATAATATCATTCATATAAGTGTGATTGGCCATGTTCATGAAGGGATGTGTCTCAATTTTCATTATAACATCCAAATTATGAGACATATAATTATAAAATATTGTATGTATTATATTGTGATCATTTTATTAATGTAATAGATTTTAAATTACCTTCAAAAATGATCTTTGAAAAGTATAGAGATTACATAAGGATGTTTACAGCCTATCGTATCCATCAACACAACATACATCATTATTCATAAAAATTATCAAAAAATTGTTTTAAAAGTATACTTTATTTAAAAATAATATATATATATATATATATATTTCACAATTATTATTCTAGAGATGATATAATTAAATAATATGTCAAATAACTAGATCATTATTAATAAAACATAAAAAAGAAAAAATGGAAATTAATTCCAAAAAAATGAAAATAATGAGTTATTATTAATTGACGAGTAAATGTATATTGTAAATATATCATATATGATATAATAAAAATTTAAATGGTTCTACTATAAGTTAAAATAATTTTTAAACACAATATAAATGAATTTAAATCAATTTAAACCTAATGTAATCTTAAGGCGAGGGATTATGTGTCAAATTATTTTCATTGAGGACCATTTGTTTTTTATGCTTGAATTTTTATTTTATAGTATACATATTCTCAAATTTACATGTAAAATCATGAATACTCCACAACTAATGGTTTTTTACGTTACAATATTGACGATGTCTTTTATGGTATTTGATATAAAACTTTCCAATTAGTAAATAATTTCATTACTCAATTTCATTAAATTGGGTTGCTTACTCTTTCCTTGTAATTGATATTATAAAATTATCTGTTAATACAATTGTGTATATATATGTTTTGTTTACTATTTTTTTATGAGGAGTAATATACTAATAATAATTTTTCAATAATTCTAACATATGAATTATGATAATTTTAAGGGTTTATTTCACAATCTCTTATAAATGAATGCTATTTATTAATGATATTCAAATAATGGATATTATTTATTTATTTTTTTTTCGAACCACAGTATTTTATTCTACAATGGTTATTCATAATATATAAAAGTAATTTCAATATTTCTCTAAATTTTTTAGTTAATTGATTTGGAATTTTTTTTAAGAAAATAATGCATCAATACTCTCTTGAGTAAGAAATATATTTTTCTTCTAAAATATTTGTTTTCCAAAAAAATTCAATAATTATTTAACATTATCAAAATGATTTAACAATTTAATTTTCATTAATTTATACACTATAACTATATTTCTAAAATGAAATGTTTACAATCCCCAAGAATGTTGTTAAATATAATTTCTCGGTATTTCTATTCTTCAGTGAAAAACAATTAGTCGCACTACAATGGGTATATGTTTTATTGATACAATATATATTCTTCACCTTGATGGTACACGATAATTTTTAAAATTTTAATTAATTTCATTCAGTTAAATGATTCATTATTTTATTCACTATCCTTCCATTGAAATATTAAATTTAATTTCTACACCAAATTTTTAATAGGAATCTAAATTATTATTTGTGTACATGTTTACTGCCTAAAAATATATATTTTTTCCATATCATGTTTAATAAAAATATTATTTTATAAAATGAGATAATTTTTATAATTTTGTGTCATTCACTCAATATGTACATTTTATTAGGAAATATTTTATCAATTAATCTAATTATTTGATATATGAGTAATTCTACGAATATACATGACATAGGTGTGTACATGTTAATCATATCCCCTTGATGCCTTAGTAGTCTCATGGAAATAATATGTTGTCTTTTAATAGTTTTCTGGTGTTTCACCCTGTATGTTTTGAACTATATATTGAATGGTCTTGATGATAAATGCATCATGTTCTTAGGAATCATGGAGTCAAATAATGAAGCATGACATTTAATGGGTATTCTATTATTACTATCTAGTATACATTCACTATGACATTTTCTCTGGATACATTTAATTATTAGTTGAATGATTTTGTGGCATGTATTTTTAGTTTATTACATTTAAATATTGATTATTCCGAATCCAAATATGATATTCATGTTATTTATTGAATTAAATCTGATTTAAAATGTATAAATTTCCACATATAATATTGTAAGTGAAATTTTTTCATTTATATTATCTCTCAATGAACTTCCATTTATTTTTATTGATTATACAACATGTATGTTCAATTATTACCTTTCAAGATTGAATGTTTTAATTTACTGATGAATGATTCTTATCTAATAAACTATTAGTGATCATTTTACCTCCTAATTAATTTTTTCATTTCCCTAGGATTAAATTATGAATACAATAAATTATATGAAAGGATATAGTAGATATAATAAATTTATTGTAAATAAAAACTTTTGTTTTATTCTGTTTAATCAATTGTAATACAAGAATCATTCATGTATCGAGTTTTCCAAAACTAATATATTATTTTGTTCATTGGGGTTCAAATAATTATATATGTGCCAAAGTAATGGTAGTAAGACACAGTATCTAGAGTTCTTGGATTAGGGCCTCTATATAATTATCATTACATAAAAGAACACACATTGAACACTACAAAACCATGAAGCATTTTTAAAATAAAATATTATAGATAAAATGTGAACATCCCAAGACAAAATTTCTTCGATTTTGACTTGAAACAAAATTCGTATTCAATATTCTATCCATCATTAACACATAGAGAATGATAATATGATGTTTCTAGAATAACATGTTATTTAAATTAGACTTGAAAATAAATTCATAATAAATTATGTGTCACCCAAAAATATTACCCCATAACTCCATAGATGTACACTAAACTGTAATAGCATAATAACATATGGTTGAGAGTATTTTAGTTTATGAAAATGGGGGATGAGGTGGAGAAATGATGTAATTATTTTAGGGGTAATAATATAATTTAAAATTTTTAAATTTATTTAAATCATTTTATTTGACTAAATAATTTCCAAGACCTGGTACCAACCATGTAAGGGAACACATACAAAATTTAGTCACCATAAAAAAATGAAATCGTATCTTGAAAATCCATCCCCTTAATCATGAAATTGGTGCATATTTATCACTAAATACACACCCATTGTTGTTTCCACATTTTTGTCGTTTTCAAACCATTAAAACCTTATAACTCTCAAAAACAAATCATTAAATGAAAATGTTAATATAAAAATTATATATTTCTCAGTGGGTGTTGTAATTCATTCATGTATGTATGTATTTATATATAATTGTGTGTGTATATATATTTTTCTCTAAAATAATTAACCCCCAGCCTCTCATTTTTTTCATTATTATCATATTATTATAAAAAACTATTAAATAAATATATACATATTATATTAGTTCATCCATTGTCTATTAATATATATATTTATTCCCTTACATTATGCAGATTGGATGATAAGAAATGTTATACAATGTTAACTCCTGTTGGACCTGATTATCCCAAGGTTTTTTCCCTAACTATTCCATCCCGTCCTATAAATATTGAGAATGAGACAATCGTCCAATATATGTAATATTATGGAAAATAGTCTAGGTCCCAAATTATCTTTTTAAAGGGATTTAGGTACCTCAGAAAAATAGTGGGTCTGAGTTGTGGCAACTCCATCATAGACTTTTATGAATAGTGTGTCTCATGATCCTACAAAGAAATTAGTGGTCCATCAGCCTCTTATCCTAATAGACATGATCAAGATTACACATCTAGTTTTTATAGATAGATTCAAGTAACAATACATGTATCTAAATAGATTTGAGAAATCTATAACCTATCATGGGTGAACTCTCATCTCTATGATTGGGACAGATTACTCTTCCCTTTATTCCTTTTAGAGTTTTAGAAATACCAATAGAACAACGTCACAAATGGTGGTTTCTATATTTAATAGTAAGGAATTATATGTTAACATATTATATAGGTGTTTCTTCATTAATTTTGTTTTGAACAATAACTTTTTAGAATGTTATTGTTATTACTCATCAAGTGGTTTATAGATATTCACAGAACTAGGATATCCAATATGGCTTCCATATGGTTTTGTAATTGGAGCTTCCACGTCAGTTTCAATGACCCAACAATATGAATGGTATTTGGGACTATGTTGGGACATTTTATTATGTGGATTGGGAGACAATTTATATTAACTATTATATGGTTTTTTAAATTTGGGTGGAAATTCATATCACAGTTTTGTTCCATCATCATATTAATATATATATATATATATATATGTATTTTAGAGGATCTGTTTTATAAAGGGAGTATATTTTGTTCTCTAAAAAAATATTTTCTTGACCAATATTATATTTTTAAAAAGAATTTACATTCAATTTAAGGATTCATATTTTTATATGAATTCATATATTACCATAAATATTCCTTTTATGGTGAATCATTTAGACAAAAGTTGTCGTCTAGGTGGTCATATGAATCTTGTGTAACATACTAGAATTTTTTTTCACAACAGTTACCTCCATTACCAATATTTTATTTAATTTTATTAGTCTTCCCCTCAACAATTAATTATTGATGGAATGGGAGGGCTCTCTAGATTATAAGATATAACATCCTTGGACATTATTATACAATTTTCTTATTTATTAAATATGATTACTCTTAAAAAATCCCACATGATACATAAGTCATTACTCTTTTGGAATTAGATACATACATAATGTTTTAAATCCTCAAATAAAACATATTTATTGAAATCATCTTGACCATATTGATACTTAAAACTATATGGGATATCTTTAATATGTACACAAGAAAAGAGAAATTCATTATTCATATTAAGGGAATAATAATGGAATAAGTTAATACATGTTATATAACGGGCTTTCAATGCTTAATATAAGGAATGTGAATAGAAACACATTATATAGTGTGATAAACATAAAGGAAACACTAGAAATGTGGAAGAATCATAAATTACAGTATCATAAACTTTTGTCAAGACTAACATCCAAGAAATCATGATGGAAAAAATCCCATAAATGAATCAATTTCATACATTTAACCATCGTTGTGTCTCAATGTAAAAAACATTATCCATGGATTTTGATCGCTATATTATTCTTGGAACACCTATCAATTTCATTTTATTTTCATGCATAAGTGTGACACATAGATCCAATAACATGGATTCATTATTTATAGTTTTTTGTTACATGAATAAGGAGTGTGGAATAAAAACATGTATGAAAAAAAAATTAAAAATATGTGTATAATGGTGGGAATCATTTATTGGAAATAGTTATGGTATTCTCCACACAATTGTTATGGCATATAAAATTCACGTTACAATTTCTGCCGCATAACAATGTCATATAAAACATTTATAAAAATGGGATGATGATAGATAAATTGGTATTAAATAATTTTTAAATAATATGTGAATTATTAGGGACATATAAATATATGTCCCAAAATTATTAATTGCAAATAGGAAGCATTAGATAATATAGAAGCTTGAATACATAAGAGATCGTGGGGATCCCTTACTTCAATGAGTGATTGAAAACATTTGGAGGATATTTTTTGAGAACTTGGGGGAACCATGGGAGGTCTTTAGATATAGAAAGTTGTAGTATGGAATTTCAAAAAAGTGTTTTATTGAATATAAATGTGACCTTGGGAGGATTTATATAATAAATTAGTGGTTATTTCTTTAACATTTCTCAAACATTGGTTTTAGACACTATATAATAAAATAACCAAAACCCAAATCTTATCCATGTATTTCCCTAAGAGTTTAACTAAATGTGATATGTTTTAACTATTTCATATGTCAATCGGTTGAAACTAATAAATTAATATTTTTTTGGATGAGGTGAGTCATACTCAAAAAAATATAAATTTTAAATCATAAAAAAATTATATGATTTTGAGGTTTTATAATGGATTTATAAAATACACAAAAAAACATAAAGTAACATTATATTAAAGAGAATACTTATATTTGGTTGTGGATACCTTTTTTAGTATTTATTAAAAAACTATATGGTCATTATTATGTATTGATACACAATTTATATTTATACGGTGGTTAATCTTTAACTAAAAATATGACTTTCTAAAAAACAATTGACCAAATCACTATTGCATAATTTTAATTATCTAATTACAAAATAATATTCATTTTATATAAATGATTTTCACAATATCTAAATTTTATAAATGTATAAAAATTTAAATTTATTATGAAATGCTGGATTTTTATTTAAATTTTATGTTTTTGAAACCATATAAAGATTACATTTGACATTATAAAAATTAATTGGTCATTTCAATTTAATAAAAATTACATAAAAATAATAATTGAGTAAATAATAATTATTTAAAAAACCATGATTTCAAAAAAATAATCTCCTTAATTGAATATTAATATTACCGAAAATATAATTTCTATTTTGTTGTGTCGACATAAAAATAATTTATAATGTCAAATTAATTGAATGAATATTTATTTGTTATTCAATAAAAATAATATAAATACTCATATTTATAGGTCCTTGATAAATATTCAACTTATACTCTATCAAACTAAATATGTGTAAGGTACGCAAATGTGGGAAATTAATGGGGTAATTCTGCATAAATGGTTTGGTTTGTGATCTCGATGAGCTCGAACATCTCCGTAACTAGTTTGTATCAATCTTAAGTTGTTGGTTCTTATATTGGGATTGGTCAAGGGAAAACCCTATATATGTTATCTACCTCTAAAGATCTGATAAATGGTTATCATAGGTTATATGAATACTAGATGAGGACACCACATCCTTCATATGTATCAATTGGATTTGTTAAAACCCTGTATTTATAGTAACCATTTGATCCCTATTAAAAGATTATATTATCATTGGAAATGATGTATAATGACCATTTAAAACTAATAAAATATAATAAATCCTATGATTTTGATGTTCTTTTATAACCATAATTCATAATAATATGCCTTAATTGAATCATAAAGGAAATTTTATTTATAATTGTTTAATTCATTACAATTTTCCACCATTAAGATATCCCACCCTTGAATTTTTTATTTCCCACACTAAAAAATTTGGGGGAACCAATGTTTCATCATCTCCGCAACATCCAACATCCCTTTTATAACTTATGGGTTCTCCACAACACTTCGACCATGTGAATTTTATTATTTCGTAGAACATTTCCTCTCTGATCTATGATCTTCAGTAGATGATAATAATAGTAGTTGTCATTCATTAATGCTATAACCTTCGGATTTAGAAACTAATAGAGTCTAGATATTTACTTCCTCAAGAGGGATACATGGAATCGTTCATGCACTAGAGATATGGTAGTAGGGAGTCTTAGTTGGTAGGACACAGCTCCGCTGAGATTTGGGATATCAACAGGTACAATGTTTCATGAGATAACTTTCCATTATCCACAATTATCATCACTATTATTAATGGTGATATGAATATGAATACCATGTATCAAAATCAATCTCTAGGTCTCATAGATGATTGTTGGCATTGCACTTACTTTAACTCTGAATAGACATGATGTGCTGCTGAATGGTCTTATCTTTTTCTATCATTTCGTTGAATATTTAATGGCCTACAAGTGTTTGTTCCACAACTTCTTCCAAGAATGTAGGTGTTCTACAACTCTTCTGACAAATGGATTCATAGAGTCCATTTTGATTCTTTAACAGAACATTTTATTGAATGGATCTCAATGAGAATATTATATTGAAACAATCCTCCTTTGAAGTCAATAGATCATGATTTCAACATGTCCTCCTTTTTATAGATAGTACACATAGATTGTACATCATTTTGTGGGTGATAAGATGTGTTGATGTTCAACTCAGTGTTTAGATAATCTTTATGAATTTTCAATAAATTTTTTGTGTATCTCTGATCTAAATTAAATATAATAAAAAAGGTACTACATATAACTTTATAACTAATCTGATGTATATCTGTGCAAGTTGATCAAATGAAAAGTCCTATAAAATTATGATGATGTGAACGATCATTGAAAGACGTTCCAAAATAACCCATATTTTATTTTCCCCTAGAATTCTGCGTATGTATTCTGAAAAAATCCATGGATATGTTTTCCCATTTTCATGTTGGTATAGGTAGTGGTTGTAAAATCCCCTTAAATATCATCCTTCAACCCTTAATATTATTACATACAAGGTAGTTTTCTGTATATTCAGTGATTTAATTCATCATAATCTTCCACCAATAGTTTTATTGGAGATATTGATACTGGTTTGTGATTCCTAGTTTAATAGAGAAAGTCGAACTATGTGAATCATAAAATTGATCAATTATTAACTCTGGATTTGAAGCTAAATATAGTTATGATCTAAATATTACAACTCCTTCATTAACATTCCACTACAAGAATAACCCTTTTATTATAGTTTCAAAATTATTCTTAATTCTCATATTATTTCTTTGATCACCCATTATCCTGTACAAAAAAATATACTTGATAAAAAATTTGTGAAATGATTGAGGATTCATCATCCTTTATTATTCCCATATACATTCTTTACATATATTGGAGGATCAGATCCCTATCAATTCTCATCAATTATACAATTAATAAATCTTTTCTACTTAGTGCATCTGACACATTATTTAATATCAAAGGATGGTAGTAAATTATTCTTTCCTAGTCCTTGATCAGCTGTCACCATCATTGTTGGTGCATAATCACCTCTTTCTACATGATTACATACTTAAATATTTTTTGATCCATAAATATTTCAAATTTTAACCCAAATAGATAATAGTAATATATTTTTTAAGTGAAGAAAAATACAGGGAACTGTATATCATGTGATGGGTAGTTTTTTTCATGAACAGTCAACATCATTGGAGAAAAGAAAATTGCTTTGTCATTCTATATTAACGCATATTTCAATCCATTATTTGAAGAATCAATGAATAATATTTATTATTCTCCACATATAGGTTGTATATGCACAAGGGTAATGAAAATATTAATTTTCAACTCATTAATGGCTTCTTCTAATTCAACATACCGATAAAACAAAACAAAATTCTGAAATTCCTTATTTAGAGGGTTTTAAAATTGAATGAAATATCACTCTAATCAATGATATTACCCAGCTAAACCACGGTGACAATGATTATCTATTATAGATATTGGCCTTAGAAAACCATAAATTTCTTCTCTCATTGATGTTTCCATTAATATTCAACTTCTTATGATGAGATATTAGAATAATGATATTTACATCAACATAAACACAAATGTTATATACTTTTCCAAAATGATATCCTTCCAAAAGGTCTTTATAACAATACTCAAAATCTCATCATGGCACTCCATGGTTTTGAATAATTTTATAGAATCAACTATACACTACCCCAAATAATTTTATAGGATTTCCTGAGCATTATTGATGTCAAATTGAATTATTATGAACTCATAGTGCCTGAACCATGAATGAAAAGTTGTCTTAATGATATAATCCTTATTCACCCTAACATGATAATATTCCAACAATAGATCCACTATGGAGAATAATTGTTCTCTATGTAGATTATCGAACAATTCATCAATCTGAAGTCGGGGATAGTTTTTATTTTACCAGTATCTTGTTTATCTAATGATAATCTAGACTAAAGTGAATTTACCAATCATTCTTCATGATTAAGTGGACCAGATAACCTCATGGCGATGCTCTTGGGATATGAACCCATTATATCCATTCTTCTACAATTGTTTGTTTAGATCATTAGGATACAAAATAGCTATTCAAAACGTAGTATAAGATAATGTTATCACCCAATTTATAATATCAATTAAAAATTAAACCACTTTGATAGTTGTAAGACCAGAATATTCATCTAGAAACAGATATGTGTATTCCCTGATAATAGTTATGTTTTTGAAATTATTTCTTTAATTAGACACATTAATTTAAGAGCAGAAATTTTTTATTCATTATTTAATTTCAGGGCATGATATGTTGGTTCTAAAGATGATTCATTATCCTCTATGAACTATTATATAATAAAGGGTTGATTCATAATCCTACATTAGTATCATTCTCTTGTGAATATGTGTTTTCTATAAATATGGAAATATAATCCATGCCCAAGATTAAATTAATTTCCACCAAATGTGTGTATTACATGGTACCCTATAAATTTCATCAAATAATTTTATATATGAGATGTTTTATTTATATTGTATTCAAGAATTTACCATTTTTTCAGTAACAGCTCCAATTCAATGATTTGTGGTGGCGTTTGAATAGTTTTACCAACATTCATCATATGATGAATGTGTTGAAAAATAATAAAAATGTATGTTTTATATAACTAATTTAATAACGAGTATACCTATCATGACATCATGATCGACAACCACCTCAGTGGGTTTGATTAAATATTTTCACCCAGACTACCTTGGAGGTTATGGGATTTCCACAAAAACCATTGGATTAGAAGTGTTTTCTAAAAAGTTCCAAATGTGCATGAATTTTCAGAAACCAACAATATGCTAAGTGTTGACTAGAGAATTTATATCTTATAATGCATTGGTGGGTTTATCCTTTTAAGAATTTTTTTTAGGTTCACATCCATCACACACAAAACGAATTTATTTATCCCCTGTAGGTAATTAATAGGGTTCATATTTCTGGAACATTGAAATTAGGGATCATAATAATTATTGGAATCATTATATTTCTCAATCATGAAACCATAATGAAACTTCATTTTCCACTTCTTATACTCATGATAACCGTGAGATTTTATGATCACCATTTTGACTATGGGTGATCAGAAACAATTTCATCATAATTTAGAATGGATCAAATAGCCATGGATTTTTTTAGACTACGTTTTAGTCCACCAATGAAGAGGTTAACCTCATGTTCAAGGGAATAGAAAAAACCATATGTGAATCGTGACTGATTTTTTAATTTTATATCATACATCCTAATATATTAAATATATTTTTGTATTATGGTGAGGAAAGGCCTTTCCATTTTATGATGTAAAGTTCAAATAAAATATTTATGGAAAAAATTTCATGGAATTCCATCTACCCCTTCACTTCGATATATTTCTGAAGATTTATTTTCATGATAAATTTCCACCAATAATCAGATTATACCTCCATATGATTTATATCTAGTAGAACCATATATTGTTTATAACATAGATGGATTTATTAAGATCTACTCATTTGAGATGATCCATTGTTCCTCGATTATGGGATCAGAGGATCAATTGAATTTTCAAGACCTTTCTCCCAAAAAGGACTCAATCGTTTATTCTTATCTATTAGGGGGGTTTGAGAGGAAAACTATATTAGAGTTCCAATTGAGGTCCTATCTACTTTATGAGAATATTATCATTATGTTTTTGATTCCTACTCCCATCAGGTTGGACATCTCATTGGGTAATTCCTCACATTTCCCATTACAATGATAGCTTACCTCATTCCTCCTATTTCTGACCATTAGATAAAGTTAATGAAAAATTATGGATGATTATATTAAACTATTTAATTCATAATGTGGAATCCAATTAAATATAATAATTAAATTATAAAATACATTTATTTCACAACTTATGTAATTGTATACATCAATTTCTATAATACACGATCATCTTCGTAACATATTCTCTTATGGAAATATTTTTCACTTAATAAAATTTCATAATGAATCTATTAATTTACCACAACATATCCCCATGGAGTTTCAATGTATGTTCACTATAAGGATCATTTCCACGTACAATGTTACACCAAGTCAGACTCGACACTCCTTGTCGGTGTTGTCACCCCAAGGTATAACTGTGATAGAACCACATCCACTTGTAGTGTCCAGATGGGGATTTATTTTCTTGATATACCACATACACTATACACAACAAAATTTATATATATATTCTTATATATAGTCTTATTACTAATTAATTATATAGAGTTTTATAATCATAATCCAGGAAAATAACTAAACAATCCATTGATGCCAACTATAACAACCCCGTCATTTATTAAAATTTAACTTTTTATTTATTACATAATACTACATTTAATACATCCTAGAATAAAATTTATTCTAGTGTATCATAGAATTAGGAGAATTACATGACATCAAAAAGTTGAATATAAAAAATAACTGTTGAAAACATCTATAACATGCTCTCACATAAAACTGCATGAGTTATCCTAGGGGAATTCATAATAAAGGGGTGACATATAAACTCCAATAAGGGAATAATTATGTAATAAGGAAATAAATTTTATAAAATAATCATATCAATGGGGAGTAAATGTATCCTGAATATCAAGGCTTCATATAGATTAATAATCCTATGAGAAACATGGGAAATTTTTCAATAACATTAAACACCGCATCGTAATCAAATGTAAAGGATAAAAGACATTAAATAATGATTCTAAATTCCCATAAAAATCATGATGAATCGGTTTCCCAATAAGAAATAACAGGATAATAATCATTACCCAATGCATTGAAACACTATATAATTCTAGGTTCACTTGTACCTTTCATTTTACTTTGTTTCTTACATCTGCTGTATAGATCATACAACATGGATTCATTCATAATAATATTTTATTCCATAAAAATGATCAGTGGAATGAATTCATTTATTTCACATTATAATTCAATAAAAGAATATAAAGGTGAACACCCTTAATAGTAAATGGGTATGGTATTCACAACACAATTGATTTGGAATGGAAAACTATGATTCAATTTCAAAAGCATAATGGAATCAAATTAAAATTAATAAAAATGGGTTTATTAGAGATAATGAGGTCTCTAATAATTTGTACATCAAATGGGAATTATTAGGGATGTGGAAATATATATCTGAATAAAATTAATTTTAAATATAATATATTATATTATAATGAAACGTGAATGAATAAGAGAAGGAGAATATTCCCAAATTGAGTGTGTGATTCCAAATGCATGGGAGGAAATTCATCTAAGAGTTGGAAAACCATATAAGATTTATAGAGAGAGGATGTAAGATTAAGGAAGTTATAAAAGTATTTTTATTGATTTTAAATGGTATATTGGGTGTCTTTATATAATAATTAAGTGATTATTTCCATAAAATTACCCAAACACGTGGTTTGGACTCATTAAAATAAAATAACCATAACCAAAATAAATCCACTAGATTTCCACATTGATTCTAAAAAATGTGAATGGTTCCCATTATTTTATAATTCCAATAAAAAACACAATAAAATAATTACCTTTATTATATAGATGTCACTCATACTCTTTAAGAAATTATTTTAGAACATTAAAATAATTTATATGTTTTGGAGGATTCATAATGGTTTTATAAAATAAATAAAATAAACATAAAATCACATTTTTTAAATATAAAAAATATATTTCATCATTTATACCATTTATATTATTTATTACATCACATTTGGGTCATTATGATGTCGTAGCACAAAAAGTAAATTTATACATTATTAAAATATTTCTTGAAAAATCGACAATCTCAAAAAATTTATGAACTAATATCATTTAGAAAATTAACATATTATGATTCCCAAAATAATGTTAAATTTATCAAAATAAATTTCATAATATTATAGTTTTATCATTAAAATGAAATTTCACATTTGTAAAGAAATGCTTGGTTTTTGATAATAACAGTTTTTGAATTCTTATTAATATTAATGATGACGTCATAAAAATTAAATCACCATTTTTATTTACTAAATATTATTTAATAATAATAATTTATGAAAATATTAGTTATATCCAAATACCACTAATTTATTAAAATATATTCCTTAATTTAATTGGTTTACTAGTAAAAAATAAAATATGTTTTTATTTTTTAAAAATAAGAATCATTTATAAATTAATAATAATAGGATAAAAATATATTCAATATTATATAATAGTTATTTTATATACTCATATTTATTTTTTTGATACATATTACTTTAATAAAAATAAAAAACCAAGATAATATTGTGCAATGGTGGTAATTTAATGGGGCGATTGAGCATACATGGTTTGGGTCGTGATCTCGATGAGATTGAACTTATCCTGTAAATGGTTTATCTCATTATTATGTTATTGTATCTCCACCTAAGAATGGTCATGGGAAATTACCATAGATATTATCAACATCAGAAGCTACAATAATTTGGATCCATATATTTTGATCCAATGGGTTGAGTCCATCAATTCCTTTTATGATGTCAATTGGATTTGTTAAAACACTATATATTTTCACAACATATGATCATAGTTAAACATATATTTTATCAATGGTAATGATTCTTAATGGTCAATTAAATATGTTTGGAAATAATAATAATAAATAATTGTATTTGTTTTGTATAATAATAATACATAATAAGACATTTTAATTAAATCACAAGATAAATTTTATTTATAAATGATTGGGTCATTAGATAAACAATAGAAATCATAATTATATACCCATAAATATATAGTGGTACTTGAGTCCAGCATTATTGATTAGTTATATAGCATGTAATATTTTATTTTTGATGATAATAAGACGATTGGATTTCTCAAATATGAACTATCAAACCATATTTATATGCTTATGAAAAAAACTATTTCAAATATTATAATAATGGAATATTATTTCACTTATTCTAGAATCTACCTAGACAAGGAAGTTAAACCTGAAGAATCATCCATCGTTGATGATTTATATCAATATTCAATGTTTTTTCTTCTTAATTCCAATGAAGATATTAATTCAATCTCCTTATAATGATCTCATTGTAAAAGAATATCATGCATGGTATTGTAGATTAAAATGAAGAAAATGTCCAAATAAATAATCCAATTATGTATCATAAATGACACTCACCTTGATAATCATTTGGTTGGATAACATTTATTTCTAATTTAAAACTTTTGATCGCCTTTACATTATTGAATACTGATAGCCATAGTCTATAGACTAGGTTTTATTTTGTATCCAATATGTTCCACAAAAAAAATGATTTATCTTATTTTTAAATCTATATCATAAGTCATAATATATTCAAAACAATATGAATAAAAACAATTTCATTAACTAAAAGCAACAACACCTGAAAAATAATTTTTTTTATAATTTCATGATGTCATATATTGAGCTCAAAAATAATGAATATTCCTCCAAACACATTATGAATAGAATAAAATATTCCTCATAAACTATATATTTTAGTAATTTTAATTCCAATATAAAAATAGTTAATGGTCATCTCTATGGATGTCAACAACATTAGCCAACTATATTTCACAATTTTATTTTGTACGGAGAGGCTTTATAACATTTATAAATAATTCTAGAAATATGTGTGTATTTTTTTGTAAATAAATATGTTTCATATTATTATTATTATCATTAATAGTATACTGATTATTCAACACATATTTGATAAATACACCCTCTACAATTATAAGATGAAAAACTATCACATTTGGAGAAGAATAGAATTTTTTTCTAATATACAATGGATTTATTATTACACCCTCAAGAGTGTGAAAAATATTTCATGGATAATTTACAACCACTCCCTATTAAAAAAATATCAAATCCTAGGTGACTATTATTAGTAATTATATCACATCGGATCTTTGCATATAATATTAAAACATAATAAAAATTGTTGAGAAGTATTAGAAGACTCTTATATAATATCATGATTTTTTTAACTACTAATAATTCAAAAAAGTAAAAGAAGATATATTATGGACATTGAAAATAATAGGCCTTCAACTCAAATAAACATAGAGTTTATCAAATATGAAGTCAATTATATGGAATCTAAGTGATTAGAAATATTTAATTATAAAAATTATGACATTTTAATAAATAAAAAATTAATCAAGAAGGAAGACCTGAAAAGGTGAAAATATTAGCAAGGACTGAATCATTGATCTTTTAGTTGAGAGGGGGGGAGATCATTGTTCTTTAAATCTTATATTAATGATAAAATGTATATAGGTTATTTGAAACAACATATAAATGATGAAATGTACACAAGTGTTATTAATGTAATTGGTAATATAATGATTTATTTTTTCAAAAACATGATCCCTAAAATTATTTAGAATAGTAGGGATTGATATACAATATTACAAATTGAGTTGGTGTTCATTAAATAAATCATAATAGTTGTGCAGAATTGAAACACTATCATCATGAAAGGAATTATAGATGAGTCAATGATAAATGAAGTATTCAGTAACCTCAATCTAACTGTTTTTTGGTTCATTCTATATAGATTCATCGAATAATATAAATAAGAAAAGGGTTTTATCCATGAGTGAATTATTTATAGGGTAATATTTACCTATAGCTTCTTGTGTTGAAAATCCTGTTCTTGTATAGTATTTGAATGACTGGAAGACAATTAACTAAAACTTATCTATTTAGTAGTTTAACATTCCATTCAAGTTTAATTCCTCTATTTTCATTTAAAAGAATTTATAATATATTCTTATTGTGTTATCATAAGAACAACACAAAATTATACAAATAAGGATTATAAAATATTACATTAGGATTGAATATGAAATTCTAAATGATCAAAATAGAATATTAGTGTCGTCTAATATAATGGTTAATGTGGATATGAATAATTTATAAGACATGAAAGAATAGTACAAAAATCAAAAAATCAGTGCATCACATAGGGAATCTCAATGTGGGTTTGTAATCTATTGGTAGGATTATTTTAAAATACCTGGTTTGCAATAAATCTCAATACAATAAATTTAAACTTATCTAAGGTAGAAATAGGTCTATATCAAGTTGACTCGCAATCAACCAAATTTTTTATTATAGTACAAGATGCATTTAGTAGAAATATAAACCATCATATTGATGAGAGAGGGGTGTATCTATTCAGAGGAAAAATATGTTTTACTTATTCCATATTTTTTATTCTTTGATGAAAATATGTTTTCCATCTATGGTAGGTAAAAACTAAATTATAGGATTTATTAATTGCATGGAAGAGTTTGGTAGATTTATTGGGAAGCATATCAATCTTTTTAAAATAAGTATGTATATTTCTAGGTATTATACTATTAGTAACTCAAATAAAACATAAGTGATTATGTTATAATGAAGAAAATCCTCCCCCAAAAATAAATTTGTGAACTTATTCCTTATCAAATAATTCATATACCTCATTTTGAGAGGCACAATGACATGATAGATTCCCATATTAGAAATTGGAAGTATCAGTTACAATACATTGGATTTTTTATCAATGATTCCATATAATGTAGTCATCTACCCTGATACTCATCCTATATATCCTAACAGTTCACAATATTGGATGAAGAGGAAAAAAAGGTTACTAAAATGGATATGTTTGGAAACGACATCTGGAAGGGACACATCAGTGTACTACATAGTCATTGACTGAAAAATTGATCAAAGAGGGAGGTATTGTCCTTATATTAATCTTAATGTGTGGAGTTATTATCCTATAATATATATCATGGGAATTTGTAAAAGGGATATCTCTTTTGGGAATGGTTACTATAAAAAATTATTGAAGAAACATATAATTTATATTGAGTAAGAACTAACAATAATTTAGTCTATAATTATTAATGCATGCTTAATTATATAGTAATAATTACCAAAACATGTGTATTGTGGGTAATGGTGATATCGACTTTTGTAATATTTAATATCTTAGTATTTATATCAATTTAGTTGGGTTCCCATTACAGGATATGACCTTCTGAAGTGAACTCGTGTAACCAACCATCAATGTATTTACTAGTACATCATACAAACTGATCATCCACTATGTCAAAAAAATAGTAATGTAAAACAAAACCTAACCACATGTTTTTTTGGTTTTAAGAATATACATGTGAGAATTATTTCAGAATTTTACAATGAAATAAGAAAGAAGTATAAATTTAAATAAATTTAAATTGAGATCTCCATAATTTAGTAATCTATCCCTTCAAAATAAGATAAAAAATAATAAGTAATACAATAACAAATTTCATAAAAATATATATCGAAAATATACATATGAATAAAATAAAATATATTTATAATATAAAATTGATTGAAAGGAGTGAAACACTATACACAAATAAAACATAATGGACTTTCAATAACACTGACATCAATGCTAGTGACCCCTGGACATTTAATATACCCCCTCGTCCATTCAATGACCCATAGTCATCATATTAACTAGAATCATGAATGGGGTTCCTAACATTAAATAAGGAGATTTAATACCCACCCATACACTAATGAATTATTATGATGTCAGATAAGCATGCATAGAAGGATATCACTATAAATTATATAAAACCCATTTCATAGATAACTTCATTAACACTAATTATAACATATTGTATAAAATATATTTTCATATAAATGATTAAAATATACAAAAAAACTTGTCTCATATATTATATAAACATCCCTCAACTATTAATATAAAAAATGATGGAAGAATACCTTATTTAAACATTTTCAAACTGTGGAAACAATGATTTTAAATTTATTTTTAAATGAATGATAGTCACAAAATTTCAATCAAGTTTTATAATACATTATAAAGAATTAAAATTTTCGTAAAAAAATATGATTTTACCTTAAAACCATTTTTTACATATAATTTCTGAAATTGGGGTGGAACAAAATTATAACTCAGTGTAAAATTAAATCATATTTAGGAACCACTGTATTCAGAAACCATTGAAAAGATAAACTCAAAATGAATTTTTTCTATGTAATTGAGAACCTAGGAATATATATTTATATATTATTAAATACAATAAATAATCTCAAAAAAAAGACTTATGAATCACGGGTAACTCCCTTGTAATAATTTAATATTTTCCAAAATAGAAATATGAACATTAGTTTGGCCACAAAAAACCTATCCATCCTAATAATCCTATTGAACTAGTCATCCCATATATAAACCAGAGGTGCTAAATGATACCATGGGTAGATAATACATCTTAAGATCTCTCAAAATTTATGAGAAGTGATACAAATAATCCATAATAGTTGTGTGAATATATTTATAATACTTATTAAATACATAGTATTCACATGACATCAAACAATAGAATCAAGAAAACAATGGATCCAAAATTTATCATATAAAGATAGTTTGAGAGAACCTAAAATTAATCCTTGTATGAAAAGATAAACCCTCACAAGAAACAAACACTTTTAATCATTTATGCATAAACATAAAATTGAGATATACTAATATAAATCATCATACATGGGTCACGAACACCAGTAACATGTTATTTAAAAAGGGGATCAATTTAATGTCACAATTTTTTTATAAAATAACATATTTAAATGTAAAAAAATTAAATTTTAATTTAATTTATGGCTTCTAGGAGACATTATACCATTTGAAATATATTTTCAAATCATTAATTAAAATAAAAAATTATATTTCATTCTTTAAAATTTATGTGATTAAAAAATAATTATCTCTATATCTAGATATTTCAATTAATAAACCATTGTAAAAGTATAAACTGATCATTTTGATACCCACGAGATTCATAAACCACATTAATGACAGTAATTTAATTTGATGGTACCAGTAAATCCTTTAATTGAACAAATTGAATTCAGTAAAATTATTTAAAATTATTTTATTGTAAAATACAGTAAAAATACTTCCAAAAAATGTATATAATCATTCAGTAAATGTAATGCCCTGACCCCATTTACCTAAATTCGGTTCCTTATTTTAATAAATTGGAATGATTACAAGGAATCATGTACTGATGGACCAATCAGTTTTGCAGTATTGGAAAATAGATTACTTACATGAAGGTTGCATTACATTATATAATGGAAAAAAAACAACATTGTCTCCATTGACCACATTCATATACTTTATACTATCCCTAGAGTCCAGTCATAATATACATCTTCGCATCATGGGAAAAGAACATAGAAAGGGGTGATCTCAGATGCTCAGCAGGGATAATAATATAGTAGAAACATTCATAAATAATAATGAACATTTAATAAAATGTATAAAACTAATACAAAAGCCTTTCATACATAAACATCAGCATAATATGGAAAAGATAAATCAAATAATTTCATTGAATTATTCACATGGATATTCTACTTGTCAAATAATGACATATAATATCAATAACAAATTTCATAATGATGGAATGAAAAATGCCATATTTCATAACCACATAGTCAAGGCCTTGTGCCAAGACATAAAATAAGATTTTGATGAGGCCTTTTTCAAATACATTAGATTGTCTCATGAGACCTACCTATGCATCAAGGAGCTATATCGGGCTCCACCCATCACTTAATCTGTCTAATGCATTCCTCATATGAAAAGGTTGAAACATAACATAAACATTAAAATTAAAACTAGCATACAAAATTTTAATACATTATCCATAAACCATGAATGGTATAAAAATTAGATATCCACAGTCAAACATATAACAAAACCTTAAATAAAATATAGAATATTTGTATTATAATAAATCAAACTTGATCATGAATAACATCTCGTAAAGGATGTTGACATAGTTGAAAATGATAAGTAAAAATAATTGGTAGAAATATCAAATTTTCATGAAATCATTTAAATTTCATATAAGGGAATTCATTTAAAATATAATTTTGAATCAAATCTTCCAATACCACATGGGTATTTTTTAAAGTAATTTACATTTTTAAACAATCACATCAATATAAATAAATCCTTAAAATCATTTTGAGTACAAGGTAATTAATGTGAAAGGTTTAGAAGAATAAATATTTAAAACATTTAAAATGAAGATTTAGTAAAATGTTCCTTAAATACAATCCATTTTTAAACTCTTTTATGAAACATGGACAAGGATAATAAATATTTCCCATTAGATACATATGTAAAAACAGCCTTGGATAATAAAGAGATTGTAAAATAAACCCTTACCTTGCACTTTCCTTCGATCAAGGGTACATTTATCCTCCTACATAATGACCATAATCTGTTATTAAATTATAGCAGAACCATATTCATATTTGTTATATCACAAATTATTCATTTATTACATTATACTACACATTTAATATTGATTTCCATGTTAAATTAACAATTTGGGTAATAATCACTTTCTTTATCGTACATGTTTTAACATGATATTCTTGGTCGTATCATTTAGATCGTGATTTAAGTACATCCAGAATATAAAACCTTACCTATATATCATATATATTTATAATAAAAATATTTATAATAGATAGATATATGAAATGTAAGGCACCATTTACGGAGACGGTAGGCCATACGTATGCATAAACGATGTCTCAATTTTCATATTGTATTGAACGGAAGTAAGTGAATAAGATATATGTAAATACATATATATATATATATATATTTATCCAGTAGAAATATTTTGTGATATATTACATACTTATTAATAATATATATTTTTATAATCATCACTGAATGGTGATTGTGGGAATGAATCTCATCGCGTTGTGGAGACGGTAATCTTTACATATGCATGCACGACAATATCATTATATTGATGGTGAAATTGTATATAATTTTATTGTATATCATATATACAGAATAATTAACATGTTATATTTGTTATATATATTATTTTTACTCATTATTATACATATTCAAATAATTATGTGTTATAATGACCACCTATACCACGATGTGGGGACCGTAAGTCGTATGTATGCACGTATTGTGAATTTGTCATTTATAGGAAGGATAAAATAAAAAATATAGTTGTACCATATTTATAATAAAATCACAGTACGTAGGAGGTACTAGAGTTTTAATTTTGGTATGGAAACAACAAATAAAGTGGATGTGGAATAAGAAAAGAACATGAAAAAGGGTGGGGAAATTGTTACCTCTTCTTCGGGTGTTTCCTTTTGGGTTGATAAAAAGGGCTCCATATGTTGGATTTATGGTCAAACTAATTACTATAGGTTTATATGAGGGATGATAGGAGTATATTCAGAATTTTTTTGACTGATAAAAATGGATTTGGAAGTGTGATTTGGAGTGAAGGGGAAGTGCCCTTTTATAAGAGGGCTGAGGGTCACTTTAGGAAAAGATTAAAAATTTAATTTATTAAAAAATCATATTCTATTTATAATGTTTCAAAATGTATTTATATAGAGACTTAGGTGTTTATAGGTCGAAATTTTCTCATCCAATATGTTTTAGAGAAGTTTTGGTTACTATTTTAACATTATATTTTATATTTAACTCTTAGTTAAATAGTTTATCTTTTTTTTGTGTCTTCTTGTATTGTTACACTACATGGTTAATAGACTTACTCTAAACATCTAAGAGAACCTCAAGTGATAATTAATGTCATATATAATATTATTTAATCACTTTGGACAAGCCATATATTTATGGAAATATTATATCAACTAATAATATAGTATTTGTTTTAAGAATTTATTTTTTGTCAATTTTGACACTATTTTATATTTTGTCTTTGTGAAAGACATAACAACCTTATCACTTCTAAAAAAAATTATATAATCAACCCTAACATGTCATATAAACATATTAAATTCGAGGATGGAATCAAAACTTTTACATTATTTTTATTTTAATATAAACTATTTTAATATTTTATTAAGAAGGTAATTACAACATCATCATTGTGTCATAAATAAATTTAATTATTTAATCTCTAAATTTTTTAAATAAATCCCTATTATATATGAAATAAATTTATCTTTCTAATGAAAATTTATACTCTATATTATCCTATGTATACCAAATATATTAAAATTAGTTTAATTAATAAATGTTGAATTTAACACTTTTAACTCTACTTTAAATAAAATAATAATAAATTTCTTAATCTAATACAAGTTGACCTAAAGGATCAAATTTTATTCTGAAGGTTGTTTTTTTGTTGAATTACACTCATCCAATTGAATAAGGAAATGTTTTAGGGTAATTATAATATCATTTTCACCTGTAAATTCCCTATTTACTTTTAACTAGGGTAAATAAATGTCCAAAGTTACTATTCACCAAAAATAATTTTCAACTTATTGAATCATATTTTACATAATTATATCAAATACGTCTCTTAGATTTTTGAAATTGACCTCATAGAAGGGATAAAATTTTGTTTTATGAAAATTTGCTAACGTGCCTAGAAGGTGGGTAAAATAGGTTAGAAAGTTCAATAAAATTGAATAAATATAATTTTATTATAAAATAACTCCAATTAATTAAATACAACATATATAGGTATTATATATCTATTTTTATTTAAAATAAATTTAAATAAAATAAATAATTATTTAAATAAAAATTCAGTTTTAATTAATAATGTAGTGTTTTAACTATTCATCAAAAATTGAATGTTTTTAGAAGAAAAACAATATTCATTCTAAGAAAATTTTTATATTTATAATTAAAAAATGAATTATATTTTAACATATTCAAAAAATATAAGATTCATTTATTAATTTAAAACTAATTTCCATTGTCAAAACCAAAAAGCGGGGTTTTAAAATGTAAAAACTATCAAAATATTAACATGTGTTTATTTCAAATTTAAATGTGAAATTACTTATATTGAACAAAATTTTATTAAATGAAAAAATGTAATATAATTATACATAAAAATCATTCAAATACATAATTTAACACTATAAATTTTTTTAATTAAAAAAGATGTTTTTAATTAAAACAAAGTATTTTTAACTATTCCTAAAAATATTAACATTTTCATAAAAGTACCAAAAATTTATCCAAACTACATTTTTATCTCCTGCATCTAGAATAGAATTTAATTTTGAAAAATTGAATATAAAAGTGTAAATGTTGGTTTTAAAAAGTGTTCACCATTAATAGGTGGTAAAATTGCATTTTTTTAAAAATACTTCTTTTATCAGAAAAAATGAATTTGTTATTATATTATTTTAGAAACACATAATATGGATTTTAAAATTATATACAGTATATAAGATTAAAAATGCAGTTATTATTATTCCTAAACACTTTTTGAACAGCTAGTTGGTAAGTTGTGGTGGACTCGAACTCGGTATTTCATGTAGTATAAGCTATTAAATTACGTTAATGAGATAACATTCTATGAAATCTTATGGTGTTACATTCTCCCTCCTTCAATAAATTTCATCCTCAAAATATGAAAATGTTTTAAAAAATTAAAGGTTAAACATAGAAAAATACCATTGGGAAAACCCACATCGTAAATTGGGTTAATAAATATTAGTCTTAATAAGAGGTAAAGGGAATGAAAAACATACCTCCATATTTTGGTCTCAATTAGGATAACATTGGTATAAATTAGAGACAAAAAATTGGATGAAATATGTAAATATTTATAGGGAGTTATTGAGGTCATCAATAACAAACAAGTGAAAAATTGAGGTCCTCAAAGCCATTAATCTATGATGATTTAAAATATCATTAGTTAAAGAAAAAATTAGTTATTAGGATAACAAATTTCTAGTTTTAAGATCCCTTAGAAAAATTTTAAGAATTAATTTATTCATAGAATAAGAGGGAAAAGGTATACATTACATTTATAGATTCATCCTTCAACTAATTCCTACCACAAACTCATCTTTCAATCCAAAGGATAATAAAATTCATAAATATTCTATTTATACTAATCGTATAGGGTTCCAAAAATAAATAATTTATAATTACTTTATTAGACTATTTTAAAAAATCTACATTGTATAACTAGGAAATCATGTATGCTAGTGGTAGGTGATCCACCCTTGTCGCCCTTTGGTGGCGGGTTCATGTCACGTGGCCTTGCCGAATGTGAAGGGTTGTCTCCTGACCTCTGGGTTGTCCTTTTTATGACAATCCAAAAATAATCTCTAGAAATTATTTACCCATTACAATAGTATCCAATTCCAAATGTAATCGATTCCTACCATTAGACATATCCAAAATACATCGGTCCAAACTCACAATTCAAAATTTTTAAGGAAGGTAAACTCAACGAAGATCCTTTGTTCCATGTAATAAAATGTGAGTACCTTCATCAAGTATTCTTATAAAACACAATAAGACCCTTAATTATAACAAAAACTTTATTGATTAAAATCTTGCTCAATTATTCTTTATATAATACTGGATATACTCCTTCTATCCATAAATATTTTAAACTACTATAATGATGGAGTATACAAATCATTAATCATTTTCATGGATGTCAAGAATATACAATATAATTTTTCCAAATCAATCATATAAGATTTAAAATTCACTACCATATAATAAGAACCATATTAATTTTATTTTTCACTCAACCATATATTTTCCCAAAAAATATACCTACTATTAAATCACTTTTCATGGTTCCACAAGATCTCAAGTCATTAAAGAAATAGTACTATAGTACAATCCTTATATAATCTATAATTATTATAACATGTACATTTTTAATACACTACCCAAATGAAATAAACCATTAATAACCACATAAGAACTCGAATCATTCTTCTTCTTCATCGGTAGTATCATTACTTTATTATTATCCAATAGTAGCATTTAGGGTATATTCTGATGATTTTGAAATTGATTCACATAGTGTCCCAAATTGTTGCAGATGTAGCATTGTACATTTGAAATACTTTTCTTACCATTGAAATTACATACTTGATGTCCTTTTTCACCACACATAAAACAAACTCACATTCCCTTCAACCATTTACCAAGGTGATTATTTCCATAGTAATAACATATATGAAAATTGTAACACCCTGATATTTTATGAGAAGTATATTTTTTTATGTCTTATGGTATACACAATGATATGCTATTATAATATTATATAAACTAGCCATTAAGAATTGTAATACCAGATTTTTGAAATTTTCTAAATTTTATATTTCAAAATGGACATCATTTTTGGTCTGGAATATCAAAATTAGCCTATGGTTAAATTTTGGTCTTTTTCTAAAAATATTCAATTTTTGATGAATAGTGAAAACACTGAGTTTTTGGTTAAAACAGAATTATTATTTAAATCATCATTTAATTAATTTAAATTTATTTTATGTCAAAATAGATACATAATAATTATATAAGTTCAATGAAATTCATTGGATTCATTTTATAATAATTTAGATTTAAAAAAAATTTATTGAACTTTTCACAGTGTTTTACCCACCTCCGAGGAGCTTTTGCAATTGTTCATAAAACATAATTTTACCGCTTCTGTGAGTTGAATTTAGAAAATCTGATAGACATGGTTGTTATCAAGGAGTAAAATGTGGTTCAATATCATAAAAAATAATTTTGGTGAATAGTAACTTTTTACTTTTATTTACCACGGTTAAAAGTAAATAGGGTAATTCAAGGTTAATAGAATATTATAATAGTTAAACAATTACCTTAAAACATGTCCTAACATTATTGGATGATTAGTGGCAGACCATGGGCATCCTTGTGTTGATTTTGGGACCCCATTGAGAAACTTTCTAGTGATAATGACAAATTGGATTATTTAATTTAATGTAATGAAAAAATTGACATTAACAAAAATCTTTAAGTAATTAATATTTATAAGTGGTTATATAAATTATCATTTAGAATATAAATATTAATTTTAAATATAAAAATATTTCCTACATGATGGTATTTTTTTATAATTTTTAGACATCAAATAAATTAAATTATTTATGACACAATAATGATGTCGTATTTACCTCATTAATAAATGATTTAAAAAAACAAAATTATAATGATTAAAATATTTTCCAAAACATTTCCATTTCTGATTGTATTATTTTATTTCAATCATGAGTCATCATATCATAATCTTTAATGAGGTTTGGACCTTTTGCAAATGAATATAATTATATAATAAAATAATATTTTCACACTTTTCAAAAGAGCCACTCCTCTCCCTTTTAAAGGAGACCACATCTATCCAATTCCTCACACCTCTCAAGCCATTTTTCTTGTCCAACCTCTACATAATTAAGCTCAGGAAATACCTCTAATCCACCAAGAAGCCTTACATTAGGGATAAGGAACTCCAAGATGTCCTTTTCGTTCAAACCAAAGGAAGTTACCCAAATTTAAGGTAACTGTTTCTCTTAAATTGTTTTCTTTTATTCTACTTCTCCAACACCTAAACTCTTTTTAATCCTTTATTTTGTAAGAACACCAGTATACTCAATATAATAGGATGTTTTTATGAGATGTATTCTAACTACAATTACACACACCTCTATCTATTGTATGAAGAACTTAATGTTTCTGTGGATGGGAAACTAACGCCTCACGAAACGATGATTGTTCGATTTTCTCATACCACCTCTCATGGTGGCCATTATGATAGAGTTGTATTTATATATGATATATATTATGTTTATGATTTCCTTATTCTTCTTTACTTATAAATTATATCAATCCTTTATGGTTTCCATAGTGGGTAAATACAATAATCTCAATTGAGGATGTGTGGACTACCGCCATCTCAAAGTGATGTGATTCCCTAATGCCTTATATGGGATGTATAAAGGATGGAGTTAATGATATTATATATGATATTATACTGGAGTTATAATATACCTATGTAACATTATTTTTTAATTCCATTAAAATAAGCAATAGAAATTAAAGTTGCGTTCATTCGTACATACGGCTTACCGTCTCCAAGAACGTTGCATTTCATTTCTTACATCCATATATTATGTACTATTATAAATACCAGTATATACTGGATATATATTATGTATATGATGTATAAATCATTAATATCATTCTGGATATAATAAAACAATGACCACATGAACAAATGTAATTATAAGAAGTACATTTTAGACTCAAGTACTAAATATCATCAAAACGAACGTTATTAACATAAATGGTTACATAATGTTTATAACAAGGTAATAAGTGATATAAAAGGAATAATAAAATGAAAAAATGTCATTAAGGAAGTAGAAATTAACATTTGTTTCTTATTTAGGATATTAAAGAACACCGAGTCAAGTCGAACATGATGTAAGGGAACATCTTAACCCAATTTTTGTTCTTTGGGTTGATCTTCTCTTTCTGTTTATGTCGTTCTTTGATTATTTGAGAAATAAATTTTTTATATAATATCATGTATGTGACCTTATATTGAATACACATAAATGATATATTTTATTTACAAAAAGACCTTTGTAAGGGTTTATATCACAGTCTCCTCATTATCTGAGGTCGTTTATACGTAATTATCTACTAAGACCTTCGTATCATCCACATCTATGATTCTTAAAAATGTATTTCAAAAAATTATTACTATTTTACAGAGTATGGGTTAAATTTATTTATACCCTTTATTGATTTTTTATAATAAGATTATAAAGGTATTATAACGTCATTTTCCAAACAAGGACCTTTTTAACATTTTCGACAAATTAAGATAAGAATGTCTAATTTTTTAACTTATACGACATGAATGGATTTTTATGATTGCATAGAATATTATTTCCATGAATATTAATTTACATGTTTTCAAGCTTATTTTTAATCAACATATTTTAGATTAAAATTGTATGGCATGATAAGAATGATAAAATGTTTTTGAAGTAGAATAGATATTTTCCTCAAGAATGGAGTTCATTTTTTTATCAAAATAATTTTCCATATATGATAATATTGGGTTCTAATTATATCCCTTTTATTACATGGATTTGATTATGTTGTGATGGAATTATTTTTATGAATTCCTTTGTCTTATATGAATTGTTTTATGATGTCATGATGTTTAAGAATCCCATTTTTATTACATGGGTTATGCTATGATATATGATTTATGATTTTGTGGAACACATAATAATGGTTTCATTATGAGATGGATGGTACTTATATCTCCCCCCAATTAATTGGGTAAATATTTATATCTCATGATATATACATGGATGGAATGGCAGGTTAATCCAGTTGTAGTGATACAGGACAGAAACGAGGAGTGAACTCCATTACGAAATGGACTTTGTCTGCTTGGATAGTCTTGGTAATGAGTCTTGACTACTAAGAAATGATTATATATTATTATGTGTGTATTCCACAAAGAATCATGTTTTATGTTTTTATTATTGGGATTACATTTAACTACTATGATTAATCCCATGTTATGATATTATGATCTCTTTTGCAGGTTAATATTTTAAAAATGTTATGTTTTTATGAATATGATATGATTGATATTTCTTTTGTTTTCCCTTACAATGAATTCGAGCACACCCTTTTTTATGTATTCTTTTCCCCAGGCCAGGAATAAGGGTATTAAGTAGGTTATGCCAAAAAGTGACTCTAAATATGATGAAATAAACATTAGACAATGTAGATTCTTTATGAACCAGTTGTTTATGTTTCCGTGTTTATAAAGACACTATACCTATACAGTCCTTTTATGGTTTTGTTGTATTTTGTAATAAGTATACTTCTATTATGATGAAATAAAAATGTATTTAAAGTATAGTTAGTTATTAAAATCCTTCTTTCCTCTCTTCCCTTTATCATACTTTCTCTCTTCCATCATTGTCCTCTCATGCTTCCGTTCAAAGTCATATGACTCAGAGAATTATTTACATATATTATTAACACATGATGTTATTTCTTCATATTATGAGAATACGTGGGAAACTATTTACATTATAAATATTGGTATAACCCATGAATGATATGATCCTTCTTAATCATTGGATCATGCATATTGTTGGAGTTCTCATTCCTTTAACTAGGAACCATTTCTGAACAAAGGAATACACTAGGTTAATTTATGAATCGCAGTGCATAATTCCAAACTTTTAAAATAGATAAAATAAATTGAAAATATTATGAATATAAAATATAATCATAAAAGTTTTTCTTTGAGGAAGTATTTACTCTTAAATCAATCATAATTACTTATAATGAAAATGTTAATTATCATAAGCATATCCACTTGGAGTGTTGTAACCAACAGTGCAACAAAGACCATTATTGTGAACTAGGATACCCCAGGTCAATCCCATAACACCTTGTCAGAGTTTTCACTTCTAGGTACATCTGTACGGGAGCCACAACTACCAGCTCGTATCCTAAAAAGGATTTATTGCTTGGAAAATTAACAAAATCTCTATGTTACTATAATTTTTAGGAAGTATTTCTATACTAATCGTCCTTGTATATCTTAGTTTATTGTTCTCTAGTCATTGTTTTTCTATATATACTATACAAGGTTATTTCTATACTTTCTTGGAATCCATCTGTAATGCCTTAACCCTAGTTACCCAGAGTTGGTGCATTATTTTAATACATTGGCATGATTATAAAGAATCATGTCCCGAAGGACTGATCAATTTATTAGTCTTGGTAAATATATTACATACAAGAATGTTACCTTACATTATAAAATGAAAAAAACAACAAAATTTTCTCCATTTACCATATTCATATCACATATACTCTTCCGACATGTCAGTCATAATATACATCTGAATGTCCTGGAAAAAATAAAAACATTTAAACGGGTGACCACAAAATCTTAGTAAGGATAAAAATATAGGGGAAACTTTTATAAATAAGCATAAACATTTAAGGAAATGTATAAAACTAAAATAGAATCCTTTTAAACATAATATTAAGCATTATATGGAAAAGATAAATCAAATAATTCCATTTACATATTCACATGTATATTCTACTAGTCGAATAATCACATGTAATAACAATAGTTAATTTCATAATGATGGAATGCATAATCCCAGACTTCATAATCACATTGTCAAGGTATTGTGCGAAGACTACCAATAATATTTTCTCAAGGTCTTTTACAAGGACCCTAGTTTGTCTTTTGAGACCTACCAATGAATTGAGAAGCTAGAGCGACCTCCACCTGTCACTTAATAAGTCCAATGCATTTCTCATATGAAAAGGTTTAAACATAACATAAACATTAATATTAAAACAAGTATAGAAAATTTCAATACATTATCTATAAACCATGATTGGTATAAAAATAACATATCACCAGTCAAAAATATCACAAAACCTTGAATAAAATATGGAAGATTTTTATCATAAAAAATCATCCTCAATAAATAATTACTTCCCATGAAGGATGTTAACATAGTTGAAAATGATCCGTGAAAATTGTTTAGAGAAATATCCCTTTTCATGAAATCATTTAAAAGTAATATAAAGGAATCCATTTAAAATATATTTTTGAATCAATGTGTCCTATACCACTTTGAATCTTTTGAAAGTAATTAACAATTTAAATTATTTATGTCTATATAAATAAATCATTAAAACAATTTTGAAAACATGGACATTAATGATAAAGGTTTAGATGAATAAGTCATTAAAAAATTTAAAATGATGTTTTAGTAAAAATTACATTAAAAATAATCCCATTGAAAACCCTTTTATGAACAATGGACATTAATAATAAATATTTCTTAGTAGATACATACATAAAAACAACATCATATAATAAAGAGATTGTGAAATGAAACCTTATATTACACTTTCTATTATCCAAGCGTACATTTAACGTCTTGTATAATGACCATATATATTATTAAATTATACTAGTACCATATTCATATTTATTATATCATAAAAACTTTATTTAAGACATTATACTACCAATTTAATATAGATTTCCATGTTAAATTAACATTTTGGGTAATAATCGCTTTCCTTATCATATGTGTTTTAGCTTGTTATTCTTGATCGTATCATTTAGATCATGATTTAAATACTTACAAAATATTATACTTGATTTATATATCATATATATTTAGAATAGAAATATTTCTAATAGATGGATATATGAAATGGAATGCACCGTTTATGGAGATAGTAGGATGTATGTACGCACGAGCGACAATATAATTATATTGATATGAAATAATTTGTAACTGTATGGTATATCATATATACAGAATCATTGACATGTTATATTTATTTTTTACATCTGTTATACTCATTAATATAACAATCCATTTAATGATGTTTTGTAACAACAAAATACACAACGACATCGAGATGGTTAGCCATACGTACGCACGTATGGTGACTTTGTCATTTGTATGATGGATAGAATAGAAAATATGGTTGTAACACATTTATAATAAAATCACAGTATGTATTAGGTATTGGATTTATTATTTTTTTATGGAAACAACAAAGAATGAGGAATTGTACGAAGAAAAGAACTTGAATGAGGGTGGAGAAATTATTACCTCTTCTTCGGGTGTTTACATTTGAGTTGATCAAAAGGTGTTCATATGTTGGCATTATAACCAAAGTTATGACTCTAGGTAAATGTGAGGGATGTTGGGATGATACTTGGCTAGGGGTTGGCAGATCCAAATGGATTTGGAGGTATTATTTTGAGAGAAGGAGAAGTTCCCTTTTATAAAGGGGGTAAGGGTCACTTTAAGAAAAGATAAAAATATTAATTTATTATACAATAATATTCAGTTTATAATGAATCCAAATGAATCTATTTATATACATAGGTGTTTATGGGTCTAAATCCTCTCATGGAATAGGAATTTGACAAGTTTAGGTTAACATTTTAACCTTATCCATTATATTTAACTCTTAGTTAAATAGTTTAACTTTTACCATGTCTTCTGATATTCTCACACTATATGGTTAATAAACATACTCCAAACATCCAAGAGAACCTCAAGTGGTTATTTAATGAAATATATAATATTATTCAATCCATTTTTTTGAACCATATATTTTTGGAAATACAATACCTACCAATAATAGTGTGATTGTATTAAAAATTAATTTATATCAATTTTGACACTATTTGTTATTATGTCATTGTGAATTTCATAATAATAGTATCAATTCAAAAAACAATTATCTAATCAACCCTAAAATGTAATATAAACCTAAAAAATTCGTGGATGGCATCAACAAAATTTAAATTCAATTTATTTTAATATGTATAATATAAACTATTTTAAAATATCATTATAAAGGTAATTAATCCATCATCATAGTTTCATAAATAAATTTAATTATTAAATATATAAAAATTAGAAATAAAATATCATTGAGTAGGAAATAGTTTTCTTTTTTAATGAATATTTAAAATCTAATATAACTTCTGTATAACCTTATATTAAAAATGGTTTAGTTAATAAACATCGAATTTTACACTTTTATCTCTTCTTTAAATTAATTGATAATTTATTTTAAAATATAATCCAATTTAACCAAATGGATTATGTTTTCTTCCAGATTTTGTTTTTGGTCTAATTACACTAATTCAATAGAATTTGGACATGTGTTAGAGAAATTATAATTTCATTTTTACCTTTAATTACCCTATTTACTTTTAACCGTGGTAAATAATAATCAAAAGTTACTCATCACCAAAAAAAATTCATTTCGTTGAATCACATTTATCTTATTTATGTCAATAGTGCCTCTCAATTTTTTGAAATTCAACTAACAGATGCGATAAAATTAAGTTTTATTCAAATTTGCTAACGTGCCTAGATGGTGGGTAAAAGAGGTTAAAAATGTCAATAAAATTTTATACATAAAATATTATTATAAAATGACTCCAATGAAATAAATTTAAATTACATAGGATTATATATCTATTTTTACTTAAAATAAATTTATGTAAAATAAAAAATTATTAAGAAAATTCGATTTCAAATTATAATGTAGTGTTTTCTCACTATACATCAAAAATTGAATGTTTTCAGAAATATATCAAAAATTTACCCAAAGAAAATTATGATATTATGAATTAAAAAATGAAGTCAATTTTACCAAATTGAAGACATAGAAGCTGCATTTTTAAATTTAAAATTAATTTAAGTTCCCAAAACAAAAAAGTGGTATTTTAAAAAGTAAAAACTATCAAATGATTGACAGGTGTTTATGTAATATTTTAATGTGAAATTACATATAATGAGAAAAATTGTATTAAATGATAAAAATATAATCTAATTATACTTCAAAACCATTATAATACATAATTTGACACTATAAATTATTCTAATTAAAAAATTGTTTTCAATTAAAACATAGAATTTTTACTATTCGTCAAAATATGAAAAATATAAAAAAGGAACAAAAAATTTATCCAAACTAAATTTTTATTCTCCAATTATAAATAATAATTTAATTTCATTAAATTTAATATATAAAGGTTGAGAATATTGGATTTAAAAATGGTTCACCATTAAAAGGCGGTAATATTGCATTTTTTGAAAAATACTTCTTTTATCTGAAAAAATGTATTTGTTCATATATTATGTCTACAAAACACATATTATGGATGGTAAAATTATATACAGTATATAAGATTCACAATGCAGTTATTACTATTCATAACTACCTTTTGAACGCCTAGTTTGGTAAATTGTGGTGCACTCGATCTTGGTTTTTCCTGTATCACAAGCTATTGAATTACAATAATGAGATAATGTACTATGAAATATTTGTGTGTTAAAGTAAATTTATTTAAACCCTATATGGGGTAAAAAATAGGATTATAATTTTATAAGAGAGACTCAATGTCACCAGTGAGTTATGTGAAATGAATTAAGAGTTTTATAATAAATAAATACATACCTCGTTTCTAGTTGAATGTCATTGAATAATGACAAATTCAATGTTTAATTCCAAACTATTCAAAGGGAAATCCTCCTCAAACCTAAAAAAAATCTCCTTCAATAGAACTATATTGAACCATATTATTCTCCCATAGAGTATATATAAGTCATAAGAAAATGATAAATAAAGCCAACAAGAAGTGGGATATTAAAATAATGAGAAAAAAAAGAAGTGACATGGATTCCACAATTAAGGACACATGAAATCCAATAGAAAAGGTTATAGAAATCAAGAAATTTTAAAATAATCTCCCTAAAAATCTTCATAAATTTAATGAATGAATGAGATAGATTAGAAGTGAATCATCCATTTCATTAAGAATATAAAATGTGGAATTTCATATTTTTAAAATCATGGCTTCCCATAAATATAATATGCATTTTTGGTAAACATTGCACAAAATATGTATCCTTTACTAGAAAAAAAGGAAAAACTCCAAAAAAATTTAAATATGAATAGGTAAAATAAGAAAAATCAATGAAATAAGAATATAAAATAGACTAAAGATCCCCCATACACTTTATGATATATTTCTTATAACCATAGAAAATATATGTGGCACCACCCAAAGAAGAAAGTGAACTAAAATGTTTCTCGTGGAACTTGAATTGTACGATCAAAAATATACTCTACTAGTGCAGAAAAATCACTCATGAATAAGAAGAACTAAAAACACATTATTCCTAGGTAATTTCATGGTTTTCCCAAACAAGTGTACAATAACAATTAAATATAATATAATAATATGTTTTTCAAAAATATAATCCAAACATCTTTAGAACTCAAAAATTTAAAAATATATTTAAAAAATAAAACAATTTAATCGAAAATAGTGACATAAGGGTTTCACAATCTACCCCACCATTCCACATTATACACCATACAAGTACTTGGTCAGTGAAGAAGCACTCGAAAAAAAGAAAAATAATAAAACAGAATTAAAAGTGGTTTGATAGATACAGAAAACTAAAGAAGACCTCTAGTCTAAGGAATCACTGAACATTATTAATTCTGTAAAAGTATCTATGAAATCAACAATCGAAACAAACAGATCTAAATTTGAATCTGGACCACAACCATCCTGCAAAATTTATTAAATGAAATTGGCCAAACATTGGGTTCCCCATGATTTATAATTATTTTAAATAAATAAAATAATGATGAAACTATTTTATGGGAGAGAGTCACTAATATAAATAATATTATAAAATTAATAATGAAAAAATTGATTTTCAAAAATGATATATATTTATAATGGAAATCACAACTCCAAAAGAATGAATTATCCAAAGAGAGGATCCAACCATTCAACAACACCGACTATCACCAAAAGGGAATGTATACCATAAATGGTGGCATGTTTGAATGTGGAAGGTAATGGTTATAACCCAAGAGCATGAAAAAGTATTAGTTGGAAAATAATTATCTGCCCACATATCACAAGATAATTATTTCAAAATATTAGGAGTATAATTTTAATGGAAACATGTATATGATGACAACACACACTCACAACATCTACCCATTGAAATACACCAGGAATACCAACCCACAATATAAACAATTCAAATATTTTTCATAACTGTCTCCACCGATCAATATTTATATGAATAGTCACTAAAGGCATAATTAATTTTTCATAATAATAAAAAATATCCAATTTATAAAAAAGATCAACCGATAATTCATCCAATGAATACATCAAAAATATCAACTTCATTGGAACAAAAGTAATAAACACATGAAGAAAAATCCTAAAACAAATTATCATAGAATATTCTAAAAAATATCATTGATTATCAATTCTTCTGTCCCACCATGGATCATTGGCCATGTTTTATGAAAAGATATGAGATTTCCTATTCTTGGATGCCTAATCTATCCCATAACACATAATGATGGTGATATAGATCCCAAATCAATGTCACATGTGTAAGGGAATCATGGAAACAAAAATTAGTGTTTTTTTATCTCAATATAGAAATAGAAAAAAAAATAAGAAAAATTAAATATTTTTTCTCCAGATACCATCCTTATGTTGGTTATTTACTCAGAGAAATAAATTTTAATAATAAAGTTCCTCAATCTCCCCAAATGACCAACCCTGTAGATATAGTCACCACTAAATTAATTTCCACTTCCCTAATAATAATTATATAACACCATCCAAGAAATAAGTAATTATATAACACAATGAAAGATATAAAAGAAATGAAAAATTAGATAACTGAAATACATCTATGACACTCCATGGGGCACCATCTAATCAAAGAATATTTAATTCTAAATGGGTGATAATCAATTAATTAGACCTGAAATTGTTAGTATTTAGGAAGATGTAATGATTATTTCTTTATAGGATTTCCAATAGAGAGAACATCCAGTTGTATAATTCCTTTTATTAGTGTTATAATTCATGCTAGTTTGAAATGAATTTTTTAAAAATTATTTATACATAAAAATTTATATACCAAAATTAAATCATTTTATAAAAAAATTCATCATAATTAAATGATATTATTATCCCTGATAAATATCCATCACCTATACCCCCATAATTTTGAAACCCATTTTAAAACCATTTCCAAATTATTTCTATCAATAATATTTTCTATTCAATGATTTTAATATATTTCAAATTTGAGTAAAATAAACAAAAATCCAAATAAACATATAAAAATAAATTAAATCCATGATTTAATAGTTATAATGGAAATATGAGTCATTATTTAACAATATTATGGATTGAATCTCATTCCATCCTTTAATAATAATAAAAAAACAATTTAATTACTTGAAAAATATAATAATATAAAATCATAAATCATAAAATAACCATTACATAAACATTATCTAAGGTTATTGACCTAGATTATATATTTTCATTAGGAAAATTTTATCTTTGAGCAATATCATGATCAAATATGTCAATATATAATGTTTTAAGTAACCCCTAATGGTATTATCATTTTTTCCTAGTGGAGTAGGGTTTCCCATCCATGACATCACATCTAACCACATGCTATGGAGTATAAGTCATGGAATAGTGGTGTGGGGTATTTATCCCCCAAAATCATATCATTATCCATATACACTTTCCATTGATAATTGGACTAATAAAAAATGATTCATAATCTTATATTTCCGCTTATATTTCACCATTTCAATGTTTTATACCAATTTTTGTAAAATATGGACTTATATTTAATATTATATGGCCTTTCATTATTCTATTGTAATCCATACAATAAAAAACAAATAGATTCCAAAAATGTTAAAAACCCCAAAACCACACTACATCATCAATTATAGAAAACATAAACTTCAGATTTTTCTATTTCACAGGGATGAAGCTGAACTAATTATTTTCATCCAAACCATAAAATTTCAAAAGAATGTATTTGGTTGATTAATTAATTGATGAATTTTTATGTTTATTGTTGTATAAAAATATTAAAAAACATAGATAAAAAACATCCTCAAATTAAAGAGACTATTTTTTCACTATACTGATATTTTAATATTCCATATTAATTCACCAATTTATACCAAAAAGTAAATCATGTTATAAACTATTATAGAAAGAAATAATTTATGTATCATTCATAATAACCTATGTAATATGAAATGTGATAATGGTTATCTAAAATTACCATTAATTCTAATAATATATTTAATAATTGAATGTAATTATCGATTATTAGAAGCCAATAATCGTATGGTGTAATAATCAAAGTTCAAGATAATAAAATTAGAATCTTCATACCCATCAAAATCTTGACCACAAGTCACAAATAATGAAATAGATATTTATCAAATGCAGGACTCATATGATTCAAAAATCATGAACCATGGGATTTAAATAATGATCTATATATTCACTATACACCAATAGAAAGTATAAAAAATCTTGTTTTTATCGTGCAACACCATCTTCATATCACTCATAAAAATGGGATAACTAATAAATCTAGATTACATCATTGGATAAATTAATAAATTATATGGCCATGATGGATCCATTAATCCAATGATTACAAAAAAAACAACCCGTCCTTGTTAAAGAATAGAACCATGCTTCCATTGCTTATATTAGAACAATCCATCTATATGAACAATTTCCAATAATTGTATCATGAATAATGAACCTATGTGATTCATATAATGCTAAAAATTATAGAAAAAAATAAATTTCCTTTTATAGAATCATTATCTAAATGTAAATAAATGGTTTACATTTCAGTCTATTAATATATTCATAATCCATGTAGAGAAACTGTAAGGAAGATATCATTTAAAAAAATTATAGTGGAGCAGTTTTTTATTTTTAATAATGGATATTACGTTAAACCTTAATGATAATAATTCTTGTTTAAAATAATATTTTTAGTATGAGTAACATAAAAAGTATGGCATTATAAAATAAAAATTATTATGAATGAACAAAGGGATCAATTATTGATGAAAATATCCTATAAAATAGAAAAACAATTATGTAAAATATAAGACATTATTAATAATTATAGAAATAATTTTCATTTTAAACCATATTTAAAACATAAAAAAAATGTTTTTAAAGCATAGAGTGGTCAAGATAGTAGGAAATTATGTTCTTATTGAAAATTAATAAAATAAAAACTCCATTCAAATGTTTTTAAATAGTATTGAATGTGATCCATTGGTAGCACATTAAGAAATTCACTATTTATGAAAATAAAAAAAATTGTATGATCCATGATTTTGATAATGCATTGTCACGACCCGTCCTCGGGGCTCGTGCCGTGACTACACCAAGCCCGCCTTCTATAGGCCAGGGGCTGGCGACTACCACCCAAGGCGCAAATCCCGATAACTGGGAAGGCATTGCCTTTATAAAAGTAAACAAACACCACAGATTACAACCAGAAGTAAAACACTAAGTACAAAGAGAAGTGTTGAAAGGTAAATGGGCCAGAATAAAAACCCAAAAGAATGTACAACTACAAATGAACAATGTACAACATAAAAAGAGATAACAGCTGGAAGGACGGAAGCGGATCCTGGGTCATCCTCCTCGGATCCTACCTGAAGGGTAGGTACAGATGGCGCAGCTCCTGGATCGTCCACCACGGATCCTACCCGAAGGGTAGGTACAGATATCCTCCACAATTCTCTCGCCCGTCAACCTCCTCCGAGTGTCGTCTCGCCGTGAAGTCCACCTCCAGATACTGACTCGTCGTGTAGTCCACCTCCGGGTACCGTCGAGTCCTCAAACAATCGTCCTCTGCCGGCACTGTCTGTCGTCTGCAACCAACACAATGAGGTACGGGCAAGCCCGTGAAGGGGTGAGTATAACGATACTCATTAGGGACCTCAAGACCATCAAGGTCTCACTAAAACCAACATGGATAACCACAAAGAAAATCTCAACAGATAACCTCTACTTATGTATATTCCCATGCATATACCTAAGTCATCAAATAACCCCTCTCAATCATGAGGAAAAACAAGGATTATGAAATCAACGGATAACCACTACCCAGGTATATGCCGATACATATAACTAAGTTATCAAGTAACCCATCTCAATCATGAGGAAACACAAAGGTCATAGACTCAGCTCAATCCAGGATTTTCATTATTGAAACCGTTACTACTGAAGAGCCCCGTCTCTGGAGTGTACAGTGGTCCTGTCACGACTCTGAGGTACCGCTCACTGACCTAAGACTGCTGAGCTACTCCTCCTGTCGAGTACTGTGGGCCTGGTAATACAACCAAGCGCTTCCCACCATGGGTCTTCCGCTACAACCAAGCGCTCCCCCTCATTGCCTCAAGAGGTACTCCTTCTGTTTAGTATCGTGGGTCTGCCTCTACAACCAAGCGCTCCACCGCTGTGGGTCTGCCGCTACAACCAAGCGCTCCCCCTCATAGCCTCCAGAGGTACTCCTTCTATTGAGTACCGCGGGACTGCCGCTACAACCAAGCACTCCTCCGCCGTGGGTCTTCCACTAAAACCAAGCGCTCCCCACTAGGCTATCTGAAACACATCGAGTCGATCGGTCAAGAAGTCCTCAGGTCTCAGCTGGCTACACGGTCTCCGTATTCGGCACGCTCGTCTCCTGGGGGGTCTGCTCCACGAGTTTCTGGTCGATACTACAAGAATCACAAGGTTCCAAGAAGAATTATCTCAAAGGACTGCCTCGTCATAGGGGTCTCAACGCAACAGACGGCGCGTCAATCGGACTCCTCATCAGTGAGTTATTAGCCTTTTCGTCCCAGGGGCCCGGTTGGTTTCGTGAGCGAATCAACCCAGCCATAACTCAACTATACCCCGAACTCTCATAGGGTATACTAAAAGGGACCGTTTCTCAACGTGATCACCAACGTCGCTGATGGTTCGTCAAATGTACGTCTGGTCTGAAAGATATCAGCTTTTCTGTTCCAGGGGCCCGGTTGGATTTTGGGTGCAATCCAACCCGACCACTATCCAACTGTAACCAAAACTCGGGCAAAGTATGCCAAAAGTTCTGTCTATGAGTTATTGGATTTTTCGTTCCAGGGGCCCGGTTGGTTTCGTGAGTGAACCAACCCGACCACACTCTGACGACATCCAACCCTCGAGCGGAGTAAGACAAAAGATCTGTCTCACTTATAGAAATCCATCAAAGTCGACGAAATGTCAATCGGACGTCCGGAGCAAAAGATATGAGTGTTTCCGCTCCGAGGGCCCGGTTGGTTTCAAGTACGAACCAACCCAGATGAACCCCAAGTATTTTGAACCCTTAGTTGTAGTAGACCGAAACAACCGTCTCAATCCAAGGATCGCATCGCCGCTGACGGGGCGTCGTTCGGATGCCCGTAGCATATGTTATGAGCAAAAGACCGAAAAGGTCCAAAAACGGGGGGTCTGGGCCCGGACCGACCCGGGTCCGGGTCCGACCCGGTTGCGTGGCCTGGCCCGGCCCGGGTGCCCCGGCCCGTCCTGGGCGCGACCCGGCCCGGCGGGTCATCTCGGCTTGGTCGACCGGCCGAGAGTGGGATCCCCCCCCCACGCGGGGGCCACTCCGCGGCATCCGGACGCGGAATGCCGATCGTGTCCCGCCCCTCAGGTTCCGCGCGGCCTCAGAACCGACCTCGCCGCCGCGGCTTCAGCTGCAGCGGGTTTTGCCGGCGGCCCCCCGGGCGCCGCCGCGCCTGTGCGGCGCGCCGACAGGAGCTTGCCGGACGACCGGATGCGCTCCGGTGGTCCGTTTTGCGTGCGGTCTTCGCCAATGGTCCTCCCGGGACCCGATCTTCACTGCAAGTCCATCAAATGCCATGGAGGCCTACTTTTTCATCTTCCGTCTATCCACATATCGATAAACAAGCTGCGGAGGGTTGTCGGGCCGTGTTTGTTCGGCCCGCGCCCTCCGCGTTAGGTGTTATCAATTGGAAAATAATAAACACATGATTTTAATCATTGATGAGGGTATAATTTATACAAAATAAATTATACGGACACCTTTCAATAAAAATACCCATGCACGAGAGTTTAAAATTTGAATGTGCGGCGTGATGACGTCGCGCTTTCTTGCGGCTCGATCCCGCTCGGCGCGACGACACCGCCTCCATTCATTCGATCCACAACAACAAGAAAAACAAAAGGGAGGGGGACGTCTGTGTTTTTGCAGTCCAGCCTCCTCCCGTTAACTGATATCAGGCCATCCAAATATAACGGATAAAAGGCGGAAGAGAATCACGTAAGGAAAATCACGTAAACCCCCTAGAGTTTTTTTTCCGCAAACAAGAATTCCCAACCCGCAAACATACTCTTTGCGGATCAAATTAATATTGTGTTGATCTGCGTTCATATTTTTTTTCAAAAGGAAACATCCATGGGTAAAGATACTATTCTCAAAAATAAATCCCTACCTCACATGTCGTCGAGCGAGGGTTCGTCGCGGACTATCTCATCACGGAAGAAAGCGTCACAGGAAGGGGATCGTCGACGTCACGTCATCGATCTCCGAGGATCCGGCATTTTTGTCGACCTTCATCGGAGGGCGGCGTTCCTCACTGGCGGGGATGCGTTCTTCGCGTTCTTCATCGAAGAATGATGAACTTCATGCCTTGGATCTTTCTCCCGAAATCCTCTCGGCAAGCTAACCCCCCCAAACAAAATAAGTGTATCTCTTATTTTGTTAACCATGTCATAAGTTTGCATTTTATATGATTAAAACAGCTAATTAAATTGAATTAAATGCAATGCTTTAATCCCCCAAATTTAATAGGGGCGTTTAATAACTTATTAAATGCAAGAGTTGACTTGACATTAAGAGGGGGTGCGGGTGCGTTACTTAGAGGAAAAGAAACAGTGGGGCTCGTGCGGGCCCCACCTCACAAATATCCTACCAAGAGGGTAGGGTATTTTGGATTGCACCCTATCCACTTCAACTCAGCTTAAGTAGCTTTATGTGGATTTAAGTGGCTTTAAGTGAAATAAAATAATGTCGTCGCACAACATTATTTTATTTTCTTCACTTAACCCTGAAAAATTAAAAACCACACCCGAGCAAACGCAACTCTAGAAAAGGCGTTTCTAAGAAAATACCAGCGTTGTGATTCCATCGGTGCCCTCAGAATTCGATTCCGAGCACCGGTTCAGAAGTTAGAAAAAACCGCTCATTTGTTAACTGAACGTACCCGAGCTAAACTTCAGAAAATGATTCCGGGCACAACGGGCCCCGGAATCCGGCGACTTCAGAAACTGTGTTCTTGTAAAATCCCAAAGAAAACTTAGAAAAAAAATTCCCTTGAAATTTCCGGGTCTTTACATTACTCCCATCTCAGGGATTTACGTCCCCGTAAAGCTTCACCACTACTAGGGTCACAAAAGCGTCATTGAGCAGGCACCTGAGCCTTCAGCTCCCATGTGCTCACCTGGAGGTTCCCGTACTGCCAATGATAGTGCACCCGATGAATCGATCGTCCTCATAGGATCCAATCATGTCGATCCTCTATCCCCACTGGAACCTCTGTGAAAGACACTCCATCGCCATCATCCAGCTCCCCATGGTCGATGATATGTGAAGGGTCGAGCACGTACCTCCTTAGCTGAGATACATGGAAGTCTTCGTGAACCTGGTGCAACTGAGGTGGATGGGTAAGCGGTAAACCACCTCGCCTACCCAGCTGAGGACCTATAAAGGTCCGTTGAACCTCGGAGATAACTTGCCGCCCTAGCCACATCTCCGTAAACCTCGTCGAGTTGAGACCGTATAAGGACATGATCGTCATCCTCAAACTCTAGAGGTCTCAATTCCTGTTAGAACTGGAACTCAAATTGATTGCTGCCACGAGGGTAAGGTTGACCGACTCAAGAGTGATCAGTCGCACCCTCCTGAGCATGAGTTTATCTTGTGCTGCCTGGGGTTTCCTTTTCACCGACCAAGGAAAAATCATCCTGACATCGTAGTTAAACCACAACCTTTTTTCCTAATTCTGTCAATTTGTGTATGAACTGTGATTGCCGAGTCCATACTCAAACCAACGCCGTAAGGGCTCAACGCTGCAACCAAGAGATTCTAATCGAAACTCTCGCCTCGAGGGTCCGACCACACCGTCGACGTATGCGTGATTATCGATTATCCTCCCATGGTATCTCCAGACGTGAGTGTCAAGTCCACGGCATACCGGAAACACTAGGTCTTGGACAAGATTTGTGAAAGCGAGGAATGATTCATATCGATTTCTGTTACTTCATCAGCTAGTAGTGGGCACAGACTATCCCTTGGATCATTTTTAGAGCTATTGGGTCACACTCCTTGACCGCATGAAGCCGCACTCTTCCTCCACCCTCCAGCTCCCTGAGCCTAGCGGGGATAAATAAGGCGGGTGGTTATAGCATGTTAAGATGTACACCACCTCATGCTGCTCTCCTAGCTCTACCTCCACGTCTGCCGCTTCGCAGACTCATCTCTCATTAAAGCTTCCTCTTGTTGAAACATTTAACAAGCTAGAGTCTCTAAGACTGGCGCTGATTTCCTGTTTTTTACTACACTGTGCAGTCTTCATCCGCTACTGGATGATCTGCACCTTCTTTGCCTACGATCTGAAAGAGCTGCAAAAATTTATCCTTTGTCGAAAAGAGAAACTTGGTCTCATCCCCTGGAAGAACCACACCCATTTCCTAATACATTCAATCCTGACATGAATGATGTATTCATTCCGTGGATGAAATTTTAAGGCCTCGACGTAACTACCAAGAGATCCAACTATCACTCTCTCCTCCAAGGGTCGAGTCACACTGTCGACATCAGTTCGAGGTCACTGGGTCTCCTCCAGTAGAAATATCGAATGTGAGGGTCAAGTCAACAGTTTTAACCGGGACAACTCAGTATCAACCAGACAAAAGCACAGGAAAGTAAATATCACAAAGATAAGTGTCTTTTTATTATTGCATCTCATAGTACAAAGACACGAATACAACAGCAATATGGAACTAAAATTACAAGGGATGTATCCACTAGTTCCGCTCCTGTCCACCTGCTCCCAAAGCTCTACTTCCTTGTCCACTGCTCGGCTATTTCTCAAGCACTCATCACAGCTTCTGCCTCGGTGGCTCCTCCAACACCTGCGGTTCAACTGTACGAGGTGTCAGACAGTCACGTGCCAGGTGACCCTTCCTGCCACATTCATAACACTTCCTGCTCCTCGTACGGCTGGCTATGGTCCTCTGGGACCTCTGTATCATCTATCTACTTCCCAAAGATGACTCGGCTACTGATCAAAAAACACGCGGCAAAGGTAGAAGCTCCTGTACACGCTTGGGGTGTAGAGATACTGGCACAAACGCCACCCTGAAGAAGGTCTATAAGTCTTCCCATGTGAAGGTCATCCCGTCGCAAAACTAGAACAAGTGGCTCCACCACCTGCCTGCAGCTGCCTGAAGAAGGCTGGCAGCAAAGATCGCCATGAAGTCTGCCGGCGTCCCCACTAGCCTGAAGACTCCCACCACAGCCTCCAGCCAATCCTAAGCCGCATGCGGGTCACTCTCTTCCTGAAACATGGGTGGCCTCTGGCACCGGAACTCGCACAGCGCGCTCAAGTGGCGTGCATCGCCCACTACTGGGGCTGGTGGCATAGGTGGCCCAACGAATGATTGTACCGCTGGTGCCTTCGATGGTGCCTCAACTACAAGAGGGCCCTGTACCGAAGCCTTGATGCTCGACAGGCTGTCAGCACGCACAACCCTCTGGGCTCTAGCTGGTCGTCCGAGAAAAGGCATCCTAAAAGAAACAACATGACACGGTCAAACGTTTATACCTGGTGAGCTGACCTGGTTTGAGCTGACATTTAAAAACTTCTGGTAACACACACGCAATCTGTTTTTTCATGCACAAAGTCGGAAATCAGTTGTCAGGGTCCTGGTGTATGGATACGTCGGACTCCCAGGCCAACACTAGAGTCCCTGAACTGAAGACCTCACTCGGTACTCTTAACACTATTGCATCACAGAAATAAATTATCAGAGTTATAAGTTGTACAGTAGAACCGACTCCTATGATAGAAATTTGTCACGACCTGTCCTCGGGGCCCGTGCCGTGACTACCCCAAGCCCGCCTTCCATAGGCCAGGGGCTGGCGACTAGCACCCAAGTCGTAAATCCCGATAACTGGGAAGGCATTGCCTTTATAAAAGTAAAAAAACACCAGAGAGTACAAGCAGAAGTAAAACACTAAGTACAAAGAGAAGGGCTGAAAGGTAAATGGGCCAGAATACAAACCCAAAAGAAAGTACAACTACAACTGAACAATGTACAACATAAAAAGAGACAACAGCTGGAAGGATGGAAGTGGCTCCTGGGTCGTCCTCCTCGGATCCTACCTAAAGGGTAGGTACAGATGGCGCAACTCCTGGATCATCCACCACGGATTCTACCTGAAGGGTAGGTACAGATAGCCTCCACAACTCTCTCGCCCGTCAACCCCCTCCGAGTGTCTTCTCACCGTGAAGTCCACCTTCGGATACTGACTCGACGTTTATTCCACCTCCGGGTACCATCCAGTCCTCGAACACTCGTCCTCTGTCAGCACTGTCCGTCGTCTGCAACCAACACAACGAGGTGCGGGAAAGCCCGTGCAGGGGTGAGTATAACGATACTCAGTAGGGACCCCGAGACCCTCAAGGTCTCACTAAAACCAACATGGATAACCAAAAAAAAGATCTCGACAGATAACCTCTACTTATGTATATTCCCATGAATATACCTAAGTTATCAAGTAACCCATCTCAATCATGAAGAAAAACAAGAATTATGAAATCAACGGATAACCACTACCCAGTTATATGCCCATACATATACCTAAGTTATCAAGTAACCCATCTCAATCGTGAGGATACAAAAAGGTCATAGACTCAGCTCAAACCAGGATTTTCATTATCGAAACCGTAATTGCTGAAGAGCCCCGTCTCTAGATTGTACAGTGGTCCTGTCAGGACTCTGAGGTACCGCTCACTGACCTAAGACTGCTGAGGTACTCCTCCCGTCGATTACTGTGGGCCTGCCGCTACAACCAAGCGCTCCCCACTGGGCTATCCGAAACACACCAAGTCGATCGGTCAAGAAGTCGTCAGGTCTCATCCGGCTACATGGTCTCCTTATTCCGCACGCTCATCTCCGGGAGGGTCCGCTCCACGAGCTGCTGGTTGATACTAAAATAATCACAAGGTTCAACGAAGAAGCTTCTCAAAGGACCGCCTCGTCACAGGGGTCTCAACGCAATAGATGGTGCGTCAATCGGACGCCCTGTCTGTGAGTTATTAGCCTTTTCGTTCCAGGGGCCCAGTTGGTTTCATGAGCGAATCAACCCGGCCGTAACTCAACTGTACCCCAAACTCTCATAGGGTATACTATAAGGGACTGTTTCTCAACGTGATCACCAACGCCGCTGACGGTTCGTCAAATGGACGTTTGGTCTGAATGATATCAGCTTTTCCATTCCAGGGGCCCGGTTGGATTTTGGGTGCAATGCAACCTGGCCACTATCCAACTGCAACCAAAACTCGGGCGAAGTATGCCGAAAGTTTCATCTGTGAGTTATTGGCTTTTTCGTTCCATGGGCCCAGTTGGTTTCGTGAGCGAACTAACCCGACCGCACTCCGAAAGCATCCAATCCTCGAGCGGAGTAAGCCAAAAGATCTGTCTCACTTAGAGGAATCCATCAAAGTCGACGACACGTCAATCGGACGTCCGGAGCTCAAGATATGAGTGTTTCCGCTCCGATGGCCCAGTTGGTTTCGTGTACAAACCAACCCAGTCGAACCCCAAGTAATCCAAAACCGTGGGTGTAGTATACTGAAATGACCGTCTCAATCCAAGGATCGCATTTCCGCTGACGGCGCTTCGTTCAGAGGCCCATAGATCATGTTATGAGCAAAAGACCGAAAAAGTCTGAAAATGGGGGGTCTGGGCCCGGACCGACCCGGCCCAACCCCCCGGGTCGGCCCAAACCGGGTCGACCCGGGTCCAGGTCTGACCCGGCTGCGCGGCCCGGCCCGGCCTGGGCGCGACCCGGCCCGGTGGGGCGTCTCGGCTCAGTCGACCGGCCAAGCGTGGGATCCGCGGCCCCCCCGCGCGGGGGCCGCTCCGCGGCATGCCGGCCGCGTCCCGCCCCTCGGTTCCACGTGGCCGCAGAACCGACCTCGCCACCGCGGCTTCAGCCTCGATGGGTTTTTCCGGCGTCGCGCCGGGCGCCGCCGCCGCCTAGCGGTCGGCCGCCGGTGCTCCCGCGCCGGCGTGTCGCGCCGGCGGGAGTTTCCGCGGACCACCGGACGCGCTTCGGTGGTGTTTTTTGCGTGCGGTCATCTCCAGTGGTCATCCCGGGACCCGATCTTCACTGCAAGGCCCTCAAACGCCATGGCGGCCTGCTTATTGATCGTTCGTCGATCCGCACATCGATAAACAAGCTGTGGAGGGTTGTCGGGCCGTGATTGTTCGGCTCGCGCCCTCCGCGTTAGGTGTTATCAATTGGCAAATAATAAACACATGATTTTAATCATTGACGAGGGTATAATTTATCCAAAATAAATTATACGAACACCTTACAATCAATGTACCCACACACGAGAGTTTAAAATTTGAATGCGCAGCGTGACGATGTCGCGCATTCTAGTCGCTCGATCCCGCACGGCGCAACGACACCACATCCATTCAATCGATCCGCAAAAACAAGAAAAAAAAAGATAGGGGGATGGTCGTGTTTGTGCGGTCCGACCTCCTCATGTTAACTGATATCATGCGGTCCAAATATAGTGGATAAAAGACGGAAGAGAATCACGTAAAACCCCTACAGTTTTTTTCCGCAAACAAGAATTCTCAACCTGCAAACATACTTTTTGCGGATCAACTTAATATTGAGTTGATTCGCGTTCTTATTTTTTTTCAAAAGGAATCATCCATGTGTAAAGATACTATTCTCAAAAATAAATCCCTACCTTAAGCGTCGTCGAGCGAGGGTTCGTCGCGGATTTTCTCGTCGCAGAAGAAAGCATCGCGGGAAGGGGATCGTCGACGTCACGTCGTCGATCTCCAAGGATCTGGCGTTTTTGTCGACCTTCGTCGGAGGGCGGCATTCTTCACTGGCGGCGATGTGTTCTTCACGTTCTTCAACGAAGAATGAATAACATCATGCCTTGGATCTTTCTCCCAAAATCCTCTCGACAAGCTAACCCTCCAAATAAAATAAGTGTATCTCTTATTTTATTAACCAAGTCATAAGTTTGCATTTAATAAGATTAAAACAGTTAATTCAATTGAATTAAATGCAACACTTTAATCCCCCAAATTTAATAGGGGTGTTTAATAACTTATTAAACGTAAGAGTTGACTTGACATTAAGAGGGGGTGCGGGTGCGTTACTCAGAGGAAAAGAAACGGTGGGGATCGTGTGGGCCCCACCTTAAAAATATCCTTCCAAGAGTGTAGGATATTTTGGATTGCACCCTATCTGCTTCAACTCAGCTTAAGTAGCTTTAAGTGGCTTTATGTGTCTTTAAATGAAATAAAATAAAGTTGTCGCACCACTTTATTTTATTTTCTTCACTTAACCCCCAAAAATTAAAAACCACACCCGAGCAAACGCAACTCCGGAAAAGGAGTTTCTAAGCAAATACCAGCGCTGTGATTCCATCGGTGCCCTCAGAATTCGATTCTGAGCACCGGTTCAGAAGTTAGAAAATCCCGCTCGTTCGTTCACTGAACGTACCCGAGCTAAATTTCGGAAAATGATTCTGGGCACACCGGGCCTCGGAATCAGGCGCCGTCAGAAACTGCGTTCCGGTAAAATTCCAAAGAAAATTTAGAAAAAAATTTCCCTTGAAATTTCCGGGACATTACATGCATGTTTTAATTTATGTTTTAATTTAATTACATTATTTATGTTAAATAAGTGTTCCAAAATATCATTGGATAACTTGGGATTGTTCTAAGGGAATCAGGGCATAAAAATGGAGGAAAATTTGTTTTATGGAACGTTGCATAGTTTTCACATTGTTAGTGGAAACCATGTAGTGTATCCCCGTAATCCATGCATGATATGCTTTTTGGATACTATCCCTTTGACAGATTGTTCACGTCTTGGAATACTATGTGGTTAAACCTTGGTATGGGTTTATTTTGGGATATTGTCACTCAAAAGGTTTGTGCACAGTTTGGAAAACCATGTGGGTAAACAGTATAACAATATATAGTTGGTAAATTTACAGAAATAAAATTATGATATTTTATAACAGACTTGTTATTTCATCATTTTTTCTCATATACATCCCGAGTGAAAAGGGAGAGCTCACATGAACATCAAGTGTGATTCTCCCCCATATTTAGGTATTTTGTTGTCCCGTTAGTTGCGAATCTATGATCCATATTTATCTAACCTCTTCCTTTCTTCCACTTCTTGATTACAATTTTCATATTTCTCAAATCCACTTACGTAGTTATAAAAATATTTTTTATAGTGAGATAGTGTTCAAGGATTCATGGGTTTGTGGAATTGAGATCTGAATCGTCGATTGAGGCAGCGTTCGTCATCAAATTCAATGTAGGTAGTCTACATTTTATACCCCAGAGTGTCGCTTGAGATTTGTGTATACTTGGATTTATTTATTATTTATAGTGGTTGTGATTTTGATCCATTTAATATTATTTTCATAATGAAATTATAATTTATGAATGAAAACCCTAAGGTTTTTCATGGGACACATCGATGATGAATTGACCTTCATAAATACACCCATGGGGTGTGCATATACATTTTGGAAATAGATGTTAGATATGTAAGAGAATATTTTTCTTGTGTCAATTTAGAGCCCTTAATAATATTGTTAAAATTTTTAATTGGTGTGAAAATTAATTACTGTCATGACTTTATGATTAGTACTGGCCTAAGGTATAATTTGGCATGTAATAATTATGGGTTAAATTATTAAAATGGGGATTATTTCCAAAGGCTAAATAATTATGTTGAAACCCATAAGAAGTTTGGTGTATAAGAATTAGTGAACATGCAATATTTGTGATGACTTGTGAATTGATGAGTATGATTAATGTGGTGAGTCATTCGAAAGTGAATTTGTCCAATGGTGTATGCATAGTAACAGGGGACTGCAGATAAGATATGGCATAATATTGAATCCCATGATGATTTTTATAAATCGTGAATGTTATATTTATTGGATGTATTGGTTTTGATATTGATAAATGTGGTGAATGGAAATAATAATTTGAACATGTATTGGTGGTGGGATAATTGAATGATTCTCCTCCCATGATTAGCGTTGTACTGATGCTCTAACCATCCCAGGATTGCAAGGGTTGGGTAGTTGGACTGATGTTCTATGGCCCCAATGGTTGAATTCAAAGAAAATACCTAGACTAAGGCTTTATGGTTAGTGTGGTTAATACTTTATATGATCATCCCAAGTGAGATAGGATTGTAACATGTTATATTATTTTGAATTATAATCTCCATGAATGTTGTGCCATTATGGTAAATATCTAACACATGGATTACATGTTGATGATGAAAGAAACAATGAGATGATGCACATAATGAACATGGAACAATAATTCAAGTATTAATTTTAATGTATAGATTATTAAATAGTTGCACTTGTATATTCATTAAATATATTTCCATTAATGTTCACTTACAAGTAATATCATTTTTTGCGGGATATATTGTAGACACAGTTGCTGGTGGTCTACATAGTTGCACTCACACCCCATTCGAATGCTGTTGGGAAACCTATCATATTTCATGCTTCCAGTTCAGGACAAGGGAATGATCTATATGTTTGGGAGACTAGTTATACGTGGGTTATTTGTGGATGAGGTTCTTGAAATTTATTCCTGAACTTTTTTGGGATTCCACCGGTTCTCTTTCTTTTCTGTTTTTGTTCACTTGGAATTGAATCATGAAATAACATAGTTACTCATGATTGTGGTGTGTTCTTAGTTAGGAAATGGTTACTTATTCTTATTCACTTATTAGATCATGTTATCTATATTGTTTATATTCATTATATTATGTATTACAATGGTAAGAGGTTATATTCTCTCAATGAGACTAATCTAGACCCTCACTAGTAGTTGACAACCTCTGCCGCATAGGGAGGGGTTCTTGAGATCATGTGACGAACCAACATAAGGCACTGTTTTAGTGGCACCTAGATTGGGAAAGTTGCAATGTTGTATATGAGGGGGATATTTTCTCTTTCATTCTATTTTGGAATTGTATATATGGGATTAGGATAGTTTCATGTCTTGGTAATGATATAATGCAAAGGATTTCCATCCCATGTTCAGGGGAAACCCTAGTCGCCTTGGGAGGGGATTTTTTTCTCGATTAGCATTGTTATATTTGATTATATTTATCCATTGTGTGGTGTACATGTGGAGTGTCGTGACCGTTTTATGATATTTTTATCATGTATAGAATGGTATGATTTTTTACATTCATGGATGATTCTAGGAACCTATTTATATAATTTCCATGCATCATAGTACGAATAGTCCCAATGGATGGGTGTGCGGGGTATAGAGGGTAGAATGCATTTCACATTCACAATATTGGTAAAAAATTGCATCTAACCAAATGATACATATAGGTAAAAAGGGGATAAAAATGTTAAAGAATAATTAAATAATTATTCGTGATAAAGGGTTGTATGTGAAATGAATTTTTATTGGGTTAAATTGGGATAATGAAGTCATTTTAATGGATGTAAAATATAGATATTATAACCATGTGAGTTAGTTACACTATGTTATCCATGGAAATAAAATGTATGGTTGAGGGTAGTGTTTTGGATATTATAAATCCCATCAGTTATGTTATGTGAAATATTTTGTATATAGCTAGTGATGATCCATACTTTATACTTTTTGAAATATTCATTGTTTTGTTCGAAAAAGTTTTTTTTCATGAATTATAGGGAAATGCCACCAACAAAAAATGTTCATGTTGGGGGGAAAAGTGGATGTTATCAAGATTTATTCTATAGTAGTGGTTCAACAAGAGCTAGTGGTTCAGGATGGTAGGGGAGATAAGATTCATTTGAACATTGTTTGTATTTTTTAGATGATGGAATGAGACCCAGGGAGGGTCTCATCCAGTATGTTCGAGTTGATGAGGGATTTTCACATACAACTCCCATTGAACATTTCCAAGGATTGTGGTCATGAGGAAGCACAATAATGGATATTGTATATCAATCTAATAATTGATCATCTAGAGTCTCATTCTAAGAATAGTGTTTTTTTAGCAGTCTATATGTTGCATGGCCAGTCAATGCATTGGTGGTGTCTTTTAGTCTAAACTAAACAAGTTGGGGGAATGTAATGGAATATTTTGTAAGAAATGTTTCATCAATAATACTACATATAAATAATAATGTAGTTTAAAGTTGTACAGTTTATGATATTAAAATTGTGGAGGATGTCACTAATGGATTAGGTAGTTTGGTTCACTGATGTGGAACATTTTGTTCTGGATTTAGTAGGAAATGAGTCTAATATTGAAAGGTTATTTTAGGAAGATATTCACTATGAGATCATATCTGAGTTAAATATATTTTAGCTAATGTGGTTTGATGAGGTGATGGATCAGGCACTCATATCAAAAGGATTCCTCAAAGAGACCTCCATAAGTAATCATGATGTTTTGTTACTGAAAACCAGTGGTACAAATTCCAATAGTAGGATGATCCTCTTTAATAATTTTAATTAGGGATGTGGTGAGAAGAAAAATGATAAAAATAGAACAAGTCTGTCATGTTAGTGATCATGTTTGCTTCTTTCAATGTTGTTGTACAAGACACTTGTGAAGTCAGTGTCCCTGACAATATATTGAATGTAGAGCAAGTGAAAAAATGGTCATTGTGTGTAGGTTCTATAGGAATCCACGACATTTTTAAAAAAATTTAGGATAGAGATAAGTGCAATAAAAATTATGGGAAAATTAAACTATATCAGATTTTAGTTGGATGTCATGATGTTGTTCTGGTAGGGATGGTGGACATAGAACTCCGGGGCAGGACCGTTCGTACTCGCAATGTAGTGGAAAAAAGTGTACAAAGGATGGATCCTAAGGTAGAGGTATATCCTAGATTCAAAAAATTCATTCTACCCCTAGAGGAGGTGAAGCTCGAATGTCTACTGTTTGAGGTACGATTCTTGTTGATTCCACACTCTCTAGTGCTTTTTTATTCATGGATACTACACATTCTTTTATTTTGACACAATTTGTAGAAATGTAGGGCCTAAATATAAAAATTGTGTTTGTAGTTATGTCCCTTGATACTCCTTTGGAGGTGTGATATGAGAATATGAGGAAGTGTAAACGATTCTCCATAGAGGTTGGTGGATATTTTTTCCCCTGTAATATATCTGTTTTGGAGACATTAGGTTTTGACCTGGTCATGAGTATTGATTGTCTAGGGGTGTATCAGGCACATATTAATTTTAATTGATGTCTATTAATGTTTATGTCTTATGATGGATCCATTTTTTTCCTTTATGGTGAGTGAGTTATTAGAGTAGTCCGTACATGGCCATTTTGTCAGTGGTTGGGAGAGATCACATACCAACTTCCATTCCTTGTACATGACTATGGAGATGTGTAGAAACATTTCTTCCTCCTACGGTTGACTGGTACTAGTATGTGTTTCATGAGGACTTATTGGGGCTACCACCAAAGAGAGATGTTGAGTTTACAATCAAGTTGTTGTCATGGAACGATCTAGTTTCCATTACTCCATATCAAATGGAGATGTTATGACTCTATGAAATAAAGGATCAGCTGAAAGAGATTAAAGAAATGGGATTAATTTGACCTTGTATGTCACCATGGAGGTCACCCATGTTGTTTTCTAAGAAGTGTGACATGTCATTGTTGTTATGTGTTGATTATTTCAAGTTAAATTAGATGAAAGTTATGAACTGATACCCTATTCGAATGATTGATGACATATTTGAACAGCTAATGGGTTCCATAGTGTTCTCCAAGAACAATTTGAGACCAGGATAACATCATTTGATGTTGATAAATTCTAACATACTGCAGACTCCTTTTCTTTGTAGGTTTGGGTTGTATGAATATTTGGTAATGTTTTTTTGATTGACCAAGGAACCATCTTTGTTTATGTTTCTAATGAACTAAATATTTAAAAATTATTTGGATCAATTCATGGTTGATTTTTTAGGAAATCCTAGTGTACTCAATAAATCTTGATTACCATGCCAATCATTTTTACATAGTGTTTAGAACACTAAATTGGCATAATATTTATGATATCCTATCAAAATTTCAGAACTAGATTGATAGAGTTTTTTTCATGGAACACATCATTTTTGAGTAAGGTGAGTTGTTTGATCTAGAGATGGTGAAAGTTGTAGTCAATTGGGAGCATCCCATTAATGTATATAATGATCATATTTTTCTATGATGGTCCAGTTATTACCAAATATTGAAAAGGTGTTTCTCTCATATGGTGAAACCACTCTATATCATAAATAAATGTGGAGTTAAGATTGACTGGTCAAAGTCAAGTGAAATGTATTATCATGATTTGACAATGTTGTTGACTACTGCACCGATTCTATTTTTACCTAAACCCAGTAATAAGTTCACATTGTTCTATGAATAATTTAGGTTGGCCTAGGGATAATATTGATTCTATATAAATGGGTAATAACTTATGGGTTGATTTAATTGGTTCTTCTTGAAATAAATTACTCAATCGATGATATCGAGAAGGATGATGTAGTATATACTCTAAATAGTTCAAAGCATTACATGTTGGGATAGTGGTTCACGGTGTTTATGAATCATAAATGTATTATGTTCATATTATCTTGGAAAGGTTTGATTCTTAAAAATATTGTTTTTGATGAGTACCTTCAATTCATTGATTTTAAGTGGGAGTACACACCCTAAAAAGAGAATAGTGTTTCAGATTCTTCGATCTGAAAGATGTAGAATCAGGTGGTTTCAGAAACCCAATATGAATGAGAAATGATGGATTTATCTACTGGGATTCACCTCGAGGTTATGCATGGGAACATAAAATTTACCCTTGAATCTATAGTGAGTTATTCCATGGTTTTGGTATGGGTCAAGGAGATTTAGCCCGATGTATCAGAGTGATTTTCTATGATAGAAACTCTAAAAAGTGGAGAGACACCTTACAGATGGACCTTGGGTAGGGATTGAATTGTCTTTATTAAGGGATGTGTGGTTGTACGAGTGTGTATTCATTAAGAGTTGATGTGTGAGTTCTGTGCATCAATGTCCCATGTGAATAATGGCTTGACCAAGATTTATCATGATCTTCATTGGTAGTAATGGTAAATAGTAATGAAGAATTATGTTGTGGGTTTTGTGGCATGATGAATTACCTGTTAATAGGTGAAGGCTATGCACCAGCATCCAGATTGGTTCTTATAGTCATTTCCCAATCAAAAATGAAAATTGAATGACATAACGATGGGATTTGTAATGGCTCTTTCAATGAAACCTCAAAAAAATGATGTAATCCAGGTCGTTGTGTATATGTAAAATATATTGGACCCTTTCTTGTAGATCCTAGAGATATGCAGAGTTGATCATTTGAGAGACTGTTATTTTGGATAAATAAGGTAATTTCATGGTGTTCCTATAACCATAGATTTATATTTTGATATGTGTTTCACATCAAGCTTTAATAAGGATTTATAGAAGACACTGAGTCCATATGTGTTTTGATGGTAGCTTATCACTTGGAGATGCATGGATGGTAAGAGCATACAATTTTGGTATTGGAGGACATGTTGCGAGGTTGTGTCCTAGATTTCGGTGGTTCATAGTATAAGCACATATCATTCATTTTGTTTTCATACAATAATAGTTTCTAGTATATAGTTCCAATCGGGCCTTTTGTTTCACACTATGGGAGACTTTGTAGACATCCATTGTGTTGGGTAGAAGCTTGTGAGTCTGAACTATTAAGACCAAGTATCATGTAGGAGATGTCGTAGAATGTTAATTCGATTTAGAAGAGTATGGTGATAGATCAGAGTAGGGTGAAATCATATGTGGATCTGCATCATAGTCCTTTTGAGTTTGTAGTGGGGGATATGTTGTTTCTTCAGGTGATTCCATTGTTGGGTAACCATAAAATTAGGAGACAGAGCAAGTTGGTGCCAAGGTACATTGGTCCATTTGTGATTTTGGACAGGATTGGTCTTTTGTCTCCGGGATTATCTCTTCAAAAATGGTATAGTGTGATGAATGATGTTTTTCATTTTTCAAAAATACTTCTTTATCATCTTGATACATCTCATCTGATAAAAATTGATGATGTTGATATTGTTCAGGATGCATCCACTGAGGAGCATCCAATTCGTTCATTGGATCATAGTGGGATAGTTTTTCTGGGCATGTTTGTTCCATTGGTTTATTTTCTATGGTAGTATAGAACGTTCAAGAAAAAAATGGGATCAAGAATCAAATATGTGGGCCTAGTGGCCTGATTACTTTTCTTCAGAAGTGCAAGGAAGATAGAGAAGAGCGTCTCGAGGATGATTCATCCTATATTAGGGAGGATGTATGATCCATGATTTTTCATAAGTTATGTTATTATTTATGTTATTATTTTTTTTATTTTCTTTTGGATAAATATTTGTTCCACTAGATCATGACAGGACCGGAGAGTGTTCTTTGGATTCATTACACGAAAAAGTAGAAAAATGACTTTTCTGGGCTAGTTTCATGGTTTATGCATGGTTATTGATAATCATGTAGAGTATCCTAGGAAAACATGTTGGATATGAATTTGGGATAATATCTCAAACATGGTTTTTGCAGGGTATGGAACCCCATACAGGAAAACCATGCTAAAGTGGGACTCTATGATAGTGTCTTTCACATGTTTTTCCTATGGTTTGGAAAACTATGTGGGTAAACTATGTAGCCTAGTAATGTTAGTAAATTTACTAAAAACTCAATTACTAGAATTTAACCTCAACATGGGTATCCTCCTTTATTCACTATTGCAACCATAGTAATTTTGAATATCTCCCATGAGTTTCCATGTGTGATTCTCCTTGATCTTTAGGTGTCTAAAAGTGCCATGAGTTGAAAATACCAGATTCAAGTATGTCAAATTTCCTCCATGCATCCTCTTATCGATTAGGGATTGCATATTTATCCTATATCTTTAGTCTTCTCTAAAATCCTCTTTTCTGGTGATATATAGTTTTAGGATTCAATAGTTGTTCAAATTAAGATATATATCTTTGATTAAGGGAGTGTTTCTCGTCAAATTCAAGGAAGGTGTTCTAGAAGTTATACCCTATAGTGTCTCATGAGATTTTTTAATTCTAGGGTTAATTTTTTGGTTACACCTTATTGTTATTTTTATCTAATGAAATTAATTTTTATAATGAAAGTATAAATGAAATTTTGAAACCCTCCTAGTTCCAATGGGAATTTTATAGGATGTATTGACCTTCTTAGGGCCACCCATGTGGTAAAATGATACATTCCGTACATATAAGTCATATAATATTGAGAAAGTATTTATTGTGTCAATTTAAATCCCATGAATAGCATTTTGAGACCTTTAATGTGAGTAAAAATGAATTATTGTAATGTGACAATGCATATTAATGTTCTAAGGGATAGTTTGGCATGGTAAAAAATGGGTAACATTAGGTAAAAGGGGATTGTGCCTTGTGGCTAATAAATTATGTTGAAAACCCTAATATGGTTTATGTACATGAAATGTTGAACACATAATATCAGTTATGGATTTTGAATTGATGAATATAGTTAATGGGGTTGTACATGGTATGGAGAATTGAGGTAACATGTTCTGCATTGTAAATGGTCATTGTAAAATATATATGTTATAACATTGAATCCCATGATGATTTTTGTGAATCATGATTTTCATAGTTATTGGTTTTATTATTTTTGATATGGATAAATGTGTGGAAATTAAATAATCATGTGCACATGGATTGATGGTGGGATAATGTACTGATCCACCTATAATGAGTCGGGTTGGACTGATTCTCTAATCAATCTATGAATTCACAAGTTGGGAAGTTAGACATATGATCTATGCCCTCAATGGTTGTATTCAATGAAAATACCTAGAAGGAGTCTCCAAGGAATGTGTAATGAAAATACTATATACTAATTCCTATTGATATAGGGGAATAACTTGTTCTCTTATGAGGAATGATAAATTCCATTAATGTCGTGTGAATAAGTTAAATGTCTAAACCACGGATTATAGGTTGATAATGAATTAAACGATGATATGATGAAAATAATGAGCCTTGGAACAATATTACTAGATGTAATAGAAAAGTAGAAATTATTTATTAGTTTCCCTTTTATTTTCATTCACATACTTCCCATTTATATTTAATTGCATGAAATGAAGATTTTTTTGGATATCTGGTAGACATTATTCAGGGTGGTCAAATGAGTTGTACTCATACCATTTTCAGAATCTGTTGGGAACTCGAGTAGATTTACTACTTGGAGGGAAGTATAAGATAAAGGGCCATATTCCAGGGAGTTGAGTTAGACATGGGAATTATATGAATGAGGATCCCTACATGATGTTTGGAACATTTTTTTGATTCCACTGGTTATCTGTATTTTGGGGATTCCTTAACTTGTAATTTTAGCATAACGTATCATATTTACTATTGGATGTAGTCTTCACCCAGTTGGAAAATGGTTATTTATGATTGTTAAGTTATTAGAGAATTTTATCTTTATTGAATATATGTTTTTTTGTGGATTACCTTGGTAAGAGGGTATAATCATCCCATGAGATTAAACTAGACCCTCACTAGTAGTCAACAACCTCGGGCATATGAGGATGAAATTAGTTTATAACCTTCATTAATAGAAAATTTATTATTTTCAAAAAAAACAATAGGCTGCACATTTTGGTTGCACAGTAATCCAAATCAGGCTCCAACTATAAACCCTTCATTGTATTTAGGGAAGCACACACGGTAAGTGCCCATATTTTTCCAAAATATTCTAAAACTATCTCTCAAACCACTATAAATAACTTTAGAGGCCCTCACACTAGTTCCCACCTATATATATATTATTATTTCAACTTTTTTTCATCCTGAATCATTTTATCCATCCACTCAATGTTTCACAAAATAATGCATATTAGGTCACATGGTTTCTCTTAAGCATGTGGCCCCATATTTTTTCTCAAAATATGGCTATTGATCTTTAAAAAATCCCATTATACCCCTCATACAACACATAACATGAATGGGTATCAAAATTAATGCTTAAACATGCATTTAAATTAACATTAAAGGGACTTGTACCTTATAGGTAAACACATGATCATACAATCTCCCCCACATAAATCAATTATTCATCAAGATTCCTTTACAAGGGTGGCTATAAGTTTCAAAGTATAATTATATCTACTAATCAAGGATTTCAACCTACCACTCCCATGCCACTTCCTAGTTATAATCATAATTACGTAGTACCCATGATATATGAACTGACTATCATTGATAAACAGTTTTCACGTTTCAATTATATGAATATGATTCTTCTCAATGGAATCATCTAACTATAACCTCACCACCCATATCTATAGAGTTCGAGATGAGGATTACCCTTAATTTTTGTTCTTCTATATCACTTTTAGTAGAGAAGTTGACTAGTCCCACAGAACCATTGTTCTCCTATAAATGATATGAATAAAATACTCAACAAAGGATACAACTAGCTATAACTCCAACTTCATCAACTCTCTCCAGAATATCAAAAAGAACTGATATATCATAGTACATTCTTACATAGACTCTTGATATATATGTTTACCATCCTAAATGAGATATATATAAAAATTGACGTCTGAACTCAAACTCATGAGGACATCTACGTAAATTGGTGTAAGATTTGTAAATATGATGTGTAATAGCCAACTATTTCATAATATATTAGACCCACACAAATGTATACTGCATGAGATGTTGTCCCAATAAATACACCTTATATACCTCAAACTAGAATAGGGGTGATCTACATAGCCTATAATAAAAATCCTCATATGGTTCCATATATATAGTCACCAAATATCTATTTGTAACTGGTTGGAAGGACCCAGTTGTTAAAAATGGTATCAGAGCCAATACCTAGCCATAAGTGCTTAGGTGATGCCTGGGTATGAGGCTTAATGTCCACAATGAGGGCATTGTTCTTTAAAGGGGTATACCAATACACAGATGTTTTGCCTGACGATGTTCCAGGACTTCCTCCTCACAGAAAGGAGGACTTCTACATTAACCTGTACCCCGTGATGACACCAATATCTACTCCAGCATATCGGATGGCTCATGCTGAGCTTCACGAGCTGAGGGTACAACTAGAGGACTTGTAGGGGAAGGGATTCATCTAACTCGGTGTTTCTCTATGGGAAACCCCGATTCTATTCGCCAAGATAGCAGATGTGATCTTGAGGCTCTGTGTCGACTAATTTCGCCTGAACCAGGTGACGATAAATATGAAGTACACACTCCTGAGGATTGACGACCAAGTTGACCAGCTTAAGGGAGCATGGTGGTTCTCGAAGATAGACCTCAGATCAGGCTATCAGTAGCTCTGAGTTCGAGACGAGGATGCACAGAAGATGACCTTTAGATGTCATTATAGTAACTACGAGTTCTTGGATATGCCCTTCGGTGTAACTAATGCTCTTGTAGTGTTCATCAGTCTCTTGAATATGATCTCCTAGCCTTACCTAAGTCACTTTGTCGTAGTCTCCACTGATGACATTCTGATCTACTCAACAACTATGGAGGATCATATCTGCCATTTGCGGGTAGTACTAGACACATTCCGAGAGTAACATCTTTTTGGTATTCTCTCAAAGTTCTAGATTTTGATTCAAGAGGTTCAATTCATGGTACACATCATATATAATGATGGAGTTTTTTTGTATCCAGTGGTGATTGATGTGGTACTTTATTGGGAGCCTCACATGAGTGTGACAGAGGTAAGGAGTTTCCTGGGTTGTACTGGATACTATCAGTGTTTCATACTAGACATATCCAGAGTTGTTTCTCCACTATCATCCTTGAAAAATAATGGGCAACACTTCATGTGGTTAGATAGATGCTAGGATTCTTTTCAAGAGCTCAGGCAGAGGCTGACGTGTGCCCCCCATATTGAGGCTTCTAGAGGAGGGTGTTGGGTATGTATTTTACTGAGACACATTGGGGACCAGACATGGATGTTTCCTGATTCAGGAGAGGGAAGTGATTGCTTATGGTTCTTGGCAGCTGAGATAACATGAGTAGAACTACTCTACCCATGACCTGGTGTTAGTAGCAGTGGCCTTCACTTTGAATATGTGGCGACACTATCCTATGGGAAAGCGTTTTACCATGTACTATATTCACAAGAGTCTCATGTATATCTTTTCTTATAAGGACCTAAACCTGAGATAGTGATGTTGGATTGAACTCCCCTAGGACTATGAATTTGAGATAGTCTATACTCCTGGGAAGGGGAACGTTGTTACAGATGCACTCAGTAGGAGGACTAGTAGACAGCTGCTAGGAGAGGCGACATAGTAGCTGGCTTTGTTACAGATATCCATTGTGGATAGGTATGGAGTAGACTTTCTACAGCTTCTTACAGTCACTCCCCGACTTCTTTAGCATGTCAGGGAGGCACAACGTGGAGACACTAACTGTGAGATGTAACGTGCTCATATATCTACAAGGGAGGCACCTGGTGGATTTTCTGAAGGTGGGGAAAATGTCATCCTATTTACAAGACGTACATTGGTACCAATGGATCTTCAGGGGGATGTAATGAGGGAGTTCCACACATCCCCTCAAGTGGTATATCTAGGAGTGTCAAAGATGTACTAGGACTATAAACAACATCACTGGTGGCTAGGTATGAAGAAGGAAGTAGCATAGTTTGTCTCTTGATGCCTAACTTATCATCAAGTGAAGGAAGAGCACCATGTAGCAGATGGCTTAGTTCAGCCTTTAGAGGTCCCATAGTGGATGTGGTATGGGATATCCATGGACTTTGTGATAGTTCTTCCATATAAATCCTGGGGTCATGACTTGATTTGGGTGATCGTCGACTGACTCACCAAGTCCACCCACTTCATACTTATCAGAGAGCATGGTTCAGTTGAGAGCATGGGACGCCACTATGTGCTGGAGATTGTGCGACTATATTGAGTACCTTCTTCTGTTGTCACTGAACATAATACACAGTTTACATCTCACATAAGGAAGGGGTTATATGAATCTTTCCTTACACAATTTCACTCAAGCACTTCCTTCCATCATCAAATAGATGGTTAGACTGAGCGGACCATTCAGACCATTGAGGACATGCAACGTGCATGTGTACTCAGCTTCGGTCAAAACTGGGAGGAGCACTTGCCTTTGGTGGAGTTTTCTTATGACAACATATATCACTCCACCATAGGGATGGCACCTTTTGAGGCTCTGTATGAGTGACCTTGAAGATCACCCTTGTGTTGGACTAACCTAGGGGAGTCAACACTAGTGGGACCATAGATGGTACGAGATACTACGAAGAAGTCGCAAATCATCCAGGAGCGGATGAAGACTGAACAGAGCATGTAGAAGTCATATGCTGACACAAGATAGAGACCTCTGGAGTTAAAGGATAGTGACCATGTCTTTCTACTGGTCTCACCTTGATGTGGTCTACATATATTTGGCTGAGGCAGCAAGTTATCTCCACGATTCCTCAGGCCTTTCTAGGTCCTCAGTAGAGTTGGCAAGGTGGATTAATCTAAGCTCTTCCACCTCATTTGCATTGGGTGCACAATGTCTTCCACGTATCCTAGCTGAGGAGATACATGCAGGACCGTACCAACATCATCGACCATAGAAAATTGGACGTCAATGATTGGGTGGATTTTACGAAGGTTCTATTGAAGATTGAGGATCGACATGAGTGGGTCCTTCGTGAACGGTTGATACCTCTGGTGCACATTCACTGGCAGTACGGGAACCTCTAGGAGAGAACATGTTAGTGGTAGACTCAAATGAGAGCTCAGTACCACCATTAGTTCCCATAGTTTTAGTTACAACTTATGGGGATGTAAAGCCCTAAGGTGGGGAGAATTTAATGTCCCAGAAATTCCATGGAATATAATTTTTCTTAAATACATCATATTTTTATGATTTTGCAAAAATTTATGGCATTTGATTCTGAGGCCCGATGTGCCCAGAATCAATTAAAGATGTTTTTTTTGGGTACGTTCAATAAATGTAATAGCGGGATTTTATAACTTTTGAACCGGTGCTCAGAATTAAAATCTGAGGGCACTATTGAACTCGAATTGCCTGTATTCACTTAATAAGACTTTCACCTCAACGGAGGATAGTTGAGAATAAATGTTAGTTTTTAGGTTTTTATAAAATAATAATAAAATAATGTGTACAACACTTTATTTTATATTAAGCTGCAATGCGAGTGGTTTTTGGTTAAAACCTCCACTTGGGAGTTGGAGGTGGGACTGCCACAACCAAACATCCCAAGAGATTTTATGGTGGTGGATCCCACCAGAACATAACCTCCCATGAGAGTTTATGACGTGGGGACCACCAGTGACCACATAAACACTTTTTTAAAATAATAGGGGTGGGGTCAATTAGACCCCTATTGTTGGATGAGGATAAAACCTCTCAACTCTCCCTCATTAATGAGGAAGAGCCTATTGATTCCTCAAATCCCCAATTAAGTGGGTAAAACCCCCCTTGACCTCCCCAAATTAATCCATGACAACTATCTTTCATTAATTAGGTGGAGCCACATATATTATTCTCCCTTTTTGAATTCTATTCTAATAGAATAATATATATCCAATATATTATTTTTTTTGCATGATTCATTTTGCCGCAACGGAGGAAGTAGAGATCTAGGGAGAAAACCACCCAATGAGGAATGAGGAACCTCATTATCCAACGGAGAAAAAATGACACCAAAAACCTTTTTTGAATTCTTCCAACATATCCTACCGATGTGGAGTGTCTTCCACGACCGACACAACATGGGATTGGGGGTGCATGACGAATGAGGTGAACAACGAACATCATCATCTTCCTTCCATAACACCGTAAAAAATGACGAACGTTGATCGACGAATCAATGGTAGAGGGTTTACTTTGAGTAATATATTTCTTTTCTTTTTCTCACCGTCTCTTTGAATGGAAACTTTACGGAGATTGAAAATAACAAATGAAAATTATCTTCTAACTTTTTGATGAGTTGATTGTTACCAACCTAAAAATGGAGTGTGCGGGCCAAACCAACATGTCCCAACCCCTATGCTAATCTTGTTTATGATGAACCTCTGCATGAAGATGAGGCGATGACGATGAAGGTGACAACAATGAAGGTCGTGCTAACCATGACATCTGTGACTCACGCCGCCCATGTGATGCACTAATGCTTCTATCCGAACACTGCTGGCCAGAGAAGCATGCGGCCCTCCTTCCAGTGGACTCCAGGCGCCCAGCCTGGTGCTCGGCCCACCAGCTCGTGGCCTCCCACCACCCTCGTGCCATGATCGGCACCCTATCGACACCCCACTCCCCATCGGCGCCCCGCACACTGCCTGATGCCCTACCAGAACCCCTATGGTCAGCTTGGTCCCTGCCACGGTCTACCTGGCAGCCTCATGCCCTTCCCGGCCCCCTGTCGGCACCCGCAAGCTTTGCACGACTCCCTACCGTCTCCCCCACAGCCTGCCCATCCCCTGCCACGGCCTGCCTGACCCCTGTCGCGGCCTTCCCAGCCCCTGCTGCTCCCTACCCGGTGCACCTATGGCCAGCCCGTGCTCCGTACGGACTACCTGGTGGTCTGCCAACTTAACCGACCTCCTAGGCCAAACCACCTGAGCCGCACCACTCGCGGCACTAGCCTAACTGGCCCTGATGTCTTGGCCGAGTCACCAATATGTTGACCTCTAGGCCAAACCACCCTCATAGCCCGCTAGGGCGGGCCCAGCGGATCGGGCCAAAACATAGTGGGATGACCCGCCCATCGGATTAGGTCAGACCTAGCGAGTATGACAGGGTCGACCCAAACTTGGTTGGCATAGACTAGGTTGTCCCTTGTCGTTCGGACCTGGTCGGACCGGACATGGGCCAATTACTAACCCATTACCTACATGGGCCATATCATTGGCACCGAACATTATTTTGACGAACTGTCAGCGATACTGGTATTTTTGGAGCGAAGCCGTCCGATTTAGAATACCCCACTATAGTTCAGGGTATAGTGAGATATGGTCACGTTGGATCATACACGAATCCAACCGGGCCCCCAGGACTAAAAGGCTAATAACAATTACATTGGGCGTCTGATTGGCACACTGTCTATTGCGTTGAGACCCCTATGACGTGGCACACCTATGATATACATCAATGTGGGACTTCGTCACAGTTTTTGTATCCACTAGTAGCTCGTGGAGCAGATCTTCCATAGACAATCAGGAATTTGTATGGGAAACTAGTAGCTGCCTGAGACTTGACAACTGCTGACCAATTTGACTCTGAGTGATTTCATTATCCCAGTGGGGAGAACCTCTGTGTGATTTTGGCAGACCTGCGGTAGGGAGTGCCTCTATGTGATTGTGGCAGAACCATGGTACTCGACATGTGGAGTACCTTAGTATATCATGGAGATTATATGATAAGTGAATATATATCTTAATTAAGAATCATAAACTGTGATAGATTTTATTTGGAGAGAAATGTAAAAATTCTCTTGGAAGAATATATGAAAAATTCATTATAGTCATTTGAATTCCATATTATTCTTGAATATTTTAAGGAATTTTATATATAATTATTTATTGAAATATATAAAAGGAATAATGGATGTTATTGTTAAGGAATTGGTGATTAGTTTAATTAACCAGACATATCATGCTATATATATTATATATTAATAGATGATTTATCATTACATAACATAATAATTCATTATAAAATCATTTACATTTTCTTCCATTGGAAATGTGGACACATAAACAACAGGTCCATATGTTACCAATGTTATCTCCCATTATTATATTATTAACTAGAACACTTATGAGAAATTTCATATATAATACCATTCATCATAACCTTGGTAATGAAAACATAAAAAAGGGTGATATCATATTCTCTATAAGGGATGATACGAGAGATATCAAAATATCATGAAGATATGGTTATGATAATTTGATAATTATATTTGATAGTTATAACCTACATATCAGAGATCATAGACACGGGTCATGGAATAAATATAGGTATTTCATAAGACATGAATATTGATGGAATGGAAGAAATTAACCATTAGAAATTAACATTATCATTAATAAAAAACATTCAGTATACACAAATTCACTGGAAATCATTTACATAGTAGTTCAAGGATCCTTTGTAAGACTATCATAGTAGAATGGGTTCACTCCCCAAAATAGAATAGTAGTTATGGTTCACTCACAATTCAATCATTGTGTAAAATCCGATACAAATCTAGGTTCACCCCCAAATTTAGTCTTGATTATCTCATGAGATCTTGATTGATACCCATTATAGTGTTTGGATATATATGTGCGAAAGGTCACCTAATAAAAATATTATATATATTTTTTCAATAATATTATGATATAATAATCATACCATAATCAATGGTTAGAAATTGGTTTAATAAATATATAATCCCAAAATAATATGTGGAATGAATATTTTCTATACTCTTTTCCTTACATCATCATATCATAACAAATAGAAAAATAATCAGTTTTCATAAGATGTTTTTCATGATATAACCTCAAAATGGGAAATGGGATTCAAAAAAATTATTCACCAAAAAAATATACCATCCATATAATAATTTAAAAATGGTTAAATTTAAACCATCACTTGTCTATCCTCAGTTGTGTCAATGGTTTTACTATTAGTTGGAAATAATTCTAAAACCTAAATTATGGGGAACATTTCTTGATCTAAATATTCTTTCAATGAAAATATCATTTTAAAAGAAATTAAAAATTAATAAAATATTAGGGAAATGATTTTCAATATAAATAACATAGATGACTCATAAATTGTTATTTAAATAATATAATGGTGATGATATCATGAAATTTGACTTATTACAAACACATTTAATTAATGTTTTATTTCATTTTTTCAGAGAAAAGTCATACTAGAAATTTTTTGAAAATTTAAATGATTATTTCACTTAAAATTTTTAAATAATTAAAAAATAACAATTTCACTAATATATCATTTGAAGAATAAAAAAATTGAAATATTTTTATGAAATAATGTTTTTGATGAAAATTGTTTTTCAAACACCGATAGAAATAAAGATAATTTTTGTTAAAAACATTTTTTCAATCTATATAGTACACAGAGTGGTGTAAATGATGAGAAACATGATTTATATTGAAATAAATAGAGAAGAGTACATTTAAATATTTTATTTATATTTAGATCATTTTCTTTCATTATTTATTGCATAATAATTAAAAATGCAGACAAATGATGAAATTATAACATAAAAGAATTTCCAAAATTTGTATTTATGAATAGTATCCCCAAAAAACAACATTAAATTGAATATTTTCTATCCTTAAAATTAATTTCTTAGTTTTATTTTATATAAAATATGATTTATGTGAACATAATAAAATAACATAGGTTTATAAACTAATATACCACTCAATGAAGACTAGTTGATATAAAAAACTATTAACACGAGTCTCAAAATCCTTCATAGAAATTGGAACAAAATATATAATAAATTTTTTATTATTATAAATATTTTACAAAAACCTATATATAATATACAATATATTATTTTTATATGACATTTTATTACCTACTTTTTAACCATTCCACATTGATGTCCTGGGTTATGGAATACATGATATGTTTTTCATGTATAGTTTTACAAATTATTGTTGTTTCTATTTATTTGATAATGTTTTTCATAATACAGAGACTGTTAATAATGATATAAATATAATATATATTTAGTGTAAATTTATTCAATGAAATATATAAACACTGTAGATATAAAATTAAATACATTGTTCTTAGAGATGGTTGGACATACGTACACTTCATCACTGCTTCCATTTTTACAATAAATTGAAATAAATAAGTGTAATGAATATATAATCATTAAAGGAATTTTTAATGACATATATATCACATATTTACATTAAAAACATCATTATTTCATTCCATGTAATTTGTGAACAATTCACAATGCTTCAATAATGTTTTAGTTCTCCCTGCACACAGGTAACATTATCGTGTTCCCAAAAAATTGAAATTAATAATGTATTTATGAAATAATAAATAAAATAATATCAAAGATATTGTTTAAAAAAATATACTCCACCATTAAATAAATCTGCGTTAGTTTGTTATTAATAACTAAAAACATTAGTTCATGTGGTGGTGGTCAACTGTACAGATGAAGGAAATTTTCAAATAACATTGAAGGGATTGGGAGACTTATATTGGTTAACATATAGTTAATAATTTTATTTAAAAATTATAATATTAAGATGTTGTCATGGTTCATTAAAACATTGTTTTTCTTATAACACAATCTATCAATGAAATTTAATTATTCGAAAAAAATAAATCGTAAAATATCATGGTGTTACCTTCTACACCCATAAATTGATTTTTTTTTCATCAATAATAGTCAATATATATATATATAAGTGTACTTTTGAATCAGTGTATTCTCAGGTTCAAATATATATCATCAAACAAGTGGTTTCACCAAAAAACATTGACCAAGAGAGTGGTATTGTTTAATAAAAATATCTATATTCAATTCATAATGTAATAACCTGAGATTTTATAAGATACTTTTTTTAAATTTCTTTCATATCTTCTGTTGTACGATACACCGAGATTATCTTGCGCTATACGCAACACAGTATTAGCTTGCAGTATATGCAACACTATTCTTATATTGTGTTACACACAATTTCAAGTTTGTTTGATAATAGTTATTCTACGCAACATTGAGTATATACATATATATATATGTATTCAATGTATAAATGAAAAAATGGTTGGATTCTGTTATAATGAATCAATAAATGAGTATTGCACTATACGCAACCCTGACTTGGCTAGCATTACACGCAATCGTGACCTTCTTCGATATCATGTGTTGTACGCAATACCAGGTTTTACTAAACAACGATATGTTATTATAATATTATTATGAACTATCTGTTATGAATAGTATTAACCATATTTTGAAATTTATAACATTATTTTTCATCTTACTCATTTTCTAGAAAATGTTATAAGAACAAAATAAATTTTTCGTGTAAAATAAGTATTTTTAAAAAAATGCAGTTTTGCCACCCTTTTGATGGCGCACCAACTTTAAATCTAGTTTTTGACCTGTTTATAAGTTCAAATTGACAAAATAAAATTCGTCTTTGGAATCAAGAAATAAAAATTTACTTTGGATAACATTTTCATATTTTTCTGTTAACTTTCATATTTTAACGAATAGTAAAAACGCGTTACATTTTAATTAAAAACAACTTTTTTCATCGTAATAACTTATGTGGATAAATTATAATATTTAATGTTTTTAAAGTATAAATAGAATATATTTTTACCATTTAATATAATTTATGTCATTACCAATTATTTTACCTATAATTCGTAGGTTAAATCAATTCGATCTTTTGCAATGTTTTAAAGAAAAACCCATTTTCTTTCGACAACGAGATTAATTTTAATTTATCTTATGACACTATTGTGTATTGAATTTGGAAAAATAGATTCCATATTTGGAATCATTGGGTCAGAATTATGTTAATAAGCTACTTTTTATTTTAGGGAATTATGAATAGTAACTATGGTAAATTTTATTTACCATAATTAAAGGTAAATCGGGTAATTAAGGATAAATATAATATTAGAAAATTACCCTAACACATTAAAAAATTCTATTGGATGGATAAAAGTATACCCATATCACCTAAGGGTCGGATTAGATTCATTTTATGGACTTTTGACCATGGAAATAATTTAATTATTATTAAAACCAAAGAAAGTGACAACATGTCACTCTCTTAAATACTATAAGTATAATAATTTTATTTTGTGATAAAAATCATAAAACTTCGAAAATGAATAGTCTCCAGAAATATAATTAAATTATCTACATCATAATGATTTATGTAGAATTTTTAGGGATTAAATAATTGTCATTAATGGTGATACATTAATGATGCAGAGACTATTTATTATGTGAAAAGTCAGTAATATAGTTTTTATTTAAATAATAATACCCATTAAAAGGCCCAAAAACCTGACAAAAACTTATTTTTAGTGTATATATATACCATAATAATCTAATGACCTAATATATAACCGTTTGGAGTCTTATAATAGTGATTATGGCACTTATATTATTTTATTTTAAATGATGTCAAAATTGTCACCTTAATAATTTAATAAATATAACAATTTAATTATTGGGATTTTAAGATGATAAATTCTAGTAAAAGTATTATTGTGAAATTTAATAGATTTATCTTCATCATAGGATTTTATTTTTAATATTTATGCAACACAAAAGTATATTAAATAATTATACAAAAATGTTGTAGTATTTATTTTATTAAGAGATAAACCAAATAAATGGTTTTAAAAATAATAAAATAAATATAATATGAACTATTTAATGTGCTCCACTACTTTTAGTGACACATATGACCTTTTATGAATCTATTAAATCTTTTAGTTCTAACCTATTTTCTTTATATATTTTATTTAAATTCATATAAATGAATAGTGTCAATATTGACACTATTGTTATTTTATAAAAATAACATATTATAAAATTGTTTAAAAATCACAAAAATATTTAAAAATTGTAAATTTAAATTTATAAGGTCTAAAATGTTATAAAGTATCCAATTATGTAAAATTCACAACAAATAAGTAATTTTTTGTTATAATTTAAAATTTAGATTGTTATTACCACAAATAAAATTAAATTGATTAAGTAAGGATAAATAAAGTTGATAATGATTAAAATAATTTTCTAAAATGTATAAATTTTATTGTTTGATGAGATTAAAACCCTATATCATATAATATTCTAATATGAGTCATTTGTTGAGGTTTTTAAGTGGTGTTAGATTTATAATAAATTAATATTTTTATGATTTCCAAAGGTGCCCCTCTCATCCCTTATAAAAGGCCACCTCCTCCCTCCCATCCTCGCACCAATTTGAGCCTTCAAGATCATCCAAACCCTACCAAATTATCATCTCCACTTCCCTAGAAACATCCTCGAGGTCATGGACTTCTTCAAAGAGAAGTTTTAGTGCCCTAAGAGGAGGTCTCAAAGAGGCGCTTCAAAGTAGAGGTAATATCCGTTACCGATTCTTTCAAATTTATTTATTATTCTAATTTGTCATCTTTAGTTGTTTCATTATGAAGTAATAACATCAGTATCACTAATATACTGATATTTTATTATAATTATGAAACAAACCTATTTCACCATCTATCCATCCTACGGAAAACGAAATCACTGCGCGTGCATACGTACGGGATACCGTCTCCATGTTGTGGTGTAATCTAGTTTTCCAATACCACCTTACTTGTATAAGTATAATGGTGAAAATAATAACTATACATAGTTATTATAACATCATACTGATTTTGATATATTTTATCATCCACCCCAATTCAATTCAATAATTATGGAAACGATATCATCACTCGTGTGTACGTACGGACTACCGTCTCGATGACATGATGAGATTCATTCTCCATGTTAACCATTAAAGAATGATTATAAAGTATATATAATAAATAATATGGAAATATATGACATTATAAAGATATTGAATTTATGTATATATATATTTATTTCATCTAATTAATTCCATTATACTCAATAAGGAAACGAAAACAGCGTTCATGCGTACATACGGCCTACCGTCTACATGAACGATGTATTTCATTCCATTTATTGATCTATTATATATATGTATATTCTGAATATATATTATATATAAATCATGTTTTATATTCTGGAATTAATTAATCATGATCTAAGTAATCATATGGATAATTACAAGTCAAATCGCAAACCATAAATGCACTGATCTTACTCAAAACTCTACATTAACATTATTTACAAAAGAATGGGTAATATAAAGTCATATATGAACCATATATGATATAATAACAATGAAGATGATTATGTAATAATTCAATGACATTATGTAAATCATTATACAGGAATTTTGGATCCATGCGAAGCATATGAGACCTAAGGTAAGGGATAATTTTGCAAATCTCTGTTTTATCTGAGATTTCATATTCATAAGTATTTACTGGGGTTATTTCTATCATCCATGTCCATGTTTTATAAAAGTTTTTCCATGTATTTTTAATGTTTTTTGACCCATTCTTGTCTTTTACTACATGGTATGTAAGGAATCTTTCTTTTGTTTATGTTACGAGGAACTTTTTGACTTTTCCGACAAAAGTACGAGAAGAATAATTTTTTAACTTAAATGGCATGAACGGATTTTTATAGTTTTATATAGACATATTTACATGAAGATTCCTCAAAAATATTTCATGAATATTTTAAACAAAATCATTTTCTATTAAAATTTAATGACATTTTGTGAAAATAAAATGATTTTGAAGAATAAAGGATATTTTTCTCAAGAATTCATTTCAAGTGTTTTATCAGAAACATTTTCCATCTATGATGACATTACTTCATATGTGTATGTTTCATGTATAATGTATCTATGATTTACATGGTTTCACTTTTCTTATGATGAAATATCCATTTGTTTTATATGGATTATGTGATGATGAGATGATGTTTATGAAACCTATTTTATTCTGTGGGTTATGATGAATGTTCTAAGATTATTTTGTGGAACAAGTAATAATGATTTCATTATGAGATGGGTGGGACATATATCTCCCTCCAATTCATTGGGTAATGATTTATAACTCATGAGATAGACATGGCTATATTGGTATTTTAATCCGGTTTAGTGTTACAGGAATGAAACGAGGAGTGAACTCGATTCAGAAAGGGACTTTGTCCACTAAGATTGTCCTGGAAAAAATGCCTTGGCTACTATGGAAATTATGACATGTGTTGAATGGTTTCCAGAATTACTTGTTTTATTCCTATGCTATTTAATCATGATTTATGTTCCTTTATGATATATGCCTTACGTACTTCCAAGATTTATGTCTTTGATCAAGGTTTTAATGTTTAGATATCATGTTCATGTTTTTTCTTTCCAATGTCTATGGATTGTTTTTTGTTCTCTATGTTTGGCCTTACTGAGCATTTGAGCTCACCCTTTTATGTGTTATTTTCTCCAAGAAATAAAGAATGTTTTTAGGTAAGGAAACAAAAAGGGGAATATTGTTATGGGAGATGTTTTAGATCTTTCAACATGATTAGTTGTTTATATTCCGAGTTTCCAAATACATTAAACTATTACAATCCTTGTGTGTTTTTTTGTTATGTATTAAGTATTCCGAAAAAGTGATGTAATTTCCATGTACGTCAAGCTTTGGACCTCTACAGTTGGTATCAGAGGAAAGGTTTAGTCAACCTTTGGAAACTAGGATGCGAAAACATTAGTGAGATCGCTAGAGATATTTCTATGGTATGTCCAGTGATGTCCTTAAGGATAAGTATACATATAGGATATAGTCTTAGAACTACGGTATTGATCTTAGATTTTAACATAAGATGTTAGATATTGAGGGAACTCCCCCTTTACTATGTTGTTTTCCCTAGCATGATTTTTTCCTCTCACAGAATTCATTTTGTGTTTTCGTCAACACAGGGAACCAGAAGGAATTCGGTTAACATTGAATCCAATAGACAAATTGGTGACTATGAGAAACAAAATTGCATAATTCCTAGAGAGAAATATATTGTTATTATGCCGAATCAGTCATCGCGATATATTATTAACATGGTGAAATTTAGTGGTATGCCTAATTCATCAAATAAGAGGAAGATAGACTATTATTCATGTTCGCAAGTTGAGGATCATAATGAAAGGAAGATTGAGATTTCTAAAGAAGGGAAGAAGAACCTTGAGGAATACCTCAAATGGAAGAATAAATGTTATCGGTGTGGAGAAAAGGGTCATAGAGTGACAGACTGTTATGGAGTTCAATGTCTTATTTGTGGAGAACTTGGGCATTACCCAACTCAATGCCATGACCTAAAAAATTACTTCTAAATCAAGGAAGGACTTATTCCAGGACAATCATTGAAGAGGATGGATTGAATTGTTTATGTATTGGTATTCAGGAATAATGTTGTTGAGGTACTTTTATGGTGTATTAGAATATATTTTTTATTATTATATTATGGTTTTCAAAAAATTTATGGTACCTGTAACCATGAAAGTTTATTCAGACATTTTTCGAAAGTAGATGATATGTGCATAATGACGGGATAAAAATATAATGAGATGTTTTATTTTATTCATGAAATCATGACTGATATATGGACAAAGTGATATCATGGTTTGAGTATATAGAAATTTTGGGATTTTTTTATGTGGAAAGAGTTAACTTTTGACAGCATTCATGTTTTCACTAAGGTTAAATGGGTATTCATTTTTCAAGAGAATACATGATTAAGGTATTCACATGTTTCTAATTTGACCAAAAAGATATATCTTATGATATATGGGGGATAAATGATGGCATTCACGTCATTGTTATCTGACATTTCAAGTAATCATTTTATTTATACTAAGAGTTTGGAACGAAGTATTTTAAATAAGCTTAAATATTGGAATGGATTATGTTGGAAATAAGTTAGTATTTTTTAATGATAGAAATTTTTCAATATTATTGATGGGATGTTATAGTAATGTAGTTTTAGAAAAAGGACAACCTGAAGGAAGGGCGAAAACCTATTGCATCGGACAAGGCTGTGGGAATCGAACCCACAACCAAATCGAGACTAGCCTTTATCTCCTACCACTGGCCTACAGGAAGTCCCTGGTTAGTAGAAACTAGTTTTATTTTATTAAGCGGTATGATATATGAAGTTTAAGTTCATTTTTGGAACCATATATGATTAATCTAACCATATGATGGACTTATAACTTTTGCTAACCTTTTGTTTGAAACAGATGGAATGACCCATAATTATATCAAATGATCTGCTAACACATCACGAATAACAAATTCAACTTCATTTCTTTCAGTGATGAAGTGGAAATTGTTAAATTCATGAACAATAGTGAGATTGTACCAAATTCATGTAAGTATTTCTTTTAATTAATCATCTTCTGGGAAATGATATTGAAAACCAAAAATTTTGTCCTAGTGACCTTATATCCGATGAATCAGATGATACCTTAGATCATCACAAATATATGGCTTTATGATTGTTGGCTTTTTCATAGCCAGGTTCTCTACCACTCTCTATCAAAACATGATGGTTATATTTCTCTTCTATATCCATATTTGCACCTATATTCTTTTATGTGGAAACCCAGGGATTAGTTTATTTGGGTAACCGTTATGTTTCATACTTTATTTTTTAAAGATAAATTATGGTACTAATTTTTATGATATGGGTTTCAGTTAAAGAAACTTTCAAGTAAAAAACCATTTATAACCCCGACAAATTTGGAGGGAGAAATTCATTTTAAGGGGGTTGAATGTAATAACACGAGATTTTATAAGATATATTTTTTTTAATTTTGTTCATATCTTCTTTTGTATGATTCACCAAGATTATATTGTGCTATACGCAACACCGTATTAGTTTGCAGTATACGCAACACTATTCTTAGATTGTGTTACACACAATTTCAAGTTCGTTTGATAATAGTCATTATACGCAACATTGAGTATATACATATATATATATTCAATGTATAAATGAAAAAATGGTTGGATTCTGTTATAACGAATCAACAAAGGATTCTTTCACTATACGCAACCCTGACATGGCTTTCATTACACACAATCATGACTTTCTTCGATAGCATGTGTTGTACGCAATACCGGGTTTTACTAAACAACGATATGTTATTATAATATGATTATGAACTAGCCGTTATGAATAGTATTAACTATATTTTGAATTTTATAACATTATTATTCATCATAATAATTTTCTATAACATGGTATAAGAACAAAATATATTTTTCGGGTAAAATAAGTATTTTTAAAAAAATGCAGTTTTGCCGCCTTTTTAATGGCGCAACGACTTTAAATCTAGTTTTTGGCATGTTTATATGTTAAAATTGACAAAATAAATTTCTTTTTTTGAATCAAGAAATAAAAATTTATTTTTAATAAATTTTACATATTAATCTGGTAACTTTCATATTTTAATGAATAGTAAAAACACGCTATATTTTATTTAAAAACAACTTTTTTCATCGTAATAACTTATATGGTTAAATTATAATATTGAATGTTTTTACAGTATAAATAGAATATATTTTTACCATTTAATATAATGTATGTCATTACCATTGGTTTTACCTTTAATTCGTAGGTTAAATCAATTCAATCTTTTGCAATGTTTTAAAGAAAAACCCATTTTCTTTCGACAACGGGATTAATTTTAATTTAACTTCTGAAACTTTTGTGTATTGAATTTGGAAAAATGGATTACATATTTGGAATCTTTGGCTCAAAATTATGTTAATAAGATACTTTTTATTTTTGGGAATAATGAATAGTAACTACGGTAAATTTTATTTACCATAGTTAAAGGTAAATCGGGTAATTAAGGGTAAATATAATATTATAAAATTACCCTAACACATGAAAAAATTCTATTGGATGGCTAAAAGTAGACACATATCACCTAAGGGTCGGATTAGATTCATTTTATGGACTGTTGACCATTAAAATAATTTAATTATTATTAAAATCAAAGAAAGTGACAACATGTCACTCTCTTAAATCTTATAAGTATAATAAAATTAATTTAGTGATAAAAATCATAAAACTTCAAAAATGAATAGTCTCTAGAAATCTAATAAAACTATTTACATCATGATAATTTATTTAGAAATTTTAGGGATTAAATATTTGTCATTAATGGTGATACATTAATGATACAGAAATTATTTATTAAGTGAAAAATCAGTAATATAGTTTTTATTTAACTAATAATACCCATTAAAAGGCCCACAAACCTGACCAAAACTTATATGTAGTGTATATATATACCATAATCATCCAATGACCTAATATATAACCGTTTTGTGTCTCATAAAAGTGATTATTACACCTATATTATTTTATTTTAAATGATTCCAACGTTGTCAACTTCATAATTTAATAAATTTAACAATTTAAATATTGTGATTTTAAGATGATAAATTCGAGTAAAAGTATTATTGTGAAAGGTAATATATTTATATTCATCATAATATTTTATTTTTAATTTTTATGCAACACAAAAGTATATTAAATAATTATACAAAAATGTTGTAGTATTTATTTTATTAAGGGATAAACCAAATAAATGGTTTTAAAAATAATAAATTAAATATAATATGAACTACTTAATGTGCTCCACTAATTTTTGAGAAACATATGACATTTTATAAATCTATTAAATATTTTATATCGAAAATATCTTCGTTATATATTTTATTTAAATTCATATAAATGAATAGTGTCAAAATTGACACTATTGTTATTTTATAATAATAACATATTATATAATTGTTTAAAAATCACAAAAATATTTAAAAATTATAAATTTAAATTTATATGGTCTAAAATTTTATAAATTATCCAATTATGTACAATTCACAACAAATATGTAATTTTTTGTTTTAATTTAAAATTCATAATTTTATTACCACAAATAAATTTAAATTGATTAAGTAAGGATTAATCATGTTGATAATGTTTAAATTAATTTCCTAACATGTCTAAATTTTATTGGTTTATTATATTAAAACCATACCTCATCTAATATTTGATTATTAGTCATTTATGGAGGTTTTTAAGTGGTTTTAGATTTATTATAAATTAATATTTTTAAGATTTCCAAAGGTGCCCCTCTCCTCCCTTATAAAAGGGCACCTCCTCCCTCCCTTCCTCACACCAATTTGAGCCTTCATGCTCAGCCAAACCCTTCAAAATTCTCTTCTCATCTTCCCTAGAAACATCTTAGAGGTCCTGGTCATCTTCAATGACCAATTATAGTGCCCTAAGAGGTGGTCTCAAAGAGGTGCTTCAAATAAGAGGTAATGTCTGTTACTGATTCTTTCAACTTTATATCTTCTTATACTTATAAATCTTTAGTTGTTTCATTATAAAGTAATAACATAAGTATAACTAATATACTTATATGTTATTATAATTATGAAACAACCCTATTTCACCATCTAACCATCCTATGAAAAATGAAATCACTGCGCGTGCGTACGTACGGAATACCATCTCCACGCCGTGGTGTAATCTGTTTTTCCAATACTACCTTACTTGGATGGGTATAATGGTGTAATGAATAACTATAAATAGTTCTTATGAAATCATACTGATTCTGATATATTATATCATCCACTCCAATTCAATTCAATAATTATGGAAACGATATCATCGCTCGTGTGTACGTACGGACTACCGTCTCCACGACGCGATGAGATTCATTATCCATGTTAACCAACTAAGAATGATTATAAAGTATATATAAGAAATAATAATGAAATATATTACATTATAAAGCAACTGGATTTATGTATATATATATATATAAATTTCATCTCCTTAATTCCATTATACTCAATAAGGAAACGAAAACAACGTTAATGCGTACATACGGCCTACCGTCTCCATGAACGGTGTATTTCATTCCATTTATTGATCTATAATATATATGTATTTTATGAATATATATTATATATAAATAATTTTTTATATTCTGGAATTATGTAATCATGATCTATGTAATCATATGAATAATTACAAGTCAAATCACAGACCACAAATGAAACGATTTTACCCAAAACTCTACATTAACATGAATTTACAAAAGAACAGGTAATATAAAGTCATAAATGAACCATATATGATATCATAACAACGAAGATGATTATGTAATAAGTCAATGACATTATTTAAATCATTATACCGGAATTTTGGATGCATACGAAGCATATCGGACCTAAGGTAAGGGGTAATTTTGCAAATCTCATTTTTATCCGAGATTTATTATTCGTAAGTATTTACTAGGGTTATTTATATCATCCATGTCAATGTTTTATAAAAGAGTTTTCATGTTTGTTTAATGAAATTTTTACCCATTCTTGTTATTTAATACATGGTATGTAAGGAATATTATTTTGTTTACGTTATGAGGTACTTTTTTACTTTTCTGTCAAATGTACGAGAAGAATGTTTTTTATCTTATACGGCACGAACGGATTTTTACAGTTTTATAATGCCTTATTTTCATGAATATTTCTCCAAAATATTTCATGACTATTATCAAAAAAATCCTTTTCTTTAAAAATTTCATGACATTTTGTCAAAAGAAACTGATTTTGAAGAATAAAAGATATTTTCCTCAAGAATTCTTTTCAAGTGATTTATTAAAACCATTCTCCATCTAAGATGACATTACTTCAAATGTGTATGTTTCATGTATAATGTCTCTATGATTTACATGGTTTTACTTTTCTTATGATGAAATATCCATTTGTTTTATATGAATTATGTGATTATGGGATGATGTTTATGAAACCCATTTTATTCTTTGGGTTATGATGAATGTTTTAAGTTTATGTTGTGGCACAATTAAGAATGATTTCATTATGAGATGGGTGGGACCTATATATACCTCCAATTCATGGGGTTAAGATTTATATCTCATGAGATAGACATGGATGGAATGGTAAGTTAATCTGGTTCCGGGTTATAGGACTGAAACAAAGAGTGAACTCGATTCAGAAAGGGACCTTGTCCACTAAGATGGTCTTGACAACAATGCCTTGGCTACTATGGAAATCATGACATGTGCTGAATGGTTGCCACAATTACATGTTTTATTCCCATGATATTTTATCATGATTTATGTTCCTTTATGATATATGCCTTACGTACTTCCAAGATTTATGTCGTTGCACAAGGTTTTAATTTTTAGATTTCATGTTCATGTTTTTTCTTTCAAATGTCTATGGATTGTTTTGTGTTCTCTATGTTTTCCCTTACTGATCATTTGAGCTCACCCTTTTATGTTTTATTTTCCCCAGGAAATAAAGAAAGGTTTTAGGTAAGGAAACAAAAAGGGGAAGATCGTTATGGTAGATTTTGATGATCCTTCATCATGATTAGTTGATTATATTCCGAGTTTTCAAAGACACTAAACTATTACAGTCCTTGTGTGTTTTTTTGTTATGTATTAAGTATTCCGAAAAAGTGATGTAATGTCCATGTATGTAAAGATTTGGGCCTCTACACATAACATTAATTTTTTGATTCTTGTAAAAAATATCATACTATAGTGGTATGACTTATTTGTTCAATATATGTAGGGGATCAGGTATGTTTTTTATTTATATAGATACAAGGAACATATCATGGACTTGAAAATGTTTCCATGGAAGTTTCATAATATAACTATGATCTTGATACATTCCCAAATTTCAAATGGACCAATATATATTGGGACTAAATTTCTTTTCATCCTTAATATCAAAATCTTTTCCATGTATAAATTCATTGAAATCATAAGTCATCAACCCAGAATTATAGATATCATTGATGATTAAGAGCATAATCATTCTGTTGAATTTGTCCCCCCATTTTGTACTTTTTAATTTCCATAGAATTATACATAATTTATTTTGTTATCTCATGACTCAATATAATTATTTCAATATCTTCTTTCCATAACATTAGAGATATACATTTCCTTCCACATTGGTTATCATATTGATCCATACGAAATCTATATTGAAACATATTTTTATATTAATTGAACTATAGGAATGTGTTGATCTCAGAAACATTGTAAATCCATTGAATATGTTCTCTATATATCATATAAGGTTTAAATTTTTATCTAATATTGACCATCTTTCTATGGATGATAAACATTTATAACAATCAAATGGGTATAAAATTCTTGTTGATGATTTCTTTAAAACAAATAGGTAGGATTTATAGCCTCATCGGACAGAATGAAATATAGTACTCCTTAAAATCATTCAACTTCGATAATTTTTATCATGGAATGACAGTATAATGAGAAATATTCTCTAATAGTGACGATTTGTGATGAATTTGAATGTAAACTGGATAAAAAGCATATAGCATTGCAACCTTTAGATGTTTTGGGGAGCCTGATAACCAAATACATAGTGATTTTTCAATTTCCACTCATTTATTGGTAATTTAATTAATATCACCTTATAATTTTTTCTCTCAACATAAAATTGATTACATAAAAATAATTGAGAAGAAATAATTGTGTTATCTTTTGAAATTCCTTCTCATTAAAAATAACCGTTAAAATTACTATACACATTCAATATTATAGGATCAATAGAGATTTATGAACAATGATATTGATCAAACAACACCTATAATTCTATAATATTGGAAACAAATACATTTTACACAGATCATATCATTCTATAATGATAATGCATAAATTTAGGAACATTTCTATCATTCTTTTGAAACCTTATATCTTCTTTATGTGCTTCATAAATCATTACATGGATATATTTTTGAACATTAAATTAATAAAGAAAATATTTCTTCACTTCCTTCAAGATCTCCAGACATATCCATTAGAAATACAAAATTAATTGATATTATTATATTAACCAAAAATTATCTACCCGGATACATTAAAAACAATGAATCCTCCCCATCGGTATATTTTCTATGGGTGTAATGTATTAATAATTAAAAATCATTAGTCAAATACAAACATACACTCTAGATTAAATTCAACTCATTCTATGTTAATATATTATTCATATTTTTTATAGGTATATAAAAAAATATATCAGACATTTCTCCATTAAGATAGTTCTTAAATATCATTAAAGATAAATTTACCACAACTATCTCTAAATCATGAGTTGGGGTATTTTTTTTAATAAAAATGAATTTTCATGAGGTAGAAGATATAATCATTTCAGTACTCATAATAATTAATGAAATACCTTTTTTGATTCATTACTAAAGATTATAAACCATTCTCCACAATAGGGTAATGTTAGAATAGGTGACAAAAACAATATTATCTTTTGTTCCTTGAAATTTTATTAACATTAATCTATCCATAGGAACATGGTTCATTTTTCAGTTAACATTTCTTGTGGATTAGTTAGTCATGAGAAATTCACCACATGTTTAAAATAACATCCAACTAAATTAATAAAAAATTGAACTAATTTACAATTTCTGTTCTGGTCTGATATTCATTTTACATTATCTTTGAGGGATCAAAAAACATACACTCTATTGGGATTTTATATCCAAAAAATGAAATGTGTTACATCAGATGATCACACTTTTAAAAAATACTCATATATATTCTCATTTCATTGGGTCTTTGGCCCAATTATCATAAGATTATAATAATCATCCATTATATTTGAATAAAAAGTATATTATCTATAAATAAAACCACTTCCTTATCAAGGTAATAACTAAGACACTATTAATTAAGTCCATAAATATTGTGTGGGAATTAGTTACATCAAACTACATAACAATATTTTTATAGTTTCCACACCATTTATGGGATACTACCTTGAGAATATCCACATAAATTTCGCTCAAAAATGATATCCATTATGATGGTCAATCTTGGAAATGTATAAATCTCTATGATTAGATCAACTATTTCATCAATATGGGGTAGAGGAAAGTTGTTTTTATTTTGGTATTTTTATTCTTCCAATAATCAATGTTGAGTTGCATTGATACACTAATCATTTCAATAAAAAATAAATGGTTCACCACAATGTGACACACTGTGATAAATTAATAAATGATCATGGTTCTCCAGTAGTGTCTCCATTAATTCATTTTTCTAAATCCGGGATATTCTACAGGGAGTCATTGAAATAGGTGTGGAATAAGGAATGCGATTTATTAAGAAATTTTAAAAAAAAATTCATGGATATAATAAATTTATAGAAATACATATAAGGATCATGAAAAATATTTATATTATTTATATCATGTTTCTCTAGAAAAATCAATGATAAAAACCCTTCTGAATTGGAATAATGGCCAAAACATTGTATGTGATCTACATCAGAATTTCATGCTTATCCTCACAATAATATGTGATCATAAGCTTATTTGAAATATAAAAATAACATTGAAACAAAATAATTTATGGAGGATTTATGTAATGAAATCCAATCCTTCTATAAGATAATATATAATTTAACCATATGAAGACTGAAAAGACATATAAGATGAACATTTCCACAATAAATGAAGAGAAATGATTCATATACTTGATATGGTATCATTGTACCATTATGGGTTATCATGCATAATTTTATATATAATAATATGTGTGGAATATTGAAACACTTATAAAATGGTTCGGATTCAAATGGATGGGATGATATACTATAAAATAAGATATTTATATTTACATAGTGGATTTTATTTCTATCATTCAACACATCGTTATGACACCACTCTTCATAAATAGTGATCACATGAGATTTCCTTATTTCTCTATGACTAGATATTTCCTCCACTGATCATAATTTTTAGAATTCATATTTTTGGAATTTTAATCATATTGATCATACTCAGTGCATTTGAAATAATGTATTGTTGGTTCTTTATCCATTAGATCATTCTATCTAATTTTATCATTAACTAACATCTTCCCACCATTTTGAAAATGAATTTTGTTGAAATATTCCATTCCAAATTTTAATCATTTACTAATACCGTTATGAAAATATAATCTATGATTATTTTTAAAAAATTATCATGATGGAAGGTGTATCATATTCTCTTCATGGGTTTTACATATTCCTTAGTTCTAAATATTCTTTTTCTTGTGAAAACAATGATTGTTATGGGTAACTCCAATGTCTGTTATGAACTTGATAGCACATTTAACAATTTTATCATAGCTAAACATGGACATTATATTTATTTTTATTTTTAATAGTTTATAATCAAATAAAGAAAAGATCTAGAGAGTATTCTGGTTGGATGATTGTTCAAAAAGTGTACCTCTAAATTTATGTAAAAGTTACTTCACATGTACCAACCTATTCCTCATCCTTCTTATTTATGAAAAGTAACAACCTCCCTATTTTTTACAAAGTATTTTATGCTTTAAATGTTTAAAATTATTATCATAAAATCATACCATTACATAGTGTAATTTTCAGCATGTTACCATGTATTCATGATGATATTACGTCATTAATATATTTCCCCATCCCACCAATATAGATCCAAAATGAATTTATAATGTTCTCAACACTGGGTAATGGTAAATAAATTTTTTGTTGTATTTATTCAGTTCATAGTAATTAATGGATTGTCACAACCAAAAAAATATTATGGATGTTGCCTCACAAATGGATTAACAAATCTATGTTCCCGCTTTTTATAATTTAAATTATTAATGGGATTCATGACCTGATAATCCTGTTTGGGAATAAATATTAAATCATTCATTCCAACTCCCATTATTTTTATCTACTCAGTACTGAAATTATTGTAATTTTCTTTTAAATTTGAATTAACATAATTACATTTGGTTTTTGATATTGAAAAGTATAAATAATCATAGTTTAAGAAACAATAATCATATTGCGATAACCACATGCTCATGAAAATTCATTTATAGTATTTCTAAATCATAAGTACTTTTATTATAATATATGAAAACTTATGTTTATCTATTTTCATTCATAAAAATAATCATTTTAAATCATTTTGGATGGATCATATTGATTTTTTGAATTTCTAAAGCATACCCATCATTAGTTTCCAATTCAATATAGAGCATGGCCCATTATATTGTACTATGTGAGGATTTAATCTAAATTAATATTATATTTTCATAGAAATTTCCCCATAGTGGATATATTTTATATCCATATCCACTTGTATTATCATGTAATAGATGTAAATTTATGGAAACCACTCACTATATCCATTACCAAAATTCTTATACTTTTTTCAAAACATTTACCCATTATTTTACATTTCCTTAAACATAAACATATGGATCTCCCTAAGGTTATATCATCATAGTTTACTAATAATAACTTTTAATTTCTATGATACGATATTTAATGTCCCGAAATCCACATAAATAAATATTTTATATTAAGAGGTGAACATTAATTTAGTAACATAACAATATGTGTTGGAATCATTTAGGTATAGTTATTTTTGGAAAATGGGACACATAAACAATTTGTATATAACTGAGCTACATTATCTCGGAATATTTTCATATTACTAAAAAAAATTTATATATGATACATAATTTTCGTATCAAAACCTATGGAAGGAAACATAATAAAGGGTGAGATTTTATTCTCAATAGGGATAAACAATGGAGATATCATTATATATTGAACATAAGCCTATTTTAAAATGATAATTACTATTGATAACCACACCCTTCATGTCATATATCATAAACCGATGTCATGGAATAAATCATAAAATTTCATATGACATGAATCATAATGGAATCAATGTAGATGAATGTTGAGAACATTACACTAGAATAACATATATATTTGTTCGATTCCAATGAACATAGAAAGTAATTTTTGTAGTAGTTCAATGATCATTTAGAATAATATCCTAGTAGAATGGGTTTAATCTCCAAACAATCATTATATTCAATGCATAATCCCATTAATATCATACCAGATAGTCTCCCTTAATGAAATGAGTTCATTCCCCATTCTAGTCCTATTTTTATAATATGATACCAATCCTTATCTAATCAATTAGAGGGATATTTGGGAATAATAATCACATAATTAATGTAATAAGTATTTGTTCCAAATTATTATTAAACATTACTCACAAAAATCCACATAAAAATAAATTTAATTAATAATTTTTTTATAGTGTAACATGTTGAAACGAAATAGGGCTTATAATTATTTTATCAATTTATCATTTCATAACAATTATAAAAAGAATATGGATTCATATTAATTCTATCATTGTATAAAATTTGGAATAGAAATGTGTTTAATAAAAATATTTTCATTATAAAGATAAACCATTAGATATTGCATAATAATTTTATACTCAGATCACATCACTAGTAAATAATATTTCATATAATACGATGTTATATTATGTGTACAATTTTTTTGAAAGTTAAATAACATAGAATGTTTCTTTTGAAAAATATTTTCTCTTGAAAATAATATTTTTAAATAATTAAAAATTATTAAAATGTTGTAGAAGTAGTATTTATAGAAACTAACCTTGAAAATTTATAATTTATTCATTATAAAAAAATGTATTGACATTGGAAAATTATTTTCTTGCCATATAGGTCAATAAAATATTCCATTTATATATTGGACAAAATCCGAACATGCCTTTTTTGAAAAATAACATTAATATTTCTTCGAAAAAAATTAAAATTCCAAAGATGTATAATATACCTTTTATTAATAATTTTTATAATTTTAAATACATTTTTTAAAACATTTTTTATATCATGGTTTCGTAATAAAAGGTATTTTCAACCGAATGTGGAAATAAATAATATTTTTCTTAAAAATATTATTTTGAAATTCAATGTGCATAAATTGAGTAAAATAATGGAAAACATGTAAAATATTGAAATATAAATATGATAATATATTTCATGATATTCTTAAGAGAAGTATAACAATCATTCATTATTGGATATAAAATACGAAACAATCCAAATAAAAAATGGGATTTGAAAATAAAACAATTTCTACTTTGTTAATATTGTAACAGAATACCCATAAAGGAATAAAATTGATTGAAATATGTAAAATAATGATAATAAATAAATTCATTGATTTAAATTTCAATGGGGTTTTATATTGAATTCATAATAGGTGATCTATTCATAACAAAACATAATTCTCATAGAAACCAAATCAGTACAAAAAATCTCTCACCATAAGTATCAAATGCATTCATACACATTCCTACATACTATATAATAAATATATATTTATTATAAATAAATAAATTAAATATATATATATATATAGATATCATACCATATAATATTTACTTATGTCCATTTTTTACATATAAGTTAACAATTTCTTCTAAAATTATCGTTTTCGGAAACAATTGCATTGTATTTCAAGTATGTTTTCATTTGTTATGTTGGGACTCATATGTTTTTCATTTTTTCATATAATACCATAATTTATCTATTATATTTATATATTTTATATTTTATATAAAATAATTTGGTTCATTCTCTAAAATTTATATATTGAAAATGAAATACAGTATTCACGGACATAGTAGGTTATACATACCCATGAACAATGTTTCTATTATCATAATGATTAGAATAAAAAACAAAAATAATATATTTACATTACATAATATGTTTGATTTCATATATATCATATATTTTCATTAAACCCACCTTTATAACCTTCTATGTAAAGTATAAATGAATCACATCGCTTCATGTGGTGACAGCCTTCCATTCACACAAATGACATTGTCATATCCCCATAGAATGGAATGTAAGAAGGTATATGTGATATAAGAGTTAAATAAGTATAAATATATAATTAATATTGTATATAAGAATTTAATAATTAAAATTTTAAATCTATAAATGGAGGTTATTGTTAAACTAATAATATATATTCACGAGGAGGTTGTCTTTTGTATATATGATTGATAGTTTAGTCAATCGTATGATAGATATGGTGATGGATATATATTATTATATTAATATAAATTAGTCTAATTATATATTTGATATTTTTGATATTATTTCAACATAATTTATTAAGATATAATGGAGTTAGACGTTGAATTAAAACTGAAAATGAATAGTTAAAAACATTACCTTCCCTTTGGACAACCTCCATAAGTTTAACATAAATTACATCCTAGATTGGCTTGATGTTCTCTCAAAGGACAATATGATGTGGGGATATGTGTAAGGAATATATTTTTGAATAGTTAATGGACTAATGTTCTTTTCGTTTAGAATCCATTACTTTTTTAGTTTTGGGACGTGGATGTGTCTTAGATGGAGTAAGAGGGGGATCTGTTGTGGTTGGGGGTGTAAGAGTTGGGATATAAGATATTCATGTCATGAATGATATAAAAATCGTAATTTTTTTTGTGTCATGTGATATAATTGAATTCATGGATGTTTTTGACATAGGTGTGCAATGTGAAATGGATTCACATCACTAAATGTGAACTTGCAATACATAATTTATTCCAGTTAAGAAAATTTAGTTTTTGGGGGAACATTTACATAATGGGAATCCATATCATTAATGGGTGACCGAAAGTGAATGTATGGGGTCCCATATAACTATATAACCCTACTATAATTTTTTATTTATTCATCCAAAGCGTTATCTCTCTCATTCTATAAATATTTTATTTTCCATTAAGAGAACATCTATCACTCTTCCACATACTTTGATCTATTAGTTTTGGTGGATTCATTTTTATAATCCATGGATATTTCTTCTCTCATTCCAATGGGGTTATTTCAATTTTTATTTGGACATCCATAATGGTGCTGATTTTTTTCAGTATTTTTAGGTTTAATTTTTTCCAACCCTTGATTTTGGTGTGGTTTGATACATGATTTCCTTATGTGGTGGTGGTTTCTAAGTAGTTTTATTTTGCACCTTCTATTACGTGGTGACATTGAAAGGGCTTCCCAGATGTGGGAGATCCCCTATATGACTTATTTATGTGATATGTGTGATATCATCATCGTTTTTCTTAACATTAGGAAAATATTAATTTTTCAATATAATGATATAATTAAATTTAAATGTCTAAATTTTTTTTAATGGGTAGTTGTTACATGATATAATATTTAGATGCATGCTTTAAAATTTAATGTCAATTCACTGTTCCAATTTGAAATACAACTATTTTTGGGGCCATATTTGCACAGTATTTGTTATGATATAATGTCATTTGTTACGTTGTTGTCTTATTACACCCAGAATAAATTGATACATAACATAATTTATGATAATTGTTGGTTTCCCATGGACCTATTTTTATGTGATAATTCATATTTTAAACAAAATGATATGTTATAAATCCTCTAAATAATTATGTTCCCAAGTTTCTGTTATTGTTGTCTTTTTTCATTAAGTGGTTTTAGATGTTTTTTGGTTATCTAGGTGGATGGATTGGTCATGTGGTGTGTCGGGTTGTGATGCAGATTTTGGTTAGCATGGTTTTGATGTTGGAATTTCTAAGATATAGGATGGTGAGGTTATAGTGAAGTGGTTATGGATTAGTGGTTTTGGTATAATGGGTATAAAATCTTTTTCAGGGTGCACTAGTTGTGGTGTAGTGGCAATGGTGAATTGGTTGTAGTGTAGTTTATGTGGAATAGTGGTTTTGGTGTTGTGGTTGAAGTGTAGTTTTTGTGAAAGAGTGGATTTTTATGGTATATGGTGATATTGTTATATGACAGTTTTGTTTTGAAATGGATTTGGTGATGTGACTTGAAGACGATGGTGGATGCATGGTGCTTTGGTGGTCACTTTGTGAGTTTGTATATAAGTTGTAGGGTATTGTTATGTTAGATTTCATGTTAGTAATGGGATGAAATGTGATGATACAGGATAAAATATATTATGGTAGAGAAATTTGGTGTATTGGAAACATATTTTTAATAGTTGGATTCAACATAATTGAATGAATGAATTCTTATATTCATGTTAAATAAAATTTCTGATCAATATAATTTAAAAAACATATATATGGAAATTGTAATGTTGTGTAGTTTATATGGTGTTATCATGGTGTTATATATTGTGATGTCTTTAGTTATGAAATTTTATGTTTTGTATATGGTTGAGATAGGGAATTCTTAATAATTGTTTTTGTGAACCCATAGGTTTTGTATGTTTTGATATATTTATATTATGTTGGATTATATTATTTTATACCTGCCCCACTCATGTGGGGTATCCTTACCAATAGACAATGTTCTTATTTCTGGGTGGTATCAACAACATCCATGGTTGTAAAGATATTATAGGATGAATACCCACTCTACCCCACTTTTCAATGATATGTACTGATGGATATTTGTGATGGATATTAACATTATGGGATGTGATGGCCAAGGTTCTTCGGTTATGATTCAATATGTTGGCCCTGATGCTAACTGTTAGACATGAAGTATTGTGATGTGATATGTGGGTGGGGTCTTATGTTGATGGAGGAGAGAATGATAAATATTTCCTTCACATTCATGATACCCAACATCTTTGGTTCTAAATGTTATGGGATGTGAATCCCATGTGTCTATTAAAAATATATGATGTGATGTAAGGTGTGTTTTTCCAAGGTGTCTCCTGGTATAATGTGAAGCAATGTTATTTATATCTCATGTGTTTGTAGGAAATAAGTGATGTAATTTGATATACTTGTAAGGGATGGTAGGATATTATATTTTATAATGGGGAGTGATAATGGAAAATCATTGTCAATGTGGTATAGGGGTTCCATGATTTGTTATGAAAATGATGCTATATTATAATATTGGATTTTCTATTTGGTGGGAGATCCATGAAGAGGTATTTTTGTATGGATATCCAGTATCAGTGATTGTTGGTTGTGTTACATTTATCACTGGATTAGAAGGAAGCCTTTTTCACACGTCCAAATGTGGCCCTCAATATGACCCAATTGAGTATACCTTTTATTCAAACCCAATGTATGAAAACTAATTTTATGAATTATATGTGGAATCTATGGATCTTAATACAAAATACATGAAGGGTTAGAGTTCTATTTTGAGTCTCTATAATAGACAGATATGTTGGTATTTACGCTGGGTGTATTTATATTCATAATTATTACATTATCCTTTAATTATGGGATTAGATATGGAATACCATTATTTTATTTTCTTTAATTGTTTGGTGAATTTTTATCCTTCCTTGAGATCCTAATTCATTCATAGACTATATTTCCTCTAATTTATGTATATTTTTATTCACTCGGGGCATGTCTATACTTTTGGGATTTCTAGAGGCAGTACACATGGTTCATCATCTCAATATCTCCTTAATGTGGTATTTTTTGTTGGAAGGGTTCTTGATATATTGATATCATAAGAAATTGTTTGAGAGATAGGATGGAGTATTATGTTTATCATAGTGTGGATTACATTAAATGGTAGTTAAGAAACACTACTTGACCTTAGAGTGTTACATAATACCAGGTGATCATATTAGAGATTAGCTTTTAGGGACCCCATTGAGCAATAGTTTTTTCTATGAGATGATTGAACAATTGAGTGTGGCATACGTTCTTATGGGTTAGAGACCTAGGATATGTACTTTCATCATGATTGTCTATGTTCATGTCTGAAATGGGTGGTTTTGTAAATTTAAATGAATAAATAAATAACAATTGATAAAAATAAAATCTTCCCATCATAGAATGTTTTTATAATTTTATGGAATAGATATTTCTCATCATGCAAGGGTTACATAGGATGTTGATGATCAAAAAGTTGACCATTTGATCATCTGAGGGTTTAACCAACAGATAAAGTTGTGGAATGTATGTTAGAATTGTGTTAATATTAATGGAATAATATGTCTATATTTGAGGGGTGTGTCTCCAATTTGGAGATATATTTCTAGATGGATGATCTTGAGGCCTCTTCATGTCTAATTTGAAAATTTTTTATGTTTGGTTTAATGATGGTAGTTAGTCAGATATGGTGAGATATGTCTCATTGGTGGTTGTTGTTTCATGTTGATCAGAAGGATATAGATGTTTTCTGACTTTTCATTCGAAGGGATTTTCGAGAAGGGTACTATTTATTGATTATGAGGGAAACCAAATTGTGGGATATTTTATCCCATTTTAATGGGATTCTATTTGGCAAGGGATCATGGGGCTATGTTCATCGACCACTTTCTATTTTCTCCAAATAATTTCCCATATGATGATTCCATAGAGAGACATATGGATAATTATTCATACCCATTGATAATTCATGTGGTCTCTACCATTACACTAAAAATTTAACTTTTGGTACATATTAAGGAAACTTTCACAGGGTAGATTCTATCCATGATATTTGAGCCACTTCTTGGGGATCATATAGGAGTCTCACAGAGTAGTGCATAATGAAGTGGGTCACAAGTGTTCAAGAAGTCATAATTCCCTTTAATTGGGATCCAAATACTTTAGTTTTATTCAATAATATTGGTAATTGGTGGACTTGAAAATCATTTCAAGAGATATACCAATTGTTTTATATCATTGGGGGACATGGGAATCACAAGGATAAGTTTCAAACCACATAGGGGGGTAATTTTGAAATTGGTGTTCAAACCCATTTTTAGTTGTACTTGTTTCCTCAGAGGTATTTATAATGATATATACAACATATTATTCATAAAAATCCAATATAAGGTATAATATATAATTGGAAGCCTCATGGTAGTCAATGTATCACTGGTCCTATTCCAATGTTTGGTCAGGGATTTCAGCTGAAGAGAGGTGGTAGCACAGGGTGTACCCAAATACACAATTTAGGGTAAGTATCACTTGTAGAGATGTGAGTTTATCAAGGAATTTTCAGATTATCATCCATCCATTTGTGTTATTGGTATAATTTAGGATCCTAAAAAACATTTTTTCTCATGTATTGGTATGTACAATGGCACTGGAGGTAGAGAAGATTCTTGTGCCTCTAATGTTACACTGATTAGAGGTCAGAATTCATTGTTTGATATATTATGAGAATGTAGAATAGTGATGTAGTAGAACTATTTGGTTAGTGAATTTATATTATTTTATATAATTCCATATTATAATATCCTTGACATGGATTTTATGTATTCCCTTCATGCAGTCATTTCATATTTTCATAGAATAGTTTAATTTAATTATGTCAACAAGTAGAGAATGACGTACATTGGTGAAAAAGTTTATTAGTCTAGTGGAATTCTAATGGATCCTCTTTAGTTATATTTATAACATATTTTAGTATATTCATTGGATTGGTTTTTCCCCAGGGGTGTGGAGTAGTCCCATTATGTTTTCCTGAAGGAGGATATATCATTATGTCCTCAAACTAATACCTAGTTCATTATACATTTTCCGTTGGGCGTGTCTTCGATTTTGATGGATCCTTATACATTGTCTCTTATATATTTACATGTGTTGAGACTAGTGGTATAATATTTAATGTATTTTAGTTTTATTCATCCATGGGTTTCAACATGGCATGATAAAGAGTAGTTCTCCAAGAAGGTGAATAGTCAACTGGGTTGTGTCTTGACTATTATAGTTTAAACCATGTGATATTCCGGAATCATTAAACTCTTTATTCGATAAATGATATACTTAGCCATTTGTGAAGAGATATCATGAAATTTAATATCTATTTGATGTATGTATATCTATAATTGATGGTGTAGGGTGTGGATGTTCAAAAGTCTTCCATAAGATGCAGGTATAGAAAATTCAATTTTTTTGGCATGTCGTTTGGTATTATAAACACACAAGCCATTATATTGGGTCTTATTATCCACATGTACGTTGAGTTCCTAAAGACATTTTAATTTTTATTGAACAATGATATCATGTTCTACGTGAATCTAAATGAGGATAATTCTAAGAATCTCAGAGTTTTTCTAAGGTCCTTCAAAACCACTAGCATTATAGAAGTCATAAATGTGTATATAATATATGGTATAGTTATCTCTCCTTGTACATGTTTTGTATTGGAATTTCGGGGTATTTAACCATTGTAGGTTGAATTAGATGGTTCCTAGGAAATGCTGATGAATGGGTAAGATGTTCAATCATTATTTGGTGTCATGTAATATTACAAGAGTTTTTTCCTTAGTTCCCATTAGTTTGTGCCCAACTAACAATTTTGGAATGGTACAAACATATTTATGTTTAGAAAATTCCATTCCCAACAACATTTAGTCAGATGAAAGAGATTTTGGTAGTGCCTCGGTTCTTTATTTTATTAGGGATGGTTTATTGATTGAAGTTCTCTATGGAATTCCCCATATAGGATTGGGATTCATGTTGATGCATCAGATATTGGTGATATCTAGTTTTGGTATATATTTCCTTATGGGAATAAATATTCCACCCATGATCAAGATATTAAATCTATTTAGTTCACAATATGTTTTTTTGTGGTATTACTTAATCGGTGAAACTTTTGAGGTTTTAAAAAAACACATGGGCATGAGAGATGTTATCTCTCCACATGATATGATTATATGATAGTATATGTCGATGGTTTTTCTTTAAAATAAATTATTTGAAATGTATTACTCAATTGGGAAGGTTAATGTAGTTTTCTTTGTGTTGAGATTTAATTTTAGAGTGGATGTGGTTTGGGAATCTATGGATGTTTGGATAGAATATAGGTTCTTGAAAAGACACATATTGATGTAGTGGGGAGATGCTTCCATGATTTTATCCATAATATGACGATGGAGTAATTATTGATTCATTAATAATATAAGTCTCAATGGGGAGGCTCATATTCAAATGTGGTGCATCATACTTATGGATATGGGAGTGCTCCTACGGGATGGTCAAAGGATGATCAGAACTATGAGTTGTTTCTAGAAGATGTGTTTTTTTCAATAGTAAATTCATGAGTGAGTTATCCATAGGTTATACAACACAGATTTGGTGCTATATAATAGTGTCACACAGATTTATCATGGCTATGGGAGGTAATGTTGGTGGTCAAGGATGAATGTTTCGATAATGGAGTATGTGAAAAATTGTATTATTTTTTTATAGGTTAAGGTGGGGTAGCTGGTAATAATGGAATTATTGTGGTCCTCCAATTCCCCTGAGATGAAATTTGATGACATCTTAGTTGAAATTATTATAGGTTTATCCCAATATCAAGAAGGTTACTATTAAATTTTTATTATAGCGGTATGAATAGAATAATTTAAACCATTACAAGAAATCCAGGAGTTATGTGTCATTGGTGTTTTGGTGTAATGTTATGTGAAATATGTGGTTTGGCTTCACATAATTGACATGAACATCATCTCTATTCAAGGTTATCATTTTACGTTGTGAGACCACTGGGGATTGTATTAATCTTCATTCTCCTAGATTAAACTTATAACATCCTTCCTCCCTCTAAAGTATGGGAATATGTATCATATCATCCTAATTAATAACATGTGTTTTAGAAATGTGTTATAGAATTTGGTGAGTCTTGGGATTGAAACCAACCTTTTTTATAATATTCCCACAAAAATTTATATCTCTCATCCATTGGAATGTATCTGATTATGGAATTTTATTGATTTTTGTGTCGTTATCTATTGTTCATGAAGGAGGTCAGAGAGTCACTAGTTCATTGTCCATAGATGGTGTAGAGAATGACCAAAAATATATAGTTATTATATGATAAGATGATGTTGGTGCATGACATTAAAAAAAATTATGTTTATCATAGATGGATGTCAATATTTATTATTTTTTTAAACCATTTGTAATTCAGAGTCATCCCTCATCAGGTTCATCAATGGTTTGATAGTTTGAGTAATATTTGTTTCAAGGAATTTTTGGGACATTTGAGGTATCGGGGAATCTTATGGAGTTGTTATATTTTCTATCATTTCAATTGTGGTTGAGACAGTCCGTGAATTTTTCCATGTGTTCAATCGTCTTCAACAAATTAACTATGAAGCCAATACTATTGAATGTCGAATGATGTATATTTAGGATGAAATTATATTCATGGATCATCCAGTAGATATCCCAAATCATTGAGATACAATATTTTGTTGGTGGACCATTCCCTTCGTACATGTGCTATTGAGGCATGTTGGCCAAGAGGATTGTACTTTGTAGTTAGAAGTTAAGAAATCTACCCAATAACCAAAGATTTTTTGAGTTTTAATTTCCGCATTTTTTTGTGATGTGATTCTATGGTCATTCTATGTTATGATCTATGTTGGTTCACATTATGGGTGATGTCTAATAAATCCCTTGACAATAGAAAATCGGATTACCTGGATACTTTTTGAGAAGAATTATACAATAAAGTGATTAAAACCATGTGGGGGAATCAGTTACTCCAATATAGGATAATATCATTACATGGATTATGTAATTCCTTGATTTATATTCTAGCTATAGTGACTTTTGATGCTAGTGGAAGTTATTGGATTGATTTGTGGAGAGGTTGTTGCAGTTATGTAGAGATTTGTTGGTAGTGGCTATTACCCGATTATGCAGATTTTTTCATTTTGATAGGTGGTTATATAGTCATGCAGTGTTTATCATGGGTGTTTTAGTATGTTTGATTAGTAAGTGGAAATGTTTTTGATCAATTTGATCTGTGACAGAATTCCTTTAGAGTGGTTGTTATGAACCCCTTTTGACATTGTTGTTTATTTTGGTGGTCGGTAATTATTCGATAGGTGTTTAATGTAATGGTATGTTCCCTGATGTAAGATCCCAGACCGTATATTCAGATATGTTTCTCTTTTCTGTTCATTGTTGAGAAAAAAAAGGAATTTTGGGAAGAAAATATTTAAAGTTGTAGTGGTTGTGTAGGGGCTCATGGTTGGAACACAGTTTGTTCAAACCGTGCGGCCAGCCCAGGAAACTGTGCACCCATGACAGTGGGCTTCACATGGGAGGTGCACGGTTTCTCAAACCATGTAGGAAAACTGTGTGATGTTTCAGGAGGAGACAATGGGTTCCACAATGGTGGTGCACGGTGTGTCAAACAGTGCAGGAAGGTCGTGCGAAGTCCCTAGGAGAGATAGTGGCGACTACATGGTTGGTGCATGGTTTTCCCAACCGTGCGGGGAAACTGTGTCACCACTCAAAATTTTTGTTTAATGCCTTGGGACACTCATTATTCCTCCTTTAATCTCCAAAATCTCTCCCACTGGATCCTCACTCGGGGTTTTGTGTTCTCAAAGGATGTAGGAGCTCTCCCACTTGTTTCAAAGGAAAATTGAATGGTTTTCTTTGCGGATCAAAGCCTATTCTTCTCAAGTAAGTCTCTCCTATTGGTTTCTTTGAGTTTCCCTCTGGATATACAACTTCCTATACCTCCTATATTCTTGATATACACCTATTTTGTGTAGATCTAGGGTTGTGGTTTCCTCGATTGTTGATTTTTAGTTTTGTGGATGATTGGGAAGGAGGTCTAGACCGTTTCTGGTGGGGCATTCGCCAGTTTTGAGGAGGTGGAATGGATTTTGGATCATTTTCATCAGAACCCTAAAGGCAGGTGGTTTGTGCCTTTTGTTTTAAAGTCATTGAATATTAAGTGCAATTGTACCCAATATCCATGAACGAGTTATTGCGTAATTTACAGTTTTAGTCCTATTGATTTCCTGCATTGCTTCTATGCTAATGTAAAGTGTTTTCAATGAGTTTGGGAAAATTTTTATGCTTTGGATGTGGTTGCCCATGCTTTTACTATTCATGACCATTTGTTCTATTTTTTCCTGTTAGGCTATGACCAGTTTTCCCATGCCTAGTATTGTAGGATGGTGTGATTATCTATACTAACATTAGAGGACATTGTAGACTGCTATCGAAGTAGTTTTTGAAGATTACCATGGACGTTGCACATTTCCATGCTTGTTTTACATACACAGGGCTGTGATAACCTGTTTTAGTTGGCCATAGGGAGAATGGACCTAATGGCTTCTCCATAGTGTCTTTTTAATAGGATGTGAGACCATATGGGGAATTGACGTTTAGTTCTTCCCCAAGAGTGTCTGTAGTTCCTCGACATGAGCCATAGGGGGAATGAGATGTTGAGTTCATCCCCAAAGCAACTTTAGTATGATACGATACTATAGGGGGAATTGACAGTGAGTGCTTCCCTTGAGAGTATATTCTTTAGCTGAACTAGAGGGGTGAGACTGTGACGGGATCCCATAGGGTTTTTAGTATGTGTTTGTTTGACCAGATGGGTAAGGATGTGAGACCTACCTAGAGGGTTACCTGTTTGTTCTTCTTGATGTGTAGATGATTACCTGTTGTGGATTAGATTATTGAAACTGTGGATTGTTTACTATTTAGTACTTCCTTGTTTACTGCTTCTGTACATTTACTTGCCATAAATTCACTTGTTGTTAGGCATAGATCCTACGGTGGTTGCCTACTGGGATTCTTCTCACACCCTGTTTGGGCCATGCTTTTGGACCATAAAGCCTATGTTTTTGCAGGTATAGATAATGGAAAGCACACTTCTACATCTGGAACTTGACCTCATTGGAGCTGGAGAGCATGGTACAATGTTATGGCTTGCGATGTTGAGGATTTTATCTTCTTTCTCTTGCACTTTATTTTAGCATTTTTTTATTCCAACATTGTAACTTGTTTATCTATTTTCCTAGACATATATGTACCATTCATCACTTTATATATATGTGCTTATATTGTTTATCATGTGTAGTCTTCTTCTGTTCACTTGTGCATGGATTGTTAATGTTTCCGCAATTGTTTATTGTTTCGCCTCCATTGTGTACTCTGCCAATGAGGGCATAGTTTCCTCACTATCCCACCCAATTCCATCACTTCTAGTCAGCATCCTCTAGAATTTGGGAAAATGTGCTTCAAGCCATGTCACCAACCAAGTATGGGGCGCATCTGGGTGTATTCAGGAACCGCGACATTACAATGTGGTATTAGAGGGAATTATTTTATCTTGTTTTACTATTTGGAGCCTATAATCAGAGATAAGACGAAATAGGTACTTTGTAATAAGTTATTTCCTGGACTAGCTAACTTGTGTAAAGGGTAAAGCTATACAAACTCGTTTATTTCAATTTTAATTGTTTTCAATTTTATAGTTGATTTGATTCAGAGTTGGGTGATTCACATGCCTTGTACTATTAGCATTTTTGTTATTTCAGTTCTATTTCTGTCGCAACCCGATGAGATGAGGGTATTCCATCTCATGCATCTTATAGGAATTTGTAAGAAATCACATGCCATGCAGTCTTTCCATGCCATATAAAATGCATTAGTGATTGAATGTTGTTGTGATAGCCGTTGTGTAGATTATTCATGCTATTTTGGGAGATGCTTTGATAGAATATATACTGTTTCATAGGGAATTTTTTTGTATAGTACGTTTCCTATATGGATGGAAAAAATTGGATCTTGAGGTGTTATGGGCCCTCATGGACCAGAATTTTGTGGATCATTGCTTATTTTCCTTTATATAACATGTGTATAATGCCAAGATTTGAATCGTGGGGAGTATGGGTCCACACAGATCAGAATTTGGCAATTTCAATGTCAGTTTCGGTGTTTCACTGGGTTCCAAAATAGTTTCTGAGGATTACTATCTGGAAAAACCCAGAATGCACGCCGTGTAGTTTGACTACACGACATGTGTTCTTCTGTTAGGGAAGAAACAATTTTTCTATGTACACACCATGTACTCCTATGTTTCAGTCCCTGTTAATCATGATCTAAGGGTTGTGTTTGACCTTGTAGAGTCATGAAACAGATATTCCCTCTGGTTGTCTTCCAGTTGTAGGGAAACTATCAAACACCAGACATGGCTAATCAGGGACTTCTGGTAGTTCCTCCTACTATGCCCGTTTTGGAACCAGCAGTTATACCGGATGCAGGTGATGATTCAAAGATTAGGGAAAGCTTTATATGGATGATGCAGACCATCCAGGGGGCACCGCCTTCTGCCTCAACTATGAAAAACATGACGCGGGATTTCTAGAAACAACATCCTCCCACCTTCTCTGGGGAAGGAGGATCTCTGGCTGTAGATTCATGGCTAGAGGCCATGATGACGATCTTTGAGCATCTAGAGACGCCTCCAGATATGCGGGTCATGCTCGCTACCTAAATGCTACGTGACTTCTACAAGAGGTTGTGGAACATCATATCACATGTGGGTCATCAATAGCTTATGTCATGGTAAGAGTTTATGTGCGTCTTTTATGACTACTTCTATCCAGAGACCCTGAGGGCAGACTAAGCCAAGGAGTTCATGAGCCTGGAGCAGGGTACTCTATCTTTCATGGAGTACTCCTCTCGTTTCACTGAGCATCGGTGTTTCACACCCCTCCAGGGCAGATATGGATTGTTCTTAGATAGGATTTTTTAATATGGTATCATATGGGAGATCTGCTCAAAGGTGAATATCTTCAGGATGACTTCCAACGCTTCAATTATCAACCATGCACTGATTGTGAAGCGCAATCTGAGAGATTTTGGAGCTGAGAACTAGGGAAGTTCCACTTCCAGGGTTAGTGCTTCACCAACTGATAGAAGGAAACTCTGTAGGGTTTCTATGCATGGTGATCTGAGGCAGTGAGACACACCTACAGGTATCCAGGTGGCTTGCAACCAATGTGTAAGAGCTGGACATATGAGTTCATAGTGCCAGAGGGACCTAGTGGATTGCCGATCATGCGGCAAGATGGGTCACCTTCAGTTCTTCTATTAGGTTTTCTCACTAGTAGTTGTTGACATAGGTTCTTCAACGACTCATCTTTCAGGAACAGTGCCACCAGTTTCTCACTAGTCTTTGAACTGGTGTTCTCCCAGGAATTTTGGCTGAGGTGGTGGTCGTGGCTGCAATGGTCAGTCACCAAGCAACCAGCGACAGTAGGGTAGATCCTCTAAGAGTAGTCAGGCAGGGTCATAGGGCCATTGAGCTGGCCAGACTTTTTCATTGGAGTTGATCCATCAAAAGCAGGATCCCAACCCTCTACGGTTCAAGGTATGATCTTAGTATCCTCAGAATTATCTTCATCTATATTCGATAGTAGTGTTATACATATCTTTATATTTGTAACTATCATGGAGATCCTTTGGATTTGTATCCTTTCTTCTACAGGTGTCTTGACTCTAGACACTCTGTTGGGGTCTAGAAAGGCTAGTGTATGTTAGTGCAAGGAGTTCCCTCTCAAGGTTGGTCGATGCACTTACTTTGGGATCGTTATGTTCAGGAGATGATCAGCTATGATTTCATTCTCAGAATGGAATGGTTAGTTTCCTTCCAGGAATTCATCGACTACAATCGCCGAAGGGTGAGATTTATATCACCAAAGGGAGGATCGTTACTTCATAAGGGCGAGTGGGATGTCTAGGCGAGTAGAGTGGAACTAGATCAGAATGGGTTAGGAGCAGTTACAGGAAAGATTGATAGACTTTATTTGGATATCCAGGGAACATCATAGTTAGACTTTCCTCTAGAAGTGAATTGTTTCAATGATGTCTTTATAGACGAATTTTCAGGTTTGCCTCCGGAGCGTGAGGTAGAATTCTTGGTTGAGATCGTGCCAGGGGTGGCACCGGTTTCCATTCCTCCATATAGTATGGTTACACCTGAGATACAAGATCTGAAGAAGTAGTTGGAGGAGTTGCAGGAAAAGTGTTTCACCCCACCCAATACTTCTCCATGTGGTTCGCATGTACTATTTGCGAAGAAGGAAGATGGAACCATTAGGATCTGTTTCAATTATAAGAAGATGAACAAGTAGATTCTCAAGAACAGATATCCCTTTCCTAGGATTGATGACCTCTTTGATCAGCTTCGAGGAGATCGGGTGTTCTTGAAGATCAAAATGAGGTCCGGTTACCATAAGTTGCGCGTTAGACCATCTGATATACCTCTCACATCTTTTTGGAGCAGGTATGGTCTATACGAGTATACAGTTATTCCATTCTGTCTCACTAATGTGCCTACAGTTTTCTTGGACTGATGAACTGAGTATTCCAACCATACATGGATTCCATCATGGTGGTTTTCATGGACGATATCTTGGTGTACTCCCACACTCGACATGACCATGCTAGCCATAATGAGATCGTTTTGAGTACACAGAGAGAGTAACAATTTTATGTGAATCTCTTGAAATAGCACTTTTGGATGGACCTGATTCACTTCATGGTTCACGTTATCTCAGAGACAGGAGTATCAGTAAACCTAAAGAACGTGAGAGATGATGTTTCTTGGGAGAATCAGAAGAATGTTTTTGAGGTATAGAGTTTCCTCGGGGTGGATGGAAACTACATACCTTTCATATAAGAATTATCAAGACTATTAGAACCACTGAAAGTTCTATCCAAGAAATGGGAAAAGTTCATATGGTCAGATTCTTGTGAATTATCCTTTTAGAAGCTAAAAGGGAGGATGACTTCTACAATGATACTAGCCTTTCCAGAGTCGGAAAAGAGGTACACTGTCTACTGTGATGCCTCAGGTATCAGGGTGGGAGTTGTGCTTATGTAGGGAGATAGATTCATTGCGTATGGGTCTCGGTAGTTTAGTCTATATGAGAGGAATTACCATACGCATGATTTCGAGTTGTCAGCTGTTGTTCATGCCTTACACTGTTGGAGCCATTATCTGCTGGGAGAGAACTTTGTTGTTTTTACCGACCACAAGATTCTCAAGTACATATTCACTCAGCATGATCTGAATTTGAGACAACGTAGGTGGGATGAGTACCTACCATCCTTTAGCATTGAGCTTGCCTATATGACTTGGAAGGGAAATGCAGTGGCCGACCCGATGAGTAGGAGAACTCAAAAAGAGGCAGTTCAGAAGGACATCAATGAGTGGAAGCTTATGGATCTGTTCTCTGAGATGCATTTGGAGGTGCATGATAGACAAGGGAAGCCTTTTTTATCTTCTGTAGCTATCACCTCTACACTTCTTGATCAGGTACAAATGACGCAGATATTATATTCTGATGGCCCAGTCCCGCGGGAAAGTGTGATAGGATAGGACCATATTTTTTGATGGATAGTAGGATGGGATGAGATATTGCATTTCTAGGGACATGTATGGGTGACCTAAGACATACATGAGGAGATGATGTATGTTTTTTATTCCTTATACTGGGTAGATCATCCTAGCGTCAACAAGATGTATCATGATCTACATAGCTAGTATTGGTGTCAATGAATTAAGAGATATGTTGCATTTTTTTTAATGAGGTGTTCCACTTGTTAGTAGCTGAAAGCGGAGCTTCAACGACCAGAAGGTATTTTACAACAGGATCCCATTCCATAGAGGAAGTGGAACGATGTCGTGATGGACTTCATAACCAGTTTTCCGAGATCACCTCGAGGGAATGATGTTTTTTGGGTTTTCATCGACATGCTTATGAAGGATTCTCACTTCATGCCAATCAAGGACCCCTTCAGTGTTGACGAGATGGGTCGGTTGTACATGCATGATATTGTACGCCTTCCTAGAGTTCCACACTCCATTGATTCAAATAGGGATACACATTTTACTTATTGGGTCTGGAAAGGGATTAAGAAGGCTTTGGGTACACAGGTACTTTTGAGTACAACATACCATCCCCAAACAGATGGCTATTCTGAGAGTATCATTTAGGTTCTTGAGGATATGCTCCGAGCATGCCTCCTGGATTTTGGATGTTCTTGGGAGAAACATATATCTCTTGCGGAGTTTCCCTACAATAATAGATTTCAAACAAATATTCAGATGGAACCATATGAGGCTTTGTATGGTAGGCCATGCCGATCCACCTTATTTTTGCTGGAGGTAGGAGAGACAGCTTTTCTGGGACCACATCTTGTTCAAGAGACCACAGAGCAGATATAGTGGATTCAGAAGAGGATGACTACTACACAGTCTCATCTGAAGTTTTATGCTGATTAGTGGAGATGACCTATAGAGTTTGAGGTCTGGGATAGGGTCTTTCTGCGTGTCACACCGAGGTTGGGACACATGAGGATTATGAGATAGGGTATGATTTATCCAATGTACGTCAACCCGTTTGTGTTTTTGGAGAGAGTTGGGTCAGTTTCCTATCAGTTGTAGTTACCTTAGAGGTACCAGGATATACATGACATCTTCCACGCCTCTTAGCTTCAACATTTATTTTCAGACCCATCTCATGTCTTTCAACCAGAGGAGGTTGAGCTTGAGGAGGATGTGTCATTTGAGGATCATCCTATCCGGATTGTTGATCGTTGTAGAAAGGTTTTCCATGGACAATCTATTACTCTAGTACGAGTGCTATGGTAGCACAGGTGAGTACAGGATGAGACATTGGAGTGGGGGGCCGATGTACGAGCTTAGTGGCCAGAGCTGTTTGGGTTTTCTTCTTCTCTGATGCTCTAGGGAAATTCAAGGACGAATTTCATTAAGGGGGGAAGTTTGTAAGAACCCTAACCTTCTTATCAGGTATTTTTCACTTTTCTATTTGTTGTTGAGAAAATGCAGAATTTTTGGAAGAAAACATTTAATGTTGTAGAGGCTGTGAATGGGGTCACGGTTGCCGCACAGTTTGTTCAAACCGTGCAGCCAACCCTTGAAAACGTGCACCCATGATAGTGGGCTCCGTACGAGAGGCACACGGTTTGTCAAAAAATGTTGGAAAACAGTATGATGTTCCTTGAAGAGGCAGAGGGTTCCACACGGGTGGCGCACAGATTTCCAAACCATGTGGGTAGGTCGTACAAAGTCCCTAGTAGAGATAGTGGAAACTGCTCGGTGGGCACACAGTTTTCCAAACCATGTGGGGAAACCGTGCTTCCACATAATGTTAGGGTCTTAATCCCCAAGTCACATGGGATTTCTCATTTCACCTCCAAACTCTCCCCCACTTGAGCCTCACTCAGGTATTTGGGTTATCAATGGATGAGGGAGATCTCCCACTCGTTTTGGAGGGAAATAAAATGGTTTTCTTGGTGGATTAAAGTCGGTTCTTCTCGAGTATGTCTCTCCTCATGGTTTCATTGAGTTTCCCTTGAGATCTAAATCTCTCTATCCCCCATTTTTCTAGATCTACTCCCTTTGTGTGTAGATCTAGGGTTGTGGTTACCTCAGCTGTTGGTTTCAAGTTTTGTGGATGTTAGGGAAAGAGGGTTATACCATTTCCGGTGGTGGGCTCACCAGTTTTGAGGAGGTGGAGTAGATTTGGGATTGTTTTCGTCAGAACCCTAATGGTAGGTGGTTTGTGCCTTTCGGTATAAGGTATTTGAATATTATGTGCAATTGTACCCAATACCCCTAAACAGGGTATTTCATAATTTATTGTTTTAGTCCAATTGATTTCCTTATTTGCTTCTATACTAGAGTAGAGGATTTTGAAAGTGTTTGGGCAAATTTTTCTGCATTTGATGTGGTTTCCCATGATTATACTATTCATGACCGTTTGTTCTAGATTTTTATATTAGGCTATGACCTGTTTTCCTTTGCCTAGGTTTCTAGCATGATGTGATTATCTATACTGACATGATGAGATACTGTAGGCTGGTAGCCACCTATTTCTTGTGGTCTACCATGGCCATTGCATGTTTCCATTCATGTTTGACTTACACAGGGCCCTATGAACCTGTTTTATTAGAACACAGGGAGAATGGACATAAGGTCTTCTCCAGAGTGTCTTTTTAATATGATGTGATACCACAAGGGGAATTGACATTGAGTGCTTACACAGAGAGTCTCTAGTTCCGCGACGTGGGCCACAGGGGGAATGAGATGTTGATTGCTTACCCAGAGCACCTTTAGAACGATACGAGACTATAGGGTGAATTGATGGTGTGTGCTTCCCTAGAGAGTCTATTATTTAGCTAAACCAGAGGGGTGAGACTGTGTGTGCCTCCCATAGGGTTTCTAGTATGTGTTGGTTGATCCAGAGGGGTTAGGCAGTGAGCACTACCCAGAGGGTTTATTGTTTATTATTCTTTTTGTGTAGATGATTACCAATTGTGGATTATATTTTTGAAACTATGGATTGTTTACTATTTAGTACTTTCCTATTTACTGCTTCTGTACTTTTACCTGCCATATATTCACTTACCATTAGGCATAAATCTTGTGGTGGTTTCCTATTGGGATTTGACTCACATCATGTTTGGGCCATGCTTTTGGCTCAAACAGACTATGTTGTTGTAGTTATAGATAAGGTCATGCACCCTTCCAATTCAGGTACTTTACTGCACTGGAGCTGGAGAGCATGGGAATAAGCTATGGCTTGCGATACTGAGGAGTTTATCTTATTTCTATTGCTCTTTGGTTTAGCATTGTTGTATTCAAAAAAATTTACTTGTTTGCCTATTTTCCTATGCATGTTTGTAAAATGCATCACATTATATATATGTGCTTCAGCTATTTATCATGTTTAGTCTACTGCTATTCACCTCTGTATGGATTGTTAATGTTTCCACTATTTTTTATTTTTTCTCTTTTGCATTTTACATAGCTAAGGAGGGATTATTTTTCCCACTATCACACACAAGGACCTCGCTACTAGTCAAAAGCCTCTGGCATTTGGGGAAATGTGCTTGAGGCCATGTGACCAAACGGGTATGGGGATCCTCTTAGTGGCTTCCAAAACTAGGAAGTTACACCTGAAGATCTATTAATCTAATGGGTTTTGGTGTTAGAGTAGTTTTAGATGATTTTGGAAGAGGTTTCGTAGATGTTTTGGATGTATCTGAGGTGTGTCATGAGACTCATGTTGTGAATGGTTTAAAAACCCTGAATTTTTTATTTAAGGATTGTAATGTTGTTGAATTCATGGATTGAGTCAGATAATGTGTAAAACATTAAATAAATTCAAATGATGAATGGTAAAATCAATATGTGTAATAAATTTGAACCATGGAGTCGTGAATTCATAATAAATTTTTTAAAATTTGGATTCTTGTTATTAATGGGTCACACAACATGAAATAGATGGGATACATGTTATCATATGAACCATTCATCCATTTTCATTATTTCTGAGATACCTCATCCTCTCTATCATTCCATATAAACCCTAGGCACCCCGTTGATATCTTATATATACCACTTCATATTTCTATGATCCAGTGATTATATTGTATTCCTTTTGGTGATATGTGGTTATTTTTTCACAATTTCTTACGACTTTACTTCCATTCTAGTTTAGTTACCTTCTATGATGTTTTGAATTTGTGTTGGGGTATGAGTGGATCAAAATTTTTACAATTCTTTTGTGTGGTGTATGCTAATTTTTTATTATTTTATAAAATGGTGGTTTTTGAGTAGTTAGTTCTTCCCCCTATGATTTAATGTGAGAGCAGAAAGCTTCCTTGAGCTAGGGGATCCTCCTTCTATCATTATTAAATGTTATGTCCATTATATTAATGATTTTGAATATGATTGGGAAATACTAAGGGATTGTTTGTTGACATAATTACTGAGATTGTCCAAAAATATGGGTAGGTGGAATTATCACATGATTTACTATTTTGATACATGTTTTATATGTCATTATGCTTGTGGGTAGAAAATGCTAAAAAAATGGATGTTCGGGACCTTATAATCATCATATCTTTTATGAAGTAGTAACCCTTATTCTGTCTTTCTATGATCACGCACTGAATAGTAGGCAAGGGAGCCTATTTTATTCTAATAATTATCTTCCAAAAAAATTGAACTTTTTTATAATAATTTTTATAAATAAACATGATATGTTATAATTACCATGAATAATTAGGGATTTTTTATTGGATTATTGTTTAACTATTTCTTTATGTTGATTGGGACACTGTAGGATGATAGAGGAGACTGGTTGGGCCATGTGGTGTATTGAGATATGATATAGTGTTTAGTTTTCATGGATGAGATCTGCATAGTTTTGTGATGTGGAGTGATGAGGTGGTGGCACTGTTGTTGTCCTGCATTGGTTTCATAGTAGTGGATGTGATGTAGGGTTTTTGGTGTAGTAGTTATAGAGTAGTTGTTGTAGAATAGTTGTTATGGAAATGTTGTTTTGGAATAGTGGTTTTGGTTAAGTAGTTGAGGTGGCATAGCTATGGTGCAATGGTCACGGAATAATTGATTTTTTTCATGTATGTTGTGAGAGTGTCATATGGTGGAATTGCTGTGGATGGATTGCAAGATGTGACATGAAAAATATAGTAATTTTTTATTCTATGGTGATGGTTACTAGATGTGGTATTGTTGTTTTGTGGTGTGCTTACATTATTTTCCATGTTATTCATCAGATAAACTATGATGATAAACCAAACAAAATAGGGTGGTAAATAAACATGGTCAACTGGAATCAAATTTGAGATAATTGTCTTAAACCAAATGGAATGAACACATGATTTGTGTAAGGGGAAATGAAATGGAAAATGAATAAAACTGGTGAATCATGTATGTAAAAGTGGAATGTTGTTTGTTTTAACAAGTAATTGTGTGAGGTTTCAAATAGTGGTGAAAGTGGTGGATGTGGTTTATGCATCATATGTGGCGATAATATTCTATATTATTGTATTATGGATGTGAACCTAGTGGTTGAGTATTGTGTGCCATACATATATCATGTTTTCTTATGATATTTTATATTCACCATACCTATAATGGATAACCCTACAAATTCATATAGGAGTTAACTTCTAGGTGTTTTAAAAAACATATTGTATTGTAGTGATATAGATGGCTAGGTACACCCTCAACCAAACTATACATTTAGTAGTAGTGAAATGGGTTGGTGTTGGAGATTACCTACAATTTATGTGATGAACTAGGTTTCATTATGTATAATGTGTTTTGTTGTACTAGGTGTTTGAGATAAATAATTGATGTGGTGTGTTGTAATATTTGGTGGTGGTCACATGTGGTCGGAGGATTTTATATGTTGATGTCATTAAATATCATTATACCCAACATATATGGCTCTGGTATATATGTGATGTGATATGATTTGTCTCTCATGAGGATACGGGTGGGATGTGATTTTATATGTGGAACAAGTGTCTGTGAGAATGATATAATGTATTATGTGTCCCCTATGTCTATAAGAGATATTTTATGTGTTTTGATATATATGGAAGGGGTGAGATCAAAGGATGATTGATGTTGGGGAATTAGAGAAGAAAATAAATGTAAAATGGACATCAAATTCCTCTGTTAATAAATTCGATATATATTTCCTTGTTTGTTTAGTTGTTTTTTAACTATCCATTTAGCATGATATTTTTAAATGTTCACATGAGGTATTTTTTATTTCCATACTATGTATAAACATTATGCAAACACTATGTATATAAATTGATTTGTTGGTTTCCTAGAGTACATTGGGGATTGAGATTTTAATTTCTAGATTTGTTGGAGTGGTTTTGAGTTGATGTCATAGATCGTGATTTTCATAAATAACATAGAATATTTAATATATATTAGTTTAACGGTATTCATGAAATGAGGTATGGTACTCCTGGGTAATCATCTATATATATCATAATTGTGTCATCTTTTGTGGGAGGGGTCTTAAATCATAGCTGCATCATATGTTTTTCGATGTGTTAAGTTGATAGGATAGGGTATGACCTTTTTTATGGGGGGAACAATCATGATTTGAATTTTTAAAAATCATAATGTGTTACCACATCTTTTATTGGGAATAAAACTCCAAAATTGATCATTCATAAACCATGAAGGTGATATGGTAAATATATGGCCATCCCATGGGAGTTCTAAAAGAAAACACAAATTTTAAATCATTAGAATTTTATATTTACACATAGTGTACCCAAATTTTCCTTTACCATGGTAAATAATTTTTACAGTTATGATTATTCAATTATGTCAAAAAATAATTAGAACTTCTAAGATAATATAAATTATTTTTATTTTAAATATGGATTTTTTTCTAACTAAACTCACATATGTGGAAGAATATAATTTAAAACTAATCCTTAAAAATCATTGTGAAATCTGATTTTCATACAAAAAACGTTCAAAAACATTATTTTTTAGGGATATTTATTATTAATTTTACTTAATGGTCTTAAATTGGATTAGTCATTATATAATTTAACTAAGTTTACTTTTAAACCAATTTTATAACAAAAAACAACCTTATAAATTATTTATAAAAACAATCGTTATGAATAAATAAGTTATTTCCCTTGTTTAAAAAAATATATTTCATAAAAATACCAAAATATCTCCATAAAATAAATTCTAAATGAATATTTATGATAATAATTATTTTCTGTCAAAATATTTTTCAACGGTTTTCAAAATATAAATTTATTATTGTTCAAAAACAGAAAAAAACAAGGTTCTTAGAAAAACTAATTTTCGAAATATATAAACACTTCTACAAAAATAATGTTATTTTTTATCAATATGTTTTTTTTATCAAATATTATACTAAATATTAATAATTTAGTAATTCTTATTCAAGAATTAATGTTTAATGGAATAATAATAATAATAGTTTTTAAATAATAATGTAAATAGATTTTCATAGCACGTTATAGCTTAGTTGTTCATGGAACAAAACCGATCAAATAATGTTAATTTTTTTTAAAAATAAATCATAAAAACTAATTGTGTAAAAATTATTGTTTTATTTATTTCAATAATAGATTATTTATTTTTAGAATTATCTGGTGCTGTCTATTTTCCATTTGGTTATTTTCTAAAGATATGAGTAAGGGATTTTTATCCTTTTGTGTACTATATGATTTGTTCAATGTTGATTTCAATTATAAAATCATGAAAAATTCATATTGAATAGTCATGCATTGAAGAACATGATGATAGTATGGTGAGAATTCCTTAAATTTTGAAATAGTAAAAAAAATTATGTATATTTCCTTTATTCCTTAACATATATGGATAACTATTTTATCCACTATGTGAAAAAGAACATGAACCAAAGTGTTTTCATATTACCTTGATATCTGATGAAATAAAATTCATTTTCACAACTCACCTATTTAATGTGTTTTTATTATTAACGTTATATTGATCATTCACTTTCTTATAATCAATTATCTAAATCACGATAACTAATTTCTTGAAAATTATCATTTTTCACTATTTTAATATTTTAACATCTAGTGAATTTCATCCTTCTTAGATACTTAGTTATGCGGTTGCAAAAATATTTCCCTCTTCACTATGAAGTATTATTAATCCTTTTTATGATTTGAAATTTCATCAAAGGTATTTTTATAAGTTAAATCCTTTTGTTTTATTTTTGATTCAAAAAATAGTGGATAAAATTTACTAAGGGTGTAATAATTTAATATCCTAATATTTGGTTAAAAATAAAATGATGATCGATATTTTATGTGACACCAAAAATAACCCTAAATGAATATTGAATTATTATTATTTATAAATGGTTACTATACAAATTTTTTAATAGGTTTAAATGAAAATGATTTCATTACGTTGAAAATAAAATAATTTATATCCTCAATTTAAATATATTGATAAATTCTTAGAAAAAAATCTATAATTTTTAAATAATGTTATATTATGAAATTTTTGATAATTTTATTTGAAAAATTGTAAATTTTTTAAAATCAAGATATCTAAATTATAATTTTGTGATTATTTTTTAATTTTTGTAATGGGATTGAATTTTCAATGAATATTCAAAATTATAATAATTTTTTAACTATATTTATTATAATCGTGATTATAATGTAATATTAATTTTTTGTATTAGAGTTAGAATGTTATTAATTTTTTTATAACATATAATACAATTATTTTACCTGGATTGAATTTTATACATTAATTTCACATAAAAACACTTCTATACATAAAAAAGGAAATATTTTTTTAAGAAGATTCATCACAGTTTTAATGTTTGGTTATAAATTAAATTTTATATGTTTATCCAATTAAATATTTAAAAAGTAAATTCATATTTTGAATTAGGTGGCCTGAATTTGGTAAATAATCAATGTTTATTTTTAGTTATTATGAATAGTAATTATAGTAACTAATTGTCACCATGTAAGGTTAAATTTGAAAATTATGGTTGAAAGTATTTTGATAAGGACTAAAAATTGACCCAAAAAATAAGATTTATACAAAAGGATATGTTGTGTTTGGCCATTTACATCCAAATACAAAATATATTAGTACTTGATGATGTTTATCTTTGATTTTCACATTTATGATATTTAAGTAAATGATGATGAAAACCACATGAATTCATTACTTCTAATAAGTTTATAATTTTATTAAACGGGATAAAAATAAATTATACATTTTTCTAAATATTCAGTAACAAAGTAAATGATATTTTCTGATAGTTATTTGTTAATTTTTTTAATACTAAAATAATGAATTTATATTTTTATGAAACAATAGAAAAATATTAATTCAATTTATTGAAAAATAAAATAAATTATTTTCAAAAAATATTTAATTTAATATAAATTTAATAATTAGTATATTCCATTATTTTATAGAAAAATATAACTTGTTCAATATTTTCAATCATATTATATTTGAAATATATAGATTTAATTTTTTTTCAATTTCAAACTAGATGAGTAGTAAAAAAAATAAAATTAATTGTATTTTATACTAAAGCATATGTTATTAAGTTACTTAAAATTACTAAATAACTTATCCATAGCAACGTGATTGGGATACTGTTGAAAATAAGAAACATGGTCCACTCAATCTCCAATATTTTTTTTAGTAATTAAATTAACCCCTAAATAGTAATATCCTTTTTATCTATATAAATTCCAAAAAGGGTTTTTGGAAGGTTAAAATAAAGACTTAATGGAAAAAACATAGTATAAATATATACAATTTTAATCAAATGAGACAATTTCAGTCCATCCTCTTCCAATAATAAAATTATATATTTTTATATATTCTTCCCATTAAATATAATTTAAATTAAGTTATTATTTATTGAAATTAAAAATGTTCACATCCCCTCACCTATAAAAGGAATCATTTTTCTTTAGACCTGCATTTCCCAAATGAATTCCATAAAAAAAATTATGTTTTATTCCCTCATCAATATCCATAATATATTATTAACCATGTTGATATAATTACCCAATTATATTTCATATACAACGAAATTATTATGTTAATAGAATAACATATAACTATATACTCTTTCATTAAATGGGAAACAAAATTATCATTCATGTGTATGGTGGACTACCACCTCACAAAAAGTTGTAATTATTTTTCAATCACTTCATATAATGGTTGTACATAATGATGGATTAAATTAATATAAATGTTATTATAAATTATTTATGTTGAATTATATTTTATCATCTCCCTTCTTAACATCCAATATGATATAATACAATAACATCACACTGGTAAATGTGTGGATGACCACCTACATATGGTGATGTGATTTTTTGTCTCCTCTTTATATGGATGTAAATTAGGATAGATATAATGATTATATATTATATATATTATATATAAATTATTCTATAAATATGGATTAATATATATATATATTTCTTTTTTTCTATCAATTGAAAATCAAAAACGACTTTGTTTCTTATGAATGACATAAAATCTCCAGGAATGATGTAGCTTCTTTTTAAATATCTATAATTTATGGACGAATAATTATATATATTATTAATACATATTATATTTTTATAGTGATGATAATTTTTGAAGATTACGGAACCATGATCATTGAATGAGTCACAAAACTAATGAATTAAAACTAAAATGAAAAATATAATATTTAGCACTAAAAAATAATGATTTTAATAAAGAATTATTCCTAAATATATACTGACTTATTATAAGTGTATAATTTTAGATGTTAGGAGTTTATTAATTATTATATTATATAATTATAATAAATTTAAAATGAATAAAAAATATTATATAGGACATTCACAGTAAGTGGAACATAAGGGAATCAATTTTTGTCTCAATGTTGCTTATATGAGACCAATGGAATATTCATCGTGTTTTAATTACATCTACTCTATATAATTCCCATGATTTTTTACATGATAATTAAAATTTAATTTATAGGGATATACATATCCATATATATTTTTCAGTTTCTTGTTATTTTAAATTGTATGTTACCAATGTGGTAGTGGTCTTATGTTACATTCAAATTTTTTTCATTGGGATTGTTTGTGATTATGTTCCATTTATATAGTAATATTTTATATATTTAATTAAAATAGAACATTTTCATAATAAGTCGTTAATATTTGAAAATATCTAATTTTACAACTTTTACATATCATTATGTACTCAAGGGACATAAATAATATTTTTAAGGAAAAGAGACTACGATTTACTAATCAGTCTGGGATCTTTCTCTTTACTATTAATGTTTTATTAAAATGTTTTCAAAACTATTTTAATATTTTCATATATTTGTTTAAATTCATTCTTACCCATGATATTATTTTAATAAAAATTAATCAAATGAATGTTCTTTTAAAATTTCAAATAGGGGCATTTGACGTTTTACCAAAAATGAGAAAGGATTCAATAATTTAACATTTAAATAATCAATTAAAGTTTCCATTTTTATGAATGATCAATATTTAAAATATTATTTTATAATATTAAAATTTTCTTTCAAATGTTTATTTTTCATTTATAATATTGTAATTTTATTATTTTAAATGTTTTATTTTAATGTGAAAAGTGTATTTTCCTCAAAACAATGTTCCATTTAATAACTGAAAAGAATTTCCAATCTATGATGACATCCTATGATGATTCTTTATACTCTATGGATTTTTGATTCAATGATACAATAATTATTAATTTTCATGATGGATTATGATTATGATGAAATGATATCTTTGAATCCAATTTCTTTTTATGGGTTATACTATGATGATTTTTTATGAATCCCATTTCTTTTCTACAAATTATTAAAAGGTAAATTTTATATAAAACCCAATTCATTTGATGGGACATGATTTTAGTAATATTTTATGATAATGTCGAACACATATATATAGACCTTATTATTTTATTGATAAGTATGAGATTATATATCCCTTTAGTGCATTGGATAATGATGAGTATCTCATTAGAAAATTATGATTCGGATGTGCTGTGATACTAGTTTAAAAGAGAATCTATGCACTATGATGTTATTGATATTAATCCCTAACTAATATAATTATATGGAATTTAATCCTCTTACAAAATGATATTCATCAAAGGAATCCCAGAATAAAAAATTAAATGATATTTTATGTTTATATATATTCCACAAAACTATTTCTAATGATAATTTTATACTATCAAGGATCATGTTATTTGATTCATTTACTGTGCTCATATTATAAAAAAAATATTTATTCCTTGAATCATTATTGTGATATACAACAAGTTGGGTTTGTTCTTATAATGTTATTACCATGTTATTTACCCTTATACAAATTTCATTTCTATGTGATCACTGAAATCTACATTATTAACCCATAATGGTTATCTGATGTCGCCATATTTATGTTTATTTTTCTTCATATTATATTTTTTTTTAAGATTGGTATGTCATATAATTGTGTTAGTTATGAATAATATTGTTCAATATTATTTAGGAAATTCAATATCTAATTATTATGAATCCATGTTCTTAAATACAATTTAGGTGTGTATTATTATGTTTTTTAATGAATGATCATTTAATAAGATGAAATATCTACATATTAAAATTATGGGTCAACATAGCACATTTTTTAAGTTTTTCATAGCCACAAAATATTAAACGATACATTTACATGGTGGGATTCAAATATCGTTAAATTCCATTGATTGGTAAAATTCTAGTCATTCAATTTTGTTGTCGAATATGCATTTTTTAATAGAAATGTAGTTTCGTGAGATCTTATTTGAATGATTAATGGATGTTAATATCTTTAATGGGTGAATTCCACATCCATGTTTATAATAATAATGGTATAATGAATTTATGTTACATAGATAAAAAATATTCACTTATCATCAACACTATATTATTAGAGAAGCATTTCTATAATATTGTGCTAAATGATGAAATGTCACTTGAATCCCCAAATATTGAATATTCCAATCATGATGGTTTTGTATGGTGTGACATGCCCATATTTGGACCCCTTCTAATGAATCTAACATATCTACATAGATAATTTGTGATTTATAATCATATCTCACTCCAATACCTAGCATCTACTACTGATATTATAGATCATAATGTGACATTCTAACCTATGTAACACTCAATGGTTCACCGAACTATGTTTTCCACATGGACTCAAGTGCACCTCCCCATATTCCATAGCATGCCGACATGATGTGAGGTCTAAGGGTGTATCCACAGAGATAATATTCCCTCATTAACAGATTTTTCAAAAATGATATGTAATATAATAAGTAAATATAGGAATCATTATACAAAAATGATGATACTATAGAAATAGATACAAGAAACATTTTTCTATTAAAACTCTATAGCTTAAGCACTGTATAAATGAATAATAAATCAATATAAGATAATAATACTAAACTTTAGAATATAAATCATATACCAAAGTCTATGATGATGTATTCCATGACTCAATAAACCAGAAAATAGGTTTACATAGAGGAAGTTAATACATGCAATTCAAAATAAAAAAAAATAAAAAAAAAATCCAAGAATCATGTTCTCTGGCCCAATCATCTTATACAACACTCCTCTATATTTCCAAAATCATGATCATGTTTCCAAAGTAGGATTCTTATGTGTGTCAACACCTTCATTCATATAATCAACCCGGATACAAACAATAGTCTAGATAGGGAATAAGATAAATCTTATAAATACACTACAAATGATGTCAATATAATCTAGTTATTGTAATATTTATAAAGACAGGGTGTAGGAAATTATATAAATAAAACTAAAGTAGTATTTCACTATAAATACCCTTATACTTACATCATAATCAGCTGTAAAAGAATATAAATATTATATCACAGAATTAGTTTATTATTTTCATCTTATATATGTAAATCATGTGAGTTATTACAAACACTGATGTTTAATCATGATAATAATAATAACAATGGATTAATAATAAAACAAACAATTATATAATGGTGACAATAATGAAGTTGTTCTATGGTAATAAACAAGGAATCATTGTCCATAGGGGTCAAGATAACGTAGTAATTATATGCTTTCTGGCTGTCAGGGGTCTATATGTAATCAAAAAGGAATATACAATGTCATTACCTTGTAATAATATTATAACCAAGTCTAGGGATCTAATTTAATGTAAAATGGGAAAAGTAATGATTAGTCCCAATTTTTTTATCCATGGTGACTCATGTCTATACATGTCAATCTAGATCTATGGATTATATCCATGTAATCCTAATATATCAGTGATAATGGTTTGATCCTATTGTTTCATGGTAGGAATCCACTAAATTTAAATGACCGGGCTATGAGGTGGTTATCTCCCTTGGGAACCAACACTATTGAATCAAAATTTTATCCATGTGTGTTCAAGGAAATTCCACAAATTCCAAGGATGGAGCGATTATAGGTACTCGTTAAAGGTTGACATGTACGTATAAAATAGTAACCATATACATGGTTAATTTATTTAATTAGGTCATGAAATTATCATTACATTCACTAAATAATTAGGTTTAGTCCTTTTCCATTCGTATTATATGATAATTCTATGATGGAAAGAAACCATTTTTCTATTTGACTACACAATAATTAATTATTTTCATTACATTACAATTAATAACAATGAAATGGTGGGACAATTCCATGAAACCGAATACCTTTCAATTTATAAAAATTTAGCATGTTTTTTTATATTTGTTTTTATTAGTCATTAAGGAAAATCAATACAGGAAATAAATAAATTTTATGTAATTCAATGCAATGATATATCTATACTATAAATTCCTTAAAATAATTTATAATTAAATTTATAACACTAATCCTAGCTGGGTCAATTGATAACATAGCTGAATGGTGATGCAGATTGACATGCCATTCCATTATAGGCATAAATAGGAAACACACCCATCATGGGGTGGGAAATACTAAGGTATTAATCTTCAAAAATGTATAACACAAGTTACAATGTTATTAGAAAACTATTCTAATGAATATATATAATATTTATTAATTAAATAGGCATTTCACTAGTAAAACAACAACCACATAACAATGATATTTTATAAATGGTTTCGACATGAGGGAATAGTTGCTGTCTATATATTGTATACCTATATCACACTATTCAAATAGTATCAGCCTTTAGTATTTCTAAGATGAGATGATATAATAATAATGAATCAAATCCTAGAAAATATAGTATAAGGGACTCCACAAATATAGTGAAAAATATACGATGGAAAATGTGTAATGCATCCAATTGAGCTAGAGATATACCAGTGTTCTTCGAATGTGATAGATGGATATGAAATTAGAGATCAGATGGAAATGTGGTAGTCAAAACTAGCATAGGCCTCCATGGGTGATCCTGGGCAAAAAATAGTGGTGGGTGAACTTATTTCTAAAAAAATATAATTTTGTTTCTATTATTTTTAAATTCCTACTATGGAATTTACGTGATGTGTAAATTATTTAGAAATCATGTAAATATGTGGTTATTACCCCTATAAAAACCATTTACATGATATGAAAGGTCTTTCACAGACCACCAAACTTTATGTAATCGATAAATATTTTGTATCCTAATTACGTGTTGTGTATTTGGCCTATAGTAATCCTATCACTCTACCGCCTTTTTCATTCCAAAGAAAAACCTACTCGCCATTCCCTGACTCACGGTTATAATCCAAAATCAACATAAAGAAGAGAATAATGTAGATATTAAAAGGATCCATACCATTCAGAGAAACGATGTTCTTTGATTCATTGGCCCTAAAATGAACACATCCCCATTTTCACCTTACATGTCTGGTGAAATACTATTAGAGAACAATTTAGTCCATTGAGAATATACGTCAACATACTATCCTGATGAATCATATTTTACACAGAAGTGATTCCATGTAACCTAAACTAATTGTACAAAATTGATTTTTAGATCCTTCATTCTGCATTAATTGATATATATAAGATACAACTCCATTGAAGTGTCAACATCCAACTCCACTAGTGGTAGTCCAATATATCACTTAAAGGAACGATAAATTCGTATATGTATTATGGTGGATCTTGATAGTAGGTTTCCTTTAACCTCTAGATGTTTATAGAGGATGACTGTAGATTTTTTTCTACTGTATCAAGCTGCATACACAAAACATGTTTGAATAGAAGAGCCCATGTTATGTGGTTTCTATGGATGATTAAATTTCTTGAAAATTTTATATCAAGTATATTTTTCTAGATGTTGTGGAATAAGATCATTATCAAATAAAATTACTATGTTACAATGAAATTATTAACATAAGAAAAAATATTTATCAACATTCATCTAGAATGAATCTTCTTAATATAGTGGAAGTGTTTCTATTGAATGATGATACCAATCTAGTGGTTGTGAGAGGTTCCATCATTGTTGCTTCATCATTAGTGACATGTTTATTTGATACTAGTTCATTAGATTCATTTATTACAACCTATGTAGTGAATCATCTAAATCCTTCAATAAATATTTTGTATTATGTGTTTTATGTTACTACACCCCTTAGAATCAATAGTGAGAATAGTCTCTGGTTTCCCACTTGCATTCTATCTTTATCAAAGATTTTTCTTAATTGGGATATTATGGTACAAAACCTGAATCCTTAAGATGAAATATTTGTTACTTATTATCTCACTACTAGTAATGACCAAGTTGATTATTATCCTCGAAATGTCTCTGTTTCTGCAACTGATATGGTGTGTCGTATAGTTAAGGGAGAATGAGAACTGAGGTTTTGTAGAACTGAAACATCTTATCCAATGCTGGGGAAATTAATAATAGTGATCTCTATTGAGCTAGTGAAGGAATGATTTTTTAATGATCTCCCCCATTTTTTCCATGTTTCTTGATTTTTTTACCTCTAACATATTTGTTTTTCAACTAGTAAGGGAGTTAGAACATTTTTTAGATTTAGTAAATAGTAAATAGTCAATATCAATTCACACTTACCAAAAATATCCTTATAAAATTAAATATGAGGACAATCAATTGGATGATCAATTAGATAGTTGATTTATACACAATAGAATGATATCTTTTGTGCTGCCTATTCTTTTTTATATGCATATTGAAGGAATAATTGTAGATTGTATTGTTTACTGAAATCATTATTGATTTATTATAAAAAAATTTATATATTTTCAACTATGGATGATATTTTTAATATCTTTATATTTGATCTTCTTATCACATGCTGATAATAAAAGAATCTATCATTTATGAAACCACCATGTGGTGTAGGTAAGCCCATTTGAGTGAAATTTCATGCCATTTGGTCTTTCTCATGATCATGTAGCCTTGATGGATATAGTAAAAATATTTTCCATGACTATATTGAAACATTTGTGGTATACTTATTGAATTACATCCTTGTTTAATCTTTATACAAGTAGGATCATGTGCTCCATAAAAGATTAGGTATGAAATTATTGAGATATGTCTGAATTTATGCCATGATATTGAAATATAATTTCTAGAATCAAGAAGATATTTTATTAGAATAAAATGTGTCAGATCATGATATCACAATTGATCATAAGAAGGTGAAAGATATTTGTACATGGTACAAACAATTTTATGTTTATATTATTATGAGACTACTAGATTTATATGGGTATTATCGCTAGTTCGTATAGGCTTTCAAGAATTTGTCTTGTTAAATATCAACTCTAACCAAGAATGGAGTATAGTTTTCATTGGATGAGAAGTGTAAGGGTTATTTTATTTAATTGAAACATATTTTATCTTTTTTTTGAGGTTGATTCATCTAGATAAAATGAAAGGATATCTAGCCTTCTATGACACAATGGGATCCGGTCTGGATTGTGTTTTTTTAGGGTGATAATTTCATTGCCTTTGGTTATTAGTATCTTGGACCACATGAGTAGAATAATATGACCCTTGAAATTTAACATGATGTTTTGATTCATGAATTTATATTCTGGTGTTAATTCCTTTTCAAATATTTTCTCACCATGTATTACAACCACAATTGATCGATTCATAGATTCTATCAAAAGGATTTGAATCTTTAATCATGGATTTTGGTGGAGTACGTTCAATCATTTGATTTATACATCACCAATAACCCATTGAAAGAGAATGTCTTCCAGGTTGTGTTAAATTGAAATATTTTAAACTAGACCATGAATGAATCCTCAAAAGAGTGGAACATGATGACTTCTTTTGGACAATTTCATGTATTAGTTCAGGAAATATGGGCTGATATTACATTGGAAAGCATTCAGTATACCTCATACCTTCTTGAGATGATTCAATAGTAATAACAACTTAAGGATGAAGTTAGTTTCGCTGGGATCTCATTATGGTGGTGACTGTTTATTTTTAGACTTTATTCTCCTCAAATGGTATCCTATGATGTTGGATGAAGTACTTAGTACCTTTTCTTATATGGAATTTTTTGGTGGTATTTTCCATAATTCCCAATAGGATGTGAACCAAGAACAACAAATATGTTTTATGATATATGGAATTGATTCTATTGGTGATTTTTGAGATGGTACAATGCAAATTTTTCCCTCATTATTATATGTCCACACATTTCATTATCATGAAGCAATGACCTTTGAGTGTACTTAAACCACTTCTAATGAAGACTGTGAAATGGTATAATATCTCAATTGATTTTTGGTGGGATTTGTGCATATCTAGTGAAATAAGAATGTGAAATATATTTTTATTTATAAGTAGACCATATTATCTCACATTATACCCATTTATGATACATCTAATGATGAGGTTATTGGAAATTTCTATGTGATTGATATTGTTCATTTTCATGGATTTTCATATATCATGACCTCTAATAGATATACATTTTTTAAATATTATTTTATTAGAGGAATTTGGGAGCCAATGGGATAGTGAGATCATTTATTTTTTATATTTCATCATCAAACAAATGACTATATAAAATGGGCTCTATATACTTTAATGGATATGCTTCATGCCTTGGTCCCTAATTTTTTTGTTCATTGATATTCCTAGTTTGTACTAGTTGAGTTTTCATAGAGCAATTATTACAAATCCCTGGTCATAATGTCTTCCTTTGAGGCCTTCTATCTATTCCCATGTCAATGTACATTGTTTTGGTAAGAGAATGGTGAAATCTCCTTCGTTGGGAAGAGATTGCTTCATGACCCGACAAGAAATATGTATTTAATTTTTAAGAGATTGATTTGGGAAAAGAGTTTCTATAATTGTTATGTTTATCATAACTATAGTCAATTATAATTCTCAGTTTGTGATCAGGTTATCATAAATGTTTCGCTTATTTTTGGTTTTTGATGGATTCAATTGAAATGTATGCATTACCCTTGATTAGTGAGACATTTTTCAGTTTTTGAGTAGGTGGGGAATGTGTATTACCCTTTAAAATATCCAACACAATTAATATTGTTACATAATGAGTTCCACGATTCATTGTTCTGAATATATCTTCCAAATCTATGACTTATTATTAGCTGGAGATATCTTGATGTTGAGCCTAATTTTCACCTGATTGAGAATCCATTCTTGATAATATAATTGTTGGTTGAAGATACCATTGGTTCGAGCACTATTGTACCATGGTTCTGATACTCAAGATACATTGAAGAGAGAGTAATTGATGATATGATAGTGTCCTAATAACATTTACATTTATATATCATGATATGTTTTTTGGGGATCAATATTTCTATGGTTGGGAGGTTGTAAGATATTGTTACTGTTATCAGCTACCCCTAAACCCTCTTTTATACATGCTTTCAATGGTTCTAATTTAGGGGTTCTTTTTGTGAAAATTTTGAATTTTGATTTTTTTGGGATATTAATGGTTGGAATATAGTTTCCTGAAATTGAGCAGTCACCAATTGTAAAACGTGGAAACCAACATAGTGGGATATTCTACAGTTGGTGCATTGTTTGACAAACAATATGGTACCCCTCATGGAAATTATTCATGAAAAATTTTCTAATTTATAACTGTATTTAAAAATACCCCATACCCCCCCCCCTTCGATCATCCAATCGACCCTGACATTCCATATAACACTTTTATTGGTTGAGAGGGCTCAAAATAAACCATTTTAGCTCCCATAAACCATTTCTATGGTAAATAAAAGCATGGAGGACATCGTATGATTCCTCTATAGAAATTTTCCTTCTCCCATTACATCACTCATTATAACATATCCTAGATTCCTTATGTTTCATTTCATATTCCTCCTGTTGATGGATTTAAACTCCATTGATGTGTGTCTGAGTTATAGGTATAATTCATATCTCTCTATTATCGACATTATTCGTTGATTTTTCACATTGTGGGTGTAGTGATATATGATCTATATGTTATTCTAGGTGATTCCATAAAATATTTTCCAATTAATTTAATATTAAATTATTTTATTTTAATAAATCCTTTAAATTTTATTCCGAATAATTTTTTTTTTAGAAATGTCATTTAAATTGAAATTGTATCAGTTTTGGTTAAATCCCCCAATTACATTTAATTTGTGTGTGATTTATATTTTATTAATATTCTTGAATTTTATTATGGTAATTTATTTGGAGAAAATGGATAAAAATACTTGATAAAAAACATTTGTTTATATACTATAAAAATGGAATGATATAATTTAATACCCATGTTATTGTTTTTAAACATAAATTGGAATATGGAAATGAGAAAAGGTGTAATTTTATTTTAAATTATAACGACATAATATTCCTATTATTTATTTTCATTTCATAAGATGGTATCAGGGTTAGTTGGTGGGTTATTTTGGACAATTACCCTGAAATTATAATAACCTAGAAACAAATTGATATTTTTAACAATAATAAAAACATTGTGTGGTGGGTCTTATCCATAACTAGATTTGGATTATTCCCCTTATAAAAATGCTAAAGGGACGTGAGTTCACATATTATCATTATTTTTGATATGATATGTGTTAGGATATCATAACAAGGAATTGTATTACCTCTTGAACGATGAAAATATTTCCCATTTATGAATTACATTGATAAATATATATATAAAATTTTATGTCAATCTGATTTCTATATGCCTTGTGAATTATATAAACTATTTTGAATAAAAATGTATCTTATGATATATTTTTAAATATTTCATCAATTAAACATAATCACATGTGTATATTTTATGATTGAAAATGATCTTCCATCTATGATTTATATGAAATTGAAAGCATGTAATAATTTAATATTTATTAAAATCTTATTAAGGAACCCTTTGAGAGATCTTATTAGGATTTCATCTCACACACTATAATTTGTTATTAATTTTTATATTTCCTTGTGCCAGGTTCAATGAAGGGGAACAAACTAGTTATATATGGTGGATGACAATCTTTTGAGGTATGGATTAATGTGTTAGTTTTGAAATGTGTTTTTATGTTACCATATTGTTAATTTGTTAATTTATTTTTTGATATTTGTTATAACTATTTGACTACTAGTATAATCTCCTTTGGGAAATTTTTTCCCTGATGACATGTATACTTTTCCTTCATTGAGTCTATGTTTTTGGATCATTTCAGCATTATCATCAATAATTACTAGTGTTAGTCGCCAAAATTTGGGTAACAATAATTCACTTCATGTTATCTTTCTGTTGGATAGGGTATCAGATTACTATGGTATCCCTGCTTTTTCTTGAAAGATTGTGTGGAATAGATAGTAGTAACTTCCATTCATAAGTGTATAAGAGAAAATCAGATATTTGTTTTACACATTAAAAAAATGTACCTCTACATGATAATGATAATATGATTATTATTGAACAAATTTTCAAAAACTAAAACACATGAAAAATTTATTTTAAAATATATTATGGGATAATAATGATTCATCTTTAATACATTTATAGAAATCATTGATAACTAAGAATAATTTTTTTCAATTTAAAGGAAAAATTGTTTCAATTTTCTATAAATATATATATTCTATATCATGCGTACCAATGATACTGAAAATAAAATGAAAACATGTATTCTCATAAAATAACCATTTTAAAAAAAATCATGAGATTCAACATGTATATATCATTTGATTCCATCATAAAAACATCATTATAACATATCCCGACAAATAATAAGTCTGTAACATAAAACCGTTAACTTGAGTTACCATTATTTCTGAATCAAACTACAATCAGATATATTAAATTTTAATTTATTTTACTTATATACCAAAATCTTACACATAATTATTATGTACGATCCATTTATACCATTTCAACATACCTTTTATCAATAATTCTATAATATCATCATTTAATATTGTTCAATGTTTCATTTACCATGATTAATTCAATGCAGTAGTTCTGATACATTAAATCTAATCATTTTTAATTCATATTCAATATTTTAAAAATGATATGAATTTATTATATATTTATTATATATATATATATATTTATTGCCCTTTATAATTTTTAGATATATAAAAATGAATTAAACTGTAATGCTTTCAAATTTCAAAAGATGCACCAAAAGAAAAAAATAAAATGGATAACATTTATTGAATAATTATACTTATAAATATAGTATCTATTCACTAAATCTATTCATATTAACAACCATGTAAAATTGAAACAAAAAAAGAATATCATCGCATTACAGATGATTTAGTCCACACATACATATGAGTGACATTATTGTTTTCCAATAGAATGGAAGGTAATAAGGTATATGTGAAATAAAAATTATAGTAGTCTAATTATGTCAATATTATAATTTATAATCATTAAACCTAACATATTACTCTTCCATAATAGATTGTGATGAAAAAATGAATATAATCATTAAGTAGAGATGGTAAGCCATATGTATGCAGGTGCAATACCATCACATCGCATTTCATGGGAAATAGGGTGCATAATTATAGTTCAATAATAATAGTTTAATTATATTATATTGTGTATACCAATTTTAATATTAATGATAAATTAATATATTATTATATGAGGTAAAATAAAATAACAATAAAATGTGATATCTAATGGAAATTGACTACTTTTTGAAATAAATTCATTACATATACATATAAAGACAGTAGAGTTATAAATATGATAAGGAAAACGCCTATACATTCTATAAATGGATATTTAGTAGTTCCTCTTTGAGGTTATAACCGATCTAGAATGAATGATTTTGTTTGAGGAATAAAAAGTAGCTGACCTTTTATAATTGTGGGGATAGTTTATCTAGGAATTTTATAAATAAATTTATAAATTTATATTAAATATTTTTATGGATGTTTATAAATTCTAAATATTATTATATAATATGTTTATGAGTTAGAATAATTTCATCATATAAACTTTTGACATGTTTAGGTTCCATTTTTACAATTATTTTTATATTTTAACCCCGATTATGCATTTTGATAATTACTGTAATATCAATTTTGTCTACCATTGATGGGTTATTAATGTCACTAAAAATTTAAGAATTCCGCACAAATGGAAAATATTTGAGGTTTTGAAAAATAATATATTAATTTGTCTAAATAAAATATATATGTCGTAATTTTATATCATTTTATAAAAAGTTATTCATTAGAAAATATCATAATTTTCATTATTAAAAATATTCACTTACATTAAATTTAAAAACATAATGAAAAGGTGGAAGTCATAAGTAATTAATTAATGCAACCATGATAAATCTTATAGAACTAGAAAATTCATGGTACACATTATATAATTAAAATTACATAAATTTCCATATTTATAAAATAATTAGTTATAATTTATTTATAAAATGTAGAAGTACCATATCAAAGAATTTAAGATAATTTAGAAATTAATTAAAAAAATTAAAAATATACCTACTAAATATTTTCATTAAATCTCAAAAGACATCATTATATTAATAATTAACATTATTTTTCCCCTATGTGGAAACATAAGAGATATTAAAAACAAAGAGAGTGATGATTTGTGACATTCTATAATTTAAAATTTATATTGGTCATTTTCAAGGAATGTTTCCACTAATACATTCAGTTGTGTTTATAAGGTGATAAGGGTCGAATTCCCTTAATCTCAAAAGAATTATAATTAAACATTATCTCCATATCACATAGTTTTAACCAAACCTAACATGATTTATCCTTTATCAATGTTATAAATTAGTCACTTTAATTATTCATATTAAACTATAATAAAAATGCACGTATTTTCCATATTTTATATTCTTAATTATAAATATTTAATTCATTTTAACTAATTGATGTCCAAGAAATGGAATACATAAATATTAATGTTTGTGTGAAAATATGATTAAAATTTATTTAAAAAAATTATATATTAAAAAACATAACTGGATTTATTATTATACTATACATAAGAGTAGATATTATATTAATATTGAAATATTTGATTTAATATATAATATATATATATATATATTTCATGAAATCAATTACTAATTTTTATCAATTTAATTTATAAGGATAAAAATAAATTACACACATAGATATTTTTTTCAAAAAAACATCTCCATTATTTTAAAATAATTCTTTTTAACTATAATTAATTTATAAATAATGAAATCATTTAATACTTGTGTTAATTATACATTTTAATAACTCAGTTAGTCCCTTTCATACACACCTATCTAATGCATTGTTGATAAAATCATTTTAATTGTATATAATAGTTCATCTAATCAAATTATTCCTGGTAACACATGTTATTAATGAAATTAATCTTTTAATTATATTTTTTAAAGTATAATGGTGTTATTGATAACATTTAATTAAAATAATTATATCTTCTATGTATCTCCTACACACACCGTATCTTTTCCTCTCTTCATATTACATATTTTATTATAATAAAAAATAAACTTTTAGCCTTATATGGAATGTGAAAAGGCCTAAAATAAATTATCAATGTTATATCAATATTAAATGGATTATCAATGGTGGAGAGGATCTTGAAATTTGGTTCAATTACATTACATTCCTTTCAAAATGTTCATAGACAGTTTCCACTCTAAATTGGAATAAGAGAAATAAAAATGAAATAATTTCATGCCTATTTACTGGGTATACACATACAATAATATGGGTTTACCAAAATATTTTTATTATTCATAATAGACTTTCATGAATAGAAATATTGTTGAATTGTTTCTAGATTAATTACCATTAAACATGTAATGTTTTGACATCAATGAATTATTGGAAATCTCGTTTCACTCTCATTAATAGTTTTGTTGTCGGATAACATAACCAGTGATTCAGGGATCACATTTTAAAAAAAGAATGTTTTAAGGGAACAATATGGGTGATTGGATATTTCATGTCTACACTGACAAAATTACTATAGATTTTTAGATCATCTATAGTAGATGAGATTAGAAATAAATATGTTTATGATTTTATAAAACCTCATAATATACATTACAATATTATCTATGATTGGGATACTATATTTATTTCATGATTTTAGTCAATACTATTTTGTTCATTAGGAAAAACAATATGTACTACATTCCACCCATATTTTTATTGTCATCATGAGTAGACCATTTTTATAATGACAAACAAGCATTGAACATTCATTTTAGACAATGGTAGATTATTAAATAATTGAATCATTTTATATGGGATTTTACTATATTTATTTCAGTTAATAATTATTACTGATAGAATTTTTTAATGATATATATGGGATAACATTTCATGATCCCTTTTCTAGATAATGATAGGAACATCCTTGGTTATTAGGCATTGTATTTTTTTAGAGATGTCCAAGAATATAATGATCAAATAAATGTGGTTGGTAACATCTCAAAATGAAAAAAATTTGAATGAGGACTATTGTGGGATAACATTTGATTTTATGACTGGATATCATGTGTTTCCATAAATATTTCTAATGTCAGGCCACTAACACATTAGAATTTAGGTGAAGCATAGAGTAATGATTTTTTGTACATATGAAATTCAATAGATATTCAATGATTTTTATTATTATATATTCCAAAAGATGGAATAAAACTATATGAAATATTTTTTTTAAATATAAAAATAGAATAAGTTTAATAGTTATTCCTTGAACACCTATTTCATTTTCTGGGTAACAAGGCATTATGATGTTCTCGCCTTACACTAAAAATTTAAAAATAGTGTTGAGGGACTAATATATAAGATATGTTTACTATTTCCTAGAATTGGAGTCAACATGAATAAGTAATTACCATCCAATATCATACAAAATAATCACCTAAGTACACTCAATCTAATTATCCCAATTCCATATTAATTTAATGGAAATTTCGTATAATTGTACATCAAATTATTATCCATAGGCTAATAATAAACATAAACAAAATAGAGGATGGTAAATTTATAATAGGTCATACCAGCATCCTTGTAGTCAACTCTTCCCATTTTACAAGTGCCAATCTAGATATCCCAACATTATACAATGCACATTATTTTCTCATCCTCAAATAATTAATATGGTATATATGTGAACCAATATTACCTAGTATTTATAACGAATACAAATTTTTTGGTTATACCCCTTTTACATTGTATATATCATCATATACATGTATATATATTTTTAAAAATATATTTTTTCATTCAAGAATGAAGAAAATATTTTCTTTACAATTCCAATAAGACTCTATGCACATCAATACATCATGTGCAAACCTGACCACCATAAAGAAAAGTCATAAATTGTTCAAAACCATAGAGATATCAAATCATAGCCTCACAATATCAATCCCATGACACATCATATGCATCAAGACTCCGGCTATAGTGTCACTATTTCTTGACCACAACTCAAATAAATGGATTTTAGTCTTATGTTGACGTAAATAACTTAACCCTCATCACTCAATAGAAGACATATGTAATATCGTAACCACCACTTTTTCTCATAATGTAGGTCCCCTCATTCATTTATCAAGTTAAGTGACATAATGACTAGACTTCTCACTCAATAATGTCCATTATCATGCCGCAAACCATCCCAAAAAAAGAAATGTCTTCATCAACACCTTCTCACACATGTTATATAAAGTATTCCATAATAAAAAGCCTTTCATTTAAGTAATTTCTATTTATCAAGAAAAATAGGATCACATATCACCAATTTCAATCATGGAAGAACCTTCTCACTTATAGTGAGGACAGTCCTTAATATTCATCCTCTACATTGGTGTTTGTCACATATCACAATCACACATATAAAAAATCTAATAGGGGCACGACACATCACCCAAGTCACCTACTAATTACCGTGGAGTTATCCACTAAATCTATCCTTGTAATAAAAATTTAAAATACACTAATACATTAGGTTGACTATTTTGGTCCTTCCAAGCCATTCGAGCTTACGGTCATCGATATAATGTATCATTGGTTTCTCTTCATGTAGATGAAAAACATTACTGTTTTTCACTATAGCTCCAAATTATATATCCCATCCTAGTCTAACTATTATAAATTTCCCTTCTCACTTTTCAAATAAACAATATATCAATTGGGGACATAGGGGAATATTTTCTCCTTATTACCCGATCAAATCCAATTTTCTCATGTTATTATCACATAACCAATAATATATAAAATTAGATTTTCTATGATAACATTAATAAGGTGAAAGACATTTGGATATATCATTCTTACCAATATGACTAAAAATTTCTTTCCATATCGACTAGACCAATGAGAACGAACCTAGACTACCCAAAATCAATATATTACATTATGTACCATTTTATTTCTCAATGGAACTCAATCCATATTCATTCAACTTGGAGACGTTGTTTCTACGTGATCCAAAATCCATAAAATAATAAAGACAACTTATCTTGATCCATGGAATACAACCATACTATCTCATAAAACACAATTTTCTCAATCTACATATATTTACATGGTCTAATGAAATACAAATACATGTTTGAAATAATAAATAAAAATATTTTTTTATTTTTTAATATGGACCACCTACCTAAATAATAGTGACATATTTCCTTCAATTTGTATGGATTCTCACCCAAGATCATATGTACTCATTATCACATAACTAAATTAAAACGATGGATATATTTAATTCTATTGATTTATAATTAATTATTCACATTAATTTGTATTTTAATTTTTAATATAAACTCGTTTTCCATCATTTCCACATTAAAATTTATTTTTATGGATTGTTTCATACAAATTTAGATCTTTTAATTGTTATACATAATTAATCCCATCTACCTACACATTAAAGAACTATAATATAGAGTAATTTCAATTTAAACACAAGATAAAAATACCCAAATTATTGTATTGATAATGAAAAATAAAATAAAATAGAGGAGTTACATACACAAAAATACCATAAAAACAAAAAAAAATATCATCCCCCTGCATGGAAAATTTAATGAATAAATCTTATAAGATATTCATCAAATTTGAGGTATCCCTCCTCTTAAAGTGATGTTTGATGAAATCATTCCTATAGTTGATATGTAGTAAAATCCTATAAAGACCCCATTTTTGGTTTGTAAGATGATTTTTACTGTGAAGGAGAAATTGAAGAAAGAGATAATAGTGCACTCAATTTTGTTATTTATAAGTTGTCATAGTATCATTCTATGTTGTAGAATGGCTAGAACACCAGTTATTCATCAGTTATGGTGCATATATCGACAATCCATGATTTATCTCGCTCATTTTAGGCCATTATGGATGATGTGGACAATACCTTAAGGGGATATTAGGTGAACCCAACTAACTATCACAATACGATAGTTCTGACTTTGCAACATTCCATGCATTGGGTGGTCCGATTATTGATGATGGAAACAAATCTCTAATTTAACGAAAATATATGATCTATTTCAAGTACGAGGTTCTTGAAGCCATTGTAGTCTATCTAATCATTGGTGATATATACAAACATTATCTATTCCCTCAAAATATTGGTTTCATTTATTGAATTTATAATATTCATTTGGAAAATGTTTGCGGGGAACTAGATCATGTATTCATTTGTGTCTTAGGGAACATATTTTCATGTGATGATACTGGAGGTATGATCAAACATCCACATACTCAGGCTACTGCTTCAATATCCTAGGATTATTCCTAATCTTGGTTAATAACATATTGGAACAATGTGTTAGGATAGTTGTTCTGTCATTGTGAAATTCCCTTTTCATCATCAAATCCTGTATAATTGGCATCAATGGAATTTTTTGAAAACACATACGAGGCATAAAGGATGTGAACCTTCTCCAATAATGGTTATCTGGATAGTGGATCATATTCTATTTTGGACAGTTGTCCTCTTATACAAGATATGGATGATAAACCTCCTTAGATAAGAGGTTATATGTAATATTGTCATTCATTTTCATGGGTTTAGATAATTATACGTCCATCCATCCAACTAACTCCATTGGTGGATAGAGATTTGAAAATATATAGGCTAATCATGTAATAGATACATAAAATGATCACTAAAACCCCCTTGTAGGTATATCATGACTCGGAAGATTTCATAATCATTTATTTCATGAATTGATGATGGATGGTTTTGACCACCATCCTCTGTATAAAATATTTAAGAATTTTTTTTTATTCAGTGATATAAAGAAACATGTTAACGAGATATTCATTAGATTGTGTATGAGGGTCCCTTATATAGGAATATGAGGAGACAACAGTGGCAATGGAGTTGGGTCATTACCTTATATATGAATTTCATTCTTAGATGGATGTGTGTACAACAAAAACAAGGTGTTACTAAGAAATAAATTCACATTTGAAGTTTGATCAATCGAAAAATTCAACCTCATTGGCTACTTCTCAAAAAATTATTGAAGAGTTTACAACTTTTTTTGACACTCTTCCTCCTAGAGTGAAGGCATATGAAGTATAGATAGCAACAGTCCAGTGTTATATCAATTCTTCTCATCATAATGTTACTAATATTTTTAGAGTGGCAGATCAACATAGTTCATATTTTTCCCATTTAATTCATCATTTTTTTGTTTATTATTGGGATGGACTACAAATAAGGATATTCATCCTCCCCTTTTAAACAATACAAATGTATCTTTGGAAATGTTCAATTTCTTATGCTTATATTTTTCATCGATGATATGCCCATCATCAAATTATTATAATATTATGTTAATCATTCATTATACCAATACATTTCCAAAAATCATGAAATTATGAGTGTATGGATAGGAATTTTTGTTTTAGGAACCCTCATAAATTTCCACTAACAAGGTGTCCCTTAGAGATAAATCCATTTGAATTATCTTGATCAATGTTTGTCCCAAGGGGAGAATGCTCTATTATTTTCCCAATTATGATATCCTTAATGAGAAGATGCACGTTTTTATGGCCATATGGAGAAACTTCAAATATTATTTAGACTAAATTGTTTTGATTCATTATTTTAGTGTCTTTAGATCAGACCTAGTATTGTTTTTGTTTAGGGTCTTTTAGATCGGATCTAATGTCCCATTCAGTTTATGGTCTTTTAGCTCATATATAATGTTTCTTTTTTCGTTTATGGTCATTTATCCCAGACTTACTATTTCATTTAGTTTATGGTACTTTAGATTAGAACATGTATAATTTGGTTTTGGAAATCTCAGGATTACTCAAAACACTATGGCGTGTTGAGTTCTATAGTGGAGTTGAAATGGATCACAAGGAATATAGATCCTTTCATGAAAGGAGGAGAGGCTTTTATTTGTTGGGTTAAATACCTTATGCATTGATAACATGGTCATGAAAAAATGAAATCAACACTATTCCAAGGCATTATGGGTTATTTATTGGGTGAATATGGTTGACGGAGAAATAATAGGGGTGTTAGGAATGGTAGGATTTTTGGAATGATATTGAAGTATGTCAAAATCAAAAAGACTAATCTAAATAGTATGGAATGGGGTAATCATGTAGTGTATGTCCCTGAACATTATGGTGTGTGAGGTACTGGCATGGTGATGTAGATTCTCAAATGTATTAGGATACCTTTTATATAATCAAATAAATATTTGTTTGGTGGGTCTGAACCCCTATGAATCATTATCATAACTGAACTAAGTGATTATTTTTTCTTTTAGGGGAATATAAAATACTTGTGATGACTGAAAAATCTAAACTATAAAGATGGTTATTGAAAGAAGGTTATCTCATTAAGAGTTCTGGTATCATGGGGAAATTTGGCTCGAATTGAGTAGCTCAATCCATAAACATTTTGGTTTCAAAAATCAATGTGTGGGACCTCAAAAGGTTTATGAATGAAGGGGTGTATTGTGACCTTGATAAATGGGAATGAATATTGTGATGCAACATCGAGGTTATGAGAGCCAATTGAATATTCTATGAAAGAGATAGTAAATCATTGTCCAAATTTCACAGGTCATGTGAAAGGTATAGGAAAGTCATACTACGTATTTTTTAATACAAAATAGGGTGCTAAGTTCTTTTCAGGATTATGTAAGTATCACAAGAACCCGAAATACCTTTATACTAGTCCATGATGTCTATTGTGGTGGGTCTAGAGAATTATGCATCAATAGCATGGCCAAGAAGCGAAATCACTTTTCTATTTCAGGGGAAATGAATGTTTTGTGACGACATGAGATGCTTAATATCATTAAGTGGAATTTATACAAAATGTAAGATCCATGAAGGGTTTGATCACCCTAAAAGTTGTTACACCACCTGTTGAACATATTCTCCTTATAAGAAAATGTTATAAATCATTAATATATTTTTTTCATAGACTAAGGGGTCTAGTGAGTATAGATTGGAATTTATTATTTATTTTGATTTTACATTATTAGAATTATTCATAACGTATTTACACCCATATTTATGCCTAAAACCTAAAGATGAAGTGATTAGAGGTAGAAGACATGACATTTTCTCATGAATCCATTCACAGGTTTCAACCACAAAATGTTTTCTATATATTTCACTAGAATTTTTAATCCATTACAATTTTATGATTATTGGATGGAGTTTATGGTCGTAAAATTTGACCAAAATTAATATTGTTTAATGTGATTACACTTATAGACCGAACAAGTGAGATTATACATAAAAGAATAATTAGGATACCAAGGGTCATAATTACTTTAATGTCTTTATGAGTGATAGGTGAGGGTGTTCTAAATCATAGATAAAGGTAATCAGGACATGATTTATGGTATGATACAATCATTATGGTGAAAAATTAATACCCAATGGGGTGTTGGGTTCCACTATGGTGACTTTAGGCCCATGAGAATAAAAAATACCTTTATACTAGGGAATTTTGTCCTTTCATAGTGGATCTGAAATCTTCGGAATTAATAGCATGGTAAAACATTGAGATCTATTTTCATTTTCAAGGGTAGTGAGGGGTTGGCGATGAATGAGACATGAAGTATGCCTATGAATTAGTTTCTTAAAAATATGATGGAAGCACCCCATTATCTGGATTTCAGTGGTATGCCTCATGAGTTCCACTGATAAGGGGTGATGATCAGTGTGTTATCCATGCTTAATATAATTTATTAGATATGTACATGCTTATGTGTATTTTAAATGTATTCGGTAAGAACATACATCTATACAGTTTATACTTATTCATTAAGGACAAACATCCTTGTAGTTTATCATAGTGTGGTATGAACAAACATCCATGTTGATTAAGGTCATGCAATAGGGATGTACTTCAATGTATTTAAACATCATGTGGCAATGATAGAATACAATGCAGATTAATTCCTTACAGTAATGTTTTGGGAACATATAAGAATGTCAGGAAATGTTTGTGGTGGTCCCATAGCTAAAGATTTGGATTCCACTACGTATCTTGTGAGGATGAGAATTGAGCAAAAATAATCTCAAAATTAAGTCCCCTTTGTAGGCTTGGACTATATGAAAGGAGGTAAAAATTTTATATTTGTTTTTTTATTTTTCTCGTTGTTGGAAATTAAAGCGTAACTACGTATCCTATGAGAGCAGGAATCCCGTCATTCACAGATCATGAATGGGAAAAACTCTACATAGGTCTGACCCATACATTGAGGTGGGAATTATTTCATTTCACTATTGTAGTTGGGACCATGATTAGAGATCCATGAATCACTACATTTCTTATGATGACATGAATCATGCTACACATAGTTATATAAGTTACATGATTAGTTATTTTATGGTTAGGATAATGGTGAACTAAAATTAATAAATGTAAATGCTATGAGTGGTCCAAAATATTATTGTTTGGGTGTCACAATGTATCTCATGAGGATGAGAATAAAACCACATGTTGTTCTTTAAAAACCATATGGTTTGACATCATGAGGAAAGAACATTGACCATGCTATTTATTCAAAAATGGTGATTAATAATGGTCTTCTTTTTATTGTCCTACATTTTATACCGTGATGGGTCTTTTTTATAATTATTTGCTTGATTGTGAGGTTAATCCTCTACAACAAATCCTATGCACACTTGATCTATGATTGGTGTGATAAACAAGGAACTACATGGGTTCCCCTACAATGAAATGAAAATTGAGGGTAACATAATGTTGTTTTGTATCATGTGTTTTATGGATAAAGATACAGGATCGAGGAATTACTAAATATCTCATTAGAAATGCTAATAAATCAATAATTTTCTCTATAATAACCATTTTATTTAACATAATGTGGATACGATGTAGCTGACTTCACATGAATAGTGTTGGATATCACATATCAGTTCCATTTTAAGTCACGTCGTAACAACAATGGCCATATTGTTTAATTTCATGTGGTAAGGAAGAAGGGTCCCATTCAATTTTCCATCTTTCTGCATGGAAGAAAGGATCCATGTAATTTAATTTCATGAAACCAGGATGAATATTTATATTTTAACATTAAATAACTCATATTAACTAAGGGACTTACACCTTTGTGGATTCCCCTGTGATGACATGTATGAAAATAATTTCATTAGAAATCATTCATTGGTAGGTGGGTTAACAAGATCCCTACCTATTGTGGCCAGTGAGTAGGCCCCATTATGGTCGAAATTTGTATTCTATAAGGTGTATCCCATTAGATATCTAGATTTAGAGGATTCTCATAGGGTATCATTGGGGTTCTGAGTACAAAAACCAATTCTCCTTTGATGAATGTGAGGAAGTAACTCATTTTAGTTAAAGGTCGGGAAATCGGATTCTTGTGGAACTAGAGGTTGTGTCGTGCGTTGACCTATTATTTCTAATATGTTCCAATGAAAAAAATCCAATTATTAAATTTCTCATCATTTTAGTGTTTCACATAGATGGATACTCAGAATGATGGTTGCTTGACCTCCATGGGTAACACTAACTCGGTACAATACAGCAGTGAGTATATAATTTCTTGTGTAGAAGTATGCATGGTATTACGGTGGGCCAATAAATCATGGAGGAGTTTTTCTGGCCAAGATATATTATACTTGTTCACCATATTTTTTATTATATTTGATAGAGTCTTTTTCAAGGCCACTATTTATACATTTTCAAATTCATGATAGCAAGAAAACTGATTGTGCTCGAAAATTAAATCTTGGCACAACTTCTTCAATTCCACAATATAGAAACATTTTTTTGTTGTCCTTCAAAATGGTGTGATGAACCCCAAACCAATTTATGATGTTGGTATTTATGAGGAGGTGATATTATTTTTTCTGACATCAAAGTGGTGTATCACCTAATATCATTTGGAATAGAAATCGGTATAAGAAAGGATGTACTTGAAATGTTTTGCTATTATTGGGGGAATTCTCCCCAAGATATACATTCCCAAAATAGAAAAACGGCCAAAAATATTTAGATATATGTTGCAATTATAGTTGTTAATGGATGAATTCTACATGTATTTGGAATTCATCAATTTTAATGATGATTTCCACATAGTCATATATCATGTTTTTCGAGAAATATCCTCTCCTTTTGATCTGGTGTGAGAGATTGGTCCCAGATTTATTGGGGTTTCATATATAGCATGGACTTCCTCCTTGAAGGTAGAAATATATACGTCTACACTAAATTTTAGGATGATCTAATCAATGAAACAATTATTGAGCATTCTCTTCTCATTTAGGGCATCCCATATGGTACGGTTCATCACCTAATATCAAATCTATTCCCTTTTGGAACTATCAGTTGGTATAGTGAAATTTTGTAGATAGTAGATTATGATCTCCATCCATCCAAGGGTGGTTGTAGGTGCAACCTTCTCTGGGGTGGTGTTGACTAGATTGATCACTTCTATATCACAGATGATGATTTTTGAGACATTTCACTGATGTGTAATATGGATGATTTCTTCCTCACAATCAGGGTTATCAAAGATGATAGTAGTATTTTCTAATGCATCAGTTTTATGATATAGTGATGGAGGAACATGATGTAATATGGGCTCAGAATTCAATTCATCTATTTGTAACCTAACATATCCTATGGGAGGTAATAATTCATTCTTTTTGGTAGTGTATTCCCCATTGTCCTATATTATTACTAACATTGAATACACTTTTTTGATTAGGTAGGTTATTTGAAGTTTCATGGGCTAATTACTATCCTATGATGAGGGCTTGGAATTCTAGATTATTATTTTTTCAACCTATAGATTGTATAAAATTATAAGGAAAGAGTACTTTTTTGGAGATACCAATATGAACACTATTCCAACCTAATTGAACAGTGTGTTTTCCATCCATGTTCTTATTGGGATTCTTGAGGATTCACCAAAATACATATCACATGTTTGGGGAGTTTCATGGGAATAAAGTAAAACATAATCTAGAAGCTTGGTGTATTATAAAATATTTTCAAAGGAAGGATGTGTTGCATGTAAATTAGCTTGGTCCTATACATTCACTGAATTATTTGACAAAAACTGAATGTCATATTGTTGATGAATAACCTCTCCTCTGGCATAGCACTCAGTTTGGATTGGAAGTCAAAGGATTTACTTGAGAAGATTGATATGATAGACCAGTTTAACTTTATAGTATCATAAATAATTCCTCAAATTTTTCGTGACAATGATGAGCGTGATACAATTCATCATGACGTCAAAATATTGGGTCTCAGTACATAGATTAGTTTGATGGAGAAAGTATATAATATTTCATCTTATTGTATCATTATTTTGTTTGTGGATGGACCCAAATGAGAATTCCATTATATCCATATATAATATAAGAGGCCTCCCTTATACTAGAGGCATCAGGACTGGTGGGTGCTGTAGGTTCTTAATGAGACTTTCAAATGCATTTTCGCAATCATCTTCTAATTGGTGGGTGATTCCCTCCTTCATTACCTTATTAATGGGGAGATCCATTCCCACCATTCTATAAATGAACTTATGAATATATGTGGTGTTTCATTTTATCCCCCTAAATTATTTGAGATATATGATATGTGACATTTTTATGATATAACTATTTTTCTCTAGGTCGACCTCAATGGAAAGTTGTCATTCCACAAAGCCAAGAAAATTTATAATTATTAAACTGAATATCAATTTAGTCTTATTAATCATTATATTATGGTGTTTCAACTTGTCTCAAATATTTTTAAGGCATATTAATTGATCACATCATCGTCACTATTTATCCATCAGGTAGTCGATGAATGATTCAACTCTCTTTCCAATAAAGGGAATAAATATATAGTGAATGGTGTGTTGAAATGTTGTTCAACCATTCTTTGATACAAATGGAATGATCCAAAAGAAAAAGATCACCTGATGTACTCTTAAGATAGATAATTATTCATCTTTAGTGTCCATCATAATTTTATAGTACCCTGTGTAACCATCCATAAAATATTGGATTTTCAAACCAGCATTTGCATCGATCGGGTGTTCTATGATAGACATTGGGAAATAATCAATATGGAAATGCATATTAATATCTATAAAATCATTGAAGACACTAATAATACTATTCTTCTTCTTGATAGGGAGGATGTACTCAATTCAACTCATGTATTTCACTTCACATAAAAAGATGGATTTGATCAACATATCGACCTCTGATTCAATGTTTGAGGAATGAGAGGTGTTGATCCTCTTGACTGCCTTCTTAATGTCTCAATACTCATCCATTAAATTTAGGGGGTTCATATCCACATTTGGGATCTGTATGTCCATTTATGTGTAGTTACTTGTGTGTATATATTTATGTTTCTTCTTAAATAAGATGTAAAACTATTTATCTCTGAGGTGCGTGGTGGAAATTTTTAGTGTTGGATACGAGTATTCCGTGATTCCTAGATTTATCTTCCTGAGTTCATCGATGGGGGTGGATACATCATCCTTCAATTATTGAGTGGTTTTACTAAGTCAAGCCTTATGTCTTTCCATCTTTATGTATTTGATGGAATTTTCAGAATGAGAAAAAAATATGGGGGATTCACCATCATTATCAAGGTAAGAGAGGATATGAGAAGATACATTATCATCCTCTTTCTCCTGAGATATTGTAGAGTGATTTTAGAGAAAATTGTAATTGATAATTTCACTTGGTATATGAAGGGATATGACCTCTTGGATTATATCTGTGATCTCAACTAGGTTTGTGCGGAGCACATAGTTGTTGTTGACCATACTCCATGGATTTTTAGGGTAGAACCTAATCTATTTATAGCAGAGGCCAATATATAATCTTTAATTATTAGTTGTTCTCCCTTCTTTTTACAAATATTATTTAGTATGTATGGCCCTGAAATTCATAACTGGAGAACTATCATCACGAAGTATGATAACTTTTCCATTAATGGGAAACATCCAAAACTTCTTCAATATTTCAAGTATTGCTAGGTGTATATGGTGTCGAGAACTTCCAAGAATGATGTTATATGGTGTGTCATGTTGGTTAACCATAAAATAAGTATATAATGTAATATACCTAAATTGGGAATTGATTTTGATCTTTCTGGGATGTGTTTTATCACACTTATCAAACCCTTTAACAGTTATCTTTGTAGGAGAATGAAATAACCTTTTCCATATCCCAAAACACCATCGGGTTAAGACTAGAATATGATTGAACCTAGGACTATTATTATATACATCCCATTTGTATTTTGAAAATATTGAGTCTTCCTATACATATAGTGGTTTTATGTGTCCTTTAAGGGACTCTTACTGATCATTATCGTTGTATAAGATAGAGACATGACATTCTAATTCTATGGTCACCACCCAATAGAACTATACTACAAAGTCTTCCGTCTTGAACTATTATAGTCTCTAGAAGGATACAATAATTTCCCAACTAAATATTTTTGAATGATGGATAACTTCAAGGAGTGATAGGTTGGTAGGGACTACTAACAGCGGTTTCCAGGCAATGTACATTTGTGAATGAGGTCAACATTTTTAGATATGGGGGTTTTCTTGGGAACACTAATTAGGGGATGAGGAATTTGGGGTATATTGTCTTGGGGATTCATCATGGGTTGTAGGATCATCTACTACAGGCATCATACATCATAAAATCATTCCCCTATGTTTGAGTTGATCGAGTGATTGAACCCCCAATAGGTAGTTATGCAATACAATCAGGTGCCGATGATATATAGATGGTATTAAGACACCTCCTTTCCCTTTCTGGATATGGTGTAGCACATTATCATGAGGAACGCCATCATATTAACATTCCATTGTCAAATTGGAAAATATTGGTCCAACAATTCTTGTTCTCTCGAACTTAACCCTTTCTTCCTACACATTCTACCTCTCGTTCCTAGGTTTTGTGTGGGAAACTCATCGTACTAGTAATAATCATCACCATAGTAGGGCTATGACTTGTGTATCATGTTTAAAGAAAAAAAATATGAGTACTTTACTTTATCAGGGATCCATTTTGTGATTTAGTTCCCCTGTTTTACATGATATATTGATGAAATTAGAAAGAGTGAAGGATCACTTTGTAGGATATCATAACTCTTAATCCTATCTCTCTAACTACTTCTTGGTGCCATTCCCAACTCTTGTAGGTATAATTGATGATTCAACCATTGTTGGAGGAGCTATTGTGGGTTTTCAAAGCTGTGATCTCATAGTTTCATTAGCTTGATCAACTATCTTTAATGTCATCGATTTTTCATTTTTTTGGAAAATCTGGAAAAGACATTCTTCCAACCACCCTATTGTACTAGTTTGATGAAGGTTATTAAAGTCACTAGCTCTTGGAATAATTTTCGAAACACTAGTCCACAATCAATCATTCCAGAATGTATTTCTTTTATAACGAAGCATTTCTAGATATTATAACCCATACATCTATGGAAAGAGCTATAATCGGGACAGTCAATGAGGTTGAAATCATCAGGATTAATAGGTCATGGGAGCAAGAAGAGATTATTTTCCATGATTTCTGAGATATAAATATGTAATTGTTAATTATAGAAGGATTACAAATTATTTATCTATTACCCAAATCTCGTACGACCCTGATTAATCCATGGCTCTGGTCAAGGGAGATTATGTGGTTGGAACCACCCAATATGAGGTGATTGTTGGTTTTGGGTTTTCCATATTATTTTATTAGGTTTCACTACCTCCATGAGGGTTATATTTAAAGATTCAAATATGGTTGGACTTTATCCCTATGGTGTGGGAATGAGTCTAGTAATGTATTGGTTCCACTAGACGACTTCTTATAGTCATTAGGTATTTTTAGAATTCATGTTAAATCCATCAGGATATTTCATTAGAATCAATGGAGTCTTTAAATAACCATTACATTTTCGTCATAATGTTTTACCAGCATCTCGTGAGAGAGATAGATTCTATGTGAGTTGGTTAAACCCTTCATCATTGCTATGAAGTCATAAATCCTCTCATTTTTTCATTGTATTAATTTCATTATGTCGATGATCGTTATCTACATTAGTGTAGAACTGATTTGATAATGGAATTATTGGCCAAAGACTTCCCATCCAAACATTAGTCCAACTGGTAGAATGAAATACCAAAGAATGATTGGCCCAAACATAGTTATTACAAAACATATCATATTTTTTCCCACATGATGATATTAGGGGCCCATCATCATCCGACCTTAGGATATAAAGTGTGTGAGATGTTGATTCAGGTCACCAGCCTTTCCAATGGTACATAATTTTTGAATGCAAAAAATGGGTTGGGAAAAAGTGTCATTCACCCAATCGGGATATGGATTCCTCTCAATATTAATAGGAAAACCTCGCCCATCCATGGATTATATTAAAGTATATAGGGACTCAATAATGTTAAAATGATCTAGAGGCACCCTATCCTAATTCATCTCCCATCTATAAAAATATTATGGGGGTTTATGGGGTTTCTCCATTTTTACCCCTACCAATTTTTGATCATTCCTATGACTGAATGGTTGTCCTTTAGAGGTATTGGTTGTTGCTATAATTGAGGAATGTCACAAACATTTTTAGCTTCCACATTTATGTGGATATGATTTCTATATCCAAATTGATCTTGATACTCAAATAGATCCCTAACTTGAGGATCTTTTATGGTGGAAGATTACTTGTTTGTACCTAAAATTGATTCCCAGTATAAATATTCTTTTGAGTAGTTCCTTGATTATTTTCTAGAGACGCTGTATTTCACTCTTATATTGTGAAAAAAACATACTATGGGGAAGGAAACCTATTTATTTTGGGGTGATCGGGGTCTGTATGTACCCATACACTTTGTAATATTCCTTCATGGATGTGGAAACATAATATTTGGAGGTTCCTAGTTTTGTAGATGTGTTCAGTTCCTAGGGCGCACCTCATTATTTTGTGTAATAAATTCACCCACCTCTCAATGTATATTTTCTTTGTATTTTCCCTCTTCATTTTCATTGTGATCAAAATTTACCTTGTTGAAAGTGAATACATCCATTGAGGCATATCGAAAAGTGGTGGTAGTTTTATTACATTCGATGAAGTAGGATTATTCTTGTCAATATTATTTATGTTAATTTTATAAACTATTTTTCTTATTGGGACATTTTAGGATTTGGGACCTAACATATCCTGATTATATTCTCTACACATTCCTCTTATTTTGGCTTATGAATAGTGACTCTAATAGAGTTTCTAGTCATGGTTTCCAAAACATTTCCCAACTTGTAGGTCTCTTTCTTATGGCGGTAAGAGATGGGGGACTGCTAATACTATTTTGTTAATACCAGACTATAGAATAATAATTCCATTTATAGTGGTGATGATGATGAAAATACCCCATAACTATCAGGTGGAATTCATTTTGTGACATAATTATAATTCATTGGTATTTTTGATGAGGGACTATTGACTTCAATTTGGTAATATGTGACTCTCTGGACAGATAAATATGTATACATTCCACTAGCTATTTGGGGTAGGGTTTCTATGGGATCACTGATGATGTTTCCATAGTCTTATGAGGGGTTGATTAAACATTTTATTATGATTGAGATACAAATTCCTCCATCCCAGATGGATGGGGTTAGTTTGCACCTCCGCTGAGTGTGTCCCAAATAATCTAATGAATTGAAGATCTAAGGAGAAATGGTGGTGGTATATATTTCTCTAGTCAAGAAGGCGAGACCTCTCCTATATGGATGATACAATAGGCAAAATCAATACATGTCTAGTGTGGCATAGTTATTATTGTGTATGATATGTTTGTGTTGAGAACCACAAATGAGAAGAATTTCTTATGGGAAGTTGTCCAAGTAATCATAAAATTTGTAATCGTGTTTGAAATGAATTCCTATTACATTTATGGGAATAATGTTATGCCATTTTGGAAATCCTTTTTCAAAATGTAGGTAATGTATGGAAACTGTTGGAATCGAGGCATTTTGTTGTAGGGACCAACAGGCCCGGGAATTACATGATCCACTAATCTCATCAGAGGCAATAACATTGCAGAATTTTTCATATGAGGGTCTTTCTTGTTCCAAGTGATTGAAAAGGTGTAAGGATCCATAATATCGATATCCTCTAATATAGATGCATGACATGGATTGTGAGATCAATTATAAATTATTTGTGATGCAATAATGGAAAGCTCGTAGTAGATTTGTCTAGTTCTTTTCCAATTTTGGGTCCCATTCCATTGAGATTTTAGCAAGGTATAACTAACAATAGATTGCATTGATATAATAATGTTGACTCTCAGGTTTTATATGAAGGAAATATTGACCCAACTGTTGATGATGAGTCTCCTATATATTCATACATATATAAGTTGTTCAATCCATTTCTAGATCAAATCGGATCTCATACTCCATAATAGAAAGGGCCCAAACATGATGGTGCAGTTGTTTCCAGCTAACTCCCTCCATATTTCAATTTATACCAAATATAAATAAGACATATATTCATACATTAGGTTATAACCAAGATGATGTATCTGATGGTCTCCTGCTGATGGGAGTGGGATGCTTATGGAAGTTGATAGGGAACCATACGTGTTATGTCACGACCATAGATTCCTATACCCGAATAATTATTTTAAAACATATGACTTGTTACAATGAATAAAATAATTAATAACTAATCAGTTTAGAAGTATTCCAATACCATATTATTTTCTTGATATCCATTTTACATTAATAATATAATATAAAACATGATATAATTAGAAATTAATTCCATCCGTGAATGGTTATTCAATTTTTTATTCTTCATTACCTAGGGAAGGAATCATAAGAAACGGGCTAGCTCAGATTCTCAGTAAGGGGATGTGATACATCATAATATATAATACACAATATGGTAAACTGAATAAATCATTTCACATAAATATAATCCTGATCATAATATTGATGGATTAAAAAAATGAATGAATAGTTCTATATAAATAATCACCAAAACTTCATGAAGGAGTTTATAGTAGTAAAATATTTATATTATTTATCCATTGCTAATTTCATAATTTAGGATTACATATATATGAAATTCTAAAAGACACCGTCAATGACTCATCCATGTCTTTTTAAAATGATCAAGTCCTCGACCAAAACCTTATCTGAAAATGGGAAAGTCCCCTGCAATGTTAAAATCATTTTTTTTCATGAGTCTGACAAACGTATCAAGGGGATATAGCGGTCTCGAGATGTCACTTTATATTTCCAATGAATTCATCATATCAATTTTGATATACATTAATATCATATATAAGGGAAATGAAAATATCATTCTACAATATGTAAACATAATAACTAACCATTCAGAGTAACATGGTAAATGGAAATAAATATACAACATATGAAGTAAAGATAATAACAAACCATTCAATAAAATATGGTAGACTATATCATTAAATATTAGTCCAAATTTTTCAAAAGATTCAACAAGTGTGTTGAAATAGAAAAATTAATCTTATTTGATCATCGACTAATTCCTGCGATAAATACTCTTCTTCTTTGAAAAGAAGTGTTATATTGGAAAAATCATTGTATAAAATTGTAAGTAAAATAAAATAGTCATCTCATATAAAATGTGTGATTTTATACAAAAAATAATTTATAAAAAATTATTATAGAGCCCCTTGAAAATAGGTATGAATTCAAGAAATTCCCATGAATCATACTTCTATTTCGAGAATAATTTTTATAAGATCCCTTCAAAACATGTATCTATCCATTAAATAGAGAATTATTAATTTTGGTACACATATATAGAACATTTTCAATGAATTTATGAAGAGTACATAATAAAATAATAATTTTATTAGGATTACAAAAGAAAAGTGAATCCTGAACAAAAATCGAGTTTGTCGTAGAAAACCCTAACCACATTGTAAGAAATCAAATCATATGGCCCAAAAATTACAATTCATAAAATCATTCATTGAATATTAATAAAATAAATACATTCACAATGTGATAAATATATTCTGTGTTTACATACACCATAATCATCTAATAATATCGAATAAAGAATACATCACAAAAATAGGATGTGGGATAACGAAACACATACCTAATGATTGAATGTGTTATTCACTTGACCTTACTGTCTTGTATTGTGAAAGTAGTCAAATTAATAATTTAATAAAGAACCAATTATAAATTAATATAATTTACAATATTTTTATTATGTTCATTTATTTCACTTTGATAAGTTATAATAATTAATTATTTTGTTCGAGAGTATTCATTTCTTGATATTCATGATCAGATTTCCTAATTACATTTATGGAAGTTCATGTGTCTTGGATATAATTATTTATCAATGAATTTATATATTATTTATCAACATAAATAATTATAAATGGTTATATATTTCATTTTATTACAAGGTATGTGTATTAATCATTAGATATATCATTTAGGGAAAATCATATTGGTTTTATGGCATTTTTTATCACAAAAAAATGGTTTTGTAATTATATTTAGTAACATGTACAAATGATATTTCCCGAATCCTTAAATAAGATATAAAAAATATTTATTAATTTAGTTCAATAAAAAAAATTATGACCATCCTTGAAGGATCAAATGAATAATTAAGTTTAGTCATCCATGAATGATGTAAATTGGAACCTCCCTGACAATGAGTTCATTTTTAAAATAGAAGAGATATAATTTGTGTATTAGTGATGTATCTCCCTATAAAATGATAAAATTACGAAATATATATGGAAATCGGAGTTATTAATATGATTTGAACATATGTGATGATTGTTAGAGAAGAATATATATCATATTGAAAATGGAAATAAAAGAAAAAGGGGGAGGGTTTACCACATGAAATATCCCCCTTGAGAACCAACATAAGGAAAGGGGTTATGGTATTTTGGAAAGGAAAATGGCTCCAATAAGAGGTAAGGGACTAGGGAAGAATATTTTTTTTCCGATCATTGGGAATCATCAAGGATTGGTGGAGTGAAGGGAAGTTAAAGTCAATGTGGTATTTATAGTGGAGGAAAGGAGTGATTTTTGAATATCTTATTCAATATTTTATTATTTTGTGCAGGACAAGAAATAGTGTTTAACACTTGTGTCAAAAAGTATTAAAAAATTCATTTGAGTTAGAATAATGTGTGATTACATTAGCCATTAGTCAAGGAATATTGTTTTTCACATATAGTTTATTTATACCGTAAATTACAATATTTTACTGTTCATCAGAAATTCATGTATTTCAGTTAAATCACAAATACTCACACTAAACGTTATTTAAAATGTAAAATTAAAAATTTAACTCAATTTTATCAAATATATTCCTAAATAAGTGAAATTTATTTTTTAAAAAGATTTGTTATTTACTTGTACAATACATGGTTTAAATTTAAATCAAATTTTATAAGACATTCAAAAATTAACATTGTTCTCCTAAATTAATATTAAAATAATAGGACAATAAAATATTGATTTATGAATACATTTTATGAGAATTATTTGTCTTTTAAATTAATTTATTAATTATAAAATTGTAATTAAATGTTTATTTGTCACAAAAATACCAGCACTTAATTATTAATTTCTAAAATATTAACTCTCATTTATAGGGTGTCTAAATTTTATTTATATTTACATGGTTGAGGTTATATTTCATAAGGGCACATTACTATTAATAAGGTTGAGTTAATATTCATAAGGATATATTAATATTCATAAGGGACATGTAATTACTCAAGAAAATTTATGTTTATTATATTAGACTATAAATATCTTACTAGACAAAATCATGTATTTCAGTTTTTTAAAATTCAAATAACATAAGTGGAAAAAGTATGTTTATGCACTAGGTTATAACAAATGATTTATTTTGTAGGTACTAAGTTTTTTATTCCATATATATTTAATTTATTGGTAAATGCAGGGTTTCAGATTAATAGTGAACATATTTGTAACAATATTTAGTATTTATCAAAATAATTATAATCATAAATATATATTAATAATAAAATATTTCCTTAAATAATCTATTCATAAAGATTAATTCGATAATAAAATTAAATATCTTCATGTAAGAATATTCCTTAGCAGAAAATAATACTGTAAAATAGTATTTTTTAGAATATTAATTTAAAATTAATTTGAATGTAATAAATTTGAAATATATGTATTATTATTTAAAATACATAATTTCAATTATAGATTTCCTGACATTATTTTATTGAAATTATAAATCAAATTTCAGTATTGTAACATTATTCCGTCATGAACATGTATACTTCCACCGAATTTGAAATTACCCCTCACAAGTTAATGGTTTATAGTTGAACACTCCCTTGTTGGAAGCCCATATTAAAAATGAGGTTAATAAAATATTATATTAATAAGGTGGAATGTGTAATGAATAGGTAAATAATAAATTAACCCTTCGAATATGATAATATTAGTGGGAAGGAAAACTATGGACATGGAAAAATAATCTAACCATCATGTTATTATGGAAGGTGATAGAGAACATGATCTTATGAAAGTTGATTACAAAAAAACTCTAAAATATTGTTATAAAATAATTCATTGATATTATCAATGATTATTATAATATGACTACATTTAAGACTAATTTACTAGATTTGATGGATTATTCCATTCTATAAGAGTTGTAATATACATTTCTATTTTCTAAACAGAATTTTATCTTTTGATTATGCCTTGAACTATCTATAAAACATCACATATCATTGGTTGCATCATGGGGTGAAGTGATACAAACACCTATAAAACTCATACAATGATCAACTAAAACCATTAATTAATGGTTGAAATTTACAATATATAATGATATAACACATTAGAAGGATGATCACTGAAATTCCAATATGATATTATTATAATCCCATATTTAACTTCAAGAAACTCTAAATTTTCTCATTAGAAAAATGTGAATAAATTTATCATGTATCCTGTTGAAATATGGTAATAACATGAATTACCAGAAAATGTTATTGGAAATATGCACTCTTGTATATTACTCAAGTAATATGTGTGTGATTGGATATATTCTTTAAATCCAAAATTTTTTAAACTACTTTGATGATTGAGTAGACAACTTTTCCAAAGATAATAACTAGTTCAAAGGTATTTCATACTTTTCAGAATAAATCATTCCTTCATCAAAATTAGAAATATATTTAGTGTTGTATTTCCCTAAATCACTCCACATCCATAATGTTTAACTTTATAATGAATATCATTTCTTGGTACTATTCGACATATGATCTGAAATCCATAATGAAAAAGTAAAGCAGTACAATCCTCATTTATCCCATTATTCTTATAACAAGTTTGATTTTATCAAAATAATCAAATGAAAAAAATTCATAAATATACTTGTTAATTATTCCACTTAATATGTGATAGGAGAATAACGTGATCATTATATGATCAAATTTTTTGGTTAATATTTCATTGACCCTTAGAAAATTGATCTGAATAGTGTCATATCCCCATAAAATTGAAGAAGTTTACATTGGAATCCTTTTTCTTACCCTTCCTATCACAAAATTATTTTCATGTTTCTTCAAAAATTTATAAAACCCCCATTACATTTTAATAATTTTATAGGGTGATACTTTACACAATTTCCCAAGTTAATGAATCCTTAATTTCCTTCTTCACTTTATCCATATTTCATTATTCTGTCATTTTCTACAATGGATTTTAATAAAAGTACATGGAATCATATAATTATTTTCATATCATCTATACAGAAGATATTATTTCATTATTTTACTATGATACGATGGAGAATATTTCGCTTCTGAATTTTTCCGAAATACCAAGAAATATATGATCATTCATACAATTTGTATCTGGTATATTGCCGGAGTTCTCATTCAATCTTCTAGTTACCTTTTATAAACATTTCAATATAATATATTTTCTCATAAAATTATTAAAATTATATACCTCTAATAATTTTATATCACATAAAATAAATTTATGCATTGTAATTGCATGATCTATATACATTGTTTACATTGGAAGCATAAATAATTCCTAATGGTATGTAACAAAAATGTGAATTATCATATGAATATTACCTTGGAGTGGAATACAAGATATGGTGTAAGGCCCGTTGTCGTGTACAGTGTTAATCCGAATCTATCTCAAAACACCTTGTCGAAGTTGTTTCCCTTAGGTACATCTATTCCAAAAGAATATCCCCTTGTAGTATCCTGACAAGGATTTATTTTCTAGGAATATTTGAAAAATATATATCTTACCAGAATTCTAGGATGTCCTATTATTTCTATCCTCAATTTATATCTTATTAATATGTTTTCTAACATAGGTTTTCTAAATCGAGTTTCAATGTTTGCTGCAAAGTATCATCTCATACCAATTGTAATGCCTCGACCCTAGAATCCCAGAGGTCGTGAATTATTTTAATACATTGGAATTATTTTCCTAAATAAATGATTTTTTAATAATTCCTATAAGACTATATTACAATCATGATACCCATAATATATTGTAAAAAAAATAAAATATGATACAATATGAAATTAGCTACTCTTTGAAAGCATATTCAATGATTTCTTCATCCTAAACGTGTGAAATGAATCATAAAAAATTGATGTGATCAAATTATCAATATGTGTAAGTGATAAACATAACATATCATAAATAATTAAGTATAGTTAATAATTCATGCATCAAAAACATATGATTGACACAATATGGAAATAATAAAAACTAATTCAACAATTCCATTGACCAGACTTGTAATTCAAGAATATTTTTTTAATGATCAATATAAAACATTTTTAAATAGATAAAATAAAAGGGATTCATGTTGGTAAAAATATATATAACATTTGAAATAAATTTATGTTGTAGTAGTAATAATAAATAATAATGTACTTGGGATTATGAAAGACAATGAGTAAACTGAATGAAATTGAAGGTTCGGGTAGAAAAAACATACCACTTTGTAATCAATCGAATCATATGCCACAAAATTAATAATCATAACATTATAAAATTAGTACCACTAAAATAAATATATTAGTGACATGATAGATAAATTTTGTTTATACATAAACCAAACCCAACTAATATTAGTGAAAAGAGAATATCTCACAAAAATGGAAGCGAAATGAGGAAACCAAAAAAATATGGTTGAATGTGTTATGAACATGAAAATATGGTTAGGGAATGAAAAATTAATCCCATTAATAATTTAATTATGAACCTATTAATAATTTATATATTTTATTATAATATTATTATGTCTTTGAATTCCCTTCGGATAAGTTATTAGACTGAATTTCATTGTTTTGGAGTGTTCCTTTCATGATATTCATGATCCGTTCAATTGATTATATGTATAGAAGTTCATGTCGAAGGGATATAATTCCAAATAATGAATTTATATACTATAAATTAACCTATAGATGTGTAAATGGTTATATATATATAATTTTTTTAAATGGTATGATGATTAATCATTAGATAATTCATTAAGTGATAATCATTTATATTTTTATGGTATTTTTTCGATCACAATGAACTAGATTTGTTATATTATTTGGTAACATATAAAAATGATGGTTATAGAATCATTACATAAGATATAATACATAATTTTTAATATTTTTAAACAGTAAAAATGGTTTTGTGGCTAGACATGAAGGAGAAAATGAAGAATGAAGGTTCGTCATCCATGAAGTTTGTAAATTTCCACCTCTCATACAATTATTTCATTTTTAAAATAAAATAGAGAGAATAAAAAATTTATGATTTAACATACAATAATATGATATAATTATAGTATATAAATTATAATTTAATTATGATTATCATTTGGACAAAGATGTTCAAGAGAAGAAAATAATCTAAATCAAATTGAAAATGATATAAAAATTAAAAGGGGGAGGGTTTACAAATTTAAATATCATCCATGAGAACCTCATTAAGAGGAGGGTTTTATTGATTTGGGAAAAAATGGCTCATAGATGTGGGATGGGATTAGGGATGAGTATTTTGGAAAAACATTGTGATGCTTTAAGGCTTAGTGGAGTTAAGATGAGATGGAGTGAGGGGTGGTTTTTATTGTGGATAAGAAGAATGATTTTTGAATATATTATACATTATTTTATTATTTTTATTAAGAAAAGAAATAGTGTTTAATTCTTGTGTCTCAAAATAGTAATAAATTAATGGGATCTCTAACCAAGTGTTCTTAAATCATCCATGATGCATGTAATACTATATTTATATTGTAATGTAATTATACCATAAATTACAAAATTTTACTAATTAGAAACAATTCATGAATTTCAGAAAAATCTCAAATATTCACCATTACAATTTTTTGACATGTAGAATTTGAAAATTAACTCCATTTTATTAAAATAAATTTCAAAATTTTAGAAATATAATTTCTTATTAGATTAATTATTTACATGAAAAATATAATTTTTAAATTTAATACTTATATTATTATTCATTCAAAAATCAACTAATTTCTCATAAAATTCCATTAAAATAATAGGATAAAAATTATTAATTAATTAAAAAATTTTGGAAAATTTTTAATAATTTATATTAATTTTAATAATAATATTTCTCACAATACTTAATTATTCACAAAAATATAAACACATAATTTTTAATTTCTATAATGTTAACATTCATTTAGTAGGTGTCTAAATTTTATTTATACTTACATGGGTGAAGTTAATATTAATAAGGATCATGTTACTATCCACCCAAAATTACATTCATTCCATCACACTCTAAATATCTTACTGAATGCAACTGCATATGTCTATTTTTTGATATTTTAATCATAAAAGTGAAAAAATATTTTTTATTTCCTGGGTTATAAGAATATGATGTTTTATAGGGACTCAGGGTTTCATGATATATATATTATATTTATTTTTATATCCTTTGGGATTTATATTAATTGTGGACATATTCTAAAAATAATATATTATTTATCAAAATAATTAAAATAGTATATATATATATATATATTCTTCAAATATTCAATTTGATAACATATTATTGAAAATAAATTTTCTACTAAAATTATATATATTAATAATAAAATATTACTTTTCAAAAAATAATAATATAAAATATGATTTTGGTTGAATGTTAATTTAATATTAATTAGAAATATATAAATTTGAAATATAAGTATTATTAAATAAAACACTTCCTTTTAAAGTATTATTTTTTATAACATTATGTAATTAAAATTATGAAACAAATTACTCACCTATTACAATATATAGTTTACCATAATTATTCAAGCACCTCTAATTTCGAAGGTGTCAGAGTTTTTAAAACCTTAAAATATGGAGGTGTTTCGGAAAGGGCAGTATATAATTTTCCATGGGATATATCTTCCGATGGAGGTTAATGACAATATAGGTCCTATAAAAATTCTATGTGACTCATCTCCGAACTACCTTGAGGAGGACTAGTGTCTTAATGAACGTATGTTCCTTATTCTTCAATAGAAGAGTCGACAAACCCTTGTGGGTTTATAATATCCCAGAAAAAACCTCAATGACACTAGCATTGGGAATATTAGGAACACATAGCATGTTCTCTATTTTTTGGAATATGACAACCTCTCAGTTGAGGTTGTGCAGAGGTATGAGCCTATTGTATGATGGGTGATGAAAAATTTATATAACTTTATGGTTCCATGGGAGTACAAACCTAATGCATAGAAGAAACTAGAATATGTCCTTGAGTTGTCTCATTATTGACTAGAATTTGAGCATTTCCTAAGGAATGATTCATTCTCACATAGTGTACCTTGGTCCTAAATGGAATATGAGCATTATTATTTGCCTTTAGATTATTTGTCAGGTTTTTTAATGGAAGGAATATGATCTTTCCCCGAGGTGTGTGTCAGTCCCACATGGTGGTCCCCTATTTGATCAGGAATACAAGTTTGGTCTAAATCTGATTTCACCATTAGGATATGGTGTTGGACATTTAGAATGGGAAAATGAATATGAGCCTCCCTTATGATTCCCTAGAATGGTGTTATCAAAATGGTTTATAAGGGTATATAATTATATGATCCGGAGTTCTATGATCTCTTGGAATTTTACATGAAGATTCACTAACAAGAATATGAGGATGTTGGAACATTTGTGCCATTCTCACTTTGTTAGACCCAGGCATAAAGGGAATTTGAGCCCAATCCATGGAATGGGGAATATGTCAATGGAGTTATACTATATAAATGTTCCCCTACCCAAAGGCATATACCGATCTCTCCTGGTGAGGCCCAGTTGGAATGAGAATATGTTCTCGGTCTAAAACCTCTCCCTTCATCAGCCTATGATGATAATCATCTTGGGTGGAATAAGGTGTGTGTCCTTTTTCGGGTATAACCACATTTTCATGATGATTAGAGTTTTGAGGTATCGTGGATGTAGGGAAATATATATGTACTTGTCCCTTCATATTCAATAGTGCCGAAATATTCTAGGGGAGTTCATACGCTATTGCTAAAATATATTTGAATTTTAGCCATCTCTGTATGGGGATATGATCATTCACATTTTGATTATACACGATAAAAAGGAAATTGTATTTGATTTAATTGGAGATAGTTTCCCTCTTCTATCATTCTTGTCCCATAATAAAATTCTGATAATAATTCTTCATGGGGGGGGGGAATTACCCTCCACCATGCATATTGTAGGTGTATTCTCACAGACATGTTCCAAACATGTAAGATTGTGATACTTCTTGTTGTTTCATTCCAGATTATACTAACTGACATCATCGGTAAGAGAGGGAATTTGATACCTCTCCTAGATGTACAAATCCCTACTAATTTTACAACTCTTCATTATAGATTGTTCATGGGAATAAGAGGGTTTGTGTGACAAATGGTACACATAGAAAGTGACTAATGGGAACTATATGGATGGTGTTGGTGATGGTGATTTGCAAGTTCCATCCTCAGTAGAACCTGAACTAAAAAGGAACCACATTTGTCCTTCTGTTCTACCATCGTCAGATATGGAAGGTGTAATTTTTCATGTTCTGGTTTTATGGTCATAATTCTATTGCTTATTGAAAATTGGGGTAATATCATAGAATAATCCTTTCTTGTGAGATGTGGACACACCAAGAAACATGCTTGGAAAAAATTACAAGAAGTCTCTAGGTTTAAGATTGTACAATGTCAATGGTACTCCGAGACTGCCATCCCCACCACCGTTAATTAGAGTTTATTAATAGGTGAAGTCATTTTGACATCAATAGGGGTTTCAATTGCTCATGATTTACAAAAGTGAATGTTAGATAGTGAAAAATTGTCTTGAATCGAGCTAAAGGAATAAGTATCTGAAATTATATAGATGTTGTAGAATAAGGTTTCCAATTAATATAGTATCCTAGAAAAAATATGCTTAATCATATATACATGGATAACTCATATTTTCATTTTTTTAATGATTTGTCTATTTGAACCATTTTGACATGTCAAAGTTATAATAGACTTATGATAACAATGTTTATGAGGAAAATTTGTACGAAGATATTGGTATTACACTTTGTTTGTATAGGGTTTCCAAAATCATGTTTCCTATAACAATATACCCAAATTTTTCTATTAATACATAGATTCAAAATGGTCCTATAATACTGTTTGAATATAAAGGAAAATGAAATTTCCCCATGTATAATAACAAAACAAAAAGTTTTTGATGATATTCATGTTAGGTCCATCATTTTTGTTTGGTTGAGTATTTTTATATTACACATGTAAACTCTGAATTATTCATCCATATGTATCTAGGTACATACCTTTTTCCAATGTTCGGTGGTCATCTAGGTTTTTAGGCCGATTAACACTTGGGGACTCACATTGGTCCATAGGATGGGAGGTTGGGATAATTTCAACCTTGTGTGTGGAATTTATTCATACTATGGGACTCTCAAATATATTTAATATATGTTCATTAATATCTTCCTAATCATGATACATGACCGATTCCCCTAAAAAAGGATTATGTTTTTATTTTCCCATTAAACAATGATGTTGAGTCTCATTAATTAACCATGGAATGTGAATTATCATTTTTGAATCCTTATATATTTATTTTTTGATCTTCATCCATTTTCCTAATGGTTAGTAAATTCTTTATGTGGTTAATTTATATAATCAAATGAATCAAAAAGTTCTGCCACATTTGATGACTATTAATATTTTGAGAAGGGAATGAGCTATTTGGAGCAATCCTTTGTATCCTTGTTATTTCATGAATAAAAATTCCCATAGTTCATTCACTCCAATGGGAATTGACCCAAGGTGTTTTCCCTTATATGAGGGGTGTTCATTCTATAAAACTCATCTATCCTGACATACTCTGATTTCATTTTTATTGTAAATTCATTATGCCCCATGAGGTGCTCATTGTATCTCCCTAAGACGATATGATTTGTCATTTTTGTTGGAAACAAAGGGTATTAGAGGATCATCCTCAAAGAATGATGATATGTGACGTATATACTGGTAATATACATGGGGTCTATGCAAAAGAGTTTCGGCATTGAGATGGAATCCTACGTAACCTACGTATTGAAGGATTTAGATTCATCATTGTTTGGTTATCACTTAACCAGCTAATTGTATAAGTCGATGATCAAACTCATGGAAATTTTGGATGTCCTCAAGGTTTTCAGAATACTAGTGTATTATACTAAGATAGATTCCAAATTGATCAGGGAGATACAATATGATTTTAGTAGTTGCAGAATATTCATTGTGGTTTCCATATTGTCTACAGCTTATATTCCAAGTCCTCCATTGTATCCATGTGGTGTATGTTTTGGAACATATGATTTGTGAAACTCCCTAATCCAATGTGATCCCTGTTCATTTTGATAAAAAAGTGTTAAATAGTGATCAATTCCACTTCATTGGATAAGTTTCATAGATAGAAGGATCTTCAAATATTATCCAATTGTAATTCAATCCTACATGAGGTGTCCTACATATCATTAATATGATTGGAATTAGTATCGTTGTTGTTCCCTTTACAAAGGATTACATAATTATGTTTCCCTTTTTTTAAGGGAAATACACTATGGATGAATGAGGTTATAAAATCACAATATTCCTTACTGACATGGAACCTTATATATTGAGGGTATCCCATGACTTAGTTGACTTGTCTAGGAGAAATTTCATGATACATATGGTTTCCTCTAGAAGAAATCACAGATAATTTTGAAAATATCTAGATGGTGTCACATTTTATTGCTGACATCTCAAAAGGGCATGATGTGTCCTGGCTAATATTCATGGAGGACACACAAGTTTTGTATGATATATCAATAATATGTTGAGAGATCTTATTTTAATTCCCATTATCTTTCATGAGACTTGGATGAAATGAGAAGGTTTTTTATGTGAGTCAAGTGACGAATCTGGAGGACATCGCGATGCTTGGGAGGCAATTTCGTGGGGAAATTTTTATGATTATGGTTATAATTTGAATTGATTCATTAGACGATTCCATGACATTTCTAAAGGTCTTATTAAGACCAAAGTAACAAGATGAAGGAGTTTCATGATATATGGTTAATGTATCTCATTATTATCATGTTTTATTCAGAGGATCATGTGAAGTACATGTGGGTTAGCAAATATGTTTTTATTTAATTTTTTAACATTTAGTCCTTTTTCTGGCCTTTTCCATGTAGATACAATTGTATTATTCCATTTATGTTTATCTTGAGTCTCTCATGATCTAGTGTTCACGAAGGATGTTCTTCAAATTTCCCACAATAGATCCATTGCTTGGTCTATGAATGATCATGTGAAGTGGTTTGTACATATCAAATGAATAATCCAGCTCCGCCCTATTATGTTACCTTATTGGAGGATAGCTAGTCATGTGAAAAATATATCGTAGAAGTCTATTGTATCACTTTAGATCTTCTTTACCACTATCTCTATATTTTTGTGGTGGATGTCTGGTTTTTATAAAATTGTAGGGTTTTTATATGACTCTTCACACCATATGTTCTTCAAATTTTGCAGTGAATCTCACATAGATCCAGGATAGATTCATTGATGGGGGATATCAGAACACATCTTCACATGTATTTTTGTGGGTTATTCAATTTTTGTCACCTAATTTTCACTGATCATGAGTCTCTTACGTCATTTCCTCTTTTATCATATTATTTTTAATTGATGTAGACATTCCTGATCAAATATATATGAAAAAATAACACACATCGTGTCATATGGACATGTCTAAGGGCCATCATGGGATCTTGATGTCTTGCCAAGAATACTTTTTGGGTTATAGGAGACTTTTCCAAGAAACATTTCAATATCGGGATGGAATTTTAGGATGTCTGGTGGGGCCATGGGGTGGATGTTTCGGTTTGTCACGTGACTTTGATGAATGACATAGATCTCACCTCCTCCCTTGTTATCCCGTTTGGTTTATTTTACAAATGATATGGATTATTTTAGTTTTCATGAGTAATTTTATGGATATTTACATTATTTTTTTGACAATGCATCAGGTGACCAATATGGTCAATATTAGGGTGAAAGAGTAGGTCACAGTCAAATTTGCTGGTCTGACCTTAGAGTGCTAAATGGGAAACACATCGTCTCATAGGAATACCTGATGACTTCTGTGTGGTGAAGATAGAAATCCCATGGTCATTTGCGACACAAGGTTGATACATCACTGAGGTCTTGTTGTATATTTCATGTCTCTAGATGTGTGTCACATGTCTTTTAGTCAATATTAGTACCTATTTCTTAATCCCCTTTATCAATTTATTATTTTTCCATGGATTCAGGTTCATATTATTTTTCATTGATATCATTATGGAATTTTATTCTACCCAATGATGACATAGAACATGATATTTAAAACCACCAAGGTTCTCTCTATCATTGGATATTATTCCTCTCTGTTATAATAATAATTTCTGATCACTTTTCAAGAACATGATAATGAAAAACCATGTATCATGGGGCACTAGATTGATTTCTTGGAGAGCCTTCACAAGATTTAGAAGGTCTGTTTACTGGGGAGGGGTCCATGAGAATCTCCGATAGTAATATTATACAAGTCGAGTCTTCTTGTGACCTTGAAATTACAATGTTATCGTGTGTCTCTTGGAAGCTCATTTGATCCATATGTCTCGAAAGATTTTTCATTTATGTGGTAGTGAATACCCCTATTCAAGTATTTCATCCTTTTTAATTTTTACTGATGCTTATTTGGATGACAACAAAAATCCTGAATCCAAATGATGCGTCAAGGTTATATGTTTTCTCAGGCCTCACATGTCACTTAATAAATATAATTCAATAATCATTTAAATAAACAATATAACTTAATAAATATTCTTAATGATCTATAATTTTTCATATTTAGAAAACTAGAATATAGAAATTCAGTAATTAAAATATTCATATTGATCAAAATACATCAAATTAATAATTATGGACATTATCATTATATTATATCCACATTAGATCGGAATATTTATCAATATGTATTAGAATATGCTAAAATACCTAAAAAGAATTATCGTTTTTTTGTGAAAAATTCCATTTATACAGTGAACTTACATATTTTAACACTAAAAGGTTCCCAAATACTATTACAAACATTTTATTTTAAAATAAAAATCAAAACATGTAAATGAAACATCAATGAATTATTTTTTCATGATGATGGTAAATACCATTCATACCATGTACATTAAAAAATGTATCCTTTAATATTTCAACAAGAATAAAAATTTACATCATTTTGAAAATTACTAGAAATGTATATTTAAAAAAAAATATTAAAAAAATGGGTAATAACATCCTTAATAAATCATAGTATATTAGTTGAAAAATGTTTTTGTGAATTTTTTTAAAATGTGGACCTTGAAGAAAAATATTTTTGATTGAGTAGAAGAACAATTTTGGTGTTCCTTAATAACATTATTAATGTATATTACGTATATAATGTAATAAAAACATAATTAAAACTTGTATTTATTTTGAAATAACTAGAGTAGAATAAAACATATTTTTTACCAGATGAAAATTAAAAATAATTCATATAAAAAATAATTAAATAGAATCAATTTCTAATAATGACGAGATTTTGAAATACACCATTACCATAGGTGCAACATCATTTTTTAGAACCTCTTATTTAATAAATATATATTTACTATGAATTTATTAATTAACAATGATGATATATATCATACTATATGTGACATACTTATTTACTTTTATCACCTGTTTATCAAATATTCTCTATTAAAATAGCAGTTTGAGGTGATAAAATCATCATTTTAGAGGGTTCATTGTTTTTAGTGTTGGTCACATTCATTTATTAAGGTTACTATAACATATTTTGTATTTAAAATATAGAAAATCTATTTGATAACGCGTAAGACATGCACCACCTGTCTTAAACACACCATGATATTTTATTATTAAATACAATAGTTATAACATAGGCATAAAATTAGTGACTATGAATTGGATTAATTAATTTTGATATATATATATATATATATTATAATAAATATAAATTTATTTATTAATTAATAATAAATAAGAACATATTATTTAGTATACATTTTATTCCTCAAAGTTATGTTTTCGTTAAAATATTCATTCTTTTAATTTTTTGAGTAAATTATATAATTAGTTGTAATAAATATTATATATTATATTTTATTAAATAAATTTTATTTTTGAATAATTATATATAAAATTTAATATTATTACATCTTTTTATTTTTTATAAAAGTTATATTTTCACTGATTACTTCTTTCCCATGATTACTTCTTTACTAGTGGTGCATACATAATTATGGTCAAAATATATTCACATAGAATTGAATATAAATTTATATTAGTAAAATAATTTCATTAATATAAACAAATTCACTATTATTAGTTTATAACTTTCTTTTGTCCCTATGTGGACACATAAGATATGTTACAAACAAATAGGGTGACATTTTTAAACAATATTTGATTGGAATATTATATTGTCAAATTTCATGGAAAAGTCCCATTAAACAAAAAACAATTTACAATAAGGTAATAAAGGGTATAATTTCTTTTATATAATAAACATAATGATGAAATATTATAGCCTTAAGAATCAGTTTTATCATTGATTTGCCCGATTGACACTTTACCGAGGTGTTATATTCTACCGTGGTTACAATTTATATTGCCCAATGGTATAACTGGTTTACTAATCATATATGATACTCTTAATTCTAAAATTTTCATTCATTTTATCTCATTAAATATATAAGATGGTATAAAATAGTCTAAAATACTTGTGACAAATGGGAAAAAATCTACTTTTTTTAAAAAACACATTTTTATTCATAAAAATATATTTATTATTATTATATGCATAATAATGAATATTATAAAATGTTAAAAACTGTTATTAAATATATAATATAAATATTATTATAATTTCATTCTCCTATAGTGGTATATTTAATTTACTTGGATAAAAATTGATTGTGCAGTTAATACTATATTTTTCCATAAAAACAACTATTTTATATTATAATTATTTTTATTGTTAATTATATTTAATTAATAAATAATATATTATTTTAAAAGATTTTTGAAACCAAAAATTTAATAATTTTTAACTGCAATACTTTGAAAAGACGAAAAAATTATTTTAAATGTTAATTGTGGTTCGTAAGAAGTCATATTTGTGTGTAATAAGGGATATATAAGAAATTAAACTAAGTTTTATAAAAATATAAATATTTATAGAATTTTATTTGGAAAATTTCTACCTCAAAAAATACATAAACCAAAAAAACTCCATTACTACGACAAAAAAACAGAGGTTACTTATGTCTCAATGTATCCTCTTCTCCCATCTTGCTTCCACAAATTGGTGGTTTCACCAATGAATATCGACTAATTGAGGGATCTTCTTTTCTAGTACTCATTATTTAAAATATATAGTTGTAAATAATTGTATCAAATATGATGGAAATTTACCCAGTGATATAATGTCTGAGTTCAGTGTATGTGAAGGACCAATAATGCAGTTCCTCTAGAGAGATAATTAGAACACATAATGAACATTAAAGAGTTACGGTGGATGTACGAATTGGTATTCTCTCATCCTAATTGGATCTGGAATATTAAAAAGGACTAATACACAGACAGATCATCATTCCCTTAATTCCTAATATAATCACCCTATTATGAGTTTATTTTAATTTTAACACCATACAAAAAAATAGAATATATATCATTCTGACGATTTTCACCATAACATTTTTTGAATTCTTTTAGATTGTATTATTTGTTGTTCAATGGATCTAACCACCATTAATTTTTCCTTAGTTAGATTAGGTCTCAATATCTCTATTTCTCCAAAATCATTCCCACATATTGATGTTCTAATCATGCTAACTTAGATGTATTCATATGGAGATATCAAAATGTGGTTGTGAAAGATATTGTGTAATTAATATTACAATAAAAGAAGGTGTTGTTACTTAACTCTTGTGAAATACACAGTGACAGATCCCAAGATGTATTATAGAGTATAAATGGTCCTTGGAGAATAATGATATGTCAATGTATGGTAACAAGGTGAGAATCTAAATTTATCGACATGTTGCTAATGGCTGCTCTAAAAAATCAAGGAAATCCTCAGAGCATTATCAAATTAAATTGATAGTGTTAAACCATTCAATTTTAAAACATCCTTAATGTCAAAGTGAGTATTTTTATTAAGATTGAAATTTTATAAAGTTGTAATAATGTGCACATAATTCATTATATAATCAACTATAATCCGTATAACATTAATTTCATTTGAATTTTTTGAAGATTTTAATGTAAAAATCATAGGTGATGTTTTCTAATTTCTATTCGGGTATGGGTAATGGTTATAATATCCCATTAGATTTGTATCTCTCATCCATAAACTCTTGAAATATGCAGAACTAAGATATATATTTTACAATATACATCACAATGCTTCCAATCAAATAATACTCCATCAAATATCATAACAACATCATACCTCTGGGAGAAAGACATAATGATAAACTGTGAGCTTTATCCAAATGAAGATCTTCAAAATACTTTATAGAGAAAAAATTTGTAATTATATTACAACATCATTCAATTATAATTAGTGGTAAATATAGGAACGTCTCCCACCATCATCTATATTTCCAAATCATAAATCTATGCCACTTTAATTTGCACATGGATAAAATTTCGAACTAACATTACTTACATATATTATTTATTCCCTTCCTAAAATATATGAAGTCCAATTATTTGAAAATTTAGAAATTTGGGATATAAGGTTATCCTCTTCATAGGTAATATTGCAGGATCCATTCAGATATGAGCATTATCCAGCTAATTCTATTTCATACGGTGGTAAATAATTTTGTAGTCATTATCTATAAATAGCTCCAAACATCTTATATATAGTATATCCAATTTTTTTTGGCAATATATAACATTTTATTTGAGAATAAATATACATTTTAAAGTATTTCTATAAATGAAATTAATCATTACATTTAATTCAAAAAATTTCATAGAAAAATTCAAATCACGAGTTGAGTAATTTTGAAAATAAACAGTTTGTTGGTGTGAAGAATAAGCTATAACCCAATCATTTTTTTCTTGAGAAATCATCAAAATCCTATCATTGTTATATAAATATGAATTAAAAATATTTATCATATATATGGTAATGTATGAATAGGTGAACTGGATAGTGTTCTATTATTTTCCTTGAACTTTTATTGACATTTATCTTCCAAATGTAAATTAGCTACATTGTGAGTTGAGATGGATAGTTTATTAGATAATAAGGGTTAATTATACACAATATACTAAATTTATACATGTATAAAAATAATACTATGTATCTAAATCAAATTGGTTGGTCTAGGGAAACATTAACCGAAATGTGTATTGGAGGTATCTATTGATAAAAAAAACACGAGATTATATAACTGAATAATGAATTTATCCACGTCCATAATTCACCATTGGTAAATATTTCATAATGTAACTTTTTTTCTGAATTGGGTGAAATACATATGTGATATTAATTATCTACAGTCCCCTTTTAATAGATAGGGATTTCTTATATAAAAACATTCCCAATATAATAAAGGTATTACATAAAAACATTATTATTTTAATACAATATTATTCTGGGGGAATCAGTAAGACCATATGGAGTGACTATAAATTGGTACTATCTATACCATATACAGAATGTAGTCATGGGTATATCAATTTTCTTGATCCTACATTGATTATATACGTAGTGAAGATCAATCTTATTTAAGTAATAATATCCACATAATTAATCAAAAAAGGCAAAAATATGAGTAGATAATAATTATTCTTGATAGTGAACTTGTCAAGTAATATATAGTTAATACAATGTTTCATTGAGATATCGTTATTACTATAAAAATATATAGGTTCACCACTAGTTGACATACATTGAAAAATCAAAGCATTATCAATATTATCATAGAGTTTCTTTTTGAATTCTTACAGCTCAATCAGTTATACATTATAATGTGACTTTGGAATATGTGTAACACCGATTTTTATTTATATGGAAAATTATACTACATCATACATGGTAGGAGAATATAATTCATATAGATAGACATAAATAAAATCTACAAATTAAGAATAACTTTGAGGTTTATTTTCTCCCTAACCAACATAGATAAATTACCCTTTTGAATTGGAATCATTTCCCATATTAAGGATTTAAATTCCATCATGAGTTCATTTTATTCATCTCACTAATAAACGTTGACAGCATGGTTTAGAATATCATACGTCACATCACATACATTGAGATTCATGTGAGATTTTTGTAAATAATCCCAATCGATGGTCGCATTAACAATGGATTCAAATAGAAGAAGGATTAAGATATTTTTAGGAATCACATTCAAACATTATTCATCTAGAGAAAAATAATTGATTTGTTATTGAAGTATCATATCAGAAAGGATTTTTACAAATATATCATAAAATATTTTTTTAGGTGGTAATATGAAACCAATATATGTGTTTATATAAAATTTATTGGGATGATTCATGATCAATTAGACATTATCCTTTATAAAATGGATGATAGTTTTACCTTATTCCAGGTTGTTATTGTACCCCTAATCAGAAATAGTGAACTTAAGAAATCTCCCCTCCTCTATATTCTAATGAGTTGCTGATACTCTTCATTTCCATTGACCATCATATTTTTTTACTGGTTATCATAATTCTCAAAGTCTATACATTAAAAATTCTAATGTATGGTTGGTTAATTCTTGGTTTCTATCTCATTATTCATTTAATTAAATAACTTATTCCAATCACTTAGGCATCTAATTCCCTTATTATCATTCATTCAATACAGTAAACATTTACCCATTTCCATATTAATGTTTTATCTATGTTTCCTTGCAAAAAATGAGAATAATTTAAATCTAATTTTTTTCTCTCCAGGATTTTTATAATATACATCTTTTAATATCATTATTCTCTTATCAAAACCCAATGATATATGGGTAACTCAATTTTTTATCCCCACCTTCACCAAAAATTGAATTATTTTTCCATAGCTAATATTTTACATTATTGATAATGACACTCAAAGGATGTCTATTATCACACTAAAGAGTTCTTTGTTTTTAAATTCTTGGTGGAAGATAAAACATGACATGCATCCTTCATATACTATAAAATATTCCCTATTGTTACTGATAGATTCATCATAATTTCTTTGAGAACACCTAATTCATTCTCTACATTTAGTTGTGGAATACGAGGAATGTACATATTAAAAAATGTTTTTTCAAATATTCCTCTCAATGTGTTAAATATAATCATGATTCCTTATTTCCATTATATAATTCAACCATTGTTTCTCTTATCCTTCCAATAGATAAAAATAATAATATCATTATCATTTTCAAAACAATAGGGAATGCAAAATATCTTTTCAATTGAAATAATACATTTATCAGAAAATAGTACATCAATGGATCCACTAAAAGATGGTGGATATTTTAAATACCCAAATGATTCATAAATAGAAACGTTAAAATAATAACTTAATATTAATTACATAATATAATGATGCACACCGGAATCAATATTTCTAGTTCCATGGAAAATTTCGAACATAAAAAACATATCCATAAGAGTGATACATCATCACCCACTACAATTTTCATATATATCATACTTATTTGATGTGTCATACATAATAAAAATCATTAGTACATCATAAATTAAGTATAATAATGTATTAAATAATATTATTAGAAAGGTTATTCAAGGTATAAATCAAATTATCCTTATAATAATGGTATTATAATACATGAATAACATTTCAAAACCATACACTATATATCATTGATCTTAATTTTTAGTCAAGGAATACGTTTTGGTAGACAATAAGACATGGATCATAGTGAAATACATGAAATGAGCAATGAGATCATAACATGGATACATGTTAATTATTTGGGGCCTTCACATAATTGTATAATATCATTTCCTTATATGGTAATGGATCATTTATAAGACTATAATAGTGGAATGTTCTCACTCCCCAAACGATCATTTTAGTCAAATATAACTCTCATGTTTATTTTAGGGGACAATGTTTCGTAGTGAGAATGCATCACACCAAATTCTAATAAAATTTATCTCATGATATATTAATATTTACCATATGAATTGTAAATTGATATATCTCCCTCTTATCATATATTGAAAATCACTAAAATATGTCCCATTTTATCCGAAATCATTCTTCATATCAGAAACCATGAATACTATATCTTGAAAAACATTTCATCAAATTGTATTATATGGAAATTAAATAGGATTCCTAATCGTTTCATTATTTGATCATAGCATAACTCGTGGGAATAGATTAGTTTTTTATAAGAATTTTGTAATTTTATATCCTATTGATGATAAACATGTTTTTGGAAACAATTTCCTCATAAACCTAAACCATTCAAGGAATGAATAAGAATGGTATCATAAATCATAACCTTATTAAAGAATATGCAACATCAAATGATTTCATCCAAGATTGAAAATTATTTTGAAATATCACTTGGATCATTTCATTTTAAAAATAACATTTCCACTTGGGAAAAGAATTTATAAAACATAAAATATTTCAAAAATTATATTCCACTGAAAATAAAATAGAAAATGTATATATTATTATTCACATAATAAAATATTCATTATTGTGGTAAATTTTTTTCACATCATACATGATAAAACAATTATACATTTCACAGTTTTGGTAAAAAAAATCCATAATTGAGAAGCATCATGAAGAATACATTTACAAAATTAAAAAAAAATTAATCATGTGTAAATATGTATACAATACATAATATTGGGAATTAAAAAAATTAATATTTTTTATAACACACATATGTTGAAGAATATAGGATTTTATCCAAATAAAAAATGTTTCTTTCTATGAACATTATTTTTGAACTATTGAGAACAAAAATAGTGTAATGTGATGTTAAAATAATTATTACTATTAAATTTGTAATGCCCCAACCCTAGTTACCTAGAGTCGGTGCATTATTTTAATACATTATCATGATTACAATGAATCAAGTCCCGAAGGACCGATCAATTTAGTAGTCTTGGAAAATAGGTTACAAATATGAATGTTACATTGCACTTTAATATATACAAAAAAACATAAATAATCTATATGAACACCATTATTCCCTTGTCTTAACCCTGCATATCAATCACAATACACTTCTTGGAATCCTCTTTAAAATAAAACATTGAAAGGGGTTAGCCCAAACGCTCATTAAGGGTATGTAATAAAGCGGAAAATGACATTAATATTAAGCATGGTAAATAATTGAAACCACATGTCCTTACCAATAATAAACATGAATACTATTATAGAAATAATATGAGATGAGTAAATAATGCCATAATAAAACATAATCATGGGTATTCTACTAGTCGAATGACCACATGATCCATCAATATTATTTCCATAATGAGGGAATGTATAATTCTGAACTTTAATTTCTTTTTCAAGGCCTCGTGCCAAGACCTAGGGGCTACTATAACCGAAACCCAACCCAGAGTACCTCTAATAAACGGACACCATCCCTGAGTGCCTCTAATAACCAGACACCAACACGGAGTGCCTCTAATAACTGGACACCAACCCAGAGGGCTTACTTTTACCGGTCCCCAACCCAGAACATACTAGTCCAACATATTCATCTTAAGAAGATGATGAAATATAACATAAACTGTCGTATTAAAACTAGCATACGAAATGACAAAACATTAATCATAAGTCATTAATGACATAAAAATAAATCATCCGTAGTCAAACATATCACAAAACCTTACATACAATATAGATGGTTTGTATCATAATAAATCAACTTGAAATAAGTGTAAAATTTATCAAAGGATGTTGACATAGGGGAAATCAAACCTATTTGAGAGAAATATCTCTTTTTTGAAATCATTTAAAAGTAACATAATTATAAAATAAAACATTTACATTAAAAATATCATTATTAGATTGTAAGGGAAGCTTTGAAGATTTTATATTGGTGTAAAATAGCCGCACCCGCCGTATAAGTTAAAAAAGACATTCATATCTTAACTCTGTCGAAAATGTTAAAAAGGAACTTGTTTGGAAAACAACGGAAAGATTCCTTTATATAAAATATTATAAAAAGGCAACTATGGTAAAAATAACATTAACCCATAGTCTATAATATAGTAATAATGATTTGAAATAATTTTTTTAAGAAACATGGATGTGGTTGATAAAAAGATTCCAGTAGATAATTACGTATAAACAACCTCGGATAATGACGAGATTGTGGAATAAACCCTTACCAATTTGGTACCTTATGAAAAATAATCCCCATGAAAAAGAGGTATCATACAATGAATATGTAGATACACATAAATTAAAGTGAATTTCAAAAAGAATAAAATTATGGTAAGTACATACACCACAAAAAAGGTAATATTGGCAATATGGAATGAATCTCACAGAAATAAGGAGTGATATGAAAAACCCCTTACCTTGTACTTTTCCTTTTTCGAGGGTAGGATAATCTCCTCTTTTTCGGGTTTTTCCTTTTGATTTGATCAAAATGGATCTTTAGGTAGGCTTTTTGACTAAAGGAAGGAATCTAAGATGTAGTGAGGGAAGTTTAGAGAGTATTTGGGTAGGGGTTGGCCAAACCAAAAGTCTTTGAAGGTGTGAATTAATGAGAAGGGGGAGTGCCATTTTATAAGAGGGGTGAGAGGCACCTTTGGAAAAGCTAGAAATATTATTTTATAATAAATTCATATTCAGTTTATAATAGCTCCAAAGTGGATTATTTAAATGTTAAGGTGGGGATAGGTTGAAAACCACTCAAATTCATAATTTATCACTATTAATTATTTCGATTAAAAAATTTGTTTTTAATTAAAATTTAGTAACTTTAACTATTCCTCAAAATATGAAAGTTATCAGAAAAGTACCAAAAATTCACCCTAAGCTAATTTCGATATTCTGAATCAAAAAATTAAGTCCATTTTGAAATATAAGACGTATAAAATTTCAAAAAGTTGTATTACTATTCCTAACGACTAGTATGATTGGTTGTGGTGTGTGTTAGAACTCAAAGATGTGTACAATGCACGATACTGTATTATTCAAAGAGAAATTTACCATGGAAGCTTGGGGTGTTACATCCTCCCCTACTTCAACAAATTGCGTCCTTTCAATTAGTGCTAAGTATTATATTCTTGGGGTTGACATTTCAAAATATCATAGTTTAAATCCCATATCGAATAATGGATTAATGAGGCCTCTATTTAAAATAAAGAGTGGTAAGTATAAAGGTTACCGAAAATAACACATACTAGGTTTCCATGTAGGAAAAAATGGATATGAAAGAGAAATCTAACCATCAATATCTGATGGAGAGTGTTATAGGACATGTCTATGAAAATTCTAATCAATCACAAAGCCATGAATTTGTGATGATCTAAAGTACAATCTATGACAATGTTTTTGTTCTAAGTTCCTTTTATTAATGTTGAGGAATTTATTATTGATATTGTATAAAATCATAAGGAGATATAATTATATTATAATTAGTGTTTTATCCATTACTAAATTTATAACACAAACTCATCTTTCACTCCAAAACATAATACAACTCAAAATCCCTTATTTATCCTAATCGTATTGGGTTATTAATACAATGAAATTATAATTCACATATCAGACCCTTTAAAAAAAAGAAACTACATTATACAATCCATGGAATTCACGTAGTCAAGTGGTAGGCGATAAATCCCAATCACACTATTGTTGTGGGTTCGATTCCTGCAACTTTGTCCGACGCAACGGGTTGTCACACAGTGTGCGTGTTGTCCTTTTATAAAAATCCAAAATTAACTTTTCAAACATAATCCATTACAACCTTTAGAATTATCAAAAATACTACTATCCAAACTCACAGTCCAAAATTTACAAGGATGTTAAACATAATGAGGATCCTTTTTCTAGGTAATAACATATGAACGCGTTCTTCATATATTGTTTTACAACACCGTAACATCCTGAATTAACAAAATCAACCATTTCTTATTCAAAAATAACTTCCTCATTATCAGTACCATATTAAGGATTACCTTTCATTCAACCATTTATTTTCCCAAAAAAGTGTAGCTTACAATTAAGTCATTTTTCATAGAACCATATAATCTGAAATCCTCAATAAAATAGTACTGCAGTACAATCCTTATTTATCTCCATAATTCATGTAACCAGTATACTATTAATACAACACTCAAATAAATGATTCTATAATAATAACATAAGAACACTAGTCATTCCTCTTCTTTTGAGGTATTATTATAACTTGATTATTATCCAATAGCATCATTTGGTGCGTACTCTGATGATTTGGACATTGGTTTGCGTAGTGTACCAAGTCCTTGGAGATGAACCATTGTACATTTGAAAACTTTTTTTTACACTTGCAATCATGTAATTGGTGTCCTTTTTCTCCACAGTTATAACAAACTCCCATTCCCTTCAAGCATTTACCAAGTTGATTCATTCCACATTCATCACATATTATAAAATCCTTCTTTCCCTTATTCCCTTTATGCATATTTCTTTCTACCATCGTTTTCTTCCTTGGAATCCCTTAAATGACATAGAATTCAGAGAGTTATTTACTGAACTTTTGATACTATTTATTCAGATTATGATAATACATGGGAGACTATTTATTTATAAATGATGTCTTTATACCATGAATAATATGACCCTTCTTACTCTATGGATCATACGTATTGCGGGAGTTCTCATTCCTTCTACTGGGCGCCATTTTCAAACAATGGAATACACTAATTCAGTTTATGAATCACAATTCATAATTTCCAACATGTAAAATACCAAAAATAAATTGAATAGATTATGGATATAATCCATAATCACAAAAATGTTTTCTTTGAGGAGGTATATACTCATAAACCCTTCATAGCAATTTATATAGAAAATGAGAATTATCCTAAGAATATCCCCTGGGAGTGTCGTAACCAAGAGTGCAGCCATTCCTGTTGTCGTGCACCAGTTCCTGTTCGAGTATATCTCAAACCGGTGTTTTCAGGTTTTACCCCTAGGTGCATATATGCTAGAGCCACCTCTACTTTCACGTATCCAGACAGGGATGTTTTGCTCGGAAAACACACAAAATATTTACAATACCAAAATTCTAGGAAGTTATTCTATAATAATCCTCAATGTCTATCTTCGGGTAATGTGCTCTAATCAGAGTTTATCTAAATCTAGTTTCCAAGGTTATTGCTAAACTTCCTCTGATACCAACTGTAACGCCCCGAACCCAGTTACCCATAGTCGGTGCATTATTTTAATACATTGACATGATTACAAGGAATCAAGTCTTGAAGGACCGATCAGTTTAGCAGTATTGGAAAATAGATTACATATATGAATGTTACATTTCACTTTAATACATACAAAAAATCATAAATAATATTTATGAACGCCATTATTCCCTTGGCTTAACCCTGCATATCAATCACAAAACACTTCTTGGAATCCTGGGAAAAGTAAAACATTGAAAGGGGTGAGCTCAAACGCTCAGTAAGTGTAAGTAATACAGCAGAAAATGACATAAATATTAAGCATGGTAAATAATTTAATCCACATTCCCTTACCAATAATAAACATGAATACATTTAGGGAAATAATATGAGATGAGTAAATAATGCCATAATAAAGCATAATCATGGGCATTCTACTAGTCTAATGACCAAATGATCCATCAATATTATTTCCATAATGAGGGAATGTATAATACTGAACTTTAATTTCTTTGTCAAGGCCTCGTACCAAGACCTAGGGGCCACTGTAACCGGAACCCAACCCGGAGTGCCTCTAATAACCGGACACCAACTCGGAGTGCCTCTAATAACCAGACACCAACCTGGAGTGCCTGTAATAACCGAACACCAACCCAGAGGGCTTAATTTTACTGGTCCCCAACCCAAAACATACTAGTCCAACACATTCATCTTAAGAAGAGGATGAAATATAACATAATCAATCGTATTAAAACTATCATATGAAATACCAAAACATTAATCATAAGTCATTAATGAAATAAAAATAACTCATCCATATTCAAACATATCACAAAACCATACATATTGTATAGTTGGTTTGTATCATAATAAATCAACTTCAAATAAGTTCAAAATTTATCAAAGGATTTTGACATAGATGAAATCAAAACTATTTGAGATAAATATCACTTTTCTGAAATAATTTCAAAGAAACATAATTATAAAATAAAACATTTACTTTGAAAATATCTTTATATTCTTGTAAGGGAAGCTTTGAAGATTTTATAATAGTGGAAAATAGCTGCACCCGCCGTATAAGTTAAAAAGGACATTCTTACCTTAACTCTGTCGAAAAGGTTAAAAAGGACCTTGTTTGTAAAATGATGAAAAGATTCCTTTATAAACTTCTTATAAAAAGTCAACAAGGGTAAAAATAACATTAACCCATAGTCTATAATATAGTAAGAATGTTTTGAAATAATTTTTTTATGAAACATGGATGTGGATGATAAAGAGATCCCAGTAGATAATTACGTATAAACAACCTCGGATAGATACGAGATTGTGAAATAAACCCTTACCAATTTGGTAACATACGAAACATACATCCCATTAAAGAGGTATCATACAATGAATATGTAGATACAAATAAATTAAAGTGACTTACACAAATAATACAATTATGGTCAGTACATACACCACAAAAATGTTAATAGTGGCAATATGGCATGAATCTCATGAAAATAAGGAGTGAGGTGAGAAACCCCTTACCTTGTACTTTTCCGTTGTCGAGGGTAGGGTAATCTCCTCTTTATCGGGTTATTCCTTTTTATTTGATCAAAAGGGCTCCATAGGTTGGATTTCTGAATAAAGGATGGTATTTAAGATGAAGTGAGGGAAGTTGAGAGAGTATTTGGGTAGGGGTTGACCGAACCAAAATTCTTTGAAGGTGTGAATTAATGATAAGGGGGAGTGCCCTTTTATAAGATGGGTGAGGGGCAGCTTTTGAAAAGTTAGAAATATTATTTTATAATATATTTATATTCGGTTCCTAATGGATCCAAAGTGGATTATTTAAAGGTTCAGGTGGGGATAGATCGAAAACCACTCAAATTAATAATTTATTACTATTAATTATTTCAATTAAAAAAGTTTTTTTCATTAAAAATTAGTAATTTTCACTTTTTATCAAAATATAAAAGTTATCAGAAAATTACCAAAAATTCACCCTAATCTAATTTCGATATTTCGAATCCAAAAATGAACTCCATGTTGAAAGATAAGATGAAATAAATTTCAAAAATTGGGTATTACTATTCATAATGGCTAGTTTGATTGGTTGTGGTGTGTGTTAGAACTTGAAATTGCGTACAACGCACGCTACAATATTATTCAAAGAGAAATGTAACATGGAAGCATGGGGTGTTAAAAAATTACTATAGGATAATAAAATACATGTGTTTTCACGAGAAGATAATAATATTTATTAATTAGAGGAATAATCATTAAAAATACCATTAAACGATGAGATTTTAATGCAAAACCCTTACCATATTTGAATCATTGTATTGTTATCCCCGTGAATGAAAACAAATCAATGATAAAAATATCTTCATAAGAATAAGTAAATTCATGATATTAAATTTCCTATGATATATATATAAACCTATTAATGCTAGATAGGTTCATAAGATCACAAATGTTTCAATGAACTAAATTGAGAAAAAAACACATACATTAAGACTCATCATCCTTCTTAAACTTTCAAAACTCTATTATAATAATTATAATTTAATTATATATCAATTTTAAAGCATAAATACTAATTTTTTACATTTACTATTGTCTGATTTCAATTGTTTTTTTAATCTAACATATATGTTATATTACGGGTAATTTTTTACATTTTATGCTTTTGAAGCATTTGTGTGCTTAATTTTGAAATTGGAATATATGGGATTATAACTATTTTAATTTAATTGAACGCCTTAGACGAAACCGATTATTTAATAATAAAAATTTAGAAACTTTCCCTTTAAATGTTTATATTTTAGTTTTTATTCATTTTTTCCTTCTGGACACACTACTTAATCAATCATTTGGGTTCCCAAAAACTATTCACAACTTCATCCTTGAAAACATTGCAATGATCTAGTAAGTTTTAATGCTGGGACCATAATCATAAATGGAAAAATAAATTTCTATAAAATTATACCTAGTGAAATATAAAGTCTAGATGAACAATTACCTTATTGGTCGAACCACCTAATTTAGAAATACTCATGGACATTAATTCAAGGGGACTCAATGAATTTGTTTACGAATAGTCAGCATTGTCAATAAAAATAACTAAATTAAATCAAAAATGTCTCTACTGAATCATGTCCAATGAATTTGAAACATTTTTGTATTAAATAGAAGAAAATCATGTAATAAATTCATAATGTAACTAATCAAATATTCTATCATTAAATTTGGATAACATGCAGAAGAATTCGAAGAAAAAATTTGGTGCCCATTTTATCCCTCCCTTTTCCTGTAAAAGAATATTTCATCTTCTTTTAAAAAATTTGGAATAATATGTGTGGATTTTATTTCCATTATCAATATTTTAGTCATCTATTTTCTTTTTTTATACATTATTTAATAGAATTTCAGATTTTAATTTAATTGATCTCTTTTTCCTGTGTTCTTTCTAACTTTTTTTCTTCCCCCATATTCTTCCTCACTGTGAATGCTTCTACTACATTTCATGTGTAGCTATCTTGAGAATGATCATGAGGATGTAATTTATCATCGATCCCAATTAATTAAACATCTATTATTATTGTTTCTAATATTTTTAGTCTAAGGTCGATGGGGAGCTTAGTGTACAAGGAGCCATTGTTTCCCCACATGGCACCCAAGTATTAGCTTTCACTTCTTCAATGATTTCCCTCGATTATGGAGGTGAATGTATGTGTATAATATATTCAAAAGAATATTCTTAAGGGGATTATTCTTTATATGATTTATCATCATAATTTGGGAAATTTGAAGCTAATTTAATGACAATTAACGTCCAATCTATTTGATTCTTTTGGGAATATTTCCTTTCTAATAACTTCATTTAATCACCATTCATTATGTCTTAATTAATAATTGAATGTTTAATATTGAATATCTTTCATTATAATTTCGACAACCTCTATTTGTTTTGTTTTTTTATTGAAAAAATTGAAACGTAATTTATTACTAGTGACCGATTGATTGGAATGGCTCTTCAAAAGAATGACCTAGCTCATACCATCTGTTACACTTACTTATAAATATTTTTGGAAAAAAATAAAAATTCATAAAATATATATATATATCATACAATATATATTTTATGTGTGACATTAGATTATCTATTTATTAATAAATCAATGTAAAATCCAGATTCAGTCAATAAATACATTATTTTTCCTATATGTTTTAATTTTTTTGGGCCCAAATAATTTTACCATTATTAGTTAGTATTAGTAAAGTTTAAAATGAGTTAAAAATATTATATATTACTTCAATATTTGTTAATATTATTCAATATGTTTTATAGATTAAAAATGTAATACATAGTTCATGGAGGCAATAAGTGGTATGTATGTAGAACCCATGATTTTATATTTCCGACAGATTTAATGAAAGAATTACCAATAGTATATTATATGTAATGAATTATTTTTATTTCATATATATCAAATATTTCCATTAAAAACAACCTTATAACATTTTATTTAAAGCATCACTAAATCAGAATGCTTCACGCGGTGGCAATCCTATATAAACATGAGTGAAGATAGTTGGGGATACAAAATTAATTACATAGTTCTGGGAGGTTGTAGTCTATAATTACCCTGGTCATTATTACACAATATACAATGATTTATTTAATAAACATGTACTTAAAACAACCCAGATGATTGAGAGGTCCTTTTTTTATTGGGATTAAGAGCATTACATGAACAATTAAGACATTAAATAAAACATCATTATTGATAATGACTTTCACATTGCCCCAACATTCCATCATAGTTATCTTTTCATGGTATAACATGATGTTATACATAAGAAAAGAATAATCTATAAAGCCCTGTAAGGTAGTAAAATAGGTCTAAAATGAAGAATAAAATATATGTCACTCAATATGCATTTTAATGTATCATAAGTGATTCATGAAGATAAATACATGATATAGCATGATCATCATAGAATGGAATTGTGGTAACAACTAAAGCACTACATCATTGACACAATGGAATCAGGTAAACACCTTATCCCCAAGTGATGTAGAAAAGTTCTATAGAAGAATTAGGTAAACCTCTATATCAACCTGACGAATCATGGTAATAAATTTAACCCAATGGAATCAAGCACGATCAGGGAGTACTATCCATGAACATTTTAATCTAAGGCTTTAGTGTTCCACATAGATCATATAACATTGATTCATTTAATATCATATTATAATTCGGGATAAAGAAATTGTGGTATAAATATATAATAGTATATAATCAGAAATTATATGATCATAAAGGTGAATACCCTTGATATATAAATGATCATGGTATTAACTACACGATGAATTTTTGCTAGAGATTCGTGGTGAAATTTTAGTAGCATAACGACATCACATGGGGATTCATAAAATGGGTTGTTGAGAAATAAATTGGTATCTAATCATTTATACATGAAATGGTCTGTAATAGTATAATATAGATACATGTTACAATATTTTTACTTCATAAATAGAAGAAGTAACATAAAGAGGAAACTTGAAGAAATAAGAGGAATGAAATACCACTTATGAAAATTCAGCATGCTAATGAGTATACATGGGAGGGACTAATGAGAGAAAAAGGGTTCTCTAATCATTCAAAATTGTTACGGAATTTATGGTGTAGGTTGAAAAACATTCCCTATCATCATTAACATGAAATAATATTGTGTAAAACTATATGGAAGCTTGGATAAAAATGAGAATGAATGGAATCCCTTACATGAGTGGGTAACATCAGAAGATTGAAGTGTGGATTCTTGAGAGCATTGGGTTTGTTTGTGGAACTATATATAAGTAAGTAAAGAGTGGGGAAGTTCTCTATGGATTTTTAGTTGAGAGAAGTGGGATATTGGGAGGTTTTATATATTAAATGAGAGGGGAATTCTTTAATATTTCACGAACAAAGATTTTGGAATCTATATTATTTAATATTCCAAACCAAAAAACATACCATGGGTTTTCCTAGGGGTTTTTTCCAAAGAGGAGTGGAAATCATTAAATTACATTTCTATGTGACTACAATATTAAAACATTATCCATGATTATGTAGAGGTGAGACACATTATTAATAAAATGAACTTAAAATCCCAAAATATGTTAGACATTTTGGAGGATTCACTAAACCATTATAAAATTGGTCCAATATATCTAAAATCGCATGAAATTAATGTTAAAAGATATATTTGTTCTAATATCCCTTTTATATATTTATTACAACACTATTGGGTCATTATGATTTCATAAAATATAGTATATACTTATATATTATTTAATTTTTACCCAAAATTGTATTCTTTTAGGAAGTTAAAAAACCCCTTATACATATTTTCGATGTCCTTATTCACAATTAATATTCATTTTATCTAAATTAGTTTATACATATTTGAATATTTACATATAAAATGAGAAACAACATTTATTGAAAATTGACTAATTCTAACAAAAACATTTTTTAATCCTTAATAAAAAATTACATTTGAATTCATAAAAACTATATACTCATTTATTATTAATAAATGTAATTTGATAATAATTATTTATTAAAATATTAATTATTTCAAAATTTTATTAATTCATTATTATTTTTTTCAAAAATGCACTTTTTGTTTTATCATTTAATAATATAACTCTTATTAAAATTATAACCTAATCATTTACTAAACATGAATAGATATAATCCAGTTTTATAAGAATTTATTTTATACAAACATAGTTTAATATAACAATGCATATATTTCTCAAAACTACAATTTTTACTCAAAAAATAAAGTTATAAAATTCTTTAATTTATAAGAAAGACTATTCCCATAAAATAATTGATGGAATAAGAATTTTATTTATCAAATTGGATTACCCAATATATAACTAATACCATGTTACATAACCCCCTATAACACCAACATAATACATAAAGGTAAGGTGTTCGATGGTGGGAGACACTTAGGGCAGCCTGGATAACCTCCCTCGCATGGTAATATCTATTAACATGATCTCCTTTTGTATGAGATTCCACTCACGATTAATGTGTTGATGCTCGACTTGGGATCAGTTAAGAGATATGCGCAGTGAAAATACCTCCTTTCAGAGTTTGAAAAAACGAGTTTGTACGATCTAAGTCTAATGGATGAAGCCATCGTATAGTTTACCGATGTCGAAATGATTTATTAATACCACATATTTTTATTAGTTATGTAATCAATGTTTAATATCTATATTATCAATGGTAATGATACATAATAGTCATTTAAAACCAATAATTAAAAAAATTACTGCATGTGTTTTCTATATCCATAATACAATAAAAGAATTTGAATTTCCTTCATGGATGAGGAAACATGATATTTGGAGGTGCCTTGTTTTGTAGATATGTTTGGTTCCTGGTGAGAACAACGTTATTTTTTGTAATAAATTCACCCACCTCTCAATGTATTTATTCTGTGTAGTGTCCCTATTTATTTTCATTATGATCAAAATCTTTCTAGTTGAATGTGAAGACATTTATAGAGGCCTATTTGGATGTGGTGGTACTTCTATTACATTCAATGTAGTAGAATGATTCTACACTAAATTATTTATGTTAATTTTTCGAACCTTTTTCCTTATTGGTACATTTTGGATTGGGTCGTCAATAGAGTCTTATTATATTCTCTACACATTCCTCCAAATTTAGTCAATGAATAGTTACTATGATGGAGTCTCAAGTCATGGTTTTCAAACATTTCCCAACTAGTAGGTCTCTTACTTTTGGAGGTAAGTGTTGGGGGAATGCTAACACTAATATGTTAATACCAAACTAGAGAATACTAATTATGTTTATGGTTGTGATGATGTTGAAATACCCCAAACCTATGGGGTGGGAGTCATTTGGTGTAGAAAATAGAATTTATTTTTCCATTTGATGAGTGTCCAATGACTCCGGTTTGGAAATAGATGTCACATGGGATGTATATCTAGACATACATTCCTCGTTCCATTTGGGGTGGGGATTTTCTAGGATCCCTGATGATGTATCCAAGGTCTTATCAGGGGATGATGAAACTTTTGATGGTGATTTAGATACAAATTCCCCCATCCAAGAGAGATGGGGTTAGATTGAAGGTCCTCTCAGTGTGTCCCAAATAATCTCATAAATCGAATATCCTTGGTGTAAAGGTGGTGGTATATATTTCCCTGGTCAAGCGGTACAGACATCTCTGGGATGTATGATACAATAGCTTAAATCGTGACATGTTTGGTGTGTCATAGTTATTCTTGTCTATGATATTAGTGCATTGAGAACCAATAATAAGAAAACATTTTATGGGATGTTGTCCAGGTAATCATAACATTAGTCGTCATTTTTGAAATGCATTCCTATAATATATATGGGACCAATGTTATACCATTTTGGCTATCCTCTCTATATCTATAGGTAATGTATGGAAACTATTAGAATCGAGGAATTCTATTGTAGTGACCAAATGGCCTGAGTATTACAGTCCACTAATCTCATTAGAGGTTACAACATTGTAGGATTTTCCGTATGAGGCTCTTTGTTGTTCCAAGGGATAGGAAAATTGTAATGATCCATACAATCCACATCATATAATATGGATGTATGATGTGGATTGTGAGATCAATTTTCAATGAGTTGTGATGCAATAACGGCAAGAATGTTTTAGACTTGCACAATGATTTTCCAGATTTGGATCTCATTCCATTGAGATTACAGCTAGGTATAACTAATAATAGATTGTATTGATTTACTATAGGTGACACTCATATTCTAAATAAATAAGCTATTGAGCCGTAAGTTAATGACGAGTATAACATATATTCTAACATATATAAGTTTCTCAATCCATTTTTATATCATATGGGATCTCATACTCCAATGTAGAAAGGAACCAAAACATGATGGTGTGGTTGTTTCTTGATAACTCTCCCCATATTTTAATTTCTTCTAACTCCAAATTAGAAGAATATGCCTCCATTAGGTTATAAAATATATGATGTATCTGATGGTCTCCTGCTGATGGGAGTGGGGTGCATATACAAGTTGATGGGGAATCATATATGTATGTGACTCTAGAATTCTAGACCCGAAGCATTATTTTAATACATTCAATTGATTAAAAAGAATAAACTCTTGAAGAAATGATCAGTTTAGAAGTCTTCCAATACCTTATTATAGTCATGATTCCAATTTTACATTAAAAATATGAATATAAAACATGATATAGAGTGAAATAAATTGAATCCTCGAATAGTTATACAAATTTTTATCCTTCTTAACCTGGTGAAATGAAACATAAGAAATGGTTGATCTTAGATGATCAATAAGGGGATGTGAAACATAAAAACATATCATAGAAAATATGGTAAACTTAATAACTCACGTCTCATAAACATAATATTGAGCATAATATGGAAGGATTAAAAAATGAATGAATTATTCTACATAAATAATCAATAAAACTTCATTATGGATATTATAGTAGTAAAATAATTACATTATTTATAAATTACTAATTTTATAATGAGGGAATACATATACTGGACATTTTGAAACACATCATCAAGGACTCGGCCAATTCATTTTAAAATGATTTAGGCCTCAACTAAAACCATATCTGAAAATGGGTAAGGCCCCCGCAATGTCAATATCTTTTTTTTCTCATGAAACCTACCGATGCATCAAGGGGATATAGAAGTCCCCACACATCACTTTCTATTTCCAATTAATTCATCATATAAATTTTGATATACATAAATATTATATACAAGTGTACTGTAAATATCATTCCCCAATATGTAAATATTATAACTAACCATTCAGAGTAAGATAGTAAATTGGAATAAATATAGTACATTCAAAGTAAAACTAATCACAACACATTAAAAAATATGGTAGATAAAATCATTAAATATTAATTCCAATAATAAAAAATATTCCACAAGAGTGTTGAAATAGAAAAAATATTATTATTTGATCATCGTGCAATTCTTGAGAAAAATACTATTTTTCATTGAAAATAAGTTTTATTTTGGAAAATACATTAAATAAAACCATTTGTAAAATAATATAGTTATCTCATAATAAACTTTTTTTAATACAAATAATGAATTATAAAAAAATATTTCAGAGTACCCTTGAAAATAGGAATGAATCGAGAAATTCCCTTGAATCAGGATGAAGTTTTGAAAGATCCCATTAAAACATGTATCTATCTATAAAACAAAGAACTATTATATTTGGTACACAAACATAGACCATTATCAATGAATATTTTACGAGTACATAAGAAAATTAAAATTTAATTATTATTACGAAAGACAAACTGTAACCTGAAAGAAAATGGAATTTTAGGTAGAAAACCATTACCACATTTTGATAACCGAATCATATGCCCCAAAATTAAAAATCATAAAATGATACATTGAGTATAAATAAAATAAATATATTCACAAAATTATAAATAAATTTTTTTTATACATACACCATAATCAACTAATAATATTGATAAAGAAATAGATCACAAACAAAGAAGTGAGATAAGAAAACCCTTATCATATGTTTGAATGTGTTCTTCACTTGACCTTAATATCCTGGATTATGAAATTTGAACCATTAATAATTTAATAAAGAATCTATTATGCATTTATATAATGTAATATATGTTTATTGAGCTCATTTACTAAACATTGATAAGTTATAATAATTAATTCTATTGTTCCAGAGTGTTCATTTCTTGATATTCTTGATCAGTTTTCATGATTATATGTATGAAAGTTCTTGTGGAATGGATATAATTCTTTAACAAAAAATTTATATATTATTACATAACATAATGAAGTTAAAATGGTTATATATATCATTTTATTACATGTTATGAGGATGAATCATTAGATATATCATTTTGGGCAAATCATTTTGATTTTACGGTGTTTTTTCGATCACAACAAACTGGTTTTGTTATATTATTTTGTATCATGTACAAATGATATTCCCTGAATCATTAAATAAGATATAAAAAATATTTTTTAATCTAGTTCAACCATAAAAATGTTTTCATGACCATCCTTGAAAGATAAAGTGAATAATTAAGTTTTGTCGTCCAGGCATATTATAAATTGGAACCTCACTGACAATGGGTTCATTTTTAAAATAGAAGCAATTGAATTTGTGTATTGGTTATGTATCTTACAATAAAATGATATTATTATAGAAAATATAGTATAATGGAGTAATTATGATGATTTATACAGATGCGGTGATTGTAAGATAAGAATATAAAACATATTTTAAATGGAATAAAAAGAAAAAGGGAGAGGGTTTACCGCATGAAATATCCCCCTTGAGAACCAAATAAAGTGAAGGGTTTTGGTATTTTGGAAGAAAAATGGCTCCAAGAGGTGGAAAGGGACGAGAGAAGCGTATTTTTTCAGAACCATGGTAATATTCAATGATTGGTGGAATGAATGGAAGAGGGAATCAGTGTGGTTTTTATAAAGGAGGAAAGAAGTGATTTTTGAATATCTTATTCATTATTTTACTATTTAGCGCAATACAAGAAATAGTGTTTGATTCATGTGAAGAAAAATATTAAAAAATTTATGTGAGTTAGAACCAAGTGTGCTTACATCAGCCATTATGCATGGAATAGTGTATTTATCATATAATGTATTTATACCATAAATTACAGTATATTACAGTTTACCAGCAATTGTTGAATTTCAGTTAAATATCAAATATTCACCCTAACCATTATTTGACATGAAGTATTAATAATTTACCTCCATTTTATCAAATAATTTTCTAAATATGTGAAATTTATTTTTTAAATAGATTCTTTATTTACCTGTCAAATACAGATTTATATTATAAAACTAATTTTATAAAACATTCAAAAAATAACTATGTTCTCTTAAATTTATAATAAAATAATAAGACAAAAAAATATTTATTTATGAATAAATTTTATGAAAATCATTTATCTTTTAATTTAATATATTTATTATAAAACATTAACTAAATATTTATTTTTCACAAAAATACGAGTACTTAAATATTAATATCTACAATATTAATTCTCATTTATAGGTCTTCTAAATTATGTTTATGTTAACATCGTTGAGGTTAGATTTCATTAGGGTACATTTCAATTAATAAGAGTCGAGTTACTATTCATAAGGATATATGAATATTCCAAAGGGACATGTAACTATTCCCGAAAAATTATATTGATTCTATCATACTATAAATATATTACGAGGCTAAATTTTTTATGGAAGTTTTCTCAAAATTAAAATCAAATAAGGGGAAAATAATGTTTACTGGATAGGTGAAATGAAATTTTTACATTATAGGTACTCAGTTTTTTATACCATCTATATTTAATTTGTTTGCAAATGCATGGGTGTCATATTAATAGTTAACATATTAGTAACATACCTAAGTACTTATCAAAATAATTATATTCATAAATATATATTATTCATAAATTATTTCATTAAATAACATATTGATAAAAATAAATTCAGTAATAAAAGTACAAATATTCATATTTAAATATTATTTTACACAAAATAATACTGTAAAATTTTATTCTTTAGAATATTAATTTAAAATTAATTTGAAATTAATAATTTTCAAATATATGTATTATTAGTTAAAAACATAATTTTTAATTATTATTTTTTATAACATAATGTGATTAGAATTATAAAACAAATATCAGTGAGGTAACCTTATTCCCCCATGCACAAGAATACTTCAACCGAATTTGAAATTAGACATAAAATGTTAATGGTTGACAGTCGAAAATTCCTTTATGGGAACCCCATTTTAGAAACAGGGTTAATAAAATATTCTCTTAAAAAGGAGGAATCTTTAATGAAAATTTAAACAAAAAACTACACATTTGAATATGCTAACAGTAGTGGGAAGTGAAAATAAGGACATGTAAAAAATAATATATCCACCATGTTGTGATGGAAGGTGATAGAGAACTCGTTCTGATCAATGTTGATTACAAAAAAACTCTAAAATATGGTTATAAAAAAATTCATTGATATTATCAATGATTATGGTAATAGGACTAAATTTAAGGCTATTTTCCTAGACTTGAGGTATTTTTCTATTATATAAGAGTATGAATATACATTTCTATTTCCTAAACAGAATATTATCCTTTTATTATGCCTTGAAATATCTATACAAAATCCCTTATCATAGGTTTAATCAAGGGTTTAAATGATACAAAAACCTATAAAACCACATAATATGATCAACTTGAACGATTAATAAATAATTAAAATTTACAATGTATAATGATTATACACAACAAAAATATGATAACAAAATTTCCAATGTGATATTTTTGTATCCCCTCATCAACATTGAGCAACTCAAAATTTTCACATTCCAAACATTTGAATATCTTCATCATGTATCCTCTTGAAATATGGTAATAACTCGAATTACAATAAAATGTAATTGGAAATATGCATTCTATTATTTTACTCAAGTAAGATGAGTGTAATTGGATATTTTACCTAAATCTAAAAGTGTTTTAAACTCCATTGATGATAGAATATTCAAATTTCCGACAAGTTAATAAATAGTTCAAAGGTATTATATACTTATCAAAATCAATAATGTCTTCATCAAAATAAGATATATATTTAGTGTTTTATTTACCTCTATCACTACTCTTCCTAATATTTTAACATTCTAATGAATATCATTTCTAGGTACTATTCAACGTATGGTCTCAAATACATAATGAAAAAGTATTATGGTACAATCCTCATATATTTCATTATTAAAATTACCAATTTATTTCTGACAAAATATTTAAATGACATAATTCTTTAATATACATATTAATTATTCCTCTTAATATGTGATAGTATAATAACATGATCATTATTTAATAGCATTATTTAGCGAATATTTCATTGACGCTTATGAAATTGATGCAAATAGTGTCCCATATCCTCCCAATTGAATAATTGTACATTGGAAACCTTTTTCTTACACTTCCTATAACAAAATTATTGTCCTGTTGATGCATACTTTTATAATACTCTCTTTATATTTCAATCTTTTTCTATGGAGATTCCTTACATGATTTTAATATATTAGAAAATCCTTAATTTCCTACATCCCTTTATACATATTTTTTTCTTCCATAATTTTATTCCATGGATTCTATTAAAAGCCAAAGGAATCATATAATTATTTACCTATTTTTTCAACTCAAGATATTATTTCCTTATATGAATATGACACTATGGAGACAAATTTGGTTCTAAATTTTGGCTAAATACCATGATAGATACAATCATTCTGACACTTTTTGTCAATTATATTTCATAGTTCACATTCATTCGTCTAGTTACCTTTTATAAATATTTCTATTTAATAAATTAGCTCATAAAATTATTAAAATAATATACCACTAATAATGTTATATAACATAAAATAATTTTATGTATCGTAAATCCATGATCTATATACATTTTTTACATTGGAATAATAAATTATTAATAATGGTATGTTTGAAAAATGGGAATTATCAAAAGAATATAACCTAGTAGTGACAAATAGGATATGAATTAAGGCTCGTTTTGATGTACCGGGATACCCAGAGTCAAGATTAAAACACCTTTTCAGAGTTATTTCCCTTTGGTACATCAATTCAAATATAAAATCCCCTTGTATTATATGTACAAGGATGTGTTTTCTATGAAGATAAGAAAAATATATATCTTACCAGAATTCTTGGATTTTCTTCTATTCCATTCATGAATTTAAATCTTTGGGTTATGTTTCCAAAAATAGGTTTTCTAAATCTACTTTCCATGTCTTCTGCTATGAATATTCTAATACCAATTGTAATGATCCAAACCTAGAATCCCTGAGCCAGTTCGTTATTTTAATACATTGGATATATTTTCACAAAGAAATAATCATTTTAAAATTCATATAATACTTGATTATAATGATGAAACCCATAATACTTTGGAAAAAGAAAATAAAATATGATTCAATATGAAATAAGCTACTCCTTGAAAGCTAATTCAATGTTTTTTTATTCCTATACTTAGGAAATGAATCATAAGAAAGTGGTGTGATCATATTATCAACAAGTGTAAGTGATAAAACAAAATATATCATAAATAATAAGGAATAGTTTATAATTCATGCATTAAATACATAAGCATCAGCATATTATGGAAATAATAAAAAAACTAATTCAATAAGTCCATAAAAATAGTCACATGAAACTTCACCATGAATATTATTCATGATTAATAATCAATTAAATTATCTATTACTAATTAAATAATAAGGGAATTCATTTGCTAGATATTCAGAAACATACCATCATGGCCTCAGCTAAGAAATCTGAAAATGATTAAGGGCATGGCCAAAACCAAGTTTGAAAATGGGAATGGCATTGAACAATTACAAATTTTTTTCCTCAAAATACCTACTGATGTATCGAGGGGATATAGGGGGGACCACTAATCATGTTCAAAGTCCAATTCATTATTCTTTTAAATTGGGATATATATAAACATCATATACTTGTTGAATTTAAATATCATTCCCCAAAACATAATGACTATCCATTCATAATAATATGGTAAATGGAAATAAATATAGAATATCCATAGTAAATCTAATAAAAAAAATAAATAAAATATGGAAGATGTTATCATTAAATATTAGTTACAATTATAACAAATATTCAACCTGAATTTTTAAATAGGAAAAATTACTCTTATAAAATATTTGAGTAATTCATTAGATAAATACACTTTTAGATTGAAATGGAGAGTTATTTTGAGAAAATAATTATATAAAACAATATGTGAAATAATATAGTTTTATCAAAAAAAATCAGTGGTTTAGAAAAAAGGATTTTCTACAAACAGATTATATAGTACCCATGAAAATAGTTAATAATTCGAAAAATTACATTTAATTGGGCTTGTATTTCAGGAAGAATTTTGGAATGATCATTTTAAAACTTGTATCTATACATTAAAGAAACATGATTACATTTGGTAAAAATATATAGAATATTTTCATATAATTAATGATGTTTTCATAATAATAAATATGAATTTAATTTTGATTAAGAAAGACATATAGTGAACTGAAAGATATTGATGGTTCTAGTAGAAAACCTTTTACACGCTGTAGTCAATCGAATCATATGCCCCAAAATTAATAATAATTAAATTATAAAATTATTTCCATAAAATTTAATATATTAGTGACTTGATAAATAAATTGTTATTATACATACACCAAACCCAACTAATAGTAGTGAATAAAAAAAATCTCACAAAAATGGATGTGAGATGAGAAAATCATTACCATACATATGAATGTTTTATGAACATGAAATTATTATTAGGGAATGTAAAGTTAAATCCACTAATAATTTAATTCTGAACCTATTAATCATATATATGTTTTATTATAATTTTATTAAGTTACAATTTTCACTTCTGATATGTTATTAGATTGAATTTCATTGTTCTGAAGTGTTCGTTTCATGATATTCATGATCTATTCACTTGATTATATGTATATATGTTCATATGGAAGGGATATAATTACAAATACTAACTTTATATATTATAATTTAACATATATATGGGTAAATTGTTATATATATAATTTTGTTAAATTGTATGATGATTAATCATTCGACAAGTCATTAAGTGATAATAGATTATATTTTTTATGGTAGTTTTTTTATCACAATGAACTAGATTTGTTATATTATTTTGTAACATATAAAAACGACGGTTCCTAAATTATTACATAATATATAATACATAATTTATAAAATTATTAAACCATAAAAAATGGGTTCGTGACTAGACATGAACGAGAAAATGATGAATGAAGGTTTATCATCCATGATGTTTGTAAATTGGAAACTCTAATACAATGAATTGATTTTTAAAATAAAATAAAGAGAATAAAAAATTGATTATGTATCTAACACTGAAATGATTTAATTATAGTATATAAATTATAATTTAGTTATCAGGATCATTTGGACTGAGAATGTCAAGAGAATAATAGAATCTAAAACAAATTGAAAATGTAATTAATGGTAAAAGGGGGTGGTTTTACCACTTGGAATATCATTCCTGAGATCCTCCTTAAGAGGTGTGTTTTATTAATTTGGAAATACAAAGGGATCATATATTTGGGAGGCGATGAGGGATGATTCTTTTGGAAAAACACCGTGATTCTTTAATTCTTAGTGGAGTGAAGATGAGAGGGAGTGAGGGGTGGTTTTATGGTGGACTAAAAGAGTGATTTTTGAATATCTTATTCATTATTATATAATATTTATGAATATAATAAATAGTGTATAATTATTGTGACCAAAAATAGTAAAAAATTAATTAAAGTTCTGACAATGTGTTTTTACATCATCCATGATGCATGGAGGTCAATATTTATATTATAATGTAATTATACTATAAATTACCATATTTTAAAAATTATAAAGAATTCTATCCTTTCAAAATATTTAATTTTATTACATATTATTCAAAATAAATTTTTTAGTAAAATTACATATATTCCTATTAAAATATTCTTTTACAAAAAATACTATGGTAAAATATGATTTTGGTAGAAAAATAATTTAAAATTAAATTGAAATCTATAAATTTAAAATATAAGTATTATTAATTAAAACACTTACATTTAAATTATCATTTTTTATAACACAATATATTTAGAATTATGAATCAATTTACTTAGCCATTAAAAAATATAGTTTACCATAATGATTCAAGCACCTCTCTTTACAAAGGTGTAAGTGTTTTTAAAACCTCAAAATGTGGAGGTGTTTATGAAAGGAGAGTCATTACATTTCCAGGGGATATAACATCATGGGGAGGTTAACGACAATAGATGTCCTATGAATATTATATGTGATCCATCTCTAAACTAACTGGATGAGGACTAGTGTGTTAATGATGGTATGTTGCTTATTATTCAATAGAAGAGTAAATAGAAGCTTGTTGTGTTAGTAATATTCAACAAAAAACCTCAACGACACTAGAATTAGGAATATTAGGAACACATACCATGTTCTCTATCATAGTTTGAGTATGATGACCTCTCAGTTGGGGTTGTGTAGAGGTATAAGACTATTTTGTAATGGGTGACCAAACATTTATATAATTATATGGTTCTATGTGAGTATTATCCTATTGCATATAAGAAACTATAATATGCCAATGATTTGTCTCATTATTGAATGGAATTTGATTATTTCCTAAGGCATGTGGAATTCTCACATAGTGTACCTTGGTTCGGAAAGAAATATGAGAATTATTCTTAGCATTTTGAATATATATCTAGTATTTCATTTAAGGAATATGATCCATCCTCAAGGGGTGTGTTGTTCTCACTTGGTTGTCCCTTATTGAATCAGGAATATTAGTTTAGTCTGAATATGAATTCCCCATTAGGATATGACATTGGACCTTCAGAATGGGAGATGGAATATAAGCCTCCCCCTATGTTTCTTTCTAATGGTGTTAGTGCACTTTTTTGTGAAGGGATATTGTAATATGACCTTGAATTCAGTGATCTGTTTGAATTTTACAGGCAGATTCACTTACGAGAATATGAGGACATTGCAACATTTGTGCCATTATCACATTGTTAGATTGAAAAAAATGGGCATATGATCCCTATACATGGAATTTTGAATATTTCAATGGAATTATTATGTAGGAATGTGCCCCGTTCCAAAGGCATGTACCGATATCTCCTCATGGGCCCTAGATGGAATGATAATATGATCTTGGTCTAAAACCTCTCCCTTCATTGGCTTATGCTAATAATCCTTCTAGGTGGATTAAAGAGTGTTTTATTTTTCAGGTAGAACTACTTTTTTATGATGATTAGTGTGTTGAGGTATTGTGGAAGTATGGAAATATATATGTGCATGTCTATTCTTATGCAACTGTGCCGAAATATTTCAGTAGAGTTCATCACCTATTGCTAAAATATATTCAAATTTTAGGCATGTCTGTACAAGGATATTATCCTTCACATTATGATTATGCATTATAAAATGGAAATTGTATTCGATTGAATTGGAGATATGTTTCCTATTATTTCATACTTGTACAGTCATAATATGTATATATTAATTGTTCATGGGGGAGGAGAATTAGCCTCAACCATGCATATTGTAGGCATATTGTCACAGAAATGTTCCAAACTAGTAGGAATATGATACCGATTACTATTTCATTCCAGATTATACTGACAGACCTCATCGATAGGAGAGGGAATATGATACCACTCCTAGATATCTGGTTCTTTACTCCTTCAATAACTCTTCATTGTAGATAGTTCATGGGAATTAGAGGGGTAGTGTTTTGAATGGTACACTCAGCAAGTGACTATTGGGTACTAGTGGGATGGTTTTAGTGATTGTGATTGGTTAGTTACATCCTTAGTAGAACCTGAACTGAAAAGGAACCGCATTTGGATTTGTGTTCCACCATCATCAGATATGGAAGGCGTATGTTTTCATGGTTTAGGGATTTATTCACAATGATATTGGTCAATGAAAAATGTTCATCAAGATTAACATAATATTTTCTTGGGTGATGTGGATACGCCGGGTAACATGCTTAGAAAAATCACAAGATGTTTCCATGGTTAGGATTTTATCATATCAATGGTACTCCCAGACCATCATCCCCAACCACCAGTCATTGGAGTTGATTAACTGTTGAAGTCATTTGGAAATGTATGGGGGTTTCAGTTGCAGATGATTTACTCGAGTGAATGTTGGATAATGAAAAAAATGTCTCAAATAGTGCTGAAGAAATAAGTATCTACAATTCTACATATGTAACAGAACAAGGTTTCCAATTAGTTTTTTATGGTGGGAATAATATTCTAAATAATTTATCCATGGATAACTCTTTTTTCATTTTTAATTATTTATCCATTTTACACATTATGACATGTCAAGGATATGATGGACTTATTAGAACTATGAGGGTCAACGGTTGACCATGTTCGAAGCACAGGACCTGACTCAATGTGTTGTCCAATGTCATCCAGGGCATTGGCCCTAGAAGGTAGGAAAGTCAATGCGCCATGGGACCAGGCCGTTATGGGGTCCCTCCAGACATGGATGTGGTTGAGGATCCGAATAAAGGTCACGCAAAGCGTGAGGTGGAGTGATGGAATCTTTGAACGGATTCCAATGCTCTTGAAATTACGTCACTGTAATCATGGAATTAGGCATCTCATTCTTGGATCATAAGGCTTCTCTGGTTGGGAGCAAGAGACATCATATGATTGGCACATATGGAATACCACAATTTTTAGTCATGTAGATAAGTCTATTGGCATCTCATGTTAGGAGCATAAGGAATCTCTTGTTTGGACAAGAGGCATCCTATGATTGTAATATAGGGAGGTCACTAGAATTTATAGTTATGCAGATAGGAATGTTGGCATCTCATGCTTGGAGCATAAGATATCTCTTGTTTGGAGAAAAACGCATCCTGTGATTGGAACACAGGGAGATCACTACAGTTTGTAGTCTTGTAGATAGGACTATTGGAATCTCATGCATGGAGCATATGGAATCTCTTGTTTGGAGCAAGAGGCATCCTATGATTGGAACATAGGTTGTACTATTGTTTATAATCTTTTAGACATGATGGTTGGCATATCATGCTTGGAGCACAAGGCATCATTTGTTTTGGCATGAGGAATCCTATGTTTGGAACATATGGTGTACTAATGTTTATAGTCTTGTAGATAAGACTATTGGAATAAGGCTCTTGGGAATGGATGGCGTTGGGACTTATGCAAGGGAGGCCATGCCTAGTTTAACCTAGAAATGGAGCCATGTGATTGGGTTTGGAGGAGATGCTTGAGGAATGGTTCAAGTCATGGTACTCCAGGAATTGATAATGTGAATCTCAACTCACGACACTGGAATGAAACCAAGTGGAATATGTCGACTCATGGTGGTTATTGGTGTGATGATGAGTATCTCAAATCATGGTATTCCATAGGTTGATGGTCGGTGCGTATAAGGGCACAATGGAAAATGTAGATGTCCTGGCCTGAAAAATTCATTGTGCGACTCTCCATTTTTCATGGGAGTCAATGACGGTAGGAAAGGGACTGGGCCAGAGGGCCAGGACCACAGCCCAGTAGTGAACCTGAGTGGGGGTACTGGGGCGCAACCCCCGTGGCATGGACCGGTGGTCACAATGGTATAAGCCTCGCAAATGGTAGTTCTTCATGAAGAAGCTTCAACGATCAAAGGGTCTCATTGAGCGTGGGGGATCGCTGAGCATGGAATCATGGAGAATGGACTCGCGAAGCATGGTCTTTCAGAGCATGGGATCGTGGAGCATGGTCTCGTGGATCATGGGCTCATGGAACAGCAACACGATGGAAGCTGCTCAAGGAGCATGGGCTTGTGGAGCAGAAACATGAAGGAAGATGCTCACAGAGCATTGGCTCATAGAGCTGCTTTGTGAAGGAATGTGGAGCTCCATGAACCGGGAGATCGATGGCCCATGGGGCGGAGTCACCCTCCATGGGGCGGAGTGGTCATCTGGATAATGGGAGTGAGCTGGTTATTTATAGGCAAGGGGTGTCGTGAAGCAGAGCTCGCTCAACGCGAAGATGGAGCTGGCTCTGTGGCTAACTCATGAACATCAATCAGGGTCACAGAGCATCCAAACTCCTTGTCTTCGTAGTGGGCTCGTGAACATTAAATTCATTCGTGGAGCCTCCCACCTTCTTTTCTTGGCGGCGGGCTTGCGAACATCAAATATGTTCGTGGAGCCTCCCGCCTTCTATGATTCGCGGTGGGCTCACGAATGTCAAATGTGTTCGCAGAGCCTCCCACCTTCTTTGCTTCGCGGCGGGCTCGCGAATGTCAAATGCATTCATGGAGCCTGCCGCCTTATTTCCATTGAAGAGGGTCTTCATAGCGGCGCTCCATGATTGCAGAGGGGGCTTCATGAATGGGCTTCGCGAAACAGTTTTCCAGCACAACACCAAATAACCATAACTCCTAATTCGTAACTCTGTTCGGGCCCTATGACCAATCATATCGAAGATTGTGAAAATTTATACGATCTTGGATAATGTATCTACTCATGTGGAAAATATTGGGGATGCGTTTTCCTGTGCCAACAAATTCCTCCCCTTAGAACGGGGTCCAAGGAGGACAAGGAGGGAAAGGTAGACCGCGTTCTGAGGAAATGATTGAGAAGAATGAATGCACAATGGTCCATTGAATCATGATCATATAGAGGAGACAGTCGACTGAATCTCTATGCCCACATGATCCATGCTCGGTGCATGAAATAAGAGATAATAAGAGCTCCAGTACAAGAGTGTTTAACCACGTAAGGTGTGAGGGGATCGGTATGGGACATCGATCACCATTTGGGATCATCCTAAAAGAGATGGGTCGCATTTGGAGAACATGGATCTATGGAAAACCATCCTACTTCTCCCACCATACTCTAGTGCAGGAGCGGGGTAATTCTAGGGGAGTTAGAATCAATCTGAATAGAGGGATGTGGAAGGTGTAAATCATGATACCCAAAATCAGAAACACTATGGGGCTTGCGTGACAATGAAGAATAATTGTTGACCACATTCGAAACATAGTTATATTATTTCATTAGCATGGAGTGGGGATAAAAAAATGAGGGTTGACCATTGACCATGTTGGAAACACGGGACCAGAATCAAAATGTCATGTATTATTCTTCCAGAACATTGGCCCAATATAGTAGGCGGGCCAGAGGCCGCGCTTCTATACTGTTAGTGGGTTCTTCCATACATGATTAGTTTTCCGGGATGTTGGACTAGGATAGATGGCGAACCATAGGTCAGGAATCCATACTGTTATAGGGTTCCTCAATACATGATCAGTCTTTCGGGATGTTGGCCCAGGACAGCAGGCGGACCCTAGGTCAGGGATCCATACAGTTAGGGGGTCCATTCAAACATGAAGTAGGATGAGGATCCAAATAAAGAGGCATTCAAATCGTGGAACATGGAATGAGGGTTTGTTCGAACAGAATCCAACACTCCGGAAATTACGCCACCATTGTGGAAGAGAAATGGATGGACGCATCAGTATGATCATGGATCATTCATTCGTTTAGACAGGGCCTCTCTGGAGATGGGGGATATCTCTTCCTAATTCTATTGTGGGAATCCTAAATATGTTCAGGGAAAAATTGCAGTTACATGGCTCCTCAAGAGGGGTCAGGCTAGGGTCCAAAAATAGAGAGGAACGAGACTTATGATTCTTGTGGCTAGACCCTAGGTGAAATACTGGGGTTGCACTGCGTATCCCATGAGGATGGGAATCAAGCCATACGTAGTTCTTGGGGAACAATTTAACATCTTGTTTGATGATGAGAAGCCTGGTTGGGCCGGTACACATCCTAGCAAAACTATTAAGCCCACGTGATTCGTGCTCGATGTGGGAAGCAAGAAGTACTAGTGTTACATTCCCGACACTGGAAGGGACATGGTAGAGCAAATATACTCTTGGTAAATACCGGCCAAATGACGTTAACCCATCTATGTAGCGTACCTAGACGAGCGAAGAGATAGAACTAAGTATGTAGGAATTCGACATGAACATGAGGAAGTACAAATGTGTGAATCATGATGCACGAAATTTGGATCAAACTTTTGACAGCGTGGCGATGGAAAAAATCCGTTGACTATGGGGGAAATGTAGCTTCAACATCACATTATCATGGAATTCGGACAGACAAATGAGGGTCGACCGTTGACTATGTTCAAAACACGGGAACTGTTGCAAATGCCATTAGAGATCCTTAGGGGCATTGGCCCAAAATGATTGATGATCATGTAGGCCCATCATCCATGGAGAAACCTTAAGCCTAGAATTGATGTCATATGAGGGTCCCTTTGTATGTGGAAGAGGGTGAGGATCCTAATAGTGAGCTCACAATGCTTGGGATGGAACGAGATGAATGTCTCCATGAAAATTCCACACATCAGGAACTTTGTCAAAACAAATTTGAATATGACAAAGGGACATATTAGATAGAGTGAGTCGAATCCATTCACATAGGGAGATCTTAGTTTTGGGTCATTGAAATCATACCATGGATGGGAGGAAGTTCGGGAGACTTGTGGTGAGTAATTACAAAAACATGATGTGAATGGGAACCAGGGGTTCTGACCACCACGTGTTCCTTGGAGAGGCTTTAGGTCAAGGGACCAAAAAGGAGAGTTGAGCTGGGCCTGAGGCAATGACCACAGGAGTTTCCAAGTACCCCATGAATATGGGGATCAAGTTGCACATTGATCTTGAGGATATTGAAGTTTATGGTCTTAGATCTCAGAACGTAGGAGCCCTGAGGGATGCAATATTGCTGCTTTGTCCCCCGGATATGCAGAGGTGCACTGGGAGATAGCACCAAGAGTGTCTAGATTCCACCTGGACATGATGTGAAGGAACATAATGTGAATCAAGCAACCAACATTCAAGGCCAGAAGGGGTTTGCGTGACGACTAAGGATTACTGCTGACCATCTTCGCAACACAATATCCTGTCGTGTTAGCCTGAAATTGGGACAAACAAATGAGAATCGACCGCTGACCATGTTTGAAACATGGGATTTGTATCAATATGTTTTTTGAAACACTCGGGGGTGTTGTCCGGTAAGGGTAGGAGGTCCCTTAAGAGTTGTATCTATGCCATTGTTGGGGGTCCCTCCAGGTGTGAAAGATAATGGAGGTCCGAATTAAGTGGAACTCAAAGCTTGAAAAGTGGAAGGATCCTTCTTTTGTTGAATCTGACACTCTTGGTCTGAGACCAGAGTACACTTAACACATGGGCCAACCACTAAAAGTGGTCAAGGGACTCAACTAGTGGGCGGTCAAGAGATAGTGGATTCATGGGAGAACGGACGTATGGTTCCAACAACAAAAAGTGAAGGAGGGCATAGCCCGTGTACCACACCTATATATCCCCCTTGTGGAGAAGGGATAGGACAAGGGGCCTAGGTGACCATGATATTGGGATGTCTCTAAGAGATAGGGATGGACCTGATGTATAGACATCTGGGTGGTCCTACGTATCCCATAAGGATGGGAATCAAGCCACACATAGTTCTGGACGAGGTCTTAGTTTATTGTCTTAGAGCTCAAACCATAGGTGGAGTGAAAACCCTCTAAGTAAGTGTAGAACTCAGCCCGATCCTTAATACAACATTAGTTAAGATCACCATGGAAAACAATGGAGGAATATGTCTTTTACAATACCTGGAATGCACACCAAAGGGAAATCGGTGCAGAGCCCCGAATTACACCTTGTTACAGAAATGGTCCTCCTAACGCGTTGTTGCGCACTGAGGAATAGTACCAAGAGTTTCGAAGTTCTACATGGAAATGATGAGGGGGAGAAGGATGTGAATAAAGTAACCAACATTTTGGGATTAATGGGGTTGGTGTGGCAATTGAGGATAACTATTAACTGTGGAAGACATGCAGTATCCATATCAAGTTAGCCTGAAATGGGAACAACAAATTAGCATCATCCGCTGACCATATTCACCATGAGGGATTTGTAACAATTTTTTATCTGAAACCCTCAGGGGTGTTGGCCCTTAATAGTATAAGAGCCCTTAGGAATGGTATCCAGGACGTTTTTGGGGGTCCCTTCAGGCGTGAAAGGTGATGAAACCACAGATGAAGGGGAACAAAAATCCTGAAAATCCAGTGAAAACATGTCTGAGAAGATTCCAACATTCAAGACACAAAACCAGAGTACCCATACACACATTGGTGAACCAATTAAAAGGGAAGAAGCAGTGGCTCAGGAGGGAAAGTTAGGCCAGGGGGCATAAGGCTGGCCCTTGATCAAGAAGTCCTGACTAGGATGCAGTTTAACATCTTGAAGTGAGGATGAGTGCTGGGGGGAAGGTCTCATACAGGGATATGTACAGCATGACGAGTAACATGACATGAGTGGGGACATAATCACAAACCACTCCGTACAATCCCACAAGAGAGAACCTAGGTTGGGGCCCTATGATGGCCAAGGGGCCTGAGGCTGGACCTCTATCAGGAAGGCCTGACCAACATGCAGTTTAACGTCATGTAGTGAGGATGAGGGACAGGGACCTGAGAAGGCCAAGGGGTCTAAGGTTGGACCACGATCACGAAGTCCCGATCGGCTTTCAGTTTAACATATTATAATAAGGATGTGGTCTGTGGTCCCGAGAAGGCCAAGGGCCCTGAAGCTGTGCCATAGTTAGGAAGGCCTGAACAACATTAATTTCAACATCTTGTAGTGAGGACGAGGGATGGGGGCCTAAGAAGGCCATGGGGCCAGAGGCTGGGCCTTGGTCAGAAAGGCCTGAACAAAATTCACTTTAATTTCTTGCATTGAGGATGAGGGCTTAGGTCCAGAGATGGCCAAGGGACCTGAGGTTGATCCTCAGTCAGGAAGGCCTGACGAGATTGCAGTTTAACGTCTTTCTGTTAAGATGAGAGTGATCTTACTTTAGGGTCATAGATCTCTGACCATTTTACAATTTATGGTCATGTGGTATGATAATGAGCAGTTAAAACTCATGACATATGATGATGTGTTATTTATAGTCATGACGAACGATGACGCAATTTAATGTCATGCAGGATGATAATGTGCAGTTTAACATCATGACTGACGAAGATGAATATTTTAATGTCATGCTGGACGATAATGATCAGTTTAACTTCTTGTTGGACGAAGATAATCATTTTAACATCATGAAGGATTATGGTGCAGTTTAATGTCGTGCAGCATGATAATGATTCGTTTAACATCATGACGAACAAAGATGAATAGTTTAACATTATGCAGGACGATGACACGGTTTAATGTCGTGCAGGATGATAATGATCAGTTTAACATCATGAAGGATGATGCTGAATAGTTTAACGTCATGAAGGATGATAATAACCAGCTTAACATCACGATGGATGAATATTAACTATTTAACTTCATGCAGGATGATAATGATATGTTTAACGTCATGTCAGATGAAGATTGAAAGTTTAATTTCATGCAATAGGATGGTGAAGTTTAATGTCGTGCAAGATGATAATGATCAGTTTATCATCATGATAGTTGATGATGAACTATTTAACGTCATGAAGGATGATGGTGCAGATTAATGTCGTGTAGGACAATAATGTACATTTTAACATCATGATAGACGATGATTGTTATATAGTTTAATCTCGTGCAACTAGGACATGGTTGTCATGAAGTTTAACATCATGCAACTTGGACGTGAAACCATAAGTATTCTATTGATAGATGGATGGTCATCTCTACCCCATTCTGGTGGAGCCACGATGGCACGTAAGCCTGGATATTGGTACGACAGGGGCGAGGGAGCCTGGAAGGCATGGAAGCATATAACTTCGGTACGATGGGGTAAGGGAGCCCGAAAGGCATGGAAACCCTAGAATGTCGGTATGACAGGGTGAAGGATCCCGGAAGGCATGGAAGCCTAGAACGTCGGTACGATGGGGTGGAGGAGCCCGGAAAGTGTGGAATCCTGGATCATCGGTACGACGAGGGAGATGGAGCTCGGAAGGCGTGGAAGCTTGGAGCATCAGTACGACGGGGGTGACGAAGCATGGACTGTGTGGAAGACTGGAGTGTCATACGATGAGGGTGATGGATCTCGGAAGGCATGGAAGCCTGGATCCTCGATACGACGGGAGGGATGGGGCTCGGAAGGCATGGAAGCCTCGAGTGTCGATAAAACATGGGTGATGGAGACCGGAAAGTGTGGAATCCTGGATCGTCGGTATGAAGGGGGTGATGGAGCCCAAAAGGCCGGGATGCCTGGAGTGTTGTATGACGGGGGGGAAAGATCCCAGAAGGCGTGGAAGCCTGGAGCATCGGTACGATGAGAGCAATAGAGCCTTGAAGGCATGGAATCCCGGAGCATCATTACGATAGGGGCGATGCTACCTAGAAGGCCTAGAAGCCTGGAGCATTAGTACAACACAGGCGATGGAGCCTGGAAGGCCTGGATGCTTGGAGCATCGGTACGACGAGGGAGATGGATCCTAGAAGGCGTGGAAGCCTGGACCGTCATCCCATAAGGTAGGGAAAATTTGTAGATGCATAGGGAGAACCTATATGATGGCCTCATGTCGGGGATAGGGATGAATCCCATTATGGATAAGATGATAGTGTGGGAGGACCTCTGTAATGTCTAACAATGGCAACAAGGAGGACTCCCATGCTGGGGAATTTTGCAGTATGAGGTGGACCTATACAATGTATGAAAATTGAAAAGGGGAGGACTCTAATGCTGGTGAACATTGCAGTGCGGGGAGGACCACTACAATGTCTGACAATGGAAATGGGGAGGACTCATGTGCCATTGGATATTGCACTGTGGGGAGGGCATTCACAATATCTGAAAATGGCTACGGGGAGGACACCCATTCCCATGAATATTATAGTGCGGGGAGGACCTCCAAAATATCTGACAATGGAAATGGGGAGGACTCCTGTGCTGGTGAAGATTATATTGCGGGGAGGACCTCTGCAATGTCTGAAAATGGAAATGGGGAGGAAATCTATGCTGGTGAATATTACAGTGCGGGGAGGACCTCTGCAATGTCTGACAATATAAATTGGGGGAATCCCATGCATGTAAAGATTACAGTGCGGGGAGGACCTCCACAATCTCTGACAATGTCAATGGGAAGGACTCCCATTCCGGTGAATAATACTGTGTGGGGAGGACCTTTGCAATGTTTGACAATGGAAATGGGGAGGACACCCATGCTGGTAAATATTTTCTGTGCAGGGAGGACCTCCGCAATGTCTGATAATGGAAACAGGGATAACACCCATTCCGGTGAAGATTTCAGTGCGGGGCGGACCTCCACGATGTCTGACAATGGAAACAGGGAGGACTCCCATGCTAGTGAATATTGCAGTGCAGGGAGGACCTCTGCAATGTTTGACATTGGCAACATTGATGACTCCCATGAAGGTGATGATTGCAGTACGGGGAGGACCTCCACAATTTTTGAAAATAAAAATGAGTAGTACTCCCCTGCTGGTGAATATTGAACTTCGGGGAGGACCTCCTCAATGTTTGAAAATGGAAACGGGGAGGACTCACATGCCGGTGAAGATTTCAATGTCGGGAGGACATATGCAATGTCTGACAAAGGCCACAGAAAGAACTCCCATGCCGGTGAATATTGTGGTGTAGGGAGGACCTATGCAATGTATGAAAAATGGAAACAGGGAGGACCCTCGTACCAATGAAGATTTCAGTGCAGGGAGGACATCCAAAACGTCTAACAATGGAAATGAGTTAGACTGCCATTCCTGTGAAAGTTGCAGTCCAGGGAGGACCACTGCAATGTAATACAATGGAAATGGGGAGGACTCCCATGCTGGTGAAGATTTTGGATCGGAGAGGACCTCCACAATGTTTGACAATGGCAACGGGGAGGACTCCTTTTATGATGAATATTGCATTGTGGGGAGGACCTCCACAATGTATGATAATGGAAATGGGGAGGAATCACGTGTCGGTGAAGATTGTAGTGCGGGGAGGACCTCCACAATGTCTGATAATGGCAATGGGGAGGACTCCCATGCCGGTGAAGATTACAGTATAGGGAGGTCCTCTGAAATTTCGGACAATGGAAATGGGGACGACTCCCATGCCATTGGATTGGGGTTGGTTTCAACCTGTGTGGCCCTTGCGGCAGCGGATTCGACAAGTAGCCGATGGAGTCGGGTGGGGGAAGCCACCTAAGCGGCCTCTTAAGGCAAAGGATTCGGCAAGGAGCCAATGGATTCTGGTAGAGTATGCTACCTATGTGGCCCCTTTAGGCTACGGAGTCGGTGAGGAGCCGATGGGGTCAGGTGGGTGATGCCACATGTGCAACCTCTTGAGGCGGCATTGTCGTTGATGTGCTGATGGAGTTGGGTGGCGAATTCCACCATCGTGGCCTCTTGAGGTGACAGAGTCGGCGAGGAGACAATGTAGTGGTTGGTTTATTCCACCTACAAGGCCTCATGAGGTGACATAGTTGGTGAGAAGCCGATGGAGTGGGGTGGCTGAAGCCACCTGCATGAACTCTTGAGGCGTTAGATTCAGCGAGGAGCCGATGGAGTGGGGTAGCGGATGCCACCTATGTGGCCTCATGAGGTGGCAGAGTTGGTGAGTATCTGAAGGATTCTGGTGGTTGATGCCACCTGCATGGCCTTTTGAGGCGGCAGAGTCGGCGAGGAGTATAAGGAGTTTGGTGGCTGAATCCACCAGCGTGACCTCTTGAGATGGCGTAGTCCTCAAGGAGATGAAGGAGTTGGGCTGCAGATGCCACCCGTGCATCATCTTGAGGTGGAAAAATCGGTGAGGAGTCGATGTAGTGGGGAGGTGGATGCCACCTACACTGCCTCTTGAGGTAGCGGGATCAGTGGGGAGCCGATGGAGTCGGGTGGCATATGCCACTTGGGCAGCCTCTAAAGGCGGAGGAATCGACGAGGAGCTGAAGTAGTCGGGTGGCTAATGCCATCCACACGACCACTTGAGGCGACATGATTAGAGAGGATGATAAGTAGTTGGGTGGCAGATTCAACCCACATGGACACTTGTGGCGGCGGGATCGGCAGGAGCCAAAGGAGTCTGGTGGCTGATGCCACCTGCGCGACCTCTTGAAGAAGCGGGATCAGCAAGGAGCCGAAGGAGTTTGGTGGCGGATGCCACCCACCTGGCCTCTTGACGCGGCGGGATCGGCATTGATCCAGTGGACCATAGACTTCAAACAAATAACGTTACTCATCCTATCACATACAATGGAGAAGTGATTCACATGGATGATGCCTCAATTTTCCCGACACATTTGGACTAATCACTATTGATGGTGAAGAGATTCACATCAGGTTCACCATTTCTATTTAAGATGCTTTCGTCGAGGCGTGCGCATCCGTTTGTGAGGACATGCAGCTATTACCCTGCATTCCTGTTTTCCGAAGGTGGGCGGCATTTTCTCCTTGTTCAGGGACGTCTACTCCTTTACTTAAACAAGATGATCGGATGACGGTTCTTCCTTCTATGGATTCCTTCTCGGAAGTCATCACCTATTCCGGGTCTCCCTTATAGATTTAATTTGTTTTTCGTGAATCTCGTTCCTGGTGCCATATCTTCATGGACGCCGATTAATTACACTAATTCTTTCAGGACATTCCAAGGGTTCTTGACATGGTAACAACCTTCGTTCGGAGTAGATGACAACATCAGTCATGTTGGGGAATCTTTGGGAGCGTGGATGTTGGGGAACCCGTATTCTTCCTCATTAGAGGGAATCTCATGGGTACAGAACTTGAGGCATCCCACATCCAATGCAGGGAGTCATTTTCCATTGGCGGGTACCCAAGGTTTTCCTCACCTTCCCATGTTTAAAACAGGGTATTTCACATGTTTAACGTCTTGGAAATACGGTTACACCAAAGGCATGAAATCTGAGGTTTTCCTCATGCATCTCATGTTTATCACGAGGTATGCTGCGAGTTTAACCTTATTTCGAAGATAGAGTGAGAGTGATCAGAATGTTCCATAGAGACGGATCATATTGGTACATCCCTTGGTGGGAACACCAGGATGGTTTACGTAGTGGATGGATCAGAACACCCATGAAAATGGATCCAAGGTGGTGCGCCCCATGGAGTGGATATTTTACACTATAATTGCTGATCTGAACACCACATAGGTTTGATCCGGGATAGTGCCCCATAGAATGGGGGACACCAATGTTAACCATTGGCTTGGATTGATCCTCATGGAGGTTTTATACGTACCATGTGTAGAGGACAGGGATCAAAACCCACGTAGTTCGAAGGGGTGATGAATCGGGGTGTACACAGTGGAGAACAACATGGAGACATAGTAGGACTTACACGAGGATAGAGGCCCGAATTCTACTAGGAGTAGTGAGGAGGGTGGATGACATGATCCCAGTGGGATGTGGCGTCCCAGGTAAGAATTAGGATGGATGATTAAGGATTGCATGGAGTGGAGGGGGAATGAAACGGGACTATCATGAAGGTGAGGGTAGTGATGGGCTTGATCCTCGAAGAGACATCCTACATATCCCCATGATAGGGAATCAATGTCTGGGTAGTTCGGTTGGATGATGGGACACCTGAGGAGGCGGCCAATGAGAATGGACGCATGGATGGGACCCATTGGAAGTGGGACCTTCGGCTTGGGGAATGACCTTCCAGAAACACATAGGCCTGAGGGAAAGTTAATGATAATCCCTGATGGATGGGGTTAAGCTTCAGAGAGGCTTCCTACGTATCCCTGTGGAAGGGAATCATAGTCCGCGTCGTTCAGATGGTTAGAATCAACATGAATGTGTTTAGAATGACCAATGGGTGGTGCGCTTGACCCTCAGGGATGCTTCCTACGTACCATTACTTGACATCGATCAAAGACCACATAGTTTAGAATGGATGCTGGTGAACCGATGTGAAGAAGGACCTTGGTTCAATGGGTGTTGGGCATGAACCTCTCGAGTTTTCCTACGTACCATGACTTGACATGGATCAAAGTCCTCATAGTTCGGGATGATGTGTCGGAGGACCGAAATGAAGATGGACCTTGGTCCGATGGGTATTGGGATGACCCTTGTGAGGTTTCCTACGTACCATTCCATGACATGGATCAATGTCCTCGTAGTTCGGGATAGTGCGTCGGAGGACCGACGAGAAGATGGACCGTGGCCTAATGGGTGTTGGGAATGAACCTCAAGAGGATTCTTACATAGCATGCCTTGACATGGGTCAAAGTCCACATAGTTAATGATGGTATGTGGGTTACTCTCTGAGGTGGCCCAAGATGGTATGGGGCTTACACTCTAAGGTGGCCCATGGTGGTATAGGGAATACGTTCTGAGGCGGCCCAAGGTGGTATGTGGCTAACACTCTGAGGTGGACCAAGGCGGTATGGGCCTTACGCTCTGAGGAGGCCCAAAGGTGGTATGGGGCTTACGTTGAGCAGTGGCCCATGGTGGAATGGGGCATACGCTCTGAGGCTGGCCAAGGTGGTATGGTGCTTACACTCGGAGGTGGCCCAAGGCGCTGGTGAACCGACATGGTCGGAACGACCGGGTGGTGGGCTTGAACCACATCGAGGCTTCCTATGTACCATGCCATAACATAGATCAAAGTCCACATAGTTTGGGTTCGATGGGGCTTACGCTCTGAGATGGCCCATGATGGTTGGGGGCTCAGACTCTGAGGCAGCCCAAGGTGGTATGGGGATTACGCTCTGAGGCAGACCATGGTGGTATGGGGATTAAACTCTAAGGCCACCCAAGGTGATATGGGATTAAATTCTGAGGTGGCCCAAGGTGGTATGGGCCTTATGCTCTGTGGCAGCCCGTGGTGGTATGTAGCTTACGCTCTGAGGCAGCCCATGGTGGTATGGGGATTACCCTCTGTGGCGGGCCATGGTGGTTGGTCATGGTGGTTCTCACTCTAATCCCACGTGAGTCACGCTCGGCATGAGAAACAAGAGATAATAGAGACCTAACGATCACAACACAGAGGTGCGTCCATGAATGGTGGTGAATGAGATGGAACCATCACGAGGATAACGATGGTTTTAGGCATGAGCCTTGAAGATGATTCCTACGTATACCTGTGGCAGGGAATCAAAGTCCACGTTGTTCTTCTGATGATGGATTACCGCCGATTTGGGGTTTCAATGGCTTACCACTAGATTGGGTCACAACGGCTTTCTGATGGATAAGGATGTCAACAGATTACCGTAGTATTAGGTGAGAATGAATTACCGTTGTATAAGGATGTCAATAGCATACCGCTGAATGGGGAGACATCAATGGATGTGGATTACACTTGGAAGCCTCCCAGATGCCACTATGGTGTGACAATGGTGAATGGGGATTACGCAAAGAAGCTGCTCGGGTGCCGCTATGGAGCGGCAATGGGGAATGGGGCTTACGCAAGGAAGCTTCCCGGGTGCCTCTATGGAGCGGCAATGGTGAATGGGGCTTATGAAAAGAAGCTCCCCGGGTGTCGCTATGGAGCGGCTATGGTGAATGGAACTTGCGCAAGGAAGCTACCTAGGTGCCGATATGGATCAACAATGGTGAACTAGGCTTACGCAACAAAGATTCCTGGGTGCCGCTATTGAGTAGAAATGATGAATGAAGAATATGCATGGAAGGTGCATGGGTGCCCCTATAGAGTAGCAATGGTGGACGGGGCTTATGCAATGAAGCTGCCCAAGTGCCGCAATGGAGAGACAACGGTGAATGGGGCTTATGCATGGAAGCTTCCCGGGTGCCACTATGGAGTGACAATCGTGGATGGGGCTTCTTCAAGGATGATGACCGAGATGTCTTCCTCATGTCTGGCCATAAGGGTATCCCAACCCACTGGTGGGTTGATGCTTTCAATTATGCACTGCTGCACAAGAAGGATAATTCCAAGGTTGTTGGAATCATTCCGAACACATGGATATGAAAAGTGTGTATCATATGCACAAAATTAAGAACGCAGTGAGGGTGGAGTGCCGATGGAGGATGACTTTTGACAGTGGTGGAAACACAGCATCCATATCACATTAGCCTAAAATGGGGATAAACAAATGAGGGTCGACTGTTGACAGTGTTCGAAACAGAGGACCTGACTGAAGGTTTTGTCCAACATCTTATGGGGTGTTGGCCTAGGACAGTATGTGAGCCGATGTGTCATGGGACCAGGACATTATGGGGTCCCTCCAGACATGTAAGTGGATGAGGATCCGAATAAAGGACAACCAAAGCGTGAGGTGGAGTGATGGAATGTTTGAACGGATTCCAACACTCTCGAAATTATGCCACTATAATCATGGCCTTAGGCATATCATGCTTGGAGCATAAGACATATCTTGTTGGGAGCAACAGGCATCCTATGATGGACACATATGGTGTAACATAATTATAGTCATGTAGATAGGACTATTAGAATGTCATTCTTGGTGCATAAGGCATCTCTTTCTTGGATCAAGAGGCATATTATCATTTGAACATAGGGAGATCACTACATTTTATATTCTTATAGATAGAACTATTGGAATCTCATGCTTGGAGAATAAGGAATCTCTTGTTTGGAGCAAGAGGCATCCTATGATTAGAACATAGGGAGATAACTACATTTTATAGTCTCGTAGATAGGATTTTTGGCTTCTCATGCTTGGATCATAAGTAATCTCCTGTTTGGAGAAAGAGGTATCCTATGTTTGGAACATATGCTATACTATAATTTATAATCTTGTAGATATGACTGTAGGCATCTCATACTTTTGAGCATAAGGCATCTCTTGTTTGCAGAAAGAGGCATCCTATGTTTGGAACAAATGGTGTACTATAGTTTATAATCTTGTAGATAGGAATGCTGCAATAAGGAACCTAGGAATGGATGGTGTTGGGACTTACACAAGGGAGGCCCTTTCTGGTTCAACATGGAATAGGCGCCAAGTGATTGGGTTTGGATGAGTTTCTTGAGGAATGGTTCGACTCAAGGTACTCTGGGAATTATTGATAAGAAACTAAACTTACATCACGGGAAAGAAACCAAGTGGAATATGTCGACTCAAGGTGTTTCACAGTGTGTGGAGGAGTATCACAAAGCATGGTATTCCGTAGGTGGAAGGTGGGAGTGCATAAGGGCACGATGGAAATGTCGATGTCTCAGCACTAAAAGATTGCAGTGCGACTCTACAATTTTAATAATGGTCAGGGACGGTATCAAAGAGACTGTCCTTGCGGGCCGAGACTGAATCCTGGAGTGACGCCGAGTGGGGGTATGGGGGCACAGCCCCCGCGGTATGTACCGGTGGGTGTAAAGGTAGAATCCTCGTAAAGGGTATCTATTGTTGAAGAAGCTTCCCAGAGCAAAGGGGTTCATGGAGCATGGGGCCTCACAGATCATGGACTCACGAAGCATAGACTCACAGAGCATGGTCTCGCGAAGAATGGGAGGATCACGGAGCATGGTCCCACGAAGAATTTTCTCGCGAAGCATGGGTTCGTGGAGCATTTTCTCGCACAACATGGGATCGCGGAGTAGAAACATGAAGGAATTTGCGCTCAGAGCATGGGATCACAGAGAAATAACACGAAAGAAGCTTCTCGTGGAGAAGTGGCTCGCAGAGCCACTTCACGAATGAATGTGGAGCTCCACGAACCGGGATATCAGTCACCCAAGAGGGGAATGCCAACTCCAAGGGGCGGAGTGGTTGTCTGGAGAATGGGGGTGGGATAGGTATTTATAGGCAAGGGGCGCCGCGAAGCAGAGCTCGCTCGGCGAGAAGACTGAGCTGGCTCCACGGTGGACTCACGAATGTCAACCTGGGTCATGGAGCATCCCGCCTCCCTTGTATCGCAACGAGATCATTAACATCAAATGCGTTCGCGGAGTCCCCCACCTTCATTTCATCACGGTAGGCTCGTGAAGGTCAAATGAGTTAACAGAGCCGCCCTGCTTATTTGATTCGTGGAGGGTCTTTGCATCAGTGCACTGCGATCGGAGAGGGGGCTTCACAAATGGGCTTCGCGTACCAGTTTTCCAGCCCAACTTCAAATGTCCATAACTCCTAATTTGTAACTCTGTTTGATCCCTATGACCTATAAAATCGTATCTTGTGAAAAGGGATACGATCTTGGATCGTGTATGGATGCATCTAGAAAATTTTGGGGATGTGTTTTCTGGTTCCAACAACTATTTTTATTAAGTATTTTATATTGAATATAAATGTAAATTAAAAAATCTATGATTTAAATTTTCAACAAAATATTTCATATTTCAAATTATTTCTTCCAAAATTTCCAACCATATCCATCATTTTTTTGTTCAATATGAATAATAACCCTTGTAAATTTTGTGTCTTTATAATGTTTACATCATGTGAAATTAAAAATTAAAATATAATTAATGAAAAAAAAATATAAAATTTACCTTCATTATATTAATCAAGTCAATTTCATTTACACAGATTCGTTATTCAGTTATATGACTATTTTTACATGATTATGTGATTAGGATCTTTATTATCTTTTATGTATAGAAAATTCAAAAATGTCACAACCATAATTTTAAAAACTATAATATTTTTTACAAGGAGATAAATTGAATATATATATGTAATAAAAATTATGTTAAATTATAAATGATTTCAATACATCATCATAATTGTTTTTTCAATTTACATTGAATTAATATTTATTTAAAATGTCATGAACCGTCCCCTAGGCATGTGTCGTGACAACCCCAAAACCACCTTCCATAGGCCAGGGGCTGGCGACTAGCACAAAAAAGGCATATCCCTATAACGGGAAGGAATTTCTATTAAACCTAAAAAAACAAACAAACTGAGAACACGACAAGAAGTAACCACAAAGTAAACTCTTGTAGAAACATGTCTACTAAAAATAAAGGGGCATGAATACAAGCCCAACTGAAAATTACAAGTATAAATAAAAAGAAAAAAACATCATGGATCATCCACTGCGGATCCCACCTGAAGGGTTGATATAACTCATGATCAGTAGACACTGAAACATGTCATGTTAAAGTTCAATCTCTGAGCACCATCCAGTCTTGGTTTACTCAGCCTCGATCAATGATGTATTTTGTTTTCACAAGACAAAACAAGGTGTTGATGTATCCCATACAGTGGTGAGTATAACGATACTCCATAGGGACCCCGAGACCCCTGATTGACTCCTAGAGTTCCACAAAATGAAAAACCACATATCAAGACCTCAACTACAGTTCATGGAGTTGTCAAAAACTCTACTAAGGTATATTCCCATACATATACCTAAGTTATCCAGATATTCTCATCTCATACATGAGGTAAGGATTCCCCAAAGGTAATTCCATGAAGGTAAAATAATCAAAAAGGTAACACAACGAAGGAAAAATTACCACAATGGTTTTACCACAATGATAACACCACAAAGGTAAAAGTACCAAATAGATAACACCACAAAGATAAAAGACTCAACTCACACGTGGCATATAAGAAATGCACAGTATTACAAATGATTAGTCAAGAATCTAGATCATATTATTTGGTTGAGAGTCACTACTAATGATTATACGGAGTCTGACACAAACAAGATCGATAGGTACTGACCCCCTCCAACCCACACAAAATATGACCCAAATCAGATCGGTATGTACTGACCCACATAGGATCACTTAGCGCTGACTCACAAATGATCTGACTTACACAGGATCGATATGAACTAACCCAAATAGTATCTTTGAGTGATAACCCATTGAGGATGTGACCCACAAAATATCAGTGCTGACCCACATAGGATCGTTCAGTACTAAACACTGTATGATCTGTCTAAAATCGCCACCTCACTGCCAGCCACTGGATTCTCACTCATTGTATGCTTGATTCTGAGAGGATACAATCCACAATCCATTTGTCATTACTCAACCCCTATTATGCACAATGAAGAAGTATCCCAAATGAACTTTCATGTCGTAATGGTTCCAATGTGACAGATAGAACGTCAATTAGATGCTCGGTCTCTGACATATAAGCATTTTAGTTCTAAGGGCCCGGTTGGATTTGTATTCGATCCTAACCAGCAATACTCAAAACTTAACCAAAACACATGTGTTGTATAAAAAAATTACCCTCTCTCCCAAAGGGTTCAGGCACCATAGATGGTTCCACAACATGTAACCTAGTCTGTTAGTTACACCACTTTTCGTGAAACAAGGGTGATCGTACCTTGGTCTGGCCTGACATGGTCAGACCCACCGAGATATGAAAAAGGGACCGCTTTCCAAAAGTGATCCCAATTCCACTGATGACGTTTTGAATGGATACATTGTTCATCAGTTACTGGTGTTTATTTATTCAGATATCGTTTGGGTCTATGCCAGGTTCGACTCGGTCAGACCAGCCCGAAGTAATGGGTCCTAGGGTCTACCGGACCCCACTCGAGTCCATCCGATCGGGGCCGGCCCTGTTTGGTTCGCGTAGCCATGACGTGGTTGTCCTGGCCCTGTCGGTTGGGGAATACCCCACCCACCTTGGCCCACTAGGTCGAGGGTTCATCCCAGTTCGTTGGGTCACGGGTCCAGTTCAACAGGTGGGGGGGGGGGGGTGGTGTACGGGCGGCATGGGCAGACCATATCCAACCTGGTCCGCAAGAAGGAAGAACGATTTTCCCAGCTGGCCCTGTGGGTGCATGGCTGTTACAGCCAGTCTGTGGGTTTCTTCCCCACCGCATAATGTTCGACCATTTTGGCCAACCGGGGGTCCGCCAACCTGGCTTGGCACGGGCTGCACCTCTCTCCACCTGCCACCAGCATCGCCAATGGGAGCCTCCACTTGTCCTACATGATCAGCTCAGGCTAGCGGCCTCTGGTCCCCACAACGCACTGATTGTTCAGTAGTTTCTTTCGTGCTACAATCGTCTTCTCGCTGCAGTTTCCCTGAAGAAAAAGTTCTCGAAGAACACAACTTAAACGGAGCAGCAGGGGCTCTAGGCCCTATTCTCTCGGCTTGCACCCTCTGTGTTAATATAATAGAAAGTAGAAGCAAGGAAAAGATCGATGAAGAACTTTAAAAAACCATTCTACCTCGTGATCAATGGAGAAATCCCACGATTGGGGAAGATTCGGGGTTCATCGTCCTTACAACAAGCCATCTAAATCAGCGCACAAACATCCTCTTATTGTTCGTGATTTGGTGTTGCTCGTCACCACTCACTAAAACTGGCTCAATCCTTCATGTGATTGGTGTCGTAAGACTTTATCAGAACTTCATCTCTTGGTGATGTTGTGCTAAAACATCTTCTCAATCTCTATATAAATAAGAAAGGGGGAGGGTGAGTAATGCTCGTGGAAATAACATGGGTTCATTTAATAGAAACTTACCTAATTCCAATAGAATTTTTATAATGCTTTTGAGGAGTCATGAAATTTAATGGATTGACTCATTGTGGGACTCTCCACTACCATTTTCTTGTTGGTGGAAAATAATCAATTAAATAATATAACAATGTCGTTTTATTTTTCTTTTAAAAAGTCAAATATCTAACTTTTCCCCCCGACATACTGCAGTGAAAGTGATGCCTCCCATAAGCAAATCTCAGCACAGTAGATTCAATGCTACCCTTAGTTTTTTAATCTGAGCCCTGGTTCAAAAGATAGAAAATTATTCCCACACATTTACTGAACATACCTTAAAAAAGATCAATAAATTCTCTTCAAGAACACTGGGCATCGGAATCTGTGCTGTCAATTTTCACAGACTCATAATATTTCAATGTAATAAAAAATATTACATTGAAAATTATGGTCTTTACTATCTCCCCACCTTAAATCATTTTATCCATAAAATTGACAACAGAGTATAAGGCAAACAATGGGGGTACTGAGCACAAGTCTGAGACTCACACTCCCATGTGATATCCTAGATGTTCCTGTGCTGCCAGAGAATACGCACCAGAGGTATCTATCATCAACGGAGGACTCTACCCTATCGATCATCAATATCCATTGGAACGTCTGTAAACGTTACCCGGTCATCAAATTCCCTCTCTCCATGGTCGATAACATGAGATGGGTCTTGATCGTATCTCCTCAACCGGGATACATAGAAGTCATTGGGCACCCTCTCTAATTTATGTGGCAGTACGAAGTGGTATTCCACCTCACCAATCATCCAATGTATCAAAAAATTTCTCATAAACCTCAGTGAGAATTTTCCGCCTCAGCCAATTCTCCACAAACCTCGTCATTGCGAGACCCATAGGATGATGTAGTCTCCCTCCTCAAAATCCAAGGGCCTCCATCTCATGTCAGCATAAGAATTTTGACTTCTCTGTGCATTATTCATCCCGTCCTATATGATATGCACCTTCTATGTGGTATACCATACCAACACTGGACCCAAATGTGCTAACTCCCCTAGGGATTTCCAGCAATTATTTGATTTTCTTGTTCAACCGTATAAGCCCTTGAATGGTGTCATACCCATTGTGGAGTGATATATGTTGTTGTATGAAAACTCCACCAAGGGAATGTGACCCTTCCCACTATGTCCAAAATATAAGATGCAAGAACATAGACTGTTTTTTAGTGTTTGAATAGTATCCTATGTCTGACCTTCCCATTGGGGATGAAAGGTGGTGCTCAAACGTAGCTGAGTCCCAAATGCTTCCTATAATCCCTTCCACAACTGGGATACAAAACACGTGTCATGGTCAGAGATGATCATCGATGGAACTCCATGAATTCACACAATCTTTTTTATGTAGAGTCATCCCAAGCCCTCTACTGATCCTTAGTCCTAGATGGGTAGGAAGTGGGCCGACTTGGTGAGTCGGTCAATGATCACCCTGATGGAATCATGTTCCCTGAACGTGTATTGAAGTCTTGACCTAAGGTCCGTGGAGATACCATACAAATTCCACTCTGGCACCTCTAGTGGTTGTGATTATCCTGCTGGAAGGTAATACTCAGTATTCACTTGCTGAGAAGTGAGGCATTGTGAAACAAACTCTACCACTTTCTTATTTATCCTTGGCCACTAGTACTGAGGCCATTGGTCTTGGTAAATCTTTTTCGTACCAGAATGTACCGCTAGAGGGGTTGTATGAATCTACCTCAACAACTCCTTCAATATCACTACCGGTACAGTGGTGCATCCTCTAAATAAGATGATGTTCTCCATACCTTCATAAAATTCATCAAGTTCCCGTCCTGTGGATATCTAATCACATCATGACTCATAGTAAATGTCGCCACGATTTTCCTCCCGAACACATTGAATAAGTGGGGGAGTGATAGTAATTTACTAGAGCTAAGATGCTCTATCTCTATCCACAAAGGATATCTGAAATTCGGGAAGATTCTTTGTATACTCATTCAGAAACTATAGGCCTGACAATCTGTTGAGTGCATCTGCAACAACTTTTTTCTTCCTTAGTGTATAGAATATCTCAATGTCATTATCTTTGAGAAACACTAGCCTTCATCACTGACTAAGGTTGAAGATCTTCTGTGATAGATATACATGAGACTCTAGTGATCATATTAGACTCTAAAATGTTCACCCATCATGTGATGCCAACACATATTCAAGGAGAAGACCACTATAGCTAACTCCAGGTCATGGGAAGTGTAGATATTCTCATGCTGTCTCTACTGCTGAGAGCCATACATGATCATTGTTTTCTCCTACATCCTGACACATCAAAGTCCGGCCCCTGATGCATCGCGGTAAAATATAAACCAAATACCCTCTTCTGGTAGCCTCAATATGGGGGAACTTTTCAGTCAATGCCTCAACTCTTTAAAACACTATTGGCATATCTACTTCCACATGAAGGGAGTTCCCTTCTTCTTTTTCAAAACTTATAATGTTTCCAAAACTCTTGAATGTTAGGATCAAATCCATGGTAGTACCCAACCAATCCCAGGAAACTCCACCCCTCAGTCACACTGTTTGGGATCTCCCAAGCTTGCACAACATCTATCATTAAGTGATCCACTAAAACTATATCCTCTGTGATAATGTGACCAACAAATTGGACCTCTAGTATCTAGAAATAGAACTTTGAGAGATTACCATAATGTTGGTGCTCTTGGAGTGTATCCAGATCTATATGCAGATGATATGAATGATCCTCCTCTGTCACTTAGTACACCAAGATGTCTTCGATGAAGACCCCAACAAATCAATTTAGGTATGCCTGGATGATCTTGTTCTTGAGTTCCATGAACACTGCAGGGGTTTTGGTCATACTAAAAGGCATAACCAATAACTCATATTTGATATACCAACATCTAAACGTCATCATATACACACCCTCATCTCGTACCCTGAGCTGATGATAGCCTGATTTGATTTCTATCTTTGAAAACCAATGAGATCCCTTTAACTGATCAAAGAGATATTCAATCATTGGGAGTGGATACTTGTTCTTCACAATCACCAATTCTAGGCACTGATAGTCCACACCGAGTCTCAAACTCTCATCTTCCATATTTCAATTAAAATGAGGGATACTCATGGAGAAACAATGGGCCATAGGAACCCCTTCCAGTGTAATACCGACATCTCTAATTGTAACTCATGAAGCTCCAAGGGGGTTGTACGATATGTGGGTGTATATATCAGTTTTGCTCTGGGGTATAGGGAGATGTAAAAGTCTACCTTTCTGCATGGAGGATGTCTGAGAACATCATCAAGAAAGACATCAGCATACTGGTCCACCATAACAGGATAGATCAAAATCTCAACATCAACTACTTAAAGGGTATGGATAGCCATCTAATGTGTGATAGGTTGAACCCTCCCCCAGTTAAGTCCATCATATGCTGCAAAGGTTCCCTTATCGCTGGTGATGGGAAACATGGTCTCGTCTTCACATACATACAACACCTTGCACCTAAAATAGTCAATCTAAGCATGGACTATGGTCAACCACTCCATACCTAGGATGATGTAGTAATCCCTCGACACGAATACTAGAGGATCCAATACTAATATCTCATCTTCTAGAGTAAGCTCACACAACCGACACTAGTGTGTAATCATCGTATATTCTCCTGTAGGAGTCTCTAGTTGTAAGGATCGAACCAACGAACCTTTTTGAATCTATGTGCTCTGAACAAGGGTAATGGAAATAAAATATTGACTGCAAATTGTGTCTATAAGTACTATATATATGGTGAAATAAACACAGATCATACAACTAATCACCTCTAGAGAGTCGTGGTCGTAGGTCTCAACTGCTTGGACCTGATCTCGTCCTTGTCATCCAGCCCCATGTGGTAAGGGTGGACGACCTGGAGGTGGTGGTGGCATATCTTCGAATCATTTCCCACTGTCTATTGCACATTTTGGTCATCTACCACATCGGCTAACCTGCGTACCTCTTCTCACAAACCATTACCTTTGCCTTGATGGTATCTCAACTATCAACTGGATGTCTGTATCGCTGGTCTGGCAGTCCCGAGCCAGGTGACCCTTCCCACCTTACAAGTAGCATTGACTGATCCACAAATGTCATCCTCTGTCTTGTGAGACTCTCACCACCGACCCTATATCATGAGGTCCTCTTCCTGAAGGTATGGACCTTATGGGACCTTACATCGTCCTTCTACTAGTAGATGTGGATAACACTGCTACCTGATATCTCATGAGGGCTCTTACTGTCGGTGCCTGCTCAGCAGGGAATCTCTCCACCAAAATTGCTTGTTCTAGCACCCAGCTCGAGTCGGAATGCTAAGCGATATCATAAATGCAGTGATCTCCCATAGAAGAACAATTTCAAAGTTCTGGGCCTTGAACAAAGTGTCTTTTACTATTTCAGTGGAGTATCGGGAGAGAGAAGTGAACCTCACTATGTACTGCGCCACGGTCATGTTCCCCTTGAGTAAGTGCAGAAGCTCCTTTATACACTCTGAGTGTATAGTCCCTGGGAAAAACTCTACAATGAAATGGATTTTGAATTTTCCCCAGGTGAGGGTTGCCTCATTGTGTAACTGGAGTGTAAGACTCCACCACCTCTGAGATGCTCCCTGAAAGAGATGAGCTGCTAGGGTCACCATCAAATCAGTTACTGTCCCAAATAATCAAAAAAATCAGGCCATTGCCTCCTTCCAGTCCTTAACTGCCTGTGTATCTGTCTTGCCTCATAACCACGGCGATTTCTATCACTAAAACTCCTTCAATTCACTTAGTCATAATGAACCCTCTGTTGGTGGGGAAGGGGACTTCTGCTGCCCAAGAGGTGGTGGTGCTACTAGCACACCAACTAAGGGTACTATCACCGTTAGAGGGCCCTACATCGAAGCCTCATCGCTCGGTTGGCAATCATTGTATACTCCCTCCAGAATCCTGGATGGTTTTCCACCTGGTGAAATTCTGAAATAAAATAGGTGTTCCATGATCTATATGTTTTACCAGGTTAGCTGACTAAAAGAAATCATTGGAAAAAATATTCAAAATCAAATGCAATCATTGTTTTTCAGCACATAGTCAAAAATCAGATTCATGGTTTTGGTGTATGGATACATCAGCTACTTCCCCAACACTGGATTCCCGAAACTGAAAACCACACTCATATAATCTAACACGATTTCGACATTGAAAATATCTGTTTCCTAGTTTTTTGGTATAACCTACTCCATTGGTACCACTTTGTCATGACTCGTCCCACGGGGCTCGTGCTATGACTACCCCAAGCCCGCCTTCTATAGGTCAGGCGCTTGAGACTAGCACCAAAATAATGTATCCCTATAATGGGAAGTCATTGACATTAAACATGTACAAACACACAAACTGAGAACACAATAAGAAAAAACCACAGAGTAAACTGATGATGTAAAAAGTGTACTAAAAGTAAAGTGTCTGGAATACATGCCAAAAAAAACGTAGAAGTACCACTAAAATGAGAAATACATCTCCAGGATCATCCACTGAGGATCCTAGCAGGAGGGTAGATACAACTCACGATTAGTAGTCAGTATAGCATGTCAAGTCAATGATCCACCTCTGAGAACCATAAATTCTCGGCTCCCTTAGCCTCGATCAATTTTGTTTTTCATCTACACACGACAGAACAATTTGCACGCATAGCCTCTGTAGGGGTGAGTATAATGATACACTGTAGGGACCTAGAGACCCCCGAAAGTTTCATTGAATTCCACAAAGGAAAAAAACACAAAGGAATACCTCATCCACAAAGCACAGAGCAGTCAACAACTCTACATTGGTATATTACCATACATAACACCACTAAGTTAAATGTACGAAACAAGTAACACAAAGAAGGTAAAAGTACCACATAGGTAACACCATGAAGATAACACCACGAATGTAAATGTACCACACATGTAACACCACAAAGTTAAATGTATCATCTCACACTAGGTATATATGTAATCCACTCAAGTACATATGATTATTTTAGAAGCCAGTTCATCTAATTCAATCGATAGACACTACTTCTAATTATATAGAGTGTGGACCACATAGGATCGATAGGTGATTACCCCCATTGACCCACATAGGATCTAACCCACACATGATCGCTATATGTTGACCCACATAGGATTACTGAGGACTGACACACATAGGATATGACCCACACAGGATCTGACCCACACATGGTCGGTATGTGTTGATCCAAAAAGGTCACAGAGCACTGACCCACACATGATCTGACCAACATTGGATTGATGCTGACCCAAACAAAATTGCTCAGTGCTATACTATATATGATCTTTCCCTAACCACCACCTCAATACCAACCACTAGATTCCCTCTCATTGTATGCATGATTCTCGGAGGATACGCTTCACAAGATATTGTTCGTACCTCAACATCCACAAATCTCCAAGAAGAAGTATCCCAAAGTAATTTTATGTTGCAGGGGATACAACGCGATAGGCAGCATGTCAATCGGGCGCCCAGTTTTTACTTATAAGCATTTTAGTTACATGATCTTGGTTTAATTTTTTTTCGATCATAACTAGCTCCAGTCAAACATTCTCTAAAACTCAAAATGAGTATACCAAAAGGACTGCCTTATCATAACAGTTCTGATGCCATAGATGGTTTGTCAAACGTTCTATCTGTTTACAAGCTGAAACCCTTTCCATGAAACGGGGGTGATCTCACCTTGATATGGATATACTCAGTCAGGCCCACTAGGATATTGAAAAGGGACTAATTCCCAAAATGGATCCCAATTCCACTGAAGGCTTGTCAAACAGACACCCTATTTGTTAGTTATGACTGTTTCTTTATTCGGTGACTAGTTGGGTGAGGGACAGGTCCGACATGGTTAGGTCGGTCTAATTCAATGGGTCCTAGGGTCTACCTGACCTTGCTGAGCTCTGGCCTACTAAAGGTCGGCCTGAATTATGTGGTCCATCCTTTCAGGGTTGTCCCAGTTTAGTTCGCATGGCCATGATGTGGTTGGCCCGACCCATCGGGTTAGGGTTAGCCCACCAGCACTGGCCCACTGGGCCCCAGGTTTGGCCCAGCCCATGAGTCATGCCCACAATGTAGGTACGGTTTGCTGGGTGGGTCCAGTCTGCTTGGACAGCTCGCATCTGGATCAGTCTGCCAGAAGGAAAAATAGTATTCCCAGTTGGACTCGTTGGTGTAGGGGCGTTTTGGCCAGTTGGTTGGGCACTGCCCCACCGCATAACGGTCAGTTGTTATGGCTGATAGAGGGTTCTTCAACCTGGGGTGGCATGGGGATGTTCCACTCTCCACATGCCGCAACCCATTCACCACGGTTGTAGTTGTTGGCGGTGCTTATCGGAGCCACTCCTTATCTTACACGGCCACCTTGTGACGACCATCTCCGGCCTCTGCGGAACGCCGTCATGCGAAACCCTCCCCCACTCACAGTAGGTTGTCACGGGTCTCCATTGGCCACCCCTGGCCATCGAAGACATGGTGAACCAGCAGTTTCTTCCACGCTTTGCAGTCTTACTGCTTCCATCACCCTAAGGAAAACATCCCCGAAGAATGTAACATAAACAGAGCCATGGGGGGTATGGTCCTTGATCGTTTAGTCGACACCCTCCATGTTTATACGATAATGAACGAAAGCAAGGAAAAGATCAAAGATGAACTTAAAAAAACCACAACCTCAAGATTCTTGTAGAATTACCATGATTTAGGAGGCATCTGTGTTGGTCTTCCCCAAAAAAGCCATCAACATTTCCACATAAACTTCTTCCTTTGGATTTTGATTTAGTGTCTCTAATCATCACCCACTGGAACCAGCTCCGTCCTCCAAGTTATTCGCATCATGACACTTAATCAGAAAATTTTTCACTTGGTGAAGTTGTGCCAATACCTTTCCTCAAGCTCTATAGAAATAAAATAGGGGGAGGGTGAGTAACACAAGTGGAATTATTGGGGTTTAATATAATAGAAACCTTCCTATTCCTACAGTGGTGTTACAAATGATTTGAGGAGTCAATCCATTTAATTTCTTGACATGTCATTTGTCCCGCCACTACTGTTTGTCTGTTGGAGGAAAATAATGAATGAAATAAATTAACAATGTTATTTTATTATTCTTTTAAAAAGTACAAAATTTGAAATTTTCAACATACATACAACAAACAAAGTGAATCCATCATTAAGTGAATCCTTGGGATGTAGATTCAACGGTACCATTGGATTTTTAATCTGGGTACTTGTTCAAAATAATGGAAATGCCCCTCATGATATTAGTGAACGTACATTAAAAAAGTAAAGAAATTCCCTTCGGGCACACTGGGCCTTGGAATCATGCAACAAATTTTTTTTAAGAATCAAAATATTTCCATATAATTTAAATAAATAAATGGAAAATCTAGGTATTCAGTTTAAATGCATAGAAAAACTAGAGGGGGTGCTACTAAATTAATTGAAAAAACAAGTAAATTATCTTAAAAACATTAAAATTATTCTAATATGAGATTATTATTATGATACATTAATTTTAAAGATTAATACAATACATTATGAATGTATTAAAATATTTTCTAATAATTTTAATTTAATATAATATATTATTAATTTCAATATAATGAATAGTTCTAAAAATTTAAAATAAATATATTTTATAAAAAATAAAATGTTTTAAAATTATGCGAAATTCAAAAAAAATATATCTGGTCATGATATTATGACATGGTCTATAATATCAACCATGGTCCATTTATTATACTTTTCCAATTAAAAATTAAAATCAGGACCCTTAATTTATAAAAAACTTTATTGTCACGATAAGTATGAAAAAGGATAAAGGGGTGTCAAAACCAAAAGGTAAGGTCGAAAATGTGATCTAAAATCCTCATAATTTGTTGGATCAGACTATTTAGATGCATAATTTTATATAATTCAATATTGTATAATTTTTATCCATTTATATATATATAATAATTTATATTAAAATAATAATTTAAAAAACTCAATGAGTGACCCTTCCCTCTAATAAAATGGCACTACATATTATTATTTATTAAAGATTCATATCGTAATTTCAAAAATAATTATATAATAAAATAAAATATTAAAACCATCACTTGAATTATATATGCCAGAGTTATTTTATAATAAAATCATTTGTGGTTTTAATATTTAATATAATAGTTGTTTTCCGAAAAAGTAGAATAATGTTTAATAAATTATTTTAGTTTTACTTCTACATACACGCCCATTAAATATTTTTCATCAATTTATATATAATATCTAATATATCACCTACATAATGAGATATTATTTTTAAAATTTCATAACTGTTATCCACCAATATCCTCCATCAAATTGGAAATAAATCATTTAGTTATGTGTATGTCAGACTATTGCCTCACAAACTGATGTAATTTGTTTTCCATCACCAAATCTCATGGTATTTAATAATGATGGAATAATTATTTATATATGATTTTAATGAAATAGTTTTTATTTTTATAATATAATATATAATTTTAGTTATATTTATTCTTTTCATTGAAAAATTATAACATCATTCGTTTGTATATGTTTCCTACCACCACTATGAAGTGATGTGATTAATTTTCCATCACAACATTACTTGAATGATAAATAGAACTATGTCTAAGGAAAAAAATTTAATTATTATATAAATTTCATTCTATAATGATTAAATTATACTTACCGTTTTTAATATAATTATGGTTTAAAATTAGAAACATTTCTCTTGCGTACATATGACATACATTCTCCATGATTGTTTCATAGTGTTTTTTTCTCATAACTATCATTGATGATTTATTTTAAATGTATATTTTATCCATCAATATTCTATTCCTGTAATGTTTTTTATTTTTTAGGTTATTTAACAATGACTACTTTGACCATATCCATCTAACCATTGCCGATTTTTTAAAATGATCAGAATATCTCCAAAACTAGAGATGTGAACATAATTGATTATGTAATTGTATATAAAATAGAGTAATTTAAAATAAAAGGATGAATAAAAATGATTAGTTAGCTCAATAGAGTACATTATATAACTATGACTATAATTCAAGAAGGTAAAGAACATACATGAAAACATGAACATGTAGTAAGTGTCACTTTACATTAAAAACATTATTTTGAATGATTTTATGTCAACATTAAAAACTCCTTATATTCCATGTCCATTTCCTCTATATGTATTTTAAAAAATAATTATTTATAAATCAATGATTTAAATTTTTAATTTTTTATTATATTTTTATTCTTTAGAATCTTTAAAAAAAGTATGATTTTATATAAGGGGATATTTTAAAAAAATCATCTTCTAGTTTTTCTTTTTCTACCATTTATCTTCTGTTTCCATATTATTTATGTCATGTAATTAATTTATTTATGTTCATAAAAATGATTTAAAATGGAAATTTTATTTCCATTTTTAATTACATCTTAAATATTTTAAAATGTAAATTTTTACAAAATGTTTTAAAAAATATTTAAAAAATTACCAAAATAATGGTGTTTTTTAATGTATATAATGACAAATAATTTTCCGTCAGTATTTATATAAATTATTAATTTCATTATAATATTCCATATTTTTTTCAAATTTAACCCATCTTTCCCTTTATTCTATGAATTTTATTTTTTTAAATTGGTTTGTAATGAATATATATATATATATATATATATGAAAATGTTCTACTATCATTGAAATGAATGTTATAATACTATGTTGTGATTTTTTATTGTTCATAAAAATGATTATAAGGATGATTGTATCTATTACTAATAGTGGAATGCTGGTAATGTGAAAAATACAATTGGGTGAGCCTATTATAGGTCTCAAATGAATTGGGTATGAGGAAAATGATAAGTGGTTAGGTATAACATAAGAGTTTAATGGAATATTCTACAATGGAAATTACAAGAATAAATGTGATGGTAATATAAATTGTAATTGTGTTTTAAAATCTAATTATATCCATGATGGTAATCCCACGTGTAATAATGAGTATTACACCATAAGTTATTGTGATATAAAATTAACTCCCCTAATAACAAAAATGTTTTATCTACTAATAAATTTTTTATAGGAATATTGTGATTTACCATGGTAATATAATGATATTATTGTCACAACTTGTCCCTTGGGGCCCATGTCATGACTACCCCAAACCTACCTTCCATAGGCCAGGGGCTGGAGACAAGCACCAAAGGCATAAATCCCTAAAACAGGGAAAGCATTGCCTTTATAAAAAATAACACATACAAAAACGTATATGATAGAAGAAAAACACTAAGTAACACTATATACAAAAGGAGTGCTAAAAAGTAAAGGGTCCGAAAATACAATCCCATTAGAAAGTACAATTACAAATGAAAAGAAGAAAAAGAGCTAAAAGGTGAAAAGAAACTCCAGGATAGTCCACCACATATCATACCTGAAAGGTAGGTACATATAGCCCCCTTAGCACTCCACATCCACATGTCTCCTTCACGTACCAACTCATCGTGAGATCTACCTCCAAGTACCGTCCAATCTTTGTACACTAAGCCTCGGTCTGCGCTATCTATCGTATGCATCCAAAAAAATGAGTTGAGGGAATAGCCCATGTAGGGGTGTGTAAATTGACACTTAGTAGGGACCCTGATACTCTCATGATCTCACAAAATCCAACATGTATAATCCACAATGTATGAAATGAACATATAACCTCACATAGGTATATGCCGATAAATATACATAAGTTAGCAAGTAATTCATCTCATTCATGAGGTAAACACAAATGTTACTGACTAAGCTCAAACCATGATTTTATTCTAGGGTAAGAATCAAGTAACATCCCCAGTCACACTGTCCAAACCTCAGCTGATGGGGTAATCCACCTCTATCGAGTACATTGGGCATGCTGCATCACATAGAGGAGCTTCCCAATATCCATGGACTAATGGGGTACTTTTAATGATCTGAAAATTTCAAGGAAATTTTCTTCTTAAATTCTTTGGAATTTTACGAGTCCATAGTTTCAGACAGCACATGATTCCGATGCCCAGTGTGCTCGGAATCATTTTCTAAAGTTTTGTTCGGGGATGTTTAGTAAACGTACGTCTGAGCTTCTCTATCTTTTGAACCGGTGCTCAAAATTGAAATCCGAGGACACTGATGAACTCGCAGTGCCAGTATTCACATATGGAGACCCCTACCACTGTTGCATTTGGTCGAGAGCAGATGTTAATTTTGTGGATTCTAAATAAATTAAATAAAATTTATGTGTAACAAAAATTTTATATAGGTGGTGGTTAAATCCACCATTGTGAAGTTGGAGGTGGGGCACACACCCCAAATAACCTCCCATGGGAGTATATTGTGTGGTGGGTCCCACATTAGCACATAACCCCCTTTATCTTTTTTAAACCACCTTTGTAACTCATGGAATCCCCTTTGTATTAATGATGTCACAACTCTCCACTTTTAATTTTGAAAACTGTCCACCTCCCACCTTCACTCATTAACGTGCCAACACAATCAAATTAATTAATTAATCTCCCTCAATTAATTTATTAATATGAATTATTTTGAAATGGATGGAAATATTAATTTTTTGGAGCCTATTATTTTATTTGTGTTGGCAAATATTATTTTGGGAGGAACTATTGGTGGAATATTATTCTCTCGAAGAAGAATGACGTTCTTCAACGAAGAATGCTCCACATCTCGTGGAATGTGAAGCAACTCCTTCTACCTTATTTGACTAGGGAAAGAATGTGAGGTGGCGCCCACATTGAATACTCGTCATCCTTACTCTTCCTCAGCATCAAGGGAGAAGATTCTGCCCGTGAAGAACGTCATCAACAACGACAAATCCTCCTCGGACGCACCCCGATGTCAACGAATCGATGTTGTCATCAACAAAAAATCTTCGTATCGAGGTAGGGTGATTTGTATAAATTTAAATGGGTAAAATTATACCACTTCCATCCATGAAAGTTTGGGTTCGATTTGGAAACTTGCTATCGCAAAATGCCGAGGGTGCGGGTTGAACAAACACGGCCTGACGACCCTCTGTTAATCCTTGTTTTGTATTGGATACTATGGTGGTATCGGAAGAGGCGACGACGACCAGATGTGGTGGCGACCAGAGGTGGAAGACAAACGCCGACCGCATGGAGGAAAATCGTTGCCCGTATTTGTGGGTCGCTCGAGCTAATGAACCGGCCGGCTACTGCCAGCCGGGCTGGTGGACCGTGACACCTATTGGTGTCCCGTAGAGGAAGTTCGACCCGCAACAACGAGTCACTTGTGGTGAGCGAACCGTCCATCTCTGGCCAGCTGGGCAGAGAAATCACGGCGCCTGTAGGAACAGCGTGGCAGGGGAACCACGACCCGCAATCTCGGACCGCTCAGCGGGAAAAACCGTCCGGCCGCCTACCGGCCGGGCCGAAGGAAACCACAGCGCCACTCGTGCGAGATAGAACCGGATGGCTATGGCATGTCAGGCATCGGAGTGGCTGCACCTCCAGGAGAACCGGACTGGCCAGCTCCGCAGGCCGGGTTCACGGGTGGGCCACTCCGCACCGGGCCGCACCGACCCCCCCTGTTGGGTCAGACCTGCCGAGCTAGGTCAGGCCAACTCTCCAGCCCACTGGGCTTGATGGGTTGGGCTCGTTTCTCTAAAATGTGAATATCTTCAATAATTTTCATTCGAACGACACACCATCTATGGAACTGGGGCCCTTGCAATGAGGCAGTCCCTTTGTGTTACTCTTAGTGAGTTTTTGATGACTTTGGAAAACTCTCGGGTTTGGATCGAGCGTAAATCCAACCACTCCCCTAGAATGGAAATGCAAATAACTATCAGACCGAGTGTCTGATTGACACTTCGTCTATCGCATTGGGTCTATTTTAATGAGACTAATTTTCGGGATACATCAACTCAGGACTTCATTGATGTATCGTTTCTTCACTCGAAGAGCGGAACCTCCCGAAATCGAGTGTGTTGTGTGAGAGAACCCTAGAGCTGGTTGCGATTGTGACGATGACTAATATATTGGAATCCTCCATGGGTTCGATGACAAAACATATACCAGAATCCTATGTAGGTTTGACAGTTCGGACAGAGTAGCTGGTTATGTATACTTTGTGGTTCTGATATATTAGATGAATCAATAACTACATATGGTCATCTCTATTACTCTAGAATAACTGGCATGTATCCTGTGTGGGTCTGAAAGCTTAGACAAGAATGCTGGCCTATATCCTGTGTGGGTCTGATAGCTTAGCTGGTCCTACATCGTGTGTGGGTCCGACAACATAAATGATCCAGATGCTATATCTGATCATCTATATCTCTCTACAATTATGGCATACATGTGTGAGCTGAGTCATGCCTTTCAACAATTATCATCGTATTGATAGACTTTACTTGCTTAGTGGAATTGGTTTGTGCTTGAGCATGAGAGTTTGATCCATACTGAGATTGGTAACATAGGTATATGTATGGGAATATACCTAAGTTGGGTAGGTTGATACTTTGTGATTATATAATTCTTATATTGATTATTCCTAGTGAATATTGTGGGACATTGGGGATTTTGGGGTCCCTAATTAGTATTTCTATACTCACCCCTGCACGGGCTAAGCACACACCTTGTTGTGTTGGATTTAGTTGACGGACAACGTTGATGGAGGCTGAGAGCACCACGACTGGATGATACCCAGAGGTGGACCTTGCGATGAGTCGGCACACAGAGGTGACTGATGGATGTGAGTTCTGAGGTGGAAATATGTACCTAACCTTCAGGTTGGCATCCCCATAGGATGATCTAGGAGCTGCTCTTTACATTCAGCTATTTTTTCCATTTTACATGTACTTGTTGTTTAGTTGGGTTTGTATACTAGCCCATTTAATTTCTTGCACACTCTTTTGTATTCATTTTTACATAGAGTTTACTTCATGTTGCATTGCATTCTCTGTTGATTTTGTTTACTTATATAAAGGAAATACCTTTCTAGCATAGGGAATTACGCCTTTTGTGGTATTCTCCAACCCCTGGCCTATGGAAGGTGGGCTTGGGGTAGTCAAGGAACATGCCCTGAGGACGGGTCATGAAAAATTGGTATTAGTGGATGTTCGGTTCTACCACAGAACATAGACTCAGTTTCTTTTAACAGCAATAGTGTTATGTTTTTTGGGTGTGGATAACAGTTTAGGGAAATCAGTGTTGGTGTGGAGACCAACGTATCCATACACTATGACTCTAACATATGGTCTCTGACTCACTGCATGAAAACACTGATTGCATGTGTGTTTCCTTTGAAAATGTTTTCCGTGTGAGTAATTTTTGTCAGCTCACCAGGTATTCTGTTCTGACAGTGGTGGAATTGTTTCTTTTCAGGATGGCCCCACGAAGGCAGCCAGCTAGGGTTCCGAGTTACGTACAAGGTGGTAGCCTAGAAAGCAACGAGGCCACAGTGTAAGGCCCCATCACAGTAGAGGCACCAGTGGTACCATTACATACTGGGCCACCGATATCACCAGCCCAAGAAATAGAGAGTTCACGCCGCCTGAGTGAGTTTCACGGGTTCCAGTGATAGAGGCCACTCAGGTTCCAGGGAGAGATAGACCCACTAGAAGATGAATATTGGCTAGAGGATATCGTGATAGTTTTCAGATTGGTAGGGACACCGACCGACCTTATGGTGATCCTTGTCATGAGTCTCCTTTCACAACAATAGGTAGATCGTGTAGCTTGATGCTCTAGGTTCATGACGAAGCATCACTAATTTGGGTAGAACATGAGAGCCTATTCTATGCAGAGTTTGTTCCAGCCACCCTTCATGCGGATCAGATTCAAGAGTTACATCACATGCAGCAGGGCATCATGACAGTAGCTTAGTTCTCATCATGGTTCTCCGACCTCTCACGCTAATCCATGGATATGGTGCAAGGACCGTTAATCAGGAACTGGAACTTTGATCAGGGACTCAGTCATGAGATCTGGGCATCAACAATTCCACTCATCATTAAGAAGTATGTGGGGGTACTGGAGCGAGCCCTTCTAGTGGAGAGCTTTCTTTCTGAGTAGTCACCGGTGGCAAGACCCACCACAAGATGACATGTAGTATAGTCTTCTGCAGCCTGTAGTAGACTGATGTCGCAGAGTTCCAAGTGGTCTAGGCCATTAGGTGGTTGATCCCATGATGCATGTTTGGTTGTGTAGGGAACACGAGACAGAGTCAGCTATATGAGTATAATACAGTGCTATTCATGCGGCGGGTAGAGCCACATGGCTCGTGACTGCCTGACCCGCCATGCAGATGAGCTGCAAACAGTAGAGAGACCTCTTAGGCAGAGGTAGAGGTTCGACCATTTTGGTCTGCATGGAGAAGGCAGACGTGGAAAAGGAGCTGGCCGAGTAGCGGTTGGTGGACGACGCTTCAAGGCTCTACCACCACCACCACCACCAGGAGGTCCAACCAACCATAGGGTGTAGGAGGACAGAGGATATCTCAGCTCTAGGTAATCGAGGCCAACAAACATGGAGTACCGAAGATGGTTTGATGTACTATCTATGTTTACTCTACCCTTTCTACAGTACTCATAGACATAGGTGCGAGTCATTCTTTAATTGTCACTGCCTTTGTTGGGAGCTCAGAGATTCATTCAGATCCATTGGCTCTATACTTACGGCTAGATACTCCTACGGGAGTAGACTCGACGATTACACACTAGTGATGGGAGTGTGAGATAACTCTAAGAGACAAGAGCTTCGGCTGGGATCTTCTTGTAGCATCGTCGAAGCCTTATGAAGTCATCTTGGGTATGGACTGGTTATCCACAATTCATGCTCAGATTGACTGTATTAGATGCAAGTTGTGGTGTATCTGCATGGATGGGAGTAGGTTCACATTCACCAGTGAGAAGGTAGCCTTTGCAGTGCAGGATGGACTTACTCTGAGGAGGGGGCAGTCAATCACACATCTGTTGTCTAGTCTCATCCTCGGAGCAATTGATGTGCGATGTCCGATTTTTCCTGTCGTGGTGGATTAGTACATGGATGTTTTTCCTGATGATGTTCTAGGACTACCTCCTCGCAATGAGGTATACATCTAAATTGAAATGTTCCCTAGGGAAACACCGATATCTACATCAGCATATCAGATGTCTCCCCGCCGAGCATCATGAGTTGTGGGTACAGCTGGAGGACTTGTAGGGGAAGGGTTTTATCCATCCTAGTGTTTAACCTAGGGCATCCATGATTTGGTTCACCAAGAAGGCAGATGGGATCATGCGACTGTGTGTCGACTATTGTAGCCTGAATCATGTGACCATGAAGAACAAGTTCCCAATCCCGAGGATTGACGACTTTTTTGATCATCTCATGGGAGCACGATGGTTCTGGAAGATAGACCTCAGGTCAGGCTATCACCCGCTCAGAATTCGAGATGAGGATTTGCAGAAGATGGCCTTCAGGTGTCGGTATGACTACTATAAGTTCAGGGATATTCCCTTTGTCATAACTGACACACCATTAGTGTTCATGATTCTCATGAACATGATATTCTAGTAATACCTCGATCGATTTGTCAGAGTGTTCATCGACGACATACTGATTTACTTGACTATTGAGGATGAGCACACCTACAATTTGAGGGTTGTACTAGATACACTCTGAGACCACCAACATTATGGTAAACTCTTGATGTACCAGTTATGGATTCGAGAAATTCACTTATTAGGACACATCATCTCGAAGGATGGAGTTGCAGTGGATCAGGTGAAGATCGAGGCAATACTTGCTTGGGAGCCACCCCGGAGTGTGACAGAAGTGCGGAGTTTCCTAGGACTAGCTGGGTACTATTGGAGATTTGTTCCAGACTTCTCTAGAGTTACAGCACTGCTTTCAGCTTTGATGAAGAAGGGGAAACCCTTTGTGTGGTCAGAGAGATGCCGGTCAAGCTTTAAGGAGTTGAGGTAGTGGTTGACTAGTGCACCCATCTTGAGGCTACTAGAGGAGGGAATTGGGTGCGTAGTTTACTGTAAATCATTAAGGACATGACTCGAGTGTGTCCTGATGTAGGAGGGAGTAGTGATCCCATATAGTTCATGAAAATTGAGACAACACGAGCACAAATACACTACCCATGACCTGAATTATAAGTAGTGGTATTTCACTTGAAGATTTGGCGGCACTATCTAATGGGATAGAATTTTACAGTCTATTCTAAACACAAGAGTCTCAGGTACATCCTATCACATAAGGACCTGAACATAAGATAGTGGAGATGTCTTGATTTCCTCTAAGACTATGACTTCGAGATAGTCTATACTCATGGGAAGGGGAACGTTGTAGCAGATTCTCTCAGCAGGAGATCAGGCATTCTGCTGCTAGGAGAGGTGACATAGCATTTGGCCTCATTGAAGGCATCCTTTGTGGATAGAGATGGAGCAGCCTTTCTTCAGTTTTTCACTGTCACTCCTCTACTTCATTTGTGATTGATAGAGGCCCAAAGTGGGGATGTTGACTGTGAGAGGCAGCATGCTCAGATATCCTTAAAACAGGCACCTGATTGATTTTATGAATGTGGGGAGCACAAAAACCTCTTTAGAGGACGTACCATGGTACCAGTTGCACTTTAGGAGGAGTTGTTGAGGTAGTTTCACAATTCCCCTATAGCAGTACATACAGGAGTTGTGAATATGTATCATGACCTCAGATGACAGAAATGGTGGCCAGGTATGATGAAATTGGTTGCAGAGTTTGCCTCTCGATGCCTCACTTGTCAGCATGTGAAGGCAGAGCAACAGGTTTCAGCAGGCTTGGTTCAACCCATAGAGGATCCTATGTGGATGTGGAATATGATATCCATGGATTTCATGATAGGACATCCACGCACATATAGAGGATACAAATCTATCTGGGTGATCGTAGACTGACTCACAATGTTGGCCCACTTCCTACCGATCATAGAGAAGGGATCAATAGATAGCTTGGGACACCTCTACATTTTGGATATTTTATGGCTTCATGGTGTACCATTGACAATCGTCATGGATCAAGATGCCCGTTTGACTTCCAGGCATTGAAAGGGGTTACAGGAGGCCTTTGGGACATAGCTTCGCTTGAGCACTTCCTTCCATCCTCAGATGTATGGTTAGACTAAGGGGACCATTCAAACCCTTGAGGACATGATCTGTGCATGTGTCCTCGACTTTGGACATAGCTGGGAGGATCTCTTAACCTTGATGGAGTTTGCGTACAATAATAGCTACAACTCCACCATCGAGATGGCCCCTTATGAGCCACTGTAAGGCCGACCATGCAGATCAACTTAGTGCTAGAATGACCCAGGGGAGTTAGCACATGTAGGACTCGAGATGTTGTAGGCTATGACGGAGAATGTGCAGATCATCTAGGAGCGAATGAAGACTGCACAAAACAGATTGAAGTCCTATGCTGATCGTATACGGAGACCACTGGAGTTTGAGGATGGTGACCACGTCTTTCTGCGGGTCTCACCTCGATGGGGTATATGGGGATATGGCAGAGGCGGCAATTTATCTCCGAATTTTATCAGGCCATTCCAGGTCCTCTGCATAGTAGGTGAGGTGGCATACTGCCTGGCCCTTCCACCTCAGTTTCACGGTGTGCACGACATATTCCACGTATCTCAGTTGAGGAGATATGTGCACGACCCATCACACATAATCGACCACGTAGAGATGGACATCGATGAAGGGGAAACATTCACAGAGGTTCCAGTTGAGATAGAGGATTGACAGTAGTAGGTCATGCGTGGACGGTCGATTCCTCTTGTGCGAAATCGCTGGAAGCAAGGGAACATCCAGGAGAAAACATGGGAGCAGGAGGCCTAGATGCTTTCTTAATACGCCGATTTTTTTAACAAATTTGTGTTGCAGCATTATGGGGAATCAAATCCCTGATGTGGTGGTAATGTAATTACCCAAAAATTTCATGAAAAATTATTTCATAAATTCTATGGAATTTTACCAGTTCGCAATTTCTGACGGCAGCTGATTCTGAGGCCCAGTGTTCCCAGAATCATTTTCTGACGTATTGTACATGTACGTTTAGAAAATGTATGTGTGGGTTTTTCTATCATTTGAACTGGTGCTCGAAATTGAAATCTGAGGGCGCCGATGAACTCGCTCTGCCGGTATTCGCTTAAGTGGACCACTACTGCAGTTTCATTTGGTCGAGAGCGGAAGTTAATTGTGGGGATTCTTAATAAATTAAATAATATTTATTTGTTACCTAAATTTTATATAGGTGGTGGTTAGATCCACCAAATTGAAGTTGAAGGTGGGTCTCAGACCGTACATAACCTCCCTCGGGAGGATATTTTGTGGTGGGGCCCACACGAGCACCTAACCTCCATTAACTCCTTTAAACACCCATTTTAACTCTTGGACTCCCCATTGAATTAATGAAGTCACCTCTCTCATATTTTAATTTTGAAAACTCTAAACCTCCCACCTTATCTCATTGATGTGCCAACACCATCAAATTAATTAATTAAGCTCCTTTAATTAATTGACTAATTTGAATTGTTTTGAAATTAATGGGAATATTAATTTTTGGGAGCCTATTATTTTATTTGTGTTGGAAAATATTTTGTTGGGAGGAACTCATGGTGGAATATTATTCACTTGACGAAGAACACCATTCTTAAATGAAGAACGCTCCACATCTTGTGGAATGTGAAGTAACTCCAACAACCTTCTTCGACCTTGGAATGAACGTGAGGTGACACCCATGAAGAATGATTGTCATCCTTCCTCGTCCTCTGCGTCAGGGGAGAAGACACCACCCGTGAAGAACGTCGCCAACAATGACACTTCCTCCTCGTACGTACCCCGACGTCAACGAATCGACGTTGTCATCAATGAACGAACATTGAATCGAGTTATGGGGTTTTGTATAATTTTACATGTATAAAATTATACAACATACATCAGTGAATGTTTGGGTGCGGCTTTGGCCATTTTTAATCTCCTTATGCGGAGTGTGTGGGCCGAACAAACACAACCCGACGACCCACCATTGATCATTGTTTTGTTTTGGCGACGAAGGCAGTATCAGAAGAGGCTATGGCGACCGGAGGCGGCGGCTGCATAGAGGAAAACTGGGGCCCACATCCGGGAGCCTCTTTGGTTGATGAAATGGTAAGCTACTACCGGATGGGCTGGTAGACCGCAGCCCCCACAGGTGCCATGCTGAGGAAGTGCAGCCCGCAACCATGGACAGCTTGGGCTTAGCGAACCGGCCAACTACGGTCGGTATGGAAGAGCAATTGCGGCGCCCGCAGGCACCGCGCTGCGGGGGAAACGTATGTCACAAAAACGGGCCGATCGACGGGCGAAATGGACGGCCGCCTGCCGGCCGAGATGAAGGAAATCGTGGATATAACACCCTAAGCTTCCATAGTATATTTACCTTTGAATAATGCAATAACATGCATTGTATGCAACTTCGAGATTCTAACACACCGTGACCAATCATAATAGCCATTATGAATAGTAATACCCACTTATTGCAATTTTATAAATATAATTTTTCAAAATTGACTTTCTTTTTGGATTCAGAGTATCGTAATTAACCTAGTGTAATGTTTTGGTATTTTTCTGAAAACTATCAATTTTTAATGAATAGTGAAAATTACTAAATTTTAATTAAAAACAACTTTTTTAGTCAAAATAATTAATAGTGATAAATTATGAATTTGAGTGGTTATAAAGTTTATTTAGAATATATATTTACCATTTAATATAATTTTGTTCATTGTACATAATTTCACATTTAAACCGGACATAAAAAAGTGTCAATCTTTTGATAGTTATTATTTCTTAAAAACACACATTTTGATTTGATAGCTGAAATTAATTTTAAATTAATTTCTGCAACTTATATGTTTTTAATTTTGAAAAATGGATTCATTATTTGGAATCAGGATGATCAAATTGTGTAAATGGTTAACTCTTATTTTTAGACGTATTCAATAATTACTTCGGTAAATATTTTATTTACCATGGTTAAAGGGAAAATCCAGTAACTAAGGGTAACAAAATAATATTATAATAATATTAAATTACCCCAAAACGTGTCCTAGACCTATTGGATGATAAATTTCTGACCATGGTCACCTTTGGGTCTATTTTGGGACCCCACGGAGCCACTTGTAAGTGATAATGAAACCTTATATTAATTAAGTGGAAGTAAATAAAAAATGGCATAAGAATATATCTTTTAGAAGAAAAAAAAATTTTACATAGGCTTTTATATGTTATATATTCGAATATAATTATTCAATTGAAACATAGAAAGGTTTAATAGATAATGGTAATTTATTTATAATTTTTATACATTTAATAAGTAAATTTATTTATAACACAATAATGATGATGTATTTTCTTTATTAATGAAAGAATCAAATAATTGGTATTATAAATGTTAAAATAAATATAACTTGAAAGTGGGGATGGAATAAAATAATTTTATTGGTTAACATGAAATTTTAGGATTTCTTAAATAAATTTGGTTCGAATTAATAAAGTTTTTATGACTTTAACAAAGATCAATTTTTGAATAGTGTCAAAATTGACAAAAATGAGTTTTTAAAACAAATATTATATTATTAATTGATATTCTCTTCCTAAAAATATATGGTTTTGCCAAAGGACTTATATAATAATATATTTATTATTAATGGACCACTTGGGGGTCTCTTGATAAAATATAGTAAGTTTATTAGCTATATAATATAAAAATACAATGTGACATGGTAAATGTCAAACTAATTAACTAATAGTTAAAACTAAAAGATAAGGTTAATAAAGTTACCAAAACCTGTTTAAAACCTATTGGTTGAGTTTTTTTTACCCATCCCCACCATAGACATTGAATTATCCACATTGGTGGAATTAGAAACTGAATATTAATTTATTATAAAATAATGTTCTATGTTTTTCGTAAGGTGCCCCTCACCCCTCTTATAAAAGGGCACTCCCCCTTCACTGTAATTCAAACCTTCTAAGACATTTGGCTCAGCCAAAACCTGAAAAAATACCCTCTCAACAATTTTCCTTTCAACATATAGTCCTTAGTTTGATTATAAATCCAACATATGGAGCCCTTTCGATCAAATAAAAAGTAAGAACCCGAAGAAGAGGTAATTATTTCACCACCCTCTTTCAAGTTCCTTTCTTCTTCCACTTCCTTTTTCATTGTAGTTTCCATTATAAAATAATAACTCCAATATATTATATATATTGACATGATATTATAATTATGGTACAACCAAATTCATTATTCTATCCACCCTTTTAATGACATGTCAACACACATGTGTACGTACGACATACCGTCTCCACATCGTGGTGTAATTGTTATTCAATACATTATTGTTTGGATGGGTATAATAGTGATGTGTATTTGATGTAAATAATAAATATAACATTATTAGGATTCTGTATATATGATATACCATCCAATTATATATTATTTTAATATATAAAAAATGATATTTGCGCTCTTGCGTACGTACGGATTACCGTCTCCACGAAGCGATGAGATTCATTTCCAATTTCAGAATTCGTCAATTATTATAAAAATATATATTACTAATAAGTATGTAATGTATGACATAATAATTCTACTAGAGATATATATATTTATATATATAAATATTTATTTACTTACATATATCTTATTCACTTACTTCCAGTCAATACTATATGAATACGGAAACAATATATATGCGTATGTACGAACTACCGTCTCCATAAACGGTGTTTTCCATTTAATATATATGTCTTTTATAAATATTTATATTCTAAATTTATATGATATATAAATCATGTTTTATATTCTAGAAGTATTGAAATCATGATCTATGTGATACAATCAAGAGTAACAAGTTAAAACACGTACGATAAATAATGCGATTATTACCTAAAATATTAAAATAACATGGAAATTATTATTAAATGGGTAGTATAATGTCATAAATTAATAATGTATGATATCATGAATATTAATATGGACCTAGTATAATTTAATAACATACACTAGTATTCATACAATAGGTTAAATGTACCCTCAACTAAAGAAAAGTTCAAGGTAAGAGGTTTTATCTCACTCTTTATTCCCGTGATATTCATGCCATATTCCCACTATTAACTTTTTTGTGGTTTATAAACTACCCATAATTGTATTCTGTGTGTAATAAAAATTAATTTATATATATTTAATTATTCATTTTATGTTACTTCTTTCCAGGGGATCATGTTTCATAAGTTACCAAATTGGTAAGGGTTAATTACTCAATCTCATTATTATCCGAGATTGTTTATGTGTAAGTATATACTAGGACATTTTTATCATCCATGGACATTTTTCATAAATATGATTTCAAAAATGAATATTTTTATTATTTTTGAAAGGTAATCTTTATCAAGATCATAATTTTAAATGTTTTAATGATTTATCATTCTAAATCTTTTTAATTATTGTCCATGTTTTCAAAATGATTTTAAGTATTTATTTATATGGACATGAATGTTTTGAAATGATATTTATTTTCAACATTTTCATAGTGGTATGGTAATATTTGATTTGAAAATCCCTTTTAAATTACTTCCTTAAAAAATGTGTGAATTTTTAATGATATAAATAAATATATTTTTATCTCAAATAGTTTTGATTTCATCTATGTCAACATCATTTGATGGATTTTAAGATTATTTCAAGTTGATTTGTTATGATACAATATTTCCATATTTTATTTACAGTTTTGTGATATATTTGACTATGGATGTGTTACTTTTACACCATTCATGGTTTATGGAGAAAATATTTACATTTTTTCTACTAGTTTTAATACGAATGTTTGTGCTATGTTTAAACTTGTTCATATGAGGAATGCATTGGACCGAGTAAGTGACAGGTGGAGCCCGCTATACACCTCAATGCATCGGTAGGTCTTATAAGAGAAACTAGTTTCTTGGAAAAGGACTTCACAAAATATTAATTGTAGTCTTGGCACAAGGCCTTGACTATGTGGTTTTGATAGTCTGACATTATGCATTCCATTATTATGAAAGTGTTTGTTGATATTGCATGTGATTATTCGACTAGTAGAATAACCGTGTGAAAACGTAAATGGAAATAAATAATTTTATTTTTTCCATATTATGTTGATGTTCATGTTTAAAAAGGCTTTTGTTTTATTTATACATTGCATTAAATGTTTATGCTTATTTACGAAGGTTTCACTTGTATTGTTATCTTTACTGAGCATCTGAGCTCACCCCTTTCTATGTTTTATTTTTCCCATGATTCCATGAAGTGTATTGTGATTTATATACAGGGTTAAGCCAAGGGAATAATGATGTTCGTGAAGGATTATTTATGTCGTTTTGAATGTAATGATGTGTAATTTAACATTCAAGTATGTAAAATATTTTCCAAGACTACCAAACTAATCGGTCCTTCTGGACCTGATTCCTTGTAATCATTCCAATGTATTAAAATAATGACCTAACTCTAGGTAACTGGGGTTGGGGTGTTACAGTTGGTATCAGAGGAAGTATTGAAATATCCATGGAAGATATATTTAGATAAACTCCGATTAGAGCACATATCCCTAAGATAATCCTTGTGGTTTAGTATAGAAGAACATACTAGAATTTTGATATTGTAGAGATTTTGTGAGTTTTCCGAGCAATACATCCTTGTCTGGATACGTGCAGGTAGAGGCGGCTCTGGAACATATGTACCTAGGGGTAAAACCGAAAAACACCACTTCGAGCTAGACTTGAATGGGAACTGGTTCATGAGAACGGGCCTTGCTGCACTCTTGGTTACGACACTCCTAGGGGATATGCTTAGGATAATTCTCATTTTCTTTACAAACCATTATGAAGGGTTTAAGTGTATATAATTCCTCAAAGAAGACATTTTGATGACTATAGATTGTATCTATAAACTGTTTAATTTATGATAATTGTTTTACAAGTTCTGTATTAGGTATTCCTATTCATAAACTAATCTAGTGTATTCCATTGTTTAAAAATGGCACCAAGTAGAAGGAATAAGTACTCCAGCAATACACATGATCCAAAGAGTAAGCAAGATCATAAATTTCATGGTCTTAAGCCAGAATATAGAAGGGAAATAGTCTCCCACATATTATCATCATATGAAGAAATAGTATCTTGTGTAGATAAGATAAGTAAAGTATTCTTGGAGTCCTATGGCTTTGAAGGGAAGCCTGAGATAGAAAGGATGGTAGAGAGAAGGACAGATAAAAGGAAGAAGGTAAAGAAGGATTTTCCCATATTTGATAACTTTGGAAAGAATCACCTTGGAAAATACTTGAAGGGAATGGGAGTATGTTTTATGTGTGGAAGAAAAGGACACCAAGTACGTGACTTCAAGGCTAAGAAAAGGGATTCAAATGTACTATGCTTCATCTGCAAGGAGTTTGGACACTACGCAAACTAATGTCCAATTAATCAGACTATGCCACAAATGAAGCTATTGGATAATAATCGAGATATGATACTACCACAGATGAAAAGGAATGACTAGTGTTCTTCTGGTGTTATTTTGGAATAATTTCATTGAAGTGTTGTATCAATGATGTACTGGAAATAAATAAGGATTGTACTGCAGTTATATTTTATTGAGGATTTGAAATATTATGGTACTATGAAAAGTGACTCTACAATGAGTTAAAATTTTAGGAAATTACAAGATTTAAGGAACGATAAGCCTTAATATGGTCCTAATATCGAGGTATTGATTTTTGAATAAGATATGTTTGATTTGGGTAAATTATACTGGATATTCTTAACTTCCTTGAAACTGATTAATGATTTATATATTCCATCATTGTTGGAGTATAAAAAACTTTTTGAAGGATGAAGTATATATAGTATTCTATAAAGAAAAAGGGAGCATGAATGTAATCGATATGGTTTTACAGTAATTAAGGACGTCTAACTGTTTTAAATGAATACAGGATAAAGGTATTCACATGCTATTAAGTGGTAAAAAGGATCTACAGTATGTTTACCTTTCATATAAATATTAGACTGAGAGTTTGCAGAAGTATTTTGGATATGTATAATGGTTGGAATGTATTATATTTTACATTGGATACAGTTATTAGAGTTATTTTTGGATATTTATAAAAATGAAACATGCAAACTAGGTGACAACCCGTCGCATCAGACAAAGCTGCGGAAAGAGAACCCACAAACATAGTGCAATTGGGATTTATTGCATAGAAATAGACTACGTGAAGTCCCTGGTGTGTATAATGTAGTTTTAGTTTTTTTAAAAGTTCTGATTGATGAATTATAAATTTATTTTTGGAACCCGATATGGTTAGGATAAATTGAATATTTTTGAGTCCTATTTACTTATGGAGTGAAAGATGGGTTTGTGGTAAAAATTTATTAAAGAATGAAAGTCTATATGGCACGTAAGTATATATACATACATTCTTAGTAAATATCATAAATAAATTCCTCAACATTATGAATTTTAACATAAAAGAAAAATTTATTGGTTAACTTTTCCTACTGGGGAATTAAACACTGTTTAACCAATCACACGTTTGTCATTTTCTTATAGTAAAAATTTCTTATAATCCTATTTTCTACAACTCTCCATCATTCGTTGATAATTTTTTTCTCCTATATATACATTTTTTCATAGAATACTAGTATGGGATATCTCAGGTGACCATTGTACTTCTCTTTCTTTCTTTTAATGTTATATTTTTTAACCCTATTTCAGAGATGGGGTTTCAACAAAGGTATTTTCTATTTTCAACCTTTTATTTTCAAAGAACATTTTCAAATTTAGAGGAAAAAATTTATTGAATTAGGGGAGAATGTAACACTCCAATCTTCCACAGTACGTTCCCCTTTGAATAATGCAATATCTTGCATTGTATGCAACTTTGAGATTCTAACACATCGTGCCCAATCAAAATAGCAGTTATGAATAGTAATACCCACTTTTTGATATTTTATAAATTCCATATTTCAAGATTGAATTCATTTTTGGATTCATAATATTGAAATTATCCTAGGGTGAAATTTTGGTATTTTTCTGGAAACTATCAATTTTTTATGAATAGTGAAAATTACTAAATTTTAATTAAAAAAACTTTTTTTAATAGAAATAATTAATAGTGATAAATTTAAAAAATGAGTGGTTTTAAATTATATTTAGAAAATATTTTTACCATTTAATACAATTTTGTTAATTGGACATAATTTCACATTTTAACCTGACAAAAACAAGTGTCAATCTTATGAAAGTTATTATTTCTTAAAAACATGATTTTTGTTCTAACAGTGGGAATTAATTTTAAATTAATTTATGCCACTTCTGTGTTTTGAATTTTGAAAAATGGATTCCATATTTTGAATCAGGATCTCCAAATTGTGTAAATAGGTAACTATTATTTTTAGAGGTTTTGAAAAATTACTTCGGTAAATATTTTATTTACCACGGTTAAAGGATAATTCTAGTAACTAAGGGTAACAAAATAATATTATAATAATATTAAATTACCCTAAAACGTGTCCTAACAATATTGGTTTATATATTTCCGACCATGGGCATCTTTGGGTCGATTTTGGGATCCCATGGAGCCACTTGTATGTGATAATGACTCATTATATTAATTAAGTTAATGTAAATACAAAAATTATATAAGAATATATCTTTTAGAAATTTTTTTAATAGGGTTATATATGTTATATATTAGAATATAAATATTCACTAGAAATATAGAAATATTTCCTAAATAATGGTATTTTAGTTATAATTTTTAAACATTGAATAATTAATATTATTTATGACACAATAATGATGCAATATTTTTCTTATTAATGAATGAATCAATTAATTGGTATTATAAATGTTAAAATAAATATAATTTGAAAGTGCTGATACCATAAATGAATTTTATTGATAATATGACATGTTATTATTGCTTAAATTAATTTTTGTCGAATTAATAAAGCTTTTAAGACTTTAACAAAAATCAATTGTTGAATAGTGTCAAAATTGACATATATGAGTTTTTAAAAAATATATTATATTATTAATTGATATTCTATTCCTAAAAATCTAAGGATCGGAAAAAGGACTTATATAATGATTTTTTTACCATTAATGGACCCCTTGGGGTCACTTGGAAGTATATTGTATTTTTATTATCCATATAATATTAAAATACAGTGTGACTTGGTAAATGTCAAACTAATTAACTAAGAGGTAAAACTAAAAGATAAGGTTAATAAAGTGACCCAAACCTATCTGAAAACTTATTTGTTGAGCTTTTTTAAACCCAAACACACCTTATACTTTGATTAATACACTTTTGAACCATTACAAACTGAATGAATTTATTTTAAAATAATATATTTAGTTTTCCCTGAGGTGCCTCTCACCCCTCTTATAAAGGAGCACTCACCATTTACTGTAATTCACAGCCTCTAAGCAATTTGGATTTGCAAAACCCAGCCCAAATTCCATCTAACATATACTCCCTTAATCAAATAGGCCTTAGTTTTATCAGAAATCTATCCTAAAGACCCCTTTTGATCAAATCAATAGAGAGAACCCAAAGAAGAGATAATGATTGCACAACCGTCCTTCAAGTTCCTTTCTTCTTCCACATCATTTTTCTTTGTTGTTTCCATTTTAAAATAATAAATCCACTATATTCTATGTACTGTGATGTTATTATAATAAAGGTACAACCAAATTCACTATTCTATCCACCCTACGAATGACATGTCACCATAAGTGTGTACGTACGACTTACTGTCTCCACGTCGTGGTGTAATTGTTATTCAATACATTATTATTTGTATATGTATAATAATTATGTGTATTTGATGTAAATAATAAATAAACATGATAAGGATTCTGTATATATGATATAACATCCAATTATATATTATTTTAACATCAAAATAATGATATTTTCGCTCATGCATACGTATGGATTACCGTCTCCATGAAGCGATGAGATTAATTTCCATGTACACAATTCATCGACAATTATAAAAATATATGTTACTAATAAGTATGTAATATATGACATAATAATTCTACTGGATATATATATTTATATATATATATCTTTTTATGTACTTACATAAATCTTATTCACTTACTTCTGTTCAATACTATATGAAAACGGAAATAGCGTTTATGCATACGTACGGACTATCGTCTCCATAAATGGTGTTTTTCATTTCATATATACGTCTATTATACATATTTATATTCTAAATATATATGATATATAAATAATTTTTTATATTCTTGATGTATTTAAATCAAGATCTATGTGAAACAATCAATGGTAACAAGTTAAAACACGTACGATAAAGAAAGCGATTACTGCACGAAATATTAATATAACATGGAAATTAATATTAAATGGGAAGTATAATGTCATAAATGAATAATGTATGATATCATAAATATTTATATGGTTCTGTTATAATATAATAACATACTATATTCATCATATAGGATGTTAACCGTACCCTTAACTAAAGAAAAGTTCAAGGTAAGGGGTTTTCATCTCACTCCTTATTCCCGTGAGATTCATGCCATATTGCCACTATTACCTTTTGTGTGGTTTATGTACTGACCATAATTGTATTCTTTCTATAATACACATTAATTTATGTGTATTTACATATTCATTTTATGATACTTCTTTCATGGGGTGAATATTTCATAAGTTACCAAATTGGTAAGGGTTAATTCCTCAATCTCATTATTATCCGAGATTGTTTATGTGTATGTATCTATAGAGACATTTTTATCATCAATTTCCATTTTTCATAAAAATTATTTCAAAATGAATATTTTAAGTATTTTTGAAATGTACACATTATCACGATCATAATTTTAAATGTTTTAAATATTTATCTTTCTAAATCTTTTTAATTAATGTCAATGTTTTCAAAATGATTTTAAGGATTTATTTATATAGACATGAATGTTTGGAAATAATATTTCTTTTCAAAAGTATCAAAGTGGTATGGGACAATTTTATTCGAAAATCCCTTTTATCTTACATCCTTTATAAATGTGTGACTTTTCAAAGATTAAAAAACAAATAGATATATTTCTTTCAAATATTTTTGGTTTCATCTATGTCTACATCCTTTGATGGATTTTAAGATTATTTTAAGTTGATTTATTATGATACAAAACTTCCATATTGTATTGAATGTTTTGTGATATGTTTGATTTTGGATGTATTGTTTTATACCATTCATTGTTAATGGAGAAAGTATTGAAATTTCGTATGACAGTTTTAACACGAATGTTTATGTTATATTTAAACCATTTTATATGAGAAATGAATTGGACTTAGTTAGGGATGGGTGGAGCCTGTTATAGCTTCTTGATGCATCAGTAGGTCTCATTAGAAAAACTAGTCTCTTGGCACAAGGCCTTGACAAAATATTTTTTGTAGACATGGCATGAGGCCTTAACTATGTGGTTATGATAGTCTGGCACTATGCATTCCATCATTAGGAAAGTGGTTAGTGATATTTCATGTCATTATTCGATTAGTAGAATATCCATCTGAACAAGTAAATAGAATTACTTTATTTTATTTTTTCCATATTTTTCTGATGTTCAAGTATAAAAAGGATTTTTTTTAGGTATACATTGCCTTAAAGGTTTATGCTGATTTATGAAGGTTTCCACTATATTGTTATCCTTACTGAGGATTTGAGCTCACCCCTTTCTATGTTATATTTTTCCCCGGATTCCAAGATGTGTATTGTGATTGATATGCAGGGTTAAGACAAGGGAATAATGACGTTCGTGAAGGATTGTTTATGTTGTTTTGTATTTTATGAAGTGTAATGTAACATTCATGTATGTATCTATTTTCCAAGACTGCTAAACTGATCAGTCCTTCGAGACTAGATTCCTTGTAATCATGCTAATGTATTAAAATAATTCACCAACAATGGGTTAATGGGGTCGAGGCGTTATAGCGGCGCTGCTTGGTGCCATGTGGGAAGATCAGCAGCCCGGTGTGTGGGCCGTTGGCGCCGAATAGAACCAGCCAGCTATGGTCGGTCAGGCAGAGGAGGGGCGACGCAGCATGGCGCAGCCGGGGGAAAGGATTGGCCCGCTCCACGGGCCGGATCCGCGGGCAGGTCGCGCCCCACATGGATGGGCCGACCCCCCAACTATGTCAGAACCTCCAAATTGGTATTAGCCGACCCCCATCTAGGTCGGAACTGCTGAATCTGGTCAGGCCGACCCGCTAGGCCACTGGGCTTGACGGGCCGGGCCCATATTGCTTAAATGTGAATATCATCAAGACTGTGCGTCCGAACGACGCACCATCTACAGCACTGGGGCCCTTGCGATGAGGAGGTCTTTTTTCATTACTCTTAATGAGTTTTGGATGAATTTGAATGATGGTCAGGTTTGGATCGAGCGTAAATCCAACTGGGCCCCTGGAATGGAAAAGACAATAACTCTCAGACAGAGCGTCTGATTGACACAGCGTCTATCACGTTGGGTTTCTTTTGATGATATAGAACTTCGGGATACATAAAATCCATACATCATTGATGTAACTTTTCTTGAACTGAGGAGTGGACCCTCATGGAATCAAGCGTGTGGTGTGCTGGAACCCTAGAGCTGGCTACGACTACGACGATGACTAACGTACTAGAATCCTCCATGGGTTCGACGACGACAAGTATACCGGAATCCTGTGTGGGTTCGATATTTCTGACAGAGTAGTTGGTCATGTATCCTGTGTGGGTCCAATAGCTTAGATTAATCAGTAACTACATCTGATCATTTCTGTTACTCGATAATAGATGGCATGTTTCCTATGTGGGTCCAACAGCTTAGACGAGATAACTGGCATGTATCTTGTTTGGGTCCGACTGCTTAGATGAGATAGCTGGCATGTATCCTGTGTGTGTCCGACAGCTTAGCTGGTCTTGTATCCTATGTGGGTCCAACAGTATAGATGATCCAGTGGCTACAACTGATCATCTATATCTCTCTACAATTGTAGAATACCTATGTGAGATGAGTCATTTCTTTTAACCATTATCATCATTGTGATTGACTTTACTTCCTTTGTGGAATTGTTTTGTGCTTGGGCTGGAGAGTTAGAGTCGGACATAGATTGGTAACATAGGTGTATGTATGGGCATATACCTAAGTAGGGTTGGTTGATAATTCGTGATTGTATCTTTCTTCTTTTGTTTATCTTTAGTGGATATTGTGAGACCTTGTACATCTCGGGGTCCCTACTGAGTATTTTTATACTCACCCCTGCACGGGCTATACCCACACCTTATTGTGTTGGATGTAGAGGATGGACATCGCTGATGGAGGCCGAGTGAACCTCTATTGGATGGTACCTGGAGTTTGACCTTGCGAAGAGTCAGCACACTGAGGTGACTGACGAATTTGAGTGCTGAGTTGGCAATCTGTACCTACCCTTCAGGTAGTAATCCCCGGAGGATGATACAGGAGCTGCTCTTTACATTCAGTTGTTTGTCCCTTTTTTACTTGTACTTTTTGTTCTGTTGGGTTTGAATACTTTCCCATTTACTTTCTATTACACTCTTTTCTATTCAGTTTTACATAGTGTTTACATCATGTTGCATACTCTGTTGTGTTTGTTTACTTTTATAAAGGAAATTCCTTCCCAGCTTAGTTAATTACGCCTTTAGTGCTAGTCTCCAGCCCCTGGACTATAGAAGGAAAGCATGGGGTAGTAAGGGCATGGGTCCCGAGGACGGGTCGTGACAGTACTCCTCCTGTCGAGTACTTTGGGACTACCGCGTCACATAGAGGAACTTCCCCACCACGGGTCTGCCGCATCACACTAAGGCACTCCCCCTTGTAGAATACTGAGGTACTCATCGTGTCGATTACCGTGGGTATATCACTTCACACAGAGGTTCTCCCCACTGTAGTTCTACCACGAAACCATGGCACTCCCCACTGGGCTAGTCGAGTCACTCTAAGTTGAATTTGTTAGCAGTCGTCAAGTATTGCAATCTACTAGGTCTCTCCACTATGCTCGCTCGTCTCCGGGAGGATCCGCTGCATGATCTGCAGGTCGATACTACAGTTGTCACAAAGTCCCATGTAGAAGTATCTCAAAGGTCCTCCACATCATAAAGGACTCAATGTAACTGACAACACATCGAATAGATGCCCAGTCTGTGAGTGATTAGCTTTTAAGACCTGGGGCCCGGTTGGATTCGCGTATGATCCAACCTAACCGTATCATAACTTTACCCCAAACACCAATGGGGTATACTGATGGGACTTCCATGGTCCATGATTACTAGTGCCACTAACGATTTTTCAAATGGATGTTCGGTGCCAAATATATGGACAAAGGATATAGTGGGGTCAATAATGGGCCCGGGTCAGTTCTGACCTGATCAGACCGACTTGACCCAACCAAGTCTGGGTAGACCCGGTTTGGTATTGATCCAACCTATTGGGCGACACAGGCTGCTAGGTTCAGCCTCGTCCTCTAGGCTTAGGCCAGTGGACTGTGGGGGAGATTCATCCCATAGGCCATCGAGTAGGCGGCTCGGTCCGGAGGCCTGGGTCGGTTCGAGATGCACCGCGCGTGGCGTGCCTCGGGTGGCTCGGTCCGAAAGGTTGATCCGGTTCGGCCAATAACCTTGCGAGGGCTTCTGCAGGCAGGCACAAGAGGCTGGAGGTAGCAGGGCAGGGCACTCGGGGAGGCCGCGGGTAGGCTGGGTCGGGCGCGGTAGGCCCCGGGCAGTCTAACGGGGTGTGGACAGGCCAAACAGGTTCATGCGGGACCGCAGGCAGGCCGCGTGGGGTGTGGGCAGGCCGGCAGGGTGCGGGTCTGGCAGCGGGCGGGGCGTGCGGGCTGCGGTTAATCCACAAGCAAGCTGCGCGAGGCACATGACAGCCCACACGAGGCGCCTGGAAGGCTGAGGGCAGACAGCAGGGAGGCCGTCGGCCGACAGTCCGGTGGCTGGGCGGCGTCCGGGCAGGCTGGTACAGTGCATCGTGGCAGGGTGCGTGCTGCCGATGTTCGACAGGAAGCACATGTGCGATGTGGGAGAAGCACGGTTCACAGAGTCTAAAGGTAGAATGGCATTTTTCATCCCAGCCTTCTTCACCTCATCATAGTTACATCGCCTTGACGAAGAATGCCACAAGAAGGAAAATCGATGGAGGATGTCAGACCATGTTAGGTTGTCCCGTATCCTCCGCATTTATGGTGATAGCAAACGATTTATAATAACAAATATAAAAAACCATCATTATCCAACAAGGAGGGAATACCAAGGCTCTCAAAATAATTTAATCCTCCTACCATTGATCGTCGATCGTTTCTCATTGACGGTGTCATGGAAAGTTGATAATGAATTTAATTGTTCGTTGCGTCCACTACACGCTTTCAATCCTGAGCTGCATCGGGTCATGGAAGATGCTCCATGTTGGCAGGGGTCAGAGAAAGAAGTTCGAAGTCGATCGGCGTTCTTCGTCATTGGAACATTCTTTGTTCTTCGTTGGGAGCTTTTCTCCCTATCTTTCCTCATCCCATGTTCCACCAAATGAAAATTTCCAACCAAAAGACTTAATACGATATTGATATCTTATTAATTTGTTGGCACCTTATTCAATATGGTTTAATTAATTTAATGCGCTCCAACTCATTAAATCATGAGTGTATGAAAAAAATTAATTAGGGGACTTGGCACAATTTAATTAAATGGGGGGGGGGGATCAAGAGGCTCCATTAGGGTGGTGGCACCATTAAGCGGGGTGCTCAAGAGGTTTCTCCACACTAAATGGGGAGTTCAATGGGTTTCACCCTCCGGTGGTCCCAATCACATTAATCCTCACATGGGAGATTATGTTCAGGTGAGACCCACCAACATATCCTCTCATGGGAGGTTAATGTGTGGTTGCCCCCCCTTCAACTCCCATGAGGAGGTTTTAACCACCAAACACCCACATGGCCGCACTAATAAAATAAAGTGTAAATCACTTTATTTTATTATCTTTCCATGGAATCCCAAAATCTTACTTTTATTCTCGACCAACTGACGTCTAGGTGAAAGTCTCCTGAAGTGAATACCAGCACTGTGAGTTCAATGGAGCCCTTGGATTTCAATTCTGATCACCGTTTCAAAAGTTATAAAAACTCGCTCGTACGATTACTAGACGTACCTGATCAAATCATCATAAATTTATTCCGGGAAAACAGGCCCTCAGAATCATGCTCCCTCAATTTTGGTGACCTCGTAAAATTTACAAATATTAAAAAAAATCACATTAAATCCAGGTCTTTACAGTTATGTTCAATAAAAAATATATGATACATAATATATGCTAAAAGTGTTACTTTTTTGAAAATGTTATTTTTAGTTTTTTTTTTATTTCATAGAAACCATTAAGTGTATATTTATCCTTAATGTTTTCATATGAAATGATGTATAAAAAATCATTTTATATGGAAAATGATTTTATGGGAAAGAAAATTTCCTTTAAAAAAACCCAAATATTATTTTATTATTGGAAATTTTATTTAAATATATTCAAGTAATAAGATTTTATGTCTTCAATTGTATGTAAATTACTATGTTTTTTGTGATCATAATTTTTTTCTAAATGTCATTAACAAGGTTTAATAGTCGAGTAGGGAAAATGATATAGTCAAGATAAAATATGGGATGATATTTCATAAATGGAAAACATGTATCATTTTAAAAGTTTTTTCTCTTTAGAAAAATAGATAATTATTATAAGTGTTCAATTGAAATTTAGGGTCCGGTTACGTATTAGATATAACCCCATTATATAAAATAATAGACATAAATTATTCCTGGTAATGAAAGAAAATTTCATTATAATTTATTCTTACAGGAATGTGTAATTTTTATGATAAAGTAATTATAGTTGTAATTAGCAGTGTTTACATAACATTGGATGTTACTATTTTATTTGAAAATAAGTTAAAATTCCACTATAAGAAAAATGTATAATAGTTAGGGGAGAATTATTTTTCTTTTTATAAATTTAAATATTTAGTTATAAATTTTTTAAATATATATATACCACCCTATTATTTAAAAAGAATTTCACATTCGATAGCTTAAATTTCCAAAATACTAAGCTAAAATAAACTCTAAAAGCATTTTTTAACAAAAATGATTTAATTTAGCTGTAAAATTGGAAGTAAAAAATATTTATAACTAGATTATGGAATATATAATCATAAAACTCATTATTAATATAATAATTTACATATATTAAATTAAAAAATAATTCATTATAATTTCATTTTGATCCCTATGTTTAATTTGTATACAAATAGTGATTTTTATTACTTTAAATAAGAAAAAAAATATAATTGATTTATTAATATCTTTGAAAATTTGTGGTATAAAACTAGAATAATTTTTGGAATCATCATTTGAAAATTATCACAGGACGAATTTTTTATAATCATTGATAATATTGATTTTTTATTGAATAGTGAAAAATACTCTATTTTGTACAAATTTTTTTTCATTTCAATATATTGTGGATTTTAGAAGTCCTATTGAGAATTAAATTTTGATTCAAGTACCATAAATATAAATTTTTAATATTTCAACCTATTAAATTATTTTTTGTCAAATTTATGTGTAAATTTTTAATATGTTTATATTTTTAGTTCAAAAAAATTATCTAAAAACTATTTTAATTGACATAAATTTCCCCTTCTTAGGTAAATAAAAAAATAATATGAAGAAATTTTTAAAAATTAAAAATATAAATGTTATATTAGAAATAATTAGTCTTTTAATGCAAAGATATTTATTTTTCATGGTGTTAATATAAAATCACTTATTCATGAAAAATATACACTTTTGGAAAATATGACTTCTTCTCATGTATGGAAGTTTTATTTTAAATAGAATTTTTCTAATTATGTGAATAGTGTTAGGTAAAATGGATTATATATTTTTATTCATAATGACAAACTATTTCGTTAAGGTTATTCTTATCTTTAGAAAAATAATGATACCATGGTAAAAATGATTTACCACATTACACTTAATGTAATGAAATGTGTTAAATGTAAATAGAAATATCATGAAAACAAAACATAATATTATTCAAAGGTTAGTTGATGTGTTTTAAGACAATAAAAATCCTTTATAATATTAATTTTCAATACAATTCATTCTAATTTGTGTAACCCAAATGTGGTTTCATTTAAACATAAATTAATTGTTATTTAAGTGCCTAAAACCATCACTCCTAAATAGAATATACCACTCCTTACTAATAATTTAACCTAAAACTTAATGAATTTCATAATGGATTATCCAAAAACTCTCATCCTTAATCTCTCTATGTCCATGATTTCATGGATTAAAAATACCAATTCCATGTTCCCCAAGGATCCTTCATATAGGTGATATTTAAGTGGGGATTTTCACAAACCGTGTCTCTTATTTTGATTTCTTATTCAAACTTATTCTGACCCCTTTAATAAAAAAACTCATAATAAATCCATTATTATTTAAATATTAGGATTTAATTTTTATAATGTAATATCTTATTTACATCACTTTTTCTACATCCTCTTATTTAAATAATCAAATCCATCATCCAAATAATGGCGTTTAATCATATTCGTGAATAATGATTTTTTTGTTTTCCATTACATATATAAATGATTGACATAAAAGTACTATAATGGTTAACTGATATTCTAATTAAAATATTAATGTATTTATTGTTTGGAAACTAATATATATAAAAAATATTATGTTAAACAAATCTAATCCATGATGGTCATAACAACTATCAAAGTAATGTAATATTTTTTCAACAACATTTCACCTAATGAATAAACATCATGTTTGGAAAAAAATATGGAACCATATGGGCTTTTAGACCGGAATTAATACAATTTAGATCCACATAATGATATTATTCTTCATTTTTCTAGAAAACCGCAAATTATAAACTTATAAACTAATCACAAGACCATGAAACAAATGCTCCAAAAACATTGAAATAATGAAATATTATAAATTAAGGGGTTTTATGATTTTATAAAAATATTATATATAAAATTATAAATTTGTATACAGTTTTCAAATAAATAATAAATTTTTTAAATATATTATCTATGAATTTAATGTATCAATATTAAAGGAAAACATGACATAATGTATTTCACAATTCAAATGAAATTAATTGTGATAAAAATGTAGTTGATTGGTATTATCATTTAGAGATTATGTGTGAAATTAATTTTTATTACCATATGTTGTGTTAACACTAAATTTATGTTTATATATAATGGAATAAAATATTTCATTAATTTTATTAATGATCAATTACATGATATGCAATTTTATATGACATTCCGTTAAAAATAACTTTTTTAAACATTCCCATTTTTTTATATTCCAAGTCCATTATTTCAATAAATTTTTCTGAATTTTTTTTACAATTATCTTAATAATTTATAAATTTCTTTTCACTTAATTAATAAATTTTGAATAACATTATGAGTTTTATATATTTTTTTATTTTCTAAAGATAGTGCTTTAAGACTTTTCCAAAATAAATACATAAGGAATGTTTTTCATCTTCAAAATAATGAGAATAATTTATCACATCCAGAAAAACATAATTCTTTGATGAATTATTTAGATGATTAAAATATAATCTAAAAATATTATTTATTATTGTGTGGAATATAAAAAAGGATTTTCAATCTACAAAAATATTTTTCTGATTAATGTTTTTATGATATATTTTAAAGTATTTACATCTATCTCAAATAATATTTGTTCAACTCAATACTTCATTGAGGTAAATATCTTATGATATCATCTACCATAAATTATTGAATTTTTAACAACTAATTTTATTGGGTATTTAGTATTCAAATACAATTCATGTGATTATTCAATTAGTAAAATACCAATGGTCATGTTTTATATATAAGGAGTCTATTTATTTTGAATTTTTTTATCATCCTCTATTATAGACATATTATGCTCAATGTTCTGACTAAATAGCTTCTATTTCGTTTATTGAACTAACCAAAATTTTTTATGACTACTTATGATAGTTTTATCCATACATAACCCTTCCTGATCATCTGATAACACCCTATTCTTATGTTTTTCTCATTATGATGCCACAATGATTATTATGAATTATATTTAGTTAAATATGATAATAATGGTTTCATAAAAGGATTCAATATGTTTTAAGTTATAAATTAATTTGTAATATATGATTCATGTGTGTATCTTGTTTTATAAAACAGTTAAATTGTTTGATCCTTCAATATGTGATTCTTTATATACTGTACAATCTATTAATATTTCAAATCACCCTGTGATAATATATTTGGGATCATTATAGTTTTAATCATAAAATTATTAGATGAAATTTGGAAATATGATTTAAGAAATTATTAATTTGTAAATAAAACCATATAGTGGTATTTGGAAATACTCCAAAGGAAATAAATGTTATATTTCAGGATTGATTATAACTAATTTTTTAATTTACAATACAATACGTTGAGATAATATAATATATTACGTTTCCTAGTATTGTGTTTTCAATCATTAATTTATGTCTCCTATAAGAAGTAATGCATACCACATAAATATATGTTTTCCATATAGTAAAAATGATCATATCATGGATTGTCTTAAGATAATATTTCATAGGTTACATGTCTCCCAAAAATTCTCATCATGGGAGGAAATAGTATCATGTTGTAACACAGTGTTGAATGAATTTTATATTGTTCGTTTGATGGGAACTAAAAAAGGAGGATGAAATCATAAAGGATAGATAAAGGGAAGAATATAAAGAATTAGTTTCTGGCTAGTAATACATGTGGAAGGAAAAAAGATAGGTACATGCTTAAATTTGAATTGATTTTACTCCAAGTGCTGATAAAAATGGAACCATGACTAGGATTTCATGGGAATGAATGAATTATCCAATTTTTTATTCATTAACAGTGTATAGATATAGAATTATACAAATAACTTACCTATACATAAAAGGTATACAAATAATATGAATCTAATTGAAGAAGGTCAGGATTATACTACAAAGATAAAAATATTGAATTATTAATTTTAATGTGTTTTCTAATACATAAAATATGTTATATGAATTATCATTACAATAATTATGAACTGTAAATTTATTTTATAGTATTATCTTATATTTAACTATTTGATGGAATATGATGAATTGTACCATTCATGATGAAATTTGATTACGTAGAATTATAATAGTTTTTAAAACACATATTGATGAAAATATAACCCTAATATGTTACTTATATTGATAAAATGATGATCAAATGGAGAGATAATTGATATGGATAATCTATATTTGACTATACCAATTACCATATAGAAAACTAATTATTTATTGAACCCATGGATTATACTAGCACTTATGGAATATGAATTTTTTTATATTTTAAGAAATAAAAAATAATATATGTTTAATATAAAGAATACGAAATCATACTTGTTTTCAAAAGGGTTTTATAAAAATTATGATTCAAGAGAATACATGATAATGGTATTTATACTTTTGGTATGTGATCATTATGATATAAATAATAAAGATTTAGTGATTAATGGTATGATAATTTACAGAATTTATTATTATTATTTTCTCATGTTTTAGATCGTTATATTTTGGAATATTGATAAAGTTAAAAATATATGAAATTTTTTAAGTTAATATTTGGGATTTTTTAAATTTTACAATATTTATTTATATTGGATAACTTGTGACAAACATATTGATTTTGAAAAATAGTTTGAGAAAAATGGTAGAAATTGTATCTCTTTATGGATTTTATAATTAGTGAAAAGAAAATTTTACTAATTCATTCATAAGAAATTATTTTCATCATGAAAATTTATTAATGTAATGGATAAAATTTCAATTTACATTTCCAATAGATTACCAATGAATCTAGAAAAAATGATGAAATATGGGTTATAATATTTTTAAATTAAAAATAAAAGGTATAAGATAACATTTAAGGTTATTATTTTGGAATATTTTATTTATTATATAATCATATAAAAATAAAACCTATTTGTTATATGATAAATCAAATCATAAATAATTGTTCAGCAAGATGAAACTATAACTAAAGGGAAAAAATGGTACACCACATACTAATGGCCTATATGATGTTATGTTCATTATAGTGTATGGTTGTTTATTTAAATGTTATTTCAAATAATATAAATTAATTTTAGGCACACCATATGATTTATATAAATATAATTTTTTGTAATTTTACATGTGAAATAATGTTTGATTTGTGTTTTGGAGAAAACGATGAGTTTGTTTTGGAAATTTATTAATGGATGATGTTATACATGTCAGGTTATTATTTTTAATAATGTTCTGACTATAAGAAGGAACTGGGTAACTGAACTATATGAAACATATTTTTGTATAAAAATGTATTTTGTTTAATTTTCCTAACGTGAAATCAATAGCCATTTAACCTATCATAGAATTACAGTTCTGTGATGGTGAACATTATAATGACCATTCTATCTATCAATATCATTTAAAACATGATATTTATATATTAAAAAATGTTTATTTTTTTAACATGCAACTAATTTTCTCTAATTTATAATCCTTGTTTTTTGTGACATTAATATTTTCCTTTAACCATTTGTATCATGGGGTTTCATTAAAACCTTTTACAATGTGGTATTACTACAAGGGTATTAAAAAATATCAATTCCATTATTATAGATCTCATGTATAAATTTAGAAAATATATGTTATTTAAATTTGGGTTAATTCTAACAACAAAATTTTATGAAAAAAATATTTATATCAAATTTCATTGTATATATCAACGAGCATAATCTAACACCAAATTATTTTTTTAACATGACCATTAAAAACTAGAAGTCAAATTGGAAAGAATAAATTGAAATAGCCTAATTATTAAAAAAAATATTTTTTCAAATACATTTTAAATATATTAATTTAAAATTTAAGGATTACAATATTAATTTTTGTTAAGTCAATTTATGACCAAAATACATGTTTCCTTGAGAAAGGGCTTTTCTATTCATGATATGAGAAAATAAATAAAATGTATTTTTGTAAATATTAAAAAATAATTTAATAAATTTTTTATAATTGTTTTATTCAAATTTTTAAAATTATATAAGGATTAATTTTTTATAATTTTCATAAGTGATTATTTTTCAGTGAATAGTGAAAATTCTAATTTTTAGACATGTCGTTTAATTTCATTAAAATAAGTGATAAAAATACCCATTAGATTTTGAATATGGTTTTATGTAATATAAGCACTAATTAGTTATATTTTACCAACATAAAATATTTTGAATTAATTTTAAAATTTATTCATAAGTAAGATAGTTTTTTGGTTTAAAAAACGTATTTTTCATAAAAAATGTTCTCAAGTACTGAATGTTCCTCCTATATATGTATTTAAAAAAATACATAAGGGTTAATAATTTATAATAAATTTATATATTATATATTCCTAAATAATATTTTTTCCTACAACAAGAAGTGTTAGTCATATAGTTAACATATAATAATATTTTTTGTGAAAATTCACTTCCTCAATACTTTCTTCTTCAACGTGTCTGCAAGTTTTGTTCTAATTATAACTTTTCCAATAATGTAAATTTTATTTGGTAACAAAGATTCCATATTTTGAGTCAGACTTATCAAATTATGTTTTATGGTCATTTTTATTTTTAAGCATGTAAAATTGACCATGTTAAAAATATAACTCACAATTATATTTGAAAATAATGAAATGGGATAATATTAAATTGTAAAATCTTATAATAAAAAAATTTAAGAGGTAAATTGGTGGTTTATTTAGTTAAATAAGAAAAATAATTATTAAAAAATGAAATATGAATCTAATTTTTTTTAATTAATTCCACACAAATTTTTTCGTATTTAAATATAAAATAATAATTTCTTAATCACAAAAACTCACCCATACATAAGTATAAATAACACATCTCACCACCCATTTATCTTAAAAAGACCCAATGTTCCTAAAATAGATTCCAAACTGTATCCTCTAATCTATCCCTTTGAATGTTTTTTATGGTCTCACAAAAAACAAATTCTTTTTCATTCATTGGATCCTTCCAGGTTTTTATATTCAAGATGTAATTTTCTCAAACCACATCTCTTATTTTATATTCATCTTCGACTATTCCCCCATCCATTCTTACATAAATTAATAAAAACTCAATAATCATGTAAATATTATAATTTTATGTTTTTAATGTAATATCTATAATCCATCACTTTTATTGCCTCCATCTGTTTAATTAAATGAATCCTTCATATAAATTATGGAAGTTAACCATATCAATGAAAAATTAATTTTAGTTTTCTGTTACCACCTATTGGGATGGTAAAAAATGTATTATTACTATTACATAATATTACAATTATAATATTATATAATTTTTTTTCTAGATATAATATATATACATAATAATAAATAAATATAAACTAGCTCTTGATGGAAAAAACATGGGAAATAAACTATTAGCATTAAAATTTTATAAAATAAATCATCAACATGTTAAAAAAGAAATTATATATGGTTACATTAAATATTAAATATGTGCATCAATAAAATTTCATTTAACATCAATAAATTTATTTATTTTTGACAAGAAAAGGGAAAATTATAAAAAAAATGAATAGACCATGAAACCATGAAATTTAGACACCCCATACAATGAAAATAAAAAATACTATTAATAAACGATTATTATGATGTTATATAAATATTATATAACACATTTCAAATAAGAATATATTTATAGATTTAAATCATAACATTATTTAAAATATAAGATAGTAATTTTATGTCAGAAAAACTAATGGTAAGCTCGATTAGTGATATTTTTAATCATATTTTCTATTCATTGGGAACAAATTCTCATTCATTTATTTCCCATGAAATGATTTTGTCTTAAATATGGTTTTATTACCATATGTTCTTGTTAAAATTTTCCTATTTAGATTAAATTTGATGGACTCATTGGATTCACATGATTATTTATAATATCAATGATCTTATAATGACTCGGTATTTGACATTAATGACATAGAAATATTTCAATATAAATTTACAAAGTCAAGAATTGAGTGTAAATGGGAAACTAGTTCCTTGGGAGACTTAGTGTGGTGATATTAAACATATTAAATATTTTTTCTTGTACACATGGATTCTATTGAAATTTGAATAACACCTATTCAGAGTCTCTGATCATATTTTTGAGATTTTGGTTGAGTTTGGAATGACCTATTTACCCTAGGCGTGACCTAAGGTCATCTATACCCGGTATTTTGTTCATGATACATTTTGGTGGTATGGGATAGAGAGATAAATTAATTAGTTTTAATATTAAAACTAATTCTTTCATACTCAACCCTCACACATATATTAAACATCCAAGGAGAGCATTAGATCTAGCCCTTTGATAATAATGAAAATGACACCAAATCCATTAAATGTGGCATTGTTGATCTACATATATGATGTAGATCATCTTCAGATCAATAACAAGAGTGATCTGAGAATCATTCTAGATCAAAAGTATCGTTGTTTCTCCAAAGATGTAGGTGGATGTGTGTTTCCATCAAATACCTTTTTCATTATTCTAAGGTTCTACTACATCATTGCAGTTTTTGCTGATCCCTGGTGGGTAGATCTATGTGTTCTAGGATGAATAGGGTGGATTGGGTGATTTTAAAGTGATTCACAACTAGAATCACGAACTACATGACATGTAGTTTAGTGACAGATGTCATGTTGCTCTTCTAATTCCGGGGAGATGATAAATCAGGACTACATTCCATGTATAAGGTTTACCCATAGTGTATTTCCATAAACTATGTGACCAAGGGACATGGAATGAGATAGCCATGTGAAGAAATATTTTCACATACTAACACACAACTATGATACACTAACATGTGGTCCGATAAAAAGACAAGGGAAAACTTAATAGAAAGGTGTCCTTTTATCCGAACACACCATGTAGAATGGGATGCCTGACAAGTGAAGGATATGAACATCATGTTTGTATATAAATGGAACTAAGATAGGGAATGAGAGATGAGGGACATGAAGTGTACGTATTTTACACCCCATGTACCCCAATGAGGGATGGAACATATATTGACCATATACGAGGGCTGGTGCTTGGGTTGGCTCACACTCCTTCTCTACCCTGCTCCAAGCTGTATACTACTAGTGGATCCTCCAGGGGTCTTCTTACATCTAACACTTCTTAACTGGGACTCAGATTATAGATTTTTAGTAGTCCATACTAATTGGATTCCCATGTATTACATGATGCATGCCTCCATTATGACATTCAAGAAATAAGGTTGTGTGAATTGATGAAGATTCTTATGGAGTGATAAAGAGCCAATGATGGATATTGGTGCAGTTCATATAGGGGGACATTGGTATGGTTACTACCCAATTTTTCAAGGGAACATATTTACCATATCTCTCTTCTTTGGTGGATATGGGACTCCCCACATAGTGGGTGTGTGAATTTTACCTTTTGATAGATTCCTTTAGGGGGTTAATACTCAATGTACTTGGGTTTTGGTTTGCCTATTACATTCATGAATGCAGAGTTGGTACTCCCTGATTGGACCAAGGAGTGGATCATTTATCCATGTAGTTTGTACTCCCCTATTTTAATAGGGCACGAGCCCGCAATATATGATGTCTAGATAGAGTTTCTATTTCCCTACACTGTTAGGGTGGAGGTCCAAAATTCAAGGATTTGGTAATCCTCTATTATTCAGGGCGCAGTTCATCCTTAGGTTTTGTTTTGGAATCCATTATCCCCTATAATTTTATGGAAGATTCACTATAGCATAGAGTCGATACTCCACTATAGTTTTGGGGTTCGGGCCCCCCTAAGTGAATGAGTTGATAGATTCGTTACTACACATTCATTATTGGGTGAGTGTACTCTAGCCACTTAGTTGTACTCCCCTACCCTGGGAGGATGTGTTTCCACAATCAATGATGTATTCATTTTCATATCATGGTGTGGTACCTTCTTGATTAGTTCACCTATATTTTATTATGGCATGGATCCTCACATATAAAGTAATACTCCACCATCTCCATTTTGTATCCAGTTGAGGGTCCTCCATTTGAGTTGGAGAACCCCTAAATGTGGCATACAATTATATTATTGGGACCATCCCCATGACACGAATGATTCCAAAATTGGATTTAGTTCTCCCTTGATGGACGGAGGTGCGAGAAAATCCATGCTAGAGAAATAACAATTTTTGTTGATAGTTTGGAGCAATACTCACATATCTATAGGGATTTGGAATGGTGTGGGTCCCTATATAATCTCTTGATATAAAGGATTCATGTGGTTTATATTATGGGGAAATTCTCGATCATATGTGCACAATATTTAGTGGAGGGCCTCTTTACGAGGGTTTGTTTAGCCAAAAATGGGTGTAAAATAACGATGATAAGACCTCTGGAAGAGTGAACGGGAGTTAGAACATGTAAGATGTTCATGATGGATCACATTCTCTTTGATGAAACATTAGGAATGGTAGATTTTTTTTCCAATTTCTTTCATCTCTCGGACGCATTCCATCAGAAAGGATGAGTTCATGGAGCATGTTCTCCAGGTTTTATGTTCTTGTTAGAGCCTAAAAAGTTAATCATTTTTTGGATTTGAGATTGGATAATTAATAAATTTATTGTCTAATATGATAATCTTTGGGTTATTTTTATGATTCCTTGATGTGTTTTCACATGGCGGGGTTGAAACCAATTATAGATCAAGTTAACATGACATCTAAAGCTGAGGATGGTTCATGATGGAGTTTCTCTCTTGATTAGGTTTCCCTCTTTCTTGGTTGAGGGGGTTGGTTCATTTTATTTTATCCCTATCTCATTGTGGGTTTGTGGGCTTCCTTCTTATTATTTGTATACTCACACATACAGAGGATTTTCCTAACCATGTTTTGTATCATATGTAGACCATATACTTTTCAAAAGAGTACATGGAGGACCCGAGGTAGGTGGAGCATAGTGAGCCTCACAGATTGTTTTGCTTATTGGATCATGGCCAATGAGATTTCTACAAGAAGTTGTTAATAATGGTCCCCTCCTTCTAAGATAGTTTTACTATTTTATAGTTTTCTTTTTAGGGTATTTTTCTATTTGTGATTTTAGTACATCTATTGTACTTGGGTTGTGGGATATAGATTTATGCTTTCATCAGTTTCTTTAGGTTTTTTTATTTCATCAATTTTTGGGCCTATAGTTTTGTCTGTGTAAACATGCATAAGAAATTCCTAAAATGTTAAGGATATTCATTCTGAGTGCTAGTCTCCATCCACTATCCTATTAGAGGTGGGCATGGATAGTTATGGTCTAGACCCCATCAGGTCGGTTCATGGCCTCTCTCAACACCACATCACAAAAATTACCTAGAACAAAACTCTAGGCGCAGATGAACATAAGACATGCCTAAGATAATCATGAAATTATGGACACGACTACGAGTAAAGAAATCAAATTCAAGACTCCAAATATGAGTTTTATAAATTTCATTGGAATTATTCATTCACATCAAAATATATTTAATTTTTTCAATATCTCGTCATTGTGGCTCCCTGGGCCATGTCATCTTGTGCCGACTCCTAACCCATCACTAGAATTTTTTTCCTAAAATATTTAGAATTATTTCTTGCCAAAGATGATTCATTAAATTCTTCTGACATTTTGGTTATTCATTCCCGAAAAGCGAATGGTTATGGGAAAAGGATGAAACTGAGATCCCCATTGGGCTCCTAGAACAACGAACTCACCAAGGGTCCCTATGATGCAAATAATCCCTCAAATAGAGGAACAAACCTGATATACCACTATTTTTTCCATATCCATCCAGGAAAATTTTATGAAACAATAGATCATGTCCCCATAGATGTAAAGGGTTGGAAAAACCCAAGCACTATGGTACATCTTCAATTATTGGTAATAGAGTTAAACCACCTCGATAACATGACCCAGATACATATAAAACCTTATAGTCATCATCCACCCATGGATGGACTACACAATAACCTCATCACGAGTCTTTCATTCAAGGTCATTGCTAAATAGGGGATGGTATTCACAAAAAAAACAAATGCATGTGAGTAATAGTTTGTCTTGCCAGACCCATCATCTACAAACATCCAGATCTAACACATATCACAAAAAATGAATCTCTACCACACCCACTAGTAGAATACAATATGAATATGGATGGTATGAAACCAGTACATGATGTGAAAAAAATTTATGGTCTAAATATTCCATAATAAAATGATTGAATGTAAGGATCTCCCTATCTTAGGGCCTCCAAACTAGGGGATCATTGGGAAAATATATGCTGGTAAGATGAAGACCTACTCTAACATGGCATCAACTAACTTCACCCTACCCATGCACGACTATGGAACTCATCCCCCAACCCTTGGAATTGTCTGTTCTGGGTGGCACTCACTCTTCCAGAATATTTTAATCTTCAAACAAAAATAAAAAACTTTAGTGGAAAGATCCTCATTCTCATGAGTTAAATTCTATTTTAGGTTGCACTATATCATCCATGAGAATGTAAATTACAACGAATATGACAAACCCATGATCATACTTATAAAAAAAAGGGATTCCTAAACACTGAATGGATCCTTCTAGTCCCTCTATCACAACTATTAACAATGGGTTATACCATCTACTTGTTTCCATCATTTTAAACCCAAAGCATGATTGAATGGAAAAGAGTACCGATGACATTGTATAACAATTGATAAGACAACATTTTAAAGGGACAAAGGGGTTACCTCTATTCAACCTTGTATCATCTAGTTCAACGACTTCCATGGCCTATAACAATACTCCCCCACATTCTAGTATGTCATCCATCTCTCTCTAAGAAGCATGAAGGTTTGGGAAATATCATGTGAGATTCCACAGACTGTTGCAAGCATAACACAACATCTCCTGTGGTTGATCAGTTCCTTGAAACTACTTCTATACTACAAAACCACATATCTATGTCCAATAATGGTCATTAGTATAGTTCAATAATATTGTTCCCTTACATCTTCCACATATTTCAGATGCCATACCCTAATGATCATTGATGTGGGTCACATCCACATGTTACTCAACATGTAATCATTTCACCCCAGAGCTTACTCCATCACACCAGAATAGGTGGGAATGCACAATAGAATCATAGTAATCATGATCTAATAAAAAAATCCCATGTTGATTTTATGTACTCTTTAGAATAAATCTTGAAATATATCCTAGGAGAATCATAACGAATTTGTGATCCTCAGGGAAAACACTACCACCATCAGGAAATCCTATTAAAGTTGTTGAAGCTCTAGGATATGAATGGATCTCATTGTGGCTAGATAAAACTCTTCCATATCTCTCAATAAATCTCCACTCATGTCAGAATCACCACATCATTAGACTGTATCACCAAAATTTACCATTCCTAGATAAGCCCTACAGAGGGCTCGCCGCTAAGACAACCAAGTGGTTGGGAGTTTTCCACACTAAATGGAAAACTTATGTGACTGTGTCGAGCCAGTCATCTACTACATGGGTCTTAGGAACACCCTTGTATGTCAGACGTCACATCCTCTAGATCCTTTGTAGCGCACTCTTCCTACACTGATCCTTATCCACAACAGATGAAAAACCTACTTCACCACCGGCAATGGATCCACTGATAAAACACATGGAGGTGAGGACTCAGAATAAGTTTCCTACACCTAAGACACATCACGGGGCAAATAATCATCAATATCTCAACATAAAATCATGTATTTTTGTCTTCAAGGAGGCATTCTGAAATAGAATATAGACATATAACACTCAGATAGTATATCTATGGATTTGACGAAAAAGGTTTAGTTAAATCCAAAACCTATTTTTATATGATCCTTGTTGCGTTTATGTCATTATAATAGTGTTCTAATGTGATGAGTTGAAAAAGGATATCAGAGTCATGATGAATAGATATGTCGGCCACCACACCAACACTAGAACCACTTATGAAAACCCTGATTTTTATTAAACAATTAATCATAATTTATTACATAAAATTATTTTATACAACATAGAAAATTGATAGGTATAGTGATTTTGGGGAATATGATCGCTACATAACAACATAAAACCTGAAAAAAATATTTATTGAAAACATCCTTTGCATGACCACTACATTCCCTCGTATATAGCGTTTCATGGGATAAAATTAGGACATGCAAATGAAAAGGGTGAGTTATAAGGCCCAGTAAGGGAATAAACATGGATTAACATTGGGATTATAATACATGTTAGAAAATAGGCATATCATTAGAAAACTATGTAATCAAAAACATAGTGTAATGATAAACATGATAATCATACCATTGAAATGTGGAAACAACACTTAAAATGGAATTAGCATGAGCCAAGGCTCATTGCACATGGAGAATGAGTAAATATTCATGGCCATGAATCACGAGTAAAACCTCATTGCACTTGAATTAACATGAATAAAAACCCATTTCACATGACGTATCATGATACTATACTGTAGCCAATGCATTGGAGTTCTATAATGGTGAACCCTTCTTAAAAATTTCATTTCATGCATAAGGGTGCCACATGGATCATATAACATGGATTCATAAAAAATAATCATTTATTCCATGATAAAGGAATGTGGAATAAATACATGAAACTCATTAAACAATAAGTAAATGTGCATAAATGTGAATATACATGATAGAGAAATGGGCATGATATTCACTACACAATGACATTGGTTTGGAAAGTTGGTGCAATTCCGGTTGTGTAACGGCGTGACGTAAGAATTCATAAAAATGGTTTATGAAAATGAATGAGGTGTCTCATCTAATATACATGAAATGGAAAGTAAGGAGTTCATATAGATACATGTCCCAACAATTTTAATGAATTTAGAGACTTGATACAAAATAATTGATTGAATGTAAAAGATGTCACGAACTGTCCCCCGGGGCTCGAGTCGTAACTACCCCAAGCCTGCCTTCCATAGGCCGGGGGTTGGTGACTAGCTCCAAAGGTGTATATCCCGATAAAAAGGGAAGGCATTGACTTTAAGAAATGTAAGCACACACTTCTAGAGTACAAGAGGAAGAAAACTATAATTAAGCAGTATAACAAGTGTGCTGAAAGTACAAAAGGGCCGGAATACAAGCCCAACAGTAAAGTAAAAGGAAAAGTCAATAGAGTAGAAAGGTGTTGAGCTACTTCTGGATAGTCCTACAGAGTTCCTACCTGATGGGTAGGTACTGATGGCCACCTCATCTCTCCACATCCGTCTGTCATCTTTGGGTACCGTCTCGCTGTGATGTCCACCATCGGGTACCGTCTCTTTGTAAAGTACACTTCTGGGTACCATCTAGCTCAATGAGCCTCAACCACGATCAGTGTTGTCCATCGTCTACATCCAACTCAATGAGGTGCAGGCATAGCCCGTGTAGGGGTGAGTATAACGATACTCAGTAGGGACCCCAGGACCCACAAGGTCTCACTAAAACCAACAAGGATAAACCACAAATAAAGATCTCAACAGATAACCTTTACATAGTTATATGCCCATACATATAACTTAGTTATCAATTAACCTAGTAGAATCATGAGGTAAAACATAATGCTCACTGACTCAGCTCAAACCAGAATTATCATTAATGATATCAAAACCACAAGTGCTGAAGATCTCCTCCTATGTCGAGTACAGTGATCCTGTCAAGACTCTGAGGTGCTGCACACTAACCTTAGACTACTGAGGTACTCCTCCTATCGAGTACCGCGTGTCTGCCACCCAAACACATTAGTGCTCCCGGACATGGGTGTTCCATCCCAACACAGTAGTGCTCCCCCTAATTGCCTAAAAAGTAACTCCTTCTATCGAGTATCGTGGGTATTACACCAAAATACAGTACTGCCCCCCGCCATTGGTATGCCACCCCAACACAGTAGTTCTCCCCACTAGGCTATTCAAGTCACTCCGACTCGAATCGGACATGCAGACATCAGGTCTCATCCAGCTACAAGGTCTCCATACTCCATACGCTCATCTCCAGGAGGATCTGATCCCCGAGCTACTGGTATATACTCCAAGATTCAAAATGTCCCAAGAAGAAGTATCTCAAAGGACCGCCTCGTCAAAGGGGTCTCAATGAAACAAACGGTTAATCAATCGGACGCCCGGTCTGTGAGTTATTATCCATTTAATATCCAGGGCCCAGTTGGTTTCGTGTACGAACCAACCCATCCGTGTCTAAATTGTTCCCTGAACACCCATGGGGTATACTCAAAGGAACTGTTTCTGAATGTGATTACCTACGCCGCTGTTGGTTTGTCAAATAGACGTCTGATCTGAGTGTTATTAGTATTATCGTTCTAGGGGTCCAGTTGGATTTCTGTAAAATAGAACCAGGCCTTATTCCAAATGCATCCAAACCATAGTTGGGGTATGCCAAAAAACCATCTCTTTAAGAGGAATCCAACGTAGTTGACGACATGTCAATCAGACATCCGATCCTCATGTTATAAGCATTTCTGCTCCGAGGGCCCGGTTGGTTTCGGGTTCGATCCAACCTGTCCATATCCAAACATCCCCGAAATCATCAGTGTAATATACTGAAATGATCATCACGATCTGAGGAATTCTACGCAACTGACAGTGCATTGATCAGAGGTCCACAACTCATGATATGGGTGTTTAACTAAAGAAGATCTGAAAATAGGGGGTTGTGGCCAGGTCCGACCCAGCCCAACACCCCCTGGGTCGTCCCGAATCGGACCACCCGACTCATGTCCGGGTTTGGCCCAGATGGGTGCGGCATAGACCGGATGGCGTGACCCAGCCCGACCGGCGCGGCCCGGCCCTACCGGCGTGGCCCAACACGGCGCTAGTGGCCTGGCCCAGCGGCCAGTTGCAGCTTGACCATCACGGCCGAGGATTGCACGTCGCGGGGGGTTATACCCTCCCACCCCAGTTTTACAAAATGTCCGGCCATGATGGCTGTCCCTTGGGTAACCGCGGGACCCCCTCGGGTGATGCCTATTGAGGGTGTCAGTTGTTGGCACATCATGCCTCTCTTCCAGATCTGCCATGGCCTTAGGCTATGGATTTTTTCAACTGGCGTGGCGCAACGTCGCCGTACCCCACCGCCGCAGCCACGACCCCTAAAGCTCCGCCATGGCGCGACGACGCGGCGCCCCTCCACCATGGCCCACCCCAACTGTGGCCTGGATGTACTCCACGCAGCACGTCAATGGTGTTCCTTTGCGGCGACCTAACAATCATTCACTGACGATCCGCTTGTGGTCGTCTCATCACCAGATAGTTTTCGTAGTCCACCTCCCTCGTCCACAAAAAAAACGAGAGGGGAAGTGTTGGACCATGTTCATGCGGTCTGATCCCTTCTTCATCAAGATGGTATTATGCAACCAAACGAAACTCTAGAAAATGAATAATGATGATGATTAGTATTAAGACTTGAACGTAGAAATCCCTTCCTCATGAAAGATCTGCGGTAGCCGAGCATCGTGGATTATGGTGTCGTAAAAGGGCGGACGTCAGCTTGTTGACGTCGTCGCATGGTAAGAGATAAAGGTGACGATGGTCATTGGCATTCATCGATTCCATAAGGTGCCATCGATCCTGACTTGAGCGTCGTTGGTTGGATCCTACGTAGGGAAGACGTCAAAGTGAATGTAGTTCGTTGTTCTCGTACCATGCTACAGATCCCTTCTCATTTTTCAGTTTCTGTTCAAAGAATATGGAACCTCAGTGGTGGTGCAACAATGGAGGAAGGAGAGGGAGGGATGGAAGGAGAGGAAGTTCTCCAGCAGATCCCCCTCCCATAAAAAAGGCTCCTCCATTAATTAAATATTAGGCTTGGCTAATATTTTATTAAAACATCCATTTTAAATTAATACACCTCATTAATTAAATTGTAGGATTCAATTTATTTATTAAGGTGTTGTCATGAATTAATGGTAGAGGAGATAGTGAATAGGTCCCATAAATAAATGGAGGGTTATCAAAATTAATCTATGGAGCTTTAAAAGGTGGGTTTTTTAGAGTTATGGGGGAGGTGAGGTGTTAGGGTCTCGTGTGGGCCCCACCACACTAAACCCTCCTATGGGATTTAGGTTAGTGTGGGACCCACCTCTAACTACACTTTTTTAGGTTAATAACCACCCTCCACAATTAAAAATATAACACATATTTTTATTAATACCTCTAAATCAAACCAAAAAATAAACCTCTTCTCCCGTCAAAATGCAACTACGGTAATGGTCCCCTTAAGCAATTACCGATGCTACGAGTTCATCGGTGCCCTCAGATTTCAATTCTGATCAATGGTTCAAATGATAGAAAATCTCGCTCAGTTGTTCACTGAACGTACCCGAGCTAATCTTTGGAAATTGATTCCGGGAACATCGGGCCTCAGAATAATGTGCCTCTTGAAGCCACAGAATCGTAAAATTCCAATGAAATTTTCAATTTTTTTTTGAAATTTTCAGGTATTTACATTACTCCCACCTCAGGGCTTTACGTCCCTATAAAGAAATAACACAATCTAGGGAAACTGAAGGTGGTTCTGAGCAATCATCTGAGCCTTCCGCTCCCATGTGCTCTTCCGGAGGTTCCTGTGCTGCCAGTGAATGCGCACCTAAGGAATTGACCGTCTAGATAAGACCCACTCCTGTTGATCCTCGATCTCCACTGGAACCTCAATGAATGTCAACTCATCATCAATTTCAAGATCATTGTGGTCTATGATGTGTGAATGATCGTGAACATATCTCCTCAACTGAGATATGTGGAAGACATCGTGCACCCAGTACAACTATGGTGGAAAGGTCAAGCGGTAAGCCACCTCGCCTTCCCTGCTGAGGACGTATAAGGGTTCGATGATCCTCGGAGCTAACTTGCCACCTCAGCTATATCTCCATAGTCCTCGTCGAGGTGAGACCCATATGAAAACGTGGATTCCATCATTGAACTACGGTGGTCCCGTATCCTATCAACATAGGATTTCTACCTGCTCTATGCAGTCTTCATCTCCTCCTGGATGATCTGCACATTCTCTGGTATCCTCAAGATGAGTGCACTGGTCAGCCTCTACCTCAGCTTTTGAAAATCTCTGTTAGCATCTCTCTGACCACACGAAGGGTTTCCCCTTCTTCGTTAATAATAAAAGCAGTGCTGCAACTCAGGAGACATCTGGAACAAATCTAAATTTGGTCGACTCCTGAGGGATCTACTGCACCCACTTATGCACGATTCTAACATGTGCTACCTGGGGTCCCCTTTTAGCCGACCGAGGGAAAACCCCATACCAACGTTGTAGGTAAAGCACAACATTTTTTCCTAATATAGTCAATCTGTGTAAGAACTGTGGATCCAATCCATAACCAGACCAACGTTGTGAGGCCTCGACTCTGCCACCAAGAGGATCCAACCCAAAATCTCACCTCAAGGGTCAGATCAAACTGTCAGCGTAGGCATGATTATCAAGTCACCTCCAAAAGGTATCTCCATACGTGAGGGCCTAGTCAACAAATTAACCGGACACTCTAGGTCTGGGACATGATTCGTGCAAGGAAGGAATGATTCGTATCAATGTCTATTTTTATGATAGCTAGTAGTAGACAGAGACCATACATCGAATCATTCATAGAGCCATTGGGTCAAACTCTGAGACCGAATGCAGCTACTCTCTTCCCCTGCCCTCCTGGTCCTTGAGCCTGGCGGAGACTACAAAGGTGGGTGGATGAAACATGTTGAAATATACATCACAATGTGCTTCCCTCCTAGCTCTGCATCTACATCTGCTGCTTTATATATTAACCTATCCTTAACACTTTTCTTCTTAAAACATTTTACACGCCCAAGTCTCCGAGACTGGTGCCAGTTTTCTTACATTCCCACTGCTAACCTTCAATGGTTTTATCCACTCATCCAAATAATTATCAACCTCAAAGGTTATCTCTAGAACTCTAATATAAGTAGGAATTCATAGAGGAAAGGTGTTGGATCAGATGTTTTTAAACACACCTTTCTCAGAAGTCCAAGTCCTGGAGCACTGATCGTATCATAGTCATCAAGTACCAGGAATGATATGTACACCCCGATGAATACTCAGCTACCAAAATTTCATTCTTCCGAAGCTATATAAGATCTAGAAAACGATCATCCACCTCCTCAATCCAGTCCTCATCCACCTGTGAGTCGAGCTTTCCATGAAACCTAAGGGGTATCTGATGCTAAAACATGTGTAAGGAAATGAACCTATATGTGTCATCTATCGGTACCACCTGTTGGATCTGCTGACTTACAGGTACTGATATTGCTGGCACACTGCCAGAAAGTACTATCCTAGGAATTGGTACCCATTGTGATGTACCATCACAATGCCGACCATCCTCATGGTCACTCACTGGAAAACACCTATAGAAAAGATCACCATATGATCTACTAGTGTATAAAATAGTTATAGAACTCTAGCAATTACCTACATCCAGTCCACTGCTACCTGGGATTCGGGCAACACGCTCTGTCAGTGTGCACCATCCATTAGTACAGTTGGTGGCATCTGATGCCCAACGCGTGGTTCTGCTATTGGTACACCACCAGAATGTGCCAACATAGAAAGAGGGCTCTACACTAGACCTCATCGCTCTATGAGCTATCATCGAGTTCTCTCTCAGAACTCCAATTGACTGTCTGTGTGGAGGCATCCAGAATAGATGCGATATGGTAAAATGGTTTAAACCTGGTGAGATGACCTGGTTTGAGCTGAATTAAAGAAAACTTTTGGAAACACACATGCAATCAGTTTTTTCGTACACTAGGTTGGAAATCAGTAGTCATGGGCTTGGTGTATGGATAATTCAGCCTCCGCACCAACACTGGACTCCCTGAACTGAAGACCACACTTGGTGCACTTAACACTATTTCTTCACAGAAAGAAAATAGAAGAGTCATACGTTCTTCAGTAGAACTAACGTCCTCGGATACCAATTTTTCACGACCAGTCCCCCAGGTCATGTTTTATAACTACCCCAAGCCTGCCTTCCATATGCCAGGGGCTGGAGACAAGCACCAAAGGCGTAAATCCTAATAAAAAGGGAAGGCATTGCCATTATGAAACGTAAACACATACAACCAGAGTACAAGCGGAAACAAACAAAAAGTTAGAAGTATAAAAAGATTGATGAAAGTAAAAAGGTCAAAAAATACAATCCCAACAGTAAGTACAAGGAAAATTCAAAACAGCAGGAAGGTGTCGAGCTACTCCTGGATCGTCCTTCGGAGTTCTTACCTGATTGGTTGGTATAGATGGCCACCTCAGCTCTCCACATTCGTCTGTCACATCCTTGTTCTATCTCGTTTTGAAGTCCCCCTGTAGGTACTGTCTCACTGTGAAGTCCACCTCTGGGTACCGTCCAGCTCTACGAGCCTCAACCACGATCAGTGCTGTCTGTCATCTGCATCCCACACAATGAGGTGCGGGCATAGCCTGTGTATGGGTGAGTATAACGATACTCAATAGGGACCCCGAGACCCTCAAGGTATCAATAAAACCACAAAGTATAAACCAAAAAAACACCTCAACAGATAACCATTACTTTGGTATATGCCAATACATATACCTATGTTTATAAGTATCCCATATCAATCATGAGGTAAAACACAATGTTCATTGAATCAACTCAAACCAGGATTTTTATTAATGATATCAAAACTACAACTGCGAAATAGATCCTCCTCTATCGAGTACAGTGATTATTTCAAGACTCTGAGGCACTGCGCACAAACCATAGACTACCGAGGTACTCCTCCTGTTGAGTACTGCGGGTCTTCCACCAACCACAGTAGTGCTCCCCGCCATGGGTCTGCCACCCAAACATAGTAGTGCTCCCCCTAATAGCCTAAAAAGGTACTCATTCTGTCAAGTACCACGAGAATGTCACAAAAACACAGTAGTGATCCCTGCCATGGTTCTGCCACCCCAATACAGTAGTGCTACCACTGGGCTATACAAGTCACTACGACTCGAATCGGACAAGCTGTCATCTGGTCTCAGCCAGCTACAACGTCTCTGTACTCCATACACTCGTCTCTGGGAGGATCCTCTCTCCAATATACTGGATGATACTCCAAGTATCAAAATGTCCCATGAAGAAGTATTTCAATGGACCACCTCATCATAGGGGACTTAACACAACAGATGGTGCGTCAATTGGATGCCTGGTATGTGAGTTATTAGCTATTTAATCCCAGGTGTCCGGTTGGATTTGTGTACGAACCAACCCAGCCATATCTCAACTACACACCTAACTCCCATGGGATATACTCAAAAGAACCGTTTCTCAACATGATTACCTATGCCAATGACGGTTCTTCAAATGGACATCCGGTCTGAGAGTTATTAGTATTACCGTTCTAGGGGGCCGATTAGATTTCGTGAACAATACAACCCATTTTTACTCCAACTACATCCAAACCACATGTGGATTATTCCAGGAGAACCATCTCTTCAATTGGAATCCAACATAGTTTACAGAACGTTAATCGGACCTCCAGTCCTCAAGTTATTAGCGTTTCCGATCCGAGGGCCCGGTTGGTTTCAGGTTCGAACCAACCCGACCATATAAAAACTTTGCCGAAATCATGAGTATAATATTCAAAAACGACCACCTCGATCCTAGGAATCCTACACAACTTACAGTGCGCCGATCGTTGGTCCAAAAATCATGATATGAGCGTTTAATTGAAGAAGGTTTGAAAATAGGGGTTCTTGGCCCGGTTTGACCCGGCCCAACACCCCCTGGGTCGGCCCGAACCGGGGCGACCCAACTCGGGTCTAGTTGTGGCTCGGTTGGGCATAGCCCGGCCTGACCAGCGCGGCCCGACCCGGCGCCGGCGGCCCGACCTAGCATAGGAGGCCCGGCCCGGTGCCGACGTCCAGTTGTGGCTTGGCCAGCGCCGCTGAGCATTGTGCGGAGCGGGGGGTTTCACCACCCCGGTATTAGAAAATGGCCGACCATGATGGTAGGACCTTGGGTTTCCACAGGACCCCCTCGGGACCAGCGTATTGATGGAACCGGCAGCAGGCACACCCGACCACCCTTCAAGATCCGCTATGGGCATAGGCCGCAACTTTCATCAACCTGCGCGGTGCGATGGAATCGTGACCCACCACTGTGCCCCGCCCCTGTCGCAGCCCCTGAAGCTCCATCATGGCGTGATGGTGCCACGACCCTCTACCACGGCCCACCCCAGTAGTGGCCCGACTCTACTTCGTGCAGCACGTTGGTGCTTCGCCTTTGCGGTGACCCGACAATCATGCGCTAACGATTCACTTGTGGTCGGCCCAGCGCCAGACTATTTTTCGCAGTCTGCCTCCGTCGTCCACAAACAACAAACGAGAGGGGAAGGGTCAGACCATGCTAGTGCAGTCTGAGACCTTCCTCGTCAAGATGGTATCATGTGGAAAAACGATACTCTTGAAAATGAAGAACAATGATGATTGGTATTAAGACTTGAACGTAACAACCCTACATCAAGAAAGATCTCCGGTAGCCGAGCATCGTGGATGACGGTGTCGCGAAATGGTGGATTTTGGCTCATTGACTTCATCTCAAGGTAAGAGATGAAGGTGACGACGTTTGTTGGAATTCGTCGATTCTGTTAAGTGCCTTCGATCCACACTCGAGCATCGTTCTTTGTATCCAATGCAGGGAAGACGTCGAAGTCAACGTAGTTCGTTGCACCCACACAACGCTACCGATCTCTGATCATTCATCGGTTTCTCATCAGAGAAGATGGAACCTCAGTGGTGGTCCAACAATGGAGGAAGGATAGGGAGGGAAGGAAGGAGAGGAAGTTCTCCAGTGGATCCCCCTCTCATAAAAAAGTCTCCTCCCATAATTAAATATTAGGCGTGGATAATATTTGATTAAAACATCCCTTTAAAATTCAAAAACCTCATTAATTTTATTGGAGGATTCAATTAATTAATTAAGGTGTTTCCATGAATTAATGGGAGAGGAGAAAGTGAAGAGGTCCCATAAATATTCGGAGAGTTATCAAAATTAAACAAGGGGTCTTCAAAATGGGGGTTTATGAGAGTTATGGGGGAGGTGAGGAGTTAGGGTCTTGTATGGGCCCCACTACACTAAACCCTCCCATGGGGGTTAGGTGGGTGTTGGCCCCACCTCTAACTCCCCTTTTGTAGGTTAATAACTGCCCTCCACAAATAAAAATATAACACATATTTTTATTAATCACTAAAAAACAATCTGAAAAATTAACCTCTTCTCCCCTCAAAACACAAATATGGTAAAGGTCCCCATAAGTAATTACCAGCACTGCGAGTTCATCGGTGCCGTCAAATTTCAATTCCATGTACCGATTAAAAAGATAAAAAAAACCCGCTTGTTCATTCACTGAACGTACCCTAGATAAACATTAGAAATTGATTCCAGAAACATCAGCCCTCGGAATCAAGTCCTTTTATAAGCCACTAAATCGTAAAAATGCAATGAAATTTTCAAAAAAAAATCCTGGAATTTTTTCTGTTTTAAAGCATGGAAGAGAGAAATTACTTTTGGAATTTCGGAATAGTAACATGTGTACATGGAAGGAATTTAATGAGAGTGAAAGGTGTCTCCCATCATTCAAATGTAAACTGCAAGGTATGGTGGAGGTGCGAAACCATGCCCCAAAATTATAAATGAAATTAAAATGGAATATCAAGTTAAATAATATTGGACGAAATTGAGAAAGGAAGAGAAAAACCATAGTTGGAAGTGTACTTCAAAAGGATTGAGAGAGGCTGGTGAGAGGATACTTGGGAGTTCCGGGCACCATGAGAGGATTCTAGAAATAAGATTGCATCGGTTGGATGAACTCCAAAGGATTTGAGTGAGGAGGAATTTGTATCTTGGGTCAGATTATATTGGAAATGTAAGGGAATTGTTTATTATTTTGGTTTGGGACACATCACATTAAAGTAAACCAAAACACAAACCATCGCATAGTTTTCCCCATGGATTTTCAAAAAGGGATGTGGAAAACAATATTTTATATGGCCAAATTCCGTACTTCTTAAAATAACTGGGTTGCTTATGTGAAGGTGAGTCACACTCCTAAGGAAAACAATTTAAAAAGACAAAATGTTTAGATTATTGAAGTGTCCACTAATGATTTGTAAAATAAATTAAATACCCGAGAATAAAATTATTTTTATGGAAGAACATATATTGGCCAAAAACAATGTTTATAGTATTTTATTACATCACTATTGGGTCATTATGATGTCATTAATTACATTATTTATTTGAACGGTATTTAATTTTTACCCAAATATTTGACTGTCTCAGAAAACTATGAAAAATTTACCGTTGGATAATTTTGACAACTAGATTCCAGAAATAATATTCACTTAATTTATATAATTTCTTAAATAAAATATTTTTCACTTTTAAAATAAAAACTGACATTTATCTAAAAATCATGTGTTTTGACAAAAATGGCCTTCAAACCTTAATAAAAATTACAATTGCATTCATAATATTATACGATAATTTATATTTCATAAAACATAATTTAAAAACAATAATAATATTTAATTAAAGTATTATTTAAATCAAAAATCCATTAACTCATCAAAATAGATTTCATAGTTGAACATTAACAAAAAATAGTATTTGTGATTTAAAAACTATTTTCAAGGTAACAATAATAAAATGAAAGTATATTAATTATTATAAACAAAAAAAATATACATAACCATAGTGCTATGTTCTTATTAAATAATCCCTTATAACACCTACATAAGACCGAACAGTATGGTGTGCGATGGTGACAGACTCTTTGGGTGGCTCAGATAATATTGCTCGAGTGGTGATCTATATAAACATTCATTTATCTCATAGGCGGTCCTGCTCGAGCATAACATATTCATGATCGGATTGGGGTTGGTCAAGAGTGAATCCCAATGATGCCACCTCCTTTCCGAGCTCTAAAAAATGGGCTTCGAATTGGACACGTCTATTCGATGAGGAAATCAGATCCATTGTCCGAATAAATTGGATTTGTTATAGCCCTATATTTATACTAATCATGTGATCATTGATCAATGGATATATTAGAAACTGTCACAATTATTAATTTTATTTTAAAATAATAAAACATTAAACAAAAAAATCACATTTGTTGTCAACCCATTTCACATATTAATACATTTATTAGAACAAGTGGGATTTTCATTAACAAAAGTTTTTGTCGTTACAATATACCCCTCTTAAATGATTTCACCCTCAACATTTTCTTTTAAAACACTAAAATAGATGTGGGTAACTCTGTATAATCATTTTCTCTGATTCCCACATTTCTTCTTCAATCATGTGGTTTCCCACAACACCTTGATGATGGGAATTGTTTTATTTCATAGAACTATTTCTCTATAATATATGATCTTCAAGGGTTTCTCCTCATAAGAATGATTTTCCATTAACTGTTCCACCTTTGGAGATAGTACATGTGAAGGGTCCGGTATGTACTTCTTTAAGAGGGACACATGAAAGACATCATGTATATAAGCAATGGTAGGTGGAAGTGCTATTCGATAGGCCACAACTCCAACACGATCATGAATCTTGAATTGGCCGTTGTACCTTGGAATTAAATTCTCTTTTTTCCATACCACATGACCTTCTTCAATGGATATATGCATAGAAATATGATGTCTCCAAATTTAAACTCATGTTCTCATCGACAGTTATGTCCACAACTCTTTTGTCGACTCTGGGCTAGCTTGACATGCTGCTGAATGGTATTCACCTAGTCTACCATTTCTTCGACCATTTCTGGTCCAAGCATCTTACGCTCACAGACCACATCCCAACACGCCGATATTCTTTACCTATTACCATAAAGGGATTCATATGGTGCCATTTGGATTCTTGAGTGGAAACTGTTATTACAAGAGAACTCAACCATAGGAAGATGTTAATCACATCCCTCTTTAAAGTCCATTGAGCATGCTCTCAACATTTCCTCTTTGTTTGAATAGTCCACTCATATTGGACATCAGTTTGAGGATGATAGGTTCTACAGAAGTTTAGTTCCATATTCAGAGAAATTTAAAGATTATTCCAAATCTTTGAGGTGAATCTTGAATCTTGATCGGACACAAAATATAGTGGTACTCCATGCAGCCTTACCACTTCCCTGATATATATCTGTGCCAGTTTGTCCAATAAAAAGTCATACTGAATAGAAATTAAGTGTGAAGCCTTTGTAAGACAATCCACAACAACCCAGATTGCATAGTTTCCTTTGGATGTTTTCGGAAGTCCGATGACAATGTCCATGGTGATGTTCTCCCATTTCCATTCTGGTATGGGCAATGGTTGCATCATCCCCTTAGATTTCTGTTTCTCTACCTTCAGTTGCTGAAACACTAGGCACATTGATGTATATCCAGTGATCTCCTTCTTTATATAATCCAACCAATAATGGTCTCAGATATATTAGTATATATTTTTGTTTTATATGTGAATATTGAAATTTTAATAATATGCATCATCCAAAAGTTCCTTCTTCATCTCCTAACATGATTGAACACATAGTCTTTTCCCAAACCATTAAATTAATTCTTCATTAACATTAAACTCCATGGATTTATCATTTCCAATAGCTTCCACGTTTTCATAAATTAACACATCAACCTTTTGAGAATATATTACCACTTCCAAAAGAGGCGATTGAGAAATAAATTTTGAATGGGTTGATTATGATCCCTTTATTTTTGATTCCCATGTCCATCTTCATCAAATCTATGAACATTGTAACCTTTTAAATTAACATTAATGATAAAATCACATGGTCAATTCTACTTAGGGCATCTTCAACCTTGTTCCCATTCTCATGGTGGAAATGGATAGAGCTGCCATAGTCATTGATTAGCTCTAACCATCTTCATTGGAACATGTTCAACTCTTTTTGTGTGAATATATACATGAGGCTTTTGTGGTCCATATATATTTCACACGTCTCCCCAATGAGATAATACCACCAAATTTTCAATGCGACGATCACTGTAGCCAACTAGAGGACATGTGATGGATAGTTCTATTCATGGATATTCAATTTCCATGAAGAAAAGTCAATGACTTTGTTATTTTTCATTAACACACATCCCAGGGTCTTTTTTAAAGCATCACTGAATTCCACAAAATGTTCTCCACTTGTGGGTAATGTGAGCACGAGCATAGTGCTATGTCTCGCTTTCATCTACTTTAATATTTTTACGCATTCATAACTCCAAGAAAAAATTACTCCCTTCAAAGATATCATGGTAATAGGGTGGGACAATAGTAAGACCTTTGTCACAAATCATCGATAATATCCGTGTAACCCTAAGAAGCTACTGATATATGTTACTGATGTTGTCCTCGGCCATCCCTAAATTGCATCTATTTTGGAGGGATCCACATATATCACATTTCATGTGATGATATGTCCAAATAATGATACCTCCTTCAATATGATCACATACTTGTTATACATCACATAGAGCTTATCCTTTCACAAGGTCTCTAGTACAGATCTCATATTCTCCACATGATCCTCCTTGGTATTGGAGTATATCAAAATATCATCTATAAAGACTACAAAAAATTTGTCTTGGTAATATATACAGAATCTATTATTCATTTCCCTGATTATTTTTGAGCATTACTGATTCCGAAAGGCATTAATATGAACTCATAGTGCCCATATCTTGTATGAAAAGTTGTCTTGGGAATATCTTCTTTCTTCACCCTTACATGATAATATCCCAACCGCAAATCCACCTTAGAGAAGTATTGTGCTCCATGAAGATGATTGAACATGTCATAAATTCATGGGAGAAGATACTTAATCTTTATTGTTATTTTGTTGAGCTCATGATAATCAATGCAAAGGCACATTGACAAATCCTTCTTCATGATGAAGTGGACTGGTGCACCACATAGTGAAGCACTTGGGTCTATAAACCCATTATCCAGATTATCTTGTTGTTTTTTATTTATATCCTCATGCTCCACAATAGCCATTATATACAGAGTCTTGTATATTGGAAATTCCCTGGGTATAAGATCAATTGAGAATTAAACATCTCTTCTAGGGGGAAGACTAGACAATTCCTTGGGAAACACTTCAACGAATTTCATCACAATAGGCATGTCTTATACAGTTTTTCCTCCTTAGAATCAATCATCTAATCCAGATACACATACTCATAGGGTAGTAATATCCACACTTGAGATGATGGATGTAAATAAGAATCAACTTTTTTCCTTGCACTTGTATTGAATCAGGGGTCAATTCTCTACATAGAGAGTGATTTACCTCCCACAACTATTTATGATGGATCTATATAAAGAAAGCCAATATATGCCCATAATTGCATCAAATTCCACTTGATGGAGTATGAAAATTTTCACTGGGGTGTTTAATCCATAGATTATGAAAGTGGAGGATTCATATTCATTGGACACAATGATTAACCAATTTTCTTACTTACTGACATTTTTACTTCCATGATTTGTGGTGGTTTTGGGAGTGTTCTACTAAACTTTAGAGATATAAAAGAATGTGTAGAACTAGAATCAAGAGGTATGTTCACTGCTCTTGATTGAATAACTAGAATACCTATCACCACTTCATTTCCAGGGTTCATTTTTCTAGTAGTGATGGTAAAAGCTCACCCTTGCTGTCTTGGGGGTTGTTAGTTGCCTCTGAAAACACTAGGCTTAGGGAACTAATTTGTAAGTTGTCCAGGTTCTTTGTTGTTATAGTAATGTACAACACATTGAGGTTTGAATGAAGCATTCCTCTCCTCTTTTTCATTCACAGTACTTTCTTTCCGACTGTTAATAGCAAGGTGCCCTTCTCTTCCACACCTAAAACATTTCATCACCCCATTCATGCAATTTATAAGGTTCTTCTTTCCACATCATCAGAAAGTAGGGTGCTGGATCTTCTTAGCACCATTTGTTTTATCCATCCAACTGCCTCCATTGAAGTCTACCATATGCTTATTATCTCCATTATACCCCTGAGATTCTACGATCTCCATTTCGAACTTGAGAGAACATCAGACAATTTCATCATAGCTGTCGATGTCACAGATTTCTAGCGCTTTCCATAGGCTAGGTTTCATCCCACCAAATAAGAAGTAAACCTTTCATTCGGGGGTAACGACATAGCCAGATGTGTATCATAAAAGACTTGTGAATTTTTCCTCATAAGCTCCAATAGATTCATTGTCCATCTTATTGAGGGAAAGGGTGTCCCTTTTCATCTTAAGCTAGAGGGTGCGCAGAAAATATTTATCAAAAACATCTTCCAGAAATCCTTCAATTAAAATACCTCGTTCTCAGCCTCAAGATTCAGATTTTGGATCAACACCCACCATTGATCGGCTTCACCCTCTATATGATAAGAGTCCCAGAGAACCTTCTCCATTTCAGAACATTGAAGGTTGGAGAAGATCATTTCAAAAGATTTGATCCATTGTTCAATGATTGAGGGATCAGATGACCCCATAAAAGATGGAGTCTATTATCTCCTAAAGTTCTAGATAGTGACTTGTTAATTTTTAGGGGGGGTGGAACGTTCCTCCTGACCCATGTTTCTATTCAAATATTGAGTTAGCTAAGAGGGAATCATGACAATGTTCTTGATTACTGCTTTCTTTGGATTGAGAATCTTATTAGTATAGTCATCACATTGATCTTCAGATTTGTTCTTAGCCCGAGTCCTCCTATTACCTTCCATTGGTTGGAATAAAATTAAAGTTAGGGGTAACACATAAAATGTAATATAAGGAATAAACTAATGACTTATAATTAAATTTTATTTCATTATCATATGAATCAATAGGCTTCAGTCTATATTATCCACGATATACATTCTATGATATATTATTAGGGATTTTTTTGTCCCTTAATAATTGTTCATACTATAATTGTGAATTTACCAAAGCATATCCCCAGGGAGTGTCATAACAAAGAGTGCAGAAAGGCCCGTTGTTGAGAACAAGATTTCATTAGAGTCTAGCTCAAAGTGGTGTTTTCGATTTTTTCCCCTATAATTCAACTATGCGAGATCCGCCTCTACCTACTCGTATCCAGACATTGTTATATTTTCTTGATAAACCACTTACATAATACACACCAAGACATATGTAAGTTTTTATTATACATATTTTTGTCTCTAAGAATCACTAGGGTTTTATAATCCTAATCCAAGAAATATCTAAACCTCCCTCTGATACCAACATTGAAAAAACTTCTTTTTATTATATAATTAAACATAATTTGTTAAATAAACATCATTTGATACAACATTGAAGATTGATATTTATTATTTATTTAGGGATTAGTATCATTAAATAAAAACTTAAACGATGTAAACCATCATATTTAATGAAAAAATCCTTTACAAGATCACTACATTTCCTCGTACTTATCGTTTAATGGGATAACCTGAGGTCATGCATAAAAAAGGGTGAGCTATAAATCCCCGTAAAGGAATAAACATTGAGTAACACAAGGAATAAAATACATGTTAGATAATAGGTATATCATTAGAAAAAAATATAATCATAAACATAAAGGCATGATTAAGCATGATAATCATAACATCGAAATGTGTGAACAACAATTAACATGGAATTAGCATGAGCCAGGTCACATTGCACATGGAGCATGAGTAAATCATCATTGCACATGAATCATAAGTAATACCAAATTTCACATGAGTTATCATGAGTAAACACCCATTTTAAATTTTGTATCATGATACTATACTTTACCTAATTCAATGGAGCTGTATAAGGGTGCACATTTCTTAAACATTTCATTTCTTGCATAAGTGTGCCACATGGACCGTATAACATGGATTCATAAAACATCATCATTTATTCAACGATAAATGAATGTGGAATAAAAAAAATGAAAATATTTCAATAATAAATAAATGTTAATAATGGTGAATACACTTGATAGTGAAATTTGCATGGTATTCACTACACAATGACATTGGCTAGGAAAATAAGTGAAATTTCAACAGCATAACGACATGACGTAAGAATTCATAAAAAATGGATGATGATAGAGAAATGGGTGTCTCATCATATATAAATGAAATTTATATTAATGGGGTCATATAGATATATGTCCAAACAATTTTAATGGAATTTAATGTCATGATACAAAATAATTGAATTAATGTAAAAGAGGATAGTGAAATATCTTTCAGAATTTCGGCATAGTAATTGGTATATATGGGAGAAATTTAATGAGAGAGAAAGGGGTCTCCCATAATTAAAACATAAAAAGGGAATTATGTGGGAGGTTAAAAACTAAACCCCAGTATTTATAATTGAAATTAAAAGGGAATAAAAATTTAATGAATATTACACAAAAATGAGAAAGGAAGAAAAAAACCATTACATGGAAGTGTGATTCCAACGGCTTGATAGAGCCTTAAGAGAGGCTTATTGGGAGCTTGGGTAACCTTGAGAGGATTATATGGAGATGAGGGAAGATTTTGGATGAACTCAAAAGGACTTGAGTGAGGAGTAAGTGGGAGATTGTGTGGGTTTATATAGGAAAGGTGAGGAAATTTTTTATTATTTAGGATTCATAAACCGCACATTAAACTAATACAAACCACAAACCACCCCATGGTTTTTACACATGGATTTTGATAAAGGGAATTAGAAAACAGTATTTTATAAGTCGAACATCCAAACTTCCTAAAATATTGAGGTTTCTTATGTTGAGATGAGTCACACTCCAAATGAAAACAATTTAAAAAGTCAAAATCCTTAAAGTCTTGAAGGGTCCACTAAAGCATTGTATAATAAATCAAAAAAATAAAAAATAACATTATTTTAATGTTAAAACATATATTGGCCAAACATAAATTTTAGAGTATTTTATTACTTCACTATAGGGTCATTATGATGTCATAAAACACATTATATATTTAAACAGTATTTAATTTTTACCCAAAAATTTTATTGTCTCACAAAATTATGAAATATTTACCATTGGATAATTTCAACGTCCTGATTAAAGAAATAATATTAATTTTATCTAAATAATTTTGTTAATATGTTAATTTTTACTTTTAAAATAAAAACAGACATTTATAAAAAATTAATGGCTTTTGACAAAAATGGATTTCAAACCATAATAAAAATTACAACTGAATTCGTAAAATTATACGAACATTTATATTTAATAAAAATTATTTTAAAAACAATAATAATATATTATTAAAATATTATTTAATACAAAAATCCATTATTTCCTCAAAATATATTTCTTAGTTGAACATTAACTAAAAATACTATTTCTGATTTAAAACGTTATACATGGTTACAATAATAAAATGAAAGCATATTCATTATCATATACAAAAACAATATACGTAACCATAGTGATATGTTTTTGTTACATAACCCATTATAAGAACCGAATAAGACCGAAGAGTAAGGTATGCCATGGTGACACACTCTTGGTTTTTCTCGGATAACATTACTCGGGTGGTAATCTCCATCAACATCCATTTCTTTCATAGGTGGCCATGCTCGAGCTTAACATATTCAAGCTCGACATGGGATTGGTTAAGAATGAACCCCAATAAAGCCACCTCCTTTTCGATCTCTATCAAATGGGATTTGTATGGGGCACATCTAATGGATGAGGCCATCACTTCCACCGTCTGAGTAAATTGGATTTTTAAAAGCCCTATATATTTACTAATCATGTGATAACTATTAAACGACTATATTAGAAACAGTCACAATTCATAATGTTATTTTAAAATCCAAAAAAACATAAAACAAAAGAATTGAATATGTTGTAAACCCATTTCACATATTAATACATTTAATTTTATCAAGATGGATTTTCATTAACAAATGTATGGGTCGTTAAACCACTGGCTTGAGAGCCTAATTTAAAATATCCTAATAATGTCGTTAGGAAACCAAAACCCTGATCATGACCCATGTCCCCAATGTGGATTGAACTAATATTAGATAAATCAATCATGAGACATCCCAATGGGGACTGAGATGAAACTCCCTAAGCCAATCTTCAATAGTCCATGGGCTGACGACTAGTGCTAGAAATCCATATCACTATCATGGGACAAATTTATTATGTAGAATTATGTATTCATTAGCAGCCTTTTGTTTTTACATTTCTTAATTTTGTGGTTTTGTAGATGTGTGCCTGTATAATGGTAAATATGTAATGACTCCCATATTAGAGATATTCAATATTATTTGTAGTCTCTATCTCGTTCCCAACTAAAGGTGGACTTGAGGGGTTGTGTCCTTGTCCAAATAACATTTTCTCATGACATCTAACATATTTTTATGAGATTTTATACTAAAAAATTAATTTTTAAGGTTTCACATAAAACACCCTATATTCTTCCTTGTTCATTATTTTTTATTTGTTTCCAAATACATTTTTAAGATTATCTCTTGATTGTTTATTTTTTTTGATTTTGGACATCATATTATTTTTTCTGAATGGTATATTTGGTCATTTTCTAAACAGGGTTCTTTGAAGCATTTTTATAAAAATAATGAAGGAATTGTTTTTTAATTTTATGGCATTAGTGGATTTTCCCACCATCATGAATCCTAAATGTTTTGAAAATTAATTAACACTTTTAAATTATTTAACTCAATGAAAATCTTAATTTTAGCAATTTCTTTCAATTTTAAGCATATGTTTTTTAAAATTTGATAAATAAAAAATTATTATTAAAAATTTTACTAATCACTTTTAATGTATGATCATTTATATCAAAATATGATATTGAATATTATTATTTGTTGAGTTTAATATATTCTGATATCATCAACCATTCATAATTCAATGGAATATGATTAATTATATTATGAATGTAATATTTATATATCATCCACGATATTACTCAGAATGATTTTTGACTATGATTAATAATTGGGGGAAGATATCGACATTTAATTTTCTAGTACCATTAAAAAGGTATATGTTGATTGGGATTCACCCTTTTCACATGAGGAATTCATTGATCTAATTAAGTGACATGAAGGTCCATCTATATCCCCTCAATGAATTAGTAGGTCACTTGATACAAACTAGTTTAGGTATTGGCTTATGTATTACTCATTAATTTGAGGTGTCTTAGTTGAAGCCATGGTGGGTTTTCAAATGTTATGATATCTGAATTACTCAATTATGATGTTATTTAGTTATTTAGCTATGATTATTAGGTTAATATTATATCCCGGGATATTTTTATAGATCATGTGAATACTTATGTTTGATTAGGTGATCATATTCTATTCTAGAAAAATTATGCTCAATTAATTGATAGAATGAAATGTGTTGTGTTATTTTCCATTCCATAATTATTTATTATTTTTTATGATAGATTCCATTGTTAATAAATCATTTTGAAAATCTGTGTCTCCCATTTATTATGTTTAATTTTTTCAAAGATGCTACGAAATTTATTATTACTGATATGTAGGGTAATATAAGGATCATAATGTCTTCCTAAAAAGATTCATTAAAATATATATTATATTTTCAATTGTAATGTAATGGTCAAGTATGTATCCAGTTTTAAAAACTACCAATCTATTTGGACTTTCATTATATGATCCCCTTAATATTGTTCCATGTAAAAATGAATCTTACAAATATAGGTTACGAGGTTCTGGTTATATAAAATATATTAGTGTTCAATTTCCCCATGAGATATATTATTATGATATTCCAACACTCTCTTTTTGGTTTCTTAAATTTAAATATATATAATAATCCAATGTAATAATGTATGTGAAGGAAAATGTGGTGGTTTTATATTATGGAAACCAAATAAAATTTAGTTATTGTGAAAAATATTATTGTTATTGCTAACTAGAAATCAGATGTTAGGATTAATATCATAAACCTAGGTGATTTTAAAAAAACATCATATAAGAGATAAATATGGTTATATTGATTTTTTTGGTGATAAATATCATAATGGCATAAGAATATAAATGACCAATATGTTATGAATTTAGGAATATTAACCTAGGAGAAAGTATAACATAATTGAATAATATTTTGTATATAGTAATGGGTAGAATAAAAAATTAAAATTTAAAGAAAGGGTATTTATTAATATTATATGCTAAAGGGGATTATTATTCATTCCATGGAATCCATTAAATGTTCTAAATGTGGTGAGTATAGTAATTAGGAAAATTAATGTCCATGAAGTAATTAAAAATGGTGGGATATATAAAATCCTTAAAAATAATTCACAGTAAAATGTAATGTTATTGTTGATGTAGATAATGAAAATAAAAAAACACAATAAAGGTATAAACCATATTTTAAATTAATTAATTTAATCATAGGAAGTTATTGAAAATTATGATAGAAAGGAATTATCATGGAATAGGATGGAAAATAATAGTTAATAATGATCATTGAAATATTTTGGTTTCATGAGTTATTCTATGGTTTTTTTATAATTTCAAAGGATTTGACACCCATTTCAATGTTTTATATGATGGTAGTAATTTGTGAGAAATTTAATGCGTTTTTAGAGAGGGTTGTGTTATATATATCAGGTGAAAATATTATTTTAGTAATAATTGTCTTTACATTTTACGAATATAATTTTATTGTAATTGATATCCATTACAGTTCATATGATCTTTTATGAATAATTATTTTTATTCTTGTTCATCAGTTTTTTGGAAACACTATATGAATAATTTTGATATAGATTTAGTAAAAGGAAAAACCATGGGATGTGAGATAACCTGTCACATGTTGAGGGTCTGAAGTGCATGAAGAAACCACCAATGTGTGAAAATGGTGTTGTGACTACTAGTTATATATTTGATATCCTATTCAGTATTCCATCCTTTTTTACATTATTTATTTTTGACATAGTGATTAATTTAACATGGGTTTGAAGAGTGATTGGGAGAATATCCGATTTCAATGGAATATCTCAGTAATTTTGAGAACATTATATGATATGATGGAATTTTATTTGAGTCAGGATTGAATTTCCATTTTGAACCATATGTGATCTAACTTTGTATTTATGGAGCTTCAAACTATTTATATAATATATTATCATCAATAGAGATTATATGATTTTTATAGGCATTTTCTCTATGAGACATTAAGATATATTATGTGATTTTGAGATAAATTCTAAAATTGACTTGGTAGAAAATGAAATCAAATATTTATAATTAAATTATAGAATACAAATATTTGATAAATGTTACGTATAGTTAATTATTAAATGAGACTTTTTATTTTTGGTTTTATTGTTTATGCTGGGGTGATTAATCACATAATTATTCATTTTAAGGTTTATTTGTTTTTGAAATTATCTAAACATATGATAATAATTTAAGTTTTTTAATGTATAATAATGAGAAGAAAACCTTATTTTCATTTTATAGAATTGTGTGATCTATTATAAGATTATTTTATTTATCCTAGCATGAAAAATTCACTTGAATACTGATCGTTTAGAGAATGATATGAGGATTTTGAAAACATCAGTCAAATAATGAAATTCAATATCCTTTTAATAAATCATATATTTATTATTTTTTAGATACTAATATTAAAATAAACATGTTTTCTATAATTATATACAAAATCTTGGGTTATTTTTCATATAAATTCTTTTAATTCCATATAATGATTTCAAACATGGAATCCTAGTTAATTGTTATTCTCAATGAACATCCTACTTCACTTTTATTTTGTAGATTTTTTAATTACCCAGTTTGTGATGTGGGATTTAAAAAACATATTTTTAAAACTCACAACCAACATTATTTAGACTAATTTCAAATTTTTAGAATTTAATTTAATAAGTGGTTGAGAATGTTATATCCTTATATTTTGAAATATGTTCATTTTTTTTGATAACATGTACAACACCAAAACATATCTTCAATAACCTGTGAAATATTATTATTTGAATATCTTCTTTATAACCTATAAATTAAAATTAAAGGAACGAATATGACTAAATAATTTTTGAAATATATATAAATATTTTAATTAATACCAATTTATTGATTTATTTTACAGGATCAAGCACTAAATTCATGGTAATACTTTTTTAGTTTTTAAAGACATCTTTCCATTAAATTTGTATTATATTTTTTTTAAATAACATAGTAATGAGTATTTCAAAATTTTAGATCATTAATATGATAACATCATTAACGTTTTTTAAATTATTATATCAAAATTAAAATTAATTTTAATTTTAATACTTTTCTAAAAATATTGACATTTCAAAGAGTAAGTGAAAAATATGGATTTTCATTAAATATCACTTTTTTATTAAATTTGTATAAAAATTATATTTATATTTTGGATACAATGTAATATTAATTTAATTTATATTCAATAAAATAATCAACTGATTATTTTTAAATGAATTCGATACAAGAATTTAGTATGGAATATTTTATAATTAAAAGTTAATTTCATTTTGAAATACCAGTTTTCTCTGAGTTTGAGTAGTTTAATATTAAATTTAATTATTCAACTTCAATGATTCATGTTTTATATATGGAATCCATATATGAAATCAAGATGTCAAATTTTGCTAAATATTTCCCTTTTTTGGATAATTTGAATAGTATCCATAATAATTCATTTACCATGTTAAAGGGTAAATTGGTTAATTAAAGTTAAATATTAAATTATTTGGACTATGACATGACCATAAAACATTACATAATTATACTAGATAATATATATATATCCAATTTCATACATGAATAAATTATTTGGAATTTATTTTAGTTTTGATGTGATTATAACCATTAATAAATATTTTTAAAGTAAATTAATAAATATCACCATACTATTTAAATAACTGTAATATTTATCATATGGAGATAAAAATATATCAATATATATCATGTTATAAATATTCATTTGAACTATAAATGATTTATATTCATCATGATAAATCATTTTTAACTTATAGTGAAGTAATAATTAACTGAAATCTTTACAAAGAGTAGGTGTAACAATTATTCTATTAATGGAAAATATAATAATTGATATTATGAAATTCAAAAATAACATAAATTGGGATAATTAATATGATACATGAATTATCTATATTATTATTAACTTTTAGTAGTGTAATAAAATATTCTATTAAAATTTCATATATTTTAAAATTTTATTTATTTCAATTTAATTAAATGGTCTAAAAATCATATTATTGAAATTTTAAAATAAAAAATATTTTATTAAAAGAAATCATCAGTCCTATAAAATGATTGATATATTTTTGATATTATCATCCATGTTCAAATTATTTTCCCTTTTTCCATTTATTGTAAATCTCATGACTATGAATTATTAAAAAACACAATGTCACTATATGTGTGTAATTATTTTGTTGGTGTTAAAATTATATTTAGAAAGATTGTTTTGGACTCAAGAACCCTAGGTCCTAGAAATTAATTTTTAGAAAATATAAATGCAACAACACATATCATACATGAGACACAAAGAGTCAGCATTTTTTTCTAATCCAATCATTTTTTACCAATTTGGACGTCCAAATTATTTTATATTAAATTAATATTTTATGACATACCATGTGTTCCCCTCCCATCTATTATAAGTGGGAAAAACCATTTCTTATTTTATAACACATATAACCATATTTTAAGGCCATTATATTCCAAAATACCATCCCGAATTCATCCTTCCTATGATATGAGTGGATACCAACCTTAGTGATGTAATGTTTTAATGCAATGGAGGTTCTCTGAATAAGAGCTTTATCATTAATCAAAATGTTTTTTTCACATGTCATTTTCAACACACTACAAATATAACTCATACATTCTTATATATTTAATTAATAATCTCTCATATACTGACAATTTAATATTTTAATTTAGTTACATATATTCATATTAATCCTACTTGTAATAGATATGGAATGAATTGTTTTTTTGTACAGTGGACTACCGCCTCACAGACTGATGTAATCCACATTCAATCATAACTTTTCATGAAAGGATATAATATTTAAATTCAAGTTTTAATATGACATCCCTGACATCTTTATCAATATGAAAAGTTAGTTTATCATTTTATCTCTAACCATTCATTTTATGGAATAATGACTATTTTGTTCATATGTACATGTCTACTAAGACATTCACAAAGAAATGTTATTCATTTTTCATCACCATATTTTGTAGAGTGATATTTATAAGTTTTTTAATTAAAAATATAAATTTATGATATATTGATCATTTTACATTGTTTAAATAATACTTACATTCTAATAACTATTTTTTTGGGAAAATAGAAACATTACTCTTGTATATGCATGTCCTACCATCTCCATGATATTAGTATAGTTCATATTTCACAAAAAAACATTACTGATTGGTTTTAATATTTTACATGATGTTCCATAATTATAATTATTCAATTATTTTTATTCTAGAGATGAAATAATAGTGACAACTTTTACAGTATTTAATCAATTAATTTATTTATGGAAAGATGAGTTGAACATCGCCAAAACACCCGACATAGATTTAATTGATTATGAAATTTTATATAACACATTAGTAAGCTAAATATGAGAGACAATATAATTGAAAAAAATTATCAATAATTTCAATAATTAAACTAATTTTATTTCTGAGGATGATAATATACATACATAAAAATTCAAATGGGAGGAAAGGGACGCATTACATTGAATACCGCAATTTACATGTTTTCCTATTTTCTATCATAAATAGTTTTCTTTCATGTGATTGTAATTAAAAAATCTAATGAAATATAAAAAATATATATGTGGTTTATAATGTAATGTTTTTCATATCTAGCATCATAACATTAATAAAAAAAGATTATTTTTTTTATTTTACATAAGAGGTTTTCATTTAAATATATTTATTTAAATATTCACATTGAAATCATTTTATTCATGTCCATATTTTTAGGAATTTTTATTGTTAATTTATATGGAACCGAATGATTAAAAAATGGTAATTTTTCCCCATTCTTTAAAACATTAAATATATTATAAAATGATTCAATTTATATAATGTCTGGAATTTATATACAAACATGAAAAAATTGTTCATTTCTAATTAACATGACAATATTGACAAGTCCCACCAACATTATTTTATATTTGGATTAATATATAATTATATATGTTTAATTCAATTAAATCACCTCTTTCCCTTTATTTTTTGAATTATATTTTTGAAATTTTTTTTTATGAAATGATATATAATGATATATGAAATTGTTTTATTATGGGTGAGAATAATATTTTTATAAAGAGTTATTATTATATTATTATTATAGGGTATTTTTTATTTGGATTGGTGGCTCTATTATAAAACAAATATGTATGTTTCTATTATAAAAATTATTGGATAAGTCTATTATTTCAATCCAATACAATGGGTAATTTGATAGAGTAAATTGATTATGTTTCCCCTAAGATATCTTGAAAATATACTGTGATGGTTATTTCTAGTGTAGATATAACTGTTTCTCCATGTATAACCATGGTATTGATTTTTATTGTAACCATGAGGGATAGTCCTTAAGCAAGTGTGATATGGAAATGATTTCTCAAGAAAAATAAATGTTTTATCAAAAAATTCTGCAGTTTTTTTCAAGAAACTTTTAATTTCTCAAGTTTATATTATGATCATATGTTTAATGAACATTCATCACAACTACATATCAACCAAAATTTTAACATTTTAGCATATTTATTATGATTTTTATGGATATAAAAGAATACTTCATCTCTATTATTTGTACTAGAGTATTTATTTTTGAATTTTATATAAAAATATTTCGTAAGAGAATTTGATTTATTTGTTAAGAAATATATCATTTTAAGATACCAATATTATTTTAGAAATGGAAAATAATTTATATGTATTCATTAACTGATAATTTTTTTCAATCATTTTATGTCCCATACATTTGTTTTTGGGCTCATCATGTGTCTAAAAAATTGAAACTGTTATATTAAGTACAGATTAATGTACCTAGAATGTTTAATTTTTAATACCATGTCCCAAAAATTTAAAACAACTAATGTTCTCGAAAAATTTATAGGATAAGAAGAACATAGATCAGATGTTGAAATTCCTCTATATCCATTACAAAAAATATGATATGGGGAATTTTATAATTTTGTCTAAATAGAAAATGTTTAAGATAACATGGTTAATGATACAATAAATTTGTATATTATAGTTGTATACTCAATGTGAACCATTTTGCATTTTGATAAATGGTTATATCTATTTGTACACAATGTAATAATGGATTTGGAGGAAACTGTGGTGGTATTATAAATAATAAATTGAACAAAAATTGGGTTTTTAGTAGAAATTTTTGTGATAATCAATAACTAGATAACAAAATTTATGATAAAAAACAAGATCATAGTTTATTTTCCTAATGCACATATTAAGATATATATGATGACTTGTTTATGTTATTGTTATATTAGTGACTAATATAAAAATATTTAATGACAAGTATGATAATTATTTGGGATGAAGCATCCAAGAAAATTTCTGATGTGAATGAGAATATGTTTTTTATTTTCTAAATGTGGTAATATATCAATAATTCATGTAGAGAAAATGGAATAATTCAATATACACCACGAATAATAATAAATTCCATCCAAATATATCCATTGTATTTTTAAATGTTTTGAGTACAAGAATTATAAAATTAGATATCCTTGGGGTAAATTGACTTAATAATCTATAATTTTCTATTTTTTGGTTTATTATTTAAAAGTTGGGTTTTCACTTTAGTTTTAGGTGATTCAGATCAATTTTTTATGTTTTAGGATGTTTTTATTCAATTTTACGGTTTTTTTGTAAATGGTTAAGGGGAAAATATGTGAGTCCTTGGGTATATTCTAATTTTTAGTTTTTTTTCATCTCTAATGGGTTTTATTTAATGGGTATCATAGGGTTAAAATGTAACCATATGTCCCCAAAATTCAACTATATAGGGCTTTTATAACCCATGATTAGGGAACATGACATTGGAATGGTTAGTCAAAATCATACAAGAAGCTCACACATGGTTGTACAGTATTTGATAGAACAGAACCACATGGTTTGCATAATGTTTCCATACCCTTGAGACAAAACCATGTGGGTGTAGTATGAGTCTAGTGAGGGAAAAATGGGTGGTGTATGGTTTCCTTAACCATGAAACCAAATCGTTCAAAGTGCTCAGTGTCAGTTGAAACAATTCATTACCTTTTCCACCTCTTCATTTTTTTCCCAAATGCCCCTCTCCTACTTGTTTTGAGTCATGTGACCATATTAAAGTTAATACTATATTCCCCATGCCACCCCTACATATCACATGGAGCTCCATGGGGATTTTTAGTTTTTTGTGGATAAATATTCATGTTAATCTTCATTATTCTTCATTAGTCATCAATTTTATTCATTTTTCCCTCTAAAATGGACTCGTTTCTCTAGGTATAATGCTTATATTGTTTTTATTTGAGGGTATTGAAATTTAAATGTTCCTCTTGGTCTCCGTTGTCTCATTATGACTTCATTATTTCTTTTTTGGGGCCATTGTAAAATCTCGTTTGGTTTATGGTAGGTTTCCTTATGCATTAGTCCTTGAACATAAACAATATTGAATTTCAAGCCTTTAAAATACATTTTACAATAATTAAGGTTTTACAATCCTTTTAATAAGAATTTTAATTTAAATTTTGTTGATTTATCCTTTTATTGAATTGTTTTAATGTGATTTATTATGATTCGTATTCCAAATATTTGATAAAAGAATAATTTTAGATTATGTGTTGTTTGTGGTGTCTAACTTAATGTTTCAGATTTATAGGTGGTTTTTGTCTATAAATGTAAATGATGTTTATTCAATTGTTTAATTGAGTGGTTTTTAATTTAGAAATGTTATTTTAATCCCTTACAAAATATCATAATTTGTGAAAAATATTCGAGGTCTGGATATAAATATTGAAATGGATTTTCATTTCAAATCTCTCATTCAGATTTATCAACTGCCATATTTATTTCTAAACGAAATGGGAGGGTGACTTTTGGGTGGGACATCACTTGTGTTATGATGGATCTGAAGGAAAGGGATTATCCCATTGGGTTATTTTGGCATGAATCTTGAATATGTATATTATTTGTTTCTTTTGGTCCCACCACCATTTTATAATAATCATCGGAACCTGTCATATATAGAGTAATATTCCAGAATTATTTCTATAATAGTTTAGGGATATGATTTCACTAGTGGCCCTTATTGTGACCATTATCTGAATTGGGATTATACCATAAGGTTAGGTCATGAAGAGTCTTAAAAAATGATGGGTTTTGATTGCATAAGGCACCCCAATATTATAGATCCAAATAGAATAAAATATAAATCACCCCCAGATTTATGAGGTAATCCCATTTTACCTACCACACATTTATCTGTTGTAGATAATGTAGGCAGTTCTTTTGGAATGGTTACCTATGTTAGGATTCATTCCCATTACCATCATTGTATTTGATTTTACATCGTATCCATGGTGTTTCCTTTTGGAAAATATTAATTATTTTTTCACATTCACTTAAAAAAATATTTTAAAAATTATACATCAATAATTCCTTAATAATATTTTATTATTTTTCTATCTCTTCACCAAAATTCTCAACCCTCCTATTTTTGGAAAATAACTGGTTTTTATTTTTTAGTCAAACGGAACATGCTTTTTTTAGAAAAATATATTTAATCCTATGATTATTTTTTGTATTTCTTGAAACCATTAAAATATTCTTTTAATTAAATGATATTCATTGGGAATTTTATAAATGGTAATTTCTAATGAGTTTTAAAACTCATGTATATACATTCTTATTTATTTTTAGCCTCATGGGATGTTTCTATCTAGGCTTTAGTCAATGGGGAGAGAATATTGGTTTGGTGTTCAGAGAGTGAACATTAGTGACACATAAATAATTAGTGGTCATTATGTTTAGACAGAATATCACTTTAGTTTTCTATTTTTTTAGAAATTATTTCATCCCAATTAAGGATAAAAAATTATTTTATCATTCTTTTAATTTTAAATATTTTATATTAAGCGAAATCATTCCCACCGTGACTTTGTGATGCCTTATTAATAGTTTCAAGCCTAGGAGGATCATGAATTCCTCATGGGCCATATCTTTGGTAAGATATGGGGCCTAGTTCATGGTTAACCATTGTTGCTTCATTAAAACATTGTATCAATGACTTTATTCATTAGAGGGAATATCATAAGATTATCTTTTTAAAATAGGATATCAATGTAAAAGGAGTAATAATACTGAAACATGGGGATTATGCATGAGGATGTATTTGACCAACACATTCTTTGATCGATCATGGGTTACTATGGTATGTTGGGTATTGATATTGTCACTAAATTTATTCTGCTATTATGAAAGAGGTCTCCTTATTTATATTTTATTTAATATTTTTTTTGTAGTTGTATATTTGGGAAATGAAATTTGTGTTTGTCATGTGGTCATAGTGACATACTTGTGTCTTAAAAGACAAGAGAAACCTATAGAGGTTTTCCAAACATTTTATTTTTATTGGTTTCATAATTTAAATACAACCTCAAAACATATGTCCAAGGCTACCATTGAAACTAGTATCACCATCGTAGATTTATTTTGGTTCTCTCTGATTTAAAAATTTATTTGAAATAATTGTATTAAATTTTGAATTCCCATATTTCAAAAGATTGAATTTTGTTTTTTTTTGGAATTTAAAAAATTGTAATCAAATTTATTCAATTTTTTTGGAAATTAGATTCCAAAAAAGAAACATTTGATATTATTAATATAAATTGAAATTATATTAAAAAAATTTATCTTTTTAAAATGATGCAGTTTTTTCATAGAAAAGGGGTTAAATTTCATGGATGAATTTTAGGTATCTTAGTGGAATTAAATGATCAGGAATGTTGACTTGAAAATTGTTTTTGATGTTGTGGTCAGTGACTATTGTGAAATTTTTTTCATAATTTCGTGATTTGGACTTTTTTAAGCTATTTTTTAATTACGAAGTGTTCTTGATAGTGAGTTTGATCAGAATTTTTTTGTATTGTTTATAGTAATTCCACTCTAATGATTAAATGGAAATTCAATGTGGTTCTCTATTTTCCTACTCTCTAGAAGATGACTATAATTAAGTTTATCTTTTATTTTTGAATATTAATCATCTTTTCATTTATGGTAAATGTTATTATTTTGATGCATAATAATGGATTTTAATAGTCAAAATGATCTTCACTTTCTATTAGTTTATTTTGTATCTATGGGTGATGTTCTCTACTTATATGCTAGATGTTAAGAATTGGAGGTGGTGGAAGTAGATAATTTGGATAAATACTAGGGAATATCCATTCTTGGGATTCATTATGGATTCATTTGTTTCAAAATAATTTTATGAGGTTCTGATTGAGTCAAGGTTTAATGAGATGTGTTTTTTTAGTAAATTTGTGGATCAGTGTTTGAATTCGTTTATCATTTTCTAAAGCTATCCTACTATATTTCTAGTGATGGTCAATGATGATTCCCTATATTCATCACAATTTTAGAAAATAGATTCATCTTGATATGTAGTTGATGGTGTCAATTTTAATCATTACATAATTTTCTAATGAGTTTAGGAAATAAATTTTTGTTGAGGATATATTGGGGTAAGTTCTTGAGAAATTCAATCCTCCATCTGTATCTATAAGACGAAAATGGAATTATTTCAAAGAGATGTGAATATATGCTGAATAAGATAGTGAAATAATAATGGGAAAATATAGGTGTGTTATTAATAAGATATCCTAGTTTAGAGGAATCCAATTTGTCCATGTTCCCTGAAGACATGTCATACTTATGGTAATTATGGAAATATCCATAAATTGATCAAGGGTGTCACTTAGAGGATGTGTGTAGTTTGAAACTCTCTTGAAGAAGAATAATATAGTAGATTATTTGGGGGAATGGGATTATACTTCAATTTATTTTTGTGGATTTTGATGTAAATTTTATCATAATTATAATTTATGTATCTTTTTGTGTTCTATTGTTTTCAAATGGAAAAGGATTTTGTGTTTATTTTGGGAAACACTTTTTAATGAAATTTTTTTTTGGTGAGTTATAAATTTTATTTCTGATACTGGATGAGTTTTTAATTTTCATTTTGGTTTGATTAGTTTTTTTTGATTATGTGGGGTTTTTCCATCATGGAGTGACATTATTTGTTGGTGGTATTTGTTTGGTATCATTATAGAATTCAAATAAGGATGGGGTTCTACATTGGGATGCTGTTTTGATTAGAGTAATCCTTAATTTTTATCTTATTTAATTACTTGGTTCTTCTTTTTGTAGATTTGAGGTAGTTAACAACTATGATTCATGATTCTTTGCTTCCCATAACTTGAAGAATGATGGGCCCTTGGATTATGCACAATGGTTTTGGTTATAATTTTTTCAGAGGGATATGGTCTTTAATGTATGATATTATTAAATTACTATTAATCTGAATAGTTCATTCAGGTATTGGTCTATGTTTTTTCCTAGGGGTACTCTAGGCGTTAATTTTTTGAGGAGTTTAATTATGTCAATGTGTAGAAATATTAATTTTCTTTAGTCAACTGTAATAATTGTGTCTTTCCTGTGGAAGAAATATAAATGATGAGTAGAATTTTCACACCATGATTTTTAATTTTCTCTTTTTTCAATTTATATATGGAAGTACTCCAGAGTTTCAAGTGTTTCATAGGAAAATTTTATTTTTAGAATTTTTTAATTATCATACAAGGGTTTTTTACTTGTTGAAGGGTGCACCATGAGTTTCTTAGGGGTGAGATAATTTATTAGTTAATTTATGTCAATGATAGTTTTAGTTGAATGGGTAGTGCATGGTAATATTATAACCATCAGGCTCCCAAGATTAAATATCTGGTTCCTGGATATCCCTTGATTAGGGAACATGACTCAATCATGTTTTGTGTGAAACATGCGAGAAATGAAAACAAGGTTCTATAAAAATTTATAGAACCTAACCACATGGATGGAAAACAATATCCCAAAATGTACTCTAAAACTTTGACACAACCCTTATAGTCCATCATGGGATGCACAATTGGATCATGGTTTCCCAAGAAGTGCATCAGATGTATGAAAATAAATTATTATATTATATACATAAAAATAGTGTAAAATGGTTCATTACTTTAATAGAAATTAATATGTAATAGTATACATGGGAACATCTACTGTGTTTTAATACTCAGTCATGTGTCTTCTTCTAATTTTTTAGAATCAGGTGCAAGTTCCCATTTGTATTAGAATGATATAGAGTGATGTTGGTTTTTGGGATCAGAGTATGACCCTCAAGGTGAAATAGTGTTTTTGGGCTTGTTTGGTTCAGTTATTATTTTATTTTATATTATTTTCTATTTTTTTTGGTTTCTAATTTATGTTGAGATATTCATTTATCAATCCACAGGTTTGTTTATTTTATATTTCATGAAATCATTCATAGCATGAATCTATTATTCCACAACAATATTTTTCATCCTTATATGATTGGGAACACATATTGATCCTTTTCATAGGCCAACATGGTTGATGAGATTGAGGTGAAAACATTTTCTTTTGTGATACAGAAATATCAACAAATGGATCAATGTGACTATACATATGAATATTTAGAAATGAATATTTATATTCTTGTTGAAGATGAAGTAACATATAATTAAATATGAAATATACGTATTATATATTAACAAATTTTTTTGATGTAGTTAAGTTGTTATATATGGTTCATATTTTATATTAGTAATTTTGTATTAAATAATAAAATTTTAATTAATTGTAAATAATGAAGTTTAAATGGTTAATGTTTGAAGATTTATGATATAGTGGTTCATTATATGTTATATGACTTAGAATTCTTTTTAGGATTTTTGTGATGGGATTCCATCATGATAAATTTATTGTGTTTTGTTAGTTTTTTGTGGTGTATATAAAAATTAATTAAAGAAATTATTGTATAAAGTTTCATTATATTTTTTTGCAAAATTTTTTATAGGTATTGATTAGAATTATGGTACATATTTTCCTTTATGATCCATGTTATATTTAGGGTGTTCAAAATAGTTTTGTGAATTTTATAAAAAATATTCTTATAAATGTCCTACAAGAGGAATACCCATAGGCATGGTGAAACTCCGTCACATCTGGCTAGGCTGCGAAGCATGATCTCACAACTGAAGTATGATATGGTTGCAACACATACTAGTGGACTGTGTGATGACACTAATAGCCTGAAATAATTTTTTACTCAATATTATTGATATATAATTATTATTGATATTGTTTGAAGTAAAATTTAATGTAACCCTATTTTTGGCGAGTGATAATATGATTAAGTGATTTTGGAAGAAGATCAGTGTATATTTTTTTAAAAAAAATCTATTAATATTAGATTTTATTTATCCAGTAAATATTGACTTATTTTTAGAAGTAAATATGATATATATGTGGCATAATTGGGTATTCTTGTAATTTTTAAAAACATTTATTATATTTTTTATATTATAAGATTATTGAATATACATTTTTTTAATGAGACATTAAGAGTGATAGATGTCTATAATGATAAATGAAAAAAATCACATAAAATAATATTTAATCAATTTTTTAAAAATAAATCACTTATTGAATAATAACATGAATTTTAATGTTATTTATTTATAAAATTAACTTGTTTAATTTTCATGTGTTATTGATGGGGATTTTTTATTAATTTTGTTCTTCATTTTTTGAAGGATTATTCATTTTTTATGATCTTACCATTTGTTCAACATTTTTAAATTTGGTAAATGTTCAAAGACATGTGGAATGATATATTTTAATTTTATAATTTTTTTATCCATTGAATGATTATTTTAGCGATACATTACTAAAAATATCATTTCTATCAATATTAATTTTGATAAACAAATTATATTGTTATAAAAATTGATCTGATATTGAATTTCAATATGAAAACTAGCTATATTTTATTATTCAATTATTATAGATGATAATGGAAATCATAAAATCTTGTAAAAAGATATATAATAATACAAATTATGTACAATTTTCTTATAATAAAATAAGTTATAATTTTATTAACTATAGATTTAGGATGTTCTGATTGATAAATTTCTCAAGAACATGTTCCCAATAACTCTCTATCAATCCATGGGTGCTAGTTTTCTTCATAAAATAATATGTTTTCACATATATCTACTGATTAAATAAATGGAATTCAAATTATGTTTTATTACTTTCTACCTGCATACATCTCTTTATTCAATTTTCAACGATATATTTTTTAAACCCTTTTTACGATATTGGATTTCATAAATGGTATTTTATAAAGAAAAAAATCACATCCTCTAAGACCATGTTCAAATTTCAATTATTTAATTTATAAGCTAAAGGGATAATGTAATATCATTGGATTTTAAAATATGTTAATTATGTTCAATAATGTGTAAGACACACTACACCATATTGAAATGAACCAAAAATATTAATTTTTAAATATAACAATTATAACTTATCCATTAAATTGGTGAGTATGAATTAGATTAAATGATTTTTGAAATACATGTATAATCATATTAACCTATAATAATTTGTTTATTAATTTTTTTGTTAATGAGAAATAATATTTTAGTAAAACCATTATATTTACACAATATAGTTTTTTAGGAAAATGGTAATAGATTCCATTTTGAGAGAAAATAAAATAATTTACTTCTGGATCATTTTGAATTTTTTTTATAATATTAATATATTTCTCTAAATCATAAAATTTTTATTCTCCTAAGGTATAATTTACATATTTTTTAAGAGAAATAAAATTTTCAATGAATAGATATGAAATCTGAATTTTATTAAAAACAAAATTTTTTGTTGATGTAATATTATCATGAAAATATATATTTGATAAATTTTAGAATTTATTTATTTATTATTTCATAAATAATTTAATTTTCTATTTTAAAAAAAACAGATAGATGAATTTATTATAAAACCATTTTATAACTGAAATATAATTAAGAAAACTATATTTATTCTCCCTTTTTCAGTTTAGATATATTTAAAATTTTATTGAATTTTCATTTTAAATTTTGATAAATTTAGAACATATTTTGAATAATTATTTTAATTTTTTTGAATAGTAAAATTCTATAGTTTGTTAATATAATTAGTAACTAAAGTAAATTTAGTTACAACTGTAATGGTTAAATCATGTAATTAATATAAAAAATTCAATTATGGGGACAACAAAACTATACTAACACTTAATGTAATTTAATTGGATGAGTCTATTGAGTTTAGAATTTTCCAATATTCAGAAATATAACTTTTATTTTATTTTAAATGATTTGGTCCTTCATAATATTTTAGGATGCCAAAATTATAAAATGTCACACTCTTGATTCAAATATATATATTATTTGTATAATAATAAAGAATTGAATATATATTTTATTTTATATTTTAATTTTATTTATAAATTATTTACGATTATCATGGAATTTGTTTTAATTTATAGTGAAATAATAATTATCATAATTTTTTACACAAAGGGAACATTGTATCTAATCAATTCATGGAAAAATAAAATAAATGGTATTAAATATATTACCATTATTATATTTTTAGATATCAAATGTGATCCATGCATTTTATAGACTAATATAACTTTTTAGGTATATAATAAAATATTTTTCTTTCATATTTTATATGTTTTTGGGATGTCATTATGATCAATTTAGTGAATAGTTTTAAAAGATATATTAATGAAATTTTTAATTAAAAATACAACATAGATTGATATATATTTTCCCAAAAACTCAGATTTATACATGTTATTAGTGTACGGTTTATTATGTCATCAACAATCTATTTATTGGAAATTAGAAAATTTATGGTAACTATATTTATATTCAATGAGTATATAACCTTATTATTGTGGTAATTATGAGATTAGTTAACATGGGGTTAAAATATGATGATAATGGTTATAATGTACTATAAACATATAAGAAAATTAGTAGGTGGTAATATTTAAGCTAAAAATCATCTATAATTTTAGTCTTATCAATTTTGATTTCTTTCTAAATATAATTTTTTTATTTAAATTATTATTTTAATAAATTCAAAGATATATCTTAACATCTCTAATGGAATTTAACCATCTCGTCTAAAATATTTACACATAAAAAACCACAGTTTTCATCCATTCTATACACTAATCACCTTAAAAAATATATAAGGATGATCTTTGGTAAATATTTATGGTTGAATACCTATATTGTTTTTGTTATTATGTTTGTAAAATAATGTTTTTTTGAAGAAGATGTATAACATTTAACATTATGTTTTAGTTTTAATTATTCTCCAACATGCATGAAATATTATTAAACCACTCATATATATTTAATTTTTTGTCCTAGATACAATTAAATGTAAATGTTTAGTGAAATAATATATTTATATCTCTGACCACCATCAGATTGATGAGGAATCTATCATTTGTGTGTACTATATACTACAATATTGCAGAACGATGAAAATTAGTTTCCATCCCTTCAATTCACATAATGTTATAATTTGGGAATTAATGTATATATATGATAATCATGACATTTTTTTCATTATTTAAAGATAAAATTACATTTACTTTCTAAAAAATCCTTTCACAGCAGAATTATAACATCATTATGTGTATAAGTGGACTTACACCTCCAAGAAGTGAAGTGATTTATTTTTGAACACCACATCACATGGATGATATATATAATTTTTTTAATTTAATAATAGTATTTTATACAATATTTTCATTTCGAATGATAAAAACACCTTATTTCCTCAATGAATGTTTAAAAATATAAATGTTACATGTTCTCACTTACGAATTACAATGTTAGATATTTTAATCTAGTTCATTTTTCATTAACATCGTACAATATTATTATGATGTTTAATATATACAAAAATTGATAATTATATCTTTAGTATTATCCTATAAAATATTTTATAATGACCAATTTTCCCATAGTAATCCTTCACAATTCATTTTGCACATACGATCTAAATATCTCTAAAATACATGATGTGAACTTCATTGATTATATAATTTTATATAACATTAAATTAAGTGAAATAAATGTATTAATAAAAATTAAAATGGTTTTTAGTAATGTAAATAATCAATATTAATTTATTATTAAAGGAAGATAAAGATAATATGTGATAATTTAGACCCATGTTGAGGGAAAAATTACTTTTAACACTATAATTTAAATATTTTCAAATATTTCTCTAAATAATTATATGAAATTCCCATGAATTTGTAAATATTTTAATAAAAAAATGAGTTATACTATAATGAATTAAAAACATTGTTTTTATCACATTTCACTTCTTTAAAATGTTTTTAAAATATCTAATGTTTTTATGATATTATATAATGGACTTTCATTGGAAAAATATTATTATAATGTTTTATAAACAATTTTTTTCCTTGTAAATAATTGTTGAAGCTATTTTATATATTTTCATCATTTTTTATAGAATAATTTTTATGAATTTTTTATTTAATTAAAATAATTAATAAGATTATTTTTAAGGAATTGTTTTTATATTCATTGAAGAAATAAAAAAATATTGTTTTTTTTAATTTATATGAATAAATCTCATATTCCCATTAATTATATTTTCCTATTTGAGTCCTTTATTTGATAAAAAACTTATTTATTGAAATGACATCATTTAGTTTATTCTTTTAATATTTTTGTTTATAAAAATGTGGTTCAAGAAAATGGTAAATTCAATATATGAGAACCCATTAAAATATTGAAAATTACTATTTTCAGATTATTTATGATTATTTTGTGTTTCTTTGTAATGTTTTATGTTGATGGTGGTTCATTTTTAAAACTTGTATTTGTGATTTATCCCAAACCTAATGCACAATGATCCCGTTATACCTCTCCAATGAATTTGATAAAGGGAAAATGCTAATGAATTATCTTTATCCTAAGAGATTTGGGGAATATAGTATGATGGATATTATAGGTATAACCATGACTATTATTTCATTTATAACATTGATGGTCACACCATGTATAAACATGATGGGTATTCCATGTTTAACCATGAGGGTTACTCAATAAATAAGATTGATTTTAAAATGATACCTCAATTATCATAAATTTCATATATATTATTTCATGGATTTTCACATGAATATTTTCATTTCTCAAGGTATGGTAATAACATTTTGATTAATGAAATTTATTTTAAACATTTGAGGGATGTATAGTATTTGTATTTGAAAAATTAATAATTTTTTTTCACAATTCTAAAGAAACATAAGGTAATTTTATTTTTAAAAGAATATTTCATATGGAATGTTTTAGGTACATCTTAGGGATGATATGTATACCTATTGGGGAAGAAAATTTCATTCCAAAACTCTAAGGATTATTTTGGAAAAAGGATAAATTTTTATAATTATTAATCAGATGACTATTTATTTCATTATTTTTCACTAAATATGCATATAGTTCATATCCCATGTTTTAGAATGTTTCATTATATGGTTTTAATGTTTTTTATCAATAAATAAGAGGTCATCATTAAAATTGATAATATATTTCATTAATGGATGTAGTGTTCAATTTAAAATATTGAATTTTAGGGGAAAATGGATACTAATTACAAATATCCAATTTTACATTTTCAGAATATTATATATTATCTATGGACTAAATCACTAAAACTCTAATCCTAATAGATATTTGGGAAAGAAAAGAACAAAATTCTAGTTTAAAGTCTTTATAATCTATAATGTTTAATAAGGGGGAATTATTTTCCGATAATCTCAATAATATTATTAATGATATAAATATAATGTATATTAGTTACATATATATATATATTTTAACACCTGTGATATCTAAAAAGTACACTATTTTTTATAGCTTATGCTACACTAACCACAGAGCTTAAACAAACTCTAAAATATTATTACTTTTTCAAAAATAATTTTATGTAGACATTTAGTTTTTAGGGAATAAGTAGTAATAACCAAATTAAAAAATATACAAATTTACACATAATTTATAATATATTAATATATTTAGTGGAAATAAACTCATAATTTTATTGTTCTCATTTTTCATCATATATATGTTTTTTAATCAATTATTATTGCATTCTATTGGAAAATAAATATAAGTTAATTTTGAAAAATATAAAAATTTTATTTTAAAAAAGGTCATAATGTTGAGATTCATTATTTAAATATTTGTATGTTGAATTTTTTGTAATCTTCTATGAAGAATAAATTTTAGTGAATACTGAAAAATACAGAATTTTGATAAAAAAAATATTCAATAAATTAAATAACATAAAATTAAAATTAGGTTTTGAATATAAATTAAAATATCAAAATATTTGTTAATTTATAATTCATTAACAAATATTATTTTTAACCAATTGTATATTTTATTTTAAAATAATTTTAGTTTTGTGCATACAAATTAGTTTTTTTTGAAAACCAATTTAATATTTGTAATGATTACGTTTTTAATTTATTTAATATAATATATAAATTGGAATGTATATAATGATATTTATAGATTATATATCCTTAAATATTAATTTATTGTAACAAAATTATAATTAGTAGTCATATAGTTAATATAAAATCAAGTTTGTCTATAAAAATATTTTTCTTGATAACTCACTTCTGTGTCATATCTGTGAATTCTATTTTTAATATAATTTTTCTGATTATGTGATTTTAATTTTTAAAAATTGAAATTATATTTTTAAAATTATCATACGAATTATTTTTTATTTTCATTTTCATTTTTAGTTATAACGATGTTATATTGTTTAAAAAAGTCCCATATTATAGGTAAATAAATGAATTTGGATAACATAAAACGTAAAATTATAAAATAACTATATATAATAAATGTATTTTTTGTATTTTTATTTATCATTACAATCCATTAATACATTTAATATCAATATAATTAATTTTACATAATTATACCAAAATTTGGTTGGCTATAAATATTAAATAATCATTTTCTAATAACATAAACCCACCACACATCAATTATAATACCACTACTCATCAACCCCTTTATCCTAAAAAATTATTGGTCCTCATTTCATTCATACATGAAGGGATAAGAACTATATAGTCCTATAAATACTATGTTTTTATTTTTTATGGGACTATATTACATACAACAGTTTTATTATCTCCACTTTTTCAATGAAGTGAAACCATTGTCCAAATTAATGTGATTAACCATTTATGTGAATAATTATTATTTTCCATTTTGGGCTTCAATGATGATCTTTATCATAATATTTTTTAGATAATATTTTATATTTTATATTTTAATCTATTTCATGTTCATAAAATTATTTATATAAAAAATATTAAATAAAACATAACTAGTTATTATAGGTTGAAAAAACATCCAAAAACAAACTAAAAAACTTCAACTAAAATTTAATCATATAAATATTCCTCATTTCAGATGTAAAAAATATATATGGGAAGATTAAACATTTTTCATTGTGGTAATACCATTTCATTTCACTGAAATATTTTTCTTTCAATTGGACATAAAAATATTTAATTATAAAAAATTGAACTGATCATGATACTATGAAAATAACTCACTAAAAAAATCAAAATAATTGAATATTATTATTTAGTTGGTGGTATCATGTTATAAAAGAATCCTAAAATTTATTATAAATATTATTATATTTCTATAATGAATTAATAACTTTATTTGAACTGTTATACAGAAGGTTAAAATATGCACTACTTAAGGGAAGCGTGTTATAGGAGTTTCTCATCCCATATTAATTCTAAAACACATATGCATTAGTCACCATATATTTATTATGTGTGTTGTATATAATTTCCTATGATATATTAAATAATTAATCTCATTATCTTTATTTTATTAATATTTTCATTTTATAATTATTACTTTTATGGGGCATGTGATTCCACTGATTTCAAGTGTTAATGAATTTTATAACTCAATTTCCAATGAATTGGAAAAATTATAGTTTATTGATTATGTAATGAAAAGATTCTTTATGAAATTACATTGTATTATATTATTTTTTATTTCAAAAATTAGTTTTTTGATCTATATTGATACACACAATTGATTCATTTGAGTAATGCTTACATCAATGATACGATAATTATATGGTACTGCATTACAATTAACTTCATCGAGGCATATTTTAAATTTATACAATAAATTAGTTTTTTAGGGTGTATATACTATCACATGGTTTTATTATTATCATTAGTCGTTGTAAATTATATTTAAATTAAATATCAATATTTCATGTACCAAATATATGATTATTGAAAAATTGGTATTCTCTATTTACATATGGTGTTTACTTTAATGGTGATTTTATTAATATGGTAAATATTTATAAATAAATATATTTTAATCCGTACATATATTTATTAATTTGTTCTGTAGATTCATTAATTAAATAAATTATTTTATATATAATTATTTCATTTGACATGCATGAAACAGTGGGGAAAATATAATTAAAACACCCTAGATGTGTTGGGAGTCTCATGTGATAAATTATTAGGCCATATTAAATGGGGTTCTATAGATAATGATTAAACTATATAGTCAATGGCCCTGAGATTAATGGAATCATTTTCCTTAGAAATTTGACATCCAATATTTAATAAATTCAATCATTATGAATTTAGTTATTTTAAAACAATATTTTTTCACTATGATATTATACATGCAATAATTTTAGGAAAAAAAGTTATTTTATTTAATGGTATGAGTGTTCAGTTAATTTAACTTTTCATATTTATTATGTATTTTTTTATTCAGGATATATTCCACTGTATGTATTTATTAATTTTCTTCTTATAAAAAGAATTTATTTATTATAATTTCCTGATGTTAATATTATTAAATATTTTATTTATATCAAGGATGAAAATCCCATTATGTTGTTGTGATTTATTTTTATCTATAAATTTTAAAAGGGTTCAAAGTATCTATCATTTTCTTCAAGACATAAAAATCATTCAATCATTTTGGATGATATTCCTAGTACCTAGATCCATTGTAAAAAATTACTAGTAACTCTCGGTTACTAGAGTTTGTATATTTATAGATTATATTAGAAAAAATTTAGTTGAATCTTGGGAAAAAGAATTATTAGAACACAATGTTTTTAATGAAACCATCTGAATGGTTTTGTAACCACTACAAACTATTTAAATTTTTCCAACAGGGGAATATCTGTTGGTAAAAGTGTATTTTCTATTCATAAACTGTTTTACCAAAATATATGTCTTTGTCACTAAACTGTTGGTAAATACTCTGTCTCTAAATGTTTTTGCGACTAATAAAATAGTTATGTTACAATTATAATAATACCAAAATATAATATATATGTTGGTAAAGTGTTTAGCAATAGGTTATAATGACAAATTTTTCTATTGGTAATAATATTATCAACATATAATATTTTTTAATAAAATACATTTGAATAAAAATTTTAAATTTTTATTTGTAATAATATTTTATATTATATTTATTAATTTATCATATTATTAAATAGAAGACGATTTTCACAGATGTTAAAAAAATTGATTATATTAATAATGAAATTTAATACAAAAACGAAGGTCCTCAACATGATCCCCTCGCCAACAAGATGCACCCCCCACATCCATGTCAAGCCAACGAGCTAACTCCAACACCAGGGACTAGCCAGTGAGTTAAATAAATCATCCAACGAGTCATCTCCAGCCAACTAGTCATCTCCAACATTCCATGAAAACTCCAACACCAAGGACCAGCCAGCGAGTTACCTCTGAAACATAATCCACAACCTATTTCTATTACACATCAGTTGTCAGTGTCTTGGTCCCCACTGATGGTTGGATGTAGCTAATCATCTCCACTCATGCACATGTCCGCTTTCATGCACTTGTGGATGAAAACAGTTCACCTACAATCTAACACTGACATCAAGAAAATCCAAAGGGTTAAAAATTTTATAAATAAAATTTCACAATGAATAAGGAAATTAAATATTGAGTCGAACATAATTAATAATCTCATTTTTTACCTATTTTATAAAACTTCCTACATACCAAACACAAACCCAACAAACATATGTTCAACCATTTTAAAAGATATATATGAATAAAAAAGATTACTAAAAAGATAATGTTTCATACTAAAAAATATATCAAAATCCATAAATCAAGCATATGGAGAAAAAATGCAGCCGGAAGTACATAAAAAAATCAGTTCCAGCCTTACAGAACAAACCATGAATAAAGAAGAAACAACGAATATGGTAGTTAGATAACATAATGCTACATTATGTATACAAAAACCTCAGTTATATACTAAAGAATACGTATAGTGAGGCCTTGTATGAGATTTCTGAATACTAAACAAGCTTCTGAAAAATATGGAGCTCATGAATTACAGGAAAAAACATTTGCATCCAATCGTATATAAAAACAGAGGCCTTAAAATATCTATAGATTAAATAAAACTCAAATACATAAAAATAATCACATAATGAAACATGTTGTAAGTATAATTACTGTACGAAAAACTAAATCCACAATTCAAGAAAATGTAGGTTGATAATACTAGAAAACTAAAGTCGTGATACAAGTTCATGATTCAACTATTACGATCATTAAAAAAATTCATGTAGTACAATTATAAATTTTGACTAGGATAATTGGAAAATGGAGTTACAAACTGGAGCTAGGAAATTAAAGAAAATGTGCCCCGTGATTCATGTTTTTCAAGTTGAATGGAGATAAAAAGACATGTTTGCCACATGAAATCTACTATGAATATTGTGATATAGGCCTATATATTTTAATAATATGATTTATTGGTACATAAGAAAATTTTTGGAAACATGACTAAGTTAAATCATAGTAATAATTGACATTACTTCTGGTATTGATTCATTCTACTATGAAAGCTGGATGATTGTATTTTCACTACATGTAAGCTGTAAATCTTTTAAAAAATAAATATACTGAGATGAACATTAAACTCAAATTAGATATCTCCATTTTTATTTTAGGAGTGAGAAACTAGTCTGTTTGGTTAAAAATATTTAGAATTTTCAAAGACTGAAATGACCAACCAATGGCTTTTTAATAACTGACCCTACTGCTTTGGAAACCAAAACTTAAACAACCAAAAACTATATTAAATGACTAAATTTTCATTTTTTGAAATAAAAAAAAATAACCTTTATTAAAACAGTATTTTAATTTGTAATAAAATAAAAAGTACTAGTGTCCAACAATGCTGGCCTCCTCTCGAAATGCCTATCACCAACTATATTCCAAATGCCTAATCAATAGCATTCCAAATAAATGGTAACAATAGCACAACACCCTCAAATGTCTAGTACCATATCAATTATGTATTAAAACTCCAAAGAATAAACTCTAAAGGCAAAACATGACTAATAAATAGTGTATTTACAAAACTACAAATACTATAAATATGATCATGCCCTTAATTTATAATGACTACACTCTAAATAAGAAATTACAAATGCAAAAACATGACTAATAAATAATGAATTTACAATACTACATATACCATAAATATGTGATTCAAAAACCTTCCATAAATGATGTTTCAATGTTATATTTTTTCCATTTGATATGTCATTGAAACACTTCCTTTTGTCTCTAAACCAAAATAAAAAATCCACACATCCTAAAAATAAAAACCACCTTAATTAAAAGGAATCACATAAAAAATTCCCATCGAACTGGATGAGAATATCCCAAAGACTAACATATGGTGAGCATGTGGAACTGAAATATATCTATTACACAAGTAATGGATAGAGCACACCCTAATATGCATAAAAATAAATATATTTTTAAATATATGCATTCCAACTTTTAAGAGATACATGTAAAATATAACAGTATATCATACCACAAAAATATGAACATAGATTCGAAAATTCAAAGGCATGTCAGTTGTGCATGTATTTTATGTAATCATACAAAGGATATCCATCAATAAAAAATAACCTCCCAAGAGGGGGGGAAAATAAAAATTACATTCGGCTAGGAAATAATGTGTTGTGGGAGGAATCTACAGAAAATTAAATAAATATATTGTATGAATATAATATAATTAAAACCAAACGCAGATGAAATATATGACATTTTATATTTATACATGAAATTTTTTGAATAACATCAATCTATAATTCAATGTATACTGCATTATGATTCAATAATTGAAGCCGTACGCAAATTAAATATGAAAATGAAACTTTTTGAAAATGAAACTTTTCAAATATGAAACTATATGAATAATGATTTATTCATTTGGACAACAATATATGTAAATGATATTTTTGTACATTTTTCAAAATAATTATAGAACAAAATTATTCATATAGTTTTAAAATGAATTAATGCAAAAATTTCAGATTAAGGATTAATATGATATATGAAGACTATTTACACATATATACATAGTTAACTCATATATGTATACAGTTAGAAATGATCCACATCATTCCAAACCGTATATACAAATAACTCATACACAATTTCTTTTCGTAATGGTTTACCCATTTCCTTATATGGATTTCGTTATAAATTCTCATCTGATATATGAGATTTCTTTGTGAGATTACCCAGTATAGTATCATGAGATCCCCATCATTCTTTTAAAGTTTCATTCCACATTATTCATCTACAGTATATGAATACATTTTACATATATGTGCATATCGTTTATTCTTCTAAGTTAAGCATGTTGTTTCCTAATGAATTATAACTGAATTTACCAACATATTTATGCAAATGAATTATGAAATTAAAACCATATACAGATACGTTATAAACTATATCAATAGTTTCCCTCTAATTTAATACAAACACATGGATATATACTACAAAAAACTGCAATTAAAACATGGATGACAATTGACTAACTGGATATAACCATGTAATAATACTGTACAATTAAAAATATGGGATTCAATTCACTGAGTTCACATTGAAATACATATGCTACTTTGTTGATTTCATTTTACTCTATGAACTTTGATTGACATTATACAAACAAATTCCTTGTAGGGACAGTACATGATTTCGATTAAGGGAGCTTTGGTAAAAGAGAGCATGTTCAAACTGATTTCACCAATGACAACTAGATATTATAGGAAATTAAAAAAATTATATATAGATCTATTATTGATGAAAAGGAAACATGAATTGAAAACTATTTACTTGAAATGTATTAGTTCCCTAGTAGTAATATATTTTTATGGGTGACTGAAAATCAATGATTTTTATTTCATTTTCTGTATTAACTAAAAATTACTCTTCAATTGTTTGTTCTTTCTATATTTCATTGTTCTATAATTTTTGATTTATCTTTTCTCGTGTTAATGCATGGTTGGGGGTTTTGTTATTTAGATCTAATTTTTCATTGATTTACATGTTATGTTACCCCGAGCAATTGCACAGGTGGGGTACTAGTGTTAACTTATTTTTTGATTGAAAATTTTATATAAAATTTAGACACAAAATAAGTTTTATATTTTTATTATTATAATGAATTTCATTTATTAATTTCAAATAAAATTCATTTTCATTGCTCATTTATTAATTTTGATGACTTTAAAATCACATTTTAAAAAGACTTGATAAAAATTTAAACACTTCTTTTAATTTAGATGAATCATGTTTAATAATTTTTTTAATTAAAAGGTATATGAAATAAAACAAAATTAAATTTATTTTATTAGCTCTTCTCGGAATGTTTCAGTAGAAAGGATTGTGCTACCATCTTTTCAACAACCTTCCATTACATATATTCATTGTTCAAAATTATAGTTTATGTTATGAATTTAGTATATGATTGGATAAATTTCGGGATCTCCTATCATCAAAAATAGAAAGTGGATATGTATTTACAAAACAATGTTTCAGAAATTAATGTTTTATGTTTTCTGATTTCATATATAAAGGTTAATATTGATTTTACAACAATAAAACCCATGATGAATGTAAAATTCCAACAGTTTATCATTTAAAAATAAAGATGTTTCTACTAGAACAAAAATGGAAGGCCTAAGTGTCACTACATGTGAATTTAGTTATATTTAACTGTAAAATAGTCCCTTATGTTCATGTGGAAAACCATACTATTTTTGTAATAACATGGATTCTAATGCATAGTGGGTATGGAAAAATATTATACAAACATACCTAGATAAAAGACAAACATAGAATCACATTTTCAAGTAGAGAAACCATATAAACCAGTAGCTATTAAAAATTAAACCATCATCTCCAGACAATGGTACTCACAAGTACATCTTAGTACATAAAAAAATTAAGAATCATGACTTGAAAGTGTTCAGGGAACAAAAAGGGTAATATTTAGTGTTTCTTTTGCAAAATTATTCTCTGTAAAGTTGCTAAAAAAATTGTTGAAGCATAAATCATCATTGGGAAGTTGTAATTTTCATGCATGTCAATGATTCTCACAAGGACCAAATTCGTTCATAACCAACAACTCATTTGTTAAGGAAAATTATTTAAGAGATCTAGAATAAAAGATTACCCCATTATTGAAGTATTTCCTAATCCACAAGGATCTATAATGGGAAATAATCTCTATATAATATTTGTATAATAGTAAGTGTAGATAACAACTAGTTTTTATTCATTTCCTCCAATGTAGACCTGCAAGGAGTAATTTATGATTTATCATTTCCACAATACTATTTAACTTTAAAACTTGGTTATTAATAATTTTATAAAATATTAAACAATTAATAGCATGTAGAGATAAGAAAAAACACACAAAAATAATATTCAAAATCAATTTTCAATCATATGTGCTAAAACTCAACAACCTTGACATCCAAATCATAAACCTTGAGAGAATGAAGAGGGGATTCAATGAAGATGGTGAAACCCATCCAGCAGTGGTAAATTATTTCAATTAAATGAGAACCATCAACGGATCCTCCTCACTAGATTTATATAATGTGTAGGACAATAATATGGTAGAGTATTCGTTCGTTGAGACATTGAATTGATGTCATTAAAATATATAAAAGGACTAATTGGGTCAAAGATGATCCAAAAATGTGTAGGTGATAAAATCACTAAAAAATAATGGATTATGAAATTAGAGTGCTAAAATCATAAAACAAATTAAACAATAAAACTTGTTTAATCTTAATTTCGATGAAACCCTATCTGGATTTCAATTCATACATTATATTACCATGATTTCAAGTGCTTAAAACTTGAATACAGTGAATACATTAATGTTTTCTCATACATAGACCAACTGATTGGGAAATGGGGTTTGGTCCATGCTCTTCCCAACATCACGATATTATAGTTGAAACAGAAGAAAAATATGTCAAAAATTGGCGGAGGGAGTTATATTGGAAGTTGTGGGGAATCGAGGTTGTGGATGTCAATTTGGGTGACAGTGAGGAACTGGGCATGTGAGTGTAGCCTGTGCTGGTAGAGGTGGCTGGTGTAGAGACACGGCTGATGAAGAAGCTGATAGAGGGGAGGTGCGGCCATGTGGGGAAAATGCGAATGGGTTTATCGGTTATTTATATTTTATTTTTCATTTTAACTTTTTGTTAATGTTTTTAAAACTCATCCTGGTAAAATATAGTTTTGATATAATTTTAACTTGTATCATTTAAAATATATCTTAAATGAAATATACAATTTATGATAAATATTTATTAAGATCATATTGTTAATGTGTACATAATTTTTATCGATTAAATTAAAAAAATATCTTATAATCATTTTCTTTATATATATATATATATAAAATTAATAGGCACCTTATTGGTATTAACAAATATTTTTATTTTGAAATGAATTATTTAAAGTGAATAAATATTAACATGTTTCTATGATGAAGAATACTATTTTTAATATTAATTAATTATTATTATTTTATTTGTTTGTAAATTTTCTTTATGTTAATATGTTAGCGTGACTAATATAATTATCGGTACAATATTTGTTGGTATTAAAAAATTAATAAAAACAAATATATTAGTTGGTAAAATTAAATGTTGGTATTTAAATTTAGTATCAACAAAACTCAGTATCTATGGGAATTGCTCATATTTTCCAATAGATATATTATTTTTCATTGAATTTCTGTTGGTATAAGCCATCATTTTATAGTGAAATAATCCCAATGAAAACAATCTTATTATTCATACATTAAATATAACTATATTTTCAAAAAAATAATAGTTATTAAAATATAAATTATTTTCCCAACATTTATAATCAAATCAATATTATTAAATTATATAGAAAGGAATCATAGATAATGGAATTGAAAACATATGAATAAATGAAATGAACGTGTCTATTTTACTATAAGGAATGATAATCAAGTTGGAGTTTTGTCTTGAGTTTGAGCTTCAACTGTATTTAAACTACATATTAATATACCATGGCATATGAAAAAGGTTATGTGTTATAAAATTTCCCATATAGAACTAAATAATGAATCAATATTTGGTGTAAAAATTATATACCATATAATATTAGAGAAGGAAAGATCATTCATTGGATGAACAAAAAAATTGAACCTAACAAAAGGATATGTTCATTAAAAAAATATTTATCACCTTGTTATGTAGTGTAAGGGAGAAGGTTTTCATTATTGTTTCTCATATCATAGAGATGAAGATCAATGGTGGATATTTATTCTAATTGAAATGGAGGGTGATTAAATAGAAATAAAAATAAAATAATGATTTATGGATAATTTCGTGGTAAGTATTTTCAAAACTAATACTATGTGTATATAGAGATAAATACCAGATTTAGAAATAAAATTATTATATAAATGTTTCTATGTATGGAGACAACATTAAAAAGAAATCTAGGAATACCACATACTAAATACTTAATGAAATTTATATTAATGATGTCTTCTTTTATGGTAGAAATCAAATCAATCTAATGTAAATTATCACAAAAGAAGTATCATCATATGAAGGTATAATATTATATTCCATTAAGATAGAGAAATAATTTTCAAAGTTTCATATTTCTGAGGAAAATATATGATGGAGATAATAGATGGACAAAAATAGACAATGATAATAATAGAATGTAGGATTTACCCACATGTTATAATTTCTGGATGAACCCGATCAGTACTTGTTTGATGGGAATAATAGTTTTTTACAGAAGTGGAGAGAGTGTCCATTAGGTTTGTGATTTAAATGGAATGAAAAAGATGTGAACTCTGTTAAAAGTTAGTAGATGTGTAACTGGGAAAATTAATGCCCCAATAGTCAGGGGAATATAACGCAAAATAAAATAAAGGATCACGGCCAATATTATTCTATTGATACAACAAAAGTGGAATGATTAATTTTCATGTGTATTTGGATGCATGAAATATGTATTAAAACTATTCTAATGATTATATTCTTCAAACATTTGTGTTTTTTTCCACAACTCAATATCATAATGGAAATTAAACATCGTATCTAATTGTAGAATAAAAAATGACCTAGTGGATTATATTTTCTTTTAGAAACACATGTTTGGGGAGGATAATAGTTAATATGTTCTCAATGTTTAGGTAATCATAAAGAGATTACTATGTGATAGCATTGAAGACCATGGAATTAGTTTTCGATTTGGTGTTTTATGTTATCTTATCAATAGATTACTTATAATGACCGATAATTTACATAAATGGTTATTACTTTAAAATTGAAGAATAATTATTACAACATATAACAAAACCATGAATGGACCGTATAGGTATAGTGTCTTTAGAAACTAGGAAACATAAACGACTTTTTTATAAATCATCTACATTGTCTCCCATTTATTTCATTTTATCTAGAGTTCCTTATTGGCATATCCTACTTAATATCCTTCTTCCTGACCTGGGGAAAAGAAAACATACAAAAGGGTGAGCTCAAATGCTCATTAAGGGTAAACAAAAAAAAATATCAAACATATCATATTTTTAAGAACATAACATTTTCAAAATCTTATCCTGCAATAGACATCATAACATGGGCTAAATAATAGAAGTGAAATGTAATTAAAATAATCATAACGTAAAACATGAGGCTTTTTGGCATACACACATAATCATAGAAAATCATTTCTTAGAAGTGAAGACTCATTGCCAAAACTATCATAGCAGACAAAGTCCATTTTTGAACCGAGTTCACTCCTCGTTTCAGTCATGTTTCACTAAACTGGTTTAACCTGTCATTCCATCCATGTCTATCTCATGAGATATAAATCTTTACCCAATGAATTGGAGGGAGATATAGGTCCCACCCATCTCATAATGATACCATTCTTATGTGTGCCACAAAATCAAAAACCATACATCATAGCATAACCCCTGAAATAAAAATGAGATTCTTAAACATCACGTCATCATAACATAATCCATAAAAGGATATCGTAAAAATAAATCCATCATAACATAATAAAATAAATTTACAAATATGGATATAAATAGAACCATATATTATCTTAGATGGAAAATAATTTTGATAAAACACTTGAACTCCATTCTTGAGGAAAATATCCTTTCTACTTCAAAAACAATTTCCTTTCATAACATGTAATATAATTTTGAACTAAGATAAGTTGATTAAAAATAAACTTGAAAACATGTAATGGAACCATCATGGAAATAATGTTCTAAAAATCCATTCATGCCGTATAAGATAAAATACATTCTTCCTGTACTTTGGCCGGAAAAGTCAAAAAGTACCTCATATGAAAAACGTCAAAAGTTCCATTCATATATTTTACTAAAAACTCACCCAAGGGTAAAATTGGATTTAAAAAATTTTAGGTGTATATAAATAATAATAAATATTGTGTAAACATGGATGTTGATGATAAATATTCCATAGTAAATTCTGAAGTATAAAAAATCTCGGATAAAAATGAGATTGTGAGATTTTCCCTTACCTTAGGTCCAATTTGATTTGTAAGTGTCCGAACATCCAGTATAATGATTTAAATAATGTCATTTACTTATTCCATAATCATAATTATTTTTATGATATCATATATGGTCATATTCATAACATCTTATTAGTAATATTTCATTTCTACTTGTTATTCGGGTGTTTATTGCTTTATGTTCGTATGTGTATTTTGTCGAATAAATTCATATTCCTCTTTTTAGGTTATAGACACATCATTTCCTGAATGGTATTCGTTTAATAAATATAATATTTATTCATTGAATTAATTTATATAATCATTATGTAATTAAGATCATGTAGAACGAGTCACATCACATTGTGGAGACGGTATTCCGTACGTATTCACGAGCGATGATATCGTTCCCATGATCGTGGAATTGTATTGGAGTGTATGTATACTATATCAAAGTAAATATCACTTTATTTTAATCATATATAGTCATTATTTACACCATTATACCCATCCAATAGGTGGTGGTGGAAAATAGATTTCACCGCGGTGTGGAGACATTATTCCGTATGTACGCACACGCGGTGATTTTGTTTTTTGGAGGATATATAGATGGTGAAATTGTGTTTTTTCATAATGATAAAAATATATAATTATATTATTGATACTGATGTTATTACTTCATAATGAAAAAAACTAAAGAAGAATAAGTAGAAGAAGAAATAAAGTTGAAAGAATCTGTAATGAACATTACCTCTTCTTTGAAGCGCCTCTTTGAGACCTCCTCTTAGGGCACTAAAATTGGTCTTTGAAGAAGACCGGGACCTCTAGGATGTTTCTAGGGAAGTGATTAAGTGAAATTAGCAGGTGTTGGATTATCTAGAAGGCTCAAATTGGTGTGAGGAGGAGAGGGAGGAGGTTCCCTTTTATAAGGGAGGAGAGGGGCACCTTTGGAAATATAATAAATATTAGTATATATTAAATCCTAACCCCACATAAAAACATAAAAAATGACTCATATTAAATTATTAGATGAGATAGGGTTGTAATATCATCAACTAATAAAATTTAGACACGTTAAGAATTTATTTTAAACATTATCAACTTGATTTATCCTTTTTTATCAATTTAATTTTATTTGTGGTAATAATATTCTAAATTTTAAATTATTATAAATAATTACATATGTGCTGTTAATTTTCCATAATTGGACACTTTATGACATTTTAGACCATATATATTATAATTTATAATTTTTAAATATTTTTGTGTTTTTTAATCAATTTTATAATGGGATATATTTATAAAATAACAATAGTGTCAATTTTGACACAATTGATTTATTTGAATTTAAATAAAATATATACAGAAGATATGTTCAAAATAAAAGCTTTAATAGATTAATAAAATGTCATATTTATATATAAAATTAGTGTAGCACATTAAATAGTTCATATAATATTTATTTAAATATTTATTTAAATATTTTTAAAACCATTTATTTGAGTTTTCTCTTAATAAAATAATTTCAACATCAATATTATGTCACCTTTAATGATAATTATTTAATCCCTAAAAATTATTAATAAATTCATATGATATAGATAATTTTATTATATTCTTGTAATTTATTCATTTTCGATGTTTCATTATGTTTATCACTAAATTAAAATTATTATAATTATAAGATTTAAGAAACTGACATGTTGTCACATTCTTTGGATTTAATAACAATTAAATTATTTTGATGGAAAAATGTCCATTAAATTAATATAACTTGACCCTTAGGTGATATGGGTCGACTTATATTCATCCAATAGGATTTTGGCAGGTGTTAGGGTAATTTTATAATATTATATTTACCCTTAATTACCCGATTTACCTTTAACTATAATAAATAAAATTTACCGTTGTTACTATTCATAATACCAAAAAATAAAAAGTAGCCTATTAACATAATTTGGAAACACTGATTCCAAATATGGAATCCATTTTTCAATATTCCAAAACACATAAGTTGCAGTAATTAATTTAAAATTAATCACACTGTTAAGAAAACGGGGTTTAGAAGTTAAAACATTGCCAAAGATTAAAATGTTTTTACCTATGAATTCGATGTGAAAATAATGATAATGACATAAATTATATTAAATGGTAAAAATATATTCTATTTACACTTTAAAACAATTCAATATTATAATTTAACCATATAAATTATGTCAATGAAAGAAGTTGTTTTTAATTTAAAATTATCGTATTTTTATTATTCATCAAAATATGAAATTTATCAGAAAAATATCAAACATTTATCCAAAGTAAATTTTTATATCCTGATTCCAAAGAAGAATTTTATTTTGTGAAATTGAACTTATAAACATGTAAAAAACTATATTTAATGTGGGTGCGCCATCAAAAGGTGGAAAAACTGCATTTTTTTTAAAATATACTTTTTTTACTCGAAAAATTTATTTTCTTCCCTTACCATGTTCTAGGAAATGTGTATAATGAATAAAAATGTTATAAAATTCAAAATGTAGTTGATACTATTCATAACCACTAGTCCATAATAATATAGCATTGTTTAGTGAAACCCAGTATTGCGTACTACACACACTATCGAGGAAGGTCATGATTGCGTGTAATGAAAGCCAAGATAGTATTGTGTGTCGTGAAAGATTCCTTTGATGATTTATATAACGTAAAACGAAAAATATTTCTCATAAAAATCTCAGGTGTTACATTCTACACCACTTAAAATGAATTTCGCCCTCTAAATTCGTCACTTCATTACAAACAGATGAGGATAACTCTCCCTCATCATATACTCAAGTTCCCATGTAGCTTCTTCTAATTAGTCGTTCCTCCATAAATCATTCACCAAGCGAGTGGTATTGTTCCATAATAATTTTTCGCTATGATCCAGAATCTCTATTGGTTGTTCTTCATAAGAAAGTTCTTGCTCCAACGGTATAACTTATGAGCTGAGTACATGTGAAGGATTAGGTATGTACATTCTCAAGAGAGATACATGGAACACAACGTGAACTTGAAAGAGATTCGGTGGAAGCGGCAATATTTAATCTACCTTCCCAACAAGATCCAGTATTTCCAAAGGACTGATATACCTAGGGCTCAACTTTCCCTTCTTTCCAAATCTCATGACCCTATTCCAGGGAGATATTCATACGAACACTTTATCACCCACTTCAAACTCTAGGTCTTTTCTTCAGTTATCGGCCTAACTTTTTTGTCGACTCTGAGCAGCTCTTATGTGTTGTTGAATAGATCCGAACTTTTATGACATCTCTTCAACAAGATCAGGTCCTAATAGCTTTCTTTCCCCAACATCATTCCAACAAGTTGGAGTTCTGCATTTCTTTCCATAGAGTGCTTCATAAGGAGCCATATGAATACTGGAGTGAAAGCTATTATTATATGAAAATTCCACCAAAGGTAGGTGTTGATCCCAAACACCTTTGAAATCCATAGAGAATGCTCTCAACATATCTTCTAGAGTTTGAATCATCCTCTCAGACTGACCGTTTTTATGAGGATGATAAGAAGTGCTGAAACTCAACTCTGTATCTAGAGCATGCGGAAGACTTCTCGAGAACTTTGAGGTAAACCTCAGATCCCAATCAGATATAATAGAATGTGGTGCTCCATGCAATCTTACCACTTCCTTGACATATATCCTGGCAAGCTGATCCAGAGTGAAATATTCTGTAATAGCAATGAAGTGTGAAGACTTTGTAAGAAGATCAACTATGACCCAAATAGCATTATTTCCTTTGGATGTTTTAGGAAGTCTGGTGAAAAAGTCTATAGTTATGTTTTCTCATTTCAATTCAGGTATGGGTAATGGATGTGACATCCCCTTAGACTTCTGTCTCCCAGCTTTAACTTGCTTACAGACCAAGCATCGAGAGACATATTCATCAACATCTATTTTCATGCCATCCCACTAGAAGTACTTGTTCAGGTCCCTATACATCTTCGTGCTTCCATAATGAATAGCGAATGAAGAACTATGAGCCTCATCCAGCAACTCCTTCTTTAATTCTAGGATGGGAGGAACAAAAACCTGATTCCTGAACCTTATTATTTCATCACAATCAATGTTGAATTCAGGAACATTTCTCACCTTCTTTCGTAACTATACATCTTCTTTCTGTGCCTCTTTAATCTTCACATTTATAGATTATTGAACATGCATTTGATAAATATATGATTTTCCCCTTCAATTATAATTCCAAGATCCATACTTTGTAAATCCATAAATATTGGATCTATTGTGATCCTCATCATGGATAAGCTAGCATGTTCTTGTCGACTTAATGCATCGTCCACCTTGTTTTCTTTCCCAGGGTGGTAATGAATTGAGCAGTCTTAATCCTTAATCATCTCCAACCATCAACTTTGGTGCATATTCAACTCCTTTTGTGTGAAGATATAATTTAAAATTTTATGATCAGTATAAATATCACACCTTTCTCCATAAGGATAATGCCTCCAAATCATTAATGCAAAGATTACCACAGCTAACTCCAAATCATGAGTTGGGTAATTTTGCTCGTGTATTTTCAACTGTCGTGAGGCATAAGCTATCACCATATCATTTTAATGAGAACACACCCCAATCCCTTCTTGGATACATCACCGTAGATCACAAACCTTTATCCACTACAAAGAAGAGTGAGCACAAGTGCACTAGATAACCTTCTTTTCAACTCCTTGAAATTCTCTTCACATTCTTCCGTCCACACGAACTTATCTCCTTTTCGAGTCAACCTGGTGAGTGGATTAGATAATCGTGAAAAATATTTCACAAAATTTTGATAATATCCAGCCAATCCAAGAAAACTTCGGATCTCAGTTACTATTTTTGGTCTCGACCATCTTTCGATAACCTCTATTTTTGTTGGATCCACATATATCCCCTCTTTTGAGATAATGTGACCAAAAAATGTATCTTTTTGAAACCAAAATTCACACTTGGTAAATTGTGCATAAAGCTTCTCCTTTCTCAGGGTCTTAAATATAATTCTCAAGTGATATTCATGTTCTTCCTTGCTCATTGAATAAACAAGATTATCATCTATAAATACTACCACAAATAGATCAAGATAGTATCTAAAGACTCTATTCATCAGATCCATTAAGATAGAAAGGGCATTAGTAAGACCAAATGGCATCACTATAAATTCATAGTGTCCATACCTTGTACGGAAAACCTTCTTTGGTATATCCTTCCATTTGACCCTTAATTGATGATGCCATGAACGAAGCTCAATCTTGGAAAAGTATTGATCTCCGCTTAGTTGGTCAAATAAGTCATCAATGTGCGGGAGCGGATATTTGTTCTTGATCGTGATCTTGTTATGTTCTCGATAATCAATGCAGAGTCTCATTGATCCATATTTCTTCTTAACAAACAGAACAGGTTCTCCCCAAGGTGATGGACTAGGGAATTTGAATCCTTTATCAAGATTCTATTGGAGTTTCTTCTTCAATTCCTACTACTCAGTTGGGTCCATTCTATAAGGTGTCTTTGAAATAGGTAAAGCACCCGGTACGAGTTCTATTTAAAACTCAACTTCATGATTTGTTGGAAGACCCGGAAATTCCTCCAGAATGACATCATCAAACTCCCATAAATTGGGCATATTCTTATTTGTGTGTTTCTCACCATCCATTTGATATAAATAACCTTCATTTATTGGAATCAAGACCCATAAGATGGAAGAAATTTCCATTGGAAGGTTATGTTCAACCTTGCATCGATAGACGATCATAGATTGATCTGGAATATGTAATGTGACTTCCCTTTTTTGGAAATTGATATGACCTCCATATAAAGAAAGGAAATCAATGCCAAGAATCACATCAAATTCCACTATTGGAAGGATCACAAGATTTTGCGGGAATCCCTTTCCCACAAACATCAATCAGAGAAGAATTATAAACTGTTGATGCGTCTACTGTGCCATTAGGGGTTGTCCCAGCTATGTCAACATCTAATTGTTGAGGTAATATGGTGATACCCTTAGAAAATTCTTCAGAAATAAAAGAGTGGGTGGATCCAGAATCAAATAAAACATTTTCTACTTTAGAGTGGATGGTAACTGTACCTCCCACCTCTTCGTTGTCATACTGCACATCCCTGATAGTAATTGAATGTGACATTCCTTTGTCTTTAGCCTTAAGAGTTTGTTTACGTCGATCATCATCATCAACCCATGGATTTGGGCATTGATTGGCATAATTCCCCATCTCCTTGCACTTGAAACATTGAAGGGTAGTAGGTTCATTTTATGTATCTCTTCCTTTGTTTTCATCTTTAGACATCTTCTTCCCATTATTTCGACATTCAATTGACCGATGACCTTCTTTTCAACACTTATAAAATTTTCTTGTCCCCACAAGACAATTTCCTCCCTGTTTTATTCCACACTTTGAGCATAAGGGAAAACTCATCTTCTATTCAGTGTGGTCTATAGATTTTTCATTGAATACAATTTTCCTCTTCTTATAAAACCCATATGACTGATGGGTTACACCAATATCCATCTCAACCTTGAGAGCACATCAATCAATTTCCTCATAGATAATGAAGTCCCTTATGTCTAACTCCCTTCGAAGACATGGTTTTAAGCCACTAAAGAATCGATCGATCTTACTCTCAAGTTGGATAATAATTCTGGAAGCATACCTTGCAAGTCTTGTAAAATTTTCTTCGTATGTACCAATAGATTCATCATCCCTTGGCTTCATTTAAAGAAACTCATTCTATATCTTTGTTCGAAGAATACGAGGGAAATACTTATTGAAAAATAAGTTCTTGAACTCATCCCATACCATGCACTCAATGTCATCCCTTTTCCTCGTATTATTAATAATATTACACCATTTATCAGCATCACCTTCCAAACGATACACTTCTAAGATTAATTTATCATGTTCACAACATTGAAGAACTAAAAATATCTTTTTATTGGTACTGATCTATTGTTCAGCCACTAATGGATCAGAAGACCCACTGAATGAAGGAGGACGCTGCCTCATGAACGATTCAACAGAATGTTGCTCCTTCTTTTGCTTTTTTGGATGTCCTGCATGATTCATAGCTTGAGAATGTTTTGTGAGCATGGCTACAATATTTTTCATTCCATATCCCATAACATTTTGTTGCTCAGGGGGAAAATCATTGCATTTCCCATCGCATTCCACATTAACACGGTTCCTTCAGGTTCCAGCCATTGAATTAAACAAAGAAGAATAGTGTGACCGACACAAATTATAATAGCAAGACCACATAATCAAGAATAAAATTTCACACTTAAGGTCTTTTCATAGGTTGTTCATGGCCATTTCTAAAACACTAAGATTGTTTTATATTCTTAGACATATCCTTAGGTTTCTTACTAAGTCTTTCACATCCTAGTTTCCAAAGGTTAAATATACCATTCCTCTGATACCAAATATAACGACCCATACTTTACATACATGGTTATTATCTAAAAATTGAAGCACAATTATTAAAACAAATAACAAAACCATGAAAGGATCATATAGGTATAGTATCTTTAGAAACTGGGAACATAAAGAACTGGTTCATAAATCATCAACGTTGTCTCCCATTTATTTCATCATATCTAGAGTCCCTTTATTGAATATCCTACTTAATATCCTTCTTCCTAACCTGGGGAAAAGAAAACAATCAAAATGGTGAGCTCAAATGCTCAGTAAGGGTAAACAAAAGAAATATCAAACATATTATATTTATAATAACATAACATTTTTAAAATCTTATCCTGCAAAAGAGATCATAACATGGGATAAATCATAGAAGTGAAATGTAATTACAATAATCATAACCTAAAACATGAGGATTTTTGGAATACACATATAATCATAAAAAATCAATTCTTAGTATTCAAGAGTCATTTCCAAGACTATCTTAGCAGTCAATGTCAATTTCTGAACCGAGTTCACTCCTCATTTCAGTCCTGTTTCACTGAGCCGATTTAACCTGCTGTTCCAACCATGACTATCTCATGAGATATAAATCTTTACCCAATGCATTGGAGGGAGATATATATCCCACCCATCTCATAATTATACCATTATTTTTTGTGCCACAAAATCATAAACCATACATCATTGCATAACCCATGTAATAAAAATGGGATTCTTAAACATCACATCATCATAACATAATCCATAAAATGATATCATAAAAATAATTCCATCATAACATAATCAAATCAATGTAAAAGTAGGGATATAAACAGAACCCTATATTATCGTATATGGAAAATAATATTGATAAAACTCTTGAACTCCATTATTGAATAAAATATCATTTCTACTTCAAAAACATATTACTTTCTTAAAATGTCATATAAATTTGAACAAAAAGAAGTTGATTAAATATAAACTTGAAAACTTGTAAAGGAAGCTTCATGGAAATAATTTTCTAAAAATCCATTCATGACGTATAAGTTAAAATAACATTCTTCCTATACTTTGGATGGAAAAGTCCAAAAGTACCTCGTAAGAAAAATGAAAAAAGATTCCTTTCATATCTTTTAATAAAAACTAACCGAAGGATAAAATTGGATTTAAGAAATTCTAGGTGGATGGAAATAATATTACATATTGATGAAACATGGATGTGGATGATAAATATTTCCCAGTAAATTCTGAAGTATAAACAATCTCGGATAAAAATGATATTGTGAGAATTTCCCTTACCTTAGGTCTGATTTGCTTTGTAAGTAATCAAACCTACTTTATAATGATTTATATAATTTCATTGACTTATTACAGAATCATACTTATTTTTATGATATCATATATGGTCATATTCTTAGCTTCTTATTAGTAATATTTCATTGTTACTTGTTATTCAGGTGTTTATTGCTTTATTTTCGTATGTGTGTTTTGTCAAATAAATTCGTATTCCTCTTTTTAGGTTATAGAAACATCATTTAAAAAATGGTATTAGAGTAATATATATCATCATTATTCATTAAATTCATTTATGTAATCATTATGCTATGAAGATCATGTAGAACGAGTCGCATCACATCGTGGAGACAGTATTCCGTGCGTACGCACGAGCGATGATATGGTTCCCATGATTGTGGAATAGAATAGGAGTTTATGTATAATATTTATGAATCAATATAACTTTACAATAATCATATATATTGATTATTAACACCATTATACCCATCTAAGTAAGGTGGTGGTGGAAAATAGATTACACCACGGTGTGAAGACAGTATTCCATACGTACGCACGCGCGGTGATTTCGTTTTCCGTTGGATGGATAGATGGTGAAATAGGGTTGTTTCATACTTGTAACAATATATCATTATATGAGTGTTAATGATGTTATTAATTCATAATGAAACAACTAAATAAAAATAATTATAAGAAGAAATAATGCTGAAATAATCGGTAATGGACATTACCTCTTCTTTGAAACGCCTCTTTGAGACCACCACTTAGGGCACTAAAATTGGTCTTTGAAGAAGACCAGGACCTCTCTGATGTTTCTAGGGAAGCAGGGAAGTGAAATGGGAAGGGGTTGGCAGATCTTGAAGGTTCCAATTCGTGTGAGGAGGAGAGGTATGATGTGACCTTTTATAAGGGAGGAGAGTGGCACCATTGGAAATATAAGAAATATTAGTTTATATTAAATCCCAATCCCACCAAAAAACTTCCAAAATGACTCATATCCAAATATAAGATGATATTGGGTTGTAATATCATCAACCAATTAAATTTATACATGTTAAGAACTTATTTTAAACATTATCAACTTGATTTATCCTTATTTATCAATTTAATTTTATTTGTGGTAATAATATTCTAAATTTTAAATTATTATAAATAATTACATATGTGTTGTTAATTTTCCATAATTTGACTCTTTATGAAATTTTAGACCATATAAATTTTAATTTATAATTTTTAAATACTTCTGTGATTTTTAATAAATTTTATAATATGTTATTTTTATAAAATAACAATAGTGTCAGTTTTGACAATATTCATTTATTTGAATTTAAATAAAATATATACATAAGATATGTTCGAAATAAAATTTTAAATAGATTTATAAAATTACATATTTATCTATAAAATTAGTGGATCACATTAAATAGTTCATATAATATTTATTTTAAAATTTTTAAAACCATTTATTTGATATTTCTCTTAATAATATAATTTCAACATCACTATTATGTCTTCTTTAATGATAATTATTTAATCCATAAAAATTCTAAATAAATAAATATGATATATATAATTTTAATATATTTTTGGAGAATATTTATTTTAGAATATTCATTATGTTTATCAGTAGAGTAAAATTATTATACTTATACGATTTAAGAAAGTGACTTGTTGTCACTTTCTTTGGTTTTAATAATAATTAAATTATTCTCATGGCCAAAAGTCCATTAAATGATTTTAATCCGACCCTTATGTGATATAGGTCGACTTTTAGTCATCTAATAGGATTTTGGTAGGTTTATGGGTAATTTTATAATTTTATATTTACCCTTAATTACCCAATTTACCTTTAACTATGTTAAATAAAATTTATCGTACTTACTATTCATAATGCCCAAAAATAAAAAGTAGCCTATTAACATAATTTGGAACTAATGATTCCAAATATGGATTCCATTTTTCAAAATTCAAAACACATAAGTTGCAATAATTAATTTAAAATTAATCCTGTTGTTAGAAAAACGGGTTTTAGAAGTTAAAACATTGCCAAAGACTGAAATGTTTTTACCAATGAATTCAATGTGAAATTAATGCTAATGACATACATTATATTAAATGGAAAAAAATATATTCTATTTATACATTAAAACCATATAATATTATAATTTAACCACATAAATTATCTCAATGATAAAAGTTGTTTTTAATTAAAAATTAGCATATTTTTACTATTCACCAAAAAATGAAAGTTATCAGAAAAATATCAAAAATTGATCTGAAGTAAATTATTATATCCTGATTCCAAAGAAGAATTTTATTTTTTCAAATTGAACATATAAACATGTCAAAAACTGGATTTAATGTGGGTGCACCATCAAAAGGCAGCAAAACTGCATTTTTTTGAAAAATACTTATTTTTCTCGAAAAAATTATTTGTTTCTCTTACCATGTTCTACAAAATGTGTACTATGAATAATAATGTTATCAAATTCAGAATGTAGTTAATACTATTCATAACGGATAGTGCATAAAAATATATCATTGTTTAGTGAAACCCGGTATTGTGTACTACACACGCTGTCGAGGAAGGTCGCGATTGCATGTAATGCAAGATAAGTCAGTATTGTGTGTCGTGAAATATTCCTCTGATGATTTATATAACATAAAAACGAAATATTTCTCATAAAAATCCTGGGTGTTACATTACTACATCATTGGATTTAAAAAATTATCCAGTATAATATGTTTTACATAAGGAATAAATAGTAGTGATTGTTTTTATAAAGTATCTAGGGAAATTTTGAATATTTTCATGATTAAAGAGAACACATGATGATATTTAAATTTTTGGTATGTAACGTTAAATATATAGTATATATTGATTGATTTTTTAATGGTAACACCATTTTTTAAATTCAGAAATCTACATTAAATTATTATAGATCTTTATCTATAAAACGATTAATAAGATTATCCACCTATGAAGTGGGTTATGTTGAACATAGGACATGGTTTTAAATATTAATTTATTTATATAAATTGGAAAACTCATTCTGATTTCTTTAGTTTAGGGAAATAATTTTCTACCAACAGAACAATTTTTCACACTTTATCTATCTTACAATCCATTAGATGAAAATTTTAATGATTCAGGAATAAAAAATAAGTTTTTTTATTCATTTCCTACAGTAATGGATGAAATTACAATGGATTATTTCACTATATTACCAATGACTTCAAGAATCTATGATTAAAAATATTTTATTATATTATTAAATAAATAATAAATAATATTAGATAACAATTAGGAATATTATTTTTTATTATTTCAGGGTTATTGTAATATAATTTTTGAAAAATGATAACCCGTTGGTTGAACGATAACCACTCACATATGAAAATTCTATAAAACATGAACCCATAACCAAAGAGAGACAAGGGTGAATCATAAACCACTGAAATACATGATGTCCAAGTTAGAATAAAATTTTTTATATATTCAACATGAATAAAATATAATGTATATGTTAACTTAAAGAACCCTATATGGTTAATACAAATTATTTTTTTGAAATTTAATTTGTGGAATTAAGGTTGAATAGTCCTTTATAGAAAATCATGTGTTTGTAGTGGAAATTTTTTAAAGGATGCAACTCTACCATAAAATTGTGTGTATTTCATTAGGATATTATTATTAAAATTAAATGGATTCATCAACTCTTACAAGATTATTTTGTTATAAAATTTTATTTGATTTAATCTCATTACAACAAATAAATTACCGTATAACCCATCATAGATTCACGGTTCTATTATGGAAAACATTATTAGGACCACATTGTATATTAGTATATATAATAACATGATTGTTATACTTTTCCCTTGTCTGTGTTTTCCCTTAAAATTAATTTTCTCCAATACTAGATCATATTTTTATAGTGACCTTAAAATTTTTGATTACCTATTGATAAGAGGAAGTTTATTAACCCATTTTACAATGTGGTATTTCCCAAAGGGTATTTTAATATTTAAACTCCATGATTAAAAATTACAATATTAAATTGGGGTAAAGAAATTTTATGAAGGATGGAATAATTTTACACCCCAAGAATAAAGATATCACTATAATAGATAGCTTATGATTCAGATAACATTAAACATAAATGAAATCCAAAATATCCTTATATTACAATACCGTGATAACTAAGCCATTAAATTGGTAGGAATATATAATATTAAATACAATAAAAAATATATTATTTTCCAAATAACTGTTAATATATTAACTTATTCTTAGGAAGTAAAAACACAATTTTTAGTATGGTCATTTTTTCCTCAAATAAAAGTTTTATTCAAAAGGATAATTTAATTTAATTCTATGAGAAAATAAATATGATTTGTTTTCTAACCATTGTGAAAATTTATTTTATAATTAGAACATCGTTTTTTTATATTAAAATTAGATAATTTCATAAGATTTTTTTTGAAATTTTATTAAAATATTAATTTTTATATGAATAGTGAAGATATTGATTTTTGTAAACATGTAATTTAATTTAAATAAATTTATATATTTCAAAGAAAAATTAAGTTTTAAATATGGTTCCTAGTAATATATGTATTAATTTTTTTTATTTAACCCCCTAAAATATTTCTTAAAAGCATTATATTCTATTTTAGAAAGAAAGTATTTTTGGGTTTAGAAAAATTATTTTCATTAAAATTGTTTTAATGTAAATAGTTTTTCCAAGTTTAATGTAATTAAAACATTCCATAATGGAGAAATTTTTAAATTTAATATATATAGAATATATAATTAAATATTCATTTATATTCTTATAATGATAATTATTATTCATTGATTTAATATAAAATCATCTACGGCTTGAAGATACACTTCATTAAAACCCGTTTTTTCTTCGCTTGAGTGGGTTTTTCATGAAATATAATTAATAAAATTCAAAGGGATAAATTTTTAAAAGGGATTAAATACATTGAATAACACGGTGTAATTATTTCAATAATTTATTTTTCATTTTTATGTATAAAATTTTTATCATGGTAAAAAATATTTACCATAATATAAGTCAAATAAAGAAATATGTTAAGGAAAAATGTTAAAGGATTTGAATCCCTAAGATTAAAAAAATAGAAATTGTGGTTTCTTTATTTCTAAAAAATAAAAATACATTAAAAAATATTATCTATTAAATTCATTTTAATTAATTCCCCTCTATTTTAGAATGATTTAAATATCAAATAATAATTATTTAATCACATAAATCACACCTCTTAATGTTTAAACATCACTCCTCACCAACCCATTTCTAATCATAACCCATGAAGATACTAAAATATCTTCAAAAACAATTAATACCCACTACAAAAACTTCCATGTGTTTGTTTTATCACCATAATACCAATTCATAGGTCTTTATTGGTTCATTCAAGTTGTTGTTATTTAAGTGGTAATTTTCTCAGTCTACCTCTCTTATTTTCTTTTCTTATTATATATTATCATAAAATCCATCATAAATCATGGGATAATAACTTCATAAATACTTATATAATACAATTTTATGTATACAATTGAAAATATTATATCCACAACATTTATTACCTCCTAATACACAATAAAAAAATACAATTATTCACACTACTACTGTAACATGTCTCCATGAATAATGATTTGTTTCCAATTACTACATTCATTGATGGTCATAAATGTATTATAATGGTTAAATGAGATTGTAAAATGTTTATAAGATATTACATTATTTTTTATAAATAACATATATACATAATATTATTGAAAATGAAATTAATTTTTGATGGTTAGGTTACCTGCTAATGTAAACTATACAATTTTCATTCACATTTATAAATTGAATCATCCTCATGTCATAAAAAATGGCATATGATACCATATAAAAATATTTTGGATATTTAATAACATTTAATTTCACTTCTATATTGTTATTTCCATTTCACATGACAATATATAATTAATATCAAATGAACTTATCAGTATACCATGAAATGAACGCGCCATGAAAATGAAAAAAAAGAAATAACATTACTGAAGTTGTTGTAATATGTTATTAAAATATCATTATGTTGTTATAATATGATTAAAATTCATAAATGAATTAATTAAATTCATTATACAGTTACAAAATAGGTTTAAATATTAACCACCAAAGTGATATGGGATGTAAAAATTTATCTTGTAAAATTTACTTTACTGAGATATATGACATATTCACCAAAAATTTCCTTTTTAGTGACTATAAAACCCATTGATATATAATATCATATATCTCATTTTTAAATGGTATTTAATTTTCAATTTTATAATTATTACTATTATAAGGAATACTATTTGATAAATTACATGTTATAAGTGTTTTCTATACTCAATATACAATGATTATGTAAATGGTATACTTAACAAATAATGAAATATTATTATAATGTGTTAAATTAAATTTCATTATATTATGTTTTATATAAATTTTTATCTAGATTATATTTTATATAAATAATTTATTGACATGATTAATTCTTACATAAGTGATGTGGTCACTGTAAAGAACACCATAACAACATCACTTCATTGATACATATTTCTATATTTTTCTAACAATTTTATTTTTATATTGTATATAATGACACTTTTTTTATCACAATTCATTAAAAATTTCATTTCTATTACATATCATAGAAATGATATCTTCCTAAACCTTGCACACAATTTATATACATTGTTTAAACTGAACAAGATTTGATTTTCAACGAAAATAATGTTAAATATGTATCTTTTATTCAATATGAATATTTTATGATAAAAAATGTTAAGTCATATATTAAGTAGATCATTCACTATATAATGATATCATTGTACATAAATTTTTTTTGGGGAAGTTATATAGAAATTCCCATTGATGCATCAATACATTCATGAGATAAATAAGTTGGTCAAATTAAATGGAGGTTTATCCATAAAGATTAAATAGATCTCTGAATGGTTTTCAAGGAAATGGTATCCCATGACAAGGAAATAAGTCATATAAGAGTTATACATTTACTTAATTAGAAATTATGTTATTTTTATCCATTATATTTTTACAATTCGATAACCTATGGATTCATATTGTTAGAAAATTATTATTTTAATAACAAGTGTGTTATGTTATTTTATCTTCCCATACTAATTATTCCTTATTGATTCTATATTGCTTGATTTTTATGTAACTCTTGTAGTGAATATGATATCACAATTTTACATGACTAATTTTAACCAAGAAATCATTGTGATATTTTATAATGTAATCAAGGTTGAAAATTACATTCCATTTTATGGTTTGATTTTTAATTAAAAATGTAATAATTGTACCATATCAGTATATAGTTATTCAATATCATTAATCTAATAGATCGATATAGATGATATTCCTTGTTCCTTATCGGAAATATAATAATCTAAATCTAAATAAATATTAATATTTATATATATATATATATCAATATATATTTCTAATTAAACAAATTATAGAAAGATAAATTACACCATCTATAAAGATTTCGGGTTATAGGTACACATAAACACTTATTTTACTTTTCAACCAAAGAAAAAATAATGGATATTTATAATATTCCATTATAGTATTATTATAATAGTTTATATATCTTTTAGAAGTATTCAATATATTTTTATTATGATCTAATTAAATAAAAATTAAAAAAAGATTAAATCGATCAATGGCGGTAATAGTCCAGTTGTACACATTAGCGATATTATCATATTTAAATAGATGTGAATGGTATGAGTTAGGTATGAAAAAATAATTCCATAAAATTAATATTGAAATAAATATAATTTATAAACATTTAACCAATAGATAGACCAATCCATGAATGATGGTGATGAAAAGTCATTTCTATTTCCATGTGGAGGTCATAGTCCACACATACCCATGACTAATACATTCAAATATCATTTTATAAAAATAGTAGTGGATAATGGGGGTTTAATGATAATAATAACATCTTCATATATTGATGAAACTGATGTTAATATTAAAATATAATTATGTAAGTATTAATAAAAATTATTCCAAATGGAATATAATTAAAATACATAGAGTTTATTTATTAAATATAAAAATAAAATGAAATTTATTTATGTTTTTGTTTCATATTTCTCACATGGGACACAATCATTCTAATAACTCTTACAAATTGAATTAACAATTTAGTCAACTTCCATATCTTAAGTACCTAAGGAATTATGTGGATATCATGGACCTACCTATTGATTGTATTTCACGTAACCAACCATAAATAATTCATCATAGAATCAATAGTCCTTTTATTATAATGGAATTAACCACAAATGATTAATCATTGAACCACCAATTCTGGGATAATAACATAACCACATATCATTACAGTATCCTATTACTAGGCGTCCATAGTTTTTTACAATACATCCAATTAATGGATAATTATCTAACCTCCCATTAATTGATTATATTAGAAAATTATAATATAAAAAATAATTCCAAATAACTGTAACATAATACACAATTGTAAAATATTTCATTTTCATTATATAACCCATTAAGGACTCATTTTATTCTTAATGAATTACTCTTACCATTATCGAACATCTCGTTTCATTTAAAAATCATTATCAATATTAAAATAACAATAAATAAAAAAATTAATGAAAATTTAAATTGTGTTTGTATTTGTATAAAACATAAATGCATGTAATCGAAAACAACTTCAAATAAATTATACAGTGATTGTAGATGTCATTTTCCCAAAACATATTAAAATAAAACAATATATTTATGGTTTATATATAATGTAAAATACTCATTACAAAGATTCCCTCATTGTAGATATATTAAAAATAAAAAATCACATTATAACTATATCATGTGCCTTTATTTATATTCATAATAAATTTTTTAATACATAGAGATTGAAAAGAAAGGGTGTATAAAGGAAAACTATATATGATGATTTAAAAAAGGTCACATAACTCATTGGTGACATTTGAATCATAATACCCATGATATAATATTATTAAATAATACATTAATGACCTTATAATATTGAAATTCATTATATAATATGGAAATAGGGATGTGTATGCACTTCATAAAATAATATAGGACCATAATATCAAAATATTCCTCGAATAACTGAAATCTTGACTAAGAACCTTATAATGGGTCTGACATTATGTGTAAATTGTTTATATTCTTGAATAATATAAATATGTTATTTTTATATATTCATAATAAAAATACTATGTATTATTATTCATATTGTTTAATTTGTTACTATGTGATACAATATTAGTCAATAATTTTCTCTTACATCAGATGTTTTGATGTCATTTTTATTTTGTAACCAAAATGACTATAGTAGGATACCAATGGTAAGGTATATATCATATTAAAATATCCAGATAATAATCTTTTCTTTGTTATCTTATTTTTTTCATTAATTATAAAATATAGTTTTATGATAATAATATCATAAATACCATATTATTTAGTTATATCTCCTCATATATATCATCCATGTTATTTTGTGATGAATAATGAGTCACATCTCATTTTTGATTGGGTAGTTCACACGTACGGACGAGTTTACCATCATTTTTAGTGTATGAAAGAAAACGATATGCTATATTTACATTATGAAGAAATATCATTAATATTTTAATAATATCATGTATATCACATATATTAATTAATTATATCCTTATTTCCCTCCATAAAAATCATTTGTAAGAAACAAATCAAATCCCTTGGTGAGGGAGTAATCCTCTATAAACACAAGCAATGTGATCATATCCCCCAGAGAGTGGTAATTAAAACATGTATGTCATATCATAACACATAATGTATAAATATGTAAAAGATGTTGTATATATAATTTATCTTGATCAATATAACAATTCATGATGGGAAATTAATGAAAAAAATGCCATCGGTCCAAGAGGTTGTATTCTTCTGTACACACGAATGATGATTCATTGTACCATTTCATGGATGATGAGATGTATTTATGTTATTCCAATACAATAAAAACAAAAAATTATATGTGTGGTTCTAGATTTATAATATGTTAATTATTTATGTATATTTTAAGGAGGAGGAAGAATAAATAAAATAAAAACACGTGGTTCAACACAATACCTATTCGTTAGACAACTTACATGGACAAGAACCCAAAATCGTTTCTTGGAGGGTTAATTGTTCACTTAATGGAATCTAGGATATGGGGATATAATTATAGAATATATTTGTGATGGTTGGATATTATTAAAATTTCATTGAATGTGTGAAGAGGGGAGGATATTTGATAGATTTTATATGTGAGGTGAGTGTCACAAATGATTTTTTTAAAACAAAAAGATATACCCATATTTTTTCAATTCTAAAAAGGAAAAAAATGTACCATTATATAAAATTAAAAATAATAAGGTTGATATAATACAATAAAATATATTTTAGAAAATTTTCCAGTTTATTTTAACCTTTATATATTTTGTTTAACCATCAACTGAACCATTATTCACATTAATAAGGTAATTAATTTCTATAGATTTCCCTAATAATTATTGTAGAAATTATATTTGACATACTAGATAATAAAATTAATGTTTTTTCCAAATATTAAAATAATATAATCAAATTAAATTTACATAATTTCAAAATTTTAATTTCATGTCAAACCCTCACATGTGATGAGAAAACGGTTTCTAATAAGTTAATTTTTGAAGAGAATATTATTTTATATTAAATCTATAACAAAAAATAATAAATATATAAACCAAAATTAATATGAACTGAAATACAATCTATATTTTTCATTTAAAATATTACTTATTATATGTTATCTAAATTAATTAAAATGTACAATAAATGTGAATTTGAAAATATTTTTAAAAAATAACTATTTTTAAATAAAAAGCTATCATATTCTACAATCAAATGTAAAGATTACTAAAATATATATGTTTTATTAAATTTAAATAAATAAGATATAGTATATTTTGAAATATATTTAAAACCTAATGGAATATTAAAATTATATAAATTACGAAAAATAAATTTTTTCTTACAAAATTCAGTGATTGTAACTATTCACAGGAAAATCTATATTTTTTAAAATATCCAACAAAATCACACTACATTAATTTTGATATTTTTTATTAAAAAGTTATTTTTTTTGTTTTAATTTCTAAAATCTATATACTTATTTAAATATATATTTTATATAAAAATTATTTTTTAAAACTCTTTCATTTATGATGAATGAATACAAAATATTTTTATAACGAATATAACAATATAATTAATAATACCAAAAATTAAAATGATTTATTCGATTATTATTTTCTTTGTTACATTATACATATTCTCAATTGATTGGATGAGTATATTTGTTATTTATTAGAATCCTCCCATGAAGCTTCCACAATATCCATCTAACAAAAAAACAATTGATCTCGATTACCTGGGTTGCCAAGTCCATTACACAATAATATCTGTCATTGAATGATCCTATGATATAACTTAAATTGAAATTATTTACCCCTATAATGAATTAATATTAATCCATAATTTACACATGGTAAATTTTTCAGACAAATTCTCTTTCTAATGTGACATTAACATAATTATAATATTGTATCCACTATCATTCATTATTACAGAATATATAACAAAAACATATATAAATCTACAAAAATAAGAAAAAAACTAATTAATAAATGATATATTCACTAAATCCATCAAGATAAAATAGGAATCAGAATGTCCAACCGGAATTTCAATAAATTCATAATGAACATACCTTATATGGAATGATGTATTTTGTATATCCTCATTCAAGATCATTAAGTGATTATAGCCAGATTAAATATCTATCTTGGACGAATATGGAGAACCTTATAATTGATCAAACATATCATTGATACGTGGTAATTATAGTTGTTCCTATGAGTGATCTTTTTATATTCTCAATAAACAATGAATATATTCAATGACCCATTTTCATGTAAATAAAAAGAATAATTACACCCTATTGGAAAATAAAATACTATAAAAATCCATTATCAATATTATTAGGGAGTTTCCTCAATTATAACTTCAAATTTATCAATGAAATTATTTATTTATTATCTGAAATGGGAATATTCACATGTTTGAGTTATATTAAAAATTCAGATTCATGGTTCCGAGGAAAACTAGGAATTTCCTATAGAAAATACACCATTATCGTAAAAAATAAGGGCATTTCTATATAGAGTTTTCGCATAACAATTTTGAATTAATATACCACATGAATAGTTTGGTAAAAAATACTATATATATGATTTCCATTGGTAACCCAGTTTCATCCTCGCACTGATAATTGATCAAAGGATCATTCAGAATATTAAATGTATCTTCTATTACATGAAAATTATTATAGGCTCTATAATTAGAAATCCAATACTTACAAAATATTATATAAAATTTTACAAGAATTATAATAATAACATTGTATAAAAACATTCCCATAAACATCTATAAGAGATGTTATATTGAATTGATATTTACCAAATAATCATATCATTTAATTGATTATATGATACCATATAAAATATCAAATATATAATAGTGTTGTTAAAACCAGTGAAAAAATAAATCATTTGAAATCTTATAGTTTATAATAATTGTATGATTCAATGAATGTATTGGAAATTCACCTTTCATTGTATTAATTTCATAATATTGACATTGTCCAACTGGTTTCTTATGTTGTGTGTTTCATTGACATCTAGTTCATTGGTTTTTATAGTTTTAATTCTATTTAAAATAATGAATTTTATATTAATGTATTCTCCAATAACCTTATATTCACTAGACTGATTGTATTTTTCTCAACACATGAAGAAAAATACCATTTCTTATTAATAATGACCCTTGTTGTTTCCTTCTACATGTATCATATTATAGAAAATTACACTTCTATTATCTTATATATCATTTTTTACTATAATATTCTACTATTCTCTTATTTTACTCAAACCCATAAGTCTTAGAGAATTATTTATCTATATTGATAAAACATGATACTATATCCTCATCTGGTGATAATTTTTGGTGACTAGTGGAATATGAATGTTTTTCGGAAGCCCATCAAATAAATTGGAAGTCTTGATCTTTTGAATTATTAAATAGTCCCTAGTATATATTACTTTAATTTTAATGTTAACTTTGTATGTTGATAAAACATTACTACTTCATTTTCAATAAATATAATAATTATATCTCCATGTTCATTCATTTCTTATGGGGGAAATTCCACAGACAACACCTCCAAATAATTCCACTCTCGTGTTGGTATTTCCACATCATTCCTAAAATTTTGAATAAATTAAAATTGTTTATATGAATCAAATATGAGATGAAAAAAATCCATGAATAAATTATTCCATTAATAACATAAAAAATAAAGAAATACATTTTCTAAGGAATATGTCCATTTATCAGTTACAGAAGGGATTTGTGTTCCGCTGAATGATATATTTTTATGTGATTTCAATTATTCTGACAGTATTATAATATATTAATGTTCATTATTCAACTCTGTACAAGAAATGATATTTGTTATAACCTTATTCATGTACCTTATTTTTTATAACATTTTAATTTCTAGATTTATCTCTTGCAACATTATATTTTCCAAGAGGGAAATCCATATATACATTACGTTCATTAGTATTATTTCAATTCCTTCTTCTACGCCCCTTTTCAAAATAACCACATAAACTAGAGTATATTATAACATCTTGGATACAAATTTATAATTTCTAATATAGTGGAACACTTAACATTAGTGTAAATTTTTTTAATTATCATAGAATCCTAAACATGGTTTATATTGAAATATTCTCAAAATAAATAAAATATTTTAACATATTTTATAATGTATTTTAATGAAAATGTAAAATAAAACAATAATATCCATTTGGAGTTTCAAACTAGGAGTTTAGTAATGGTAATGACATGATTCACTAGATTTATAGTTGAGATATAGTAGATAATCCTTTTTGGTGTTATTTACACTATGTAGACTTTTTCTAAAAACATGTCCACATGTATAATAAATACATATATCTATTTTTAGGAAAATTACAATATATTTACCTTAAAAAATAATACTATGTCACCCTATACATAGAATAATACACAAGTTCTATTGTTGGGTGTGATCTATAATATATCATTTCATTGATCTACTTTCATATGATCAAATTTGAATTTCCTCAAATATCAACTATAAATTTCATGAAACTAACATCATTGAGTCTATGATTACTTTATAACATTGGTACTTGATACAGTTTATCGCATCCATATGAATCAAATTGTTTTATTGACTTTGAATACTAGTTACATACATAAATCACATAAACATTGGAAAAGATAAAAGGAAGAAGAAATTTTTTGTTTAGAACAAAATAAATCCCTAAAAACACATTATATAACCACCATTGTTCAAAAAATTCAATCACATGGAATGAAAAAATAGTAATGTGGTTAGATAAAATTCTTATTAATGATATGTATAAAATATAATCCAATATGGAAAAAATAATTCTTGACTAATATTATTGGAATAAATGCATATCAAATAATTAAATATAAATAATCAAATATGTGTAAAACATTTCAATAAATTACATATCAATTAAAACAATTAATTGAGAATATACTATTTTTTTATTATTAAGAAATTTATACTTTCAGACTTCTAAAACATAAGGTAGATGCCTCATGCCAATTAATGTACATAAATGGTCATGTCTATGGCCAAATACCCAAAATATTGTTCCTCATGAAACCTACAAATACATCGTGTTATTACATAACTCTATACCCTACTTGTCCGTTAATATGTCTGGTGTATTTATCATATGATTAAACAATTATACTTCATCTATATGGTTACAATCAATAACTTTTTCTATATTAATAACTTCAATGTAAAAGGTCAAAACATTATACGGTTAAATCGTCATAAAGAAATAAATAAAATATATTGGTTGGTATCATTTTATTTTATCCTATGTAAAAAATATGATTCAACAATGGATGTTGATATATATGACAACACATAAAAAATAACAGATGAATATTTCATAAGGAAAATTTTATTTTCACTTGGAATTAACTTTTTTAAAATAAAAAACATTTGTAATTATTGAAAAAAAATAATCCATCAAAAGAATCAATTAGACTTATAACATATCATTTAAATCATAGGTTGGTCATGATCATTGAAAATTATATTAATGCAATGTACATTTAAATAATGATTGTAGTATGAATTTCAAAAAAAAACCTCATCAGTTCCACATTCAGAAAATTAAATAAAAATTCATTTAAAAATATATAAAATGTATAACATGGGTAAATAATACTTAATAAATAATTGTATAATAATAAAATCCTAATTTTAAACATTATAATTAAAATATGGGAATAAATTAAAATAATTCAAAATAGAGATGAAATAAAAAGTCAGTTATCCTTAAAATATGATTTAAATATCTAGGACATATAATGTGGGTAAAAAAATTGAAAATTAATAATTTAAATAAATTACCTGAGGATAAGATTATATATTTGGTTTAATATATAAATATTAAACCATTTTATTAATTGGGTATTAAATATAAAATATCATAGAGAATGATGATATTTTGTTAAAAACCATTACCCTAGGACAAACATCCATATTTTTATAAAACCCTTATATATAAAATATCGATTTATTATAAATATGTTACATAAAAATAATCACATATATCTTACCCAATATGATAAATTTATAACCGTTTTCACCAATTTATTAATTATTCTTTAGTAATATCAATGTTTTGAGTGTTTTTCATGTTTGTTTTGGTTATATAGATTTGGAATTTTCAAATTGATCATGGTTACATAATATAAAAAATTCAAAAAATGATCTAAATATATTATATTATATATATATATTTAACATCATCGTGAACATGTATTGAAAAAATAAATTACATCTTTCATTGCGATTGTATGCCATACGTACACATGAATATTGTTTTCCATTTTCATTGGATGGAAATAAAATAAATTTAAATAAAGATTCATCATTAAAAAATTAATTTTTATATTATATATGTAATATATATATAATCAATCCTTATTACTATCCATGTATTGAAAAAATAAAAATTATGCACATTTATTTTTGTAGGTGGTAGTCCACACATAAACATTAGTGAAATTATTATATCAAACTATAGAATGTAAGAAGGTAGATAAGATTTTATAATTCAATAATAATAATATATTTATAAATATAATTTATAAACATTATATCCATTGAAATAACCATCACTGATTTATGGTGATAAAATTGAATTTTATCTCTACATGGAGGTGGTAGTCCAAACTTACATACGGGTTATAATTTCCCTTCCCATTTGATGAATAAGGGGTATGATAATGGCTGTTTCATGGTCATAATAATATTTATAAATATTTAGGAAACAATATTGATTTAATTATCAATCCCATATATTTTAATGTAATATATATAGATGTAAAATAAAATTTATTCATTAAGATAGTCAGCTCATCTTTGAAAGATCTCCTTTAGAAATCATGACATGGACCATAAGGGTGGTATTTTGGAAATAAAAACATGACTACATAATGTAAAATCATTTTAAGGGGGGAATTTTTTTTATTAATTCAATATAAATATATCAACATGGTGTTATGAAAATTGAGATAGGGAGTATTTTAATAAGGGCTGAAGCCACCATAAGTAATTATAAAAAATGATTAAAAATATATTTAAGTCAATATAAGAAAATTAATCTAAATTTATATATATTCTTATCAATAGTGTGTATCATTTAAATATAGTATTTAAATTTGATTTATAATGTTTTTGGATTCATTTTAAATCTTATCACATGGTTTAACCCTGTTTGTAACCAATTTTAATCATATTTATGATAATAACATTTTCAATATTAATGAGTTATAATATTAGAGATATTTTATAAATAATCATTAATGGAAATATAAAATACATTTTAGACATTTTCAAATCCTTGTTGACAATGGTAATGTTTCTGAATATATTTAAAAAATTAAATAAAATATTATATTCATAAAATATTATTATTTTTCTTTTTCTTAAAAACACAAATTATTTTTAACTAAATAACCTAATGACTAAGATAAAATTATATTATTAATAATTAAAACATCCCCAATAATATTCATTTGTCTAAAAATTTCATTTATACAAGTATTTCATCAAAATTTTAATACTTATAATAGTTTTAAATTTAATTATTATATTTTATATTAATTGAGTAAATACATTTTCAGGGTAGTGTAAGAATTTTCCTTAGATATTAACATGCTAAAACAAAAAACAAATAAAAATATTAATTAAATTTGTAATAATTATATTTAACAGTGAAATCAATAATTTCTCCTATTAATGAAAATTGTTGATTTATAAAAGTCAGGATAGTGGCAGTTTATATTTATCATTTTATTAAAATAATATATGATAATAATCAAATAAAAATTGAAAAATGTTGAAAAATATTTTAAATGTGAATTGAAATGGAATAAATCCATGGATTCAATAAGATAAAGGTTAGTATTAGAGTAATTTTATTACCTCTACTCAATTTTAAATTCCATTTGAAATGTTTTACAAATACAGAGCTGAAAAATAATTAAAAATATTACAATTTATTATGAATAATATTTAAACAAGACTATTTAAATTTTTTGATCATATTGATTCAAAATATTGAATCTATATTACATGGTTCAGTTTTTATATATGGATGAAGTTTATTTTAAAATATGAGTACAACATTAGACGATTCTTTTTAATACTTTTTTATAAAAAAATTATTTATTTGTATGTCATGCATATAGAAAATATTTAATTTTTAAAAATTTTAATGAAAATAATATGATGAATATATATATACATAATTAAAATAAATATCTAATTTTGATAAATAATATTTTTTTAACTAAAAAAAATCCATTCATACAAATAGTATCATAAATAATCCTTCACATTCAAATTATATTATTTTCTTAATCAATTGTTAGAAAATAAATGTTTAGGAAATGTGTAAACCATTTATTTTTCTTTTTTTCTTTTTTCTTATTCATCACCTATAAATTTAATGCTATATTATAACAGTACACTATATTATGATTCATTTAGACATGGGGATTCATGTATCACATGTTTTCTAAAACATATTTGATGAAACATATATTAGAAAATAATTATTTTTTATATTTTTCATAGTTTTCACAGCACCACACCCAACGCCACATTGGAATACATGTCAAAACATCACTAATATACCTCCATGAAAAAATGATTGATCTATATTTCTGATGAAAATCGGCACCGAAATACTTTAAAATGATTATATAAAATCTAAAGGAATCATCAAATTCGACAAACACCCACACCAATGCCTAAACCAGACCTACAGTGTAATTACATGATGGTTTTTCAAACTACCCAAACTAGTCGCCATTCTCACACAACAGGAATTAATGCACATTTGATCTGTCTAATTCTAGTAAGACACTAGCTTCACCCTAAGCCTTCTGGGAGTGGTGAATATCTAATTGAAAATTCATTAAATTTGAAAATATATTGCATACCATAGAACAAAATATTATTGAACCAAGCCGCTTATGCATATCAGAGTTCCACCTAAAATATTTACCAACAAGTATAAAAACAACCATTACCCAACAAACATGGGGATTCATTTACCTATGAGAAAAACAATTCTATCCCAACTAATAATCCAATTATTTTATCACTCTCAAATAAAAAACAACTCTCCTCTTTAGAATCTCTATCAAATACGTAATGTAATGAATTGACCTGATATGCCATATCAAACATGACAACTAAATTATTATAAAAAACTCCCTCCCATTCCAGCATATCAATATAACTACCCTCTCCATTTAACAATCAAATCATATAATGGACCAAATCCTAAAAAACTAATAATAATGAAATCAATAATTTACATATTACTATAAACTACACTTTTAGAACCAAATCAATTAGTTCCCAACACAACTCTCATCCATCATGTTATCCCAGGAAAAGGATCAAAACTCCATGCTCCCATCCATCCTTTAAAAACTCCACAATATTACAATTGATGAACAACATCATACATCTACTCAAACACTAGTATAGATCATAAACCAAACATTCTATTTATAAATAACATGGGGCTCCCCCAAGACATATCAATGAATAGTTACATGGGATGTTCACTGAATGAAACCCCAAACATACATTATATGTAACCAATAATAATTCCCTCATGAGTCAAGGATTTCAATAAAAAGAAAAATATATCCTCACTATTTCTTTACCAAGGTATATTGATATTTCAAGAACCCTCTTTTTGGGTATTCAAACCTGGATAAATGATCTCACTCAGAAAATAGGTATATTATTTTTTATATCCTAAACAAAAAACTGAAATCATCCTCACATGTGTCTTAAATAATTCAAAATAGTCTCATGATCCAAACATACTAACCATTTACATACTCTCATTTCATAAAATAGCTTGATTCATCACACTCTATCATAGGATAATCACATATTCTATCTCTATAAAGTTTCAATACAATGAAATTATTGTATATACTCAATCGTTATATAATAATCTTAACTACCTATTAAATAAATCAATTGGTCATGGAATCCTACTAACCATACACTCTAACCCAAAATCGTTACCTTGAATAACACATTGAATAGGAATTTTCTAAACCCATTGACTGTGAATCCAAAAATATCTTCTTCATTTAACTACATTTCCTAGACAAATCTATAAGGTAAAACACTATATATAATTCTATATATAATTTATATAAATAAAATCCATTATTAATGGAATGTCCTCACATCCAATGATCATAACATTGTATATCTATTCCAATACAAAAAAAAAATTGGTCAATCCATATCAATGGAATGGAAAGACTATATATTCACAGTTAGATAATTTTTTTATGTAAGATCCCCATGACCTACAATCAATAAAATATAAAAATTATTAAATGAGAATAACCCAAAAAACAATTATTTTGTAAAAACACATTGTAATTTATTGATGAATCATTAAAAAAAGAAACATTATTTGTAAATATAATCTAGAACTAGCACAAACATGTCGTCTAAATATTAGTTGATAAATATGATTCATGTATGTTTGAATGTTTCCAAAAATAAATGATCCAAATACTAAAATAAAAATCTTAAGCAATGTCCATATATTTAATAAATATCTAAAAAATATAATAAATAAAAAATAATAATGATTTCATATGCCTTTAAATTTGGACTCCCCACAACAAAATAATAAATGGATCACTATTTTTAGGTCCATAAAAACATATAAAATTTCATTGATAACTTATCAATTATATTACAGAATAATAAATCAAAATAAATTAATCTAATACATGTTTTAACACCCTGTGAAATAATAGTTTCCAAACACATTATGAAATAAATCCTCAAGAATTCCATAATGTTATATAGGGGTGTTTAATATAGATGAGGGAATTATACATATAATGGGGCACACAACCCATAGATTAATTTTTATGTGAATGAAAAAAAAAATCATACACAATCAGTATAATAGTAAAAAATATCAAATAAATGCAATTTAAAAAAAATAATGTGGAATTCATGCAGTAAATCATAAAATATAACCCATTATAAAGCATATAGGTTATAAATAAAAAAATTAAAAATTAAAAATTAAAAATAAACCTTCATATATTCCTAGGATTAAACTCATACTAGACTTCAAATAATGTTCATGTTATTCAATATCATTATAATTCACATATAGTTATCAAATATAAATAACACATGAGATCTACACATGAAAATACTCTTGATCATGAACATGGTTATTGGAATACATCTCAGAATGATATCAGTTTTTGCTCTAAATATATGTTATTATATATTTTTTCATGAGTGAAATAAATATGTCACCCAATAGTTTCCTATTTCATATATTAAAGTGATAACCATGATATATTAATTCTTGTTCACCATGAATCCATATAGAACTGTAATCAGGTTCAAACCAGTCCACAATGACACTTGATCATACCAACATCAACACCCTGATATAATATGGTCATTGACTCACACCATCGAACCTGTAACCTATAATATACCAAATGACAATTTTATGTTTTTCACTAATTCACTACTACTACCTTAAGGAATGTGTTATGGTCATATACATAAGACTTAAAATCAACACACTTAAATTAATGTATGTTATCCCTCCTGACTCAAACTCTACATTATCTCTAAATGATGGTTCCATCTTCCCCATATCATGTCCCATCATACTCAAAATAATATTATCATATGTGACTTTCCATTATCGTAAATCAAGACTTCACATATATTCCATAATTTATGATAACACCATATCACTGTTGGTGAAGCCAGTTATTCTAAATCTATAAAGTATCAAACAATGTATTATGGGACATAATTAAATCTAAACCCTTATATCTATCACAATGATCTATATATTTTAGTCTCACTTATGTAGGTTTTATTTCTCAATATCCACCACCCACACCAAAGAACAATTCTTATTATATTAACATACATTAAAAAAGAATCATGCCATGAAACTTATGATAGAGTTCAAAAACTCATCACCTAGACACAAGTCACTCAGAAAAACACTCAAACCTCAAAATACATCTCAAATAACACAATATGTGTTTAAGTAGGGTACTTAAAAATTATCCATATATAGAGAAACCTTAGTATTTCATAAAATACTATTAGATAATTTTAATGAAAAACAGCATGAAATCATTACCTAAATGGGATCCAATGGATTTGTTTCTTGGGAAAATTAGGACCATACACAACTTCTCTGAATCAAAACATAATGTTTTATATAATTAATTGTTCTATTGCTTTATATTGTCCCTTTAATTCTATTTTTTAGAAGTAGTCAGCAAGGATATACATCAAATGGGGTGAGACAAATTACCAAAATGATATGATCATGAAACAATAAAACATGTGGTGGGAATAATAATTATCATAATAAAATAGTCATATGATCATTATATGAAGCTTTAATAAAAGGCTTGGAATGTGGAACTTCATAAAAAACATCTTCTCCTAGTTTTGAAATAACATGACAGGTTATAGAAAAAGATAACATTTTTTCAGGAATAATTCTCATTTATCAAGACATATATCACATTAAAATATTAATTGGATCTCTATATAATTTCTTACACACCCTTTACATCATGACATTTATATTACAATATATAATTATAGGCACTCCCATCATATTATATAATTAACATTATCATGCTTTAATAATATTACATATATAAATCATGAAAATAAAATAACACATGGAATGGAATGGGTTTCATTTAATAAAGAATAAATTAATTATATGGGTTATTAAATGATATATGGAATACCAATCATGATATAATAATCCTCAACATTATGTGATGTAGAAACAATCTCAATAAATAACATGTCTTTTTCTGAATGAAGAGTTCTTTTTGAAAAAAATGTCTCTATAAAATACTCAAGTATAAAACATTTATATCTTAGAAATGAAAATATAATGATGAATAATTAACACTTTATGAAGATGAATACTCAAAATGGGGTGAATTTGGGAAAATACAATGAATGTGAGTGGGGTTCACAAATTTCCCATACATTATGTCTTAATGATTATTTCACAATAATGTATAGTATAATCATATTATATTCATTAATTAAAAAATAACAAAGCATTAATTCCGGAATTTTACTAAAAATTTATTTGTTATGTAAATTTATTCCATTGTAGAGGTGTTATAGAATTTAATCACATTTTTGAGAGCATTCTTTTTCAGGTTTTTCATGATTAGTTTGCTCGTATTCAAAAATGGATTTTTATTTTAAATGTGGACAATTATAAAATATTTTTATTATATGTTATTAATTATATTCCAGAAGTAATTAATTATATTATATAAAATTTAGTTTTTTTGTGAGGATGAATCATAAGATTAATTTTAATGATGATTATTTGGGTTGATTTTATGGGTTTTTTTCAAAACTAACTTGTTTTTTCATATCATTTATTATTATGTTTATAATAATTTTTCATAACAAAAAATGGGGCATTTCATACACATTAAAATCTATTTTAAAAAAATAAAAGGTTATTTTAATAACCATTATGGAGTTAATTGAATATGAAAGTGCATCACCCATTGTGTCGGTAAATTGAAACATTAAGAACGACAATATAATTTTACGTATAAAAGTAAGAGAGGGAGGAGTTTAATGATGGATTATAAATTAATATGATAGAATTATAGTATATAATGAAAATGGATTTATCATTCCCTTTTTATAATACAATGTAATGAGAATAGAAGATATTAAATGAAATTGAAATTAAATTAAATTAAAAAGGATGTTTATTTTACCTATTAAATATATCCTACTTGAGAACCTCCAAGGGATTTTTTTTATCTTCATAATAAAATTATCTGTTTGACGTGGGATAGGGGAATGGGGTGGGGATTAGATATTATTTCTAAAAGGATCAATTAATGAGAGTTGTGAGATGAATAAGGTGTGTTGGGTGGTATTTATAGTGGAGGAGGGGGTGTTTTCTCATTATTTACGTCATTTGTTAATTATATTACTCATGAAAAGAAATAGTGGTGATTATTAAGAAAGAATAATATAATTTTATCATGTGGGTTAGATTAAATTGTTCATACATCATCCTTGACTCATGGAACAATTAATTAAATTTATACTATATTTATATCATAATGGTTCATATTTTACTATTCCAAAAAAATTTAAGTATTTTAGAAAAAATACTAATAATTCATAACAAATAGTTATCAATTCATTGAATTCAAAAAATAACTCCATTTTATAAAAATAATTTTTTATATATGATTAAATTAAATTTTAATTAATGTCAACATTTACTCGAAGAATACAAATTTTAAAATTATAAATGATTTTTTATACTTTGAAAAATAACATAAATTCTCATAAAAATATGTTAAAATTATAATAAATCAAAATATTTATTTGTGCATAAATTTTATTAAAATAAATTTTTTATTAATTTTTAAAATTAATTAGAAAATTGTAATTTAATATTTTTATCTTATAAAAATACTATCAATAAATTTATAATTTTTAAAATAATTTTTTACATATACTATGATATAAGTAAATTAAATTTTCAATTATTAGATAGATATAGTTTATATTAAAAATCATTGGTGAGGTTACTGTTACATTTTCTAATTTAGAATTCACACGGGACTGTTATTATTTCAAAGGTCAAGTTAAATTTTTATTGGTATAGGTTCCTTAACATCTAGAAATACTTTTTATGTCAGTCATTGTACATTTATAAATTTATTATTGTGTTTTTAATGTTACTTTATTTGATTATACCATATAAAAAAATTATATGAATGTAATTTCATTAATAAATGTTTTAGGTCATTAAAATCTTACCCCTTTTAGAAATTTCACCCTCGAAATTTAATTTCACATAAACGGGGGAGGGTACTTCTCTTTTGTCACCTTCTATGGTTCCCCATTTTAATCTACATAATTATTGTTCTTCCAAAAAATGTTGAAATGGTGGGTTTTCTTTGTTTAGTATCACCTAATCTCCCCGGTCTAGAATCATTATTGGTTGCTCCTCATAAGAGATATCATATTCTAGTTGTACCACCTATGAGTTCATTAAATGTGAGGATTCAGCTATGTAATTACTCATATGTGATATGTGGAACACATTGTGTAATTGACCAATATTCATTGGAAGTGAATGATAATAGGACACAAGTCCTATGTGATAATGGATCACGAAGGGTCCAATGTACCTTGGTCTTAGCTTCCCTTTATTTCAAAACCACATGACTCTTCCATGGGGATATTGAAGGAAGACTTTATCTCCATTGTGGAAATCCATGTCCCTTCGACAGTTGCTAACATATATATTTTTCTTATTATGAGAAAATTTTATATGTTATTGGATGGCTCTAACTTTCTCTTTCATTTATTTAGTGAGATCATGTAGAAGTAGCTTTTCTTCACCAACTTAATCCTAACAGGTTGGACTTCTAAATTGATTTCCATTTAGAGGATCTGATAGAGCCATCTACATAATATTTTAAAAGCTATTGTTGGGTGATATATTAACCAATGTGAGATGTTGATCCCATCCACATCTTAATTATAAATGGAAGGATATTATCATATCATCAAAAAACATAATAGTCCTTTCAGATTGGAAATAAATTTGGGGGCGATTGGCCAGGCGGAAATTTGATTTAGTAACAATAACATGTTGAAGACTCCTCGTGAATATTGATTTGACACTAATATTATGATCAATGATAGTTGAAAATGAATCTCCATGCTGTCTAACTACATCATATAAATCTGTATTATCTATTTGATGAACTGAGAGATCTACCCCAGTAGGGATAAAGTGGGAAACCATGGGGAGTCTATCCACCACAAACCATATAACAATATTTTATTTGGATTTCATCATTAATCCCGTATCAATGTACATAAAAACAGTCTCCCATTTCCACATTGGTAGAAAAAACTGTTGGATCACCCATTTTGAACATATTTTTCTTCGATTTAACAAACTCACATATCAAGAACCTTGAGATACACTCAGTAATATCCTTTTTCATGTAATTCTACTAGAAGTGTTATCAAAGAACACATTACATATTTGTAATCCTAATATTCATAGATAATGATGAGATAAGTTAATTTTGAAATAGTGCATTATTTATCAAAGGTTGTGAAGGAACATAGAGCCTCTTTCTGAACCAATTCCCACCATAATCATCAATATGAAACTATTTCATCTTCCCTCCCTTTGTTGTATTCCCCTTTCATTGTAATAATGGATCATCCCATTGTGTCCCTGTAATCTTCACTTAGATGTAAGGTTGGAGAATAATTTCAATATGGAAGAATGTATTCCCTACCTATATAATTTTTAAATAAATCAATTTCATATCAATTAATATATGGTCTTTCTCAATCTGCAACATGGATAGAGTTGTAGGATCTTTTTAGCTAATAACATCAGCTTCCATATTTTATTTTTTTGTATAATAGTGAATAGAGAAATAAAAGTATTTTATTTTCACTAACCATATACATTTACTCACGTTTATATACTTTTATGTGAATAAATACATTGAGATCTTGTGACTGGTATATATGTGAAACTTCTCACCATAGAGGTATTGCTGCCGGATTTTCAAAACAATAATTATGTCTGTTAACTCTATTTCATGAACTATGTTGTAATACTCAGGGATCATCAACTATCATGAAGAGTAGACTATCTCATTATCATATTCCATGAGAAAATGGAACATGTATTTATTTTAAGAATTACTATATATCAAAAACATTCGTACACATTTTGGTATTGTATGTTCAGGTGTAGTGATTAGTCAATTATTTATCATCTTAAATATTTCCTCACATTCTTCTTTCTAGACATACAATTCCCTTTTCCTTGATAACATAGTTATTAGACTAGATAATCGTTATAAATTTCTCAAAAAAAGTTTGCAGAAACCAGTTAATCCAATAGAACTTCATATTTCCATAAGACTATATGGTTTGGATGATTCCTCAATTTATATAATTTGTTTAGGGGTCTATAGAAATTTCTTCTCTTCTGATCACATGTCCCAAAAATTTGAGTTGTTGCATCGAAAAGTAACATTTTATTAACATGGCATAGAATTTATCTTTCCTTAATATAAACAACACTAGCCTTAAATATTCATCATGTTCAACCTTTCTTATAAAGTAGATGATTATTCCATCTATAAAAACAACCTCAACTATTTAAAGTTAATTTATAGTGTGTATATTTATCAAATCCATTTATATTTTAGGGGAACTTGGTATATTGAATGTAGTCACGAGAGAATCATAGTTCATATACCTTGCAAAGATCAAATTCTTTTGAATATTTTTCTTCTACACATTTTGTTGTTGATATACAGAGTGATGATCAAATTTTTACAAGTAACGAGTTCATCATAACTAATCAAAAGAGTCATCAATACTTTGAAGAGGACTTATTTCATTATTGTGATCATGTTTACATCATGAATGTTTACACACAATCAAATTAATTCATCACCCTTCGTGAAAAATGGGACTGGAATACCCCATAGGGATGCACTATAGAATATGAACCCTTTTACCAAATTCTCTTTTAGTTGATTATTTAGCTCTTTATTTTTAACAGGATCCATCCGATAGGGAAACATTAAGGAAGGGGTTTCTTCAGGTATGATTTCTATAAAGAACAGTAACTCACAATTTTAGGGGAGTCTGGGTAACACTTTAAAAATTAAATAACTATATTTCCTCCCAATGGGAATTTTTCCAAGGTTGATACCCATCATTTACTCAACCACATGAGTTATATATGATTCTTTATAGGGAATCAACCCCCACACCATTTATGGATTTTAAAAAGGTTGTTCATGATATTCCTTGAATTTTTATATCATTGGATTGTTATAAATAAGAAATAGTATTTTCATTTCCTTAAATTTTATGTCTTCTCTATATAAAGTTATACAATTCATCACTAATGTAGCATTTAATTCCACCATGGGATGTACTATAATATTCAATGGAATAATCATACCACATATCCAAATGTTACAAGAGTCTAAAAATTTTTTTCAATGATTGGAAAAATTTTAATTTAAACAAATATATCTATATTATGGTATTTGGGCTTCGACTGAATTGTTATAGAAAAAGTGAAAGATAAAATGTAATTTGTTAAACCAAAATCTTATTTGAATTTTTCTATTAATTAAGGAATGAGAAGTGTACCTTGTAAGAAATGATTTTTTCTCCATATCCACAGTAGTAATAGAACATTCCTTCCCTTGATCATTTTTTCTTTAGATGTTGATAACACTAATTACCCTGGAGAAGTCAAGTTTTACATTACTATCTTGCATAGTTCTCTTTATCTCTACATTGGTATCATTTTAACATCAGAGGTGCTCCCCTCTCTTCCACAACATTTAATTTCATCCTCATGTTTTTTTGGAATTCATGATCTTGGCAGTCTTTTCTCCCACACTTGAATGTTTACCCATATCATTGAGGTAGTTTTCATGATGCTTCTTCCCATATTTTTTACATGTGGGTGGATTTGTTTTAATTACACTGTTATCATTAGATCCTCTTTCTTATAACTCCATAATTGGTTTCTAATCACTATAGACACGTGACCATTATCCAAAATCCATCACATCATTAAGAAGAAATCAAACAACTTCTTCATGACTCCCATTGTCTCAAATTAGTAATTTCTTTAAAAGGTGTCATTTTAGACCACTAAAGAATCTATATTTTTTTCTGTCATTGTTGATAACAAAACTAAAAGCATACCTTGAATGCCTTGTGAAATATTCTTCATAGGTCGTGATAGATTCTAATTCCTTTTTCTTCAGCTCTATGAATTCATTATCCATCTTATATATAATATTTGAGAAGAAAAATAATTAGGAATTATTATAGTATTGTCTTCCCACTCCATCTCTTTAGTTTTATCCTTTGGATTTGTTTTTTGAATCAAATCCCTCCTTTGATCGGCCTCTCCGCGTAAATAGTAAATTAAAATAGTCACCTTATCCTTCTTAGAATATTAAATCAATTAAAACATCTACTCCATTGAGGTAACCCACTAATCTCTAGCTCATAGATCATAAGATCCAATAAATGTTGATGGTTGTCTTTCCAAAAAAAACAGCCAGTTGTTCCCACTAAGGTGAAGGAAGAAAATCCTCATTATTATTGTTATTATTTATAACATGATACAAATGGGTAAGAATATCAATAATATTTTGAAGTCCACCGCCCAATGAATTGGGGGTGTCATTTGGGAAATCACTTCATTATCCCTTACACAGTTTTATGGCATGGTTACTCATGGTTCCTATACTTTTATTAAATAGAAAAGTATAAAACAAATAGAATTCTACAAGCTATCAATAATTTACCACGTTTTGAAACTAACTCAAAATGAATCTTTTATGGGATCTTTATTTCTAGATTATTCTAAAAATAATAATTATGGTGTTCTCAAATATACCATGACACTTAATAAGGGTTTTTTCTAAGGAGCTCTAATCCAAATTGGCAAATTAACTAAACCATGCGATGATACCAACTATAGTGACCATACCTTTTTTACATCATTATTACCTAATTTTAATGATAAAAAATTAAAATAATTAAATTAACATGATCCAATGTTTTAGTGTCATGGTATAACTTGGGTAATATACTATATTTACATGATAAAACATGAACAATTATTTAATTCCACCTCTCCATCTTCTTATTGGCCCATGAATTCTCCTTAGTACAAGTAGTCACATGAGAATATACATAAAAAAGGATTAGATGGTATCCTAATTAGAGGAAATATATGAAAAAGAAATAATATAACATGGAGTGAGAATAAGAGTTTTCATAATAAAATATGCATATTATCATGATAGGAAGCATGAAAAAAGCCATAAAATGAGGAAATTCAAAAATGTGAAACATCATCTCTTAGTTTTAAATTACCACACATAGTTATCAATAATTATAGAATCATGTTAATTAATTTTTCAATTTTATCATGAGATATATCACATTACATAATTTGTTGTGGTGGTATATAATTCGGGGTGCCCCCACCACATCATAACATCATATGGTGCTATGTTGTTCGAGGTGAACTTGTCACATCATAACATTTACATTATAAAGCATGAAATATAGAACAGATATAAATAATTGACATAAATAACCCATGTAATGTAATGTTATTCCATTAATAAATAATATATTCATAATATGGATTCCCAAAATAAACATCTAATAACATACTTGATATGTGATTCATCAACCAAAAGTGAAGGAGAAACTATCTTGAGAAGTTACATGTGTGTATTTTGAATGAATACATCTTTTTGAAAATATTTTTTTCTTTATAAAGACAAGTTTAAAACAGTTGTATCCTATAAGAAGTATTATAATGAAAACAAAATTATATTTAAATAATATACGTACTGAAAATGGGGTGAAAGAAGGAAATCCCAAACAATGAGTGTTCTATTTGAGAATTCCCCAAACCTTATCTCTGAATGTTTTCATCACATTAATGTCTTGTAAAATCATATTAGATTCATTAATTAAAAATTAAATAACCATTAATATCATTATTTTGTTTATTTTGGTTTTATTAGGATTTTTTATGTTCTTTTATATGATTTATATATTTTATTTTCATCATTCAGGAGCATTCGTTTCTAGGGTTTTGATGATTGGTATGCATGTATATAAAAATGGAAGTCTGTGTAAAATGTGGATATATATAATAAATTTTTAATATAGGTTATTAATTATATTAATTAATTATTAATTATATTATAATTTTTTCAATTGTAATGAAGATGAATTATTAGAAAAAAGATAATGATGATTGATTAAGGATATTGTTGGAGGTTTTTCAATTAGAATTTACATGTTTGACATATATTTTACTATTATGTATGTAAGTTAGTTCCGTAACATAAATAAGGATTCAAAATAAAGAATAATTCTTTTTAACCATTTAATGGTTTTATTAATATTATTTAATTCTTTATTGTTAAATTAAATCACATCTTCCATGATGTCAATAAATTGACAAATCACGGGAGAAGATTTCATTTTTAGAAAAAAAGTGAGAAAGGGAGGAGTTTAATTACGGGTATTCTATTAAGCTTATAGTGTTCCGTTATATCAAATATATTGGAGATATCATTACTTTTTTATAAGATAATGTTTGGAGAAGAAATGAAAATAAATGAAACTGGATAGAAATTAATAAAAAAATGAAGTTGATTTTACCTCTCAAACCTAACCTCCTCGAGAACCGCATTAGTGTGTTGGTTTTAAATTTAAATATGAAAATAAATCCTATAATTTAATTATGGTATTTTGGAGACTATAGGATAGAATATTGATAAGGATAAAAACCTGAGTGGTGTTAGCAGAAGTATGTTTGAGGGGTTGTTTTCAAGGTGGATGAGGGGGTGTTTTATAATTTAATTCATCTGTTTATTATTTTTCAGAAGACACTGAATTTTGTTGATTATTGAGACTAAATATAGTAATTAGATAATATGAGTCTTAAATAATGGAATTAAAATTAATCATGACTCGTGTAATAGTGTATTTAATTTATAATGTATTTAAACAACAAATTATTGTATTTTACTATTTTCCATAAATTCATGTATTTTAAAAAAATTGAAAAAATCCACTCTAACCATTTTGTGACATGAAGTATTAAAAACTAAATTTTATATAATGAAAATAATATTCTCAATAAGAGTAATTTAATTTTAAATTTTAAAAAATATTTACTTTAATAATAGAGATTTTAAAATTATAAATAATTTTAAAACAGTTCAAAAATTACTTAAAGACTCCTGAAATTACATTCATATTAGAATATTAAAACGATTCTGTTATGGAAAAATGTTATAAAAGTAAATTTTCATTAAAATTATTACATTAATCATAAAATTGTAATTAAATATTTATATCACACCAAAATACTAAGCCATAATTAATAACCATTAAAATAACTATTGACATATATTTTTCAATAATTATATAATTTATTCATTTATAATACTGATAAATTTTATTTATAATTTCATTAGGGATGTTACTATTCAATTGTGTGTTTTATTATTCAAAAGTATTACAATACTTTTCCAAAGTGTAATGTACTATTTCATTTTTGTAGGTTCCTTAACATCTAGAAATACATTTTATTTTATTTATTCATCATTTATAATGTTTTTATTGTGTTTCTAATGTGGATTTTTAAGAATATACTATATGAAATTATTATAATATGTAAATTTCATTGATAAATATTTTTTCAGTATAATATATCAACTCAATTATACCATCTCACATTTGACACAATTATTTATCCCTATATAAGGACCAGAGCTTATTACATTACATAATCTTGAATTTTAATCAAGAACTAACTTTTCCCACATTGAGAATATTTTCATTTTTATAGTTTTAAAGATTTGGGATAAAATATATACATAAAATTCTATATTTATTCAAAATGGATACCATAAAAATAGTATCCACTTCATACAAAATATAAAGCACTTCAAATAAAACATTATTTTTTTGAAAAATACCCATAACATTTAACGTGGATTCCTTGATTTCTTACACATCCATAGAACCTGAGAAAATCATTTAAAAACATGGGATGAGCTCAAAAAATTTAATAGGGGATTTAAATAGAAGGAATGAAATTAGCAGTACATGAATACTTATAAACCAATGAAATCATTTTCCAAAAGACATACTTGTCACCTATATATACTTACTCTATGAATCTTGATATTTACAAAAGATTTATACAAAACATAATGAACAATAATAGAACCACAAACGATTAACCTCCACCATACACAAACAAAATGAATTGGGGGGAGATATAGGTCATACCCATCATCATATAAAATACTAGGGAACCAAAAAATAATCATAAAACATAAATAATTGCACTAACAAGTCTTCTGAATTTTGTAAAAAAGAATTTTATAAGAAGTTTTTAAAAGAAATTCCCCATACAAATAACATATAATGGATGTGAGACTTAATATAGTGTATGGAATTTGTAGATAAAATGAAAGTAAAAAATAAATAATAATAATATAAACAAAATTAATTACACAACCAAATTTAACACAACATAAATAATGAAGTTGAATGTTATACAAAACAAAGTAAATTGCGTTAAGAATTTACTTACCTCCAAATTCTCCAACTAAAAATGTGTTTAAACCTGATGAGTAATACATAAAAGACTATTATTCATATATTATAAGAATATATTCATGTTTAAAACACCGTATATGGGGATTTAATGGCATCATTTCACCCATTAATTATTAGTATTTTGTACCTTCCATTGTTTCAGGTGAGTTCTTTACATGATTTCCATGGTCTGTTTGTATTTGGTTTACGTTTCGTATTAAATGAAATTCTATAAATGAACTGAATTTGTATTAATATTATTCCATAATGTTATATTATTCCAGAAGTCATTTTGGAATTATTTTATGAGGATGAACCATGAGAAAAAACATTAGTGATATCAATTAAGATCATTTTTGTAGTTCTTTGATAATAGAAAACTTGTTTCATTATATAACATAATATTATGTATATATGCTAATCCTGAATATTTAAAGTTGATATATAATAAAAAATAAAATCTTTATCAAACAATAAAATGGTTTTATAACTTTTTATGAAGGAATTAATGGAATTTGGAATCACATCATCCATGATTTGGGTAAATCTCCACATTAAAGATGGTGTTATAATTCTAAAAATAAGAGAAAGAGAAGCGGAATAATGATTATTAATTTTTCCATAAACATGATAACTATCCAAAAGATATAAAATATTGGACTTTTATTCCTCGTGGATAATGGGAGGGTAATAGAATATATGAATATAAATAGTTGAAAAGAAAACACAAGAAAATGAAAGCAGATATTTACCTCTGGATTGTTTCTCCTTGTTATCATCCTTAAGGCCCATTGTTTTTAACTTTTATTAGACCAACATGTCTAGGATGTGGGGGAGGTGATTATGTTGTGTATTTGGAAGATCTATGACAAGGCCAAAGTCTTGAGTGGTGTTATAGGAAGAGAGTGTTGGGGGTGGTAGTGGACAAGAGGATGGGTTTTACATTATATTAATCATTAGTATAATATTATTTCTAAAGAATTTTAATATTCACGATTCTTGTGACCTAAATTAGTAATAATTTATTTTATGGTTTAAATAATAGTCTTCTACATCATACAAGAGTAATTAATCATACCTAAATTAATATATTTAAGATATTCTATTAATTATTGTATTTCCCTATTCACCAAAAATTCAGGTATTTTAGAAAATTTAAAAAAATTCATCCTTACAATTATTCAACATGTATAATTGAAAAATTAAATTCTTGTTTTGTGAAAATATTTCTAAATTTGTTAATTTAATTTTTAATTAAAATATTAATTTATTGGTAAAATAACAATTTGTAAACAATAGTTGATTTTATATGACTTTAAAAAGTTAATCAAGTTATCCTTATCATAAATCAATAAGAGAAAAAAATATTGATAATATTTACAATTTATAAGGGTCATATTACTAATCATAAGGGTATCATACTATTCCCCAAAAAAATTATATGGTTCTATCAGACTATAAATATCTTTTTGATCCTAACTGTATATGTCCTTTTTTCAAAATTTAAAACACAGATGTGTAAATATTATGTTTAATGATTAGTTGATAAGTATCTCCATAGAAAAAGTTCAATTATGAAGAGACTCAATTTTTCTTTCACATAATTATTTTTTTAAAACTATGTGGTGTTACATTATCTCAAACATCTAGAAAATATTATTCTAATAATTTTTTTTACTTTTAGTCAAGTGATTGTACCTTTCCCTTATTTCAATTTCAGATTCGCATGTTTCTTCTTCAACTGTGTGGTTTCTCCAAAAAACCATTAACCTAGTGGATTAGATTAATCTTCAATTTTTTCCCTCCTAGATCAATAATCTAATATATATTCTCTATATATGAATGGTTCTCTTTCATATGAACTACTTCTGGGATCATATCATGAGATGAATCTAGAACATACTTTATGAACATCGAATAAATTAAACTATTTTTACCTAAGATAAAATCCAATTAAAAGCTACTTAGTATGCAACTGGTCAACAATTCTATAGGATTTCATAACTTCTAATGTATATTGGACATATCATTCCTTTATTAAACAAATTTAGAACTCTTTTCCATTGTATGATTCTATGAAAAATATGATCACCTGCATCAAATGAAAATTTTATCCTCCTAATATCTACATAATTTTATGCTTTCTCTATGATGTCCTCATGTGTTACTAGATCATCATCACTTTCACATCCACTAAATCATCTAATTCATGTCCCTTTCACTTCATGTCCATAAATTCATCCCAAGAAGTTTTATTTCAACACTATTTACCATATAATTCCTATAAAGGTTCTATATTTATAATAGAATTAATGACGTTGTTAGAAGAAAACAGAACTAAATTAAAAAATTGTTCCCAAATTTCAAATTTTTTCCTTAACAAGATCGAAACATATCCTCAAATGTTTGAATCATTTGTTATGACAACCCATCTAATTAAGGATTAAAAATTGTATTGAAATTAAATTTTGAGACCAATGACTTCCAAAGTCCCTTCCAAAAATTATAAGTGAACATGGGATACGGGTTAGAAAAAATTAAATGAATCACATCATGTTACCGAAAAATAACATTGAGGTACAGTCGAGAAAGATATTCCAAAGGCATTATATCTCAAAAAGTATTAAAATGTCTAGATTTTGTCCATTATTCTACAAAAACCCTAAATTCATTGTGACATTGAGTATTCATTTCTAGTCCAACAACAATAACCAAGGATATATTTTAATATTTCCAATATATTACAAATAAATGCTAATGAATTCCCTTCAGTAACTGCCTCTCTTTCTTAACATATTGACTTGTCAAAAATTTTATATTAAAATTAAAATATTTTTTTTAATGAAATCTAACCAATATTACTCCCAAATGACCCTATTCATCTTTTTTATTCCTGTACAAACTGAAAAAAGATAACCATAAGCATCAAACAACATTTATTTATTCATATTAGAATCACAATGCAAAAAAAATCTTTTTCAAAATCTATAAACACTAACTTTATCATGGATGAATTCTGGAAACAAACAAATTTTAACAAATTGTTTCTTTTTCGGTATCTCACAACAATCCTTCTTCACTTGATTAATTATGTTTGATAATGATGACGACATTGAAACCAAAAACATGGGAGATGTATTTCCTATACCGCCAACTTCTATGTCAAAATTCAGCAAATACAAATAAAGGGACTACAATAAAAATATAGCATGGTTAATGAGGCATGATGTTTTCATCTTAAGGGATCCTCGACATTCTTTTATTTTCCATGTTTGTAATTTATTGTGAAATCATTATCATTTATTAGTAGAATCCAACCTCTTGGAATCTTGTTTATTTCATTCTGAATTAATTTATACATTATGATTTTATGGTTTATATGAATTTGTAATTTGTCTCTATATAAATTATGCCTCCAAATATTAAATAAAACAAAACACAACATATAGTTCCAAATCAAGTATTGGACAATTTAACTCCATAGGTTATAGTTGTCTTGAACCATAAGTAATTACCAAATCATTCTACATCATAAAACAACCATGTCACTTCAATGAAGAATCACTATATATGAAAAAATCATCATTTCTGGAAGGTATAGACGAAATTGGAGCATACACCAACCTATTATTCTTATACTAAAAAACTATCTTCTATACAATTAATTGTTACCCCTTTTCTCTTTATCAATGTTAGCATACATGATAATGTTGCAATGTTTATAAAAACCGCCAGTAATAACTAACTAATCCATGAAAATTATGAATTTAAATTACATTTGAAGGTGTTGGTCATTCAACAAAAACATTTTTAGTAGGATCTAGTATTATTCTATCCTTATATACAATGTTAAAAAACAAATATGTTCCATCAAAAAATCACACAAAGTTAATTATACATGTATTTTCTTTTCATTAAAGGTTTAAAAAAACCCTCAGAAGTTTTTAATGTTCCTCTATAATTTTATAAAATACCATAATGTCATCAACAAACACAAATAAGAATGTATCCATGAACTCTTTAAATATTATATTCATAAGATCCTAGAATACATCAGGTGCATTAGTTAACCCAAACGACATAAAAATTTTCAAATTTCATATATCTTGTATGGAGCACAGTCTTTAGGATATCTTCTTCCTTTACACTCTGATGAATGTTCCCCGACCTAAGGTCAATGATCAAAAAATATGGTTCTACCTGGATCTAATGAAACAAGTCATCAATATGAGGAATAAGATACATGGTTTTAAAAGTGATGTTATTCAAGTCTCTGTAATCAATTCAAAGTCTCATGGAACCATATTTCATTTTAACGAATAAAACTGGGGAACCCCATGGTGAAAATATACGATGAATGATTATATTTTAAATAAACACATTTAAGTAATTTTGGTATTCAATATGATCTATGTGTGTCATTCTATAAGATGGTATTGAAATTGTATTAGCATTGGGAACTTTGTCAATTGTGTATTCGACATCCCAATCAGGTATAAAACTGAGTAAATCATCAGAAAAAACATCAATAAATTCAATTACCACTAGAACATCATTAATCTAGAATAGATACCTTCTATTAAATAATTTGAACAAGATAGCATTCATTTCAATATTTCAACTATTTCTCAGCTTCTTGAAATGTTATAAATTCTATGTGTTCATTACTATATTGAAACTAATACTCGTTCTTAAAAACAACTTCATTATCTGTAATATTAATATCAACATGATAAACATAAATCCAATCCTTACACACAATGACATAAAACTCTACTAAGGAGAAATCAAAAAATGTTTGAAGGTAATTTCATTCAACAGACCACCATAGATACATTCTTACAAGTCCCCTTTGCTATAATATTTCGGCTGGTGTTTTAACAATAAGTTATAGACCCGTTTTTTAGGAGTTATTTTCTATTTAGTAGAAAATTTCATAGAAATAATGGAATGTGTATACATTGTATCAAACAAAACCTTTTCTAAATATTATAAAATAAAAAATTAACTGACACAAATTCATTGGATTTCCATACATCTACTGACATAGTTTCATTTGATCTAACTACACCTTTCTACTTATAGTTTAACTTATTTTCATTATTCAGATCTCTCAGAGGGAAAGGATTTATATATTGACCAATCTAAACATGAATAAACCAATATATAGTTTTTTTATCAGGATTAGTCATATGATAATTTTCATTAAAGTATTGTTCCATATTTACAGCACTTAAAAAAACTTCTTGGTTTTTTATAGCATTCCACATTGATAATTTTCAACAATTTTCACAAAATTTTAACTAAACATTATTACAATAATATTTCATAGATTGATTTTTATACATCACATTAAAATTGGAACTCTTCTTCTCCTTGTTGTGAAAGTGCACGTGATATTCAGCAAACTCTATTTCTACACTCTAAGCACAACAAACATGTTTCTCATAAATTTTGAATCACAAGAATCGAATTCTATTTTATATATTGGAATAAATCCCGAGTGAAAATGGTTGTTTTTTAGATAATGATCCAGAATAATATTTTTATTATACCTCACTTTTCAGTTAAAGTAATTTTCGTACATGGATACCAAATCATATTCTTTCCTCTTCAATTCAAGTAATTTCTTCTCTATATAAATTTGAACTACCATTGGAAAATATTTTTCAATGAAAATACATTTAAATTCATCCCACTCTAAGGATTATATATCCTCTCTATCCATGATATTCTAAAACATTATGCAGCATTGTTTATCTTCACCTTTAAAACAATAAATGGAATAAATTACCTGTTGATTATATGAACATCCCATAATATCATATATCATTTCTATAGATTTAATCCTTCCTTCTACTGCTAATGGTTGAGAAGATCCAATACACTCAGGAGGGTGTTGACTCATAAAATGTTCCACTATTATCATGTTCCATTGAGTTAGATCTTTTTGTTCTCATGCTTGGATTCCATGACTTTTTATTGCATATGTCTACGGAGCCATTATTATAACAATCTATTTGTATCACCTAGATGTTATTATGAGATGTTTTATTTAATTAATTTAAATTCATCGGTTACTATCTTTGAATGCAATCACTAGTTTAAAAGAGTAATGAGATTCCCTTTGTATGAAATTAACTTTATAACCTACTTTTTTGGTTAGTAGGAATAAGTATAACAGACTTATGAAAATGCATTATGAATTCATTGGCAATAAATTATTTAAATAAATTAAATATTTTTATTTTTTAGAGAACTAATTTTTTTAAAATAATGATATATATATATATATGATGTATACATAATAATTTTTTTTGATATATATACAATGGATATTTTTATCACAGGGTGTGAATAAACACTATTTGTTATATAAAAACCTATATATTTTTTGAAGTAGAAGACATTAAACATTGAATGAAGAAAAAAATTTAAATTAATATTTTGACACATTCATAATTTTTTTATGAAAAAATGATCTTTTTATGCAGGACATAAATTTTTACCTTAGATAAATTTATGATATTTTTCTGAAAACAATCATCTATTAATGATTAGTAAAAATACATTTATGATTAATTGAAAATGAATTTTTCATCAAAATAATTCAATGGTTATGTTATAATGTTTAATGGTTTTAATGTGTATATATATAATTATTTTATCATTCGATATAATTTATATCATTATCCTTAATTTTACATTGAATTTGTATGTAAAAAAAATTCAATATTTTGCATGGTTTTAACTTTTAAAAGATACTCTTTCATTCCAACAATGGGACTAATTTTAAATGAATTAGTGAAAATTCATTGTATATAATTTTAAAAAATTGTATTCATATTTAGTATCAGTAGGTCCCAATTATTTTAATAGTGTCATTTTATTTTTTTCCATTATGAATAATTACTTGGGTATATTTTTGTTACCACAGTTGAAGGTAAATCTTATAAATAATGGTAAAAATAATATTATAAAAGTTTCCTAAATCGGTTCAAAATCCAATTGGATAACTAAATTCAACTCTTATCATCGATTATTCTATATGTAATAACCTTATGCCCACATGCCTAAGAATATCACATGAATATAATAAAAACTAATGAATGTGAAAAAATGTCTCAACCTAATTTTATATAAGTATATTAATATTACTATATCTATAACCATTGGATAATATCTAATTTATGAAGTCCAGGAAATGTTAAACGAATTAACTATATTTTAGCTATTTAATTTTAATTTTAAAAGATTAAATATGTACAATCAATGATGACACAATAGTGATTATAAAATTATTTTATTAATAAAAATATAAAATAAATGGTTATATAAATAATAATAAAAGTAAATATCAATTTATTAATGTGATCCACCAATTATTTAATGTCAAATAAATTAATAGTGTTACAGTTGGATCTATTGATATTTTATTAAAATAACATATTAATAATTTATTAAAAAACCCACAAAATAATTAAAATTAAAAAGTGATAATTATATATATGAAAATTCATAATGTATCCAATTATTGGAAATTTAAAACACATAAGTAAATATTTATAAAAATATAATATTTAATATATTATTACCACAAATAAAAATAAATATATTAAATAAGGATAAACATAAATGATATGGTTTAAAATAAACTCAAAACATGTCTAAATATAATTGGTTGAGTGGATTTTGAACCAAAATATCTTATCTTATAAATAATCCACTTTTAAGGATCTTTAATTTAAAATTTAATTTATATTAATTTAATAGTTTGTTTTATTTCTAAAGGTTCTACTCTCATCTCTTAAAAAAGGGAACCTCTTCTTCTCTTTTAATCACACCTCAATGTCCTTTTTTCTGGCCAAAACCTTCCCATTTACTTTCCTGCCTTCACTAGCATTATCCTAGAAGCCAAACATTTTGCAGAAATCCATCCAATGGTGACCTTTTTAGGAAAATCAAAATGCGATACTAACAAATAATGTAATTGTATTATCACCTATTTTGAAATTATTTCCTTCTTATTCATACTATATTTATGTTGTTTCTATAGTAAAGTAATAAATCCAATATCTTACACATGGTGAGATTTTATTATAACTATGTTACAACCTTATATCTCTATGTATCCTTTCTACAAATAACAATATCACCATGTGTGCGTACGTACGACTTACCGTCTCCACGCGGTGGTGTCATTTGTTATTCAATAATAATTTATTTGGATGTGTATAATGATTAGTCTAATAGATATAAATAATGAATATAACATGATAAATATTATGTATAATTAATATACAATCCAATTCCCTACCATTTTACCATTAAGGGAAACATACCATCGCCCATGCGTACGTAAAACCTACCATCACCACAACACGGTGAGATTCATTCTCCACGTTAACAATTAAAAAAATGATTATAAAAATTAATATGATGAGATAAAATAATAATTAATTACATAAATTATATATGTACATGAATAAAATAAATTCTATCATTTAGAAACATGACATTCATTAAAAACCGGAAATTGGAAAATGAGGCAGTTAACACCCAAAATAATGAAAATATTGACACTCTATTAAAAATATTATATAATAGGATCATATATGATATCAAAAATATGTTCATGATTCGGTTATAATTTAATAAGATGCTTTATACATTATAAAATAGGTTATCACACCTTCATCTAACCAAATTTATAAGGTAAGGGAATATTTTTCAATCTAATTACTATTCTAGATTTTTTGTTGTTGTGAAATTTAGTTATGCTCCAAATGACTTCTGAAGGGACATCTCAAAATTAGAATTGATCATCGGATCCCAGATAGAGAAAATGGTAATAGACACTCTAAATAACCTAACAATATCAGAGAGGTATAGTTTGGAATACAGATTTGAATACATTGTATCTCTAGAAGGAAGGAAATGTGAAGATTTATTCAGTCATTCAATAATAACCAAGGATTAATTGTTACCTCAAGATGTCTGGTAGAACTAAAATGATGTTCATGGATATATTTTATTATTTCCACTCTGTAACTAGTGAATTATGATGCATCCTCAAATGTAACTAGCACTGTGCTTTAACCTATTTACATGTCAAACATTTCACCAGAAAATTACCAATACCTCTTTTCATTACAAACCACCAATAATATATCATAAGGGCTATGTACATATTTGTACCACTAGGATGAACTAAAAATGGGTAACAATGATATTTATAAAACAATTAATTCTTCTCCTAAGAATCACAAGGCACACAAATTATTTATACAAATCATAAAACACTTACATTATCAAGCTTATATTTGGGAAACATACCAATTTTAACCAATTATACCTTTTTTTTAGATCATTATATTAATTCTATACATGCTTAATGCTCTTTAATAATGAAGAATATACTAAAACCATAAAAAAACAGAGGTACTTCCTATACCAACAACTTCTAAGCACAAATCCATCAATTAATTAATCAAGGGATCATGTTCCAAATGTAACATGGTTATTTATGAATGATGTTTTCACCTAAAGGATTCTTCCCCATTGTTTTCTTTTCCTGGATGGTAAATGATCATGCAATCATAAATCATTATTAGATCCAGACATATTCTATGACTAATGATTAATTTCTTGTGAGGGAATATATAAGTTATACTTTTATGCTATGAATATATTTGACATTTGGCTCCGTATAAATTATGCCGCGAAATTATCAAATAAAAAACCATAGCTTCATGTTCAAAATAATTTGTGCAATAATTTAACATATGTGGTTTTAGTTTTCTTTATGCATAAGCCATTACCTTCTCATTCTTCATCATAACACAACCAATTCACAACAATGTATTATGAATGTTGATGACACAACAATCATCTCTTAAAGGCAGAGCACAAACTAGAGCACTAAACAATCTCCTCATTAATTCTAAAAAACAATTATTAAATTCTTCTATCAAAATAAATTCAACCCCTTTTCTTATTAACATAAATAGTGGACTAAATAACCATAGAATTGTTTTTAACAAATAGTCAGTTATAATATACTAATCTAAAAAAACTATGAATTTCTATCAAATGTATAGGTCAGGACATTCATCAACAACTTTTGTAGTAAATGGATAAAATGTTATTTCATTGTAATTGACAATGTTCCCAAGAATATAAATCTATTTTAACAAAAAATCACAAATTTTGAACTATCCATACACCTTTTTTTCCTTTATAGTTTACATAACAACCCTTATATATTTTTCAAGCTCCTCATTACTTTTATATAATGCTGGAATGTTATCAAAAAACACAATTAAAAATATATCCAAGAACTCATGAAATATTCTATTCATAAGAACCTTGAATACGTATGGTGAATTGGTTAACCCAAATGAATTAAAAACAAATTCATAATGCACATATCTATTATGGAACACTATCATCGAGATTTATGGTTCCTTAACATTCAATTGATGGAACCCTTAGCACAAGTAATCCATTGGAATGTAATTTTCTCCATATAGATGATCAATAATTTCATCGATGTGTGGATAATGATACTGGATTTTAAAAGTGATTTTATTCAAGTCTCTAGAATAAATTAAAAGCTTCGTGGAACTATATTTCTATATAATAATCAAAACAATATCACCCTATAGTTATGTTATAGAATAGATGAATATTTTATCAATCAAATCCTTCTACTATTGTTTCCATTAGATATCTTCCATTTGAGCCATTTGATAAGGGGGTTTGGAAATTGGCATAGCATCTGAAAAAAGTCAATTATGAATTCACCTTCTGGATTAGGTATAGAACTAGTTAAATCATAAAGAAAAAATTAAGATATCCATTTACAACTTGCATAATATTATTCTGAACAGTTTCATTATTTTCAACAATATGATCGAGATAATATTAATTTCCATATTTTAATAGATTCTTAGAATCCTGAGATATAATCAATTTTATGGGTTCTTTAATTTGTACAAACAGAAACACTTAAAAAACAACTTATTTAGCTCTGCAATCATGATTTTCATGATAAACAAAATGAAAACCTATAACTAGATTGAAATTAAAATCTACTAAGAGAGAAAATAATTTTTTCAAGTAAATTCATTCCACAGAACACAATTAATCAATTATTATAATTTCCCTTTGCTATATTGTTTCCCCTGGTGTTATAAAGATATGTTCTGGTCTCATTTATTGTGGTGATTTTTCCAATTTACTAGAATATTTCCATCAAATAATGTAATTTCTAGACTATGTATCATACCATACATTATAAAAATCCCTCTAAACAAACAAAGTACCTCATACCACTTCATTTAATGTCCCTCCATCTACTGGTGTTGTTTTAAAGGATCTCACATCATTGTTTGGAATATAGTATAGATTCATTGCATCATTCAAATCCCTCTTTGGGTAGGCATTTTAATAATGACCCATATCAACAAATTTAAAACACATTATATTTTTCTTATCAATATTAGTCTTAGGTCTGTTTTCATTACAATATAAGGCCAAATGTCCAATCATACCACATTGAAAACACTACCTAGTTTCGGTAATACATTCCCTATGTTTCAATTTACCACAATTTTCATTAACTATAAACTAAACATTATTACTAACAAATTTATTTAGTTGATTATTACCCATCACATACCATCTGAACCTCTTCTTCTATAATTTTTCAAACAACATGTGATCATAAAAAAAACACAATTTTTAATCTCTCACCACATTAAACATGCTTCTCATAACATTTGAACTCATGAGGAGACAATTCCATTCGATATACTGACATCAATCCTGCTAAAAATGGTCGATTTTTCTATCAAGATTCTGAATTAAATTTGGGGCATACCTGACCTGTAAAGTGAGGTTATCTTCATAAATGGACACTAAATATTACACCATATTCTTCAATTAAATGAATTTATTATCCATCTTATGTTAAACATCCTTTGGAAAAAAATTTATATGAAAAGACATTCAAATCCATCCCAATCAAAGGCTTCAATATGCACTCCATATTGGATACACGTGAACATTGACCACCACTGATCAGATTCACCTTCAAGATGATAAATAGAAAAGCTTGAAATTTTATTATCTGAACAAATAATAATATCAAATATCTTTTCTGTGGATTTAATCTATCCTTCAACCACTATTGGGTCAGAAGATCTACTAAAAGAATAAGGGTGTTTCCTTATAAAAAGTTCCATTATCACCATATTATTTTTGGGTATCCATGGTTGTTATCTTCCCCGGATGTAACACCCTATGATTTTATAGGATGTTATTTTCTTTAAATTCAATAACTTATGATACACGGAATACCAAGTTCGAGCACCCCACATCTTACCAAACAAGCCATTCAAAAGCGGCTATGAATTCTATAAATTGGATTTTGGATTTTATATACTATATATAATCTTAACATATATATTATGTTTTTCTTAGACATATTATAAGAACAAATTCAATTTTTCCGATAAAAAATGTTTTTTTAAAAAATTCAATTTTACAACATTTCAATGGAAAAACCTTTTTTGAATCCAATATTTGAAACTTTTACATATTTAATTTGACAAAATAAAATTTTTCCTTAGAATATGGATATCAAAATTTACATTGGATGGCATTTTTGTGTTTCTAATAATAATCATTTTTTATGAATAGTTAGAAATACAATATTTTAATTCATAACTTTCTTTTAATATAATTTATTTATACGGTTTGATTATATTTTAAATTGGTTTGGATGTGTCATTCGATTGTATTTTTTCCCTTTAATCCAATGTTTTCCATTGGAATTAATTTCACATTGAAATTATACATAAACAAGGGTCAATATTTTGGTAGTTATTGTTTCTTAAAAACATGCTATTTATTTTGACATTGTAATTTATTTTAAATTGATTAATAAAACCTCTAGGTTTTGAATTTTGTAAAATTGACATCATTTTTTAATTCAAAATATCAAATATATCTTAGTCTGAGTTTTTGGTATTTTATGAAAGACATCAATTTGTGATAATGAAAAAATTACCTTAACACTTGTCCTAACCTTATTAGACGAGTCCTGACCAACCATGGGCATCGATGGGTTGATTTTTTGACCCCAAGGAGGCACTTATGAATGATAATGACAAAATTATTTAAATTAACTTCAATTTAAGGAACAAATAACATAAGCAAATATTTTTTAGTAAATATATTTTTACATGGGGTTATATAAGTCCTCTTTCTGACTAAGGATATTCATTGGAAAGATAAAAAGATTTCCTACATTATGGTATTTTTTATCATTTTTAGACATCAATTAAATTTAATTATTTATGACACCATATTGATGTTCTATATATCTCATTAATAAACGATTTAAATAAACAAGATTATTAATTTTAAAAAAATATGAAAAACATGTCCAATTACTATTGGATGATGTTATTTCAACCGTGAATCATCTCATATGAGAATTTAATTTGTTTTGGTCCTTTAGAAACTGAATATCAGTATATAATAAAATAATATATTTACACTTTCCTAAAGATCCCCTCTTGCCACTTGTAAAAGAAAACCACATCTAACCCATTCCACACACCTCTCCATCCCCTTGGATCATCCATCCCCTACACAAATAAGCTATCAAGATCCCTCTATTACATATAGAAGCCTCAACTTATGAATAAGTCACTTCAAGATGCCCTTTTTGTTCAAACCAAATGATGATACCCAAATTAAAGGTACAAATTTCTCTTACATTCTTTTCTTTTATTTGGTTTTATATCACATCTCCAACCCCCATAAACACTATTTATTAAATTAATTTATAAAAACATTAGTATCATAAATATACTAGGATTTTGTTATGAGAATTATTTTAACTACACATATATACAGCTTTATCAAATGTGTGAAGAAAATATTGTTTCTGTGGTTGGCAAACTAACACCTCAAGAAGCGATGATTGTTTGATAATCCCCTATCGCCTATCATAGTGGCCATTAAGATTCCATTGTATTTATATATGATATATATTGTCTTGTTTTTTTAATTTTTTTATTCTTTATTTTCAATTTATATCATTCCATTATTGTTTCTATTATGGGTAAATGGGATAATTTAATTTGAGGAAGTGCGGACTACCACCCCATCAAGGTGACATGACTCATCAATTAAATGTGTGGGATGTATAAAGTATGGAGTTAAAGATATTATATATGATATTAAAATGGAATTATAATATAATTATGTATCACTATGTTTTAATTCCTTTAAATTACATAATATAAATGAATTTAGTGTTCATGTGTACGTACGAATTACCGTCTCCATGAATGATGCATATCATTTCTAATCTCGAAATGTTATGTAATGTTATAAATACATATATATATATTTAATATTTAATATATATACATGATATATAAATCATGTATATCATTATGGAGATAATTTACTTTTGACCGCATGGAAAAATTGTAATTATAACAAGTTCATTTTTGACTCATGTTCTAAACATTGATAAAATATCCAATATTAACTCAAATAATTAACTAATTGTCATGGAAAGGTAATAAGTGATATAAGTGGAATAATAAAAATTAAAAAATTTCTTAATGAATTATAAATTTACTTATTTTTATTATTAAAACGAATAAGGAACATTCATGACAAGTCATACTTGAGGTACGGGGTTTCTTATCTCCCTTTTAATTCTCTGAGATTTCAATTATTCACAACTTATTTATTGCATGTGGTGTATTTTGTACTCCAATTTAATTTATATAATAATTATTTTTTTTATATTCATGGTATTATGTGATTCATTTGGTGTTTATTATATGTTGGTCATACGACTCGATTGATTACAATGAAGTAAGGGTTTTTCATCTCAATTTTTATTCATTATATATTCATGTTATATTGGACACTATTTCCTTTTGTGTGGCATATGTACTATCCATGATTGTATTCATTGTGTTATATAGTTTAATTTATGGGTATTTACATCATCATTTTCTGATCATTCTTTCATGGGATGTATGTTTTGTAAGTTACCATATCGGTAAGGGAATTTCAAATTTCAATTTCCAATCATTCGGATTTATGCATATTTTATTGATTATTTTACTACAATATTATGCGGGAAAAAACTATTTATTATTTATTTAATAATTTACACTACCCTTTTTTGATATAATTTTGATACACATAATCACTCCATTGATAATTTCTGAAGCCATTGATATGAAATTGATAAGAGGAATCTCATCTCAATTTTCATTCATTGTGATAAACATCAAATTCATTGGTGTTGTGGTTACAAGAAAATTTCTTAATTTCCACTAATTTATTTACACTAAATATCCAATAATAATGATTGTATTTATATTTTTCAAACATAATTATTTCATTTATTTATCCTTAACCTAATGATACATTTTTTATTAGGGTCTTTATCTCTATTTATATTCCATTGAGACTTCTTTGTTGTTATGCACCAATTATCTTTTATATGATTTATATACTATCCATTGACATATTATATCATGAAATAATTTAATCTCATGATATTATAAGTTTTTTTTAACTCAATTACTGGTATTTAAGCGTCTCTCATTTGGTTTTGAACTATAACTAACATATCTTTATAAATGTTTTAAAGATTTATTCTTCAAAATATTTCCCATTAATGACCATGTTTTAAAAATGGTTATAAGGATTTATTTATATAGACATTAATTTCTTCAAATTAAAATTCTTTTTAAAAGTTTCAATGTGGAATGAGACTCTTTGATTCATTAATCTATTTTAATAGGATTTTCGATAAATATTGAGACTTTAAAATGATTTTAAGAAATGAGGGATATTTCTCTCAAATATTTTTTGATGATTATTTTCATCCATGTCAATATCCGTCATTATTCTCGATCGAGGTTAATTTATTATTATAAAATCATTATTTTTGTATTTAATTAGTTATTTTTTACTATGGATGTCCAATTTTAATACCATTCATGGGTTTTGGTTGAATTATTGACATTTTGAATGTATGTTTTAGTACGAATGTGTTGATTATGTTTCAATATTTTAATATGAGGAATGCATTGGACATACAATGTGATGGGTGGAGCCCACTATATATCCTCAATTCATCAGTAGGTCTCATGAGACAATTAGACATTGAATTGGTCGAGGGGTTTCCCAATTTTTTATATATGGTTTTTGCCGAGGCCTTAATCATTTTTTGACATCTTGGCCGAAGCCTTAAAAAATTGTTTCAGAATGTCCATAATTATGCGTTCCATCATTATGATATTATCTATTTATATTTCAGGTGGTTATTTGACTAGTATAACACTGATTACTATGTTTTATTATTTCATTATTTACTCAGCTCATATTCCTTCTATAAAGTGCTCATGTTTATTATTAGTAAAGGCATGTGTTTTCAAATATTCACCATTCCTAATGTTTATGTTATCTTCCACTGTATTGCATACTCTTACTGAGCATCTGAGCTCACCCATTTCTCATGTTTCTTTTACCAAGGATATGAAGAAGTTATTTATGAGTGAATAGAAGGAATAATCTAGGAATCTTGGATGTTTCTAGTAGAATAAATTAGTGTTGTTTTTCTTTTCATGTTGTAATGTTCAGCTTATATACGAATCTTATTTACAATACTACTACAGTAATTTGGCTTTTGACACTTTATACCTTGTAATCATGCCAATGTAATAAAATAATGTACCAACTCCTAGATTCTAGGGTCGGGGCGTTATAGTTGGTATCAGAGGATGTTTAGTACAAAACTTGGAAACTAGATATAGATAAACTCTGATTAGAGAACATTACCCTAAGATAGAATTTGAGGAATAGTATTTAAAAACAACATAGAATTTTGGTAATTTAGAGATTTTGTGTAATTTACATGCAATACATCTCTATCTGGATACGATCTGTTAGAGGATGCGTTGGAAAATATATACCTAGGAGTTAAAACTACGACAAGGACTTTTAGGATTGACCTGGGGTATCTTGGTACATGACAACGGGCCATGATGCACTCTGGGTTATGACACTCATGGGGGATATGCTTAGGATAATTCACATTTTATATACAAACTGATTTGAGGGTTTTTAATATAAGGTGAGAATAAATATCCATGGTTAATCCTAAGATGTTTTAGTTTAAAACTATGATTTAATGATTTTTCTAGATGATTTTATGACTCACAATATGTTTTATTGTGTTAATAAATTGATAGATTACAAGGAAGTCATTGTAACATTGAAGATGATGTACAGAGTGTGCACAATGGTGGAAAGGAGCAACAAAATCGAATTTTAATAGGTGTAAAATATATTGTGTTCATGCTGAATCAGTTTTCCAAAAATTCGGTTAGCAAAATATATATTAACCAAATCACGGACTCAAAAAAGAATACAAATGGTTTGAATGATAAGTGCTCATTCTGTGAAGACCATAGAGAAAAGAAAGATCATTTTCATTATGTAGGAAATGTGGAAGGAGACACATAGGAAGTTATCTTAATGGAACAAATAAATGATTTATCTGTGGGAAAGGACACAATGTAATGAATTACTAAGGAAAAATGAAGAGTACTGTGGAAGAAAATAAAAATGGTTCCAAGATAACATTTACAGTCATTTTCCATAAACATAGGGGACCTGACCAATACTTGGGTGAATGCCCTATAATATAGGTTATCCTATTGGTCAATAAATAAGCTATATGGAAATAAATTTATGGAGAAATGTTTAAAAAGTATTAGTGCTCTTTTTTGGTGGGGTTACATTGGAAGAGTTCCCTTTTGTATTTGAAAACCTGCATTATTTCATGTAAAAATGATATTTGAGGAAGAATTATCATATCTTGTGGATATATTTAAAAATATCCATTTGGATTTATATGATCATTGAGTTTGAGGAGATTATATGTTATTATATTTTAGGATGAAAATACGAGGTATTAGATAACATTTCTGATAAAATTATGTTATAGTTACTTTGAGGAATCGATCTCATTTTTGGGAATATTATAAAATTATATAGTTTTTGAAGAAGGACAACACGAAAATCATTTTACAACCGGTTGTTTAAGATAATACAGCTGGAATCAAACCCACAACCGTAGTGCGATTGGGATTTATCGCCTACCACAGGACTATGTGAAGTCTCGGGTTAGCGTGACTAATTATTTTAAGGTAAATGATTTTATTGATCAATAATAAGTGGACTTGGGATCTTATGTCTTATAAAATTGATATCTTTAGTATAGGAAAACTATTTGGTGATTAAGTGATAAATGTTATTTTATAAGACGTCCGCTCTATTGGGAATACTATATGCCTACAAAAAATTGATTACTATGGGATTTCATTTGAGGAGTAACAGTGTTTTTTTATGTATGTTTTTATTGTGGATTTATAGATATTTGTGTTATTTATTGAAATGATTAACCTATAATAGGGAATATGTTATTAGGTTAACTAATTTTATGTATGTAACTTTAAGAGTAGTCGTTATTATTTGGAGATACACTTTAACATGGAGAAATTTGTAAGAAAATTCTTCTGTGTTTTGGATTTCTATATTAGTTTGGATTATATTGAAATATTTTTTGGACAATTTTTTATTGAATGGTATTTATTTAAGTTTGGCCATTTTTGGTTTATTTTTAGAAATTAAGATATGTATTTATTTCTCTAAAGTATTATCCTTTTGGGATCATATGATCTTTTACTAACCATTTTGGTTTTTTTTAGTCTATAATGAAAAAAAACCATATAGTTCATATATTGTTTATTATGTGATTCTCTATAAGTTGATTCTAGAGCTTCAGGTGTGACCAAGTCATCAATAAATCACATCATTTAGAGTGAAAGATGAGTTTGTGGTAAGAATTAGGGGAAGGAACAAACTCAACATGTCACATATATTTTTGTTTTCTTATTCTATTAATATATTAATTATTAAACTTTATGGAAGGGATCATAACACCAAAATTGTGTTATACTAATGCTTAATGTTTTATTGAACCAATGACATTTTAAATCATCATAGATTGATGGAATTGATTCCCTCAATTTTACAGTTGTTTGTGATTGATGACCTCAATCACTCCCTATAAATATTTATATTTTTCTTTGAATTATTTTTCTCTAATTTCCACCAATGTTCTCCTAAACAAGGTCATAATTTGGGGGTTACTTTTTCATATCTCTTTCCCTATTATTAAGGCTAAATTTTATTAAACCAATTTTTAATATGGGTTTTCCAAAAAGGTATTTTTCTATTATTAAGCTTTAATTTTTGAAGAACAACTTCAAATTGAGAGGATGTAATTTATTTAATGAGGGGATAATATAACACCCCATGATTTCATAGTATGTTATTTTCTTTAATTTAAATATCTTGTGCAACAAGCAACACTTAATTCGAGAACGCCATGACATTCCAAACTAGTCGTTCAAAATATGTTAGGAATTGTATTGAATGCATTCTGAATTTTATATACTTTATATAATTTTAACATATATATTATGTTTTTCATAGACATATTATAAGAACAAAATCAAATTTTCATATAAAAAAATATTTTTCAAAATTAATCAGTTTTACGATATTTTAATGGAAACCCTATTTTAAATCAAATATTTTAACCTTTTATATATAAAATTTTGGAAAAATAAAATTCTTATTTAGAATCAAGATATCAAAGTTTACTTTGGATGATTTTTTTTGTATTTTTCTAAAAATATTCATTTTTATGAAGACTGATAAATATTGTATTTTAATTAAAAAATACATTTTAATATAATTTATTTACAAGGATAAGTTAAATATTAAATTTTTTTGAAGTGTAATTATATTATATTTTTACCCTTTAATTCGATGATGGTCATTGGAATTAATTTCCCTTTTAAATTATACATAAACAAGTGCAAATCTTTTGATAGTTATTGTTTCTTAAAAACATGCTATTTGTTTTGATAATGGGAATTAATTTAAAATAATTTAATAAATCATCTATGTTTGTAATTTGGTAAAATATACATCATTTTATTAATTAAAATATTAAATATATCTTCATCTGAGTTTTTGGTATTTTTATGAAAAACCACTATTTTTAATGAATAGTGAAACCACAAAGTAGTTGTAAAAAATTCAACATTTTCATTTAAATGAAAATTTACCTCTTCTATGAATTGAATTTTTCAAATACGAGTTACATGGTTGTTATTAGTAAGTAAAATTTGGTTCAATAAGATTAAAATTAATTTATTTGAATAGTATCTTTTGACTTTTATTTACCGCGGTTAAAGGTAAATAGGGTAATTCAAGGTAATAAGAATATTATAATAATAAAAAATTACCTTAACAATTGTCCTAAAATTATTTGATGAGTTATTTCCTACCATTTCCATCTTTGCGTCGATTTTGGGATCCCATGGAGCCACTTAAGAATGATAATGACACTTTATTTTAATTAACTTGAAGGAAAAAATGACAGAAACAAATATCTTTCAATAAATAAATTTTTACATGGGGTTATATAATTCTTCATTTAGACTATAAATTTTAATTAGAAAGCTAAAAATATTTACTACATTATTATATTTTTTTAATATTTTTATACATCATATAAATTAATTTATATTTGACATAATAATGATGTTTTATTTTCCTCATTAATAAATGATTTAAATAAATATGATTATTAATATAAAAACAATTTCCAAGAAATGTCCAATTCATATTCGATGGTTTTATTTAAACAATGAGTCATCTTATCTTTGTCTTTAATTAGTTTTTGACATTTAGAAACCTAATATAAAAATATAAAATAATAATATTTTCACACTTTCTTAAAGAGACCATCCTCCCCCTTCTAAAAAGACACCACTTCAAACCCATTCCGCACAGCTCTCAATGTCCTTTGATCATCCTACCCCTGCGAAAATAATCTCTCAAGATCCCTCAATTACATATAGTAGCCTTACCATAGGCATAAGTCACTTCAATAAGTCTTTTTGGTTCAATCCAAAAGAAGATACCCAATTTAAAAGTAACAGTTTCTCTTAAATTTTTTGTTTTATTTGGTTTTATTTTACTTCTCCAACCCCACTAAATTCATTTAATTTTTTTCTATTATACCAGAACCAATATACTCAATATACTAGGATGGTTTTATGTGATTTATACAAACTACACATACACACACATTCTTTTAATGGGTGATGAACATACTGTTTCTATTATTGGTAAACTTTTCACGACCCATCCTCAGGGCCCGTGTCATGACTACCCCAATCTCACCTTCCATAGGCCAGGGGCTGGCGACTAGCACCAAGGCGTAATTCTTGGTAAAAAGGGATGCAATTGCCTTTGAAAAGTAAACAATCACCACAGAGTAAGCAACCAGAAGTAAACACTAAGTAAAAACTAGGTACAACAGTAAGTGCGGAAAAGTATGTGGGGCAGAATACAAACCCAAACTGAAAGTAAAGTACAACTAGAAAGGGAAAACAACAACTGAAAGTAAATCCGCAATGTCGAGTCATCCACTAGAAGACCCACCTGAAGGGTGGTTACAGATAGCCTCCACAGCTCCTCGGGTCCAGCTGTGCACTCCGAGTACGTCCCAGACAGTGCTCCACCACCAGGTACCGTACTGCTCCGCAAGCCTCAACCGCGATTAGCGCTGTCTGTCGTCTACAACCAACACAATGTAGTTCGAGCATAGCCCATGCAGGGGTGAGTATAATCTACTCATTAGGGACCCCGAGACTCCCAAAGGTCTCCCATAATCCACAAAGGATAATTCACAAAGGAAAGATACATTCACAAAGTAACATCCGACATTACTTAGGTATATGAGCATACATATACCTAAGTCATCAATTTCTAGTTCAAATCCAACCGCCGAGCCCAAATTCGATCACGTTCACACCAGATAGCACAACAAAATCCACATAGGAATGAAAGTCAAGATTCAGCTCACAAAAGTATACTTCTTCGTATGACGATAGAGATGATCAGATGTAGCCACTGACTCATCTAAGTCATCGGACCCACAAAGGATCGATAGGTACTAACCCCCGCAATAACCCACAATGGATTTGATACACATAGGATCGATAGGTAACTAACCCCCACAATGTCCCACAAAGGATCTGACCCACACAGGATCGATAGGTAACTAACCCCTGCAATGACCCACAGAGGATCGGACCCACACAGGATCTGTAGGCACTGGCCCACACAAGACTGCTGAGTTCTGACCCACATAGGATCTGACCCACACAGGATCGGTAGCACTGATCCACGTAGGATCGCTGAGTGATGTAGTCGTTGCTATCGAATCCACGGAGGATTGCTGCACAGTCGTCATCGTCGTCGCAGTCGTAGCCAGCTTTAGGGTTCCTGCACACAGCAGGCTCGTTCGGGAGGGTCCGCTCCATGAGCCGAAGGTCTGATACATCAACTGACACAAAGTCCAGAGTTGATGTATCCAAAAGTTCTGTATCGTCTAGAGGAACTCAACACGACAGACGTCGCGTCGATCAGACGCTCGGTCTGAGAGATATTGTCCTCTTTGTTCCAAGGTCCCGGTTGGGTTTTAAGTCAAAACAAATCCGAATGTACTCCATCTGTGTCCAAAACTCGAGCGGAGTAATCCCAATGGTCCATCTCACTTATAGGAATCCAACAATGTCGACGGCACGTCAATCGGACATCCGTGACTCAAGTTATAAGCGTTTCCGCTCTGAGGGCCCGATTGGTTTCGTGTACGAACCATCCCGGCTGAACCATAAGTACTCTGAAACCTTGAGTGTAATAATAAGAAACGACTGTATCGATCCAAGGATCACTACGCAACTGACGGTGCATCTATCGGAGGTCTGTATCCCACGTTATGGGTAACAGAATGAAAAAGTCCGGTATTAGGGGGTTCAGGCCCGGTCTGACCCATCCCTGTACCCCCTAGGTCGGCCCGAACTGGGATGACCCGACTCAAGTCTGGGTCTGCCATGCTTGGGCGCGGCCTGGCCTGGCTGGTGTGGCCCAACCCGGCCTGGGAGCGGCCCGACCTGGCGGTCCGGCCGGGCGGCTTGTCCTGGGGCGTCGGCGCTGTATGGGTGGCCAGGCGGCCAGGCATCTCGGCCGAGAGAAGAGGGGGTGAGGCACTTCCCACCACGTGGTAAAACCACGACCCTTATGTGGGGGGCCACACCTGCTGGCCGACTGGGGGTGACGAACCCACGATTTTCCACTGACCGGCCGGCCCGCTCTAGCCGGCCCGCTGTTGCCGCCACGGGACCGTCAACGACCGGTCCCTCTATTCCGACATCGGCGGCCTGAAACCAGCCACCGGTCCCCCTACTACACCGCGGCCCAGAACCTGTCGCGGGCTTGGCCCATCTGGGGCAGTGCGACGGCACAGCGCCCCTCCTCCACGACCCCGCTCCGGCCGCAGTGCTTTTGTGGTTCTCCGGCGCGGCGCGACGATGTCGCGTCTTTGGTTCGTCTTCAACGGCACGACGCGATGGCGCTGCGCTTCTCCCCCTTTCCTTAATAATTCCCGCATGGTGATTCGGCACCGTGTTGCCTTGCTCGTGCCACAACAATATCAAACAACCAAAAGGGGGAGGAGGGTCAGTCGTGTTCGTGCGGTCCGACCCCCTCCCATTATTACGGTAATAGGCAGCTCCAAAAGAGAACAAGAAAGGAAATAGAATAATTCACGAACAACAATTGAAATAATTCCCTACCTCATCGAATTTGATGAGCGATGATTCGTTGCGGAATAAGGCGTCACATAAGGGGAATCGTCACGTCGCGGGAGAAGCGTCATAGAAGAATCATTGCGGAAGAAGCGTTATTGATTTCTGAGGATCCGGCGTTCTTTGCGTTCTTCGCATTCTTCGCATTCTTCGTGAGAAAGAGAAGATCTTCAATATCCTGAGTGAAATATCCCTAGCCTCTCAACACCACCAGCCTAATAAAAATAACAGTTGTCTTATTTTTATTTCACAAGCCTTGCGTGTTAAAATTCAAAAATGAAAGAAACAATTATGTGAATTAATTACAATGTTTATACCACCACATTAATGAGGCGTTTCTTAACCAGAATAAATGCAAGAGTTGACTTCAATAAAAGGGGGGTGTTGGTGCGTTAATTAATAAGAAAAGAAACGGTGGGGCTCATGTGGGTCCCACCTCACAAATATCCTACCAAGTGGGTAGGATATTGTGGGTCCCACATCACCCACTTAACATATGTTAAGCAACATAAATAAAATAAATTGTGCGACCAATTAATTTTATTCATTTACTAAACCCGAAAATTTAAAAACCACACCCGAGCAAACACAACTCCAGAAAAGGTTTGTCTAAGCAATTTTCAGCGCTGCGATTCCAAAGGTGCCCTCGGAATCCGATTCCGTGCACTGGTTCAAAATTTAGGAAAACCCGCTCGTTCGTTCACAGAACGTACCCGATATAAACTTCAGAAAAATATTCCGGGAACACCGGGCCTTAGAATTAGGTGCCGTCATAAATTGCGTTCTTGTAAAATTCTCATGAAAATTAAGAAAAAATTTTCCTTGAATTTTTTAGGTATTTAAATCACTCCCACCTCAGGGCTTTACGACCCTATAAAGATACATCAAAATTAGGGAAACAAATGTGGGTACTGAGTATGCATCTGAGACTCCTGCTCTCAAGTGCTCCCTTGGATGTTCCCGTACTGCCATCTGATGCACACAAGAAGAATCGACCATCCACTTATGACCCACTCCTGTCGATCCTCGATCTCCACCGGGACCTCCGCAAACGTCGCCCCATAATCAACGTCTATCTCCCCATGGTCAATGATATGTGTCGGGTCATGCACGTATCTCCTCAGCTGGGATACATTGGAGAAGCCGTGTACCCGGTGCAACTGAGGTGGTAGAGTCAGGAGATAAGCCCCCTTGCCAATCCTACTGAGGACATGTAAGGGTCTGATGAAGTGCGGAGATAACTTGCCACCTTGGCCAAATCTCAGTAATCCACTTCGAGGTGAGACCCACAAGAAGACGTGGTCGCCATCCTCGAACTCCAGTAGTCTCCGCCTTCTGTCGGTACAAGACTTCTTCTAGCTCTGAGCTGTCCTCATCCGCTCCTGGATGACCTGTATCTTCTATGTCATGGCCTGGACCATCTCCAATCCCACAAGTGCTGACTGCCCAGGGTCTGTACAGCATAGCGGTGATCTGCAAGGTCTGCCGTACAACGCCTCGTATGGTGCCATACCGATGGTGGAGTGGTATCTGTTGTTGTACGAGAACTCAACTAAGGGTAAGGGGTCCTCCAAGCTGGGACCAATGTCGAGGACACATGCACGGAGCATGTCCTCGAGAGTTTGAATGGTCCTCTTTGTCTGACCATCTGTCTGAGGGTGAAAGGCGGTGTTCAGACCTAGCTGTATCGCAAACGCCGCATGAAACCCCTTCCACAGTCGGGAAGTAAAGTGAGCATCTCGATCAGAGACGATAGATGAAGGCACACCGTGAAGCCATACAATCTCCATAACGTAGATACGTCCCAGGCTCTCTATTGATCCCTGCTCTCTGATGGGTATGTAGTGAGCCGACTTGGTGAGTTGGTCGACAATCACCCAAATGGAGTCGTGACCTCTGGAAGTGCGTGGAATTATGGTAACTAAGTCCATAGATATTCCATCCCACTTCCACTCTAGGAGCTCAAAGGGCTGTACCAAGCCTGCTTGTACATGGTTCTCTACCTTCACCTACTGGAAGGTGAGTCATTGAGAAACGAACTCAGCCACAACTTTCTTCATGCCCGACCACCAGTGCTGTCGTCTGAGCTCCTGGTACATCTTCACCACTCCAGGATGTACCGCCAAAGGGGAAGTGTGAAACTCTCTCAGCACCTCCTCCCATAAAGAAACTGGTACCAAGGTACGTCCTTTGAAAAGGACGTCCTTCTCCCCTCCTAAAGAGAAACAATCAGGTGCCTGTCATGAGGATATCTGCGCACGCCGCGTCTCTCAGTCGGCTTCCCCATGACGTGCCTCTCTGACCCACTGCAATAGTGGAGGAGTGACTGTGAGCGACTGAATGAATGTTGATCCATCTCTATCCATGAAGGATATCTACAAAGCGGCATGTTGATCTGTCGCCTCCCCAAGCAGCTTAATGCCCACCATCCTGCTAAGGGCATCACCTAATACGTTCCCCTTTCCAGGAGTATAGACTATCTCAAAGTCATAGTCTTGGAGGAACTCAATCAATCGTCGTTGTCTCATGTTCAGGTCCTTCTACCAGAATATGTACCTGAGACTCTGATGGTCAGAATAGACTGTAAAACGCTCTCCCATCAGATAGTGTCTCCACATCTCCAGAGCGAAGACCACTGCTGCTAACTCAAGGTCATGGGTAGCATAGTTCAGCTCATGCTACCTCAATAGACGTGATCCATAGGTAATCACTGCCCGTTCCTGCATCAGGACACATCTGAGTCCTGTCCCTGATGCATCGCAGTAGACTAAGTACCCTACTCCCTCCTCTGGTATCCTCAAGATAGGGGTGCTGGTCAATCTCTGTCTCAGCTCCTGGATGTTCTTCTGACATCTGTCTGACCACAAAAAGGGTTTCCCCTTCTTCGTCAAAGCTGAGAGTGGTTCTGCAACTCTGGATAAGTCTAGAAAAAATATACGGTATTATCCAGCTAGTCCCAAGAAACTCCGCACCTCCGTCACGCTCCTAGGTGGCTCCCAAGCTAGCACTGCCTCAATCATCACAGGATCCACCGAAACTGCCACCTCAGAGATGACGTGTCCCAAGAAGTGGACCTCACGTATCCAGAACTGACACTTCTAGAGTTTACCATAAGGCTGGTTCTCTCGGAGTGTGTCCAGTACAACCCGCAAGTGGTAGGTGTGCTCCTCCTCAGTCATCGAGTATATCGAAATGTCGTTGATGATGACCACGGCAAATTGATCGTGGTATGGATGAAATATCCTGTTCATGAGGCCCATGAACACTGCTGGAGCATTGGTTACGCCGAAGGTCATAACCAAAAACTCATAGTGGCCATACCGACATCTGAAGTTCGTCTTCTGCACGTCCTCATCCCAAACTCTGAGCTGATGATAGCCTGAACTGAGGTCAATCATCGAGAACAACCATGCCCCATTGAGCTGATCTAAGAGGTCATCAATCCTCGCTAGCGGATAATTGTTCCTCATTGTCACCTGGTTCAGGCGACGATAGTCGACACCATGTTGAAAGCTCCCGTATGCCTTCTTGAAAAACAATAAAAGGGAAGCCCATTGTGAAATACTGGGTCGGATGAATCCCTTGCCCTAGAAATCCTCCAACTATACACGTAGCTCTCAAAGCTCAGCGGGTGCCATCCGACATGCTAGAGTGGTTATCGGGGCTGTCTCGGGGTACATGTCAATATAAAAGTCTACCTCCCTGTGAGGAGGTAGCCCTGGGACGTCATTGGGGAAATCGTCTTCATACTTATCCACCACTGCAGGAAAACTAGAACTCCACACGTCAACTGCTCCTAGGATGAGGCTATCCAATCGATGAGTTATGGGTTGTCCTCTCCTCTATGAGATTCCATCCTTTGCTGCAAAGGATCCCTTCTCCCCGGTGAAGGTGAACCTGCTCCCGTCGGTGCGTCCACATCGCACCTTGCGCCTAAAATAGTCAATCTGAGCATGGACTGTAGATAATAAATCCAGGCCCAAGATGACTTCGTAACGCCATGACGACACTACATGAAGATCCCAGCCGAAGCTCTCGGCTCCTAGTGTAACCCTACACTGCCGTCACCAGTGCGTAATCGTCGAGTCTGCACCCGTAGGAGTCTCTAGCCGTTAGGATCGAGCCAACGGCTCCGTCGGAATCTCCGAGATCCGAACAAGGGCAGCGACTATGAAAGAATGACTCACTCTTGTGTCTTTTAGAACTAAAACAAGGGTGGAATAGACACATATAGTACCTCGAATAATCTCGGGTGCGTCGTGGTCATATACCTCCGCTACCTGAAGCTGTGCCGGTCTCTGCCCGCCGGCTCCCTGGTGTCGGGGTGGGCCTCCTGGTGGTGGTGGTGGTAGAGCCTCAAAGTGTCGCCCACCACCTGCTGCTCGGCCAGATCCTCTTCTTCGTCCGCCTGCTCCCTGCTAACCGCCATGGTCGACCCTCTGTCTCTACCTGGGTGGCCCCTCAACCTTCTGCTGCTCCTCGGTATGGCGGGTCGGGCAGTCATGAGCCATGTGGCCCTTCCAGCCGCATGCATAGCACTATCTAGATCTCGAAAGACAAGCTTCACGCTATGTGCCCCGCACCACTGAGCCAGTGCCTTGAGGTCGTCTGCCTGAGGGTATGATCTTCCCGGACCCATGAGTCATCTATCAACTGCCTGGTGCAGAAGACTCTGCTAGCTACCTCCCTGCGGTAGGTCTTGCTACTGATGTAGACTCAACAAGAAAAATCTCGATCATAAGGGCTCACTCCAGTACCCCTGCCTATGTAGGAATGCTGAGAGAGATCAGTGATGTTGTACCTCTCGTTCCCCTCGTTGTTTGATTTTCATGATCACAATCACCTTGTTATTTGTCTAATTTTGTTTGAAGTGTTTTTGAATGATAGGCACAAGGTTGCCAAGAAGTTGGCCCAAGAATGGACAAGAAGTGGACTGAAATTCAGTCCACCGGCCAACCGGTGTGATAGCACCGGCCAGTCGGTGGACCTGGCAGAGGCATTGCCCACTGCCAGGTTCCACCGGTCAGCCGGTGGCTCTGTCACCGGCCAGCCGGTGGCAACCTGATGCAACAGTGATGGCTACTGCCTCACCACCGGCCAGCCGGTGGCTCTGTCACCGGTCAGCCGGTGCTACCTGGGCAAAAGGCCTTCTCAACATCCAAGGCACCAGCCAGCCGGTGGCCCTGCACCGGCCAGCCGGTGGCCCTGCACCGGCCGGCCGGTAGTCCAGTCATACTAGCCGTTGGCTTTGACCAGTCAACCCTCTTTTGGCCTCCAACGGCTCCGAAGACTTCTCCAACGGCTCCGAAGGCCCCCAATGGGTTCCATGCCTATAAATAAAGGCTGAGGAAGCCCCAAACACTAACCGGAACTTAAACCAAGCCCAAGGACACTTTTTTGATCATTCATCAATCCTCCGGCGAGCCACCTCAAGGAACCCCAAGTGCTCCATCCAATTCCACATCCAAGAGCACCACCAAAGAAGCTTGGAAGCGGCCTTCAAACTCTCCTATCAATCAAAGGCGCCCAAGGCTTCTCCAATTACGGGTTTTATTGTATTTATCTTTTTGAGCTTCCAAATTGGGTTTGTGCCTACAAACCCCAACTCATTTTCTATTCCTATCTCTTTTGGGTTTCACACCACCTCTAAGGTGTGAAGAGGTTGTCAAGCTTTCCTTTAAATAGCTTGAGACATAGGTGAGCTATCCTTCACCTATAAGAAGGATAGTGGGTTCTTGCTAAACCATTAAAAGCAAGTGGGTTCTTTCTCAACCATCAAAAGCAAGATATAATTGGTCCTAGTGCTACCTCAAAGCCTAGTGGGTATCTTGCTAAAACCATTGAAAAGCAAGCGGTAGGAATCTCTCAACGGTTTAGTTGGGAGCGGAGACGTAGGCCGGGTTTTTGGCCGAACTCCGTTATCAATTTCTTGTGTCTTGCCTCTTTACTTTCCACTGCATTTTTAACTTTGATTTTAATTAGTTAATGTTTTTTTAAAAGGAAATTCACCCCCCCCCCTCTTTCCATCCTTCCCGTTTTTCTCCGACCAACAATTGGTATCAGAGGGAGTATTTGAATAATTTCCTAACCGGTTTCAAATTAATGATCCTTTTTGATGGCATCTACCTCTTTCGCCCCTGAAGGCTATTCTTTGGGTCGGGCTCCATTTTTTGATGGGACCGACTACACTTATTGGAAAACCTGCATGACTACCTTTCTTAGAAGCATAGGATATCTTATTTACAAAATGGTCAGGCAAGGTTATTCTTTGTCTTCACCCAACGAATCCAAATGGACCCCCACCGATATTAAGAATTTTGAGCTTGATGGCAAAGCCATGAATGCTCTTCATTGCGGGTTAGATAGAAATGAATTTAATCGTGTATCCACTTACACCACTTCACATGAAATTTGGAAACTATTGGAAGTGACCCATGAGGGCACTAACAAAGTTAAGGATACTCGGTTAGACATGTATAGACAAGATTTTGAAAGCTTTTCAATGCATCCACATGAATCTATTTCTGATATGTTTACTCGCTTTACTGACGTGTGCAATGGTAGAAAATCTCTTGGTGATGTTGTTTCAGCTGAAACCATGGTGAAGAAGATCCTATGGGTCCTTCCGAGCTCATGGGCACCTAAGGTGACGGCTATCCAAGAAGCTAAGGATGTAAAGAACATGCCGGTTGAAGAGCTCATCGGATCCCTAATGACGTACGAGATCACGATGAGGAGGCAAGCTCAAAAGGAGTGAACACCAATCAAGACACCAAAGAACATCGCCCTCAAGGTACAAAAAGAAGTAAGCTCCTCCTCCTCATCATCATCTTCATCCTCTTCATCATCAAGTGGCGACTCGGAAATGGAGAATCTATCCCGCCAAATGCAAAAATTCATGAAGAATCACAAGAAGAAGAAGAAATATCGCAAGGCGCGGAAGCAAGAATGCACCGCAAAAGTCGATCCCAAGGTGAAATGCTACGGGTGCGGCGAAAAGGGCCATTACAAGCCCGATTTCCCACTCAACAAGAAACGGGCCACGCAAAAGGAAAAAGGAAAGAAAAAGGTCCTCAAGGTGACATGGAGTGACACCTCCTCTTCATCATCCTCCTCCTCCTCGAGCGACCAAGGTAACAAATGCCTAATGGCATTTCACTAGGTAACTTCTTCCGACTCTTCTTCCTCATCCTCTAGTTCTTCTAATTCTTTCAATCATTTGTCATACGAAGAACTCCAACATGTGCGAGACCAATTAGAAAATGGTTTTCACGAACTCTCGTCAAAATTCGTTGCTTTGAAAAAGAATTTCAAAAAGCTTTCCTCCGAAAAAGACCAACTTCTCAAAGAGAAGGAGGAACTCTCCCTAAAAATCCAAAATTTCCCCAATGTTGATTCTTTGGAATCAACCATTAAGGACCTTAGGGAATCACAAGCCAAGTTCACCCAAGGTGAACAAAATTTGTCCAAACTCTTAGGTTCTCAACGAGTATCTAGAACCACCAATGGACTTGGCTACACCAATATAGCTTCCTCCTCCCATGCACCCACTGTTTTTGAAAGGGGGAGCTCTAGTTTTAAATTTTGCAATTATTGTAAAAAATCCGGGCACCTAATTTATGAATGCGATTGAAAAAATTCCCGTTATGGTATGCCTAAATCTATTTACTTTTCGGACGAATTTTATAGGAGAAGACCCGCTATGAGACATGTTTGGATTGAAAAATCCCTTCTGGCAAGTCTCTCCGGGCCAAAAATAGTTTCGTTTCCCCGATGATCTTTTGTTTTATTTAGGGGGAGAAATTTTCTTAAAGACAAAAATCTCTTTCGATTCATTTTTCAATTCATTTTTGATTCAAAACTCTCAATTTAAAAAATTTCATTTGGTTTCAAATTTCAAATTTCAATTGGTTTTTGATTCAAAACTTTCAATTCAAACTGTTATTCAATTTTCATTCAAAACTTTCAATTCAAACTGTTATTCAATTTTCATTCAAAACATTAAATTCAAACTGTTATTCAATTTTTGATTCAAAATTTTCAATTCTCATATCTAGTTTTTCAAACCCTTTCCCTCAATCAAATTTTTATGCCCCACGCTATTTTGATAATCACAAAGGGGGAGAAATTTCTTGATTGATTGGGGAGAGTATTTTCTATCATGCTTTGATTTATTTTAAAATTATCCTTTAAGAATGTCTTTAATTTCAGTATTTTACTTTGATTGTTTTGGTGATTGTGATCATCAAAATAGGGGGAGATTGTTGTACCTCTCGTTCCCCTCGTTGTTTGATTTTCATGATCACAATCACCTTATTATTTGTCTAATTTTGTTTGAAGTGTTTTTGAATGATAGGCACAAGGTTGCCAAGAAGTTGGCCCAAGAATGGACAAGAAGTGGACTGAAATTCAGTCCACCGGCCAGCCGGTGGACCTGGCAGAGGCATTTCCCACTGCTAGGTTCCACCGGTCAGCCGGTGGCTCTGTCACCGGCCAGCCGGTGGCAACCTGATGCAACAGTGATGGCTACTGCCTCACCACCGGCCAGCCGGTGGCTCTGTCACCGGTCAGCCGGTGCTGCCTGGGCAGAAGGCCTTCTCAACATCCAAGGCACCGGCCAGCCGGTGGCCCTGCACCGGCCAGCCGGTAGCCCAGTCAAACTAGCCGTTGACTTTGACCAGTCAACCCTCTTTTGGCCTCCAACGGCTCCGAAGACTTCTCCAACGGCTCCGAAGGCCCCCAATGGGTTCCATGCCTATAAATAAAGGCTGAGGAAGCCCCAGACACTAACCGGAACTTAAACCAAGCCCAAGGACACTTTGTTGATCATTCGACAATCCTCCGGCAAGCCACCTCAAGGAACCCCAAGTGCTCCATCCAATTCCACATCCAAGAGAACCACCAAAGAAGCTTGGAAGCGGCCTTCAAACTCTCCTATCAATCAAAGGCGCCCAAGGCTTCTCCAATTACGGGTTTTATTGTATTTATCTTTTTGAGATTTTAAATTGGGTTTGTGCCTACAAACCCCAACTCATGTTCTATTCCTCTCTCTTTTGGGTTTCACACCACCTCTAAGGTGTGAATAGGTTGTCATGATTTCCTTTAAATAGCTTGAGACATAGGTGAGCTATCCTTCACCTGTAAGAAGGATAATGGGTTCTTGCTAAACCATTAAAAGCAAGTGGGTTCTTGCTCAACCATCAAAAGAAAGCTGTAATAGGTCCTAGTGCCACCTCAAATCCTAGTGGGTTTCTTGCTAAAACCATTGAAAAGCAAGCGGTAGGAATCTCTCAACGGTTTAGTTGGGAGCGGAGACGTAGGCCGGGTTTTTGGCCGAACTCTGTTATCAATTTCTTGTGTCTTGCCTCTTTACTTTCCGCTACATTTTTAACTTTGATTTTAATTAGTTAATGTTTTTTTAAAAGGCAATTCACCCCCCCCCCCTCTTGCCATCCTTCCCGTTTTTCTCCGACCAACAAGTGATGCCTTGATCTCATGCCTCAATCCCTGATCAAAGTTCCGGGCCCGAAAAAATGGGTCCCGTACCATGTCTGTCGAATAGCGTGAGAGATCTGTAAATCTCGCCGTGTACTGGGCGACCGTCAAGCTGCCATGCCGCAGCTTTAGAAGCTCCTGGATGTGCACCGCATGGAGTGTGGCTGGGATGAACTCAGAGCGGAAGAGGCACTCAATGTCCGTCCAGAGGAGAGATGATTCATCGTGCACCTGGAGCATCAAGCTCCACCATCTGCCTGTTGCCTCGTGCAGCAGGCTCGCTGGGAGGATCACGGTGATGTCTGCTAGTGTCCTCACTAACCGGAAAACTCGTACAACTGCCTCCATCCAATCCAGGGCTGCCTAAGGGTCCTTATTCCCACAGAACCTAGGCGGTTGCTGGCGCTGAAACTCGTGCAGTGCACTAAGGCGACGTGCATCGTCAGTGGCTGGGGCTGGTAGCATTAGTGGCTCGGCAGGTAGAGGTACCGCCAGTGCCTCTTCTGTCAAAGGGCCCTATACCGAGGCCCTATCGCTCGGTGGGTTTTCGTCACGCACAACTCATGGAACCCTAGCTGGCTACCATCGTGGGGCCATCCTGAAAAGGAAACCGGTGCGCCATGGTCAAACAGTATACCTGGTGATCTGACACAACGTAATCACAAATAAAACATGTAACACATATGCAATCAGTGTTTTCGTGAATTAAGTTGGAAATCAGAAGTCAGGGTCCTGGTGTACGGATAGGTCGGTCGCCGCACCAACACTGGACTCCCTAGACTGATAACCACACTCAATACTCTTAACACTATTTCTTCACATAGAAAAAAGATCAGATTACTGAGTTCTGTGGTAGAACCAAACTCCTCTGATACCTATTTGTCACGACCCGTCCTCGGGGCCCGTGTTGTGACTACCCCAAGCCCGCCTTCCATACAACAGAGTCTGGCGACTAGCACCAAGGCTTAATTCCCAGTAAAAAGTGAAGGCATTGCCTTTGTAAAGTAAACAATCACCACCGAGCAAGCAAGAAGAAGTAAACACTAAGTTAAAACTGGGTACAACAGTAAGTGTGGAAATGTAAGGGGGCCTGAATACAAAACCAAACTGAAAGTAAAGTATAACTAGAAAGGGAAAACAGCAACTGATAGTAAAGACACAACTTCGAGCCATCCACTGGAATTCCCACCTGAAGGGTGGGTACAGATAGCCTCCACAGCTCCTCGGGTCCAGCCGTCCACTCCGAGTACGTCCCGCCCAATGGTCCACCTCCAGGTACCATCATACTCCGCAAGCCTCAATCGCGATCAGCGCTGTCCGTCATCTGCAACCAACACAACGTAGTGCGGGCATAGCCCGTGCATGGGTGAGTATAAGCTACTCAGTAGGGACCTCTAGACCCTCGAAGGTCTCCCAGAATCCACAAAGGATAATCCACAAAGGAAAGATACAATCACGAAGTAACATCCGACACTACATAGGTATATTCACATACATATACCTAAGTCATCAATTTCCAGTTCAGCTCTAACCCCCAAGCCCAAATTCGATCACGTACACACCGGATAGCACAACACAATCCACCTAGGAAAGAACGTCAAGATTCAACTCACACATGTATACCTCTTCGTTTGATGATAGAGATGATCAGATGTAGCCACTGATTCATATAAGCCATCGGACCCACAAAGTATCGATAGGTACTAACCCCAGCAATGACCCACAAAGGATCTGACCCACACATGATCGATAGGTAACTAACCCCCACAATGCCCCACAAAGGATCTAACCCACATAGGATCAATCGGTAACTAACCCCATCAATGAACCACACAGGATCGGACCTGCACACGATCTTTAGGCGCTACCCCAAATAGTACCGCTGAGCGTTGACCCACACCGGATCGGTAGCACTGATCCACATAGGATCTCTGAGTGCTGTAGTCGTCGCCATCAAATCTACGGAGGATTTATGCACAGTTATCATCATCGTCGTAGTCGTAGCTAGCTCTACGGTTCCCGCACACAGCAAGCTCATTTATGAGGGTCCGCTCCACGAGCCGGAGGTTTGATACATCAACTGACACAATGTCTGGAGTTGATGCGTCCAAAAGTTTTGTATCGTCTACAAGAAGTCAACGCGATAGACGGCGCGTCGATCAGACGCCCAGTCTGAGAGTTATTGGCTTTTTCGTTTTAGGGGCGTAGTTGGGTTTTAAGTCAAAACCGACCCGATCGTACTCCATCTGCATCCAAACCTCAAGAGAAGTATTCCAAAAGGTCCGTCTCACTTAGAGGAATGCAACAACGTCGAAGGAATATCAATCGGACATCTGGAACTCAAGTTATAAGCGTTTCCACTCCGAGGGCCGGTTGGTTTCGTGTACGAAGCATCCTGGACGAACCCTATGTACTCCTAAACCATTAGTGTAATATACCAAAACGATCGCCTAGATCCACGGATCGCTACGCAACTGACGGTGCATCGATCGGAGGTCTGTAGACCATGTTATGGGTAACAGACCGAAAATGTCTGATATTAGGGGGGATCGGGCTCGGTCCGACCCGGCCCGGTACCCCCTGGGTCGGCCCGAACTGGGTCGACCCGAACTGGGTCCGGGCCTGGCCAGCTTGGGCGTGGCCCAGCCTAGGCACGGCCCGGCCTAGCGGTCTGACCGGGCGGTTCGGCCGTTACGGCCGAGTGAAGGGGGGGGGGGGCGCTGCCCCCCCGCATGGTGAACCCTAGGCCCCCATGTGGGGGGCCGCACCTGCTGGCTGACCGGGGGTAAGGAACCCCCAGTTTTCCACTCTCCGGCCAGCCCACTCTGTCTGGCCGGCTGCTGCCGCCACGAGACCGGCAAGGGTCGGTCCCTCTATTCCGATGGCGGCAGCCCAGAACTAGTCGCCGGTCCCCCTGCTCCGCCGCGGCCCAAAACCAGCCGTGGCCTTGGCCCGTCTAGCGCGTCGCGATGGCGTCGCACCCCTCGGCCGCGACCCCGCTCCGACCGTGGTTCTTTTTTGGTTCTCCGGGGAGGCGTAAAGGCTCCACGTCTTTGGTTCGTCTTCAACGGCTCGACGCGACGACACTGCGCCTCTCCCAGTTTACTTAATAATTCTCGTGCGGTGCTTCGACCCCACATTGCCTTGCTCGTGCCGTAACAATATCAAACAACCAAAAGGGGGAGGAGGGTCAGTCGTGTTTGTGCGGTCCGACCCCCTCCCGTTATTGAGGTAACAGGAGGCTCCAAAAGAGAAGAATAAAGGAAACAAAATAATTCACGAACAACAATTAAAATAAATCCCTACCTCATCGAATTTGATGAGAAAGGATTCATTGCAGATAATCAAGTCGCGGAAGAAGGAATCACAAAAGGGGAATCGTATCATCAAGAGAGAAGCGTCACGGAAGAAGCGTCGTAGAAAAAGAGTCGTTGATTTCCAAGGATCCGGTGTTCTTCGCGTTCTTCGCGAGGAAGAGAAGATCTTCAAGAGCCTGAGTGAAATCTCCCTAGCCTCTCAACACCACCAGCCTAATAAAAATAAGAGTTGTCTTATTTTTATTTCACAAGCCTTGCGTTTTAAAATTCAAAAACGAAAGAAACAATTAAGTGAATTAATTTCAATGCTTAAACAGCCACATTAATGAGGCGTTTCTTAACCAGAATAAACGCAAGAGTTGACTTCAATAAAAGGGGGGTGCGGGTGTGTTACTTAAGAATAAAAGAAATTGTGGGGATCAGGTTGGCCCCACCTCACAAATATCCTACCAAGTGGGTAGGATATTGTGGGTCCCACATCACCCACTTAACATAGGTTAAGAAACGTAAATAAAATAAATGGTGCGACCAATTAATTTTATTAATTTACTTAACCCGAAAATTTAAAATCCACACCCATGAAAACGCAACTCCGGAAAAAGAGTTTCTAAGCAATTATCGACTTTGCGATTCCAACGGTGCCATTAGAATCCAATTCCGAGCACCGGTTCAAAAGTTAGAAAAACCCGCTTGTTCGTTCACTGAATATACCCAAGATAAACTTCAAAAAAAGATTCCGGGTGCATCGGGCCTTGGAATTAGGTGTCATCAGAAACTGTGTTCTTGTAAAATTTCCAAGAAAATTAAGAAAAAAATTTCCTTGAATATTTCGGGTCTTTACAAAACTAATTCCTCATGAAACGATGATTGTTCGATTATCTCTTACTGCCTTTCATGGTGGCCATTGAAATTAAAATTTATTTATATATGATATATATTATTTTTTTTGTCTTTTGTATTTTCCATTTATATCATTCCTTTATGGTTTCCATTGCAGGTAAAACGTGATAATTTCATTAAAGGAAGTGCAGCCTATCACCCCCTCAAAGTGATGTGAATTGTTAATTACTATTATGGAACATATAAATTAATCAATTAATGATATTATATATGATATTATACTGTAATTATAATATATATTTGTATCATTATGTTTTAATTCCATAAAAATACAAACTAGAAAATAATGAAGCGTTCATCAGTATGTACGGCTTAAAGTCTCCATGAACGGTGCATTTCATTTCTTATCTCCAAATGCTATGTACTATTATAAATACATATATATACTCTATATATAATATATATATGATATATAATTTATGTATATCATCTTGGAGATAATGGACTTTTGAACCCATGGAAAAATAACAAGTTCGTTTTTACTCGAGTTATGAACATCGATAAAATATCGAATATGAACTCAAATAATTAAATAATTTTTATATAAATGTATTAAGTGATATAAAAGGAAATATATAAATTTAATAATGTTCTTAATAATGTATGAATTAACTTATGTTTATTATTAAGGAAGAACAAGGAATATAAAAGACTTGTCAGACTTGAGGTCATGGGTTTCTTATCCCACATTTTATTCTGTGAGATTTCCATTGGCCACCACTTATTTATTTCACGTGTTGTATTGTGTACTTCCATTTGATATATATTATCATGATTATCATTATATTCATGGTATTTTGTGACTCATTTGGTGGTTATTATCATTTGGTCACACGACTCGATTGATTACAACCATGTAAGGGTTTTTCATCTCACTTTTTATTCATGTGATATTCATGGTATATTGGACACTATTTCATTTTGTGTGGTGTATGTACTATCCATGGTTGTATTCAATGTGTAATATATTTCAATTTATGGATATTTACATCATCATTTTTTGATCCTTCTTTCATGGTGTGTATGTTTCATATGTTACCAAATCGGTATGGGAATTTCAGATTTCAATTTCCAATCAATCAGATTTACGCAAACATCATTGAATATTTTACTCCAAGATTATGTGGGGAATCTCTATTTATTATTTATTTAGTAATTTCCAATACCTTTTTTTTGATATAATTTTGAAACACATAATCACTCCATTGATAATTTCTCAAGTCATTGATAAGAACATGATAAGAGTATTCTTAACACATTTTCTATTCATTGAGATAAACATTCAAGTCATTGGTGTTGTTTTTACAAGAAAATGTGTGAATTTACTATGATAGATTTACCCTGAATATAAAATCATATTGAGTGTGTTTATATTTTTTAAGAACAATTATGTTATTTATTTATCCTTAACCTAAGGATACAGTTTTTATAAGTGACTTTATCTTGATTTACATTCCATTGAGACTTTTTGTGGTTATGCAACAATTCACATTTATATGGTGTATATATTTTCATTTGACATAGTATATCATGAAATCATTTATTCTCATGATATTATAATGTTTTGTTATATCAATTATTCGTATTCAAGTGTCTTTAATTTGGTTAGGAACTCTAACTAAAATACCATTTTAAATGTTTTAATGATTTATTCTTCTAAATCTTTCTCATTAATGACCATTTTTTAAAAATGCTTTTAAGGATTTATTTATATGTACATTAATGTTTTAAAATTAAAATTCCATCTAAATGTTTCAATGTAGTATGGGAAAATTTGATTAAAAATCATTTTTAAATGACTTTTTGATAGATAGTCATACTTTTAAATGTCTTCAAGAAAAGGGGGGATATTTCTCTCAAATTGTTTTGATGATTATTTTCATCTATGTCAATATCCACCATTATTCTTGACTAAGGTTAATTTATTATAATTCAATCTTCCATATTGTTTTTAATGAGTTATGTTTGACTATGGATGTGATATTTTTATACCATTCATGGTTTGTGGTTAAATTATTGATATTTTGTATGCAAGTTTTAGTGGGAATGTATAGTTTATGTTGAATCATTTAATATGAGAAATGCATTGGACATAGTATGTGATTTTCGGAACCCTCTATAGCTCCTTGATGCATCGGTAGGTCTTTTGAATCAATTAGACATGGAATTGGCTGAGGCCATTCCCAATTTTTGATATATGGTTTTGGCTGAGGCCTTAATCATTTTTAGGCATATTGGATGAGGCATTGACAAAATGTTTCAGAATGTCTAGAATTATGAATTCCATCATTATGAGATTATATATTCATATTTCATGGGGTCATTCGACTTTTAGAACACCCATGACTATGTTTTGTTATTTAATTATTTACTCAGCTCATATTCCTGTAATAAAGGGATCATTTTTATTATTCATTAATTCACATGTTTTCAATTATTCACCATGCCAAATGTATATGTTATCTTCCTCTGTGATTCATAATATTACTGAGCATCTGAGCTCACCACTTTCTCATGTTTTATTTTCCACGGATATGAAGAAGTTAGTTAGGTGTGACTTGTAGAAATAATCTTCGAAGCTTGGATGTTTCTAATGGAATAAATTAGTGTTTTTTTAAATTTCATGTTATAATGATGAAATTAAGTATGAATCTTGTTTCCATGACTTCAAAGATAATCAGTACATCAGGACTTGATTCATTATAATCATTCTATTATATTAAAATAATGCACCAGCTCTTCGATTCTGGGGTCGGGTCATTACACTAGATACCACAACCAATAACTTCATGTGTTATCTGATCCATTACATTCACTAACTGCAAAGTTCAAATCCCTACCACCCCATGCTACATTTTTGGAAGGATATTGTTCTTTTGTTGCCGTTCCACTTTAGCTTCTATATTTCTTCTATGGAAAACATTTCAGAACAAACAAATATTAGTATAAGATTCATTGTATTCTTTAGATTCAATAATATTTAAAATTAAAAATATGGTAAAAATCATTTATGGTATTCTTTTAATTATATACTACCCCATTTTGTTATATAATCAATACTCAGATACCAGATATATGAACTCGAACATATTACATTACATAATCTTGAATTTTAGTAATGAACACACTTCCATTAAAAATGATGATATATTCAAGTATTGAGTTTTAGAGAATTTCTATATAATAAATATATAACATTCCACATTTCTACAGAGAGGATACCAAAAAATAGTTTCGTTGTCATCCAAAATATAAAAAAAATTTCAAATAAGACTTTTTTTCTTTGAAAAATCATTATACCATTTATTATGGATTCTTTATTTCTGTTACACATCCTTATAAACTATGAAAATCTTATAAAAACGTGGGATAATAAAAAAAGTAATATAAATTGTTAATAAAACATGGAATTAAAATATTATTTCATTAATACATGTAAACTTATGAAATCATTTTCAAAAAGACATGTAACTTACATATACTAAATTTTTTAAACTTGTGATTTCCACGAGATTTACACAAAACAAAATGAAATTAAATAGAACCAAAATATATCTCGAGGAATTACATAAATGTTAGTTTAACCATCTTGACTACCTTATTATTTGAATCCCTCACGACTACCTTAAAATTTAACCCATAGGTCTACCGTACAATTTAACTCTCACAACTACCTTATTGTGTAACAATAATAGTTACACTTGGAGTAACAAAACTCCAAACCTAGAACATAATAATAAAAAATTAAATGGAGGGAGATATATGTCCCACCATTATTTATAATCAATGAAAAGATACATAACATAATTATAAAACATGAATAATGGCATAAAAATTGTTCTTATGAATATAGTAATATAGAAATTTAAGATGGGATTTTAAAATAAAATCCCCATACAAATATCTTATAATTGGTGGGAGACATATTATAATTGGTGGAATAAGTATATACACTATAAATTAAAATAATTTAACATATTATAAATAAAATTCGTCACACAAACTATTTTAATAGCACATAAATAATGAAGTAGAAGCTTTACCCAAAAAATGGAAATTGGGTTAAGAATTCACTTACCTCGAGTTAATATTACTTGAAACCTATTTAAAAACATCTATTAATGTTAAAATAGTGTTCTTAATATCCTATATAAATAAAATTCATATATATAACACATTATATTATAATTTCATAAAATCATTTCACCCAATATTTATTTTCATTATTTTCCTTTCATTGTTTCAAGTGTGTTCTTTAAATGATTTTCATTGTCAATTTTTATTTTATTTTCTTATCTCATGGGAATGAAATTAAAAAATTGAACTGAAATTGTATTAACATGATTCTATAATATTATATTATTTTACAAATAATTTTTGTTATATTGCATGAGGATGAACCATTATATAAATATTTAGTGATACCTGTTTTGATCAATATGGTGGTTCTTTGGTAATCTTGAACATTCTCATTATATAACGTAATATTATGTATATATGTTAACTCTAGAACATGAAATAGGATTCATAATACATATTATAATATCTTTAGACCATTAAAATGGTTTTATAACCCTTTTTGAATGATGTAATGTAATTTAAAACACATCATCCACGATTTTTGTAAATCAGCACATACGAACTGTGTTTTTATTTTTAGAACAAGAGGAAGATTCTATGAATAAAGATGATGAATTGTTCCATAAACCTGATAAAAATATGTAATATATATAATAATTGATCTTTCTTGCCTCTTGGATATTTTTATGAGAATATATTATAAGAAAAGATTGAATTGAAAAAAAAACACCAGAAAATGAAAGAGGATATTTGCCCCTTAATATCTTCTCCTTGAGAACCTCCTTAAGGCCCTTGGTTTTGTACTTTTGGTGAGAAAAGAAGTTCATGTACATGGGGGAAGGTCCTGAGAATATTATTTTGTAGGAAATAGAAATGTCGAAAGTCCTAGGTGGGGGAGATGATGAATGGGGTGAGGGTGGTATTCATAATCGTGGAGAGAAGGGTTTTTACATTATTTTTATCATTAGATTATGATTTTTGATAATGACTATGAATAGTTTTAATTCATGCGACAAGAAATAGTAATATGGAAATGTGAGTTCCAACCAATGGCCATTTAATATACAAATGACTCATGCATGATGATGAAATTAATTTATTTTGCATATTTTGTTAATTACAGTATTTCACTATAAACAAAAAAATCATGACATTCATAAAAATTATAATATAATTCACCCTAACAATTTTCCAATGTGTCAAATTAAAAAATAAACTCTATTTTTGGAAAATAAGTTTCTAAATAGGATTAATTTAATTTTTATAATAAATAATTATTTATTCAATAATTAACTATATGAAAACTATAACTGATTATATATAAACATTAAAAAGCAATCATGATCTCCTAATATTATAAACAGAAGACAAAAAATAGTAATAATATTTACAATTCAAAAGGGTCATATTAGTATTTATATTACTATTCATAAGTGTATGTTTATATTCCCCAAATACTATTTGGATCTATCAGAATCCATATAACATATTAATCACAATCATAGATGTCTGTTTTTCAAAAATCAAAACATAAAATCGGAAAAATTATGTCTAACATCTAGTTTATAACTATCTGCTTACAAAAAAATGTCATTTTGAAGTGAATATATGTTTTATGGATTTCATTATATTTATTTGTAAATCATTTATGTGTTATTCCATAGACAGATACTCATAGATATGGTGCTAATAAATTTTCATTACATACAGTTTTTTATATCAATTAATGAAACCCAAAAAATCACACATCAATAATTTTTTGACAAAATAATATTGACTCACTTATAATATAATGCCCATTTAGGATTATTTTTTTCGATATTTATAAAACGCCAAGACCAATTTAATTTACAAAAAATGGGAAATTTCTTTAATAAATCATTGATTTATTATTTTATAATAAATTTTCCAAATATTCCATTAAATTCTCCAAAAATAAATCCCTTTTTGAAATCATAACTATAATGATATTTTTTTTATAATCCTGGAGAAATAAAAACACAATATTATTTAAATCAAACTCTCTATAATGTGTAAAATGAAACAAAATAATTGATAGAATGAATATGGAATTAAAACAATTATAAGAATAAATAAAATTTATAATTCCATTAGTATGAAATTATTAGTATAACATATCCATGGTTAAAATTAAAATTAATAAAAAATGATATCAATAACTAATAATGTTGTTGTGGAATACATAATGTAAGACATTATATTCATTCAATCAGAACCACAACCATTACATCAAACAAATTTTCAACATCACAGACAGTAAATCATACATATCATCATGATGGTATCCAATACATAATACATAACATGAATACCATATCCATAAAATCATAAATTTCATCAAGAACATATCCCAAACACCATACGTATTATCAAGACCACATCTAATAAATCATAATTATAATCACGACCTTATCTAATACATCATACATATCATCAATGAAATAAAAAAGTAGTCATACATATCATCAATATCAAATAAAATACATCATAATTATCATAAATACCACAACATTGAAATAATAACTGTTTTCTATACCATATATAATACATTATATTTATCATTAATACTGTACCAAGTACATTATTAATAAATGTGTATGAAAACCAAAAATACCCAAACTTATTTATATAATGGGGGAAACCAATGCATGGAAAAGATATATAATTCCAGGAACAATAGTCACTTATAGATGTCCAATACATGCCTCATATATTGGACTTCTAACACAATACATAATTATCTTGTCTTATAAATTAGTAAACATACATATTAGATTAACCAATACATGGGATGTTGATACATTACTTATTCAATAAATTATATAAAATGATCATAATGAATTTATAGAAAGAATTTATATTTTGGCTTTTGATAATTTATCCATTGAAAAATACTAAATTATAATAGATTTTGATATTGATTTTAAAAAACATCTATAATATAAATATTACATTAAATATAGAATGATGAATAAATTCCCATTACATTTTAGATTCAAATTCTAAACAATATTTTTATTATAAATACATAATATTAATTTCATTGAAAACCCATGAAAATTTGAAAATCATTTCACTACAATAAAAAAATTAAAATAAGATATGAAATTATTATCAAAATATTCAATTAATATTTATTTTAGGTTTTGAAAATAAGAAAATGTTAATATCAAAATAATTATTAAGGAACTTTTAAATAAAAATTCAAAAAAATTTACAATATATCATTTAAATTGTTTATTTTATATGATTAATATTTAAAAATATATTTTTTTAAATAAATAATGGCTATGTATGAGAGCTTAGAGTGTGTGATAAAATATTCAGGAATGAATATTATTTCAGAAATTTCATTATTGAATCCCACACTGATAAAAGATTAATATAACTTCCAAATAAAAATATGCAATGAAAATTATATAATTCATAATAAATAATTTGTTTTCATATTTATAAATAATAAATGATGATATTAAATTAAATAAGAATATGAATATAGAGGGGAATTATTTTTTATCAAGAAGATGCGATATTATAATAAAACCAATATAAATTGGGTAAATATTAAATGAATGCACATTCAAAGAGAAAAATTAAAATATAAATTTAAATATCATGAATAAAAACATTAATGGTAAAATATTATAAAGTATAATAATTTGAACAATATAAATTTAAATAATTTCCAAATTTAAAAGAAGACATAAATAAGGGAATATGAGAATTAGAACCATTAACATAGATTCCCAATTGTTCAATTATTCTCCAACAACCTTTATATTAAATATAATAATACTAATAACATATCTCATAGAATTATTAATTTTTATTAACTTTTATTATATCTATTTATAATCATTAATTATAGATTAATTAGTTTTTTGTCATTTAATTTCATCATCACAATATAGTAATTGTGAATTTTCTACAAAATATTCATGATGGAGACATCAAACAACATTGTTTTATAAAATTATCAGCATTAAATGATTACAAAATGTGTTTAAATCATTAGATTTTAATGATTTTAGGTTCCTCCAGTTCTGATAATTGAAATTAAAAAAACATTTCATTATAATTAAGATTTTGATGATATTGTTTCATGTAATATACTGATTTTAATGGGTAGCTTAATAGTTATGGATCATTCATATTTTATCCAGAAAAATCATAATAATAAAATAATTAAATATTAAATTTCATATATATATTAATAATTTTTTTATAAAAATACATAATAGGTATTGATAAAAAATGAAATACAATGTCCACAGAAGTTGTATGCATCTACACATGGGTGCTAGTATCATTTTCCAATAGAAAAAATGATTGTAGGTAATGATTTATCATTCCTAAATAAGTTTTTTTATAAATATAAATGATAAAAAATTAAATATATTCTAATAATCATTCATATATCATGCATAGGAAAGATTAAACACGACATACATGGTGTTAGTGGTCCTATTTGTAAAATCTTATTAAAATATTTGTTAAACTAATCCATTTATGAGGGTTATAAAAATGAAATATGCCATCCATGTACTCAATAGACCACATGCACACAAAGAAGAAATTTATATTTATTAAATGAATGAGCGGATAGTATAATATTATTATTCAATAAATAAAATAAAAATTCAGTATAAAAATAATATTTATATCTTACTATGTTATTATATGTTTTACTGGTTTTATTGAGGTAGTAGATGAATGAATAGAATTGAAATTAAAAAAGTGTGATTAATAATTTTGAACATACTCTTTGGGAAAACTCATTGATCCTTCTTTCATTGGTCTTATTGTGAGACTAGAACAAAAATAACATAGAATATGGATTTGGAATGTAGTATTAGTTGATCAAGGATGAACCAAATGGTGTTAGATGTGAGGATAAGTGGGATAGTAAAGGCCCCTATATATAAGTCAGAAAGGGGGATATTTTTTAGATAACCATAAAATTTTATTATATACATATCACACTAAAGGAAAAGTGGTTTAGAAAGATGAATATTATTTATAGAGGGAAATATTAGGTTGCTGAACCTCTCATCTAAAATAATTTGGTATATTTATTTAGATATTTTAAAAAAATTCGCCTCGATTTCACAATTAATCCTCATATTCGTTTAATATGGTAAAAAATTTATTAAAATAATTGATTAATTTTTTGAGTAAAATGTAAATTAAGTATATGAAATAATTATCATTTTATAATTAAAAATATGGATACCATTTTTTCATATGAAATTTGTAGATGTGGTAATTTTTAATTTTAATAAATTAGTTTTTAAATAATGAAACAGGTTTTTGACAAATTCCCGTTTTAGTCATAAAATGTAATTTACATAAAAAATCATGTATAATATTTATTAAAATTATATTCATTCAAATTTAATTTTAAAAAGGAGTTTTAATTTTAAAAAATTACAATTATCATTAAAATTATTAATACAGTAGAAATGATTAAAGTGTTGTTTTATTAGAGTAAAAAAATTATTCTATTATAAAATGACAAATATAGATTGAATTTTCAATAAATTATTCATAAATGTTTTATTATATTACCTATATATATATATATAGTTTAAAATGGATACATAAACTTTTTATATCTTCATCATATCAGGATGATGTCTTGAAAGTGACATTATTTGTAAACATTGTGTATTTAACTATTTACTAAAAAAATTCAATTGAATATTATAAATACAAAAATGAGTATTGTGGACATATATAAACAAAAATTTATGTACATTTAATCAAATTCATATTCAATAATTCATTAATACACCATTTAAATGAAGAATGAAAATATAAATAAAATTACATTTATAAAAAAGCTATTTTTAAAATTAGTTGTTCTAAATGTTATTTCATATCAGTTGAAAAATAAATGATTATTAATATATTAGTTCATACAATAAGATATTATATATTATTATAATAATCATTAATAATCGAATAATTTTATAATTATAAAATAACACCCAGAAATTGAAAAACTAATTGTTCAATACAATCATTTTAACATTAAATAATATTAAAAAAAATTCAAATAAATTCAATAATTTGTTAAATTATAACTATAAATATATTCAAAATAGGTTTTGTAGTTTTTATAATTATCCAAATAATTTTCATATATTATTTTGTGACTCATTGCAGTTTTTTTGTATCTTCACAACATGATATTTAAAATAGAATTTATTTAAATAATAACACTTTAAAAATTTTAATGTTTTTATAAGACCTCAACGACACTATACCCAAAATGTTAAACCATTATCTATCCAAAAATGTAGTTTCCAAAACCGTATGATCCATTATTTTATAATATCTAATATATATCATCGATGAGATCTCAACACGTTATTTGGAGAAACCCCCTATGTCATACCCCAGTTCATTCATTCATAGCACCCACCAAATCAATGAAAACACATAGGATTATTCCAATCATATTGTATAAAATTTATAAACTTTTCACCCTTCCCATCATGGACAATATAATCATTCCAAATATACTATAACAAACGGACATAGCATAGGCTACGAATGTAAAATATCTCACCATGAAACCCTCAAAATTTCTCTCACAATATCATTATACATCCTCAAAACATGAAAGAATAATATGTGGGAAATAGATAAATTTTAATGCGATAAGAACGATTATTATATATCATAGGTGCCACAAACCATTCTAATTTACCTTTTCTTGATAATCATACATGGATTAAATAAATCATAAATAACATTTATATAACAGTATGTTAAAGGGACAACCTACATTGATTTTTTTAAACATTCACCAACTCCACTGAGTTACACAAACACTGTATCATTCTACATTGAACCAAAATAAATGAAGATATCATAAATAATTGAGTATATTAAAGTATAATTAATAAATTATATTTAATTAAATAGGAATTTCCATTTAAAAAATTCAGTGTGCATCACCGTCGAATCACAATTTCTTCTAATGGCGTGTGTTTCACATTACATGGCTTCATCCTGAAAATCCAAAATAAATCCCCGTTATAATATATTGATTCCATCATGAATTTCTAGAATCAACCACTATACCGTAGCCTAATTTACCCCAAATTGGATGTTATCAAATGAATCCCAAAATAAAATGATTAAAGAGGAGAAAACTACATAATTCTACCTATAATAATTCCTTCAAATTATCACTTTCTATAGGGGATCCAAAAGTTTATGGTGAAGAAATGAAATAGTATGTATGACCTCTTCTTTACCAACATATTTCCTAAAAAAAATTAAGTAGGACAACACCAAAAATATCAGTTTTCCCAAATAAAAAAATTTACCACAAACTTCTTCATATCATGATCTGTGTGGCAGTAACATGATGCACCCCTTCACTTTATGATGTCACCTGAGGGTCACATCATGGTACAACTAAGCCAAAGGGATATTCCCATTGACAAAATACATAAAAAATATATGATTTATTTTTAGTTATAAAATACATAAGTATAACTTATATTTGTTATGAGACAACCCCTTTAGAGAGAAAAAAAATTTATATGGGTTTTTCCTACACCAAACACCAAGAGAATCCTCAAGTATTAAATCCCCCATCCACAACATTGATAGCTTAATTTTAGACAATAAAGGGTCTTCCAATGTGTCATCTAGAGACCAGAAGTTGAATCAATATTTCATGAAGTACATTGTACCACTCTTTGAAAACCATTACGTATGCCATGTTCATCATCAAATAACTTGACCATAATATTTATTATCATTTATATTCCAAATAAGAGTACAAAATAATTGAAAAATGACTACTCTAGAATCAAAATTAATTCCCCCCCTAAAATATTACATGTAATTAATTAACAGTTCCTTACATGAACTATGATTTAATCAATTCACAAGTTGTTCAGTTTGAAAATTATGGGTTTGGGGACAATTCATTTTGAATGGAAGAACAAATATGATTTATGTAGTGAAATGAAATAGCAATTATATTAAATGTTTATTCATTCATTTCATGTTAATTATATCATGGGTTTATTCATGATGAAACATGGATTGATAGGCTAATATAAATATCGAATGGAATGAATAATTTCTCCATGATTTTTTTAAACATTCTAATAGATTATAATCCCACCGAATGAAAGATTATAATGTTTACATACCTCCTGAAATAGTTAATTTTAATTATATTCATTATTTTTAATTATTCTATTGTTTATTATTAATGGTTTCGATTTTGAAATGAGTTGGAGGTGTGTGAGAGGTAATTTTATATAACTATAAAAAATTTAAATTAATTTATTAGAATTCATAATTGAAGGATGCAGTGATTCCACCATACATTTGGTTGAGGGAAGTATGGAAAACTGCCATTTATTAGCAAAACATAGAATGGTTCTAATAATGATCCAACACAATCATAATGGTATTTTATAGAAGAATTGAATGAATAAAATATTAGTTTCTAAAATAAAAAAATTATATTTTAAAACCTCACATGATTATTATATTTTCCATCACCCCTACATAGATCTCTCTTATTCTCTATTTCATAGCTAAAAATATCAAAGTAAATAACATCATCAACATATTTTATGGTTAGTACATTTAGATGTTGAAGTAAAAAATAATCTATATGAGGTCATAGATTATATCTATTTCAATTTGTATCAATATTACTTATAATATAAGGTGTAAACTATACTATTCAAATTAATGAACCAGTTAAATTTTTCCATTTACACTATGGATTTTTGGATAGTTATGGACACTTATGATCATGCTGAGAAGAAGTTATTTAATTCTAAAACTTTTTATTAATGAAATCGGAGGATTTTTAGAGAGTCAGGGGCTCATTCAAAGCATGGATCTCACAAATTTGTGGAGGAAAACTAAGACACATTGGTAGTGATTACCATCGGACTCAAACACCATGGGAACTAAGTGCACGAAAAGAGACCACACATTTTTATCAAATATATGAGAAGGATTACATTCCTGTGAAGGTAATTTAGTCTTTCTGAAAATTCCATGGTTCAATTAATGTTCATTATTTGTCAAACTGTGCACCTTCACCATTTCAGGGGGGTCCTTCAGAAATGGTTTCCATATGGTTTGTTCATAGTTTGGCCAATTGTGCGGACAAACCACTAGACCACTTATAAAGGGGGTTAATATTCATTTTTCAACATAAATGTTTTAATCCCTTGACATTTCATTCATTGTACTCCATTAGAAAACATTTTCACGTGATACATCATTCATTATTCTAAATCGGTATTTTATTGCTCCTCCTTCCAATATCCATTTTCTTGCATACCATTTGTGATGACTTCACAATATAAGGCTATATAATTCAATTTCATCCTTTTATTATTTATTCTCCCCTCTATTTTGTGATTTATTTGTGACATAAGTTTCCCTATTTTTTAAGAATTGATATGATAATCTATTTCCCAAAACTCTATCTCAATTTAATCATCGACACTATTAGTGGATTTACCGTAGGACTATGTAGGTTGACTAGAAATTTCCTTAATGTATCATTATAGTTATATCATGGACCATTGTTCCCAACATCAGATTCCACCAGTGTCTTCTATCTGTTCTAATTAAATTAAATAAAATTAATATATATTCTCAATTTTATCCATGCTTGTGAAGAATCATCACATTAGTTGATAACCATGGTTGGATATACCCCATGGGTTTGCCCTTCCATAAATGAACTACATTCCCCTTTTCATTAAATTTTTAAAACAAATTTTTGTTTTATTTTCCTTGTAATAATTACTTTGGGATATAAAATGGTCATAGGGAATGATTTTCTATGAGTTAGGCAATAATTATTTTTCTAATGTTTAATTAAATAAATTAAATGCTTTTAAAAACCTAGATAAAATAATATATAATTAATACATATTTAAAACAAATTATCTAATTTTTTATAAACATAGACAGTACCATGCTGACAGTGACCCATGATATTCCATTTATATATCACTATGGATTAAATTCTCATCATTTTTAATTATAATTTCTTAATGAGTAGTAAATACATTAGGAGTGATAATTTGGGTTCATTGATAGGCCCACTGTGAAGATTCTATACATCCTTATATAGAATAAATTTTTCAAAGTGGAGTCATCATGGAAAACACTAGTGGAAATATTGTTATACCATTCCATGATAGACAATGAACCAAATATGATTGATAACTAGGATGAGATAATATGTTATTATAAAGATATAAATTACCAGAGTGATTCATGGAATTATATATAAGGATCACATTAGAGGAATCCTACAAAATTGATAATTTATTATGATCATGTTGTGATACATGAGTTCATTGAAATGCTTATCCTTGGATGGGACCATGATGAAGTTATTTTAAATTAATGAAACAACTTTTATATATTTTCATCATAGTTAATTAAATAAATCTACGGACATGTCCCCCATGTTAAATCACACTCTTGGGATCAATTCCAATTTAGATACCTTATTATATTTACCATTTAATATATATATCTCTAGTAATGTATAAATTTTTTATTAGAGAAATTTTTCTTGGGATAAAATATACAGTGTTTTAAGGGTGTCCAATATGTCACCATATAAGATATATTTGTTTATTTATCCACAATTTATTATTAATTTTGGTGTGCTATTAATTTTATATGAACAGACTGTATTAAGAAAGACATTATTAGTGGTGTCTTATTGAGTATGTCTCATATCCTTCTCATTCATCCCTTGGTACATGAGTAGTGATCATGTCTATTTGTGTAGATAAAGGGAATAATCCAGCATTCAATGCTTTATTATCTGTATATTGATAAAAAACCATAGTAGATGATCAATCTTATTCATGAGTTTCTAGTAGGTGATGATTTTCTTGTTTTTGAATTTTTTATATAATGTGTAATATCATAGTTCCACTTTATTGAGTGTAATCATTTTCGTATATCCACATGATTTTATCATCATCAGTTAATATATAACAATTATCATTAGTTTTCTTTTTTATTAATATATTATTTAATACTCCTATTCTTAGGCTTATATTTAACTCCTTACATGGATTCCAATTTATCATTTACCTATGTGATACACTATAAAGTATAATTTTATAGTATCCCTGTTGACATACAATTTTCCCCTACTAATAGTAATATGATTCAGTTATACAAATGTGGTGCACATTAGGTCACGTGTCACACCCTCACGGGGAATTGTTTAGTGGCTTCCTAAGCGACACTTTACAAAATAGTGTTAGAGACTCATTAAATTTGTAATGATGTTAGGGTATTATATAGAATATGATGATGTATATGAATTTTAAAATAGAATATACCAAGGAGTAGCTAATCCTTGTTTAGGTGAATACCAAATTACCTAGGATAGGTTATTTTTGTTTTAATGTTTTCCGCTTATAGGAGAATTTATTTCACAATTGGGTGATGCACATGTATTTCAATATTATAATTTTTCTATATTTTTATTGGTATAGTACTTTATTCCTTACCTATTGCATCGATGAGGCATAATCAAATGCATCATAATATGCACATAATAATTCACATGTCATGCATTATGTCATGGAATATCTATAATGTTGTATCGATTTCCAATATTTCATTTGATATTTGTTAGTTCATTCATTTGATATATATTGGAATTTGTTAATGTTGTATGCGTGAATAACATAATTTGGTAAATTAATGTTCATACATCAATATAAACATTTTTTTCCCTACATTTAATGATAATGAAATCATAATTAACCAATTATTCCATGTTTGATCCATAAACCAATGGGTCCATATACCGATTCATTAGATTAATTGATTTATAAACTCAAATTTTAATTTACATAGCATGTTCTACAATTAATTATTATTGTAATTTCAATTAATAAATTCACTGTAATGTACTCATTATATCCTAATATGGGATTTGATGGTGAGGTCAAAAGTACATTACATCCCAATTACATGTTATATATTGTATGGTCCATTATAAAAATGATTTTGGATGAATTTAATAGGGATAATAAATATATATACATACAAATGAAAATTAACATAAAAAAATTATTTTTTTAAATGAAATGGTTACCTATAAATTGGGATTCCAATTGAAATGTAATGGGTGACTTCCTTAATAATTACAATTGAACATCAATATACTGGAACCTATACTACTTTGAATGAGACCTTGACATAGACCTAATCAAACTAGTGGTCAGTAGATAGTGTATCATGAGGTTTCTATGATTTTCATTCTCACTGATACATGGCTTCAAGAGAAGGAAAATAGGTGTGACTACTTCATAGGAAGGGTTTGAACATTTGCCTTCATGTTAACAAATTTTTTCAGTAGTTTATGTAACTCCCCGACCAAGTTACCCAGAGTTGGTGCATTATTACATAACATTGGCATGATCACAAGAAAGATCAAATCTCAAAACACCGATTGGTTTAGTAGCCTTGGAAGCACTAGATATATTCATAAAGTTTTACATTACATTATAAAAATGAAATCTACAACAACAACTTTTCTTCCTAGTCCACACTCATATCCCCACATTCTATCCCAGCAGGTCATTCAAAAATTACTTCTTCACATCTTGGGAAAAATAAAACATTGAAAGGGGTGAGCTCAGATACTCAATAAGGATAACAATATAGCAGAAACTTTTATAAATAAGCATAAACATTTAAGGCAATGTATAAAAAACAAAATCCTTTTAAACCTGGACATCAACATAATATGGAAGAAATAAAATGAAATAATTCCATTTACTTATTCACATGGATATTCTATGAATCGAATAATCACATGCAATATTAATAACCACTTTCATAATGATGGAATTCATAATGCCAGACTATCATAACCACATAGACAAGGCCTCGTGCCAAGAATAAAAAAAAGATTTTGTCAAGGCCTTGTGACAAGACACTATTTTGTCTCATGAGACCTACCGATTCATCGAGGAGCTATAGCAGGCTCCACCCGTCACATATTTAGTCCAATGCATTCCCATATGAAAAGGTTAAAACATAACATAAATATTCATATTAAAACTAGCATAAAATATATAAATACTTCATCCATAAACAATGAATGGTATAAAAATAACATCCACATTCAATCATACCAAAAAAAAATCAAAACAATATAGATGTTTTGTATCATAATATATCAACTTCAAATAAGCGTAAAATCTATCAAAGGATGTTGACATAGATGAAATCAAAACTCTTTTTAGATAAATATATCTTTCTAATTTGAAATCATTTAAGGGTCATATATTTATAAAATATAACATTTTAAAAAAAATATTCTTATAAGATTGTAAGGGAAGCTTTGACGATTTTATAACGGCGTAAAATAGCTGCACCCTCCGTATAAGTTAAAAAAAAATTCTTACCTTAATTTTGTCGAAAAGGTTAAAAAGCACCTTGTTTGGTAAACGACAGAAAGATTCCTTTATAGACCTCTTATTAAAAGTCAAACAAGGGTATAAATGAATTTAAACCATATTATTTGAAATAGTAAAAATGTTTTGAAATACATTTTTAAGAAACATGGATTAGGATGATAACGAAATCCCAGTATATTTTTATGTATAAACAACCTCAGATAATGAAGAGATTGTGAAATAAACCCTTTCTAATTTGGTAACATACGAAACATACAACCCATGAGAGATATATCATACAATGAATATGTAGATACAATTAAATTAAATTTTATTACACAAATAATACAATTATGGTCAGTACATACACCACACAAAAGGTAATAGCGGTAATATGGCATGAATCTCACGGGAATAAGGATTGAGATGAAAACCCCTTACATTGTACTTTTCCTTGGATGGGGGTAGGTTAACCTTTTGTATAATGGTGAAATAATTGTTATTCAATTATTCAAGAATCATATACATTAATATGATATCATATATGATCTTTTAACATTTCATTGTTAATAATATCTTAGAATTATCGTCATTTCAGGTGTTAACTTACTCATTTTCTTTTTATGTTTTGTTATGTAATCAATGTTTTTCATGGATTGGTTGTATCTTATTCATTTCCAGAATGATATCATGTCATTAAAAATTATTTTTAAATCATAAAATGATAATTATACTTGAATGGATATGATGGAGAATGAATCTCATCACGTTCGGGGAGACGGTAGTCCGTACGTATGCACGAGCGACAATATCATTCTTTTGATATTAAAATAATATATAATTGGATGGTATATCATATATACAGAATCATTATCATGTTATATTTATTATTTACCTTAATTAAAAATCATTATTATACCCATAAAAATAATTATATATTGAATAACAATTACACCACGACGTGGAGACGGTAAGCCGTACGTACACACGTATGGTGACATGTCATTCAAAGGATGGATAGAATACTGAATATGGTTGTACCATAATTATAATAATATTTCATTATGTAGGAGATAATGGATTAATTATTTTAGAGTGGTAATAACAAAGAAAGAAGAAGTTGAAGAAGAAATGATTTTGAAAAAGGGTTGTGAAAACATTACCTCTTCTTCGGGTTTTTCCTTTTGATTTGATCAAAAGGGCTCCTTAGGATGGCATTATGATAAAACTAAGGCCTCTAGGTTGTAGTTATGTAAGTTTAGAAGTTATTTGGGTAGGTTTTGGCCTATCAAAAATTATTTTAAGGTGTGAATTAATGAGAAGGATGAGTGCCCTTTTATAAGAGGGGTGAGGGGCACCTTTGGAAAAGCTAGAAATATTTTTTTATAATAAGTTCATATTCCGTTTATAATGGCCCCAAAGTAGATTATTTAAATTTTAAAGTGGGTATGGGTCTAGAAACACTCAACTAATATAATTTAGACAGGTTTTGGTCATTATATTAACCTTATCTTTTAGTTTTAACTCTTAGTTAATTAGTTTCACTTTTACAACGTCACTTTGTATTTTTATAATATATAGGTAATAAACTTACTATACACCTCCAAGAGACCCCAAAGTGGTCCATTAATGATAAAAATATCATTATATAAGTCTTTTGGCAGAACCTTATATTTTTAGGAATTTAATATCAATTAATAATATAATATTTTTTAAAAAAATTCTTTTAGGTCAATTTTGACACTATTTGGAAAATTGATTTTTGTGGAAATCATAACAGAATGATTACTTGAAAAAAATTTAATTAAATTAATACTAACATGTCATATTATCCAATAAAATTAGTTTAATTCATATAATGTCACAAATTATCTTTATATGAGTATTTATAATATCAATTATATTAATTGATTCGCTATTATGGTAATTACAACATCACCATTGGGTCAAAAATAAATTAAATTATATAATGTCTAAAAATTATAAATATTATTTCACTATGTATGAAATATTTTTATATTTCTAATGAATATTTATAGTCTAAAATCCAACATATATAACCCTATGTAAAAATTGTTTTTCTAAAATATATATGCTTATGTCATTTTTGTATTTGTATTAACTTAATTAAAATAAAGTGTCCATATCACCTACAAGTGGCTCCATGGGGTCCCAAAATTAGACCCAAAGATGCCCATGGTCGGACATCTATCCACCAAAAAGTCTAGGACACGTTTTAGAGTAATTTAGTATTATTATAATATTATTTTTTAACCCTTATTTTCCAGATTTACCCTTAACCATGGTAAATAAAATATTTACAGAAGTAATTATTCATAATGTCTAAAAATAAAAGTTACATATTTACACGATATGAACATTTTGATGAAAAATATGGAATCCATTTTTCCAAATTCACAACACAGAAGTGGTATAAATTAATTTAAAATTAATTATCGTTGTTAAAACAAAAATAGTGTTTTTTAAAAAATAATAACTATCCAAAGATTGATACTTGTTTTTGTCAGGTTTAATTGTAAAATTATATAAAATGACCAACATTTTATTAAATGAAAAAAATATATTCTAAATATACTTTAAAACCACTCAAATTTTTAATTTATCAATATAAATTATTTCGATTAAAAAATTTGTTTTTAATTAAAATTTAGTAATTTTCACTATTCATCAAAATATAAATGTTATCAGAAAAGTTCCAAATTTTCACCCTAGGCTAAATTCAATATTCCAAATCCAAAAATGAAGTCCATTTTGAGAGATAAAATTTATAAAATTTCAAAAAGTAGGTATTACTATTCATAACGGCTAGTTTGATTGGTTGTAGGGTGTTAGAACTCGATGTTGCGTACAACACACGCTACCGCATTATTCAAAGTGAAGTGTACCGTAGAAGCTTGGGGTGTTACAGTTTTAAAATAAATGAGTAGAGTTTTGGAAAATTTTAGATTTATTCCCCCAAGACATCCCCTAGTCATACTTCAAGAAAGTTACAATGAAAATAATTTGTAGGTGGTGGTCCTTGAAAAACAAATATTACCTTTTGTAGTTCAACCTATGGAACCTTTTTTAGATCAACCGTTATGATGGGACGATTGGTTTGGATATTACTAATTTCACATCATTACATATATACACTAATAAATATGACCTATCCATTATATGTAATAGTTTACATGGTAATTTTAACACCACCGTCCTATCACCATCTTGGGGGATGACGATCCATAGGCTTCTGAATCATGGCTAGAGGCCATGTTATCAATGTTTTAGCATATAAGAATTCTTCCAAATCATTGATTCAGGATCTCCACCTATATTCTCCATGACTCCACAAAACAATGGTGGGATGTTATCTCATGATTTAGATGACATCAAGTTATGATCTGGCTAGACATCCATACAACCTTCTATCACTACATATTAATGCTAACATTAATAGGGGACTACACTATAGAGTTTATGAACATTCATCAGACTAATATGTTAATAATGTTTCATTGTTCTCATTTAACTATTGTTTGAACCCTCATACCCACACTGATCGATGATTATCTGATCCACCACAAAAATAATTTTATTTCTTTAATTATAGCTGTAACGACCCAATGTTTTAATGGAAATTCCATTCTTATAAATATTCCATAAAATGAAATAATAATGAAATAATAAGTGATAAGTTTCCTTTAAACATAATTTTGTCACTTCCGTGTTTGGAATTTCAAGAATTCGGCATACATGGTTGTGTTCAAGATGTTTTTTGGAGTCCAATAAAATAATAATATTTTTTGGTGAATAGTAAACTACCCTAATGAATAGTAACATGCCCTTATTAATAGTGATATACCCTAATGAATAGTAACATTACCTATGGTGGTATAAAAATAATATTCATGTTGGATGTTCGATATACGAGTAGTTTAGAATGATTTAATGAATTCTTTAAAACTAGTTTTCATAATAAATTATTATTTTACTTAAATATTAAAATAATCATATTTAGAAAATTATTTTTGAAAAATGGACTTAATTTTTAGATTCTACATGTTGAAAATTGGTTGGGGTAAATATTTGTGATTTTTCTGAAATACTTGAATTTTTGTTGAATTATGAAATATCGTAATTTACAAAAATAAGCTAAATAAGCTAATTATAGAGTCAAGTGTGATGTGATACTGATGTAAGCCCACTTGGTTTGGGATTAAATTTTAAAATTAATTTAATTGGTCATGCAAGACTAACTATTCCTTGTCTTTTGGGGAAATAATAAACTAATGAATTTTATATTAAGGAAATCTCTCTCTCCTCCACTATAAAAACCCTCCTTCACACCTCTTTCTCTTCACAACTCTAAAGCATTGTTCCTAGACAAATTACATCCCAAATACTCTCCCAAGATCCTTTCACACGTCCGAGGCTTGCTGGACTATCCAAAAGACATAAACCAAAGACCCTAAGAGGAGTCTCAAAGAGAGGAGATCAAAGGTTAAGAACCCTCTTTTTTTTTCAAGTGGTTTGTTTTCATTTTCTTTCTTTCCTCACCTCCCTTCAACATAATAGTGTGGTAAATCTAGTAACATACAAGTAATGGAATTTATTCTTGCTGGTGGTTTATTTTTTTTATCATTCCTCCTTTCCCAACTCCTTTTTATTTGGAAGAGAAGAAAGCACCGTTTGAGATGTGGTAATTTAGCAGATTCAAGGACAACAGTTTTCCAATTTCTATGATTATCATTAATTCTGGTCATGAAACCATTTCTGTATTGTTTGAAACAGATAACTATATATATATATGTCCTATTTAAGGTTCTATAATCCTCATACACTACTGATATAAAACAATAATACAAAACAAGTCAATTATGGGAAAAATCGTTAAAATTAATTCAAGTGTTTATCATTAATGTTTAATGTAAAGGTTCTCTATCACTCTAACTAACCAAATTAATTTTGTAAACATGTAACATACTGGATTTCCACTAATGTTATAACTTAAATTCTAGACAACCATTTACATAATACAATATATTTGAACGTAAATACAATTGAACCAATCATTAAAACAAATGAAACAAACAGACCCAAACAATGAAATTGAACCTCGTAATCAACAAAGATTGGTATAAATGAACATAAATAGGTTATAATTAATATTTTAATTTTATATATGGTTATAAAAATATATATTAATAACCCTAGTTTTACTATTCAGGTCATTAATATCAAGTGGAGAACACCAATGGGCCTAAGGTAAGGGATCCTCTCAATTTCACTCTTTTTCAAGATTGTTCACTATGTTAAGACTTATTGTGTGTAATTATTAATTATGGGGTATTATTTTTCACCTCTCCCATACTGCCCTATTTAATTATAATTAATTATAATTACATTTCCTCTCTCACTAATCCACCTCAAGTACTCCTGATACCATGCCGATAATCCGTAAAAAATTCCACCCGAACCTCTTTTTTTCCTTCGGGTTGTATTATATACCTTTCTACCAAAATTATGTTATCTTATCTTTTCTTGTGAATACTATAAATGTTTTGTAAATGTTACAAGTCTATTTATCAAGACTATTTCATCACTTTATTTTGGGGATTTTAATGATTTTAAGTGATTCTATCCTCATTACTTCTCGATAAGTGAACCCGTTTTAAGGGAACATCCCGAATCCTTTCCTATTATCAAGTGTACCATATCCTATGTTTTAAGTAACCTTTTTCCTTATAAAATCAGTCTTTTTATTATGAAAAAACTCTTGGTTTACTTCTAGTTTTATAAAAAAAATATTATTTTTCTTTTCATTTTAAGAGATATTTGATGTTTTCTTAAACCGCACTAAAATATTTGGACTCAAAGATTTCTAAAAACTATTTTCACATGTTATCACTTCAGTTTGTTATATCTTGTCATGATTTATGCCTTTATACATTATTAATGTCTATTTATTATTTAATTTCATTCTTTCATGGATTCTTGTATGTTACACCAACTTTTATTATGCATCATAACGTAATTGTGTTCCCATTTCTTTCCTTGGGTACTCTTATGCTTATATATGATTGAGGTTATTTATGTGGAAATCAAATACATGAATAATATTAGATGGGTGTTCCCAGATAGCACTCAAAAGCATTGGGAAAAGATAATTTCTCATGAGAATATTATGGGAAAATGGTCTGGGCGGTTAGCCTTGCCATGTTCTGCTATGGGAAACGAGATTGGATGTTAGCCTTGACTTGTACTAAAGTAATGTTTAATGTTGCTGAAACCTCTCTATGAAACTATTCTTATATAATCACTTGATTATATGATCCCATAATTATTTTATTCCATGTTTTTATGATCCCATTTTTATATGTTTTGATTCCATATGTTCCATGCTTCCAATATCATTATGTCAACCTTCCTAACTCTTGTCCTTAAAGATTATTCTTTCGTTCATTCCCTTACTGGGATTTTTAGCTCATCCCTTTGTTCATGTTTTCCCCAGGGCACCCTGTGCAGATGTAAGAGATCAAAGGGAGTTAGGATCTCATTATGGAGATTAAATAAAGAAGTGTTTTTAGCCCCATGTTTTGTGATATATCTACCTAGTCTTCCAAGAAACTAAACATAAAGTTCCTTGTCTTGAACTATGATGATGAATTATGTTTAAAATCATTAATTTTTATGTGTAAAAGTATAGGGTCACTTTAGTTGGTATCAGAGGATGGTCTAGTTATTTATGGACATTATGAATAGAGCACCCTAGTAGGAAACATAAGGATGAGACTATGTATTAGAAAACATTCTCATAATTTTGGTGATTATTGAGTTAGTGGATTATCAAGAAAATACCTCCTCATCTATATACGAGCAGGTAGAGGCGGCTCTAGCACAAATGTATCATAGGGGTAAAACCCAAAAACACCGCTTTGAGATAGACTCAAACGGGAACTGGTGCACGATAACAGGCCTTGCTGCACTATTGGTTACGACACTCCTGAGGGATATGCCTTGGCAGATTCACGAGCATAGTAAAAACCATTATTAGGGGAATAATACAATAATAATATATGTTAAGAAATATATTGAGGATAACCTAGATATAAACCTAAGGAATCACAAGTCAGGATGTACTTATTCATTAAAGGGTTACCCTTTTATGTTAAAAGTTTCCTCTCTATTCTCAATAGATAAGTATTGAATACCTTTAATAATACGTCTTTATCTTTGTTAATGGAAGGAAATAGAAGAACACGTTCCAATAACCAATGTGATAGGCAATGTGATGATTTCCCTAGTGAAATTCCTGATGTGATGGAAGCGGGTGCACAAAACATCATGGTAGTGCTTTCTCAGGTGTCTCAAGTTATGAATAACAACTTGAATCTGGTGGAACGCCCTCCTCCTCCATAGAAAGAGAATGTTTCTGTGGAATCCTTCATGCAGAAAAGGCCTCCCATGTTTAGCAGATCTTCTGATACCTTCCTCACGGAACAATGGATTAACTCCATTGAAATTCCATTCACCGTCCTCCAGTGTTCAGAAAAAGAGAAGGTGCTACTGGAAGTCTATCATTTTGATGGGGAAGCTGATCGGTGGTGGACACTGATCATGAATACAATGTCCCAATAGGAAATTGATTCCATATATTGGAAGGAATTCAATAGGATGTTTTTCAAAAAATATTTTACTCAAACCCTCCATCTCAAGATGGAAATATAATTCCTTGGACTCAAGTTGATGGAAGATGAGACCATTGGGGCGTATGAAGAAAACATTATCAGGATTGCAAGGTACACCTTGGGCTTTGTCATGAACACCGAAAGCAAGGTGGATCACTTCTTTAGAGGACTAAATCTGAGTCTACAAAAAGTGTTGGTGATTCGAGACTTCGACAGCTATTAAAAGATTGTCCATTGTTCCCTCAATGTTGAAATAGTGATTGGAGACTCTCTATGGTCTCATGGGCCCAGTTAAAAGAAGCGGAAGATGAAAAAAAACATGGGTGGTCCTTCAAAGAAATCCCATGATGGAAATAATCACAACATTCCCCTTTGCAAAAATTGTTGGAAGAAGCATCCTGGTAACTGTCGGAAGAGAACCAATAATTGCTTCAAATGCGGGAAGTTTGGTTATCTGGACAAAAAATGCAGAAGGGATATGAAAAATCCCTCTAATGTTGAAGAAGAAATGAAGGTTCAGATCAACACTCAGCTTGTAGTGCAGTGTTATAACTGTAAGGATCTTGGGCATTATGAAAACAATTTCCCTATGCCAAGGGTTGTTGGAGGCAATCAGAAAAAACCTCCAAGGAAACATGGAAGGGATTATGCTATTAGTACTTCTGAGGTGGAGCCGAAAAACGATGTGGTGATAGGTATGATTGTTATTCATTCAAGAATAGAGAATGCACTATTTGATTCTTGTTCTAAACATTCTTTAATATCTTGCATGTTTAGTAGAACTATTCAAACACCACCTCAAAATTTGGAGGAAAATTTATCTGTGAGAATAGAGAATGGGGAAATTATTGCATCCATGGTTTATAACTCCTCCCCAGTTAATGTTTGTGGACCGAACCTCCCATAAAATATTTTCATACATCTTTTAGTGGAATTGGCAATATCTTGGGAATGGATTGGCTATGTTTGTACAAAGCCAACATTCACTACCAGGAAAGGGAGATTACTCTCCACATCCCAAAGCATCCTCTGATTCATTACATGTGAAAGGAGGAAGATGAGTCTCATTTCGAATATTTATCTCAGGTGTGGATATTTTTTCCTTGTGAGAAAGCATATCTAGCTCAAATGATTGAGACAAAGGAGAAAATCAAGCTTGAAGACATGCCTATTGTGAGGGATTACACTGACGTATTCCCTAACGAGTTGAATGGTCTTCCTCTTGACCGAGAGGTTGAGTTCTCAATTTATCTTATCCCTGGATCTCTGCCAATCTCAAAGACACCTTACAGAATGGGCACCATAGAGCTAGAAGAGCTGAAGAAGCAGTTACAAGAGAATATGGTGAAGCGTTTTAGACGCCTGAGTGGTTCACCGTGGGGTGCTCTAGTCTTATTTTTCAAGAAGAAGGATGGATCAATGAACCTCTTCATTGATTATCATGAGCTCAATAAAATCACGATAAAGAACTAGTATCCCCTTCCATGGATAGATGACTTGTTCGATTAGCTACGTTGGGCCAGTTATTTCTCTTAGGTGGACCATTGGTCAGGATATCACCAACTAAAGGGGAGGAAGGAAGATATTCCCAAGACTGCCTTTCAAACAATGTATGGACACTATGAGTTCATAGTGATGCCCTTAGGACTCACTAGTGCTCCAGAAATTTTCATGGATTTAATGAATAGTGTCTTTAGAGATTACCTCGACAAATTTGTGGTAGTCTTTATTGATGATATTCTGATATACTCCAAGTGCAAAGAGGAACACGAGGAGAATATGGAAACTATGTTAAAGACTTTGTGAAGGGATAAGTTGTATGAAAAGTACAGTAAATTTGAGTTCTGGAAGGAGGAAGTATCATTCATGGGGCATGTTATCACCGGCAAAGGGATATCTGTGGACCCTTCCAAGATGATGGCAATTGAATAGTGTCCCAGACAAAATTCTGTAATAAAGATCCACAGATTTTTGGGTGTAGATGGGTGTTATCAAATATTTTTAAAGAACTTTTAACGATTAATAAACCCAATGACCAAGCTGACACGAAAGGGAGTAAAATTTTTATGGACACAGGAGTGTGAAGACTATTTCAAGGAGTTGAAAAAAGGCTTATCATGGCGCCAGTACTCACACTCCCTTCCAGTGGGGAACTCTTTGTGGTGTATAATGATGCTTTTAAGAAGGGATTAGGTTGTGTTCTGAGGAAAAATGATAAAGTCATAGCCGATGCCACAAGGAAAATAAAAATCCATGAGAAAAACTATCAAACGCATGATCTGGAGTTAGCGGCTGTGATCTTTGCATTGAACATCTGGGAGCATTATCTCTATGGGGAGAAATGTGATAAATATACTGACCACAAGTGTCTCAAGTATATATTCACATATAAAGTTCTTAATATGCGGTAGAAAATATGGTTAGTGTTCATCAAGTATTATGACTGCTCAATCCACTACCATCCTAGTAAGGAAAGCAAGGTTGAAGATGCTCTAAGTGGAAAGGATTCTGCATCTTTATCAATGATGAGAGTTGAAAAGGATCCGATCTTATTATATTTGGAAAGGATGGACATGGGAATCATTGAGGGAGAAACATCATCATTCCTTTCTCTAATTATTTCCCAACCATCCCTCTTGGAGAAAATAACGGTTTCTCAAAGAAAAGATGTGGAAATTAAGAAAAGGGAGGAATCTGTTAAAAATGGGAAATCCTCTAGTTTCAAAATTGATGAGGAAGGATTGTAAGATTTGGGACTCGATTATGTGTACCATCTGATCTAGAGATTAAGAAGAAGATGTTGAATGATGCACATAGCTAGGCCTTCTCTATCCATCCTGGGAGTACCAAAATGTACCGTGATCTCTGAGAACACTTCTGGTGGGATAACATGAAGAAAGAGATTGAAAAATATATATCAAGTTTCTTGGTATGTCGGCAAGTTAAATCTGAGCGACAAAAGTCCAAAGGTATGATGAATCCATTTCCTATACGCATGTGGAAATGGGAAAATGATACTATTGACTTTGTCACGGGTATCTCGAAGACGTCGAAGGGAAATAATGTGATATGGGGTGTGGTTGACCAACTCACCAAGACATCCCAATTCATCGCTATTTGAGAAGATCTCTCGCTTGAACAAATTGAAAATATATATGTGAAGGAAGTGGTGAGACTTCACAGTGTTCCACTCTCAATTGTCTCTAACCGTGATCCAGGTTTCATATCTAAATTTTGGAAGAGTCTTCAACATGCATTGGGTACTGAATTAAATTTCATCACAGACTATCACCCCCAAACTGATGGCCAGTCTGAAAGGACTATTCAGACGCTTGAAGATATGCTGAGAGCATTCTCTTTAGAATTCAATGGTGGATGCAATCAGCATCTCCCATTGGTTGAGTTCTCATACAAAAATATCTTCCACTCGAGTATTCAAATGGCTCCATATGAAGCTATGTATGTAATGTGATGTAGAACTCCAACCTGGTGGGATGAAGTTGGAGAAAGCAAGCTACTTGGAACTGATCTTGTTAAAGAGATGATAAAGAAGGTTCGAGTCATCCAGAAACACATCAAAGCTGCTCAAAGTTGGAAAAAGATCTATGCTGACAACCATTGAAAGGATTTGGAGTTCAACGTTGGAGATAGTGTCTTCCTTCAAATATCTCCAGGGAAGAGAGTTATGCGATTCGGGAAGAAAGGGAAGCTAAGCCCAAGGTATATTGGCCCCTTTGAGATCCTTGACTGCATAGGAGCTGTGGCCTATTATATTGCACTTCCATAGAACATGGATCGAGTTCATGACGTTTATTATGTATCACTCTTGAGAAAGTACCTACCTGATCCCTCACATGTACTAAACTCTTAGGTGGTGCAGCAGGATGATGATCTCTCCTATGAGGAGCAGCTAGTAAAGATTCTGGATCGGAGAGATAAGGTTCTACGCAACATGAAAACCCATTTTGTCAATCTGTTTTGGAGGAACCATATGTTTTAGGAATCAACATGGGAGCTAGAGGAATCAATGAAGGAAAAGTACCCACATCGGTTTTTGTCCTAGATTGTAAAATGATATTTCGAGGGTGAAATTTCATAAGGGGGGAAGAATGTAATGAACCAGTGTTGTAATGGAAGTTACCTTCTTTTAAATATTCCATAAAATAACATAATAATGAACTAATAAGTGATAAGTATCCTTTAAACATAGGTTTGTCACATTTTTGTTTGGAATTTCGAAAATTTGGCATACACGGTTCTGATCAAGATGTTTTTTGGAGTCTAATAAAAAAAATATTTTTTTGTTAATTGTGACCTAAACTAATGAATAGTAGCATACCCTTATTAATAGTGACATACCCTAATTAATAGAAACCTTACCTATGGTGGTATAAAAATAATATTCTTGTTGGATGTTTGATATACCTTTAGTTTAGAATGAGTTAATGAATGCTTTAAAACTGTTTTGATAATAAATTATTATTTTATTTAAATATTAAAATAATCATATTTAGAAAATTATATTTGAAAAATTGACCTCATTTTTTAATTCTACTCGTTGAAAAATGGTTGGGGTAAATTTTTGGGATTTTTCTAAAATACTTGAATTTTTGGTGAATAGTGAAATACCGTAATTTACAAAAATATGCAAAATTAGCTAATTATAGAGTAATGTGTGGTGTTATTATGATGTAAGCCCTCATGGTTAGGGATTACATTATAAAATTAATATAATTGGTCTTTAAAGACTCACTATTCCTTGTCTTGTGGGTAAATAATAAACTAATGAATTTTATATTAAGGAAACCTCTCTCTCCTCCACTATAAAAACCCTCCTTCACACCCCTTTCACTTCACACCTCTCAAACATTGTTCCCAGCCAAATTTATGCCCAAATACTCTCCCATGATCCTTCCCCATGTCCAAGGATTTATGTTACTTCCAATAGACCAAACCTAAATCCCCTAAGAGGAGTCTCAAAGAGAGGAGATCAAAGTGTAAGAACCCTATTTTGTTTTCAAGTGTTTTGTTTTCATTTTCTTTCTTTCCTCACCTCCCTTCACCATAATAGTATTGTAAATCTAGTAACATACATGTACTCTAATTTGTTCACTCTGGTGGTTTATTTCTTTATCTTTCCTCCTTTCCCCACCCCTTTTTATTTGGAAGAAATGAAAGCACCGTTTGAGATGTGCTAATTTAGCACATTCAAGGACAACAGTTTATCAATTTCTATGATTATCATTAATTATGGTCATGAAACCATTTGTTTTATCGATGAACCATATTATATATATATATATGTCTTATTTAAGGTTCTTTAATCCTCATACAGTCATGATATAAATCAATAATACAAAAAAAGTCAATTATGGGGAAAATCGTTAAAATTAATTCAAGTGTTTATCATTATTGTTTAATTTATTGGTTCTCTGTCACTCTAACTAACCAAATGAATTTTATAACCATGTAACCAAATGTATTTCCACTAATGTTATAAATTCAATTCTGTACAACCATTTTCATCTTACAATTTATTTGAACCTAAATACAATTGAACCAATCATTAAAACAAATGAAACAAACGGAACCAAACAATGAAACTGAACCTCGTAATCAACCAAGATGGGTATAAATGAACATAAAAATGATATAATGGATCATTTAATTTTAGATATGGTTCTGGAGCTGTGTATTAGTAAACCTAATTTGACTATTCCGGTCATCAATATCAAGTGGAGAACACAAACGGGCCTAAGGCAAGGGATCCTCTCAATTTCACTCTTATTCAAGATTGTTCACTATGATAAGACCTGTTGTGTGTAATTATTAATTATGGGGTATGATTTCACACTTCCCCCATACTAACCTATTTATTTATAAGTGATGATAATTCCCTTTCCTCTCTCACTAATCCCCTTCAAGTACTCCTGATACCATACCGATAATCCGTAAAGAATTCCACCCGAACCTCTTTTATTCCTTCGGGTTGTCTTATATACCTTTCTACCAAAATTATGTTATCTTATCTTTTCATGTGAATACTATAAATGTTGTGTAAATGTTACAAGTATATTTATCAAGACTCTTTCATCACTTTCTTTTGGGGATATGAATGATTTTAAGGGATTCTCTCCTCATTACTTCTCGATAAGTGAACCCGTTTTAAGGGAACATCCCGAATCCTTTCCTATTATCAAGTGTACCCTATAATATGGTTTAAGTCACCTTTGTACATATAAAATTATTACTTTTATTATTAAAAAACTCCTGGTTTACTTCTGGTTTTATAAAAAAAATATTATGCTGCTTTTCATTTAATGAGATATTTGATGTTTTCTTAAACCGCACTAAAATGTTTGGACTCAAAGACTTCTAAAAACTATTTTTACAGGTTATCACTTCATTTTGTCATCTATTATCATTATTTATTCCTTTATACATTATTAATGTCTATTTATGATTTAATTTCTTTCTTTCATGGATGCTTGTATGTTACGCCCACTTTTATTATGCATCATAATGTGATTGTGTGCCAATTTCTTTCGTTGGGCACTCTTATGTTTATATATGATTGAGGTTTTTTATGTGGAAATCATATACACGAATAAGATTATATGGGTGCCCCCAGATAGCACTCCAAAGGATTGGGTAAAGTTAATGTCTCATGGGAAGATTATGGGAAAAATGTCAGGGTGGTTAGCCTTGGCTTGTGCTACTATGGGAAACGAGATTGGATGTTAGCCTTGACTCGTAATAAAGTCATGTTTAAAATTGCTACCACCTCTCTATGAAACTTTTCTTATATAATCTCATTCTTATATGATCCCATGATTATTTTATTCCATGTTTTTATGATCCCATTTTTATATGTTATCATTCCATATGTTCCATGCTTCCAATATCATTATGTCAAGCCTCCTAACTCCTGTCCTTAAAGTTTATTCTTTTGTTCTTTCCCTTACTGGGATTTTTAGCTCATCCCATTGTTCATGTGTTCCCCAAGGTAACCTGTGCAGATTTAAGAGCTCAATGGGAGTTAGGATCTCATTATGGAGATTAAATAAAGAAGTGTTTTAGCCCCTTGTTTTGTGATATATGTACATAGTATTCCAAGACACAAGACATAACAATCCTTGGCTTGTACTCTGATGATGAATTATGTTTAAAATCATGAAATTTTATGTGTAAAAGGCTAGGGCCACTTTAGTTGGTATCAGAGGATGGTCTAATTATTTGTTGGAGATTATGAAAAGAGCACCTTAGTGGGAACCTTAAGGTTGAGACTAAGTATTAGAAAACATTCTCATAATTTTAGTGAGTATTGAGTAAGTGTCTTATTAAGCAAATACATCCATGTCTGGATACAAGTAGGTAGAGGCGGCTTTGGCACAAATGTATCTTAGGGGTAAAACCCGAAAACACCACTTTGAGCTAGACTCAAATGAGAACTATTGCACGACAATGGGCTTCAATGCACTCTTTTTTACAACAATCCCGAGGGATATGCCTTGGTAGATTCACGAGCATAGTAAAAACCAATATTAGGGGAATAATACAATAAGAATATATGATATGAAATAGATTGAGGATAACCTAGATATAAACCTAAGGAATCACAAGTTAGGATATACTTATTCATTAAAAGTTTACCCTTTGAAGATCAAAGTTTCCTTTCTATGCTCAATAGCTAAGTATTTAAGACCTCTAATTATACGTTCTTTTTCTTAGTTAATGGAGGGAAATATAAGAACACGTTCCAACAACCAATGTGATAGGAAATGTGAAGATTTCCCTAATGAAATGCCTGATGTGATGGAAGAGGGTTCTCAAAACTTCATGGAAGTACTTTCTCAGCTGTCTCATGTAATGAATAACAACTTGAATCAGGTGGAACGTCCTCCTGCACCATGGAAAGATAAAGTTGCTATGGAATCCTTCATGCAGAAAAGGCCTCCCATGTTTAGCGGATCTTCTGATCCCCTCCTCATAGAAAATGGATTAACTCCATTGAAAATCTATTCACCGTCCGCCAGTGATCAGAAGAAGAGAAGGTGGTACTGGAAGACTATCATTTTGATGGGGAAGCTAATCAGTGGTGGAAACTGTTCAGGAATACAACTTCCCAAGAGGAAATCGATTCCATAGATTGGGAGGAATTCAAGAGGATGTTTTTCAACAAATATTTTCCACAAACCCTCCATATCAAGATGGAAAGATAATTCCTTGGACTCAAGCAGAAGGAAGATGAGACCATTGGGGCATATGAATAAAACATTACTAGGCTTACAAGGTATTTCTCGGGCTTTGTCATGAACACCGAAAGCAAGGTGGATCGCTTTTGTAGCAGACTAACGCCGAGTCTATGAAAAGTGTTGGTGATTCGAGACTTCGACAGCTATTAAGAGACTTTCCGTTGTTTCCTCAAGGTTGAAATAGAGATTGGAGACTCTCAGTTGTCTCATGGGCCCCATGAAAAGAAGTCGAAGATGGAAAAAAAACATGGGTGGTCCTTCAAACAAATCCCCTGATTAAAATAATCCCAACGTTCCCCTTTGAAAAAATTATTGGAAGATGCATCCTGGTAACTGTCTGAAGAGAACCAAGAATTGCTTCAAATGCGGAAGGTTTGGTTATATGGCCAAGAACTGTGGAAGGGATATGAAAATTCCCTCTAATGTTGAAGAAGAAAGGATGGTTCAGATCAACACTCAGCCTGTAGTGCAGTGTTATAATTGCATGGAGCTTGGGAATTATGGAAACAATTGCCCTATGCCAATGGTTGTTGGAGGAAATAAGCAACAAAATCCAAGGAAACAAGGAAAGGCTTAGGCTAACACTACTGCTGAGGTGGAGCCGGAAAATGATGTGTGATAGGTATGCTTGTTATTCATTCAAGAATAGAGAACTTACCATTTGATTCTCATTCTTCACATTCATTCTTGTCTTGCAGGTTTAGTAGAACTATTCAAACACCCCCTCAAAATTTAGAGGAATATTTATCTGTGAGTGAAGCGAATGGGGAAATTATTAAATCCATGGTTTATAAATCCTCCCCGGTTCATGTTTTTGGACTGAACTTCCCAGAAAATATTTTCATACTTCCTCTTGTGCAATTGGTTATATCTTTGGAATGGATTGGCTATCTTTGTACAAAGCCAACATCAACTGCCAGGAAAGTGAGATTACACTCCACATCCCAAAGCATCTTCCAATTCTTTACATGTGCAAGGAGGAAGATGAATATCCTTTCGAATCTTCATCTCAGTTGTGGATGTTACATCCTTGTGAGAAAGCATATCTTTCTCAAATGATTGAGACAAAGGACAAAATAATGCTTGAAGACATGCCCATCATGAGGGATTACACTGATGTATTCCCCGAAGAGTTGAATGGCCTTCCTCTTGACTGAGAGGTTGAGTTTTCAATTGAACATATCACTGGATCTCTTCCAATCTCAAAGAAACCTAACAGAATGGACACCGTAGAGCTAGAAGAGATGAAGAAGCAGTTACAGGAGAATATGGTGAAGGGTTTTATACACATTAGTTCTTCACCGTGGGGTGCTCCAGTCCTCTTTGTCACGAAGAAGTATGGATCAATGCACCTCTTCATTGATTATCGTGAGCTCAATAAAATCACGATAAAGAACATGTATCCCCTTACATGGATAGATGAATTATTCGATCAGCTACGTGGGGCCAGTTATTTGTCTAAGGTGGACCTTCAGTTGGGATATCACCAACTAAAGGTGAGGAAGGAAGATATTACCATGAATGCCTTTAGAACAAGGAATGGACACTATGAGTTCATAGTGATGCCCTTCGGACTCACTAATGCTCTAGAAATTTTCGTGGATTTAATGAATAGAGTCATTAGAGATTACCTCAACAAATTTGTGGTAGTCTTTATTGATGATATTCTGATATACTCCAAGCCCAAGGAGGAACATGATGAGCATTTGGAAACCGTGTTAAAGACTTTGTGAAGGGATAAGTTTTTATGAAAAGTACAGTAAATGTGAGTTCTGGAAGGAGGAAGTATCATTCTTAGGGCATGTTATCACCAGAAAAGAGATATCTGTGGACACTTCTAAGACGAAGGCAATTGAATAGTGGCTCAGACGAACTTCTGTAATAGAGATCCGCAGTTTTTTGGGTCTAGATGGGTGTTATCGAATATTTGTGAAGACTTTTTCACAATTGTCAAACCCAATGACCAAGATGACACGGAAGGGAGTAAAGTTTGTCTTGACACAGGAGTGTGAATACTGTTTCAAGGAGTTGAATAAAAGGATTATCAATGCGCCGGTACTCACAATCCCTTCTAGTGGGGAACTCTTTGTGGTGTATGGTGATGATTCTAAGAAGGTCTTAGGTTGTTTGATGATGAAAAATGATAAATTGATAGCCGATGCCTCAAGGAAACTAAAAATTCATGAGAAAAACTATCCAACTCATGATCTGGAGTTAGCGGTTGTGATATTTGTCTTGAAAATCATGCAGAATTATCTCTATGGGGAGAAATGTGAGATATATAATGACCACAAGATTCTCAAGTATATATTTACACAGAAAGAGCTTAATATGCAGTAGCAAAGATGAATAGAGTTCATCAAAGATTATGACTTCTCAATCCACTACCATCCTGGTAAGGAAAAAAGGTGGAAGATGCTCTAAGTAGAAAGGATCCTGCATCTTTATCAATGATTAGAGTTGAAAGGGATCCGATCATAATAAATTTGCAAAGGATGGACATGAGAATCATTAAGGGAGGAACATCATCATTCCTTTCTCTAATGATTGCTCAACCATCCCTCTTGGAGAAAATAATTTTTTCTCAAAGAAAGGATGTGGAAATTCAAAAATGGGTGGAAGCTATTAAAAATGGGAAATCCTATGATTTAAAAATTGACAAGGAAGGAGTTGTATTATTTGGGACTTGATTATGTGTACCCTATAATCAAGAGATAAATAAGGATCTATTGAATGATGCACATAGCTATACATTCTCTATCCATCCTTGGAGTACCAAAATGTACCGTGATCTCTAATAACACTTTTGGTGGGATAACATGAAGAAGGAGATTGCAGAATATATATCAAGGTGCTAGTATGCCAGCATGTTAAATCTGAGCGACAAAAGTCCAAAGGTATGATGCAGACATTGCCTATACCCATGTGGAAATGGGAAAATGTTACTATGGACATTTTCATGGGTATCTCGAAGACGTCGAAGGGAAATAATGCGATATGGGTTGTGGCTGACCGAATCACCAAGACATCCCAATTCATCGCTATTCAGGTAGATCTCTCACTTGAACAAAATGTAAAGACATATGTGAAGTATGTGGTGAGACTTCATGGTGTTCCACTCTCAATTGTCTCTGACTGTGATCCAAGGTTCACATCTAAATTCTGGATGAGTCTTCAACAAGAATTGGGTAATGAATTAAATTTCAGAACGACCTATCACCCCCAAACTGATGGCCAGTCTGAAAGGACTATTCAGACTCTTGAAGAAATGATGAGATCCTGCTCCTTAAAATTCAAAGGTTGATGGGATCAGCATCTCCCATTGGTTGCGTTCTCATACAATAATAGCTTCCACTCGAGTATTCAAATGGCTCCATATGAAGCTATGTATGGAAAGTGATGTATAACTCCAACCAATTGGGATGAAGTTGGAGAAAGAAAGATACATAGAACCGATCTTGTTCAAGAGATGACATAGAAGGTTCGAGTCATCCAGAAACACATCAAAGCTGATCATAGCCGGCAAAAGAGCTATACTGACAACCATCGAAGGTATTTGGAGTTCGACGTTCTGAGATAATGTCTTCCTTTGAATATCTCCATGGATGAGAGTCATGCGATCCAAAAATAAAGGGATGTTATGCCCAAGGAATATTGTCCCCATTGAGATCCTTAACCGCATAGGAGATATGGCCTATCAGCTTGCACTTCAACTGAACATGGATCGAGTTCATGATGTTTATCATTTATCACTCTTGATAAAGTACATACCTGATCCCTCACATGTACTAAACTCATAGGTGGTGTTGCTGGATGATGATCTCTCCTACGAGGATCATCTAGTAATGATTCTGGATCAGAGAGATATGGTTCTACGCAACAAGAAAACCCATCTTTTCAAAGTTTTTTTTTGAGGAACCATATGTTTGAGGAAGCAACATGGGAGTTGGAGGAATCAATGAAGGAAAAGTATCCACATCTGTTTTTATCCTAGAATGTAAAATGAAATTTTGAGGGCGAAATTTCTTAAAGGGGGAAGAATGTAATGACCCAATGTTTTAATAGAAGTTCCCTTATTTTAAATATTCCATAAATTCACATAATAATTAACTACTAAGTGATAAGTATCCTTTAAACATATGTTTTAAACTTCTGTGTTTGGAATTTCGAAAATTCGGCATACACGTTTGTGATCAAGATGTTTTTAGAGTCTAATAAAAAATAATCTTTGGTGAATTGTAACCTACCCTAATGAATATTAACATACCCTTATGAATAATGATATACCCTAATGAATAGTAACCTTACCTATGGTGGTATGAAAATAATATTCATGTTGGAAGTTCGATATACCTATAGTTTAGAATGAGTTAATGAATTCTTTAAAACTTGTTTTGATAATAAATTATTATTTTCTTTAAATATTAAAATAATCATACTTAGAAAATTATTTTTCAGAAATGGACTTCATTTTTGGATTTTACACGTCGAAAAATGGTTGGTGTAAATTTTTGGTATTTTTCTGAAATACTTGAATTTTTGGTGAATAGTGAAATACCATAATTTACAAAAATAAGCTAAATTAGCTAATTATAGAGTCATGTGTGATGTTTTGCTGATGTAAGACCACATGGTTCGGGATGAAATAATAAAATTAATATACTTTGTCATGAAAGACTCACTATTCCTTGTCTTGTGGGTAAATAATAAACCAATGAATTTTATATTAAGGAAAACTCTCTCTCCTCCACTATAAAAACCCTCCTTCACACCCCTTTATCTTCACACCTCTCAAGCCTTGTTCCTAGCCAAATTTCTTCCCAAATACTCTCCAAGTTACTTCCCCACGTCCAAGGATTTCTTGTATTTCCATTAGACCAAAACTAAATCCCCTAAGAGGAGTCTCAAAGAGAGGAGATCAAAGGGTAAGAACCCACTTTTGTTTTCAAGTGTTTTGTTTTCATTTTCTTTCTTTCCTCACCTCCCTTCACCATAATAGTATGGTAAATCCAGTAACATAAAATTATGGTAATTTATTCATTATTTTGTTTTATTTCATTATCATTCCTCTTTTCCCCACCCCTTTTTATTTGGATGAAATGAAAGCACCGTTTGAGATGTGCTAATTTAGCACATTCAAGGACAACAGTTTATCAATTTCTATGATTATCTTTAATTATGGTCATGAAACCATTTGTGTTATGGTTGAACCAGAATATATATATATATATATATGACCTTTTTAAGGTCTTGTAATCCTCATACAGTCATGATATAAATTAATAATACCAAACAAGTCAATAATGGGAAAAATCATTAAAATTAATTCATGTGTTTATCATTAATGTTTAATGTAAAGGTTCTCTGTCACTCTAACTAACCAAAAGAATTTTTTAACCATGTAACATAATGGATTACCACTAATGTTATAAATTCAATTCTGGACAACCATTTTCATCTTACAATTTATTTGAACCTAAATACAATTGAACTGATCATTAAAAGAAAGAAACAAATATACACAAACAATGAAATTGGAACTCGTAATCAACCAAGATGGGTATAAATGAACTTAAAAAGGTTATAATGAATCTGTTAAATTTAGATATAGTTCTGGAACTATGTATTAATAAACCTAATTTGACTATTCTGGTAATTAATATCAAGTGGAGAACACCATCGGGCCAAAGGTAAGGGATCCTCTCAATTTAACTCTTATTCAAGATTTTTCACTATGCAAAACTTTTTGTGTGTAATTATTAATTATGGGGTATGATTATAAACCTCCCCCAAAATTCCATATTTATTTATAAGTTATGATAATTCCATTTCCTCTCTCACTAATCCCCCTCAATTACTCCTGATACCATGCTGATAATCCGTAAAGAATTCCACCCGAACCTCTTTTATTCCTTTGGGTAGTCTTGTCTACATTTCTATCAAAATTATGTTATCTTATAATTTAGTGTGACTACTCTAAATGTTGTGTAAATGTTTCAAGTCTATTTATCGAGACTCTTTCATCACTTTCTTTCAGGTATATGCATGATTTTAAGTGATTCTCTCCTCATTACATCTCGATAAGTGAACCCATTTTAAGGGAACATCCCAAATCATTTTCTATTCTCATGTGTACCCTATCCTATGTATTAAGTCACCTTTGTCCTTATAATATCATAATTTTTATTATGAATACCCTCCTTGTTTAATTCTGGTTTTATAAAAAAATTTTATGTTTTTTTTCATTTTAAGAGATATTTGATGTTTTCTTAAACCACACTTAAATGTTTGGACTCAAACATTTATAAAAAATATTGTTACATGTTATCACTTCAGTTTGTTATCTCTTGTCATGATTTATGCCTTTATACATTATTAATGTCTATTTATGATTTATCTTCTTTCTTTCATGGATTCTTGTATGTTACGCCCACTTTTATTATGCATTATAACATGATTGTGTTCCCATTTCATTCCTTGGGAACAATTATGTTTATATATGATTGAGGTTCTTTATGTGGCAAGGATATAAATTAATAATCTTAGATGGGTGTGCCCAGATAGTTCTCCAATGCATTGGGTATAGTTAATGTCTCATGAGAAGATTATGGGCAGACGGTCTGGGCGGTTAGCCTTGGCTTGTGCTACTATGGGAAACGAGATTGGCGGGTAGCCTTGACTCATACTAATGTCATTTTTAAAGTTGATTCCACCTCTCTATGAGACTATGCTTATATAATCTCATGATTATATTATCCCATGATTATTTTATTACATGCTTTTATGATCCCATGTTTATATGTTATGATTTAATATGTTTCATTCTTCCAATATCATTATGTCAAGCCTCCTAACTCATGTTCTTAAAGTTTATTCTTATGTTCTTTCCCTTACTGGGATTTTTAGCCCATCCATTTGTTCATGTTTTCCCCAGGGTACCTTGTGCAGATGTAAGAGCTCAAAGGGAGTTATAATCTCATTATGGAGATTAAATAATGAAGTGTTTTCGTCCCTATGTTTTGTTATATATGTACCTAGTCTTCCAAGACAAAAAACATAACGATCCTTGGATTGTACTCTGATGATGAATTATGATTAAAATCATGAAATGTTATGTGTAAAATGCTAGGATCGCTTTAATAGCCTAGAAAAAACAAATTGTACTTTGAAAAGAGAATAAATGATATGGGGGTCTATAGTGAGAAGCTAGAGTACATTACTAATAAAAATACTACTTCCCTAGAAAGGTAATTTTCATAGGCTAGAGAAGGAGGTAATGGGATCATCCAGTGGAGACTTGGATGATAAATTTTATACTTCATTATTACCCTAGCACCAGGTGTTAGATATATATATCCCTTGAGTGATTAGATTAATATACGTCCAAAATTGATACACGATCAACCAAGGGGTATATTCATGACCATGACAATTTTAATACATTATATTGAATTCCATTTCCACTATTGATATCTTAATATTTTATTTCTTTCATTTATCTATAGTGGATACCATATCATTAGTTTTGACCTGGTAAGATCACCCTTTCCCTAAGAATGACTTAGAGATGATCACAATAGATTTATTGTCCTTACACACCAGTCCTCCACAATGAATCATCTAAGAGGTGTAGGAGACATCCATTATTACCTTTATCCTTGATCATTAATGTACCAATGAAATTCATCCACCTAGGAGAGGTGTTTGAGTGGATTTGATAGAAGGACGTGATAAAATGAGTGATCAAAGATATGATTATGCACATAAATACTATGTGGAATTTGTAGGATAAATTGTTCAAGAAATATAATCATAGGGGGAAATTTTAAAGATAAGAACTATTTTCAAATAGTTAACAGGAGATCATCATAGATCTAAAAATGAGGGATTTTGTAAATGTGAGTAAGATCATTTTAACTTCATGAAAAATAGATTGTGGGTCTAGGGGTAGGAAAAGTCATATCAAGGGGCTTGTGATGTCATTTCTATCAAGGTGACCCACATCAACTAATATCTGGTACACCACTAGTGTGGTTCTGAATACCATAAAAGGCTCATCCTATAAAATACCATATCATCTGTAGGGATAGTGAAAGGATGGTTCACCCTAATAAATTGATCTCATCTTACCCACGTCTACCTAGTGATAATGTATTTGTACTCAAACCACATTCAGGTATATGATATGAAACTATAAATAATGACGGGAGCTAGTATTTTGTGTTTCAATCAGGTCATGTGGGTGATCCAGGATGAAGTAGTAAGACATCAAATATTTAGTTCCATTAGAGGATACATGGCCATGATCGATAGGTTGGATATCAAGAGAGTGGATTAAAATATATCACTGTTGTGTTTCCTATACCTTTGGTGAAGAGTCTAAAGCCTTCTACAATACATGATACTATTTTTTTTGGAGTCTAATTTAGAATATAAATTATTAGATAGAATGTAATTCTAATAATTTTAATCTTCTGAAATTATGCAATGATTGGTTCTACTACTGGATTACATTTGTAGAATTAATACTCTCAAAACATCATTAGGGTTTTGGCCTAATATTATACACAAATGAAAGGATTTACAATTAATATTTATGGGGAACATTTCTTGAGTAGTTTTATTATTCTCAAGAATTTAGTTTTTAGACTCATTAATTGTATGGACTGGATAGTTCCTCATCACTCTAAAATCGATTTATATCACTGGGGGGTGTCGTTTACATCAAATTTGGGTAGTATGTATATTCATATGTGTTAATGGGATATATAAGTATGTATAGAAATATCTGAGAGTCATCAGTAGGGTGGGGTGATAACCTAGATGGCTAGTCACTTTATGTGATATCAATGAATGTGTTCTATAGAATTGATTATAGTGGTTGATTGCCTAAAGGATTATATGACTTTTCTGAATTAAAAGTTATGATAGTGATAGTGTTCACCATTGACAATGATCCATATTCAGAACTTTCTTCTAATCCACTATATTTTATGTAACCTATAGAGCACTACATAATTACTAAGGAGTTAGACTACATATAGGTAAATGGCATTATAAGATCCGTAATACTATTTTGGGGTAACATATACATTTCTCTTTGAAATCAGATAGTAACAAGGATTTTTTAATATATTTCTGAGGGTTTCAATAACATTTTTTAATATATTTTATTTTGTAACGTGAATATATGATATCTTTGACTAACTCTGGGGAGTGATAATTTTATCGAAGAAAAATTTGACTTCATATACAATTTGGTGAATGAGAGGCCATCAAACATACACTAATAAGTTTTCTAAAACATGTATGTTTTATATGAGAATATTGATATGACAGCCATATTTAAAAATTCATCGACATTCCATATGGATATGAGGAATTGGGTCTTCCACCCAAAAATATATTCAATTGTGGATGTATTTTAGGATGAAATATTGGTGTATTCTCAAACAAGATTTGACCATGAAAACCATACTGATATTTTTATGAATAAAAGAAGATAACAGTAGCATTATTCGAACCTATTAAATGTATATTTTTGGTAAAAATGATTAATTATATGGACATATTATATCATTGGTAAAATTAATTTTTTTTCCAAATCATTGTGTACACCATAGTTTCTTTGGAAAAATCAACGACTTATTTTAGACATATAGTTTCTTAGAGATTGATGTATTTTAGAGGATATTTATTTTGAAGTTATCATTTCTATCAGCACCTCATAAATGATTTTCTATGATTTTTCAGATGTTATTGTGGTTTGATGTGTCTGAGATAGACATTCAGGAGTTGATAGATAGACTAAAATCAATACCAATACTAAAAATACAAGACTATGTATGAATGTGTACTATTTAATATTATTTTTTTGGGATTAGAAATGGAGTATTTTTTACATTGGTATATTATCATATAGAATATGGGTCTTCCTATTTGATAAATTATGAGTATTTTTAGCCTACACAAAACTAAGATCTACAAGTCATGGTTTATGATTTATGTTGTCGGAGAAATTTCTTATTCATTAAGTGGTTTTTAATGAAAATCAAAAAAGAACTAAATACATATATATGCATAGTTACTTTAATCTGAGGCCATGCCTGAGGGTGTAATATTTTTTGACTTTAAACATTGAGTTTGATTTAACAAATATAAAGTATAATGTTGTAACCAGTATTATGAGCAATAATAATAAAACATTATAAATCTCGAAGGCCAATTTTCAGTGTATGTTGATTTCGTTGTTTTATTTTTTTAATGTGTATGATCACGAATGTCATGGTTGAATTATTTTAGTAGAAATATCCCTTGAATAATTCATTTATAATTGGTTAAGTTGAAATAAATTTCTAATCCCAAGGGCTGTATTCAGAGGGATAATATCACTGGTTAGGATACACTACATGATTGAGATGATTACAAAAATGATTCATGCACTTTATATAGATGTTTTTGGGCTCTTACAAACATATTAATAGAGTTGATGTTGGAATATCAAGACACTATTTTTTAGTTCTCCATGGGATTACTAAGATGTACAGAAAAAATGATGTCCTTATTGGTGGCTTGGAATGAAGAGGTATATTAAATATTTTATCACTCAATGATCAAATTTTTATTAGGTGATGGTTGGCCCTAACATCTTAGCAGCATTATAAAGCCTTTATCATTTCCTAAGTGGATGTGTAATGAAGTCAAAATTGATTTCTTAATGGGCTAGACATGATCCACTTGAGGAAGTGACGTGGTATGGGTATTCATTATATGGTTTACCATGGTTGTACACTTCCAACCTATATTGGAGACATTCTCAATTGACGAGTTTATGAGGATTTATGTACATGTTATTTTACATCCTCATGGGGCTACTCATTCAATAGAATTAGTGAAAGGAAAGGGGCGACATGGTTTTTCTTAAACTATCTGATCCATATAGAAATAATTTTAGAAAGTTGTAGAAATTCTGATAGATCCATTACCGGTATATATCACATGGTTAGTCAAATTGTTATCCTATCATGTGTGTTGAGGTTCAATGTGTTGTGGTTTTCACATGGCTGGCGCACGATTTGGTCAACAGTAAGTCCAAACTATAAAAAATAAGAATATTGGGGTAAATGAACCCTATCCATTTAAATTATTTAAAACCTTGTCCTTTGTCCCATCCACCACCATTAGACATACTCATCATGTGATAGATGCTCCTTCAAGCTATGTTTGGATTTTTTTTCATCGCTTATCCATTTCACATCCATTTTCATCACTGTTTAGTGTGATTGATCTATAGATTTAATACCTCTAATCCACATTCATATGTACATCATTTATCATACCATAAACTATAATAATTTTGTGAAAGAACATTTTCTATACATTTAGGGAATAGATCAGTTATTATTCTTTCACTCATTCATGATCCATTCATTGTAGGAAACTAGAAGAGGAGAGAGCTATTAGAGTAAGTTAGGTGGTATAGTTATATTTAATAAGTATATTTACATTTAATTTGTTGTTTATTGTTACACACAAAATAATACATCTATATTTTCAGAATAATGGAAATGAAATTTTATTTAATTTTTGTCAATGATTATTTTGGTTCTAGCTAGTGGTGAATCAACACCATAGTTGAGTGACTTGATATGAGCCACTTCATGGGTATTATATTCCATAAAGGAGTAATTTACCCTTTTCAAATAATTTATAAGTCATATTTTTTTTCATGTAATAAATATATTTTGAAGTAAAATGATCAAATGGAATCATTGCCCATATGTTTTCCCATGTTCGTTCTACCATAGTGGAATTACAGGAGTTTAATGAATTGGCCAACTTAGATAAAAGGATATGGTATTCGTACTTTTATAAATTAAATGAACTATTGTTAGATAAACACACCTAATGTTATGAAGAGAGAAATAAATGGGATTCAATTAATTCATCACTCTGTGAGGACTATTCATGATTTTTTATTGAAATTTATTAATGGGTGGTAAATACAATTGGATAAATACTTATTATTCCCTGGATAGGCTCGTCATTTATATTATCGATATCCATATGAGTGATACCTATTCAAAAGGAGACCCACTATAGATGAGATTAGTGGAATGTTAGTTTTACCACACCATGAGTGATAGATGGTCCCCTATTTTATATGTCCTGAATGGTCTTAGAGATTATTATAATCACACAATTAAATGAGTGACACATGGGATTCCTTTTAGGGATAGTCGTGGATGGACTCAAAAAAATTGAGTATTTATATATCTCATAGGATGATATATGTGTTCATTTATATATTTTACATTGGATGATCCCATGATTCATCTTATTTAAATATAAGAGTTTCATTCTATATAATTCTATGAATGTTAATATACTATATAAAAGGACACAAATAGTTGAAAAAGTAACATGGTTTGGCTACGTATAACTGTTGATAACTTTTTGTAATGAAACATTATACTATATATCATATTTTTTAGGTTTACCTTGGATTATAGTAATTTTTTGGGCTATTTCGGTAGAGTTATTCAGGTATCCAACAATGTCCTAGTTTAATGTATTTTTTATTTATCACATTGCATTTATTTATATTGGTACAGTAAAAATTATATATTTATAGAGTGGATTTATATAGACACCATTAGTGGTTTCCGACGGAGTATATGTTACACAATACATAGGCCTCCCTCCATACCAAAGAAGACTACAGGACTGTTGGTGTAGATAATGTGAAGAATACAATTAATCATGAATTATTTCTTATACAAGGATGGAGTACGATAGAAAAGGACATTGCCTATGATCGATATTAGTAAGGGTAGAATTTAGGTTGTTATTATTGTTCTATTTCATGTTTTATATGCTTGTTCTAATTTATCCTATATAATTTTATTCATATAGATATATGGAATCATCATCGTCAATTTATATCTATTAATAATTATGCTTTTAGTTGTTTATTAATTAATGATTTAATATTATTTTTACACTACCTCTTGTTTATTACGTCTTTGGTGGTTTCCCATTTATCATTTAATGATTTCATATATTCTGAATCATGAAGGCGTTATGTTTTAAGGACACACCTTATGCCCTCTCTACTAGTCAGCAGTCTCTGGACCATGGGGAGGCATGCATGTCATCATGTATCCTACCATCATGTGAATAGTTTTAGTAGATCCTAGGGTAGGGTTATACATTTAATTTCCCTCAATTTCATTAATTATTAATTGATATTTTTTTAATTTTATAAATATTAATTAAATACCACGATTAATCACCATGGTTTTTTAATCCTTGATTAGAATCATCCAATACAGAATTATTTTTTTGTTCTTAGGTAGATCCTGAACATCAAGTGGTGTCTTGATATTCGTCGTTAGAAACCATGTAAATTCCTTTTGAAATAAATTTTTAGGTGTACCCCTTAATTAAATAATTTATATTTAGTGTTAATCTAATAATTAAATGGGTTTCAGTGTGTCCAACATAATACACAACTATAAATTTAACAATGGTGATTCATTATGATTGAGGATCAATGATATTTACTATAAGGATTAAAATTAAGAATTAATTTGTTTCCATTATTTTATGAATAAATTAAATTCCTAATTGTTATTTAATTTTCATGTAAATCATAATTTAATGTATATGAATTGATATGGAAATGGTGGTAAGATTATTGATTTCTAAATTTCATTGCACAGTGGATAATATTTTTCTAGCTTTTAATTGATTCCAAAATTATTATTCTTATAGTTATCCTATCAATTAAATTGAAAGAAATATTTATTATATTGGTTTATTTTTTAAAGTTTCTATTTGAATTGCATAAAATAATATCAATCTTAAAAATATAGGATATTGGGGAAAATATTAACAATATTTACCTTTCCATAGTATATGATTGAAAAAAATTCATTATTATTATAACCAAGTCATTATTCATGAATCGAATAATTTTAATATCTCCTTAATATGGTATAACTAATTTATTTTACACCATGTTATAAATATCAGTAGGGTCCTCATTTTATTACCCATACACACATACACAAAATGGCACACACACACAAGTGTGTGTATTTGTGGTTATATGTACATATATAGGTGTGTGTGAGTGGAAAAGTTTTAAGTATCTGAATTTACAGTTTTATGGGGATGTATTTCATGAATTATATCATATATCTAGTTGAGGCATGAACTAAAAATGTAAATAAATAATGTCACTACAGATAATGTTATTTTTATATTTCCAATAATACTTTCTAATTAAGAAATAATTTCATGACAAATATTTCATTCTAGGTCCTCTATACATGTATTATAATTAGCCTAAAATCAACCTCATGAAATGCTATTATTGTAATGTGGTGATAAACTATTGATATTTAGTACTCACACCAACTAGAATATTCTTTTCAGATCAAAAAATTATATTTATTTGTGATCATGTTAAGATAAATTATAATTTTTTTTGATATGAACACACATGGGGATCTGGTAGAATGGGTATTTTTTATTGGGATTCAATATACTAACATTACAATAATTGACAATGGTTTATAAAAAACTTATTTACATAAAATAAATAACTATTATTGTTAAATAAGAAATTTTTATATTATTTTGATGGAATTAAACTTCAGTAAAAAGTATTTATACATTATGTGAATCAAACTGAAAAACTGTATTTCATTAATTGTGGACATTGAAAAAATATTTTATATGAAAAATTTTATTACAAACCATCAAATATCTCATACAATGGATAAATACATAGATAAAAATTGAATAAACCGTGAAATAATAATTATTTGAAATTAATAATATCATCAAAATTATTAGATCCCTTAGATCATCATAATTTTTTAATATAACCATTAGTAAATCTAAAACTAAAACTATATAGAAAAACCTCAAAGAGAATGCTATGTATTGAAATCTAAAATTAAAATTATGAGAATGGTAATTTTTATTTAAGAGGAATGACTATGAATATTTTATAATGATTAATGTTGGTGATATATCTACTTGAAAGGTGAATATGAATATTGGAATTTTTTTAATTCGAAATATTTTCATTGATATCGGATAATAAAAACAAAGTTCTTTATTTTGTATAACTAATTAAAAATAATATAACAAAAAAAATATAGAATCTAAAAAATAATTTAATATTTAATTTAAATATTTTCTAACAAATGAATATTTATTGATGTTAAATATTATTATAATTATAAAATTATGGAATTGTGTATTTATAGGTTTATAAAAATGATTATAATATAAATGGATCTTTAATATTATTATTTTATAATATAAATATTGAATTTTAATATTGTGTTGTGACGAATATAGTAAACTGATATTACTAGAAGGAAATGTAATTGTTCAATATTATTACATACTATCCATTAAAGAATAATTTTAATGAAATATGTTTATATTATATAGATGAGATAAATTAACATCCCTCCAATATATATATATATATATCTATATATATATTTGGTTGTTGGGGTACAACTACAATTAAACAGAGACACACCCCACACACAAAGGCCAATATGGCATGTTGTATCACCCCCAGGGGGTTAATCCACCTCTAAATCCTTATTTATTTTGTACATTTCTCATAGGCCAAGTGAGAATGAAACCCTGTACATGAACCTTAGGCCCAATAGGCATGAAATCCCATTACATGGCTTGTACGCCAATATTTATAACCAAAGGGTCCACCAGTGAATAATGAAGCTACAATACCGAAGTCTAATATAGTTACGTCTATAGTTCTACCCAGATATAATTCCTACTATAGTACCCCACCACTGATACAATGTCATCTGTATTACCATTCTTCCAGTGCTACATTTCTATTATAATAACATAATAGTGTTTCAACATTACCTGTGATCCATAGAATTTGAACCCCATCCTTGATGTGGTATTTTGGGATACATACCACAAATGAAACCAAAATTGCACATCTATCCAATATTATTACTAGTAATGTGTCAATACTAAATTCAGTTTATGCTAAAATTATACATTTTTCCAAAAAAACATTACATTTTTTGTTCTTCTATTAAAATTAATTTGCATAAACTCTACACATTTAGTCTAAAAAATGGATTTCCATTTATTATTCATTGTATTCTTATTTTTTTAATAATAAAATATTCAATAGAATAATATAAATTAATTTTCAATGTAAATAATATTTTCTATATAAAATTATCAGCATATTTTAAAGAATTAATATTATATTATTTTGAGACAAATAAAAAATTTTATAATTTCAATTTGAGTTGTAATTTATTAAAATTATATTAAAGACCATTAATATATAAACATATATTTTGAAAAAAATTTGATTTTATGTTATCTATTTTTATTTAAATTTTTATTTTATCTTATTTTTTAATTGATTGTATTAAAATAATGTTGAATTCAGTATCACCCTGTAGAAACATGGTATGCTGGGCATTCATATATTTTTGTTAAAAAAATAATTTCCTTAATAAAAATTTAATAAAGGAGAAATCGTAAATAAGAGGTAATCTACTATGACTTGAGTTTCTTAAATCAATATGATGCATTTTCCATATTTAATTCCATATTAATGAGTTAAATTTATTACCATATTTCAATCAATTGTTTCTCATCTAATTCAACATTCTTCCGTGATAAACAATCATTATGGCTCACCTATCATAAAATCCATAGAAATGTACCTCATTATCACAAAAATGGGGCTCACATCCACACATACGAAATTAAAATATCACATTTAAATAACATAGAATGTATACTGATTTTTTATGATACATGATTATTTTAAATTACATATCCCATAGATACAATAAAAAATTCCAAGTCTTACATTTCCATGAATTCTCAAATGAGGATATTCAAGTCTGCAATATATGTCTTATCTACTCTCTCACAGTTTCTTCTCAATATTTCTCTTCCAACAAGACTAATCCTCTTAAAACCATAATTTTATAATAACATCATATCATTATTATAATTAAATTTTATCATATTTGACTAATATACATTATCTATCTCTATCCCATATGTTAAAAAATGAAAACATTAATCTAGTTATATGTTGAATACCACCTTTATAAATGATGTATCTAATTATTAATAATTTCTAAAAACTGATCATTAAATTAATTTATTTAACGAATAAGAAAACTAATAGTATATTATGTTTCTAGAATAATTAATTAGTTTTTCTACTAATATCATACCCATTATTAATATATCACATTTTGATCCCTTAATATTAAAAATATAATCATCAACACTAATTTCTCCTTCTCAAATAATAAATACAATAATGATATAAAGAAATAAATATAATAATAAATCATTATTTATAATCACATTTTTGTGAATTATACATGAATAATGAAATTTCTATCCCATTACATGGATCGTCTTCAATATTAAACTTCTTTCCCGAAACATTCAAAATTAATCTCACTAGATTATAATAATAAACAATTAACGACATAACGTATGTGTAATGAATTATTATAAATGATATGTATAATAGGTGTATATTTATGATCATGTCTATTAAATAATGACTGATATGATTTTGTTAGTATACAGGAGGTTTCATCGCTAATGTGAATGTTGGGAGTACATGGTAATGGTTTCATTTTATTGACCATTTTTAATTCAATAGACTCATAGTTATTCTTATATAATGGGAAATTGAATTACATTAATATATAAAACAAACTCCATTTTCATATAATCTACTTTTAATTATATATGTCATACCACTTAACTTCCTTTTTCATTCATAATTTTTATATGGTGATTCTGATAAAATATATTCATCGTTGATATTATTTTCCGTTCGGAATATTTCTCTTTAGTATCATTAATATTTATTCTTCCAATATTTATACATATATTTACATATATGATATCTTGAATTTTCCATGAAATTATATGACTTTATTTAAAACATTGATCCACTACAACTATTTTCAGTGTGGTCTATTAACCCAAAAATCATCATATTTATAAATTATAAAAGGAATGACATTTTAAATATTCTTTCGTACCAATGAATTTTATTTTTTCATTATTTATTTAATAATCGTCCTTTATACATTTTAAAGGTTTTGAGATTGAATTTTTGTAATCTTTCTTTAATAATTTACTTTCATATAAATATTTTTACTAATTTAAAAGGCATTTATTCTTATTTTCAAAACATATTTATAATAATATTATATAATTAATATTCATATATGTTAAAATAATTTAATGATTATTGTGTTTGAATAAGAATATCTTATATTGATACAAATAAATTTATTTACTCTAATTTCTTGTGTCAATTTCTTATGGTTGTTTTAATAAAAAATGTTTCTTTTCATGGTTTAATTATGATATTATGAAATTATAATTCACTGTATGTTAATGAAAAATACACATATATATGGATAATAATATTTTGATATATGGGTTCATTATTTAAAACATATATATTAGTTAATGGTTTATACCTATTAATAAAAAGGGTCATAGATAGCCACTGCAATCACTAGGGTACACATGTGGTTAGCGGAAGCATAATATTAAAATGAGTGGTTATCCTAATCCAAATAATGCACACAAGTGACAATCCCAAATCAATTTTATTGTTAACAAGTTTATGGACCTGTCCTTTTGAAATTAATTTCCTAATAGATTATATTAATTTTAATTTCATTCCCATATTCATTATATATTCATATGTTAGATATTGTGCCTTTATCAAGGTCACATGTATGTTAATCAAGACCAATTGATAACTTTTATACATAAATACTTATCTATTTTTCCATAATGTACTATCAATCATTAATTGTTTTATGATTTTTATGATATTTTCATTAAAAAAATTTATGCTCTCACACCCCCATGTTTTCCCCAACCCTAAATTTTTATCTTCGTTGGATGAAATTCATGATTTGCCTTCCTGTGAATCTGATCTCACATTTTATTGTGGTTCCATTCCCAAGGTTATGATAATGGATATTAATTATGATATGCATACATGTTTATTATGTGTAATGAATATTTTTAGTATGTATTGTAAAAATTTATCTCTAATTTTATAATCTTGCATGATACTAAACGATTATGCAAGGTGTTTCGATTTATGGGTATATAAAATGGTTATTTACCTATAATTATTTATCTTATATTTATAAAAACCATTGGTCACCTAAATAGGTTTTATAGTTTGGTGTTGTTATCTTTTCTGGTGAGTTTAGTTATTAATAGAAAATATTTATATTATTTTTATGATCAGTGATATATATACATAGTGAAATCTTTAATAATAAATATACATAACTTCAAATAAAATTGTTAAAATGTATAGTGATTGGTGTCTGTGAAATAGTATATTTTTATATTGGAAATCATCTTTATTTATGGTCAATAATTGAAGGAAATTTAAGTAATAATACATTGAAAATTATGGATATATGTTAACTCAATAACCACTTGGTGAAAAATATGTTAACCTTAAAATACAGATAGTTTTATAATATGATGATATATGATTTTATTAATTCACATTACCTTTGTGGAAAATAATAAAATATTTGGATACATTTTAATTGTATGATTATATAATTTTATTGGAAATATACAATGAATATCATTGATTTAAACCATGTAAAATATATTTTAGGGTATATGAAATAATCCCACTCAAGCATCCTTGACTAATTGTCATAATTTTTATATTAACATAAGATAAAATGGATCAATAAAAACATTATCAAACATTTTAATATTCATTATAAACCCATATATATATATATATGATTATAATTTAAAATTTGAATATATATATATATAGCATAGTAATGATAAATATTATTCACACTGAAGACTCATTCATTGAATAATTCATCATATAACATGGAAGGGGAAAAATTAAGGTTGAACTCAAATTCTAAACCAGGGTTCTTCTCTATGGAAGTTATCATGAGTAAATAATGAATAATCCATATATAAAGCTGATTAAATAAAATGAAATTCCATTTGATCAATATATTTAGCATAAAATTAATCCATGTATAATACCAATGTAATAATATATAGGATATTAATTGCATAATTTTCAATGAAGTAAAATCATAATGTTGTTCTTCATAATCAAGACCATATGCCAAGATGCGATCATATTTTTTTATTAATAATTTTAATAACCAATTTATTTTTTATACACAATTGGTTTGAATCCTGAGATGTATCATTGAATCGATGATCAATATATAACCATGCATCACTTATAATCACATGTCCAATGAATTCATCATATTTTTGAATGAAAATTAAAATTAAAAACAAGATTTTTTATCAACATATATTTTAGTTGATTGATTTATATAAAACACCATGATATCTCTATTTAGTCAAATAAATTTTATACTAAAAACGTTTTTTACAAATGGTGTACATTTTAGGGTATTATAATATATATGATACAATGATTATGAATTTGGAAGTGAAAAATAATTTTATAGGAATTATTTTCTTGAATAATGTGAATGTTTAATGAGAATTTGAATAAATATAAAAGTAATAATAAAAATAACATCACCATGTATTGATTACAAGCATAATTTTTGAAAAAAATGTCTTTTGAGAATTTAAAAAAATGGAAATGAAAATTTTAAATTAAATTTCCATTGATGAATTTTCATTTTAGAACCATTTTATATATTTTAGAGGAATTAAAATAGCATAAATACATTATATTGATGGAAATATTTGATAACCCTATATTCATTAAAAGGAGACATTCTAACTATATTTTACAGTGAAATTAAAATAATTAAGCTTTATATTGAATAATAAATATAAATTTTAAACCATATAAAAACCGAATGATATAATATAATTACCTTTATAAATCATTAGAGTAAATAGAAATTATTTTTTTAAAATAATTTCGAAAAATATAGATAAAGATGAAAAATATACAATATCAAAAAGAGAAAAAAGATTATTTATTATTTTATACATTTGATATCTTTTTTCAATTAACAATTATTTGAATAGTTCGTATAATACAAGGAATATAATTAAATTTCTATATTAAAATAATATTTATGCGGATTATTAATGATATATTATAATCTTCCTTAAACTAAAATGTAATAAATCCTAAAAATGACATTGAAAAATAAATATTAACCACTTAGTATCTTTTAAATTGGAATCCCTTGAATGTGTAACCTTTAATTAATAATTTAATTACCATAAATAAATATATTTTAATTATATATATATATTTAATGGGTAGTATTTACTTCAAATAACATAATATAGTTTCCCAATACCAAATATTCTATAATGGAGTGGATGTTGAGATAAAATGCCATTTAGAAATAAAAACAAATTACGTCATCATTTATAAAAGATGTGATTATGTAATGAAAATTTATATCCACAAAATTTTTTCTAATATATAATCAATAAATAATATGAAATTCATAATATAATAATTTCTTAATATGTCTTATAACCAAGTGGTATATCATAGTGAATCATACATGTGTTATGAAATCACTTATCAAAGGATTCCACTCTGACAACCCTGCTTTTATTACAAACTTAAACCTGATTTATTACATAAAGTATTTACATGATACAACATGGAAGATCCAGAGGTATAGTTTCTTTGGGTCTTAGGATCTTTACATAAAAACATAAAACATGAAATACAATATCTTTATTAAAAAATACTTTACATGACCACAACATTCTCTCGTACTTAGCATTGCTTGGGAAAAACTGAGGACATGCATAAAAAAAGGGATGAGCTATAAAGCCTAGTAAGGGAATAAACATGAAATAAATGAGGAGTAAAATATATTTTATACAATAGGAATATCAATATTTCACAAGAGAAACATGAACATAAAGTCACGATAAAGCATGATAATCATAACATGGAAATGTGGCAACAACCCTTAAGATGGAATTAGCATGAGCCAAGGCTCATTTCACATAGAGCATGAGTAAATCCACATTGCACATGAAGAATGAGTAAAACCTAGTTTCAATTGAATTAGAATGAGTCAAAAATAATTGAACATGATGTATCATGATACTATACTTTATCCAATGCATTGGAGCGCTATAAGGGTGCACGCTTCTTAAACATTTCATTTCATGAATAAGTGTGCCACATGGATCATAAAAAATGGATTCATAAAACATAATAAATTATTCCAAGATAAAGGAATGTGGAATTAATACATTAATCTTTATAATAAATATGTAAATGTGCATAATGGTGAATACCCTTGATGGAGAAATGGGCATGGTATTCATTACACAAAGGAATTGGATTAAAAAATCGGTGTGATCTCGGCAGCGTAACGTCGTGCCATATGGATTCATAAAAAATGGTTGATGAGAGAGAACGGGGTTCCTCATCATATTTACATGAAATGGATAGTAAGGGGGTCATATAGATACATCTAACAACAATTGTAAGGGAAATTGGATTCATGATACAAAAGTATTTCTTGAATGTAAATGAAGAGAGCGAAGTTCCTTTCAGAATTTCGGCATACTAACAGGTGTACATGGAAGGCATTTAATGAAAGGTAAATGGGTATCCCATAATTAAAACAATAAGAGGGCAGTATGGGGGAGGTGAAAAAACATACCCCAACAATTATAATTGAAATTTAAAGGGCATAATTATATTTATAAAATTGGAAAAAAAAAGTGAAAGAAAGAAAAACCCTCACTTGGATGTGTGATTCCAAATGCTTGAGAGGGGCTTAATAGAGGCTTCTTGGGAGCTTGGGAACCTTGGGGGATTATAGAGAGAGTAGGGAAGAGGATGGGAAAACTCAAAAGGCTTTTAGTGAGGAGGATGTGGGAACTTGGGTGGGTTTATATAGGAAAGGTGAGTGAATTCTTTATTATTGAAGTTTGGGACAATTTACATTAAACTAATCCAAACCGCAAATAAGATCATGGTTTTTCCCCATGGTTTTTTGGAAAAGGGGAGAGGAAAAAAATATTTTATAATTCCAACATCCTATATTTTTAAAATAATGGGTTTTCTTATGTGGAGGTGAGTCACACTCCCAGGGAAAATATTTTAAAAAGAAAAGATGTTTAATAAGTCTTCAGGGGTCCATTAATGCTTTGTAAAATAAGTCAAAAAACCCAAAATAACATTATTTTAATGTTAAAATATATATTGGCAAAAAATAATTCTTATATTATTTTATTACATCACTATTGGGTCATTATGATGTCATAATCACATTATATATTTAAACGGTATTTAATTTTTACCCAAATATTTGACTGTCTCAGAAAATTATGAAAAATTTACCATTGGATAATTTTGATGTCCTGATTCCAGAAATAACATTTATTTTATCTAAATAACTTTTTAAATATGCTAATTTTCACTATTAAAATAAAAACTGATATTTGTCGAAAATTCATGTGTTTTCACAAAAACGGCTTTCAAACATTAATAAAAATTACAATTGCATTCATAAAATTATAAGAGCATTTATATTTAATAAAAAATTAATATAATAATAATAAAATAAATATTTTATTAATATATTCTCTAATTCAAAAATCCCTTAATTAAAAAAAATAGACTTCTTAATTAAATAATAATTAAAATACTTCCAGTAATTTAAAAATTATTTAAAATGTATCAATGAAGAAAAGAAAATATATTCATTGTTATATAAAAAAATATTTTACATGAACATAGTACTGGGAATTTGTTACATAACCCCTTAAAACAGATGCATAAGACCTAAGGGTAAGGTGTGCGATTGTGACAGACTCTTGGGGTGGCTCAGATAACATCGCTTGAGTGGTAATCTCTATCAACATCCACTTTTCCCGTAGACAGTCCTGTTCGTGCTTTACATGATGAAGCTCAGCTTGGTATTGGTCAAGAGTGAAGACCAAAGACACCACCACTTTTCCAATCTCCAAAAAATGGGCTTCATATGGATGAATTCTACTTGATGTTCATGTCACTTCCTTTGTCTGAGTAGATCGGGTTCGTTAAAGTTATATATTTATACTAATCATGTGATCACTGTTAAACAACTATAAATGTAACGGTCACAATTCATAACATAAAACCAAAGAAGTTGACATTTTATATAAAAATTTTAAATAAAGAGACATTTAATTAGATCAAGAGGAATTTCCATTAATTAAACTTTGGGTCATTATAATATTCCCCCATTAAGAAATTTCTCTCTCGAAAATTTATTTTGCCACACTAAAATAGATGTGGGTAACTCAGCTTCATCATTTCATCTGATTCATAAGTCGCTTTATCAAACTTGTTGTTTTTCAAAAACACCTTGACGATGGGCATTGACTTATTTCATTGAACTTTTACACTATGATCTAAGATCTTCACTGGTTTCAACACATTATAAAGATCATCCTCCAACTGTATCACATCAGAAGATAGTACATGTTAAGGGTCTGGTATGTACTTCCTTAAAAGGGATACATGAAAGAAATCATGTACTTTGGCCAAAGTAAGTGGAAGTGCTAGTCGATAGGCCACGTCCCCGGCACAATAAATAATCTAGAAGGGGCTGATGTACCTTGTACATAACTTCCCTTTCATTCCAAACCTCATGACCTTCTTCCACGGAGATATGCATATAAAACCCATTTCTCCAACTTTAAACTCAAGGTCTTGTCAATGATTATCTGCCTAACTCTTCTGTTGACCATGGGATGCCTTGATATGCTACTGAATGGTTTTCACCATCTCCACCATTTCCACGACCATTTCTGGTCCAAGCAGCTTATGTTTTCCAACCACATCCCAACATGTCGGTGTTATGAACATTTTTCCATCATGTGCTTCATATGGTGCCATTTGGATCCTCAACTGGAAACTGTTATTATAAGAGAACTCAATCAGAGGAATATGATGATCCCATTCTCCTTTAATATCCATTGAGTGTGCTCTCAACATTTCCTCAAGTGTTTGGATAGTCCTCTTAGATTGGCCAACAGTTTGAGGATGATATGTTGTACTAAAGTTCAGTTCAGTATTCATAGAATATTAAAGAATATTTCAAAAAAAAGAGTTGAATCTTGGATCTCGGTCAGACATAATAGATAGTGGAACTCCATGAAGCCTTACAAATTCTTTGATATGTATCTGTGCCTGTTGATCCGATGAGAAATCCTCTCTAATAACAATGAAGTGTGTAGTCTTTGTAAGATGATCCACAATAACCCAGATTGCATTATTTCCTTTTGATATCATCGGAAGTCCAGTGAAAAAGTCCATGGTGACGTTCTCCCATTTCCATTCTGGTATGGGCAATGGTTTCGTCATCTCCTTATACTTATTCCACTCTATCATCACTTGTTGGCACACTAGGCAATTTGATGTATATTTAGTGATCTCCGTCTTCATATTATCCCCCGAAAAGTTTTCTTAGAGATCGTGATACATCTTTGTGCTCCCTGGGTGAATAGAGAAATTTGAACTAGGTGAATCATCTAAAAGTTCCCTCTTTAGCTCTAGAATTGATGGAAAACATAGTCTTTTCCCAAATTATACAATTCCTTCATCATTAACATTAAACTTTGAGGATTTACAATTTTTGATAGCGTCCACTTTTTTCTAAATTCCAACATCATCCTTTTGAGCATCCTTTAACCTTTCCAAAAGAGACGGTTGCAAAATAATTTTTTAAATGATTGATGATGTTCCCTTCTTTATGATTGTCATGTCTATATTCATCATGTGTTAGAAGATTTGATCCTTCTCAATTATCATCATTGATAGAATCACTCGGTCCTTTTTACATAGGGCATCTACCACCTTGTTTACTTTTCTAGGGTGGTAATGTATTGAACAGTCATAATCCTTGAGGTACTCTATCCATATTTTCTGGCTCATATTAATATATTTCTATGTGAATATATATTTAAGACTCTTGTGGTCAGTATATATCTCAGATTTCTCCCAGTAGAGATAATGTCTCCGGATATTCAAGGCAACGATCACCGCCGCCAACTCCAGATCATGCGTTGGAAAGTTTCACTCATGGAATTTCAACTGACTTGCATCATAGGATATCACTTTATCATTCTACATCAGCACGCAACCTAATCACTTGTTCTTAGTATCATTGAATACCACAAAAATTTCCCAACCTGTGAGTAAAGTGAGAACAGGCGTAGTGATAAGCCTCATTTTCAACTCCTTGAAGCTTTCTTTGCATTCATCACTCCAAGAAAACTTTACTCCATTTCGTGTTAGATTGGTAAGAGGTTTGGATAATCGTGCGAAATTTCTCACAAATCATCGATAATATCCGGCTAACCCTAAGAAGCTATGAATATCCGTTACCGATGTTTGCCTTGGCCATCCCACAATTACATCTGTTTTGGAGGGATCCACATATATCTCATTTCTTGTGATGATATGGCCCATGAATGAGACATCCTTCAAATAGAACTCACACTTGTTGTACTTGTCATAGAGCTTCTCCTTGCGCAATGTCTCCAGTACAATTCTTAGATGCTCCTCACGATCCTCCTTTGATTTGGAGTATATTATAATATCATCTATAATGACTACCACAAATTTGTCTAGGTAATCTCAAAAGACTCTATTCATCAATTCCATGAATATTTCTGGAGCATCGGAGTGTCTAAAAGGAATTAATATGAATTCATAGTTCCTGTATCTTTTACGAAAAGCAGTTTTGGGGACATCTTCCTTCTTCACCCTTACTTAATAATATCCCAACCAAAAATCTCCCTTGGAGAAGTATTGTGCTCCACACAGTTGTTCAAACAAGTCATAGATCCATGGCATATGATACTTTTTCTTTATACTTGTTTTTTATGTTCACGATAATTGATGCAAAGCCGCATTGACCCATCCTTCTTCATGACGAAGAGGACTGGTGCACCCCATGGTGAAGCACTTGGGTGTATAAACCCATTATATATATTCTCCTATAGTTGTTTCTTCAGCTCTTTAAGCTCTACGATAGCCATTATATATGCAGTCTTGGATATTAGTAGCTCCCCTGGTATAAGATCAATTGAGAATTCAACATCTCTTCTAGGAGGATGACCAGGAATTTCCTCAGGAAACACCTCAATGAATTCCCTCACAATATGCATTTCATCAAGGATGGTTTATTCCTTGGACTCAATCATCTGATCCAGATACACGTGCTCATAGGGCAGTAATATCTATGCTTGAGATGATGGATCTAAAGGAGATTCATCTTCCTCCTTACACTTGTAAAGAATCGGGGGGGGGGTCTATTTTCCATATGGAGTGTGATTTCCCTCTGCCAACAATATAGGTTGGCTTCATATAAGGAAATCCAATTCATGCCATGAATTGCATCAATTTCTACTATAGGGATTATGAAGGGGTTTTCTGGGAAATTCAATCCATAGATTATGACAGGGGAGGAGGTATATTCATTGGATATAATGATTTCCCCATATGCCATACTCAATGAAATCTTCCCTTCCATGATTTGTGGTGGTGCTGGGATTGTTCTACTAAACATTATAGATATAAAAGAATGCGTAGAACCTAAATCAAAAAGCATTTTAGCTATTATTGAATGAATAACTAGCGTACCTATCACCACTTCGTTTTCAGGGTTCATTTAGGTAGAAGTGATGGAAAAATCTCTTCCTTCCTGCCTTGGAGGTCATTGGATGCCTCTAAAAACCTTTGGATTAATGAACTGATTTTCAAGATGCCCTGGTTCATTGCAGTTGTAGCAATGAAATACGTGTTGAGGATCGAATGGAGTGTTCCTCTCCTCTGTCGCAGCAGCAGGTCTTTCTTTCCGACAGTTACCAGCTAGGTGCCCTTCTCTTCCACACCTAAAGCATTTCCTCATCCCCTTGAGGCAATTTCCAAGGTGCTTCTTTTCACACTTTTGGAAAGTGGGGAGATGGATCTTCTTAGCGCCACTGGATTTAACCATCAGACTACCAGAAATGATGTCCACCTTAAGCTTTTTATCCCCATGATACCCCTGTGATTCCCGGATCTCCATTTCGACCATGAGGGCACATCGAACAATTTCCTCATAGCTGTCGAAGTCACAGATCACTAATGCATTCTGAAGGCTACGATTCAGCCCACCAAAGAAGCGGTCAACCATGAATTTTGGGGTAACGAAAAATCCGGAAGCATATCATGAAGGCCTTGTGATGTTTTCCTTATACACTCCAATTTTTTTTTCTTTTTTCTTGAGGTAAAGGATATCCCTTTCCATCTTAAGCCAGAGGGTTCGCGGAAAATATTTATCGAAAAACATATTCGGGAAATCCTTCCATTACAACACCTCTATCTACTCCTTAGGCTTCATATTTCTGATCAATGTAGACCATTGTTCAGCATCACCCTTTATACGATAAGCCGCCAGGAAAACCTTCTCTTGTTCAGAACATTGAAGGATGGAGAAGATCTTTTCAATAGAGTTGATCCATTGTTCAGTGACCATGGGATCAGATGATCCACAAAAAGTAGGAGGCTCTTATCTCATTAAGCTCTCGATAGTGACTAGTTCATTCTTATGAGGGTTTGTAAATTCTTATTGACTCGTGATTCTATTTAATGCTTGAGTTAGCTAAGAGGGAAGCGTGACAATGTTCACATTTCCCGCTCACATTGGATTGGGCATCTCATTAGTATAGTCACCACACTGATCTTCACATCAGTTGTTAGCCTGAGTCCTCATACTACTGGCCATTGGATGGAATAAAAGGAAAGTTAGGGGGTAACACATAAATAGTTATCCAAAGACAAAAGTTGATGACTTAAAAATAAACCTTTATCTGCTTAACTCATGAGTTTATATGCTTCAATCTAGGCTTTTCATGATCCACATTCCTACATATATTCATAGGGGTATTTTTTATTACCTTAATAAGGGTTCATACTAAGCTTGTGAATTTATCGAAAGATATCCCCCAGGTGTGTCATAACCAAAAGTGCAGCAAGGCCCGTTGTCATGCACCAGTTCCCATTCGAGTCTAGATCAAAGCAGTGTTTTCGGGTTTTACCCCTATGATACATCAGTCCCAGAGTCGCCTCTACCTGCTCATATCCAGGCAGAGATGTATTTTCATGATAAAACACTTACTCTGTACTTACCAAAACATAGGGATATTATTTATTATACATAGTCTTGTCTCTAAGTCTTTACTAGGATTTTATAATCCTAATCCCAAAAATTACTAAACCTATCCTCTGATACCAACTATGTCAATACTGCTTTTATTACAAACATAAAAATGATTTATTACATAAACTATTCACTTGATACAGTAGGGATGATCGAGGGGTCTAGTGTCATTGGGTCTTGGGATCGTTACTTAACAACATAAAATATGAAATACAACATCTTTATTGAAAACTTCTTTTACATGACCACTACATTCTCTCATACTTAGCATTGAATGGGATAACCTGAGGACATGCCTAAAAAAGGGGTATGCTATAAATCCCAGTATGGGTATAATCATGGAATACATGAGGAGTAAAATACATGTCATACAATCGGCATATCAATAGAGAGAAAGAGAAATATGAACATGAACGCATGATAAAGCATGATAATCATAACATGGAAATGTGGCAACAACACTTATCATAGAATTAGCATGAGCCAAGGATTATTTAACATGGAGAATTAGTAAATCCTTATTTCACATGAAGCATGAGTAAACCTTCGTTGCACATGAATTAGCATGATTCATCACTCATTTCACATGACTTGATACTATACTTTACCCAATGCATTGGAGTGCTATAATGGTGGACCCTTATTAATCATTTCATTTCATGCATAAGTGTGCCACATGAATCATAAAAAATATATTCATAAAACATAATAAATTAATCCACGATAATGGAATGTCAAATTAATACATGAAAATTTATAATCAATAAGTAAATTTTCATAAAGATGAGTACCCTTGATGGAAAAATGGGAATGGTTTTCACTACACAAAGGCATTGGCTTAGAAAATCAGTGTGACATATGGATTCATAAAAAATGGATGATGAGAGATAAAGGGGTTCCTCATAATATTTACATGATATGGAAAGTAAGGGGGGTATATAGATACATGTCCAAACAATTGAAATGGAATTTTGATTCATGATAAAAAAGTATTGCTTGAATATAAATGAGGAGAGAGAAGTTCCTATCAGAATTTCAGCATAGTAACATGTGTACATGGGAGGCAATTAATGAGAGAGAAAGGGGTATGACATCATTCATACAATAAGAGGGAAGTATGGGAGAGGTGAGAAACAATACCCCACCATTTATAATTGAAATTAAAATGGCATAATTATATTACAAAAATTGGAAAAAAAGTGAAAGGAAGAAAACCCCTTACTTGGAAGTGTGATTTCAAAGGCTTGAGAGTGGCTTGATAAAGGCTTCATGAAATCATCAAGAACCTTGGGAGGATTTTAGTGAGAGTAGAGTAGAGGTTGGATGAACTCCAAAGGCTTTGAGTGAGGAGGAATTGGGATCATGGGTGGGTTTTTATAGGAAAGGTGAGTGAATTATTTATTATTTAGGTTTGGGACCCCTTACATTAAACTATTCCAAACCACAAATCAGCTCATGGTTTTAGCACATGTTTTTTGGAAAAGGGGAGAGGACGAAAATATTTTATATGTCCATAGTCGGAAATTCTTAAAATAATGGGGTTTCTTATGTGGAGGTGAGTCACACTCCCATGGAAAATAATTTAAAAAGACTATATGTTTAATAAGTCTTGAGGGGTACATTAATGCTTTGTAAAATTAGTCAAACAAACAAGAACCACATTATTTTAATGGGAAAACATATATTGGCCGAACATAAAGCTTATAGTATTTTATTACATCACTATTGGATCATTATGACGTCATAAAACAAATTATATATTTAAATGGTATTTTAATTTTTACCCAAAAATTTGACTGTCTCAGAAAATTATGAAAAATTCACCGTCAGATAATTTTCATGTCCTGATTCCTGAAATAACATTTATTTTATCTAAATATTTTTCTAAATATTTTAATATTCACTTTTAAAATAAAAACTGATATTTATAAAAAATTCACAGGTTTTTACCAAAATTACTTTTAAACCTTAATAAAAATTACAATTTCATTTATAAAAATTTATGATAATTTATATTTAATAAAAAATTAATTTAATAATAATAATAATAATATTTTATTAAATTATTATTTAATTCATAAATCTCTTAATTTAGTAAAATATAACTGATAATTAAATAATAACTAAAAACACTATTTGTACATTAAAAATTATTTACAATGTATCAATGATGACAAGAAAGTATATTCATTATTATATACAAAAATAATGTACATGAACATAGTACTAGCAATTTGTTACATAATCCCATAAAATATCCGCATAAGGCCTAAGGGTAAGGTGTGAGATGGTGACCGACTCTTGGGGTGGCTTAGATAACATAGCTCGAGTGGTAATCTCTATCAACTTCCAATTTTCCCATAGATGGTCCCATTCCAGCTTGACATGATGAAGCTCATCTTTGTCTTGGTCAAGAGCGAAGCCCAAAGGTGCCACCTCTTTTCTGAGCTCTGACAAATGGGCTTCATATGGATAAATTCAACTGGATGAGTCCATCACTTCCTTTGTCTGGGTAAATTGGGTTCTTTAAAGCCTTATATTTATACTAATCATGTGATCACTGTTCAATGGATTTAAAAGTAACGGTCACCATTATTAACATAAAACCAAAGAAGTTGACATTTTATATAAACATTTTACATAAAGAGACATTTAATTAGATCAAGAGGGATTTCCATTTATGAAGCTTTGGGTTGTTACATCCACTTATTTAAATTTGATTTAACCTCATATGAAATTAGTTATAATTTTTTATACATATATTATATTTATATTCAAATATATATTATTCCATTTAGGGTCTAATTATAAAATCATATCACCTATTTGTTAACAATCATTGATTTTTATCCTTGTTTCCTGTGCTAAAGTATTTGTTTTTCCTTGTATATTTTGATTCGATAGTAATCATAATAATTTATTTATAATGGCTATTTCATATATAGATTTTCAATCATGACATAAAAAAATTAAATAACTAATTAAATGAATATTTTGAATCAAATACAAATTGCAGGCTTTTAATGTGAATCACATATCATTATAGAGGTGGTAGTATACTTGTACACAAGATCTATGTTATAATTTTTTTACTAGTGTAAGGATAAATTTTACATGAAATAATAAAAATTATATCATAAATATCATATATATTCGACATTTCAATCAATTATATTTGTTATTTTAGGTCCGGATGAAGACAAATGAAATCAGATTGCATGGTGGTAGTAAATCATAAACACAGTTATTGGATTTTCTTCAAATTTGATATGGAATGGAATGGATAAATATAAATAAATAAGAATGATAATACCATAATATTTTATATAAATAACATTTAATAAAGTAGGATGGTTAGGAAATAGTTTATGCTATAAATGATGATGAAAACTGAAATTGTTCGCTTAATATGATTACCACTCCATTCAAATATCTCATTTAGATCACCTCTTAAGTACCACATTGTTGGTCATTTATGACTAAATAAACCAAGAAAAAGAGGATATTTATTTTGGGGGATTTTTTCTGGAATAATTTATGATTAATGGATTAATATTAATGAACATGTGAGGTGACTACATCACTTTTATAATCAAGGTGTTTGAACCCTTTTAAAATTTCAAAATTTCAAAATATTATTAAGATTGTTCATTGTAAATGTGGGAAAAAATTACTCCTATATAAATTTTATATTTTTATAGTCAAAAGAGATTTAAAAATTTATATTAATTAAATATTTTATCATGTCTATTTATCAAAAAAAATTAGCCATTTTTCACTAGTTTACCATTAACTATGGTTACAAATACCTATCATGGTTACTATTACTTATGAAAAAATATTACTTAAATTATTTCAAAATATTGACTATGGTTATAAAATATAATTTATCCATTTTAAAATATAAAATTTCTATAATTTAAAATATTTAATTTTAAATAAACTATAAATCCGAATGAAAAATGGTTTTAGAGTCATGAATTTTATATTATGATATAGATTTTTCATTTATTCCAATACATTTTTAAGACCATAAAATATATATTAAAATATAAGATTCAATATATAATCCAAAAATTTCATTTTAATTCAATTCAAAATAGGGAATAATTTAATTCATTTACCTAAAGACATTATTTTCTCCTAAAAATAGTTTTTAGTAAAAACATTATTTAATCCAAAAAATCATATATAAATTTAATTTATAATTATAATTGATATATAATTAATTTTATTATTTATAACTATGTAATATTTATTTAACCTTTAGGAAAATGATTAAAACTAATAGGCCATTTACATAGATTAAATGGTCATTTTTATTAAAATAGATATTTTCAATATTTTCAGAAAATAGTTATTTTATAAAAAATAATATAAATTCATCATTACATAATATTGATATTATGGTTTAAAATTATTTATTTATTTAAATATTTATAGATTATATATATGGTATAAATTATATATATATATATATATATATATATTTTATAAAAATGAAAATGAATTTTTTTTGAAGAAAGCATGTTTTTAAACCATGAAATAATTTTACAGAACAATGGGTACATATTTATTATTAATTAAATAATAAATTAATATTATTGACATAATTTATATATATGATATTTTTTAATAATACTATTTAACCTAGATAATTTAAAATTACAATTATAATATACTGGTTTCCATTTTATCCATGTTGTTGGGAGATTATCAATTTATCAAACATAATATTATCATAATAAAACTTTTCATGGTGTTACATTCTCGCTATAAAATAAATTGAATCCCCAAAATTATTACCTATTTTTAAATGATATTAATGTTGGAAACAAATTTCATGAATGAACATATTATAAGAAGGGTTAATAAATCCTTTTTTAAAAAATAATGAATGAGAAAAACTAAGGTCATTGGGATTGACACGTCAATATGTATCCAAATAGTAGAGTATTAGTAGGATGTAAAATTATGAACATGGATGAGAAGGGTTGTGTAACAATATTAATAGATATTGATAGGGAATAAAATCATTATAATGTTAATGGTCAAAAAATCATAAATCATTATGGGGTGGGAAATGATATTCAATTATTCATCAATAAATGTAAAATGACATAAATTTTCATTTTCATATTAATTTTCCTAGTGTCAATGAATTATTATTGAATGCAATATATTATAATATAGTTAGGTTAATTTTAAATATCTATAATAAATTTAATACATTACATTTTTTTACATTTTTTTCTACACATTTCATATAATATTCTAATGATGAATTTTAAATATAAATTTTTCATTCCTGAAGAATTGTAATAAAACATTTATTTATCATTGGTCCTATAAAAGTATGAAAAGTTATTAATCTATATATAATATCAAAAAATCAAACAATTGTGTCTAGACACTAATATAACTAATATTAATGAACTGTTTTATGAAAAATTCATCTGATTGATTACAATTATAACACCGAATGTTATGTATATTTCATTCCATATAAATATAATTTTTACAATGACATAATGGATTCTAAAATATAATTCTAAATATAAGAATTTATTAAATTGTTTACTAAATTTCCAAAATGGATATATATTTAATCCCCCAATATATAATGTATATATCAATGTCATATAGAAAACAAGTGAATACCTAGATAATATATTATCCAACAACATGCTAATAACATGTATAATTATAAAACCTCAATGAAATTTTTTATAATTATAATATTTCACAATATCATTTTCACTGAAATAAAATTTTATATTATAATTTTTTTTTCTAAATCAAAAAAAATTTAATAAACTCATTATAAAAATCATTATTCAGTTTGTTATCAATTTACTAATTAATTTTAAGGTCACCAATACTATCCATTTAAATTTATCAACAATAAATAATCCTTCATCAAAAATATCCATTATTATATAAACCTCGTGATAATATTAAGGTTTATTAATCTCCCATTCATGTGCATTCCAATAATATAACATTACCAATAAATAACTTGTATATTTTTGAAAACAATACTCATGGGCTGGAAAATCCATAAAATAAAACTATTGAAATAAATCATTATATTTTTCATGACACTGATAATGTAAATATGATTGAGAAATAACTTTTACACCATAATACTCATATAGAAATACATTAAAAAATCAATCACTAGACTAAAATGATTGTCATAACATATGACCTTCATTGTACTATCAGTCGGCCCATTGAAAAGGAAACATGATCAGAAATTACAATCTTCCCCACATATTATTCATTTAACTATAAATTCTTCCTTTGGATATACATTATTTTCCAACATTTAACTCTTAAATATATGTGGAAAATTATTTATTTTATGTGTTTATTTTTCACACATAAAATATTTCACCATTGAATTGAGACAATTCTCTGAGTTATCTAAAAGACATTCCTTATAAAAGGATACTCGATCTTTTTCTACAATGGAGTTCAAAAAAATCAGTTTTCACATATTTGAGTAATTATGAAACCCACCATTATTTATGTTTTTGATCATATATCAATATTTTAATATTGGAATTATCACAGGCTTTCACATTCCATCTCTCACAAAATCTAGTACATATAGAGTAGAATCATTTAATTGTCCATAATATTTAGTAATAAAATAGTTTATTTGGGATCCCCTATTTTTTATAAAACTAAAATCCTATTATGTGAATCTATATTCATTAGTTAGACTTGTAAAAACATGAAAATAAAATATATTATTTCTATATTTTAACATTGTCTATTTAATTTATGACAATTGAGATGAACATGGTTATCTATAGTCATTATAATTTCAAATAATTAATATTTTATCATAAATAAAATCTTAAAGATCCCATAAATATCCACATAAGGTGTAAAACTAGGTTTGTTTTATGTATCATTCCATATGAACAAGAATTATAGTTAATATATACTATACAAAGTATTTACAGTGTTATTAGCCCTAAATGCATCATTTCAATAGCTAAACCAACTTGATGTGTCTAGAGATGGTTGCATTTTTACGGAACAAATACAATATATAATTTTCTAGAACATTATAATATAATCATAGACATTTAATAATAAGAAATTTATGTGAAAGAGTTATGATCTATAATATTTTTTTTCTTCATTATAATTCCCATGGTTTCTATAAGTAATTCTATGAAACAAACTACAACAATCCTTAATCCAGTTACCTTGTGGAATTGAAATTTTTCTATATTGGGTTAAGATAAGAAGGATCACATCACTAAGGAATAACAGATATATTAGTCTTGAATATCCATATATATACATGGTTTCCATACTAGATTGAATATAATATATAAAATATTTTAAATTTAAATTTTTTCCAATCGTGAAACTCATTCAAGGATTCCTTCAAAATATATGTAGGAAATAAAAAAATAAGGGTGAGATGAAATGTGCATTAAGGGTTGTTTTTATTTAAATATATCATGGTTAAATTAAAAATTAATCATTATAGTAAGGAAAAAACTAAAAACACATTCCATTTAATTGACAACTTTTTTAGGATATCTATCAATCAATAATATCAATTTAAAAATATTAGGGTTAAAATTAATTTAATTCTCAATGATGGAATAGAATGATGTTGAATGTTTTGATCGGGTATATGTTCTATGATATTTTAAAACATCGTAAATTATATGCTAATAATTAATTAATTAAGGTTGTCTAACTAGTTTGTCTCATTAGACATGTTGATGCATCGATACGAAAAATAACAATAGCCCCAACGTTTATTTCATTAAAAATAAATTCATCACATATTAACAGATAAATTAAATTCATAAACAATATGAATTAATAAAAAGAAATAACAAGTAAATAATATGGAATATCATGATTTCCCTTGTCAATAATATAACATTAATATAATAAAACATTTATATTTGTTTTATAAGATTTATAATACAATGATATCCATGAAACAATAAATATAGATAATGGAGAGACCTGTATTGTTCGATGCATGTTGATCACAATATATTTATTATTTCGAGATAAATTTGAGGCAACAAAACCATTAAAACTTAAATGATGGTCACCAATTTATTCAACATATATTTATTTTAATAAAATATAATATATTATAGAATATAATAAAATTAATATAAATCATTAAAAAATTTCGTAAATTTTATGTCATTATAAAAACTTTTAAAACATGTAGAAGATTAAAAATAATGTATAACATTTATGATATTTGTCAAATACATGAATATTATATTTGTTTAAATTAATAATTCTTGTTGAATTTTTGTCAATAATGTCTGCAATCACCCCTTCATGAAAAATTTAAAACAATCCATTGAATCCATATAAAATTTCAAGGACAACGTAAAATTTCTATTATTATTTATTTTTTTATATTAAACATACATTTATTATAATATTTTTAAAATAAGTTAATTTAATTAAAAATATACTAAATCAAATATATAAATGATTATTGATCTCCATTTGTAAAATTAATTTCCATATTCATGTGAAAAATTAAATAAAAGTATTGAAAATTCACAGAATATCATTAAATATATTGAGTATAGGAAATTAAAAAATTTATTTTATTAAGGATGGACTATAAAATTATTTAAATGAAAAAATATTCAATGATAATAATTGATATTGTAAAATTAATTCATACCTCCATTTAAAATTTTAAATTTAAATCCCTTAAAAATATATAATTTATTTGAATCATTAAATTAAATTAAAAAATATTTTTTCAGTTTATTATCATGAATTTTACACCATTTATAGAACATAAAATTAATGAAGCACCAAAAACAAAATATTCCATAACAGTGTTGAAATTGAGAAAAAAAATAATTTTGAAAAAAATCATATTATTGATGTGATAATTTATCAATGAAGGGATTATGTGTATGAATTTTAAATAATAAAATATAGATTAAAAAATGAAAAACACATGTCTTCTCATATATAATGTTCACATCATTTAATAAATGAATTTTTGTTATAAATCAATGAATTGAAATATTGTTATGAAAACCCTTATCTCACACTTACAGTTTTATGACCATGATTTATCATCTGCTACAATAAATTAATATTTCTTATAAAAACATAATAAACCAATATAAATTTCTATAATACCATATATGATACACTAATAATATAGATCAACTTATTTGTTATTATTAATTCATTATTATCATTATTTTTGTTGTTAACTGCTTCCTTTATCATATATATTTTGATTCAGTAGTAATAGTCATTTTTTTTCATAATGGTGATATCTTATATATAATTTTAATAATGATAAAAACTTTATGGAATTTAATTACATACATCCTTTAAATAATTTAGAAATATCATGCATAAAAATTGAACAAAGTCACTTCATAGAGGTGGTATTCCACACATTCTGATGAAAAAATTTATCATTTTTTAAAAGGTGGATCTGTATAAATTTTGATAATAAATTATATTTAAATAAGATGGAATATTTTATACATTTAATATTTTTTAATTGGTTCCACATTTTATAAAATACATTTGAGGACATTATGTAATGTAACACATCATTTTGTAATGTGATACTCCACAGTATACAAAAGTGACTGTTTAATTTCAAATTTTATAGAGAATAATATATATAAATATTATTCCATAATGATAATAAATCCAATTATATCAAATAAAATGGTTTTATTTAATTTTTAGGATATAATTTAGTTTGTAAATGAAGGAATTTTATTTAATTATTCTATTAATTTGATTAGCTATAATTTTAATGAGCTTTTATATATATCCTTTTAAGGACCCTAAGGTTGGAATTTTGGGAAGAACATCGTCCTTATAACATGTATATGGTGTTTTGGAAGAGATTTTTTAGGGGTATGTTATGTTAATTTTAACTTATTATTTGAATAAGTAGGGGGTGCGGTCCATTTTATTAGTGATATGTGTGCACAATTTCTAATATTTAAATTATTAAAATATTATTAATTCATAGTCATGGAATAGTTTCACAAATATACATTGCATTATATGGTGATAATTTTATTGTGAAATTAAAACCTCCAAATTTGGATTATGAAAACATTGTGTGGTTTCATTAATCCTCATCACTATATTTTTATCAAATTTAATACATTTTACTGTTAACCAATGTGATAAAAAAAATTCTAGGATACGACTCATTTTGATAAATAATCTTGTTGATCATGTTTATAAATAATAAATATCATTAATTAAAATATATTATTGACTTTCTTGATTAAATTTATATAATTATAAAATTTTAATATAAAATAATATTTTAACCTATAAGGAAAACAAATTTTAGAAAAAAATCCTTTTTATGTATTACACTTAATTTACATTCCTTCAATGCCATATAAAAATCATTACAATAATGTTAAAATATATTATTAATATGTAAATCAATATTTTTTTAAATATTAATACGGAATAATTTAATTTAATTAAATAATAACACATTCCATGCCAAAAAAATGTTGCCAGAGAAATTTCTTTTTATCTGACACAATAATATATACACAATCATGTATAATGTTTATAAGTGTGTAATTATATATGATATTTATATTAAATTGAGATTCATGTCACATTAAGATTAAATTATAATAATATCATTACTTTTAAGATTAAAATAAGGTTTAAAAAAAGGTATATTAAACTATTAACTGAATAAATATAACATTTTACAATGACTTCAAAAAATCCATCCTATGTTAATATTAACATGATATTACAAAAAATATATTCATTTCCACATTTAATGTTTTTAAATTTCTATAAATTAATTTCATTTACTATTCACAAAATTGAATAGATTTTTTTGAATAAACTATAATATTAAAGAATAAATTGACTTAACATAATAAATGAGTATAGATATATTTTTTTAATTGATAAAAAAAATTTATCTTCTATAAATCATTTATAATTTTTTATAATTTTGGTTTTTATTTTTATTATATATTTATTGAAATATTTGAGTATACTATATCACAGTCCATTTAATGCCTTCTATTTTTTGTTAATAAATATATCAAACATATTAGTATTTTATTATAAATTTTTAGGGTTTAATATTCACCCATCCCCATCCATATATAGATTTTTTCGTCATAATTTATCAATATGTAATGAAGTGCTTAAAATTTCTAAAAACATTTTTTTAAAACCAAATCACTGAATGGGTTATGAAATATTCCATTTTAGATGATAGAATTTAAGATATGATTCATGTCAATATTGAAACATTCTTATATTTATATAGAGGAAAATGTAGTGGTATGTGAAAATAATGTCATTTAGGATAATGGTAATGTCAATGGAATATTAGAGAGTCATAGAGAATCTATCTATAATAAATTTAATTTCCAAGAAACCATTAATAATCAATGGGTGAATAAGATCACCATTTCATCAGAAATAATTTTAGAAATATAAATATTTTCATTTTCATGGCCTTTTCCCAATATATTTAAGGATTTATTTTAACCTATAATATGAGAAAATATATATATTAAATTTTATAAAATATATAAACATAATTTCATCAAATAGTTACATGATTTATTATTTATCCACCACTTTACATCTCATATTCCAATAATGAATGAAAAACTTAAATTTTGTGTGATCAATGAACTAAAATTAGACTTTAATAGATCATATGTTTTATAAATGGATGATAATGTATTCATATTATATTTATTTATATAATATATATAAAAACATATATTGTATTAAATGAAAAAAATATGAATAAATAATATATTGAATGATTAATCTAAATGATTTCTTCAAATTTTCAAAATTTAGTTATATTTTAATCCAAAAAATTTATACAATATCTCTTAATGTCATTATCTCGCATGTGAATATCTTGAGAATTTATTACGCTAAAAAATTCTAATAATTAATATCAATAAAATTATTAAAATATATATTTTTAAATATACAAAATTATCCATTTCCATTTAATACAGTCACATTTTATCCAATTTATAACATAAATCAAATACTATCATAAAATTCGTCAAACATAACAAAAATCACACTATCATCAAATTATGAATGAATTTAATGATTACCAATATTATCAAATTTAAATTATCAATATAAATCAACTATTTATCCCAACTAAAAATTTTTTTCTCAAACATTTTCATGAATTTATGGTTATGTATCCCTTAAGAATGCTTTCAAAAATAATATAACCTTAACTATAAACAAATTTCTAAGATATACATGACATTCCACATATGATTGGAGATCTTAAAAAAGAACTTTTGAATAATCAATGTATTATTCATAATTGTCAGAACCGAAATATAATTGATAAAAAACATATACAATAAAATTCTCAAATCAACATCTATAAAAACATCAATTATGCATCATCAATTATTGGAAGAATAAAGTCCCTTCTTTATATTTAATATTGTTGGACCCTTTATGATATTGTAGTTTTCATTAACAAAAATAATTTAAATATACATATTTTAACGTTTCATGAAATTTTAATATGTCTACGAAAATAAATTATTTCAGATAGAAACATATAAATTAATAAGTCAATTTCTTATATTCATAGATAAATATGTTTTAAGTGTATTTTTACACTTAATTTTGATTAAAACTTCATCTTTTAATGGTATATGTAATATAGATTCTTTATAATCATGTTTGGATTCCCTGACAACCCAAAGTCGGCACATTAAAACTGATATTGACACACCGAAATAGAAATTGACGCACCGAAACTGATGTTTGATAGACCGAAGTACAAGATACTGATGTTATCAAACCAAAGTATGACACACCGATGTTGGACAGACAGAAGTCGACACACCGATGTATGACACACTGATGTTCGATAGATCAAACTCGACACACTGAAGATGACACACCGAAGATGACACACCAATGTATGACACCACAAAGTTCGATACACAGAAGATGATAGATCAATGTTATCATATAGAAGACAACAGATCGAAGATGAATCACCAATTGATATAAATAACTATTTTCATGTCATTAATTCAAATTTCATTCTAACAGTCATATTTAGACAAATTAATGTTTCTTGCATTATTTAATGTTGTCTTTAGGAGTATCCGTAGACAAGTATGATGTACATACACATGTGAAGATCATTATGTCAAGAGGATCTTGGAATATAATTGGACCTCTTCTTTTATGTAATAGAAAAATAAAAACTGACAGTGTAGTTCAAGAAGTAGTACATGATGAGATATAGACTGTGCGAATACCAAAAGAGAAGAACTTAGCGCTTGAGATTCCACAAAGACTGTAAGAAGCTACCTTCTCTAAAAGGGATTCAGTATACATCAATACATTAATGAGCTGAAGCTTTTCACTCCTTGAAGATGGATTACAGAAACTATGATACTCTATTCCGAAGACTACATTGAGGAGAAGACTCAAATACCATATTCTCAACATTCATTGAGTCTTGGGCTTGACTTCAGAACACATTGAGAATTCATAACTCTATTCTATTACTTAAATCTATTGTGTATTATATTCACTATTTGAGCAATGTGTACATTTTTTCTATAACACACACTATCTCCAAAGCATAATTAGCTGATATTAAACTATCATCATACTCAATCACTTATAAATTTGTTTCCCATGAATAACTATGGTAGAGGTCATGTGTGACCTGGATAGCTAGGTGTGCTGTTGTAAACCCCAATACAGGGTTTCGATCAAAATATTATTTATATAAACATCTTGATTGCTGGTGAACACCAAGTGGAGTGGTTTATTTCTCTGCTTGAGACTGAGCCTTTTATTTTCATTATTGTGCCAATCAACAATTACTCTGTTTTTTTATCTGCTTCTTATATTTTTCAAGCACCATAAACTATTTTTACTTTAAATATTATAGTTAGTATTGGTTAGTGTGTATTTATGATTATTTCAGAAAAACGTTTTCGAAAAAGTTGAATTTGTGATTACATTGATTCAACTGAGGACTAATAAACCTTAGAGAAACATTTTGATCAATTAAACATTTGTGTCTCAACTACCGTAATTGACAAGGATATTTTTAATTGGGGGATTTTTTTACCACAAAGTTTTGAATAAAATTTTTAATTGTAACTCTATTCACTCCCCCCCCCCTATTGAGTATCCACTCCGACCAATATTTGGTATCAAAGGATTATTTATTTTCCTGGTTTTCAAATAATTTTCAACGATGATTTATGTTGTGTCATAAAAATTATTACATTTCTATTATATATAAATTTTCAATTATCAAAATTCTTAGTAACTATGGAAACTAGAGTTGATGGTGTTGCTAATAACATTCCACCTTTATTTAATGGTCATAACTTTTCTCAGTGGAAATTAAAAATGAAAATATATCTAGAGATTGTGGGAAATAAAATATGGGATATAATTGAAGAGATACATATATTTATTACTACTTCTATGGACACATGGTCTCATTTGACTAAAGCTGCATATAATAATTACTGTAAAGACATGAATTCCTTGCACTGTTCTCTAGATGATGATGAATTCAATAGAATATCTACTGGTAAAACTGCATATTAAATATGGGATACTTTAGCTGTTTCTCATTAGGGAACAACTAATGTTAAAGAAATGGGAATAAATACATACACTATTAAATATGATAATTTTAAAATGAAGAGTGATGTACCTATATCTAAAATGTATATCAAGTTCAAAAAAAATAGTGAACACTGTGAGTCTTCATGGAAAACCTGGGAAAAGCAAGGATGAAATCATGAGACTACTTCGATGCCTACCTCACTGATTGAGGGGAAATTCTTTTTTCATCTGAGAATCTTGTGAAATTAGCAAGCTACAAGTAAAGGAACTAATATGAAAGCTTATGATGTACGGGGAAGAACATATAGTGAAACAAGAATTAGATGAAGAACTAATGAAGGAACTAGTAGCATTCAAAAATATTACCTCAAAGAACAAAAACAATGAAAAGTGTTCAAGATCATCTAGATAGCTCCAATAGTGAAGAGTCTTATTCAGATAGTGATAAAGATAAAGATCATCTAGTAAGGATATTCAAATAGTTATTTAGAAAGAAGAGATTCTTCAGGAAGTCAAACTATAAGGTAAAGTACAATAGGAAAGGAAAATGGAAGAAAGATAGAAAATGGTATGACAACTCATATGAAATAATCTTCTACGAGTTCAAACGAAAATGTCATGCGATGGAAGACTGTCCCAAGCAGAAATTTAAGAAGAAATATTAAGACAACAAAAAAGGATATAAAGAGGTTATGAATGCTACCTAGAGTGCTTAAGAAAATAGCTCCAGTGGATCTGATGCTTCTGATAGTGAATAGAACAATCATGCCAACTTATGTTTCACAACAGAAACATCTGAGGTAACACTTAACACTCCTATACAAATGCTAATTATTCTGGAAATAAGTGTTAGTAACATAATGATGAAATTACTAAGGACGATCTGTTTGAATATTTTGAAATGCATGATGATACCATTAAGGAGCTCAAAGACAAATATAAATCACTAAAGTGACAACATGCATTAAATGAAAATTATAAGTCATGTATAGATATTGAAAAAGAAAAATTTTCCCAGATGTTAAAGGAAAACACTAAAATTAATTTATCCAATGAGAAATTAAGAAGAGATCTTGAGATGAATATTTCATTTAGAGATAACTTGACTCAGTTTCTACGAAAACAGATTTCCCCAAAATATACAACTGGTCTAGCATATCAACCAGGAAAGAGAAGGATCATTATAACTAAATTTATTGAAAAATCTGGACGATTCACAGCTAGTTCATGTTCTGGACCATTTATTGAAAAAAAAATTCTCTAAAGGATCAAACAATGTGTTTATATATCCATATATATCTGATTATTATATTAAATCTAGGATACAACTATGGGTTCCCAATGTTTTACTTTCTAACCTCTTAGGACCCAAGAAAAACCGGTCACCAAAGTTACCCCATGTATATTCTTTTTTTCACTGATGTTTACTAAAGTGTTCCTATAAGACTCTATGGTACATGGAATTTGGATGTTCATGACATATGACAGGATACTAGTCATGCTTGAGATGACTAATCAAGTTTGATAGTGGACATGTTACTTTTGGTGATAATGTTTAAGGGAAAATTGTCAGCCTAGGCCAAATTAGTAACCCTCATATATTATTAATTTCCATAGTACATTGTGTTGATGGAATAATGTACAATTTTCATATCATCTCTCAGTTGTGTGATGACGGGTTCAATTTCCAATTTGAAAATTATTCATGTAATGTTTTTAATTCCACAAATTATTTAATATTTTCTGCTCTCATAAATGTGAATGCGTATGTTGTTGACTTAAATTATTTAGCTAAGCAAAATAATTCTTGCTTAAATGATTTTCATTAGGAATCATGGATGTGTAATATAATTTTAGGAAACAGAAATGTGCACTCTCTTAGTAAACTAACTAGGAAATTATTAGTTAGAAACTTATATAAACTGGAATTCCCACTTAACAAAGTGTGAAATCTCTATCAAAAGGGAAAGCAACACAATGTTTCTTTCAAACCAATGAAAGATGTTTCTACTTCTCAACATCATGAGTTGGATCACATGGAATTGTTTGGGCCATCAATAGTTTCATGTTTAAATGTGAAGCACTATGTTTATGATCTTGTAAATGATTTTTCTAAGTAGACTTGGGTACAATTTCTAACGCCCAAAAGTAAAGATAGTTATTATTTTATCAAATACTCCATGTTTGTGGAAAACCTTATTGGACTTTGAATTAAGACCTTGAGAAGTGATCATGTTCGTGAGATTGAAAATTAGGAGTTTGAATCCTATTTCTCACATAATGGCTTTAGTAACAATTTATCAACTTCAAGAAAAACTGAACAAAATAGAGTTGTGGAATAAAGAAATAGGACCCTTCTAGAACATTGTAGGACTCTGCTTAGTGAGTATAAGCTACCTATTTATTTTTGGACTAAAGTTGTAAATATAGCTTGGTATACCATTAATATAGTCTTGATTAGACCAATTCATAAGAAGACCCCTTATGAACTTTGGAAAAATAGGAAGCTTAAGGTTAACTGCTTCAGTGTTTTTGGTTTCAAAGTCTTTATAATTAACACTATGGAAAACATTGAAAAGTTTTCCTCCAAGATTGATGAAGGAATTTTCCTAGGTTACATAATATTTAGTAAAGAATATAGAGTATTCAATAATAAAATCAAATATGCAGAAGAGTCAGTTCATTTTAAATTTGTGGAGATTGATCCACATGAATCCAAAAAAACTCTTGAATATCTTGAGGAAGATATGTCAATTATGAACCTTAATGATAATGATAGTGAATCCCCTATAAAAGTGACCAGTTCTGGGAATCGGCCTGAATATTCACCTATTGAGTCTGAACAAATAGACAATCATGAGGAGTCTAGTTCAACTCATTATGGAGGTATTCAATCTCTCATGAGTCATACTTTAGATGTTGTAGTAGGTGATTTAAATTGAGTAACAAAAACTAGAGATTCTCTGAGAAACCAGGTTGAATATCAATCTCTTCTTTCATAGCATGAACCCAACAATATTTGTGATGCTATCAATGGTGAATTTTTTGTGATGTCTATGCAAGAAGAATTATATCAATTTGAATGAAAAAAAGTCTGAGAACTAGTTGAAATTCCTAAGGACATGTTTACAATAGGCACTAAATGGGTTTTTTGGAACAATTATAATGAGTCTCAAAATATAGATAGAAACAAAGCTAGTTTAGTTGCACACAGTTACAGTCAATTGGTAGAAATAGACTATGAGGATACCTTTGCAACTATAGCTAGGTTAGAGTCCATTAGGATACTACTTGTTTATGTAACACATATGAATTTCAAACTTCATCAAATGGTTGTTAAAATTTCATTTCTAAATGGGTATATTGTTGAGGATGTATATGAAGAACAACCTCCGGGATTTAAAAATCCCCATTTTGAAACCATGTTTTTTATATTTCTAATGATTTATATGGAATAAAGCAAGATCCAAGATCTTGGTATGATATACATAGTTCCTTTGTAATTTCAAAATGTTTTACTAAAGGAATAAAAGACACAATTTTTTTTATTAAATGGATTTCCAAAGTTGTTTTGATCATTCAAATTTATGTAGATGATATAATTTTTGGATCCTCAAAAAATTCTTTATGTACTGATTTATCAAAAATAATGAAAAATGAATTTGAAATGAGTTTAATGGGAGAACATAAATTTTTTCTTGGATTTTAGATTCTTTTAATTAAAGATGGAACTATTTTAAATCAAAAAAAATATTCTAAATATATTTTAAAACATTATGGATTGGATGGTAGTAAAGTTTGTGATACACCTATGAGTTCCACATGTATGTTGGATGCTGATGATGATGTAGAATCAATGGATCAAACCAACAATAGTGGCATGATAGGGAGTATGATTTACCTTAGTGCTAGCAGACCTAATATTATGTTTAGTGTATTCATGTGTGCTCTATTTCAAGATAATCCAAAAGAATAATTTAAATGCTGTTAAAAGGATTTTCAAATATCTCAAATATACTCCCAACTTACGACTATTTTATCCAAGAGGCAAACCATTTTATTTAATAAGTTATTCAGATGATGACTTTTCTAGATTTAAGAAAGATAGAAAAATAACCTTTGGGACAAGTCAAATGTTAGTAAAGTCACTAGTATCACGGTGCTGAAAAAATTAGAATTATGTTACATTATCTACTGTCGAAGAACAATACATTAATCGTGGTATTTGTTATGAAAACATTTTGTGAATGAAACAAATTTTACTAGACTATGGATATCAATTCAAACATGTCTCCATTAACTATTACAACACATTTTCAATTAAAATTTCTAGAAATCCAATACATCATTCTAGAACAAATCATATTTATTTAATAAATCACATTTTGAGAGATCATTATAAAAAATGTGATATTACTCTTGAGATTATTGGGACTGAACATCATCTTGCTGATATATTGAATAAACCAATAAATTATGAGAGAATGAATTGCATTAGACATGAATTAGGAATGATAAATCAGTAACCAATCTTCATTAAAATGATCTTTGTGAAACTAATACTTGTGAAATAGATCTTTGTGAAACCGATCTTTGTGAAACTGGTCTTTGTGAAACTGATCATTCTAAAACTAATATTTGTGAAACTGATCGTTATAAAACTGATCTTTGTTAATTTAATCTTTGTGAAACCGATCATAGTAAAACTGATACTTGTGAAACCGATATTTGTGAAACTAATTTTTGTGAAACCTGTTTTTGTAAAACTGAACATCTTACAATCGATTCTTTGACACTGATATATTTAAGGGTTATTTTGTAAATTCTTTATTCATTAAGTTAAATGACGTTGTTTTATCTTTTTCACCTATCTATATTTAAATTTTATGTTTTCTGATTTATAGTCCCTAAATGATATATTATGTCCAATCCATCCTGACCTTTTACCTTCTCCATAGCCATAAATCCTTCTACATTTAGTCACTATATCTCTCAACTCATAAACACTAACCAAAGTTAGAACCCAAAGAATCAACATGGAAAGGACTAAGCATGCAATTTAAACTCAAAAATATCATCTAACTATGTTTCTGAAGGTTGAGACCTGTGGGACTGTGAAACCATGTTTAGAAAGTGGAGTAGTTAAAACTAAAAATGAGGTGTTTACTGAGTGGCTTCTGTCAAGAAAATATTTTCGGAAAAAAGTCTTAGATTCTCAGGGGTGGATCAGTATGTATACCAACAATGAAAGACCCTATTATCCCCATATAGTGAATGAGTTCTATCATCATTTGATTGTAACACTGGATGAAGTAGAGGAAGCAAATATGAAATTTGTGGTAAAAGGAATAGTAGTAGGGTTTTCATAAGGAATGGGTGAAATTATTAGAGGTATCTCATGAAGGTGTCTGTGCTGAAAATCCTTGTAATATTCCACCATCATCACATTTTTTTCATATGATGATGCTCTGATAAAGCTAACAGGAAATAAATAATCTAGAAGGACTGTTGCAAATGAATTCCAAGGAGAAGTGAGAATGCCTTTTATGATCATATAGCATCAAATATTCCAAAGGAATGAAGATTTATCTATTTTGAAACATCAGGGTATCATCATGATATATTGGTTGAAACATTTAATAAAGTTGAATCTTCGAAGATATCTTATGGTACATATTTCTGATTTTATTATGCCATCTAAGAAGGCAACCTACTTATACTATCTGAGAATTATTTATGCCATGTAGAAATAAATTAGATTGTGTAGAAGATGTATATGAAATGACAACTTATTGTAGTGGTTTTTGTCTTTAGAGAGACATTTGTAAATGGATGAAAATATTATAGAACCCATGGAAGAGATGTTGGGTAAGCGATGAAGAAATGCTATATGAGGAGTTCAATACAGTTGACCATCCTTCTAGACCAAAGGACCCAGTTGATCTAGGTCTCAAACCAGGAGAAGTTTCTATCTATTCAGATGAGAATGTTGAGGCTGATGTTCTTAGGGAAGGATGACCTCCTTTTGATGTTAGGAGTTATGCTGTTATTGCTAAAATTCCCAAGGATATGACTTATTGACCTGCTAGTCCACCTATGGAATTTCCATGAAGATAAACTATTCTAGATGATGAAGAAGAGGAAGAAATTGAAGTTACTAAAGTTTATGGTTATGTTATCGAATCAGATGAGGAATCATATGATGATGATAATGACGATGATAATGATGATGGTGATAATGGTGATGATTGTGGAAGTGTTGATCATGTGAGTTATTCACTAAAAGTTGGACAATAAGTGGTTGAAAAATCTAGTGAGAAATATGTTCATGGAGCTAGTGATGGAATAGTGCCTACTGATCAATAGGGTTATGATCATAGAGATGTTGGAAATTAGGATAGACCACTCTATCCGAATGATGAAAACTATGATCTCATTCAGTAATTGAATGAACTTATAAATACTGGCTAGGAGGAAGAAGATGTAGTTCCAATGCCTCAAACTGATGAAGTACATAGTGAAGCTGAAGATGTTGGAGATTTGAATGAACCAGAAGTTCGGTTGGATTCTTTCCCCATGCAAGGTGTTATGGCCGGATACCGAGATGAAGAAGTTGATTATTTTGATGTTATACCTGAGCCTCAGGGAATAAGGGTAATAATTGATACCGTTGAGTCAAGTGATTGGACCTATACTAGAGAGTGGGATTATAATCCATGATATATTCTTTTTGGATTAGAATATGACTCGGATTAGGAGATGGTACATCATCCTTCTCTTCCAAAAGTCCATGCTGACCCAGAGCCTTATGCACCTATTCCACCAGTTTCATCTCTAGCAGTAGACCCAGTTGCTCAGTCAGTTCCCAATGACTATGTCACTATGACTAATTTGTAAATGTATAAGAATGAGATATGTGAGTCTGTGATAGATTCAGTGGGATCTAGAATTAAATCCACCTCAATAAGTATATCAGATGCTGATTCAACAAATATTGAAATAATAGTGATTCAAGAGATTCAACCAAATATTATTACTATAGTAAAAACCATTATTAAATACAACACTTTGCTGAGATTGGAATTAAGAAATATGAGCAAGGATATGAATACCTTAACCTCTGACTTCAATAACTCTTTTAGTGGTGTTATGGATATTCTTAGAAACTTGGTAACTCATCTACTCGTTATTGATTTGGAAAAGATGAAAGAAGAGCTTGGAAAAATGTTTACCGGCACATCCAATTCTAAGAGTGGGAGAAGTGCTTTTGCAGATTTGGAGTCTCTCAAGGATGTGATGGGAGAGGAGATTGAAAAACTATAGATTGGTTCAGATAAGGAAAACCTTGAAAAATAACATTGGATTATTGATCTTGATACAATATCGTCAGACAGGGAACCAATGAAGCCTCTATAGCTCAAAATGAAATTCGAGAAAACGAGGATAAGTATTTCTATAAGATATATACCAAGCATGAACTCATCAATAGTTTCAAGATTCAGGAAGAAAATAATTGATTTATTCAAATCACAGAAGCATTCAAAAAGCAAGTTCTCCAATTGAAAGAGTTTACAACTTTGCTGAGTAAATTTATTGAGAATAATGATGACTTTGAAAAGGCAATGCAGTATGAAGGAGAAATCATTAATGGATTCATCAAACTGTTCAAACATTATCTTCATATTCAGGAAGAGGCTATTGTCGTCCCTTCAGCTGCTTGAATTGGTACTGCCTCTCGGCCTCCGGTTCCAATGACTATCACCCAGGCACTTACTCGGATTCAACCAATCATTATTGAGCAGTCTCCAAGTTTTTTGTTGTGAGTGACAAGGCCTTCCCATGTAACTACTATTCCTACTGGTGTTTCACTACTTGATGTTGTAATCAGATAACCTCCAACCTATACCCTCCTAAACCTTCTCCTTCTCCATTGGTCTATCAAACAATGGAAAATCTCTTATACATCCAAACCCGTATTGATGGATTATTTCTTTTTGATAGGGGTTTGACATTTTTTCTTGTCTTGTACTCTTATGAATTTGAATGAAAATTCTTATAGTGTCTTTATTTTCTCTTATTTTTCATTAACGCATTTCTCTTTTTGTTAATCCCAGTAGGGGAGAAAATAAGGATGGCATTTAATCTCATTAATCAACTTATTGAGGAGGAGATTTGTTTTAAATAATTTATAGGAATGCCAAACTTTAGTTATAATGGAAAATTACATTAGTTCTAATGGACAGTTACATTCTACTATGTTAAAGCTATATTTATTCTATATATTTTCATGTATGCCCTGATTTGTGATTATATAAACGGGGGATATTTTTTTACCCTCCATGATATTGTAGTTTTCATAATACCAAATTAATTCAATATACATATTCTAACCTTTCATGCCATTTTAATATCTCTATGAAAATCAATTATGTCATACAACAATATATACATTAATAATCCAATTGCTTATAGTCCTGGATAAATTTGTTCATAAGTGTATTTTTACATCTTCTTTTGATTATCACCTAATCTTGTTACGGTAAATGTAAGACAGACTCTACATAATCTTTTTTCGATTCCCTCTCAAACTGATGTTGACACACCGATACGGAAGACGATCGACCGAAACCGAAATCGATACACTGAAACAGAAGTTTGACAGAGCGAAGAATAACATACCATTGTTATCTGACCAAAGTATGACACACCAATGATTGAAAGACCGATGTCGACACAACGAAGATGATACACCGTGGTATGACACACCGAAGTTATACAGACCGATGTTGACACACTGAAGATGGCACACCAAACTAGGACACACAGAAGTTAGACACACCAAAGTTGGAAGACCATTGTTATCAAACTGAAGACAACATACTAATGATGAATCACCTTTTGATATAACTAATTGCTTCAATTTCATTAATTACAATTCATTTTTAATGGTCATATTTAAAAAATTTAATGATTATAACATTATTTTATTTTGTTTGTAGGAGTATCCATAGAAAAGTATGAGGTACATGAACTTGAGAAGATCTTTATGTCAAGATGATCATGAAATATAAGGACCTCATCTTTAACATAATAGAATTAGAGAAACAAACAGTGCAGTTCAAGAAGTAGTACACGCTAAGACACAGACTGTGAGAATAAGACAAGAGAATAACTAAGAGCTTGATATTACAAGAAGATTGTAACAAGAAACCTTCACCAAAAGGGATTCGTCATTCATCAAGACATTAAAGAGCTGAACCTTCTCACTCCATGAAGATGGATTACAAAAACTGCGATACTATATTATGAAGACAACATCAAGAATAAATCTCAAATAACATATTCTCAACATTCATTGAGTCTAGAGATTTACTTTAAAACACACAGAGAATTCATAACTCTATTTTATTTCTTAATTCTATTGTGTTTTATATTCGCAATTTAAGTAGTGTGTATATTTTTTTGTATAACACACACTATCTCCGAAGCATAATATTAGGATATCAAACTATCCTAATACTCAATCAAATATACATTTGTTTCCCATGAATAACAACGATATATGTCAAGTGTTATTTGGACAGCTGAATGTGCTATAGTAATCCCCAATCGAGGGTGTGGATCAAATGTTTATTTATTTCAACATCATAGTGGTATGTGATCACTGGTGGAGAGGATTATGTCTCTTCTTGAGACTGATCCTTTATTTACATTGTTGGGCCAATCTTCATTTTCTTTTTTTGGTTTTATGTGCTGCTTATATTTTTCAAGGATAGAAAACTAATTTAACTTTTAATATGATAATTAGTTTTGGTTAGTGTGTATTTATTCTTAAATCAGTAAACCTATTTCAAAAGTTGAATTTTTGATTACATTGATATAACTGAGGAAAAATCAACCATAAAAAACATGTCGAGAAATTAAACATATATATTACTATAGCCTTAATTAGCTGGGGTCTTTTGAATTGGGGATTTTTTTATCATAATGTTTGAAACATAAATATTAATTGGAACTCAATTCAACTCCATCATTAATATCCACTCTGACCAACAGATATTAACCCTTGTTTTAGGTAAATATAATGTATAATTCCAAAGATACCCACACAAAAAACATTACATTATAACGTGAACCATCATATGTAATTTATTTCCATGGATTGAAATCTTTATTTTTCGATGACAATTATTTTTTATGTCTTACTTTTTTATACATAAATCATCTTCACATTCCTTTGAGAAATTTACTTTGGTGATTCCTCTTAAATTATCAATTTGTATGAAGATGAAATTTTTTCATATATAGACATCATAAAACTAAATTTTTATCTTATTTATTTCATTTAGAAACACAATTTAATTTAGAATGTTTATCATATGGTAATATAACTAGTTAAAAAATCATAATATTTCAGAATTTATCTTCTATAAAATTTTGATTCTAGGTTGTGAAATTATTTTATCATCCATCATATTTATCCTTATGTTCATTCCTTATTCATCAAATAAATTAATAGATCTAATAATAATTATATTATAGATAATAATCAAAACATAATATCATATAATTAGGAAACCATTTACATGATATATGATTATTGATGGATTCATTTCAATCTAGTACAAGTTAAGTATATCATGGGACATAAATGGTAACTATCAATTTATATAAAAAATAATTCTTTATAAATATGTTGAATTAACACAATAATATCTCCATGGTCTGTCAACTTTGAAGTATAATAACGTGCGATTATGTATGCACTATAACGAGGGATGTGATTTAGTTTCCCTAATCATTTGTATTATTTCTCCTAAATCATCTATTATTATACCAAAACACAGTTATTATCCAAAAAAGGAAAAATATTTTTTTCAAATCCATAAAATCACTCCCTTTCAAAAAACATTTTTCTATTATCCTATATATAGTCAGATCATAAGAGTATGCAAGAGGGTGATGCACTATAATCTATGTATTCTAAAATCTATATCCCCGTCATTTAATTGAATGTCCCATTATACTAAATATAAAATCCCAAAATCCATTAACCCTGATATGGTTTCTATATTATTACATTGTAATATGATATAAGGTACAACTTCAACAAGGATATATCTATTTATTAGTCTAGAAGAATGAGAAACATACATGATTCCCATTTTAAATTCATAATATAATATTCCTAATGTTATGAGTACAAATTCTGAATCCATGAAAAGAATTGAATATTTTGATATTCATATCTCATGGAATAGAAGAAATAATGATGAAATAATATTCTCTATATGGGTGGTGTACAATATATTATATGATTATTAAATAAAGAATAATCATTATGAAAGGATATATAACTTAAAACACAAACCACTTTTTCGATAAAATAATTGTGAAATGAGCCAGTATAAATTATCAATTATATAATGTAACTAACAATAATAACTGAAATATAAATATAGAAAATCCATAATTTCAATCATCCTGATTGATTTTTTATGAGATATTTTTTCAATTTGTGTAGGTACACAACAAAACCTGATATAATAAGTCGAACCAACTAGTTTGTTTCACGATAGATGTCAATGCATAGATGGGATAAAAAATGTGTATCAACCCGTAAATTAATGTCGATTGGATTTATCATATATTGAATGGTCAATTTATTTCATATAAAAATATGCATTATCAACAAATACATAGGTTTAGTAATTAATATGGAATATAAATATTTACCCAAGAATTAAAATAACATTCATATTGACATTGGTATGTATAAATGGTGTATATTTTAGAAAATAATGTTATATATAATAAAACATATAAGGATATTGAGGATAAATTTTATTCTGATGAAATATGATCACAGGAATGTGATTTTTTAAAGGTATTATCAAAAACCAAAATATATTGATGAAATAAAAATATTACAATTGTTTCATGATAACTATTGGGTTTATAACAATATGATGAATTTAATACTATAAATGAAAATTAAAATAAAAAATTTAAGTTTATTGTTTTAGGTAATTTTCTTTTAATATCCATTGAATAAGCTTAGAAAAAAAATTAGAAAAAAATGATTATGGTTGTGGGATGACAAATTAACTATTAATTCATTATAAATATACATTATTTGTATCTTTTTTTAATGAATGTTTAGAATGAACCTTTTTGATGACCTTTAGAATATTCTTCTCAAATATTGTGAAAATCCAAAAAAACATATAATTTTTTATATAAATCATTTGATTTTATAAAATGTATATTCCTAAATACATTTTTAGCAAATAAAATCATGAATGAATAATATACCCAATCGAAAAGGTAAATAATATTGGATTTCAAAGACATTTAATTTATTTATTCATGTTCCAATGTGTTGGAAATGTAATAGAAAACATGAAAACACACTTAATAATTATATAACAAGAGAATTTATAGAGTTTATAAAAGATATATTATAATATTACTTCAATTATAATATATGTAATCTCAATTCAAATGATATTGGTAAATAAATTTATATGTATTTTTTAACATTTAAATTGTCAACTATTAAAGTTATAAACATGAATGATTTTTTTACCTTTATTAAATATATATTAAATTTATATATGTATTAGGGGTATTATTTACATAAATTGAATTAAAATAAGTTCAAAATAAAAAACATTCCACAAAAATGTTTTTATTTAGATGAAAACCCTTAAAAAATTATATAAATCATGTAAGGTATTATCTATGAATTGATTATTTGTAACAAAGGCAAAAAATTGTAAATAAAATATAAACATTTAATTTTTCTTTTCTGACATAATCTTGTCATAACAAAATTAATGATGTAGTTGTACAACTTAATGAATATAAATTGAGTAATGAAACCTTTTACCTCGAGATTCCACATTATTGAATTCGATTTATAAATTTATGTTATTAATTTATAATTATTATAATTGAATACTATATTGATATAAAAATATATAATTTTGTATTTTATCAACTTAGGAAATCTTAGCACCTTTTGTTAATAATTAGACATCGGTTACATTTCTTTGTGTCTTAACTACTTCTTTTTTCATGATAGTCCTTATTCGTCAATTATATTACTATTTTTGTTAAATATTGTTATATCTTCCACATAATTTTAATCATGATATAAAAATAATAAATTAATGTAATATATTATGATTATATAATATAAAATTATAAATAAATATCATATATTTTATTTAGGTTATTTTAATATGATACACCATGTGAGGCGGTGATGCAAAACAATTAAATCAGTTCATGAGGAGGTAGTCTGAGGTATACATGACTGATGGTATTGATTAAAATTTGATGGAAAGTGGGATGGAAAAATATAAATCAATATCAAAAATATAACATATTAATTTTGGAAGATACTATTTCTAATATATTTTAATTGATAGTAACAACTTTTAAGTGGTTATAGATGAATAAAATTTAATGTTTTCAGTTAATATTATTACCTATTATTTGAAAGAGTTATTTGATAACTATTTTCAATGAACCTATGGTTAGAAAATTGAAATGACCTGAAATACATGAATGTTGTTAATGTTTTCTGTGAGATAATTTAGTATTGGTTGTTTAGATAAAAGGATCTAGTGGTGTGGATAAGTGAGTTCAGGATCCTCCAATCTATATACAAGTATGGAGGCACACTTATAAATTTTCAATGAATTGAAATATTATTTTTTACACTAAATGAAATGTGGATTAAAAATGAATCATATTAGAAGGTTTTAAGGTAATTTATAAATAAATTTTAAAAAATTTCTTTACCTAAGTGCATAAAAATATCATAAATCCTTATCCCATTATTTTTATCACATTAATCAAATTATACTATTAATAAAGTTTATAAATATATATCATGCTTTAAATTCATTATGAATAATTATTATGTCAAAATTGTAACTTAATATTAATTATTAATATACCCAAAAGGTAACATTTTTACTCTATTAAATTTCAATATGTTTAGAATTTTATTTTAATTAAGGATTATATTACATCCAATACCTATATTAGAATAAATAAATTTTATGAACAGAATACATTTCAATCATTCCAACCCTTGTAAAAACCATCAAATGAAAACTAAATTATTTTATTGAATTCAAAATAAATTAATTTCATTTAAAAAAATAATCCATGTAGATTAATTTAATTTAACGACATAATAACACATTGCACACATAAAAAATGTGTTTTGTAAAAAAATATTATTTATGCCAAAAAAGGAATATAAACAAAAAGTATATATAATGGTGATAAGATTTTAAGAAATTATATTTTTTCTAATTACTTGAGTTATATTTCAAATTTTGGTTACATTGAAATCATAATTTTAATTTTACTAGAATATAAAAGAATGTTTTTGAAAAATTTCAATTTTTCACTATTCATAGAAAAATACATATTTTGGTAAAAAAAATCACCCTAATAAAATTTTTGGAAGAAGAATTAATAATTATTTTATCATCATAATATAAAATTAAAAAAATTGCAGATATAAATTATTATATACATATAAAAAAGACATTGACAACAAATTATTGAGGAAAAAATATTTTTGAAGCATGAAATTACATTACTGAGAATTGAGTAGTTATTTAATATTAAATAGGACCAAAAATTCATTATTTAAATATTTTATAAATATATCAACATCTTGAGTACTTTATAAAAATAAATTTTAATTTATTGTATATTTTATTATATACTGTGGTTCATGTTATGTCAAATGTTGTCTGTCAAGGAAGGTATCCAGCATTAAATTCATAAAAAATAATTTTTTTTTGTGTTACGATATTCTTGAAATTTATTATTTACTACTTCAATGATAAAATTTTTTCTTTTATATTTTTATATAATTTTATATCATCATATTTAAAATTCAACTAATTTCGTAATTCGATAGAAATATTAAGATGTTAGTTAAAAATTGGTGTGATGAAAAATTTAATTAATACCCCATTAAGCACCAAACATGATATAAGTTGGAGTGAAAAAACATGCTCAAACAAATATTTATTGTGTCAAATTATAATGTAAACAATTTTTAGATTATTTTTTCACCATGTAAAGAAAAAATTGTGTTCGAGTCTTCCATGACATAATAACAACAATATTTTAGTTGGTATTATAATTCATTAATTATGAGAAATTGATTAACATAATAGTGAAAGAATTTTTATTTCTATAATTCATAGTCCATGAGAAACATTTCATAGTATTTAATCATTATCATGGTGAGGATGACCAATTGTGGACCCTAAATAATATTATTTTAAAATTGAAAGAGGATTATTGGTTGGAATTGATGTTGTTCAGAAAAATATTACTCAATAAATTTTTCCATAATTGATTCTATAAAATTTGAGTGAGGGTTATTAGATATGAAATAGAAGGTAGATGAATCCATTGGTACATATGAATTAAGCACAATTTTAAACAAATGGTAAGCCACTAGTTTTATTAATAACACTAAAATAATGATCGATCATTTCTTTAGCCTCGTATTAGTATTTCTATAAAAACAAATTTTCTACTTCTTATATCTAATTGTAATATCGTGTTTTTTGATACAGTTTTCTAAAGTCAAATATTTTATACTCCTAAACTAATTTTTTTTTATTTTGAAATTATGATTTCCCAAATAATTATATAATTAATGTGTAATTTTTCTTTATTGTGGTTCGTATAAAATATTTTTTATAGAGGATGATATCTTCAGTTTTGACATCATTACTATTAATGTTTAATGTCTTATGGTATTTTTTTAATTGTAACTTGAATTTATAAACAATATTTTCTCATTTTTGATTTTATTCCTCAATCAAATGAGAGCATTGTTTATAATAAATAAATTTATTCATTCAGTAATTCATGTTTTACACATCTAATAGAAATTTTCATTCGACGAATTCATTTATTCAGTTATTTAATCACTTGTTCACATATTTAGTCAATTTTCTATTCAATTGATAAATGTTTCATTTTCTAAATATAATATTTCATGTTGTTGGTACATTTATCCTCGGGGTCAATAATCTTCACACACAGTTTATCATTTTTTCATGAAATTGATAATTCATGGTATGTTTCTATTACATGGGGTTTATTAGAATCAAAATATTTCTTGGAATAATGTTAGATATAGATTGGTCTACACAGTAGCATTTTACCATGGAATCTTGAGTACATCATGTCATGTTTAACTAGATGTAAGAACCCAGTTCTTATTTTTGAGGTACGGGTTTCTTCTTTTCTGTTTTCCTTAAGTGTTTTTATGTAAATAATGAATATGGGGAAAATAATAATTTTTGGGACTACACGTCGTGTACTTTTCCACACACCGTGTACTTTTGCTGTGTGAGATGATTACCCAGGGCGTGTAGCCATGTAGGTGATGAATGGTGTAAAAACTGACTACATGTCATATAGTGGGTATTTAGACTCCGTGTAGTAAGTCGGAAGGAAAATTGTAAGGCGGTGGAAGCAGCAGCCAGCTGAGTGGCATTACACACCATCTACTCAGATTGTACACACAGTGTACTCATGTCGACAGATAAACAGTGCCACACTGGAAAGATGCCGCCGAAGGAACAATTAAAAATTTAAATGTACACGCCGTGTACTTGAGAAGTTCACTGCGTGTAGATTTTTTTCTCACATAAAATGGGAAGTAGCCTCCCCGGTAAATAGGAAAGTGTTAGAACCAGAGGAAGGAGTTGTGAGAGGAGGCCAGACCTTTGAGGATCTCCAGATCGAGCGTTTGGAATCTGTTCTTGCCTCGAATGTTCTCATTGGAACTGCATGGGTAATCCCTCCACTCCCTGTATGTCGTTCATGAACATTCAACCTCTAAGAGATGTTATTGGAGTTTGAACATGGATTTGTTTCACCTCAGATCTACTTCGTTCTTGGAGGATTAGAGGATCGTCGTTTGCGTATACCGTTTAGGGGCATTTAAGGTAGGTGGTTTGGTGTTTAATTTACAACTTTTGTGTGTTTGTTCGTATTTTTGTGCATCAAACCCATGTTGGGGTGTTGGGTGGCTGTGGCATTGGATGTTTTAAATATATATAATTGAATAGGTAATTAACTGTGAAAAAAACCTGCTATTTGGGAATGCTGCTTAGATCCAGGACCACCCAGGGGGTGCGTTCATCTGTTTAGATGTTTGGCCAGGATACCCGAGGGTATTCCATTATAATAATGTTTATTAAATTCCCTTGAGAGGAATTTAATGGGAATTTCTTATTTACACGTTGGACATGGCCCAATTACTTGTTTAGCCTGAGGGCAGTGTTTTACTTAGCATGAGGATAGTGTATCTTTTAGCCTGAGGGAAACATCTTATGTGCCAGTGTGCAATAGACTCTGTTCCAGAGGGAAACACTTTGAATGCCTGAGGGAAATATCTGTTATGACTGTGGGAAATTATCTGCGGGTTACGTGTCTGATTACCTGAGGGTAAAGGTTTGCGTGTCTGAGGACACTGAATGATTACATAGAAATTCACTGTGGTGGTTTCCTTATAATGAATGATTAAATGAATATTAAAATGGAAATATTACTAGTAATGTTAGTTACGATGAGTACTGTATAGATTATTTCATTTTTCTACTGCACACTGTTGTTGTATATTTTCACATAGTTGGGCACGGGCCTTTGGTGGGTGCATACTGAAATTTTTTATTTCTCACACCCTATTTGGGTAATGTCTTCAGCCCAAATGGATTACATTACTGCAGGTGTGGATAAGGTAAAGGTTCCTTATACAGGTAATTGATTACTACTAAAGACCAGGGGAGCATGGGACCGGGCATAGGTTCGCGATGCTACCAACTATTTTGTTTTGTTTTTCTGTACTCTATATTATACTATATTGTATTGTTGTGAAACATGTTCTGGCTATTTTCATAGAACATGAGACATATTGCATCCTTATATATATAACTCCTGGTAATCTTTTACAACATTCATTTATTTTAAATATGTATGGATTATTGTTTCCGCTATTGTTGTTTGTTTTATATTGTTTTCCACTATGCTTCACTTTTAGAAATGAGGGCATAGTTTCCACACTATTAGACCTTGGACCTCACTACTAGTCAGAATCCTCTGGTGTTTGGGTAAATGAGCTTGAGGTCACGTGACCAACCGGGTTCGGGGCACCCATTGAGTGGCACCCAGATCCGGGATGTTACAAACTGGAATCAAAGTAGTTATTTTATTAGAAAAACTATTTAAAGCTTTATTCCGGGATAGGAAGGAAATGGTAGTTGGTAATATGTTGTGAATAGGAATAGCCAACCCGTGTACAGGGAAAAGCTAGCCTACCTCGTATTTTTGAAAATCTTTTGATTTTTCAAATTTTACGGTTGATTTGATTTTCACCATTGGGTGACGCACTTGTGATTGTGCTGTTATATTTTATGCATGTGTTCTATTTAGTTGCAACCTGATGAGATGAGGGTATTCCATCTCTTGCATCATATAGTAAAATGCTAGAAATCACATGCCATGCATAGTTCCATGCCATGTAGGTACATTAGAAATTGCATGTTGTTGTGATAGTTGTTGTGATACGAAAGCATGCTGTTGTGATAGTTTCTTTGATAAATACCTGTTATGTGATAAGGTATTTTTGTGGGATCTTGTTGATAGAATGGATGCCAAACATTTGTTTTTTGGGAGTATGGGCCCTCATTGACCAGAATTTGGTGGATCATAGAGTTTTTATCTTTGTATAACACAGATAAGATGCCAAACTTTGATTCGCGGGGTGTATGGGCCCTCACAGATCAGAATTTGGCACTTAGGTGTTGTTTGTCAGTATTTTTCGAGGTTCCAGAATCGTATCTAAGCCTTACTGTCCGGAAAACCCTGGATACATGTCGTGTAGTTCCGCGGACACATGATGTTTGATCTTCAGTTCGGGAAGAAATGAAAATATTTTGAGTGCACGCCGTGTACCATCAGTACATGCCATGTAGTCTCTTTTAGTGTAATAGACTATGTGGGTGTGGACACAAGAAGTGACGTACTTGGGGAAAACACGTCGTGTACTGGATGTACGTTCCATGTAGTGTTGACTCGGAGTCTGCCCATGTAACTAACAAACATGGAAAAAGGAGACCTTAACCCAAACACACCGTGTCCATAGCGGAACATGCCGTGTAGTCTGACCTGGGAACCCGACAGTGTAACTAACAACACGGGTCGGTGTAAGCCATTCGTGTACACTCTGTGTGTAAATGGAACACACTGTGTAGTTTGATCCTTGTATTCAGCCGTGTAACTAACAACATGGGTCAGAAGAGCTCATCCAGTACACACCATATGCCTGAGGGACACGCCATGTAGTCTTGACCGATGACTGACCGTGTGAGCCGGCCATGTGGCTGGGAAGATGGATTGGTGTACATGCTGTGTGTGGCTGTAACACACCATGTTGTATCAATCCGAGTAGTTGGTTGTGTCACAAACAACACGGAATGTTGGAAAATTACACCATACACATCGTGTAGATGATATACACGCCGTGTAGTTTTGTTCAATAGGAGTCGTGTGGCTTAGACCTGTAGAAGGACCCGGGCAGGGGAAGAGTGGTCGAGTACATGCAGTGTAGTCATTATACACTCCGTGTAGTATTTTTTTTGCAAATCATTAAATGCCTTCTTCCTCCTGTTCCCTTTTTGGTCCCTTCATTTTCAGTCATTGAAAATATTGATCTATGGTGTGCGATTGACCTTGTGGAGTCATGCTGCCAAGATGACCATGTGTTGTTCTCCAGGAGAGCGGAAATGATTATACTTCAGAGATGGTGGGACATGGGATACTAGTGGGTCCTCTGGTAGAGTTAGATGCGCAACCTACTGTTATACATGACACAAGCACGGAGGCGCAGTTCTGTGATGGATTTATGTGGTTCATGCAGACCTTTCAGGGAGCACCACCAGTTGCCACATTTATGTTTGAGATGACTCATATCTTCCAGCAGTAGCATCCGCCGACATTCTCAGGGGATGAAAGACCATATGATGCGGAGTTTTGGCTGGGGTCTATGCAGACTATTTTCAAGCATCTTGAGATGCCTTCGAGGCGGAGGGTCAGGCTCGTGATGTATATGCTACATGATTCTTCCAAGAGGTTGTGGGATGTTTCCACCTAGTCAGAGCATCACAGAGACACGGCGTGTGATGATTTTTAGGCAGTCGTCTAGGACTTCTTCTTTCCGGAGACGCTGAGGGTAGATAGAGCTTGAGAGTTCATGAACCTGCAGCAGGGCGCTATGTCGGTGATGGATTATTTTTATCATTTTACTGAGCTTCTGCGTTTTGCACCAGTTCTGCTGGGTGATGAGACGTTGAGAGTCATATACTTTCAGGATGTTCTTCGATATGACATTCGAGCACTGGTGAATGTTTTTAGGTTTCCTTCTGTACGTGCTATTTTGAACCAGGCACTGATTACAGAGATTAACCTTCATGAATCTAGTGGTACAGGTTAGGGAAGTTCGACACCAGTTTCTGGTACTATTTCTACTGGAAAGAGGATGAGATAGATGGACTTCTCTCAGGGTGGTAGTACCATCCAGAAGAATGTTTCTGGTGGCCAGGTCATGTTCTACCAGTGTGTTAAGGAGGGTCAAAAGAGACCTTAGTGTCCCCGAGACCTAGTGGAGTGTAGAGTTTGCAGAAAGAGGGGTTAGATGCAACGCTTTTGCAGGGCGTTTCCACCAGTGGCTAGTGAGAGGGGTTCTGTGAAGACTCACCATGTTGGAGTAGGACCAACATCTTTTTACCTGTTCGGAAACTGGAATACGTCAGGGTGTGCAAGCAGAGATGATGGTCATGGTCGTGGTATCCAGACACCAGGATAAAAAAGGTAGTAGGGCGGGACAACTCAGGGTAGCTTGGATGTGTTGCAGGGATGTGGCACTAGGCAGGCATATGTAGTGCATCAGATCCTGCAAGGAGTAGGATCCCAGAACATCTATTGTCAGAGGTACTATCCTAGTAGCATCTGTTTTATCATCAATACTTTTCGAAGCGGGTGATACATATAGCTTTATATCTGTGCCCTTCGTAGAGATCCTTGGGCTCTGTGTTTCTTCTTACTCTAATGTTATGACACTAGACACTTAGTTGTGTATGATAACGACATGTGTGCATTAGTGCAAGGAGTTCCCCCATGAGTTTTTTGGGTTTTACTTTCTTTGTGACCTCTATGTCTTAGAGATGACGAGATATGATTTCATTCTCGAGATAGACTAGTTGGTTTCCTTTTAAGACATTGTGGACTGCTATCGTCGCAGGGTGAGTTTCACGTCAACAAAGGGTTGAGTGTTTCTATACAAGGGCGAATGAGATGTTCATGAGATTCGATCTGGACCAGAGAATCATGGGAGTGGTGGAGTCACAATCCAGATTGTGAGTTTATATCTGGATGATGAGGGGAATTTTCAATCTGATTTCCCTCTAGTGGTTGATCATTTCAGGGATGTCTTCCTGGACAAATTTTTGGGTCTAGATTAGGAATGTGAGGCCCATTTCTCTATTGATCTTGTTCTAGGAGTATCACTTGTGTCCATTCCTCATTATTGGATGGCCATGCCTGAGTTGCAGGATCTCAAGAGGCAGTTAGATGAGTTACAGTCAAAGGGTTTCATCTGACCCAGTACTTCTCCTTGGAGTTCGTCCGTCCTATTTGTGAAGAAGGCGAACGATACCCTTAGAATATGTGTGGATTATCGAAAGATGAACCATTTTATGGTCAAGAACCAATATTATTTGCCAAGTATTGATGAAATTTTTGATCAACTTTGTGGAGCATGAGTGTTCTCTAAGATTTACCTTAGATCAGGATATCATCAGCTGCGCGTGAGACCATTAGACATACCACTTACAGCCATTCAGAGCAGATATAGTCTGTATGAGTACTTGGTTATGCCGTTCGGACTCACAAACGCACCAGTAGATTTCATGGCTCTGATGAATCATGTGTTTCTTCCTTATCTAGATTCTTTTGTGGTAGTATTCATGGATGATATAATTATGTATTGTGACACTCGACACGACCATTCCACCAATCTTGATATCATAATGAGTACACTAAGAGAGCATCAGCTAAATGTTATGATCTCAAAGTACCACTTTTGGATGAACCAGATTCACTTCCTGGGTCATATCATCTCAGAGGCAAGAGTTATCGTTGACCCAGAGAAGGTGAGAGAAGTATTTTCCTAGGAGCATCCTAACAATGTGTTTGCGAGATAGAGGTTCTTAGGGATGGATAGTTACTACAGACGTTTCATCCAGGACTTATCTAGCTTAGTAGTACCATTGACGGGTTTTACTAAGAAGCGTTTGAAGTTTGTTTAGTCGGAATCATGAGAGACTTCCTTTCATTACCTAAAAAGAAGGTTGAAATCATAATCAGTCCGAATACATCCAAAGCAATGGAAGATAAATACAGTTTAATGTGATGGAATAGGTCTTGGGATGAGAGTAGTGTTGATGCAGGGCGATCAAGATGATGCATACGGGTCTCGGAAGTTGTGGCCACATGAGATAAATTACCCGACGCATGATCTCGAGTTGGATACAGTTGTTCTTGTGTTGCGATGTTGGAGACATTATATCTTGGGAGTGCTTTTTATGGTTTTCACCGAACACAAATGTCTCAAGTATATCTTTACTCATCATGAATTGAATCTGAGATAGAGAGGGTTGGATGAATACATTCATTCCTTCGAATTTGAGCTTGCCTATACACCTGGTAAAGGTAATGTAGTAGCTGATGCATTGAGCAGGATGACTCAGATACAAGCAGTGTAAGAGGCCAGTGTTGAGTGGCAACTCGTGGCCTTATTCTCTAAGATGCATTTGGAGGTGCATGACAGTCACGGGCAAGAACTATCTTTCATCTTTAGATATGACTTATACAATCATAGATAGAGTGATGATGATAATGAAATCCGATTCGTAAGGATTAGTTCTATGGGAGTTAGAGCCATGTGAGGACCCTCCTCCTGGATGTACGATAAGAGATGATGAAATTATATGTTTCCATGGATGAGTGTAAGTTCTTGGGGATATACATGAGGATTTGATGTGGGAGTTCTGTGCTTGAGCTCAGGCTGCTCATCTCGGGGTTACCATGATGTACCACGACATGAGACGTCAGTACTGTAGGCCGGTAATGAAGAGATAAGTAGTGGGCTTTGTTACGAGGTGTTCCACTTGTCAGCAGGTGAAGGTGGAGCATCAGAGGCCATCTGGACTATTACAACAGTTACCCATCCCAGAGTGGAAATGGGATGATGCTGAAATGGATTTCGTACCTTGGTTGTCGAGGTCACCTTGACAAAATGATATCGTGTGGGTTGTTGTGGACAGACTCATGATGGTAGCTCACTTTTTGCCGATCAAGGACACTATTAGTGTTGACGAGCTTGGGAATTTGTATATACGAGAGATCTTATGACTTCATGGTGTTCCACATTCTATCATTTCAGATAGAGACGCCAGCTTTATGTCTCATTTCTAGTAGAGTTTTTAGAGGGCACTGGGTACACAGGTGCTTCTGAGCATAGCTTACCATCCTTAGACCGATGGCCAGTCAGACCGTACGATACAGGTGCTTGAGGAAATTCTACGTGTATGAATCCTAGACATTGAGGGTTCTTTGGAGGAGAAAATACCCCATGTAGAGTCTTCTTATTATAATCATTTTTATGAAACTATTGAGATGGCACCTTACGAGGCATTATATGGTAGTCCATGATGATCACACCTGTGCTGGTTAGTGGTAGGTGAGATAGATTTACTTGGACCATGTATTGTGCAGGAGACTTCTGAGTAGGTCATGTTGATTCAGAAGTGGATGGCTACCGCACAGTCTCGACAAAAATCTTATGTTGATCACGGAAGATGACCCTTGGAGTTCAGGGTTGGGGATCAGGTTTTCTTACGTGTTTCGCCGAGGTTGGGACACAGACAAATTAGGAGATAGGGTAATCTTTCCTCAAGGTATGTGGGGCCATTTGAGATTCTGAATAGAGTTGGGCTGGTTTACTATCAGTTACAATTACAATAGAGGTACCAATAAATGCACGACGTCTTCAATGTATCTTAGTTTCACCAATATCATTCAGACACGTCTCACATCTTTCGGCCCGAGGAGGTTGAGCTTGATCTGGATGCATCCTTTGAGGAGAATTTGATTTGTATCATGGATAGGATCACGAACATTCTCTGCGGTCGGTCAGTTCCCCTCATATGGGTGTTATGGCCACATGGCCCAGTGCATGACGAAACCTGGGAGTGGGAAACGGATGTACGTGCTTAGTGCCTAGAGTTGTTCTGATATTTCTTTTCACCACCCTTGTAAGGGGAATTTAGGGAAGAATTTCTTGGGGGGGAGTTTCTAAGAACTTGGTTCTAATTTATGTGGTATAATTTTCTTCTTTTCAATTTTTATTAAGTGTTTTTGTGAAAAAAACGAAAATGTGAAAAAATCCGAAATTTTTGTACTACACGCCGTGACATTTTCCACACCATGTGTACATTGAACATGTGGGATGAGTACACAGGGTGTGTAGCCATGATGGCGAAGAAGGGTGTAAAAATGACTACACACCATGTAGTGTGTATTTATAAGCCGTGTAGTATGTCAGAAGGAAAATAGTAAGGCGGTGGAAGCAGACGCCAACTGAGCAGTAGTACACTCCGTGTACTCAGGTTTTACACGATGTGTACTCAAGTCGATAGATGAACAGTGCCACACCGGCGAGAAGCCGCCGAAGGAGCAGTTAAAAAATGAAAAGTACATGCTGTGTAGTTTATAAGTACATGCCCTGAAGTTTGCTTTTTTCACATAAAATGGGAATTTGCCTCCCCTTTTCATAGGTAATGGTTAGAACCGAAAGAAGGAGTTATAATAGGAGTCTATTCCTTCGAGGACCTCCAGATCAAGCGTCGCATATCCGATTTCACCTCTAACTATCTCGTTGGAACTGAAAAGGTATGCCCTCCACTCTCCTTAAGTCGTTGTTGACAATTCTTCATCTACGGGATGTTATTTGAGTTTGAACGGGGATTTCATTAAACTCAGATATACACCATTCATGGATGATTCAAGTATTTTCATTCGTGTATACCATTCTAAGGCGTTTTATGTAGGTGACTTGTTGTTTAATTTCTAACCGTTGTGTGTTTCTATATATTTTTTTGGGACAAAACCATTTTGGGGTGTCGTATGGCTGAGGCCTTAGCTATTATAAATACCTAGAGTTATAAAGGTAATTAAATGTGATAATAACCTTCTGTTTGGGATCGCTGCTGGGATCCAGTACCACCCCAGGGGGTGCGTTCCTCTGTTTAGCCATTTGGAATGGATACCTGAGGGTATGCCATTGTAATAATGTTTGTTAAATTTCCTTGAGAGGAATTGAATTTGAATAGCTTATTTACATGTTGGGCATGGCCCTGTTACTTGTTTAACCGAAGGGCGGTGTTTTACTTAGCATCAGGGAAGTGCATATTTTAGCCTGAGGGAAACATATTCTATGCCTGTGGGCAATAGACTATGTGCCTTAGGGTGACACATTGTATGTCTGAGAGAAATAACTGTTATGCCTGTGGGAAATTACCAGTGGGTTACGTTTCTGATTACCTGAGATCAAGGGTTTGCGTGTCTGAGGACACTAACTATTTACATAGAAATCCACAATGGTGGATTCTGTATAATGAAGGATTAAATGAATATTAAAATGTAAATATAACTGGTAAATTTTGTTACGTTGAGTACTTATTTATTTATTTAATTTTTCTACTGCACACTATTGTTGTGTCTTTTCAAACAGTTGGGTACATGCCTTTGGCGGGTGCCTACAAGGATTTATTTTTCACACCATGTTTGGCTCATGTCTTTGGCCCAAATAGATTACATTACTGTAGGTGTGGATAAGGGAAAGGGTCCTCATATAGGTTCTTGATTACTGCTTAGGAGTAGGGGAGCATGGGACCGGGCCTAGGCTCACAATTCTACCAGCTATTTTGTTTTGTTTTTATGTACTCTGTATTGTACTATACTGTATTGTTGTGTAACATGTTCTGGTTGTTTTCTTAGAACGTTAGACATGTTTCATCCTTATCTATATAACCATTGGTTATCTTTTACAGCAGTCATTTATTATAAATGTGTATGGTTTTTTGTTTCTGATGTTGTTGTATGTTTTATATTGTATTCCGTTGTGCTAACATTTGACAAATGAGGACATATTTTTCCCACTTTCAGACCGGGGGCCTCGCTACTAGTTGGCAGCCTCTGGCATTTGGGGAAATTCGCTTGAGGTCATGTGACAAACCAGGTTTGGGGCACCCGTTGATGCCACCCAGATCCGGGACGTTACACCGAATAGTGATTCCAATTCATTAATTAAAATACTAAAATTTTTAGAGTACTCTATATTTCTTGTATTTTATATTATTCATTAATTATTGGTTTATAGTTGTTATTTGAATTATTATTATTAATTAATATATTATATTAATCATATAGAAAGAATGTTTGGTTTTCATGGAGAGTATTAATAAAAAATTAATTAATATTTTTATTTTTCTAATTTCATTAATAATAACACACCTTGATTTTCATAAATATGAAATTATTTATTATAGATTATTAATATTCATTAATTATATTAATTTTAGATTCCTTGATTAAATATATAAATAATTTTTCATTATATAATATAATTTGGTTTTATATTAATTATAATTATAAATCATTTTTGAATGTAATGGAATGATTTAGCACTTCAAATTAAATTTTACTGAAGGAAACAATTCTATATTTATCATGTTTCTTTTGAGTGATTGTTATTAATATTGTCAGTTATTTTCTTAAGATAAATTAATATTAATTTGAAATATTCATTCATTTTTAATACAAGATATTATTGGAAAAAAAATCATATCAATCGTAATATTAAGAATTTTTGTTCTTAACTGTCCAATATTATGGATTCAAATAAGTTAATTTTATTTATTATTTAAATGTATCAAGACCCATGGATGGAAAGTAATACAATATTATCTTGAGAAAATATTTTTTGATATGAACATTCAAAATCTCAAAATACATGTGATTTTGTAAACATCCAAATATATAAGTTATTTTTTAGGAAAAAAATTTCATATTCTGTATAAAATACCAATGGGAACATAATATTCTATTAATTATATAGTATCCATATATTTTCATATATAAATACTTTATATATTTCAGTTAATATTAAATACATAACAATATTATCCATCACAAAACCATAATAGTTTAAACATAGTGGATTATAGATAAAAATTATTCTTATTTTTTAAAAGATATTAAAAATATCCCGTAATTTTGTTACCTCACAGTTCCCATAATAATAATAACCTACTGAAAAATCATCATATGTGGGAGAAGGGAATCATTTTAAAAGGGTGATATAAAATTACTTATAAGGGTAACCATGGATGATTTAAATTGATGATATTATGAAATCATAATATAAGAATAATGGTATGTGAACATATCATTTTTTAGATATTTCCTATAATTTTTTATTAGATAATTAAGATTTCATAGAGAACAATAAATTAGTATTTATCAATACAAGAATCAAAGGAATGATGATCCATAATTACTGAATATGAAAAATAATTTCATGTCATAAATATTTTTCACATCCTAAATAGTGTAGAAATAATATCATATTTCAAGGTAAAATAACAAGACCATCATATAAGAAATAAATGACTATTTACCTCATTGGATCAGTCACATCGGTATGTTTCCCATAAATTGTTAAGGAATTCTACTTGTTTACAAAAACATACCAAGCACGTTATCTTGTTTCCCATAATTATCTCATGATATATAACAATTTATCCAATATATTGGAGAAGATATAGTTTCCACCAATCATATAATGAAAATCATTAAAAATTGGGATATAGAATAAAAAAATACATCATATTTTAATACCTGAAAATACATTAGTTTCATAAACAATTCATCATATACAGACCCTTAGAAAAGAAATGGGTTTCACATGGATTTAATATTTTTATCACAAACATATAAAATCCAAAGATATAAAATACATGTTTTTCAATTACCATATACCATTAAATATTATGTAATATCATATGATTTAATCTTTTATGGAAAACAAATTTTAAATATCAGATGGAATATTTTTTCAAGAAATTAACCCTTTATTTTTAAAATAACATCTTTTTAAAAATATGTGCAATTATAATGTAAAAAATTATTATATAATAAAATTAGAACATGTAAATGATGATTCAAATAATGAATTTTACTAATAATATAAATATATATTAATGTTTTATAATTTTAATAAAACAATAATTTCACAAATTTTAAATCATAATAATATTTTGAAATTTGAAAAAAGTTTCCTTTGAAAAAAATTCTAAAATTTCAATCATGGGATAAAATAAAATTATTCAATAATTTGTTAATATTGAAATTTATCTGCAGAATGCTTTTTATTAAACATGGATATGTATTTTAAATATCAAATAAGTATCCAAATATAATCTTAAACATAAATAATCATGAATATTTATGAGAATGTAAAATAAGACCCTTACCTCAATTTTCAACGCATTGAAAACAATGTAAAATCTTATATAATAAATTTAAATTTATATTTCACCTATAACAAAGTAGTTTTCAAACATATAAAATCATGATAACATTTCCACATCATGTTTGTTAATAATTTCTTATATAAATTAATATTTTCGGTTGTTAATTTTAAAGTTTATCATGTGTATTTTAGTTTAGTAGTTTCAATCAATGTACACTTATATTGGTTCCTAATAACAAAAAAATGAGTAAGCATATTAATATAATATAAATTCGTTATATATAAATATATATTATTCCAAAATTTTCATAGATTAAAAAATTTATTACACCATTCTTAGAGATGGTGGGTCATATGTACACATGGAGGCTAATTACATTTTCAACTATTGAAATGAATGGATGGAAAATAACAATTACCCATAAAAAATTAATTACTATATAATATATATCATATAATTTAAACATGAGTTCACTCAGGATTGCCTCATTCCTCTATGATCATCCTCCCACTCGATCCTCACTTGGGATTTTGGGTCCTCGGGGGTTTAAGGTGATCTTCCACTGATTCTTGAATCAATTCAAAGGAGTTTCATGGTGGTTTATCTTGGTTATGACCATCCTCTTGGTTTTCTTGTGGTTTCCTCTAGATCCACGTCTCCCACATTCATGGTTTCTTAGATCTGCACTTGTTTTGTGTAGATCTAGGGTTGTGGATGTGTTAGATGATGATTTTAAGGCTTCTGAATTTTAGAGAAGGGGATCTAGAGAGGTTTCAGTGGTGTGTTCAGCGGATTGGAGGTTGTTTTGCTCGTGGGTAAATTTTTCAAGAACCCTAAAGGTAGGTGGCTTCTCTCTTGAATCCTCTTTGTTAGATCTAGTGGTTCATTGTTTACAATTAATATTTTTTCTAAAAAAATAATTGTGATTTGTTGTGAAAAAATAGTAGGAAATTCTCTTTGGTGATGTGTTGGGGGTTTTTGGGGAAAGAGGGTTTTTATGGTGAAATGTTGTTGTTGTGGATATTAAAATGGAAATTTAAAATGGGATTCTATGGTTGATTTGTGAAAATGTTTTACGGAAATTGTTTTCAATAAAGAGGTTGTATTATTGAAATAATTTTTGGCATGGAAAATGATTTTCAATAAATGGGTTAATTATTAAATTGGATTGATATGAAATGTAATGGATTGATTGCATGGGGTTGTGTCCTTGGTTGTTTTATGCTTGGTTTGATTTTATTTAAATGTTGTGTAGAAGTGGGCGTGAAGTCTCATTATAAAAGGTGATGGATATTGGTCGGAAGAACCACCATGTGGGTAGTGGTCTGGAAGTACCGCTAGTTGTGAATGGGTGAACAGGTTGGGCAGAATTCCCACCATTTTTGTTGTTTTGGTGTGAATGGGTGAATGGGTTGTGAGGATGTCCCACTATTTTTGAGTTTGTTATGCATTTCTTTTAATGTTGGACATTGTTGGGGTAGTTTGTGAATGATGAAATGTCTTGTGTAAGGTTTGGTTGGCTTTCCCTTGGTTGCTTGGATTCGGTGTGATGGCTTGGTAAGGGCATGTTTGGATTATATAAATGGTTATACTTTTAATTATTTTCTATAAATTGTTATATATAAATTTTCTAATGGTTTTATCCTAGTTTCTTGTGTAGGGAAGTCATTTTGGGAAAACCTAATGAGTTTTTGTACTCTCCCCCAGCTTTGGCACGTTGGTGTCTTTGCATATGTTGAGTATCATGATGTGGGAAAAGGTAATTCATATCCCTCCTTTAGTGGTGAATTGTGACGTCTTGGTGGAGCTTCAATATTGGAGCTTGGTGCGGAGCTGTGGTGGTGTCATGCCTTGTAGTGTTTGTTGTTTGGTTTCTGCTTGTACTCTGATGTGGTGTAGAAATGTTGGGTTGTATTGGTTTTGGGTTGTATTGTTGTACAACTTGGTTGTCTTTTGAGAATTCATGTTTAGCTATTTTATTTACATGCATCATATAGTGGTGATTATTGGATTGTTTGGTTGGTTTTGTCTTAAGGGAAAATCATTCCCCAATTTGATCTTCAAGCCCTCAACATTTGTTGCCAGCCGTTTTCATATTGGGAATGTCTCTTAAGGCCAAGTAGCCCTAATCTCCTCCTCATGCATTGAGGTAGCGGAATGGTGTTACAATGAATATAATGGAGATATAGCATTATATAAGAGAGGGGAAAACAACCATTTGAATTCCATAAAATATTAAAATATAATTATGTAAATTTCCAGCCAAATGGATCCAAAATACATATAAATAGAAAGGGGATAGAATTATGAACATTAATTAAGTAGTTTTTTTATTTTAAAATTATTATGAATTTTAGGTTATTTATAAAGATATTATTCTGATAAAAATAATTATTATCAATTATTACATTATTCGAAATAATTTGAATTAAATGAAATAATAAAAAATAGTGAGAATATAATATTATAATAAATCATTAACATGTTAACATCACATATACATTTCTAGGGACACATTAACCAACTAAATATAAAATTCATTTTATATTTTGAAAAATATTTTTTTTATTAATTGGAGAAATACTTCCAAGATGTTTCATATGAAATTAGGGTTATTATATATTTATTAAAATATTAAAATAAATTTTTATCTTGGAAATAATTTTTTATATATAAAAATATTAACATTTATACATTCATAAAGTATATTTCTGCTACTTGGACACGTGAGAGATATTATATTCATAGAGATAGAATTTTTTATATTTTTATCATTTATATAATATTTGTGTTATTTTCAAGGATTTGGGTCCATTGATCATGTGAAATTTTGGAATCTTGGGACATGGTTGTAATTACATTAATATAATAACAATTTGGATGACCAATTATAACCTTATCATTTACATTAATTCTGTATTAACTAGATTTATCTTTTAACGAGATGATATATTTTACCATTTTTAATTTTCATTTTACAAAAAAATACGCTATTTAAAATAATTTAAAATCTTGATTACAAATTTGGAATCAATATTATTAGATTCTATTTCTAAATTTTTTAAAATTTTATTTTTAAATTATAACGCACCCACGATAATTTCATTTAGAATACATAATTTTTATAATAAAAACTGATGTCTTATTTTACTATGAATAAAATAATAAGTATTGAATGTTTAAAATACTTTTCAAAGTAAATATTATTTAAAATTATTTAAATTTACTTTCCTATATTTATTGATATATTTTATTGAATAAAATTAAATTGCATTACGAAAACAATTAATTTTGAAAAACATCACTTTTATTTCCAAATAAACATTTCTAATTTATATGAAATTGTATGTAATGTATTAATTAGATAATTTTTTATACCATAATAATTTTATAATGTAGTTATTAACATTTGAACCCTTCAATACAACTTCTATGAAATAAAAGAGACATAATATTTTAATAATATTATTTGTTATATCCAAACTGAGAGATGCATGAAACACAATTCATCTAAGAAAAAAAAATTTATGGATAAGTATTTCATAACACGTATTACGTGTTATATTCTACCGCACTAAAAATTAATTTATTCCTTGAAAATTATCATTCTAATATAAAAAATTAGGATATCTCAATTAAATTACATCTTCAATTTCTCATGTACTTTCATTGAATTTGTGGATTATCCAAAAAACATTGCCATGGTAACTGGTCCTATTTTATAAAATTTTCTCCATGTCATAAAGAATCACTATTGGTTTTTCATCACATTATTGATCATGTTTTTGTGGTATGAACTATTATTTTTGTACATGTTATGTATTTGTTATGTAATTTCTTAGTAGAAATTCATAGAACTCTTCTTCAACTTTGGAGATATTCAGTGGAAGTTTTTATTGAAGAGGGTATATCATGATAAAAATAAGAAATTAAAAAATGATAAATATAAATAATTCTTATATTTTTCATTTTTATGGATTCTCAAATAATTATTCCATTTGAAACAGATATAAAATCCCTCTTACAAACCATTAATCCTGTATATCACTGATTATTTTAGTAGAAATAAATCCCCAACTCTTAGATTCATACATGTGATACTAAATGTATCTAACATTGTTAGGTATTTTCATATCTAAATGAGGTCACAAAATCATTCCTTCTCAAATTCATTCTACTATGTTGGAGATATGAAATTTATACTACAGAGGGATTCTTTTGAAGCCATATGATTTGTTGTGTGAAGTTTATTCCTCAAATAAAATTCATCAATGTTAAGATGTTAATCACAAACACTTCTGAAATACATAGGGGATTCTATCAACATGTCTTCAATACATTTAATGGCCCTCTCATAATTACAATCTATATATGGATGTAAATAAATTTTTGAACATAACCATTTCTGAAAGTCCTTATGAATACTTGTCTATAACAACATGGTAAAAATATGACCCAAATAAGATATAATTGATAGTGGTAAACCATGTAATATGACCACATAATGTACAACCATGAATATTGATCAAAAGAGAAATAATATCTAATGGAATATAAGTGTGCTATCTTCAGGAGGTGATGGAATATAACCAATATAGGATTAGTCCATTTAGATTCTTGTTGGTGTTTAAAAAGGAAGTCTGTGGTAATATTTTCCCATTTTCATTCTAGTTTAGGTAATGGTTGAAACCACCCATTATAATACAATTTATTAACCTTAACATGCAGACATAACAATAACCATGAAAAATACTCTCCAATATATCTTTTAATATTACCCCCCCAGAAATAACCTTTCTTGTTTAGGAACTACTTTTTTTCAACCAAAATGAAATGGGAATGGGGAAATATTATCCACATCCTGCATCTCCATCTAAAGTTATGTTATTAGGGGGAAATGGACACAATTCAGCAATGTTATTATTCCCTCATTATAAACTTTGATATTAGGAATAATGTTTTACTGTTTTTGTAGTTATTCATATTTCTTTTGATCATCTATAATCCTTACAAAGATGGATTCTTGATCATTAATTCTAAATAGATTATACTTATCCCATTCCTACACAAATTTAAAATACATCATCTAAAAAAAATAAAATATTGGACCATCTATTTTTATAATCATAGAAAATCTACTATGGTTATTTTGACACAAATAACCATATATCTCCATCATTACCTTCTGTTGGTAACTTATTGAGAATTTGTAATCACTAATCATTACCAACCATCATCTTTGGAGCTTGTTAATAACATTTTGGGTGAAATATATACATTAATCTTTTTTGAAAAATATATATGCTAATACCTTATCTATAGAGGTAATTACACTATATCTTTAATACATATATTACTTTATCTAACTAAAAAATCTTGAGTTGGTTAAATTTTTCCATAAAATCAATTTTCCTGAATTTTTTTTAGGAATCTTGATATTATGTACAAGGGTCCATCCCAATCAATTCATGTATCCAACATTATAGATCACAACACATTCACCACTATAGGGTTGTGTAAGAAAATGGGGGATGTCCATGCTTCTATTAAGTTCATTAAAATATTCCACATATTAATTAGTCTAAATAATCATGCATCTCTTATGAGATATCATGGTTACTGGATTAGATAGCTGAGAAATATTTTCCACAAGGAACAAATAATATCTATCTAAACCATTTAAAATATGGATTTAAATGGATATGGTTATTCATGAAAATTTATGAATAACATTTATCTTTGAAGTATCTATTAATATACCAACACTTGAGATTATATAACCAATAATCTAATCTTTTTAAGGAAAATTCATAGTTGGTAAATTTTTCAAAAATATTATCCTTCATAAGGGTTTTATCAAAATATTTATGTGATTTTAATGATACTTCTATCTCAGTGAAAATACAATGATATCTACTACAAAAAACTTATACAAATGGGAGAAGGTAATATCTAATGATTAGATTCACTAAATACATGATTAAAGTTGGTGAATTAGTAATTCCAGAAGGCATGACTATAATTTGTTTTTCCATTACTTATAAAATAATTAAAACATGATTATATCCTCATTATGACCCCCAATTGATGATATTATAAATTAATTTCTTTCTATAGAATTTATTATGGCCCCCATATTTTAACAAATAAATAAAAAATATTTCGTAGAGGATACTTATTCTTATTGTAATCTTGTTATGTTCATGATTATTAAGGTATATTCACATTGATCCATTATTAATTTTTAACACATATAACAGGTTCACAATAAGGATACACAGTTGGCTGAATTAATCCTTTCTAAATATTCTCTTTGAGTTACTTGTTAAAATTCAAAAAAAACTATTTGGATATGTTCTGTATGGAGTATTTAAACTATGAATAGAACTAAAGTTGGTTTCTATTGAAAAATCTACAACATAATTTGGTCGAAGACCCTATATTATTTCCTGATATACATTTAAAATATCATATACAACATATGTGTCTTTAATTTTTATTTTCTCAAAAGAAATTTAATATTGATAAATATCATTTGTAGGAATTAAAACCCCCAATTATTGAATAAATTTCACTTGAAATTTTGTATTACCCAACATATCTACAAATAATTTAAGGTTCTTCATAAATATGATATTGGACTTCCCTTGCATTGGAATGTTAATATTTATATGTAGAAAAATCTAATACATTCCATGAATAACATAAAATTTAACTGAATGTGCAATCAAAAAATTTTAGAAACAATGTTATAATTATCATTAATTAATAATTAATTATAAGCAAGATAAGAATACATTGTGGAATTAGGTGTTTTCACAGCATACTCAACATCCAATTGTTTTATTGATTGATATTAATGCTTTCAAATGGGGCATGCATCATCCGATTTGGTGATGTACTGATTTGATTCCACACATTCTCTATTTCTAATGGTTGGCGTAATTCATCGAATCATTAGATATGTCTGATCCATGATCGTAGTGCGATGATGGGAGGTTGGTTCATCCTTCCATGGATTCCTCCTTAGAACTCGACACTTGGTACTGTTCTCTCTTATAGATTATGACATTGTTAGTGAACCTCATCCCCTAGTCCATAGCATTGTGAACTTTGGTTAATTACATTGCTTCTATATATATATATATATTCCAATGGATTTATCAAAAAAATCTTGCATTGGTCAGGGAAGTAGTCACATTGGGCATCAGTGGCATGTCTGGATGATGGAATACTCGTAACCCTTAATTTTCCTTATAATATGTATTCTCAATGGTGTGAAAGACATGACATCCCACACCGATCATATGGTATCTTATATTTATTGAATGAATTTTAAGTGTTTAATCAAGAATCCCATGCTTAACATAATGTTTGTTTTGATTTAATGTCTTATTGACATGGGTCTAACTGATAATAATGTCCCACAGGAACTGATGGGATATATAAGGACCCGACCTTTAACATTACATAATCGTAAATTATGTGCAGAATTCACAATGAGGATATTTTCAAGTTTATAGTTTTAGATAATTAGACTATAAATATAACATAACAACTTGAATATTATACGTAAACTATACTACCCAGTATCCTTTTTTCATAAAATATAATCTTATAAAATGAAACATGTCCAGTTCCATGTTTTAGACATCATGACTTTTCTTTGATCACATCCTTGTCCTGATTCCACTTCATGACATAAGAAATAAAATTCAATAACATGGGATGAGAAAAAATCTCATTAAGGGATACATAAATAAGGAAAACTATTAGTTTTTAAATGCAACAAGTAAACAAGGAATAATTTATCAGAAGTAATACTTTTAACTTTTATAATGTATTAAATACTCTTCACTGAATAAAAATCAATATTTACAATTTTGTAACCAAAAAATTACCATATTACCCATATAAAGAACACATAATATAGAAAAGTAAATTGGTATATAAACATACTTAAATGGAATAACCACATGGTCGACTTCTAAACATATCACTAAATGGAATAGCCATATAGACGACTTCTATACCCAAGGTGTAAGAACCACGGTTTTTATTCATGAGTAATGGGTTTCTTTATTTACTTTCTCCATTAGTACATTTTAGAAAATAAGGAAAATGGGGAAAAATACAAAATTCTGTGGGTACACTCCGTGTACTTTTCCACATGCTGTGTACTTTGGCTATGTGGGATGAGTACATAGGCTGTGTAGCCCTGTCGATGTTGAAATGTGTAAAAACTGACTACACACCATGTAGTGGAAATTTACACACCGAGTAGTCAGTCAGTAGGTGAAAAATTAGGCGGTGGATTTAGCCGCTAGCTAAGCAATAGTACACGTTGTGTATTAGAAGATACACACTGTATACTCATGTTGGAAAATGAACAGTTCGGTTGTGAAAAGTAACCACCATAGGAAAACTTAAATAATGAAAAGTACACACCGTGTAGTTTTTTTCGTTTAAAATGGATGTATCCTCCTCGGTTCATAGAGGAATATTATAAAGCTGGAGGAGAGAGAGAGATACAACCATAGATTAGAGGATCTCCCTACCACACACCGGGAACCTGATTTTGTATATGTCGATCACCTTGGAACCACACGGGTAAGCTATTCCTTCTTCTAGAGCCTTTTATACCAATTCATTTTTGAGGGAATGTTATTTGAGTTTGAACCGGATTATGTTAACCTCATATCAACTATTTTCATGTTTTTTTTGGTAGGCATCATTCACATATACCGATCATGGGCGATCGAGGAGGGCGGTTTGGTGATTAAATTCAAACTGCTATGTGTTTTTGTGTATCGTAGTGCTACGAACCCATGTTTGGGGTGTCTTATGGCTATTGTCTTTGTTAAAAATTATCTATAACTGCATAGATAAGCATTTGATAAGTTATAAAATGATATTTTGGATCAATGCTTGGATCCATGACAACCCCTTGGGTGCATTCCTCTATTTAGCCATTTGGCCAGGTTACTTGAGGGTATACCATAAAATTTTGCATGCTTTAAAATTTCTTTGAGAGGAATTATATATAATTGCTTGCTTATATTTTGGGATCGGCCTGGTTACTTTTATCGCCTGAGGGAAGTGTTTCTTTTAGAATACGAGCCACCTTTCTAATGCATCTGGGTAGTAGTTTATCTGCATGTGGTCGACACCTCATACACCTGTGGGAAATATTAGTTATGCATGTGGGAAGACATCTATGGGTTTTGATTATGATTAACTGAGGGTAAGGATTGAATATTATAGGACATTGTTATCATGAATATTCATCATGGTGATTTTCATATGTTGTACCTTCCATGTTAAAGCACAGGCTTGGCAGGGTTAAATGAATATTAAAATTGAAATATTTTTGGTAGAGTTAGTTACTTTTGAATACTGCTTACTTTATTGCATTTACTACTGCACGCTGTTGTTGAACGTTTTCACTGATAGCTGGGAACATGCCTTTCGTGGTTGCCTACTGGGATTTATTTCCCACACCCTATTTGGGTCATGTATTCACCCAAAAAAGACTGTATTGATGCAGGTGTCGATAGGGGAAAGGGTCCCTACATAAGTACATGATTTTTTCAGAGGAGTAGGAGAGCATGGGACTGAGCTTAGGCTCGTGATGCTGGTGAGTTCCTATTGCACTATTTTGTTTTGTTTTGTTGTACCTTTTACTTTTAGTTGTATTGTATTGTATTGCAGTGTGTCCTGTTCTTGTTATTTTCATAAAATTTGTAACATGCTGTGTCATTATATATATGACTTCTAGTTCTATTTTACATTAGTTGTATATTATTTACTACTATCAATGTTTCATGTTTTATGTTATATATATTTTCCGATGTTCTAAACTTTGACAAATGAGGGCACAATTTACCCACTATCAGGACTGGGCCCTCGCTGCTAGTCGGCAGCCTCTGGAGTTTGGGGAAATGTGCATGACGTCATGAGACCAACTGGATTCGGGGAACCCGTGGCATGGCCCCCGGATCCGGGACGTTACAAAGTTCTATCAAAGATGTTCTTTTATATGACTTACTATTTGGAGCCTTAGTCCTGGATAGGACGGAAATGGTAGTTGGTAATAAGTTGTGCCCGGAAGTAGCTAACCTATGTACATAGAAAAGCCAATCTACATCGTTATTGTAATTATTACAGGATTAACAATTTTACAGATGATTTGATTTTCACCGTTGGGTGACGCACTTTTGATTGTTCTGTTTATATGTAAAACATGGGTTATATTTAGTTTAAACCCGATGAGATGAGGGTATTCCATCTCATTAATCATTTAGGAACGTGGTAAATTCACATGAAATTCATTCCTTCCATGCCATGTAGGTGCATTAGAAATTGCATGAGGTTGTGATAGTTTTTGTGCTATAAAAGCTTTCTTTTGTGATAGCTGCATTGATAAATATCTGCTATTTGTTACAGTATTCTTGTGTGAGGTTGTTGAAATAAGGAACACCAAATTTAGGTTTTTCGGGAGTATGGGCCCTCAAAAACCAGAATTTGACATATCATTAACGCTTTTACCTTTTTATAACATGTATAAGATTCTAAACATTTACTCGCAGGGAGAATGGGCCCTCACAAATCAGAATTTGGTGCTTAGCTGTTGTCATTAGTGTTTCTAGGTTCCAGATTAGTTTCTAAGGCTTGATGTTCGGAAAAACCCAAAATACAAGCCCAATAGTTTTGAGAACACGCCATGTATTATTCTGTTCAGGAAGAAGAGAAAATCTTTTTAGTACACACCGTGTACAATAAGTACACTCCGTGTAGTAACTAACCATGTCCTAGGCCATGTGGGAGGAGACATGGGATGGGGGAAGTTATATAGGGAACACAATGTGTAGTTATTTCACATGTCGTGTTGTGTGGACCCTGTGTCCGCCCGTGTAACTAACAAAAAAGACCTGGGAAATCATTTCATGTGCACAACATGTCAATGAGGAACATGCCGTGTAGTGTTACCTGGAGACCCGACCGTGTAGATAACAAACATAGGTCAGTATTACCTCTTCTTAAACACATTGTGTACGTGTGGGACACACTGTGTAGTCCTTACTTGGGAATAATAGTGTGGACATGGCCGTGTGGTTGGGAAGATAGAGTTGTGCACACACAGTGTGTCGGTGTAAAACATAGTGTAGGGTCAACCGAGTGGTTAGCCATGTCACTAACAACACAGGAAGTGGTAAATTAAGTCGTACATGTTGTGTATCTCTGGAACCCGTCGTGTAGTTTTTTGTAAAGGAGATCATTGTGGCTATGTCGTGTGAAGGGACTCAGGAAGGGATGGAGGATTCAAGTACATGTCGTGTGTGTGGACAACATTCCATGTGTTTGGGGTGTTACATGTCCATTTATAGTTGGAATACACGCCCATGTGAATGGATTTTGATAACACACCATGTACAATATATACACGTCATGTAGTCATGTTTCTTAAATCTTGACTGATTTCTTTCTCCTATTAACTTCTTTGTCTCCTTGTTATCTGTCTTTGGAAATATTGATCTAAGCTGTGTGTTTGACCTTGTAGAGTAATTCCACCGAGATGACAACTAATTTTTCACCAAGAGTGCTGTCAATATTATACTTCTGGGATGGTAGGCCATGGGATCCCAGTTGACCCTCCAGTAGTGCCAGATGTGACGACATCCATTATACTAGACACAGGCGCAGAGGCTCAGTTCCGTGATGGTTTCATGTGGTTCATAATAACCTTCCAAGGAGCATTGTAGGCCACCACATCTATGGAAGAGCTAACGCATATATTCCAGTAGCAGCATCAGCCAACCTTTTTAGGTGATGTTAGACCACAGGCTGCTGAGTCAGGGATAGATTTAGTGGTGACTATTTTCAAGCATCTAGAGATGCCTACAAGGTGGAGGGTTAGGCTTGCTACTTATATGCACTGTGATTCTGCCAAGGGGATGTGGGATGTTAACACCCTATCAGAGCATCACCGAGACATGGCGTGGGAATATTTTCATGCAGATTTCTTTGAATTATTCTTCCAGGAGACGATAAGGGCAGATCAAGATTGAGAGTTCATGAATCTGCATCATGGCACTCTTGCAGAGATGTATTATTCTGCTCGCTTCACCGAGATTCATCGTTTTTCATGCGTAATGGTGGGTGATGAGTCATTGAGGTCTAGAAACATTGATGATGGTCTTCGATATAACATCTGAGAACAGGTTGATGTTTTTAGGTTTCATTTAGTGCATGCTAATATGAACCTGGCACTGATTACTGAATGAAACCTATGGGAAGCTACTGGTGTGGGCCAGGGTGGTTTGACACCATTTTCTTTCACTATTTCAACCTGTTAGAGGAAGAGGTAGATGGATTTCTCTCATGGTTGATGTACTAGCCAGAGGAATATTTCAGGTGGTTAGGTCATGTGCTACCAGTGTAGAAAATAGGATCACCAGAGACTGCAGTGTCCACATGACCCAGTGGAATGCCAAGCATGCGTCAGGATGGGTCATCTTCAGCATTTTTTGTAGGGAGATTCCACCAGTGGCTAGTGAGAGAGGTTATGTGTAGACTCCGCATGCGGGATCAGGACCACCTGCTTCTTACAAGTCAGGAAACTGTAATATTTCAGGGCATGTAGGCAGAGATAGTGGTTGTGGCCATGGTAGCCAGACCTCGGGATCTTAGAGGAAATAGTGCGGGACAGCTCAAGGTAGATAGGTTGTGTCACAGGGCCGCAACACTGGGTAGGCATATACAGTGCAACAGATCCAACATGAGAAGGATCTGGGACATTATACTGTGAGAGTTACTATTCTAGTAGCTTCTATATTATCTTCATAACTTTTCGATACAGGGCCTACACATAGATTTATATTTGTGGCTATTGTGGAGAGTCTTGGGCTCTGTGTTTCTTTTTCTTCTGATGTTATGATGCTTGACACTCCATCGAGAACTAGAACATCTGGTGTGTGTTAGTGCAAAGAGTTACCCTAGAGGTTATTGGATGTCACGTTCTATGGGACCTCTATGTATTGGAGATGACAAGTCATGATGTCATTCTCGGTATGGAATTATTTGTACCCATTCACGCTTTTGTGGATTTCTGTCATCGTAGGTTGAGTTTTACGTCACCAAAGGGCATACAGTTTCTATACAGGGGAGAATGGGATGTCCAGGCGAGCCGAGTTGGAACCAAGCATCGTGGGTGAGGTTGAGTGGTAGCCTAGATTGCGAGTTTATATATGGATGATCAAGGGACTTGTTATAAGGATTTCCCTCTAGTTTTTGATCGTTTCATGGATGTCTTCTTAGAATAATTTTTAGGACTACCTCCAGAGCGAGAGCTGTATTTCTTTATTGGGCATGTGCTAGGAGTGGCACTGATGTCCATTCCTCATTATAGGATAGCTACACCTGAGTTGCAGGAGCTCAAGAGATAGTTATAGGAGTTGCAGTCAAAGGGTTTCATCTGACCCAACACTTCTCCTTGGGGTTCACCGGTTCTTTTTGTGAAGAAGGCAGATGGTACTCTTAGACATTGAGTGGATTATCGAAAGCTAAACCAACTGACGGTTAAGAACTGATATCCCTTACCGAGGATTGATGATATTTTTTATTAAATTCGAGGAGAAACAGTGTTCTCAAAGATTGAATTGAGATACGGTTATCATCAGTTATGTGTTAGACCATCAGACATACCGCTTAAATATTTTCAGAGCTGATGTTGTCTATATGAGTAATTGTTTATGCTGTTCAGAGTCACGAACGCACCATCAGTTTTCATGGATCTAATGAATTGTGTCTTCCACTATTATCTAGACCCATTTTTTGTAGTCTTCAGGGACGACATCTTGGTGTACTCTCACACTCGACAAAACCATGAAACCCATCTTGAGATCATATTGAGTACACTGAGATAGAATAAGCTATATGTTAAGATCTCAATGTGCCACTTTTTGATAGACTAAATACACATCCTAGGTCATATTTTCTTAGAGACAGGAAATGCGGTAGTCCCAGAGAATGTGAGAGCAGTAGTTCCTAGGAGTATCCTAAGAACGTGTTTAAAATACAGAGTTTCTTGAGGTTGTCTGGTTACTACAGGCACATTATATAAGACTTCTCCAACATAACAGTGCCATTGACAGGTTTTACTAAGAATGGTGTGATGTTTGTTTGGTTAGAAGCTTGCGAGATAGCCTTTCATGTTCTCAAGGGAAGGTTGTCATCACCAACAATCCTGATAATTCCAAAGCAAGGGAAGGGCTATACCGTTTACTGTGATGCATCAGGTATTGGGAAAGGATCTGTGTTGATGTAGGGTGATCAAGTAGTTGTTTACGGGTCTTGGCAGTTGAGGCCACATGAGAAAAATTAATCGATGAATGATTTCAAGTTAGCTGCAGTTGTGCATGTGTTGCGTTGTTGGAGAATTTTCCTATTGGGTGAGCATTTTGAGATTTTCACCGACCAAAAAAGTCTCAAATATATCTTTACCCCGCTTGACTTGAATTTTAGACAGCAAAGTAGTGTTGAATATCTTCAGTCCTTCAATTGTTATCATGCATATACACCTGGTAAGGGTAATTTAGTTGCTGATACACTGAGCAGGAAGACTCAGACACATGAAATTCATGAGGCCAGTGGTGAGTGGAAGCTTATGGCTTTGTTCTCTGAGGTGAATTTGGAGGTGCATGACAGTCAGGGGTAGACTTATCTTATTCTTTACTTTTTCTTCTACCATCATATATAGAGTGAGGATGAGATAACTATCGGATTTAGAAGGCCTAGTTCAACAGGAGTCAGTGGCAAGTGATTACCCTCATCCTGGTTGGGCGATAGGCGATGACAAGGTACTACATTTTCATGGAATATTATGTGTTCTAGGGGATATACACGAGGAGATGATGTGGGAGTTTAATGATTTATCTTGGGCAGTGCACCCCAGAGTTACCTCGATGTACTGTGACTTGAGATGTAAGTATTGGTGGTCGGGTATGAAACGGGAAGTTACTGGTTTTTTCAGAGATCTTCCACCTGTCAGCAGGTGAAGACGGAGCATCAGAGGCTAGCCGGACTGTTACATCAGTTTCCCATTACGAAGTGGAAAAGGGATTATGTCATGATAGATATAGTGACTGGGTTGTCGAGGTCACCTCGAAGTAGTGATGCCATGTGGGTTGTTGTAGATAGACCTATGATGGTAGCTCACTTTTTCCAATCAAGGAAACCTTCAATGTTAACGAGCTCAGAAAGTTGAAAATCTATGAGGTTGTATGTCTTCATGGGGTTCCTCATTCTGTCATTTTAAATAGGGATGACTATATTACATATCGTTTATGGCAGAGTTTTCAGAGAGAACTGGGTACACAGGTGCTTCTGAACACAGATTACCACCCTCATATCGATGACTAGTCAAATCATATGATACAGGTTCATGAGGACATGCTACATGAATGTGTCCTAGACATTGGGGCCTCTTGGGAGAAGCATATACCCCTGGTCATGTTTTTTTGATAATAATAGCTATCAGGTAACTATTGAGATGGCACCATATGAGGATTTATATGGTAGTCCATTTCGATCACCTTTGTGCTAGATGGAGGCAAGCGAGGTAGCATTAATGGGACCATGTCTTGTCGAGGAGACTTTATAGTTGGTCCAGTTGGTACATTCCATGTTCTTTGGCCATGTGGGATGAGTACACATGGTGTGTAGCCCTATCGGTGATGAAAGGTTTAAAAACCAACTACACGACATGTAGTGGGTATTTACACACCATGTAGTCAGTCGGCAGGTGAATAGTAAGGTAGTGGAAGTAGCTACCAGCTGACCGACAGTACACGCTGTGTGTTCAAAAATACATGTCGTGTACTCATTTTGGCAAGTGAACAGTTCAGTGATGAAATGTTGTAGCAAGAGGAACAATTAATTGATTAAAATTACACACCATGTACTTGAGAGTACATGCCATGTAGTTTTTTTCGCTTAAAATGGGATGTTGCCTCCATTATTCACAGAGGAAACATAGAACGCTAGAGGAGATTGGGAGAGACAGCCGGATCCTGGAGGATCTCCCAACCGCACACCAGGATCCCGATTCTATATCTGTTGATCTGCATGGAACTTCATGGGTAATCTCTTCATTCTCCTAGAGAATTTATTACCAATTCTTTCCTGAGGGAATGTTATTTATGTTTGAATGGGATTTTGTTCACCTCATATCTTCTCTGTTATTTTTTGTTTCGAAAGGCATCGTTCACATATACTGATTAGGGGCGATCGAGGTAGGTGGTTTGGTGTTTAAATTCTAACTGCTATGTTTATTTCTGTATCGTTGTTCTATGAACCAATGTTTGGGGTGTTTTATGGATGTGGCCTTTGCTGAAAATTAACTAGAACTGCATAAATAAGCTTTTGATAAGTTAAAACTGCTATATGGGATCCATGCATGGATCCAAGAACACCCCCAGGGTGCGTTCCTATATTTATCCATTTGGCTAGGTTACCTGAGGGTATACCATAAAATTTAGCATTCTTTAAAATTGATTTGAGAGGAATTGTATATAATTTCTTGCATATATGTTGTGCTCGGCCCAGTTATTTGTATATCCTAAGGGCTGTGGTTTGTTTAGCATGTGGGAAACCATTATCATGCATGTGGGTAGTAGTTTTTGTGCCTGTGGGCGACACCTTATAAGCCTGTGTGCAAAAATCATAATGCTTGTGGGTGGACACCTGTGGTTTTTTACTATGATTACATGAGGTAGGGATTGTATGTCCGAGGACAGTGTTATCAAGAATATTCATCGTGGTGATTTCAATATGTTATACATTCCATGTTAAACCACAAGCTTGGAAGGGTTAAATGAATATCAAAAATTTCAATATTACTGGTAGAGTTAGTTAATTTGAGTACTTCTTATTTTATTTCATTTACTAATGCACATTGTTGTTCCACATATTCACTGAGATTTTTGCACGAGCCCTTGGTTGTTGTCTACTAAGATTTATTTCTCACACACTGTTTGGGTCATGTCTTCGGCCCGAACAGACTATATTTTTGTAGCTTTCGATAGGGGAAAGGGTCCCTATACTACTACATGATTGTTGAAGAGGAGTAGGAGATTATGTGACCGAGCTTAGGCTTGCAATGCAGGTGAGTTCTTGTTGCACTGCTTTGTTTAGTTTAGTTGTACCTTGTACTTTGAGTTGTATAGTATTGTATTGCAGTTTATTCTGTTCTGGCTGTTTTTGTAGAATTTGTGACATGCACCATCTAAATATATATGTCTTCTGGTTCTCTTAAACTTTAGTTGTAATTTTATTACTACTTTCACTGTTGCATATTGTTTGTTATTTATCTTCCCCATTGTGCTACACATTGAAAAATGAGGGAATATGTTTCCCACTATCAGACCTAGGCTCTCGCTGCTAGTTGGAAACTTCTACTGTTTGGGGAAATGCAGCTGAGGTCATGTGAAAAACCTTGTTCGGGGCACCCGTGGCATGTCACCCGGATCCAGGATGTTACACAATGCATTGGAGGTTATAACGTAACCACACGTCCTTTTTTATCATGGCACAACCCGCAATTTGGTTTATCACATAACCACCCATTAAATTTCCATGTAACATTATAAAATCATAACACATAAAATGTTGTATATATATACATTTCACTAATAACATTTCCACATTTCAATTACAATATATCATTTCAAGATATTGACATAATCAATGATTAATCAATCCATTTTCGATACCATTTAAAACATTTAATAATGTTATATTTGAATCAATGTGTCTCATACCACATTGATGATTTTAAAGGAATTAAAATTTTAAAACAGTAATGTTCATATAATTAAATACTAAAACCATTTTGAAAACATGGGCATTAATGATAAATATTTATAATAATAATTATTAAATGCTTTTAAAATTATGTTTTAGTTAATGAGTCTCGTAACTCCTGAGAAAAACATGACTAAACATAAATGAAGAATATTATAAAAAACAACTTATAATATCCTGAGAATAACGGTATTCATGATATAATATTAAAAATGTATGTATATACATCATATAAGTGTTAATTGTCCCATAACAACAATGATGTCTCAAGGGAATGTACATTGAAATGAAATTCCTTATAGAGGAGGTGTCCCTAGATTAAGGAAAAATAAATTACATAATTGTGTGTGAAAAATAAGACTACAAACAACATAAGTGGATATTATGTGTGAAAAAATCATAGGTTATTCATATATATTTATAACATTACATAATCAAGAAGTATATGTTTAACCACAAGAATTGAAATTGGGTTAAGATGTTCCATCATAGAAGTTCGATAGACTAACAACGTCACTTTAAAATTCAGGAAAATAATTTTTTGAGAGATAAAATTGTATATCATCACATAGAAATACAATTTAAATAATTAATTATATATAATAACGTATCCCAACACTAGAAGATGTAAATTAAAAGGCACAAAAAAATTATTCTTTAAAAAAGAGGAGGGTGAACGGTTCCCTTAATTATTTGGTAACTTATGAAACATTCACCATATGAAAGAAGGATCATAAAATAAAGTTTTAATTACCCATAAATTAATGTATATTACATAATTAACACACTCATGGTAAGTAAATGCATCACACAAAAGGAAATAGTGTCAATATATCACGAATCTCAAAGTAATAAGATGTGAGATGAAAATCTCGTACCACTTGTAATCAATCAAGTCGTATGACCAAAAGTTAATAACCACAAAGTGATTAAAAAATAATATGAATATAAAGGAAATAATTATAATTTATATCAAATTTATGTAAACAATACACCACATTAAATAAATAGGTGGCAAACAATGGAAATGTCATAGAATTAAAAGTTAGATAAGAAACCCCTTACCTCGTGTCCGACTTGACACGTGTGTTCCCTATTCTACATGAATAACAAACATAAGATAATTTATACTTGATTAAGAAACCATTAAAAGTTTATTATACATTTAATATCAATTATTATCTTTTAAAAAAATTATATAATCATTTAAGTTAATAATGGTCATTTTGTCGATATTTTTTATTTCAGTAAAAAATGGACTCCTTCTAATTATAAGTTGTTCATGTTGTCAAAATTTCATTATATCCAGAATGATATTAATGATTTATATATCATATATATCATTTATATCCAGTATATATATATATATATGTATTTATAATATTATATAACATTTGTAGATGAGAAATGAAATGCACCGTTCATGGAGAAAGTAAGTTGTATGTACGCATGAACGCTACTTCCATTTCTATTTCTTATTGTAATGGAATTGAAATTAATGATACATAATTATATTATAATTATATTACAATATCATATATAATTTAATTAACTCTACCCATTATACATTCCAGAAAAGGAATGAACGAGTCATATCACTTTGAGGGGGCAGTAGTTCGCACTTCCTCAAATGAGATTATAGTATTTACCCACTATAGAAAAATAAATTTATACAATAAACGAATCATATAAAATCATATAAACACTATAAATATAATATAAATCATATATAAATACATTTCTATCAGAATGAACACCCTGATAGGTAGTTGAAGATATTTTTACAATCATTGCTTCATGAGACAGTAGTTCTCCATCCACAGAAACAATATGTTCTTTACCTATTAGACGGAGGTGTGTGCAATTGTAGTTTAAAATACATCTCATAAAAACAATGTAGTATATTAATGGTATTTATTTTGTTAAAATGTAATGAATTTAAAAGAGTTTCGGGGGTGGGATAAGTATAATAAAACAAAATAAAACAAAATAATTTAAAAGAAACGGTTACCTTTAATTCAGGTAACTCACTTTGGATTGAACCAAAAGGGATTCTTAATGTGCCTTCCTTCTATGGTAAGTCTTCTAGGTGTAAATTATGGATCTTTAGAGATTTTTTGGGCACTGTTTGGACGTTCCATGTGTCTTGAGATGTGTGAGGAATGGGTTAGAAGTGAGGGATTTTTATATGGTGGAGGAGGGGTTCCTTAGGAAATTGTAAAAATATTATTTTATTATATAATTATTTTCAGTTTCTGAATTACCGAAACCTATTAATGTCAAAGATAATATGACTCATGGTCTAAAAAAATTCATCCAATATAAATTTGACAGGATTTGGATGTTATTTTAATATTTATAATCTTATTTATTTAAATCATTTATTAATGAGGAAAATACGGAATCATTTATGTGTCATAGATACTTTAACTTATTTGATGTATAAAAAATATAAACAAAATATCATGATGTATAAATATTTATATATTTTCTAAGAATATCTATAGTAAAAAATCTAACTAATATAACCCCATGTAAAAATTAATTTACTAAAAGATATTTGTTTCTGTTATTTTTGTCTTTATTTTAAATTACTTAATATAATGTGTTATTATCACTCTCATGTGGCTCCATGGGGTCTCAAAATCTACCCAAGTATTCCCATGGTTGTCCACAACTCATCCAAGAAGGTTAGGACATGTTTTAAGGTAATTTTGTATTATTATGATATTCTTTTTACCTTGAATTACCATATTTACCATTAACTGTGTTAAACAAAAGTCAGAAGTTACTATTCAACCAGAATTATTTTCATCTTATTGAGAAAAATTTTACATAATAATAACAACAATGTATGTAGGTTTTTTTAATTTCAATTCACTAAAGTGGTAAAATTTCATTTAATTGAAAAAGTCGGTTTTTAACTACTACTAAGTGGTTTCACTATTCATAAAAAATTGACGTTTTTCAGAAAAATACTAAAAATTCAGACTAATCTATATTTGACATTCAAAATTCAAAAATTATGTCTATTTTACAAAATTAAAAACATATATGTTTCATTAATTATTTTTAAATAAATTTCTACTTGTCAAAACAAATAGTATGTTTTTAAAAACAATATCTGACAAAAGATTGACACTTGTTTATGTCCAACATCAAACTATGATTAATTTCAATGACCACCATTAGATTGAATGGTAAAAATATAATTTAATTTCACTTTAAGAACATTTAAAAATATAATGTATCCATATAAATAAATTAGATTCAAAATAATAATTGAACTAAAATACATTATTTGTCATTATTCACCCAAAAAAAGAATTTTATCCGAAAAGTACAAAAATTTTACCCAAAGTGAATTTTGAAGTCCTGATTATAAAGAATAATTTTATTTTGTCTAATAGAACATATAAAAGTGACCAAAACATGATTTAATTAAGGTTCACCATTAAATGTTTGTAAATCAACCATTTCAAGTAAATAATTCTTAGAATTATATTTATTCAAATTTTAAGCCTCTAACATTTAGTTAATAAATATAAAAACTTTTAAAAAACATGTATAATCCTATGGTAGTAATTTTTTTTTCTTTACCCAAAATAAAAAGGATATGCATCAAATACCATTTAAAATTATAATATTATATTATTATTATTTTAGTATGACCCAATGTTGTGTGCAACGTATGATTTCAAAGAAACATGTTGTTGTGTCTCAGGTATGCCATTGAACACATCATCCCGTTTAATGTAAAATTAATAAATAATTTACAAATAATAATAAATATTAAAATTTCATATTATTTATTTACCTGGGATGTTTCATCCTTCTCCCCTTTTGAGAATTGTGTCCTGTCAATTTTAACATAGGAATTGGAAACATCATTGAAAGTTTCATATCGAAAAAATAGTAAATAAATCTATCACTTTAAATAAATAATGATATATAAAAAGGTCTCTGAAGACAATATATACTGAGATTTCTTGAAAACATGGATATAGAAGTTAAACTAACTCTCGTCTATTAATAGAGAGTGATAAGGAACTTGATCATAGAAAGGTAACTTCCACTATACTATAAATTTGTGGTTAGGAAAAAGTTTGATGATAAAATAGAGCTTACATATTTTCTTACATCAATATCCTTTTCATATAGTTGATAAATTTTATTAATAACTATACTAAGATCGTAAGGAAATATACTTACTTGTAATGTATAGTGTCACCCTATAATAAAATTCTACCACAAACTCATATTTTCTCTAAACTGTAATAATTCAAGATTACTTTATCACACCTGATGTGCTTGAATAAACTTCTATAGTGTCACATAATCTACAAAAGATAAATATATATTTCCTCTATCCTTAGAAATCAACCTAAACAAAAAATGGTTAGTAGAAGAGTAGATAATCAGTAAAAGGATAATCTTTTTCAAAAATATAAACAACTCTTCATCTCCAAAATTTAACAAACAATACCCACAGTTCATCAACGACCATTCATCATACAACTGTCCTTAAAATTATTCAAAATAATAATAACTAAAATTGTAACCAAAAACTCAAAAGTATTTAAATCACATAGTCTTCCACATTAAATCATAATATTTATCTCAAAAAACATAGACTACTCTTAAAGACTCATACTAATGTTTAATTAACTTAATCACATATTCTCTATTATAGGTTAATCATTTCCATAAATAACCATAATCACCTTATTTCCAAAATAAAAACATATATTCTTCCAAAATAAAATTCCATCCATTACTCCACAAATTCAATCCCAAGGCATTCGATTTCCCTTAAGCAGATATTTTTCCTAAAAGAGAGAATGTCTTCCAAAATAACATTTATCACATAATCACCAAATAATTTTCCTATACTAATGATGTCAATTTGATATAACATATAAACCCAAATAAACATATTCTTGATAAAAAAACATTTAACTAAAAAATTTAGTCATACTAACCAGGGACATCACATAGTCCAGTGGTAGGCGATTAATCCCAACCACACATTGGTTGTGGGATTGATTCCTGCAGCTTTGTCTGACGTGAAGGGTTGTCACAGGGTCTGTTTGTTGTAATTTTTCAAAAGAATATAATTTTATAACATTCCAAAAAAGAGATAATTTCATCAAAAATAATCATAACATTTTTTAACCAAAAACGTTATCTAATAACATTAATTTTGCATCCCAAAATGTATTAACCTATAATTGCCTCAAATATTAGGATCATATAAACCGCAATGGTTATTTATAACTATATCCACAAAATAAAAGACAATTATTACTTTAATACACATTTCATATATCAAACATCAGGGTTACACATACAAAATTTTTTTTTCTAATGTAATCCCATCATAAAAAGATCCTTAATAATGTTAAGCATTTCACCATCCTAAAATCTATAATAACACTTGAATACCTTATATGTTGACTTCATAATAAATAAATGTTATTCATGACCCAATAACCATTACTTTCCAACTTATTCTTAAATACTTAATTCCATCATACAAAATCATGAGTCATACCCTAAAATTCAATAATATAAAAACATATGGTAAGAAATAATCCATACCTTTCTTTGGTCATTGAAGTTTCTTCATCCTCAATAATAATGGAATTAGGAATTGGATACCATATATTTTTACAATGCTGGTGATCCCATTTCCAAACCATCTGCATAGGACATCTGTTTGTATAATGACCTTGTACACCACATTTAAAACATTCAATCGATCCCACAGAAAGAACGTCTTCCCCTTTCCACGAGTCAACTAGATGGTTCCTTTTTCTATTGTAGGTTCTTGCTTTATGGCCTTCATTTACACATTTTTAGCATCTTACCATCCCTTTGATGCATTTTCCTATGTGTTTCTTTCAAAATCCATGACAAATTGGTTTTTGAACTTATTTACCTTTATGGTTATTACCCAAAAATCTGTAAGGATATGTTTCTTGTATATATGATTCCTTATAAAAACCACCATGGTTCAGGTGGTAAATAATGAAACTATATAGTATGTTTAGAATAACCACAATTGTTATCATTACAGATCCCATTTCAATAAGTTGCAAATTCAGAAAATCGTAACAGTTTTCTTCACAATCACTAATATTGTAGTGCCTACTAAATCCAGAAAGATACGAAAACCAAAAAGGATAGTTTCTTTATATTGGTAAAATCAACATATAATATCTTATGAGGAGGGTAAATACTAAGATAGTCTTATTCATGTTATCTTAAACTCATTAAGTTATCTAAAAAACTATGACTCTTTCTAATATGATAACCATTATGGTTATGTAACATATGATTAAATAACATTATAACCTATAAAGTTAATGAATGAAAACTCTCATACCAACTATAGGGACATGGCCTTAAAAATTACATAATCTTGAATTATGTCAAGAATTCAAATTGAGGATCTTTTCTGGTTTAGATTTTTAGACAATTAGGTCATAACTATTACATAACAACATGGATATTAAAAGTAGACACTAGTACCCAGTATCCATTTTTAATAAAAAAAATAGTTAAAAAGATACATGTCCAATTCCATGTTTTAGACATGATGAAATTTCTTTGATCACATCCTTGTCCCTATTCCACTTCATGTCCTTTGAAAAACATTACAAAAACATGGGATGAGCAAAAAATCATAGTAAGGGATTCCGAGAGAAGGAAAACTGTTAGTTTTTAATAGAAATAAGTAAACCATGAATACATTATCGTATCTAATAATTTTCACCTTTATGAAGTAGGAAATACTCATCACAGAATAATAGATCATTACTAACCCTTTTATAACCAAACTATTATCATAAATCCCATATAAAGAACACATAACATATAAAGGTAACTTGGGACATAAAAAATCTTAAATGGAATAATAATACGGTCGACTTCCTCAAATATCACTAAATTGAATATCCATATGGCTGACGTCCATACCCAATGCATTGGAGGTTATAACGTAACCACCCATCCTAGATTATCACAGCCCCACCCATAATTTGGTTTATCATGTAACCAAGTGTCCAATGTCCAAGTAAAATTATAAAATCATAACACATAGAATATTGTAAATATAAACATTTCACTAATAACATTACTACATTGAAATTATAATATACCATTTCTAGATATTGACATAATCAATGCTCAATCAAATCTTTTCTGAAACCATTTAAAAATAAAAATAAATATACCTTTGAATCAAAATCTCCCATACCACCATGAAGTTTTAAAAGGAATTAAAATTTTAAAATATTAATGTCCATATAAATAAATACTAAAACCCATTTTGAAAACATGGACATTAATGCGAAATATTTATAATAAGAATTATTTTATTCTTTTAAAATGGTTTTTTAATTAAAGAGTCTTATAACAATTGAGAAACACTTGGAAAAAAATAATTGAAGAATAGAATAAAAAACTTATAATATCATGAAAATAAGGGTATTAATGATATAATATTCCTAATGTCAATATATACACCATATAGAAGTGAAATTACATTCAACAATAATGATGTCTGAAGGTAATGGGAATTGAGACAAAATCCCTTATAATGACAATATCCTTAGATTAAGGATAAATCAATAACATGATTTTTTATGAAAAATAATAATAAAATAAATATATGTGGATATTATGTATGAAAAAATCATAGGTCATTCACCCATATATATAAAACGAAATATTTAAGAAATATAAGTTTAACCCCAAAAATTTAAATTGGGTTAAGAAATTCCCTTACAGAAATTCGACAGCCAAAGAGAGTCATTTTAAAATTCAGAAAAATAATTTGATGAGAAATAAAAGGGTATCTAATCAATTAGACATAAAATTTACATCTTTAAGGAAATATAAGAACATATTTCAACATTTTAATATTTAAATTAAAAGACATAACAAAATGATGTCTTTAAAAAAGAGGAGGGTGGAAGGTTCATTTATCGAGTTTGTAACATACGAAACATTCACCATATGAATTAAGGATCATAAAATGGAGATTTATTTACTCATAAATTAATGTATATTGCACAATTAATTAAATCATGGGCATTACATACACCAAAAAAAGGAAATAGTGGCAATACAACACGAATCTCACGGAAATAAGAAGTTAGACGATAATCTCTTACCATTTTGTAATCAATAGTGTTGTATGACCAAAAGTTAACAACCATCAAATTATTCACGGAATAACATGATTATAAAAAGAATAATTATAATCCACTATATCTACTAAATCTGGGTACCTCCCAGCTTACATGTCGCCTCCACGCTCAACCACGTCACCCAAATAACACTTCCATTCACGATTCTACCCCTAGACCGCCGCGCGCTACCTCCTAATCCATTTCTCTCCGCGCGACTCCTTCCATTCGCTTATCCTGGTACTCCAGCCATGATTAGGGTTTCAACAGAGCTCCAATCAACACACCGCCGGTGGAATCTGCTCATCTCCTCCCGCATGTCGTCCCTGGAATCAATGCGCTTACCATCCCCGGTCATTTCTTTGTTCCCACCATCCACACCATCCCACTCTCGGTATTTTCCTCCAATACGATTAGGGTTCCAGACCACTTCCCTCCGCCGCTTCATCTGCTCTCTCCCTTAACCTTATATGGCTACGGCACCTCCAATTTGGTTTCTAGGGTTCGCGGTCGTGATACCCCTCCCTGGATTTCTCCTCCCGCTCGTCCTGTTGACCGAGGGTGGTTGCAACACTTATCAACAGACTACTTTCTGCCCTCTATTTTCCATCCCTGAGCACAATCTCTGAATCCCCTCTCCCACTCCCCTCAATGAATACCCTCTGAACTCATGACACCAACTCCGTGTGATCAACCAGGCCCCAAGCCCTGACCGAATCGCATCAGCATCCACCGATTTCATACAACATCAACCGATTCCTTTGAGATTGATTCAGGTCGGTAATTTCGTCGCCTAATTTCTAGGTAACTGTGCATTTATGAAAAGCTTCATTTACAGGGTTGCAAGTATTGAGTTACATGGATCTCTGCTTTTTAGAATGTATGATTCACTAACTCTATAGTTGTTTTCCCACATTCAAATACATGTTCTATATGGTGTTTTGGATGGATCTTAAGTGTATATAGCGTTTATATTATTTTCAAGATCCTATTTGGACTTCAAATAATCCTACCTATTATCCCACCTATATTACCTTTTCTGTTTGTGTTTAACTGACTAGGTTACGACTAATTTCCCACTCACTTCTCTATATGGTTCGACATACCATGAAATTGTACTACTTGGAAATAGAATCTTGGTTCCCCTCCATTAATATGGAACTAAATTTTACATAATTACATACATATAGTTGAAACATTAATGTTTTAACATCATTTATATGTAAGGTTTTCCATATTAGTCATTCGTATATATTTCCGTAGGGTGCTTTGGGTGTTTCTTATATTGATTTAGAGTTCATCTAATATTCAATGTCATGTTTTCCCTTCAAATAATCTGACCATTTTTTCTCTTTTCTGTTTTTGTTTAACTTACATTGTTACGTTCCCTCCCTATTGAGTTCTCTGTATGGTTCGACATACCATGAATGTGTAGTGCTTGGAGATAGTATCTTGGTGACCCTACATTAAGATGGCACTGAGAATTACATAATTACATATAGGTAGTTGAAACATTAATGTTTCAAGATTATTTATATGTAAGTGTTTCCTAATTAGTTGTTCACAGATATTTATGGACTGCTTATTAAAGTGTTTCCCTATTAGTCATTCATAGATATTTTCTGGACTACTTATTGTACATCTGTGGAACTCTTGGGAGTTCGATCGGGGAATCCATGCCTGGATGCAGCATCCGAGCTGTCTGGATCCTCAACTATCTACTTTTTCATCTTTTTTAGGTATTTCCTCTACATCAAATAATTGAGTTAGATTTTCCAAAGTTGATCTTTACCTTGGGTTTTTATGTGGCTGACTAATCTGATTCTTGTGAAATTTTTACTAATATTAACCTTTTGCTAAATATTCATTTCTTTGGTTTGTTATCTTTTATTTTTTATCTGTATGTTGTCATACATATATGTTTTTGCTTCATGGTCTAATGAATATTAACTTTTTGATCTATTTAACGTTAGAAATCACTTTTCCTTGGAAACTGGTTTCTAATTTGCTAAACCAATTTCAGGATATTCCCAGTGGCCGAGAAACATTGGCTAGAAGCTTGCAAGGGTGATATAGACAACCCTGGTGATGAAAATTTCATTTATCTTTTTATTATGACCACTCTCTTTGATTTTTTATTTGGATTATCAATTTGGTATGTATATTAAATTTCTAATTAAAATTGTTTACTTTGTAAATTTCATGTTTTTTATTCATGTCATTATTTTACATTTTAAATTTTATAACATACAGTTTGTTGTATTTTCAGGTAATTTTGGATCATTGCTGCATGCAGTTTTTCCACCATCTATAACAATGCATAGCCTCTAAGATTCATCAATTTCCAATGGTATAGGCCTAAATTTATTTTCCACTCAGGACACTGTCTATAGCTTTATAGGTTAGGCTTTTTCCTTCATGTTGTTTCATTCACACATTGTTTTCATTTGATGTGTGTCCGTTGTGTGGTTCTCAGTCAATTTGTGTTCAGAGTTTTCTTAATGGGTTCTTAATTTCCCCATTGTAAAAGTTATTTATTTATTTAGTTTACAAGGATATGATGTCCTGGCCTAACTAAATTTTTCTATAATATGGGTAAGTATTTCCTTCATGATTCCTTTTTCATGTCTATTAGGTTTTTCTGATTTCTATGGTTTCATTAGGCTTATGTTGTCATTGCAGCCTCCTTTGAATAAATACTACTGATTTCAAGATGGAGGAATTTTGAACCCCAAAACTGATTATTGTTCCATTCAAGAACGTTTTATAAACATCTGCAAGGCATTTTTTTTTTCTGAAAATCACTTTATTATAAAAATCGATCTTCGTTACATTTTTCATTAGCTCATTGATACTTTTAAATTTGGCGTACTGTTTCCGGTGTTGTTGTGGTTCTTAATGTTTGTTGCTGCATTGATTGAATTGGTTATCACTAATTGATGATGCTACCACTGAAGCTATAAAGGTTTTCAGTGAAAGAAAACACATTCTATTAGTATATTTATCTGGTTTTAGAATGTATTTCTGATTATACATTTTTTCTGATTGAACAAGCATGTGAACTGTCACCCCATTTTTGAAAGAAAAATTGAGACTGGGTAGCCTACATATGCATGTACTCATTATGATATGTATTTTTTTTATGGGGTCATCATAAATGAATCCCACATAACCATTAAATTCTGGATTCACTATTGTTTTTTCTGTGCAGGCTGGAATTTCTCATTTTCATGATAGTTGTACAACATAGAGGGAATCAGGTGCATGTTCAATCCTAAATTTCAATTTTAGCTGATGAGCTTCTACCTTATTTCCTCTTATTACATCACTATAACACAAATGATGATTTCTGTATGTAAATTCTTTTCAATGACCACTTCATTTCTAAAAAATGGTAATCAACAGTTCTCTCCCACTTCTGCTACTATTTCTTTTTAAGTTGCCTCTTTTTGATTTGATGGCATAACATGTATAGTAAATATAGATTGGTTATCATGCATTTTACATCCAACTATTGCACATAATTATAATATAGTTGATGCCAATGGAAGGAAATCAGTGAACATTTCCAGTGTTTGGATGAAAGGTCTAGATCTTACATGGTGACCGGGTGGAGTCACATTACAATTTGGGGGAATAGAACATAATGGAAGTGGGATCATTTGGCGTATTCTGGAGAAGTAGATATTTTATTTTTATTTTATCTTTTATTTATTTTTTATTTCATTAAATTTGAGTATACATTTATTTCTTTTTTTGAGGTTAGTATTTCCCTTTTTTCTATTCTCAATATGTTCTTTGAGTGGTTTATTATGTGTTTGCTATAATATATTACGTTTTGTGTTAGAATCATTTATTTTATAGGTTATTCGTTTAGTATTCCATTTGAGGATCGTATGACCTCAACTCAACATTAATTATCATAATGATAATAATTTTAATTAACCATTTGAATGTTGTTTTCATTAATGTGTTTGAATTCTTCATGGTGAAATTAAAATTTTATTCTTTATAACTTAATGTAAATGTATAAAATATTTATGATGTCAACTTAATTGTGTATTCTACTTTAATTTCCTATCAGTTTTTATTTCATTTTACAATCAAATGTTTTTTTCAATTTTATTTTAGATTTAGTTTATTAATGTTATTGAAATCACTATCCTTAGAATAATTCCATTCCTATAAATTTATCGTTAATTTTTTTGACTATATTCATGAGGTATCCCTATTTTCACCACATGTATTTCAATATTATGTACCATCAAATAGTGATTTAAATATATTCAATAGTAATGTTCATTATTAACATCGAATCATAGAAATTTCTTATTGTGTTTAAATTCTTCATGCTCAAAATAAATTTTTATTCCATTAAAACTTTCTTCAATATTTTCTACTATATTGATGATGTCTCTATAGTATATCCAGTTTTCTAATTTTATGTACCACAATGTTTTGTCCATAGGGAAATTATATTGAACTTAATTGTTCGTTAATGAATTTGAATAATGGCATTTTGTTATTGAATATAAGCATTGTTTTATAACATCGTGCAAGTGCACGGGTGAGTACTAGTTTATATCAAATGGAAGTACAAAATAGACCACTTTCAAAAAATAAGTGCTAAACAATGAAAATGTCATGGAAATAAAAGTGATATAAGAAAACCCTTACCTTCTGTCTGACTTGACTTGTTTGTTCCTTTTCCTTCCTAAAAAATAATCACAAGTTAATTTATACTTGATTAAGAACCATTTTCATGTTTATTATTCCTTTTATATCACTAATTACCTTGTTATAAAAAGTATGTAATCATTTAAGTTAATAATGTTTGTTTTGTCGCTATTTGGTATTTGAGTCAAAAATGGACTTCTTATAAATAGATGTTGTTCATGTGGTAATAATTTCATTAGATATATAATTATATTGATGATTTAGATATCATATATATCATATATATGCAGTATATATATGAATTTATAATAGTACATAACATTTTTAGATAATAAATGAAATGCACCGTTCATGGAGATGGTAAGTCGTACGTACGCATGAATGCTACTTCCATTTCTATTTCGTATTGTAATGGAATGGAATCATAATGATACATAATTATATTATAATTCAAGTATAAAATCATATATAATTTCAATAACTCTACCCTTTATATGTTTTACATAATGCATGAATGAGTCATGTCACTTTGAGAGGGTGGTAGTCCACACTTCCTCAAATGAGATTATCATATTTACCCACTATGGAAACCGTAAAGGTATTACATAAATGAAAAATAAAGCATAATAGAAACAATATAAATATAATAAATATCATATATAAATACTATTCCATAATTATGGCCACCAAGAGAGGCAGATGGAGAAATTTTAATAATCATCATTTCGTGAGGCAGTAGTTCGCTGTCCCCAGAAACAGTATGTTTTTTTCCAATTAGACGAAGGTGTGTTGATGTGTAGTTAGAATGCTTCTCATAAAAACAAACTTTTGTATTATGTATACTTATTTTGTTATAAAATAAAGAATAAAAAGTGTTTAGGGGGTTGGAGAAGTAAAATAAAACAAAATAAAACAAAATAATTTAAGAGAAACTGTTACCTTTAATTCAGGTAACTCCCTTTGGTTTGAACACAATGTACTTCTTGAAGAGACTTCTACCTAAGGTAAGTCTTCAAGGTAAAATATAGGGATCTATAAAGATTACTCGGGTTGGTTTTGGATGAGGCAATGGGCTTGAGAGGTGTGAGGAATGGGTTAGAAGTGTGGGGTTTTATTTGGGGGGTGATGGGTTCTTTAGGAAAGTGTGAAAATATTATTTTTTTTATATAATGATATTCGGTTTATAAAGGTCCAAAAATCATTAATGTCTAAGATAATATGAATCCTGGTTGAACTAAATTGATCCAATAATAATTGGACGTATTGTGTTTGTTATTTTAATATTTATAATATTATTTATTTAAATCATTTATTAATGAGGTAAATACTTCATCATTTATGTGTCATATATAATTTAATATATCTAATCTCTTAAAATTATCAAAAAAATACCATGATGTAGGAAATTATTTAATATTTCTGAAGAATATTTATAGTCAAAATGATAACTAATATAACCCCATGTAAAATTTAATTTACTAAAAGATATTGGTTTGTGTCATATTGGTCTTTATTTTAAAATAATTAATATAATGTGTCATTATCACTCTCTAGTGGCTCCATAGGGTCTCAAAATCTATCCAAGGATTTCCATGGTTGGCCATAACTCATCTAATAATGTTAAGACATGTGTTAAGGTAATTTTGTTTTATTTGTATATTATTTTTACCTTGAATTACCCTATTTACCTTTAACTGCGGTAAATAAATGTCAAAAGTTACTATTCATCAATAATTATTTTTTTCTTACTGAACCACATTTTACATACAAATAAAAAACACGTATGTCAATTTTGTGAAATTCAATTCACAGAAGCAATAAAAGATCATTTAAATGAAAAAGTCAGGTTTTTAACTACTCCTAAGTGGTTTCACTATTCATATTAAATTGATGTTTTTCAGAAAAATACCAAAAAATTTAGCCTAAGATATATTTGATATTCCAAATTAAAAAAATATTTCTATTTTAAAAAAATTAAAAACATAGATGTTTAATTCATTAATTTAATATAAATTCATGTTTTCGAAACAAATAGCGTCTTTTTAAGAAACTATATCTATCAAACGATTGACACTTGTTTATGTCCAATTTCAATGTGAAATTAATTCCAATGAACACCATTGGATTAAATTGTAAAAATATAAATTAATTACACTTTAAATTCAATTAATAAAATAATATAACCATAAAAATATTAGATTAAAATGTATATTTGAATTAAAATACAGTGTTTTTCACTTTTCACCAAAAAATGAATTTTATTAGAAAAATATGAAAATATATCCCAAAGTGAATTTTTATGTCCAAAATAAAAATATGAATTTTATATTTTCAAATATAACATATAAAAGTGACCAAAACATGAATTATTGAGGGTTCTCCATCAAAAGGTGGTAAATCTACCTCTTAAATTAAATTATGCTTAAAATTAGATTTATTCACATTTTAAGCCTCTAACATTTATGGGATTAATGTGAAGACATTTGACAAACATGTATAATCATATTGTATTTAGATCTTTCATTACAATCAATACAATGATTGTGTGTCAACTACCTTTTAAATCAATAGTATTATATTATTATTTTTCATTATGACTCAACGATGTGTGCAATGTAAGATTTCAAAGAATCATGTTGTTGTGTATTAGGCATTCCATCGAAAATAGCATCCCCATTAAAGTAAAATTATTAACTAATTTAGAAATATTAATAAATATGACAATTCATATTCTTTATTTTTCCACGATGTTACAAGATAAGCAAATCACGATGAGGGAACACTAGGACAGTTTATCTGATTGGTGGATTTGAATTTTTAATGAGGACATATCCATGATTTTTGTACCCCATAATAGTAATATTTCACAACATGATGGGGTATATCCCAAAAAGGTGTCACATAGTTTTATCATTAGAGATATGGGAATTCATATGACGATGAATTGGAGTGATGCTTGAAAAAATATTATCATATAACATGATGAATGATGATTTTGAAAACACTAAGGGTGGATCAGGGAGGTTAACCCCAATGAGGGTACAACAAGGTTTACCATTGTCTAGGATTGAACGTCACAGAGGATTCCTATATACCATGTGTAGAAGAAAAATATCACAACCCACATATATCTAAGGGATGATATTTGGATTACACATGCATAGTTACCCATCACCAGAGGAACAATATTGGATGGAAGAATATGAATTGTGTGGGAATTATGTATGTTTAGAATCCCTGGTGTAGAAAAGGAATGTAAATATATGAGTGGGGATTATTCAAAGAAATAGAATAGAATGATGAATTTATCCCACTTTGATGTGGTGTCCCAATTAAAAATCAAGATGGATGTGGATGACGCATGAGAAATACATGGAATGGCTGGAGTGGATGGGGTGATATAACCAGGATATGGGTGAGGTGCTGGATGAAGTGCTGGTGGTGCATCAAAACACCCAAAATAGGTGATTCTCGTGTGATTTTTCCAATAAAGAGAAGATGTTACATCATTAATGATGATATGAACACATCTCAAGTTAGATCATAGAGATGGGAACCACTAGGAAGGAGACCATGTTTTACTAATGGTTAGAATCGACCCTCATGGAGGCATCATATATACCCTTCCTATAAGGAAGGGATTTGAACCAATTTAGTTCATGTATCCCATTATTTTTAACATCATATGACATGGATGAGAGACAAATGACATGAAACAAATGGAATGGAAGGATTGAGGATATAGAACCTCCATGAGGCTTTATATATAACCCAAAAAATGGGGATCAGAATACTAAGTTCTAATTGGGGTATTTGGGTAAGACATATAATGAGGAGTCCAAAGAATGTGATGTGGGGATGATGCATTGATTCTTCTACGGTATACCTGAAGGACATGTTACCTCTAACTGAGGCATGATACTCTCGAGATATAGTGGATTATGGAAATATTATTATGGGAATGAATGTTGGAGGATTCTCAGATTTGAGAGATTCACCCCCTAGGTGGTGGACACCATGGTTTACTAACGGCCAAGATTGAACCTCATGGAGGATTCCTACATACCCTCTTTAAGTTATAGGGATCCAAACACCTGTAGTTTGGTTATTTGCATCTTACTCATGGTAAGAGGCTCGTGATGGTGGTAGTTTGGGATTAATCTAGTATGGATGCCCAGAAAAGGGTATCAAAATTACTAATAAAAAATTTCACCAAGAAAGTCATTTCCGTTGTGAGAAAAAAATGGAATGTAATTGACTATATTATCCAATGAAAAAATATTCTTCAATAAGGAATGAAGTGGTGATTACACATATGAGTGGCCCATGGATAAAAATTACCAAGGGAGAGGGATGAATAGTTGAGTGTCCCCTACAACCATATCACTTCTTATGATTTTTTACAAAGGAGGAGAGGGGATAAATAGAATTATTCCTGAAATGATTGGATGGGGACTACACTAGAATAGTGTCTATTTCCCTATAAGAAAATTCCATTCAACGAAAGGATAATAAAATTCCATGTGATTAAGATCTCAAAACCATTTTGATGAGTAGTTATTGAAAATTCCTATGGTTGGGAACCCCATCATAAAGGAACACAAGGAGGATAAAATTTAACATAGTGTACTGAGGATCATAGTACATGGTAGTTTAATAGACCACACTTCAATCGGGGATGGATTGCTCCTCACCCGTTCGAAATACCTTACTAACACCGAACCACATAATGGAAGGGATGAAACCATAAATTACATGATAAAATAGAGTTTAGAAGTGGATAGTTTTGGGGTCCATGATATCATGACTATGTGAAGAAGTAATATATTTTGACATACATATCATAGTCACCACTATGTTAAGAAACACAATAGGGAAGACCACACAGGGGACCATGAAATCACAACATACAAGCCTTGAGGGATGCAAAAAAGTGGGACTCATGATGTAGGGGGTGTCCTTGAGAGGCGATTCATGAATCTCAGGTGCTTCACTAAGTTAAAGGGCATCCCAAATAAAAGAGGTCCATGATTCAGGGTGATTCTTTTTTGGCATGGAGTCATTAGTTATAAAATCAATAATTTATATAGGGTTAATGCTATTTGATGGTTCAGGTATCCCCAATGGAATTATTACTCCATGAATTGAATATTCATTCATTAAGGGTATCATTATAATAGTTCTAGGTAAATTAGAACATGGTAAATAATGTTTCAAAATTCCCCAATGCAATGTCGAATTCTTTTTTTTTGATTGAGTTCATCTTGATGATGGGATTTTTGAAAACGGATGTCATAAAAGGCATGGTCGGGGTAAGAATTCTTATGAGGAGGGGGGAAAAGGTATTTATTGTAAAATGGTTCACATAATTCTTATAATAATAAAGTGATGTAGAAATGATCTCTATGAAGATGTGTGGGGATTGATGGACCTAGTGTGCATCCCATGAATGTCATCAGGGTTGGTCATGAGGCTCATCGAACTCAAGGATCCTTCCATAAAATGTTTTAACTATGTTCATAGGTATCACCATGTTTGTGGATCCAACATCAATGTCTTGTTTATTCATGAGGATCATGGGTTTCATTAAAGTGCTTTGTGAGGGAGAACCCCTTGATGATATTTAGTCTGTTTGAGGTTGATTTCATCACAACCAGTTATGGATTTCATCAAATTTTCATGGGGAACATATTATGATGCCAAAATATTCCACCATAGAATGGTGATGATGTAAAAAAGGAGGGTCATATTGTTAGGGTAACCTACCAAAAACAAGGTGGTCGTGATAATGGCTTGTCCCGAATGGGAATACTGCATACTAGGTGAAGGCCATCATGAAGCTCATGGGCGTGAAGGTCACCAAGAATCTCAGTTGGAAATAATCTATAAATAAGGTGTGAGAGTCCCATTACCTATAATAGATCTATACAATCAATTGTTCATGATCTCTCTTTTCATGAACTGATAGACTCAAAAAACACATTTTCCAGAACGACGTTCTTTGGACTGTTTCTCTATGAACTATTTTATTGAACCATGGCATGCTGATCCAATGTTTCTCCTAGATATGGGAAGAGTCCATTGTGTCTTTTTGATATAGTACTATGTGACCCATTTTCATGAGTTATACTCACAATGATTACTATGAAAATTATAAAGGTCTCAATTATGATTGCTTCTTGGGAAGCTTTTTGGGTGGATCTTAGAGAGGTTTCCCATAGAAAATATGTGATGAAAAATATCATGATTGATGATTATGATCATATTCATTTTAATCAAGAGTCACTTGATGTGATGGTGGAAGGTGTGTAGAATGTGTTTCCTCTTTGCAAGAGACATCCCTTGTATTTCTTATGTCTATGTGATAATCTAACGTCCATGTTCTGGGTGCCGCCTCGAGGTGCACCATACCTGGTCGGTCGCAAGGACTAAAACGTATTTCAACGAATTCCAGAGGCTGATGACTAACTGAAAGGGCCTTGGGTGTGATTGGGTAATCTATGACCTTATTATAAGAGTATCATAACATAAATAATGAAATAACAGAAGCATAAGTAGTAATAAAAACATGCAATAGTAAAAACTGAAAACTGCAAGTTGGTAAACAACTGTAGACCATATATAAATGTTTATGTCACATATGTCCAGGAAAACAACCAAATAAGTCAAAATGCTAGAAGAAATTACTAAACCAATGTAAAAAAATGAAAACATGTAAATAACTCCAGCAGCATTGCAAGCCTCAGCTTGGTCTCATGCTCTCTAGCTCCACAGCAATGAAGTACCTAAAACATAAGGGACCATTCCCTTGTCTATACATGTAGTAATATGACCCGTTTGGGCCCAAAATCATGACCTCAACATGGTGTGAGACGAATCCTAATAAGAAACCACTGAATGATCTATGCCTAATAGTCAGTGAATATAGATAGCATACAATATAAAAAATGAAACAATAAAAAAGGATATACTCAAAAGTAAAAAAACCTACAGATTCAATTAAATTTAGTTATATTTATCAAATTATTCATCCAAACCATCATAATAAATACTATGTGATATTATCACAATCTGGCCCCTCTAGTTCAGCTCAGAAAAGACTCTCTGAGGATGCACTCACCATCAATTCCCCCTTGTTGTCCCATAACTATAAACTACATACACTCTGGGGTAACACTCAACATCCAATTCCCGTTTTGGTCTTGCAATTTGTAATTGTAGACACTCTGAGGGAGAACTCACTCCCACTCCCCCTATGGTCTCGTAATGTGAAGAGTATAACAAAAACTCTAAGAAATCCATCATTGTCCATTTCCCCTCTATTCTAACTACACAAGGTTCCCACAATCTGGTGTATGTAAATCATGCATAATAAATATCCAGCATCCAATATAAATCACAATATTCTACTTGCATAAACTACTAAAAAACTTGTCAGAAGTAATTCAAAAAATATAACTCCATCCAAATAGCACTAGGCATAAAAAACATCACATCCTAAAAGGTAAAACTAGACCCACCTGACAATATCAGTTGAAACATGGGAAAACACATCCATATCATGGTAATTAAACCCTATTATCGAACATGATATCTAACTCAAGAAATAATGGCATAATAGGAATTAAAAGGGGAATTCCCTAAACACAGAATACCCCGAACTAGGTTATTGGGCACTTTTGCACATATAATTGAAATAAAAACTATGGATAGGCACAAACCACCATCCTCGACGATGTACGATCGATATAGTTGAACCTCACCCTTTATATCAACCATGAACATCATAGATATACAAAAACGTCAAAAAATATCAACCACATATATCTCAGGAAATTGTAGGAAATAAGAGAAGAGGCTCCAGAAGAAGGAAGAACTAACCATGGCGATTCCAACATAATCGACAATGGTCTATTCAGTGAAAAGACGGTGGGTCGAGGGATTGAAGAAGAATTTCCATTCCTAATCGCTCCTCGAATAGAAATATCTAGAAGAAGGGTGTTCTGTAAAACAGATGCGATCTCATTCTGATTTAACAAATAATACAAAAATTACATGGCATTTTCATTTAATGTACATTCTTTGTATGTGGCTTAACCGGACTCCGCATTAGGCAGTCTCTATGTCACCCCATATGATTCTATACACGTCCATTACACGGCCAGTACATAGCTACCCGTGGCAACAGGGTACACGATCTGTAATCTTATGTACATGGAATGTATTACATATAATTCTAGAAATGTCACTTTATCTCAAAAACACTTTAAATAATGATCCATGCCATGAAATAAGATCCAGGTTCGTACAAACTTCTTCCCTTAAAGAAATATGTCCCTGAAATTCCCAATAAAGGTGATGAAGGAGAATATTCAAACAGCTCCGGCCACTACGATTGTACATCAGCCTCCGTCTCCCAACTATCATACTGTACTCGATCATGCTTCCATAGAACCTATAATAGAGGAACATACCATCCATGGATAATATTTGCGCTTCGATCAGCAATCTAGATATAATTCTACAAGAATGAATCATCAACCTCAAACTCAACCTCCTCAGTTTGAAAAACATGAGATGGGACTGAGAAGTAATGACACAACTAAGAAACATTGAAGCCTTGGTGCATAGCCTGATACCTCTGAGAAAAATGAAGCAGATATGCAACATGCATGTCTCCCTCCTAAACCTCAATCAACCCGATTTATCATTGTGAAATCATTACCCATCTCTTAATAATACTATGACTCATCATCAGTTTGGCATGTATAAAAACCTATACTCTGACCTCAAACTCTAGAGGTCGTCTTTGCCTATCACCATAAGACACCTGTCATTACTGTTTAGTATCCAACCTCTTCGGAATAAATTATACCTATTATGTGGTTTCTTAAACAAGATTAGGTCATAGCATAGCAACCTCTCCTTCGACCATCCAATATAGGGTTGATCAGTATGGCCTACCAAAAAATTTATTATAAGGTACCATTTAAATAGTTTTCTTGAAAATTATTTTTGTAGGAAAACTCCACTAGGGGTATGTGCTTCTCACAAGAACCTCAAAAATATAGAATTCATGCTTGAAGGATGTCATATTGAACCTGAATCGTATGCTCAGACTAGCCATATATCAGGGGATGGTAACATGTAATCATAAGAACTTGTGTACCCAATGGCCTTTGTAACCCTTCTAGACCCGAGTTATAAAACGGGAATCCATGTCTGAAGTGTTGGAGCGCAAAACCCCTAGAAAATGTAAAAGATCTCAGATGTACATCCATCCCAACTCATCCACACTGACGGTCTCCTTGATTGGAAAAAAGTGTTCAACCATCATGAGTCTGTCAATGAAAACCAAAACAACATCATTCCATTGAGTAGACCTAGGAAAACATGTCACAAAGCTCATTGTGACATCATTCCAAATTCACCCAGGAAAGGGTAACCACTACAAAATCCATGGAGGTCGCTGATGATATGCCTTTAGATGATGATTGGAGGAACACCTCAACACAAAACCAGCAACATCTCTCTTAATACATAGAAACTAATACTGACCGTGTAGATCCCTATACATCGTGGTGACACTAGGACGAACTGCCCAAACTGAATAATGAAAATCATGCATCAGCTCCTCCCATATGTCTACTAACACCCATACACATCCATGAATTCACAAGATCTCATCCTCACCCATGGTCCATCCAGGAATAAGTTCCTCTCTTGAAACACTCTCCTGAAGGACAATGCCTTCAACATCTGATAGCTTCCTCATTCGAAATCGCTCAAGAATAGGAGGTGTAATAGAAATTGAAGAAAGAAACATCTATCAGTGTCTATTGTGAACCACCAATTGAATATCAGATAACAGATCCATAAGCTTCCACTAACTACTGGCCACCTGAACTACTAGTATATGAGTCCTCCTTCTCAACGCATCAGCCACTTCATCTTCTTTCCCAGGCATATAGGCAAGCTAAAAATCAAAGGAATAAAGGTATTCCGCCCTCCTTTGTTTTCTCAAATTCAGATCATGCTTTTTGAATATGTACACGAGACATTTTTTGTTAGTGAAACCCATGAAATGATTTCAAAATAGATAATGAATCCAATAGAGAAAGTCCTGAACAACCACATCCTACTCGAGTTCATGAATCACTTAATTCCTCTCATTTGGCCTTAACTGGAGAGACCCGTATGCAATAAATACTTCACCGTTCATAACCACTTCTCCCTAAATAATAACTGAAGAATCACAGTAAATTGTATAACTCTTTCCTGGCTCTAGGAAAACTAGTATCAATGCTGAATTCAACATCCCTTTCAGATTTTGAAAGGCTGACTCCCATGAATATGAACACAGGTAATTCATGTTCTTATTAGTTAGGATCGTCAGTGGCACTTCTAATCATGAAAAGTCTTGTATAAAACGTTTTTAGTGACCTTATATCCCTATAAAACACTTTACTTCAATGAAGGTCTTCGGCTTCTCCCATGAAACTACTTCTCTCATTTTCTCTATGTCTACTAATACTCATGTCTCTATGATATCATGACTCATGATGTGAATTGGATCTATCCAAAAGTGTCATTTTGAGAGCATAAAATTCAACTAATTTTTTTTAGTGTACTCAACATATTCTCAATATGGGTATTATGGTTATGTCGAGTGTGATAGTACACCATTATATCATCCATGAAAACCACCACTAAGGAATACAAGAATAGATGCAACCCTTGGTTCATCTTTTCCATAAAAACTGCATGCGTGTTCATGAGACCTAATAGCATAACCACATATTCAAATATATCATACCTTCAATGAAAGGATTTAAGAGGTATATCAAATGTTCTAACACACAACTGATGATATCCCGGTCTCAAGTTGATCTTTGAGAACACTCGATATCCTCAAAGATTATCAAAGATATAATTAATTATCAGCAAGGGATATCAGTTCATGATTTTATGCTAGTTCAGCTTCTAATAATCCAAAGAATGTCTGAGGGTACCATATATCTTTTTGGAAAACCGGACCGGTGAAACCAATTGAAGAAGTATTGGGTTGGATGAAATAATTTTCATGTAAATCCTTTAACAACTTCTTACACTTTTATAACTCTGGTTTAGCCATCACATAAAGAGGAATAGACAGTTGTGCTGCACTTGGAAAAAGTGGAATAGAAAATTCTACCACTCTCTCTGGAGGCAAAGCCGAAAACTCCCTTCAATGACATCCCTGAAAACAATCCACCACTGAAGGAATATCCATCTATGATGTTACCTGGTCATCTAGATACAAACTATCAATCTAGGAAGTAAATCCTTTGAATCAATGATGCTTAGGTCCCGCTCTACTAACCTGGACATCCCATTCACCATTAAGAAGAAACTATATTCCCTCTGGAGATGTGAAAATCACCATATGGTGATAGAAATTGACAAAAGCCTTAAAAGAAACTGTCCAGTCCATTTTGAGAGTGATGCCATAGCATGTCATCTCTAAGACATTAAGGTTCCATAAGAATTGACACCCACCCACATAAAGATGGAAATCATTGCACCAATTTACACTATCCATTCTAATCCACAATGGTGTGTTCAATGTCATGATATCAGTAAACGTAATGTAACGCCCCGACCTCAGTTACCCAGATTCAGTGCATTATTACATAACATTGGAAGGATCACAAGAAGATCAATTCTCTAAAGACTGATTAATTTAATAGCCTTGGAATAACTAGATACATTAATAATTATTACATTACATCATAAAATGAAAACTACAACAACATAGTCTCCATAGTACACACTCTTATCCCTTTATACTATCCCTGCTAGTCATTCATAAAATACTTCTTCACATCATGGGAAAAATAAAACATAGAAAGGTGTGAGATCAAATGCACAGTAAGGATAACAATATAGCAGAAACTTTCATAAATAAGCATAAACATTTAAGGCAATGTATAACTAAAAAAAGCCTTTTAAAACATGAAATTTATCATAAAATGGCAGAAATAAAATGATATAATGCCATATACTTATTGACATGGATATTCTTCTAGTCGAATAATCACATGCAATATCAATAACCACTTTCATAATTATGGAATGCATATTGCCATATTATCATAACCACATAGCTGAGGCCTCGTTCCAAGACATCAAATAAGATTTTTTCAAGGCCCTATGCCAAGTCAATGTTTTGTCTCATGAGACATATCGATGCATCAAGGAGCAATAGTGGGCTCCACCCGTCACATATTATGTCCAATTCATTCCTCATATGAACAGGATTAATCATAACACAAACATTCGTATTAAAACTAGCATACGAAATGTCAATACTTTCTCTATAAACCGTGAATGGTATAAAAATAACACACCGATAGTTAAAAAAATCACAAATCCTTCAATACAATATGGATGTCTTTTATCATAATATATCAATTTCAAATAAACTTAAAATCCATCAAATGATGTTGACATAGATGAAATAAAAACTCTTTTTAGATTAATATCTCTTCCCATTTTGAAATCATTTAAGTGTAACATAATTATATAATAAAACATTTTCATTGAAAATTTTCTAGGAATCTTTCAAGGGACTCTTCGAAGATTTTATAACGGCAGAAAATAGCCGTACCCACTGTATAAGTTAAAAAAAAATTCTTACCTTTATTCTGTCGAAAAGGTTAAAAAGCACCATGTTTGGAAAACGACGGAAAGAATCCTTCATAAACCTCTTATAAAATGTCAAAAAAGGGTAAAAATGACTTTATCCCATATTCTTGTAAATAGTAAAAATGTTTTGAAATAAATTTTTAAGAAACATGGATGTGGATGATAATGAAATCCCAATAGATTATTACGTATAAACAGCCTCAGATAATGAAGAGATTGCGAAATAAACCCTTACCTTGTACTTTTCCTTGGTTGGGGTAAGATAACCTCCTGTATAATGGTGAAATAAATTTTATTAAATTATACAAAAATCATATACATTAATATGATATCATATATTATCTTTTAATATTTCATTGTTAATAATATCTTAATATTATTGTCGTTTCGTGTGTTAACTTACTCATTTTCTTTTATATGATTTGTTACAAAAGTCATGTTTGTTATGGATAGGTTGTATTGTATTCATATACAGAATGATATTAAGTCCTTAAACATTATTATTAATCATCCAATGAGAATTAGACTTTAATGGATACGATGGAGAATGAATCTAATCACGTTATTGGAAACGGTTGTCCGTACGTACGCACGAGCGACAATATCATTCTTTTGATTTTAAAATAATATTTAATTGGATGGTATGTCATATATACAGAATCCTTATCATGTTATTTTTATTTTTTGTATGAATTAAACATCATTATTATACCCAAACAAATAATAATATATTGAATAACAATTACACCACGGCATGGAGACGGTAAGCCGTACATACGCACGTATGGTGACATGCCATTTCAAGGATGGATATAATGATGAATGTGGTTTTACCATATCTATAATAACATCAAATTATATATAATATACTGGATTTTTTATTTTAGAATGGTAATAACAAAGAATGATGAAGTGTAAAAAGAAAGGAACTTGGAAGAGGGTGGTGAAAACATTACCTCTTTTTCGGGTTCTTTCTTTTGATTTGATCAAAATGTCTCCACAGGTTGGATTTATGTCTAAATGAAGGCCTCTAGGATGAAGTGATGGAAGTGTAGAGAGTATCTGGTAAGGGTTTGTCTGAACCAAAAATATTTAAAGGTGTGAATTAAGGAAAAGGGGGAGTGCCCTTTTATAAGAGGGGTGAGGGGCACCTTTGGAAAAGCTAGAAATATTATTTTATAATAAATTAGTATTCGGATTATATTGACTCCAATGTGGATTATTTAATGTTTAAGGTGGGTATAGGTCTATAACCACTCAACTAATAGGATTTAGAAAGGTTTGGGTTACAATATTAACCTTATTTTTAAGTATTAACTATTATTTAATTAGTTTCACTTTTACAAAGTCTCTTTGTATTTTTATATTATATGGTTAATAAACTTACTATATAAATCCAATATACCCCCAAGTGGTCCATTAATGATACACATATAATTATATAAGTATCTTTCCCAATCCTATGATTTTTGGGAATTTAATATCAATTAATATTATAATATTTGTTTTAAAATATATTTTTTGTCAATTTTGACACTATTCAATAATTGATTTTTATAAAAATCATAAACGAATGATTACTTAGAAAAAAGTTAATTAAATCAATCATAACATGTCATTTTAACCTATAAAATTATTTGTATTTATAAAAAGTCTCTAATTACATTTATTTGGGTATTTATAATATCAAGTATTCTAATTTTTCATTAATTAGGTAATTACTGCAACACCATTGTATCATAAATAATTTAAATTAATTAATGTCTAAAATTTATAAATAAACTACCATTATGTAGGAAAAACTTTTATATTTATAATAAATATTTATAGTCTAAAATAAAAAATATATAACCATATATAAAAATTGTTTTTCTAAAACATATATGCTTATGTCATTTTTGTATTTATTTTACCTCAATTAAAATAAAGTGTCCCTATCACCTTCATGTGGCTCCATGGGGTCCCAAAATTGACCCAAAGATGACCATGGTCGGATATGTATCCACGAATAAGGTTAGGACACGTTTTGGGGTAATTTATTGTTATTATAATATTATTTTTTAATCCTTATTTACCGGATTTACCCTATAACCATGGTAAATAAATTTTTACCGAAGTAATTATTCAAAATGTATAAAAATAAAAGTTACATATTTACACAATTTGGAAATCTTGAACCCAAATATGGAAACAATTTTTCCAAATTCACAACATTGAAGTGGTAGAAATTAATTAATATTAATTTCTTTTGTAAAAAAAGGGTGTTTTTAAAAGATAATAACTATCAAAAGATTGACACTAGTTCAGGTCCAGTTTAATTGTGAAATTATGTCCAATGACCAAAATTTTATTAAATGGTAAAAATTTATTCTAAATATACTTTAAAACCACTCAAATTCATAATTTATCACTATTAATTATTTCGATTAAAAAAATTCTTTTCAATTAAAATTTAGTAATTTTCACTATTCATCAAAATATGAAAGTTATCAAAAAAGTACCAAAAATTTACCCGAAGCTAATTTTGATATTAAAAATCCAAAAATGAAGTCTATTTTGAATGATAAGATGTATAATATTTTAAAAAGTGAGTATTACTATTCATAACGTCTAGTTTGATTGGTTGTGTTGTGTGTTAGAACTCAAAGTGGCGTACAACACATGCTTCTGTATTATTCAAAGAGAAACGTACCATTGAAGCTTGGGGTGTTACATTCTCCCCTACATCAATAAATTTCATCCTCGCAATTTATGTTCGGTATTGGAAACATGGGGTCGACATTTCAAAATATATTAGTTGAAATCTGACATCAAAAAATGAAATAATGAGGCCTCTATTTAAAATAAAGAGTGGTAAGTATGAATGTTACCGAAAATAACACATAATAGGGTTACATGTATGAAAACATAGATATGAACTATAAATCTAACTATCAATATCTGATAGAGAGTGGTAGAGGACATGTCTATGAAAAGTCCAACAATCAAAAAGCCATAAATTTGTGATGATCAAAGGTATAATCTAGGACAATGTTTTTGTTCTAAGTTAATTTTCTTAATGTTGAGGAATTTATTTATGAGATTGGCTAAAATCATAAGGAGATATACTTACTTTATAATTAGAGTTTTATCCATTTCTAAATTTCTACCACAAAATCATCTTTCACTCCAAAACATAATACAACACAAAAATACTCTATTTATCCTAATCGTATAGGGTTCCAAATATAATTAATTTATAATTCACATATTATAACCTCTAAAAAAGATACTACATTATACCATCATGGGACATAACGTAGTCTAGTGGTAGGAAATAAATCCCAATCGCACTATGGTGGTGGGTTCGATTCCTGCACCATTTCCCGACTCGATGGGTTGTCACAGAGTATGCGTGATGTCATTTTATAAAAATCCAAAAATAACCTTTCAAACATAATCCATTCCAACATTTATACTTATCCAAAATACTACTATCCAAACTCATAGTACAAAATTTACAATGAAGCTAAACATAATGAGGATCCTTTTTTCTAGGTAATAATATGTGAACGCCTTCTTTATATATTATTTTACAACACCGCAACATCCTGAATTACCAAAATCAACAATCTCTTATTCCGAAATCACTAATTCAATATTAGGACCATATTAAGGTTTATATTTCCTTCAACCATGTAATTTCTAAAAAAATTAACTCCCTATAGAGTCTCTTTTCTTAGTACAATAAAATCTAAAATCCTTAATGAAATAGTACTGCAGTACAATCCTTATTTATTCCCAGAACATCATTGATACAACACATAAATGAAATAATTATAAAATAACAACATAAGAAAACTAGTCATTCCTCTTCATCTTTGGTAGTATTATAACTTGATTATTATCCAATAGCATCATTTGCGGCATAGTCTGATGACTGGGACATTGGTTCGCGTAGTGTCCAAACTCCTTGCAGATGAAGCATTGTAAATTCAAAACCTTTTTCTTACACATGAAGTCACGTACTTGGTGCCCTTTTTCTCTACAGTTATAACATACTCCCATTTCCTTCAATAATTTTCCATGTTGATTCTTTCCGCAGTTATCACATTTGAGAAAACCCTTCTTTACCTTCATCCCTTTATCAGTCTTTCTCTCTACCATCCTTTTCTTATCTGGATTCCCTTCAAATCCATTGGACTCCGATAATTCATTACTTATCTTATCAACAAATGATACTATTTCTTCATATGATGATAACACACGGGATAATATTTCCCTTATAAATTCTGGCTTAAGACCATGATAGATATGATCCTTCTTACTCTTTGGATCATACTTATTACTTGAGTTCACATTCCTTATATTGGGCGCTATTTCTATAAAATAGCATAAACTAGGTCAGTTTATGAATTGAAATGAATAATTCCAAACTTGTAAAATACCTAATTCAAATTGAACATTTTATGGATATAATCCATAATCATAAAAATGTTTTCTCTGAGTATGTATATAATCATGAGCCCTTCATAATGGTTTGTAAAAAAATGGGAATTATCCTATTTATATCCCCCAGGAGTGTCATAACCAAGAGTGAAACAAGGCCCGTTGTCATGCACCAGTTCCCGTTTGAGTCTAGATCAAAGTGGTGTTTTTGGGTTTTACCCCTAGGTACATTTGTGCTAGAGCCGCCTCTACCAGCTTGTATCCATGCAGGAATTTATTCCTCATAAAACTCAAAAAATCTCTACAATATCAAAATTCTAGGATGTTCTTCTATACTAATCCTTAAATTCTATCGTAGGGCTATGTGCTCTAATCAGAGTTTATATAAATCTAGCTTCTATGATTTGTACTAAACTTCCTCTGATACCAATTGTAATGCCCCGACCCCAGTTAACCAGAGTCGGTGCATTATTACATAACATTGGCATGATCACAAAAAGATCAAGTCCCGAAAGACCGATTAGTTTAGTAGCCTTGGAATAACTATATACATTAATAACGTTTACATTACATCATAAAATGAAAACTACAACAACATAATCTCCATACTCCACACTATTATCCCCTCATACTATCCCTACAGGTCATTCATTAAAAACTTCTTCACATCCTGGGAAAAATAAAACATAGAAAGGGGTGAGCTCAAATGCCCAGTAAGGATAACAATATAGCGGAAACATTCATAAATAAGTCTAAACATTTAAGGCAATGTATAGCTAAAAAAACCCTTTGAAAACATGAAATTTAGCATTATTTGGAAGAAATAAAATTAAATAATTCCATATACTTATTCACAGGGATATTCTACTAGTCGAATAATCACATGAAATATTAATAACATCTTTTATAATAATGGAATGCATAATGTCAGACAATCATAACCACATATCCAAGGCCTCGTTCAAAGAATACAAATAGGATTTTGTCAAGGCCTTATGCCAAGACACTATTTTGACTCATGAGACCTACTGATGCATCTAGGAGCTATAGTGGGATCCACCCGTCACATATTAAGTCCAATGCATTCCTCATATGAACATGTTTAAACATAACATAAACATTCGTATTAAAACTACCATAGGATATGTCAATACATTCTCCATAACCCATGAATGGTATAAAAATAACACATCCATAGTAAAAAAATTCACAAAACCTTCAATACAATACGGAAGTTTTGTATCATAATAAATCAACTTCAAATAAGCTTAAAATTTATCAAATGATGTTGACATAGATGAAATCGATTCTCCTTTTAGATAAATATATATTCCTATTTTGAAATAATTTTAGAGTTACATAATTATAAAATAAAACAATTACATTGAAAATTTTCTTATAATCTTGTAAGGGAAGCTTCGAAGATTTTATAATGGCATAAAATAGCTGCACTCACCATATAAGTTAAAAAAACATTCTTACCTTAATTCTGTTGAAAAGGTTAAAAATAACCTTGTTTGAAAAACGACGGAAAGATTCATTTATAAACCTATTATAAAATGTCAAATAAGGGTATACATGACTTTAACCCAAATTCTTGTAAATAGTAAAAATGTTTTGAAATACATTTTTAAGTAACATGGATGTGGATGATAAAGAAATCCCAGTAGTTTATTACATATAAACAACCTCAGATAATGAATAGATTGCGAAATAAACCCTTACCTTGTACATTCCCATGGTTGGGGTAGGTTAACCTCTTGTATAATGGTGAAATATTTGTTATTGAATTATAAAATAATCATATACTTTAGTATGATATCATATATGATCTTTTAACATTGCATTGTTAAAAATATCGTAATATTATTGTCGTTGCAGGTGTTAACTTACTCTTTCTCTTTCATATATTTTGTTACGTAAGCCATGTTTTTTATGGATTGGTTTTATCTTATTCATATACAGAATGATAGTATGTCCTCAAAAATTATTATTAATCATCAAATAAGAATTATAATTGAATGGATAATATGGAGAATAAATCTCATCGCGTTCGTGGAGATGGTAGTCCGTACGTACACGCGAGGGAAAATATCATTATTTTAATATTAAAATAATATTTAATTGGATGGTATATAATATATACAGAATCCTTATCATGTTATATTTATTATTTACATGAATTACACATCATTATTATACCCATCCAAATAATAATATATTGATTAACAATTACACCACGACGTGGAGACGGTAAGTCTTACGTAAGCACGTATGGTGACATGTCATTCATAGGATGAATAGAATTCTGAACATGGTTGTAACAAATTTATAATATCTTCAAATTATATATAATATACTGGATTTATTATTTTATAATGGTAATAACAAAGAAAGAATAATTGGAATAAGAAAAGAACATGAAAGAGGGTGGTGAAAACATTACATCTTCTTTGGGTTCTTCCTTTTGATTTGATCAAAAGGACTCCATATGTTGACTTTCTGTCTAAAGTAAGGACTCTAGGATGAAGTGGGTAAAGTTTAGAGAGTATATTGGAAGGGGTTGACGAACAATAAATCTTTTCTGGAGTGAATTAATGAAAATGGGGAGTTCCCTTTTATAAGAGGGGTGAGGGGCACCATTGGAAAAGCTAGAAAAACTATTTTATAATAAATTCATATTTGGTTTATAATAGCTAAAAAGTGGATTATTTAAAGTTTAAGGTGGTTATAGGTCTAAAAACACTCAACCAATAGGATTTTGACAGGTTTGGGTTTCTATATGAACCTTATCATTAAGTATTAACTCTTAGTTAATTAGTTTCACTTTTACAATGTCTCTTTGTATTTTTATACTATATGGTTAATAAACTTACTATATACATCCAAGATACTCCCAAGTTGTCCATTAATGATACACCTATCATTATATAAGTCTCTTGGATGAACCTAAGACTTTTATAAATTTAATTTCAATTAATGATATAATATTTGTTTTAAAATATCTTTTATGTCAATTTTGACACTATTCAATAATGGATTTTTATAAAAATTATAATAGAATTATTACTTCTAAAAAAGATAATAAAATCAATAATAACATTTAATATTAAACTTTAAATTTATTTTTATTTATAAAAAGTCCAAAATTACATTTATTTGTGTATTTATAATATCAATTATTCTAATTTTTCATTAATTAAGTAATTACTGTATCACCATTGTGTCATAAATAAATTAAATTATTTAATGTCTAAAATTTAAAAATAAATTACCATTATGTAACAAATTGATTTATATTTCTAATGAGTATTTATAGTTGAAAATACAACATATATAACCCCATGTAAAAATTTTTTTTCGAAAAGATATATGCTTATGTCATTTTTGTATTTATTTTAACTTAATTAAAATAAAGTGTCTCTATCACATACAAGTGGCTCCATGCGGTACCAAAATCGACCCAAATATACCCATGGTCAGATATGTACCCACCAATAAAGTTATTACATGTTTTAGGGTAATTTATTATTATTATAATATTATTTTTAACCCCTATTTATCGGATTTACCCTTTAACCATGGTAAATAAAATATTTACCGAAGTAATTTGTCAAAATGTCTAAAAATAAAAGTTACCTATTTACACAATATGGACATCCTGATTCCAAATATGGAATCCATTTTTCAAAATTCGAAACACAGAAGTGACAGAAATTAATTTAAAACTAATTCCCATTTTTAAAACAAAAAGCGTGTTTTTAAAAGATAATAATTATCAAAACATTGACACTTGTTCATGTCCGGTTTAATTGTGAAATTTTTTCCAATGAACAAAATTGTATTAAATGGTAAAAATATATTCTAAATATACTTTAAAACCACTCAAATTATTAATATATCACTATTAATTATTTCGATAAAAAAAATTATTTTTAATTAAAATTTAGTAACATTCACTACTCATCAAGATAAAAAAGTAATCAGAAAAGTAACAAAAATTCACCCTAAGAGAATTTTGATATTCCAAATACAAACATTATGTCCATTTTCAATGATAATATGTATATAATTTCAATAAATGGGTATTACTATTCATAACGACTAGTTTGATTTGTTGTGGTGTGTGTTAGAACTCGAAGTTGCGTACAATGCACGCTATTGTATTATTCAAAGAGAAATGTACCATGGAAGCTTGGATTATTACACGTAAAGATAAAGAGCCCAATTATTTCCAAAATATTAATAAATATGAAACTGTGGGTTGCTATTGTATCAAAAAGTGAAGAAGCTAAAACTGCAAAAACTAGAATCGTACATCAAATTGTAGAGGGTTTGGGATTCTCCTGATGTAGGATCTGCTTTATGCCATAATCATGACCTGGGAAGTAAACCTATGAAGCTTATTGAGATACCTAAGATGATACACCCACCGGCTATTAAAAACCTAGTGTCTGACCACTACGGCCATGACCAACCCCTCATCCTGAATGGCCTGAAGTACTCCATCACCCAGTCGGATTTGGGACTCGTGTTCCTCCTATGGTATTAGGAGAAAAAAGAGAAAAATAATTCCCAAGCATTAAATATTAGATAATCTTGAATTAAGTTAATAATTCACATTGAGGGTCTTTTAATATTTAGTGTTTTAGAGAATTAGGTCGTAACTATTTCATTACATTTCAAAATTACCTAATAGATACTTCAACTCTATCGATTTTTTAAAAAAAACTCATAAAAAATATTTATAGTTCCATGTTTTAGAAAACATGTCTTTTACTTGATCAAATCCTTGACCTAATTCATCTTTATGTCATGTGGAAAACATTTAAAAACATTGGATGGGCATAAAAAGCTCACTAAAGGATATAAAATAAAAACAGAAAAAATTAGTCCATGAATATATAGAAATAAAAGAAATAATTATTTTCAATGTTATGAAATAATCTCTTTAACATACCTCACCAAATCATAAGATTTATGAATAGCACATAGAAATAATAAATCATAAATGTACCATGTGGCATCCATAACATTCTTACGTTAACGCTTTCAAAGCTACATAGGGATTGACACTTGAAATACCCATCACAGTATATTCCCTTAATCTATTTTTAAAAGAATTAACATTTACCTCTTTCATGTTACCTAATGCATTGGAGATCTCTCTCTTGCTCACCCTCCCAAGGTTTATCACGGAACAACCCGTATATGTGAAAAATGCCCAATAATTGTATCATATTCATAAAACATAAAAAACCATAAATTAAACATAAAATTTCCACATTTCAATCACAATATTTTATTTATAGATATTGACATAATAATTCTTTATCAAAACATTTTCAAAACAATTAAAACATTTAATGAAGAGATTTTTTAATCGACATGTCCCATACCACTTTGATTATTTTAAATTATATTTTAATTTCAAAAAATTCAAGTCCATATAACTAAACCCCAATAATCATTTTTAAAACATGCACTTTAATGAGAAATATTTATAAGAATAAATCTCTAAAACATTTAAAATGATGTTTACGTGAAAGAGTTCTTATACAAATAAGATACACTAGAATATAAATAATTGAGGAATAACATAAATAAAAGATTATAATATCATGATAATAAAGAGACTTGTGATATTAAATGCCAAAGTGTATTATATACACCATATAAAATTGAATTGGTGTATAATAAAAAATAATCCTCAATGGCATGTAAATTGAAAAAAAGACCTTTGAAAATATCATACACTTAGATTAAAGACAAATCAATGAAAAAATTTGGAGATACAAATAAAAATTCACCCAATATAAGGAGATATTACATGTAAAAAAATTAGAGTTCATTCAAACATATTCATATGAAAACATAATTAGTATGTATAAGTTATGCCCAATGAATTGATGTTGGGTTAAGAAGTTTTCTTACAGAAATTCGACAGCATAACATCATAGCATTAACATTATAAAAATGAGTTGATAAGAGGTAAAAATGACACATATCACATGTTAATAAAATTTACTCCAATAATGACATATAAGAAAATATCCCAACCAAAAAAAATTGAAATTTTAAAAGACATAATCTTAATAAAGAATTTGATTATAGAAGGAGAGTGAATGGTTCCCTTACCAATTTGGTATCTTGTGAATCATACACCACATGAAAGAAGGATAATAAAATGAAAATGTAAATATCCATTAATTAAAGTATATTACACAATTAATAAAATCATGTGATATATATACACCACAAAAAAGTAAAATAGATAAAAAATATAGCATAAATCTCATTGGATTAAAAAGTGAGATGAAAACCCTTACCTCAAGTCTGACCGATCTTGTATGATCCTTGTTCGTCCTGAATAATAAACATAATTTAATTTAAAATTTAAAAGGAACCATTAAATTTTTATTATTTCTATATTATCATGTGTTACCTTTCTATAACAATAATGTAATTATTAGTGTTCATATCGAACATTTTCATGATGTTATGGAATTACTTAAAAAATGAACATTTTATAATTACAAATTGTCCATGGGGTCCAAATTCCATTTTCTCTAGAATGATTTTATTTATTTATATATCATATATATCATATATATTTAGTATATATTTATTTATAATATTCCATATCATTTGAATATAGGAAAACGAAATGCACCATTCCTTGAGACGGTAGGTCGTAAGTAAACATGAACACTACTTTCATTTCATTTCTTCATTTTTGAAGGAATGAAAACCAAATATAACATAGGTATATTATTATTCCAGTGTAATATAAAAATTTATATACATTACATAAGTTCATTAACAACATACTTTATATTTTCCATGTATGTTATGAATGAGTCATATCAATTTAAGGGGGAGTTATTCTACACATCCTCAAATGAAATTATCATATTTATACAACATGAAAAGAATAATGGTATGTTCTAAATGTTAATTAATGAAGGATATATATAAAATAAATATAATATATATCATATATAATTACAGTTCTTTCATAATGGCTGTAACGACCCGACCCTAGTTACACAGAGTCGATGCATTATTTTAATACATTGGCATGTTTACAAGGAATCAAGTCTCGAAGGACTGATCGGTTTAGAAGACTTGGAAAATAGATTAAAACATGAATGTTACATTAAACTTTATATCATACAAAACAACATAAATAATCCTTTATGAATTCCATTATTCCCTTACCTTAACCCTGCATATCAATAACAATACACTTCTTGGAATCCTGGGAAAAATAAAACTTATAAAGGGGTGAGATCAAATGCTCAGTAAGGGTAAGAAATACATCAGAAACATTCATAAATAAGTATAAACATTTAAGGTAATGTGTAACACTAAAACAAAAGCCTTTTCATCATAAAATTAATCATAATATGGCATATATAAATCTAAATAATTCCATTTACATACTCACAGGGATATTCTACTAGTCGAATAATCACATGAAATATCAATAGCTACTTTATAACAATGGAATGCATAATTCTAGACTATAATTACCACATAGTAAAGTCCTTGTGCCAAGACTACATATTAGATTTTGTTTATTTTTTATTCCAAGACACTATATTGTCTCATGACACCTACCGATGCATCGAGGAGCTATAGCGGGCTCCACCTATCACTTACTATGTCCAATGCATTCCCCATATGAAAAGTTATAAACATAACTTAAACATTCATATTAAAATCGACATACAAAATGTCAATATTTTACCCATAAACCCTGAATGGTATAAAAATAACACATCTATAGTCAAACATATCACAAAACCATAACCACAATATGGAATATTTTTATCACGATAAATCAACTTCAAAAAAACCTTAAAATCTATAACGGTATTTTTACATAGATGAAAATGATTTGTAAAACTCTTTGAGAGAAATACCAATTTTTCATGAAAACATTTAAAAGTCACACAATTTAGAAAAGAATTAATTTAAAGATATTTTTGAATCAAAGTGTCCCATTCCACTTTGAAACTTTTTAATGTAATTAATATTTTAAAAACATTCATGTCCATATAAATAAATCCTTAAAAACCATTTTGAATACATAGACATTAACGAAAACGATTTTGAAGATTAAATATTTAAAACATTTGAAATGATGATTTAGTAAAAACGTCCATTAATATAATCCCTTTGAAAACTCATTCATGATACATGGACATGGATAATAAATATTTCCTAGTAGATACGTCCGTAAAAACAACCTCTGATAATAAAGAGATTGTGAAATTAACCATTACATTGCACTTTCTTTTGGTCGAGGGTACGTTTACCCACCTGTATGAAGACTATAGAATGTTATTAAATTATTCCAGAAATATATTAATATTATTTATTTCATACATTATTAAATTATGACTATATAGAAACCATTTCATAATAATTTCCATGTTATATTGATATTTCGGGTAATAATCACTTTCATTATCGTACGTGTTTTAACTTGTTACTCATGATTGTATCACTTAGATCATGATTTAATTAATTACAGAATTTAAAACATTATTTATATATCATATTTATTTAGAATTTAAATATTTATAATAGATGTATATATGAAATGGAAAACACCGTTTATGGAGACAGTAGTCCGTACGTACGCATAAACGATGTTTTTGTTTTCATATAGTATTGAACAGAAGTAAGTGAATAAGATATATGAAAGTACATAAATACTTATATATAAATATATATTTCTCTAGTATCATTATTATGTCATATATTATGTTCTTATTATTAATATATATTTTTATAATCGTCGGTGAATGGTGAACATGGAAATAAATCTCATCGCATCGTGGAGACAGTAATCCGTACGTACGCACGACTAACAATATCATTTTTTGATATTAAAATAATATATAATTGTATGGTATATCATTTATATATAATCATTATCATATTATATTTATTATTTACATTAATTACATACCATTATTATACCCATCCAAATTATTGTGTATTGAATAACAATTACACCACGACGTGGAGACGATAGGCCGTACGTAATCACGTATGGTGACATGTAATTAAAAGGATGGATTGAATAATGAATATGGTTGTACCATATTTATAATAATATCATAGTATATAGAATATATTGGAGTTATTTTATAATCAAAATAACAATGAAAGAAGAAGTTAAATAATAAAAGAACTTGAAAGTGGGTGGTGAAAACATAACCTCTTCTTCGGGTTCTTCCTTTTGATTTGATAAAAATGGCTCTATAGGTTGGCTTGATGATCAAAATAAGGACTTTATGTTGAGTTAAGGTAATTTCATAGAATATTTGGGCTTGGGTTGGCCGAACCAAAAGGATTTGAATGTGTGAACAATTAGTTAGAAGTGGTGTCCTTTTATTAGGGGAGGAGGTGCTCTTTAGGAAAATCTTAATGTTTTATTTTATAATAAAATTATATTTGGTTTAAAATGGATGAAAAGTGTATTGTTAAATTTATAAGGTGGGGATGGGTCGATAAAAATTCAACAAAATGGTTTTAGACATGTTTCGTCACATTATTAACTGTATCTTTTAGTTTTTACTCTTAGTTAATTTGTTTGACATTTACAATGTCACTTTGTATATTTATATTATATGGTTAATAAACATACTATACACTTCCAAGACACCCCCATGTGGTCCATTAAAAGTCATTTGGCTGAAACCTAAATTTTTAGGAATAGAATATCAATTAATAATATAATATTTTTAAAAAAAACTCAATTATGTCAATTTTTAAACTATTCAAATATTGATTTTTTGAAAGTATTAACAACTTTATTAATTCTAAGAAAATTCATTTAAAAAATCCAAACACGTCATATTATCCAATAAAATTATTTTATGGCATCAAAAATTTTAAATTATTTTTATTTTAACATTTATAATACTAATTATTTGGTTTTTTCATTAATAAGGAAAATACTGCATCATTATTATGTCATAAATAAATTTAATTATTCAATTTCTAAAAATTATAAATAAAATACCATTATGTAGGAAATTTGTTTATCGTTCTAGTGAATATTTATATTTGAAAATTTAACATATAGAACTCTATGTAAAAATTGTTTTGCTAAAATATATATGCTTATGTCATTATTGTATTTACTTTAACTTAATTAATATAAAGTGTCATTATCACATAAAAGTGGCTCTATGGGGTCCCAAAATCGACCCAAGGATTAACATGGTTAGACATGTTTCAACCAATAGAGTTAGGAAGAGTTTTAGGGTAATTTAATATTATTATAATATTATTTTTTTACCCTTAGTTGCTGAATTTACCCTTTAACCATGGTAAATAAAATATTTACCGAAGTAATTATTCAATATGTCTAAAAATAAGATTTAACGATTTATACAATTTGGGCATACCGATTAAAAATATGGAATCCATTTTTCCAATTTCAAAACACAAAAGTGTTAGAAATTAATCTAATATTAATTCCCATTGTTAAAACAAAAAGCGTGTTTTTAAGAAATAATAACTATCAAAATATTGACACTTGTTTATGTCTGATTTAAATGTGAAATTATTTTCAATGACCAAAATTGTATTAAATGGTAAAAATATATTCTAAATATACTTTAAAGACACTCTAATTTCTAATTTATCACTATTAATTATTTTGATTTCAAACATTGTTTTTAATCAAAATTTAGTAATTTTCCCTATTCATCAAAAATTGAATTTTGTCAAAAAAAATACCAAAACTTTATCCTAGGATAATTTCAATATTCGAAATGAAAAAATGGATTCCATTGTGAAAGATAAATTGTATAAATTTTCAATAAATGTGTATTAATATTCATACTGGCTAGTTTGATATGTTGTGGTGTGTGTTAAAACTCGAAGTTGCGTACAACACACGCTACTACATTATTCAAAGAGAAGTGTACCATGGAAGCTTGGGGTGTAACATTCTCACCACCTTCAATAAATTTCATCCTCGCAATTTGAAATTATTTTTCAATAATAAAAGGTAGAAACTTGAAAATACCTTTGGGAAAACCCACATCAGAAATTAGGTTAATAAGATTTAGTCTTTATAAGTGGAAAAGGGAAATGAAAGGGTCAACAACAAATTATGATATTGATTAGGGGGACACTGGTAGAAATTAGAGATATATAATTGGAGGAAATACTTATATATTTATAGGTAGTGATTGAGGTCATCAATAAAAAATAGTGTAAAATTGAGGTCCTTAAATTCATCAATATATGATGATTTAAAATACCATTGGTTCAACAAAACATATGGTATTTGGATAACACATTTTTTGTTTTAAGAACCCGTCACTAATGTATAAGAATTAATTTCATCATAGAATAAAAGAGGAAGAAAAAAATATACATGAAAATTATAGTCTCATCCTTTAACTAATTTCTACAACAATGTCATCTTTCAATATAAAAGATTATTGAACATAACAATTATATTCTATTTATCCTATTCATATAGGGGTAAAAAATGAATTTATAATTCATCTACTCTATATTTTTTTTAAAAAATACTAAATTATTCAATCCAAGACATCACATGGTCCAGTGGTATTTGATACACCCTTGTTGCCCTTCAGTTGCAGGTTCAAGACTCGTGGCCTTTCCGGACATGACGGGTTGTCTCCCGACCTCTGGGTTGTCCTTTTATAGGAGTCCAAATATAATCTCAAATTATAATTATACAAAATACTTATGTCAAAACTCATAGTCCAAAATTTATAAGGAATGTAAACACTATGAAGTTCCTTTTTTCTACATAATAACATGTGAACAACATCATCATGTATTCTTTTAAAACACTATAACATCATGACTTACCATAAAACCTTATTGATTAAATTCATGATCCATTATTCCTAATAGAATATTGGACATAGTCCTATAAAAAATTGTTGTAAACTCTAAGAATATTAAAATATAATAATAATTTATCTGTTTCAAGGTAGTCAAGACTATCCAATATAATTTATCCAAATCAATCATGTATTATTCCAAAATCACTACCTCGGTATCAGAACCATATTACGGTTTATCATTCTCTAAACCATACATTTAAAAAAAAATTAAACCTATTATTGAGTCACTTTTCTTGGTTCCAAACAATCTCAAGTACTTAATGAAATAGAACTTCAGTACAATCCTTATATATTCCATAAATATTATAACCAGTACATTTTTGATACAACACTCAAATGACATGATTCTCTTATAACAAAATAAGAAATCTAATCATATCTCCTCATCTGTGGTAGTATCATTACCTGATTGTTATCCAATAGAATCATTTGGGGCATACTCTGATGATTTGGACATTGGTTCGCGTAGTGTCCTCACTCCTTATTGATTAATCATTGTAAATTTGAAACCTTTTTCTTACCTTTGTAGTCACGTAATTGGATTCTTTTTTTCTCCGCACTTATAACAAACTCTGATTCCCTTCAGTAAAGATCCAGGGTGTTTCTTTCCATAGTTATCACATATGGAAAAATTCTTCTTTTCCCTCTTCCCTTTATCCGTCTTTCTCTCTTCCATCCTTTTCTTCTCTCGCTTCCCATCAAAGCTATAGGACTCAGAAAATTCTTTACTTATCTTATTAACACATGATACTATTTCATCATATGTTGATAAAACATGGGAGACTATTTCCATTATAAATGTTGGCATAATACCATGAAAGATATTATCCTTCTTACTCATTGGATCGTAGGTAATGCTGGAGTTCACATTCCTTATATTGGGCTCCATTTCTATACAATGGAATAAACTAGGTCAATTTATGAATTCCAATGAAAAATTCCAAACTTTTAAAATACCTAACGCATGTTGAACAGTTTATGGATATAATCCATAATAATAAAGATGTTTTCATTGAGAACATATATAATCATAAACCCTTCATTATGATTTGTATTGAAAATGAGATTTATCCTAATCATATCTCCTTGGAGTGTCATAATCAGGAGTGCAACAAGGCCTGTTGTTCTACACCAGTTCTCATTCAAGCCTAGCTCAAAGTAGTGTTTTTGGCTTTTACCCCTAGGTACATTTGTGCCAGAGCTTCATCTACCTGCTCATATCCAGATATGGATGTATTTCTCCGAAAACTCACAAAATCTCTATAATACCAAAATTCTAGGATGTTAATCTATACTAATCCTCAATGTCCATCTTAGTTATATGTGACCTAATCAGAGTTTATCTAAATCTAGCTTCCCTGGTTTGTACTAATATTCCTCTGATACCAACTATAAAACCCCGACCCCAGTTACCTAGAGTTAGTGCATTATTTTAATACATTGGCATGATTACAAGGAATCAAGTCCCAAAGGACTGATCGGTTAGCAGTTTTGGAAAATAGATTATATACATGAATATTACATTACACATTATAACATACAAACCAACATAAATAATCCTTTATGAACACCATTATTCCCTTGGCATAACCCTGTATATCAATCACAATACACTTCTTAGAATCTTGGGAAAAATAAAACATAGAAAGGGGTGAGCTCAAACACTCAGTTAGGGTAAATAATACAGCTGAATCTTTTAAAAATAAGCATAAATATTTAAGGCAAAGTATAACACTAAAACAAAATCATTTTCATAATAAAATTCATCATAATATGTAAATGATAAATCAAAATAATTCCATTTACATACTCACATTAATATTATACTAGTCGAATAATCACATGCAATATTAATAGCCACTTTCATAAGGATAGAATGCATAATTCCAGACTATCATAACTACGTAGTCAAAGCCTTGTGCCAAGACAAAAAATATGATTTTTTCATGGCCTTGTTCCAAGACACTATTTTGTCTAATGAGACCTACCGATGCATCGAGGATCTATAGAGGGCTTCACCCGTCACATTCTAAGTCCAATGTATTCCTCACTTGAAATGGTATAATCATAACATAAACATTCATATTAAAACTAACATAAGAAATGCCAATATTTTACCCATATACCATGAATGGTATAAAAACAACACATCCATAGTCAAACATATCACAAAACAATCAACACAATATATAAGATTTGTATCATGATAAATCAACTTCAAAACAAGTTTAAAATCCATTAAAGGATTTTGAAATAGATGAAAATTATTTGTAAAACTCATTGAGAGAAATACCCCTTTTTAATGAAAACATTTAAAAGTAACATAATTTAGAAAAAAAGTCATTTAAATAAAATTTTGAATCAATGTGTCCCATACCACTTTGAAAATTTTTAAAGGAATTAACATTTTAAAAACATTTATGTCCATATAAATAAATCCTTAAAATCCATATTGAAGACATGTACATTAATGAAATAGATTTAGAAGAATAAATATTTAAAACATTTGAAAATATGTTTTAGTAAAAATGTATCCTAAAATAATAACTTTGAAAACTCATTCATGATACATGGACATGGATAATAAATATGTCCCACTAGATACATACATAAAAACATCCTCGGATAATAAAGAGATTGTGAAGTTAACCCTTACCTTTCACTTTTCTTTGGTCGAGGGTACGTTTAACATCCTGTATGAAGACTATAGTATGTTATTAAATTATACCAGAACCATATTAATATATATGATATCATACATTATTCATTTATGACTTTATACTACCCATTTAATAATAATTTCCATGTTATATTAATATTTTGGTAATAATCAATTTTTTATCTTACGTGTTTTAACTTGTTACTATTGATTGTATAACATAGATAATGATTTAAATACTTACATAATATAAAAAATGATTTATATATCATATATATTAAGAATATAAATATGTATAATAGGAATATATATGAAATGTAAAACTCTGTTTATGGGGACGGTAGTCCGTACGTACGCATAATCGTTGTTTCCGTTTTCATAAATTATTGAACGAAAGTAAGTGAATAAGATATATATAAGTACATAAATACTTATATATATAAATATATATATTTCCAACAGAATTATTATGTCATTTATTAAATAATTATTAGTAATATATATTTTCATAATCGTCGATAAATGGTGAACTTGGAAATGAATCTCATCGCGTCGTGGAGATGGTAATCCGTACGTACGCACATGCAACAATATCATTCTTCTGATAATAAAATAATATATAATTGGATGGTATATTATATATACAGAATCATTATCATTTTATATTTATTATTTACATGTATTAGACACTATTATTATACCCATCCATATTATAGTGTATTGAATAACAATTACACCATGACGTGGAGATGGTAGGCCATATGTACACATGTATGGTGACATGTCATTTAAAGGATGGATAGAATACTGAATATGGTTGAACCATATTTATAATAACATAATAGTATATAGAATATACTGGAGTTATTTTATAATGTAAATAACAATAAAGAAGAAGTTGAAAAAGAAAGGAACTTGAGAGAGGGTGGTGAAAACATTACCTCTTCTTCGGGTTCTTCCTTTTGATTAGAACATAAGGGCTCCGTAGGTTGGCATTCTGATCAAACTAAGGCCTCTAAGTTTATGTGAGGGAAGTTGAGAGAATATTTGGGCCAGGTATGTCCAGGTCAAAAGGCTTTTATGGTGTGAATAATTGGTTAGAAGTGGTGTCATTTTATAAAGGGCAGGAGGGGCTCCTTAGAAAAATCTTAAAGTATTGTTTTATAATAATTTTATATTCGGTTTCTAATGGCTCAAAAGTAAATAATGAAAATTATTTGGTGGTTATGGGTCTAAAAAAATAAACAAATAGGGTTTAGACAGGTTTGGGTCACTTTATTTACCATATCTTAAGTTTTAACTCTTATTTAATTAGTTTGACATTTATCATGTCACTTTGTATTTTTATATTATATGCTTAATAAACATAATATATACATATAAGAGACACCAAAGTGGTCCACTAATGATAAAAATATCATTATATAAGTCCTTGGGCCGAATTTTAGTTTTTTAGGAATTGAATATTAATTACAAATATAATAGTTTTTAATAAAAACACATTTATTTTAATTTTGAAACTATTCAATAAATGATTTTTTTAAATTCTTAAATACTTTATTAATTCGAAAAAATTCATTTATGAAATCCTAAAATGTCATATTAACTAATAATATTCGTTTATGTAATCAAAACATTCATATTATATTTTTTAACATTTATAATACAAATTATTTGGTTCTTTCATTAATAAGGAAAATACTGTATCATTATTTTGTTATCAATAAATTTAATTATTCAATGTCTAAAAATTATAAATAAAATAACATTATATAGGAAATATTTTTATGTTTCTAATGAATATTTATATTCTAAAATATAATTTATATAACCCTATGTAAAAATTGATTTTCTAAAAGATATATGCTTATTTCATTTTTGTATTTACTTTAACTTAATTAATATAAAGTGTCATTATCACTTACAAGTGGCTCCATGGGGTCCCAAAATCGACCCAAAGATGTCCATGGTCAGAAACGTATCAACCAATGGGTTTAGGACACATTTTAGGGTAATTTAATATTATTATAATATAATTTTGTTACCCTTTGTCACCTGATTTCCCCTTTAACCATGGTAAATAAAATATTTACCAAAATAATTATTCAAAATGTCTAAAAATAAGATTTAACTATTTTCAAAATTTTGAAATCCTGATTCCAAATATGTAATATATTTTTCCAAATTCAAAACAATAATGTGGCAGAAATTAATATAATATTAATTCTTGTTGTCGAAATAAAAAATGTGCCTTTAAGATGAAATAACTATTAAGAGACTGACACTTGTTTATTTCCGGTTTAAATGTGAAATTATATCCAATGACCAAAAATGTATTAAATGGTAAAAAATTATTCTAAATATACTTTAAATCCACTCATATTAAAAATTTCTCACTATTAATTATTTTGAATAAAAAATTTTTTTTAAATCAAAATTTTGTAATTTTCACTATTCATCAAAAATTGATAGTTTTCATAAAAATACGAAAATTTCCCCCTAGGAAAATTTCAATATTCTGAATCCAAAAATGAAGTCCATTTGGAATGAAAAAATGTATAAAATTTCAAAAACTGTGTATTACTATTCATAACGACTACTTTGATTGGTTGTGGTGTGTGTTAGAACTCGAAGTTGCGTACAACACACATTACAAAAACATTCATAGTGAATCGTACTGTGGAAGATTGGGGTTTTACAATGGAAACCATGATAAGTGGTAGGGGAAAATTGAACAATCATTATTTCGTGAGGTAACAGTACGTTGTTAATAGAAACAATATGTTTATTACCCATTAGACGGAGATGTGTGTAAGTGTAGTTCGAACACTTCTCATAACAACAACCTAGAATATTGAGGATACTAGTATAGTTATGTAAACAATGAATAATATGATTATACAGATTTAAATTTGAAATAAAGGATGAGAACTTGAGGGAAGATGTTACCTTTAATTCTGGTAACATCCTATGGTATGAATAAAAATGCTTTATTGAAGTGTCATTACACACCAGTAAGCCTTTTATTTGGAAGATATGGATTTTTTGAGACTATTTAGGATGAGGTTAGCTGATTCAATGGGCTTGAGAGGTGTGTGTAATGGGTTAGAATTTGTGTCCTTTTATATGATGGAGGAGGAGCTTTTTAGTGATGTTCGAATGTATTATTTTATTATAAAAATATTTTCGATTTCAAAATGTACAAATCTCATTAAATTAGAAGATAATATGAATATAAGTCAAAATAAATACATCCAATAAGAATTAAACTGGTTTTCTATCTTTTTAATCAATTTATTTTTATATTTAACCCTTTTTAACTTTTACAATATCTAATTGTATATTCATGCTATATGGATAATAAATTTACAATAAAATTACAAGAAACACAAAATGGATCATTAATGACATTTCTAACATCATATATGTCCTCTGGAAGAATCATATATTTTTTGAAATATTTTATCATTTAATAAATTATTAATTGATTTAAAAACTAATTTATGTCAATATTTATACTATTCACATCTTGACTTTTTAAAAATCCAAATAAACTTGATTCTTTCAAAAACAATTAATTAATTAAAATTTACCAAGTCATTATCATCACTAAAATTTTTGGATGACATAAAAAGTTTTAAAATAAATTTATTTTAAAATTTATAATCTCATTTGTTTATAAAATTCATTAATTAGGTAATCATAACATCATCAGAGTGTCATAAATAAATTTATTTATATGATGTCTAAAATTTATAAATAAAATTACATAATATAAGAAATATTTATAGATTTATAATCACTATTTATAGTTGAAGATATCAGTTATATTACCCCACATAAATGTTGTGTTGAAAAATAAATACATGTTTTTGATATTTTTATTTCTACATTAAATAATTTTTTTTTAAAGTCATTACCTTACACAAATGATTTAAAAAGCCAAAAGTTATACCCACAGATTTTAATGGTTTTTCAATGAGACATACAATAAGTTTTGTATAGGTTTTATGGTAATTTAATATTAATATAAAATAATTTTCACCAGAATTACCCTATTTACCTTTAACAGCGGTAAATAAAAATCAAATGTAACTATTCAACATGAATTATTTACATCATATTCAACAAAATATTTCATACATATGAAAACCATGTTTGTCGGATTTTTTAAATTCGTTTCACAAAAGTTTTAAATTATCATTTAAATAAAATAGTCGGTTTTTTAACTACTATGCAGTGTTTATCACTATTGATCAAAAATTAAATATTTTCAGAAAAATACCCAAAATACCATGTAACTAATTTTTATATTCTGAATAAAAAAATGATTTCTATTTTATAAAATTAAAAATATAGATGTTTCATTAATTAATTTAAAATTAATTTCCATTTTCAAAACTAGAAAGCGTTTTTTAAGAATTAAAAACTACAAAAAGGTTGACATGTATTTATATCCAATTTCGAAGTAAAATTACTTATATTGGAAAAATTAGATTAAATGGGAGAAATATAATCCAATTTCACTTTAAACTCACTTTAAAAGATAATTTATCAATTTATATAAATCAGATGAAAATGCAGTTTTTACATAAAATGCAGTTTTTACTTAAAATGCAGTATTATTCAATATTCATAAAAAATTGAATTTATCAGAAAAAACCAAAAATATTCCCAATGTAAATTATATTTTCCATCTTATAAATAAGAATTTTATTTTTTCAAATGGAACATATAAATGTGAAAAAATATATTTAAAATGGGTTCTCCATCAAAAGGTCGTAAATCAACCATTTAAAAAAATTTATGGTGTTTAATGCTTAAAATCGAATTCATTCTTATTTTAAACCACTATGATTTATTTCATAAATGTAAAACCATTCAATAAACATTTTTAAACATATTATAGTTATATCTGTTCATTACCACAAATATAATGGCTTGGAGTTAACTATCATTTAAAATAATATTCTTATTATATTGTGTTTTAGTATAATTGAATGTCAAGTGAAACTTATGATTTCAAATAATCTCGTTGTTGTGTATCAGGTATACCATCGAAAATAGAATCCTCTTAAAAGTAAAATTAATATTTAACTCAAAAATATTAATAAATATAAATATTTCATATTATTTAATTACTTGGGATGATACATCCTTCCCTCTTTTGGAAATTGAGACCTCGTAATTTTAAAATTGTGCTTATAAACCTCATTGAAAGCCCCACATCAGAAAAATAGTCATTAAAAATATCACATTAAAATAAATAAACATAAGTAAAAAAGGTCACTCAAGATAACACATACTTGGATTCCTTGAAAACATGGATATGAGGGAGAAACTAAGTGTCATGTTCAAATAGAGAGTGATGGGAAACATGATCAGGAGATAGTTAACCACCAGAAAACCCCAAATTTGTGATAGGTTAAATGGTCTTTGATTCCCCAATAAAAAAAGTAAATAGACAAAATTTTTTGAGTCTCAATTTTAAAAATTATGACAAATTTATTTATGAGATTGATTAATAATATAAATAAATATACGTAATGTTTATGTAGAGTTTCTTCCTTTAATAAATTTCTAGTCGAATCTCATCATTTATCCAAACGATGAGTATTCATGATTAAATGGTCACACCGGATGTTCAAGAATCAAATTCTAGAAAATCACATAATCTATTAAAGATGAACTATATATATTTCCCCTACCTTTAGACAATATCCAAAACCAAAATTGTTTTTAGATGATCAGATAATCCCCTAAAAGGATATTTTTTTATAAAAAATGTGCTATTAATCATCAAAATTGAACAAAAAATTACCAATGTTCAACAAAGATCATTTAATAAACAATTATCCTAAAAATACATCATTATAATCTAGCCTAAGATTAAAACACAAAAAATCAGATGGATTTGCTCACCCAGTCATTAATGATAAATCGTAAAATTTATCTCCATATAAAATCTTGTACTCTTAAAGTCTCATATTGAAAATTAATTAATCTAATCATATATTCCCTATTATAGGTTAATAATTTCTGTGAATAACCCATCATTCTATATGTACACAATAATAAACAATGATTCATCCAAAATAAAACTCTACCGTTACTCCTCAAATGATATCTCGTAGTATTACATCTTCCATAGGAATATAGTATTACCAAAATTGCAAACATATTCTTACGTAACCATTATCACTTAATCAAAAACTCATTTTCCTACACTAAGGATATCCATTTGAGAAAATTAATATCAAAAAATCAACATATTCATAATCCATAAAATCATTTAACTAAAAACAATAAGTCATACTAACCAGGGACTTCAAGTAGGCCAGTGGTAGGAGATAAATCCCAGTCGCACTTTTATTGTCTGTTTGATTTCCATAGCTTTGTCTGACATGATTGGTTTTCACACTGTCATTGTGCTTCCCTTTTTCAAAAATATTTTAATTTATAACATTCCTAAAAAATGATACTAATTCCTCCAAAATATCTAAAACACATTTTTACAACGAATGACATTATTGTAGCTCCAATTTAATTTGGTTTCTCATTAATAAAACCACCACAGTTTTCCTTGACATCTATTGTTAAGTCAGTTCCTGCTACATCTAGTCATTTACTAAAACCAAAATCGTTAGTGTGATTATATCAGCAAAACCAATATATAATATTTTATGAGGAGGGTAAAAACTAAGAAATACATATACATGTTATCTTAAACCCATTCAATTTATCTAAAATAACTACGAATCTTCATAATATTTAAACCATTATTGTTATGTCACATCTTCTTAAATAACACCCTAACCTCTAATGTTATATAATACTTATATTGATACCAACAATAAGGCCCCATCCATAAACATTACATAATTATTAATTAAGTTAATAACTCACATTAATGATATTTTCTGGTATAGAGTTTTAGAGAATTAGGTCATAAATATTAAATTACATTTCAAAAATTATTAAATAGACACTTCGACTCTATCCAAAAAATCACAAACAAAACTCTTAAAAAACATGTAGAGTTTCATGTTTTAGAATTCATGGCTTTTCCTTGATCCTATCCTTGACCCTATTCATATTTATGTCATGCGGAAACATATAAAAACGTAGGATGAGGATAAAAAGCTCAGTAATAGATATAAAATAAGTAATGAGAACATTATTCCATGAATATATACAAATAATATAAATCATACTTTTCAATATCAAAAAATTATCACTTTGAAGTACCTCACAGAATCATAATATTTATGAATAACACAAAGAAATAATGAATCATAATGGTAAATTGTGGCATCCATAAAATACATACATTTTTTTTTCACAAATACATATGGAGTTACACATGGAAAAAACATTACTGCGTATTCCCTAAATCTCATAGGAGACACAATAATTTTTACCTCCATCAAATTACCTAATGTGTTAGAGAGTTATCTCGTGCTCACCTTCCATAGGGTTTTCAAGAAACCACCCATATACGTGAACAATGCATAATAACTATAACTTATTAATAACACATAAAACAATGATAAAGTAAAATAACATTTCCAAATTTATTTCATAATATATCAATTCAAGATATAGAAATTATCAAGATTTATCGATCAATTTTTGAAACAATTTAAAATATTTAATAAGGATATTTTTAAATCAATGTGTCCCATCCCTCATTGATGCTTTTGAAAGAAATTTTAATTTCAAAACATTCATGCACATAGAAATAAGAACTTAAAACAATTTTTAATACATGTACATTAATGAGAATGATTTGGAATTTTAAATCTCTAAAACATTTAAAATGATATTTTAGTTAAATAGTTCTTCACCAAATAAGAGACACTATAATACAATTAACTGAGGAAAAATAGTAATAAATGATTATAATATCATAATAATGATGATATTATTTAAATTATATGTCAAAGGTAATTATATACACCATATAAAAGTGAATTGGTGTATAATAACAAATAATTCTCATTGGAATGTAAATTAACACAAACTCCCTTGCAAAGAGGATATCCATAGATTAACAAAAAATAAATGAAATAATTATGTGTGGAAAATAAAAATACACCTAATATAAGTGTATATTAAGCATAATAAAATCATCGTTCATTCAAACATATTCATATCACATCATAATTAAGATGTTGATGTTTAACCCAAATAATTGAAATTGTTTTAGGAAGTTCACATACTAAAATTCGACAGCCTAACAACTTTGATTTGAAATTCAGAAAATGATTTGATGACAGGTAAAGGGGTCTCCCCACACATGGAAATAAAATTTATAGAAATAATTATATATAATAAAATATCCCAACATAATAAAATGTAAATTTTTATGGACTGATCATAAAATAAGTCTTTGAATAAAATAGGACAGTGAAAGGTTCCCTTATCGATTTGGTAACTTACGAAACACACACCCCATGAAATAAGGATCACAAAATGAAGATGTAAATAAGCATAAATTAATTTATATTACACAATTAATTCAATCATGGGATGTACATACACCACACAAAATGATAATAGTGTAAAATATATCATGAATCTCATTGGAATAAAAAGTGAGATACCTCTAGTTTGATATCTCTTTAATGTTACAGGTTCGTCTAGAAAAATTAACATATTTAAAATTATACTTCATTAAGAACCTTTTTCAAGTTTATTATTCCATTTATATCACGTATTACCATATTATAACAACTACTTAATTATTTGAGTTCATATCAGACATTTTGTCGATGTTCAGAACTTGCATAAAAACTGAACTTGTTATAATAAAAAAATTTCCCATAGGGTAAAAATTCCATTATCTCAAAATTGTTATTAAATATTTATATATAATATATATTATATATATCTAGTATATATTTATTTATAATATTCCATCTAATTTGGATATTTGAAAATGAAATGCATCGTTCATGGATACAGTAAGCCGTACGTACACATGAACACAATTTTCATTTAATTTTTCTTCATTTTTAAATGAATGAAAACAAAATGATACATAAGAATATTAATATTACTGTATAATATAATATTTTATTTTCATTAAATATGTTCATTAACACCATTTTTTATATCTTCCATCTATGGTATGTGTGACTCATATGACATTGAGGGGCGGTAGTCCGCACTTCGTTAAATGTAATTATCATATTTATACAACATGAAATACATAAAGGTATGTAATTAATTATAATTATAGAATAATAGATATAAAAAATTATATATACCATATATAATTAGAGTTCTATTATAATGGACACCATGAGAGGTGGTTGGCTAAATCGAACAATCATCATTTCATGAGGCAGTAGTTTGTCGTACACAGAAAAAATATGTTCTATACCAATTTAATGGAGGTGTGCATAAGTGTATTTCAACACATATCATAAAAAAACTTGAATATTTATTTTATTTAGTTTGTTATGTAAACAAATAATAAGGATATCATTGGGATTGAATGCGTAAAATAAAAGAAGAGAACTATAGGGAACACATTACCTTTAAATCTGATAACTCCTTTTGGGTTGAACCAAATAGATTTCTTGAAATGACTTTTGCCTAAATTAGGCTTTCTAAGAGGTAAATATGGATTTTGAGAGATTATAATGTATGAGCTTTGTCCATCCATGGGGCATGAGAGTCGTGAGTAATGGGTTAGAAGTGGTGTCTTTTTTTAAGAGGGGGAGGGGATCTTTAGGAAAGTTGGAATGTGTTATTTTATTATAAAATTATTTTAAGTTTAAAAACCTATAAAACACATTAAATTATTAGATAATATAAATTTACATTGAAATATATTCATCCAATCAAAATTGGATTGGTTTTGAATCATTTTTAGTCCTAATCATTTTGAATTCTTTGTCACCTTATTTATCTTTTACATTGTCTTCATGTATATTCATGTTATACGGTTAATATATTTACAATAAAAATATAAGGGACCCAAAATAGATCATTAATGTCATTTTAAAAATCATATATGTAATTAGGAAAAATATTATATTTTTAGGTCTATTTTATTTATTAATAAAATATTAATTAATTAAAAACTAATTTATGAAAATTTATATAATATTCATTTCATGACTTTTTAAAAAAACAATAAGAACATTATTACTTCAAAAAAACATTATTAATTAAAATATAACAAGTTATAATCATCTATAAAATTCATGGATTGAATAAATAGTTTCATAATAAATTGATTTTTACATTTATAATCTCATTTATTTCAAACATTCACTAATGAGGTAATCATTACATCATCATTGTGTCATAATTAAATTTATCTATATGATGTATAAAAATTATAAATAAAACAAAATGATTTAGGAAATAATTTTATATTTCTAACGAATATTTATAGGCTAAGATATCAATTATATAACTACACATTAAAATTGATGGGGAAAAAATTGATGTTTATGATATTTCTATTTTTACATTAAATAAAAAGTTATAAATAAAATTATCTTACACAAATGGAAATAAAATGGAAAAATTTCTACCCATGGATTTTATTATGTGGCCATGACTCATCCAATAAGGTTATGATATGTGTAATGTTATTTTTATATTATCAAAAAATTATTTTATCCTTGAATTACCCTATTTTTATTTAACCGTAGTAAGAAAAAATCAAAAGATACTATTCAACAAGAATTATTTGCATCCTATTCAACCACATTTTTCTTAATGTTGAAAAAAATTTATTTCATATTTTTAAAATCAATTCCTAGATGTGGTATAATATCATTTAAATTAAAAAGTTTGTTTTTAACTACTATGTCGTGTTTTCATTATTCATAAAAAATATAATTTTTTCAGTAAAATACCAAAAAATAAACTTAAGTTAATTTTTATATTATGAATTAAAAATTTATTAATATTTTACCTTATTCAAAAAATAAAAATTTTCATTAATTAATAAAAAATTAATTTTGATTGTCAAAATTAGAAACCGACTATTTAATGAGTAAAAACTACAAAAAGATTGACCTGTATTTATGTCCATTTTCAATGTGAAATTACTTCCAATAACCAACATGGGATTAAATGGTAAATATATATTCCAATTACACAATAGAAAATTTTAAAATATAATCTAACCATATCATTAAATCAGTTAAAAAGTCTATTTTGACATAAAATGCAGTATTTTACACTATTCATTACAAAATGACATATTGGATAAAAATAAAAACATTAAAAAATATTTAATCTTATTTTAGTTAGTTCTGTTAATTCCCACCAACACAATGGAAAGGGGTTAACTACCATTTAAAATAATAATATTATTATATTGTGTTTTTGTATAACTCAAATTTGTGTGAAACATAAGATTTCAAAGAAATCCATTGTATTTTGTAGGGTATGACATCAAACATAAAATCTCTTTTAAGGTAAAATTAATATTTAATTCAAAATATTATGAAATATGAAAATTTCATATTTTTTATTTACCTGGGATGATATAAGAATCCCTATCACCAGCTTCTGGTTACAAAATCTGATAAAAACACTGAAGATGACACATCTTTCCACTAGATAGGTACTCCACTAGGTCTCTCAAGCAATGTGGAATATCATCCACACTCTCCCCACACTGGTAGCACACCACATGTCTGCCTTAAGAAGTATTCCACCAACTCAGATCACTGTGCGTAGACTCCCTATGACACTTCATATTATCAGTCAGATGGGTACCAACTATGGATGTTGATCATCTTGGATCATAGACCATGAATCCTTCACATTTCACTTTGTGATATATTTTTGGTTGACTATGGATGTTATGGAAGTCAACAAGAAGATGTACACATCTAATCTGAAGTCATTCCTGAGACCATGCTAAAAAATACTCCATAGAAAAAACTCATCACCCCTTTCAAATGGGTGTGAAGTGCTGCAGCTCTGTGAAGTAAAAAGAATAATCCATGACTAAGATAGAACCTTAATCCAAACTCATGAACTCTTGAGCTCGATAGGCCCTCAATATCTACAGGTATAATTAATCGTAAAAGGCATGATGGACCACCTCCCAAACCATAACCCGATGGCGTATGTCCTATAAGATAACATCAGACAATCAATTGGTGGAATAATAAAGCATTAAATTAGAGACCTTCACACTCCTGTCTAGAGGCATATCTAGATTCTCTAAGAATTACAGAATGGATTCATACAATTAATTTTCATCCTGAGGTCCTTCATACCCTGAGAAAGTATGAGGATGTTGCTGCTGAATGATCCATGTCCATTCCATGATAGACGGGGCATGATTTATTGCTACATAAAATGTATGCATAAACCTCAGGATTCCTTCATAGAATTGAGATCCGGAACCTATATCCGAGATAACGGCGAGTTACAAGGTATGCATGAAGAGTGGATATGTGCTAGTCCATGATCTACCATGTCTGATGACTTTTCACTACCTAGTATCTACCATACAACTAGAGGACTTCGTGGTGTAATGACTCTACAAGGTCAAGCGTACACCATAATTAATTAATCTCATGGAATGAATCATAGAACTGAATGAAAGGAACAAGAGAAATAAATCATTCATGTAGTTCAAAACATGGATACCTGGTGTGTATAACCCATACACGGCGTGATCCCTTATGTCTGGGCCTAGGCATGTACTTCTGGAAAAACATGTTGGGTGACATCCCATAAACACTACATTTTCTTCATTGACACGACATGTACTTGAATCCTTTTTCCCTTCCTGAGTTCCTTTACATGGATAAACCAAACAGTTCTCTCATAGAAAAAATTACACTGTATGTTTGTTCTAGACATGGTGTTCACCACATAGGTTACAACCACCTGTGTCATTAGTCACATGGTTGGAGGCATACCCTCTACAACACAGTGTGTAATTCTGGTAAACAGCGTGTTCCACTAATGATTTCCCACCCCCCATGTCCCTGCCTACATAGGTAGTCACACTGTCATGGATTGCATAGCGTGTACATATAGTAAACAGTGTGTACTTAAGATAAACAGTTCCTTCCTGAACTGAAGGATACATCGAATGTATTCTTCAATACAAGCTATGTATTCTGGGGATTTCTTGAACTTTAATCCTCAAAAACTATAATGAATCCCATAAAAATCTGAATCAAACATTAAACTGACAAATTCCAATCCGTGAGGGCCCATACTCCCCGCAAATCAAATCTTAGCATCATATTCGTGTCAAATAACAAGTATCACCCAGAAATAAATATGTGATCCACCAAATATCAATCTATGAGGGTCCATAACATCTCATGGATGTATTTTTGGGCCCATTAAATGTAATCCTTACAAAAACCAATTCCCTATCAATTAAAAGTTAGTCTATCAATGAATATATAATAATAAAATGCACATCTTGAACAACATCTATCACATCAACATGCAATATGTAATGCACCATAAATGGAATGACAAGAATGCACGACATGTAATCTATAATAAGTTCCTATATGATGAATGGGATGGAATACCCTTATCTTATAGGGTTGAAAACAATAAAACCTCAATGATATCAATGCTAACAGGACAAAAACATCTGAATCATCTAACAAGAAAATAAAATAAAATGTAATCATTTCAAAACCAGAAAAAATTTCAATAGTCGAGGTAAATTAGCTTTTACCTATACACGGTTAAGCTACTCCCAAGATGAACATATTAACAAATACATATTCCTTCATATCGTTGGCTATAGGCTCTAAACAATACCAAAATTTTTAAAATAATTACCATGATACCACTTTGTAATTCCCCAGTTCTGAGTGTCGCCTAGAGGTTCCCCATACCTAGTTGGTCACATGGCCTCAAACTCATTTCCCTGAGCACCAGATGATACCGACTAGCTATGAGGGACTAGTGTGTGATAGTGGGGAAACTATTCCCCCATTGCTAGTGTACCACAATGAAAATAAATAGATAACAGAATTGGTAGCAGTAATAATAACATGCAATAGTAAATAGTGGAATGCTGCAAGTAGTTAAGAAAATGGATCACATATATATATGATGCATGTCACATATGTCTAGGAAAAAATACAAACAAATAAAAATGATGAAAAAATTACTAATCCAAATTATTAAAAAGAAATAGGTAAATAAATCTAGCCGAATCGCATACCTCAGATTGGTCTCATGCTCTATAGGTCCATAACAATCAAGTAGTTATGTAGAAGGGTGACTTCCCTTGTTTGTACCTACATCAATATAATCATTTGGGTCCAAAATCATGACCCAAATAGGGTGTGAGAAGAATCCATGTAGAAAACCACAAAAAGATCTTTGCCTAAGACTCAATGTATATATATAAGAGACAATATGAAAAATGAAACAATAAACAGAGAAGTAGTAAAAACTAAGAATTCCTACAATTTCAATTATATTCATTTACATTTAGTAAATTTGTAAACCTACAAAACACCAGAATCCCTCTGATATGTTCTAATAGACTAACCCCTCTAGTTCAGCTTAGAAAAGACACTCTAAGGAATAACTCACCATCAGGTCCCCATTGTGGTCTCATATCAGTAAACTATAGACACTATGGGAAGCACTAAATGTCCAATTATAACTGTGGTCTTGCCAAGTGTAACTAAAGACAGTCTGAGGGAGAACTCACATCCATCACCCATATGGTCTCGCAGTGTGAAAATTATAACAGACACACTGGGAAAGCACTCAAAATCCATTACCCCTATAGTCTAACTACACCAGGATCCCACAACCATGTGTAAGTCAATCATGCACAAACGATATCCAGCATCCAAAGTTAATAACAATATACTACATGTCTAAACTGCTACAATGCAAGGCACAAGTAAGTCAGATAATATCATTCCATCCTAACTGTACTAGGCATGGACAAAGATCATCATAACAAGAATAACTACACCCAAAGAAAATGTTAGTTAAATCATGGGAAAACTAATCCATAGCAAGGTAACTAAACAGTATTATCAAACAAGATCACCTACTCAAAATAATAAGGCATAATAGGATTTAAAGGGTTTAATTCCCTAAAAATTCAATACCATGAACTAGGGTAATGGGAACTATCACACATATAATTCAAAAAAATACTTATAATAGGCACAAACCACCAACCTAGATGTTGTATTATAGATATATTTGAACCTCAGCCTTTAAATCGACCTAGAATGTCTTAGATCTACAAAAACATCAAAAATGATCAACTATGGATATATAAAAAAAGAGGAAGAAACAAGAGAGGAGGATCTAGAAGAAGGAATAACTCACCATGGTGATTCCAATGCAATCAATGACGGTTGATTCAGAGCATGGATGGTCGGTCGGGGGAACGAAGAAGAATGTTCATTCCAGATCACTCATGGACAAGATAGAGAAAGAGAAGGGTTTTCTATAGACATGATGTGATCTTGATGCTATTTGACAAATAAAAAGAAAAGTAAATGGAATTTTCATTTAATGTACACACAATGTACATGCCTTAACAGGCCTAGGATTTAGACGGTCTCTAGGTTACCCCACACGACCATCTATTTGAATATTACATGGCAAGTACACGTCTTGGACTCATATGTACATGACGTGTACTCCATAAATTTCTAGAAACTCCTATTTTATGAAAAAACAATTGAAATCATGATCCATACTAGAAAATAATACCTGGGTTATTATAGATGATGTCTGTATCCTAGAGGCAACCAAGGAGAAACAAAATTTCTAGTTCATTGGTGCAAATGTTCAGTACTGGTGGTACATGGATGATGACTACCATGCATAGAGATATTATTCACCTAACACTAATGAATTACTTTAAAACCACATCATCAGCATTGATAGGTTATAAATTTTCATATATTTATCTCTACCCTAGTATCATACTATATGCATGGTGGCGTTAGCAAACTCGGAAAAATTTATGGACTGATTATTAGGACCTATGATATAGAGGAAACATCATGGAGGAATGGGAATGTGCCAACATGGTTTGTGCATCTTGTGAAGAATTGGGAATACAGATAAGGATATTAGGGCATTACTAAGATGAATTAGAATCCCAATTCCAAATTTACCTACCAAAGGACATTATTCCTGAGTTGTTGAGTATATGGTCTACGAGGAACAACACTTTTCATCTTAATCATGCATAGTTCGACATCAAAGTATATAAAATCTACCATTTTTATGGGATTACCATTCTAGGGGTGATGTGTGATGAATTACTTCATGACACGAACATGTGGGAGGATCCAAAAAATATTCCACATCGTGAAAATATAATATAGAACTTGTGATGGGAAAAGATAAAGACAAGTAGACGATAAGGGATGCCCACTATAAATAGTGGTCTAGTAATTTCAAGAATTGTCCCCAGAGTGGCCTGCTAATGGAGTGGGGGCATGCATGGAACTTCCCATAAGGCCATTTACCTACCGAAGATGGGTTTAGTAAAGATATAAAGGTTCTTATTGATGAATCCTAGAGAAAATGCATTGGTACTGTTGGGGGGACAACATCAAAATTGATCCTAAACCAATAGAATGGTGTTATGGGTTCATATCAGCCCTCATTTTGGGTGGATGATTTGAGTGATTGATGATCACATGAGTGCAGGGTCAGACATGTTCATCATGGAAACAATACTAGAAGTGGGGAAGCGAGTCGACCTTGCGGTTATGGTCTTTGAAAATTTATGTAATATGATTTGTGATATCAGATATTAGAAGAATCCACATTGCATATGTGGACCTAATCCCTTAACATATGGATGGGTGGGAGTTCTCATTGGGGATATAAATAACTTAATCCCATTTCCTCTCCTAAGATGAAATTTTTATCTACAATTAAAATATATATAGAATGTTTCCAATTCAAGATAAAAATGGAAATGATGTTGGAAAATATCTAGAGGAAAGCCTAATTCAATTTACATCAATTCATTTTTCGTATGGTACAGTTCACTAATTACATCATTAAAATTTTGGAACAATGGTCATATCTCATGGCATTTCCAGGAAGAATAATCATAGAGTAGTTGGATTGTGTGCCGATCAATGAACTATACACCCCACATCAATTCGAGGTATAGGTCAAATGTCTACAATGACTAACACCATAGGAGTACCATGGGGTATGTTATGATCATCATATGAGTGTCATGAGAAATCATCTGTTCACTTTCAAGAGAGTATATGGGAAGATGCTGAACAATATACCTCCAACCACCACAGCCAATGTGCTAGTTGAGGTGATTTCAAAGGGATGGAAGGATCCTTAAATAGGAAAAATAATGAAATAATGGACCATTCGAGAAGGTTATGGAGTGGCCCACATCTCCAATGTGGCTTAACATTCATGATAGTACATCTTGGTAATAGGGAAGATGCACATCATAGTTGAGGAGCTACAGTAGTGGATCCAATAGTTCTAAGGACTAAACTACCCTGATGTAGATGAAGATCAATTGTAGATGGCCCAAGGGTCCATACATGGAAGGTTCAATATAATGGTGGACCATCCATATGGTTTCATAGAATACCTACCAAAGTTCCTGGGAACCATCTTTGTCGCATGGACATAACTGAGGCTATTGTCTACCCTTAGCCTTGATATACCTACAACACCAACAATAAATTTCTAAATATTAATGAAATGTGGGATCACTTGGTATGGATCTTATGATTACTTGTATGGATGCATATGGATTTATAGAATCTATGAAAGAGTGGGAGTGGTATGTGGATGAGCTGGGTAACATAGTGAAGTATCAAGAAAGTATACATCTAATGACAGATCAGATGAAGAAATTAGAAGATCTAAAATAACGAAAAAAATTATCAACTATTGAGATAGTGGTATTCTTTCCCATAAACAATTAATCAAAAGTGTCCTTGTGGAATATGCTGACAGAGTTATCTCACTAAAGTATGGATAAGTCTTAACCTCAACGGAAACATACATAGGTGGAAATACTGAATATCTTGAAGTAAGATCAAACTAATTCACTTGAGCTATTATCTCCCCCATGTTTATCTTGGATGTTTGATTGATATTTATTTTATAATGGAGAACCTTTCACAAGAAACACATTCTTGGGGATGTTTATGTAGTGATGGGCATAGAGAATCAAGTTCCAACAACCGCATCTGAAGCAATAGTTATTTCTAGGTCCTACAATGCTAGGGAGGCCAAGGTGTCCACAATCAAAACATTGGATTCCAAAATAATATATTTGTGTCCACATATCAATATTCAAATAATAAAAACAATAAAAGGGAGAATGAAAATCCATCACATAAACACCGCTTTTTCTTCAAAAACTCATAAATTATGTTTTCTCAACCATATAGACTGATAAAATCCAAGTATAAATAGTCATAATTGAAGTAGGTGCTATATTGGTGAGATTGGTAGAAGGAACTCATGTCCCATTCCAAATAGGTTTATCGGTTCATATGGAGTCATGTGTTCGAGTAGACCAGGAAAAAACATATGGTGAATGGTGAATCGTGGCCACTGGTGTTGCTACTAGCATGGCCGATTTGAACAATCATATTGAAGGGGGATAATGTGATGAAGATCAACCTAATTATATGTATCTAAACCCATCATACATGATTCTAGAGGAAGATCCTACTACTGAACTCATGGATGAAATTCTAAAGTATGAACCTAATGATTTGATAGAGATGAAAGAGAATGGTTTTGATGTGGATGAGGATGATCAAGAAACCTTCCAATGTCCACCAACTGTGGCCTCCACTACCCCGTGGCCTCGCCACTCCGCGACCCTTTACATCCCCCTGACCTTGCTGCTCAGTGGCCCTTGACGGCCCTGTGGTGTCACCGTCCCACTGCACTTCTCCATCTTCACCGCCCCGTGTCCCTCTGCGACCCTTGCTACCCCGCAGTTCACTACGGCCCTCTTGGACACACCACCCTGCAGTCTCGCTTCCCCCATTCCCTTTTTGTCTAATGGCCTCACGGACCCCATGGCCTCGCCACACCATGGCCCTTCGCAGCCCCTGCTACCTCGCTATCCAGCAGCCTCGCAGGCACCATGACCTCGCTTCCCCACGACCCTTCGCATCCCCTGTGGCCTCACTGCCTTAGTGTCCTCGTGCTGCTCCACAGCCCTCGGGCCACCCAGCATGTGTCGGGCCAATCCCGGTGGGATGTGTCGACCCAAACTGGGTTGGGTCAGCCCAGCCCGGGTCGGTCCGACCGCGCCAGACCTGACCTGGACCACCTACGAGCTTTTTTCTCTATAAACCATAATGTTAACACCTTGAATTCATTAGAAAAATCTTAAAAACACAATAAACTGTGGAGTTTTATGGTGCCTTTGGCACACCCCACTTGAGATTTTGATATAGTTGGGATATGGTCAGGTTAGATCGAGAATGAATCCAACTGGGCCATCAGGACTAAAATGATAATAACTTATAGACCAGGAGTCTTATTGATGCATCGTCTATTGTGTTGAGACCCCTATGATGTGGCAGTCCATTAACATACTTTTTCATGGGAATTTGTGGTAGTTTGAGTATCCACCATTGGCGTGAAGAGTGGACTCTCCCGGAGACGAGCAACCTCAATCCAGATCCCAGAATCTCGCTCTGACGTGAAGAATGAATAGCAATCCATTGTGGGCCAGCATTGAGTGATCCATTGTGGTTCATCACATAGTGATCCTATTTGGGTCAGCACTGAGGGATCCTATGTGGTTCAGCATCGAGTGATCCTCTATGGGTCATCACCGAGAAATCCTGTGTGGGTCAGCACCTAGTGATTGTATGTGGGTCCACACCAAGCGATCCTATATGGGTCAGCAGTAGAGCCTCTTTATAGAATAAGAGGATCTATTCTTCAACTAATCATATGTACTTTTGTATGTATGTTATATCGGGTGTGAGCTGATTCTGTACCTCAATGATACATTCCGTTATTGAAATACATTGGCGTTATTATTTTGTGTGGCATACCTGAGTGATACTTACCAACGTGGTACTACTTCCTTTGTGGAATAGTTGAGATTTGGGATTTTGAGTTGGGATCTGTGTTTCCTAATGATTAACTTGGGTATACATGATAATTTAGGTATTTTAATGGGAATATACCTAAGTACGTGTTTCTGATGATTTTATGCTTTGTGTTTTATCCTTTGCAGATTTTCTGAGACCTTGATAGTCTCAGGGTCTCTACAGAGAATCGTTATACTCACACCTACGTAGTCTATGCCCGCACTATGTTGTGTTTGCTTCATATGACAAACAACACTGATTGAGGATGAGATTACAAGGACTGGAGGTACCTTGAAAGAATACCATAGATGAGGCGTACCGCAAAGATGATCGATCAATAGTTTTATCTACCCTTAAGGTATGATCCTTGATGGGTGTTCAAAGGAGTTGTTCTAGTTTACTTATAGTTTCAGTTTCTTGTACTCTCCAGTTGGGCTATTATTCCAGCCCCGTTTTAGTACTATACTCACTCTGCTTAATTTTTAGATTACATGAGTTATTATCTTTCTAGGTGCTTGGTTTCATGTTCTTAAAGGTTTTTAAAGGAAATTCCTTCTCAGTTTTAGGGAATATGCCTCAGATGGTAGTTGCTAGCGCCAAGCCTATGGAAGCCAGGCATGGGTTAGTCACTGCATGGGCCCCAGGTGATAGGTCCTGAAAAATGGGTATCAGAGGAGTTGGTTATACCATTGAACATAACACTCTAATATTTTTAATAGAAATATAGTTATGTTTAGTGAGTGTGGTTTTACGTTTCGGAAATCCAGTGTTGGTGCAGTGGTTGATGTATCCATACACCAAGACCCTAACTTTTGATTTTTCAATCAGTGCCTGATAACACTGATTGTGTGTGTGTTTTGAAGAGCTTCATTTGTGATATCTTTGAGTCAGGTCACCCAGAATAACTTATTGACTGTGGAACACCTTTTTATTTTTATGATTTTTCCAGGCAGACTGCAAGATAGGGTTCTGGATATAGTACTCACTGATAGCCCACTTAGCGAGGAGGCTTTGTTTCCAGGCCCTCTTCCAGTAGAGGCTCTAGCAGAGGCCCCATCATTACCATTACCCATTGGGACACTGATGCCACCAGAACCAGTAGCCGAGGGTGCACGCCACATGAGTATTTTTCTCAAGTTCCAGTGCCAAAGTCAACCCAGGTTCATGGGTGAGACAAACCCACATGTGACCGAGGATTGGCTTGTAGCTGTTGTGTGGGTCATATCACTGGTAGGGACATCAGCTGTTCTCATGATGATTCTTGACTCCAGTCATCTACAGGAAGTAGTAGGCAGATGGTGGAGCATGATGTTCCATTTTCATAACGAGGTGACGGTTCTCTGGGAAGACATTGATAGCCTGTTTTGGGAAATGTTTGTTGCAGTGAAGCTTCGTGCAGTGCGCATATAATTGCTTCTTCATCTGTAGTAGGGCAGCATGACTTTGGATTAGTACACAGTTTGGTTCACTGACCTCTCAAGATACTCCACAATTATAGTTCGGGACCCATTCTTCATGGCCCGAACCTTTGAGCAAGGCGTCAGGTGAGATATCAGTGCTTCAATGATTTATCTTAGCATCCTGATATAGGCGGTGGAGTGAGAGAGAACCCTCTTAGTGGTGAATTTTCATGCTGTGAAGTCACCAGCAGTGAGATCCACCACAAGTCTTCACGTAGTGGAGTCTTCCGTCACATGCAGTAGACAGATGTCGCAGAGGTACAAGAGGACCAGAAATACAAGTGGATGACCGCTAGATTCAGGGTCGGTTGGGAAGGACAACCGAGTTAGATACAGTCATGCCTGGAGCATGCAGTGATACGCATGCAGTGGGTAGGGTCACATGGTTTTTGACTGTCCGACCTGCCATAGAGATGATCTGAAAATGATAGAAGGACCACCCTTGTAGAGACAGAGGTTCAACTAAGGATGTCTGAAGGGAGCATGTGGACATGGTGGAGGATCTGTCCATGTAGATAGTGGTGGGAAACAATTCGAGATGTTACAGCCACCACTATCAGGTGCTCCACCCCAACCACGGGGAGAAGGTGGACATGGGTGAGCTCATCTCCAGGTAGTTGAGGCCAACGACCATGGCACTCCGGAGATTATACGAGGCATAATATGTGTCTACTCCAACTTAGTTGTAGTACTTATAAACACAGGTTCATGTCATTCATTTATTTCCATTTCCCTCATTCGGAGCTCGAATATTCAGACGGAGCTGATGGATCGATCCATATAGGTAGAGACTCCAATGGGAGAAGATTCGACGATTATAAATTGGTGATGATAGTGTGAGATTAATATAGGTAGCAAGATCTTCGACTGGGATCTCCTTGTAGTGGCTTTGAAGCCTTATGATGTCGTAATGGGTATATACTGGTTATCTACAGTCCGAGTTTAGATTGACTATATTATGCACACAATGCATTTTGACTGCACTGATGGGACTAGGTTTTCCATCCCCAGCGAGAAGGGAGCCATTGCAGGAGAGGATAGACTTACCTGGAGGAGAGTTCATCCGATTTCTCATCATTTGTCTAGCCATAACCTTGGATAATTTGATGTGGAGAGTTCGAGTAGTCATGTAGTAGTGGACTAGCAAACAGATGTTTTCGCTGATGATGTTCCAGATCTACCTCCTCATAGAGAGGTAGAATTTTATATTGACTTGTACACCAGGATGACACCGATATCTACACCAGCATATTGGATGTCTCACACGGAGCTTCATGAGATGAAGATGTAGCTATAGGACTTGCAGGTGATGGGATTCATCTAGAGTAGTGTTTCTCCTTGGGAAGCCACTATTTTGTTTGCCAAGAAGGCGGATGGATGTTTAAGGCTTTGTGTTGACCATAGGCGCTTGAACAAGGTAACCGTGAAGAATAGGTACCTACACCCATGAATTGATGACCACTTTGATCAGTTGAAGGGTTCATGGTGGTTCTCGAAGATTGTCCTCAGATCAGGGTATCACCAGCTTAGAGTACGAGATGAGGATGTGCAGAAGATGACTTTCAGATTTCAGTATGGCCATTATGAGTTCTTGGTTATGCTATTCAGCATGACTAATTCCCCATTAGTGTTAATGGGACTCATGGACATGATCTTTAAGCCATTCCATGATCTCTTTGTAGTAGTCTTCATCGACGACATTCTAATCTACTCCAATACTGAGGAGGAGCACGCATATGATTTCAGATTGTTTTTGAAACACTCTAAGAGCACCAGCATTATGGTAAGCTCTTGAAGGGCTAGTTTTGGATCCAAGAGGTTCAATTTCTGGGACATGTCATATTAGAGGAAGGAGATGGAATACATCCAGTGAGGATTGAGGTAGTACATTCTTGGGAGCCACCCAGGAGTGTGACGGAGGTATGAAGTTTCCTGGGTTTGACTGGATACTACTATAGATTTGTGCTAGATTTCACCAGAGTTGGAGCACCACAATCAGCATTGAAGATGAAGGGGAAACCATTCTTGTGGTCAGAGAGATAACAAAGGTGTTATTAAGAGGTGAGGTATAGGCTAACTACTGCCCCCATCATGAAGCTACCAATGGAGGGTATATGGTACATAGTTTTCTGTGATGCATCAGGGACCAGGCATTGATGTGTCCTCATGATGGATTGAGAAGTTATCACATATGGTTCTTGATACCTGATACAACATGAGCAGAACTACGCTACTCATGACCTAGAGTTAGCATCAGTGATCATCGCCTTGAAGATGTAGCAACTTTAATTGGTGGGAGAAGTCTACTCAGATCACAAGAGTTTCAGGTATATCTTCTCTTAGAAGGACATAAACCTAAGACATCGATGTAGGATTGAGTTCCTACAAGACTATGAATTCAAGATAGGCTATACTCATGGTAAGGGGAACGTTTTAGCCGATGCAGTGAGTAGGAGGTCTAGTATACTGCTTCAAGGTGAGGCGACGGAGCAATAGGACGCTTTGCATATTCCCTTTATGGATCGGGATGGAGTAACTTTCCTTCAGTCTCTTACTGTCACTCGCCAATTCATCAGTGGGTTTGATAGTAACAATGTGGGGACATTGATTGTGAGACTCAACATGCTTAGATATCCATGGTACAAGCACCATAGGGATCATCTAAAGGTAGGGATCATGTCGTCCTTTTCAGTGGACGTACCATGGTACCAGTGTTACTTCAGGAGGATGTGTTGAAGGGGTTATACACATCCCCTCTAGAAGTACATCCAAGAGTGACAAATATATATTGGGATCTACAACCAAATCACTGGTGGACTGAAATGAAGAAACTAGTAGCAGAGATCTTCCCTCGGTGCCTCACTTGACAGCATGTGAAGGCATAGAATCATGTACCAGCCAGCTTGGTTTTTCCATTAGAGGTCCCAGAGTGGAAGTTGGATGAGATATCCATGGTATTTGTGATTGGAAATCCATGTACATCCATGTTTCATGACTCGATTTGGGTCATCGTCGACTGACTCACCATGTTGGCCCACTTCCTACTGATCAGAGAGCATGGTTCAGTAGAGATCTTGGGATGCCTCTATATGCAAGATATTTTGTGGCTACATGGAGTGCCCTTAATGATTGACTCTTATCGTGATGCATGTTTTACTTCCCAGCTATGGAATGGGTTGTAGGAGGCTTTCAGGACACAACTTCTTTTCAGCACCACCTTCCATCCTCAGACAGATTGTCAGACTGAGTGGACCATTCATACTCTCAGGGACATTCTGCGTTCTTGAATCATCGACTTCTATCATAGCTGAGATGATCACTTGCCTTTTGTGGAGTTTTCATACATCAATAGATATCACTCCACCATTGGTAAGGCATATTTTTTGGTTTTTTGCGGGTGACCTTGCGGATCGCCTTTTTGTTGGACTGACCTAGGGGAGTGAGAACTCATTGGACCAGAGATGGTGCATGCTTCAACGGCGAACATTCATGTCATCTAGGAGCGAATGAATACTGTACAGAGTAAGTATATGTCTTATGCGTAAATTAGATGGAGAACTCTAGATTTCAAGGATGGAGACCACGTCTTTCTATGGGTCTCACCCCGATGGGGTTTACGGAGATTTGAATGAGTCATAATGTTATCTCTGAGGTTCATCTGATCATTCCAAGTGCTCAGTAGTGTTGGAAAGAGGGATTAACACTTAGCTCTTCAACATTAGTTTCACTGGGTGAACGACGTCTTCCACATATCCCAGCTGAGGAGATACATGCATGACCATTCTCACATCATCTTCCATGACGAGCTGGACGTCGATGATGGGGTGAATATTATAGAGGTTCCAATATATATTGACAATCGATAGGACCAGGTCCTTTATAGAAAGTCAATACATCTTGTGTGCATTCTCTGGCAGCACAAGAACCTCTATGAGAGCACATGTGGGTGGGAGACTTAGATTCATTCTCAGTACCCCCACATGTTTCCTTAGTTTGTATCTTGGATTATGGGGATGTAAATCCATGAGGTGGGGATAATGTAAAGACCCAAAATTTCCAGGAAATGTTTATTAATATATGTAAATTTTAAGAGTCCATAAAAATTAACGACGCATGATTCTGAGTATCTTCGTGCCCAAAATTAATTTATATTATTTTTTCGAGTATGTTTAGTAAACGTACGAGATAAATTTTCTAACATTAGAACCGGTTCTCAAAATTGAAATCTGAGGGGCACTGTTGAACTCACATCACTGGTATTCTATTAAAAAGACCTTCACCATGACAGGAGTAGGTTGAGGGTGAATTTTAGATTTTCACTTTTTGTGGGAAAATAAAAATAAAATTATTCTAACATTTTATTTTTATTCTTGAAACCCCTCAACATGGGTTATGGAGGTGGGGAAAACGGATCCAAAAACACCCATTTCGAATTTAAGGCTTGGGACCACATGAATCCACAAAATACTAATTTATTATAGAGATAAGACTTGAACCCCCCCCCCATTAATGTTTCATCAGTTGTTATCCTCCCACTTTAATGGTGCCAACCAAATCATAATTAATGATTTCAATTTAATTTAGTGCCAAAAATTGAATTGATGGAACACAACATATTGGCTACATTTTATTTTGGCTAGAATTGGGGGAAGTGTTGGCAATGGGAAATTGGGAGTGAAACATGGATGAATTCTTCTGCTCCAAATAAGGACGTCCCTCCAATTAATAACACCGACATAAGATATCGACTTCTTCCTCGAGACATCCTCCAACATGAGAGATCTTCAATCGACCACCATCCTTCCCTCCACATCAAAGTAAACATATGAATGAGGTAGGGGTGTGTATTAAATTGATCATTGTTAATTTTACTCTCACATTGAATCATTCATCTTGAGCAGCTTGCTAACACCCTAACGTGGAGGGTACGGTCCAATCAAACATCGCCCGACCCCTCTGCCAACCTTATGGTTATTTTTTGTGTTCTTAATGATGGTGACAGTAACCGGTGATAGCGTTCGGCACCAGTGGACCTCAAGAATTGTGGCTGGCACAATAGCCCGGTGTGACAAAGGTGACAAATGGATGGCAGCTGGTCAAGCCGGTCGCCAACGAAGGCACAACACATGACTGCATCACACGACCATCATCGTTGGACCACCACCCCACCTCCTCCAATGTCCCACAACATCATGGCTCCCATGGCCTCTAATAAACCTTGTGGCCTTCGTGGCCCTCGCAGGCTCCACACCGCCTTGTGGCCATCGCAAGCCCTGCGGCCTCTGTGTCGCCCTGCTTCCTCCGTGGCATCCGTAGCCCCGCGGCCCCGTGCTAACCGTGACCTCTACCGCCTGCAACCTCTGTCACCCCACAGCCTCGCTAACACAGGGCCTTCGTTGGCCCTCGTGGCCTCGCCTACCTAAGGTTCCCCATGACCCCAGTGGCTTCGCCACCATGCGACGCCCCGTGACTCCCGCGGCCTGTTACCACCTACGGCCACTACGGCCTCACCGTCCCGTGGCCTCATAGCCACTACAGCCTCACCACTCCATGAAACATTGTGTCCCACGTGGCATCGCCACCTCGTGGCCCCCGATCTGCCCACCATTGGCCAGGCTGGACCCAGTGCGGGTTGGGTCAGGCTGACCGGGTCAGACCGGAACCAGACCAGCTACGAGCGTTTCACACTATCATCCATAACGTTGGCATCAAGTTTATGTTTGATGAACCGTCAACAGCGCTGTACACCTTTGAGTGGGAAGGTCCATTTGGTATAACCCACTTTAGATTTTCATAATGTTGGGATATGTTTAGGTTGGATCAAGAACGAATCCAACCGGACCCTCGAGACTAAGAGGCTAAAAACTTACAGAATCAGCGTCTAATTCACACACTGTCTATTTCATTTAGACCCCTATGATGTGGAGGTACTTTGAGATAATTATTCGTGGTAATTCTTAGAATTTTATGTATCAACTAGTTTCATGAGGACTGTATTCTTCTGAAGATGAGAAATCATAGTGCAAGAACCTAGAAACCAGCTGTGACATGAAGAATGAATAGCAATCCTGGGTTGGTTATCACCAAGTGATCCTATGTGGGTCATAACATTGTGATCATTTGTGGGTCACATAGAGTGATCTTATTTGGGTCTTCACCGAGTGATCCTATGTGGCTCAACACCGAGAGATCTTGTGTGGGTTAGCACCTAGAAATCATATGTGGGTCAGCACCAAGAGATCCTGTGTGGGTCAAATATAGATCTTTTTAATAGAATAAAAAGATATAGCCTTCGACTAAACATCTTTACATGTGTACTTAAGTTATACCTGTTGTTAGCTATGTCCATACGCCATATGTACTTTCTTTTTTGGTAATACCTTGGTGGTATTCTTCTGTGTGGCGTACATGAGTGGTACATACCATTATGGTACACATTCTTAGTGGGAAAGTTGTGCTATGGGCTTTTGAGTCGCACTCTGTGTTTCCTCATGATTGAGATGGGTATATTTGATAACTTAGGAATATGTATGAGAATATACCTAAGTAGGGTTGTGTGTTTATTTTAGGCTTTTTAGTTTATCCTTTGTGGATTTTATCAGACCTTGAGGGTCATGGGGTGCCTAATGAGTATCATTATACTAAAATTTAATGGGATATGTTCGCACATCATTTTTATTGGTGCAGATGACATACATCATTGATTGAGGACAAGAGTACCTGGATTGAAGGAAGCTCAGAGGTGGACCTTAGAAGAGGTGTACCATAGAGAAGACTGATCGAGATTTGTACATACCCTTCAGGTAGGATCCTTTTCGACTGTTCATAAAAGCTATTCCAGTTTACTTATGCATTCAATTTCTTGTACTTTCATGTTTGTATTCTTGTCCCTTTTACTTACTACACTCACTCTGTTTACTATTCATATTACTTGAGTTCATATCTTATTATGTGCATGGTTTTGTGTGCTTATAGGTTGTAAAGGAAATTCCTTCACAGTTTTAGAGAATACACCATTTGTGCTAGTCTCTACCCCCTAACTTATTGAAGCTGGGCTTGGGGTAGTAACGACACAGGCCCCGGGGGGATGGGTCATGACAACTTGGTTTCAGAGGTATCAGTTCTACCATATAACATATGACTCTAATTTTCTTTTACAGAAATAGTGTTACGTTTATTGAGTGTGGTTATCATTTTAGGGAATCTTGTGTTGGTGCGACGGTGGATGTATCCATACACCAGGACCGTGACTTCTGGTTTCTGACTTAGTGCATGAAAACACTAATTCCATGTGTGTTTTGAAGAGTTTTCTTTTTGATCTAATTGAGTCATCTCACTAGGTATAACTTATTGACCGTGACACTCCTATTTCTTTTTAGGATTCCTACATGAAGACATCCAGCTAGGGTTCCGGATATAGTATCCAATGATTTCCCACCTAGCGTTGAGACATCAATAAAAGGCCCTCTTCCAGTAGAGGTACCAGTGGAGACACCAGCGGTACCCTTATATTTTGGGCCACCGATGCCACTGACCCCAGTAGAAGAGGGTGCATGCCACTTGTGTGCATTATACGAGTTCCAACACCATAGGACAACCAGGTTCAGGGGAGTGTCAGACCCACATGCGGGTGAGGATTGGATGGATGTTGTGGTGAGAGACTTTTGACTGGTCGGAACATGAGCTGATATCATTGTCATCCTTGTGACCATTCTTCTATAGGAAGAAATATGCAGATGGTGGATCATGATGCTCCAGTTTCACAAGGATGTGATGCTATTCTAGGTAGACTTTGAGAGCATGTTTTGGGCAGAGTGTGTTTCAAAGACTCTTCGCACAGTGTGCATACAGGAGCTTCTTCATCTGTAGTAGGGCGGCATGTCTATGGCTCAGTACTCAGCGACATTCACTAACCTCTCACTCTACTTCCCATATATGGTGTGAGACCCATTCTTCATGGCCTAGACCTTATAGTAGGGGGTTAGGAGAGAGATCAGGGCTTTGATGATTTCTCCTAGAATCCCGACATAGGCGAGGGTGTTAGAGAACAACCTCTTAGTAGAGAATTTCCTTACTAAGTAGTCACCAGCAGCAAGACCCATCACTAGTCTTCACATAGATGATTCTTCTACAGTTGGGAGTATACAGATGTCACAGAGGTCCAAGAGGACTAGACGTACAAGTGGACGACCAATGAATTCAGGGTCTGTAGTGCAGGGCACCTGAGGCAGAGCTAGTCATGCCAGGTGTGGGAAGTGTTACTCATGCGGCGGGCAGTGTCACATGGCTCATTACTATCTAACCGGTCATACAGATAATCAGTAGATGGTCAAAGTACCGACTAGGGAGAGACATAGGTTCAACCAATTTGGTCTGCAGGGAGCAGGCACACGTGGAAGAGGAGCTGGTTGTGCATATGTTGGTGGGCGGCGATTCAAGAAGTTTCTGCCACCAGCACCATGTGGTCCACCTTGACCCTAGGGAGTAGGTGGATAGGGGAGAGCTCAGCTCTGAGCTATTGAGGCCTATGAGCATGGTGCTCTGGAGATGATACGATGTATGATCTGTGTCTACTTAACCATATGAGAAGTACATATAGACACAGGTGCCATTCATTATTTTAGTTCCACTTCCCTCATCTAGAGATCAGAGATTTTGATGGTGTCCTTGTCTCGATCATTATGGATAGAGACTCCTTCGAGATAAGATTCGATGATTACGCACTAGTTCTGGTAGTGTGAGAAAACTCTAGGAGGCAAGGGCCTCAGCTGAGATCTCCAAGTAGCGGCGTCGAGGCCTTATGACGTCATCTTGGGTATGGACTGGTTATCTACACTCCATGATCATATTGACTATATTAGGCACAATGTGTGTTTTGTCTGCACAGATGGGTCAATGTTTTCTTTAACCGCTGAAATGTGAGTCCTTATATCACCGAATGGACTTACTCGGAGGAGAGTGAATTTAATCACTCATTAGTTGGCTAGCCATACCCTCATAGATGTTGATGTAAGGAGTCTGAGCTACCCTGTAGTGGTGGAATAATACATTTATGGTTTCCCAGAAGATTTTCTAGGTCTACGTCCAAATAGAGAGGTGGAATTTTACATTTACTTGTACCTTGGGATGACACCGATATCTACACCAGTGTATTGGATGGCTCACTCAGAGCTTCATGAGATGCGGGTATAGCTAGAGAACTTACAGGGGAAGGGATTCATATGCTCAAGTGTTTCTCCTTATGCAAACCCAATTTTTTTCGCCAAGAAGGTGAATGGGAGTTTGTGGCTTTGTGTTGACTATTGGGGCCTGAGCCATATGACAGTGAAGAACAAGTACCCACTCCCTAGGATTGACGACCTATTTGATTAGCTAAAGGGAGAACAATTTTTCTAGAAGATAGACCTCAAATCAGGCTATCACCAGCTCAGAGTACGAGATGAGGATATGCAGAAGACAACTTTCAGATGTTTGTATGACCATTATGAGTTCTTGGTTATGCCATTTGGTATGACCAAGACACCAATGGTGTTCATGGGAATCATGAAAAATTTATTTCAGCCATACCTTGATCGCTTTGTAGTAGTCTTCATCGACAACATTCTGATCTACTTGACAACTGAGAAGGAGCATGTCTATCATTTGCATATAGTTCTGGACACGCTCTAAGAGTACCAGCTTTAATGTAAGCTCCCGAAGTGTCAGTTTTGGATCCAAGAGGTTCATTTTCTGTGACATGTCATATCAGAGGCTGAAGTTTCTATAGATATAGTGAATAATAATGTGGTACTTTCTTTGGAGCCACCCCGAATTGTGACAGATGTATGAAGATTCTTGGTTTTGGATGGATACTACTGGAGGATTGTGATAAATTTCTCCGGAGTTGCAGAACCACTATCTACATTGACGAAGATGTTGAAACCGTTCGTCTGGTCAGAGAGATTACAGGAGAGTTTTCATGATTTGAGGTAGATATTGACTTGTGCCCCTATCATGAGGATACAAGAGGAGGTTGTATGGTACATTGTTTTCTGCGACACATCAGGGACATGGCTTGGAAGTGTCCTGATGTAGGAGCGAGCTGTGATCGCTTATGGTTCTTGAATGATGAGACAGCATGAGTAGAATTATGCTACCCAAGTCCTAGAGTTAGTAGCATTGGGTTTTTCCTTGAATATGTTGCAACTTTACTTGATGGTTGAGCTTAATACAGTCTACTAGGATCACAAGAGTCTTGGGTATATCATCTCTCATATGGACCTGAACCTGAGATAGTGATGTAGGCTGGAGTTCCACCATGACTATGACTACGAGATAGACTATAATCCTGCGAAGGAGAACATTGTTACATATCCACTCAGTAGGAGGTCTGGTGTACAGCTACTAGGCGAGGCGACGAAGCATCTGGCCGCTTTGATGATATCCTTTGTGGATCAGGATAGAGCAGTCTCCTTCAGTCTCATACAGTCACTCCCCCACTTCATCAGAAAGTCAGGGAGGTGCAATGTGGGGACACTGACTGCGAGACTCGACCTGCTTAGATATCAATGAGATAATCACCTGATTGATTTTTTGAAGGTGGGGAACATGTTATTCTCTTCATAGGATGTACTATGGTAGCAGTGTAACTTTGGGAGGATGTGTTGAGAGAGTTCCACAAATCCCCTCTAGCGGTACATCCAAGAGTGGTGATGATGTACCAGTATCTTCAACGACAACACTGGTGGTCAAGAATGAAGATATCTATAACAGAGTTTTTCACTTGGTGTTTCACTTATCAGTAAGTGAAGGAGGAGAATCAGGAACCAGAATGCTTGGTTAAGATTTTTGAGGACCCAGAGTGGAAGGGGGATGAGATATCCAAGGAATTTTTTATAGGAATTCCACGTATATCCAGGGGTCATACATCGATTTGGGTGATCGTCGACGAACTCACAAGTTCAGCTCACATCCTACCGATCAGTGAGAAGGGTATAGTAGAGAGCTTGGGACACCTCTATGTGGAGGATATTGTGCACCTAAAAGGAGTTCCCTCGACGTTTGTCTTCGATCATGATATATGTTTTACTTCCTGACTATAGAAGGGGTTGTATGAGGCTTTCTAGATGCAACTTAATTTGAGCACCGCCTTCCATCCTTAGACGAATGGTTAGACTGAGTGGACCATTCATACCCTTTAGAACATGTTGTGTGCTTGCGTCGTTGACTTCGATCGCAGTTGGGAGGATCACTTGACTTTGGTGGCGTTTTCATACAGAAACAACTATCACTCCACCATTACGATGGCACATTATGAGGAATTTTATGGGTGACCTTAAAGATCACCTTTGTTCTAGAATGGCCCAGGGGAGTCTACACTCGTGGGACCAAAGATGGTATGGGCTACCCAAGAGAAGGTGCAGATCATCTAGGAGCGGTTGAAGACTGCACATAGCATGCATATATCTTTTTCAGAAAAGAGAGGGAGACCACCAGAGTTCAAGGATGGAGCCCATGTATTTCTACGGGTATCTCCCCAACCATGTGTACATAGATTTTGCTATATTGGAAGGTTATCTACAAGGTTCATCGGACCTTTCCTAGTCCCTAGTAGAGTTGGCAAGGTGGATTACCGTATCGATATTCCACTTCTGCTGCACCAGATGCACGACGTCATCCACGTATCCTAGTTGAGGAGATATATGCATGACCCTTCTAACATCATCAACCACGAAGAGTCGGATGTCGACGATTGGGAGACATTTACGAAGCTTCAAGTATATATTGAGTATCGATATGTCTGGGTCCTTCATGGGTGGTGTATACCTATAGTTCGTGTTCAATAGCAACACCAGAACATCTAAGAGATCGCATGGGAGAGGGAGGGTTTGATTCAGGCTCAGTACCCCCACTTGTTTCCTTAGTTTGTGTTGTGGCTTATGGGGATGCAAACCCCTAAGGTGGGGAGAATGTAAAGACCAGGAATTTCAATGTAATTGTTTTAAAATATATGGGAATTTTAAGAGTCTGTGAAAATTTACAACACGTGATTCCAAGGCTCAATGTTCCCAGAATGAATTTCAGAAATTTTTTTCACTTACATTCTGTAAACATACATGTGGGCTTATCTATCTTATGAACCGATGCTCAGAATTGAATTATGAGGGCACCGTTGAACTTGCTGCGACGATATTCATGTAAAGAGACCTTCACCTTGACTGTAGAAGGTTGAGAGTAAATGTTATATTTTCACATTTCGAGGGAAAATAAATAAAAAATTATTTGAAAATTTTATTTTCATTCTGGAAAACCCTCAACATGGGATATGGAGGCGGGGACCACCTGAATCCCCTAACTCCTTCTTTATTATTAAGATAACTGTTGAATCCAATTTAATGGGAGATAACCTTTGGTATCCTGCCACTTTATTGGCGCCAACCACATTGTAATAAATGATGCCAATTTAATTTTTGGCCGACAATTAAATTAATGAAACACAACATATTTGCTACTTTTCATTTTGGGTTGAATTGGGGAAAGAGTTGGAAAAGGGAAATTAGGGGAGAACCTTGAAGGAATTCATCTTCTCTAATGAAGAACGCTCCTCCAACGATGAATGCCAACATTGACTTTGACTTCTTTCTCAGGACATCCTCAATCGTGGGATGCCTTCAATCAAAGGCCATACTTACCTCCTCATTGATGTCATGAAACAAATGAGGTTGTTGTGTGTTTTAACTAGGAAATTTTAATTTTCCTCTCAAATTGAATCAATCCCCCTGAGCTACTTTTTACAGCCCTAACGGGTATGTTAAGGGACAAACAAACATGGATCATCCCCTCTGCAAACCTATTGTTCTTTTATGTGTTCATCGTGATGGTGACATCAACCTGTGTCGGAGATTGGCATCAGTCGAACTCCAGAAACATGGCCGGAACCACGACCTGCCATGACAAAGGCAACAAACAGATGGTGGCTGGTCAATCTAGTTGTCGAAGAATGCAAGGCACGAGACCGCCCAACACAACCAGTCACGGCAGACTGCCACCCTGCGTCCTCTGTCTTCCCACAGCTATGCTACCCATGCGGTGACCTCCCCACCCCGCGTCCTCTATCATGCGCCACCCCAAAGCCTCTGTGACCTCCAACAACGGTGACCTCCCTGCCCCATGGCCTCACCGCATTGTGGCCCTCCACAGCCCCTATGGCCTCTCCACCTTGAGGCCCTCTTCCTCCCTTGTGGCCTTGCCACTGAGCGGCCCCCCACGCCCCCACGTTCTAGCCGCCCCGTGGCCCTCCATGGCCCATGCCGCCCTGCAGATCTCCACGGCCCTCGGGGTCTCACCCTCCCACGGCCTCGCGGTCCCTGTGGCCTTGCCGACCTAGGTCCATTTGTGGCCCCCGTGGCCTTCCCGTCCCATAGCCTCATGGCCCCAGGGTCCCATTGCGGCCACACAGCCTCAACGCAAGCCTTCACGACCCTTGTCAATGAAGGCATGATGCATGACCGCACCGCACGACCAGCCACAACGGACAACCACACCACGTCCTTCACCATCTGATGGCCTCTGAGACACCTCGTGGGCTTCATGGCCTTCTTCACCCCGTGGACTCGCCTCACGAGGCCTCCTCCATCCCAAGGCCTCCCAGACCTGTAGCCTCACCACCTCAAGGCCCTCTATGGCCCCTCAGCCTCGCCACATTGTGGGACTCTGAGGCCTCACCACCTCATGGCACTCTGCGGACCCCGCCACCCCACTTCTCTCTGCATCCCCTGCGGCCATGACATCCCATGGCCTCATGGCCCTCACAACCACGCCACCCAACGATCCTTTGTGTCCCCCACAGACTCGCAATACCATGGCCTCATGGCCTCTGCTGCCCTTCGTTACGCCCACTACCTCTCTGTGAAACCCACACCAGCTAGGTGGGTAGGGCTGGACCCAACGTGGGCCTGGTCAACCCTAACCAGTTTGGATCGGCCCATGCCGGGTCGGGTCTGGTTGGTCCGCCCGGGTCACACTGGACCCGGACAAATAAGTAACTTTTCGCTCTATCGGCCATTACTTTTGCACCACACATCTTTTTGACAAACCGTCAACGGAGCTGTAAACATTGGAGAAAGATGTTAACTTTGTTATACCCCACTTGATATTTGGATAATATTGGTATACAGTTTGGTTGGATCGAGCACGAATCCAATCAGGCCATTGGGACTAAAAGACTAATAACTTACAGAACATGTGTCTGATTGATGCACCATCTATTGTGTTGAGACCCCATTGACATGGTGGTTATTTGAGATTCTTCTTCATGGGGCTTCATGGTAGTTGGAGTATCAACTAGTGGAATGAGGAGTGGATTCTCCTGCAGACGAGAATGCTTCCTACGGGAACCCAGATGCTGGCTGTGATGTTAAGAATGAATAGAAATCCATTGTGGATTAGCGCCGATAAATCCTCTTTGGGTCATCACCAATGGATCATATGTGGGTCTGCATGGAGCAATCCTATGTGGTTCAGAACCAAGTGATCCTATGCGGGTCAACATAGAGAGATCCTGTGTGGGTCAACACATAGCGATCCTCTATGGGTCAGCACCGAGCGATATTGTGTGGGTCAGCAGCAGAGCCTCTTAACCAAATAAGATGATCTAGCCTTCTAATAATCATCTGTATGTATTTATTTAAGTTATACCTGGAGTGAGATGATTCCTTACCTGAGCAGTAAATTCTATTGTGGTAATACACTGGTGGTATTATTCTATGTGGTGAACCTGAATGGTACATACCATTGTGGTACTCCTTCCTTCGTGGAACAGTTGAGCATTGGGATTTTGTTTTGTACTTTGTGTTTCCCCATGATTGAGTTGGGTATACTTGATAACATATTTATGTGTAGGGGTGTATACATAAGTAGGGTTGATAGTTGATTTCATGCTTTGGGGTTTATCCTTTGTGGATATTGTGAGACCTTGGGGCTTGCGGGGTCCCTACTGAGTATCGTTATACTCACCCCTACACGGGAAATGCCCACACATTGTATTGTATGGTAAAGATGATGGACAATGCTTATTGAGGACAAGAGTACCAGGAATGGAGGTAGCATAGAGGTGGACATTAGATGAGGCATACTTCCGAGAAAACCAATGGAGAGCTGTTCATACCCTTCAGGAGGGACCTTTGGAGAGTTTTCATAGGAGATATTCCAGTTTACTTGTACATTCAGTTTCATGTACATTCTAGTTGGGCTTGTATTATAGACACTTTTACATACGACACTCACCCTATTTACTATTCAGATTACATGAGTTTGTATCTTAATGTGAGCTTGGTTGCATGTGCTTATAGGTTTTAAAGGCAATGCCTTCCTCGTTTTAGGTAATATGCCTTCGGTGCTAGTCCCCAGCCCCAAGCCTATGGAAGGAGGGCTTGGGGTAGTCACGTCACGGGCCCCGAGGGATATGTCATGTCAGTATAAATGGTTGGAGTTGTTTTCATTCTCTTGATATATTTTTGACAATTCAATGGAATAGAAATCAGTATTATTCTAAATTATTATTTTATGAGGGATAAAAACTATATTTATGATTTTGGCTATCATGAAATAGAATATGATCCTTTCGACAACCTCTTTGAGTGGTATTTATTCGGGATATCAAGAGAAGATGTTATTTACTGTGATATTGTACTTGAACTGCTAGGATATAGAAGGAGGATAATAACCCAAAATGTATATTTCCCATTTGGGAAATTTCCTTGAGTAATTAGCAATTTGAAGAGACTCTAGGTGTTGGTGAATCATGATAGCATGAACATGGAATGAATGATATAATTGGTGAATTTAGTGTAGTGTTTCATTGTACTGGGCAAGTATATCCAAAGACATTAGATTACAAAAGAATGTATATATCTAAAATGGTGGGAACAACATGATCTAGTGTTCACTTCCTTCATGAATTTATATATATCTTTTCTATAAATGATCCTGATAAGGACCCCATTAATAATAATCTCATGGAGGACATTTTGATGATTATTTCCAACATATTGAACAATGATACATTATCATATTTGGATTTTCTATCTCTCATATTGGTCCAATGGGATTCACCCTTTAAAAGGTAGTAAATATTTATTTTATCTATCCAGTGGAAGTATTTTATAGTTCATGGGATTGTTTAATCTCAACAAACACATCCATGTTTGATTGAATTAAAGGCGAGTCATCTGATGATACACAGTATTAATGATGTTTTTATCCAGGTTTGTTTGTTCTAGAGTTATGGCCGTATTTTCTAGGGAATCTACATGGGTAGTAGGTTAATGTGGGACATGACTCAACATATAATCCAAATTTAATTTCACCATTAGTCCCTATACTTGGTTTAGAATAAGTGTTTTCTCTTTCTTCTTGATGGAATAATCCCCATTGATTTATATGATGTCATGTTCAGAATAATCTCTTTTCATCAAATAATTTACTTTCACATAAATTGATATCCCAATCATTATAATGAGAGAATGAAATTCGGATTAATTGATTTTTCTCCCATTTGATAAAAAAATATATTCATGAAGGACTACCTCTATTAGAGAGATGTGCATGACACCCCACCTAATCTTGTTGAGTATGGGTTATACCATCCTCTTCTCTCTAATACTCTTGGATGCACTATTTATGGTTGTTTAATTTGGTTGGGTGATCTCTATTGTTTTAATTCAATAGGTATAAGGTATGAGAGTGTCATATATATCTTTTTAATAGGCATAATCTAATCCCATTTCACTTTCTTCTTTATTTTCATTCTAATTTTTAAATAGTTGACTTATAGAGGTTTGTTGAGCTAATGATGCCTCTTTGTTTGTAGAGGAAGTGAATGTGGGTATGGTTCATTGTTTATAATTTTATTAAAGAATTCCATGAGTTCTGTTGATTTTATGTTGATTCATCCAACTATTAAGCATTTGTACTATTCTGATACCAAGTTCATTCCAATCACCTATTTTTTTTGCGACTATAAAGTGGCAACAGTCATGATCATCATAGAAGGAGTGGACATTTATCACTTGGTACTTGAATTTTACTCCCAATGGTTCCCTACCCATATCATCTAATGTTTGGTATTTTTAGAGCCATGGACGCAATGTAGGATATAGTGTGTGTCCTTAAAATGGAGAATGAAAAAAGGATGTATTATGTGTGATAGATGTATCCTTTGACATCCCTATTAATTTCCTCATGAATGGTGGATATATTTGAGACATGAGCTAAGTCGTCTATAATGAATTGTCCATTATTAGGAAAATATTGGAGAAATATTATAAAATAAAATTATCTTTCACTAATACTAGTAGAGTTTTCATTTCATCAATCAGGTTATGAATGCCAAGAAATAGAAGGTCATTGTGATTTTATGGTATGAATAGTGTGTAATCCATACCCTTCCATCTGAAAATGCAATCATGGTCTCTATATTTTTCTTATTATTTACATCATGAGAGGTCACTGATTATTGAATTTCATATCATGGATCTGAACTGAATATGGAATTTTTTATGGTGGTCTTTGAATCCAAGGATTGACTGTGTATGAAAAATGGTGTACCATAAAAGGGTTTTCCTTCAATGGTTCATTAGAAATATTTTATTACAATAACTTCTTGTTTCTATACAGTTCCAATAAATAGACCACCATGGCATGCATAGTGCATACGATTTTGTTCTAGATCTCCTGGGTCATTGAATAACAGATATGTAAGTCTGTAGAAGTTTGGAGGTGGTGGTGTGTCACTCAACCAGTCGGGTTAGGAATTTATTTCTACCTAAAATGGTCTACAAATATCTGTTATGGATTCCAATCAATAAAAAATGGCTTGATTGTGTTGACATTCCATTTATTATTTTTCATTGGAACAATATATTAGAAATTTCAATTAATAGGGATGATTTGGTGTGTCGATTCTACAATTTTTTATGATATATGGATAGAGACATATTTTGAGGAATTTAAAAAACACACTCGTGTTTCCTCCTTAATAGTGGAAAGAATTAATATCCATCCATGATTTGGTTCAGCAAAACTGAGGGTCCTGGCTCCATGTTGGGTTGTTAAATGGACAATCTTCAGTCCCTCTGATGAACTCTTGTAAAAGTTTTCCCATTGTAAATTCATATTGAATATCTACGAATTGAGAATATTCATTAGTGATTCTACCTCACACTAATTCATCATTGATTCCCCTAAAATAGTTCATTTATTTAGACAACTGATCAAAATGTTTTTATTCTATTAAGGCCTCATACTTCTTGAGAGGAGGAGGCATGTAGTAAATAAACATTCTTTTATTACTTTAGATGATAGAGATTTGTTGAGGAGGTAGTAGGGGATTTGTTGATGGAGCATCCAAAATTAGGTGGATTATATAGTTTTGGGTATGAACAGAGTCATTGTTAGTGTGTAACGTATTATAGGTGGATCCATCATTTTTTTCTCTTCCAAATTTACATCATTTTGAGTTCCGTTAGATATATTTATCTCTATGACATTTACCACGGCATAATTAATTATAGACATCATAATGGATATTAAATGATAAGACGATTATTTTTATCCTTTTCTTGGAATATGCCTTCTTCTCTGATATCCTATATATGATTCTTGTTAATGGGTTACTTAGTGGTGACCTCTATTTAGCCTGTTCATATGTTAAACTTCTGTTGGAAATGGGTTGCGAGATATGGTAAACTGATAGACCGTACATGTTTTCATCCTTCATAAATGAGAATAAAATGATTTTAGTTAATGTAGTGTGTGAGGTAAAAATTCCCCATGATCAACATCCCTGGAATGCACAATTATATTATTATCATGCATCATTCTAATGCTTTTGGTCTTATTAAGGAATGTTTTAGGAAAAATTAACCCATCCATATAGGATGTGGCTTCTCTTGAATTGAGGTGACTACTAATATTGTTGCATCCCTATTGATCATGTGAATCATTGTTCAAGCATGAAAATGATATAATTCATTGTCTCCAGCTGAAATAATTGAATTTATAGACATCAGAAGTGATTAGTGAATTTTATCCCTCATGAAAGTTGCTGAGAGAATTTTTTCTATTTCCGCATTGAGTAATTCGTTGATTTATTTCTCTTATTGATTATCACACATTTGAGACTTATCCATGGTCTGTTCCTGATGAGTGTGCTATATTTCAAAAGAATAGGTCATTCTTGATGGACACCTTGGTGTATTTATATTATTTGATATCATTTCCAATGGTTTTTTCTAAAGAAGGAAATCAGTGAAATGAAAATCCTCATGTTCCTTTCATCCCCTAATGTGATCATTGGGTGGGGTGTCAACAATTAGACAATAGAACACATGAAATTCATTAATTTTTGTCAGTTGGAGAACATTTTTCTACATCAATGATTATGGAATCCAAGTAGAGGTGAGGTCCTAAAGGTCAGTTTGATGTCAAATCACTCCCAATATATTTACATGGTCCCCATTGTAGTTATAAGGAAATAATTTTTATATTAGTCTCTGGATATGTTTGTACTGATTTCATATATATATATATATATATATTTTTAATTAATCTAACATTGGCACTGAAATGTGGAAATAAGAGGTGGATGCCAACCAAAACATAATAGGTATATCTTCCATAGAAAATTTTATTATAAATAGTAACATTAACATATTTTATTCTACCAGAGTATTTTATACATGATTATCCCCAAATTTATTCTTCATGACGTTTATATCAAATTTAGATGGTATAGGGGAGGTCTCATTGGCTTGGGAATAGTTTGGGGGTACCTAGGAGGATGTTAATTTCCCTTTGATGTATTTTGTTTGATAATAGTTTTTTTCATTGATAGAGTATCTAAAATGATGGCATCCATATATCCAAGCACCATAGTATAAGAGGGATTACTTGTATTTAACATATCAAGGGGATGACCTTATCACTGAAATGGGATGTATCAGCAGGGATGATATTTACATCAAATTCCATCATGTAAATGAATACCGTTATAGATTGTTGACCGACTGTAGAGAAAAATTATATAGAATATACCCCATGGAGGAAGAAAGACATAATATGACCTTCTTTCTATTTTATCTTCTATTCATAATGATGTGTTATGTGATGCTCATCATGAGATAGGCTGTCATAATCAGTCAATTTGACCCTGCGATTGAATTATTCATGTTATATTTTCTAGATATGATATTTAGATCATTTTATAACAATGTTTTGTGGAGGAACTTCACAACTGTTTCCTGCACTCTATTAATTTTGTTTGGTATTGGTAGGATCATGGGCCCCTATTTCAAGACATTTATCATTTCTCATTAATCTTGTTTTTGAACACCGTCTTGGTGATATTAACCTTATTTATTTTTCATATTTGGTAATGATCATAAAAATATAATTTAATATATTTGTTCAATCACGTTGTTTATTACATCTATCCATTATATATTTTAAATAATCTATGAAATTTTATGTGGTGGAATTTTCAAGAAAATGATATCGCGTACTGCCAAACATAAACCATCATCTTTGTTGAAATTATATATATTTGTCTGAAAATATCAATCATATTCTTAAAAAAAACATATGATTTAAAATTTTCTACTACATTTTCTAGTTCATTATTATTATTTACTATATGATATGTTTTTTACAACATAAAATTTATATGAATATAAATATCATAGATTTAATTGTTAACATTATTTTGTAGTTCATTTTTAGATTATTCAACAAATATTTTCTGATAAAGTCAGATTATATTCTAAAAATAATTTAAAAACATATATCATTTAGATCATTAAAAAATATTTATTTTTAATAACCATTTCATCATATGATAATAAAATATAGTTAATTGTATTTTTTTACTCAAATCCTTATAAATTTTATATGTATGAATGAAATATAACATCCTCGACATCCATTTTATAATTCATAATTTTTTTGATAATCAAAATGAATGGTCATAAAAATTATATAAGTACCCCACATTTGGCATATTATTATACCATATGTAATATTAAATTATATTTCAATAAGATCTCAATAATAATCTTCATTTAATGTACATAGATGTTCTTAAATCATTCCTCTAGAATGATTTTAAGCATTAAAATTCAATATAAATATATTTTTAAATTTCACATATGATTAAACTTATTCATTTAATGACTAAATTATATTTTGGAGTATATGGAGATCTAAAAAATATTAAATTACATGATAATTAAGAGAGTATTATAAATATTTTCCATTATATCCTCTATAATTTTTTATTCATAGGGACATAATTCAAGTCCCAAACTCATTATTAACTAACCTCCAAAAAACCAGTAATTCCTCTACTTAATATTAATTTAGATTCGTGAAATTGTTTTTAAAATTTATAATAATTTCATTTAGAAATTCAATGATGTCGAAGTCACATATAACATATAAATTTTTCATTTGATAAAAAATGTATGATAGAATTTAGTTATCTACCCTAGTAGAGTTTACTTCATTTCTTTTTAAATTTTTTTTCATAATCTTCACCTTTTTACTAGCCTAAAAAATTAAATCTACTTTAATATTTAGTATGTCATGGTCCCTCAATATATTTTTATTAAACCACTAATTATCATGATTTTTTTGATAAATTTAATTTATTTGATGAAATGTATATAACATAACCCCTTGTTAAGTTTGTTCTAAATGAAACATTGTCTTATCAAACATTACACTCAACATTGAGTTTTAACAAAACCATTTAATTGTATTAATATATTTATTTAATTACGACCTTTAAAATCAATACATTAAACATATATATATTAACTGTAATAAATATTTTAAAATTAAATTATAATGGTATTATAAAATGAAACATACATGTAATAAAATTCTTATTTTTTCCAAAATAGTTTATATGTTTTAACAATATAATTTCATAATAATTTATTTTCGATTCTATTTTTGATCTATAAAAAAATTATTTTTTAGTAATATATATATATTATTTGATAATATAAAATTATTTAATTATTTTAAAATTAGAAAATTATATTATTTGTTTCATCATATTATAAAATAAATCCCAAAATGTAGTACCATAATCCTAAAATCCATTTTTTGGGAATATATTCCTCCTTGTAATTCTTTTTCTTTGAACCAATTGATGATACCCAAATAAGAGATAATATTCGTTCAATTGAATTTTTGTTTTATTTTTTTAACCACCCCAATTATTTATTTCTATATCATTATTATATAATTACATATGTGTATTAAATATAGATATTTTATTTTATATAAATGGAATGACTTAAAACCGTCTCCACTCACATAAAATGTGTTTGGAAATCATCAATCGTTTATATTTGGACTACCACCACACCGATTGATGTCATTTACCTTTCCCTTACCACCACTCCATGATTATTTTAATGAAGATTTTACTATTTATAAGTATTATATATGATATTTATATTATTATTAGTATTATTTAATTATTATGTCACACATTCCTCGATGATTTCCTTTTTATATTAATACAATAACATTTTTCATGTGAACAAAAAAACTACCACCTTGTGATGTGAAATGATTCATTTTTTCAATATATGAATGATATTAATGTTTTTATTAATAATATTTTAAATATATTAAATAAAAGGGCTTTGTTATGATAATATTTCATTTAATTATCTTTTTATAATCCTTGTAAAAATGTGAAAAACAACGTTCATGTGAACATATTACATAGCATCTCCATGAACTACATATTTTATTTCCAATCACTAAATATTTTGGATTACGATAAATAAATAAATAATTAATATATAGGATATTTATATCATTTTAATGTTTTAATATATTATAAAACATAATCTATTTATATAGACAAAAAAATATATCAAATCTAAATATATAAGAAAAATAATGTGGTTATTACTCGAATGTAACATGAAGATAAAATTGTCAAGAAATGGATAAAAATAGTTTATAAAAAATAATATATGGTATGGTAAATTGAAATGTGGATTTTAATATATGTAAAATAACACTATATATACTATTCAAGAGGATTGAATGTGTTTGATAGAAGCTAATACTTTAGGAATGAGATTTATTTATAACTTTAAATTTATATGAGACAGGTCTTATCCACAATGAATTTCTTTTATGTGGTGTATTTACTACTCAATGTTATATAATGTTATCATTATAATTAAAACTATTTGGGTTCACAAAGTAATTACAGGATCTATCTTTCATGGTTTTTTTCAAATGTTACAAATTTGGAACGGTATTTTTGTCTCATTTTTTCTTTCTTTGGTACATTTTTTATATTTTTCCCATACATTATTTACGGATGTGTATATACAATACCTTTGTCATATAATATTAAAAATGTAAAAATAATCATTATATTTAATCATTTTCTTTTATTCTATCATGAATAATATGATTTAATCCAATAAAAGTGGTTAATATTATATGTATCAGTCTCATCATTTATTGATATTTTTTAGGATTAAGTCTCCAATATTGGTATATTAGGATCTAAATCTCAATAATTGTAATGATTTTTAACCATTATTTATATTCAAGATATATTAATTTAATATTACATTTTTTTCACTATTCTATAAATATAATAATTTTTAAAATATTTTTTGTGAATATATAACATTATTTCCTTATTTGGCTACAAATATAACATCATCCAGAAAACCTACAACAAAAACATTTTAAATTTTTGTTTAAATTATAGTTTATGTTCATATTCAAGGAAATTAATTTTGAAATTTTTTATTACAGTAATAAGTGTTTATAATTATCTTTTTTATTTCTTTATATGTTTTCAATGTTATTTTCAGCGAATTTATTTTCAATTTTTTTATTTTAAGATGTTTTTTACCACGAAGAAAGGAAATTTCCTTGAAGAAATATTTATGATGAACCTTTCAGATTTATTTTCCATATAATATTGCTAAAAATATTATTACATGTTCTTTACATGGGATATGATCAAACTATACCATTCATATTATTCCTCTATTTGGTTCATGTTATGAAGGAATACATTTTAAGAAACACATTTGTCTTTAATGATTTATAACATTACACACAAAATTTAAATTGGATTCTTTCATGGGATTCAATATGATGTAATAGTTATAAAACATGTCACTTTTTCATAGTTTATGATATAATGCTATATTTTTAATACCCATTTCATTTCATCGATTAAAATATTAATAGTGTTTATGATCTTATGGAACATATAATCATGAATTCTATAATGTTATAGTGGTGATTTTATAACCTAGGATGATGTTTATAATATTAAAATTCAGGAGGTGTATGATACAAAAAATAATATTTGGGACCCATATCTCTATATAATGTATTATAAAATATTTTATATCTCATTCATTTAAAACAAGAATCAATTTGATGGGATTGAACCACTAGGTGTGTATGAGTTTTTTGATACCTAATGGGAAATAGGTGCATCCTGGTCATCATTAGGAAACATATGTTTCATAATCTACAATGGGTCTTTAGTGTATCCTTATAAAATATGTTGGTGATCAATGTAGTTAACCATTACACATGAATGGGTTTTCTATATTTTTTATATTAAAAAAAAATTTCATGATCTTATTTATCACGATTTATTTATGACAACTTTTCACTCTGAGAGATCATTTTATTATAATGGTATATTTTTAGGCCATGACATAGGTTTATGATATTTGATAGGTTAGGTATAAACATTAAACATTATGTTCAATATAAAATATCAATATGATGGTCTTATTATGACATATGATAATATATTGATATTAGTTTTGTTTACCCCTAAAAATAATATAACTCACTCCATTAATTTATAACAATCCAAAGGTTATGATGAATGTTTTACATAGTTTATATTAGAGAATAGTGTTATGTGATAAGATATTTGTGAGATATGTTATGATATGTCAGGTTTTGTGAATTTTGATTACATTTTTTCAAATTCACTAAACTATTAATGTACTAATGATTGAGATTTTTTTGTGGACAATATTCAAAAAAATAGTTATGTAAAACTTATATATGAGAATCCTAATTCGATATATTTATTATTAGATGAATGGACAAACTATACTTTCTAAATTATTATCACATTAACTTATTTAGACCACAAATTATATGTCTAGGGAAAAGTATGGGTATGATTCAATGTATAAAAATTTTCTTCAATTTTCAATAAAGGATAGTTAAAGTGTATTCCAACTAAGAAAACTATATCTTGATAATAAAAGTGGATGTGACATTAGAATATATTCACATAGAAGTAAAACCAACAAGAACACCATATTAACAAAGATTTTATTATGAACGGGTTCATGAAAATGGGCATTACCGCACACATACATTGACCCTCTTCACAGATGTAATTTAGAAATTCATAAACATTTTTATCCATTATAAATAATTTAAGTAAATAGTTTCTATGAATGTGATTTATATTATCATAATATATCATTTATTGAATTTAATGTTTCATAATTTAGATATCTTATACGTTACTTTTTCCAGATTATTTGTTTTCCCAGCCTGATAAGTTTATTTTCACACTCTTCATATAGGATTTAATATATGTTAATGATAAATTGAATTTATAATGCAATGATTTTAATCTTGAGAAACAAAATTTTAAGGCTGATGAAATGAAAAATAATATATATATATTTTTTACTAACATTCTCAATCTATGAATCATGATTAATATCCAAACTATAAATTGAGGAAATACAATTTATTTTGGACCATTAGGAGGAAACATCCAGTACAATTTACTTGTTCTAGTAAACTAATTTTATTTTAAAAAAGGATTGGTAAAATTGAAAATGTTATTTTCATATATTTAGTAAATATATAATGAAAAATTCATTTTGGATTTTTATTATTTAGATGGTGAAATAGATTATTTATAGAATATTATTAAGATCACGGGGGAATAATATGTCATTGAATCTCTACAAATGATATATTTTGAGGAAATTTTGTCCAGTATGTAATTTTCTAGTATTATATGAAAAAAGATCATAGTTTTACAATTATATTAATATAAATATAGGGAATTTATTTGTTACAATGAATTTATTAAATCAAAACATCCATGAAATTATTCAAGATTAATAATCATCCTTCAATGAACAATTTATCAATTCATTGTTTATAATAATCAATGTTTTCTAAATGCTTTGTATTTGAGAAACATTTCTATATATATAAAAGTTTATTAATATTGACTAATAGTGGAAATGTAAATTTATTATTCACCCCATTACATAGGTTTTAATATGAAAATGAATATTCAGTCATAATAAATATAAACATGTGGAACAATACTCTAGGAAACTATTATTAATAAATGTGGGGAGTAGAATTAATTGAATTTCTTGAATAGTATAGTGACAAAATTGAAATTTTATGATGTATGACCTAAATTGCATAAATATAGATATATTATTAATGGTATTGTTAATATAATAGAAGAAAAATAATTGAAAACTAATTCAACAACCAAACTCTAGTTATTCATATTTGAGTATTTTACTAATTATAAAAATAAATACCTCAATATATGGGCAAATGTGCATGATAAGATATAAAGACTCATTCATACATGGAGAAAGGGAAAAATTATTATATCATAAATGATAGAGTAAATCGTAATATTTTGGAATCAATGATTCTCCCCTCATATATTGGAATTTCATGCTTGATATTGTATGAATGTTACATATAAAAAATTATATTAAAAACTCTTTAAATATTGTTCATATGATGTTCCCCTTCTATATAAATTATAAAATAACCAGTCAAATTTGACATTCAATTGTTATAATTTTGAATCCAAGAATCCAATAGAAATTTTATTCTATAAGAAATGTACTTTTTAAATTCATAAAAAGTGAGTTATCTTATGGAATGGTTTTTATCTCCCTGTAATATTTACACAAGTGTATAGGATTTCACAATTGTATTATTAATTCTTGGAAAATCATATTTTCAAATCCATTGGCAGCACTTTTATTGTTTTATGTGATGTAAATTTAGAAATACTAATGATATTATTAAGTACTTTTATGTTAATAAAATCCTTTAGATACTATTTCATAAATATTAATTAGGATTCATATTCATTAGATGGTTTTCCATAGTCAATTTTTTCTAATATGTATATTATGAATAACTCGGTATTTTGGTAAATTATTCAATATTATCTTGATATATATTTTATATTATGAAAATTATGAATAATTGAAACCTTATTCAATATTATAAATTTTTTTCAAAGGATTTATATGTGGATGTGGTACCCCAATCCATTAGTTGAGTTTCATTAAAACAATATTTTTCACATGATCAATTTGATGGATCCTTGTAAATCCCTTTATGAATAGAATAATAGAACTCCAATTTAGTTGATTTATGTTTTATAAAGAATCTATTGGGAATTGAGAAATATGTAGAGGTATTGTAGAATGATATAACCATTAAAATACTTGTATGAATAGAACAATGTGGTAGATATATTATGCTATTATAGTTAATTTTGATAAATAATGTGATGTTGGTGAGTATATTTTTTAAGAATTCCCTAATGGAAGAAGGGAAAAATAATCCCTATTCACATTGGTCCCACTAAATTAATTGATCATAATAGGATAGTATATTATTAATTGGATCTTGAACCTAACTAATATTATATTTAGAATTTCATCCATGTTTTACACATGGGTAATTACATACCTAATCCATAGAATATATTAAACTAAGAGGTCATAGTCAAGAAGAATTATATTTCTTAAGAGAAAAAATAGATTTATAATCCAATAGAGATTTTTCTATGAAAAAAAAACAATTATTCATTGTTTTTTTGAGATTACACTAGTTTTAGGATGATACGTATGATCTTAAGGGTATTATAAGGTAAAAGGATCCTACCTTTTTCTAAGAGAATGATGACTTTTTAGGTGAAATTAATTTTATAGGGGATATAATTCGACATCTTCTATTTTCATAGGTACTTTATAGGTAAATTACATTTTTTATGCAATTAATTTTATGAAAAACCATGTTATGCCTTTTAAATGTATCACTTTCATTCCTTACATTACACACAACACTAAGATTTAATAGATCACTGTGAAATTAATAATATATTTAACTAAATGAATGCATTATATCATAGTCACTATAAATAGATATATGAATATTGATAAATACATTTAAATATTAATATTATTTTCTTATATTATTAAATAACATTTTTAACAAAGTACAAATGTTTTGGTACTAACATTATATGTCTGAAAAATACTACATTACCAAAAAAATGTTCCACTTAATTTTTTGAGAACTAATAATATTCAATTTTAAAAATATTTGAAATATAAATATGTAAAATAATCACGATTTTTGAATTCACATTTTCAAAATTAACCTAGGATGTTTTTTTAATTTTACTAAAATGATTTAATTTTTTATGAATAGTTAGAAATACAAAATATTAATTGAAAACAACCAATTTCATTAATTTATTTTTAATGATAAATAATAAATTAATTTATTAAATGTTAAATTAGTAATATTATACATATATTCGTCATGTTTATGTCATTTTAATCGATTTTTCAATGAAATTGTATATTAAAAAATAAAGTCTTTTTTGAACTATTTCTACAAAAAACACTATTCCCATCACATATATGGGAAGAATTTGTAAATAATTTTTCCACATATTTTAATAGTATTTTAGAAAATGGATTCCATATTTGTAATAATAATAATATTAAATTAATAATAATTGGTACACAATTTTTTTTTCAAATATAATATTGATTGTAATAATAATATTTTACCATATTAATGTAAACATTATTTTATATTGGGATAAATTTAAAAAGATAAGAATGACATTTAACAAAAATAATGTAAATTAAATATTTTATTGATATATTAAGACAGTATAATGTCTAGGATTCTAATATTATCCAATTTGGAACCCTATTAAATGTGAAAATAGTTGGATCACTTATTTCATTTCTAAAAATACCATCTATGTGTTCACTCAAAGTAATAAGATGAAATTTTCTCACCTATCATCACCACATTTGAAAACCATTTTGTTTTATAATTCCCTATATAAAAAAATTAAATATTCCTTCCACTAATTTAATAATCCTTATTTTTTTCATGAAGACATGATACGAATGCTTTAACATGAATCCAAAGTAGGATACCATAAATAGAGGTAACATTCATCAACAAATGTCTTTTTTTTCTTCATCCATCCCCATAAATCATATTTACATTAATATCATGAAATAAAATAAGTATATTACATTATTTGATATGGTTTTATTTCTATTAAATGAATTAACATCATATACACATCCATAAAATGGGTTACGAAGTAATCGTTCATGTTTATGGTAGACTACCGCATCAGAAAACAATGTTGAACATTTTTTCATTTACCCCTCTCATGGTTTTCATTGATGATAAATTTATTGTTTATACATGATATATATGATATTTATGAATTCTTATTGAATATATAAATTTTTTATCACTCACCGCTTCATGCTCATTTATTTTTGTGATAATGATAACATAAATTGGATATGAAATGGACAACCACATCAAAAATCAATGTAATTATTTGACGTTTTTAATGGTAGTTATTATGTAAGGATTTTTTTACCATTATATGATTTATATGACATAAAAATTAATATTTATTGATAATATTTCATTTAAAATTCATTCTTTCAACACAAAAAATTGAAATGCATTTTTTATGTGTATCTAAAACCTATTATCTATATGAATGATGTATTTAATTTCCTTTCACTAAATTTTATAGATTACATTAACCACATATATACTGGATTTATTTTATATTTATATCATGGTTATAATTTTTGAGATTATGGAAACAAGATAAATTTTATAGGATTGAAAATATAAAAAATAAAAACATATGTGAAAAAACATAGTTGTTAGCTGAATGTAATTTAAACATAGAATTGATTATAAATGGGTTATAGTATTTCATTAGAAAATTATATGTGGTATGATATAGATAAATATTTTTATAATATGTTTACTCAAAAATTATATTTATTTTACATGTTTTTTGAATTAGTATAAATGATTCGACGGAAAAAGTTATGGTACTTCATCTCACTTTTACATTCAATGAAAAAAAATTTCATATTAACCACCAAATTCGTTTTAGGGTGTATATACTACCTAGAAATATATATTATAGTTTTTAAAACAATAAAAATTCTATTATACATTTCCATTTGTGGATATATTTTTCATGGGATTTATGTATTAAATGGTTCCAAATCAGTGACAAATTTTATCTCAATTGGACTTCATTGAGATTTATTTTATGTTATGCCATTATTTAATTTAATGAGCTGTATATAAAGAACCGATAACATATAATATCATGAACATATTTTTCCTCAAATTAATTTATTTTATATTTTATGAAATTTCTTCATGTGCATTAGAATTCAATTTTACTAAAGTGGTAATGATATTATGTTGTAATGTCTGGCATGTTGGGTGATGAGGATTTCCAGTGTCTGTTTGGACATTTGCGTCTTTTGTAATTATTGGAATTTTTTTTACTTTTGTCATTAAGGCATTCTTTCCATCTTGTAATGGGTTCCCTCTTTTCCAAACAGTAAAGAGGCTCTATCTTTTTAAATCAATTAAATGGGCTTTACCGTCAAAATTAAAAAAACTATAATGATATAATTCTTAGTAATTATCATGAATGATATAATGATCTATTTTTTCATGATATGATTAGGTAATGGTTCCATTTATCCTCCTTTTGGTAAAAATAATAATTAATAATATGTTAAATTAAGAAAATATTTCATTAATTTCCTCTTCTATTGGAAATATGTTGTCTTAAAAAACCATGTTTTCTAAAAATGTTTTCAAAAAAGGTATTAAATTATATTTTAAGCTCATTTTCAAGGAAATTTTTTATGAATATGTTTCATTATTTAAAAATTTGATAACATGTTTTAAAATGTTTCGTTGAATTATTTCGGATTTTTATATTGTTTGATTATAATTTTACCTCTATAGTGACATCCTTTAGTGTTATATATTCTTTACTAGGTATATGATCCATGTATACCATTAATTTTCATTCTTTGATTGTTTATTTTACCATGTAATTATTTTCATGTATACAAATATTCTTCAATTTGTTACCAATTACGAAATGATTTTGATTACCACTTTTTCATGGTTTAATCTACAATGAAATGAAAATGAATTTTATTTTTTTACAATATTTATGATATAATTAAATTTATAGGAAAGCCATTTAATTTTATGGTTTATAATATGGTAAATATTTACAAACATGTGTCACATATATGCCTGATTTTCATTATGTTTTGGTGGAAATGTTATGAAAATGGATGATGTTATTCTTATGGCCATTGATGGTTTTTATGTTTTGAATAGTGTTGTGTGTGAATTATATCTTTCTCTAATGCATTGGTTAAATATTATCTCATGATATAAAAATTGGAAACAAGTCATCAGGGTTGATCCAATATTGGAATTTGGTGTGTCGTGATTTTTGATAAGAAATGCGTGTGTACTAATCCATTATGATAAATAGTTCGGTTCTGATCCACAATGGGATATAGATGTGGGATGATACATTTATTGATTTTCTTGTTACTGAAACACAAAACATGTAATTGATATATATGATGGTTCCACAGTTAATGACATGATCTTATGGTTCCTGATTTATTTATGATTATTTATCACACTCAAGACATATGTTTTTCTAAAATGATAATGATTTATTCCATGACTAATACTTAAGATCCATTACAGGTAAGGTATATAATTTTAATTCTATGTCATTTATCAAAATTTATTTTGAATATATTATTATTTAAATATGATCATAGATTGATATGTTATAATTTTACCCATAGTGGGAATCTATTTTTTCCCCTTTCTTAAGGTCTTTTCCCCTTAAAAAATATTGTTTTAGGTAGTGTATTTTTACAAAATTTAATTTTTAATAAGATCAATTTTTTATTTGTAAATGATCATTGAGGAATAAATAATTATTTTCTTATATTTTTTCAATGGCACTAAACTATTAGGTTCTGAATAATTATCATTAATGTATATAATATTCATCAAAAAATATATAATTTCTATATATGATAATACCCAATCATGATTATTTTCCATTGAAATACAACTAAAATAACCTTTAATATGATTTCCAGGACATCAATGTAAATGTTTATATTCTTCTTTTTTAAAAAAAATCAATAGATAAATAGATGAATAATTTTGAATAATTTTATATATGTTAAATTCACTATAGTTCTAATTATTTTATCTTAAATGTTTGGATGAGTTAAACATTTATTCTAAAATCAACAACATTACTTCTAACCTAGAATATTATTACACATAATAATTTATTTATTCCTATAAAAATTAAATCATTATATTTCATCAATTTAACATCACTCTCAGTTGTATTGGTTCCTATGTTATTTATGGGGAATGAATTCCAAAAAGTGATTTTACATCCATCAAAATAGTTCATTATATTTTCTGTATCTCCTTTCTTATCAAGTGAGTATCCAATATCGAGATTATAGAATTTTTTTCAAATTTAATATTTAAGATAAACCTAAAAAAAGAATTAAAATTTCAATTTTTTCCATTCCCTTATTATTAGATTTCTTGGTAATAGAATATAATTTCATCTAAGAATCATCATAAATACATTAACACATAGTATTTTTGGTAGATTCTTCCAAAAAATTTAACAAATGATTCTAAATATATTTTAATAATTAATGGTCAATTATTTCTTTTTGTAGGATTCTTCATCTCATAAATATTCTTCATTATAATTGTAACAACCCCCTAAACATTGGCATTCGATGAATCTAGTTAAAGTAAATATTATAATATAAAATAAATGATTTTACCATTAAAATTTATAAACAACCTATTTACACTTAATGAATTACTTATAGAAATATTATGAACTAATATATGAAATTTTAATTTCAATAATGGTGCTTACCTTGTATCAATTTTTACTATAGTGCATTAAATTTTTTTTTGTTTCTAAATTTTTTTTACATTGTTCATGTGTTATTATAATAATTTTATCTATATAATCCTCCATGATTCAAATCTGGTCACAATAATTTTAGACAATATTTTGTTAACATTAGAAAAATTAAAATTTAATTATTTTAGATGAGGTTTTGGAAAAAATTAATAGAGGGTTCAGACGATTCTAGTTAAATACAATTAGATTTTTCATTAAAAATAAAAAATTATTTTCACATAAATATAATTTTAGAGGATCATTTATTGTGTATTATTTAATTAATTTTATATTATTAATAAATTATTTTATTCTTATTAAATATCATTATGAATTTAGAAGATTTAAATTTCATATGATTTATTTAATCAATATAGTCATTCTATTAATAAAGAATTAAAGATTTAATATTATTTATCTTCTAATCCTACACATTAATAATTATATTCCTATCATTTTTATGATGTTTTAGTCATAAATTTACTTATAATAATGTTTAATCATATTTTCATTATATGCTTCTTCAACGTATCTTAAATAACAAATACATACTACATGCATTTCAACATGGAATAAAAATGAATAAAATTGTTTTTAATTTATTCATTATATTGAATTTTTTTAATAGTGATTCAAATACTTTTATCAAAATTAATCATATTTTTCTTCATTATAAATTCAATTTTGACACACTGAATATAATAATTTTTTAATAACTTCATCACCATTTAATAGTTTACGTTCTTTCTTGTTGTTATAAATTTTCATACATTCCACTTATGATTTTAAAAAAAAGTATCAAAAAACATAAATTTCAACACACTTAAAAATAATTTTATTGCATGTTTACCATTTTATGGACCATTTATTAATAGGATGTCATTTATTTTAATAAAAATGGTCCTATAATATTGTTTATATTTTTCATCATCATCGTCAAATTAAAAATCTTCTTCTAATATTTTAATTCATTTCATAGCATTTATTATAATTTAACATATTTATTTATTTTGAAGAATTTTATATTTTATTATCTAATATTTTAGAATAATGTTATTAAAATAACGAAAAGTTAACTCATCTTTTTCATCAAAAAAATTACATAACATCAATTCTAAATATTTCTCCAATGTTTCTTAATAATGGATAGTCTTCTAGAGTCTATCCAAAGCAAAAAATATGTTTTTAAATATAAATTACCCATCTTACATAGAAATAATCATTCTCATCATCATCCATTTCAATATATTTAAAATATAATTTATATATCTCTTTTTTGACTTGCATAAAATAGATAATTTATTTTCTTATACTGTAAAAATTTTCAAACATCTCACTCAATGACTTAAGTATAATTAATTTGTTTAAATTTTATAAGATAATTTTGTCAAAATACAATTTCTTGATTGATGATCATCATAGAGATTTATTCTATCTGTACGTTTCATTTGAGAATATATCACAAGTATTTTTAAACCCACTATAACCACAAAAACCCTTCTAGAACTTTTTAAATTACACATTTCATAGTCTAATTCATATAACCATGAAATAATTCCATTAAAAACGTTGAAAAACTCTTGTGTAGAAGTAATTAAAATCATCCATTTTCGAAAAATATATTTGGGAATAGATTATACAAGTGAATCCTAGTCATCTCATTAAAACATTATTGATATGGACAAATGTGATTTTTTTCACTAGGAATAGGGGTTCAATATGTTAGACTATTCTTATAATTTCATCTTCAATGTAGATACTACTAGTACAGTATATTTTGAGACCCCCCCAGCCCGATCTACTTGAATTCTTGGTTCCCTTTCATGAAGAACCTCATTGATTTTAGGAAACCTAAAAATTGCATCATCACTCATTGCATAAATGCAATACAACTTGAAGCCAAACTAATCTGCAAAGAAAAGATAATGTATCTTTGTCCACTCATCAGGCTCCAGCTCAACGTTAGGGATATGATCCCAAAGTCCCCATTATAAAGATATGTAACATGAAATATTCTAAAATGGGTTTATAATACCATGGATATTTACTCTGATCCATGGAGATGATGCTAACAGATTATAAGAGTCCCTATCATATCAGAAGGACTAATTTCCCTGATCATTTTTCTCACCACATGATCCAGGGACATACAATCATGGAATAAGTATTGTTTAAGAATTAGATATGGGACAATGTTGCAAAAAAATGGTCAAATTAAAAAATTTCATGAAACATGTAACAAACATCATAGTTGATACCAACAACAATAATATTACAGAATGAAAGTTAGATTGATGTCGTAGTATTTAGATTTATGATTACTTGTTGGCCTGAATGACCAGATGATCATAACCATATAATTATAAATTCATTTATAGGTATTAAAGAGCATCATATTGTTTCCTCAACATAACCAGATACTAACACTCTGTTTATGCCATTTCCCTAAAAATATCATATGAAGATGAGGTGATAGATAAAGGGAAATCATTGTCCTCCAACCGTGATAAATCCATCATGCACCCTTGTAAATTTCATGCCATCTAAGATGTTAATATCACTAAGGGTTCAAAAAAATTCTGATTAGCACACTAATTATGATCATGAGGGTTCCATTATGAATTTTATTTATTTTTTAGACCTCTTTACATGTCCTGATGTTGATGAACATAATGGAAACCCACATGATGCCTCTAACTAACATTTTCGAATGAATTGACGATGTAATGTGAACCCCTAGAATTCCTAGTCTAGTTCTATAGACCAAAAAATGAATTGTTTTGATTATATAATGTATGTTTTCATTATGGATGTATAGGTGTTTTCCCCACATCCTAATCGATCTGGTGTTCACCACAGTCGTTAATGTTGGTTGACTAAGGATATAAGCGACGAACAGACCATGTTTGTCCGCGTCATTCCAAAATATAGATTGAAGAAGTTATAGTTAGCTAATAAGGTTTCTAGTCAAGATAACTATTTAGAATCACAATATTTCGTTTAGAATCTAGAACCCAATGATATTTTTAATAACACCCTTTGTGTTGCTACATAGAAACATTATCGTATGTGAAAAAACATGTGGTTGGCGTGGATGTATGTCTTGCTAAAGAAAATATACATCATATCTAGATGTATATCGACCATAAAGGATCTTAAATAGTCAAATGAAATTCATTAGTCCCATTTTCATGTCTAGAGAGACCTCATATAGTTAGAAGAAGTGGTAGTTTCCTTATATTATGTCTATGCCATGTGTGTTGATCAAGAAGAATTCAAAGTTATCGTCTCATTCTCTAGAGATGAATATGCTACCCCCATACAAGGGAACACATGAATAATATACATCTAAGAACAATTAAATGTATTATAGGCCCTCCATCGTATGTTCAATAACATTATTTGTATGAATCTCATCCCTACACAAACTCCCTACCGGATGGGAATAAATGAAGTATACCATACTCCATCTGACATGATGATTTTGGGAAATGACAGAACCAATAAGATATTGTGTACCCTGATTTTTGTTGTTCATAGTTTTATGGGAAGATAAAAAGTGAGAAATTCAATTAATTATCACAATATATCATCTACAACAACATACTGGGAAGGACTTTTCTCCATTTCAATTTAAAATTCCACTCCTCCTATCATTAGTTCCTCATGTACTCACTCAATGGTCAAGTAGGCGTAATCCAATGTCATATATAGCCTATCATCTCTATGGAAGCCCAATATATAGATATTGGATATTACAAATGACAGGAAAATCAGGTTGAGTCTGTTGAGGTGGAGCATCCTACTAACATATAAAGAACATTGATAGAATGTGATGATGTTTTTATCCTCTAGAATCATCACCTAGAACCCACAATGCTGGATCATTTATTTTTTTGTCATCTCTATGAATAAGTGAAATAATTTTACTAAAAGGATGGAATGTCCGAAAATTACCTTATTCTTCTACAGTGTAATATCATGGGTGATATAAAAACCCTCCAATATTCTATGTTACTTAGTGGTTTTCTATATGACCACTATTGTATAAAATTTCCAATTATTTCCCATATCAGTTTTTAATCACTTGATGTTTACAATCTCAATATATTTGAAATAAATCATTGAAACTGGGGTTCAATTCGTAAAAGAATTTTTTATAAATCCTCTATCACCATGATCTCAGTAGATATTGAGCCCCCTGGTGATCCAAGTTACATAAGTTTCTTCAAGGAAAACACTAACTAATTATATTATACAACTAGATGGATATTATTACTATGGGTATTTCATAAAGAAACATCAAGATGTACTTTCCTAGATTTATGATGACATTATAGGAAATGAAAGTTGAGTTCTCATCCACAATCATGGTCTCCGAATATTTTATCATGGATTCACGAATCCTCCATAAAAAATAAACCTCTCTTAGGGTTCCGCAGTCGATGTTGAGTGTGATAATCATATAAAAGTTAGCTTCATCATGGATATATAGTACCCTTAATGGTTTGAAAACATCATTCTATTTAGGAAGAAGAACATGACGATTGGAGTCTATATTGTCTTTGAGGATATAAACTATAATTCGATGATGTAGGACTATCACCCCATAGTGACAGAGATATTGATCAATACTATATATAGTTTTCAAGGAAAAAATTTCAAATTTGTATACTCTGTGTACTAAACAATCAAGATGGCCCCTATGTATGATGATTCTACCACCTTCATGGTGCACAAGGCACTATCAACTATCACATGATTCCCTTCAGCCAAATGAATGTATGAGACACATATGAGCAGACCATGACCCTTATAATCAAACTGATCTTTCATACATTGGTGGAATTCTATATCAAAGACATTCTGATTAAATATCACTACCTCAATGTCCATATCAGTGATTTTGAAAGTTTTAATAGTATCCATCACTCACATTATTTGAAGATAAACCCCATGAAGTTTTCATTAATGTTTTCCACAGGGATGTTTCATGGTTTTTTAAGATAAAAAGGCATTACGATAGACCTATAGATGATTAGGTCATATTCCAAATGTCTCCCATGTGAAACCTCTAGGGGATAAGAGGCCTCTTTTTCCATTAAGCTTATTTGTGTTGATTTATCAAACATCACACAAGACTGTGTAAGAATTATTTACGAAAATGAATAATGGAACCATATATCTATGGCATGATGAATTAATGTATTCCTTTGAATAAATCATGATTTATTAGTTACAATGTTTATTATTGATGCAACCCATCTTAGGGATGACTGTGTTCATCTATGTGACCACCCTATATTGGTACCTTGTTTCCCTTCATACATTGATGATGATTGATAGTTGAGTGAACCATTTATACTATCATAATATAATTCTCCTTGACATGAAGTCAATGTAATTCCCTTTTGATAAGATATGTGTCACACAAGTGTTTACAATATAGAAGAGTAGACATTATCTATATCATAATGATATACCATGAGTGTCCCACATTGACAATCAAATTAATATATTAAATTTACCAATGCAGATAGGATGACTAGAACACAATGAAATTATCCTTTAGCAGTTCAACATCATACTCATTCGTAAATATTCCCACATTGGTAATTAATTCAAATACATTATAGCCTCCCATATATCCCTTTTATAACGACTCATTTTTGTCAATTTCCCAAATGAGTCCATCTTATCATTTGATTATGCCATACTGTGATAGTAGATGAAATTTAATAGTTCCTCTACAAAAATGATTAGTAGGTTTCTCAAAAATTCCATGATCAACAAATTAGGAATGGAAATTTTATTCATCACCCTGATGTAGGTAATCATGTCACATTTGTCCCTATTATGTAAAGGTAAAACAAACCTTATGGGATTATATAAATCTCTCAAAATGTTTTTCAGTTATCCCTCGTTAAATATTTTCCCCTCCTTTATGTGAATGGAGACATTGAGTTATTCATCGATCATATTAATGGTAAATACATCATAACAATGTGATATTTATAACCCATAATGGATCACACATTCTAGTTGTTGGCCTGGTTCCATTATCAAATAGGTGTGACACATGTCCCTCAGTCGTAGAATGGTCAAGATGAAACCCTTTCGATTTTGTCAACATATCTTGTAGTACTGGACTAGGATGAACTATTAATTTACTTGGCACAATGAATATTCATATCTCCCATCATTCCAAATTATGATGAAATGTAGCTAGTAATCCAACTTGATATTTTTTGTTTTACATCCAGAGCATTGGTTTCCCCTATAGTAGAGGAATGTCCCATCTAGAAAAATTATTTCAAAGGGAATCTAAAACATATAATTCTACATGTGGTCCATGTTAAATATGATCAAACATTACATTATACAAATTATTTTACACACCACAGAGGGCCTAAACATGAAACAACCCTCTACAAATGTGTCTTTAAAGTAATTCTACATTGTTTTGTAATAAGAGATGATTTTCACTAAGTTAGGTCTGAAGACCATATCATATCTCATGGTTTTCATCAGATAAGAATAAGGATATCCCACCAATTTTAGATAATAGTATGCTTTCGTCCCACAAGGACCCATGACTATATCAATTATTCCATGTGGTTTCATGCATTTCACATCCTTGTCTACTTATTTTTTATTGACAGACAGAATTTATCCACATAACCATTTATTTTTGGAGTTTATGTAATGGGGACTTGATGTTATGTTCCCATATGTACCAAATAAATATCACTAGTTTGGTTTCAATCTAGGCCCAATAGACATCCTCATTAAGTTGGAAAAAATATTCCTCCTGAGAATGTAAAGGAATATTCGATTCTAAATTTTCTGATCTCACACATCATTCATAGATTCATAGGCTCCCATAAAGTTCCCATATAAAAAGATACTAACATTTGCGATTTCTAATTATGATATTTTACAACATGTATAATGTTTGGTGATGCTATAAATTCCACTACCACAATAAGAAAACATAAACATAGAATAATTCAACATGACCCATTACAACATTTTGTAGAAGATCATGGGATAGAACAAGAAAATATTGTTAGAAGGGCTCCCCAATTCCCTCCAAATCATTTCAAAAATTACCCAAATTTCTATCAATGTGACTTCATATTAAGATGTGTATATATCAAAGGTGGTATTTGAAATTGAGGTTCATTTTTCATTTCTCCAAAGATCTATCTTTGACTAAAATATTCCATATAGAATAGGATTGGTCGGTATATTGGAGTTATAAATCCTTAATGAAAACATGTTTATATCTCCCATATTCTAGAGAGACATAAAAATAGGATAGTGAGACTGTCAAACATAATGATTCCCATCTTATCCTTCTTTATGGTTTTTGTGGTTTTTTCTTTCATAACACCATTGAAACATGTAATGAAGCCCCTATAATTAGAGCCTATATAGAAATGAAATTAATTCATTCACAAGGTCTATTCAAATGGTGCATACTCATTGATCACTATCGTTTAAGAGAATATCAAACCTAGTAACAATGTAAAGTTTCTCATTATCTATTTTATCATGATGATCTTGTAGAATAATAATTGCATGATGGAAAACTACCCCACAAGTTTTATCCTCACCATAAAATTTAGATCTATGTGTCTGTGTCCGAATTCCATGACATTAAATTACAAAACAATCTTCCTACTCATAGAATGAAATTAGAATATGTTTCAACGTCTTGACCACATGACATAATGTTATTTTATTTGTCTTAAATCTATGGACATAAAAAGTCATTATATGACCACTATCCCTGACAATAGACTTTATGAAACTGATCAATTGTTGTGTGTTGGGTGACATTATCTTCCATGGACCTCATTCTTGTCTAGTTGTACACGTCACACCATGAACAACCATTTTAAAATATATTTTCTAATGTAATAGGTTCCATGACAATAATAATTAAGAAACAATATAGTTCAACTTTTACATCATTAAAATACAATGGTAAATTTCCTTATTGTATGATGTTGAACTGTAGTCTAACCCTAGATGTGTTCATTATACCTCTTCCAAATAGATGATTCTACATTCTATCGATACAAGATTACCCATATGATGAACATGATATGAATAAATTTCCTCATTGTCTGATGTTAAAATACAACATTACTCTTTCATATAGTGGTTTCCTATTATATAAGATATGATCTCTACAATGTTTTAGTTTTGTATGCCTCCTATGATAATTATGGAATTGTTGAAAAACAATAGCCCATGCTCTAGAATTGGATTACCCATAACAATAGTTGAGTTTCTCACATCCATCATCATAGAAGATCATCCCTACCATTGTTGGATTCTTACCACACTATGATTAAGATATTACATGTGTCTTTCTTCCCATTCATATTTGATATGTTTGGATAACCAGATATCTCATCTCGAGGACTAGCTAAAAAGATTTCAATGCTTCATCCATTCATCCATAATTATGATCTATTATTATGAAAAACAACAATGTGAATTTATTTTATTGTTTATTTATGATACATCCAAAAATGTGGCTCTATTCACGTTAGGATTTACCACATTCTTTTCACACGTGTATCTCTATAAAATACATTTATCCCTTTGTTCCAGGAAACATGACTCTAAATTTTTTTTGTTCTCTAGATCATATGAATATAAAATGTGTGTGGCAGAGAATATTCCAGAACTATATATGGATTTATTTCCATACAAATGGAATTGGTTGAGATGCTCAAGCCTATCATATCCATATACATTCACAAATTCAACACACATTGGCCTCTTGGATTCCGTAATAGTTTATGAATTATGACCTCATACTATAGGCATGTCATCTTATGGAGTGTTTGATTTGTAATCTTTCTTGGATTTTTCATTTTGGGTTTTATCTAATCTGTTTCATTATATGTACTTTGAGATATGAAATTCTCTAGATTTTCAAACCACCAGTCATTAAATTATTTTCAAAGGTATGGACATTACAACCTTAAACACTAAGTAATTCTTATATACAATGTGTTGTGACACCCTATAATTCTTTCATGATATTTATTTAAAGACACAACATTTAAAATATCCATTTTAGTTATTAAATATAGGACAAAGCTATATGAAATTATACTGGGAGCTCTTGGTTGATTATTAATAACTTAAACTGAATGACATCTTATTGTCAAGGTAAAATGACCTTAAATTTTATTCAACACACGAGTCATTAAAATGGTTCCAGAAGGGTCTTTTCCTACATCCTATTTAAAATATATTTGAATCCTGATATCAAATATGCCTCAATTATGTTCGCATATGCATTGTGGTTGAATAATAGAGTTGAACCCCACATAGATATTTCTTCAATCCTTTTAAACACATCATGTGAGTATAGGTTTGGATTTTTACCATACATTAAATAAAAAGTGAACCCCTACTGGTGATGGTTTCTTACAAGGGGACTCCTCCAATCCCATTCCATCTTCGTGATTTATTTATTGGGAATGAACAATAGATCATATGATTCGAACATGGTCAACTGTCATCCCTAAATTATCTCATCCAATTCATTGATTGTGTTCTTGTAATACCAATATTTAAACAATGGTCAATAGTAAATCCCAAACTAATAGTATCCCCAAATAAAAATCTCAATTTTATCATCCTATATCAATTATAAGTACACTATGTCTTGGTGGGATTAGAGAACCCTTGTTGTTACCTTTTGATGTATAATATGACATTGAGTTGTGTAGTCAGTGTCGCAGAGAAATTTTCATCCTATAATCTCTTCAACCCAAATATTCCCTTCTACAAATCAGGTAAATCCCATTGAGATATCTTATTTTACACACTAATAATGGATTCTAGGGTATTAAGAGTCAATGTAGGGTGTGTACCATTCGTATCAAGGCCATCATTCACATTGGTTTTGTCACTACTCCAAACAAATTATATTTTCTCTGGAATCACCCCAACACATGAAGATTCAGAATTTAAACTATGTGTGAAATTTTTCAATAATGTGATGTGTGGTATTATTCCACCGTAAAAATTATAAATTCTACAATTTCCATGCTACTACACTACACATATTCATTTAAGACACACACCATGAGTTCCAAACTCTATGACCATAAACTAAGAACCCCTCATTCTCCAAGAATTATGACCATAAACTATATTCTATTCTCCTCTCTATACTTGTGTGTAACATGGACTCACAAAAGTAATTATCGTAGGTAAGTAACTCTTTAATTCCACACAAGTACCATTATGATGAATGTTATTATTTCACACAGATCATGAGTTAAAATAAATTACTCAAATTCCATGAAATATGACCTAAATTGTTTTACTATATTTCATATCATATTACCTTAAACCATGTACAACAATATTTGGGATCATGTAATATGGTGCAGTGCTCGACAAATCACTCATGTTAGGTTTTTACAATTTATCCCATGATCATCCATGAACCACACTAAATTACATGGACTAAATCATATGATCTCAAACAATTCGTATCACCTCATTAACTAAATTAACCTTTATTCCCATCATCATTGATTGTGTTCTGACACCATGAATTTTTATATATTGGTCTATATTTTGAACCACCTAAAAAATAATTATATATGTTGAAACAACCACAGACTATCCCACAGGGCTCCATCAAGATATAAGCCCCATTCAATGACCATGACCCATTATTCAGTCTTGAGTACATCATATCCTAATATGTGGTTGAAACATCATCAGTGTATGAAATTAAACATCATCCTCACCTAGAAAATGTTAATGATTCTTCTATCTCAAATATTATTATAACCTATTTTGAACAATGATTTCATATGTATACATTATTAAAAAACCCTTACATAAAAAAACATGAATTTTAAATATTTCTATATAGTATATATATTGTGGATGCCTCATATCTATGAATGAAATGATTAAGTACACCCATTTGGGAGGGTATCTCCTATCAGAATGGGTCTTCTTGTGTTTCCAAATTCATGGTACAAGAAAAACTACATTAAAGTTTTACCAACATACCAATTAAATTTCATATGAAAAATGGGACTTTGTAGACCTCATTATCATCTTGTTAATACTCTTTCGTTCCATGTGATACACTTTAGGGAACTGCACAGGTGGAAATACATAACTATTAACTAAGATCAAATACAATGTCTCACAATCATGACATTACATATTCAAGGTCCATCTCAAGGATATTTTATGAAAAATTTGGTGGATTTATAAGTTTTTCCGTTTATTTAGGTAATATTCATTTGATGTCATATACATTCCTTCAAGGAACTCTCCTTGTAGTAGTTGCAACATGTCTTTAAAATATATACAATAGGTGAAATATAAATGAAATTAAACTTATAGTATTGTTCATCAAACATGAACCTAAACTCTAAATTACTTGTAATAGATTATATTTCATATTTTTTGGTTTCCCGTCATGATAACCTCTTTTACATACACTATTGCAACTAATTAGTGAACCATCCATGTCTATTCTCTACATCTTTTTCAAAAAAAAATACACTACTACCCTACATTCTGAAATAAACAAGAGATTAGCTATTGATCTGAAATGAGGAAGAAATGATGGGCTTCTTGGTTAATAATCTACATACACATCATTTCATAGTCATGTGGGATGCGTCGTAATCACATGATGTTAAAATTTAATGGGGATGACATTATTGTATAATGTAAATGTATATGTCCATAATCCCATAAGCATGATGTGAATTTTAAAGGACTATTAAGAAATCATCTATGATTCTCTTTCCAACTAATATATTATAAATCCTTATCATTTTATTCATCGTCTCTCGTCATCTAAGATGTCACTTACCTATAAGATTAGTTTTACTTTATTCAAATTGATACTCCAACACCATTGTTCTTTAAGACACAATGGTGTAATCATAATAGAGTATGAATCCCTTCATATATTCCATCAATTAACCTCAATGATTTTTGTTCCCCTTATATAGATCCTTGTCCATATAAATGTTTGAAGATACCCCCTAATGGCATGGTGTATGTACAAGTCCATCCTAATGATTTATAACAATTCCCTTAATGACAATAGATTAAATTACATGAAGGATTTGGTTTAGTTGTAGACCGTCACCTGTTATTACAAATTCAAGGACAATTTTTTTGAGACACTATTGCAAATATGGTAAAAAATAATCATATATATTCATTCCACACACATTGGATTCTTGGTTTTGTGACATTGGGATTCACACACCCTTGTTCCCTTTATTCGTTTTGAATTGAATTTAATGGGAATTACATCAATTTTCAGTAGTGATCATTTGTAAATAATGTAAGCTATTAAAGGGTCTCTTTCTAATGTACTATTATCTATCTATGAATTAAAACTCTCATATAAATCATAAATCATGCGGACATCCCTTGTTTCTCTCAATGAGAACGATTCACCTAAGATTAAGGATTGATTATTTATTATCTCACGCATATGAAAGAATTTTGATAAATGATACATGTTCAGACATGCATAAATTACAAAATAAAATTTTTTATAGGGACATCCTTATATTTGATCCCCTCCATTAAAAAACACCCTTTACAACTGAAGCCTAACAATAAAGTGATCGAGCTCAACTATCAATTTTTGAGTGGCCTCAATGATCAGATGCCACTCCACCGTGTATTTTTTTCTATTAATTAACCATGGAGAATACATTTTTGGGCCTATTGTATATCATTTTTGGTCTTTAAGAATCTCAAACACCGTGGAAATCACCTCCACCACCTTGGGGTCAACTACAATGATATAGGCATTAAGGATGTTGAAAAAGTATGTTTGGGTAGAAGAAACAATCACTAACTCTAATTCCAGCCCATCGAGGTGGGAAATATACCATTTAGAATAATGAATTAATTGAGAGCCCTTATCATATTCCTCTACTCTACTAGGTTTAGATAAAATCCATGAGCATGAAAATATCTATCATAATGTCCCATTCCATTTCATGTAGTGTCATTGAATTCACTTTTCATGCCCCTTGGATGAAAACAAATGGCATAGTGGTCAATTCTAGTTTAGTAGTAATCTTATCTAGGGGATTTTGGTGAAATTTGTAATGCATCATCATTCCATGTGATAGATGATACGATTCCCTTTGGTTTCATATGGACTTGGATATTCAAAGTTATATGGAAGAAGGATCTTATTATTATTGATAATGACCAACATACCATCAACATGATCATATTGATGTATGTGTTCGATATTTGGTATGTAAATTCCCCCCAATATATGATTCTCCTCATCAGAATGTTCACTTTTAGTAGATACTTCCACTACATCTTGTAAAACTATTAAAGTGTACAAAATTTTCATGATTCCATCAGCTTCTCTAGTTCGTCATTTGACATCAGTGTTATGCCATACAGATTCCACCATTTCTAGTGTAGTATAATCAAAATCAACATCGCCACAAAAATTTATCACCATCAAAATTTCCACATCATCTATAATAACATTTTAGAGGAAAACTTCTCTTAGTGGTGCCTCTATGATCATCTTAGCCACCCTAAAACCATTGAACAACCCTGTCATAACCACATATCAACCCCTCCATCAAGGGTTTTGGCTCAGTTGTCCCCTATTGTAATCTAATAATGGATAGACAAAATATTGAGACACCTTTGACATTTCCATAAGGAGAGATGCATCATCCATCACCATTTCCTCACAACAATAGCTAATTCAATCATTGGTTGTGGTGTCTGAGTCATGAGTGTTATTCAAAAAATGTTTCCCTTACACAATGTAAGATAAATAAACATGTTATGGTAAATAGAGGATTAAAATAATTACGTGATTATTGACTATATAGAGGATTTTATAGAGGATCAGTTGTATCCACCCTTATAAGGGTTCCTTCTATGGATGTTGCCCCTGTTACTGGTGCCGACAGTTATCCATTCAACATTGTGACATTATAAAGGGACTCCACCAATTCCCATTGAATGGTTTATTATATATCGTGTTTCTTTTCGTTTTTGTCACAGAAAACCCTATTCTATGTGCTTTAATCATTAATATGTTGAAAAATTATTCGTCAAAATTTCTTCGAAAATTTTATATCGAGGAAACATATGATCCTGATAATAACCCAATAATCTAAAACAATGGCTCCCATCATAGTGATTCACTATTAATTGATTCCTAACGAATCATCCGAATCCACTATAAATTATATATCAATATCCAACTTAGGTACTGATAGTTGTAGGGAGATAGTCATGTTAAAAAGAAACTTCATCGAATCAGTTAGAAGATACGTAGTGACATGAGAATAAACCAAGTCCTCTAGCTCCTTTAAGTATCATTATGGATCATCCTAGGTCATATAGAAGAATTCTGTTGTAGGAAAAAAAATACAAAAATCCACATCCATTTTTTTAATGTGTTGTCACATCAAACGAGAACTGGGTAACTTCATGTAGATATACTAGTTATCCATGACAATGTGGATGACAACAACATCGGTGATTTAAATGTTTTGTAACTGGTTTTTTGGAGATTTTAAAGGCATTCCCATTATTTCCCTAGAAGGACAAACATTATCATGTATCCTGTTACATAAGAGAATTGATTCTAATGATTCTCCTCCCCCGGTATCCCCCAGATATTATTTTCCATAGACTTTTTGATCATCTACTTCCCTACAAATTAGTCCAGTAATAAGGCCAAGAAAAATTACAGGAAATAGTTGACCCTAGCCTCAGTGTTGAGAGGACACCACTACATTAAATCACATTTTCCACCCCCTAAAAATATAATTATAATATCTACCCTCTTCGCTCCTTACATTTCCATGAGTAATAAGATATGAAATAGCCGGTGGATGATGTTCGTTCATCACCATTCTATCCTCTTGCATGAACATGAATCGAATCATTGAAAACACAAATTTCAGATATCCATGCATATCATATGAGTATAAATTAATTATAATCCTATGAAAACAACTGTAATATATCTCAAAAGGGAATGTATTTTTTGGTTTTCATCTCAGCTTACAGTTAACACTACCTACAAGTATCCCATCTTGGAAGTCCAGGAGGTACGATTTATGCATTACATTTCCTTTTGCATTATTAATCACCACCCTCATTTTCAAGGGGATTGGGTAAAATAAAAAAAATATTATCGAGACCATGTTCCTCCATCTTGTATATAAAACTGAATTTTAATGGTTGGATCCTTGTGAAATTCTTTAATTTTTTATGGAAACATGATTTAGAAAGATAAATGTTTGTTCGATAAAAAAATCCCAAAGTTTTTACAGCCAAATTTGTTTTTCCAAAATAGAGAGTCTCAATCCAAAAGGAGTAGTTCATTTTCCTCATTAATGTGGAAAATCGCACTGTAAAACTACACCAGTACTAGGACAGCCAAATTCGTGCACTTCAATGTCACTTACATTTCCTCCATTATGAAGGTTCTCAATATCATCCCCATATGTCTATCCCTCAAGGAGATAATTTATCCACAGATAAGTGATGTGATAATATTGGACAGACATACCAAATGTTAAGCCTCAATCATGACATTATATCCCAATTACTACCATTGGACCACTTCTAAAATCTCTTAATAGAATCTCTTCATTCCGCAATCATATAGCATGGGACAGTTCTATGGACTCATCTGAAACATTTCCACTAGATCAGCTCCCTCTACTGGATCTATTGTTGGATAATTGAATATTTGCCCAAACAACTAATTAAAATGGATATTCCCTATATATATAGATTCAATTTAATGGTGTTATGCAACATATCAAACAACACCATTGATATCACAAGAAATTTTTCATGATAAACACACAATTAACAGTAATGAGGAACTCACCATACAAACAATGATCCTAGATGATTACATTTACCTCCCCATGATGAATGTTATAATTTTTTTCCCTAGAATCCATCTACTCAGCATCACAACAATGATCTGTTGGGAGTTTATGTTTTGAAACTGCAATTCCCATGCTTCATTATTGAGCCGTAATATCTCTATATATACTTCATACTCATATAATAATGAAAAATCATAGTAGTCTTATGTCCAGACCATGGTGAAAATAACACATTAGAGAAAATCCATGTGGTCAGTCCACCCATTGAGAGGATTCTCCCAGACCATATAGAGAATCATCTCATATTTTGTTATGGATTTCTTATCAGAAATATTCTATCCATCTAAAATTTTGATATGGTTGTATAGATGGTCATATATTATTGTTGCATGGTATTTTTGCGTATTTCCCCAGACAACCCTATGCCATTGGTACAACACAATTACCCCTGAAACTAATAATATGGTTCTTCTATCCTCGCCACATGGATGAAGAAATTATCTCTAAACATGAATCCATTGAGTATAATCCTCATGAAAATTTAGTATTATATATGGTATTATATTAGTAGATTGGATATTCATCATTGATTTGAGGTGATTTGATTTCCATACATAATAATAATATTTTTATCTCTTTCTTTCATCCAATTATTATCAACAATGAATAATTTTTCTTCTATCTGGTTCATGAATTTGTGGATTATCAATCTTGGTCTCACATGACGATGGGGATGTTTTTTTAAAGGACCCATTGTTCATAGATATCTCTTCTGGAAGGTCATGTTAATGGAGTCCATTTTTCTATGAAACATTCATGGATTAATGATCAAGTAATATGGATCACTAAGAAACATCCATTGTGCACTGCTCACAGATATGTTGAGCTTAATGAAAGGATTAAAACCGAATATTATTATCTTGGATGCTCTATGGATTTAATGCCAACTAATATTTTAAGACATATAACCAGACTATGATTCATGATTCTCTATGGGGGCCTACAATCACAAACATTCTCCAAGACTGTCATATGTGACCAAGCTTCCCAAGTGTGTGTCAAAATTGATATTTGACAAAAGGGAGTTGATTTCCAATATTTGGTGATTCTAACTTATAATATGGACTTACTTTTCATGTATGATCTAATTCTAATGGTGTCATTTTTCGATGATGATGATATACATGTCACATGAATGGTTCTGGATGGAATGGAATGTTTAGAGTGAATCCAAGCCAAAACATCCCAAAATCAATCATAATATTATTCTCCATGAATCCTAGCATGTTAATGAATATATAGTGAACAAGAATTTCTTTTTTCAAGAATAATCATTATTGACACTTGATGGATATAATTGAATCATTTGGAAAATGAAATTTGGAGTTTCTGAGCTCTTGGTGGGTGTATTAATGGTTGACAGTGTCTTCGTAATTCTGACAAAGTAACACTAATTATCAAAGGTATCTAGTAATTTGAAAAATTCAAAAACTATTTTTTATGTCAATTTCCTATAAATAACCCCTCAAATATTATATAATAGTGGAATTTACCCAACCTTTCATCTTTTAAATTTCTCCCAAATCATGAGGCCTCTAGCTTCAGATACTATACTGAAAAAGATCACACATGGTATGAAAACGTTGAAATAATCTTGTCAAAATATTATTTAATGAATCCATTTATGATGTGGATTCGAATCATGTTGTTAGAAAACCTCCATAATGGAACAAGGCCCAATGTTCCAGTTAAGGCATCCTGATGCAATTAGGTTTCACGAATCAATATAATTAAGATTCTGGACCTTCCTATATGGCATGATCACCATATTTCAATAATCCTAATCCACGGAAAATCCCCAAGACTCCATGAATACCCAATTATATATAGTTCCCAACATTAAAATACTCCAATCAACATGAAGCACCTCTCATGGGCCCTTTCATGGTTCCTACTTTTTGTAGACACTACTTCCTGATGGTTGTGTTCCTACGGTCACCACTCCAATCTAGGATAGATCTAGATACCCCACGTGTAACCATTTGAAAAATTATATATACTCATGTTTCAACCCACTCCAATATGAGTGTTGATTGAACCTCCCAACTACCATATTATAATCATCATATTTATCATAATCTATATTCCGTCTCTACATTGGGACAGTAATGTGGACCTCATGATTAGGAACCACCAAATCATTTTGTCCTTGAAATTCCAAATAAATTCACCAAAAAATAGTGCATGACCAATTTTCACATAAGACCATGTGATAAGAGTGATTCCTAAAAAACTTTGTTGCATCATGTAAAGCTACCTAGATAAACATCCATGACATAAAATGTAAAACTGCATGACAACATCCTCACAACATGGTGTAAAACTATAGTGTTATCCCATGCGAGAGGAGTAGGATGCCTCTATAATGATAGGACTAGGATGAACTCCAACAATATGTCTTTTGTGACAATCATATGGAATGAGATCCTCCTAGAAACCCAATATGAGTAATACCACACGTATTTATATGGAATGTGGAACTCTTTCTACCTGTCGCCTCTCCCTTTCCCTTTGGTCCTCCTATCAGATTAATTCAGTTACCCATCCGAACTACATGGTATTTGATTCCATATAATGTGATATATAAGAAGACAACAGTAGGTCAAAAATAGACACCCTCCAAAATGATTAACTATAAGTCATATACCTGGTATGATTATCTCCTCACTTAGGATACCACATCACTTTCAGGTCCCCTGAGAGTCTCTATGAAAAATCACTAAAACATCCCAACCAAGAGAAAACATATTATTAATGGTAAATTTGATGTGTAATCTACATATAGTATATAATTGAATCTCCTTTCATGGCATGATCATCATTAACACTTTCATTAAAACAACATGGATTTTTTATGTTACAAGACCTTAACCTATGGAATTGATTTCTGGGGAGTTTGATCATTTTATACTAGATATTATAGGTATTAACCCTATATTAGGTTCAATCCCAACAAGTGAAAAAAATTGATTCTGTATAATAGGAACATAATTCCATGATTTTCTATAATGGGAATTCTGTTAAAATCCTTCTGTTCAGCTCAAGGATCACATCAAAAAATGGTAACCCATAGTGTTCCCTCTAGTGATTCACATCCTTAATCCACCTCTAGGGGAACTCAGGTAAACACTTTTGGGACCCAACAGTGTTAATTCCAAAGAAAATGTAAAAAAAATTCTACCACTTAAGGACTAACATTCCAAATTAGCTCAATGGGAATTCTGGTCAATTCTTTTGGTATTATTCAACGAGAATCCCAACCAATGTTACAAAATGGATTTTCCTCACAGGGATGTACCTACCAGGTCCACCTTAAGGATCATTCTAATAAACACTATGGGTCTACCTCAGTGGTCACACCTACCAATTTTAAACACTATTTCTACCAACTAGGGATATACATTTTTGATCCTGCGGAATGAATGTTTTGATCAACTTTTTGGGTCCTCCAAGAGGGGAATCACAGAAAAAGGGAAAACATTGTTTCACCCTCCAAATGATACAACTACCTAATACTACTCAATATTTATTTAGACCAACTATCCATATTCTTCTCAATGAGAACTCCTATAATGACTTGAATTGTACAAATTAAATTCACCATATTTTTTTAATTAAAATCATTATAATTAATTATGGTTTTCACACAATTATTTGGTTTTATTATATCCAATAAAATTCAGTTGACTATAAATAATCATTACCATTGATAATATATCAATTTAATAGAATTCACTATGTTAGAATCTATATTGGGTGTCATCATATCCAATAGGCATAGACAAAGGAATTGATTCACTTAATGAGTTGGATCATACCCAATAGAACCCATTTATCTGAGCCTCCAATGGGGATAAAATTTATGGTATTTTCCCATGACCAAGCCCGAGCTTATATCCAACAACACAAGCATTAGAAACACAATTTACATGATATGTTTATGGTCATCAAGATCAAGACACAAACCATAATCACTGAATTCCCAATGAAAGTCCCACCATCATACACCTAAACATTAGGATGTTTTGTAGTGTATTAAAATGATATGTACCAAGGACTAAAAATATGAGAATATATATTATTATACATTGAATTAATAATATATTTTCATCTGATTCTTATTACATAAAAACTTATTTTTATTATGATTAAATTAATCCTAAATAGAATTTTTGATTAAAAATAAAAATAAAAAAGAACTATATTTTTTATGAGTTAATTAATTTATGAATTAAATAATATTATAATATCATAGATTTATTAAATATCTTTTTTAAATATATTTTATCATCTAATTTTTATAAATTTTCATGTAATTTTTATTTGGTTTGAAAAAATTATATTATCATAAAACCAGTCATATTCAATAAATAGATTCTTTTACATAAAAGGAAAAGAATATCATATTTAGTATATTATATTAATAAATTGAATATTGTTTTGGGAAATTGTATCTTGTAATTATCAAATGATAAATTTTTTATAATTTAATTAGTGTCAATTCTTTGGGTAAAAATTAAATACCGTATAAATACACATTCTGTGTTATGACGTCATTGTGGCATAAAAGTCCTATAATAAATAATAAAAATGAAATAAATGACCATATATATGATTTCCCTTGAAATTATTTATATTTTATGTTTACTAGATTTATTTTTTAAATCTATTATGTAAACTCCATGACTGATAAAATATTTTAATATTTAAAAACAATTTCTGTAAGAGGGTGACCCCCCTCCACATCATCATGGTTAATATTTAATTAGGATTGGTCCTTGGACTCTTAAAATAATAAAAAATTACCCTTTCAAAGAATCCATGTCCAAAAAATATTTAATTGTTTATGGTTTTTGTTATTTTATTATTTATATTCTAAAATCAACATTAAAAAAATTCCCCATCATTTAAAATATTAACCCACCCACTCTTTCATTAATATTCACTAAAATTGCTCATATCACATCATTAATCTAACATCAAATATCTAGATTCATCCCAATGTGCCCCTATACTTTCAAGAATCCCCTCAAAATCCATTCGAATCACACTCTCCTCTACGAGATCTTTCAGTCTACTCTTTTCCATGTACTAATTGTATGTTATCTATTTAACTTTTAATTTTCATAGGATACAATATGATATTAAATATTCCAATTACATTCCATTTTATATATAAATTACTATATATTCTATTTAATCTAATTTGACTTCCATGTTACTTAATGTACACCCATTACCATGCTGAAATTTTGAAAGATTTATTTTTCTATTATTGTTTATTCATTACCTTAGGCCTTCTATTTCAAAATTTGTATTGATAGAATATTATTTAACAAAAACTATGACATAAAAAATTATTTTAAAGTATGTTCTTTCCTTTTATATCTAAGAATAAATTTTTATAAATTTTTATATAACCTTTTTATGCTCTAAAAATTTCAACATGGTCTTCCTTTCCAATCCAATTATGTGGTGAATACCAAACGAATTATTCTAAAAAATGTTTTCACTATTATGACCATGTAATTTTAGAATATGAAATTATATTTATCATTTTAAAATTCTATAGTCATGGAATAAATTATGATGAATAGAGAATCCATGACATATGATCTATGTAGAACTCATATGCAAGAGAATTAAATGATTGTGATGGGTGTGCCTAGGTAGAACTATATGGAATTGGGTAATGTTTTGCATCATGATACATCATGATTGAAAATGGTTGTACATAATTTATTTATGTGTTTTTGTCCAACAAGAAGTAATTTTTTTACACATTAATATAGATAATGATTTAATGTTTAAATTGTATCTACTTTACCCATGTTATGGTTATCAAGTTATATTTCTCCTTAATATTCATGTTCCTTTTATTCAAAATCACTATGTATATTGAATAAAAACTATCACATATAAAATGTTTATTCCATTTCTTGGATTTGTTTCTGTCTCATTTTTAATTCTTATCCCTATGTTATTTTGTACAATTTTATGTTTGAAGGATTATTTTGATCATGTGAAAGATGTTTTCAAAAAATCTTGTTAAATATGTCCTCAATAATGTTTTTTTTCCCGTGTTATTGTTTTTTTCACATAATTCCATGTTTCACTATACGTATAGATATATTTGGTTTTATAAAGAGTAATGTTATGTAATAAATCATGTATTAATGTATACTAAATAATATATTTATTAAATATTATATTAGTTAAAAATTTAGTTATTTTTTGGGATTGGGATTGGAAAACTCTTGTGATGGACTAATAGATAAGACTGTGTATAACAAAACATCCCTAATTTTTTTAATAGAGTCAGTGGATTGTCATGAAAATAAATCCATGCTTGGATACTATAACAAGAAATGGTTATGGAACATATGTATCATAGAGTTATAACTCTGACCAGGTGTTCCGGTCTTGTCTCGGGGTATCCTAGTAGATGATAATGGGCCTTACTACACATCTATTTTGACAGTCATTGATGATATTATCCAAGTAAATTCATATTCTCATTATGAAACATTACTATGTGAGAAAAAAAATAATTTCCATTAATAATAAATCATTGGTAATAGATCACATATAACATAGACTGAATTATAGAAACTCATAATATAAGGGGATAAATATAATTCATAATGTATACATTTAATGTTATTGGATTTCAATTAATTCATTTACTTATTTAAAATACTCATTGATAATATTCATTTTTTATATTATACAATGGATGTATTTTCAAGGGACCAACTAAATAATTAATGTGACTGGTAATGTGATGACAACTCAAACAAGACAACAAATCATATGGGATAAGGAATTGTAATATTTCTCACAATAATATCTACTATGAATCATGTTCTAAATATAATCATGGATTGAGATATTCATCCAAACCCCCTAGAGATAACAAGCCTATATTAAGAGATTCATATGAAAAATGCCACCAACATTTGATGGATCATTTGATCTATTCACCATCAAAAAATTGATCAACTCCATTGAGAGGATATTCCGAGTCATTAAATGTACTGGGAAAAAAGATGGTTTTAATGGTTGTTTATCATATGGAGGAGGAATATGATCTGTGGTGGAAATTGATCAAAAACATGAATTATGAGGAAGAAAAGTATGTGATAGAGTGGTTGAATTCTAGAAAATATTTTTGGATAATATTTTTCATCAAACTCTCCGACATAAGATGAATTGGATATTTTATAAATAAATAAAAAATATGGTGAATATATCATGGTAAATGAGAAAAAAATAAAAATAATTTCATGGAGTTAAATTGTCTTTTTTCATTAGAACCTAATTAAATATTGATCACTGCTTCAGTGTGCTAACGATTAGTCTATGAAAAGAAATAGTGACCAATAAATTTGATATCTATATTTTAAATTTATGATGTACCGTCAATGTTGAAACAGAGATCAATGAATTATAATGGTAATATGGGGATATGAAGTAGAAGGTGGAGTTAATTTCTGGTGGTCTGAGGGAGAAATGTTATGGTGCTATAAAATTTCAGAATCCGACTTATTAATGGTTCTGAAAGAAAAAACCTAAAAGTTACATATGGGGGAAGAATAAATGATTTAGGTGTGGGAAGGAAGGATACATAGAATAGAAATCTTGACAGAAGAAAAAATCGAATGTGATAGATGAAAAGTATTTTCACATTAAATATCAATGCATAGTTCAATTCTACAACAATAAGGAACCTGGGAAATATTAAAACCAATTACCAAAACAATGATTTTCAGAGGCAACCAACAAAATCCAAAGTAAAAAAGAAAATGATTCTTCTATATATACCACTGATGTTAATCCTAAAAATGATGTAGTGAATTTCACTCTTTTTATTGTTTATAGAATAGTGAAAATAATTGTTTATTCTGGTTATAAAGATTCTTATATATCATGAATGTTTGGTTGAACGATTCAAAAAACTCCAAAAACAACAGAATTAGAGATTTTGGTGAAAATAAAAAATTGAGAAATTATTGATTCCCATGTATTTAACTACCCCTCTTCGAAATTTCTATGATAAAAATCCTAGAAAACCATTTCGTAAAACCTTTATTGTAATTTGATTCATTTCTAGGCATGGATTGGTTTCCCCTAATTAGATCCAATAAAAATTGTCACATGTTTGTCATCACTCATCATATGGAGAATTATCCCCTAATTATATACAAGTAAATGGATTAGTATTAATTTTTTTCACCTTCATCTCAAGAATGGATATTATTTACCTATTATAAATAATATCTTTATCAAATTATCAATTCCAATGAAGGAACCATCCCAGAAATACTTTCCTAATTGGATGAAATATGATGACGTGTTTCCCTAGGAGTTTCATGGTATTAATGCTTTCCAAGAGGTATATTTTTCAATCGATATTATACTAGGTGAATTTCTAATATACAAGACTATTTATAGGATGTATGTTATAAGACATAACAATATAACGAGAATTGCAAAGAAAGGAACATCATCGTTCCATTAAAAAATAATTTCCTATCCATTATATCTTGAAAGTGTTAAGGATGATTAAAAATGATATGGGAATTTAGAAGAATTTGGAAAATATTAGAAAAGGTACATCCTCATAGTTCTTTGTGAATGAATTAGGAATTGTGAGATTTGGTTCATGGCTATTTGTTTAATAAAATCCTATGTTAAAATGGATATATTGCATGTTTCACCTAGTTAGACTTTCTCTATTCACCGTGTATATAAATAATGTATAAATATCATGAGATAAATAATTGTGGATTAAAATGAATAAATAGAAATCTAAATAAAAATCAATGTTCAAAGTATTATAGAATGATATGAATGAAAGGCATAAGTCTATGTGAATGTTTCAACTATTATCCATCCCAAAATATAAATTGGAAAACATCACCATGAACTATGTAACACGACATCTGAATATATATAATGGAAATAATGATTCATAGGTTGGTGTTGGTTATTATACAAATATTATACACTTCATTGTGATTCGAGAGGATTTATTACCATCTCAAATTTCATGTATATACCTCAGATGCATGGGTTGGCTATAGGAGTACGACTATCAATAATTTCTAATCAAGATCCAGGATTTTACTATAAGTGATGTAATAGTCTATAAAATGATCAAAACATTTAGCTAAAAACTAGTAATAATTGTCAACCTCAAGATAATATATATTCTTTAAAAACTATCCAAAAAATTGAGTACGTTCTGAGAGAACGACCAATTAACATCAAAGGATGATCAGGCCAACCTTTTTATATGGAAGAGTTCTCCAACAGTAATAGTTTCCACATGGGAATCATAATTCCTCCATATGAATAACATTATTTGAAGAAGTATATAATACCCAGATGATGAGATAATATTATGGAACAAAAACTACTATTTGATAAAATAGCTTAGGAAATGGATGGGATGGTTAAAATCATCCAACTACACATTAAAGCAGCTCGGTGTCAATAAAAGTTCTATGCTAACAATCGTCGATGAGACATATAATTTGAGGTTGGATACATGGGATTCCTCTAAATATATTCATTTATTAATTTAATTATATTTTGGAATAATGGATGGTTATTCCATGCCGTATAAGTCCTTTTGAGATTGTTGATTGTGTCGGGGGTGTGGGGGCTATGAACTGACACTCCCGCCGAACTGATCTCAAGTATATTATGTAGTCCATGAATCCTACATGAGATATTACATACTAGAGTCATCATGATTACTGAATGAAAATGTGGTAGAATTATAGAATAACATTTATATGTGAATCATCTAGTGATGATCTTTGATCATCAAGAAAAATTTGAACAAAATAAGACTATTCCTCAAGTTAAATTGTTGTGGTGAAACCACATGTTTCAATATGATATGCAGATACATGTTGAATTGATAATGAAGAGTTATATTAATCTAGTTTAGTGTGGGGAATGAATATTTTTATTGTGAAATTTCATAAAGGTGATGATTGTAACGACACGAACTGTTATAAATAATGATTCCACTTTTTATTTAATTAAATAGATTATTAGGTAATTGGGTTATAGAAAAAAACACACATATTTTGTTTTATTATAACATATTGGATTTAATTTATGATATGTAATAACTAACATTAATTATATATCCATTGAACTGTGATCACATAATTAGTATAAATATAGTGTTTAAAAAACCAAAATGGCACAATCAATGAATTTTTTAATAAGTATGGGGACAAAGCCTCATTTATTATTAAAGAAAACCAAATACCTATTTAACTAGTTAGAGGGAGACTCATTACATATCCAGAAGGCCTAGTGGTCATTTATCCCATTACATGGCCCATAGACATATTTTTTGGCCTAAAAACAATTATGTGAATAGTCCTGCTACAGTACCTCCGCTACTACAGTACTGCACATTACCCACCACTGCTACAATACTCTTCTGCCGCTAAAGTACCCTTACACCACTATAGTGCAGCCACTACTACAGTACTCTATAGTACTGCTATAGTAACTTGCACTCCAGGGGTATTGAACCACCATTTTTCATGTAGAATTAAGGGGTGCTTACCACTAAGCCAAAACCCAACTATAATGGCACATTCAATGGATTTAATAGACTTAACCAGAAAAATCATACCCTCTGAAATAAATTTATCAGACCTTCTTTGCGAGATATTATTATTGTGATTTTCCCATTACCAATAAATATATTAAATCCAAAAACGTAATGTTGTTTTAAACCATTTGTTGTATAATTTGAAACTCATTGAGATAACAAATAGATTCATGTTCTCCCATCCTCCCCATGAAAGTCCTACCATCATGAACCAGAACTTTTGGGTGTTTTTTGTGCATTAAGGGGATGTGTAGAATGTAGGTATAAATATTTATATGTATATTACTTGGAATAGAATAATAATTATATTTCTATCCTTTTTTTAAGTTTATAGATTTTTTATTCAATAAAACCCAAACTGTGTTTTTGGTTCATATGCAAATTCAATTTAGAAATCAATAATGATGAATTACTATAATTAATAAATAAATTATATTTAAATAAAATATTATATTTAAGAAATTTTAATTAAATATAAATGATCATATAATTTTAATGAGGTGAAATGTAATTTTTAAAAGGGATAAAAATTGAAATTTTAAAAAACACACAATATCAATTAAAGGTTGTAATCCATTTGAAATAAAATATTTAAAAATTTAATAAAATATTAATTTAAATGAAAAATATTTTTTAAATAAATAGGTTGAAATTATATAATGGTGAATTTTTCATAATTTTCTAGGGAAGTGGAATATATAGATAAAAGTTGAATACCGTATAAATATACATTGTGTTTTATGACATCAAAATTACCGAAAATTATGTAATAAGTAATATATATGGGATACAAAACCATATATATTATTTAACTTTAATATAACAATTTTTTATGTTAATTTTATTTATTTTAAAAATATATTATGAATTCATCAAGACTTGTAATATATTTTATGATTTTTAAATAATTTAATTAATAGTGTTACTCATCTCCACATCACATTGGGTAATATTTAATAATTTCTATCCATTGAACTAAAAATATAATAAAAAATACTCCCTTTTGGTAGAAAAAGTGGATAAAACATGTAGGATGGTTATTTAGTTTTGGTTAATTTATTAGAATGTGTCTAAAATGAAGATAATAAATAAACCCCCTCATACCCTATGTAAACCCACCGAGGAACACAATTCAATTCACTAAAACAACATGAGGAAAGCCATTAAAATAATTTCCCATCAATATATTGTCCTCCCGATGTACTCCAGTCTTTCATGAAGTCCCTCCCAAGCACGTGGAGTCACACACTAAAGTATGGGTTCTTCCACTCTCTTATTTTATCATGCAATCCTTTTATGTCATGTATTTTAAAATTAATTTTATTATGTTATTTTCTGATAATAAATATTACAATTACTATCCATTTGATTTTTAAATTATTATATAATACATTTCCTCTCATTAATCATCCAATGATCATTTATGTACAGCTGTCACCTTGCCTATATTTCACAAGGATTCTATTAATTATTCATGTTAATTAATTAACTAATTCCTTCTATTTTAATAATTACAATGTTTGGATTTGATTTTAAATGTACATATTACTACCCGATTTATTTCCAAATTTTGAGAAACCACAATTTATCACATAAAACATTCTATGAATATTTATGTAAAGATGATTTTCTACCTAAATTTCACCACAAACATGATTCTACCATGGTTATTGAAATTAATTAAAAAATTGAATTTTTATTTAAATATATTACATCCAAATTACATGATTATGGCATAAATTAGGATTATTAACGAATCCATGTTATATTATATATGTGAAGAACATATGCATTAGAATGGAATTATTATGATGGGGGAACCTAGATAGATCCCCAATGCCTTCTGTAATGTTTATAATCCTGACAAATAACATTGGGATATAGGTGTACATGATTACATATTTGAATTAATACCATTATGTTTTGGTGTATTATCCATTTCATTTTTTATGATTCAATGTCTTATGCTATTTTAAAATTTCACATGTAATGATTATCATTTTATATCATGCCATAATTCCATGTTACTTTTATTCATCATTGATAAGACTATTGACAAAAAAAATTCTTTTATTACATTTTTATCTAGTTACTAGGATATATAGAGCAACCCTTTCTTATTAATGCCTCTATGTTGTCCAATATAGTTTTCCATTTGGAGGTGTTTTTTTAGAATGCTAAAGAAGTGTTCAATATAAAATGTTAATATATTTTTTATAATGATATTGTATCTCATGTTCAAGATGTAATGTTTTGAACCTAATTTCCATAGACACTATACATATCGTTATTGTTTATTGTATTAAATGAAATATTATTTAATAAATTATCTTATAATGTTTAATAATGTTAATGGTTTTTATAGTTCGAACTCATCCATCCAAGATCATTTTCAATGGTTATTATTGTTTATCCACAGTAGTGGGATATATTTACTCTAGGAGATCATCTCCCCGACCTATCTCAAGGGGTGTTCTAATATATCAATATGTGGTTATCCTCTTAGGGAGCTCCCAGCCAACCATCTAGATACTACCTATTAGGAAACAAACTCCAAAATATGTAATAAGGGTCATTATGAATCATTTGTAGATACCCATAAGAATTAAGACCTATGCATGTATCTATATAATGTTAAAATTGTTCCCTTATCCATCTCAACCAGACATTCTTATATATCTCTATAGGACATTGACCATTTGACTAGAACCAAGAATCTACCCCATTCATATGTGTTGGAAGCTCGAGCTAAAATATTTCGATTATTTACCCCCACTATAATTATTATAACATGACTGAGAATAAATTACTTGTGTTTCACACATTAAGACACATCATAAGAGACACCCTCTGAAGAGGAAGAATTCAGGTGACCAATGCTAGAAGTTTCTAGACATGCTTAGTGATGCCCAACATGATTAGCCTCATAATCAAATGTTGTTTCTATATCATGAAAGAATGATAATTTAAAGAAATAATCTTTCTAATTAGATATTAACCAATATATATATATGGATTACTGAATGAGTTTTGTTAATAGGAATTAAATATACTAGGATACCCGAACTTGGTGATGATCTATAAGATGAATCCATTGATGGAATAACTAATATCTCATCATCTCGTTTTGATAACGGAGAAGAAACCACAATTGAGAATGATGAAATATTCTCTCTTTTTTAATGTGATAAAGTAGTGGTACATCACACTAGTGTATGTATGCATCATATCAAAAAAAATTGAGTCCCTGCAGAAAATTTCAGAAAATCACGGTGTGAAACTCCCACATAATAATTTCGTCATCATGGAACACAATGTTGAAATTTCATTACAAATGTGATGGAATAAAAAATATCAAAAACCATTTTTTAATTAATCATATCCCAAAATTTAGTTATTTTTTTTGTATTATATTATTTTATTGAATATCATCATCATATTAAGAGTTTCAAAACACCAAATAATATTGATTCATTTTCCACTGATGAACATCTTTAGTACCATTTAGTATAACATTATAAAATATCCTATGATAATTCATCTATATCATTTCTTTTTTAAAAAACTAAAATATTATATAAGAAATATAATTTCTAAGGAATCACTTATGCACAATCCAAAAATGTTACCCATTATAAAAGTCAAATACTAATTGAGAATTGATTTTCTCCTTTTTAAAATATTTTTCTCCCAAAATGATTATCGTTACATTGAAATATTATATTATTATAAATAAATGTTAGATTATAGAAATTTTTTCACCACATATTACTGGATGTTCATATATGTAACTTTTTAAGTCATAATATTTCTTATAGGTTCTATACATGTCCATATTTTCAAAAAAAAATGGTTTCCCTTCCAAAGCTCATAGGTATTGTACATATCATATTTTCACATGGTCTATCAAATCAATAATTTATAGATTAAATTCATGCATACATTAACATTGCAATTTTTTGGATGATATAATGAAAAAACATATATACATAGAATATAAATATATAAATAATTATTAAAAAATATTCATTAACATTACATATAAAAAATATTTTTTGAAATTAAAACATGCACGCAAAATTTAAAAACTTATAACAATATATCAAATTATATTAAGAAATCCATAGGATATCATTGAATAATTAAACATATTTAAACTAAATTAATAAATTTATATTGATACTAAAAAATAAATTTATTTACTCGCAATATTGTTCGAATAAAATTAATGCACTTAAATAATTAATTTGGGTTCCTCAATCTCCCCAATTGGATTTCTATTCAACTTTCAAAACTAATATAAAATGATATTTAATAATATAATTTCATAATTTGAAGTGTCTATTCCCATTGATATAAAATTATTTTCTCTTTTTTATATAAAATTTGTCCCTGTATGTTAAGAAAATTAATTCCAACTTGTTTTATACTCACGCCTAAAATTTCTATGCTCAGACCCAACCATTGTTTTAGGTTTATAAAGTTTTTATTCAAAAAAAATTATTCCACATAATCCTCCCCCCCCCACAATGTAAAAAAATTAAACATAATATTTGGTATGGGAAAAAATTGAAATTCTAGATAGAGTTGATGGATAGCTGTATTAAACATAAATAATTTACATCATTCCCTAGTCGTGGTTTTGATGACAATTCCATCATGCTTGTCCAAATTATGAATGAATTTTATCAAAAAAAATCCAATAGTTACCTTACCATTGATAAATTAATATTAAATATAATTATTTAAAAATAAAGAGTATTTCATTTTATTTTTATAAGTCATAATCCAATTTCTTTATCACGTGCATTTTAATGGGATTTTTTATATGCAACTTCAATTTTTTCATTTTGTCTTTGTTCTATTTAATCTTCAGTGATTCATAGTTGTTGTACACATATTAAACATCAATGGTTCCAAAATGTAATTTAGGTTTCAATGTATTTCCAACTCACCTAAATTCCATCAATATATAATAATACACATAATGTTCAGTGCATATATATTCGATATAATTGCCAATGTGAATCAACATGACTAAACATTTTTCGATTAGTAAATATTTATATATTCTCCAATAATTAAAAATTCATTTTTTGTATTTTATAATAGACATGGATTCCTACCAATGAGATTAATTTGGATATATTTGATTTCATAGAAAATGATTCATCACATAGTAAATTTTATTTCTCGATGTAGTGAGTTAAATTAAGCTGATAACCAACCTTTTAAATTCATTTTTTACTTTTAAAACTATACTCAAACATTATTGGGAAACATCATCGCTACATTAATATGATTTATTACCATAATATATTCATACATTTCATATTTCATTAAAAATTCTACATAATATTTTATATTTTCATAAAAAGAGGAAGTATTCAATTTTTACATCTTCCAATATCAAGATGAAAGTCAATTTCTAAAAATATGAAAAGTTTATTATATTTATTTTTATAGTAATTATTACCTAACAACATTCTATTAAACTATAAAAAAATGGATTAGTATATATCAAGAATATAGCTATTATATATATCATCAACATTACTAATAGTTTTCATACCATGTTCCCTTTAAATAATTGTACATATTATTGGTAGATATTGAACGATAAATACATGGATATTTTTATATTTTTTAACCAATATTAATATATTTTCCTTAAAAAATAATATTTTCCTTTTTTATGACGATTCATGCTTGTTTGTCTATATATAATTATTCAGAGAACTCACAATCCAGGAAAGTATAATTCACCTCAATTTCTAGTTTTTTAATGTTTATGAGATCTAAAAAGTATAAAGGTCAATATGGCTTGTAGTAATGATAAATGATCAAAATACATTAGAAAATAATATAATGAAATCTATGGGAAAAAATTATATATAGTTTTTTGACTTATTTATTGACATTTAACCTTTATCATTAATCTTTTGTGTTAACACCCACTTTGTGATATTAACATTATTTCTTTTTGGTATTAGAGAATGATCCACAAAATATGAATTAAATATGTTATATCAATCACTTTTTTTTACATATACCCATTATATATTTTGAATAATAGTTTTAAAATAATGTGGTTTAATTTTCTAGATAAATATATCACTAACTGTCAAACATAAACCATCATCTGTACTGAAACTATACATATGTTTCTACAAATATCAACCATCTTCATCAACAAACATACGATTTATTAATTAATACTATATTATATAGTTCATATTGATTTTTAATTATCTGAAAATGATTTCCACATTATAAAAATTACAATCAATATCAATATTATACACTGAAATATTAACCTTATTTTATGGTTCATTTTTAGACTATTCCATATTGATATTCTTATAAATTCACAGGATATTCTCCAAATAATTTTGAAAAATAAATAATTTGGATTGTAAAAAAATTATTTTTAATAACCATATCACCATATGATATAAAAATTAATAAATAGTCTTTTTTTAAATGAATCCTTTTCAATTTTTTATTTCATAATAAAATATAACATCCTCATCATCCAATTTATTATTAATAATTTTATTTTATCATCATCATGAATGGAAATAAAAATTAATTCAACTTCAAAAAAAAATTGGTTTAATAATATAACATATGTAATAAGAAATTATATTTCAATTAGATCTCTATAATCATCTAAATTTAATGTAAAATGATGTTCTTAAATCTTCCCTCTGGAATAATTCTGATCATTTTAATTCAATATGATTATATTTTCAAATTTAACATAGGATTAAATTTATTCAATTATTTACGACATTATATTGTGGAAAATATTTAGTACTAAAAAATATTTAATTACATGATAATTAATATAGTGTTAAAAATAATTTCTACTATAGACTCTATATTTTTTAATTCATTGGAACATGATTCAAATCCCAAACTCATTCTTAACTAACCTTATATAAATAAATAATTCCTCCATATAATTTAACTTCAAATTCATGATATTTATAATTAAAATTCTAATAATTTCCTTAATAGATCCAATGATGAAAAAGTCACAAATATGAGATTTCAGATTCATTGAATGAAAAATATATGATATAATTAATTTATCTTACCTAGTTGAGATGACATGTTTTCATTTTAGATTTTCGTGTTCCAACTTCCCATTTTTACTAGCCTAAAAAACATCTATGTTGTTATTTAGTAGGTTATGATACCTAAATATATTTTTATTAAACCCCTTATCATCATGAATTTATCATAAATTTAATTTATTTGATGACATTTGAATTAAGTCACCCCAAGATATGTTTTTTCTATACGCAAAACTGGATTAGAATACATTACACACAACATTGATTTAAAACAAAACCATTATATGTTGTTAAAATATTTATTTAAATACAGCCATTAAAATCAGTACATTAATTATAGAGATATTAATAGTAATTTATATTTTTAAAATTAATTATAATGGTTTTATATAATCAGACAGGTTACTAATAAAATACTTATAAGTCATATTAATCTAGATATACATCTATTAATCCAGTTTAAAATATCAAAAATAATTTTATATTGAAATTTATTATAAAATAATTATATATTTTTTAATATTGTTTGTCAAAATTCTACTTTTTCATTTCATATTTTATATTAATATTAAATTAACTTTTGAAATAAGTTTGAATAGGAATTATAGAGATGGATATAAATTTTTTATTAATAATAATATATGATTTATAATCTGTACAATTTTATTATAAAAATGAATAGTGTATGTCTTTAATGTTTTTTACCATATTTGAAGACAATATTCTTTTACAGGGGGTTCAAATAAAATGAAAATTATATAAATTACCTATAAAATTATCAAATACCATATTTTCTAGATTTTTTTCGATCTCATCATGTCTGAGGTTCTAATTTGATCCTTTTTTAAACCCATTTCTATATAGGAAATGGGGGATAACATATCTATATTCAAAAAAATATGTGTTTCATATCCACCACATGTAAAAGGAAAACCCCTCGAATATATTCATCTTACATTAAAACTTATTTGTTTCATCCTATAAAAAAATCAATACCCAAATGTCGTCCAATAATCCTAAAATATTTTTTTTTGGAATTTATCCTTCCACGTAATGCTTTTTCTGAGCACCAATGGAGGATACCCATACAAGAGTTAATGTTCATCAAATTATATTTTTGTAATATAATTTCATCCTCCTCAATTATTTATTTCTATATCATGATTATTTAATTACCTTAGTATGTTATATATAATTAATTTTTTTATATGAAGGGAATGAACTTAAACTATCTCTACAGAAATCAAATGGGTTTGGAAATAATTCATCATATATATGGGGACTACCACCACATGAAATTATTTTATTTAATTTTGCATTACAACAAAAACATAATCGTTTTAAGGATTATTTTATTATTTATAAATAATATAGTACATTTTTATGATGTTATTATTATTATGTAATAATTATGTGACAAAAACCATGATTATTTCCATTTTTATGATAATAAGATAGCACTATTCATATGAACAGAAAACTACATTCTCGCAATGTGAAGTGATTTGTTCATTGATTTTATGGATGATATTAGGATTTTTTTTATTAATAATATGTTATATATATGGAATAATAGGACCATATAATGATAATATTTCATTTATTTAACATTATATAAACACAGTAATTATGTGAAAAACAATATTCATGTGTACGTATGATATAACATCTCCATGAACTATGTATTTTATTTCCATAAACTAAATATTTTGGAATACTATTAATAAATATATTACAAATTTATAGGATATTTATAACATATATAAAAATATATTGATTATAAAATAGAACCTATGAATGTAGACTGAAAATATAACAAATATAAATATATACGAAATATAATGTTATTATTACTCGAATGTAACATAAAGATATAATTGACAATAAATGGGAAATAATAGATTATAAGAAAATAATATATGGAATTGTTAATATAAATATTGTTTTTAATATATGAATAATAAAAATATATATACTATTCAAGAGGATTGAATAAGTATGAAATAAGCTATTACACAAGGTATGAGATTTCTATAAATCATTTAATTTCAAAGAGACACATCTTATTCACAGTGTATTTCTTTTATGAGGTGTATTTACTTATCAATGTTATATATTTTGATCATTATAATGAATACAATTGGTGTTCACAGTGATATTCTTGGATCTATCATTCGTGGGTTTTATTTTTCAAATGTTACCAAATTGGAAAGGTAATTTTTCCTCAATTATTATTATTTAAGACATACATTATATTATGAACCTATATTCATTAATGATGTGATTATACAATAACTTTGTCATATAATATTTGGAATTTACTTCTCCTTATAATAGATTACGATCCTATTTCTATCATGTTGATTATGATTCAATCCTATAAAAGTGGTTAATATTTTTTTTGAAGTCTCAGCATTTATCAATACCTTTGAGAAATAAGTCTCCAATATTGATATATTATGATGTACCACTCAATAATTATCATGATGTTTAACCAATAATTATATTCACAATGTATTAATTTAATAGTTCAATTTCTTCACTCTTTCTTAAATATAGTAATTTTAAAAATATATTTTTTGTAAATATGGCATTACTTCTTTATTTGGCTAGAAATATGACATTATCTAGAAAACCTATTATATAAGAGTCATAAAAAATGTTTTTAAATGATATTTTAAGATCATATTCAATGAAATAATTTTCACCTTTTTTATTGTATTTAAAACTGTTTTTAATTATTGTTTTTTATTTATATGTTTTCAAGGTTATTTTTAGAGAAATGTTTTTAAAAATGATTTTAATTTTAAGAATATTTCTACAAAAAATGAATGGAAAATTCTTGATGAAATATTTTATATGCACCTTTAAAATTTATTTTCCTAATAATATAGAATAAAATGTTACTACATATTCTTTAAATGGGATATGGTCAAAGGATACCATTCATAATATTCTTATTCTTAGTTCTTGTTATGATGAAATACATTTTATAAAACCAGTTTCACTTCAATGAGTTATAACATGACAAATCATTTATTAAAAAAGGATTGTTACATGGGTTTCAATACGTTGAAATAGTTGTGAAACATGTCACTTTTTCATAGGATATGATATGATGATATATTTTTTATATACATTTCATTTCATCAATTAGTATATGAATAGTGTTTATGATAGTATGGCACATATATTTTTGAATTTGATTTTCGGATGGTGTCTATGTTATAACCTATGATGATGGTTAGGTTATTAAAATGGAGGACAGTTATGTTATAAAAATCAATATGAAGGACCCATATCTCTATCTAATGCATTAGAAAAATATTTATATCTCATTCATTTAACATGGGAAACAATTTTTTGGTATTGAACCACTTTGTTATGTAGGTGTTTCTTGATACATTATGGTAAATAGGTGCATCCTAATCCACATTGGGAAACATATGAGTCCTAATACACAATTTTTTATAGGTGTGTCCGGATCAACTATGTTGAAGATCATGGTAGTTAACCTTAACACAATAAAGGGTTTTCAATGTTTTTGACTCTAAATTTTTTTTGGACATGATCTCATTGTTCATGATTTATTTATGAAGACTTTTCACTATGAGAGTCAATTTTTATATAATGGTTATTTTTAGGCTATGACTCAGGTTTATGATCTATTACATGTTGGGTATGATCTGTATAAATTATGATCAATAAAAAATATCAATATAATTGTGTTATTATAACATATGATAATATATTGATATCAATATTGTTTACCCTTATAAAGAAACTCACCTCAAAACATTCTTAAATTTATTTCCCAATGATATGATGAATGTTTTAGATATTATATTTTAAAGAGGAGTATAGTGTGATAAGTAATTTGTGCGATATAATAAACATTTTTTCTGGTATTAATATTTTTTTTCAATTTTTTCAAATTCATTAAACTATTTCAATCCTATGGAATGTGATTTTGTATTGTTATCAATATTCAACAATAAAAAAGTGAAATAAAACCTAGGAATGAGAATCCCGATTCAATATATTTGGTTTTATAAGAATGGTAATACTATACTTTTTAAACTATTATCATATGAACTTAATTAGATCATAACATACATATTTAAGGAAAAATATGAGGATGATTTATTGTATAAAAATTATCTTCAATTTATCATAATAGATAGGGAATGTGGTTTTCTATTAATACATCCCTATCTGGAAACTATATGTGGATGTGTCATTGTAAAAGATTAAATAGGGGGAAAACCCTCAAAACACCATATTAATATAGATTCAGCTATGAATTGGTTAATGAAAATGGGATTTACCACACACATACATTGACCCTATTTTGGGATGTAATATAAAAATTCATAAACTCTTTATGACCCATCATGCTGAACGTAAATAAATAGTGACTATGAATGACGTTATATAACACTAATGTGTCATTTATTAAAATTAATGTGTCTATATTTAGATATCGTATAAGCAGTTTTTCACGATTATGTGTTTTCCCAGCATGATAAGTCAATTTCTACACTCATAATATTTGTTTTAGTCTATGTCTATAACCTAATGTAAGCATGTTAATGATGAGATATTTTGATAATGAAATGACTTAAATCATGAGAAACAAAATTATATGGGTGATGGAATGAAAAATCCTATATATTTTATCTACAAAAATTCTCAACCTATGAACCATGTTGAACATCTAAACAATAAAATGAGGAAACCAAGTTTCTTTTAGCCCATCAGGAGGCAACATCCATAACGTCTTACGAGTTCTAGAAAAAATAATTTATTTTAGGAATGGATCAGTACAATTTAAAATAGAATTTTCCAAAATATAGTTTATAAATAAAAAAATTCATTTTGTATTTTTGATTATTTTTATGGTGAAATAGATTGTTGGTGGAATATTATCAAAAAAACATGGGGATAATAAGTAATTGAATCTAGGGAATTGAAATATTCTAAGGGAATATTTTAAAAAATGTTCTTCCCTTGTATTATATGAAAAAATGTCGATGTAGTAACATTACATTAATAAAAAGGATGATGAATATATTGTTATCTTTGAATCTAATTTGACAAAACATCCATGGTATTCTTCAAGATTAATCATCATCCTTCAATGAAAATTTGATCGTTTCTTGGGTAATTAGAATCCAAGTCTACTAAAGTCTGTGAAAATAAAAAACTTTTGTATCAATGAATGTGTTTTTGATGTAAAATAATAGTAGATATTGAAAATTCATATCCCCCATCATTACACAGGTTTTAATAATCATTTGAATATTGAGTAACAATAAAAATTAACATGTGGGACAAGAATCCATGATTCTAGTACTAATAAATGTGGGATGTAGAATTAATTGAATTTCCTGAATAATATAGTGATATAATTTAATTTTTAAGATGTGTTACATAAATTACATGAATTTAGAATTACTTTTAATGGTATTTTTAATAAAATGGAGGATAAAAAATCGATAAATAATTCACCACCCAAACTATATTGATTCACATTTAAATATTTTAGGCATTATAAAAATAAATACCTCAATATAAGGGAAAATGTGCACGAGAAGCAACAAAAACACATACATACATGGAAAAATAAAAATTTTATTAAATCTGAAGTGATATAGTGAATAATGATATTTTGGAAACAATTATCCTATCAATATATAACTTAGTTTCTTGTTTAATTTTGTATAAATGTTACATATAAAAATTTTACGAGACACTCTTTAAAAAATCATATATAATTCTCTATCTATATAAATTATATAATTACATATTACATTGGATATTCAATAGTTATAAGGTTCAACCCAAGACTCCAATGGAAATGTATCCTATAAGATATATACGTTTATATTTAATAAAGGTGAGTTATCTTATAAAATGTTTTGATCTCCCTATAATAATAACATTATTGTAAAGGATACCACAATTGTGTTATTATTGTATGGTTTATCATAAGCTCAATGACATTGGAACCAGTTTTTTTATGTGATGCAATTTTATCAATATTAAAAATATTATTAGAGACATTTATGCTAATAAATCCCTTTCGATACGACTTCTTAAATACTAATTAATAAGCGCAATGGTTAGATGGATTACCAAAGTCAATTATATCTATTAAGGATAACATGATTAACTCAATGTTTTGGTAAATTATTCAATGATATCCGGATATAAATTTTATTCTAAAAACATCAAGAATAATTCAATCATTATTCAATATTATAATATCATGTTCGATAGGTTTATAGTTGGATGGGATCACACAATCTTTTATTTGAGTTTCATTAGAAAAATATTTTTCAGTTGATCATTTGGATGGATCCTTATAAATCCATTTATGAATAGAATTATATAACACCAATGTAATTGATTAATATTTTATAAAGAATGTATTGGGACTTGAGAAAGATGAAAATGTATCATAGAAGGATATAACCATTCATAAACATGTAAGTATAGTACAATGTGTTAGAAATACTATGCTTTTAATGTTAAATGTGAAAAATAATTTGATGTTGGGGATTAGATTTTATATGAATTCCCCCATAGATAAAGGAATTGAAAAATAGTCCCTATTAATATTGGTCTCACAAATATAATTGATTGTATCAGGATAATATATTATCATTGGGATCCTGAACCAAACCACTCTTATATTCACTATTTTATCAATGTTTTAATCGTGAGTAATTACATACATAATACATCACATATAATAATCTCAAAGTTCATACTGATGGATTATTATATTTCATATGAGGAAAAAAGAATATATTTAGGATCCAGTAGATATTTTTTAATGAATCAAAATTAATCACCAATTCAATGTTTTTTAAGATTCAACTAGCTCGAGGATGATACATATTATCTGATTTTTATTATAAGGTTGAAGGATCTAACCTTTTTCATTACAGACTGATAAATTTTGAAGGTGAAATTAAATTTATGGGGGATATAATTTAACACCCTCAGTTTTTATATGTACAGTATAGGTACATTAAAATTTTATTCATTTCATTATATGAAACAACATTTTATGCTTTTTTTACATGTATCACTTTTTTTCCTTACATTACACAGAACACTGTGTTTGAATAGATCCATTATATATTAATAATATACTTATTTAAATGATAGAATTATGTCATAGCCACTATAAATAGATATATGAATATTAATAAATGAATTTAAATATTAATATTATTTGTTTTATATAATTAAATAATATATTTGATAAAGTATTAAATTTTTTGTAGTGACTTTATGAGTCTCAAAAATAATATTATCTCAAAAATAATTTCAGTAATTTTTGTTAGAAATAATAATATAAAATTTCAAATATATTATAAAATTAAATTGGTAAAATAAAAATAATTTTTTAATTGACATATTCAAAATCAACATATGATTTTTTTTATTTTACTGAAATTTTTTATTTTTTATGAATAGTGAAAAACGCAAAATATTAATTGAAAACTATTTTTCCAATAATTTATTTTTAATCTATAATTATAAAATAGTTTTTTAAATGTTAGTTTAGTAAAATAATACTCATATTCCTCAAATTTAAGTCATTTTAATAGATTTTACAATGAAATTGAATATTAAAATAATGATGTCTTTTGGAAACTAATTTTATAAAGACCATTATTCAAATCACATATTTTGGAAAAAATTGTTAAATAATTTTTTCCACAGATATGAATAGTATTTTAGAATGTCGATTCCATATTTTTAATAATAATAATCGTAAATTTAGAATAATGAGTATATAATTTTATATCAAAATGAATAATGATTGTAAAAAAAACTATTTACCATGTTAAGGTAATCATTATTTTATATTGGTTTAAAATAAAAAAGATAAGAATGAAATTTAACAATAATCATTTTTATTAAATATTGAATGGATATATTAAGACATTATAATGTCTATGATTTTAATATTATCCTATTTGGACACCTATTAACTCTAAAAATTGTATTAATACTTATTTCATTTAGAAAAATTCAAACTGTGTCCTCTCCCCTAGTAATAAGAGGCCATCGACTCACCTATCAACATCACATTCTGAAAATCATTTGGATTGATAAATAACTACAAAAAGAACTTAAAAATTACATCCACTAATTTTATAATCCATATTTTTTTTCATGAAGACTTCTTACGAATGATTTCACTTCAATACTATGTAGGATACCAAATTAAGAGGTAACAATTATCCATGAAACCCATGGTTTTGTTTCTACATCCACAGCCATAAATCATATTTATATCATTTTCAGGTAATAAAATAAGTATATTTCATATATTTATATTGTTTTATTTTAATTTGATCAATTAAAATCATATACACTACCATCAAATGGGTTAAGAAAGAATTTTTCATGTTTATGGTAGAGAACAGCCTCATAAACAAGTATTAAAAAAATTCATTAACACCTCTAAAGATTTTCTATAATGATATATTTATTGTTTATACATGATCTATATTATATTTATGAAGTTATTTTGATTATTAAAATTTTATATGACACTCCCCTTAATGATCTTCTATTTTTGTGATTTTGATAACATAATTTGGTTGTGAAGGAGACAACAACCTCAAAAAACAATATGATTCTTGGATGCTTTTAATGGTAGGTATTTTTTATATATTGTTTGAATTTATGTGATATAAATGACATTAAAATTAATATTTAATGATAATATGTCATTTAATTTACATTCATTCAAAAAAAAATGGAAATTCCATTTTCACATGTATGTACAACCTATCATCTCTATGAATGATTTATTTCATTTCGAGTAATTAACATTTATAGTTTACTTTAAAAAAATTTATACTGATGTTATTATATATATATATAATGTTTAAAATTTTTTATAATATGGAAACATGATAAATATAATAGAATAAAAAATATAAAAATTAAACACATATGTCAAAAACATAATTATTAACTAAATTTATTTTTAACAAGGAAATTTTAATCAATTGGATATAATATGTCATAAGAAATGAATATGTTTTATGATATATATGAATTTTATCGTAATATATTTATTGTAAAATTATATATATTTTACATGATTTTTGAATAAGTATTAATTATTACAAGGGAAAGGATGTGCGATTTTATCTCACATTTAATTTATATGATAAAATTTCATATTCACCACCTAATTATTTTTGTGTGTGTATACTACACATGAATATATATGATTATTTTTATAACAATAATGATTGAGGTTTACATATCCATTTGTGGATATCTCAGTCATGGGATTTATGTATTAAATGGTTCCAAATCGGTGACCAATTTTTATCTCAATTGGACTACATTGAGATGTATGTTATATTATGTCTTTATATTATTTAAGGAGGTGTATATAAATAACCCATGAAATGTAATATCATGAACATATTTTTCCTCATGAAAAATTATCTATATTTTATGCCATTTCTTCCTGTGGATTAGAATTCAATTTTACCAAAGTGGTAAAGAAATTATGTCAAAACATCATCATTTATATAGATGGATTATGATAATGTCTCCATTGTGGAAGATAAAAGTTATGCCTCTCTATATTTCTAATGAATTATATTCTAATCTAGTTTTTCATTATATCATTAGGTAATGGTTCATTTATTCCTCTTTTATGTAAAAAAACTAATTAATAATATGATTTTTAAGAAAATATGACATTATTTCTCCCTTTATCAGGAAATATGTTATCTTCCAAAACAATGTTTTGAAAATAGGTTTATAAAAAAGGTATTAAATTATATTTTAAGCTCGTTTTCAAATAAATGACTTATAAAAATATTTCATTATTTAAAAATTTGATAATTTTTATCAAATGATTCATTTAATTATTTCATGTCTATATATTGTTTAAAAACAATTTTTCCACTATGAAGACATTCGTTGGTGTTATCTATTCTTTAGAGGGTATATGATCCAATTATACCATTTATTTTATTTATTTGATTGTTTTATTTTGTGATGTACTAATGTTCACATAAAAAACTTTTCTTCCACTTGTTATTAATATGGAAAGGATTTTGATTCTTGCTTCTTTTAATGGTTTACTCTACGCTGAAATGATAAAGAATGTTCATTTTTATCAATTTTTATGATATAATTATATTTTTAGGAAACCCATTTTATTTTATGGTTTAGAATATGGTTAATATTTACAATCCTATGGCACAAATCTTCATGATTTTCATTATGTTATGGTGGTCATGTTATAATCATAGATGATGTTTATGTTATAACCACTGATGGATTTTATGTTATAAATAACGATGGGTGTATATTATATCTTTGTCAAATTCATTGGCTACATATTATTTCATGATATTAAAATAAGATACAAATCGTCTGGGTTTATGCAATATGGGAATTTTGGCATGTCATGATTTCTGATAGGAAATGGGTGTATACTAAGCCACAATGGTATATAGGTGTGGTGTGATCCACAGTGGGATATAGACGTGTGATGATACATTTATTGATGTTCTTGTTAGTAAAACCTGAAACAAGAAATTGTTTTCTATGATGGTTCCATACCTGATGCTTGATTTTATGGTTCATGATTTATTTATGACGATTTATAACTCTCAGATCATATTTTTTTTGAAATGATAATTTTTTATTCCAAAACTAATATTTATTATACATTATATATTAGGTATCATATTTTCATGTTATGGTATTTATCACATAATATTTTGATTTTATTATTATTTAAATATGATCATAAATTGATATGTCATATTTTTAGACATAGTGAGAATCTAGTCTGTCCTCTTTCTTATGGTCTATTCCCCTAATAAATCAATGGTTTAGGTACAATATTTTTATGAGATTTATTTTAAATAAGATTTTTGTTGGACATGTTAGTGACCATTGATGTATAAATACATTTTTATTCAATGTTTCCAATGGCACTAATCTATTAGGGTCTGGAGAAATTTCATTAATTTAATGAATATTAATAAAAAATATATAATTTATATATATGGAAATACCCCGTCATGATTATTTTTCCTTCAAATGTAACTCAAATCACATTCATTATGATTTCCAATATGTCAAGGTTAATTTGTATATTTTTAATTTTTTTAAAAAATTATAAAATATAAATAGATCACTAATTTTTAATAATTTCATTTATGTTAAATTAATTGTATTGCTATTTATTATATCTCAAATGTTTTGATGGAGTAATAATTTTTTCTAAAAACTATATAATTACTACCACCATCGAGTTTTGTAAGAGAAGATAATATATTATTTCCTTGAAAAATAAATCATTATATTTCGTCAAGTTAACATCAATATTAATTTTATTGGATCCTTTTTTATTTATGGAGAATGAATTCCAAAAAAATGATTTTACATCCATCAAAATAGTTGATTATGGTTTTTATACCTCCTTTCATATCAATTGAGTATCCAATATCAAAATTATTTGAATTTCATCACATTAAATATTTAAGATAAACCTACGAAAATAATTTCATTTTCAATTTTATCCATTCCCTTATCATTATATTTCCAAGTAACTAAATATATTTTCATCTAAGAATAATCATAAGTACGTTAATACATATACCTTCTTAGAAAAAACATCTAAAAAATTCAACAATGATTACAAATATATTTTAATATTTAATTGTCCATTATTTATTTTTATTTAATTCTTTGTCTCGTAAATATTATTCATTATCATTGTTATAATCCAATTAATTTTGGCATAATATGAATATATATACATTAAATTTTATAATATAAACTATATGTTTTTTTCCTATTTAAATTTCAATTCCATGTATTTCCTCTAAATTAATTCAATATAGAATTATAATGATCCTATATATGAATTTTTAATTTATATAATCTTCCATTCTTTGAATAGATTTTTCCTTTAGTGGATCAAATTATTTCTATTTTTTCAAATTTTTCACATTGTTCTTGTGATATTATCATTATTCTCTCGACATAATCCTTCTACAATTCAGCTCTAGGGACAATAATTTTAGAAAAAAATGTGTTCAAATTATTAAAAATAAAATTTAAATATTTTATATGTGTTTTTGAATGTAATTTCATCGAGGTTTTTGATAATTCTAGTTAAATTCAATTGGATATTTTATTAATAATCATAAATTATTTTCCGAAAATTAGCATTTTTTGAGAAACAATGATTATATATTATTTAGTTGTTCTTATATTACAAATAATCATCTATTCTTCTTAAATATCATTCTTGATTTAGTATATTTAAATTTAAAATGATTTATTTAATCATTATAGTCCTTCTCATAGAACTGAATTAAATCATTAAAATTATTTATTGTTTCATCCTCCTCATTTTGGAATTGTATTCCCCTCTTTTATGCGGTGTTAGCGTCATAAAATTCATCTTAACCAGTTTTAATCATGTTTTCATTATAGATATCATCAACATATATTTAACAAAAAAGAATACATTAGGCATTTCCACATGCACTAAAATAGAATAAATTATTTACAATTTATTCATTATATTGAAAACATTTAATAGAGATTCCAAATATTTTCTCAAAATAATTCATATTTTTCTTAATTATAACTTCAATTTTCACCCAGTAAATATAATAATTTTCTAATAACTTCATCACCAAATCGTATTTTGTGTTATTTCTTGATGTAGATCATTTTCAAACATTCCACTTATTATTTTTGAAAAGTTATCTAAAAATCCCAATTTCACCACTCTTAAATCATTTTATTGCATTTTTTCCATTTCCCATTCCATTTATTTATAGGATTTTTAATATTATTAGAAATATGGACCTATAATATTTATTATTATTTTCTTAATCATCATAAAATTAAACAACTTCAACAACAATTTTAATTAATTTCTTAACATTTATTACAATTTTACCAATTTATTTATTTTTAGTAGTTTTATATTTCATTATCTAATATTTTAGGATCATGATATTTAATTCTTGAAGTGATAAATCATAATTTTCTTCAAAAAAATACATAAAATAAATTTTGAATATTTATCAAAATTTTCAAAATAATGGTTTAGTCATACAGAGTCTCTCCAAAAAAACAAATATTTTTTGAAATATAAATTTACCTTATTAATTAGTAATAATTTTTCTCTTTATCACATATTTCCATATATGTAACATAATATCAATATATATGTTTTTTTGACATTTTTAAAATTGATAATTTTTTTTTAAATAGTCTCAAAATTTTTAGACATATCACTCGATGACTTTAATATAATTAATTTTTTTAAAATTATATTAGATAATGATATTAAAATAAAATTTATAGATTATTTTTCATTGTATATTTTTATTATATCAGTAAATTTCATCGTAGAATAATTCACAGGTATTTTTAAACCCAAAATAACCATAACAAACACTTCTAGGTCATTAGAAAACACATAGTGCATCATCTAGTTCATATAACCACGATATTATTTCCATAAAAATAAGAATAAAACTTGTCTTAAAGAATTTAATATCATATATTTAATAAAAAATTATTTAGATATAGATCATTCAAGTGAAACATAGTCATATCCTATAAGAAAATATGTGATAAGGATAAATGGAATTTTTCATTTGGAATAGGGGTTGAATATGATAGACTATTATTATAATTTCATATTCAAATTAAACACATATGACTAGTTTGAGTCATAATAGACTATAGATATTTCTCTCAATTTCACCATCGTGAAACTATATTAAAAAATGAAAAAATCATATGGTTTTTTACTTGGTTGACCCAAAAATAATTCAAATATTCATTGGAATGATTATTTTTATTTCGTGACATATATTATCACTAATTAACTATAATAATAATGATAGTGTTTGAATATATTATCTATTACACTCTACTTCTAACGGGCTTGTTTTTATCATATTTATGCCATGAAGTTGTATCATCATTTCCCAATTTTATGTTCTAAGGAATCATTATATTATATTTGAACTAGTCCTTTTGTAGTCGTTCTTCTACTCTTCTGCGAAAAAGTGATTCATTATGCCTGAAAATGTCTTTAAAACATCATATAATACTATCATTCTCACTTAACAATCCATGAATAATGGAATATATTCATAACGTACAAATTTACATTACACATTTTATCATTCTTATATAAGGTTAATCATATGCTTGAGATCATGGATAAACATGTCAACCATCTTCATAATCAATATAATTACACAATATTGTAAAAAAATTGATAAATAATCCCCTATTATATACTTTAATAGTAGTTACAATATTATTTAGATCTATACGAATTTTTTGATCAATAAATTATAACAATAGTTATCACGACCCATCCTCGGGGCCCATGTTGTGACTTCCACAAGCTCGCCTTCCATAGTCCAGGGGCTAGAGACTAGCAACAGAGGCATAAATCTCTAAGATGGGAAGGCATTTCTTTTATAAAAGTATACAAACACAATAGATTACGCAACATGAAGGTAACACTAAGTAAAACTGAGTACAAAAGTAAGTGCAGAAAAGTAAATGGGCCAGTATACAAACCCAACGGTAAAGTACAATACAACTAAAAAGCTAGTACAACTGCAGTAAAATAAAACAGCAACCATAGAGTCGTCCTCCGGGAATTCCACCAGAAGGGTGTGTACAGATGGCCTCCTCAGCAACTGAGGTCTGTCCATCTCCTCCGTGTATGTCTCGCCAAGTGGCCCACCTCAGGGTACCATCCATCTCTACAAGTCTCTACCTCGATAAGTGTTGTCTATCATCTGCATCCAGCACAACGTAGTGCGGGCATAGCCCATGCATGGCTGAGTATACGATACTTAGTTGTGACCCCGAGACCCCCAAAGGTCTCCAAAATCCAAGAAGGATAAACAAAATATGATATATAAAAACACAAAGTATCAACCATCCCTACTTATGTATGTTCCCATACACATACCTAAGTTATCAATCTCAGTTCGACATCAACTCTCGAGCTCAAGAACAGCTCATTCCACACAAGATATAAATTCAACCACATCGATGATAATGATTGAATGTCAAGACTCATCTCACATAGGTATACATAATTTTTATAGAAATATAGATGATCATAGGTAGTCAATGATTCATCTAAGATACCAGAACCACACTAGATAAAGACCAGCTAAGATGTCAGAGCCACCCAGGATACAAGACCAGCTACTCTACCAGACCAACACAGGATACAAGTATAGAGGTCAAACTGTCGGACCCACACCAGATACAAGAAAATTATTTGTCGAAATCGAACCAATGGAGGATTCTAGTATGGTATTCATCGATGTCGAACCCACGGTGGATTCTAGTACTATAGTCAATGTAGTCGCAGCGAGATCTATGGTTCCCATACACAGCATGCTTGATTCTGGGAGGGTCCGCTCCTTTAACCAAGGGGTCGATTCATCAAATATCACAAAGTCCTTAGTTGATGTATCTTGAAGTTCCATCTCATCTAAAAAAACCCAATGCGACAAACGACACATCAATCGGACGCCCGATCTGAGAGTTATTGGATTTTTCGTTCCATGGGCCCGGATCGAATTACGCTCATTCCAAACTCGGCTGTTTTCCAAAGTAGTCTAAAACTCACTTTCAATATATCAAAAGGACCGCCTCTTCATAAGGTTCCCAGTACCGCATCCAGCGCGTTGATCAGACCCACAATGAGGAAGTTATTCACATTTAAGCATAACGGGCACAACCCGTCAAGCCCGATGGGCTGGCGGGTTGGCCCGTCCTAGCTCGGCAGGTCCGACCCGGCTATGGGGTTGGCCTGGCCCGATGAGGTGCATCCCAGCCTGGTGGGGCATTGACCGGCATGGTGAGGTGTGTCCCGGCCCGCGGCTGGCCGCGGCTCGGCCAGCATGTCGAGAAGATCGAAAGGCGCGGACCCCATTTTTCCAAAATGGCAGTGTCGAGCGGCTCCGCCCCACATGTCCAGCTAGCCGGAGCTGTCCGGCCTTCTCTGGAACGATAGGCCCACACTAGCAGGCCACTATTTCCCCAGCACATCTCCAGGAGGGCACCGCAGGGTCTTCGCAGCTCGGAAGGACACCTGCCGGCCAGTTAGTCCGCCGAGTGGCCCGCAGAAGCAGGCCACATCTCTTTTTGGCGGTCGCCGCTTCCGGTCACTATTGCCTCCGGACACCGCCAGCTCTGATCGACGTTGACTCTGTTCTCCACCAAAAAAATCATGAACCAACAGAGGTTCGATGGTCTATGTTCGTTCGGCCTATGCCATCCTCATTAGGTGGAAACAAAAAGGGTGAGGACAAACAATTGCATACATCAAGAACGAGGTATAATTTAATTTACTTCAAATTATAAAATCCCCCTACCTCGATCTCATGAACTTTTCACATCGACGAGCCACAGATGACGTGGTGGTGGTGGTCGGGAATCACAGAAAACAGACATCGATTCCATTGACGTTGGGATGTGCCCGAGGAGGAAGTGTGGTTAACGTTCCATGCAGGTGGCTCATCCTCATGTGGCTTGGATAAAGATCGAAGTCGTATTCATCATTCTTCAGTGGTTCTTCATTGGAAGGTAGAAGCGTTACTCTATTTCTCTGAAGGATCCACCACAGAATATTTTCCAAGCAAATATTATAAAAAGGAACCCCCAATATAATAACAATGCCATGTAATTATATCTAATTCAAACATCCAAATTAATTAATGAATACATTAATTATATGTTTTGTCACAATTTATTGGATGGGAGATGAAGAGACTCCACCAAAATATATGAGGGGTGAGGAAAGTGAAGAGTTAAAAGTGGGATAAGAGGAGGTGAAAGGGTTTGGGTTCGTGTGGGCCCCAACATGCTAAATCCTCTCATGGGAGGTTATGTGGGGTGTGTGCCCCACTGCCACTCCCCTTTTGAGGGAATAAAAACCTATAAAATAAAATTGTACAATACAACCATTTTATTTAATTTCCTACAAATCCACAAATTATAACTTTCAACCCGCATAAAACACAACTACGGTAAAAGTACCCTAATGTGAATTCTGGCACTGCAAGTTCATCGGTGCCCTCATATTTCTATTCATAGAACAGGCTCAAATGAAAGAAAAACTCACATGTATGTTTACTGAACGTACCCGAACAAACATGATAAATTGATTCTGGGCACACCGGGCATCAGAATCAGGAGCCGTTAGAAACTGCAGACTCATAATATTCCAAATAATCTATGAAAACAATTTCCTTGAAATTTTTGGGTCTTTAAATTACTCCAACCTCAGGTCTTTACGCTCTTGTAAATCTACATCACACACTAGGGAAACAAATGGGGGTATTGAGCACACATCTGAGCCTCCTGCTCCCATGTGATCTCCTGGAGGATCCATTGTTACTAGCGAATGCGCACTGGAGGAATGAACCTTCCACTTAAGACTTGTTCCTATCGATCCAAGATCTCCACCAAGTCCTCCGTGAATTTCGCCTCGTCATTGATGTCCAGCTCTCAATGGTTGATGATGTGGTACGGGTCATGCACATATATACTCAGTTGAGATATGTGGAAGATTTCATAAATCCGGTGCAACATATTTGGAAGGGCCAAGTGGTAAGCCACCTCGACTACTCTGGTAACAACCTGTAACGGCCCGATGAAGTAGGGAGATAACATTCCACCACGACCAAATCTCTATAGACCTTGTCGAGGAGATACCCATAGGAAAACATGGCCACCATCCTCGAACTCTAGTGGTCTTCTTCTCTTATCAAAATAGGACTTCTATCTTCTCTGTACAGTCTTCATCTTCTCTTATATGATTTCACCTTCTCTGTCGTAGCCTAAACTATCTCTGGTCTTACATGTGCGAACTCCCCTGGGTCTGTCCGGCACAGAAGTGATCTTCAAGGTCGGTTGTATAGTTTCTCATAAGGTTCTATCATGATGGTGGAGTGATAGATGTTGCTATATGAAAACACCACCTAGGGTAAGTGATCCTCCCAGCTGTGACCAAAGTCTAGGACACATTCATGGAGCATGTCCCCGAGAGTCTGAATGGTCATCTCAGTCTGACGATCCGTCTATGGATGGATGTCGGTACTCAAGCAATGTTGCGTCCCAAAAGCCTCATGTAACCCCTTCCATAGCCGGGAAGTGAAACAAGCACCTCTATTGGAGATGATAGTCGATGGTACACCATAAAGTCGTATGAACTCTAGAACATAGAGGAGTCCCATTCTCTCTACAGATCCATTCTATATTATCGATAGGAAGTGGGCCGACAAGGTGAGTCTGTTTACAATCACCAAAATAGAGTCGTGTCCTCTAGACGTATGTGTAATCCCCATCATGAAATCCATAGATATCTTGTCCCACTTCCAATCTAGGAACACTAAGGCATGTTCCAAGACTCTTGGTACTTGGTGCTCCTCCATAACATGATGACAAGTAAGGAATCATGAGACGAACTCTACTACAACCTTCTTCATAACTGGCCACCAGTGTTGTCGTCTAAGGTCTTGATACATAATCTACACTCATGGATGTACTACCAGTGGTGAAGTGTGGAACTCCCTAAACACTTCCTCCTGTAATGCTACTAGTACCATGGTACGTCCCCTAAAGAGGATGATGTGCTCCCCTACTTCCAAAAATCCATTCAGCGCCCGCCCTGCAGATATCTTAGTACACCACGTCTCAAAGTCAACGTCCCCATGCTGTGACTCTCTGACTAGTTGAAGAAGTGGAGGAGTGACTGTGAGTGACTGAAGAAAGTATGCTCCATATCTATCCACAAAATATATATGCATCACGGCTAGCTGCTCTGTCACCTCTCCCACCTTCTGAATACCCGATCACTTGCGGATAGAATTTGCTACAACATTACCCGTCCCAGGAGTATAGACTATCTCGAAATCATTGTCCTGGAGGATCCCGGTCTTTGTCGTTGACTCAGGTTCATCTCCTTCTGCAAGAAGATGTAGCTGAGACTCAGGTGGTCAGTGTAGACTGTAATGCACTAGCCCATTAGATAGTGTCGCCACATCTTCAATGTGAAAACCACTACTGCTAACTCTAGGTCATGGGTATCGTAGTTCAGCACATACTTTCTAAACTGTCGTCAACCATTCTTGATCATTGTTTGCTCCTCCATCAGGACACACCCGAGTTCATTCCCTGATGCATCGCTGTAAACTGCGTACCCAACTCCCTCCTCTGGTAGCCTCAAGATGGGACCACAAGTCAATCTCTTCCTCAGCTCATTAAAGCTGTACTAATATCACTCTGACCACATGAAGGGCTTCCCGTTGTTCGTCAAAGCTTAAATAAGTGCTGAAACTCTGGAGAAGTCTAGCACTAATCTCTGATAATATCCACCCAGGCCCAGGAATCTTTGAACCTCCGTCGCACTCCTGGGTGGCTCCCAATCAAGAACCACCTCGTTCTTGAAGGATCCACTACTACCCCAGCCTCTGAGAGGACATTTCCCAACAAATTAACCACTTGAATCCATAACTGGCACTATGAGAGTTTATCATAAATCTAGTTCTCTCTATGTTTGTCTAGTACTACTCGCAAATGGTAGACGTTCTCCTCCTCAATAGTCGAGTATATCAGTATGTATTCGATGAGGACTATGAAAAATCGATAGAGGTAAGGCAAGAAGATCATGTTCATGAGACTCATGAAAATTGCTGGTGTGTTGGTTACACGGAATGTCATAACCATGAACTCATAATGGCTATACCAACACCTGAAGGTCGTCTTTTTCACATCCCCGTCTTGAACTCTGAGATGGTGATAGCCTGACCTGAGGCCTATCTTTGAGAACAATCATGCTCCCTTGAACTGATCAAAGATGTCATCAATCATCAGGAGTGGGTACATATTCTTCATGGACACCAAATTCGTACGATGATAGTCAACACATAGTCCCGAGATCCCATCCGCATTCTTGGAAAACAAAATCGAAGAAGCCCATGGTGAAACACTGGGTTGGATAAATCCCTTCCCTTTCAAGTCCTCCAGATGTACTCGCAACTCATAAAGCTTAGCGGGATCCATCTGATATGCTGGAGTAGATATCATTGATGTATCAGGGTTGTGGTATATGTAGATGTATACCTCTCTGCGAGTATGTAGTCCTCGATTGTCGTCAGTAAAAACACCGCATACTGATCCACCACAATAGGAAAACTTGTACTTTTCACCTCAAATGCTAAGAGGATGAGAGTAGCCAACTAATGTGTGATAAGTTGCCCTCTCCATTGCGTATGTCCATCATGTACTACAAAGGATCCTTTCTTGATGGTGAAGGTGAACCTGGTCCCATCCAGCCGAAGCTCTCACCTCCTAGAATAAGATCACACTACCAGCACCAGTGCGTAATCGCCTAGTCTACTCCCATAAGAGACTCTAGCTCTAAGGATCGAGCCAACAGCTCCGTCTGAATCTCCAAGATCCTAACAAGGGTAGCAGAAATCAAATAATGACTCACACATGTGACTATAAGAACTGCATAAAGTATGGAGTAGACACAGATAGTACCTAGAATCATCTCTGGTGCTCCATGGTCGTAGGCCTCAACTTCCAATAGCTAAACCCGAGATTTTCCGCCAGCTCCCTATGGTCGGGGTGGACCTCCTAGTGGTGGTAGATGTAGAGCCTCGAATCATTGTCTACCACCCGCTGCTCTGCCAGCTCCTCTACCTCATCCACATGCACCTGGCAGACCTCCTCAGTCAATCCTCTGCCTCTTCCTCGGTGGTCCCACTATTGTCTGCTGCTCGTCTGCATGATAGTTCGGGCAGTCACAATCCATGTGGCTCAACCCGCTGCATGCATAGAACTTCCCGCTCCTTGTAAGGCTGGCTCTGTTTCATGTGCCATGCACAACTGAACCTATATTCTATGGTCGCCCAACTAATGGTATGGTCCACCTGGACCTCTGTGTCAACTGTCTACCACCAGCTGTAGAAGACTCTGCTATGTGTCGTCATATGGTGGGTCTCACTGCTGGATACTGCTCAGCGAGAAATCTCTCCACTAGAAGGGCTCACTCCAGCACCCCCTCCTGGATCAGAATGCTGAGGGGAATCGTCGAAGCACTGATCTCATGCATGATTACTTGTTCTAATGTTCGGGACCTAAAGAACAGGTCCCACACCATATCCATGGATTAGCGTGAGAGGTCGGTGAACCTCGCTGAGTATTGATCTACTATCATGGTTCTCTTATGCATATGAAGTATCTCCTAAATTTGCACTACATGTAGGGTGGATGGAACAAACTTTGAGTGGAAGAGACTCTCGAAGTCCATCCAGAGTAAAGATGCCTAGTCATGCAATAGGAGCATCAGGCTCCACAATCTACCTACTTCTTCATGCAGGAGACTTGGGGAAAGGAACACCATAAGGTCAGTGGGTGTCCCTAACTATCTAAAAACTCTGACGATAGCCTCCCACCAATACTCAGCTGCATATGAGTCAGTCTCTCTGTGGAACCTGGGAAGCCTCTATCGCTAGAACTCGTGCAACACACGTATGATGCATGCACTATCTTCGGCTGTGGCTAGTGGTATTAGTGTTCCAACGGGTAGAGGTGCCGCTGGGACCTCCACTATGATGGGGCCCTACACCGACGCCTCATCGCTCGGTGGGCTACCAACTCGTACGTAACTCGGAACCCTAGCGGGCTACCTTTGAGGGGCCATAATAAAAAGAAACAGGTTCACCATGGTCAAAACAGTATACCTGGTGAGCGGACATAATGTAATCACAATGAAAACATTTGAAACAAATATGCAATCAGTGTTTTCTTGCACTATGTCAGAAATCATAGGTTAGGGTCCTTGTGTATGGATATGTCGGCTGCCGCACCAACACTAGACTCCATGGACTAAAAAGCTCACTCAATACTCATAACACTATTCCTTCACAGAAAGGAATAATCAGAGTCTTGGGTTCTGTGGAAGAACTGAATCCTTTGATACAAATTTGTCACGACCCGTCCTCAGGACCAATGCTGTGACTACCCCAAGCCCTCCATCCATAGGCTTGGGGCTGATGACTAGCACCAAAGGAGTAAATCCCAAATCTGTGAAGGCATTTCCTTTTTAAAAGTATACAAACACAATAGAGTTTGCAACATGAAGAATACACTAAGTAAAACTGAGTACAAAAGTAAGTGTTGAACTGTTAATGGGCTAGTATACAAACCCAATAGTAAATTACAGTACAACTAAAAAGATAATTCAAATGTAGTAATGTAAAATATCAACCACTGAGTTGTCTTCTGGGAATCTCACCTGAAGGGTGGGTGCTGATGGGCTCCTCAGTACCGCATGTTCATCTGTCCGCTCCATGTACATCTCACCCAGTGGTCCACCTCCGGGTACCGTCTAGCTCTACAAGTCTCTACCACGATCAGTGTTGTCCGTCGTATGCATCCAGCACAACGTGGTGCAGGTATATCCCGTGCAAGGGTGAGTATACGATACTCATTAGGGACCCAAGGACCCTCGAAGGTCTCTAGAATACACGAAGGATAAACCGTAGAAGGGAGATACAAACCTGAAGTATCATCCAACACTACTTCGGTATATTCCCATACACATACCTATGTAATCAATATAATTTCGGCTCCTACTCTAAAGCTCAAGAACAACCCAGTACGCACACGAATTAATATCAACCACATAGATGATAATGATTAAAAGTCAAGAATCAGCTCACACAGGTAGACATCTTTCTTTTAGTGATAAAGATAATCATATGTAGTCACTGATTCATCTAAGCTGTCAGACCCACATAGGATACAAAACCAGCTAAGCTGTCAGACCAACACAGGACACTAGACCAGCTACTCTACCAGACCCACACAAGATACAAGTATAGAGGTCAAAATGCCGGACCCAGACAGGATACAAGAACAGTAGTCATCACCGTCAAACCCACAATGGATTACAATATGTTAGTTGTCACATTCGAACCTAATGAGGATTCTAGTATAGTAGTCGACGTAGTCGCAGACACCTCTAGGGTTCCCACACACAACACGCTCGATTCCAAGAGGTTATGCTCCTCAAGCCAAGTGATCGATACATTTACAGTCATGAAGTCTTGAGTTGTTGTAACCTAAAGTTATGCCTCGTAAAAAGAAAGCCAACGCGATAGACGGTGCGTCAATCAGATGCTCTGTCTGAGAGTTATTGACTTTTTCGTTCTAGGGGCCCTGTTGAAATTACGCTAATTCCAAACCTGGTCATTTTCCATAGTTGTCCAAGAATCACTTAAAGTATCACAAAATGACCACCTCGTCATAAGGGTCCTAGATTCATAGATGACACATTGATCATATGCACAACCAAGATGTTATGCAAATTTAAGCATAAACGGACTGGCCCGTCGATCCCTGTGGGCTGGTGGGTCCGCCCGTCCTGGTTCGGCGGGTCCGACCCGACTAAGGGGTCATCTCAGCACGGTGAGGCGCAGCTTCTCCCGGGGGAGTACGGCCTGGACCGGGAAGGGCCCGGCTCCGCCATCTGGCCGAGAGGATCGGGGGGTGTGGTGCCCGGTTTTTTGAAACGACAGTGCCGCCACTCATGTCCGTCTTTCCAAAGCAGGCCGGTCTTCTCTGGAGGGAGTGGCATGCACGGGTGGGCCGCTGTTTCCCCAACGCAGTTCCAGGAGGGCGCCACATGGTCTTCCCAGCCGGGCTGGCTGGCTGCCGGCTGATTCGTCTCCCGAATGGCTGGAAAAAGCGGGCCATGTCTTCTTCTCGCAGCCGGCATGTAGTCGCCGCTTTCGATAGTCTTCACCTCCGGATTCCAACACCTCCTGTAGTTGTCGCCTCTGTTTTCCACGACAAAAATAATGAATAAATGGAGGGTCGTCGGGCCATGTTCATTCAGCCTGTGCCATCCGCGTTTGGTGGAAACTAAAAGTTCGAAGACAGAACATTTCATACATATAGAATGAGGTATAATTTAATTTACTGTAAATTATACATTCCCCTACCTCGATCTCAAGAACATTGAACATCGACGAGCCGCAGAAGAAGAGCATCATAGAGGTTGGGCGTCGTAGAAGACAGACGTTGATTCCGTTAACATCAGGAGGTACCCGAGGAAGAAACGTAGCCCATGTTCCTTGCGGGTGGCTACTCCTCTTGTGGCTTGGATGATGATCTATGTCCAATTCGAAGTTTTTCGGTAGTTCTTCGTTGGAAGGTAGAAGCCTTCCTCTAATTGTCCAAAGGTTCGATGAAATAATATTTCCCCAACACATATTATAAAAATGATTCCCCAATATAATAACAATTCCATGTAATTCAAACTAACTCAAACATCCAAATTAATTAATGAAGACATTAACTATATGAGTTTCCAAAATTGATGGGAAGGGAGATGAAGATACTACACCAAAATAAATGAGGGGTGAGGAAAGCGAAGAGTTAAAAGGGGGTTGAGGGGAGGTGAAAAGGGTTTGGGTTTGTGTGGGCCCCACCACAATAAATACTATAATGGGAGGTTATGTTGGGTGTGGGCCCCACCCCAACTCCCCTTTAGAGGAAATAAACGCCTCTTAACTAAAATTGTACAAAACAACAATTTTATTTAATTTACTATGAATCCCCAAATTATAACATTCAACCTGCATAAAATGCAACTACGGTAATGGTCCCCATAAGTGAATACTAGCGCTTCAAGTTAATCAGTGCCCTTGAATTTCTATTCTGAGCACCAGTTCAAAAGATAGGAAAACCCGCACGTACGTTTACTGAACATACCAGAAAAATCATCAGAAATTGATTCTGGGCATATCGGGCCTCAGAATCAGGTGCCGTCAGAAACTGTAGGCTCGTAATATTTCAAAGAATTAAATAAAAAAATTTCCATGAAAGTTTTGGGGCTTTAAAAATGTGTAATAAATTATCTAAAAATCAAAAAATATAATTCTTATTTTTATCTTTATATAAATTTATAGAACAACATTGAAATTTCCTATATAATATTAATTACATTAATTCTCAATCTTTTTCTGTTTTTATCAATCATCTAATCTGATCGGATTAAATATCAATTAATCTGTAGATTTATTTTAAATAGACACATGGTAATCTAAATTATCATCACATCTTCTTCTTCTTCCAAAAATCACATGAATCACTTAACTGTACACCACTAGAAACAATTATTTAGAGATACTTATCTATAAAATGGGATTTTCTAATTCCCCACAAGATTGAATAAAATATAATATTATGGAATTTAAATCACAACATGTAACGTATCCAAAATACTGTCATATTCTTTTAAATTACCATGGAATTTTCCAAATTGTGTGATGGATATTATTTTATCCAAACAAAACATTGATTGTATCTCATCGTAAAAAAGAATCATTGAGTTACTTTTTATTCACGATGTAATGATCATCTTCTCATCTTAAATCCCAATTGTTTTGAATAATTTGGATATTGTATCCATTAGGGAAAAATTTACCCAAAATCAATGATATCATCGACAAATATATTTTGACCATATTCATGAACCACACAATATATATGCAATTAAATCATATATTACAAATATATGTTCTTATTGATCAATTTCATGATATCCAAAATTCTTATCGAATGTCAAAGGATTATGGTGAATTTTTTATGTTAGTGTTTAGATTTTAAAAAATTTAGTTCAATGAATGATTACATTTACATGATTAGAAGTTAATATTGCATATCGTAGATATATTATAGACTAAACACTCACCTCATCATACTATATATGGTTACCTATGATTCGGTAATTTCATTTGTGGGTAAGAATTCAGAAAAGGATGAATTTTTAATAAAATGGTTTAAAACCATAATAAACAATTTATATATTTAGTTTATCCAACTATGTATTCAAATTTTATATTACTAAGGAAAAAGGTATACATCAAATTAATTATTGATATTTAAATATCAACCCCAATAATGTAACATTTATTAATTGAATCTAAATAAACATATATCTTTTTAGAATATATAGAAAACAATAAATATTATGATTCATTATAAATATAATATATATTTTACACAAAATTCCTTAACATATTAAATTATATCGAACTATAAAAATATTACCTCAATTAATTCTTGAACACATTAATTATACAAAATATGACTATGAAATGTTTTAACAGAATCAATAAAAATTCTCGATAGATTTTATTAATTATATCTAATACTAAACAATTAAAATATTCAAAAATTCCACTTGGATATAAAAAATCACATAATGTTAAAGAGATAGGATAATTTTAATGGTAGTAATATATATTAAAAACTATTTTTAAAATATTGAAATTAAGTGTCATTTCAGATAATATTTATTATTCTATAATAAACAGAAAATAGTGAAACAAATAGATATGGAATGGTTTTTTTGATCCCAGCATAAAATCAACTTGATATTTGTAAATTTTATTCTAAGAATATATTTTTGGGAATTCTATAAGAATTATATATTAAATAATACTATATCGTAACTTTTTTATAAAAACTATAGTTTTTCTTATTAGAAGTTTTCCCAAATTCCATATCCGGAAATAAATATACAAATCAATTGGGTTCTTATAAAAAATAATCTTATATTTTAAGTAATAATAAAGTATTTAAGGGTAGATTTAACTATACAAAAAATTTACTATAATCAATTTTTTTATATTATTATTCCTCATAAAACTCAATAGATTGATTTATAATTTTTATATCCATGAATTATCTAATATTCAAATTATAAATAAATATACAACACAAAAAATAAATATGGAATTATATTAACTATAATTTGTATTACATTCATGTTATGGTCAATTCAATAACCCTTAGGAACTGTTCAGCTTTATTGTGCATAATAATTTTCTTATTATTATAAAATAATATTTAGTACCTATGTTAACTTAATTTTGTTACGATATTGATGGTAAATAGTAAAAATGATATATTTGAATCATATATAGGATTCTCAATGAATATTTTATAATTATATCCTTTTATTATATTAGTTATTTTCATTTCATTTCTAATTAAATCCATCATATACATAAACTATTCATGGTCACATATAAAGAATTGAAAGGTTTTTTTGTCTTTTATAATTCTAATGAAGCTATATTTGATCAATAGACATAAAAAACAGAAAAAATTTTCCATGAATAATTTATCAAATAAGTAAATAATATATGTTTTTAATTGAATTAAATGGAGTTAAAAAATTATTTTTGATGAAATATAATAATTATAAGATTTTAATTAATCTAGATATGATGAAATATGACACATTCTTGGACTCACGATATGGGGTTTTCTATAAGATCATTTCTTTTTATGATCTGATTTAATTACAAAAAATTATTTTATTTTATCTAATTATAATTTTCCATCAAAAAATGTTATTTTTTTATTCACACATTAATGATTGGAAAAGAATATTATAAACTATTTTTGTTTGAAAATAAAAAAATATTTTTTTATGGATTTAAATTAAATTAGTTATGAGTTTTTTCATGTTGTTGTGAAATTCATGATCTTATATGTTTAGTTCATGGCATGGTTCTTGGAAATTTTATATTATGATTGTTAGATACATAATCATATATCACCTGAATTATTAATTTAATTCTAAACTACCAATGACATCACTATTTGTGTGTTGGTTAATTTATAATTCATCTATAATATTATGTATGGTCAAGGTGTAACTATACAATCACATAATATTATGCATGGTCGTGGTGTATTGAGCCTCATAATCAATTTATTGTGTTGGAAAGGTAATGAATTCATAATAAATAATGTTATTTGTTTTCCTAGAGTGGTAAGGATTATCCTTAATTTTATTTTTGGGTTAGGTGGATTGAACATTGTCTATAATGTTTTTGGAATATGTTTTCCTCATAATCCTACTCGATTTTTTTGGCTTACTTTGTAATTTTTTATGGAATTTTTGGTGGATGGAAAATTGAGGTATGTATAAATGTATGTTTATTCAATTTTATGATCTCAATAATGAAAATTTTATTTATTATTTTTTAATGGGGTTAATTATATTTAATAGGCCCAAAATATTAAATTTTATACATATTATTATTCTTCATGTGATCAGCTACTGTTTTGAAATATGTTTTAAAGATCCAAAGGATAATATAGAAAAATTAATGAGTCTATACTATGTTTATATGGTTTTAACCATGAAATAAGTAGGTTTATTAACCAAATATTTTGGTTTAGTGGATATAATTACCATTTGATGAAGAACCATAGGTATTATATGTATGCTATTTAATTATATAATTATCCCATCATAAAAGGAATTTTTAATCTCAGTGGTGAAATATTTTACCACAACAAATGTAACTAAAGGATGTTTGTTTAATGCTCATAGTATTATTGATAGATCAGATTATTAATAATACTAGTAGAGATGACTCATTAATATAATGATAAGTTAATATTTGTAGAAAGTATTATGGGTCAAAAATTTATGAATGGAAAATCATTTGATGTCATTAATTCCGATTTTTTTGTTTTATGTGAATTTTTATTCATAATACTAAATGTATTTTGGGAGACATGTATTTGGATCTTTTTGAAGAATATATTTTTATTATGTGATATAATGTTAATTAAATTATAACTCATTAGGTAATAATGATAATTATATAATGTATATACAGTGATTGGTATATATTTCCATTGAGGATTAGAAGGGATCTTTACAAAATGTGAGTAATTTTATTTTTGGAATATACTATTATGATATTTGTTGTGTATTTAATGAATGCACCTATTGATTAGAATATTATTATATAGATAAATTAAGTTGTTTATGGATAATACTTATCTATATTTTTTGAAACTTTTGTATGATCCCGGTTCTTATTTTTGAGGTACATGTTTCTTCATTACTCTTTTCCTAATGTGTTTTTCAGAAAATAAGGAAAATGAGTAAATTACTATATTTAAGAACTACACACTGTGTTCTATTCCACATTCCATGTACTTTGGTCGTGTTGGATGGGTGTACATGGTGTGTAGCCCAGTCGACGACGAAGGGTGTAAAAACCGACTACATGCCATGTAGTGGTCCATTACACACCGTGTAGTGAGTCGGTAGGTGAAATAGTAAGGTGGTGGAAGCAGTCGTCATTTGGGCGATAGTACACTCCATGTAATCGGGAATACATGCCATGTATTAATGTCGATGGATGAACAGTTTGTCCATGCCCCCAGGGGAACAGTTAAATGAGGGATGCACATGTTGTGTAGTCAAAAGTACACGCCGTGTACTTTGTTTTTTCTCTTAAAATGGGAAGTATCCATCCCTGTTCACAGGATTGTCTTAGAACCAGATGTGAGATCGCAAGTGGACAGTCAGACCTTCAAGGATCAACTGATCAAGCACCGGGAATCCGATCCCACTTTCGTCGATAACATTGGAACCACGTGGGTAAGCCATCCCTTATCCTTGTGTAGTTCTTGCCAATTATTCCTCTAATGGATGTTATTTTAGTTTGAACGGTTTTTCTTCTACGTCAGATCTATGTTGTCTATGAATGTATCTATAATCGACGATCGCATAAACCGTTCGTGGGTGTTTAAGGTAGGTGCCTTGGGGTTTAATTTTCCCACTAATGTGTGTTTTGTGTATCGTTGTAATACACGGCCATGAATGGGGTGTCTTATGGATGTGGCCTTGTTGAATTAAATAACTATAACTGTTTATGTAATTTAAATGTGATAATAAACTATTGTTTGGGATCACTGCTTGGATCCAGGACCAACCCAGTGGTGTGTTCCTATGTTTAGTTATTTGTCCATGATACCTGAGGGTATGACTTTATAATAATGAATGTAGAATTTCCTTGATAAGAATTGCATATATATTGCTTGTTTATATATTGGGATGGCCCAACTACTAGTTTAGCCTGAGGGTAGTGTTGTGACTAGCCTATGGGAAATGTACTACTTAGCCCGTGGGTAACTTCTTCTGTGCCTGTGGGCAGCTGATTCTGTGCCTCTGGGCGACACCAAATACACCTGTGGGAAATATCTATTATGGTTGTGGGAAATTACCTGCAGGATGCATTTATGATTACCTGAGGGTAAGGGATCGCTTGTTTGAGGACACTGACACCATACATAGAAATTCATTGGGGTGTTTTCTTATACTAAATGGATAAATTGAATATTAAATTTCTATATAACTGGTAAGTTATTTACTTTTGATTACTACTTAGTTTATTTAATTTACTTTTGGACACTGTTGTTGAATGTTTACACACAGTTGAGCATGGGCCTTTGGTGGGTGCCTACTGAGATTATTTCTCACACCCTATTTGGGTCATGCTTTTCGACCTAAACAGATTACGTTTCTACAGATGTGGATAAGTGCAAGGGTCCTTATACAGGTACATGATTATTGATGAGGTGTGGTGGAGTATGGGACATGGATTAGGCCCACGATGCTACAACTTGTTTTGTTCTGGTTTTTCTGTACTCTGCATTGTACTTTACTATATTGTTGTGTAATATGTTATGGATTTTTTCATAGAACACGAGTCATGTTGAATCATTATTTATATAACTATATGTTTTCTTTTACGGCAGTTGTTTATTTTAAATGGGTATAGTTTATTGCTTCCTCTTATTGTATGCTATTTATCTATTTCTCTACGTTGCACTGTGACAAATGAGGGCATAGTTTACCCACTATTATATCTGGTCCCTCGCAGCTTGTCGGCAGCCTCTAATGATTGGGGAAATGCGCTTGTGGTCACGTGGCGAACCAGGTTTAGGGCACCTGTTGAGTGGCAACTGGAACCGGGACATTACAATGTGGTATCAGAGGGGGATCTTTTCTTTGACATACTATTTGGAGCCTTATTTAGGGATGGGATGGAAATGGTAGTTGGTAATAAGATGTGCCCGGGAGTAGCTGACCTGTGTACAGAAAAAATCCAATTTACAACGTATTGAAATTTTATTGAATTTTCAATTTATAGTTGACTTGATTTTCAGCAATGAGTGACACAGTTGTATTGTGTTGTTTATATTTTATTCATGGGATTTTATTTATTTGCAACCCGTTGAGATGAGGGTATGCTATCTCTTGCATCATTTAGGCACATGCTAGAAATTACATCCATGAATAGTTCCATGCCATGTAGGTGCATTAGAAATTGTATGTTGTTGTGATAGATGTTGTTCTAGTAGAAGAATTCTATTGTGATAGCTGCTTTGACCGGTACCTGCTATTTTCTAGGGTATTATTGTATGAGTATGTTGAAATAATGGACTCTAGAAATCGGTTTTTAGGGAGTATGGGCCCTCATTGACCAGAATTTGGTGAATCATTAGCTATTTATTTTTTTTATAACAGCTATAAGATGTCAAAAATTGATTCGTGGGTAGTATGGGCCCTTACATATCGAAATTAGACACTTAGGTGTTGTTTTTTGGTGTTTTTGGGGTTCCGGGGAAGTTTCGGAGGAATACTGGCTAGAAAAACCTAGTATAAATGTCGTGTAGTACATTAAACATGTCATGTATGGCCTTCTGTTCGGGTAGAAAAGAAATTTTTTTGAGTACACACTGTGTACCCTGAGTACACGCCATGTAGTCGCTTCCTATGTCACAAACCATGTTGGCGGTGACATGGGGTAGGAAAAATCTAGGGTAAAACACGTCCTTTACCTGATGTACACGCCATGTAGTGTTGATCCAGAGACCCGACCGTGTAACTAACAATCATGGGCCAATGAAATCATTTCTTGAACATGCCATGTTAATGAAGAACACACCGTGTAGTGTGACCTAGGGACTCGGCAGTGTAACTAACAACACATGTTGGGGTAATCCTTTCAGGTACACGACGTGTGTATATGGAACACGCCGTGTAGGCTGAGCCATGTATCTGGCCATGTAGCTAACAACATGGGTCAATGAATCTCATCTAGTACATTATGTGTACCTATGGGGCATGTCGTGTAGTCTTTTCCAAGGACAGACCGTGTGGAGTTAGCCGTATGGCTAGGAAACAGGGTGGTGTACATGCCGTTTGTGGGTGTAACAAGTCGTGTGGTGTCAAGAAGAGTAGTCTTCGATGTCACAAATGACACAGGACGTTGGAAATTACACTATACACACCATGTAGATGATATACACGCCATTTAGTTTTGTTCAACAGTAGCCGTGTAGCTTAGCTGTGTAGAAGGACTCGGGCAGGGGAGGAAAAGTCAGGCACACGTCGTGTAGTTAGTATACATGCAATGTAGTCTTGTTTTATAAAATTTTAATTCCATATTCCTCCTTTTTCCCTTTTTCGGTTCTTAGTTTTTGTCATTGTAATCTTGTTCTAAGGTGTGAGTTTGACCTTGTAGAGTCATGCTGCTGAGACGACCATGCGTTGTTCGTCATGAGAGCTGCAACGAGTATACTTCAAAGATGGTGGTCCATGGGCTATTAGTGGGTCCTCCAACAGATCCAGATGCGGCGCCAACCATTATAACAGACATAGGCATGGAGGATCAGATCTGTGAAGGTTTTATGCGGTTCATGAAGACCTTTCAGGGAGCACCGCCGGCTACCACATCTATGGCTGAGCTAACGTGTATCTTCAGTAGCAGCATCCGCCTATGTTTTCAAGGGATGGTGGACCACATGTTGTGGAGTCTTGTATGGGGTCTATGAAGACTATTTTTTAGAATCTTGAGATGCCTCCAGGGAGGAGGGTCAAGATCGCGACTTATATGTTGTGTGATTCCACCAAGAGGTGGTGAGATGTTACCACTCAGACAGAGCAACACCGAGACATGGCATGGGAATATTTCCAGATAGCCTTCTATGACTTCTTCTACCCCGAGACACTGAATTCATATCTAGCTTGATATTTCATGAGTCTGCAGTAGGGAACTATGTCGGTGATGGATTTTTATGCTCATTTCCCCGAGCTTCAGTGTTTTGCACCCGTTCTGGTGGGAGATGAGACGCTGAGAGCCAGACGCTTTGAGGATGGTCTTTTTTATGACATTCGAGCACTGCTGAATGTTTTCAGGTTTCCTTCATTACATGCTATTGTGAACCAGGCACTGATTTCAGAGAGGAGCCTATGGGAAGCTAGTGGTGTGGGCGAGGGTGGTTCAATACGAGTTTCTTGTAATATTTCTACTAATAAGAGTAAGAGATAGATGGAATTTTTTCAGGGTGGAAGTACCAGCCAGAAGAATGTTTCTGGTGGCCAGGTCATGTGATACTTGTGTGGTATGGAGGGGAAATTGTGACCTCAGTGTCCATTTGACCTAGTGGAATGCCGGGTTTGCGGCAGGACGGGTCATCTGCAGCGATTTTGTAGGGTGTTTCCACCAGTGGCTAGTGAGAGGGGTTCTGTGAAGACTCCACATGTGGGGCCAGGACCAGCTTCTTCTTACCAGTCTGGGAAATAGAATATGTTAGGGTGTGCAGGCAGGGATGGTGGTCGTGGACGTGGTAGCTAGACACCAGGATCTCAGAGGTAGCAGGTCGGGATACCTTAAGGTAGCCAGGTTGTGTCATAGGGCCACGGCACTGGGCAGGCAGATACAGTTCAACAGACCCAGTAAAAGCAGGATCTTGGACCTTTTAATATCAGTGGAACTATTATATTAGCTTTTGTCTTATCTTCAGTGCTTTTTGATATGGGAGCTACACATAGTTTCATATCTGTATCCATTGTGGAGAGCCTTGGGCTATGTGTTTCTATTTATTATGGTATCATGGTGCTATACAATCCATTGGGAACTAGAACAGCTGGTGTGCGTTAGTTCAGGGAGTGCCACCTTGAGGTTGGTGGTTGTCACTTTCATTGGGACCTCTATGTCTTAGAGATGAAAGATTATGACGTCATTCTTGGGATGGACCAGTTGGTTCCCTTTCGATCCAATGTAGATTGTTATTGTTGCAGGGTGAGTTTCACATCACTAGAGGGTGAAGAGTTTCTATACAAGGGATATTGGGATGTTCATGTGAGTTGAGCTAGACCAGAGCATCTTGGGCGAGGTGGTATCACAGCCCAGATTGAGAGCATATATTTGGAAGATCAGGGGACTTATCAGCAGGATTTCCCTCAAGTGGTTGATCATTTATGGGATTTCTTCCCGTATGACTTTTCAGGTCTACCTCCGGAGCGAGATGTGGATTTATCTACTGATCTTGTGCTAGAAGCAGCATCGGTGTCCATTCCTCCTTATATAATGGCTACACTATAGTTGTAGGATCTCAAGAGGCAGATATATGAGGTACATGGAAAGGGTATCATCCTACCCAGTACTTATCCCTGGGCTTCGCTGATCCTCTTTGTGAAGAAGGCGGACGGTAGCCTTAGACTCTGTGTAGATTATCGGATGTTGAACCAGTTGATGGTTAAGAATTGATATCCCATACCAAGGATTGATGATCTTTTTTATCATCTTCGTGGATCAAGAGTGTTCTCGAAGATTGACTTGAGATCGGGATATCATCAGTTGTGCGTTAGACCATATGGTTTACCACTCACAGCATTCAGGAGCAGTTATGATCTATACGAGTATATGGTTATGCCGTTCAGACTCCCGAATGCGCCAGCAGTTTTCAATGATTTGATGAATCCTATCTTCCATCCTTATCTGGATTCTATTATGGTAGTATTTGTGGATGATATATTAGTTTACTCTCACATTTGACATGACCATGCCACCAATCTTGAGATCATATTGAGTGCACTGAGAGAGAATGTTCTATATGATATGATCTCAAAGTGCCACTTTTGGATGGACCAGATACACTTCCTGGGTCATTTCATCTTAGAGGGAAGAGTTTTAGTAGATCCAGAGAAGGTGAGAGCAGTAGTTTCATTGGAGTAGCCTAAGAACCTTTTTGAAATATTGAGTTTCATAGGGATGACTGGTTACTACAGACGATTCATACATGACTTCTCCCACATATCATCACTGTAGACTGGTCTGACTAAGAAGGGTGTGATGTTTGTTTGGTCAGAAGCTTGTTAGATAGCCTTCCATGAGCTGAAGGGAAAGTTGACATCAGCACCCATACTGATACCCCCAGAGCAGGGGAAGAGCTATACAGTTTACTGTGATGCATCAGGGATTTTTCTGGGATCTGTGTTGATGCAGGGCGATCGAGTTGTTGCATACGGGTCTCGGCAGTTGAGGCCACAATAGTGTAATTACCCGACATGTGATACCGAGTTTGTTATAGTTGTTCATGTGTTGCGCTGTTGGAGACGTTATCTTTTGGGGGATCATTTTGTGTTTTTCACAGACCACAAAAGTCTTAGTATATTTTTACTCAGCATGAATTGAATCTGAGATAGAAAAGGTGGGTCGAATTCCTCTTGTCCTTTGATATTGAGATTTCTTATACACCTGGTAATGGTGATATCGTAGCTGAGGCACTGAGTAGGAAGAGTCAGATACAAGTAGTGCGGGAGGCCAGTGGTGAATTTCATCTTGTGGCTTTATTCTCTGAGATGCATTTGGAGATTCATGATAGCCAAGGGTAGAACTATCTTTCATCTTTAGCTGTGACTTCTACCCTCCTGGATAGAGTCATGCTGAGACAGTTATCTGATTCCAAGGGCCTAGTACTACAGGAGTCGGTGAAAAATGAGGACCTTCATCCTGGTTGGACGATAGGCTATAATGAGATTCTACGTTTCCATGGAAGGGTGTGGGTTATATGGGATATATGCGAGGAGTTGATGTGGGAGTTTCATGCTTCAGCATGGGAAGTTCATCCCAGAGTTACCAAAATGTACCATGAATTGAGAGTTCAGTATTTGTGGCTGGGTATAAAGGGAGATGTAGTTGGTTTTGTTATGAGATGTTCTGCCTATCAGCAGGTGAAGGCGGAGCATCAGACACCAGCCGGACTGTTACAACAGTTACCCATTTCAGAGAGGAAATGGTATGATGTCACGATGGACCTCGTTACTGGTTTGGTGAGGTCACCTCGAGGCAATGATGCCCCGTGGGTTGTTGTGGACAAAATCATGATGGTAGCTCACTTTTTTACGATCAACTAGATCGTTGGTGTTGAAAAGATCGGGAAGTTATATCTCCGAGAGATCATGCGTCTTCATGGGGTCCCTCATTCTATCGTTTTAGATAGGGGCGCCCGTTTTACATCTTCTTTCTGGAAGAGTTTTTAGAGGGAACAGGGTACATAGGTGCTTTTGTGCACAGCTTACCACCCTCAGACCGATTGCCAATCCGAGTGTACGATACAAGTGTTTGAGGACATGCTGCATGCATGTATCCTAGACTTGGTGGGATCTTGGGAGAAGCACATACCCCTAGTAGTGTTTTCCTATAATAACAGTTTTGAGGCGATTATTGAAATGGCACCATATAAGGATTTATATGGTAGGTCATGACAATCACCATTGCGCTGGTTAGAGGTAGGTGAGGCAGCTTTACTAGGACCACATCTCGTGCTGGAGACTTTTGAGCAGGTCCAATTGGTTCAGAAGCATATGGCTACCACATAGTCTTGTTAGAAGACTTATGATAATCGCCACAGATGACCGTTTGAGATCATGGTCGGGGATCGGGTTATCATGCGTGTTTCGCCAAGGTTGGGAAACAGGCGGATCAGGAGACATGGTAAACTTTCACTGAGGTATGTGGGGCCATTTGAGATTCTGGAGAGATTCGGGTCGGTTGCCTATCGGTTGCAGTTACCACAGAGGTACTGGGCCATGCACGAAGTCTTCCAGGTATCTCAGTTGCGCAGCTATCATGTAGACCCATCTCAAATATTTTATCTTGAGTAGGTTGAGCTTTAGGTTAATTCATCCTTTGAGGAGCATCTGATTCGTATCGTTGATAGGAGCACGAAGGTCCTCTGAGGCCAGTCAGATCCTCTCATACGGGTGATATCGAAGCACGGCCAAGTGCAGGACGAAACCTGAGAGCGGGAGACTGACGTACGTGTCTAGTGGCCAGATCTATTCTCATCTTCATCTTTTCCACCCTTGGAAGGGCAATTAGGGGATGAATAGCTTTAAGGGGGAAGTTTGTAAGAACTTGGTTCTTATTTTTGAGGTATAGGTTTCGTCTTTTCTCTTTTACTTTTGTGTTTTTTAGAAAATAAGTAAAATGGGAAAAAATCCTAAATTTTGGGACTACACACCATGTAATATTCCACACGTCATGTAATTTGGCCATGTGGGATGGATACACAAGGTGTGTAGCCATATCGGTGATGAAGGGTGTAAAAACCGACTATATGCCATGTAGTGGTCCTTTACATGTCGTGTAGTTATTCGGCAGGAAAAACAGTAAGGCGGTGGAAGCATCCACCACTTGAGCAATAGTACACGCCATGTAGTTGGGAATACATGTCGTGCACTCATGTCAATGGATGAATAGTTTGGCAGTGTCGCTAGGGGAACAGTTAAATGAGGGAAGTACATGCCTTGTATTCAAAAGTACATGCCGTGAACTTTGTTTTTCCCATAAAATGGGCATTAGCCTACCCTGTTCACAGGATTGGCCTAGAACCTGATAGGAGCTCGGGAGGGGACGGCCGAACCTGCGAGGATCAACCGATCGAGCACCGGGAATCTGATCCTGCTTCCGTCGATCACATTGGAACCGCGCGGGTAATCCCTCCCTTATCCTTGCAAAGTTCTTACCAATTTATCCTTTAATGGAATTTATTTAAGTTTGAATAGGTTTTCTTCTACGTAAGATCTACATCGTCTTTGGGAATTTCTATAATCGATGTTCGCATATACCATTCATGGGTGTTTAATGTAGGTAGCATGGTGTTTAATTTTACAACTGATGTGTGTTTTGTGTACTGTTGTAATACGCGCCCATGAATGGGGTGTCTTATAGCTGAGGCCTTGTTGAATTAAATACCTAGAATTGAATAGGTAATTTAAATGTGATAATAAACTATTGTTTGGGATCACTGCTTGGATCTAGGACCATCCCGGGGGTGTGTTCCGTTATTTAGCTGTTTTTCCAGGATACCCGAGAGTATGACTTTATAATAATGATTATTGAATTTCCTTGAAAGTAATTACATTTATATTACTTTTTTACATATTGGGCGTGGCCTGACTAACTGTTTAGCCTGAGGGAAGTGTTGTGACCAGCCTGTGGGTAATGTACTACTTAGCATGTGGGCAACTTCTTCCGTGCCTATGCACAATTGATTCTGTGCCTGTGGGTAACACCTCATACGCCTGTGGGAAATATCTGTTATTCATATAGGCAATTACCTACCGATTTCATTTCTGATTACCTTAGGGTAAGGGTTTGTGTGTTTGAGGACACAGACTGTTTACTTAGAAATTCACTGTGGGGTTTTCTTATACTAAATGGATAAATTGAATATTAAAATGAAATATAACTAGTAAGTTAGTTACTTTTGAGTACTACTTAGTTTATTGGATTCACCTTTGCACAATTTTGTTGCATGTTTACACACAGTTGAGGAAGGGCCTTTGGTGGGTAAATACTGAGATTATTTCTCACACCATGTTTGGGTCATTTTTTTGGCCCAAACTGATTACGTTTCTACATGTGCGGATAAGGGCAAGGGTCCTTTTATAGGTACTTGATTGCTGCTAAGGTGTAGGGGAGCATGGGACTGGGCTTAGGTTCATGATGCTACCAGCTATTTTATTTTGGATTTGTTGTACTCTACATTGTACTGTACTGTATTGTTGTGTAACATGTTCTGACTATTTTCATAGAACATGAGACATGTTGCATCCTTATCTATATAACATGTGGTTATATTTTTTTACAATTGTTTATTTTAAATGTGTATGGTTTATTTCTTCCGCTTATTGTATGCTATTTATCTATTCCACTTCGTTGATCTTTGACAAATGATGTCATAGTTTCCCCACTATCAGACCTGGTCCCTTGCTGCTAGTCGGCAGGCTCTGGCGTTTGGGGAAATGAGTTTGAGGTCACGTAGCGAACTGGGTTCGTGTCACCCATTGACTGGCACCCGGAACTGGGTTATTACAACTTTCTTATCAATGTTTTCTTAATTTTTGTGATAATCTATATTTTATTATTATTTAATGTATAATTTATAGATAACATAGAGAATTACCATGTTAAATCTTGGTGTGTTTTATCTTTCGATGAATATAGTATTTATATTATTAATTATTTTATAAAATAATTTCATTTGATTTTATTGTGTATTTACGTTACTTTATTAATGTTTATAATCGAATTCTCATATTTGAGAGAACCTATGGAGTGTATTTTGGATTGGATAATGTATTTTTTATAATATTTGTTTGGAGGTAATTAAACATTCTCTAATTGTTTAGTTGACAATTAATTACTTTTTTATATTATATAGGATTAATATATTATGTATCATATATCCATATAGAAGCAACAAAATATTGGAAAACATTTTTACCAATTCAAATTAACATAATTGAAATTATTTTTCCGAAATAGTTTATAGATGATTTAAAATCTTTTTTCAGAAATCTTGTCATTTACATATATTTAGTATACATATTAAATACCTCTTACAAACCTCAAAATTTATATTTATCTTGAAATGTTTAATGTTACCATATTTTAAAATATCAACACTTTCATATATATTGAATAGGAATTTACCATTAAGGTATATAAATTTTTTTAATTATCTTCTATAAATAACTTACATAATGATTTAAATGAACCTATATATGTTTTAGATAATTTTAAATACTATATTTAATTATATTTATATTTTTAATTTTTTAAACAAGTACTTATGTTCTACAATAACAATATGTCAAAATTTTGATAGATAAATGGATTATATTTTTCGATAAAAATTATGTTTATTTAAATTTATTAATACAATACCCCAAAAAAATTGATAGTCAAATAATTATTTTTCATAGTTGATGCCAAATTATTATAGTATTTTTAATCAAAATATGTATAGTATTTTATAAATAATATAAATTTATTGTTAAACTATGTCGTCCTTTCCTCTTGTGTAATAATGAAAATTGGGGATTTTGGTGAAAATATGTACAATATTAATGATTTTTACATTTATTTGAATATATTATAAAATATTTATCAATATGTTTGTTTGATATATATGATATACGAACAAAAATGAGAGTGGTGATTCAATGTGAGTATAATATATAAAAAATTATGTTTTTAATAGTTTCCTTCCACCATGTCAATTGCAGGAGAGTATGACTATTTTCATCAAAAATTTACTTCACACATTCAAACATCAAAACACACACATTCACATGAGATAGGTTACATCAGGGTCCATGTCTCAATTAGGTATGAGAAATCCACAGCGAGGACTAGATAACCCCAAAATCATAACTACCACTGCAAATTATTTTGGTGGATAAAAACGACTTGGGAGTGTATATATATTATAATAATAATATTATTACTGTGTATGATGAATCATTCAGATTTATATAATCCTAGTGTGAAATTATACAACAAACCTATACTTCTATAATAATTTATTCATATATTTATGCCATTATCTCATCTAATTTAGAAATCCAAAAGTTTTTGATGTTTTATCCTCTCTCATTTTCCCTCAATTAGTTGTATAACAGAATTAATTAAGTACATATTATTATTTATATTAAAATATAGAGGAATATAAATAATATTATACATATATTTTATTGGTAATAATTTATAGTAATAGAATTTCATATTTTCATTATAAAAAATGTGGTCTCTTTTTTTTTCCTCTTCCCACGACCAAGATAAAATCACCTTCTTAGGAAAAGTAAATTTCCCACCATTGTACATTATTCCACATGTTCCACTACTTCTATATTCAATGAAACATATCGTCACTATAAATATTCTTCTCTTTGAGTCACAATAATATATAAAATTTTTGTAGTATAGTATTCTTGTTTCCTTCCATCACATAGATTAACGTGTTCTATGTTCCATCACAATATTATTGTGTTCCCCACTATTTCTCAATACATAATATATTAATGAAGGATATAGGATCAAATATCCGATATGTTCTTCCAATGATTATATATGTTTATATTGGTACATCATCATAGGGTTTGTAATGTAAACGTTTTCCAAAATTAAATTTTATAAATCCATTTCATTATGAACCTTCATAAAATTTGAAATGCCCCGACCCGAGTTTCCTAGATTCGGTGCATTATTTTAATACATTGGCATGATTACAAGGAATTAAGTCTCAAATGACCGATCAGTTTAGCATTCTTGGAAAATATATTACATAAATGGATGTTACATAACACTTTAGATAATAAAACACAACATAAATGATCCTTTGATAACTCCTTTTATCCCTTAGCCGAACCCTGCTTATCAATCATAATACACTTCTTAGAATCCTGAAAAAAATAATACATAGAAAATGGTGAGCTCATATGCTCAGTAAGGAAAAAAATATAGCGGAAACTTTCTAAAATAAGAAAAAACTTTTTATGCAATGTATAATACTAAACCAAAATCCTTTTTAAACTTAATCCTCAGTATAATATGGAAAACATACAATAAAATAATTCTATTTACTTATTTACATGGATATCATACTAGTCAAATAATCACATGCAATATCAATAGCCACTTTCATAATGATGGAATGCATAATGCAATACTATCATAACAACATAATCAAGGCTTTATCCCAAGACTACAAATAAGATTTTATCATGGCCTTCTACCAATACACACGTTTGTCTCATGAGACATACCAATGCATCGAGGAGCTATAGTGGGCTCCACCCATCACTTACTATGTCCAATGCATTCCTCATATGAAAAGGGTTAAACATAACATAAACATTCTTGTTAAAACTGGAATATGAAATGTCAATAATTTACCCATAAACCATGAATGGTATAAAAATAACCCATCCACAGTCAATCATATCACAAAACCTTCAGTACAGTAAGGAAGATTTGTATCATAATAAATCTACTTCAAACAAGTTAAAAATCCATTTAAAGGATTTTGAAATAGATGAAAATGATTTGTAAAACTCTTTGAGAGAAATATCTCTTTTTCATTAATACAATTAATAGTCAAACAATTTAGAAAGGATGTAATTTAAATAAATTTCTGAATCAAATTGTTCTATACAACCTGGAAACCTTTGAATGTAATTATCATTTTAAACATTCATGTCTATTTAAATAAATCCTTAAATTCTTTTTAAAAAAAATGGAAATTAGTGAGAATGGTTAAGAAGAATATATATTTAAAACATTTAAAATGATGTTTTATTAAAAACACTATTAAAATAATCCCATTTAAAACTATTTTGTGAATCATTGACAAGGATAATAAATATTTTTTAGTAGACACTTACGTAAAATCAACCTCAGATAGTAAAGATATTTTGAAATTAACCCACACCTTGCACTTTCCTTTAGTCAATGGTACTTTTAACCTCCTATATGAATACCATAGTATATTATTAGATTATAATAGAACAATATTGATATTTATTATATCATACATGATTCATTTATGACTTTATACTACCCATTTAATAATAATTTCCATGTTAAATTAATATTTCATCTAATAATCGATTTCAATATCGTACATTTTTTAACTAGTAAATCATGATTGTATCACTTAGAACAAGATTTAAATACTTATATAATATAAAACATTATTTATATATCATATATATTTAGAATATTAATTTTGTATAATATACATATATATGAAATGAAAAACACCGTTTATGGAGACGGTAGTCTGCACATACGCATAAAAGCTGTTACCATTTTCCAATCGTATTGAACGGAACTATGTGAATAAAATATATGTAAGTAAATATATATATATATATATATCCAGTATCATTATTATGTCATATATTACATACTTATTAGTGATATGTATTTTCATAATCGTCGATGAATGGTGAACGTGAAAATGAATCTCATCGCGTCATTGAGATGGTAATCTGTACGTACGCACGATCGACAATATCATTTCTTTAATTGTGTGGAATTGGATGGTATATAAATTTTACATATAAATTATCATGTTATTATAATTATTTATATACATATTACTCATAATTATATCCATCCAAAAAACATAGTGTTGAATAACAAATTACACCATGGTGTGGAGATAGTAAGTCGAACGTATGCACGCATGGGGACATTATCATTCATAAGATGGGTAGAATAATGAATATAGTTGATCCGTATTTCTAATAACATCACATTATATATAATTTACTTTATTTATTATTTTATAATGTAATTAACAATGAAATGGTAAGTGGCAGAATAAGAGAACATGAAAGAGTGTGTTGGAATCATTACCTCTTATTCGGGTTCATCCTTTTGATTTGATCAAAAGGGATCCTAAGGTCGAATTTCTATTCAATCAATGGCCTCTAGGGTGAAGTGAGGGAAGTTGAGAGAATATTTTGGCAGGGTTCGGCCGAACCAAAAGAATTTGGAGGTATTGATTTTTGAGAAGGGGGAGTGCCCTTTTATAAGTGGGGTGAGGGGCACCGTAGGAAAAACGTAAAATATTATTTTATAATAAATTCTTATTTAGTTTATAATGGTTCCAAAGTGACTTATTTCGAAGATAATGTGGGTATGGGTAGAAATAAATTCCACAAATAGATTTTAGACAGGTTTGGGTCACTATATTAACCTTATCATTTATATTTAACTCTTAGTTAAATAGTTTAACATTTACCATGTCTCTTTGTATTTTTATATTATATGGTTAAAAAAAATACTATAACAAGACAATAAAACCCCAAGTGGTTCATTATTAATATATATAACCTTATCTAATTCATTTTTAAAACCTTATATTTTTAGGAATTGAATATCGATTAATAATATAATATTTGTTTCAAATACTATTTTATGTCAATTTTGACACTATTTAATAATTGATTTTTATTAAAGTCATAAAAACCTTATTAATTAAAAATAAATTCATTAAATAAATAATATCATATCATATTAACCTAGAAAATCAGTTGAATTCATATAAAGTCTAAAATTACATTTATTTGGATATTTATAAAATCAATTATTTTAATATTTCATTTATTAGGTAATTACTGCATCACCATTGTGTCTCAAATAAATTAAAATATTTAATGAATAAAAATTATAAATAAAAAACCATTATGTACTAAATATTTTTATCTTTCTATTAAATATTTATAATCTAATTTATATTATATATAACTCTATATTTAAAATGTTTTAGCTATTAAACATTGATTTTAACTCTTTTAACTCTTCCTTGAATTAAATAATATTAAATGTCGTAATCTAATCCAAGTGGATCAAAGAGGTTCATATTTTATTTATACTGTTTTTTTGGTTTATTTATAATTATCCAATAGAATTACACCATTTTTTAGGGTAATAATCATATCATTGTTACCCTTGATTAGCCTATTTACTTTTAACTATGGTAAATAAAAGTAAAAAGTTACTATTCACCAAATTTTTTTAACATACTCAATAAAATTTTAATCCATGATAAAAACCATGTGTATCATATTTTTTAAATTCCACTCACAAAGGAGGTAAAATTATGTTTTATGTGAATTTGCAAATTTCCTAGGAGGTGGGTTAAATAAGGTGAAAATATCAATAAAATTTTCATATTTCTAAAATTATTATAAACATAATCCAATGAATTAAAATGAAATTATTTAAGTATTATGTATCTATTTTGACCTAAAATAAATTTAAATAAAATAAATAATTATTTAAATAAAAATTTTGTTTTAAACGATAACTTTGTGTATTTTGACTATTCGTCAAAAATTGAACGATTTCAGAAAAATACCAATAAAATCACCCTAGGCTAATTTATATATTCCTAATCTTAACATGAAGTATATTTTACCAAATTCAAAACATAGAAGTTGAATTTATTATTTTAAAATTAATTTCCTTTGTCAAAACCAAAAGGCGTATTTTTAAGAAACAATATCTATCAAATCATTGACACAACTTTATTTCCAATCTCAATGTGAATTTACATAAAATGACCAGAATTAGATAAAATGGTAAAAATATAATCTATTTATACTACCAAAAGATTAAAATTTATAATTTAACACTATAAATTATTCTGATTAAAAAAGACGTTTCCAGATAAAATATTGTATTTTTCACTATACATCCAAATATGTAAGTTATCAGAAAAACACCAAATATTTATTTAAACTAAATTCTTATGTCCTAATTCTATAGAAAAGGTTTATTTTGTCAAATTTAATATATAAAAGTATCCAATTTTGGATTTAAAAATGGTTCACCATTAAAAGGAGGGAAAAGTACATTTTTGAAAAATACTTCTTTTATCTGAAAAAATGAACTAGTTCTTACATTATTTCTAAGAAACTAATATTATAGATTCTAAAATTATAAGGAAAATATAGAGTTCAAAATTTATTTATTAATAATAATAACCGCTTTTGAATGTCTAGTTTGGTATGTGGTGGTGTGCTTGAACTTGGTGTTGCGTGCAGTGAATGTTATTTAATTATATTGAATAAATAAGGTTCTTTGAAATCTTGGGGTGTTACAATATTTGTTTGTATTTTAATCCTTCAATTTTTCCATGAAATATATTTGAAAAACATACATATTTTATTTTATAATAACGTGTCTATGAATTTTTTTAATGGAATCCTTTTTTGGATTATATTCATTCATATCTGAGTTACAATGATGCCTTTCTTTATGATGAAATAATATAGCAGTATATTTTTTATACAATCATATTCAAATATATTCTGAATTAATAGAATTAAATATAAATTTAAATAATTTAATAATATAAATATTATGGGTTTCCATATACTAGATGATTTATTTATATAATATTAAAACAATTTCATCACATTACATTTTCATAGTGTCAATCATACCCTATAATGGTATACTATAAGATTATACTATAAATCACTAACATTATTAAAAAAATTGATGATAATTAAATATGTGTTCCTTACGATTTTAATTTCATGAATCCTAAAAATCCCCCAGTATTGAATTTTTCTGAATTGTAGTTTACCCAAATATGAATTATAGATTACTGGTATAGGTTTTTATATCCCCTGATAATTGTTAAGAAACTTATAAGCATTGATATATATACCATAGAAAGAGAACTAATATTTGGGTTTTCAAAAAATATATCCACCCAATGATTATTCCATCTATACTGTATGATCTTTAAATTCTATATATAATGGAATCATATTTTCAAAAAACAAATATGTCCACTATCAACATAGCTTGACACTCTCTACAAATTGTATATTTTGTACCTTATAATGTTAGACATTCAACCTTAATATTATTCCCGTAAACCATCATTCATATAAATATAATAACCATTTATTATGAAATGATTTTCCATTATTTATTATCAATATCCTATGTTCTAAAATCTTATTTTTATAAGAATTTTAAATTACTTATATAGTATACGATACAAAAAATTCATTACAAATATTTTAATATTATTATTATAATATATTTCGTATATCCCCATCTTCCAATATTAAACTAATAATTTATTTTCATTGAGGGTTAAAGAATGGTTTTTATATTATTCAGAAGCATCTCACAAGTTCATGAACATGATTCAGGATTCTATATCATGGGGAGTTATTATACTACTGAATGTTTCACATTCATTATGAATGGATAATCATGAAATCTAATAAAGTATCTTGTTACTGAATTTGGATAACACTATTATTTCATTAATGATCTACAACGCCCATTTTGTATGTATATAGAGTACACATGATAGATTTTCCTAGAATAAATTTTCAATATGTATTCCATATACTAAAAATAGTAGATATGTAATTAAACTATTGTGAAATCCCTTAGGTAATATATATATGGTGGATTTATGATTCCAAAAAGCATGGTATATATACTATCATAGTTCAGAATTATTCCCATAATGACCTTGTCAACAATTAAAACCTATTTCATCCTCAATAACTTGGATAGTTTTCTCACCTTTTCATATTGATGCTTATCTCTAGGAGAAGACATTCTAGGGTTAAACTATCCCCGAGTTGGGAAAATTTTTATGTTTTCTATTATATAATTCATATTTCAAAATAATTCATAGATATGCTAAGCAATAATAAAACATCTCCAATAATTTATCCTCACTTCTTTTACTTTCCATAAAATTACCAATACATAATTCACCAGAATCCATTATTCTTCAATTTGGTAAAATGGAAGATATAACATTGTGAATTTAATAAATATATTGAAAAAATAATCATCCTAAAAAATAAATCAAGGTACTAAAACTGTTAAAAAGTTTTCAGTTTAAATTAGAATTCCTGGAATTGTTTTTAATATATTTATTTTCAATAAAATAATAACATGAAATATATTTATTTAATATTTATTATTGAAATATAAATGAAACATTTAAGGGTGAATACCACTCCAAAACATGCCTATCTTCTCAAATAAAATATAATTCCATTCTTATTCATAAAAAATAATCCTTTCATATTTAAATCTAACGACGTTTTTGTTTTATGATTTTTTAAATGAAATAAAAAAGACAAAATAGGTGATAAAATAATTCCCCGTTAAAATTTTCTTCAAAATTGACTATAATTATATAAAATATATTAATTATTTCTCACAAAATTAAAAATAATCATTCCTAAATTTCATAAACAATTAATGTTTCATAGATTTATTTACCCATATGTATACAAACTATAAATTGAATGAGAAGGGATTATATCATTTCATACTAGATAAAATTTTCATCAATCATTACACTCTAATAATAAATTTCCCTACTCTGGGAAAAAAATTGATTGGTTCATTTTGATAATAATGATCTCCATTATTATTAAAAAAATATGATAACAACTATAAGGTGACTAAAAATCAGCTTCTTCAAATAGTATGACGTTTTTGTCAAAATTATAAATTTATTCATAAAATTATTAATATAACATCTAATATAAATTTTAACATAGATATTCTATTAAATATTTAATACATAGGAAAAAAATTATTCATTCCAAATGAGTATTATTTATTTTTAAAAATACCCATATATGATTTCAATAATTAATTTTATTATAATTTATTAAGGAAATATTTCTCCAAAAATGGTAGGATCTAAAATTTTATAACCAGTGTTAATATTATAATAAATTATACATTTTACAATAGAATTTTTATTAATGGATACATCAATAGTGTGATATACATGAAATATATAACTATGTTAGCTTCTTCATAACATTTTCCAATTTTCGCCCCATGATGAATATATTTCAAAACAACTATATATAGGTATTTCCATTTAGAAGGAATATTTTAATATAATCTATTTTGGGAATTCCCCAATGAGTAAAATTCAAAATTTATCTTTCCACTTTTTAAAACATTAACATTTTCATTAGTTCTCACAATAAGAACATAAATCATATTTAGTTCCCTATATGGTTTTCACAATAATGTAACCAACAAATAGGGATAAATGATAATTATATTTTTCATATATATGACTAGAAAATATAAGAGGTTATTCAAGAGAAATTTGATGTGCTTTTTATAATCATTATGCTTTGAAATTTTTACCAATAATTTGTTTACATTGGAAAACATGATCCTCTAAAACAAATCCATTTCATTATGTTTAATTCTCTGATTTTATTTACGAATATAATAAAAATCATAATATATTGAATTATTATTTCCTATTTTTGATTCCATTAATTCTAGAAATATATTTAAAAATATTTTGTCGAATGAACAACTTAATTTCACATTATATATACCTATTTAGAATATAATGGGATTTATGTTGAAGATAAGAATTCATGATATTCATATTAGTAATTTGGTACTTTTTTCTTCTCATTGGTATAAGAATTCACTTTATATATTTTTCATTGCTGATTATTTTATCATATATGTTTTCTATATGAAAAATAAATCATTAAATATGATAGAATCTTCTGTGAGTCCCAATCATGGACTCTCATTTTTTATTTTAATTACAATAGTCAATTGTTTTGAACACATCATCTAAACATTATTTTACAATAATTGTTAATGTACCAAAATATACTTAATGAGCATGGATAACTTTCAATTAATTTAAAACATAATTCGATAATTATTGTTTGAAACATTATTGAGATTTATTTCAAAGGATTAATCATCAAATTTATAGATTTGGTTATCTTCATTATATAATATTTTGAAACAATCCTATCTTATGAATCCCTATATATGTTAAAAAATCTATAAAAAATAATAATCTAATATTAATATAGAAAATTTTTTTTTTAATATATATGCTTTTCTTTTTAATCTACAGTTTTTACATCATCATAAGAATGATTCGTTATTCTATAATTTTATAATTACACAATAAATCCAATGAACCCTTCTTATACATATAAAAATTTCATCAATGACCTAAAAATTTGGATATCAAGATATGAATTTCATATTACCAAGATTTTATAGAGTCTATAGCAAGTTAATTTTTTCATTTTAACATATATGTTCAAGATATTTTGTAGAACCAGTAATTTTATTTTCTTATTTTTCTCCATAATTATATGGTGGGATTTTCTCTTACTTTTTTTATTTTTATAATATTATTTTCTAGTCTGATAGTTTTTAAAAAACATGTTGAAAAAACATTAAATTGAAATCCACCATAACATTCTATTCATTATTTACTATAAGAATGTTCTCAATTAATATTTTTGGAAATTATATTCCTTTATGTCTGTAAACTCTTATTTATTTTTTTGGTTAATAGAAATTGTTTCTACTTTTATTTTGATAAAATGGTTTTCATTGTTTTTAAAATTACTAAAAAATTACAATATTAACAAACTTTATATTGGGAATGTATTCATTATTTCCCATTTATTTAGTTTTTCTTCACTATAATTCTTGATTACTCAAACATTTTTTTTAAAAGAGAGAATCATTAATATTGAAAATCACCGGACGTACAAGTGCCAAGCCATGAAGGGAAATGATCCATCTAGAGCTGGTTAACATCATATGGGCCTGAGGCTACCAGCAGATGGGAAACGTTGTTTCGATCCCTTTTTGTAAAGGAGTGTGTGCATAATCAGACGACTTGTTGGAGAGAAATGATTCGCCTGATGAGGGATACAAATGACTGGAGGATACCATTATTGAAATTGATATAATTAATAATGGTGAGACAATCTGATTTGAGGTTGAGTTTATCCCATCTTTGATCCTTGGAGAGCATCAAACCTGCAAGGATAATAGTATCCTCAACCACCATAGGTTCCCAAAAGGTGTGGTGTGATTCATGTATTTCTTCAATGACATTCCCCGAATGGTTTTGGGATAAAATTCTTAGGGAAATAGGATCATCCTTGGGGAGTGACGCATCCACATTAATATTAATAATCTCTTCTCTTGGAGGACACTTGTAGGAGGGAAAATAGGGTGTTCTAATTGGCTTTTGTTTTCTATTATGTTTCTTCCAAACCACAATCTCCGAAAAGGCCTACTCAATCCCGAATTTGGGGGGTCTGTGAACGTGGTTAAAAACTAACTCGTTGCGATGGACCCAAATGATATAGGCCAGGGATCAATGTGAACTCTCTTTAATAGACAAGAAGGTGGAGCACCAATGCATCAAGAAATATGGGATTTCATATGCCATTTCCAGTAAAGGATCTTAAGTAGAGTCCCATTTTTTCCATATTTACATAGCCCATGGGAACTAGATGATGGCGTGCAAGGGAGATTCTGGGAAATTCTGGCAGAAAGGGTATTAATCGTCACTGGAAATATGTCTAAAGACGATAATGATCATGGTAGGATGGGTGATAGTCCATACCTACCACCAAAAGGTGTGAATATTTGGGGGAACGTTGAGTTTCCAAATTGACTTCCAGGGTCCACCATCCCAATCTATTGATTGATTACAAATGGAGATCATGTACTTGGATTTCACCGTGTAGGCTCCCGAAAGGTCATTGATCTATAAGAGATGATCAAGGCCTGCGTCTAGGACCCTGGTGGAACTCATGATAATTATTTTCACTCATTCATTAAACCATGTGTGAATCTTATCCAAACACCATCTGGGACCCTGGTAGGAAAAGAGGCACCTGAATGTTGCATCTTCAAAACCTGGTCGGGCTGGGGATGAGGCCTGCACACCTTCTTCATCAATCAGACAAGGATAAGTCCAAATGTTAATTGTTTGGAAATTCTCAACCCTCCATCCAATTACATTTTCCATGAGACTTATGTCCCCAAAAATCTTTCTCCATAAGAAACTTGGATAGGGGCCAAGAGTGGAGACGTGGAAGTCCTTATGGGGAATGTATTTGGCTTGGAGAACACATGCACAGAGGGATGATGGATGGTTAATCCGGTGCCAACCTTGCATAGCTTGCAGTGCATCATTGAAATGAAAGAGATTCTTGAATCCCACACCTCCCTCAGCCTTGGGTTTGAATAGTTTCTCCCAGGAAATCAAGTGGATTCATATCCTTCAACATTCTTCCCCCACCAGAAGATGGTTGTTCGTGTGTGGATCTGATTGAAAATGACCGCCTGAATCTTAGACAGGGACATAAAATAGCTGGGGATAGACTATAGGACTGCTTTAACAAGGATATCCTTACCGGCATTGGAAATTTTCATTAAGTTCTAGCCATGAATTTTCTTCTAAATCCTATCCATTAAAGAAGAAAAGATTTATTTTTTTGAGCGGCCAATAACCGTGTGAAGCCTGAGATAATTCTGGTGTTTCTTGACAAAATGGATTCCTGTAGATTCACAGAGTTCTTCTTTCTTTTAAGGAGGTACTCCTGCGCTGAAAGAGATTTCTGACTTTCCATAATTGATAGACTGGTCGAACGCCCTCTCGCACTATTGGATCACATGGATGTTTACCCAGCATTCATTAGTGGCTGCTTTGGAGAAATAGAGGTAGGCATTGGTTTATAAGATATGCGAAACCAGTGGGATTACACATAAAACCTTTTCCCCATGTATAGGGTTAGAGGATGCAGCCATGGAAATAATGTAAGAAAAAACATCATCCACCAAGATAAAGAGAAATGAGGAGAGAGGATCTCCCTAGAGAAGTCCCTGGGATGGGTCTAATCCTTGGGTGAGCTCCCCATTGACCTTTATTCAGAAGAAGATGGTTAAGACACAGTGCATGACCATATCTACCAATTTAGAACAGAATACAATTTTCAGCATTACAACTCAGAGGATGTAATATTCTACATTATCATAGGCCTTAGTCATATCCAGTTTCCAGGCCATGGTTCTTCGTTTTGTGGTGGAGTGTGTTTCCATAGTTTTGAACACTTCATGGGACACAATTTCATGATCAATGATCAGTATCTTGGCCATGAAAGAACATTGGTTTTTTGAGATGATGTCATGTAACCAAGGATATAGCTGATTAACTAATATCTTTGTGAAGATTATGTAAGAGACATTACACAGGATGATAGGTCAGATGTCATGGAAATGCAAGAGGTTTCTTTATTTTGGAAATGAGGAGGAGGAAAGTTTCATTGATGGAGGAAATGCTTGTTTTCCCAGCCTAGGTATTCCCCACCATATTGCAGATGTCGGGACCCATAATGTGCCAGTATTGTATGAAGAAGAGGGTGTTGAGCACATCCGGGCCTAGGGCCTTAGTGGGGTGAATATGTTCCATATCCAGATGTATCTCCTCATCCGTCACATCTTTGGTAAGTTGCCAATTGATCTCATCATTGATCACATGTTTAACGCAATCCTCCACTTTAGAATAAATGATAGGAGTTGCTGCAAGAAAGTGGTTCTGAATGTAACAGGTCAATGCTTAGTGTATTCTAACGGTGTAAGAGACTTTGCTACAATATGATTGAGAGATGAATTTAATTGAATTCTTCCGGTGCCTAGCTTGTGCTTTCTGGTGAACATACTATGAATTAGTGCCCCTTTCGGTTCTGTGGGGGTCCTACTACCACATATCCTAGAAGATTTCCTTGACACGCAGTGCCGCATCCAGATGTTTTTCATTGGCACTGATAGAAGAGGGATTTTTGTTATATGGGGTTTTATTGAGAAGGTTATGAAGATTCCTTTCAAGGAAATCAGATTTATTATCGGGATACTATAATTTCATATCTCTCCAAGACCAAATATTGGATGCGACCTATTGGAGATTGATTCCAAAGTCTCCGTGATTACCCCTACATCTTGTTCGGATTACATCTTCTCATTAATGTTCTTTTTTTCAAAAACATTCAAATGTGACGGGCCAGCTAGATTGCATGTTCCGTTCACCTTGACTGCAGTCAATGACAATTGGGCAGTGTTCTGCACAGTTGAGTGTCAAGTGGCTGATGTGGAACATTCTGATGCAATTTTTCCAATATGTTGATCCTATAAATTTGTCAAGTCTCTCAGTGATGCAGGTGCCATCTCTATTAGCCCAGAACCATGCGAACGGATTACCCGTGTAACCCAGATTGACCAGGTCCGCCCTAGATACCGCCTACTTAAAATTTCACATCGAAGAAGATGTTCAGACTATTCATCCAACTTTTTTCGTATGAAACATAATCTCATTGAAGTTCCCTCCAAATAGAATAGGTCTCAAATGATCTTGAAAGAGCTTGCAGAGATGTTCCAATGTTTTCTACTTCTCCCTATGCGACGCCCAACCATATAATCCCACGAAAGTCTATGGTGGGGTGTGGTCCGAATGAATAGCCACAACCACATGGTGCGAGGAGAAGGACACAATCTTAACGTCATCATAATCCTTCCAAAAGAAATAGATACCCCCGAAGTGGCCTTGTCAGGAGACCGGGAGGCAGCCTTGGGAGCCACATTCTGGAGTAATGATTGTAGTGTCCTTATTTGTTTCTTGTAGAAAAGTATCATTTTATATGTTTAGTTTATATTGGAATCTAACAAAATATTCTATATATAAATTAATAATTTTTTTGATAATAAAAATAATTTTAACATTTCATCGAATTTATTTATAATATAATAGTATTTAAATTAGTCTTAGGTTTAGAGAAATCACATGAAAGTCAATTTTTAATGGCACAATGGTTGCATCATGGATGGAGGTAATTTTCTAAATTATCTTGATCATTTTAAAGTCGAGTGTTAAATAAAATAATAATTTTTATTTCCCTGAAAATAAAAATTACTGTTTCATTACGAACATAAGAAATTGTATAATTTAATTTATAAAATGATATTCATATCAATTTGGTACAATGTTATTATTAATGATTGGTTCTTATTATAAATATTCAATGAAAAAATTTACACTTATAACATGGACATCACTACTTCACGATTTTTTGAGGTAGAAATGATATCAATTTAACTGAAAAAAGATTAATCAAGTGGTTACTATCCTTTTATTTTAAACCAGAGTTCAATAATATTATTAAATTTAGGAACTATAATTTATTACACTTCTCATGATCTAGATATCTTTTTAATATATTATTTGGTCAATGTTTCATTCTAATAATTGTATTGATAATGATAAAATTATAACTATAACTAATTTTAACATCACCTTGAATTCACATCATTGTAAATTTATAACATTACTAAAAATTTTAATGAAGAAAACTACATAGAAATTGAGAATCCATTTCATTATGTGACCTATTTGTGCTTCCAATTATAGGTACACTATGGTTTATAAACAACAATATGAGTTTTTTTGAATCGGGGATGAGGTAATTTTATACAAATTATCCACTTATATAGTTCCATTTACCTATATAATGTTAATTTAAATGGCCTATATTTCTCTTAACTTAATTTCATTCACATGAAAAAAATCGAGAGTATATAAAAATCAGGATTTATTTGCAAGACAATTCCTACAATTTGTTGTAATGAAAACAAAAATAAATATGACACACTCTACTAGAAAAACCCATGTGAGATATAAACAAGGTGTTATCTTGATCCAATGCTAGAAAAATCTGGATTTTTTATGGTGTATCTCAAACACATTCAACACATTACATGATCATTTATCACCCACATTATATTTTAATAATATGATATTATAATTACAAAAATGTCTGACATCAAATTTAACATAAATTAGTTTTTTATGATTTTCTCTATATACTTATTAAACTATTACTTGTAAAACGACATAAAATTAATACAACTAAATCATTAAATATTTTCATAAAATAATTAAGATATAATTTTCAATCTTCTAAATACTTGTATTAAATATTAATTCTCCATATTATCAATTGAAAACATGCTGGTTTCACATTGATCAACTTCTCTACCATAAGTATAGGCCAATTTCCCAAATGGAAAATATGATATAATACTCTATATATTATTCCACCTTGTTTAATTCATTTTTTTCCATTGCTTAATATATATAAACCTAATCTCCACTACTCTCTATCTAACAGAAATATACATCATGTTGTTATATTTTGGGATTCTATATTTTATCATTCTTCATCATTATTATGTTTTATGTACTGTCAATGATGAATTGGGATCACAATAATTATATTATACATAAAATTATAAAAATGTATATTGTATCATGTACAATAAATTAGTTTCTGTAACATAAATTATGACAATATGATGAATGAACTATATGTTTCTTTTTTGAGAAAATCGAAACATGATGAATTTTCAAAAATACCGGTATTCAAGAATCATGAATTATCACTAGTATACTGTCATCGTTCCTTTTTCATTTTAATGATATTTATATAATATACATACTTCACATAAATAATTTTTCATCTATAAAGACTGTGTTTTTATGGAATTAATATATACCTATGATACTATCAATTCAAAATTACAGCCACACCATAATATTTTGTGAAAATCAGACATCACTAATCTTATTTTAATACATTTTTCTACTAGAAAACAAATTTACCAAAGAATGATTTCAGAATTTAAATCTTTTCTATGTATCATCCTATTAATTTATTATCTTCATATTGATTTGAAAATATATTCTTATAATGTATGTACTCTTAAGTTTATAATTTCTTTTTACCTAATAAAGATATACCCTAGGAGATTATTCTAGCATAAAAACATAGCTCAAACAACTCTATAAACATTCAATATATTTTTTAATTATTTTCACCCATGAACAAAATTAGGAACTCGTTTATACAATAAAAAAAATTGAATTTACAATCTGATACATTATAATGTATATTGTGGGATGTTTATCAAAAAGACATTTATTTATATAACATGGGATCATTATCATATATACATATTGAATCAAGATGATCTTGGTTTTTTTAGAAGGATATATACAATAATATAATTGAATATAATATATGTAATATCTATTATGTATATTATATAAACTTGTCTTTTTGCCTAAATATATATCCTATGAACAGAGATTTATAGAAATTTTGAAACTATATTCATACTCATTATAGTGTTCAAGGATGAAAAATAATAATTATATTTTGAATATTTATTAACATAAATCATCATTAACTTCTAAATATACTTCTTAATACTTCTCAATGTTCCTTAACCCCAATTATTCAAATTTTTAATTCTATGAAATGAATATTGTTTTCCACAGTCTATCATATGAGATCATTTTTTCTTAATAATATTCTTTCATTATTTTGATTATTTTGTAGTGTCTATTTTTTACTAGAATTAATAGAAAATGACATTTAATTGTATAATTCATTTTATGATTCTTGTAATTTTGAAAAGAAATAAAAATCATAGGAACATGATGAAATATTCAATATCATAGAGAATTATTCAACTATTTAATATATTGAATGGTATTTTCATGACACACTATGGACTTTTTTGTGGAAACAAATTTAATATGATATAAAACACCACTATTTTATTTAATTGAAAAATAATCAATTTTTTAACTATGGAAAATACACATGTGGGATTATCCAACAACAATGTTTCACATATAATATAACTTCATTGGGATACATCATGCATTATTCATCCACCGTGAAATCACATTGGCACTCCAACCTAATAGGATTGTTTTTCTCTCCCACCATGGTGTCTCTCTTATATTAGAGTGTCCCTAGGATCACATGAATTACAAAGTCCTATACAACCTCATGATTCATTTGTTATACTATTATATCAATCGCTATTAATCATGGATTCTTGTCTCATTTAGATGACATAGATTCTCTATTGTTCAGATATCCAGGAGTTGGCCTACATCTTATTCAATATCCAAGATAATTCCTTGGACAATATATTATTATGTGAACCTAAATAAATCATGAAAACTCTATAATGTAAAATTAATCCCCATTTGATTTCCACGGGGGGGGGGGGGGTATATTCACAACCGCTTTGGGATTCCCATTATAGAATAGTGGTTCAAAATAAAGTCTGAATTCTTGAAAAAACTGAAGGGGATTACATTCTATAATATAGATAACATTATCCAACTGATTAAATAGATAAATAAAAATAAAATTATGTGTTTCATAGAATGTAATACAATAAAATGTCATAAAAACAATAAGGGTTATATTAATAAAATACTCAGCAATAATTCAACATCAATGAATATAAAAATACACAATGAATACTGGAGGACCGATTTATCACTGTCACGTAGTTCACTACATAATATCAACGAGATATAACTCCAGAAGATAATATTTAAAAATCATATTGCTTTAGTAGTATTGTATGGAACCTTGCCCAAAACAAAGTCAGGGAAAAAAACACAATGAGAATAATAAACAATGTGTGAATATATAAATTCAATAGCCATCACCAAGACATCTCATACTCAAAACTATGAAATATACAATTCAATAATCAATATATTTAAAATAGGTGTGATTAATATAAAACATTTTTAGTTTATATATATATGAGATGAAAAATTGTGCACCATGAAGGTTCGTCGTGTCCTTAATGCCTTCCCATGAAACTCATACACATAATTCACATCATTTAAATGATGTATGACCAAATATTCCATTTCTACTACCGAACCCATTTCATGGAACACATGTATTATAATGGAGGTGAAATACCTTTTGTTGAAATAGACCACGAGACTAGGTAAAATATATTGAGGCACATTCGATGGTAATCAGGAACTCATGCACCCATGTCCATGAAAAGTTCTCATAACCAAAATAATTATTCAAATCATTTTCACATTTTAAAAATTTTTCAAACAAGTTGTGGGAAAATACCACAAACCATAATTTCTAAATCAATAAAACAAAGAAAATTCATGAAGATTTTGGAAAAAATTTAAACAATTTATCATTGAATGATTGACCTTAATGTTGTTCAAAAATTGAATAGGGAGGGAGGGAACATATATCAAAAGTGTTTCCCACTAAGAATAATTAGTTCAATTATTTACTAATGATAAATTTATCATATCCCATAATTGAATAATAATATATATTAATCAAAAAATACCATAACCCATAACATTACGTAAAAAATCTGCGGTCTATTTTTATTCTTTACAAAATCATGATATTTACATAGGTATTGAATAATGTAAATAATCCACATTAAATACCTTTATATATTGATCGATACCCATATAAATAAATTTTCTAGTGGGAGTTGGATGACCAAAAATTACAAGGAAGATACTTGGGATCAAGGGAAAATGAAAAATTCGTAATTAGAACTCAACAGTGATGGAATTAATATATCTAAATAAAAGCTGAAAAATTCACATCAGTCGTGACTAGTATACTATGTGTTTCATCATGATATCTACATATTCAAAAAATAAAATCTCTTTTATTTTATTCCCAAAACTCCTTTCAATATTAATATAATTAAAAATAACTACATACAAAACGATCAAGTCATGATTTTTTTATTCAATCCGTAAATCAATTCTTGCAACCAGATCCAACCTTCTTCACTAATTATTTGTCCAAGAACATAAATAAATTAAAAAAACTCTTATAAAAAATTATTTAACATTAAAAAATGTGTATCTACATAAAATGAGGGGTGTAACATTTTATGCACCATTGGGATTTACTTCCATATATTGATTGAGGCTATTGATTTTTTGGAATTGTTCATACCATAACTCTAAATCATAGTTCCCTTATTTATAAGATTCATTACATAACCCAAATTGTTACTAGAAAACCAATACTATAGATATCTATCTATCTCCAATGACCATGTTATTTCATATTTAGATTATTATGAATGGTGTGGAAAAATATCTCATAAGGCTCTAAAACCACATGATCCCAACAGATCACATGGTCAAAACTGAATTTTTACATCTAATATATCGATATTTCAAATACAATAGGAATTGGTCCAATATTTTATGGATTATTTAACTAATAATATACTTTTACAAAAAACTACATTATATCATTGGTTTTAATAAATTTAACATGATATATTACTATTCCTAGAAAAAAAAATATATTCCAATCATGGTGAAACAAGAAAGAATACATGATTAGAAACATCAAATGATATTTTTCAAAAATTAAAATCATCAATGGACGTATAATGAATATAGAATATATCGACAATTTTCTTGTTCATATATAAATTATTTATTGTATCATACTCTAGACTTCGTCTAATTAATGAGTTTTTCCAATTATCATCCTAATAATGTGGTGAACATCATGGGTCATGTTCAAAAACTTATATGGTGCAACGTTATCTATGGCATGATATATTTATTTTAATGAAAACTCCACTAAATGAATATGGCCTTCCCATGAACGATCAATGTTTATCACATATTCTCTGAGCGTATCTAATGTGGTCTATATCATAAAAAATTATTAGTCATTCATTTTGGGATAATATGTTATGTTTATGGTCAATATTATTTCAAGGGAATTTTTTAGGGAAAACATAATGATGAGTTAATTATAGGGTATTTTTTATATATACTGGAAAATACTAACACATAAATTTTAACCACTTCCATAATATAGATATTTTCTAAATCATTCAACATATTATTCTCCCAAGTTTTAAGTAAGTGTGATAACATCATGAGTCAGTAAATAATAACATAAATAGTTCAAATTATCATAATAGTGATTCATGGTACAGTGAAACAATATATATCAATTGTATCACATTTCCATACTAGTATGATTAATTATTTTAACATTACATTCATTTTTTAGTGTTCAGCCATAATGTATTTGAATGTGTTAAACTTCAATACATAGTCCATCATACATAACTCAAACCAAATAAACAAAAAAGTTTCATTATTTTCATGAAATCATTCATAGTTCTCTTATTATTATCATATTTTGAATGATGATAGGAATAAATAATTTTATCCTCGAAAAATAGAGGAACTGATTTTTATCATTGAAAGAACATCATAGAATTTGTATCTTCTTTCCAATTATCATGTTTTTAACCAACCAAAAATATTTATCTCACATTAACACAATAAATATTATTCTATAGATACTTATTCAATTTGTCAAAAAATTAGGAATAATAGTAACTATAATGATAAATATATCCTCATCCAACTCATCATATTCCATATTCATATTATTAATTACAATGATTTCCCCCCTAAAATTAGGACTCTATAAATACATTATTATTAAAAAATATATTTAATTCATCCAAGTAAAATTCAATTTCCATTGAGCATAAATCGAGTGGGCATCAAAAATTTATATAATTGATAAAAAATCATATCTTTATGTTCGAATATCAGTAGGAGAAATTGTGTTTTAGGTTATTTTGATCACATATCATGTTGAACATTTTAATAGAGTTAGAAGACCAATTTTATTTTTTCCTCAAAAAATAATACATTTTTTAGATCAGGGACCATAAGCTACCAAATGATCAATCCATGTGATAACACAACCCAATCCAGTTTTGAAATAATGGCAAAATAAATCATTTCCATCACTTAGTTAATGAAATATATAATCAATATCATAATTATTTTGATCATCCAGTTTCTCTAATAATATTCAAAAATCACATTCAAAAAATAATGAAATAATCTTATTGTTTAACATATTCATGGAATATGTGGGAATATAGAATTCATCTAAAAAGAATTCATAATATGCTACTAATTTTAAAATGTTGTGAAACAAGAATACTTTCTTTTTTGGATTATAAGAGTTAATAAACTCAAATATATTTGTATAAATTAATATTAAATTTTATGAAATTAAAAATCTATCACAGTGAACATATTGTATCCTAATATAACACATCATGTATTTATCATCATGGTGATAATCTCATAATTCATTGACCAAATTATCTGTATAATCTACATGGTCATATTTGAGGTTAAAAAATCTACATTAATTTCTCAATGAATTGAAAAAAATAATTTTTATGTGATTCTAGATATAATTTTATTTATAAATAGAATAATTACTACTAGTAAATTTTTGAGCAAAATGAATATGTAAATGTATTCCTATTACCCATAACGACTTCAAAAACCAGCCTGTAGGATTTTCTGCTTCTTTATCCTCTCATGATAATACATTAATGAAAAGTAATTTTTTGATATATTTAGGCTCGCTAAATTGATTAAATTGATCAAAAATATAAATTAAGATGATCTCAAATATTTACTGAAATAGAATTTAGCTAATAATAGTTAATAAAATGATTGATTGTATCATCTGGATTCTTGGAAAAAGAACCAATGTAGACCATGGTGATATATTTTGTTTTGAAAATACAAATATTTTTTATACACAATATAGAAAATCAAATATCATAATTATGATAGAGTAATATTATATATTTTATGTCAAATAGAATTTATTCTTGGTAATATGTTGATAGAAAATTACACGTCAATTTAAATTGGAGAAATAAAAATGTTATCTTAAAATCCATCATGGTATCAATCTATAATGGATGAAAAATATCTAAAACTAAATACATTTTCTATCCCCAAAGTGATAATATCCAATAATATATAATATGATTCCACACACATTTATATTAGTATTACGCAACCCATATTGACATAATAATTTTCATTGAATAACTGAATGTCTCCTTTTATATATTTGAATATAACTTCTAGACTATATGATTCCATAAAATCAATGAATAAAACAATCCAATCAATCCCTAACATGATATTTTATATTTTCATATATACATAAGTATGGTCTGTTTAAATTATGGTCAATTAAATCATGAAGTATCATTCCATAAATTGAAACCCTCTTTATTCTCGATTCAGAGGAACTATCATTATATTCATAGTGTGAGGCATAATTTTTGTAAGTAATACCAATTATTTTAATAAATTTGAATAAAAACATGCAATGCATTGGTTTCAAAAATAATAATTATCAAATTTTAATAATGGAGATTATTAAATCATATCATTACAGAAATTCCATCCATGGATGACATAATTTAATTAGCTATAAATACATTATCTTTCTACTACCTGTAACTTATTCCTTCATCATTGCTAATGTGGTGTACAGTGAGGTGCAATTATATTCTTGGAATCACCCATATTTTCTCTATTAAAAGGATGAGAACTAATATTTTGATATATTCATTATTAAGAATATATATTTTTTGACATTATATAATAGTCTCTAATGGATTAATTTCAAATGTCATGGAAATAACTCATGAGGTTTGCATTCATTCAACATATTTGATAGCACTGAGGGAGTTATAATAATTACTTTTTCATATAATCCAAAAAATCAGATTGAAAAAAACTTGTTTTTTCATTGGTAAATGAATGTTACAAATCTATTATGGTGTACAATATGTATAGTGGTATACTAGCCAAAAACTACATGTCCTTTTTATGCATGTTCTAGGATTTTAGTGTTCCCACCTATTTTAAAGGAAAAAATGTCCCTCCATTGATGTTCACATCAACTTATTTCACTATCACTATATTCATTTTCTCATTTTATATGTGATAATTTATATATAACATCGCATAACAATATTGAATATTTAATCAGAGTCGATCTCCAAACATCATCCACACGAGTGATTCATAAGGAAAAACTTTTACTGTTAGATGGGAAAGTATTATAAATTTGGATTCACACTCCTTATCTGATTGGTTTCTTATATTTATTAAGAATAATTATATTGTTCATCAAAATAAAGATAAATGTAGATAGAATCATTTATTAATGAATTCTATAAATTCATCTAATGTGATTCCTTGGAAGAAATATTTTTTAACAGTTATATCCCAAATATTTCAAACTTTTTCCTCAATAATTTACACAGTGGGATACACATTGATTTCAATCGGATTCCTCAAGATACAAGTGGTTATATTCATCCTTAAAATCCATGATTCTTATTTTTTTCTAAATCACCCTAGATAATATTCTTATAGCATTGAATTGAGTGATACACCAAACACGGTTCATTAGGTTGGGATCCCTTCTCCAATACCCTGAATTCTTCCACAATCCATTTGACATGTTTCTGATTCATAAATGGTTCTTATATTGGGAAAATGTTCATAGAACGGTCCTTATTGTTTATTTCTCTTGATAAGGGGAATTTTCATATCATTCGTACAAAAATCAGCCGGCATTCATAATTGAACACATTTATTCCATATTATATGTTATAAGAAAACAAAAGAAGGAACCTAAAAAATATTGTGAATGATTCACTCTTTGTGGGAATAAATATACTGATGCACGATATTGTACTCTTATCGACTAAACCTTTTATGATGTGGTGACTACTAGATTAAATGATATTAAAAATATATTTTTACTTGTAATATATTGGTAACATGAATTTGAGTATAAAAATGATAATATACTTATTTTTATAATTAAATTTTAATTCTAGATATAAATTATCTCTAAAACTACCATTACAGACAAATAGCCTGACCAAAATGCTACCAATTGTAACAATGTAATCCAACCCAATGGAATGGGGAGAAAAATAGGTACACAATCCTTAGGTTACATCCCTTGGAAACCAAAGTATGATAATAAGTTCCTTGGTATTAACCATACTCTATGATATATTTTTTCCTAAAATATAAAACAACCTGAAATATAAAAATATCAATAAAACAATATTGATGATGCATGAAATAAAAACTAAAAGAAATAAAATAAAAAAAGAAAACATAACTTAATCATAATAAATTTAGTAAAATAGACCCCAATAATTCGTTATAAATGAAGAAACTAATAATATCATGAATAACCTTGCACTAATGGTGATCGGTAAGAGTTATTATTATAATACATCTACAAGTTCTAACTCCAAATAGACCAGAATGAAACATCACAATGCTCAACTAGTAATGTATTAAAAACAACACCCATATGTATCATTTTAATAAATGTTTCCATATGAATCGTGATTCATATAAATATATAGTGTCTATATAAACTCATTAATTATTCACATTGATATATGGAAGGAAAAATAATGATAATAACATGAATTTAAAACTAAATAAGAAATATGAAAATAATGTAAAATTTTGTATAATATATATATACATTCCTTAAAGTTAAATTTTTATTTGATTTTTGAAAACTGATTTTTGGGTGAGCGGGAATCGGGCCATACACCAGAGTACCAGATCACCAAAATAAAAAAAAGAAAAGATGAAATACACCTTCATACGAAATTAAAAATCTCACTTCCACTCCATGGTGCCTTAGGACCTTGATCCTCAATCTGCGAGCTTCCTCGAGCCACACCCCCCGACATCGACCCGACTCTCGTCATCTTCATCACATTTATCAGGGATCTCCGATGATAACCCACTAGGTACCCCCATCCAAAGTCCGTCATCAAGATAGTCACGCTTTAATCACCTATAACACCATAATGAGGAAGAAATAACGAACAACAAAGCATTCCAGAAAGACCATAATCGGAACTCAATGCTTCATCAAACCACCTTCAAAGAAGTACCAAACACATCAAACAGAACCATCATCAACTCGTTGTATAAGATAACACAAATAGCCTCCAACAATTCCAGAAACAAGTGAGATCCAACACCATGATGACAAAATAGGACACCTCCATCGATACCCCTAAGTGGCCGCTCGATCTCACAACCCAAAGAAACAATACGACCACTGCGTTGCTCCGCCTTGGAGAGATTATGGGAGTTCTGGAACCAGAGCAGAGAAACAAACCAACCGAGATAGGATGAAATGTCTGCGGAACCTCATCTCGACAATGTCGCATCACAATCTCCTTCAACAAAACATCACGAGCATCACAGATATAAAACAAAACTCATACGCAGAAATAAAAACACTATAACATGAAAAAGGCCATTGATGAAGAGCTGCGCTAGACATCCCGACAGCCACTGCACCCTATATCCCATAGTTTCTACATTTCCACCACTCCTGATCCACCTTAGAGGGGTGTAGAAGAACGAAATACCAAAGCAGAGAAGGATAGGTCGAGGGCTTCGAGCGCCGACACCATCAGCGAGGCAGGAGAGCAGATCCAGACGATTCCAAAAAAAGAAGAACAACACCCAAGAGAGAGGATGAAGGAGAAGCGAGAAGAATGGGGGAGGGGGAGATGATGTCGTAGAGCCGCGCAAAGGCCTCCCCCACCCCGAGCCACAATTGAGGTTAAAACCATGCGTGAGAGAGAAATCAGGTCTAATATACATATACATAATAAGAGATAAGACACATAACATTATGTTTTACACGTTAATGAATACATACTGAAGAAACTCAAAAACTCAATCTGCATCATAATAATGAGAGATTTTTCAATTGTTTGTATTCTTGAGAGGCACCTATACTTATGGACTCAATACATAACTTGGTAGTAAAATAATTGGATTCCAAATAATCATTCGAACAAATATTAATCTAAAGATGATATTTCCATGTTAATGTTGAACTCTTGGAATCATATATCTTCTATGGTCTACCAAAAACATTGGTTTTTAAAATATTTATATCATTTAATTTATTTTCTATAACATTATCAGAAATATAACACACAATGTGTTCAAAATAAAATTTATCATGGTGAAAATTAATTTGTTGTTTATGATGAAAAATTGAAAATATTAGATTAAAAAACAAGAAATAAATTTCTATGAAATGAGATGTGTGATAATCATCCAACCTAAAAAGAGTTTAAAAAAAATAATCACTCTATGAACAATAGATTCAAGATCCCCAGTTTCACCCTTAAATAAATCCAAAAAAATAATTTTCTAGAACCAAACTATTCGAACGTTATATGTATGAAAACCATGGTATAGTGAATCCCTAGAAGAAAGAAATGGAATTAAATTAGTAAAAGAACCAGAATCATTACATATAATTCCCATTGATAGATATTCAAACACATCATTAACTTATTTTCCAAAGGGACTAGGATATTCAAAATCATAATGTGTGACCCCAAGGTTTGTGGGGAAAATTCTAAAACCTAATTAAATTATATGTTCACTGGAAATAAGTGGTAAACAATAAACTAAACTAATTCATGGTGTGATATACTAGTTCAAACCATCTTTACCTGTGATTAACACATAAAAACATGCATCCACTCGCATATAATCATAATACATATTTTCTACCAAAATACAATTCATGAATAAACCCATTAAATCATTCACGTCAATAATTGGTTATTCAAATCATGAATTTATTCTTAAAATAATATCTAATATACTGAAATATTTTATCATTCATTCAAACCTATCGTATTTTTCATTTAGTAACATTATCCAATTCAATTTTTATATTTACTTCTCGCATAAATAATATAACAATATAGATTCCACTTTGATAATATATTTCATTATCGATATAATGGTTTCAAAATTATGAATCATACATGGTGCTCAAACTCTTAAAAAAAACAAAATACCGTAATAGATAAGGAATAACATTATCATTATCACAAATGTAATGATAAAAAATTGAACATATATTATATTTCATTAATCATTATTTACCCAATAAAAATCATCATCATATTATGGAGTCACATTCCAAAATATGACATGGATATACATTAAAATTCTAATCCCTTATTAATTTTTACATTTGACATCCATCATAATTGGAAGATAAAACATATTAATGAATAATAATAAAAACAACAATTTTTGTCGACAAAGATATATTATATAATTATAATAAGGATATGTATTGAAATATATATTGAAGAATAGTTAAAAATTTTAGGATTAATGTATTTTATGTATCAATATAAAATATTCAATGATCTTGGTAATAATTAATTTCTTATTGTCTTTCAGGGAGTAACATTTAAATGGAGAAATCCCAAAGGGGATGAGACTATAAGGTCCCATGTGTTTTTGAATTATTATTATATCAAAAATTTTATTAAATATAACCAAATTCAAAAATATTTTACAATAATGGAAATATAAAAAATGAAATTGATAACATATCATTATTACGAAATTTTGAATAATGGGAAAATAAACCCTATAATATCAAATATAGTACAATGGGGTATTAAAAAGTAGTATAAAAAATAACGACAAACATGAAACAGATATTGTTTTAATCACCCATAAAAATGATTGAACTAATAAAAATTTTAGAATGTTGTAAAATGTGTTAAAGTATGAAATGATTTTTTAGGATAAAATTATAGAATATAAAAAGTCACTAAATATAAGGGATGAATATGAAATTTGATGGTTTTCAATATATATATATTATTCTAGTTGTTTGTGGTATCAATTATGTGACCGTTAAATATAATATATAATATATGACTAAATCATTTAAAAAATAATTATTCTTATTGTGAATTTACTTGATAAATAAATCATTTAATAAAAATAATTGATTCATTTATAATACAATATTACATATTGAAAAGATTATTTGTTTTAAAGGATTTATCTTTATTTTATGTAAATATAGAATTTAATTATACAGGAATATGGTTGAATTTTTTTATTAATGAAAATTTGAATATAGATATATATAACGTGAATATACATTGTATATGTATAATAGATATGTTTTATTCACATTTCCTTATCTAATCCTCTTGAAAAAAATAATGCATAATTATTATTATTTTTAATAATATTTACCTCAATAACCCCCCATGACTAGTTTCCCCATATCTTTTCCAAATTTGTTCAACACCTATTTTTGGGAGAGATATTTTGAATTAGAATATATTTAGTATTCATTAATGGAATATTTAATATTATAATATGATTGAATCTTGAGTTTGTGTAAATTTAATTTGAAATTGGTAATAAATCTCATATGAGTAAATGTAACATTGTTTATAGTGGGTTCATCCCATGTTAGTGTAAGATAATTAATACCAAATAAATACTATAGTATAGTCACACATAGTCACATATCATATCATACATGACCAACAATTTAATAAGATGGGTGTATTTAATATGATATTATATAGTTTTAGAAAACCAAGAAACATATGATGGGTTTAGTTTGGATACTACATGGGATCTAGTATCAGAAGATAAAAAAATACATTATCTTGTCCACACCATATTATTTATATACATGTTAGTTTCTTCTCTTATAATTCCTATGTTAATATTATAAATATTTATTTCTTATTTCATCTATATAACGGAATTATTTTTTATGCAATCCAAAAACATGATGATTTATTCATAAATGATTATTTAATATCCACCCTTACTCTTAAGTCTTTTCATAATTGAACAAAATTACTCAGATGCAATCCAACCAATTAATTATGAAACCAAAACCCTTTGATAATTATTATTACATTACCATTATGATTCTGATTACATTATTCAAATAGTGATGAATATAGATGAAAAATTTTATATATTTTATCCTAAACAATCTACTATTAAATGTTATGAAATTACAAAAATTCAATGGAGAAATTTTTCTAATTAAATTTTTATTAATTATGTTTTATATATTGTTGATAAATAACAAAAATAAATTAATGTTTTATATATAACTGGATTTTTTTTTTGAATATTATTATTATTAATTAATGATTACATTAGATACTCATATAAAAGTATTATTACACACTATGATATAATATACAAATTTTACAATTATTATAAAATAATTATTATGATAAAAGCATAAATATTTCCAATTATATGATGATATTATCTGACTAAATCAAATGAATAGTTTTTATTTTTGAATGTCATGAAAATGACAAAAAATGAACATATTTATAATAGAAAAAGATATTAGAATTAAAATATTTAATAAACTGACAAGGTTAAATAATATTTTGTAATTAATTGGTAAGAAAAAATAATACATAAAAAATCATATTTAATAGTTAATTTATAGAAATTATATAAACTATAATTTTCAATTTTTTTAAAAAGTCTTGACATAATAAGATAATATATAGTTGATAATAACACAAATTATTATCACAATGATATTTAAAAAATTTATGCATAGTGTATACTTGTGGAAATCTCAGTAGGGGTTTCATCAGAAGATAAAATACACCATACTTTTCCAAAAACATATAGTTCAGATTCTTATATTTATTATAAATATATTTATTCCTCTAGAATAATTATACAAAACCATTATCCGTATATATAAAAAATTCCATCTTAATGTTTCAATGTAATGATGATCAGAATTACAAGATTTAACTATTCATTTTAAGTATCATTCATTCCATTGTTTATTTCTAATCATAATCCACATTATTTTCTTATTAATTATTTAATCCAAAATAATAAAAAATTACTGTAAGTATAACTCTATAATTACTATATTATATTTTAATATAGATGGTCTTATATTCCCATTTCACTTTTATGTATTATTTTCTTGTATTTTATGAACCTATTCAAGGACTATACTTTATTTTTATTAGTAATTTTTATTAGTGATTTAAAATTGAATATCATATAATAAATATTTTTTATTATTTTTTATTTTTTAGATAATCATCATATATTATTTAAGTTATGTTAAAATATGATTTTTTGATTGGAAAATTATAAATTATAAAAATGTTTTTTTTGGGAATGTTTTCTATGATAGAATAACATGAAACATATATGATGACAATTTTTATGAATATGATCCCATGTAACAATGATATTTATCTTCTACCATTACACAATAGCTATTTTTCATCTATAGTTTGGATAACAATAAAATGATCAGTGTACAAAATATTTAATATATTAAATATGTAATCGATGATGATAAATGAATATAATTAGATTATATGAATAATTTATAATACATATAAAAAATTAATTTAATTTTATTACAAATTAAGCATATAATGTGTAATATAATTTTTCAATCATGGTTTAGGGGGAACTCATAAAAACATTTACTTGTAATTTTTAACGTATTAATCTTATAACTCACTCAAATAATAATATATATGATTATTAATTCTCATCAACTTTTTTTATTAATATATTGAAATTGGGAATCCTAATATTATAAATTCATTTTTATGGTTTCACTAAAAATACTATCTTTTATGGTTCAATGTATTTTGTGTGTTGAGTTTTTAACATTGTTTTGTAAAAGAAAATCCCTTCTATGTTGTAATATTTTTATAGTAGAAGAAAATGATTTATAATGATGAGTGGTCATGAAATTATATATTATTAAAAAATTATTTTAATGGAATTATAAATTTTTTTTATTTATATTGAAATTATATAATATTTTTTTTTATTTTTTAGAGTTTTGGTTTATTTTAGACTATTTTAGGATGCTTTTTTAATTATCCATGGTTTGATATTAGTGTGGAAAAACATTTCAACAACCCCTAAAAATTGTACAAGGGATTATAGGTGTAACTAAGAAGGTTCATGGTTGGTTCACAATTTTTCAATATTGTCTGGGTACCATGTGAAATCATGCAAGTAGAGTTATGTGGAAAAATAATGGTTGGTGCATGTTTTGTTATTTATGTGAGCCATCTATATGAGAGAGTGTTTGGTGAAAATATTATAAATATATTTAGTGATTTGATTTCAAAAATGAGAATATTAACAATTTAATTTATTCCTTTTGATATGAAATTTAGAGATTATGTAGTTTTATTAACTCCAAAATGCACAATTTTCTCATCCACTCCCATGAAATACAACACCTCTATTTATCTAGTCAATTTTGTTGTTTTATTTTCATCTAGATGTCGGTTTGATGTATTTAAATGTGTTAAACCTTATAAATCATTAATATTTATTCATTTTTATCCATTATTATTATATCATCCCTTTTCCTCTCAATGAAAATGTAATATATAATCTATTATTCATTGATCTGTTACTGACGATGATTTATTTAGATGTTGATTGTATCAATTAATACAATGAAGATTCACACATAGATTTAGAGCCACTATTGTGTCATTCTTGTTTGGTTTAACCCATTGATATGTATATGGATTCTCCCCCACATTAATATTCTTGAAATAAAATTACTTTCACTTCCTAGATTATTATTTTTATTTATATAAAATTTGATAAACATTATATAATGAAAACCATAAATTCTGTATGATTAAAACATATTAATTTTAAAAATGTAATAATGTTTTTTCTCCAAAATATACACGATGAAAGTATGGAATCAATGAGTGATTTAATTGGTATCTTGCGATAATTTTGATTCAATCGTTTCCTTGGAGAGAAGTTAAGTTGATACATAACACTATAAATTTGGGAAATATCATGGTGATGATGGATCCCTATAAGTGTGGGTCACTGATAGATGACAAGGTGACTAGTTGAATCTCCAATTACGAGTATATGGAGTTAAATGGAATGTATTTATTAGGGTTGGACAAATAATATAAGGGTTATTCTTAATGTAAATGAATTTAATTTAATATAATTAATTTTTTCATACATGTATCTTACTTATGGGCATGTAAATAACAAATTTTGTGATTCTCACCTATAATATATAAAATATATCAAATTTTTCATATCATAATTGAATGTGGTTATAAGTATCTGGGTAATTCTTAATGAATGATCTACTCACATCCAACATAATAACAATAGTGAATTATTAGATTTTAATGAATGTGACATGTGAAGGGAAAGGCTTCACATTTATCTAGTGATGCATCATGATACCAAATGCAAGGCATGTGGAGATTGATCTCAAAGGTATATCAAGTAATGCACGTGATGTTGCAATATTGGTGACGAAATTTCATGTTTTATTTAAAACCTTTTTTATTTATGTTATTTCCATTTACACATGGATGATTTCTCTATTTTGATTATTATATTAAATTTTTTTTCTTATTATGCTTCATATATCTACAATCTATATTTTTATTTTGATTATGTCACAATTATATTTCTTTAATTACTAGAATATCATGCCATAATCATTATCTAATCAATTTGAATTTATTTTAATCATTTATTGTCATTAGGATGTCAATAAACATTATGTGTGCCACTTACACAGCCCAAAAACAATGGGTTAGTAACTGATGTTAAAATTGTTTCTGTATTTTCCATTTTTTCATCTTAGGATTGTATCGTGTAGAGAGGGATATTTTTTTAAAAACATATCTTTAAAATACTTCTTGGTGTACATCCATATAATCACCATGTGTGTAGTTTACGATTGTGGCATGATTTTATTTAGAAATTATAACATCCACTATGACTACAATATTCAAAATGTTACGGTTGATTAATGGAAATATTTTATGATGATTATTTCATTTGTTGATATTAAAATTTATAACCCATCACATGTAATTTAATGATAAAACAAATTTATTTTGATCTTTATATAGAGAAATGAAATCAGATAGATTGTAGAGGAACCCAAATGAAGTGGCCCTAGAAAAAATTTATCAAACTTTTAAAGATTAGAATTAATATATTTTCAAAATATTTTTTTAATCATTTAAAGTTGTTAAAATGTTATTTAAAAATAATGAACTGTGAAAATGGGACAATTATTTGAATTTTTAATAATTTCATCCTATAATATTTAATGTGGATTCACAAAAAATGAAGTGCTGTGTCTTTAATGAATAAAAAAATATTCAATTTCCAAGTATTTCCTTATAATGTAAAGATCAATTTAGTAGTCAAAATATTTGAGGATCCTGAATTCCAATGGTTCGAATTAGTAATCCCAAAAAAAGACACCAAGTCAAAATAGTTGAGTACATTAAAGAGTTAAATACAAATAACAATTTCTCAAAAATGTAAATATCCAGAGAATAATATATCCACTTAGCCTATTAAAAAAATTCAGGGATGTTTTATTATAGTAAGTATTTTTACATAGTTTATTTTTCATTATAGGTAGCTATAATTGAATCCCAAAAGGAAGATGTCATTGAGTCAGGACAATGATATGATATTTTTTATAGGTGATTTTTCATTTTAATAATTTAATATAAAGAGATGATTATTATATTTATAGTGAAATAAATTGATATATAAGGGTATCTATCTAGATGAATTAAATTTTTCTTCAATGGAATAGTTGGGTGCTCAAAGGGTCAGAACAAGAATAACTGGGACCCAATGTCCATGGGAGTGGAGAATCTCCAAATCAAAACCCTGAATCTTTAAACATTCCCCAATGAACCAAAAGTACAATTAAATGTTCTAAATATGATTATCTTGGCATATCATGTAATATTATTTGGATAAACATAGAGTCCATTGCAATAGTAATATAGAAGGAAATGTTCATCATTATTACCAAATAAAAACTAAGTCAACTAATAAGAATTCACATAATGTATTTTAGGATACTGATTGTTCTACTATATGATATAATTAAAATAGTTATAATATATATAATAATGTAAATGATGGGGATTATATGAACACCATGAACCCTAAGATAATGAATAAATAATAGGTGAGAATTATAGTGGATATGGTTTAAAATTTTATGGTGCTGCTTAATAGATCATGAAAGAAAAAACATTCCCCTCATATATAGGAGGTACCAATTTTCATTGATTAACATTTAAAAAAAAAATTGATTTTGGTTCTTTAATCTATTACACTTCTTCACATTCTTTTGATCAATTGTGATTTCGAATCAAGATGATGTAACACATCACCCGTGTCAAAATTCTTTTTGTTGGTGTGTATGAAATTTAAATGTGAATGGAGTAATATAACAGTCGTTACAATCTAGTTTTTTTAAAATTTTATTTTCTTTTAATGGAAGTAATTTTGATGATCTTTGTAATGGAATTTTTAGTTTCTATTGAGGTCTATATCAATTTTTATGAGTGATTGGTATTGATTAAATTTCATTATAGGTAGCAGTGATGTGAATGATGGATGATAATGTCCTTTAGCACCAATTTTTGGAAAAATTCAATATCAAACTATATTAGGCATGTTTTTTAAAATTTTAAATTATTTAGAAAATGAAATTTTCTATCTATAGTGGATCAATATCCTTATGTGATTTCTGCAAATTTAACTAGTATTCATACCTAAAAGGGATATCGAAGTTATTATTGTTCTCTTTCTAAGGATAAATCGTATTTAACCTCTATAACATATAATGTAACTAATCGAATTGATGGATTTGAAAATTATATTTGGATGAATTATAAAGTAAACGGTTTATAACAATTATTATTTCATATTGGGATTCCCCAATTCTATTTTTTTCAAGGAGGAGGATGGTTCATAATGACACTAAATTGATTAGTGTAATCTAAAAATGTTATAATGGAGAATAAATGTACTCTTTCAAGGATTTATTTTTTTTTTAAAAATAACTATAGGATCCAAATGGATCTCCAACATTGATATATATTCAAGAGGTCTCCAAATTTAAGTAAAAAAGAGGCATAAAAAAGATAACATTCAGAAGTTGTCATAGACATAATGAATATGTTTTCATTCCCATTGTACAAAAAAATGCATAGTTCATTTTCATAATATGAATGAATCATGTCCCTTAGTAGTTCCTGTAATCATTCATTGTGGTATTATAAGTATATATTCTATTTATTTTTTCGAAATCAGAATGAACATGAATAGAGTTTAGAGATTGGGTTGACCATTTTTTCAGTTCGAATGTAATATGAAACATTATCTAAATATTATTTATGGATAAAAAATTATTGTCTCCTTTTTGAATTAATTATGTGAAATAAATATTGGAAAATCATAAAAAAAATTATTTTTATTGTCTCTTATGAACACATAAACTGTTTTGTTGAAAAACAAAACCTTTGGGGTATAGTAAGTTACAATCATCCTTTTTTGGTACATTGTATGAATTTTATCTCCAACAAAATTGATCAAGATAATGGGAAATATATTCCAATAGATTGAGGATTTATATAAAAACATTATTTTTCATAATATATGATTGTATTTTCATATAATTCTCCTTTCATCAAAAACAAGAATATGTGATGTGGTTTTCTATGATGCATCTTGATATGAAATTGATTTTTTCCCCTAATATGATATCATGTTGTAGATTCTCAATCATGATACTTATGAATAAATGAAAATAATTGTATAACTATCAATTTTTTTGAACCCATATGTATAAAATGAGGATTCATTATCCATTTGTTGATAAATTTACATTCATCAAACACCATAAATTAATTAAATTTTTAAAAATATTAATTTAATCTAATGAAAATGCTGATTAATGGAATATATAAATATTTCATATTTTTATGAGATTTATACATGTATTAAAGGAAATTTTTTAGCACATTCAATGAAGATAAATTATTATAATAAATTTTCCCAAGAACATTGTGATTATTTTTAATTGTTGTCTGTTATAGTTGATATGAAAAAGGATTGTTGTGATTATAATGATGTTTGATTTTTTTAATTGAATATTATATGTGACATTTTTGATTAATTAATGGAGTGATACACCTATATTATAAAAGGACACCAAACTCAATAGATTACATAACACAGAATAATCGATATTTCTGTTAATAATGATATACTATAACAATATAATTATTTAAATGTGATTGATATTACCAAGATGTTTTATGAGAAACAATAAATTGAAATAATCACATTAGAAAAAACATGAGTAATGGTTTTATATAATTTAAATTTATTTGTTAATTTCAAATATATAATGATTCAAATTTTATGTAAGTGATTTAACACTTCAAAAATTAGTATTTATAAAAAAAATGTCTTGATGAATTTTAATAAGAGAATATTATAACTCATTTATACCAATTTTTTATATTTTATTTTCTTAAATGAGATTAATTTTTGGAATGATTAGTGCAATCATATCTTAATGTTATGATTTTTATATTTTTATGAAATTTTTTAATTTCCTGTTATTAATAAAATATAACAATTTATTTGTAAAAATAATATTTTTTTCATTAAAAATGTCCATTAAGATTTTGAAATTCATATTAAAATAATATAAGTATTATTTTATTATAAATAATACAATTAATTACAATTTAATAATATTTATAAATGATTTTATTATAATATGGTTTTTTATCAAAATAGATTTCTTTAAAAATTGTTCTTCATTTTATATTTAATTATATTAAATATGATTTATGTAATTTATTGAAATTTAATCATGAAAAATATATTTTCTATCATTTTGTAGAAATATAATATTCGATTAATTTTACACTTTTATTTTTTTTAATGATGAATAATAATTTAGATAAATACATGAGACCCCAATAAGATTCATTTTGCAAATAAGGATAAAAATAATGTAATAATGCCTCAAACAAATATTACCATTGTCATTATTTTTGTTGATTTTGTTTTTTCAACATTTTACAATAATTAATTTAATATATAAGAATTACCTACCACATTATTTTGATTATAACCTTTATATTATTTTATATAATGGAAAAGGTAAAAATGCCACTCTCGCCATTTCAATATATTTATTATTTTTCATAGGGATAAAAACATATTTTGTTCGCTTCTAAAAAATTATTTTAAAAATAATTATTTATATTATAATGTTAATTTATATTCATTTTTTTAAAATAAATAATTACCTTAACTTCTTTTTTAATGCTGAAAATGATCATATGGTTGTTGTATAAAACTCAAGTGAATGATTTTTAAAAAACTAAATGTTCCATTTTTTCATTCCCTATTGTGTCCCATGATTTTTATATGTATAAATATCATGTATGTATTTTTTCAATTTTTAAATCTAAATTCAATGTTTATATTTTTAATATTTTTTACAAACTATTTTAATTATGAATAAAATTACTCTATTCATATATTATATTTAAAAAATTATTTTATGATTTACAATTCATAATAATATCATCTATTACTAGGTGTGGGGAATTTGTTAATTAATATTATTATTTTCTACTTATGAGTAACTTTTACATTTCATGCTATCATTTTTTACACCTATACAATAACACTCATTAATTGGTTTAATCATCAAATCGATTAATGAGTTCGAAAATAATGACATAAGGTTTAAAAAATTCCCAAAATTTTTCCAAATTTTGTTTCATGATATTATTTTTTATAACACCCATTCTATATTATAAATATGTCATTTTTTCCATATTATCATGGAAATTAATTTTTATTAATTTAATGCTTTATCCAATTCCATGAATTTTCAACCCATCACTTTTAAAAGGGAAAATCCTATTCTATATATCTCATTTATTTTGATCACTATAATTCTTAAAATATATAAAAATTGTCTATCCATTATCTTCTAAATAGTATTGGTGATCATGGTCTAAAAAAATTAAGATATCCAATAGGCTAGAAGTTTAATATGGCAGGGATATCTGATATGATGGTATAAGGCATAACAAACCTATTTCATGTTTATTTGTTCTCTTACCTTCATAAAATATTAATTATATTTAAAAAATTAATAACATTTATATTTTCAATATAATATAATTTCACTTTTAATATATTATATCCATTTACATGTAATTTTCCATACCAAGGGAAAATATACATGTCACTCATCTATATGTGTATATTACTGCAACCGTGATGCGACATGTTTTGTGTCACATCACCATCTGCCATGGATGATTATGATGATATATTTTATTAATATATAATATAATAATGAATATATTATCATTCTATAATGATGATATATTAATTATTTTCTTGTCTTCCAGCCATTAAATATGATGTTATCATTGATGTTTATGTGTGGATAGTCATATATATTAAGTGATGGGTTTCTTCTTTCTTATAAACTAAAAATTCATGGTTATATAACTATAGTTAGAGAATCTAAATGATAATTACGTAATTATTTCAAATCGATAGATTTTAATACAATTAATTTTTTTTGTTGGTCAATATACCAATGTGATTTTGAAACCATCAACCAAACATCCCCAACACAAGTGGGGTGAACTTATCTAATAATTTAATTAAATATTCAATCAAAATAAATTAAATAAATTGTTCAATGATATTGGAATATACCATTGAAATTTTGTTAAACATTATAATAGTTAGTATTACATTATTGTACTATAGTTACAAAACATATATAGTATGTATGGAATCAAATTAAGGGATTATAGGAAACAATTTCATTTCATTAGGTTGTATTACATCTTCATTCTCAATATTATAATAAAACTATGTCATTTTATGTTCTATTTCCACTAGTATTATGTGTTATTTTAATTTGTAGACATTGTCAATTATGTTTTTAATTATCTTATCAATGTTACAGACTTTTTAAGGGGTTTTTAACTCAATTTCAACTAATTGGGATACAGTTGTACTTTATTGAATATTTTATTACATGTAGGTATATCAGATGACCACTAATTGTATTAGGATGTATATCAATCTGTTTAATATGGTTTAACAATTATTACACATAATAACTTCATTGATTGAATAATAACTTCATTGATATAATAATTGTACTAATTATCATATCAATATTGTTTTTCCTAGAGTCCTATCAAATTATGAAAAAAAATTATTCTTTTATATAGTGTATATGATTTCATATCATATATTAATTCATGAATGACTTTTTATCATGATTTTATGATGTTAATGTGATGATATTTCATTCATGAGATGTTTATTCAAATGTTCTAAACATTGTAAGGATTTATATGGTAACAATTAAATTATATGGGACCTTATTCATGTAATGCACCATGTTATATTTTATATGGTGTATTTAATTCCACAGGAAGATGTTATAATATAATATATGATAAAAATTATGGAGTTTACACGATCATTTTTTGTTCCTTGTCTTTCTAATTCAATCATTACACAAGATTATAAGGATTATCTACTGAAATATCTTTCAATGACAATATTATATTGATCCCCTATATTAATTTATTTTTTTCTATGAACTGACCCCTGAATAATAATATCATGAATCATTTTATACTAATTTAAATTTTTATTAATTAATATTTGCTTTTTTCAACTTTTTTATTTTATATATGTCCATTACGAAGTATATCATTAAAAATGATATTTTTCTGTTTTTATATAATTTTATCCAAATAAATCCTATAACATAATTATATAATTTATATAATATTTTATTGAAAACATAAATGATTTTATGAAGTTAATTTCAATGATCATTATCATTACATGTAATTTTTTTCAAAAGAAATTTTCCACCATTTTCATCATTTCCACCTTTTAATTTCATTCCAATGTATTGAATAAAATATTCCTTTTGAGTTATTGTTACATTAATGAAATTTCAAGACATCATATTCCCCATACGATTCAAATATAACTCATAGTATTACATGGTAATTTTAAAATAAATTATTTTTCCTATTACTCAAACTTTTTATTAAATATTAATGAATGAAAAGGATATTTACAATTGTTTAGAATATTTTTTTTAATGTTCTCTTAATGGAATTATAATATATATCCACATTAAACGATGATTCTCATAAATAAATGGGATTATGATCTACTGATACAATTCAATATAGTTCTCTAAGTGACTTATGAAGATCATTTTAATGTGTTTTTAAAGAAACACATTACTATTTTATAGTTGAATAAAATAAAAAATGAACACATGATATTGTTCATATATTACTAATGAAAATTTATGTGTCAATGTATTATACTCTTGTATGTATATATGAATTGTTATTGATGATTTTTGTGCACAATAATGCTTCTGTGATGAGAGAACCAAAGGTAGCTTATGCAATAGGTGATCCTAATAAAGATTATATGATGGGTAAGCCCAAAATAGCTCATATATGTATTGAGTAATGTTCCTTATCATTAATTGTATAAAAGAGGTTGATAAGTATTGAGGTTTATATAATTGATTAAATTAGTAGTTGACTATTTCTAACATAGGTGATCATTATTTATGGTGATAAAATTCCACAAATCCAATATTTTTTATTTAATCATATAATCTGTTTTTAAAGGAACCTTTGATCAATTTTGAAATCATATGGATCTTGATTATTGACCATTGTAAAAAAATATTTGACTTTGATCATTATGACATATAAAATTTGTATTGATAAATGTTTTTTTGGATATGGAGAATCTTATTTTATGATTGTCAAAATTTATTATATAATCATACCCTTAAGCTCATCTTATTCCCATTGATGATATTCTATTTTTAATACTAATATTTACCCTAAAAAATAATTTTATCTCAACCTTAATATTTGTTTCATCCCTTGTATAGGAAGAATAATTTATAATCAATTTTATCTTGAATGGTTTTATTATTTAAGTGTTTTGTATGAGACAATGAACACATAATATTTAATAATATATGATATGTATTGTAGATATAACTCTTAATTGTATTCATATGAATTATTATGTAATAGTGTTTGATAATTATCTAACACTCTAAAACAAAAACATCCTTCGGTATGAATATTATACATTATTTTCCATTTTATGATTTATTTTTTTTTGTTTCTAAAATTATGGTTTCATTTATTGGAATTAATTCCATCATTATAAATGATCTATTTTTATCACTTGATCCAGGAAAGGGGGATTGGACTTGTCAAAGATGGGATAAAATTTGGGTATACATAACATTAGAGATTATGATGTTTTAATGGTATTATAACATAAGATTTATGGATTAATTCATGGGATAATAATATTTTGTTTAATCATATGGTAATAGGAATATAAACCACATTAGAGGTTTTTGGTTATGGTATTTTATGGTGAATAATGATATTTTGTGAGATGTTTTATTATATTTGGGTATATTCCACCCTTATTTATTCATATGGGATTTTTTAGGAAGAATGATATTAAATTTTGGTAATGTAAGGAGAATTTCATAAGATAAACATTGAGTTTAAAATGTTTTTATTGTAGTTATTGTGAACATAGGGGTAATTATTTAATGAATATTCTTTGTTATAGTATTATTGTAATTATTAACGATAAATTAAATATTAATTAATAAAATGGTTGAATAATTTTTTATATTATCTTATATTGTTTTAATCATTTTTTTAATTTGTTAAATATAATTCAATCCTTTATTATGAATCATAATGAATTAGAATATGATTAATGATTTCCCACAACTAAATATATACAGTTATCATTTGAAGTAAATTAAAAATATAAAGGTTGAAACTGATTGAAACATGAAAGCAGAGGATAAAATATTGTTTATGAACTTCATGAAAATAAATTACATGTATTTGATTATGATATTATTCAACAGTGTATAGGAAATTCTAATCTCAATGAAATTTTTACTGAAAATAATATCTTATTAAATTAATTTCTGGTGAATTAATGATTTTTTTAAATTTCATTGGATTGTGGAATTTTTTATCATAAACATTCAGTTGATATTTACACATATCTTGTTTAAGGTTATATGACACACTCCATAATTATTTTTCCATTATATTTTCAACCATGTTCTCTTTTTCACACACCACCAATGTTATCCCATTTTGAAAAATAGTCATTTTCTATATAATATTTATAGCGACCCATACTTTACATAAATGGTTAATACTTAAAAATTGACGCATACTTATTACAACATATAACAAAACCATGAAAGGACCATATAGGTATAGTGTCTTTAGAAACTGGGAAACATAAACAACTGGTTCATAAAGCATCTACATTATCTCCCATTTATTTCATCATATCTATAGTCCCTTTTAGCATATCTTACATAATAACCATATTTCTGACCTGGGGAATGAAAACATAGAAAAGGGTGAGGTCAAATGCTCAGTAAGGGTAACCAAAATAAATATCAATCACATCATATTCATAAGAACATAAAAATTTGGAAATCTTACCCTGCAAAAGAGATCATAATTTCATAACATGGGATAAATCATTATAGTGAAATGTAATCCCAATAATAATAACTCAAAACATGAAAATTTTTTGCACACACACATAATCATAGAGAATCATTTCTTATTAGTCAGGACTCATTTCCAATTCTATCTTAGTGGACAAAGTCCATTTCTGAACCGGGTTCACTCCTCGTTTCAGTCCTGTTTCACTGAACCGGTTTAACCTACCGTTCCAGACATGTCTATCTCATGAGATATAAAATCTTTACCCAATGAATTGGAGGGAGATATAGGTCCCACCCATCTCATAATGATACCATTCTTATGTGTGCCACAAAATCATAAACCATACATCATAGCATAACCCATGTAATAAAATGGGAATCTTAAACATCGTGACATCATAAAACAATTCATATAAGATAAAGGAATTCATCAAAATATTTCCATCACAACTTAATAAATTCAATGTAATAATATTGATAGAAACAGAACCCTATACTGTCTTACATGGAAAATAATTTTGATAAACCACTTAAACTCCATTCTTGATGAAAATATCCTTTCAACTTCAAAAACATTTTTCCTTTCTAAACATGTAATACAATTTTAAACTAAAATAATTTGATTAAAAATAAATTTGAAAAATTGTAAATCAAGATTCAAGGAAATAATTTTCTAAAAATCCATTCATGTCGTATAAGTTAAAAAAACATTCTTCCCGTACATTGGCTGGAAAAGTCAAAAAGTACCTCGTATGAAAAACGACAAAAGATTCCTTTAATATCTTTTAATAAAAACACACTGAAGGGTAAAATTTGATTTAAAAAATTTTAGGAGGATATAAATAATATTAAAAATTGAGGATACATGGATGTGGAAGATAAATATTCCCCAGTAAATTCTGAAGTGTAAACAATATAGGATAAAAATTGAGATTGTGAGATTTTCCCTTACCATAGATCCGATTTTCTTCGTAAGTGTCCAAAACTCCTGTATAATGATTTAAATAATGTTATTGACTCATTCCATAATCATAATTATTGTTATGATATCATATATGGTCATATTCTTAGCTTCTTATTGGTAATATTTCATTACTACTTGTTATTCGGGTGTTTATTACTTATGCGTGTTTTGTCTAATAAATTCCCATTTTTCATTTTAGGTTATTAATACCTCATTTACAGAATGGTATTAGTGTAATATATATCATATTAATTCATTAAATTCATTTATATAATCATTATTCAATGAAGATCATGTAGAACGAGTCACATCACATCGTGGAGACGGTATTCCGTACGTACGCACGAGTGATGATATTGTTCCCATGATCATGGAATTGTATTGGAGTGTATGTATACTATTTCAGATTCAATACCACTTTACAATAATAATATATAGTAACTTATTATCACCATTATACCCATCCATGTTAGGTGGAGATGGAAATAGATTACACCACGGCGTGGAGATGGTATTCCGTACATACGCACGTGCGGTGATTTTGTTTTCCGTAGGATGGATAGATGGAGAAATAGGGTTGTTTCATACTTATAATAACATATCATTATATGATTGATACTGATGTTATTAATTCATAATGAAACAACTAAATAAGAAGAAGTGGAAGAAGAAATAAAGTTGAAAGAATCGTTAACGGACATTATCTCTTCTTTCAAACGCCTCTTTGAGACCTCCTCTTAGGGAACTAAAATTGGTCTTTGAAGAAGACCGGGACCTCTAGGATGTTTCTAGGGAAGTGGGGAAGCGAAATTGGCAGGGATTGGCCGAGCCTAAAGGCTCATATTGGTGTGAGGAGGAGAGGGAGGAGGTTCCCTTTTATAAGGGAGGAGAGCGGCACCATTGGAAATATACGAAATATTAGTTTATATTAAATCCCAACCCCACCTAAAAACATCCAAAATGACTAATATCGGAATAATAGATGATATAGGGTTGTTATCTCATCAACAAAGAAAATTTATACATGTTGGGAATTTATTTTAAATATTATCAATTTGATTTATCCTTATTTATCAATTTAATTTTATTTGTGGTAATAATATTCTAAATTTTAAATTATTATAAATAATTACATATGTATTTTGAATTCACTATAATTTGAACCATTATGACATTTTTGACCATATGAATTTTAATTTATAATTTTTAAATATTTTTGTGATTTTTAAACAATTTTATAATATGTTATTTTTATAAAATAACTGTAGTGTCAATTTTGACATTATTCATTTATTTGAATTTAAATATAATATATACAAACGATATGTTCAAACTAAAATCTTTAATAGATTCATAAAATTCATATGTTTCTAGGAAATTAGTGGAGCACATTAAATAGTTCAAATAATATTTATTTTAATATTTTTAACACCATTTATTTGATATTTTATGTAATAAAATAATTTTAACATCACTATTGTGTCATAATTAATGAAAATTATTTAATCATTAAAAATTAAAAATAAATTATTTTGATGTAGATAATCGTATTAGATTTTTGGAGACTATTCATGTTTTATGTTTTATTAAGTTTATCACTAAATTAAAATTATTATACTTATAAGATTTAAGAAAGTGACATGTTGTCACAATCATTGGTTTTAATAATAATTAAATTATTTTCATGGAAAAAAGTCCATTAAATAACTCTAATCCGACCCTTAGGTGATATGGGTTGACTTTTAGTCATCCAATAGGATTTTTTCAGGTGTTAGGGTAACTTTATAATCATATATTTACCCTTAATTTCCCGATTTACCTTTAAGTATGATAAATAAAATTTACCGTAATTACTATTCATAATGCCCAAAAATAAAAAGTAGCCTATTAACATAATATGGACCCACTGATTGAAAATATTGAATCCATTTTTTGAAATTCAAAACATATAAGTTGAAATAATTAATTTAAAATAAATCCCGTTTTTAAGAAAACAGGTTTTAGAAGTAAAAACATTGCCAAAAATTGAAATGTTTTTACCTATGAATTCAATGTGAAATTAATGCTAATGACATACATTATATTAAATGGTAAAAATATATTATATTTTTACTTTAAAACCATTCAATATTATACTTTAACCATATAAATTATCTCAATAAAAAAAGTTGTTTTTAATTAAAAATTAGCGTATTATTACTATTCATCAGAATATGAAAGTTATCAGAAAAATATCAAAAATTTATCCAAAGTAAATTTTTATATTCTGATTAAAAGAAGAATTTTATTTTTTCAATTAGAACTTATAAAAATGTATAAAACTAGATTTAATGTGGGTGCGCCATCAAAAGGCGGAAAAACTTCATTTTTCAAAAAATACTTATTTTAGCCGAAAAACTTATTTTGTTTTCCTACCATGTTCTAGAAAAAATGTATGATGAATAATACTATTATAAAATTCAAAATTTAGTTGATACTATTCATAATGGCTAGTCCATAATAATATATCATTGTTTAGTGAAACCCAGTATTGCGTACTACAGACGCTATCGTGGAAGGTCGTGATTGCGTGTAATGCAAGCCAAGTCCGTATTGTGTGTTGTGAAAGATTCCTTTGGGGTTTCGTATAACATAAAAAATTTATATCTCATAAAATCTTAAGGTGTTACATTCTACTCCCCTTAAAATGAATTCCTGCCTCGAAAATCATCACTTCATTACAAACAGATGAGGATACCTCTACCTCATCATATCTTCAAGTTCTAATGTAGCTTCTTTTAAATGGTGGTTCCCCCATAAAACTTTCACCAAGCGAGTGGTCTTGTTCCATAGGACTTTTTCATTACGATCTAGAATCTCTATCGGTTGTTCTTCATAAGAAAGATCTTTCTCCAGCGGTACAACTTCTGAGCTGAGTACATGTGAAGGATCAGGTATGTACTTTCTCAGGAGAGATACATGGAACACATCGTGAACTTGAGAGAGATTCGGTGTAAGTGCCAATCGGTAAGCTACCTTCCCAACACGATCCAGAATTTCAAAAGGACCGATATATCTAGGGCTCAACATTCCCTTCTTTCCAAATCTCATGACCCTCTTCCAGGGAGATATTCGTAGGAACAATTTATCACCCACTTCAATCTCTAGGTCTTTTTTTCAGTTGTCGGCATAACTTTTTTTCGACTTTGAGCCGCTCTAATTTTTTTGTTGAATAGATATGACCTTTTCTACCATCTCATCAACAAGATCAGGTCCTAATATCTTTCATTCCCCAACTTCATCCCATCAAATTAGAGTCCTGCATTTATTTCCAAAGAGAGCTTCATAATGAGCCATCTGAATACTAGAGTGAAAGCTATTATTATAAAGAAAATTCCACCAAATGTTGGTGTTGATCCCAAAAACCTTTGAAATATATAGAGGAAGCTCTCAACATATCTTCTAGAGTTTGAATTTTCCTCTCAAACTGACCGTTTGTCTGAGGATGATATGAAGTGTTGAAACTCAACTCTGTATCCAGAGTATGCTGAAGACTTCTCCAGAACATTGAGGTAAATCTCGGATCCCGATCAGATATAATAGAAAGCGATACTCCATAAAATCATACCACTTCCATTACATATATCCTTGAAATTTGATCTAGAAAGAAATCCTCTCTAATAGCAATGAAATGTGAAGACTTGTAAGACAATCAACTATGACCCAGATAGCATTATTGTCTTTGGATGTTTTAGGAAGTCTAGTGACAAAGTCCATAGTGATTTTTTCCCATTTCCATTCTGGTATGGGTAATGGTTGTAACATCCCCTTAGACTTCTGTCTCTCGGCTTTAACTTTTTGACAAACCAAACATCGAGAGACATATTCAACAACATCTCTTTTCATTCCATCCCACCAGAAGTACTATTTAAGGTCCCTATACATATTCGTGCTTCCAGGATGAATAGAGAATGAAGAACTATGAGCCTCATCCAGCAGCTCCTTCATTAATTCGGGGATGGGAGGAACACAAACCCGATTCTTGAACTTTATTATCCCATCAAAATCAAGGATGAATTCAGGTACATTTATCACCTTCTTTTGCAACTCGACATCTTCTTTCTGTGCCTCTTTAATCACCACATGTATAGATTGTTGAGCATTCATTTAAGAAAGATACAAGTTTGCCCTTTTATTATAATTTCATGATCCATCCTTTGTAAATCAATAAATATTGGATCTATTCTGATCCTCATCATGGATATGCTAGCATGGTCTTTTCGACCTAATGCATCTTCCACCTTGTTTTCTTTCCCAGGGTGGTAATGAATTGAGCAGTCGTAATCCTTAATCAGCTACAACCATCTTCTTTGGCGCATATTCAGCTCCTTTTGTGTGAAAATATACTTTAAACATTTATGATCAGTATAAATATCACACCATTCACCATAAAGGTAATGCCTCCAAATCATTAATGAAATGATTAACGTAGCTAACTTCAAATCATGAGTTGGGTAATATTTCTCATGGATTTTCAAATTCCAAGAGGCATAACCTATCACCATATCATTTTGCATAAGAACTCAACCAAATCCCTTCTTGGATGCATCACTGTAGATCACAAACCTTTCTCCACTACAAGGCAGTGTGAGCACGGGTGCACTGGATAACCTTCTTTTAAACTTCTTGAAATTCTCTTCACATTCCTCCTTCCAAAAAAACATAACTCCTTTCGGAGACAAATTGGTGAGTGGATTAGATAATCGTGAAAAATATTTCACAAAACATCGATAATATCCAACCAAACCAAGAAAAATTCAGATCTCGGTTACTGTTGTTGGTCTCGACCATCTTTCGATAACCTCTGTTTTTGTTGGATCCATAGATATCCCATATTTTCAGATCATGTGACCCAAAAATGCAACATTTTGAAGCCAAAATTCGCACTTGGTAAATTTTGCATAATGCTTATCCTTTCATAGGGTATTTAATACAATTCTCATGTGATCTTCACGTTATTACTTTCTCTTTGAATGGACAAGAATATTATCTATACAGACTACCAAAAACTGTTCAAGATAGTCTCTAAAGACTCTATTCATCAGATCCATGAAGATAGCAGGGGAATTAGTAAGACCAAATGCCATCACTATAAATTCATATTGTCTATACCTTGTACGGAAAGCCGTCTTTGGTATATCCTCCCTTTTGAACCTTAGTTGATGATACCCTGAACGATGATCAATCTTGGAAAAGTATTGAGCTCTGCATAGTTGGTAAAATAGGACATCAATTTGTGGGAGAGGTTATTTGTTCTTGATATTAATCTTGTTAAGTTCTTGATAATCAATTCAGAGTCCCATTGATCCATCTTTCTATTTAACAAACAGAACAGGTGCTCCCCAAGGTGACACACTAGGGCGTATGAATCCTTTATCAAGATTCTCTTGGAGTTTCTTCTTTAGTTCCTACAACTAAATTGGGGCCATTCTATAAGGTGTCTTTGAAATAGGCAAAGCACCAGGTACAAGTTCTATTGAAAACTCAACTTCACGATTTGGTGGAAGACCTTGAAATTCCTCCGGAAAGATATCATCAAACTCGCGTACAATGGGTGTAATCTTAATCGTGAGTTTATCTCCAACCATTTGAGATAAATAACCTTCATTTAGTGGAATCAAGACCCATAAGATAGAAGAAATTTCCACTGGATGGTTATGTTCATCCTTGAATCGATAGAAAATCAAAGATTGATCTGGAATATGAAATGTGACTTTCATTCTTTGGAAATTGAAATGATCTCCATATAATGAAAACCAATCCATACCAAGAATCACATAAAATTCCACTATAGGAAGGATCACAAGATTTTCAGGAAGCACTATCCCACAAACTTCAATTTGAGGAGAATTGTAAACGTTTGATGCGACTGTTTTTCCATTAGGAGTTGTCACAGCCAACTCAACATCTAATTTTTGAGGTAATACGACATTATCCTTAGAATATTCTTTAGAAATAAAAGAGTGGGTGGATCCATAATCAAATAAAATATTTTCTACTTTAGAGTGGATGGTAAGTGTACCTCTCACCACTTCGTTGTAATACTTCACATCACCGATAGTAATTGCATGTGACTTTCCTTTGTCTTTGGCCTTAAGAGTTTCTTGATTTCGATCATCATCATCAACCCTTGGATTTGGGCATTTATTTGCATAATTCCCCATATCCTTGCACTTGAAACATTGAAATGTAGTAGGTTCATTCTATGTATCACTTCCTTTGGTTGCATCATTAGACATCTTCATCCAATTATTTCGACATTCAATTGCCCGATGGCCATCTTTTCCACACTTATAACATTTTCTTGCCCCCTTAAGAAAATTTCCTCCATGTTTCTTTCCACACTTTGAGCATAAGGGAAAACTCATCTTCTTTTCACTGTGGTCTTTAGATTTCCCTTTTAATTCCATTTTACTCTTCTTATCAAACCCATGTGACTGATGGGTTACACCAATCTCCATCTCAACCTTGAGAGCACATCCAACAATTTCCTCATATCTATTGAAGTCCCTTATGGCTAACACCCTTCGAAGACTTGGTTTTAAGCCACTAAAGAATCGATCGATCTTACTCTCAGGTTGGATAATAATTCTGGAAGCACACCTTGAAATTCTTGTAAAATTTTCTGCGTAGGTACCAACAGATTCATCATCCTTTTTCTTTAGTTCAGAAAACTCCTTATCCATCATTGTTGAATGAATACGAGGGAAATACTTATTGAAAAATAATTTCTTGAACTCATCACATTGCATGGACTCAGTTTCATCACTTTTCCTCGTATTCTTAATAAGATTCCACCATTGATCAACATCACCTTCCAAATGATACACTGCTAAGATGAATTTATCATGTCAGAACATTGAAGAACTGAAAATATCTTTTCAGTGGTATTGATCCACTGTTCGACCACTAATGTATCAGAAGAACCACTGAATGAAGGAGGATGCTGCCTCATGAAGGATTCAACAAAATGTTTTTGAGAAAGTTGTGTGAGAATGGATACAAGATTTTTCATTTCAGCTCCCATAACGTTTGGTTGCTCAGGGGGGACAATCATTTCATTGCCCGTCGCATTCCGCATTAACACGGTTCCTTCGGGTTCCAGCCATTGACTAAAACAAATATGAATTGTGTGAGAAACACTAATTATAATAGGAAAACCACTTAATCAATAATAAAATTTCACACTTAAGGTCTTATAATAGGTTTTTCATGGCCATTTCTAAAACACTACGATTGTGTTCTATGCTTAGACATATCCTTAGGATTATTACTAAGGATTTCACATCCTAGTTTCCAAAGGTTGACTATGCCTTTCCTCTGATACCAACTATAGCGACCCATTCTTTACATACATGGTTAATACTTCAAAATTGAAGCACACTTATTACAACATATAATAGAACCATAAATGGACCGTATAGGTATAATGTCTTTAGATACTGGGAAACATAAACAACTGGTTCATAAAGCATCTACATTTTCTCTAATTTATTTCATCATATCTATAGTTTCTTTTGGAATATCTTACATAATAACCTTCTTCCTAACCTGGGGAATGCCGACATACAAAATGGTGAGCTCAAATTCACATTAAGGGTAATCAAAAGAAATATCAATTACATCATATTCATAATAACATAACAATTTGGAAATCTTACCCTGCAAAAGAGATCATAATTTCATGACATGGGATAAATCATGTTAGTGAAATGTAATCCCAATAATCATAACATAAAACATGAAACTTTGTTTCATACACACATAATCATAGAGAATCAATTCTTATTAGTCAAGACTCATTACCAAGACTATCTTAGTAGACAAAGTCCATTTCTGAACCGAGTTCACTCCTCGTTTCAGTCCTGTTTCACTGAACCGGTTTAACCTACCATTCAAGCCATGTCTATCTCATGAGATATAAAATCTTTACCCAATGCATTGGAGGGAGATATAGGTCCCACCCATCTCACTATGGTACCATTCTTATGTGTGCCACAAAATCATAAACCATACATCATAGCCTAACGTATGTAATAAAAATGGGAATCATAAACATCGTGACATAATAAAACAATTAATATAAGATAAAGGAATTCATAAAAATATTTCCATCTCAACATAATCAAATTAATGTAAGAATAGGGATAGAAACAGAACCCTATATTATCTTAGATGGAAAATAATTTTGATAAAACACTTGAACTCCATTCTTGAAGAAAATATCATTTCTACTTCAAAAACATTTTTCCTTTCTTAACATGTCATACAATTTAAAACTAAAATAAGCTGATTAAAAATAAACTTGAAAACATGTAAAGTAAGATTTTTGTAAATAATGTTATAAAAATCCATTTATGTCGTATAAGTTAAAAAAACAATTTTCCCGTACTTTGGCCGGAAAAGTCAAATAGTACCTCGTATGAAAAATGAAAAAAGTTTCCTTTCATATCTTTTACTAAAAACTCACCGAAGGGTAAAATTGGATTTAAAAAATTGTAGGAGGATATAAATAATACTAAATATTTAGGAAAAATGGATTTGGATGATAAATATTCCCCAATAAATTCTGAAGTATAAATAATCTCGGATAAAAATTGAGATTGCGAGATTTTCCCTTACCTTAGGTCAAATTTGCTTTGTAAGTGTCTGAAACTTCTGTATAATGATTTAAATAATGTTATTGACTTATTCCATAATCATAGTAATTGTTATGATATCATATATAGTCATATTTATAGCTTCTTATTGGTAATATTTCATTACTACTAGTTATTCGGGTGTTTATTACTTATGCGTGTTTTGTCGAATAAATTCTTATTCTTCTTTTTAGGTTATATATACCTCATTTACAGAATTGTATTAGTGTAATATATATCATATTCATTCATTCAATTAATTTATATAATCATTATGAAATAAATATCATGTAGAACGAGTCGCATCATATCGTGGAGACGGTATTCCATACGTACGCACGAGCGATGATATCGTTCCCATGATCATGGAATAGTATTAGAGTGTGTGTATACTATTTCAAAATCAATACCACTTTAAAATAATCATATATAGTTATTTATTTTCACCATTATACCCATCCAAGTAAGTTGATGATCGAAAATAGATTACACCACGGCGTCGAGACGGTATTCCGTACGTACACACGCGTGGTGATTTCATTTTCCGTAGGATGGATAGATGGTGAAATAGGGTTGTTTCATACTTATAATAAAATATCAGTATATGATTGATACTGGTGTTATTAATTTATAATGAAACAACTAAAGAAGAATAAGTGGATGAAGAAATAAAGTTTAAAGAATCGGTAACGGACATTACCTCTTCTTTGAAGTGTCTCTCTGAGACCTCCTCTTAGGGCACAACAATTGGACTTTGAAGAAGACCAAGACCTCTAGGATGTTTCCAGGGAAGTGGGGAAGTGAAATGGGCAGGGATTGGCCGATCTTGAGGGCTCAAATTGGTGTGAGGAGGAGAGGGAGGAGGTTCCCTTTTATAAGGGAGGAGAGGGGCATCTTTGGAAATATAAGAAATATTATATTATATTAAATCTGAACCCCACCTAAAAACATCCAAAATGACTCATATCCGAATATTAGATGAGATTTGGTTTTAATCTCCTCAAACAGAAAAATTTAAACATGTTAGTAATTTATTTTAAATATTATCAACTTGATTTAACCTTATTTATCTATTTAATTTTATTTGTTGTAATAATATTCTAAATTTTTAAATTATTATAAATAAATAAATATGTGTTGTGAATTTTGAATAATGTGACAATTTTTGACATTTTAGACCATATAAATTTTAATTTATAATTTTGAAATATTTTTGTGATTTTTAAAAAATTTTATAATATGTTATTGTTATAGAATAACAATAGTGTCAATTTGGACATTATTCATTTGTTTGAATTTAAATAAAATATATAACGAATATATGTTCGAACTAAAAGCTTTAATAGATTCATTAAATGTCATATGTATCTAGAAATTAGTGGATCTCATTAAATATTTCATATAATATTTATTTTACTATTTCTAAAACCATTTATTTGATATTTTAATTTATAAAATAATTTCAACATCACTATTGTGTCATAATTAATGATAAATATTTAATGAATATAAATTCTAAATAAATTCCTATGATTTAGATAATTTTATTATATTCTTGGAGACTATTTATGTTGGAAGTTTTATTAATTTTATCACTAAATTAAAATTATTATACATATAAACTTTAAGAATGTGACATGTTGTCATATTCTTTGGTTTTATTAATATTTAAATTATTTTCATGAAAAAAAGACCATTAAATGAATATAATACGACCCTTAGGTGATATGGGTCGACTTTAAGTCATCCAATTGGATTTTGGAAGGTGATAGGGAAAATTTATAATCTTTTATTTACCCATAATTTCCCAATTTACCTTTAATTATGGTAAATAAAATTTTGCATAGTTGCTATTCATAATGCCCAAAAATAAAAATTATCCTATTAACATATTTTGGACCCACTGATTCAAAATATGAAATCCATTTTTCAAAATTCGAAACATATAAGTTGCAGTAATTAATTTAAAATAAATTATTTTGTTAAGAAAACGGGTTTTAGAAGTTAAAATATTGTCATAGATTGAAATGTTTTTATCTATGAATTCAATGTGAAATTAATGCTAATGAAATACATTATATTAAATGGTAAAATAATATTATATTTATAATTTATAACCATTAAATATTATAATTTAACCATATAAATTATCTCAATGAAAAAAGATTATTTAATTAAAAATTAGCGTATTTTTACTATTCATCAAAATATGTAAGTTATCGGAAAAATTTCAAAAAATTATCCAAAGTAATTTTTTATATCCTGATTCAAAAGAAGAATTTTATTTTGTCAAATTGAACTTATAAACATGTAAAAATATAGATTTAATGTGGGTGCGCCATCAAATGGCCTCAAAACTTTATTTTTTGAACAATACTTATTTTACCCGAAAAATTTATTTTGTTCTCTTGACATGTTCTCGAAAATGTGTAAGATTAATTATAATGTTAAAAAATTAAAAATTTAGTTAATAATATTTACAATTTCTAGTCCATAATAATATATCTTTGTTTTGTGAAACCTGGTATTGCGTACTACACACGCTATCGAGGATAGTCACAATTGCGTGTAATGCAAGCCATGTCCGTATTGTGTGCTGTGAAAGATTCCTTTGGTGTTGTGTATAACATAAAAAATATTTCTCATAAAATCTAAGGGTGTTACAGTATTACATTTTAATTTATCATTACTTATTAAAAAATCATGCTTTATTAACACATTTACATAGTTTTTATACAACAAATGTGTCTAAAATATCATACCCATGATTACCAAGATACATAAGAAAATTTTCCTTAACACATTATTAAATGGGGAGAATGCAATACCAAAATATTTTTAAAGGAGACTTTTCCTGAAATATTGAATAAAATGTAACAACTCTCATCAAATGAATTGTGGTATACAATAGAAAAAATAATGTTTAAATGTGATCATAGTTATGTAGTTATTAAAATGGAATTTGTGAACTGAAGAAAAAAAATTATTAAAAATAAATATAAAGTCTCTTATTATGTAATAATTCCTAAATTTATAATAAATAAGTACATAATTCATCGATAATTCATTATAATATTTAATAATGCATTTACAGTAATAACATTTTTAAAATTATTTTTTTGAGAAAATAATATAATTAATTTCTTCCACTTCTAGAAACGTTATTTGATAAATGGATATAATCATATAACACCTCCTACAAAAAATATCGTAGAATTATATTTTTACATCCTTATGAAAATATTTTTTTTCATTGAATACCAAGAAATACATATTTTTTATAAAAAATTCATTTATTTTCTAAGAAAATTCCCCTTTTGCTATCAATTTTATCTTAATTTAATTAAATACTAATTTAGTTATATATAATATAATTACATTGTCTTTAATTATGATAACATTATTTCTGAAAAAATCAATTTTTGGGATTCAAAATTTAAATTTCTAAATATTATTTTTCTTCGGAATTTATGAATTTTTTTTAGTGTTGATTTGTCACACATATAAGAATAAATTCTTGAAAACATTATTTCATATTTTTAATAATGTGATTAAAATATGTAAAATAGACCCCATTATTTTATTTAAATTATAAATATTAATTGTGAAAAACATTTTTTCACTAATTAAGGTTAAATCAATTCATTAAGGTTAAAAAGAACATGATAAACCATAAAAATATACAAAAAAAATATATTTATTTTATTGGACAATATTTTCCAAATAGAACCATCAATTATTCACGAATGGTTAATTTTTCAAAAAAACCATTTAATGAGAACATTTATATTATTATAATTAAAGGATATAGTCAAAACTGCCCCTCCCTTCATCTAATATATTTAAATATTTTCATATTTTATAAAGTGTAGTTATATTCTATTATTAATGTTTTTTATTAAAATTAACTAAATTTTTTATCATTTTTATTTATTTTAAATTATTAGTAATGAAGTAATTCCCTTCAATGCTCATGGAACACTAATACAATTATTCTATATGTAGTTGAAAAATAATGAAAATGACTTTAGAAAATATTATATATTTCTTTTTTGGGTGATTTATATCATCCCAATAATTTGATATTTTTATATACCATATTAATTAATTTATAAATGTTTATATTTAAATTCATTTTCTGTGATGCTCATAATAATGTTAACTTGTGTGAATAGTCCCAGAAATTTGATTAAAGGTATACTATGAAAAATAATATTTTTTAAAATTATTTAAAATTCAACAAATTATTCTTCATATCCATGTTAATGATATTTTTTCTAGAATAAAAAATTAATTATATTTGTCAATTACCCTTTTCGTGGTACACTTTGGAATCCCTAAAATGAATAAAACATTGATTTTTTGTTAATCAAAAAAATAATTACTAGGTGGTTTAAAAATGAGATAAATGATAGAACATAACCTAAAATAATATTAATTATATTGGGTAAAATGATTCAGAATACTATTTACATATATTCTATATTTCTAATTTTTTTCCTTCATTTTTACATAATAAATAATTTATATTGTTATAATTTATGATGTTATTTCAGAGAGTTACCCTACCCTAAAAAATGAGAGGAATCAAGATGTAATTTATAACTCATATATTTTTTAGTTACACGTTTAATCCAATCCATATCCAAGACCCCCCCCCCCCCCCAAATCTATCCCCACTACATAGAGTGTATTGTCAAACCAAAAGATCAAACATAGAATGATCAGGGTGTAATTCAATGGGGTTATCCTAGATGAAGGTATATGTCATAACATGTATACTTCATGTTTATTACTTATTTTACATTCATCATATATTAATTAATAATACTGAAATGTTAAAATTAATATCTTCCATATACATAACTTTTATTATTTTGATGTTATAACCATTTAAATATCTTTTTTCAATATATATTAAATGAAAATCATTGCTCTTGTGTATGTGGTGATTACATCTTCCACAATGAAATTAGAATGTTTTTTCACCAACACCTCACATGATTTTTTATTATGATGGATTTAATTAATATATTTCATAATAAATAAATAATTATAATTATAGAATGATATTATAGTATCTATCTTCATATCTACACTCCCATTAAAAAATGATAACTTAGTTCATGTAAACATGTGGTCTACCACCTCCATGAAGTGGTGTGATTTTTTTTTCAGTAAAAATTTCATGTGTGGTGATAAAATTTCCTTAAATTAAAAAATATGGTAATTAATAAATTATTACTATTATATTGATTAATTAAAATTTATTGTTTTTACTATTTTCAATAAACTGATGTCGATTTTCAAAACTATTGGTAAGGTATTATATAACTCTATTTATTTTCATTATGTTATATTTCGTATTCATTGTCTATAATATGATATGGTTATGTATGTGATTACCTTTTAAAATTCTAGATTGTATTTCTAATTTTTTTATGAATATTTAATTTTATTAAATGAAATATCTTTATTGAATAATTAGTATATCAATGTTACGAACATTCTAGGGGCTTTCATCACTAAATTAACATTAATTGGATTATACATATCTTCATTAAAATTGTTATGCCTCAATTTTGTGTGAAATTTACATTGGATATATTATTTTAAATTTAAACTTTATTTTTTAAAAAAATTGCACAAATACACATCATTTGTTATTCCTAACATCAATGATGTGATCATTTTAATGACTAATCATCTCAATATTCATTGTTTGGGGTAATTATTGATTATGAAAAATTTCTATTCATAATATGTGTATACTAAAAAATTATATAGTATGTCATGAATGAGTCTTGAAAATTATATTTTAATTTCTTTTGATAAATTTATTTTCTAAAACATTGATTCTAAATCATTAAATGTTACAATGGTGTTTGGTTTATCAATTTAAAAACATGGTATGCACAATTATTTATTTTATATGGTATAATTATTTCCCCATTACTATTTTTTAACATACTTTTTCAATAAAATAATGTGTTTTAATGAATCGTTTAATGTTCAATAATATATTGGAATTTTTATTCATGAATTTACAATGTTGTGAGGTTTTTTCATCTCATAATAGCTTCTTTGATATTATTTTACTAATTAACCTATAATAATTTATATGTTGTATTCAATTAATGATTACATATAATATAATGAATATTTTTATATTCAATGTATTTTATTATACTTTTTATGTTTTAAACATCAATTGTTTTTGGGTTTTAAAATCGTAAAAAGGTTATTTTTTTAAAAAAAAAATTTTTTTTATACACCATACCAAACCCTTGATATATTTTCTATATATTAATTAAATATTTAATAATGTTATTTACCATGATATTTTAGCTTCTTTCAAAATATTTTAAAATTAAATTTCATAATGTCTCATGTGTGGGTATCATTAGTATCTCCTTCAGAAAGGATTTAATGCTTTTTAATTATTATGTCATGAAATTAATTCCATTGTTTTATGAAAAACAATACCTATAATATTACATTATAGGATTAATTTTAAATTTAAAATATCAATTTTTTCCAAATATTCATTATTTTTTTATAAATTATATAAAAAGAAATGAAAATTTCAATTATTTTCAATGAAATGTTTCAAATATTGTTTTAATGTTTATGTCAATTAATTTTACATAAATTATGGACTCATATACCTCATTAAGCGTAATATATGTTGATACAATCCATAATCACTATTTCGATGACTTTTAAAAATTTATATAAATATATTATCATGAAACATATGAATTTTCTAAATGTATTTTATGCAGTAATAAAATGAAATATATTGATAAATAATTGATTATGAAAATTATGGATTCCATATTAAATATTAATGTTTCTTTATTATAAATGATGAATGATATAAGTTAATCACGATATAGTTTATATAATTAGTGATTATCATACAACATGTAATATATGTCAAACCAATATAGAAAATATTATTGGTGAGCCTGATATTTCTCTTAAATGAGTAAGATAATTTTACATTTCAATAACGGTGATAGGGATTGAGTTATATAGGTATGTTTCACAATTGGAATTTAAGGGCTACTAATTCATTCAGATATTATTGAACATTGGTGATTTAGATAATGTTATAAGATTGAAACATGTTGTATTTATTCTTTCTATGTTTTTTTACAGTTACCATTGGTTATAATTTTAGTTCAAATGGATGGTGATTATTTATTTTATAAATCATATTTTTTAAATTATTTTTTTCCAAGTCACATTTAAAATTATATAATTCATTATTTTTATAAAATCACAAATGTTATATTCATGAAAGTTAATTATGTCATCATACCATTATTCTCATATTATAATCACTAATGAAATTAAAATGTTAATGATTACATAACCATTACTAATCGTTCATTAAAAACCATATTGTGTTAATTATTACGAGGATGAGATGAATAATATTAAATTTAATCTTATTAGAAAGGATTTGTGTGTGAATAATTTTATGGGATATGATGAATTTTGAAAGTCTAATAAGAAATGTTTGTAATATTTTAAATAATACTAATATTAACACAAGGATATTATTATGGAGGATTCAATGATAACTCTAAAAAACACAGAACCTAAAAGTTTTTTTGGTTACGGACATGATCCAAAATTTATTATTTTATGTTTTATTTGTGGTTTTGAGAAAATTGAGATATATTTATATATATCAATTCTTGAAATGAAATTATTATTTTCATATTATTGGATCTATGTTTGTATGTTTTTTAGTTATACTAGGATGGTCAATGATTGAATTATAATTTTCATTATATAATATAAAAACTCAATTGTATGGATGCCATCGAGGGATGTAAATTTGATACAAACATTTTTTTGGATAATCGTTATTGGATATTAAGTACACAATTATATTTGGATAAAATAATTTCAACTTATCACTAATAAAAATTTGATTTTCAAAATAAAATAAAAAACATTAATGTACATATAACTCATTTATAGTGGGTTGTTATAAAGAGGGTTGTGGAAGAGTATTTCTGATGATTCCTCACATATCATCTGCTCAATACTGGGCACCAATAACCAATTGATGTGTTTTAATATTAATCTATGCCGATATGGAAATAAACGAAAAAAATATAGGATTTTATTAAAAAAAAATTTAGAATAGTTCAAAACCTAATTACACATGGTTGATTGTGAATTGGTTTACAATTTTTCCTCACTTAATCACAATCCATTATTTTTATATGGTGGAAGAAAATGAAAAAATATATTTAAGAAGTTTTATTGTTAACTGAATACCATTTTCTATTTTATATGACTTAAATCCTCATTTTATTTCATGGATTTTGTGATAATCATATAAATCATTCCATACTCAATTAAACATGAGTACAATATATCTTCCTCAATCATATTTACAAACATAATGATTAATCAAAATATTAGAAGTCCTATTACAAGATTGTGTTGTGGATTTCCTAGGATCACGGGAGGCTGATATACAATTTTTTTAGTGTTAATAAAATAATAATGGCCATGCCAGGATATAGATTATTTATTTTGTATTATTTTGTGGTTGTTCATTGAAATCTACACTTTGATAGTTGGCGACTTAAGATGCTAACATTTTGGGAATAAGTCTTCTTAAGGAGACTACAAAAAAAATTGGGAAATTAATAGTACTTGAAATGATACATAATAAATATTATATTAATTGTCTCTTCTATCTATTATCAATTGAATTTGTGGATCATGATTTCATTATATTAACTTCAATTACATTTCATCGATTTTTGGTTAAAACTAGTAAATTTACACATTACTGCATCATCCATTTTGAGATAATATAATATATTTGGATTTGTGGATATTGGATTTATTTAACACTACGAATAATAAAATTACTCAATATATTTAATTATTATAAACAAAAAATATAATGGAATAATCTTGACAATGTAATTTTATAGGAATATACAAATCTTGCATCATATTCTCCAATTTTACACATACTGATATTGATTTTTTTTAAACGATGTCTTATAGAGATGGTGAATCCATTTCATGCATTTTTTTTTGAAAATTGGCTATATTCAAGAATAAACATGTCAGTAAAATTAATTAGTTCACATTGAACAAACCTTACCAGAGATCAAAAAATATCCACATTTACTTAGATGAATGTATTTCTTGTTGGGTGATTGTAAATCTATTTGACTTAGGTACATTACCATTTTATTATTTATGTTAAAAATAAATGATAATAGTTTTTAGTTTTTGGATTTTTTTATTATAGAGTTTTTTGGAAGGGATTTTATGGGTTAATTAGTTGATAATGATTTTGGTAATCCTTATAACATCCATATGAAATAGTGAAAGATATTATGGGAGTAACATCATCAGAACATAGTATCCCAATACTATACAGGTTACTGGTGAAATAGTGTGAGTATATATATACATAATAATTACCTCGAGGAGACTCATTTTCCAAATATGAAAAAAAACTATGATAAGTGGTGATTGTAGACAACATATTATGCACTGTTAGCACACACATTATAAAAATATACATTCTAACCATGTTATGTTAATTTATTAATATTCCTATTATATTATAACTCATTAATTTTTTCAAATACCTTCATTTTACCATCCTATATCAATTTCTACAACTCCTTTCAATCCCAAAATTGATGATATTTCCATCTAATATAAAATCCATTATTTTGATCTAGGTAAACACATTTGCAATTCAAAATCATTTTAAAGACAATATTTTCATTATTTATCCTTATATAACATCTTATCCTTTAAAAAAATATGTTATATCTATTCTTCTGTTGATATATATAAGATCTATGAATATTTTCCCTATGATCGTGTTTGAATCTATTAATGTATTGTGGTTTTGGTCATAGATATAGATGATTCACTGTGTTTATCTTTATTGTTATAGCCCATTGAGAGGTATGGGGATTCACTCCCACTCAAACATTATGGATCTTGATTACATGTATATTTTTAAATCATTATTATTTTCTGATAAAATATTCCATTAAAAATAGACATTGAAAATCTATTCCAATGAAATATTTATAAATAATAGTTATTAAATATGGAACCAATTTTTTTTATAAAAAAATAATTGATGATAATATCTTTGTAATGAATGATTCACTTATTACTATATAGTAATTTACATTGTGTGAGTTTTTTGGGATGTGGAATTTTCTTGACATTTTAATTCCAATATACCTTGGAGAAATACCATGATTTACCGCCATCACTTATTTTCTCCAAGAGACATCATGGTGACATGATATGTCACCACTCACAACTATAGAGTTGTATATGGAATTTATGTATGTATAATCATGTGAAACTATTACACCATGTGGTAATGTATGATTATATGAATTTATTAATGATTCATACATTGAAATAATTTTTTTATATAACTTTTTTTCTTCATCTCACCAAATTTAAAAAAACCTTCTAACATGTTTTTTTCCCAGTAGAGTGTATTGGAATTTCTCATTGGATTAACTAATGAGTTTTATATCCATGCACACAAGTGGAATTTACTAAATTTTAATAGATTATTACTATGTAAAAATGAATGTATATGGAGTTGGAGAGTTGATCCAGGTCAGATAAATCTTGGGAGGATGCCACATTGGTTTCATATTCTCAATTTATCTTCCCAACTATTGTAATGAATGTTTCATTTTAATTTCCCAACTACTATTTTACTTTTATTCTAATTCATAATTCAAAAATACTTATATTATCATGAATTATCTTAATTTTTTTCTATGTATAAGGATTGGCAATGTCAGTAAGTGTTTCTCTTTAATTAATGGAAAATATACCCCTATGTTTTTTCTAATCCCTTATTATTTATTTCCATCCTTTGGTGTATAAGGCTTATTACCTAAGTTTAGTGACACTTATAACTTGGCCCATATAAATGGATAATGTTGGGAGACAGCATATATGTCCCACAAATAGATTGTATAATTCTTAATATCCCCTTATATTACTATTTGATACTACATATTATAATCATCGACTATAATTTTATGCATGGGATAGGTATGGTTAGCCTTATCGGTAATTTTTTTTGGTTCGGAAACATTAATCCCCATAATTAATGTAATGAGTGATCTTGGCGTAGATATCCACTTCATTAATTTTATGTGTGGGTAAATTGTAGTTAGTCACATCGATAACATTGGGGGAATATGGTGTCCCAATAAAACATCATCGATCCTTTATTCTTGAATTTCAATTTATTTATATGAAACATTATGGGAAATGAAGCTAATTTTATTTTTATGTTCTTCTTTTTGAACTTTTAAATTCAAAATTGTTATTTTTTAAAATAATTTTTTTTCGGTTTTCATATATTTGAATATCTTAAATTTTTTCTCTTTATTATAACACCATTAATTATTTGTATTGTCTAATATGATTTTTTAATAAAATATATATACATATCTATTATGGATCAGTATGATTTATTTTTCAGTACATGTTCTATCACGACCCGTCCCATTGGGGCTCGCACCACGACTCTCCAGGCCAGCCACCAATAGGGTAGGGGCTGGTGACTAGAATTGAGTAGGAATATTACTAACATGGGAGGAATTTTCTACATACCTGCACATACACAAACATCACATATCCAAAAAATGATAAAATTTAAAATGTAAACCACTATGGAACCATATTCAACCATAAAACTAAACCCAACCAACATAGTATGATGGGAAGTAAATTACTGTATGTAAACTGGGCCAGAATACAAGATCTCTAAAAACCAGAGTCTGAAAAATAAAATTTCCAACCTATGAACACAAAGAGGTGTTGTGGCTACTGCTCATAGCCAGAGGAACATTATAGCCTATAGGGAACTCAGCAATCTCAGTCATGTCATTTTCTTCCCAGGAATTCCTCAAAAGGTAGCTCGTCTACATAAGAAACAACTTGTGTGGGCAATGCTTAGGTAGCGGTGAGTACAAAAAACTCAAAAGAGGACTCCAAAAACCACTAAGAAACACAAAAATGAAAGATATGCAGTCAGATCTACACAATATATATATACTTAATATATAAAAGGTGAACAAAGACTAGATATACTCAAAACCTAGACCCGTAGTCTAGAGACCAAGAACACAATCACTTTCCCCTACTAGGGATTCAGTTTAAAGACTCCACGATGCACTCGTCCTAGTGAACTCACTAAGAATGTCTGATGGCTCTGATGATGTCCGTCTGAGGCATATTGTCCAATAAAAAAAAGTTATGAGATATAGATACCCTTATTCTAAGAGAACAGAATCCTGAGTGGGGAAAGTTCTCGATACACAGATGAGGATCACTTCCAGGGCATTGGCGGATACCACGAATCAACCAGATTCACATTCAATATAGAGGTTCAACGCCCCTGTAAGAATTCATGTCGATACTTGACTCTGCCCATGGTCAATAATTTTTAAAGGATCTCACTCCAGGCCTCTCGGAGTGATACCTGAATCTATCTAAAAAATTCCTAATGAAGGGATCATACTCTTATAGATAGAAATAATACATGACCTTCTGGGAAATGAGAAAAAGGGGAACTAACACCAATTAAACATGTCCATGATTTGTTGGAGAAGAATTTCAAGCCATGTACTAAATGGTACACTATGTGTAATGTGTCACATGGCATGTCTTCTGACCCTGGGTACTGCTTGCGTACCATAGCCCATGTCGAAAGGCTTTTCGTTTAGAGAGGTCATTACACGACATGTAATACAGATCACATGCAGTGTTAGAGTAACTAGGATTGGCTCCGCGGGTGAGGATATGTGCCCATACACATCATTATCAAGTGTTCACCATCCCATGTAACCGGTTCATCGGGTAACCAGTGCAGTCATTCTGGTCTGGTCGTGTGGTGGAGTACAAGACTTTGTACTACATCCTGTGTTCGTGTATCGCCCAGGATAAACAACAAGTCCATGTAAGGAACCACATCCCTAGTCCATTGGGGAACATGCTGGGTCATCGATTCATGCATTACAGAACCCTTGACGCTGTTGAGCTGGTCACAGACTACATGGTATTAAGGATACACGTTGTGTTGTATGAGAATTCCTAGAAACGACCCCCTTCACCATTGTTCCCCGATTTCTCCTTCGATCCATAATACGGCCACCCGATCACCTTGAAACTCAAGATCTGAGGTCATCCTATAGTCAAAATTCTTATTCCATCAGTTTTAGCACTTCGATCTACCCCAAAAATACATTCTGATCCACCCACACGAAGAGCTATTGAAGAAAGATAACTTCGGAACCGTGTCAATTCATCCGCCTCCATCACTATCACACCTCTGTTAGTTCAACAAGATGTTAGATATGTAACTTGGGATCGGTTCAATGCAGAATAGATGTGGAATGAATCTTTTTTCTTTTCCTTGCAAATAACGTGGAGAATATGATTAAAAAAAGGATAAAATAAAAAGAAAAAACAAATAAAAAACCTCCACTGTCATCTTTCAAGGTGTTCTTCTACTCCAATTAGTAGGATCAAACAGAGCAAAATCAAAACAACCAAAAATAATCTAATAGGTATTAAATCCCTGAATTAGAATCTCATTGAAATGAAAATAATAACCCTCTAATAAGAACGTATGATCCACAGATCAACCTATTAGTGGGATGATAAACATTTTTCATTCAAATCCTACAATGGGGAAAGAAGAATCGAAATAACAAACCCCTACATCAGTCATCGGCAATGAAGGAGATTGGTCATCGGTCGGGATTTGTTCTTGCTGCACAACGATCCATGTGTCATCCTTCATCGGCGTTCATTAAAATTCCACCAATGTGGGCTCCTCCCCAATGCACTAGAGGATTCTTGGGTAAAAATAGAGTGTTATGAGTCTAGCCTTTTGGTCCTAATCATTTAATGAATATAAGATTTATTGAGTTATGGAAACATTTAAAAATAAAATAAATTATTAATTTATTCTGTTTCTTTAAAAATCTCTCATTTGTCACCCAAAAACTAACCTTTGAAGCCAGCCCATGTCGGTCGATGTCATCCCTCGCCTGAGATATAGTCACTTCTCAGAATGTAGCACTACCCTCAGAATTTTGATCTAGTCAAACTTTTAATAGTTATTATAATTTTATAGGAATACCGCCCAGGCGCGCTTTTTAAAATTTTATTTTATTTCAAACATTTATTTCGGGCACCCTGGGTATCGAAATCAAATACTGTCAAAAGTTATGGTCTTTAAATAATTCCATATTATATTTAAAAATAATACACGTAAAATCAGAGACATTAAATTCTCCCCACATAGGGCTTTACATCGTAGAAATCCAAAACAAAAGGGTACTAAAACAGACATATGCTGGCTATGTGTTGTCTTCATCAAATCATTAATGATATGCACATTCTCGGTGGTAGCTTTCAGAAACACTAGACCCATGAGTTATAAATTTCCAAGGTCGGTCCAGTAAAGTGCGGACTAGTAGGATATCCCATATAATGCCTCTAACGGTGCCATACCAATGATAGAGTGGTGGCAGTTATAGTATGAAAACTCCAATAGTGGTAGATGGTCCTCCCCAATATGACCGAAGTACAATATACCGGCCAACAACATATCATCTAGAACTAGAATGGTCCTCTCTATCTGACCATCAGTCTAGGGATGGAACGTCGTGCTCAAACGTAGCTAAGTCCCAAAAGCCTCCTCCAATTACATCCACAAACAAAATTTGAAAAGGGAGACTCGATCTGAGACTATTGTTGAAGGGACTCCATGATGCCGAACTATATCCTTCACATAGAGGCTTCCCATGCTCTCTAACGAAATCTACTCCCTGATATATATGAAGTGGGACGACATTGTGTATCGGTCATTGATCAACCGGATGGAATCTTTCCCTTTGATATCTATGTTAGTCCCATCCAAAATTCTATCAATATTCCATCCCACCTCCACCCTAGAACTTCCAGTGGTTGAGAAAATCCTGCTAGAACCTGGTGCTCAGCCTTCACCTATTGGTAGCTAAGGCATCATGAAATGAACTCTCCTACTACCTTATTTCGCACTGACCACAAAAACCGTCTTCAGAGATCCTAGTACATATTCGCCACTCCAGGATGTATCGTCAAGTGGGATATATGAAACTCCATCAAGACCTCATCCCGCAACACCACTGGTATAACATTGTGTCCTCTGAAAAGCAGTACGTGAAAACCACCATGATAATATCCATCAAGTGCATGCCATGTGTATAACTGAACACGTAAAGTATCACAATTGATATCTCCAAGTTGTGCCTCCCTAGAAAATTTGTAAGAGTGTAGGGGTGACAACCATTAACTGTAGGTAAGATGCATCCTCTCTATCCACAAAGGATAACTGCAATGTGGCTAACTTCTCTGTCTCCACACTCAGCAGCTACAAGATTGAACTTCATCTAAGATAGTCCACCGCCATATTCCCCATCCCCGGAGTATAGATAATCTTGAAATCATAGTCCTAGAGGAAATCTATCCAACACCCCTATTTCAAATTCATATACATCTGTGAGAAGATGTACATGAGGCTCTTGTGGTCAGAGTAGACAATAAACGGCTCAACCATAAGGTAGTGTCACCTCATATTCAACATAAAGACTACTACTACCATCATTAGATCATGTGTCACATAGTCGAATCATGTGTCCTAAGATGTCACAAACTGTAAGAAATCATTGTTTCTCTCCAAATCAGGACATAGAAAAGCTTGATCCCTGACGCATAGTACAAAACTACATACTCGACACCCTTCTCTAGAAAACAAAGAATCCCGGTGCTCATCAAACTATTCCTCAACCACTAGGAAAAATAATGGATCTTCTACATCTACATGAAGAGTTTTCCCTTACTGGAAATGTTTTTTCATTATTGTTGATATTTTAGAGGAATCAGGAATGAATCTCCAGTAATATCCTACCAAACTAAAGAGGCTTCACACCTCTGTCACACTCTGAAGAGGATCCCATGCTCCCACGGCCTCCACATTGGCTGGGAACTCAACTACGCCATCTACTGAAATGGCATGTACCAAAAAGTGGACCTCCCAAATCCAAAACTAGAACATTGAGAGCTTTACCTAATGTTTGTGCTCTCTATGTACATCTAGAACCATCAGCAGGTGTCTCGTGTGATCTTCCTCTAACCTCAAGTACATAGGGATGTTGGTGATGAAGAGCAATATGAATGATTCCATGTATGGCTGAAAGATATGCTTCTTAAATCCCATTAACACTGTGGGGGGTTTCGTCCCACCTAAAGGCTTCACTATTTACACATAGTGGCCATAACGGCATTTAAAAGCCATCTTTGGTATATCCTTGTCTCGTACATATAACTGGTGGTAAACTAACAGAAGTTCAACCTTTGTAAACCATTTTTCCCCTATCAACTGGTCGAAGAGTTCGTCAATCCCCTGTAGTGGATACTTGTACTTCACTATCACCTTGTTAAGGTACTGTTAATCGATGCACATCCCTACAATTCAATATGCGTTTTGGAAAAACAAAAATGGGGCCGCCTAGGGTGAATAAATGGATCTTAAGAAACCATTTCTCTTAAAATACTCCAATTGCACCCTCAGCTCATGAAGCTCTATGGGAGACATACAATATGTTGGTGAAGAAATCAGTGATGTCCTATGGTGTATGTTAATGCATGATGTATATTTCTCTTTGGGGATGTAGTCCGGGAAATTCTTCAGGAATGAAATCCTCGTACTCTACCACTATTACTGGGAACTGGAAGCTCACTACATCTACTACTATTTTGGTAAGTATAGCCAACTCATGAGTAATAGTTTTCCCGCTCCTATGCATGATCCCATTTTTGGCCTCTTGGGTCTCCATTTCTATGAAAAAATAAATCCACATCAAATTATAACAAACACATTACACACTTCTCCTAAAACAGTCAATCTAGGAATGGACTGAGGATATCCAATCCATACTGAGAATGACGTCGTAAGGACACGATGCTTCCACCAAGAGGTTCCAACAGAAACTCTATCTTCCAAGGGTATGATCGAAGTATATCAATAGGTGCATGATCATCATGTCACCTCTCATAGGTTTCTCTACGAATAATGATCAAGTGAATTGCTCTACAAGAATCTGAAGGTTTCGCAAAACAAATTGTGGTGAGGAATGAATGATAGGAACCTGTGTCTATAAGTTTTCATGCTAACGTAGATAATACATAGATTTAACCTCAAATCATCCCTGGAGTTCCTTGGTCATATTCCTTGAATGCATGTAGTAGTCCCTGCCCCTGTCCCCCAGCTCCCTATGCCTGGGGCGGACCTCTTAAGGGAGGTAGTGGGTGTAGATCGATGCATCTGCTACCACATGAACATCTCAATACTACTCTACCACATCCACAACCTAGAGGGTCTGTGTGATCCACTCTCTTCCACTACCTCTGTGGTCCATCCACTACATCCCTATTAGCAACACGACGAGTCTGAAAATCCCTAGCGAGATGTCCCATACCGTTGCACAAGTACCACCACCTCTCCTTAGGCTGACTGAATCCATCCTAAGAGCTATGAATATCCAAACCCCTGTCATGTTTCCTTCAGTGACGTCTCAAATGTCCGAATCCATACACCTAATGTCAGCTCCCTGCTGATTAGGTCTTCGCACCTAACTTCCTGCTTCTAACTAATCTCGGTTGTCTCTACTCCGCCAAGATGATCTCGACCATCATGGCCCACTCGATAACTCCTAAATATGTTGGAATTAAAATAGGCACACTAATTACTTGGATGTCCCATTGTAGACATCACTCGATGGTCCGAGCTCTGATGTTCTTATCCCAAACCATATCCATTGAGTACCAAGAGAGTTTGGTGAACCTCGATGAATAGTCAGCCACGGTCAAACTGCCCTACTGGTGCTGAAGATGTTCCAGAATATGCACTTCTATCTATGAATCTAGTGAGAACTCCTCTATAATAAGTCACTCAACCTCTTCCCACAAAAGACTCTATGCGTTGTGAGTCTGTGTGGTTAGATTCTCCTAGTGTCCCACCGATCCCTGAAGAACGCTCGCTCCTCAGATCACCATCGGGTCTACCAGTGTCTTTATAGAATGGAAAATTCAGGCCACTACCTCAAGCCATTCCTCAGCCACCTGAGGGTCAGGATCACCTTAGAACCTGAGTGGTTCTCTATCTCTAGAACTCATAGAGCGCGATCAGCCCACACCCCTTATCTGTCAGTACTGTAGGTACCATGGGCTGCATCAATGGTGGTGCTATAGTAGGTACACCACATGGAGGTAAATCCAGGGGAACTACTCCCTCTATCAGGGCCACTTCACTGAGGGGTTCATTCTTGTGATCACAATGCTAACTCCTACTGGTTATGCATTGCAGATGCATACTGTAAGGAATGAGATTTACCATGGTCAAAAATTATATCTAGATAACTAACACAAATGACAAGGAAAACACAACCCATTACTATATGATTCATGTCCCAATACTTTATTTCCCCTACAACTCTTTTTTTATGCCTTGAGTCAAAAATCGATATATTAGAGTCATGGTGATTGGATTAATCAACCACCCACATAAGCACTATATTTTCTTGCCGAGAAACCCATCCAAAAACCCTTTAACACTATTTCCCCAAACCAAACTAACATAATCTTGGTTTAATGGTAGAACCTACCTCCTCTAATACCACTCTCCAAGCCCACCTCCAATAGGCATGTGAATGGTGACTAGCACCAAGTAGTAATATTACTAACATGGGAGGCATTTCATATGTACTTGTACACACTCAAACATCTCTAAGCCCACAAATGTTGAAATGTATAATTTAAACCACTAAGGAACCAAATGTAGGCATACAAATAAACCCAACCAACAGAGTATGATGTGAAGAAAATTAATGAATGTAAACTGGGCCAGAATAGAAGTCCACCAAAAACAAGAGTATGAAAAATGTGAAGTTGAACATCTACAAACAATGTGGGCTGGGAGTGCTTCTCGTAGCTATAAGAACTCCCCAGATAACAACAATAATGAACTCAACTATTGTTTTCTAGAGACATCGACTTAGTCTATAACAATTACATCAATACAATGGGTTAATACAAAAGGGACCAATCATTTTAATAGTTTTTTACAATCAAATATGAATATTGTATAAATTTTACATTGGAAAACTAAAATTATTGATAACAACAATGAATGATTATCATCCTTGCGACGCATTCATAGAATTAATCTTCCAATCTATTGGAAAGTAAAAAAATATATTTTAATTTCAAATGTTCAATAAGGGTTATCTATATGTTATGAAATCAATAATACATTATCTTAATCAACAATAAATATACATAATTGAACACACATTCCAATTACATCACATGAATATCATAGTTGGTTAGAGAAGAGTCAATAGAGAAGGCTAAGCAACTGAAACATATTCCATTTAATCAAAAACATATAATTAAGTGAACCCCTCAATAATCTAACATATAAAATCTCATGGATAAGAATAATAACTGAATTATAAATAGTGAAAATGATAAATAATTGGATTCCATGTATCCTAGGATCTTGTTAACTTACCTATCAATACCATTCCAAAGATGGTTTATAATATATTGGATAGAAAAAAATTTGATTTTGTCAACTGATTCTTATCATAAGACAACTGAGGCATTGAGGGGAATTCTACTACTAGAACCCACACATGTAATATAAGTTCAAATGATTGCTTCATTAATGCGGTATTCCACACATACATGAACGATGTTATCATCTCTACCTGATTGAAAAGAAAATAATTTTTTTGTTTACTAACATTATATAATGGTACATATTCAACTAATATGATAATTATGTCATTTATATCCCATTTAATCAATAAAAATTCATTATAACCATCCATGTACAATGTTAGTGAACGATGGATTACATCGCTTCGTAAGGATACAGTCCACAATACAGACAAGGAATTTCATCGTATCTTATATGGAATGGATGATATAAAATATATATTATAGTGACTCATGAGGTATAAATATTTCAAATTTATAATATATATAATTTAGATCAGTCATTATACCCAACCATTATTTTTTAAATGAAAAAACAGATGACATCGGTTCATGATGTTGTATTTTGTCGTACACACGAATGATAATTTTGTATCCCATTTAACTGAAGTGGAGATATATTTCAGAAGTTAAAAGGTTATAAAAAACATGAAAATTATTTAAAATTTTCTAATTATATTATCAATTTTCAATAAAAATATAATGGCGTATATATTAATGTAAAATAATTAATCTTGTTGATGAATAATACATCTTCTTTGAGTACTATCCTTTTGTTTGAACTAAGGCTTAGGAGGATTCATTTCTATAAAAAAATAATGAATAATGGAAGATATTAGGAATATTTTTATGTAATTTTGTACTATATTGTATCTACTAAATTGGTTTGATGGTTCCAGGTTGATAGGATAGGTGGTGATCTTTTATATGATCAGGAGAGGACATAAATGATATTTATAAAAAGTATTTTGGGCATCCAAATTTTTATTATGGAATAATTATCCAAACCTGGGAAATTTATGATCATTATATTTATCATGGTAGATATATTTCTAGAAAAAAAAATTAATGAAGTTTATAGGTGATTTTTACCATTATCTTTTTAGTTTTCCCCTTTATTACCTCATTTTACCTTAACCATGATAATTTGATTTTACAACATTGCTGACTATTTTTTGCCCAAAATTTTGTTAAACATAATATAAATTTTAAATTATTATAATTCAAAATATGTAATTCATTATTCTAAATTCCACTAATATTTTAAAATTTATAATTTATAATCATTCTTGATGACATGATAATATACTATATATTTATAGTAAAAATGTCTAAGTGGATAAATGTTTATAATAGTAAAATAAATTAAAAAAATTTATCAAGTGTCCTAAATTTGAATAACATAAATAACTTTTAATATCAGTTACATTACAAAAAATTCTAAATGTAATATAGAAATATAAATTATTAAAACGAATAGGATATTTTCAATTAAAATTCAATAAATTTTCAGCATTCAAAAAAATAAACCTTCTTATATAAATCCTAGATATAATGTTTTTTATAAAATAATGTTATTCATCATTCAAGAAGTTATTTTTAATTTTCATATTATATTTTCTAAAAGTGTTAATATATAATTTTATATTATTTTCAAAAATCATGAGATAATTTTATTTTGATTAAACATCATGTTGGGTACATTGCAAGCTAAAAGAAAAATTAAATTTATTCTTAAAGGAAAAATTTGTAATTTATTTTTTAATAAAAGAAATATAATGATAGAAGAACAAATTTTATTACCCATTATATAATTTTATAATTTTATTTACTAATGGGAGTCTCTATGGCATGGTTATAGTCTCAAACACTGTTGGTGAACCCTATAAAACATTTATGATATACATAAATTTCCTAAAATTGCATAAAATATGTGATTGAGTTGTATAATCATTAATAATAGAGATAATTATTACATGTTACATTTGATAATTTAAAATGGGGAATAAATTTCAAATGGATACTGCTGATTCATCCAACCAATCTTACTGGTTCTAAAATTCTTAGGAACATCATATATAATAAGTTTTATATTTGATATGATAACCGATATAGTTTTCTTCCACCATAATAATGAATGTTTTGGTTATGAGATTTAATTAAAATATAGATTTATTTTTAAAATAATTTGTTTTTAATTATAATAGAATAGTTTTTTCCCTTATGTTAATTATTCTTGTGTATAGGAAATTAAGGTCATATTTCTCAGTGGCATCGAAGCTTCTTCCTTGTCATGATATGTGGGGGTTTCTTATCCATATATCCAAGATTAAACTATTATATATTATTTATATTACATGATTATTAAAAATTAAATTAAATATTATCATATACATTATTCATATGATTAATTTATTTTTTGTGATTATAAATGTTTTTTTAAAAAATGTTACTATCAAAATGTTTGATTTTTTTGAATGATTACACATCAATATGTTTAAAACATGTTGATTTTTGAGGAAAGAATAATATTCAAAAAATAAAAAATTGAATTATTGAATACATAAATAGAATAATACGAGAAAACAGAGTGAGATAAAATAAATATAAAATATAATAAGTTTCATATTCCTTCATAAGAAGACACTTTCCATGATATCGGTCATCCATCTATGTAGTTTCATGCCAATGAAAGTACCCATGTACTATATTCATTATGGAGTATATATAATATGGTGACGCTAATAATTTAGAGACTAATTTTTGAATATTCATTAGGTTACAGTTCACTAAGACACCCTAAGGGTTGGGATATAAGTGTAATAATATTGAAGTAATCTATATTATGGATTATGATAAAGGGTTTTCCACTTAACTTTTGAAGAGTATTTTTTCATACTAATTGGTCAAATTCATATATAAATAGTCGTTGTGAATAATATCTTGATAATTTATGATAGTTTTATAGTTAAATATAAATCATTACCTAGTAATGGATATGATGAATTATATTAGGATGATAATTTTCATGGAATATTTTTAATAAAAAAAGAAATTATATAATATTAATCAATAATAATATTAGGGTAAAATATTATATTTTTGATAAAAATGTATCAACATAATTTAATTTAACATTGAGAGAAATAAAATAGAAAAATTGGATTAATATGATAAACATTGTAGAATATTAAAAATATTAAGAATCATTATAATGAAATAAAATATTTGTTGTGTCTGAGAAATTGGTACACGAATAACAAAATTTCTAATTTTTTGGAAAACACATCTATGTGATTAAGACAATGATATAATGATCCATAAATTGATTCATTGGAATCATATATATGATTTGAAAAAAAATTATATGTTCCCATATATTAATTATGAATTAGTATGATAACAACTTGGTGAGTCAGAGGATAACATGTATGGTTTGTTCAAACTATACGATTCATTCTTGAATCATCATTTCATTTTTTTTGAAAATTATAATTAATTCAATAAATTTATTCCATATTTTTCAATGTATTCAGGAATGATGATCCATATTTTGTGATTATTTGTATTTATATTTGTATTGATAGTATAAATAGTAAAAACATTAAAATGGAAGAATAAATTAGAGTTAAGAAGACTAATAATCATTCGTCAAGTAACTAGTAATGGTCATTAAAATATAATGGATGTTTCAATAAAGAAGTAAAATATTTATATACGGTAAGGAGTTATCTAAAAAATAAATAATGTGGTTTTAACAACCATATGGTCAATACAAGTGAATTAGTGATTCAAGTGAAACTGGGAATTCAATTATAAAGGGTGTAAAAAATAATGCGTATAATTTAAAACATATTTAAATATATAATATAAGAAATTAAATAAATGAATTAAATTAGAATATAATTTATTTTAAAATTATGATTTAAATTATTAATGAATCTTACATTTGAATGAAAATGAATATTTGATGCTCATATTGATGTATAAAAATTACGTTTGTACCTCTAACATTTCATATATGTGGTTAGATATGATTTTTATGACCAAAACGTATTATTATTTATATGAGAGGAGAGAAATATATGTATAAATAATTCAGTCATAATATATATAAATAATGATAAAAATGTAAGTATAAATGCATTTTCGTTTTGGATAAATATTTGGTATTTAATTATTGTTCAAATATTTTAAATTGATATTCCACAACCCATTAATGTAATATTTTATTTTTTAAAATAATATTTTATAAATATATTTGAAACCCATAAAATCTCATATAAGATAGCGATAAAATGTATTTTCTAATATATTAAAATAAATCTAAATGCGTATTATTTTTATACAAAACATATTTTAGTTATTTCAGCATTAAATTTCAAGTAATATATACTTACTAAGAGGCAAAAGGGTGTATATCTAGACACATTGAAGTTCAATTATAATTATATTAATGATTATCCTAGAGAAAAAAATGTTAATTGTAATTAATATCATAAATTTGTTTTTATTCTATAAATTTTAATTTTTTAATTTTCCTTATTATAATTATGTAAATGTCAAAAATTACTCTAACATATATTTTTATATGTCGATAAGGAATATTTTAATTTTTTATATATTTAAAAAAATAGTCTCAATGGAACTATTTTATGTAAATAATTATTGAATGACAATTATAGTGAAAATTTATTAAGTTTTATATTTATAAATGTGGTTATGAAAACCAATTCATAAGATGTAATGAATTTAAGGATTTTATAACCTATGGAAAAGAAGTTGAAAATTAGTATTTTGATTCTTATTTACCTCAAATACTAAAACATTATCTCAAAATTTAAATTACTCAATAAAAAGACTAGTGGAAGGATATTATCATATTGTCTCATGGGGATGTAAGAAAAATTATATAGAGATGTCACGAGTTTAAAAAAATACTAAAAATATAAAAAAATTATCCTTATCAAGTAAATTGTATTATTAGATTTTATTTGAAAAGAACATATATATATATATATATATATTCATAATACCCATAATATACATTAATAAAAATAATTGGGTCATATTATCTAAAATAAAATCCATAAAAATTCATTTATTTAAAATTTCATCTTATATTTCATGAAATGTTTTTAAAATTAACATATCAATGTAAAAAATTTCAGATACGCCAAATTCATATTCTCTATGTTGAATTACGTGTTTTCTAGAAATGTTAATGTAAGAATATGTATTATTCTTGTATTTGGATTAATAAATATGTTTATATAGTATATGAATCACTATTTATACCATTTATTATATCATACACAATGTATTTTATATTATAGTAGTGTATTATTCATTTTGAATACCCTATCCTAGGGTTAGAGTGATTTTGTGCAAGAGAACCATTACAATGTGATACAGTTCATATTTAAAACTTCAGGTTTTGGTTGTTAGGTATTGTTTGATATGTTTTTTAAAAAAATTAATTTCTGGACACTTATAAAGATGATATTTTCCCTCTCACAAGGAATTATTGACATGATGGAACATGAATGATATAAAGTAATGAAATTCATGGAAATTACATGATAAAGAAAAAATAGTAGTCTATCTAATTGGTTGAGGTGAATATGATTTTTTCATCCATATTTATGAATGAAATTTTATTTATTCATAAAACATGATACTTTATACTATCATAATATATAATATTTATGGAGGATATATATGATTGAAGAACTCAATATCCCATTGGCACATTATGCCCGCAAAAAATATATTATGTGATAATCCATGGACGAAATAAAAGAAATAGCAGGAATTTTCTTAAAATATAACTATTTTCTGTAATGCATCCTTATTTTTACCTTTTATTTTAAGCAAACAAATTTTTAAAACATATATAAATTTCATTAAAACATGTATATATGTTACATGTAACTATTTTTTTGTTGAGTTTAAAAATAAATATATGTTTTAATATTATCTTCATTGAAGGGAATAACAAAAATATGTTAAAAATAATGGATACATATATATATATACATATAAATATTCACACACACACATGGACCAAACATATGCAAGATATAGATACATAATTTTTAAAATATATATGTACATACATATATACATACATACGGACACTCAAACATATACATTTTATATCACATTCAAATATTTCACACACACATATAATATTTAATATATAAAATCAAAATAAATGTATTTTATAATTAATATATATATATATAACGACACATACACCTAAATATTTACTAATAAATATACATTTGTGACTTCGCATGTGTGTTGATAAAATAAACTTACTATTAATAATTGAAAGTTATAAAATACATATAAATTAATTAAAAAAATATCAAAATGATTAGTAATAATAAATAGTTATTAATAAGTGTGAATATGTTTATAAGAATGTAAATATATAAATAAATATACATAATAATTTTTATTTAATTTATTAGTTGTTATATGGTTAAAATATTTTGTTTTATTATACATTTATAATCATACATGTCATTATATTTATTGTTATACATTTAAACGATGAAATTTGTATATAATTAAACTATTATATAGATATATTACATATCTATAATTATATATATATATATTTTATAGATAAATTCATATTATAGAAAGAAATAGAGAACAATGAAATCAAATTTTAAAGTGGAAAAAAATTGTAAATTACAATAATGGCCTATTCTATGAAATTGTTTAATTAAATCGAAAAAAATATAATGAGGAAAAATTAGTAAGTTTATATGATTCATCTCTATTGTATTCCAGATGATCTTGCTATTTCATTCCATTAAACCATGTATACTAACATTTTACATGGTGATGGAGAATGATTCAAAATTATCATATAGTATAAGGAAAATACTATTGGCATTGAAGAAGACCATTCAAATATTTTACAATTAATAATTAATCTAATTCCTCCACCAAAATAATGAAAAAAATTTCATTATAAATAGATATACCATAAATCATTACTTTGGATTCATCATGTAGAGAATTTTCATCACCAAAAAAGATATTGAATGAAACAACATCTAAACTAGAATAGTTGTGAATTATTCTCTCTTGATCCCATGATGATTTTATAATAATCACTGTGTAAATTATGTTTTAGAATAATTTATGATGAATTCCAGGATACCATGGGACAAAATGAATATTGGATTACGATAAAAACTTATATAGAATGAAAAATTTTACAACTACTAGTGAACACTAGTTAAAATTAAGATATTTAAAATATTAAAGATCAAATTCATCATTATATGAAGTACTTTACATAACTTCTCAAAGAATGATATCTAAATTTTAGATTCCCACAAATATGAAAAACTATATTCCAAATCCACCAAGTCACCCATTCTGAAATCAATATTAATCGATTCATTACCAAACCATGGTTCTAAGGGATGGTATCAAATTCCAATAGCTATAATAATTATAAATTATATATTATTATAATATATAAAATTAATACCAACTCACTATTGTGGAATAGTTTCTCAGAAAAAATCCGATAGTGAGAATGTGCACAATATTCAATTAGAGGAAAAACGACATCCATAACGCTGGAAAACCATGCCTCTGGGTATAAAAAATGACGATATTTTCACATATGAAATATACTTTTGGGGTGTTTGGATGAGTTATAACATATTTAACCCTATTGGTATTATATATTTAAATCATTTAATGGTTTTATATAGTGTTTTTAATTAATGTGAAGCAGGTGGGCAAGGGACAAAACTATTTAGTCATATTGATCAAATTTTTTACAAATCTAGTTCATTGAGATGTTTTGATGAAAATATTAGTTAATTTAGTGATGTTATCTATTTAATTGAATATAATTTAGGGTTTAGAGCCAAGTAAAACAAATAAATAACTTCCAACTATATTATATTTACACAATAATGTCATGATGTCATATAACCCATATCATGTAACCCCAATAACATTTATAGAATCTTAAATTCCAAAAAAATATGTTGTGGATAAACAAATAACATTATGGAATTTATCATGTTCCTCCCATTAATAATTTTTGGTAATGTTATCCAAGAAGGAATGACCCACAATAATATCCCATTTCAGTTTTCTATAGATGTCTTGAATGTTTTCTTCTAAACCTATACTCATGAATGCACCTTCATCGATTGTGTTGGATAGACTCTTAGAGACACCATACTATATTTTTTCTTCTATATAGGTGTCCCAAATGAATGTTTTTATAATAAAAATTACATTTAATGGATTAATTTTTATACTTTGATGAGAGAAAATATGTTCTTGGGTATGTATTCCATGATTCAATTTTTGATCATAACATCAAGATAAAATTTCAATATATAACTCATAATAATTATAATCCCCCTTATTATATTAAAATTATAATAAAATTGTACAATCATGGTTATTCCTAAGGAATTTTGGATCCTCATGATATTTAATGTGAAATGAACATATGATATTTCCCAACCATTCCTCAATCACAATAGCTTGGGAATAAAACTACATATTGAATATATCAACAATTTTCTTGGTATGAATAATCCATTTGAGAAATTATTTTTCATATTCATTAATAAGGTTATTGAATATCCTTATAATGATATATATATAATTCAAATAATATTGAATCTATTTAATAAATGAAAAATATTTGATGAAAAGGGTGCCCTACTTGCGTTTTTTTTTAGAATAAAACCTGTGACAATAACATTTTGATATTTTCTATTTATATAGTCTAGTGTGTGGAGAAATAAGGTATTAATTATGGGATCAAACTTATGAATCCCTACATTATATTTGTATAAGAATAACTACCTTCTCAATGAGGAGATATAGGACCATAAATAGGAGAAACAATGGAATCAAAAATTAAAAAAAACATTGAAAAGTCATGGTGCCACCTTATTATGATGATCCAGATCTAGTAAACAGTGTGGTAGTATTTTTAAATTTTAAATTTATCCTTTATTGTATTTCATTTTAAATTTAAATTATTATCCTGTATCATTTCATACACCAGTGAAATATCTCATTTAATTCCATTTTATATAACACAACAATGCTATTCCATATAATGAAACAGATATAAATGTTTTAAAAGTCTACAATTACTGATTTTTGATTAATCATTGTAAGATAAATTCCACAAATTAATCAATTGAATCATGTTCAAATTTATTGGGTGTTTCCATTTTAGATTAATAATGATAGACTTAACACATATATATCAACAAAATATTTCATGTAAAACATATTCAAGGAATGGTATTTTTTGAGATTTCCTTGAAAACATCATATGATTCCACATAAAAGGACAAGGATACCCATTCTTCCAAAATGATCTATCTATTATTGTTTTCCATATAACATGAATTGTCTCAAAAACATCTTGATATGATTCAACATAAAAATCAATCAAATAATTGTTAAAGGATGGAATAATCATAAAAATGATTACTTGTCACGACCCCCCTCCCCACAAAGTGTACCCCTTCTGGGCCGGCAATGTGAGATGTGAGACAATGACACTCGAGTCCTACCTCCTGTAGGCCCCGGGTTGGCTCCTAGCACCAATCATATAATGAACACACAAATGGGAGGCATTACCCTTTATGAGAACACATACAAAAGAGAGATATAAGATAGACATCTACCAACTCCATCCCAAACTGTAAGACAAAAGAAATCCCATTTACACATATGAACTGTCAGGCAAAACTACTACAATGTAAAGGTGAAACCTTCATGTACCCATAAGAAAGTAAAAAAATAGCAACCACAAGCTCAAATAGGTCCTGTAACTTCTATCTAGTAGTAACCATCTTGATCTCCAACCTGCTCAAAGTGATCAGAAAAGAAATTCATATATGCATTGGGTGAGTATAATAGTATACTTAGTTGTATCCTTGTAACATACCAAGTAAGTAATTAATAATAGATATTTTTATCTATGATTATTAATGAATTAGATGGTGTTTTAGAGGCTTAAAATGAAAATAAATCCAATCTTAAGCATGGAATACACTAATATTTTTAAAATATTGTTTTACTCCCTTTTTATGGAAAACCATTTTTAAATCTATCTTTGGACAATTTTATAAGCTATGTTTGTCAAAAAAAAACTTATTCTTTATGATTGGGACATCAAAATTTACTTTGTGTGAATTTTTGGTATTTTTCTGACAATGTTCATTTTTAATGAATAGTGAAAATACAGCATTTTACATCAAAACTACTTTTTAATCTAATTTATTTATATTATTAGATTATCTTTTGAATTGGTTTTAAAGTTAAATTAGAATATATTTTTACCATTTAATCCAATGGTGGTCATTAGGATTAATTTCACTTTGGAATTGGGCATAATCTAATGCCAACATTTCATAGATATTGTTTCAAAAAAACCCGCTATTTGTTTTGACAAAGGGAATTATTTTTAAATCAATTATTTCAATTTCTATGTTTGGAATTTGGTAAAATGGATTACATATTTTTAATCAGAAGGTCCAAATTATGTAATCATGACTCTTTTGTTTTTGGACATTATGAATAGTAATGACGGTAATTATCTTTAATTATCTTGATTAATGAGTAATCGGGTAGTTAAGGATAATAAAATAATATCATAATAATAAAAAAATGACACCAACATGTGTCCTAAGGCTACTGTTTGTCTAATGGACGACCATGGGATGCCTTGTGCCAAACATGGGGACCCCATGGAGCCACTTTGGTTGGAAAATGACATAAATACCTTTTTATTTAATGTTAAAGTAGAAATGTCACAAACATGAGATGTTTTACTAAAACAATTTTTACATGGGGTTATACATTCCAGAGTTTTGACTATAAATATTCATTAGAAAGATAAAACGATTTCCTACATCATGATATTTTTTTCTGTAATTTTGAGACATAAAATATATTATATTAGATATGACATCATGATCATGCAGCGATGACCTCATTATTTAACTATTTAAATAAAATGGAAGGATAATGTAATATCTAAGACCTACACGTGTCCAAAACCTATTGGATGGGTTTATTTCGATACCTTATCACCTTACCCTAGAATTATATCAATGTGGGTCCTTTTGAATCCTAAAATCATTTTCAAATAAAGTAACATTTCTTTACTTTCCAAGAGTGCCCCTCCTCTCCTCTTATAAAAGGCCCCCAACTCTACCTCCTTACCCACACTCCCAAAGCCTTTGGCTCGGCCAACACCTTCCCATTTTGTCTCTACACATCCCCCTTTTACTCCTTGAAGCCTCACTTTGGGCAGAAGTCTTTCCAAGGAAGCCTTTGAGCTCAAACCAGAGGGAGTTACCCGATTTTAAGGTAATGTCTTCACTTGAGTCCTTTTGTTTTATTTTGCTTCTCCAACACCCTAAACTCTTTTTATTCATTTATTTTGTAACAAATCTTGTATCTTCAATATACTATGATGTTTTTATAATATTTATTCTAGCTACACTTACACACACCTACATCTAATGGTTAAAGAACATACTATTTCTGTGGATAGTGAATTTATGCCTCCCAAAACGATGATTGTTCAACATTCATTTAACACCTTCAAAGGTGGCCATTAAGATGACACTATATTTATATATGATATATAATATGTTTATGTTTTCCTTAAGATTCTGTAGTTTTCATTTTGGGCATAACATTATGGTTTTAATTATGAGTAAACACGATATCTTAATTTAAGGAAGTGTGGACTACTGCCCCCCTCAAAGTGATTTGTTTCGTTAATACCATATGTGGGATGTATAAAGGATGAAGATATGATATTATATATGATATTAAAATGGAATTATAATATACTTTTATATTATTATGATTCCATTTCATGAAATATGAAATAGAAATGCAAGCAACATTCATGCATACGTACGGCTTACCGTCTCCATGAACGGTGCATTTCATTTCTTACCTCTAAATGTTATATAATATTATAAATGCATGAATGTACTGGATATATATGATATATTTGAAATCTACATCATGAATACCATTCTGGATATAATGGATACATGAACAACTTGTAATTATAAAGGGTTTATTTTTGAATCATGTACCAATGATCGTTAAAACCACTGTTATTAACATAAATAATTACATCGTGTTCATGACATAGAAATAAGTGATATAAAAGGAATAATGAAATTGAAAAAGGTTCTTAAACAAGTAGAAATTAACTCAAGTTTATTATTCATCAGATTAAAGAATGATCGAGTCAAGTCAGACCCAAGGTATGGGACTTCGTCTCAATATCCTTTCATTGAGGCATATTTTGTTTTATACACAACCTTCATTTATATGGTGTATATACCCATTTGACTTTTATGTTTATTCAAAAGGAATCTTTTTTATACGAAGCGTTTACTAAATGACAAAAGGGAATGTTTTTATCATACTTATGCGGCGACAATGACTTCTATGCCGTCGTGACCATTATTTGAGTTTCGGCTTCCCCTACAAGCCATACCTTTTTTTAAAAGAAAAATAAATACCATGTTGTACTTTCCTTTTATTTTGGGTTTGAAAATGGTTTTCATAATGTTTTTATATCAATGTGTTGTATTGATATCTTGTGATTGAAAGGTGGAAATGTTATGTTTCCTTTATGCATGTTTTATGTGATACAATTATGTTGAGGTTCTTGAGAATTATTATGAAGACGGGTGGCTCTGTGATAAACTAAGGGCGGGTGAGCCCGATATATCTCTCCAATGCATTGGGTAACGCGAAGGAGTGAAACGTTATGGTTTCTCCGAAAAGATTTAGGGAATATACTGTGATGGGTATTCCAAACGTAACCAATAGGGTTACTCCCTACGTAAGAAGGTTATCAATGCCTCAAGTTACCTTTATGTATTATGATTTCTATGATTAATTCATGATTTGACGAGGTATGTTAAAGTGATTATGTTTTATGGGTAAATTATGATTTCATTATTATATATATATGTACTCATGTTTCCTTTCCATATTTTTATATCCCTTACTAAGATTTTTATGCTCATCCCATGTTTTTGAAATGTTTTTTACAGGTCAAGGGAAAGGTACATGATATGATGATAGTATCAAGGATGTGTAAAGAAAGAATCCATGTTTTATTTTAAATATGTTTCCATTGATGGAAAAAATGAATACTATCTTTTATGTAACCACATTGATTAAATGTGGAATGTAATACATGTTTTATGATCTAATTCTCTAAAAATATAAACCTGAAAAGATCCTCAATGTGTAATCTTGTAATAACTCAATATTAAGTAAGGTTTAAGGCTAGATACTTATAGTTGGTATCAAAGGTCGGTTTAGATAACTTTAGGAGTTAGAATTCTATTAAATGATTATTCAAAAATATTTTTTTCATGGTCAAATAGATGTGATATAGTATTTGAAGATTACCATGTTTCTTCCCATAATATATTTCTGTGTTAAGAATGGTTTTTCATAGAGGAAACAGAACAGATTTTCTGGGAAGGAATACTAAGGGAAATGACCTTTCAAATCAGTATCCTGAGATGGTCAGAATCAGAACTAAACAGTTTGTTGCAGTGATGGTTCAGTTGACTCAGGTGAAAAATTTTGGTTGTTTTTATTGATGATATGTTGGTGTTTTATAAAAGTAAAGAGGAGAATGAAAGTCATTTAAGGGTTATCTTTAAAACCTTAAACGAAATGAAACTGTGTGGAAAATTCAGCAAGTGCGAGTTTTGGTTACAACAAATTTCATTCCTTGGTCACATTGTTTCAAAATATGGAATAACTGTTGATCCTGCTAAAAAAAAAGTTGTTGAAGAATGGCCAAGTCCCACAAATATAACAGAGATTAATAGTTTCCTTGGTTTGGCAGGCTATTACCGAAGGTTTGTTAGAAATTTTTCACGGTTATCTAGTCCAATGACTATGTTAACTCGGAAGGGTGTTAAGTTTATCTGGAAAAAAGAATGTGATGATTGTTTTCAGGAATTGAAAAGAAGATTGGCGAATGCTCAAGTTTGGGCACTACCTTCCAGGAATGGTGAGTTTGTTATATACAGTGATGCTTCATTGAAAGGACTTGGTTGCGTCCTAATGCAGAATGATCAGTTAATTGCTTATGCTTCACGATAGCTGAAAACTCATGAGGTAAATTACCCTACACATGATTAGGAATTAGCTACTTTTGTTTTCACTTTAAAAATTTGGAGGCATCATTTTTATAGAGTAAAGTGTGAAATATATACTGATCACAAAATTTTAAAGTATATATTCAATCAGAAAATGTTAAACATGAGGCAGTGGAGATGGCTGGAATTAATCAAGAATTATGATTGTACAATTCATTACCATCTGGGAAAAGGAAATAAAGTGGATGATGATTTAATTCGATAATGTAATGCTTCATTAGCAATGTTGCGTTTGGAATGTGATCCTTTGGTTAAGGATTTGATGAACTTTGGCATAGAAGTTGTTGGTGCAGGAAGTTCTTCTGTTTTTTTTTCAGGTATTAGTGAGATCATCTCTATCAGATAGAATCAAGAAAGCACAGAAGCAAGACAATGAGTTGCAGAAAAAGGTAGAGCTGGTTTAGAAAGTTAAGTTGCCTGAATTCAACATTGATAATGATTGCGTTTTGTGATTTGGGAAGAGATTGTGTGTGCCTTGTGATTAATAGTTGATGAGAGAGTTGTTATGTGAAGCTCATAGTTCTCCGTTTTCAGTTCATCTTAGCTGTAATATGATGTACTGAGATCTGCGGGAGTATTACTGGTGGGATGGAATGAAAAGAGATATTGCTGATTCTAAATGAAGTGTTTAACATGTCAACAGGTTAAAGCAGGGCGGCAGTTACCGAAAGGGATGCTTCAGCCTTTACTAGTGCCAGAGTGGAAATGGTAGAATATATCAATGGACTTTGTTGTGGGATTACCGAAGACATCTCGAGGTAATAATGCAATCTGGGATATTATTGATCGCTTGACTAAATCTGCTAATTTCCTTGCTATACGAGATAATTTTTCCCTAGATCAACTTTCCTGTTTGTATCTTAAAGAGATAGTCAGGTTACATGGAGTTCCTCTCTCCATTGTATCTGATTGTGATCCCAGGATCACTTCTAACTTTTGCAAAGTCATTCAGAAGTCGTTGCGTACTGAATTAAATTTTAGAACAGCTTTTCATCTTCAACCAGATGGGCAGTCAGAATGAAAAATTCAGACCTTGGAGGATATGATACGAGCTTGTTCGATTGATTATCAGGGAAGATGGGACCAACATCTTTCTTTGGTTGAGTTTTCATATAATAACAGTTTTCATTCCAGTATACAGATGGAACCATTTGAGGCGTTATATGGGAAGCAGTGTTGAACTCTAGCTTTCTGGGATGAAGTGGGTGAAAGGAAGTTGATGGGGGCAGAATTGGTAGAAGAGATGTCAGAAAAAGTTCAGCTGATACAGAAACACATGAGAACAGCTCAGAGTAGGCAGAAGAGTTATGCGTACAACAGGAGAATGATCTATCTTTCGAGGTAGGTGATCATGTTTTTCTCAAGGTGTTTCCATGGAAAAGTGTGATGCGATTTGGTAAGAAAGGAAAGCTGAGTCCAAGGTTCATTGGGCCATATGAAATTCTGGAGAGAGTTGGATCAGTTGCATACCGGGTGGCTTTACCTCCGAGTTTATCTTAGGTACACAATGGTTTTCATGTTTCGATGCTGAGAAAGTATATGCCAGACCCATCACATGTTTTGAGTCCAGAGGTAGTTCAGCTGGAAGAGAACCTATCTTATAAGGAACAACCAGTCCAGATTCTTCACCACAAGGAGAAATTGTTACGAAATAAGGTGATTTAGCAAGTAAAGGTTTTTCGGAAAAACGACATGATGGAAGAGGCAACATGGGAATCTGAAAATGCAATGAGGGATAATTACCCCAATTTATTCGATAAGTAAATAAATTGCGGGGACAAAATTTTCTAAATGGGGGGAGGATGTAAAATCCCAAGTAAGTATTGAATAATAGATTCTTTTATCTATGTCTATTAATGAATTATATAGTGTTTTAGAGGCTTAAAATGAAAATAAATCCCATCTTAAGCATGGAATACACTAATATTTTTAAAAGATTGTTTTACTGCCTTTTGATGGAAAACCATTTTTAAATATATCTTCTGACAATTTTATAAGCTATTAATGTAAAAATAATCTTATTATTTATGATTGGGACATCAAAATTTACTTTGTGTGAATTTTTGGTATTTTTCTGACAATGTTCATTTTTTAATTAATAGTGAAAAATACACATTTTACATCAAAACTACTTTTTAATATAATTTATTTATATGATTAGATTATCTTTTGAATTGGTTTTAAAGTTAAATAAGAATATATTTTTACCATTTAATCCAATGGTGGTCATTAGGATTAATTTCACTTTGGAATTGGGCATAAACTAATGCCAATCTTTTCATAGATATTGTTTCAAAAAAACCCGCTATTTGTTTTGACAACGGGAATTATTTTTAAATCAATTATTGAAATTTCTGTGTTTGGAATTTGGTAAAAAGAATTACATATTTGGAATCATAAGGTCCAAATTATTTAATCAATACTCTTTTGTTTTTGGACATTATGAATAGTAACGACAGTAATTATCTTTAATTATCTTGATTAATGAGTAATCGGGTAGTTAAGGATAATAAAATAATATCATAATAATAATAAAATGACACCAAAATGTGTCCTAAGGCTACTGGTTGTCTCATGTCCGACCATGGGATTCCTTGTCCCAAACTTGGGGACCCCATGGAGCCACTTTGGTTGGAAAATGACATAAATACCTTTTTATTTAATGTTAAAGTAAAAATGTCACAAACATGAGATGTTTTACTAAAACAATTTTTACATGGGGTTATACAAGTCAAGTTTTTTGACTATAAAAATTCATTAAAAAGCTAAAAATATTTCCTACATCATTATATTTTTTTAATAATTTTTAGACCTTAAATATATTAAATTATTTATGACATCATGATCATGCATCAATGACCTCATTATTTAACGATTTAAATAAAATGGAATGATAATGTAATATCTAAGACCTACACATGTCCAAAACCTATTTTATGGGTGTATTTAGAAACCTTATCACCATACCCAAGAATTAAATCAATGTGTGAACTTTTGAATCTGAAAATAATTTTCAAATAAAGTAACATTTCTTTACTTTCCAAGAGTGCCCCTCCTCTCCTCTTATAAAAGGCCCCAACCTCTACCTCCTTACCCACACTACCAAAGCCTTTGGCTCTGCCAAAACCTGCCCATTTCTTCTCTACACACCCCTATATTACTCCTTGAAGCCTCAGATTGGGCATAATTCTTCCCAAGGAAGCCTTTGAGCTCAAACCAAAGGGAGTTACCCGATTTTTAGGTAATGTCTTCACTTGAGTCCTTTTGTTTTATTTTTATTCTCCAACCCACTAAACTCTTTTTATTCATTTATTTTGTAAAAACTCTAGTATATTCAATATACTAGGATGTTTTTGTATTATGTAATCGATCTACACTTACACACACCTACATCTAATTGTTAATGAACATATTGTTTCTGTGCATGGTGAATTTATGCCTCCCAAAACAATGATTGTTCACCATTCTTTTGACACCTTCAAAGGTGGCAATTAAGATGACACTATATTTATTTATGATATATAATATGTTTATGTTTTCTTTAAGATTATGTATTTTTCATTTTGGGAATACCTTTATGGTTTCCATTATGGGTAAACATGATATCTTCATTTAAGGAAGTGCGGACTACCGCCCCCTCAAAGTGATTTGATTCGTTAATACCATATGTGGGACGTATAAAGGATGGAGTTATGATATTATATATGATATTACACGTGAATTATAATATAACTTTATATTATTATGATTCCATTTCATAAATTACGAAATAGAAATTGAAGCAGCGTTCATGCGTACGTACGGCTTACCATCTCCATGAACGGTGCATTTAATTTCATACCTCTAAATGTTATATAATGTTATAAATGCATGAATTTACTAGATATATATGATATAGATAATATCTACATCATGAATAAAATTCTGTATATAATGGATAGATGAACAACTTGTAATTTTAAAGGGTTTATTTTTGACTCATGTACCAATGATCGTTAAAACGACAGTTATTAACTTAAATAATTACATAGTGTTCATGACATGGAAATAAGTGATATAAAAGGAATAATGAACTTGAAAAAGGTTCTTAAACAAGTAGAAATTAACTCAATATTATTATTCATGAGATTAAAGAATGATCGAGTCATGTCGGACCCGAGGTATGGGACATCATCTCAATCTCCTTTCATTGAGGCATATTTTGTTTTATACACAACCTTATTTTATATGGTGTATGAACCCCTTTGAATTGTACGTTTATTCAAACGGAATATTTTTTATACGAAGCGTTTACTAAACGACAAAAGGAAATGTTTTTATCGTACGTATGCGGTGACAACGACTTCTCCGCCGCTGTGACCATTATTTGAGTTTCGGCTTCCTCTACAAGCCATACCATTCTATAAAAGAAAAATAAATACCATGTTTACTTTTCTTTTATTTTGGTATTGAAAATGGTTTTCATAATGTTTTTATATCAATGTGTTGTATTGATATCTTCTGATTGAAAGGTGGAAATGTTATGGTTCCTTTATGCATGTTTTATGTGATACGATTATGTTGTGGTTCTTGGGTATTATTATGAAGACGGGTGGTTCCGTGATATACTAGGGGTGGGTGAGCCCGATATAGCTCTCCAATGCATTGGGTAACGTGAAAGAGTGAAACGTTACGGTTTTTCTGAAGAGATTTTGGTAATATACTGTGATGGGTATTCGAAACGTAACCCAGAGGGTTACTCCCTGTGTAAGAATATTATGAATGCCTCATGTTACCTTTATGTCTTATGATTTCTATGATTTATTCATGATTTTACAAGGTATGTTAAAGTGCTTATGTTTTATGGGTAAATTATGATTTCATTCTTATGTATATATGTACCCATGTTTCCTTTCCATATTTTTATATCCCCTACTGAGCTTTTTATGCTCATCCCAAGTTTTTGAAATCTTTTTACAGGTCAAGGGAAAGGTACATGATATGATGATAGTGTCAAGGAAGTGTCAAGAAATAATCCGTGTTTTATTTTAAATATGTTTCCATTGATGGGAAAAATGAATACTATCTTTTATGTAACCACTTTGTTTAAAAGTGGAATTTAATACATGTTTTATGATCTAATTATCTAAAACTCTAAACCTGAAAATATCTTCAATGTGTAATCTTGTAATAACTCAAGATTAACTAAGGGTTAAGGCTGGGTCCTTATAATCCTTCCTGAATCCTCTCATGAAAAATTAGAGAGAGCATGATAAAGACTAGTGAACAACAAGTGAAACTAACTCACCACATAAATATGTATACTTTGTTACCAACGACACCATTGCTACTCTCACCATGTAACGCATAAAATAGTATATAATATAACAAATAATATAAATGGTACGCCACTACTACTTCCCCAGTGCGTTTCTACTACTACCCAATGTCACACACTCTAAGCATCTATCTCTAAAAAGGCATGCCCGTAGACAAATTGGCGAAGCACCCCAACATGCTCCTCATGCTACAAAACCACCACGTCCACATAAGATAAGTAACCACATATTTTCTAGGATCCACCATTTCTCGCATAACGTGTATCATACATCTGGTATTATACATCCAGCCATTACAGCCCATACAACGAGTAAGGATCCTCATGCCATCACATCCTATACATGTTACGTCTATAGTAGTCTATATAATTCTATATGTATAATATATGTGTGGGAATAACCACAATCCATTAAATCCCTCTACACACATATATGGGGAAAACTAGCCAATGTGTCTTCCAAAACTAGTCACTACCAAGAGAATAGATTGGGTCCAAAGGGGGTAGTTAGCCATCCATCCTCCCACCAGATTTTTGGGGAAAACACCCCTTAGAGCTTAGAATACTCAGGGTGTCTGTTTACCTTACTGTTAGGGTGATGTATCCAATATAAACACAAAAGTTATATAATATACTATAGGTCACAACCACACTATGGGCATAACCTAGTATTTGAATAAACAATATCTAATATTTCATAAAATATGGGCTACTACTTCTAAGACTGGGTATCCTATAAGCACAGAACCATTTAAAAATCATTAATACATTACTTCGTTCCATTTTTATTAGTTTCACTTTATTTTATTTAATTCATTAATCATTAATTAAAAAATAAAAATTACACATTAAATTTCATTAGCATCACAACCAATGTACGCTATTCGTTCAAATCACAACCTCAACATTGTTCCCACAAAAACTCCAAACCCCAACGGTTGACAATATTTAATAAATTATTTATTTACAGCATTACATTCTCATATTCCCAGGAATTCTGGAAAAACATTTTATGCTTCTTAAGACAAGGGGATCAACACAGTGATTAGATGAACTACCCATAGAGTCTTTTCCGCCTATAAAAAATGTGTAGACCCATCCTCCATTGAGAAGCTAAACAAAAAAAGCACATGGAATATCCCATGCCTCAATAACCCTTTTGTAAAAAAGGTATGAAAACCCAGCTACTTTGAGGAGTGGGGAATGTAAAGAAAATAAACAACTAAGAAGAATATGCAGAAAACCAAAAATTCATATCCAACCATTTTCATCATCCCTGGTGTCCTCCCAGACACCCACATGCATAATTTGATGCATCTTGCCACTCAAGGCATCAAATACGAGTACAAAAAGTAGGCCTCCATTCCCCCACATATCACAACAGCAGTCCGAGCTCACATCACCACCCAAGCAGCAGAAAAACAACAATCATATCTGTTGGGCTCGTGACCCTTGAACAAGCAAGATGGTAACTCAGAACCATTCAAGTAATTTTCAAACAATCAGTTCTTTAATCCATCTAGAATTAACCAATTTATTATTCGTAGGTTCCATATTCTATAACCCTAAATAGTAATCTATCACAAATAAATTAATCGTCCTTACTACACCAATTTGACTTATATAAAAAAATACAACAATATGAACTAGATTAATTTATCTGGCTTTTAACTTTATTCAAAAAAATTATCAATTAATTTTGGTTCTCCTTCATTAAAAATTTCCATCATGAACGAAAATATAATCAAATGAATCATAGATATCACATTATATAGAAAAAAATAAGAGGCCATACCATACGATTGATATCAATTAATTATCTGGTTTATATATTTATTATGTCAATTCCATTGTGATCTAGTGGCTAAAACATTATAACACTATAGTTTCTTGTAAAATTAAAAGAGAAGAAATGAATCCCATACCATATTAAGGCTTTTAAGGATATTTATACAAGATCGATCCATGAAACTGATCGAATCACCTCCTACCATGACAATTGCATCCACCCGAGGATGTCGTAGCATGACAGGACCAACTGAAACCATAGAAAATTCATTAAAATCTTGCAGATCACTTTTCATAATATGGAATTGAGAAACCTGAGAAGATTAACCCAAAAAAAATGATGATAAATCATACCATATATCAGCTATTTATGGATACTGCTTGGTTGCACCAAAATCAGGGGTCCACATACAGCAAGAAGAACGTCGAGGGAAACCAATCCACTGGGAAAAGATTAATCTCATGATACCAATAGGAATGAATTAATTGTTTGAGCATCCTGCAATAGATAACAAGGATAAAGTACAAGAGAGGAAGATATCTTGTCCTTTAGAAGATTTATTGGTGTAGCGGTTTAAGATTCATTGGATATTCCATTAAAATCAGATCACATTAAACCACATGGTTTGACCAAGTAAATTCATCTCAGACCATAGGTAAATTAATATAAGAGTTATGGGATTTGATTCTACCTTAAATCCATTAAAAACACATAAATGCGTTTTATGTCAAAAAAATGTTAAATTGGAGAAACTAAAAAAATATGGAAATTTGGAAAAGGAAATATGAAACATTACTGAAAAAACTACTCATGAGACATGACACTAGGTCTGACTCACCATTTCTATCTCACTATTTCGGTCTCACCATTTCTGTCTCACCATTTCTGTCTCACCATTTCAGAATCACCATTTCATTCTCACCGTTTCTATGACACTATTTCTGACTCACAATTTTTGTCTCACCGTTTTTGACTCCCCATTTCTGTCTCACTATTTCTGTCTCACCATTTCTGTATCACCATTTATGTCTCTCCATTTTGTACTCACCATTTCTATGTCACCATTTCTGCCTCACCGTTTCTGACTCACCGTGACATTGTTCATAAAATTGGAAACATGGTTCACAGAACTGGAAATTTTACAAAGTGTTGGGGATGAGTCAACTTGACCTCCCAAAACACCTCAAACACCAGATTTCAGCAAAGGGATAGACCTGAACGGCTTGAACCATTACATCAGTTAGCTCTAAAAACATTATCATCCTCGATAATCCAAATCCAACCCAAACGGAAACTAAAAAGGGGTCCAAAAAACCACTCCTCAAGCTACCTCTCAAATGAGAGAAATCCATATTAAGGAAAAAATGAAATTCACCTTATATAAACGAAACGTCTACAACAACAGTGGGGACACCATTATATGAAAATAGTTTTAACATAATAAAACTCTGGGTACTATACACATCTTTTGACTCACATTCCCAGGTACTCTCTTCCAGGCCACCGTGTTTCCACAATACCCGAACCAAGGGAATAGAACACCCACACAACACCTTCTCATTGCGGTCATGGATCTCTAGAGGTCTCTACTTGAAGGTTTCATCATTATCATCATCATTCTCTCCCCAATAAATGATGTGAGAGTCATCATAAAGATAACAAAGAAGTTGTGACACCAGAAATACATTGTGTATCTGTCTCATCGGTGGGGGGAAGTGCTACTAGATATTCCATAGCTGCAAGACGAGCTAACACCTCTAAAGGCCCAACAACCTTGGTATAAATCTTACTCCCACGACCTGACATTCACTATCCACGATGGGGAGTCACCTTAAAAACCATGATATACTAAAAATCATAATATAAGGGTCTCATTTTTTGATCCACATTTTATTTCTGAAAATCTTCCCTAGTCTTCATCCTCTCACAAATCACATGAACCATCTCAGTTGTATTTTTCACTAGTTCAGGTCTGAGAATTGCTGACTCTCCGACCACAATCCAGCACAATGTATACTTACAAGGCTATCCATATAGGGCATCAAATAGCACCATGTTGATGGTGGAGTGAAAACTATTATTGTAAGCATACTCCACCAAGCTTAAGTACCTCATCCACAAGCATTAAAAATCAAGAACAAAATAGTGTTTCATGTCTTCAAGAGTCTGGATGGTTTGCTCTGTATAACCATCTGTTTGAGGATGAAAATTAGTGATAAGGCATATCATGGAACCGAAAGCATGTTGGAGACCTCTCCACACCCTATATGTTATGAAAGGATATCAATCCGAAATGATCTTCCATGGAACTCAATTAAGTATCACCAACTCCTCCAGATACTGCGTCGACCAATCTTCTAATGAGCCCTACTCCATGATCGCTACGAAGTGGGATGATTTTGTTAAACGATCCAATTACACCCAAATAGCATCATGTTTTCCTGAACTCAAGGTAAACCAGAAACAAAGTCCATTGAGATGTCCTCCCACTTCCACCGAGGAACATCTAATGGCTAGGAGAAAACCATCAGGGAGACGGTGCTTATCCATGACCTTCTGGCAGACTAAACATTGAGACAGAAACTCTCCAACTGCACGCTTCATACTAGGCTACAAAAAGTGACTCCTCAAGGATCGGTACATCTTTCTTACAACAGGAAGCACTTCTAAAAGTGAACTATGGAACTCTCTGAGAACCGTATCATGCACCACCAGTGAAACAAAAGGCCTTACCTGATATAACACATGATGTTTTTTATCCTCATTCCAACCATCAGGGGATTCGCCAAAAAAAACTCGGTCTCTTCACACCTTCACCTTTGGATCCCCCAAATGGGTCTCTTCCTCCAACTAAAATAGAGATGATTGCACTTTCATCTAGAAAAGATGTAGTCTGCCCCCAACATCTCGTATATCAAGATGTGATGCTTACAGTTATTCCCTTAATATCCCGGAATCACCAGATTCACGCACAACATTACTACATGATTTTCGACTCAGTGCATGAGATACAACATTCCCCTTTCTATGAGTATAAATTTTTTTAATGTCATATTCATATAAGAACTTCATCCTCTGACATTGTAGTATGTTCAAGTCACATTGGGAGAAAACATACATCAAACTATTGTGACTGGTGAAAACTACATAGTGCTCTCCAATGTGATAATGTCTTCACAACATCACAGAAAACACCACAGCTGCCAACTCAAGATCAAGGGTGGCATATTTATGTTAATGGGGATGCAACTTCTAAGACCCATAAGAAAAAACTGATCTCTGATGCATCATAAAAAACTATCCCTAGATGTGATGCATCATAGAGAACATCAAACTGAACTCCCTCTAATGGAAGATAATGAACTGGAGGTCTTACTAACTTCACCTTTAGATACTCAAAGCTTCCTAACACTGATTAGTCCATATGAACACCTGATCCTTCCTCGTCAATTTTTTTAATGGAGTCATAGCTTCAGAGACATTAGCTACGAACCCCCTGTAGTAGCCTGCGAGACCAAGGAAAGTTCACACATCCAAAAATGTCTTGGGGGATGCCAAATACACCACTGCTTCTATCTCCGATGGATCCATAGCTAATCATATCAGGGACACAAATTTCCCCAAAAAACAGACTTCTCGAGCCCAAAACTCACACATAGACAACATCCCAAACAACTAATGTTGACAATGAACTCCCAAATCAGTTTATAGATACTCTTAATGTTCCTCCTCAGATTGGGAGTACACAAGGATGTCATCGATGAAAGCCACCAAAAAATTGTACAGGGACATACAGAACAAATTTTTCATCAATCACATGAACATAGTTGGATCATTCAACACATTTAATGGAATTTTAACAAAATCATAATTCCCATGACAACAACGGAAAGAAGTCATCAAATATCCTCATCTTTCACACGCAATTGATGATATCCTGACCACAAATAGATCATTGAGAAACAAATTTCAAACTTCTGTTGATCGAATAAATCATCAATCTATGGAATAGGATATTTATTCATTACTGTCACTTTTTTTAAGTGATGATAATCAACCCACAACAACAAGCTCTCTTCAGCCTTCTTCATGAACAAAACTAGTGCACCCCATGGTGAAACACTCGGCCGAACAAAACCGCACTGTAACAGATCATGAAGATGTATGATTAACTATCACAACATAGAAGGGGCCATCCTATATGGATACATAGAGATAAGATATACTCCTGGGTGCACCTCGATCCCAAATTCGTTCTATAATCGAGTGGGTAAATATCCAACCTCTTCAGTAAAGACAGAAGGATACACTTCTACAACCCTAGGAAATGCTAATAGTTGAACCTCAAGATGAACTCAGCATAATCTCATCCATCATGGATGATATGGATGGATCACGCCTATGACCCATCAGAGGGTCTCTCTCACAAATATACACTATTAGATCTCCATCTGCATCGAAGAACACAACCTGCCTCCAGAAGCAATCCATGATATCATACACTGAATACAACCAATACATGCCAAGGATGATATCATATTTTAGTATTCATAAAATAGGAATTCTACACAAGAGAGTTGTTACCCCAACTCTTGCTCAATGTTTCTACATAATTGAAAAAATTCAGCTCGACCTCCAACTTGTGTAGCCAATGACAAGGGCACTGGAGGCCTCTCTACCTTATGTCCCAAAGCATGGGCAAGGGTCAGTGATATGAAGGAGGGTGTAACTTCTTGAATCAAACAAGGCATAAACCAAGATATAAAACATGAAAAGGGTACCTCAAATGACAATTGGCTCACCTAGTGCTGGCAACGCTATGGTATGAAGATGACCATGACCTCCTACACAACCTCTATGATCGGGCTGATGACCCCGACACATGACGTGCTCTACTCTCTGAGGACGGTGAGTGCCAGAAGACTGCCCCCTGACTGCCCCATCTGCCCTCTTCTCATCAAAGTCTGGTGAAAACTGGTGCTTCCACCGTGACTGGAACTACCTCAATGAAGGAACCTGGAGAAGAAAATCTAGTACACGTGACTGCTCTGAAAGGCTAGGAACTCTCACTACTTATGACCTCAACCAACACAAGAAGAACAATAGTATGATCCCTATTAATAGTCATGAGATATTCTACCCCCGATGAAACGAGATGTTGAGTTCTGGGACCTAACTCTAAATGAACAGAAGCTCTTCTTCACTAAAAAACAAGAAACCGAGACCATAACTATACTTCGTGTGACATCATGATGTCTCCCCTCTCGTGTTGATCTAGTTTTTTTCAAAATCCTCTTGATGTCCTCCACCCTTGCTGGAACCTCAAGATAAATCTTCAGCATAAATGGGGTGAAACGGCACTTGATCTCTAGATGAAAAGACCCCACTAAATGTCTCGTATTGGTTTCCTCATCTAGCAACAGGTCTGAAACATATCGTAAAAGGTTCCTGAAATATATTTTAAATTCTCAAAATGTAGAGCTACCCTTTAATAAGGTTAATAAGCTCCAGGGTACTGGATGCCTTTACTTTAAAAGAATGAAAATCAACTATAAACATGTCTCGGAACTCCTCCAAGGAGATAACTAACTCCTTGAATACTGGAGGAACAATAACCACAATGTCCTCGCTGCTCCAAAAAACATTATTACAACCAAGGACACATAGTGCTCCCTCTGGTCACGGATCGAACAGAAGCCTATCTTAAACTCCTCTAACCAGTCATCAATGACTTCATATGAAACAGAGCCCTCGTACTTCTGTAAACTCTGGTGCTGAAACTCCCAGAGTGTCCTCCTCTATGTGTCATTATCATCGACCTCTACCCAGCGGTGATCTGTTGTCACAAAAAGTTTATGAAAAACATTCTTTTAATTAAAAAGTATAACATAATTTATTACATAAACATCATTTGATACAAAATAGAAGATCGAGATGTCTAGTGTCTTTGGGGATTATGATCATTACAAAACAACATAAAACATGAAAAACAACATCTTTATTTAATAATTCTTTTACATGTCCACTACATTCTCTAGTAAAAAGCATTGCATGGGATACCCTGAGGAAATGCATACGAAAAGGGTGAGCAATAAAACCTAGTAAGAGAATCAACTTAGAGTAACATGAGGGATACAATAAATGTTAGATAATAGGAATATCATTAGATCACAATAAGAGCCTAAACATAACGACATGATAAATCTTGATAATCATAACATGGAAATGTTGCAACAACACATAACATGGAATTTGCATGAGCCAACTCTCTTTGCACATGGAGCATGAGTAAATCCCCATTGCACGTGAAGAATGATTAAAACCTCATTGAAATTTAATTAGCATGACATATAACCCATCACATATGATCTATCATGATACTATAGTTTACCCAATTCATTTGAGTGCTATAAGGGCGCACACTTCTTAAACATTTCATTTCATGCATAAGTGTGACACATGGATCATATAACATGGATTCATAAAACCTTATAATTTATTCCATAATAAAGGAATGTGGAATACATACATGAAACTCATTAAACAATAAGTAAATTGGTATAATGGTGAATACCCTATATAGATAAATCGGCATGGTATTCACTACACAATGTCGTTGTTTGGGAAAATCGGTGCAATTTCGGCATTATAATGGTGTGACGTAAGAATTCAAAAAAATTCATGATGAGAGAGAAATTGGTGTCTCATAAATTATTAATGAAATAGATAGTAAGGGGTAATTTAGATACATGTCCCAAATATTTTAATAGAATTTAGAGTCATGATACAAAATAATAGATTGAATGTAATAGAAGAGAGAGAAATTCTTTTTGGAATTTCAGCATAGTAACAGTAGTACATGAGAGGAATTTAATGAGAGTGAATGGGGAATACCATCATTCAAACATAAATAGGGAAGTATGGGGGATGTTCAAAATGATACCCCAACATTTATAATTGAAATTAAATGGGTATAATAATTTAATTAATATTGGAAAAAATAAGATTGGATGAAAAAACCGATACATGGTAGTGTGCTTCCAAAGGCTTGAGAGAGGCTTGAGAGATGATTCTTGAGATCTGGGGGAACATTGAGATAATTCTAGAGATATTAGGGAATATGTTTGATGAACTAAAAAGTCTTTGAGTGAGGGGGTAGTGGGAGCATGGGTGGGTTTATATAGGAAATGTGAGGAAATTCATTATTATATAGGTTTTTGGACACCTCACATTAATCTAATTCAAAACACAAATCAGACCATGGTTTTTACCAATGGTTTTTGGCAAAGGGATGTGTAACAAAATATTTTATATGAAAACAGTCTGATCATCTTAAAATAATGGGGTTTCTAATGTGGAGATGTGTCACTCTTTCAAGGAAAACAATTTAAAAAGACAAAATGTTTAGATTCTTGAAGGGTCCACTAATGGTTTGTAAAATAATTCAAAAAAACCCAAAAATAGATTATATTAATGTTATATCTTATATTGGCCATGAATAATGTTTATTGTATTTTATTAAATCACTATTTGGTCATTCTGATGTCATAAAACACATTATATATTTAAACGATATATAATTTTTTCCCAAAACATTTACTATCCAAGAAAATTATGAAAAATTTACCAGTGGATAATATCGATGTCCTGATTCTAGAAATAATATTAATTTCATATAAATAATTTTCTAAATAGGTTAATTTAAATTTTCAATATAAAAACTGATTTTTTTTTAAAATTCATGGGTTTTGAAAAAAATGGATTTCAAACCATAATAAATATTACAATTGCATTCATAAATTTTTGAGAACATTAAAATTTAATAAAATTTAATTTAAAAAATTAATATTATTTTATTAAAATATTATTTAATTCAAATATCCATTAATTCATCAAAATAGATTTCTATGTTGAATATTAAAAAAAATAAAATTTTCACTTTAAAAAATATTTACAAGGTAACAATAATAAAATTATAGTATATTCATTATTATATAAAAAAATAATATAAAAAACCATAGTTCTAAGCTCTCGTTACATAACCCCTTTATATAACCCATATAAGACAGACGAGTAAGGTGTGCAATGGTGACTGACTCTTGGGGTTGCTCAGATAACCTTGCTCGGGTGGTAATCTCTATCATCTTCCTTTTCTCTCATAGGCGGCACCGCTTGAGAAAAACATATTCAATCTCGGCTTGGGCTTGGTAATGAGCGAAGCCCAATGACGCTACCTCCTTTCAATTCTCTGACAAATGGGCTTCGTATGGGGCACATCTACTGGATGAGCCCATCACTTCCTATGTCTGAGTAAATTGGAATTGTTAAAGCCCTTTATTTATACTAATCATGTGATAACAGTTAAATGACTATATTAGCAATGGTCTCCATTTTTAATGTTGTTTTCAAAAAAAACATAAAACAAAATATGTGCATATGTTTTTAAACCATTTCACATACAAAGGAATTTAATTATATCAAGTGGGATTTTCATTAAAAAATGTTTGGGTCATTACAATCTTCCCCCCATAAAAAATTTCACCATTGAAATTTTATTTTCCCAAAGTAAAAAAATGTGGGTAACTCTGCATCATCATTTCCTCTGATTCGGATGTTGCTTCATCAAACTTTTGGTTTCTCTATAACAACTTGAAATGAGGCATTGTCTTATTTCGTATAACTTTTTCTCTATGATCTAATATCTTCACTGGACACTTCTCATAAGAATGATCATCCTCTAACTATACCACCTATAAAGAGAGTATATGTGAAGGGTCTGGTATGTACTTCCTTATGATGTATACATAAAATACATCATGTACTTTGGCCATGGTAGGTGGAAGTGTTAGTTGATAAGCCACAACTCTAACACGAGCCAGAATCTCAAAGGGGCCGATGTACCTTGGACTTAACTTTCATTCCAAACATCATGTCCTTCATCCATATAGATATGCAAATAAATACCATTTCTCCAACATTATACTAACGGACTCGTGGATGGTTATCTTCATAACTCTAATATCAACTCAGGGATGCCTTCATATGCTGCTTAATGTTTTTCACCATCTCTACCATTTCTTCAACCTTTTCTAGTCCAATTATCTTACGCTCATTGACCTCATCCCAACACACCTGTGTTCTCCACCATTTTCGATAAATTACCTCATATGGTTCCATTTGGATGATGGAGTGGAAAATTTTATTTTAAGAGAACTCAACAAGAGCAAGATGTTGATCCCATCCTCCTTTAATTTCCATCGAGCATGCTCTTAACATGTCCACATGTTTTTGAATAGTCGCTAGGATTGGAAATTAGATTGAGAATGTTAGGCCATACTGATGTTCAGTTCAGTATTCAGACCATGTTGAAGAATCATCCAGAACATAGAGTTGAATCATGGTTCTTGATCGGCCACAATAAATAGTGTTACTTTAGGTAGCCTTACCACTTCCATGATACATATTTGTACCAGTTGATCCAATGAAAAATCATCCATAATAGAAATGAAGTGTGAAACCTACGTAAGATGATCCACAACATCCCCAATTACATTGTTTCCTTTGGATGTATTTGGATGTCTGGTGACGAAGTCTATGGTGATTTCTCCCATTTCCATTCCGGCATGGGAAATGGTTGCATCATCCCCTTAGACTTTTTCCTCTCATCATTCAAATGCTGACAGACCAGGTACTTTGATGTATATTCAATGATCTTCTTCTTCATATTATCCCACCAATAATACTCTCGGAGATCTTCATCCATATTTGTTTTTCCTGGGTGAATTGGGAAATTTTAACTATGTTAATCATCCAAAAGTTCCCTCTTCAACTCTGGACTTGATGGAACACATATTATTTACCAAAATCTCACAATTACTTCATCATTAACATTAAAATCCATGGATTTCCCTTTTCTGATAGCTTATAATTTTTCTTGAATTCCCACATCATTCTTTTGAGCATCAATTAAACTTTACCAAAGTGATGGTTGAGAAATCATCTATAAAATGATTGATTATGTTCCCTTCTTTATGATTCCCATTGTTGGATTGGTGTTGCCCGATCCGGTCAGCACTGTAGCATCTCTGACCACTGTAGTGGAGCTGACCGACCGACACCGACAGGCACTGTAGCGGTGCGGACTTCGGGGTAAACAGTACTGTAGCGCTTTTGACTTCCAGCCGACAGACACTGTAGAACGTTTGACAAAGTGAGCCGCCGATCACTGTTGCAACGCGTACTACTATTCATAACAGTAGACCGTCTTCTTCATATATAGCCCATTTCGGGCTACGGTCTGATCGTTGGAAATCCTCTGTAATTTTCTATGCTCCCGAATCATAGTGAAATTCTTCCTCTCCCGTGGACGTAGGGATTTTTCCCGAACCACGTAAATCGCCGTGTTCATTGTTGCTTTTCTTGTTTTCTGTCGTTCTGTCTCACGGTGATTCCACAACAACTGGTATCAAAGGGTGAGTTTGGAATTCTCCAACGATGGCTCTGGATGAAGGCAAAGTGAAGATCGATCGCTTCGATGGAACTGATTTTAGTTTCTGGAGGATGCAGATCGAGGATTATATTTATCAGAAAAAGATGCACTTGCCGCTTCTGGGTGTGAAGCCAGCGGAAATGGAGAAGACAGAATGGGAGCTACTGGATCGACAGGTTCTGGGTGTTGTGCGCCAGACGATGGCAAAAAACGTGGCATTCAACATCATAGAGGAGAAGACAATGGTGGACCTGATGAAAGCCATCACAAATATGTACGAGAAGCCTTCTGTGGCTAACAAGGTGCATTTGATACGACGATTGTTCAACCTGAAAATGGTTGAAGGGAGAGCTGTTGCAGATCATATCAACGAGTTCAATAACATCATAAGTCAGTTGTCATTGGTGGACATTGACCTTGGTGATGAGGTATGTTCTCTGGTTTTATTATCTTCGTTACCTGAAAGTTGGGAAGCAACTGTAACAGCTGTGAGTAGCACTTCGGGGAATACAAAGATGGCTCTGAATGATCTAAGGGACCTAATCCTTAGTGAGGATGTTCGAAGAAGAGAATCAGGAAGATTCTCTGGTTCTGCTTTGAACGTTGAAGGAAGAGGAAGGTACCCACAGTGGGACAATCGCAGAGGACGATCGAAGTCGGGAGGAAAGTGCAGAGACAAGGCAAAGGGGCCTGGTCCTACCTGCTGGACATGAGGGAAGAAATGAAATGTCAAAAAAGAGTGCAGAGATAACAGGAAGGGACCTGAAACCAGTGGAGCAAATGCGGTAGCTAAAGGAACTGATGACGTGCTACTTCTTAGCGTGGACACCCCGATGGAGTCTTGGATTTTAGACGCTGGGGAGTCTTTCCATTCTACATCGGAGAAGGGTTTCCTGAACAATTTTGTTTCTAGAAATTTTGGCAAGGTGCATCTTGCTGATGACGAGCCCTTGAAGATTGTGGGGAAAGGAGATGCACGGATCAAGACCAACAGTGGGAGCTTTCTGGTTCTGGAAAACGTGAGGTACATCCCTGGTTTAAGAAGAAATCTCATTTCTGTGGGACAGCTTGATGATGCAGGGTTGAGTACCACGTTCACTGGTGGAGCATGGAAGATCACCCGAGGAGCTATGGTCATAGCTCGGGGAGCAAAGAATGGCACCCTGTACAACATGACAGAAACATGCATGGACATGGCTGCATCACTCGAAGCTGCCGGAGGTTCTCAACTGTGGAACTATAGACTCGGCCACATGAGTGAAAAGGGGATGAAGGTGCTAGCAACAAAAGGATTGCTACCAGAGATGAAGTCGGTGGAAGTAGGCTTTTTGGGAAGATTGCATCTTTGGAAAACAGAAGAAAGTGTCCTTTGCAAATGGAGGCAGAACACCGAAGGCCGGAAAGCTGGACCTGGTGCATACAGATGTTTGGGGGCCTGCAGCAGTACCATCGCTCGGAGGGTCACAATATTATGTGAGATTCATCGATGACTCAACGAGGAAGGTATGGTTTTACTTTCTAAAGAACAAATCTGATGTGTTTAAGATATTTTATAATTGGAAAGTCATGGTGGAGAGTGAGTCGGGAGTAAAGCTGAAATGTTTGAGGTCTGACAATGGTGGAGAATATGGCAGTCAAGAGTTCAGAGAATTCTGTTCTGAAAATGGAATTCGGTGGGAGAAGACAATCCCAGGAACACCACAACAGAACGGTGTGGCAGAAAGGATGAATAGGACACTGAATGAACGTGCCAGGAGCATGAGGCTGAATTCGGGGTTACCCAAGACCTTTTGGGCTGATGCAGTGAATATGGAAGCATATCTCATAAACAGGAGTCCCTCTGTGCCAATGGGGGAATGTCTACCCGAGGAACTCTGGTCTGGTAAGGAGGTAAAACTCTCACATCTACGAGTCTTTGGCAGTTTAGCATATGTTCATGTTGATGCTAATGCAAGGGACAAGCTTGATGCGAAGTCCAGAAAATTTTTCTTTATTGTCTATGGTGGTGAAGAGTTTGGGTATCGCTTTTGGGATGATCTCAACAGGATGGTCATCAGGAGCCAAAATGTGGTATTCAATGAAGGTGTCATGTACAAAGATAGCCATGCAGTTGAAGATGAAAATGGGAACATTGAATCAGAATGCAAAAAGCAATTGGAGCTTGAAGGTGTGTCTGAGCTTAAGAAAACCGAACCGGTGGAACCTACTACTCCAGTGGAGTTGAGGAGATCATTAAGGGTGAGAAGGCCCATGCAGAGGTATTCACCATCATTGCAATACCTTTTATTGACTGACGGTGGAGAACCAGATTGCTTTGAAGAAGCAATGTAGCTGAAGGAGTCGAGCAAGTGGGAGCTAGCTATGAAGGAGGAGATTTCCTCATTGCATGAGAACAAAACATGGGAGCTGACACCTCTGCCAAGAGTAAAGAAAGCATTGCAGAATAAGTGTGTCTACCGGGTCAAGGAAGAACATGATGGAAATAGGAGGTTCAAGGCAAGGATTGTGGTGAAAGGATTTCAATAGAAGGAGGGAGTAGATTTCACTGAAATCTTCTCACCAGTAGTAAAGCTTACCACCATCCGGGGGGTTCTCAGCATTGTGGCGTCAGAGGATTTTCACCTTGAGCAGCTTGATGTCAAGACTGCTTTCCTTCTTGGAGATTTGGAGGATGATATCTACATGCAGCAGCCAGAGGGATATCTAGAGTCTCGAAAGGAAGACTTGGTGTGCAAACTCCAGAAGAGCTTATATGGACTGAAGCAGGCACCGAGACATTGGAACAAGAAGTTTGATTCATTTATCTATAAAAATGAATATAAATGATGTTCCATGGATCAATGTTTCTACATCAAGTCTTTCGGTGATAAATATATTATATTGCCTCTATATGTGGATGACATGCTCATTGCAGGATCATGTATGCCGAGGATTAATGAGCTGAAAGGGAAATTGGCTGAGGAGTTTGAAATGAAGGATCTTGGAGAAGCTGGGAAGATTCTGGGAATGAAGATCAAGAGAGACCACACGGATGGAACTTTAATGTTGTCACAGGTTGATTACATTGGGAAGGTTCTGAGAAGATTCAGCATGCTGGAAGCAAAGGCAATCTCTATTCCCCTGGTGAGCCACTTCAAACTATCAAAGGAGCAATCACCAAAGTCGGCAGAAGAGGTGGAGTACATGGAAAAAGTTCCATACGCATCAGCTGTGGGAAGCCTGATGTATGTTATGGTCTGTAATCGACCTGACATTTCTCATGCAGTGGGAGTTGTGAGCAGGTATATGGCTAACCCTGTAAAACAACATTGGGAAGATGTGAAGTGGATACTGAGGTATTTGAAGGGCAGGAAGGAGGTATCTCTGTGCTTTGGGAAAGGAACTTCATTGCAGGGGTATGTGGATGCTGGCCTTGGAGGCGATGTCGACAGTAGGAGGAGTACCACGGGTTATGTTTTTACCTGTGGAGGGACTGCGGTAAGTTGGATATCACAATTGCAGAAGGTGGTGGCTTTATCCACCACAGAGGCAGAATACTTTGCTGTAATAGAAGGTGGGAAAGCGATGGTTTGGCTGATGAACTTCTTGGATGAATTGGGAAGAAAGCGAGAGGATAATGTATTGCACTGTGATTGTCATAATGTTATACATCTTTCCAAGAACCCAGTGTTTCATGCCCGGACGAAGAACATTCAGTTGAAGTACCATTTCATCAGAGGTTTGATACAAGATGGGTTGGTGACTTTGCAGAAGATATGTGGAACCAACAATCCGGCAGACATGTTGACAAAGCCTATGGTGATACAGAAGTTGAGGCACTACTGTGCCTCTGTCGGTCTCCACTGATGAACAGAGGATGAGAGGCAGAATGATGGAGGACTTGATGGGAGCAGAAGAGGAAAACAGTTTGTATTTCATGAATCTGTGAAAGCACGACACTGGTGGGTGAATAAGAGGAAGAACTTAGATTAAGTAAGTTGTCTTCATCAGTTGCATCGAAGAATAGCAGTGCAGCGGATCAGGCTACAAGTGGGAGATTGTTGGATTGGTGATGCCCAATCCGGTTGGGCCGAATGTTAGGCAATACGGATGTTCAGTTCAGTATTCAGACCATGTTGAAGAATCATCCAGAACATAGAGTTGAATCATGGTTCTTGATAGGACACAATAAATAGTGGTACTTTAGGTATCCTTACCACTTCCATGATACATAGTTGTACCAGTTCATCCAATGAAAAATCATCCATAATAGAAATTAAGTGTGAAACCTTTGTAAGATGATCCACAACATCCCCAATTACATTGTTTCCTTTGGATGTATTTGGATTTCTGGTGACGAAGTCCATGGTGATGTTCCCCCATTTCCATTCCGGCATGGAAAATGGTTGCATCATCCCCTTAGACTTTTTCCTCTCATCCTTCAAATGCTGACAGACCAGGTACTTTGATGTATATTCAGTTATCTTCTTCTTCTTATTATCCCACCAATAATACTCTCGGAGATCTTCATCCATCTTTGTTTTTCCTGGGTGAATTGGGAAATTTTAACTATGTTAATCATCCAAAAGATCCCTCTTCAACTCTGGACTTGATGGAACACATATTATTTACCAAAATATCACAATTACTTCATCATTAACATTAAACTCCATGGATTTCCCTTTTCTGACAGCTTCTAATTTTTCTTGAATTCCCACATCATTCTTTTGAGCATCAATTAAACTTTACAAAAGTGATGGTTGAGAAATCATCTGTAAAATGATTGATTATGTTCCCTTCTTTATGATTCCCATTGTTGGATTGGTGTTGCCCGATCCGGTTCGACACTGTAGCATCTCTGACCACTGTATCGGAGCTGACCGACCGACACCGACAGGTACTGTAGCGGTGCGGACTTCGGGGTCAACAGTACTGTAGCGCTTTTGACTTCCAACCGACAGACACTGTATCACTTTTGACAAAGTGAGCCGCCGATCACTGTTGCAACGCGGACTACTATTCATAACAGTAGACCGTCTTCTTTATATGTAGCCCATTTCGGGCTAGGGTTTGATCATTGGAAATCCTCTGTAATTTTCTGTGCTCCCGAATAATAGTGAAATTCTGCCTCTCCCGTGGACGTAGGGATTTTTCCCGAACCATGTAAATCGCCGTGTTCATTGTTGCTTTTCTTTCTTTCGTTTTCTTGTTTTTTGTCGTTCTGTCTCCCGGTGATTTCACAACACCCATGTCTGTATTCATCAAATCTAAGAATATTGGATGTTTTTTAATTATCATTAATGATAAATTCACTAGGTCCTTTTTACACAAGGCATCTGCAACCTTGATCTCTTTTCTAGTGTGGTAATGAATTGAGCAGTCATTGCCTTTGATCAGCTCTAAATGTCTTCATGGGCACATGTTCAACTCTTTTTGTGTGAATATATACTTGAGGATTTTGTGGTCCATCTATATTTCACACTTCTCCCTAAAGAGTTATTGCTACCAAATTTTTAATGCGACAATCACTACAGCCAACTAGAGGTCATGTGTTGTATAGTTTTGTTCATGAACATTCCATTTCCTTAAAACATAGGCAATGACTTTTCCATTTTTTATCAACACACATCCTAGGCCCATCTTTGAAGAATCAATGAATACCATAAAATGTTCTCCACTTGTGGGTAAAGTGAGAATGGGCGCAGTGATAAGCCTCATTTTCATCTCCTTGAAGCATTCTTCACATTAATCTCTCCAAGAAAACGTTACTCACATATGAGTTAGCATAGTAAGAGGATTGGACAATCCTGAGAAATTTCTCACAAATCATCTATAATATCCAGCTAACCCCATGAAGCTACGGATATCTGTTTCTGATGTGGGTCGTGGCCATCCCTCAATTTCATCTGTTTTGGAGGGATCAAAAGCTATCCAATTTCATGTGACCATATGGCACATGAATTAGACATCCTTCAACTAGAACTCACACCTATTGTACTTTTCATATAGATTCTCCTTCCAAAAGGTCTCTAGTATCATTCTTCAATTCTCCTCATGATCCTCCATGGTTTTGGAGTATATGAGAGCATCATATATGAAGACTACCAAATATTTGTCAAGGTAATCTCTAATGTATATATTCATCAAGTCCATAAATATTGTTGGAGCATTAGTGAGTTTGAAAGCCATTAATATGAATTCATAGTGACCATTTCTGGTACGAAAAACCGTCTTGGGGGTATCTACCTTTTCACCCTTAATTGATAATATCCCAACCGAATATCCAACTTGGATAAGTATTGTTCTCTACACAGCTATTAGAAAAAGTCATCAATTCATGGGAGAGCATAATGTTTCATTATGGTGATTTGTTTGTGCTCAGGATAATCAATGCAAAGACACATTGACCCATCCTTCTTTTTGACAAAGAAGACTGGTGAACCACATGGTGAAGCACATGGGCCTATAAACCCTTTATCCAGATTCTCTTGTACTTGTTTGATCAGCTCCTCATGCTCCAAAACAACCATTATTAATGGAGTCTTGGATATTGGCAATTCCCCAGGTATAAGATCAATTTAGAATTCAACATCACTTCTAGGAGGATGACCATGCAATTCCTTGAGAAATACATCAGCGAATTCCCTCACAATATGCATGTCTTCTAGGATGGTTTCCTCTTTAGTGTCAATCATCTGAGCATGATACACATTCTCATAGGGCAGTAATATCCAAAACTGGGATTATGGATCTAAAGATGATTCATTTTCTTCCTTGCACTTGTAATTAATCAGTGGTCGATTCTCCACATGGAGAGTTATTTCCCTCTCATGAAAATTTATATAGGATCTATATAAGGAAAGCCAATCCATTCCATGAAATGCATATAATTCAACCATCGGGAGTATGAAGAAGATTTCCTACCATTTTAATCCATATATTATGATAGGGTATGACTTATATTCATGGGATGCAATGATTTCCCCATTTTTTGTACTCATTGAGATCTTTACTTCCATGATTTGTGGTGGTGCTGGGATTATTCTAGTAAACTTGTGATACATAAAAGAATGTGTAGAACCAGAACCAAAAAGTACATTATCTATTCATGACTGAATAAATAGCATACCTATCACCACTTCGTTGTTGGGGTTCACATCGGAAATAGTGATGGAAAAGGCATAGCTTTGCTGCCTTGGGTGTTGTCGGTTGCCAATGAAAACCCTTGGCTTAGGGAACTTATTTAATATTTTCCCGTGTTCTTTGTCATTTTAGTAATGAACCACACATTGAGGTTCGAACGGACCATTCCACTCCTTTGTCGTAGTAATGGGTATTTCTTGCCGACATTTAATAGCTAGGTGACCTTATCCTCCACACCTAAACCATTTCATCACCCCCTTCCGTCAATTTCAAGGGTGCCTCATTCAACAAATTTGGAAAGAGGGGTGATAGATATTCATAGCACTGTTAGATTTATCAATCAGACTACTATAAATTAAGTCCACCTTATAATTCTTATCCCCATGATACCCCTTAGATTGTATGATCTCCATTTCGACCTTGAGGGCACATTAGACAAATTCTACATAACTGTCGAAGTCATGGATTTCCATTCCATTCCGCAAGCTAGGTTTCTTCCCAGCTAAGAAGAGTTCAACCTTGAATTTAGGGGTAATGACAAAGCCAGATTCATATTGTGCATGCCTTGTGATGTTATCCTCATACGCTCCAACATATTTTTCATCTTTCTACTTTAGGGCATGGTAGTCCATTTCCATATTTAGCCAGAGGGTGCGCAGAAGATATTTATCGAAAAACATATTCTAGAAATACTTCCATTCCAACACCTCAATATAATCATCAGGCGTCATATTTTTGAACAACGCCCACCATTGATCAGTTTCACCCTCCATATGATAAGAATCTAGGAGAACATTATCTTGTTCAGTATATTAAATTATAGAGAAGATTATTTCAATGGAGTTGATTATTTGTTCAGCGATTGACAGATCAGATGACCAATTAAAAGTAGGAGGCCTTTGTCTCATGAAGCACTCGATAGAGACTTGTTCATTCATAAGGGGTGGAACATTCCAATTGACCCATGTTTCTATTCAATTCTTGAGTAAGATGAGTGAGAAGTGTGAAAAAGTTCACGATTCTTGCTCCCTTTTTATTGGGAATCTCATTAGTACAATCATCACATTGATCTTCACATCGGTTGTTAGCCCGAGTCCACATATTACCGTCAATTGGCTAGAATAAAAGGAATGATAGGGGTAAAACATAAATGGTAATCCAAGGAAAAAACTAATGACTTATAAATAAATTTTATTTGCTTAACATATGAATCTATTGGCCTCATTCTATGTTATCCATGATATACATTCTAACATATATTCTTAGGTATTTTTATTTCCCATTTATAATTGTTCATACCGTTCTTGTAATTTTAGCAAATCAAATGCCCCTAGTGTGTCGTAAGCAAGAGTACAGAAAGCACCATTGTCATGCACGAGTTCCCATTTGAGTCAAGCTAAAGGAGTTGTTTTGTGTTTTACCCCTGGGATACATCTGTTTCTATATAAGGACCCGACCTTCAACATTACATAATATTGAATTTAATGAATACTTCACATTGATGGTCTTTTTAGGTTTATATTTTTAGATAATTAGGACATAACTATTACATCTCAAAAGATTAAAAGGTAGACATTTCTACACAGATTCCATTTTTTTCATAAAATAATAACTCTTAAAAAAAGTGTCATGTCTAGTTCCATGTTTTAGACAGCATGACATTTCCATGATCCCATCCTTGACCCTATTCATCTTTAAGTCATCTGAAAACATTTCAAAACTTGTGATGAGCATAAAAAGCTCAGTATGGGTTATAAAACAAAGAATGATAACATTTGTTCCTAAATACACACAAAACATGAATTATTTTACTTACCTCATGATATCATAATATTTATTAAAGACGCATAGAAATCATTAATCATAAAGGTAACTTGTGGAATCCATATCATACTTACATTGTAATAATCATAACTACATAGGGAGTTACATTGGAATACCTATCACAGTATATTCCCCTAAATATCTTTGGAGAAACATTCATGTTTACCTCTATCATGTTACCCAATGCATTGAAGAGGTATCTCGGGCTCACCCACCCTAGGTATATCACATAACCACCTGTATACAAAAATAATGCCCATGAACCATAACATGATAATAACACATAACATAAGCATAAAGGATAGATAACATTTCAACATTGAAATAATAAAATATCATTTCAAAATATTGAAATAATTAATCCATTGTCAAAATCATTTTAAATACCTAAATACATAAAAATAATATATGGTATTTATTTTTCCTTTTAAAAACATTCCGGCTTGTTAAAGAAGACAAAATTCAAATAATACTCGCGGTGGCGAAAAGGTCTTTGTCACTGCTTACGTTAAAAAAAATTTCATTCTTAATTTAGTAAAATTCTTCGTATAAAAAGATTTCATTTTGAATAAAATGAATGTAAAAGGGGGTTATACACCATATAAAATAAATTCGTGTATAAAACTATAAATGCCTCATTGAAAGGAGATTGAGACGATGTCCCTTACCTCGCATCCGACTTGACTCGATCGTTATTTAATATCCTGAATAATAAACTAAAGATAATTTATACTTTCTTAAGAAACTTTTTCACGTTTATTATTCCTTTTATATCACTTATTACCAAGTAATTAACATTATGCAATCATTTAAGTTAATAACATTCATTTTTTCAATATTTGGTACATGAGTAAAAATGAACAACTTATATTTACATGTTGTCCATGTGGTCAAAGTTTCATTATATCCAGATTAATATTAATGATTTTGATATCATATATATCATATATATCTAGTATATACATGTTTTTATAATAGTACATATCATTTAGAGGTAAGAAATGAAATGCACTGTTCATGGAGACGGTATGTCGTACGTACGCATGAACGCTACTTTCATTTATATTACTTATTTTAGTGGAAAAAATATATAATGATACATAGGTATATTATAATTCCAGTATAATATCATATATAATATCATTAAATATATCCTTTATACATCTCACTTAAGGAATTAACGAATCAGATATCTTTGAGTGGGCGGTAGTCCGCACTTCCTCAAATGAGATTATCATATTTTGCCACAATGGAAACCATAAAGGCATGCTATAAATGGGAATTACTGAAGAATGAGGAAATAATTAACATAATATATATATCATATATTTATACATTGCCATAATAATGGCCACCATGAGAGGCAGTAAGTTGTAATTGAACAATCATTGTTTCGTGAGGCCCTAGTTTTCCATCCACAGAAACATTATGTTTTTCATCCATTAGATGAAGTTGTGCGTATGTGTAGATAGAATTATTCTCATAACAACATACAAGTATATTGAGGATAATGGTGTTGTTACAAAATAATGAAATAAAATTAATTTTGGTGTTGGAGATGTAAAATAAAAGAAAACAATTTAAGAGAAACGGTTGCCTTTAATTTGGGTAACTCCCATTGATTTGAACCAAAGGACATCTTCAAGTGCCTTCTTCGTAAAGTAACACTTCTAATTGGAGGAGAGGGAATTTTAGATCTTAATTGGGACAATGTTGGACGATCAAAATGTCTTGAGAGGTGTGAGTAATTGGATATAAGTATTCTCCTTTTATAAGGGGGGGGGGGGGCTATTTAGGAAAATGTGAAACTATTACTTTATTATATAATGATATTCGGTTTAAAATGTTCCAAAAATCATTATATTCTAATATAAGATAATTCATGGTCGAAATAAAATCATACAATCAGAATTTTACCTGTTTTGGATAATATTTTAATCATTATAATCTTATTTATTTAAATCATTTGTTAATGAGGTAAATACTGCATCATTATTATGTCATAAATAATTTAATTTATTTCATGTCTAAAAATTACAAAAAAATACCATGATATAGTAAATCATCATAAATTTAAAAATAATATATATAGTGGAAAATAGGACTTATATATCACTACATAAAAATTAATTACAATAAGTGTTTTGTTTATGTCATTTTGGCCTTTAATTTATATTAATTAATCTAAATTGTCATTATCACATCCATGTGGATCAAAGGGGTCCCAAAATAGTCCCAAATATTCCCATGGTCATTAATGACTCAATTAATAATGTTAGGACAAGTGATAAGATAATTTTGAATTATTATAATATTCTTTTAACCTTGAATTACCTTATTTACCCTTAACCACAATAAATAAACGTCAAATGTTACTAATCACCAAATATTATTTTCATCTTAATGAACCAAATTTTACTTCTTGATAATAACCATGTATGTCGGATTTTAGAAATTCAATTAAAATAAGTGGTAAAAATTCATTTAAATGAAAAATTCAGTTTTTTAACTACCACTAAGTGGTGTCGCTATTATTCATACATTTATGTTTTTCAGAAAAATACAAAAAATTCAACTTAAGCATTATTTGATATTCCGAATTCAAACATGATGTATATTTTGAGAAATTCAAAACATAGAAGTGTAATTAATTAATTTAAAAATTAATTCCCATTGTTAAAAAAAATAGTGTCTTTTTAAGAAACAATAACTATCAAAATATTGATACTTGTTTATGTCCAATTTCAAAGTGAAATTACTTCCAATGACAAAAAATGGATGAAATGGTAAAAATATATTTTAATTTAATATTAAAACAAATTAAAAAGATAATCTATCCATATAAATAAATTAGATTAAAAAGAACATTTGAATTAAAATACAATATTTTTCACTATTAATTAAAAAATGAACTTTATCAGAAAAATACCGAAAAAAATTAACCGAAGTAAAATTTAATGTCCCCATTCTAAATAAAGATTATATTTGGTCAATAAAAAAATTTAAAGATGACCATAAATTGATTTAATGAGGTTCTCCATTGAAAGTCTGTAATCGGCCTTTTAATGTAAATTATTCTTACAATTATATTCATTCACATTTTAAGCCTCTAACTTTTATTAGATAAATGTAAATACATAAAAAAACATGTATGATCATATTGTAGATAGTTTAGTTCACTCTCACAACAATAATGTCCAGGAGTTAACTACCATTAAAAATAATAATATTATATTTTTAGTGTGCAACATAAGATTCCAAAGAAACTCGTTGTTGTGTATCAGGTATGCTATCGAACATAGTAACCCTTTTAAAGTAAAATTACTATTTAATTCACAAAAAATAATAAATATGTATTATGTATTATTCTTCATTTACCTGGGATGTTACATCCTTCCCCCATTTGGGAAGTGTGAGGTCGCAATTTTTATTCACTTATCAAAATAAGTGGGGGTATTTGTCCCTCATAGCATTTTCAGATTCCTACATTGCCTCTTCGACCATATGGTTTTTCCACAAAATATTTACCTGGTGAATTACCTTATTATGCAACACTTGCTCTCTACAGTCAAGAATATGGACTGGTTGTTCTTCATAAGATTGATTCTCTTCCAACTGAACTACCTCTGGGCTCAAAACATGAGATGGATCTGACATATACTATATCAACATTGAAACGTGAAAAACATTGTGCATATGGGATAAAATTTGAAGTAACGATTCTGTGTATGCAACTGATCCAACTTTCTCTAGAATTTCATAGGGTCCAATGAACCTCTGACTCAACATTCCCTTATTTCCAAAATGCATCACACTTTTCCATAGAGAATCATTGAGAAAGACAAGATCACCTACCTCAAAGGAAAGATCCTTCCTCCAGTTATATGCATAAATTTTCTGTCTACTATGAGCTATTATCATGTGCATTTGAATCAACTGAACTTTCACTGCCATCTCATCTACCAATTCTGGTCCCATAATCTTCTTTTCACCTACTTAATCCCAAAAATATGGTGGTCAAAAACGCATTCCATATAATGCCTCAAATGGAGTGATCTGTATACTGGAATGAAAGCTGTTATTATAAGAAAATTCATCCAAAGAAGGATGTTGGTCCCAACATCCCGGATAATCCATTGAGCAAGCACGTAACATATCCTCTAAGGTCTGAATTGTTTATTCTGACTACCCATATGATTAAGGATGAATAGTTGTACTAAAATTTAATTCAGTACCCAATGACTTCTGAAGGCCTTTCCAAAAGTTAGAAGTGAACCTAAGATCATGATTAGATACAATGGAGAGGGGAACTCCATGCAATCTGACTATCTCTTTAACATACAACCAAGCAAGTTGATCTTGAGACAAAGTATCTCTAATAGGATGTAAATGAGTAGATTTAGTCAATCGATCATCTATAACCCAGATTGCATTATTACCTCGAGGTGTCTTTGTAATCCCACAATGAAGTCCATGGATATATTTTCCCATTTCCATTTTGGCAATGGTAAAGGATGATGAATCCCTTTCAGTAACTACCTCTCTTCTTTAACCTATAGAAAATTTAAAAACTTCACAGTAAAATCATAGTTATCTATTTTCTTTCCATCCGACCAGTAATACTCCCAAAGATCTCTGTACTTCATAGTACTGCCTGGATGAACTGAAAACAGAGAGCTATGAGATTCACATAACAAATCATTATTCAAATGTGAATCAAAAGGCTCACATAATCTCTTCCCAAATATCAAAATACAATAATAATAAATGTTAAATTCCCGAAACATACCCTCCTAAACAAACTAAACATATTTCTGCAACTCATTGTCTTCTTTCTACTCTTGAATAATTATGTCCAATAGAGATGATTTCACTAACACCTAAAACAAAACATAAGAATTTACTACAACAACATCTTCTATGCCAAAGTTCATCAAATAAATAACCAAAGGATATCATTCCAAATATATCATGGCTAATGAGACCTTACTTTTTCTACTCAAAGAATCAGCCAATTTATTTTCATTTTCTGGATTGTAATGGATCATGCAATAATAATCCTTGATTAATTCCAACCTTCTCCACTGTCTCATGTTCAATTTTATCTGAGAGAATATATACTTCAAACATTTATTATCAGTATATATTTCACAATTTACTCCATACAAATGATGCCTCAAATTTTTTAATGAAAAAAAAAATTGCATCTAATTCCAAATCAGGTGTAGGGTAAATTAACTCATGTGGTTTCAACTGACGTGAAGTATAGGCAATTACCTGATCATTTTTCATTATGACACAACCAATTCCTTTCAATAAAGCATCACAATAGATAACAAACCGACCATTTCAATAAGTAAGTGCCAAAAATGAAGCATTCACCAATATTTTTTCAATTACTGAAAACAATCATCACATTCTTTTGTCCAGATGAACTTAACACCTTTCTAAGTTAACTTAGTCATTGTACTAGATAACCGTGAAAAAATTTCAAAAAACCTCTGGTAATAACTAGCCCAACCACGAAAACTAAAAATATCAGTTATATTTGTGGGTCTTGGCCATTCTTCAACAACTTTCATTTAAGCAGGATCAATAGTTATGCCATTTTTTGAAACAATGTGACCAAGGAAAGGAAATTGTTGAAACAAAAACTCACTCTTGCTGAATTTCCCAATTAGTTAAATTTCTTTTAAGGTTTACAAGCCAACATATAAATAACATTCGTGTTCCTATTTACTTTTGGAATAAACTAAAATATATTCAATGAACACAACCACAAACTTATCCAAGATCTCATGGAAAATTCTATTCATAAGATCCATGAATACAACAAGTGCATTGGTTAACCCAAAATGCATAACTACAAATTCATAATGGCTATATCTAGTACAAAACACGGTTTTAGGAATGTCTTCTACCTTTACTTCCAACTGATGTTACCCCGACGTCAAGTCAATCTTCGAAAAATACTGAGCTCCTTGGAGCTGATCAAACAAATCATCAATATGTGGAAAAGGATACTTATTCTTAACAGTGATGTTATTCAATGCACTATAATCAATGCAAAGTCTCATTGAACAATATTTCTTTTTAACAAAAAATACAAGAGCACCCCATGGTGACGTGCTAGGTCAAATAAATCCTTTATCTAATAACTCATGAAATTTCTTCTTTAACTCCAAAAGTTCAATTTGAACCATTCGATTAGGGGCTTTTGAAATTGTCTTAGCATCATGAACTAAGTCAACAGTAAATTCAACTTCCTGATCTGGTATAATACCAGGAAACTCATCAGGAAAAACATCAAGGAACTCGTTTACCACTGGCACATCATTAATCTGAACATTTCCTTTGATTTCAATAATATGGGAAAGGTAACATTCCTTTCAATATTTTACTAGTTTCTCAGCTTCATGATATGTTATCAATATCAAGGGTTATATTTTGTATACGTACTGAAAATTATTTTGAAAATAAACCTCATTAGCTCTGAAATCAATATTAGCGTGATAAACATAAAGCCAATCCATGCCCAAAATAACATCAAACACTACTAGAGGCAAAACAATAATGTTTGTATGTAGATTCTTTCATAACACATAGACATGAATGTTCGTATTTTTTCTTTTTTGTGTAAAAATTTGATCCAGGTGTTATTACCGTATTTTCTATATTCATATCTTGAGATGGAATTCCAAATTTACTTGAAAATTTCTCAGAAATGAAAGAGTGTGTTGACCCAGAATCAAACAACACATTAGTATAATATGAGCAAATAAACAGTGTACCTGATACAACTTCATTTGATGGCCCAACCTATTCTGATGTATTTGAAAAGGATTTCTCCACCCATTTCAGCTTGTAGTTTGTCTTCTTTCCTTCGGTTGAGTTCTTTGATGGATACTCATTTGCATAATGACCCATTTCATTACACATAAAACATTTTACTGACTTTAAATCAGATTTTTTCTTACCATTACCCTTATCTTTTTTAGTGCAATTAAGACCCTTATGTCCCATTTTACCCCTTCGGTAGCACTTACTATAATTCAAAAGCCATTCCCTAGAATGCTTTTTACCACAATTTTCACTAACTGCAAACTTATGTTTCTAAACATCAGACTTTTTTGAAGAGTTCTTCCCTTTTTCCTGCAACCTCAACCTCTTATTATGTTGTTTTTAAAAGAAAAATGGATCGCCATCAAACTCTATTTCCACCTTCTCCGCACAAAGAACAAGTTTTTTTATAACTTTTGAACTCATGAAAAGCTAATGCGCTTTGATACTTTGGCATTAATCCTGAGTCAAAACGGTTGATTTACTATAATGATCTCATATGAAATTTGGATTATTCCTTCCCAGTCGAGTGAATGTTTCGTCATAAGCAGCCACTAAGTCATCTTCCTGCCTCAATTCCTGGAATTTTTTTTCCAACATAAGATAAACCACCTTAAGAAAATATTTCTCAAGAAACATACCTTTGAATTAATCCCAATCAACAGCATCAATATCCTCACTATCTGGAATATTTTTCACCATCGACCACCACTGATCAACTTCACCTTCAAAATGGGAAACAACAATACTAACCTATTGATGTTCTGAACAAACCATGAAGTTAAATAATCTTCTCCGATGCTTTAATCCACGCTTCAGTTAGCACAGGGTCAGATGATCCCCTGAATGATGGGGGATGTTTCCACATGTAATGATCCACTACTGACATGTTTCCCTATGGTTGATCTGGGTGATCGCATACATGGATTCCACCACCATTAATATCCAGACTATACTGATCCATCGCTGCAACAAACTGTTCAGTTCCTATTCTGACCATCTCAGGTTTCTAATTTGGAAGGATGTCTTCCTCCTAATGTCATCCCAACAAAGCTGCCATGTTTCCTCTACAAAAAACCATTATGAACATAGAAATATCTTTAGCGAAGCAAAATGGTAATTTGTAAATACTATATGATATCAATATTAACATAAATAACATTACGTATATTAATTTAACAATACCATAACTCCTATGGTTATCTAAACCATCCTCTGATATAAACTATAAGGACCCGGACTTAAACATTACATAATATTGAATTAAATAAATAATTCACATTGAGGATCTTTTCAGGTTTACAGTTTTAGAGAATTAGGACATAACTATTACATCTCAAAATATTACAAGGTAGAAATTTATACACTGATTCCATTTTTTCCTAAAATAAAAACTATTAAAAAAAAGTTCCATGTCTAGATCCATGTTTTAGACATCATATCTTTCCCTTGATCCCATCCTTGACCATATTCATCTTTATGTCCTGTGAAAACATTTCAAAAAATGGGATGATCATAGAAAGCTCATTAAAGGTTATAAAACAATGAATGAAAACATTTGTTGATAAATAAGTAAAAAACATGAAATCTTTTACTTACCTCATGAAATCATAATATTTATGATAGACACATAGAAATTATTAATCATAAAGGTAACTTGTGGCATCCATATCATACATACATTATAACTATCACAAATAAATAGGGAGTTACTTTAGAATAACCATCAGAGTATATTTCCTAAATCTCTTAGGAGAAACATTCACGTTTACCTCCATCAAGTTACCCAATGAATTGGAGAGCTATCTCGGTCTCACCCAAACTAGATTTATCACGAAACCACCTGTATACGTAAACAATTCCCAAGAACGATAACATGATAATAACACATAACATAAGCATAATGGAAAGATAACATTTCCACATTGCAATAATGAAATATAATATCAAAATATTTAAATTATAAATCCATTATCAAAAACAATTTTAATACCAAAATACATAAAAAGAGTATATGGTATTTACATTTCCTTTTAAAAACATTACGACATTGTTAAATAATCCAAAGATCAAATAATACTCACGGCGGTGGAAAAGTAGTTGTCACCGCTTATGTTAAAAGAAATTCCATTTTTCATTCAGAAAACTCTTCTTATAAAATGATTCCATTTTTGAATAAAATGACAAGTCAAAGGGGTTTATACATCGTATAAAATAAAGGTGTGTACAAAATAAAAAATTCCTCAATGAAAGGAGATTGAGACGAAGTCCCTTACCTCACGTCCTACATGACTCGATCATTCTTTAATCTCCTGAATAATAAAGTAAATTTAATTTCTACTTACCTAATAACCTTTTTCATGTAAATTATTCCTTTTATATAACTTACAACCATGTTATTAACATTAGGCAATCATTTACATTAATAATGTTCATTTATTCGATATTTGGTACTTGAGTAAAAATGATCAACTTCTATTTACAAGTTGTCCATGTGGTCAAAGTTTCATTATATCCAGAATGATATTCATCATTTGGATATCATATATATCATATATTTCCAGTATATACATGTTTTTATAATTGTACATAACATTTAGAGTTAAGAAATGAAATGCATCGTTCATTGAGATGGTAAGCCGTACGTACGCATGAATGCTACTTTCATTTATATTTATTATTTTAATGGAAATAAAACATAATTATACATAGATATATTATAATTCCAGTATTATATAATATATAATATCATTAACTCCATCCTTTATACATCCCACATAAAGCATTAACAAATCAAATTACTGTGAGGGGGTGGTAGTCTACACTTCTTCAAATGTGATTATCGTATTTACCCACCATGGAAACCATAAAGGTGTTCTATATATAGGAAGTACAGAAGAATAAGGAAATAATAATCATAATATATATCATATATAATTTCATTGCCATCATAATGTCCACCATGAGAGGCGGTAAGATGTAATTGAACAATCATCCTTTCATGAGGCCTTAGTTTTCCATCCACAGAAAAATTATGTTCTTCATCCAATAGATGGAGATGTGTGTATGTGTAGTTAGAATTATTCTCATAAAAACATCCTAGTATATTGAGGACACTGGTGTTCTTACAAAATAATGAAATAAAAATAGTTTAGGGTTTGGAGAATTAAAATAAAAGAAAACAATTTAAGAGAAACTGATACCTTTAATTTGGATAACTCTCTTTGGTTTGAACCAAAGGACTTTTTGAAGTGCCTTCTGCATAAGGTTAGGATTCTAAGAGGAGTATAGGGATGTTGAGAGCTTAATTGGGTAGTGTTTGGACGATCCAAATGGCTTGAGACGTGTGATGAATTGGTTAGAAGTGGTTTTCTTTTATAAGGGGGAGGAGAGGATCTTTAAGAATGTGTGAAACTATTTTTTATTATATAATGATATTAAATTTATAAAGGTCCAAAAACATTATATTCAAAGTTAAAATGAGACATGGTCCAAATAAAATCATCCAATCAGAATTAGAAATGTTTTGGGTAATATTTTAATCATTATAATCTTATTTACTTAAATCATTTATTAACGAGGTAAACACTGCATCATTATTGTGTCATATATAATTTAATTTATTTGATGTATAAAAATTATTAAAAAAATACCATGATATAGAAAATCTGTTTATATTTACAAATAATATTTATAGTTGAAAATACGACTTATATAACACCATATAAAAATTAATTACTAAAGATTTTTGTTTTTTGTCATTTTGGCCTTTACTTTAAATTAATTAATCTAAATTGTTATTATCAATTAAAAGTGGATCAAAGGGGTACCAAAATGTGCCCAAATATTCAAATGGTAGTTAATGACTCAACTAATAAGTTTAGGAAAAGTGGTAAGGTAATTTTGATTTATTATAATATTCTTTTAACCTTGAATTACCTTATTTACCTTTAACAGCTGTAAATAAAAGTCCAAAGTTACTATTCACCAAAAATTATTTTCATCTTAAATAAACAAATTTTACTTCTTGATAAAAACCATGTATTTAGTATTTTTGAAATTCAATTCACAGAATTGGTAAAATTTCATTTTAATGAAAATGTTAGTTTTTTAGCTACCACTAAGTGGTGTCACTATTCATCAAAAATTGATGTTTTTCAGAAAAATAACAAAAATTCAGCCTAAGCATTATTTTATATTCCGAATTCAAAATTGATGTATATTTTTACAAATTCAAAACATATAAGTGGTATTAATTAATTTAAAAATTAATTCCCGTTGTTAAAACAAATAGCATGTTTTTAAGAAACAATAACTATCAAAACATTGATACTTGTTTATGTCCAATTTCAAAGTGAAATTACTTCCAATGAACAACATTGTATCAAATGGTAAAAATATATTTTATTTTAACAATAAAACCAATTAATTTTATAATTTATCCATATTAATAAATTAGATTAAAAGGCATGTTTGAATTAAAATAAATTATTTTTCATTATTCATTCAATAAATGAACTTTATCAGAAAAATACAAAAAATTTACCCAATGTAAAATTTGATGTTCCCATTCTATAGAAGGATTATATTTTATCAATTAGAACATATAAGGTTGACCAAAACTTGATGTAATGATGGTTCGCCATTAAAATTGGTAAATCGGCCTTTTAATGTAAATTATGCTTAAAATAAGATTCATTCATATTTTAGGCCTCTAACTTTTATTGGATAAATTTAAATACATCTAAAAAACATGTATAATAATATTGTAGTTACGTTCATTAATTCTCCCAACAACAATGTCTAGGAGTTGACTACCATTTAAAATAATAATATTATATTATTAGTGTGCAACATAAGATTCCAAAGAAACTCGTTATTGTGTATCGGGTACGATATCGAACATTGAACCTGTTTTAAAGAGAAATTAATATGTAATTCACAAATATTAATAAATATGAAATATGTCCTATTCTTCATTTACCAGGGATGTTACAGTCAGAGCTGCCTTTAGCTACTCGTATCTAGATAGGGATGTATTTTTTTGATAAACCACATACTTAATACTCACCAAAACTTAGGGATGTATTTAATATACATAGTCTTGTCTCTACAGATTCACTAGGTTTTTATAATCCTAACCTCATAAATAACTATATATATCCTATGATGACATCTATGACAACCCTGATTTTTATTACTCAATCAAACATAATTTATTACGTAAAATTCATTTGATACAAAATAGAAGATCAGGAGATCTAGTGTCTTTTGGTCATAGGATCATTATATAACAACATAAAACATGAAAAAAAAGATCTTTATTGAAAACATTCTTTACATGGAAACTACATCCCCTTGTACATAGCATTGCATGGGATAACATGAGGATATGCATACGAAAAGGGTGAGCTATAAATCCCAGAAAGGGAATAAACATGGAGTAACATGAAGAATAAAATACATGTTAGAAAATAGTCGTATCATTATCAAACAATAGAAGCCTAAACATAAAGGTATGATAAATCATGATAATCATAACATGAAAATGTGGCAACAACACTTTACATAGAATTATCATGAGCCAAGGCTCATTGTACCTAGAGCATTAGTAAATCCTAAAAGCACATTAAGAATAGGTAAAACCTCATTGAACATGAATTATCAGGATTAAACACCCGATTCCCATGAAGTGTCATGATATTATACTTTACACAATGCATTGTAGTGATATAAGGGTGCACCCTACTAAAACATTTCATTTCATGCATAAGTGTGCCACATGGATCATATAATATGGATTTATAAAACATCATCAACTATTCCATGATAAAGGAAAGTGGAATTAATACATGAATATATTTATAAAACAAGTAAATGTGAATAAAGGTGAATACCATTGATAGAGAAATGGGTGTGGTTTTCACAACACAATGACATTGGCTAGGAAAATCGGTGCAATTTCAGCAGCGTAACGGCGTAACGTATGAATTCATAAAAAAATAGTCGACTGGAAATAAAGGGTTGTTTCATCATATATATATGAAATGGACAATAATGGAGTCATATAGAAAAATTTTCCAACAAATTTAATGGAACTGAATGACACAAAAGAATTGCTTGAATGTAAAAGAGGAGAGAGAAATTCCCTTCAGAATTTCAGCATAGTAACAGGTGTACATGGGAGGAATTTAATGAGAGATAAAGGGGTCTCCCATCATTAAAAAATAAATAGGGATGTACGAGGGTGGGGGGGTACAAAAACATACCCCAAAATTTATAATTGAAATTTAATGTGCATAATAATTTAATCAATATTGGACAAATGAGAAAGGAAGAAAAACCCCTTACATGGATTTTCACTTCCAAAGTCTTGAGAGAGTCTTGAGAGTGGTTTCTTGAGAGATTGGGGAACCTTGATAGGATTATAGAGAGTGTATGGAATAGGTTGGATGAACTCCAAAGGCTTTGATTGAGGGGGATGTGTGAGCATGGGTGGGTTTATATAAGAAAGTTAAGGGAATTCGTTGTTATTTAGGTTTGGGACACCTCACATTAAACTAATCCAAACCACAAACCATCCCATGGTTTTTAACCATGGTTTCTATAAAAGGGAAGTGGAAAAAATATTTTGTAAGGCTAGAGTCCGAGCTTCATTAAATAATGGGGTTTCTTATGTGGAGGTGAGTCACACTCCTAAGGAAAAAAATATAAAAAGACAACTTGTTTCGAGTTTTGAAGGGTCTACTAAAGCTTTGTAAAATAAATCAAAAAAACCCAAAATCTCATTATTTTAAGTGTAAAACATAAGTTGGATGAACATAATGTTTATTTTATTTTATTACATCACTATTTCATTATTATAATTTCATAAAACACATTATATATTAAAAAAAATATTTAATTTTTACCCAAAAATTTGAATGTCTCAGAAAATTATGAAAAAATAACCATTGGATAATTTCGACAACCAAATTCCAGAAATAATATACATTTTATCTAAATATATTTCTAAATATTATAATTTTCACTTTTAAAATAAAAACTGAAATTAATTGAAAATTTATTGGTTTTGACAAAAATGGATTTCAAAATTAATAGAAATTACAATTGCATTCATAAAATTATATGATCATTTATATTTAATAAAATTTAATTTTAAAAAATAATTATATTTTATTAAAATATTATTTAATCCATAAATTCATTATTCATCAAAATAGATTTATTTGTTTAATATTAACTACAATTACTATTTGTGTATTAAAAACTATTTACAAGGTAACAATAAAAAAATGAAAGTATATTCATTATTATATACAAAAATAATATACATAACCATAGTGGTAAGGAATTGTTAAATAACCCCTTATAACACCCACATAATATTGAAGAGTAAGTTGTGCGATGATGACAGACTCTTGGGGTGGATTAGATAACATTGCTCGGCTGGTAATCTCTATAAACTTCCATTTCTCTCATAAGTAGTTCCACTCGAGCATAACATATTCAAGCTTGACTTGGGCTTGGTCAAGAGCGATTCCCAATAAAGCCACCTCCTTTCCGAGATCTGAAAAATTGGATTAGCATGGGTTACATATGCTGGATGTGGCAATCACATCCTTTTTATGAGTAAATTTTATTTGATAAAGCCCTATATTTATACTATTCATGTTATCACTATTAAATGGATATATTAGCAATGGTCACAATTCATAATGTTATTTTAAAATCCAAACAAAACATAAAAAAAATTAATTTCATATGTGGTAAAAACATTTCACATAATAATACATTTAATTAGATCAATAAGGATTTTCATTAACAAATGTTTAGGTCATTACACGGTTGGAAATCTTCTTTGAGATCTTGATGGGGACGTCGACCTGGAAAAATACCTACAAAATAAAAAATATTTAGAGAACCTAAACATGGAATATATAAGAATTGATATTAATTAGTTAATTTTATTCTTCTATTCATTTTAGTTTTACCTATCACATGGTCTACCAATTCAAACACATGCACAAAGAATAATGATGTATGATCTTATCCTTGGTCTCTACCCTACAATTATTATCACCTCATTTAGTAGACCTTGAAAAAATAAAATTCCATACATTATATCATAAGGGGAACTAAATTCCTATGTCTCCTCTAGACTCCAGTGCTTACATCACTTGTTAAACATGAATAACACTGTTTCCCCACCAACCCATTCAACCTCCCCAGTTCCTAACTCCAATCTCTATCCAATATCTAAAAATTCTTCTGATACCACTATGTGATGACCCCCTCCCCACAAAGTGTTACCCACATGGGATAATAATGAGAGAAGGGAGATATTTACCCTAGAGTCCCACCACTAGTAGGCCTTGGGTTGGTGACTATCCATGAGGGTATAGAGTACAAAAAAATAGAGGCATTACCCTATAATTGAACACTTGTGGAAGATAGAGATATGATAGGAACAAAAAAACTCTAACTCAACCCGTAAGATAAATTAAATCCCAAGTAAATATATGAAATTTCATGAAAAACTACTACAATTGAGTGGGGAAAAACAACACGTACCCAAAAGAATGTAAAACAGCAGCAACCACATGTCCGAACAACCCTTGCAACCGCAAGCTAGTAACAACCATCCTAATCTCTAACCTGCATCATTGACCTGAAAAGAATTTTATATATACATAGGGTGAGTATAATATTATACACTGTAAAGACTCGTAAAATTAAAGGGAAATTTTTTCTTAATTTTCTTTTGAATTTTACAAGAACGCGGTTTCTGACGGCACCTGATTCCGAGGCCCGGTGTGCCCGGAATCAATTTCTGAAGTTTGGCTCGGGTACGTTCAGTGAACGAATAAGCGGGTTTTTCTATCTTTTCAACCGGTGCTTGGAATCAAATTCCGAGGGCACCGATGGAACCGCAGCGCCAGTTTTTTCTTAGTAACACTTATTCTGGAGTTGCGTTTACACGAGGGAAGTTGTTAAAAAATTGTGAAAGATAAAATATAAATTTAACACCAATTTTTATTCTTCCTTTAGTGTTTTTATCCTTGGGTGGAAGTAGGGTGACTACCCAACTTCCCTTTGGAGGTTACGAGGGTGGTGGGGCCCACTTGAACCCCACCCCTTCATATTTCTTAATCCCCCATGTAACTCACATTTAATTGTAGAGTCTCTTAATTTTCTAACACTCCCAATTTAATGTTGAAACTCTCCACCTCCCTTGTTTGAATTTTGAATCCATATCTCTAAATTTAATCAAGTGTGTTGTGGTAATTAATGAAGGAAAACTCTTTAGTTGTTGTGCCATAAAAATAATAGAGGGGTGTCTCTATTATTTTGGGCTAAACGTTTTATTGGGAGAAAGAGTGGAGTTTTGAAAGAACGGTTGGAGGATCGATATCTTCTCGACGAAGAACGTCGTTCCCACCGAAGAACAACGACACATATCTTTCCTTCTAACCAGAGGAGGAAAGGGAAGGCGCCATCTATGAAGAACGTCACCAACGACAACGTCAATCCCTCTGATGTTGACGGAATGACGTCTGTCAACCGAAACGACCAACATCTGCAACTCATCGACATTCATTGACGAAATTGAGGTATGGAATTTTAATTGTGATTATTGGTGAACCCTCGTTTACTCCATTCTAAATCTATGAACGCGGATCAACTAAATATTATGTTGATCCGCGAAGATTAATTTGCGTGTTGGGATTATTGTTATGATACTTCTTATTGTTGCGGTTGTAGGAGTTTTCATTGCTGTTCTTGAATATCTTTTTCCGACATTCTTCACTGTTTTAAATAATCACATGTTATCGGATTAACGGAAGGAGGCCGGACCGCACAAACAGGGCAGAACATCCTCCCTTAGTGATTGTAATTGTTGCGGATAGGAGAGGGGTAACGCGGTGCCGTTGCACCACACGGAAAAGAAGAAATTATGGCCGGTATAGGACGGGACGAAGAAACGCGGCGCCGTCGCGCTGCACCGTTGAAGACGGGAGAGACCGCGGCCGGAGTCGGGCCGCGGCGGAGGCACGCGGCACCGTCATGCCATGCCAGTCGAACAAGGGCCGCGGCATTGAGTCGCGACATAGCTGGAAAGAGCTTCCGGAAAACCGGCCGCCAATAGAAAAGAAAGAGCCGCGACCGAAGGGTCCGCAGCAGAGCAGCCGGAGGAGCCCGCTGCAGCAGAGCCGTGACGGTTCGGCAAAAGCGGCCAGCTTTGCTGGCCGCCGGTCACCAGAAAGCGGGACCCGAGGGTCCCGCGTAAGAAATAAAATGGTCGGCCTAAGGCCGACCGGGATCTGGAGAAACCGGGGGTCGAAACCCCTTGTGGTGTCATTTTCGGAGGTCCCCCACGTGGGGGGACTTTTTCATCAAAGGTGTGGCATAATGCTGCGCCGTTAGTGAAATAAAGGGGGGGGGGGGACCCCCCCCCACGCAGAGCATATGCGGCTGGCCGCACCGCCGCGCCGCCGGCCGGGCCGGGCTTCCGGGTCGGGTCGTCAAGACGGGTCGCCGCCTGGGCCGGGTCGACCAGGTTCGGCCGACCCAGGGGGTACTGGGCCGGGCCGGGCCGGGCCCAGACCCCCTATTTTCGGACTGAGTTGGTTCAAACGTCCATATCATGGGCTAAGGGCCTCTGATAGACGCACCGTCAGTTGCGAAACGATCCTTGGAACGAGACGGTCGTTTTGGTATATCGCACTCAAGTTTTGGGAATACTTTGAGTTCGGCCGGGTTAGTACGTACACGAAGCCAACCGGGCCCTCGGAGCGGAAACACTCATATCTTGAGCTTCGGACGTCGGATTGACGTGTCGTCGACATTGTTTTCTTCCTCTAAGTGAGACAGATATTTTGGCATACTCCGCCCGAAGTTTGGACGCAGTTAGAGTATGGTCGGGTTGGTTTTTCCTTAGAAACCAACCGGGACCCTGGGACGGAAAAGCCAAAAACTCTCAGACCGGGCGTCCGATTGACGCGCCGTCTACGACGTGAAGTTCCTGTTGATGATACGGAAATTTTGGATACATCAACACTGGACCTTGTGTCAGTTGATGTATAAACCTCTCGGCTCGTGGAGCGGACCCTGCCGAAACGACCTTGCTGTGTGCGGGAACCCTAGTGCTGGTTGCGACTTCGACGATGACGACTATGCAGAGATCCTCAGTGGACTGCGATGATTAAAGTGGGTTGGTCTTGTATCCTATGTGGGTCCCAGCTGTGCTGGTCTTGTATCCTATGTGGGTCCCAGCTTAGATGATTCAGTGTTGTTCTTGTATCCAATGTGGGTCCGAGCATAGATGAATCAATGAAGAGTGCTAGTCTTGTATCCTATGTGGGTCCCAGATGTGTTGGTCTTGTATCCTATGTGGGTCCTAGCTTAGATGATTAAGTGCTGGTCGTGTATCCAATGTGGGTCCCAGCATAGATGAATCAATGAAGAGTGCTTGTCTTGTATCCTATGTCGGTCCCAACTGTGCTGGTCTTGTATCCTATGTGGGTCCCAGCTTAGATGATTCAGGGCTGGTCTTGTATCCTATGTGGGTCCCAGCATAGATGAATCAATGAAGAGTGCTGGTCTTGTATCCTATGTGGGTCCTAGCTGTGCTGGTCTTGTATCCTATTTGGGTCCCAGCTTAGATGATTCAGTGAATACAGCTGGTTTTGCATCCTCAGTGGGTCCCAGCCTAGATGATTCAGTATCTTTATCTGATCATCCCTTTCACCTTTTTCGACGATGTATTTTTCTGTCTGAGCTGAATCATGTTTACTCTCCTTTGAGGATTGTGTTGAACTATCCTGGGGGGATTTACTGTTTACTTTATTTTGTGGATTGTGTTGAGCTATCCTATGTGGATTACTTTTGCTCTCCTTTGTTGATTGTGTTGTGCTATTCTGTGTGAGTATACGTTTTTATTTCCTGTGTGGATTGCGTTGTGCTTGGGCTCAGATGTTGGAGCCAAACAGGAATTGATGACTTAGGTATATGTATGGGAATATACCTAAGAAGTGTCGGTTGTTACTTCGTGATTGTATCTTTCCTTTGTGGTTTATCCTTTGTGGATTTTGGGAGACCTTCGGGGGTCTCGGGGTCCCTACTGAGTAGCTTATACTCACCCCTGCACGGGCTATGCCCGCACATAGTTGTGTTGGTTGCAGACGACAGACAACGCTGATCGTGGTGGAGGCTTGCGCAGCAGGACGGTACCTGGAGGTGGACCACTATGCGGGACGTACTCGGAGCGGACTGCTGGACCGAGGAGCTGTGGAGGCTATCTGTGCTCGCCCCTCAGGTGGTGGGACTTCTAGAGGAAGGCTCGACACTGCAGCTTTTCTTTTCAGTTGCTGTTTTTCCCTTTCAGTTGTACTTTACAGTTGGGCTTGTATTTACGACCCCTTTTACTTTCAGCACAGCTTGTTACAGTTTTTACTTAGCTTTTACACTTTCCACTTGCTTACTCTGTGATGTTTATTTACATTACAAAGGAAATGCCTTCCCTGTTATCGTTATTTACGCCTTGGTGCTAGTCGCCAGCCCCTGGCCTATGGAAGGCGGGCTTGGGGTAGTCACAACACGGGCCCCGAGGATGGGTCGTGACAAATTGGTATCAGAGGAGTTCAGTTCTACCCCAGACTCTGATCTTTCTTTTATGTGAAGAAATAGTGTTTAGCGTATTGGGTGTGGTTATTATTCCAGGGAGTCCAGTGTTGGTGTAGCGGCCGACGTATCCGTACACCAGGACCCTGACTTCTGATTTCCGAACTAATGCACAAAAACATTGATTGTGTGTGTGTTTCATGTTTTCTTTGTGATTACTTATGTCAGATCACTAGGTATACTATTTGACCGTGGTGAACCTGTTTCCTTTTTAGGATGGCCCCACGACGGAAGTCAGCTAGTGTTCCGATAGTCGAGCGTGACGACATCCCACCAAGCGTTGAGGCCTCGGTGCATGGATCCTTGTCAGCAGAGGCACCGCAGATACCTTTACCCGCCGAGCCACCGATGCTACCAGCCCCTGCCGCTGACGATGCACGTCGCCTTAGCGCGCTGAACGAGTTCCAGCGCCAGCGACCACCCAGGTTCCATGTGGAGACGGACCCCCAGGCAACCGAGGACTGGCTAGAGGCAGTCGTACGAGTTTTCAGGCTGGTGAGGACACCAGCAAACCTCATGGTGATTTTTTCAGCGAGCCTACTGCACGCAGCAGCAGGCCGACGGTGGAGGTTTATGCTCTAGGTTCACGATGAGACATCTCTTCTCTGGACGGACTTTGAGAGCATATCCCGCTCCGAGTTCGTCCCAGCCACCCTCCATGTGGTGTGCATTCAGGAGCTTCTTCAACTGCGGCAGGGTAGCTTGACAGTGGCCCAGTACTTGGAGAGATTTACTGATCTCTCACGCTACTCCACAGATATGGTACAGGACCCGTTCATCCGGGCCCGAACCTTCGATCAGGGACTGAGTCATGAGATCAAGGCTTCGATGATCTCCCTCAATATTTCGACGTAGGCAGAGGTGTTGGAGAGAGCCCTTCTAGTGGAGTGTTTTCTTGCCGAGCAGGCTCCAGTGAGAGTGCCCTCCGCAGGACGGCCCGTAGCAGGGTCTTCTGTAGTTGGCAGTAGACAGGTGACGCGGAGGTCCAAATGGGCCAGACCATCAGATGGGCAGTCACTGAATGAAGTTTCGGTTGTGTGGGGCACATGAAAGAGATCCAGCTACACGAGGGGAAATCATTTCTACGCATGTGGAGGTCAAGGTAACATGGCTCAAGACTTCCCGACTAGTCTTACAAATGAGCAGCATGTGGTAGAGGGACCTCCCTGACCGAGGTTCGGCCACGGTAGTCCGCAGGGTGCAGGCGGACGAGGCAGAGGAGCTGGCCGAGTAGCAGATGGTGGGCGTCACTTCGAGGTGTTGCCACCACCACCACCAGGAGGTCCACCCCGACCGCAGGGAGTTGGTGGAAATGCGAGAGCTCAGCTTCAAGCAGCTAAGGCCTTCGATCATGGATCTCCGAGAGCAGATGGACAGGATAGGAACTAGTGGATACATCCTTTGTACTTCTAGTTTCTTGTTGCTATTGTGTAGTTACTTTGTATTATGAGCTGCAATAGTAAAAGATGCTTACCTTTGTGATGTTTTCATTCATGTCCTCTTTTTGTGTTGTTACTAAGAGGTTCCAGTTTAGACTTTTGACTTGACCCTCACTTGGGAGACATCTACTAGAGGAGACCCAGTTACCACACACTGATGCCGACAGTGTGACTCAACCCTTGGAGGCAAGAGTAACAGTTGGATCTCTTGGTAGTATCGTCGAGGCCTTATGACTTCATCCTTGGTATGGATTAGTAACATCCATGTCGGGATTGACTGTATTAGGCAAAGGAAGTGGTTCATCCAGTGGATAAAACCATATTTCTCTTATCGGAAAACAAGAAATCTTAGCAGTTCTTGTGGGATCAGAGATAGTCCAGGTCATCTAGGAGCGGATGAGTATAGCTCAGAGCCGACATGAGTCCTATGCTGATAGGAGGTGGAGGCCACATGAGTTTGAGAATGGCGACCACGTCTTCATGTGGGTCTCACCTCGACATGAATTACAGAGGTTTGGCCGAAGCAGCGAGTTGTCTCCATGCTTCATCGGACCGTTCCTGGTTCTCAGCAGGATTGGCGAGGTGGTTTATCGCCTGGCGCTGCCACCTCAGTTGCACCAGGTGTACGAAGTCTTCCACGTATCTCAGCTGAGGTGATACGTGCACGACCCGACACACATCATTGACCATGGGGAGCTTGACGTTGATGATGGGGCGACTTTTGCGGAGGTCCTAGTGGAGATCGAGGATCGATAGGAGAAGGTCCTACGTGGACGGTCGATTCCTCTAATGCATATCAGATGGCAGCACAGGAACCTCCAGGAGAGAACTTGGGAGCGGGAGGCTCAGATGCGTTCTAAGTACCCTCATTTGTTTATATAGTTTTCGATGTATCTTTACGAGGACGTAAAACCCTGAGGTGGGAGTAATGTAAATACCCATAAAATTCAAGGGAAATTTATTCAAAATTTTATTTGGAATTTTACAAGAACGTGGTTTCTGACGGAACCTGATTTCGAGGCCCGGTGTGCCCGGAAACAATTTCCGAAGTTTGGCTCAGGTACGTTCAGTGAACGAACGAGTGGGTTTTTCTATCTTTTCAACCGGTGCTCGGAATCGAATTCCTAGGGCAACTATGGAACTACATCGCCGGTATTTGCTTAGGAATGCCTATTCCAGAGTTGTGTTTTCACGAGGGAAGTTGTTAAAAAATTGTGAAAGTTAAAATATAAATTTAACACCAATTTTTATCCGTGGGTGGAAGTTGGGTAACTACCCAAATTCCCATTGGAGGTTATGAGGGTGGTGGGGACCACACGAACCCCACACCTTCATATTTATTAATCCCCCATGTAACTCACATTTAATTTCGGAGTCTCTTAATTTTCTAACTCTCCCAATTTAATTTTGAAACTCTCCACCTCCCTTGTTTGAATTTTGAATCCATATCTCCGCATTTAATCAAGTGTGTTGTCACAATTAATGAAGAACAACTATTGAGTTGTTGTGCCATAAAAATAATAGAGGGTTGTCTCTATTATTTTGGGCTAAACGTTTTATTGGGAGAAAGAGTGGAGTTTTGGAAGAACGCTTGGAGGAACTATATCTTCTCGACGAAGAACGATGTTTCCACCGAAGAACAACAACACGTCTCTTTCCTTCCAACCGAAGCAAGAAAGGGAAGGCGCCATCTATGAAGAATGTCGACAACGACAACATCAATCCCTCTGACGTTGACGGAATGATGTCTGTCAACCACAATGACCAACTTCCGCAACTCGTCGACATTCGTCGACAAAATTGAGGTAGGGAATTTTAATTGTGATTGTTGGTGAACCCTCGTTTACTCCACTCTAAATCTAAGAACGTGGATCAACTAAATATTATGTTGATCCGCGAAGATTAATTTGCGTGTTAGGATTATTGTTATGATTCTTTTTATTTTTGAGGTTGTAGGAGTTTTCATTGGTGTTCTTGAATATCTTTTTCCGACATTCTTCGTTGTTTTAAATAATCACCTGTTATCGGATTAACAGAAGTAGGCCGGACCGCACAAACATGGCTGACCTTCCTCCCTTAGTGATTGTAATTGTTGCGGATGGGAGCGGGGTAACGCGGTGCCGTTGCACCGCACGGAAAAGAAGAAATTATGGTCGGTATAGGACGGGACGAAGAAACGGGGCGCCGTCGCGCCGCGCCGTTGATGAAGGGAGAGACCGCAGCCGGAGTCGGGCCGCGGCGGAGGGACGTGGCACTATCGTGCCACACCAGTCGAACAAGGGCCGCAACATTGAGCCGCAACAAAGCTGGAAAGAGCGGCCGGAAAACCGGCCGTCGTCTGACAAGAAAGAGCTGCGACTAAAGGGTCCACAGCGGAGCAGCCGGAGGAGCCCGTCGTAGCAGAGCCGCGACGGTTCAGCAATAGTGGCCAGCTTTACCGGCCGCCAGTGACCAGAAGTCGGGACCCGAGGGTCCCGCATATGAAATAAAACTGCCGGCCTTAGGCCGACCGGGATCTGAAGAAACCGGGGGTCGAAACCCCCTGTGGTGTCATTTTCAGCGGGCCCCCATGTGGGGGGGACATTTTCATCAAAGGCGCGGCATAATGCTACGCCGTTAGTGAAATAATAGCCCCCCCACGCAGCGCATATGCGACTGGCCACGCCGCCGCGCTCGCCGCACCGTCGCGCCGCCTGCCAGGCCGGGTCGTCGGGCCGGGTCGCCACCCGGGCCGGGTCAACCTGGTTCAGCCGGCCAGGGGGTACTAGGCCGGGCCGGGCCGGGCCCAGACCGCCTATTTTCGGACTGAGTTGGTTCAAACGCCCATATCGTGGGCTACGAGCCTCTGATCGATGCACCTTTAGATGAGACACGATCCTTGGAACGAGATGGCTGTTTCGGTATATCACACTCAAGGTTTCAGAATACTTTGAGTTTGGCCGGGTTGGTTCGTACACGAAGCCAACCGGGCCCTCGGAGCGGAAACACTCATATCTTGAGCTTTGGATGTCCGATTGACGTGTCGTTGACTTTGTTGTTTTCCTCTAAGTGATACGGATCTGTTGGCATACTCCGCTTAAGGTTTGGATGCAGGTGGAGTACGGTCAGGTTGGTTTTACCTTAGAAATCAATCGGGCCCCTGGGACGGAAAAGCCAATAAATCTCAGACGGGGAGTCCGATTGGCGCGCCGTCTACGACGTGAAGTTCCTGTTGACGATACAGAACTTTTGGATAATCAACTCTAGACCCTGTGTCAGTTGATGTATCAGCCTCTCGGCTCGTGGAGCAGACCCTCCCGAACGAGCTTGCTATGTGCGGGAACCCTAGTGTTGGCTACAACTTCGACGACGACGACTGTGCAGAGATCCTCAGTGGACTGCGACGATGAAGAGTGATGGTCTTGTATCCTATGTGGGTCCCACCTGTGCTGGTCTTGTATCCTATGTGGGTCCCACCTGTGCTGGTCTTGTATCCTATGTGGGTCCCAACTATGCTGGTCTGGTATACTATGTGGGCCCCAACTTAGATGATCCAGTGTTGGTCTTGTATCCTATGGGGTCCCAACATAGATGAATCAATGAAGAGTGCTGGTCTTGTATCATATGTGGGTCCCAGCTGTGCTGGTCTTGTATCCTATGTGGGTCCCAGCTTAGATGATTCAGTGCTGGTCTTGTATCCTATGTGGGTCCCAACATAGATGAATCAATGAAGAGTGCTGGTCTTGTATCCTATGTGGGTCCTAGCTTAGATGATTCAGTGAAGACAGCTGGTCTTGCATCCTCAGTGGGTCCCAGCTTAGATGATTCAGTATCTTTATCTGATCATCCCTTTCACCTTTTTCGACGAAGAATTTTTCTATGTGAGCTGAATCCTATTTACTTTTATTTGTGGATTGTGTTGAACTGTCCTGGGTGGATTTATTGTTTACATTCCATTGTGGACTGTGTTGAGCTATCAAATGTGGATTACTTTTGCTCTCCTTCATGGATTGTGTTTTTCAATTTTGTGTGAGTATACGTTTTGCTTTCCTGTGTGGATTTGGTTGTGCCTGGGCTCGGATGTTGGAGCCGAACCTGAATTGATGACTTAGGTATATGTATGGGCATATACCTAAGCAGTGTCGGTTGTTACTTTGTGATTGTATCATTCCTTTGTGGTTTATCCTTTGTGTATTTCGAGAGACCTTCGGGGGTCTCAGGGTCCCTACTGAGTAGCTTATACTCACCCCTGCACGGGCTATGCCCGCACTTCATTGTGTTGGTTGCAGATGACAGACAGTGCTGATCGTGGTGGAGGCTTGCGGAGCAGGATGATACCTGGAGGTGAACCACTGGGCGGGACGTACTCGATGCGGATGGTTGGACCGAGGAGCTGTGGAGGCTATCTATGCTTGCCACTCAGGTGGGACTTCTAGAGGACGGCTCGACGCTGCAGCTTTTCTTTTCAGTTGCTGTTTTTCTCATTCAAGTGTACTTTACAGTTGGGCTTGTATTTTCGGCCCCGTTTACTTTTAGCACAGCTTGTTACAGTTTTTACATAGCTTTTACTTTTTCCTCTTGATTACTCTGTGATGGCTGTTTACTTTACAAAGGCAATGCCTTCCCTGTTATCAGGATTTACGCCTTGTTGCTAGTCGACAGCCCCTGGACTATGGAAGGCGGGCTTGGGGTAGTCATGAAACGGGCCCCGAGGACGGGTCGTGACATACACAGTACGATCCTCCCGGATGCCTCTCATGCAAAGGTAATGAAAGAAGTCTATAGTAATGTGATCAACTAGTGAAACTAACTCGTCACCTAAATAAGTATACTATGTTCGCATCCTCACCATGGAAACTCTCACCAAGTAACGCATACCAGAGTATGAAATATAATAAAGAATATAAAGGTCACCCCACTACTACTTCCCCACTATTTTTCCACTTTTCACCAATGTAGTATGTCCTTAGAATCTCTCTCCAAAAAATCATGCCCACTGACACCTGGATGAAGCACCACAACAACCACCTCGTGAAACAAAACATCCACGTCCACGTATGCAATGTAATTAAGTAATTTCTGGAACCCACCACAACTCCCATAATGTGTTTCATTTATCAGGTATTATACCTCAAGCCATTACAACCAATACACCGAGTAAGGATCTTCAAGACATCACAGCCTACACATGTTACACTAATACAAGTCCATAGAAAACTATATCCAGAATATATGTGTGTGAATAACTACAATCCATTACATCCCTCTACAGACATATATGGGGAAAAATAACTAATGTCCCTACCATCACAAGTAACTACCCATAGAAGAGTGCAGAGTGAATGGGGGTTGTCAGCCACACATCCTTCCATAAGAATGATGGGGAAAACACCCCCTAGGACTTAGAATCTACAGGGTGACAGTTACCCTTACTAACAAGGTTTGGTAGCATATAGAAACACAAAAAGTGCAGAATATATTATTTCTCACAACCACACTATGTACATAACCTAATTTTAGACTCAACTACATCTAATGTCTCTTGGACTCCGGGCTACTTCTACTAAGACTAGTTATCCTAAAAGCACACAACCATTAAAAGAGAATTTATACATTACATCATTACCCTTTTGTCAGTTACAGTTTAGGTTAATTAATTCTTTAATCATTAATTAACCAATAAAAATTCCACATTAAATTTCATATGCATGACACCCAAAGTACATAGTTCCATCAAATCATAACCTCCTCATAACGACCCAGCATGTTCAAAACCCCATGGGTTATCCTAATTTATTCAATTATTCATTTACATCATTAGATTCCGAAATTCCTAGGCATTCTAGAAAAACAATATATGTTTCTAAACCCACGGGTCTTAAAAATGTTGGTAGATGAACTACATGTTGAGTCTTTGCAGCCAATAACAAGAGTGTAGACCATTCCTCCATTGAGTAGATAAACACAGAAAGCATGTTTCATACCCCACGCGTCTTTGCCACTTTCAGAAGAAGAGAAATAAAGACTAGATGCCTTGAGAAGTGGGGAAAGTAAAACAGATAAATAACCAAAATGAATTGGTAGATAACCAAACATTCACATCCAACCAATTTCATCGTCCCGGGTGTCCTCACTAACACCCACATGCACAAAACGATGCATCTCACCACTCGAGGCATCAACTGTTACACCAAACAGTAGGTCTCCATGCCCCCACATATCACAACAGCCATCCAGACTCACATCACAACACAATTAACAGGAAAACAACAATCATGTCGGTTGGGATCTTGACCCTTGAACAAGAAAGAGTGTAACTCAGAACCCTTCAAGGAACAATCGAACAATTAGTTCATTAATCTAACTCAAATTAACCGATTTATTATTTTTTGGTTCTATATTTGGGAAACATAAATAGTAAGCTGTCACAAATAAATTTAACATGCAAACTTCAACAATTTGACTTATATAAGAAAAATAAAAAAATAATAACCAAATTGAATTACATGACTCCTTATCATTAGCCAAACAATAATCAATTAATAATAGTTTACTTTCATTACTGATTTCCTTCAAGAACGAACATCTAAAAAAAGAAAGAATAGATATCACACTATATAGAAAAAACAAGAGGCAATACCATATGATTGATATCAATTTAGTTATCCAGCTCAAATATTTATTATGTTAATTCCATTGTAATCAAATGGATAAAACACACTAACTCTATAGTAGAACATAAAAATAAAAGATAAGAAATAAATCCCCTACAATATAAAGGTTTTTAAGGATCTTTATACAAGAACGTTCCACAAAACGGATCATGATCGCCTCCTCCAATGACAACTGCATCCACCCAAGGATGTCAGTGTTCGACTGCACCATACATATCCCAAGATACTCCATTAAAAGAATTGATATCTCATTAAATAATATGTAAACAATAAATAGGAGAAGGTGATCCCAAAATACCGATGATAAATCATACCTTATATCGAAGATTGATTGAATTTTCTTGGTTGCACCAAAACAGGGGGTGCACTTGCAAAAAGAAGAACCTCAAGGGAAACCAATCCACCAGGAAACGATTAATCTCACGATTTCTAAAAGAAGGAAGGAATGGTTTAGGAGTCTACCTCCCAAGATCAAGGGGAAAGAACACGGTATGAAGATATATTTCCCCTTTATAAGATTTAACAGAGTATCAGTTTAAGATACAGTGGATTTCACATTAAAATCAGATTGAATTAAACCACATGGTCTAACCAAGTAAATGATTATCGGGTCTTAGTAAAATTAGTATAGGAGTAATGGGATATGATTTGTCCTTAAATCCCTTAAAACAAGGCAAAAAATGTGTTTTACATCAATGAAAATTTTAGATTGGTGAAACTGAAAAATCTGGAAATTTTTCAATGGAAATATTAAATAGTTCTGGAAACACTATTCATTAGTTGTGACACCATGTTTGACTCCCCATTTACGTCTCCCTGTTTTTGTCTCACCATTTCTATCTCTCCATTTCTGACTCACTTTTTATGTCTTACTGTTTATACGACACTGATTCTTACTCACTGTTTCTATCTCACTATTTCGAACTCACAATTTATGTCTCACCGTTTTTGTCTAACCATTTCTGTCTCACCATTTTTGAATCACCATCTCTATGACACCATTTCTGTCTCACCGTTTCTGACTCACTATGACATTATTCATAAAACTTGTAACATTGTTCACAGAACTGGAAATTTTTAAATGTGTTGGGTAAGAGTCACCTTTGAGCCATCAAATTGTTCTTCCTTCTAGGGAATTTCATTCACCATCTATAAAACAATCAAATAAAAACATTATATTTTCTAAGAAGCTAATAAAATCATCATAAGTTTATTTTTCATACAATATTGTATTTATGGAAATCATATAATTCTTTTATTTCATGATACTATAATAATTTCGTTCTTATTTTTAAAACCAAAATTTCATACTACCATTAATGGTTTCTAAATTTATTTTGATGAAATTTCTATGATTTACATTCATATAGATATCCCATGATTTCTTGACACTTTTAATGAAAATCATAAATTTTGGATCAAGTATGTATTAATGATCAACTTCTAATAATGACCATAATATCATCATAAAGAGAGTACATGAAGATAGTTGTATGATATAGATATAACCATGTGAATGGATATAGATTTTATTAAAAAAACATAAATCTACGATTGAAAAAAACATTTCCTGTCATCTTTATATAATTTAGTATCCATGTTTATTATATTATAATGTATAATAATAACTAGAAAATACCATAATAAAAATACTAATAGGGTCCCTAACGTTATAAAAATAAAAAATGAAATTCATAGTCTACTATCACACACCTAATTCCTTATTGTTTTACATCATAGTGTTGATTTCCTCCAAAAGTAACAATGAGTGGGATCCTAAGATAATATTTGAAGGGCCATACAAAAGTAAATCTTAGTGTAAGGATTCATATTTGGTATATAAATGTCTAATTGATTCAAATGACTTTTTAGGGATATATTAATAGTATTCATTTTGGGGTATGAGTTGATTAAAAAATATTATTTTTTTAATAATATTCATATATGTTTATTAATAGTTCTTCAATGATAAATGTTCAAAAAATATAAATAGAATGGAATATCCAGAATAAGGATACCACTATTCATGGTCTCCAAAATTCTGTTAATGTGTCGATTTATTCCATTACCCATTATTGTATGTAAATACATTTCATAGAGAAACATACTCCCCTTAAAATTCATATAATAAAAATATGACATTATTTGGAGGGGGTGAATGTCCTAGAAGCAATTCAAAATATATTTTTATGGGATATTGATATACCTTTTGAGGGAGATTTATCATTTTTTTCTAGTACTTACACCATTATATCCCATGGGAGTGACTGGTGATTTTTTTGACCACGATATTATTTTATGGAGAGATTCTTGAGCATGTTCATCAATACCATCAATATCTAAAAAATAATTTTTTTTTTCAATAGGAACATAATCTAAGGAAAAGGATGTATAATGAAGTATATAGGTCAATGTAAATGTTCTTGAGGGGGTTTAAGAATATGGCCATGGTGGTAAACCTATTAGGAATAACATACGAATTCAAATATTGTGTTTGAAAGAGGGTTCTAAACATCAAATCCAATGATAGGGATGAGAATATAGTAAGACTACCTAGTTAGATGTTATGATAATCTAGAAAAATAAGGGACTAGACATCGATGGTGGAAAATGATGTTCTAACTGGTGAGAAGGGGATCCCATGAAATTATTTTCTTATTTCAATTTCCTTTTTATCTTCATCAACCATGTCAGTAACTCCACCATCTTCTCCTATATTATACAGATGATTAGGGAAATAATCAACTAATGGTGTGAAGAACATAAAATCACCATGACCGATGATTCCACCTAATAGTTCTTCTAGATTAAGGAAATATTTATAATGAAGTAATTCAAGTGAAGAGGGAACACATATTTGGATTTTGAAGCAATGGTTGAAGATAAACCCATAGGATAGTGAGATCCAATATTGGTTGAGCATCACCTTTTACATCTTGTATGTGATTTTTAAGCAATTCAACACAAAAATTAAATAATACACCTTGAGGGATGAATATTTTAATACATATATTTTCAATTTATATTTGTAAGTATATTTAAATAAATATATTTAATATTATAAAAATACAAATCATTGCAATATTATTTTATGAACCACCTAATTTTTTCTATTAGGATTTTCTTTGGGTATATTCTGGCCATTAGATATAATCATATATGTTTACATTAAACAAATTTTATGTGATTTGTGATGATATTAAAAATTTTGTGTCATTTGTGATGTTATAATCAACATAAGACAAGTGACATGATGTTTGTGACACATATAATGTAGAATTGCTATGGATTATATACTGGGGCATTCATGACCAAAATTTTAATTGAAAATAACATGAAAATCACTTTTCAGGGAATAAGTAAAATAAGAAAACTATTTATTATTATGAAGAACAGGTAACCTTGTTTAGTGAAATTATTGGTAATATAGTGATTCATTAATAGAATTTAGAAAACCTAGAAGATAAATAGGTTAAAAATGAGTTACTTATTGTCACGTAACTAATATTTTATAAATCATGGGAAAATACATTAAAAAACATTAAACACTAGGATAAAATAAAAATTATTGGCTATATGTAATTTATCAATGTGTCATATATATGATAAAGATGGTGTAAAAATATATTGATATACATAATTTTTTTAGAGTTCTGTCCATATCACATTACATACTATGTTGTACTAACTGTTTTCGAGATGGCTATATCTTATTAAATTTATTAGTTCCATAATTTAAAATATTTTGAAATCAAAATTGGGCCAAGGGGTGTCACTTTTTCCGATTGAATGGCATTGAATTTATAAGACTAACAGAGCTACTATAATTTTTTTGAGTTTTTTCAAAAGGGGTTTTGTATGCTTATTCACAAGTATTTTCATATGATGTGATACATGTTTATTATAAATAAAAAATATATTTTTTAAATAACCTATAGGATATTTGGATTACTATTTATAAGATATTATATATTATACAGTATGGGATGATATATGTCAATGTGTAAAAGGATTAATTGAATTTGGTATTTCAATGAAGATATTCTCTATAGACATACACATTTGAGGTGAATTTATTTATATAATAATGTATGATATGAGAATATCATATGAAAAATATTCAAGGAACATTCAATGTGTAAGTCAAAGATAATTCACATGTTATAGTCAATCATATTAAATGATTCTTATTATAGGATACTATTGATAATTGTATGTTAATATTACTATTTATCATTTATATTGACCATCTGTATACACTATCATTAATATATTTCAAAAATGAAATATGTTTGTACTATTTCATTTGTCTAAAAGTGGTAAAATAATTTACCTAAAAATAAATAAATTTACATTCCATTACAGGATACTAAATACAAATGGATCATGTAGGATCCATGAAATTCAATATAAAGAGGAATTAATAGAATAATTTGTGTGTAAAATCATGATATATGCCTCTAGATATGATTATATATCAAAAATAAATAAATATAATTATTCTACCATTTTCATCTAAGGTGCTACCGTACTGCAGTTACGTGGATGGTCCTTCCTAAAAATATTTTTATTGAGTTTACCATTAGATATACCATGGTGGGAAGATTTTATTTGTAATTCATATTATTTATAATCAAAAAATATTTATATACATTCATAAAATCCATCAATGTTGATTGGTATATTAATTATACATTTATATTTTTTTAAATAGTAATGATTAGAAATATTTTTATGGTATCTAATGGCTTAAACTACATTAAATAGTAGTAATTAATAACTTAGGAAACAAATTGATCCTTTAAGCTTCACCATATTTTGGATATTTAACTTATAAATTTTACCAATTGATATGTTTTTAAGAATTACGATAAATTAGTACTTCATTCTAATATGATCTATAATAAACCATATTTAATTGAATAATTTAGATATATTTGGAAAATCTATGAAAATGTATGTAGTGATGTTCTCCAACTTTAAAATTGGAAAATATAATATTTTAATCATGTTCTTTTAATTATGAAATTTTACAATATATTTTTTACAGGTCAATTTGAAATATATATTCATTAATCAAATTCTCTATATTATTCCAAAAAATGTTCTCTTAAGGAATATGTAACCTATATTTTTCTACCTTGGAGGATGAAGTATTTTTATATTTTATTTCCACCTAATATATAATTATTAATCTCATGATTATAAGGTCTGAATAATTATTTCCTAAGTATCAAATGTCATTCATTATCAATGTGAATATAAGAGATTTTATCATCCTTGTAATAGTTGACATCTTCTATGTGTCAATACCATATTTTTAAACCTCTTTAATGTTCTCCCATGTAGATGGTTGAGTGATTGTTTTAGTAATGTATGATATTTTCCTTCATTTTTGATTACCAATCCTATCTATTAAATGTCTATAAAAACAATACACATTTTTATATTTTTCATTTAATATGTTACATGATTATTTTCCCATTGTTAATATGCCACTTTATTGTCATTCAAGGATAATATTTATTTCAATAGTCATAATGTTTGATCATTTATCCCATTATTTATTAGTGGATAATAAATCATTATTTTTTCAAACATATGTTATACTTGTATGAAAAATATCTATTTAACACTTTCATCCATTAATAAAATGATTCAGTTTTTTCATGTACATTATCACGGTTGAAAAATATATATTAGTACTTAGGTAATTTAATACGTGTACATTCAATTATATTCATGTAAGTCCTATTAAATTATATTTTTTTAGGATTAAAGTCCCAATACTTTAACTGAAGTATAAATATGAATCATAAATCCTTTCCTATTTAAGGGTAAAATAAATATAGATTTTCTTGTTTTCCTACTATTCAAGTCATTAATTCACTTTTCATATTAATTTTTGTGGACAAACATTAATCCTATATAAATTTTCCTGGTAATTGAGTTTTATAATATTGAGAAATTTATCATATAATATTGACAAATACCTAGGTAATTGTAAGAAACATTGTATTTGCATCATAATTCTTTTATATTCTATTCATCAATTTTTATAGTCTTTGAGTGACCAATCGATATGCATTTTCTTATCATAACATTCCAATAGGGTTTGACATGCCCCGACTATAATTGACATTTAATATAATTTTTAAATGAATTATCATTTCAAAATGTAATTATCAAATTTTTTATTTTTTCATAATTATTTCCACTATTTTAAAATATATCAGAATCTCACCACTAAATAAAACAAAATATCTTATGAGGGTATGTCAAAAAACACTATTCATTATATCCATGAATATTTATTGATAATTAGCGATCCTCTTTATATTTATAATGATATTATATATTTAATATCATATATGAAAATTTATATTATGAATACCCACTTTTATCACTATTAGCTGGTTATATCATAGTCAAATATTCACTATAGAGATGTGTCAAGCTCTGTTTAGTTGGTTTAACATTTATAAAATTTATGGTGTGTGAAATTTTTTGATCATGACATGCCAAATATAATGATTATCAGTGGATAGAAATATTTAATAATCCATCTTTTAATGCAATAGAAAGTGGGTATACCATAGTGATGTAAAAGAGTATATAATAATTTTTTCTATAAATTATTTTTGTTTCTTCATTAATAATAACAGTTCAATGGAATCCATCATTCAGTGACTATTGAATATGTGACTATGTATGGTTTTATGTTATATATAGAACTCAACAGTCAAACAAGATGTATAATATGAAATTATTAAAGAGATACTTAAAAATACTCATATAAAATGGACATATCATCACAAACAATCCTCTCCAATGAAAAAATCACATTTTATTGATATAATTCCTCATAATGAAATAATTTAAATAAATGATAATGAGATAAAAATAATGATTCATAATTTTATTTTGACATGTAATATATCAGATGATTGATTATGGTTTTTATAGAGATTTCACTATCTTGGATGTTGAAATTTGACATATACAACTTATCCTGTAAATTCCCAAAATAGAATCAAATTTCATATAAAAGATAATGAAATGATTTAAAAGAATACTAATATAATAGAGATCAATTACGTAATAGTTATATATTTGAAATTAAATTATTTCACCAGATCATGTTTTCAATAATAGAGTAACAACCTTTTTCTAATGTAGTATGCGCATATATTAATGAGATCATTCGTGATACGAGTGAATTCCTTAAACAATAACTAATTATTAATTTTTATTATCATTAATAAATAATAATAACACATCTACCCTGTAACACCTTGAGATTTTATGGGATTGATTCTTTTTATTTTCTTTTATTTATTGTGTTTTTTGATAAAACAATACAAAACTCTATATTATCTTGTAGTATATGCAACACTATTCTTGGATTGCGTTACACGTAAAAGCATACTTCTTCGATCTCTTTTGTTATACACCATACCATGTTTCATTAATTAATGATATATTCTTAACATATTATTATGGGATATAAACAAGCTATTATGAATAGTATTAACCACATTTGTAATTCAATATAATAGTAAAATTAATCTTACACATTTTCTAGAATGTAAAATGAGAACAACATTAATTTTTCTATAAAAGGTGTATTTTTTTAAAAAAATGCAGTTTTACCTCCTTTTAATGGCGCATTAATTTTAAATATACATTTCAACAAATTTATAAGTTAAATTCGAACAAATAATAATCTTATATAGAAGTGGGATATAAAAAGTTTATTTTTTTGAAATTTGGTATTTTTCCAAAAAAAATTAAATTTTAATTAATATTGGAAAAATACAGAATATTAATTCTGAAATGAATTTTCATATTTTTTATTTATAAAATTATATTTTAATTTTAATTGGTTTTAAATTTTAATTTTTTAAAAAATTATCATTTTGTATTATTTTGGTCATTATGTGTAATTTCCCACTGAAATTTTAATTAAAAACATGTCAATATTTTGATGGTTATTACTTCTTCAAAACTATCTCTTTTTTTATTTACAATGGAATATAATTTTAATTTAATTACATCAAGTTCTGTGTTTTTAATATGGAAAAATGGATTAAATATTTGGAATCAGGTGGTTAAAATTGTGTAAATAGAAACAATTTTTAGAAATTATGTACAGTAAATTCTGTAATTATTTTATTTTCCATGGTTAAAGGGTAAATATGATAACTAAGTGTAAAAAATTTTAAAAATAACATTAGAATAACATAAAAAATGTCATAATTCTATTTTATGTGATATTTCTGATTGTGGAATTCCATAGGTGGATTTTGGGACCCCATAGAACCACTTGGATATGAAAATGACATATTATATGAATTTATTTAACATAAAGACAAATATGACATAAATGTTTATATTCGTAAAAAAAATCAATATGGTGGTATACATAAGGTAAATAATACTATAAATAATCATTGGAAATATAAAAAAATTTGCAACATCTTGGTAGTTTATTTATAATTTTTAAAAACATTATAAACAAATTTATTTGTGACACAACTACAATATGGTGATTACCTTATTAATGAATGATTGAAATAAATGAGTTATAAATACTTAAATGTATTTATTTTGAAAAAATTTATCCCATAATTTTTTTCTATGGATTATTATTATTTGTTTAATTTGAGTTATTTATGTTTTTTAGAATAAATCAAGTTGTAATGTATTTTTAAGAAGTCTTAATATTAATTGTATAAATATTGACATAATGTGTTTTTAAAAAAATAAGATTTATCAAATAATATAATAGTCCTAAAAATATAAAATTCTAAAAAATGACTTATATAATTTATAACACATCATTAATGAACAATATTCGGTACTATTGACATTTTATTGTTACTATATTAACATATTGTATCAATATACAATAAGACCGAGTAAGAGATAAATTATGTAACAGAGGGCTAATGCTAAATGATAAGGTATCAATTGAGACCCAGACATGTATACATGCTATTGGATGGGGTGATATATAACTATCCCCATCTTATCTTTGAATTAAATTATATTTGGATCATTCCAAAATGGAAATAATTTTATAATAAACCAATATATCAATAACATCATAATGTTCCCCACCTCCTCTTTTATAAAAAGGCATCTCCGTCCACATTTCCTCATGCCACCAAAAGACATCTAGCTAGAGAAAACCATACCAATTTATCTTATCACCTTCTATCATTACATTTTATAGTTTCTGGTCTTCACAAATTACCAACTCTAGTGCCGTATTTGAGAATTAAAATGAGTAACAACGAGGAAGAAGTAATCTCTTATATTGATTTGTTATATTTTATTTATTCTTCTACTAACTATTTATTATTTTTTTCATTATAAAGAAATAACATGACTATAAATCATATAAATATATGTTATTTTAAATTTTATATGACTACATTTCACCTTCTATTTATCCATCAATGAAATAAATCATGTCACATGTGTACGTATGACTAATCGTCTCCACAACGTGGTGTAATCCATATGTCACCACAACCATAATGGATCGGTATAATGGTGGAAATAAAAACTATATATCATTAATATAGAAAGTTACTAATTCTGAGATACTATACACCATTCAATTTAGTCCTATTAAACAATTAAGGGAATGACATCATTACTCGTGCATATGTACGACTTACCTTCTCCATGACGCGACGAGATTCATTCTCCATGTTGACCATTCAAAAATGATTATAATGAATATATAACAAATAATAATGAAATATATGACATAATAATAATACTTGATATATATATATATATATATTTCATTTACTTACTTCCATTCGATTCAATATAGAAATGGAAACAACATTCATGTGTATGTGCAGCCTACCATCTCGAGGAACGGTGTATTCCATTTCATTTATCTAATATATATATATATATATATATATATATATTCTGAATATATAGGATATATAAATGATGTTTTATATTCTGGAAGTACGTAAATCCTGATTTATGTAATAATATAAATAATAATAAGTCCAAAAATGTATGATAAATAAAAGGATTATTACCAAGAACATTGCATTAATATGGAAACAAAATTGAACAGTTACTATAAAGTCATAAGTAAATCATATATGATATCATAAATATTATTATGGTTATTTTACTTGTTAATAATATATTTAACCCCACTATATAAGCATTTTAGAAACATGTGGAAGTAATCATACCAAAGGTATGGGATAATTTTTCAATCACATGTTTATCCAAGATTTTTTATATGTAAGTATTTTCAAGGGATATATTTATCATCTATATCCATGTTTTTATAAAATGTCTTCATAAATTGTTTACTATTTATCTATGTAGGTTTAGAGTCTTTTTTACCCATTTTTACTTTTACTACATTGTATGCAAGGAATCATTATTTTGACTACCATACAAGGTACTTTTAGATTCCTAAAGAAAATTTACGAGATTAATATTTTTATACAAATTTTGGCATGAATGGGTTTTTATGCATTCATGGTGCCTAATTTTCACGAAGCATCTTATACAATATTTAAAATTTATTTTCAACTAAATTGTTTTTTTAAAAATTGTTCCTCATTTTTATGAAAGAAAATGTTTTTGAAGAAGAAATGATATTGTCCTAAATAAATATGTTCAACTAATTTATCAATATTTTTTTCTTTCTTAGATGAAGTTGTTAAATAGGGTTATGTTTCTATCCTTTTTATTAATATGATTTGATTATGTTAACAATGGAATGATATTTTTTTGGATTATGTTATGATTGAATGATTTTAAGAAACCCATTTTATTCCATTGGTTATGCAATGATGAATGTTTTATGCTTTGTGGAACATGTTATAATGATATAATTATAAGATGGGTGTGACCTACATATTCATCCAATGTTTTGGGTAATTATTTATATTTCATGAGATAGACATTACTGGATGAACAAGTAAATCTGGTATAGTTATACATGGATGGAATGCAATATAACTATAGTCCTGTAGTGTACACTGTCCACTATAATGATCTTGACAACAATGCCTTGGAAACTATAGAAATGATATTATAAGCTTATTAGTTTACAATAATTACATGTTTTATGCGAATTCTATTCTATCATGGTTAATTATCCTTTATGATCTATTCCTTAAGAATTACCATGATTTATTTCACGTCTCATGATTTTGATGTTCAAAATTTATGTTCATGTTTTTTACGTTCAAATTTTAATGTTTTGTTTTATGTTCCCTATTTTTACAATTACTAACAATATTATATTTCCCTTTTTAGGTTTTATTTTCCCAGGATTTTAAGAAATGGTTTAGGTAGTATATCTAAATTATAAGATCATTATGGGATAAGTTTAAGATATTTTACAATGTTAGAAGATTATGTTCATGTTTACAATGACTACAATCTAATATGCTCTTTGAGAATATATTTGTGTAATGTATTATGAATTCTTTAAAAGAAATGTAACTTCTATGTACATCAATCTTATGTCGTTATAGTTTGTATCAGAGAGAAGGTTTAGTCAACCTTTGGAATCATGTATGAGAAAACATTAGTGAGATCCCTAGGGATATTTCTATGGATATGTATATGGATTAAATAAAGACCAAAGTTTGAATAAGTCGAAATCTGAGGTTTTTTTGATAAACATGACTAACCTAGGGTTAAACTAAAGATATCAATGATTAAAATATTATAAGTAATTTTCCATACATACGTGTTTCTTATCTCTAATATGTATATCTCACACTTTTATTTTTTTCATAGTTGATATCCAAAACTACATAGAACATAGTTAACCATTGAATGATTCATATTTGAATAGTTTGGGAATTTAAAAGATCAAATTCATACGAGGAAACAACATGAAGATAATGATGAAAATTATACGATTAAATGTCATACTACCAAGGACAAAGAAATTGTAAATGACATGTGAATGGTATGTGAAGTTCTTCGAGTATTTTTTACGTTAATATTAAGAATCATGAGGATGAGAAACCTTAATACATAATTTATATTTTAGTAAATATGAATATGATGGATCTTTTGTAATTGTTTAAGAATAAATTTTGATGATTGAGGTGTATATGATTTAGAATTCAAATATTAGTTTTTATGAAACATGAAATATATAAGAATTTTCAGAATATCTTTTTCATTAAAGATTGGAAATGATATGTTTAATTATTCTACGGATCTAAAAATATATTATTGGGTATGGTTTTATAAATGGATAACACGTGATTAAGGGAAAGATAACCATTAATATGTCTCATATGATAAGATAATGATATTTGGATAAAGATATATTGTATTTTATCAAGTAAATTGGATGATGTTGGATTCATGGTAACTATATATGGATTAGTTGACAAGAGGGTTATGATATCATAGATTATGTATAAAACTTTTTGGTACTGAACGAATATATCCAATTACATTTGGTGTAAGGAAAGATGAATGTTTTCAAGAAGGATATATAGTAATTTAGGATATTGTTGTCACTTAATAGAATGCATGATTAAGTCATGCAAATATTTTAAATGTTACAAAAAAGATATATCTTTTGATATTTTGGGGATAAATAATGGCTTTCATGTTCTTGTTATATGTTCTTTCTGGTAATTGTTTTCTTTGTACTGTGAGACTGGAACGATTTATTTTGGATATGCCTAAAGTTTGAAATAGATTAATTTAGACATAAGATTGTATTATTTATGGCTTTACCATTTGTTTTATAATTTCTGGAATTCTATTATATTATATTATTAGAAAAAGGAAAACCCGTATGAAGGGCGACAACCCATCGCGTCAGACAAGGATGTGGTAATCAAACATACAACAAAAGTGTGACATGCCTTTATCACCATCAAATGGCCAACATGGAGTCCCTTGTTAATATAAATTGGTTTTATTTTTTATGATATATTATTGATGAAGTATAAGTCAATTTTTAGAAATATATAGAATTAATCTCACCATATTTGAACATATTTATATTTTATATCTTGTGATATCCTTTATGTGATAGAGACAGATGGACTAACCTTATATTATGTTGTATGACCTGCTAACACATTCAAAATGAAAAATTCGAATTCATTTCATTAAATATAAGATTAAGTATATAATGTTATAGGTATTATCAATGGTGGTATTATATGAAAATCAAGAATGTATTTAGTCTCATGCAAAAAAAATTCAACATTAGGGAAAGGATCTAGAAAACCAAAGATGTTATCTTAGTACCTTGTTCTCTAATTGATCATATCGTCTCTTAAATAATTTTAGATTTATGTTTTTTATTATTTAACATTATCCAATCCATATTCTATATCAATCACCATTAAAACATGATGGTTAGATTTCTCTTCAATATATATGATTTCGCATCCCACCTATGTTCTCCAATTTAGAAACCCAATGATGAGTTTCTTTGGTTAAAAATTATGTTTCTAAATTTATTTTTTAAAATTAATAATTAAAATCCCTTTTTATGATGTTGGCTTCCATGAAATGAACATTAATATAGAAAAACATTTATTACCCAAATGAATTTTTAGGGGGAAATTCACTTTAAAGGGGGTAGGATGTAACACATTGAGATTTTACGGGATAAATTATTTTTTTATCTGATTTCTTGTTTTTTATGATAAAAAAATGTTATATTGTTTAATACATGACACCATATTATTTTTCAATAAATGGTCACAATCCTTGCCTTGTGTTACTTGCTAGAGCAACCATCCTCAATAGTTTGTGTTGTACGCCAAACAATGTTTCACTTAACATAAATATTTAGTTAACATATAACTATAAGATATAAACTATAAATTATGAATATAATTAAGCGAATTTTTTATTTTATATAATATTAGCATTCATCTTACAGATTTTCAAGAACAAGATATGAGAAAAAAATAATTATTTTGTTAAAAGACAGTTTTTTTAATTAATTTTATTTTAATTCCTTTTGATGGGTAACCCATTTTAAATATACTTTTTGAATATTTTTTAAGTAATATTTATAAAACTAAACTTATTATTCTTATAAGGTTGTAAAAAATAACTTTTTTTGAATTTTTGGTTTTTTTACGATAAAAATTAAATAATAATGAATATTGAGAAACATAACATTTAAATTAAAAACTGCATTTTTATTTAATTTATTTATAAATTTTATTTTTTTTTCAATTTGTTTTAAAGTGTAATTGAATCATTCTTTTATAATTTAATCCAATTTTTGTCATTATAAGTCATTTACCTTGAAAATTGTTCCTAAAAACTTGATAATATTTTGATAGTTATTATTTACAAAAATCTTACTTTTTGGATTTGACAATGGAAATTAATTTTAAATTGATTATAATTTTTTTATTTGTAAAAATAGATTCCATATTTGGAATCATGATGTCTAAGTTTTGTAAATAGCTACCTGTTACATTAGACATTATGAATAATAACTTCAGTAATTATTTTATTTACAATGGTTAAACAGAAATTATTGTAAATAAGCTTAAAAAAATAAAATTATTATAATATAAAATGATGCTAACATATGTCCTAATCCTATTGGATGATATATTTCTAACCATGGAAATCCTTGGGATGTTATTGGGGCACCCTGTAAAAACATGAATGTGAAATGACATTTTATAAAAAGAAATTTTTAGTAAAGAGAGATATGAAAAAAACGTTTATCTTCAAAATAAAACATTTTTAAAATTAGGTTACAAATAAGATAAATTCAATTATAAATATTCATTAGAAATATATGAATATTTTCTATATCATGGTATTATATATATAATTTTTATTCCCCATATAAATAAATTTATTTATGACACAATCATGATGTTGTAATTACCTTATTAATAAATAATTTAAATAAATGAGATTATAAATGTTAAAATAAATTTATTTTGAACCTTTTTATGAATGAAAAAAATTTATAGATGATTATTAATTCTTATATTTTAATTAATTATTTTTTAATAAATAGTAGAGTTTCTATGTATTTTTAAAAAGTCATGATATGAATTGTAAAAAAATGACAGAAATGAGTTTTTTAAAAAAAAGTAGTTTATTTAATGATATAATAGCCCTAAAAATTATATATTCATACAAATGATTAACATAATGTTTAAAATTTAATTATTTTAGCATATGTGGTTCTTTTGGAATTTTATAGTAAGTATATTTACCATATTGTATGTATATACATTAAGAGTTGGTAAGAGTTAAATTAGTAAACTAAGGACTATACATAAAAGATATGGTTACATTTGAGGACTAAAAAAATTATAAAACCTATTGGTTGATAGGATTAAGAAAACTATACATCTAATTATTTAATTAAATGTGTTTTGGAACTTTTTTATAACTTAAATAATTTTATAACATAATAACATTTCAATACTTTCCTAAAGTGCCCCTCATCCTCTATTTTAAAAGCAATCTCCTTCCACATTTCCTCACAACACCATAAGCCATCATGATTGACCAAACCATGAACATTTACCTTATCAAAATCATTATTTATACTTTAGTGGACCTAGTATTCTCAAATGAAAATAAATAGTTCCCTAGGAAGAAATATAAAAGTGGCACATCGATCATGTGGAAATTTCATCTACCGATTCATTGAAATTTCATTCTTCTTCTACTTATTTTTAATTAGTTTTTTCATAATAAAGTAATAATATAAATATAACTCATATAATAATATATTATTATAATAATTAAAAAATCTATTTCACCTTCTATCCATCATATGAAAAATCAAATCACCATGCATGCGTAATTACGATTTATCGTCTCCACGCTTTGGTGTAAACTATTTGTCACCGCCACCTTACATGGACATGTATAATTGTGGAAATAATTAATATATATGATAATTATAAAATAATAATATTTATGATATACTATTGAACATTCTCTTAAATACCATTTGAAAAAATTATTGGAATGATATCGTCCCTCATTCGTACGTACGGCTTACCGTCTTCACATCACGATGAGATTCATTCTCCATGTTAACTATTCAAGAATGATTATAGATTATGTGTAATAAATTACCATGAAATATATGACCTAATAATTCAACTGTATATATATATATGTATATATATATATATATCATATACTTAATTCAATTCAATTCAATAAGGAAACGAAAACAACATTTATGCGTACGTACAACCTACAATCTTAATGAATAGTGTATTCCATTTCATTTATCTATTATATATATATATAGAATATATATGATATATAAACAATGTTTTACATTCTGGATGTACATAAATTATTAACTAAGTAATAATATAATGAATAACAAGTCCAATCACATACGATATAAAAAAAGATTATTACCCAAAATGTTTCGTTAACATGGAATTGAAAAATGAACTGGTACTTTAAAGTCATTTGTAAAATATATTTCATATAATAGATATAAATAGGGTTTTTTACAATTTAATAATATGTTAATATCCACTATACAAGATTTTCAGACACATATGTAATAAATCATACATATGGTTAGGGATAATTTTGTAATATCATTTTTATCTGAGATTGTTTATATGTAAGTATTTAATAGGGATTTATTTATCATCCATGTCCATTTTTTCTAAAACTAATTTCATTAAATGATTACTATTCATATATGTATTTTTAAATTTATTATTACCCATTTTTTGACTTTTATTACTTTGTATGGAAGGAATCATTATTTTGTTTTCCAAATTTGGGACTTTTTGTCTTTTTTTGGCAAAAGTATGAGAAATTTTTTTTGAACGTATATGGAATGAACATATTTTTAAACATTAATAACTCATTATATCCTTGAAAAGTATTCCAAATAATTTCAAATATATTTTAAACTATATTCATTTTAATTAAAATTTGATAGCATTTTGAGAAAATAAAATGTTTTTGAAGAAGAAATGATATTTTCCTTATGAACTTTGTTCAATTGTTTTGTAAAAATTATTTTACCTCTAAGATGACACTATTAAATAGGGTTGTGTTTCTATCATTATAGTTACTATTATTTAATTATTTAATGATTTAATGATCTTTTTATGATCTATGTTATGATGTAATGATATTTAAGAATCCCATTTAATTTCTTATGTTTTGTTGTGATGAATGATTTATGTTTTATGGTACATGTATGAATTATATCATTATGAGATAGGTTGGACCTATATATCCCTCCAATACATTGGATAATGATTTATATCTCATGATATATAAATGACTATAACGACAAGTAAATCTAGATCAGTAATACATGGATGGAATATCATGTAAACCCAGTTCAGTAATGGTATTTATCTACTATAATGGTATTGGAAGGAATGCCTCATCTACTATAAAAATTATATTATGTACTTATTAGTTTTCCAAAATTAAAAATTTTATGAAAATGAAATTCTATTTTGTATAATGTTCCATAGTGATATATGCCATATGGAATGCCAATATGTATTTCATGACTAAATATTTTGATGTTTAAACATTATGTTCATGTTTTTACATAAAATATTGTATGGTTTATTTATGTTCACCATGTTTACCTTTACTGAGATTTTTGGGACACCATTTTAATATATTATTTTTCCCATTACATATAGAATGGATTTTTGATGGAAATCAAAAGGGGATGATCTTTATTAATGATATTAAAGATCTTTCCTTATGTTATAAGATTATGTTCCAAGGATCCAAAGACACTAACCAAATACGGTATTTTGGAATATATTTGTGTATTGTATTAGGTATTCTACAAAAGAAATGTAATTTCCAAGTATGTAATGGTTTGGTAATTATATCCCCATTGGATTATATCTCTATTAATTTTCAAAATTATGGTAAATGTGATGGAAGGAAATAACAATATTTATAATTGTGTAAATAAATAATTTCAAACATAGTTATACTAAATCATAAATCACTTATAAACCATAACATTTTACTTTCTTATTTTTATTCATTATTATTTTTATATTCTTAAAAGGATTTCAATCATAATGTGGTAAATTCACATCACATTTTTTACAGATATTTAAATTTAATTTTATTTAAAAAACAAAATGAAATTTATATTTCCAATTTCTATGGGAATTTAGAATCTTAATAAATATTTTTTATATCAATAAAATAATATATTTCCCCAATATTCAGAACCTTCTACTAATTACACAAGTATTCCAATTATATAATTTTTCTTCTAAGGTACATAAAAATAATAATTTTAGGGTATACATACATGCGTAGTTGTAAAAGAATATAAACATGGAGTTGGATAACAATCGAGTAAATAATCATAAAATGGAACTAGTGAAAGGTATGATCATTTAAAAAAATAAAAAAAAATAAAAAAAAATTATTCACTAAAAATAATTTATATAATATGAATCATAAGAATATGGTATACATATGAGTGTTTTTATATTAAAAATGTCTTTTACAAGTCAATAAATAATAAATATATAAGATAATATCTGATTTATAATACATAACATCACATGTAAAAATCATTAACAAATCAACTTGGGGGCTATATAATTACTAGGCCCCCAATCAATTCATTATACTCAATGAATATATGTTCCTTATGTAAGATATAAAATTTAATAATAATTAACATGTAATAATGAAATGAGAATGAAATGGTTTACATAATTGGGTTAAAATTCTTAGCAAAACATAAGTCATATATATACCCAAAATAAGAGGGTAAAAGAATAATATAAGATAAATAAATTTTATGATCAATGGGAATTACAATATTTTTGAAAATATACAAATTAAAAAGGTTGGGAATAATGTAAAAGTATTTCAATTGAAATGGTATAAAATAAGAATTATTCCCTTAGTAGAAACATATGGTATTATCTAAAGAAACAATAAAAGAGGAATACAATTTCATAAATATCAAATTAAAAAATAATATAGGGGAATAATTATGTATATAATAAAATAATATTAGGATGGTATGAATAAGGGAGTTTTAGATATGTGGGATAAATAACATATCATTAAGAATTAGAGAAAATGTGATGGAACATGTACCTTAAGTATTTCATATATTTTAATGCTCCTCTGAAATGTTGTATAGTAAAATAAAATATATTAAATAAATTTCATAATAACATTTTAATATTTCTTATATCCCATAAAATACATTTGTTATCTATTTTTATAATGTATATATATATATATAAATATTTCTATTTTGAGTGTTTTTTGTTTCAGGGATCCAAATCTATTTCAATGTAGTAGAACGTTTTTCCATTTATAAAGAAGATTGAATGCCACAGTTGGGAATGAATTGAATGAATTTAAAATTATACTATATGAAATAATGAATAATGAAAATAGGAATTTTGTAATTTTTAGATCAGGAGATACTATATTTACTCCTTACATCCCTCCGCTCTACAATAGGTATTGATCAAACTATGAAGCAAGATTTTTTAGTGTGTCAAAACCCTCATAAAACATAGATTTTATAAAAGAATAATATGACATACATAATATTCCTTTTGATAGTAAGGTATATTTTTTTTTGAAAAATTGTTATACAGAGATGTACAATGAAAACACAATGAAATTATTAGTGAGAAAGAATAATACCACAATAGTTTTGAAAAACATAAAATATAAAGAAAATAAGAATGATTATAAGATGATAAAAATATAACATATGATTTTAGAAATAGTTATCACAATCCCATGATGCAATATGTTTCATTACAGAATATGTTTGAAATAAATATTTATTAAATAACCAAAGTTATCAGAATTTAGAACATTTTTACATCTATTTCATGTTATATTAATTAAATTAAGATATTCATGGTGTTAATGAGAAAAAGGATTCCAAAATTATCATTCATTAGATTTTAAAATCAACATTTCCATAAAAGTAAATATTAATTACCAATATAAATTGAATTTTTTTATTACGTAATTAATTGATCCGTCAATGCAGTCCTATAAAAAACTCAACATTAAATTATCTATTAACTAAAAAACTAGTTGTAAATATAATTATAAGAGCATAGTAATTTTTTTGTATTATAATTTCACATTTCACTTTATAATTAATGTATAAATAATTTTTATCATTAGAAGAAAATAATGTTTCATAATATAAATTGTTGATGGTTGTGACATCCATTGGTATGATAATAATGTCTCATTTTAGAAGTTAATATTATATTCATGTTTTAAAACACTATCATGAATCTATTTTACATTACACTATCCATTAAATTTTTCTGCGTTTATTTAGTGGTAGCCCAATATCATTGATTGACTCTTACAATGGTTCTCATGGGTTGATTCTAACTTTAACATATTGGAAGGATAATTCATGAATATACAGAACTTCATGGAATAGATTAGAATAGTATTGAGTAAACACAAAATAATAATTTATAATTCTAATATATCATTCGAATTGTAAATAATTTAATTCCAGAATCAGTTCCCATAGAATGAAATCTTATGAAAATTTTATACATTTTATAATAAAAAAACAATCCAAAATATAATACATGTAATACAAATAATAAATATTTTTTGATAAATGAAATCACAATGATGATTTTATCCATTCAAAAATTTTCAATATTTTAATTATCCTAAAAAAGAATTCTGAACCACATAATCTAGGAAACAACAAAAAAATAAAAGATAATTATTCTTTATCAATATAATTCTATTATTGTCTCATATATCCAATAATTTCACAATTTTTTTAATCATAAATAAATTATGGAACTAAAAGATAACTATTATAAATATTAATTTATAAATAATTTTAAATGGAAATCATATTTCTCTATCCTTGAATCAATGATATTATTCCATTCATCCATCTACATGTTTAGTCAGTTGAAATCAAATAGATAAAAACATAATAACATGATATTTAAATAATATAATACTGATATAGATGATAAATGTATTCAAAATTAATATAAGTATACATTAAAAGGAAATACATTCAATGTTGACAATCATGCATATCATCTTTTATTTTATATTTATCTATATAAACATTATCATGTTTAGTTACTATGGTGTAATGCTGAAACACTTATTATAAGAATTATCCTATATATGTTGATCTTTTAAATCATAATTTAAAATATTATATATATATATATGAATTATTATTATTTATTTACTATGAATTTAATGCATCACACAACACTAGTAGAACCCCTTTTAGGTTATCTATTTTAGGATTATATTAAAATTTTAAATTTTATTTATTTTTCTATCCAATAGTTATTACTGATAGAGATGTAGATATAAAAATAATATATAAGAAATAAAAATAAATTTCATAGTATATTTTCCCTAAAACCTAAATTAATCTCTATGTAGAATAAAGAATAATATTTTATATAAAAAAATTTAATGATGTAACAACCATATAAGATTTAATTAGTATTGTACACAATTTGGTATGGTTAAAACTTTAGATTCCTATGAAAATGATGATTTAAAAAATATATTGTATAAATGATTATTTTAATATGTAGTAGAGACATCTATATCATAATCCTTTCGTATGTTGATGACACATATCATTTTCATACATGATGGTAACATTACATATGGTGTTAATCAATTATATCAACATTTATTAAAAAACTATTCCTATATTGATTAATTTATCTTTTTTATCTAAAATATTCTTCTTCATCTTATATATAACTAATTAAACTAGTTTTCACTAAATTATACTTATTTAACCACATAAAATTCGTTACATTGATTACTCATATTTTTTTCATTCAGTGTTTTATTCATATATTATTGAATAATATTTTAGTTTCCATCGTTATTAATAACTATTTACAATCATTGAAAACCATATCCTTGATATTTCTAAAAAAAATCCACTACATTTCACCAAACACATACAAAATTCTCCATTCAACATGTGATACTAATTATAAGGGAATATAATTTTTTTTAACACCGATTCATCAATTTTATGCAATGAAAAATATATAGTAGTTTGAATATTGTTAGGTTAGGTGTTAAATAAATCATTAATTACTGATAATAAATTCTATAATTGAGAGTACTTGGATAACAAATAATTAAGATTAAATTTATTTTTATTCAATTACAAATTTATATTTTTCCCAGAATGTTGCACCAAATTTCCTTACAAAAAATTATTATTTGATGTTTCGTCCATTTTATTGTGAATTTAATAAAAACATTCCTCATTTTTACATTAATAATACATTTTGATCAAAAATATATATTCATTATTATGATCATCGATTATTTCTATCATTATAACACTTTTTTCTAGTCAAATATTTGAAGTAACCAATTAACCTATTTGATTATATGTTGTTAAAATTAATGCCTTTATTTTATCATTATGTTATTTTATGTTTTCAAGTGTATTATTTATCACAATTTAAACTAAAATATAATCAATTTATAATAGTGAATGTGGATCCCATGAATTGTGTATATTTCCCAAAATACATTTACGAATATATGTTTTATCATTTATGATATATATAGTAGATTTATCAACACAAACATTCAGTTTGAGTGAAAACCTAATGTAATATTCTTAATTATAATGTATCAGTTCAATCACATATTATTATGTAATTGATTTAATTATTTTATGAAACTTCCGAAAAAATTGAATGGATTCTTGATTAACCTATATTTTAATAGGTATACATCATAAAATTTACGAACCACATAATCACAAAAAAAGTTAATAATGAATTTTGTGTAAAGAAATTTAAAAATATATTTTATGGACACCTAAAAAACATCCCTAACCTATCAATTAGAGAATAAATAATGTTATTTTACTATGTGTCATAAAAAAAATTATTTCTCATAATGAATCCTCCTTTATATAAAAGCATATTTTTCATTTTATATATAAAAAATATTTCCTCTATTTCGTTTAATCGTACAATTATATCCATACCATTCACTCATGAAGTGATAATATCATACACACATTCATCCACTAATATGATATTCACTTATAAATTGTGTTCCTATATATAATATAATATATAATGATCCACATGTTTGAAGCTATATTTCAAAATTTTAAAATATATGGAATCTGAAAGAAGTATTTTGAACTCTCATGACATGCCATATAAAACATATGATTGAAAATGATCATTAATATATTTCACATATTATCAAATCCATATTCAACAGAAAAACTAACCTTCATTTATTTAAATTTTTAATTCTATCAAATATATTATTTATTTTTATGTAAATATATAATAACGTTATTATTTCCTTTCATGATGAGAGTAACTAAATAATGTTCCTTAGTATAATACTTATTCTCTTGAATCATAAATGTATTTTATTTCCATTATACCATTATCTGAAATAAAGAAATATAATTTATGTGAATGATATAACATAGTAAAAAAACTCTTTATAGATGACTGTAACATATACATTGTATTAGAGAACACATTGGTTTTAAAAGGATATACAAGAGTATAAATGAATTAAAACTTGAAAGTGAATAAATCATGTTCCATAATTTTTATTATATGATTATAAATTGATGTCAAAATGATATACGAATCAAAAAATTATTTGACGTCATGTTGGTGTAACTGTATTTGTGTATTGTTTATTGATATCCAAGTAATAAAAAATAAACTTACATGGTCTAATGTCCCATTATAATGATCTATTTATAGTGTATCAGAATATGTGTTGAATTCATAATAATATTATACCACCAATTGTAACCTCACATTTCAACACATGAAAATATCATCTTAAAAACTTATTCACACAATACATCCTAATATTGTATCCGAGAAAAACATATTATGTCATTAAAATTGAAGATAGTAATAGAGTTTCAATTAATGTAATATAAATTTATAAGTGTATTTTTTGTTTCATGATGGGTTATAACATCAATTTAGATAACATTATAAAAACTAACATATAATCTTATGTTAATGAGTCCCATCATTGCGTAAAAATGTATACATAAATTATAATATTGAAATCATTCACATGGAATTTTTTTGTTGATTTCCAATAATCATATGATTGAGAATATTATTCTACAATAAATGGAAGAATTCAAAACACCTAATGATATGATAAATGAATGGAAAATAAAATAATATTTATACTTATATAATTCAATGGTGAATTTTGATCTTATAAAATTGCATATAATCTAATAGCACAATAAATATTTCATACGTCTATTCTAGAGTTGTGAATAATCAAAAAGTCATTTCATCTATATATATATGATCTCTAATAACAATATTAATGAAATTCCTAGTAGTATTCCATGAATGTAGTCATGAATTATTTAGAAAAAAAAGTTGATATATTCTCAATAATTATTGTCTTCCATTTTTTATTCAAATAGAAATCAGAAAAATTATATATATGAAATTTTATTACTATACAAAAAATTACCATTGTATTATATTTATCCTTAGATATATATAATGACCCTAAAATTAATATTCCTTTCTATCCAAATTACATCTGTCAAAATAATTTTCATTGGTTGTTAATGAATCCTTGCACAGAATTACTCATTGTATATTAAATTAGGTCTATAAGACATTACATAATAAATTAATATATGTATTAGATTAAATGTTTTATATTATCCATCCATAAAAAATGATATAAACATAGGTGTACTCATTCTTATTTAAGACCCTAAATTTAACAAAATAATTTTTTTAACATAAATAATATGATTAGAAAATTCTTAAATTCTCTTTTATATATTTGAGTACCTACAAAGAACATAAACCCTCCAATGAAACTCATTTTATTTTCATTTTTCATCCCATGTAATAACTTATTAAAAATACATGCACAATACGATCCAAACATAATATCATCCACAGTAATATATAAGATAAATATATTCCTATAATATCAAAAACTAAATAATATTGGATAAGTTATTCCTTTATAAAAATTATTATTTCAGAAAAATACAAAAAACATTCACACATTTTTAAATGTTACATTATAATTAAACCAATATATTTAGTGATATTAAAAAAATGATCCATCATCTTGTCATGATAAAACTACTTTTATCAGACATATACATTTATTGTGATACATCAATGCAAAAATAAACTATTCAAATTTATTTAACATAACATTATTCTATTATGTGTTGCATGATATTTTCAATTGTGAATAGCATCTAACATTTTAAAAATAATGACTTTTAAATGATAGTCAACTCATTTTCCTTGATATGACCTTGATAAAATATTGTGGAACATATTTATTATAATCATATCAGATTAAATATTTTTATTTCCTTAGACTCATTTATTTCTGATAATAAATTGATTTTTTGGTGGATTAACTAATTCCCAACAATTATTTAATATAAACATAAAAGTCATTTGAAGTTATCTAAAATTTCATTTTGAGTAAACATTGATAATTAGTTAAATATCAAATAATATTTATTAATTTAGTACAAGTTTGAAATCCTAGCTAAAATATCCAAAATTACTCTATAGGGAACCGACCATAAACTTTAAATAATCATGAATTATGGGAATAATTAATATTGATGATCTATTTGTTTTTATGGATTTAATGAATTAGTCCATAACTATTACATTACATCAAAAGAATTACAAAGTAGACACTTCTACATATTTTCCAATTTTTTCATAATCTAAAAAATCATTGAAAAAAGTTTCTTGTCTAGTTCGATGTTTTAGAGAACATGACTTTTTCTTGATCCCATCCCTGACCCTATTAATCTGTATGTCCTGTAAAAAACATTTCAAAACATGATATGATCATTGAATGCTTAGTAAGGAATACGCAATTACAGAAAACTATTAGTTTTTCAAAAACACAAGTAAACCATGATTAAACGATCATTGCTTACCCTTTTGTGACCAAACTATTACCATAAAAAACATAGAAAGAATACATAACATATAAAGGTAACTTGGGAAATAAACATACATAAATTTAATAACCATACGGTCGACTTCCACACATATCTCTAAAGGGAATAGCCACACGAACAACTTCCATACCCAATGCATTGGAGGTTATAACGTATCCACTCTTCCTAGTTTATCACGAAGCCACCCATCATTGTGTCTATCATGAAACCACCCGTCAAATGTGAAATTACCATTATAAAATAATAACACATTATATATATTAATATTACACTAATAGAAATTCATTTTCAATGAACAAAACCATTTTCAAGATATTGAAATAATCAATGATTTATCAAACCATTTTCCCAAACCATTTCAGAAATTTAATAATGTGATTTTTGATTCAAGGTATCCCATACAACATTGAAACATTTAAATGAATTATAATTTGAAAAAATTAATGTTCATATAAATAAATCCTAAAAAGCATTTTGAAAATGTCACGAATCGTCCTCGGGGACTGTGTAGTGACTACCCCAAGCCCATATTCTATACGCCAGGGGCTGGAGATTAGTACCAATGGCGTAAATCCAGTCAAATGGGAAGGAATTGCTTTTACAGACACAATAGAGTATGCAAGTGAAGTAATCACTAAGTAAAAATGAGTAAAAATGTATGTGATGAAAACTAAATGGGCCAGTATACAAACCCAACTGAAAGTACAGTACAACTAAGAAAGAGAGTACAATAGCTGTAAAGTAACGAATCAACCTCAGAGTCTTCCTCTGAGAATCCCACCTAAAGGGTGGGTATAGATAGTCTTGTTGGTACCTCGGGTCTGTCCATCTGCTCTGTGTACGTTCAGACAGATGGTCCACCTCCGGATACCATCCAGCTCCACAAGCCCCAACCATGATTAGTGTTGTCTGTCACCTACAACCAACACAACGTAGTCCAGGAATTGTACGTGCAGGGGTGAGTATGATGATACTAAGTATGGTCCCTGAGACCCCCGATGGTCTCCCAGAATCCATGAAGTATAATCCACAATGTAAAAGTACAAACATGAAGTAACAAGCAACTCTACTTAGGTATATCCCCATACATATACCTAAGTCATAAATCTCAGTTTGGCTCCAACATTCGAGCCCATGTACAACCAGGTCCACACAAGAAAGAAGTCAATCATATGAATGATAAAGATTGAAAGAAAAGACTCAACTCACAGATGTATATTATTCATGAAGAGAGGTGGAGATGATGACATGTAGCCTCTGAATCATCTCCTCTACTGAACCCACTTAGGATCCAAGTACAGAAGCCGTCGCTACCAAACCCACGTAGGATCCAAGTATAGTAACCATCACTGTCGAACCCACATAGGATACAAGTATAGTCGTCATCACTACCGAACCCATGGATGATCCAAGTACAGTCGTCCACACTGCCGAACCCACATAGGATCCAAGTACCTTCATCATCATCGTCAAACTCACGGAGGATCCCAGCACGGTAGTCATCGCAATCGTAGCCCGCTCTTGGGTTCCCACACATAGCATGCTCGATTAGGGGAGGGTTTGATCCTAATATAAAGGGTTTGATACATCAACTATCATGAAGTCCTGAGTTCATGTACCCCGAAGATCCGTCTCTTCAAAATGAACCCAACATGACAGACGACACGTCAAATGGACGCCCTGTCAGAGAGATATTGGCTTTTCCGTTACAGGGGCCTGGTTGGAAATATATTCGTTCCAAACCTAGTAGTTTACCAAAATTTTCCAAAACAAACATAGAGTATCACAAAACTACCGCCACATCAATAATGTCCTAGTGCCGCAGACGATGCGTCGTTCAGACGCACGATCTTTAAGTTATTCACCATTAAGTGAAAATGGGCACGACACGTTAAGCCTAGTGGGCTGGTGGGTCGAGTTAACCCTGATTTAACGGGTCAGACCTAGTAGGGGTGTCGTACCGGCCCGATGAAATGTGCGGCTCAGCCCGAGGGGTGCGGCCCATCCAGAAGGGGCACAACCCGACCCGTGGGGGCGCAACATGGCCCGAAGGGGCGCGGCTCGACCTGAGGGGGCACGACCTGGCCCGAAGGGGTGCGACCTTACATGGCCTAGCGGGGCATGACCCGACACGATGAGACCCGGCGAGGAACGACCCCACCAGCTCGTCCAGTTGGAAGAGTGGTTCGAGGGGGTGGGGGTGGTCCCCCTGGCTGCCTGAACCGGCAGTGCCAAGAGGATCTGCCCTCCCTAATCTTCTGGTTGGATCAGATTGGCCTTCGGGTGAAGCGCCCCCCATGGGCGGGTCGCATCTCATACAGTGGGGCACCCTCCTAGAACCGCGGCTTCCCTCCACACGGACGGCCGGCGGGACGACCGGTCCTTCTGCCGAAGCGGCCTGTGAAGCGGGTCACGTTTCCTTCCACATAGCCGGTGCAACGATGCGAACTTCCTCCTCTGCGGCCTTCCCTGGACGCGGCTTCGCGTTCACGGAATGGTGCGACAACACCGTGCTTCATCCGCTGCGGACCACTTGGCCCTACTTTCATTGGGTGTGCGACGGTGGCCCTTGCGCCTCCATCCTCTTCTGCGTTCCGCCTCCGGTCATCGATTCCAAAAATAAAAAATATCAAATAGAGGGTCATCGGGACATGTTTGTTCATCCCACGCCCTCCGTGTTTTGCTATAACAATAGGCTGAGACAATCAAAATAATACAATGATTAATGCGGCACATGTTTAATCCATGAAAACTGAACATAATCTCCTACCTCGAAAATAGACATCGCACGTCAGGCGTTGTGGAAGATTGCGTCGCAGAGAGATGATTCATAGAAGACGTTGGAGTGCGTCCGATGAGGAAGCGGTGTCTCCTCACTTGTTGCGGAGAAGAGAAAGAAAAGTGTGTCGTCATTCTTCGTGGAACTGGATTTCTTCGTCGAAGAAGACGTTGTTCTTCGTCGGAGGGTCAATGTTCTTCCAAAAACTCAAGAGCTCTCTCAATTCTACATAACACAATGAATTCCCCCAAAAATAAAATAATAGTGTAATTCTATTATTTTATTAACACATTCAATTTAAAATTCAAAATTCGAATCACTTCATTAATTAATTGAAAAGTTAAATTCATTAAATAAATGTTTTGGGAATTAATAAAGAGAGGGGAGGAGGTGAAGATATCTCATTAATATTGGGGGAGTTGTCAAAATTAAAAAGGGAGTTTAATGGGGGGTTATAAGAGTTATGGTGAGTTCAAGGGTTTAGGTCATGTTTGGACCCCACCCCAAAAATATCCTCTCATGGGAGGATTTGTTGGTGTGGGCCCCACATCTAACTCCCCTTGGGAATAAATAACTACCATCCTTAAAATAAAATTGTGCTCCACCAATTTTATTTATTTTAATCTAATTCCCCAAAAACTAACTCTCAACCAACTTAAAACACAACTGCGGTAATGGTGCCCTTAAGCGAATACTGGCACTACATGTTCACCCGTGACCTTCGATTTAAATTCTGAGCACTGGTTTAAAAGAAAGAAAAAATTGCTCGTTCATTCACTGAACGTACCCGAGCAAAACATTGGAAATTGATTCCGGGCCCACCGGGAATCAGAATCAATTGTCATCAAAAGCCATAGACTCATAAAATTTCAAAGTATTTATGAAAAATAATTCCTTGAAATTTCATGGTCTTTACATTACATTCATGTCAGGACTATACATCCCCTTAAAGCTACAACATAAACTAGGGAATCAAATGAGGGTCTGAGAACGCATCCAAGACTCTCTCTCCCATGTTCTCTCCTAAAGGATCTCGTGCTGCCAATGAATGAACACCAGAGGAATCGACCATCCATGTAGGACCTGCTCCTGTTGATCATTGATCTCCATAGGGACCTCCATGAATGTATCCCCGTTATCGATGTCCATGTCCCCATTGTCAATGATGTGGGTTTGTTCGTGCACAAATCTCCTCACTTGAGATACATGGAAGAAGTAATGCAACCGCTGAAACTGAGGTGGACGGTCCAGTCGGTAAGCCACCTCACCTACTCTTCTGAGGACCAGGAAAGGCCCGATGAATCATAGAGATAACTTGTCACCCTGACCAAATCTCTGTAATCCACATCATGGTGAGACCTGTAAGAAAATGTGGTCACCATCCTTGAACTCCAGTGGTCTCCGTCTCCTATCAGCATAGGACTTCTGTAAGCATTGTGAAATCCTCATCCACTCCTAGATGATCCGCACCTTCTCCATCGTAGCTTGAACCATCTCTAGTCCTACATGTGCTGATTTTCTAGGGTCAGTTCAGCACTGAGGTGATCTTCGAGGTCAGTCGTACAGTGCCTCGTATGGTGTCATCCCGATGGTGGAGTGGTAGATGTTGTTGTACAAAAATTACACCAAGGATAGATGATCCTCCCAACTGCAACCGAAATCAAGGATACATTCATGGAACATGTCCTCGAGAGTCTGAATGGTCCTCCCCATCTGGGCATCAGTTTGAGGATGAAAGGCGGTGCTCAGGTGTAGATGCATCCCAAATGCCTCATGTAACCCTTTCGAAAGCCAGTTAGTAAAGAGATCATCTCTATCAGAGACGATAGACGATGGAACACCATGAAGGAGAATGATCTCATGAACGTAGTGGTGTCCAAAGCTCTCTACTGAGCCCTGCTCTCTGATATGAAGGATGTGGGTCGACATGGTGAATCAGCCGATGATCACCTAGATATAGTTATGTCCCCAGGATGTACATGGACTCCCCATCATGAAATCAATGGATATCCCAACCCACTTTTACTCCAGAACCTCTAAGGGCTGTACCAACCCTGCTGGTACCTAGTGCTCTGCCTTCACTTGCTGGCAAGTGAGGCATCGTGAAATGAACTCTGCTAAAGCCTTCTTCATTCATGGACACTAGTGTTGTCATCCAATTTCCTAGTACATCTTCACCACTCCAAGATGTACCGCTATAGGTGAAGTGTCAAACTCCCTCTGCACTTCTGCCTACAGTGCAACTGGTTCCATGGTACGTCCCCTGAAGTGGATGGTGTGCTCTCCTACTTCATATGATCCATCAGGAACCTGCCATGTGGAAATCTGAGAAATTCATGTCTCACAATCAACGTCCCCACGTTCTTCCACTCAAACCCACTAAATTAGTGTAAGGGTGACTATGTGGGAGTGTAGAAAGGTTCCCCATCTCTATCCACGAAGGATATCTCCAATGTGGCTAGCTGCTCTGTCGCCTCCCCAAGAAACTGTATGCCCGATCTCCTACTGAGAGAATCAACTACTACATTCCCCTTCCAAGGAGTATAGACTATCTCAAAGTCATATTCCTGGATGAAATTGAGACATCGCCACTGTCTCTGGTTCCGGTCCTTCTACGAGAAGATGTACTTGAGACTCTGGTGGTCAGAGTAGTCTGTAAAGCACTCACCCATCAGATAGTGCAACCACATCTTCAAGGCGATGACCACTACTGCTAACTCTAGGTCATGGGAAGAACAGTTCTGCTCGTGCTTCCTAAACTGTCATGAACCATAGGTGATCAATACTAGCTCCTATATCATGACACACCCGAGTCTGGTCCATGATGCGTTGCATTAAACCACATACCCAACACCCTCCTCTGGTAGCCTCAAGATGGGCACACTGGTCAATCTCTTTCTCAGCTCATGGAGGCTCAGTTGGCATGTATATGACCACACAAAGGGTTTCCCCTTCATCATCAAAGCAGAATGTGGTTCTGTAACTTTGGATAAGTCTGGTACATATCTCTGATAGTACCCATCCAGTCCCCGAAAACTCTACACCTCTGTCATGCTCCTGGGTGGCTCCCAAGCATGTACTACCACGATCATCGTAGGATCCACCGCATCTCCCACCTCCGAGATGGCGTGCCTCATGAATTGAACATCTCGAATCCAGAACTGTCACTTAGAGAGATTACCATAAAGCATTTTATCTCATAGTTTATCCAGTACAGCTGCAAATGTTAGGTGTTCTCCACCTCAGTGGTTGACTAGATCAATTTTTCGTTGATGAAGACTATGACAAACCAAGAGAGGTAAGGCTATAAAATCCTATTAATGAGACTCATTAACACTTTTGGGGCATTGGATATGATGAAGGGCATAACCAAGAACTCGTAGTGGCCATACTGACACCTGACGGTCATCTTCTGTACATCCTCGTCTCGAACACTGAGCTGATGATAGCCTGGCCTGAGGTCTATAATCAAGAACCATCGTGTTCCCATGAGCTGATCAAAGATGTCATCAATCCTAGAGAGTGGGTATTTATTCTTTACAGTCACCTGATATAGGAGATGGTAGTCGAAACATAGTCGTAAGCTCCCATACGTCTTCTTGGCGAATAAAATTAGAGAACCCCAGGGTGAAACACTACGATAGATGAATCCCTTTCCCTACAAGTCCTCCAGTAGTACCTGCAGCTCATGAAGCTCGACGGGTGGCATCCGATATGTTAGATTAGATATCTATGTTGTCATGGTGTATAGATCAAGATAGAAATATACCATTATGGGAGGAGGAAGTCCTGAACATCTTCGGGAAAAACGTCTGCAAACTGATACATCACAACAAGAAAACACAGAATCTGCACATCTACCGCTATTAGGATGAGACTAGCCATCTGATGTGTGATCAGATACCCTCTCCTCTACGTAAGTCCATCCTACACTACCAAGGCTCCCTTCACTTCGTTGATGGTGAAACTACTCCCATCTGTGTGGATACACCACACTTTTCCACAAATAGAGTCGATCTAGGCATGGAATGTAGATAACCAGTCCATACCCAAGATGACGTCGTAAGGCCTCGACGCTGCTACAAGAAGATCCCAGATGATGTTCTCGCCACCTAGAGTAAGCTCACACTGCTGGAACCAGTGTTTAATCATCATGTATTCTCCTATTAGAGTCTCTATCTGTAAGTATCGAGCCAATGGCTCAGTCGGAATCTCCGAGTTCCGAAAAAGGGTAGAAGAAATAAAAGAATGACTCGCTCATGTGTCTATATGAACTGAAGCAAGGGTGGAGTAGACACATATAGTACCTCGAATAATCTTAGGTGTGTCGTGGTTGTAGGCATCGACTTCCTAGAGCTGAGCCTGCCCCTGTCTGTAATCTCCCTGTGGTTGGGGTGGTCCTCCTAGTGGTGGTGGTGGTGGTAGTGCCTCAAAGCGTTGTCCACCACCCGCTGGTCGACCAGCTCCTCTTTATCCTCTGCTTGCTCCATGCAGACTTCCATGGTCGAACCTCTTCTTCTGCCTGGGAGGTCCCTCAACTATCTGTTGCTCGTCTACATGGAGGGTCATGCAGTCACGAGACATGTGGCCCTGCCTTCCACATGCATAGCACTACATTCCCCTAATATGGTTGGATCTGTTTCGTGTTCCCCGTATATCCGAACCATTATGCTGAGGTTGCCCACCTGATGGCCTGGTTCACTTGGACCTCTGCGACATCTGTCTACTACTAGCGGCAGAATACTTCACTACGTTTCACCATGTGATGGGATCACTCTTGTTGTTGGCTCAGCAAGATATCTCTCAATAAGAAGGGCTCGCTCCAATACTACTGCAAGCATCAAAATACTGGGGTAGTTCATCGAAACCCGGATGTCATGCCTCAGTCCTTGCTCAATGATCCAGACCCAGAATAATGGGTCCCATACCATGTCCACGGAGTAGTGCGAGAGGACGGTAAATCTCTCCATGTACTGAGATCATACTTCCATGCCGCAGATGAAGTAACTCCTGGATCTGCACCGCATGAAGGGTTGATGGACAAAATCATAGTGGAAGAGACTCTCGTTGTCCTTCCAAAGTAGAGATGCATCATCGTGAACCTGGAGCATCAGGCTCCACCATCTACCTTTTGCTGTGTGCAAGAGACTCATGACAAGGATCAACATAAGGTCTGTTGGTGTCCCTAACAATCTGAAGACTCTAACGATAGACTCTAGCCAATCCTCTACTGCCTGAGGGTCCATATCTCCACAGAACCATGGTGGCCTCTATCATTGAAAATCATGCAACGCACTGAGCCGGTGTGCACTTTCTACTGCTGGGGCTGGTGGAATCGGTAGCTTAGTGGGTAGTGGTACTGCTAGTGCCTCCGCTGTAATGGGGCCCTGCACCGAGGCCTCGTCACTCGGTGGGCTGCCATCTCGCACGTAACTCTGAACCCTTGCTGGCTTCTTTCGTGGGGCTATCCTAAAAAGAAACAGGTGCGCCACAGTCAAAATGTGTACCTGGTGAGCAGACACAGAGTAATCTCAATGAATACTTTTGAAACACACATGCAATCCATGTTTTCATGTTCTGAGTCAGAAATCAAGATTCAGGGTCCTAGTGTATGGATACATCAGCCGCCGCACCAACAATGGACTCCCTGGACATAAAACAACACTCAATATTCTTGAAACTATTTATCCTAGAGAAGAAATAATCAGATACCGATGTTATTCGGTAGAACCAAATCATCTGATACCAATTTGTCACAACCCATCCTCCAGGACCGTACGGTGACTACCCCATGTCCACCTTCCATAGGCCAGGGGATGATGACTAGCACCAAAGGCGTAAATCCTGGTCAAAGAAAAGGAAATGCCTTTACAAGAACAACAAAGTACACAAGTGAAGTAAGAACTAAGTAAAACTTAGTAGAAAAGTAAGTGCTGAAAAGTAAATGGGCCAGTATACTAACCCACCTGAAAGTACAGTACAACTGAGAAAGAGAGTACAACAGCTATAATGTAAAGCAGCAACCAGTGAGTCATCCTATAGGAATCCCACCAGAAGGGTGGGTACATATAGTCTTGTTGGTAACTTAGGTCTGTCTGTTCGCTCCGTGTATATTCTGCCATGTTGTCCACCTACAGATACCGTTCACCTCCACAATTCTCAACCACGATCAGTGTTATCCGCCATCTGCAACCAACACAACGTAGTGCAGGCATTGCATGTGAAAGGGTGAGTATAAGGACACTCAGTAGGGACCACGAGACCCCTGAAGGTCTCCCAGAATCCACGAAGAATAATACAGAATGGAAAGGCACAAACATGAAGTAACAACCAACTCTACTTTGGTATATGTCCATACATATACCCACATCATCAATCTCAGTTTGGCTCCAAATTCCGAGCCCAAGCACAATCTTGTCCACACAGGAAAGATGTCAATCACATCAATGATAAATATTGAAAGACAAGACTCAGCACACACAGGTATACTACTCACGAAGTGGTGTAGAGATGATGAGAATTAGACTTTGAATCATCTCCTCTGTCGAACCCACGTAGGATCCGAGTATAGAAGTCGTCGATGCCGAAGCCACATAAGATCCAAGTATAGTAACCATCGCTGCTGAACCCACGTAGGTTCCAAGTACATTAATTGTCGCTGCTGAACCCACGGAGGATCCAATTACAGTTTTCCTCACATCCAAACCCACGTAGGATCCATGTACAGTCGTCATCATCATCGAACCCGTGGAGGATTACAGCACGGTAGTCATTGCAGTCGCAACCAACTCTAGGGTTCCCGTACATAGCATACTTGATTTCAAGAGGGTCTGCTCCTTGAGTAAAGGGGTCGATACATCAACTGTCACGAAGTCCTGAATTGATGTATCCTGAAGTTCTATCTCGTTAAAAGGAACACAATGTGACCTATGACACGTCAAATGGATGCTCGGTCTGAGAGATATTGGATTTTCCATTACGGGGGCGCGGTTTGATATATACTCATTCCAAACCCATCCGTTTATCAAAATTTTCCAAAACACACTTATAGTATCACAAATGAACTACCACATCAATAAGGTCCCAGTGTCGTAGATGGCGCGTCGTTCGGATGTGCAATTTTCAAGATATGTAACTTTATGTGATAATGGGCCTGGCCCTTTATGCCCAGTGGGCTGGCTGGTCGGGTTAACCCAGATTTGACGGGTCCTACCCGACAGGGGTGTTGGACCAGCCTGATTAAATCCACGGCTCGGAGCGAGGGGCGTGGCCCTGCTGGCTTGGACAACTAGCCGAGCGGCTCGACCCGAAGGTCGAGCGGTCCAAGGGGGGGTGTATACCAGAACCAGCGACACCATGCAGCGCCGACCTCCCTAACCGGCCAGTTGGAGTCGGCCAGAATTCTGGTGCTAGTGGACTGCACGGGTGTGCCATGGATCATCCGGCGTGGCACCCTCTAGGCGCCAGAACACCCCTCCACCTGGCTGGCCAACAGGGTGGTCGGTCCTTCCATCGAAGAGGCCCGCAAAGCGGGTTGTGGTTCCTTCAGCACAACAGGCGCGATGACATCGGCTTCCTCCACCATGACATGCCCTGGCCATGGCTTCACATTCCCGGCATAGTGCGATGACACCGTACTACCTCCGCTGTTGCCCGCTTGGCCGCGACTTTCTTTTCATGTGTGACGGTGGCCCTTGCGACGCTGGCCTCTTCCCTGTTCCGCCTTTGGTCACCGATTCAAAAATAAACAAGATCAAACGGAGTGTCTTCGGGCTGTGTGTGTTCGGCCCACTCCCCCCTGGGTTAAGAGATAGCAATAGGCTGAGACAAACAAATACACACAATGACGAAGGAGACACAAGTTTACTCCATTAAAATTCAACATAATCCACTACCTTGATAATTGACCTCGCACGTTGGGTGTCACATAAGACGGCATCACGAGGATAGAATTCGTAAATGATGTCAAAGTGCGTCCAAGGACGAATAGGCATATCCTCACTTGTTGCGGAGAAGAGAAAGAAAAGAGTGTCGTTGTTCATCGTGGAACCAACTTTCTTCGTCAAAGAAGATGTCGTTCTTTGTCGGAGGGTCTGTGTTCTTCTAAAAACTCAATCGCTCTCCCAATTCTGATTAACACAATGAATTCCCCGAAAAATAAAATAATAGGCTAATGATATTATTTTATTAACACATGCAATTAAAAATTTAAAAATCAGACAACTTCTTTAATTTATTGATGATGTTTAATTCATTAAATAAATATGTTGGAAATTAATAAGGAGAGGGAGAGGAGGTGAATAGATCACATAAATATTGGGGTAGTTGTCAACATTAAACAAGGGATTTTAATGGGGGTTTAGGAGAGTTATGGGGAGTTCAAGGGTTTGGTCATGTGTGGGTCCCACACCACAAAATTCCTCTAATGGGAGGTTATGTGGGTGTGGTACGCACCTCTAACTCCCCTTGGGACGAAATAACCACCATCCATAAAATAAAATTTTTCTCCACCAATTTAATTTATTTTAATCTAATTCCCCAAAAACTAATTCTCAACCCACTTATAACGCAACTACGGTAATGGTCCCCTTAAGCTAATACTAGCATTGCGAGTTCATTGGTGCCCTAAGATTTCAATTCCGAGCACAAGTTCAAAAGATAGAATAACCAGCTCGTTCGTTCATTAAATATACTCAAGCTAAACTTCAGAAATTAATTCTGAGCACAACGGGCCTCCGAATCAAGTGATGTCAGAAGCCACAGACTCAAAAAGTTATATTGTATTTTAGAAAAAAATATTCCTTGAATTTTTCGGGTCTTTACAGAAAACATGGACATTAATGAGAAATATTTAGAAGAATAAATATTTGAATCATTTAAATTCATATTTTAGTTAATGGGGTTTTAACAAAATAATAGATGCTTAAATAGAAATAATTGAGGAATATCATTTAATCAAAAAATTAATATATCATGAGAATAATGGGATTCCTCATATAATATTCCAAAGGATTGTATATACAACATATAATAGTGAATTGGTGCATAACATATAATGAAGTCTCAATGGAATGTAACTTTAGACGAAATCCCTTATAAATATGATATCCTTTGATTAACGATAAATCAGTAACATAATTATGTGTGAAAAATATAAATAAACGCAATATAATTTGATATTTTGTGTAAAAAATCATAATTTAGTCAAAAAAATTTATAGCATAAAATTATAAAGAAGTAGATGATTAGCCCAATGAATTGAAATTCGGTGTAAGAGTTCCCTTATAGAAATGCGACTACCTAACGACATCACATTAATATTCAGAAAATGAGTTGATGAGACACAAAATTTTATCTCATCACTTGGACATAAAATTTTCAGAAATAAGTATATATAATAACATATCCTGAAAAATTTCGATTTAATATAAAAGACATAACAAAAAGAAGTCTTTTAAAAATTGGATCCTGATAAGTACCCTTACTGATTTGGTAACGTACAAAATTTACGCCACATTAAATAAGGGTCACAAAATGAAATTTTAAATACCCAAACATTAAATTATATTACATAATGAATACAATCATGGGTAGTACATACACCACAAAAAAGAAAATAGTGGAAAATATCGCATGAATCTCATAGAAATGAAAAGTGAGATGAGAACCCCATACCATGATGTAGTCATTCGAGTTGTAAGACACAAAGTTATTAACCATAAAATGAATCACATAATAACATAAATATAAAAATAAATATTATAATAAATATCAAATAGTAGCTCCCAACACACCACATGAAATAAATAAGTTTCGAATTGTTGAAATCTCAAAGAATTAAAAGTGAGATAAGAAACCCCTTACATTGTATCCATCACGACCCGTTCAATATCTAATCTCTTGAATAGTAAACTAAAGCTAATTTATATTTGGTTAATATCCCTTTTCATGATTACTATTAATTTTATATCACATATAATTATGTTATAATATTATTCAATAATTTAAGTTAATAATGGTTATTTTTTTGATATTTGGTACATGAGTCAAAAATGAAATTCTTATAATTATATATTTATCATGTGGAAAATAATACATTATATCCATAATTATAATCATGATTTTGATATATTATATAAGATATATATCTAGAATATGTTTTTATTTATTATTATGCATAAAATTTGTTGAAATGAAATCAAATGCACCGTTCATTAAGTCGTAACCCATACGTACTCATGAATGCTACTTTCTTTTCTATTTCATATTTAATGGAATGAAATATAAATGATAAATAGTTATATTATAATTATAGTATAATATAATATGTAATTTCATTAAACCCATTATTTATAAATTCCACGTATGACATGAATGCGGCATTTCGGTTTGAGGGGGTGGTAGTGCACACTTCCTAAAATGAAATTATCATATTTACCGACTATGGAAATCATAAAGGTATTCTATAAACTCAAAATAAAGAAGCATAGAAACAATATAAATAATATATATATCACACATAAATATAGTTCCATATTAATATCCACTATAATAAGTTGTAGGAGAATATTTAACAATACTCGTTTCATGAGGGAGCAGTTCGCTGTCCACAGAAACAGAATGATCAATATCTATTAGATAATGGTGTGTGTATGTGTAGATCTAATTATTCCCATAAAAACAACCTAGTATATTGAGGATACTGGTTTTGATATAAAATATCAGAATAAAAAGGGTTTACGGTTTCGAGAAGTGAAATACAAGAAAAGAACTTAAAAGAAGACATTAACATTAAATTGGGTAACTCTATTTTGTTTGAAGCAAAAACATTTTATGAATTGTCTTATGCATAAGTTAAGAGTTTTAGGTGGAATATAGTGATATTTAGAGCTAATTTGGGAAGTGGTTCATTGATTCATGAGTGTTTATAGGTGTCAGTAATGGGTTAGAGGAGAGAGCCTTTTATTATGTGGAGGAGGGCTCTTTAATAATTTTTTAAAATTTTATTTTTTTATATAATTATATTAACTTTATAATGGTCCAAATCACATTAATGTAGAATATAAGAGGATTTTTTTTGAAATAAAATCATCCAATATAAATTGGGAAGGTTTTGGATATTTTTTGAATCTTTATAGTCTTATTTATTTAATTCATTAATTAATGAGGTAAACATTGCATCACTATTGTGTCGTAGAATTTTTTATTATTTGACGTCTAAAAATTATTAAAAAAAACTATCATCAGGTTGGAAAAATTCTTAGATTTTAAGTTTATATTTATAGTTGAATATATCAATTATATATCCCCATGATAAATTTTTTTTAGAAAAAAACAATACATGTTTATGATATTTTTATTTTTACATTAAATAAAAAGTTATTAATATCATTATCTTATCATTGTGGCTTCCAAAAGAAAAAAGTTTCACCCATGGATTGTCTTGATTTCCATTACTCATCCAATATTTTTGGGACAACTATAATGGTTATTTTATATTGTTATAGTATTTTTATTAACATGAATTACCCTATTTAACTTTAACAGTGGTAAATAAAAGTAAAAATTTTCTATTCACCAAAAATTATTGTCATCTTATTGATCCACATATTACATAATAATAACGACCATGTATGTCAGATTTTTGAAATTATATTCATTGAATCGTTAAAGTTTCATTAAAATGAAAAAGTGATTTTTTGGACTTCAAATCAGTGTTTTCAAAATTTATCAAAAATTGATGGTCATCAAAAAATTAAAAATAAATTAGCCTACCATATATTTGATATTCGGATTTCAAAAATGATCTATATTTTACCCAATTCAAAACATTGAGGTTTAACTAATTAATTTAAAATTAATTCCCGTTGTCAAAACAAAAAAGTGTGTTTTAATGAAATATTAACTATCCAATGATTGAGAGTAGTTTAAGTCCAATTTCATTGAGAAATCAGTTCAAATGAGAAAAATTATTTTAAATGGTAAAAATATAATCATATTACACTTTAAAACCAATTAAAAAGATAATATAACCATATAAATAAATTAGATTAAAAGGTTGTTTTAAATTAAACAACAATATTTTCCACTATTCATGATAAAAATGAATTTTATTATTAAAATACCAAAAAGTTACCCAAAGTAAATTTTGATGTCCTGATTATGATTAATAATTTTAAATTTTCAAAAATAAGCGACAAAAAATATATTTACAAAGTGTTCTCCATTTAAAGGTGGTAAGTCGACCTTTTAACTAATGGTATACTATTTGTGCTTAAAATTAGATTCATTCACAATTTATGGCTCTAACATTTATTGAATAAATTTAGAATCATTTAACAAACATGTATAATCATATTGTATTCGGTTCTCTTCATTCCTGCCAATAATACAACAAGTCATTAACTCCCATTTAATATAATATTATATTATTATTTTTCAGTATGACTCAATATTGTTTGAAACATATGAATTCAGAGAAACCCATTTTTGTGTTTCTAGTACACCATTGAACATATAACCCCTATTAAAATAATATTAAGATGTATTTAAAAAATAAAAATTAATAAATAAAATTATATTCTTTATTTTCTAGGTATGTTACATTCACTCCCAATGAGGTGCTCTAAATATGTGTTCCATATACCATATTAATGACATCAAATCCCCCTAAAACATAGATATCTACAACATCATTCCAATCTCGAGAAGGTAAATAAAATCCAATGTCAATATTTTCAAAATTAATATTTATTTTCGGTATCGTTTATCAATACCCAAGTTCATATATTTCATTAATATATATATTTTAAAAATTATAAACTATAATTCTCAAAACAAATAAATTATAGGCATTGCATTGATTAGAATATCACAAAAAATTTCTTCCATCACATTTTCCAACAAACATTTCAAAATTATCCATGATTTTGAGTATAAAAATTTAGGATTCAAATATTATGAAATATCCAAGTCAAATTATCCTTTAAATACTATCTTTTTAAACAAAAATTTGGATATATTAGAGGTTTAAGAATTTTTTCTTCATGGTTAATTCAATAATATATATCATAAAGGTTAACATAAAATAAACAAGAATTCTATTTGATAAAAATAATTTATTATAAGGGATTATAACATTCATTCCATCCTCACATAATTATGAACAAATTATATATATATAACGTTTTACATCAAAATAAAAATTATTATTTATAATGAAATTAATGGATATAAAAACCTCTTCCCAACCTTTTATTGTGCATATGTAATTCTCTCTAATTGAAATATTACATAAATCACATATTTTCTATGGAATGAAATTGTATAGGATAATAATAATATGTACATAAATCCACTTATTAAATACTGTGAAAAAATCATTAAACTTATAGGAATCCGTCCTAATAAAGTCAAAAAATATAATATTTTATAATCAATGATAAATAAGTCCAATAATATAAGTCATACATTTCATTGGCACCCATAATTATTTCAAAAATAATTATAATTGGTATTAATATTAGAATATATATATATTTATACGACTTTCTCTATTATATAGTTCAGGGATGTCATAAAGAACATTAACCAGGATTATGTCCCTAAATTCTATTTCAAAAGTAATTAACCTTATATTCAACACATTAGGATATTTTTACAATGAATTTACTATAAATCCATTGAAATTTGACAAGTACACCAAACAATCTAGGTTATATAGATGTTTTATTAATAAAATAAACTATTTAAAACATCTTCACTCTTAAGGGAATTTTTTAAAGATCTTCTAACACAATCATCATCAAAATTAATCTTCACATTATCCTTCAAAGAAAATTTAAATCATCACGTAATTGTTAATTTGTATATAAATTAGTGTTCATTAACATTTCTTACTCATGAGAAAAAACCATAGATTCCACGTAAATTTTAATTTTACACCACTTAATTTCCTTATATAACTCTATGATTATAATAATATCTATTTTTCTTTTTGAAGTTTTATTATTAAATTTCTCATTGTTAGTTATATAATAATCATAATAAATATACAATCCACCATATAAAAATTTCTAATATTTTCTGTTTATTCTCATGATTTATTCCATTGTTTTCACAATATATGTGGGAAAAAATTTATGTTCCTATTCTTCCATTACATATGATTACTCTGATATTTTGAATTCAATATTTTTTTAAATATGATTATATTTTTCTTTCAATATAATAACATTAGTTAGGTAATATAAATATACATCTGTATCCACTCTTCAATGTTGTATATCATATAAAATTCATATTACAGTGGAGTCCTAATTAGCAATGTATGTGGAAACTCTACACTGTTCATTCGTTCATAAACATATACCTTATTTTAATTCTATTTACTATTATTGATATGAGTATCAATAAACTATGAACGTATTGTAAAATTTATCGCCTTGTTCAGAAATTTAATTTCAAATTCTTATGAACCAATAGAACATTAAATTCACATTATCAATATTTCTAATGTTATGGTTCATATCTTAAAATATTCCATAATACATATTTCTGAATTATCATTACAAAAATGGGTATCTGTAAAAATTATAAAAATTTAAAGAGATGTTTTACATGCATAAGCATGTTGAAATATATTACATCTCATAACATATTAAAGAATTTACATAATTTTATTGAATATAATGTTAATTGATACATCCTTAATAATTAGTAATTTATCCTATATTACCATTTATATTATCCTTAGGTGTTTTATATTTTCATTCTGAAACTCTACTAATAGTTAATTATTTTCATTAAATATAATCATATTATCCTACATATATGATCTAATTCAATTTTTTACATTTTGAAATGTGTTATTGAGTATATTAGGGTGCCTAGTTTTTTTGTGATGGTGAAGTGGTTGATGATAGTTATTATAATTTTCATTATATTAATGCATCTCTATTGAATCCATTTTTAGTTCTACCAATTCTATTATTGTGTATCCCTACACACTCACCAATTCATGGTCTAATGTGAAGGGTCATTTTGATGAGTTGGTTTGTGTAGTTAAAGAAGACTTTGTTATACAATGAGTAATGTTAGTCTTAAATTTTATTATTGTTAATGAGTTTCTCTATGTCCAATGATGATACTGATTGTGGGATTATCAATGTGGTGGTTCCAAAATAATGAAATCGTGTTCTCATTAATGGAATGGATCAATATTTATGTTATTTAATATTTCAAAATCTATAATAAATTATTTTTTCATTGATTCTATAGTAGACGTTCTAGAGTGATGGATTTTCAATGAGTTTTTATTTCTATGTGAATGAAATAAATTTTGGTACATATGCTATGATTGATTATCCATTTAACTCCTAACTTATGTTTTTATGTGTATTGCTATAATGTTTGATTTATTGGTGGTTGCATTACTTACGTTGTTCTGGGTTTGGCTAAAACTGACTATATTGGAGGCTTCCATACTGCCCCAATATCATCATACATATAGGGTTTTATAATATTATGATTCATTTATTTTTTTACTATTGAATATTGTTTTACATGTTGGTATGAATTTAGGAGATTATGATAATCAGTTTATAGTGTTTTGGATCATTTTATAGTGTTTTAGATGATATTATGAAAATGTGAGGTTATTTGTTTAATTTTTTGATTGTTTTTGTTATTCATATTTTTTTAAAATTTGAATTTTTTTGGTGCATTGTTTTTTTGTTGTTGTTAGTTATTGAGATTTGGTTATACATTGATGATTATCACATAGTAAAAAAATACATTGATCGTAATTTTTCATAGTTTAAAAAATGTTTTTGACATATAAAAATATCTTATCCAAAAACTATTAAGTCTATTATATGGTTTCTATCACAAGAATATAAAAATTAAGAAAACCCAAGACACGAAATATTTTTATAGATATATAGATGGGTGGAATTCATGAGGGGAATAATCAGAAATATATATGTTGAAACATTAAATCAAAAAATTTATAACAACATGTGAAATATATATCAGTTTGGATATAATTAATTTATGAATTTTCTTAACACAAAACATTTTCTCATTATATATATCTGGAAAACTAAAAACATTTCATTTTTATGAGATCCAAAATAAATACACAATATTTAACCTCTAATATTGGTTTAACTATAATCCAACATGTCTTTTGGCCATGATAAAAAATCAATTATAAAAACATACAGATTGTGGAGTTATAACAATTACAAAGCATTATAATCAAATGGGAATTCCTAATGAAACATGAATTATATCACAATAGAATTGATATTAAAATTATAAATCAATTCATATATAACAAGTTAAAATAAATTTAAATATGATTGTTATGGAAGGTCAATAATTAGAAATAATGTCTTGAAATATATAGTATGTTTTAGGAGTAGAAACAATAGTAAACTACATATCATAATTAAAATAAATTTTCCACTAGTAACATAATATACTATTTTATAATGTAATGTTCAGTGGAACTACCACTAAATAAATTATCATTAATCTTGAATATTTCTTTTAGTGGCTCATGGTTTCAATATAAATTATGTATCAATGGAAAATATAAATATATAAAATAAGAATTCATTATATGTTTATTCCTAAATATATTCGTTCATAATAAATTGATATTATGTTAGCAATAACCAAAAAATATTTACCTATTGGAATTAAATTAGATTAGAAACATAGTATGTTTCACTATATAGTGATACATTTTCCAAATAACATTTCCTCATATTTGATATTTAAAATCAATTCAAACTTCAATATAGAATGTGTGGTTTATATTGAGATTTCATTATTATTGTAAATTTGTATCATGATAGTAATTATTATTCCATAAATTTTGTTTCATAGTTTCAAACAAGTCATTGATATTATGTTATTGATCAGTGTATATTAAAACGACTTAATGGTACCCCATCAATACTAAAAAACTAAAATTGAATTGTTATTAGAATAAAAAATCTACTTAGTTCATATCATTAAACTGATGTTATGTGGCTTGAAAACTCCTAGTTTGGAATCACCAGAGATTTTGGGAAACACCTAATAATTTAATTTTCTTCAAAGAGTGCTTTTAAATAGTAAATAATGAAATTACATAAAAATAGGATTTTATGAAAATATTATAATCATTTATATGTATGAAATAATTAAATAAATAAATAAATCAATATAAAAAATATCAAACTTATTATATATATATATATATATTATTTCATAAACACAATCATGAGTAACTAAAATCTATATGAGCGGGTTCCGGATTAAAATTACATAGTCTTGACATTTTAATGTTATCCAATAGAATTATAAATGATATGTAAATTATTATATATATATATATTATAGTATTACCTACATTCCAACAAAGGATTTTAAAGTCCACAAATTTTTTTTAAAAAAATTTGTGTTTGATATCTTCAATGACACCCAATACCGTGCCTAAAAATCCATGAATATTAAAATATGACCATTATAAATAGTAAATTAAATATTTTTTTATATATATAAATAAATTAATCATGAAATATTCATATATATCCTACTCATGATATGTGCTTTGAAACTATTTTTGAAAATAAGAACTCAATTTTTGTTAATGACATTTCATTCTTCAAAAAAATATTTTCTTCAAAAGTGATTATTAAATCTTTTTCAAAAAGAATTATTAAAATTATTTTATATAACTATAAAAAATTACTTAACAAAATGATTTTTATTTCTTAAATAATAATATTATTATTGAATTAGCGTGAAATTATGGGATTTATTTGAAATTAATTATATTTCAATGAATAATGATAATAGATAATTTTTCAAATACTATCATTCTATTCATTGTATCGCATAATTTAAATGTCCCATTATACAGTATATTTGGACATATTTTGAAATTTTAAAGATATTTTTTATAACAATATAATTAATTTCATTTTATTCCACAATTTTCACGATTTAGTAATAATTTTATTATTATGTTTGAAATCATAATTCTATTGAAACATTTTTTTGTGCGATTAATTAATATATAATTTATTTAATTTAAAATAAAGTTTAATATAGAATTAAATTAAAAAAATATATAGATATATTCTCCTTTATATAAATTAATATTTATATAATTACTATTAATAATCATATTGTTAAAATAATTATATCTTTCCCTATAAAATTCATTTTCGTAGAAAATATTTTTCTATATCATATTGTAGGATTATTATAAAATGAAATTCTAACAAATTATAGGTTGAAATTATTGAAATAGATGACATATATTGTTCAATGTAATTAATATTATTTAATAAATATAAGTCAACTATTGTTCAAAATGAATTTTAAAAAAGAATACAATATTTTCACCATGGTGAAATGGTAATCAAGGTTCTCCTAGTATAAGAAATGTTATACGGGAACCAAATTTCAATATCAATAATAATGGATAATGGTATTTAAACCCTAATCACTGTAGGATTCATATTAATATTTATGTGACACTATTCTAAATCCTAGAATAATAAAATATTTTAAATAAGGGAAAAGTAAATTGATAGTCTATAACACATACATTTCAATTATAAAATAACAACGGGATAAAAATATGATCAAATATTAAATTCTATATAGTTAAAATTGGAAAAAAATTAATATAATTTATATACAATTTTTTTTATATAATTTTTAATTCTTGCATGACACTGGATCATTTTTCATTCAATTAATATAAAAATGAGATAAATGATATTAAAAAGGTTATAAATAGTATAATGTAATACATTTATTAGGATCCCAATATTTTTTAGAAAAATATAATATGTTAATGTTTTTTAAATGTTTCAAATTGAAATTAATTTTCTATCATTTTGTTATATATACAAATTAATGGAATTGTTCAAAAAAAATTAAATTTATTTTTTAATAAATAAGACATTATTATATAATTTTAAAGTACTAAAATATTTATCATCATCCATTTTATTTAGGTATGGTTAAAAACACAAGACGTGTTCCATTTCATGTCAATTTTTTATTTTACAGTAAACATCTTATCATATGATGTGTGAAATCATTTTTACCATGATTATTTTTAAAAGGGATTACTTAGGTTAAATCCAATGGATAATGGTGAAAAAATACACTAAACATTTCCATGATTGATTTTATGATTTTTTTTCAAAATATACTCACCATATATTATAATTATATCAATTTGGATTAATTTTTTCGTTAAATTTTATTTACAATTATTTAATATAATATAAAATTCCAAAGTTCAATCCCCTTACTTATAAAAGGCAGCATCATCTACACTTTTGATGAATCATCAATGAATTTTTTCATCCTAGTACTTCCTAATAAATTTGTTAATTATTTTAAAATGTCACATAGACTTGGATTTGCTAATGGAAAATGAAAAAATTCATTATTCAGAGGGCAATTTAATTAGAATAAATGTGAAAACAACATTTTAATTAGAAATGAGGAGATAATAAAATTAATATATTAAATATATTAAATATGAAAAATGAAAAAATTTTATTTAAATTATTATATTTTTTTCATTATATGATGGATGATTGGGGTTATAGGATTGCATAAAATGAATATTAATTGATAGATGTCCTTTGAAATAATTACCTATTGAATATCACATCCCTGATAGACATAGTGAGGTTCTTCTATTATGACTTTTTGTGCGATGAGTGCCAATTGTACATAGGGATAGTGGGGGAGTAGAGGATGTGGAAATCAATTTATGATATTGTAGTATTGTTTTGATAATTAGGCTGGTAATTAAACCATACAAGGGATAGATTTAAGTGAATAAATAATGTATAGTTTATAATTAAATACATCCAAATTAATGTGATGTTATTTTAAATGAAATATTCATATGATTATTTTGTAAAAAGATGGATACAGTTGGGAAATAAATCATCCAATAATTCAATTTTTTTAGTTATTTTATGCCTTTACATTTTATCATTAACACATTTCATTATTTTACATATACCACCTTAAATAATTCTATATTACCATGGTAATGTTTTTATGCATACATTTTAAAATGAACATGATACAAAATTTATTCATTCTAGGTTGAAATACAAAATCCATTTTACCAAATCAAATTAATTGAATAGAAATATTTTTATTTCAAATTGGTCATGTAGATGATATTAGAAACCCTTTTTTAAAAGAAAAAGTGTTCATAATTTTGAAATATTTTTATATCACTATTCCTCATAAAAATGACTCCAATTACATAAATTGTATTAATATTGGAATAATTGATATAATTTGAAATTTAGAACAATTTAATGTATAAATTATCATTATAATTACTTTTAGATGAAATGATAGTTTCAATTAAAATGTTTTATTTTTAACTATTCATACGAAATGAAAGATAATATAAAAATAAAAAAATTATTCCTAATATATTTTTTAAATTACAATATTTGAAATGAAATTTATTTTTTAAAATAAATATTTTAAATATGTCAACTTTTTTTTCAACGTATTTCCCCCCTAAGAAGGGGGAATAATTTCCTTTAGAAAAATGATGATTTTAATGCTTTAAATTTTATATTGTAATATTATAAGTCATACTAACATATTGATGAATATTAATAAATATGAAAAAATTAAAATGTTAAATTTATTTAATAATATTTACTAATAGTGATAAATTTTAGTTTTTAAATATAAAAAACCATTATTGGTAATAAAATGGTTTTTTATAAAATAACATCCTTTTTATTTTGTTGGATTTTATTTTAATTTCTGAATAATTTGTTTTAAAAATCATTTTTAAACATATGTATACTATTTTCTTATTATTTACATAATTTCATACATCCACACAAATTCTAATGACTAGTTGATAAACATCGTGTTAATAAAATTGTATATAATAGTGTGTTTAAGTTCCATTTAATGTGGAATTTATGCCTTGGAAGATATTAAATTTATAAGGATACATACAATAAAATTTTGGGGTTTTTCACAAAATCATCCGATTTAAATTATTATATTAAATTATATCAGATGTAAATATTAATGGAAATAAACCCCACCATTGTAATATTATTGTAGATGTTTTGGAATTGTTGAATTATTTTTCAACATTATCTACATCCCTTCCTACATGATTCAACCTAAAATATAGGTTGACATACCCAGTGATGATTTGAATTTGGAACAACCTTACAAGACACCTGCATGTTTTTTACAGATTCAAATGGCATTTTAAAATATATAACATCAGTTTTCAATTATATTTACCTGAGGGGTGGCATAAAACCATTATCCATTTAATCATCTATTTATTTAATAATAAAGAATGTAAATCAACCATATAAGACAACATGTCTAGTATGGATGTTTCACATAATATTTCAACAATTACAATTCTTCATTCATAGAGAGTATTCATCTTCATATCTTACCATTATATTGGATTGATTCATTTACCATAATCTCATAGAGCATGTAGTTATGTTTAGGTGGGTCATATCATGTTTCAATTGGGTTTCATAGTGGGTTTAGCATCAAATGTATAATAGTGGTGGTGGGATCAAGATTGTAGTGTTGACAGTATTATTTTCGAATGACTAGTGGGGTTGAACATAAATTAGTTAGATTATTTGATAGTGTAATGGTGTTCCTGATAAAAGAGATAGGTGTTCTAGGAAAAAACCCATTATTATTATTATTATTAGAAAATCATTATTATTTTTCCACATTGATATTACATGTTTATTGGTTCTCTCATATAAACTTAAGACCTGCCTCTTTTAGAAATACAATTATCATAGGCATCAGTTCTCACTCTTATCCAGCTTTGACATGCTACATAATAGAGGGTAAAGACCAATTTTCTCATAAGAACATGAAATCATTAATATTTATCCTCTCATAACACCTTCACATTGAAACAATTCTATGCCAAAATTTATCAGCTATTTTCAATGAATTGTTCAATATTCCATGATATCATAGATATATTTCCCATTGGGTTGATATTAGTTATTCCATCATTTTGAGGTATTTTCTTCCATTTTTCCATTTTTCCCAAACTCTTTAAATAATTTATTTACCAAATCCCAGTCATCATTAAATAATAACTTTCCTTATGTAAAAAATTATTCATTTAAATTAAAAATAATACCTCATTTTTCATTATTTTTTGAAAAATCATTTCTGAGTTATTTTCAGAAAAAACTAAAAAATGAAAATTTCATTAGAAACAATTATCACATATAATATTGAAATTATGTTAAATTACATATATAAAATTAATATGTGAATCTTTTTATCTAACCCCAGCAATTGAATATTATTTTTCCTCTAGGATTAAATATCAATATAATGTAGTGTAAGATCACCATACCATTATTATATTATCAAAATCAACAAAATTGAAAAATTAAAATGAATAATAAATTATATAATTATGAAAAATAAAATTTACCTAAAAAAATCCTAAAAAATATTATCCAATCACTCATTTATCTTTTTTTAATTATAAAAGATTATTCAAGGCATTTTCTCACATACAAATTTTTTTATTCATAATCACTATGAATTCCTCTTATAATTTATCTCTTGTTGAATTATTTTCACCAATCACTCAAGGTACAGATACTAATAGTGTGTTTTATTTCTTATTGTCTTGTATCATTCTACAATCTTATAAAGAATATTTTATATCTACCTCATAGAGAGAGAAATCAAAAATAAATATGAGGAAATTATAATAAGGATAAAAAACATTTATGATTAAGGTGGTATATATTTAATAGAAATACATTTAAAATTAAAAATAGATTATTTTTGTTAATAAATATATAAATAAATGAAAATGAATCTTAATAAAATTTTTCCATCTAAAATATGACATCTCCTCACCTTCACTAGAATCCATGATGTCTAAAAATACAAAAAAGTGAAATGAAACATATACACATAGTTTTATTCATTTTATTTTTTATTCTAATTCTATCAAATGATTTATCGAGAATAAGTAATATATATCACCAAACAGAAATGATATATGATTAATATTCATGAAATTGGAAATAATAAGATTCTAATAAATCATATAATTATTTTAATTTTTTTTATATGATTGAAAAAAATAATTAAATTTAATTATAAAATCTAGAACCATTAAAAAAATCATAACAATTCCTCACATATTTTCCATATAATATACAGAATCCCCTTTCCCCCAGTGAAAAACTCTAAACCGCATGTAAAAAATTATAAACCATTAAATATTAATGAAAAAAATTATAATATTGTCTATTAATATAGATCTTATATAGAAATGATATTCATGGATTCTATTAGATAAAATATGGGTAAATGTCCAATTTGGACTTATGTATAATGGTTCAATCTATAAAAATACCTCAATAAAGTTAAAATTTATATTGTATGATCATGGATTCTATATGGAGTTCTAAATGTTCTAGACGAAAACATTCCATTGTCTCTCATGATATAAGATAGATATTAGAAATACAATTTACCATAGAAACCTCTAAATAGTAAATTATTAAAATTCTGGGAATGAAAATGTAAAATAAAAATAAACAGAAATAAATCAATTTAAATTTTAATATTATAATGAATACAAATTCATGAAAAAAATGATCTAAATATATCAACAATTTTCCTCAAATTGTTATTGTTCAAATCCATTTTTCCATGATAATCATTACTTATTGAATCACTATATTACGGAAGAATAATTATTGAGAAATATTAATAATCATGAAATATTGATTATCCTATGTTATTTTTACAAAAATAAACATAAAATACAATTATGACTTGCATATTTAATAAAACTAACAATAATTCATTTAAAAAATTTTCAGAAAAATAAATAAGAAATTTAATATGTTACTCTCATTCAATGAATATATTTACATTCATCTACATGCTAAATTAATTATTCCTTCACTATTATCACCCTATAAAATAAGAAATCATGAAATAAAAATATTAATATTACCTTAATGATGAATGTAGAAATGATAAAGTGATACTACATCTTAAAGGTTATAAAATATCTTATGAAAATATAAAAAATATTGTTTTGGATTGAATTTTTTTTATATTTATTTAGAATAAAACACAGTTTTATGCTCAACTAATGTAGGATTTGGAATAAGTTATCTGATCCAGATAAGTAAATGTTCTGAGTTGATATATGTCCACATATATAGGTCCTTATAAATCGACTAAAAATAATCATACTCTCCCTTGGTTTAACCAATTTTAGAGTCCCATCTGGTTGATCCACCATTTTATTTTGAAATATAAACACCATAAATTAGGTTCATTTTCAATCCAAACATGTTGGCCATTATAAAATATGTTTTGAATAACATTCATTCTAACATCTTTTATTATTTCCCAAGATATTCTTCATTTTCATTAAAAATTTTAGAAATTTTATTTCGTATTGAATGTGTCTACATCATTATGTTGTTCAATGAAAGTGTTTTAAATTCTTATTATTCAACTATAATACTATAAAATCCTTTAACTAGTCCTTTAAATATTATTCCTCTCTATAGTTAACTAGATTCTTCATTGGAAGGTGAATTTTTAACCTTAATTAGTTGCTACCAAATTTAATTCTTATAAACCCATATTTCATATATATTAATTCTCTTATTGTATACATTAATGGAATTGTTATGATTTTTTATTTTTTCATCAACTATATCATCCATTGATAAATACACCAAGATAATGAAATTCTGAACTTTGACAATAATATAATGTATCATACCTCAATTGAATATAAATATTAAATCTACCCACTAATGTGAATATTTAGTTTTTTAATCTCATCCAATATAAGGATAATAATTATGGTAAATTATCTAATGTTCAATCATTCACACACGGAATTTATATCTTATCCCATTTTAATTGACCTAATTCTTTCACGAATTGAAAAAAAACATAGAAATTATTGATTTTATGGTAAATACGTTGATATTTCTTACGAAATAATTCTTCTATGTTGTATGGTGATCATTTTCTAAATAATATTATTTTATATTATTATATGTTTCCTTAATTTTTAAACATCAACATGTTTTCTAGTGTATCTACCAGTAGTATCTTAATATTTCACTACATATAATATTACAAAAAAGTCATTTTTCTTCTAACTTTTAATTTCCTGAGAATTTCCAAAAATGGTTATTTTGGATATTACTATAGTGTTATTTATTATCATAATTATTCTTCATCTTATGTGTAATTTGTTTTCTAGTTTTTGTAATTTTATATAATGTTTCAATTTTAATACTTTTTATTTTATTCAATGTTTCATGGAATTCAATTGTTGTTTTTTATCATTTAAAGGTTATGCAATTCACTAATCCATATAATTTCAAGTCAATTCAACATTGTAACAATCCTCTTGGTATCTATTTATGATTGTTGGAATTTTGGTTAAACTAACAAAGGTAAGTAAATTGTTAAGCCTTTTAATCCATTCAATGAACTTTAATCTCATTGATAAATACTATAATATTTCAGGAATCTATCCAATCTATCCTCTAATGTACTTATTTGTATTTTATTTGATGGAGCATATTTATGTTGATTTCCTGGATAACATTATTGAAATCTATGTATTTGGTGTTTATATATCCACTAATGTTAAATTTTATTTTAATGAATTTATTTATCATAATTACATACTTAGTGTATGTACATTGTTGGTTATGTTGAACCATCATAGCTTGCATATTTTTTACAAATAATATAATTGATCTTGAATGTATCCATTGTTATCAACCATCTATATTGACCTTCTTTTTTGACCTTCTTTATTACACCAAAAAAATTAATCTTTATTTCCTCATATATATGGTAGCTTGATTTTAATGGTTTTTCATCAATGTACCTTTCATTATAGCATCGAAAATGGACATGTCTTCCCAAGAAAAAAATATAAACATAAATTATTATTAGAAATTAAATTTCATTATGTAATTATTTTCTTATTAGATAATTATAATTATCCATATATTTATTATGTTATTTACCATCAAAATAGATAATGATGCATTTTTTAGGTGATTTTTCAAATATTTTATGATTGAAAAAAAAAATTAATGTGACTCATGGAAACTCATCTGATGTTCTGATGGAATGAAGTGAAAATATATTTATCCATACACAAATATTATCTCTCAATGAAAATATAAATATTATAGACATACCAATGTCAAATGAATTATTTAGAAATTGAATTGATTAAAAAAATAAAAAAACACCAATATTGTGTTTCTGGATCAACTTGTGGTAGCACAAGAAATTATACCATGTTTGAAATCATTTGTATATGGTTCACTAATATTGTTTTGATTAGAAATCATTAATTATTACTATTTTTATGGTCTCCAGTAATCCTTGTGGATCATCATTCCAGGATCAATTTTATTTATAAATCCAATTGATAGAGGGTTTTATCAATCATTGTAATGGATTATTTTTTATCCAAATTACCCCACACCATTCATGATTCGGGTAAAAATATTGGTTTTTAATTCAATTTTATCATTAATAACTTTATGTATACATATTTGAAATTGGAATTAATTTTACAAATGAATCAACACAATTTTTTAAAATAAATTTAAAAAAACATGTAACATTAAATAATCATAAATCAACAATGAAACTATCCCCATAAAGGGTGCTATATATTTTAAATTCTTATATGTAATTGTAAAACAAAACATTGACAATCATATTTTAATATTTATAAAATCTCAAAATTAATCATTTACTATATAGATGGATGTATAGTAATTGAGTTTAATATCTAACTCATGAAAGTGTTAAATTATAATTTAATAATGTTAAATGAGTGATGTGTTATTGAAAATTAAAATAGAATATTAAAATTAGTAAGGGATAATATTTCAGGCTCTATTGTTAAGGGTTCATTTAATATTTTATTGTAGTAATAATAGTTTTAGTATTTTGGTCATTATAATTATGGTGAAGAAATTTCATTGTCATGGTATTCTCTAGTAATCTTAGTTAGTATACAACACCTATAATAAAATTATATTGGATCATTATGTGAAGATAACTACTGGTTACAAACTATCATTACCCTAGGTAATGAAATATTAATGAATAATTTAATCTAATGATTTATTTAATTAAATTTAATTTATAGATTCACAGAACAATAATCAAGGGAAAAGAATATGGAAGAGTAAGAAATATAAAAATTATTTCATAACCCAATAGAGAATAAAAATTAAAATTCCACAAAACTAAAGCAATTCCAAGCCATATCATTACAATTCTTAACAAAAATTATATCATTATTTTATTCATGGGAAGGTAGAGAATAAAGTACTAATTTAATAATGAGATTGAATAATTACAGTATTAAAATGCCTCAAATAATTTATTGAAAAACATTAGGCTTTATAATCCATGGGGTTGGTGTGGGGGAACACCATATTGTGTAAGGAACCTGTCATTTTAGAGGCATAGGAATAATTTAGGATTATCTCCATTTATTCACATATATCTTAATAGAATTTTTTTGAGTATTCCCTAAAAACAAACAACCCCCCCCCCATATTTTTTATTCAGAAAATCATAGTTGAGAAAAGTATTTATTCTATAAAACACCACATCCAACATGATGGGATTGTCCCTTAAGAAATCTACATGTCATTTTATGTTTCATCCTATTATCCTCCCACGTGTTTGAAATAGTATATTTTAAAACATGGAATTTACAATGAAATTTTAAATTTATTATATCCATGAAAAATATAATAATAATTTCCATGGTGTTGGATAAGTCCTTATAAACTATTCATTATATATTGTGACATTTAATTATTATTAATTAACATTAAATATTTATAAATTTCATTTTTCATTTAGTCATCCATTGAGTAGTTAGCTCAAACATGAATTTTTCCATTTCTATAATTAATGTTTCATTGTCCCTTTTATCTGCGATAATATATCTTACATTTAGAAGATTCATTGTCATATTAATGCCTTTATAGTGGAAATATCAACCTATTGACATTGTGAATGGAATAATTTCATTATAAATATGACTATATAAGGCTCTTATAATGTTACATGAATTTCCAAGTAATATCTATTATAAAAATTGTGGTGGGATTGAGAATCCTGTGATTGATATGGTGTTCTTTAATGTTTGGGGAAGAGATATAACAGTCGATGAGGTTTTTGAGTGGAAAATAGGCGTTTCTAAAGATTAATATATCAGTTATAGGTGAAGAAGTTCTTTTTTTATTTGTCTAAAAATCTATCGTTGAACATTTTTCCCTTATAAATATTATAGATGGATGAGGCATTATTTATTACACTAAGACCCCAATTATCCAAACATGTTTATTCCATGGACACATATTTCTTCCCTCTAACACTTGTTCCTAACCACATGTGCGTTAATAAAAATTTATGTTTACTGGTTAATATTACATGAATTATCTATGATCTTCTCATCACATATTCACACAAAAAAAACTACACTAAACCATGTAGGACCTTTTCTATATATTGGGTTTCTTCTATTGGTTCTTGACAGGAAACCACATGTGGTGTCTATGTGACATGCCCCTAGGTTATATGATATACTTTTATTGGTAATGTTTTACAAATCTATTAAAAATATTATTTTTCCCATAAATCCCTTAACAAATCAATATATATTCTAATGTAACAAATTCATCAATAAAATGAGAAGCAAGGAATTCTATTTTTTTCATAAAATAAATTATAAATATTATTTAACCCAAAATTAAATTATAAATAAATAATTATAGAATATTAGAAACTATGATTCTAAAATTATTTAAAATAAATAATAATAAATTTATGCTTGAGATATTTAGTTATATAATTATAATATGTATAATTAATTTCAAGATAGTGTTATTATTCATCATTTAAATAATATTAAGAAACAATTATTATCTCAAGAATGTGAATGTAATAAAATATATTTCATCAAACATTTAATAAAATGTGGGATAACCACCGAATAGACTCAAACATATTCAACTACGATGAATTGTTTTAGTGAAATGAGGAATCCCTCCACTATAGACATGATGACAATATTTTTGAGATAATTAACTATCCTACATTCATTAGTTCTTATAATGTGATCACAATATTTTTTATAAGAAATAGAGTATCAAATAAGTAATTTGAGGGGATTTTATATGTGTTATAGTATATAACAGTATTGGGATGTTTGTATATATATTTATGGGGATGAATATAAATTTCAAAGACATTACCTAAAAAAATTCTTCACATGAAAAAATGTAAAGGTTTTTATCTTATCCTTAAGAGACCCAAACCTATTAATTATATAATCCACTATATTTTAATAGAAAATGGAGGTAAAAAGACTAGAAATTATATTTTTGATTCTCTATATGTACATGAACTGTTACAAAAAAACATTAGAAGAATTTTTTGAAGAAGAAGATGTTCTGAAGAATGATATAATAAAATGATCAGCATAGATGGTTAAAAATTAGATATAATATTGATTGATTGTCATTTTTATAGGTTAAATATAATTTCTTTTGAATATTAATACTCTTTGGAATAAAGATGAAATAATTATTTTGAGTTGTAAAGAGGGAGGGGGCCATGAATTTTGATATGGATTCAATACACAAAATTTAAATATTGATAATGATAGACCCAACATCAAATATTATCCCAATTATGTGATAATGGGTATTCATGATGAATCTTTACATCAATTTTAATGTAAATTACAATACCATATGGTTTGGTTTGAAGGATTTTAAAAAAAGTGTAACTAATTATGGATAATATGTTTTTAGTTTTTATAAATCAAATATATATAAATACTCTACCATAAATACATTATTTCCATAATCAATGAGAAATTTAAAATTATAGTACTAATTTTTTTCAATATGATAAATTTTATAAATGCATCTATATTTCATAATAAGATGGATATTCAAAATCTAATAGTGTTAAATCCAATGCTCATTACAATGGTCAATTTATTGATTTATATAATTATTATTATCATATAATATTCCTTATAATGACTAAATTTGTGTGTTTTTATTAGAAATGTTATAAATAAACACTACTAATACAATGTTAGTCGTAGTTCTATTAAATTCTCTGTATTACATGTATATAACATATTCTTGATGTGAAATGAATTTTATACATTATAGATAGGTAAAACTAGGTTAGATGAATTCATAATAATGAATGGGTTATCTGTTGTATCCTACATTCATGGGTTTCTGATATATCAAGTTCTTTCATTAATATTATTTATTCAAATTTAAATATTATTTTTATAAGGTATTCAAATGGTATAAAGTGCTAAAATACAATAGGGGATTATACTGATGCCACATGAAATTTAAATTTAAAAGAAAATATTTTCTAAAATATAAAAATAAAATGGGAATTCTTCATTAAACTTTGCAAATGGTATTTATGATTTTATTTCAAGTCACATTGTATGATTTATTATTTTATATATTTTTTGATTGGTGAGATGATGTTATCAAAATCTAAAATTGATACACATGGTATAAATTTAAAAAATCATAATGTATTTGAATATTAAAAAGGCTATGTTCGTTCTTTATGGAGGATATGAAGATATAACTATGGGGGAATATAATGATTCTTATTTTAAAGTAGACGATGATGTAAAAGAATCAAATTTTTTCAATAATTTTTTGGACATGGTTATTAGGTGTGATGAAGAGATTCATGGAAACCCATAATCCCTAATTCTAACATAAAATATAAGTATATAGTAACATATAGGTTACATAATTAATAAATCCACATAAGAAACAATGTTGTTGAACCACTTAAAATATATTTGGAAAATAATATACGAATGTACTTTTAAATGATCACATGTTACTATAGTTGAATAAATAATATTTCTTTTCATTAATATAGTTATGAATTTTAATCAAATTTAAAATTTATTAAATAACAAGATATCCCTATATTATTATTTTGATTATAATTTTACTAATCCCAAATACTTATAGAAACATTATTAAAAAGCTATATTTATAAGATTGATATTAGAAAACTATTAGAATAAGTAAAAATGGGAGTGTCGATAAAGTGGGTTCCCTAGAAATAACATAAACATGATAAGTTAATTATAAGATAATGTATGAAATTTAATATAAAATTATAATTTTAGTGATTTTATTTATTTACTTCTTCCAAATATTATATGGAGGATAATATTTTTAATATATTATATCAAAAAAATTTAGAAAATCCCATATATGATGTGAACATGGTAATAATATAAAAAACAAATAAATCATGATTTATTAACAAGATATGTACAAATGAATGGAAACCTATAATTTATGAAAGTTTTTCATTAGATTCTAATAGGGATTATTAATTTTTATAAGCAATTAGGGACTTTATAATCACTTGTATTATAGATAACGAGGTTTTAACCAAAAATTGTAACACCAAATGATTATGAAATCATTTTTGGTTATTATCTTTTAGAATATACATTAGTATTGAAACATGTGATGATTTATTAATTAGGTAATCAATCACATTAAAACCAAATAAAAACCCTGATATATTATTTTTATAGTGTGGTGTCTTACATCATGCTCCTCATTATTGGAATTCTAGTAATTGAATGATAAATATGTGATTTTTCACAACCAAATATGTTATGGTGATATATATGACACTTTGACTCAGATATTAGTATCATTATAAGATCCATTTCATTCCTATGTTAACAAAATATTATTGATTGATTATATATAAGTAAGAATTAAAAAAAATTGATATATGGTCACAGAATATATGAATCTATGTTCAAATGATATAACATAAAAACGAAATTTTAAGGCATAATGTGTATTTATTTGAAAGTTATTCATTTCCCTAACAATTTCATTTCCATTTTGGAAACTATCATCTTTCTAGATAAAATACTTTTCATGTTAAATTCTTACTACTATCTAGATAAGGGCATAAATATTTTAAAAAATATGTATATATTAATGATTCCAAAATATTTATGAATTTTACATTTTGATAATGTACACTATGAATTTATGTGTTGGTAATCATTTTAATATGATTCCTAATAAATACATAATATATATATATTTTTTTCTTTTTTATAGTAATAATAATTTAAATTAATTAATATGGTATATGTATGATATTTATTTTTAAATAATTTAAAATGAGTAAATTCTATTTGAAGTCCATAATATTTATTTTAGATTCATTATAATTATTTATGAGTAATATTAAATGTTATTTCTTCATTTTGTTAGATGGAATAAATGTGTGTTACAACTAAATGATGAAATATTAATCATACTTCTAATTATTCCAATATTATATTTGTTACATGTTATCTCAGTTTCATAGGTAGACATTATTTTTGTACCAAAGGGAATACTTGTTAACATCTATATAAAAAAAAATTTGACCCAAGAGATAATGTATGTTACTCTTATAAAAATTATATCATTTCCCATACAGACGCTGATGTTATAGTGTGAGAATAACGATTTATAGAAAATCTCATATAAATAATCCTTAATAAACCAAACTCCTACAAATCCAATAATCTTATGAGATTCATAATGTACTTTATTGATCTATTGTACCACATTAGGATTGAATATTTGTAACAACCTTATATTTTATGATAAGTATTATTTTTAATTTATCTCATGTCATGTGTTTTATGCTACAACAAGATTATCATGTGCTATATGCAACACCGTATTATCTTTCAGTATACGCAATACTATTCTTAGATTTTTTTATACACAATTTCAAGTTCATTTGATAATAGCCATTCGACGCAACAATGAGTATATATATAATTATATATATTTAATGAATAAATGAAAAATGGTTGGATTCTGTTATAACAACACAACAAAGAAGTCTTGAACAACACGAAACCCTATCTTGGCTTTCATTACATGCAATCGCGACCTTCCGCGATAGCGTGTGTTGTACGCAATACTGAGTTTCACTAAACAACGATATGCTATTAAAATATTATTAAAACTAGCCGTTATGAATAGTAATAACCACTTTTTGAAATTTTTTAAATTTCATATTTCAAAATAGACTTCATTTTTGGATTCATAATATCGAAATTAGCCTCGGGTGGAATTTTTGTATTTTTCTGAAAACTTTCAATTTTTGGTGAATAGTGAAAACACTGGGTTACTATTTAAAAACCGACGTTTTATTTAAATAATTATTTATTTTATTTAAATTTATTTTAGGTCAAAATTGATACATAATATCTATATAAGTTCAATAAAATTCATTGGAGTCTATTTATAATAATTTTAGATATATAAAAATTTTATTGAACTTTTCACCGTCTTTTACCCACCTCCTAGGAGAATTTCCAAATTCACATAAAACATAATTTTACCACTTATGTGAGTGTAATTTCAAAAATCTGACATACACGGTTGATTTCAGTAAGAAAAATGTGGTTCAATGAGATGAAAATAATTTTTTTGTGAATAGCAACCTTTTACTTTTATTTTTCACGGTTAAAAATAAATAGGGTAATTAACGGTAAAAATGATATTATTATTACCCTAACACATTTCCTAATTCTATTGGAAAAGTGTAATTCGACCAAAAACAACCTTATAAATAAAATATGACTATTTAGGCCCACTTGGATTAGATTAGGACATTTATTATTAATTTATTTAAAGAATGGTTAAAATAGTTTAAAATCAAAGTTTAATAAGTAAATAATTTTTAATATAAGGTTATACTTACGATAAAATAGCCTATAAATATTAATTAGAAAGATAAAAATATTTCCTACATAATGGTATTTTATTTGTAATTTTTATACTTTAAATAATTTAATTTATTTATGACACAATGATGATGTCGTAATTATCTTATTAATGAAATATTGACATAATTGATGGTATAAATACCCAAATAAATGTAATTTGAAACTTTTTATAAATTAAAATACTTTTATAGGTTAATATGACATGTTATTATTAATTTAAGTAACATTTTAGAACTAATAATTCAGTTATGATTTTCACAAAAATCAATTACCAAATAGTGTCAAAATTGACATAAAATAGTATTTAAAACGAATATTATATTATTAATTGTAATTTTATTCATAAAAATATATGGTTTGGAAAATTGACTTATATAAGGATATATATTTTAATAATAAACAACTTGGGGTTTGTTTGTCTTGTTATAGTAAGTTTATTAACCTTATAGTGTAAGAAAACAAGTAGGCATGATAAAAGTTAAATTGTCTAACTTAAAGATAAATCTAAATGATAAGGTTACAATAGATACCTAAACTTGTCTAAATTCTATTTTATGAGATAATTTATACCCCTCCCCACATTATCTTTGAAATAAATTAATTTGGAGCTATTTAAAACCGAATATGACTTTATAATAAAATAATATTTTTAGTTATTCGAAAGGTGCCCCTCTCCTCCCTTATAAAAGGAAACCTCCCCCCTCTCTTCCTCCCACCACATTGAGCCTTCAAGATCGGCCAACACCTACCAAATTATCTTCTCCAATTCCCTAGATACATCCTAGAGGTACTGGTCTTCTTCAATGACCAATTTTGGGGCCCTAAGAGGAGGTCTCAAAGAGGCGCTTCAAAGAAGAGGTAATGTCTGTTACCGATTCTTTCAACATTATTTCTTCTTCCACTTATTCCTCTTTAGTTGTTTCATTATTAAGTAATAACATCAGTATCACTAATATAATTATATGTTATAATTATGAAAAAGCCCTATTTCACAATCTATCCATCCTACGAAAAACAAAATCATCACGCGTGCGTACGTACGGAATACTGTCTTCACGCCGTGGTGTAATCTATTTTCCACCACCAACATACTTGGATGGGTATAATGGTGTAAATAATAACTATATATGATTATTTTAATGTGATATTGATTCTGATATTGTATATATACAGTCAAATAAAATTCCACGATCATGGGAATGATATCATCGCTCGTGCGTACGAACGGACTACCGTCTCCACGACGTGATGAGATTCATTATCCATGTTAACCATTCAAGAATGATTATAAAGTATATATAATATATAATCATGAAATATATGACATAATAATGATACTGGATTTATTTGTATATATATTTATGTCATCTACTTAATTTCATTCAAATCAATAAGGAAACTAAAACAGTGTTCATGCGTACGTACGGCCTACCATCTCCATGAATGATGTATTTCATTTAATTTAATTGATCTATCATATATATATGTATATTATGAAATATATATTATATTTAAATCATGTTTTAAATTTTTTAGTTAAGTAAATTAGGATATAAGTAATAATATAAAGAACAACAAGTCCAAACACGTACGATAAATAAAACGATTTAATCCAAAAAACTGCTTTAACATGGAACTTACAAAAGAAGAGTAATATAAAGTAAATAGTGAACCATATATGATATCATAACAATGAATATGATTTTTAATAAGTCAATGCCATTATTTAAATCATCTTATAGGAGGTTCGGAAATGTACAAATTATATCGGACCTAAGGTAAGGGATAATTTTGCAAATCTCATTTTTATCCGAGATTTCTTATTCGTAAGTATTTACTGGGGTTATTTATATCATCCATATCCATGTTTCATAAAAGTGTTTTCATGTAAGTTTAATGTACTTTTTACCCATTTTTGAATTTTACTACATGGTATGTATGGATTCTTTCTTTTACGAGGTACTTTTTGACTTTTTTGAGAAAAGTACGAGGATAATGTTTTTTTAACTTATACGAGATAAAGGGATTTTTAAGGTTTTATAAAGCCTTATTTTCATGAATATTCCTCCAAAATAATTCATGACTATTTCCAACAAAATTTATTTCTTTTATAATTTCATGACGTTTTGTGAATAGAAATTGATTTTGAAGAAGAAAGGATATTTTCCTCAAGAATTCATTTCAAGTGTTTTATCAAAACCATTTTCCATCTAAGATGACATTATTTAATATGTGTATCTTTCAATAATAATGCCTCTTTGATTTACATGGTTTCAAATTTATTATGATGAAATATCCATTTCTTTTATGTAGATTATGTGATGATGGGATGATGTTTATGAAACACATTTTATTCGTTGGGTTATTATGAATGATGTATGTTTATTTTGTGGCACAACTAAGAATGATTTAATTATGACATGGGTGGGACCTATATATCTATCTAATTAATTGGTTAGATATTTATATCTCATGAGATAGAGAAGGCTTGAACGGTAAGTTAATCTGGTTTAGTGTTACAGGACTGAAACGAGGAGTGAAAACGATTCAGAAAGGGACTTTGTCCACTAAGATGGCCATGGCAGCAATGCCTTGTCTACTATGGAAATCATAACATATGCTGAATGGTTGAAACAATTACATGTTTTATTCCCATTATATTTTATCACAGTTGATGTTCTATTATCATATATGCCTTACCTACTTCCATGATTTATGTCTTTGCTCAAGATTTTGATGTTTAAATTTCATGTTCATGTTTTTGCTTCCAAATGTAAATGAATTGTTTTATGTTATCTATGTTTGCCCTTACTGAGCATTTGAGCTAATCCTTTTTATGGTTTATTTTCCCTAGTAAATAAAGAAAGGTATTAGGTATGGAAATAAAAAGGGGAAGATCGTTATTGGAGTTGTTGAAGATATTTCAACATGATTAGAAGTATATATTCCGAGTTTCTAGAGACACTAAACTATTACGGTCCTTGTGTTTCTATTTTTGTTATGTATTAAGTATTCCAAAAAACTAATGTAATGTCCATGTACGTCAAGTTTGGGTCTCTATAGTTGGTATCAGAGGAAAGGATTAGTCAACCTTTGGAAACTAGGATGCGAAAACATTAGTGAGATCCCTTGAGATATTTCTAAGGTATGTTTAGGGATGTACCTAAGGATAAGTATACGTATAGGTTATAGTCCTAGAATTGCATTAACAATCTTAGAATTAAACCTAAGATGTTAGATATTGAAGGTACTCCCCCTTTATTATGTTGTTTCCCTAACATGGTATTTTCATCTCACACTATTAGTTTTCGGTTTTAGATGATGGCTGGAACCCAAAGAAACCGTGTTGATCAATGTAATGGACAATGAAATGATTGTCCTCCTGACCAAACCAATGTCATAATAGATGGAGTGCACAATCTTATTTCTATACTTACACAAGCTATGAATCATTCTGGATGTCTAAATGAGCAGATAAAGTACCAACATTCTGTCGAATCCTTCATGAGGTAGCATCCACCTTCATTTAGTGAGTCTTCTGATCCATTGGTTGCTGAACAATGGATCAGTACCACTGAAAAGATATTTTCAGTTCTTTAATGTTCTGAACATGATAATTTCATCTTAGCAGTATATAGTTTGGAAGTCAAAGCTGATAAATGGTGGAATCATATCAAGAATATGAGGTCAAGAGATGAAATTGAGTCCATGGAATGGGACGAGTTGAAGAACTTATTTTTCAATAAGTACTTCCCTCGTATTCCTAGAACAAAGATGGAGGAGGAGTTTCTTGAACTAAAGAAAAAGGATGATGAATCTGTTGGTATATATGAAGCGAATTTTACAAGGCTTGCAAGGTATGCATCTGGCTTTATCATCCAACCTGAAAGTAAAGTTGATCGATTCTTCAGTGGCTTAAAACCAAATATTCGAAGGGAATTATCTATAAGAGACTTCAGTAGCTATGAAGAAATTGTGAGTTTTGCTATCATGGTAGAAATGAAAGTTGGTGTTACACATCCATCTCATCATTTTGACAAGAAACGAAAGATGGAGTTCAAGGAGAAATCTCAGAATAATGGTGAAGAGAAGATGAATGTTTTCTTACGCCCAAAGTGTGGAAAGAAGCATGGTGGAGAATGTCTTAAAGGGACTAGAAAATTTTTTAAGTGTGGAAAAGAAGGTCATCGAGTAGATGAGTGACGAAGTAATGGAAAATGGGTTTCTAATGGTGTGAATAAAGGAAAGACTACAGAGAACTCACCACCAACACTTCAATTCTTCAAGTGAAATGAAATGGGGCATTATGCTAATCAATGCCCTAATACAAGGTTTAATGATGATCGACATGAGAAACCGCATAAGGAAAAGGACTAATGGATGTTACATGCGATCACTATTGGAGATGTTGAATATGACAACAACATGGTGGAATGATTAAGTGTTTATGTAATGGGATTCAAAAATAATATTGTATATAGTATCTGGAATATTGGAATATTTATGTATTGGTGTATTGTGGTTTTCAATAATTTTATGGTACCGGTAACCATGGAATGTGATTGTGATATTTTTAGAAATAAGAAGATATGCGCATAATGAAGGGATAAAAAGAAAATGAAATGTTTGAAAGTATTCATGGGCTCATGACTGATATAAGGTAATAGTTATATCATTGTTTTAATATATAGAATTTTGGTGTTTTGGTATGTGGAAGGAGTTATCTTTTGACAACACTCATGTTTTCACTATGATTCAGTGGGTATTCATTTTTCAAGAGAATACATGATTATGGCCATAGAATGTTTGGAATGTGACCAACAAGACATATCTTATGATATATGGGGATCAATGATGGTATTAACATGCTTGTTATATGAAATCATTGGTAATCATTTTCACTATATTATGAGAGTGGACTGCAGTATTATGGATAAGCCTAACGATTGGAATGGATTATGTTGGACATATGTCAGTATTGTTTAAGGATATAAGTTTTTTCGATATTATTGATGGGATGTTATAGTAATGTAGTTTTAGAAAAAGGACAACCTGTTGGATGGGTGACAGCCCATCACGTCAGAAAATGCTATGGGAATCGAACCCAAAACCGAAATGTGACTGGCCTTTATCGCCTACCACTGGCCTACAGTAAGTCCCTGGATAGTAGAAACTAGTTTTATTTTATTAAGCGGTATGATATATGATGTATAAGTTCATTTTTGGAACCATATACGATTAATCTAACCATAATATAGTCTTATAACTATTGCTAACCTTTTGATTAAGACAGATGGAATGACCCATCATTCTATCACATGATCTGCTAACACTTAAGGAATGATAAATTCAACAACATTTCTTTAAGAGATGAAGTTGAAATTGTTCAGGAAACTAACAAAGGTGTGATTATATAGAAATAAAGTAAGTGTTTATTCTAAATACAATTCTTCAACTTTAGAGAAATGATCTTAAAAACCAAAAATGTTGTCCTAGTTACCTTATATCCGATGACTCAGATGGTACCTTAGATCATCACAAATTTATGGAATTATGATTGTTGGCTTCTCAAATCCATGTTATCTACCACTCTCCATCAGAACATGATGGTTAGGTTTCTCTTCCATATCCATATTTTCACTTATGTTCTCCTATGTGGAAACCTAGTGATTAGTTAACTTGGGCAACCGTTATGTTTCATACTTTAGTTTTTAAAGTTATGTTTTGGTATTTCAATTTACGATGTCAGTTTAAATTAAAGAAAATTTCATGTAGAAAACCATGTATAACCCCGACGCATTTCGAGGGTGAAATTCATTTTCAGAGGGGTAGAATGTAACAACCCGATATTTTATGATAAGTATTCTTTTTAATTTATATGATGTCATGTGTTTTATGCTACAACAAGATTATCGTGTTCTATACGCAACACTGTATTAGCTTGCAGTATACACAACAATATTCTTAGATTGTGTTACACACAATTTCATGTTCGTTTGATAATAGTCATTCTACACAACAATGAGTATATATATATATTCAATGTATAAATGAAAAATGGTTGGATTCTATTACAACGAAACAACAAAGGAGTCATGCACAACACGCAACCCTCTCTTGTCTTGCATTACACGCAATCATGACCTTTCTCAATAGCGTGTGTTGTACGCAATATCGAGTTTCACTAAACAACGATATGCTATTAAAATATTATTAAAACTAGCCGTTATGAATAGTAATAACCACTGTTTGAAATTTTTTAAATTTTAACTTTCAATATGGACTTCATTTTTGGATTCGGAATATCGAAATTATACTAGGGTGAAATTTTGATATTTTTCAGAAAACATTCCATTCTTGATGAATAGTGAAAACACTGGGTTACTATTTAAAAACCGGATTTTTATTTAAATAATTATTTATTTTATTTAAAATTTTTAGGACAAAATTGATACATAATACCAATATAAGTTCAATTCAATTCATTGGAGTCATTTTATAATAATTTTAGATATATAAAAATTTTATTAAACTTTTCATCGTCTTTTACCCACCTCCTAGGAGAATTTTCAAATTCACATAAAACATAATTTTACCACTTCTGTGAGTAGAATTTCAAAAATACGAGAGACATAGTTGATGTTCGTAAGTAAAATGTGGTTTAATGAGATGAAAATAATTTTTGGTGAATATTATCTTTTTACTTTTATTCACCACTGTTAAAAATAAATAGGGTAATTAAGGGTAAAAATGATATTATTATTACCCTAACACATGTCCTAGTTCTATTGGATAAGTATAATTCGACCAAAAACAAACTTAGGAATAAAATATGACCATTTATGCAAACATGGATTAGATTAGGACATTTATTATTAATTTATTTAAAGAAGGGTTAAAATAGTTTAAAATCAATGTTTAATAAGTAAATAATTTTTCATATAGGGTAATACATAAGATAAATTCGACTATAAATATTCATTAGAAAGCTAAAAAGCTTTAATTCATAATGGTATTTTATTTTTAATTTTTAGACTTTAAATATTGTAATTTATTTTTGACACAATTAATGATGCAGTAATTATCTTATTAATAAAATATTGACATAATTGATGTTATAAATACACAAATAAATGTAATTTAAAACATTATATGAATTAAAATAATTTTATAGGTTAATGTGACATGTTGTTATTTATTTAAGTAACTTTTTTCTAAATAATCATTCTGTTATGATTTTCAAAAAAATCAATTACCAAATAGTGTCAAAATTGACATAAAATAGTTATTAAAACAAATATTATATTATTAATTTTTATTTTATTCCTAAAAATCTAAGGATAGGCCAAATGACTTAGATAAGGTTATATATATTAATAATAAACAACTTTGGGTTCGTTTGGCTTGTTATAGTAAGTTTATTAACCCTATAGTGTAAGAAAACAAGCAGACACAGTAAAAGTTAAATTATCTAACTTAAAGTTAAATCTAAATGATAAGGTTAATATAGATACCAAAACATGTCTAAATTCTATTGGATGAGAGTATTTCGACCCATACACACCTTAGCTTCGAAATAAATCAATTTGTAGCTATTTAAAACCGAATATGACTTTATAATAAAATAATATTTTTAGTTATTCTAAAGGTGCCCCTCTCCTCCCTTATAAAAGGGCACCTCCTCCCTCTCTTCCTCACACCAATATGAGCCTTAAAGCTCATCCAACCCCTAAAAATTCTCTTCTATACTTTCATAGAAACATCCTTGTGGTCCTGGTATTCTTCAAAGACCAATTTTGGTGCCCTAAGAGGAGGTCTCAAAGAGGCGCTTCAAATAAGAGGTAATGTCTGTTAACGATTCTTTCAACTTTATTTCTTCTTCAACTTATTCTTCATTAGTTGTTTCATTATGAAGTAATAACATCTGTATCACTCATATACTGATATGTTATAATTATTAACAACCTTAATTCACAATCTATCCATCCTATGGAAAATGAAATCAACGCGTGTGCATACATACGGAATACCGTCTCCACGCCGTGGTGTATTCTATTTTGCACTACCACCTTACTTGGATGGGTATAATGGTGAATATAAAAACTATATATGATTATTGTAAAGTGATATTTATTCTGAAATAGTATACATACACTCCAATACAATTCCATGATCATGGGAATGATATCATCTCTCGTGCGTACATACGGACTACCATCTCCACGACGCGATGAGATTCATTCTCCATGTTAACCATTCAAGAATGATTATAAATAATATATAATAAGTAATCATGAAATATATGACATAATAATGATACTATATTTATGTGTATATATATGTATTTCATCTACTTAATTTCATTCAAATCAATAAGGAAACTTAAACAGGGTTCATGCGTACGTACGGCCTACCGTCTCCATGAATGATGTATTTCATTTCATTTAATCGATCTATCATATATATATGTATATTCTGAAATATATATTATATGTAAATCATGTTTTAAATTATGGAATTAAGTAAATTATGATATAAGTAATAATATCAAGAACAACAAGTCCAAACACGTACGATAAATAAAATGATTTAATCCAAAATGATGCTTTAACATTGAAATTACAAAAGAAGTGGTAATATAAATTCATAAGTGAACCATATATGATATCATAACAATGAATATGATTTTTTAATAAGTCAATGCCATTATTTAAATCATCGTACAGGAGGTTCGGAAACGTACAAATTATATCGGACCTAAGGTAAGGGATAATTTTGCAAATCTCATTTTTATCTGAGATTTCTTATTCGTAAGTATTTAATGGGGTTATTTATATCATCCATATCCATGTTTTATAAATGTTTACCCATTTTTGACTTTTACTACATGGTATGTATAGAATCCTTCTTTTACGAGGTACTTTTTGACTTTTCCGAGAAAAGTACGAGGAGAATGTTTTTTTAACTTATACAGCATGGAAGGATCTTTATGGCTTTATAAAGCCTTATTCTCATGAATATTCCTCCAAAATAAGTCATTACTATTTTCAACAAAATATATTTCTTTTAAAATTGCATGACGTTTTGTGAAAAGAAATTGATTTTGAAGAAGAAAGGATATTTTCCTCAAGAATTCATTTCAAGTGTTTTATCTAAACCATTTTCTATATAAGATGACATTATTTCATATGTGTATCTTTCAAGTATAATGTCTCTATGATTTACATGGTTTTGATTTTATTATGATGAAATATCAATCTCTTTTATATGGATTATGTGATGATGGGATGATGTTTATGAAACCCATTTTATTCGTTGGGTTATTATGAATGATGTATGTTTATTTTGTGGCACAAGTAAGAATGATTTCATTATGAGATGGGTGGGACCTATATATCCCTAAAATGAATTGGGTAAAGATATATATCTCATGAGATATACATGGATGGAACGGTAAGTTAATCCGGTTCAGTGTTACAGGACTGAAACGAAGTGTGAACTCGATTCAGAAAGGGACGTTGTCCACTAAGATGGTCTTGGAAGCAATGCCTTGGCTACTATGGAAATAATAACATGTGTTGAATGGTTTCCACAATTACATGTTTTATTCCCATTATATTTTATCATGGTTGATGTTCTATTATGATATATGCCTTACATACTTCCACGATTTATGTCTTTGCTCAATATTTTGATATTTACATTTCATGTTCAAGTTTTTGCTTCTAAATTATTATGTATTGTTTGATGTTATATATGTTTTCCCTTACTGAGCATTTGAGCTCACCCATTTTATGGTTTATTTGCCCTAGGAAATAAATAAAGGTTTTAGGTAAAGAAAAAAGGGGAAGATCATTATGGGTGTTGTTGAGGATATTTCAACATGATTAGAAGTATATATTTCGTGATTCCAAAGAAACTAAACTATTATGGACCTTGTGTGTCTATTTTTTTTATGTATTAAGTATTCCGAAAACGTAATCTAATATCCATGTACGTCATGCTTTGGGTCTCTACAATATTGATGAACAATTATGTACTTGGATTGTTTGGGGATGATTCAGATGGATAAAGATTTTTATCCCCTGAGACATGAAATACAGGTGATGTTTGATGTATACCAGGATCAGGTGATTGAATAATTTATTATACCATTTATTTTATTTTATAATAAAATTCAACTGTATGTGATCCAACGAAGAATCCAAGAATTAAAATTTTGGATAATAGGTTATAACAAAAATTCAAAAAAATTAAAAACTTGTTCAGGTTTCTTCTTCTACATTCAATTTTTTTTACTATTATCCATTTTTTAGTAACAATTGATCTACCAAAATAACACACCTGTTACCCATCAATCATGTACAAATAAACATAATAATTAATAATAATTATTATTGTATAACATTTCTTTGCAGAAATATTACTACTCTTTAATAAATTTGAGATCATTAAATCTCCAGGGGTCTATGTTTGATTTAATATAAATCATCAACAAATTATATAGATTCTCATAGTCAATTAGTATAGTACAATCACATGCTATAGTAAAAGGATTCAGTTTCTTATGATCATCATACAATAACTAGAACCTATTGAATAGTAATAATAAACAATAAATTAGAACGTTTGGTTCTAATTTCAAATTATCTATGTAGAATATGATTGAATGATTTAAAGTATATAAAATTAGTGGTATTAACTACATAATACATCAAAGTTGTCTAAAATATGTCCATATTTGAAATAATATGTTTACTAATTGATTTCAGTTATTTAAATAAACAAAAACATTATAAATGGCACATAATTTCATATATGGAATATCCTACTTATTTTAAATGTCACATAAGTTTTATTACCTCCCTTTTCCCATTCCAATGTTTCTCATAACAAAATACAATCCAATAAATCATCACATATACATTATAATTAATTAATAAATTCGACAATATTTATTATTTTACTAAAATAAAAAATTTTACATATTAAAAATATGTATATAATATTTTGACAACAGGTGAATGAATTTCATGTCATATTTTTTTAAACTCATGTAAAATAGATTATAAAAATTTGATTTGTTTATATTTAAATATTCATATATAGATGATCAGTAACCCATTCATGTGAAGACAATATCCCCTAAAATAAAAATATATTTATATCAATTACCCTTTCAGATACACATTAATTCGACATTATAATACCTCATAAAAATAATATATGTTCAAAATAAATTCTACGTAAATAATCTATAAACAAATAATTCACATTAAATATATTCTTATTTTTCAATAATATGACAAATCACTCCCTAAATATAAATATGTAATATAACCTTCATAAGTAATTATAAGGACCCGACCTTAAAAATGTCATAATAAAGAATTATGAGAAAAATTCACATTGAGGATCTTTTCAGATTTAGAGCTTTTGGGAATTAGGCCATAATTATTACATCTCAAAAATTTTAAAGTAGACTATTTTTCTCAGTTTTAATTTTTTTCATAAAATAAAAACTCTTATAAAAATAAACAGGTCTAGTTCCATGTTTTAGAAAACAAGACTTTTACATGATCCCATCCTTCACCCTATTTGACATTATGTCCTATCAATAAACACTTCAAAACACAGGATGAGAATAAAATGCTTAGTAAGGGTTTAAATATAATTAAAGAAAACAATAGACCATCAATAAATTCAAATCAATTATTCCAAACCATTCATTCATAACATTACTTATGAAATAAATAATAGTTATGAATAACAAAAAGAAATCATAAATAATAAATGTTACTTATGGAATATATGACACACTTATATTGTATCATTCATATCTACATAGGGATTTACGTGGAGAATACCCCTCATACTATATTCCTTAAATATTTTATGAGAAACAATAATGTTTACCAATGTCATATTACCCAATGCATTGGACAGCTATCTCAGGCTCATCCTCCCTAGGTTTATCATGGAACCAATCGTATATGTAAACAATGTACAATAAACATAATATAAACATAACAAATAACAATTGAATAATGGAAATATAACATTAACACATTCCAATAACAATATATCATATCAAGATATTGAAATAAACAATTCTTTATCCAACCATTTTCAATACAATTTAAAACATTTAATAAAGAGATTTTTTAATCAATGAGTCCCATACCAATTTGATGCTTTAAAAGGAATTAAATTTCAAACACCTTAGTGTCCATATAAATAATTCCTTAAGAATATTTTGAAATAATGGACATTAATGTGAAATATTTAGAAGAATAATTCATTAAAACATTACTATATTAAATGAGTTCTTAACAAAATGAGTTATAATTTAATACAAATAATTGAGGAAAAAATTAATAAAACATTATAATATCGTGAGAATAATGAGATTAATGATATTATATGTCAATGGGAAGAATATACATCATATAAATGTGAATTGGTGTATAAAAACGAATAAACCTCAATGGAATATTGATTGGTACAAAATCCCTTCCAAATATCGTAACATTAAAATAACAATAAATCATTGACATAATTATGTGTGACAAAAAAAAACCTAATAAATGTCAATATTAATAGTAACACAAACATACATCATTCAAACATATTCATAGCACACCACAATCAAGATTTAGAGGTTTAAGCCAATGAATTGAAATTGGATTAATAATTTCTCTTACAGAAATTCGACAGCCTAACAACATAACATTAAAATTCAGAAACGATGTTAATGAGAGAGAAAATGGTATATCATCACAAGGACATAAAATGTACAGAAATAATGATATAGAATAACATATCCCATCATAAGAAAAATTTAATTAAAATACATGATATAAAATAAGTCAATGACAAAAAGAGTACTTTGAAATGTTCCTTTACAGATTTGGTAACTTATGAAAGATACACCCCATGAAGGAAGAATCAAAAAATGAAGATGTAAATACCCCTAACGTAAATTATATTACCCAAATAATACAATAATGGGTAGTATATATACCATAAAAAGGTAAATAGTTCAAAATATAGCATGTATCTCACATGAATAAATAGTGAGATGAAAACCCAATACCACAATTTAATAAATCAAGTCATATGAAAAAAGTAAATAACCACCAAATAAATAAAACAAATAAATGAATATATATATAATAATGATAATATATATATAATTTTTGTATAAAATACACCACATGAAATAAATAAGTGGAGAACAATGGAAATCTCACAGAATTAAATGTGAGATACGATACCCCTTACCTCGTGTCTAACTTGACCCGTTCATTCATTAGTATTTTGAATAATAAACTAAAGATCATTCTTAATTTAAGAAGAACCTTTTAAATTTTATTATTCATTTTATATCACTTGTTTAAATGTTATAAACATTATTTAATCATTTATGTTAACAATGGTTTCTTTGTCGATAGTTGGTACTTGAGAAAAAAATAAACTTCATATAATTACATGTTGTTCATGTGGCCGAAAGTACATTATATCCTAAATGATATGCATGATATAGATATCATATATATCATATATATACATATATATAAATATATATCCAGTATATATATTTATTTGTAATAGTAAATAACATTTGGAGGTAAGAAATGATGTGCACCATTCATCGAGACGGTTAGCCATACGTACGCATGAACACGACATTCATTTCTATTTTGTATTAAATGGAATGAAGACAAAATGATTTATAGGTATATTATAATTCCAGTATTATATTATATACAATTTAATGAACTCTATCATTTATACATCCCACATATTCCATTAACGAGTCATATCACTTTGAGTGGCAGTAATCTGCACTTCATCAAATCAATTTATCGTATTTACCAATTATAGAAACCATAATGGTTTGAAATAAATGGAAAATACTGAATAATAGAGACAATATAAATATAATATATATCTAATATATAAATAATTCCATCATATTGGCCTCCATAAGAGTTGGTGGGAGATAATTTAACAATCATCGTTTTGTGAGGCGTTAGTTCACTATCCACAGAAACAATATGTTCAATGAAAATTAGACGGAGGTGTGTGTAAGTGTAGTTGGTATCATTATCATAACAAAAATATGGTATATTTATGATACTATTTTTTTTATAATAAAGGTAATAAATATATTTTAGGTTTGGAGAGGTAAAAAATGAAAAGAATTTAAGAGAAGATGTTACCATTAAGATGTGTAACCCCATGTGAATTGAACCAAACGGATTTCTTGAAGTGACTTCTGCCAAAAGTAAGGCTTTTAGGTGTAAGATAGAGATCATGAGAGCTTATTTTGTCCATGTTTGGATGATAAAAAGGGATTTAGGGGTGTGAGAAATGGGATAGAGTAGAAGGATTTTTTTAATAGGGAGGAGGGGCTCCATTAGAATGATTGAAAATATTATTTTATTATATAATTATTTTCGGTTTCTACAGGTCCACAAATAATTTAAGTCGAAGATAATATGACTATTATTAGAAAGAAAATTATCCCATAAAAATTGGATAGTTTTTTGATATTGTTGAATTTTTATAATCTTGTTTATTTAAATCATATGTTAATGAGGTAAAGACTACATCATTATTATGTCATAAATTATTTTATTTATATGATGTCTAAAAATTATAAATTAAATACCATGATGTAAGAAATTTTTTTAAATTTATAATGAATATTTATAGTCACTTATATAAATTATATAAACCAATATTAATTTTTTTAGCAAAACAATACATGTTTATGATATTTTTATTTTTACATAAAATAAAATGTTATTAATTTCATTATCTTACCCAAGTCACATCCAAAGGCCACAAGTCTCACCCAAGGATTATATTTATTGGAAATTCCTCATACAATAAGGTTATGACAATTTTTATGGTAATTTTATATTATTATAGTATTGTTTTTACCTAGAAATACCATATTTACCTTCAACCGCAGTAAATAAATGTCCAAATTTTCTTTAACCATTAATTATTTACATCTTATTGAACCAAATTTTACTTACTAATAACAACCATTTATGTCCTTTTATGAAATATAATTTCAAAAAGTGGTAAAATTACATTTAAATGAAAAATCTAGCTTTCTAACTACTTCTCAGTGTTTTCACTATTCATCGGAAATTGATGTTTTTTAGATAAATACCAAAAATTCAGACTAAGATATATTTAATATTTTTAATTAAAAAATGATTTCTATTTTACAAAATTCATTATAGTGAACTTTAATTAATTAATTTAAAAATAATTCTCGTTGTCAAAATAAAAAACCTGTATTAAGAAATAATAACTATCAAAAATTGACACCTATTTATGTCCAATTTCAAAGTGAAATTACATCCAATGACCAAAATTGGATTATATAGTAAAAAAATAATATAATTACACTATAAACCTAATAAAAAGATAATATATCCAAATAAATAAATTATATTAAAAGAGAGTTTTGAATTAAAATACAGATTTCCCGACCCCCTCTACACAAAGTGTACCTCTCCAGGGCCGACAATGTGAAAAGGGATATAATGATCGCCGAGTCCTGTCTCCAGTAGGCCCTGGGTTGGTGACTAGCACCAAGGGTATAATAAACACACATATGGGAGGAATTACCCTCTATCAGAACACATGTAGAAGAGAGAGATAAGAAAGACACCAACCATGTCCCGACCCCCTCCCCACAAAGTGTACCCCTCCTGGGCCGGCAATGTGAGAAGGGAGATAAGGACCCCCGAGTCCCGGCTCCAGTAGGCCCCGGGTTGTTGACTAGCACCGAGGGTATAATACACACACAAATGGGAGGCATTACCCTCTAAGAGAACACATGGAGAAGAGAGATATATAATAGACTCCAACCAACTACAACTCATAACTGAAATATAAAAGGAAACCAAGTAAATATATAAAATGTCATGCAAAAGTACTACAACTGAAAGGGGAAACTAAAAGTACCCAAAAGAAAGTAAAACGGTAGCGACCACAAGCCCGAATAGCTCCTCCTCCAACCGCAAACTCGTAGTAACCAGCTTGATCTCCAACCTGCTCCAAGTGACCTGAAAAACAGTTTATATGTACATAGGGTGAGTATAACAGTATACTCAGTAGGATCCTCCTCAAGCCTCTCGTGCAAAAGTAAAGAAAGCATGCTAAATCCCAGTGAACAACAAGTGAAACTAACTCATTACCTAAACAGGTATACTAAGTTCTCAACCTCACCATGGATACTCTCTCCAAGTAACACATACAAGAATATAGCATATAGTAAAGAATATCAAGGGTACCCCGCTACTACTTCCCCACTAGTTTTCCGCTTTGCCCCAACAACATACGTCTTGTGCATCTCTCTCCAAAGGCTTGCCCGCAGACACCTGGGCTAAGCTCCACTATCTGCACCTCGTGCACCACATAGGCTTGCCCGCAGACACCTGGGCGAAGCACCACACCGTCCTCACAACCAAAAGTAACCAGGTAGTTTCCGGGAGCCACCACAGCCCGCATAACATGTATCATACATTAGGTATAATACCTCAAGCCATTACAGCCCATACTCCGAGTAAGGATCCTCAAGCCATCATAGCCTATACACATTACACCTATAGTAGCCCATAGGATACTATATCCAGAATATATGTGTGTGAATAACCACAAGCCATTACAGCCCTCTACACACATATATGGGGTAACTAACTGATGTTCCTCATGGCACAAGTATCTACCAAGAGAAGAGAGCGGGACCCAAGGGGGTAGTCATCCATTCACCCTCCCATCAAAATGTTGGGGAAAACACCTCCCCAGGGCTCAGAATCCCCGGGGTGTCAGTTTCCCTTACCGACAGGGTGGAGTAGCATATAGAAACACAAAAAGTACAGAATATATAAGTAACTCACATCCACACTATGGGCATTACCTAGTCTTAGACACAACTGCAGCTAACGTCTCTCAGACTCCATGCTGCTACTTCTAAGACTAGGTATCCTATAAGCACACAAACATTTGAAGAGATTTATTAGATTACTCCATTCTCATTTTATTAGATCCACTGTATGTTAATTAATTCTTTAAACATTAATTAACCATGAGCAATTTACCACATTAAACTAAATTGGCATCACATTCAAAAACTGCTCCTTTTTAGGATTCACATCACTATTAAATTCCAGTTTCTCCATCCCCGTGCATTATCACCATTTAGACAAACTTTCATTATGGAATTACCATCCCCATATTCCCAGGCATTCTAGAAAAGCATCCTATGCTACTAAACACAAAGGGCTCAACACGGTGAGTAGATATACTACCCGTCTAGTCTTTTCCGCCTATATCAAGAGCATAGACCCATCCTCCATCGAGAGGCTAAACACGGAAAGCACGTGGCATACCCCGCATGTCTTTGCCTCCTTCGGAAAGAGGGTAAGAAAAACCAGCTGCCTTGAGCAGTGGGAAAAAGTAAAGCAGATAAACAACCAAACCAAACCACCAACATCAAACCATCACATTCATCTCATTCCATCATCCTTGGTGTCCTCCCCGACACCCACATGCATAAACCGATGCATCTCGCCACACTAGGCATCATCTGCTGCCACAACCAGAAGTCCACAAGCGTCCACATATCATAACATCCATCCATGCTCAGATCAAATCACAAGCAGAAGGAAATCAAAGATCACAAAATGGGATCTCGTCCCTTTAACAAGGCATTCAGCCTTCATACAAGTTGAGCACTCAGAGCTCCAAACCACAAGGCAGTCAGCCTTACAAGCAAGCGGGTAACTCAGAACCCTTTTTGAAATTATCGAACTAATAGTTCTTTAATCTATCTTGAATTAACTGATTCATTAAAATGACTCTTTATCTTTAGACAATTATTTAACAAATAATTCCGGCTTTACGGACTTTATCAATATCCATCATGAATGAGCAACAAATTAAATAAAATCATAGATATCACTCTATCTAGGAAAACATGAGGCAAACCGTTATCACGGTACAATGTAACAACATGCGATCAACCAATTCTTTTAATCCGGTTCAAGTATTTAATTAGGTCAATTTAATTGTGATCTAAAGGACTAAATCATGCTAATTCTACGATTGCACATACACAGTTAGAGAAGCCATGAATCCCCTACCTCGAAGAGTTCTTGATGTCCTTTATCCACACAATGGGTCACAGTCCTCTTCTCCTCACGACAGCTGCATCCACCGGAGGATGCCACGGTACGACAGTACCAACCAACCCCAAGAAAACCCATTAGAACCATGGAGATTACATGCAAATATGGAAGGGAGAACAAGAGAATGTGATCCCCGAAGGAACGATGATAAAACATACCTTATATGGAAGAATGATCGACACAACTTGGTTGCATCAAACATAGCGGAACTGATCCGAGTAACGTTTGATTTTGAAACTCCAACGGGAATGATTGCAAGGTTCTAACGTCTCGTAGATGAGAACCAAGAGGAAGATCAACGAAGAATGATATCTCGTTCCCTTTAAAAAAAGAAATTAGAGAGGCGACGATTTAAGATCTGATTTATTCTCCATTAAAAACAGATCGCATTAACCCATGCGGTTTGACCAAGTAAAAACATCTCGGCCTTAGGAATAATTAATATAGGATTTATGGACTTTGAATCGGCCTTAAAGTCCTTATGATAAGGTTTTAAAGTATTTTACGTCAAAGAAAACGTCAAATTTGAGAAGCTGGAAACACTATTCACATACTCAAAATTTGGCAATGTATGGAATCAGTAGCTCTCATGAAGTCTGGAAACACTGTTCATTTGTGAAATTTGGCAATGTGTGGAATCAATAGCTCTTAGGATTCTGGAAACACTGTTCATTCGTGAAATTTGGAAAAGTATGGAATCGGTAGCTCTCATGAAGTCTGGAAACAATGTTCATTCGTGAAATTTGGCAAAGTATGGAATCGGTAGCTCTTAGGATTCTGGAAACACTGTTCATTCGTGAAATTTGGCAAAGTATGGAATCAGTAGCTCTCATGAAGTCTGGAAACACTGTTCATTCATGAAATTTGTCAAAGTATAGAATCGGTAGCTCTTAGGATTCTGAAAACACTGTTCAAGTCTACCGATAGAAGTCCACCGATAGAACCTCACCGATAGAAACACTATTCAAGTCTACCGATAGAAAGATTGTTCACTGAACCTCACCGATAGAAGTCCACCGATAGAACCTCACCGATAGAAACAATGTTCACTGAACCTCACCGATAGAAACACTGTTCACTGAACCTCACCGATAGAAGTCCACCGATAGAACCTCACCGATAGAAACACTGTTCACTGAACCTCACCGATAGAAACATTGTTCAATGAACCTCACCGATAGAAGTCCACCGATAGAACCTCACCGATAGAAACACTGTTCACTGAACTGGAAATTTGGAAAAGTGTTAGCCGAGCTACTGCTAGACTGCGACTACCAGTATACCGAGCTATCAGTACGCCACGGCTACCGGTAAACCCAGCTACTGGTAAGCGGTGGATACCAGTAGGAAACAGCTACCGGTAGAACGAGCTACCGGTAATCAGCAGCTACCGGTAGACCGGCTACCGGTAGGCAGCAGCTACCGGTAGCCCGAGCTACCGGTAATCAGCAGCTACCGGTAGACCGAGCTACCGGTAATCAACAGCTACCGGTAGACCGGCTACCGGTAGGCAGCAGCTACTGGTAGACTAAGCTATCAGTAATCAGCAGCTACCGGTAGACCGATCTTCCAATAATCAGCAGCTACCGGTAGACCGGCTACCGGTAGGCAGCAGCTACCGGTAGACCGAGCTACCGGTAGGCAGCATCTACCGGTATACCGAGCTACCGGTAGGCAGCGGCTGGGGGATAAGTCACCTTGACCTCCCGAAACACCTCCAACACCACATTTTCACAAAGTAATGGACCAGGGAGGTCTGGGCCATTACATTAGATACCTCTCAAAACATTCTCGTCCTCGAGAATTAAAAACCAACCCAGAAGAATAGAGGGGATTGAACAACCACCCCATAAGTTACCTCTCAGGGGAAAACCACCATGAGTTGTTCAAAAGCTGGAACAAAACTACGACATCCGAGAGTATAGAAACAAACAATCCATAACCAAACAATTCAAACATAACATCACATCAAAGGTACATAAATAAAACATGAAAGGTCTAACCATAAAGGAAACATCATTACATGAAAAGAGTTAAACATTAAAAAACTCTGGGTACTGAGCACGTATCTGTGACTCACGCTCCAAGGTACTCTCCTCCATGACACCATGTCGCCACAAGACACGAACTAAAGGAATAGAACGCCCACACAACACCTTCTCCTTACGGTCTTGGATCTCCACAGGTCGCTCCTCGAAGGTTGCATCATCGTCAATATCAATCTCTCCCCAATCGATAACATGAGATTCATATGGAGATAACGACGGAGCTGTGATACATGGAAAACATCATGTATCCGACACATCTGAGGGGGAAGTGCTACTCGATATGCCACAGCTCCAACACGAGCTAACACCTCGAAAGGCCCAACAAACCGGGGAGAAATCTTACTTCCACGACCAAACATTCGCTGCCCACGATAGGGAGTCACCTTTAGAAACACATGATCCCGAACATTAAACTCTAACGGTATCCTTCTTTGATCAGCATATGATTTCGGACGATCCTGTGCTGTCTTCATCCTCTCACGAATCTCCTGATCCATCTCTGTTGTATTCTGCACTAGTTCTGGTCCGAGAATTGCTGACTCTCCGACCCCAGTCCAGCACAACGGAGAACGGCATGGCCGGCCATACAAGGATTCAAATGGTGCCATACCGATGGTATAGTGAAAACTATAATTGTATGTGAACTCTACCAAGGGTAAGTGCTTCACCCATGAACCTCCAAAATCAAGAACACAAGAGCGCAACATGTCTTCAAGATTCTGGATGGTTCGCTCTGTCTGACCATCCGTTTGAGGATGAAAAGCAGTGTTAAGGCATAATTGAGAACCAAAATCATGCTGGAGACCTCTCCACACCCTGGAGGTAAAACGAGGAACTCGATCAAAAATGATCGTCTTAGGAACTCCGTGAAGCCTCACCACCTCCTCCAGATACTTCCTCGACAAAACTTCCACTGAGCTCGACTCCTTGATCGCTATGAAGTGGGATGATTTTGTTAAACGATCCACTACCACCCATATAACATCATGTCCTCCCGGAGCTCGAGGTAAACCTGTAACAAAGTCCATTGAGATGTCCTCCCACTTCCACTGAGGAATCTCCAAGTGATGGAGAAGACCACCAGGAACACGGTGTTCTACCTTCACCTTCTGGCAGACTAAACATCGAGACACACATTCTACAACTGTATGCTTCAGCCCAGGCCACCAAAACTGACTCCTCAAGGATCGGTATATATTCGTCACATCAGTATGTACCGCCAAGGGTGAACTATGGAACTCTCGGAGAACCGTCTCGCGCATCGCTAAGGGAACAAAAAGCCTGCCATGATACAACACTCGGTGTTGTTCATCCTCCTACCAACCATCAGTGGCCTCACCACATACAACTCTGTCTCTCCAAACTTCCACCTCTAGGTCCCCCAACTGAGACTCTTCCACCTTCTGCATCAGGGATGACTGCACCGTCATCTGGAAAAGAAATCCTCTACCCCCAAATTCTCCCATATCAAGATGCAAAGCTGATAGCTCTTCCATCACTCTCCAAGAATCACCAGATTCACGCACAACATCATTATGTATCTTTCGGCATAGTAAGTCAACTAAAACATTCCCTTTTCCAGGTGTATACGATATTTCAAAGTCGTATTCCTACAAGAACTCCATCCACCAACACTGCCTCAAGTTCATGTCACGTTGGGAGAAAACATACCTCAAACTATTATGATCGGTGAAAACCACAAAGTGCTCACCAAAGAGGTAATGTCTCCACAACATTAGAGCAAACACCATGGATGACAACTCAAGATCATGGATGGCATAGTTGCATTCATGGGGACGCAACTGCCGAGACCCAAAAGAAACAACTAACCCCTGCTACATGAGAACACAGCCTAGCCCCAGATGTGAAGAATCACAGAAAACATCAAACTAGACTCCCTCCGCTGGAAGACAAAGGACTGGAGCACTTACCAACTTCTCCTTTAGATACTCGAAAGCTGTCTGACACTAATCAGTCCATATGAACGCTTGATCCTTCCTGATCAAAGATGTCATAGGAGTCGCAACTCGGGAGAAATTGGATACAAACCTCCTATAATAGCCTGCGAGACCAAGGAAACTTCGCACCTCTAACACTGTCTTGGGGGCTCGCCAAGACACCACTGCTACTATCTTCGATGGATCCACAGATACTCCCTGTAGGGACACAACATGTCCCAAGATATGAACTTCACGAGCCCAGAACTCACACTTGGACAACTTCCCAAACAACTGATGTTGGCGAAGAACTCCCAAAACGGCTCGTAGATGCTCTACATGCTCTTCTTCAGATGTGGAGTACACAAGGATGTCATCGATAAAAACCACAACAAAATTGTCCAGGAATTCACGGAACACAGCATTCATCAACCCCATGAAAACACCTGGAGCATTCGTCACGCCGAATGGCATTACAACAAACTCATAATGCCCATGACGATAGCGGAAAGCAGTCTTCGGGATATCCTCATCCTTTACACGCATCTGATGATATCCGGACCGCAAGTCTATCTTTGAGAACCAACTTGCACCCTTCAGTTGATCGAATAGGTCATCAATCCGTGGGAGAGGATAGCGGTTCTTTATTGTCACTTTGCTTAACCGATGATAATCGACACACAACCGCAAACTGCCATCGTCCTTTTTCACAAACAAAACTGGTGCACCCCACGGTGACACACTTGGTCGAACAAAACCACACTGCAACAGACCGTCGAGCTGAATACGTAGCTCTCGTAACTCAGAAGGGGCCATCCTATACGAATACATAGAGATAGGAGACACTCCTGGCTATAGCTCGATCCCAAACATGATCTCTCGTCGAGGGGGTAAGGATAAAACAACTTCTGGAAAGACGTCAGGGTACTCCTCTACGACCCTAGGAAACACCAACTGTTGAACCTCTAAAGAACTCAGCTTCATCCCATCCATCATGGATGATAAGAATGGAACTCATCTATGAATCATCTGAGGATCTCTCTCACCAACAAACACCACTTTCTCTCCATCTTCATCAAAGAAAATGACCGTCTTCCTGTAGCAATCCACAACAGTCTGCACTGAATACAACCAATCCATGAAAAGTATGACATCATATGGTTGTATTTGCAAACATAGGAAATCTCCCCAAGAACGGTGTTGCCCCAACACTAGCTCACAGTCTCTACATACTTCAAACAAGTCATCTCGACCTCCAACTGGCGTAGTCAATGCCAAGGGAACTGGAAGCCTCTCTACCTCAAGTCCCAAAGCATGGACAAGGCTAGGTGATATGAAGGAGTTTGTTTCTCCTGAATCAAACAAGGCATACACCAAGGTAGAAAACAAGCAAAGGGTACCTCGAACGACATCTGGCTCGCCTGGGGCTGGTAACGCTAGAGCATGAAGCTGACCATGACCTCCTCCACGGCCTCTCTGACCCTGATGACGACCCCCACCACGGCCGCACTCTGCTCTCTGAGGACGGGGAGCGTCATGAGGCTGTCCTCTGCCTGCTCCATCTACCCTTTGGTGATCTAAAATCGGTGCAACCTGCTGCTGCTACCTCGGCTGGAACTACCTCAATGGAGGAACCTGGAGTGGAGTGCCCGGTGCACGATGACTGCTCTGAAAAGTCAGGAACTCCCGCTGCTGATGACCACGACCACCATAAGAAAAACATGCGCCTGATCCCTTGGCATAGGTCTGAGAGTTGCTGCCTCCGGAGAAACGAGATGGGAAGGGCTGGGACCTACCCCCAGGTGAACGAAAACTCTTCTGTCCTGAAAACCGGGAACCCCTGACCACAACTCTGCTTCGTGAGGAATCATGACGATTCCCCTCTCGTGACGATCCAGTCCTGGCCAATGTCCTCTCAACAACCTCTGCCCTCGCCAGCAGCTCAAGATATGTCTTCAGCATAAATGGGGTGACTTGGCGCTGGATCTCTGGACGCAAAGCCTCCTCGAAATGCCTCCCCCTGGCCTCATCATCTGGTAACAGGTCTGAAGCATATCGTAGAAGGTTCCTGAAACGGATTCCAAACTCTCGAACACTGGAGCTCCCCTGCCAAAGGGTGAGAAGCTCCTGGCGACTGGACACCTTCGCAGTCGATGAATGAAACTCGACTGTAAACCTGTCTTGAAACTCCTCCCACGAGATCCCTGACTCCTCACGATCACCGAAGAACAAGAACCACCACTGCCTCGCTGCTCCATTCAGCATCGTCACACCCAAGGACACCCAATGTTCCTTCCGAGCACGAATCGAACTAAAGCATATCTTGATCTCCTCCAACCAGTCTTCTGTGACTGCATCTGAAATGGATCCCTCGTACTTCTGTAGACTCTGGCGCTGAAACTCTCGAAGTGTCTTCCTCCAAGTGTCATCTTCGTCAACCTCTACTCGGCGGCGATCTGCTGGAACAGCCTGATGGGCATCTTCTGGGCAAACCTGACGAGGACGTCGACCTGGAGCCATACCTGCAAAATAAAACCTGTTAGAGCTCCTATGCCTGGAATATGGAAGACTCAACCTTAATTAATTAATTGTTTTGTTTTATTTATTTAAGGTTACATATCCCATGGTCTACCCATTCAAACACAAGCGCACAGAATAATGATGCATGATCCTTTCCTAGGTCTCTACCCTGTAACCTGTATCACTTTGTTTAGTAGCCATCGTACTCTTAAAGGTCCGTGAAACAGATCATAGGGGGCCCTAAACACCTATGTCTCTGCCAGTCTCCAGTGTTTACCCCACTTTCTAAACATGAATGACATCGTTGCCCTACCATTCCATGCATCCTCACCTGTGCCTAACTCCAAAATCCATCCTATCCCTCAACCAGACCTCTGATACCACTATTTCATGACCCCCTCCCCACAAAGTGTACCCCTCCTGGGTCGGCAATGTTAGAAGGGAGATAATGACCCCCGAGTCCCACCTCCAGTAGGCCCCGGGTTGGCGACTAGAACCGAGGGTATAATACACACACAAATGGGAGGCATTACCCTCTAAGAGAACACATGGAGAAGAGAGAGATAGAATAGACTCCGACCAACTCCAACTCAGAACTGAAATATAAAAGGAAACCAAGTACATATATAAAATTTCATGCAAATGTACTACAACTGAAAGGGGAAACTAACAGTACCCAAAAGAAAGTAAAACGGCAGCGGCCACAAGCCCGAACAGCTCCTCCTCCAACCGCAAGCTAGTAGTAACCAGCTTGATCCCCAACCTAATTCAAGTGACCTGAAAAACAGTTTATATGTACATAGGTTGAGTATAAAATTATACTCAGTACGATCCTCCTCAAGCCTCTCATGCAAAAGTAAAGAAATCAAGCTAAAGCCCAGTGAACAACAAGTGAAACTAACTCGTTACCTAAACAGGTATACTAAGTTCCCAACCTCAACATGGATACTCTCTCCTAGTAACGCATACAAGAATATAGCATATAGTAATGAATATCAAGGGTACCCCGCTACTACTTCCCCACTGGTTTGCCTCTTTGCCCCAACGACATACGTCCTGTGCATCTCTCTCCAAAGGCTTGCCCGCAGACACCTGGGCTAAGCTCCACAATCTGCACCTCGTGCACCACATAGGCTTGCCCGCAGACACCTGGGCGAAGCACCACACCGTCCTCACAACCAAAAGTAACCAGGTAGTTTCCGGGAGCCACCACAGCCCGCATAACGTGTGTCATACGTCGGGTATAATACCTCAAGCCATTACAGCCCATACTCTGAGTAAGGATCCTCAAGACATCATAGCCTATATACATTACACCTATAGTAGCCCCTAGGATACTATATCCAGAATATATGTGTGTGAATAACCACAAGCCATTACATCCCTCTACACACATATATTGGGTAACTAACTGCTGTGCCTCATGGCACAAGTATCTACCAAGAGAAGAGAGCGGGACCCAAGGGGGTAGTCAGCCATTCAACCTCCCATCAGAATGTAGGGGAAAACACCTCCCCAGGGCTCAGAATCCCCGGGGTGTCAGTTGGCCTTACCGACAGGGTGAAGTAGCGTATAGAAACACAAAAAGTACAGAATATATAAGTAACTCACATCCACACTATGGGAATTACCTAGTCTTAGACACAACGGCATCTAACGTCTCTCAGACTCCAGGCTGCTACTTCTAGGACTATGTATCCTATAAGTACACAACCATTTGAAGAGATTTATTAGATTACTCCATTCTCATTTTATTAGTTCCACTGTACGTTAATTAATTCTTTAAACATTAATTAACCATGAGCAATTTACCAAATTAAACTAAATTGGCATCACATTCAAAAACTACTCCTTTTTAGGATTCACATCACTATTAAATTCCAGTTTCTCCATCCCCGTGGATTATCACCATTTAGACAAACTTTCATTATGGAATTACCTTCCCCATATTCCTAGTCATTCTAGCAAAGCATCCTATGCTACTAAACACAAACGGCCCAACACGTTGAGTAGATATACTACCCGTCGAGTCTTTGCCGCCTATAGCAAGAGCATAGACCCATCCTCCATCGAGAGGCTAAACACGGAAAGCACGTGGCATACCATGCGTGTCTTCGCCTCCTTCGGAAAGAGGGTAAGAAAAACCAGCTGTCTTGAGCAGTGGGGAAAAGTAAAGCAGATAAAAAACTAAACCAAACCACCAACATCAAACCATCACATTCATCTCATACCATCATCCTTGGTGTGCTCCCTGATAGCCACATGCATAAACCAATGCATCTCGCCACACTAGGCTTCATCCGCTGCCACAACCACAAGTCCACATGCCTCCACATATCACAGCAGCCATCCAGGCTCACATCAAATCACAAGCAGCAGGAAATCAAAGATCACAAAATGGGCTCTCGGCCCTTTAACAAGGCATTCAGCCTTCATACAAGATGAGCACTCAGAGCTCCAAACCACAAGGCATTCAGCCTTACAAGCAAGCGGGTTACTCAGAACCCTTTTTGAAATTATGGAACTAATAGTTCTTTAATCCATCTTGAATTAACAGATTCATTAACATGCCTCTTTATCTTTAGACAATTATTTAAAAAATAATTCCGGATTTACATTCTTTATCAATTTCCATCATGAACGAGCAACAAATTAAAGAAAATCATAGATATCACTCTATCTAGGAAAACATGAGGCAAACTGTTATCACGGTACAAAGTAACAACATGCGATCAACCAATTATTTTAATCTGGTTCAAGTATTTAATTAGGTCAATTTCATTGTGATCCAAAGGACTAAATCATGCTAATTCTACGATTGCACATACACAATTAGAGAAGCCATGAATCCCCTACCTCGAAGAGTTCTGGACGTCCTTTATCCACACAATGGGTCACAGTCCTCTTCTCCTCACGATAGCTGCATCCACCGGAGGATGCCACGGTATGACAGTACCATCCAACCCCAAGAAAAACCATTAGAACCATAGAGATTACATGATAATATGGAAGGGAGAACAAGAGAATGTGATCCCCGAAGTAACGATGATAAAACATACCTTATTTGGAAGAATGATCGACACAACTTGGTTGCATCAAACAGAGCGGAACTGATCCGAGTAACGTTTGATTTTGAAACTCCAATGAGAATGATTGCAAGGTTCTAACGTCTCGTTGATGAGAACCAGGAGGAAGAACAATGAAGAATGATATCTCGTTCCCTTTAAAAAAATAAATTAGAGAGGCGACGGTTTACGATCCGATTTATTCTCAATTAAAAATGGATCGCATTAACCCACGCAGTTTGACCAAGTAAAAATATCTCGGCCTTAGGAATAATTAATATAGGATTAATGGCCTTTGAATCAGCCTTAAAGTCCTTAAGATAAGGTTTTAAAATTATTTTACGTCAAAGAAAACGTCAAATTTGCGAAGCTGGAAACACTGTTCACATACTCAAAATTTGGCAATGTATGGAATCGGTAGCTCTCATGAAGTCTGGAAACACTATTCATTCGTGAAAATTGGCAAAGTATGGAATCGGTAGCTCTTAGGATTCTGGAAACACTGTTCATTCGTGAAATTTGGAAAAGTATGAAATCGGTAGCTCTCATGAAGTCTGGAAACACTGTTCATTCGTGAAATTTGGCAAAGTAAGGAATCGGTAGCTCTTAGGATTCTGGAAACACTGTTCAAGTCTAACGATAGAAGTCCATCGATAGAATCTCACCAATAGATACACTATTCAAGTCTACCGATAGAAACACTGTTCACTGAACCTCACCGATAGAAGTCCACAGATAGAACCTCACCGATAGAAACACCGTTCACTGAACCTCACTGATAGAAACACTGTTCACTGAACCTCACCTATAGAAGTCCACCGATAGAACCTCACCGATAGAAACACTCTTCACTGAACCTCACCGATAGAAACACTGTTCACTGAACTGGAAATTTGGCAAAGTGTTAGTCGAGCTACTGCTAGACTGCGGCTACCAGTATACCGAGATATCAGTACGCCGCGGCTACCGGTAAACCCAGCTACTGGTAAGCGGCGGCTACCGGTAGGCAGCAGCTACCGGTAGAACGAGCTACCGGTAATCAGCAGCTACCGGTAGAACGACTACCGGTAGGCAGCAGCTACCGGTAGACCGGGCTACCGGTAATCAGCAGCTACCGGTAGACCGAGCTACCGGTAATCAGTAGCTACCGGTAGACCGACTACCGGTATGCAGCAGCTACCAATAGACTGAGCTACTGGTAATTAGCAGCTACCGGTAGACCGTGCTACCGGTAATCAGCAGCTACCGGTAGACCGGCTACCGGTAGGCAGCAGATACCGGTAGACCGAGCTACCGGTAGGCAGCAGCTACCCGTAGACCGAGCTACCGATAGGCAGCGGCTGGGGGATAAGTCACCTTGACCTCCCGGAACACCTCCAACACCACATTTTCACAATGTAATAGACTAGGGAGGTCCAGGCCATTACAAACCAACTCCAACTAAGAACTGAAATATAAAAGATACCCAAATACATATATGAAATGCCATGAAAAAGTACTACAACGGAAAAGGGAAAACTACAAGTACCCAAAAGAATGTAAAAACAGGCACAACCACAATCCCGAACAGCTCCTGCAACCCCAAGCTAGTAGAAATTAGCTTGATCTCCAAACTAATCTAAGTGAACTGAAAAACAGTTTATATATAAGTAGTGTGAGTATAATAGTATACTCAGTAAGATCCTCCCGAAATACACTCGTGGAAAAGTAAAGAAAGAATTCTAAAGCATAGTGAACAACAGTGAAACAAACTCGTCGCCTAATAGGTATACTATGTTCCCAACCTCACCATGGCTACTCTCACCAAGTAACGCATACGAGAGTATAGCATATTTTAAATAATATCAAGGGTACCCCGCTACTACATCCCCTCTGGTTTGCCGCTTTTCCCCAACAACATACGTCATGTGCATATCTCTCCAAAGGCTTGCCTGTATAAACATAGGCTAAGCTCCACTATCTACAGCATCTACACCACAAAGGCTTGATCGCAGTCACCTGGGCTAAGCACCACACAATCCTCACAAACAAAAGTAACCAAGTATTTTCTGGGAATCCACCACAGCTCGCATAATGTGTATCATATGTCAGTTATTATACCTCAAGCCATTACAGCCCATACACAAAGTAATGATCCTCATGTCGTCACAACCTATACATGTTACACCTATAGTAGTCCATAGGATACAATATCCAGAATATATGTGTATGAATAACCACAAGCCATTATAGCCCTCTACACACATATTTGGGGAAAACTGACCATTGTTCCTAATGGAACTAGTATCTACCAAAAGAAGAGAGTGGGGTCAAAGGGGGTATTCAGCCATCCATCCTCCCACCGGAATGTTGGGAATAACACCCCCTAATGGTTCATAATCCTCGGGGTGTTAGTTTCCCTATCTGACAGGGTGGAGTAGCATATTCAAACACAATAAGTACAAAACAAATTTTAAATCACAACCACACTATGGGTTTAACATAGTCTTAGTTTCACCTGTAGATAACATATCTCGGACTCCGGGCTACTATTTCTATGACTAAGTATCCTATAACCACACAACAAATTAAGGAACTTCGTTATATTACTTTGTTCCCTATTTTTCATCAATTCCACATTACGTTAATTAATTCGTTACACATTAATTAACCAATAACAATTCCACATTAAGTTCCATTAAGAGCACATCCATAAATGACTGTCCCTTTAAAAGTTATCAACCTCATCATTATGTTTCATTAAACTCAAACCCTATGGGGTAACATCATTTATTCAACCATCCATTAATGAATTACATTCCCATATTCCTAGGAATTCTAGAAAAGCAACCTATGCTACTAAAAAAGGGGGATCAACACGGTGAGTAGACGTAGTTCCCGTCGAGTCTTTGCTGCCTATAACAAGAGCGTAGACCCATTATCCATTGAGAGGCTAAACACGTAAAGCACATGTCATACTCCGCATGTCTTTGCCTCCTTCAGAAGAAGGGTAAGCAAGACCAACGGCCTTGAGCAGTTGGGAAATGTAATGACGATACACAACCAAAAAAAGAACCAAGCATTCAACATCCACATCCATCCCATTCCATCATCTCTAGTGTCCTCCTCAACACCCACATGCATAAACTGAGGCATCTCACCACTCTAGGCGTCATCCACGACCACAACCACAAGGCCTCCCTACCTCCACATATCACAACAACCCTCAATGGTCACATTAAAACACAAGATATCACAACACCCCTCCAAGGTCACATAAAAGCACAAGCAGCTAGAAAACAAACATAACAACAAAAATTGGGCTCTTGTCCCTTTAGCATGTTATACGGAATTCAAAAAACAAGCACCAATATTCACATTAAATAGGATTTTAGCCCTATTTCACAATAAGAGTGTAATTACGAACCCTTAATGGAAATCAATCATGTTATTTAATCCATCTTGAATTAACAAATTCAATTCAATGGTTCCAACATCATGAACCAATTCAGTTAACTATCGCCGAAGATTACACATTCTCACTATGCAAAATTTGATCAAAATCAAGCCACAACAAGAACTAGTTTTTTTTTCATGCCTCTATATATTTAGCATACAAATTATCAATTAATTACGGCTTTAAGTTATTTATCAATTTCATCAAGAGAAACATGCTAACATTCAAGACATATATATCACATTATCTAGAAAATCAAGAGGCGAACCGTTATCACGGTACAAAGAAACACCAAGCGATCACAAAATCCTTTAATCCGGTTCAAGTATTTAATTTGTTCAATTTCATCATGATCAAAAGGTATAAATCATGCTAACTCTATGATTGCACATAAGAAATTAGAGAATCCACGAATCCCTAACCATAATGGTTATCAAGGGAAACAACAGTGGTCGATAAGAGCCCAAGAAACCAGGTCGATTATCAATGAATACTCCTTAGATCTCCTCTCCTAACACATACAATACCAAAAATCATCAAAACTTACGTCCACACACCTTTATCTACCCATAAAATGTGTAGATCAATGATCCCGACAGAAGAGGGGGAGATGATCTAGGCAGATCTAAGAATCCTAAAAAAAGGAACACCTAGCTCGAGAAAACGGCTCCAATTTTCCAAGAGAAGTCATCCGATCACCTCAAAAAATCATGGGAGAGGTTCATCCACATCCAATGAAGGGTAATCCCGAGTTATGGACAATAAGGGTCTTAAACGAGGTGATTAATGGAAAAATGAGTTAGATCCAAAATTTTAGGATATAACTTTAAATGTCTGCATTGTTAGTCCGCACGGTTAGTCCGCACGGTTTAACAAACCGTGCACTAACCATGAGTTAGCTTCTACAACGAAAATCACTCCTAGCATGATTAGTCTACATGGATAGACAAACCGTGCACTAACTGTGAATTAGCCACTACCTCCAGGATTAGCCTTGCACGGTTTGGCGCCACGGTTTAGGAAATCAGTGTGCCTCCCGTGCAAAGGCCATAACCCTTTAGATTTCATTAAAAGTTCACCCAAACGCACCCCAAGCCACCTTGACCTTCCAAAACACCTCTAACACCATATTTTCACAATGGAATTGTCCAGAGATGTCCAGACAATTACAACAGTATTTTTCACTATTAATAAAAAAAATTTATCAGAAAAATTCCAAAAAATATCCCAAAGTAAATTTTCATGTCCAATTTCTAAGGACGAATATTATTTTGTCAAATCAAACATATAAAAGTGAAAAAAAACATTATTTTATGACAGTTTTCCCTCCAAAGGCATTAAATTAGCCTTTTAAATAATATTATTGTTTTTATGCATAAAAAAAGATTTATTCACATTTTAAGTCTCTAAATTTTAATGGATAAATGTTAAAACATTTAAAGAACATATATAATAATATTTTAGTTAGTTTTTTTCATTATCTACATTACATTGTCCAGGTGATAACTACAATTTAAAATAATAATATATTATTATTTTTTAGTATGACTCGGCATTCTATGCAACATACGACTTCAGAGAAACCCATTGTTGTGTGTCAGTTATTCAATTGAATATAGCATCCCTATAAAAATAAAATTAATATTAAATTCAAAAATATTAATGAATCTAAAAATTTCATATTCATTATTTTCTATTGATGTTACAGTAATGATATCTCAAAACATGGGGATATTCCTTATATCACGATCATTTAAATTTTTATTTATCATTTGTTATGTATATTAGATATATTTTCCTTCTTATTCCACAATAATATATTTTTTCAATAAATGAAAAACATTCATAATTGAATAAATATATCTTTTTCTTTCACTTGAATGAGACATTTCCTTTTTTGACCATTCAATTAATACCATACCATTATTGAAACAGTTGAAAAATCTACATCACTAAAAAGATATTCTTTTTGTCTTTATTATTACGTAATGGTCAAGAGTAATGATACCTAGTAATAATTTTTCATAATTTGGTCACTTATACACATTCTTATGTATATGAACATCTAATGATGAAAAAAACATATTGATATCCTCTTAAGAATATCGGTCTAAATATATTTAGTAATTGATATGAGTAACAATTTTCTTAATGAAAAAATGCCCTAAATTTTATGATCCCCAGAAAATTAATAGTCCTGCCTCATATGTTTCCCATTAGTCTAACATATTGACAATATTGGATTTATTATTCCCATATTTTATAACAATCACACAGTTTCAATTTAAAGAATAACTATTATAACCATTTGAATAACTGTTAAATTAATGAAAAGGACATATATAATTCATAAAAACTTAAATTATACTAATATATTAACAAACCAATATGTATATATCATATTGCATACAAGATATGAAAATCATGAAGTTTATTCTCATGTAGTGTACATGGAAACCAATCTCAAAACAATGACATTTTCATTTGGTCCAATTTTATATCATCTCCAAACAGGTCCAAAATAGTTTAATGATTCACATTTCATCCAATATATGGATGAATTCATTGTTTAAGTATTTTCTCCCCTCAAAAGATAATGTGGTAATTTTTACCATACCTATTTGAGTATAAAATATTAATTTACTATATAAATGAATTATATATATTAATTAATATTCTAATACCTAGTAGTATATACACTTAATTCCATTATAATATTAATATATATATATATATAATATGAAGATTTACATTTTTACACCCTGTAGATCACAATAATTGATTTTGAATTTATATTTCTTCATTATTTTCCTCAGAATACAAAACACTCATTGATTCTATAGAATTATATTTAAAATATATATTTTGACTATCCCATTTTCATTTATATAAAAATAATAGATACCATATCATATACATATATTTTCATTCTTATATTTTTTTTATCCTCAAAAAAACTATAAATCCATCATTTTATTTTATGTAAATATGAATCCATTAATTTTCTAGTATATTTAGATAGTTTTAAAATCTTAATTATGTTGAAGTTATATATTTTTGATAATTTTTTATATGTATTATTCAAAAGAAGCATAAAATCTAAAAAAATTCAAAGCATATGTGATAAATTATAAGGATTAGGCATTATGAGTTTCTCTTATCTTCATAAACATCTCATGTGTCTTCAAAACGTCATTTTGGAGTGATTTAAAAAACAAGAACTCATGAAGAAAATATTATAATTGATTTTTGAATATTATATATTTCATTACCATGTAAAATATATACATTGGCTTGTTAGGGTAATTTTATAAATCAAAATTAATAGATCATATTCCAGAGAACATAGGATGTATAATTATGTTATACATGGAGAAATAAAATAAATTATTTATTAACTAGGAAATAAATTTAATATTGGTTGTAAAATATTATTAATATATATAACATTGAATTTTTTTCACTCAGGATAATCTCATGTAAATAAATAAAATACAATCATGAAGATGAACGTGTTAAGAATGAAATCATCTTTTATATTTAAATGAATCATTATGGAATAAACATTATATTGGATATTTGGGATGTAATAAAAAATTCTACTTAAATAATTACGAGACTTATAGTAATTTTCATTTATATTTTAGACATTATAAGACAGTATTTAATCATGATTTCTGTCAACTATAAAACATATAAATCAAATGTATTTAAAAAACAATTTTAATTTCAATTAAACTCTTGAGAATCTATGCTTATCTAATTCTATAATAACCACATCCATTCAAGTGGATTGAAATTATGTAGATTAATTACCAAAATAAAAATCATTATTATGGTGTATGGAATCCATTTTTTCATTTTATACTACATCATATTTAGAATCATGTTATAACTTCATTAATTCTTCTAGATAATGAATCATTATTGCTACTGAAAAATATATCACCTATCAAAACAATGTGAAACCCATATGTATTTTGTTTTTAACATTCATAAGAAATATATACATCACTTGATCATTCTTTTACATGATCTATTTCGTCATATATATATATATATATCCAATTTTAACTTTTCATTAATTAAAAAACACAATGCTGTATAATTAGTTATGATTCAAATTTCCTCAAATTACTACATTCACAATGTCACAGAAATATAGAATTTATCTTCCCAGTTAAATTAATTTCATTGGAATTACACTAATATTCCTTTTACATTTCTGATGACACACTGCATTATATTTTACTTTCCTTATGAAATATTAGTTTTATAGATAAACCTAAAAATAATTTTTATTCTTTATACCCACAATTTTGACGTGATTTTTTAATACCATATTACTCCTTGTTTGAGATCCTATTAGTTAGTTTTAGTTTGAATATAATTTTATGTTAGTGAAAATATATCATAATTATATAGAAAATCAAATGAATTAATATTAATATTATCAATTTTTTAATGTTAAATGAATGACACTATTACTCTCTTTAGAACATTTATCCCATTATTGTTTATACAAAGTTCAATATTTAAGAAAATTATAAACATTATTATAAATGAAAAACTTATTCTTGTTTAATTTATTTCCTTTATCAATCTTGTATAAGATCTATTAATATTTTTACAATGATTATTCATTACATTAATGTTAGTTTTGAAAAAATTACAAAAAAGAATTTCAATTATGATTCAAAAATATGGAAAATTATATATACAAATTATATAAATAAAATTAAGACTGTATGAGAATATACCTGTATATTGTTACTGTCCCGCCACCATAAAACACCACCAAGGCCTCCAATGATGTCAATAGTGACTCTTAATTTGATTGAAGGTGATAACCAATGATATAAAACATGTATATTGGTGGAACTCCCCTTATATATCTCTTAAATAATAAAAACAAACCCCTTATTAACACAATATTATAAAAAACATTATTAAATATAATTCAAACATAAACTAAAATTTATAAAAAATATAACTCATTAAATGAATATATCAAATAAAATACTAGGAGGGGTATCCACAAATCTTGTAATGTACCAATCAAGTACTACATGTATTAGTCACTAAAACATCCATATAATCTATAAATAGTTTCTATATATATTTGGGAGATCATAACACATATAATATATCATATTATATAAAATACCTCACTTGAAAATATATATGATGAATAAAAATTATCAACTAAAAAAACAATGGAATCAACAAACAACTACGAGATAAACTAAATATTGTTGTCCTAATGTCCCATTCACTAAATATTGAATCCATGGGTAATAGTAAAATATCACGAATATATAAAAACTAAATCCTTATAACCATATCCCAACTATTTTCTACTCTGATTCACCAATTAACAGAGACGTAAGACTCAATCCCTTCTACATATAGATCTGATGTGGATCGGGACACATCTGTACCAACCCCATATTAGGTATGGTTTAACATATGTTTCTAGAATCAGTAAATGATCAAATCTATGTATCATTAATTATCACAAAATGGTATCATGAACATGAATGATATTGAACTCATGTCTTACTCCTTTCAGGGATAACACCACTATGTACCAATACAAACATCACATAACGAAATGAATGGTATTGTTAACATATCATGTCATCCAATTGCAATACTTGAACCACACCTTTTAACAATACCACCATTCACTATATCATAATATAGAGAGAAGATGAAGGTGTTTCAATCTATTATCCCTTACCAACCAAGATGATTTTAAAAAAACCCAAAGGCCCAAAAATTATGATAATCGATAATATTATCCTACCCATGTGGGGTTCAAAAATAGATAACAAAAAAATATCTTATATAAATATAGAGACATAGAATGAAATCGTATATTGTTCACACATATACTACACCATCACCCCCACCATCAACACAACAATATAATTACTGAAAATTATAATCTCTCCAAACTATAACATCATAAACCAATTACATTCCCTTAAAAATAGTAATATATGAATTTCAAAAATCACAATTAATTATACCATTACAATGATTCTTGATTTACTATGACCAACCATATTTCATTTTTTGATTTTATAACACTTTAAACCAATAACATTATTATTTCTAGTCATTTCACATTTTTCTTCACATATCTTGAATTCTTTCTCAACCATCATTCAATTTTCTAATACATAATCTCATTGAGAGTTTTATTATTACAGTGGAAATTTGATTTATACCATTCATCAAAAAATCACCCCCTGAAGATCACAAATAATAACATCCAAAAACATATTAACCACCCCACCCATGTGTAGTCCCACTTCCAATACCATTCCAACCATCACATGCCTACTAACCAACAGTCCTAACATCACTAACATGTCATAAAAATAAACAAAAAAAACCAATAATATAATAATCAAACTATACCTGTGAAGAAAAATTCCCAACTAAGGCCACATAGGAATAATAATAACATTAGAATAATTTCATGAAACAACCCCTACTATAATAAAGTAATCTTACCAAAAACCACTTCCATTATCAAATTTCTAAAAAAATTGTTCATTTATCAAATTTATATATGTCTTTTTAATAAAGGGGGATTCCAATAGAGAAATTACATATTAAATACATATGGACAATCAATAATATTTATTTTCATTAACAATATATAAAATTCATAAAAATAAGGTGAAAACATGAAAAAAATAACAAGATACATTCAATCCATTAAATTAAATTCCACTTCTGTGCTTTAATATAATAATTATTCCAATATATAATATTAATGTTGTAAAAATAATGGCATAATAATTTCTCTATTTATAAAATATATATTTTATGTTCCTTAATCCCATATTCTAATAATGATTTAAAATACATTATACATGGAAAAGTGGTGAAATTGAATGTTCAACGATCATGTTCACACCAAGGAAGACTCTAGTAACCTAAAGAAAAAAATACTGCACTAGCCACTCAATTAATCCTCACACATTCCAAACCTATCCTATTACGGTATCTTTCTCCAAATGACTAATATTGTGATAGAAAGTAATTAATGGGGAATGATAAACCTCAAATCATCAATAATCAATCATTAAATGATGAGGATCAATAACAATGAGGATTAGATGAATTTTCTCCAAATATATATATATAATTTCCCAATATTAAAAATAATAATTTTATGAATGGAATTTAGTGAGATCAAAAAATTATAAAAATGATAATACACTCATTACTATGATGTAATGGTGTAGGTCATGTTGAAATACCTTGTTTTTCTTCAAAACCATTATAAATCAAGATATTATATGACACACTTTTCTTTATTCAAGATGAATAAAAAAATTTAAATATTTGAATGTAAAATCCTTCAAACATGGGGGAAAATATTATTCTAGGTCTCCACTACAGTGGGTAGCCTCTGACTCTAAGACCGAACAATAACGTGTCCCAAAAACAATTCTATAGCTTTCCCCAACCAAAAATGATATGAAATATTCCCTTGGAAATATAGTCTTATTCCAAATCATATTACATAGCCACATATAACAAAAAAGTATACCTAAATAATATATATATGATCAGCTAAATAAAACCAAGTACTGCACCCCAAACCCATGACATGTAACCCATATTCTCTAACCCTAAACCAAAAAACAATTACAAAATGAAGTGTTATGATACAAGGTTCATAAAAAATTAAATACACAATTTTTTTCAAATTGATATATAAAAAACCCAAGACACAACAATAATGATAATTAAGTCTGGTAAATCCTAATATTTATTTAATCCACATGTAGACACATACCAAAACACAACTCAAGGGAACTATCATAGGGGTCCATAAAATTTTATGACCATTGTATCTAACCACCATGGTTCAACCATCATAACCACAAAAACCATTCTACAACTAGGCCTTACATATGTCATCTCATTGTGATAAGTATTTATATATTACACATATCCATATCCAAGACAAAATATATGTTTAAGCTACATAGATCTGCTTCAATCCTTTTGCTGACATCTCAAATAGTGATATCATGAAATTAAATTGGTCGGTGTGGTGAAAATAAATCAAATTAGAAACTTCAATGAAATAAAAAAGCATACCCCACTATGAAATAACTCATATTAAGATAAATCTTAAATAATGGTAATTTAATTTCCAAACATTAATTTGAATCATAGAATAAAAAACCCATCAATAAATATATGTGATAAATATATCCACTATCTCATCTTCTGTGGATAAGGGAATCCTAAAAAAATAATAAGTTAATGATCACACTAACACGGTTGCGTACATCTAAAATAGAACTCCATAAGTTAAAAGAGTCGACTACACGAGGTTTCCACATTATATTGATCAATACCACCATAAAATAGGTTAAAAACATAATATGAATTCATAAACCATACATCATCATGGAAATATAAATGATTATACAACCACAATATACCTCTCAAACTAGAATACATCCAATAAGTTTCACAACCAAATAATGTAAGAGGGAACATATCTATCTTACATAACCAAAGATAAGCATCCCACTTTCTAAACATTAATCACTTTAATTATGGATTTTTTTTAATGAGGTTTAAGTATAAATTCCTTATTGGAATCCTGATAGATCATTTTCAAAAACATTGAAATATTATGAAAAATAAAAAAAATTATTCCTCTTGTATTTATAAGTTTTTAATTCTAATTTTTTAATAATCTATTAAAAATTATATTACACTTTCATAAAAATCATTTCAGTTTCTATCACAGTAATAATAAGCTATACATTTATATTAGACAAAAACTATTTGGGATATTAAACATACTTTGAGAGAGATGGACTGATAATGTTCCAAAAAAATATAATACTAAATGTTAAAAATCATTTATAATATGAATTCAATAAAATAATACTGTAACTGAATCAAAAAAATTATTCTTATTCATTTAAAAAACACGACCATCCAAATTTTCATATTATATTAACATGGCCGTCATATCATATAAACCACCATCCACACATAATTCTAGTAACATCTTAAACTGTGGGTTACATAAAACATATGTTCCAATACCATTTCAATAGAAATAGATTGAAATTCAATAACATATTTATTTGTTCCTTATAGATTGATTGTTCAAAGATACACCCTATATTGAAATTCTATGTAACATTATTCATCGAATATATCTAATCCCGAAATCGTTAATATTTTCCCCAAAATTCTATGTATCATGGAAAAATCCCCTCTCGACCACCTCAGCATGATCTATAACCTCCAACTAAGAAAATAATCACAAGACCTCCAGCAAAAAATGAATCACTAACCTCAATGTTTACTAAATTAGATGAATAATATATGATAAATTCATTAATATAAATGATTAGTGATAAATACCTTACAGAATTTCCGCATGGTAACAATGTACGTGGGGGTATTATTAAGAGTTAAATGGGTATCTCATCTTTCATACATAATAAGGTATGTATACTGGAGGAGGAAAAACAAACCCAAAATTTTATTTGAAAAATAAAAGTGTATACTAATATAAGGAAACTTGGAAAAAAATGGGAAAGGTAGGAATGTGAGGATCACATACGTGGATTTGTGATCCACGTGGTTTGGGAGATCCTTCATGGGAGCTTCAGGAAACCATTGGAGGACTCTAGGAATTGGAGTGAAGATTTAACACAACATTAAAGGAGTTTGAGTGAATATAAATTGGTTTATTTGTGGGTTTATATATAAATGGAGGGGGAATTCATTATTATTTATTTTTATGACACTAAACAGAAAAATATTCAAATCCACAAAACAAACCAATTGTTTTTTCTCGTGGTTTTGTTCCAAGGGTAGTGGAATACATTATTTTATAAGTCCAATGGTCGAGGAAATTAATATATTATCCTTTCTTATGAGAAGGTGAGTCACACCCTGAATGAAATTACTTTAAAATCAAAAAATCTTTTATATATTTCCAAGGATTCATTAAGGAATTTTAAATTATGTAAAATAAATCTAAAATATAATTATTTAAAAGTTAAAGAAAATATTTGGTAGATGATAAATTTTATGCTATTTATTACATCACAATTACTTCATTATGATGTCCTCAAATACAATATATGTTTATATATTAAATAATTTTTAACCAAAAATTCTATTGTCTTAGAAAATTATAAAAAAATTAGCGTTGGATAATTTCAACATCCTATTTTGAAAAGAAATAATTATTTTATGTACGCAATTTTCAAAATATATGAATCGTCATTTGTGAAATTTCAGACGACATGTATTGAAAAATAATTGGTTTTGACAACAATTGTTTCTATTTATTAATAAAAATTGCATGTGACTTCATAAAAATTATATAATAAATTATTACTAATAAAAATAAATTGATAATAAAATTTTATTAATTTTTTAAAAAATTCATTAATTTCATAAAATAAATTATTTAATAAAAAACAATACACATTTTTTTTATCTTATAAAAATAAGACACTTATCAAAAAAAGTTAAGAATAAATTATAGATACAGAATTGATATAATCATCAATTAAGAATTTTTTAAAATATTAATTAAATAAAATTAATATATATATTTCTAAAATTTAAAATTTTTACCTGAAAAATCAATTTATCAAATTTTTCATTTTTTATGAATGTATATTTTTATAAATGAATTGATCAAAATGTATTTTTTATAGAAAGGTATTAACCAATAAATAACAGATGCCTTATTATATAACTCGTTATAACTCCAATCTAAAATCATATTTTAAGGTGTGATATGGTGAATGACTCGTGGGGAAGGTCACAAAACAATTCCCTTGTGGTAATCACTTTTAACTTGATATGATCTCTTAGGCAATTTTTTTTATCATAATTTGTTGATGTTCAGCTTGGTCTGGGTCGAGAGGAAAGTCTAGTGTAACTACCTTTTTTCTATGCACTGAAAAATGTTCTTTGTACGACTCGAGTGTACTGGATGAGACCATTATCTCCATTATTTTTTTCAAATGTATTTAATAAAACCTTATTTTTATATTTGATGGGTGATCACTAATCAATGGATATGTCATCAACCATATTGATACATAATGTTCACTTAAAAACTATTTTACAGAATAAGTCAAAATTATTTCATTTTTTTCTATATCCTTGTGAAATTAAAATAAAGGAAATTTTATTCATTAATTATTAGGTAGTCGGAGAGAACAATAAATATTAGAAAAAAGATGCAACATGTATAACTATTAATCACCCATTCAATGTTGGGGATTGCAATCCATGGAGGAGGGTTAAAAAGACACCAAAAATTACTTTAGAGAAACCCTAGTTATTAAGGAAATTAGGGTTAATGAATTGAACTAAGGGGATGAAATGAATTTATAAGCAATATATAAAAAATTATTCCATGACATACTAGTATATGATACACTATGAAACCATGGTTTTTCCCAAAATCACATTGTATCTTGATATGTTATGCTGAAATGGGTCTTTTTTAATTAACTACTAAAATTAAAATTGTATATGATATATAGATCCTAATATCCTAGAAATAATACATATATGATTTTTTATTTTTGGTGACGTCTCCAAATATAAAAATCCATCAATGGTTAAACATAAAACCAATGTTTCATCATCCCCCAATAAAACATATTTTAAAATACATAAACACATGACTCTACTACATTTTCCAAATCCTAAAATACAACCTTCTGAAAATTAATAGTGGCATATAAACTCTCATTCCTTGATTCATCAGATGGAACTAATGACTATGTTACAACCCCATGACCTCAATACCTTGTAAAACAACCGTATACCAATACAAAACATGACAAACATTTTGTATTTTTAGGGTCAAAAAATAGAAATACCCCTAAAAACATCACCCCTATATATATAAACTCTGATTTATAGCCTCAATGAAACAATTGTAATCCTCAATATTACAATAATTTATATATTTTAAAAATTGGAATACATGATATATATCAGGGGACTCACTATAAAATTCTTCTGAAATAAGGAACAACTAAATCAAACCACCAGATGTCCTACGCATCAACCACCATCATTATTTAGTAGCTCGACATTCTAACTCAGATCTCATGTTATAACACATATCACCATTATATAGAAATATATGTTAGGTGGAAATTCATCTCGAACTCTGTAATAATTCTTCAAGCCTCATTTCAATATATCTGATGCCCAAAAATCCAAATGTAATTGGATTGCAACATATTCATTGTTAATATAATTTATATGAACTACTTCACGAAAATATTTTGATATTATTCTAAATGTTTTTTTCTATTTAATCATTAATTATAGAAGTATTATTTCATCAAAATAGATAATAATGTAAGTTATATTAATGGAGACTATTTGATTTTTTTGAATTGTTTTTCTCATTATATTTTTTGTATTTAAAAATGTATGTATAATTTGTGTCATATGTATTATATTTAACATTTATTGTCAATATAGAATATCTATACTTACTATATATAACAAAAATTAAAATTATTGTATGAAATCAATATTATTATTTCTAAACCAGGAATATATTCTCTTTAAATTTAAACATATTACAATGATTATTAATATGAAAAAAATAGTATATACTACTAGTTTTACTAAATGATAATCATTAAAATATGAAATGTGAGAATTTATTCTTCTACATACAATGTATAATTTCTTTTCTATTAGTTAAATGAATATTTATGTGTTCTCATATAAATATCCCTAATGTTATTAGAAACATTACTAAGAGACAAATTTGATAATGGCAAATTGTATATAATCCCCAAGATATAAAAACTTAAATATCACATGAGTTGATGTATAAAATAAATGTATAGGATATTACTTATTATTCCAATAATTATGGGAATTTTTTTTATCATATATTTTTGTACCACTTGTTATTAAAATATCTTATTGATTGATAACATTCATCTTATTTTTTTAATTTAATAGTTGTTTTGAATATAAATTTTTTTTTCATAAAAATGTCATTTTATTCATTCCAATCAACTTTTTTACTATTAGTATTACATAATTAATTTAGTTTATATTCATAAATAATTTGAAAAACATGAAAAAATTATTCAATTGGTTTCTATATAAGGATTACCATTTAAATTTAAATGATATTTGAAATATTGTATAGAGTATATGAATGAATGAGGTGTATGAATAATATTTATTAAAATTAATTAAAAACTTCTTCAATAAATCAATTTTTATATTATTTTGTATACATAAGGGAGATGAAAGTCCTTATCTTCAATATAATGATGTGTTGTGTATTAAGAGTATCATAAAATTATTGAATTTCATATATCATATTTATTAAAAAATATTTCTAGATAATCTATAAATTACATAAATAATATTTTAATATCATGATTTAAAAATTACTAATATAAAATTTTGTACAAAACAAGTAAAGAAACATTTAGTGTATTTGATATTAGCTAAAAAATATTAGTTTAAAACACTTCTAAACATTTCTATGTAATTATTATCTTCTAGAACAATTTCTAGATGTCTCAAATGATATAATCATGTTCAAATCTAATGGAGTGGAAAAATTTAAAAGGATAATCTCCAAATCACATTAATAAAAAACTAAATATCATCCTAGAGTAAAATAAAATAAATATATAAATATCAAATTATAATAAATCAGAATTCATTCGGTGAAAATAATAAAAAATTCTTCAATTAAAATAATACCATAATAAAATCATTCCCAAATAATAAAAGTTATCAATTTTATCAAAACAAATATTAGTAATCCTATAACATTTGATAATGAAATATTGGTTCAAAATATATAATTGATAAGGAATAATAATGAAAATATGTCATTTAATGAAATAGAAATTCATCTAAAAAGTCTATATTAGTTTGATAAAAACCATGGAAATGGGGGAAAATTGTAAGCATTTAAAATCTTCTAAAAAACTTATTTCTATATCATGTTCACATGAAAACATGTTATCAAATGTTCACACATATATTTCACAAGATAAAATGGGTATGAAAATTCCCACATATCATTGAAAAAAATGAATAATGATAGAAATATTCTCACATCCCATCCAAGAAAAATTACATCATATCTTAATATTTGAATCTATATCGAATGCATTTGAGGGATATATATTTCCCCAACCATATTTTACATCATATCTATGAGCCACATAAAATCAATCTTACCCATTTTATAATGAACACATAAGAAAATTGGTTTCAAAAACCATTCAAAATAATATCATAGAATATGAACACAATAAATCATTTCATATTAAGAGATTAATATTTCAAAATAAATCTAATCATTATAATTTATATAGTTTGATAAAAACATCACTCTACATCTGATTAATATATGTGAAAATAAAAGAGTCTTCAAAAAACGTTTTGAAACATTAGTTTCATAATATTTTAAGGTAAATTGAATACTTTCCCAAACATTACAATAAATATTTGACCATAATATATCTTAGTTAGGTTATAATTGATAGGAATAAATTATTTAAAGATAATGATATCAAATTTTATTTTGGAATGATGAAAAAAAATTAACAAGGGAGAATATATTTTTTCAAACATGATTTATCTTGATAAAAATTTGTAAATATCTCATAACATCATCATATATTAAAAAATTTCAATATTAACTAATAATTGTGAAATAATAGTGATCAGGGAATAAAGAAGATATTTGAGTCACCATAACCTGTAATAGCATATGTAAAATGTAAATCAAATCCCACAAGAGGTAATAAATCGAATAAAAAATTTAACATCATGAAATATATATCTCTCGATAATAATGAAAATATCGTTTTTTTAATGAATTTAAAATGAAAGCATTGGGTATAATAGAAACTTGTCTCAAGGGAATCATAATTAAGAAAACAAATCCTTTATCATTATCACATATTAGTTAGAAACACTCTATACTCAAGTATACTAATCCTAAATATCATTATACCAAATTTACGTACAATATTCATACAATAATGTTTTTTTAATTTATTCTACAATTATATGTGCATGTATATTTTTTTTCTTTTCTAATTTGTCTTCATCAGAAGTTCATAGTTTTGATCTATTGTACTAATTTTTTTAGAGCGTTGTTAGTTATTCATTCATATTCAAAATTTAAAAATTGAAAAATCATTAATGAAATTGTAATTGATGATTTATAATAGGTTATAATGTTTTAATTTCATTTATTAATCTCTTTAATAATTATTCGATATGATATAATAAAAAATGTACAATTTTTATGATTTTCGAACAATTAAGGGAATATTCTTACATAATTAGATATATATCGATGTATCCATTTAAGAACCAAGAAATGATTGAATATTTATATATTATTAAATAATTAATTTAATTTTAATAAAAAAACCCTGATATAATTTCACTGAATTGTTGAAATAATTTATTAAACCGAAATACACATTAGCATACGCGGATTATTTATGATTATGAGTTTATTTACATGAAACATTAATACAATATTTTTTTGAAGATATAATTTATTCTTTATTATTTCGATGTATTATATTTATAGGGAATTTATATGAATAAGTATTGAACATTGAAATATGAGATATTTTGAGTTAAATATTTTCCTCTTAGAATTTTATTAAAATGATTGAATTTAAGATAATTGAATATTTATCAGCTCATAAATAGGTTATACATTTTATTATACCAAATTCATAATGATATAATAAATGAAAAAACTATGAATTGAAACCATTACAATTCCAATCAATATAGGTATGTAATTAAATTATAATTATAACATAGTAATTCCTTAATGATGACAGTGAACACATGTGCATTGATGAATATTACATTCTGTATAGAATGTCGAAAATGAATAATATGGATAATTTTTTAGAATATTAAATTTTAAATAAATTTGAAAAAATTATATGATTTTCCACATTATGATAATTATTGATGGTTTTCATATAAAATAAATTATTTTGTGTATTAATAATATTTATATTTACATTATATTAATAGGAAAAAAATATAATATTGAATAAAACAATATAATGAAAAATGAATGAGAAAGATAGTATTGGAACATATAGATTACTTGTTGAGTGATTTCAATTGTGATTGATAATACTCTATTGAGGGAATGTACTTACAGAAAACAGAAACAAAATTATGGTGCCAAGGTGTGTGGAGGATGGTTTTGGGATGATTTTTTTTTATTAATTTTTTTTTTCAGTTGAGGGGAAGTGGGAATATGAGTGAAACATTTATAAGTTAAGATGAATTAAATTTAATTAAATTTCAAATTCTTTTCATTATTTTCAAGTGACTATATTGAAAATATACTAAAAAATTATTAAAAATATGAGTGATGGAGAGATATATTCTATCCACACATACATAATTAAATTAAAAATATATTTTGAAGAAGTTATGCACTATAAATCTATGGTTACTTAATTATTATATTTTGGATTTCCCCAAAGTTACTATTTTTACATATTTATTTTATCCTTTATACAAAAAAAATTAAAAGGTAATTTTTTTTATAATTGGTAGATAATGACTAATAATTTGAAATCCAATTATTCACTATTTTATTAAAAAAAATATAATAATCAATTTTAAAATTATAAATGTTTAATGTATTAGATGAAATATTTCAAGAAAATATAACTTAATCTCTAAGAATTTAAAAATTAATGAATAAATAAATTCCCCTTTTTTAATAATAAAAATATAATTACTGAAAAAAATATTTTTTCTCATAAAAATGGTTCATAGATCTTGAATTCAATTTTATATTCTAATAATGCATAAAACTAATAATATTAAACAATGGACCATCAAAATACTCACATAAAAATCAAAAGTTAATAAAAAACCAAAAAAAATTCATGTTGATCTTATATTACCAAAATTTATCTAAATAATATGTTAATTTTGTGAAAATATATTTCATTTTTAAAAAAAATATAAAATTTTAATATCATCCAAAAATATTGTGGAATCCTATTCATATTGGAAAACCATTTTATAAAACGATAATGATTATTCATTATTACTTCTTATCACATCATAATAAAATTTCTATAATAAATTTGTTAATCATTTAATCAAAATTTTTATTATTTTATAGAAAATATTCCTATTTTTGAAAAATATATTTTTATGAATAAATTTCTTTTTGGAGTCCTTTTAGCTATACAAATTGAATTTCGTTTGTATTAAAAGTAAAATATTTTAAATATCTGTATGTTTCACATTTTCATTACTATTCGGCATACCATATAATTCAACAATCATTTATTAATAGTTTTGTTGATTCTTTATTTTTGGGAAGATGTAAAATATATTATTTATTTGAGTAACATGTATAGTGAAATATCGAGTAATTACATTCTCCCCAGTAAATAAAATGTATAACAAAATACTAATGGTTATTTTTAGAAAAATCTTCTATATAATAGTATCAATAAGGTAGTATTTTTTGAACTAGTATAAAATTCATTGGGAATTTGATCATTTCATTTTGTGCATGGTATAAATCATACATAATGACATGGAATGCTTCCATTTTTTGACCCTCCAGGACCCGTCTATCTAGCAGAAAGTTGAGTGTCAACACAAAAGAATAAACTCCAATTGGAAATGGAGTGGTTACTATCACTGAGTAGGCATATCCAATACCGGTAGGAATTGAAAAATTGTAATTTTACATACACAAAAAAAACAAGTCCATACATTGCTGAAATATCAAAAAAATTACATCAATGCATTCCTTAATCTATGATATAAAAAACATAGAATGATGTTAAATTATTTAATGTGATCATGTAGAATGTACAATATATATAATAGAAAAGAAAATTCTAATTATATAAGAGTGATATGAATGACATAAAAAGAAACAAAACTATACATCTAAAACTATTTATCATAATCTATGTTCAACCAAATATAGGTCCTCCAAAGAATATGTAAAAGTGTAAAAATATACATATTCATTGATACATATAGGAAAATCCCATAGACGGGTGTGTATAACAATACAATTTATGAAACCCCAAAATAAACAAGGTTAAACAATCACGAGAAGCCATCATAACATAAATATGTCAATAAGATTAGTGTCATGAACATCAATATATACTCATATTAAAAAATTGTTCTCAAATGGGTTCTGCCAAAACTACCAGTCACATTTTAATTATTTAGGATTCAGGGTAATAATTATTTTAGGATAATCCACTCTATGATCCCAGTTATCACTAGTGATGCTCATCAAATAGGTCCTCATAATATTTCCACACTAAATATGTATTCACTGGATCTCTAATGAGCTTCACATCCACGATGGGGATCAAACCATGAGATATTAAGGTACACTAAAAACCGACAAGATCGGCCACCAAGATTTGGTATTGACTCCCTATGCATGCTGGTTACACAAAAACTATGAACCCCACCTAGAAACGATAGAGGGTCCCATACCGGTCCCCTAGGGGGATTCATCAAACACTCCTTTTAACTGATATTATCCAATAATTAGCTATATTATACAAATTATGTCACTCCACATTGCACCCTTATTAGAAGGTGTCAATTAATATCACAAAATGGATCCTAGTCTAAATTGAGGAAATAAAGAGTTTCAAACACTTTAAATGGGTGTACATGGCATGTACTATGTGTACATGAATTGAATATACAACATATGTTATGTATCAGCATAACCGTCTCACATGTCATGTTAACCTCGTAATAAATGGAATCTACTCCATGGAATCATTCCATGCAGTGGTCATCTCTAACTCTTCCCATGTTGTCTTTTTTTTCCTTGTAGATTCTTTCATTCCAATTTTCACCATGTTGTTTCCATATATAGGGCCCAAATCTAGTTCATTAGTTGTGTCTATGATCATGAACAAGCCCATATACTATGTCCAAGATCATGTACCCAAGGGTATATTAAAAGTCACCATGAATGTTCTAATGTAATGTGATACATATCGCATAGTATGTGATCTTTTAATCTCTTTGAAAACCCTTTCATTGCAACTAGGTACCCACGTGATATATAACTCGAGAATTTAGATATTCTAACAAGGGGATTTAAATAATTGTTCCATGATTCCCAAATCATCTATACATAATTATATGACTATCAATAAATATATAAAACACAGATCTTGGGATGAATGACCATCATTGTCACTGTTAACTAGATTTCATTTAAATCAACTAATTATGAATCAAACAGATCGCATCATCTCACTGAAGCACGATGAACCAAAATACAGAACATTCAAATCAATGTAAGTAAATACTATATTATAATTAACCTTTATCAAATACTTGATCATTTACCACACCTTTGGAATTAATACATTTCTTCAATGAAAGGTCATAGAATTATCCAATACATTGTATACATGAAACCAAATGATAATAAAATCGAATTTGATGAACTAGAAATGAAATCGGGGGAAGAACAGTAAACCCAAAACACAATGATGAAAAATAACAAATTATTTAAATTTTAATGGAAACATTTTCAAAAAATATAATAACTAATAAAAATATTACATATTGTTGAATGAAATAAATAGTAAAATAAAATAAATTTTTTTGTAAGAATCAGTTATTTATGGAATAGTTCAATGTTCCACTTAGAAAAATAATGAATTATGTGTCCACATAGAAAATGATCTTCGTAGTGTTTTTATATATAATTTATGATTAGTTGTTTTTTAAGAGATACATGGACCTTTTTTAATGAAAACTTTATGTGGTACCAAACAAATCCACTTATTAGATTTCATCATCCATTCTCTCCCCAAGGAATCGTATTTAAGATGCCCAATATATGTGGGTAAAATTGTTATTTACCCATAATAATGTATTTATAAATGAGGTATTTAGTTCACTAAACCATTAAAATAAATGAAATTAATTAATTTAATCATTTATTATTTCTTCTTGTATAAACTCTTTTCACAAACACATAACACTGAAAATATTAGGTCGTGCCTAAATGTGATCGTATATTCTGGACTAAACAACATAGTCCTATTTCTGATCATTGAATTATTTTAATAATTAATCCAGTCATTGAGGAATAATTTTCAAGGATGTAATTGATAATTTTAGTAATCATAAAATTTCAATTCTAAGATCACTGAGCAATTTAATATCCTATCATCTTAGTGAATATCTCAAAAATATTACTAAATATACTTTAATGAAATACATAGATAGAATAACAGATTAAATTTTCTCAAACATAGTATTTTCATTCCAAAAAAAAGTACTGGTTAAAATGGGTTTTTATTGATCTCACATTTGGGTCTCTCTCTCCTAGATTCAATCTAGAGGGTTCATGTGCTACCTTTAGATACGCTCCAAATGAATCTATCACCCATGGAGTATCCTCTGCTACCGATACTTGAAATCCAATGGGTAATCAATAAATGTTGATTTATATACCAATGACTGCTCTCTTGGTATGGTAACATGAGATGTTTTGTGGATGACAACCCCAAATAAAGAGACAAAGAAGACATTGTGCACCCAATATGACTACAGTTTTTGGTACATGTAGTATGACACTTTCCCCACCCTACATATTCTCTTAACAATACTAATGAACTGTGATTATAATATCACTACATTTTCATATTATTATAATACAATTTGAGGTGAAACAACCATGAACACATTATCTCTCTCCTCGAATGCAAATGTGTTCTTTCCTCTATCCGCATTTTACATTCAACATCTCGGTGAAATGTTAATTATATCCTTGAATATTTTCACCATTTCTAACTTATCTTACACAATATTTGGGACCATATATAAGTAATAATCTAGGATGATCCATCATATTAGAGACCTAGAGGGTCACCTAGACAATTCCATGAATAGGTGAAAAGTTATATTTGGAATAGAAACTATTGTTGTAGTCAAACTCTACTTAGTGTATTGGGTCCTAACATCCACATTTAATGTCGAGTGTGAGTGAGAAAAACATAAGAATATGATCAGAATGGTCAACTCAATTTTTCCATTAATATATGGGTGAAAAATCATGTTCAAACTAAATTAATTCATAAATTCAATATGGAATCCTATCTTTAATTGTGATGTGAAGCAAGAATCATAGTCAGAAATGATTTTAATGTGAACTCTATAGAATAATATAAAACTCTACATGCAGAGAAGTGATAATAATAATTATAAACAATGCCAGGAAGTAACTAGAAATTTGGCTGAAATGGTGATTCTATTTATGAACATCAATATGGTATCTTTTCTTTTGGATGAACATGGTTAACCCATTCCGAGAACAATAAATTATGAATCCAACATCAATTCTGGAACAACATTGTATTGACAGAAAACTAATAGATCCATGTTATCTTACACCACATTCTAGAAAGTGATACATTAATATTAAATCTCTTATACAATAATAGTCATTCTTTCACACAATAAATTATGTAATAGTTACTCATACAAATTTATCACTAATAGATATAATAAAAAGGGGGAGGAATAAAATCCCCCATCAAATCCTCCCAATATGTAACTAATATTATATTCCATTCTCTAAATTTTGTAACGTGTATCAGACCATTATAAAATACAACAAGATCAAAGATTTGGGATATCTATGTATGTGTGGTCTCAAAGTGGAAATCTCAATATAGAGGTACCTTAACACCTTGTAATAGAGTTTGGGTAATCGGGTAAATAGCATATATAAACAACCATCAATATCAACTTTTGAGAATATAAAAAAGTCTAATAACATCAATACAATTCCAAAAAATAAGGCATAATATATCTTGATTAGGGAATTCAAAACCTTTTAACCCTTGCTATTTTTATGGAAATTACAAAATTTATAATCTGATAGGAAATATATCCAAAACCATTATCTAATTTTAGGATCCTTATAAGGGAAGATATACATATAAATACTATGTTAAGAGGATATGAAAATATATATTTCCATAATGTACATTAATCACACATTTAGAGTAAATAATTCCTCTTATATCTCAAGATCTTGGTTTCTATAGTATTTTCCATCTGGAATAAACTATAGAGACCCATAAGAAATTGATATATACATGTGCATTAAGAAGAATAAAATATATAGTCCCTAAAGAGATTTATAAATATTTATAAATGAATTCATTATCTAGAATCTTAAAGATTATTTCACTCATCAATATCCCCTTCATATCAATCAAATATTTTTTGACAATCTCATTCTACATAAATCATTTACCCGTAGAGGTCAAAGAATTCAAAGAATTTATTATCCTATTGAAATTGAGCATGGATTTCTAGTAGTATCTCATCATTATAATGAAGTTATACACCTCCTTCCCACAAATGGGAGGATACAATGATATTATTACATAAACCTAGGATGGATCCACTACTACACCATTATCTAAGATAACATTTCCCAAAAATTTAATGTCCCCAATCATGAATTGAAACATATATAGACTCGAAAAATTCTAGATCTCTTAATGTGTGTCTAGAAGCAGCATAATTTTACTCGTGTTAACCACATTGGATGTTGAGTAAACTAGGACATAATCAGCGAGGAACACCAAAAAAAGATCAATGCAAGGTGAAATGATCCAATAAATGTGTCCCATGAATTCTGTCGGGGAACACATCATATTGAATGGAATCACCAACATCACTAGTGAACATCATGGCATCTGAGTTTTATCTATACTATATCCTCCACCCATACTAATATATTTGGATATCTTAATTTTATTTTTGTGTTTGAGAACCTTTTTCCCCTCACAACAAATAAAATATGACACTAATATTTGGTATAGGATAAAAAATCTTAATGGTAAACAATTTACAGCGTTAATAACATTCACACAATCTCTAGCACCAATCAACCTTCTTGTCGAACAAAAAAAAGGATGCATTGGATGAAACATTTGATCTAATGAATCCCTTCCTCATCATGTCCTCAAATAGCACCCTCAGCTCTTGAATAACTGTGTGATCCATCCATTTCATTTTTGAAGATATTTGGGTCCTCCAAGGGCATAAATCAATGATGACGTTTATCTAAAAATGGTTTGGTAATCCAAGAAGGACTAAATGAAGACATCCTCATAATCTTCCACCAAAGTAAGAAACTGATATCCATTATAATCATCTTTTTCAATGGCCACATTGTATAAATGTTAACTAATTGTATACACTCTCTTGTTTTTGATCATATTCTAAACTTATTTGGAATTCTTCTCACATCTGAAGGAAAACCACATTCCATAATCATTGAGAAAATTCATCATCCTATAATGCAGTCAATAATGAACTAGCCTCATCACATTAAACAATCACATATTTTATTCAGGAACACACATTCTATGACATTAATTAATTTTTCAGGTTTATCATTTTAGATAATTGGGATATAATACGTAAATAATAGTCAAAATTTATACAAAAAATATACCATAAAAATTATATCCATTTATTCCAAGATATAAAACATTTCAAATAAATAATGTTACATTGGAAAAATATTCCAAACATTTAACATGTATTACTTATTTTTATAACACAACCTGCAAACCTATAAAAATCATTCAAAAAAATAATGTGAACAGAAATCTTAATAAGGGATATAAAAATAAGAAAGGAAAACCATAGATTGTGAATACTTGTAAATTTATGATGTTATTTTTAAAAATACATAATTTTCACCCATATATTCTTACATTGTGTAACATGAGATTTCAATAAGATTTCTAAAAAACCATTATGAACATAAATAGAACAATAATGGTATCTTGTTTTATTTTTTCCAAAATATTTCAACACTATCATTAACCTTAAAATCTGTAACCCTTATGGATACCTTAAACTTAAAACATCATGACATCCTTATTGGGTGACCATCATAGTTATACTTGGAATAACCATATGGAAAACCTCAATCATAAACATGGACAATGATTTATTGAAATATATAGATCCAAAAATTCATTATTAAAAATTTCTAATAACTAGAACATAATCATAAAACAATAATAATTTTATAAAAACATTGCATTAGAATTTTGTAAAATAATATTTTAAAAGTGGACATTAAGAGAATATCCCTTAATAATTATCATAATATTGAAGAGAGACATAATAGAGTGGATGGAATATTTATATACATAGAAAATTAACACAATTACACATAATATACACCAAATCAATCACACAGTAAATTTTAATACAACATATATAACAAAGTATAATGTTACCAAAATGAATAGAAATCGGATTTACAATTCACTTACCTCGAGTTCATATTACATAAATCATTTTTAAACCTCCTATATAATTGTAAATAGGGTTTTCTTAATAAATTAAAATAACATATTAATTTTTAACAGCTTATATTATCATTCCATGACATCATTTCGCCCTATAAATATTAGTATTTCATTCCGTCCATTTTTTCAGGTGCGTTATTTACACGACTTCTATATCTGGTTTCTATTTGAATTTTTTGTCATATGGAAATGAAATTACAAGAATGGAAATAAATGTTATTTACATATTTCTAAAATATGGAAATATTCCATAAATAATTTTCATTATATGTTATTTTGATGATCAATTTGATAAATCTTTTGTTATATACATTTAGATCATTTTGGCAGTTTAATGGTAATCACAGACTAATTTAATTATATAACATAATATTATGTACCATTGATAACTACAAAAAATGTAATAGAGTAGATAATAAAAAATAAAATCTTTTTTAACACTAAAAATTGTTTAATAAGATGTTTTGATTGATGTAATAGAAATTGAAAACCTATCGTCTATGATTTTCCTAAATCAGTTTATTAGGGATGAGGTTTTTATTTTCAGAATAAAGTAAGTGTAGAGAATAAATGATGATTAATTATTACACTAACATGTAAAAAATAAATAATATATATAATAATTTATAATTAAATCTTCTTGGATAAGGGGAGGATAATAGATTATACAATAAAATTAATTTAAAAGAAAACTGAAGAAAATGAAAGAGGATCATTACCACTTGATCTCTTATCCTTGAGATCCTTCTTAGGTAACTTGGTTTTGGTATTATGTAGAGAACATGAGTTCATGGACTTGGAGGGATGGAATTTTGAATATTATTTGTGATAATATAGTAAAGAATAAATGATTAATTGTTGTGAGATGATGAGGGGGTGATGATGGTATTTAATAAGGGGGAGTGGGGGGTTTAATTATTTAAATCAGTAGTTTAATATTTTTAATAAAGAATATGAATAGTATTGATTCAGGTGACCCAAATTCGTAATATTTTCATATTATTTTGATCTAATGTATGTTTACACCATCCATTACTCAAGAATGATGCATAAATTCATTTATTTAGCTTATTTTTTTAATTACCGCATTTCACTATTCACTAAAAATCCGTGTATTTCAAAAACATCCAAAAAAGTCACCCTAACTATTTTTTTATTTGGAGAATTCAAAATTTAACTCAATTTTTGGAAAATTATTTAATAAAAATAAAAAATTTAATTTTTAAATATAATCATAATTTATTCAAAATATAACAACATTAAAACTATATTTGATTTTATATCAACCCAAAAAATTAATAAGGATCTCATTATTTTATAAACATAAGACTAAATTAATAATAATATTTCCTACTCATATGGTTCATATTACTATTCAAAAGGGGGATTGAGTTGTGTGAGTAAGGGTTAGAGGTGGTTCCCTTTTATAAGAGGGATTAGGGGTAGTTTAAGAAAGTTTACAATTATTATTTTATTCTTAACTAACATTAGAATTACAATAAAATTGAAGTGAAATATTTCTATTCTAAGATTATTATGGGTCCAAATACTCTCATATATTGGGTTTTAAAAATTTCTAGGTCACATATTTGATCGTATCTTATATCTTTGACCCTTAGTTAACTAATTTAAGTTTTACCATGTCTCGTTGTATATACATACTATATGGTTAATATATTTACTATAAATTTCAGTAGTACCTCAAGTGGTTAACTATTGACATATTAAACAATATATAAGTCAATTTTTAGATTATAATATTTTTGGAACTATTATATAATTTAATAAAATATTAATTTTTTGAAATACTCATTTATGTCAATTTTTGAAATATTCATATCATGACTTCTGAAAAAATCCATCAAAACAAGATTAATTATAAAAAACATCATTAATTCATAGATAAAAATTAATATTAATAAAAAAATTTCTTTAATGTCATATAAAGTTTCTTAATAAATTTATTTTATTATTTATAATCACATTTATTTAAATATTTCATAAAAAATGTAATCACTACATCACCATTGTGTCATAAATAACTTTATTTTCTTTGATGTTTAAAAATTATAAAGAAATACCATGACATTATAAATATTTTTATCTTTCTAACTACTATTTATAGTTAAAATGATCACTTATATGACACCTTATATTAATTTATTTACTAAAATATACAAGTTTAGGTTATATTTTCCTTAACGTTAAATAAAAAGTTATTAAATGTCATTTTCAAATTCAAGTGGATGCTTGGGGTCCTAAAATCTACCCAAGGATTCCCACAGATTGAAATACCTCACACAATAGTATTAGGATATTATTTATTATAATTTAATATTATTATAATATTAATTTGACCCTCATTTATCTGATTTACCCATTAACCATAGTAAATAAAATATTGATTGAAGTTAATATTCATAATGTATAAAGGTAAAAGGTTCCTATTTACAAAATTTGGTATTCCTAATTCCAAATATATAATCTATTTTTCCCAATTTGAGACACAAAACACTCAGAAGATAATTTAAAATTAGTTTCCACTGTCAAAAACAAAAAGCGTGTTTTTAAGAGGTAAAATGTAATAAAAGATTGGCATGTGTTTATGTCCAATTTAAATAAAAAATTATTTAAAATGTCGATAATTGGATTAAATAATTAAAATAGAAACTAATTAAATTTTAAAAACATTTAAAAATATAATCTATTTTTATAAATAAATCAGATGAAAATGAAATTTTGACTTAAAATGCAATATTTTTCACTATTAATTAAAAATTGATCTTATTTGAATAATAAAAAAATTTCATCCAATGAAAATTTTCGTATTCTGATTCTAAATATGAATTTTATGATGTCTCATAATACATATGAAGTTTTAAAAATGTATATTTAAATTGGGTTCTCCGTCAAATGGTCGTAAAAATGCATTTATATAAAAATACTACTCTTATTAAAAAAAATTGAATTTAATCTAATTTCATATATAGAAAGAATATTATGTAAATTTAATCCATTACATTTAATATATATCATATATTTTTAATTAAATAAAAATCTATAAACAGTGATATATAGACAAAATTATTCTCTTTTCAAAAGGTTTTCATAAAAACACATCCATTATATTCAATTGGTTTTTATTTCCATTTATAATCTATTTTGTAATCAATGAATCTCCATTTAAACTTGTGTAATCGATATTTCAAAATTTAGATGATAAAATTCACTCCCATAATTCGAACAGCTTAGAATTGACTACAATTTAAAATAATAATAATAATATAAATTATTATTCAGTATAACTATATATTGTGTGCAATGAATGTTTTTGGAGAAGCTCATTGTTGCATGTTGAGTACGCTATCAGAAAATCATAAGCATTAACATAAAATTAATATATTATTCACAAGTATTAATTAAAATAAAATATTATTATTCTATAAATATGTGGGTTGTTATATTCCTCCCCCCTTTTGGAAATTTCATCCTTACTATTTTAAAATTGTGATGGGAAACATTATTTAATGTCCCACATTGGAAAAGTAGTCAAAAAAACTATCATTTTAATATAATGAACTAGAAGTAAAAAGGTCTCCTGAGATATCTCATACTATGACTCCATATTGGAAAACATTTATATAGAAGATACATTAACCATTATGTTTTGGTAGAGAGTGATAGAAAACACAACTAGGAAAAAGTTAACAACAAGAACTACACAAACATCTGATGGGTTAAACAGTCATTGATATCCCAAAAGAAAATTAAATTGAAATCAATTTTTAATTTTATTTTAATAATTTTGATATATTTATTTATGATATTGACTATCATCATTAGGAAATATTTTTTATTTTCAAGTACAGTTTCATCATTTAATAAATTTCTATAACAAATACATCATTTCTCAAAATGATGAGTAATCAAGATGACATAGTCACATTAGAATAACTATAATCAACATTTAAATAATAACATGATCCACAAAAAGATGAAACATATATTTCCCCTATCTTTAGCCACTAAAAAACCAAAATGGTTAGTATAAGTTCAGATAATCCCTAAAGGATAATCATTTATAAAAATAAATATTACTCTTAATCTATAAAATTCATCAAACAAAACCCAAAGGTCAAAAAAAGTCAATTCTATACATAAATATCATTAAAATTATTCAATATAATCCAAACTAATGATGAAACCGAAATCTCAGAAGATTTTGATCACATATTCTTCCAGGATAAATATTAACATTTATAACATCAACTACTCATAATGTATCATGTGTAATGTAAATATCCTAATCACAAATTATCAAAGATAGTATAATCATTTCCATAAATAACCCAAATTTTCATATGTCCACAATAAAAACAATGATCCATTCAAAATAAAATATCAACCATTACTCAAAAAATAAAATCCCATAGTGTACTATTTTCCATAGGCATATAGTGTTCCCAAAAGAGACAACATAATCCAAAATAAAAATTATCACTTAATCACCAAATCATTCTCCTATAATTAGGACATAAATTTGATAAATAATATGTTCAAAAAAAACTTATTCTTGATAATTAAAATAATTTATCTATAAGAAATTAGTCATACTAACTAAGGACTTCACATAGGACAGTGGTAGGTGATGCAACTTATCAGCCTTTTGTTGTGGGATTGATTCCCATGGCTTTACCGGATATTATGTGTTTTCACCCATCCTTTGGGTTATTGTTTTTCTAAAACAATACCATTCATATAAAATTCTAAAAAATAAGGAAAATTTATCAAAAGTAACCATAACCTATTTTATCCTTTAATGATTTATTATATCATTCATTTAGCATCACAAAATGTAATAAGAATTTACCACCTCAATAGCCAAAGATCATATGAACCCATATGGTTATCAATTTTACCCACACAAGAAAATATAATTAATTTTGGAATTACATTTTTACATATCAAATATCTAGGTAATAGATACTAGGAAAATTCTACGAAAGTAATCCCATCATCAAAAGAGTGATAATAATTGTAAAAATTACATAATCATACAAAATACATTAACTCTTTAATCCCATATATTTAGGCTTATTACTCATTTAATTTTCTTCATGATACATTAACCATTATTTTTACCTTATTTTGTAACACCACTATCCTACTAACAAAATCATGTATCATTTCATATGATTTAATAAGGTCAAAACATCATCTAAAAAATAATCCATACCTTTCAGTGGTCATTGTTAGTTTCCTCATCATTAATTGGAATGTCACTAGTTATTGGTAAACATATATTTTTATTGTTATGATCATCCCATTCATGAACCATATTTGTAGGACATCTATATTCATAACGACCATGTACAATACTTTAAAAAAATTCATCTGATCCCTTAGAAATAATTTCGTTCCCTTTCATAGAGTCAACTAGATACTTCCTTTATTCCATGGTAGATTATTTATTAATTACCTTTATTACCACATCAATAGAATCATCACATCCCTTTGAAACATTTTCATATGTGTTTCATTCCACATCCTAGACACATATGTTTCTGAATATATATAACATTATGATTATTACATGAACATTCATTGGGATTTTTTTCACGATTATAGGATGCCTTATAAAAATAAAAAAGTATCAGGTGGTCAATCATGACCCATGATTGTTGGTTGAGAATAACCCCAAGAGTTATTATTACATCTCCCTTTTAATTTGTTTTCATATTCAGAAAACTATAATAGTTTTCTAAAAATCCATTCTTTATTTTGTGCCTACTTGATCTAGCCATTTACTAAAAAAATGGTCAGTGTGAGTATATCATTAAAATACTCATGTAATATTTTATAAAGAAGATAAACAATAATATATACATATAAAAGTTATCTAAAAATCATTTGATTTATCTAAAATAACTATGACTCTTTCTAATATACTAACCATTATGGTTTTGTCCCTCATGCATAAATAATACGATAACCTATAATGTTATATAAATTGACGTCTGATACCAACTTTAAGAAACCGACCTTAATCATTACATAATATTTAATTAACAAAATAATTAATGTTGATGTTGTTTTATGGTTTAAATATTTAGATAATTTGTTTCCAAATTATACATACAAATTGAATGTTACATGTATACACTTACACTATTTATCCATTTATTTTAAAAAATAACAACTCCTAGAAAAAAATGAAACATGATTAGTTTGATGTTTTAAATGGCATGAATTTCCCATGATCCAATCCTTGACCCTATTTTTCTTTGTCATTTGAATAAAATTTCAATACATGGGATGGGCATAAAAAGATCAATAAGAGTTACATAATAAATGACTACTATTAATATTTAAAATAATATTTAAACCATGAATATATTATCATAATGTAATAATTCTCCCTTTAACAATGTAGAAAAAACACATCAATAAATATAATTTCATTTATTAGAATTTTTTATCCAAAGGAATACCATTAAGACCATAAAAAACAATGTATAACATGTAAAGGTAACTTGGGACAAAAACATACTTAAATGGAAAAACTATACGTTCGAGATCCACACATAATAATAAATGGAATAGCCATACATATGGATTCCATAAATAATTAATTGTTTTTTATAACATAACCACACTTCTTTGGTTAATCATAGAACCACCCATCATTTGTGTTATCACATAACCAAATGTCAAATTTCCATGTACCATTATATATTCATCTCATATAAATGATTGTAAATCTGAACATTTCAATCATAAGATTTCATTTGCAATCACAAGAATGAATTTTAAGATATTTTTTATAATAAATCCATTTCAAAAACCATTTTCAATTCCAAAATATTTATATAGATTATATGGAATTTATTTTATATTTAAAAACATCACATCATGTTAAAGAATCCTAATATCAAACAATGCATACTGTGGAGGAAATGTCATTGTCACCGAAAATGTTATAAAAATTTATTTTTTTCATTTAGGGAAACTGTATGTAGAAAAATTATCTACTTTAAAAGAATGTAAATGTCAAAGAGGTTTATTATACACTGTGTAAAATAATGAGGTGTATATTATCAATGCATGCCTCAATGAAAGGTAATTGAGACAAAGTCTCTAACCATATGTATGAATCATCATATATGTTACTTGTTCATCCTGAATAATAATTTTATATTTATTTTTTACTTTTTTCCAAACCATTTTTAAATTTATTATTCCTTTTATATAACTTATTACCTTTTAATAGGAATCATATAATTATTCCTGTATTTATGAGTCATTTTGTTTATGCTCGGTACACGTGAACATTACTTTCATTTATTTTTCATATTTAATTGAATGACCCTATATGATACATAAGTATATTATAATTCCAATATAATATCTATTTTTTATATGTTCATATATTCATAAATTCAAACCTTTATGTGTTCCCCGTATAGCATGAACAAGTAATATCACATTGAGTATGCCAAAATCTGCACTTTCACAAATGAAATTATCATATATATACAACCTGAAAAGCATAATAGTATGTTCTAAATGAGAATTACAAAAGTATAGAGTTAATATAAATATCATAAATATCATATATAATTATTATTCCATCATAATGTCTTCCATGATATTTGTTATGATAAGATTGAACAATCACCGTTTCGTGAGGTAGTTCCCAGTCCAGAAAAACATTATGTTCTATACCTGTTAGATAGAGGTATGTCAATGATATGTTCGAATAAATCTAAAAAAACTGCCTAGTATATTTATTATGCTGGTTTTTATGTAAATAAATAATAATAAGATCATAGGGAGTAGAGAAGGGAAATTAAAAAAATGAACTTGATGATGAAATTACCTAAAACTGGGTAACTCCTTTTTTATTTAAGCTAAAAGGCCGTATTGAATTTCCTTCATTAATATTTATGTCTTTTAGGAGGAAGATAGTAATTTTGGGAAATTATTTGGCCAGCATTTCGACCAGCCAAGGGGAATTGAGTGGACTGAGCAATGGTTAGAGTTGTTGTCCTTTTATATGAGGGAGGAGGGGAAATTTAGGAATGATTGAAAGTATTATTTTATTATTAATTGATTTTAGAATTATAATAACACAAATTATATATAATTCATATAAAATATTAGTATGCATAGAAATACTCTAATACAATGGGATTCAGACAAGTTCATGTCACTAATGTATCCTTATCTTTTATCTTTATCCTTAGTTAATGAATTTATATTTTACCATGTCTTCTAATACATTAAAACTCTATGGTAAATATATTTACTATAAAATTTCAATAGAACCTCAATAGGTTAATTAATGTAATTTTAAACATTATATAATTCATATGGCCGAATATTATATTTTTAAGACTATTATATTATATAATAAAATATTAATTGATTTAAGAACCCATTGATGTCATTTTTTATACTATTCATATCATGAATTTTTAAAAAATCAATAACCACATGATTATTTAGAAAAAATGCATTAATATGAATATAAAAAAGTCATACCCATCTATAAAATTCATTTTTTGAATAAAAAGTGTCAAAAATAAGTTAAAATTTTATTATCTCATTTATTTAAATCATTAATTGTTATAGTAATCACTACATCACCATTGTGTCATAAATTTATGTATATATTTATAGAATATTATATTAGTCATATAACTACATAAATTGTTTTTGTAAAAGATTCTTGTTTAGGTTATATTCTCATTATCATTAAATTAAAAGTATTTAAATGTCCTTTTCATAGAAAATTCACTCCAAGGGGTCCTAAAATATACCCATGGATTAACATGATCAGAAATATATCATTCAATAGTATTAGAACTAGTTTTAGAGTAATTTAATTTGTTATAATTTCATTTTCTACCCTCATTTATCATATTCACCCTTTACCCCGGGTAAATAAAATATATTCTGAAGTTACTATTCGAAATGTCTAAAAATAAAATGTTGCAATTTAAAAAATATGGACCTCATAATTACAAACATGAAATACATTTTTCTAAATTAGAAACACATAATATTCCAAAAATAATATAAAATTAATTATCGTTATCAATCAAAAAAGCGTGTTTTTAATATGGGAAAACATCGAAAAGAATGAATGGTTTTTATGTCTAATTTCAACGTGAAATTGCCTATAATGACTAAAATTGGATTAAATGATGAAAAGATAATCCAATTAATCTTTAAAAACAATTAAAAAGGTAATATATTTATATAAATAAATCAAATTGAAAGGTATTTTTACTTAAAATGTAGTATTTTCACTATTCATTTAAAAATAAACTTTTGCCGCAAAATTCCAAAATTCCATCCAAAGTAAAATTATATTTTATTATTAAAAATAAGATGTTTCTTTAGTTAAATAAAATATATAAATCTATAAAAACTATATCTAAATTGTATTCACCAAAAAAACGTTTTAAAACTTATTTTTTAGAAAAATACTTCTTTTATCCCCAAAAAATATACTCTTATATAGTACAGAGAAAACATATAAGAATAATTTAAAACATTACATTGAATATATATCATATATTTTTAATTAATGAAAAATAAATAAATTTACATATTAAAAAACAATTATTTTTTTTAAATAGGTTTTCATAAAAACATCTTATATTTTCATATGGTTTTTATTTTTATTTCTAATAAATTTGATATTAAATTAATCACAATTCAAACATGTCTAAACATTATTTCAAAATTTATTTGATATTATTCATTCTTTCCATTACAACTACTATGTATTAATTACCACTTAAAATAATAATATTATTATTTTATTATTTTTCAGTGTAACTCAATGTTGTGTGAAATGTATGATTTTGGAGAAGCCTGGTGGTGCATGTCGAGTAAGCTATATGGAAAATCATCCTGTTTTACATAAAATAAATATAATATTCATAAGTCTTAATTGAAATAAAAATATATGATTCTATAAATACATGGGTCGTTATAAAAAAATCTAAAATACAACTCAAGAGTCCTCCTTGAAATACATTCAATTGACCTGGGAGGTTTTTATAAGAAAACACAAATAAAAAAATTTAATATAAGGGAAAATGAAATATATTAATTCCCATTTTTTCTCATAAGTAGGATATAGTTTGAGTTACAAAACTATAAATTTTTTATATTAATTTTTTCCCGATGATAAATTTTGGGGATTTTATCAATGTTTTAAACATATAAAACAAATAAAAATTAATGATAGAGGAAATTGAAAATAAAAATTATACATAATAAATAATAAATTGGATTTGAAAGTATATTTTTAAATATCTATTGTGTAAAATTGTTGACCTTAGGAACAATCATGTCATAATATTTTTAAAATGACTTCCAAATTTACTTTTTCCATTCAAATGCACTGAACTGTATATATACACACTAGATTATAAAGATATCGTAAAAAGTACTCAATATGATTTTTTTGTCATATATTAGTGATTCTATTACTTGGAGAACTCCAATAAATTATACATAATAAAATTATGTACTGTAACTAGAAGGACTTCAAAAAGTAAATTTAAATAATAAAAATATTTCATTTATTTCATATATTGAACAACATTCCAATAAAAACATGTTGAATATACATTATATAAATAATTTCACATATTTAAATAAAAAATTTATATCCCAAAAAAAGTAGAAAACATTAAAAATGAAAATAAAATATTGAAGGGAATTTATATCAGTTTTTACATTCAATAAAAACAAAGTGCTTTTACATTCCTCACATGTGTAACATATTTATTCCCTATTATTTCATTTCCAATGTGATTGCACATAACATACAACAAACATTATATAAAAAACCTTCTCTTTCCCTCAATAACAAAAATAAAAAATAAAAAATATTGGATGTGGAAATATAGAGATGTGAAGGGTTGAAATAGGATTTCTAGTTCATTTAATTTGAATGTAGCTTTTTTTCCTTTATCGTTTTTGAATATTGACAAGACTCATCTATAATTTTTTTCAAATTAAATATTCTTTTCACCCTCAAAATATCATGTCTTTTGGATATACGTAAATAATATTATAATCAAATTAATGGATCCATCATTTTCAGTACTATGTGACAATTTAAATTCATCATGTTTCTCACACATTGTGATAATATTTGATACTGAATATTAATTTTATTCTAAATGAATTTCTTAAACGTAGAATTATATGACCTATCCATTTATAATCATTATAATTGGACACTGTTATCATTAGATATTATATATATAATTAGGAATGGTGAAATTTAATAAGGGAAATCATTTTCATAATTTATTAGATTATTTGTACCTCAAGTGGTTTGAAGAAACACATGGCCAAATAGAGGATTTTGTATCCCACAATCATAGGAATCTAAAAATATCTATTTAAATAAATTTTTTAAATTGGATGATAATTAATCATTAATGTAAACATGAAGAATAATAAAAATTTTGATACTATCAATGAATTACATTCATGTTTTATTCTCTACTTTCCCAACATTAGACATCATATTCCTTAATCCCCTTGACCATGATGAAAGTTAGGTTAAAATCCAACCTACCACTATCTCTCATATGGTCTAATATACAATTTTGGAATTATTCCATCAATATTATAACATCATCTATAACATAAGTCATATCCAAATAATCTGTATATTCTCATAACCAATACCTGATATAAAAAAACATAAACACATCACATATCTAACAATGCAATGTATTGTGAAAAATGATAGAGATAAAAATAATTCTAACCTTCTACCATTAATGAACCCCACCAAAACTCAACACGTTGTCTATATATCCAATATACTCTATAAAACTAAAATGAGAAAGTGGTGAAGAGAGGTTAGACATCTATATGTTCTCATCGACATGGATAATGTGTAAAATACCAATAATTAAAAATATTTATTTGTTCTAATGATTTTATGACAGAGGCGGGGTGTGTAAATAAATAACATTAAAATAAATCATATACAAATATAGGTATACATAAAACAAAGAAAGAATATTCTATAAAAATTTTACCAAATAAAAACCACCAACCATCCTCATAGTATAATTTCAACACACATCCACTGCTTCAAACAATAACCCAACAAATAATCCCACTTACAAACATAACAAGATATAAAGAACAATCATAATTTACATTAGACATGTCCCCACATAATTTCTAAATTTAAAAATTAAAAACTATTAAAATTTTCATAATCTTTCAAATTCAGTATTTTATGTGCACTAGATATTTCAATTTATAATATTCAATTTAGTAATTTCCCAATTGTTTTGGTTCATTAATATTTCATTAACAACACATATTTCATTAAATTTATTCCTACAAAAATTACCATGTTTTCCATTACTATTATAATTCCATCAGAACAATAAAACTATAATATAACTCCAAACCCAAAAAACCAAACCCATATGAAATACCATATATTCTATTCATAACGTTTCCCCTTATCCCACTATTATATACATGTATCACAAAAAATACCACCATTATATCCTTAAGGAAAAATACATTCTTAGTAACAAAATCTGGTCTTTAATTCCTCCTTTGTCAACATTACATAGTCTAGTTTTGTAATTCGGAACTAATTTAATGAAAAACTAATAATCGATCTATACCCACAACAAATAACTACACAATCAAATAGATGAAAAATTACTAAAAACATAAATTTAACCCAAATAAGTACATAATAACTAATTTCATTAGAACCCACTATTAAAACAAAATTATTTTAAAAAATATAATTATATAATATCATTTTCAAAATACTATTTTAAATACCAACATTACATGATTAATAATTAATGACTGGTTACTCAAATTGAATAATTCCATCATTATAATATAAATATCATTAATAATATTTATTTTATGCAGTAGTAGAAAACATGCCTCAATTACATGTGAAATACTGGGTAAATAACAAGACACAACAAAAACTCCTCATCCGATAAAATTTCATTACATCAATATAATTAACATTATTAGGAAAATATATATATCTCACCCATATATGATATGATAAATCTAAATCCAAAAATTCCAAAAAAAAATAAAAAGAGAATTATTAAATCTAAAAACACAATCAAATTATTCAAATTTGATATATATAGATAATTAATTAAAGGAATGAAACTATTGTAAATATCATTCAATGGAAAATGACTTAATCTAGATGATGATATTCATCATCATCCACTCACATCAATAATAAAAAATATTATAACAGTCTATAGTATAAAACCTATACATTTGATAAATGTTATTAAATCCATGAATTAATTGTGAAATAATCAATTATTATCTCCAATTATAAATTTTTACAAGTTATATATTAAATCCATGTGTGTGGTGTTACATGGTTTCCAACCCCCCCCCCATTCAGTCAATTCATAAGATAGTCATGGTATGTGTGATGGGTTTCATATATAAATTTCAATTTAGAAAATTTATTGAATATATAAAACAAATGTGAAAGGTTTTATTCCACTCTACAATATGATGTTTTTCTATAACCTCATGGTAAAACATTCCATGATATATGAAAATAGTATATATTAAAAACCATCCTAAAAATAATGATGCACATATATAATATATCCAAAAAACTCTGGGAATGTCTTAATAAAATCCTAATCTTCATGAAATAATGGTCCCTCAAACAATAGGGGAAATAATACTAGCCTATAGCTACATAGAAAAATCAATGGGATCTATGAAATAACAACAATATATATGGAATAATTTTAAACACTAATGTAATTTGAAAAAAATTATTTTTTCATATTAGATAAAAATTTATTAATTATATATCATTTTTACTTTTATAGTGAACTCTATGTATGGTAATATGGCCAACACACAACATGATAAATTATACTCATAGTAAATAAGTTATGTGATGAATATGACTCGAGGTAAGGGAATTCATCTATATCTCTATTGAATAATGTATTTTTTATGGTTAGAAACTAAATTATTTTATGATGTGTTTAAATATTGAAGTTGACATTCATTTCATTCAATGTTTTTAAAATGGAATCATTCTGTACAAATTATTGGACATTCGTTATGGATGACAGAAGGAATGTTCTTTTTTGACATATATGGAAACAATGACTTCTCCAACTCCATGACCAATAGTTGATATTTGGATTCCACGAATATAATAATAGTTTTTAAATGTAAAATAAATAAATTAATTTTTTCTAGGTATATCTATAATGAAAATGGTTTTGAAAATGGAATGATTAATTAAATATCTTGAAATATTTTTTTATTTCAAATGAAATATTATGAGTGAAATTCATAAATATAAAATATTTAATATGTTATGATTATATAATTTTAAATAAACATTTTTTTGGTGGTTCCATGATAAACCAATGATGGGTGGTTATGTTATAGCTTCCAAAGAACTTTCTATAGTTGTCTCCCATATGGTTAATTTATTTTTTAAGAGGGACATGTATGGAATTCAATTTCATGGTTATTATATTTATCATTAATTATTTCCCAAGTTTCATTTATTTTTTATATATTCCTTTTAGGGGTATTATGTTAATATTTTTATTATAAAAAGGTTACAAAATGTGTTTATTTTCAAGGGAAATTAATTTCTTCTTCTTAACGTTTAATTTTATTACATAATGTTAATTTATTCATTGGTATTCATGCTTCATTAAAACTAATAGTTTTTCTCTTATATGAATATATTAGATATAATATTGTTCTAATCACATGTTTTAAAATGGTTTAGATTTATTTGTTGGACGATAGAGACAAGGATTAAATCAAGGTAGATGACTGATCCTAGAAAGAAACAATGTTTTCGTTAATTTTTTTTTATTTTTTGAGAAGAATATATATTGAGTAGAAGTTTATACACTATAATATTTGATATTTTATGTATGAATTATGGAATCATTCTAATATTCTATATACCTGAATGGATACTCATAGTGAAATAATATAATATTCATAACATAACTCGTGATTTTTTAATTTTTTTTCTGAATGTGGCCTTATAGTTGGGATCAAATGCCTCTTTAGATAACATTATAGGGTAGGGTAACAGTAATATCATACACATGAAATACTTTACCTTATGGAAATGTTAAAATGATACTGAATTTTAATATTATCATATTTCTTCATCTAAAATATGTCTTTTCAGAATAGTATTCTTTAAAGAAAACATGTAAGAAGTAGTGGGAATGGACATAGAGGAAAGAATCATCCCAATATAATATCCCAAGATGGTAAGAATAAGAAATTAGTAGTTCTTTAGAGTGAATGATCAACTGAATAGAGTGCTAAATGTTGGTGGTTCTATTGAAGATATAAATAACATATAAGCTCGTGTGAATGACGATATTAGTTAATTTTATGAGACCAAATCCCCAATCATTTAGAGGATCATCTGTCCATTTTCTAGATGAAGGATGTCTTAAATAAATATAAAATATATTATAATACATGGGGTTTTTAGAGAAACAAAAGTTTTCTCATGAAATATTTCATTTCCATGGTGATGTCGGTCAACAATGTTCAATGGTTACAAAAATCAGAAGAACTATACATATTTATCCCATATAATGTAATGAATTTAAAAATATCTTCCTTTAGAAATATTTTCCAATGATAGATTGATTTTGGATGGAAGATAAATTATTCTAACTGAGAAAATACAAGGAATATTATGTGGATACATATGAATTATGATTCATTCATTTGGAATAGTATGTCACAATTTTTTTTAGGATTTGGATAGTAAGATAAATCAATTTTACTTAGGCTTGGATCCAAGATATCAAATGGACGTAACTTCTCATTATTTTAAAATGAATGAGGAACTTTTTTAATTATTTGAGAAGGTAAAAATTGATTTTTCAATGATGATGTGTCTCATGTGAAAAAGAAAAAGAATAGGTTCGGTGTGGACGTGATGGGTAAGCATTCATCAATGACTTTTGGACATAAAAAAACATAAATTTTCATCCTTCAAGAAGTTTAGTAAACGCATCCCTGGGAATTTATTTCAAAGTATTTGATTATATTTTGATTTTTAATGAATGTTTATATTGTTCATTAAAGAATCGTGGATGATATTTCAAAAAATGGAAGGAAAATTTATGTTTTTTTAGCTACAATAATATTGGAAATTATGAAATTGTGTGTCCAAAGATGATTCCCTAGGCTGGATACTAGCAATATCTAAAGAAAAATGCTGTGAAAAATATATTTTCATACTACAAAATTTGACATTGGGCCATCATATTAATATGAGAATGTTATGTTAGATGTTTTTTCAAAATATTCCAACACTTTATTTTATATATATTCACATTATTTCATTTATAATAGATATAAAAATAAATTATAAATATCTCCCAATTATGTGATATTAACCTCTTAGAAAAAACTCTTGTTGTAAGTATTAATTACACCATTATTTATAAAAATATTACAATTAGTATTGGTGGTATATACTTTCCTAGAAAAAATTATTGAACATCTCATATTAGGGTTTGATATAAATTTTTAGGGAGTGGATTTCAGTTTTTCATGATAATATAGATTGCGATGCCGTGAATTTTTTATTGATTGATTTCATAAATTTGATAATATTCCATGAAGTAGAGATATTAGATAAATATAGAAATTAATGTTATCTAGTTAATGTTTTTTAAAAAATAAATTGATTTTATTAGTGATATTTTAGATGAGAATAAACTTATGGATTTTTTTCTGATGATTTTCATGGGTTACTCTTGATCGGGATATTGAATTTACTATTAATTTATTACCTGATTCTAATAACATATATAAACTCAATGATAGAATGTCTTATGTTGAAATAGTGGAATTTAAAACCATTTACAATAATTTATTTATTAATATTTCATTAGACCTAGAACATTACCCTAGGTGTTTTTATTTTATTTTTGAAAAATATTAATGGTTCCATGATACTTTTTTTATAGAAAATTGAATAACTATGTTATTTAGAAATATAATAATTTTCCTAATATATATGATTTGTTTGATCATCTATAGGGAGTATATTATTTCTGGAAGATTGTTTTGAGGTCCACGTACCCTTTGTTAAAGGTGAAGTAGGAAGTCATTCCAATTAATGAGTTTCGAATTACATATAAGAAATATGAGTTTGTGGTTATACCCTCTGTGTTATATAATCCCCATTTTATATTTATGATTCTTTTTAATGATGTATTCCATCAGTTTTTGGATCAGTTTGTTGTTTATTTAAAATATTAGATTTTATTATATTCTGAAATTCTAGAGAAATATGAGTACAACAAAAGGTTTTTTTTGAAAATTGTAAAAGAAACAAAACGATAGGGATATATTAGTAATAGGGAATTTTGTTTGAGGAAAATTTCATACCATAGACATATTTTTGATAAATATGCAATAACATTTTACCCTTATGAATTTTTTTTAATATTGTCCAAGACATAAAATTATCATATATATTTGTAGTGTTCTAGGAATAGTGGGTTCTTTCTGATTATTTACTAAAAAACATTATTCGTTATTTTTCCCACTAGTTTATATAACATGTAATGTAGTTGAATTAATATGGATCAAAGAATGTTGTTATTTTAGTAGCTTATAATAGAATAGGTAAATTCTCCATTTTGGCCTAGAAATTATCTAGTGGAAAATTGTTATATAAAGTGATGAATTGTAGAATGGAAATAGTAGATTCATAATAGATAATGTTCATGTAATTGATCATGATTCAAGTCAGTAGAAACCAAAAGAACTAAATTTTCCTACACATGATCTAGAATTAGATTCTGTTGTTTTGGAATTATAAATTTTGATGAATCATTTATATGTTCAAAAGTTTTTAATATATATTGATCTCAAATGTTTGATGTATATATGAACTCCAAAATAATTTAATTTGAGACAATGGATATGGATGAAAAAAATCATGGAATATGATTACATGATTGAAATAATCCCTGAAAATAAAATAATGTGATAATTATTTTGAGTTAAATAATTACTGTTATATAAGCAATGATATATTTTGAACATCGCCTATTGGTTAGTGATTTGATTAATTTTGGCATTGATGTTATTGGTGCATAAAATTACATTATTTTGTTTTTTGTTGTAGTGGAGTCATACAAATGAAAATGATGGATGAAATAAAATACACAAGATAGGGATTTTTATAAAAAGGTATAATTGGTTAAAAAGGGTATGTTATCAGAATATAACACTTATAATGGTTGTGTTTTTTTGGGAGAAGTTTATGAGTGATTTATGATGCATAGTTGAAGAAATAGGTGGTATGTGATTCCAATAGTTATCCATTTTTAGGTCATCCTATATGTACTATGATGTGCATCAACCTTCAAGAGTATATGATATCGTATAGAATTAAAAAGATATTGAGAACTTTGATGTCAATTTTTTTACTTATCATTATGACAAAGACAAATATATGTTTTCAAAGTGGATGCATTAACCATCACCGGTGCCTGAGTGGAAATTGGAAAATATATCTATTGATTTAGTACTGGAATTAAAAAATAAACCACATATTAACAGTTTAATCTACATAATTATTGATATAGTAACTAAATCATCTCATCTTCTTCATATTGAAGACACTTTTTTTGTAGATAAACATCCCATTTGTTTTTTATATAAATAATATATTTAAATTTTGTTCTTATCTCCATTATATCTGATCAAGAACCAAGATTCACAAATATATTTCTCTTAGACTTATAGAAGCAGTTGGATACTCTATTTAATTTCAGTATTACATCATCCATAGTCATATGGGAATTCATAATGAACAATTAATTCCCTTGGAATCATGATATGTAATATTTCAATGGATCTCCAAGAGTGTTGGAATCATCATATTTCATTGAATGAGTTTTAGTATAATAAAAGTTCTCATTTCATTATATTAATGGTTCTATTTCAATAATTATTTGGAATGTAGTGTTTAAAACCATAATTTGTTGATGATGTGTGAGAATGGACGTTGATCAGACGAGAATTGGTTAAGGAGATGACAATGAAAGATAACTTAATTTAGAGAAACATAATGATATCCCTATTTAGGTAGATATTTTATGCAAATAAACAGAGATAATTATTTTCATTCAAGGTAGTTGATCATGTCTTACTTAAAATTTCTCTATTAAAAAGTGTGATGCTTTTTTATAATATAGGGAATCTGAGTCCAAGGATCATTAGACCCTATTAAATCATTGATAATGAAGTATTAGTTTCTTAATAGGAGTATTTTCCATCAAGTTTATCCTAGTTAAACATTTTAAATGTTTTAATGTAAATTTATTATAATTTGGAACCACCTCATTTTCTGGGTCATAAGTAGTTTATTTGGAAGAGAATATTTCTTATGTGTAATAGAAAATTCCCGTTCATGAATATAGAGAGAATTTGTTTTAAAATAACGTTATTCCTAATTTAAATGTTTTATTGTATACCAATATAGTTGATGTGGAAACACATGAATCATGGAATTCAATAAGGGATAAATATCCTCACTCTTTTGATGAGTGAATAAATTATGTTTCCACAATTTCAAAAAGTAGGGAAGTTTTTAACATCATAAGTAATTAAATAAAAATTAATTTTTTATATTAATTAGTAGTTATGAAAAATATTGTAATTTTACCTGAACTTGTGACTCTATGTATGATAGCATTCCTAACGCACAACAATGAGTTTCTCTGAAATGATATGTTCCATAGAAGACTGTGTTATACCATAAAATAGTATGTTGGTAATATTAATATTTTATGTTTTATTTATCTCAGAGTCATAGTACTAGAGAGAATTAATATAAATAAATATATTTTGTTTAAAACAATTTTTATTTTATTTTTGCATTCATTCATCAAAATACATAGACAAAAAATAAAAATATGCATAGTTGTAAAAATAATAATCTCTAATATTTTTTATTGATTGATTTATCTCTATTTTATGGAGAACCCTTTTTAATTTTATTAATTAGACTATTATAATTTTTATATGATAAAATCAAATTAAATTTTGGGGGTGAAACATCATAATTTTCATTGGGTGAATTTTTGGTATTTTAGGTGAACTTTTATATTTAAATGAACATTGAATAACAAAATATATTAATTCTAAAAATGCATTTTATTTCGATTTATATGTATAGATAAATTATTTTCTAAATAGTTTAAATGTATAAGCAAATAAGGTTTTTATCATTTCATACAACTTATTTGAATTGAATAAATTTCACAATGAAATTGGATATAAACATATTATGAACTTTTGAATATTTTTACTATCAATACAAGTTTTCCTGATCCTTTGAAGGGATTAAATTTAAACTAATTTTAGAAAATTATGTGATTTTAAATTTTTTTTTAAAAAGGAATTAAAATTATGCAATAAATATGATATTTTTTTCCAAAATGATCAAAATAGTTTTTTTTCAATAAAGAGAATAGTAAAATTAGTAATTATTTTTATAACCATGGTTAGGCTTAATTTGGTTTGTAAGGGTAAAAATAAAATTACAAATTACCATAACACATTAAAAAATTTCATTGGTAACATGCTTTTGGACCTAAAATAATTATTTGACCTAAATATAACTTTTTTAAGAATATATGATGATGTTATGACATTTATATTATTTTATTCAAATGAATGTCTAATTTCTTACATTTTTATTTCTACCAAGTAAAATATTTTTCATATAGACTTATATAAGGAATATGTAAAAATATAAATAGTAATTAAAAATATAAAAAAGATACCTATTTTATGGTAATTTATTTATAATTTCAATAAAAGAAATTATTAAACTAATTGGTTACACAATGATGACTTAATAATTGCTCAACTAATTGATGAATCAATTAAATTATATAAAAATAATATTAAGAAAGATTATTTGTTATAATTTATATAATCCATTAATTTTATTGATAAAATTGAAATTTTATTGATGTTTAAAATGATATAGTTTGATTATATTTTAAATTTATGACACATTTAAAAAGTCATGATATAAATGGTGTCAAAATTTACAAGAATGTTATTTTATACTATAAAATATTTTATTAAATGATATAATATTTAAAATCAATATTGAAAATAAATTTTTATATGTTGATACTTTCATAAATTTATCTTTTATTGTCCTTTTACCATGTTATGGTAATTATATTAACCCACAATGTATTAATTTCTTGATAAGACAGTAAGAGTTAAAATTGATAAAATAAAATAATATGGATTACAAAAATTCACAAAATGTGTCTAATTTTAATTTGATGATTATATTTCTACGCATAATATATCTAGATGAAACATATTTCATTTTCACCCTTTTTAAAATATGATGTTAATTTATATCCTATTAATATTTTGAAAAATTCCATATATGACCCCTTCATATGGTATATAAGAGCACATGTTATTCTCTATTCTCCACACATAAAAAAACATTTTGGTTCCTAAAATATATGTATAAATAAATTATTATAATCTCATCCCAAATTATATGTTACACTGTTTCTTTATAACACAATCATTATAGGTTTTAATCTGTTAATCAAAACAAATCACCTGAAGTAGATATTTCATTTTTGTTTAAGTATTTTTATTTTATTTCGTGTTTCATTTCCTAAAAATATTTTTTACAGAGGTTTAAATAATAAATATAGTTCCCTGAATATATTTATATTTAATTTTCATATTATAATTACCTATATACATATCCACATCAATCAAATGGTAAAATAATTAATTTTTCCAATGCACGTTGAAATGATCACCTCCATGATCTAATATAACTTGTTTTCCATAATCGTATCTATAGGAAATTAATAATGATGTAATTAATATTAATATGTGTTATTAATTTCATTTTTATCATTATATTACAATAATATATGATTTATTTACATTAATTCAATGTACATATAAATGATAACATCACTAATGAGTACGTGTGAATTATCAACTCGATGAAACGATGTTATTCATTTTCAATCTACACATCACATGAAGAACTATATATAAGATTATTTTTATGATATTAATTATATAATGATCATTTGGTAATGGTAAAATAATATTTTCCATCTTTCAATAACAATCCTTGAAAAAAAGTAAATGTTACATATTCATATTTAAAAATTACTCTGTTCCGGATTGTAACATAGCACATTTTTTAAAAACAAAATAAGCGGTTTTATTTAAAATTATAATTAATTTCTGAAAGTGATTATTATTTAATTAATATTATTCCAGAGATGATTAAATAATGACAAATATTCACTATATACGTTATACAAAAGTCATTCCGGACTCATGTACAAAATTTTAACAAATTTAAAACATGAACATAAATAAGTAATTAATTATAATAAGATGATAATAATTGATATTAAATGCATAATCAATATGAATATGGTTTTCACGAAACTGAATAATTTATATAAGAATTTTATTCAGGAAGATAAAAAACATATGTGATGAATCAGGATTTATGTAAGGGGTTTAATCTCAATCTCCATTAATTGAGAATGATTTTGATGTTGAACACTAGATTATTTTATGGGTTTAATAAATGAAACATTTTACTTTTAATTCATTTGAGAGTTTAAATGATGAATAATTCTATATGGGGTGCATGAAATTATAAACAACTGACATAATCAATTATTCTTTTTAATGTATATAGTGACAAGAACTTATCCGCAGCGAGGAAATTTTTTTTATATTTCATTAATCTACATGACTTATTGTTTTAAAAAAAATCACTTATTCCCATTTTGGGTATTTCATAATTGAAAATAGCATTGAAAATGAAATTTATATTTTAAAATATTTAAATGTATTTCTTTGATTTTAAATGAAATAATATGAGTAAAATTATGAAAATTGTAATCTTTTCTATGTTATGAATATATTATATAATTATAAATTTAATGGGTGGTTTCATGATAAAACATGGATGGTTATTCCATGAAAAATCAAGGAATGGTGATTATGTAATATCGTAAGATGCATTGTGTATGAATGTTGACTATATGTTTATTCAATTTTGTAATAATGGAATTTATGGAATTCGACAGCAGGGTTATTATATTCAAGTATAAATATGTCGCATGTTATCATTATGTGTTATTTATGATTTACATGGGTTTTATGGTAATATTTTGATTAAAAATATTAATTAATGATATTGTTTTCAGGGGAATGTATTTACTACATATTAATAGTGAAATGTAATAATTTATGATAATGTATTGATGGGTTTTAATGATTTCATGAGACTAAAATTGTCCATAAATATTAATCCCTAAGTTAGATTTTGGCGCTCATCCATGGCATTAAAATGTTTTTAATGGGATTTAAGGGAGTATAGTGAAATGATTAGATCACAAGAGATTATTGAACATAAAAAAACCATGTTTAATATTAATTTTTTTTTGTTTTATGATAAACATATATAATAACTATATGTGTCTATGTTGTTATTATTTATTTATTCTGTATTAATTATGGTTGAGTTCCCAAGAACTCTAAATCATAAATGATACTCAATATAAAAAAGGCATATTCATGACTTAATTAATGATTTTTTATTTTTTAAGGTCGTTACAATATAATAATTATTCTGAATTTATCTTCTATCATTTATGATAAAACAGATATTTAAATGAAGAACCTTGTTTCCTAATATTCAACCAAACTAATCCTGAAAACAATTCCATGATATAGCTCATGGTCCATTTTTCATGGGTTTTAAAATTGGTTGGGCCACTAAATTTTATATCTCTAGGCTGTATTCCACGCATCTAACTCCTCTCCAAAACTAGACTTTTAAATAGATTATCAAATAATACAACATAAATTAACACAATAAAACCACCTTACAACAGAAATTTTTTCAAAGACACAAGAAATATTTCCACAGCCTCCTCATGTAACCTATAATTCATACAAATCACAACATAAAAATTCGGTAAGGATGATACCATTATATTAAATAACCCAAAATGATTATTTCTAAAGAGAATCCATTAAAAAGAATGGAAATCATCATACACTGCCAGCCCATTCAAGAAATTAATCATGTGAAAACAACCAATTGAGATTGACATATAACAAAAATTCACTCAGTATAATTACAAATATAACAGACCACCAATGGTGAAAATAAAAAAAATAAAAGATATGTTTATAATTAAGGAATCATAGTCATTGACTATAATAAAATTTACTATTTATATCATGTTATCTTATTGTACTGGGGTGTGTAGGTTCGAACTAGAAATAAGGAAAATGTTATCTTACCAAGAAAGAAATAAACTAAAAAATTTAAAAATTAAAGTATAGTATTTATGGAAAATAAATGTGAAATTTAATTTTATGGTATTGAAAAAACAATAATTAAAATAAAAAGGCTTAAAAATTAAGGAGAGGTGAAAAAAGGATGGGAATCAAAAAATAATTGGGGAAAAATTAATTGAAAATGACAATTTTGTCACACAAATTTATCCATATAAGTACTGATCGTTTTTCAATATATAATTTTAGTAACTTACTATAATTATATAAATAAATTATCTATAGAACTCACTTATGTACTATTATTAATAATATTACTCAATACATGTATTTTTATTCTTAGTGAAGTGGAAAACCACAACTTGTTCTATATAATTAACAAATTTTCTTCCATAAAAGTAATCATATCATATAATGATCAAATGTTGGTTAATTGATTAGTGTAAAATGGACGGTCCTAGGTATGTTAAAGTGATAACTGTGTGAAAAAGATAAATATACCTTTATGATTAAAATTTATGTAATTATAAGTAAAACATTTGCAATAAATATTATAAAACTCCCTTCAAATACATATTTACACATAGCATCAATAATAAAATTTAATTATTTTATATAATTATTTTGTTATGAATGTATACGAGGTGAAGAGAAAGAGAATATTAATCCTCTCTGGTGTGATCATATTCTCCTTATATATCTTATTCCTCATTCACAACATCAGGTAATAATATTCTAGACCCGGTCTAGATAAATTTGGTACTCTCCATTAGAATGGTTTTATGTTTTTTATTTAGGATTCCACATTTTTTACGAGACAATGAATTATCATAAAAATTACTCATGAACCATCTCTAGTCCTGATCACGTAGTTGTATTTTTTGATATCTTCACTCCTATACTCTAGGTTTTTTGGCTTGATATGTAACTCCATTATTATAGGTGAATCCACTAAATATAATCAAACCATATTCCAACCACTATAAAACCCTCTACAGAACACCTTATGATGAACATTAACATGTATTTAGAGAAGTTCATTCTACATTGGGTTTAAATGAATGAGTCCATATTCTTAAACGGGTGTTCCACTTGTTTTCTTGATACCTTCATTCGATTTTCTAAATTTTAATTTTGAAATTAGGGGTTTCAATTATGTATAATAATTAGGTAATTTCCAAAAATCATAATGGATGTATAATTTGTTTTGGAAAATATTATTCAATATTTTAAAAAATAAATTTTTATCAATAAAGAATAAATAAATTACCCCTATATGAAATGCTTTTTTAATTATTTTTATCTTCTATTATGAAATTTACTATTAAGGATTTTATTTACTATTGAAATAAAATTTATTTCAATAATCGTTATTTGAAAAGTATAATTCAAATTTGGAAACATTAAATTCATCCAAAAAAAATATTTTTTCTCAAATTCAATGCCCTAGTCATAATCATTTGAAGAAAATAGATGTAAAAATAAAACTATTAAAGTGTTTTGCGATTTTATTAGAAATTATATTCTCCCACAGAATCTCTCTTGATGTAAATTTTATTTATCTTAAAATTTTAATTATTTTACTGTCATTTTGGTTTTATTGTTTATGAAAATTCATCAAATAAAATATTAGGGACTTCATTAAACACACTACCTATTTTATATCCAATTTTATTTGTGAAAGTTATCTTTTTCTCCAACATGATATACACAAAGAATTCAGTATCTCAAAATAATTTGGAAAAACCATTGGATGGGAAATATATTAAAATTAGTGTGATTAGTAAAACATGTAAAAGATAAAAAATAATAATTAAATCTTTAAACATGACTAAGTGTTCTATTAATATCACATTTGGATGTATATCATAGAGAATAATTCAAATAAAAATGTTCAATGCAAATTATTATTAGAAGATATACTCATGAAATATTAGATAAAATTTTTATTTAATGAAATAATTAAAATGTAAACACCAATTATGTCTTTTGAATAATGAATAATTTATCCACCTCAAAATCAAAATCAAACTTGAATCATTTGAAAAAACTACCAACTAAACAAGTTAATATGGTCTTTAAAAACAAGAGGCTTTTGGAAACGTTATGGTTTTTGTTGTGTACAACATTAAATCACCCACATGTATATTATAATACCCCCCCACATAAAACCAAACATTATCCCCAATTTTGAATCTAATATCGATGCAATAAGAATGATTATGTAATTTAAAATGGTGGTGAAATTGTGTAGTGATTTGGGATGCACAAGATCACTTATAATATCATATTTTTTCACATATCCTGGAAGATACATAGGGTTATACTATCCACTAACTACAATATATTAGTTTTCACATTCTTTTTTTGAAAACATTTTTAGTAAACAATTGTGTTTCAATATTATTTTCTGAAGGATATAAAAATCTGCATGAAATTTAAATATTTCGATAAATAAAAAATTATGAAATAGTATAGGTTACCAGAAAAAATAAATAGGTATTTCTTGATAATTAATGGTACATTTTAATATTATTTCCATTATACAAAATTAAAAACCTAGTTATATATAATATAAAAAATATGAGAATCTGTTAAATTATAGAAATTATAGAAATTACTCTAATAATTATTGAATCAAATATAATTTGAGTTCATTCAATTGAAATTGTGAATTTTTTAGGGAATAAAAAATGATTCCTCAGTTATATTATGTAAAAATTTAAATTATATCAATTGCATAATTATATATGAAATGATAAAATAAAATAAAATCAAATGTATATGTGAGGTTGGTATTACCAAATACCAAAAAATATATATTATATTTACATTGAATAATAATATAAATATATTTCAATAGATTAGTGATAATTATTTGATCATATGTTTCATTTTTTTTATTAACTATCTATATATATTAATGACACTCAACATATATTTCACTGACTAGCCAAAATATCTTTTGAATGAACCATATCGGAATTCATTCCTGTAAACAATCCATTTCAATTTTGTTTCATTATCCTGATGTGAGGTCAATAAAATATATTCACAATCACATTAATATATTATATGTTCTTTGAACCAAACACATAGTCAATTTAATCCTTCTCTTTGTTAGTTGAGTGATGATATGATTAACTAGATCAGGATTAATTTTTCATAAACTCTTATGGTCATTCATTCATAAATACTCAAGGACAGTACAACTCCTCAAGTGTTAGTTCATTTCACCATATTGTGGTTCCTTTGTAATTGTTTATGGCAGACTAAAGATAAAATATTTTCACATACATGTGTGTTCACATGATATTCCACACATCCAAATCATAATGTTTTAATGATTGACAATCTTCATTTAGCCAATCAGAGATATAGTCGATCAATAATATTCCCATTCAGCCTAATGTGTCTTTTTTCAATTGATATACCTATCAAATGATCACTAAAACACATGGTTATGTATTTACATCATGCAGTTAGACTATAACATACATTTTTTTAATGGAATCATTGTAAGGCATATCATCTCTCTACATTTTTCCCCTTATCATAGTCAAATATGAGTTATACGTCTATGTTCAAGCCTAGAATACAAATGAGTTAGACAATTTATTTTGAAAATGATGAAAAAACATGAAAAACCCTAGATTTACACCAATAAAGTAACATATTTATATTCATAATCCCCACATAATTTTGGTGGGGGGGTGGTTCATCACTCTACGTCACTCAACTGAGCATCTTCATCCTCATAGGGTTTGCAGTCTCCCCAGCATCATTGGATCTTTTCCTCCACATTCACCAGTTCTTTCTTCTCCAGAAAAATTTTTCCAAGATTTTCCCTCCCAAGGTCTTCTCCTATCCTAATATTAATGGATATTGGTATCCTCTCAGTTTTTGTCTTCCACCAAATCTATAGAGGTCTTTCTATAGCTTCTATATTGTGCCTGTTGTTTGAGTTTCATCGCTCCTCTCCAGATAGGATCTGGAATGACTGGAACAATGAGGGTCTTGGATATTATTTTTTCTATTAAGGGTCCCCTAAACATATCATATATTTTTCATTTAGTGATTTAGCCAACATTTTCATTCTAGTGTTTCAACCCATTATAGTGTTTTTTTTTCCTTTCATATTTTTATGTTGTTTTCATTGGTTCCGTTTAGGGTTCCAATCTTATTCCTTCTCCCTCTCTATAAATTGTTTTAGTTTGTCTTCTATTTATGATTTTTATAGGTGTTGTATTCTATTATTATATTAATGGTTCTATAATCGGGTTATTTGGGGATGTGGTGAGGGCATAAGGTGGTGTTTGTTTCGAAAAGTGTATTAAATAAGTTAAGGTGACACAAAGAAAAATATTCCTGAATGAGATTCTGGATTATCGAATTACACAGTTGGAGGGTTTCATTAAATGTGACTAGGGTTAGGTAGAGTTTCAATGGCTTAGGCATACTAATGACATTCTCATCTATTTGGCTTCCTGATGAGGTCGATTCCATGGTTTGATTTGTTTAGTTTTTAATTTGGTAATCAAGTATCCCTAGTTAATGGTATCCCTAGTTGGAGATATTGTAGGTTTTATCTTCCGATTATTATGGAATTGATGTTAAATCTGGTGATGGAAGTTGGTGTCATGTGATATTATCTTATGTGTATGTTATTGGTTTGAACATGTTCTTAGGTAGATAATGATGACCTTTGTAATTTGATATTTGCATCCTTTTTCTTCTAGAAGGGTCTAGGAATTCTAAAGTGTGTGTGTAGTGATTGTTTACATTTTTGTAGAATTTTATCTTATGGATATTCTATTAGGGATCAAACTTAATCATTAAATGCTTCATTGGAATTTAATTAAAAATGTATTGTGGACAAATTCTTATCCACACATACAATTCTAGTCTTACAATGATCTGTTAGTGGGTACAATTTCTAGATTGTTGTCACAATACTATTTCACTTTGAAAAACTATCATGTTAAATAAGAGATATTAATACACCAATATTAGGTAATTTATTCATGAATATATTTATGTAATTCAGAAAATATATATTGACCAATAAATTCTTGGAACATAATTTCAAATATAGAACAAAATTTTTATATAAATTGAACATAATAGTCATTATGTTTGTAAAAAAAATATCATAGTTCACTACTTTTGTTAATGAAATCATCAACGAGTGGTCATATATAGTAATTAAATCCTTATATTAATTAATTTTAATGATAAATATTTATTTCTAGAACCTAAATTCAAAATAGAAAATATATAACTATCCAATATCTTCATTGATGTCTCCTTAATATATGAGAAAAAATTTTATAATACAAAATGTTCCATTTTACATTGTATGTCTAACTAGAATTCTATATCAAAATTACAATTTATCTCCCTTGAAACCATAACATGGCTTCAAAATTTTATCATAAGCATGTAGAGGTATAGGAAAACCTCTATAAATATCTTAATGTCTTGGCAGTCATGATCAATATAAAATATAATTAACAAATGTTTAATTATATCATGATGAGAGTGATATAAAATAAAATTCATGTTATAAAAAATAGAAAATATAACCACAAAAGGAGAGGTTTTCTGATTTAAACCATTATGATTATAAAACATTCAAAACCAAAAAGCATTATTAAAGAATAGACATTTCATAGTCATCAGTAAAATGGTTTTCTTATTTATCTCTTAAGTATCCAAAAATAATTCTTTATTTATATTGATTTTGTATCAATATAATATTTCTAAATGATTTATATATTGAATTTTGTATTATTTAATCATAAAGGGTATGGAAATTCCTCATATAATAATTTCTAAAAACATCTTCAAAAACATCTATTAGTGAACATATATACTATTATAGTAATCCACGGCTAAGTACCATCTAAAAAAATTACCCCAAACGATTTTTAAAAAAACTATGGGTTGTTCCCAATCAAAATTGGCTTGAAACTAGGAACCAGGCATCGAATAAAAACTAGATGTAATGATTTCACCCATCCAAAGTAAACTACATGATGGAATATACATATATACATATATATATATATATATATATAATAGTGACAAATTGTGGAATAGATAAATTTCATCCACAAATGAAATAAGCTAGTGGAAACAATTCAACTCAAAAATAGTAAGAACAACCAAATGTACAAGGGCATTCATTAATTGGAAAAAAACATAAAATAACTCATCTATATATTTTCATAGAAAAAAATCAAACTATACGACCAACAACATCCCAAAAAAAGAGGAAAAAAACATCACAACCTCACTATAGAGATTTTCATTTCCTAGCATCAGAATACATACAATGATCTGTGAACCACCTAATGGTTGATCAGTGTGTGAATTAAAATGATTAGTGGTATCCCGCTAAGGTGATCTATAACAACAATCAGTCAAATAATATAATCATTAAAAACAATTATGAAAACCTATAATGATAAACAATCATATTTCATATATCATAGTAATGGGAAGTAATTAATTTAAACATTCTATACGGTACAAAAATAATACGTGTAAAATAGTTTCAATATGTTTTATATACATAAAATATGATAAAGAATTATCAGATAACATATCAGATCCCTATAAGTACAATGTAAACTAGTACAAGTCCAAGAACATGTAACATCATTCCAGGGATTAGTATAGGTCAGCCTAGGAGACTAATCATACTATTATAAATTACTACTGCACAATCAGGTCTGTTGAACATAATACCATGTAGAAGATAGACACTATATGGATGAATCGATAAACAATGAAAATATCATACTCCTAGAACCGTAGGCCGTGGAAGTAGAGTAACACCCCAAGAGTGACCCCCATGATAATATGTGGGTAATGGATATACTATCTTCCATCAAAATAAGTACCCATGTCTTCGAATATGCTATATATTTTTAAACATTTCATCAAAACTAAATTTGAAATTTTTTTCAAAAATAAAATTCATAAATCATTGAAAATACCCATTTGATTTAAAAAATAATAATGTAATGCCACCAAATTATTAGAAGGTGGTATCCACATGCATAAGTCTATCACTCTTTCATATAATTTCATATATAAAACAAATTATCAAATTAGAGAAAAAAAATTAACACAACATAGTCTAGATAAGTAACCACATGCCTAAAACATGGGTTAAATACACTTACAATGATATCCCAACACATAATAATGAAATTATGATAAAAATTGACCTAAATTCAATCCTTTTATATTAAAATTAATTTAATAATCAAAACGATCATTTTGAAGATTGGAAACACAATATACCTCCTTGAACTCACATCCTACACCACGACCTACAAAAGATTCATCCTTCAGAGGAAAATCATATAGAAATTATATAAGAAATAAAGAAAATTATCATCATTTATTATAATTAAAATATTTTTAAAATAATTGGCATAGTGATATTAAATATAAGGAATAAAAATTTGAATGATCTCCCATGGAAATTCCCAGAAAATGAAAAAAATTGAAAAATCTGATATCTAAATGATATAGAATGAGAATAGGGCTATAAAAATGCATCGGGGGAGATTATAGTGTGATAGGGGAGATATTAATATCCAAATGAAAAAGTCATAAATAACAAATTACCTTAAAATCCCATATTATGAGATTTCTTATTTGGTAATTCCTATTCATTTTGAGAAAACATGAAAACCAAATATGTAAAAATACAATCACCTTAGGTTAACATTATAATTTTTAACATTATATAGTGTTTAGTCATCACACCATTTAGTAGTTCAAGGAATCATTCTAGCACCAAATAAATTATGTGTAAACATGTTAAACAGTGTGTAAACATCTCATTATCAGTAACACTAGATTACATCATCTCAGTAATAAATACATGACATGTAAATACAATTTAAATTTTTTATTTCTTCGATAAATATTGAAAATGATAGATTCTATAGAAAAAATATCCCAAAATAATTATGTTTTTCTATGAAGTCAGAGATAATCCTACAAATCCATTAGCAGTTTTGACTTGGAATCCATTAATTAAGAAAATCATATATCCCCATTATATAGGTAATTTTAGCCAATAAATAGTCTGCATTATCCAAAATCCAAATATGCACCCAAAACTGTATGGAAAAAAGAGAGATGATAAATTATAGAATGTAGGTAATGCAATGTTTAAATTCCACGTTATAATACTTGTCATCCCAATTAAATCACATTGTAGATTAATTATTTGAAAATGTGTGATAATATTTCCCCCTCATCAACAAATAACACTTCCACGTCTTATGAGAATATGATTTGTTTCACCATATCACTCAAACTAGTTAAAATATATTCCCATTCGAGACATTTACATGAGATTCACTGATCTCCACTAGATCCTATTTAATTGAATTATCTATCAAAATTCCAATCTCTACCCCACTCAAAACATCATAGAGATAAAGATGGAATTTAATATGCTGCTATATGGGTAACACATCCTGAATACATATCAATATAACCAAAATATCTAATCAATAAACAAATGTACCAATCTTGTAAGTGACCTTATAATTTCTAAAATATCACTGATCTAACATTCCATTTTTTTCAAATCCGATAGTGACCCATTTAAGGATAATCGAATAAATACAAATTCATAAATATAAATATAAAAACAATATCTCCAAATATCCAAAAAAATCTATTAAAAATGTGCTATAAAATCATGATGATGCATATAATGGGTCTCCACTAACATCTCCTGAATATGAATCATTCCCACAAAAGGGGATTCTCCCAACTCTACCAAAAAATGTTTTTACCTTCATGGGTGACCATATAAAGCCTCGAAAAGATTCATTCTAACCAATGAATATTTATTATTATTATAATACAACAAAAACTCGTATATGGATAACATATGATCATCATAAACCTATAACATATGAAAATATAAAGTTATCTGGAAACTGAATAGTATATTATATCAAACCGTCCGTCTAGGGATTGTAATATATACACTTCCTAACTATTTTCCCCATAAACTCTTGGAGACTCATTAATAATATTGATGTATGTCAATGAATTGTGTATGAAATATTATTATAAATAATGAAATGTAACCTCATAATATCACGCACGTACAACTTACCAAAATCAATAACTATAGGGGTGTCCATGATCAGAATAAAATAAGATGACCTTATCAACTGATAAAACACCTACCATATATTATTACTCCAACAAAATGTCTGTGTCAATTTGATGAAAAATTACTTGTATTCCTTATCCCATTTCTAAACGATCAATATTATAAGATAGATAAAATTAAAAGGTTTCATATTCTCTCCATTAAATTATTTCTATGTGTAATAATATGAAACATAGTCATTAATGGTATTCTTGATACCCTAACACCAGAATCACCCTCACATGTCATTATACATTTGTATAGTTCCTATATAAATAAACCTCAAATAACTATAACAAGCAACCAAAAATGATCTTCTCACTAATGTTGGGACAATAGAGAGATCATAAAAAATAGAGAATACTATGTAAGGAGACAAACCAACAAGGAATGGTATCCCCATAGTATAGGGTGTTCTGAATTCCTCTAATCACATTATTACTCATATGACCCTATAGAATCGACTCAAGGAGAGATAATTATTACTAAACATTGTTCAGATAAAAAAAGTAATTCATCTAAACATCCCAGTAGAACTGAGAAAAGGGCCCTATAAATGTACAATATTTATATGATTATGAAATTACCTCCAACTAAATTTTCCACATATAAATGCATACAATGAAATTCCCCACCCATAGGGTGTAATAGATGTTGATGTCAAATTTATGAAAGGTATTTAATCCAATTTCTCTATAATATATTGAATTCTATCTAATAAAATAATAATCACATATGCTTATGGTAACAAAATACAATGTATCTCTATAAATATGTTAGTTCCTCCAACATTTATAAACATTTATTAAAGACGGAAAATATAAATCATGAGTTGAGTCATTATTCTCATGCTCTAAAAATTTTAATAACCACAATCAACCAAATGATCATACATCATTAGTACACAACCGAAACTATTAGGAGAATAATAATAAAAACCACATTCACTATTCGAAGCATATGTAAGATCTATGTAGGATATTATATTAGATGTTATTTCATATCATTAATGGAATACTAACACAATTAATCACTAATTAATTTCACCCATTTACTATTATGATTCAATAGTGATACCATCATTGATAAATCATTAATGAACTATCAATAGTATCATGTAAGTCAATGGATGCTCTTTATATATAAGGAGTTTTGTAGATTTGTCCCTAACAATAATTCCTTCACTGTTTTTGGATAAACTAATAAGCCATTCAAGGAAATTGTATTCTCTAAGAACTTTAATTATGTGATCCAACAATTAAATTTTTAAATATTTCTTAAAATATAGATTCGTCATTTTTTCAAAGTAAATATCAAATAGTGCTCATTATTTTAGTCATATATTGAATAAAAAATAATTTAATCCCTGAAAACATCCTTAATAGTGTTGAGATATTAATGGAATATCCATTTAATATATGATATTAAAAGAACATGTGATTTAGTCGAACCAATAAACATCAAAATTTATTTTTATTGTCAGTTCATGTCCTTGAATGATGTCGTCGGTATATTAGAAACACATAATATGAGCTGATGATAACCCTTTGGAAATGGATTTTCAAAAACAACTCTCCTTAAAAGGTCAAACAAATAATCTAAATGATTTAATGGATACATGTTCATAACTATTACATTATTTAATTTCCAAAAGTACATACATAACCATAATGAAACATTTTACTTATATGAAATTGAATAGTGGATACCCATGGAAAAAAACTAGGGTGAGAAAAAAAATCACTTTGAATTCATAAAACCAAATATTGATCTTTATCATATTTCTTGTTTCAATAAAAAAAATCTATTGAAATTAGATGTGTACCTGCCAATATATCTATCTTATAATATTCCAACTCTCTAAGGGAATACCAGATAAATAATCTAGGAAAATTTATGGAAATTCATGATTAATATAATTATGATCATCTATGGAAAACATTTTATTGTGTTCAAATATTATAACATAAATAAATCTTAAGATATGGGTGGATAATTACGACATTTCTAAACCTTAGATCACAATCACACTAAACAACTTGAGATCTCACATTTGCTATAATAAATGATAAACACTAACACAAAAATATACCTTACCATAATGATAAAAAAATAAAATCCATCATGATGTTGTAGTAAAATAATAGATATGGAAGTAATCTAAGAAAAATGACATATTCACTATCTATATCAAACCAGAGGGAAGCCAAAACCACTGTCTACTTCCCATGTGTTGTCGATAAAAATATTATAGAAGAAGTATTATTAACAAGATATTTAATAATATATAATAATCTTCTAGATAAATATGAATGGAAATATTATGCATACAATAAGTAATTTTTTACTAAATAATAAATTAAGATGGTACCTCCCTCTATCGCTAGTATATGGTTTACCAACCTGAAAAAAACTCATATTGCATGATTATGCTTCAGACCGGAGACCAATGGGTAGAGTCTTGTAGTCTTTTATATATATATCTAAACCATAGTATTGTTTAAATATAACGATCATAGAAAATATTGAGATGGGTAAATATCATGAAAAAAATCATGCAGATCACCATTACATCCAAAAATGGTACACATCTTTATTGGTTCAAAACAAGAATCTCTGTTGTACCAATTCTTGCCACACCAATAGGCTGACATTATCACACTACTATATTAAACTAGAATTATAGATGAGTCATTCCATTGAGAACCACCTCCACTACTCCTACAATTATCTTTTCACTTAATATTTTTCTCAGGCCTTCCATAAAAGAATCTACTGGGAGGAAGAGAAGGGGAAGAATAACCTACAGTTCCAATAATATTCATCATTACCATAATTTTCCTATATAAATTCTATATGTTGTTTTAATGTGTTTGATTAAATAAAAATTATCTAATATTTTTTGATAAACCATTTATTAACTTTTGAGCATCCAACTGGGCATTCTGTACTGCATATAGAGAAAAAAATACAATCTAAGAAAACTGATTGGTGTATAGAGACACTGAAAGATATCTATGTTGTAAAGGCAGTAACACCAAAGAAATTCCCATTATCAATGAAAATTGATAAAAATTAGTAAATAATTGTGCATTGAATCCTGTTAATTCAAATCCAACATGTTAATTTCCTTATTACATGTATTTTCATCATCACTTGTTGGGAACCTCATTTACGAACCCACACACTACACCATTATACTATGAGGTGTATCCAAGAAGTCAAAGATATAAATTATCATTTAATGAAAACCCTATACCAATTTATGTTATTATATATACTTATTATAATTTTTCTTATCATGAATGATCTTCCTTGATGTATCTCTATGTCTTCCCGCTTCGGGTAGTGACTGAAGAAATCTATTATAGACTGGCAGTACATTTGGATCAAAAAAAAAATTCATAGATGATATTCTCAATAGGAATCTGATATATAAGAGGATTCCCCAAAGTAGAATCTTATGGATCATTACAGGAACTCATGGATGATATCTAGATGGAATATCATTACTCACTGAAATTTAATATGTTATAAGAAAATAGAATAATCCGAGTACAAATTTTTAAAACAAAAAGAAATAATAAGATTAAGATCAAGAATAGTAAAAAGGAGAAACATATCTAATAATTCCATGGTACCTTATGTCTCTTCATGGAAGGATAGGGTCATGAACTGTATGCAACCTACCATTCATGTATCAACAATACTATCACTAATCTACTAAACAGCCCAAGATAATAAATCCTAAGGATGGGAAACCTCTTAACCAATACATTTCTGAACTTGATATGAATACCCTCACAAACTAGTACACAACCTGAAGTTCCACATACCTATAGGGAGTTACGGATCCATATGTACTAGAAACTATAACATACGAATCATGAAATATCAATAGGGAATTATGTCCCTCAAACTAATGAAACAACAACATGAAATCAATATATATATATATAAAGAGAGATATAGAATAAGATATTAATATATACCATTAATGAATGAAGAAACTGTAAATGATTCATCTCAATAACACATAGAACAACCCAATATTCAAGTATAATTATACAATAAAACTAAAACATTAATCCCACTACTTTATGGGCCAGCATAGCCAAACTCCCACCATCCCACCATTAGATATCCACACACAGCTGATTAAAAAAACCCTCTCAATGAAACACCTTTCCTTCCCCTTAATCAAAAAAATAAGAATGATTACACACCACTAAAGGGTTGAATATAGCGCGACCTATCAATCCTAGTTATATCCCACACTTTTACTTAATTACAAGTCTCTCTACAACAATATGATCATTTTAAACTATAATGAAAACAAGTCACGATTAAGATTTTACCATTTTTAAATATAAAATATTCAAAAACATTGATATTAAATATTCCACATTTCTCAAACATTCCTGGTAGATGAATTTTGAATCCTCTCTTATACATAAAATTTGAGAAAACCATGTGTCACATGTCACATCAACTCCATGGAAGAAAAATATAAAAAATTGAAATACAATGAATTGTTTACATCATCCAATCGATCAATATTGTTATTTCTATAATACTAATCCTATTAAAATTTATAAATAATGGACAAAAATATACTTATAACATAGATATATGTAATAGAGAAACACCCCCATAGTATATCCCCAAACAATGTGAATATATGTCTCCTTTAACAACATGCATATGAAATATATAAACACCCAATGAGTGACCCCATGATAATACAATAATGTTGGATGTAAGATATACATTCCAAATATGTATAAAAGAATTATATTCACTGAATTTCACATACAATATCATCAAAAATAAGTTATGAAAACCATTTCCAAAATCTATTTCATTTTTTTAATTTATCCTTTTATTTTATAAAAATAAGGGATACTTTTTTTAATGAATCTTTTTCATTATAGAAAATCCATCAATAAATAATTCCATTAAATTTTAAAAAAATTATATATATTGATTAATGTAGTAAATAAAAATAACAATGATAGGGAACCACATTACTCATTCCCATTTAACCCATGACTGTAATGAAATCGTAATAGAGAAGAACACTAAGATGAAAATGGGTTCCCATTAACCAATCCTCGCATCATTAAATTTATTCAAAAATAAAAAAATTGGAATATATAATAAAAAAAACATACCTTAATTAACTCACACACGGAACCAAATCTAACAAAAGTGTTAGAATCTAGGGGGAGTCCACATATCATCTATATATGGAATAAATAATATTATTATAACAAATCAGTGATTCAATAATAATTGTGCAATGGGGATACCATGTTCATTTATAAAGAATAAACTGAAGTAATTTTCATCTAATGAAACATACACCAACTATTATGATAATAAATCAAATAATAAAATGATATTAATAGAATGGGGGTATCCCAAATCCCATTTGATAGCACTTAGGTTGAGAGGAGAGAAACCTATATTTTAAATAAAAAATGTATTTATGATGTTTTCTAAATTTCCAAATCAGGAGGATTACAGATACATCAATAAATTACCATATCATCTAAAACATGAGACCAAAATAGGGTGAAAACCAAATAACAATCAGTTAAACTAAAAAATATTCAATTACACATAGTGTGTTCTTCAGGAATTGTGACAGATCGTAGAATATACACTGAACACAATAAAAATGAGTATGCTCATTACGAAGAATTTAAATATCTCACCCATAGTATCGATTGACAAAATATGGATGGTTATTATTATATGATGTGTATTTATGCTCTATAATTTAAATATCCACATTTTTTTTATGAAAACCCAATGCAAACTCTGGTATTCTGCGAACTCTGGTAAAATCACAAAAAATTCATTTACATGTTTAAACCCAAACATCATTGCATTTGAAATAAAATCCCAAATCTATATTTGACATTCAATATAAAACACTCTCCATCAACGAGAGTCCACATTTTTTACTAACCAATGATAAAAATGAAATGAGAAATAAATAAAATCAGGTAAGGGGTATGGCATCTCTAAAGGATATACCTTGTAAAAATGAAACTCCATATTATTATCACCATCCCGGAGGTTCATGTTACCAATTTAAATACTTATAAATTTTCTAGCTGTAGCTATGAATGGTCTACTAAAAATTATATGTACCATTTGATGGGAATTTTATTTTTAGAATAATAAAATTATTGGAAATTTTATGAATCAAAATATATTGACTAAATTTTTATCTACCCATTTATAGAGATGGGAAATTTACCAATCATCAACTAATGAAAAATATAATTTGAACTATTTCCTTCAATTACATCTGGTTAAAAAATAAATAGTTCATAATATTTAGTTTCTAACCCTTGACAATTATACAATTTAACTCCATACCTTATCCAATTCTACACGAAATGATAAATATTTTATTATCTCTCAACTTTACTGGAAATTTTTTTGAGGGGATTCTAACAGTTATATTTATTCTATGCTGACACATTATTTAAAAACACATTGGATATCCAAAAATATCCTATTATTTTAAATATTTACTGTAATTTTCTTTTGTATTAATAAAAGTGAGGGATCAATTTAGTTGTTTAAAACTATTTATGAATCATCAAGTAGATTTTTTCATGATTTGTTTTACTCTTGAAATAGGTCAACTTCTCCCCTTCTTCATAATTTCCATCACTAGTGAACATTCTATCTTGTTTTATCGATTTTGATTCCAATGATTAGTAATATCATCTATTTTATCCTCAATATGTTAAAAAAAACGTTTTCTTTAATTTTCCATTCATTAATATTAGTGGTTGCTATAAAAATTTCTATTTGATTCATTAAAATTCACCCCAGTAGTATACCCATAACCCTAAAACTCAACACAATAGTTTTTATTTATTTTTAATTATACACATTGAATTCTATGGTATATATATATATCTCAATAATGAAAAAATTTTACTGATAAATTATTTTTAAATAAAACATAAATCCCCATAAGAATTTGAATATGTATCCCTTCAAGGATTCTAAAAATGATGTTATAGTTGTGGATAGAATATATGGAAATTATCATATTTAATAATAAGCCCACCACCTGTCAACAAAATGTTTTGGTGAGATAAAAATTCAATTATGGAAATATTTTTTAAAATATATAATTTTTAACTTGTTTTGAATCCCTATAATCCATTAATTCTGATCTCTCATTACCAAAAACATATATAAAAATTGGGGAAATAACATTTAGTGTGATTCAACATTTACTAGGATAATGATTCTATTGATTTATGTAATTATGAACTATTAGAAATTTAGGGGGATTCAATATTATTTATTTTTATCAACCTAAATCACTATTATTGTTACATTTTTGTTAGATTAGGTAACATTTTATTGATCTCATCAGATGTGGTGTCTGATAATTCACCAACACAATACTGATCCACATGATTTTAAGTGTGAAAAATATGATTGATATACAATGATTCTATGTGAACGTGGGAATGAAATTTGTTGTTATAATTTTTTCTATGTGTATATATAAATATATATATTGTATTTTATATGAATTATTCCTCATTTGGGATCAACCATTTGACTTATTCAATATATTATTGCAAATTTTTCAAGAAAAAAAAATTATGACAGATGACTTGAATACTTGGTCTCATTTTTAAATAATTTCATTAGCTAGGTTTTAAATTATGATTCCAAACCTTCTCCCCTAGAATAAAAGGTAATCTAAAAAACTATGATCCTATACAATAATAAAATAGTTGGATATCTATTCGAAAAAATAAGTTTATTTAATAAAATTGGACAATTCCACCTTGGGATAACTAGTACATGATGGTTACCTAAAGAGATATGACTATTTTACTTATTAATAACATGACAATGGATATTGAATATTCATGAATGGTTAGTAGAAATAAAATTAGTTAAAACAATACAAAATTATAAGGAAATATTCAAATTTATTTTTTTGGTTTTGTTTCAATTAATATTTGTAATAGCCCGAAATTTTTGAATAAATCTTGTTTCCTGATTTCATGTGTTATTTTATTTTATTTTTATACTCAACAAAAATGTTTTATTTGATAAACATGATTATAATTAAAATAATACCATTGGTTTTTGAGTTTTATATGACCATCGGTCAATATGACCGCCGTGAACAAAATGTTTTGATTATTGTCTCTAAATATAAGTAATCTGGGTTAATTATTATAGAAAGAAGATTTGATGGCCTCACCTAGTAGTCATGGACCGATCGAAGCCCATCTAACAGAGATTGGGAAGGAGGTAGCACCATTGGCCTTTTCTCTGGACCAAACCCAAGCCGAACTTCATCATGTGAAGCTAGAACGGAATCGCCTTCATGAGAAGATCAAACTGATAGAAATTACTACCCGGGCAATGTTGACCGAGCCGCCCCAAGATTCTATCACCCTAGCACACCTTACTCTTAGGTCCTATGCTGGTATTATAAGGGGCTATGTAATGAGACCATAATTGCCTTTTGTAATCCTTGTTTTAAATAAAAATTGGGATTTCTTCTTATGATGAAGTTTATGAATTTTCAAATGACTGGATAAAAATAGTATGCATATTTTTTATGAATTTTCAAAAGGATATTTTAAAAAAAATGTTTATGTTAACCTTAAATAATTTAAAATGTGTAATGATTCTCAAAAAATGGTCTTCTACAATTATGTTCAGTATGAAATTTAGAGTCTAATAAGATCAACATGATTTTTGATGAATAGTGAATTATGAATAGTGATTTTATGATTAGGATTAGTAATATGACCAAATGGATTAGTAATCTCACTTAAAGAAAGTTTTAAAATAATCTAGGCACCTTGATTAGGTAATGTGATTCAATAAAATGGTTAAATAACGGTTTCATAAATTATTATTCAAGTATTAGTTTTTTCGGGTGAATAGTGTTTTTTAATTAAAAATTTAATTAAAAATAATTAGAAAATTGTTTTTATAAAAAGGACCTTATTTTTGAACTCAGAGCATCGATATTATGTTATGGTAATTTTTGGGGATTTTTTCTGAAAAAATTGAATTTTGGATGAATAGTTTTTTTATTTAAAAATTAAATTAAAAATATTTAAAAAATTATTTTTATAAAATGGATTTCATTTTTGAAATCAGAGCTTTGATATTTGGTTAACGTGAAATTTTGGGATTATTCTGAGAAAGTTGAATTTTCGGTGAATAGTAAAAATACAGTTTTAGGGTTTCAGTATGTTTAATGACATCATAACTGTGACATGGTGATGTCATGAGTTTTTTTAAGGGTTGGCCGGACAAGGGTGATGAATTATTGTTTTTGGGGCCCCATGTGGCCTAACTCCATGATAAATGCCAAGAGAGAGCACATGGGTTTGAGAATAGCACATGTGAGGTGTCCCTTGGTCATTAATGCCTTGTCCCCTCACTTTCCCTATAAATACCAAGCCCTCCTCTCATCAATTCGACTCCCCACTCTTCCCCAACGATGTTCTGGTATCATTACCTCCCAAGGAGCCCTCCCAAGGTGCCCCCAAGCCCTCAAGGTCCCATCCTTTGAGGTTTAAGAGTTACATTTTAAGGTAAGGGATCTGACCCCTCTCTTTCTTTTCATGTAATCTCTTTTATGTCATTCCTATTATGCTCCATGTTTTTATGTGAGAGGATGTTCTTTTATATTCCTCTTACATCCATTTCATGTTTATATGATGAGATATCCCCTCTTACTCTCATCATTTAGTTTTATGAAAGTTTAAGTGACGCCGTTAGGCTGCCGAATTTTTAAGGGATTCTTTCACCCTTCTCATTTTTCATGTTCGATTTTCATGTCAAGTCTTTCAAGTTCCTTTTTATTATGTTGGGGTATGATCTATATATATATAATACTGATCTCTTATGATAATATGATGAGGGACCCTATTTGATCTTGTCAAATCATTTTCTTTTGAAGTTAAGTGACGCCGTAAGGCTGCCGAATTTTCATAAGAGAAATCTAATCTTTTTTCCTTCCATGTTTTTCATTTCAAATGGTATGTCCTTAAAATTTCATTACCATGTCCATATGTCCTTCTTATTCTTTCACCCTACTGTTTTATGGATCATTTATGAGTGGGTGACCCATGTCCCCTCTCATTTCAATGTTTTCTAAAACCCCGAAACATAGCCGTTATGCTGCAGAATTTTCCCCTCAAAATGCCTCTCTCTTTTCTCAAAATTTTTTTATGTTATAAATTGAATACTCAAATCTCTTATTTCTACAAGGGTATTCACATATATATAAAAATGTTCCATTTTATGTTCTGGTATTTACATACATGAGACCCGCTTTCCCTTTCCGTGGGTTTAAAGTGACGTAAAGATCATGTCTTTAAAGCAGTTTTTAAAACGTTATGATTATGAAATGAAACCCATTTATTTTATGCTATGTGGGTTATTTATGAAATGTTTGATGATGATATATGTGTCTCACATGATAATAAAGGCAAATTTAAGGGTGCGCCCTGATAGCGCTCCAATGCATTGGGTAATGATGTAACCACTAGAGATTACAATTTTCACGATACTTTGGTGAATAACCTTGGTAATTTTCAAATGACACCTTGGGGATAGACCTTGGTGATATGTTCATGATTGTCTATGTTAAATGATGTAGCCACATATTCAAGTTATGAAAAATGTTGTTTTTATTATGAAATGCATCATGATTTGTTTCTCATGCCTTAAAGTTTTTTTCATGTCCTTATTGAAGTATATCAAGTTCACATGTAAAATGTTCCTCTTGTTTCCCTTACTGGGCATTCTTCTCACCCTTTCTTTTGATGTATGTCCCTAGGTTATGAGATGTAGTAATGAACCTAGGATGAACATAAGGAGAATCCTTTAAAGTGTTTATGAAAAATGCTTTATGTTGTTTTCATGTATTTTGTTCCTGGTTTCCAAGACACTAAACCTTAAAGATCCTCGGTTTTGTAAAATGTAATGAAAGATTATGTGATAAAGAGGTGGGATGTTATAGTTGGTATCAAAGGATGGTTTAGTTATTTGTGGAAATTAGGATATAAAAACTTTAGGAAAAACCCTATAGAAGAGTTTAAATATAGGAAGTCTTCCTGGTATTTTGGTGAGTATTGAGTAAGGGGTTTCCAAGAAAATACATCCCTGTCTGGATACGAGCAGTTAGAGGTGGCTCTGGCACAGATGTACATAGGGGTAAAACCCGAAAACACCGCTTTGAGCTAGACTCGAACGGGAACTGGTACACGACAACGGGCCTTGCTGCACTCTTGGTTACGACACTCCCGGGGGATATGCTTTGGTAAATTCATAAGCTTAGTATGAACCATTGTTAAAGGAACAAAGAGAAAATAAAATAATGGTTCACATAAGAATATATGATCATGGATAACCTAGAAGGGATCCTAGGGGATCACAAGTTAGGGTATACTTTACTTTTACATGTTATCCTTAGATGCTTTAAGTTTCTTTTCATGATTATTGGCTAAGTATTTAAGCCCCTAACTATAGCTTCTTTTCTTAGTTAATGGCTGAAAATGGAAGAACATGTCCCAACAACCAATGTGATAGGAAATTCTACGATTGCCGTATTATTACGACAGAGATGATTAGGGGATTAAAAGATGATTATTATTTTGGAAGACGTTCACTATTTTGAGGACCATATATGATAGATTACTACGGTATTTTCATTGAGGAGTAAGGTTGACTTATATTTTGAAGAATCAATGAATTTAAGGTGGACTTATAGTAATTTAGGTCACTTACGGGAATGATTAACCTATCTTGGGTAAAATATGTTTAGGTTAGCTACTTTTGTTATAAGATGTTAGGAGTGGTTGATGCTGAATAATGAAGTTTATTTTGGAAGACTATGTTATCAAGTCCTTCTTGTATTTGGGTTTCAATCTTAGTTTGGTTTACTTTGAAGAATTTTAAGGACTGTTATTTATGGAATGGTCTACGATGAACCTTGGGTATTACCATGTAACTTTGAAGATTTAAAAGTAGTTTCCATTCCTATGGGATTCTTTTTGAAGAGTTGTTTTACCTTACCCTTTCTAATTTTGGGATAATGTTTAAAGATAGAAGAAATAGATAGTTTATGTTTTTTGGATTATGTGATTCTCTAGAAGATGATTCTTGTGTTTTGATGAGACCAAGTAGTTTTGAATGCTCATCGTTTGGAGAAAGGATTAGTTTTGGTAGAAACTTATTAAAGTATGAAACTCTACAGGAAGGTAGATATATTTCCTTATGTTTTTGATCTATGTTGTAAATGAATTCCTCAAAGTTATGAAAAGGAACGTAAAACAAAAACGTTGTTGGTTTACGTTTCCTACTGGGTAATCAAATACCGCTTACACACATCATAATTTTGGGATTTTCTGGTGGTTAAATTCCTCCTAATCATGTTTTCTATCACTCTCCTTTAGAACATTACCCTTTGTTTTCTCCTCCATGTCCATGTTTCCTACATGGAATCCTAGTATGAGTAAACTCGGGTGGCCTTTGTACTTCCTTTTATTTCTTTTAAAGTAATGGTGTTACTGACTCTTTTTCCAATGTGGGACTTTCAATGAAATTTCAAAACCCAATTTTAAAAAAAATTGCGAGGACGCAATTTCTTAAGGGGGGAAGATTGTAATAGCCCGAAATTTTTGAATAAATCTTGTTTCCTGATTTCATGTGTTATTTTATTTTATTTTTATACTCAAAAAAATGTTTTATTTGATAAACATGATTATAATTAAAATAATACCATTGGTTTTTGAGTGTTATATGACCATCGGTCAATATGACCACCGTGAACAAAATGTTTTGATTATTGTCTATAAATATAAGTAATCTGGGTTAATTATTATAGAATGAAGATTTGATGGCCTCACCTAGTAGTCGTGGACCGATCAAAGCCCATCTAACAGAGCTTGGGAAGGAGGTAGCACCATTGGGCTTTTCTCTGGACCAAACCCAAGCCGAACTTCATCATGTGAAGCTAGAACGAAATCGCCTTTGCGAGAAGTTCAAACTGATAGAAATTACTACTCGGGCAATGTTGACCGAGCCGCCCCAAGATTCTATCACCCTAGCACACCTTACTCTTAGGTCCTATGCGGGTATTATAAGGGGCTATGTAACGAGACCGTAATTGCCTTGTGTAATCCTTGTTTTAAATAAAAATTGGGATTTCTTCTTATGACGAAGTTTATGAATTTCCAAATGACTGGATAAAAATTGTATGCATATTTTTGATGAATATTCAAAAGGATATTTTAAAAAAAATGTTTTTGTAAACCTTAAATAATCTAAAATGTGTAATGATTCTCAAAAAATGGTCTTCTACAATTATGTTCAGTACGAAATTTAGAGTCTAATAAGATTAACATGATTTTTGATGAATAGTAAATTATGAATAGTGATTTTCTGATTAGGATTAGTAATATGACCAAATGGATTAGCAATCGCACTTAAAGAAAGTTTTAAAATAATCTAGGAACCTTGATTAAGTAATGTGATTCAATAAAATGGTTAAATAACGGTTTCATAAATTATTATTCAAGTATTAGTTTTTTCGGGTGAATAGTGTTTTTTAATTAAAAATTTAATTAAAAATAATTAGAAAATTATTTTTATAAAAAGGACTTTATTTTTGAACTCAGAGCATCGATATTATGTTATGGTAATTTTTGGGGATTTTTCTGAAAAAAATGAATTTTCGATGAATAGTGGTTTTATTTAAAAATTAAATTAAAAATATTTAGAAAATTATTTTTATAAAATGGATTTCATTTTTGAAATCAGAGCTTTGATATTTGGTTAAGGTGAAATTTTGGGATTATTCTGAGAAAGTTGAATTTTCGGTGAATAGTAAAAATACAGTTTTAGGGTTTCGGTATGTTTAATGACATCATAACTGTGTCATGGTGATGTCATGAGTTTTTTTAAGGGCTGGCCGGCCAAGGGTGATGAATTATTGTTTTCGGGGCCCCATGTGGCCTAACTCCATGATAAATGCCAAGGGAGAGCACATGGGTTTGAGAATAGCACATGTGAGGTGTCCCTTGGTCATTAATGCCTTGTCCCCTCACTTTCCCTATAAATACCAAGCCCTCCTCTCATCAATTCGACTCCCCACTCTTCCCCAACGAAGTTCTGGTCTCATTACCTCCCAAGGAGCCCGCCCAAGGTTCCCCCAAGCCCTCAAGGTCCCAACCTTTGAGGTTTAAGAGTTACATTTTAAGGTAAGGGATCCGACCCCTCTCTTTCTAATCATGTAATCTCTTTTATGTCATTCCTAATATGCTCCATGTTTTTTTGTGAGAGGATGTTCATTTATATTCCTCTTACTGCCCTTTCATGTTTATATGATGAGATATCCCCTCTTACTCTCATCATTTCGTTTTATGAAAGTTTAATTGATGCCGTTAGGCTGCCGAATTTTTAAGGGATTCTTTCACCCTTCTCATTTTTCAAGTTCGATTTTCATGTCAAGTCTTTCAAGTTCTTTTTTATTATGTTGGGGTATGATCTCTATATCTATAATACTGATCTCTTATGATCATATGATGAGATACCCTATTTGATCTTGTCAAATCATTTTCTTTTGAAGTTAAGTGACGCCGTAAGGCTGCCGAATTTTCATAAGAGAAATCTAATCTTTTTTCCTTCCATGTTTTTCATTTCATATGGTATGTCCCTAAAATTTCATTACCATGTCCATATGTCCTTCTAATTATTTCACCCTACTTTTTATGGATCATTTATGAGTGGGTGACCCATGTCCCCTCTCATTTCAATGTTTTCTAAAACCCTGAAACTTAGCCGTTTTGCTGCAGAATTTTCCCCTCAAAATGCCTCTCTCTTTTCTCAATTTTTTTTATGTTAAAGTGAATACTCAAAGCTCTTATTATTACAAGGGTATTCACATATATATAAAAATGTTCCATTTTAAATTCTGGGATTTACATACATGAGACCCGCTTTCCCTTTCCGTGGGTTTCAAGTGACGTAAAGATCATGTCTTTAAAGCAGTTTTTAAAACGTTATGATTATGAAATGAAACCCATTTCTTTTATTCTATGTGGGTTATTTATGAAATGTTTGATTATGATATATGTGGCTCACATGATAATAAGGGCAAATTTAAGGGTGCTCCCTGATAGCGCTCCAATGCATTGGGTAATGATGTAACCACTAGAGATTACAATTTTCACGATACCTTGGTGAATAACCTTGGTAATTTTCAAATGACACCTTAGGGATGGACCATGGTGATATGTTCATGATTGTCTATGTTAAATGATGTAGCCACATCTTCAAGTTATGAAAAATGTTGTTTTTATTATGAAATGCATCATGATTTGTTTCTCATGCCTTAAAGTTCTTTTCATGTCCTTATTGAAGTATATCAAGTTCACATGTAAAATGTTCCTCTTGTTTCCCTTACTGGGCCTTCTGCTCACCCTTTCTTTTGATGTATGTCCCTAGGTTATGAGATGCAGTAATGAACCTAGGATGAACTTAAGGAGAAGCCTTTCAAGTGTTTAAGAAGAATTATTTATGTTGTTTTCATGTATTTTGTTCCTGGTTTCCAAGACACTAAACCTTAAAGATCCTCGGTTTTGTAAAATGTAATGAAAGATTATGTGATAAAGATGCAGGATGTTATAATATTTATATTACAATTTTTAGTTTATTGATTCTTTTTAATTTTATATTTTTATTTTGGTGAATAATTTTTGGTATTTCATATATGATAGGATTTATTTCTGATATATGTCACTATGTGTGTATAAAAAAAGTGTCATTAAAAACATTATTTGATCTATTTACACAATAGTGAAGAAAACTAAGATTGTAATATTTTATTTTATTTTACATATTTTTCTTAACAGATTAATTGTTTTCTATATGTTTATTGTTTTTTCATTCATTGACACTCTTACCTTCCCTAAAAATTTTTCTTAATTTTAATAAAATATTGGTGATTGACTATAACAAAATTACATGATTAAAACATAATTATCACTATTTCTACGGTATGTCAATTCAAATCATAGATAATGATAAAGTAATCTGACTATACCAGATAAAAAACCGAAAACTGAAATAAGAAATATAAAAGGAAATATATTATGGGTGAAAATAAATTTTGAAATGTCTTGTGATATTATTGAATGAAATGTTTATGAAATTGATATAACAAGAGTATAGAGGCATTTGAATTATGGATAGAGTTATATAAACTATATTACAAAAAAAATAAAATTATATTACATTGTGATTTTATATATTTAGAAATTCACAAGATTAAATTATCTAAAATGTTATTTTATTAACTAATTTTCATTAGAAAAAAAACAACACAAAATAACTCTCATAATAAATATAGTTCCTAAAAAATCAAGATTTATATTATTCATTTTTTAAAAGAGTAAAATAACAAAATTTTATATTTATTTTCATTAGTTATGAATGAATATTCAATGAGAGAATACACTATTCAATTTTTAGCATAGGAAACAGAGAAAAAAAGAATTTCATGAACAATTTGAAATTAGAACTCTTATTAATTTATCATCGCACCATTATGAATAAAATTTATGAAAACAACAAATAAAACAAATTTCAATTCATCCAAATTATTTAATAATATCATTTCACATGATATAACTAATCCAAATTTAATCTATCTATTTTAATTATAATTTATCTCTAAATCAGTTCCATGCTCCCCATAAGAATGTTAAAAGGTTGATCATGATGGAGATTCCTCCTCTAATTCATGCTGATTCCATATAATTAAAATGAATCCCACACCACCTCATTTCTTGATATCATGGTCAACTGATTTAATCTCTTCCCAATATCGACCACTTAGATAATATTTATGTGGACTTCCTTCCCCTATTGGTAGCTCTACTAATGCTCCTCTACTCAACTGTTTTTCCCCTTGTGTAACATTATGATACAAAATTATTGATGAACCAGAATAATTTTCCTATATTGTAAATTAATTATTGTTTATTCTAAATAAATCTATATGATTCAGTAGGTATTATGAACAATGTATTGAGTGTACCACCAAAAAAATATTCAATTTCATTACTTTAACATTAAATATGTAAACATATTAACATAATTCTACTAACACCCAACACCAAACATTAACGAAATTCTAATATATTTTTATTTAAGATAAATATTATTTTACAACCAGAATCCTACTAACTATTGTATTACATGGAATTAGTATATGTAACCCCATAACAAATTATAAATATATTTAAAATAAATGATACTTTAAAATTTAATTTAATTTAATTTGAAACAAAAATTGATTAATAAGAAAATTATTTTTTTAGAAATTATTTTACCCATGAAAAATTCATTTTAAATGATACGAATATAAATTTCATGAAAAATATTATTAAGGATACATTATCTTTAATATTAATATTTTTTACTGAAACAGCCCTATGTTTTCAAAGGAAACATTGTGCTCAATATCATATAAGATATGCCCCAAGAGGAATAAAAAATTGCAAAATATAATTAATTTAAATCGATTTTTATCACCTAGAAATTGCAATAACAAGAATGATTCATATTAATAAAATTATGAAAAAAACTTTATACATGTTAGTATATTTAAATCACTTTCTTCCAATTAATTATAAATAATGATAAATAACAAATGAATATAATGAATTTGTTTTTTAGAAAAACTATTCCAATGCCTATAATGTAATATAATCTTAATAAATCAAAACAATTACTATCACTGAATGATTTTAACGAAATTTTATTTTATATATAAAATAAATTGTTTATAAATTCACCAAAAATTATTTATTGTCTTATTATAAGAATTGTAAATAGTTGTAGAATAAAAAAACTATATTTTTCTAAAAGGAAATGTTGCAACATTTTGATGGTGCACCTATATTGAACTCTTAGTTTGGAAAGATTTATAATTTTGTTTGTTAAAATAAACATAAATAGTGAATATTGAAATTATAAATTATATTTTCTTGATTTTGTTTGTTATTTTTATTCTATGATTTATTTTTAATTAATACTTAAGGAATTTAATTTTAATTGAAAAATATATTTTATTCATGTTTATTAATATAGTTAACAATTATTTTAAAATTATGTTGATTTATAAATTGTTAAATTATACATCATAAAATCAAATTTATTTCAGTATAATCAATTTCACATTGAAATTTGATATATAAACACTTCAAAGAGTGGAAAATTTCACATTAAAACATATTTTTTTTATTTTTGTGGTTAATGTTAAATATATATTTCGAAATTATCTGAATTGAATAATGTAAAAAAGATTACATACTGGGAATCAGAATTCCCAAATTAATTTTTATTTTTAGTTTCACTTATGGAAATAAAATTTACAACAAAATAAATTATTTACCGAAGACAGGTAAAAAATAAGTTAGGATTATGTTAAATAGGTAAAGACATTAAATGCATTAAAAATACAATATTTGATTTTTTATATTGTTATTTATAGACAATAACCATCCTATATAATATCAATTGTAATCCAATTTATTTAAAATTAATTCCGCCGTAATGTAGATGGATTTAAATATAAAATAATATTTTTTTAATAACTCATACCCACCTCTCCTCAATTAACAAAACCAAAACTTACAACCCCATTAAGAATAAAAAAATGTAGATACTAAAATGTATACCCATACCTATACTCCTAATTATCTAAACATCCATGTTCTGAATGTCTCACCAAAATACATTATCCAATATCCAAAAGGGGTTCTCTTGTATGCGATATTACAATAGTAATTTTATAAAAGTACCCCTCTAAATTTCATTATAACATCATTTTTATCCTTAACTCATTAATCCATAAAGGAATGATACCCACCCAAAAAATTATAATGGGGGTTTATGTTCCTAATAGAACATAGTATGACCATTTCATTTCACATATCTTCTAATTCAATGAAATGAAACTTTTTTCGAAATTTTTGCATTTTATTTTCTATAAAAATAATGAATATTTATTTTCAATTACCACCTTCAATGATGGTTAGAAAAATTTAATTCTATTTAAATAAAATTTTAATATGAATAAAATAACATAGATTATTTTTCTTAACTAATATACAATGATAATATTTAATTATATGAAACTAGTTTGTGATGTTTGGAAAACCCGCCAATATAAACTAAATTTATCAGTGAAACTGTTTCTAATGAATAATCCACAAATCAGGTATAAAAATAATATATGGGACCACGAACTAAAATACATCATTTTACCTGTATTAAAGTTTTATATTATAAATATATTTGTTTTCAATACCAATTTTTTTTAAATATTATTGAATTTTTCTATAAATACATAAATGTATTTAAATATTAAATTTATTAATTTCTCTTATATATTTTAAAAAACTGGTTTTTGAGGGTTTTAGGTATGGGACATTCTCTCAAATATGGTATTTGAAATAGAATGTTTTATTACACATATGATAAGAATTGATTTTTTTTTCATTCATACCATTTTAATTTTTTAGACTTACATTAAAATATTAGAATTTATTATCAAATTAACTTCTTTTATTCTGGCGGATGGTATAATGATGAACCAATGTCAGGTTAGTCCCTTAGATCTCTCCAATTCATTTGATAATGGAAACATTTAATAGATTAGTTTTCATGTAATATTTTATAGTAACTTAATTGTGGTGATTACTTTAAATATTACAATGATGGTGAATCAATGTGTTTTTTGGAATGATAAAATATATGTAATAATGGTTTGACTTCCTATGCAATCTAAATATATTCTATATTTTTTATAACGATTTTAAAAAAATTGATTTATTTTCAAAAGGTATGATATTCATATTTTTAATAAGATGATTACTTTTTATAAATAAAATCATATATTTTACGAAAATGTATTAAGATTCTAACTAGACTAGTTATATCCCTTATTGGATGTTACATCCTAATTTATTAATTATAATACCATGATTCTAGATGTCTAAAAAATAGTAAATTATTTGTATGGATGATGACGTTTAAAAGATTACAATATTGATGATATATCATGAAAATAATAATAGTTTGGTTTTAAAAGGTTTTCCCTCAACGGAATAAAGGGATATTAATTAAAAGTGTATAAATTTATTTTATAGGTGTACTATGTAAGGTTTTTCAAAATAATATATAAATATAAACCAACATGTTCATTGTAAATGAATGAAATGTAATACATGTTCAAAATTCGTAGAGTATGTAATGTTTATGGTCAGGTCTGTACTATTAGTATCAGAGTAGGGTTTAGACAATTTTGGGGGATATTATGCTATATGTGAATATGATATAGATCCTCTATAACCAATTGTATTTTTATTAGGTTTATTATTTTGAATGTTTTCAATAATTTAGTTGTATAGGATAAAAATATAAATCAAATTATATATAAGTGTGTTGAAGGAATAATGTATTATTAAATAATTATGGTATTATCATTACCCTTTATATTATTGTTATTTAAATTATTATTTTGGTGATTAAATGATGATATTTTATACATATGATGTATTTTTTTCAAGACTGAATGAAACTGATCTTTTATACATTATTATCTCTTCTAGATGATTTTATTATCACTATTATTACAAAAGCATATTCAAATGGTTTGGGAAAAAGTTTTTGTATTTAAAAGTACTTCATGAATCTTGTGGACTTATTGAACACATTTTGCTTTCTCCATAGTTTTTAGGGGACGTATTTTTCATTTAATTAATCCTCACATCAACAATATCATATTTTTATAAGGGCCTTTCTTATAAAATTATATTTTTTAAAACCTATCATATAAAATTATCTTTTCTTCCTTTTATATGTTTCATAAATTTGTTCTGAAATTTTTTTACCACTCTCTTACAAAATTTTAATGTCATTTGTACTTATTTTTTATTTTTTTACATAGTGGTTTGATTGGAAATTTTTTTGTCTTTTCATAAAAAATTATCCTTATTTATTATTTAAAAATATGTGGATGGAATTAAATTTTATCATTAATGTCATGATTATGTTTCCCAGCATCTTGAATACTTAATGACTTAAGGATTTATTACAAATATAATATGTTAATTTCAATGGAAATATTTTCTTTTATAATTGCGCATAATTGTTTTCACAACAATCCTGGTATTTACCTTGATAATTATTTCATTTGATCTCTGAAAATTATTTTACATCACAGATACTTTATTTATGTTACACTATTTTAATGGGGATATCATAGAAATTATTAAGACTAGATTTTATGTATGACATTTTTATATTCATATTATAAACCATTTTTCGGGTCATTTTTATGAATCATAATGATATATTACATATTGTTGATTGAATGAATAATTTATTATGGAATATGATTAAGAATCTTGGTTAATGATTCATGAAGGAATTTTAATGAAGGAATTTTTTTACTTATTGAGTTTAAAAATTTATGATATAATTTTATTTCCAAAATATTATAACAGTCATGTAATTCCTATGGATTTTTCTATAATAGGTTCTAATTTCAATATTTTGGATTCAATTGTTAGATGGAATAAATAATTTTGAAAATTGGAAAGACATTGTAGTTTTTTATGATCCATGTAACCCTTAGTTATATTATATGAAATTATATTATTTAAAAAAATTCCTTTTTATTTTTTGACACGTGTTTAATGGAATAGGTATTAGTTTTGGTTAATATGATGTTTAATATAAAGAAATTATGGAATATTAGATTTTTATGAAAAATGGATAGCGGAATAAAATCTTATAGGTTAAGATATATTAATTTAATTGTTTGGATGTATTACAATTATATATAGATTATTATAGCATAGTTTAAAAATGTGACAACCCATAGGATGGGTGAAAAATGGACACATCTAGAATGGTGGTGAGAATTAAACCCAAAACTGAATGGAGATAGTGGTGCATCATCTACAATTAGCCCACTTGATTCCCTAGTTATTATAAAATTATTATTTCTTAATATCTTCATACTAATGGTAATGTAATTTATGGGAATAATTTAGATATATATAACAATTACATTGGAAACTGATTTGAGGATTATGTTATCAATGTTATTTTGAATTATGTTCAATATATTGGGAAACATATATAATAAAATTAAATTGAACATAATTATATTATATTTGAGAAATATTGGATGAATTACATTTTTAAAAATATATAATTTCTGTTTTTAGGGTTATTTATGGAATTTATTACATGACTAGGGAAATTAAATTTCAGTTTCAAACTCAAGGAGTGACCAAAATTATTTGAATATGAATAATAATTTTATATAGGGGGATTTCATGATAAAATCCATTTTATTTTTAGGGTTTAGTATTAGTATAAAATATGAAGATGAAATTTAATGACATTTATTTTTTGAATTATGTATGTTTAATTCTATATTTTTTTTTTAATTTTAGTAATTTATGTATATATTCATTATATAAAATTTTATTTTTTTTAGAAATAAATTATTATGTACTAACCATTTTGTTTTTGGAAAAAGTCCAAGTACATGATGAATATATAATTTAATTATTTTTTAAATTCAGTTTCATATATGATGATTTTGAATCCTTAGGTATGAAATTTAATATTTATTTCTCACCTTTTGGATAATGGAGTAAGAGATAAATACACATGTCATTTAGATAAATTTCATTATGTAATTATTTTAGGATTTAAAAGAATTTTCCAACTATAGGATAAAATCTATTTCTAAAGAAAAAATGGTATCTTATTTATTTTCATAATGGTAAATTAGTTTCCATTTTCTTTTCATATATTCCTAGTTTTTTGATAGTTAAAATTATAATTTCTATGATCTTTATCACTCCCTATTAGGGAAATATTTTTCTGATTATATTCTATTTCCATGTTTTAATAAGAGGAAGGGCATATTTTTTATCTTATCATTTATTCTTAAATTCAAGTCCATATTTTCAAGTTTATATTTTGGTGATATTTTTTATAATGTGGTGCTTAAAAAAGTATTTTGAAAAATTAAAATTCCTATTTTTTTATCCTAATTTATAATAGGGATGATGATATTTATTTAATGGAGGTTGAATCAATCATACGAATACATTCAATGGAAATATTATTCTAAATAACATACAGTATATACCACATTAATATTTAACATAAAACTAACTATTATTATTTCAATGTGAATATTATCACCATATATTGGAATTGTGGGAATGAATGGAATTAGAAAAATTTATGAAAATATATCTTTCACTGACTTATAAAATGAAATCATTTTATCCTAGTAAATTATATATTAACATAAAAACAAATTGAATATAACAGATCTGTATTTTTATAAACAACTATCTTTATACCAATAATATAATTATATATTAAAAAATATAATTAATCACAATTATTTTATAATTTTAATGAAATTTATATGATATATATATGATAAAATGCTTTTAAAATCATCTAATCTTATGATAAGAATAGATATTAGTTTAACCGTAATTGATATATTTTTTTAAAAAAATAATCTTTGTTAGATTTTGATTGTGAAACTATTTTAAAACATATTTTAGATTACATTAAATATTTATTATGACAATATAAACATCCATTTTTAAAGATTAATGTAAAAATTAACTTTCCTTGATTATTTTTTACTTGTCAGATATGATACATTTTTTCAGTAATGAAAAATACATTATCTCAATTGAGAACTGCATTCCCATTTAGTTTATTTTTATAGTTAAATTATTATATAATTTGTTTTGAAAGTATAATTAGTAAAATTATAAATTATAAAATAGATATACTTCATTGATATCTATTTGACATATATGTTTCATTGAAAAACATTTCATATTATTTAACATTTCACATTAAAATATTCATTATCATTTTTATTGTGGGATTATTTTTATGAGTATTATTTTAATTATATGAATATATTTGTGTAGAATTATTTCTATATTTTTAATTACACATTCAAAATTAGGTTGTATGTTTAGTTTAATTATGATTCAAAAAGAATTAATCATTGTAAAAACGTTATTTACAACATAATAGGTAAAAAATGACATGGGTAAATTTTAAAAATTTATTGTCTTAAAATATCTATGAATAAAATATATATTGTATTTTTGAGGTATTTATTAAACATAAACTACCTATAATATATTAATTATCATCAAAATTCAGGGAAATTAATTTCATCTCAATGTGGTTGGCTCTAAATATAAAATAATCATTCTTTTTATAACTGAAACCCACCTATCGAAAGTATAAATACCACACCTCACCAATTAATTTCGACAAAAAACGTATATAGATACTAAAATATCCTTCCAAATATCACATCCCCATTCCCAAAATGTTATTCTTCTGATGGTCTTACCAAAAATAAAATTCAAGGTTCTCATGATTCTCTCATGGAGGTGTATTCAAAAGGTAATTTTCTCAAAATAATTCTCTTAATTTCAATTATTTTTATCCTTTATAATAAAACCCATTATACATAAAGGAATTATCACTACATAATCAAATATATTATATTATAATTTTTAAAATGGAATATCACATCTCCATTTTGGTTATCATCTTCTCCTATTCCTTGAAATTAAATTATTCTCTAATGAATGGTGTTATGACATCTCTGTGATAATGAATCTTAGTTTTCAATTTAGACCATCAGGGACTGTCAAAAAGTTTCATTACTAATATATAAGATTAAAATTTATATATTATCCTCCATATAATGTTCTATAAATAAAACACACACAAAATATTAAATAATATGACACTAGTCTATGATATTTGGAAACCCACAAAAAGATACTCAATATTTTTCAATTAATGATTTAACAATTTAATTGACATAATTTAATAAATATATGTTATATATTGGATCATTCATAGTTCTAGAAATAATTAATACTATTTAATTCCACTTTTAAACTTTCATTCTAATATTATAATAACATATATATTTATACACAATTGAACTGATCATGAAACCATGAATCAAAGACTCTTGAAACCTTGAAAATAATATAATATAATTATTTAATGTGTCATATTATCATATAAAATTATCATATATGGTGTTATAAATATGAATATATATTTTTACCTAGTTAATAAATTTATTTAGAATATTATATAGGATTTTTTAATTCTTTTGAAAAAAATTCCAATATGAAGTACGAGATCTCATATCCCAATATGAATTATATAGTTTAATATTATACTTATAGGTTATGTTATCATAACCTTTTAAGTGACATGGTTTTTCAAATATAATAAATTTTATTTTCATTAATTTTATATGTTTATTATTAAATACACATGTTCAATTTATTCAATTTATTCAATTTATTCCCACTTCTAAGATATGATATTTAAAATAGACTCTTTAACTAGAAGACCTCATTTTAAATGTCATAAAAATTTAATATCTAAATAATTATCATTCATTCCCATATTTTAAAATTTATTTTATGTACTTATTTGTATAGTAATGAATATTTTTTATATAGTAATTTTAAAATTTCCCCCTAATATTTTAAAAGGTGATGTTTTAAGGTGTTAGATATTGTAATTTCATTTAAATCATTATTTTAAAAATAAAATTTTTATTACATATGTAGAATGAATATAATATTCTACATTCATGAAAATTTAATATTTTTAATTTTTTTAACTTTTTAAAATTTAATATTCAAATAAAATATTTACATTTAAGAGTTTAGTGAGTTGTATAAAAAATTGTTTTTAAAAATGATAATGTTATTTTACTCAATAATGTTTCTCTTATGAAATCTTGATGTGTTATGATAACGTTTTAGTTAATGTATATTGATTTAGAGGATGAGTTGTTCTGTGATAAACTGAGGGTGTGTGTGCCTATTATATATTTCTAATGCCATGAAAATTTGATAGTGGTAACAGATTTAGATTCACCTAATATATTATTAGAATAGTACAACGATGATCATTCAAAATATAACTAGGTTGATCACTCACTATATATCTTAGAGAGGTACAATATAAGTAAGGGTGATATGATGTCCTAGGATTTTTAATTGTATTTTATATTCTATTTAATTATTTAACATGAAAATCAGTGGATTTTAAAATTGTAAGGTATTGATCTTTTTGAGAAGATTATTCATTTATACGAATGATAAGTTTTGTTGTTTTTATATTGTTTTATGGATTTTAATTAAAATAACATTTTATATTATTTAATGTCCATTAGAGGGCATTTTATGTTGATTGCATGTATTTTAATGTTTTTATAGGGAAACAGATGATTATTGATGTAGATGAGGAATGTATAAAAATTGTGATGATATTTCTTGAAAATAAACCATATTATATAAAAAAATGGATTTCATCAGTGGATAAAATATAGACTGAGTATAATTTTATACTATTAAATTTTCTGTTTACAATGTAATGGTTGGTCATCACATTATAAAAATGTAATCCAAAATGATCTTTGGGAATGAATGAAATATAATTCTTGTTTTAAATTATTAGAATATCCCATTTTTAAGTCTCAGTCATTTCCATTAAAAAATTTAGATTCTAAGTTATATGAAATAAGAATAAAAATTTAAAATACATATAAATAACATTTACTAATTAAATTACATTTTATTTACATTTAATTACTTCATTAAAAAGAATAATTTACTAATTTGAATATTTGATATTAATTCTGGAGAAATTTAATATTCAATTTGTCATAAAAATATTTACATAGTTATTTTTCTCTTTCTCTAAAAAATACCTGTTATTAGATGAAAATATATATTTTTCATTAAAATTTTAATTTATACCAGGAAAGTCTGAACTGGGAAAATGCCTGGTCCCGCAAATTTATTGAAGGAAAAGTGCAAGTAAAGTCAGTAGATAAAATAAATGTTACATTACATCAAAGCCATACGCATCCATTTCCCCATCATCAGATAACTCATCCCCAGGATCAGCTGACTCCCATTCCGAAGAATCGTACTTCCACATTAGCTCAAGATACATATGTATGTCATATTATATAATAATGAATATAAATTTAATGATCATTTTATGTAATCCAATGTTAACTCTAAGAATAAAAGATATATTTTTATAATATTCATTAAATATATAAAATTTAGGGTTAACTATTACATAAAAATTAATATTAAATTTTAATATATTTTTTTCTTCATATTATTCTTTAAATCTTGTATTATAATGACATTTTCGTTTATTGAATGTCCTAGAACAATAAAACCCATTTATTTTATATAATAATTTAATTTATATCATTAAAATTGATATCAAATGTAATTTTACATTATAAATGATTTTATTTTTATAAAATCTTATTTCTCTACAAACATTTTTTACACATTCATAGTTATTTATTATGATGTTTAATTTTTAAACCAATTTATATTTTATTTTATAAATTTATTCTCATTTCATTAATTAAAAACCTTTTTTTATAAAAAAAGTATTACAAAATTATTTCATTCAAGAAATTACTAAGCCTATAAATAAACATCCAACATAAAAGACTGCTTTAGTAAATATATTAATGATAAATAAAAAATAAATTATAAAAATAGATTTGCCTCTAAAAGGACTGATTGGGGTGAGTTTATACCCACACTCATTTTTTATAGTTTTATCATTTTCTATACAATTGATAATTTAATGAAAACCATATAGTATTGAAAAAGTAAGGGTTATCCATAAAATATATTTCCATTCACTTAGAAAGGTTACTGTATTATCCATATAAATAAACACATGTTAATTATATTTATCATTAATAGAAATTAAATTTAGTATACTAGAATCTTATTCAATTTTAAAATGATTTTATAATATTTTTCTAGCATAAGATCTTTATTTATAAGGATGCATCAATTGAGAATTTAGATCACTAAAATGAATACTCTAATCTACATTATTTTTTTCTCAAAAATATATTATATAAATAATATTATGAAAACACCATATTAATTAGATAAGTGCCCTTTTTGTAAATTTATTTTACTATATTTTGGGAATATGCATTAATTATTCATATACTCTATCCATTAATAAATACCAAGATTTCGTTTTTTCATTATGCGTACTGTATCTTGAATGATATAACATGATTATTTTTCCATAATCATTAGGAATTAATTCAAATAATGATACTTTTAAAATATAAATATGGTTTTTATGATGTCAATAAGGCTTCATAGTCAAAAATTAGAGAACTAATTTTTAATGAACTAATTATTTCTTTATAAGTCATTGGAATATTTATAAATATATGACTAGAGATTCTTGTTGAGATGATGTGTGATTCTGAGCAATTGTCGGGCCAAAATTAAATTTATAAAAATGTTGAATATATTTTATATTATAAATGGAATGTAATTAAATAAAATGATATAAATAATAGAATTTTTTTAGATCATTAATTTTTGTTCATGGTTATGTCAAAATGTAGTGGCTACCTAAGTACGACCTAAAATTGGGCCGGTGGGGGGGGGGCTTATTGAGAAACCATCCTTGTTTTCAGTAAGTGAAGAAGAATAATTCATTCATTCATTCATTAATTCCTATAACATAAAATTATTTTTAAAATGACACTGATATGGAAAATTCTCTATAGTGAGGCGCATAAACCCTGGTAAAATAAAATAGATTCTTCTTCCTCCTTTATTAGAGAATCACCTTTGATGATGTAGAAACATCATATTATATCATATCAAATCCTCTTGAATGCATTGAAAACCATTACTTATTATTGATCACATTCTTCGACAAATAATGATCCAATATCCACTTAGGGATTGTTGATTGTTTTGTAGGCCGTTCTAGATTATATTGATTGAGAAGATCAATCAAATCAATTGATCGGTTCCAATGGTGGCCTAATAATGCACCATTGTGAAAGATTAATTTTATTTTTTCAATTAGTTTCTAACCATGGATGATAATTCTTGATCGATGGAAAATATAAAATATAAACCCTTATTTTAAACATTGTTATTATTATTTACCCCTTGTTTTCATCACATTATCCACTATTTGGACCTCACGGTTGGGGTTTGACATTGTCGAGTGGTATTGAGATGTTCATACTCTTGGAAACACAATTTTTTAATGAATGAGGAATAGATCAGAAAATCAGGGATAGATTTGGGATAATTACTTTCTTTGGATGACCATTTGAATGATCAGAGGATAGATCATCAATGGAAGATCATTTGGTGCAGTTAAAAGTGTACAATAATTGTTGAAAACATTACGAAATCGAGATTCCAGCCAACGTATGGCTGGATTATGTTGGTCGAAAATAAAACTTCAATGTACACTGGGATTCACAACCAAATTTAGTGGTCAATTAATAATATAAATTATCACAAATAAGATTTAAAATTTATAAAACACATGAATACACATCACGTACATGGATGAACATCGGATGTGTATCCTCAAGTCATGCGATCTTGGTTATCACATGCTAATTAGAATTGCATATAATGTTTCCCTCTTACATGTTGTGTACCATGTCCCAGAATGGATGAACAATGTGTTGGATCAAAGGGGTAGGACTCTATGAAGGAGTATCTATCTAGTAACATGGATATGTAAAAATGTACACATACATGGCTATATCAGAGTGGTTGTACCCTCTATGACGTAGCACATTATGTTCTGGAGCACTCTAACACATGTTCATGTTCACATAAAATCTCAGAAGTCTCAATCCAGGTAAACATGGATATGTCATGTAGTCAACTAGAATAGTTTTTACCCCTACATAGAATGGGAACTATCAAATAAATAGGCTCATGACCAGAGGGTGGATCTAGACTACTATTACGTGCGTCCCCTCACATGTTTTAATCCCCTTAGCTATATTTTACAGAAATTCATGGTTCTGTATCTCCTTCATTTGGAATTTTATTTTTTCCCACGATTTCTCTATCTAGAGTTTTTATTTTGAATATAACTTTATGGTACCCACTATTTTGGATTTTGAGAATGGCATTGAAATTTTTATGGCAAGGGCATTCATTGTGCTTAAATTCGATGATGGCATTGATCATGCATGATCACCATTAACATTATTAGTTGTGAATTCTTGTTTATCTATGAAGTGAATCATACACACCTTCTAAATGGTACCCTCTAATGGTGCAGGGTAGTGGGCCCCTAATGACTTTCTGAGTTGTTCCCTCTAAGTGATCTGGGCAATGGGTCCTCATCATCTTCCCAGTGGTACCCTCAAGTTGAATTTGGATATGGTTCCTCGAGTTCTTTAAGATTAGTAAATTCCAGATGACCTGGAAAATGGGACCTCTATTACTTCTTAGTTGTAATCTTCAATTAATATGGGATGTTGGTACTCTATGCCTTCAAAGTTATACCCTCCAATTGAGATGGGTAGTGGGTCCTTGACGCCTTCCGAGTGGAACCCACTAATTAAGTTGGGTTTTAGTTCCTTGATGCTTTCCAAGTGATACCCTCCTATTTAGTCTAACAATGGTTCCTTTATGAAATTCAAGTTGTACCCTTTTGTAGGCATACAAAGTGAGTCCTAGATGGCTATAAGAATGGGACCCTCTTTTTTAACTAGATCGGGGGTCCATAATCTAGACTTCTGTCTCCATTACTTTGGGTTATTGTGGCCAGAATTGATATGAATTGGATAGTTTCTTCTAGATAGACAGTGAGATTATGTGCATAAAAAATTTACTTTTTATTGTATTGGTGAAATTTTTTTTATTGAATGAATTATGAAATCGACATCCCCTAATTATATGATATGGGGTTCTTTGGACTGATCATATATATCTGTGTGTATGTGTGTGTGTTCTCAGTTATACATAGATTGTTATTGGATACTGTATTACTATGTGATGTAAAGATGAACTTAGTGTTCCACATGCTTTCCATGTTTAGCTTCTTCAGGATAGATGTGTTTACATTGTTTCTAGTTGTTTAATATATTTAGCATGTAGTTTATTTACTCAATTTGTTATTCCCAATGTTATTGGATGATATTATTCATTCATTTATATTTGGATTAGATGCATACTATTTACTGTATGTTATCATTATATTCTTATGGTATCTAATAATCCCCCTTTCACCTTTTGGGGTGTCATAATATGTATGTTTATAATCACACATTAATTAGATTTTCCCAATGTTTTCATGAGATATTCAGATGACAGATATCTCCCTAGTGACCTCAGAGGATTTTAGGGATAGCTGGTATATTAGATTATGTACGGTTTTTGAATCTTGGAGATCACAGGTTGGGCTTCCACCACATTTTACATTGCAAATATTTTTTGGTTGGAACATATTTATAGTTGGGTGTGTATTGATTCAATTTACATTATAGATACTCTAGTCATACTCATGTACATCCAAGAGGATATGCATGCTAGGATTACATCCCACTTATTGAATCATTTTATTTTTAGTCCACATCAATTATTAATTTATAAGGATGTCAGTTTGCATATTGGTACATACGAAATGTACACCAATTCTGGATATTTCATTCATTAAATTTCACCACCCCCTTCCCTATCGAGGTGAGATTGTAGGATTTTTTTCTCGATCCCCATCTTGTGTCATGTCATGAACAAAGGCTATGGGAGCAGTTCATTCCATGGTAATTTGTTTGGAGTATCCTTCTTACAAGGATTTGGTTGGGATTTAGGGAAATATTATTAGTTTTTTTTTCAAGTGAATATCTCTAGCTAGAGATACTAGTGAGGGACCAGGCTATCGATGCATCCATTTATTAGGACCTTGACTACCTTATTTTTGACTCGACATACTTAGACATTGGATTTTAAGATCAATGAAACATACACTATGTAAGATTGATTCCATATTGATCCTTTTTCATTAATCTCCAAATTTTTTTATATATAAATATATTTCAAAATGACAATGTTATGTCTTCATAAATCTAAATAATCATCCACAAAAACAGCCATCATGGATACCAGTGATGGATCATGACAACGGTTTGATTATTGATGTGGCCTCAATTTAACTACACCCCATGGGACCCTTCCCTTATGTTCATGTAGCATCACCTACGTAAATTTTTAATAAGATAATACAAGAAGTGAAAAAATAGGATGCACATAGGATACAAATTCTATGTGAGTTTCATCACTAGAAACTGATAATGCAATATGGATAACTAGATCCTTATTAAATTGAGGATTTGATAGAGTCTTAGGTATATATCTTTAGGTTTCTCAAGACCAAAATGGATCAGGTTGTTACACTAGGAGCTAGGATTTTATAGGTCATTTGGGAAATTGGGTATACTTAATTTTAAAATACCTGATGAATGGACCCCCTCAAAGAATGACTTATATTATTTATCATGTGAGGGCTATTACCCCTTATTCATGCACTCATTTTGTATACATATTTTTCTAGACCTACTGTTGGGAGTGATGACATTAGATGAGTATGAATAAAAGATTACATACCATACACTGTCCTCACATGACCTAATCTTGGTTTTTTATATCATAGAATATATGATTAAATAGGGACTCAATTGATATATTTGAGCTAGTGTGGTATAAAAGTTTTTTATCACCTTTATTTGTGTTTTTTAATGGGCACTATTGAAACATAACATTCTCTATAAGGTATAAAATACAAATATTGAAGATAACGGGCGAAACATGGATGAGATGTCAATAGAAGGTAGCTGAATCAAGGTGTTGTGATCTTAACAGGGGAGGCCTCTCCATGATTACACTCAGACTAATTGTCAGGGGAAGCGTAGAGGAACAAGGCATCCCACAGTGGAGAACATATTTGTGTGAGATAGGTATGAAACGATGTGTGATCCTTCTTGACCATATAAGATGGTCATCAAGGGAAAGAAACAGGTGGACCACTATGGTAGAGGCAGTTCTATCCATAAGGATATACCTTCCATGTAAAGGGTGGTACATAGAGAGGTAGATATGGACGATGAATAGGAGGGTATATGGATGTTTGACGACACTATGAGATACCTGAACCACCACCACTATGTATTCCATAATTGGAATAGGGAAGAAGATGTCAGGTTTTTAGTAAGATATAGGATTTAGAAGATTATAACACTTCATTGCATTATATGATTTAAGTTGTTATCATTGGTTATTATTCTATTTCAATAGTATTAGTCTAAAAAGGATCCTATCATTCATTCAACTCCATACACCTTGTTTAAGAGTTGGATCTCCCAGTTGTGGTGCAATCCTGAATTTATTTTTCTTCTTCTTTTAATAGGGAGTTTTTTTTTGGTATCAGTTATCATTCAGTAGTGAAATAATTCGCATGGAGGTGAGATGATCTAATGGAAAATTTTGGTCATCATGATGGCTCCCAATGATGTAAACATTGGGTTTTTTTTCTGGTCCATGGATCAAGCATAGATTTCATTCAATAGAAGATAATTAATAAACCTTTAAACAATTTGTATGAAACTATCATTTTTTGGCTAGAGAGATATTATTATTCTTAATGTGGATTCCAGGACATAGAGGAAGAAACCCATCCACAATCAGTTCATGGATATAGCCCACAGTGTAGTGGGATCTTTGAGAAAATGGATTCCTTCATTCGTTGATGATTATATAGAATTCTTCTCTGAGGATGTTTTGTGACTAAATCTGAACCATGTGATGGATTTTTTTAAAGACACATATTCCATAATCTCTATTATATATTAAGTGGAATATAAAATTGAACTACTAGTTTTATAAAATTTTGTATCAATTTGATGACCATCAAAATAATGATTTGATCAAAACCAATGTTCCCTTGTAATATCTAGTATTTTTCATGATAATGTCACATAAGGCTTTGTTACTATTCATGGATTTGGTTCACTTGAATTAGGATACAATGAATAAATTGTACATCATTTTGAGTATTAATGACCAATTTTACTAGTTTCATGATTTGACATGTATCTAAAATATGAATACCAGTTCTAGCTACAACCAGTTGATTGATTTTGTGGCTAACATTCCAAAGTTGGCATTACAATGTCTTTTTGGACAATATGAGTACTTAATTATTACCTTTGCTGTAATGAATTCACATCATCTTTTTGTCCATAATGAACCATATTTTATACATGTATAGGTATATGTTTGATGTTGTCTTCTTTGATAAACTACTCATATAATCTACATAAGAGAAGGAATATGAATATAAAATGATGTAAATACTATATTTTCTCTAAGAGAAATAGATTTATAGAATTCTTATGAAATGAGAGTTATTTATTTATGTGGTTCAATTAATGGGGAATGACACTTTTTAGCAGGCTTTAGTTGTGGACACAAAAAATATATATGTAGTTCTTTCTTGGGATACAACCAAGATCATGTTAGATGCGTGAATATTTATTAGGTTGGAATATTATTGTATGATGTTTTTTGGAGACTTACCTATATATTCATCTCTTTTTAGCACCTGGACATGGAATGGGTATCCATTTACCAAGTAATATATGTGAAAGAGGGCCTTGAATGTGTTAGGATGAGGCTTAAGAGTTATCCATTGTTGAGGCTACGAGAGAGTGTGTACTTTATTGGGATGCCTCAAGAGTTGGGATCATATTTGTGTCGATATAGAGGAAGATATTTGTCACATAAAATTTGATGAAGTTGATTCCCCAACTTAGAAACTGTAACTCATGACATAGATAATGAAAATTTAGTCTTTTCCCTTAGAATGTATTTGAAATAACATCTAGGGGTGGGATTTATAGATTACCTAGAGCATCAGACCTTAGGTACGTCGTCTCGTGGAAATAATGGAACATGAAACTTCTACACTTGTTGGATTTACTATATTACAATGACATAGATATCATCCAAACTCTAGGGAAGGGTACCAATGTAGTATATGACATTTGTAGGAATTCCATGTATTTTTTTATGAAGGAGGTTTCAAAAAATTGGATTCATTGCACCTGACCCCTATGGAGTAAGAGGGTAAAGAAAATCTATGGTATATTGGGTTTAGTACTCCACTTATCGAGCTTAGGAAAGAGTTCTAGATGGGAGAATATGATTGTGAGGACTTCTGTGGATAGATATTCATATATATCCAACATATTGATACTATGATGTATGGAATAATATCATCCTTTTCCTAGGATAGATTTTTTTTTCTAGTTAAGTTGTAGGATGATGGGATGTGGGAGCTCTGTAGTAATACTCTTTCTATACATCCTATAAGGGGGATGATGTATATAGGTCATCCATAGTAGTTGTTTGAGGTCTTATACGAGACAAAGTGAATCTAAAATTGTCTCTTGTGTCTCATTTATTAGTTGATGTAGGTTTGTCACCATGATTTAAATTGGTCTCTTTTATACACTTGAGATCTAGGAGTGGATGTGGGATAACATATTGTTTCGGTGCGGATGTGCGTCGGGTTACGCTGTTCCGCCAGGACGCGTTCGCGCGTGCACCCGTCAACCCGAGGGGATGGGCGCGCGGCTTGTGGTCCCGCAGTCCCGCTTTCCAAAGGCGGGCGGCATCCGTCCCTTATTCAGGGGCGTCTGCTCCTTGATCGAAACCGGGATGATGGGATGTCGGCTCCTCCTTCCTTGGACGTCTCCTCGGAACTCGTCGCCTAATCCGGGTCTCCCTCATAGATTTAAGACATGCTCTTGAATCTCGTTCCCGGCGCCATATCTTCATGGACACCGGTTAATTACGCTGCTTCCGACCGGACGCTCCAAGGAGTCTGGTCGGGGCAGCAACCTGCGGTGAGGAGGCCGGGTGGCTCTGGGTGCTGGGGGCGTGTCGTAACACTGCGGCTCTGCACGTCTGTCTTCCGTCCCTAATAGGGCTTCTCGAAGGCATGATGGCCTGAGGCATCCCGCACTGGGTGTAGGGAACTGTGTCCCCTGAGGTTTTCCTCAGCTTCCCATGTTTAACACGGGGTACGCCGCGAGTTTAACGTCCAGCGGGGACGGCATCGGACTGATCAACACGAAGAGTGGATCAGATGACAGAACCCCTTGTGGGGAACCTCCGCCGCTGGGGCCAACACATGGGCGGCTTCCCAAGTGATATGGAGTGGAGTGAAGTGGCATGACCCCACCGGGATGTGGCGGCCCGGGTAAGGATCAGGATGGATGATGGAGTGAAGAGCTTGGACCCCGTAGGGGCTTCCTACGTACCGCGCGTTAGCACAGATCAAAGTCAACGTAGTTCGGGTATACAGTTTAACGTCATGCTGGACGTCGGCAAGCCGACTCACGAAGGGGTCGAGGCCGCCGGGCGGAGGATTGAACCGAACCACCTCGCACATGGGGAGATAGAACGGCCAGGTGGATCACAGTTTCACGTCATGTTGGACGATAAAAGGAGAAATGGAAAAAGGGGCTGTGGGGAGGCACAGTGGAGATACACATGTGCAGTCTCCCACAGGGGCGGATTCATAGGTGAATCGACGCAAGCGTGAACCCTGGAGGGGTCCACTGATGGACGAACCGACGTGAATACGACCGGGACGACCAAGTGGTGGGCTTGAACCTCAGGGAGGCTTCCTACGTTCCCTGTTTAGAAGACAGGGATCAAAGTCCACGTAGTTCATTCTGTCAGGACTTACGCACTTGAGGCAGCCCGGATGCGGCAAAACTCAGTTGGAAGGGACTTGGACCGAAAGTAGGAGACACCTCGATCCCAGTCACACCCTCTACTGGCTTCGGCAGTGGGGAGGCGCAATGGAGATACACATGCGCGGTCCCCCACAAGAAACTAGGGGTTTGTAATACCCTACCCCCGTAGGGAAAAGCCGCTCCCATTAAATCATCCCTAAAGAGGGACAATCCCGACATCCCTGCAGAGACGAGCGGGCGGGGGCCACATCCAAACCGGGGGGGACCCTGCGTGCGGGGAACGGGATCGGGTGATGCGGACGGTTTAGCGTCTTGCCAGACGAAGTACAGTTTAACGTCGTGTGTTGAGGACGAAGCGGACAGTTTAACGTCTTGCCGGACGAAGTACAGTTTAACGTCGTGTGTTGAGGACGAAGGTGCTTGGCATTTTAACGTCTTACAGCGCGGACGTGGTACAGTTTAACGTCGTGTTGGACGATATACAGTTTAACGTCGTGTTGGACGATGCACAGTTTAACGTCGTGTTGGACGAATGTAGTTTAACGTCATGCGGGACGATGGATTGCCGCTGATGGGTCCGTGTCACTTCGCGCGAGCCTGGAGGGCCGCACGGGAAGACAACGCACGGTGCGGGCACCCAGGATGAAGATCATCGGGCGCCACGCAAGCGGGTACCCTCAGGGGGTCAAGGGGGGCGACCCTGGCGGATTGCGTGCAACAGAGAAGCTTTGCGCGCAAAACAGCAGGTCGGCGCGCAAAATGGCGGGCTGGCGCGCAATCGAGCCAGCCCATTGCGCGCGGATGATTGAGATTGCGCGCACCGGGCTTCGGGTAGCACGCGGGGGCAACGGCTCATTCTCTAACGAATGGACACTTTGAAAATGGGGGGTGCGCGCAATCGGGCTGGATTGCGCGCACCCGGGGGAAATTGCGCGCAAGAGTCTTCTTTTGCGCGCAAAGGCCTTTGGGTTAAGGATTATTCAAAGGAAGGGAGCCAAGGGGATTGCGCGCGAAGGCGAACCCCAAGGCTCTATTGCGCGAAAGAAAGGAGGTTACCTGAAGATCGGCATTGCGCACGGAAGGGGTTGGATTGCGCGAACGAGAGACGCTTCGGATTCTGGAAACCTCAAAACGTCGGGGGTCGCCTTATATTTATAGGCAACCCCGGGCGCGGAATCTGGTCTCGGGCGCAGAATTCCCTTCACGGGCGCGGAATCAGGACCCGGCACGCAAGGGAGCCGCGCAGGCCACGGGCGCGCAAAAAATAGCGCGCCGGCCCAGCGCATTGCGCGCATCCCGGGAGGATTGCGGGCCGCGACTCAACTTTGCGCGCGGGCCTCTGAAATTTCGCGCAAGTCCTCCGGGCCCTCCGGGACGTGCCTCTGACTCCAAATATCACTTCGCTTTCCGCATCCGGAGCTTCGTTTGGGAACAACGGACTTTTCCGGCGTCTACAAAAGCCCCCCCTCGGAATCTGATCGGCGAGAGGTCGCAACGATCGGGTTCCGAGGGAGACGCCGGAATGCCGAAGTCCTGGGCTGCGCGGGACTTAGGCGCGCAAAAAGGGGCGCCGGGCGCGCAATTCGCCGCCGCGGTCGCGCAATCGAGCGTTCCGCGCGGCGCGGAATCCCGGCCTCGTCTATAAATAGGGGTCCGGGGTTCCGCATTCCGTACACAGGCCTTCCGCGCGATAAGCTTCAACGCTCTCGTGCGCGAAATCGCCTTTTCCGGTAGCGAAATTCTCCCGATCGGCGCGCAAAACCATCCGGAATTCGCCTTTCTTTGCGCGAAAACCCGGAACTTTGCGCGACATTCTTCCCAATTGCGCGTCGTCCACTTGGATTGTGCGCCAACCTTCAAACTTTTCTACCAGCCTCGTCCGATCCCGCACGCTTCATCCCTTAACCCGCACGACTCCCGAAACTTCTTAGATGGCCGTGCATCAAGGAAATGAGGGGGATGCCGCCATTCGCAGAGCAGAGATGGCGGCGAACGAGGAGGTTTACGGAGCCAAGGAGATTGTTTCCAACAATCAATCCCTGTTCGACTTGCTGACGCCGGCCCAGAAGACATATCCACTGTCGGACAACCTGCCGCTCTGGAACATCGGCATCCTAGATGAGGTTCTGGTGCCAGGGTTCGAGGTTGATGCGCCACGGACCTGGGTGACTCGGGAGGACGAGCTTCCCCGCTATAACATCACCAACAATGGGCATCCTGCCAGGGAGACCAGGCACTTGGACGTCTATGTCCTGAACCCGAGGACGCGAACCATTGACGGGGGTGAGCCTACTGCGGAGAATTCTTCGGCCCTCTACTCGAGCACATACCGCAAGAGTGTCACGGACGACACCAAGGGTTGGCTGAAGGACTGGGACTTGCGATCTGGGGGCAATTTCACCAGCGAGTGGGCCTGGGCGTTCTGGGTACGCCACACTTGCGATCACTTTGCAGAGGAGCTGCGGTACATCGGCCTATTTGAGGCGGTGTGGACGTCGCAGTTCCACTTCTACCTGCAGTCCGAGCTCGGGCCGGAGCTGTTCACCCGCTGGTCTCCGGATACCAACACCTTCCATCTTCACCATGGGGAGGTCGGCATCGGTCTCTGGGATATCCACTGCATCGGAGGTGTCCCGCTGGAGGGCTACCAGTATGATGAGTTCCTGCCTCCGAGGAACACCTGGGGTGACAGGTCACGGACTCCCATCCTGTCGTGGCATCTGCTGGACCTGGCTACAGAGCGGCTCGGGGTCAAGGACTTCCAGAAGGACAGAGCCTACATGGAGTGGTTCGGCCAGTTCTTGGAGCATGACCCAGCGGTCAAGATTCCAGGCAGGGGGAAGCGGTGCCCGACCACAGCTCAGAGGAGCCGGAACGGGTCGTACTGGCGGGTCCTGGAGACGGGCGACTACCGCTCATGGGGGTACCACGTCATCGAGGCCCGGGACCCAAATGTCCGGTACGCGGCGTTCCTGGCCGCCTTTCTGAGTGGGTGGCTCCTGCCAGTGCGGGACGCGAGAATGGGCGTTCGCCCGGCGACACTGGCGATGGCGGGCGCTATGGCCGCCAACAAAAGATACAACCTCGGGGTCCCAGTGCTGGCGAGGCTGTATGCCATCCTGGGACGCATCTCACGAGGGGGGTCGCCACGAAGGATCTGTGGGCCCTTTCAGTTCTTCCACGGCTGGGTGGCTGCTCACCTCGGTGGGTACACGTTTCCGAACGCCATCATTCCTCCGGGCAACGGCCTGCGACCCTCCCTGCTGAACATTGCGGGGGTCGCTCCGATGACCCTAAGTGAGGAGGGCGTGAGGATTCGGATTGGCAATCATGACAATTTCAACTTCAGCCCGTTCCCCACTCCCGTCGGCCAGATGATCGACAATGGGCAGGGTCCGCTGGAGCAGCATGAATACTTCCTGAACATGCGGGGCGGGGTGCTCGTGGCTCGGATCGACGGGAAGGTGATCTGTGAGCCTTACGTGCCAACCCGGTTCGCCAGGCAGTTCGGGTGCCTTAAACGGATGCCGAAGAGGGTATTCACTGCTGTCCGGGAGGAGAAGAACCCTTGCGTTCTTCGCCAGATGTGGCTGATGTTTGCCGCTTTCGGCTCCGGCGACGTCATCACTCTCCCTCCTACCGGGGTTGACGCAGGCTTGGCAACCGAGTACGCCGAACACTAGGCCATCGCGTACCCCGAGGGGCTTCTACAGAAGCCAGTTCGGCGGCTCGAGGTTACCCGTGCGGAGACCGGGCGTCAAGGAAGGAGGCGAGGTGCCGCCACACGGGGGAGAACGGAGGCGCGCCAAGCAGCGGAGCCGGCGCGAGCAGGGACTTCGGCGGCGGGCACATCGCAGGCTGCCGCTACGACCTCGGCGCCCAGAGAGGGGGCACACGCGGTGGTCGAAGAGCGGCCCGGGAAGCAGGTGAGACGTCTGCTCGAACCCTCCCATGATGCAGTCTTCCCGGCGCTGTGGTCGGCCTGGATGACCCTGCGGTAGTCACTGGGGACCGACGCCATCTGGCGAAAGATTCTCAGAGAAGGAATCCATCTGCCAGAGGTTGGGCGCCTCCATATTGCCGACAGGGTGGACTTCAACCGGCAGTATGCGTATCTGACGGCCATGGACGATTACGCGCGCCAACGTGGTCAGCGTGCGGAGCCATCCCTTCTGGTGAAGGTGATGCTCGGTCTAGAGCCCGCTCCAGAACAGATGCCGCCGGAAGAAGACGACAGTAGCAACGACTCCGAGGAAGAGGAGGAGATGGGGGAGGATGAAGGCTCCGAGGGAAGATCCCATCAGGGGAGTCCGCGGGAGAGCGGCGAGGTGGCCGGCTCTGACAATGTTGATGTCACTGAGCTCCTCGAGGTCCGCTTCTATCCCTACTCAACCTGCTTCATCCATTCCCTTATGCAGCTTCTAACCCATTTCTCCACCTTTCTCAGGAGCGCACGGATGTTGGCCAGGCGTCCTCAGCGGGAGTAGGAGGGGCGCCAGCAGGACAAGGCGGGGGCCAGGCACCCATTATCGAATTGACAAGCGCGGAAGGGCCCCCTGCTGCAACTGTTCCTACGGCGGCCGGGATAGCGGAAGATGACGTTCTGAACTCTCGTAAGTCTCCTTGCTTCTCCTTGCTTTACTGCTGGTGCTTTCCATTGACGACCCATGACTAACCATGGCATGCCCCGCGCAGTGATCTCAACACTGGAGGCTCATCGGGTTGCCGAACCCGGACCATCTACGAGTGGACCAGTGGTGGACATGACGCCTGCTCCGGAACAGACATCCCAAACCGAGCCGGCCCCACCAACTGCTGATCAGGGGGCTGCGGACGCCGGCGGTGCTGACATCGGAGAGAGGTCGGGGGCTGACGAGGGTGTCAGCGCCGCTGGGGAGAGAGAAGAAGGTCGCCCAGATGTTGGGGAACCTATCCCTCATGAGGACCTCCCAGGGGCGGACCCTGCAGCAGACCTGCTGGCTGCCTTCCCTGCCTACCGGCCTGCCGACCCCGAGGAGATGGACGACTCGAACGCGGAGGCGGTCGAGGAGAGCCAGATAACGCGCCGCAGGGGGTGGAAGTGCATCCAGCGCTTCCTCAAGCGAGACCCATCGGAGGGGCCGGGGCGCATGGGATCACTTTAAACCTGGCTGCGCTTCCTGTGTGCCGGGGGAGCTGATGCTCAACGCCTCCATCTGATGGTCTGTGATTTCATGGCCGAAAAGATGCGCGAGAGCTGCCGGCGTGCCGACGTCACACAAAGTTGGGAAATGTCGGAGAGCACGCGGGCGCTCCTCGCGGCGGAGCAGGAAGTCCGACGTCTCGAAGGGCAGGTGGCAGAGAAGGAGGCCTTCGTCGCAACGTGTACCGAGCTTGTGGAGCAACTAGCAGCCCAGCTGGTTGACGCCCAGGTACAGCTGACGGAGGCGGTCCAACAGATGGTCACAATTCAGGTCGAGCGGGAGCGTGCACAGGCCAGAATCGACGAACTGCGCGCTGCGACCGCCGACGAAGAGAGGGCACGCAGAGAGCGAGAAGCATCTCTGGAGGCCACCAGCCAAAGGGTAGCGGCATTAGAAAGACTCATTCAGCACGCTAATCCCCAAGGGCTTTTTTTTGCCATTCCGAAAACATTTGCTTCCGCTACTTTGATCCATTTGTATGAATCAATATATTTATCTGCATCTTTTGGCTTAACATGATCAACCAAAATTCGTTGTCTTGCGGGAGTGTTAAACAAGCATCAGGCATCCATAATTGGGCCTAGATTTCTGGAGAAAAGAGGGAGGTCATTCCTAGGAAAGGAGAACTCAGACCTAATCAATGTATCATCCCCCCAACTTGTTCCAACACACGAGCAGGACAACGCTAGGGGCGTTGAGATTTTATCCGAACATAGGAAAATGAGAAAGGGTGAATCGCGTGTCCCGAATCCAGACATCCACAACGGTCAGCCTTCCAGGAAATGCCCAAGACGGTAGGCGGACAGTGGATCGACCATAACAACTGCAATAGACGGACCGAAGTTCATCATTCATATTGCAGGAGGCGGACCACATGTCATCATGAATACCACTTTGGGGGTTCCTTCAGACACAAGGGTGGAAATCCAGATCAACAGGGCATGCGAAGCATGGGGCGAAGTGACGATTTGTTCGGACAGAATCCAACGCTCTCAAAATTGCGCCACCGTGGGGAAAGCGTATTAGGCGGATGCACTAATTTGGCCGTGAGTCACCCCAATTCTCAGACAGAACCTCTTTGACGAGGAAACCGTCGCTTCCCACCATTGCAGTGGGGCATCCCGAGCTGAATCGGGGAGAATATCACAACTGCACCACTCTACCAGAAGCCAGGCCAGACGGCCGGCGACGAGGAGGGGCGGGACTTAACGATCCCTGAGGCTGGACCCGAGTTGAGATGCCCGGGCGTTCCTACGTACTCCATCAGGCTGGAGATCAAGCCACACGTAGTTCTGAGAGTGCAGTTTAACGTCATGCAGGACGTAGAATCCCGTTTAGGGGAGATCTTAGTTTAGGGTCGTAGAGCTCGGACCATAGGGGTAGATCTTAGTTTAAGGTCTTAGAGCTCGGAACATAAGGAGAGATCTTAGTTTAAGGTCTTAGAGCTCGGACCATAAGGAGAGATCTTAGTTTAAGGTCTTAGAGCTCGGACCATAAGGAGAGGTCTTAGATTAAGGTCTTAGAGCTCGGACCATAAGGAGAGATCTTAGTTTAAGGTCTTAGAGCTCGGTCCATAAGGAGAGATCTTAGTTTAAAGTCTTAGAGCTCGGACCATAAGGAGAGATCTTAGTTTAAGGTCTTAGAGCTCGGACCATAAGGAGAGATCTTAGTTTAAGGTCTTAGAGCTCGGACCACAAGGAGAGATCTTAGTTTAAGGTCTTAGAGCTCGGACCATAAGGAGAGATCTTAGTTTAAGGTCTTAGAGCTCGGACCATAAGGAGAGATCTTAGTTTAAGGTCTTAGAGCTCAGACCATAAGGACCTCAAAGTACGCCACATCGTGGTCCTATCCCCTAGATATGCGAAGATGCACTGAGGGATAGTGTCAAGAGTGTCGAGGTTTCGCCTCGTCAGAATGGGAGGTGGAAAATGTGAATCATGCGGCCATTCACTCAAGGACTGGGGGCACCGGAGTAACGATATGGGAGTACTGCCGACCGTGGCGGAAAAGCAGCATCAATATCGCACTAACCGTTGGTGGAATGAGGCAGCAAACGAGCATCGACCGCTCAATCGCAGGATTCATATCGATTTGCTGCCCGAGGCCATTGGGGGTACCGGCCCGAGTCGGTGGGAGAGAACTGAGGCATTGTGTCCGAACCGTTCACGGGGGCTCCACCCAGGGCGTAGACGATGGGTCCGAATGAAAGGGAGCACGAAGCCTGAAAAGTGGAGGAAACCTGACCAAGCGGATCCTGACCCTCCTGGCAATAAACCAGAGTACTCTTGACACCGGTGGACCACTGCAAGGGGTCGGGGATCACGCCTTGAGGGTGACCTGAAGGCGGCGGATTCCCCAGAGAAGGGGGAATCTCTAAGAGGTGGGGGGCTGGACCCGAAGTTTCAAACATCCGGGCGTTCCTACGTATCCCATAAGGATGGGAATCAAGCCACACGTAGTTCTTGAAGCGCGGCGCAACACAATCGGGCACCAGCGCGGGGAAGAGTGCGGGTCTGACCCTCGCACACAGAAGGAGCGGCATTTGATATTTCTTGTTTGTCCTTAAAGATGAATGGTTTTTCTTTGTGCGGCGACATGCATGTGATTGAGAAATCTCTGGCGTCGCCACAATAATCAAGCCACGGAAGGCATTGATGAATGGCGTGGTTATTAACCAGCGCCCAAAATGAGTGTCCCCTGAGGAGAACATCACGATGCAGTGCCGTTTCTCGTCGGGCGGCCAAGACGATCACAGTTTACGGTCGTGTGGTAGGACTAGACAACACAGTTTAAGGTCGTGTGGTTCGGACCATGGAGGAATCCGCTTATCGCGGTACGGCGGACACGACGGAGGTGGGAACATACCCAGCCATGCGGTCACGCACGATTCCAGGAGAAGAGTCTTGGGATAGGGGTCTGCGTATGTCCATCACCCGAGGGACAAAGATGCTAGCCTCCAGATATACTGGGCCCAGAACACGATTGTTCGGGCGACTCCTTCCTCCTTATGGGGACGAGGGTCCAGCTACGCATGGCCCTTAGGGAGGATATCCGCATATATCCTTGGTGCTCAGATCATGGGAGCCTCGAACGACATCATTACCCTGGTTGGTCTGCCTAACGTGTAGAGGTGTACTGAAGGTCAGTATGAAGAGAGTGTCGAGATTCCACTACAACGCACAAAGGCGGAGTGTGATGAGGACTGCGCAACCAATGTTCAGAGCCTGAAAGAGCTGACATGGCAATCAAGGACGTTGCTGACCATATTCGCAACACAACATCCGATCGCGTCAGCCTAAGACGGGGCAAGCAAACGAGCATCGACCGCTCAATCGCAGGATTCATATCGATTTGCGGCCCAAGACCCGCCAGTAAATCGACCCGGAGCGGTAGGAGAGCACTGAGGCATCGTACCCAAACCGCTAACGAGGATCCCTTTGAGTGAAGGCTCGAACAAGAGGAAGCGCGAGGCCTTACAAGCAACACAGGACTTGTCAGGATTGAATCTGACACTACGAGTCATAGACCGAAGTACCCAAAACATGTTAACAGATCACCGGAAAGGGTCGGAGGACTCACCCTGAGAGCAACCAAAAGAGGGCAGATCCCCGTGATCAACCAAGAGACGGGGCTGGACCTGAAACACAAGCGTCCAGGCGGTCCTACGTATCCCATAAGGATGGGAATCAAGCCATACGTAGTTCTTGAGAGGCAGTTTAACATCATGCAGGACGATGAGAGGTGTGAGGTGGTCCCACACACGGGGGGAGGCGTACGGCGCGGCCATTAAACCAACGCGAATGTGGACATAATCCCCCGCTCACGCGATACGCCTCGCACAAAAAGGAGGGGAACTTGGGCCAGAGGCCCGACGCGGGATAGAGATTCCCGGGAAATGGGGCTGGGCCTGAAACATGTATGTACAGGCGGTCCTACGTATCCCCTAAGGATGGGAATCAAGCCGCACGTAGTTCTTGAAGTGCAGTTTAACGTCATGCAGGACGAGAAAAGAAGGGGGGAGCAGAAGGCATCCCCAAACGTGGGGGGCGTACAGCATGGCGAGCAAACCGACGTGAATGAGGGCATAGCCCCGCGTTCACACCATACGCCGCACACCCGGAGGCAACTGGGCCAAGGGCCCGAGATGGGATGGAAATTCCCAAAGGATGGGGATGGGCCTGAAACATGAATGTCCAGACGGTCCTACGTATCCCATAAGGATGGGAATCAAGCCGCACGTAGTTCTTGAGGGGCAGTTTAACGTCATGCAGGACGATACGCTGGGCAGTTTAACGTCGTGCAGCTTGGACGTGGTGCAGTTTAGCGTCATGCAGGACGAGGCACTTGGCAGTTTAACGTCTTGCAGCGCGGACGAATGCTGAACAGTTTAACGTCTTGTAGCCTGGACGAATGCAGTTTAACGTCGTGCAGGACGTGGGCACACTCAGACAAAGTACTGCTTGAGGAACCTAGCGTTGGTGGGAGGAGTGACACGCTCACCATCCATAGTTGCCAGGGAGTACGCGCCATTGGGATAGACCTTGTGGATGACAAAAGGTCCCTCCCACTTGGGGTCCAACTTGGGCGGCTTCCGGCCGGGGATCATCGGTGCTCTCAGGGCTAGCACTAGGTCACCCTGCAGGAAAGAGCGGAGGCGAACCTTCTTATTGAAAGCTCGAGCCATTCTGCTTTGATGCCTCTCCAAGTTGTGCAAAGCGCGAAGTCTATTCTCATCCAGTGCTTCCAACTCGACTAGACGGGCTTCAGCAACTCTGTCCGGCGCTTTCTTGTCGTAGACCGTAGTGCGCAAGGACGGTAACTGGATTTCGATGGGCAGGACGGCCTCAGCTCCATACACCAGGGAATAAGGGGTCATCTGGGTGGAATTGCGAGTCGTCGTCCGATAAGCCCAGAGGGCATTGGGGAGCTTGTCCGGCCAACTCTTCTTGTTCTGACCAACCATCTTTTGCAGAATATTAGAGAGGGTTTTGTTAAACGCCTCGATCTGTCCATTCGCCTGTGCATGATAACGAGATGTATGGTTCGAGCGAATGTTATACTTGGCGTACAACTTATTCAACTCGGCTGCTCGGAAATTGGTTCCGTTATCCGTGAGGATAGCGTGAGGCACTCCAAATCGATAGATGATGTTGGAGGTCACGAAGTCAGCGATCGAACAGGATTTGACCTCTCTGAGCGGAATCGCCTCTGCCCATTTGGAGAAGAAGTCTGTGGCAGTCAGAATGAACCGGCACTGGCGAGCTGTCGCCGGTGGGTAAGGTCCCACAATGTCCAGACCCCAGACTGCAAAGGGCCAGGAATACCTAGTGGTATGGAGAGGCTCCGGCGGCCGATGCACAAAGTTCGCATGAACCTGGCACGCATGGCACCTCCTGGCATACTCGATGCAGTCATGGATCATGGAGGGCCAGAAGTATCCCAACCTCCGAATCTGGTGGGACAGCTTCGGCCCAGTCTGGTGGGCGCCACATGAACCAGCATGAACCTCTTGCATGACTCGTGGGATCTCAACTCCCTGAAGGCAACGGAGGAGAACACCATCAAATCCGTGTTTGTAGAGGATCTGCTCCAGGTCGGGGCTGCTCTGGAGGACAAACTGCGATGCGCGGCGTCGAACTCGCTCGCGCTCGGCCCGATCCGATGGAAGAATGCCATGTTGGAGGTACTCAACCAAAGGCGTCCTCCAATCAGGGGCTGATCCGACTGTCATATCTGGGGTACTCGGGGCTCCGGGCATAGGGGCAACCGTGGTGAGATTACTTACCAACGGGCCGCGATCTTCTTCCGGGATAACGGGAGCGATGAGCCTGCGGCGCGTCACGCGGACGATCAGGTTGTCCTATTCAGGCTCCGCAAGTGACGCAGCAAGGCTGGCCGAAGCATCTGCTCGACCGTTCTGCGATCGGGGAATATGTACAATTTCCGGCCGAGAAGGGAACCGGGCCATCAGAAGGATGGTGCACTCCAACAATGGCACAAGTTCCGGCTTCCTGACAACATAGTCGCCATTGATCTGCTTAACGACCAGCTCGGAGTCCCCTTTCATGCACAGACGGGGCACGTCGATCTTGAGAGCCAACTCGAGGCCGGTGATGAGGGCATGGTATTTCGCCTCATTGTTGGTACAGCCCTCTGACAACATGAAAGAGTATGGCAGCACGGCTCGCTCCGAGGTAATGAGACAATGCCCAAGCCCACTCTGTTGAGCTTAGGATTATCGAGTCTTCTACCGGTGGGGCTCCGGGAGGCACCGTCAAAGTGCATCTGCCAGCATGGATCGGCTCGATCAACCGAGAGAATTGTCTCATCAGGAAAGCCTAGATCCAGCGGCTGATCCGCGGAGGTCGGGTGAGCTGCCAGAAAGTCTGCCAATGCTTTCCCTTTGATGGCCTTCTGAGACACATACCTGATGTCGAACTGCTGGAGAATCACAGCCCACCGTGCTAGACGGCCAGTCAACATAGGCCGACTCAGGATATATTTCAACGGGTCTACCCGAGAAACCAACTGTACCTCATGGTGCTGCAAGTAGTGCCGTAATTTTTGTATGGAAAATACGAGCACCAGGCAGCTCTTCTCGATGGGGGAATACCTAACTTCCGCATCGAGGAGCATGCGACTGAGGTAATAGAGGCTATTCTCTGTTCCCTCGTTGTTCTTCTGGGCGAGAAGGGCACCCAGGGACCGTTCCAGGGCGGTCACATAGAGGACCAGCGGCTTCCCGGATACAGGCGGCATCAGAACCGGAGGTTGAAGCAGGTACTGCTTGATTTCCTCGAAAGCGGTCTAACACTCTTTATCCCATACATAGGTGGCACGTTTCATCATGAGCCGAGAAAAGGGCTTACACTTGCCGGCCAGATTCGCGATGAATCGGCGTATATAAGCTAAGTGGCCTTGGAACCCTTGCAGTTCCCGGATGGTACCTGGGGGAGGCATCTGGCTAATCACCCTGATTTTCTCTGGGTCGATCTCAATACCCCGGTATCTTACCACAAATCCAAGGAACTTTCCGGAGGTGACCCCAAAGGCACACTTCAACGGGTTCATCTTCAGGCAGCGAGACCGGAGGAAGCCGAACACTTTCTCAAGATCTTTGAGATGGTCCTGACGCTGGCGCGATTTGACAACCAAGTCGTCGACGTAGCATTCCACCAGTGTGTCGAGGATTGGCTTGAATATGCGGTGCATCGCCCGTTGATAGGTGGCACCTGCATTCTTCAGGCCGAAGGGCATGACCCGGTAGCAAAAGGTACCTTGGGGGGCCCTGAAGGCAGTGAACTCCTCATCCTCAGGGGCCATCCGAATTTGGTTGTATCCGGAGTATCCATCCATGAAGGAGAGGGCTTGGAACCCTGCCGTGGCATCAATCAACAACTCTGTCACTGGAAGGGGAAAATCATCCTTCGGACAGTGGTGGTTGAGATCGCGGAAGTCGATGCAGACTCTAATCTGCCCGTTCTTCTTCCTGACCGGCACAATGTTGGCCAGCCATTTGGGGTACTGAACTTCCCTCACGAAGTTGGCTTTGATAAGCTTGTCAACTTCGGCCTCAACCATGGCACCGTGGGACGGGTGCATCTTCCTGGGAGGCTGCTTGAACCTGTGATGGTTCGCCGGGAGACCAAGGCGGTGGATGGCTACCTGAGGATCTAGCCCCGGCATCTCGTCATAGCCCCAAGCGAACACATCACGGTGCTCCCTAAGAAAGTCCACGTACTGCTGCCGCTCCTCAGAGGGCATGGCGGCACTGACCAATGTGGGTCTTGGATCGGCCTCGGTTCCAAGGTTCACCTATATTAACTCATCGACCGTGGCGGGGACTCCCTCCTCAAAGGCTGGGGGTGCGTCTTCCATATCCTCTCCACTCGGGGAGGGATCGTACACGGGAGAGACTGCGTTGGAAACTGCATTGGGGCTACCAGATCCTGCTGGGCCACTGGTGCTGGCGCGGGCGGTCGCGGTCATCTCATCAGGAGACTCGCGGGCCGTCGAGACCATGGCGACGTCCAACCGGTGAATCGGGAGGACGTAAGCGTCATCCAGACTTGCCCAGGGATCACTTGTAACAGCGACAGGCTCAACCTCACCTGCCAGGATCTGCTTATCCTTGCTCTGGTAATAGTCCGCGTCCAGATAGCAGGCTTCACACGAGGCAAAAGGAGAGGAATCTCCTTGAAGCACGCCTACTCGACCATTAAGGGAGTATTTGAGGCATTGGTGGTATGACGAGGGAACCGCCGCGTGAAGGTGGAGCCATGGCCTGCCCATTAATGCGTTATACGTAGTGTTCTGAGAGACTACCATGAATTCGGTGTTGGCAACCAAGTCACCGAACTGGGTCTTCAAACGTATCTTGCCGACCGGGGTTTGCTCGGTGCGGTCGTACCCCTGGATCCTGAGGTCGGAGGGAATCAAGTCATCCTCAGACAACCCCAATCTCCGGAGCGTCCGAGTTGGAATCAGGTTAATCCCGGACCCCGTGTCGACAAGACAGCGCCAGAATTCAAGGCCATTGAACTGGCCAGTGACATACAGCGGACGAATGTGTCCCTGTATAGGAGGGTCTTCATCCTTACCAGAGAACGAGATAACTGCCTGACATTCGGCGTCCTCGATCGTTTCGGCGTGAAAGGCCTCTGCAGCCGAAACCTCTGTCTCAAACTGGAGGGGGCTTTTCAGGTCTTCAGCGAGTGCCTCGCGCATCTCAGATGACATGCGCAGAGCCTCAAGGATGGAGAGCCTTGCTGGGATGTCAGCCAAGTGCTTTAGGACATCATACTTTTTGCCCAAGCGTGAGCCCCTGGTTGTAGGAGGTTGCTCTGCGGTTGGAAGCATGACGGGCCTTGCCGGTTGGACTGGCGGTCGACTGGTACTTTGCGCATCTCGCTGTTCACTGGTTGCAGTCTGGGAAATGGTCACCGTACTGGGGTCAGGAGGCCGGGATGGACCCGTGGCAGGGCGGAGCTGGTCGTGACGCAGCTGAGGCGGTTCTGCCTGGTCCCACACCACAAACACCGGCGGAGGCGAATCCGTCATCTCCGAATGGGGGGGCGGCGCACGTTGTGCTCAGTTTTGAGCCTGCTTCCTAGTCTCAGTGGCGTGCACGGCCTGGCTGGAGGTACCAACGGCTGTGCCCCGACGACCCCTGCTGCTGCGGTTCTTCCGACGGTGGCGACGACCGGGGACACTAGGGAGGTCCACCTGGTGTTCTTCAACGTCGGGAACCGAAAAGGGATTTACCAGCTCGACGGTGTTAACCGAAGCGTACCCAACACCATCATCGGACGAATCATCCATCACCGGGCGGATCCGAGGAGGGACCCCCATCTCCGGGGGCATGAAATCGCCGAGAGTGCGGGATAGTGGCGGAACCGGCGGGGCGTGCTCTTCCTTCTTGCGCTGCCGCCGTTTGCTCCTTTTGGAAGAGGCAGGCTGGGACGACGATGTCGAAGCAGCACCCGCAGATTCTGGGGTCTCAGGTTGATTCAAGCGCGCACGGATGATTCCATGGGCGCGAATGGTCGTCTTGCGGGCCATCCAGTTATTATACTTCTGGGATCCGCGGTCGGAGACCAGCTGCCATTCGTCCTCGTTGCCACTATCATCATCTGATCCCACGAACACGCCCGCCACTTGTGCTGGAGCTGGGCCAAACCTGATTACATTGTTGTTAATCAGGTCTTGGAGCCAATCCTTAAACACATAGCACCGCTGGATGGTGTGCCCCAGGGCCCGATGGTAGGGGCAGTAGCGGGGGTTATTCGTAAGATGTTCCTACTCTGGCCTCCAACACTCAGGCAGTCGCACAATCCTCTGATCCAGGGCGCTCCGGAAATAACCGGGGACCTGATCCTCGTGGAATGAGTAAGTCAGGTGTCGCGGGCCCCTGGGAGCGTGGTCTTGACGAGGGGCTGGAGGGGCCGGCCGAGGAGGTGGACCCTGATTATCTCGCCTGGGTTGTATTGGTACATTACGCGGAGGGGCCGGCCGGTTCTGAGGCTGCCGCTGCTGGGCCGGGAACTGAGCCCGTGGAGGCGGATTCCTGTGAGGCTATGGAGCTGGCCTCGCCGGCAGCAGCTCCAATGGCCTGGGGGCCTCTATCTGGGCGACAACAGCGGGCTCAGCCCTGCTGAATCTCCTTGCAGGAATCATTGGAGGCAGCGGGTGTGCCTGGCTGGCCTGTTGCAGGGCTTCCTCAAGACGTTGAGCTTTGTCTGAGAAGTCCCTGAACCCTCCGGGGTAATTTTGAGTGATCAGGGAAGGGACCAGCTCGGTCTTGACGTTCCCGACGCACATTGTCAGCAATTGCTCCTGAGTCAATGGCATGTCAAGGGAATACGTGAGACCCTTCCATCGGGCGATGAAGTCCGCGACTCGCTCATCAGGCCTCTGCTTGCACTTGAAGAGGTCTGCGATACTTGTCTTCCGGGTCGTGGAACTGAACTGGTAGAGGAACTGTCTACGGAGGTCCTCCCAGCTGGTTACCGACCCGACGGGGAGCTGGCTGTACCAGACAAATGCTGGCCCTTCCAGTGTCTGAACAAAGCAGCGAAGCTTAGCGGCCTCTTGCTGCGCCGGAGTCCCCGACATAGGCCCGCACCTCGAGTTGAAGTGGGATAAATGCTGTGGAGGATCTCCAGTCCCGTTGAAGGGAGAGAAAGTGGGATTCCCGAATCCCGGAGGCGCCGACATGTCATCCACCCCTGCTGGGTAGGGCTTGCCGTCCGGTGGGATCGCCACCTGCCGAGTCTCCAAGGCCTCCAAGCGGGCAATGAGTGCCGCCATCGGATCATCCGGACATGGGTTCCAGTCCTGGCGAGGATCTCTAACCACGAGCGCATTGCATGGCCCTTCAATCGGGTCGTCGACCGGGTCGTCGAACTCGGCAGCTCGTGGGATGGCGGGCGGAGCGGCCCTTGGGGCAGCGGGAGGAATCCGAGCGGGGTCTCTCAGGTAGTCACGCCGCTCGGGAGGGTGTGGTGAAACATACCGCGCCCTCTTGCTGTAGGCAATGGCCTCTCTCCTATCGGCGAACACGGCGTAATCACGGTTGCCCGGGAGAGTCTCGTCGAGGAGCGGTTGTTCCGGTCCCTGCTGTCCTGGCCTAGGATCGCCGTAGTCAGGCCGCCGTTCTGCAGTGTGCTCGGCGAGGAGCTGGTCAACCAGCTTCTTCTGTTCGGCGAGCTGCTGACGTAGCGTAGCCTTCTCGGGATCCTCCTTTGCCCTCTGCATGGAGGCAGATGGGTCGGTGGGCTTTATAGCCTCGCTGTGCTCTTTTCCTTTGCTGACGTTTCGGCTCAACGTCAGTGCTTCAGTGGGTGCGGGGAGCCCCAGGAGGTTCCTCTGATGACGAGTGACTCTCACCGATGGCTCTGACGACGGCTTGTCTTCGGGGGGGAAGCCCCCGTCGAGAAGTTCCAAGTCGTTCCCCTCTCCCGACAGGTCAGCCATATTGACCGTTTCTGTCCCTGGGGATATACCCTCAGGGCCACCCAGCGAATCGGGCTGTCGGCGAATCACACTGAAGCGTAGGGCAGCGTACTGCCCCCATCCACAGATATACACGTGGGGAGTGGCTTCCTCGATAACATTGCGGAGTACTTGAAAACACTCAACGCATCGGTGTTGGAGGGCCTCGTGGTGCTCAAATGACCCGGGGTGCCGAGCCGCGGGGAGCATGGCCAGGTCAATTTGACGGCACTGCTCACCAATATCCTCCAGGTGCACTTGACCCCCGGGGTATGGCATTTGTAGGCGGTTAAGACAGGAGCGAGTCTCCCAGAGAGTTCGGTGGAAGCATTCGAACTCATCCGGGGTGAGCGATTGGGGTGCATCAAAGCCCGGTCCTGCGACTGGCCAAAACTTCTCAGGGAAGTGGCCCTCTGCAAGGACGGTCCAGAAGCTCCACGACTCAAACTCGGGACCCAGATCTCCTTGGTCCTCTTCAATGGCTGGGAACAGACGGGGAACCGGCAGTGGTGCCGAGGCGGGCCGCCGGGCTGACGGGCTGGCCGATGGTGAATACGGCGAACAGGCCGATTGGCCTCCATATCCCGGGCCGCCCTCTGAGGGTGGCGGTGCCCTGGCTACCACATCACGATAGGACGGGCCGGCGAGCGAACATCCTGCCGTAGCATCGGTGCTCGCCGAGGGTGCACCAGATCGTGGTTCGACCGTCGGTCCCCAGAAAAAGTCTCCGGCTTCTCCGATCGAGACGGAAGGCACTTCCGGAGGGGCCGGTACCAACCGCAAGCTTGATCCTTGGGGGTATACCAGGCCCTCGTTACTCCGGATATACCTTCGGAGATAAGCGGGGATCACATCGATCTCGCTCTCGGGGAGCACGAGGCTGACGTGCCGCATTCCTACCCCTGCCCTTGACTGGCGGGATTGGGGAAAGGGCTCTGTCGCCGAATCGTACTCCGCCTCTAAATCAGAGAAGCGAACCGGTCTGATCTCTATCTGGAATTCCGTAACATTCTTCCCTCGGCGTCGACGCCTTGCCTTGCTGCCCCTGGGTGGTTCTACGGGGCAGGGCTGATCTCTGTCCTGGCGTCCTCCGGCTGCACTGGTGCTGGGGCCAAGAGGACTGGAAACCAAGGTGCGAGGGGCACCGGGACAGATATCAAAGGGGACGCGGGGAGAGATGATTCCGGGCAGGCCTCCGGGCCGGGATCAGAAGGTGGGATGACCCATGCCTCCTAGATCGGCCACACGGAGTAGATCCCGCTGGTGAATAGCGCTACCGCGAGGTGGTCCGCGGTGGCTACTGCCTGCACCAGCAACTGGGAGAGTCGACCCAACCTGCCTTTGGGGCGGTCGAGGCCTCGATCCAGGTCGGGCATAGAAGTTCCCCTACTCAGGATGCGCAGGGGCCTGGCGACTGGAGCCAACAGTGGCTTGGGACAATGCGGCCGCTGTTGCTAGGGCCCCAAGGTGGGCATCCTCTTCCGCTCGTGCCCGACGTTGGCGTCAGGACAGACGAGTCGGGATGAGCGGCGCGGGCAGGTGGAGAGCCCGCTCTTCGACTTGAGAGGCCTGGCGGCGGTGTCGCCGTGGCCTGGCGGGAGTCCTTACCGTAGATCCCTGGAGCGAATCCCGGATAGGGTGATCCCGGGCATCTTCCACCTCATCCGCATAGGGAAGGGAACTGTCAGAGCGCTCCGGGGATAAGCTCCCGAAGCGGTTGGACGTTGAGGTAGGCAGTGGTGCCTCCCTGCGCGACCCTCGGGGGCGGCAGTGGTGGCGAGGCGCAGCCTTCTCAAGGTCTAGGCGAGCCATGTCCCTAGTGGGGATGACTCCCTCTTCCTCATATCTCCGCACCAGGGTGTTGATCACCCTTCTCTGGATGACCTCTGAGGGGGAGAGAGGGCGTGGTTGTCCCGCAGTTGCGGCTGCTGGGACGGCTGTGGAACGGGCGGGACCGCGCGGAGTAGCCGCGTCGGTGTTTCCCCTACCCTTGCGCCAGTGGGCGGGTGGCGATCGGGCACTGGATCGGGCGACCTGATTTCTGAAAGCAGGGAGAAGGAACCATTAACACTGAAAAGGAAAAAGGAATCGACAACCAACCATTAGCGCCACGACGCCTTCCGTGGGGGGAACCCAGGCCCTCGACGTTGCGAGACGGAGTGCCCGATGTCCCTTCCCCAGCCCCTGGCGGGTAAGACTGAATGCTTGGCCGGGCAACATGCCGGTCTTCCAACACCTCTGAAAGCCATCGGTCCTCGTATCGAGGAGAAGAGATTCACGTCGGGTTCACCATTTTTCTGTTTCGGTGCGGATGTGCGTCGGGTTACGCTGTTCCGCCAGGACGCGTTCGCGCGTGCACCCGTCAACCCGAGGGGATGGGCGCGCGGCTTGTGGTCCCGCAGTCCTGCTTTCCAAAGGCGGGCAGCATCCGTCCCTTATTCAGGGGCATCTGCTCCTTGATCGAAACCGGGATGATGGGATGTCGGCTCCTCCTTCCTTGGACGTCTCCTCGGAACTCGTCGCCTAATCCGGGTCTCCCTCATAGATTTAAGACATGCTCGTGAATCTCGTTCCCGGCGCCATATCTTCATGGACACCGGTTAATTACGCTGCTTCCGCCCGGATGCTCCAAGGAGTCTGGTCGGGGCAGCAACCTGCGGTGAGGAGGCCGGGTGGCTCTGGGTGCTGGGGGCGTGTCGTAACACTGCAGCTCTGCCTGTTTGTCTTCCGTCCCTAATAGGGCTTCTCGAAGGCATGATGGCCTGAGGCATCCCGCACTGGGTGCGGGGAACTGTGTCCCCTGAGGTTTTCCTCAGCTTCCCATGTTTAACACGGGGTACGCCGCGAGTTTAACGTCCAGCGGGGACGACATCGGACTGACCAACATGAAGAGTGGATTAGATGACAGAACCCCTTGCGGGGAACCTCCGACGCTGGGGCCAACACATGGGCGGCTTCCCAAGTGACATGGAGTGGAGTGAAGTGGCATGACCCCACCGGGATGTGGCGGCCCGGGTAAGGATCAGGATGGATGATGGAGTGAAGAGCTTGGACCCCGTAGGGGCTTCCTACGTATCGCGCGTTAGCACGGATCAAAGTCAACGTAGTTCGAGTATACAGTTTAACGTCATGCTGGACGTCGGCAAGCCGACTCACGAAGGGGTCGAGGCCGCCGGGCGGAGGATTGAACCGAACCACCTCGCACAGGGGGAGATGGAACGGCCGGGTGGATCACAGTTTCACGTCATGTTGGACGATAAAAGGAGAAATGGAAAAAGGGGTTGTGGGGAGGCACAGTGGAGATACACACGGGCAGTCTGCCACAGGGGCGGATTCATAGGTGAATCGACGCAAGCGTGAACCCTGGAGGGGTCGACTGATGGACGAACCGACGTGAATACGACCGGGACGACAAGGTGGTGGGCTTGAACCTCAGGGAGGCTTCCTACGTACCCTGTTTAGAAGACAGGGATCAAAGTCCACGTAGTTCATTCTGTCAGGACTTACGCACTTGAGGCAGCCCGGATGCGGCAAAACTCAGTTGGAAGGGACTTGGACCGAAAGTAGGAGACACCTCGATCCCAGTCACACCCTCTACTGGCTTCGGCAGTGGGGAGGCGCAATGGAGATACACATGCGCGGCCCCCCACAAGAAACTAGGGGTTTATAATACCCTACCCCCGTAGGGAAAAGCCGCTCCCATTAAATCGTCCCTAAAGAGGGACAATCCCGACATCCCTGCAGAGACGAGCGGGCGGGGGCCACATCCAAACTGGGGGGGGACCCTGCGTGCGGGGCACGGGATCGGGTGATGCGGACGGTTTAGCGTCTTGCCAGACGAAGTACAGTTTAACGTCGTGTGTTGAGGACGAAGCGGACGGTTTAACGTCTTGCCGGACGAAGTACAGTTTAACGTCGTGTGTTGAGGACGAAGGTGCTTGGCGGTTTAACGTCTTACAGCGCGGACGTGGTACAGTTTAACGTCGTGTTGGACGATATACAGTTTAACGTCGTGTTGGACGATGCACAGTTTAACGTCGTGTTGGACGAATGCAGTTTAACGTCATGCGGGACGATGGATTGCCACTGATGGGTCCGTGTCACTTCGCGCGAGCCTGGCGGGCCACACGGGAAGACAACGCACGGTGCGGGCACCCAGGATGAAGATCATCGGGCGCCACGCAGGCGGGTACCCTCAGGGGGTCAAGGGGGGCGACCCTGGCGGATTGCGCGCAAAAGAGGAGCTTTGCACGCAAAACAGCAGTTCGGCGCGCAAAATGGCGGGCTGGCACGCAATCGGGCCAGCCCTTTGCGCGCGGATGATTGAGATTGCGCGCACCGGGCTTCGGGTAGCACGCGGGGGCAACGGCTCATTCTCTAATGAATGGCCACTTTGAATATGGGGGGTGCGCGCAATCGGGATGGATTGCGCGCACCCGGGGGCAATTGCGCGCAAGAGTCTTCTTTTGCGCGCAAAGGCCTTCGGGTTAAGGATTATTCAAAGGAAGGGAGCCAAGGGGATTGTGCATGAAGGCGAACCCCAAGGCTCTATTGCGCGAAAGAAAGGAGGTTTCCTGAAGATCGGCATTGCGTGCGGAAGGGGTTGGATTGCGCGAACGAGCGACGCTTCGGATTCTGTCAACCTCAAAACGCCGGGGGTCTCCTTATATTTATAGGCAACCCCGGGCGTGGAATCTGGTCTCGGGCGCGGAATTCCCTTCGCGGGCGCGGAATCAGGACCCGGCGCGCAAGGGAGCCGCGCAGGCCATGGGTGCGCAAAAAATAGCGCGCCGGCCCAGCGCATTGCACGCATCCCGGGAGGATTGCGCGCCGCGACTCAACTTTGCGCGCGGGCCTCTGAAATTTCTCGCAAGTCCTCCGGGCCCTCCGGGACGTGCCTCTGACTCCAAATATCACTTCTCTTTCCGCATCCGGAGCTTCGTTTGGGAACAACGGACTTTTCCGGCGTCTACACATATCCATGGACTTTATGACATGCATTTTGTGCATAGAGATTTTCCATGTCACCATCTTGGGGATTAGCAACTGACTCATGATGTCAGTACAATTTAGTTCTACGAAGGAACAATGATAATTAGAGAGATTGGGGTACTTTTAAATATGGTAGATCACGAGTTCTTGGGTATTACACAAATAAAGACTTCATTCACGATTCATGGTTTATGTTATTTGACTAGTAGAATATCCGTGTGAATAAGTATATGGGATTATTTTATTATATTTATGCCATATTATGCTGAATATCATGTTTAAAAGGAATTTGTTTTATTTATACATTGCATTAAATGTTTATTCTTATTTATGAATGATTCCGCTATATTGTTATCCTTACTGGCCATTTGAGCTGATCCCTTTATATGTTTTATTTTTCCCAGTATGTGAAGAAGTATTTTTTGAATGACCTAGAGGGATAGTATGAGGGGATAAGAGTCTTGTCTATGGAGACTATATTGTTGTAGTTTTCATTTTATGGTGTAATGTAAACATTATGAATGTATCTAGCTATTCCAAGGATACTAAACTAATCGGTCTTTCGAGACTTGATCTTTCTTTTGATCATTCCAATTTTATGTAATAATGCACCGACTCTAGGTAACTGGGGTTGGGGCATTACAATGTTTATGTACCAAGTTACCTTTATATGTTATGTGTTCTTTATATGGTTTTTATGGTAATATTTTGGTTAACAAATGGTAACTAATGATCTTTTATTCAGTGAAGAGTATTTACTACCTCATAAAGGTGAAAATTATTACTTATGTTAAAGTATTCGTAGTTTACTTGTTGTTTTGAAAAACTAACAGTTTTACTTCTTTGTGTATCCCTTACTGAGATTATTATGCTCATCCCATGTTTTTGAAATGTTTTTCATAGGACATAATGTTGAATAGGGTCAAGGATGGGATCGCGGAAAATTCATGCTGTCTTAAACATGTAACTAGACATGGCGCTTTTTTCAAGAGATCATGTTTTGTAATAAAATGGATACTGGGTAAAAGTGTCTAATTTGTAATATTTTGAAATGTAATATTTATGGCCTCACTATCTAAAACTATAAACCTGAAAAGATCCACAATGTGAATTATTCATATAATTCATGATTATGTAATGTTTTATTGCTGAGTCCTTGTAGTTGGTATCAGAGGTCGGTTTAGATAACTTTATAGGTTAGGATACAATTTAATCATAAGTGACATTACCATAATGGATAGGATTTTAGAAATATTCATAGTTATTTTTATAAAGTGAAAGAGTTTAATAAAACATTAATAAGTATATCTTAGTGTTTACCCTCCTCATAAGATATTATATATGATTTTATTGATATACTCATACCTACCTTTTTGGTAATAGTAAATTGCTGGATTTAGTAGGCACCAATGTAAAATTGGATGTGAATAAAACGTGGACAGTTTTTTGAACGAGCAGCTGAATTATATGGGAGCTTCATTGAGAACACTTGTGGTTATTCTCAACCAACTATCTAGAGTTATGATTGACCACCTAAAAATTAGTGATTTTTATAAGACATCAAATATTCTAGAAACAAATCCTTACAATTGTTCAGTTAATAAACATAAAGTTAAGTTTGATAATAATCCTATGTGTCGACGATGTGGAAAGAAACACATAGGAAAATATTTCAAAGGGACAAGAAGATGATTTAGATGTGGAAATGAAGGTCATAAATCAAGAACTTGCCATAGAAAAAGGAAGCATCTAGTTGACTCTAGGAAAGGGAATGAAGATATTTCTTGAGGGTTTAATTGAATGTTTTAAATTTGGTGTGCATGATAATTATAAAAACAAGTGTACTACGACGATGTTCTAGTAATGGGATCTCCTGGATCGTACAAATAATTTTTTCCCAATACTTAATGCCATTCTGATTGAGGATGAAGAAACTGACAATGACCAATTAATTGTATGGATTATTTCTTAACATATGTTTTGATATTATTGAATCATAGGATATGATTCATGATTCTGTTTCTAGGAATGAATTATTTCTGAATATGTTGAAAAGGAATGGTTAATGGATCATGAAGAATGTTCAATGTGTATGAAGTCAACATATAAGGGATTCAATAGTTATGGTAGATTTTAGGATGGTGGAATGCTTAAAAGTATAAAGGCTCTTTTGAAGATGGGAATTGCATTAGAATACTTTTTATAGTATGTGTAACCATAACGTTTTATATATGAAAATTTTATTCAATGAATAATTATCATTGAATTTGTGGATATAGTTATAAAGAACCATTTCAGATTATATGATACTTGAATTTGAAGAAATTATAGGTTAATAAATTTTTAGGATGAAAAATGAAAGTTATTAGAAAACCATCATGGTTAAAATATTCTACGGTTATTTTTGATAAATTTATCTCTTTTTGGGAATTTTATAAAAGTATATAGTTTTTGATAAGGGACAACACACAAACTATGTGACTACTCGTCATGTCGAACGAAGCTATGGGAATCGTACCCGCAACCAAAGTGCGACTGGTATTTATCGCCTACCATTGGACTACGTGAAGTCCCTGGTTAGTTTGACTAATTATTTATAGTTAGATGATTTTATGAATCCATAATAAGTTTATTTTGGTTTATCTATGTAAATGATTAACCTATCATGGAGAATATTTGATTTGATTAATTGCTTTTCTATATGAGATTTTTAGAGTAACTGATGTAATTTGGAGATAAATGTTAAGATTTATCTTGGAAGACTATATGATTTAATCCTTATGAGATTTGGGTTTTAATCATAGTTTGGATTACTTTGAAGAATTTTAAGGACAACTTTTTTATTGAATTGAATTTGTTGAACACTGGGTTGTGTTAGACAAATTTTGGAGATTATGAGTAGTTTTTCATTAGATAAAAGTTTATCCTTTTGGGAGATTATCTGATCTTGTACTAAAAATTTTGGTTTTAGTTAATATCTAATGAAAATGGATATATATATTTCATCTTTTGTAGATTATTTGATTCTCTCAAAGTTGATTATATCACTTTTAATGTAAGAAAAGGTCATCCTGAATCCACATCATTTGGAGAAAATATGTGTGTGTGTTAGAAATCTAGTAAAAGATGAATGTCTACATGACTAGTAAGTATTATTCCTTATTTTTTAATTAATATAATAAATAAATTCCTCAATGAAAAGTAACTTAAAACAATAACCTTGACTGTTATCTTTTCTTACTAGGGAATCAAGGACTGTTTAACCCATCACAAGTTTGTGAATTTCGTGTGGTAAACTTTCTCCAAAACAGGCTTTCTATAAATAATTGATTTTGTGTATATGATATCAATCCTTAAAACCATGATGTATTAAAATATATAATAATTTGATTCTGGGCTTCAACATATGGATATTCATATTCAATATTTTGTAAAATTTAATCGTTTAACTACACCCACTATACGAATATAATTGTAATAACATCTCTTCTAGAGATCCCTTCACCCATAAGGATTCTATAATGATATTTTTGGAGAATGATGTTTTTATCATCTGATATGTAATCATTACATGATTGAAATTCCATTTCAACAATATATCAGTTTTAACAAAAACAACAATGAAAACATATTCTAGACATACCCTTTCGAAATCATAAAATATCACTCAATAGGGTACATACATAGGTAATAGATAGGATAAAATTATTAAACATCTCTGACTGAGTGAAACATGTGGTGGGAAATCATATCAAAGAATGATGATGGGAAGAACATCTCATTTTCAAAAAAAATATGACTAAAAAATAATTATTCATTTTTAGAAACCTCATAATGTCTATATGTTAAATAATTCTATATTCGAAAAACTAGTGGAATCTAGTTAATGTATGATATAATGTTTTAGAATGAAATCCATAACAAAAAACATGCAAAAAATAGTACATCAGAACATGATAGTAATGTAATTTTAGTCAATATAACTTTAAATTAGTTTTTTACATGACATTAATTATATTTTATTAGTTCCCCTAATGATCTTTTATAAAATTAAAAAAAAGTGAAAAATTTCAATATCTCTTGTCTGGATAGAGTGTGAGTTGCTTGTTGATGAAAATTGTTCCCTTTAACCTTTTCTATTCCAACACTTCCCTAATGCAATTGTCATTCATTTCAATCAAACCCTTGATGCCATTATTTGTTTTTCAAAGAACATTTAGTGGAATTATAAAAACACTATCAAATAAATTATTTTCTATCTGAATGGAATCATGAATAAGTATGACATACAAATAATTGAATATAAAAATTCAAATAAAATTGATACCTTCTTCAAACCTAACATTTTATTGTTTTTCATATTTTTTTTACGAGAATCAATGTCGATATATTTTACATTATTGAATATTTGATCACCCTTTAGTGAAGGTGATGTTTTACCTTGAAAATTATTTCTATAAAAATATGTTGTCCAATATCGGTATATATGTTATTATGGTAAATATATCAGATTTTAAAAAAAACTATTTTTGTTGACTGATTCAACTGAATTGAGTGTTTGAATTATTTCGAAAATTTGATACCCAACTTTCCATTATTGTTATAGGATGAAAAAATTCCATAAGTAAGAATGTCCTTTATCTTCCCATACAACACGGTTTTAAAGTGAATAAATATATCCTGTGAGTATCATATATTGTACCAATTATATTCCATGTCAATTAATGATTTTTAATCATCGGGTCCCAGTAGACATCAATATCACTCTCAGGATTCATTGTATTATACATAACCATTGAAAAGATAATATAATTTCACTTCATGCATAACATTGTTGGAAAGATAGAATTTACTGAAATGATGGTCTATGTACTATGAGTACTAGACTATACCGCAAATGGATTTATTCCAAGTATAGATAACATTATATGAATGTTTATCATATGACTTCCAACATCACAATACACATTATAAATGCTCTTCTAATAAGGTGAATCTTCATGATGGTGTTGGTTCTAATCATTAATTCATGTATCTTTATTCAATTACAATTATCATAGGGTATCCTAACTTCCATATTTTCATATAAACCGTGGAATGATAGAAAATAACAATACATCATTTTATGGACATGATTCATTAATATTGTGTTGTTCAGTGAAAATAATATTTTCTATGATTAATGGTAGTTTCAAAATAATATTCAATCAATTAGACAATAATGTATTTTTTGGAGACCATTCACATTGAACATAACATTGATATAGCATCATTTGTTCGACATTTTAGTTAATTTTCTTATGGTAGTAAATCATTCATGAAACCTAGTGGTGTTGTAATGCTGGTATCACTCCATATATTTCTATGATTCTAATTATATAACTTCAATAAAGATGACAATGTTATGTAGTTAGTATTACTTTTATACAATGGTCTCATAGGAAAAATATTTAACATCTCAACTAAAATTGGAATATCAGGAAATAAATATTATTTTTTTATATTCATTAACTATATGACGTCTCAAACATCATTTACACAATTTTTTTATAAAATTATCTATAAATTGATATATCATACAAATTAGGGTGAACATTAAGTATTTATTTTTTTTAGTCTAACACTTAAAACTATAACTTATTCAATGAAAAATCTAATATTCATCCATCTATTATGTATAAATATTTCATGGATAAAAACAAGATAAACAGGATAAAAGATTTTCTAAAGGGTTGTATTCATCATCTTTTTCAATGCTGATAATCACTTTAACATAATTGGCATACTCTTATGTCAAACTATTTTCATTCTTTTTTTTTCATATCCATCATATTTGATTAATTAAATATGTTTTTTAGAATAAATAAATTAAATAACATAATATATTCATTTTAAAATGTTAAATGTATATATAATCATAATATGGGAACCCCAAAATTTAATTGTTTCAATGAATTAAATTAAGAATTATTGAAATTGATAATTTGATTTATGAAATAATTAATCGACAATTCTAGGTTTTATCACTTGAATTCATCTTAATGTGAAAGATGTAGACTACTATCATCCACTCCAGCTTCACCACCTAAAAAATATTATTTTATTTTTATATTTTAGGCATATATTTCATATCTTGTGGAAATTTTCATTAGATTCTTGAACTATTCTTACATTTAGTCATTTATTGGATGACTACTACTCATAATACTTATAAAAAATTTAATTATATGGGGGATGGGTCTCAATAAAAAATTCTATTATAACAATTTCTTATTTGTGGCTGATTGGAATGATTGTTTACTCCTATGTGTATTCTAAAAGCAGTAAGGACTTCCATTTTTTATAATAACACCATTAGAACATATTATATGAGATTTTCCTATTATATTATAGATTTTGGGATCATAAAAGATCTTTTCTAGGATTTAATAGATCTTGTGGGGGATATTTTATTATATATAATCCCATGGGGCCTATGTAAATTTTATATTTATAAGTTAAAACCCACTTTTAATAATTTCAATATTATAAATAAGACAAGTCTATCATGAATTAAAATGAATTATTATGTCTTCTTGGGAACCCCAAATCAAATCAATATATAATATATGAAATTTTTCTGTAATAAGAAATCCATATATGAAAAAAACGTATAATAACTTCTACTTCCAACAACTATAAAAATATTAAATGTATGGATAATATATTTTAGAAATTAATGTTTTATTTTAATTTAATAGATCATAATAATAGATTCCTAGGGGTTGAACCAATACATATATACCTAATTTGATAAATACTTAAAAACATTTCATATTAATTATTCCAAAATATATAGAATTGGAGATCCATTTATTTTTTTGGAATAGTGATATACCACCGAAGAGAAAATTTTCATTTAATACCAATGTATATCAAATGTTATTAATCTCTTTATACTATATAAATATATATTTTTTCTTTAATAAATGATATATTATACAATATCTATACTTAAAGACACTATAAATATTCCAATGATCATGAATAATCTTATATATAACGATATTCATTTAGAATAATATTAAATAATACAATAAAAAATTTCTTCAAAAAACAAACAAATTAGTACAACATAATATAAAACATATCAAATAGGTGACATTATAAGGAATTAATATTAAATGTGGGGTATTTAATTATGAATATTTTTTGTAAACAATAGTAAATAAATAATTTTCAATCTTGTGAAATTCCAAAACATCTCTTGAGGTCACTTTGGAGAATTTTGGTATGTAACCAACTATAATCATTATCTTGAGATCATATGTTTATAACCTACTAGAAACCCAAAACTAGATTACATTATTGTACATACAAATGGACATTGATATAATTTAGTATATATACATTCTAATGTTAAATTTTTTTAACATTCCCTCTTCCCTCAAGAAGATGAATATGACCCATATTGTGATAGTGATGTTAGGTATGGTCACCCTTTCATAAATCATATAAATCAATGATCAATCGAAACCAAGCATGTGTACCCAAAAATTCAATCCAAGAACCATCAATATTATCTTTATTATATAAAATATAAAAATATTACATCATTACAAATAATATAAAAAACTTATATAGATGTTGATATATTTTATATAAACCTTCTCATGGTACCAACAAGGAAACAACATTTGATATTACAACTAATTTTCAAAGAAAAACATAATTCATTCATCATTATCCACAATATAAATGTGGGAATAAATGTAATAAAATATATTTCAATACATTCCAAAAAGAAATAATTTTTAAAAAACATACATTAATAGACTCTATTGGAATTAATTTTTCAAACCATAAAAAATATTTTCTGTACTCATTATTGAACGAATCTTGTATATATATCATATGAATATATAATTAAACATATACATGAAATAATGTGTTTATTTATCTATAGTAATTTCAAAATTCATATATATATTCATATAATAAATCAAGAAAAAAATTTCATCATGTTTAGGACACTTAAAATAATTTGTCATTATCAATGTAATACAACAAAATCTTCAAAATAGAAAACCCCCAGACATATCACAACTCATCATCGAGAAATATTTAAATGATATCTATTTTTATGTTAATAAAAACCTTAGGTTGTATTGTAACTTACCCTTTTCGCAATTTTTTCTATGGAAGGATGTTAAAAACATTTAATCATAATTCACAAAAAGGATGAAATCACTGTGTGGAATTCATTACACACTTCAAATCATCATAAAAATCTCTTATAGGGTTAATAAAAACCAAAAATCATTGAATCTAGGATTTATAAATCTGATATAGAGGGGAAATCAGTAATTGATAATGAATAAAATGTTATAATGAACTTAAAATTTTAATAAATATCCTCAAAATATTATTCCACTAGTGAGAAAGTGGAGAAGAAAACATAAAATTCATAGAATCATTGAATTGTCTTAGTGAATTATCAGATTTCACTAAAACATGGATTTATTCTATCCTTTGATTCATTATTCTATAGAAACATCATAAGCCTTGATTATAAATTTATAAAGGCTCTTGCCTTGATTGAATATTTGATTCGATGAGGGGTACCACTAGAAGGTGGTTTCCATGCAAATCATCTGATATCAAGACTAGTTTCGGACTGGTGTGGGCTCATTAAATTGATTTGGGTTACATATATCAGTAAATTAAAAAGGGAACTGATTAATATAAAATAGATCTATATAAATTCAATGTGAATTGATAACGATTATTATTATTTTTGAAATAATAACACTGAAAAATGTAAATTTATTAATGATGAAAAAAATTTATTTATGAAAGATTTATAATTTTAATTTTAATTAAAAAATTATATAAATATATTTATATATTTGGGTATATATTTAATAAATATATATATATATATATATTATATATATTTATTATTTGAATATATTTACAATAATTTTATAATTATCCAAATATATAATTAATTGTTTATGATTATATATATTCTTTTCAAAAAATAAAATTTATATTTTTATATCTTTCAATATATTTATATAATAAAATATATAATGAATATATATAAATAAATGTACAGTAAATATAATCATTTATTAAATTAATATAATTTTATTTTCTTGTTATTTTAATATATAAATTTGTGTTTTATAATTATTTGAATAATTTTTTAATAAAAAATATATATTTATTTATAATTATAAATATAGAGATGAATATTGTTGTTATATAGGTAAAAATGTATTTTCAACATTACTAATAAAAATTTAATCTTATTTGGAAGATGTTATAAAATTGTGAAGTTGATTAATTAAAAATGATTACACTTAATAATTATTAAAAACTATTTCTTGTATTTGTTCATTATATGATTTCATTAAATATGTAAATATTATTTTGGTGTTTGTGTTATATATAAAATTAATTATTTAAACATATGAATGTGAATCCAATATAACACATACTTGATATATGATAAATTTTAAAGTAAAATGACATTCAATTAGTTCCATTACTCAATACAATATGTGAATATTATTTATTTATATTAATTTATAATCATAACCCATTCAACACAAAATAGATGACTTGTTTATTGTAACGCATGAATATTTTGAAATATATAAATCATATTTATAGAAAATTACACAAATTCCTATATATATATATATTTAATATATATTATTTATTAATATTTATAATCTATAAATTTATATTTTAAAAATATTCATTTTTATAAATATTTATTTAATTGATTAAATATTTAATATTTTCCTTCATTTACTTATTATTAGTTTTTATTTGTTTAATTATTTAATTTTACACATATATATATATATAATATATAATATTTAGTTATGTCTAATATATATATATAGTATATTATATTTATTCAATTATTCAATAATTATTCAAGAATAAAAAATGTTACTTTTATAAAAATAAACTCTACATTAATATTTTTTTATATTTTTCATTTTATTTGGGTCCTTCATCACTTCTAATGGAACATAAAAAAGGAGATATTTATCAATGCTAAAAAAATAATGGTTACTTTTTTTTTCAGTGATAAAAATATGGCACTCCAAAACAAAACCATTTATTAGTGCGAAAGGAATGTTATAATAAGGGTTATAATTAAAATAGAAAAAAATGTTGATAAATATCACCTTTTATCAACATTGTAAAAAGGTACCCTTTATCATCACTTGTTTCTAATGATAATAAATAATAGTACTATAAAGTCATAATTAGTAGAAGTGTGAAAACTAATGGATATATTTTAATCATCCTCCTTGTATTTCACACGATTTTGTAGATAAATCATTTTTCATATTCATGTGGCTATTGATTCTATTCATTGCCTAGTTGGTTGGTTATTTTGGTAACTCGACTTTAGTTTTTGAAGATATGATTGTCATTTGAAAAATTTCCTTATAATATTGGTAAATTGTGAACATTTATTTTACTACGTTTTATTCTCTCATTTTATTCTGGGGATGTGAATTCCCATTGAATAAACCCTTCGAAAAAAAATTCACACTTCATGTTCCTATGATTATCATTTGAATATGATTTATTTAATAATTCCACATTCCTTCATATTTTTTATAATCATGTTATAAATTTTATTAAAATGGATAAAATTAATGGCATTTCAATATTTTTTATTATGTCCCCGATGGCTATATATATTATTTAAAATATAACTTATTTCTCTGGATTAGTTATCATCACATTATTCCTTTTATATTCATATTGAAATGTATTGATATAATATATTTTCCATTATATATATATGCACATCTTTTTAATTAGTTTTAGCTTCCTTAGGATATGTTTTAAAGGGTATTGATGAAACTTATGGCGAATGGATTGGACAGAAACCACTGATTAGTGGGGCCCAAAATTCACAATTTCATTAATTCATCAATGTGTCTGATGAGATAAAATAGGTTATTTATGGATGAAATTTTAAATTCAATTTGTATTATAGTATTTTTTAATATCAATGTTTCTATTTATTTTCATTGATATAGTATGCTTCAAATTTCGTATAGATTATTTATTCATGTTTTTACTTATTCCTTTCATAATATACATTCCATTTCAAAAATATGATTAAATCATTTATCTGTTTCCCTTACTATGGATTTTTCTATCCCATTTAATAAGTTTTTGTTCTCCATGTTATAAATAATATTCTAAATATGGAATGTTTACAAGGATAAATCATGTAGATTAATTTATAGTTTATTCTGATTTCTTACCATGAATGATTTATTTTTTGTTATATAATGCATAATGTAAAATGGGTAGAAAAATATGTGAAATTTATTACTATATGATGTGTTTTTATTCTCGAAATCTATAAAACTAAAATGATCATTTAAATGAAAGAGATTCAAATAATATTTATGATTTTATAATTATAGATACATATTTACATGCATTTATATTTAGTATCTGTGAATTTAAGTAATGTATGTGTTTTTGATATTTCTATATAGAAGGATGGGTCTAAGGCATCACATTGATCCTCACATTTGGCTTCCATTGATAAAATTATGATATTAGGGAATCAAGGTAAAATTAATAACCTTTAAATTTCTAATGATCACATTAAAATTGAAATAAGATCCAATATTTAAACAAATATATAAATTAAATAACTTTTTATTTCTATGGAAAAAAATATCTATAAAAGTACAAAATGAAATTAATTTTAACCACTATTGTTGAATGTATTCAACCAATATAAATTAAATTAACATATAAATATTAGAATCATAATTATTTACCAATTATAATTAATAAAATATATTCAAATTAGGCTATAAAATATATCTATAATGCATCTATGTATCATGTTCCCACATACTCTATGACAACCCTGATCTTTTATTACACAATTAAACATACATTATTACATATACATCACTTGATACAACATAGAAGATCAAGAGTTATAGTTTATTTGTGGCTTATTATCATTAAATAACAACTTAAAACATGAAATAAAACATATTTATTGAAAAAATCCTTTACATGACCACTACATTCTCTCGTACTTCGCATTGCATGGGATAACCTGAGGACATGCATAAGAAAAGGGTAAGCTATAAATCCTAGTAAGGGAATAAACATGGATTAACAGGAGGAATAAAATACATGTTAGAAAATAGGAATATCATTAGAGCACAATAGAAGCGTAAACATAAAGGCATGTTAAAGCATGATAATCAAAATATGGAAATGTGGCAACAACACTTAACATGGAATTATCATGAGCCAAGGATCATTGAACATTTAGCATGAGTAAAACCTCATTTCACATGTTGAAGGATTAAAACCTCATTTCACATGAATTAGCATGAGTAAATACCCATTACACATGAAGTATCAAGATACAATACTTTACCCAATGCATTGAAGCTCTATATGGGTGCACCATTCTTAAACATTTCATATCATGCATAAGTGTGCCACATGGATCATATAACATGGATTCATAAAAAAACATAATTTATTAAAAGATAAAGGAATGTGGAATTCATACATGAAACATTATAATCAATATGTAAAGGTTCATAAAGGTGAATACCCTTGATAGAGAAATGGGCATCGTATTCACTACCCAATGACATTGGCATGTAAAATTGGTCCAATTTCGGCAGCGTAGCTGCTTGAAGAAAGAAATCATAAAAGTGATTTATGAGAGAGAAAGGGGTATCTCATAATATTTAAATGAATTAGAAAATAATGGGGACATATAAATACATGTCCTAACAATTTTAATGGAATTTAGAGTCTTGATACAAAATAATTGCTTGAATGTAAAAGAGAAGAGAGAAATTTCTTTCAGAATTACGACATAGTAACGGGCGTACATGAGAGTAATTAAATTAGATAGAATTGGGTCTCCAATCATTCAAAGAAAAAAATAGGGCAGTATGGGTGAGGTAAAAAACCATAACCCAACATTTATAATTGAAATTAAAAGTGTATAACAATTTAAAGTATATTGGAAAAAAATGAGACAGGAAGAAAAACCCTTACTTGGTTATGTGCTTCCAAAGGCCTGAGAGAGGCCTGAGAGAGGATTATTGTGTGCTTGGAGCACATTGGGATGATTATAGAGAGAATAGGTCAGAGGTTGGATGATCTACAAAGTCTTTGAGTGAGGAAAATGTGGGAGCATTGGTGGGTTTATATAGGAAAGGTGAGGGAATTCTTCATTATTTAGGTTTGGGACACCTCACATTAAATTAATCGAAACCACAAACCATCCAATTGTTTTTTCACATGATTTTTGGAAAAGGTAATTGAAAAATAATATTTCATAAGTCCAAAGTCTGAACTTCTTAAAATAATGTGGTTTCTTATTTGGAGGTGAGTCACACTCCCAAGGAAAACAATTTTAATAGACAAGATGTTTAATATGTTTTGAACGGTCCATTAATGCATTTTAAATAAGTCAAACAAACCCAAATCCACATTATTTTAATGCTAAAACATATATTGGTTTAAAAAAGCTTATATTATATTATTACATCACTATTGGGTCATTATAATTTCATAAAACCCATTATATATTTAAACGATATTTAGTTTTTACCCAAAAATTAGACTGTCTTGAAAAGTAAGCAAAAATCACCATTAGATAATTTCGACATCATGATTCCAAAAATAATATTTATTTTATCTCAGTAGTTTTCTAAATATGCTAATATTAACTTTTGAAATAAAATCCTACATTTATCGAAAATTCACGTGTTTTGACAAAATGGATTTTGAACCATTATAAAAATTATAATAAAATTCCAAAATTTATCCAATATTTTATATTTAATAAAAATTATTTTAATAAAAAAAATAATATTTTATTAAAATAATGTTTAATTCAAAAATAAATTAAATCATCTAAATTAATTTCTTAGTTGAACATTAACTAAAAATACTATATGTGCTTTAAAAATATTTATAAGGTAACAATAATAAAATGAAAGTATATCCATTGTTATATAAAAAAATAATGTAAATAACCATAGTACTAGGGTATTGTTCCTCTTCCCCTTATGACACCCGCATTTGACCGAAGAGTAAGGTGTGTAATGGTGACAAACTCTTTGGTGGCTCGGATAACATTGCTCGGGTGTTAATCTCTATCAACTTCCATTTTTCTCTTAGGTGGTCTCACTCGAGCTTAAAATATTCAAACTCTTCTTGGGTATGGTCAAGAGTGAAGCCCAAGGACGCCACCTCCTTTGTGAGCTATGACAAATGGGCTTCATATGGGTCACATCTACTGGATGAGGCCATCATTTCCTTTGTCTCATAAAATTGGATTTGTTAAAGCCCTATATTTATACTAATCAGGTGATCAACATTCAATGGATATATTAGCAACAGTAACATTTTATAAAATAAAACCAAAGAAGCTGACATTATATATAAACCTTTTAAATAAAGATACATTTAATTAGATCAATTGGGATTTCCATTAATGTACATTTGGGTGGTTACAATCATCCCCTCTTAAGAAATTTCTCCCTTGATATATACTTTTCCCACATTAAACAGATGTGGGTAACTCTACTTCATCATTTCCTCTGATTCCCAAATGGCTTTTCAAAATTTTTGTTTCTCCACAACACCTTGATGAGGGGCATTGTCTTATTTGGTAAAACGTTTTCTCTACGATCTAATATCATCAATGGTTTCCCCTCATAAGAAAGATCATCCTCTAACTATACCACCTCTGAATAGAGTATATATGAAGGGTCTGCTATGTACTTCCTTAATAGGATTACGTGAAAGACATCATATAGATTCTCCATGGTAGGTGGAAGTGCTAGTCGATAAAACACAACCCCAACATGATCAATAATCTCGAAGGGGCTGATGTACCTTGGACTTAACTTCCCTTTTTTTCCACACCAGATAACCTTTTTCCATATAGATATACATAGAAATACCATGTCTCTTACTTTAAACTCAAGGTCTCGGTGATGATTCTCTGCATAACTCTATTTTCGACTCTGGGCTTCCTTGATAATTTGTTGAATGGTTTTAACCTTCTCCACCACTTCTTTGACCATTTCTGGTCAATGAAGATTACGTTCACTGACCTCATCCCAACACAACGGTGTTCTAAACCTTTTCCCATAAAGGTCTTCAAATGATGACATTTGGTTGCTTGAGTTGAAACTGTTATTATAAGTGTACTTAACCAGAGGAAGATGTTGATCCCATCCTCCTTGAAAGTCCATTGACCACGCTCTCAACAGGTCCTCTAGTGTTTATATAGTCTGCTCGGATTGGCCATAAATTTGAGTATGATAGTCTGTACAGATGTTCAGTTTAGTATTAAGAGCATGTTGAAGACACATTCATACATTAGAGATGAATCATAGATCTTGATCAGGCACAATAGATAGTTGTACTACATGCATCCTTAACAATTCCTTAATATATATCTATGCCAACTGATCCAATGAGAAATAATTCTGAATTGCAATGAAGTATGCATACTTTATAAGATGATCCACAACAACACAAATTGCATTATTGAATTTGGATGTCTTCAGATGTCCAGTGACAAAGTCCATAATGATGTTCTTCAATTTCCATTCATGTGTGGTCAATGGTTGCATCCACCCCTTAGACTTCTTCCACTCTGCCTTCACTTGCTGACACACCAGGCACTTTGATGTATATTCAGAGATCTCTTTATTTATATTATTCCACCAATAATATTCTAGCAGATCTCGATTCATCATTGTGTTTCCTAGAGGAATAGTGATATTTGAACTATATGGATCATCAAAATGTTCATTCTTCATCCCTAGGGTTGATGGACAACATATTATTTTCCCAAATCTAACAATTCCTTTTTCATTAACATTAAACTCTGAGGATTTCCCATTTTGGATAGCTTCCACTTTTTCCTAAATTCCTACATTATCCTTTTGAGCATCTTTCAACCTTTCTAAAAGTTATGGTTGGGAAATCATTTGTGAAAGGATTGATGATGTTTCCTTAATTATGATTCCCATGTAATTCTTCCTCAAATATATGATGATTGGATATGTTTCAATTCTCATCAATGATAAAATCGTTTTGTCCTTTCTACATAGGGCATCTGCCACCTTGTTTGCTTTCTTGAGGGCGGTAATGGATTGTGTAGTCATAGTCTTTGACTAGATCTAACCATATTCTTTGATGCATGTTCAACTCTATCTCTATGAAAATATACTTGAGGGTTTTGTGGTCCGTATATTTCACACATCTCCCCAATGAGGTAATTCCACCAAATTTTCATTGTGAAGGTCCCTGCAGCCAACTTGAGGTCATGTGTTGGATATATTTGTTCATTAACATTCAATTTCCTTGAATCATAGTCAATTAATACGCAATTTTGCATCAACAAGCATCCCATGCCCTTCTTCAAAGCATCACTGAAGACCATAAAAATATCTCCACTTGTGGGTAAAGTGAGCACGGGCGCTGTAATAATCCCCATTTTCTTCTCCTTGAAGCATTCTTCGCATTCATCACGCAAAGAAAACATTACTCCCTTATTAGTTAGCTTGGTAAGAGGGTTGTAAAACTATGAGAAATTTCTCACAAATCGTCAATAATATCTTAGTAACCCCAAGAATCTATGGATATCAGTTACCGATGTTGGCCTTTGACAACCCTTAATTGCATCTGTTTCGGAAGAATCCATAGATATCCCATTTCTTGTGATGATATGAACCATGAATGAGACCTCCTTCAACCAGAACTCAAACATTTTATACTTTTCATAGAGATTCTCCTTCTACAAGGTCTCCAGTATAGTTCTTATATGCACCTTATGATCCTACTTGGTTTTGGAGTGTATAAGAATATCATCTACAAAGACTAGTACAAATTTGTAGAGGTAATCACCAAAGTCTCTATTCATTAAGTCCATGAATATTTTAGGAGAATTTGTGAGTCTTTAAGGAATTACTATGAAATCATAGTGCCTATATGTTATACAAAAAGTAGTCTTGGGGATATCTTCTTTCTTCACCCTAGCATGATAATATCCCAACCGCAAATCCACCTTGGAGATGTATTTTACTCCATGAAGCTGATCGAACAAGTTATATATTCATGTGAGATGATACTTTTTCTTTATCATGATTTTTTGGAGCTCACAAATATCAATGAAAAGGTGCATTGACCCGTCCTTCATCATGAATAAGAGGACTGGTGCACCCCACAGTGAATCACATGCCTATATAAACCCAATATCAAGATTCTCTTGTTGTTATTTCTTCATCATGCTCCAAAATATCCATTCAATATGGAGTCTTTCATATTGGAAATGCCCCAGTTATAAGTCAATTGGGAATTCAAAATCTCTTCTAGGAGGTAGACCAGGAATTTCCTCAAGAAAAAATTCCGCAAATTCCATCACAATAGGAATGTCTTCAAGGATAGTTTCCACCATAGACTCAATCATCTGAGCATGATATGGGTGCTCATAGGGAAGTAATATCGACGCTTAATATGATGGATATATATAAGATTCAATTTCCTCCTTGTAATTATAAAGATATGGGGGTCAATTCTACATATGGAGAGTGATTTCCCACTCACGGAAATTAATATTTTATCTATATAAGGAAAGCCATTACATGTCATGAATTGCATCAAATTCCACCATAGGGAGTATGATTAGGTTCTCTGGGAATTATAATCCATAGATTATGATAGGGAAGGAGTTATATTCATGCGATGCAATGATTTCTCCATTTTCTGTATGCACTGACACCTTCACTTCCATGATTTGTGTTGTAGCTGGTATTGTTATACTAAACATTTGAGATATAATATAATGCATTGAACCTTAATCGTATAGTTTGTTCTCTATAATGGAATGTATAATTACATTACCTATCACCACTTCATTTTCAGGATTCACTTTGGTTGTGGTGATGGAAAAAGCTCCCCCTTGCCGCCTTCGAGGTTGTTTGTTGCATCCGAAAACCCGTGGCTTAGGGCACTGATTTTCAAGATTCCATGGTTCGTTGCAGTGGTAGAAAGGAACCACATGATGATGTTCAAACAGATAAATCCTCTCCTCTATCATAGTCACGGGTCTTTCTTACAGACAGTTAATAGATAGGTGCCCTTCTCTTCCACACCTAATGCAATTCCTTGTCCCCTTCAAGCAATTTCTAGGGTGCATCTTTCAGAACCTTTGGCAAGTGGGGTGCTGGATCATTTTAGCACCAATTGGATTTAGCCATCAGACCTCCATTTTTGAAGTCCGCATTATTCTTCTTTTTCCCATGATACCTTTGATTTTTTTACAATCTTCATTTTGACAGTGGGGGCACATTAGACAATTTCTTAATAGCTATCGATGTTGCGGATCACCAGTGCTTTCCGTAGGCTCAGTTTCTGACCGCCAATGAAGCGTTCAACCTTCCATTCAGGGATAACGACAAATCCAAAAGTGTATCATGAAAGGCTTGTAAAGTTTTCCTCCTACACTACAACAGATTTTTCAACATTTTTCTGGAGGGAAATTAAGTCCCTTTCCATCTTAGGTTGGAGGATTCATGGGAAATATTTACCGAAAAACAGCTTCCGGAAAACCTTCCATTCCAACGACTCGATCTCCTCATTAGGCTTTGTATTTTTGGACAATTCCCACCATTGATCAGATTCACCCTCTATATGATAAGTATAAAGTAGAAAATTCTCTTGGTCAGAACATTGAAGGATGTATAAGATCATTGCAGTGGAGTTGATCCATTGTTCAGTGATTGGGTGATTGAATGATCCTTTAAAAGTAGGAGGCATTTTTCTCATTAAGCTATCGATGGAGTCTTCTTCGTTCTTATAGTGGGTTGAACATTCCTATTGAACCATGATTCTATTCAAAGATTGAGTTAGCTAAGATATAATCATGTAAAAGTTTGTGATTCCCGCTCCCATTGTATTGGGCATCTCATTAGTGTCATCGTCATATTTATCTTCACATCGGTTGTTTTCCCGAGTCCTCCTATTACCAGAAATTGGCTAGAATAAAACGAATGTTAGGGGCAACACATAAAGGTAATAAAAGGACAAAATAGACGACTTACAAAAAACATTAATTTCCTTAACATATGAATCTATTTGCTTCAGTCTATGTTATCCATGATCTGCTTTCTTACATATATTCTTAGGCAAATTTTAATGTCCCTTAATAATGGTTCATTCTAATATTGTGAATTTACCAAAGCATATCCCCTAAAAGTGTCATAACCAATATTGAATAAAGGCCTTTTGTCATGCACTAGTTCCTGTTCATGTCTAACTCAATATGTGTTTTTAGGTATTACCATAGGATACATCTGTGCCAGATCCCCCTCTACCTGCTCGTATCTAGAAAGGGATGTATTTTCAGGATAAAACAATTAATGAATACTCACCAAAACATAGGGATGTTTTTATAATACATAGTCTTGTCTATAAGGCTTTACTATGGTTTTCTAATCCAAATCCCAAAAATATCAAATCCCATCCTTTGATACCAAATATGACAACCTTGATCATATATTACACAATTAAACTCGGTTTATTACATAAACACAATATGATACAACATAGGTGATCAAGAGTTATAGATTCATTGTTTCATAGGATCATTGCATAAAAACATAAAACATGAAAAACTACATCTTTATTTAAAACATCCTTTACATGACCTCTACATTCCCTCGTACTTAACATTTGATGGGATAACCTGATGACATGAATAAGAAAAGGGATAGCTATAAAGCCTAGTAAAGGAATAAAATGATGTAACATGAGGAATAAAATACATGTTAGACAATATAAATATAATTATAGCACAATAGAAGAATATAAATAAAGGCATAATAAATTTTTATAATCATAACAAGGAAATGTGGCAAAAACACATAACATGGAATTAGCATGAGTGAAGGCTCATTGCACATGGAGCATGAATAAATCCTCATTGCACATGTAGCATGAGTAAAACCACATTACACCTGAATTATCATGAGTAGACACCCATTGACCATTATTTTTCTTGATTCTATACATTACCCACTGCATTGCAGTGCTATAAGGGGGCACCCTTCTTAAACATTTCATTTCATGCATAATTGTGCCACATGGATCATATAAAATTGATTATCAAAACACCTCAATTATTACATGACAAAAAAAATTTTAATTCATACATGAGACATTATAATCAATAATTAAATGCTCATAATGGTTAATTCCCTTGATAGAGAAATGAGCATGGTATTCACAACAAAATGACATTGGCTTGGAAAATCGGTGTAATTTCGGCAGCGTAACAGCGAGACGTAAGAATTCATAAATAACGTTTATCAAAGTGAAAGGGGGACCCATCATATATACATGAAATAGACCGTAATTGGGTCATATAGATACATGTCCAAAAAAATTTAATGGAATTTATAGTAATGTTACAAAAAAATTGATTGAATGTAAAAGAGGAGAGAGAAATTCCTTTCTGAATTTCAGTATAGTAACTGGTGTACATTAGAGGCATTTAATGAGAGACAAAGGGGTCTCCCATCATTCAAAAATAAATAGGGAAGTATGGGGGAGGTTTGAAACCATACCCCGACATTTTTAATTGAAATTAAAAGGTCATAAAAATTTAATGAATATTGGAAAAAAATGAGAAATAAAAAAAACCCTTACATGGAAGTGTGCTGCCAGAGGCTTGAGAGAGGCTTGATATAGTCTTGTTTGGAGCTTGGGGAACCTTGGCATGATTCTAGATAGATTAGGGCAGAGTTTGGATGAAATAAAAAGGCATTGAGTGAGGATAAAGTGGGAACTTGGGTGGGATTATAATAGAAAGGTGAGGGAATTCATTATTATTTATGTTTGGGACACCTCACATTAAATAAATCCAAACCACTAACCAGCCAATGGTTTTTGCGCATTTTATTAGGAAAAAAGAAGTGAAAAGAATATTTTATAAGGCCATTGTCTGAAAATTTTAAAATAATGGGGTTGCTTATGTAGAGGTGAGTCACACTCCCAAGGAAAAACAATTTAAAAACACAAGATGATTGAAATGTTTTGAAGTTTCCATTAATACTTTGTAAAATAAGTAAAACAAACCTAAAACCGCATTATTTTAATTTTAAAGAATATATTGGATGAAAAAAAAGCTTATAATATTTTATTACATAACTATTGTTCCATTATGAGGTCATAAAACATAATATATATTTAAACGGTATTTAGTTTTTATCTAAAAATCTGACTGTTTCAGAAAATTATGACAAATTTACCATTCGAAAATTTAGATGTCCTTATTATAGAAATAATATTTATTTTATCTAATTTTTTTTTAAATATATTAATTTTCACTTTTAAAAATAAAAAACTGACATTTATAAAAAATTCACGGGTTTTTACAAAAACGGAATTTAAACCTTAATAAAAATTACAATTGCATTCATAAAATTATACAATAATTTATATTTAATAAAAACTAATTTAATAAAAATAAAAAAAATTCATTAAAATATTATTTAATTCATAAATCCTTCAATCCATAAAAATATATTACTTAGATGAACATTAAGTAAAACTACTATTTGTGATTTGAAAACTATTTACAATGTTACAATAATAAAATGAATGTATATTAATTATTATATGAAAAAATTATATACATTACCATAATACTGTGATATTTTTACATAACCCCTTATAACACCCTTATAAGACTGAAGAGTATGGTGTGTGGTGGTGACAGACTTTTGGGGTGGATCAGATAACTTTGTTCGGGTGGTAATCTCTGTCATCTTCTATTTCTCTCATAGGCATTCCCGCTCGAGCTTAACATATTCATTCACGGCTTAAGATTGGTCAAGAGTGAAGCCCAATGAAGCCACCTCCTTTCCGAGCTCTGAAAAATGGGCTTCGTATGGGGCACGTCAACTGGATGAGGCCATCGGTTCCTTTGTTTGAGTAAATTGTATTTGTCAAACCCTATATTTATACTTATCAGGTGATCACTGTTCAATGACTATATGAGAAATGGTCACAATTCATAACCAAAAACCAAAGAAGTTTAAATTTTATATAAACATTTTACATAAAGAAGAATTTAATTATATCAAGAGGGATTTCCATTAATCAATGTTTGGGCCATTACATACTCTCCACCATAACAATGTTCCTTAATTAAAATCAAACTAAATGAATAGCTCTCTTTGGTGGAACCTTCTCCCGATGATCCAAGAGCTCATCCAGATTCTCTAATAAATTAATCTAATCACTAATATTTAAGTCTATATTATAGTTGATATGATAATATAACAAAATATTTTATTATAGTGTCATCCATTGGAATAATTTATGGAAATAATCCATTTATAGAGGATGAAACAAATAATATTCTACCTCGCAGACATGGTGCTTCACCTCAATGTGACTAATCAAGCTAAGGTAGATCATTATCCCTCATAAAAAACTTCACTATTAATAATGAGGTGAAACCTCCAAAACAAAAGTCATTGACATCAAACACGCACATCATCCTTATTCGACATCCATATGACTTTTAATGGTCATGTTATTCTGTTATATACTTCCACACTACAGAAAACATATTGATTGTGCTCTACACTACATATATTATATGGTCTATTGAATCTCCAAAATTAATTGAACACAATGTTGAATTATATTGAATCACACTTAATTTATTGAACAGAACCATGCTAAGGGAATAGTGAAATTGAAAATTATTATAAAACATTACCAACGGAAATATCCCTACCCAATATATTTTAAAACAAAATGTTTGCTGATAATACATCCTATAATGTATTACTGCTCTACACCATATTAAAATCCAACTGAATAATGAATTTAATTCTCATAAATAATGAGGATTACATAATACACTTGAATTCTAAACATATTTTTGAGGTGAAACTGGGTTCCCTTTTATACATTATAGTTCATGATACATCTATAAACTGCACAAAATAACCCATATAACACGTCACAATATACTACATAATACATGATTCCAGGATTTCCATGAAGTAGGATTATTTCATTATCCCACCCATAAATATTGTAATATCATCACATCAACCAAATCCTCACAAAAAACATAAAGACAAAATCAATTTGAATTTTATCATATTTGCACATGAGAAAATATATTATGTACAATATCCTATTAGAAAATTATTCTATACCTTCACCTACTATTATACCAAATAGATTTATATAATCTCTATTGAAATTTTATTAATACTCATCCACCGATACTAAATTTTGAAGGTATAAAAAATCAAGGAATGTCACAAATTCCCTTCCACTGATGACCCATAGAGATCATGGGGATAATCCTCATACATAACATAGGGAACTAAAAACAGTTTCTATAATACAATATGATTTTAAAAATACACCAACCATAACTCCAAACCATCATCAGGATGATGAAGAACCCACAACACATCTATAACTGAGTGTCTCTAAAGATACTTCACCACCAGCTGCACTAATGGATAGTTATATATATAATCAAACACTAATTATTTACCATTATATTCCCATTAATTAATATGGATCATTGTATTCTCCTAAAAAACCCTTCATGAATATCAATACTCCTGAACAACATGTACCAATGACTTTCTAATTAACACATAAAAAAATATAATCCTATCTCTTGGGTATTGGTGATATAAATTTAATAATCCAGTTGAAACTACACCCACCACTACTAAAATGGATTCATATCCCATTAAGATAAAACATATATTAATCAATTGTAATCTATGATGATAAAAAACTCAATAACGAGGTATCGAATCATCAAATTTATAGAAAAACCCACACCCATAATCCATGATCAGTGGTAGAATAATTACATTAAAGGGTATAAAATTTCCTAGATTTATATGTTGTTACTATACTCATAATAATCAAGATTCAACATAACAAATTATTGGAAGGAACCCAGAAGAAATCACACATCACACCCTCCTCTAGTAACAATATAATTTTATTACTGATCAACCTCACCATTAGAAAATCCTATGATACTTTAAAATGATATTACTATATGAATTTATATTTGTAACACCCCAGGTAAATAAAGAGTATGAAATTTTCACATTTAACCATAATTTTGAATAAAATATTAATATAACTTTAAATGGGACGCTATTCTCGATGGCGTACCCAACACGCAACAACGAGTTTCTTGGAAATCTTACGTTGCACTCTAATAATAAAATAATATTATTTTAAATGATTGTTAACGCCTAGCTGTTGTGATGGCGAGAATGAATAGAACTAACTAAAAAATGATTATATATGTTTTTCAAATATTTTTACTTTTTACAATAAATGTTAGAGGATTAAAAATGTGTATGAATCCAATTTTAAGCGTAAACATTCTAATATTCTTTAAAAGGTCGATTAACCGCCTTTTGATGGCGAACCTCTTTTAAATCCACGTTTTGACAATTTTATGTGTTATATTTGACAAAATAAAATTCTTCTTTAGAATCGGGAAATCAAAATTTAATTTTTGTAAATTTTTGGTATTTTTCCGAAAAAGTACAATTTTTAATGAATAGTGAAAAATGTTGTATTTTAATTCAAAACCTCTTTTTAATATAATTTATTTTTATGATTATATTATCCTTTGAATTGGTTTTAAAGTGAAATTAGAATATATTTTTACCATTTAATCCAATACTGGTCATTGGAATTAATTTCACTTTCAAATTTGACTTAAACTAGTGCCAATCTTTTGATATATATTGTTTCATAAAAACACGCTATTTGTTCTTACAGCGGGAATTAATTATTAAATTAATTAATGTAACTTATATGTTATGAATTTTTTAAAATAGATATTATTTTTGAATTTGGAATATCAAATATTGCTAAGGGTGAATTTTTGGTAATTTTCTGAAAACATCAATTTTTGATGCATAGTGAAACCACTAAGTGGTACTTATAAAAACTGATTTTCCATTTAAATGAAATTTTTCCACCTTTGTTTTTTGAATTTCAAAAATCCGACATACATGGTTTTCATTAAGAAGTAAAATGTGGTTCAATGGGATTAAAATAATTTTTTGGTGAATAGTAACTTATTAAGTTTTTAATCGCGATTATAGGTAAGTAGTGTAGTTTAAGGTAAAAATAACATTTTAATAATATGAAATGACCTAAAAACATGTCCTATCCTCATTGGATGAGTCATGGCCGGCCAAAAAAATCCATGGGTCAACTTGGGGACCCCATGGATCCACTTTGGTTGGAAAATGACATAAATATCTTTTTATTTAATGTTAAATTTAAAATGTCAAAAACATGAGTTGTTTAACTAAAACAATTTTTAAATGGGGTTATACAAGTCATTTTTTTTATTATAAATAGTCATTGGAAAGATACAAATATTTCCTAGATCATAGTATTTTTTTAATAATTTTTAGACATTAAATAAATTAAATTATTTATGACATCATGATGATGCAGTGAGGACCTCATTATTTAACGATTTAAATAAAATGGAATGATAATGTAAAATCTAAGACCTACAGATGTCCAAAAACTATTGGATGGGTGGATTTATAACTGTAATCACCTTATCCTCAAAACACATCAATGTGGGTCTGTTAAAATCAAAACGCATTCTAAAATAAAGTAAAATTTCTTTACTTTCCAAGAGTGCCCCTCCTCTCTTCTTATAAAAGGCCCCCACCTCTACCTCCATACCCACACTTCCAAAGCCATTGGCTCGGCCAACCCCTGCCAGTTTTGTCTCTCCACAACCCTCTCTAACTCTCAGAAGCCTCACTTTGGTCATAAGTCTTCCCAATGAAGCCTTTGAGCTCAAACCAAAGGGAGTTACCCGATTTTAAGGTAATGTCTTCACTTGAGTCCTTTTGTTTTATATTGCTTCTCCACCCCCTAAAATCTTTTTATTCCTTTCTTTTGTAACAAAAACAATATCTTAAATATACTAGGATATTTTTATGTTAATTATTCTAGCTACACATACACACCCCTTTGTCTAATGGTTAAAGAACATTGTGTTTTTGTGGATGGCGAATTACTGCCTCACGAAACGATGATTGTTCAATATTCTCTTAACACCTTTCATGGTTTCCATTAAGATGTCACTATATTTATATATGATATATGATATGTTTATGTTTTCCTTAAGCTTCTGTATTTTTCATTTATGGCACACCTTTATGGCTTCCATTATGGGTATACGAGATATCTTTATTTAAGGAATTGTGGACTACGGCCCCCTCAAAGTGATTTGATTCGTTAATACCATATGTGGTACGTATAAAAGAAATATATTTAATGATATTATATATGATACCAAACTGGATTTAAAATTATATTATGTAAAATTATGTTTTAATTCAATTAAATGTGAAATAGAAATGGAAGTAGCGTTCATGCGTACGTACGACTTACCGTCTCCATGAACGGTGCATTTCAATTATTAACTCTAAATGTTCTTTAATATTTTAAATGCACGAATATACTGGATATATATTATATATATGATACCTAAATCATGAAAAAAATTCTGGATATAATGGATATTTTACCACTTGAACGACTTGTAATTATAATGACTTTATTTTTTGACTCAACTACCAATGATCGTTAAGACGACCGTTATTAGCTTAAATAATAACATAGTGTTCTTGACATGGTATTAAGTGATATAAAAGAAATAATGAAGTTGAAAAAGGTTCTTAAGGAAGTATAAATTAACTCATGTTTATTATTCAAGAGATTAAGAAACAATCGAGTCAAGTCGGACCCGAGGTAAGGGAACCTACCCCTCTCTTTCTTTTTAAGTACACTTTTTATGTCATTCCGTTTAAGCTCATATTACTTAGGATTGAGATTTTCTGTTATATTACTCATACTTTAATTTTTATGTTCATATGATGAGAGACCCTCTTTTCTCTCATTAATACATTTTGGATGTTTTACGTGGCGCCGTTAGGCTGTTGAGTTTTCGTAAGGGATTTTTCATCTCACTTTTAGTCCCGTGAGATTTATGCTACATTTGCCACCATTTACATTGAGTGGTGTATTTAATTCTCATTATTATACTCTTTTTGTAATATAATTTCATTTATGGGTATTTACATATTTATTGTATGACCCTTCGTCAATGGGGTGTACGTTTCGAAAGTTACCCATGTCGGTAAGGGAACCTTTCACCCTCCTCTTTTTAAAAGACTTATTTTGTTATGTTATTTAGTTCACATAATATTATGTTGGGATATGTTCTTATATATCCTTATTGATGTAAATTTTATGAAAAATTGATGTGTCCCTTTTTATCTCTCATCAACTGTTTTTCTGAATTTTGATGTGACGCCGTTAGGCTCTCGAATTTTTCAAAGGGATCTTCTTAACCCAATTTTGATTCTTTGGGATAAACATGTACACCATCAATATTTCATTCTATGATTATGTGTGAATTTCCTCGGATTTTTTTACACTTAATCCCCACTTATATTTCATGTATTTGTTTGTCACACATAATTATGTAACTGATTTATCCTTAATCCAAGGATACCGTCTTTGAATGGGACTTCGTCTCAATCTCTTTTCATTGAGGCATATTTTATTTTATACACAAATTTCTTTTATAAGGTATATAAACCCATTTGACTTTTACGTTTATTCAAAACGAATATTTTTTCTACAAAGCGTTTACTAAACGACAAAAGGGAATGTTTTTGTCATACGTATGCGGCGACAATGACTTCTCCGCCGCTGTGACCATTATTTGAGTTTCGGCTTCCCCTACATGCCATAACTTCTTTTTAAAAGAAAAATAAATACCATGTTTTACTTTTCTTTTATTTTGGTATTGAAAATGGTTTTCATAATTTTTTTATATCAATGTGTTGTATTGATATCTTGTTATTGAATGGTGGAAATGTTATGTTTCCTTTATGCATGTTTTATGTGATACGATTATGTTATGGTTCTTGGGAATTGTTATGAATACAGGTGGTTCTGTGATAAACTAAGGGTGGGTGAGCCCGATATAGCTCTCCAATGCATTGGGTAACGCGAAGGAGTGAAACATTAAGGTTTCTCCGAAGAGATTTAGGGAATATACTGTGGTGGGTATTCCAATCGTAACCAAGAGGGTTAATCCCTACGTAAGAATGTTATGAATGCATCAAGTTACCATTTATGTCTTATGATTTCTATGATTTATCCATGATTTTATGACGTATGTTAAAGTTCCTATGTTTTATGGGTGAAGTATGATTTCATTTTTATGTATATATGAACTCATGTTTCTTTTCCATGTTTTTATATCCTTTCTAAGATTTTTATCCTCATCCCATGTTTTTTTGAAATGTTTATCACAGGTCAATGGAAAGTTACATGATATTATTATAGTGTCAAGTAAGTGTCAAGAAAGAATCCATGTTTTAATTTTAAATATGTTTTCTTTTATGGGAAAAAATGAATACTATCTTTTATGTAACCACTTTTTTTAAATGTGGAATGTAATGCATGTTTTATGATCTAATTCTCTAAAAATCTAAACCTGAAAAGATCCTCAATGTGTAATATTGTAATAACTCATGATTTAGTATGGTTTAAGGTTGGGGCCTTATAGTTGGTATCAAAGGTCAGTTTAGATAACTTTAGAGGTTAGTTTATTCTTTAAGCATAAGTGACATTACCATAATGGTTAGGATTTCAGAAAGAGTCCTAGTTTTAGATAAAGTGAATGAGTAAGTATATCTTAGTGTTTATCTTCCTCATTAGAAAATGATGGTTTTGTTGATATACTCACACTGACCTTTTTGGTTTTAGTAAATGGCTGGATCTAGCAGGCACCAAAGTAACAATGGATGTGATGGAAACTGTGACAGTTTTTTGATCGAGCAACTGAATGATATGGGAGCTGCAATGAGAACTATTGTGTTTATCCGCAACCAACTATCTGGAGTCATGATTGACCACCTAATCCTTGGTGATTTCTCTATGTCATCATATATGCGAGAAACAAATCCCTATGGAACTACTGGTAACAATCATAAAGGTAAGTGTGTTCAAAAACCGATGTGTAAAAGATATGGAAAGAAACACCTAGGAAAATGTTTCAAAGGGATAGAAATATGCTATAGATGTGGAAATGAAGGTCATAAAGCAAGAACCTGCCATGGAAAAAGGAAGCATCCAGTTGACTCGAGGAAAGGGAAAGAAGTTCCTTCTGAGGGATCAATTTAATGTTTGAAATGTGGTGTGCATGGTCATTATGCAAACACATGTCCTATGGAGAAGTTTCGTGAATGGGATCAACAAGATCATACAAATACTCATTTACCGATACCTAATGCCATTCCAATTGAGGATGAAGAAACTGACAATGACCAATCAAAGGTTTGGATTATTTCATAACTTTTGTTTTCCTATTTTGGAATCTTATGATATGATTCATGATTTTGTTTGTAGGAAAGATGTATTTCAGAATAAGTTGGAATGTAATAGTTAATGGATCATGAAGAATGTTGAATGAGTAAGAAGTCAACATATAAGGGATTCAAGAGTTATGTTGAAATTCTTAAGAGTATTAAGTCTCTTTTGATGATGGGGTTACATTAGAAGACTTTTTATAGTATGTGTAACCCTGATGTTTAATATATAAAAATTTTATTCAAGGAATATTTATCTGTTCTTCAGTGGACATATTTATAAAGAACCATTTGGGTTTATATGATCCTTTATTTTGAGGTAATTATGGGTTAATATATGTTATGCTGGAAGTGAAAGGCATGAGATAAAATTGAGGTTAAATTATGTTATGGTTATTTTTTATGATTTTATCTCTTTTTGGGGAATGATTTTTGAATTATATAGTTTGAATAAAGGACAACACGCTGTCCGTGTGACAACCTGTCGTGTCAGAAAAAGCTGCGGGAATCGAACTCACAACGAAAGTGCAACTGGTATTTATCACATACCACTGAACTACGTGAATTCCCTGGTTAGTATGACTTATTATTTTTAGATAGGTGACTTTATGAATTAATAGTAAGTTGATTTTGGGTTATTTATGAAAATGATTAACCTATCATGGAGGATATGTGATTAGATTAATTACTTTTCAATACGAGACTTTAGGAGCAACTGATGTTGTTTGGAGATAAAAGTTACGATTTAGCTTGGAAGACTATGTGAATAAATCCTTCAAATATTTGGATTTCAATCTTAGTTTGGTTTACTTTGAAGAATTTTATGGACAAATTTTTTATCGAATGGTCCTCATTGAACTTTGGATTTTGTTGGGAAAATTTTGGAGATTAAGAATAGATTTTCTTTTTATAAAGGGTTATCCTTTTCTGGATTATCTGATCTTGTACTAACATTTTTGGTTTTGCTTTCGGTTAGAGTCTAAAGGCATGGGATGTATATAGTTCTCTTTGGTGGATTTGGTGATTCTCTAGAAATTTATTATAATACTCTTAATGCGAACAAGTCTTCCTAAATGATCGTCTTTTGGAGAAAATATGAGTTTGATTAAGGAATCTATTAAAAGTTGAAAGTCTACATGACATGTAAGTATGTTTCATTATGATTTAGTTAAGCTCAAAAATAAATTCCTCAGTGAAATGTAACTTAAAACAAAAATGTTGTCTGTTAACTTTTCCTACTGGGGAATCGAATACCGTTTAACCCATCACAATTTGTGATTTTCTTATGGTTAACTTTATCCTAGACATGTTTAATATCACTCTCCATCAGAACATGACCCTTTGTTTTTTCCTCCATGTCCATATTTTTATTCTTGGAATCCTAGTATGGGTTAACATGGGTGACCTTTGTACTTATATTTCATTATTTTAAAGTGATTGTTTTATCTGACTCTTGTTCTGATGTTGGATTTTCAATGAAATTTCCAAGCCTAATTTTAAAATTGCGAGGACGCAATTCCCAAAAGGGGGGAAGGATGTAACACCCCAGGTAAATAAAGAGTATGAAATTTTCACATTTATCCATATTTTTGAATAAAATATTAATATAACTTTAAAGGGGATGCTACGCTCGATGGCGTACCCAATACGCAACAACGAGTTTCTTGGGAATCTTACGTTGCACTCTAATAATAAAATAATATTATTTTAAATGGTAGTTAACGCCTAGATGTTGTGATGGCAGGAATAAATAAAACTAACTACAAAATTCTTATATATGTTTGTCAAATAATTTTACTTTTTAGAATAAATGTTAGAGGATTAAAAATGCGAATGAGTCCAATTTTAAGCGTAAACATTCTGATATTTTTTAAAAGGTCGATTAACCACCTTTTGATGGCGAACCTCTTTTAAATCGACTTTTTGAAAATTTTATGTGTTATATTTGAAAAAATAAAATTCTTCTTTAGAATCGGTACATCAAAATTTAATTTCTGTAAATTTTTGGTATTTTTCCGAAAAAGTTCAATTTTTAATGAATAGTGAAAAATGATTTTTTTTATTCAAAACCAGTTTTTAATCTAATTTATTTATATGACTATATTATCTTTTGAATTGGATTTAAAGTGTAATTAGAATATATTTTTACCATTTAATCAAATAGTGGTCATTGGAATTAATTTCACTTTCAATTTTGACGTAAACTAGTGTCAATCTTTTGATATATATTGTTTCATTAAAACACGCTATTTGTTCTTACAGTGGGAATTAATTATTAAATTAATTAATGTAACTTATATTTTAAGAATATTGTAAAATAGAAATTATTTTTGATTTCGGAATATCAAATATAGCTTAGGGTGAATTTTTGGTAATTTTCTGAAAAACTTCAATTTTTGATGAATAGTGAAACCACTAAGTGGTACTTATAAAAACTGATTTTCTGTTTAAATGAAATTTTTTCCACATTTGTGTTTTGAGTTTCAAAAATACAACATACATGGTTGTCATTAAGAAGTAAAATGTGGTTCAATGGGATTAAAATAATTTTTTTGGTGAATAGTAACTTATTAAGTTTTTAATCGCGATTAGAGGTAATTAGTGTAGTTTAAGGTAAAAATAATGTTTTAATAATATGAAATGACCTAGACACATGTCTTAACCTCATTGGATGAGTCATGGCCGACCCAGATAATCCATGGGTCAACTTGAGTACCCCATGGAGCCACATTGGTTGGAAAATGACATAAATACCTTGTTATTTAATGTTAAATTTAAAATGTCACAAACATGAGTTGTTTAACTAAAACAATTTTTACATGGGGTTATACAAGTCATATTTTTTTTCTATAAATAGTCATTGGAAATCTAAAAATATTTCCTAAATCATAGTATTTTTATCATAATTTTTAGACATTAAATAAAATAAATTATTTATGACATCATGATGATGTAGCGATGACCTCATTATTTAACGATTTAAATAAAATGGAAAGATAATGTATAATATAATATCTAAACATATCCAAAACCTATTGGATGGGTGGATTTAGAACAATTATCACCTTATCCTAGAAACAAATCAATGTGGTACCATTAAAATCCGAAACACATTCTAAAATAAAGTAACATTTCATTACATTCCAAGAGTGCCCCTCCTCCCCTCTTATAAAAGGCCCCCACCTCTACCTCCTTACCCACACTTCCAAAGCCTTTACCTCGGCCAAACCCTGCACATTTTGTCTATACACATCCCTATCTAACTCTTAGAAGCCTCAATTTGGTCAGAATCATTCCCAATAAAGCCTTTTATCTCAAACCAAAGGGAGTTACCCGATTTTAAGATAATGTCTTCACTTGATTTCTTTTGTTTTATTTTTCTTCTCCACCCCCCTAAACTCTTTTTATTCCTTTAATTTGTAACAACACCAGTATCTTAAATATACTAGGATGTTTTTATGTTAAGTATTAAAGATAAACTTACACACACCTTTGTCTAATGGTTAAAGAACATACTGTTTCTGTGGATGACGAATCACTGCCTCACGAAACAATGATTGTTCAATCTTCTCTTAACACATTTCAGTGTGGACATTAAAATGTCACTATATTTATATATGATATATAATATGTTTATGTTATCCTTAAGCTTCTGTATTTTTCATTTATGGAATACCTTTATGGCTTCCATTATGGGTATACGCGATATCTTCATTTTAGGAAGTGCGGACTACCGCCCCCTCAAAATGAGTTGATTCGTTAATACCATCTGTGGTACGTATAAAGGATATATTTAATGATATTATATATGATACCATACTTGATTTAAAATTCTATTATGTATCATTATGTTTTAATTCGATTAAATATGAAATAGAAATGGAAGTAGCGTTCATGCGTACGTACAGCTTACCGTCTCCATGAACGGTGCATTTCAATTTTTAACTATAAATGTTATGTAATATTATAAATTCATGAATATACTGGATATATATGATATATATGATATCTAAATCATGAATAAAATTCTGGATATAATGGATATTTTACCACATGAACAACTTGTAATTATAAAGAGTTTATTTTTTACTCAAGTACCAATGATCTTTAAAACGACCGTAATTAGCTTAAATAATAACATAGTGTTCATGGCATGGTATTAAGTGATATAAAAGGAATAATGAACATGAAAAAGGTTCGTAAGGAAGTATAAATTAACTCATGTTTATAATTCAGGATATTAAAGAATGATCGAGTCAAGTCGGACACGAGGTAAGGGAACCTACCCCTCTCTTTCTTTTTAAGTACACTCTTTTATGTCATTCCTTTTAAGATCATATTACTTATGATTGGGATGTTCTGTTATATTAATCCTACTGTACTTTTTATATTCATATGATGAGAGACCCTATTTTCTCTCATCAATACATTTTGGATGTTTTAAGTGGGGTCGTTAGGCTGCCGAGTTTTCGTAAGGAATTTTTCATCTCACTTTTAGTCTCGTGATATTTATGCTACATTTTCCACCATTTCCATTAAGTGGTGTATGTAATTATCATAATTAAACTCTTTGTGTAATATAATTTCATTTATGGGTATTTACATATTAATTGTATGACCCTTCTTCAATGGGGTGTACGTTTCGAAAGTTACCCAAGTCGGAAAGGGAACCATTCACCCTCCTCTTTTTAAAAGACTTATTTTGTTATGTATTTTAAATCACATAATATTATGTTGGTATATGTTCTTATATATCCTTATTGATGTAAATTGTATGACCAAGTGATGAGATACCCTTTTTATCTCTCATCAACACTTTTTCTGAATTTTGAAGTGACACCGTTAGGCTTTCGAATTTTTTCAAGGGAACTTCTTAACCCAATTTTGATTCTTTGGGATAAACTTGTACACCTTGAATATGTTGTTCTATGATTATGTGTGAATTTCCTCTGATTTTTTTACACTTAATACCCACTTATATTTTGTGTATTCATTTGTCACACAAAATTATGAAACTGATTTATCCTTAATCCAAGGATACCGTCATTGTATGGGACTTCGTCTCAATCTCCTTTCATTGAGGCATATTTTGATTTATACACAACTTTATTTTATACGTTGTATAAAACCCTTTGACTTTTACGTTTATTCAAAAGGAATATTTCTTTCTACGAAGTGTTTACCAAACGTAAAAAGTGAATTTTTTTTCCATACGTATGCAGCGACAACGACTTCTCTGCCACCGTGACCATTATTTGAGTTTCGACTTCCTCTAGAAGCCATACCTTCTTTTTGAAAGAAAAATAAAAACCATGTTTTACTTTTCTTTTATTTTGGTATTGAAAATGGTTTTCATAATGTTTTTATATCAATGTGTTGTATTGATATCTTGTTATTGAAAGGTGGAAATGTTATGTTTCCTTTATGCATGTTTTATATGATAAGATTATGTTATGGTTCTTGGGAATTGTTATGAAGACGGGTGGTTCCATGATAAAATAAGGGCAGGTGAGCCCGATATATCTCTCCAATGCATTGGGTAACGCGAAGGAGTGAAACGTTAAGGTTTCTCCGAATTGATTTAGGGAATATACTGTGGTGGGTATTCCAAACGTAACCAAGAGGGTTACTCCCTACGTAAGAATGTTATGAATTCCTCAAGTTACCTTTTATGTCTTATGATTTCTATGATTTATTCATGATTTTATGAGGTATGATAAAGTTCCTATGTTTTATGGGTAAAGTATGATTTCATTCTTATGTATATAAGAACTCATGTTTCTTTTCGATATTTTTATAACCCTTAATGACCTTTTTATGCTCATCCCATGTTTTTTTAAAATGTTTTTCACAGGTCAAGGGAACGGTACATGATATGATGATAGTGTCAAGGAAGTGTCAAGAAAGAATCCATTATTTAATTTTAAATATGTTTTTGATGATGGGAAAAAATGAATACAATCTTTTATGTACCCACTTTTTGTAAATGTGGAATGTAATCCATGTTTTATGATCTAATTCTCTAAAACTCTAAACCTAAAAAGATCCTCAATGTGTAATCCTGTAATAACTCAAGATTAAGTAAGGTTTAAGGTTGGGGCCTTATAATATTCTTTCCTAATCAATTATGTTTTCGGGGATACATATCGAGTGATGATAGGAATGAAGTTATACTAATAGCCTGTTATACTGATGAGAATAAAAAAAATTCATGGGTGATACCAAATAAATAATATATTTTGTTGTTATCATATTTACTATCAATACCTTCTAATAATAAAAATTTTAATGGTTGTTATCCACCCTTCCTGGATATGAAGATGGATCATCCAACAATGTTAATGGTGTCTAAGGTCATGTAAAACCCCCATGATGTCCAGGACACCTATCTTTCCATTGGTATATGAGGATGATTCTCATAAACATGATAAAAACTGACCTAGAAAAACATTGAATATATACTTCATGAATGAAATGAATCCATATAGTATGTCCATGACACCTCCTGATATAACCATGAACTTAACGATCAAAGAATGACTCCCAATATAATCGTTCATTGAGTCATCCATTAACACTGCTTTTTTGTAATATAAAAACTACAAATACCCTTTAAGAACTCTTCGGATCTCATTAACTTGTTGAAAATATCACATATCCTTTGGAAGTTGTATCAATTAATCACTATAATATGATTCATCTACAGATATTCTATAAAAAATTAATACAACTAACCTCCTTCTTGGTGATCAACACTGGATCCCTACATATTGACTCAATATACAAGATAAATCCCTTTTATATCTAATCATCATTATAGATCCATAAATACTCTATCATAGATTTATTCAACTAATATCGAAAAATCAAAATTATGTTACACATGAATGAATATCTATCCCTCACATGATATTGCATTAAGGGAATATGGTCAAAACCTCCATAAGGAAAAATCATTAAACTCTTCAAAAACAATAGATAACCACACTAATTGTTCCTCCACTATATCAAATTATAAGGTGAAATTATAATACTACACTAAAATTAAAGATATACTACCCATAGAATGAGCCCCATATATAATGAACACTACAAACTGGTCTATCTGATCATAGAACTCAACTCTCGAATTATAGCAATAAATTACCACATACATGTAGTATGAACAATTGATTCAAATAATGTTTTATTATTGATGAATGGAATGATAAAATAGATCCTCATATGACTGATTTTTCCCAATAATTATATCAAGAACTAAAAAAATAAAGCTTACCTGTCTAACCTCTATGTACCCCCGTATCTGATCAAACTAAATTCAATAATGATCTCTTCTTGGAAGCACACTATCACTAGCTTAAATATGGTATCCACATAATTATATAATAATTGATGTTTTATCTCACATATCGCCTTCATTAATAGTTCAGGCACCTCAAAGGATCAATATCCTAATGGATAATAGTTTCATTTTTCTAAACCTCATTGTCCTAATCATTTTATGAATAATAGAAAAAATACATCTATATAAATATAAAATAATAATACATAGAAAAATACTAGGTTATTTATTTCACCATGTTAATTTAATCATACTCATTTATATCCCACAAATCACCCCATTTAAAATACATGTAAAATAAATAATGGTTCATTTACCACTATGTGGAATATATATATTATTATAAAAACCATTTCACTTGTTTATTCTAAAATTGTGGGTTCTTCTATTCGATAATGGGGATGGTTAAAATCTATTTCCCTCATTGTTAATTTTATAATGAATCTAAATATATGATTAATTAATTCTCTTTCCATACCCATAGAGGAGACACATAGTAGTCCCTAACATTATCTTCCATACAAATGTTAACTAAATAATCTTATACATATTTTTGTGACTCACATCCATTGTTAAATTCTCTAGGGCCTTTAGATAGGATGATGGTTTCTATTAGGGCCACTTCAACTAATCACTTGGTTAACTATTACCACCATGGATACAAAAAATTAAAATATGAAGAATTTACTAAACATTTATAAAAATTTATTAAATAAAACCACCATTTAATATTATAATATAATTTCTGAAAAATATATGAAATAAATTTAAAATAATGAATAGGTCTAAAAAAGACATATCTGTAAATAAAATATCAGGGAAATTCCATTGTAGAAACTCTGGTAATATATCCATGTTTGGAGATAGTCAAACATATCACCGTTTGTAAAAATGGGGATGAATCAAACCAATCCCTCAATTAGAAAACAATAAAATGATCCTACACAAATATTTTTTACCAAACATCATCAACCTTATCTAGGATTAGTAACACAATATGAATAATATTTAATGATTTGTTGGTTATGTCCAAATCAACATTTTTATTCCACTCTAAAACACTGACAACAATCAACTAGTTATTCAATCCCTTTGTCACTCCCTCTACAATCTTTGTGTGTTGGGCCATAGACATACCTACCAAAACCTCTATTTGGGTCCAATATCTGATGCTATAAATCATACATCCATAATATAATAACAACTACAGCACAATCCAAAATCATGCCATCATCATATTCTAGTTTCAAAATTCATGTGTTACATATTATCTATAGATCACACATCAATAATAATAGGGGTATTATGAAAATTAATGACATCAACCGCATTCCCTCATCAAAAATTTCATGGGTCCCTATCCATACTCAACTCATCATTCACATGGAATCTATTATAACAAATCAGAAAGATACTCAAATAAAGTTGTGGATGATTGACAATCAACATTAGTAATCTTCATTTTATGGAAATAAACTGTGAAAAAAACATTGGAGAAATGATAAGGATATCCAAGTTGAGTGGCGTGAGTAATAAAATAATAATCATAATAATTAATATATAAACACTCACAGACAATGAAACATAATTGTTATAAAAATAGAAAATACCATTATCATGTTCAACAATCATAACATTGTCATTTCAACAATCCAAAAATACATACTATAACCCAAAAAAATAAACAACTTTCTCACACAACAATCTACACAGAAAAATAAATGTTCTATTAAATTTGATATTTAATTATTTCTATAAAAACTATTTACTGACCATTATATGTTCATTAAGCCATTAAGATATAATTAGAGTGACAAACCATTCATTTTCATTCACTACACTACTAATAACCGTTTATCAGTCATTAATTTCATTAATATTTTGGTCACAATACATTTTACTTTTAATCCCATTGTAAAAAAATTAAAAAAAAATCATCACAACTCCGATTATTTAATTACTAAGAAACTAAAAAATGAAACAAAATACACCAAAACATATATCCACCTGATCTAACAAAATAGAGTCTATTAATTTACACACACTATAACACATCCCACCATTACATCACCACAACTGAATTCATTCTACCATCACAACCTTACAACCAATCATGTACAACTATTTATTAAAAATTACACATTTCCTTAAATTATAATATTTCTCAAATCCACTACACATTGATCCTCAAATAATATTTTATCATTAAAAATTAGCAATAAACCACCCCCATAATATCTACACATAAAAAAAAATTTATTCCCAATAAAGTCCATACAACAACAAAAAATATATAAAAATGAACTTTTTATGCAAACATTAATATAAACCCATTATTATAAATATTATATAATTTTCATTTATAGATTCCACAAAACCAGTTAAATTACAATATTTATGTGAAAACACTTTTACTAATGGTGTTTCAGGTGGATAAATATAAACATCAATATAAATTGATTCATAATAATAATGATTTTTAAATGAATTGCAATGAAGCATCAATATCACTACAAATGTCGTGAAATCAAAAAAACACCTATGGAACTCCACATCCCAATATATTTCATTATATTTTATACATTATATATATTATAAAAATAAAAACTCCAACCCAAAAGAAGAACTTGACATTTTAATTCTATAATGACCCTAGAAGAAGAGAATTTTATCAAATCCATTTCTTAAATAAATTATTTCTAATAGATGTGTGAATAAAAGAAATGAAAGATAAAATTACATGATAGAGATAAAAATAAGGTAATACATAGAATCTAAATGAATGAAATACATAATCATCCAATAACCCAAATATCACAAAGAAAAAATGTATCCCACAACATAATATTCTAAATATTATTAATATGAAAAATAATATAATAATATGGGAAATAATATCCTTGTATATATAATAAAAAGTCTATTCAACCAATAGATTATTGTAATTAGTGTGTGATTGAATTTTCTCTTAAAATATCCAATGATTTCTATAAAGGGTTAACATATTTAGAGGATGATAGATTGGTTATAAAGAGGTATTCCAATTTTAACAATAGATGACAAAATTCCATGATGTAAGGGTAAATACCACAATAAAATACCATGATTTATTTATATTCCTATAGAACACCATATTATGATATGAATAAAATATATATTTTTTATCTCCCCTGGGATGTAATTATAAATATATATCTGATATTCTATAAACCTATTTAATGGCTATTGAATAAGCTATAAACCATTGGGGAATGGTCCCCTAATTAATAATGAGTAGGAGACTTACCTCAAACGCCATAGTTTTTCCTAGGGTCTCCAATGAATATTAATGCAAAATTAAAAATAAAGAAAAACAAAATCATTCTCCTAATTACCAAGATGATAGTATTAGTATCATACCATAACTTATAGAATTAAATCAACTAAATTCTATCCCCAAACTAATTCAATGTTGAATGAAAAGGGCCACACTCGTATGATTCCTGTGAATAGTAGTTCCACCTAATCTATCCACTTAGGATTCTATGCTATAACCAACCTCACCATGTCATGAACAAGTATTAAAAACGGACAATCATAGTAGAACAAATAACACTATATTTTAGAACTATATCATTGCTAATATTTTTGGTTAAACTAAATGGATCATTCCTTAATGATTAAATATATCCTATAACTCCAAAAAATCCAAAACTAATGGGACAAAAAATTGTCCAAACCATTATAGTGTTCCTAGTTTATTTTATAAAATTCATTCATTGATATATATTTATTGAGAAATAACTAAAAGAATAAATATAATTTAATTTCATAGTATTTATTTGATTAGGAGAATCATAAACAGAGTATATCAAATATTATTTGTTCAAATAATTTATTAAAATAATATTTATTCATATTTTTTAATTTGGATGATCTTCCATTCACCGAAATCAATTTAATTATACTATTAAATGAGTTATGGTAATACTGGTTCAATTGGCTTGCATAATCATAATAAATTATATTCTATATTGACTATAATTCAAATAATTAATTATATAAAATTATTAATTAATTATATAATATCATTTTAGGGTAATCCCTTAATTAGAATAAAATTTTCAATTATCTCTTCATATATATTTTTTAATTTTTGAAACATATTATTGGCTGATATATTGTGAATTTATAATGTCTTTTATTATGGATGAATGTTTGTAATCAATTCCTCTAAATACTTTCTATTTTCTCTTTGGGAGATCTAATATTATAACTATAATCGAAATTTATAATTTATGTTTTAGAGGGAGAAAAAATATTGAATTATAAACCTCATTACATAGTAAATTTTAGGTTTTTAGTGGATGTGTCATGTTTTCTATATCATTTTTGTTCATTGTTTATAAATAGGTTTATATAATTTACTATTTTATTAAATATACTATATTAGTATAACATAAATAATTTTTTAATTGTTTGTGTGATATTAATATTATAATAGACATAAGTTCATGATATAAGGTCTTATTAGTCAATGTTGGATTTTTTAATTTAGATAATATATATAAAATAATTATATGATTAAAAAATATATCAATAGTTATCAATGGGTATCCATGATATATTAAAACATCAAAAGTGTAAAAGATAATTTTATTTATTTATTTTGGAATATTATCATCAATATGGTGTTCCATATTTTCAATGTAATAGACATAGTATAGAGACTATTATTCTATTAATTTATTAGAATTTTTAAAATTTTATTTATTCTAAAATTACATAAAAAAAAGATAAATTTAGTGTTCTCATAAGAAAAATATAATATAAAACATATTGTAATATATTAAGGGAACAATGTAATGTTCCGACCCAGGTCACCCTTGAACCGGTGGCCGGATCGGTCACCACATGACCTCAAGTGCGTCTCCCCGTACGCTAGAGGCTACTGACTAGCAGCAAGGGTCTAAGGATAGTCAGTGGGGAGAATATACCCTCATATTAGTGTTCAAAAATATTTAAATACAATAAGTTGTATAAATGTTCTAATAATGAAAAAATAGTTTAAATTTTTTTTATAAATCATGTACAAAACAAATGGCCAATGCCAAATTATACAGAAGATGCATTCATGACATGCTATTGATACAAAGGTAGAGAACAATGATAAAAACGACATGCCTTACATTACAATGTAGAAATAATAAAATAATGACTCAAATACCAAAGGGAAATCTCCTCTAGTATCTCAATCTTCCACTCGGTCCTCTTCTCCTAACTCCAAGTAAATGAAACCAACATAGTCCAGCAACCATGTATAGTCTACTCAGGTACACAGTACAATGGTGGCCCGAGTAGGGTGTGAGATATATATCTCAGTAGACCGGGACCACCGATGTCTACCCAAATCCATAAATTTAATAAATAATTTAAAACACATGAAGGAATGAATAAAATAAATTAAGAAGTTCAAAATAACTATATACTCAAGTACCTTCTTCAGCACTTAGCTGATGTCTGCACCTGCACTATTCATCTGTCATGCATACTTAAAAATCATTACATTATTATTTTTTTATTTATCAATTACTCAAATCATATTATGAAAGTCAGAAGATTTGGCCTACTCCTGACATCCACAGTATAAGTCACTCACGACAGATATCTCTAAATACCATCTATGTAATCACAATAATGACTAAATTCAAGCTTGTGCTCTGGCTTAGATAATGCATCACAAGTTATTCAATTTAATAATTCACATACTAAGTCTGAGCCCATTCACTAAAAGTGGTTCACCTAATTCATAAATAAGTATGAACCATTTCTAATAATCAATTCATAAATCATCATGTCACAACAACCTTCATTAACCATTAAACTCATTTCATACATGAAAAACTGGACCCACAGTCCAATGATAAATAATTGGTGTAGAACATCATGCCTACCACCTTTATGAGTATTCAGAGCATCATTTTATGTCTCTCAAACCATGGGTATTTGGAGCATTAGTCCTTGCCCTATAAAAAATATTCTCTTGCAAGATGGGTGTAGAATGCCATGTCTAGCACCCCGTGAGTATTTGGAGGATCAATCCTTGTCTCACAACCCATTTATCAAACATACATAAACCTCATTAATTGGTGTAGAAAATCATTTCTAACACCCTATGAGTATTTAGAGCATCAGTCCCTATCTCAAAACCCTTTCATCTATCATACATATATATTTATCATTGGTGTAAAATACCATGTCTAACAGCAAAAAACATATCCGTTAATTAATTCAACAATTAATTGACAACAAAAATCTATCTTCAAATAAGTGAAAACATAAATAAACATTGAACATATCTTTAATTAATAGTTAATTAAAAAGTAGTTATTCTTATTAAACCATCTGAATAAATAACTCAACACTTCATTATCTAAATTCTTTAACAAGTCTGAACCTGTCCTTTCAAACAACGGTTCATCTAGGAATTTAACAATTCACAAGCACACCATAATCATCTTAAAACATGCAGAACAAGACAAGATATTTATCAATCCTCTCACACAACATATTATATTTTCAAACAACTCCTTACATGACAACTTAAGGCATGGATATCTAATATGCATGAAAAGTACTCATGGCTAACAATCTTTAGAAACAATCAATTCTAAATCATAATTTAATGCATGAAAATTAATTAATTCATCAATTAATTAATCCAAACATATCACTTTAACCAATCATAAATTAGTTAACCATTTAACATGTATTAATTAATCCCTCCATTAATTATTACCATTTTGCAATTATCATCCGAACATGTCCAATATTCGATATTCCCAATAATTTATAAACTCCACAATGTTATTCCAACTCATGACTTGATAATTAATCCTACAATTAATTAACCTATTACTAAATCTTCCCATTCAATACAATGAACTGTCGAATCATATAACTTTAACCAAATTTTCCAACATGCTTAAACTCAACGCAAGTCCAAGTCATCACTTATCTAACAGGGGTTGAATTATTTAATAACATCAAAAGTGTCATTCGTTGACATGTAATAATGTAGTAAACTCACATCCCTAATTTATTTAGTGAAACATTAATTTTTAGATAATGTTTTAATGATTTGGGACCTTACCTCCGGGTTTTGATGAAAACCACGATGAACGTAGAACTATCATGAGAAACAAGTGGATTCTTCAAGAACCCACCTTAGATAACTTCTCCTAGAAATACCAAGACCAAATCTCATCATACTTGTCATCCAAACACATATATTTATGCATAATAGGCGTAGATCAATGAAACCAAGATAAGGGGAGATGTGGATCTATCTAGATCTAAGAAACTGAACAAGAATGGAGAAGAACATCTACTTACCTCATGAATCATGCATCGATTCACCATGATAAGCCTTCAGATCACCTCCAAATTTATTGGGAGAGGTTTTCCTACCTCCAAGGGAGGGTGATCCCTAGTTATGGCTGCATAGGAGTAAAAATGATCCATCTATGGGTATAAATGTGTGATATCCACTTTCTTAGGATCTCACTTTAGTGACGGAATGGTTTTCTCGAACAGTTAGACAAACCATGCGATAACCATGCGTTAGCTACTACCTCAGCCACCCCTCTTGCACGCCCTCATTGAACGATCTCTCATAACCTTGTACCAACATTGTGGGAACTACTGCCTCAAAAATTCAACTATTCATGGTTTGGCCACACGGTTAGACATACCATCCGCCACCAGTGGGACATCGCATTTACATCAAAATTTCTATCAATGTTAGAAAAAACGACATCCTTATGTGTTCCAACACTCAGAATAAAATTTAGGAGCTCAATTTAGAAAGAACGACCCATTTATAAACTGAAAAATAATTTCAGAGACATCTGTAATTTTAACCCGGTTAAAAACATGTGATCTTACATTATACCCACATTAATAATTTCTCATCCCCTAGAAGCCATTGGGAACCAATACTAAAACAACCAACTGATCAAGGTCATTTAATCTTGTTAGATATGACATGTTGTGTTCCCAACACCTTTCACACAATTAACCCATATCAATCTTTAAGAATAAACCTTTACAACGAAATCCAATGATTACATTGAAGTTTAAAAATTGAAACATATCTTATATCATAGGTCATTTTAAGGACCTTTTTAACATAAAAGTTTGAACCTAGATCAATCAACGGAACATGTTTCTCATGCTTCCCTCAAAGACGTCATAGACCCAAATTCCATTTCTTCTCATTATCTTACAACGTTACATTAAATCTATTCCAAAACAATCTTCTTGCATAACGAAGTCCTTAACCAACATTTAGTGATTTTCTAAGTCAAGCCATCACAAGTATATTTTAAAAACAACAGTTAAAAAACAAGAATAAAGAAGTGGCCCAAAGAATCAATGCATCCCACAGACTACCTAGATAACAAATACTCCTCAAGCCCAAAAACATTTAAACTGTAGCTTGGCATAAGAATGATGCTATTTTAGTGTCTCCATGATGAGGTCAAGATTTGGGACATGATCGTTATGTCCAGAAGAGTGCACTAAGAGAAAACTGGAGTCATGAAGAAGATCAATCAAACCATTTATGGACAACTACTAAAAGCTCGAAATCCCCTGACCGCACATTAATCATGAAAAAAGTGGAAATACACACCTTAGGATTTCCCATGTCGTCTCATGAAAAGGTAACCCGCTAACCACTGTTCTACATTAAGAACAAAATAGCCATGTCAAAACTTCTTTCTCATTCGAAACCTATTCTATGTATTGAAATGAAACCGATTATTTAATGCTGAAGTCACTCTACATGGATTTGACCAAATATCTTACTCAATAGTATAAAAACACTTATTACAAAGTCATTTTTCCTCATATGACCAATTTCTTGGATGAATCCATATCCAGTCATCCATTACTCAGAAGAGAGGGTCAAACGAGAAACAAACTATCCGATCATGCCCTAGGAACCTCTAACCAGTTGAAAAAGATCATTACAAGATTCTCAAGCCCACAACAAGGTCTAGAAACACATCACCACCTATTGGGACAAGGGTTTCATTGGAAACTAGAAGTCCTACCTTGGATAACAGCTCCCAACAACTCCAAATGAGTGAGAAAATCCATAATGCGAGAAATACGTTTTATGTTCTGAGGGGGCTACAAACCATAGGTTAGCACCTTATGAAGGATAAGGGCCAACCCAAAACCTGGTCACGTCAAACAAGTCACAAGTCCCAAAAGACAAACATAAGTCCGTTGATAAAGAGAAGAATACCAATGGAAAGTACCCACACTTCCATTCCAAGGAAATTGAAGAGAAGTCTGAACTACCCTTTACATGCGGGTTCTAAACAGTGGACACCACAATAGGTTCCATTTCCATGCCTCTTAGATTTAATTACCTTTAATCTATAATCATCAAACGATTTAATCCAAACAACAATGTACAATTTTCAAAATGCTTGAAGTCAAAACCGGAAAGTTTCATAAAACTCCCATTTTAAAACATTTACGTTAGATGACAGCCATCATTTTCAAGAAATGTATCAAAAATAAATTTCATTTAAGAAGATAAGGCGACCTATGAGGATCTCATTTTAACCAACCTAGGTTCCCTATAAAGAAACCCAATATCAAATCCACATATATTAAAATATTAAACACCCAAATGGCTTATCTCATAAAAAAACTCCCCATCTAACCTACTTGTGTCCAGTTGTGTTTGGGAATCTATCCATTTGATTTCAGATCAACATTAAACTTCTTTCACATGTATAAGCATTTCACACGACATCAAGTAATCACATTTAATATGAGTCGTCATTACCCAATTCACGAAGTGCTTTAACACTCTATGAATTGATAATTGGCTCTCATTAATAAATACTAATGACAACTCAGAAATTAACATGATCAACCTAATAGTCCAAATTATATGGGTGGCCACCTACTAAAATATAAGGATCCCATACACTTTATCGATGGATATTGGATTCAATTTAACATAATCAACATTTATTTAACATTTTATCATTAGAACCCCTTTCTGGAATCCAAAACATATCTAACATGTTAGCATAAGCAGAAACACAACAACATGATGTAACACGAAAGCATGTCACAACAACAAAACATTCTATTTTACAAGGAAGTAGGGAATATAATCACTCAAGCATTTTAAATCTATCACTATAACATGTTATCTAGAGAGTCTTTCTAATGAATATGAAACATGGAATTTCACCAATGCAATTGAATACAAATTCGCATGCATCATTTTAATGAAACCACATGGCATGTTATATGCATGACCTATGAATCACTATGTTCCTAAGATGATGCATGTATGAAACTTCCTTGCAATATCAGGCCACAAACATTTTTATTTTCAAAATTCTCATAATCATTAAACAATGTAAAATACACCAGACACTCAAGGTGAAATCATACCAATTTTAACCTCTAACAGTACAAACATCAATTCTCATCCCTGGACACATGGACATTTCCCATACACGAGGTGATCAGTACCAAGCACGACTATTAACCTAAGAACTGAAACATTCCTAGTCTCTTGTCTACCAACCCCAAAACATTAAGACAAAGGAAAATAAAGAAACCAAAACAAGCCTTTGATACCACCTTTTATCATCCCGACCTAGGTCACCCCTGAACCAGTGGCAGAACCCGTCACCACATGACTTTATGCGCATCTCCTCATATGCCTGAGGATGCCGACTAGTAGTGAGGGTCTATGTATAGTTAGTGGGGAGACTATACAATCATTTTCATGTTCAGAAAAAGTTAAAGGCAATAAGTAGTAGAAACCGTCTAATAATGATAAAATAGTGGAAAACGGATTTTATAAATCGTGTACAAAACAAATGGACAACGCCAAATTATATAGCTGATGCATCCATGACATGATAATTATACAAAGGTAGAAAATAGTGAAAAAAACATCATTATTTACATTACAATGTAGAACTAAATAAATAATGACTCAAATCCCCAAGGGTGATCTCCTCAAGCATCCCGAGCCTCTGCTCAGTCCTCTACTCCTTAATCCCAATTAAATGTAAAAAACATAGTCCTACAACGAAATAGAGTCTACTTAGGCACCCAGTGCAATGGTGGCCCGAGTATGGTGTGGGATATAAATCTCAGAAGGTCAGGACCACCAGTTTCTACCCCAAATAAATAAATTCAATAAATAATTTAAAACACATGAAGGCATGCACAAAATAAACTAATAAGTACAATGTAACTATATACTCAAGTACATGCTTCAGCCCTTAGCTGGTGTCTGAACCTTCACTATTCATTTATCTTGCATACTCAACAATCATTACATAATCAGTTTTCATTTATCCATCAATCAAATCTTATTATGAAAGCCTTGAGGTTCGGCCTATGCCTGACATCCCCAGTGTAAGTCTCTCACCACATATTTATCTATTAACCATGTATGTTATCAATGTAATGACTGAATCCAAGCTTGTGGTTTGTCTTGGATAATGTATCATAAGTTATTCTATTTAATCTTTCATATACTAAGTCTGATCCCATCCACTAAAAGTGGTTCACCCAATTCATAAATAAGTTTGAACCCTTTCTCAAAATCAAATCACAAATCATAATGTCACAACACCTTCATTAACCATTAAACTCATGTCATGAAAGGGAAATTGGAACCAAAGTCCAATGTTAATTAATGGGTGTAGAATGTTATGTCTAGAACCCTCATGAGTATGCAAAGAAGTAGTCCATGTCTCACAATCCATGGGGATTTGGAGCATCAGTTCATGTCCCATAAAATATTATTCTCTTGCAGGATGGGTGTAGAACACCATGTCTAGCATCCCGTGAGTATTTGGAGCATCAGTCCCTGTCTCACAACCTATTTATGAACCATACAAAAAAACTATAATTGGTGTAGATCATCATGTTTAACAGCCTGTGAGTATTTGGAGAAGAAGGCCCTGTCTCAGAACACTTTCATAAATCATACATATATATTTATCATTGGTGTAGTAAACCTTGTCTAACACCACAAAACCAATATGTTAATTAATTGAAAAATTAAATAACAACACAAATCGCTCTTCAGATAAGTCAACATTTAATTAACCATTCAACATCACATTAATTAATAGTTAATTATAATTTATTATTCCTAGTAAACCAAATGAATAATTATCTCTTCACTACATTATCCAAATTCATTAACAAGTCTAAACTGGTCCATTCAAACAATGGTTCATCCTGGTCTTTAACAATTCACAAGAACACCATAATCATCTCAAAACATTCTGAACAAGCCATGATATTTAACAATCCTCTTACACAACTTATCATATTTTCAAAAAAATCCATCCATGACAACTTAAGGCATGGAAAACTAATTTGCATCAAAAGTACTCCTGGATAAAAATTGTAACAAACAAAAAATTCAGAATCTTAATTTAATTCATGAAAATAAATTAATTCAACATTTAATTAATCAAAACTTATATCTTTAAGAAATAATCAATTAGTTAACCATTTACCATTTAAAATGTAATAATTAATCACTCAATTAATTATTATCAGTTTTCAATTATCTTCCAAACATGTAAGATATTCAATATTCCCAATAATCAATACATTCCACAATATTATTCCAAATGAAGACATAATAATTAATCCTACCATTAATTTCCCTATTACTCAATCCTTTCATTGAAAAAATTTAATTGTCTAATCTTATCTCTTTAACCAAAAGAGCCAACATGCTTAAACTCAACACATGTTCAAGTCCTCAATTATCTCATGTGGGTGGAAATATTTAATAACATCAATAGTGTCATTCTTTCACTGATCATAATGAAGGAAACTAACATTCCTAATCTATTTAAGGAAAATATAAATCTTAAATAAACTGTTAAATATTTGGGTCCCTACCTCAGGGATTTGACGAAAACCACAATAAAACAAGAACAATCAAGAGAAACGAGTAGATTATCACAAACCCAACTTAGATCACTTCTCCTAGAAAGACAAAGACCAAAACGCATCATACATGTCATCCACAAACTTAGATTTACTCATAACTATTGTAGATCTATGAAAATAAGAGAAGACGAGATGTAGATCTAAGTAGATCTAAGAAACCGAACAAGAACAAAGAAGAACATCTACCTACCTCAACAACCCGGCTTCGATTAGCCCGTAGAAGCCTTAAAATTTCCTCCCAAACACTTCGGAGATTTTCTACTTCCTTCAATGGAGTGTGATCTAGAGTTATGGCAGCTTATAAGGAAAAATGAAAAATTTAGGGGAAACACGTCTGAGATCCACCTTTTTAGGATTTCATTTTAGTGCCCGCATGGTTTTCTCACATGGTTAGACAAACCGCGTGCTAACTTTGTGTTAGCTTTTAACATGGCCACCCCTATCGCATGGCCTCATTGCACGGTCTCTCCTAAATATGCGCCAACCATCTCGGACTACTGACTCCAAACTTCAACTAAGCACAGTTTGGCCCCACGGTTAGACAAACCGTGGCCACTCATGCGACTTCCCCTTTACCTCAAAACTTCAATCATAGTTTGAACAAAAATGACTTATTTAGGTGTTCCAACACTTAGAATAAAATTTTGGAGATCTGTTTAAAAAGAATGACCCATTGAAATATCGAAAAAAGAATTTCAGAAACATTCATAATTTTAACCTGGTTCCAAACACGGTATCTTACAAACAGTCATGGAAACTTATCATATTTCATTGGAATATATGATATTTTTAAGAATATATATAATTAAAATATTTATTTTTATTATGAGAATAGTATTTTTCATTATAAGTTATATTAAAATATTAAATAATGTATGTATCATCTAGATCTATCAATATATAGGAAATACCAGAAACAAATTCTTAGATAACTACGTAACAACTTCAATGATGTTACGGATATGAAGTGGGATTGAATGATTTATCCAATATGATGTGGTATTTTATTTTATGGATTGGTTTCTTTTAAAATAGTTTATAATGAAATCATTAAAACATGAATTGGATGTGTATTGTTGATAGGTTATAATGTGATATATATATATATATATATAATTTGATTTGCTGCTTATTTATTTAGAAAGATGTAGATAATTTATGATAATATGATAGAGAGTTATGGAGTTTATAGATACACTGATTGTTATGGTTTTTTTAGATACATGGAAAAATTAATTTTGAGTCATTTAGTATGGGTTGAGTAAATAATTTTTACTCATAATCTTATTATTTGATTTTAGTCAATTTAAGAGTGTGATTTTGTATGAGTAAATTGAATGAGAGTACTTATTTAGTGTCCTGGTGAGCATCATAGAAGGGTTGGATGGACCTAATAAAAAAATATACTATTATAATCATATTAAACATCATGAAGAGGGTGTTAGGGATTAGAGTGTTTGTCGTAGGATTTATTTTTGGAGGCGTTTAAAGGGGAGAACCATTTATGAAATAAATAATATAAATAATCCTCTATGTAAGATGAAATTACTAGAGTATGTAGAGATCATGATGTCATATTAGATTCCATATTGTGATGGTTCTTTAGTTCGTGATGTGTCACATTTTAGTATATGTGTTACACTATGAGAGGAGTTTATTTGGAGATGTATGATTATTCAAGGTGGGATCATGCATTTATGATCCATGTGCATTATTATTCTAGATTGACATTGTATTGTTTAGTGTCATTACCTAGTGGATCAAGACATCTAGATCAATCCCATATAATGGGTGCATCACATTAAGCCCCTAAAGAACAAAATAATAGGCCTCAATGTTATTTTAACCTCATTGGTTAAGATTAAATTTCTCTAGTCAACCCCTCAACAAATCCTTTCATAAAGCAGGATTGGGAAGGTCCATTAAACTATCTCAGTCCCTAATCTACCTCCCACTTATCCACATGATAATAAAGATTTTGGGTCTAATTTTTATTGAGTTGAATTGAAAAAAAAAAATACTATTTTTACCCTTTTTTTATTCTTCTTCCATTCAAAAAAATATTCTGATTTTTTTCCTAGAGATACATATAAATATTCTAAAATTGAATAATATAATTTTCTTAAATTGAGGGGTATTGTGGTGCATTGGCTTAATTTTTTATTGAGATATTTAGTTCATAACATAACAATAAATATTAAAGGAGTTATGTCACCATGTTTTATTCCTTTATTTTTAAATAATTTCGTTCAAATTTGAAATATGGTGGATACTGATTGATGTACATTTTTTACTTAGTGGTTATATGAATGTTCTAGTGATTAATTTAATATAGATTACATTTGATTTCATGTAATGGATTTGTTTTTTCTTGTTCCTTGAATCATGTTGTATAAGTAATTTGTCATTATATTAATATGGTTAGTACCTATGATACCTAACCATATAATTTTCAATACGTGATTGTGAATTTCTTCCTAGGAAATCAAAATTAGATTTAATATATTGAGACTATCCTTTATTATATTATACATTGTTATTAGGCCTCATATAGATGGAAAATATTTTTCATTGCATTCTAGTTATTATAAATCTCTCATAATCTTTCATTAAATTTATAGAGCACTATATATTGATGTAAAAAATGTATCAAACATGGAATTTGGTCTTAGGATGAAATTTGATACATGATAGTGAATATCCTATGGATATTGTAATTTCAAATGAGGGATTAATGTTTATGTAATATATGAGATTATAGTACATATCTTATTTAGTTGGTGATTCCCCCTTTAGGGTTTTAGTTTCCTTTTTTGTTTTGATATTAGTTTAATATATTTGAGGATACATAAGTGGGGTAAGAAGGGGTTTCCTATTAAAGATTTAATTATCATCTATTCAATAGGAGATTTGAGATATGACCTAACATTGGATTCATGGAATTGTATTATTAAATATGTTATTATCTATAATGATAAAGTTATGTTTTTTTTAATGTAATGGAATATAAAATTCTAGATCAGGATGATAATGTGACAATTATGAGGGTTAATGTAACGATCCTTGTGAGGGAACTATCTATATGGGCCAACGTATTATGGAATTAATGTAGTTTGGTGGAAGCATGTTGTTAAATATTAATATAGACATTGATATGTATAATAAAATATAAGTATCCTTCATGAGAAAGAGTGTACTAGCTCGAGACCCAAACTCTTGGATTTGATTTAAAAAACATACATATTGTATTTGGTAATTTTATAATGATAAAAGTGATAAAATTCCATCTAAATAATAAGACATAAAAATGAAATATTATATCACATATAATCCCAAGAACTATTTGTGTATAGTGTTTTAGATAATTTTTGAAGACAACGAATTACAATTCATTCATTAATAATTAGTTCATAAAGATCAAAATATTCTCACACTATACCGAAATTTTGATATTCAATGTAAAGTATTCAAAATCTCTCTTAATATATAACACTTTGGAAAAAAATAAAAAAAACCATTTATCATCATTATTATTAGAATAGGGAAGGAATGCATAATAAAAATATGGGCTTGGGTGCTATGTAAGGTTAAACATGTGAGATATCACTAATCACACAAGCATAAGAAGAAAATAGTTTTATAAGAAATTGGCCATTTATTCTAAAAAGAATAACATACATATAAAAGATGATAATATTAGGTTATATAATAGATCATTGAATTTTATAATACATGAATAATATAGGAATGAAAAATATGAATAATGATGTCATAATACATGCATAAATTATGGAGTTTTAGAAAACACTTAAATTTATTCCATTTTGAGATGTATAAATTTAAAAAGGTTCACTCATTATAATATGGAAAATAAATCAGTACCTAGAATAAAATATTTGACATCAAACTAGGTCCATTAATTATATTATTGACAAGAAAGTGACTTACAAAAATAAATATATAATGATGTTCTCAAGGAACATACATAACACTGGGGTTTGGGGATATAGATCTTTGTGTATTTAACTCCATTTCTTCCCTATTTGTTGGAAGGCTGATGACATATTTTGGGAATTGATGATTATGGTGTAGCTCCCCTTGGTCTACAACAATTTACCTCATTTATTCTCCCTATGTGGTTGCTCATTTTGGACTACCATGCAATTAATTCATCATCTTGATCTACTTGGATTCATGCACAGAGTGGCACCTCTAGTCTAGATCAGTATGGTCCCCCTCATCAGTGATGTTCCATTGGTTCAGTTTTTGGGTCATCTATAATTGGGTAGTGGTTTTTTCCCTCTCATTTTAAAGAGAATCAGGTTTCATCGAGATGTTTTTATGCAGCTATAGTGTTAGAGGGATCCTATTGGGTTCATCACATTGGGTATTTCTCCTAGAAATATTTCTATCATCCGAGATGTAGGCAATATTGGTGATGGATTTTTGATTTCATATTTTTTTAACTTTGTGAATGATTTTTGTGGTATTCATTATGATGTGATATGTGGTGAGGTGTGAAAGGGGTTTACGTATCAAGGTTCTATCAAACAAGAACACAATCAACAAGATACTCCATATGAGGTTTAGAAAAGGGATTTTTACCAGAACATTTCTATCTGAATTGAATTTTTAAAATGGTATTGAAATTTCTATCAGTACAATGACATTGCTGCACTACGTGGGATATCTTTTTGAACAACGATAAGATTGGGGAAGATGGTATTAACATTTTTTTATGATGGGGAGTAGCTTCTCATTGTTATCATAATCAAGGGTTTTAATGGATTTTTGATTGGTGGTGCACATTTTTTATCCTAATGTCATTGATGTCAGGAGGGGTTCCCCCTATTCTCTTTAAATGTGGATTATCCTAATGAAAAATTAATTTTTCATAAATATCAACAAATAAACCTATGCATGTGAAAACCAAGCCCTTGTATTCTATTTTGATCATGAAATATTCTTCATGAATAATATATATACAACATGAGTTATCCATATTTATTCCATTCATATGATTTGTATATAGGTACCACCAATTATATAAAGAATATCATAAATATGTGTGAAGCAATATCAAAATCAATTCGTCAAATCAAAACCCATTAATACAAAATGTGTTTCATAGACATATTTTCATTATAGACATAAATCATCTGTATAATGAATATTGATTTTATTGTTAGATCATATATCAATTAAATATTAAAAACAATCAATGGATTTCATATTATATGGATAACTATTTTAAAAGTTCAATTGAAATAATTCTTTAGGAAAATAGACATTCTATATTAAATACATTTAATCTTTAAAAGTTATGAAATTATAAAATAAAACAATTTTTTATAAAGAATATTTTTAAAATATAATGATACCATCTTATAAATAAAATATCCATGATTATCAGATAATTAATTGAAGGTGTATAAGTAAAAAACATTAATCGCATTCTTTTTTTTGGGAAATTCATAAAGTACATCCTTTTTAAAATGAATAAAATCTATTCTAAATATTTTGTAAAAATTTAAACATGAGTAAGTAGGAAATATATATATATATATATATAATTGAAAATAAATTTTCAATTTTTAAATATTACAATGATATGAAAGATTAGTATTCCACAGTAGAGACATATACATTAACAATATCAGTTAATGATGATATTGTTAAATAAAACCCTTATTGTTTTGGTAACATTTGAATTGTAATAACCATAAATAAAAATTATGTCGGAGTATATGTAAATTAAAATAAATATCATAATATGTATCATCTATTGAATTTATGGGTCACATATAAACCAGAAAATATAAATACGTGGTGGATATGTAATGTGTCTCTATTAATAAAAGATATATTAAATTCTATTACCAAGAGTCAGACTCATCATGAATGATCATTACCATCACGATTATTAAAATTATGAGGGATATTTAATTTCTTACTAAAATTAATGAAGTTTATTTTTCATTTTATCTCACTTACAACCATGTTATAAAAATATCTTAATCATTTATTTTCACATTCGATTTTTTAATGATATTTAGTACATAAGTCCCAACTGACATAGGTGTGTTGAAAATGGTAAAAAATGATATTCTTCCATAACAAAAAGAATAATATTAATTAAATTATTATTATTTTTATATAAATATTAATCTTTTAATTCTAACCATTAATTATTTCCATTAAAAATGAACTACGGGTCAATTATATTGAATGTATGGTGGACATGAGCATGAGTAAAGATTATATTTTTCAACGATCATTATAGGAAGATCTTAAATACTACATTTTCATTGAGGGTAATTAATAGTATCATATATATCATATAAATTATATTAATATATTTATGTATATTAACCTTATGATGATGTGTGGAATGAATGATTCACATTGAATTATTGTTTAAGTAGACCACACGTACACACAAATGAGGTTATCATTTATTATTTCATGGAATGTTAAGTAATCCAAAAGAATATTATACTTATTGAAAGATAAATTCTTTAGGAATATAATATTTAAGTAGTATATTAATTATTATTTAATTTTTAGAGATATGGTGAAGGAAAACATTTTACATTAAATAATGAGGTGGTAGTATACCAGATAGATGAATAATGAATTCCATCCACATTTGATGGATGTTGGAGATGTATATCGATTTTTACATAAAAATAATTACATCTCAATATATGGATGATATTGAAGTTGTAATTTTAACTTGTACGATGTAAAATTTATGGGGGTTTAAGAAGAATCAAATGTGAAACATGTTGTTGAAATATATACTACTTATTTTGAAAAACATATATTACAAAAAACATTATCTCCACTAATATTTGTACCACGCACAAAATAAGGTATCTAGAAAGAGGGTAGTGATTGTAAGAATGTATATGGATATTTAATAGAAAAATAAATTTTTTTGAGGATTGAATGAAAGGTAAGAAGATGTTTCTTTTGATAAGAGGGGTTAGAGATACTCATGAAATTTTAAAAATATTAAAATTATATAAATTAATATTCAATTACAAATAAGTAAACATTCACTAATTTGAATGATATTATTAGTATAAACATAAACCCATACATTATATAAAAAATCTATATTTTTTTATGGTTTTTATATCCTTCTCTTTCGGTTTCAACCCCACATTAACAATTTCTAAACATACCACCGACAATGTGAATTTTGCTCATTAAGGATCACGATAATTTTTACAAATATTGAAAAATTTCAATTAATGGATGATTATGGATATAGTCATCAATATCCAAATATATTGTTTCATTCTGATATTTTCATGTAATTATATATCTTATAATATAATGTTATATCATAATATAAAATTAATGTTAATTTTTAGATCAATTAATTACAATGATTTTAATTTAAATCATGAATTCAATTATATTTAGAATCAAATATTTTTATACATCATTAAAATTCCAGGTTAACCTATAAAATTCAGGAATTATATTAATTATATCATTTTATAATTTATATAAATATTATTTATTTATTTTATTAGGTTTTTCAATTAATTAACTAATTAATGCATCGATATTGTTTAATATTTTAATGTAGCTATATCATCACTAAAATGTATAAATAAATATCAAGGGCGAAGTTAAATCTTTTAGATGTAACAGTGTAGTTTAAATTCAAACATAGACTATATATAACCCCATATAATAAACTTTATTGATAATTAAAACAAGAGTGTGACATATTTGAATTTTTTAAATATAATATTATAATTGTGATAATGTCATTTATATGGCTATAAGTGAACATATTAACAAAAAATGGATGAATATAGATAAAATGGAATAATCCATTAAAAATATCTTACGTTTTTAAGTCTTTTTCAAGCCCCTGAAGTATTATTATTAACATTAATTAATCAAATTTTCCTTTACCATTGTTAAAATAATAACTAAGGTTATTGTTCATATTGATGAAAAATAAAAAGGAAACCATTTACTAAATTTATAGATCCTTATTTAAAATAGAGAATCCATTTTAAAAAATGTAGAATACCGATGCGAAAAAAATTAATTTAATATTAACTAGTAAAACACAACTATAAAATGTTCTTCGTAAAATTCATATCTTAAATATAAAATTATTATATACTAAATTAGAATATAACATGTATTTCAATAGATTCATAATCAGATTATTATAAATAAAAAGGAACTGATTAATAATTTAATCTAATTAAAAATTTAATTTTAATTTCTAAATACATTAAATGATAATAAATTTTTTAATGAAATCGTTATATATAACTATTCATTGAAAAATAAATATTTTCAAAAAATTTACATAACTTATTCATAAAAATATTTTACAACGTGGATAGTTGGATAAAAATATGAATTTAGATGACACAATACTATAGTGGGTGAATTGAAGGTTCCAAATTCATATCCCTTTTTATCATAAAAAAATAATTTAGATAGATTTAAGCTAATCCAATTCATTAGTACTCTTATACTCTAAAAAGATTAATTATAATTCTCCTGGGTCCCATAAATATCGTAATAAGATTTACTACAATAGTGTATTTCATAGAACGTAATTTAAACTAATTATTTTTAATATAGAAACTATTTAATTAGTGTGAGCATGTATTATATTTTAATCAAAATAAATATGATATATTTAAAAAATAATAAAATAAATTCTATCATAATGTGTACAGAATCGTATTGGGTATTAAAATTATTGTTATTAGTGTAATAAAAATAAATCTTAATCAATGTATTATGGAGTTATCATTATTATAATGGTTAAAAAAATTATAGAAATATGAATAAGTAAATCCATTCACATTATTTTACAATGCAGCTTAAATTATAAAGAATACTATTATTTTGACCCAAAAAGAAGTGTATATTTCACCTAGGATATTCTTCCCTTGATTTATACTTTTAGTATGTTTTCAATCCCAGACCTGAGTATGTACTCGACATAATTATGAGATTTATTCTATCTGTATATCCCCAGTAGCCCTTGATTAGGCAGGTAATCATGACCTCATTCTTCCTAGACTCGGAAGCCCTCGATCTAAAAAATAACATGATCATTATTTCTATTTATCCTTGACATACCACTATCTTATTCACAATCGATATGTATTACAAAGATAAAAAACATAACTCATTGAATATACATGTAATAAGAAAAAATTATTCATGAATTTTTCATTTTAGAGTTTTCTCAAAGAACAGTATTTTGACAGAGCTCTCATAGAGTATCTCCAGTTCTTCAAAATTTTATGAGCATGACCAAATGAAATATTATTTATTGTTTTCATCCAAATAATCATATTTTGGATCCAATTTTTGGATTACATCCTCAAATATTAGAGGGACTAGACATCAGGCACTACAATTGGCATATTTTAACAAAAATAATGACATCATTTTAGAACACATTTCAAAATTGAACACTCGACATAATTTTGATTTAAAGTTTTCTTTTTCGATAAAATACTTGTTCTCAGAATATGAAAGAGTGGGTATGAAATGAATAAGAACTATCTGATAAAATCGAAAAGTGAATAGTAAATTTATATGATGGTTTTAATTTGAAATAGTTATGTAATAAGTGTGACCAATAAAAATTGAATTCAAATTTTATCTGATGAGTAAGATGGCGATCTCACCATGTATAATCATATAAAAGTAATATTTCTAAAACAAATTAATTATAATTATCATTCCAATATGATAAATATCCTCATTAGAAATGAAAACAAAATGTATTATTGACAATATATGAATTTAAATCATGATTTCGTGATTTTGAATAAACGGAATTAAAAATTTAAAAGGGGAATTTTGAAATTATAATCTCAACATTTTTGGAATGCATAAACAACATGTAAAAGTATGAATCAAATTATAAATGGAAATAAATTTCATTTTGAGAATTCTTATACATATCTCTATTTGAGTACTAAAACTCTTCTAAATAAAATTTTAATACCACTAACCTTCCTCTTAGGATAAAAAAATCTCTAAAAATTGACTTTTTATAGAAATAAAACCCACCTAAATAAAAGTATTATCCCTTTTGATAATTCACCCACTAATTGAATTCATTATCCCATATTTTAAATATTATCTCCCTTTTTTATTTACAAAAAAGAATTGAAAAGATATTCTAATATCTGAAAAGGGTTTAAGAGACGTAATATATGAGGGTATAATGTATTTGAACATGTAATAGTTAATTTATTGAACATTCTTCCATGTAAAGAAAACAATAAGTCACAAAACTGGATGTGTCCATGATATTGTTAATATTAATTACAATATGATTCAGAAAAAAAATGTGGACTATGTATCTCCCCGGGTCATTTTTCATTTGATCTTAAAAATATCCACAAATTTATTGAACTCTTTTATATTCTTCATTATCTTGTTTTGTTATTCATTTTGATACTGTGTAGTTCTAAAATTTAGTCTAAATAAGTTATCCTAATTCTGAATTATTTCTTCTTAATAAAGCATCATCTCTTCTAGAGACCAAATCAGAGATTCCTAAGCCTATAAATTTTCTCCCTCAGACTGATTGTTTTCTTCCTAAGCATTATACATTTCTTCATGAGGTTTATAGTTTTCACCTTGTACTCTAGTAACCAACTACATAATTTCAACACCTCTATTCATAAATTTATTATCATTCATCAACTCCAACTCTTTATCCTTGAATAATATAATTTCATTAGAGTGATTATATTATGAGGGAATGGGTTTTTCCAAAATTATTCTATTTATAAATTTACTCACTAACAAAAATATTAAAGGTATGTTAGAGTTAATTTATCACAATCCTTGTATCCTTAATCTAGTCATCATAATTCTTGACATTCCTATCAATATTATGTTACCACTTGGAAACATTATTGCAAGCCTTTGTATATTCCATAGATTATTCATCAAACACATTGAATTCATATTTGAGTCTTATAAATCATTCCATTAAAATATTGAATATGTCCGTACATTCCTTTTTTACTATTAGGATGAATTTTAATATTTTCATCGACTTTTGGAAAATAGTGAATGATCTTTTACAGCCTTCTTAATACATGTTCACTATATTGAACTCCTTTATTACAATAGTTCAATGAGAATCTGTGACAATCTTGAAATCTGGAATATCAATATAATTTGTTCATCCTATCACATTATCAATGTTTTTTTTATTATTTTTATGAATCAATTCTTTTTATTTCCCATATATTAATTAAATAACTTTTTTAGATACAATTTTCTAATCAAAATTTAACAAGGAATGTATTATGGTGTATGTAAATTTACAAGTTGTTTCTATTGAGGTTCTGACTTGTACTGTATCTATATGATATTTTTGACATTCATCATCCCCCTTTTATTTTTGTTTACTATTTTCAAACATAACACACATTTAGTCAATTTATTGTTCTTTATCAATGTATTCATCTATGAGGAACATTTCAGAATACTCTTCATCTTGAGGTGATGATTAATCTCCAAATTTTATTTTCATCATCTCTTTGTATGGAAAATTGGGAATTAGTGAATTAATAGGATCTAGATTCATTGTATAAATACTAGAACTCTTATTAATTAAAGTATTTAACATATTATAAAAATAAATACGTTTTTCTTTCACTTTTTCTTATTATTTTATTTTTCTTGAGGTTTAATTGTTTCATAGGTATGAATATTTTTAGGAATGGCCTAAGTTGGATTGAGATTAAATTTTGTACCATATAATTTTTTGTAATCATGTTCACTCCTCCACTTTTCAGCATTCCTCCACTATAAAAAATTTCCTTCATTGGTTTTATAATAACAATTGACTTTTATTTCATTTTTTTCTCAAACAATTTGAACTTGTGTTTTTGAAGCATGTTCTTGAGGGACCTATCCTTTAGTATTTTTAGAAAATTTCATAGAATCAGGATCAAAATGAATATTCATCCTTCTTAGTGTATCATCACTAATCCAAATTGATATCATATTTCTCATTATTAATGCAAGAGTTATATTGGAAACTATATTCTTTCATGAGTAAACTTGAATAAAATGGAATAGAACTTCATCAACAAATGTTTAATACCTCTATATTTGAGCTTTTTGAAAGTTATGATGAGGTAAATAATAAATTTGATCTTCCCATAATTCATAATATTTTCAAGGGTGAAGATATATGATTCCATTAATGGTTTTTTATTGACCATCCATATAATTTTAATTCCTTAAATCCAAAAAATTTATAATCCTATTATCTGTTGACATATGATTTACCTATATTTTTTCATCACACAATCTTAATTGAAATTGTCATTATTCTCTGTAGCATTGGACCCTATGTTCTTCTGAAATTAAAGTGAGTAAAATAAATTATCTACCTCATATGCATCCTTAAAAATAACTACTACTTGTTTTGGTGAACAATTGATTTTATGGTCATACACATGGAATGATAATTTTAGCTTTTCTTCCTCAAACTGCATTGTTTTGTAGAATTGCATTACATTATCTTGAATGATCAAATCTCGAACCGTTAGTTTATCTAGATGTAATAATTCCCATCCATAGAATATAATACTTCCTTTTATAGTAGAATCATATTTCTCATAGAAATCACATCCCATCACCCTTTCTCAAAAAAACATAAACTTTTCATAATAATTCGATGCTATATGTTTTGGAGAGGATGTTGAGGAATTCGACATGAATTCACAAGAATACTTTGAGTACATAAAAGATCTATGTCAGCAATTTTAATAAGGTAAGTGCTTCATAAAAAATGCTAGAAATTTCAATTAGGGATAGGGATGTGGGTTATTTATTGATAGGTGTAGAGAAGTAACTGTTGAACCACTATAGTCTAGAGTAGATTTGAATGATCTAACTGTTGAAAATTATTTTTGATCATGAGGGATTATTTATTAATTTTACAAAAATAAATAATAAAATGAAAACAAAATCATCATATTCAGATTGAATATATTTGAAAAAATAATACCAAAATAACACATAAGAAATTAATACAATGTGAATCATATACAAAATTTCAACCAACAGAATCTCTGAAAATACTAATTGGATTCAATAAAATATTATAAAAATGTTAATTTACCAGAATAACAATTGAAATACTGAAAAAATGTGTTGTGAAGAATAGACATTGCTGTGGAAATAATGTTTTGTGGTGCCGATAAAATTGTGTGGTGAAGATTAATTTTTTTGGTGTCAAAATAATTTCAAAGAAAAGTATATATAAAATACACATATTTAGAACCCCTTTGAAATAGATAAACTTAATGTAAGGATATTATTTATACAAGATTTATATTTGAATGAATACTTTAAAGTGAGCGTTCCTTTATTATTTTTAATGTATTGAAATATACGTGATGTTAATGTATCTGTAAATATATCAAAATTTTATTTTTGTAATCTAATAAATTGTTAAATTATATCTCCTTTTATTGTGTAATCCCTATGAAATTGATGCCTAATATCTACGTTCTTTTCATTATATTTATATGAAATGTGTTTTCTAAATTAAATGGACCTAGTGTTATCCCAGGGTAATTGATTTTTAGTAAAACTCATTCCATATTATATTAGTGTGTGTTACATCCACAAAAATTGTTCACAACGACATATAACTACTACATATTTAGCTGTAGTAGTGTGATTTTCTACCGAGGGTTATTTCCCACAATGCTATGAAACTAATAAATCACCCAAGAAATAAATACTTCAAGATGAAATTTTTCAGTATAGTCTTTGACTACCAATGTCATCATCAAGAAAAAAAATTAGTTAAAAAAATTCTTGAAGAATAGAAAATTCCCAAATATATAGTTCCCTTTAAAAAGTTAAAAAAATTTATTACTTATTTTAAATCATATTATTTTATATTTTTTTTATATCTTTGACATAAGAATATTGATTCCATTATGTCTGATCGACTAGATATCAAGTATAGAAAGCTTCATATCATTCCTCAAAGTGGTGTTAGATATAATAGTTTCTCTGTTTCCCCAAGATCTATTGTTTTTTATGATCTTATTGGGGTACTAAAACATTTAGTATTGTCATATCCATTCTTTTTAGAAATACCATTAATATACATATGTTTTCATATCATTGGTTGTTCTAGTTTTTGAGAAATTTGAAACCCAAGGAAAAATGATAACTCACCAATCACATTCATTTCCATATCGCATTTCATTAGAATTTTGAATTAATTAGTTAAGGATTAATAATATTATCTGAATAAAATTTTCTCATCCTAATTTTGAATATCAAAAATATTTGTTTTCATTCATTATAAAATCGGTTGGATCATAAGTTCCTTTAACAGAATTTTTTTTAAAATCCCATAAATCAATCATACCATTCCATATGGGATTGTTTAAAACAATATAAAATATTGGAATGTTTAAAAATATGATTGGGATGTTTTGTATCTTTAAAACTGGAAGGTTGTTCAACATAGACATCCTCCTGAATATATCAATTAAGGAAATAACACTTTCCATCCATTATAAAGTGATTAATGATAATGAATAATGTAAATATTTGTAAAGTTTGGAATATTTTAATGACTTGCTACTAGAGAAAAGGTTTCTTCATTGTTTATTCCTTCTTGATGATTATATATTGTGTCAACTATTCCTTCTATATATATGACAATGATTCTATATTGTATATTTTTTATGAAGACCCACATTACTAAAATTATAGAGGTTTCATTAGGTCTTTCAACCAATGTCTAGACATTATTTCATTCAAATTAATTTTGATCATCTTTTATAGCCTTAATCAATTCTTCATCACCAAAAGAATCATTAATAATTTTGGGTTTGAATGGGAAAAGGAAATAAAGATGATCCACTTAATATATAGAATAACTTCTTGTCCATACTTGTTAATTTACATCAAAAATGGTACTATTATTATGATGATTTATAAGAAATAGCTGACTAGCATTTTGTAAAAACTGTTCATCAAATTCAAATAGAAAATGATTGAGATTGAATACCTTAGAAACATTTTTCATGAGAATTCTCTTTACTATATTAATTCTCTATCAGCGGTTGATAATTATTTTTAAAAAACACATATGATGATATAGGATGGGGATTTTTCTAAATAAAATGATTAGTTTCTAAAATGTTAACATGTATTATTTCTTATAAAAGAAAATTATGTTTTAAAAAAATCTATCAGCCTTATTAGTAGGGGAATATCCAAGGACAATTTCTCTATCTAATTTGTATGAAAATTTGTGTAAGTTATCATTTTAAGTCCAAATAAATACTTTCCATCAAAATACTCTAAAGTATAAAACATTGGCTCCCAGTTAGTCCATAACTCATAAGGATATTTATTAGGAAATTCTGTTATTAAAACTTAATTTATAATATAATAATAAGTATGGACATCTTCAAAACAAAAATTGATCAACATGAACTCTTTCTCATTCATCTGTCTCTATCCTCCATTCCTTTTAGATGATGTCATTTTTTAGTAAGCAATCAATAGTATGATATCATATTCTCCATGATTAGTTGTATCAATATAAAATCATATTTTCCCTATTCTGTATAACTCTACATAGACTACAATATTTTTATTATGTCTAAAAAATACCACAATAGTGTATTTTTATTCAACTAATGAAATATGAATTAAAATATTGATTTATGTATTTTCATGGTATGGTACTATAGAATTGAGATATAATATTTTCATAATGTATTAAAAAAAATTAGCATTAAGAAACACCATCATGTTAAGATGAATAAAAACTATACTGTAATGTGATTTAAAAAATAATAAAAATTTAATTAAATGAATTAATATATAATAACCATATAAAATAAATGATTTAATCCACCCAAGAAAAATTAAAAGATTTTTTAATATAGGATTGTAATGATTAAATATTGATAATTTGATGAGAAAAGAAGAAGTCTATTTTTAATAATTCATTAGTGATATTAATGAATAATATTTTATAAAAAATGTCACATTCAGGGAACATATTGATTGCAAAGAATACTATTCACGAATCAAGGAATAAAAAGTAGAACATTGTTATAAGGAGTGTATGTTCCTGACTAAGAATGAGGTGTGGAATTAAAAAAATACTAAACATAACAATGAATTAAAATATATTAAAAAAATAGATAAATAAAATGAAATATAAGGATTATTTTCAAATTAGGCATATTTATTATACTGATAAGATAAATCTACTTATAGAGAATGTGACTATGAATGAAAAAATCTATAATAATTTTTATACAATAGTTAATTGAATAGAGTATTATGTAAATCTAATTTAACAAAGGGTTACATGTTATTAGAATATCCTAGGTAAAAATAACGGACTACGAAATGTTTTAGTATTTGATAATGAAATTATAAAAATAGTCTAGTAATTTGGGTACTCATATTTCTGTAAACTTTTTACAATGTATTTTTTTTAATTTTATATTTATTTTGTAAAACAATTCTACATATGAAATCTAAAATGACAAAAACTATGTTGAGAAGACCTCATAACTTTGAAAAAATATAGCTAATGAAATAAGTAGTGTTTAGAATAAGGGAATGCCATAAAGATTAATGTATTAGATGGATTGGAAACTAAAAAAATGAAGAGAATAATTTATGAACATATTTGAAATGTTATGTAAAAAAAATATGATTTTAATGGTACTATTTGTGTTATGGCATCCTAAAAAATATAGATTTTGTTTTTTGGTATAATATGTCCCTCCCATAAAACCATATATTGAAATAATTATGTTATAGTTACTCATAAAATAAAAGAGTCTAACTTGTGAGAAAATAGACTGGGAATAGAGGATTATATATGGCTCATATCAAGAACTTGTTTAATTGTATTGAAGAGAAATGTGGATGATCTGACTAGAAATAACAATATACAAAATATTTATTATCATAATTCAAGTTCATTAAAATAATATTTTAATGGAGGGAACATATAAATGAATATAATGGCCATGAATTCAATCGTTATTTATGATTCACTAAAATCTATAAAAATAGGAAATAAATGCATTAATGATATTGGGTACTCATTAATAATGAAAATAGATCCCATAGAACAAAAAAATAATAATCAACATGATAAAGGGGAAGTAACTTTTTTTAATAAGTGCATTAGGTAAGTGGTTATCAAAAGAATGACATAACAATTTGAAAAATGAGGAAAAATTGAATTCGAATCATTATATCCAGAAATACCAAAACTTATACATATAACCTATTAAAATATTTTCTTAATTGGAATGATGGATCTCGATAAAAAATCTTTTCTTCTCAGAAGTCATAAGAAATTGATATGTTCTTCTTAATTGTCGAGTTCATGATTATTGGGAATTCATAGTTATTAAGAACAAAAAATAATGTACTAAATGAGAATGTTATAAAATACTAATAGTTTATGATGTGAATATTAACTAAAATCCATTTTTAATGATTAATATCACATTAAACTCTATATATAGTCGAACTGATCCAAATACCCAGTAATATGAGATTGGGAAATATATATTACTACAATGAAAACAATATTCCTTCATTAACCTCAAAATAATTTTCAATCAATGATAATTTTTCCCCCATATTTTCTTTATATTATACGGATGAGGATAATGAATAATTTCATCAAGGCAATGTTCCTAAAATTTACCAGGTGATGAATCTCATCTCATGATCAAGTCTGATAAGAATAATTCAACGCTGTAGGATCCTATTATATTTGATTCTATTTGAATATGTTATTTTAATAGTATTCTTTATCTAGTTCATGTTTTCATTCTTTTTAATAGAAATAGTCTTGGGAATTATGGATATGACATAGTATTTGTGTGACTGAAATGCTAAAAGGATTGTACTCTAGAATTGTATTTTTTAGTTTGAACTTATAAATTTTTTGGAGGATTTAGTATCCAAAGGATATGTTTATTAAATGTGTTGTTTTATTAAATTCATGTGTTTAGATAGATCAACCAAGGATGAGGTATGGTTTAAGAAAGAATTTTTTAGGTGATAACAAAATGACTTAATGCTCTCAGATTAAAGTAAAAATTGAAAATGGTCTTTGATAGACACTACACAAACTCTTTTTTCATATGATACGATTTCAATAATTGCCACAATTTATTATTTCAAAGTGAACCTCAAATTCAATACACCAAAATATTTGTTATAATTCATTATAAAATCCATTCTCTATATTCCTGACACAATAGATAGGAAGGGCCTATCACACTACCCTCAGTTCAGAAAGTAGTAGTGGATCTTGAGATGGAAAACGTATGTTCTTCTTTATAACACCATTTTTAAATATATTAAATCATATATAGTGCTTAAACTATTATCTTATCATCCATAGAATTGAAGAACCATAAGGTCCCACTACCATTGTATCATCTTTCAGAGAGAGCATAATAATTGATAAAATATAAATAGTAGAAAAAAAATTAAATTCTTTTTTTTAATTCAATAAAATCTAGTTTATTATCATTTTATGTAAAATATATATTTTTAGATTCATATATAAACATAACATCTATCCATCGTTCTACTTATAATCTATAAAATGTAATTTGTTTGGAGAGTGTGGTTTGACTTGAGTTGAAATTGAGGTTTTCATCTATGATGTTCTTAATGTGATGATAAGGATTTTAGTTCATGTGGTTGTGGGTGGACTATAAGGGAATGGACAGGTTTGGATAAAATGAGGGTGTACATCATATGGTAGCCTCAATAATTGTTTTGTACTATCCTGCAGTTACACTCTAGGTTAAGAATCACTTTATTGAGGTATCCATTGAGTATATGAAGGTTGATTCTTACACTAGTGGTCATTTCAGAAGAATTTTACATAGTATATCATGATACATATTTTAGTAGATTGGATTAAGATTCCATGGTATGTTTAATGGTTCATTAACATGAGTGTATTCAGTTACACAGTTTGTAATTCACACTTTTGGTATTATAGGATTTCGAACAAGTGGTTGATTAGTGGTTTCTTCATAGTAAGTGTCTAAAACCCTAAGATTTAATGAAATTTTTGAATTATTTTATTATTTTGACATTTTCACATTATATAATAAAAAAATAATTTTTTTTGACATTTAATTGAATTATATTTTGAATTATCATATATGAAAAACCATGTGATTTTTGCACTATAGAGAACACTAACATAGATTGTGTTACATGTAGAACTGAGTTTTATTAATACAAATCTTTACTATAATAATTATATAAAAAATGTACTCATAACATAGCCTTTATATCTATAGTATCAATAGTAATAAAAATATTTTGAATATTATTAATAATTTTTTTATATTAAAAAATATAACTTCTACTGATTTCTTTATATGTTTACAAGTACTATTTTCTCAGATGAACTGATTTTAATTTCCATCTATGAAAAATAAAAAAATTAATTTAACACACTCTAATAAATTAATATTTATAAATATAAACATTATTTTTGAATTCATAATATCATTATTATCTAAGGTGTATTTTTTTGTATTTTTCTATGAAGTATCAATTTTTTATGAATGGTGAAAAATTCTACAAAATATTTAAAACCTGATTAATTTATTTAAATAATTGTTGTTACTTAAAATTTATGTTGAAGATAAAATATAAAAATTATACATTTATTAATCCATTATAGGTCATTGTTATTATTTTAATAATATAATTAGATATAAAAAATTATTAAACTTTTGAACATCTTTTTTACCTTGCTTATAGCCACATTTGAGGGATTAGTAGTAAACATGATTTTACCAATTCCTTGAATTGAATATCATAAAAAGAACATGCATTTTTTTTTGATCTAAATGAAAAAATGTTTTCTAATATCATTCAAATAAATTTTGGTAAATAATAACTTTTGAATTTTATTAACAACAGTTAAAAGTAAATATGATAATTTAAGGTAAAAAATAATATAATAATAATATTAAATTACACCAAAAATTTATCAAAAATTCATAGGATAAGTTATTTTTTAACCAAATAAACTACAGCTAAAATAATATGATCCATTTTAAGCCACTTTTGTTCTCATAAGTCATTTATTACATTTTATATAAAGAAGTGTTAAAAGAGACATATTCTAAATTTTATGATAAATAATGTTTTAATATAGGGTTATATAAAAGATAGATTTGTGTGAAATTACTTATTTGAACTATAAGAAATTTATCATCATCATAATAAGATATTTTTAGTTTTTAGTGAATAAATAATATAATTAACTTCTTGTCAAATAATGAAGTAGAAATTGTTTTTATAATATTGATATCAAATATATGATATTAAAAATATTAAAATAAATATTTTTTCCTTAATAAATGTCATAATAGAATATAAAAGTTCTCTTATAAATTTTAGTGACATATTGGAAGTATTTTTTTGATGTTATAATGTTTTATTTATATTTCTAGAAATGATATTATTGAATAGTATCAAAATAAACACAATTGATAATTTAAAATAAATAATATTTTATTAAAGGCTCTAAATTTCGTAAAAATATAATGTTACGAAAAATAAATTTTTTAGATTTCATTATTTGATAAATGTTCCACTTTGGGGTTCTTTTTTAGTTTTATAGTAAATTTATTAACGCTATTATAAATTAAACAAGCTCTCATAGTAAAAGTAAAATTATTTAACAAAGGGTTAAATCCAATTGATAAAGGTAATATTATTACAAAAATGTATATATAATATATTTGGATGATGATATTGAGAAAAAATTATCATCAAATTACTGAATAAATTCACGTTACATCCAATTGTGATTGAAAATTTATTTATATAAATTAAATATTTTATGAATTTCAATATTTCCCGTCCACTCTCTTATAAATAAGAACTTCACATTCTCTTTAATTCACACACATAAATATTTTTTGGATATGCCAAACCCATCTAATTACCACATATATCTTATTTTACTCTACACTAGAGGCTATAATTTGGGAATAAATCCATACATAGGATTTATTTTTTTCAAATCAAATGATGATACCTGAAAAATAGGTAATCAAATTTTCACCTATTTATAGATATTTTCGTCTTCTACTTCCAATTTTTATGTTGTTTCCACACCAAATAGTCACTAAAACATATAATATATTCTCATAAAATGTTATTAATATGGTTAAATAGTATTCCTTCTTTAAAACATCCTGCTAAAAATAATATCACCATGCGTGAGTACATATAGTTTACCTTCTCCACCCCATAATGTACAATTTTTTTCATGTATACATTATTTTTATGAATATGATGCCAAATATAATTGATTTAAATAATAAATATGTAATAATATAGTTTCTTTATAAATTATATTCAATTCAATTCCCTTCCCATTTTCGATATGGAATGATATCATCGTTTGTGCATACGTACGAATTACTACCTCCATGACACAAAGCGATTCTTAATCCACACTCATCATTTAGATATGACTATACAAAATATTATTTATAATTATGAAATGTATTATATTATAATTCTACTATAATATATATATTTATGTACATATATTTTATTCACTTATTTTCATTCAATACGATAAGAAAACATAAACAATGTTCACGTGTACGTACCACTACTATCACCATGAACAGTGAAACTGATTTCATATATCCATCAATAATATATATTAATCTTCTAAATATATATGATATATAAATTATTTTTACAATAAATATGTATTTAAATCAGTATCTATGTAACATGATCAGTAATAACAATTGAAAACATATACGATAAAGAATGGAAATATTACTTGAAATGTTTCTTTAACATGGAAATAATTAATAAAAGGGTAATATAAATCCATAATCAAATCATATATGATATCATAAATTTTATTATTATTATGTTATAAGTTAATAAGATTTTTAAACCCAATATAAATATGATTCAGACACATATGGAGAGTATCATGCCAAAGGTATTGGAATTCTGTCTCACTTCTAATTTTCATGAGATATAATCCTTGTTCACAAATATTTTCTTTTGTATGGTGTATGCACTTCTCATAATATATTTGATATCTTAAATATGTATATATTCATGTTATTTAAATATTAATTTTAACAAATTGGCCATAGTATGTGAATGTTCAAATTAGTATGGTATTCTTTGAATGTTTAAAGAAAAAATAATTTTTCCATTTCAATATTTTCGGAATTATCATATATATTTATATATAGACATATAAATGATAAATAGAAATAATTATATGACTAATTTTTCATTAAAATGTTTTCAAAAGAAATTACTTCATTTATTTTTGTAATATATTATTATTGTCTCGCCTTTATTTTTATATCATACATGCCTCATAATCTACTTGTTTCTTCAAAAAGGTTCATATACTAACCTATAATGCGTTATGAAAGTCTTATACATAATATTAGTATATTTTGATATTATTTTAATTTCCTATTAACATGGGGAATAAGATTATATTTATTATAATGTGATTTCAAAAATTCCTTTAACATTGAGAATGTTTTGTTTTAATTCTATTTTCAGTAATATATAAAAATGTCAATGTTTACTAAAAATGATTATATAAAATGTTTTTTTATTATCCAATCAATGTTTGAATAAATTTTAACACATTTTTGAAATATTATTACACTATTTAAAAAGAATATTTAATGTTTTTTTTCAAAATGAAGTGGATTTTAATTTTTTCAATAAAATTAAGAGAAGAATTTTTTATTTTAAATTATTTTGTATGAAAGTATTTTTCTTCATTCATATCACATTATTCCCTTGATTCTTCCCGCAATAATAGTGAATCATTAGTTTCAAATAAATATTCTTCTTTTAATTTTTTTAAAATTATAAAAAAAAGTAATTTATTGCCATAAAGAAAGGATATTTTCCATTAGAACATTTTAAAAAGATTTACATGATTTGATCGTATGTTTTCAAAGTGGTTTCAATGAAAATGGTTTTGAAAATTTATTTTGTTTTTAAAAGATATTTTTAAGGATAATTAATTTTACATGTTATCATTCAAAATCCTTACCCACTTATGATGACATAATTTGTTATAGTTTAATAATATCATTCATATTATTTCTCAAAATTGATAATGTTTAGATGGTATGATGTTTATGAAGCCCAATTCTATTAATGGGTCCAATTATTGATGAAATTATTATTGAAAATTTATTTATTAACCCTGTTATGATATCATTACACATTTCTGATTTCCATTTTATTTCATGGGATATGTTTTGAAATTTAATGGGCATGTGGTACGTGTATGTATGATTTTATTATATGATGAGAGATACAAATATCTCCCTATAATTCATTGGGTAAATATTTTTATATCATGAGATAATCGAAGATGGTCTTGGGAGTAAACCTTGAATACTAAGATGGCCATGAGGGTGAACCCTAACTACTAAGATGGTATAAGGAGTGAACTCATTCTATAAATATGGCCAAGGGAGTGGATGATTACTTAAAAGTTTTTATGGGTAGTGAACCCATTCAACTAATATGGTGTTGGAATTATAGTAATTGCTACTTTAGAAATCATTATATTCATATGGGTCTACTACAACTCATTGTTTTATTTATATGTTAAACATTATAGAATTATTTATGTTATTTTCTTTTGATTCATGTCATATGAACAAGAATTATAATTTCCATGATTCATATATATGATCGTTGATATTCAAGGTATGATATTATATATTCCTGATCAATTTACCATACCCTTATACTCATTAATAAAGTTACATATATCCATGGTTTACACTTAAAGAGAATTTGATCTCACCCTTTTATTATGTAACATTTCCCTATGTTAAGAAGAAATGTAAAACGTAGATGTAATAAAGGTGGAGATCATTATGGGGGTTTTTTCAAAATCAATCACTAGGATATAAGATTTTGTTTCCATGTTTCCTATGACACTAAAATATTATGATCATTTGTAATGTTTTATGGTAATGTATTGATCATTGATCTAAAATGATGTAATATCCATCTATGTCATGCCAGTGTCCCTATAGTTAGGATCAAAGTAAATTTTTAGTTCACCTTTGGAAACATGTACTAGAAAATAATAGTGAATTCCACAGAGATTTTTCTAGGGATATGTCTATGGATGATCCTAGAAATTATTCTAACGACTAGTTAGAGACCAATAATTTTTGAAACAATCCTGAATAACAAAGGATTAATTCCATGGCCTCAATGATTAAGGATGGTGTCATAATGTAGACATCTTAAAACTGAATAATCATTATTATGTGATTCCTCCTTATGATAAATTTATCCTACTCAACGATTTTGGTTTTATTCTGTTGATAGATCTTGAAGAAAATGAGTTAATAGTAATTGTGACAAATATTGGAACGAGTTCCCTTTAGTGCAACCAAATGACATAGGATTTTGAGTGGAATATCATGCAATTATGCTCACCCTTCTTCCTTAATCTATTAATCATTCTACACTTAAAAATGTTCAATTGGGTGAATAACAATCTATTAAGTCATTCATGTGGAAACATACAACATCATTCAATATATTTTGTTACTAACTTATTTCCAAAAAATGGATCGGTACCACTGAATAGATATTCACCATTATCCTGTGTTTAGAATAAAATAATTTCATTCTGGATATTTATAGGTTAGAAGTAAAAGTGTTATAGTGGTGGACTCTAATAATGAATATGAGGCAGCATTATGAAATTGGATACATGGATCAGGACAATTACAACAACATATTTTTTAATATTTACTTTCCTTGTATTCATTAAACGAACATAGAAAATTAGTTCCTTGTGCTTATACAAAATTATGATAAACCAATTGGTACATTGAATGAAAAATATTACAAGAATTGAAAGGTATGATTCTATCTTTATCAACCAGACTTAATGTAAATTAGATTTATTATTTAGTTTCTTAAAACAATGTCTTCAAAGGTCAATTAATATAAGATACATTAGTGGATATAAAGGGATTGTGTGTTGTCCTTTCAAGGTAGAAATGGATGTTGGTGTTAAATATCTATATCATTGTTCTGATATGAAATGAAAGATGGAATTTAATTGAAAATCTAAAAATAATGGTTAAAAGAAGATGAGTGTTACAATATACTCAATGTGTGGAATGAAGATTAGTGGAGATTAAGGGGTATAATATATATTTTATGTGCATAAAGGAAGTTAATTGTGAATTTTAATACTAAGGTGTCTATTTGAGTTTATATAATATTGAAAATAGTGAGAATGTGGCAAAAAAATGCACCTCCCCAACCTCAATGCTAAATGTTTAAGGATAATTGGCATTATTCCAACAAGTTCTCATATATGATGGTTATCAATTATGATAAACACTATAATCCTGTTCAGTGAAAGGGAAAATAAAAATATCATGGGATTAATATAGGATATTTAGAGTGTCACCACAATGTGTTAGAATGATAAATTGTTTATATGTTTGAATTCAATAATAATGATTTAGAATTAAGATTATAGATTTATTGAATAATGAATCATCTATGTATTGGTCCATGATATTTCTTATTTACATATTTAAGAACATACGCTGATTGTTATTGGTAACCATGAAATTTGATTTACGTAATATGGTGATATTTTTTTGGAAAACACATAATTAACATTAGAATAACCCTTAATATGATAATGAAGTTGACATAATGATATTTATATAATGATAAGCTGGATACGATTAAGTAAATTAAATGATACTCATTACCTTGTAACTAATAATGTATTTATTAATATTTGGGTTATGCTATCTAGGATAAAGTTTTCATATTTTTGGACTTGATAATAAGGAAACATGAATGCATTCAATAAGGATGTATAATAATTCAGATTATATCCACATTTCAAGAGAATTATTGATTAATTTATTCACATGTTTTGGACTTCAGAACCATGAACTTCCTTATTATATATGTGATATAAGTGTTTAGCCTATTTGGTATACTTATATCTAATGATATGTAATTTTAACCATTGAAAAGATCTTAGGCTTATCTATTTAAGCTAATTTTATGATAAAATTTAGAAATGTTTCTAAGAATAAAATATTATCTTACCATAGGTAGACTTATACAAATTTTACTACATGTGATAAACTTTTTATTGATGATAGATTGAATAACATATCTTCCTTATCATGATTTCCTAATTGTTGCAGAATAGAAAATTCAACTTTATTTCATTGAATAATAGATTAAGTGTAAGGTGGTCATGAAACAAAAAGGGACATGTTATGCACAAATAAATTAAGTATATATTATCTTAAAATTATTCATCATAATAAAGATGGAACATGATGTAAAAGGGTGTCCTATTATCATAATTTTTGAATATATAAATGAAATATTTAATGATACATTAGTTTATAGTTTTGTAACTATTTCTATTATATATATCTCCCAATTTCATTTGTTCACTGATCTTTAACAATCTCCAGGATTAATTATGATATTCATCAATGCCCAAATCATCACATTTGTTATCCTATGTAGAGACTGGGACATTTTTTATTATTATAATATATTATTTTCTGACAATTCATTATTAAAATGGAGTTGTATTCTTCATTTTTCTGATGTGTGATACAATGAATAGAACATTCAAGTGTTAAACTATAGAGAACCTATGGATTATTTCTTGGGAAAAAATCATTTTAACGGTGGTAGAATGTCACACAGTAAGATATTCCGAATTTTAATTATTTAATTAATTTATTCATTTAATATTTTTACACCATTTAACAATAATATATATTTTGATTATTATGTAATTGAACTATGTTTCTTAGTATTTTATATACAATTCCATGTGTAGCATGCACTTTTGGATTTTGTTACAGGAAACACAAAGTTTCTAAGAAACCAAAATTTGATGTTATAGCTGTTTAACCAAGAAAGTTGTTACCCACCAATTAAAAATTTAACATGTATATTAATAACTACTTATTAAATATTTTATTTAATGGTTTTGATAAAAAAATATATGGTAAAGTCTTTTGATATATAAAGCTTTTATTTTCTTAAATGAATTAGTTTTCATTTATGTCTAACAAAAATAATATAATTAATTTAAGAAACGAATAGAAATTTGTTTTTATAAAATTATTATTTTTTAATTCGTAATATCAAAAAAAATTGGGGTTAATTGTTGGTATATTTTCAGAGATGTTTCCATTTTTTTATTAATACTGAAAAACACTGCAAAATAATTAATGATCGAATATTTCATTTAAATAATTATTTTTACATTAATTAATTTTTAATGTAAGAATAGAAAAATAATATATATAATTATACAATTTATTTCTTTGGTATCTTTTTTATAATATAATTAGATATAAAAAAATATTTTTCTTTTGATAGTCTTTATTACCCTCCTTCATGCCAAATTTGTGTGATTATTAATAGACATAGATTTACTACACCAGTGAAATAAATTTTGAAAAATGGACATACATGGTTGTGATTAGAATGAAAAATTTTGTTTAAAAGGATCAAAATAATTATTGGTGAATAATAACTTATAAATTTTATTAACCACAAATAAAAGTATATCGGGTAATTAAACGTAAAAATAATATTGTAATAATATAAAATTACACTATAACATGACATAATTTCATTACATAAGTGTTTTGAGTCCACAATCACCCTTGGTTCAAGAATATGATACTTTTTATGCCACTTTTGTTTGATTACCAAATATCTTAATTCTTATTTAAATAAGGGTTAAAAGAGTCATATTCAATATTTAATAACAAAATCCTTTTTATATAGGGATATACATAAAAATATTCAACTAAAATTATTAATTTGAATGATAATAATTTTATCTTCATCATGATAATTATTTATTAATTTTTATAGAATAAAAATAATAATTAATATCTTTTTCAATAATTATGCTGTAATTGTTTTATTAATTAAGATATTAAATATGTGATATTAAAAAAATTAAAATAAATAAATTTTAACATAATTAATGAAATATATGAATTACTTATATAACATAGATATTTCAGTGAAATATTTTAAGTATTGATTTAATGTTAACTTGTTGTTTTTATATTTTTTAAAATGTAAACATTGAATAGTATCAACGTTCACATAAATGATACTGTAAAATAAATAATATTTTATTAAATGATAAAAATTCACCAAAATATAAGGATCATCCCAAATACAAGGATATTGTTAAATATATCATAAGTGATCCAATTTTGGTTATTTTATCATTTTATAGTATCTATAATAACTTGATAGTATAATAATATTGGTTGACACAGTAAATGATATATTATTTTAAAAAGTGTTAAATCCTAACAATAAGAATAATTATATTACATAAACATGAATGAAATTTATTGGAAGATTATATTTAGACACATAATCATATTATACTATACAATTCTGACTTATTACAAATTTTTAATTGATAACTAATTTATAGTAATGTAATGTTTTAAGTGGTTCATAATGTGCCCTCCCCTCCCTTATAAATGGGCACTTCTCTGTCTCTTTTACCGACACCTCTAAACCCTTTTTTATCAGATAACAAAAACCATTACCCTTTAAAACATCCCTAAAAATATCCTTGAGGATACATGTTTTTCATGAATCCATCATATGTGTTCATTTTGTATAAATCTACTAGAGATAGTCGAAAAGTGGTAATGGTTTTATCACCTCTTTCAAAGTTCATTTCATCTTCTACTTCCTATTTCTATATTGTTTCCATATAATATTAATAACTATATAAAATATTATATTATGAGATTATTTAGGGTTATGGTAAAACTATATTTCTCATTTTAACCATCCTACGAAAAACAATATCACTATGTGTGCGTACGTGCGGCCTACCATCTCCACATCGTAGTATAAAATATTTTTTATGTATACATTATTTCTAAGGGTATGAAAATTAATAGAAAAGATATAAATTATAAAAAAATCATTATATTTTTTTCCTTATAGTTCATATAACATCAAATTCCTGTTCCTTTACCACAATGAAGTGATATCATCACTTGTGCGTACGTACGGCTTATTATCTCCACGACGCGATGAGATTCATCTTCCACGTTCAACATTCAAGGATGATTATAAAAATATATATTATTTATATGTATGAAATATATGATATAATTATTCATATTGAGTAATATATATTTATATATATTGTATTCACTTATTATCATTTAATATTATAGAAAATGGAAACAACATTCATGTTTACGTTTGGCCTACAATCTATATGGATGATGTAATCCAATTAATATATCACTTAATAATATATATTTATTATATTAATATATATGAAATATAAATAATTTTATACATTCCAGAAGTAATTAATTCATGATATATGTAATATTATCATGAATGACCTATCAAAACATGTATTATAAAGAAAGCGATTATTACACAAAATGGTTAGTTAACGTGAAATTACTAATAAATATGAAATATAATAACAAAAAAGAATCATATTTGAAATTATTATTATTATGAATCATTTATAAATTAATAATATTTTCAGAATAATTATATATGAAATTTGATGACATAGAGAGAGTATCAAACTTAATGTACGGGAATTCTGCCGGACTATAAATTTTTTGGTGATATAAGACATGTTCACTTCTATGGCTATTGTGGACATCACTATATACTTATGTGCCTACCTCAATTAAATTTTTTCCTACTATGTTAGAAATTCATTATATATGTTTGTATTTCTTTGTGATTCATGTATTATGAAATGCGATTATCTTTATCGTGTTTCATGTATATGATCTTTTATATAAAGGGTATGATATTTAGTTTTCAGGAATATGTTCTCATACCCTTATACTCTTGATTAAGCTTAAATATCTCCCTTTTTTTACCAACTAAGCATTTGGTATCACCCATTTTTTATGTTTTCTTTACCTAGGTTATGAAGAATTTTAAAATGTTGATGTACTAAATGTGTGAATATTTATGGGATTTTTTGATGATCTTTCTCCAAGATAGGTTTTTTTTCTTTATTTCCAAAGTACTAATATATTATTGTCATTATGCATGTATTATTGTTATGCAAGGAATATAAATAAAAATATTATGTAAAATACATCTGTGTCAATCATGGGTCACAATAAAGTGTGACTACCATGAGGATATGTTTTTTACTCAAATAAATAGAGGTGCGTGGTCAACTATGAGAATTTATGTATCATTAGTCTATGAATGACAACATATGACAAGCTACCAAGTGTAGGGAAGATATGGCTAGCTTGTTGTTTTAAATATTGAAGCATAATGAAACACTATCTTTTAAGAAGTATCCAATCCCCAAATGGTATTCTAATCGACCCCAGAATGAGATATGTAAATTGTTCATCATAGATGAGAAAAAATAAAAAATTGTTCAACAAAAATACTCATTAAAAAAATAAATTATAATTTAGTTTAGTTAATTTTAATAAATTGATACTGGGTTTTAAAATTTTAAATTATTAATTATATTTTACATTGAAATAAAAAATTTACTATGTTATTTAAAAACATAGTTTATTATCGTTCGACATTTGAAAAAAGATAGTAAAAATTTTAATCGTTAATACAACTATAAATTTTTCATAAAATTTCATATTGATTCTCCAAACGAATTTTAATATATAAATTATTTTATAAAAATCCTGAAATTATGCTCAATTAAAATTCAATCCCTAAGAAATCCTAGAGGGAAAATGGTATTTCTATAGCTATAAAATTAATTAAGGATATTTAAATTGTAGATTTGAAATAATGTTTTTAATAAAATTTAATTTTATCAGTCACTAATGTTATTTTATTTCAATATAAGATATTAAATCATTATGTTATTAAACACTAAATATATTTTTCATTTCTTATCAATATTCACTAATGACTCCACAACCAAACAACTCATGTTATATGTTATGAAAAAAAACATATGTCATGACACATGATTGGTGAATTATTTTTTGTTTGAGTTTAAAATGTAAGAATCATGAGAAATGATTATGTTATCATACCCATATATTTATCATATGATCATTTAATGAATTTTATTGTTATATATAATTTATTCAATTTTCTATGTATAAGAGGGAAATTTTACCAGAGTTTAATTTTCATGAATAAATAAGTGGAGTAATATGTGTAATATGTCTAGAAGGATCTAATGTTTGTAGAATTATTTTAGAGATACTGATAAAATATTTTTTAATAAGAGGCGTATATGTAAAATATAAAAAGACCCAAATCCTATCAGTTCTAGGATATGATTAACTATGATAAATAGTGAATATTCATGTAAAATTGAGCAACATTTACATATGTAATGGTTGAGTAATCTAAGATCGACAAATAAATTTGATTTTACTATTGAATTAAACTGATAATACAAAAAAAACCTAAGCTACCACTTATATTGGAACTCGAGGAATCGCGTGAGGTACCCAATGTCTGTTAGCAATTGAATACCCCTATTTTATTCTAATACATCCATTTTCTTATTCCTTTTTGTTGATATTTTTTCAATTCCAAGTATTTTTTATTGGTTTTTATTTTTTAGGGGTTAGGATTGTGTCATTTTCTATGTGTGGACATGAACCTATTAGAATAAAATATACTTGTGGTCTATTAGAAATATAATGAGATCTATTGCATAGATGGTAAAATTACCAAGGCTAATCCATGATATTAGATGTCCATCATCTAAACACCACTGACCCACTGAATAGTATTCAATGGCTTGTTAGGGTCTCTATTATGGCTGGGAAAGGTAAGGGAAACATCAATTTTTATCCCAAATTATATATTTTAATTCTTTTTGATACTATATTGAAATAGAGACACCTTATACAAACCTAGGGGCTCCATCTGAATTATTTTAGCACTCCAAACACGAATCCACTGGGGATCGAAGCGTTGTTCATGGTTGTGTAGATATTTCAGCGAGTCTAATATTAATTATGTAATTGATCATGATATTTTAGGTCTTCATATTATTCTTAATTATTAATAAGCTATAAAATCATATTAATTCCATTTATACATGTTTATAATTTAGAATTATGACTCTTTGTCTCCCCACGAATCAGCATCTTATATTTTTTCACCATATGTTATTGGATTCCTTATAGTAGTTCAATTCACAATATATAGTGTTAGGAAATATCATTAAATGTATTAATTCTAAAATTATTGCTATATTTTTTCATAAAATTGGATAAATTCATTATAATTGTGTTGATAATATTTATATGGGTTTTTATGTTTATAAAATGAATTTTCCACTTTGGTGTAGTTAATGGAAATTTTTTTAATGCAGATTAATATATTTTATATGTTGGGGTATCTCTATCATATAAAATTACATTTATAAAATTGTAATTGAAAATTTTGTAATCTCTACATTGATAATTATTGATGCATGGAATCATTATTTTGGAAATACTATTACACTGTAGGCATATTTTTATTGCATAATGCATGCACCCAGTGTCCTGATGTGTGGATCGTTTCTGTTCTCATGGCTGGAATCATACCCATATGAATACTTTTATAGGTTATTGTCTTTAAAAAATATATTTTTCATTACATAAATTATATAATGGTCAAAATAACATGGATCAAACATTAGTTCGATGAATATTTTATTATTATTACAGTGGTATTAAATTTATATATCGATTATTCATGGAAATTGTTCTGACAATAAATTTTCAGTAATGTTTTATGCATTTTAGAAATGGTGGTTTTCTTAATATTGTATTGTACTGTGTAAAATTAAATCTGATTCCACATTATTTACATGATAAATATTGGGTTATATTATTATGTAAACTTATGCACCACTTTATAGGATCATTTTTAGTATATTTTTTGACACCATGATTACATATTTGTATTTATATATATATATATATTTATTCGAGTGCATATAAATGAAATGTTTCATAGGTGGTTGGGGGTTTGTTCATTGACATTGTGTTGGAATATAGAGCTATCATCATGTCATGTGGATATGGATCATGGTTGTTATTGGGTATTATTTTTTACTATTTTGGGATTTTTGAAATCATTTTTCCTTAAAATTCCCACTTATATGATTTTTATTTTCAATGGAATAACAAAATTATTTATATTTATGTCTTCATGATTTATATTGTTTAATGGAAACATCATTCCCAATGATAGATTTTGACGACCAATAAGATTTCTCTTGTTCATGGTGTACAAAAATTCGGTTTGGTCCTTGTCACAAGTAGCTCTATTTCTAAATATTTCGAGGATCTAGGTTAGTTCATAACATTATCAATCCATATGTGATGGAAACAAGTTTAAATATATCAGAATATTATTAATGGGGATAATTTTTACCAGGAAAGGAATATTATAATTCATATTGTGAATATGATATGGAAAAAACCTTAATTTGGTTGTCCGTGATTAAAAAAAGTGGCATTCCAAATGTATATAAATTAAAAATGAATAATTATAATAGAAATATAACTCAAAAGTGAGGCATCTATACCACCTTCTCATGACATTGAGTTACCATCTATCCATAATAACATTTTAATCACCACATGAGCAATCCAAATCCAATGAATGATCTTATAGCTAAGAATTTACACACACAAAAAACATGTTATGCAAGTATGGTGTGATATAATGGCCTAGTGTTATTTCACAAAATTATCCACAAATTCATTTTTAAATCATTACCTAAGAAGTAGTTTGAATGCTAAAAATAAAAAATTTATTTTCACTTAATATTGAAGAAAAACTCACAGACATTTTCCATATCTAATTAAAATAAAAAATACCTTCATATCTTGTAAATCCTTATTAACAATCTTAAATAAAATATAATATAAAAATAAATTTTTAGGACATTTTTATTTAAAATACTATAATATATAATGAAAATATAATATAAGATACATTCAAAAAAATAATTTATATAATATATAGTGAGTATATTAATCTAGAAGATGAATATAAATAAAATATTCTATTATATAAAGAATTATATATATTTATAATATTTTACTTTTCAAGTAAAGAAGTATAAAAATGAAATTGTATATATTCTTTGGAGACTACAAAAAAAATAATGAGATGACCATATATTTAAATGGGTTGTATAATCCAGAACCTCATAAATTGGATTTGGATGAGGTGGATGTAATACTTTATTTGGAGATTTCATTATGAGACAAATTCTGGTAATAAATGCTATGGGGTTTTATACCATTGGGGGCAATTTTTAATGATGAACACATGACCATCTAAAAAAAAGAATAAAAAAACTAAACCTAACTGATTTGTGAATAAAAAAACCCAAAACTCAATAAAATACCAACACAACATTTTTTAGTAACCATGGAAAACCAAATAAAATTACAAGGCTAATAATACAAATAAAAATGAAATTTGAAACAATTTGGAATTATTAAAAACCAAGATCAAGACACTCTAAATAACTATATATGGAAACCATTCCATGAAATGATGTATTATCAATGTAGAAGTAATAAACAATACCCTTCCATATATATGGGTAGATGAAAAGTGAAAACACACCAATGTTTCCATAAAATTAGTTAGTATATCACTTAGTGTGACTTTCTTAAATAAATACCATTAAATTCCACATGGATAATGACATGTTAGAAAATTATTAATAAAATAAATAATAATAATCTAAAAATACTTTATCAAATAAAAATAGTTAAATCAAGCATTTAACCGAAATCTGTAGTTCCTGTTTACCTTTCAGATTCCACTAGTCATACACATTCCCCATTTTATACAATCATGCGCATGCATGAAAAATGACAATACAAGCACTCTAAAGTTTAATTCTTATTTCAAAAAAGTAATCAGTTGGTGACATTACCTTTTATGTTCCATTTTACATTAATATACATATCTATCTTAAAAAGGATTTATATAATAAAATATACCAACATTTAACTATTTTCTATAATATCATCATCCATATAAAATATTTATCCACCAAAAATATTTCATTTGAAAGCCAAATAATTAGAAAATATTTAATAAAAATATATCATGAGAATCAATCAAGAATACAATTTTAAAATTACATAAAAACATCGTTTTACCAAAGAAACTAAGGAAATAATTTCTAATCAATGTACAAGAACAATTTATCATTATATAATCAATGAAGTTATACAATGGATGTGTGTGAGATTGGAAAGTATATCTATTACAATAAACATAAGGGACCCATTATGATTTTTTATATCAAACATCTTCCACTATTAGAATTATAAAATTTCAAGAAGATCTCATGAACATAAAACTAATCCCTTATATTTGGGTACTACACATCGATCAATGGTTTGGATCTATCAAAAAAGGATCATAAATGAGATGGAAGAATTGAATCCAACCAGATGATTCCAAAAACACCAACCCATAAAATTTTGGACCAAGTATTTTGAAAAAACAAATGACATAATAATTCAGAAACAATTAGCATTGAAATTGGTAAATTTATGATTTGATGGGTATGTTGATTTGAAAAGAATAAAACAAATATAGATCAATATTCCCTAATTATTTAATACATAAATAGATAATATTTATTGTAAATAAATTGATGTTAACTTTGACAAAAATTCATGCTACCTTGGCTTTTTTTATTGGGAACCTCATTTTACAACACAAAATCATTTTAATACATAAATTTTATATATTCTCTGAACATATTCCCATAAATAGTTTTGACATAAAACAACTTTTTTATGGAATAAAATTTTACATCATAATTTTTATGTGGTCAACTATATATTCATTACATTTTACACCACCAATAATTCAAGATACTAACCCAATGTCTAGTGTATAATTATTGAAAAATTGACAATACAAGATGTAAATTCTTCCCATAATTGGTATTTATATCTTACGGAAATTGTATATCAACATTTTTTGAAAACATGTTGGGAAATTTATCCTCAATATCATATTATTTTTTCCATTCATGTTGGAAAATTTATCCCCGGTATCATATTAATTTTTCCATGTTTATTCATGATCATGACCAGGCGTCCAATGTACACCTATAGAATTAAATATCCCTTAAAGGTTCATTTCCTATTTATAGAGAACATAAAGTGTTATGAAAAATATTTGATTACCGTTCAATAGAAAATAAATAAAAACTCATAATAGGATGAGGAGAAGTGTGATGCGTCTTCGGTTGGGAAATAGGAATGTTTCTATAAACATAATTAATTCTTTGCAATAATTCTTACCAATAAAAAAATGTTAAATATTAAAAAAATAAAACAACACCACATGTTTTGGTGATTGTTTCACTTAATTCACTAAGAATTGGGGACCATATATGGGTGAAAAAATTGGGAACTCATGGTCAACTAAATCCTAAGATAATAGTAAATGATTTTCATTTTTATACGACTTATATCAATAATTTTTTGTATCCCTATAATTCAATATGAATTTTACATACTCAATTGACTTGTAGACTTAGTCTAACCAGATATTACACTCTTCTAAATACACAACGTAGTGGATTATGACATCGAAAACTACACTAATCCTTTAATGAAATGATCATTATTTTCAACTAATAACTCTAGTTAATGGATAGTTCGAGAGAATGCATATGATCCTCCCTTAAACCACCAATGTGTGTGACACAAAACCTATGAAATTCCTAGAATTTCCAAATAGTACATTATTATTTCCCATCATATTGGGGATGATGTGGGGTTCTCATGGCCTATTTAATTTAAATTTTGAATATTAACAATGTCCATATTTGAGAATTGATATAGCAGTATCTGTTATATACAATCGAAGATTGAAATCCATGTATCCTGACCACTTATCATAGATACATATTTTAAAATTCATATACCAAGTTGGATTCTAATAAAGGGATAATTTGTAATGAAATAGTTAGTCGATATAAAATTACTCATATAAAATCATGTATCCGTGATGTTTTTTGTAGTCATATAAAAATAAATCACTATGTTTTCCCACTTACATTGAGGTATAGGAATATAATGTAACATACTACCTAGTATTTTGATTTTCTTCATTTACAAGATAAAATATTCGATGATACATCACCTAGATTGAAATCATGCACATCATACATGCCTACTAAAAATGTCATCATTGCATTGTATATTTTTGAATAACTGGATGAATTTAATATTTTGATTGTTTCTATGCCTAAAATAGATGATATGGGAAGTCTAATGAAAATAAATTTGAATATGAAATAATATCCAATATTCTTACTCTTATGTTTAGTTTCTAGAACTGTCCCCACCATTTTGATTTGGTATGATGGTGGAGAAATAATGATCTATGGAATGAGAGTAATTTACTAAATTTAACAAGTCTAGATCCATAAAAACATGAATCGAAACATCATATTTGCCTTATGTTTCATAATCTAATTTCACTGACGGCCACATTATCCTGAATAACTATAGTTCTTGAGCTATTTAGAGCACTTAATAATATGATTTCTTACTCAATCCACTATCTAAATAATTCCTTTTATCATTTTGTATACCAAGTTGAAAATGAATACATAAAGGTACTAAATCTATCTTCATATCCATTTATTAATGTCATTGTAAGAAAATATGTATTTAAAATCATTTGGTTGTTGAAACCTGGGGTGTTTTCTCAAAATAGTAATGACTCCAAGTCATTACGGAACGTAGTGAAATAGGTAATTCCTGGTCACATATTATATATTTATTCATATAAAAACACAACTTCCTTGAAAAATATGCCACAATATGTTCTCTCATCATATGAACACAACCATGAAAATGCCCATAAGTGTCAAAATATACTATAAAGTACTTGCATAGTTCTAGATATATTAGGATACTATCTGTATGACTATATTTCAATGTTTAAAAAATAATTTCATAAATTCTTCATTCCATGTGAATTGAAAAGATTTTAACCTTAGTGTTTTAGTGGGATAATCATCTTTTGAAAAATACTAAACATAGTTGCGATAATATCAAGAAAAACACTTAAAACCGTGAACCTAAAATAAATTATGATTTGTATTAAAAACGTCTGATACTTTTATATTTTCTGGGTCAATAAATATTTCATCATAAAAATTACATGTATGAATAAATGAATTTGATAAACCCAGATGTTTTTTATTAAAATTGTTGCATTCAAAAGTTTTTCTCAAAACACACTGATTACAATTTAAAATTTCTTATAATGGTCACTATTATTTCCTATATAAACTATAATATAAGAAACAAATTAAAACAATAATAATTTGAGGTAACTATTGATTTTATAGTTCATTAATGTCATCAGCACTATTGATTCATTACTTTTACATAAAATTATGTCGAAACATTCATTATTCATATAGTTTCTCCAAAAGTTTTCATTAGAATAACCCATATTCTGACACTAATACATTGATATCCTGATGATAAATTAATTCTAGAGAATCAATTGGCACCCATCAACTGATAAAATAAATCACATAATTGAGGTATATGACAAAAATTTAAATTATTATTGATAAGATATATGATAATAATAACATAAAAGGCTAGTATAATATTCTTTCATTACGGATAATGGTAGATGATTCCAAGGTGATGCACTAGGTTTGATAAAACATTTTAATCAAATTATTCTATTTAAACATTAATTTCCAAAGAAATATTTTTATCTTTTTTATAATATTTTAATGATATATGAAATTATACCATTAGTATGTTGATAATAAGTTCGATTTAAATTTAGAATGGTTACCGTGTTAAATATTTTGAAATAAATCCTCATATTATTACACTATTTTTGGAGGAGTCTCATTTCCAAATTCATCACATTCACATGAATTCATTGAAGCTACTGGAATGACATTAAATTGTGTAATATCAGTAACAGACCTTATATAACTACATTTATGTCCAAATTTATAGTGATGATGTGAAGGGATCCATTGAGAGATGTAAATGGTAATTTTCAATAATAATAGTAGATATGGGATTAGAATCACCTCATAAATTCCACAGAAAATATTTAATTAAAAAACCCATTTTTGGGACTGTAAACTCAAATATTGACTACACTATGTTAATAAGACATAATAGGAATATGTAACCCAAAAACTCACACTATCACAGGGATGTGACACTAATCATTAAATCATGTTTTATTTCTACATTTTTTCCAATTGATTAACCATTACTGATTTATGGGTAAAATTTGATGAGAAATTATAAAACAAGAATGAATAATTTTAAAGTACATGGTTGTGACTCAAAATAGAAATAAATTTTCACTAATGTGGCAAGATCCTTTAAAAATACACTAACAATGTCCAACTATAGAATTTGTAAGAAAATCATGACTTCAGGGATCACCCCTAGTGATGTATGAAATATGATCCTTCCATGTTATTTGTAGAAAACCATTCCAATCACACCCACCAACCCTTAAAGTTGTTGGTTATATCCCTTAGTAGGATATACATTAAAATATTCAATAACATTCTACAATGATGAGAAAAATATACCACATTTTATATAAAAATATTTGGGACTATAAAAATACCTTATCCATGGAAAATGATTTAATAAATTTTTTATCTTAATCTATCTTTATAATTTATTATTCACTTCCCGTATAGAATACACATACCCCATTATATAATCTCACACAAATGAATACCAAATATAAATAACAATAGTAAAAAGTGGATTCCATCTCCAACAAAGTCATCAGTAGGTGAAATTACCTTGTTATAATGTAGAAATATTTTAGCACCATTTGTGTTTCAACAAGTCCTCATATAATTTAATATGAAAACACAACACAAAGTACACCAATACCATCATCCATATCAATAATTTTTCACACAAAATATTTCTGTATAAAACAAAATCCTAAGAAAAAATATGATTAAAACATCCCATAAGTACTTTTCTAAAGTAATAATTTTCAATAGAAAATTTTTTCCAAAAAATATTCTCATGATATTTCTTGTCAAATAACATGATGATTTTATCATTATTAAATCTATCAAATTTAAAAATATGGATTAGTAGTAAATTAACCTTCAAAAATTTTAATTTTTATAATTGATATAAGATGATTCCAATTATCCAAAGTCTTTATATCATTCATCTATAAATAGCCAAGATGATCCCCTCACAAAAAAACACAAAAACATATATATACACACACACACCTATCTATGGTCATAAAAAAATAAATAAAAATAGAACCTTATTGAGAAGTATGAAAGAAACCCTAATCATGGATTCTATAAAGAATACAATGATTTGTTTTTCAAGGAGTCTAGAAATAGAATATCCTCAAATTTTTTGTAGGATAAGGTTGGATGTCCTCTGAATATCTAAATTCAATTTATATGGATTTAAAACCAATTTAATTGAAAGATAATTTGGAGAAAATGAATGTAGATGTAAATTAAAAAATTTCATTGTAACTACATCAATGTTAAAAAACACAAAAATACCTGACACCTTGATTATTTTTCATAGAAATCCCCACTTTATATAATAAAATTTTTTAAAGTATACATATATTTTATTTCTTGAACATCTAACCCAATAAATATATGGATTTGAAACCATAGTTTATGGTGTAATATTTTTATAGAGAATTTTCATGTTTTCAACTTCATTTTATTTCCATTTACTCCTATAAAACCAAATCTAGGATAACACAAAAACTATCATAAAACAAAATCATATATCAAATTGATAGTATAATATGGGTTGTATAATTTTTAAAAACTATAGAATATTTTCCAGTATAAAACTTACAAAATTATCTCAAATAACATCACTACTGGAACTCACACATGGCTCAAGAATATTTAGTTCTATTAGTTATCAAGTCCACAATTGTGGGGAATAGATTGAATCTATCACCAAATATCTCACTATGATTACTAAGATCTATATGATACTAGTAAAAGTGTGTGTAAGGAAGTATACATCATTAGATTCATGTATGTAATTAAAGATATAGAAAAAATGAAAATGATAAACATGAACCAACTATCTCATAATCTTATAACTAAATCTCATATTCCAATTAACATAGAAAGAATAATAATTATATTTGAACATCAAAATCATTACAGTATATACCGATTCATCTTTAGTTATATATTGTGAATCAATCAGAATCAACCAATTGACATAAAATTCCAACTAAACCATTAATTTGTTATTAAAAACATGTTTTTTAATTCCTCAATAAAATATAATTTTTAAAAGAATTTCATTTATGAAATTTATTTTTAAGATATAAAAATGTCCTTTGGTTTTAACACATAATTTTACCATTTATATATGTATATATATCTATATGAATATATTTTTAAGATTCAATAACATTAATTTTTATATATAAACCCTTTATATTTACATATACATACATATAAACATATATATATATATATATCTAATTCTTAATCAAATTACATAATCATTAGAATCTTCGAGACACAGTTGTATCCAAAGATAAATCCACTTTTTAAAAAACTTATAGCATAAAAATAATAAATAAATAAATAACACAACTAATCAATAATTAAATAATCACCATTAATTTGGTAACTACTAATCCTAATTGAAATAGTCTGAACAATAGTTTCGAAAATAATCCCCCCAATAAGAACACCACACAACCATGGTTAAAATAATTTTTTCAAATAAATACGTTAACATGTTAATACCCCTGAGAAAACCTCATTCAGATTACCGTTACATTAATTAATATATAATATTCATTGAATAAAATCTATAAAATCCCTATATATTCAGGATTTGTAGGAAAAATGTTAATGTATTAAAATACAATCTTGTAAAAAACACAATCACTGAGAATCCATTAAGATATAATAAATAGAGAGAAAGGTACAATTTGTTGTCATCACACAAAAGGAAAAATTAAGATAAAATAAATCCATTACACACCTATGGTAAAGTAAAGACAAAAAACAATAACAATAATAAATGATATGAGAGGATTAATGGATATTGATGGGAATAAAATCCATGACCTAATTAATCATCAAATTTTAAGGAACATGACAACAAATAATAGTTGGATACATGGATGAGTCACACCTATCTCTCCCCTAGAAGCATCGAGTGTGTGAAGAGTAGGATATGGTGTTTGATGTTAAATATCAAAAAAGGTTAGAATAAAAAATTCATATTTTCAAATTTTATTGTATCCAAAAATTCTATACATGAGGTTTTCCTTTAAATAAACCAAATATGAAACATATTCTAAACACAAATGGAGATAATCATGTTATGTTCAAATAACCTGAAAAAATATACACTAACCCTGTAAAATAGGAGTTCCATAAACAATAAGTAAATTTCATGGGTTCTATATTTTTTGTAAAAACCACGCACCAAACCTTTCACCTGACAATAAAATTATAAATATTCCATGATTCATTAGATTTATTCAAAATAATGTTGACAAATAACAATTAAAAATTAATATTTAAGAAATTTGAATGTTAAGGTAATTGTGTGATTGATAATATAACTTCTATTATATATATATTTCCAACCATTAAGGTTTTTTAAATTTGAAAACATTAAATTTTAGTTTTAAATGGTTAATTGTAGATTATTTATTTTTTATAAAAAAATTATTTGAGATCATAAAATTAATAATTTATTCATCATAAAAATTAGTGATCCATAAAACATAAAAATATAAATTATTATAGGTTTTATAATTTTAAAATATTTGATTTTGTAATATAAAATTATTAATATATTTTAATTAATATATCATTAATTGGAAATAAACATCAACTAAATTATAATTATAATTAATACAGCTTGGAAAATGTATTCACTTACCATTCATTGAGATTATTTTTCTTTAACAAAACCTTAAATAGATTATCATGAAATATTAATGTGTTATTTTCTACCTTCTAAAATTTAGACTATATATATATATATATTTGGGTGATTATATTTTATGAATACCCTATATATAGTCTTTTAGTGATAGTTTTCCATATCACAAATCGTATAATTTATAGTAAGGAATTTATATTTATCATTCATAAATTTCATATTGTGATTAAAAATATATTGTATATAAAAATAAGAATTAACTAATACAATTATTATTTATTTATTTATCACCAATGGGAAACAATTTTGTGATGATATGGTAATTAATGAGTTATTTCCTAAACACGTTACTCATTTAATGGTTTTTGGATAATATATTAAGGGGTGTTATTCCTATGTCTTATGGTATTATATTTACAAAAAACAATTTACATGTTATGGTTTTGGCATATCACTAGATATAATAAAATGATATTACAACTACTTTCGTCTCATGGTTAATAGATTTTTTTAACCAAACATTAAAATACACATCATCTTTTCAGTCATTTATTGTGTTTTAATTAATATTTAATACATTATAATATAGGTGAATTCACGTGATAGGTGAAAAATAGTTGAAATTAATTTACCCATGTAAGGTATGTCATTATTTGGTAAATATATAAATCGAGTGGAATCCTAGAATCCTATTTTTAGTAGGTATTTCCATGAGATTGCTTTGTCATTCATTTTCAGGTTTCTTGACAGTTCTCCCAATATCCCAAGTATATCCTCCTATTTGTTACTTAACATTCATGACAAGCTATAAATATATGGATATTGAGAGGGTCATAATATATTTTTGGGTGATCCTTTCGACACATGGATTATACTTGGTGGAGGGAGTCCTCTGTTTTCCACATGGATCTTTTTTTTAATTATTTCTCTAGGGCACACATCTATCTTGTGGATGCATTGGTTTTTTGTTTCCAAGATTTCTAGCTTTCCAATGGTGTGATTCAACCATTGAATTTTTAGTGATTTTTGATCCTTGTTTGAAATAGGTCGATGGTATTTCAGGAACTACTTCCTTGGATTCCACCTCAGAACTCATCTCCGAGTCTAGGTCTTCCTTATAGATTAATAAATTTTATTCTAAACTATTTCTCAAGGTCATATCCATGCAGATTTTGGTTAATAATTTTATTTCTATCTGTACATTCTATGTTGTCTGAAAATGTCGAAAAACATAGGTTGGATTATAAGGTATCATTTGTCATGTGACAGAATATTTGGATGCATGTACATTGAAAGTTATGTATTCATCCTCATAAGAGGAAATATCAAGGGAATAGACCAAAAGGTATCCCACGTCATTCAGGGTGTTTCTTGTGCCAGGGTCTTGTCTCTGAGTTTTTCTCACCTTACCATGTTTAGCATAGGGTATTCCACAAGCATACCATCTTGTATAGAGAGAATGAGAGTGGTCAAAACACACCATAGAGACCGAACAGATTTTAATATCCCTAGGATGGAGCACCAGGATTGTTTAACGACGGACGAATCAAAAGGCTGAACACGTATGTACATAGGGTGTTCTATCCCATAATCATAATATTTCACACAATACAGGTACATCTCAAAAGGGAGTACATGATGGGTGGATCAGAACGACATGAAATAGAGGACCAATGGACGTGTCCCATAAATGGTTGATATCACACAATGAACACAAATATAGACACCTCCAAGGTATGGTTCGGGTGTTAGATCCCAAAAAAGTGGACACCATGGCTTACCGTTAGCTAGTATTTAACCTCAAGGATGTTTACTACATACCCTATGAAGACAATAGGGATCAAAACCAACACAGTTTTAATGGTGAGACATGGAATCAAGGTTCACACAATGGAAAACTTCCTATAGACATGCTAGGGCATACACATTGATATTGCCCCAAAACAAGAGGCACACTAATGGATGGATAGTTATTTATTGTGTGGGTATTATGCTTGATTAGATAACCATGAAAATGTTGTGATCCCACTGGGATGTCTTATCTCGGGTAGGAATTAGGATGAATTATTGAAGTTTGGATGAATTTGATAAGAGTAATGGGATTGAAGTAACATGGATTTTATGATGTTGTTGGGATTGATCCTTAGAGAGTCTTCTGACATGCCCATGTGGTGGGGAATCAAATCCAATGTAGTTTGGTTGGGATATGAGATAGATGAGGAGGAGGTCAATGAGAAATAAGTGCATGGATAGTGACCCAAATGGATTTGAACTTCTATACAATTGATTGATCTCGACCAAAAACAATGTATTACGGTAGATTCATTGATGAGAAATAGATGATGTGATTAAACCTCAAGGAGGCCCCTTATATATCCCTATGGGAGGGAATCGATGTCCATGTATTTCAATATGGAACATAGAATTAGCGTGTACACAAAAGACAATGATCGATAGACATGTGGGGGATAATGCATGGTTAGCATCCCATCGCAAGAGGGACACAATTGGTTGGAAGAGTATGAATTTAATGTGGGGATTACTCATGGTTTTTTTTTCATTGGAAGTATACTAACAACACTAAGGGGAGGACCGAGGATATGGGTTCAAAAATTTTGGGATACTAATATCTATCAATGTTTGGTGTTGATCTTTGGGGAGGATTCCTAAGTAAAATGACTATGATATAGGGATCAATGCCCACATAGCTCGAAAGCATACAGTTTACCGTCTTAGGGGAAGAAAGGGGAATATAGTTTATCATCATGTGAGATGATGGTGACCAAATTTGATGATGTTTGGGATATATGAATGATGATATTCATCCTCATAGTGGCTTCCTATATACTTCTCAAGAAAAAGGTAAACTATCAAAGTCCACATTGTTCATTGTAGAGGGGAAAGAGGTTCACACACTATGGAGGCCCAATGTGGATTTCATTGTCACTGTTTACTCTATGATCATTTGATTCATGCTCGGTGTGAGAAAAATAGGCCAAAAATGACTTGTCCACCATGGTGATAGTGTTCATACATGAAGGGAGACGAATGGGGATTATGCGTGGATGATTATTGGGTGCCACCAAGGAGTGGCAATGATGGATGAGTATTACACATGGAAGGAGCCTGGGTGCTACTAAGGTGTGGTAATTATGAAAGGGGATTACACATGGAAGGATCTTGTGTGCCACTATAGAGAAACAATGGTGGATGGGTCTTATTCTTGGATTCTCCCATTGCTACTATGGAGTGAAAATGGTGGATGAGGATTATGCATGGATGCAGCCAGGATACCACCATGGAGTGTTAATGATGGATGGGGATTATGCATGGATGCATCCCTTAATGTGTTCCCCAGGTATGGATGTGAGTAGATCCCATGTCATTGGTGAGATGAGGCATAAAATTTTTTCCTCCGCCTATGTTCATGTCTATAAGTGTGATAATAACAAGGGTTTTGGATTCTATTTTAATAAAGGGAGATAAAAAGTGTCGATCATATGACAAACATTCTAAACATAATGATGTTTTTAAGAAAAAGGGAGATTACTGTGAACTATATTTGAAATGAAGCATCCACATCGCGTTATCCAGAGATGGAAACAAACAATCAAGGGACAACATTAGAGCATATTCGATATGTTTCCAAAACTCCAAATTTCATCCAAAGTATTTTTGGGCATTAGCCCAGAATGATAGGTCCGCCAATGTAGTATGGTAACATCCCATTTAAGAGGACACATCCGACCTCAATGAAGATGATTATCCATATGAGGGACACACAAAGGATGAGGTGGATTGGTGGAATAAAGAATAAGATTCCGTAGATCTTGATATTACACCATTGTAATCAAGGATGAGTCATATTATGCTTGTCAGATAAAAAATATATTATTTAGAACAAGAGGCACCCAATTATTGAATGATAGAGCCTCAAATAGTTTAACTTCATGTAGTTAGGACTATTATAATCAAATGCTTGGTGCATAAGGGTTGTCTTATTCTAATAAATAGGGGTCATATATTTGTCGTATAGGGTGGTGTACAATTTATAGTCATGTTTAGAAGAAAATTGGAATCTTATGATTTGTGCCTGAGGAATCTATTATATAGAGAAGGAGGCAACCTATGTTTTTTATATACGGTTCACATAATTTTAAAATCATATAGATATGAATATTCAGAAAAAGTAACCTAGAAATGGCTGATTTTGGGACTTACACCAGAGGGTCCCTTTCTTGTGGTTCCTAGCATTGGATTCAGGTGATGGTTCTTGATGACTTACCTAAGGAATTGTTCTACTCAAAGTATTCCTGTGAATTGATGAGGATAATATCAATTCACTACATGGGAAATATAATTACATTAATATGTCGATTGAATGTATTTCAGGGAGTGAGAAGGAGTATCTTAAATGATGTTATTCTATAGGTGGAAAGTGGATGCACCAAAGGATGAAATTTAAAATATCTGCGACCTAGCCCAAAGGTTTCTCGTAGTACTATCTATTTTCATGGAGATCTGTGATATTTGAGAAGGTAATATCAATGAGGGTCGATCATGTATCCTGATCAAGATTTTGACTGGGTGGTGGGGGAGCCCATACGGTATGGACTGATGGGCATGAAGGTAGGAGCTCTCACGGGGGACAGGAAATCATTAAGGTGATTGGTGGAGATTATGGTCTCACAGAGTATGGGATTCATAGATATCAGGGTCTCACAGAGTAAGGAGATTCATAGAGAATAGTTCCCTAGGTAGATAGGGGCTACGTGGATCTTAGAGTTTCACAGAGAAAGAAGATTCGTGGAGATTTGAGACTCACAGATCATGGGGCTTCGTACAGCTCAGGGTCTTGTAGAGGATGGGGATTCATAGAGTTGAGGTTCTCATTGATCATGGGGCTTCACAGAACATAGGTTCTCATACATCCAAGAGAATCATGGAACTCTGGGTCTCATGGTGAAAGGGGCTTCACTGAACTCAGGATCATGCAATGTATGGAGCACCGCAGAGCTGAAGGTATCATAGAGAAATGGGGATTCACGGAGCTCTACATCTCACCATGGATTCACTTATTCATATGTTGAGTGATTCACAAAGGATGAATGCTTTTAGAATCCTCAAGTTACTCATAAGGACTTCTTCATTTACGAATCATGTAGGCCTTTGTGATGGGCATCACCAATTATTGTGGAGGTTCCTGAAATAATAGAAATGATATATTGCAGACCATGAGGGAACCACTAAGAGGTTTTGCAAAGCTCATAGCACTATACATAGAGAGACTGAGGATCTGACATGGTGGTGTCTCCCCCTCAAATGCATGTATGATGGGGTATTTATAGGAAATAGGGGTCTCTCGATGCTCAACATTGCTACATGATGCAAATGGAACATCCAAATCAGAGGCTGATCAATCAAGTTCTCCATGTTTCTCAGACTTGCTGAGGATACTATTAGGACCTTGGTAGTGCTCAAAGACGCTCCAATGATGTTACTAGAACTCGAAAAGGCTTTTATCATGGCATTTTTGCTGCTCGTGGGGGCTATGTTGAAGTTCCTCTCCATCACAATAATGGAGGGATATCCATGAATAGGCTCCATGAACTAATTTTCTAGACCATCATCAAATTTCCATAACACCTAATTTGTAACTCCATTTGTGCTCTATGACCAGTCAAATTGAATCATGCAAAACATGATATGCTCTTAGATCTTGTATGGATGAATTACTAATTATTGTGGATTTCTTTTCTGGTTCCAATAATATCATTAAAAATTATTGATCGAACACTATAAGATTGTCTATATAATGTTTAATCCATACTAATTATTCATTTTATTCATAACATGGTGTTCACTAAAATCAATTTTGATCCTTGCAGTTTTGAATTATTTCTATTTAAATTTACATGATATTGTTTTATTAAATCCTATGAAACCTAATAGTATTATTATATTAATTTAATTCATTTAGACTATTAAAATCTAGTTACATTTGAAGAAAAATAAATATCCTGAAATTATGGTATTTAATATAATAAAATAATTTAAATAATGTAAATAATTACTTTTTAATATATATGATATCTTCAAATGTGTTAATATGACATAATATGTTATAGGAAATTTTTCCTAGAGGGGAAAAAATACTTATATTTTCATATAATAATATTGCATGATAATGGATAACATATAATGTGTTGGAATCAATTTACATGTAAAAAATATAACATCACATCCGAAATGGATTTTGTGTCTCGTCATTAAATATGACCACCCACACCTATTAACTCCACTCATATCCCATATATGAGCCACAATAGTAAGAAACATGTAAGTTAATATTGTGGATTTTAATTAAAAATATTTAATATTACATATAGTTCAACAAATAGGATGTTATTTACATGAATTATGAATTTATATTGTGAAATCCATCACATATCTAAAGATTTTTTAAATAATAAAATAATATGATTAAAAATTACTAAATTTTTTTATTTCCTTCGTTATATAAATTGAAGAACCAAGTTTATAGATATTTTATTAAAATAAAATGTTATGATTACTTTATAATTTTCATTAATGATTTCAAGTGAAAAATATATATTTTTAACAAAAAATATAGAAAAATTTATTTTTAGGATATCATTTTATTTTAGAACATTTTTAAAAAGTATTTATTTACAAATAATTTACTTTATAATTAATCTAGTTTATTAACAGGCCTATTTGATTAATATTTCATAATATGAATTGTTGATATTAAGTACCATTTAAAACTATATGTAATGAATTATAATTTTTATATAAATTCTTAATATAGAAATATATATTGTTATATAAAATGATGTTATAAATAAAATAATAAATCATAATTATAAATTTTGTGTTACATAAAATTATAATTGTTTATCTTTATGTATTTATAATTTTAAAAAATAAAGGTTATATTTGTGAAATTATATACTATATCTAAACATGGGATTTGTTAATTCATTTTCCAACATTCTATAAGATATTAAATATGTGTTACATGAGTTATGAAAATTCATTACATAATATAATTTTAATATAAAATTTATATGTTTTATAAGGAAAAAAATTATTTATTTAAATAAAATGAAATAAATATTAAAAAGGAGTTCATATTTTGAATAAATATTTTTTCTTATGTTTTTTTAAGAAAGTAATAAGGATTGGGTTCCCAATACATGTTGAAAATAATTTATTAAAATTCAAGTTTACTAGGAACACATGAGGGTTAATGAGCTTACACCAACATAAAAAAAAGAGGCAACTAAAAAAATTAAAATCATTAAAGAACCAAGCAGACAATCTTCAAACAGGCTCAATACTGATAAACAAAGAGACCTTGGAGAGTCCAAGTGTATGAATTCCAAAAAGACCAGAGCCAATATTCGGGTAAATCCGACCAGCATGAAACAAAGTTTTCAAGCAGAAACAACAAACATGATCTCAACTGGGAAAAAATATTCTAGCATGTAGAAGAATCTGGCCAAAATTCAAAAAAAATAATAGATAGAGGAATCCATAGAGATGAGACAATAAGATTCCATCAAGCACGCATCTCCAGGTGCAAGCTTTCACAGAAAATCCAAATCCAGAATGCAAGCACCATCAAGAAAGCAGTTCAAACAGGCTCAAAAGATAAACAACAATCCTGGTTAGGAACACCAGGGCCTCAAGAAGTGCCTGAATCAGAACAGTCAGAATAATCTGGCAGGGGCTCAAGAGGGACCGGTTTTGGAGGCACTCAATGCCAGGACTTCTGGCCACAAAAGATATTGTGATGATATTTCTTTCATAATTGAAGATGCCTCTATCTTTTCTTGTTTTCATGGGGATTGGAGTGATGAAACCATCCGAGTCCATGATGACTTTTTTACCTTTTTGATCATTCAGATGAAAAGCCTCCCCGACCTTGGGTTGGAGAGACTCATCTGTATGCCCAGCTTTTTTAATCACATGACCCTCAGATATTGAGACTTCCTTCATGTTAGGGTGTGTGAGATCCATCATTTTTTTAATTTTAAGATTTTCTTGCTGCTTTCTGACAACAAGAACATCATTAACAAAATCAGAAAGTTCATAGCTATTTGCTTTAGAATTCAAACCTCCCTTTTCCCCTTCATCACATTCCTTAATAACACAATCAGAGGGTTTTAATATATCCTTAACCACAATATTTTATTCTTTGATAACTAAATTATGAGGGACAACAAGGATTTCTTGATTTTATTTTCACATTTCTATCCAAAATGTTTTAAAGCCTTTAAGATGGTCATTTTTTTGCCATAATTTCTTGAAGGTTGACCCAATATGAAGCACATAGAGCTGTAGTCCGACAATCTTTCATAGATAATATCTTGGGAGAACCCAAAATTTCCAGATTGAATCAAAATACTGGATGGAAAATGTTGAGAAACATCTAACACAATAAAAATACTAGAAATTAAAGGTATTGTAAGAATTTTCTTTGCCACATCCAATTTCATTGGAGTTCCAATAAGATTAACAATGTGGAACAGGGCAGACTGCTTAAACAGATGAAGGGGTAACTCTGGGAAGCTCACAAAGATTGGAACAATGGGGGATTCAGTATATGCAACAAAATCTAGAGTCCACTTGATAATTTCCAAAAAACATCCACCGAAGGACCATGACCTCTTGACCCAAAGCCTGTAATATTCCTCCTCAGATGATAACTGAAAAATAATGTGAGAAGGGTTCAGGAGACCGAGCTGAAAACCCGTAAAGCCTATCGCCTCAAGGGATGAGAGAAGATACTTCAAATATGGCGTTCTATTTATGAATATCCCAACCAAAACAAATCTTAAATCTTATGAAAGAAAATTTACCTCACTTGTTGAGAGCGAAATTGCAGGTTTCCTACGATGTCGAAAGAGTATAGGGAAAATCTGGCTTTCCGGAATTGCATCAGCTTGAGCACGATGCTCATATCTTGATTTCCTAGCTACTACATCCACGAAGGATTAGAAATCAAACCTTGGGTTTTCATCTCGCGCCGGGTTCTTCAGGAACTCTCAACGGGTCTCCATCTATCCCCATGGATATTCATTTTCATATGTATATTTATTTATCAAATTTCCATAATTTGTTGTTGAAATATAATGTGTTTATAATTTATTAATTTTTAAATATTTCATGAATGATTTTCTAAGTCTTTAATATGTGTTTATATTTCATAAATTTATATATTCCTAACAATATTAATCAATTTTAGGTATTCATATGTTCAATAGATTTATGGTAAATTTATATTGATAAAAAAACCATTAATAAATGTACAAACAAGAATATATGGAGTTAAATGTTATATATGACAATTTAGTAGTTATCATCTACCATTTATTTTAATTGGATATATTTTTGGGATTGAATAAAGATGTTATTTTGTATTTATACACATTAAGGTTTTATAATTTCTATGGAATTTAAATAATTTTGGATTAAATTGTCCATTATTATAGGGACATTATATTTGAAATCTTTAACTCCTAAATAAATATCCTTGGATTGAAAAGCGGGAATTAACTATATTTCACTACGAGATTACACATGATTTGATTACTAATATTATATGACTGTAAACCATTTAATTAAATGGTTCCATTGACCAAATATATGGAATTTAAATGAAAATGTATTAATTTAATTGTAATTTCATTGGGCTCGTAATAGAAGATATGTGTTTTGTAAACAGTTAAACATTGATTTGGGTTGAGCATATTGTTTTTTATGAAAAATCAATATTAGAAATAATATTATTAGAATCTTTTATACATGTTTTAGTAACACATGGTATTAAATATTAATACTTAATCCAATTAAAATAATATGTGTTTTAGATATTCTAAATAGACAGTAGGAAATACCATAATCATTTAGTATGGGATACCATAACTATTAGTTTCACAATTATTATTTTATATATTCCACTTATGTAATGTGCTCTCTGTAACTCTTAGGTGGGTCATTTTTGGATAATTATAGGGTTATAATTAACAGGTAAAACCTATCCATTTTGACCTCAGAGGAAAACTTTTGAGATAATCTATATGTTTTAATTGGAAAATTTTAATTTAGATTACTATCTATTTGTCCTATATAATAAAATTTACATGATTTTATATTTGATATAGGAATTTATAAATTACATGATTAATTGGTGAATGTCATGGTTTACCATGTATCGTGAACCCCAAATTTATATGATATAATCTAAATTGGATTATAATATTTATAGGATCACATTTGATAAATTTTATTTTCACATGAATGTATAAATTATATTCATATGATTAATTATTTTTTTATTAAAATTGGGTCAAAATTAACAAATAAAGATTTCATATCTATCTTTGTAAAGGATAAGTATAATTTAATCAACACAATATACTGAAATAAAAAATTTTAAATTTTAAATTGGTAGATGAAATTATCAATTCTATAGTAACAAATTCTTGAGAAACCATGTTTTGATGATTTTGTACAAATGAACTTATATTCTTATATGAATGATATATTAATTACTGTAAGGTTTAAAAATTATAGAATTCATTGTTATTTAAATAATATTAATCGTAATTTATATATTTTATATGATCAACTTGGTTAATTATATGGTGTCATTGAAGTATTTTTTTCATTATTTTTCTGTCTATAGAAATCATTTTTTATATGTTTTAACACTGTAAATATGTTCTATAAAAATTTTCAATATTGTAAAATTTTTAAAGTATAATAGAGCATGGAATATAATATAAATGTTCTTGTAATCTTTGAATAGTATATCCTGGTAAGTGATCAAAATAGAAGAATCAATGTTAGTTAGAGAAAATGTTTCATCATGTATACAATGAGGTATTTTTAAACCGAAATAATATATCATGGTGAAAGGAAAATCAATCCACCTGATGTAAAGTTTATTTAGTGCCTAAAATGGTTTGACAACTCCCTTGAAATTCAATGTTATGGGTCGATATTCTATAACAATTATATAATATTTAAGGTAATATAAGAAAATATTATACTTTATAAATGTTGTAATTATAGAGTATTTCAAAATCAAGGAAATAATTGATTGTATACAATCTTAACAATAAAATATTACATAATATATGGTATTTAGTGTAGTTATTAGTTCTATTAATTGTAAAAGATATTTTTGTTTAATGTTATAGATTATTTGGTTATAATTCTTATATAAAAATCACATTTATTGTAATGTTAACATTTCAACTCTACATAGATTTATCGATAAATAATAATATTTTATAATAAGACAAGGTATATTTTCTAGAAAAACCATACAAAATTTCAATATGAATTCTAATTTTTTCGTACTAAACCTTACACCCTATAAAATACATTCTTAAATATTGGATTTACACAAGATGTTTAGTAAAGGACATAAAATTAATAAAAATGGTACTATATTGAAAACCATGAAAACCCATAATTTTTTTACCTATTCTAGAGTCCTTATTAAGGATATAATATAAATCACATCCACATGGAAAACAAACTTATTTCTCAATGAAATCCATTAAAACCCATAAAATGAATAATGATTCAATTATTGACATCATAGTGATTAAAATTAATAAAATATATTAACTCATATAAAAAATAATAGGATCAAAGATAAATCTACAGGATGAACATCCCTCATTAGCAACATACTTGTTTCATTTAAAGACAATGAGTATTACACAATGTATTGGAGAGTTATATCGAGATCACCATTCTTATATTCTTTGTTTAGATCATCCACCATGTATGCTATATTGGTCTATAAAGACATAATCTATTATAAAAATGTAATATAGAATGACTTTTACATTTTATGATCCCATGTTAACTTTAATAACCCATTAAAATCTCTTTAAAAATAATATGAAAATTACATTAGGATATCAAAATTAATTTTCATTTCAAAATTCTTTTTCATAAAATGATTTCCTCAAAAATTAATTTATGTTTTTTTAAAGAAAACATTAAATATTTTAATGGACTTAAATAGCCAAATATCATTTTTGATGGGTGTAAATATTATTTGCATAATTTATTTTAAAATATAACATTCATTCCTCTTTTCAGAAATTTTTTTACAATAATTCCATAAAAAATGTTACAAAATATTTCTTTTAAAAACCTATGAAATATAATCAAATATCTAAAAAATATAATTTATATTTAATTTATATTGTTAAAAATAAATACATGAAATACGTTTAAAAACATTTAAAGGGGTGAAAATTATATTAAAAAAATATAACTATACAATTTAAAAATTATTGTTATGTTACTGTATCCCTTATATCTAGTCATAATCATAACATATGAAACAATTCATTAAATTATTTTTTGTACTCATTGTACTTTTTTTAATCCCATTTTATTTTCTGAATTTATTGGATCATTTTTGTTGAATTTCTATTGAAATATTGGGGGGGGTTATTCACAAATGGTCCAATCACTATTGGATAGATAGGGTATCAATGGAGTTTACATGGTTAAATAAATTATGTGGATAAATAGTGAACCCTATATAGATGATCATTATAGAGTCAATATTTGGGATCACAATTACTATTAACCATGTGGCAGAACTAGGAAACCAAGAGTATGAGTTTTCATACCATGAGAAATTAATTATAAATATCTGGACCCCTATTTTTTATAACGTTCATTTCAATTTAAATTTAATACAATTCCTTTATAATTAAAGGATATGAAGTGTAGAAATTGAATCCATATACCTCTTATCATTATAGATAAATTTACTAGTGATCTTCATTGACCCATATCATGTAAGTGAATCGATTATTTTTATATTATCTATGTTTTCTCTTATATCATTTTTAGAGAGTGATAGATCATACATTTATGGATTGATTGAATATATGATTTGAATGATCATCATTATTGGGATGATCCATTAATTCAAATTTGCATAATTCTTTATTATTGGTTCCCATTGTTGGTGTTTATTTAATCATTTGATTAATGTTATGTAGTTCTATTAGGATTTATCCGACAATTGATGCTCGAATTGATTGATTGATTTGAATGGTGTTTTGGAAATACCTAAAATTTCATCTGTTATATTCTTTGGTGAATGATTTTTAAGGGGAATGGGATTATATAAAATTACCCATATTAATGGAATTTTAATTTTAATATAGATTTTTAAAAAAATGATGGAATGAATTAAAATTTTATATAATGAAATGAGTTGATATCAATTCATGAGATAATTTGATTAAAATGAATAATGATTCCTGAATTTGATGAAAACCTATGATATGGTTTAGATATTGAGTATATTTATTTGATATGATATTTTTAATATTTTATGCCAATGAATAATGGATTGGAAATTAATTATTTACTAAATAATGGTTGATTTATTTGTGGATGAACATCTGAGCTTGATTACCTAGTAGGTGATTAGGATAACCATTCTCAAACTCTAACTCCATAAGAATGGATTGAATATTACAAAACTAAATATAATATGTTTAAAATTATGTCCCTTGATGGGTCACATAATGGGGATTTGATGGATTATCATGATCTCTTCATCTATAGGTAGTGTTCTAGTATACATGGTCCATGATGATGAATATATGATGTGATGAAACTATAGGTAAAAACAACCTTACCATAGTACTCATGACCATGTTACTTTTTTATTTTTGATTGGATTACACATAACATTATTCATAAATCTATTAAATTTATTTTATATTATATATGTTATAAAAATTCTCATTTAATCCATAATTTTATTTGTTGTTCATAATTGATTTAAAGAATGTTTTGGTTTAAAATGTGTAAATTACATTTCCTGCCTTATTTTATATAAAACTTAAACATAAATGGTTTAAATGTTATGGAATATATTATGGTGAAACTATTGAAACATAAATGTGTTTTTATGTCACAAATAACCATTTTTTTGGAACTCGTAGATATTATTATTCAATATATAAGGAATTGGATAACACCACTTGGATTTTTTGGGTGTGCTTCATCTATGAGACTCTAGAGTGATGATGATTACCAGTGAATTCATTTTCCACTTGTTTCATTTGATTTATGAGAATTGTTCATGATGAATGATGTTTTCATGTGGTTCATGTTTCACCATTAGGATTATATTTTTTTTTGGTATTTTCTACCTGAATAGTGTTGCATATACCAACACATTACTAATTTCCCTCTACATTATTTTATATTTTTGGACAACCCATTCCCTATGATATTTTAATGGATTAGATGATCTAGTAACTGAATCATTAGGGATAAAGAACACCCTTTAGGCCATGATTTTATTGGTTAGAATATAACTATATGAAGGTATTGTAGCTCGTTCATGAAAAATTTGAGCAAGTTGACCAACTTTCCATGATGGGGGTATGAACTATGGGATGTCCTAGAAGACCGGAGATATGATATTCCAGAAAAAAGTGGTATTTTTGATAGATTTCACAATCATATATCATCATAAATAGCTTTATGTATCCATGGGTGTTTTCGAAAAGATTCATTGATGAACAACATGATCTATTTTATAATGTCATTATCATGAAATCCAAAACATTTATGTTCTATTTTATAGAATTTATATTATTGTGTATAATGCTTTTGAAGATATTCTTCTAAATCGTGTTTTTGTTTTCTATTTTTCCTTTTTATATTTTTATCATCTTTCCACTATAAATAAATTAGAATATACCTTGAAAGGAAGTATCTAAAGAACCACATCAATTGTATCCTATAGTGGTTCAAAATTTAGTTTATAAAGTTGTTTGAGGTGTCTATGATATGATAATGCTTAATACACATATTCTAATTTAGGATTCATTTTTGACACTTTAATTATATAAATCTAGAGATATTTATAAAGAATATATTATTTATAATCTATTAAACATCCATTCATCTAATAATGGACATCAGGCCATCACAACCTGCTTGTAGATACTTGGGTTATCCGGGAAAGGGAACATAAAGGATCTAGTAACCAAACACTAATGGAAGTGTTTGAAATAACCCATCCCCCTTAAATGGGGTTTTTCGGCACTGAGTCCTCAACTTGGGTGGGGCATGAATAAGAAACCCAAAAACTAAAAGTATATATATATATATAGGTAACAAGCACTCTCCCATGTGTAGGTTTTTCTTCAGCCTGCCAAAAGAACATAAACAGAACCATGAACAAGTCACAACTCACACCAAACCAAAACCCATTTATCGCATCCTTGTTTCGTGTTCAGTAATAACATTTAAATAAGTTTATGAACCTACTTGGTCAACTAGCAAGAATTAGCACAAGCCAAGATATTACCCCATGTTCCCAAGAATCCTGGAGCCAACGGATTCCCAACAACAGTGGATCCCACCCCAATTCATGATATAACAGAGGATCCCATTGTCACATTCACAACCACCGAGAGTAAAATTACAGGGGATCCCATTCGAATTCATGATATAATAGAGGATCACATCCTCACTTTCACAACCACCAAGAGTATAATAACAGGGGATCCCATCCCAATTCATGATATAACAGAAGATCTCATCCTCACATTCACAACCACTGAGAGTATAATAACAGGGGATATCATCCCCACCCACAACACCCAACAATCGGCCCGCAAATGAAAAGAAAAGAACAACCCACTACCATCAACACAAAGAAATCCCAAGTGGGTATTTTCAGATTTAAAAGATTTAACACACTCCATGATTCCAATTCCACTGTAATTTAACTGGGGTTATCATAGAAAAGGATTGATCATGGTGCTTTCAATTTTTTTAGTAGAATATATGTAATTAACCAATTTACATTACACGACAAGGGTTTACAACCACAATACAATCCATTTAAATCACCAGATGTATGGGTTCATTAGTGAATAGAGAACGAACACCAATGAAAATGATTTTCCGTAGGCGTAAGCCTACAGAAATCAGAAATAATTAATCATATAAGATTATAAAAAAAATGTAGCACCACCGATCACACCCCTCCCCCTTTGTTCTTTATAGAATCCGTTCATTATCTTTATTTTGGTTTGGTTTATTAAATTCTATAGAATCAAAAGCATCCCACCCCGCATGATACACAAAAGGGAGAGATGAAGGAGAAATTCCATACTTGTTGATCAGTGATTGAAGCTAATCCTGGGGGTGTAACTCAACAGATAGCGATACGACTCGTCTAAATGAAAGGCGGCTCGTCTGAATGAAAATCAGCCCATCTAAATGAAGGGTACTCCTAGCACAGGGTGATCGAGAAAAGAAACCTAGGGAGAACCCTTAGGTTATAATGGGTGAGATACAGAACGCCCCTAGATGTTAAGATATGGAGAAAAAATAACCCAAAACTGTGTAAGGTGTGGGGTCATGGGTTGACTACACGGTTGATACACCCCACACTTCATTAAAGGGTCGGGTGGTTTAAACTGATGCACACACCAGGTTAATTCATTAAATATTTAATTAAATGACATTTATGGGCGTTACTAGGCTTTAAAACAAGCATAAAGGGGTCAAAATAGGGTTTAAACCCCAATTTGCGCAAAAGGAAGGCGTCACTAGAAAAACCCCGACAAGACTGGGTGACACTGATCAGTCTCACGGATCGGTAGGTCTCACCGATCAGTTGTGCCAATCGGTCACACCGATTGGCAGTCACTCCATTCGGTCTCACCGATCGGTCGTGTCAATCGGTCTCGCCGATCGGTCATGCCGATCGGTCTCTCCGATCAGTCACACCTATCGGCCTCACGCTGATACGCTACCCCTTTAGGATCGGGATTTTTGGAAAAGGAAACGACCCTGAGGGTCTGGGTCATCACATATATTTTCTTACATGATAGATATTACTCCACCCCTTGTAATAGAGAGAAAATGTTGAATATGATGTTCATCTTGTGTATTATCTCTATCTGAAATTGATATTACTTATAAATTTTCAATTTTCAATATGAATCCTCTAGAATTCATTATAAATATACACTCAATGATTTCTCATACATCATATATTTATTTCATCCTTCTACGACTATAATTTACTTTGATCAATTAGTTACGGTGCTTTTAACTAGGGAAAGGGACACTAGTTCATGTAGATCTAAACCTCATTTTCTAGAGTTGGGAAGGATAATATCAGTTTTCCCTCTAGACATGGAGCGGGAATAATTGACTAGTGATCTAAATCTTGTCATATTATTAATTCCTAACATGTTTTAATCTAAATTTTTAGGTTTCACATTAATATGGGATGTTAATTTTTTTCTTTTATATTTGAAATGATTTATAATTTAAAAATTACTTGATATTTATAAATCCAAAAATTTTAAGAGTTTTGATATTTATTAGTGGTTTTTTAGAAAACAGTTTGTATCAACTGAAATTCTATTTGATTAGATGATTTGATGTTTAATCATGATATTATTAATTTAAAATTAATAATTAATTTAAGAGGTATTAATATTATAAATACCATTGATTCTATTTTAAAATTTTAATTTAATTTTTAATTAGAAATTGTAAAACGGAAATGTGAAGCCTGAATTGATTTGAAATGAATGATTTCTCAAAGAATATATGATTCACTTATTAAACCACATATGATCCTTGGTAATTTTTATAATATTATGAAATCAATGAACAGAATATGAACCCATTGAAATTTATTGAGGTGGAAAATAGTAAATATTCCATGATCGGAATGATTTCCAATGATGCTCCCCTGATCAGATGTTGAGAGGCTATTCTAACAGCTCGATCTATATATACTGTACATAAATACATGATCCCTAATGATAAAAGAGAATTTTGAGGATCATATATCAAATGATAAACATTAATATGGGTTTATGAAACTATTTAATTACTTTATTTTATTTGATTATGTATTCTATTTCATATAGAATAGTATTATTCATTAAATGTTCTTTATTAATGTTCTTTATATAAAATTTTCATTTAAACCATTTTTGGATAAATAATCCACATTGTATTTGAAACCATGTTATGGTTTTAAATAAGTAAAATTCATTCTAATTCTTGTAATATATATATATATTACATATATTAATATTTATTGATTTGGTTTTACAACACTGTGTGAGAACCTATGGTGTATTTTAGATTTCACCCTATCTTTTCCATTAGGCGTTTGTACATCCTATTTTTTCAGATCAAGGGAAAGTTAATGTGCCACACAATGAAGGTGAGTTTGCATGAAATGTGGTACTTCGAATTCATGATAGTGAAAAGTTGTGTTATGGACCCTTATTGCACATGGTTTGTGAGACTTGTTCTTTATGGGTGTTTTAATTTATTATTTTGTGTTTTACATTTATATTTTTTCTATATTTATGTGGTCCATTCTCCTTGTGGAGTTTTTGGAAATTCAAAATTGTAATTATTCATTATAACTAATTTTTTCTTATTATTAAAAAATCATTCCCTTTGATTTTTAATATGATTCCAGGTGATTTCATAAAAATTTTGGGATTTCAGACACCCAACATTCCATGTTAGGAATAGACTAGGTATTAGTGTACTAAGGTATTTTGAGTGGTTCGTTACAACATTAGTTCATTATCCTAAAGAATAATAAACTTATGAAAATTATTTTCATACATAATAATTTTAAAAGTATATTATTCATTTAATTTTGATTATTATCTTGTTCTATTAAATTACTCAATTAATTAAGATCACATTATACATTTGGATGATATTATTCTCACTGATCCTGAAGACTTATATAGGTTTACAAAGGTTACATAGATCATTGTTGTATTATTTATATTTTATTAATATTTTTAAATTTATTTATTTTATACATTAAATAAAATTATATGACCCTAAACAAAATTATTAAATGAATCAAATAACCTCGTTTAAAGGACATGATAGTAAAAACATATTCATTTATGGTGTTCAAATTTTTCAACGGATGGAAAGTAATGAAATTAAAAAATGTTATATATTCATGAATGATATGTATGACTTTAATAACATATATATATATATATGTAGTAAATCGATAATAAAAACCAATTTTCAAGGGTGTTTATTAGAAACAAAACTCCACACTCCATGGATATGGTAATCTGCACATACACATAGTTCATGTTTTCACTTGACATAGGACAAAAAATTTCATTTAAAATGTACTTTTAAATAATTATGATAGTAATTAAGTATAGCTAAGACACTTATATTGTTATTTTAGTATGGTTAAATAATAATTCCCGATTTTAAAATATGAAATAAAATAGAAATTGATCTATTGGGACTTTTACCATTACCTAGAATAACTGCTTTAGTTTACACCATACTTAAATTTTGTTGTGTACTTCAGTGAAAATTGATAATATAGCATTGGGAGAGCGAATCTGGAGATATACTATTGTATTCAGTGGTCAAAAAACTATTCTGAAAATGTGTGAGTATAATAAGAGAGGAGTATCCCATTTATATATGAGGGTAAAAACATTTGGAATTACAAAATATTTAAAATGATATTAACTAATTTACATAGAAAAGTGGAAAAAATTATATATATCGAATATTGGATGATGACGATTGTAAATTGATTCATAAAATATAATATGAATCAAAGTTGTTTTGATTTTTAAACCATTAGTATTAGTTTGGATAACTATTATTCCTTTTGAATAATATAATGATATCATATTTTATTCATTCATATTTTGTAAAATATCTTGGAAAAAATGATAAATAAATAGATAATAGTTTATTTGATTATCAATTCCACATGCACATAGATGATGATAAGATTTGAATGAATTATAATTCATTAAATAAAATATTATATAATATAATATTTCATTATAGAAATTATCATCACTATTTACATTTAATAATATTAATGACATCAAGATAATAATTGAAGATGCATATAAAATTGTAACAAACACTCTTATGTAAAATTAATCTAAAAAAATTGTAGGAAACTATAAATAAATTAAATATATTATTTTAGGACTTTTTAGAATCATTTACTTCATTTTTGTACTACTTCCACAGGGACTCTCTTGATGTTGGGCATGTATTTTAGGTTATTATTTATAGAATAAATATTTAAAAAAGTCATAAAAAATAATTAATATTTCAGATAAATTTTTATAAACCAAAAGAACATATTTATATACTTATGTAAGTAAAATTAGAGATATTGAAATAACAGAGTGACATTTCTTATTAGTTAATGACTGAAAATGATCTTGTAGTCAAAATCGATAAAATATTGTAGGAAATTTCAAAAAATTTAAAACATGGGAGATTATGGCCTAAGAAAATATAAATATAAATATATGTGTGTATTTGTGTATTTTTATTCAATATTAGATTTTTTAAAACCTGGTTATTTGAATGATCCCTATAGTGATGACATATATGTATTACAGTGACTATTCATAATGATAAAATTTCAAGTGAATATATTTACCAAATTTAAAACGAATGATCCTATATATAAAATTAAATTTCAAAGAGTAAATTCTTTTTAACATCAATGATTTAATTTTAAAAAATAAATAAAAATAAAATGAAGAATATTTTAAAAAAATTCATTTTGAGTCAAAAATGATCTTGTATAAAAAATGTATAATGATGGTTTATATTTATTTAAATAGATTATTTATATTAAAGTATATTTATTATTTATTGTTAAATAATGGGCACTATATATTACATTATTTATTGAAAATAAAATACTACTTTAAAATAATGTTATTTTTCACAATTAACTGAAAAATATATATTTTCATAAAATTCCAAAAAAATTACCAAACACGAATTTAGATTTTTTTTATATTAAAATTATTGTTTATATTGGAATAATCAATTAAATTACATGAAAATTTAATCATTAATAAAAAACACATAATGGATAAAAAAAATATTTTAGGAATAATTATGTTTCGTTTTTGAAATTACAAATTACTTAATATTATTATATGGAATATATCCACATAAAAAATGATTATCGAATACTTTAGTGACCTTAAAATGATTTATTATAATTTTTGTTTATCTTCTATAGATATATTTTATTTTTTATTTAAATAAATATGTAATAAATTTCTAATGTATTGAAATGAATGGATATAAATTATCATGGTTAGATGGATCATCGTAATAGATGTGAATATCCACCTCATTTTAATTGTAATACCCCTATATTTAAGGCTATTATTTTCAAATAAATTTATTCATTTCTAAAAATATCAGTATATCTATCTTCGACTTTATCTTTCATTACACACCATACATATTTGATCTTCTATAAAAGGCTACATTTATTTTAACTAGTGTTACATAAATCATCAAAATGTGACATCCTATTAAAATAATATTATATTATATGATCTTTTTAACATATCAGTTGGAATAGATGGTATGATTAATATTTTAAAAATATTTAAAATATATAATTTTCACATTTAATATAAAATAATTCTTTCATAGCAAATAAAGTATCATTGAAATTAGGAAATAAATGAAATAATTGAATATTTTTTCTAAAAAAATAGTTGTATGCCTGAAATCACGTTTTACAGCAACAATTTAAAAAAATATAATTTTTATTATATTTTTAATGAAATTTATGTATTATATATTCAATTGGATTTGTTTTTATTAATACTTTTGTATTTTTAATCTAGAGATATGAATATATAGAAGATTACTATTTTTATGCTTAAAAATTTCATTTTTCTAAAAAAAAAATTGTCAAAATTTATGAAGTTATATTAAAATTTCTCCAAATATATTAAAATTTATGTGTTTATCAATTATAAAATTAATATAGAAAAATATTATTATATTTTCATTCATATATTAAAAATTATTTTAGGATTTTGGTTTTATCATTTTCTTGAAAGAACAAAATTTCAATGAACTGTGAAAAATGTGGTTTTTATTAACAATTACAAATTTATTTAATGGAATTAATAAACATCAAAATAATTATAAGATGTTTTTAATAGTAAAATTAATTAAATTATATATATATATAAAGCTATTTTTTATTGGAATTAATTAAATATAGAATTAAAAAATTAAAACATTCATTACATATATGATTTTGCAGTTTTGAAAATATATTTGTCTTGTTTGTGTTATTAATGTGAAATTTAATTATAGCGCTATTGTGGGTTGAATTTGGAAAAACAATAATACATATATTGAATGAGAATAATATAGTTTATTTATAAAATTAAATATATTATCTTACCTTAATAAATTATAAAAAATGTCAAAATTATATATCGCAGTTGTGTTTGAAATTGGTTTACATGGTGTTAATATAAAATGATAAGGATTAAGTCTCTCATAAACATGTCCAAAACCCATTAGAGATTATTAGACCATATGAAAATTATTTTTAAATGAATTATATATATATATATTATGCATTACAATATGGAAATCCATTTTCTGTTCAAAAATTATAATTTTTTCAGCCTCCTTCATTCTAAACAGAAACCCCTTACACAACAATCCTCCCCATACTTATAAAATTCATTATTTTAGTAGATAACTGTAACAACCCAATATTTTATGATGAGTATTCTTTTTAATTTATTTTATGTAATGTGGTTTATGATAAAACAATATTATCTTGTACTATACACAACACTGCATTAGATTTTAGTATACGCAACCCTGACTTGGCTTGCATTACACGCAATCGCGACCTTCCTCGATAGCGTGTGTTGTACGCAATACCGGGTTTTACTAAACAACGATATATTATTATAATATTATTTAGAAATAGCAGTTATTAATAGTATTAACTAAATTTTTAATTTTATAACATTATTATTAATCATACACATTTTTAGAACATGGTATAATAACAAAATAATTTTTTCGGGTAAAATAAGTATTTTTCAAAAAATGCAGTTTTGACGCCTTTTGATGGCGCACCCACATTAAATCTTGTTTTTAACATGTTTATAAGTTAAATTTGACAAAATAAAATTCTTCTTTATAATCATTATATAAAAATTTACATTGGATAAAGTATTGATATTTTTCCGATAACTTTCATATTTTAATGAATAGTAAAAACACGCTATATTTTAATTAAAAAACTTTTTTCCTCGTAAAATTTTATATGGTTAAATTAAAATATTCTATTTTTTTAAAGTTTAAATAGAATTTATTTTTACTATTTAATATAATGTATGTCATTATCATTGATTTTTCATTGAATTCGTAGATTAAATCAGTTTAATCTTTTTCAATATTCTAAACAAAAAACCCGTTTTCATTTGACAACGAGATTAATTTTAATTTAATTTCTACAACTTCTGTGTATTGAATTTCAATAAATTTATTCCATATTTGTAATCAGTGGGCCCAAATTATGTTAATAGGCTACTTTTTATTTTTGGGAATTATGAATAGAAACTACGGTAAATTTTATTTACCATAGTTAAAGGTAAATCAGGTAATTAAGGGTAAATATAATATTATAAAATTACCCTAACACATTCCAAAATTATATTTGATGGCTAAATGTATCCCCATATCACCTAAGGGTCGGATTAGATTAATTTTATGTACTTTTGATCATGAAAATAATTTAATTATTAAAACCAATGAAGGTGACAACATGTCACTCTCTTAAATCTTAAAAGTATAATAATTTTAATTTATTGATAAACATCATAAAACCTCGAAAATAAATAGTCTAAAAAAATATAATAAAATTATCTACATCATATGAATTTATTTATAAATTTTTGGAATTAAATAATTATCATTAATTATGACACAATAGTAATGCCGAAATTGTATATCTAGTGAAAAATCAAGAATATAGTTTTTATTAAACTAATAGTTACCATAAAATGCACAAAACCCTGACCAAAACTTTTTTTTCATGTAATTGTAAACCATAATAATCCAATGGTAAAATATTTGACCATTTAGTGCCTTATAAATGCGATTATGACACTTATATTATTTTATTTTAAATGATGCCAAAGTTGTCACCTTCATAATTTAATAAGTATAAAAGTTTAAATATTGTGATTTTAAGATTATAAATTCGATTAAAAGTATTATTGTAAATTTTAATTGATTTATCTTCATCATAGGATTTTATATTTAATTTTTATGCAAGATATATGTATATTAAATAATTATACCAAAATGTTGTAGTATTTATTTTATTTAGAGATAAACCAAATAAATGGTTTTAAAAATAATAAAATTACTATTATATGAACTATTTAATATTCTAAACTAATTTTCTAGGTACATATGACTTTTTATGAATCTATTAAAGCTTTAAGTTCGAACATATCGTCTGCATTTGTTTATTTAAATTCAAATAAATGAATAGTGTCAAAATTGTCACTATTGTTATTTTATAAAAATAACATATTATAAAATTGTTTTAAAATCACAAAAATATTTAAAAATTATAAATTTAAATTTATATGGTCTATAATGTTATTAAGTATCCTATTATGGACAATTCACAACAAATAAGTAATTATTTGTTATAATTTAAAATTTAGAATGTTATTACCACAAATAAAATTAAATTGATTAAATAAGGATAAATCAAGTTGATAATGTTTATAATAAATTCCTAACATTTTTAAATTCTATTGGTTGATGATATTACAACCTTATATTATCTAATATTCGAATATGAGTCATTTTTGGAGGTTTTTACGTGGGGTTAGATTTATTATAAATTAATATTTTTAAGATTTCCAAAGGTGCCCCTCTCCTCCCTTATAAAAGGGCACCTCCTCCCTCTCCACCTCACACCATTTTGAGCCTTCAATCTTGGACAACCCCTTCAAAATTCTCTTCTACACTTCCTTAGAAACATCCTAGAGGTCCTGGTCTACCTCAAAGACTAATCTTATTGCCCTAAAAGGAGGTTTCAAAGAGGCGTATCGAAGAAGAGGTAATTTCTTCTACCGATTCTTTCAAACTTCATTCTTCTTCAAGTTCTTATTTTTTGTTGTTTCATTATAATTTAATAACATCAGTATTACTAATATACTGATATGTTATTATAAATATGAAACAACCCCATTTCACCTTCTATCCATGCTACAGAAAATGAAATCATCGCGCGTGCGTACGTACGGAATATCGTCTCCACGCCGTGGTGTAATCCGTTTTTCCAATACCACCTTACATGGATGTGTAAAATGGTGTAAATAATAACTATACATAGTTATAATAACATCAAACTGATTCTGATATATTGTATCACCCACTCTAATTCATTTCAATAATTATGGAAACGATATCATCGCTCGTGCGTACGTACGGACTACCGTCTCTACGACGCGATGAGATTCATTTTCCATGTTAACCATTAAAGAATGATTATAAAGTATATATAATCTCTATTAAGGAAATATATGACAATATAAATCTACTGGATTTATTTATATATATATATGTATGTCATCTACTTAATTCTACTATACTCAATAAGAAAACGAAAACAGCGTTCATGCGTACGTACGGCCTACCGTCTCCATGAATGGTGTATTTCTTTCCATTTACTGATCTATTATATATATGTATATTCTGAATATATATTATATATAAATAATGTTTTATATTCTGGAATTATGTAATCATTATCTAAGTAATCATATGAATAATTACAAGTCAAATCACGGACCATAAATGAAACGATTTTACCGAAAACCCTCTTTAACATTGAATTTACAAAAGAACGTGTAATATAAAGTCATAAGTGAACCATATATGATATCATAAAAATGAGTATGATTATGGAATAAGACAATAACATTTTTTAAATCATTATACAGGAGTTTCGGACACTTACGAAGAAAATCGGACCTAAGGTAAGGGAAAATATCACAATCTCATATTTATCCGAGATTGTTTATACTTTGGTATTTACATGGGTGTATTTTATCATCCACATACATGTTTCCTTAATATGTAATATTATTTCCATCCACCTAAAATAGTTTAAATCCAATTTTTCTCTTCAGTGATTTGTTAGTAAAAGATATGAAAGGAATCTTTTGTCATTTTTTGTACAAGATACTTTTTGACTCTTCTGACAAAAGTACGAGAAGAATGTTATTTTACTTATACGGAATGAATGGATTTTTAAAACATTATTTCTGAGAAGATTCCTTTATAAGTTTTCAAGTTTATTCTTAATCAAATTATTTTAGATTAAAATTGTATGACATGTTAAGAAAGGAAAAAAATATTGAACTAGAAAGGATATTTTCCTAAAGAATGGAGTTCAAGAGTTTTATCAAAATTATTTTCCATATAAGATAATATAGGGTTCTGTTTCTATCACTATTATTAGATTGATTTGATTATGTTGTGATGAAAATATTTTTATGAATGCCTTTATCTTAAATGAATTGTTTTATGATGTCATGATGTTTAAGATTCCCATTTTTATTACATGGGTTAAGATATGATGTATGGTTTATGATTTTGTGGCACAAATAAGATTGGTATCATTATGAGATGGGTGGGACCTATATCTCCCTCCAATTCATTGGGTAAGGATTTTATATCTCTTGAGATAGACATGGTTGGAACGGCAGGTTAAACCGGTTCAGTGAAACATGACTGAAACGAGGAATGCACTCGGTTCAGAAATGGACTTTGTCCACTAAGATAGTCTTGACAATGAGTCTTGACTAATAAGAAATGATTCTTTATGATTATGTGTGTATTCCAAAAAGTTTCATGTTTTTTGTTATGATTATTAGGATTACATTTAACTACTATGATTTATCCCATGTTATGATATTATGATCTCTTTTGCAGGTTATGATTTCCAAAATGTTTTGTTCTTATGAATATGTAGTGATTGATGTTTCTTTTTTTTACCCTTAATGTGCATTTGAGCTCACCGTTTTATATTATCTTTTCCCCAGGATATAAAGAAATATTTTAGTTATAAAAAATGAAGATCTTTATGGGAGATGTTGAAGATCTTTCACGACGATTAGAAGTTTATATTCCGAGTTTCCAAAGACACTAAACTATTATGGTCCTTGTGTGTGTGTTTTTGTTATGTACTAACAATTCTGCAAAAGTAATGTAATGTCCATGTATGTCAGGCTTCGGGTCTCTATAGTTGTTATAAGAGGAAAGGTTTAGTCAATATATGGAAACTAGGATGTGAGAACTTTAGTGAGATCCATAGAGATATTTCTAAGGTATGTCTAGGGATGTCCCTATGGTTAAGTATAAGTATAGGTTATAGTCCTAGAATTATGGTAATGATATTATATTAAACTTAAGATGTTAGATATTGAAGGTACTTCCCCTTTATTATGTCATTTTCCTAGCATGATTTTTGCCTCTCACACTATTCTTTTTGGGTTTTAGACGATGGATGGAACCCGAAGGAACCGTGTTGATCAATGTAATGGATGATGAAATGATTGTCCTCTTGAAAAAACAAATGTTATTGGAGATGGAGTGAAAAATCTTATTGCTACACTTACACAAGCTATGAATCATTCTGGACTTCCAAATGAGCATAGAAGGGAACAATATTCAATTGAGTCCTTCATGAGGCAACGCCCACCTTCTTTCAGTGGGTCTTCGGATCCACTTGTTTCGGAACAATGGATCAGTACCACTGAAAAGATATTTTCAGTTCGTCAATGTTTTGAACATGATAAAGTCATCTTAGTAGTATATCGTTTGGAAGGTGATGCTGATCAGTGGTTGAATCTTATCAAGAATACGAGGCCAAGAGATGAAATTGAGTCCATGGAATGGGATGAGTTCAAGAACTTATTTTTCAATAAGTACATCCCTCATATTCTTCAAACAAAGATGGAGAAGGAGTTTCTTGAACTAAAGAAAAAAGATGATGAATCTGTTGGTATATACGAAGCGAATTTTACAAGGCTTGCAAGGTTTTCATCTGGATTTATTAACCAACTTGAAAGTAAAATTGATCGATTCTTCAGTGGCTTAAAACCAAATCTTCGAAGGGCATTAGCTATAAGAGACTTCAGTAGCTATGAATAAATTGTGCATTGTGCTATCAAGGTAGAAATGGAAGTTGGTGTTACATATCCATCTCAAGGTTTTGACAATAAATGAAAGATGGAGTTCAAGGAGAAATCTCTGAATAATGGCGAAAAGAAGATGAATTTTTCCTTATGCTCAAAGTGTGGAAAGAAGCATGGTGGATGTTGTCTTAAAGGGACTAGAAAATGTTTTAAGTGTGGAAAAGAAGTTCATCGAGCTGCTGAGTGTCGATGTAATGGAAAAAGGGTTGTTAATTTTGTGAATAAAGAAAATACTGCAGATAACTCACCACCAACACTTCAATGCTTCAAGTGCAATGAAATAGGGCATTATGCTAATCAATTCCCTAATCCAATGGTTTAAGATGATCGACATGAGCAACCACTTAAGGCAAAGTAACAAGGGAAGACACATGTGATCACTATTGGTGATGTTGAATATGAAAACGATGTGTTGGAATTATTAAGTGTTTATGTAATGGGATTCCAAAATAATGTTGTATATAGTATCATGGAATATTAGAATATTTATGTATTGATCTATTGTGGTTTTCAATAATTTTTTGGTACCAGTAACTATGGAAAGTGATTGAGATATTTTTGTTAAGAAGATGATATGCGCATAATGAAGGGATAAGAATATAATAATATGTTTACTTGTATTCATGAGCTCATGATTGATATAAGGACTAAATGATATCATGGTTTGAGTATAATGAATTTTGAGGGTTTTGGTTTGTGGAAAGTGTTAACTTTTAACTGCATTCATTTTTTCACTAAGGTTCAATGGGTATTCATTCTTCAAAAGAATACATGATTAAGGTATTCATATGTTTTTAATTTGACCAACAAGATATATCTTATGATATATGGCGGATAAATGATGGCATTCACGTGATTGTTATGTGACATTTCAAGTAATCATTTTCTTTATACTGTGAGCTTGGACCGAAGTATTTTGGATAAGCCTAAAGATTGGAATTGATTATGTTAGACAAAAGTTAGTATTGTTTAAGGATAAAACATTTTAATTGATTGGATGTTATAGTAATATAGCTTTAAAAAAGGACAACCTACAGGACGGGTGACAACCCATCGCGTCAGACAAGGCTGTGGGAATCGAACCCACAACTGAAGTGAGACTGGACTTTATCGCATACCAAGGGCCTACTGGATGTCCCTGTTAGGTAGAAACTAGTTTTATTATATTATGTAGTATGATATATGAAGTATAAGTCCATTTTAGGAACCATATATTATTAATCTCACAATAGATGGACTTATGTATTTTTGATAACTTTTATAACCTTGTGTTTAAGACAGATGGAACGACCCATAATTCTATCACATGATCTTCTAACACTTCATGAATAAAAAATTCAACTTCATTTCATTAAAAGATGAAGTGGAAATTTTCCAAATAACGACTAATGGTGAGACTGTTGCAAAATCACAAAAGTATTTCTTCTAATTCCAATTTCATCATCTTTAGGGAAATGATCTTGAAAACAAAAAATGTTGTCCAAGTTCCCTTATATTTGATGAATCTGATGGTACATTAGATCATCACAAATCTATGGATTTGTGAATATTGTCTTTTTCATAGACCTGTTCTCTACCACTCACCATCAGAACATGATAGTTAGATTTTTCATCCATATCCATATCTTCACCTATGTTCTCCTATATGGAAACCCAATGATGAGTTACTTTTGGTAATAGTTACATTTCATACATTAGTTTTTAATGTTATGTTTTGTTACATCATTTTATGATGTGGGTTTCAATTAATGAAACATTCAAGTAGAAAACAATGTATAACCCCGACGAATTTCGAGGGCGAAATTCATTTTAAGGGGGGTTGAACGTAACAACCCAATATATTATGATGAGTATTCTTTTTAATTTATTTTATTTCATGTGTTTTATGATAAAACATGATTAGATTGTACTATACGCAACACTGCATTATCTTGTAGTATACATAAACCTGACTTGGCTTGCATTACACGCAATCACGACCTTCCTCGATAGCTTGTGTTGTACGCAATACCGTGTTTTACTAAACAACGATATATTATTATAATGTTATTATGAACTAGCAGTTATAAATAGTTTTAACTAAATTTTGAATTTTATAACATTATTATTCATCTTACACATTTTCTAGAACATGGTATAAGAACAAAATAAATTTTTCGGGTAAAATAAGTATTTTTCAAAAATGCAGTTTTGCCGCCTTTTGATGGCACACCCACATTAAATCTAGTTTTTGACATGTTTATAAGTTAAATTTGACAAAATAAAATACTTATTTTGAATTAGGATATAAAAATTTACATTGTATAATGTTTTGATATTTTTTCGATAACTTTCATATTTTAATGAATAGTAAAAACACGTTATATTTTAATTAAAAACAACTTTTTTCATCGTAATAATTTATATGGTTAAATTATAATATTGAATGGTTTTAAAGTATAAATAGAATATATCATTACCAATCAATATAATTTATGTCATTATCATTGATTTTACATTTAATTCGTAGGTCAAATGAATCCAATCTTTTGCAATGTTTTAAAAAAAACTCATTTTCATTCGACAACGAGATTAATTTTAATTTAATTTTTTCAACTTCTGTGTATTGAATTTGAATAAATGGATTCCATATTTGCAATCAGTGGGCCCAAATTATGTTAATAGGCTACTTTTTATTTTTGGGAATTATGAATAGTAACTACGGTAAATTTTATTTACCATTGTTAAAGGTAAATCGGGTAATTAAGGGTAAATATAATATTATAAAATTACCCTAACACATGAAAAAATTAAATTTGATGGCTAAAAGTAGACCGATATCACCTAAGGGTCGGATTAGATTCATTTTATGGACTTTTTATCATGAAAATAATTTAATTATTAAAACCAAGGAATGTGACAACATGTCACTCTCTTAAATTTTAAAAGTATAATAATTTTAATTTAGTGATAAACATCATAAAACTTCGAACATAAATAGTCTCCAGAAATCTAATAAAATTATATATATCATATGAATTTATTTATAATTTATAGGGGTTAAATAATTATCATTAATTATGACACAATAGTAATGCAGAAATTGTTTATCTAGTGAAAAATCCAGAATATAGTATTTATTAAACTAATAGTTACCATAAAATGCACAAAACCCTGATCAAAACTTTTTTTCCATGTAACTGTAAACCAAAATCATCCAATGGTCGAATATTTCACCATTTTGAGCCTTATAAAAGAGATTATGACACTTATATTATTTTATTTTAAATGATGCCAAAGTTGTCACCTTCATAATTTAATAAGTATTGAAATTTAAATATTGTGATTTTAAGATGATAAATTCAAGTAAAAGTATAATTGTGAATGTTAATAGATTTATCTTCATCATAGTATTTTATTTTTAATTTTTATGAAAGATATATGTATATTAAATAATTATACAAAAATGATGTAGTATTAATTTTATTAAGAGATAAACCAAGTTAATGGTTTTAAAAATAATAAAATAAATATTATATGAACTATTTAATGCGCTCCGCTAATTCTCTAGATACATATGAAATTTTATTAATCTATTAAATCTTTTATTTCGAACATATCGTCTGTATTTATTTTATTTAAATTCAAATAAATGAATAGTGTCAAAATTGACACTATTGTTATTTTATAAAAATAACATATTATAAAATTGATTAAAAATCACAAAAATATTTACAAATTAGAAATTTAACTTTATATGGTCTAAAATGTTATTAAGTATCCAATTATGAACAATTCACATCAAATAAGTAATTATTATTTATAATTTAAAATTTAGAATGTTATAACCACAAATAAAATTAAATTGATTAAATAAGGATAAATCAAGTTGATAATGTTTAAAATAAATTCCTAACATGTCTAAATTCTATTGGTTGATGAGATTACAACCATATATTATATAATATTCAAATATGAGTCATTTTTGGAGGTTTTTAAGTGGTGTTAGCTTTATTTTAAATTACTATTTTTTTGATTTCCAAATGTGCCCCTCTCCTCCCTTATAAAAGGGCACCTCCTCCCTCTCCTCCTCACACAATTTTGAGCCTTCAAGCTCGGCCAACCCTTGAAAAATTCTCTTCTCCACTTCCCTAGAAACATCCTAGAGGTCCTGGTCTACCTCAATGACCAATATTATTTCCCTAAGAGGAGGTTTCAAAGAGACCTATCGAAAAAGGTAATTTCTTCTACCGATTCTTTCATGCTTCTTTCTTAGTCAAATTATTCTTTTTTTGTTGTTTAATTATAATTTAATAACATCAGTATCACTAATATACTGATATGTTATCATAAATATGAAACAACCCCATTTCACCTTCTATCCATCCTACAGAAAACCAAATCACCGCGCGTGCGTAAGTACGGAATACCATCTCCACACCTTGGTGTAATCCGTTTTTCCAATACCACCTTACATGGAGGGGTAAAATGGAAAAAAGAATAATTATACATATTTATAATAACATCATAATGATTCTGATATATTGTATCATCCACTCCAATTCAATTCAATAATTATGGAAACGATATCATTGCTCGTGCGTAAGTACGGACTACCGTCCCCACGACGCGATGCGATTCATTTTCAATGTTAACAATTAATGAATTATTATAAAGTATATATAATCTATATAATGAAATACATGAAATTATAAAGCTAATTTATTTATGTATATATATATATGTATGTCATCTACTTAATTCAATTATACTCAATAAGGAAATGAAAACAGCGTTCATGCGTACGTACGACCTGCCGTCTCCATGAACGGTGTATTTCATTCCATTTATTGATCTATTATATATATATATATTCTGAATATATATTATATATAAATCATGTTTTATATTCTGGAATTATGTAATCACGATCTAAGTAATCATATGAATAATTACAAGTCAAATCACGGACAATAAATGAAACGATTTTCCCCAAAACGCTCTTTAACATGGAATTTACAATAGAATGTGTCATATAAATTCATATGTGAACCATATATGATATCATAAAAATTAGTATGATTATGGAATAATTCAATAACATTATTTAAATCATTATACAGGAGGTTCAGACACTTACGAAGTAAATTGGAACTAAGGTAAGGGAAAATATCACAATCTCATTTTTATCTGAGATTGTTTATACTTTGGTATTTACTGGGGTATATTTTATCATCCACATCCAGGTTTCCTCAATATTTAAAATTATTTTCATCCACCTAAAATTGTTGAAATCCAATTTTACCCTTCGGTGAGTTTTTAGTAAAAGATATGAAAGGAATCTTTTGTCATTTTTCGTACGAGGTACTTTTTGACTTTTCTGAAAAAAGTACGAGAAGCATGTTTTTTTACTTATACGGAATGAATGGATTTTTAAAAAATTATTTCCAAGAATATTCCTTTATAAGTTTTCATTTTTATTTTTAATCAACTTCTTTTTGTTTAAAATTGTAGGACATGTTAAGAAAGGAAAAATGTTTTTGAAGTAGAAAGGATATTTTCCTCAAGAATGGAGTTCAAGAGTTTTGTCAAAATTATTTTCCATCTAAGATAATATAGGTTTATGTTTCAATAAATATTATTACATTTATTTGATTATGTTGTGACGAAAATAATTTATGAATTCCTTTATCTTATATGAATTTTTTTATGATGTCACGATGTTTAAAATTCCCATTTTTATTACATGGGTTATGCTAGGATGTATGGTTTATGATTTTGTGGCACACATATGATTGGTATCATTATGAGATGAGTGGGACCTATATCTCCCTCCAATGAATTGGGTAAATGATATTATATCTCATGAGATAGACATGGCTGGAATGGAAGGTTAAACCGGTTCAGTGAAACAGGACTGAAACGAGGAATGAACTCGGTTCAGAAATGGACTTTGTCCACTAAGATAGTCTTGGCAATGAGTATTGACTAATAAGAAATGATTCTTTATGATTATGTGTGTATTACATAATGTTTCATGTTTTATGTTATGATTATTGGGATTACATTTCATTAATATGATTTATCACATGTTATGATATTATGATCACTTTTGCAGGTTAAGATTTCCAAAATGTTTTGTTCTTATGAATATGATGTGATTGATATTTCTTTTTTTACCTTTACTGAGCATTTCATCTCACAATTTTATGTTTTTTTCCAGGATATAAAGAAATATTTTAGGTATAAAAAACGAAGATCTTTATGGGAGATGTTGAAGATCTTTCACCATGATTAGAATTTTATATTCCGAGTTTCCAAAGACAATAAACTATTACGGTCATTGTGTGTGTGTTTTTGTTATGTACTAAGTATTCTGAAAAAGTAATGTAATTTCCATGTATGCCAGGCTTCGGGTCTCTAAAGTCGGTATAAGAGTAAAGGTTTAGTCAACCTTTGGAAACTAGGATGTGATAACTTTAGTGAGATCCCTAGAGATATTTCTAAGGTATGTCTAAGGATGTCCCTAAGGTTAAGTATAAGTATAGGTTATAGTACTAGAATTATGGTAATGATATTAGATTAAACCTAAGATGTTATATATTGAAGGTACTTCCCCTTTATTATGTCGTTTTCCTAGCATGATTTTTGCCTCTCACACTATTCTTTTTGGGTTTTAGATGACGGCTGGAACCCGAAGGAACTGTGTTGATCAATGTAATGGACGATGAAATTATTGTCCTCCTGAACAATCAAATGTTATAGGAGATGGAGTGAAAAATCTTATTTCTATACTTACACAAGCTATGAATCATTCTGGACATCCAAATGAGCAGAGAAGGGAACAATATTCAATTGAGTCATTCATGAGGCAACATCCAACTTCATTCAGTGGGTCTTCCGATCCACTTGTTTCTGAACAATGGATCAGTACCACTGAAAAGATATTTTCATTTCTTCAATGTTTTGAACATGATAAAGTCATCATAGAAGTATATCGTTTGGAAGGTGATTCTGATCAATGGTGGAATCTTATCAAGAATACGAGGCCAAGAGATGAAATTGAGTCCATGGATGGGTACGAGTTCAAGAACTTATTTTTCAATAAGTACTTCCCTCATATTCTTCTAACAAAGATGGTGAAAGAGTTTATTGAACTAAAGGAAAAGGATGATGAATCTTGTTGGTATATACGAAGCGAATTTTACAAGGCTTGCAAGGTATGCATCTGTCTTTATCATCCAACCTGAAAGTAAAATTGATCGATTCTTCAGTGTCTTAAAACCAAATCGTCAAAGGGAATTATATATAAGAGACTTCAGTACCTATGAAGAAATTGTGCGTTGTGCTATCAAGGTAGAAATTGAAGTTGGTGTTACATATCCATCTCATGGTTTTGACAAGAAATGAAAGATGGAGTTCAAGGAGAAATCTCAGAATAATGGTGAAATGAAGATGAATTTTTCATTATGCTCAAAGTGTGGAAAGAAGCATGGTGGAGATTATTTTAAAGGGACTAGAAAATGTTTTAAGTGTGGAAAAGAAGGTCATTGAGCAGATGAGTGTCTAAGTAATGGAAAAAGGGTTGAAAATGTTGCGAATAAAGAAAAGACTGTAGAGAACGTACCACCAACACTTCAATGCTTCAAGTGCAATGAAATGGGGAATTATTCTAATCAATGCCCTAATACATGGGTTAATGATGATCGACATGAGCAACCCCTTAAGGCAAAGGACAAAGGGAAGTCACATGTGGTCAGTATTGGCGATGTTGAATATGACCATGATGTGTTGGAATGATTATGTTTTTATGTAATGGGATTCCAAAATAATGTTGTATATAGTATCGTGGAATATTGGAATATTTATATATTGATCTATTGTGGTTTTCAATAATTTTTTGGTACCGGTAACTATGGAAAGTGATCGAGATATTTTTGGTAAGCAGATGATATGCGCATAATGACGGGATACGAAGATAATGAGTTGTTTTCTTGTATTCATGAGATCATGATTGATATAAGGACTATGTGATATCATGGTTTCAGTATAAAGAATTTTGAGGATTTTGGTTTGTGGAAAGTGATAACTTTTAACTGCATTCATGTTTTTACTAAATTTAAATGGGTATTCATTCTTCAAGATAATACATGATTAAGGTATTCACATGTTTGTAATTTGTCTAACAAGATATATCTTATGATATATGGGGGATAAAAGATGGATTTCACATGATTGTTATGTGACATTTCAAGTAATCATTTTCTTTATATTATGAGCTTGGACCAAAGTATTTTGGATAAGCCTAAAGATTGGAATGGATTATGTTGGACATAAGTTATTATTGTTTAAGGATAGAACTTTTTTTTTGATGGGATGTTATAGTAATATAGCTTTAAAAAAAGGATAACCTGCAAGACGGGCGACAGCCCATCGCACCAGACAAGGCTGTGGGAATCGAACCCACAACTGAAGTGAGACTGGCCTTTATCGCATACCAAGGGCCTACAGGAATTCCCTGTTAGGTAGAAAATAGTTTTATTATATTAAGCAGTATGATATATGAAGTATAAGTCCATTTTAAGAACCATATATGATTAATCTCACTATAGATGGACTTATGTATTTTTGATAACTTTTATAACCTTTTGTTTAAGACAGATGGAACGACCCATCATTCTATCACATGATCTGCTAACACTTCACGAATGACAAATTATACTTTATTTCTTTAAGAGATGAAGTGGAAATTGTCTATAGAACAACTAATGGTGAGACTGTACAAAAATCACAAAAGTATTTCTTCTAATTCCAATTTCATCATCTTTAGGGAAATGATCTCGAAAACCAAAAATGTTGTCCAAGTGCCCTTATATCCGATGAATTTGATGGTACCTTAGATCGTCACAAATCTATGGCTTTGTGAATTTTGGATTTTTCATAGCCATGTTCTCTACCACTCACCATCAGAACTTGATAGTTAGATTTTTCTTCCATATCCATATCTTAACCTATGTTATCCTATATGGAAACCCAGTGATGAGTTACTTTGGTCAATAGTTACATTTCATACTTTAGTTTTTAAAGTTATGTTTTGGTATTTCATTTTACGATGTGGGTTACAATTAAAGAGACATTCAAGTAGAAAACCATGTATAACCCCGACGAATTTCGAGGGCGAAATTCATTTTAAGGGGGGTAGAATGTAACAACCCAATATTTTATGATGAGTATTCTTTTTAATTTATTTTATGTAATGTGTTTTATGATAAAACAAGATTATCTTTTACTCTACACAACACCGAATTAGCTTGTAGTATATACAAACCTGACTTGGCTTACATTACACGCAATCACGACCTTCCTCGATAGTGTGTGTTGTACGCAATACTGGGTTTTACTAAACAATGATATATTATTATAATATTATTATGAACTAGCAGTTATAAATATTATTAACTAAATTTTGAATTTTATAACATTATTATTCATTTTACATATTTTCTAGAACATTGTATAAGAACAAAATAATTATTTCGGGTAAAATAAGTATTTTTAAAAAAATGCAGTTTTGCCGCCATTTGATGGCGCACCCAATTTAAATCTAGTTTTTGACATGTTTATAAGTTAAATTTGACAAAATAAAATTCTTCATTTAAATAAGGATATAAAAATTTACATTGGATAATGTTTTGATATTTTTCCAATAACTTTCATATTTTAATGAATAGTAAAAACACACTATATTTTAATAAAAAACAACTTTTTTCATTGTAATAATTTATATGGTTAAATTTTAATATTTAATAGTTTTAAATTATAAATAGAATATATTTTTACCATTTAATATAATTTATGTCATTAGCATTGATTTTACATTGAATTCGTAGGTTAAATCAATTCAATCTTTTGCAATGTTTTAAACAAAAAACCAGTTTTCATTCGACAATGAGATTAATTTTAATTTAATTTCTGCAACTTCTGTGTATTGAATTTGAATAAATGGATTCCATATTTGGAATCAGTGGGCCCAAAATATGTTAATAGGCTACTTTTTATTTTTGGGAATTATGAATAGTAACTACGGTATATTTTATTTACCATAGTTAAAGGTAAATCGGGTAATTAAGGGTAAATATAATATTATAAAATTACCCTAACACATGAAAAAATTATATTTGATGTCTAAAAGTATACCCATATCACCTAAGGGTCGGATTAGATTCATTTTATTGACTTTTTATCATGATAATAATTTAATTATTAAAACCAAAGAAAGTGACAACATGTCACTCTCTTAAATCTTAAAAGTATAATAATTTTAATTTAGTGATAAAAATCATAAAACATCGAACATAAATAGTCTAAAAGAAGATAATAAAATTATCTACATCATATAAATTTATTTATAATTTTTAGGGATTAAATAATTAACATTAATTATGACACAATAGTAATGCAGAAATTGTTTATCTAGTGAAAAATCAAGAATATAGTATTTATTAAACTAATAGTGATCATAAAATGCACAAAACCCTTATCAAAACATTTTGGTCATGTAAATGTAAACCAAATTCATCCAATGGTCGAATATTTTACCATTTGGAGCCTTATAAAAGCGATTATGACACTTATATTATTTTTTTTTAAATGATGCCAAAGTTGTCACCTTCAAAATTTAATAAGTATAAATATTTAAATATTATGATTTTAAGATAATAAATTCTATTAAAAGTATTATTGTGAAATATAATAGATTTATCTTTATCATAGGATTTTATTTTTAATTTTTATGCGAGATATATGTATATTAAATTATTATACAAAAATGTTGTAGTATTTATTTTATTAAGAGATAAACCAAATAAATGGTTTTAAAAATAATAAAATAAATAATATTATAACAATTTACTGTTATCCACGAATTATCTAGATACATATGACATTTTATTAATCTATTAAAGCTTTTAGTTCGAACATATCTTCTGTTTTTTTTATTTAAATTCAAATAAATGAATAGTTTCAAAATTGGCACTATTGTTATTTTATAAAAATAACATATTATAAAATTGTTTAAAAATCACAAAAAAATTTACAAATTATAAATTTAAATTTATATGGTCTAAAGTTTTATTAATTATCTAATTATGGACAATTCACATCAAATAAGTAATTATTTGTTATAATTTAAAATTTAGAATTTTATTACCATAAATAAAATTAAATTGATTAAATAAGGATAAATCAAGTTGATAATGTTTAGAATAAATTCATAACATGTCTAAATTATATTTTTTGACGATATTACAACCTTATATTATCTAATATTCGATTATGAGTCATTTTTGGAGGTTTTTAAATGGGGTTAGATTTATTATAAATTAATATTTTTAAGATTTCCAATGGTGCCCCTCTCCTCCCTTAAAAAGGGGCACCTCCTCACACCAATTTGAGCCTTTAATCTCGGCCACAACCTGACAAATTCTCTTCTCCACTTCCATAGAAACATCCTAGAGGTCCTGGTCTTCCTCAAAGACCAATCTTAGTGCTCTAAGAGAAGGTTTCAAAGAGGTGTATCGAAGAAGAGGTAATTTCGTCTACCGATTATTTCAAGCTTCTTTCTTCTTCAACTTCTTCTTTTTTGTTGTTTCATTATAATTTAAAAAAATCAGTATCACTAATATACTGATATGTTATTATAAATATGAAACAACCCCATTTCACCTTCTATCCATCCTACGGAAAAAGAAATCACCGCGTGTGCGTACATACGGAATACCATCTCCACGCCGTGGTGTAATCTATTTTTCCAATACAACCTTACTTGGATGAGTAAAATGGTGTAATGAATAACTATAAATAGTTATAATAACATCATACTGATTCTGATATATTGTATTATCCATTCCAATTCAATTCAAAAATTATGGAAACGATATAATCGCTCGTGCGTACGTACGGACTACTGTCTCCACGACACGATGAGATTCATTTTCCATGTTAACCATTAAAGAATGATTATAAAGTATATATAAGCTATAATAATGAAATATATGACATTATAAAGATACTGTATTTATATATATATATATATATATGTATGTCATCTACTTAATTCAATTATACTCAATAAGGAAACGAAAACAGCGTTCATGCGTACGTACGACCTACCGTCTCCATGAATGGTGTATTTCTTTCCAGTTATTGATCTATTATATATATGTATATTCTGAATATATATTATATATAAACCATGTTTTATATTCTGGAATTAAGTAATCATGATCTAAGTAATCATATGAATAATTACAAGTCAAATCACGGACCATAAATGAAACGATTTTACCCAAAACGCTCTTTAACATGGAATTTACAAAAGAACGGGAAATATAAAGTCATAAGTGAACCATATATGATATAATAAAAATTAGTATGATTCTGGAATAAGTCAATAACATTATTTAAATCATTATATAGGAGGTTCAGACACTTACGAAGCAAATCTGACCTAAGGTAAGGGAAAATATCACAATCTCATTTTTATCCGAGATTGTTTATAGTTTGGTATTTACTGGGGTGTATTTTATCAACCAAAACCATGTATCCTCAATATGTAATATTATTTCTATCCATCTACAATTGTTTAAATCCAATTTTACCCTTCGGTGAGTTTTTTGTTAATGATATGAATGTAATCTTTTGTCATTTTTCGTACGAGGTACTTTTTGACTTTTCCGACAAAAGTACGAGAAGAATGTTTTTTTATTTATACGGAATGAATGGATTTTTAAAAAATTATTTAAAAGAACATTCCTTTATAAGTTTTCAAGTTTATTTTTAATCATCAACTTTTAGTTTAAAATTTTATGACATGTTAAGAAAGGAAAAATGTTTTTGAAAGAGAAAAGGATATTTTCCACAAGAATGGAGTTCAAGTGTTTTATCAAAATTATTTTCCATCTAATATAATATAGGGTTCTGTTTATATCCCTATTATTACATTTATTTGATTATGTTGTGATTAAAATATTTTTATGAATTCCTTTATCTTATATGAATTGTTTTATTATGTCACGATGTTTAAGATTCCCATTTTTTTTACATGGGTTATGCTATGATGTATGGTTTATGATTTTGTAGCACACATAAGAATGGTATCATTATGAGATGGGTGAGACCTATAGCTCTCTCCAATGCATTGGGTAATGATTTTATATCTCATTAGATAGACATGGATGGAACGGCAGGTTAAACCTGTTCAGTGAAACATGACTGAAACAGGCAATGAACTCGGTTTAGCAGTGGACTTTGTCCATAATATAGTCTTGGAAATGAGTCTTGAAAAATAAGAAAATATTCTTTATGATTATGTGTGTATGCCAAAAAGTTTCCTGTTTTATGTTATGATTATTGGGATTACATATCACTACTAAGATTTATCCCATGTTATGATATTATGATCTCTTTTGCAGGTTAAGATTTCCAAAATGTTATGTTCTTATGAATATGATATGATTGATATTTCTTTTTTTTAACCTTACTGGGTATTTGAGCTCACCCTTTTATGTTTTCTTTTCCCCAGTATATAAAGAAAGATTTTAGGTAAAAAAAGGAAGATCTTTATGGGAGATGTTGAAGATCTTTCACCACGATTAGAAGTTTATATTCAGAGTTTCCAAAGATACTAAACTATTACGGTCCTTGTGTGTGTGTGTGTTATGTACTAAGTATTCCGAAAACGTAATGTAATGTCCATGTACACCTGGCATCGGGTCCCTAAAATAAATAAAAAATATTATACCTTAAATCCCCCTTCATATACCATTATACATATTTTTTTCATAAATGCATCATATGATGGTTTTTGATATATACAAAATAATGTATTCTTGATAAGACATAACATTCCTAACTATGTATTTGATTTTATTTCTTCATAAACATCCTTTAGTATATAATAAAATTTTTTTTATTAAAAACATAGATTATATTATATTTTTAGATGTTTTACGTCAATTAAATGTTATATATCTATCTTCTCTTTTATAATAGGGATTTGTAAATCATATTTCTATGTACAAAAAACTGCATCCTAGTGAACCGATGTTGTTAACTTTTAGTAACCACCTCATACAATTGGGAAAAATCAGGAATTAAATTTTATACATTGTTTTTATAATATTAATATTCCTCTATAATTTTAAAACCACACCCACCTTTTATCATGTCATCCATTTTGAAATCAATAACATTGCTTGTCTGTACGGTGGACTACTGGCTTGGGAATCTATGTGACGGGTTTGTCATTTACCATTAACATTGATGGTAATATAGAAATAATAAATTAATATATAATATATTTCTGATATAATTATACCTTTGTAATTAATATATAACATATACCTTCTAACAATTCATTCTATGGGGATAGGATAATATTGATCAGGTGTTTGAAAGAATACTGCACTGCACAGCGATGTGATTCATTATTTTAGTAACCAATTACATGAAACTATATAATGAATATTTTAATTAATATATTTATTATATAATAAAATAAAATGAATATTTTTATTAAAATTAATATTTACCTTAGATTATTTCAATATTTGGAGAAAATGGAAACAATGTCCATGCATATATATGACTTATTGTCTCTATAAAATTTTCTAATATTTTTTATGTATATATTTTATTGATTACAAAAAATGAATATATTATAGATATATATTATATATATACCAAATTTATCATTATGAAGATCGTAAAACCGTGATCAATGTAATCCAATAGAAAATTTCTACCCAACCATACATGCAAAACAAAGTGGTTGTTACCCAAAATTAGAAATTAACATCTATTTGATAACAAGTGTGTATTAAATGGTTATAAGTAAATACTATATTGTATTATATATAAAAATAAATTCTAAATTCATATTTATATAAAAATCTAATATATTTATATATGTGGTTCAAATGTGTATCAGAAAGTTCACTTTAAGAGATAAGGGATAAGATGTATCTCTTTTATATCTTGGAGACTTATTATAATTCACAAATATTTTATTTTTTTTGGATATATAATAAACCTTTAAAATAATATATCATGAATATAAAAATTTTATGTATATTTAATGTTTCCTTTTTTATTCATTTTTCATTCCTAGATTCAAAATATTACTAAAATTGTAAGGGTATTTTTCACAGTTTTCCTTCCTGGATACATATGTCACTTTTTGTACAAATATAGTTTTATGGGAGGTATATAAAATCAATTTTATATATAATATAATGAATTTAATTATTATAATTGTATTTAAAATTTTATTTTCTGAAATCATTCATGGGGATTGTGATTCAATGTTGTGAAATTACTTTTGGTATTATAATACGGTGCCATCATTATCCGGATTGTTTATGATTATTATTATAATGATGAAATAGTATGATCTATCTCTTCATATACTCATGAATTTTATACTCCAAAAGTAATTTCATGAGAATACATGTTCTCCCATAATTATCCTCCTTTTATGTAGTCATGGTTAAAAAATTATTTTAGTAATATAAACTAAAATTATTTCTCTCATAATTCAAAAACATTATTTTATTCCATAAATATATTTTATAAATAATTTTTTCAAAATAATTTTATAAAATTATAACATTTATTTATTAATTACATTTTAAACATTTTTATCTTTTAAAAAATTACTTAGAAAGGAATATTATTCTAATTTTTCTAACTATTACTTTATTTATTTAACCAAAAATGTAAAAGGAATAATTAAATGAACATGTAATGGTTTAACATAACTTATTGGTCTAATTGCCAACAATTATTTTTAAAATTTATATATATATATAGCAATTTTTATTTTCAATGAAATTTCATTCAAATTTTTTTTTACATAATAGCTATTTGAAAAAGTGATTCTCAAATTGTAAAGGACATTTTCATCAAGAAATGCTTTTAATGATCTTTAAGGATTCAACTATATGTTTTAAAAAATATTAAAAAAACTGAAAATTAAAAATAATTTATGTTTTAAGAAGTAATATTTCATATATAAATGGGTATATTCCTTAATAAGTGTTCCATGATATTACTTTCCACATAAGATGACATTCATTGATGATACTTATGATTTAGTGGGGATATAATCCATATATACAATTATTATTTCATTGAATGGTTTATCATTATGTAATCATGATGAATATTATACACACCATTTTTCCATGAGTCTTTATATTATGAAATAATGAAATAATCAAGATACCGAATTCTATTCATTATGTTATTCAATATTGAATTGATTATGAAGCCCAGTTAATTTTATGAGGCCATATATGACAACTATTTTATATTCTTGGTGAAAAAATTTGTATTATTTTTATAATGTGACATTTCGTAACTATGTCTCTTTATAATCAATTATGTTCACATGGAAAAATAATTATTAAAAAATTTATTCATGAGTGTGAAAAAATTTTCACAAAAATATATGTAATCCTGATTACAAGTTCATAATGTTATGAAAGAAACATATTACATGTTCAAAATATTATTCATGAACTTGATTATGTGGTAATAATTTTTATTATAGATTTATAATTCATGTACATAATGTTTTTCATGTACTGGGATCCATTTAAATATGGTTATGAGAGGTATTAATTTCATTCTGTTAAATCAATGTGTGAACATGTTTCAATTAATAAATGATTAAAATGTTATATGCTTATGTATATTTCACAAATATATGTATTATACCAATTTTTGGTTCTCATGGCCCATAATCTTGATTTTTATTATAATTTATGACTTCTAAATAAATAATTTTTCTATGAAATTAATTTTCATCATTTTTATATATGGTATGGTTTTCATATGATATTTTTATATTCTCAAACTCTTAAAATTGAATTATTATTTTTAATTTCTAATGATTACCAATATTTGAAATACGATCGTACATATTCTTATATTTCCATCCAACTTTATATTGTTCATTTTTTTGTAGGTTACAAATTTTAAGATTAAAAATGGAGAATATATTTGTGATATATTTTTAGGTTTGTTCAATGAATAAGTATATTTTGATCCTTTGTATCTAATGGGATCAAACCCTTATTGTCACTAAGAATAGAATCTTGAATTGTAATGTATGTTCATATAATAAGATTTCTTTTCTATGAATAATATTTTTGGGACTCTAAATCTATTATATGATATTTTATGTTAATTAATATCAAAGCGCAATTATGAACAATATGAGTATATATTTTTAACACAAAAGGATTAGGAATATTTGGAAACTAATTTTTTTTATAAAATTACAAAATGATAAAATACATTTCCATGGAATAATGAGCTATCTACATTACAGTCAAATAATGAATGATATAATCCCCCAACCCATTCATGGAATATTGTAATGAATTTTTATTTTTGGGAATTGTTCTCCTAAAACATAAAAATACTATCTATTATGGAGACTAAAAATTTTCTAAAAAATTTAAATGAAATGAATTTGTATTTTTTTACTAAAAAAATATAATATAGATTCATAAAAGGATTTTATTTTTACATTATTGTGTCTATACTCTTTAGGTTTGTAAAATTAGACATATATATGGTTAAAGTTAAAAAATTATAGATTATTCCTATTTATGTACAATGTCAATGTCACCTTCAAGGTAAATTATAATGGAAGGGGTTCCAAGAAGAATGATTATGATTAATGTATAAATTTCTATATATAGATTACTAAATTTATTAAAAAATGATCATTATATATTGTGATGTTAATATTTTTGGTTACTTGTCTAATAGGTTAAATATTAGAAATAATTTTCTTAAATATCATAAATATTAAAACATTATTTCTATATATATCTTAGTAAATATGGATGTTAGTGGGATATTTTTATTTTATTTCCACATAGATATGTCGCATGACATACATTGAAAACTATTTAGACTATTCAAACCCTAAAAATACATAAAACAAAAAATTGATCTCATAGTCAATAATTTGAGATAATTTACCCAAACACGTACATATAGTTAAGTTATATACGAATAAATACTGTTAAATATATAAAAATAATCATGGTATAAATATTAAAATCCATAATGTATCTTGTCTTCACATAAATAGTATATATATATATATATCATGTAGTGAATTGATATTTGGTTTATGAAAGTATGATATCGAAATATCTCTAACTAATGATCATGAAGATTATTTAGAGTATTTAATTAAATATTGTGGTTAGTGTAAGTCATATTCAATTATTATGATAATGAAATATCTCATCCTGAAAAAAAAGTTATTATCAATATATCGCACAAAATGTATACAACCAGGAAGGGCATACACTATTTATTTGTTGTATTTGTAGTCAATGATCTTGATATTATGTCATGAGTAACTAAACTTAAAGAAATACCTATCATTAGAGGAAACATACAGTGATACCATTAATATTAAATCTTTTCAGTTTAGCTAATCATGGTGTGGTAAAGAATCTTGTTTATAATATTGTCATTTTGAACATAACTATGTTTGGATTTTCCTCTCATATGATGATAATGACATTTGTACCCAAAATTTAGATAGACTATGGATGTGTATAAAAAAATTTAACAAATATGGTGTGACTATCTATTTGGGTGAAGATCGTGTGATTTCATAATCTATAAAGGTGAATGACATGTGTTTTATTCATAAACCTAATTAGTTATACTTGCATGATTTGGATTCACTATGTTGATTTACAATATTTTCATACTATTTTTTTCTTTGGATACATGATTTCAAGATCAAAGATATCATATAAAATTCATGCAAGAATATGATTTAGATGGTGGAAATAGGTATAGAAAAATATAATTTTCCTATAGATCATATCATTTCAATTTGTATATTTGGATTCACTGATTTTTTATAAGGGTTTAAATTTTCTTAAATTTAATTATGTTAGAATTTATCTTTTCTGTTAATTAGGTAAAGCATAAATAATTTTGTTGATATATGGTAACATTTTTTTAATTAAAATTATTTATATATAATTTTTTTATTTTATCCTTATGATGATTTATATGGTTTTCCCATTGTATTATAAATTATTTCCTACTTGGTGTAAAAATGAAATCCTTCCAAATATGTTTGGGAAGACATTAAAATTTTTTTTTGGATTTGATTTTACATGATATTATATATTATAAAAAATCATGTAAAATTCTATAAAGTCGATGATGATTTAGTGAAAGTGGATGATTTATTGAGATATTCCATAAATATTTGAATCCTATGATGTTTTTACGAATATATCATAAGTGGTTATATAAATATATATTTATCCATGTATTTGTTTCTAAATTATTTACACCAAATAATTTATAGCTTTTATATGAATGGTATATTATTGGATAATATTTAATAATATGAAAACCATTTCATTTTAATTATTTAATGTTTTTAATAAAATGACCCTAATTATTAGTTATAATTTATTTATTGTTTCTTAGGATAAAATTCTATTTATGATTGATGAAATAATATGGCAATATCATATTGAATTGGAATTCATATACCCATGTGTCATAATGGATGTGTAAATAATTTATAATCAAGGAGTATCATTGAGTATTATTTAATATTTCTACTACCATATGATGAATTTGTGACTTAGTGAGAAGATACTAGTTGATTCATTCCAATCTATAAATATATCTTCTTTTTTAATCATTTTCTTTAGAGAGGCACAATCATGTCATGGGTGGTAAAAGGATCCTCATAATGATTTGAATTATAATTTTAGCCAATGGATACACCATTTTAGAGTGAGATCAATGGTTTCCAAACAATGGTATTTATGATACATTTGATTAAATATTATTATTATATCCATCTACATATATCGATAATAATATTCATCATTTAATTTATAAAATGGATCAAATATCAGTATTTTTTTATCATAGAACATTTTTAGTATTATTATTTTTTGATAGGATTAATAATAAATAAATCCTAATAATCATAGTTATTGATGTTTTTGTTTGTTTAGGTTTCTATAGAGATGAAATTCCACATCATGATTACATTTGAGGGAAAAAATAAAATAAATTTAATTAATTTATAAACAGAACAAAAATATGTATGTGTATCATTGGTATATCTAACATAAACAAGACTTCAAATCTATTATTTGATAGTGAGTTCCCAAATAAGACTCTTGGTGTATTGTGGGACATATAGTTTTGAGTGATACCATTAGATGATATTACTAAATTTATAACATGTTTTATACAATCCATGATTTCATTATATGAAGATAATCAATTGTTAGATAGATCACATAATAGTACCTCAAATGGTCAAATTGATAACACCCTCACAAAATAAATATTTAATCTCCCGATTAACAAATAATATCACAATATCTCACATTAATCATTGATAATATAACAATGTGTATGAAAATTTATTAAATATATATATTAAAATTGACACTTTTTATGTGGGTTATAATGGTATTATCTCCTTCCATGTCTTATTATTTTTGGAAAGGTTTTTCTCACATAAATTTTAAAAAAGAAAAATATCATAATAATTATAAAATTAAAAATATTAAAAATAATTAAAATAATATATGTGCTCTATTATCTACATGTGATATACATATTTCAATAAATATGGAAATAAAATATATCCATTGGTATCATTATAATATGATTTATAGGATTTTATTTGGATTAAAATCATATTATGAAATAAAATTAACATAGGTATTTGAAAAATATCCACTCAGAATATAATTTATTGATTTTGGAAAATGAAACACATAATATATGCAAGCCTTTATAACATATTTATATTGATTTATTATTTCCATGAATCTATTTTTGAATAATAACATAATAATTTATTTATTAAATAATGAAATATTTTTGGGATTAACATCCATGTTGACCAATTTATCATTATATAATTAACTAAAAATACTTGGTTGATAATTCCAAAATAAAAACCCTAATATCTGACCATTTAAAATATATTAGTTGAATTGATTAGTATGTCTTATTAATCAATTGTGGATTATGAAAAAATTTATTAACCATAAAATTATGCATTATTTTTTTCTTCATTAACACATATTTATTTATTCCATATATTTTTCTTCATAGGATCCCCGAATTACCTCTTATAAATCTATTGAAATACACTACTTCCAAAAAGTGTTTTTTACATTGGTTATTTTTCAGTTTTTACATATGATTTTTGGAAAAATTTATTGTATGGGATGTTATAAATATTGTTTGTTATGTTGGTCATTTTAAAATCGGCTTAAAAAAAGAAATCTAAAGCCATTTTCTTGTAGTTTCCTAAAAACCCAACATAGAAAACGGTTCACATATTGGGTTAATTACATATATTTTTTAATAAAGGTCATAATATGTTATTTATCTCTTCATTTATTAAATAAATGATGATATAAAAAACCCCTATGATGTGTTTTTCACGTCATTTTTCTAATAACTTAGGTGGAAAATAGGGTTATCAGATCAATTATTTTCATAAACTACATGATAAACCTATTTCAGTATCGATTTTTCACAGTGGTTAAAAACTAACAGATGTGAAAACATATATACTACGTCAGTTATTAAAAAAACAACATAAAAAATAATCCCTATGCATTTAATACATTTTTTTATAAACTAGAATATGTAAAAATCAATTAGTTTAAAAAATACAGTTCATCCATTACAATGCATGACAAAAGAAGTACTGAAACAAACAAAAAACAAACCAAACAAAAAGCAATGGACACAACTCCCCCACCTCCTAGACACCAGCTACCCACATGGATAACATGAACCCCCTGTACACCTTCTACTCCCTAGGACACCCATCCAACCCCTAGACCCCCCACCCCCTTAGACGGCCCGCCCCCACCCCCAGGGAATCCCCACCCCCTGGACACCCCCACCCTCTGGTCACCACCACCCACTTTATGCACTCACCCCATGGACACCCCCACCCCCTGGAAACCCCCCACCCCCTGGACACCCTGCAACCCACTAGACTGCCCCCCAGGACACTGGCCCAGCACTTTGATATCCCCCACCCACTAGACACCAACTCACCCCACTGAACAGCCCCCAACCCTTGGATACCCACAACCCCCTTGAGTAACCCCACTGGACACCCCACCCCCTGGACAACAATTTCCACCCCCTTGACCCCCCAACCACTGAAACCCCCACCCCCACCCCACCGTTGTGCACACCCTCCCACCAACTGGACACCCTCCCACCCATTTGAAACCACCCCACCACACTAGATAGCCGCCCCACCCCATTTGACAACTCCAACCCCCTGAACACCCCAACCACCTTAGACAGTCCCCCACACCTTGAACACCCCACCCCCTGGACAACACCTACCACCCGAGCAAACCCCCCACCCATAGAACCCCCCCCCCCCCATAGACACCCCCCAATCTCTAGACACCCTCCCACCCACTAGACACAACCCCCACCCCACTGGAAACCCCCCCAGACAGCCCCCACCCCCAAGACATCCCTACCCCCTTGGACCCCCACCCCCCCTAAGACACCCCCACTCACCTGTATATCCCCTCCCCCATTGACATCACCACCCTTGGAAACCCTCCCACCCCCTAGACACCCTCCCACCCACTAGACACCACCCCACCCCACTGTACTTCCCCCAACCCCCTGGACATCCCCCACCACTTAGACACCCTTGAACCATTGGATTTCCCCCACATCCTTGAACACCCCAAACACCAAAACAACCAATCCAACAACCTCCCTCTCAGACCATGTTATCACATTTAAACATAGACCACCCACCAACCGTCTTAATCTCTATGATACATCTGATATACCGATCAAGGTCATTTTAATCAATGAAAAAAATGTTTTCTTCTGCTCATTCAAAATCCACATTTCTTTCTCATTTGGATGACACTATTTGAACTCATTAATATTCAATGTGATATAAAATTTAGAATCACCTATGTTATTTACGATGTATAATTGTAACTTCTTCATCTTCTCAGCTGAAAATTATTTTCCTTTCAATCCATTAATCTCCCAACCCTTATTGTTATCCATTCTATGGGGAGATGGAGAGAATCCTTTATGCTCCGCTATAGCCTTATTTCTCGTACAAAAATCCACAACCACTTCAAAAAAGTTCTTTTCAACAATGGAGGTATTAGGTTTATATAAATTCATAACATACCCACTCAATATTTTTATATACCATTCCTAAGGATGCATCCAATGATGTTAAACTAGTCCACAAAACATTATTTCTCAAACTAGATAAAGCACTAAATGAACCATTATATCAAAACAAATATGGAAGAAAATACATTTCCAATTGACAAAGTATAGAAATTGCATCATTTTGAAAAAATTTCAAAGAATTTACATCAGTCACCTTATTACAAATTGAATTGAAAAAATAAAACAACTTCATTATAGTCATTCTGACACTGATGGAAAATATTCCACCTAATTCAACCATTAAAAGTTGTTACATCATGATGTGACAATATGAGATTTAAAACCTATCAAATTAAAATCCTTTAAAGATAATTTTTTTACATTTGAATAATATCAATGATTCATTTTCACATCATTAATACACTTATAAAAATTAATTTTCTCCATCTTATATAAAGTAAGACAAGCTGGGGGAAGAAATTTTCATCTTCCATTAAGAGTGGGAGCTAACATTGAATGTATTCCCCTTGATAGTAATTATAATCATTCATTCAACCCATGTTTAGTATTTCATGTAATATATTAAAATTTTCTATTTAGATGGTCACTGATATTCATCTCCACATGAATGAAATCAATATTTTTCTTCACATCATGACCTGTCCAATATGGGAGCTCCCAAAATATTGACATTTCCATTCAAATATGTCAATCATTACCAGATTTATGTGTCATTCCCAATAATTGTGATGTGTTTTGACCCTCTCATATTATAAATCAGGGGATAACGATTATGGAGAAATATCAAATTCTTGTGTGAATGCCTTTTTTAGTCTTTTATAAGAGTGATCCATTGAAAAAAACATTCGATGACCCATGTATATTGTTTTCCTCCCATGATGAAATTGACAATATGAAGTCTATTTTTCACAAATTGGAAATTCTTTATACCCCTTAACATGGTATCCAAAAAAATTTCCATACATTAGGAAGACATTTATAGTGAATTTAAGCACTAAATGTAGTTAAAAATATTCCATTTTATAATAATCATACACCCTAATATCATCCTCCCATAAAATATTCAAATCATAAATAAATAGTGAAAAGAAAACATCAATATAATTTTTTCATAGCTTAAATCAAGAGATAACTGTACTCAAAATGACATATTTTTATTTATACAAACATCGGGAGAGGGGTTGTAAATTAATAATAAAATAGACCATGAACTATATCTACTACTGAGGGATCAGTATGAATTCATTCCCATGTGAACAACGCAATTCTGAGATTTCTAATTTCATATCCATGTGTATGATATTGCTCTTCAATATTCTTCCATTTTGGAAAATCAGTTGGATGTCTTATTTTTCGTCATATATCCTCTCATCAACATGACATATTAACCTTTTTGAATCATGTGAATTAGAAAATAAACATTTTAAATGATAAATTAAAGGTTGATTCCAAAATACCTTGGTAGGGATATGTGTAATCTATACATCAGCTTGTGATTTTTCTTTGAACATATATTAGGATGTCCTATATTTAAGACACTCTATCATAAATTCCAATACCTTCTTATATATCATATAGTCATTCAGACCGGCATGCATTTTACTGTTTCCCAATCCAGTGGGGCATAATTTCTTCATGGAGTTATAATGTGAATTTGAAATATGGTTGTCTTTTGGAAGAATGTCTTTCAACAATTTATGTTTCAAAGCAATAGTTTTGTTAATCCTTCCATGTTTCACCTTCAAGTTATTCAATCATAACATCACCGAATAAACCGTAAAATCCATAAAACGAGGATATAAGAGTTTTTCAGCATCACCATATAGATGTGAAACTTCCAATTCTATCTTAATTTCTTCTTCTATAATATTACAAATCATTTCTTCAATTCCATCAGAGTTACCATCTTGCAAATAATCATCATTAGAAGATGTAACATTGTGTTAATTTTCACCATACCATATCCTAGGGCTGTAACTAAGATTAAAAACATGAAATATCAGTTGATTTTTGATGTAACTACCTTTCAATTTCTTCATATTCAAACATTTCGGTCATGGATAGAAAACCATGTCACTGTTTGGATCATTTCGTTTAGAAATTTCACGAAGGAATAAACACCTTACAAATATTCATTACTCATTAAATTCACCCCAGACCAACTTTGACTAATTTTTAACTATAACAAATATCCAAATTATACATCTTTATATAGTAATCCAAATTTATGTTTATCTGAAAAATATAAAAATTTCAATCGAAAACAATTTTGAAATATAAAAATAATCTATTCATATTTGAAAAATATATTCCTGAAAATTATTTCAAAAAAATATATTATTAGAAATAACAGTTGTCAATTCATCTTGGATCCTTTCTTCAAAAGGTACACAAATAATACATCCTAGTGAAATTGGATACATAATTCACCATACCATAAAATTGAAATATATAATATTAATATTAAAATATGTATACATTCAGTACAAAAAATTAAAACTACACAAATGTTTTGAAACAATAGGGATAACCCACTATAGCCTTTCTTATAAAAAACCCAATAGTATCACACACTGTTGGAATTATTGTCGTTGAAATAGCCCAATACCAACTATTTTATAGGAACCGTTGTTATAGACTACATGAAATTAAAATATTCCAACAGTTTCAATGAAACTATGGGGAATTATATATATGAAGGGTGTGTCCAAAGGGGTAGGGGTATGTCTAGGGGTGGTGGGGTCTATCAAATGGGGTTGGGGTTATCCAAGGGGGTGGGGGTGTCCAGGGGGTGGTGTGGGATTTCCAGGAGAGTGGGGTGTCCAGGGGGGAGTGGTGGCGAGGGTGTGAGGGGAATGTCCAACCCCAACCCCATTGGACACCTACCCCACCGACGTCGACACCCCATGGACACTACCACCACCCTGGACAACCCCCCACCCAATAAACAACACTGCCACCCCTTAGGAAACCCCCACCCAATGTACACTCCCACACCCCGGATACCCCCTACCCCCTTGAACGACCCACTCACACCCTAGAAACCAACACCACACCATGGAGACCCCATCCCCCCATGGACACCATACTCACCCATACCCCCTTGGACACCCCCTGGAAACCACCACCCCCTGGACAACACCCCCACCCCATAGACACCCATACCCCCTTAGAAGTCCCCTCATATCCCTGGGAAACCACATCCACACCAACCCCTTGGACACCACCTAGACACTACCTCCCCCTTAGAACCCCCCCCCCCCTCGGGCATCCCATCACACCTCCAGACAGCCTTCCACACCATGGACAGACCCCACCCCCTAGAAACCCCCACCATCAAAGACACCGCCAACCTCTATAGACAGCCCACTAAACCATTGGAACCCCCCACCCCTGGAAACACCCACCCCATAAATAACCCCCACTACCTAAATAGCCCCCCACCCATGAGGACACCCCTACCCCTTGGACCCCCTGGATAACCCCTACCCCCTGGACAACCCACTCATCAACCGGAAACCATTCATACCCCCACCCCATGGACACCCCCACCCCTTGAACACCACCCATAAATCCCTACCACATAACATATTTCCCTAGACACACCCAACCCCCTAGACACCCTTACCCCCTTGAAAAGCCCCTTCACCCCTTGAACACCACCCCCACCCCCTTGGACAAACCCTGGACACCCCCACCACCTTGGACAACACTCACCCCTCTATATAGCCCCCCTCCCCCACCCTAGATATCCCCCACCTAAAGAATACCCCTATCCCCTTAGAAAACCCACCCACCCCTGGACACCCCTTTCCCACCCCCCTGTACACCCCCTGGACTCCCCAACCCCCTTGGACAACCGCCCTCGCCCTCTGAACACTACCCCACCCCATTGAATAGCCACAACCCCCTTGGATAGCTCCCACACCACCCTAGACACCACCCCCACCCCCTTTTACAACCCCTGGACACCCCCACACCCTGGATACCCCCAACCCCCAGGACACCCACACCCACTTGGACCCCCACCCCCATCGACAACCCCAGTACGCGTACACACAAATGATAGAACACCCACAAATAATAAACATTAATGATATAACATCAATGTTATATTTTAATAGAAAAGAATTTAGCATGTAAAAAACGGAACACTAGGAAAATTACCATAATTTCAAGAACAAATAATGAAAAAAAATCTCAAAAATTTATTTTTTGTTATTGTTAAAAATAAAAAAATATTAGAAACTAAGTTGTGCGAGCATTAATTGGGGGTTTAAAGTTGACATGATATATCTGGTGTTAATAAAGATGATGAATGATGTTGGAAAAATGAGGCTTGAGGGAAAAAATATGAAGAATTTTTTTTAGGTTTTCCATACGAGAGAGACAAGTCGCAGGTCTCCTGATCGAAGAAAATAGAAAGACTGAATATGGGGTGAGGTAATTCATTTTAATGCTTTATCACGTCGGTTATTTAATAACGGACAAGATAAAATATTTTTTTTATATTTATATTATTAGTTATTTAATAACCGACGTGATAGATTTTTGAGATTTTCATTATCAAGTCAGTTATAAAATATGTGACTTGATAATGTTCCAAGAATTCATATTTCACATCAGTTATTTTATAAACAACGTGATAAGGCTAATCTCAGTATTTTTTATGTTAGTTATTTTATAAAAAATGTAAAACATTGATTCTCATCAAATTATTATGTTGGTTATTGTATAAACAACCTGATAAATCAATTTTTATAGCTTTGCACGTCTGTTATATAGAACATATGTGATAAATGACAACCTATTAATTTTTTTTCTAGTAGTGATAACACCACAATTAATTTACCTTTAATATCTCAGGTGGGATACAATTACATTAAATGCACACACAACACAAACATTGGATGAATAGAAGGGGTGTAGAACACTTAAGGGATATCCCAACAATCCAAACATATTTATTATGTATATGGACAACAGTACTAGTGGGAATGAAGCCCATTACAAGGCCCAAAGGCCAAATAACTTGTGAAATGGCCTAGAGTAGAGTCATGTATACAACATAAAAGCATGTGTCGTGATGTTTTTATAAGGTATGTTTCATCACTAACTTGTTTTATTACCAATATCATGACATGTATATGACTATAATAGTTACTACACTAATCATGGCTTGATCTCGAGAACCCAAGATTTCATGACCGGTGGCATAGTACCACTCTACCTCAACATTGTCCCGTAATATATATATAATTCTACTTATGTTTATATCTATAATAGAAAACACACACATATATATATAATATAATTAAATAAGGCACCTCATATATAAATATAATAGAACACTAATAAATATACATCACACATTCCTTGATTCAAAATAATTCATTATTCCATTTTTTAATCGAAATACATTTTTACGAAACAACAAAAAATTTTATATATAATAAAAGGGGAAAAATTATAAATTAAAAAAATTGTACATCATGTCAATTATCATGGTGAATTTTACTAAGAATTTATAGTAATTTGAGGTAATTATTTATAATACATTGATGATCCATTATCACTACATAGTTTTGAAACAATTAATAATTATAAATGGTAGTTACTAATACTCAAATTCATAATCCTTATGAATATTTTACAATATTTAAAAAAACTATAAAACAATTTATTTATTGTACTCAATTAAACAAAGTAAAGAATACATATAATATAAACATAATTTTGTTTGTTTTGTTAGAAAATCTATGTAATTAGATACTAAAAATTGAAAATATAAATTTGATATAAATAATTTTAAATTTTTCATTAAACATGGAGAACCCACAACCCTTTCACATATATTCATGATATAAAGGCCAATAAATTAATTTCCATGAGTAATTGACATTTTAAGGATAATGAAAAATTAGATGATGTGGGGTTATAATAGTAATATTATCATAGAGTATGATCAAGATATATTTTTCAATAATTTTTATTTACATTTAATATGAGTGTTTACCTAGAGGTGTGATTTATATATTAGATATATAAATTAATTTCTATGTATTACCTTATATTTTTTTAATGCATTGTATCATTATTTGGTGGTTAATATTTTTTTGAATTAAAATTATTACATTAAAACTAAAAATATAGTAACAGTAATATGTGGAAATTTTTTAGAGATACAGGAATTTGGTATATTAGAATGACTCAAACAGAGGTCATTGTAAAATATTGGAACACTCTGAGATAGGTTGATTATTATATTTTTTATTGATTATGAGGATTTTATTCAATTGATCTTGTTAAATTTACATTGAATATATGGAAGTATACCAAAATATATTTTTTGTAATTTGTTAAATAATGAAAATTTTCAAAAAAAAACATTTTTAAAGAATTTCATAATTCATTTTATATTTTAATTCAATCTCAATGCTTGAGTTTTTTTATAAATATTAGGATTAAGGGTTACAATTAGTCACGTAAAAATTCACATCAATAACCATTTTCCAATATCTCTCAAATTACAATTCTTTGTGTTGGAGTATTTATAGATTTTAAATCCATCATATTTAATATTCATATAATAATTTAATGGATAAATTTTAGACCTTTAATTTTATGTGGGTCACTTTCATAATGGTTAAGGTTGGTGTTTATGCCCATTATCTTGTTCAAATTGTTTATAATAATACCAATGTCATCCATGATAGATAGAAACATCATTTTTTTATATAAGGGTTAAATATGTTTTCATGGTTCTTATGTATATTAATATTTCAATTCCCTATATGTGTAATGGATGTTAATTATGGGATAATGTTATAAATAGAGGGTCTATATTATCGGCATTATTTTTTGGATTTTGTAAAAGTGTACAAGTACATATCTATATTGTATTCCATCGAGTCAACTAATTTTTGTTCTATTGAATTAGTATTGAATAGATGTATTCTTGTATTGAGGGTCAACTTCATATTATTTTATAAATATTTCATCTAGATATATTCAGATATTATGATATTATATATTCCTTAATTTGAGGATATATGAATAGATAGTGAATGGTGAAATAATATTTATTCTATGTTATAAATGAATCTGAAGATATATTTATATATGAAATCAAATCATAGTAATTTATAGTCTATAAAAATTGATAATTTTTATGTGAATTATGAAGTTAAAATTTATATATTTGGTGATAACCAATAAAGGTTTAGAATAATGTGTAGTTATATTTAGGGTTTTAAATAAACGATTTGAAGGATATAATTATGAATTTTTAGATATAAAATATTATATATTAGTATTTTAACAAAATATGATTAAATTTTACATAAATCACATGATATAATGAAATAATTATTTTATTCAAATCAGCTATAATTTTTATGGTATTATAGTCTAGTTGTATGGTAGAGTGATTACATTGATGGTTTTCTATTTGATATAAGGAATAATAATATTTCCTCACCATGGATTAATATAATGTTTGTTTACAATTTTATAACATTTTATATTCATTGTGAAGATGTTGTATTTTAAAAATATTCACAAATCCATCACATATATTGGTTTCATGTTATCCAAGAAAACCATGTTTAATTGGATGACTGATCAAATTAAACTTAATTCAATCCATTACCAAATTTTCTCTTCCATGATTATTATTTGTACTTAGTTTTATTTTTCCAATGAATATACAAAATAAATGTAATTTTATTTTCCTAATGTACATCCTGGATTGTTGCATTTCCAAATGTGTTAGTACAATTTATTAAAATAGAATCTTTAATATTTTATTGTATGTTGATATTAGTTTTATTATTATTCAAACATCGATGTTAATTTTTAATATCAATGTTATAATCAGAGGTGATGTGGAGTAACTTTATCTCATGTAATAATAGTTCCACAAATTTTGATTGATGCATTGTAAATTGTCATACTATAATGAGTTTTATTCTATCTATCATATCTTGTATTTCTATTATTATATGACATGTTGTGAATTAATTAATAATTTAATTCATTACTTTATATATTTTTAGGTGTATTTATTTTTATAATCTATCAAGGGTATTTTATTTATTATATGGGTGATTATACTCATGGTACTAGACATAAATCCCTTCAGAATTAGAGGTAGTATAATGGTAATATAAATGATCACATATCTCAATCAAGATTAATATATGGTAATTGAAGATAGTATATATAAAATCATAAATAATTTATATTAATTTTTCATAAATTACGAACTAGTGAGTACTCTATTTGTTTTATAAGATAATACTATTATTTTAATCTGTTATTTATTGTGGGTAGTATAAATTTTCTATAAATTTTGTGAAACAATATGATTCTATCAAAAAAATATTACCATCTATGGATCCTAATGGAAATTTAATTGACTATATTCTTGCATTTTAGAAAACTGTCCATTGTTCCATATTGATTTCTAAAAAATGTAAGATTGGAAACATTATGGGTTATTTGAAAATTATAACAAGAGAGTAACACCAAAACACATAATCATAGATAAACTCACATATTTATGGGATGAACTAAAACTTTGAGAACCAAGATCATCATGAATTGTGAAAATGATTCATTATTTCTAAGATCCTCTTATAAAATAAATAATTTATAATATATATGAGTCATAGATTAAATTTTGGAATGGAAAATATTATTCTACCTTTAGTCAAATATATGTCTAAAACATTCACAACAACCAACATCACATGAGAGAAATATCTTTTTCCAAATAATATAATGGATTATTTATCTATTATTTTTAGTTTATGATTACTATGGGTATTGAGTATCATATGATGTTCCCATGGGAACACCAAAAAAGAGGTAATATAATCCAATTCAGGGGATTAATTTTTTCATGTTCATTTAAAAATGATCCACAAATAAAATTTCACCCTAGGGATGATCCAGTTGTAAATTCATATCTACTGACTATTTATAAATTTATTTAACAATCACCTAGTGAATTCCAATGAAGACTGTTTATAGGATATAATAACATTTTTCCCAAAATTATATTTCATAAGACACATATCATGAGATAATCCAATGATTGGAGGATGTTGATATAAATATTAGACAATATTTAAGAAGGACTAGTGTATTGAAAACTATTAGTTTGTGAATTTTTATTAGAATAATCACAATAATAATTGAGTAAATTTATATATAATAAATATTAATATTTTAGATGAATTTTTAATGTGATAAGTCACATTAACGATGATTTATTATTAGTGAAAAATAATTTTGAAAAAAAATAACACTATTTGATCATTGAGAAATGTAGTTTCAATGCATGGTCATTTAGATTGATTTATATGAAGTGTGTAGAGATCATCATTTCATCTTAGTGTTATATTAAATTTATCAGTATCATTATTTATAATGAACATTTATTCTCTATTTAGAAGTGATTTATTAATGTTATGTTATAGTGAAGATGATATCCAACAAGAGATACATAAATGTCGAGATTCAATAGTGTTTCATATATAAGGGATTATATGATATATGTTTATAATTAATGGATAATTGTTTTTCTACGGTTTCATTTGATATTATCCACCATCTATGTTTTTTTATCCTAATTTTGTTGTTATTATTCATTAGGTAACAACTCATATATTATATCAAATATATTTTTGGTTTAAGTTATAAAATATGGATATGATTAAAAAAAGTTTGACTCAAGACACTATTAGGGGGATTAATTAGGGTGTATATTTTTATTACATTACAATGGTTCTTATTCCATCTTTTGTTGAACTCTTTAAATATGATTCAGATAAAAGTGAATAATCATCAAAAAATATATAGAATGAAACAAGGTATGTCGATTTTACATTGTTACAAATAAATTTATATTATATTTGTAATAGCCCAGACCTACCCAGTATATTCCTTTGTAAAAATATGGTGTTTGAGGTGTTCTGAGAGGTCAATATGACTTATCCCCAACACATTTAGAAATTTCTTGTTCTGTGAACAGTGCATCATGATTTGTGAATATTATCATCAGTGAGATAGTTGTGAATAGTTTCGTCACTGAGATAGAGGTGAAAAATGTAATTGGTCAGCCTCGCGTGAATAGTGTCATCGTTGATATAGATGTGAACTATTTCATTGGTGAGACAAATGTGAAAAGATTCAACTGTGAGGAAAATTTGAATAGTTTCATTGGTGAGATTTATAGTGTCATTGGTGAGATATATTTGGACAGTGTCATTAGTGAGAATTATGTGGATAGTTTCATTGGTATGGAAGATGAGAACAATGTTATTAGTGATACAAATGTGAAAAGTTTAATTCTTGAGTCATTTTTATTATCAGTGTCGGTGATTCATTTATATGCTCTATATCGGTAATTCATTTTTAATGTTGGTGTTGGTGAGTCATTTATACTCTTGTAATTATTGAGTCATTTGTACTGTTAGCGTCAGTGAGTCATTCATATTGTCAGCATCGGTAGGTGTAATGTTCTTCCAGCCATTAGTATGCTTACATTGTTTCTAGCCATCTGTATGTGTACATTGTTTCCTGCATCCTACAGTATATCCCATTTAGTGTATTCATTGACCAAAAATGCCTTCAAGGCCTTGTTTTAAAGGATTTAAGGTCGATTATAATCCCATAGCTCTTATATTAAATTATCTTATGCTTGGTATGACGTTAATTGGTTAAATGTCTTATATTATTGTGATGCAATTTTAATGAACACTATAGCTTATCTTAAACTGTTAGTCCATTAAATCTTAAAAAGGGAAGTGATATCATCCTCTCATGTTCTACCTTCTTGTTCCCAGGTGAAATATGCTCTAGCCTTTTTTTCTTCGAATAAGTGTTTTGTGAAAGAACATTAATCCTCGAATCATGTCCCCATGGTGTTTCTTCCTACTACATGCACACCCCCGGTTTTTGTGCAAGCATCAAGTGTCATTCCATCGTCGATAGATGTTATGATCTACCTATGTTCATGTGTTATCTTTGATCATTATTCTCTTGTTTCTCTATGAAATGCTATTGAATGTTATCTCCAATCAACTAATAGAGTTTTCTTAGGTTTTTATTGGTGCAGTCGTACTATAATATACTCATGTGGATGTTATTGTCATAGATGGAGGCGACCGTGAACCATTATGTAAATAGTTCTCATCTAGAAAACATTATGAACATTTTGAGATGGGGGGTTAATTTCCTCTCTATTATTTTATGTTAAATGTCAGAGTTATCAGGATTCATCACACTGGATCACAATGTAATTAAAATAATAAATAATTAAATTTAATAAATAAATTTTTATTGATCTTATATTATTTCCTATTGTTCTTCTAGATAGTTTGGTATCTATTCTTTCCATTTTTTTAGCATTTATTTCCTTATAAAAATTCATAAATAACAGAATCCTAGATTAATTTCAAATATTTTTTCAAGATAAATAGGCATGTAAATGAAGCTAATTATTGTTCTAATTTTATGTTAATAAAATTAATTCTTAAAGAATGTTTTTTTTGATAGATTACTATTTAGTTTTCCCATATTTCGAACCTAAAAACAATAAATTAATAATTAAATATGGATTAAAGAACTAACTATTTGATAAAATGATAATCCATCGAAGGGTTCTGAGTTATCCTCTTTCTTGTAAGGTTGAGTGACTTGTGCATTGGATCCATCAATGATCATTATTTATGAATGATGTATTCCTTATTTAAGGTCCAAGAGACCAGATGATATGATGTTTGTTACCTTTTTCTTGTGTCATGATGTGAGCATGGATGGCAACTGTGATATGTGGGGGAAGGGAGGCCTAGTGGTTATGGCAGCAGTTGATGTTTAGATTGTTGAGACACATAAATTTATATATGTGGATGTGAGGTAGGACACCGAAGATGATGAAACATAATGTTTTGAATTATTTCATGCTTGCTAAATCAAATTAGTTTTTATCTGATTTACATTATCCACTACTCATGGAAGTGGTTCATTCTTACCCTCCTTCCAAAAGGGGATAAGTTTCACAGGTTATGCCACCTACTTTCCATGTTTATCCTCTCAAGAGAGGATAGTTCTGTACTCTTTATCTATTTGGAATAGACTATATGGGTAGATCATCTACTCAACATGTTAATCCCCCATGTTTTTAGTTTCATAAAATGTATTTCTAGAATACTTGGTAATATGGGAATGTAATATAGCTGTTAATAATTGATTGAATAAATGATGTTAACCGATGTGGTTGAATATTGCAGGGACGCAATGATAAGAACTAAATATAATTGAATAGTTTAATTTTTGTTTTATTATAATAAAATATAATTTGTAATTATTAATGATTAATTAATATTTAAATAGTTAGTTTACATAACGTGAACTGATAAAAATGGAATTGAGTAATATATAAATGTCATTAAATGGTTATATGTTTATAAAATACCTAGTCTTAACAGTGGAATTTAGTGGTCCAAGAGACATTAGCTGTATTAGATTCTAAGGCTAGGTTATTCCCAAAGCGTGGTTTGGATCTAGAATATATTTTGTCCTTTAGTTTTTCGATATGCTACTCCACCCGGTATGTTTGGGAAACTAACACCCAAAGGTTCTTGAGTCCTAGGAGTTGTTTTCCCAAACATTCTTATGGGAGGACTGATGGATTACTACTGCCTTTTGCACCACACTCTTATCATGGTCGATAATAGTTCTTGTAGGCATATAGGATATATTTCCCCATATGTGTGTGTAGAGGGTTGTAATAGCCGGTGGTTATTCACACACATATATTCTGGATATGGTTTCTTATGGTGTAGTATGGGTTTAATTTTTATAGGATGTAATTCCATGAATATACTTACTATATGTATGAGCTATAATGGCATGAGTATTAATACCTTATGTATGATACAGATAATGTGAAATTTTTTGATCCTATAAACTACCTTGTTAATTTTGTTAAGTAGACGTTGTGGTTTTTTTATGAGTTGAATATTGTGGTTCTTATGCCAGGTGTCAATGGGCAATAAATTTAGAGAGAGATGCTTATGACGTTTGACATTGGGGTGAAGCAGAAAACTAGTTTGTAAGTTTTAGCAGGTAACCTTGAAATTATTTATTATATTATATACTCTTTTATTCAGTACTTGGTTAGAGTATCCATTGTGAGGCTGGGAATGTAGTAAACTTATTTAGCTAACAAGTTAGTTTCACGTGCTGTTCAATATGATTTAGTATGATTTATTTAAATTTTAATTAGAGGCTATGTGGAGGATCCTTATGACTATACTATTATACTCACTCTACATATATTTAGACTATTTATTTAGTCAATTCGAGCAGGTTGGAGATCAATCTGGTTACTACAATCATAGGGTTTGTGGATCTGCTTAGTCTTTGAGGTCACTTCTATTTTTACAATCCTTTGGTACATGAAGTTTTCATTTTCAATGGTTGTTGTTTTTCATGAAATTAGATATGTGTACTTTTGATATCTTTTAAATTACAGTCTGGGATGTAGTTGGTTGGTCTCTATCTTATCTCTATCTTTCTCATGTGTTCTCTTATATGGTAATGTATCTCATTTTTGTGGTTACTATACCCTAGTGCTAGTCACTAACCTGATACCTACTAGAGGTGGGACTTAAGGGGCACTAGATCAATTATAACATTTTATTCCAATAAAGGGTACAACTTGTGGGGACGAGGTCATAAAAGAGTTGTATCAGAGGTCTAGTGGAGGGATATGGTAGAATTTGTTGTTAGGAATATGTGAGGTTGTATGGGTTTGTTGGGAAATATTGTTAGTCATGTTTATCATGTGATGTAAACACTAAAGGCCATCTGAACTGATGCACATATCATTATGTTTATAGTGGTTTAAAAACGAGGTGATACTACAAGCAGGGTAGATACATAAGAATGGATCATAAATCATACTTATTTGTTCATGTGTTTTAATGGGTAAAAAATGGTATAGTTTACCCTAAAATTAATACATGAATACAATTATTTAATTAATATCCATTGTACCATATTCCAGGTTTTGGAGCTCTAACTGTTTGAAATTTTTTATGTACTTCTCCAGGTAGAAATCCTCATCATGTTCGTGCAGAAGATGTCCAGCAGGCTGCGCCAACAGATCCTCTTAAGTTGGTGGATAATGACAAGGACACGTAGAGGAGGACACTCTGAAAGTTTCAGTTCTATAGTCTGTAGAAATATGGGGGATCCATTTTAGTTGCATTCGTTGAAGACTGGTTGGAGGAGGTTGAGATCGCCTTCAATTCGATTTGTCCCCAGAATGAGAACTAGGTGTCTTTGGTTGGGACGATGAAGTGTGGGGAAGTGAGGAGTGGAGGTTATTGTTTATTTGGGATCTTGAGGAGTTGGATATTTCATGGGAGGATTCTCAAGACACATTCATAGTCGGGTTTCTTTCTTCGATCGTTAATGTATCAATTCTCAAGGAGTTTCTTACCCTTTGCCCGGGGTTCTTCTATGTGCAGGACATTGGAATTCATTTTAGGAACCTTTTACAATATGCTTCAGACCAGGTTCCGGATGAGGTTGCTATGGTGAAGAAATTCAGCAGGCCATTCATCCAGAGATCCAGTGCTAGGATATACCATTAATGTTGACGACATATCCTGAGGTACCAGCAAAGATATAGGTCATTGATGGGATATTATATGGAATAATATATTTACAAGTGGGGAGTCGTTAGGATTCCTCACAAATTAGAGATGTGGTCTGGGGTTCATGATTTTCAACGAATAAGAGTTTCTATTATACTGGGGGTATGTTCCAGCCCTCAACATCTCATTTATCTTGGGTTGGTGGCTCTTAGTACTATGCTAATGGATCAGGCACTTATTTCATGTAGAGGACAATGTCCGCAACAATTAGAATTACCATCCATTCTGAGTGGTCATTATGCACTAGGTGTTCCACACCAGGTTCCTCCATTGAGGCAGTTCAACCCGAGATAGCAGATACAGGTTTTAGTAGCATTGGATCTGTAGAGAGCATATGGGTCAGGTAGTTGAAAACATCATGATGCTACTCTTCCTCAAAGATCCTATCATGGCCATGGTCATGGTCATCATTCGAGTCATAGAGGTCATGGAGGATGACGTGGTCAGCTTCATTCTTTGGCATTACCATCACCAGGGGAGTCAGGCATCGTTCAAGATACCCATTTCTTATTTTCAACATGGGTGAATGCCTTGTTTGACTCAAGATATACACACTATTTCATATCTCATACACTTTTCCATGACTTGAGACATGAAGAATAGAGGATTCCAGTGACCTAAGGATTAACTATGTTAGTTGGAGAACAAGGTGACTTTTTTGAAGTATGTAGAGACTGTGATCTTGTATTAGGGAACCAACGCAGTTGGGGTTATTTATTATGTTTATGGATAAAATCACATTATATAACCTTTAGTATGGATTTTTTTAATTTGGTGCATGATATTCTGGATTGATTTAGGAGGTGGGTGGTGTTAATTGATGCTGGTTGAGAGTCAGTGGTGATTGTTGGCGAACAAAACCATCAGATGGGTCAAAGGCATGTTTTTTCCTTGTCATCCTTGATGGATGGGATAAAGAGGAGTTATTTGGATGATTGGCCGTTGGAATTTACAAGGGTCATAGAGGAATACCCTAATATCATTCCAGAAGAGGTTGTACCATTACCACTATGATGAATGAATGAGTTTGCGATTGAGCTACAACCATGGGCATCTCTAATTATTTTGTCATTGTATAAGATGGTCCCTTAATATTTACGTGAGCTATTTATACCAAAAGATGGTATGTTATAGTGTGGTTTTTTTGGCCAATTTTTTCACTGTGGGGTGCACCGGTTTTTCCATGAATAAGTATTATAGTAGTTTTCAATGGTCTATAGATAATATTATCATAAACAATATGTCCGTGATGAATCACAATCCTTTTTCAGATAGATGATTTACATAAAAAATTGAAGGGTTAAAGTTGGTTCTCGAAGATTTAATTGTGGTTATTATATCATTAGATGTGTGTGAAGGATGTGTATATCCCAAAGACTGTTTTTTGTTGTCATCATGAGAATTAAGAGTTCGTTATTTTGTCGTTCGGTGTGAAGAATGCTCCAGATGTGTTTATGGGGTTGATGAACGATTTTATCTGTGACTCCCTGGATAATTTTAGGGTGGTTTTGATAAATGAAATCCTTGTGTACAACATGTATGAGCTAGATAATGTAGAGTATCTACATGCCATTTTGGGATTTCATCGTCTACAATAGCTATTTGGGATGTCGAAAAAAGGTTAACTTTTAGGCTCCAATGTTCATTTCATATTGAATGTTGTGTCTTAGTATGGATAATACTTTTATTGAATGCCTATATAAGTGTTTTTGTCTTGGAAATCCCTCAAGAAAATGGTAAAGGCACGAAGCTTCTTGGGTCTCACAGGATACTATAAGAGGTTTGTAGCCTATTTCTCTTAGGTAACTACTTCTCTGACTGCACTCTCTCGGAAGGATCCAAAATTTATATTGAGATATTTGTGTTGGGTAGCATTCGTGTAACTTAAGGAGAAGTTTGTCATCACTCTAGTTGTTTTTCTGTAAGCATTGGATGTTCATTTAGATGTTTTATATGCTTCTTCGTATCTTGGGATAGGTTATGTTGAAATACATGGGACATCAGTTGTTTCTAATGGGTCCCAGTTGTTGCATCCCCATGAATGTATCGTGGCCATCCAGGATATCAATTTTGCAGTTTTAGTGTTTTCAATGAAGTAATGGAGGAATTACCACATTATAAATCCCTTTGTGGTTTTCATAGATAATAGGAGTGTAAGGTATGTTTTATAGCAGCATGAGTTGTACTTGTGGCAGTGCATATGGATGGAGTTTTAACATGAATATGACATCAAAATTTCATATACATCTGGAAATGGGAATGTTGTAGCTGATACACTAAGTAGGAAGTCACATTGATATGCAGTGTATGAATATGGTGATTCCTGGAGAGTTATTGAAGAACATTCAACATTATATTTCGATATGGGATAAGATGGGGGGAGAGGTTTTTTTCATATGACAGTGCAGTCATCTCTCGTGTAGCTGGTGGAAGAGCCCAATTTTCGGGACATAGAGGTGGACGTCTAGAGAGACCGAGTTGTTTGTGGCGAGGCCTCTGTTGGTTGGTCTGAGGACTAACAAGAACAATTTTTGTATCAAGGAAGTCTTTTTGATCATTTTTAATTCATGATATGGTTCTCATAGTTCTATAGTTATCCTTTAGCGGTGCATACTAGAGTGAAAAAGATGTACTGATCCTTGTGGAGTGTTTTTGTTGGCCTGGGATAAAGCATGTAATTGCGGAGTGTGTGTCTTGATATTTGGTCTTCCAGAGGGTGAAGGTCGAGCAATGTGTTCCTAGTGGTTTTCCCTAACAATTTTATGTTCCTCAATGGATGTGGGAGAAAATCATGATGGAGTTTTTTACTATTTTACCTCAAGATCAGGGATTCCATGATTCTATATGGGTGGTAGTGTATCATTTTGTGAAATTAGACTACTTCATAGTAATGAAAGATTCATGATCAGTGGAGGTTTTTTTGAGGCATTATCATGAGGAGGTGGTTAGACTCTATGGAGTTACATGGATGATGATTTCCAATCAAGATCCATGTTTTACCACTATAGTGTGGAAATGTCTATAGCATGATTGCAGTTCTCTGCTATGCCATAGCACTGATTTTCATCCACAGACGAATGGTCAAATAGAGCAGAACATCCAGACAATTGATGACATGTTTCACTCTTGTGTCTTGGATTTTAGAGGTTGGTGGATGAGGAACTTACCCTTAGTGGAGTTCTCTTACAAAAATAATTTCTACTACATGACCTATATGGATCCATTTTATTCCATGTTTGGCCTACCTTCTTGTTCTCTGTTGTGCTAGACTAGGGTCAGAGAGTCAGCAATTATCATGATAGAACAAGTATATAACACAATAGTGATGGTTCAGATGATTCATGCAAGGATAAAGGCTATGTAAGATCACCATAAATCAAATGTCGAACAAAGAAGGATACATTTAATGTTTGATATTTCGAATGACATGTTTTAATGGTAACTCCCCATAATGGGAAGTGAATCAATGGTCATGGGAGTAATATTTCTCCCCATTTTGTTTGGACATTTGAGGTGTCACCCATGTTGGAGTAGTGCCATATTGGGTAGAAATTCTCCCACCTATGATTCAAATACATGATGTATTTCTTGTTTTAAAGCTGCATTGTTTAATTCATGATGAATCTCAATTCATCTATTGGGGAAAGATCGAAGTTGATGATGATGTGACCTTCGAGGATCGCCCTATAGAGATCTAGGACTGCATGGAGAAGGTGACATGTGGGCATGTTATCCCCTAGGTTTTTGTCTTGGGGTGACATGGTGGTGTGGAGAAACATAGATGGGAACCAGAGTTGTAGATATGTTATATGTACCCCGAGTTTTCTGATTCATAACTCTTTTTATGTAACGATGTTCTCTTAGTGGATGTATACCTTTCATGTTTATGACATGAAATTCTTTTTTTACATTTTGTTTCTTGATCTATTTTGAGAGTTAAATTGATGAGTGGTTGTTCATACCCCTTTCCTATTTCCGTTTATATTGGTTTTTAATTATTGAGGATTAGAATGATTGAGAGGTATCAGATGTATTAAATCAGCCCTCTCCTGCCAAGTCCATTGTTGATATTTAGTGTCTGAGGAGTTCTGGGAGGTCAAGGTGACATAAACACAATACATTTCTATATTTCTAGTACAGTGAATAGTGTTCCATATTTGCAGAGCAATTTCATCAGTGAGGCATATGTGAATAGTGTCATAGGTGATACAGATGTGAATTGTTTCCTTACTGAGATAGATGTTAAAACTTTCATCAGTGAGACAGATGTGAACAATTTCATCCATGATAATAGTTTCATTGGTTTGATAGATGGGAACAATGTCCATATTGAGACCTATGTGAATAGATTCATTGGTGAGATACATGAGAACAACATAATCAATCAGATTGATGTGAGGAGTGTCCTCTGTGAGACAAATGTGACCTGTGTGATCGAGGAGTCATTCATATTTTTGTTGTTGTTGAATCATTTATACTGTCGGAATCGGTGAGTCATTTTTATTTTCTGTGTTGGTGAGTCATTTGTACTGTCGACATCAGTAGGTGTGCAATGTTTCTATCTATCAGTAGGTGTACAATTTTTCCATCCAGAACAATGTGTACAATGGTTCTAGCATCCTATAGTTTCTCACATTTAGCATATTCATTGATGTAAAACACATTAAAGGCCTTGTTTTAAAGTATTTTAAGTCGATTCAAAGCCTATGACTCCTATATTTATTTTCCTAATGATCAGGATGCATTTACTTGATCAGAGTACATGGATTATTGTGGTCTACTTATAATGGAAAATCATATGTATCTTAAACCACTACTTCGTTAAATCATCTAAAGGGGAGAGATATATTTATTTCTAGTTCTACATTATTGTTCACTAGTGTGAGACACTCGACCCATCACTTCTTCACATAGAAGTGGTGTGATAACACCTATTCCTTGGATCATATCCCCAGGTAGTTTCTTCCTACTTCTTGAGCACCCCCTGTTATGGTGCATGCAACAAGTGATGATCTATCATCGATGGAAGTAACGATCTTCCTCCATTATTGTTTTTCCATCGACCCTTCTTCTCTAATTTCTCCATAGAATGTTATGGAATGTGATCTACATGCATCTAATGAATCTTTCTAGGGTGTCAGTTGGTACAGCCATGCCACGATGTCCTCTGGTGGATGCAGTTGTTACGGTGGGAGGAAATCATGATTCGTTGTGTGGATCATTCTTGTATAATGAAATTCAAGAACCATTTAATGTATGAAATTAATTTTTTATATATTATTTAATGTGATATCGTAGAGTTAGCATGATTCAGCCCACGTGATCATAATTGAAATGAAATAATAAATATTTAATCAATATAAATAAATATGTATTGACCGTATGTTATAGCCTCTTGTTGGTCTTCATAGTGTGGTATTTATACCTTCCTTGATCATCATGTCATTCTTGATGGAAATTTATAAATAACATAAACTGGGATTAATTTTAATTATTTTTCAATAATAATTGTGAACGTAAAGTAATCATATTGTTGTTATTGTATTTTGATGTTAATAAAATTAAAATAGTGTGTATGTTTAATTATTTCTTTTATCATAAAATTAAGGTTTCCCAAAGTTGGAACCTAAAAGTAATAAATTGGTTAATTATATATGGATTAAAGAATCGGTTTTTTGATATAAATATATTGACTGGTAGGGTTCTGAGGTACCATATTTTTTTAAGTCCAAATTAATTATTCATTAGGAGAAATGGGTAGTCATTATATTTGTAGGATATATGCCTTATTTAAGGTCCATGATCATAGTTGATATGATGTTTGTTAATTTTTTCTTTTGTTTTGATGTGAACCTAGATGGATGTTGTGATTTGTGGGGCTTGGTTGGCCTAGTGGTTATAGCGGCGGATGTCACCTTGAGTGGCGTGAAAAATAATATTATGCATTTGGGTGTTCAGGAGGATACAAAAGATGATGAAACAGGATGTATATGAATGATATGATTCTTAATAATTCATGTTGGTCATTTATCTACTTTATATTCCCCACAAATCATGGTAGTTTTTTTCCATACCCTCCATCTAAAAGGGGTGAAGACATGAAAGGTATGACATGTGCTATTTTTGTTTTTGTTCGTAAGGGAGGGTGGGTATAATCTCTTACTATAGGTGGAAAAGACTTGATGATTAGTTCTTCTACTCAAAATATTGATCCCCATTAGGTTTATTAGATTAAAATTTATTTATGTAACATGTGGGATTATGATAATGTAATAATTATATTAACAAATAATTTAATAAATGATGTTCTCCCATGTGGTTATAGCTGGATGGGACAAAATGTTGAGGTTTCAATTTAATGGAACAATGGACATTGGGTGTGATGATAATAAAATACAATGTGTAAATGTTAATTATTAATTAATGTTTAATAAATTAGTTATCAAATAATAATAATAAATAATTGAAGATTTAATATATAAATCTTTTTAAATGGTTGTGAGATTATAGGATACATACTCATTATAGTAGCAGCTAGGATTCTGAGAGAAATTAGTTGCAGTTGACTCTAAGTCAATGATATACCCATAATGTGGTTGTGAACTACAGTATATTCAATATATTTTTTATCTATATGCTACTCCAGCATTTCACCTAGGTAAAATAACACCCCCATGATTCTAATACCAGAGGGTGTTTTCCCCAACATTCTGGAGGGAGGATGGATGGATGACTACCCGCTTTAGACCTGATCATATCTCATGGTAATTAAAAGTTCTAGTATGCACATCAGTTAGTTTTCATCAAATATTTTATATATGGATGTAATGGATTCTAATTTTTCACTAACATATATTATGGATATAACTTCTTATGCAATACAATGGGTGGGACATGTATAGTTTGTGATATATTGAGGATCCTAACTCGGGTTATGGGCTATAATGGATTGAGGATTAATAAATGATGTATGATAAACTTTATGTGAGATATGGTTGCTCCTGGAAACGACCTGGTTTTTTTGGTTATGTGGAAGTAGTGGTTTTGTTAATGAGGTGCATATTGTGGTGCTTCACCTAGGTGTCTGCGGAAAATACGTTTTGGAGAGAGATTCATAGGACATGAGACTTTGTTGAAAAGTAGAAAACCAGCGGGGAAGTGGTAGTGGAATATCATTGATATTAATTATTATATTATATTCTCTAGTATGTAGTACATGGTGAAAGTATCCATGATGAGGATGGGAATGTAGATTACCAATTTGGCTGATGAGTTTGTCCTACTTTTTGATCTATGTGTTGTAGCATGCTTTCTTTAAATCATCAGGAGAGGCTCTAGGGATGATCCAATCGAGTATATAGTTATAGTTATCAAATGTATATATAAACTAATTTTCAGGTCAATTGCAGCATGTTGGTGATAAGGGTAGATACATCTAGATGGGGGTGGCCAGAGCTATTTAAGATTTGTGGTCACTACTATTTTTTACTTTCTTTGGTACTTGTAGTTTTATATTTCATTTATAGTTTTTTTGAATTACATTACACGTATGTAATTGGGATTACATTTATATTTCATTAGAATGTGTAGTTGGTTGGTTTTTTATTATCTCTCTCTTTATCATGTGTTCTTATAGATGGTAATGCCTCTTATTTGTGTGGTTATTATACCTTCAGTGTTAGTCTCCAACATGGGGCCTACCAGAAGGCGAGACATAGGGGTCACTATCTCCCTTCTCACTTTACCAGACTTGGAGGGGCACACCTTATGGGTTGGGGTTGTTAATCTATTGAGAGTACACAACTTGTGGAATAGTGTTCTAGATTGAACTATGATTCACCAGTTTTATGATTTTTTTCATAGTCACAACATGTTAGGATCACTTATTTACTATTAGTATTATAGAATAATTCACTATTGACCATGGAATATTTATACTATCACATCCTCCAGTGATTATTTCATTCAAATTTATTCTCATTTTATTTACGTATAGAAGACAGCTATATCATCAACAATGTATAATTTTAATTTCATCATGGAACATGGAATATGTTTCTCCTATAGAATATATGATCTTAAGAAATAAAAATAGAAATAGGCATGTAAGATTCATGTTGTATAATATTAAAAATATAATATTTATCATAAAATATATCTATAATGTATCTTTTTCACAAAAATAATCATCATTACACTATACTATTTTTACTATTTTTCAATAATTAATTTAATTTATTTATTTAGTGAACATATTTTGATGTACTGATTGATGGAGGTAATATCTATGAACTGTTTCACATGTACAATACACCCAATTAATAACCATCATTTTTGAATTATAAATCATTATAAAATTATATAATTTCCAATACATTCCAAATTCTTTGTCTATATCGAATATAAATATGGTTATTTATGATCTTATTAAATTTTTAATGATGTATAGTAAAATTATCATTATAGTTGTTACTGATAATTTATATATTATAAGAGTATCTGTTATAGACCATAATTTCTCCCCTAAAAATTCCCTCATTTACATAATATTTCCTTTAGTATAAATTATATATCATTATCCACCAATAAAAAAAATATTATTCCTTTAGAAACATCACATAACTACTATGCTATATGGTTGTAAAATTGATTATGAACTTTAATCGGGAATGAATTCTTAACCGGTTCACATAAGGATTTTATGAGATAAAATACATTGAAAATTTTCCTTAGATGACGTACTGAATAGATTCTTATAATGGAATTCATTATGGTTTTAAAATTTATTATATATAAAATTTTAAAATTTACTACATTTTCATATTTTCAATGACCAAATATCTTCTTTAAGAACAATAATTTAAGTAACACCTAGGTAGAAACATATTTATGTTGTGAAAATTATATCATTTAATAAGGGTTTTCCCAAAAACTGACCAAAAACATCATATTTTTCATAAACATCTCCATTTTTTGATAAATTTCATGAACATTGAATATAATTTATTTAAAAAAGTCATTATTATTTAAAGAATTTTTGTCACATAATACTCAACCACAATATCATTTATCAAAAATGAGAAAAATATGAATAAGAATCTCTCATGCTTTATAAGTCGTCTTTCAATATGAATCAATAAGAGGTTAATGGATTAGAAAAAAAGAAATATAAATAAACATTATAGATCACCTTGGAAAAAATATATAAATTGTTTTGTGTAATGTTGATCATAGATGGACAAACCACAATATTATATGATAAAATTAGGTAATGTTTTCGGGGAAACTAGTTTTTTGTGTTATATTTTTTCCAATAATATATCGTCTTCATTTTTTTCAATATATTAAATCAGAGGTAAATATGTAGAAGAAGCATAGATGTTGGATGAATATTGTGATATGAAGAAGAATGTGATAAATTTTTTAAAATAAAATTCAAAATATTAAGTAAAAGTGTTTTATTAAAATATGTTTTTCATTCCACGAAACGACCACTGTGATATTAGTAGAGACAACACCTCAAGCTATATTACATACTATTAAAATGATTTAAAAAATAAAATCACATCGTAATGTATATTCCATGGCATAGGGATGTTTAATTAGTATGTAGAATGAAAAAATTTATATAAGTCATTACTCAAAATTGTGACTGACCACACCATAGATGAGGCTTAATCATAAATCATGTAGAATCTATAAAATTTGATGTACCACAATAAAATATAATATAGGTCACAATGATATTTAAATACGAGTGCACATAAATTGTATCTCTGGAAATGATTTCAACGGCCCTCAAAAATCCCTTACCACCACATCACAATAATGGTACTTTTTGTAATGAAATGAAATTTAGATTTTAATTCTTTCTGGAGAATTAAGGACCACCATGTCTAAGCCTCTATACCGCCCCTGAAATGAATGTGTTATTTGTGATGAAATCCCTAAAAACCAAATGGATTCACTAAAATTAAATTCATCATGTGAAATTAAAAATCATTAGGTGAAAAAATAGTTGGTGATGACATTGTTTTTATTTTATGATAAGATTGATGGAAATAAGATAATTTGGATTTAGACATTTTTTTTAGTGGTAATTGAATCTCACAATTAATTTCATTCTGAATATGATTGTTCTGATAAAATGAGGGAAAATCCAATGATTATTATTGATTATTTTGATCAAATTTTTTAGATTGAATTTATATTTTTATTTTTTAATTAACACTATGTTTATGAGAAATATATTATTAAAATTTCATGATATGGGATGGTTTTGAGATTTATAATATATATGTGAGAATTGATGAATCTGAGATGTATAGTTAATTGATTAGAAATCTAGGAGCAATTCATCAAAGGAGAAGACCTATTTATGGAGTTCGTAAAATTTATGGAAATATATATCATTAAATTAACTATTTAATGTTTCATTTCCAAAAAAATGGTTATCTTCAATCGATGTTGAATATTTTAAATAATTCATACACTTGAAGTGTTTGTTGATCCATATTTTCATGGAGGAATATTATAATTTCAAGATATGAAATAGTGTCCAAGATTAATAACAACATATTTAATTATTGAATATTAATTTGTTAGAAATTGGTACATTCTTGATAAATGTAGATTTGGTTGAAAATAGTGGATCCTAGGTTTAAAATACATTTTTTGAGTTAAAGAGAATTATTGTCGAGGGAATAATAAAAATAGTATTCTATAGACCATAAACAAATAAGTATTCAATGTTTATATTTCTTCATACTTATATATTCTATGACAGTTTAGTGCACTATTGAGTAGATTGTTAACATTATCATGTTCTCATGGCTGGATTCAGAAGGATAATTCATAAACATATTTTCTGACTAATTCACCCCCCTTCATAGTGGTAGAAATTTATGTACATAAAAACATCAATTGGTATTATATAGTGGTTAAATAGTAATATATTATAATCATAAATTATAATTTATCTATAAAATAGATGATTTAATAATGTTTATGTGACAAAAACTCTCATTTTGAGGAATAAGATATTACCATTCCACTTTTCATTAATCCATGAAGTGGGTAATGATATAAAAATTGTATTCAAAACAATTTATTAATGATATCATATGAAACATAATAGAAAAATTGTATTTTTTATTGATAAACTGAAAAATAATAATATTTTTAATCCTTTAACCAATAAAATTACCCCAATATAATATGTTTTCCAACTTAAAATGAAATATGGAAAAAATATAAAAGTTTCTATGCTGATGATATAAAAGTTAAGGAAGATAAGATGTTAGAATATAGGAGAATATTTTAATATAATAATATGTAAAATGAGAAGAATGTAGGTGGATATTTCAATTGGGTGAATGAGATAGTTATAACTAATCAATAATTTTGAAAAAATATGGAGGAATCAAGTATTTATAAAGATATTATATTGATTTTTTAAATATAATTGATCCCAAAATTGTTGTTTTTGAAAATTTGCAGGATTTCCATTTATATAAACATCAAATTATTTGTATAGCCTCGTAAATGAAAAAATATCAAGTCTTTTTGAAAATAGAAAAAATTACAAGATGGACTTGAAGGAAATGGGAAAAATAATGACTCGTGAAGGGGATGTTATTAAAAATAAATTATTCAATTTTTTGGATAATAATATCATTAACTTGTTAATATATTTTTTTCAAAGAGGATCAATAATGTAAATTGGGAAGGAATGAGTAATATATTTCATATATAATTAATTGTAATGCATTTTGTAATATTAAGAAAAAATCCAGGGAATTATACTAAATAATTTTACATAAAGGATGATGATAATAATTCTCAAATAATGTTTATATTAAATTATGAAGACTAATCTCTTCATTTAAAAATTGTAATTATATTAGAAAACATATATAAGATTTAATTTTAACTTATTTGTGGATGATGATATTTTTTTCTATTCTAAATAAAATAATTACTCATATTGTCCATGAAAAATCATAATTAAGAGGGGAGAAAATTAAATCATTGGGAATTGATTGTAAAATTTTAATTTTGTCTAAAATAGATTAGTTTACTCAAGAAATAAAGTAATAATTTCTTATAGGAGAATAAAATGGTGCTGAAGAAATAATGAAGCATATAGAGAAGGAATATGCCCATAATAATCACATCAAAATAAAAAAGTGGAACATAACTAAATTAGAAAATGTGATATACAATAATAAAGATATGATGACATAAAAAATATTATTTATTTGAAATACAATCCATAAGTGTCACATATCAATTTTACATCTATAAGTACATAGATGACATTATTAATTTAGTGCATGTTAATGGTGAATCATCTCAAGCTATTTAGAATAATGGTTACCACTATCATGATATATCTTTCACTTTTACTTCCATGATAGATCTATTATAACTAATAGTGATGGAATATAATAACCCACTACATTTTTGGGTCAGAATAGTTATTTAGAGACCCAAATCACAATCAATGCAAGACATGAAACCAATACAAGTATTTTCGGTTTAAAAAAATAAATATAATAATTCAGCAGAACAACCTCAATATGAAGCCGGAAATAACTTTAATTAAAATATATAGTTTCATTCTACATGGTTTTTCTAGTGTCTTTGAAGCCATTAATATAAAGCCTTGGTTAGTTAATTTAAAATAAAATATCTGTGAAAGTGAAATTATTTTTGGGGTTTTTTGATGAAAAATGAATAGAAAAAAATATTAAAAACTGGTCAATAATAAATAAATTCATAACAAAAATGAATGTTTATAAGAATGTAGTGTTATAAAAGAAAGAATGGAAAACAAACAGAGTTTTTCATGATGAGGATACCCAGATAAATTCCACAAACTATGATTAGGAAAAACTATCATAATATAATGGTATTTCATCCATGTCATGAAAGTGTTCATAAAAATGAATGATATAAATAAATTGAAATGATAAATCAAATGAATAATTTTTGAATATTTAGGGATATCATTAAAAATGAATTTAAAATTTGAGGTATAAATAATATTTTATATTGAAAAAGATATTTAAATGGTTGACCAATATGATTTTAACATATTTGAGAATTTATTTGAAGAAAAAAATGCATATATAGATGTTAAAAAAAATTCAGAGGAGATGATTAGTAAAAAATAAGTTAAAATTGGAAATTGGAAATATGGTGTCAATTTTGGTAAAATAGAGTGACCGATGGTGAGGGGAAAATATCATAAAAATATTATATGGAAAATAGAAGGTACATCCTTTTCCCTTAGTTGTTTATATTTTTTCACATATTGGAAATTAATGGAGGAAAATTTGGATATCATATAAGGAGAGAAATTAGGATTATTATTACATGGAACACTACTCCATGATAAAAAAAAGAATTATTGAATCCATTGGAGAAAAAAAAATTACATAATTCCATCAGGCATAAAATATTGAAAATTTTGAGAAATCACTGAAATGTTAAAATATTGTATGGTAATAAAATTTAAGGTATATTGTTATGAATATATTTAATATATTAATCAAGAAGGATTGTTGAATTATTATACAATGAAAAAAATGTGGATTTTTTAAATTACACCTAAATTTTTTATGTTTTTATTGAAATTTTCATTGGAAAATTATTTTATTGATAAATCATGTTTTATGTACCCTATATATTTATATTCTCAACATTTCTTACATGATTGATTTTTATGGACAATTTACATTAAATTGATCAAATCTATATTTATTTTTCTACATAATAAAAGTATGAATAGAACTTGATTAGACTATTGAATAGATCCATGTGATGTAAAAATGAGCTATCATCCACCACATTAAATTAAAATATGGTAAATAATGAAATTTTAGGTGATATGTTTCCCCGTATTATCTTTTTTTATTTTTTGAAATAAGGTTGAATAAATTATCTTTTAGTAATATATATTTATATATTTTTAGTCATATTATTTAAACAAATATTAAGAGTGAGAGTGGAGATCCCACTTTATTATTATTATTTTTAACCAATAAGAAAAGGTATCTATAGATGATAACATATTGAATAATAAGAATAAGAGAATAAATGTTGGGGATACTAAATTATTATTGTGATATGTTAATGATTCTAATATTTTTTGTAGAATTAAATTTATATGAATCTTGAATATGTTTTTATTATTAATATATCAAATATTAAGAAACAATGACATTATAAGGAATATGGAGGTAGAGACCAGAATAAATGCTTTATTCTATAATGTGGATATTATTCACAAATTCTGAATGAACCACAATATATTTTCCGGGCCTTTGAAATCTGAATTATGAAGTGGGATGATTTTTATTTTGATTCCCTCAAATAAGAGTTTTAGATACCACATCATATATGAGTTTTTATTAAAGGTCACTATGAAATATGAATCTAGTAGCACATTAAGATTAATAAAAATTATTTTCTATGCTTTTTGTCTAATATCATTCCACAATGTATCTTGAGAGAATATTTTAGTATACTGTGAAAATTTGGGTTCATTATTCCCTAGTAAAGATCAATACCTAAATATAGGAAAAGAATATTTTTAGTTGTCCCATTTGAATTTGTATCATCTGTAACACAACTGAAAAACTATGACGCAAAAGATATTGTCAATTTAGAAGAAACTGCTAACAACTATATTGATATGTTGGAGTTACAGTCATCATGTTGTAGTGCATCCCTTTATGACGCATAATATTTATCCCAACAATGATATTTTTCCTTTAGGTATACTAAAAGTTATATGATTATTTTTCTTAATCTAACATGTATATTGGTTATTATAACTGAAAATGACCATCATTTTAAATTAGATTGGAATGATAAGTTTTGATTAAATGCAAGCGCTAATACATAATCATTTGAATTCTTTCAATGTTTGAATTTAATAATCATTCAATAATAATGTAAAATATTTTGGGCATATTTATTGATACGACATAGTAGTGATATTCAAATTAGTTGTACCATAAGTGACAAATCTGGGTATTTTAGTTTATAGAGTCTACTACATGAAAAACAATCATTATAAAATAAGTTGTATTTCCTTAAATTTTTTGATTAAGTAGGATCTAGATTGTTTATAACCTTGATGAAGTTTTAGGACAAGTAGGATATAATTAATTATCAATTATTCATGATCTTGAAAAATAAGTCCATATCCGTAGCAATCTAATAGAGCTGATCACAGAGTATAATTATATTTTGACGAGGTTCAAGACTAACCAATGAGAACAGGAACATAATTATTTTTTTGAACTTTATTCGTTTATATTGTTGTATCATAAAGTGAAATATATAAGGGGTGGAACATTGCTGATTGAATTTTGTAAAATGATCATCAGATATTGTGTATAATCAATGTTGGTGTCATTAACTAACTTTAAAATGAGGAGGATATCTAGTCAAACAATGAAAATATCGATGTTCTTACAATTGATTATTTTTCTACACATAGTTGCATTTTGGGACTATATAAATGGTATTGTGAACATTAGTAGTTTCTTAACGATATATTAAAAGGGATAAGTGAAAATATTAATTTTACATTGACTCACCCCTATTCAATGGTACCAATATAGTTCAATGCACAAATTAGTTTTTATAACATTTATGATGTTAAGAGGATCACATAACAACAATATTTTGATTATATAGGCCATCAATGGTATAATCAAAGACCATAGGGGGATTTAAATTATCATGGATAATAATGTTTTAAATAACTTATATTATATATTTTAGGTTTTCGACATGGAAAACATTAATTGATTGGAAAATATTTTGATGAAATAAACAAATTCCTTATTCTTATGTAGATTTTCATATCTATAATTTTTCATGTTGTTTGATAATATGTAATTTTTATTTTTTTTATCATAATAGAATTATCATTTTTTTAGTTCTTATAGTTGATAAAATTAAAATACCTATAGAGATATTTATATTTTACTAGGGTGATCGAGGTTTTATAACAACATATCAATTTAAAATGGAATTATATAAAATTATTGATCATAAATGTAATTTATTTCTCTATAGACATAACCATATCATTTCAACCTTGACATGGATTGTATATATTTACTATAACAATATTAAAATATTTGTCACCATATGGTTATGATAAATGGAATAAATTATGAAATTATGATAGTCATTAGTGAGTTGTGGATTCATAACAGATATTTATATAATTACTAAAAATTGTTACAAAAAATTAGAGTGTGGAGATTCCCCGAGTGTAGAATGGATACACAATGATACTTAATAGTGGAATTGGGGGAAGTATGTACTAATGGGATTTTATTGAATTAATATTTTGTGGAGGTCTAAACTCAAGGGTGTTTTTATTTGTTTCATCATTATTCGTTTTATTATATAACTAAATTATCCATGAAATTATAGTCAATTATATTTCATCATGGTTACCCTAAATATAAAATATAATAGCCTTTTGATGTGTTTCAATTGTAAAACATATAGAAGTATTCAGCGTTATAGATGATTCATTTTACTAATTAAACAAATTTAGTCTTTACCATATTATACCCCAAAAAATTTATAGCAAAGAAGGTTACGGATCTACCCATTTATTAAAATGATAATAACAAACATAAAAACTTCCTTTTTGTTTGGGGTAAGGGAGAACCCATAACAATCATCAAGGGCCAAAGGCATGCACCATTTAAATTTAATGTACCAAAATCTCATTGAAACAATATAGATATTAGTGGATATGAGCCCATTAGTACAATGCCAATATTCATGAAAACTGACATGTCCTAAAATCCATATCATGGCCTAGAGACCCAATTAGATATTAACACCCTAAATATGGAGCCAGTATTTAACTATACATGAGTAAAATTTTAAATTTTTGGATATTATGGGAATAATTTAGAAAATTATTTTTAAATTATCATAATAACATTACAGAATACATATGATTTTGTTATAATTAATTTACCATTTCTAGAAAATATAATGAAGTTGTAGAAGAAGAAATAATTTAATATAAATGAGAAATTAATGATTATGTATATTTACTTTACTCTTTGGAGATACTCATTCTAAAAAGGGATTAACACTTTAAAGGGTGTAACTTCAATTGAAGAAACACCTATAAAGAATATAAAGAATATTAAAGGAATGATTTTATTTTTTCTTCAATGCTTATGGTCTGAGGAGAAGTATTGGGGTGAACTACTTCCAGTAAAATTGAGAGTGGTTTCACATTTATAAATACCAAATACATTATATAAAATGAATTTCACTATCAAAATAAAACTGAATCAGATGTGAAAAATAATGGATATAGGATCAGTATTGGTTGATACAACTCTCATACAAACATTTAGTTGAGTTATTTAAAAAATATTATGTGTTTTACAATTATTTAATCTTTTTAGAATAATCTAATTTTACAATGGTAACTTCTATTTCATCCAGGGTAACATATTCTTATCTATAATAATAAAACTAAGATTTTAATATAATTTGAATATCATGATTCCAAATATGAATACAATTTCATTATTTTGTTTTTTAAAAATTGATAATAAAAAATTGAAAATAATAAATGTATAACATGTAAATTTTTATTTAAAAAGCTTATATATTATGTTCTAAAATTTTAAACATATTTTTTAAATTTATTCATTATATTTTTGAAAATTATAAATTTTCATAAAAAAATAATTTATTTGTGAAAATGATTTTTTAAATTTCCATGTCTTAAATTAATCATAATAATACACAAAAATTCATGATATTTGTGAAAATAATATTTTATAATTTTCACATAAAAAATAACATTTTTTATAAATCATATAATTTTTAACTAGATACTGTTTAACATGATGAATACAAAAATAAATGTTATTTTATAGAACTCAAAATTTAAATATCGAAAATTTATTTTAAAATAAATCATATATAATATACAAAACAATTTAAACAAAATTTTATTGTTTAGGCATGATTCATTATACTAACATTACATATGGTGAAAGAATTATTTTAGGAATGATATTAATCTATAGTCCCTTTAATTGTATAAATACTTATATAACATCAACATCAATAATGTAAATAATAAATATATATTATACAAATATTCTATATATATCATAATAGTAAATACCTATTAACAGAAAGGTTTAGATTCTTTGGGGAAAAGATACATAATAAATGTATTTCTTGGAATATTTTGAGATCTTCCCGCAATTTATTCTCCCATGGAATCATCATTACTAATATACATCCTCAAACCATTCTCCATTACTTGGGGAAACCAAATCATATATAAGGGTGAGAAAAAAATCAGAAATTTTAAACACTATATATAATAATAAAAAATAATGTGTGAGTATAAGATAATATTAATAATATGTAATCGTGATCATAACATAAAATTTCATTTATAACAATGCATAAACCATATAACATGATTCATTGGAAAATAAGTTTTACAAAAACAATACATTGGTCATAAGGGTTCAGAATCAACTATTCTAAAGCATGAGCCACGAGAGATTATCATAAGAATATGAAACATTAATTTGGAATATTTTAAAGAATCATAAATTAATTTTTAGTGCATCCAAAAAATTTATTGATCACATAACATGATTCTTATAACCAATTTTATTTTTTCTTCAACGATGACTAACCACTCATATACCCTCTTACGCTTAGATTAATCTCATGTACACACTATTGGGATTCGAATAACTACATGTATACCATCATGGCATTGATATATCCACCTGTTTAACACATAATTAATGAGATAAAAATTCATGTACCTTTTGATGTCATGAGATATAAAACATTAAGAAATTCACAAGTACGATCTAATATATCAAATTTTTATATAATATTTGACCATTAATAAATTTTTCCAATGTGCGTAAAATAGTCATTGATTCCTTAAATGTTTAATAATCTATGAATAAGTAAATTTTCTACCGGAATCATCCTTAAAAAATACTCATTATAATAAAATACAAGGATTGGATGTGGATGGAATCATAATATATTAACCTATGTGAATAATTCTTGCTATTAAGTGATGTTTTCTTATGTGAAAATTTTATTTAATAAATAATATATAGATATTCTTTAAAAAGAACGTTATATATCATTGTATATGAAATAATTTTATAAATTATAAATTTTATTGAATAATTGTATTATTATATTCTTTCTAAAAAACATTAATCATGTAAAGAAAAAATTTTGATGAATAAATTAAATTATTATTGGAAAATATTTTTAGGTAGTAAAAGTTTAAAGAAAATAATTCTCACTATTTTGTGATGAAATAAATAATATGTTCAATAAATGATAAAATAATTCATTTAAAATAAATTTGAGTAATGTAATAGATAATATTAAAATAACATTGTCATTAATTTAAAAGTATATAGGAAAATAGATAAATCATTTTTATCAAACAAATATATGGAAAACTAATATTCCATAAAAGAAAATAGGGATAAAAATTTTATTTTCCTTAATAATATTTTCTATATTTTTTTGGATACCAAAATTGGTTAAAATGGGGGGAATTAATTATTAAACTATAAATAAAATATGGAGTAAATAATAGTTTAATTTTATTAAATAATGTTCATAAAATACTCCTGATGGACAACGAAATTGATAACCCATATAAAATGTGAGATAGTAACATTATTCATTTAAAATTTGATTTCATTTTAATTAAATATTTAATAAATTTATAACATTATATAGAATAGTGAATCACAATGATTTTGAAAAAATATATTCATAATTAAATTCAATTTTAGTAATCTCAAAAAAAATTAGTTATTATGAAAATAGAACATATGTTAATGAACATATATTGAGATGTTAAACCCCTTACACAAATCATTACATTAAAAATAAGAATATACAGATGAAATGATTAAATTTTAAAAATATAGATCCACATAAAAAATTTTAAATACAATATAAAAATTTACAGGTCATAATAAAATATATAGTGTTTTTTCTAAAATAGCCAATGAAGATAAGGAAACCCCCAACAAATGAAAATTGTGTAAATAACACTTTATATCTAAAATATTATTGGACAAACACGTTATAAACTACTATATAGTAAATTTGAAATTATTTAAAATCCATAATAACCATATTTTATAGTTATATTATTAAATATTTTTGCATTATATTTTCCAGTTACTAGTATAAAAATGATACATATTTTATAATAAATTATTATATATTGAAAATCATGTTTCTCATAAAAGATTCAATTTGGTTGTCTCAATTATTTCATTCTGGTCTCAGTTTCATCGTATCCAAAAATTATTTTAAAAACATAGATCATTATTTTTATATAGTTATAGGGCTCAATAACCATTATATCGAATTTATTTGAAATGTTTTCAAGGAATGCTTAAAATACATGTTGTGGGGTTATTAAAATATTAAAATTACAGAATTTGTTTTTAAATAATAATTTTAATATTAAAACCAAAAAAAATTATCAAAATTATCTTAATTCATCATTATTACATAGTATTAGAAAAAATAAAATCCAATAAACATTCATGATATAAAGGTAAAAAATGATCTTGTAAGTGGTGAAACTAGCTAAAATAATAACATATTATAACACCAGAGTGAAGAAGAAAATTTTATTGTGTGATAATAATATAAATATTATAGAAGATTAATATTTCTATAAATAAAATTAGTTTCCTTAAATTAATATTTATTATATTCCATGTGAGTCTGTACTGAAAAATGAAATTCTTCATTAAGGTGTGTATTAGTTTGCATTTATGAACATGCAACAATTTCATTATAAATATTTGTGTTGATAATAAATAGTAGAATAAATTATATTCATACTGAAATATTTATGTCATAAATATAATATAAAATATATAAATCCATTATTAGAACTATCCATTTGAGTCAATTATGAAAAATTAAATACATCTCTTTAAGGAGGTGTTAATTCAAACATATAAAATTAAAATTTTCATTTCACATTAGATCGAAATTAGTATAAAAATAGTTATTTAAATACATTTAATTAAATTAAACATGGATTGATCAATACTGTATAATGGGTAGAATCTATTTGAAAGGATAGAATAAGAAATACACTAGAGAGGATTTAATTAACATTTATACATCATCCATAGATATCATCAATTTTACAATATATTATTCCATATAAGATTAGTCCTTTAGTAATGAAATGACCTTTATTACATAGTAATGATTGAATATATATAAATTTTAATAGTCGTGATCTTGGTCCACCTATGTTTCTCAATGTGCGTGGTGAAGTGAGGAGTGAAATTAACTTTCTATAATTAAATGGAGTGGTGCTCTTGCAAATAATAAAACAATTTACATATAAAAAATGTATTTCTTTGGGATAATGGATTTTATTTAGTCTAATCTCTATGATATCATAGTTTATGTTAATATTAAACTCATTAAATTTAAATAAAAGTCTAACATTAATATATTTGAATCCTATCTCTTTGTTTAACTCCATCATTGTAACTATTAACCATTAAAAAGGTGGAAAAATTTCATTGTAAAAATATGATTTGACTAAAATTGAAATGGTTCATATTAAATAATTATAAATATTTTTCCCAAATATTTTATAAATTTGATAGTATTAAACTTTAATTGTTGGAAAATAATAATATAAAAATATCTAACTCGAATTTAATAAAAAAAAATTTAGAAATATTCCTTATAATCGTATATATTTTATAAGAAAAATAATTTATAATTTTTATTCATATATATTTATATTTTATATGATATGTAATATGTTATTATTTCACTTTTAAACTCATAAATAAATGTAACCCTACAAGAAAATGATTTAAATAGTATAAACCTATTTTTTTTATTTAACAAAAAAATATATTTTGATTTTCATAACAGAAAACAACTATTTCTATGTCAGACAATATATTTATAAATTAATTATAATACAATACATATGGTTAATAAAATATTTCTAATAAATTTCATATCATAATTATACCACAGAAAATGTTAAAAATGAGGGATTATTTTTGAATTCATATTTTCACCTTATTCCCCAATAGTTCATCCATTTCTATAAAATCCAAAAAATCACCATAATGTAGTTTTGAAATTCTAAATTAAAAAATTATGTTCATATCGTCAAATTAAGTAACAAAACCAATTACTTTTTCTTTTAAATTGTTTGTTGAATTATAATTAAATAAAATAATTATATAAAAAGGACCACATAATATTTATGTGTACATATTATTTATTTCATATCAATTACTAATTATATTAATACTAATATATAAGTCCATATACATAATATTTGGTTAGAATATTTATAATAGTAATAAATTATATTTATTATATAAATATAAGAAACACTTCAAAAAGTGTCCTTTGAAAACATATCATTTTTAAGAAACAAATCATATTAATTATTTTTCGTAGAAATTAATTAATTTTAATAAATAATTTTATATTTATTTAAAAGTGGTTTTATATATGTTATTACATTCCTATTAATTTTCATCTATTAGTTCATATCTAATTTTACATTTTGGTTTCATGTAAAATAATCTATCAACCCTAGTACTAATAAAAATTATAAAAAATTCTAAAAACTCATGGTGTTACATCCCCAACCCAAAATAAATATTTTATAATAAATATTAATTTTTTTCATTTCAAAATTATGGTTCTATGATATTTTAATATAAATTAAATTTGATTTTATAATGATAATTAATTGTTAAATCATATGTAGGAAAAATGTTATTTTGTAAATAAATATTTCTTCAACAAAGTTATACATCATTATAATATTCATTTTGTCGATTGAGATACAAAAATAATACATTGATATTTGATAAATAAAAAAAATTAAGACTCAATAGGTGTAAATTATTGTCATTTGATTTTAGAAATTCATTAATAATTATTATACAGAATATAAGAAATTAATAATTATTATTTTATTTCTATTTCATAAAATAAAATTCATCGTATAATTTTTTAAAATAAAATTTTCTTTTACTCTTATTCTAATATCCTAAATAAGAACTAATCAAGATAATGTTATCGCCTCAATATAATTAAAATTAACTTTTATCTACAAATAAGACCCATAAAATGTACATGATGTTATACATAATATGACTAGAAATATAAAATATAAAAAATATTTAAACAATTATTATAAAGCCTTCTGAAATATGAATACACATATAAATGTGGGAATAATTCTTTTATACCCAAATAATCTTCATTAACACAACAACATCAACATATAATTTTATATAAATAAATAATTATAATAATATTATCAATTTGTAAAATATATTTTGATTCCCAAATATTAAAATAATTTTATCACATACTCTTCTATAAAAATAATATTCATTGTCACGAACCGTCCTCAGGGCCCGTGTCGTAAATATCCCAAGCCCGCCTTCAATAGGTAAGGGTCTCGAGACTAGCACTAAAGGCATAAATCCCGATAAAAAGGGAAGGCATTTCCTTTAAAAAGTAAACAAACACCACATAGTAAGAAATCTGAAGTAAACACTGAGTAAACTGGGTACAACTGTAAGTGCTGAAATGTAAATGGGCTAGAATACAAACCTAACTGAATGTAAAGTACAACTGAAAAGAAAGTGCAGCAACTGAAAAGTAAAGCAGAAATGCCGAGCCGTCCACTAGAAATCCAACCTGAAGGGTGGGTACAGATAGCCTCCTCTGCCTCTCGGGTCCAGCCGTCCGCTCCGTGTACGTCCCGCCCAGTGGTCCACCTCTAGGTACCGACATGCTCCACAAGACTCAACCACAATCACCGTTGTTCTTCGTCTTCATCCAAGACAATGTAATGCGGGCATAGCCTATGTAGGGGTGAGTATACGTTACTTAGTAGGGACCTTGAGACCCCCGAAGGTCTCCCATAATCCCTGGAGGATAAACAACAAAGGAATGATACAATCATAAAGTAACAACCGCCTTTACTTAGGTATATTCCCATACATATACCTAATTCATAAATTCTAGTTCGACTCCAACATCCGAGCCGAAGTTAGATCTATTCAACACAGGATAGAACAACCAAATCTACACAGGGTAACACAACCCAATCCACTTAGGAAATCAAGTCAATCATATCAACGATATTGATTGAAAGTTAAGACTCAGATCACACAGGTATAATCTTCGTTTCGTTATTGAGATGATCAGATGTAGACACTGATTCATCTAAGATGTCGGACCCATATAGGATACAAGACCAGCTAAGCTGTCGGACCCACAAAGGACACAAAAGTAGCTACTCTTCCTAAGCCACGTAGGATACAAGTACAGAGTCAAATTCTGCTTCACCTATGTAGGATAAAAGAACTGTAGTCACGTACAGCCGGACCCACAAAGGATACAAGAATAGTAGTCATCACCGTTGAATACATGGAGTATTCCAGTACTATCATCGTCACTACCGAACCCATTGAGGATTCCTGTACAGTCGTCATCATCGTCGCAGTCGCAACCAGCACTAGGCATCCCGCACACAGCATGTTCGAATTCGGGATGGTCTGCTCCATGAGCCAAGTGGGGTTGATACATCAACTGACACTTATTCCAATGTTTATGTATCCCAATTTTCCATCTCATCAAAAGGAACTCAACGCGACAGACGATGCATCAATCGGATGCACGGTCTAAGAGTTATTGGCTTTTTTGTCCCAGGGGCCCCGTTGGTTTTTAAGTCAAAACCAACCCGACTGTACTCCAAATGAGTCCAAACCTCATGTGGAGTAATTCAAATGAACCGTCTCAGTACGAGGAAACCAACAAAGTCGGTGGAACGTCAATCGGATGTTCGTAGCTCAAGTTTTAAGCATTCCCGCTCCGAGGGCTCGGTTGGTTTCGTGTTCGAACCAACCTGACCATACCCAAAGTTCACAGAAACCATGAGTGTAATATACTAAAACGATCTCCTCGATCCAAGGATCGCATCACAAATGACGGTGCATCGATCGGAGGTCTGTAGCCCAAGTTACAGGCGTTTGAACAAATCCGACTGATTTTAGGGGTGTTTGGGCCCGGACCGACCCAGCCCAGAACCCCCTGGGTTGACCCGGCCTGAGTCTGGGTCTGGCCCATTAAGGTGTGGCCCGGACCGGGTAGCGCGGCCCGACCCAACCGTCATGGCCCAGCCGGGCCCGGGCGGCTCGGCGCTGGCCTGCGGCTCGGCACTGGCCGAGCAGGGCGGCTCGACACTGGCTAAGCAGATGCGGAAGGGGGGGGGGGGTATGACCCCCCTTTATTGAAGAAACGGACCCCGCATGGGGGGTCCATCTCTTTGCCAGCCGGGGGTTACGACCCCCGAATTTTCTGAATGGCTGGCCTGGTTGGATGACCGGTGCCGCTGCCGCGGGACCCTACGGTCCTGCCTCTCCGAAGCGCCGGCAGAAGGTGATCTCGACCGCCCTTCCCTGCACCGCCGTAGCCTTAGGCACCGGGATTTGTCTGATCGGTGAAGTGTGACGGCGTCTCACCCCTCCACTGCGGCCCACCCCAAACGTGGCCCTCCATGGTTCTCCAGCACCGCGCGACGGCGTCGGGCTCCTCCATCGTGGTCCCACTCCAGCTGCGGCCTCTTTCGGCCTCAACGGCGCGACGCGACTTCATCTCACTCCTTCGTCGCAGTGATATTCTTCGTTTCCCGCACATTTCCGTTACACTGCGCCGCCTTCATCCCAAACCGCAACGGTGAACATCAACAAATGGGGAGGAGGATTGGCCATGTTCGTGCGGTCCAACGTCCTCCCGTTAATTTGATAACATGCAGCCCAAAATAAAACAACTTCGACAAGCAAGCACAAATTTAATCCATTAAATTTGAACATAAAACCCCAACCTCAAGAAGTTGTTGTACAATGATCGTTGTGGAAAAATGTCACTGTGAGGGTTGTTCGAAGACGATGTTGGCGAGCGTCCAAGAAGAGGATGTTGTCCCACACTGGTAGCAGAGAAGGGAGAGATCGGCTCGTTGTCTCTCCTTGGTGCTCCATCGTTCTTTGCGTTCTTCAACGTGGAAGAATACGTTCTTCAAGACTAGAGCCCTCATCTCCAAAAATCTCCACACAACGATTCCACCATAATAAAATAAGGATTTCCCTATTTTATTACTCATGCAAATTTTTTTTCAAAATTCAAATTGAATTCACCAAATTAATTAACGCCAGTTTCTCAAATAATGAGGCATTTCATTGGAATGTATTTTAATGTGGAGGAGTTAATATTTAATTTCTAGAGGGGGTTGAAAGGGGTGTTGGGAAAATTGAAGGAGGCATGGGCTCATGTGGGACCCACCCCAACTTCCTCACATCATCATTTTCCATAACACTTAACCATCAGCAGTGTAATAAAAATATAATTGTTTAACAACTATATTTATATTCTTCACATATTTTTAACAACTCCTTCCGAGAAAATGCACCTTCAGAAAAGGTGTTCCGAAGCAAATACCGGTGATGCAGTTTTATCAATGCCATCAGATTTCGATTCCGAGCACCGATTCAAAAGTTAGGGAAACTCGCTCGTTCGTTCACTGAACATACTCGAGCTAAACATAGGAAAATAATTTCAGTCACACCGGGCCTCGAAATCAGGTTTCGTCAAGAAACTACTTACTCGTAATATCCCAATGAAATTAAGAAAAAAATTTCCTTGAAATTTACGGGTCTTTACATTACTCCCACCTCAGGGCTTTACGTCCCCGTAATGAAACATCACAAACTAGGGGAACAAATGTGGGTACTATGCACGTATCTAAGCCTCCCACTCCCAAGTGCTCTCCTGAAGGTTCTCGTGCTGCCACCTGATGCGCACTAGAGGGATCAACCACCCACGTAGGACCTGCTGTTGTCGATCCTCGATCTCCACAGGGACCTCTGCAAAAGTCGCCCCATCATCAATGTCCAACTCCCCATGTGCGATGATATGCATCAGGTCATGCACGTATCTCCTCAGCTGAGATATGTGGAATACGTCATGCACCCGGTGCAACTGAGGTGGTAGAGCCAGGCAATAAGCCACCGTGCCTATCCTGTTGAGAACATGGAATGGTCCGATGAAGCATGGAATAACTTGGCACCCCAACCCAATATCTGTAATCCACATCGAGGTGAGACTCGCAAGAAAATGTTGTCTCCATCCTCGAACTCCAGTGGTCTCCGCATCCTATCAGAATAAGACTTGTGTCGGCTCTGAGCTATCTTTATTCACTCATAGATGACCTAGACCTTCTCTGTCGTGGCTTGGACCATCTCTGGTCCCACATGTGCTAAGTCCCCAGGGTCTGTCCAACACAGAGGTGACCTGCAAGGTCGACCATACAATGCCTCGTATGGTGCCATCCCGACGGTGGAGTGGTAGCTGTTGTTGTACGCAAACTCCACCAATGGTTGGATATCCTCCCAGCTGCGACAAAAGTTGAGGACACATGTACTGAGCATGTTCTCAAGATTTTGAATGGTTCTCTCCATCTAAACATCAGTCTGAGGGTGAAAGGCAGTGCTCAGATGTAGTTGTGTCCCGAATTCCTCCTGCAAACCCTTCCCAATCCTGGAAGTAAAGAGAGCATCTCGATCGAAGACGCTAGATGATGGAACACCATGAAGCCGTACTATATCATGAACTTAGAGGCGTCCCAAGATCTCCACTGAGCCCTACAGTCTGATGAATAGAAAGTGGGCCGACTTGGTGAGTCGGTCGACATTCACCCAAATGGAGTCATGGCCTCTAGAATTACGTGGATGTACAGTCACGAAATCCATAGATATCCCATCCCACTTCCACTACGGGACCTCCAAGTGTTGTACCAAGCCTGCTGGTACCTGGTGCTCCACCTTCACTTGCTGGCAGGTGAGGTATCGTGAAACGATCTCTGCCATAAACTTATTCATCCCCAGTCACCAGTGCTATCATCTGAGATCCTGGTACATCTTCACCACTCCTAGATATACCGCTAAATGGGAAATGTGAAACTCTCTCAGCACCTCCTCCTGTAAAGAAACTGGTACCATGGTACGTCCTCTAAATAGAACAATGTGATCTCCTCCCAGAGAGAATCCATCAGGTTCTTGTCCTGAGGATATCTGTGCATGCCGCATCTCACAGTCAGCGTCCCCACGTTGTACCTCTCTGACCCACTGTAGTAGTGGAAGAGTGACTGTGATAGACTATAGAATGGCTTATCCATATCGATCCATGAAGAATATCTACAAAGCGACTAGCTGTTCTGTCTCCTCCCCAAGTAGCTGAATTCCCTTCCTCTTGCTGAGAGCATCGGCTACCACATTTCCCTTTCCTGGAGTATAGAATATCACAAAGTCATAGTCCTGGAGGAAATGTAGCCATCACCACTGTCTCAGGTTCAGGTCCATCTAGGAGAAGATGTACCCAAGACTCTGGTGGTCAGAATAGACTATAAAGCACTCTCCCATCAGATAATGACACCACATCCTCAGAGCTAAGACCACTGCTGCTAACTCCATGTCATGGGTAGCGAAGTTCTGATCATGCTTCCTCAAAATTCATTATCTATAAGAGATCACTGCCCTCTCATGCATCAGGACACATCTGAGTCTGGTCCCTAATGCATCGCAGCAGCCAACGTACCCTACCCCCTCCTCCAGTAGCCTCAAGATGGGTGCGCTGGTCAATCTATGTCTCAGCTCCAGGAAGATCTATTAACATCTATCTGACCACACGAAGGGTTTCCCCTTCTTCGTTAAAGCTGAAAGTGGTGCCGTAACTCTAGAGAAGTCTGGAACAGACCACCAGTGGTATCCAGCCAAACCTAGGAAACTCCGCACCTCCGTCACGCTCTTGGGTGACTCCCAAGCTAGTACTGCCTCGATCTTCGCCGGATCCACCGCAACTCTCACCTCATAGATGATGTGTCCCAAGAAGTAGACCTCACGTATCCAGAACTGACACTTCGAGAGCTTTCCATAAAGATGGTGCTCTCAGAGTGTGTCCAGTACAACCCGAAAGTGGTAGGCGTGATCCTCCTCAGTGGTCGAGTATATCAATATGTTGTCGATGAAGACCACGACAAATCGATCAAGTTAAGGATGGAAGATCATGTTCATGATACTCATGAACACTTATGGAGCATTTTTTATGCCAAAATTCATAACCAAGATCTCATAGTGGCCATACCGGCATCTAGAGCCCATCTTCTGCACGTCCTCGTCCCGAACTCTGAGCTGTTGATAGCCTGACCTGAGGTCTATCTTTGAGAACCACCATGCTCCTTTGAGCTGATTGAAGAGGTTTTCAATCCTCAGTAGCGGATACTTGTTTCACACAGTCACCTGGTTTAGGAGATGATAGTCGACACACAGTCGCAAGCTCCCGTCCACCTTCTTGGCGAACAAAATCACGAAAGCCCAAGGTGAAACACTAGGTCAGATGATTCCCTTGTCCTGCAAGTCCTCCAGCTGTACCTGTAGCTCTCAAATCTCATTAGAAGCCATCCGATATGCTGGGGTGGATATCGGGGCTGTCCCGGGGTATAGGTCAATATAAAAGTCTACCTCTCTGTGAGGAGGTAGTCCTGGAACGTCGTCAGGAAAGACTTTCGCGTACCGATCCACCACTACAGGAAAACTCAAACTTCGCATGTCGACTGCTACTAGGATGAGGCTAGCCAACTCATGAGTGATCGGTTGTCCTCTCCTCTATGTGAGTCCATCCTGCGCTACAAAGGTTCCCTTCTCTCCGGTGAAGGTGAACCTTCTCCCATCGGTGTGAACACATCACACATTGCACCAAATACAGTCGATCTGAGCATGGACTGTAGATAACCAATCCATGCCCAATATGAGGTCGTAATGACTCAACGCTGCTACAAGAAGATCACAGCCGAAGCTATCGCATCCTAGAGTAAGTACACACTACCGGCACTAGTGCGTAATCATTGAGTCTACTCTCATAGGAGTCTCTAGCCGTAAGGATCGAGGCAACGACTCCGTTGGAATCTCCGAGCTCCGAACAAGGTCATCAGCAATGAAATAATGTCTCTCTCTTATGTATATAATAACTATATCAAGGGTGGAGTAGACACAGATAGTACCTCGAATCATCTCTGGTGCGCCGTGATCGTAGGCCTATGCTTCCTGGAGCTGAGCCTGCCTCTACCCGCCATCTCTCTTTGGTCAGGGTGGACCTCCTGGTGGTGGTGGTGGTGGTGGTGGTTAAGTCTTAAAGCGTCTCCCACCACCTGCTGTTCGTCCAGCTCCTCTGCCTTGTCCGCCTACTCCCTGCGGACCACCACGGTCGACCCTCAGCCTCTTCCTGGGTGGTCCCTCAACCGTCTGCGGCTCTTCTGCATGGCGGGTCGGGCAGTCACGAGCCATGTGGCGCTTCCCACCGCACACGTATCACTGTCTTCTCATCGGAAGGATGACTCTATGCCGGATGCCTCGCACCTCTGAGACAGTGTCCTGAGGTCGTCCACCTAATGTTCTGGTCTTCCAAGACCCATGTGACATCCGTCGACTGCCATCTTCATAAGACTCATCTTTGTGCCGCCCTGTGGTAGGTCTCACTGCTGGTGTAGGCACAATAAGAATTATATCTATGAGAAGGCCTCACTCCAGTACTCCTACCTGCATCGAAATGCTTAGTGAGATCATTTATGCCATGATCTAATGCCTCATTCCATGCTCGAAGGTCCGGGCCCGGAAGAATGGGTCACGTACCATGCCCGTCGAATAGCGCGAGAGATCGATAAGTCTTGCCGAGTACTGGACTACCATCATGATTCCCTTCCACAGCTATAGTAGCTCCTGAATGCGCACTGCACTGAGGGTGGCTAGGAAGAACTCCGAGCGGAGGAGGCTCACAAAGTCCGTCCAGAGGAGTGATGCCTTGTCATGCACCTGGAGCATCAAACACTACCTCTTTCCTGCTTCCACGTGTAGGAGACTCGCTGCAAGGATCACCATGAGGTTAGATGGTGTCCCTACTAACCTGAAAACTCGTACAACAGCCTCTAACCAATCCATGGATTCCTGAGGGTATGTATCCCCATGGAACCTAGTCGGTCTCTGTTGTTGAAACTCGTATAGTGCACTAAGAAAAAATGCACTCTCAGTAGCTAGGGCTGGTGGCATCTGTTGCTCGGTGGGTAGAGGTACCGCCGGTGCCTCTGCTTTAAAATGGCCCTACATCGAGGCCTCATAGCTCGGTTGGCTGTCATCTCGCACATAGCTTGGAACCATGGCTGGCTGCCGTCGTGGGGCCATCCTAAAAAGAAACAGGTGTGCCAAAGTCAAAATAGTATACCTGGTGAGTTGACACAATGTAATCACAAAGGAACCCCTTGAAACAAATTTTCAATCAGTGTTTTCATGCACTAAGTTGGAAATCAGAAGTCAGGGTCCTGGTGTATGGATATGTCAGCCGCCGCACCAAAACTGGAGTCCCTAGACTGATAACCACACTCAATACCCTTGACACTATTGGTTCACATAGAATAAAGATCATAGTCTTGAGATCTACGGTAGAACCGAACTGCTCTGATACCAATATTTCACGACTCTTCCTCGAGGCCCGTTCCGTTACTATCCCAAGAACGCCTTCCATAGGCCAGGGGCTAGCGACTATCACCAAAGGCGTAAATCCTGATAAGAAGGGAAGATATTTTTTTTACAATGTAAACAAACAACATAGGGTAAGAAAGATGAAGTAAACACTATGTAAACTGGGTACAACTGTAAGTGCTGGAAATTAAATGGGCCAGAATAAAAACACATCTAAAAGTAAAGTACAAATGAAAAGAAAGTAAAACAACTGAAAAGTAATGCAGCAACGCTGAGATGTCCACTAGAAATCCCACATGAAGGGTGGGTATAGATAGCCTCCTCAGCTCCTCGGGTCCAGCCGTTGGCTCCGTGTACGTCCGCTCAGTGGTCCACCTCCAGGTACCGGCTTGCTCCACAAGCCTCATCAAGGATCAACGATGTCCCTCGTCGGCATCCAACACAACGTAGTGCGGGCATAGCCCATGCATGGATGAGTATACGCTGCTCATTAGGGACCCCGAGACCCCCGAAGGTCTCCTAGAATCCAATAAGGATAAACCAAAAAGGAATGATACAATCATGAAGTAACAATAACCTCTACTTAGGTATATACCCATACATATTCCTAAGTCATCAATTCTAGTTCTTCTCCAACATCTGAGCCCAAGTTTGATCTAGTCCACACAGGATAGCACAACCCAATCCACACAGGATAACACAACCCAATCCACATATGAAAGCAAGTCAATCATATCAAAGATATTGATTTAAAGTCAAGACTCTGCTCACATAGGTATACTCTTCATAAGGTGATATAGATGATTAAATGTTTCCACTGATTCATCTAATTTTTTGGACCCACGTAGGATACAAGACCAGATATGCTGTTGGACCTACAAAGGAAACAAGTCCAGCTACTCTGCCGGACCCACGTAGGATACAAGTACATAGTCAAATACTGCCAGACCCACATAGGATAGAAGAACAATAGTCACGTACTGTCGGGCCAAAAAGGATACAAGAACAGTAGTCATCAACAACGAACCCATGGAGGATTCCAGTACGGTCGTCGTCACTGACGAACCCACGGAGGATTCCAGTACAATCGTCATCGTCATCGTAGTCGAAGCTAGCTCTAGTTTTCCCACACACAACATGCTCGATTCTGGGAGGGTCTGCTCCACAATCCAACGGGGGATGATACATCAACTAACATGTAGTCCGGAGTTGATGTATCCCAATGTTCCATCTAGTCAAAAGGAACTCAACGTGATAGACGGTGCGTCAATCGGATGCCCGGTCAGAGAGTTATTAGCTTTTTCGTACTAGGGGCCCGGTTGGTTTTGAAGTCAAAACCAACCTGATCGTACTACAATGGCATCCAAACCTCTAGAGGATCAAGCGAAAAGAACCTTCTAACTAAGAGGAAACCAACAAAGTCTATGTCATGTCAATCAGACGTACGAAACTCATGTTATAAGCGTTTCTGCTCTGAGGGCCTGGTTGGTTTGTTGTTCGAACCAACCCGGTTGTACCAAAAGGTATCCAAAACCCTGAGTTTAATAAACCGAAACGACCGTCTTGATCCCAGGATCGCATCGTGACTGACGATGCGGCGATTGGAGGTCTGTATCCTATATTACGGGCGTTTGAATTAATCTGACCGATTATAGGTGGGTTTGGGCCTGGACCGACCTGGCCTAGAACCCCTTGGGTCGGGCCGAAAAGGTTCGACCCACCTCGGGTCCGGGTCCGGCCCATTAGGGCATGGCCCGGCCTGGCATGCGCGGTCCAGCCCAGCCAGCGCAGCCAGGCCCGGGAGGCATGGCGCTGGCCTGGGCGGCTCGGCGATGGCCGAGCAGGGTGGCTTGGCGCTGGCTAAGTGGACGCAGAATGGGGGGCCGTGCTGCCCCCCTTGATTGAAGAAACAGACCCCACATGGGGGGCCCGTCTCTTTGACACCCGGGGTTATGACCCCAAGATTTTCCAAACGGCATGCCCGGTTGGCTGCCCGATGCCGCCGCTACGGGACCCCAATGTCCCGCCCCTCCAAAGCACCAGTGGCATGTGATCCCAGCCGCCCTTCCCTGCACCGCCGCGGCCTTAGGCCACGACCTTTGTCCGATCGGCACCACGCTCCTCCGCCACGACCCCACTCCAGCCGCGGCCTCTTTCGGCCTCAACAGCGTGGTGTGATGGCGCCGCGCTCCTTCGCCGCGGTGATATTCTTTGTTCCCATGTGGTTCCATTGCACCGCGCTGCCTCCAACCCAAACCGCAACGATGGAGATCAATAAAGGGGGAGGAGGATCGGTCGTGTTCATGCGGTCCGAACTCCTCCCAATAATTTGATAATAGGCAGCCCAATGTAAAACAACTTCAACATGAAAGCACAAATTTAATCCATTAAATTTGAACTTAAAACCCCTACCTCAAGATGTTTTCATAAAAGGATCGTCACTGAAAAACGGCGTCGCAAGGGTGGTTCAAAGATGACATTGGCGAGCGTCCAAGAAGAAGATGTTGTCCCACACTGGTTGCAGAGAAGGGAGAGATTGGCTCGTTGTCTCTCCTTAGTGCTCCGGTGTTCTTCACGTTGTTCAATGAGGAAGAGGACGGTCTTCAAGACTAGAGCCCACATCTCCAAAAATCTCCACACAACGATTCCACCATAATAAAATAAGTCTTTCCTTATTTTATTACTCATGCAAACATTTTTTCAAAATTCAAATTGAATTCAACAAATTAATTAACGTGTGTTTCCCAAATAATGGGGCATTTCATTGGTATGTATTTTAATGTGGAGGAGATACAATTTAATTGATATAGGGGGATTCAAAGGGGTTTTGGGGAAATTGAATGAGGTGGGGGCTCATGTGGGCCCCACCCCAACTTCCTCACATTATTCTTTTCCACAACACTTAACCATCAGTAGTGAAATAAAAAATTAATTGTTTAAAAACAACATTTTTATACTTCACATTTTTTAACAACTCCTTCCGAGAAAACGCACCTTCGAAAAAGGTGTTCCTAAAAAAATATCAGCGTTGCGGTTTCATCGGTGCCCTCTGATTTAGATTCCGAGCAGCGCTTCAAATGTTATGAAAACCCACTCATTTGTTCACTGAACTTACCCACGCTAAACATTGGAAAATTATTCTCGGCACACCAGACCTTGGAATCATGTTCTGTTAGAAACTGCATACTCGTAAAATCACAATGAAATTAAGAAAAACATTTCCTTGAAATTTATGGGTCTTTACATTCATCTCCATAAATAATTATTCATATAATATCCAAAAACTATTAAATTATATATTCTTCAATAAAATAATATTCAAAATATACTTGAATTTTACAAAATGTAAGGTGAATAAATTCATCATTAAAGCACAGAATATATAGTAAAATTAATCACAAATAGCATTTCCAACCATTCCATTACATTAAATACATACCTTATGGGTAATATTTGGATCATTTATTCAATATTTTGTAAATAAATAAAATGATAACAGATTTTAACATAATTAATTTTAATGGATTTTATAACATTTCGAGTATGTTCCCAAATTTTAACTAAATCATATAAACCATCTAAAAATCATATCTCATTTTATCCAATATTAATATATTATTATTATTCTGAATAATGTTACTAAAAATATATAATAATTATTAAAAAAGCTAATATTTCTAAATTATTGATAAAATCGTGTTTAAATCTTTAAGGATACCTTTAATTTCTCAACATAAGATTCTATGTTTTTTCAAAAATAAAAATAATTATATAATAAAATCATATAACAACCACATTTTTTAAATATAATATAATCATGTACTCTTGAAAAAACATAATATACATTCTAATCTGTATCATTAATTATCTTAGAACACGGTCACATCCAGCAATAAAAAATATATCAATTTTTTTAATCCTATATTCTTCCTTAAATTTACCATACTATAAATCAAATACCAATATTTCATAACCCTTTAATCCCTAAATATATACACAAAAATAATTTATCATCCTTCATAAACATTTAACAATGCTTTACAATATTCTTCCCATACTATATCATGTGTAGACGAAATAAAATTAAACTTTGTCATATGATCCAAAAATCTCAAGCTAATCATGTATCATACATTAAATATCAGAAAAAATTTAAATAAATTATTCCTTATATATGTTTATAAATTATTTATCATCAACTTATGAAATTACTAAAAAATTATTCATATTATATTCTAGATCCCCTTCGGGAGGTTTCCACCAAGGTTGTAGATTTAAAAAATTCTCATACTCTCTATATTTAAAAAATTCAATTCATAATGTTACTTTATTTTTAATTTGATTTACATCTAATGAGTAAACAAAAAAATTATTTTTCCATGATTTTTTATATCTATATAACCATGTTTTAAATATAATAACTTCCTTCCTGTATTGATGATACATTTTACATGGTGCTTCATCGTGAATACTTTACCTAATTTATAATGAATCGTTTTTTTCTATAAGAAAATTATTATATAAACATCTATGAAACCAAATTTTATTATTATTTGATGAGTTAGGATAGTTATCCAGGTGAAATTTTTTAATATCATATTATGAAATGTGGTTAATAAAAACACACAATTTTTCAATGCAGCTCTTACCATAGTTTTTTCCCATGAGGATGTCCAATTCATTAGTCATCACATTATTTATTGATTCAATTCTTCTTAGTTATATCCAATAACTAAATACAAAAAGAATAATGTGAGTACCCATCATCAAAAAATTTATTGATAAATTTTATGATAATAATAAAACATTTCTTTGATGTCTTAAATTTTGATAGAATATTAATAACATCTAAAATGCAACGTTCAAAATATCATACATTAGTTTATCATAGGTTGTCATAATTTCTATGCTTTCAATACCTAGCCTCCAAATAGAATTAGTCTCAAATTTGATACCAATTACAAAAACCCGAGGATCATTGATGTAAATTTTATTTCTTAATTGAATAATATTTAATGAAATCCAATTTAATGTACGTATTAGAATAAAAAAGTATTAGTTTATTTATAAATAGAAAAAAAAGTAATATTATTTTTTGAAATATAGTTATCATCTCCCACAATTTTTTTCTATATAGTATCCTTTATAAACATATGCTACATAAAATAGGTAATAATGTCATAATAAATTTAAAACACATTAATGGGTGATATTACATACTCTATAATTGTAAACAATATATATATCTATTGGTGATCAGAATTGAGAATTGGATAATCATCAAGGTCTGAGGGAATCATAATAACTTATGATATAATATCCCATGATTCATAAACCATATAAAATCTGTCAAGTCTAATGGAATTTTCCTATTAAATATTTTGAGACATATGATTTTGTAATAATGAATAATAAATCTTGAACCATGATTTAATATCATATGTATAGGCAATAATATTCCGCCTTACAGAAGAATAAAACATCTTATTTTCAGGTTTCCCAACAATGTATTAATTTCAAAAATGTCATAGGATTACCAACTATGTTCCATCTTGTGTTTGGAATAAATATCATTATGTTGTCTTAGGTTTTTATATATTATTGTATACCCTATTAGGCTTGGGAAAACAATCCATATAGCATAGTTTGTTTTGGTTAACTATTTTCATACCCTCTAAGGGTTTGGATAACAAATTATGAGAACATTGAACTCAAGACATATAGAAAAATACCACTTGGATTGGATGGTTATAACAAAACCAACCAACCCATAATTTCAATCCAATAATATATATTACAGTAAAATATAAGATAATTTATTAATATTTCATAGTTTAATTAACCCATGAGAATGAAATTATTTTTATGAAATATCAATAAAACATCATCATAACTATTTATATAAATAAGAGAATTTTATTTAATGATAAGGTCATATACGCAGTGAACAATAATAATCCATAATTGATGACTACATAGATTAAAATTACTTCTAATAAAGAATTAAATTTTTTTTCTAAAAATCAAGGAGAAATATCATTTTCCTTTTATAAATTTTAAAAACCAACATTTAAAATTAATAATTTATTATGGTTTTCATTATATAACTATGGTAACATATAATGGAAGATTACTGATAATGAAATTACATAGTAGATAAAATCATATTGTAGTAATAAATAGTTTAAAAAATCATTTCAATCTTTTTTAAATAATTCCAAAAATGTCTTATTCATAATTTTATATAAAAGTATATACATTTTTATAAAAAATTCATTTAAATTATAATATTCAAATATTAATCAATTTAATGTTGATAATATATTTTATAATCTAAATTTTGAGAACAGAGCTATGAAAAAATATATTCATAAATAAAAAAGATAAATATGGTCACGATTTTTTAAAAATATTCATATTTTTTTAAGTACCAATGTGATGGAAAATAAAATAAATACTTCAAATCTTATTAAGGTAAATTTAGGATATAATAGTATTGATTTATATAAAAATGGAAATACAATTTCTTAAATTTAAAATGAAACATTAATAATGTCAATAAAATATAGATTATATCATAAAACCTTATAGATTTTGAAAAATGTTAATAAAAATCTAATGAATTATAAAAAATTCGGTTGATTATAATTCCCTCATAAATTTCATGAATATATGAAAAATTAAAATAATGCAATGTATATACATGAAATATATTTAATGTAATGAATAAATAATATATCCCAATGATTAGAAATTGAGATAATGAAAATCATATAAAGATCATAACATTTAAATTACGAATATTTCAATTAATATATTTTATATAAAAAATTATAAAAAATATTTTAACATTATATATACAATATAATTAAATAATCATCATGATTCAAATAATATTGGAATAGCATTGTGGATGAAAATGTGAAAAATCTATATGAAAAGAATTTGAGTTCAAAATCCCATTCCTCATAGATCAACATGATCATGGACATTATAAAACCTTATATAAAAAATTATACTTAATATACTCCTACAAAATACAAAATTCATACATTTCACAATATATATAATTCCTTTATAATTTCCAATTTCACATTTATGTATTTTTCTTAAACAAAATTATTATCATGAGTAACTATCATGTTTACCAAAAATGTTATTAGTTTTTCATTCTTATTAATTAATCATGTTCATGGGCTGATCATATATAGAATATACATGACAATTTTATCAAATTCATTTTAAATAATGTTATATGGGTATTTTATGGAATTTTTTCAGTGTTTGTCCCTTGAAAAAAATGAAAACACATTTTTTTGGATAATTTTTGCAATAACAAAATAATTATATTTATAGGTAAATATACATTTGAGTATTAAAACTAAAAAATTATGAAAACCTAATGTGGTATAACCGGCTAATAGAAGAACATTATAAAATTATAGAATGGGTAAGAACACCGTATTTTATAACGATAATATCATATTTAAAGAAGCTAAATCATCTTATAAATATAAAATATGTTCATGAAACTCACCCTTATGAACAACCATTTTATAAGACAATGAAAAACAAATTGTATAATTAATGAAGGAGATAATACTCATATAAGCATGAGTGAAGTTTTAATATTCCATTAGATGGGGGTGGGGAAAAAGTTAGATAATATTTTACATTTTTTTTATAAAATATATATTACAAATATTAAAATTATCTATTATTTTTATATTTTTAGTAATTAAATTTTGGGATGATAAAAATGAAATTCATTACATCATTATTTGGAACATATGATTGAGCGACATTTTCATTTTATATTAGATGATAAGGAGGTATAAAATAGATTCTACCTCAACATAATAACATATAAATATATTATTAAAAACGTATAATGATATTTTAAGAACATTAGAGTATATTTTAATGATTAAAAATATTATATAAACTAGGATTGATTTGATTAATACGTATAACCTTCCCTTAGATATCTTTTTATGAATTACATTTTCTACCATTTATGTTTGGTATTTTTTAGAGAATAAGATATATCTAAGAGGAGGGATTATTTTTTGAGTGATTTTATACCTCATATCTTTGATTAACTTCCTTATTGACTCTTTTAACCTATACCACGTTGACGAACAATAGTCATGGTATATATTAATTATGACTAAAAATGAAATCGATCATATTAAATAATATTAATATTACCATAAAAAACAGCACATCCATATTACAATAATAAAATTCAAAACATGATAATATAAATTTTAAAATTAGTATTATCTATACTAAGAAAATCATTTTATAAAATATTTTAACTTTAAAATAAAAAATGTATTTTTTAAAAAATATTGTACAATTATGATTCTCTTGGAATTATTTAGATTCTGATTTTTAATTAATTAATTTCAATACATTCTTACTAAACAAAATCAAAAAACATCCTTGAATATATATTGTTAGAAGTGAACAACTAAAAAATATTAAAATTTAAATAAAAATAATACAACAATTTATAATATTTAAACATTCGAATTCAATGTTAAATATTAGTTTTTTTAATTAAATAAGTTATGTATTAATCATATAAATTATCAATACATGTTATAAAAAAATTTGAATTTCTTTCATAAATAACTATAATGTTATTATAGTTGAAGAATTATTAAAATCATTATTTTAAAATATTCATCCAAAGATTAATAATATCTGAAAAAATATTAAAAAATATTCCTATAACATAATTTTAAATTATTAAATAAATACATATAGTTAATTTCATAAAATTCATAGCCTAAAATTCGTAAATTTACATTTTAAATTTAACAAAAAAATTAAAAATATATAAAAATATTCTATTAAGAATATTGCATTTTTTATAATACATATTACATATTACCAATTATATTATTGGTAATATATTAATTCAAACATTAAATATTATTATAATAATATTTAATGTATGAAATAATTTTATTTTTTAAGTTAAAATGCATAACACTTTAAAGAAAGGTTGATATAACAAGATACATTTTAACAATAAATCACATTGGTTATTTATCTTCTAAATTTAAGAATATTTAATTGATTACTATCATTTTATTTGGGAGAGGTTTTATTTTCTAAATAAATTGTTCAAAAAAATTATCCATTATGTCCAAACTCATTTTAGTTTGGTTTTGTGTGTAGAATAAGTTATTTAACATAGTATTACATAAAACAAAATATCATCCTGAAACAAAAAATTTCATTCAGAAATAATAATTTTATTTTTATAAGAAAGTTTATTTATGTTGAGTTTTTAATCAGTTTTTTAAAATTTATTGTTGATATTTCATATTTTATATTTACGATATAGCAATATTTACCTTTATATATAGTAATGTATAATCTGTTTTTTCAGTTCGATGTTATTTTCCATATAAGCTATAGAAATGCGTCAAATTTATTACAGGTAAATGTGTTTCGAAATATCATGTTCTTATATTCTACAACATTAAAATAATTTTATATTGAAATTTCATTATTCAATTGCCAATGGATAAGGATAATAATTCCACATTACATCCTTGGGATCCCACATAACTTCCTCTAATTTATTTTTCATCAAAAATCATTGACTAAGGGATATGTTTTGTCCTATTATATGTTATCTCCTTGATTCAAAATATCCACTAGTATCTTTCTCCTATGAAAAATAGTTATGTCGTTGTATCAACGCTTTTTTATGTACCACTGATGTATTAGATATGTACTTTGAAAATGTTATAGAGGGAGAATGTTGTTTTCTTTGTAGGGGTACACTATATGTGATGAAAAATATTTTACTATACATAGAAGTTCAGTGATCCAAAGGGGACTGATATAATTAAGGAATTAACATACACTTCATTGAATATATAATCACATTCAATAAATGTAATATTCATAGTAATACCTTGTCAAAATATCTTATCTCTATAAATATCCCATGACTCTTATCATAACTCTTCTATAAACATATAAGAACTAAAATGTGACGTTTAATTGATTTATAATTTTCAAATATTTCATAATATAGGTCATGTCCCAATATTATATGTTCTCAAACATTATTACACCATGTTATAGTTCTAAAATTCCATCCATGTAGTGATTCATAAATATCCAATTTAATTATTTAGTGAAGTTTTATATTATAAGTATATTTTACTAGAGGATTGTTTTTATCCCATCCAAAATATAAATCTATTAATAAATCTATTTTCATATCATTTAACGTCCAAATATTCTTATTATACTGACCATCATTTTTGGGATGATAACAAATTATAATTTTCAAATCCAAATTCAATGTATTCTGATCATTTCCCCTTAATTTCATGAAAAAGCCCATATAATTTTTAGGTTTATTTGAGAGTGATACTCAATTAAATTTAAATCATATTTAACGACAATAAAATATAGTTAGTTAAGTGAAAAACTATTTTTGATAAAATAACATATGCTAACTATATTATATGATAGAATAGAAAAAAATTGATGTTAGAACATTTAATTTATTGATATTTTTTAAGATTAAATCCTTTGTGGGGTCATAACACATCCCCATATGTACCGTTAATGATTTATAATCCCTTTATTCTTATGAAATTAAAAAATAATGTTCTGACATAACCGGAATAGAGTATATAATATTTAATATCCTACTTCATATTCATAATAACCCTTTTCATTAATAAAATTAATTCCTCATTTTTTATATAAGAATACACATAATAAAATCCCATGATATATAGAAGAGTATTGTATTTTATTTGTTTGTATTATAACATGAAAACATGAAACATGGATATACAAACATTATTCAATACAACATTAACATGCTTTTTAAATTCCATATGTGATATAAAAAAGTGCTAATATATAATGAACTATAATTAATTATAAAATATCAATCATGAAAAAATATGTATATATTAGGAAATAGTAATTAAAATGGATCAAAAAATGTTTATAAGAATACACATGAAGAATAAATAAATTATTGGACGGTTACATAAAGGAAACATTAGAATGTAAAAAAATAACAAATAATAAATCATAATAATAATTTATGGATAATAACTACTAAATATTAAAATAATTTGATTATGAAAACTTCTTGTGATTCATATGTGGAGTCTCATGAGACTAAAACATTACCCAATGAATTGGAGAACAGTATTGGAGTACCCATCAACATAATATCATGTACATGTTTATATATGTAACATGGATTGTATATCATATGAATGAATTTCATCACTTTTAATCCCAAAAATAATGATAGTGGGTAAAAACCATAGAATTAATCAATAGATTAATCATAGGAATTACTAATTGGGTAATATTTTGTTTAAATGGGTATGGGTATAAACAAAATAATTGTTTGTCATTTAAAATAGAAATGACATTTCGACTACATAACAAAAGTACATAAAGATCCATAAAATGGTTCAATAAGAGAGAAATGTTTCTCTCATCACATGAAAGTCAAAAGGTAGGTATTCTGGATATGTTATAACATATTAAAAGATGATAATTTTGACTTTAATTGTCATAATACATGTATGGTTCATGAATAAAAACATATCGTGGAAAATCAAATTGAAATTAATGCAGTACACCAATGATACAGAAATGATAATAAATTAGGTTAAATATAGAGAAATTGTTAAATAGTAATTTTTAATTGAAATGGATTGAAATTGGAATCTATAAATAATTTTCACGGTATTAGGAATTGGAAATAAATCATATAAAATTAATAAGATTCTTTAATAAAGAGGAGACATAGATGATCCCTTACAAAATATCAACATACTAACAGATCAGGTAAATTCCATAATGAGTGGGGATAAATTATATCTCGTTATTATTAAATCAATTTATTAGAAGATATATAATTATAAATCTATTAAAATATATTGAATTTATATTCAGAAGGAAAAGTATAGTGAATGTTGTTGAATAAAAAAGAGGAGAGGTAAATCCCTTCCCTTGAGAGAGTTATTCCAAAAGCATTATACGTGATTATTGAGAATACGGGGGGATATTAGAAGGTATATAGAGACGGTAGGGTAGATAAAGGATGTACTAATTGGTTTTATATTAAATAATACTGGGGTTTTCAGTGGTTTTTTATAAGAAAACAAATTGGAGTAATTTATTATATCTGAAGTATAGGTTTTGGACTTTATAAAACAAAATAATAATAACCAAAAACAATAAAATGTTTTTTATAATATATTCAACAAAATAGGTTTGGTTTAAATTATTTTATATGGATAAGGTCTTATCCCAATAAAAAATTTCCCTTGGTGATATAGAATTGAGTCGTGATTATAAATAATTATATTCATAACATTAATATAGAGTATATGTTTTAGAGGATTAATAATGCCTTTATAAATTTAATATAACAACAAAAAAATTATTTTTAATAGGAAACAATATTTTTGGAGTGTATAAAATATATATAATATATAATATTTCTTTTGGTTCATTATGATGTTGAAATAAAAAATGTATATTTTTAGCGCATTTAATTTTTTCATAAAAATTATACTATTATAAAATTATGAAAAAAATGTACCCGTGGACAATTTCAATGTGACAATTCAATAAATAACATTGGTTCAAAAATTTATTTATATGAATTTTTTAATTTTTTAATTAAAAAATGGATATTTATGGATAAATGTTTTTTGGTAATAAATTTTTTTAAACTCATATAACAAATACAATTGGTTTAATATTAATTATACATTCCATTTGATAATAAAAAAATTATATAAGAGTATTTTTTAAAAAATATAATTCATACTATTATATTTAACCTTTATTTGTCCTTCTAAATCTATTATTATAATTATTTTACCATTAATTCACAATTTATACATTTACTATGGTAGTAAATATTTTCTACTGTTAGAATTCATATTTTCTATACATTATATTTTCATTATTACATAATATTTAATATTTGGACTCAAAATTTTGAATCCATTTTATAAAATTCATTTCAAATATTTTTTATGAAGTTAATTTTTAATAAAACATGAAGGCATGATGAAAATTGGTTCTGCAAAGAGTTGTTTTTTTATAAGGATGTGATGATTTTACATTTACAATAGGGGTACTAATTTTTATAATATGAATTTAAATTTATATTATTAAATATATTATATAATAATTTATTTTAATTAATTCCCTATTAGGGGTTATTTTGACTTAATTAAAATATTGAAACATCATAGATTTCAAAATCGTTTTTTTAATTACATTTCGAGACTAAAAATAATAAAATACTTAAATCTAGTTTAAAAAAAATCAAATTAATAATACATAATATAATTAAATAATATTTATTTAAAATTAATTTAATATAATAATTTTACTTTTATATGTATATAAATATTTTAATGAAATGGATGTTTACAAAAAAATACTACTCTTCACTCTTCACTAACAAATCTATATTTCCCAAAAAATCAAAAAAATCTCACACTATTTAAATTTTGATATGATAATAAAAAAATAATTACATTTTATATAATACATTTTCTATTTTTCTAAGAAATAATAATAATATATTTTTACACAAATAAATTAAAAATTCTAATCAAACTAATTTTAAAAACATTAAAATATAATTTAAGGATTATTTACTAATTTTTTTGCAATATATATATGTGGAGAGTGAAATATATATATATATATATATATTTCATAACGTAGTAAATTATATTCATTTATTACAATTTAACTACAATGTAATAAATTTTTTGTTTAATTAATCATTCTTTTTTTGGGTTTGGTGTTGCATAACATATATACTATTGAACATAGTTTTACCATATCAAAACACATGGAATTTAATTCTTAAAAAATTTTATAAAATCAATCTTATAAAATTGAACGTTAATATGGGAATAGTTTTTTTAGAAAATTATAAAAATATAATTTATAAATACACATTGTAAAATAAGGTAAATAAATCATCGACTTAAAATAGAGAAAGGGATGTTTGAAGATCATTAAATAAATATGATTCCATGATGGAGAAAATATCTGGAAACTGAAAATATTAATATACTGGAATAAAAAATTTCCAACGAACTAATATAGAGAGATATATATCATGGTTATGAAAAATTCTAGAACCAAAAAAATATAAATCTGAGATTGTTAAAAATAAATTCAATTCAACTGAAATAATCATAATATAAAAATATATTTTTTTAATGATTCATTTCTTAGAGCTAAAGAATTGTATTAATACCTATATTATGTAGATTAGTAAATTATATTTATTGGGAAAATAATTTTATAATTCCATATATTTCAGTTTTAGTCACAATTGTTTTTCAAAATGGTGACTACTCCTGTTGATTTTTTTTATGAATATCGCTTTAGAGTATGATTATAATGGACCACAAAATCAACCAAATAATAACTAGATATTCATCTTGCCTTTACAAATTAAAAAATGTAGAGGATGAAGTAACATAATACTGAAAATTAATAATCCATAATATAATAATATCCAATATTTAAAAAAAATCCCGAACTGTTAATGTAGATCATTACATAAATAAACTCCAATATATCATAAATAGATCCAATACCCTCAATATTAAATATTTTTTAAAATTCAATGTTTACCTGATACCCTTCATCATTACCCTCAAAAAACATAATACCATTTATCTTAAATAATACTTCATATTGAACATAATTGATGTAAATGTCTAAATGCACAAAAACATATACCCAAATATTATTAACAACCTAAAAATAAAAATATATTATATCCCATAAAATGTTTTCCAAAATATCTTTAATAATTGTTTAGTTCCATAACATAAATCTCCAAAAGTGGAATCAATTATTTTAAACATTATATTATACATCAGAATTTAATGCTGAAATTCTTCAGGCTTATATTAAAATCAACCCCATATTAGGGGTTACAAATCCCTCAATCGATGGTTTTAAAACATATCTCAAAATCACTAAATCCATTTTAAATATGCCTTTAACAAATGATTGAAATCCATAATTGAAATCTAAATTAGAAAAATACATAGATTCTAAATTAACCTTATAACTAGAAAGTATTTGATATAATACATTTAACACATAATTATCAGTTTTTAATACATAGGTACTTCAATACAAAAAACTCAATGATTTCCATAGCATATGTAATTCCTTAGAAAATAATTTAACACATGGATTTAGGCATTGAATTGGATAATTCACATATTCTAGATACAAAAAACATTAATCCCAAAAGGTTTTTTAAGATTTCATTAATTCTCTACCATCATACTCTTCATTTTTACAATTAGAAAAAATTATATCCACTTTTCCCAAACATAAAAAACATTTCATTTCAATTATGGAAATTCCCATAGTTCAAAATTATTATTTTTATAAATGTATAAAAATAAATCTTCTAAACATTATTACCTATATTAGTTGAACTTCATTGAGATTTCATTCTCTGCTTCTTTGATATCATTGTAAATTAAACTATGTCACATTTTCTTTTGTTATTTTTTATAGATTGTTTGGAATAATCATATTATATTTAAATTGTGTTCGCATTATGTTATGTATCTTATTTGGGAAATCTCCATGTAACCTATATCATTGTATGATTATCTATTTTTCTATTATTTCCATTAGTTCAGTAAAACAAATGAAAAAATTAGGGATGATTACATTTAAACTACGAAACACCTAAATGGAAAATCATTAACATTAAATGAATAACACATAAATAGAATATATTTATTTACTTATGAATTTATATGGTTCAGTCTATGTTATCCATGATCTATTTCATAACATAGAAACTAAAGGGAAATTTGGTTACCTCAATTTTTATTTATAATGAGATTGTAAATTTTAACATGAATACCCACCCTGAGTATCAAAATAGGTTTTCAGAAAAGTCCCTTTATCTTTAACCATTTAAAGATCATTTCTAGTTCAATATAGTTTTTTGGGGTTTTCAAACCAAGGTACACTAATTATAGAGCTAGATCCACTTTTATTATCCAGACTCGGATGTATTCTCAAAGAAACCACATATTCTATAACTTACTATAAAAAATAGGTATATTTTCTAGTAGATATTGTTATACATAATGATTTACTTTTACATTATAATCCTAACCCAAAATAAAGACATGTATATCATTTGATTCCAATAATGATAACCCCGGTCTTTATTATGAATTAATTCATGAATTTATTTTAATAACACACTTAATGCATCAAAGAAGATCGAACATCCTAGTGCAATTAGGTAATTTGTTCAATAATAAAATAAAATAATAATTGGAAATAATAAAATTGTTTACAATAATATTAACAATCACTTAAAATTATATATATTTTAAAAATACATAGGATAATGTGGGTACATAAATAGGAAAGGGTTGAGATATAAAGAAATTTAAGAGAATAAACAAATTACAACATGAAAAAATAATTACATTATATAAAATAAAATTTCCAATGGATCATAAAAGAAATGATAATAAAAAATATGAACATCAAGTAAAGATATAACATGTTAAAATAAACGTAACAATGGAATATGGTAAAAATTGTAAACATGACATCATAAGAATAATTAATGGTTATCCACCATGACAGATTAATATAATGTTATTAGAATAACCTCATGTTCACAATAAATTGTTTATAATGGGACTAAAACATTAGATAATTCATTATATTTATATCATATATTAACCATAATAATCATAACATGAACATTCATATGTGTTCTACATAGATTATATTGAATAAGAGAATATTTACTCACATTTAATCCCACTACTAATGATGGAACTATTACATAAATGGATGTAAAAAATGTTATTTAGGTAAAAATATGTAAACACCAATAATGGAAATAGCTATCAGTATACTATTCAAAAATTCTAGGTGAGAAAATCATAATGACATTTTGGTTGCGTAACAAATGTATGTAAATATTAATATAGTTGTTCGATGATAAGGAAAGTGACATATAAACACATGGAATTAAAATTTATTGTATGTGTGATATGTAATGACATAATACATTATGATAATTTTGGAACTAAAAGGGATAATTCAGTTGGGTTTCCTTACTAAAAACATGTCATTAAAAATTAGTTTTACATTTCCCTAGTATAAAAATAGTACGTAACAGTTAATAAAATGGTTTAAATGTATTAAAGAAGTATACAATCATTTTAACATAAAATTTATCATTATATTGATTTGGAAAAACCTTTCCCAACATTATTAATTTGAAATAAAAATAATATTTAAAACAATACTCTTGAATGTTGTTGAGAATGATAATATACCTTCTTAAAATTTGGCAATGTAACTACTTTTTCAAATACTATAATGATATGGGATAAATGATATCTAATTATTGAGAAATAAATTACAAGTTTGTGGGGTATTTGATAATTCATTACAATATAATAAGTCAATATTATAAATAATATTCAATAATGTTTTTGAGTGATGAAAAATGGTATCATGTGTGGGTTTATATATAAATGATTTTTGTGTTCTTTTTTTAGATCATGGGGTTTAGACACTATAAAATAAAACAATAAAAAGAATACATGTTATGGGATTTACCAAATTTTATTGAAAAATGGAATTTCTTTAATTGTTATATTATTATATATTTTGAGATCAACCAAATTCTACCCTTGGTGTTGTGGAAGTGAGTAATGATTATAAATATTTAATTTTAATAAAGTAAAATTGTATATAAAATTTGGGCGATTCGTAAATAAGTTATAATATTAATAAAACAACGTAAAAATTATATTAAATAGGTGACATATATTTGATGATGGATAAGTTTTATTTTATTTATTACAAGACATTTTGGTTATTACGAAGTCACAATACATACTATAAAATTATACCGTATTAATTTTAGCCACAAAATTTTGACCCTATCATTACTTAAAGAAAAATAGTCATTTAATTTTGATCTGATGATTTCAAAAATAATAATAATTTAATAAAAATAATTCCCCAAAAAATTTAATTTTCACTTTCAAAATTATATATTACATATCTTGGGAAATGAACGTTTTTTTATAATAACAGTTTTCGTACTCTTATACAATTTATCATTGACATCATAAAATTTATATTTATCATCAAAAACTATAATTTTTTTTAATAAAATTATATTTTTATTATATAATTTATTTTTAAAATTCATGAATTTTTATAAATTACTTTAATAATTGAAATTACAAGTAACAGAAAAATACATTTTTTTGCCTTATTAAAAACATATTTTCTTCAAACTCATTACAAAATCATTTAATGTATAAAAATTTATAAATAAATAAATAAAATTCTTTATTGAAAAGGATATATATATATTCAAATAATTAGGGTTAAAAATTATTTTCCTTTTAAAATAATTATAATTATTCTTTTACACATATTTATATTATTTTACTTTGACTACATTAATAAATATTTAAAATGGTTTCTATTCAAATTATCAAAAATAATCGTTGACATAATTACATAATATAAATTTTTATGAATCTTATTTTTGAAACCATTTTATAAAATTAAATTAATATAAGAGTAATATTTTTTGTTGAAAATAATGTACCCACACGATATGAAAATAGGTTTTCTACAAAGATATGTTTTTATAGGTAATGATGATTTTATATTTAATCTAGAATTTGAAATATTCATTATATGGATTTATATTTATAATTACATTTATATATATATAAATGATAAATTTATTTATATAATTCCTTATGAGTGGTTATTTTAAACATATTAAAATTTAGAGGCATTAATAATTATAAATCTTTTTTTCAGAAAAATGTGTTCTTAGGAAAATAAGATCTTATATTAAAATATGATATATTGTTACTAAAAATATATTGAATTTTATTACATATAAAATAATAATAATTTTATTAATTTCAATTAAAATAATAATTTTACATTTAAATTACTAAATTTATCAATATAATTGACTTTTTACATGAAAGATCAATATATTACACTATTCACTAAAAAATTACTAATTCTACGAAAAGTAAAAAAATACACTATAATATAATATTAATATGATTATCTATAAATTAAATTTCTTTTTATAAAATACATTTTCTATATTTTGTATATTATAATTATAATATTATTTACAAAAATAAGTATAATTCATTTTTATGAAATATATTTTCATAACTTTTCCATCTATAGGGTGGTTATTTTCTATGAATTTATTAATATATTAGTTTTCTTTTGGAAATTTATTTATATTTATCTATGTATTTAGTCCTATTCTAATCATGAAATTTTAAGGATATGGTTTAAATTTCATATTTAAATAATCATTATTTGTTAGGTTTCAATGTTTTGTATTTCATAATCTTTCTAAAATAGTTTTCACTATTAAAAACTCAAAGAATTGAAATATTCTCCCATTATAAATAATATTTGATGTCACTATATATCATTTAATATATACAATTGGAATAGAATTATGAGCTATGTGCCTCCCCCCAAAAATTAATTTAAAATTTTGGTATTGTATGGAATCATATCTTCTTACTGATTCTTAATATTTCATCATGGTCATGGTTTATCTATAGTAAATTAATTACATTATATTTCATTTACACATCCTCATTTGGATCCACATTAAACATAAATTAGGTGTGTTGTTTTTCATTAATTTTAATAAAATGATTCTTATCCTCTTCCCTCAGGATTTCACGGTATTTCATATTAAAATTTTATTGAATTGGGTCTTTTTCACTCCTCATCATGGGAAAGCTATCAGGGACTTCTTATATCAGTTCATCATTAATATTTTTCATCCTTATTGGGAGGTAATGTATTGTTCAATCATTTTACTTAATCAACACTAACCATATACTTTTAAAAAATTCATCTCACTCTAAGTGAATATATAATTTATCAATTTAGCATCAATATAGTCATATATATCACACCTCTCACCATAAAGATAAAAGGCCTATACTATCAATGTAAAAATTACCACAATCATCCCCCTATCACGATCCAGGTAATTTTTCCCATGAACATTCAATTTGGGTGGGAAATATTCTCTTACCACCTCATTCTTCATGAAAACACATTCCATGCCCTAGTTTGATTTTTCATTTACATCAAAACCCATTCTCTACTATATGGTTGTTTTATCATAGTTCCACTAACCAAATTTTTATTAAATTTCTAGATATTTTCATCACATTCATTTATCCAAAGTAACTTCTCAACTTTTTGAGTTATCATTATTGTTAGATTTTAAAAATATTTGATATTTATCAAGATTCAATGATATTAACTATAAAATAATTAAAAAATTTGAATATTAGTGGCATTATTTTTCAAGTCCAATGATCATTAAATTCCTTCCAATAAGAATCCATAGATATACCCAAACTGGTGATTATATGAACTTATAATTATAACTCTATATCCATAATTTATATTTTCTAATTTTTTTCAAATAGTCTCCTCTTCCCCATGGACATTATCATGATACCAAAATAATCATAATAATTTTACTTGTTCATAGAATGTACGAGATTCCCTCAATAAGTACGACCTAAAAAAATCAAGGTAATATATAGGGAATTAGTGAGATCTATATGTTGTATTTATAATTGGTGATTTATTATATATTATGGAATAGTGATTAATGGGTTATGATTATTGAGTTTTTGAATATTTTTTAATGTAATTGGATGTCAAGTATGAGCAATAATCTGTTTATAAGTATGACAATTTCTGATCATTTCTATAAGTTTTATGAACATGTACTACTGGCATGAGGATTTTCTATAATGGAAAATATGGTCAATGATATATCCACTGATGATCACCAAGGGGTAATATATATATATATATATATATAATAGGCTTGGAAGATAGAACTATTCTATATACCATGGATTATATTTTAATGTTTTATCATGGGAAATTTGTTTAACGAAGGCTTACTATGTTTTGAGTGGTTAGAGGAAATTATTTTTCAAAATAATTAGTTTTTTCTAATTACATGAGTTGGGTTTGAAAATAAAAGAGGCCAACAACAACCAACCGAGAACTATAACTCCTTTGAATTTGGGAGAAAGTATCTACCACAAGAAGGATAACACACTCATGGGCCTATAAGGAGTTGTAAAAGAGTTCATTATGGTTTTTATGTAGTGTGGGAACATAAAACCCATAGGTTTTCACATAGAATAGAATGAGTGTAAAATCTGGTACCATGGGGACAATGTATTTGTGTGATGAGGACAATGTGTGATTTATTTTTTATATATTCTCAGTTTTGAACAACATTTCAAACTCATGATCCACCAAACAATAATATTTTCAAAATCCATATCCTTTTAAAATGGATGTCTGATGGGAGACAATAAATGTCATGTTTATTGTTCCCATGTAAATAACATATAAATAAAACATATTTCATCTGATATATTTTATCTTTATTGACTAATCCTTTTGTTTTAACATCTTTAACCTGCATCGTTTAATTTTTTACATATCATTTAAAAATATCTATTTACCTATTCTAAAAATTTATTTCCATCCTACTAATGATAAATCCAATAGATTGAGAAAATCTTGATCAACCTGATTCCATGAATTCAGTTGATGCCTTTCAAAAAAATAGTTAATTTGAACAACTTTCACTTGCCTATTGAAAAATAATTAGTAGAATTCCATTCAAGTTCATTTATTAGTTATAAATTTTGAGATAATGGGGAATAAAATTCTTCTTTATCCCATACACACCTCATCAAAAAATAAATGTCTGATTTTTAAATTATGTTTCCTTGGATATTCCTTAAAACATGGCATTGTAGTGTTTGATAGAATAAATAAATATAATAGGTAATTTGTGACAATGTTTCAAGAAATTAGATATTGGATTATTAAAATTAAAGATTGAAATGAAATTATTTTTGGAGATTTAAATATCATAGTTCATAGTTGAGGAATTATAAGCTTGCCAATAAATAAATAATTACAATTTTGGGACAGGTTTTTTGTCACTACAAATAAGATCCCTCATTTTATAGAAAACCAAAGAATAGGTAACACATATTTTTCATGATAATTATAATCCAATAGTATTTTTTTCGTTAAAGACAATATGTTACATGAAGATTGTGTATCTACATATAAAACATAATGTGATGAATAATGATTATTTTGCAACTTTTTTAACTGTTATATCCTAAAGATTAATAAAATAGAGAAAATTATATTATGATATTGGAAGAAGAATAAATACCATTTAATATATTATACTATCATTAAAAACTATTTTTTGAGTATCTTTTTTTCTAAGTACTATTATGAAAAGTAGTATAGTACCGAAATGTTGAAAAATGATGTGTTTTGATAGTTTAATTGAGCCTCATGAGGATTATATGTATGATATATGTAATAATAATGATTTATAACCAAAAACATGTAATATTACAAAATTTGTTTTATAATATGTTTATTATAATGGTGTATATTTTTATTAACATCATAAGAAATATGGATAATTATAATAAATTCATCCCTTTGTGAAAATCACAAAGAATTCAGGAATAAAATGATAAAAACACCTTGAAAAGTATTTTAATTAGAATTTATTAAGTCATTTTTAGATGTTTTATCATCAATTTATTAATATAATGGACTAATAATACAACATTTAGTTTATTGAGGACCTTTTAGATGATCATTCTAAACATTCAGTGACTTCTATTATATATAATATATTTCATTTATTTAGATTTCTATTGGCATAAAATGAAAATAATTATGTGGATTTTATTTATTAAAAATTAAAGAATATAAATTAGACCAGTCATTTATTATACAGGAAATATTAGTGCAACATATTAGGATGGACTGTGAGTATGTCCATATGTTTTTCATTAAAATTATTTTACTGGTTGAACATGTAATAAAACAAAGAATACATGAACAATACCTTTATAATTAGAAGTCCTTAAAGACCAAATTCAAATAGGTTTTGAAAAGCATTGAATAATATGTGGGATTCAGGAATTAATAACTAGATCTCCATTAATGATAAGTCATCCTGTGGGAGAATGTATAAAGAAAATTGGTGGGATGATAGTCTACAGATCCCATCAGAGGATGAAAAATTGTAATAATTAGTGATTAGACATTAACAGTTTTTGGATTTTACCAATTTCATTATATTTTCAATATATTTAATCATTATTCAGTACTATTATATACTATATGTCTCATATAGTCCTAAAACCAATAATAATGTAGTGACCTACAATGGGGTTGAACATTGTAGAAATAATATGTTTTTTCCTATTTAGTATAAGTCATAAATTTGGAATAATTGTGTATGTGGATATATACAAGTGACACAACCTAATATGTGAAATGGTTGAAAAATAACAGAGTAAAATTAAAAGAAGTAAAATTGGTAAAACTTGTGAACACAGATAAAACCCCCGCTCGGTGTACTAAAAAGAGACAATAGAACCATCAATTTTTTATCGTATCAAAGTATCAATCATTTATTGGATCAACATTATAGTGCTTGTTGTATTTATTATTCATGTATGATTTGAAATTTTGTATTTTAGGATGTTGAAAATTACATTTGATGAAGAAACCAGTTCCCATTCTTTTCAGTACTTACAAAGTTGTTTAGGAAAAATAATTGTTGTACATACATAAGATAGAGGTAATAAAGATATAAAAATGTTTGAATTTGAATAAAAAATAAACCAATGAATTATATAATTTGAAGTGGTTATCTATCATTTGTATCTATTAAAATAGTTTATTATGATCATAATAATGGTTTATTTATAATCTATGATAAATATGGGTTTTAGGAATCCATTAGGGATTTGTAATTGGAGTCAATAGTTTTCTATAGAATGTAGAATATGAACTGTTTTCATAAATATTTCAGTACATCTATTGACTATATGATTGAATATAATTAAATATAATAGGTTACTCTGGATATGGAAAAATATTTTACAATGAAGTTTCAAGGATGAAAACATATCATAGATCATGTTCAATACAAAGAAAAAAATTCATTAGTTAGTCATGAACATCTCTCCCATGTTAAGAAAGAGTTTTAAAGAAATATATTTTAGAATTTAGTCGATAGAAATATTCTTATTGATATTATCAAATATATAATGAATATCATAGATATAAAATAATTATTAAGGATTCCTAGTTAGAAATCATTAATAAATTTTTTTCCTTATATTAAAAAATGTACTACAAAATTTTATTTGTTAGAATTATGTGATTCAAAATGTTTTTAATGAATTGATTCTTGATTTTTGAAACTACACATAATATATATGAATTATAAATAGCCTCAGCTATAGGATAAGGAAAATTTAATTAAATTGTTTGATAATTCGATACTAGAGAACAATACACGATGAGATGAATATATTGAGAAAATTGAATTGTCAAAGTGATGATATAGTTAAATCAAATTAATAATAGAATAAGCTTCAAATTATGAAATATTTTGATTTGGAAATAATATTATAAGATTTTGAGAAGGTTGTATATATTTGTTTAAAGGATGATGAGATCGTATAGGAAACCCAAATTAATTTTGAAATGAGTCTTACTTCAATGAAGGATAATTAGAGTGGCACAAAGGGTTTAGTTTTATCTAAAGATAACTATAATTAAAGACATAAAAATATATAAAATAGAATCAAAGTTTTATTATAAATACACTATTTAATATTCTAATACAGGTTCCAAAAAATTTTCGGGTAAAAATTTCGGAGATTAAACATATTGACAAACCCACCATATCATAAAGAGAGAATGTGAAGAAGAGTATGAATTATTATTCTCTATAATAAAATAAATAACCATTTATCAAAAATTGGTGATACCACATATAGCTATATTGAACACCAAAATCATACATTACGAATTTTTTACTAATTTTTTGTACTATTGGAAATTTGGGATTTAATCCATTGATTCTTTGCATAATGCTATAGTATTTGAAAATAGATAAAGGACATCATTAAGGGGAAGTATATTTTATTTGAGGAGAGATCCTACAAAACTAAATCATAAAATAAATATGAGGAATGATCCATATATATTGAGTAGAATTGGGGTTTTGATGAAAAATGTTATTATTGAAATTTTTGTGGCTACAATTATGAATATTTCAATAATATACTAACCATGAACTATTTATAAGAGATTGAAAGACCATAAAATATTTAGAGTAAAATAGAAGATCAAAATTTGATTTCATTGGGTACAATTTAGAAGAAGGAATTATATAATAGTGTGAAGCTAGATACAAATAATTAAGAATGGGAAATTAAATTTCAAGCAACACAAAAGGTACATTAGATATGGTATAATATGTTATATCATGGAGCATTTAAAATGTCGACAGAGATAAGTATTCTTGTAGTAAATATAAATCATAAGAATGAATCAATCTCATAAATAACAAAGTGATTCATTTTGAATATTATGACCCCCTCCCCAAAAGGGTTACACCTCGTGGGCCATCAATGTGATAAAGGGAGACAGTGATCCCCAAACCCCGTCTCCAGTAGGCTTCGTGTTGGTGACTAACATAAAGGTTACAGTAAACACACAACTAGGTGGCATTACCCTCAAAAGAGGACACATATTAAAGAGATTAATAAGACAAACACCAACCAACTCTAACTCAGACTTCAATATAAAGGAATACCCTTGTACACATAAGTAATTTTATGCAAGAACTATTTTAAATGAATGAGAAAACTGTATGTTTAAAATGAATGTTAAGACAACAGTGACCCCAAAGCCCGAAAAACTCTAGAAACCCAAAAATAGTATTAACCAGACTGATCTCTAACATTATTCATGTGAAAGGAAACATAGTTCATATATACGTTGGATTATTATAACAGTATAATCCAATTGAATACCCATGAGCCTCTCAAGAAAAATTAATGAAATGATTCTAATGCACAATGAACAACAAGAGAAACTAACTCTTCACCTAAACTTGTATACTATATTCCCAACCTCCCCATGGATACTCTCACAAATTACCACATTATAGATTATATAATATAATAAATAATATGAAGGGTACCCCACTAAAACATCCACACTAGTTTTCCACTTTTCCCATTGTCACACGTCTTAAGCATCTATAACCAAAATGGATTGGTCACAGAAAAATGTGCAAATCATCACAATATGAACCATAGGAAACACAACCACTACATCATGTAACCAATGTATCCCAATAGATTTCGGGAGGTAACACAGCTTGCATAACATATATCCTATGTCGGGATATATTCTACAATCCATTACATCCAATACACTGAGTAAGGATCCTCAAGCCATCAAATCATATACATGTTACACTTATAATAGTCAATATGAAACTATATCTAGAATATATGTGGTTGAATAACCACAATCCATTACATCCAACTATACATATAATTTGGAAAAACAATGTGGCGTGGCTCCCAGCACAAATAACTTCCATGAGAAGAGAGTTGGGAATAATGGAGTAGTCGGTCAACCATCCTCCCACCGGAATGTTATGGAAAACACCCACAGGGCTCAGAATCCCCATAGAGTCATTTTCCCTAACTGACATGTTGTATTATCATTTAGAAACCCAAAAATTACTTAATATATTATATCTCACCACCTCACAATGGGATAACCCCGTCATAGACCCAAATACAGCTAACATCTCCCGGAATCTCAACTGCAACTACTAAGACTAGGTATACTATAATCACACAACCATTTGATGAACATTATTACATTACATCATTCCATTTTTATCAGTTTCAATTTATGTTAATTAATTATTTAAAGATTAATTAAACATTAACAATTCCATTGTATATTTCATTCACATCCCACCAGAGTCTAATTCCCTATAGGGAAAACAAAACATGGCCCAGAGCTTCATAGAAATATTACCTCATCATTACATCCTAGCAAGATCCAACACCATTGGAAAAATAAATTATTAAATCTTTTATTAACATCATTATTACTTTTCCATATTCCTTGGTATTCTAGGAAAACATTCAAAGCTACAAATGACAAGAGGGATTTGATTTATGAGTAGATAAACTACCTGTCAATTTAATTCCACCTATATCAAGAGCATATACCCATCATCCCTTGATAAGTTAAAATCTAAAACACATGGATTAACATGTGCACCTTCACCACTTTTTGGAAGGAGGGTAGCAAAACTAGAATCCTTGGGCAGTGGTTAATATGAAGTAGATAAACAGACAACGTGATTTATCAACCCTCCAATATTTTACAAAAATCTTTTTTCCTCATCTCTGGTGTCCTCTCTGACACTGACATGCATAAAATGTTTTATCTCGCTAATATATGCGTCAACTCTAGCCAAAACCAGTGATCCTCCCATACAACAAATATCAAAATTGCCACCCAGGCTCTCATCGTAATAATAGAATTAGGAAATGACATCATATCAACTAGGATATTGTCCCTTAAACAAGGTATCTAGCCTTCAAACACAATGATCACTCATGGATTCAATGAACAAGGTAATATTCCTTTCAAGAAAAAGGGTAACTCAAAACCCAACCATGATTTATATTTTTATCAAACATCTTGTTCATTAATCTATCATGAATTAACTGATTAATCTTTAGTATATCCCCATTATGGTCAACCTATCATCATGCTGTCTTACCTATAAAAAATAATTAAAAATTATTAATACATCAATTTTATCATCATCAACATTCTACAGAAACTACCAAATTCATTTACATGACTCTTTATCATTGAAAAGAATTTCAATTAATACCATTTAATGTTAGTTCGAATTTAATCATGAACAAAATTCATAAAATAAAATCATACAAATCACAATATTTAACAAATCAAGAGGTAAACCATTATCATGTTGAAAATCTTCAATATGTGATCAAACTATTTATTTTACTCTAGTTCATGTATTTAATTAGGTCAATTCCAGTATAATACAAATAGTTAATTTATTATATCACTACGATTGCACATTAATAATTAGATAAGTAGTGAATCCCCTATGTGAAAAGGTTTCCGAAGAACTTTAAATGGGAATGATTCATAGAACTGATAACTATCACCTCCCCCATGACAACTGCATCATCTTGAGGGCACTACAACACAACCAGACCATCTGCCAATACAGAAACTCCATTAGAAGACTTAAGATCACATTTCATAACATGGAAATCAAAAAAGGAACAAGATGGATCGAAGAAAACACATTAACAAAGGAAAGTATTACCTAGGATTGAAGACAGATCGAAGAAAGGAGTTTTGGAACAAATCCAGGAACAAGGAATTCCCCAAACGTTAAAGTGGGAGGCTCCCAGGTTATCTGGAGTCGAGATATGGTGAGATCAAGCCTTAGGGTTTGAAAAAACATAGCATTTTGGTGTCATTAAAGTACTAAATGACAAGGCAGTACAAGATGTGTGCCTCCCCATCACATATTGTACATCCTTTAGGTGACTTACGCTGAAAAATGCATCTCATTCGAACATTGTTTAGTTTTTCTAATACTCGAACGGTACACATTGTTTCCTCCGTGGTCTCATTGTGTATCCTACCTATTTATAGATTATACTTACCAAACTATTCTGGAAATCCTATAAGCCTTCTTCAAGAACCATGGTCTTTGAAATCACAGAATGGGTTGACCAATGTGGATCTTGGACCTTACATTAGATACCTATCAAAACATTCTCGTCTTCAATAATCCAAAAACAACCCATAGGGGAATCATAAAATGGGTTATCGAAAGAACCACCAAGAAACATACCACTGAATAATTTCCCCATAAAAGGAGATAAACAAAATCAAAAGGAAAACATGACACATCACATCATCCACAACCAACACATTTTTCCTCTCTTGGTAAAGATACCTCTTAAAGAGAGAAATCCACAGAAATCACCAAAATAAATCCATCTCATAAACACGAATGTTCTAAAACCACAAAAAAAATTCATTACAAGGAAATAGGTAAATATCAAACAACTCAGGGGTAATGATCATTTTTATATAACTCATGTTCCCATGTAAACTCCTCCATGCCACTTTGTCTCCAAAAGTCACAAACAAATGGTATAACATTCCTAAGAATAACCTTCTTCTTGTATTACAATATATCTACATGTTTCTCCTCAATAGTCTCATTATTTTCAATATCGATCTAAACATAATCAACAATGTGAGAGTCATCATGATGATAATGATGGAGCAGTGATATATGAAAAACATCATGCATCCTGATCATCTATGGGGGAAGTGCTGCTCGATATGCCATGTCTCCCACATGAGCCAACACCTCAAAAGGCCCAACAAAATAGGTAGATTGATTAATAAAAAGACCAAAACCTTGATGCCCGTGATGGGGAGTTACCTTCATAAAAAATTAAACCCCAACATCAAACACCATAAGTCGCTTACTTGGATCATTTTATGATTTCAGATGAAATTTCACTGTCATCATCCTCAAACAAATAAATTGAACCATCTATATCATGTCATGTACTAGTTCTGGTCCGTGAATTGCGGACTCTCCGACCCCAGTCTAGCATAAAGGAAAAGGGAAAGTTCATCCATATGAGGTTTAAAACATCTCTATACTGATGGTGGAGTGAGAACAAATGTAATAAGAGAACTCCCTCAAGTGTAAGTAACTCGTTTATGAACCTCGAAAATAACGGACACAAGAGAACAACATGTCATCAAGAGTATTGAAGGTCAGATTTGTCCGACTGTCCGTCAGTAGATGAAAATATGTGCTTAGGAAATGGTGAGAAACAAAATCATTCTAGAGACCTCACCACAACCTAGAGGTAAACTGAGGATCTTGAGCAGAAATGATCTTGCTCAGGACTCTGTGGAGTCTCACCACCTCCTCTAGGTAGGTCCTTGATAAAACCTCTATGGAGCACGATTACTTGATTGCAATGAAGTGGGATAATTTTTTTCAAAAGATCCACTACCACCCATATAGATTCATGACCTCCATATTCTTTATATAAAATAGTAAAAAAGAACATTAAAATCTCATCCCAATTCCATTGAGGGACATCTAACAGCTGTTGAAAACCATTGGGAACATAGTTCTCAGACATCGCCTTTTGGAAGACTAAACATCATCCCTCAAACTCTGCAACAACACATTTCAAACCATGCCACCAAAACTAACACCTCAAGGATTCGTACATCCTTTTCATGCTAGGATGCATTTTAAAAGTAGAACTATGGTACTCTCTTAGAACCATCTCACACATCGGCAAAGGAAATAAAGGCCTTCCCGAATACAACACTCAATGTTGTTCATCCATAGACCAAGAATTAGCGAGCTCAACAGAAACAACTCGGTATCTTCAATCCTAAACTTTTAGATCTCCAAACCTGGACTCTTCCACATACTGCTCTACATATGACTGCAGAATCATCTTAAAAAGACAACCTCTTCACCCAAATTCCACCATATCGAGATGTAATGTATAATGTTCTTCCATTACTATCTAGAAATCACCAAAATCATGCACTACATCACTACGTAACATCCTCATCCACGCATCAGTTAAATCATTCCCCTTTCATAGTGTATATGATATTTTTAAGTCGTATTACTATAAGAACTCCAGCCACTGGCACTACAGCATGTTTAATTCTTATTGGGAGAAATCATAACTCTGGCTCTTATGATTGATTTAAACTGCAATGTGCTTGCCAACAGGGTAATGCCTCCTAAACATCAGATAAAACACCATTTTCACTAACTCATGATCATTGGTGTCATAGGTATGTTCCTGGGGACGCAAATGCAGAGACCCTTAAGAAACAATTGATCTCTGCTGAATCAGAACATAGCCCAACCCTAGATGCGAAGCATTGGAAAAACTATCAAACTGAACTCCCACTACTAGACATAAATGGAATGTATCACTTACCTAAATCTCCATAAAATACACAAACACTACCAAACACTAATAAGTCCACATGATTTCTTGATCCTTTATGTCCAATTCTGTCAGAGGAGTCACAAACCAAGAGATGTATTTTATGGACCTACTGTTGTAGCCTATAATATCTTGGAAACTCAGCCCCATGGTCACTGTCTTGGAGGATTCCCATGAAAAACAGCTTCTATCTTTGACACACCCATTGATAGTCCCTAATGGGATACAAACATGCCTCATATAACGTACTTAAAGAGCCCTAAACTCACATATTGACTACCTCCAAAATAGCTTATGTCGACAAAAAATTGGTTAAAAGTTGTGCAGATGCTCTGCATGCTCCTCCCCAAAAACTGAGTACATAAAACATTCGTCGATGAAAACCACAACAGAAATATCATGGAACACACAAAACAAAACATCCCTCAATCCCATGGAATGAGGTGAATAATTATTCATGATGAATGTGATTAAAATGAACTCATAATGTCTTCGATGACCATGGAAAATAGTCTCGACATATCCTCATCCTTCACATGCATCTAATAATATCTTGAATACATGTTGATCATTGATATCCATCATTGAACATTCATTTTATTAGATAAAACATAAATTTGTGGAAGAGTATTGTGATTATTCACTTTTACTTATTTTATGTGGTGATAATTGATAAAAAACTACAAATTTCCATCTACCATCTTCACTAACAAAAATGGGGTGCCCAATAATGAAAAAATAATCCAAAAAACCACACTATAAGAGAATATAGAGATGTATATTATGCTCCTATGACATAAAAGTTTCATCTTATAAATATACATATAGATAATTGAAATTCCATCTTATATCTCGGTCCCATTATAGATCTCTATTTGAGGGGGTAATGTTACGACCTCTTCTAGAAAGACATAAGGGTACTATTTTATGACCCAAGGTAACACCAAATCATGAACCACTGAAGAACTTAGCATCTACTCATCCATCAATGTGGACAAGGATAGAACACACCACTGACCCATCTAATGGTCTCACTCGCCAGTAAACACCTCTAGCTCTCCAACGGAATTGAAAAACACCACCTTCTTCAACAAAAAATACATGATAGACTACACCATATTAAACCAATACGTGAAAAGGATGAAATCATATGATTGTATTTGTAGACATAGGAAATATCTGCATGAGTGATGGTTCCCCAACCCTAGCTCATATTATCTACATACATCGAACATGTCAGCTCATACACCAACTAGCATAGAGAATTCCAAGTGCAATAGAAACCTATATTCTTCAGGTTCCAAAGAATAGAAAATGTGGAATGTAAAGGATTGTGTCTCTACAGAATCAAAAATGGTATAAAAACTCATAGAAAAATTGAAATGGGAACCTTAAATTACATATGGCTCATCTTCCTAGGAAATGCTAACAAATGAATTTGACCACGACCATCTCCATTCCCTCTCTGACCCTGAGGATGACCCCACCACAACCACACTCTTCTCTCTAAGGATAAGGACCATATTAGGGTTGTCCTATACCTACCCCATTTTATTTTTTCCAATCCATATCTACCGCCTCCTACTATGGTTGCCTTAGCTGGAACTGCCTCAATAGAGGAACCTAGAGTGGAACACTCAGTTCATGATGACCAATCGGAAAGGTCGGGCACTCTCGTAGATGATAACCTCAGACTCTATAAAAAATAAGCACCTAATCCCTTGTAAGAGTGTTGAAAACCTCTTCCCCCAATGAAATGATATATTAAGGGATGAGACCAACCCCTAGAAAAATAAAATCTCTTCCACCCAAATAATTGGGAACCTTAGAACACAACTATGCATCATGAAGAATCCTGATGACTCCCCAATTGTGACTATCTGATTTTGGCTAATTTACTCTCAATGACCACTTCCATAATAGTCACATGAGGACTTTTTTTATCATAAACATGGTGACATGGCGCTGGATCTTAGAACACAAAGCCTCTTCGAGATTCCCCTACCTTGCCACCTCATTTGGAAACAGGTAAAAAGCATATCGTAAAATCCTCTTGAAATGGATTCCAAACATTAGTGAAAGAGAGATCCCTTATCAAAGGGTATGTAGATTCTATAGAGTAGATGTATTTATAGTTTATGAAAGAAACATAACTCTGTTCTTCTCTCAGAACTCCTCCCACCAGATATCTGAATCCTCACGATCTCAAAAGAACAAGAACAACCAATTCCTTACTGCCCCACTTAACATTTTCAAAACCAAAGACACACACTTCTCCTTACATGTGTAGATCAAACTAATATCCTTTCCTACCTCCTCTACCTTGTCTTATATGAAAGCATCTAAAAAGGATCCATTATATTTTTTTAGTCTCTGGTGGTGAAACACTCAGACTGTCCTCCTCCAAGTGTCGTCGTCGTGATCCTTTACTATGAGGTTATTTATTGGCATAACATGGTGGACATATATTTTATGAACCTGATGAGGACATCAATCTAGGGCCATACCATCAAAATGATAAATAGTTAGTTCTCCTAAACATACAGTATATAATACTCAACATTAATGAATTAATCTTTTCTTTTATTCATTTTTAGTTAACCTATCCCAAGGTCTACCCATTAAAACACATGAACGAATAATAAGGATTCAGGATCATTTCCTAGGTATCTATCCTTCAACCTGTATCACCTTATTTAGTTTATTCAATAAAGAATAATAGTTAGTGAATCAGATCACAGCAGTCCCAAAATTCTTATGTCTTAGCCGGTGTCTATTGTTTACATCACTTGCTAAACTTGACTAACACAGTTTCCCGGCCAACCCATGCATCCTCACATGTGCCTAACACAAAAATCCATTATACCAATCAGTATAAGTCTCAATTAAGAATTTTTTTACTCCCCCTCCCTCCCCATCTAGTGTACCCCACCTAGGCCAGCAATGTGAGAAGGTATATAGTGACCCCTGAATTCCGCCTCCAGTAGGCCCCAGGTTGTTGACAAGCACTGAGAGTAACGTAATCACAAAAATGGGAGGAAATTACTTCAAAGAGAAGAATGAAGATTAGTTATATAAGAAAGATACTGAAAAACTCCAAGTCAAACTACAATATAAAATAAATCACACGTACACATATGTAATATCATTCAAGAACTACTACAATTGAAAGGGAAACAGCAAGTACCAAAATAATGTAAAGACAACAGTGACAATGAACCCGAATAGCTCCCACAATTCCAAGTTTGTATTACCAAGTATGATCTCAATCCTGGTCCATTTGACCTAAAAAAATTATATATATGTAGGGTGAGTATAATAGTAATTTCTATTTGATCCTCCCCATATCCACTCTTGGAATTGTAGATAACTAATGCTAAACCACAATTAACATCAAGTGGATGTAATGTGTCAACTAGACATGTGTACTATGTTCTGAGCCTCACCATGGATACTATCACCATGTATCACATACAATGTTATATAATATAATAAGGAATATCAAGGGTACCATGATACTACATCCCCACTCGTTTTTGGATTTTCCTCAATATCACACGTCCTATGCATCTCTCCCCAAAAGGCTTTCCCACAGACACCAGGACGAAGCACTACAATATGAATCTTGTAAAAAACAACCTCTATGTCAATGTAAAAAATGTAAGCGGTAAGTTTCTCAGAGCCACTAAAGCATGCATAATGTGTATAATATGTCAGTCATTATACCACAAGCCATTAGAGTCCATACTATGAGTAATGATCCTAAATAAATCACAACCTATACAGATTAAAAATATAGTACCCTATATGATACTATATATGGAATATATGTTTTTCAATATCCAAAATCCATTATAGCCCTCTAAACACATATACGGGGAAAACTAACCGATGTGCCTACCATCACAAGTAACTACCAAGGGAAGAGAGCAGGGCCAAAGGGTGTAGATAATCATCCATCCTCTAATATGAAACATGGTTAAAACAACACCCCTAGGGAATAGAATCCCTAATGTGTCATTTTCCTTATCTTACGGGGTGGAGTAGTGTATAGAAACACAAAAATTCTGGAATATACTATTTCTCACAACCACACTAAGGGAATAACCTTTTCTTAAAATCAAATACAGCTAATGTATCTTGAACTCCCGGCTACCACTACTAAGTCTAGTTATCCTATAAAAACACAACCATTTTAAGATAATTATTATATTATTTCATTCAATTTTTCAGTTTAAATTTACATTAATTATTTATTTAAACAAATAATTAACCACTAAAAATTCCACATGATATTTCATTAGAATCAAACAGGTTTATCATTCCCTCTATGCATAACCAAACCAGGTCCACATCTTCTCAGAAATATTACCTCAACATTACATCCAAGCAACCCCCAACACCATGGGTTAACATAATTTATTCAATCATTTATTAATGTAAATATTAATTTCCCTTATTTCGAAGCATTGGAGAAAAAATATTATATGATTATAAACATAAGTTGGCTCAACCATGTTAGTAGATAAACTACTTGTGATGTATTTTTTTCCAATGGTAGGATCGTAGACACATCCTCCCTCAAGAAGCTAATCACGGAAAGCATGGGGTATACCACACACGTCTTTTCATGTATTTGGAATTAGGTTTGAAAAAACATCTTCCTTGGGGAGTGGTGAATGTAAATAATATAAAAAGTAAGAAGATTTATCAAGAATCCAATCATTGAAATCCAAGCCACTTCATCATGTTTCATGTCCTACCTAAAATGAACATGCATAAACCGATGCATCTCACCTCTTTAAGCATCAACTGTCGCCACAAACAATGTGCCTCCCCCCCTCATATCACAAAAAATATCTTGGATCACAACACAACATAAAAAGAATGAAACAATGATCGCATCTAAATGGATCATGTCCCTTAAACATGGAATCCTACCTTCAAACATAATGAGCAGTCATGGATTCAAAGAACAAGGCACATGGAGATACGAGAATGTGGGTAACTCAGAGCCCCACTAGGCATTAAATTTTTATTGAACAACTAGTACATTAATCCATCTTGAATTAATGGATTCATAATTAGTAGGTTAAAAATATGTAAAAAAAAACATCAACCTATCATAGCTATCAAAAATTAATAAAACATGTTTACTACATTAATGTGGTTATCGTCATATATTATATGAAGAACCACATTCATTTACTTGACTCCTTTTCATTTAAAAATAATTTACAGTTAATCCCAATTTACATTATTTACCAATTTGATCAAGAAAAACATGGTGAAAATAAAATAATAGAAATCACAATATCTAGAATATAAATAGGACAACTATTATCATGGGGCAATATAATAATATGTTATCAAACCAATTCTATTAATAAGATTCATGTATTTTAGGAGGCCAGTTCCATTTTTATCTAAAGGGATAAATTATGATAGCTCTATGATTGAATATAAATAATTAGATATAAAAGGAATACCCTACATCAAAAGTCTTCTAAAGATTGATACACCAGAACAATCCACAAAACCCATCTGGATCGCCTCCCCCGCGACAACTGCATCCACCCTGAGGATGAAGCGACAAGACCTCACCAAATAAAACATAATAAAATGCCATTAAAATCATAGAGATAACATTCCATAACATGGAATTGATAATCCAAAGAACAAGTAAATAATAAAACAGAAGAGTTGAGGTTGGGATACCTAGGATTGATTATGGATTGAATAAATGTAGTAGGAAACCAATCTAGGATGATGGAATTCCCCAAAATGTTTATGATGGAGGATTCTAGGTCATGTATTGTTGAGAGAGGGTGAACTCAAGTCATAGGCCGTGAATACACCAAGATAATGGCGGTAATTAAAATACCATGTGGTGGAGAAGTACACGATGTGTACCTCCTAGTCACATCAGGTTTCGCGTCAAGGAGACATATGCTGAAAATATCATCACGTCAGCGCATTGTTTTCATTTTCTGAATACTAATGGTACATGTCATGTCCCACATGTTCCCATCATGTATCCCCCCCATTTCTATCTTATCTTGACCAATCTCTTATAGACTAACTTAGATCCTTCTCCAAGACACTTAGTCTTCCATCCATCTAATGGCCTAAAGGATTTCATTTATTACTGCTTTTTGATAATACACCTCTTAAGGGGTGAGGTGGGTCCCTTACAAGGCCCGTAGGTGTATGTATTACATGGCCCATAGGACTTAGAGGAATTAATTGCCCGTAGGCTTTCAAACATTACATACAACCCAGAACAATAACTTTGACTGCTCCTCCCCTGCATCTTCATCATGAAATCAGCTATCCACCTTCGCATGTATGTTCGGGTGGGCATTCCCATGCTTGCATAGGCTTATCTCGATTGATGGTGCCATACCCTCTCATTCATGCAATCTGTTTAGCTTCTACTGTGGTGAAATCACCTTTTCTCATTCTCATTATAGAGCTTGTTTCTTGTAAGTTTTCTGGTTTTTATCTGCACATATGGTTGCCCAATGGCCTTGAGGTGCCCCAAGGCCTTACTGACCCGAAGGATTGGGTGGCCTGAAGGACTTAAAGGACTCAGGGACCAAATTAGTGTCCCGAAGGCCAAAACAGGGGCATCATCCCTACTACTACCCTGCCAAGCAGTACCTGCTACAATCCAGCTATAGTACCTTCTACAATACTACATTGTTCCTACTACAGTACTTGCTACAGTAATGCTATTGTACTTCTACATTACCATGAAAATTCTACCTCCACCTAGATTTGATCCTGGGTTGCTTGGATTCACTTACAGAGTCCTTAACAACCAGGCTAAGGCTCATATTCCAAGAACCATGGTATTCAAAAACACAAAAATGGTCAATCAATGCAGATCTAGGCCCTTACTTGGAAAATAACATCCATGATTCAAAAATGAATTTTTAAAATAGATTATCTAAAAATTATATCCTTACATCAAATGATGTCTATATGGATGTTGATAAATATTTTTGAATATTTCTATCTAATACATTACATGGTTTCATAATAAGATGTTACTATTGAGGAACTAAGGATAAAAGTACATGATATCATATTAAAAAAATTATTGTGAATAATGGATCTACATAAAAGAAGAATAATATGAATGTATTAATGGTTACACAGTCATTTGGATTGAGTGGTTGGAATTGGATTGGATGACTGACTGCAAATAAATAATTAAATTATAGTTCATGATAATTTTATTAAGAATATTCCTTATATGATGAGTGATAAAGATATCTATAATTTCATTCTACAAATGAATTCTATGAATTTTAATGTTAACGAATGATAAATCATGATAATTTTAAAAAAAATAATTTGTTGATCTTATATGTGTTATGGGGTTGAGAAATTAATCTCATTCTTACTTCCCAAAATAAATATCAATGAACAACCTCTATAATAACTATTGTTTATGTGGTGATCTAAAATACAAGTAATTGAGGGATATGTATGAGTATTTCATTATTTTAGGTTATGAATATATTTTTCCCATTGGGAATACTAGAAAACATCATCTTAGAGGATGATGAGTGAAACCATTAATGGTGATACAATTTCATTATACTATGTTACTATACTAATTTGAAATGAATTATAAATTTATAGAAATATGTAGAAAATTAATGATGAGTTATGAAAATCACACAAATATCTATTTGATATAACTATATTAAATTATCATTTAATCGGGGGTGTTGGTTATTAAGGCATGTAGATAATAGTGATTTATAATTATTCCTATTTAAATTTTTTATGTGTTTGATAAAGTGGGATGGAATATTTTTTTTGAAAATATATTTTACATATCTTCTATTTGAGAATTAGGTATTTTTGATCATGATATCACAATTATGGTAGTCTGTGGAGATCATAGACATCTCATGTTATATCTGTTTATTTTTTTCAAAAGGCAAGATAATTTAGACTTGGAGTATGACAAATAATCTATATTTTTTAATAATACCATTGGTCATCATACCTCTCCCAAAAAGGGAATATAATCTAAAATGGATTGAAATGATGAGGAATAGAAGATAAATAACTTGTGTTTCCCTTGTCAGTTTCTTATCAATAATAGGGATAAAGATTACCACATATATTAATATTAAAAATTTGATGAGATTTCGAAATAAAAATAAAAATTGGTGAAATTTTTGGAAAATGTTATCAATTTATTATATATGGTTCAATATTTGTTAGTTAATAATGATCGAGTCGTTTTTTCATTTTGAAATATTATGGATTCATTTGATGGAAATAGATTCCATGATTGATTAGTTGTCCTTATATAATTTTGATTAATAATGAATAAGTCCACATGTTTATTCAATATGTGATATTAGTTAGTAGGTTTTTTACAACAACAAATACTGTTGGTGCTCCAGGCACTATAGAAATTTAAATCTTGACATTAATATATATATATATATATATGGATTAGGTGATATTGGAATAATTTTGAAGTAAATTAAAAATATTTTCCTATTTTTGATGAATTCATGACTTAAAGATATAATTTAATTGTGGGAATTATTTTCGTTCAAAATATTTTTCACTATGAATCTGATTTTGGCCTAGAAAATAATGATGCTAAATAAAAATACCTAATGAGGATAACTCAACCAAATTTTGGATAAATGGTGTAAAATATGGAATCCGACCCATGATATGGAATCCATTGGGGAAGAGAAGTGTATTAAGAAGGTAAGATACCATGTGTGTAAAAATAACACCAAATGGGTTGTACATGAATTATAGAGAGTGTGCAAGGGGATTCCAGATGTAATATGATGTTTTTTATGGGTGGTTTGTGTGGGAAGTATGTGCATTTGTTCTGGGTGATGAATCCTAGTGTTAGGTCAATTGAGACCAAACATCCTTATTATTATAATTTAGATTCTAGAATAATGTATTTATTATATAGTGAAATCAATCTATTGGTTAGTATTCAGGTGATAATAAAATATAGATTAAAGATGTGATGTATGATATATTTTATCTCCACCTTCTGATTAATTATTTGGATATTATAAAAACATTATCACTATATGTTATTCATGAAAGAAAAAAATTATCAGTGACTCTATTCATTAATTTTTCTTCCATCCTTATAATGATAAACCAGACAGATAGAGTTATGCACTAATGACCTTAGGCAATGCGTGCAATCAATATGTTCATGAATGCAATATATTGAAGAATATGACTTTACCAAATGAAAATAAAAATTTAGAAGCACATTCTAGTGAATAATTGAGTTCATAGTTTTAAAATTTCTATAGAATGTGATTATTCATTCTTTCACATTCTCTTATTCTGAAATAAATATGTATGTTCACACAATGACATTATTGTGAATATTCCTTAAATCTCTTTTTAATTTGGTGGGAATGATATATGAATGATATAATAAAATGAATTTTAAATGTTTTTAATATTATATATTCATATAAATTCAAATAATTGATTTTTATGAAATTATTTTTAGGTATTTGATATTTTCATGTAAAAATGTGTCGATGTGAACTCGCCTATACATATCAATGAATCCTTCTAAGAGAGGTTTGATTTATCACAAGGGAGAGCTATCATTTTTCATGATAATGGAGAATAGATGGTAAAAAATAAAAAAGAGTTGGATATATGAGTTATATGTATAATATAGCATTAAATAATATGATGATATTATATTTATGTCATAATGATTTTGCGAAGAAGAATAGATTTCAGCATACAGTGATTTCACATACACAAGGAAGTAAATAACCACAAAAAAATAGTTAATATTAATATGTATATAATAAGAAATAATATGTAATGTATTTAACAATATTTACATGTTTTTGTGTTCAGTTTCTTTATTATGAATTTTTTTCATAAAAATAAAATATACCTAAAACTATTGTATTATGTGAAATTTTTTTAAAGATATCATCTGACCAGCGTAAATATGTTTTCAATGATATATGAAATATAGATGTTTGAGAATATAATAAATATACTATTATAATTTGTATTAATAGAATTTATTGAGTAAAAGGATAAATTTTATGATTTTTCATATCATTAGAAAGAGGATTAATGAAAATATTTTCATGAATTTTTTCAAATCAAATTGAATCAAAATTGATAACATCATGTATAAATGATGTCCATGAAATATATATTCATCAAACTAAAAACATAACTCAAAATATAAATTAATGATATTTTTTTGGTTTTTGATAGAGGTTTTATCAGTAATTTATTCAAATACAGTATGAATAAGAGAACATGGGTGTAATAATGGCATCATTATTGATTATTATGAAAATTATGTGAGTTGAAGTACAAGTAATATCATCATCTATTTAAAAAAATAGTATTGGGAGGAGCTGAGTAAAATTTCATTGAATATATACTGTGGTAGTTGAATAAATTTTCTAATATAGGTCATTCTTTATATTGGAAATATTTTTAAGATATCAGCTATTGGATGTTAAGAAGATACAACATATTTTTTAAGAAAACTTATATGATCAGACCTGAAATTGAACAATGATATTTTTCACAATAAATTTTTTGAAAAATCATATTATGTATTATTCATAGGAGGTTATAATGACCATAAAAATTCTAGCTTGACGATAGTATAATGATGCTGCGATTTTAGAGATGTAGTGTAACTGGAAGGAGTTGGAATTAAGAACACGAGTCATATTCCCTTATAATGAACTTTTCAAGAGATGGACCACTAGAATCAATTAGGATATGGCACTAAAAAAGTTTGTCTATATAGTATTTAGGACAATTTTTTTGTATCTATAACAACCTTTCGTTACAATGTAAAAATCATTTTCTTGATTCCTATATAACATGAAAATTATTTATTAAATCACATATAAAGAAAAAATATAAAAATACTATCTATATAACTTAATTTTTAATTTTTTATTATGTATAATTTTCTTTATTTTACATGTATGATCTATTCAAATTAAAATGTATGGTGGTTCTAATTTGAAAGGTGGTAAAAATGTAAAATAAATCCTAAATCATGTAAACATAGATTCTCCGTCATATATATAACCATATTATCCTCCTAACACTTCAAGCAATATTTATCATTTCCAAAAAATAACTGGGGAATCAATATTTCAAAATTGAATCACTATAAATTAATAGTGTGTATATGTCATATAGAATGGTCTAATTTGACTAAAATCATTTATTAATAGTAATTTATGGTATCTAGATATATGTTTTATCTTGGATAATTTTTGATATCCAATTATTATATCATAAATTCTTTAATATGGGTTAAATTTTACTTCTTGTTGATAATAGAATTTTTATGTTTCCAATAATCAACATAAGGATGAATTTACTAATATTTCATTATAACCTAAATAATAGTTCCCTCCATGCTATCACATTATGATGTATGAATAAATTATCTATACTCCTCTAGTGGGTATTTATTAATTCCTATAACTCATTTTATCCCTTTTTATAATGATTTCTTGAAATAAGTATTACACCACATACTATTTCTATTAAAAATAGATCATCATGAGTAGGTGTAAAACTAAGAATCTCATCATTAAATAAATAGGAATATCAACGTACAATATTTATAAAATCAATAATGATATACATAATAAATATTTTCCTTATATAACCCTCAGAAGTAGGTATTAAGACTTATTCAATGGAATTATGATCCATTGAAAATTAAAAATTAACCTCTCAATGATAGGTGATCATAGTATCAATCGAGTTATAAAATGTGTCTTGAAATCATTATAAATTGATAGTGGATATAGAGATATGAATCTAGACATATCAAATAATAAATCTAATATGACTATGTAGAGAATATTTATATTTTTATGAAACACATTTGCAAAAAAAAATAAAACTGAAATTACATAGATACATACGATATAGTTATATAAACCCTATCTGTTTTCACCAATAGTTTATGATATAATAAATGAAATAGTGATAAGATTTCCAATGAAAATTATCATGAAAATATATAGTGGGTTAAACATGAATCAAATAATACATTTACAGTTCTATAGTGAATGATATGTGTACCATTTTCCACTTTAGACTCATGAAAAGTTTTAATGGTTATTATTTTATATTCTATATTTTCATTCATTGGAATAATATTATATTGATGACTATTATCACCATAAAACCTGTGATTTATAAACCAATTTGTATAATTTTTGTACTACTTGTAATTGTAGAATTAGTGTATAGATTTTTTATTTAGTTTATCTTTATTATCATTATTTATTGGACTCTCCATGTTTTCTTATAATTCTTTTTCTTGAAGGAATTAGCTTCCACTATTAATTAATTATAATACTCAATTAAGGTTATTTACACATTGATTATATAAATAATTAAAATCTAATGGAATAATATCTTTCATCAATCAATTTTTTTATGATTTGATTTCACAAAAATTACATTTATCACTTCATTTCCTCAAAATAGTAATAATAATGATAATATCAAGTCTACATTTTTTCTTTAAGAGAACATAGAATAATTTCTTTATTGATATCAATTTAACTTATATCCAATTACTCTATGATAAAAAAATTAATAAACTAAGTAATTTCTCACTTTTTCAATTAATTTGTATGATAAAATTTGAATATAAACTTAATGATTGGTGAAATTTTCCACACTAGTATTAATTGATTGTCCAAAAATCTATATTTTTAGTAATCACCTATCTATTTATGTATTAAGAGTTTGATGAAAATAATTGTTAAATATACCATCATCAAATAATCCGTGTTCATGGATTCGTCTTCCCCCTCATTCCTTATATTCTTGAGAAGATCCCACAATTGATAATCTTCCCCCTTTAAATGATATAGAATGAGTGAATCCTTCCAATAATCTAATAAATGGGGAATAAAAAACATATCTTATATATAACAAATTATTTTCTCAAATATTGGTATATCATATGATCAACTTAATGAAGGGCATAATTATAAAATTAAAGAATCATTTCATGTTTTATATTTCTTTAGTGTGTTTGAGTTCCCAACAATGTTAAAATTACTATTAAGGGTCTGAGAATTTTGGGAAGACATTTCCCTACGGTTTTTAAATCCTTATTACAGTACCATTTTGTTATTTGTTGTTAAAAATTTTTCATTGTCATTAACCCATGTTATCAAATAAATTCTGTATGGTCAATATTATTTAATAAAATAAAGCAAAGATAGTGAGAAGAATACATCTAATAGGGAAACTAAACAATTACAGGAAAAAATCAAATTGATAATAAAGAGACCATAATGTATTAACCTATCATATTCAATATATGAATTATATCTTAATTCCCTAACATGATTTTTAACCAATTTGTTTTCATATCCCTCATAATAGTTCATTTTGAGAATGATAATTAACCATTTTATATTACATAGTTGTGTCAGACCAGGTGTATAATTAGGCCACATTTCATATAGTAAATGAAGATCATGTTATCTAATTCTTACCATTTTCCCATATATTATACGATGGTAAATCTATATGTGATCTAGTATTAACATGTTTGTATCTAGACATTATGTCAATTATTGGGAAACTACGGACTATATAATTTAAAAATAATATGGATATTTACTATATTTAGGATTATCGATGGTTTTCTCAGTATATATTTGTAATAAAAGTTACCAAAAATAACTAAATTTTTAATAAAAAATTAAACCATCTCTCATGTACCAACTCAGTTTCCCCATGAATAACATATATGAATATAGTGTCCTTTGAGATGAATATAAATTATATTTCCAAATAATAAAAACCATTGAGTTATCAATGTTTTGTATCCTTGGATAATATATTCATAAAAAAATATTTGAACAATAACTAACATATCTCACAAGTTGTTATCATATATTACCATTTAAATATATCCTACATAATACATTCCATCATAACATAGGGAATTAGAAAAAAGAGTAAGAGTAATATCATATTATCCAAAATGGAAAATAATGGATATATTAATTAATGATCACATGTGACCATAAAATAATCATAAGTGTATTACAATAAGATCATAAGATATTAAAACATACCCTAAATATCATATAACATAAATCATGATTCACAATGAACAAAATTATTACCCTGAAGGACATGATTCTAAAATATTTTCAGTTATAATTAATTAATCTTAATACCATAAACTATATCATATTTGTGTGATATAATTTTTTGGAATATATAAGGGTATATAAAATAACTTCCTTTGTTAATTAGATCTTCTAAGGCAATATTGATATAATTTACATAGTATAATATGGGGGTCGGGTTCACTCCCCATTCGCATTGGCATGGTGGAAAAGATACTGTAGTGGATTGGGATGACTCCCCATTCCGATAAAAATATATAACATAGAACCATAGTGAATATGATTCATCCCCCTTTCCAATTCATATTGTCTATTTTGAAGTCATTATTAAAAAAATTCATTATTAGGATATATAATTCTTTACGCACATTAATAAAATAATTAAAACAATAATTTTTTTTTGGAATAGATAAGAAAACTAATGGTAATTTCATTTTAATGTAATTAACTAGTGAGAAATAAACAATCCTTAAGAAACCGTTATTAAAATATAATCAACATAACCCATCCATATAATATATTTCTATAATATCATTATATCATTTCAATAGTAATTCATAATATTCCGTAAATTATTTTGACATAGGTGAGAAATAATTTTCTTAATGAAAATTGGAAATATGCTTTAAAAAATAAGATAAATTAGACTTTTCCTATAGTAACATTTAAAAATAAAAAATTTCTAGATGAATAGAAACAATATTTTCTCAAACATATTCATGGAATCATAGAAATGGATTTAAAGGATGAATAATGGTCCTAAAAATATGCATGTATTTTCATTACATATATGATACAACAAAATACCAATAACAAGTTTTTAAGGAAATCCAAAAGTTATTTGTGTAGAAAAAAACTCAAAATATTAATTTTAATAATTTCTATATAAATTTGATTTGAAATGAAATTTCCATCATAATATATTTATTTATATATAAAAAATGTGCTAAAATATTTGAACAACATGGATATGGAAGAGAAATAATCTCGACCAAGATCGGAAAATAAATATTTTCTTTCCTTATATTATTTCCATTTGGTTGATAATTATTAACTGGTGTGAGTAAATAAAAAAAAGTCAAATAACCATAAATAATAATATGATAATAAAATAAATGGGTTATAGTAGAGAACCAAAATACAATTCTCAGAATATTAACTAAAATCAAAAATATTGATTAATGTGACATTATAAAATAAGAGACTACAAATTTGGTAGCCTCAAAATTTAAAGCTATTAAAAATAGAACAATATATGTATTGTAAATATAAATAATATTCATGAAATGAATCATAATGAACATTCATCAGTTTAATATATAATAATCAAAATAATGAATGTGGTTGATATAGACCATATATCAATGAAGTGAAACATAGAAGAAGAAACCCATACCTCGTGACCTGAATTACTTTTTATAGACTCTAACATCTATAAAATAATTTTATATTTACTAGGAATATATACATAAAGAATTATATCAAATATATTATTATAAATAATTTAATTTATAGTCTTAAAAAACTCATTTATTAACAATTACTTATTAAAAAAATATTTTTTTATAAAAAATTAAATTTTCCATTCTTGTTTTGTTTATGATTTTCTTATCCTCTAACATTTATCATGGTCCCATAACAATAAAAATCTCAAAAATTTAGTATTTATTTTTTAATACTTGTATTTGATAATCCATATAGTAATGTAATGTAAATGTGAAATATTTTTTCATGGAGGTGATAGTCTAAACATAAATAAAAATAATGTATTCAATTCTAGGTGGAAGGAAAATTTGAAGGTAAATAATCATTTATCATTCCCAAATAATTATTATGTTGTGAATATAATATAAATTAATTAAATATATCTATATAACTATCCATGATATCTGTTGAGGAAAAATGATAAATAAAAATTTTTATAGGGAAGTTCACATATACGGAAAAGGATAATTTTAATTTTTCAATCATTAATAAGAAAGGAGTGAAATTAATATTATAGTAAAATAATAAAATTTATTTTTACTAATGATATTTATATTATTATGTTGCAATTGGTGGAATCTTTTTTTAGAATTTTGTTTAAGAAATAAGGGAATATGTTTCAGATTCTTTTTTCGGGCCGTACACATCTCTCGCGTGGAGGAAGCACGGCTATTACCCCACATTCCCGCTTTCCAACGGTTGGTGGCATTCGCTCCTTATTCAGGGACGTCTTCTCCTTGATCGAAACGAGATGATGGGATGTCGTTTCTTCCTTCCATTGATTCCTCCTCGAAGATCGTCACCTAGTTCGGGTCTCCCTGATAGTCTTAAGACGTTGTTCGTGAAACTCTTCTCGGCACCTTATCTCCATCGACACTAGTTAATTACACTGCTTCTGTCAAGACATTCCAAGGGGTCTGGTCAGGGCAGCAACCTTCGGTTAGGGGATGAGTCACGTTGGGTCTCACTGGCATGTCTGGATGCTGGGGGATTGGAGTGTCTGTCTTCTTCCCCTTATAATAGGGCTTCTCGAGGGCGTGGAAGCCCGAGTCATACCACATAGAACGTGGTTAATCATATTCCATGGGCATGTATCTGAGGTTTTCCTTAGCTTCCCATTTTTATCATAGGGTATGCTGCAAGTTTAACGTCCAGTGGAGACCGATGAGACTGATCGAAACACTGATAAGAGCAGATCAGATGGAGGACCCCCCTAGAGGGAACACTGATACTGGGTCCATCATGTGAGTGGCTTCCCGAATGTTGTTTGATGGAATGGGGAGTGGGTTGGCATGATCCCACCGGGATGTGGTGACCTGGGTGAGGATCAAGATGGGTAATGATGTTAATAGGGATGAAATATGTCCATCGCATGGGCATTGGTGAAGTTGGGCTTGAGTTTCGAAGAGGCTTCCTGCGTATCCCTGTGGTAGGGAATCATAATCCACATAGTTCAATATGTGGGATACATTTTAACGTCATGTTGGATGGGGGTCAATTTGATGTTAAGATGGTCAAAAGGACGAGGTGTTGGGTTTGAACATCATGTATGCTTCATAGGTACCATGCCTTGACATGGATGAAATTTCTCATAGTTCGTGATTGTGTTTGGGGCATACACTCTGAGGTAGCCCAAGGTATTCGTGAACCGACGTGAGGATGGACAGAACGACCGGGTGGTGGGCATGAACCTCATGGAGGCTTCCTACATACCATGCCTTGACATGGATAAAAGTCCTCATTGTTTTAGAGGGTGTGTTTAGGGCATACACTATCAGGGGGGCCCAAGGTGTTTTTCATGGCCGATGCTTTCTCTAAACTCATTTTATTAATGTTTGTTGTGAGAAACAAGATATACCAAAGACCTAACGGCCACGTCATGAAAGGCACATCAGTGGGAAATGGAGTGGGGCTTACGCATAATTAATGGCCCAATGAGGAAACACGGGCTTATGCATGGTCAGCAGCCTGATAAGTCAGGACATATTCCAGGATGGAGGCCCAATGGTGACAAAGCGCAGTGGTATAAGGAATTGGTACTGAAAAAGGAGAAGCATAATTTCCCACCACGCCCTTCGCTTTGAAGATCGATGATGAATGGAGGAGCATGGATTATACCTCCAACAAAAAACCTATGGGCTTAAACCAAGATGGTTTCCCATTCCCCACTGACAAATGCCACTCCAAATAGAGGATATCATCCCCTGTGAGGGGTGATTCCATCCCGATGGAGAAAAGTTGATGTTGAAAAGGTCTGAGGCAAGGGAACATGTGTGCGAGGCATGGGGAGAGGTCACAGTTTAACATCTTGTGCTAAAAAAGATGGTGCTTGGTAGTTAAGCGTCATGCAGCATAGACGAGGTGGGTTCAATTAACACCCCTAGGACTTACATAATCGATACCATCTACTCCTGGGTGTATAGGGTGATAGGAAAAGTCGTGGAGAAGAGGCATCATGGAGTGACACATCGAGGTGTCCATGTTGGTGTGGATATACGAATGAGAAATAGCTGATAGCATGCCAATGTGAAGAAACATGAGGAAAAGAAAAGCAATGGTAAGAACCATCCAATGGAATTTGAAGTTTATTTATACGATCCTAGAAGATTATACAGGAAAGTGGTGTATGTTGTGGATGCCCGAGGCATGAGAGACACATGAGAATGGCATCCATAAGAAGAGAATCAGAAACATGTTCAGAGGTATGCCCAAGGAGTATGGGGAACGCAAGCGAAGAGGTAGTCGGGGAGCATCGAAGTGAGGGGTCCCGGAGTGTTTCACGCACCCTCTGTATAAGGGCCCAGCCTTAAACCTTACTTAATCTTGAGTTATTACAAGATTACACATTGAGGATCTTTTCAGGTTTAGAGTTTTAGAGAATTATATCATGAAACTTGCATTACATTCCACATTTAAACAATGTGGTTACATAAAAGACAATATTCATTCTTCCCATCAATGGAAACATATTTAAAATAAAACATGGATTCTTTCTTGACACATCCTTGACACTATCATCACATCATGTACCTTTTCCTTGACCTGTGAAAAACATTTCAAAAACGTGGGATGAGCACAAAAAGCTCAGTAAGGGTTATAAAAATATGGAAAGGAAACATGAGTTCATATATACATAAGAATGAAATAATACATTACCCATAAAACATAGGCACTTTAACATACCTCATCAAATCATGAATAAATCATAGAAATCATAAGACATAAAAGTAACATGAGGCATTCATAACTTTCTTATGTAGGGAGTAATCCTCTTGGTTACGTTTGGAATACCCATCACAGTATATTCCCTAAATCTCTTCGGAGAAACCTTAAAGTTTCACTCCTTCGCATTACCCAATGCATTGGAGAGCTATATTGGGCTCACCCACCCTTAGTTTATCATGAAACCACCTGTTTTCATAATATTTCCCAAGAACCTCAACATAATTATATCACATAAAACATGCATAAAGGAAAAATAACATTTCCACCTTTCAATCACAAGATATCAATACAACACATTGATATAAAAACATTATGAAAACCATTTTCAATACCAAAATAAAAGAAAATTAAAACATGGTATTCATTTTTCTTTTAAAAAGAAGGTATGTCTTGTAGAGGAAGCTGAAACTCAAATAACGGTCACTGCAGCGGAGAAGTCGTTGTCGCCGCATACGTATGACAAAAACATTCCCTTTTGTCATTTAGTAAAACGCTTTGTATAAAAAATATTCCTTTTGGATAAACGTAAAATTAAAAGGGGTTTATACACCGTATAAAATAAGGTTGTGTATAAAACAAAATATGCCTCAATGAAATGAGATTGAGACGAAGTCCCATACAAAGACGGTATCCTTGGATTAAGGATAAATCAGTTACATAACTATGTGTGACAAACGAATACACAAAATATAAGTGGGTATTAAGTGTAAAACAATCAGAGGACATTCACATATAATCATATAATGACATATTCAAGGTGTATAAGTTTATCCCAAAGAATCGAAATTGGGTTAAGAAGTTCCCTTGCAATAATTAGACAGCCTAATGAGGTCACTTCAAAATTCAGAAAAAGAGTTGACGAGAGATAAAAAGGGTATCTCATCACTTGGACATAAAATTCACATCAATAAGGATATAGAAGAACCTATCCCAAAATAATATTATGTGAATTAAAAGACATAACAAAATAAGTCTTTTATAAAAAGCAGGGTGAAAGGTTCCATTACCGACATGGGTATCTTTCGAAACATACACCTCGTGATAGAAGGACCATACAACCTTGATGTAAATACTTATAAAAGATAGTATATTACACAATGAGTAAAATAATGAGCATTACATACACCACTCAAAGGAAATTGTGTCAAATGTATCATAAATCTCACTGTTATAAAAGTGAGATGAAAAATCCCTTAGGAAAACTCGGCAGCCTAACGGCGCCACTTAAAACTTCCAAAAATGGATTGATGAGATCAAATAGGGCATCTCATCACATTACAATAAATTGTACAGAAATAGGAATACAAAAGAATATCCCTCATCATAACAAATAGGAGCTTAAAATAAGTGACATAAAAGAGAGTACTTAAAAAGAAAGAGAGAGGTTAGATCTCTTACGAAAATTCGGTAGCCTAATGGCGCCACTTAAAACTTCCAAAATGGATTGATGAGAGATAATAGGGTCTCTCATTACATGAACATAAAAATTACAGTAAGATTAATATAAAATAATATACCAATAACATGAAATATGAGCTTTAAAAGGAATGACATAAAAGTGTGTAATTAAAAAGAAAGAGTGGAGTAGGATCCCTTACCTCGGGTCCGACTTGACTCGATCATTCTTTAACGTCCTGAATAATAAACTTGAGTTAATTTAAACTTTATTAAGAACCTTTTTCTAGTTCATTATTATTTTTAGATCACTTATTGTCATGTAATAAACATTATGTAATCATTTAAGTTAATAATGTTTGTTTTGTCGATATTTGGTTCTTAAGTCGAAAGTGGACTTCTTACAATTACATGTTGTTCGTGTGGTCAAAGGTTCTTTATATCCAGAATGACATTCCGGATTTGGATAGAATATATATCATATATATCCAGAATATACATGTATTTATAATATTACATAATCATTTAGAGGTAAGAAATGAAATGCACCATTCATGGAGACGGTAAGCCGTACGTACGCATGAACGCTACTTTCATTTCTTTGTTATATTAATGGAATTAAAACTAAATGAGAGGTATGTATATTTTAATTCCAGAATTATATTCATAATTTAGATGTATCATTCATCATATATATCCATTATATACATGTACTTATAATAGTACATTACATTTGGGGATAAGAAATGAAATGCACCGTTCATGGAGATGGTAAGCCGTACATACGCATGAACACTACTTTCATTTTTATATCATACTTTAATGGAAAAAAATAATAAATATATATAGTTATATTATAATTCCAGTATAACATAATATATAATAACATTATATCCATCCTTTATACATCCCACGTATGACATTAACGAATCACATCACTTTGAGGGTGCGGTAGTCCGCACTTCCTAAAATGAATATATCGCGTATACCCATAATGGAATCCATAATTGTAAGACACAAATGAAAAATACAGAAGCTTAAGTAAAACATAAACATATTATATATCATATATAAATATAGTTACATCTTAATGGCCACCTTTGAAGGTGTTATATGAGTGTTGAACAATCATCGTTTCGTGAGGCAAAAATTCGCCATCCATGAAAATAGTATGTTCGTTATCCATTAGATGTAGGTGTGTGTAATTTTAGCTAGAATAATTATAATAACACCATCCTAGTATATTTAGGATACTTTATTTGTTACAAAAGAAAAGAATAAAAATAGTTTAGTGGGTTGGAGAGGCAAAATAATACAAAAGGACTCAAGTGAACACATTACCTTAAAATCGGGTAACTCCCTTTGGTTTGAGCTCAAAGGCTTCCTTGGGAAGACTTATGCCCAAAGTGATTCTTCAAGGAGTAAGAGAGGTAAGTGGAGAGACAAAATGGGCAGGTTTTGGCCGAGCCAAAGGCTTTGGGAGTGTGGGTAATGAGGTAGAGGTGGGGGCCTTTTATAAGAGGAGAGGAGGGGAACTTTTGGAAAGTAATCAAATGTTACTTTATTTGAAAATGGTATTCGGATTTAGGAGGTACCACATTGATGTGTTTCGAGGATAAGGTGATAAGGGTTATAAATCCATTCATCCAATAGGTTTTGGACATGTTTAGGTAATGGATATTACATTATCTTTCCATTTTATTTAAATCGTTAAATAATGAGGTCATCACTGCATCATCATGATGTCATAAATAATTTAATTTATTTAATGTCTAAAAATTATAAAAAAAATACTATGATGTAGTAAATATTATTATCTTTCCAATTTATTTTTATAGTCAAAAATATGATTTGTATAACCCCATGTAATAATTGTTTTAGTAAAACATTTCATGTTTGTCTCATTTTTACTTTAACTTTAAATAAGAAGATATTAATGTCATTTTCCAACCAAAGTGGCTTCATGGGGTCCCCAAGTTGTCCCATGGGTTTTCGGGGTCGGCCATGAAACATCCAATGAGGTTAGAACATGTGTCAAGTTCATTTCATATTATTAAAACAATATTTTTACCTTAAACTACACTAATTACCTCTAATCGCGATTAAAAACTTAATAAGTTACTATTCACCAAAAAATTATTTTTAATCCCATTGAACCACATTTAAATTCTTAATGACAACCATGTATGTAGGAATTGTGAAATTCAAAACACAAAGGTGGCAAAATTTCATTTAAACGGAAAATCAGTTTTTATAAGTACCACTTAGTGATTTCACTATTCATCAAAAATTGATGTTTTTCAGAATGTTACCAAAAATTCACCCTTGGCTATATATGATATTATGAATTCAAAAATGAAGTCTATTTTACAAAATTAAAAACATATAAGTCACATTAATTAATTTAATAATTAATTCCCGCTGTCATGACAAATAGCGTGTTTTTATGAAACAATAAGTATCAAAAGTTTGACTCTAGTTTAAGTCCGATTTCAAGGTGAAATTAATTTCAATGACCACTATTGGATTTAATGGTAAAAATATATTCTAATTTCACTTTAAAACCAATTAAAAATATAACCTAATCATATAAATAAATTATATTAAAAAGTGGTTTTGAATTAAAATACAACCTTTTACACTATTCATTAAAAAATAAACTTTATCGGAAAGATACCAAAAATTTACACAAAGTGAATTTTGATGTCCTGATTCTAAAGAATAGTTTTATTTGGTCCAAATAGAATTTATAGGAGTGAACTAAACTATATTTAATGACGGTTCACCATCAAAAGGCGATAAGTGAACCTTTAGTGAAAACTAGGGCATATACGCCTAAAATTGAATTCTTTCCATATTTTAAGTCTTTATCCTTTATTTGATAAATGTAAAAACATTTAAAAACATATATAATCATATTTTAGTTATTTATATCTATTCCCACCAATACAATGGCTACATGTTAACTGCCATTTAAAATAATATTATTTTATTATTAGAGTGCAACGTAAGATTCCCAAGAAACTCGTTGTTGCGTGTTGGGTACGCCATCGAGCATAGCGCCCCCTTTAAAGTCATATTAATATTTTAATCACAAATATGGATAAATATGAAAATTTCACATTCTTTATTTACCTGGGGTGTTACATCCTTCCACCCTTTTGGGAATTGCGTCCTCGCAATTTTAAAATTGGGCTTGGAAACATCCTTAAAAGTCCCACATCGGAAGAAGAGTCAGTAAAACAATCACATTAAAATAATGAAATATAAGTACAAAGGTCACCCGAGTTAACCCATACAAGGATTCCATGTATGAAAACATGGACATGGAGGAGAATATATAGGGTTATGTTCTGATGAAGAGTGATAGAAAACATGTTTAGGAGAAAGTTAACCATGAGAAAATCACAAACTTGTGATGGGTTAAACGGTATTCGATTACCCAGTAGGAAAAGTTAATAGACAACATTTTTGTTTTATGTTACTTTTTATTGATGAATTTATTCAAAAGGAAACATAATCACTTATCATGTTGAATTTCATCTTTTACTAGATTCCTTAATCACACTCATATTTTTTCCAAAAGACGAGTATTTAGGGAGACATGTTCGCATTAAGAGTACTATAATCTACTTCTAGGGAATCACCTAATCCACCAAAAAGAACTATATACTTCCTATGTCTTTAGACTCTAACCAAATCCAAAACCAAAAAGGTTAGTACATGATCAGATAATCCAGAAAAGGATAACCCTTTATAAAAAGAAAATCTATTCTTAATCTCCAAAATTTGTCCAACAAAACCCAATGTTCAACGAAGATCATTAGATAAACAATTTGTCTATAAAATTCATCAAAGTAAACCAAACTAAGATTGAAACCCAAATATTTGAAGGATTAAGTCACATAGTCTTCCAAGTTAAATCGTAACATTTATCTCCAAACAACATCAGTTGCTCCTAAAGTCTCGTATTGAAAAGTAATTAACCTAATCACATATTCTCCATGATAGGTTAATCATTTTCATAAATAACCCAAAATCAACTTACTCTTAATTCATAAAATCATATAACTAAAAATAATCAGTCAAACTAACCAGGGACTTCACGTAGTCCAGTGGTAGGCGATAAATACCAGTCGCACATTTGTTGTGGGTTCGATTCCCGCAGCATTGTCCGACGCGACGGGTTGTCACACGGTCTGCATGTTGTCCTTTTTCCAAAGCTATATAATTCTCAAAAAATTTCCCAAAATGAGATAAAATCTTTAAAAAAAAACATAACATATTTTAACCTCAAGTTTATCTCATGCCTTTCATTTTCCATCATAACATATAATAACCCATAATTACCTCAAAAGTAAGGATCATATAAACCCTAATGGTTACCTTTTTAATTATTACCTGAACTACCACATTGATTTGTCATCTCGTACATGATCCATTATAGAACATACCAAGGTTCACGTGGTTGATCATGACTCCTTGATAGTTTGATTAGAACAACCACGATTTTCTACATTGAATACCCCATTTCATCAAGTCTCTTAATCTTAGAACCACCAAAGTTTCCTTCAAACCAATTGTCACTTTGGTTCCTGCGAGATCCAGCCATTCACTAAAAATAGAAATGTCAGTGTGAGTATATCAACAAAACCATCATGTACTAATGAGGAAGGTAAACACTAAGATATACTTACTCATTCACTTTATCTAAAACTAGGACTCTTTCTGAAATCCTAACCATTATGGTAATGTCACTTATGCTTAGAGAATACCCTAACCTCTAAAGTTATCTAAACCTCCATTTGATAGCAATTATAAGGCCTCAGCCTTAAACCTTACTTAATCATGAGTTATTACAAGATTAAACATTTTAGATCTTTTCAGGTTTAGAGTTTTAGAGAATTAGATCATGAAACTTGCATTACATTCAACATTTAAACAATTTGGTTACATAAAAGACAATATTAATTCTTCCCATCAACGAAAACATATTTAAAATAAAACAAGGATTCTTTCTTGACAAATCTTTTACACTATCATCACATCATGTACCTTTCCCTTGACCTGTGAAAAACATTTCAAAAACTTGGGATGAGCATAAAAAGCTCAATAAGTGTTATAAAAATATGTAAAGGAAACATGAGTTCATATATACATAAGATTGAAATCATACTTTAACCATAAAACATAGGCACATTAACATACCTCATCAAATCGTGAATAAATAATAGAAATCATAAGACATAAAAGTAACATGAGGCATTCATAACATTCTTACGTAGGGAGTAACCCTCTTGGTTACGTTTGGAATACCTATCACAGTATATTCCCTAAATCTCTTCGGAGAAACCTTAACGTTTCACTCCTTCGCGTTACCCAATGCATTTGAAAGCTATATCGGGCTCACCCACCCTTATTTTATCACGGAACCACCCGTCTTCATAATAATGCACAAGAACCTCAACATAATCGTATCACATAAAACATGCATAAAGGAAACATAACATTTCCACCTTTCAATCACAAGATATCAATACAAAACATTGATATAAAAACATTATGAAAACCATTTTCAATACCAAAATAAAAAAAAATTAAAACATGATATTTATTTTTCTTTTAAAAAGAATGTATGGCTTATAGAGGAAGCCGAAACTCAAATAACGGTCACGGCGGCGGATAAGTCGTTGTCGCCTCATACGTACGACAAAAACATTCCCTTTTGTCGTTTAGTAAAACGCTTCGTATAAAAAAGATTCCTTTCGGATAAACATAAAAGTCAAAGGGGTTTATACACCGTATAAAATAAAGTTGTGTATAAAACAAAATATGCCTCAATGAAATGAGATTGAGACCAAGTCCCATACAAAGACGGTATCCTTAGATTAAGGATAAATCAGTTACAAAACTATGTGTGACAAACAAATACACAAAATATAAGTTGGTATTAAGTGTAAAACAATCAGAGGACATTCACACATAATCATAGAACGACATATTCAAGGTTTATAAGTTTATCCCAAGGAATCGAAATTGGGTTAAGAAGTTCCCTTGGAATAATTAGACAGCCTAATAGCGTCACTTCAAAATTCATAAAAAGAGTTGATGGGAGATAAAAATGGTATCTCATCACTTGGACATAAAATTCACATCAATAAGGATATAGAAGAACATATCCCAAAATAATATTATGTGAATTAAAAGACATAACAAAATAAGTCTTTTAAAAAAGGGAGGGTGAAAGGTTCCCTTACCGACATGGGTATCTTTCGAAACATACACCTCGTGAAAGAAGGACAATACAACATTGATGTAAATACTCATAAAATAAAGTATATCACACAATGAGTAAAATAATGGGCAGTACATACACCACTCAAAGGAAATTGTGGCAAATGTAGCATAAATCTCACGGGTATAAAAGTGAGATGAAAAAACCCTTACGAAAACTCGGCAGCCTAACAGTGCCACTTAAAACTTCCAAAAATGGATTTATGAGATCAAATAGGGTATCTCATCACATTACAATTAAATGTACAGAAATAGGAATATAAAAGAACATCCCCCATCATAACAAATAGTATCTTAAAAGAAGTGACATAAAGGAGAGTACTTAAAAAGAAAGAGAGAGGTTAGATCTCTTACGAAAATTCGGCAGCCTAATGGCGCCACATAAAACTTCCAAAATGGATTGATGAGAGAGAATAGGGTCTCTCATTACATTAACATTAAAACTTAAAGTAATATTAATATAAAATAACATCCCAATAACATGAAAGATGAGCTTTAAAAGGAATTACATAATAGAGTGTAATTAAAAAGAAAGAGTGGAGTAGGATCCCTTACCTCGGGTCCGACTTGCCTCGATCATTCTTTGACGTCCTGAATAATAAACTTGAGTTAATTTCCACTTTATTAATAACATTTATCTAGTTCATTATTCCTTTTAGATCACTTATTGTCATGTTATAACAATTATGTAATCATTTAAGTTAATAATGTTTGTTTTGTCGATATTTGGTTCTTAAGTCGAAAGTGGACTTCTTACAATTACATGTTGTTCGTGTGGTCAAAGGTTCTTTATATCTAGAATTAAATTCATGATTTGGATAGCATATATATCATATATATCCAGAATGTACATATATTTATAATATTACATAATCATTTAGAGGTAAGAAATGAAATGCACCGTTCATGGAGACGGTAATCCCTACGTACGCATGAAAGCTACTTTCATTTCTTTGTTATATTAATGGAATTAAAACAAAATGAGAGGTATGTATATTTTAATTCCAGAATGATATTCATCATTTAGATTTATCATTCATCATATATATCCATTATATACATGTACTTATAATAGTACATTACATTTGGGGATAAGGAATGAAATGCAAGGTTCATGGAGACGGTAAGCCGTACGTACGCATGAACTCTACATTCATTTCTATCACATACTTTAATGGAAATAAATAATAATGATATATAGGTATATTATAATTCCAGTATAACATCATATATAATAACATTAAATCCATCCTTTATACGTCCCACGTATGGCATTAACGAATCACATCACTTTGAGGGGGCAGTAGTCCGCACTTCCTAAAATGAAGATATCGCGTATACCCATAATGGAAGCCATAAAGGTAAGCCACAAATGAAAAATAAAGAAGCTTAAGTAAAACATAAACATATTATATATCATATATAAATATAGTTACATCTTAATGGCCACCTTTTATGGTGTTATATGAGTGTTGAACAATCATCGTTTCGTGAGGCAGAAATTCGCCATCCACGAAAACAGTATGTTCGTTAACCATTAGATGTAGGTGTGTGTAAGTGTAGCTATAATCATTATTATAAAAACATCCGAGTATATTTAGTATACTTTATTTGTTACAAAATAAAATAATAAAAATAGTTTAGGGGGTTGGAGAGGAAAAATAAAACAAAAGCACTCAAGTGAACACATTGCCTTAAAATCGGGTAACTCCCTTTGGTTTGAGCTCAAAGGATTCCATGGGAAGACTTATGTCTAAAGTGAGGCTTCAAGGAGTAAGATAGGTAAGTGGAGAGACACAATGGGCAGGGTTTGGCCGAGCCAAAGGCTTTGGGAGTGTGGGTAAGGAGGTAGAGGTGGGGGCTTTTTATAAGAGGAGATGAGAGGCACTCTTGGAAAGTAAGCAAATGTTACTTTATTTGAAAATGGTATTCGGATTTAGGAGGTCCCACATTGATGTGTTTCGAGGATAAGATGATAAGGGTTAGAAATAAACTCATACAATAGGTTTTGGACATGTGTAGGTCTTAGATATTACATTATCTTTCCATTTTATTTAAATCGTTAAACAATGAGGTCATCACTGCATCATCATGATGTCATAAATAATTTAATTTATTTAATGTCTAAAAATTATAAAAAAAATACTATGATGTAGGAAATATTTTTAGAATTCTAATTAATATTTATAGTCAAAAATATAATTTGTATAACCCCATGTAAAAATTGTTTTAGTAAAACATTTCATGTTTGTCTCATTTTTACTTTAACTTTAAATAAAAAGATATTAATGTCAATTTCCAACCAAAGTGGCTTCATGGGGTCCCCAAGTTGACCCATGGGTTTTCTGGGTCGGCCATGAAACATCCAATGAGGTTAGGACATGTGTCAAGTTCATTTAATATTATTAAAACATTATTTTTACATTAAACAACACTAATTACCTCTAATCGCGATTAAAAACTTAATAAGTTACTATTCACCAAAAAAATATTTTTAATCCCATTGAACCACATTTTAGTTCTTAATGACAACCATGTATGTCAGATTTTTGAAATTCAAAACACAAAGGTGGCAAAATTTCATTTGAACAGAAAATCAGTTTTTATAAGTACCACTTAGTGGTTTCACTATTCATCAAAAATTGATGTTTTTCAAAAAATTACCAAAAATTCACCCTAAGCTATATTTGATATTCCGAATTCAAAAATGAATTATATTTTTCAAAATTCAAAACATATAAGTCACATTAATTAATTTAATAATTATTTCCCACTGTCATGAGAAATAGCGTGTTTTTATGAAACAATAAGCATAAAAAGATTGACACTAGTTTAAGTCCGATTTCAAGGTGAAATTAATTTCAACGACCACTATTGGATTTAATGGTAAAAATATATTCTAATTTAACTTTAAAACAAATTATAAAGATAATATAATCATATAAATAAATTAGATTTAAAAGTGGTTTTGAATTAAAATACAACATTTTACACTATTCATTAAAAAAATGACCTATATCGGAAAGATACCAAAAATTTACACAAAGTGATTTTTGATGTCCCGATTCTAAAGAGGAGTTTTATTTGGTCCAAATAGAATTTATAAGAGTGAAAAAAACTATATTTAATGACGGTTCGCCATCAAAAGGCGATAAGTGAACCTTTAGTGAAAACTAGGGCATATACACCTAAAATTTAATTCTTTCCGTATTTTAAGCCTTTATCCTTTATTTGATAAATGTAAAAAAATTTAAAAACATATATAATAATATTTTAGTTATTTCTATCCATTCCCGCCAATACAACGGCTACATGTTAAAATCCATTTAAAATAATATTATTCTATTATTAGAGTGCAACGTATGATTCCCAAGAAACTCGTTGTTGCGTGTTGGGTACATCATCGAGCATAGGGTCCCCTTTAAATCCATATTAATATTTTATTCACAAATATGGATAAATATGAAAATGTCGTATTCTTTATTTACCTGGGGTGTTACACTCTGAGGCTTGCACGCGAAATAAATAGCCCTGCATGAAGAACACTGGGCTGGCACAAAATCTGTGAGGATTGAATGTAAATAGAGCTGAGGCTTTGCACGCGACTAGAAATGATTTCTCCAATGGAGTACTAATTTTGTTCAATTGTTAGATGTTGTAGGAAATAACTGGGGGCATCCACATTTGATGTAGATTTCACGCAATTTTCTAGCCTGCACGCAAGTGGAAGTGATTGCGTGCAGGTGGTGGACCCCGATGGTATTGGAATTCAGTCTAAACCAAGGGGATCTCACATGGAGGCAGACCACGAGCTGAATTGGGTCAAAAATAACCGTACCTGAATGCCATCTTTGTGCGCACAAAAGGTGAATTTGTCACATGAGATCTGATTCATATTCTTCCGCCTCTATGTTATAGGGGTCACCTTATATTTAGAAGATTTTAGGGGAACCGAAAATAGGATTGCGTGATATCATTTTCTGCCGATGTCAGTGGTGATAAATGTCAAACTTGCGGGTTGGGGGCGTGAAAAATTTCGTGACCACGCTGAAGAACTCTTGCGAATCCGGGAGCATTTATCCTGGGGATAATTTTTTTTGCACACTTATGAATTGTTTTCACGCGAGTCCTCTGGGCCCCCCGGACTGGTTCCTCATATCCAAATATAACTTATCATTGTCGTTATAAAACCTTTTTGAGCCCTTGAATGCTTTTCGGTGTTTGTAGAATATACTTGAAGTAGGGGTGATTAATAATTTTTTACTTCTCCTTGGAACTACTATTTTGAAAAACAGATTAATCCATTGAAGTGTGGTCAATTGAGGATTAATGAAATTCTAGTAAATTGATACGTGTGTTGGGTTGGTATTAAGTATTGTTTTGGTTCATTTATATAGTTCATGTTTTCGAAGAAGATGGGTTATGAAGGCAACTGATTATAAGTTATAGAGGTGGTCCTTTTGTAAATACTCATAGCATTATTTTGCTAAGATATCATATTCATTGTTAAATTCCATGAAAATTATAAATAACTGATACAATATATGTATGTTCCGGCTCTCCTATCATAAAAAATAATATTTATTTAACATGTATGATCATTTACCCATATTTTTTTCGTCAAAAATTTACTTCTACCATCGTATCACCTATATTATCTTCGAGAAAATATTTTATCGAATAAAAAAATAAAAATTATTTTATAATTTAGATATTATAATTTATAATATGTAAAGAAATTCATAATATTGAAATACTAAAGGTTTTCTATATTAATTTTCATATAATAAATGTTTAACAGATAAATGTTTTTTATAAAAATAATATTTTTGTTCTAGAATCTAAAACATAGGTTTCTAATTTCATAGTAATTTTTTTTTAAAAAAATATTGAAAATATAATAAATAACTCATCTATAAAAATTTTTCTTAATTTTTTAATTATTATTTATATCATAATGATGGAAATATTTCACAGTATTTGTGAAATGGATATTTTTTAAAATTTACCTTAATAACTATAACTTCAAAAAGAATAAATATTTGAATTAATTATAATTTTAACATAATAATATCTAAAAAATTAACATTTTCTAAAAATAATAATTTAATTTTTTAATAAATTTCATGAAATAAACATTTATAAAATAATTTTTTTTTAAAAACAAATAACATTCATTTATGCATGACTCATTATATAAACACTCCTTAGAGTTATTAATTAATCATTGGATTTTATTAATTAATCAACATTTAAATTGGAAAAATCCATTCAATATATGTAATTCGAAATAAAATTAAAAATGGTAATATAATTTTTTTAATAAAAATTCATTCTAATATCATTATATTCATATTAGAGTATTATTCATATATATTATTTTCATAATGATGATTAATATTTTACCTTCATAATATATTAATGCTTACATTCAATTATAATAATATAAAATCAAGTTATTTTATGATCAATGTTACATGTGATATAAGAAATCGAAACCATAAAATTAATTAATGGGAATGAAATTAAATAATTTTGAGGGGGTACAGTTTGTTTAAATGTGTCAGTAAAAATCATTGTTGTTTTAATGGTTCAAATTAATGTTTTTTCATTGAAGACAATGAATTTATAACAATGAGAGTATGAATATTTAAATTATATTCCATTGAAAAATCCCTATGTATTGATTAATTAATAATATCTAATAATTAGGAATATTAAATACACATATTTTATTTTCATTGGGGACAAGGATATATTTAATTAAAACACCCAAATTCTTGAGAAAACTATACAAAAGTTTCACATCTGCTGATATAAGGAGTACTCCCTTTTGAGTCCATAAAAAGGATGTACTATATTTATAATTTCTAAACATCAAGTCTACCTCATTGATATTATATATCAGTAGTAACATAAGTATTTTTTATAGAAATGTTTATACAAAAGTGTGTATATGAAAATTTATAATTAGTAAAGTATATTTATGATATTATTCATATAAAATAATAAATGGATAAAATAGACTAATATTTATAGTTAATAAAATTTAATTTCATAAAAAAGTTATGGAATAGAAAATTAATAAAGATAAATATACTGGGAATAAAAAATTATCTATTTTTTTGGCTTTAATCTTATTAATCATCCCTTCAAGCTATCTCAATTCTTCTTAATAGTGGGGGTCATAGAGAGAGTATTAAATAAAAAAATTATGTGGATGATAATTATTATGCTACCAAAATGTTTTTAGGATTTGGAATTTTTAATGAGATTTAAGGGTAATTAAATGTGTAGAGGCTTGGTTACTAGAAATATTCAACATATAATTTATTGTGATAAGTGTAATATTTTTAATATTTAGAGTTAGTTTTGGGGAAAATATTATATTAAAATTATATTTCTATATAAATAATGTAAATTTTATAAAAAAATTAATTTATGAAAATTTTTAATTGATTTTTAATCTATATATTTTTATGAGTAATTTATTTCCTTATTCAAAAACATATTTTACAGTTTGTTAAAATATAAAAACATCACCCTTAAATAATATATATTCCTAGAATTTAAATTTTAGAGTTTTTATAAAAATAGTTCACAATTGAATGTTAATTATCTTATTAAATAGAAAATCTATGCTATAAATCTTTACTTTTTTTGGTTGAATGAAACACTAAATTTTATGAAAATTTAATATATTATATAATTTTTATATAAAATGTATTTCTTTTTAATTATAAATGATAAAAATTATTCCTTATGATTTTTAGGTATTTCTAATAGTAACATGATGGTTATAAATGACATCTAATTAATGATCATGAAATAGCCAGGTTACTATAAACTTATAATATTATGATTTTAATTGTAACATTTACCCATTATATTACTAAAATTCAATTTTTTCATATATTAAAACATATTTATAAATCCCATAGATTATATAACTTGTTTATATAAAATTTTATTATTTTCCTTAATTAAAAAGTATCACAATGTAAATATTATTTTTATGAAAAAAATCCATGGGATTTTCATATTCTAAAAGTTCCACAAACTTTTCAAGGTATTACTATTTTATCTTTCTACCATTTTTAAAATATAAAATTAAAATTTAATTTTAAATACTATTAGAGAATAACATTATATAATTTTTATTAATGATATTTATGTGTTATTTTTAATTATTTTCATTATGTAGATATCAAGTCTATAATTATTCCTACATTAATATTTTATTTAATTAAATTTTTCTCACAATTATATTTCCATCACTAATTCCACATGATCCCATGTCACTTCCTCGATTTTATATTTCACCTAGAAAATATTTATTAGTTCAATCATCTTATATCACAATACTTTCTCTCTCATGTCGATCATATAAATATAATCTTCATCATATGATTTTTAATTCCATGGGAATTTTTATGTAATGTTTTAATTCAAATATTAAACATTTCTTCATCATAATGACACAATATTATCATAATTTTAGAGAATTTAGTATTAGATATGATAATTTGGTGAATCATTATAAGGGAAAGATTGATATAAAATTTTAAAGGTACCACCATGAATTCATCATGTAAAATTAATTAAAATTCAATATATGTAATAATATAAATTTGGGGAATTTAACTAGTTTATAAAAATATGTTTACCAAAATAAACGATCATTATTATTGTAATTTAATATATGTATAAATTGATTAAAATGATATAGTACTATAAATGGAAAGTAATAAAATGTATAAAGTGTATAAATTAAATACACATATAATATATTGAAATGGGTATAATAAAATAACTATAAATAAGAAAGAGATTTATGGATAATGTGGATAAATTCATACTATAATTTACATATTACTATACCAGGAACCTACTCATAAGGATATTTAAATATCTCTTACCTGGGGGGAGATGCATATATAGTTTAGTTTAGTTTATAATTATGTGGGAAGATAAAATTTATTTTATAAGATGGGATTTAGTATATGAGTACATTATGTATTTGAATTCTGGGATTTTGAAGGTATTGTAGTATGGGTAAATGGATGTTTCCAAATATTATAGTTTTTGGTAAGGGTAAAATTATAAATTTCAAATAAAGATTTGTCAAAAATATTATATTATTGAATTATGACTTCTATATTTGTAAAAAAAAATTAGAAATGTTAATTATAAAAATTAATTCTTTTTTCCAAAAACAAAATATATATGAATACATAGTTCCACTAATCACCAACATATTTAACTATTTATTAAAATACTACAAACATCACCCTATAAAATGTATTGAATTTAAATTTATGTTTAATTTTTCAAAAATAAATCTATCTAGATTTAGAACTAACTTCTTAAATAAAACCACTTGGTTACATAAAATTTCATGTTTGGGGATAATGTGTTCTTTATTATTGGACAATTAAAAATATAACATTCGTATTATATATAACCATTAAGATATTATTTCAATTTATTAAAATTAATTATTTTTTGTCTTAATTTTAATTTTTTATAATTCATGATGGTAATTTCAGATGTAAAAAAAATGTATCAATAGTTAAATTATTATAATATCTGTGTATAAAATTTCCAATATAAACATTTATCTATTGAATTGAAAAATGCACCTCATTCCATACTCTGAAATAAAATTTATCAATCACTTTGTTTCCATAACATGCATATATTATATATTATAGGGTTTTTATTAATTAGTTTGTGTCTTATATTAATCATTTTTATTATAGAATAAAATCATATAGATATTCAAATAATAAGGGTTTGTAAATTTTAAATTACCATGTATTTAAGGTTATATACATAATTCTGAATATAATAAAAAATTCTGTATAATACAATGATAATTAAATAAAATTGCCTCTTATTTTATGAATAAGGTGGGTGGTTTATATTTATGTACTTTATTAAGAATATATATTGTATTAAAGTATTCCCCTTTCATAATTTATCCATAGAAATTTCATTTATAAATAAATTATTATAATCACTTCCATTTTCCCCATATCACATCCCCTGTTTTATTGTTCAATTAGAAAGGATTTACTAGTTGTGACATCATTTCTGAAAAAATATTTTCTCTATTTTCTAGGGAATAAACTGATTCTTCCTCAAAATGCATATAATTACCTTGTGTTTTGTATATTATTATAGAATTAAAATTTTTTATACTTCAGATTTTTATAGATTTTATTAATAATATTAAAAAATTGTGAATGAGATTGGGTCCTTGGTTGCGAAATAACTAGTAATATATACCAATATGTTATTAAAGGTATCACTTTGTAACCACTAAATCTCCCACCATGATATTCTATATCAATAAAAAAAATATAGGATTGTTAGTTATTTTATATAATGTGGTTCTCTATATTGAATAGGTATTATTCTCATATGTTTTTATTGTATGAGTAATGTAAAATGATATTACAGTAGAAAGTTATAGTTATAATACATTAAACTGAGAGTAAAAAATTATATTGTTCATTAATTTTAAATAAATCCTTTTTTAAATGGTTATTATAGAATACATGTATATATGAATTAATAATAAATAATTGGATATAATCATTACCTTTATTTATGTTGTAAATCTCCATGAAACTAATATAATGATATCTAAATTTCACTTAATTAAGGGGAGGGGAACTTGGTTCTATTATTGGAGTAAGAAATTACATTGGAAGATTAATTGGGTTTTATCATTATAGTTTAATGAGATGGGTATATTTTTAATTATATTTGGTGGAAATATAATGATATTTTGAGATTTATAATTGGAATATTGTATTATATTATTTGTGTTAAGTGTAAAAAATGATTTTTCTAATGAGTGGTTGATGGAAAAAAATTATATTATATAAATATGAAATATAATTTATGAAAATAGTGTTCATTATAAATTTTCATAAATATATTTATTCTAATTTTGATCTTAAAAGACTTTACATGAACAATGAATTTTACCATTTACCACTATATATTACTATTAATAAAAATAACAAAAATTTCATCCACACCTAATATTGGTTTTTCATCTGAATTACATATTAATGTTTTTGATTAATTATTTATTATTTTTAAAATTATTATTAAATAAAAAAATATATGTTTTTTAAAATTAATGTTTTTGGTGAGTGATGTATTTAATTTCATAATGTTTAATTAAATTTTTTACTTTTTATTTCTAATTCATCAATAAAATTTATATTTAATAATTCAAATTTTATTATTTTAATTACGTGTTTTTATACTAAATATTAATGAATTTACATTATATAAATAATATCCTTGGAATGTCATGATATTTATATATTTTTAACTCTTATATTATAATAGTTACATTTCCCAATTAGGTTCTTAAATATCTCTATATTCTATAATCTAAAATTTTATTTCACATTATATTATTTTCTATTGAAATTTTTTATCATATGATATAGTGTGTATCCTAATGTGTTTTTATCTTAATGTTTTGAGATTTTGTGGGGAATAAAAACATGGGGTGTTTCAATTCTAATGGTCCTATTCATTAGGCTGTATATTAATCTTTTACATCAATCCATTGAAGAAAATGTTTCCTATAATGTTTTATTTTACTTCTATGATTTACTAAAATTATAATTTTTAAAGTGATTGATGTGATATTATTATTTATCATCATTATGAAAATATATGGTCTTATAATATTCATAAACTAAACCTTTTTTCACATCATTTATGACACAAAGAGTTTTTCAACATTAATTATATTGGTTCCAATGGAACTTCCACCACAATATTGTTACTCTCGAAAAATATTACATGCTAAGTCATTTTTTAGAATATATTCTCTCTCGGGTAATAGATATTAACTAAATATTCACCATATGATATATAATTTCCTTTGTATTCTAAAATAATATATCAATTCTTGTTTTTAAATTTTATTATTTTCTCACCGTTCTTTATTTTTAAAATATAATGAATTTTTTAGGTCTTATGGAATCCTTTCAAATAGATTCAATTATATAATTATATATTTTAATGTGTGTACCTATGTGTAGTAATTTGAATTATACATTATACATGATACATTGATAATATATAAAATAGGTTATAGTGCATCACATGATATTCATTGGGGTAGTTCCCCATCCCGATGAGCCACAGAAAAGGTTCATCCGGCCAATTTTCATGGGAATTAGGAAAACATCCACATATTAAGAGGGCTTCTAACTACAAGTGAGGGAGAAAATAGGAGATATTAAGGATACTATACCATTTGTTCATAATATAATAATGGTTCAAGTAAAAATATAATATTCAATGGAAAATAATGAACAATATACAATGGACCAGTAATAGGACCATGTAAAAATATTATTAATATCAAGAAATATTAGAAAAAATAACAAACATCAGAAACAGAATAAATAAACATTAAAAATTCCCCATTTTTAGTAAAGGTTTCAGATCAAAACAAATCATAAATCTCAATAATCAAATGGGTATCTAATGTATGACCACATATAATATATATATGAATGTTTATATAAAAATAAATCGAAATAATTCTGTTTTTATAATTTAAGAATCATTTGGTCCTTTTCAATTGATCCCACACCAAATAGACTAACATTATATTCTATATCCAATTCCTGAACCATTACCTGATCTCAAATCCGTAAAAAAATACATGCATCCCAATGAGCCTGTATAGTGTGTAAGAAAGAATCATTGTAGGTTGTCACCCTCATGTGGATATATTATTTATTTAATTAAGAAGATGTGTATAAAAAATAAAAATTACAACACACCATACATGATTCATAATAACCCAGTCCCATTGTTCTCAATAGTTACAGGTGTTAGATCACCTACTTCAACATATACCTGAATTCCTTATAATAGAGGATCCTTAGCCTAATCCCAATTCATTTCCTAATATAAATCAGTCACGATGAACCCAAAGGTTCAACATCCATTAATTTCATTATAACCATGTTCCAACCAAAACATCATGTATATGCCCTATCACCAACATCCCTTAGGCATGCCCATGAGATAACAATCTGGACCCTTGGACACCGTCTCATATGGACACATCAGATTTAATTTTAACACGTTCAATAAAAAATATTCCTCTCCTCCATGTAATAACACAATAATCTCAACAAGAGATTTCCTACAAAATGGTGATGTCCATCATCCGAAATGATCCCAGTGCAACGACCTCAATTACAAATAGACTCATCCACGAACTGATAGTCTCAACAATATCAACTGGTGGATCCTCACAATCCTCATGGAATTATACAGAAATAACCACTTAAAATTTTCTTATGTGTTATCTATCAGAGTCATCTGCCCACAGGATTAGTCAACACCACCTAAATAGTAGAGTCCTTCTATGTTTACTAGACTCCAAAGGATGAATTTCCCAACAATGGTGGTTGACAATCAACATTTAAAACATATGTCACATCATTATTTCACATCATTCATCTAAAACTATGTATCACCTCTAATGGTCAACACTATCTAACATCACTTGATCTTTACCCATATCCTAAAGTCATTGAAACCTCATCATGAATGCATATGTGACCCAATTAGGGATCAACATCTACCAAATTCATTGGTTTAAGCCTTCCATGATGATTATATAACCTTATACCAGATGGAAAACACCATATAATTCCCCATGATGATCCTATTTTAGACACATAAAGCTCATTAGAATAAAAATAAATATAATTAATTTAAATAAATCATCTTACATAACAAAACATTTCCTAGCCTACTCTACCCCAGGTCTAAAGCCTCTCATTTATCATAAACCATTTATAGACTTCAATAGGATTCTCATAGGCTTATACAATGTTTAATTTATAAATTTTAAAATCCTATCATTCCATAAAAATGATGTCACAATGTTTGTCACAAACCAATCATTGCTTAATTTTAATTTAACTATTTTGATTCTCACTTTGGAGCTGTTGTTTGAACTAGTTTAATTTTAAATGTAATTTTGGATCATATACGGGTGATAGGAAATACCCATGACTATGTTTAGTTCCCAACATTAAAAATATAATATAATATTAATAAATTTATTATTGCACGAGGGCATGATCGGTCGCACGACCACGTTGGTGACGGCACATGTGATCGTCCATGCTGTCCAACCTCGTTTAATAATGATATTATTATTTTGATTGATTTTACTATTTTGTTTTATGATTATAACTATTACTGCATAATTTAATTTTATAATTAGATTATAATTTTAATTATTATTTTTTCGAAAATATATTTATTTAGTTGTAAATTTTAAATAAATGTTAAAATTATAAAATTATTAACTTACTTTTTACATTAATGTTATTTTTATTATTATCTATATGTCAGTTTAACTTTTTTAGATTCATTTCATTTCTATATTTCAATTTCTTTTTCTATATTTTCTTTATTATTTTTTATTTTATTTCCACTCTCTCTTGCTCTCCCCTCTCTCTCTTGTTGACAACCCCTTTGGTGAAACCTACACACAGATGTCTCATCCCCTCTCCACCATGGAAGTGTGATCCGTACCCCCATCTCCTTTGGGTTTCGATACACCTCCCCTCCCAGATTCATGCTTCCCTCGTTCCATCTTGGCCTCCATCTCACTCCACTTGTGTTGCATGTGTTTCCCAATATCCCCCATTTCCCCATCCTATTGCGCCATAACACATTCCTCTTCTATTCCACGCCCACCACCTCTCCTGACAAGAGTCGTCCACCTCCTCCATTGAAAAAACAAACCAATATTGCCCACCTCTCCCCATCATGACATCCATGCTGACCTGCACACCATGCACCCTGGTTAGGATCATCTGACGCATAGGGCCACCGGGCACAGCCCTCGATTCTGGTTCGACAACGCCGTGTTCCTCCCTTCGATGGTCGGACCACTTTTCCAGCATCCCGAACAACTCTGACATATGATTTTCCCACTATTAATCTTTTCCTACATTATAAATTTTTTTCTTGGGTATTTTGGTGTTGTATTAGTTCGTTTACATTTTTTTATCTGATTGTTGGATTTTAGTAATTAGTTGTATTGTTTGTTGTGATGTTTAAGTGAAGCGATCATTGCACACCATGTTTTGATGTTGGAATACACTAAGGAAGGTGGTTCCCCAATTTATGATTAATTCATTAATTAATTTGCGTGTTTAATTAAAGTATCATATTTTTTAATTTATTTTTTTTAATGCTATGTTAATTTCTAGGAATTTATGAATTGATTCACTTATATAATTCTATGGAATGTTTCTATATTATAAATTATAATTATTTTGAACACTAATGTTAAATAGTTTATTTTTATTTTCTTTAAAAATTTATTAATTAATTCATTAAACAGAGAAAATAATTTATTTAACTTCACATGTGATTCGTCAAATTGTTTATGTTATTTGAAATAAGTGTGTAGAATATTTTTGTGTGTGTAGAATTTTAATGAGAAAAATTTTATTATTTTTTTTTGGGTAAAACATTTTTTCACACCTTTTAAATTTTTTATTATGTGGGTAATATATTTAATAAATGTATTATATGGTAAAAAATAGTTTTATGATTTTTTATTATGCGTTTTATATTTTGATGTTATGTGTTCATATGAGTTTTGGTGAAGTTTAAATGAAAATCCACATTGTTTCATCAAATATTTTTTTTATTAAATCATGTAGTTGGTTTAATAAAATTTACTAGGGTTATGAATTTCATTTTAAAATTTTGTTGGTGTGCGTTTTATCATTAAGTATAACGTTGTGTGGATTATTTTTGCAAGATCTTATGATACCCATTGGATTTTATTTTATAAAATTTTAAATAGTTTATTCAATTATATCAACAATGTGAAAAAAAATTTGGGATATTTTCGTGTGTGTTTTGTATTAAATGCTTTCTGTGTGTGAAAATTGTGGTTTTGGCATGTCTAGTGTGTTTCTTATTTGAGTGTATTATTAAGTCATATTTTATGAACTCTGAACCACTTGAGAAAAAATATGAAGTCTTGGTACTAGGTGGGTGGAGTAGAACTAGTGTGCTAGTCACATAGAAGTGGCATCGATCCGGTTTCACATAGTTTGATTCATTACTACTACATTAACTAAAATGTTGGATGATGTTGGGAGTCCACTAGGTTATGTAACTGTTTCCCTAACAGTGGCTACTGCATGAGAAAGTACTTTGTTTTGTTCCTATAACATTGTCCAGTGAGATGTTATGTTCTATTTTCCCACATATCACTTGTAACATTAGGGCCTCTCTCATGTATTTTGATACTCCATTACTCTTCAATCACCATCGGCACATTGTGTGGCATTTGGGTTTCCATGAATGCTTGTGTGTGTCTATTTTAATATAAGTTGTTTTCATTAAAGTAGATATCCTTAAAACTATTTTCATTAAAATAAATTAAGCAGTTATTAATATTTTTAATTTAAATTTCAAATGTATTTTTCATTTAATAATTATTCATGGAAACATTTTCTTGGTTGCATCCTATAAGGATCTTGTATCAAACCATACATAATGTTTTGGGTGTTGGTGGATCATTTTTTTATTTCTAGTTCGAGGCATTGGGCTTAGAAATAAAGGTACATGTTGTATTGGTTTTGTCATGTAGGTTGGTGGTGATGGATTGGGGATGTGACTCCCCATGTCGCATGAAGAACTGAGTTGGAGTTTCGGTTTTCTTCAATTGTAGTCTTTTTTGGTGTTTTTAGTTCATGATGTAATCTTTAAATCTGAACATATATTAAGTGCTTGTTTGGTTGTCTTATTTTAGTTTTAATTTTTTCATTTTACTGTTCGTTATATATATATTTATATATTAACATAAATTATTCCAAGGTTATATTTTTGATAGTATAGCACCCATTCTTGCTTGTGGGGATCGGGAACGCCCTTAAGGCCTTGTCATGTATTGGGTTAGGCATTGGATTGATGGAAACCAATCATGGTTCATGACAGAATGGTATCAATGGAGTTTTTTCATGTTATTTGGTGTTTTTAGGTAGATTAGTGATAGGATTATCAATACTCGAGTGATATGTGTGGGAAGAGATTCAAGAACTCAAAATCATTCTTATCCTCCAGTAACCATGGGTAGTCCATAATTTAAGATTTTTTCATTGGTCTTTCTGAAAGGGAATGAAAAAAGAAGTAAACTGGTACTACATGTGATCTCACATGGAGTAACGACCCATGTGATCTTTGAGGGTATGGTTCGACACTCCAAATGGTTGGAGATTGCCTGGGGCATAGTCTACTATACCATGTATCTAGGTTAGGCATGATCAATAGTTCTCCATCCTGGTGCACTAGAGTTCATGATGTCGTGGTCTTGTTTTGGGTTTATGCGATGGGGGTTTTTGATCGATGGTGGACCATGGGGTTGATCTTAATTTTTCTCTTATAGTGAGTTTATATGATTATACGGTGGTGTTTATTTTGATACTTTTTTCTAAAATTTGGTGTTTGATTTTTCAAATTTGAACTTCTAAATGAAAATCGTGGGTAATTTTTTAATCTATGTCAGTAATGTTTTAAATGGAATTCAATTTAAAAATTTGACATGATTTTTTGAATTGGTTTTGGAAAATTGTATTTTATGAATATTTGAAATGTTTTTCATTAAATGTGGATGATCATTATTTTATCATGTTGTATTTCAATTACTTCTCATGTGTGCATGTGGATGTTATTAAAGGACTGTTGGTGGATCATGTGGAAGCGTGCCTGAGTTACACGAAATGTATATTTACATGTCATAATGCAATATCAATGTTGAGTGATTGAATTCTACAACTTCTTTTTATTTATTGAAATGTTTCATTCACCATAAAATGAGTTTTTGTCCTTAAATAACATGTAATGGGAAAATTGTATTGTGCCCAGAGTGAATATAATGGATTCAAAAGAGCTTTTGGACATTGTTGGGAAGTTCTTGTTTTTATTCAATAAATTTTTTCTCATTAAGAATGAATTGATGTATTAAATTGGAATTACTAAATTTTTCTATGATGTGTGGATTTTTATTTTTCTATGTTCGTGGTGTTGTAGAAGGATGTTTTACGATTTTTTTTGGGAAATGCCCCAAGAAACGTCTCCTCGGTTTCCATTAAATCTCTCGGTTATTGCCTCAGCCTAATCTCCCAATGGAATGTAAGAGTTGGATTCTTCTCAGCTAGGTTAGGTGTTTGTAGACATCGAGCTCAGTTGAATATCATTGAGTGATTTGGGAAAGTTGGAAATGTTTCTAGTTTTTGAGGGACTCCAAAGGTTGTGTGGGTGTATGTTGTCTTGAGTATCTCCATTGTAATTGGACTAGACTGGTAAATGGGGATTAGTCCATTTTTGTTGTGAGTGGGGATGTAATGAGTCATCCTCCAGACTATCCACATCACATGGTTGTGCCTAAAGATGTGAAGGATATGGAAATTGTCGGAGCTCGTAGGTGCTGGACCAGGTAACAGATGGTGAATGAGGTGTGTTGGCCTATCTGATGAGCTTGTTTCATCTTCCCTAGAGGTTGTGTGGAACAATTTGTTTAAAGCTTTTAATAGTTGTCAGTATTGTTCATATTGTGGTAAGTGTAGTTTACTCATCTGATGAAGAGTGTGAATGATTAGGAATTGTTCTTGGAGTGCTACTTCTGTCAATTTGAATAACATTTTTGATAGAACACTCAATCTCCTATCTCTATAATGGTCAGTCGAGAACTCTACATCGCTCGCTATAATTCTAAGTTGGTATGTCGACAGAGTGTCCTCTTGGGACATGAAGAGAAGTATGTAGGTTTCTTATACATTGGAGGAAGTTCCAATCATAGGTGGATAACTTATGACTGTGAGGGGATTGATGCTTTAGACATCCGGGACCCAACCATAGGTCTCTAGGTGAATCTTGTGTGCATTCAATGAAACAACAGACATGGTATTTTCATGGTCCAACATAAGTCCACAATAACACGATGGTGATGTATTAGATTTACAAATTAGGGAATCATCTCTGAAGGATTCATTTTTTTTGTGAGGGGTATGGATCCCTTGTCTCATTGCAGTTGTCTTAATTTATTAGAATTCCTCTTTGATAATAAAGAGGTTCAGAAAATCCATATTTTATTAAATTCAGTGGTCATGCTCTATGAAACTATTTATGATTGGATGTGGATCGAAATTATTATTGTCTCATATATTCTCATTTCGTGGGAATTTGACACGTCCTGTACAGTTTTCCTCAGGGCTAAGGGTTTTCGCTGTCAAACTTCTGAAATGTTTCTATGTATTTTCCAGTGTAGAAATCATCTGTGCAAGTTGTCCAATGTTGGTGGGTTAGTGATGTAGATTTCAGTCTGTATCACTAAATGTAAAATTGGAATCCTCGTGCGTGCATCAATGTTTTAGTAAAATGCTAAAATGATGGCGAGACCCACTATTTTTATCATCGACATCACCTCTTGTGTTGGTTTGGTTAAACATACAGATATGGTAGGGTCAAGCTAGTGATAGAGGTTTTCAGTAAATCAAATGTTTCACAAGAACCCTTATATAGTGTGGAGTCCACCATTGGATGAACATGTGGAAATCCCATGTTTTAAAAGGAAGTATGGTGGAGAGACCCATTACTTCTAATCTGCCCGAACATGAACATCGTAGTTGATTATCTCGGGTAGTGGGTCGATTGACAAGTGATTTGAAGATCTCAACCGGCCCGGGTGATCCATAAGATAGGGGTCGGGGTGTTCCTAGTTTATGTTCTTTTTTGAGGTGAATTCCTTTTTGTTGGTTATTTTTCATGGTGATTCCATTTTTGAGATCGTTGGTGTTTTAGGTAATGGGAATTTTGAATGCTTGATATTTAGGTGATTTAAGTTTGGTTTCAAGTGTCTTCGGGTTCTTTCATGGAATCATGGGTTGACCCAGTCTTTGGTGACTTTTTGGGGGAAGAAAGTGTCCTGGGGATGATATTTGTCACAATCAACCTAGGATTAATTTATAATTAATTATTTCGGGTCTCACTTTTGAGTTGTGGTTTGAACCAATTATATTTTAAAATCAATTTGGGATCTTATATGGGTGCATGGACATACATGAAACAATGTTTTGATCCAATATTTAATAGATAAGTTTTTATTTTTAAATTTTTTGCTACATGGACATGAGGCCAGGCGCACGACTGCACACACCACCACACCTGTGATCATGGGTGGTGTACAACCTCAGTTAATAATGAAATTATTGATTTGGTTTGTTTTATTTTTTTGTTTTATTATTAGTATTATTGATACAAAAGTAAATAATTTAATTAAGTGATGATTATAATTATTAATTTTTGGTTAATATTTTGATATGGACATTAATATTTAAATAATTTTAAATATATAAAATTTTAACTGACTGATTAAATAAATGTTATTTTAATGATTATGTATAGGTTAGGTTGTGTTTTTTTAGTTATATTACATTTTTTTATTCTATTAAATTTTCAATAATATCTTTATCTATTTAATTTTATGGCACTCTCTAGATCTCAACTATCTATATCATCACCTCTCCCCATTGGTGAAACCCTACACACAGATGTATCCTCCCATCTCCTCTACATCTGTGTGAGCCGTAACCCCATCTCCCTTCGTAGTCAGTGCTTCTCCACTCCCTAATTATGGATTCCCTAGTGCCATCTTGGCCTCCTTTTCACTCCCCATATGTTTCCGGTGTTTCCCAATCTCCCCCATTTCCCCATTCTATCATGCCACCTCCACCCCTGCTCTTGACCAGCACCGTCCTCGTCCTACACCAGAAAACTAGGCTAGCGCTCCCCTCCTCTCATTGTCGTGCCATCCCCGTAGACCCGCTCCCCCTGCACCTCGGTCGACCGCCCCCAACTCCATGTACCACAGTGTGCATCCCTCTATTCCCCATCAAGAACATCGTGTGCCTCCATTCGATGTTCGAACCCAACCAACCACTTCCGGACCACCTCTATCACACACACCTCCCACTGGAAACATCTTCTCACATTGCAAAGGGTGTTTTGGGGGTATCAGTTTTCTATTGGTTCGTTTATGGTTTTTTGATATAATTGTTGGATATTACGGATTAATTGTGTTGTACGATGTGTGGAAAGCTATTCACACAAAGTCATGATGTTTTTCTACACCAAGGTAGGTGGTTTAACGATTGATTATTAATTGGTGAATTAATTTTGAAGAATAATTAAATTATCATATTATTTAATTTATTTTTTTGGTGAAAATATAGTTTTATAAATTTATGAATAACTTCACTTATTTAATTCTGTGGAATGTTAATATGTTATAGAGTCCAGTTTTTTTGAAAACACATATTAAATCATTTATTTTTATTTTTTTAGAAATTGAGTAATTAATTTATTAAATAGTGATAATTATTTATTGAACAACATACGTGGTTGCCAAATTATTTAAGTGTTGTGAATAGTTTTTGTATAATATTTCAATATGGTTTGAATTTTAATGGTAATCATTTCAGTGTAGTATTGTGTTTAAACATTGTATCCCACCATGTAAATGTCATATTCAGTGTGTAATTTATTTATTTAATGATTTATGTGGTGTTGATATATATTTTGGAGATTATATTATGCGTTTCTTTTTTATAAGTTGTATGTTTAAATGATTTATTGTGTGATTTTGATGAAAATCCACACTGTTTCATCTAATAGTGTTCTATTAGATCACATTGTTGGTTTATTAAATTGTACAAGGTTTGCGAGATTCACAATGAAAATGTGTTGTTGTGCGTTTGACCATAAAGGAAACTTCTGAGATGGTTTTGTGTGCATGGTCTTGTAATACCCTTTGGACATTATTTTATAAATTTTTTAAATAGTTTATTAAATTATATGGATTATGTGAAACTTTTTTGGAGGATGTTTTAGTGTGTGTATCATTTCAAATAGATTTTGTGTATGAAAATGGCAGTTTTGGAATGTGTAGTGTCTTGTTTGGTCTGAGTGTATGATTATGACCTATGACATGAACTATGAACCACATAAGCACAAATGGGAAGCCTGGGTACAAGTTGGGTGGCCTATGACAAGTGCGCTAGTGACCCGGAAGTGTCATCAGCTTGGTTTCACTTAGATGGATTGGACACTACAACAATAATTAATATTTTGGATGATGGTGGGATTCCACTAGGTTATGGATGTGTTTCCCTAGTAGTGGATCATGCATGAGAACGCATGTTTTTGTGTTTCTATACCATTGTTCACTGAGAAGCAATTTTCTAGGGTCCATCATCTCACTAGTATTTTTAGGACATCTCCCACCCATTGTACTCCTCTAAACCCTTCACCCAAAATCGACACATAGTGTGACATTGGGGTTACTATGAAATATAGTGTGTGTGCGTGTGTTTTAATTTTAGAGTTTCAATTAATGTAGTTTTCCTTCCAACTATTATCATTAAAATAGATTAAGCATTTATTTATCTATTTTAACTATAATTGAAAATTTATTTGTCATTTAATAATTATGTGTCGAACATTTTTCTTGGTGTTATCTTGCAGGGATCATGGCTACCACCCTAATTACTCCATTAAGTGTTTGTATATACGGTTTATTTTGTTTTCTTGTTCGAGGCCTGAGGCATAACGATGATTTTCCGAGTTGTATTTTTTTCTAGATTAGGTTCATGGTGGTGGATTTGGGATGTGACTCTTCATGTCGTACGGAGGTTGGAGTTGGGTTTTTGGTTTTCCTCTCATGTAGTATCTTTCTTTAGTTCATGTTGTAATCATTAAATCTGAACATAGTTTATTGGATTGTTTGGTTGTCTGATTTATGTTTTAATTTTTTGTATTACAATTTATTTTATATTTATCTATTTGGGTAGGTAGTTTCCATGTTATATTTTTGATACTCGGGAACTCGTGCTAGCCCATAGGGATTGGGAATACCTTTCAGGACCTACTACGGATTTGGTAGGGCAACAGATTGATGGAGACTCGACTTGATTCTTCAGAAGGTCACAGTAATGGTGCTCTGGAAAAGAAACACCCATAAAAACATCCTAAATCAACATGAAATATGTGAACCACCAGCCTTATGTGGGTATATGTCCACTCACCCAATCATTGCCTCTAATTCATATCAATTTTGAAGAAATCATCTTTTTAGATGAAAACCATTAAATTATTGTAAAATGATTCAGACAAATTTACTGCTCTACATTGAATGACCAAGGAATAGATGAAAAAAGAGGATTAAAGATCTTATTATTATAGATCAAATGACATATAAGGATCAATAAATGTATATAGGGCTATATATTCTAATCAACACATTGTGGTGAAGAAAATTTAGAACCCAACATCATTGGATATGATGTGTAAAATATGGAATGAGAAAGAATTGAAAAAAAGAAAAGGGGAAAATATTATTTTAAACTATTAAGGCTTTTCATGGTTTTCTCACATTGTTTGGAAAACTCTGATCCAAGTGAGTGAATCCCACTATCCAAGATCCATGATTGAATGGTTGTACAATATTGTTTTCAAAACCGTGCAACAACCATTTGAGTCACCTCTACTAAAAATATTATAAGATTCTTGTATTCATGTTTCTCATTTTTCATTGATTGTAAAAACATGCACGCATCCCCTAGAAGACTGCATAGTTAATCCTTGGAATCCCCACATGTGGTTCATATTGATCACCTCCATCTACACAGCATAGAATCTTTGGTTATTGGCATATGATGCAACCAATTACAAACCAAAATATCATGGAATATTCCATGACCCTAAATCCATATAATTCAAAGGATTGGTTCAATTGAACTCTATGAATTAAATCATGTTGATCCATAAAATAGTTATTCTACACACAAAACACTAATAATGAAAACATGTGAAAATTTTGACCAAATCTAGTAACCTTGGAAGTTAAAATCACCCTACCTAACATATCTCAACCCATATGTATTAGAAACATATAAATGGTACAAAAATACCCATCTCCTTAAATTTAACATGGAATACCCCAATATAAATTTTATAAGTGAACTCCCACAAGACTCTTCCCATATTTTGAGTTACCTACATAATTAAAATAAATCCTACAGTCCATCGATAATATCTAGTCTCAAAAGGACACATGTGATGCATCACCACTCATTCACCACATAAAGATATCATATCCTTATGGTTCCATGTCATATACCCATAATGTACATCATATCCTCAGATGTGCACCTCATTCCCGTATCATACACCGATCATATTGTTGGACCCGTGATGATCCCGACAATGGACCAGAACCCCACAGAGCCCATTCACTGGGGATACACTCAAATGGGACACTAACTAGGCCGGGTTCATGTATCGACCCCTGCAGGCGGGGGATTTAATCTATCCTCTATTGAGAATCAGACTGGCAGGGGGACAGTTCCTGAACTCGGCCCAGTTAGTAGCCCAGTTGAGTGCATCCCCAGTGAGTGGGCTCTACAGGGTTCTGGTTCGTTGTCGGGAGCATCACTAGTCTAACACCAATGACACTCCACATTCATTAGGTGATCAAATATATCAAAGTGCCATGAAACTCAATCATGTCCTACATCGCATCAATTCCCAAATGAAAATTCACCACACATGCACCACATTCAACTACAATCATTGAAGATTCATGATCCACACACCATATATATATATATATAATTTGGTATATTGAAAATCTATTATTATGCTTCTAGTTGATCAATATATTCACCCCATGTAACAGGTTCACCCAAAATTGACATTCTCCTAAAAAGGACAAGACCAAATAAAACAAAACACTTGTCACTCCCTTGGAGTTCCTCTAACAGTAAATAGATCTTAGCATGGTTGAACACTGATAACTCAATTGATTACTCATATCCTTATGTAGAACTACCTATGGATTGGCCTCCCCAAGGTACTTCACAAGACATGGACACTAACCCCACATCCATTACCCATAGAATCTACCTTGACTATTTCATGTAGAAAAAACACTCCTAATAACACCATGTACTTCTCCTTATCTAATATCATAAAAATTAGTGTTCCCCAGTTCTTGATTCGATGCTACACAAAAGGAATTCCTATAGATCCCCTCGAGATTTCCTACCTATCTGAAAGCTCAACACTCTATTCAATGGCAAGATCTTCCTTCTAAGACTCTTCTCAGCTTCATATCATGGTCTATAATGCATCACCACTTTATTGTTGTGACACAATAACCATACTAGATTAATACTGATCCATTATATTTCATTCTGATATGAGCACATGTTGAACCACCTTTGAGAATGAGTCTAACGTAAAGATGTTTAACATAACTCTAATGGTGTGCTTTAAATTGTCCAATAAACACCTCACTATCATGGTTTTATTTCCAACCATAGCATATAAAAATCGATATAACTTATTACAACTACATGAAATGTCAGTGATAACCATTTCACCCTTATAGAGGTCGAAGAACACCCAAGCACTCTCCACCATCTATGTCTTCAAGAATAAGTTATAGAAAAACTGTGTCTCAAAGTCCTTCTAGTCCAGTCTCACTTGTGTTACATTTTATACATAGACACCTCACTAGATCAGTCCAGGACCCATAAGAATATATGTATCCGGCTTCACACCCACCATGGAAGTTTCTCACACTACTTGAAGAACATATTCATTGAATTGATTCAGGGCTCAACTGCCTCTAGTCCACCCTCACTAGGAAATAGTAGTGGGTACTTCAGCTATAAATTTTATGTGAAATATTCCATAGAATTATCCACTCACTATCCCTCCTTTGAATCCCATACATGATTCATTTTCAAATAACTATGATATTCTTTTCATGCCACATTCCATAATCCATCAAATATAGAGGTTGTCCAACTAGAACTGGTGCCTATACCTATGGCTTGTGATCTTCTTTCCATTGAGTGGCCTCAACCTAACTCTACAGGGTCTCATCTTAAGTACACTCTTGCAACACCATATCATCTCACACATGATGCTCCATTTGATCCCTTAATGGTGGAATCTCACAGAATACCAATACAATAGTTTGATAGCCAATATAATATATTAGTTTATATTATACATACATGGAAATAAATAATATTAAACATAAAATAACTTCCAATTCTCTCCCCCATCACAACCATTTATCATGACTTTTTTTCCCTAAGACCTGTACCAGCCAGTGTCAGAGCTGTGTATGACATATGCCTCAAGAAACACTCATGTTGACAAACCATGTCATTTAAATTTGATGACCTCATCATCAAATCTGGATACTTGTATCGGACCATATCATCATACACTACAAAACATAAAACTATTTGGGATGGAATACCCTCACAAATAACCCATCACAGAAAAGGGAGTTACAGATAATATCTGTTACAATTTTCCATCGCAATGAATAGTGTTTTCAATGGGACACCATCCAGGTGAAAATAAAACTGTCCAGTTTAGAAAAAAGTTATTTGCAATGGGTGGTCCCTCTCATCACAAAAAAAAAGTATTTCTGAAGGGAGGTTAGATCCATTTAAAATTACGAAAAAATTGTAAATATATATACTAAATAAAATAATGAAATAATATTTCATATTTAATAAAATAATAAAATAATAATAAATATTAAATAAATATTATTAAAATCAAAATAATTATAATAATAATAAACAATATTTTCAACAATATAATATAAACACTACAATGAACTGTAAATATATGAATTAATTATAATTTAAAATAATATGTACATTAAAATGTTTATAAAAATACATTAATCACTAACAGGGGATGTGTCTTCTAGAAGAGGTGGTGGAGGAAACATTGTCACAAAATCATGACTCAGACATCACATTTATTTCAACATTTGTTAACGTTTTTACTCTTTTAATTGATGTTTCTTCCCCTCCCACTACAAAATCATCATCCATCATCATATCATAGTCATTATGCCCTAGTCTTGGTGAACTAATGACAAAATTAGACTTTAATGCCACAACTAGGTTATTTCTAATAACCGTAAGATTGAAAATTATATTTTTTACAATCATCAGATGGTGAAACCAATTTATATATGCCATGTCCAAATTTTTCATTACAACAATGTATTAAAAACATGTCAAGTCATCAATACATCTTTTTCTCCTACTAAAGCAACTACTGTCATTGACATGTCACAATCTTTCAACACTATTTCTGACAAAATAATGAAAAAATTGGACATGATTGGAACAAATTTGTTATTTTTAATCCTCTATAGATTAAAACTTCAATGAATTACTAAAAAGTAAAATATTTTAGATAATACAATAGTCATACGATGAAAATAATTTAATCCAACCATGTCCCTGATTTTATTTGAACCAATTTATACAATACCTTCCCATTCATCAACACATCTTCTCATCTTGTTTCTGCTTCTTCTATGATCGGAAAATCACATTAAGGCTAGCTAGTATAAATCAATCGCACAATGAATCAAATTGAGGTGCAGTTGAATCATACTAATCCCAAATCCTCAAAACCATCCTATCATTTAATGTAATAGTCTTTGATTTATCATTCTATATATAATTTCCCACATTGTATATTAAATCAATGTTTTTATCGAAAATGTTGTTTTCTCATTATTTAATGTCAATATAGTGGAAGAATATCATGTTCCCATTATAACACGAGATTTCAACACAATTGGAACATGAGCTTCCTCTACTCTCTTGGATTACATCTATGGGAATGTTTTTTCTTCTTACAACATTAAATATATATGCAGTTTTGGCATTTTGATAAAGAAAGGGAATGAATATGGGAAATTTTTTAAAATTGGTAGAAATAACCATTTTTTCCCATTATGGCATGATGCATATTATTGAAAGAATAATATTAATTCTGAAAATATCTTTGAAAAATGATAAATAAGTATTTGATAAAAATAATATGAAAATTGAAAAATAAATAATAAATATAATGGTTAAAAATTAATTAAATAAGTAAAAAACATTCACCTTTTTTGAGTGATTTATGAATTCTAGATTACATTACAAATTATTCCTAATAATTGTTATTTTCAACAAATTATTACTAATTTCATTTTGTTACTGCTAATTAATGCTAATTACCACTAATTTCTGCTAACTACCGCTAATTGCCACTAATTGTAAAAAAAATTACAAATTTTTATTACATATTATTATTTACATCAAAAAATTAATAATTAATTATTATTATAAAAAATTACTCATAATTATTACTAATTAACAATAATTATTACCAATTAATGCTAATTATTAAAAATAATTCCTAAATATCACAAATTATTTTTTAATATTACTAATTTATACTAAATATTCCTAATTAATATTAATTATTCCTAGTTATATCTAACTATTCATCATTGATACTAATTATTCCTAATTATTTCTAGTTATTATGATCTATTAAAATTTATTACTAATTATTACTAATTTCCACTAATTGCCACTAATTGTTATGAATTTATGCTAATTATAGCTAATTACAACTATTAATTACTTATTGCAACAAATTATATATATTTAACACTAATAAAAACTAACTACCATAAAATATTACTAATTATTATTAATATTTGGTAATTATACCTAATTTTTACCACACACTACTAATTAATATGATTAACCGCTAATTATAATTAATTATTCCAAATTAGTAATAATTATTCATAATTATTTCTAATTATTCATAATTATTTCTTATTATTCATAATTATCACTAATTATTTCTAATTACTGAAATTTATTACTTATATTCCCCAATTATTTCTATTTATTACTAATTAACACTAATTATAATGTATTATTCTTAACTATTACTAATTATTCCAAATAATAACTATTTATTAATAAATGTTAATATTTATTGGTACCTATTCCAATTTATTACTATTTATTACTCATTATTTATAATTATTAAAGCATACAACTAATACCCAATATTGTTTTTCCAAATTAGAGTTATTTATTCAAATTTATTGGTAATTTTCACTAATTTTTTCAAATTATTTATAATAAATAGTCTTTATTATTATTTAATAATATTAATTACTATATATTATCAATTATTAATAATTACCACTAATTACCAATAATTGAAACAATATATTAGAATATATTAAAAATTAATACATTTTATTACATTTTAATTATTATTTATTACTAGTTATTACAAATTAATACAAATTATTCATAATATGTACTAATTTATAGTAAATAATATTAATTAATGAAAATTACACGTAATCATTATTAATGAATGATAGTTGAACAATTAATTACAAATTAGTACTATTTACTTTTAAATAAAAACAATGAATCATATTGAAACTATATATTTTTGTTAATAAATAATGTAGAAAAAAATTCTTATAATCTAATTTAATTTTATTACCACTATTTAAAATTAATTTTTATAAATATAAAATAAAATGAATTAAATAAAAAATAAAAAAAATACCTTAAAACTGAATCTTTTGAAGAATAAAATTCTTTAAAATTTCAATGTAGTAGATTTTACGCATTTTACAAAACTGATTGAAAAAATATGAGCTCAATGAAGGAGAAAGGAGTTGAGGGAATAGTGAAATGGGAAAATTTTTATGGGGGTACACATAGGTTAGATCATTTGTGGAAGGGGTATTGGGTACATGACCTATTGAATATGCTAACCCCTATTAAATAATGGAATAGTTAAAAAGGTTTTTTAGACATGTCCCATCACAAATATCTTCTTGCCAACATACTATTTGTTATAAGACCTGTTTGAAAATGAAACATGGTTAATAAGTTATTGGTGATAGGTCTCATCACAAAATCATTCCTTTCGACATACTATAGGCGACAAGAGAAATATTATGTCACAAATACTAAAAACTAGAGGATAATATTTGGGGTGGGTGTAACCACCTCTCACAAATACGCTCCTCATAGTTTGGGGCACATCACATGCCAATTTATTTTGTGACAAAATATGTATTCCCATCAAAAATAATTTATTACAATAGGAATAGGTCCACATCACAAAATGTGGATTCCAACAGGCTATCATTGATGGGACCCTACCCCATCGCAAATTTCCCATTACAAATACTATTTTTATTATAGTGATCTATTCATTCTCATATAAGAGACAAGCTCATATATATATATATATACCTTATGTAAAATAGATTTAATAGGGTCCACTTTCTTTGGCTGGTTGAGTAAGATTCCACCATTTATAGGCTTATAATGAAAACACCACATGGTCCCCTTTGATGATAATTTAATCAACCCAACACCTATCATCACAATACCTTTCCCTAGTGAACATAAAATGAAAATTATCATAACATATATATATATATTTATTTATTTAAGTCATCCCATGTTCCAAATAAAAAATAATAAACAAAATCACTTTTCCATATTGGTTGAAGTGTCTAATAATCATCCATTAGCATATGAGGACAATGGTTAGATGTCATAACATGTAACAATTCAATTCTATGTGTATCACATGATGTGGAAATCAAATCAACTAAAAAGAGAAAAAACCAAAACTCCTTTCCCACTTATGGAAACATAGTCGTTCTGTAGTGATTGGGGCTAGAGGAACTAAAATAAGAGTCTTAACCCCCGTTCTAACAACATCTAAATCACCAATATACCATATCCCAAATAGTAAGACCTGGTGAAATGTGACATCCCATACATAGGAACCACTGAACTGGAGCTCCTAGATGGGTACCGACATGACCTCAAACATGGATCTGCATATGTCAGAGATTGTTATCAAGTGGTGACGGTCTAATAGAACATTGGGGGGGACTATGGTGTCATTAATTGTATAATAAAAAATATTATACATATGAAAAAAATCAAAAAATAATCATTAAAATAGAATCATTCATAACCAAAGAATTTCCCATATACTGTACAAAACATAATAAGAAAATAAATGTTCAATGTCATGATAATAGTTCTAAAATTGAATAAAACCTAAAATAAAGTCAACAATCAAATCAAAAAAACGGGTCCCAACCCCATGTCTAGATCCTCCTCCATTCACAACTGAAGAACATCTCAACTCCCAAGAACATGGCTCTTGCCCTAGTCCAAAACCACTACTATGAAATCTTATGAGGTACCAAATGGCATCCCTAGTTGTGAGTTAGTACAACAAAATAGGCCATCACCAATGGTGTGAAAAAATATCTAGTCTTAGTTGATAATTAATGCTATAAATGAATAAATTAAAAGGTATGAACTAGATTATATGGGTTATATTAGTAAATGATGTTCACTTTAACAATTTCATTCATGTGTTCCTATTTCATCACATAATACATTCTCATTTTTAATTCCATTGGTTATGAATTTTCATCACGATCATTACAACATGTTCCTGTCATTATATCATGTACCAAGTGATACATCAATTCAATAACACTCTATGGAAATGATTTCACAATAAATTATATAAAAATTTCTTTGGAGCCTCGGTCTCGATAGTCTTGTCCAATTCTTCTATTAGGGTCAAAAATCCTTAGTCTTACTCCCTAGACTATGAATTCTTGGAGTGGGGATTAGATTATCACTACAACACCACTCCTAGTCATAGAACACCAATTCAACAATCCACATAACACTAATCCATTTGAACATACTTATTTATTGATTTGGAAAATATACAATATCATAAATCATTCACGATCAATACAAATAACATTTAAAATTTACATTTCAATCATAAAATAATTCATCAAAAACCCTTAACCCATTAGCACATTTTATATTTTCCAAGAATATCCCTTTTAACCCATATCCCATTATATTCCCCAATTCATCTATCATAATCAATAATTTCTCATACAACAGTCCATTTAACAAGATCAGAAATTCAAATGCCTAATCCCCTTTCAAAAATTCAACAACATACATATATTTACCCATTTTACATGTTATCCATTTCTCATGTATTATTCCACTTATGAATTTCATTAAATATTCATAAAAAATTTACCACAATAACTTTATTTCTTTTATCCAATTTAATATTAAGAAAAACCATCCCTTATGACCATTTTAATGAATATACACAACTATTAATATCTCCTTTTCAACTCAACTAACATATCGACATGGTTTTTAGGGTCTCAATGATATCATAAGACAACTATACAAATAATATTACAAATTTCCATGTCCTGGAATGTTTCTAAACCACATGGGTGGACCTAAATTTGTATAGAAAAAAACTCATCTCTTGGGGATCATGAGGGATTGAATTTTACATTTTACACATAACATTACCAAATCATACTCATGAAAAATATCAGAATAAAAGTGAAATTATATCATGACCACACATGCAGAAATCTATGAAAAAATTATTTAATATATCTTGTATATCACATACTTATAATTTGACTATGAACACACCCTTAACCTAATCCATACATCAAAATTCAAGAACCCATGGATTCCACAACCAATGATAATCTATAATCAGATGTTTTTTGAAGAAGAAGAATAAATCTAAAATTCTAAATCTAGAAAAGGGAAGCATGAGTATCATTGTACATATCTAGAGCATTGATCTAAAAATGTCGACACTCCAAATGAAATAGAATAAATGTAATATGATCCATTAGTTTCTTGGAGGGATTTGGTTCTTTATTAGGGTTGAAATGGTTGAGAAATGGGGATAAAAATGGTCATGATAATTATAAATCCAAGGTGGATGTTTGGTAATTTCCCATTTTTAATGAGGTTCACAGTTTGGATGCATATATTTCCAATCCAAGGGCTAACATTTGTTGGACTCTTCCAAAGAGGGGTTATGTTTCATTGTTACATGGGGAGCCCCATATGGTTTGAAAAACAATGTTCCAACCATGTGAGAAAACTCTATCTAAGGTTCCACAGTTTAACATCCCCCATGACCAATTTTCACTAACCATGTGAAAACAATAAAACATGCATTGAATGAACCAGTTTCCATTACATTAAACTCTCAGGCCCCAAGATACCTCTCAGTTTCCTTATACCCTGAATGACCATTTATTAATCCCTTATTAATGGATATAAACCATTATTAAAACAGGGGTGTACCTCCATGAATTCTGAGATCTTTCAACCACCCCACCATATAATGGTTCATCCTTTAGTTGCACTCCCAACATTAACCAGCTCTTGAGGTAATAATATTGGGATAATGGGCCCATATTTACGACTCTATTCCCCATGTTATATTCTAAAAGTTACAATGATTCCATAAAAATTGATCAAATGTCACTGTATGTCTCCATATGACAGTCTAACTAATGTCCACAATACAAAATAGATGGTCCTCAGAGGATGCATGAACCTCAATCTCAACATCCTCAACATCAGTCGCAAGAGATGGGACAAGGAATAACTATTGAAGCTATGAAAAATGAAAAACATCATGAATAACACCATACTGATGTGTAAGTGCAAACCGGTGTTCCACCGGTCTGATCCACTACATAATCTCAAGAATCTTCATATATTTGGTAGACAACATGTATTTTTCCACATTCAAATGAGAACCAATATTGGAGATACCCATAGAAAGAAAAATAACCCACCATAAACTCAATAGGTTAACAATAATGATCTACAAATGATGTATACCTACCCTATGTTGTTTCGTATCTTTTTGAATCTACTGATTCTCTTTCAACGTCTCTATCATGAAACTCAGTCCTAAAAAGTAGAATTCTCCATCTTTTAACCAAAACAACATTGATCTACATGACCTAACATATAACCCCATGTAATGGTGCCCTCGGAGTAATCACATGATAACCATTCTTCTACATAAATTTAACCAGTGAAAAATTATTTTCCCAACATCCACAAAAATATGGGACATATGCTCTTAAAATGTCCTCATATAGATGAATAGTATGATTTGAATTCACATCCGTATGTGGTTGAAAATACATCAAAAAAACTCTAGGGAACCATGAACCCTCTAAAATACCTTCAATAAGGACAATGTAAATCCAAAATCATGATATGAAACTTTATTTTCTTGAAACACAGGAAACTGCACTAATTCTCATTCGTATAGGTACCCCAACTAATCCATTATAATAGACTCGTGAATTTGAATGAGATGTGATTTATAAGTCAATCAATAAAAAAACCAACAAAATTAATTTATTCTTCTATGGGGTCCTTGAGATACCAAGAACAAAATATATTTTCACATCATCCTTTTTAAATTCTAGAATGGGAAACAGTTATAAAAACCCACCCATCAATGGATTCTCATAGCATACATACTGGTTGGTATGTTATCACACTATGAAACCTAAAACCTTTTTCCTTATTTCATTCTGCATATAATTCCAATGAATATCAATATAAATATTGGTCATACGAGGATGCATTTCCCACATGGATGCATGAAACTAGTGTATCATCTATTCTCACATGCATGCAATCACAATAACACATCCATGAACATAAATGATTCCATCATCCCCAAAAATCCAACGAGAAGAGGAATCCCTATATTTAATATTTCCTCCCAATAAAAATCCTTTTTTTATCCTTGCACTGCCTCTCCACGATCCATCTCAGATGTGTTGACTAAATTTCAAAGGATGTAATGGTCATCTTACCTTGTCTATACTACACCTCGATATAGATCTCAGCAAACATCTCCATCCTCTTCCACGTGGAATGTGATTCCAAAACATCTTGTTTTTTATTATGGTAGCTCAAATAATCTACAATAAGTATTCATATTCTTTGTTTGTAAACTGGGTCAAAATTAATGTAATGATGCAATAAACCCATATTTACTGGTGAAGATTCATATCACAATAAGAGAAAATGCAATTCAGTATTTTATGATCATTATACAGCATAAATTTTTCTCCAAAAAATTATTTCCTCCAACACTCTAATGGATACAACACTATGTCCAATACAGGGTCATGAAAACCTTAGTTTATTTCATGATGCCACATTTATTGTGAACCATTTCAAATGATCTAACCATCATACATCAATACCACCCCAATCGCAGCACCATACAGATCAAAAACTAATTTATGCTATTTATCTAGTGTCGGTAAAACTAGGAATATTGTGGTAGTAAACATATTCTTTAAAACATGTAAATCATTATCACATGCCATAAAACATTAAAACATGATGCACTTATTAGTCTAACGAGAGTGCTGTGATGCCAAATGAGAATAGTTTTTATCAAAATTTTGATAGTATCCATCCAAAAACATGAATCGTTAGACATAAAATAAATTATAGAATTCTCCATGGAAATAAACGTCTAAACATTATCTGGTTCCACATACACACCTTCCAATAATACAACAATCCATAATAAATGGACCATATTGATCCAGAAATGACATGTATATTGCTTGGCATTTATCTTATGCAAAAAATATTATACCAAAATTATTGTATGATTTTTATTATGATCGTCATGATTTTTTTAATAAACCATGATTTTTCCAAAACAACTATGGATTAATCATTGTATGGGTGATATATCTGATTAATTAGGTCCATAAATATTGTTGGCGATTGGTGAACTTAAACGAAATGATGAAAAACTCAAAAAAAACCTACTAGATCCTGATGTATGTATGTATTATATTAAAAGGTCTCTCCTAATGAAGATTATACCCCAATATCAGATCAATTTTTTAAAATAATGAAGAAACACTCATCTTGTCCAACTGGTCATCAATTTGAGGAATACAGTATTAGTTCATAATTATCATCAAATTCAGATTCCTAAATTCAACACAAAACCATATTATTGCATCATCATTCTTAGTAAAATGCACTATAGATCATCTAGGTTATGTACTAGGATGAATTAACACCTCATTCTTTAATTCCTTCATCTCATCATTATTCTTATAGATTTCTTTTGGTGCATTATATTTAGGGTAATAGAAAATGGTTCTTCCCCTTAAAGTGACACTCTCGTGAACTCCACAACTCTCTCTAGTGGAAGCCCTATGATGTAAATTGGAAACAAATTCTATAATTGATTATTCATATGAAGAAATAAATGTTGATATAATATTCCACACACAATAATTATACAAACCACATGGGATGTGAGTTCATACAACTACTAAACAAATGCACCTACACGGCCTACCCAATTGTCCCATTCCCCAAGATGGACATACATGTCTCCATAAAGATACATTAACATTAACCTATCATGATAATTTTAAATTTTTTTCCCAGTAAAATACAATCAAGTCCATTCCCAATATCAAATCAAAAACTAACATCTTTGGCACTGAAAACTCCCACATGAAAAGATACCCACCAACTACAATACCATATCGTTTACATTTCCTGATATTTTTTATCAAAGTTTTAATGATTCTTCAATAGATATAAACCCACTTATATGTTCTACTTCTAGGAGTATACCACATTCCAATATAGCTGATATAATGGAATGGGATGAACTTGTATCGAATAAATAACTTCCATGCATGGAAGCGACCAGAATCATACATCAAACCATATATGGTTTAGCCTCACCACCTCCATGTGTAGACTAAACAATATAAATATATGTATACCCTATATTGTAGTCTCTAACAGAAATGGATATAGCCTAAATACATATTTGATATGAACTCTCTCATCCTGGAGTACCTTATCCTCTACCTCTATTTGTGTGACCAGTGGAGCTCTAACTACCTGTCTGATATGGGGTCACTTATCGACTTTATGCACTGGGAACTATACATAGACCACCCTAATAACCCCATTTTAAATGGTTCCTAATAATATATTCACATGCTCCATTATTTTATATGCTCGACACTCAACTGGTGTTTTGGGGTACTAACTGTGCAGGTGTCCCGATATAAAACACTTATAGAAAAAAACTCGGTCACATCCCTAAGAAACTGGTTCTATTTTAAATCTACTTTGACAACCACTGTCCAGGTAAAAAAACTTGATGTGGTGACTCATACAATATGAATTCAAACTACTAGATCAGATAATTTATACTAAAAGTTGAATAATGTGAGTTTCCAACAGATTTCTTTCCTAAATAAGTGTCTAATGTACTACATCAATGATCCTATTAAAATAGATAATATTAACCTAAGTCGTAATCTCATTTTCTTAGACCTTCCTAGAAAGGTATCATTATTGCTTCATTATCCCCCACCAAAACTGGAACAAAAAATTTTGTGTCTTTCAAATGGATCTCCCAATCAATTATAGTCACAATCCCATGATCCAAACTCAAAAAATATGTAGCCTATTTATTTTTTTATTTTTTTCAAATAAATCATTTCTAGAATAATTTCATGGAATACCTATAATAACATACCTCTTTAAAGATTATTAGGAAATATGATGTCCCACAAGCATTTTCCATACTATCACAACATTTAAAATGACAACTTGAATATCTTTTGAACAACTACCACAAGGTGATCATTGATTGTTTTGATGGACTCAATCCAGAACATGGTTTCTTCACGTCCACCCTCTATAAAAAATGTCAAATGGTGTTTTTGTCGAAACTCCCTGGTCTGCTAAAACATGCTGAGTGCAACCCATGCTCATTATCATTAAATAATTTTCATAAAAAAATGGATATTCTAACTGATTTTTTCATCTCCTTTGTTACCTTGATCTACAAGAATTTTTCCCCACCTGTGGAGGATAATTCTCAGTGATGTCCTCTTATTTTCCAACCAAAAAAAGTTCATGTGGTGGAATCCATTCCTAATTCCATGAACACGTCTGTGAAAAAAAACATAATTCTCCACAATTCTCATAAAAGAAGGATTTACAGAACTTGTAAGAAAATATTCCATCACACAATTTCCCAACAAACATATTCTCATCTAGAACCCTTACATCGACAAATCGTACAATGATTCATGGTTAATAGTGCCTAAACTATCATAAATTGTAATAAGTAATTCATTAGACATACTTTTAATCCATTTCCACACTCACAACATAAGTCTCTATCTTTATACACATTTCCCATTTCACTATTTGTTACAAAACACATATTAACTCACTCATAACCCATTATAAATCTCATGGATTTGATCATTATTTATCCTTCCTTACATTTCATGCATTTTTATAATTTTTTCAGTAGATAAAATTATCATTAAATTTTCATGAAGGTATATTTCATCGTAGCCTTGATGTCCCACACAACAATATCATGTCTCCCGATTATGAGGCATTCAATACTCATCCCTAAGACCCTATAATGATTAATGAATGAAAAACCTCCTTCCATTAAATACCTCAAAAAATAACATATAACTATCAAATAAAAAAACATATTAAACTCGCAATATATAAATATCACTCAACTATAACAACACACAATGTGTATAATTTTCCAACCATAGGTGACTTATGTTTTCCCTCATACAAAGGATAACTAATCAAAAGCATATGATAATTTCTAAGGCATGTGACCTTCTAATCCCCCACCTACCATCATAAATAAAACATGATAAAAAACAATACCCCATTACCACATTGTAATATACTATAATTAGGATCCACTAAAACGATGCCCTGATCCAGGTAACCACATGACCACATGCATGACTCCATGTATTCTAGTGGATTCCGACCAGCATAAAGGGTCAAATATATCACATGAGGAGGTTATTATAATATTTTCTTAATAAGAAAAAAATAAAACATAATAATTAAAGGAAATAATAAGATATAAACATGAAACTATCATAACAAAACCATATCCAAAACAGGGTAAAATAAAAAGAAGACAGTAAATCTATGATATCATATTAATATGGCTAAACTTAATGAAACCCCAAAAAAGTCAACATTTAAATCTCCAAAATGAATCCTTACTCCAAGTCATGATCCACCACCATGAAAAAAATAATCACATTTTATCCTTTAATAATTTGAACAATGCCCTTGACCTCACCTGCAACCATGAAATCTACTTGGATACCCCATGGCGGCCGGAGTAGGGTGTGATTACAACATAGTTGGCTATAAAAATTGATTTCTAAAAGTTATAAAGTCTATGCTGATAGTGTATTCAATAGAAAAATAAATGACATGGTAGGAAAAAGATGACTTGGGTTCCATTAGTTAACCATGTTCAGTTTAACTATTTCATTGATTTGTTTCGATTTATTCACGTAATCCATTATCATTTTTAAATACATGTGTCAATAATTTTCCTCACATTCATTACGTATTCTTCCATTCATTATATCAAACATGAGGTAATAATTCAATCCCTAAATCTATAGTAAATCCATTGGACAATCAATTATATAACACTTACCTTAGAGCCTTAGTAGATGTAGTCTCGTTCAATGCTTTTGTTAGCGGTATAGATCCACACTATGACTCTACAGCTATGATTTCTATGTGTGTGTGTGTGTGGGGGGGGGGGGGTAGGGCCATGATTCCACCGATATAGGTGGTGAATAATATTATGAAAATAACCCCACACACCACCAATTCATGTTCACATGCATATTTTTCCATTTCAATATTGCACCATATCCTAAACCATTCAAAATTAGTACACATAAAATTTAATATTCACATTTCAAACAACACATAATTCATCAATAATCTTTAACAAATTAACACATTTAACATTTTCTTATCATCTACAATTTAACCAATATCTCATTATATTCCACAAATCATTTAGAATAATAAAAAACGTCCCAATACAAAATTCCATTTAGCTTTTTTTCATAAATTGTCATGTATTTTCCACGTAAACATATTTAAAAATTACTTGTTTATACCCATTAAATATTCACATCATTTATCATGTATTTTTTCACATATCCATCTCAACATCAATTCATAGGAAATTACCATAATAATTTTATTTAAATATACCAAATCAATTTAAGAAAAAAATCCCTTATTCCTTTTTTCATGGTCAAAAAATGACCATAAATATTCCCTACTTCAAATTAACTAACACATAAACTTGTTTTTCATGGAATAAAACAAATAATACGACTCCTGTAAACTTAATATTACATTTTCCCATGTATGGGAATGTTAAGACACCGCATGGGTGGCCCTAAATCATTTTATGAAACATAAATGAATCAAATGGGGATCCTGTGGCATTCAATTTTTAATATATAGAAACACATTACCAAATATTAATCAAGGTAAAATATTCACATCATCATTGAAACAACTACAAATTAACAATTATATAAAAAACATTGTGATATAACTTGTATAACACCTACCTCTAATCAGGTTAATTGTTAACCATTAACTATAGATTTATACTGGGATTCAATAACCACATGAAGCCCCATCCTATGAACCAAAAGGAAAAGCTTGTTTTTGGAATCCTACTAATATGATTATATCTATAATACCAAATCCCAGAAATGGAAGCAATAGGATCGTTAGACTTAACCAGTGTTTCAATCTATAACTAAAGACACTCCAAATGTCCAGGAATTGATGTAAAAAGATCCTCATAAATCTTGGTGGAGTTGATTCATCAATATGTTTGAAAACGGGGATAAATGGAAGAAAACTAGGTGATATACTTCTAATCACGAGGGGGGAGGGTAATTTCAATATTTTTAATGGATCACACAGTTTGAATTCATGGTTTTCCATACAATGAGCCAACAGTGTGCTAGCCTTATTCCAATTGAGACTTCTGTCACACAGTTACCTTGGGAGGAAAACACAATTTGAAAAATTTTGTCCCAACCATGTAAGAAATCATTGTCCATGGTGCCATGGTTTAGCTTTAACCCTCACACAGTTTGTACTAACAATTTGCGATCTATGAAAAATGCATAGAATTACACAATTTATATTCCTTTAACATCTCAAATTCCCGATAACATTGTCAGGATTAATCTATCACCAGTTAAACATTAATTTTTCCAAAATTACGTGAATAAAAATATCATTATACAAGGATGTACCTCCACGAATTAAAGTACCATCAATGACAGAGAATGAAATCATTTATTATCATTAGAATTAATTTTAATTCTGATTCTGTTTCACTATTATGAAAGACACTTATACAGTTATAGAGCCCCCTATCTAATTATCAATCCTAATAGTGCTTCATGTCGAGTAACATTGGCCATAGTCCTGAATCCATGCATTCTAAAGGATACATTGTAGAAATGAGGGTGTAAACGGGTGAATATGGGGACACTATATGCTCAGTGATGATATAATAATATATGATGTAAATATATAATTTGTACAGGAAAAACAGACAAATAGAAACTAGTCTAGTATCCCGCCCTAGACTGAAAAACATACAATATCAAGGAATGGAGGAACCAATAACACACAACAGAAATGAAATAAATAAATAACCACTACACTCCATTTTTATCTATGCATTCACATAAATACAAGTCATGCCAATCAATATGAAGAAGGGTTTCAAATGGATGACCATTTTTTATACATTTGTATAAGAATATTTATATAATGAAATAAATAAACTTTTGTTAAGGAAAGAACCTCATATTCCCTAGCCATCCATACCATGATAAACAAACAACAATAAAGACAATCCCCATATCATGAACCAGTACAACATCACAAATACATCAAATCTACATGTCTCAGGAAGGGCCCATGAATGGTTTCTGAAATAATCTCTAATTTCCCCCACAATAATGTGCATATACTAAATCATTTATTAATAAGGTATTTATAAAAAATAAATATATTACAATAGAACAAATCCATTATAATAACCAACACCACCTGTTCTTAATATCAATAATGGAGTGATAACCTTCTTTTTCCAATGCTGAAAACCAGAACAAGAGAGGATTAATGAATTTAAATTTGTGACTATTAAAGGATTCATATAATATAATTAATTTTAAAATTTTAATAAAATGTAGTTTATACTCATTTAATTTGTAATTAATAAGAAATAAATTTATGAACACTTAATATTTATAAATTATTTTTTTCCATGAAACTATTAATTTATATATCATTTATAGTTTCATTTTGTATCTTAATTTTTCATATTTTCCTATCTAAATTAATTAAATGTCAAAAAAATTTATTAATAAATATGTTAGAATGATGTTTCATTGTTAATTTAATTTAAATGGATAAAAAAATATTTATGCAGTAAATTATAGATATTGTGGTTAAGGTAATATAAGATAAAAGTATTACATTAAATGGTAACATCCTTAATTATCAAATAATTATCTCTAAATGAGTGGATAATATAATTATAAACCCAATTGCATATATTTAAAATTATTTCAAAACATTTCATCCAATCACTTAGTAAAATCACTTCCTTGAATATATAGATATTTTTATTTTCAAATATTCCTCTCAAGGTATCTTGTTAGCAGAACTCTCCACTTCCCATATTAACAACAAAAATTACTTTATTTTCATCACGATTCCCTAAAAAATTATATACCTACAACAATCCTTTTACATATCTTTGAAACACATATCATGAGGAGTAATATGTCATTTATTTCTAAGAGGATCTATAGAATATGATTTGAATATTCAAGATATGTGCTATCCTCTATATAAATATTCATCATTATATTATTAAAATACAATTTTTTAAACATGATTTATCACAATAATTTAATTTTCAATAAATAATTTTTCTTTTATAATAGTGATTTTACAATTGTATGAAATAATGATCAAATAGATTTGGATTTTTTAAAAAATATTGTTTTTGTGGGTCATATAAAATACTTTAATGATGTTATTACATTTTATTCATTACTAAAAAGAAAAAAATACATAATATTAATATGAAAAAATAATAATTAACATAAGATCATTACACATTTAATGAATAGTAATATGCTAATATATATTCACAAACAAATTAAATTTTTTATTAGTTCTATAATCTATGATAGGGTTATTTTTAATAATTCCTTATGAATCATTATAAAAAATTCCACAAATTTTCCATGGGACACTATAATAATTTAAAAAACATATGCTACATCTTTATAATCACTATATAGGTAATAAACACATGATCAAGGAGTATGGACATGAATGTCCAAACTAAAGCATGTGTAAAAAAATATTTATTTTAACAAAGAAATTTACATAGGGGAAATAATGTATAAAAAATTAATTTCATTATACAATGTTAATATGTATAATTAACATGAATTTTTATTAGTTATGAATTTAGAGTGTATATTACCATGCAAAAGTCCAGAATAAGTGTTTTTTTCCAATTTCAAATTAAAGTAGTTGTCTAATTACATAAATTAAAATTTAAGAGGTGACCCATTATTTCCCATTTGATACTTTTAAATTTTTTGAATTACGGTGTCCTAGGACCCTACTATGTGTAAAATAATAAAAATTCTAGAGAAAAAAATATCAAAAAACAATATGATTATTTTTTACATTTGTGTGTCTGGTTTACCTTCGAGTTAATACATCAAATAATTCTAAGTCTGATGGGGCCCCAATAAATAAATATTACCAATAAAAATGTTTTTGTCCAACATTCATGTGTTCTATTTAATTTTTATATTCCATTAAATTGGTGAGTATTTTGAAATAATAATTTCTTCCTAAATGATGATATTTACTAAGTATAGTTACAGAATTATCGGGAATTACTAAATACTAGGGTCTAAGAATTTATTCCCTTTATATTAAATGAAGACTATATATTAATTTTTTTATTCATATAAATGATGTAGAAAATTTAAATATACATTGAACATATTGTCTTTTGTGAACATAAAATGGAATAAAGATATTCATAATAAATATTTCTATATCATCTATATTTTTTCATCTCAAATCATAATTGGTTTTTTAAACCATTTTAAATAGGAGAAATTAATTGAGGGATGTTATTTAATTTAAAATTCATTTTCGCTAATTTTATCTCCCTCTATCTTGAAAGTGGTGTTGATTCATTTCATCAGTTATTATATGTTGTTCCTAAAGATGATATATTCAACATTTTATCTCCACATACAATGAAAGTAGATCATGTTCGTTGTGTCCACAGTGTATATGATGATGTCATTTGATTAATAACATATATCATGTAAAAATGATAACACACAATCTATATTTGGATTCCATATTTTCACTGCTCTCTTTATCATGGAATTTCATTCAAAATATTTTAGAAATATATCTGTTTTCCCCTCTAAAGGAAAATATCATTTTTGAATTATTTTATGCAGTTTTATTTTTACCAACAATTAATTTCAAAAAATTTCATGAAATATATTATTATTTTGGGTTAATGGAATTAATACATAACCATTAAATATTTTTTATGAATTAGTTAATAGAATGATAAATAAAAATAATGATTCATTACCTCACATGCCCAATGTGTTTTCTATATTTCAACCCTTTATTTATTATCTATTAACATGTTTATAGAAGAGATTTTTGAGGTCTGGTTTATGGACGGCTATAAAAGGATACTGATTGATATGTGGGGTAGATGATAAATGAGAAAACACTAAGTAACATAGTGTGAGATAACCCCTTTGATTATGTATTATGGTGGAAGGGGCGGTGACTATTAGATCTACATTGTTCAATGAGATCCAACCATTGTGGTGGTTAGTTCTAAATTTGGTGTAGAGGATTGAGGTCATTATCATTGATTAATTTTTTTGATGGTGGAGGTTATTTCTATGAATTCTTGTGCAACATAGAATGTAAGATTTTGAATATCCTGGAGGTATTCCCCTATTTTTTCAATCACTCATTTTGTGTTAATGAAATGGATCTATGATGTATGTGAGGCTCAGGGTTGTTACAATGGTTTGGAGAATGAGAATGGGGAGAATCTAGAGAAACTGTACAAGGTGTAGGGTTTTCCAACAATTATGAAAATCATGCAGAACTCCTAGGAAATTTCTCAACCTTGGGAATAGGATCAACACATGGTTGGAAAATGGTTTTCCAAATCCTGTGGCATACATAGGTAACCATGCGACCTCAAATTTCTATAATAGTATCTTGTCCACGTTTTTTGCATGGTTTGGAAAACTATGCACATAAACCATGTGGCTCAGAAAAGTTGGAAAAATTACAAAATATCTACTACCTGATTTTTATGTTCTACCCAAAATCCTGGATCATTTCTTCTCTTATAACTCTAGGTGTGAACAATGTCTCCCAATTTTATAATAGATAAATTTCATCATTTCTAGGATTTTTGGAGAGACTTCATCTATAAATGAATGGTCCTAGTATTTATAATACTCCCATTTATTCTCTTTTTAAGATTAGGGATTCTATTTGTGGTGTACATCTTCCAAATCCCTAAAACACATGTTTTATACTGTAATATAGGATAATGGATCAATGGGTGGTTGAATCGGGATATGAATATTCAATTATATGTGTTTTTGACAATGGTTTTGAGTAATGTGGTCTTAAAACCATATCCCAGAGTTTTTTGTGGATTTATTCATAAGAGTTTGTGTTAATGTTTCCCTCATAGTGTGTTTTGAATTCCATCATTGGGATTTGGTAAAATTGACATCTAAATAATGATTTGATAACCTCACGATCCCTATGGGATGCATCAAGGGTAGTTTAACAAATTCGGTCCACCAATGTGGTCGGACGACATTTTCAAACCTATGAATTTACAATGTCATGATTGTAATTGATTTATAAGCACATATATACCTTATTGTAAAATATTATATCGGTAGTTGTGCAGATGATATTTTTTTTTTTTTCTAGGGTTGATAAAGTGATAAGGGGTTTTCTATAACTACATGAAAATTGGGATAATTGGGTTAATCTAGATTGTTTCATATGGATTATGAATTATTTTGAAACTCATAAATTGTTAGAACATGTGAATCGATAATCCTATTAAATTGGAAATGCCAATGAATTTATGAAAATTTAAACGAGGGTGTATAAGGGAATTTTTGAATATGTTGATGAGTTAATAGATGGGAATTATTTAGTATACCTAATGGAATACATGTAATAACATGGGTGTGCTATGTGATATAATAATTGTACATGTGAAATAATAATTGGGTTAATGGGATCATGTACTGTGGTTGATGAGTATTCATTAATATATCATATTTGTTCCAAATACATAATTTGTTAAGCTCTATTGTTTGGAATTAGGAAAAATAGCTATGTATTTTAATGAAAATGTATGAAGATGTTATGGATACAATCAATTATCATGTTTATGTTTATAGAATATGATTTTTATTTTGTTGGTTGTCTTTCATTGTGATAAAACAAGTTTCTAGTCGGCAGATAAATAAGCATGTGCACATGTCTGGGTACTGTAGTGAATTTAATAGAGGTTCTATGCCCATGTTTCAAGATAGACCGAGGCTCTAATCTCATCCCAAAAATGATAGATTTATGTAAAGGGATGGATGATATATTCCTCTAATGGTTTCATTCCACAAAAACTAATGCTTCAAGGTGAGGAAAATTTGTTGTTGTGATACTATCACTCCTAGTGAGATAGTGACATGATCTATTCCTTTATTCATAGTGTTTAATTACCTTATAACCATGAATATATTATGTATATTTGAAACCCATGAATGTTTTGATGAAGATTAATTATGTAAAGAAGATGGAATAAAAGACAGAAATGATATTAATGAACAAAATTGTAAAAGTAATGATTATAAACTAACAGTGCTCTAGTTTTCCTTGTTTACATGTACTTAATTTATTTCATGAATAAAATATCTACTAGAGAATATATTTAATAGATAGCATTGGTAGTTTCCTACTATTTTGTACTCACACCCTACTCAGGAAGTCATTGATTTCCCAAGAAGACCACACTATTGAAGGTTTATTTAGGGGAATGAGATCAGTTCTAGGGAGTTCTGTCAAGCTTGGGATATGCATGGATGGAAATTTGGACATGGGGTAATAGCCATTTTGGGGATTGTATTATTTTTCATCATTTTTTGTGTTTGTTCCTTGTGGAAATACATCATGAGATGACATATTTACTATTTGTTGTGGTTGGTACCCTATTTTTGGGAACCTGTTCAGTGGATTCTCAGTTGGGATGACAAAATGTGGTATTCATGGATTTCCTTTTCACTTTCTTTTGTATTGCTATTTTTGGATGGTAGATTTTAGTTTATAAGGTTATGGTCCTTGGTACTAACCCCATTTTAGGGAGTTGTTGGCCTATGTATGGTGGAGAATGCATGTTACCAGGGTGGGATTAGTTGTTTTTGATGTGTGTTGTTACAATTGAATGATATTTCACCATTGGGTGATTCACATGTTCTATGTTCAGACTAATTTATTATCATTTTATCAAGGTATAAATGGAATGAGGCTGCTCATTCATTTATCATTTTATGAACCTATTTATATATGTGGAAATAATCATGATAGGTACACAAGATATGAGTGTTGAATAATATAGAGTATAATGCATTTAATATACAGAAAATAAAGTAAGGAAATTTCATTCTAAAATTTTTAATTCCATAGGGTAAATGATAAGAATATAAATGAATAGTTACGTATTTTGTTTACAAAAAACCATTATGAATGGTTAATATTTTGTGTTGTGATAAATTTTAAGGGAATTTTGGTGTGTAAAAGAGAGTGATTTGATAGTTATGGTGAAATGGATGATGACTTTATTAACCAAAGGTCTAAGAAATTTAAAATGATTATTGTGACATGTTGTGAAAAGGATATGTCTCTAAAATATAATATTTGTGTTGTGAAAGATGAAATGATTAAAATAGTGTTGGATGAAATAATTATGATTATGTTATTTAGTTTACCAATGTTGACCATGTCCAACAATAGATATGGTAGAGGGTTGTGTTCAATGTCTAATGAAAACTATGGAGATAATGTGTGGAGATTGGAGTGTATTTTGTTGATAGTGAATGATATTTTCCATCAATTTATGCATCATGTAGATTAGTCTTCCATGATTTTTCTTAAGAAATCATTTTGGATAATATTTATTAATAAGGTAAGAACATTAAAATTCTAGGTGAGTGAGGAGTTTAAATAGTGAATGGTGGAGTTCAAAAAAATGGTGAAGTAATTTACTAATGGATGTGTAATGACTGACGATTTGGAGAACTAAGTTGTGTGTATTCTATATGTTCTAGATTTTATCATTATATACATGGTTTCTAGCAGTGATAGTTCCGTAGTTTGGTACATTGGATTTGGATTGTAAGACATTTATGGTTATGAAATAACATATGATATGTGATTTGATCACCCTTAGTAGGGATGTGGCCTTTGAGTCACAATGCACGGTTCAGTAATGTGAGTGTGGAAACACTTATGGGTCAATATTTTATGGTGATTACACTAGTCTATAAGGATTGTAGCTTGGATTTAGAGCCCTTGAGAATAGAAACCATGTAGATTTTTTTTCATCACAGAAAAGTTTTTTTGCATGTAGTTTCAATGTATGTATATGGTTACCTTGTATGTAGAAACTAGAATGAATAGTCTTGGGGTGTGTTAGGTACAATGTGTATTAGATCTGAGGTCACAGTGTCATTCATGAGAATATCTTGTATCTAACCATATTTATGTAATTTGGGATGTTTACCAAGGATTTTTTCTTGTTATGACTATAGTTTAAGGAAAGGGTATAATTCAGCTTTCCAGTTGTCCTATAAGATTGGTCGGATGAGCTTCCTAGTGCATCTTTTGTGGATCCTTCAGACCGTTTTAGTGGGACACAATGAGTGCTACCCAATTCATGATTGGACTAGAGGGATATGTTGAAGATTAATTGTTGGTGATGTGACTCGATTAATGATTTTTCATTGATAGTTTTGGGAAAATCAAGGTTGACCTCATTAGAGGCTAGCCTAGTTACACGGGTCACATAGGATAGGATTATTGGGAGAAGCTTTAGTAGTGTAACTAAGGCATAATGTATACTGTCATTTTTCTATAGCTTGTTTGGTTGTGAATTTTTTTCTTATAATGGAACATGAACACCTATGGTAGGGTGTATGGCTTGATATAAAGGGTAGTATCATATGGATTCTGGACCTATTTTTTGTGTTATGATTAATTGAGGTGTCAATGTTCTCTTCAAGGAGAAGAGATAAGGGTTATTAATTCATGTCTACGCTAATTTTTCTAAAGTTACACCCCATGTGAGGAGGTTAATGTCAATTATCTTGTCTGTATGTAGGGTTTTGAAAGAAAACATTCCCTAATAAGTGGCGGTTTTGTTTTGATAAGATGTTTGTGGAATGGGAGTATAAGATCCATTGAAAGTCATGGTGTCCCATATATAGAGGTGTCATAAAAAATGATATGTTTTTAGTGGGGTTCTTTGAAAACATCTTAACATACCTCATCTAGTGATGATCATTCCAAACAACTTGAAAATGTCCCAGGTGTGTTGAGAAGGTATGTCTTCATATTAAGTTGCTATAGTTTTTTGGTTTGGAAAGGGAAAATCATGGGATTTACGCTCATGGGGGAAATATGTGTGGATTTTTATGATGGGATGTACACCATTGATGATTTTTTGGTGATGTCATAGAGAAAAACAAGGTGTCTAAAGAAATTGTGTTTGACATTCATGGTAGCCAGAATGGGCAGAAGAGACATTTTTTTCTTGTTTTGATAACGAACTTGATAGCCATGTCTATATTTTGGGGTTTGGGGTATTATTGAGTGTAGGCCGTGTGGTGGGAATTTCTCATGTAGAATATTGATATCAACATTCCAATGGAACTGAGAAATAAATGAGTATTGGATGTTTAGATGAGATAACCAAGTTGATATAGTGACACTGGGTTTCCATTACAGAACATGTAAGGTGCACTCTAGGTTTTTCATATTGGCCATGTGGGATAGGATTATGACGGTTGATTAATCCATGTGGAGGCCATGGGGTCTTGATAGTTTCAAATTATTTTTAAATATCAATTTTATGATATCAAATGAGGTGGTGAGATGAAATAATGAGTTGGGGGAAAATATTTGGTTATATAACTCCAACGATTTCTGTGACTAGACTCGGGTAAGTGTATTTTGGTGGTGGTGTACTTTTAGTATGTTTTAGTTCACCTTTTCCATGTGATGTAGTGTCATGATAATGGTGGAGCTAAACGTTCTAGGTCATTTATGTTGGGGATATATAAACTTAGATATTATTGGGGGAACTAATGTGGAATGTGGAAATATGCATCGGTTGATGTATTTTAGTGAGAAGTATGTTTAAATTTTGGTTCTTGTTTTAGGGAGTCCTATCCTTCAGTAGTTAATGTTTGAATTGTAGGAGTGCTTGTTTTGGAAATTTTTATGGGGGTGATGGATACAATGATGGTTTGGATGAGAGTGATACCATGGTGGATGAATTGTACAAGAGGTCATGGAAGAGATCTATGGGTGAATTTGAGGACATTGATTCTCTTAATCCTAGAGGCACCTGGTAAAAATGGCGTTGAATTCCAATAGAGGTAGATGAGTTTAGTTAGAGTGACCCACATTCGATTAGGTGTTGTGGTGGCATGTGATACATGTAAATTAAGTAGTTTTTTGAGTGACGTCATGTCCACATGTATTTTTGGGTACGGTGAGTGGGTAACGCGTCGTGTATTTTGTGAATGTTGAGATGAGATTCTAGTGTTATATATACTATAGTGGGGGTGCTATTGTTTGAAATATGGTGGGAATAACCCTAATTGGAATTTGGTTAAATAATAATGTAATTAGAGTTTGGTTTGTATAAATTGTGTGTTCTCCTTTTCTTGATATTTTGTTTTTTCACAATTAGAGTATTAGAAACAAAGGAAAATGAATCCAAGTTATTCAAGTAATAAGTTGCAAAATATGATGGACTGATGGGTTGCTGATTGGGCTTCATCATGATGGTGTAGTTATGGTTAAAAATTTTCAATAAATAATATATCTGAAACAACTACCTAATTGATTCCAACTATGTTCTAGGGGTCTAGGTATTGTTAAGGTTGATACCTCCTTCAAGTAGCTTCTGTCTTGTATAGTGGATCAGAGTGAAAATATTGGTTAGGTAAAGGCCATGACCATGGCTAAGGTTTTATGGAATCAAGTTATTGTTAAGGGTGATCATATAAAATATGAATTTATATACAGACCTAGTGTCTTTTTCTCCTTTTTTATGAAGCCCAATAATGCAATAGAATTCAGTTTGAGGATGAACTAATATATGGTGGGGAGGTTGTAAAATATGACACACCATAGAGGTATTACAAAATATAAATTTTGGGTTCAATCTCTCAATTTTTTAATGAAATTGTTCTAGGGAGTATTCCAGCTCCTAGTGGCATTCCAATATTTCATGACACGAGAAAGGGGAGAACCTGGACAATAAGTGAAAATTGCATGGTTGGCGCATAATTATGAATATCATGAAAAATTCCTAGGTAACTAGAAAACCAAGGATATAAGACATAGTCGACACATGGTCTGTCAAACCATGTGTCGTTCCTAGTAAATTGTGTGATAACACCATCCTTAAATAGTTACTTGCACATGGTTTGCGCACATTTTTTAAAACCATGCTACTAAATCTTGCGACCTAGTAATGTTTGAAAAATTAAAATATTTCTGTTAAATGATTTTCATAATCTACCCCTGACTTTTATCTATTTTTCCTTGAAACCCAAGGCTTATCTATGGCTCTAAAATCATCCAAGAGATAAATATCCCTCTTTTATATGAAATCTGGAGTGTCATTGGCTTTGGATCAAATCTCCAGGTATGTGTAATACTCTTCTTTCTATGATTTTATGGATTATGATTTTTATTTTGTGTGATCTTGTTCTGAATTCCAAAAACTCTCTTTTGGTGGTGGAATCATAGTTAATCATTCATAGGGTGGATGAATCGGGACCTATGACATCAATTAGGAATTAATTTACCAATTGGTTTAAGGATGTTGTCTACGAATCATATACTATATTTTTTAGTGGATTTTTACATATTATAAGGTATTATAGTTTCCCTCTTATTATTCATGGATATAATTTGGTGTTATTTGGTAAAATTATAATATAAATAATGATTTGAAACCCTCACGATACTTGTGGAATTCTTCAAGCTAGGTTTCACAAATTTGTACCAAACATGTGGTGCACCAATATTTCCAAACATTGGAACTGAAAAAATAAATTGGGTAATTGATCTGTTATAACATTGATCCCATTTTTAACATGTCAATATGGGACGTTGGTTTTAGGATTGAATTCTTTTTCCATAGGGTTGAGGCATAAAGGGTAGTTTGGCATGACATGAATAATTTATTAAATGAGTTAATTTAGATTATGTCAAATAATATATGAATTATGTTTGATTTTCTAGAGTATTAGTATATATAAAATGATAACCCTGTGAAATTGGAAATGGAATATGAATAAAATAACATGGATATGAGGTTTCATAAGGGATTTGACGAATATGATGAATGAGTTAATACATGGTAATTTAGGGGTATACCTAATGGGTTTCATGAAATAATTCGGTTGTGTTATGTGATATAAGTATTGTAATATTGTAATAATAAATGGGATAATGGTATAATGTGTGGTCAATGATTAATATTGAATAATATGTGTGAATTTTTGAAAATAAAATATGGGTTAATTCTTGAGGTTGGTAATTAGGATAAATGATTTTGTAATGTAAAGAAGAATCTATTAAGGGTTTATTTAATATTATAAAATATCAGGTTGATTGAGGTATAATATTATTGTTATTTCTATTGGGTATGTTTTCTTGTGATACAACATGTATGTGGTGAATAGGTAAACAAGCATGTGAACTTGTCTTGGTGTTGTGGTTTTTCACATGAGGTTTTATGCCCACAAGTTGAGTTAGTCTGAGGCTATAAACTCCACTAAAAAATGAAAAGGCTATGGAATGGGATGGAGGATCTACTCACCAATAAATTACATTCTACCAAGACTAAGGATTAAATATGGGGAGAATGTGTTGTTTTGGTGTGAGTGTACCTAGTGTGATAGATTATTTATTTATTCCATTATGGATAGTGTTTAATTTCATTAGACTCATGCATAAATGATGTATATGTCTACTTTGTGTAACACATGAAGATAATAGATTATATAAAGAAGATGAGATGACATATGGAAATTATAATATTGATAAAAAGGTTAAAGTAAATATTATTAACCAACAATACCTGAGTTGAACTTATTTACTTTTCATTTATTTATTACATATACGAAAAATATATTATAGAGTATATTTTTTATACTCCATTGGGGGTGACCTAATTAGTTTTACACACACCCTACATAGGGCACCATTGGGTAAATGAGCATATTTCATTGTTTATAGATCTGAAAATTGGAAGGGTCTGGTGATAGTGAGCTCTGTCAGGCATGGGATATGCATGGATGAGGATATGGACTTATATTATGGAATGTTTTTCGGATTTCACTATATGTCTTCGTTTTTGGGGTTTTTTTCATTTTTCACATCATGATGAAATGAAATATTTAATGTTGGTTTCAGTTGTTAACCTATTCTAGGATATAGTTATATATGATTGTTCGTTGTTTATTGTATACTTTATCCTCTATTATATTAAATTTATGTTTTTTCTTACTCTGTTAAGGAGTAAATTATCTCTCCACATGACTTTTAGAACCTTACTTTTTGTCCAAATCATCTGGAAAACATGGAGGTATGCTTGAGGTCACATGGGGAACCTACTTCGGGCACTAGTTTATTGGATTCTGGATCTGTGATGTTACAAAATGTGTAGTTCCATGTTAAGATACACAAACTATGTATAAAAATTAAAAGTATGACCATTTTTCCAATATACATATCTTTAATTATTTTCACACTGAGTGGACTATGCGTGTAAAATGGGTCAAGCACCATATTCATTATAATGGTTTGACATCCAAGTAATTTCCAATGGGTTTTATTCATTGGAAATGGGTTCCCACCAAGGCTAATGGGTTGGAATTCCTTGTCTAATATATAAGAAAAAACCATTTGTTGAGAAATTATAAGGTTCCACACACCCAAAAAATGAAACATGTTTGAGGTATGGAAACATGCAACAAGATCTCATTTGGGGAATATTCATCTTATAACTGAAATACTTTTTTAACACCCTATGGGATTCGACCATGATTTATTTTTCATATTGGTGGAATGTTTCCTAATATTTAATCAAATTCTATATGTAGAGAATTTAAATCAAATATCATAAGTAATTATTTTAATAGATCATTGTAGTGTCGAATATTAATCTATGTAAGGATAAGTGTAAAGTGAGATATACCAATTTTTCTATTAGCTCTATAGGGACACCAATTATTTGAAGGCATGATAATAAAAGTGTTATAGGGATGGAAATTCCTTCACTGTGGTGTATTATTGAATGGCATGGATTTTAATATCCATCCATCGATAGAGTAAAAAATTAACCATGGTATATACATGGAGTACTATATACACTTCCAATGGATCATATTTGTTTAGTAATCCATATAACAACCTCCGGGTTCTAGATCCTCTAATAATAGTGATTGTATCCTACAAACTAATGAGAATTGTTAGGGAACGATATCGTCTATTATAGATTGCATCCCCATACAAACCTGGGAATGATATCATCCAATATAGTTCCCTTTATGTTATAAAGTTTTATTTACACATACATTTAGTATAATTAATTGGTTATGTTGTATTAGTGGACAAGATGTTATGGTTTTCCTACTACATATGAGAATGATTTAGATATCAGAATGATCTTTTACATGCATTCTAGAATTAAGGTAATTGAAATGGATTTGAAGATCATATTCTTTAAAAAAACATAAACTCTTCAAAACCGCATGAGATTCATTGGGATGATTTATATTTAATGATATATACTTCAAATAGTGGTATTTTCAATTATGTGGCCATAATTACATACACATGATGTAAGTTATTTTTAGGTATTCATTTCAGATGAGTGATATCAATCATACATCCTTATGAATAATTTTTTCATATCATATCTATATTATCCTTTTTTCATATAGGTTATATTACCATATATGGTGTTTTGATTTGATTTTTTACATAATTATTCTCATTTATGTTTTTTATAGTATCTTAGTGTATATGTTTATGTAGACAACAACATGTGAATTTTGCACACATTCTATATTAATTTAGACGATACACACTTTTATATATTTTCATTGTAGTTTGGAGTTTCTATATACTTTTTAGAGCAATTTATTGAGGAAATGTTGGTAATAATGATAGAGAGTAATGATCTCTAATTGTGTGCATTGTAATTTTAGAAGGAGATCACTATAGGAGTACACCCAACTAAAAGGATCATTCCATTGACATGTGTCTGTAAGATTCAAAATCTTATCAAATGTAAAATTCACTTATGTGTTTTCCGACATGATGTTATACTTATATATGTTATTACATGATTTTTTATATAAAATTCAGTTATTCATCAATATTATATTGGTGTAACTCGTTGTTATTATATATTAGATTTATGGATATTTAATAGGTTGATATAAGATAAGTATTTTCATTGTTTGTTATTTTAGGATGCAATGCTAACAACCAAACCATGTCCTATTAATTCTTGACTTGGGTTGGAACTCATAGATTATTGTTGTCTAGACTATGGCTCAAATGGTTATTATTCTTTCTTAGTGGTATCCATTTGGGGTTTTCATGGGAATATATTATTGATTTAGTAGTCATTAGGGGACTCGTTTGGGAGATATTAGTCATGTTGGGTTTGGATTTCCATTCATATAGACTAAAAAATGTGTTTTGGACATTGTATAATATTCACTCACGCATAGATATATATTTTTTCATCCCAATAACTTCGGAAATCATTATGGGGGTATGAGTAGGTTAGTAAATGTTCCATATTGTGGTCCATTATGGTTTTCACTGTCATTAATTTTAGATCATCAAAATATACCCTAATCCATCTTGGTTTATCCAATAAAATTAATGGTGATACTCAATAATATCCATAACATGTACGAAATTGTGGTTATAATTTGATTATTCTCAATGTTTGTCCTCTTGATTTTTATGTATGTTTTGATATAAAATTCTTCAAGATTTTATAATTTGATCCTAATCCTTGGGTGACAGTGTTATTGATGTATTATGATAATTTAATTTTCATCTACATCAAATTTTAGTGTAGAAATTCAAATTATTAAATTGAGATCCTAGTTTGACATGATGATTGGTTAGAAGATGATTTTTCTATAGATCGTAATGAGACTTCTATATTATTGATGGGGTTTGAACTTTTTTTGAGAGTGAAATTTACCTATGGTTGTCAAACTCTCTACATGGTTTTTTGACCATGTTTGTTAACACGTCAATTATTTTTAACAATGTTATGTGATACCTAGGAATAAATAATGATAGAATTATTATATCAGGATAATTCATTGTAGATGCTTTAGGGGATTCTGTATTTATTCATGGTTTTGTTTTAATATAATCCCATATATTCCATAGAACCTATGTTGGCATTGTTAGAAGATTGTTCTTCAGATATATTGTCTCTAGATTGGATGAATACATTTGAGATCCGTATAGATATATATTATATTCTAATCCACTACCTCATCACCACCTTTAGTTGTTCTTCTATAATGTGTGGTGGTAAATGATAAAAAACCAATAAGATTTTTCTTATTGATGAATATGATTTGGAATCAATAGATATAGTTCACAAAATAATTTTTATTATCTTCTTATAAACCCTCATACTCGATGAAATAAGAATCAAATATTCCTCCTACATCATATTATTCATTATTTAGAGATTTCAAAGTAAACCCTATTTAGAAACTTGTCATCTAGAGAGAATACCTACAAATAATGACTTCTTATACCCCCAGAGAGTAATTTGAGACTATCATATTTTAGTAGGGGGGATAGTGAGTGATAGTCTAGTCAATTATAAAATTTAATTCATGATCAGATCACAGTGGAAACAATTATTCTTTATGAGAACGGGTCTCTAGTGTTTTAGTGAGAATTAATTATATGGATGTGATGATTTGATCCCACACATAATATGATTATTTCAGGAATCATTATTCTCAAAATAATATAAACATGTTCAAATATAAAAGTTCATTTTTCAAGAGCATAGTCAATATTATTGTAAAATATAAAGTATTACTAATGATTTTTTTCCTGATAGGAGACCTATATATGAATCAACATGTATTATGGAATCAGGATACAGTGTTTCTGAGTGGAATGAAAAGTTACCCTATTGAATATATGGGGCATGTGGACTCAATCCCACCTTGTATCAGTTCATAGAGAAGTATATTGGGTATCTAATTAATTTTTAATTGTTGTACAAATGTAATGAAATGTGAGTAATATATTTTTATAGTATGTGAATCAAATTCATGTGGTAGAATAAATCAAAATCAGAGTAATTTCATTATTGTTTATTATATTTTTGTGGAACTATAGCATCAAGAAAGTTTACAAAAATTTCTAAGGACTCTATGTAAAAATTATGGAGAATTTGAATTATCATATACCATTATAATATTGATTCAGATATCAAAATAGCTCTAAATACCGATCATCAATCAATAATAGTGTACTTATACACATCTATATCATGATATATGCCCATATGGGGATGTCTATTTAGTGGACATATGTAACTAGATGTACTCATTACCTAAAAAATATTGGTTTTACGGAAGGGGGAGATCACCAAACCCATTATCTCAACTGTATAATTATATTATATCAGTGTTTATATTAAATATTAGGATAAAAATCATGAGTGAATTCTATCGTAGTAAAACATGACAATTTGTGTTTATTGTATCGTAGATCATTTTTTTGGTTACCATCATATAGAAAACTAATTTAATTTAGTAAAAGAAGATGGTTTCTCATATATGATAGATCTTATTCACATATTTATTCATTATCATATGGTAAATAGTTGATAGAGATATTTTTTACAGACATTCATGAACATCCACTTAGGATTAGGATACATAGTGCCATTCAATTTGTAGTGGTTTGTTGTAAAATATATTTAATAATTTATTGATGTTATTAATATACTGATTGGTAGCTTTTACATTTTGAAATAGAGAATTATTTTTTATATCCTTATGTTTGATATATTATCTTGTTCTATCACATATTAGATAAATGACAACATCAAATGATTGAGGCTACATATCCTCATCAATAAATCCAACAGATTTTTTTGTTCCAATATTTTAGGTGGGTCTAGAAAAGAGAACACATTTCTATCCTTTTTATTTTATTTAGATATCTCAATATTCTAGTTAATTTTTTACTCTAAAATAATATCATGACTGAGAGAAGACCGCTCACCCCTCACATGTCGTATACACTTATGAAAATAACCATTTTGCGAAGTACAATATGATGATAATATCTTCCATTAAAAATGATTTGTTCATTATGAGTTAATGATTGGGGAAAATTTTTATGGAAGAAATCCTTTGATTTTTTGAGATATGGTTTATAAATCTTATAAAACAGTCTTAAATACATTATTGGTGTTAAGATATGTTTTTTGGACATTTATTAACCTTGTGTGACTCTATTTTAGGGAAATTTATAATGTTGGTACCTAGATATATTTTTATCTATGATCATTGTAAAAGGTGAATCATTGATTGGAAAACATTTATACCATTTAGGGATAATTTTCATATTCAACTCTATTGTCACCTCCATGCTATTCTATTTCTTTTGTTTTGTATCTATTGACTAGAACACTCATCATGAATCATCACTAATTTATCTAATATTCTATTTACACTAGGTATATCAATGATAATAAAGTAATTATTATTTCATGGAATGAATAAATTAAACCCAATGACATGGGGAATGTTAATAAAGGATATATAGAGTTTCCAAGAGGAACATCTCAAAAAAATCATATAGAATCAAATAAATATATTCTGAATTATTGGGATATTCCATCAAATTGTTTCACCATAATGCTTCATTATTGATGTTACTCTTATATATTCTAATGTGATTATCATTCTATCAATAAATATTATAATTATATCACGATTTTTACCAAATTATAATTTTTTTTCGAATTCCAATATAAATTAAAGGAATACCTCTCTCTTGACAAAACACTAAATGAAAAGTGTGTGTTCCTCAAAACATTTTTAACATTTCCATTTCTTGTATTAATTTAAAATAAAATTATTTATATTTATTTTTCAAAAACATAGTATCAAAATAAAATAATGGTTTACCCATGTCAATACCATCATCCATTTTTAGACATCAAATATAATGTGTCAGCTGATCACTGGGGAATAATGTAAGTATATGTTCGATAACTACCATTATGTCCCATTATGTATATTGATGTCTTTGATGCCCTTCATTCCACCATCTATATCACTACTATTCTTACAGGATCTTATGATTCCAGTTATATCTACACCCCCTGTACTGGAATACAGGGATGTAGATATCCTCATCAATCTATTTTTATTAAGGATACAAAAAACATCCATATTATCTTTGTTAAGTGTAAATTTGTCTAAAAAGTAAGAGAATATTATCAAGAAATATTTTGAATCAATTTATTCCTAGAAAAACATAGTGATTTATAGGAATCCTTCACTACATAATCATAACATGTGAATGTTTATAATAATATTCTTGTTTTATTTTTTTCATATTTTTTAAATATAGTACAAAAAATGGGACTTATTTTGATAATCTCCTATATATTTACTAGTTTCTACCACTACCATTCATAAGAATATGATCTCTCCCTCTGAAATTCATATAGGAAAAGTGATTAATTTTCCTTTAACTTTATCATATTAAAATTTTATGGTGTACCTAGCTATTAAAATATACCAAGTGTTGAAATCCATCATCTTTATCTCCCATATTCGATTAAAATAAAAGGAGATTGTTTACCGGGTGATTATAAGCAAACCAGGACCCTCAAAATATAGTGGAATGTTCTAATAGAATTTATTTTTTCTTAGTGGTTTGTGATATAAATTTCATATGATTATAATTTTAATTTAATTATAAGTATGGTCAATGATTGATGCAAATAAATTTAATGTTTTTCATTTCTGGTATATCTTATACATATAATATGATTCAAAACTGGTTGTTGAGTCATAGAAGTCTTGATCTATAAATATCCACTAGAATGATAGTCTTTCTTTTAATTATTATCTATAATCCATTTCTCAACATAAAATTAAGTTTATACATTATTAAATGCATGATAACATATTTGATGATTCAAAATTGAGAAGTGTGACATTAGAGGTGACCTAAATGTAGTCATTTTTGATCCCTAAATTATTCTCATTGTTTGATTATTTTTTTGTGCATGGAGAAATTTATACTATCATATGTGAACTAACCTTATAATGAAAAATTATTTCTTTTATTAAATTTCAGTAAGGTTAATGAAAAATAAACTTTAGTTCCTTTCTTTTTTAAGGTCGATGAGAACAGAACCATGTTATCTTCACTTGTGGGTTTTATACAATTGGATATCTAGATATAGATATATGATTAATATAATTTTATTGATATTAATTTTAAGGAATCCCATTTGTTTTATTTTTACTAATGAATGTTTCATAAGGTGGATAGGATGTAGGGTCCTAGATTTTCCTCAATTGAAACTCAACAGTATTTTTACATTTAAATTCCCATGATCTTCCTAGAGTTAAAACATTAAATTTATACAAGTAAATTACCATAACAAATTTATCTCACATTTCCATTGATTATGAGGTTTGGTGTTTACCATTAGGCTAAACCAATTGGAAATGAATTCATTTTTTGAGCATCATTGAAAGCAATATTAAGTATAACAATTATCCCATGCATGTTAATTAATTTGAATAATATAATTAATCCTATATAATGTTTCAATGAAAAAGTTTAAACATCCATTTAAATAAAAATGGGGATATTTTCCATGTATATGAATGATTATAAGGTAATGTATTTAAACCATATAATAGATAAAACGTTTCTGTTAAATTAAATTAAATTAAAATATTATCTATTTTTCTTATCAATGAGGGGTGAGGTTAAATTAAAAAGGTAAATGATTTTCCTTTTGGTGATGAAATAGTACATAGATATTCATGATGTACAATTATATGTCTTGATTGTATTTAAAATTAAATTCCATAATTGAATGTTTATATTAATCATAATGTAAGGAAATTAATCATGGATCATTATAGAAATATCAATTACAATTATCTATCTTTTCCTCCATTCATTTTAATAAGAGAATGTTTGCTATTTTTTATTCCATTAATTTGAGGTCCTATGGATAAATAAATCACCATTTCCACTATATGAAAAATAATTGTTTTTGTCCATGGTGTATCTGGTGAAAAAAAATAAAAAATAATGGGATATGACACTATCATCTGGACTATACAATTTTCTATTGATGACGGGATTAGTAATTTTTTATACCCAAATATTTATTGAATTCCAATTTGAAATATTTTATAATGATCAAATGTTCTAGTTCTTCATGATATTATTGTTGAATAATTATTTTATAATGAATTTTTTCCCTTATTCTTAAACTCTTTATTTTCATATCATAGACTAAAGTTTTTTTATTGTTAAAATTTATTCTGAACCCCATTATTTTTTATGGGATTTCATTAGTGGAATGTAAAATAAAAATCATTATTCTCTCCCCATTATTGTCCCTTTATTCTCTATATCTTACCCCAACTCTCTTGTATAGAATTTTTTTATTGTAGCAAGAAGTTTTTTCAATGACGTGGAATAAGTAAAGGAAGAATGACTACTAACACAAAGTTGTTTTTAGATATGGGATAGTATCCACTTGGATTCTATAGTATATAAGAATTGAGGAAACCTATATATCCACCAATGTGTGATCAAAGCAATCCATAATCATAGTTAGAATATCATAGGTGAGGATACCAAATAATACTTCTACATTATGAGGATGTGAAACATAGAAGACATCGATAATTTTATTTCTACTCTATCCCATCCTCCATTGTGTATCTTTCCCAATATCCCTAGGTTACCCATCCCATCTAGTGGAAGGTTGGGTGGTTTTTTGAGTCCAATATTACTTACCCATCCTAACCAACAAATATAGTGAAGATATTCTCTACAATCTAACAAGAAAAATCAATTAAATGGAGTTCATTAAGATGCAACCATGGAGAGTTTCTTTCATGTTCCATTAAAATCATTCCATTTGGTGTACCCCAAAGGAATCCATATAGGTTGGTTTCTATACTTAATAAAATAATTCATAACATTCATATTGGATACCAATTTCTTGAATGGAAATATCCTATCATGAGTATTTTTTCCCATATATTTAATTGATGTGGTGTATTTAGATATGTAATGATTTGGTTTCTAAAAGAGATTGGTTTTTTGTTTTTTCATTAAAAACTATAGGGTTGGTGACATGTTTCAAGAATCATGATCAATATATTATCAGGATTAGAAACCATCCATATCAGTTTGGTTGTTTTATTGTGTCATTTTCTCCCCAAAACCATAGATTGAATTTGTAATCTCAACCACATACTCAAATAGGGTTATCCTCTACCTATATATTAGATAGGGTAAGTAATCATCTACCTCAGATATACAAGAAGAAATATCCTATATCATTTTAATATATAATACTATATCAAAAGATCCATAGAATTGGTGTGATATCCCTTACTACTGTCAGTATCAATCACCTATACAATATGTGGAGGAGTATCCTCCATGATAATTCATGTGATGTTATATGTGTATTTTTTCATTGCTAATTTAAATGCATGATAAAAAGTGTTGTAACAATGGAATGAATAATATATTGTTCACATGATTAATAAATAAATAATTATCTTTTTTCCTTCTTGTAATATGTTATCCTAGGAATTATGGATAGTTACACTATTCAAATGCATTGAAATTTGTGACAGTTTGGAACCCATGGGTTTCCCCAAGCATTGGTATATTATGTGTTGTTGAATTTTTACTATTATATTTTTATATCTCTATGAGTATTCATATAATCATGAGGTATGAAACATTCGTGATAGGTTCTTGGAAAATTATTACATTCTTTAAATCCTTGAGACTTTGAATTGTAGTGTAGATCAATAATATTTTATTCCTCTTTGTTAGTCACTAATTTGTTTGGATTGATCATATGGTTGAATGATTTTTCTATTTGATATTGAAAAATTATATTGAGTATTTTAATCCTGACACATACATGGGAATTTCTTTTATACTGGTTATTTACTAGTAGAATAAACATAGGTATCAATATATAATTGTTATATCGGAAGATTTTCATGCTAGTTCAAGGCTCACACTAGGTGGTTTTTTGTATCAAATGATGATTTGTTATTATAATTACTTGTGAAGATGAAAATTTTATAGATATCATTATAGTAGAACACATATTGTTTAACCTATTTATAGGGCCCTCTATATTTCATTACTTATAAAATTTTGATATTTTATTTTGTTTTTTGTTTTGTAACATGTCATTGTACTTATATTTTTTTCTTTAAGGATTATGTTATTTATATATAAGTTATTTATATATATTTTTTTTTGTGTATTTGTTATTATCAATAATTTGGATCATATATCTATTCTTGGATGACATAGGCTATGAACTCCCTTATTTTTATTTTATTACACTATGCGAATCATCAGACCATTGTCTATTATATAAATAATGGGGAAGTATCTCTTTCAATATTTCCATCCATGGTAAGGGTCCCAGTTAGTCATGTAGTATAAATTTTGGGATTGAATATTCATTTTCCATAATCATGAATTGTTATTTTAATTATTATTATTTCTATGTTTTATATGCCTTCTTACCATTTCATCTCCCCTATGTCCACAAATCAATTAAAAGAATGTTTTTGATTATCATCGTTATTATCATTTTCAGTAGAGTTTATTTCACTCATCAAATGTTATAATTTTCTATAAAAATGATAATATTCTTATTTTCAGAATTTAGAATGTAATATTTATTTAAATTATAATTAATTTTCCTAAACTATTTCTTAATAAATTATTTCCCATTTCAAATGATGTTTCTGATAATACACATGATATTTATTATTTCTTTTGAAATAATTTTTTGGAAGAAAAATTATGTGACATTATATAAATATATATCCATGAGATTTTTGTGATTCACTAAGGACATTATTTAATGATATCATCCTACATCTATCTTGGTATGTCTTGTGATAATTTATTTTTAAAATATTTTTTAATTCCAGTTTATTAATATATGTTAATTTCGAAACGATATATTTAGAAATGGTTTTGTGTTCACGTATAACACATGTGTATTGTTTATTATTATGTGATTCATTGGTTCATAAATATATTTATCTCTATTTCATTATTAAAATCATTACATATCATTATATAACTTTTTACAACCTAGTGTTTGAATCTAGTACATTTAGAGACTGTATCATCAATTGTTGTAGGAAAAGGGAGTTAAAACAATCCACTATGTTATGGGATTCATCACACTCTATTATGATGATCCTCATTATGAAAATTGATGAAATACATAATTTTTTATTCCTTAGAAATTTATGAAAATATAATTTCATAATTCAATGTTATTCCAAATTTCAATTTCATGTTTACATGGATTTTGATAATTTTCCATCGATTAATCACTATTATTCTTCATTTCCCTTGTTAGTAAAAAATACATATTTTATTATTTTTTATTTGTAATACATCGTTTATTTGGAATGATTTATTCAATACCTGTTGATGTACATTGATTATGAACACATTCACACATATTTCAATTATAATCAAATATTTTTATGAAATTTACATCACATACTTTCACCCCTTACTAAGTGTCAAATATTAAAATTTCATAGGATTTTATTTCAACTAGTAATGAAAAATATTGTAATACATGATACATCTATAGGGTATTTTGATTCCCTGAAAATTTAATTGGTCAATTTTTGGTAGGAATGTTGACTTTTTTATATGAATTGTGTGTTTTCTTTGATTATGGTATTAGATAAAAGATCATAGCATGAGGGAATGCAAAATTCATGTTTTTGACAAGTTTGAAGGCACGTATTGTGGGTATGATGCTCAGGGAGGAATTATATAAGTTTTTTGTATCCCATAGCTAATAATCCATTTATATGCTGGAGTCGACATCTTACCCTTGCAAATTATAGTGTTGCAGGCATCACGGGGGAGATCCCAACAATTCTTCTATTTTGGGAATTCCATGGTGATGATGGTTGTGAATGACCAAGACATTGCCACTCTTAGATAGAACATCATGTGGTGTCCAAATTATTATTTTTATAAAAGAGGACAGGACAACGAGACAACCATAAGTTATATGTGTTTTTGGTGATGTACAAGGGTTCTAATGAACCTTCTCCAAGGAATGAGACCCTGACACATCCCAATGGGCTCTATTGAGGTAGTGATTCAATAAGGATGTATAACTACACATTGGATAAGGCCATAATACAGCCTATGGGCCCCATAATGGTCAGTGATGTTGAATGGTACCACATACTTATATTCACCTATATGCGGTAGAAGTCCTAAATATATTGTAATGGAATTTTACACATAATGAAGTGGGGAATGTGAGGTCAGGTTTTTAGTTTTGGTAAGGATGAGCCATAGTCAAGAGGCCACACAGTAGAATGGCCTCAATCGATGATGTCTAGAATTTATCCCAAAGGAAATTCGATAGAGGAGAAAGGGGTTTCTAGGGGATCTACCTCTTGTTAGATGGATAATACATAACCTGAGAGGCTATGTTGTATGGTAGAAGGGTGAGGATGCCCAATCTCTATCGCCAGAGTGTTTCCCTATAAAGTGGTTCTATAAAGTGATACATGTGTAATGAAACATCATACATACAAAATACATTCCATAACAAATGGTATTCCTCAAGATCCAATAGGCCACATTAAGGAAATTGATAACCTAGTTCTTTTATCTGGTTGAGGACTATAAGTTTTACATTCAAACTCACATTATTTTAGGTGAAAAGAGATCGTGTGGGGAGGTTATTTTTCCATGCAACCCATACCTTCATATCCCTTGGAAACAATTTTTCCTCGTGTGATTTTTAGTGAGATATGATAATGATTTTGGGTATGTTCATCCATTCCACTAATTTTTTAATTATTTAATTTTAAAAAATTTGAATATGGGAAGTCTAATATATGTATTTGGGGTAAATTCCATTGGATTGAGGATGAATGTTTTGAGGATTGATAGAAGGGAAGATTTACCATGTATTGCACACATGGTCCTGAGATGATGATAACATTCCCTAAGATCTCATTTTAGTGAATCATTAAAGCAAGGAGGTTTTAATAAAAAATCAGAATGATTGTGATTATTGAGACGATGATGGTTTTCATAAGTTATCATTTAATTAAAAGATTTTTTTATCAAACCTTAAATCCTCATACAAATATATCAACTTTTTAAAAAAACTGAGTGTATACAATCATTGGAAAACAATTCTTTGAAATATTTACTACTAAGTAAGAGTATTTAGCCCTTGGTATTATTATTCTTAATCAAAATCCACTTGAACATCTAGAATAATATCATTTATGGTGGTTACAGTATGATGGGTGTATCATTACACATGAAGTTCATTATATTCAATTGATAGTACATGTTCTCCTCATGTAGATAAAAAATGCATTGTTTTTGTAACAACTCTATGAAACATCCTCATCAAGATTCAATATGATGATACTATGATAATTGAACATTATTTACTATTTCATTTCAATAATTTACTTTCATCATCTAAATAGTCTAGCATAATAGAGGGAAGGAAATAAATTAATTTTTATGGTTGTTAATTTGATGTGTCTTCCTAGTAATAATTGTTTGGATTATTTTCTATATACTCTTTCCACAACCTCCTTATAAACATAAACCACTAATAACATGATGATCCTCAGATCAAAAAAGATCATAGTATGTTTTATACCACCTAATAGAAATTTTTCACATATATCTTTCCTTCTATTTATTCATCAACCAATTTGATTAATTTCATTTGCAGATCATCCTTCTAATACCAACTGATGGTAAGCCTTAATCTGGTATTCATCAAAATTATTTCACATTTCAATGATTGTTTAATTGAATTTCCAATGACACAATTATACTCCTTCGTTATTCAATATTAACAATACACCATGGAACACATAACCCCATTATATAATAACAACACAATAATCTTTTTATGGATACACTCATCAATATTTCAACCTCCTCACTTAATCTGTTTTACCTTTTAATGTCTTCAATTATCCTAAAATATTGGAAATCTCTTTATGAAACAATATCCATGAGCATCATCATGATTATTTATATCTCAGGGAGAATCAAGGACCCTTTCCCCATGGAATTTCTAATGTTATCATATCATCATGGTTTCACTAATTTCTTAAAAATATGAATTATTTGGAAATTAATTCAAATCGGTATCACATAATTTAACTCACCCATATAGTGAATTATAATAGAAATACATCTATCCAATGATACATATTTTTTACCATTCATCGCTTCATTGTAATACCTATGATATCATATAATAAACAATTATTCCCCCCGGTGACATTAACAATAACTCATTGACTGCTACTTCAATACTACATCCCTTGACAAATGAATATGTTAAAAAAAATAAAACTAATGACATCACCAAAAATCCTATTTCTGCTATCTCAGAGAGTTTTTCCTAATCATCCTATAATAACATTACATTTCAATATCATATATTTCCATAAAATATACTTCATAAAAAATTTGACATTCATTTTGCAAAAAATATTTAAAATAATTCAACAAATTGACTAAGAATGATGACATTATATGATACCATATGATGGAATTAGACTAATTAAATACAATGGTAATTTAACATTGTTATAAAAAAAATATACTTCCTTTTCTAAAAATCCACAAAATTAATGACTGATAATACTAATTAGTGGTAACTTCATGAAATGATAAAATTAAAACAAAAACACCCACCCTACCTTTTTAACTATTCTTTAATCATGTTATATATTTATATACATAATAATAGAATGTCTATGAACATCATAAAATCACTTTATTTACATCGTTGAATAGTATATCCAATGATCCTTGTTATCAAACAGAGAATAAAATTTACCGCATATCATTGTCCAATAACATCTCAACATTAATATCCTTCTAAAGATCCTTGTTTAGTAAGCTCCATCTGATAATCACTGTGTGAAACAATTTGTTAGAAGGATAAAATGTTTAAATTATTGTATGTTGGAAAATAAATGTAACTTATTTTTGAAAAATATCAATTATTCATAAAATGATGATTCCAAAATGCTGATCATAACATCACCTCTCAATATCATTAATCATCTAGGTCCCATTAATCTCCCCCTTGGGATTTTATTCAATTATAGAAAGTAAATAACTAGAACATTGAATCACATGAAATTATTTGCTTGTCCCCTAATTTTATGTCTTGTAATGTAAACCCATATTACGAAAAAATAACCACTAATGAATATTACCTTGTTGTCCATAAGGTGTAACCTAAGAAAATGTTCTAAAATACATCATCCAGTAAAAAATATTTAAAAAATTTAAAAAATATAAAATAGTTCAAACATTTCTAAAATATAACACAACCCTTTTATGAACTCCTTAAAAGTGAATAGCCTTCCAAAAAATTGGAATTACTTACTAATGGATAAATATTTGTTGATACTTTACACCCACTATAACAAAAATATAAATAAAATTTAAAATATAGAAAGGATACAAATACCATATCCGAGAACTGGGTGAGATTATCCCACATATCAAAACCAACTTATGAAATTACTCTTTCAACAATGGTTTTGTGAAATTATTCTCCACATTCTTAGTCGTAGCAAGAAACTGCATCATTAGTTCGTTACTTTCTATATGCACATTGATAAAGTGATAGTTGATTTTAATATTCTTAGAATAATAACGGTTCACTATATAGATAATGTTATCATCATAAATTTTATTATCCCAACACAATATAATATGTATGTTCACAATAACAATCATGTTTTCATACTCTAATTTCATCATAAAATGTTGTGTTAAAGTGTTAGTGGAAGATATATATATATAGCTTTTGTTGTGTGGGGAGTTAGTTTTTCTTCTTTTTTGAATGCCAACATACAAATCATTCATCCAAATACAATAAATCCCCTGTAATTTAACTCAGTTTTTTAATAAAAAATAAGTTATATATTTATATAACTAAATATAACCATCATTTTTCAATTAAAATATTTTCTTATAAAATAATATTTCCCATTGATATATATGAAAATTAAAATTTTAACCATAATATTTTATATTTTTATATCTCTTTGATACCTAGATTACAATATAACATCATTAAATATATATGTTATTGAATAGAAAAGAAACATGAATATTCTATCCATCTTTCTAGTGTTTTAGGATCGTCCTCCATACCTTCGTAATCATTTGACAACATAGTTACCATTGAAATAGGTGTATAAATTGTGTTTGAATTTTCAATTATATGCTACATGAAAATATAATTTTCATATATATCATGAGATTGGAAAAAGTATTTCTTATATTGTTATATTGTTTCTAAAGAAGCATATTTCATAAATCCTTGCATATAAAATTCTATGAAAATATGAATCAAATAAGAAAACAAATCACATTATTTCTCATCATACCCTACGAATATGATATAATCAATATAAATGAACACATTTAGGGAAACCACTTATTATATTTTCTGTATATCATACTTTCAACTGTTTATTTCATGAATAACATCTTCATTTTGAACGTAAATAAATTAGATTACCAAGAACATGGTGCTTCCTCAACCATTTTGAGGCCTTCATCAACATTAACAAATGTATTTCATTATTCTAATTCATGAATCCAACCAAATATTCAATATAAACATATTCATCAAGATATCTATTGAAAATATATTTCTCAAAATCCATATCGAAAATATTATGTGTTCATTGTATAATTATTGGAAGAATGATTCTAATAGACACTAATAATTACACTAATGAAAATTTTCATTAAAATCAATAAAATTACCTTTTGACTAACCTTTAAAAACCTAAAATTCTTCGTTTACTAACACCTCACTTTTTCATTATACAATTTCATAACACCCATATTAATTTAATCACATTATTATTTATTGGGTTTAATATAAGTTTAAATGTAATATTCTTTTACATTTGTTCAAAATAATTATTCTTTTTATCAATCCAATCATGATACATTAATTTTGAATCATCATATTTGTTATAAACATATCTGTTTAATAAATTATTTCATTCTAACCTTTAATTTCTTCTATTATGAACATATTTTCATTACTCTCCATTGGTGTTTCAAAATTCGATTTTATTCATCAACATAGGGAAAGTAACCATAATTGTTCTTAATCACATGAGATTGATTATTCAAAAAAGTCATATTTATTATATTAGATATTGTTACCATAATTATAAATATTATTACTACATTCAACTAAAATCACCAGATTTTCACTTTCTTCTATATTTGGAATCATTTGTGAAAATTTATTATTATACAATTCCAAATAATAAATATTTATAGTGTCAACAGTAATTTAATATATATTTATTATAGAATTTTTATCATCTATCATTATGAGAGTTGCCCTAAAATATTACATCAATAACTCTCGAATCAAATGTACCAATAATTTCATCAATGATTTTAAAAATGAATGGACTACCAAAAATCCTTAGGTATTCTATACCTCTGATATTGATGGAATACAACTTGTAAGGATTATTATCAATGTTTATCATATAGAAATATCAATTGCGAATATGAAATTATATAATGATTATTTTTCGTTCAAAGTATCAGTAAGTATCATTTTTGATACATATTGTTAGTTCTATCTCAACCACGACACTATTTTTTCATTTAGAATCACAATTTTATAGTGTTTCATATGGCGTACTAAATTCATCTTAAATTAAATTATTTTAATTAGTGTATCAAATATTTACATTCAATTATTAGACACTATTTTCAGTTAAAATTCTCTTCGAATAATATCCACATTTATTTTCATCAAATTAAATGAAATTCTATGACATCTTTAGTGCATTTGAATTTTTTTTAAAAAATGATTACAATTAAATTCAGTGAAATAATCAATAAATTAAAAATCTATACTTTTTTGTTAATTTATCATTGGATTGAAAATTTAAGAAGGTTTCGGCATTAATTGATGAAAAAAATATATCTTAGCATTATTATGTATTGTGCTTTTGATATTCTTTTTTTGAATATGTAATATATATACTCATTTAATAATTTAATGTTGGGATTATAATGTATACATTCTCCCTTTGTTAAATGGATGAAATTCCTCTTATAGAAATAACCAATCCTTTTATTCCATGTCTAATTTTCATTTATCAAGCCCAGTTAGAATGAACTATTCAAATCACCATATTGAATTATTTTTCCAAAGGTTCATTCCTCAGTTTTTATAACATTCCAAATTTCATGTTTTTTTACCAAGAATACTAATTCAAATGATTAAATTCTTTTTTCCATCATCAAAATGTTGAGAAAAACAAAACAAGTTGTGTTTATCCCATTAATAACCTATTTCATATTGGATTTTTACTTTTCTTCTCCATCTATAGAAGAAAAAATGCCTCTGATTTTGAATGACTCATCATTTCCCAATGTAATTTTTACTTCATTAATATCATCTATATTATTTGAAATCCTTAAATATCAAATATTTTGTGAAAATCCCCATTATCCAATTAATTTGTAATAAGGAGTGAAACTAAAACCATTGGGATGTTGAATAAAAATTAATCATCATTGTGGAAATTAAACTTCTTTTCCTCAAGGGATATGATCCCATGTAGATGTATTATAAATAAGAAATAATTTAGTAAACTCAATAATAAATTAATGAATACCTCCTTTGGATCAATGATGTTCTCAGATTTGTATCTTCAAAAATGATCACTACACGATGTTCTAGGGATCAAATCTATCAATGTAATGACCAGCCAATTCTCATTGGCTTGAGAGCTCAATGAGTCATTACTAGGCCTTATGTGACATCCCCAAGGTGCCAAAGGATGCAAATAAATGCAGAAGGGTTTCATAACACATGGGGGCCAAAATGCATGACTACATATTCGTATTGGCCATATCTACTTCTAAAGGTTGTCTTTGGAATATCCTCCTACCGAACTCGCAACATGTGATATCCTGACCGCAATTCAATCTTGGATAACCACTGAGCTCCCCTCAAATGATTAAACATGTCAACAATTCATGGAAGTGGATAACTATTCATCATCATAACTTGGTTAATCATACGATAATCAACACACAGCCGGAGAGTTCCATCTTCCTTCTTTACAAACAACATTGGTGCTACCCGTGTAGAAGTACTTGGGAAAAGGAAACCCTTGATCTCCAGCACCTCTAAATGTGCTTTCAATTCCCGTAACTCTATCGGTTCCATCCTATTAGATGGAAGGGATGTATGACTGGTCCTCGGAAGATGATCAATCGTAAAATCCACTTCCCTTAGAGGTGGTAACCCTGAGAAGTTATTGGGAAATACATCTGGAAATTGATCCTTGAATACTAAAAAACTATTAATCATGATCTCATCCATAGATTCCATGTTTAACGCTGCCAACTGGTAAGATATTGTTGCCACTACTGGTGCCAACAAGCTCATTGCACCTGACTTCACCACTCTTTCTTCTCTTAAGAGATGCTCGACTCCATCCTCAGTTGTGGAACTGACTGTTCTGCTATAATAGTTGATGTGAGAACTATACTCTATCAACCAATCCATACTCAGGATTATATCATATAAATCCATCTCAAGCACAAAGAAATCCCGTTTCATCTCAACTCCATCAACAATTATAGAACATGCTCTACACACGAAGGCTCTAAATTCTATTTCACCGAGAGGTGTTTGAAGTTTTATCACAGAAGGCATCATTTCAAGTTTTATATTTAGAAAATCAGAAATATGAGAAGAAAGAAATGAATGTGATGCACTAGTATCGAACAACACTTTCATGAGGGTATAATTCAAAATAATCGTACCTCTCACCATAGATGGTCCAGACTGGTCATCCACATTCACCTATTCCACTCCATACAATTGCTTTGATGCTACACATTGATCATTATTGCTTTGTTGAGATTGTCCTGCCTGAGGAGTCATGGTATTCCTGGAATAACCATAACTAGCATTGTTCAACTGGTGAGACTGATTTTTTTGTACTCACACTGTCGAAGAATAAGATGCTTGCTACGCCTAGGAAGTGTCACGTGCACCTGACCTCAGAGCACTGCGTCAATATCGGTGAAGATGCCCATCTTGTTGCATTTGGTACATGCTTTCGGTGGTGTTGTACATTCTGGTTTCATGTGATCAATTGCGCCCAAATGAAAACACCTGGCTTTCATCATGGTTCATGGAGGAAGATTCACCGATCCAGCCATTTGATTTTGATTTTCACTCCCACCTTGGAAATAGGTGTCCCTCTTCTGCTTTGTTCATTGCATTAGAGTTCCCACCTGTTCCTGTGGGTATCATCATACTTCATACTCCCATAACTTCTGAGATGTTCTTTTCGACTACTGTTGCTCTATTTACCATCTCCGTATAATTAGTAATACAGAGCATAGCTATCTTCGAGCGAATCTCCTGTCACAATCTTGATTCAAAGATGTGTGCCTTTAACGACGAACATGCAACCACTTCCGAGTGAGGAATGAAATTTTAATTGAACAACTCCTAAAATTCCTCCTAGCCCAGGCCTTGATCCACCTTAGCCTGTACATCTCCCACCACTGTCATGAAAGATCCTCCAACATATACATCTCCAACTTTACTTTTAGTTCTGCTGGTGTGATAATGAAATCGAAGATACGATTCATCCTGCTTAGCCACACCTCCACCTTTTCAGGTTAAGTATCACCTTGAAAGATGGTTTTTTCTGCTTCTAGAATTTTATGGAATTGTTTACATGCCTTGACTCATCCTTCTGATTCCCCATTTCCACTGCTTGGAATTCTTGATCTATACACTGGACCCAACACCTAAAATTACTCCCAGCCCAGGCCTTGATCCACCTTAGCCTGTACAGCTCCCACCACTGTCATGAAAGATCCTCCAACATATACGTGTCCAACTTTACTTTTAGTTCTGCTGGTGTGCTAATGAAATCGAAGATACGATTCATCCTTCTTAGCCACACCTCCACCTTTTCAAGTTAAGTATCACCTTGAAAGATGGGTTTTTTCTGCTTCTAGAATTTGATGGAATTGTTTACATGCCTTGACTCATCCTTCTGATTCCCCATTTCCACTGCTTGGAATTCTTGATCTATACACTGGACCAGATCTTGGTTTACACGTGGTTCTGGTGTAACCACATTCTCTGCAGCTACTTCCGTTTGGTTTATACGACAACTAATGGGTGCCTTTTTCTATACAAACAACACACGCCGTTAGTCTCACTTCATAGAAAATAAAGGCTTATCATTTCAATTCTTATTACATCACTATCACAATATTAGTTTCCATCCATTTCTAAAACAGATCTTTTATTTTCTTTTGAAAATAAATATATTTTTAAAATACATCAGCCATTATATTTAAAAATATATCAATTGAAAACATGTTTAAAATTTTCAGAAATCACACTTTTGCATCAAACTATAATCCATTTCTCAAAATGATTAATGGAATCCTAGTGGGATGTCATTACTCTAAAATTAATTTCATGTTCATCTACTTGTCTAAATCCATGATAATGAGATTTTCAACATTCTAGAAGTGTATCAAAAACAATTATGTACCCAACACCCTTGTAACTTGAAGTTCAGCATAATCGGGACAGCTACATCCTTTTATTCTATACATTTCATGTTCCAAAAATCCTACTCCTGTCTAATAAGACAACCAAAGGAATATACAAGAATCAATTTCAACTCCAAGACCAAGAACAGTGATGACAATTGTTTGGCAAGGACCAAACAAGATGATACCATTTCTACCTCAATGGAAGGACCCAACAGATACCATTTGTAATGACCCACCAATTCTCATTGGCTTGAGAGCTCAACAACTCATTAATAGGATTTAAGTGACATCCCCAAGGTGCCAGAAGGTTGTAAATAAATGCCAAAAGTTTTCAAAATGCATGGGGGATGATTTACCCTTTCAATGAAAACAACCATCAAACAATGTAAACTAGATAATCATCTCCAAGAAACCACTATATGTTGCATGATTTTAAACCAAAACAACTAAAAAATTATTTTCATAATAACCCAACCAAGTGCAACAATGGAATACAAAACCATGTTAGAGTAAACAGCAGAAAGACAACTACAAGAAACCCTAATGACAACTCAACTCCATGCTCCACAATCTCCAAGATCCAACATCACGAACCAGCCCAAGAGTCATAAAGTAGTGCCATAAACGTGTAACACATTAGATTTTCCAACATCCTTGTATATTACATATGCAAAAGCACCATCGTGCCAAAGTAGGGGGTGAGTAATGAAACTCATTATGTTTTCTCTGATGACTTCCCAACCCATGCCTCTATGATAAAACAGGACAACACATTTATATAAAACTATTTATATAAAAACATTCCAAAACAGTTCACAATTAATAAGTTCTATGTTAAAAACATTTTCCAACAAAACCATATTTCTCAAGAAAATCAACCAAGAAAAGTTCCCAGTCAAAATCACATTTCAATTTTTGGCATAATCATTTCATTTCACAAATCCACACAACCAACCATTTCACAACCTGTGAAATCAACTATGAATGCATCGTTATGACAGTTCAATACTCATGAGCGGTCTCTCATCAATCAACCAAGTCATCACAATTTAATTATTCCCCAAGTGCCATTATAGTTTTGGAAGCAAGGACAAGGTCATATTTCAACCAAGCATCATAAATTCATTATGAACAAAAACAACAAGTATGCCTAAAACGACACCATTTCAACCATGGAAAAACAATTGCAATAAAATAGCCCATTTATTGAAAACCATTTTCCCACAAACCATTTTTTAAAATACAGAAAATCTGTATTTTAAAATCTCCATTTTAAAATCATGAAACCAAAAAACATTTCACAAACCATTCATTCTATTTCCACAATTCCATCGAAACGCATAAATCATTATTAAAGAAGAGTTATAACATGCTTTGCACCAAATTTCACAATCAAAACCAAGAAATTAAATCAATTTGAACTAATCATTCATGTTCTAAGTGAGAGGAATCGAGAGTGAAGCCACCTACCTCAACAAATTGGTCGAAACCTACCCATAGACAATGAACACAATCAAAACCGAGCCGATTCTCCAAAACCCCTCCTTAGATCTCTTCTCCATAAACAACCAAGACCAAATATTGTCATATTTGGCATCCACACCCTTAGATATACCAGTGAAGGAAGTAGATCTAAGAAAAAAAGATAAGAGTATTAGTAGATCTAAGTAGATCTAAGAAACCAATCAAGAACGATAACATACCTTAAGAAACCAGCTTCAATTTTCCTAGAGAAGCCATTAGATCGCGTCCAGAACGCTTGGGAGAAGTCTTACAACCTTCAAGGGAGACTAATATCAATTTAATACCACTAAGGAGATTTAATGAGGAAATTAGAGGTAATAATAATTAGATCGACAATTTTAGGATTTAATTTAATGTGACCGCATGGTTAGTCCGCAAGGTTTGAAAAAACGTGCGCTAACCGTGTGTTATCTTCTACCTCGGCCATCCTTCACGCACGACCTCATCGCATGGTTTCACTTAACTATTCACAGACCATGCGGAAGCCACTGCCGCCCTAGTTAGCCACTCACAGTTTGGCCACACGGTTTAGACTAACCTTTCACCACTCGTGCGTCTTCCCCTTTTCTTCAATCTTCAATCCAGGATCTCCTGACTCTCGAAAACGTCACCCTTAACATTTAAAACCAAGAAAAGCTTCATGTAAGGGATACATAGTAGAAACTGGTGGTACTATAATCAATATCATCACCACATTCATAAGGAATTAGTTTGTATACATAATATCGATGCTTATGTGATATCATGGTGCTTCGATGAATCCATCACTGTCGTGATGATCATCATTATCTTATTACATAAATATAAACCCATGATTAGATATCTTATGTTCGGTAATTAAATTTTTGTTAATTAAATACTGAATTATGAAAAATAATATCTCATTTTAAAATGGATTAATAGTACATAGAAAATATCATCTCTTCATCTTTTAGGGTTGGAGTTAAAATATCATAAAAGGGCTATGTGGTACCATATTTCAAAATCCAACAATATAATATATAATTAATTTATTCTAATGAACTATAATCATAAAAATCCTCTTCAATATTATATAAAAAATATATATATATATTAATGAATAAAACTATGGAATTAAATCAACTCATATTTGGCAGAATATTAAATTAAATTTAAATATTACAAATATATTCATTATTTTAATTTATTTTCATGTATTCACTATAAAAATTATGATTAATTTGGATAAATCATTTCAAACCATTAAATTAATACATAAATAATATTTATTGTATATATTTAATGGTAATTTATAACACTTGAATATCAATGCACTCCATGGTGGGTCCCATAATGTCATACACACATATTCTTACAAATATGGTTTTCTCATGATTATTATATTCTTCATTACCCACTAAGACCTTATCTCGATAGAAGTCACTACTATTCATATACCAGGTTTGGCTTTCATAATCACACCGAGGTACCAAAAGAGATAATTAATTTTCATAGAAATGATATGATTCATATGAACACTCATTGTCTAGTATAATCATTTTTAATCATGATATATTATATATCATGATTAAAATCATCTGTCCACCTCAATTTATTATTTATTATTTTTTGATCGAAAAAGATGTACATTCCATTGTTTTACCATGGACATTGAATGAGAATACATAATTTCATCCTGATCAACTAGTTATATGATTTAAATACTTAACCATTGAAGAATAAAATTATATCTTGACATTAAAAATATTTTATACCACCAAATACACCCCAAACATGGGCTACCTCACCATGTGTTTCCAATGAGATGGAATCACGTATTGGTCCATATGAGGGGACCACTGATGAATGATTCCTTTAATCGATTTATAGTATGATATATTTGGGTGGTGGGGGGTGGGGTTAATGTTTCACAGATATTCATATTGGAATCACCATAATCACCTCGCACCATCTTTTTATGGGATGATTTCCATTGGGGTTGGTTCATTTAATTAGAAACACCCATCTGTTAAAATATCCATAATGATTCAAGGAACATCATTAAAAAGGTTTAATCTCATTGGGTTACTTGGAAAATAATAAATAAAAACCATCATTGGTTGAGGGGATGATATTTTGGGCTCCTCCAAACTTTTTGGGTGAACTATGTCATGTTCATATACTCTCTTAAATATTAAATATATGTCTCTAAATCCTTTGTAAATTCCCAATTATTATGTGGATCAATATAAATTGACGGCCGATTTTGTGCATGCGTTCATAATAATATATTTGTTTATGAGTTTCTCCATCAATTTAGGAATAAGTTTGTATCCAAGGTTCTCTATCAATAATACCCTTATATGAATGGATTATATATTCATTGGTTTTTCAATATGAAGATGCTAGTTTTAAGCCATGCATTGAAGCTCTGTGGAGTTTTCTATCTTTTAGAGAGACATATGTTTTTTTTATTTTAGGAATAGACCCACAATATGAGATTCCTAAATATCCTTGAAAATGGAATGTAAACCCACATAGTTATGTGCTAAAAAAGGCAGAACCCCTTTTAAGGTTGTGTTATGAGGACCCCACTGTGCAGTTTCACATTACATGGGTATGATTTCAAGATGATAAGTTCCTAGCCAAGGATGGTGTGGTTCTAACATTTAGGATTCCTGAGGGGTCTAGAACTAATTCGGTATCATGGGTTCGAGACATTATGTTACTATGGATGTCACCCAATAAATATTGTAATGAAATATACCATAATGGAATGTGTCCCTCTGTGTTGGATATGACCATACAAAGAATGTGTCCAGATAAATTTTATGTGAATTTGAGTGTTTTTTTTTCAGTCCTCGAGGTGGCTTCTTATGTGTCCCACTTAGTTGGGAATAGAATCCCATTTAGTTCGGAATAGGATAGCCCTTACACCATGTAGGACACATATTAGAATAATGGTTTGGGATTAATCCTATGAAGGAGGACCAATTGAGGGATGAGATCATACAGATATCAGGATAACCATTAACCTATAATCCCATGTGATTCATGGATGAGGTGGGAAACAAGAAACAAGTATTTTATGTGAAGTTAATATGATCCTCTTTTGTCTTTTGATGTATTGATGTTGATGACTAATGGTAGAGTGATAAGTCTTTGTGTGTACATGTCTCCCATCATATTTTTATCAACCATGATAGTCACATATGGTGGTGTATCTACCTACAATCATTGTTGGAGATGATGAGAAAATGTGTCACCTCACTCAAGAAGTACTAAGTTATTATTCCTAGATGGATTCTGTATTGGTTCATTGTGAATAATGGATGATAGTATCTGAATCCTCAAAATTATAGTGATATATCATGCCCTACCTCCCCACCATGTCTAGGGAGGTCCAAATGGGCAAATTAAATTTTGAGACACTCTTTTTCATTGAAATTTATTTCCATAAACATTTATAGAGTTTGAATTGTTATTGATGTTACCATCAAGACTCAACATACCACATGTATGTTGAATTTATAGGAAACACCAATGTTCCCATCATTATGATCATACATGTCATGAGTTTTCAGCCAAGTCCTTAGATTAATTCCATGGGATTAGTTCATAGTGTGGATATTATAGTGATTGACGGTATAATATATGTGAGTGATGAGTCTTGGGGTGTATAACACCATTGAATTTCCCATTCTATGTATCATTTTATTATGTTGGATGTGGTTCCCACCGTGTAACATGTTTCTATGTGGGTGAGGCTACTATATGCCTATCATTACAATACACATACTCATGGTCCTACAACATAGAGTTTTTCTATTCTTATTTAGGTTCCACCATTGTATAATATTGTTATGTGGGTTCAGTTCCTCGAATATAGTGTTTTTCAATATAGGGAATGGATCCCTCTACAATGTTTTTTCTACAAGGGATGGTTGAATGAAAAAGGTTCATCCACTTATTCTCTATAGAGTAATGAATGTTATGTAGTCATGTGATTTTAAGAACCAATTGAATTTGGTTTCTTCTTTAACATTATATGGTGGTATTACATATTGGTAATTGAATGATCATTCCAAATTCTACTACACATATTATCTATTTTTTTTTCTTCCATTATGGTTTCCCCCTATTTAATTTTTTCCCAATTCCACATGAGTTGTTGTATTGAATAATTGAGGAATCAGGTGATGAGTGGTAATCCATCCACAACGGTCCATGGTGATTCATTTGTGGGATCCCAAAAATGATTCATCAGCCCACCAATGATTTAAATTGTGAGTGACTGAAAAAACTGTCATCACCCACGAATGTTATGTTCATCGTGGAGATGATCTCTCACATATGACAAAAATCACTCTATATCCAAAAAAAAGATTCATTTTTTTTCTTGGGGGATCATAGTAAAATCTCATGCTATGAACTATTTCATTAATGGGGTATATCACGTTGCTTTAGAACAGACTATGTAGTGGTGGTTTGTGGAAAATGTTTCACATAGAGGGACCAAGCCTCCCTGTGTATATTTTACCCATTTGAATAATGTCTCCATAATATTATCATGATTCATTATTTTTCATTTCCATGTACATATATTCTTCTCTACAATTATATGAATTTTTTAACACCAAAAAAATATCACTCTCGAAATAGGCATTGATTGGGATGAATAATAGGAAGTACAGATGCCTAATAATGTCTTTTCCGGACTATTCTTTCACGAAATATCAGACAATGATCCAATTTTTTCTAGATCCGTTAGATTCATGAACATTTTTTGATCCATTTATAGTGTTACCTAGAGTAACCTATAAATGTTGTGTCATTTCTATTAGTACCATGGTTTTATCCTAAGTATATTATGTAGTGGTATTTGTTGGTGTAACATGAATTTCTCTTAGAACTCCCATTGTGGGTTTTTAAAATAACAATTTTTGAGTCTCTTATTTATTTATTTATTTATTTATTCCTGAATAACGAAAAGTGTGTGTTCAATGAGCTAGAACTCGAATTGTTTCAAGGGTTTCCATTATGATTTTTGAACCTAGTGAGTACAGTGTCTATTTTCCCTGGGAAATTTATTTTCATTCCAATCAATCTAATGTGAATGATGTTTTTTTCAAATAGGGTTTCCACGTATTATGGAGAAATGTCACAAATAGGAACTAAACTAAAAAATTTTAAAATATATTATCGACAATAATGTGTTGTTTTAGATGCTAATTTTTTAATTTATGAATATGAGACATGATATGGGACATGTATGTGTGGGGAGACCATAAATAAGTTTTCAAAATGATGTTTCATGTGTGTACTATGATAGGAATGGTATCTCTCAATAAATAATTTTCCTTTTATTGAGAGTCCATTTTTAAAGGTGACTTATGTAGATCCAAATAAGGAATATTAGGCATATCCAATAAATGATTTTGTAAGACATTTACCATCTATTTATAATGGTCATGTAGTTTGAATATTTTGAATATGAAAAGTTTACTAAGGGTGGGTATTCAAGGGAATAATGCCTAAATATGATTAGGGCATTTATACTATCTGAATCCTTATATAAAAAACCATCCCAAATTGTATTTTCATTGTTTTATAGAGGTTTGTAGGATAATAATGTATTAATTTAGTTAAACTAGTTCATGGAAACCATTATATAACAACTTAAAACAAGAATGTTTTATGGTTATAGTTTAGGTTAGATATCATTGAATGAGGGATAAAATATTTTTCCTTTTCAATGAATTTTGTCCATGAATATTCCATCATGTTTTGATATGAAGGGAAAATATTTTATGATATAATAAGGGGGTTTCCGAATTCAAGGAGTGATATGGGATGAATACATCATTGGGGAATACAGAGATATGAAAAGTATATCCTAAAGAATGATTTCCCTTAGATTACATGCCCTTTGTGTTGGTGACTTATGAAAAGACAACTGGGTCATATTTTATGAAGTATAATATTGGTGTCCATAGGAAACTTTTGGTCCTTTTTTATTTCAATGGTGGTTTTTCGATATTCATACATCCTCATATATATATATATTGTTTTCTGAAAGGAATGTACCATAATATGAAAGAATAATTCAATGTAAAAATTGATTGAGAGTAGGTATAAATGTTTCTCATATGATGGTCTGAACCATACACAGAAAATAAGGACTTTATAACTTATTTTATAACAAGGATTGAGATATAACATTTGGTCATCACAAATTATCTCATCAAAATGAGAAACAAACCATAAGTAGTTGTAGGAAGGTTTCCCTTTCATGTATGACACATGTGCAACAATGGTACATTTATACCTTTATTGGATGGACCAATTATAAGTGATCTACGCCGCACTAAATACACTGAGATTGAATTAATCAAGCCATAAAATGTCCTGGAATGGTTTCCTCACCCATTGACTAAACTCTTGTGTTGGGGGAAGGAGAACCTTCCTTTGAATAATAACTCATTACTAAGGGATACATGTATTGGACACTCCAATGAATATATAGATCATGCATCAGAATGTGGGGGGAATTTTAATTGAAGTTGTTATAGTTGGACCATGAAATAAGTTCTATGATTATCAACATATCTCATCAAATAATTAATCAATCCATATATAGTACTTGTTCTAGAAGGGTACTATGCAGGTCTGAACCATACAAAGGAAAAGGGGATACCACTTTATTTCCTTGTTGGACTATACATTTAATATAATGTCTTCACTATGTATTTATTGATAACAAGATACATTATATATGCAGTTCAAATAGATCATATAGTTTAGTGTAATGAATCTCGGATATCATCCAATATTTTTAATGTCACGTGGTCACGATGACATGGGGTATCCATATGTTAGGCCATATGGCTTGGTATATATGTCACAGAAATTAGGATTAATAAAGGTCTCATTTGGCTCAAATCATCATATATGCCTTAAATATTAAGATAAATGATATTTTAATCCATGCTTTTGGGGTATCCCAGCTCAGGAAAAATGATATGGGGAAAAGGTTCCATTTAGGATTAATAAAATAAAACTAGCCCATATTGGGGAGGAAACATCCATTGGTTGGAATTCAATTTGTTTCGTAATGAAATTAACAAACTCCTTGGGAATTTTTTTAATAGTCAAATAAAGGTGTCCTTGGGAATATAACACTCCATATTCATTGAACCGAGGGAGCATCCTATGGTCCAATATATCCAATGACATAGAGTATGATAAACTCAGGAAATTATTTCAAGTACATAAGAAACATGTATACCATGATTGGCAATTGTGAATGAAGTTTCCTACATCAATTTGAATCATATACTAGGGGGGATCTTTTATTATATAGTATATCCTTGAATGTGGAACCCAAATTTGAGATCACATGCATAGGGATTTGATTGAGTGAAGGATATGGGGAATTTTATTTTCATGTTTACATAATGGTTGAACTAGGACACAAGATTTAAGCATCACTATGTTTCTCATCAATATTATAATCATGATACATATATTTATTAATATATCAATGAAGTTTAATATCTTGGTTTAAGTAAGATATCCTTGTAATTTAACATCATAAAATAAAGATGTATAATCTCTTATTTGAATAGGAATATCAATAGTTGGACCAAAGATTAGAATCCTAGGAGTCACTATATATACTATGATAGTGGGAATAAATCCATATATAGTTCACAAACGGGCCTTGAACATATATTTTATCATAGTGTAGTTAGAAAATATTGTGTTCCTTTTATGGTCTTTTGAACAAGAATATATTAAGACTGATGTTAATTTATACTCCTTTACCATGTTAGTAATCCCTAACTAAAACTCATAATATGAAATGAGATATACATTGTGTGATAAAAAATTGGTTGAAAATTTTTACTCCACTTCATAGGTTTGATAAAAAATAAGGATATAGGATTATCCATCTCGAGGAGGCTGGACCCGTAATGGAGATCCATGAATCAATACATTTCTCATTTGAGTGATAATCAAGCCAGACTATGTTCTTGACTAGGAAAACATTGTTGGCCAAACATGTATATAGTTTGGGTGTATTCTACCTTTGTTTTCATTGTTGTGGTTGGACCCAATATTGGAGATATTTGCTTCACTATGTATCATATGTGAATTGGAATAAAGACAAAAGTATTTGTATGACCCTGAGAAATTTAATGGCATGAATTGATGAAAAAATGAGACTAATGTGAATGTGGGTGAGTATTTTGGTTGAACATAAAAATATGTATTGGGCATAAATATGTATCTAGTGACTGGAGGAATCAATATAAACATAGTTTTTGTTGTGAAATCATTATGATGTTCTAATTCATATGTAGGTGATGTCATTTTTCTAATATTTTTATGTTGTTTCCAGTACAATTTTTATGGGATTCACTACATTTCACTTTTGAAAAAGAATAAATACAAATGCAGTTCTCTATGAACCATGATAGTTTTCATCATGTGGCATGCACATGGGTCACCCAGCATGGAATGATTGGATTAATTTATATAGTCTGAATATTAGAGGATTGTTTATCACTATATATCCTGTGATTATTTAAATCAAGACACATTTAGTTCATGAAATAGAGACTCCCTATTTGGATTTATCTCCACACCAGCATAGTGGAATTCAATCATTATTTTATATAGATATGTCTTGTGTGTTTTCAATCATTTATGAAATGATGATTCCCATTATGTATAACTTTATTTTGTAAGATAGATTGTGTAAGGATGTCTGGGTATTGACGATTTTTTGGACCAGTGAGGAATATAATCCCAATGGTAAAATATTCCTTGAGGTCTATATTGGGTAAGAAAATTATCTAATTAATGGAGAAAATATTTTGGTATGGCCTAATTTCGGAGGTCAAGGCATCCTTACATTCAATATGATGACATAAATAATACCACATTTAGTTCCTGAATATGGAATGTATGATGATTTATTCTAGGGGTGATGACCTTTCTATTTATGACAATATGGTATTGTGTTGTATAATTTCATACAATGTGGATGTTAGAATCATGAAGTTAATTATCTGATAACATGCATAGGGATGTCTTTTTTTAGGTTATGTGATGAATGATGAATATGATGATTAATTTCATAAAACTAGGAATTTTAACCATGAAAATTCATGGAATACGATCAGGATGATTTAGTATGTTATTATATCATATAAATCATCATGAACCATTCATTGGTGGAATATTTTGTATGTTCATTAGTCAAAAAAATATGATAATAATATCGATTGGAGTAGTATTTATGTATGACATATGTTACACCTCAATTCAGTTCCGACTATATATGTTTCATTAAAAGTATCATCATGGTCATGATGACAAACACCTTCTCACATTAAAGGAAATATTATAGGAGAACCTTTTTTTAAAGGCTCACGTGATTTGGTTTTGCTAGATTTCTACATGATGCAATGTATAGAATATCTTATCGTCCATTCATTATAATTAATATATCTATTTGTAGTATTGCAATTGTTTTTGTTAATAATGGAAACAGGTGATTCGAAAAGAGTGAAATTTAAGATCGATGGGATGAACCAACCCAATCTAGTATACTAATGAGTCTGGGATCGCCTGTGTGGTAGTGAAGGTCATGGAATAGTTTCCCAGAGGCCATGGAAGGGTTTTTTTGGATATTATTTTTTTCATTATCTACCGAAATATAGATTATATTCGATTAATTAATGTTAAAAGCATATATCTGTCCATTAGTCACACTGTGGAAGAGGACCAAATTGATGGTTTTCATGTCAAAATACAAATATTTATATTAACCTTTCCTATAGAATATATATTTGTTCCATTTTAAACCAGTATTCAATGAGGGACAGCAAATTTGGTGATGAAGTTGGCCTTGACAAATATTAAAATGAACATTACCCCAACTTCATTGATGAGTACATCTTCCTCACACATCAAGAGGAATATAGTTTTAGTAAGAATGTACATGAACTTTGTTGCTATTGAGAGATGATATTATCCCATGACATAAATTCGTAAATTGAATAGGGTTTGGAGTACATGGATTTGTGAAGAAACTCTTGATATTAGAATATGGACAATGTGAGAATCTGATAGTAATTTTAATTTTTTGTAAATTTTTTGTAGTCAGTGTGGGCCAATAGTACCCAATCCGTCATTTTTAATGGGAATTATTCAATAATGATACATGGAACCACCTGAGGTAATGTAAACCTCCTTCATGACTACAATACTATCTTCTCTATTAATGCATCGGAGAATGGCCCCATAATAGATCTTCTTTGACAGTACCTTTTGATGATTTCTACCATCATACAAAACAATGTTAATTTATTTTCATCATTTCAGATCATTCAAGGATCATCTCGTGGGTGTTTTACATTTTGAAGGAAGTCCAAAATGGGTGTCATCCAATTTACGGAGGCTCCCTATTGTTCATGGATGATACTATCTTTGTTGATCTCGTCTATGATATCTCAAATTAATTGTGTGACCATTCGATGGTGCAAAATGATGATTTGTATTTCACTCTACTCTACATCTATTAGATATATGTATATATTATCCAAGTCATATTCATATTCAATTGGTGATGGTCATATAAGATTAAACATAAATCACCTTTTACCTTTAAGTGAATCACATCCACAAAAAATGCCAGCTCTATCTATATAATGAGAGACTGATAGTTTGTTTAATTTTTTGCACCCTTTCAGTAGTAGGTAAAGGTATGGTAGGACATAATTTTTTATAGAAATCACTACGACTCATGGTACCCCGTTTTTTTTCATCGGTCATCCTTACTTCTATATTTTGATCTCCCAAATGACCCATAGAAATTAATATCCAATATATGTGGTCTCACATGACATTAGAAGACCTCTACATTGGGTAATTTTTTATCAATTGAATTCATTTATACTAGGGATTCTCTTAAATAAATGAAAATTACTAGAATTTGAGTAGTTTCTGAGGAATGACAATGATTTTAAAGAACTATAGGATGAGAAACCATTGCAACAAACATCTGGTCAACGTTGAATGGTAGAAAATATACAAGATTACAATTCTCTAAGTGTCCAAATGGAAATTTTGATGCCTTAGGTAGCTCCTTTGTTTCAATAATGCAATTCTTAATGGTAGATAACTCATCTCGATTAATTAATAATGAGTCTCATCATCAATCGGGGTTTGCTAAGGTAATATTTGGTTTTTTTCCATCGTCCAAATCCTTAATTTTATAAGAGTAAGGAACATAGTGATCAATTTATGATTGTATCATTAAAAATATGTGGTCTCCATTTTATATGAGGCTTAAGAACTGGTCTACTCAAGAAATATTTCTTGAGATTGATGAATGATTCCAAACAATCATTAATCCACAAATATATAATCCCCATTTTACTGATTTTTATAAAGGAAATGAATTTTGGGGCAATGCTAGAAATAATCCACCATATTTTGGCTTAGATACCATGAATCCTTCTCAACTATATGAGGTTGGAGTATGTGACATGCCAAATATTTCCTTTGCCTTCTCAAGGTAGACATATATTCCATGATGGAGTATGATTATGCTGAGAAAAATACCTAAGGTATTTCAAAAAGATAACATCATGTGGTTCTTTTTCTGGATAAGATAGCCCAAATTATTTAATATTGTTTCAATATATTCCAACTGTTATAGGAAATATTTTTATTTTTAAAAAATCCAAAATGAATAATTCTTCAAACAATCCTAGGATGTGTTAGAAGAAGCAATGCATGGATCATTTTTATAATGCACCGACATTCTTTAGGCCAAAGGGAATTACATAATAGAAATATACCCCATATGGTCCCTAAAGGTGGTTAATTCATCATGTTATTGGCCCCTTTAAATTTCATTATATCTGTAATATCCAACCACGAATTTGAGATTTATGTATGTTCCATCGATCAACAGTTCAATGATTGTGACTTAGAACTCATCTTTCAGAATGTTATGGTTAAGATCATTAAAATAGATGAAAACACTGATTTTCCCCTTCCTCTTCATTAAAAGGACTATATTACTAAATATTTTTTAAATTATACCTCTATATTGAGGTTTTATTTGATTATCTTCTCAATTTCAACTACAATTTATGAAACATGTGTTGGGTATGTCCTTATGGATACATAGATATAACACTGATAATCCTTTGGTAAGACTTGCTGATTAGTGGATACCCCAGTGTAAAATCCGAAAATTTCTACGTAACTAAAGGAGAACACATCCCAATTCTACTTCATGAATGAGTTTCATAACTATTTATCTTCAGATGATTTGTCCACAATGATCGAATTGGTCTATAAGTGTTCATTTATAACCATATTTATTTATCTAAGTTCATCATTGGTGTTAAGTAATTCCTCCTCAAATTATTGGGGAAAAACTATGGTCCACATACACCTATTGTTCCACATATTATAATTCATATTGTTCCATATGGGGATGATGTGGTTGTGTAAGCTCTCCTAAGTTAAGATATGAGTATATATCATAAAATTCAAAATTCGAACCAACTTACTGTAATCCAAATGAATGTATGGTATTTCATTGAAAATATATAAATGATGGAAGATGTATTTCATTAACCCATTTCCATGATGAGACATCCTATTATACCTTATAAAGTAAGGTATGGTCTTTTTGGATCTCTTATAAAAGATTGGTGGAATTTTATTATGGGATTTGATGATTTTCTAGGGAGTCAGCCAACATTGAAAGTTGTTGGACATAGTGGCGAACAATGAAATTGTGAATACCCATGAATATGTTTCTAAATATTAACTCATATTCTTGACATATTTTATGGGTGACACATTTTCTACGTTTATCTATTAGAAGGTATTTTCTGGGATAATTTTTAAATATTTCGGGGTGTTTCCCCAAGCACCACAAACAACTAGGAGTTGTCTCCCTTGCATATAATAGAGACTAACATCAATATAATGTGAATTGTAAGACTCAAATGGAGATTCATTGTAATGTAACATCCCAAATTTTCAATTAATTAAATATTTGATGCATTTAGGATACAATGAGGATATTGTCACATGTGGATGCAACTAGAGCCATCCACGATAGCCATAAATATTGTATCTTGAGTAATGAAAAGAAATGTTGGGTCTGATACATTTTATCCAAATTAATCCATGTGATTTATTTATCACAATGGTATTTAGACAAATTTATCATATCCCAATAGTATTGGTTCATGAGGTTATTGGTTTTCATCATTGTAGCCTATGTATAAATATTTCCATTCTGGTATGATATCAATTGTAGATCTATTGTTAATGAATGATTTTTTAAATAAAAAAATTTTTATAATGTCGTCCATGTATAGGGTTCATATGTGTCCTTATATAATTGGATATTCATATTGATCATCGAAGGATATTACAATGGGAAATTGCATAGTATAATTATAGATCCAATAAACCTAAACAATGGAGACATAATATTCAAAATTATGGGGGATTATAAATGATTCTATGAGTTCTTCCCTATGAACTATTGACATGCTCATGGAATCCATGATTGATATTTTTTCCAGAACCATGGATAACTATTTGAGGATGTCATACTTTTCTTCCCAAGGAATTTTCTTCCTAGTGTGGGATTCTCTATCATAGGAAAATTAGTTAATGGAGTTCATGAAATGGATGGATCATACATCAAAACTTTAATTGGATGTGCTAAAATCCATGGTAGGATAGACTGGTGGGTCTTCTTTCATATTGTGGGAAATCTGTCACATGTACCCCCTTATATTGATTTTACTATGGGGTTGGGTCAAGGTGATTTTAGAATTTTAAGTGGGTTGAAATTCTTATGTTTGACCTGATGAAGGTATCGTCCACATGTTAATGAGACATTGGCAGTCTGATTATTTATATTGCAATAATTATTGTTCCCATCAAAACTATGCCTACCCTAGTATCCTCATTTTCTATAGCCTCTTCATCTACATCCCCAAATGAGTGTGGGAAACTATGATTCAAATCGACCCTCCTCATTGGAGAAATGATCCATTAAAAAAAATTTCATAGATGGGAATAATGATTAAGTCCTCATATGATGAGCAATTTTCACGCCTAACCATTTCTAGTGGTGACATTTAGAGTGGAAGATACCCTTTTATGAAATATTATGGAATAATGATTGAGATACATAACAATAATGTTGGGACAGTTTAGTTTAATTATCTTATGGTTCCTCCAAGTCTCTCTAGTGATGATAATTTCTAAATGGGTCAATTGTGAAGGATTTTGGTGGTGACAAATTTGGATGTATTGTATCGGAAGAATATATAGTCATATTTGGTTCATTTAACCATGCTGAGATAAATCCATGAATCCTTTTGATTGTCTTTTGAGTTCCAAAAAAATAAAACCTCCATACCATTATACTAATGAATTATTTCCTCTCATATCATTCACCATTGGAATGAGTAAAAACATAAAATACATGTGTTGTTGGATTTCCATGTTTTACTTTCCTAGATGCCATTATTTTCTATTGGTATTCTTTTATGATGAATAATTATTAAATGGTGTGCACTAATATACTATATAAGTATAAATAATGTGTATTCTCATTGTGACCTACATAGTTGGGCCTCATATGATATCTATGGTGGATAAAATCAATGTCCATAGTTAATATAAATTATTATTAGACATTATCATCTTAGAATGAGTTAATATTATTCATTGTCTCCTTGAATTGATTCCCCCTAGGTACCCTTTTATAAAGCTAGTGATTTGCGGGGTTTCAGTTGATTCTTATGGGGTCCTGCATGATATAGTGTGGGTTTTGATGATATGGCCAGTGTGGAGGCTATATTAATTGTAAATGTTTTTGAATCTTCTTTTACTATATGTTCCCCCAGGACTAGTGGAGTTGTTCTAGAAGTAAACATTGTATGTTTTATATAAGAATACATTATTTGATAAATGGTATTGAAACCCTTAAATAACCATTTATATTTTTCTAGGAGATGTATAATTCAAAGAATGTTATGACAGTTTTCATCATAGAGAGTGAGAATTTCCTCATTTGGAAGCGATATGATCAGAGTGTAGGGTAACAATTTCCTTTTAGCAATTAAATATTAGCCTCTATCATTTTCTCACTATCATCAAACAAATTGCTCAATGATTGTAGTTATTTAAATAATTAATATGAACTAAAAGAGGAATTGTCAACAAAGATCATCACATCATGTGATCTACAGATTTAGTAATTTGGTGAACCATATGATGGTGGTCCCTTGCATGGTCTTCCAAAAGATTCAATGTTTCTGTACTTGTTAATTCACATGACTTTCTATGTTTGTATTAAAATGAGATTAAAAGAGTGTAATATTTCTTTTTGGAAAAGTGAACTATTTGATGTTATAATCAATGGAATCCTGAATATTAGAGGGGAAGCATTGTCACTCAACCATATAGTGTAACGTCACTATTCCAGATATATTGTTGCACACCACTCTTCCATGGAATCTGATCTTGCTTCCAATGAATTGATGGTGTTTATAATAACATGATTAACATTTTGTTGAATTGTATCATGGAATGTTGTGAAAATAGTTAGCACATAAGGTGTTGGTTCATACCTTATTTTTGGATGATATCTATTTGATTCCATAATTTAGGTATTTTCATGAAAACATTCTGATTGTCTCTGAAATGGATATAAATTTGATATCCATCCCTAATCACTCTTATGTAAACCGATGGCATGGGCACTATGTTGGCTGACATTACAAGGCCTACATAAGTCACCAGCGTGTGCACTTTTGTAGATAAACCAATTGGATGTGTACATTAAGGATATTCTTGTGGATTATATTTGGTAGGAATACTATATCAGAGAAACTCAGCTCTGAGACTCCTCAAATATTTCATTTATAAATTTATCCTATGGAATCATTATACCATCATACCATGCTCATCCCCATTAAATGTGCGATATGGTTTTTATAACACAATACATGTATTATATTATTTAGAATTGTTTTTATGAGGAGGAAATGACAGATTTGTTTCAAGAGAGTACACAATTTCAGTGACTCCATCATTCCAAATATGGACACCATCATTTTTCATAGTGTGTTTCTTGTTCTTGATGGAAAAAACATTTACATCCTCTTATTTTATTAAATATTTTTTTATTTTATCTATGGGATTTATGTCCATGATATTTAATAATGAATATAAAATTTTGGGCATCAAACTCTATTTCTAACTATATGAGGGTTGTTGTGTCCTTCACTACATTCCATTCAATGTTTTCATCGTGTTTCTAGATAAATTGTGACATGGAGGGAAACTACACACAACACAGTTGTACAAATTCCTAATGGGGAAATGGTTCATGAGGTGAGATAAATTGGGGAAAATCACCTATTTTTCTTCTCACTAGATGAGAAGTTATTGATTTCCAACCAATGGGTTGTTGAGGTAAAAATTCCATTGGACCTGAAGTATGGGTAACAACTATTCTATTTTGTATTGTGCCTTGGGACAAGTGTGTCATCCTTGGATGGAAATTTAATATAAAAAATTTCTGTATCCCTATGATATGGGTATGATTCTGTATTGCAGCAGATTCAAATACTATTACCCCTCTCTTTGTCACAAGCCCCATGTTTGGCCATGAGGTAGATGCAATTTGTGGTCTATAAGAGAATATGTTCCTTTGGGTGTTATTATAAGTGCTCGATTATTGGATTACCTAATATATAATCCTAATTAATATACTGGTATTCCTGTCACAATTCTTTCCATATGAATCCTGTCAATGAGCCTAATACTTTTTATTCATACTTAATAGTAATTCTTGTTGAGTGAGTGGTATTTATAGACAATGAGAACATCCTGATAGCCACCTTGGAATAATGAAATTAAAGAATTTCATTTATAGTGGGATATTCAGAAAAGTGAATGGATGAAATATAATGAACCTTCTTCCCCTATTACCCATATTGAACCACATACATGGAATAAAAAATTAGACATAACCAATCATGAAATTAATTGATGCATGAAAACAAAATGCCTTGAGACAACTTAGCATAATTTTTTCTCTACGTATGTGGGATGTATTCTGAGATAGTTTTGTTGAGATGATCTGAAAATGTTTTTCACATGGTCTGCATACCCATATATGTCAATAATTTTACATTTAATTGGTGATGAGTTGTATAAAAATTCATATGAGTGATGTCTATACATTCTTCTTACAAAGCCTTTGGATTATCGAACTAAGAAGTGGTTGATAGAGTAACATAATATGTACATCATCATAAGATAATTGACTTATCATGAGAAACAAATCCTTTGGTTATTCTACCATAGAGTCATATAATTTATTAGTTCATCATTATCACTTCTTGATAATGTTTTCAAAATTAGAAAAGCCAATGGAGGTCTCATTAGTAGGGGAACGGTCTAGGGGTGGATTGGATGATGAGTATTTCCCATGTGCCATCATCTAGTTGGGAAATGATTTACCTTTTAATTGATAGGTATTATAGAATATTTTTCCCCATATTTTGATGTTCCTTACAATATGTATGATTTCTCAAATTTGACATGGTAAATAGAGGAAATTCAACATAAATTTCGATGTCATTGTGGGGAGATATTTCATTGTGAATTCCAACTTAGAGAAGACCACACTAGTTTACTGATATATGACAATAGATAGATGTAATTTAGTTGATAACCATGTTATGCTCTTCGGGGTGGAAGGAAGTGAAGGGATGGCCATCTTTCTTAAATGAGACTTTACTAAACAGAGGAAGATCAATGAGAATGACATTATTTGAAGGAATTCCAACATAGCTTGATGTATGAATGTTGGGATAATTTATATATTTTATACCTTGTGGATTATCATCATGGAAAAATAATGAATGAGGATGACCATATAGATATTTTCTTTTCTGGACATTTTGGGCCTTCCATGATGCTCATCAGTAGATAGACTATAATGATCAATTTTTTATTCCCAAGATGGAATCCATCATGGTATAATCTCTAGGGAGGGCCTTCACAGCATCTTGTAACAATGATGTGGAATGTAAATTCACAAATAATATTATCGACCCTTTAATTTGGTAATGTATTTTTTATGATCCTAAAACACCACTGATCGATGTTTTATGGCCTCAGGAACATCACATTCCAATAGAGAAGGCTTATAAATATGTGATTCATTATTTAGATGCCTTTGTAGTGAAGTTTCATTTTTAGGAGCTCTCTTAGAGGATACTGTGTCCAAATAATATAAGTTATGATATTCATATATTAGTTCATGTTTTAGTGGCTATAGTGTTTCATAATGGATATACCAATAAGAATTCGAATATCATGCGTGGATATATACTAACCTTAGAGCATATACCAATATTGATCAGTACCCCGTAGTTGGAACATGTATTTTTCGCAATCTTGTTTTAAATTAATCATATAATGAATATGAGGAACCTATTTTATGGTATAATTGATTCATATATTCTTTTGAGTAACCATATCATTGTGTGGAAGAGTTACCTCACATGTGGAAGTGAGTTCATAGACATGACTCTTCTAAGTTTCCACTAACACGATATAGTTTTGAAACATTTTAGGCTATGGGTAGAAATTTACGTCTAACCCCCATCATTTATATTATGTGATGAGAAAAATCCTAATTGGGAATATTAAAATACTCCCATTCTAGCATGGGGAATACATTGTGATTATACCATTAATTTGTAGCTGAGATATATTTACTACACTATCCAATTTTCATCATATTTTCATGGAAGGATTGTTTTGATATAGAAGGTAATTGAATATTCATCTATTTTCCCACCATAATTGAATGGCATGCGTGGTAATAAAATATAATATTATTTATATACTGGTGGGTTTCCATCATATTTTCATTTCATGATTTATGTGAAAGAGCATGCATTTTAATTTTGTCATATTTTGTCACCATATTTCAATGGAGGGATTATTCATCGACAACAGAGATTATGGATTGTTCCAAAAAAAATTATCGTCACCATCAAAGATCCACCATGGGGACCATGTTTTCATTATATCGGCTATAACTCATGGGGTGGTATACACATAATGGTGATGATATTCAGTTGCATGATACTGACTAGAATGGTTACTGACATAGGGCCCTTAGGCATTACCCCGATACTATTGGGATGTAGTTACCTGTGATAAATTCACGAGATATCCTAAGGTTAGTGAGGAACAATTAATCTAATTTTGGGTAAAGGATCCCAAAAATTTTGGAGATTCCTACGGGGGTTGTTTGGTTTAATATTTATGGCCATAAATTTGGGGATGGCTAGTGAGGATACATATGCTTGGGGTCCTGTCGAGTTTCCTTCATGGTGAGGACAGTACCCTTCTCGTGGTACTCCTTAAACAATGTATTCAAAACACATATTTGATGATATTGGGTGGATGATGGAATCCCTATTTTGTTGTTGGAACATGCATGTGCAATGGAAGATGTTCATGTCATTAAGAGATTATGAGATTCTATTGGATTGAATAATTTTATGATGAATAGTGTCTATAATACATGATACAAACACAAACAAAAATTAAACCTAAAATTAGAATCTCCATAAATGAAAAAATTAACCAATAATCATTCATTTACTGATTCATTTTCAAATTGAAATGGTCTTCCTTAATATTAATACATTCAACTTGGTTAAGGATTTTTTTCGTCTTCACTATATTGGTCATAACGAGAGGGATTAATGGTGTTGGCCCATACAATGGGAGATGTGACAAAATAATCATGAAATAACCTTATGTAATTATAAGTTTTGTGGTTTTATTATTACCAAATAATACAAAATGGGTTCATCATTCTAAACTATCACCCTTATTTTATGGTTTTGTTTCAAATGTTGTTTTCTTTGTGGAACCAATAAAATCAAAGGGTTCATATATCCATGATGATTCATTTACCTACATTAAACTTCTAAGAACCCATTGTGTAACCTCTCCAATGATATGTAAACACACAAATTGTTTGATAGGTTGGGATTTTAGTCTCATCGCATGCATTTCAGAGGAACAATTACATGTTTCATGACTCTCTTATATATATATTATATGGTCAAAGAACCATCATATGTGTCTACCATTACCTAGTGATTTGATTTAAGGGTATGAATTCTAATAACTATATTCCAATAATTATGTAGTCTACACATTGATAAAATGAAATCATCAGTTTTTAGTTATTTATAATTCTAAAATATTTCAACTATTCTGATGGAAAAGATTTTTTTAAAACAAATTGTTATCAGTCAAATATTGTGATTTAATATTATTAAGAATGACTAATAAATATTGGTGATGGATTTAAATAAAAAATAAAAAATATTTACTTTATAATACTTTTAATACTTTTTTTTAGAAAAATCTATGAATTTCATATGAAAAAGTCCATTCCTACCATTAAAATGTATTTCATTCAAAATGAATCACCACTTATAGATAACAACGTTTAAAATTAAATTCAAAAAACAATTAAAATTTAATTTGATTATATTTTATTCCATTTTTGGTGAATAAGAACCATTGTTCATCCACATGAATAGTAAACATGGAAAATAATCTCGCCTAATTAAAGGATTAATCCTGTTAATCTAGATTTAATTTTTTTTGATAAGCCATATTTGTTTATAAAATTTATTTTTCGGACAATATAAATATATTATTATAATTATATTCTAAAATTAGATTATTTTTATGTGAAATTAAATTGAAAATGACAAATATATTACTTAAATAAATGAAATTACAAAATATCACCCTTATTGTTTTTAATATCTATTATTTGTACATAAAAGTAAAAAAACAATCATAAAAAAATAGAAGAGTTTATTTTTTTAATAAATGAAATTATTTTAGAGAAATTAATTAAATTTCATTTTTTAATTATTATATAATGGCCATACTTTTTTATAAAAAATCGATGCAATATATCTCCAAATAATATAAAAATGTAATAAATGACATTAATAGTATACTGTGAAACATAATTTTAGTAATTTAATTTGTGATAAAATATTATATTTGAATATAACAAATTAATATTTTTTTATATGATTATACATGAATTAATAATTAGACTTCTTATTTTTTAGTGAAAATATGTGAATACTATCTACATTTATAATTATGTTATTTTGGTAACAAATATTTTATTAAATCACATAATAACCATAAAAACTAAAATATGAAAACATTATATTCTATGGTCTATAATATCATCCATTTTACATGTATAAATCATTTAGAACAATATTTTTGGATATTTCATTAACTATATTATATTTTTTTAGTAATTTTTATGAGGTATCATCCTCTATACTTTGAAATGAAATATATACATTTTATTCTACAAATCACTACCATCCTTATAGCTGAAACACCCAATTATAAATTTTCATCATGAATTCCATAGAAACATTTTAGATTTTTTAGTATTCTCAAATTATGATCTTTAGGCACCCTAAGAGTAGGCCTAAAGGAATTATTCCAAGAATTGGTAATCGCCTTAACAAATCACATTATCCTAACCACTTGATTAACTCATTGAAATATATGATATTTATATTAAAATAATATCATAATTATTTTATATATATTTAAAAAATATAATTATTTTCAAAACATCATTTTTAAAATTCATTGAAATCAAAATTGATTTGAAAGTATCACCTATTCTTACGCATGACATTCCATCTCCATTTAATGATACAATGAAATATTCATCAATATGTGTTATTAATGGGTATTATTCTAGGATTAATGAATAAATTAATTATTTTTGAAATTTTAATAATTTTTTAATTATAATATCACATATAGCTACTTAACATCTATTACAATATGAAACGACAATGCCATTCTTGTGTATAAGTGGACTACCACCTACATGAAATGATGTTATCCATTTCCCCTTTATATATAACATGGATGTTAATTAAGATTAATTATATGGATACATGTGATATATATTAAATAGTAGTTATTATAATAATGAAATTTATTTATTATGTTTATTTCATTTCATGATTCAAAAAATGGAAAAAAAATTCATGTGTATATATGCCCTATGGTCACCATGTACGATGTTATTGAATTTTCTCTATCTGATATTTTTAAATGACTCCATATATATAATTATATATTTTTTACGTAAGATATTTATGTTATTATTTAATTTTTTAGGTGAAGGATACAAGATAAATGTAAAATGATAGGAATTACTGAACTAAAATACTGATGTTAAACGAAATAGTTACCACCCATAAATTATAATTTTAAAATATAAATATTGGAAAATGGGGTGTTGAAATGTTATATGGATGTTACATGTAAGAAAAAATTAGGTATTGAAAAGTAATAAAATTAAATTTATTATCAAGTAGATTGGATTTATTTTTTATAATAGTGAACTGAAGGTGAGGTTTTTCTTTTCTATCTCGTCAATATTCATGATTGCTTATGTTTAAGTCCCCATTAGAACATTTACATGATCTTTATATTCCATACCCATGGTTTCTATACAAATATTTGATGATTTTATTATTATCCTATGATTATTTTTAAAATTATTTTGTATAAATCTTTGACTATTTAAAAATATTATTAGAAAAGGAAATTTTATTTCATTACTAAAAAAGATATTGATGGAAATTATAAATTGAAAATTTTAACTTATAAATAAGGGCTTTTTATTATCAAAAAAAATGAAAAAAATGTTTTTGAATATTAAATTAAATGATAAAATGGTAATATTTAAATAACAAATTTCCTTTATAATTTAGCCTCATTTTAAGATGATTTTTTTTCAAAATAGATATTCTATTTTCATCAATATTTATTTCAATTTATCATTCAAAATAGTTTTCTTATACGATAAAATACATTGATGTTACATGATATTTACTTGGAAATGATATAGGTTTAACATTTACATTTTTTATTTGGATGATTTTATTGATGAAATTTATAATTTTTTGTGAGACACTTTCTTTTTCATTGGGTAATTCTATGATAAATTTATTTTGAACCCCAATTTTTTAAATGGGATTTGATATGATGAATTTATTAAGATTTTAAAACACATATTTGTATGTTTTCATTTATGTGAATGGTGGGATGTATATCTTCACCAAATAAAATGGTAAAATCATTATTTCTCATGATTTAGTTATGGGAAACAAGTGAATGTTCTTGATACATTATGTTGTACATGTTGAATTTCATTATCCGTTATGGGAAAAAACTGGATCGGCTTTATCAACCAAGGTTAATATTTGAATATTCCTGATCTAAATGTCTTAATAGTAAACCTTGAAAATGGAAATGTTTTCTATATGTATGATTATGAAAACAAGATTTATAACATGAATATATTGTCCATGATTTATTTTTAATGAGTTACAATTTTTATGATTCATTTATTTGAAAAGGATAATTTTTTATTCCTTAATCTGTGTCTATTATCTTTTTTATATTACTTATGAAATTGGTAATTTATTTTCATAATATCTACACTTATTTTTATCTTCTATATTCATATGTCCATCGATTAATATATCCCATGTTTACAATAATTGAACATCTAGTATGAACCTTTTCTTATGTATACATCCTCTAATTAATAAATAATTGTTTATTTGGGTATTATAATGGGGAGTTTGGTGTGTAATGATATTTGTGGAATATATTGATTATATTTCATAAATTCAGAATATTTTATATTTAGTAACCAAAGGCCCAAAAACATTATGGTTATATAATGAATCATATTTCTGTGTACTAAATATTTATCTAAATGTTTGTAATATTTATTTGTGAATGTTCATGGCGATTATAGTTTGTATTAGTGTTGTTTTTAGTCAATCGATCATGATTATGTATTGAATGTTTTTAGGAAAACCATAGGTATAGTCCTTTATAAAGGATACAATCCAAATGTTATTTTAATGACCACAACTAAATAAAGTTTAAATTAAGGTTTAATAGAAGAGGATTCAACAATATAGACATTTTATAAATGATTTTTCAAAATTATGTGGTTGTCTAATTTGAATATTATTTATCACAATATTATATTTAGTTTTTTTAAATTGTTAGATCCCAAATTAATCAGGTCAATGATTAATTTTCGTAGATAATATTATGATTTTGCACCTACAAAACCAAATGATTTAGGATATATATCCTTGAATATTACAATTGGGATCTTAAAAAATTCTCAATAAATGAATATTTCCATGTTTTAAAATTATCAAAAGAGAGAATAATGGACTATTGTATATTTCATTATGTAATATAAATCTTTATTTAATGGATTTTTTATTCACTATTTTATGATTAATGGATCATCCCCATGGAGAAACCATTTTCTGTTTGATAGATCATGGGCTAGGAATTTGTTTTCCTAATTGTTTTTCATAATTAATGTGGAGAATATCAATAGTGAAATACAAAAAAATACTAAAATAGAAATAAATGAAATACATGTTATTGAATGTTCTTAAGGTAACATTCATCATTAATTACATATCTTATATTATACATATATATAATTAGATAGAATTTATTAAGCTCAAGAAAATGGATAATGTATCCATTGCCACCTATGAGGATATTTACATTGATTGATTCATTGGTGTATTTAAATAAATTCTCTAAAAGTAATTAGTTATCATATACATCATTATCTAAAATGAAATTCTATTATTTTCATTCAACATAGGAATGGAAATATGTGATTCACACCATTCCCAATATTTTTATAAGAAAAGAAAGATAAAATCTAAGGAACACTCAAATATATGACATGGTTTAATTAAATTATAGACATTTACATGATATAAATATTGGAAGAGACATCGAGGTATGATTTCTAACTGAACTAGGATGTTATTTAAATATGTATGGGTAGGTCATAAATTCCATGAATGTCAAAAGGTGATGAATATGTCGGTAAATTAAATAGTGGAAAATAATATTCCAAATAAAGAACCACCAAATCAATAGTTATTCAAATCTAATTAATATGATAATTTTTTCAAAGAGTGCATGAATCCATGGTATTTTTGTTTATATTATTAATAACATCCAAAATCCCAAAGGTAATTGTATCTCATGCGATCAAAATTAATGAAGTGGGTTATGATAATGACATAATAAAATTAGCACTTATTGTCTTTTCTCGTATATATGATTTATTATTTGATTATAGATATAAAAATTATTTTAATTATAATTGATTTTATAATAGTATCTATAAGGAAACATTAATTTCGGACATATATATCGCTTATATTTATATAATAATTCAAGACATTTCATAATCACATGCCCATAGAGAAACATATTTTATTTTATCCGGAGACTAGAAACCCAATATTATAATTTCATGAATTATTTTCAACAACACCCATATGGATCTTCAAAAATTGTACTCCTCTAATTCAAACCATCCAAAAAAAAATTCTTTATAACATTTTTATGGAAAAATATGAATTGACATACTAGACACATAGTATCGGTAAACATATGCGATATAACCCTACGATTTTATGAGTACATATGTAATGAATAAATGTATATGATCATTTATATAATTTATAATGCTCAAATCCAACCATTCAGATATGATAAATATGATTCAATGAATAAAACATTATAATTTTAGAAATCATCTATAATAAGAGAGTTGAATCACCATAAATAAATCTTGAATCATTAGCTCATTTCCTAAAATACAGAATGGTTTAAAATATATAATAACATTTAATATTCTCGAGATAACTTATAAATCAATATACATAGTGGATCAGGACATATAAAATGTTTACCAATTTTTACAATGATTCTCCCATTTACTATAGTGGATTGGGAAACACCATTTCTGAATAGTGTATCAAGAACATCCACTTGAATCTCATTGTTATAACATCAGTTATATTACATTAAAAAATGTATTATAGGGGGATATTGGTCTTATATATATCATAATGAAAACCATACATTTTTACACCAAAATATGAGACTTTTTTGTAACACCCCATGATTTCTTAATATTTTATCTCATTAACGAAATTCAATGGATTACACTACATGAAACACCATGTTTGGGGGCACCACAACATACCAAATCGGCTGTTTGAAAATTGGTTATGAATATTATTAACTTCATTTTGAATCTAATAATAATCTATATAATTATAACATCCATATTTGTTTCCTCTTAGACATAATATAAGAACAAATTATTTTTTTCTGATAAAATAATTATTTTTCAAAAAATTCAATTTTACCACCTTTCAATGGAGAACCGTTTTTAAAAACAATATATGACTCTTTTATATCTTCATTTTATTTAAATTAACGTCTTATTTATATTCAAGACATAAAAAATTTAGTTTTGATAATTTTTTGGTGTTTTTTTGATAACCTTAATATTTTTGTGAATAGTGAAAAATAATTAATTTTAATAGAAGAAAACATTTTTTAACAGAATAATTTATAATGGTAAATTATACATTTGAATGGTTTCTAAGTATAATTATATTATATTTTTATCATTTAATACGATGTAGGCAATTATAAGTAATTTTACATTTAAATTTGTCATAAACACATTTCAATATTTTGATAGTTTTTACTTTCTAAAAACATGTTTTGTTGGTTTTGAAAAAGAGATTTAATTTTAATTAATAAATTAAACATATATGTTATAAATTTGGTAAAATATACTTCATTTATGAATTCATAATAAAAAATAAATTTTGGTGAATTCTTGATAATTTCTGAAAACATTCAATTATTGATGATTAGTGAAAAGACTGAATTATTATTTAAAAATTATTATTTATTTATGTAATTAGTTATTTTAAATTTATTTATTTTAGGTAAAAATAGATACATAATACCTATATATGGTCAACTTAATTCATTGGAGTCATTTTATAATAAGTATATATATGTAAAATTTTATTGAACTTTTTACCGTATTTTACCCACCTTTTAGAGGCATTTGAATATTTGCATTGAAATTATTTTTACATATTCGGTGATTGAATTTAAAAAATCCGAGGGACATGGTTAACATAAATATGTAAAACCTGGTTCAGTAATATGAAAATAATTTTTGGTGAATTGTACCTTTTGACATTTATATAGCACGGTTGAAAGTAAATAGGGTAATTAAATGTAACAATGATATTATAATTAACATAAGACCTATCATAATTCAATTGGATAAGAATATTTCGACTAAAACAACCTTAGGAATAAAATATGATCTTTTAGGTCAAATTGGATTATATCAAGACATTTATTATTATTTTATTTTAATTAGAGTTAAAAGTGTTAAATTCTATGTTTAAGAATTAAAACATTTTTACTATTGGATTATATATAAGATAAATTTGACTAAAAAATTAATTATAAATGTAAAAATATTTTGTACATAATTGTATTTTATTTATAATTTTTAGACATTAAATTATTAAATTTATTTATGACACAATGATGATGAGGTATTTACCTTTTATAATGAATTATTAAAATAATTGATATTATAAATATCCAGATAAATATAATTTAATACTTGTGATGAATTCCACTAATTTAATAGGGTAATATGACATGTTAGGGTTGATTAGAGAATTTTTTTTCAAATTGATAATGTTTTTATGAATTTTACAAAAACAAAGTACCAAATAGTGTCCAAATTGCCATAAATTAGTTTTTAAAACTAATTCTATATTATTTAGTGATATAATTTTACTAAAAATACAAGGTTCAGTCAAAGTACATAAATAATTTTATTTATATAATTAATTAGCCACTTGATATTATCTTATAAGTATGTTTATAGTATGTTTATTAACCATATAGAGTATGAATACAAGAAGACACAGTAATAGTTAAAAAATTTAACTAAGAGTTATATCTAGAAGATAAGTTTCAAATGTTAACAGAAACATGTCTAAAACCTATTTGATGAGATTAATTCGACCCAATACCACCTGATTCTCAAAATAAATTTATATTGAGATATTATAAACTGAATATGATTGTATATTAAATTAATTTTCTAATCATTTTATTAAGATACCCTCACCCTTATTATAAAATGGCACTTCCCCATCGTTAAAAATCACAGATCCAAAGCTATTTGGATCATCCATCCCCTTCAAAAATATCCTCCCAACATCCATAAAACAATCTTGAGTCATTAATTTTATCAGAAGGCCAACCTAAGAATCCCTTTTGATCAACTCAATAGGAAACACCTGAAGAAGAGATAATAATTTCACCACCCTCTTTCATGTTATTTTCTTCTTCCACTTCAACTTTCATTATTGTTTTCATACCAAAATAATAACACCAGCACCATATACATAATTGTTTCTTATTATAATTATGGTAACACTTTATTCATTATTTTATCCATCCTATAAATGACAGAGTCACCATACGTTTGTACGAACGACTTACCATCTCCATGTCGTGGGGTAGTTTGTTATTGAAACAATTCATTATATGGATGGGAATAATAATGTGTATAATTGATGTAAATAATAATTATAACATGTTAATTATTCTGTGTATATTATGTACCATAAAATTACATACGATTTTACTATCAATATAATGATATTGTTGATCGTGCGTACTTACGGATTACCGTCTCCACAACGCGGTCAGATTCATTCCCACGTTCACCATTCAACGATGATTATAAAAATATATATTAATAATAATTATGTAACATATGACATAATAATTCTACTACATATATATGTGTCTGTTTTAAATTACATATACCATATTCACTTACTTCTGTTCTATACGATATAAAAACGGAAACAATGTTTATGCGTACATATGATCTAATGTCTCCATAAATAGTGCCTTTCATTTCATATATATATATATAATATAAATATGTATATTCTTAATATATATGATATATAAATCATGTTTTATATTCTGTAAGTATTTAAATCATTATATAAATGATACGATCAAGAATAACCAGTTAAAACACATACGATAACGAACGTGATTATTACGGAAAATGTAAATTTAAAATTGATATAATTATTAAATGGGTAGTATAAAGTCATAAATGAATCATTTATGATATAATAAATATGAATATGGTTCATGTATAATTAAATAACAAACAATGGTCTTTATATAAGAGGATACATGTACCCTCAACCAAAAGAAAGTTCAAGGTAAGGGTTAATTCAATAATCTCATTATTATCCGAGGTTGTTTTTATGTATGTTTCTATTGGGGCATATTTATTATCCTTGTCCATGATTCATAAAAGTGTTTTATAATGGAATATATTTAATTTAATTTTTTACTAAAACATGATGTTAAATGTTTTAATTATTTATTCTTCTAAACCTTTCTCATTAATGTCCAGGTTTTCAAAATGGTTTTAAGGATTTATATATATGGGAACGAATGTTTTAAAATGTTAATTCATTTAAAAATATTGAAAATGGAATGTGACACTTTGGTTAAAAACTATCATTTAAATTACATCCTTTTTTAATTATGTTACTTAAAAATGATCTAATGAAAAAGGGATATTTCACTCAAATATTTTTACTAATCATTTTCAATAATTTCAACATCCATTACAAGGTATTAATCATTATCGATGATGATTTAATATGATACAAATCATCCATATTGTATTGATGATTTTATGATTTTTTTGGATGTGGATGTATTATTTTTATATCATTCATGGTTTATGGATAATGTGTTGAAATCTTGTATGTTAGTTTTAATTCAAATATTTATCTTTATTTTAAACATATTCTTATGAGGAATGATTTCGACTTTGTATGTGATGGGTGGATCCCACTATAGCTTCTCGATTCATCGTACAGTCTCATGAGAAAAACTAGTGTCTTAGCATAAGGCCTTGACAAAATCTTCTCTGTAGTCTTGGCCCAAGGCCTTTACTATGTGCTTATGATGTCTGGAAAGTTTCGTTTCGTCATCATGAAATTAGTTATTGATATTATATGTGATTATTCGACTAATAGAATATCAATGTGAAGAATTAAATGGAATAATTTGATTTATCTTTGCAAAATTATCTTGAATTTTATGTTTAAAAGTATTTTGTTTTATTTTTATACATTTACTTAATTTTTTATGCTTATTTGGGAATGTTTATGCTATATTTTTATCATTTCTGAGCATTTGAGCTCACCCCTTTTGTTTGTTTTATTTTTCCAGGATTTCAAGAAGTGTTTTATGATTCATAAGCATGGTTAAGCTTGGGTATTAATGGTATTACCAAGGGATCATTTATGTTTTATTTTATTTTCTAATGTGAATTGTAACTTTCTTGTATGTAATATATTTTCAAATACTGCTTAACTGATTGGTCTTTCGGGACTTGATTCCTTGTAATAATGCCATTGTATTAAAATAATTCCCCAACTCTAGGATTCTGGGTTTGGCATGTTACTTATGGTATCAGAGGATTTTTAGAATCAACCTTGGAAATAGATTTAGATAAAAATCGATTAGAAAACATTTCCCTAAGATATACATTGAGGATTAGTATAGAAGAAAATCCTAGAATTTTGGTAATGTAGAGATATTGTGTATTTCCTATCAATACATCAATTTCTGGATATGAGCAGGTAGAGGAGGCTCTGGCACAGATGTACATAGGCATAAAAACTCCAATAAGAAATTTTGGGCTAGACCCATGGTATCTTAGTACATGAAAATGGGAATTTCTTCACTCTTGGTTCTGACACTCCCAGGGGATATGCTTAGGATAATTCACATTTTCATTACATGTATTTATGAATTATTTAAGAGTAAATAATCTCTCAATGAAAACATTTTATGATTATATATTATATGAATAATATTTTCAAATTACATTTGTTATTTTAAAAATATAGAATAATACAATGCGATTCATAAAATAACCTAGTGTATTTCATAGTTAAAAATGGTTCCTAGTGGAAGGAATGGGAATTACAGAAATACAAATGATCGTATTTTTATGAAGGATCATACATTTCATAGAATTGAGCCCACATTTAAAAGGGAAATAATCTCCCACATATTCCCATCATATGAAGAAATAATATCTTATGTTAATAATATATGTAAATAAATCATTATGCCTTTTGGATTTGAAGTGATGAAAGAGAGGATGAATTGGAAGAGGGAAATATTGATAAAGGGAAGAGGGGATAGAAGGAATTTTCCTATATGTGATAACTGTGGAAAGAATAACCTTGGTTAATTATTGAAGGGAATGAGAGTTTGTTATATGTGTGGAAAAAAGGACACCACATACAAGATTTCAAGGGTTATAAAGAGGTTTCTAATGTACAATTATTCATCATCATGGAGTTGGGACACTATGATAATCAATGTCCAAATCATCAGAGTATACCCAAAATATTGTTATTCGGTAATAGTCAAGTTATGAAACTACCGAAGATGAAGATGAATTATTATATTTATTATTATTTTTATTAAAGTATTTTTTAATTTCATTATTGTATTAATGATTTAGAAGTTATAATAATTATATAGTATATAAGGATTGTGTTGTAGTGCTATTTCATTAAGGAAATGAGATTGTGTGGAATAATGAAAAGTGACTCAATAACATTTTATCTATTTTGGAAAATATATGGTTGAGAGAAATATAATCCATAATATGGTTCTGATACCGAGTTAGTTATTTTGGAATAATATAAGATTGATTTTGATAAATCATATTGGATATTTTTGACTACCTTAAAACAGGTTAATGATTTGAATATTCCACCATTTTTGGTGTTTACAACATTTTTTGATATAAGATGTTTATCTAGTATTCATTATAGAATATGGGAGAATGAATGTAATCAATATGGGTTTATGTTAATTCATGTTGTTACCATTTTTTAAAATAATACATGATGAAGGTATTCACTTGTTATTACATGGAAAACAGAATCCTCATTTTGTCTACCATTCATATAAATTTTGGACTGTGAATTTGGTCAGATGTATTTTGGAAAAGTCTAAAGGATGGAATTGATTAAGATTGACACTGGATACTATTATTAAGGATAAATCATTTCTAAATATTATATTTGGATCATTATAAAAAGTAAAACACAGGGGTCGGGTGACAACCTGTCATGTCTGACAAGGCTACGAGACGTGAACCCGCAAATGAAGGGTTATAAGGGTGCATCACCTATCACAGGCCCATGTGATTTCCTTGTTTTTATAATGTAGTTTTTTTAAAATATTCTACCCAATGAATTATAAATTTATTATTTTTGTAACACCATATAATTAGTATAAATAGAATATTTTTTTAATTTTATTATCTTTTGGAGTGAAAGATGAATTTGTAGTTGGAATTAGTTGAAGGATGAAACTCTACTTGTATAGTATATATATTTTTTCTCGCATTTAATGATTAAATTATTTCTTATACTTTAAGGAAGAGATCCTGAACCCAATAATGTGTTATCCTAAAACCTTATTTTTTGTTGAACTGATGATATTTTAAGTCATCATATATTGATGGCTTTGAGGCCCTCAATTGTACACTTGTTTGTAATTTATGACCTCAATAACTCACAATAAATATTTTCATTTTTTCACCTATTATGTATCTCTAATTTCCACCATTGTTCTCTTAATCGAGATCATAATTTGGTGGTGAATTTTTCATTTCCCTTCCTCTCTTATTAAGACTAAAATTTATTAAACCAATTTTTTTTGTGGGTTTTCCACAAAAGTGTTTTTCTATATGTATCCTTTCAATTTCAATGAACAATTTAAAATTGAGAGGATGAAATTTATTGAAGGATATGAGAATTTTACACGACAATATTTCATAGTACGTTATTTTATGAAAGAAATTCAATGGATTATTCTATACAAAACATTGTGTTCGAGCACACCACAACTTACCAAACAAGATGGTCAAAAATGGTTTATGAATTTAATTATCATTATTTTGATTCTAATATAATCTATTTAATTTTACCATCCATGTTATGTGTTTCTTAGACATAATATTAGAACATATTCATTTTTTCAGATAAAAAAGTAGATTTTAAAAAAAGAAATTTTACCTCTATTTAATGGAGAACCATTTTAAAAGAAATATTCGACACTTTTATATAATAAATTTATTTAAATTAAATTCTTCTTTATAATCGAGAAATAAAAATTTAGTTTTGATAAATTTTTGGAGTTTTTCTGTTAAAATTCATATTTTTTTGAATAGTGAAAAATACTAAATTCTAATTGAAAACCACATTTTTAATAAAAATAATTTGTAGTGTTAACTCATACATTTTAATGGTTTGTATGTATAATTAAATTATATTTTATTTATTTAATTTAATTTAGGTCATTATAAGTAATTTCACAATTAAATTTGACATAAACACATGTCAATCTTTTGATAGTTTTCACTTTTATAAAACCTATTTTTTGTTTATGAAAAGGAAAATTAATTTAAAATTAATAAATGATACATATATGGATTCAATTTTTAAAATAGACTTCATTTTTTTATTTAGAATATCAAATTTCTCATAAGGTGAATTTTTTGTATTTTTCAGAAAACTTTAAATTTTTGAGGAATAGTTAAAAACAATATGTTACTGTTTAAAACTAACTTTTTATTAATGTAATTTGTTATTTTATTTTAATTTATTTTTGGGAAAAATATACACTTGATACCTATATATGTTCAATGGAGTTCATTAGAGTCATTTTATAATAATTTTTTATATATATAATTGTATTGATATTTTAATTGTCTATTACCCACCTTCTAGGAGAATTTGAAAATTTGTATAAAAATAAATTTTACCACTTCTGTGAGTTGAATTTCAAAAATTTAAGAAACATGGTTTTCAATAGAAAGTAAAATGTGGTTTAATAATATGAAGAAATTTGATGGTGAATTGTAACTTCTGAGTTTTATTTACAACGGTTAAATGTAAATAGGACAATTAAAGATAAAAATGATATTATAATTACCCTAACACATGTCCTAATTCTATTGGATAAGTGTATTTAGACAAAAAACCTTATCAATAAAATTTTATCCATTAGGTCCACTTGGATTAGTTTAGGTCATTTATTTTTATTTTATTTAAAAAAGAGATAAATGTTTTAAATTCAATGATTAATAACTAAACCATTTTTAATATTGTGATAAATATAAGATAATTTTGACTTTAAATATTAATTATAAATATAAAAATATTTCTTACATAATGATATTTTATTAATAAGTTTTTTACAATAAATAATTAAGTTTATTTACGACACCAGGATGATGTAGTAAATAAACTCTTAATTAAATATTAAATTAATTGATATTATAAATATTCAAATAAATTTAATTTGATACTTTTGATGAAGTACACTAATTTTCTAGGTAAATATGACATGTTAGAGTATATTAGATAAGTTTTTTTCTAAGTGTTAATGTTGTTATGACTTTCACAAAAACAAAATACCAAATATTGTCAAAATTAGCATAAATTAGTTTCTAAAACAAACCCTATAGTATTGATTGATATAGTATTTCTAAAAATAAATGGTTTGGAAAAGGGATAAAATAATATTATATACTTCATTAATGAACAACTTGAGGTTCTCTTGGATGTTTATAGTATGTTTATTAAATATATATTGTACAAATACAAGAAAACATGGTAAAAGTATAAATATTTAATGAAGAGTTAAATCTAAAAGATAAGGTTAAAATGGAAACCTAAACATTTGTAAAACCTATTGGTTGAGATTATTTAGACCCATAAACTACTAAGGATCAAAATAACCTCATTTGGAGCCATTTTAAACCTAATATTATTGATTAGTAAAATAATATTCTACTAATTTCCTAAAGTGAACCTCACACATCTTATAAAAGGGCACATCCCCTTCTCTCAATATCACATATCCAAAACCATTTGGCTCGACCAACCCCTGTCGAAATATCCTCCAATAATCCGTCAATAAAACCTATATTCATTAATTTGATCAGTAATCCAACATAAGGAGCCCTTTTGATCAACATAAAAAGAAACACCAAAAGAAGAGGTAATAATTTCACCACCCACTTTCAAGTTCTTTTCTTATTCCACTTCCTCTTTCATTGTTTTTTCCATATAAATATAATAACTCCAATACCTTATGAATACTGTGATGTTATTATAAATATCGTACAACTATTTTTATTATTTTATCCATCCTATAAATTTCAAAGTCACCATATGTGCGTACGTACAACTTACCATCTCCACATCGTGGTGTAGTTTGTTATTCAAACACCTCATTATTTAGATGGGTATAATAATGATTATAATTTATGTAAATAATAAATATAAAATGTTAATTATTCTTTATATATGATATTTTTTACAATTACATATTATTTCACAATCCAGTTAATGATATTGTCCCTTGTGCGTACTTACGGATTTCCGTTTCCACGACGCTATAAGATTAATTCCCACGTTCACCATTCAATGATGATTATAAAAATATATATTATTCATTTGTAAATAATATATGAAATAATAATTCCACCATATATATATATATGTATTTATATATGTATTTACTTACATATATCTTATTCACTTACTTCCATTTAATACGATATGAAAACAACAACAACGTTTATGTTTACGTGCGACCTACCATCTCCATAAACATTAGATTCTATTTCATATATCTATTTATTATAAATATTTCTATTCATGTTATATTGGATAGATAAATCAAGGATTATATTATGGAAGTATTTAAATCATTATCTAACTGATACGTTCAAAAATAACATGTTAAAACACGTAGGATAAAGAAATTGGTTATTACCCAAAATGTTAATTTAACATAGAAATAATTATTAAATGGGTAGTATAAAGTCATAAATGAATAATATATTATATTATAAAAATAAATATGGTTTTGTTATAATTTATTGACATACTATTGTCATTATACAGGATGTTAAATGTACCCTCAAGCAATCGAAAGTCCAAGGTAAGGGTTAATTCCACAATCTTTTTATTATCTGAGAATGTTTTTACATTAGAATCTGGTAGGACATATTTATTATCAATGTACTTGTTTAATAATTTTTTTTTTCAATTTGTGTCTTTTTAAGGGACTTTTTTACTAAAACATCATTTTAAATGTTTAATGATTTATTCTTCTAAACCTTTCTCATTAATGTACTAATTTTTAAAATGGTTTTAAGGATTTCTTTATATGGATATGAATGTTTTAAAATGTTAATTAATTTCAAAATTTTTCTAGTGGTATGAGAAAATTTGATTACAATCTATCATTTAAAATACTTCCTTTATAAAATATGTGGCTTTTAAAAGATTTCCCGAAATATGGATATTTATCTAATAGATTATTACTAAACATTTTCAACTATGTTAACATCCTTTATGAGATATTAATCTTGATTGAGGTTGATTTATTATGATACAAATCTTACATGTTGTATTGATGTTTTTTTGTTATGTTTGACTGTTGATTTTTAATTTTTATAACATTTATTGTTTATGGGTAATGTATTCATATTTCGTATGCTAGTTTTATTATGAATTTTTATATTATGATTAATCCTTTTCTTATGATGAATGCATTAAACATAGTAAGTGACAGGTGGATCCCTATATAGCTTCTCGATGCATCGGTAGGACTCGTGAGACTAGCTAGTGTCTAGGCACAAGGCTTTGAAAAAATCATATTTGTATTCTAGGCACAAGGCCATAACTATGGGGTAATAAAGTATGGAATTATGAAATCCATAATTTTGAAATTAGATATTGATATTTGTAATGCCCCAGCCCCAGTTAGCAAGAGTCGGTGCATTATTACATAACATTGGCATGATCACAAGAAAGATCAAATCTCGAAATATCGATTAGTTTAGTAGCTTTGGAAACACTAGATATCTTCATAAAGTTTTACATTACAACATAAAAATAAAAACTACAACAACATAGTCCCCATAGTCCACACTCTTATCCCCTCATACTATCCCTACAGGTCATTCATAATTTACTTCTTCACATCCTGGGAAAAATAAAATATAGAAAAGGGGTGAGATCAAATGCCCAGTAAGGATAACAATATATCGAAAACATTCATAAATATTAATAAACATTTAAGGAAATGTATAACTAAAACAAAATACTTTTAAACTTGAAATTCAACATATTATGGAAAAAATAAAATGAAATAATTCTATTTAATTATTCACATGGATATTATATTAATCGAATAATCACATGCAATATCAATAACCACTTTAATAACGATGGAATCCATAATGAAAGACTATCATTACCACATAGACAAGGCCTCGTGCCAAGACTACAAATAAGATTTTGTCAAGGCCTTGTGCCAATTCACATGTTTTTCTCATGAGACCTACCGATGCATTGACGAGCTATAGTGGGCTCCACCCGTCACATATTAAGTCTAAAGCATTCCTTATATGAACAGGTTTAAACATAACATAAACATTCGTATTAAAACTATCATATGAAATGTAGATACTTCATCCATAAACCATGAATGCTATAAAAACAACACATCCATAGTCAAATATATCACAAAACCTTCAATACAATATAAAAGTATTGTATCATAATAAATCAACTTCAAATAATCGTAAAATCCATCAAAGGATGTTGACATAGATGAAATCAAAACTCTTTTTAGAGAAATATCAAATTTTATTTTGAAATCATTTAAGTGTCATATATTTATAAAATAATACTCTTTCTTTGAAAATATTATTATAATCTTGTAAGGGAAGCTTCAAAGATTTTATAACGGTGGAAAATAGCTGCACCTGCCCTATATGTTAAAAAAACATCCTTACCTTAATTCTGTCAAAAAGGTTAAAAAGGACCTTGTTTGGAAAACGATGGAAGGATTCTTTTATAAACAACTTATAAAAAGTCATCCAAGGGTATAAATTACTTTAGCACATATTCTTGTAAATAGTAAAAATGATTTGAAATACACTTTTAAGAATCATGGGTGTGGATGATAAATAAATCCTAGTAGATTATTACGTATAAACATCCTCGGATAATGAAGAGATTGCTAAATAAACCCTTACTTTGCACTTTTCCTTGGTTGAGGGTAAGATAATATCTTGTATAATGGTTAAATAATTGTTATTAAATTATACAATAATCATATACATTAATATGATATCATATATGATCTTTTAATATTGATTTGTTAATAATAACATAGAATTATCATCATTTCAGGTGTTAACTTACTCATTTTAATTTATATGTTTTGTTACATAAGCCATGTTTTTCAGGGATAGGTTATATCTTATATAAATATAGAATAATATCAAGTCCTTCGATACTATTATTAATCATCAAATGAGAATTACACTAGAATGGATACGATGGAGAATGAATATCATCGCATTTGTGGAGACTGTAGTCTGTACGTACGCACGAGCGACAATATCATTCTTTTGATATTAAAATAATATTTAATTTTATGGTATATCATATATAAAGAATAATTATCATGTTATATTTAATATTTACATGAATTACACATCATTATTATACCCATCCAAATAATAATTTATTGAATAACAATTACACCACGACGTGGAGACGGTAAGCCAAACGTACGCACGTATGGTGACATGTCATTCAAAGGATGGATAGAATACTGAATATGGTTGTACGATGTTTATAATAACATAAAATTATATATAATATAATGGATTTATTATTTTATAATGGTAATAACAAAGATAGACGAAGTGGAAGAAGAAAGGAACTTGAAAAGTGGTGGTGAAATCATTACCTCTTCTTTGGGTTCCTCCTTTTGATTTGATCAGAAGGGATCCTTAGGTTGGATTCCTGACTACAAAAATGCCTCTAATATTATATGAGGGATGTTTATAATGTATTTGGGAAAAATTTGGCAGAATCAAAAGGCTTTTAAGGTGTGAATTAATGAGAAGGGGGAGTTCCCTTTTATAAGAGGGGTGAGGGGGAACTTTGGAAAAGCTAGAAATATTATTTTATAATACATTCATATTCGGTTTCTAATGGCTAAAAAGCGAATTATTCAAAGTTTAAAGTGGGGATGGGTCAAAAAACACTCAACCAATAGAATTTATACAGGTTTGGGTCATTATTTTAACCTTATCCTTTAGTTTTAACTCTTAGTTAATTAGTCTGACACTTACCATGTAACATTGTATTTTTATATTATATAGTTAATAAATTTACTATATACCTCTAAGAGACCCCCTAGTGGTCCATTAATGATACACCTATCATGATATAAGTCTTTTGTCCGAACCATATATTTTTAAGAATTTAATACCAATTAATAATATTATATTTGTTTTAAAAACTCTTTTGTGATTATTTTGACACTATTCAATATTTCATTTTTTTGAAAATCATAACAGAATTATTACTTCAAAAAAAGTTATTTAAGACAATACTAACATTTCATATTAACCTATAAAATTAGTGTAATTCATAAAAAGTCTCAGATAATATTTATTTGGGTATTTATAATATCCATTATGTTATTTTTTTCAATATTATTGTAATTACTACATCATCGTTGTGTCATAAATAAATTAAATTATTTATTGTATAAAAATTATAAATAAATATAATTAGGTAGGAAATATTTTTATCTTTCTAATTATTATTTAAAATCGAATTTATTTTTATGTATATCCCTATATTAAAAGTATTTTAGTAAATACACTTTTATTTTAACTCTTCTTTGAATTAAATAATAATAAATGTCCTAATCTAATCCAAGTGGACCTAAATGATAATATATTATTCCTAAGGTTGTTTTTGGTTGAGATAAACTTGTCCAATAGAATTAGGAAATGTGTTAGGGTAATATTAATATCATTTTTACCCTTAATTACCCTATTTACATTTAACCGTGGGAAATAAAAGTAAAAAGTACCTATTCACCAAAAATTATTTTCATCTCATTGAACCACATTTTACTCCTTGATATTAACCATGTCTCTTGGAGTTTCAAAATTCCACTCATATAAGCAGTAAAATTAATTTTTAGGAAAAATTTAGTTTTTTAACTACCACTTTGTGGTTTCACTATTCATCAAAAAATGAAGTTTTTAAGAAAAATACCAAAAGTTCACCCTAGGCTAATTTTAAGTTTTTGAATCCAAAAATGATGTCCATGTTGAGAAATAAAATTTATAAATTTCAAAAGGTGGGTATTACTATTCATAACGGCTAGTTTGATTGGTTGTGGTGTGTTAAAACTCGATGTTGTGTACAACACACACTATTGCATTATTCAAAGAGAAGCGTACTGTAGAAGCTTGGGGTGCTACATTCTCCCCTCCTTCAAATAATTTAGTTCTTAAAATTTATAGAATACTACTACATGAAAAGACTCGGGTGGTTCTTCATAAAAAGTTCCTAGGGTTCCCACGTTGCCTCTTCCGTCTTCTGGTTTCTCTACAGGAGTTTTACCAGAAAAGTCATTCGGTTTCTCAGTACTTGTTCTCTCATATCAATAATCGTGATGAGCTCTTCGCAATAAGACATATCAGGTTTCAGTTCTAATTCATCATAGGTGAGTGCTTGCGTTGGGCCAGACATGTATTTCCTTAACAGAGATACGTGTAACACATTGTGAACTTTGGAGAGACTTAGAGACATTGTCAATCGGTAAGCTACAACCCCAATTCATTCTAGAATTTATAAATGTCTGATGTACATAGGACTAAATTTACCTTTCTTACCAAAACGTATGACTCCCTTCCATGGAGATACCTTTAGGAAAACATGATCACCGACTTGAAATTCCAAATGCTTCCTTCGATTATCTGCATAGATCTTCTGCCTACTTTGAGATGCTGTGATATGGTTTTGGATTACCTTCACCTTTTCCATCATTTCCTCCACCAGTTATGGGCCTACATGTTTTCTTTCACCAACATCATCCCAATAGGTTGGTGTGAGACATCTCTTTTCATATAACACTTCATATGGTGCCATCTGAATACTCGAATGGAAGCTATTGTTATAGGAAAATTCTACTAGAGGTAAATATTGATCCCACATAACCTGAAAGTCAATTGAATAGGATCTCAACATGTCTTCTAAGGTTTGAATAGTTCATTTTGATTGTCTATTTGTTTGAGGGTGGTAGGCAGTTGTCAAATGAAGTTTAGTATCCAAGGATTTCTGAAGACTTTTCCAGAATCTTGGAGTAAAACGGGGATCACGATCATAAACAATCGATAGGGGTACTCCATGAAATCTAAAAACATCATTAATATATAGTCTTTCTAGACGTTCCAGTGGTATATCTTCTCTTATAGAATGAAAATGTGATGACTTGGTAAGACGATCAAAAATAACCCATATTGCATCATTCCTTCTAGGAGACTTTGGTAGCCCCATGACAAAGTCCATCGTAATATTGTCTCTTTTCCACTCCAGTATGGTAAGAGGTTTCATGACTCCTACAGGCCGTTTCCTTCCAACATTCACTTGTTGAAAAACCATACATCTTGACACAAAATCCGAAATCTCCCTCTTCATGTTGTCCCACCAAAAATGTTCCTTCACATCTCTATACATTTTAGTTCTCCCAGGGTGTATAGAGAAATTGGAACTATGAGCATCATCCAACAATTCCCTTTTTATATCAGGTATATCGGGAACACAAAGCCTCTTCCCAAATTTCAAAATTCCATCTTCATACACAAATTCTATCAATCTCCCTTCATTCACAGCTTTAATATTCTTTTGAAATTATTCATCATCGGTCTAAGAACTCTTAATCCATTCTAGTAAAGATGGTTTGGAAACCATTTGAAAAAGCATTGATGTTTCACCTTCCATGGTTATTCCCATGTCCATCTTTACTAGATCCATGAATATTGGATCCCATTCAATTCTCATATTGTTCAAAACTCCATGATCTTTTCTACTCAAAGCATCTGCCACCTTGTTTTCTTTCCCTGGGAGGTAGTGTATCGTACAATAATAATCCTTGAGTAATTGAAGCCATCTCTGTTGCCTCATTTTGAGTTCTTTTTGTGATAAAATATACTTCAAACTATTGCGATCAGTATAAATCTCACATTTTTACCACAGAGGTAGTGCCTCCATATCTTCAAATTAAGGATCACAGCTGCTAACTCGAGATCATGAGAAGGATAGTTTTGCTCATGGATTTTCAACTGTCGTGATGCATAGGTAATAACCCTATCATTCTGCATAAGGACACAACCAAGTCATTTCATCGATGCATCACTATAAATAATGAACCCATCATTCCCTGATGGTAGAGTCAATATAGTTCCATTGACTAATCTTCTCATCAGTTCTTCGAAACATTCTTCACATTATTTTGTCCAAACAAATTTAACCCCTTTACGTGTGAGCTTTGTTAATGGGTTATCCTAATGGGAAAAATTCTGGACAAAATGTCGATAATAACGTGTTAAACCAATAAAACTACATACCTCAGTTATACTCGTCAGTGCAAGCCATTCTTCGACCGCCTTGATCTTAGAAGGATCAATAGAGATTCCATATTTAGAGACAATATGTCCAAGAAAAGAAATATCCTAAAGCTAGAATTCACACTTGCTAAACATACCATATAATTCTTGTCTTCTTAGGGTATTCAGGATAATGCGCAAGTTCTTTTCATGATATTCATAGCTTTTGGAGTATACCGAGATATCATCAATAAATACCACCAAAAATTTATCGAGATATTCCTTAAAAACTCTATTCATCAGATCCATGAATACAGTGGGTGCATTAGTCAATCCAAAAGGAATTACTGTAAACTCGTAATGCCCGTACCTGGTTCGAAATGCTATCTTCGGAATGTCTTCCTTCTTCACACACAACTGATGGTATTCAGATCAAAGGTGAATCTTTGAAAATTATTGAGCTCTATACTGTTGGTCAAATAAATAACCAATACGAGGAAGGGGATACTTGTTCTTTATTGTAATTGCATTGATCTCCCTGTAGTAGATACATACCCACATATATCAATATTTCTCTTTGACAAAAAGAATAGGGGCTCCCCATGGAGAAACACTAGGGAGAATAAATCCCTTATTACTCAATTCCTCTAGTTGTTTCTTTAGTTCAACTAATTCTAAAGTGGACATTCTATAAGGGGTCTTCGATATAGGCCTTGATCCAGGAATTAAATCAATGGAAAACTCAACTTCTCATTCTGGAGGATGTCCAGGTAAATCATCCGGAAACAAACCTACATATTCTTTCACAATAGGTACATCCTCTATTTGAACATTCCTTTCCTCACCCACTGTAATTTCATCCTCTTCCTCCTCAATTACTGAATTTAGTTGAGCTACTGGGGGTCGATCTAGATAATAATTAGGTAGTGACGATTCGGCTCTAAAGATAAGGTGTTCCTTATCATCATCGTAAAAAATCGTAACCTCCTTCTTCTTACAAAAAATCTTCACATCATGGTCTGAATGCCAATCCATACCGAGGATTATATCAAACTCAATCATAGTTTTGATGATGAGATCAGCAGATAATGAACATTTATGTGCTCTAATGGGGACTGATTCACAATACATTGTTGCTATGATACTTCCCTTAGGAGTTTTAACTGACAACTCCCTTGTTCAATCAAATTGGAAATATCCAATTTTCTTAGCAAACTATGAAGATATGAAACAATGAGATGATCCAGAATCAAATAATGCATTTTCTAAACTTGAGGTAACCATTAAATTACCACCACCACGTCTTTCAGAGCTTCTACCTCAGCTGTAGTGATATCATAAGCTTGGCCTTGATCACTTGGCCTTTTATAAGGTAATTTTCACTGATGCTTAGGACATTCATTTTCATAATGTCCCATCTCCAAAAAATTGTAGAATTGGACATCGGTAGCTTCCTTCTTACCATTGCAATCATGAGTTTGGTGGCCTTTTTCACCACACTTGTAACAAACTCTCGTTCCTTTTATGCAAGTACCGGGGTGTTTCTTCCCACATTTACTACAGTATAGATATTCAACATTTCCCTTCTTCCCTTTATTTCCATTCCTATATTGATCAGCAGATATCTTCTTCTCTTGCTTTTCTTTAAATTCATATGACTTAGAGAATTCTTTCTCTGTCTTGATAACACATGAAACAATGTCTTTGTACAACGAGAAGTATTGTGAGACTAATTCTCAACGGAGAAATGGTTATAACCCATCAATGAAACGATCAATCTTAAATATTTGGTTACATATATAATCTCCAGCATACCTTGATACCCTTGTAAAGTTATCATCATACTTTCGGACATTCTCATCCTCCTTTTGTCTCGTACTCAGAAATTGCCTTTTCATTTCTGCTCGATGGTCACGAGGAAAATATTTTCTAAAAATAGATCTTTTAACTCTGTCCATTCCATATTAGATACATCATCATCTTCATTCATGTTTTGAATCAATGACCACCATTGATCAGCATCTCTAGTGAGGTGGTAAACTTCCATGATAACTTTTTCCCTTTCACTACTTCCCAAAGCCTGAAATATTTTCTCTACAGAACTTATCCATTGCCCAGCTACTAATGGATTTTTACTCCCATTGAACATTGGTGGTTGTTGCCTCATGTAAATATCTAACATTGATCCTCCACACTGTGGATCAGGTTGCTCCATACAGGTAAGGTTATTATTCATAACCAGAGTGAGTTGTCCCATTATGGTGATTAGCTGATCGGCACCAGTTGCATCACCATCTCCACTATAGATATCTTTAGTAGGATGGAAATACCTATATGGATTGCATGCATTGATACAGTTTCCATTTCTTCCACTAGGCGCCATTTCTAAACAATGGCATAAACTAGATCAGTTTATGAATTAAAACACATAATTTTATACTTATAAAACACTGAACATAAATTGAACTATTTATGGATATAATCCATAATCATAATTTTTTTTTTAGGAAGTATATACTCATAAACACTTCATAATTATTTGTAAAGAAAATGAGAGTTATCCTAAGAATATCCCCCGGGAGTGTCGTAACCAAGAGTGCAGCAAGGCCCGTTGTCGTGCACCAGTTCCCGTTCGAGTCTAGCACAAAGTGGTGTTTTCAGGTTTTACCCCTAGGTACTTCTGTTCCAGAGCTGCCTCTACCTTCCCGTATCCAGACAAGGATGTATTTCCCTAAAAACTCACAAGATATCTAAAATACCAAAATTCTAGGAAGTTATTCTATACTAATCCTGAAAGTCCATGTTAGTTCTATGTGCTCTAATCAAGGTTTATCTAAATCTAGCTTCCAAGGTTTGTAATAAACTTCCTCTGATACCAACTGTAATGCCCCGACCCTAGTTACCCAGATTCGATGCATTATTACATGAAATTGAATGATCATAAGAAAGATAAAATCTCAAAAGACCGATTTGTTTAGTATCCTTGGAAACACTAGTTATATTCCAAGAGTTTTACATTACATCATAAAAATGAAATCTACAACAATATAGTCTCTATAGTCCACTCTCTTATCCCCTCATACTATCCCTGCAGGTCATTCATAATTTACTTCTTCACATCCTAGGAAAAATAAAACATATAAAAGGGGTGAGATCAAATTCCCAGTAAGGATAACAATATAACAGGAACTTTCATAAATAAGAATAAACATTTAAGTCAATGTATAACTAAAAAAATACTTATAAACTTGAAATTTACCATAGTATGTAATAAATAAAATGAAAAAATTCCATTTACATATTCACATGGATATTCTACTAATCGAATAATCACATGAAATATCAATAACCACTTTCATAATGATGGAATGCATAGTGCCAGACTATCATAACCACATATCCAAGGACTCATTCCAAGACTAAAAATAATATTTTGCCAAGGCCTTATTCCAAGAAACTAGTTTGTCTCATGAGACCTACCGATGCATCAAGGAGTAATAGCAGGCTCCACCCGTCACATATTAAGTCCAACGCATTCCTCATTTGAACAGGTTTAAACATAACATAAACATTCGTATTAAAACTAGCATACGAAATGTAAATACTTCATCCATAAACCATGAATGGTATAAAACAACACATCCACAGTAAAACATATCACAAAACCTTCAATACAATATAATAGTTTTGTATCATAATAAATTTACTTCAAATAAGTGTAAAATCCATCAAAGGATGTTGACATTTATGAAATCAAAACTCTTTTTAGAGAAATATCACTTATTATTTTGAAATCATTTAAGATTCATACATTTATGAAATAAAACATTTTCATTGAAATTATTCTTATACTATTATAAGGGAATCTTCGAAGATTTTATAACGGCGGAAAATAGCCACACCCTCCGTATAAGTTAAAAATAACATTCTTACCTTAATTTTGTCAAAAAGGTTAAAAAGGACATTGTTTGGAAAACGACGAAAATATTAGTTTATAAACCTCTTATAAAAAGTCAGCCAAAGGTATAAATGACTTTAACCCATATTCTTTTAAATATTAAAAATGTTTTGAAATACATTTTTAAGAAACATGGGTGTGGATGATAAATAAATCCCAGTATATTATTTCGTATAAACAACCTCGGATAATGAAGAGATTGCGAAATAAACCATTACCTTGTACTTTTCCTTGGTTGAGGGTAGGTTAACCTCCTGTATAATTGTAAAATAATTGTTATTAAATTATAAAATAATCATATATATTAATATGACAACATATATGATCTTTCAACATTGATTTGTTAGTAATATCTTAGAATTATCGTCATTTCGAGTGTTAACTTACTGATTTTCTTTTATATGTTTTATTACGTAAGTCGTGTTTATCATGGATAGGTTGTATATTATTCATATAAAGAATGATATCATGTCCTTAGATACTATTATTAATCATCAAATGAGAATTATACTTGAATGGAAAGGATGGATAATGAATCTCATCGCGTTCGTAGAGACGGTAGTCCGTACGTACGCACGAGCGACAATATCATTCTTTTGATATTAAAATAATATTTAATTGGATGGTATAATAATTATCATTTTATATTTTTTATTTACATGAATTACACATCATTATTATACCCATCCAAATAATAATTTATTGAATAACAATTACACCACGACGTGGAGACGGTAAGCAGTACGTACACACGTATAGTGACATGTCATACAAAGGATTGATAGAATACTGAATATGGTTGTACAATGATTATAATAACATCAATGTATATGTAATATACTGGAGTTATTATTTTAGAATGGTATTAACAAAGATAGAATAAGTTTAAGAAGAAAGGAACATGAAAAGGGGTGGTGAAATCGTTACCTCTTCTTCGGGTTATTCCTTTTGATTTGATCAAAAGGGATCCTTAGGTTGGATTTCTGACTAATGGAAGGACAATAGGATAAAGTGAGGGAAGTTTAGAAAGTATATGGGTAGAGTTTGGCCGAACTAAAAGACTTTGATGGTGTTAATTAATGAGAAGGGGGAGTTCCCTTTTATAAGAGGGGCGAGAGGTATCTTTGGAATAACTAGAAATATTATTATATAATAAATTCATATTCAGTTTCTAATGGATCCAAAGTGGATTATTTAAATGTTAGGGTGGTTATGGGTCTAAAACCACTCAACTAATAAAATTTAGACAGGTCTGGGTCATTATTCTAACCTTATCCTTTAGTTTTGAGTCTTAGTTAATTTGTTTGACACTTACCACGTCACTTTGTATTTTTATATTATATAGTTAATAAACATACTATATAACTCCAAGAGACCCCCAAGTGGTCCATTAATGATACAACTATAATGATATAAGTCTATTGTAAAACCTTATATTTTTAAGAATTTAATACCAATTAATAATATAATATTTGTTTTAAAAACTCTTTTATGTCAATTTAGAGACTATTTAATAATTGATTTTTCTGAAAGTCATAACAGAATGATTAATTAAAAAAAAGTTATTTAAGTCAATACTAACATGTAATATTAACCTATAAAATTAGTGTAATTCATAAAAAGTCTAAAATTATATTTATTTGGGTATTTATAATATCAATTATTTTAATTTGTTCATTATTATGGTAATTACTTCATCTTCATTGTGTCAAAAATAAATTAAATTATTTATTGTCTAAAAATTATAAATAAAATTTCATTATGTAGTAAATATTTTTATCTTTCTAATGAATTTTTTCAATCGAATTTATCTTATGTATAACCCTATATTAAAAATGATTTAGTAAATAAACATTGATTTCAACTCTTTTAACTCTTCATTGAATTAAATAATAATAAATGTCCAAATCTAATCCAAGTGGTCCTAAATGATTATATTTTATTCCTAAGGTTGTTTATGGTCGAGATACACTTTTCCAATAGAATTAGGAGATGTGTTAGGGTAATATTAAAATCATTTTTACTTTTAATTACCGTATTTACTTTTAACCGTGGTAAATAAAAGTAAAAATTTACTATTCAAAAAAAATTATTTTCATCTTATTGAAACATATTTTACTCATTTATATTAACTGTGTCTCTCGTAGTTTTTAAATTCCACTCACAGAAGAGGTAAAATTAAATTTTATCAAAAATTCAGTTTTTTAACTACCACTTACTGGTTTCACTATTCATCAAAAAATGAAATTTTTTAGAAAAATACCAAAAATTCACCCTAGGCTAATTTCGATATTCCGAATCCAAAAATGAAGTCCATTTTGAAAAATAAAATTTATAAATTTAAAAATGTGGGTATTAAAATTCATAACGGCTAGTTTGATTGGTTGTGGTGTGTTAGAACTCGATATTGCGTACAACACACGCTATTGGGTTATTCAAAGAGAAGCATGCCGTAGAAGCTTGGGGTGTTACAATATTTCATCTGATTATTCAGCTAGTAGAATATCCATTTTAATATTAAAATGGAATAATTTGATTTATCATTGCCATATTATGCTGATGTTTATGTTTAAAAGGCCTTTGTTTTAGTTATCTACATATCCATAATTATTTATTCTTATTTGTGAATGTGTCCACTGTATTATAATCCATACTGATCATTTGAGCTCACCCCATTATTATGTTCTATATTGCTACGATTAGAAGAAGTGTTTTACGATTGATTAATAGTGTTAATATAAGAGATTAATGGAATTCTCAAATGTATTTTATATTTTGTTTTATTTTCTAATCTGTAATGTCGCGTTCATGTATGTAATCTCTTTTTCAATACTGCTAAACTGATCAGACTTTTTTGACATTATTCCTAGTAATCCTGCCAATGTATTTAAATAATGCACCAACTCTGGACCTTTAGGGTTGGGCCCTTAGATTTTTGTTTTAAAAAATTACATTTTAACCCTTGTAAAAAAATGAGTACTATAAATATATAATTATTTATCCACAACATAAACATGGAAAAATAAATGGATCTGATAAATAAGGATATTATATTTAATAGTTTCTACATATACCCCTCATAAAAATATATAGGTTTAAAATAGAATATATTTCCCAAACAATACAAATTTTAAAAATCCCAAATTGTATTCAAAACATTGAAGCTCTAAAGCCTCGAATGACAGATCCTCATATGGATAAGTATTTAAAAATAATATTAAATATTAAAAACAAAAAAATAAATCATGTATAGTATACAAAACACAACTAAAAATGTGGTCAATATGTAAAGTTTGTCATAGAAATTAAAACTATGATGGAAATCCCTTGTCTTGACTCTAGTCATCCATTCTTCGAGTTTGAAACATCTCTTTTATTGAAAAACACTATAGATTTAACCAAATTCTATCGTATATTGGATTTATGATCTCAAAGAATAAAATAAAATTTGAAAATGGATTTATGGAATATATTTGTGTAGGTATTGTCCAATATAATGGATTTTGGATGTGTGGGTAGCCATTTATTAGAGACATGGCTGGAATACTTGTAATATTTTAAAATAATATAATGCACACAAATTTTTCACAAGAAGAAATTCACTAAAATTATCTATAATATAAAAAATAGGTTTTAATGTATCAATATATATAGAAATATAGAGTTTGAATGTGTCTATGTAATTTTAAACCATATCATATGAGTTTAAGCATCAACATCCTAATTTTTACCTTAACCACGAAAAATTAATTTTTAATTACTTTACTATTAATTATGATAAAAAACAATTTTGACCATATTTAAAAATACAATTCATTATGATTCCAAATATTGAATCCATATTTCCAAATTCCATTTAAAAAAGTTGAAATTTTATATTTTATATTAAACCATCGGATACGATGAAAAATCGACTTCCCAAAGAGAAATTTTCCAATGTTTAAAAAGTTATATATAAAATATCTATATAAAATTGAATAAAATGAAATAAATTATTTTATAAGACATATAAAAACACTTATTTATCTACTATATTCATCATAATAAATTTTTTAGGATTAAATTTTTTTAAAAAAGTAAGAATTTATATTAGAAACAATCATTTCTCTCATATTATAAAAAAATTATCTTATCAAAAAATTATAAAAAACACCATAATAAAATTATTAAATTATTAATTAAAAAAATGCAAATATTGTCTTAAAATATAAAATTTTAAATTTTCGACAAATTAATTTATAATTTAGTTTGAATAAATGTGATAAAAATTATTTTTAGAAAATTATTATGTTAAAAATAAAATTTGATTATTCTAATCTCATTACTATTAAACAAATAAGATAAATACCAATTATATGATTTTGTATATAATATTTTAATTTCATTAAAATAATTCATAGTAAATTCTTTATTAATTTTATTATTATCTCAAATTTCAGTTTAACCAGAAATAGGTTTTTTGATAATGAATATTGTTATTTAAAATTGGTTTTTCCTTTTAATTTTATAATTAATTGGTCTCTAAATATTTGGTATAATATTTTTTTAAACTGTCTATTTTTATAAATTTTCCAATAAAATGCATACCCACCATTTGAATTTTCTAGTTATAACTATTTTAATAACTAATAGTATTTAATAGTATGTTGTGTTTTTTTAAAACATGATGTTGTGTGTAGTGAAAGCAATTGACCTTATTAAACTTATTCAAAATGTAGAAAATAAATTTCTTAAATTTTATAGGTGTTTTATTCAACCCCATTAAAATTAATATCTCCAGAAAAAATTATCACTCACATAGAACCAATGGAGGATACATTAACTCATTACATCCTTATGATGGGTGGTTCCTCATGCATTCCATTCTGGGGAAGATGCGCCCGTAAAGGGCTCCTGCGATAGGGTTTTCCTCTCGCCGCTGCTGCCCCTTCAGTGCGGATGATGCAGCGTTTCCCCTCGAGCACAGTGTGTCGAACAGGATATCGATGGAGTCTCATGAATTCGTGGTCTTCTCTTGTTGTGGAGTTCCTTTTTGGGACTCAAAGGTTGCAGGTTCGGAACGGTGGGTGTAAGACCGGTCCCCGTCGATGGCACACTCTTCAGAGCGCCCCTGGGTTCGTTCTCAGCAGTTCGCTGTTGACCGGCGGTGTGATTTTAAGCGTCTGATGGTCACGATCTTGTGTCGGTGGTTCTTGGGGTCCCGACCTCTCCCAGGTGAGTGCGGTGGGGTTCCATCGTGTCTGAAGCGGTCGTTTTGGTTGGTGGCGGCGGGTTTTTCAGTTTCTGGGTGTTGCTTTTGCGGTTGGGTGGTTCCTATAATGCCTGACCTTCCGGTAATGGTTTGTGTTTCTTGCTCATCTCGTTTCTTGGTGAGGTGATGTATGGTTGTACTGGTGTGGCATCTTTTGGTGAAATTGGTGAGGTGTTGATTTTGGAGATGGTGATGGTGACGTCGTCGCAGGTGATGTTGTTGTTTTTTTGTAAGTGTTTCTTCCCACTGTGATTCTGCCGGTGGTGATTTTTTGGTGATTTCGGAGGAACGTTGGATTTGTGGTGTCGACGATGGCCGGAGATCAGTCTCGCGTCTCGAGATGAAGATGATGGTTCTGACACTGGTGAAGGGTGGCGCGTGACGGTGGAGGGCTGTCGCTCGACCTTCGTTTGGCGTGCAGACTGAGCAGACAGACTGACGTTGCAGACACACGACACGAGGCCTGTCAGCGCAGTGGGGTACGTGGATGCTCGGGTCACGGCTCGAGGCAGCTGGAGTTTGAATTTGAATTTTATTTTGAAGTTTGAATGGAGGTTCTATTTTTGATGTGGTGATGTGGTCAACTGGATGGTGTGGAATAGTGTTTGGGTGCTGGAAACCCCTTAAACCGGCCATATGAAAATGAAAAAAATGATTAGATTTGCATTACATCCCCATGATAACACATATCATTCTCAAAATTATGGTTTCATAAAAAACATTAATAGGTTGATTGGTATTATTTACTATAATTCTATCATTATGATCCAAAATCTAACCTTCATACTCCTAATTAATTGTCATGATCCCCACATATTCCCTATGTGTTCTATATGAGTGAAGTATCCGATATATACTTCCTCGTGAAAGATACATGGAACACATCATAGATAAGAGAGAGGGTCTGGGAAATCACCAATCAATAAGATACTCTCCTAATATGTTCCTAATGATTAAAAGGAACAATAAATATAGGAATAAAGATTAAATTTTTATCATAAAATAAATTTCATCCAAGCGGTCACTTTGATCAAATCCCAATTCATCTTTTTCCCTATGAAATGAATAATCATGAAAAAAAAATTCATTCTTGAAGCACTAAAATCATTATTAGATCTAGAATTCATTCCCTAATCGTCTATATATATACTAAATCCAATAGAAATAGAATAAATTATTGAATAAACTCTAAATGTTGACTACATTAATTCCATAATCAGTCAACCCTGATGCTCCTTCAAAATTTCTATATCCATAATTGAATAATAAATAATTGAATGATTTATTCTCATGTACTTCATCGATCAACATAAAAATTAATTTAATCTCCAATAATGTCTAAATAAATTTTGATAACTTAATCTCTTCTAAAATTTAAAATAACAAAAAATGTACATTTAAAGGATAATAGAAATTTTATTTCTTAAATTACCACTTATCATAAGAAAAATATTTTCCATTTAAAATATATTATTATCCTTACAATGATATATGATAATAAGTTTATTTATAATAAAAAATGTGATTTCCTTACTCTAGAATATATTTAGAGAGATATTATGAAATTTAATTTTCCTTAATTATTAAAAAAATGTCTTCATTAATCATATTCATTCAATATACAACATGAAATAAAATATCATCTAATGCAACAATTGTTATGACATTCTTCATTTGTGGTTATTTAATGAAATTTCCTTTTATCCTTTATATTCAGAGGGTTTTGTGTCTTATAATTATTATGATCCCTATATTAATGAATCTATTTGTATAATTCCAAAACTATTTACTTTGAAACACTTCTATATAGGTGGTTAATTCTACTGAGCTCTCCCTCCATTAAATTTCCTTTAATTGAATTTTTAATATCACTTATAAATTCTTATTTAAGATGGATATGATTCCCAAACATATAACACCATCTTTTTTCTTCTATGAATTTGGACGGATGCCTCTTACCACACTTCTAGTTAGTAGGTGACTGAAATTTCATTCCACCATTTTACTGATTTTGGTTTCTAAGAAACTTGATCATATAATTAATATCAAAATAGTAGCTGATGGTGAAATCCAAAATTTCTATTTATATCATCATTACATATGAAATGAAATATTTTTTTCTAATAATTACATTTTTATCCATGGCCTTTCATAGACGTGGTATTTTTCCCTCAATGAGTCAAACAATTTTTCATTCTAGGCTAATGAATAAACCATATGAATTGTTTTAATTTCGTTTATATTTTTTATTATATGTACCAATTGTGTCATTGTACATATAAATAAGAAAAATTATTTCTCTATCAAACTATTTACATATAATATGAGGGATATACATTATGAATAAATCCACGTAAACTATTCCCATTCCATAGATTCAATTTCATTGGTCTCCCTCTTACTCATAATAAGAGTGAACCACTGATCAAATTTTCCATCTAAACTATGAGTAGATAAAAAGGGAATTTCACGGGTTGTTAATTGAATAATAGATAAATATTTTAGTTACCAATATATTTATCAACAACTATAGGGAGTGTAGATGGACTAAAATATGTGGGGATATAGAACTTGAAGAACATAATAGAATGGGGTTCCCTCTATTTCTAATTTGGATGTTCCATAGATTAAAATCATTAGTATTTTTGTTGGAATATGACATTTAATTGTATTCAATCTCCCATAAAATTTGGATTCCCATGAAGAAAATCAATTCATTTTCAATTTTATTCAATTTCAACATGGTTATATCAGGTTCCTTCCATTTTATAAAACTAATAATCATATTGTGAGAATGTATAATGATAATATAATACCAAATTATCATTAAAAAACAATAATGTAATGTCTAAATTATTAATCCATATTTACATTCTTTAAAACCTATGGTATATCATAGTAATGTTCTGGTCATCATTCAAATAATTCGTGATGATCGTGTTCAGCTCAATGAACCCTTTTATGATCTGTTACCACTTCAAAGCTCATTAATAGATCCACAACCAATTGTAGTATCACAATAGAGATTAATTTCACTGAAATAACATGTTAAATCATTCAAAAAAGTTATTGGTCATTTTCCTAAACTTTTAAAGCAGCTTTTACATATCCGTAAACATATACAGATCAATATACATAGAAATATCCATAGGAATATCACTAAAGAGAAGTTATAAAATTTTCTATATGTTAACTAAACATATCATATTATACCAAATATAATGTCTCTGGATTTTCATACATAAATATTACATTTTTATATAAATATTTTTTAATATTAATTAACACAAGATTGATGACATGAATTGTTTAGTGTGATTGGATATTAAAAAAAATACTTCTTATTTCATCACTCATATTTAATATCTCTCTCAAATACCTTCACATATAGCACTTATATTAGTAATATCCTAAAAAATCAATTCATCATCGCATGGGGAAGGAAACATAATAATGGGTGATATTAGATTCTCAATAAGTGTAAAAATAGGATATATCATTCTATGATCATATCATGTCATAAGATAATAATAATGGTATATTATCTTGAAAATAACTTATGAATATAATACCCAACCTATAATAGATAATAAACATGATTTATAGAATACAATGTTATCATATTAGAAGACACATACCCTAAGAGAGAAAAGTAAACATAAATCAGTCTTGAAAAATAAGAATAACTCATAAAAGCCTGGGACAATAACAAATATTGAGATTAATTTTTTATTTTAAGGTAAAATACCATGAAAATAAATATAATTGAACAAAACATATCACATGTTTTCATTTTGGAACTGCACACACTTGTTTCCCAAAATTGATCAGGACTGTCATGTTCCCCATAATAGAACACACCCAACAAATAGTTTACCAATAATATATCACGATATATAATGTCTTACCTAATGAATTTGGGGGATATAGGTTTGTCCCATCTCATAATGACAACCATAAATATGTGTTTCATCATATAATAAAACTTTTAACATATCATCACATGGTAACATGTTTGAATAAAATGGGTATCCTAAATATTATATCATTTACTATAGAATAACACCTGAAATATAAATTTTTTTCAAAGATATTTCTTCCTCGTAATAATTATACATATAAATGATGAATAAGGATTGTATCATTTAATCTTATCCAAATTAAATCATATGTAACATTAACATATCGAATCTTAGTTGGAAAATTATATTGAAGGGTCAGTTGGAACGATTCAAGATTAAAAATCCTTTTCATTTTTAAAAAAATTGTTTACAACATATAATATTTTCAAATACCCTTTTGTGGAAAATAAAAATTTAAGATTATAAAGTAGTTTTTAAAACATTATGGGGTTGTGATGGTGGAAAAAATAGTACATGGTAAAAATTGGTTCCATTAACACTATCTATTAAATAGAAAAAATACTTATTTTTGAAACTGTAGAGAATATTACATTAATAAAACATTATTTAAGTAGTAAAAAATGTGTAAAAATTATATTAATAAAAAAAATTAATAGTGAAAAAAACAGATTTTTTTTTCCGAAAAATTGGAAATGAAATTTAAATTCTTTTCAAACAAAAAGATAAATTATTTCTATTATCCATAAAATATTATTTTGGAATCAATAGTTAAAATAATGAATAAAATGGATGAAAAAATGTTATATCAAGAATAAATAATAGGATATAAACATTTAGTGTATTAATGAGAGAGAGATGAAACTATTGATTAATTAGAAGCATAATCAATAAAAAAGTTGGTAAATTATGAGATTTAATTCAAAAACTCATACCATTATGGTATCATTATGTTGTAATCCCCATGGAGGAATAACGTTACATGAACCAAAAAAATCTGGAGAATAAATAACTTAATTTAATTACCTTTCAAATGTGATGAATATAAACCTCATAAAAAATTATTGGTGACGAAAATGATATATTTACCAATGAATATAATGTGAGACAAAAATACCTTTCCACATTGTTTAAATTGAAACCATAATCCCAATGAAATGTATAACTACAAATAGATGAGTAAAAAAACATATTATTCAAATAAAATTAATAAATGAAAATAATTGTATGTATATGCACCAAATAAAATTAAAAAATTGTGAATATTAAATTTTTAACTTATAAAATAAAAGTGGAATGGAAATCCATTACCTTCATTCATTAATTCTTTAAAATAAGTCCAAACCATATATTCTTCACAAAATTACATTATGTTTAACATAATGCATTCCAAGATTAATATTATAATCATTGTAATTGCTATAAAATGTGGGAAGATAATTAATGATGATATTTTGGTAGGTATTGGATAAAACGTATTGTTTTGTATGTATTAATATGGGATGAGATGGGGTGGCATTTTATAATTTAAATGTGGGAAGCACATGTAATTTTAGAAAATCAAATTTTGTGCCCAACTTTTTATCATCCCAAAAGGTTCCTCAAATGGACCATTATGGAACAGTAGGGGATTATCAGTTGCAATATATCAATAAAATCAATGTTGGATTTGATGAAATTTCATTTTCCTACTTAAAATTAAAAATAACACCCAATAAACTCATTTTCACCTTAAACCCTATAATTAGTTTTTTAAAAAATTTAAAATTCATACCAATCAAAAAATTAATCTTTTGTTATTATGAAATAAAAATTTTACTGATTTCAAATATAGAATCTATTTTTCAATATTACGCTAGTGGAAGCGGAGTAATGTAATATTAAATTATATCTATAGACATGATGAAAAAATGGTATTCCAATTATAAAATTGTCCAAATTGTAAAACGAAATTAATAAAAATTCATTATTAAATTCCTTAATATAACCTAAATTAGATTAAAATATATAAAAATTTAGGATTTTTAATTTCTAATAATCAATTAAATAAAATGCTTCGTTTATAATTATTTAAAATAAATATTTTTTATTAAATTCCTGTATTCATCACTATTAATCCAAAAATTAACCATCTCAAAAATATAATAAACCATTCGACCTAATATAATATTGAAATTCTGATTCCAAATTTGAATTTATTTATTTTTTAAATATATTTAAAAAAATTTATAAAATCATACTAAAAATATTGGAGATCAAATGGGGATGAAAATATTTCCTAAAAAATATAGGTTTAAAGGAAAATTTGATTTACTCATATATCATGACTCGAAAAGATATAAAATGAATTTAAAGTATATAATTTAGTATATATTATATAAATATTATTAAAATAATTATCCAAATTTTATTTATTTTATCTTATATGTTATGAAAAGTTTTTTCCTAGAAAAATAGTTTCTCAAAGAAAATATTATCGTTATTTTCAAATGGTTCTTATTTTTATTTTTAAATTATGGATCACCAAAGAATTTATTTTATACTAATTTTCAAACCCTATAATTTAAAAAATTAGGTGATCAAATTAATACCATAAATTCCACTTCCTAAGAGATAACAATTATATAAATTATTAATATCTTCAAAGTATTTTAGGTTTCGTAAAAACTCAATTTTTTGTGTAACACAAGCTATCAAACGCATTAAATTTTTCGAAATGGAAAAAAACATTTTAAAAAATGACAAGGTTTTTTTGTATCAGCATATAATATAAATAAATCATTATTGAGTTTTCCATGAATACTCTAAATGGGAAAACAAGGGCATTCAAATTCTATAAATCCTCTCCTATAGAAGATGGTGAGAACGTGCATCCTAAAAATCTAGTTTTTTCTTTTTTTTTTCAATTCTATGGGATTGTTGTCATTGATTTTTATTATTTTTTCGATTCCATAGCATTCTTAAATAATGGTTTTCCATTTCACACTCTAGCTGAACCTATGATAATTTTTTATGTGAGGATAAATATTAACTTTCTAATAAAATTGCTTCTATATTATGAGTCATAATTCTTATAAAATAAGGATATCAATCTGATATAGATAATGATAAACTCAGAATTAATCTAATATTTTGATCAATGTGACATATCAATTGTTATTCAAGACACAAAAAATATCAATAAGAATATTCTTATAACCCAAAGTGATGACATATTTGATCAAATACATTGTGATCATTACCGTTTGAATATTTAACATCATTAACAATATAATCAATTGAGGGTGAAGAATGATTTTATAAATAAGATTAGATTTCGTATAATGAATGGACTCCACAAATCTATAATGATTCCTTTTTTTCTTACTTATTTTCACACTACCATTATTGATTTTATTAATAGAAAATTTATATAATAAATTAATCAGTATATATTAATAATAATATATGGTATTATAGTATTTTAAAATCAAATGGATGGGAATTCATATTACAAATGGATTGTTTTGAAGAAACTGAGGAAGGAAAATACTTAATTAGAATTTTCTCAATTAGAATGCTGGCATTAGAATGATTCATTCATGGGTCATATAATTTAAAGATGGATTATATATATAGATCCTTCTATGAAATTACTTTTTAAAAAAAGGACGAGACCAAACCTAGTAATTTAAATCTGTAGTTTCTATTGATTTCTACTTATTATTAGTTCACTGTGGAGAATTGTTCTTAGCTATTGAATCCGATAAAAAGTTTAACTCAAAAGAGAGCCTAGATCCATTATAATGATTAATGTGATATAAATTATATAGAAATTAATGTAAATCTATTAACTATACTAGTGTTTACATGACCCTATAGTGGTGAGGAGTATTTGTTCTATAATGATATATTAAATAATGGTGTATGATGTACCATATTAAATAAATATACAACTATATATTATACCACAAGAAAATTAATAGACAAATAGAAAAATTATCGATATCATTATATGGAGTTAACTTTTGTATTCTTTTTTACATTTATATTGATGAATTATCTATATCTATAATTTTGTGACATATACACTAATAAAAAATATAATGAATATTTTCATTAAAAATGAATTGAACATGCAAAAATAACAATTGTTTGATTTGGATAATTATTTGGAAGGCAAAATATATTACCACTGTGGGATTGAGAACAATCGTTCAGATGCATTGAGTCACAGGGAACATTCTATTCTAACTATGATGAAGATAAAAAAATATCTTATATTTATAGATTATGAAAATAGATCTAGAAATATTGAATAACGGGGATAAATATTATATTTTTCAAATAAGGATTCAGTCATCTAATAAAATTATGATTAAATAGGGAAACAAGATGACATGGAGAGACAAAATAATGTTAGATATGAGGCCCCTCCATTAAAACAATTCATTATATTGACTTAATTGGAGAATTTATCTTTTTTCCCAATGTAGATAATTTCATGTTTAGATTTTTATAGAATAAGGCCATAATTAAAACATAACAACATAAATATTATAATATTGAAACATTAACTCAGTATACATTTTTCTTACAAAAATACAATTAAAATGGAACATGTTTGCATTTCACAATAAATCATTATGATTTATATAATCCATATCTCTATTTCCTTTTTATACTCTGATTTTTTCTAAAACTTTTCATAATGATAAAAATATTAGTAAGGGATTCACATAGAAGGATAACTATTAATCTTCTGAAAAAATGAAACACCATGAAAAATTTATCATAGTGTAATAATTTACAACAATAATAATTAGTAAATACATTACCATGAAAATAATCTCATTTCCTAAACTTTATATAATCAAAATATAACCATAAAACTGTATATGTAATAGATTACACATAAACATAACTTGGAACATAATTATATTGAAGTGGAATAATCATGTGGTCATCATCCAGACATGTTAATCTTAAAAAATAAAATAACTAATATAATAAGTTTTACACCAAATGAATTTATTGTTATAACATATCCTTACATCCTTGTTTTCTCATAGAAATACCCTTCATTGGGTATCATGTAATCTCCCATAAAATTCCAATGTAGGATTACATAATCATAACACTATAATGATTTTAATTTTATTCATTTCACTCATAAAATTTCAATATAAAAAAAAAGAAACCATTTCAAGATACTAAAATAATAATTCCATTTTAAAACACATTTTTATAAATAAAATACCCAAAAAAGGAATATATGATCTATTTTTCTTTAAAAAACATTATTCCCTCTAGAAGAAGATATATATCAAATAACTATCATGGTGGTAGATAAGTCATTGGTGACATTGAAATTGAAAAAGAACATTCTTGTGTTAATTTTAAATGAAATTAAAACACTCAATATAGAAAAATTCTTTTCAAAAACTGTTGAATGAATTAAAATTTAAATAGTTTGTTTATACACCTCATAATTCAAGGTGGTGTAGAACATCGAAATAAAACTCAATCAAAAGATATTTAGATGTAGTATGTTACATCGAGTCTGATTCATCACCTATGTTCACTATCTTAATGAATAATAAACATTTATTAGATAATTACTATCTTGTGAAACTTTTTTTTGTTTATTATTATTTGAAGTCAATTATTATCATGTTATAACAATTTTTTAATTTTTTTATCTTCAAGTTAAAAATTTTCAATAATTGGTACATGAGTCCAAACTGGATTTGGTATGATATATAAAGTCAAAATTTTTCTTTCTCTCTTCATCTATAGAATAATATTAATGAAATGATAATCACTTCTAAACATTAATTATACATTTAAATTAAAACATTGGATATAGTTATGAGAAATGAACTAAGTTACAATCATGGAGATGGTAACCCATTCATGTGTATTAGTAAAATTTACAACAATAAATGAAAATAATGGGGAAAAGATATGTATTATTTTATCATTCAAAAATATTAATAATATCAGTAATTTCATTTAAATATTCTTATATATATTATTAATGTGATATAGTTATTATAAAATCACATCTCTTTAGGGCTTTGATAGTTCACACATATACACAAATGACGTAATCATATTTATGCTCATGGAATGTATAAACCTAATTAATGTACTATTAAATTATAATGATAAATATTTCATGAAGGTCACATATAGAGAATAATTTCACAACCATAACGAGCCTAGATAGATGATTATAGAAAAAAAATTATATTGGGTCGTGTAGGTGATAGTTCACATGTATAGAATAATGATTAATTTTTTCCCTTATGATGGATATGGACGTGGATTTAGGTTATTATGTTAATATAATGACACATCATAAATACTATTTTTTTCTAGGGTTATTATTTCATCATGTATAATGAATACTTTACTAATGTGGAAGAAGAAATAAAATATAAATACTTAAATAAAAATGATGCAACTTCTCTGAGGGATCTAATTTCATTGAAACCTTAAAACATCATAGGAGAGTATCTTGCGTAATATATGGAATATATAATATGGGGAGGGATCCATAGATTGTATCTTGGAAGACCATGAAAACCCCAAAATGGATTCTCTGTTTGATGAAATGAGATGAATGTGTGCCCTTATATAGAATATGAGATGGGCACTCTTGGAATTATTCAAAATATGAAATTAATATATACTAATTTTATATTTAAAATTGTTGAAAAGTGATTTAACTCAAATATACGATGACTATTGGACAAAAAATTATCATCCAATAAATACATGACATGTTTTCAATATTATTTAATACTTATATTTCTGTTTTAACCAATTTAACTCGTATATATTTATCAAGTAATTTATACCATAAGGGTTAATATAAATATATAATATTTTCAAAATACCAATAAAAGAGTAATTTATAATATTTTAGGACATAGCCCAAATAGTTTTAAAAATATTTCTTTTAAAATTTTATATACATAAATAAAATATGTAAAATTTTAAAATATTATTTTTGTTAATTTTGACAAAATTAATTTAATGAAAAATTAAAAATATCACAACATCGTGATATAATATAACAAACTATCTTAACACATAAATAACATTTAATATTATCCTCAAATTTCATTGATGAAATAAATTATATAAATTTATTTTTACTATAACATTTTCAATATTATTTTATTGATTATCTATTTAATTAATTCATTACTGCATCGTCATTGTGTGACCATTTAATTTAATTATTTCATTAATAAATTTTTAAATGAATTCACATGATATTTGTTATATTTTTGGATTTATAAATACTATTTATAGTAAAATATATACATTATATAACTCCATATGAAAAATATTTTACTTGTTCAAAACAAGAGTGTGACAAAGTTGTCTTTCATTCGAATAAAATAACAAAAATGTATTAATGTAATCCAATTGGATTAAAAAGTACATATTTATGGACAATGATAATTTTTGGCCAATAGAAAATTATATAATAAATATATAATAATTATTAGATTAATTTATAATATTATTATTATCCCTAATTACCTAATATAACATTGATCGTGGTTATAAAATTAATTACTAATGATACTACTCATATATTTCAAAGAAACAATGTTTGTATAATTAGACCATAAATATAAAAATGATTAAAAATTTGAATGTATTTTTTTCAAAATTAATAATAGAAACATTTATAAATTTAAATTACAATTAATCCCCTTGACATATAAAGTAAAATTGGTTTTACCAAAATCTTATTATAGTTTTTATATCCAATTTCAATGTGAAAATTATTCCAATGACCTATACTAGGTCAATTGATAAAATTGATTTAGTAATTCATTAAAACAATTTAATAACAAAATTTAACTATATTAATTAACTGTTTGAAAAATTAGTTTTGATCTAATTTTGTGTATTATTCATTATTCCTCTAAAATATTAAACTTCTTTGAAAAATAAAAAAAACAAAAAATAAATTTTGATTTTTCACTTTACTAATTGATGTTAAATTATTTAGATAAAATTTTATATTCTTCCAAAAATTATAATTAAAATTTTCTCACCATCAATAAGTGGAAAAACTATCTTTTAAAAATATTGGGGTTTTTAATGATTCAAATTACTTTTATTATTGTTTTATGTCCCTAAAAAATTTTATGAATATAAAACATTTATTAAACACGTATAAACATAATTCAGTTAGTTCTATTCATTTTATATGATAATATGTCTAGCTGATAACTAACACATGAAATTATAATATTAATAATATATTATTTTTTCTATAAATCCATCTTGTGTGAAACATAAGATTTTAGAGAAACCCATTATTGCGTGTAGGCACACTATCAGACATACAATAACATGTAAATTTAAAATTACAATATAGTTATTAAATATTTATTAATATGAAAAAATTTATTATTCTGTAATTACATGGGATGTTACGTGCTTCCTTCATTTTACAAATTATGTCCTCACAATTTTTCACTAATTAAATAAGTGTGGGTATTTTTTTCACATAGAATTTTGAACTTCCCATGTCGCATCGTCATATATATGTTTATTTCAAAAAAAAATAGATAATGAATAACCTTATTCTATAACAATTTTTCTATGTGGTAAAACACATGAACATGTTGTTCATACTGAGAAATATTCTCTTCGAACTAAATTAAATCTACAATAAAATTGTCCGATTGATTCAACATACTCATTCATTACATTAAATAATGAAAAACATTGGGTACATAATATAAAATATGATTAAAATTCAAAATTTAAGCTACTAATCCATTATTATGATTTATTTCATGGGTTCTAATGAACCACCAACTCAACTTCTCCTTATTACCAAAACACATCACAATTTTCAATGGAAATAATTTTTAAATGAAATTATCACGTACCTCGAATGAAATGTTTTTTAAAAAATTATAAACATTTCATTTCTTCCAAATCGAAGATATCCTCATGTGTCACTGAATTATCATAACATTATATGATGTATCCAAAACCAATATTGTTCCCCTCAACATCCTTTCCCTGACAGCATCCCCAAAAACTGGTGTATGAATCTAGATTCCATATATATCCTCTAATCATGCCATCTATATAATATAATGAAAATTATAAATATAATAAAACTCAACCATTAAAATACGATTTTCCCAACATCACTAGAAATAAATTAATGAATACCATAGAATATCCTCTAAAATATGATTTGTTCACTCTTAGTTCCCATCTTATTGAGAATGAATAGTAGTAATAAAATAAAATTCAGTACCTAATGAATTATGATATCCTCTTAAAAATTTATAAGTGATCCTCAGAATATGATTAGGTACACTGGAGAGAGGAAATCCATGAAACATTAATATCTCATTATAATACAACTTTTAATTATGATCTAGAGATAATGTTTCTCTAATTGGAAGAATATTAGAAGAAATAGTTTCTTGATCAATAGTAACCCAGATCAATTTGTTACCTAGATAAGTGATTGGTAATACCACTTCTAAATCCATGGATATATTTTCATTTTTACACTATATCATTTTTAAAAGGATGAAGCATCCCATTTAGAAACTGTCATTATGCTTTAACCTACTAACTAGTCCAACACTACTTGATAAAAAATCAATATCTCTTTGCATTCCATACCCCAGGTAATACTCTCTAAGGACTCTGTATATCTTAGTACTACAAGTATTACCTAAAAATTAGAGAACTATGAGCTGAACATAGCAACACATTCTTCACGTGTGATTCGTATATAACTTGTAATTTCATCAAAATTATCAATAAATATTCTTTATCAATGTAAAATTTAGGTAAAATTCCCTTTCGAACCAATTCTACATTTTTTTGAACTCATTATCTTTCTTATGTGATCTCCTAATTCTATCTCATAGAAAAGATATCACTTAGAACTTAATAACTATATTGGAATTTAAAGAACCAAAAACATTAAAAAAATCATCATTCATTATCAAAAGGATCACATTCAAAATATAGCATGGTTAACGTATCATTACATTTTTGAATCAAAGAACCATCCATTTTATTTTACTTTCTAGAATGGTAAGGAATCATGAGATCATAATTGTTGATTAGTTCCCAATCACATCATCTATTTCATTTCCAACACTTTTTTATAGAATATATAATTAATGTGATTTTTTTTCAGTTTATATAGAACAATTTAGATCATGAAATTGATTCCTTCAAATTTTTAATGAAAAAATAATAATATATAATTCCATATCATATGTTGGGAAATTTAATTCATGTGGTTTAAATTGATGTGAATCATACTAAATTACTTGACCATTCTATATTATTACACATCCAATACCTTTTAATGAATATCAATGTACATAAAAAATTTCCCATTTCTGAAAGCATGTATAACACAGTAGACTTTACAAATCTTCATTTATGTTCCTGAAAATAATCATTTAATTATTATTTCAATAATAAAATAAACATTTTATGCATTAACATAATTAGTGGGATATATAACTAATGAATTTTTTTGATAAACCATCGATAATAATCTTCTAATCCTAGAAAACGACCAATCACTGTGACAAGGTTATGTCTTGGCCATAATTTGTCAAATTTTGTTTTAGAATTGTCAATAGTTTTACCATATTTATATAAAATATATCTATGGAATAAAATATCTTAATCCAAAATTCAATAATTATAATCATTAAATATAGATTCTTTTATATTTTGGTTTTAAAAATAATCCATAAGATCCTTTCTTGTTCCTCCTCGGATTTAAAATATACCAAAATTTCATGAATAAACGCAACTAAAAAATTATTTAAAACCTAATGAAAGACTCAATTCATAATATTCAAACATCTTAATGTTTTACTGTATAACCCAAAGAGAATAACCACAAATTCATAACACACATATCTCAATAGAAACATGGTATTTGGAATTCCATCATCCTACTCCTTCACGTGATGGTACCCTGGACCTCAAATCAATATTTCTAAGGTACTGCTCTCCTTGGATAAGGTTAAAAAAATCATTCATATGATGAAAATGAATTTTTTTTAATAGTGACTTTATTTAACGATCTATAATTAATATAAAGTCTAATGTAACCATCTTTTTTATTCAAAAATAATGTAAGAGTACCCCAATATGATGTTCAAGGTTGAATGAAACCTTTGTCAAGAATTCTAGGAACTGGTTTTTCAATTCAACTATTTCTACATGATCCATTTTATTATATGTTTCTAAAATAGGATTAAAAAAAAGTATATTCACCCTCCAAATTAGGATCAAAAATATGAAAATTATCATGAATAAAATCCTCAAACTAATTCACTATTGTAATGTCAGTAATCAAAATAGGTTCCTTCTTTTCAACATCATGATTTGGATAACATTCATTCACATATTAAATAAAACCCCCTGCTTCTTGGAATTTTATCAAACATATGAAATCATTGAACAAATCATTCTTGGGTTTTCAATCTATTATATCAAGATAAGTTGAAATCCAATCCATAAAAAAATGATACTAATATCTATTATGGTATGTTCATCAATATTTACTAGAAAACCATCCCATAAATGATAATAAAATGATAAATATAAATCATGGTTGAATTAATAATTCTAGTAGATGAATATACAAAAATATATATATCATATACATGATGGTATACATCAAATTTACATGGAAATATCTCAGAAATGAATAAATTTGATGATCTTGAGTCTAATATTTTTTTTTAATATTTCAAAAAAAATTAATAAAATGTCATTCACAACATCATTTGATGGACCACCCCCAGTATTAAAAGAATCAAAATATTTTTCCACTCTCTTTTCCTTTCAATCGCCCTAGTTTTCACCATAAGAAATCATCTCTAGATACAAATTACCATAATTAAATAAATAATTTCTAATTAAACATATTACATCTTGATTTTTTTTCCTGGGTCATATAATTTAAAATTACATGAAATATTACCACTATTACCACATCTAATTCACATCCCAAAAATTAAAATAAATTTTCATGTAATAATTTTACAACACTTCTCACAAGTTGTAAATGTAGTTTATTACCCCCAATTTTATTTGAAGAATACATTCCAATTTCCTTCTAACTAGGCAACATCTATTTCTTTTTATCACGGAAACATGATAACTGAAAAAATCTATTTCTACTTTCATATAAAATTGAATGAGCTTATCATATGTTTTAAACAAATGAAAAGCCAATTCCATTTAATATCTTCATAGTAGTCTTGATAAAGGCATGTTTATCTTTTTATAAAGATCGTATCAAATATTTGGGACATACAAAGCCAAAAGATTGTAATTTTTCAAATATGAAGCAACCAAATATTCCACATTTTGTCTAAATTCTATGAATTTAATTTCCATCCCATATAAGACATGTTTAAGAATAAATTTTTCAAGGAAGATATTCATAAATTAATCCAATTACATGGCATTAACGTCTTCAAATCCAATGATATTTTTAACTCTAAACCACCACTGATCGACTTCACATTCAATTTTAATTATTGAAAGAGTTTCTATTTGGTTCTATTAAAAACCCATGAAATCAAATAACTTTTCAAATTATTTTTTCCATCCTAGAGATAACACAAGTTTAGTATATCCTCTGAATGATGGGTGGTGATGTCTCATAAAATGATTGAAAATCATCAATTTACTCTATTGTAGATCAGTTTCCTCTCATTCTGGTATAACACCAACATTTATTATCTAATTAAATGGAATCTTCACCGAAACAATCTTCCCATTTCCCATTCAGACCATCTCGAAATGTGGATTCAAAAGGATGGTTTCCTCTCAATTCCATCCCATTGTGGAATCCAATTCATAAATGACATAGTTTATAAGATGTATCATGTTAATATTCAAATGCTATAACATATTAACTTGATCCTAAACTAAAATTATAACAAACTGACCTTAAAAATTACATAATATTCAGTAATGTTGAAAATTTTACATTATTTCACATTTAGAATCTTTTTAGGTCTACAAAGGCCAATAATTGGGCCATAACTCATACATTAAAAAACCATAGAAATACGAATTAGACTCCTCCAACCGTTTTTCATTTTTTTAAAAACAAAAACATTTAAATTGAAACACAATTTCTTATCACGTTCAATCATCAAAATATTTACCTTGATCCAATAATTATCTCTATTATCCCTAAAATCCCAGGTAGTACATTTTTAAACATTTTATTAAAATAAAGTAATTTTTTTGGATACACAAATAATATTGGTTATTACTCTTGTGAGAACATGTAAACCATTAATACTATATTATAAATAAATATTTTCACCAATTAGAAGTAAAAAATACATTCCATTTATAAGAACTTATTCCTTAAGCTTTATTATAATAAATATATTACCTTAAAACACATTCAAATAATATACAACACTTACACATAACTTGAGAAATTAACTATAATTAAATAGAAAAACAATGCAGTTAACTTACATTTATTTCACTCACTAAAAATGAAATAACCATAGGATCGACTTCCATACCAAATGCATTGGGGTTATAGTATAAACGATGGACATTTGTTTATTACAAAACCACCATTCCATGGTTAATTAAATAACCACCAATCAAATTTTCAGGTACCATTTTATAATCATACGAACTAAATGATTTAAATTTTAAACATTTCACTCATAAAAATTAATTTCCAATATCAAGATATCATTTAAATGTATTGAAATAATAATCCCATTTTCAAAACCATTTTCAACAATATAAATACCCAGAAATAGGGAATAATAGATAAATTTTACTTCTAAAAACATTAAGGCTTGTAAAGTAATCCAAATATCATATAATTTTCATAGTAGAAGAGAATATTTTGTTACATTATAAGTTAAAAAAAATATTTTTGTTGTTTTTAATGAATTCCAAACACATAATATAGAAGGAAAAAATATTCCATTATTAAATACTTTTAATAAAAATTTAAATTTAAAATGGTTTTTATACACCTAATAAAATAAGGTGGTGTATAACATCAAAATATTCTTCAATGAATAGAGATTGAGATAATGGTCCTAAGCTCGAGTATTTTTTATCATGTATGTTAGTTACCTTTCTGAATAATAAACCAATGATAATTATTTATTTTCCTAATGATAATTTTCATGTTTATTATTCATTTTATATCAATTATGACCATATTATAACAATTATTTAATTATTTAATATTATGTAGGATGTTTTGATTATTCTATGTACATGAGTCCATAATGAATTGTCATGTTTTCTATTGATGATAATTGTCATTGGTTGATCATATCTATAATACTATTAAGGAAATAATAATTTTTTTCATTATTTATACATTTAAATCCATCCATTAGTTGTGTATATGAAAAATTAACTATGTTACAAACATGGAGACGGTAAGTTGTGCATTCTCATGAGTAACATTATACATTTTTCATTGATCATTATAGAATTAATTTTAGATTTATATTACCAATTGATAATTATAATAAAGTCATTAATATAATATTAAAAATTTTATTACACATATATATTATTAAAATGATGTGGTGATTCAAAACAATTAACATCTATTCGTGTGGGTGAAAGTTCACCTAAACGCACAGAGGACGTAATAATTTTATGTGAATAGAAAGTAAGAATATAATTGGTATTTTATTCTATTATAAGGTTAAATATATCATTAATATCACTTGTAAACATTTTTTCTAATATCATAAACAGTCGTGATAGATTTTTTTAAAAAAATGAATTATTTTGCTTCTTGGAGGCGATATTTCACAGGTACGCCACAACAATTAATAGTTTTCCCATTTTATTGTTGTGGAGATGTATTTTTGTGATGGTAATAAAATAATATCATATATTTATATTTTGTATAGTGGATATATTATATAATCATGGATGAAGAATTTTTTAATGAATTTGTAGAAGAAATAAAATACAAACACTTAGATAAAAATTGTACATCTTCTTTAAATGATCAGCATTGATTTACACCTTAAAACCGCAAAGTGGGTGCTATGCCTAACATAATGCTTCAAAAATGTGGGGAGGGATTCAAGGATATTATTTTAATTTAGATATTTGACAACAAAATAGTTTTTATGTTTTAATAATTTAGAAGAATAAGTGCACTTTTATAAGAGTGGGGAGGGGAACTCTTCAAATTCCTCAAAAAATTAAATTAATATAAATTCATTTAAAATTTAAAAAGACATAAAATTGATATATTTTAAATATAATTTATCAATTATTGGAAATAAAATAATATAATAAGAAATTATAAAATTTTTAAATGTTATTAATCGTTATCTTTTGGTTATATCCCTTTTTAACTCTTACCGCATTAATATTTAATTTACCCATTGAGTGCCAATATACTCACCATAACATAGAAAATATCAAAAAAAAAGAGTCATTTATAATGTTTTAGAACATATCCAAACTATTTGGAAGAATATTTTTTTATTAAATTTAATTTAATTTCATATGTTATTTTATAATTTCTAATACCATTAGTGGAAATTTTGAAACATTTATTTTCATGACATTTGGAAAATATCATAACTTCAGGGTAGAGTCAAAAAACCATTTGAAGAAACAAATTAAATGAAAAAAACATCCATAAAAATATTTTATGAAATACATTATTGAAATATATCTCTATTTTCATATTTATAAAATCATTTACATGACTCATTCATAATTTAAAAAATTACTACATCCTTATTATGTCACCGTTGAATTTAATTATTTACTTCGTAATAATTATAAATAATTTTCCATTAAGTAGGTATAAATTTTAAATTTCTACATATTATTTATAGTTGAATATATACCCTATATATCACTATATCGAAAAAAATAGTTGTTAAAAATGGATGTGTGAGAAGAATGAATTTTCATTTAATTTAATATAATAAATGAATTAAATTCGTCCATGTGGCTCCATGTGGTCCTAAAATCGACCCAAGGATTATATTAGTCAATGAAAACTCTTAAAATAATTAATACAAGTTTTATGTTAATTTTATATTTTTAAAACCTATGTATTACAATTAGTTGCCCAATATACCTTTAATCACAGTAACAAAAATCATTACTGATGTTAATATTCATAGTGTCAAAAATTTAAATGTACATGTTCAGATAATTATGAAATTATTATTTCAAACAAGAAATAGAATTTTTAAAATTAAAAAACCATATTTGGGATAGATTAATTGAAAATTAATCCCTTTTCTGGAATGAGAAAACAAGTTTCATTAATGTAAAATGTTAGAAAGCTCACATAGTTTCTATATAAATTTTAATGCAAAATTTATTTCAATGTCATAAATTGTATTAAATAAATAAAAATATTATATTTTAAAAACAATTAACTGGATAATATATAAATATAAATAAATTAGAAAAAAAGGTTGTTATGAATTTAAATTAGATATTTTTAACTATTCATTAAAATAAAAAATAAAAAAAATACAAAAAATAAATACTATTTTTTTATTTAACAATTCTAAATAATATGTTAATTATATTATATTGAACATATAATAGTGTCAAAACATGATTTTAAATTGTTTCTCCATTAAAATGTGGTAATGTAGTTTTTTATAAGAACAAATTTTTTAATAATAGAGCTAGATTTATGATAGATTTTTTTTCAAATAGTTTATATATTATTTACAATATGAAAATTTTTTAAAAATATTTTATCATTTAATCAGTTTTTAAATTCGTTCCCACTTTTGGAAATCACATCTTAACAATTTTATTCAATTATCAAACAAGTGTGGGTATTTTTACCCCACAAGATTTTAATATTCCCATTTTATCTCCTTAACCATATGTTTTTTACATAAATCCTTAGGAATAATAGTAAAATTATTTTATAACAGATTCCATCTATGATTAAAAAACTAGACTAGTTGTTCCTCATAAGAAATATTCTTTTCCAAATGAATGATTTTTGGACTAAAAGAATAAGATGGTATTTTTGAATACTTTATTAACATTAAAACACAAAAAATATTGTGTACTTACAATTATATATGATGTAAATCCACTCAGTAAAATGTTGATCCAATATTCTTATGGATTTAGTAGTGTTAGATGAACTATTGACTCAGCTTCAATTTTCTACAAAATCCCATAACACATTTTGGAGGAGAAACATTTTCAAAGATATGATCACCTAACTCGAAAGAAAGATCATTTCGTCATTTATCAACATAATATATCTTCCTAATCCTGACTATTCTTATGTCTCATAGAATAAACATAGGCATTGACTACACTTTCCTCTACCAATTTTGGTCTCATCAACATCTTTCACATATACCATCAAAAAAGCTAATGTTCAACACCACATTTCTTATAATGACCAAAATGGTTTTATCTGTATACTAGAATAAAATATGTTATTATATGAAAATTTCTCTAAAGAATCATGTTTTTTTAAACATTCCTAGTAAACTATTGAGTAAGAACATATCATATTCTCAAACATTTGAATTTTTCATTTTTACTATCAATCTGATTGAGGATGAAAATCTATACTGAAATTTAATTCAGAACCCAACATCTTCTAAATTCATTTCAAATAGTTTTATGTGAATCTAGGATCACAATATGAAAAAATAGAGAGTTTAAATTTATTTAACCAAACTCTTTCATTAATATATAATAGATAATATTTATCGATATATTTATTTTCTCGAATTAGAATAAAATGAGTATATTTATTAAATTGATTAATAATAACCGAGGTCGCATTTTGTACATGAGATGTATTTTATAATACCACTACAAATTCCAGATATTTATTTTACCCTTTCCACTCTGGCATTGGAAAATTCTCAAAAATCACATTGACTAACTTTTTCTCTACTTCAACATGTTGAAAATAAAACATATCCAGGTAAATTCCACAATATCTCTTTTAATTCCATCCTTCCAGTAATACACTCAATAGTCTCGTATCATCATACTGCTGCCCAGTTGAACTGAAAATAATGAAATATTAGTTTCAAATAAAAATCATTACTCAATTATGAATCAGATGGAATGAATAATCACATCCCAATTCTCAAAAAAATATCTGCATCCATGTTAAATTTAATAAATATAACCTTTTATCAAATTCAATTTTATTATGAAACTTATGATCCTTCATTAATCTACTAATTATATCTGATTGTGATGAATACACTAAAACAAGAAACAAAAATGAGTAATTTCCAAAACCAACAACATCCAGACCAAAATTCAGCAATTCAATAACCAAAGGGTCAAATTCCAAATGTTACATGGTTAATGTAGAATTGATTTTTCGAATCGAAGCATAATCCACATTATTTTCCATTAATGGATGATAATTAATCATGAAATCATAATCCTTTATTAATTCCATACAGATCCTTCGACACATGTTTATCTGTTTTGGAGTAAAAATTCAATTGAAAATTTTATGATCAGAATATTATTTGAACATTATTCTATACAAATGTTTCCTCCAAATTTTTAATAAAATAAATAACATAAAATTTAAAAGCATGTTTTGGTTAATCTAACTGATGAGTTTTTTGATAATATTAATCATAAGAAACTACCCAATCATTCTGCATTATGACATAAATAGTACCATTCATTGAAGAATTATTGTTCATAATATATTCCACTTTTCTAGATGGTAAGGCCAAAAGTAGATCATTTACCAATATTATATATGTTCCATAAAACAATCATCACATTATTTTTTTCAAATGAACGCAACTCCCTTATGTGATATATAGGTTAGTGGGATAGATCACAGATAAATTTTTTAAACAGTCCATCAGTAATTTCCCTCTAATAAATAATATTATTTTTTAGGTCTTGGGAACTATTTAAAAAAATTATTTAATAATGGTCCATAATTACGCATTAATTCGAACAAAAATGACCATGGAATTTTTTTAACTAAAATTAGATCATAAGAAACAATCCATTTAGATTATATTTTATTAATGTATTCAAATCAATTCTCGTGTGGCTTTCTAGTTCTTCCTAGATATTAAAATATACCAAAGATTCATCAATAAATAGAATAAAAAACATATCCAAAAACTAAGGAAAAAATCAATCCATGAGATTGATAAATGTAGTAGGTTCATTAAATAAATGAAATGGAATATCCACAAACTCATAATTTCCAAAAACAATTCGAAACATTCCCTTTGGAATGTCATGCTCCTTTTCCTTAACATGATGATACCCAGTACCAAATTCAATCATCTAAAAATATTGAACTCCATGGAGTTGATCAAACAAATATTTGATGCGAGTAAAAGGATATAGTGAGCTAGGAATGTCATAAATGTACATTACAATATTTAATGTGAATATTTGGTACATTACAATGTTATATTCCCAAGGAACGTAATATTTTAATATCATTGGAAACATGGAAAGAAAAGCCTCTATCCTGGTGAAAGATCATAAAAATCTCCAATAAAGATCTATAACATTAGTACCTCTATGTACAATTATTCTTCATAACTTGGAGGATGAAAACATAATAAAGGGATGAGGATAGAATCCTAGTAAGTGTAAATAAAGAAAACATTTAGGAATAATCATGATCATACTAGTATGAGAACATGATAATGAAAATAGAAGATAATTCAATGAATATCATTGATCACACACATGAATCAGGGAATAAATTGTGGAAGACCATACAACATGAATGATAATTAAATAAAGAACATAATACATGAAATAATAATATAAGGATAACAGAAAAAATTTTGGATTACACAAAAGAATGTAATATGATTTCCATCATATATAAGGAATCACTGTCCAAACTATCTTGGTAGTATCTGTTCACTACCCATAAAATATCAGTAGTCATGGGTCAGTCCCATGGCCATATTAGTAGCATTACTTCACTCCTCACACGTTATTGTAATTTGCGATTCAGTCTCATGGCCATCTTGGCTATCATGGTTTATTTTGAAGACAATATTGTTTTATCTCATGATATTAATGTCGTTACCCCATGCAATGATTCTATATATTGTCCCACCAATCTCATAATGAATTCATACAAACCTGTGCCACATTATCACAAATAATCATATCATTACCCACTAAATGGAATGGGTATTATAAACATGTAATCATATAATAGCAAGGGATAAATAATTGGTCTCACAATTAGTTGTTAAAAAACCAAACCCATGAAAAAAAGTTGGTTTCAAAATCATATTACTCATGACATAGAAATGGGTTTTAGAAACATTATTCCATAATAAAATTACAATTCATGAAAGAATATGAATGGCAGCATTGGATCATTTCATAGAGTGTCTTGAGAAACATCATTGGATGTCATCTTAGCTATAAAAAATTTTAAAATATCATTATTAACTTTTTTGTAAGGAAATTATAATTTGTACATAAAATAGGATTCCTAAAATTGAAAACATTTTCAAAATAATTTCCTATCAAAATACTTTGAAACCATAAAAATAAGGCCTAGAAAAAATTTTAAAACAATTTTCTTATAGAAAATATAAAATGATCTTTTATAAAATATCGATGCAATCTTTTTGAAATCCTATTAATCAATCTTTAAAACATTTGGAAATCTGTTTTCCATGGAAACATATAAAACTATCTAGTAATTTTTTTGAAACGCAATTTTTTATTCCTATAAAATAATAATAATAACATTTTGAAAAATTCACTTGATATAAAATAATTTGAATTATTATAAAGAAATCATAAAAAAATTTAAAATCATTTCTTTGAAAAAAAAAATTTTAAATAATTTCTAAAAAATTATCCTTTCAAACAAGAAATGATATATTCATATAAATGGAATAATATGAATATTTACATGTTGTATAAGGTAAAAATATCATTCCTTTTACATGATAAGAGGTTAAATAATTACTTATCAGAAATTGAACACAAAACATTCCACTGAAATCATTGTTAAAATATATAAATGGAAAAATTTTCATTTAAATTAATTTAGGAGAATAGTGTAATATTCATGGAAACCCTTTTTATAAATCATTATTTCCACAGAATATAGACTTCCAGCTGAATAGAGGGTAACATTGGGATTCCTTAAAAACACATTATTAAATAACTTATGTACGAAAGAGTAATAAATTGGTACCAATGAAACATTATAATATGAATAAACATTTTATAATAGATTTCATTAATATTAATTAGATATGGTTCATATGTTTTCATCAAATAAATCCTAATCATAATGAATCTTGAAATGCAATGAAATTGTTTAAATATGCTCATATCAATTTGTGACATTAGATCAAAATTTCCAGGAAATAAAATTAAAATAAATGAAGTATAAAATATCCATAAATTTTAAATATTCAATATATTGGATGAAAAATGGAAGTATATACCCCACAAAAAATAATTTAGGAGAAAAACAAATCATGAGTCTCAAATCAGTCATACTGAAACAAAACTATTTTACCAATTATATATCTTCTAAAACATAAAACCCATTAAATAAATATCATAAAATTGATTTTAAAATAGACAAAAATTTAAATAAAATAATCATTGAATACATTAATTGGCAATATAAACACCACAAAAAATTAACGTGTGGTGAATAAATAATGTATCTCACAAAAAAAGGTGGCTTAAAATCCCCATACCTTATGTCATGACTCTCATAATACTCACTCAAAACAAATTTATAATAAATTTTTAAATTATTATAATCATATAAAATATCCAAATTCTTATATATACTACCATACATGGTTTTATTATGGAATTATATTACAAACTCGTTAACATTTTAATGTCATGTTTTCAGTTCATGTAATATTCACATTGTTAATCGCATGTGACTTAATTTGTTATATATTTTCTCATTATACATATATCACGATTTATAGAATTAATAAATTATATAAATTTAATTTATATTTATTTTATTGATATTATTATAATCCATACAATATTTATGTATGAAAGGGAATACACTGTTCATGGAGAAGGCAAGCTGTAGGTATGCATGAATGCTATCTCTGTTTAATTATTATGTGGATAGAAAGTAAGTAAAATACATATATGTATATATATGTATATATATATATCATAATTATATTAGATTGATAATATCATATATGTAACATATATATTCACTAATCCCATCGTTAATACATTCCATGTAGTGTGTGAACAAATCACATTGCTTTGAGGGGATGGTAGTCCACATTTCCCCAAAAAAATTTCCGTATTTACATCGAATAGTATTTAATAAATATATGTGTTTTAATGGAAATAAATAATATTAATGATATATTAATAACTTTAATATATTACATATTTAAAAAGATTTGTCTTCATAGTTTCCACCCTAAGAGGGGGTAAAGAAAAATTAATAATCATCATTTAGTGAGATGGTATTTTGTCGTACACATAAATAGTTGGTTCCTTACCCATAAGATGGATGTCTGAGTATGTTTATGTTAATAACGTAGAATAAATACAACTTATTATATTGAAGATTTTTTTTTCATAAAATTAAGGAGTAAAGGGAGTGTATTGGCGGGAAAAATAAAAGAGGGGAGCTTGGGAGAAGATGTTAACTCTTTTTTGGGTAACTCTTTGGGATTGTACAAAAAGAAATATTTGGAATACATTATACACAAAGGAATGATTGAACGGGGAAATTGGGTATTATAGGGAGCTATTTTTTTATATTATTTTCTATTGAATGTTGTTGAGAGGTTTGCGGATGAGGTTGGAAGGATCCCCCATTATAGTGGTGGAGGAGTGTCTCTCTTGTAAATATTTGAAGGACAACTAAACCCATGTTTTTATATATAATGTAGATAATGTTAAAGACAAAATATGATAAATGTTGTTATAAGGTCTAAATATAGACAACCAATGTATTTTGTACATGTTTCTATTTAATTTATCTGCTTAATAATAATGTATAGAATTTATTTAAGTATAATATTACATTGATTGATGTAATAAATTTTAATCATATTCACTTATATTTTGTTAAAAAAATTATTCAACATATTATACATTAATAATTATGATTATTTCAAATATGTAATATAGTTTTCCAAATTCAAATCCCAGATGTCGAATAAATTAATTTAAAATTATTCATACTAATCGAATGACCCTACGAGTAATAAAATTAAAAATGATCAAAAAAACATATATGTTTTAATATCAATTTTCTCTATGAAATTGGTAATAATTAAATAAATACCATAATTTGATAAATTTATTATCTAATGATAATTTTAAAACAATTTCAAAAATATTTTAACTTTATAAATTAGTTATAGGAAAATGCTATTTTAATTGAAATCCTTGAGTTACTATGCATGAAAAAATGAAACCTTATAGTAAATTACAAACAAAATTATCCTGACAAAATTTTTATACTTCTTGTACATATATATTTATTATTTTTAGATAAAAAATCTATAATTGTTCCAAAATTAGGATTTATAATGGGTTCATAATTAATATGTGGTAAAAGTACTGTTATAAAATAAATATCAGTTTTTATTTATAAAATTGGGGTTTTTCTACTCATATATATATCACATCTATTGTATGAATATAACAATTTATTAAATATATAAAATATATATCACATTAATAACATTCAATAATTACCTTTAATTTTTGATAAAATATACTTGTGACTATAAAAATAATAATACTTTCAATTGTATTAATTTTGTTTTAATATTCATTTATAATTAATTGTTAACATTTGAATTCTATTTATATTTATGTAAACAATTTATATTTATATGTGTTTTAATACTATTTTTAATGAAAAATTTTATGTCCAAGTTGTATCTTATAATTTTAAATAAAAACATTTTAATAACTTACTATTGTTCGCTAAAAACCGGTTATGCGTGTTAGACAAGACGTAGAAGAAATTAATTATTGTGTGTAACACAAGATAAACTCATAGTATCATGTAGAAAAAGTTAAAACACAAGTTGTTTGAATTTCAATATTAACATTGGGTTGTGTATAACCCATTCCAAACAGATTTATTTGATTCAAAAGAATCAATTTTTAATGTTGCATGAAATTAATCATATCAAAATTATTAAATCAATTCAAAATAAATTCCAAAAATATGAGGTTGTTAAATTTTAACCAAAAAAAATGTTCTTTTCCATTTGAAATAGTTTTTTTTCAATGTATTGATACTATAATGTTTCATTCATAGAAACCCACATCGTAAAATTGAATATTAAATCATCTCATAAAAATAAATATGTGGAAACAAAATTGTTACCCAATGTAACATATGACATGGATTCCATGTCATGACCAATCCCAAAGTGTTCTGAGTTATAACCCCCTAACCCAAACTTCAATAGGCATGGGGCTTGTAACTATCACCATGTAGGCATATCAATATCAAGGGAACCATTTCTTATTTATTCATACACACACAAATCTACATGCCCAAAAAAATTTCAAATGTAAGAACCTCTATGTATACAATGCATGTGTACTAGTAACATAACAAAACCGAGTGTGATAGTAAAATAATTGGAATGTAAATATGAAGAAATACAGTACACCCAAAATAGTCTATAACAAAGGTCTAACCTGAAAGAAAATTTACTAGTACTACTCTCTAAATTCTTCTGGAACACACCGTGGTCTGTCTGTCATAGGAATCATTGTCTGGTCTTTATCTTCTTTGGAATCCATTAGATGGTTGATTGTCTGCACAAGACACAACACATGCAAGAATATCACATGCATGGGTAAGTATAACAGTACTCAGAATGAGACCCTGAAAAAAAAATATATTACCACAAAGGAATACATAAAAATGAATTGCAGAATGAAATAACACAAAAGGATACAACAAAAGAAAGTACAGTTAGATCTAATGAGTTTTAAAAATACAAAACATTTAAAAATAATATCTATATATACTCATGAGATACAACATGACATGAGGTAGTTATCGCCAACATTTGGCCATTGTATTCTCCTTGATGCAAGCTCATTTCAGAGAACTCACATACCGAGTCAAGATATCACATGATACACTCAAAATGAGGTCAAATTAATTTTGTGCCTTCCAAAAGAGGAAATATTTTATAATTAAGACTATGATACAATGATAGGGGGTCATGCACAGAACGGGATAGGGGACTCCACCAATCCTTCCCAAACCCACTAGGGGATACAACCTAACCAATTTGGATCACCCCACATAATATTGTATTATGCCTAGACACACTGGGGGATACCACTGACATTGCTGATAAGGCCAACAAGATGGAGAATCATCACCCTACTCAAGGCGGTTATGTGATTCCATAAACTCTACTCGGGATGATAGAAGATCGCACTCCAGTCACTTAGAGGTATAACATTCTCTATCTAAGAATCAACCTCTAGAGGGTATTATAATATAGTGATATGGACATAATGACATAATGAAATGTTCAGGGAAAAGAGAAAAGGGATTGCTCTCAAAAAATAGTGGTCGAAACTAAATACTAACCACTAGTCCCAAAATGACCATCCAATCCGTAGGGTATCATTTTTGTAGACATCACATCTATTCTTTGACCTAATTAATAGATAAGATCTTTTGAATGTAACTGTTCCTTGGCCTACTAGGGCCTTCATACTTACTAATGTGGTAGGTCCAACCCAACAATGTGGGTGAACGCTATAGTCATATGACTAACATTGCGGACTAAACTTAAAGTTTCTACAACTGTGCCACCCATCGCAGTCTATGTGTTGTGGCATCATAGTATGTCGTGGTCCAACAATAAACCATCATAGTCATCCACACTGAGTTTTAACCTCGGTTTCGATGAAACCAACCCAAATCCAAAATAGGTCTCCATCGTTAGGCATGGCCCACCAGATCGACCAGATTCTCTAATATAACACAAACTGTTTAGCCCAAAGCATTCCTTTGATGTTGCATCTCATTAAACTCGCTATCATTTTCCACCTCTAAAAGAACCATCAGTGACACTAAGTATGTCGCTTGCATATTTCTGCCATCATCACATCCCTATATCATCTCTCTTTCTCACAGATGTTTTGTCATCACCCATCGTTGATGCCCGAATTTTCTCCATGGGTGCACCACCATGCCTGTAGCACCTTCTGAGAACCACTGACCTCCTTCAAATCCCAAATAACAAAAATTCACAAATATATGCTCTTTGGGTAACAATATACATATATCCATCCTCAATTGTTGTATTTTCTTGAATGTAGGGTTCGAATCATGCTCAAAACAACCCATCAATGTCATGTCCTAAGTTATAGGGTTACAACAATGAATAATGGAAATAATAGAGATCCAATAGCACAATAATGAAGGTTTTAACATCACTGTAAAAGTAATTTGAACCAACAATCCAGATTGGGGTGTTTTTGATAAGAAACCAAAACAAATAACTCCTTATTATCACTCATATAATCTGATCCCCAAAATATGACTGAACCGTATATCAATATTTCTTTTGATTGGTACTCATGAAAAATTGAATAAAATAAAGTGTTTTATGAAAAAAATAACACATCCTACCTCAAATTGTATCAGCAGTTGATGATGAATTATCACTACATCATCGTCATTTGTGAGGTTCAATCGAATTGGATGTGTGTTGATCGTCGATCCACAATGTGTCATAGTGTTGTATGGGGATTTCATCAATGCTTCCATCCAATTTTTCTCCAACAGTTCCATGGTTATACGTCTACCCCTTGAAATTATCCTTTACACATATTTCTAATGATTGTAAGCTTCTGCGTCAACAATTTAATTTTTTATACAATTATTATTTTCAGGTTACATCCCACCGCAACTATTTCACAAATGAGCTATCCTGACTAATGTTATATCACACTGAGGGTAAAAAAAATTTCATCATGATTATGCACTCAGTATTTTGATCTGGTAACCCATTTAATTTTTTTATCTCTTTTAGGAAAATAGTGTGAGCATGCTATTAAATTTATTATTATTTTTCAAACATTTTTTTTGGGATCATCGGCCCTCAGAATCGCACGTCGTATCAGCACTAGACTCAAAACAAATCAATATATTATCAAAGAATAGAGCACAAAAAAATATGAGATGTTATATTCCACATGGGAGAACATAGGTGGGAAAAAAACATGGATGTGAAAGGGAAATATAACCATGTTATTATGATGGGGAGTGATAGAGAACAACATCAGCAGAATGTTAACAATCAAAAACCCATAAATCTATGATGAACTAAGGGGAACTTTTATTATTCTCAAACATAGGTACTATGAAAAACTTTTTGGTTTCAATATATTTTTTTCACCATGATAATGAATTTTCATGAAAATATATACTTCCATTATTTCAGGACAATTTCATCCTTTGTTGCTCCTTGATCAACATCACTCTTTATTGAAAAATGAAGGTGAATTTTTAAATCCCAAAGCAACTAAAAACCATCATATCCATGATATAACATCCCATATATCACCATGTATCATTAACAACACATGTTTATACAAGGTTATCCTATATGATTAATTCATAATGTGGTTAGATAATACATTTTTCTCACTGACATCAACCAACATTTATACAAACTTCCCATTAATTATTAATATTATAACACATTCAAATGATTAATAGTCAATGAATTTGGAAAAAAGTCTTGAATACATTCTGACATTGATCCACCATATATCACAAATAATGACAAGTTTTTCTCATTCCAATAATTCTAATACCCTTATCATATATTATCAAGAAGCATGGAAATAACCATAACAACCATAAATCCTATTGAATAGAATGAATTATTCTTTATTAAACTGATTAATGGATTTATACTTCAAATAAAGAAACTCATAAGCATAATCACTTATTTCATATGCCATTTTTTCAATAATCAGTACCAGGGGAATCTATAAAATTCAATTTACTTATTCATATACAACCTATCAATATCCAACTACCATTATCTCAATTTCAGAAATAAATTACGGGATTTTTCCCTTAATGAAAATATAAATTATCCATGATTTCACTTTTCTATGTCTTAATCACAACAAGTTTTTTCAAAATTTAATGAAAACATAGTCCAAAAATAATTCACATTTCATGATTTATAAAACACATTCTTCAAATTAAAAAAAATACTTCATTAATTCAACATTATTATTAAACCATTACTCCTGATTCATCAATATTTTCCTTATTACACCTTTTGTAGAATATTTAATATGAATAATGTCAATTTCTTCCTTATCATCAATCCAATCATGATTCTTATGATCAATGTAAAATATATGGTAATAACATCACAAAAATTTCACATATTGTGTTTAGACTCATTATCTTCCGAAGTATAACAATTACTTTTACCACCATCCATATTCTCTTTATGATATTTATAAATGGGAAATTATTTAAAATATTTTCCATACTTTCCATAGTGGTGAAATTAAATGTTACTCATGTTCGTTCGATTTTTCTTCCTTGAATAATACCGAATGGAATAGTTTGAGAAATATTTATCATATTGGGATACCATATAATCATGAAAAATTATATATATGGTGACAATATCATGGATGAAACATCATTAATATATGAAAAAATTGGTTTATAATATTATATTCATTGTCATAATCTACTCAAATACATCAGAATGGTTCATGAAAAATTTGTGAAGTTCTAAAGAAACATTCATAGGAGTGTCAAAACTGGTGGGTAGCAAGGCCCATTTTCATGTACCAGATTACCTACTGTCAAACCTAATACATCTTGTAAGAGTTGTTACACCTCTGTAAATTTTTCTGAGAGCCACATCCACTTATAGTATCTAGATAGTGATTTATTTCTATGAATCCATTACACTATCCTTTACCAAAACTCTAGTACATTTTCCTAAACATTGACTCATCCTTATGATTATATATATAGATATTTCTGGAGATACATCCTTAGAAATGATACATGGTATGTAAATGAATGTTTATCACCATTATTTCAAAATGATTAAAAAACATTCATTTGATAATGAATATAGTGACCCAGACATAACACATATGTATATTACATCATTTTATATGAATATTCAGTAAATTACAATTAAATAAAACCTCAACGATCAATATAATTTAGTGTCATTGGAATCGTAGTAACAAATTCTTCTATGCTTGGAAATTATCTTAAACATATCACATTAAAAACTCAACCTTTAGTACTTGTTCCAAATATCATTCGTTTCCATCTAGGGTATGTAGACATAAGAAATGGTTTAGCTTAGATGTTCAATAAGGGTATATAAAGGAAAAAATGTAAGCCTAATCATGAGCATAACAGTATGATTACATGTTCATAAAAACAGAATATCATACCATACAAATTGAATATCATATACATGAATCAAATAATAAATCATGGTAGTTCACAAGACGTGAATCACAATGGAATACATAACATAATCCATGAAATCATAACATTAGAATAAAAAATGGAATTTTGGCATGCACATAAGAATATAATATGATTTTTATAGTATCCATGGAATCCTTTCCAACATCATTTTGGTAGAATGGGTTCACTCCCTGTACAATCTTGGTTGTCATGTTTCACTCCCATGGCCATCTTAGTAGCATGAGATCACTCCCCATACAATCGTGTTAGTTATGGTTCACTGCCATGCCCATATTTTTTGTCAAGGATGATTTAAAAGACCATATTTTTCTATCTCATGATATATAAGTCATAACTCTATATATTTTATTGAGATATAGGTTGAACATATCTCATAATATATTCATATATATATCTTCTAGAAGATAAAAAATATTCATACCATAACCCATTAAATCAATTCAGTATTACAAACATGTAACATTATAATACCTTTTAGAAAAATATAGCTTTTACAATCGTTTCATGATAATCATAAACCCATGAAATGAAGCAGGATTCAGAAGAATATTACACATGAAAGAGATACAAGTTTCATAAAATAACTTTTATCAAAACATATATCATTAAACAAGTAATATGAATGGAACCATTGGATCATTACCAAGAGATGAACAAGTAACATCAGCAGATGTCATATTAGATGGAAAAAAAATTTCACATATTATTAAATAGTGTTTCATGATAAATGTATTTTTAATATTTGATAAAAAATTCTTAAAAAATTAATCATTTTGAAGACTATTTATTTAAAGATACATCGAAAAAATACAAATCTGTCTTCAAAACAATTTAATAACCTTTTCCCTTAAAAACATATAAAATAATATTGATACTTTTTAAAAATGGTTCTCATTAAATACAAATAAAAGAAGATTGATATTTTTTGAAAAATATTTCTGTGAAATATTATAAAATGAACATGATGCTTTTTGAAACACCCTATATGCACAAACTTATAAAATGATATTAATTTTTTTTTGGAAATAACATTTCTTGAAAAATATTTGGAAAATATATAAACAAATCCAGTGAAAATCTGATAACCATTCCAATGAAAATTACATTATTAGTTACATTTTTTTAAAAATTACAATTTTAAACATGAAAAGAAATATTTTTAGAAATGATGATGAGAATTTGTACATTTTGTACAAGGAAAGAAGAATATTCATTTTTCCCAGTAAAAGTTTAAAAAATTTATTTATTTAGAAAACGTCAATAAGATTTCATTGAATGAAATTGGTTAAATATGAAAATGAAAAAATGTATTTTAATTATTATAGGAGAATATTACAATATTGTTTTAAACTCTTTTTAAAAAAATCTTTGAATAGATATATATTTTCCACCAAAGAGAGGGTAATGTAAGGATTCCTTAAGAACAATTTATGAACATATTTTGTAGAAAAATTATAGAGAAATTGTATAAATACATAATTATATTAATAAATGAAATAGAATAATAAAATTCATGGATTTTCTAGAGATATGTATCATAATATTTCATTCATTAAATCATACACTTTAACAATCTCAAAAGGCTACGAGATTGTTTCAATAATCACTTATTACTTGGTAACACAGGGCCATACTCTCCATGTAAGAAAGTAAAATTATATGAATCATAAAAAATAATTAAATGTAGTTTTATCAAGATATATCATGTAAAATGGAATTATTTAACCTGAATAAATATTTTAGGTGCATTGCAAATCATGAGTCCCAAATAAGGAAAATTACTACAAAACCATTTTACCGATTTGGAAACTGTTGAAACATAAACCCAACATAATAAATCACATATAATTGATATAATAATACTAATAAATTAAAATTTTTTAATCATTGAATACATCTATTATAATTTTACATACCATAAATAAATTAATTGGTGGTGAATAAAGATTGTGTGTAACAGAAATAAAAAGTGAGATGAAATCCCCTTAACATGTGTCTTGAATATCGTCATACTGATTCAAACAATCTGTATAATAAAAATATGTGTATTGATAAATATTATAAAGAACCATATTTTATATCAAATACCGTATATGTATTTATTATAACATATTATTACTCTCTTTTTAAGAATCCTATATTATGGTTTAACTTCTTGTAATTTTCCCTTTGTTCATCGCATTTGTATTAATTTCTAAAATCATTGGTACTTATACTTATATAATGATTTATAGAACTTAAAAATTGATTTAAATATAAATTATATTAATTATAAGTGTATTATAAGAATCCCTAGAATATATATGTATGAAACAGAATAACCCATTCATGGAGACAATAAATTATATGTATGTATGAATGATTTTTTCTTGTATAATTGTTGGGTTGAAAGAAATAATTTAAAAAGAAATGTACATGTACATATATATATATATATAATTACTATATTATCTTTATTTTATCCTTGATATATAATATATATTCCCTAAACCCATATCTAATAAATTACATGTCATGTATGAACAAATAACATCATATTTAGTGGGTGGTAGTCCACACTTCCACAAACAAAATTATCTTATTTAAAAAAATTGGAAAGAAAAAAAATGATATTCATTGAAATATAAATAAATGATATTAAATAAAAAATTAATATAATATTTACATATTTAATAATATTTTTCATCATAATGTCCACTATGAGAGGTGATAAGAAAAAATGAATAATCTTCTTTTAGAGAGGTGGTAGTTCGCCGTGCACATAAACAGTGTGTTTTATACCCATTAAATGGATGTATGTGTAAGTGTAGGTCATAAAATTAAATTAAAAATATCCTTGTATATTGGTGATACTATTTTAGTAATAAATTCATTTTATATATGTAATTTAGGGGTGGATAATGAATGTAAAATAATGGATATTGAGAGAATACATTTCCTCTTGATTGGTTAACTCCTTTTGGTTGATTCCAAGTATATTCCATTGAAGACGTTCTGATAAAAGGGTGGAATAAATAAAGAATATTATGTAATTATGGGACCTATTTTAGTAGATCTAATATGATCCCAATGTATTTAGATGTTTTAAGAAGTGGTAAGAATGTATTCCTATATATAGTGGAGGAGGACTAGCACTCTTATAAATACATTAAGAGTTAATTACACCAAAATATTTATGGTTTAATGATTACCCAATGATGTTCCAATGTATTCTAATGTAATTATATGGTTTATATAGGTCCTTGCAATAGATTTTGGATAGTGTATATGTAATATAGACCCCTATGTTTAGGTTTTACTCCATAGTTAATCATAATAATAAATTAATCGATGTAATTACATATAATTAAATTCAATAATATTTTTTAATAAAATTATTTTTACCATTATAGAAATTATAAATTAATCTTCTTCCAAATAAGAAATACATTTTCCGAATTATACTAACTGATGTGTAAGAAATTAATTTAAAATTAATCTCACATAAGGGACGACACTGCGAGTTTTTAATGGAAAAATGATCACAAATATTCTAGATTTTTATCAAATTATAATGAGAAATTGGATAACATAAACTAAATTATGTTATTTTAGAAAAATATTATCTAATGAAACTTTTAAGAAAAATTTTAATATAATATAAACTTATACATAAATTAAATGGAATGCATTTTTGTATTAAATTCTAGTATTTTTTATATTAATTTAAATATTAAACCGTGTAAAAAATACAAAAAAAATTTACTAACCAAATTTATATGATTCTTATACAAATATAATGTTTATTTATACATAATAAATTTATAATCATTCCATCAATTCGATTTGAAATGTGTTCTTCGCTAAATGGTGGTAAAGATAACATTATAAAAAGTAGGGTTCTGGCGTAATTTTTTTTTGTCTCTTATGTTTATAGTTTCTATTGGATGAATATAAAAAGTACTAAACTGAATATATACAATATATATCACATTAATATAAAAATATAATATATATTAATATATTTTTAAATATCTTTGTGATTTTAAAAATTATAATATTTTCATTTATATTCAATCGGTTTTCGCATTCATTTCAAATTAATAGATAACCTATCAACAAATATTATATTTTTGAAAACCATATTTTTCATAAATATTATAATAATATTAATAAAATTTAATTTAACATCTATTTTGTATAATAATATTTTAAATGATATCATTTTAATGAAATAATGTTTTTCGGTATAAATCAATCATGCATGTTACAGATGCCATTAATTAATGTCATTGTTGTATGTAACTGAACATAATAAACATTATTCTTTTTATAAAAAGTGAAAATATATTTGTGATGTTTTTAATTATTAACATGTTTTTGGGTATAATCCAATCCTAAAAGAGTCATTTAATATAAAATACATTCTTTCTTGTGTTCCGTGAAATGCAAATAAACGAAATGATTAAATTAATTGGAAAATATAAATATCTAAATCTATGGTTGTAAATTTTTTGTAATAGTGATATTATTCAATAATTTATAATCAATATGAAGTCTCATGGAGTCATTTTTCTATTTCACATATTGTAGACAAAAAAATCCACCAAAGTCCCTCAGAAGGCATCCATGGGATAATAGATGGAATATTTTAATTCACTAACCGATTCTAGGGTGGTCCCAAATGTTGTGAAACAAATTGAGAGGTTTTCATAAAACTGCATCACCACACAAAATAAATTTCATTACGTAGAGGGAGTTTATGCACCGGTGCAGAATATCCAGTGCAACAAACAAATGGTCTGGGTTATCTGTACATGTAGAATTATGCACATACCCACTTCTCTCAATCACCCCTAAATAGAAGGGTGCCCCAAAACATTTTGTGGATGAATAGTTTGACCCACCATACCTATGTGTAATACACCTCTTCATCATGAAAAAGAATTCTTTCAGGTGTTGGATTTTCCACGATACGTCTCCCAGGGGTTCACCTTAACATGGGACCGCTAGGGCTTGACCCTCGCCCAGTTCCATTATTGATAAGTCATTTGATCGCAAAAAATATTAAACCTGCACGCAAAACTCTTCCATATCCGCAAAAAATCTATCACGTGCATGTGAACCTACCTTATCCTTGTAATCATGGCTTATTTCATTAAATAGCTCTAATTTTGGTGTGAATTCTTGGAAAACCCTTCCATTTTTGTGCAATCCTCTCCCATTATGTGCGCCCTTGAGCATGTTTTAAATTTCTCATTCCCAGGCTCCATATTTGGGAACTTATTATTGAAAAAACATCATTTTTATAGTTTCTTATCCTGTACAACCCTCTATGTTTGTATGATTTGATTTAAAGGTCCCTTGGGTGGTGCATCACATTGTGCTGCCTAGCCTCTTGTTTCTTCGCATATGTAGGCTAACAGCTATTATTACTTCACATAGCCATGCTAATGTGGGCCCCTCAGTGGTTCACTCCACAACACCATCATGTCACATCATTACTGATACCTTCCCTTCCCTATGGGTAGGTATTTGTCAGTCATGTATGTCCAAGGGGTGTAGATTGATCCCGCTTCATCCGAGCTGCAAGACATTAAACTGCCAAGCACCGTCATCATCAGCACATGGCGTTAAACTGTGGCCTCACCCCATGAATCATAAAAGGTCGTGCCACCTCATAAATTCACTATGCTTTGTCATATCCATGGGAGCGAGATCTTCCTCATGTTGAATGAGATACTCTTTGTTGGAACGATGTCTGTTTGCAGAGAAGGGTGACCATCTCAGTGTATGCTTCCTTAACCTTCATGTGAAAGGTAGCACCCTTGATCTTACTCTATTGTTCTATGCCAAAGACCAAAGGAGAAATGGCCATAAGGACCTTCATTACCCATTCCCTCACCCTCTATGATTGGTCGCCATTAGGTCTCCATCATGGAGAATTTCCGCATATCAATCTCCAAGGGACGCTATCCATGTGTATTCCCTTGTTTCCTATTTGGGCCGCTAACCACACTTAATCCCCTATTTCCTCTTTCTCCCACTAATCAAATGTATGTCCCACTACACTTACCATGTACGCACCTTTCACGATGTGATAATCGGGTCTTTTCTATATCTTTTTTCCCAAACTGAGCATTACTTGCATGGAATTAGAGTAATCATTTACCATTTCATCCATCCTAGGGATCCGTAGTGTGTAAGCCCCAATCCATTCCGAACTACAAAAACTATGATCCTTGTCTCCTACTAAATGTACATATGAATCTTCCATGTTATTCAATCCCAACACCTACTGGTCACGACCCCTCACGTCGGTTCACATTCATCCCTCCTGATGTAAAACTATAACCCCCTACCGAACTTTGTTTACATTGATCCTTGTCTTCTAAGAAATGTACATTTGAAGCCTCCCTGAGATTCAATCCCAACAACTACGTGTCACATCCCCATCACATCAGTTCAACTTCATTCTACATGATGTTAATCTATATACCCCATTCCAATCGTTGTGGAAAGTAATCCTTGTCTCCCAGGAAAGGTATGTAGGAATCCTCCCTATGGTTTAAGCTCAACACCTACTTGCCCTGAAAACTTCACATCATTTCACCTTCATCCCACGTGATGTTATAATATATCCTATATTTCAAACTATGTGTAAATTGATCCTTTTCACCTAGGAAGGGTGTATAGGAAGCCTTCCTAATGATATATCTTAACACATGATTTTCCTAACCCCTTCACATTCGTTAACCTTCATCCCATACCATGATACATTGTATCCTTCCTTATGAACTATGTGGACTTTAATCCTTGAATTTTCCAAAAAGGTACAAAGGTAGCCATTTTGAGGATAAATCCACACACCCAGAAGTCTTGACCACTCCATGTCTATTCACCCTTATCCTACATTACATTGAACTATACCCCCATTCTCATCCCACATGACGTTAAACGGTATGCTTCCAAACTACAAGGGATTTTATCCCTGTCTCCATGGAAGGGTATGAAGGAAGCCTCCATGATATTCAAAGCAATCCAACAGTAAGACATTTTGATACCCACAGAGTTGTAATCCATTGTAATCCATATCCAATAGTAATCCATTGTTATCCCCATCCAGTGGTAAGTAGTTGTGTTCCCGGTACAATGGTATTTTATTGTGATCCCCATCCAGTAGTAAGTCATTACGATCCTCATATAGCAATAATCCATTGTGATCCCCATTAAGTAGTAAGATGTAGTGATCCCTATACAGCAGTAATCATTTTTAGTCTGTAATAGTTAGTATGCTGTTGTAATCCCCTATATTGTGACTATTATCTATATTCTTCCCTCACGGTGTTAGACCATCCTAAGATGTTAACCACACATAAGCCCCAGTATATCGTCTAGTAGTTTTCCTCTACGCACACCCTGATTCCATTCCCCATCTAGAACAATACAGACATTTACTCCCTTCCAACATGATTTGTAAGAAGCCTCCCTGAGGATCAATCCCGTCAATTAAGTCTCATCGGGATATCTCCATCGATCATATGTGTTTCGGGATGTCCATGACCTCACCCTGATGGTTATACATCCTTTCGATCCCATCCATGGGTCCTTTCTCACATGCCACCTCCTTTTGTGTCCCATCACCCCACCGAACTATATTGATATTAATTTTCTACAACATGGATACATAGGAAGTCTCGTCAATTCTCAAACCTAACATTACAGTTCTGCTCACATCAGTTCCAAATCAATCTTCATCCAATTCTATCAACCATTAATATCAATCTTGATTCTTACTCGGTCTTCCACAAACCGTTTAGATATATTCACCCACTTTGTCACTTCTCCTTTAAGCAATCAGATAACTAACCATGTGTTAGCCCCATCACCAATATTCTCTCCTAGGGTTCCACCCATCTGATCAACTCTTATCAGTGTTCTGATCAGTATGATCCATCTCCAATAAATGTTAAACTCTCGACATACCCAGTTTTAAATATGTAATTCTATGGAAAACCCTAGATACTTTCCAATGGTATATAATTCTCCACACTCGAATTTGGATTCCTTAAGAATCCACGCCCAAGAGAAGCCCTGTCATATGGGGAAGAATCCTAGACGGATCAGTGTTCTAGTATCCAGACACACCATTGATTTCCAATTCAACTAATCCACCAACTATAGGTTTGTTCCCTAACTAAACCCCCATGAATATCGAGACAGAAGAAGTGTTATTAAACGATGTCCTTGAGGACATAGATCCTCGAAGAGTTTCATGAAAAAATGTCTTCAGTCTATAAGGGAGACTTGAAATAGGTGACAACACCCCATGAGGAATCCATAGAAGGAGGAAACTACATCCCATAATCCCATTTAAACCAAGGGGAAAATTCTCTTAAATAAGAGAATTATTTCACCCACCATTGGAAATCATGAATACAGGGAAACAAAATATTGTGTCCTCCTCAACAGACGAATGTTTACCTCTGAAAAAGAATCAGAAATCAAAATTATAAACCTGATGTGAAATTATTTTACACAATGTGGATATTAGTGGAGCTTGAGACATCAATGGATTAGAGTGTAATTAGATCTGGTTATCTGCCACCAGGTCCCACCAATAAAATAGTGGGCCTGGCATGAAACTCAACAAAAATTGGTGTAGTTTAATGATGGAAATCCCGGTCAGTGACATTGTCAGCGTTGATCCTTTTTACCAACCAAGGTATATGGAATTGAATTGGGGAATTGGATGCTGGTTTCCTTATTTAATCACTAATGGTTAAATAGTCATTTTTTAGGACTCAAACTGCTATGACAGGAAACCAATCACAGCCCACCAACCAATGCAGGGTAGGGGAAATGACAACATGATAGTCCTATGTGGCCTCATATCTCCCATGGAAACCTCCAAACCCATGAACATTGGGTGGCCAAACCCCATCCCCGTATCAATATTCATACAGAGAAGCCTGATTAATGACTTTGTTCAATGTTAATAGGAGGAGGGGATTATCCCAACCCAAGATATGGACTGACAGGACACAAATACCTCTACTATTTTTCATCACTGACACCCCCACAGACCGTGAATGGTTCCACTGATCCACACTTCAATGTATAATCATTTCAGTATCCTCTCCCCAGATTGACTTGATGATCCCTCCCATACTTCATTGAGGATAGGGACATCTGGGTCTGCCCAATTTGAATCTCGTTCTTGGTAATCCCCAGGTGGGCGCCCACCATGCCCCATCAGCACTTCCACCGGACCACATGGGCTTAGGAGCATGTGAGATATGCCCCTTATTTATCAGCCCTAGTCTTGTTATACTGACGATGCTAAGGTGAAACCCCTCCAAGGGGCATCAACATCAACGACTACTATGGCTTGTGACAATTTAGGATAATACCATAACTCACCAACCTATGTAGAGATGTGGAACTCATAATCCTGACCCAGATTGAGGCCCCACCCACCCAATGGGAAGGTTCGGTCATCTCACATGGTCTCTAACAGAGGAGGAGCCCCTTGTGGCATGACCAAGGGAAATGAAATCCAGTAGAGAAGTCCTCCACATACCATCACCAATGAGTGCACATGTCCTCCAATCTCACTAACACAGTGTGGAGGTCCTCCCCATACCACCATCAATCCGAGAAAAGGTCCTCCCTACTGCATTGACACCCAATATGAATGGCTCTTCCACACCCATGAGCATAGCTGTGGAGTTGTTCCTCCTGTCATAGGTCATTTATGTGAAGTCAATACATGTTTGGTCAACCATTAGTGCGGGGGTCTTCCACTTGTACTTACAACAAATGATAAAGGTCCTAATCATCCTAAAAATCAATGAAGTGGATGTTTTTCTAGCTTTACTAGAACCCAACACAGTGGTCCTAGCCATGTTCAGCTCGACTAGAACAAGGACCCTCCTCGTACCGACACATCCAAATGAAATAATCATCAGGGCTCTTCTGATGCTCATACCTTCTCTAGTGAAGGTCTTACTTACTCCAACACTTCTCGTGTAGATTCCATCTAAGTGCCAGTTGGTGGACATGGAGGTCCCCCCATGATTCCTTGGACACTTTTCTAGGTGCTCCTTGCACCCATTCTCACCTAGGCAGATGTCCTCTCCTCCCCAGCTACAATTTGGCTGAAGATCTGTAGCAAGGAAAAAAACACCTTATCCTGAAGAACCACCCCTGGGAAAGTGGGTGGGTTGAAAATTCCATTATAAGAATACTGGGATGTTTTAGACTGTAATTAATCTCGTATTCTTCTTATATTCCAAGGAAGAAAGCAATTTATCAATAGAACCCTCAACTCGATCGTATATGCCGAGGGCCATGGTGAGAATGTGGTGTATCAGCCACATCATTTTATATTGTGAGGTCCATTGGATTAACACATCCCTCTACAGATACTGTCAATAGGTGGATGATTTATCCTCTTTCATGTTCCTAGTCATGCAATCCTCTCTATGGTCGACATTGTCATTCTATAAATCAACCAGAGATCAGGTAGAATTATTCTAGGGACCGATAAGGGATGAAAAACAGAATGTCCTTCCATCAGTAACTGTATCCCCTGCACCAAGAGACATAGTCGCTAGTTCATCTTAGGCGTTGTGGTTGCTCAGTCATTGTATTCATCACATCATAGCCCAACATGTGGCAGTTTGTTAGCCTGTTTTCAATACTCTACACCATCCGGTTTACCGTCTCTGCGGTCTCCCTCATTGCCATTTCTGGTCTCGTATCTACCCCTAGTTCTTGAGTGGGGAATCCATGGGCTATATCCCGATTCTAGTCCAAGGATATTTTTGGACATCCTTGTAGAAGATCATATCCTAGAGTTGTTTTTCCTAATCTAATCCTTGAACATTAGTGCACTGAAATCTATTAACCAATAAGAACTCATTTGATTTCTCTCAACCCTATGGTTGATGTACATCTGTCTCCATTATCACGGAGTGTCTTATCCAAAGTGCCAGACTCACATATAAAATGTTGACCATAAATTCTGTATGGTCAACTCGATTTTGGTCCATGTGGCCTAGTGCCATGAGTCACATGGTCACCACCGGACCCTCTTGCAACAATTTTTTCAACAATTTAAAATGATCTTCATAATTATCAAGGAGGCTTCCCCCATGTTCAGGTTCATGGTTGGGGGCATTATTCCACCCTTTATTTCAGTTCTATCTAGCACTATCCCAACTTTCGACACAATATAATGGATATTCCTCTAGGTATAGTCACAGTTAACATGTATGATCTATTAGAGGAAGAGACCGAGACAAATCTCCTTATAGAGAACATCCCCCCTGGGGGGTTTCCAAACCTATTGGATCCACTAGGTAGGGTTACTCACAAGAAGGGAAATCTAGTAGGTCTTCCTATGCCCCCTCGGTCATTAGTCCTCATCTAGAATCCAAATAAGGGAAAGGAGAATCTTATTTCAATCAATCCCTATGAACCATCATGATATGTGCTGAAGGTGAAGGATTTTCTGGAAAATTTCAAGCTGTGTCAATAGCTCAAAGAGAACAAGAAGATGGTAGATGACCTCCTTGCTGAACGTCTCACAGAGCGGTTACTAGACTACATTGATCCTCGGTCGAGGTTGTAGGGGAAGGTAAACTATTACCCTGACGAGTATCCACTAGGTGACCCTAACCATATTTCCTCCATAGACATGATAGAGGCTAGATATTATTAAAGAGGGTACAGTATGTGTCACCAAATCCACCTGAGCAGCGTGCTAATCCTCAGGACCCAGCTTAGGTCCCCCCAGCCGCACCGTAGGTCCTCCCACCAGACACTCCATGAGCCACTGTGCCTGGTTTTCATATTGAATATCCTTCCAATGTGATGTCGGTTTTGTATCCACCTCAAGATAGGAATCTCTACGTAGATGATCCAACGACAACCCTCATTGGTCGCATAGAGGCATTGGAAACTCAATAGGTTAAAATCACACCTAATGGAAGGTAACATCTGTCATGGATAAATGATATGCCAGCACCCTCAAGTTTCAAAAACCCCAAATTCTACATCTTTAATGGGATGGGCGTCACTGTCATGAATATTGACAAATTCATCTCAAGGTGTGGACCTATACTATGAACTATAGCGCAGCAAGAGGCCTCCAAACTCTGGTGTTCCGTGAAAACATTGGATGAACAAAAGTTTTTCTGGTATAGTTATCTACCCATTAGGTCAGTCAATTTCTGAGAAGATCTCCATAGATAGTTTCTTTTCCAGTTCTTCTATACCACTCAAAATACGAGTATTGCAGACCTCTTCAGGTGCATGCAGAGACATGACTAGCGCGTTGCTGACTTTTTCTCCTAGTGCAATGGACACACATACTCCATAGATATGTCGTTGACTTAGGAAATTCTAATGACAATGTGGGTGTGTAATTTCAAAACTAAATTGTTCCCATCCCTCATTACTCATAATTAACCTGGGGGATTAGAGGATATCTCTAGTAAGGCCCATTGTATAGAGGAAGCCTTTCATAAGGCCAAGCAGGTTCGTCTATCGCCTCCTCTAGTTCTCATGTGGAGAGACTCCAAGGATTAACCCACCGTGGTAACGTAGATACAGGCCCACAAACAATTGGGGTCATTGCCTATGGATCCACATCCACATCTTTGTGAGGCATGCATACTCTTAACTAGTAGCACTAACCTCAGAATCAGCATGTCCCCCCACATAATGCACCATAACCTCTCAAGAAAGATAACCTGATTCCATATCCCTGACAGGCTCCTCTAGCCTATTGTTTGGGAGAGGATCCAAGATTCCCTTTCCATGATAGGATTAATTGAGCATAATCATTCAATATAACTCAGGTCCCTAGTAATTTCTCAGGTTCCTTGGAACAGGGAATTCTGCGGTTGCGGAATGTAGGATCTCCGAAGAGGAGGATCTCAATGATCACCCCAACTACTGAGCCTATAACTGGATGTTGGGGCACACCCTCCAATAGAGTTATGTGTTTAAAGAATAGATTCAATAATATGTTGAGAACAACATAGTTAGGTTTGTCATAGCATCAGCATAGGTGTCATAAGTATTTGTCATGCTAGATAGTGGAAGAGACAATGAGGGTGTGTGGTATCCAGTTCCTCACCGGGAGTCTCAAAAATATGATCACTGCATGGCTCGTATGGTAGTCTTTAATGCACCTAGTATTATCTATGCCTGGATGAATCAACATTAACCTTTAGAAGCCACTAGTTCACCTGCAAACATTACTTCTATGGAAACACCTTATCCATGCTCTTCACAGAAGATCATGCATCGGTGACACATGTTAAACAAATGTCCTCCACCAATGTCATTGTCATCCTATACTCTCGGTGACTGCATGAACCGGATATTCCGATTTCCCCAAGAATTTGTCCACTGGTGGAGGATTCTTCCTGTGACAATCAAGGGTACACCTAGTTTTGTACCGTGATGTTGTTAAACCCCTACATGATCCTCGATGATGAGGAGCGCCAGGTGGATACTCCTAATGTCCCCAACTGACCCCAACGTCGACATAGCCATGGTTATATGAGTCATTGGAATGCCTAAATCAGTTGTTCTAGACTGGATGTGTATGCCACTAAAACTAGACAATATCCTCTGTATGGAGCTCAGTATGTGGAGAATTCTCATCCGGTATCATCATGTACCCTTCACCACCATTAGTGTTACATGATTTGGTGGAGATGCCACGATCATAAAATGATCCACCATGTTGCATGGTGGATCACCCCAGATGTTTTTTCCACATCTTTTAGTCACTCCACGAACTTCGACTAGTGAGAATAGGGACTTTCCATGAACCATTCAGTCATTGGTTCATCCGGAAGGGCCTTTCAATACCCCTACTATATAACACCTCCTGTAAGCATAATTTTACACGTGGCACATAAGTATGATATTCTTAGGCCTCTTTCTATAATTCCTGTGAGGATATCTATATTTGAAGCTATTCTCGTGTAAACAGATATGTGTGAAACCCTCACTATGTCATTATAAATCCCCCTCTAGTTTGATACATAAGTAGAAGCCACATAAGCCTTCTATGTTGAGGAATTTGATCATACAAAATGTTAGGCCATTATATCTTTCTCTTCGTATGATAAAGGATCTCCCATACGTGGGGAACATCCTCCCAATGTACCTCACCTGTAACTTCGATGATGTGGAAGTTTTTCATTGTATTGTTGACACATGCTCAAGGATCAACCTAATACCAACCCAGACACTTCAAAAAATTTGTTTTCCAAGGATGATTTGAGTCCCTCGAACCCGAAAAATAATGGATATGACAGGATGGAACATACACTGATCATCAAGACCCACCTAAATAACCTGTTTGTTGGCCTGGTGGCCAGTATCGAGCTCATGGTTTTCTCCCAGGATACATCCTACAATGCATTGATTGGTAGGCCATGGCTTCACCACTATTGGGTGGTCCATTCAACTAATCATTGACACCTTAAATACTCCATTAATGGTCGAGTTGGCATAATCAAAGGTGATGTTTATACCATTGCGTCTTTTGAAACATGATACCTAGATGTAGACTATTACAAGAGTATGGAAAAGCATATTCAAGCTAACATGGTTGAACATTCTACAGCTACAACCGCCCCGTGGACAGAACTGGATGATGCCTACATTTTTCTGATCAACCGATTGGAGGCAACAACCCAATATTTTGGAAAATGGTTTTCTATTTTTGGAATTATGGGGAAGAACATTAACAATTCAAATAGATGTCATATGATTATATCATATTCCTAAATGAATCAGGATTGAGGGATCCCAGAGCCCCCTACTCCTATAAGGTATCGGGATGTCCGCCCCATAACAACGATAATATGCAATGAAAGATTGTTATATCGGGATTGGATAATCTTGATTATAAAAACATTACACTATTGATTTTATATCATCATGTTTGGACACTTGGGTAGAAGACAAGATGGGATCAGGTCGACAGCTTTCATCACTATGGTTTTGGCAGCACAGGAGCCCCCAGGTGTGTTGTCCCCCACCGCTCAGGCCGGGACCGACTTCCCATCGGGATTTGCTGACTCAGATGAATATCCTCCCAACAAGGATCCCTGCCACATTAAATATGAAGGGGATTCGGAGGACACGACTCCATCATTAAAAGAGGGTGTCTCTACTATGGTTGATGAATTGGTACATGTGAACCTTGGTTTTAGGACAGATCTATAACCCACATTGATTAGGGAAATTATGCCTTTAAAAGAGAAAGAATAGTATGTGTAATTCCTAAAGAAACATCATGATGTATTTTCTACAGTTGTGATGAGATTCCAGGACTAGATCCCTAGGTCATCATACAACGCATCGCCCTTCTAGTAAATCATCACTAGTTCAAACAGCCTCTGAGAAGATGCACCCATATCACGGGGAAATGGTCGATGAAAATGTTAATAATCTCATTAGAGAAAAAATCAACAACGAGGTCCAATAAACCATATGGTTAGCAAGAATTATGACCATTAAGAAGAATAACAGAAAGATCAGGGTCTATATCAAATTTTGGGACATCAACCATTATTGTCCAACAGAAGAATTTACCATTCCGACAATGTATCTTTTTATTGATTCCACCACTGGGGTTTAGTCTCTATCCTTCATGGATGGGTATTATAGGTATAATAAAATTAAAATATCCCCCGATGATGAAGATTCTAGAGTCATCAGGTCACCAAAAGTTATTTTCTTCGACCGGGTAATTCTCTTTGGTCTAAAGAATGTAGGTGCCACCTATTAGTGTTCCATGTATCACATATTTAATCCGATCCTCAGAACATTAGTTGAATGATAAATGGATGATATGGTAGTAAAATCATGCTATCATCATTACTATATCAATTTCCATGAGAAAGTGTTTTACTTCCCCCGTTCTCTCCATCAGAAGATGAACCCATTGAAGTGTGCATTCAAGGTCATCTCCAGAACATATCTCGAATTTGTTGTCAGATATAGGGGAATCGATATCGATTCTGAGATGATCAAATAAATCAATTATATCCCTCCTTCGAGAAATATTCTGGAGCTATGCTTCCTTCAAGGACACTTGGCCTATATACACAGATTCAACGTGAATCTAGAAGGCATGGGTTTGCCGTTTCCCCGAATCATGAAGAAATGTACTTTTTATTAGTGGAAAGTGGAATGTCATACTGCTTTGGAGGAAATCAAGTAGTACATGTTAAAGCCCCCAATCATGATGCCACATGTTTCTAGAAAACTACTTGTACTTTATTTGACCTCCTAGGAAAGATCTCTCACCTCCCTTATCACCCAGATGAAAAATGCGGGAATGGAGAACAATATATACTATCTCAACAGTTTGATCCTTGATACATAGACCAAAAATTACTCTATCATCAAAAATATTCCATGCACTAGTATTCAAAGTGAAAAATTTGATATCTTACTTACATCTGCATTTTATATAACTACTCTAACGAGTGGATCTATATAAGTACTTCCTAAACTGATCCATGTTGGCAGGTCGTCTTGCTCAGTGGGAAGTGATCTTCTAACAGTTCAACATCAGGTTAGTCCCCCAAAAGGATATTAAAGGTAATCCATTGGTATAATTCCATTCCACCCATACATCTCACATAGACATGTGAATGGACTTTGTTTTTATGGATGAGTAAATCATCTTTATCACAACAGCACTAAAAGTTCTTCTATATTAATTCCTATTGTCAGAAGTTTGTACCAACAATGATTTAGAGTATCAGGCTCCCATTACTGGCCTTGAGATGGCCCCTGATTTTGATGTTCCCCACTTTCATGTGAAAGGGAATATAAACTAGTCATCAAGAAGATAAATGATGTATTTTTTTATAGATATCCAGAGCTTGTACCACTCTGGGAACATACCATCTAGTTTATGGAACAACCCATGACTCGTCAAAAGGTTTTTCAATTCCCATGATCCTATATTTGTCGAGCCGATGCCTTAGCTTGTCTGGATGAATCTCATATAGAGCTTGATCTAGATTATTTGATTATCCATGTGTCACACCAGAGAGTTTTCACCACAATCACTCTGGATGAAAACGATTGCCCATAGGTAATATACCAAACCAATGAGGCCTCCACACCAAGACCACCAAGTCCCCTAGTTTTACTACAAGAGGTAACTCTCGACTAGAGGACTCCATTTATCATGTACTCTAGATTGACATTATCCCATCATATCTAGATGAGTGCAAGAGAAACTGATTATGCGCATTGCAGTTTACTCATTAGAGTTACCCTACTCTTGATTATATCCTATTCAAATGTGGGTTATACAGAATCATCCTCTATTTAGTTCAAGAATGAATGATTTCTCAAATCATTTAGAAGTTTCATGATGGTTCATATAGAGCTCGTTAGATGGGGCCTAAACTCTCCCACCCGATCCAGAGATTGGGGTATTTTCCCCCCAAGAACAATGGATGTGTCGAGTTCACCAAGAGGATTCTTGCATTCCAAATCCATTTTAATTTTTTACATTATCCTCCAGAGCCTCTCGCCAATATCATGTCCTCTTAGCCCTTTGTGGACTGGGGACTTCATGTTAAGGGACTATATCCTCGGACGATAGTTCTCTAGTGCAGATTCATCATGACCAATACAAAATTATTTTCCATTTGTGTAGAGGAAGTTCTACTCAATGAGTTCAAGGCTTGTTCTATCATTTAATTTGTGAGATCCAATATCAACTACCAATTCGATGTCCCTCACACAATTATTGGCGGTAAGGACACTATCTTCTGGGACGTTGAACTAGATAAGTTGTATGCCATGTATAACATCCTTTCAAACCATACCTCTTGCTATCACACAAAAGAAAATGGATTGATCGAGGCATTAAACAAAACTCTCATTAAAATTATTCATATGATGGTTGTTCAGAAAAAGAAATGTTTGTTGGACCAAAACCGAAACCCATATGGCCTTATCGGATGTTGTCCCGTCATTCCAACCATGTGACCCTATACTCTCTGGTGCATGGAATAGAGGTTGTCATTCCCATTGAGATTCAATTACCCTTATTATTAATATATATCAATGATCCGAAAGCACTGGATAATGTAGGTGAAATCTACCTAGAGAAACTAGAATCGCTCGACAAGAATAGGCTTTGTGGCTTCCACAATATAGAAATGCATCAGAACAAGATATGTAAGAGATTTCAATAAGAAAGATCAGCTTTGATATTTCTAGAACGGTGACATGGTGTTGGTCTTGAGACCACTGATGATACCCAGTACGAAACCAGCCAAACTAAATCCTATGTGGGATGGACTATATATCATTCACTAGGTTTACCCTATTGTAATGTACTCCCTACTTACCAGGGATGTCGAGCATATAACACCTCCATCCAATTCCAAATACCTCAATAAATTTTTGTCACATTTAAATGGTTCTACATTACAATAAATTGATTTGTCTTTATCTGGATGTTAAAATGAGTGATTCATGCATGCTGAAGGATGTAAAACTTCTAAACACCCGTCTTGAAGGACATTAAACTGTGAGCGGCATATAAACTACAAAACAATTTGATCTCTATATCCATAAACTATGATCTATCATTTCCTTGCCTCGGGACATTATACTTTATAATATTTCAAGAAATAAGTATGTCATGATTCCCATCCTCATGGGATATGTATGAACTCTTTGATGATTTTTATTATATTCCAGCCTCCAAACTATTCTCTTTGACAACCCTTGGGTGTTTTCTACATGGAGGATCCCACACGGTGTAGCATTGACTTGTTTGTCCACACTCGTGTTGGGGTTACAATGATTTGACCTTATTCCCCTCCTCATTCTTCTTTCCCCCCACATCTTCAATGCACCATGTTAAACTACATGGTCCCTTCAGAACAACATATTTATTGATTCTAATCCTCCTGGGATACATTGAATTGCCTAAATATTTAGTATGTCGGTCGAGGACCAAACATCAAGATCTCCCCTGGGGTCAAAACCCATAGTGGGGTGCAGGATTTTTTTATTCGTTCATGTCAAGTTCATTATGGCAGCACCACGAATCCCTCTACTGGGAGATATCCTCCTATTCCATCATCCCGCATTATGTTAAACTTCACAAGAATACACATGTTTCACGTTTTCCCTTTACTTGGGTCACCATCAGCCTTCACATTCGAAAGGACCACCAAACAGAATAGATTCTCAACCTAAGGGCACTCCTACTGTCTTAGGCCAACGTCCTGGAGCATTTTGAATGATAATTTGACTCATGTCCCATGATGGTAATATGGTCATTTGTCGATACTCATTTTTTCCCCATTTCATGTAACACATTGTGTTTAATGAATTTTGAATGTGGTCAACAACCATATCCCATCATTAGCACCGCCCCCGTATGCCCCAAATATCATGTTCATTGGTTCATTTTTTCCTCCTATCTCTCCAAACATCTGTATTCTTTAGGAAGCATAATTGATCTGGTCAGGATTGTCCATTATTGATAGCCTTATTTCATTTTTACCCTTATATATTACGGAGAGCTTGATCCAATTCATTGTTTCTCGCACAGAGCATTGCACATGTGGGATTGGGAGCTTTGAAAGGTAAAACCCATGTAAAGGTTCTATTATCGAAGTTCTGAGACCTATGACCATAAACTAAGATCATTAACTATTCTTAATGCAAGTCGTTAATGTAATAAAATGGTTGTGACTTATAATATCAGTTCCCTCAACCTTTTCAGTCCCCCTGACCCATGTTCTCATTTTGGATTATGCGGTGTGGTATGGAAATTACATCACACTTGACATCATGCTAATTTTTATTAATATCATATATCCCCTTGAGACATCCATCCGTCATCTATCGTCATTGATTCACGATGTAACACAACACTCTTCGAACTATGGGTGGCTTGATTCCCATCCTCATGGGAAACATAGTAATGCCCATACATTTAATCATTGGCTCAATCCCCATTCCGTAGAAACTTCCTCATCTTATTGGGCCCCTGGCCTAAGTTCCTCACGAAGAGGTATATGGTGTGTTATGGAATCTATGTCCTCATTCATGCTGGGCTAGTAACAACCATGCTATGGACCTCTCTCTCCCCTGAGATATAATTCATCCACTATTCTACACTCATCTCTTCGATTCAGATGATCTTGAATTGGACCCTTAGACCATCTTTGGCAGTTCACTAGTGTGCCCAGGGCCACTCAAGATCAGGTCCTATAGTTTTTTTATTCTACACATTGATTTTATCACACATTTTCTTGATACATTTTACTATTTATTTGGACTTTCATCATCTTTCACTTTCCAATGGACTCCCGAATGGCCTGAATGATACACCCTCAATTCCCTCCTGCCACATTGGGATAATGTACCCATGAATTTTGAACAAAATATTAATACATGTCCCGCGTTGTGAATACTATCAGGGGTCGACTTTCATTTGTTGTTCCAGTTATTGGAAACATGATATGGATGTTGTTTTTTGATCATGTTCAACAATTATCCCCCATCATCAAACCACCCCATCAAGCCAAAAATATTGGCTTCCTCATTCGCATCCCTTTCCTCTCCATCATGTCCAATTTAAATTTCAATACTCTTGGTTCTATACCTCAGTGATCCTTCGCACATTAGAAGGACAATGCCACAATGAGGTATCAATAGGGGCTCCACACTACTTTCCCCTTTTCATGTATTCCACATGTTGAGAAGGAATTATCCACCCATGTTTCCCACATTTTTCATAGATTCCATTAGCTTAGGTATATGGACGATTTTTGCAACCATTGGGAAGATTTTTTCTTCTCTGTGGTCCAATATCTTAGACCACAAACAAATATCATTCTATATCCTTTCCGCATGGCATAAAAAAGACAAAACATTTAGTATTATGTTGATCTTGATTATCATCCTTATGGTATATGTAGGAATTATTGGGCATCTTGTTTTTTGGTGCATATTAGGTTCCACAAATTAACTCTTGTGTTCATCCTTTTGGACCTGACATTCACATGGTTTCATGGTGTGGCGTGTTTGGGCCCATGTCCTCATTCACATCGTGTGTTCAATAGACACACAATGTAATCCTAATTTACGATCTATTTTCTCTTAACTATTTTCTTACATGATGTTAAATGACACTCTGAAAAATATGTATGGCTTGATTCCCATGCTCATGGGATACGTAGGGACACCAAGACACATCATCCATGGGCACATACCCACCTTTTAGGACATTTTTCCCTTTTCCTGATGTTTCTACCCAGGAATTTCATGTGAGGTGGTATGGACCTCGTCCTCATTTACGATGGGTATGATTTATCATGCCATGGACATTCCCCCATTAAACATTATTTCCTACCTGTTTCCAATCCATATGACATTAAATTGTGCTTCCGAGTCTCAAATTAAGTTAAATTGTTTTGTCATTAATAATAGACATTAAAATAAAGGGTTTGGTCCTATTATATAACCCTAGACATTGACATTATCTAATTCATTTTATGAAATAAAATGACACGACATTGTGATATCCTTACTAAAGGAGACATCATGTTACATAAAGGTTATCCACCATAGCATTTGTCAATTTTTTGTATATGTATTTACTATTGTAGATATTCCTAGATTCTCTATCCTATTATTATCATTTCACTAAAAAAATCCACACATATATCCTATATGAAAAAAAGATCTACCAAATGCCAATTCATTTAGTGCACTGGTTAGACCGGCATGACAGTCTTGCCCCTGGCATTGGTGCCCTACAATTCCACTTCTAGAACAACCTATGGATTTATCTCTATTATCATGGGGTATGTAGGGAGACCCACACACATTACCTTGAGCCCATCTTTACATTCATTTCCAGTCCCTATCCATAAAACCTCTCAACTGAGCACATATAGATATGGAATCCAAAATTCCTTAATCCCATCTGGTTTTATAATTACCACACCATGTTTCTCCATCATTCCATTCAATATATGGTATGAACTCAAGGAACCTAAAATGAAGATCTCTCCTTATCCTTTCATCAGGACCTAAAACTGGACAACATTTCCCAAAACTATGTGTGGCTTGATTCCCTTTCCCATGGAATTTGTAGGAATGCCCAAACATCTAGTCTGTGGGTCCATCCTGGGATTCATAAATGCTTCTCCCTTGTTTCTCGATGTCCCAAACTCTTTTGGGAATTCTTGATGTGCTGAGTACCTCATTGGCTAAAATTCATGTCAGTTTTTGAATCAACCACACAATGTTCCATGATTGTCTTTTCCCAACATATTCTGAAACATATGCCACTAAACTAAGATCTACATATGGGAGCTACTCAATAGGCATGGATACATCTCCACTATATGGAAATTCCATTAAACCGGGTCCCCTCTTAATGGTCCACTCTAAAACCTTATGTTTTGATCATACGACCCCAGAACCCTGTTACATTATATGGAATTACACCTTCTCTATCTGACATGCCTTATTGGTGTACATGAGTGCTGTGTGGAAATGAGAAAAAAGAATGGAGTTTTCAAATGTACATTCACTCATTTTGTGTCTATGGATCATCATCATTTTCCATGTTTGAAGGGACCCCCTATACAGTTTGGTATCATGCCAGATTGGCTTACCTATCATCTTGTGACAATGCAATGGAATTCCCTAGGTGATATTTTCAGATAGGTCCCATGATTTGACCATGGAAAACTGTCAACCCTAATTTGTCTATCCTAAGGCTAGGATAAAATGAAATGGATGTTGTATTGTGTACATGGTTAGAAACCATCCTCCATATCCATGCCACTATAATTTTTATCCAGATCTCAGAAGACATGATTCTAATCTTTACACTCCCTTTTGTACAAGTGGAATTCCATCACACTCAGTTTTACACACACAAAAATTTCATAATATACCACCACTACATCTTGTTTCCCACACCGTGTATGACTCATCTGAGATTAGTGGACTTTGTAGGATGTGTACTGATACAAACAAACCACACATGGATTTCATCCCCCATAACGTTAAACTATACCCATAAGAACTATATTTGTCTTGATTCTCATCCATATGGGACACATAGTGACGACCGAGAATTTCTTATAAGGCCCAACCCTAGGGTAATTAACTCTTATGGCCCATAAACAGTGATCATGGTCTAGTCTCCATGATATTATAATAATGAGCCTATAACCTGTGTAATATGACTTTTAACTATCATATGTGGTCCAACAGTATGAACATAAAACAATGTGCTCTGTCCTTATTGAAAAACGTAATAATATGTTTCTATCGTCTTCATTGGTATGATGTAAAACTATAAGTTATTCTAGGTCTTTGATATAGAGGTCATGATTTGGTTTATGTGTGATCCCTAATCAGACTGATGTGTCATCTAATGTGGGTCTACAACAGCTACATATTTTCAAGAGTGTTGGACTCCATTCGAACAACCCATCACTCCACCCTCCACACTCTGTGCGCGCCTTATTTTAATCCCCATCCTCTTTGATTCATAAAAAAACCCCTAACTATATGGATTCATAGACAATGGCCTGCTTACTATCCTTGGATAATGTAGCATAAGACTAATGGATGGCTTTTCGAGTCAGGAGACATGTTTCAAGCATGGTAAGTGGGTATCCATTATGATTCCTCCATTTTATGTTATTTCAATTGGAATAATGTGTCTTGAGTGAGGTCGACAGGTACCTTTCGTCATCATGACACCCCTAATGTGCTATGAATTTTTCGTAATCTAAAACCTCTTTTGTTACCCCGCTCATGCACTAGAATCATATTGCGAAAACAACAATTTGACTTTTATGAGAACTTCATTCTCTAGTCTGGACAACCACTTTTTTCCCAGAATCCCAAATAGGTTGTTTATACCCTAGATGCATGAGGATTGGATTGCACTCCCACAGTAAAATGATGTGATGATGTGGTCATCCCTTATTTCTCATAGAGGACGCGACCCACATGAGTATAAGGATTGATTGTTAATCACATCACAATTGTGGTCAGAATGAATTTAAATACACACACTACCAAATAATCCATCCATGCATGTAGTACACAATATATGGAAACAAAGAAGGATAAGGTTATAAGTTCGGACCCAAAAAAGGCCCTTATAGATCTACCCCTCTGATGGATATCTCCAGTGCAACCACCTTATGGCGTGTAGCCTCCAGAACTACTTCCCACACCTTGTTATCACACACCTCTTCAGCAGCAATGAATTAGAGCCCATTATCTCTAATATACATTTGCTCCTGCTCATCTTGAAACCCATATATTTTATGGTCTACTTGTGTGGAATGATTTTGGGATTTTTCCATCGAGGCCATCAACCGCTCGATGACCTCAGATTGGTTTGTGATGAATAAAACTCTCTTATTGGCTTTGACTTCATGATGTAGAAAATATCTCCCAACCTCAAGGAACATCTTTATGTTCACATATTTGTTTTGGCATTATTGATGGCAAGACATTGACATCTCTCCCACATATTCTCATCCATATACTCTTCAATCATCTTTTGATTATGTTGAGAATCCCCCCCACCATGTTCAAAATAAAGTGTAACCAGGTGCATAGTGATCCCATTCGAGGAACCTAGTCATCTATTGGATGTTTTTAGAAGTTCCCAATACACTACCACCCCTTGAACCATGTTATATGGCTCTCCTCGGATACATTAGGTTCAGATTCATTTATCTCCTCAAGGTCTGTTGGATGGTATTCGGGGAATAATCCAATAAATCATTAGCACGATCTCTCTTTCTCATCTCTATTATGGAAATTTCTCCCCTGCCAGCTTCAAACCCTGCACCGATAGTGGTATCGCCAATGTCCACAAACCTTTTCTCACCCGGTGTTGGGTATGGATTAGTTTAATATGTGGATTATAAGGGGTTTGGTGAGTTCATCATCAGGTTCACTATAGATGGAATAAATTCAGTGGCCTATTGATCCTCCAATATCATGGTTACCCCATAGACAATGAATTCCACGATCAGATGAGATATCCGATGATGAATATAGGTATACGAGTAAAGAAACACATAACTGATAAATGCATCAACCTCCAGTGTTTCAGTCACTATAGGAGCTATCATGGTAGTAGAACCTTCAGCACTATTGAATTTAATAATTGTAGTCGGCTCCACTACCTTGTTCTATGAGTGTTCCTTCACACCCCTTAGATGGAGCTTCCTAACCACCCCCACAAATATGTGCTCGAACAGATTTTAAGTTATATTGGTGACTACGATTGATTAATCTATGTTTGAATAGGATACGAATTGAGGCATACCTAGAGTTGCTCAGCAATTTCCATGTCAGAGCCATCTATCTCACCACTCTCCCAAGGACATCCTTGGTGGGCTATACCCTATGACCCTTCACCACCAATCTCTTCTTCAGATTCCCATATTTCTTCTTCCTCCTCTTCGTATTCTACATATAATTCACTTTTATATGTCTCCTTATCAAGCATCATCATCTTCAAAATACATTTGTTCTGAATCATTAATTTCGTCAAGCATCACTTTTACCTAGAGAGGTGGTTCCCCATGCTGACCTTGTTATCTTACACATACATCCATGGTCGTCAAATATGTGTGCCAATGACGAATGTTCACTTTATCTTCAATCTAAATGAGTCTTAGTTCTGGAAGCCGGATCCCATCTCTTACAATTTATTTCCCATGGGATTTGGTGCCCATTAACTATCGTAGGTTCAACCAGGATGACCACAACACAAGGAATATATCATCCTCATAAGGATGAAGTAGAATTTTTTTTGCTTCCTAGGAATATCCATGGCCACTTCACGAGATTGTTAATGATACCCTCTCTATCCAAACAATGAGGTCATGACCAGACCATATGACATTCTCGCTGATGAAGTCCCGACCTGTGCTGACCCACCTGCTGGACATGATACCAACATCTCCTCCCCAGCGAACCCTTGTCTGCTCTCTCTCTGCCCAAGTTCCACACTGGCCTCCTTGATCTACTGAACACGCTTTCCCAGGAGCCACTCAAGATATGCCGCCACCCAATGTTCAACATACGTTGTTGAGAGGCCAACATCATCTCCAGTGGAGGAAAGGTAACTAAATCACTGGAGCTGTAAGGTGAAAACATCAACACCATTTGACGAAGAATGTAAATATGTTTCTATCCCTGAAATTATATATCCACCTTTTTCGACATCCATTGAATGCATACATACATCTTGGAAATTCTGGATGACACATATGGCTCAAAATGGATCTTCCCATGAACCCAGTCCACAAGCACCCCACATGTGATGCTTTGTAATTATTCTTCTTCTCCAGTGACACATTCCCATCATCCATCATCTGGCCTGACTAGGTAGTAAATATACTAAATGTAAAATTTGTGGATTACCAATACCGATCCTTATCCACTCTTTATTGTGCTAGAATGGAACGACTTTGAAAATATAAAACATGTAAGGTCACAGACTGTAAATTGGTGACATAAGATATTTAAAAAATTGTACCCACCTCAGTGAGGCATGATATAACCATGAAGGATTTATAAAGGGTGGTATATCATCCCCAATGATCCTCCGCATTAAATACATCCCTGTATGTCATGTAGTCGGGCCAACATGAGCACCCACAGGTTAAACTACTGATTGGATTCCATGATTTCATCCATCACCAATGTTGCTATGAGGACTCCCATCTTAGTATCCAATACTGGAAGTATCCACCAACTCAAAATAGAAGCAATAAAATGGGAATACCGAACATTCAGGTCAAATCTTTCATCCACACAAAAACCCAGAATTGATATTCCCCTGTCTTGAAGAACCAAAAATATGACCCACTCTTTCTCCATTACACCACAATTGGAAACCACTTTCCCCACTATGATGTCTTTATATTCCGGTCATTCTACAAAAAGAGGATCAACCACATTGAATTGGAGACGAATTACAGAATGCCTTCAACCCGCAACCTATACTTATCTAGTTCTAATAGAAGCCATGTCAGAATGGGATCTCAAGACCTGTCCCCTAAGATATTCTTTATCGGAAAAAACTCGTCCTATCGGTGCCCATCTAAAGCCCCCCCCCCCCTCGATGTAATGAATATCCTAATGAATGATACCAACCTCCCCATTATTGGTGTTTAATGTGTTGGTACGATTGGACCACCGGCTAAATATCTCCATCAAAATTTCTTACTGGTGGTAGAAATGGAACTATGAAATCTACATTGCCTCAAATAATACAATTTTCCATTGTTGTGTTCTAAACTGATCAAATAATTGGCGTACCCAATACTCCAAATCCCACTTTCTGGTGAATTTGCCTTCATAATTGCGGTCCAAATCCTATATCCATCCCTTGGTATCATCAGTGACACTAAATAGAATGATACTCAAATAATGTTATCAAGAATCATCAGTGAACAACATGCCTAAAGTGATGGTTCTGTTCTTTTGATTGAAGAAAGGGATGTCGATGTGCATGGTTTCTTTGGCAGGATGGCCACTTTTTATAATTTTGTTTCATGTAATATCTTCATCGTGCATCACCCATGAACATATTGTATTGATGTAAAATCAAGGAACCAATACATCCTCTAAAAAATAGTAATCACATATCGATTTGTCATCAGAATGAACATAATCCTTCTAGGATTGGGTCATAATATTGAAGAGTGTCTGGTTATCTGATACAACTTTCCCGGAACTATAAAACATAGGGTTCACAATATTACAATCTCTCTGAGAAGCATACATGGCATCTCACCCAGCAACACTCTAATCAACAACCAATTTTTCGTAATGTCTGAAAGAAACTATAAGGTTGCGTGAAAAACTAGTTGGTTGCACGAAAAATAAATAACGTTGCAAAAAATTACAAGAGACCGGTGAAATAAATGGATGTTGTGCACAAAATTGAGCTCAAATTTTGGGAATTCCACTCCAATAAAAAGTGATTATTTAAAAAGTTATGGGAGATTTATGTTCACCAGAGCTATGAAGCTTATTGCCTGTGAAATCATGTACGAACCATGGGACCCCATAGGGTTTTTATAGGTGCGAATCATGAATTCCTCACAAGTGAAAAATAGTAATCACCAAATATTCCATTATTTGTGCACTACCCTCATGGGGGATAGGAGTATCTGGGATTTCCTTATAATCTAAACCCCACTCCCTTTTGCATATCTGATCATGAGGGTGGGCATTTGCAGACACTAAAATCTGTCGAAGGCCTCAGGAAGGCATCCATCGGAAAAATTAAGTCATATTTCGAATCAGTGACTGGTTGTGGGATGGTAAAAAAGGAAACATCGAAAATATTAAGTGTGTGATTTAAACAACATCATCACGTGAAAAAAATGTCACAACCAGGAGGGATTTTATAAGCTGGCGCAAAATCTCTCATCTGGCTGAAAAATGTTTCGTGTTTTCAGCAAAATCTAAATTACGTTCACACACTCTTTCCCTAATCTCTTATAAATAAAAGGATTCCCCTTCCATTTTGGTGACTATTTAATTATAACTATTACCCACCAATGAAATACACATTTTCCACATGAAAAATATGACTTTTTGGGTGTAGAATTTTACATGACAGGTCTCCTAGGGGTCCTCCTTTGTGCAAGACCACTAGGGCTGGACCCTCACCCAATTCCATTATTGATAATTCATTTTCATGAAAATCTATTCCTCCTGCATGAAAAAATCTTCCACTTATGTGAAAACTCTTCCACTTGTTTGCGAACCTCCATTATCTGTGCAATCGTAGTTTATTTTGGCGCAACATCTCTCCTTTGTTTTCCAATTCTGAACAAACCTTACTTTTGTACGCAATATTCTCTCCTTATGTGCAACCCTAGTCATGTATTCAATGTCACATTCCCATACATCATCTTTGAGCGTTTCTTATACCCATAAAACCTATATTACACACCCTTTTCGCATATGACCCTCGGTGTTTGTAAGATGTGATTTCAAGGTCCGTTGGGAAGTGCTTCATGTTGTGTTGCATAGCCTCATTCTTCTTCACATAGGCATGCTAATGGCTATTGCTTCTTCGCACACCCATGATCACATTGGACACTTAGTGGATCAGTCCATGATCATTAACCACCTCCTCGGGCCATGAACCTTTTCATCTTATTCCATGTATATCCTGTAATAACATTGTTGTCCTTACCATACACCATAGGATAAAACTCACTAGGGTCACTTATCAGACAATTGACAGTCCCCACAGACCAAAACATGTTATATTAGTGTGTCATGTCCTCACCCACAAACACCCTAGGAAACTTTCCTGGAGGTCACCCATCCTGATTACTACTCCAGGCCAAGCCTACATAACTATGGAGTTCTAATCAGACCGGCTCCCAAAATGGAAGTTTCACCTTGTTGATAGGGGTAGTAACGTTTATCCATTTTAGTCTCACTATTCTAGGGGTGTTACATCCACTACAAACCCATACCATAATAATTATAATGCCATCCCTTCCCCAAGGTTGGGTAGGTATCAGTCATGTATGTTTTATGGGTGTAGATTTAACCCGCATTATCTGAGATGCAAGAAGTTAAAATACAAATCCCCATCATCCTTATCATATGAGGTTAAAATGTGGTCATGTCACATGCATTATATAGGGGGTTCCCACTTAATACATTATTTATGCTCTCTCGTCTCCACTAGAGTGTGATATTCATCACATGGAATAAGATCCTCTTTGTTGGAATATCATATGTCTGTGAGGAAGGGAAACCACCTTGGTGTAATCCCCCATAACCTTACATGCAAAAGGTAGCATCCCATCTCCTCCTCTCTTCTTCTGTTCTAAAGACTTTAGGTGAGATAGGAAGAGGGAACTTCGTTACCCCATCCCTCTCCCTAAGATATTTATCTCTATCAAGCCTCCATCATATATTAAGTCCAAATTTCCATCTCCCTGGGTCACTAACCATGCCTAATCCATTGTTTCCTCTTTGGGCCACTAACCATGCATATGAACATTTTTCCTCTTTAGGCAACGAACAACGTGTAAGCCCAACTAAACTTCCCGCATACGTACCCTTCACAACATGATCATCCAATCACGACTACCTCTTGATTCCCACACTACACATGAATCATATTGTCTTAGAGAATGAATTGAAAAAGGCATCCTTCCTAGGACTCCATAGTGTGTAAACCCAAAACCATTTTGAACTATAGGGACTTTTATCCCCGTCTCCTATGTAAGGTACATAGGAATATTCCTTAAGGTTCAACACAATCACCTACATGTCCCAACCCATTCATGTCGGTTCACCTTCATCCCAAATTATGTTAAAATGTATCCCCCATTCCGAACTACATGGACTTTGATCCTTGTATTTTATACATGGTACATAATAATCCTCTATGTGTTTCAATCCCAACACCTAATTTTCAAATCCCATTCACGTCGGTTCACCTTCGTCCCCCATGACGTTAAACTATGACCCCCATTCCAAACTATGTGGACATTGATCCATGTATCTTATGTATTGTGCATAATAACCCTCCTAAGAGATCATTCCCTAAACCTACTTGTCCCAACCCCTTCATAATGGTTTACCTTTTTACCGCATGAAATTAAAATTTATCCCTTATTCCGAACTATGTGGACTTTGATCCTTGTTTTCTAGGCATGGTAAGTAGGAAGACTCCCTGAGGTTCTAAACCAACACATACTAGTACAGACCCCTTAACGTTGGTTTACCTTTGTCCTGTATGACATTAAAATGTATCCACCCTTCCTAACTACATGGACATTTATCCTTGCCTTTTATAATCATATTACATATGAACCCTCGCTGAGGTTCAAGACCAACACCCATCAGTCCTGACCACACCATGATGGTTTAACCTTGTCCTGCATGATGTTAAACTTTACACCCACCTTTTTTCCTGCATGATGTAAAACTATATTCTTCCAGACATCTTGGGATATGATACCAATCACCTATGTAGGGTACATAGGAAGCTTCTATGAGGTTCAACCCCATCAAGCGGTAAGATGTTGTGATAGCCATCATGTGGTGAGCCATTGTGATCTCCATCTAGTCATAAGAAATTATGATCCTAATCAAACGGTATGCCGTTGTGATCCCCATCCGGTGGTAATACATTGTGATCCCCATCCATCTCTACGTATTTGTATTCCCCATACAGTGGTAATCCTTTTTCATTCCCATCCAGCAGTCATGCATTGAAGTCCCCAGTCGATGGTAAGACGTTGTAGTCCCCTTAGTTGGTACCCACATCTCTATTCCCCCCTAGGGCATCAGAAAAACCTAGAATGCTAACCACACGTAAGCCCCTGTATATATTCAGGTCATTTTCCTTTGCGAACACCAGGATTCCATGCCCCATCCTAAACTACATATACTTTGATTCCCCACCACGGGGATAGGTATGAAACCTCACTAATGTCCAATCCCATAAATCATGTCCCATCATGTTCCCTCCCATGATCTTATATGTTTCAGGAAGGCAGTGACCTCACACCAAGGGTTATTCAACCTCCAGATCCCATCCTTGCATCCATTCTTATGGGTCTCCTCATTAGTTTCCCCTTGCACCACCAAACTATGTAGGCTTTAATTCCATGCCATATGAATAAGTATGAAGTCTTTTCGAGGATCAATCTGAACATTTGTTTCATCCTCACATCAGTTCCATATCATTCTCTATCCTCTTCTCTCAACCATCCATATCTATCCAGATTTTTAATCAGAATTCCACATCCCGGTGAGATCATGTCACCCACATTCTCACTGCTCCCAGTAGCAATCGGGTAATTAATTATGTGTTAGCACCAGCATCAGTGTTCCTTCTTGGGGTTTCTCCCATCATATCAACTCTTATTAGTGTTTCAATTTGTCTAATCCATCTCTATAAGACATTAAACTCGCATAATAACTTGTGTTAAACCTAAGAAGCTGAGGAAATCCTCAGATTCATGCCTATGGAATATAATTCCACTCACTCGACATGGGATTCCTTCTGCTTCAGTGCCCACGAGATGCCCTATAATAGGTAGAAGAAACCCATATGCATCTATGTTCAATCGTCCTGACACACCAACGATGTCCAACATGACTACTCCCCTGAACAAAGGTTTCTGCCCTGACTGGAGCCTCCTATAATTTCCATATTGACGTTTTGTAATTAATTGTTGTCCATGAAGACATGGAATTGGGAAGAGTTTCAAGAAGAATTTCTAATGTCTATAAGGGAGACCTAGACTGGGTGATGACCCCGGAGGAGGAATCCAAAGATGGAGTAACTAACATACAATCATCCCATTTCGATCTTGGAGAAAACATCTCAAAATAAGCGACAGACACAACCCGCCATTGAAAATTTGGAATACAGGGCAGTAGAACAATTCTTCCTACATAGAAGATGGATGCTTTCCAGAATAAAATCATCCAAAACAAATATAAATTAAGAACACCCCATGGTGAAGTGCTAGGAATAATTAATATAACATCAAAAAAATTTGCCACATTTGTTCAACTACTCCAGTTCTACATGATCCATTAGATAAGGAGGTTTATAAATAGTCATAACATCAGGAAAAAAATTAAACTTAAATTCATCCTCCCAATAATGTAAAAAAAGTTAATTTATCTAACAAAATATACATTAATTCATTCAATACTATAATGGCACTAATCAAAATGGTTTCATTAGTTCTAACAACATGATCTTGATAACATTCACATCTATATTTAATCCATCACTAAGATTTTTTGTATTTTATCAAATGTATGGAATCATTGAATAAATAATTCATTTTTTTCATATTTATTTTCTCATGATAAAATTAAATCCAATACATACTAATAATGATATCAAACTCTTCTATGGGATGTTCCAAAAAATTTTCAGTAAGGAACATAACACTAATGATATTAAGAATATTCCTATAAATTTCTGTTTTCTTAATACTTCCACCCAGAGTTTTTAACCAGTGATCAATATCAATTTTATGAGGTGATATTTACAATTTACATTCATGCTATCAAAAATTAAGGAATGTGAATATCCAGATTCAAACACATAGTTTGAAAAAATTTAAAAAAACACATAACATAATTCTCTAACTCATTGCACAAAAAACATCTTATCTTTGTATGTTCATTTCATGCTCGATCATATCCTTTAGATTCATTAACAATATGACAAGTCATATGACATCATAATCAATTCCTAGACATTAAAATTAACTCTACATGGTAACTTTTACAACACATTTCATAAAATGGGAATTTAGGTTTATTTCCTCCAAACATCTTTATTTAATTATTTCCCATTGCCTACCAACAAGATTGCTAATTTTAGTTTCTCACATGGGAAAAATGATAATCATATAACTCCATTTCAACCATTTTAACATGTTTAATAACATTCTCATTACATTTGAACTCATGATAATCTAATTCCTTTTGATATCTCTACTTCAAACAAGAGTAAACTACATTTATATTACTATCATTATCTGGAATAAAATTGTAGATATACCTAACAAAAAATGTTCAATTTTCTTTATATGGAGATGCCTTGTCAATATCAATTTTTCTACAATTACTTGAATTTCTTTTACATCATAATTCAAACATCCTTATGAAAACATTTCTAATGGATGAAATTATTAAATTCAACCCATTGCATGGAATTGTTCTCTTCAATTCCCCAAATATTTTTCTCTTTATCTACAACTAATTAAGTTAACCATAAAATCAATATATTTAATGATTTACCCTTTGGTGACAAAACTACCAGTTACATCAAATATATTTTCTAGGGATTTAATCAATCCTTCAGCTAGAACAGTGTATGATGATCCTCTAATTTATAGGGGATATTGTCTCATAAAATTATCTACTATCATAATGTTCTATTGTGGTATTTCATTTTTTATCTTTCATGGATACCACAAGAATTAATCACATGAGTAAACTAAGCTATCACTAAAAAAACTACTCAGTTCTAATTTTGAAAATCTCAAGATGCTGGTTTGGAAGGATGTTTTTTTCTTGATTCCATTCCAACATAGGTATCTTTTTTTATATATTGAAAACTATTCTATATAGACATATCTTTAATGAAGAAACATTATAGTATTAAAATACTATAACATTTTGATATACCCTTAATTTAATTTATTCAATGGTATGTTTTTTGTATTACACTAACTTATAATGATATCTAAAACATCCTTTGATACCATGTATAATGACATCACCAAAAACATTAAATAATCATCGTCACGGTCCGGAATATTACGTTATTTCACATTGAAGATATTTTTAGGATTCTTGTTTTACATAATTTGGAAATAATTCAAATGTAGCAAAATAATTTTTATAAAAAGGGAAAACTTCCTAATAGTGTCCATTTCTTCATAGCAGAAATATTTTAAAATGAAACCTTCTTTCTTCTCATGTTCAATAATAAAATTATTACCATGGTCCTATCATTGTCTCCATTCATTCATAAATCCTATGTAAATCATTTTAAAACATTGGATAGGTATAAAAATAATTGTATGTGAAAGACGAATATATAATACTACTTTTCATATTTGAAAAATGTAAATCATTAATATTATATGATAAAGTATTATTTTTCACCATTATGATGTAGTAAATACATTCCATTAAAAATTTAATATCCAACCATTCATTTTATTATATTATTACCATATAATTAAGGGAAATAACATACAACATTTAATGGGAACTTGTGACATAACTATACTTAAATAGATTTATCATGTATTAAACTTCCACAAATTCATCTATTACTAAATTGAATAATAATACGGCCGACCTCCATAATAAAATAATTCGAGGATTTCAGGGATGAACCCATACTTATTTTATTATGTAACCACTTTTCAAATGTCCATGTACAATTATATAATTACTACACATAAAATATTGCAATTTTTAATGATTCGCTCATAAATTACATTTATAATCAAAAGAAATCATTTCGAGTTGTGGTAATAAATAATCCGATTCCAAAGGCATTTTAAATTCAAAAGTACCAATAAAATGGTATTAAAATATATATTTTTATTTTAAAAACATTATGTCATATATATGAATTATATTGTGAAATAATGTTCACGGTAGTAGATTAGTCTATATTATTGTATAAATTTAAAAAAAATTCTATTTGTTGTTAGTAATGAAATAAAAACACTATGTATAGAAGTACTAGAGAGGTTAATTTTTTAATTTTTTTTATATATTTTAAATTTCAAATGTTTTTTTGTTCACCTCATAATAGAAGGTTGTTTATAACATCCAAATATACATCAATGAAAGGATAATTAGACAAAGTCCCTTACCATTATTCTGTTTCATCAACTATGTTTTTATATAGATAAATAGAAAACAAAATATAATAATTTACATTATTTAGAACAATTTACATGTTTATTATTACATATTTATTTATGTTCACACTGGATGTTTTGATGATATTCGATACACGAGCCTAAAAATACACAGTATGAAGTCTATAGCCAAAATATTTCATAGATCCATCATATCCAGTATTTTATTAATAACTAAATAATCATTTTTATAAATGAATTATACTTTTCAATCCATAAATTACCTATGGACAAGAAAAATTAACTGTGATGCCATCATGGAGTTTGAAATATATACATACGTAAGAGTATTGATTTCTATTTATCATTGATCATTATGTAATGAATGTAGGAATTATTTTATCCATCAAGAATGGTAAAAAAATTATTAATATAATATTAATAATTTAATCATTCATATATATATATATATATTATAACTAATGTGGTGATTAAAAATGAATTATATCACTTTGTGGATGTGATAGTTCACATATACGTATAAATGGCAATATCATTTTTATGTGCATTGAATGTAAGAATGGAATCGATATATTATTCTCACATTATGATAATTAAATAATTAATATCCCATATAAATATTAATTCCATCATTATAACCAGTCATGGGAGATGGTTATGGAAAATGAATTATATTGTCTTGTGGTTGTTATAGTTCACACGTATCCAAGAATGATATATTATTTTCCCATTTGTTAGAAGTGAAGATGGATTTAGTTGATGATATTAAAAAAACATAGATTATAATTTATACTATATTGATTATATCATAAGAAATTTATATGATTTTAAGGAAGTGGAAGAAGAAATAAATTAGAAAAACTAAAATAAAAAATATACCTCTTCTTCAGATGATAACCATTGATAAAACTCGGATCAACTATAAGGTGATTGTTATGCCTAAAAAAGGACTCTTGATTTTGTGATGTACATATTTGAAGGTAATTTAGTAGATATTTTCCTATCCAAAATGTGTTTGTTGTATGAAAAAAATTTAGTATGTTTTTCTCTTTTCTAAGATATGGGATGTGCACTATTGGAATTCATCGAAATATTTTGTCAATATTAATTATTTATATATTACAAAAAGGGTCCAGAGTGATTTATTTTGAATATAGGATATTTATGGGTCAAAATAAAATAATCCAGTGAAAATTTTTCTTCTATTGAATAAAATTTTTAATACATATTTTTGGTTTTATCTTTTATGACTCTTATCATTTTTTAAGTTATTTACACAATGGGGTTAAATATACTTAAGAAAACATCAAAAAAGAATAATAAAGGAATACATGATTTAATTATATTACCTATCAAAATTATATGTCCTAATTATGTAAAATTATATTTATTTTAATATTTCTTAAATCATTTATTTTATTCTTTCAGTAATTATGATATTACGACATCATCATTGTGTCACTATTTAATTTCCTAAAATATTTTCTAAAAATTGTATATAAATTATTATGATCTATGAAATACTCTTAACATTGTAAAGATTAATTATATTTTATTATATCCATTCTAAAATATATCAATAATATTAAACTACTTGTTATAAACCAAAGTGAAAAAAATGACCTTTTATTAAATAAAAATATTTTAAATGCATTATTTTCACCCAAGATTCTCCAACTAGTTATGAAATCCTCCAAAGGATTATATTGGTCTTAAAAAATTCATATTATTATATTATGTCATGTTTTAGAGTAATTTTATATTTTAATAAAATAATTTTTACTATTAATTACTGAATGTACTCTTAACGTGGTAAAATCATTTTAATAAAAAAGTTACGAATCATAATGTCAAAAAATAGAAGGGTCGTATCTAAAAAATTTAGACCTTTTAATTAAAAATATTGAATCATTTTTTACAAATTAAAAATATATAATTGGTTTAAACTAATATAAAGTTAATCCCATTGTCTAAACGAGAAAACATGTTTTTAAAAATAAAACGTTCTAAAGTTCAAATAGTTTTTATATCAAATTTCCATGTGAAATTGATTTAAATTACCTAAATTGGATAGTGATTTCTGAAAATGAAATAATTATATAGAATAATTAATTAAAATCTGAATAAAATAATAAAAATAAATTAGATTAAAAATAATATTAGAAATAAAATTCCGTTTTTTCAGTATTCATTAAAATATGAAATTTTTGGGAAAAATACCAAAAAAACATCCAAATTATTTTTAAATGTTCCAATTACAAATAATATATTAATTTTTACATATATAACATCTAAAAGGTTCAATAATGAGATTTAATATGGTATCTCAAAAAACACGATAATAGTTCTATTTAGAAAAGCAGTGTTTTTAATAGTAACACTAGATTTATCATATACGTTATAGAATGTAGAGAATATTTTATATTATATATAAATAGAAAAAAAATGTCATTCATAATTACTTGGGCTATTATAAAATTAATTCAAGGTTACATAATTACTATTTCCTTATCCTCTAACAATATCTACAAAGGCCTTCGATACCAAAAATAATTATCCGACCTTAAAACATTAAATAATATTTAGTTATGTCAATAATGAAAATATCTATCAAATTTAAGCTCATTCTATATATTTATTTATAAAAACAATACACCATAATTTATACCTAAAATCACTAATATTACAATGTAGACACTTCTTCTAAATATCAATTTTTCTCCAAAAAATAAAGCCTTTTAAAATAATACATTGTTTCTTTTCATGTTAAATCATCACCCTTAATCTCATCCTTCTATATATAATCTATTAAATCATGTGAAATAAATTTTATAACATGGTATGTTTAAAAAAATCTCAATAATGGATTCACCTCTAAGGAAAACAGTTAGTCTTGTGATAACATGAACACCCTAGAATCCATTATCATAATGTAATTATATTCAACTGTAGAAAGTAGTAAATCATTTCCCTTGAAGATAAAATCATTTCATACCCATTTAAAAACAAAATATTACTAGAAAACCCATAAAAATCATATATTACAGGAAATTTGTCTTAGGTACATAATAATACATAAGTGGAATAACCATGTGGTTGACGTCCATATATGTCACTATTGAAAATTGGAATAACCATATATATGTCTTCAATTCCCAAAACATTAGAGGATATAATGTAACCCCCAATACATTTATTATCATTGAACATCCCATCTATATATTATAAAATAATAACCCGAAAAATTTTAATGTACCATTTAATAATTATAACAAATAATATATTACAATTTTCATTATTTAACTCATAAAATATAATTTTCATTAAAAAATAATTTCAAGATATTTATAAGTCAATAAATTATCAATACCATTTTCAATAATAGAATTCCAACAAAAGGTAATAGTTTATTTATTTTCTTTTTAAAAAACATTATGTCCTCTAGATGAATCAAAATATAAAATTACAGTCATTGTGGTAGAGAAGTCAGTTTCATCTTATTTATTAAATGAAGAAAATTCATTTTCAAATTATTAAAGAAATGAAAGAATTTAGTATAAAAATATTTATTTTGGACCCTATTAAAAAATTAAAATTCAAAATTATTTTTTTATAAACTTCATAATAGAGGTTGGTTTATAAAATCAAAATATTCCGCAATAAATGTTGATTGAGACCGAGTCCCCTATCTTGAGTTTTATTCGTCACATATGTTATTTATATTTTTTGAATATTTAACATATTTTAATTTTGGAGATTTTCTAGAAACATTTATAATTTTATTATTCTTTTTTATCTAAATTATTATCATGTTATGAAAATTATTTAATTTTTTTTCTTCATGTCCTAAATTTGTCGATATTTAGAGCATGAGTCCTAAATGAATTTGGTTTTATGACTATAGTAAAACAATATTCACTATTCCATCATCTCTATAATAATATTAATTAAATAATAATCACTTTTCATGATTAATTATAAATTTAAATTAAATTATTATTTATGGTTTTGAAAAATCAACTATGTTATAATAATGGAGATGGTAAGTAAGACGGACACATGAGTAATGATTCCATTTTTCAATGAACGTAATTGAAAGAATTTAACTCTTATTTTATATTTAAATTATTATCATAACATAATTAAATTAATTTAAATATATTAATATATATTATTCAAGTAATGTTGTGATGTTTAATGAATCACATCAGTTCGTGGAGAAGATAGTTCACTTGTACACACAAACGAAGTTATGATTTATTATGCAAGGAAAGTCAGAATTTAATTTTTATATTAATCTATTATAATGATAAATTTTCCTGAATATTAAAAATTAATGATAATTATGTCATTATAACCATTATTGAGAGACATCTATGGAAAACAAATTATATCGGTATGTGGAGGTGACAGTCTACACATACACACAAATGATTAATTGTTTCCCATTTATTGTATGTGGAAATGGATTTAGGTGATGATATTAAAATAATAAAAACATAACATATTTAGGGTACCATATTTATTATTTCACTTTGTATAAAGAATATTTTATGTAAGTGGAAGAAGAAATAAAATAGGAATAAAAAAATAAAAACAATACATCTTCTTCAAGGGATTTCCTTTGATTAACTCCTTAACATAAATAATGACAGTTTAATCCTAATCAATGATCTCCAGAATGTTGGTTGGGATCTAGGATGTGATTAAGAAAGATATTGGTTAAACTAATTTTTTTTAAGTGTGAAGAAAATATAAGCATGAGTACCCACGTATAGAATAGGAGGGGTGAGGTCTTTGAATTCTTTAAAATATTAAATTAATATAAATTAATTTTCTCTTTCAAATGGGTACAATTTAATTTATTTATAATTTATAATGTGTAGGGGGAAATATTATAATCGAATTAATATTAAACAACATTGTAATATATTTTTAATCCTTGCCTATTTATTTTATTCCATTAACTCTTACCATTTTATCAACTAATTTACCTAAATGAGGGATAATATATTTATAGAAACAAGATAAATAACGAATACAATTTCCATTAATGAAATTTTATGATTTATCCCGATTATCTGGATGAATCATGACTTTTTTTATATTTTATATCATTTAATGAATTATTTTATATATTAAAATATCATTAATGACAATTTTGACACTATTAATTTCATTCCATTTTAAAAATACCATAACATCATGATATAATAAAAAAATATTTTAACACATTAATAGAAAAAATATTAATCCAAACAAATTCGATGACATAAACTAAATCATATTCAAATTTTTATAATATTTATAAAATAATTTATTTGATTCTTCATTAAATGAATTAATTAAAACATCATCATTTTGTCCCCATTTAATGTGAATTGTTTTCATAAACATTATAAATAAATTACTAGAATGAATTTAAAAATTATATATATTTGTACACTATTTATAGTTAAAGATGTCATTTATATAACCCATATTAACAATATGTTTTTTGGTAAAAACAAAAGTGCGACAAAATAGTCTTCCGATTGAATAAAATAATATAAATATCTTAATCTTATCCTAGTGGATTAAAAAGGATAAATTTCCAACCAATTATGATTTTAGGTTGAAAAAGACTTATCCAATAAAATTAAGAAATGTGTTTTGGTAATTTATAATATTATTTTGACCCTTAATTACCAGATTTACACTTAACTATGGTAATAAAAATAATTAATAAAGTAACTATTATTATTTATCAATAAGTTATGTTGGTACTGTTAGATCATTAATAGAATACTTATTAAAACAATTATTTATTTTAATAAAACTTCAAATCATATAAGTGGATTAAATTAATTTAAAACTAACCACAATGACTGATCAAGAAAATTGGTTTTTATTGAAATGATTATAATGTTTTTATATCCAATTAAAATCTAAAATTGATTCCAATGACATATATTGAAATAAATAAAAAATATTATTTCATTGTACTTTAAAAATATATAAAACCCAAAGTTTACTATATAAATAAATTTAGCTAAAAGTAAGTTTTGAAGTAGTATTCTCTATGATTCATTGTTAATAAAAATATTTATATTATCATAAAATTAATTAAAATAAATTTATTTTGTAATATTAAAATACTAAAGCGTAAATATTTAGATTAAAAGGGTTTCTCCATCAAATGGAAGGAAAACTATATTTTAAAAATAATAATTCTTTTTATGTATAAAAACGGATTTATTTTTAATTTTTTTCAATCATTTATTAGATGAATGTATGTTCATTGAAGTAAAAATGGTTATAGATAATATAGTTAATTATTTTCATTCTCATCAGTACAATAACTAGGAGATAACTACCACGTAATATAATAATATTTTTGATTTATTATTTTTCTGTTATAAATCAGTCTTGTGTGCAGTATAAGATACGGGAAAAACTCATTATTATGTGTCATGTAATATATTTGACAAAGAGTACCTATTAATATAAAATTACTCTCAAATTCATAAATATTAGTTAACATGAATGAATTCATGTTCTATTATTACATGAGATATTGCAGGGGAACTATCCCAAAGTTCATCATTGATTTTGAGGGAATAATAATGTTATAAAAACATGTTGATCTCTTGATCATTCTATAAATGAAGATGGATCTTTTGGATGAGTCTCGTTGTTCTTTGTTTTATATTCATAATGGAAACAGGAAGATGCATAGATTCCTAAAAGTGAATTTTGGATGGGATGAAATAAAACGAAATATTTTAGTTCATATATCTTGATTTGTGGCAATTAAATAAGTCAAGAAGATTATATTTAAGTATAAGGGGATGTTACAACCATTACCCAGACTATAATGGAAATGGGAAAACATTTCCATTGCCTATATAGGGGGAACCCAAAAAATAATGGGGAAAAAGTTATATGGGTTATATCTAATCACATTACAAAGTCAACATACACCATTTAAATTATAGAAAACATATATCTTGATCAATATACAATAATATAAAAAATCTATGTGGTTTTCTTCTTTTAGTACCACTATCAATTGTTTATGATATATATTTTAGGATTAAGTCAATTTTTTGGGATATCTTCAACATTATTTGGATATAGAAATCTGTTTCAAAACAACCTATCATACCCAAAATTTTTCTCTATCTCAGAGGAAAATTAATACTTTTTAGACATGTTGACAGATTTATCTATACATTTCAATGGTTTTTGGGAGAAACACCATCCCTTTGGAGATTTTTTATAAAATAATATCTTTCACTTGAGAATTTAGACGATTTATTACGAGTCACTCTTTTATAGGATGTCCAGAACTCCAATATAAATGAATGAAGTTAGAGAGATAATGATATTGGGACCTAATCTAGGTATATAAATAGAAATGATTGTTATATACTGTCAACAACACATAGGAGTAGTTCATTTTTAAAAAAAATTAATACTAACTATCATCAGTAATACATGGATTTTAAAGTTGTTGGGATGGATTTTCAATGAATTTATCTATATAAAAATATAGTTAAAATAAGATTTAAGGGAAATATATTAACTAGTTACATTATAATTTTTCATATTCTTAATTACATATAGATCGTATCTTATTGATTCATTCTTACACAGAATCTCTCTCAAGATCATGATGTGTTCCATTTCTCTCTCCTAATGTAGTATATACCTAATCCTTAACATTATTTTTACATTGAATTAATACGTTTTCAACATGATAATTCATATAAATTTCTACGGGTAGTGGTTATATTATTTAGGGAGAATTTCATATGAATCAAGACAACTAATGTGGTGAGTGTTTTGGGGAAAAAATTCTAATTTGAAGAAGATAAATCTGAACCTATGGATGTAACAATATTAATATATACATATTTTTATATAAGTGGGATGAATTTGAAGTGTTCAGTTCATTTTAATGGATGTAGAATATAACACCCAATAATTTTAATGAAATATTTCTCTCAAAATAATTTTATTTCTTTCCAAGATTTTGTTACGCATAAAAATGATTTTAGATGAACCACATAACATAATTAAAATTTTATGTTTCTATTATCTCATAGTCATTTTATTTATATGAATAAATTAGGATTAAAATATTAGAAAAAATAAACTGCATACATATAATTAACATGATTTCTTTAATTATAAAATAATTATATTTAAAATATATTTACTATTGGTGAATATTCTTAATTATATTTACATATTAATAAATGATTGATGTTTTAAACATTAAAAAAAATGTTTTTCTATGAATATGATGAGAAAAATCCATTTATATCCTTAAAATGGAGTTTTTCTATAAAAAACAAATTTATTCTCTTGTTTTATACATGTTGAAAAATTAATTTTTTAAACATGTATAAATTGAAATCAATAAATTTGATTCGATATTTAGAATAATGATGTCAATAGTTGTTAAATATAACAATTTTATATTTTTCCAATAAAAATATTACAGATTGTAAAATTTAGTACCAAATTAAGGGTTTATTAGTTTATTCTTGATTAAAAATATGTAATGGGGACATATTGTATCATTATATATCATAACATATGAATTTGATTAATCAATTAACTTCTTACTGTTTAATATTATTATTTTAGTATAAACATTCCCATGAAATGATTTTAATATTATTTTAATCAATGAAATTTATAAAGATTCACTCTCTTGGTTTTTTATATCATATGTTTCTACATTGAGAAAAATTTATGTTATGAAAACAATTAATTTAATTTATAAATAATAATAATATAATTTTTTTGATATTAAATTTTTCCCTTCTATTAATGATATAATAACACAAATTTTTATAATCATCGAAGATGTATTCACCAATTAATACAAAAGTTTACTACATGATTTTAAAATTATCAAAAATAACATCTTAATTAATTGAATGTGTAAAATTATTTTTATTGGTCAGTATATAAAAGAGAATTTGTTTTTTGGTAATATATATGAATTAAAACATATTTTCTTGACTTCTAAATGATATTACGTAAATAGTGTCAAAACAATTAATAATAAAATTTTACTAGAATTATATTTTATTAAATCACATAAAAATTTAAAAAAACATAATAAAAGAGGGATTGGGGATTATATATGATAACCAATGTTATCCATTTTCCATTTATATTATTTTTTGAAAAAAAATTATTGTTTTTTATGTAATGATATTTTATTATTGTTATGAAATTACTAGAGTCCCCATCACCTCTCTTATAAATGGATACCTCACCATTCCCTTCATTACATCATGTTGATCCTTGTAGTTATACCATCCTAACCCAAAATTTCTTATATACTATTAAATCCACATTCTAGAGTATGTTTCCATCTAAAAGGACTATCTCTACCATCCTCATGATAACATATAAAGGAGTAATTTAAATGAATATGTAGTCACTTTAAAAAATCACTTTCAATTATAAACATATTTACCTCCCATAAATCTACATTATTTTTCCTAAAATAATATATTTAGTGAAATCAATATTATGATATTTTATTGTGATTATTAGATATTCAATATATACCATCTACCCATTATGGTAGTAATTAATGTATCACTCATGAAATTGTGTAATTATCCATCTCTCTGTATCGATGCAATTGATTTTTCATCACAATCATTCATGGATTGTTATTATGTTATCTTTAATGATTAAATTTTATATTTATGACCAAATTATAGTTCTATTATTATAAAATAATATTTACCTACTAAAAATCCAATCCTTTATGAAATTGAAACATCATTTATGTGTACTAGGGTACAACCACCTGCAAGAAGTAATGTGATTAATATTTATTTATATTTTAATTTTTAGGTAAAGAGGAATGAAAATATTAATATATATTATATATATGAAATAATAATTAATTTTATAAAGGTAGTTACTATATATGTCTCTTTCATTTGATCGATCAAAAAATGGTAACGGATTTAATGCGTACGTATGGCATACCATCTCATTGTATAATGTAATTGTTTTTTTAAACACTTACATTGATGGATAACACTATATATGAAATAAATAAATAATATATTTACAGTTTTATTAGTATTATTTAAGTGATGAATTCATGAAAAATTATAAATTACTATTACTAATAAAATGAAACAGTTCTGATAAAAAAATATTTAACATTTGTAGATTAACATTTTAATCAAGAAATGTTAATAAAATTGGTGTTCAAATGTTATCAAGATGTTATAAGTTTCAAAAAAATATGGTATTAAACTATAATAAATGTAAATATGTTATAATTGAGTATATATTATTTACATACTATTTTGATCTTTGGGTTAGGATGATATTTCACAATCTCAACAATATTTAGAAATATATTTGGTTATGTCTCTATTGGGAGAATTATTTAAGAATTCACTTCTATATAAATGTTGACTAAACATGTTTTCAGCTACATTCTTATAATTATAAATTAATTTTTTAATTTTTTTTCTACTATTTCAATTTTAAAAAAATCATTAAATTAAATATTTTTGATTTTTCCTTATACGGAATGTTTTTAATTTTTTAAGGGAATGTTTTCATAACATATAATGAATAAAAAAACATCTCAAACCACCATGAAAAAATCATTCCATTGAATATTTCATTAAATTTTCTAGTGTTTATTTATAATGAAATATCATCCATTAAAATTAATTATCTTTAAAAATATTTATTTCAAAATGGAAATGATGTTTTCTGAATATCATTCCCAGGTGACCGTTTAAAATTATTTTTCAACATTTTATTAAATCCTTTGATGCCAATTAATATATATTGTAATATAGTCCAGGGATACAATATTTATTCTTTCTCAATATGTTTTCTATATTGTAATAAAAATTATATGTCAATGAAATCATTAATTATTACATTGGTTGTAGTATGATGAATTTTTTTTGTATCTCATATATTTTAATGAGTTCTGATACAATAATTGTTTTATCATTTTTTGTAACATATATGTAAAATTTATGTTGTCCAATTTATTTTATCAATGTATCCCCTTAATTAATATGATAAATTATTTTTTCCCATGAGACAGTTATGGGAAAAATTTATTTATTCATGATCCCTTTTGGAAAAAAATTTTATGTGCATGCTTTGTTATGGAAAAAAATTGATGTGCTTCCTCTACGATGGAAAATAGGTGTTCATAAATGATCTGATGGGCTTGGTAGTTAAGCTTGACAGATAACATGGTTTACATAATAATGATTATTACACACAAATGTATAATACATTATTATGTTTCATGATTGAGATTTGACAAGTTAAAATTCTTATTATCTATTTCACTTTTTATGGTAATGTTTTATTCTACAACTAATACTTATTATATTTGACATATTTGGTATGAAAAATATATATAATTTTCCTGATCTGATACAATTATGATTCTTTTATTCTATCATATGACCATTTATTAATAAATACCATGTTTACCCTTATTATGTATCTAATATATGTAATATATATGTATCATAAACTTGGACCACTATATTATCCTTTGAACCATTACAATCGGACATCACCATATGTTTAACGGAAAATTCAATAGAACTAGTATTATTCAAATAATTTTTTCTGCGAACTGATGATAAGAGGTCATAGAGTGACTTTTTCATGATATTCATGTTGTAATTAAGAATAGAAGATGAAGATATTTTTGGTAATGAGAAAATAGTGGGATCCATTGCTAATTCATGGTTCATCAAAAATACATAGGTTTCGAGCCACTAAATATTAATCATCATCTTTCATACATGAAGACATTTTTAATTCCCTTCAACTAGCCTACAATAATACATTTCTCTATAAATAACATACCTTTATTACATATCCCACTCCTCATATAACTATTTGAGATGGGTTATTAAAGTGTATGCATCTATATCCAAATGAATTATCAATAACTGACTTGACGTAGATGAGAAATGAAACACTATACATGTAGTTTTTCAGCTGAAAATATTTTCTGCTTTCTTGTACAACATTGAATTTTCCATTGGGAGGCTCATAAGTAAGTGAGGTCTACCATACACAATTCTTCCTCTCGAGACATAGTACTACATAAAATTGTCCATTAAACAAATAAAAGTTAAATTTGGTCAAAATCATTTCTATATACCAAATAAATCACAATGATAATGTATTAGTGGTGAAGATTTTCATATATTCTTTATTTTATTTTTACAATTAGAAATTAATTTTGACCACATTTTATGAATTGTTGTATAAATAATTAAATATTAGCCATTATTATATTGAACTCTAGTATTCCAATAGCTAGATGTTTAATACCATGTTTTATGATTATTCTAGATGAAAATATCCATGACTTTTCTCTTAATCTTATAAAGTAATTTATTCTTCCACTACATGTAGATATATATGTTAAGAAGTAGACTAACCAATCACACTGACTCATGGATTGTTGAACTGTTGAGTGATGTAACAACTTCTCATTATCATAACATTGATTCCCCCAATATATTACCTATAATTTTATAGAACATTAGATATTGTTAATAGTTTCCTAAAATAAATTTTTAATTAATTTCATGAATATCATAATAAATCCAATTTTGTCGGAGGCACCCTCAATAGGGGAAAATTAATACCAGATATATTCCATTTTGATCAAATTTGAGTTATAGAAGTTGTTAATAAATTAATATTACTTTATAGTTTTTATAATTACGGTATTATTATAATACATTATTATTGATTATGTTCATACAACTTTTATACATTCACACCTAATAATTTATTAATAAAATACATTCATCATGTCTTTATGAAATTTTTTAATAATTATATTTTTAGATGCCCACTGACATGAAAAGTTAATGAATAATAAATAAATAATAATAGAAACAATTGAACAAATTTTCTCAATAATATAATATATTTTGATCCATTTAAACTCAATGTATCAACCATGAACATGGTGTATAATACCTTATTCTAATCTTGACCTATATTGTTGATCATGCCTAATCAATGGTTATCAATACTTGATTAGGATATTCCCTTATTATGGCATAGGAAGCGTCATAAGTCCTTATCATAAATAATATAAATGTACAATAACATAGTTTACTGTTTCATCTGTGTAGTCATATTCATAATGAAAACAAATTACGGATTTTTAGACCATTATACATATTATGAAAAAAATGATGATGTTTATACCATATCAACAACTAATTAAATATTACAATCAACAAACACAGTTTTAATAATTAATTATATAAAATAACGCAAACAATTGTTCTATCACAACTCTACAACATTCAATGTGAAAATAAAAACCGTGATAAAAATAGTAAATTTATTTAAAATATATTTTGGTGTATTCATATAAATAAATGAGTTATTTTAATTAAAATTATTTTATTTCTTTATATAACAAAATTAATTTAATTTATATTCCAAAATTAAATTAATCATCTAATTACATTTTCCCTCAAAATTTAATCAGGATAAATAAATTTAAAAAATTATATGTTTTTAATCAAAAAATTTAATAAAAAACATTGATTTTGATTTTAAAACTTCTGAAGCTCCAAAACACAACCTAATACCATATAAAACACGCCATCCTTGTCATGTTCAGTTTTATGTGAAAAAGATCCTATATAGGGTATTTTTATGTTGGTTGGAACAGTCATGACCTGTTTAGTTCTGGGCGACCTAGTTTAGTCATTGGTAACACAGTCGGGGAAAGGAAAGCAACAATACGGTGTCACAAATTATCATAAGATTGTGGAATTGGGGACTACACCAGTAAAAAGAGGGTCAAACATGGATTGGGTAATTATTATTATTAGATACATAATTGTGATTGACTATGGGAGAAGATAAATGAATCATTACCTAGTGGAAAAAGATGTACTACAAATAGTGGAAGGTACCACTATAGTATATCAACAGAACATTGTGCACCAATGGTCAAATTGGCCATGAATATTAAAAGTTGAGCATGGTGGGGATGTGGAGGCCATGGATTATAAGGAATAATTGGATAAGGATGTGGTTTTATATGTATGACATAGAGACAACTTATAATCGTGGGCTGGATGGGTGGGATGCATCCATTGGTAGATGAGGAAGCATGAAATTGGATCCACATGTTGCTGATTTTTTTATTATTTTTATTCCATTTCACAAGATCCTCCCTTATAGACCCATTAAAAAAATTATTTTCATTGGGTCATCATATCACAACAAAATTCGTTACATAAAATTTATAAGATGTACCTAAAAACATGATTTTATAGAAATAAAAGGAATTTATTATTTTGTTATTATTCCACAAACTGTGTTAAATTAATTTGTACTATGAGTACTATTTACATCAACTATTGTAGAACCCCCGGTTTTAAGAATGTTTCTTTTTTATGCATTTTTATTTGTTTAGTGTGTTTTGGGTTATTTGGGAAGAGGCTATGACTGTTTGGAACGGTTTTGAATAATTTTGGAGTTATTTCTATGGTCACGAGGTTTGAGAATGGTTAGAGAAAACCATGTGGGTTCTCTAGGAAACTATTAAGTGGGAGAAATTTATAATTTCATAGCCTATTCATAGTTTTAAAAATAGTGTGAGGCAACTGTATAGTCCTATTCTCTTGAGATAGTGGCATGCGCACAGTTTTCCAAATTGTGCTGGAAAACTGTACAACCACATAAGAATGGGGGTTTTAAATCTAGGATCCCTCGGGGTTGTCTCATTTTATTCCAAACATGCTCCTAGTCTAGGCTCACATTATATTTTGGATTCTAAAAGGTTTGAGGTGCTCCCCACATGTTTTGGAAGAAAATTGATGGGGTTTCTTGGTGGATTGAAGGTGATTCTTCTTGGGCAAGTAACCTCTCGTTAATTTTTTGTGTTTTCCTCAAGATCTACACCTCCCACCCTCTCATATTTCTATATCTAAACCCATTTTTTATATATCTATGGTTTTAGTTTCCTAGGGTGTTGATTTTTAGGATACTTGATGATAAGTAAGGAGATATGGAGCATTTTTTGTGGAGCGTTTTCCCAGATTGGGGTGCAGTAGCTTGTGGGTTGAATTCACTGGAACCAAAATGGTAGGTGGCTTCTCCCTCAACCCCATAAGGCTAGACCTATTGGTTTTTCAAAAATTAATATTTCTTGTTAAAAAATAATTTTGAGAATTATATTTTAATTTTTTTGGAAACCCATTTGAGGGTGATTTTCGGATTTTGGGGAAAATGGGTTGTTTTAAAAATAAAGCCTTTGTTGTGTGATTTTAAAATAGTTTTATTTTGATTTTGTAAAATGTTTTGTGAATTATGGATTTCAATAAATATATTGTTTATTTAAATGTGGTTGGGCATAGAATATTGGTTATAGGTTGTTTTCAATAAATTGGATATTTATTGAAGTTAATTGACATGTGATGGGAATATTGGTGTACTAATGTGTGGACATGGATCTTTGTGATTTTTGGTGGATTAAGTGTTATAGATTTTGGTGGTAATCTGTATATGGGAGATAATTCACACTATAAAATGTGATGGATAGTGTCCAGAAGAATAACTATTATGGATAGTGGTCTGGAAGGGCCACATGTTGGAAATGTTGTGAATGGGTTGGATAGAAGAACCACCATTTTGGCTGCTTATTGTGTGTTTCTTTAAAAGATTTAATTTGTGGTGTTAATGTTAAATAGTGAAATTTATTATGTAATTGGTGTCTAGTGATCCCTTGTGTTTCATAGTTTGAGTATAGGTGGCTTGGTAAACATGTATTTGGCCTATTTGTATGTGTTGAACTATTGAATGTTTTGTATGTCCTGTTTTTATAAAAATATGCTAATTGTTTTATCTTAGTGGTGTGTATAGAGAAGTCATTTGCTGAAATCCTATAATGTATTTTTACTCACCCCCTTCTTTGGCACTTGGGTTCTTTTGTAGATATTGTATTTCATGACACATGTTAGAGTAAAACATCTCATTTTTTCTCGCAGTACGGTATTATATTTAGATGATGTTGTGGTACTTGGATCATGGATCTTGGACTGGAGATATGGATGATGTATTTGTTGTTTGGGGGTCTTTTTATAGTTTTCCACATGGAACACCAATTTATATATTGGTAGTATTTGTCATGTGGAATTTTTATGGAATAGTTCGGTGTCCTTTTTCATAATTTATGAGTTTGGTAGTCTTGTGACATGCATCATGTAGTTTGTGGATAGTGGATTGTTTGAATGGTTAGTTTTTTATCAAGGGAAAATCATTCCATAATTTATTATTGAATCCCATAGGATTTATTACCAGCCTTTGGTTGCATAGGAACTTTGTTTAAGGCCATGTGGCATTCCCACACCCCCCCTCAAGCCAATGAGATGGGGTGGAATGTTACAAGTAGTATCAATTTGTTCAGTCCTTGGAATTCAATAGAGAGGAGTTGTTCAATAATTGGATTGATCATTGTTCTTGTTGTTGGAATTTGTTCTAGGTCTATTCCTTGAGTTGGGAGGATAGAAATGGGTAGGATTGTCGGAACATGGAATGTATATTATAAAAGGACATAGCTAACACTTTTATGTTGAACATCATGTTATCATGGAGTTGGGTACATAATTGATTAAATATAACAATTATCATTGGAAATCTCATTTTCATGTGTGTATCCAATGATATTAGGATGGAATGCGTGGTAAAAATGCATTCCCAATATGATTCCTATTTCATTCTGGTATAATGATCTATGGTGAGGTATGAATGTGTGTATTTTTAAAAAATATGAATTGTGTTTCTAAACAGAATGGTTTGAAACTTGGATTTTTTTTGTATTTTGAAGATTGGTTGATTCTCATAACATGATGGATTTTTCAAAATAGTGAAATATTGGAAATGTAAAATTTTAGATGGCCTGGATGGGATGGTGTTCATGTAATTGAATGTGAAAATTGTATACCCATTCATATTAATAATGTGGGGATTATGGTTTTTTTGTGTTAATAGAAATGGATTTAGGTAGGTGTCATAGAGACGAGGCAGAAAAAGCAGTTGAAAATGTGGTTGCACCTAATCCTCATGTGAACCAATGGCTAGTATAGAGTATAGTTCACGCTTTCCAAGATATGGAATGCAGAAATAATGTGGATAAAAATAGGCATGTGGATCATGCAGTTCAGTTTTTAAGTCATCACACACCCATGATTAGGGGTGATTCAGATCCATAAAGGGATGAAACATGGGTGAGTATAATGAATAGGATATTGTACTTCTTGGGAACTGTAGTAGAGGTAAATGTGGAGCTAGCCATTTATATGATGGACGATATATCCCTTGAGTGGTGGGAGCTGGTGGTCCAAGATGGGATATACCAATGTTTGGCATGGGAGAGTTTTGAAGAATTGGATAATAAGTATTTCTACCATTATAGATTTAGATTCAATGTACAACAAATTTATTCAGTTTTAAGCAAGGGGGATTTTCGTTTAAAAAAATATGTGGTAATTTTTATGAATGTAGTGTGGTTTTCACCTGAGGTGAAACGTATTAGATTGTTTATGCCATGAATATTTGAAGCTGTGTTGAACCAGGATATTCATTCCAAGATAGGGGTGTATTGTATAAATGATTACGTGGATAATGGTGAATAGAGATATAGTTACTAAGTGAGACATTTTGAGGGCTACAAGTTATTGAACTATGTTGGTACCCATGGAAAATAGTGGGAACTCAAATTATAGATTCAAGTAGAAGAGGGACACTTATATATATTGTGGGAGTACGGCTCAGAATCTTATGGTATGATATGTGAATCTTTCAACAATTACTCAGAGTAAGATGGGATGTTTTCAGTTGGGTTCTACAAGCCACATCAAGTGGGATTGTATGGAACACCCACAATCATTTCATAATTGTAAGGAGATGGGATATCTTCAGTGGTATAGTTGGAATGATATGAGGTCGGGTGTCCATGATAGTCCCCGGGGGTCGTAGGGGTATTATGTCTCAATAGGATGGGGGTTGGATCATAACCCTAAAAATCATAGTAATGTTACTCATGGTGATTCTAGGTACACCGTGTCTCTTCAATAGGGTAATAAAAATCACATAATGGAAAGAAAATGGTTTTTTGGAGCCGAGGAGGATGTGGTGGATGATCATTATTGACCATCAATGGTGAAAGGTAAGGTTATTTTATATTCAATGTTGACGCACACATTGTCTGATATAAGTTCATTGAATTCATTTATTTCCTCTCACATCGTTTATTTTTTTGCGTTTAAACGGGTAAATGATGCCTTCTATTTTTAATCTACAAACTCTTCTAAGTCAAAGAGAGTGTCGAGCCTTCCTATGTGGAGGTTGTTCTTTAGTTGTTGACGTCATTGAATTGATGTGTGTTTTCATAGTGCCTAAGATTGATGAATATGAAATATTACTGGGAATGGATTGGTTGGAAATGTTTAAGGCCCACATCAATTGATATGCATGAACATTTAGTTTTTTGATAGGGGGTGTTATTAGAAATCTATTTAGAAGGGCGAGGAATGAAATGTTGTGTGAAACAGAAATTATGGCACCAAATTTTGGCACAATATCGTGTCAGATATAGGATTTTTCATTGGAATCGCTATAATGTGTTGAGCATAGTTTTCTTTCATTGTTTGTGGATCCATTTATAGATGTATTTCATGAAATATTATAGGGGTCTCCACCTATGAGGGAAGTGGAGTTTACGATTGATCACATTCCAGGGACCATTCCTATCACTCATCCATCATATATAATAGAACCAATAGGATTGTGTGAATTAATGGAATATGTTGAAGAGTTATAAAACAAAGGGTGTAGTTGGACTAGCATATCTCCAAGGGCAGTACAATTTTTTCTGTTAAAAAGGAGGATTTAACATTTCTCCTTTTGTTTTGATTTTGATAGACTTTTTCAGGTTATAATAAATAATCAATATCCACTTCCATGCATTGATGATATGTTCAACCAGTTGAGGGGAGATACATGCTTCTCCAAGATTGACATGAGGTCATGATATCAAAAATTGATGGGAAGGAATGATGATATTCAGAAAACAAATTTCAAAAGTAGATATTGACATTGTGAATATGTGGTTTTTCCCCATGGTCTAATGAATGAACCAGAATTGTTCATATCATTGATGAATCAGATATCACATAGATATCTGTATTCGTTTGTGCTGGTATTATTGGATGATATACTGGTTTATTTGAGGACTAGGGTAGAGCCTAAGAAGCACATGGTGATAGTGTTGGGGACCATGAAGAACCATCGGTTGTATGCCAAAATTTCAAAGTGTGACTTTTGGATACCAGATGTTTGTTTCCTTGGCCATGTCATTTCTGAGAATGGTGTTTAAGTTGATTCAGAAAAAATTGTGGTTATTAACTCAAGGAAACTACCAAAAATGGTTTTCAATATATGGATCTTCTATGGTCTACTTAGGTATTATCAGCATTTAGTTCATGATTTCTCACAATTGTCTTTGCTGATGAAATCATTGTCATAGAATAATTTCACATTTCAATGGGATTAGCAGTGTTTGAAATTCATCGAAGAGTTAAATTGTATCCTTACATAGGCACAAATATCATTTTTCCTAAACCTGGGAAAAAATAGGTGGTGTATTATGATGCATTAGGATCAGGGATGAAGTGTTTTTTCTTGTAAGGGTATCATGTGGTTTTATATGGCTCACTTAAATTGAGGTTGCATGATAAGAACTACCAAACACATGATTTGGAGTTGGCGGTAGTAGATCATGTTTTAAAGATGTGGTGTCATTAACTCTTTGTTGAAAAATCAATTATTCTTATCGATTTTAAGAGCATAAATCATATATTCTCACAAATGTATTTTACCTTTAATAAAATGAGATGAATGTAATATATTCAGCTGATTGATTTTGACATAACATTTGCAACGAGTAAAGGAAATTCTATGTGTGGTTCATTTTGTATCCAAACATATGCTGAAGTGGTGAAAAAGTCATCAGATCAGTTGTAGTTGATCTCGATCATAGTCGAAATGCAGTTGGAATGTGAGGAACATGGTGGAAGACTGGTCTCAATTTCATTTTTAATGGTTCCTGACATGGCTGGTTTGGTGAAAGAGGCACCTACAATGGATTCTGAGAGTGCTGAGTTGGGGTAGAAACTCAATGGTGGGGAGACCATTGAGGATTGGAAACTGAATGAGAATTCAGTATTTTGTTTTTGGAATTGGATTGTGGTACAAGTGGATTTTCAAGAAAAAATTATCAGGGCCTATCATTATTCTAGCTCGGATGTCCATCCTAGATTTCAAAAAATGTACATGCTGTTGAAGGTACAATTTGGGTGGGCTGGAATTATAATGGATGTGGTTGAGTTTTTCTAGAGAATCTTGACTTGTAATCAAGTAATGACAATGAATCTATGGCCATAACACATGATGCAGTATTTACCTATATCATTGTGTAAGTGGTAGGAAATAGAAATTGATTTTGGGACTGGTATTCTTAGAATTTTCCAAAAAAAACGATTCCATATTGGTGACTGTGGATAAGCTCATAATTTCGGCCCATTACATTGAAATTTTTGAATCTAATACAGTGGATGATCTATCCAAAATCTAAATCCAAGAGGTGGTAAAGAGGCATGGTGTTCCATATACAATTTTACAAGATAGAGATCTGAGGATCACATCTCGTTTTTTGGATATCCTTGCAATAGGCCTTTGGGAATCAATTGACTATGGGCCCAATGTATCATCTTCATACGGATGACCAATCCAATATGACAATACAATCATTGGAAGATATGTTAAGGTCTTTGTGATGGATTTTGGTGGTTCATGGGAGGATCACTTTTTGTTATTAGAGTTTCTCCTGTAATTATTGTTATCAGGCTTCGAGGCATATGGCCCTGTTTGAGGCATTGTATGGTAATTTTTGTTATTCCACACTATGATTAGTGGAAATCGGCTAGACATCAATGATGGGACTAAGCCTTGTCCTAGAGTCAATGGAAAATTCTTCTTGATCCAGAAGTGGATTGAGATGGCTCAAATTATTCAGAAATAATTTATGGACCAACTTTGTGAACCATTATCATTCTAGGTGGGTGATCATTTGTTTTTGAGAATCACTCCGAGGTTGGGACATTGTCAATTTTCAGAAGAATGGTATGCCATCTATGAGTTATAATAGGCCTTTTGAGATATTTGAGTATATTGGAGTGGTGTATTTTTATTTGGATTTTCCACCATAGTTTAGTGCAGTGCACAATGTATTTCTTGTGTCGCAGTTCAAAAAGTAACATTCGAATCGTGACCATGTGATTTTTTGGGATCATGTTGAGATTTAATTAAATGCTTCCCTGGTGCGCATTATAGTGCGGACTTGGTATAGGAATAATAGAGTGTTTCTGGAAAAAATAACTGGTTTAGTTCATGTTCAGTGGAACCATGAGCAGATTCCGGGGGAGACATGGGAACAGGAAAAATAGATGATTGTGTACTGGTCAGAGCTCTTTCATCAAAGAGATGGTTCTCAATGTTCAAACGACAGAATTTCCAATGGTGTAGAAAATTTAGCTCCATCCAGTTTGAGGTATGTATCCTTTTTGTATGCCATTTTACTTACTTAAAGTGTTTGGTATAAATATTTATGAGGTTGAGATAGTTTGGAATGGTTTTGAATATGTTTGGGGGATTTTATAAGGTCACACAGTTAGAGCACGGTTAGGGAAAACCATACAGGTTCTCTAGAAAAACATGTTGGGGGAGAAAGTGGGCTTCATATGGCCTGCAAAAAGTATTCGAAGCCATGTGAGGAAACCATGTAGACCACTTCAATCATGGTATTGGAAGTGAATAGTTTTCTAAACTGTTCGAGGAAACCATGGGGAACACTTCACTCATTGAATTTGCAAGCGAACAGTTAGCGCACGTCTAGCCAAATTGTGTGAGATAACTATGAGGCCACTTAAAAATGGGTTGTTTAAATCCAAGCTCCTCAGGGTTTCTTTATTTCATTCCAAACATCCTCCCACTCACACCTCACTTATGATTTTGGGTTCTCAATGATTCTATGTTCTCTCCAAATCATTTTAGAAGAAAATCAAAGGGGTTTCTTGGTGGATTAAAGGTAATTATTCCCAAGTAAGTCCCATGTTATAGGTCATTGTGGTTTACTCTAGATCCCCTTTTCCCATTCTCTTGGTTTTCTAGATCAACACGTACTGGGACTATATCAAAGGATGTGGATGACTTGGGAGTTGATTTTAAGGCTTTTTTATTATATAGAAGGAGATCTATATCATTTTTTGAGCGTTTTCCTGGAAGGGGGTGCAGTTTTTTCTAGGTCAAATTCACAAGAATCCTAAAGGTATGTAGATTGTCTCTCAAGTCCACTTGGTTAAAAATAGTGGTTTTGGTGCAATTAATTTGTTTTCATTAAATTAATTTTGATAATGAGGTATGAATCTTGTTGGAAACCCATTTGATGGTGATTTAGGGATTTTCGGGGAAATGGGTTATTATTGACAAAATGGACTTTGTAGTTTGATTTTAAAATTTTGATTTTAATATAGATTATGGTTGATAATGAAAATGGTATTGTAAAAAATTGTTTTCAATAAAGATTTTGTTTATAGAAATGTGGTTGGGCATAGAAATGTTTTTAATTGTTTTTTGCAATAAATGGTTTATTTATTGATGTGAATTGGTATGTGATGGGAATGAAGGTGTGGTTTTGTGTGGCCTTGGTGATTTGTTATTATAATAATATTATGTGTTTTTTCTTATGTTGGTTGTGGATTTTGGAGGGATGTATGACTGTAAATGGTGACGAAAAGTGGTCCGAAGAACCCCCATTATGGATTGTGGTTGGGAAGCATCACGATTTGGAAATGCATTGAACGAATTGGATTGAATCTCTAATATTTTGGTTTTCTTGTTGTGTGTTTCTTTGAAAAATACAATTTATGTTGTTTATGTGAAATGGTAAAATAGATTATGGCATGGGTGTCAGTATATCCCTTGGGATTCATGGTTTCAGTAAAGGTGGCATGTTATTGTTGAGTTTGGATTATTGGTATTTTTTGAACTATTGAAAGTTTTATATAATCTGTTTATATTAATGTGTTACCAATTTTATCTACATGGTGTGTGTAGGGAAGTCATTAGTGGAAAACATACTGATTATTTGAACTCACCCCCTGATTTGTCCCACGGATGATTTTGTAAATGTTTTCTTCTAGAACAAAGGTAAGAGTAAAGCATCTCATTTTTCTACTCGTTCGACATGATACTTTGGTAATGTTGCGGTACATAGAGAATGGATCATGGTTATCAGTTATGGATGGTTCCCAATTTAGTTGGGGACTTGTTGTAGTCTTTTTCATGGTACTTTGGTTATTGGATTTGTTCTATTTATAACGGGGATTTTCAAGGTATAGTTTTGTTGAATACTTTGTAATTTATGAGTTTTGTTGTTTTGTGACATGCATCATGTAGTTTTTGGATAGTGGATTATTTTCCAGGATGGTTTTTTCAAAAGGGAAAATTGTTCCCTAATATATTCTTGAAGACCTGGAAGTTATTTCCAACCTTTTTCAAATTAGGAACATCGCTTAAGGCCATGTAGCATTCCCCACCCCCTCAAGCTAATGACATATGGTGGGATGTTATTACTCTATATAAGAAGGATCCTTGGTGGATATTAGTGGGTCAACTATGATTCCTACGAATTTAAGAACACTATAATATATATTTAGTTTTATCGATAATTTTTTCTTAAATTTTGGAAATGTTAAAATGATTCATATAATATTTTTTAAATGATAGTATCATGAACACTAATGATCAGAACGATGTTTAGTTAGTTATCTTTGGAAAAAATAATTTCCCACTACATATTCTATGGAAAATAATTTTTGTGATTTAAATTTCATAATTTCATTATGATACAAATTTTTGGTACATGGGGACACATTTGATTACAATGGGTTAGGGATATAAAATTTTTCATTTATATAATGATGAAACTTCATTGTCTCTATTGATTTTGTCCCCCATTGTAGTTAGAGAAATACAGAGGAATTAAAGATCATAAAAATAACAAAATTGATTACCACATTTGAACTAAAAAAACTCTTGAATATCCCTCATTTATGGTGAATTTTTCTAGAAGCATCATATCGTGAACACCAGTACATTATCAATGCATGATTCATTAATCATCAATAATGAAAATCATGTATGATTCAGTTTTAGTGTGAATATTTGACTAATCTTTCAGTGTCACAATAATCACCACAATCACTCTCATCCATTTTGTGAAGGTGATCAAAGATATAATTCTAGGATGACATATTTATATCTATTGTATATTGATTAAGATGATAGAGTCTCTTAATTCCAAATGGTTGAATAGTATAGTTTAAATTGATTCTATTAATATATATAATGGGTGTTAAAATAAATGGATTGGATTACCCAACCACTATATATCCAAAAAAAATTAAATTGCTTATAAATGCTTCTTTATGATGAACTATCGACATCATAATCATCATATATATTTTATCATTAAATTTTAATATATTATTAATATATTACATGGTAAAACAGAGTAATTATCTTGACATGAAAATTCAAAAATATTAAATAACCCATCAATGATTTAATAATTTTATATCATATAATATTTTACATTGTATTCAATAAATATAATTTTTAAAATTTTGATAAATAAAATCTCCCAAATTATTGAATGCATAAATAAAAAAGAATTTATTTAATCTTTTATGATCATTAACACTTGTATATATCTCATACCCTAGGATGTGTCCCACAACTTCCAATACACATATTTAGCCAGGAAGGGAAGAAAATTTAATATGATATTGTTTGAGACCATCTAGGGTCATTAAATAGTAGTTATGAAACCCATTAATATACCCTATGGAATGTCTAGAAACACATCAAGGCTCTTAAATATATAATTAATAGTCATAGAAACAACAACATTCCTATGAACACATTATTTTTAATATAATATTTTGTCTTATGATATATCATATAGATGGATGCACATAATATTTCTTCATCAGTTATAAATTGATTATTTGTTGATCTTACAATAGACACAAACCATTCCTCAACCATGTCCATGGATATAGAATAGATACATCCATGATGATCATCTCAGTAGAAGATATCATTTCCTTAACTTATAAGTGTTTTATTCTGTCATTACCATTCATCCAATTCTATATAACAAAAGACATTCTGAAAACAATCTTTTTTTCCATGAATTCAATTTCAGGGTCTTTTCCTTACACCAAACTTCATTTTCAAATTCAACACAACAATAATGATCTCATGTTAGGACACCAATACACATGTTCATAAAAGAGAGTAACCATTATCACTCTAAACTTGTGTTTTTCTTATTTGATTTTATGTACACATGATATAATATACTTGATATCACCAACTAAAAATATCAATTTGTCATCAACCTACACGACGGGTCCTTGGCCCTAACTCCCTATGCCAGCATCAAATAGGCCAGGGGAAAGTTACAGGGATGAGTAGACATATCACATAGATGATATTTCATTTCCTAATAAACCAATAAAACTCACTAATAAACATCTCTATTAAATAATAATGAGATATAAAAACATAGAAATTAATATTATTTCATACATCTATCTCAAACCAGAGTAAAATATAATTTCAACAATAAATATAAAACATAAAGACCATTTGAAAATTGAAAAATCTTCCAACATGCTCATAATGGAGGGATTACATTCAAATGAAACTATATGAAGACTCCTTCGCCCACATCTGGTAAAAACCTCAGTCACTCTAGATCACTAAGCTCTTCCTTCATCATGTCTTCATAGGACTCTAACAAATGGCATGTGGACTACACATGTCACAACACATGCAGACAATGCCAGTGAATGGGTGAGTTTTTAAACACTCTATATGAACCCCCAAAACTCAAATTAAAATGGATTAAATAAAATTGTGTAATCTGAACAACATAGCCTAAAGGAATCTGATTAAGTGAAAAAATCCATCTCCAACCATCCTTAGTTGTATATTATTTCTCACCTCAGGCCAAAAATTGTGTCAATCGATAAGTGTGAAAAACGACACAAAAATCTAGAAATCACCAATATATAATAATTTTAGTCTACAGTTATCAAGATGATCTAACCTCATAGTTAGAAACGTGATCCTAATCGAAGATCAAAAGGAAAAAACCTAGGATAACACACTCTATGAGGTCATTAAACTTGAAAGGCACATTTCTAATAAATAAACTCCTTCTATAAAAACATTACAATTCAAATTGTATGGCCATGAGAACATGCTCCATTAGGAACAACTAACTATGTCTATATCTGCTGACCAATACCAGAGGGTCTACCATCACTACCTTACACCCATTAAAATCTAAAAATACCAAATGGAGATGTCTTCCCTCACCCCTGAACACAATTGAGGGTGATCTTTTCTAGACTATGCACCATGTACATCCTATCTATTGAGATAGAACAGAGTTACCAGCATCTCATCACCGTCGTGCAATATATGGAGTACTAGATGCTAACTAACAAATGAAACCACAGTTTCCCTTCAATGGATGGGGCCACAACTCTTCTTATTGAGGGAAAACTAAATCCATAAACAGTATCTCTCATATCAACTGGGTGTTCAAACTCCTCAAAATTGTGCTCAATATCCAAGGGTGATCAAACTGCCAGGGATGACCCACTCCTTACTGTATCATGGAGATAGAGGACTTATAATCTATAGGTGAGGACCCACACCCTAGTATGATAGAGGAGTACCAATTGAAGGTGGATGACCCACACCCATGATATGAGTAGTACCACTCTTTCTCTAGAGGACTTGTACCCTTGTACGACAATGGAGTACCACTCAAGAAACTCTAATATACTGATGTAACTACACTGTGATAGGATAAGGGATCATAAAAACTAAGATAGATATCCTACACCCTATTTCAACATTGGAGTTCCAATTATATTACAAAAAAAATTTATGGAGGACAAGCACCCTAGAAATACATGGGAGTGTTGACTCTAAGGATATAAGACCATCTCTCTAAAACAGTAGTTGAGTAACCATTGTATATATATGTCACGTATAGAGGAATCGATACCTTTTAAAAAAAAGGAGTACCAAATCCTTGAATAGAGGACACACACCCTTGTACAATAGTAGAGTTACTACACAATAGTGCCAACAAGTATGGAGGGAATACACTATACCATAGTATGAGATCACTATATCTAACACTATGAATTTTATCGGGATGCTACACCATAATCCATCGGGGGAGTACCAACCCCATATTACCTACCCAACTATATAGAACCCAAACACCTGACATGGGGATTACTCTATATAACAATGAAAAGATGTAAAGGAACATAAACCTTGATTTCATAATGGATTCCAAGTCCCAGTGTCACTCTTTATGAACATAACTTATCAAAACCATTTTTCATGATTGTATGAAAGGAGTGTTACTCATATCAACCCTCATGTTGCAAAACATCCACAATTAATAGACATGTGACCTGACATAATATGGTAGAGACACTCTACCAGCATAAAGAGTCTGTGGGAACCACATCCTAAAGGGAAATGGATGGTCAATGACACTAATGGAAACTCAATGGTTCCCCCTTTCCCATTCCCACAGATAAGCATCAATATAAAATAGTTGTACCCATAAAATTGAATACCATATCTCATAGGAAAAAACAGAGTCCACCATCATGTTCTATCTGGAATATTTTTCTGGATAGGTTACATACAATCCTCAATCTGAGTTCTATAAGATGATAAATACAAAGTAAAAGATATCACAAATATCTCAAATGTGTTCATAGCATAAAATGGGGTCCACATATCTTGTTAGATTGCTCGAGAATCTTTCCTTATTCAATATACATGGTCTACTTACCCATTTGGGGGTACCCAATGTGTCCATCCCATATATGTCGTGATCTACCTAACCCGACACATGGTTATGCTCATCTTCTATATAGCCGACCAACCTTGTCCCTCACAAACTAGGTGATCCAATACAACAATGAGTGTTTATGCTTAATATCCACATGATTATTTTATTTTCTTGTTACCATGACTAGAAACACTTTTCCATATACATTGTCCATGGAATTTTATGGAGCCATGTACTCATACATGGCTGTCCAAAGTCGTGTCCCATTTTTATATGGTTTGGGATCACTACATAGTGTGTAACCATGGTACATGAAGTGTTGTCACCACAATCATATTCCCTGAATTTGATGGGTGACAAAGTGTTTGCCTCTAGGCTATATTCCAGTAACTCAAAAATTTCAAATGGGAATTACCTAAAAAATAATCAAATTCTCCCATGTTTCCCATGAAATTAGAATATAAATCATGCATAGATCCCTATAAATTGTAATTCGTCCCTACAACATTAAAATAATGCATAATGAATTGGATTACTTATAGAACACAATACCACCTACCTTGATAATGAAATTCCAATGATTATTGTATATAATGACAACCTGATCGTGTTTCTCCATGATCTAATGATTGTTTTCATATAACATAAATATCATCATTACATCATCATGTTTATACATGTGTCGGTTCATCATTGCCAATGGGGGGATGATATGATAATCTCCTCTTTTGGGATATGACTAAAAAATGCGTTGGAGGGAAATATTAGGTTATATATATAATTAATTTTTAATTTATCGAAATAATCTATCACACAACACCCCGCTGATTTGAATTTGACCAAATCTCCCAGGGAAGACCAATATATGCCCCACATAGTCTAAACACAGTGTTCTATACTCAAACGCAACATAAAAATTTTCATGTGAGCCCACTCTCTAGGGTTGTTCTAGGATTATAGATATACTTCACACATGAGTCCAAATAAAAATAATATTTTCAAAATAACTTCATTGAGGATCTTCATACCTCAAATTACCATGTCTACTTAGCACTTAGCTTCAAAAATATTGTCATTAATATTAAAAAAATTATAATTTAAACATGAGTAACTATATTCTCGCCACCATAATGTATTTTTTTCCTCAGCATGAAAAATCCTATGCATGAGGGGAGAAACTGAGGTCTCCATAAGAACTCCCATGATATAGATCTCATAAGGGGTTCTGGCGCCACTTCCAAGAACACATTGATAAGAAACACAATGTTCACACCACACCAACATCCCGCTCTAATCTCATCAAAATCACACACAAAAAGTGGAATCATGCCTCTCTAGCATCCACATGTAGAGGAGAACCAATAACCATGTCCCATCTATAATTAAAGTGTGTAGTGTTACACCACTTCACTACCATGACATATACTCCATCGAAATTCAACATTTCATATCAACCCCTAAATGAAAAAAAAAGAAACATCCTTAGGTGCCATGAAAATATGGTTGAGGTCGATCATGCTATGAAAACAAAAAAAAATACATGGATGACCAAGTGTAATCCAAGGTTTTATTATTCCAATCATATTTGAACCTGAAGATAAAACACAGCTCCCCAAAATACACGCAATTACACAACCACTATTTGTATCAAAGCTCGGTATGGACATTAGGCATCCAATCCACACTGTATTATATTTTTATTTTCTAACACTTCTACTATAATATGGTTCTTCTAAAAACTATCCCTATAATAGTGATTACATACAGAAATGGTCAAGCAGAAAAACTCCACTACCAAAACCAAGACCTTCTCTAACACCATTATTCTCAGCGTCATTTTGAACAAAAATATCTAAAATATATTTGACACACCTTCATACTATATGATTTTGGAAGAAATAAAATTCTAAAATAGTTTTAATTCTCATAAAAACATATTGTCTAGGGGAAAGGGTTCATTTTCCTTATGAGTCCAATGCTACATAAATCTCACAACCCTCTTCGAGCATCTTGCATCTAATGATCACGCCATGCACACAATGGTACAAACGAACAACAAAGGGAATACCAAATTCTCACAATCGGCCTTGATTGACTCTCTGTAATAGCCAACAACAAGGGGTTCTACCAATGCCTTGTGCCACCATGGTTTAATCCTTGAGAAATAAGTTCAATGAAAAACGTACCACACACAATGTATACCAATTACTATTGTAGAAAGTATAATGGAAACAATGCATTCATCTATTCATCCTTAGTTTTTATGGGTAAAAGGCCTCTCTAAAATTCTTAGGTATCCTCTCACATCTTATACTCCATGCGCCTAGCATATATGACATAAGGGTGTTGGTTGAAATACCTCAAAACACCTGAATTGTATGACAACTATCCCTACTGTTCTACCACTTTTGAAATATTTATAAACTCTCTCCTCTATATTTTGAATCATTCGTGTCGTGATATAGAACTCCTCCCTCTTAAATGAATGGAGTGTCAAAAAAATTCTACAAAGATGTCCTTAGATATTGAAAACATAACATCGCATCTCTTGTGGTCGAGCTGCTCTTTAGCGCTGCTCGGGAAATATACACCCACATTCTTGAGTCTAGGCATGGGTATTCCTACTGAACCATGATCTAGTCATCTGGAATCTACCAAATATTTCAGACATCTCATCCTCATGACCACAATAATGAGCTGCATCCACTTGTCCATCCAAATGGAATATTTCAATTACCATTGGTTTATCCACTTGTCCATCCAAATGGAATATTTCAATTCCTACCAACATTGAAGGAGGGTATTTTTTTCTAATGAATATTCCAAATGCTTATTGGTCTAACTCTAGTAAACATTCAGGTTACTCTTGGACATTGTGATCTTCCTTCATCAAGTACTCAAATAACTCCATCATATGTAATGTGGGAATAAAAAGACAAAACATTAGTAGGAAAATCCTTGGCATGGGTGAGTATAAAAATACCTAGTAGGAACCCAAATACCCCTATATAAATGGTGAAAATGAAATGAAATAATCCACTTGACCTATCATGAGGGAACCCCATTGTGGGAGAAAATCCTTCTTAAACACCCCTTGGATATACATGAATTTCCATCTTAGTCCACAAGTAGTGTCACCCCAAACATGTGACAACACCTCAAGGACCCCCATAAATCCTACATTGATACACTTCTAAGACTCTATGTCTTGTGTATTTTTGACTTATAACCAAAAACATGATTCTAATAAAGGATCTAAATGTTTTACAACCCACTGAGAAAATTGTCCATGAGATCAGCCATCCCATATAGATATCATCAGAGTGATTAACTCTTTTAATAAGAACTCTTCTATTATTAGTGGTACATAGTTGAGAATTTGATCCATCAGTATAGACATACTATGTCAAAATGTATTTCCCTACATCAAAGGTTCATCCATTGAAAACTTTCACACAATGAAAGATAATGAAACCCAAGGGGAGGGGCCTGCCCCTCCCCCTTCCACAATGATGAGGGGGAACGGATCCAGACTATGAACCAAATACATCCTATCTACGAAATGTGAATAGAGGGACCCAGCCCTTGCTACATCCCTATGGTCTAGGGAGTATTATCTCCTAACTAACCACTGAAACCTAAGTCTTTGGTAAATATGTTCGACACACATCTGTATAATTAAAGACCACTAACACCTAACCGGATATCTCTTATTTCTAATAGAGGGTCAAACTCCACTTTATTATAATTGTATTATTAAGGATATAAATGACTAATTGGAGACCCTATCCTAACTATAACTGAGAGAAATATTATTCATAATATGTAAGTGAGGAATCGAACTATAGTAAGATATAAGAGTACCACTCAAAGGATAAAAAACCCTAACCCTTACATTAGGAGTACCACTATGTGTCTATAAGTCCCTCACTTAGGTATGATAAGGGAGTACCAATCTACCAGCTCGAATACAACAGGGGGCCTACAACCTAACATGATAGGGGAGAAATAACCCCAATATGGAGTACCCACTCCTCGGTTTGGGAGGGGATTATGAAATACACTAGGTATAAATTTATGGAGGAACTAAATCCTATAATGATAGGGGAGTTCCAAATCCAAGGATTGGGGACTCACGCCCTAAAACAGCAGTGGAGCACACAATGTAAAAATCAGAGATTTATAGAGGACCCATACCATAGTATGATTGGGGTGTAAAAACTCTATGGATAGTGGATCTGCACCCTAGTCCAATAGGGGAGTAACAACTATATCTTGTCAACATGCGTGGAGGGCCTGCATACTTGTTCAGATGGGTAGAATTATCTCCAACTCATTGAACAATATGCAAAACTTGTGCCATAATTCATTCAGATGGTACCAACCACAGAGTAACTACCAAAAGGAATAAACCGCCCACCCACGACATTGGGATTCTTATCTATAAAAAAATAAAATGGAATGGAAAACATGTGCATGGATTCCATAGGGGAGTACCTATCCTAACATCTCTCTTTATAATCCACAACAATCTACTACACCAATAATGTTCTGCTACAAAGATAATCATTTTTATCATACCTCTGGTAGCAATACTACCATTAGTAGGGATCATGTTCCCTTACACAATAGTGGAGCACTAATTTACAAACATAAAGCGTCTATGGGATCTTCGTCTTATCGAGAAAGGGAAGGGTCAAACCATAACATCAACCCCGTGATTTCCTTAATCAATTTCCAGGGTTATGTATAACTATAAAAGTGTCATGCTCATAAAACACCACCCCATATCATTTATTCTAAGACTAATTCCACCATCACATTCTATGTGTAAAAAAAATCAGGATATGTTACTCAAAAGCCTGAATATGAGTTCCTAAGAAGGGGATAGATATAGAAATATTTCTCAAAGGAGTACAAGATGTACACTAGGATCCACATGGCATGTGATCCTTCAGAATCACTTAACCGTTTATTTGTATACATGGTCGACCATCCCATATAGGACTACATGTCATGTGTATCCCATACATTGAATTTTATGATTCACCAGTCCCCTACATGTGTTCTTCTTCCTCACGATCATCCAACTGTTTTCCTCACACAATGTGTATAATATATTAAACGACACGGTCGGGAAAAACAGATGCATGGTCATGTCGTTTTCTGATTCCCTTGTTCACCTCCAATTTTATATTATGTTTTTTCTTGTAATTTTAGAGTTATTTTTACTGTTAAATAGATATCTTATTCCATGTCTGATGGACACACTATTTGTGGTTACTACTTGCCATGTAATCCTAGTACACGACATGTAGTCCCCAAAATTCATATTACACAAGTAGGAAGGGATACATTTTTTGTGTCCCTATATTACTCACCATGTAGATGGTAATTCTAGAGGGTAATTACCTTTGAAGACCCCACATTCTCTCATGATTAACCTAAAACATGTGATCATAAATTGAGGGATATCAAACAATTTTAATTCATCTGTAAAACCTTTAAAAAATTATTAACAAATGGGGTTGGTATCAAACCTCAAAACTAACTACCTTAAGAGAGAATATACGATTCTTTTGGTGTAGAATGTCCCCCATATCACACTTCTCCAAGGTCGAATGTGGTTTGACATTACAACATGAGATCAAAAGCACCATGTTGTGTTGATTTGAAACTAATTCAACATCTCCAAAGGGGAATATGGGAGGAGATGATCCACTTTTTTGAGAAAAAATGTGATGGGTAGGGGGAGTGATTTTCTAATATTTCTAAATTAAATTTTCATTTAATTAATTAATCTATTATAAAATTCCATTTCAAGTCACCTCTAACCCAAATTCCCAGTGTTGAAAAGTTTATGTTGATCCTTGGGTTACCATATTGTACTAAACTCAACAACTACCTTAGAATTCCACCGTAAGACTCCTCAAAGAAGATATTATTTGTTTCAATAGAATCTATGCTGCCTAAAAAATATGATGAACATTTTCAAAATCATCTCTCTCTTAGTTTCACTTGTCCCTAGATTCAAATGTTGAAGAACCCCTTTCTTTATAAATATTATCAAAATTATTCCAAATTTTTACAAGTCAAACCTTTGTCACTACAATTAGATGATATCTCAAATAGTATGATCCTCCATATCTTGATGGTCACATATCATCTGTTTCATTTTAGTATGATGTATCTAAAACATATGAAATATTTGTTCTATTAATCTAAAGACATACCTCGATTTACATTATAACATGTGAAGAATAGTAACCATTCTATTAGAAATGTTATCAAACAATATTACCATAAATATTTTGGATGAAAAGTATAAATACTATACTAGTATGATAATAAAAATTATATATCAATATGTATACTAGTAATTGAAATAGAAGTACAAAAAAATTGGTTTTTGGGCATACACATACAAATTAACATACAATGATGTTCTCCATTTATATATTTATGAGTAGTTTCAAATATAATGATCCCCCCTTGAATTTCTATTCCTACTCATGTTTCTTTTAGGTTTATATAAAAAACATTCTTTCTCTTCTATCCAAATAATACTAAATTTTTCTTAACATCAATGCTGACCACTTATTTTTTGGGTAGTTACAGTGGGTTGGAATCTATTTTCAATCTTCAAAAAAAATTTATCAGGTTTCTTATTTTAGTTGGAAAAATATATTTCATAATCATCCACCAGATCTTGATGGAATTGTTGTAGTATTTTTTTTGTTTAAATAGTTCATTTTCAACATTTCTAAAGCCACCAAGATGTCTTTGGTAACTCTAGAAATCATATTTCCTTTTAAAACCTGAATACTTTATAGAGTTCTAAAACATATTTTAGCGAACATTGAACCCTTATGATTCAGTAATATATTTCACAATAATATTTTTCATACCACAAAAATCATATTATTTAACTTATATTTATTCTCATTCTCAATGAAATCATATATATTACTATCTCTGGGTTTAGACATAGAAACATTATAATATTTTGTGTTTTAAACTATGTCGTTTTTCTATAAAAATGTTATTCTTGATTTTTTTTCTTCTAGACATCAACATTATTCTTATTAACAAATTCAGATAAGTTTTTTATTATCCTCTGATTCACACTTCTTATGAATATTTCATGACTATATAACTAATTATTTTTATGTATTTTATTCCTTACTCTATATTTACTTGTTTTTTATATAATTTTATAATTCATCCTCTCCCACCTTCATATTTTCATCAATATTGATATTGACATCATTATTTCCATAAGTTTCTTCTGGTAATTGATCTCTTTTAGAAACTAGTTTTTTTTATTCCAGAAACTATTCTTAATTTTTGTAGTATTTTAATATTTTTCTTTATTATTCTTCATTTGATGTTTAATAATATTTGTAACTTTCTATTTTAATTCATCTATTCACATAAACACTAACTGAGTATCTTATTTTTCTCTATAGTTATTTATTTTATCATTGGTGACCCGTTCATCATCCTAATTTGTAGTAAAAAAATATACCCAACAATATAAATAGAGTTTTTAGTTTATTATTTACTTTGATAATCATCCCAATAATAAGATATCATTGTATATTCCTATTTTAAGAGAACTTAATATCACTTACCTTAGAGTAGTAGGATTGTTTATTTCATTAGTTGTGAAGGATATTATAGAATTTATATTATATCCAACAACATTATCATCATCCTAATGAATTTTAAAATTTGTAGCATAATCTCCAATTACACCACAACCAAATCACAATGTAGTTATCTTTCGTTTGATCATTATAATACCTCTATTCACTATTTTAGAAATCAACAAAATAAATTCCCCATTTTTTACTAAACATTCCTTTTCTATCTTGGTATATGTCTTCCTCCAAAATAAAATTATTAATCATTCATTTTATATAATTTATGAATGAAAATTATTCATCATAATTTTTTTTGTCAATCTTATCATTTTATCTTATCGTTTCTTTATGGATTATAGTGTATTTTATGTTATCCATAAATAGAGTTTTAGGATATCTATATTCCAATTTTGATACCCTAACCTCAAATTTATTAGGAATAATTCCTCAGGTTTTTCAACAATGGTGAAATATTCTATCATCTAAACAGTACATATTATGTTACTTAATTTTTTATTCACCATTATTTTGATTTCAATAAATGATTTAGCAACAACCATGTTATGATATTGAATATTCAATCACTATATTGTAAATTTTAATTATTTAAAATTTTATGTCTATTATATATATTATCATTGTATTATCCCAAATTAAATTAGTTATTAAATTTACATTAACTCATAGAAACTCATCTTTAGAGATTTTGTAATGTATAACATTTATGGATCACCCAAAATGTTTTAATTTTTTTCTTTCCACCGTTATTAAATGGAACACAATCTCTACAATAAGGGATGAAAATGTAACAACTTCTTCAACTTCAAACCCAATGGATATTAGATATGGTAATGATCTATCATTAAATATATGATAGTTACACTAATATAATATTTAAATCCCATCACTCTTTATAGAGTACATAATATCCCTAGAAGCATATTTTTCTTCAAACATTGGAAATGTGTCAATGAATCTAACCTCAATCTAACACCACAAGAATGAAATGATCAAAAATCTATGTGATCCCAGAGTGGGGGAAGATGTTAGTGAATGATATTTTCATTTTAGTATTAATTTATGATGAAACAAAAATTTACACCTATTTGAGAGTGATGAAGTTGATGAACTAGAGAAAACATGAAAAAACACATTAACATAGGTATTTACAAGGTTCACTAGAATGTAAGAGTATGTAGTCATTAGAATGGTTTTTGAATAATAAAAGACTATGTGAACCACCTAAAAACAATAATTTAACGTATATTCAACAATAACGATTTATCTTGTCACTTGAAAAATATTATAGTTAATATATTATTCGGGGGTTTTCAAACATAATTAAATGATATAATATTTTTTGTCATAATTATACTAACCTTAACGCTATCTATTGAGTATATTGTAAATTTAATGGTTTAACATTATTCCAACTTACTTTTTAACAATGTACATCTCATTATCATTCATGCTTAACAACCTGAATTCAATTATTTCAAGTAGAAATAAGTTTTTTTGAGCGGTTTATCTAGTCTACTATATATTGTATACTCTTTGTACTACCTCCTATTATAGGGATAAAAATTATAATACATTTTTCTCCAGGGAAACTCAGAAAATGTTTCATATAATACCACAAGATAGGTAATTACATGTAGTATCATTCCAAATATTTCATCTTCCCCTATTTCTTTCAATCACATCACCCCACATTCCATATGGTTCCAAATAATGAGAGTATTTTATTTGGTATTAATTATGTTCATGCCACATTAAATTATTATCTCAGTGGAATTAAAATACTCTATCACAATGCCTCACTCTTTCAAAATTCTCAATACACCACGGTGGAATAAACTCCAATATATATGCTTAGAACCTATAAATTTTTTAAGGGGAATTTGGGAAAAACATTTAAATATTACAAATAAGAATTTTACCCTCGAAAAAAAATTACTTCAATTAATTGATCGGATCAATACTTAAGACTCGATGCCAATGAGATCCTTCAACATTATTTTCAACTCAATGATAATCATGAATGATTTCTCGACATTATTTGAAACATAGAATGATTAGAAGTGAATTATAAATGTTTATAAAATTAATAATGCACTGTTAAGACCATTGGACAAGTATTAATATATAAAAGTCACTCATTTTTTTAATATTTATAGAAATAGTATTTACTAATGTAACTTTATATGATGTTCATAGTTCCCATATAACATCATAAGAATGTCTCAATAATATTACAGTATCCACAATTTCTCATTTTATGACTTATAAAAAAAACTTTAGTTGCTACCTTCACACACAATATTCAGAACAACTACCATCTTATAGAAACAAAAAACTTCTGACATCAACCAAAATCATATGTTTGAATCCTGGAAGACTTCTATATGATTATATGGTGTCAACTTTATGTTCTATGATTTTACATTTCTTTCTCATACATATTTATTAAATGTAAACATCCTTCTTCTTAGAACCATAGGAAACAGTTCAACTGATGGACTGAGACTCATGATATTATTAGATATATTCTAATGGCCATCATCATATAACATTCCCTATCAAAATACCTTTATAATTTGAAAAAAATCATAAAATCAGAATTAACCATAATTTTTTTACACATAACACTTAAAATTGTGAACATAAATTCATCATAAAAATTAAGAAACTCACCCATTTTTCTAACACATGATTCACGAAAAAGGATTTTAGTCAAGATTTCATAAACTGTAATAAAATCAAAAAATTACAACATTAACTTCATCAGACACTCTATTTAATGAACTTTTAAAGATGGATTATAAAAATATTCCATATAAAACATCATACTATAACATCTTAATAATAAAATTCATCTAGTGGATTCATTTAATTAACAAAATTCCCATCATCTCATATGAATCCTACATTTGGTTGTGGATAACATCTATAAAAAATGTTGAAACAATTTTGGGCTATTATGAGTTTATGGTGCATACTATATATTTATAACATATATAATTTCTACCCAACCAGTTGAATATGTCTGAAAATTAATAAAAACTCACCATTGACAAATATTGACATTTTGATTTCATAAATAATATTTTTTTTAAAAAAATAATTCTTTAAAAATATGAATTTAAAATCTTAAATAAGTATCTGGATTTATTGAAAAATATTGGGTTTCCTGAAAATTATAGTTTGATGACCCATATAATGACTATATTCGACTACATTAAATTATATTACCATGTGTGTATAAATAAATATTTTTTAATAATGAAATTATATGAAATAAAATATATTTCAAAAAAATATAATTTATCAAACTGTTTGTTTTAATTGAAAAAATATCTTTTCAAAAATAGTTTTTTTTCTTCGTATCAAAATGAACTTTCAATAAAACATTATATTATATTATATAATGTAAAAATGGAAAAAGATAAATATAATAATTATTTTATTAAGATGAAAATATGAAATTCGTATTTCTAGCAATTGGATATATAACACCTCATTAGCAATTTGTTTTCCAATAGTGGATGGTTTGTGATGGTGGTCCTTTGGTTGCGTGGTTTAGTAAACATGGTTTGGGTTTTCTTCTCTATAGGCCAAAAAATACACTATATATAATTTTAATCAAAAATAATTTGTTGAATATTATACTTGGATTATAAAAAAAAATCAAGTGATTAAATCTATCATAGAGGCTCAGATAAATGTGATTGAGAGGTTACAATCATATTTGTTGATGCGATCACTTTCTACATCTATATAAATTGTACATTTTCTTAACCCTGATTATATAATAGTCTCCATGGCCACTGTAAAAATATATATTCATATTTCAATCTGCTTAATTGTCTTGTAAATTAGAAATTCTATATACTTTATTAGTCTAAAATATCTACTGGATGTCACTTTTATTCTATAATGTTGAATTTATTATTATAAAAAGGAATATTATTTATAAACATTTGGTTCATTATAATACTATATAAAATATTCATGCCTATGTGTGTTATGAAGTTATCATTGGGGTATTTTTTTATGGTCAACCAAAAGTTAAATTCAAATTTATAAAACATATTTTTGTTTTAATTATATTTTACTAAAATATAGTATTTAATATCATGTTAGTTCTTTTTTTTCATGGTGCAGGAAGTTCCTTCGTAGTGGCTATAAGGTCCCATTAATCAAGGATATTAAAGGAACCATGGGTGGCTCAACAAAGGCTTATAATTATTCTGAAATGGTCCAATGTTGAGAATTTGTTTCCATGAGAATGTAGATTTAGTTTCCCATTGTTTTAACGATAATATATATAGTGTTTTACCATATATATTCCTAGTGAAATCAACCTAACTAAAACAGGTGGTTATTCAGATACCAAAGATTGATAACGAAAGAGTTATTGGGTTTCAAGGGCATGATAATTTATATTCCTTGCAATCTTTGTTCGTAGTTCCTTTTCGAGAAGTATTATGCAATCATGAGAAGACAAATGTGTTTATAGTATAATGACATGTGGCGAGTGATCGTTTTGGTATCCTTTTCATGGCTAATAATCCTTCATATGTATGATGATAAAAAACTGATGGGAGAATATTAATATGAGAATACAATTCCTAATATCGATCTTAACAGATATTATCAAGCAATATGTGAATTGTAACATACTGATTAATTATTATTATTTAAATATTATCATTGTAAAAAAAAATTTGAATTGGAGAGTACTAAAATGTGTAACAACATTATAAGATAAATCAACAATTTGAATACTCAATTGTAATATATTGATTAAAACATCCCAAATGAAGACACAATTTTGATTGGTTTCATTTTATTCTTTATAAATATGGTTTCTTAAAAAATTAATTTTAATTTATTTATGTGATAAAATGCTATAAAATTTTTATTCAAATTTTATAAATTTTATTTTAGAAATATAATATAATTTTTAAAATCATCATAAAATATTTACATTAATGTGAAAATGATGACTTCTTTGAAAATATTAATTATTCAAAGAATACTGAACAATATCAAAATTAAAGAAAACTGAATTTTATAATCAAGTATTTAAAAACTAATATTTTCTTTGATTTTTTTAAATTTTTAATAGCCCATTTTCAAAAAATAAAGTCAAATTAATTTCTTTTTAATCAATATAAATCTTTATTTTTTATGGATCATTTATATAAAAAATTAATTAATAATAACTATTTCTCATCACATTTTTCCTATTTATTATAAAACTAGTTTCTTTAAATTAATTAAATTTATGTTGATTAAATGAACACAATATTTTGAAAGAAAATGGAAAAATATTATAATGGGGTTTCATTTAATTTTGGTCATTATAAAATTATATGTGGTACACATATTTCACTTTATTAAGGGTAAATCTTGTAATTAATGAAAAAAATTATATGTAAAAAAAAATAAAATATATCAAAAACAATAATTATTTATATTGAAGGTGTTTATCTAAACTGTCCAAAAAAATATTAAAAAATATTGCATTTTTATGAAATATTTTTCTTGATAGGTACCAATATATTATTTTATGTAATCAAAAATTCTAAAATGTCACCCTCTATATTTTTATTTGTCTTAAATTCTCACATAGGGATAAAAAGATGACACGAAAAAAATATAATAGTTCATTATTAACATAATTTATTTTTTTACAGAAATTTAATTATAATTTTTAGTGATAGTATAATTACCTTATATTATTAAACAAACGGACATAATTCTTGTGTAAGGGGAAGAATAAACATAGTAAATGATTATAGGGAAATAAAATGAAATATTTTTATGATTAATTTTGGTATCACATTAACTTTATGGTAAATTATAAATGATAATTTATTTTTTGAAATGATTATATTTTAATTCCAAAACTATATGGTGGTCATTCATTTACAAATATATGAATAGTTTATAAAATTTCATTATTTTTTATTTTACGTAAAATAATTTATTATTGAATATAAAAATAATAATAACAGAGTGTAAGGTGATATGGGAGATGTGTTATTATCTATCATTTCATGACATGGTCATTTATTATCCAATTTGTACCATAGAAATAAAATTTCCCTCATATTATCTGAATTATTTTATTCATAGTGTTAATGTTTAAATTGTTTAATGAAGACACAAATGAAAATGGTATGGTTCCAAATATTAAATAAACCTATAAAAAATTTTATGTATAAAGGTATTTAGAACAAAAAATATCATATATTATAATTTTATTCCACTCGGTTACACTTTCAAATAAATCTAATTTATTATATTTTTATATTTTAATTAATTCCTAGGGTTTTTTTCTGTCACTATACAAAGACACCACCTCTCCTATATTTTCCACACAACTATGATACAATTATAGTGACCAAAAAAACAAAAAACTATTTTGAAAATAATTTTCTAGTGATTGTAGATTCTTTTCACATAAAATCACCATCCATAATATAATTACATAAACATCCGAATAATATTCTTCAAATATTAGGTAATCATATCTGCCCTGTATTTTCATTTTAATTTTTATTCTTTCTCATTTAGTTAAAACTATCCAATCATATATAATAACACATGTATGTTCCATATTCCAATATGTTATTATTTTAATGTATATGATATCTGAACTATGTAAAAAACCATAAGAGGGGTGAGGAATCATCATATAAAATATTAAATGAACTATCTCTTTTGACATTGGTAACTCGTTAAAAGAAAAACCATTCAATCTACTTCCATATAAGAGGGTAAAATGATAATTAGCTCATGGATGAGTCACAACAATTTTACATTATTCTACATCACCAGGCTTCATCCATGTATAATATGAATGTAATGTACCTATATATAAAATCTACTAATGATCACCTCTAAAAAATGATTAGAGCTAAATCAATAGCCCTCCCAATTAACAACCTATCTAAATCTTATATCTCAATACTTTTCCCTCAAAATTGTGTTCACAGTTTTTTTAGAGAAATATACTATTGTTATTAATAACCTTATAATGATTTTAAAAAAATTCCATGAAGTCCATTTTTAATAAGATTAATGAAATTAACATCATTATGTTACATCCCCCCCCTTAGAGATACCTTTCAGAAACTATTTTTACCATTATCAAATTCCATTAATCTCTTCTTAGAAACATCTGCACTGCATAGTATGAATTCTTTTCTGGATTACTTAGCTTCGTGGGCTGAGATTTTATAGAAGACGGACCTTGTAATAGGGATGAATCAATATTCACAATTACCTTTTATATTTTAATCTACAGTTCCCCAAAAAGCCGTACTATGAACCATCATCACGACTTACAATGTTAATATAATTTCTCACTCACAAACTACTACCTTCTTGAAACACACCATATATAGTCTTAATTGTTATATAAATAATATTCTATAATGAATTTATCTCTAAATAATTATTTTATTAAGGTCCTTTTTAATAAAAATAAATCAAGTAAATACACTATTCACATACCATAATCTATTTTAAATATTATTCATCACTACATAATACACATTATATGTGGTCTGCATAGCACATTTATTCGTTCGCGTCCCCCCATAAATCATTATCTCCCACCAAATAATTTTAATCCCTTTTTATGGCCTCAATTCACCACTTTTAGTCCAAACTGAGAATATCCTCTTGAACTCATCTCCATATAATGTTTTCATTGCGTGAAATCCTTTATGATGGATTTAATTCACCACATTTTCCCATAGAATATCGAGCCTCTTTTACAGTCTGCATAGTTTTTTTGCAACGTAGAATTAATTCCTTTTACTTTTAAACATTGATATTGTAAATACTAAATTTTAGTTATCCAAATTAGTGTATGTTGAACATATTTCTCTTCTACAAAACAAAATTCATATTTTTATTCTAAAAAATATTTCCAAAATAGGAAAACTACAAAACCTATAATCATCTTCTCGGGTAACACCAACTATACATTAGTTATTTGAAGTTAATTTTTGTCAAAAAAATTATATAATATAATGTAAAACCTTGTAGGATTTTTTTCAAATATTTTAAAACCTTATTATTTTCATTTTTCTCAATATGGGGAACAAAATCATTTTACATTTATACATATTGAAAACCACCTCCAAAATTAAAGGTGCTCTTCATTTCAACATTTACCCACAAAAAGGTGTATTTTGATTGATTTAATATATATATATACATACATTTTATATTAATTACATAATAATGGTTGTAAAAAATAGTATATATTACTTTATTTCATACCCTTTCACCCATTAAAAAGTAATAATGTCGCTAGTGCTTATGCATGGAATGCTACGTCCAAAATGCGATCTTATTCATATTTCACATCCAATATTAATGGTTGATTATAGAATTATATTTTAAATATAAAAAATTTAATTATGTGTTGAATATTATTTTGCAAATTAGGGAATAATTATATAATTTATCTTGGTAATCCATCTAATTCCATTTTCCAATTACAAACCAAACATCCTCCAAAAACCTAGTGTGGATCTAATTTATTATTTAATTAAATATGTAATTTAAATATATGGAATAAAATATTTAATTATAATGTAATAATACTTTAAAATATTCTTATAAAATTATATAATTAATATATTATCATCATATATATGTTGATGGACATATATATTCAGTTTACACAAGACTTAAGTGGTTTCATTACTCATTTTTTCTTAATTGGATTATACATAATCATCATTTATTATGTTATGACAGTATTATATATAAGATGACCTATTCTTATAATATATTTTATTTATACATATTTAATTTGATTAAAATCATCACACATTTTCTCGTGGTTGATTAATTCTCCCTACTATGATAAGATATTGGTAAGGGTAATTAATCAAATATGGTTTCTATAAAACATGTTTTATTTTATGAAGATATATAATTTTATATGGTATATATGTTTTATATTGAGATATTACATCCTGAATTAATCATTGATAATAATATTCAATGTTTCTTCTATATTGCCTCTTTTATGATATATTTATTCAATTTTTATAAAAGTTTCAAGGTATAACACCCCATTTATTTTATGGTATATTTCTCTTAAAAACATTCAATTAATTTGATAGAAAGTATTACATAAAGAACAATGTCTTGATAAAATAATAGTTTTATATTATATGATATAGGCATAACCAATCCAGTAAACCTAAATTTAATACTTTTGTGTTTTGAATTTTGAAAATGGGTCATACATTTTTGTGATCATGGTGATATTTGGAGGCTAATATAATCAACACAATTTTTTTTGTGAATATTAGAAAACCATTATTAATAATAACATAACCTTTTGAATTATAATATACCCTTATGTAGAGTAATATTACCCTTATGAATTGTATATTTACCCATGAATGAGTAAATGATATTTTGGCAGCTTATAAATAAAGATAAATATTTTAAGTGTCACAATATTTAGATTAAATGAAAATTTAAATTTAATAATTAAATATATCATATTTTAAAAATTATTTTGAATAAATGGAGTTCATTTTTAGAATTTTCACATCTATAAATTGTAACAGTGAATTTTTTATATTTATCTGAAATAGATGGATTTATAGCTAATAATAAAATACACTAATTTATTATACAAATATATTATAATATAAATCCAGTATTCTTAAAGTCATGAGTGATGTAAGAACCCAAATATCTAACATAGAAGAACCTAATACTATTCTAGGTCACGGATGCTAAAAATTGTTTGTCCTATAGATTAATAATAAATTTATGTTATAATAATAAAAAAACACATCCTCCCCTCCACTATAAATACCACCCCTCACACCCTCATTTCATTGCACCTCTCATGTTTTAATACATGAATATATTCTACTAACATATCTCACTAAGGTCCTCCCCCACATACTACTACTGTTGGGCTTCTCAAAAGACCAAATCCTCTCCCCTAAATAATATCTCAAAAGAAGATATTTTCGAGAAGTAAATTCGTCTTTTAATTTCATTTTTTTTCTTTTCAAGTTCCCTTTTTAACTTTTCTGTTATCACCTTTTATCATCCAAATGTTAGTAAAAATCAAAAAACTTATATGAATGGTAATTTTTTAGGATTATGGAATATTCCATCATCATATCTTATTTTACCATTTTTATACTATTTATGAAAGCACCATCTGAGATGTGTTAATTTATCACGTTCTAGGAAGATGAGTTTTTCAATATTAATTACTATCATCAAGACTACTCATGAAACCATTTTAATTGTTTAACCAAGTCTTAATATATGTATTTTTAATTATTTAATTTCTTGAAATTTTTACACACTACTTATATAAACTAATAATACAAAACAAGTTCACAGTGCACAAAACCTTCTTGTTAATCCAAGCATTTTTTAGTAACATTTACCTAATTAGCCATCTGCATGGTATATTACCAAAAAAATATATAATAATTTATGTCTCTATAATTTAAATAATAATATTTGAAAATAATTAGTTATTTTTAGCTACATATCAAATGAACTACCACTAATGAATACAAGTAAAACAATCATGAAAAACATGGAAGAAAATTCTTCCAAAACAATAAAATTGAAACTCTTAAACCAATAAAAAGGCCATGAATAAACATAATATGATTAAAATAAATAAATTACATGTATAATAGGTTCATTAATTATTAATTAATTAACATAAATATGTATATTCTGGTTTTTATGATCAATTGAAGAACACATTCTAGAATTTGGAAAGGGTTTCTCATCTAACATTTAATTCTATGATATTTCCATTGATTGAACCTTATTTGTTGTATGAGGTATTTGTAATTACATTTGATATATAATATCATGATTATATTTATATTATCTATTATTCTTGGTTTCATTTTATGATTATTAGTTTTTGGTCATACAATTCAATTGATTAAAATGAGGTACGGTAATTTCTCTCAATTTACATTTCATTGAGATTTACGTATAATTGTGCACCAAATAATGAATAAGTGGTGTAACTAAATCATATTTGAGGACTTTTTTCATTTGATATTTTAATTATATTATATATCTATATACGTTTTATATGGTTATGATTATTATCTTTGTTGTATACCATTTTACATACTATGTTTTTGTTGAATATTACTTTAACTATGAAAATACTGATGAATCTCCATCCTCTAAAAAATGTGAATATTAAAATGGAATATATTTCTTGTGTTAAATAATTTTATAATGAGTCATTTTGAAAATTATTGATTGGTGGAACCCACTATAGCCCCTCGATGCATTGTTAGATCTTATGAAACAAATTAGTTGGTGGAAAATCCTTCGAGTTTGTTTCTAAAAATTAGATAGGTTTCTACCCACAGATTTAAACTATTTCAATGGTGTAATGGCTCATGTTACAAATAAATCATTTTCAATTAATAAAATTTATCTTTATTAAATATTATTATATTACCAATCATGATGTTTTCACATTGATAAGATCTATGAATTAATTTTTTTTTTCATTTCTCATCTTATTGATAGAATGTACTTTAATTTTGTCATCATACAATATTAGTCTTGTCTAATTTATTTTGATTCACTTATAATTAGTTCATGATTCCAGTATATTTAACCCATTATATGAATCTTATCTCCCCCTTATTAATATTACATTCTCCAGGTTAAGAAGATGAGAACATTGAATAACCATTCAAGGAGGAAATTTATTTTAGATTATTATTAATCTTATTGTATTTTTTATCGTTCGAAATGTAAAATATTTTTCATGTATGTAATCTAGTATTCCAAAGAAAATAAACTAATTGGACCTTCATGATTTATTTATTATAATATTTCAAATATAATAAAATAGTTCACCCTCTTTGGGGTTCTTCAGTTTGAGCATTAAAGTTGGTATCAAAGGATGTTTAACTTCAACCATGAAAACTAGATTTAGTTAACATTTTTTAGAGGAAATAACCCTTATATATACAATAAGTATTATTATAGAGTTTCATACATTATTTTTATGGGAAATAATATATGTATATTCCTATAAAATACTTCACTATATTGATACTACAAGTGGACATGGTTCTGGCACAAATGTCCTTAGGAGTAATAACTGTGTCAAAGAGTTTCGGGCTTGACACGGGGTTTCCATCTAAATGTAAATGGGCCTTACTACGCACTTGGTTTAACACTACTATTGGATATGTTTATAATAATTAAAATTTTATTTACAAACCATTATAAAGGATTTAAATGTGAATTGAAAAAATGTTATTAACTATGAGATTAGTTGTTCACAAATTTTTATATTATGATAATTTTTTTCTAGTTAAAAAATATGAATTATGACCAAATTTACTATATTACATTATTTAGTTATGGATCCTAATAGAAGAAGGGGAATCAATACCCCAGTAAAATATAGATATTTCCCCACTGAGAAAGTTAACAAATTCAATTTTGGAGAATATCTCATCATTAACATATTGGGACAACGTACTTAGGCTATGACGAAATTAAATGCTAAAAATATTATGGATCATTTCATGCAGAAAAAGACCTTATCTTTTAGTGGGACTACAAATCATGCGGTATCTGAGTAGTGGATCAATTACCTTGAAAATATTTTTCTAACATTAAGTTGAAATGAAAAAGAAATGGTAGTACTCGAAGTATATTTCCACAGGGGTGGTGGTGATCAATAGTGGTCCTTGATCTAGAATACCCTTGAGATAATAGTAAAAGAATATATTGAATGTAAAACATTTAAGGAAACATTAATTGACAAATAATTACCGCCTGAACAATAAATTTAAATGAAGAGGAACTTCCTCAGCCTAAATAAATGGTAATAAGATAGTGTCGTTGAGTATGAGGCTACGTTAACAAGATTGGGCAGGTATATTATAGATTATGTACGAGATTTGGAAGAAAAGATTGATCATTTCAGTGATGTTTTAAGGAATTCTATGAATTGTACTAGTATCTCAAACATTTTATCATATGATGAAATTATATTAATTTCCATCAAAACACAGATTCGATTTTTTAGGTAAAATTTTGTCAATGGAAATGAAGATAAGAACTGGTATTATGATAAAAATAGTTAAGGTGAGGCACCAAATAATAATAATGGAGTAATGTAATAACCATTATGCAAGAACTGTGGAACGCCAATTATTTATTGGTTATTCAATCGTCACATTCATTTATATCATCTTAGTTTTCCAAGAGAGTTATACACATAAAATTTTATTTAATAAAGTAGTTTTCAATCAAAATTCATAGTGTATGTGTCATTGTAACAATTATGTGTTGATTAATTCCCATCATGACACATAAACGTGATTTATTTTCTTTCCTCGTCATCATAACAATGATTGACATTGATATAATTACCAGTACAAATTGGATGCCAAATTATGATACTAAGATCTTTTGTAAGATGTAGGAAGTTAAAATTTTATAGAATGTTGTAGAATCATTTATCTTTAGAGGAGAAACCATGAAATCTAATTATTATAATGATCTACCCCCAATATCAATCCTAAATTAAATTCATGGAGAGGAAGTGAACAAAATAACATTAGGTGAGAAAATAATTTTTCAAATGGATGTTGTACCTATTATGAAAGATTACATTGATGTATTTCCCAAATATTTACCGCGACATCCTTAAGAGTGGGAAGTTGATTTCTATATTGATATAATTCTTGGTGGGAGACTGATATCAAGGACTCTCTATCAAATAGGCATAGTGGAAATAGTAGAGCTAAACAATCACCTAGAGGAATTGAGTGACAGAGGATTTATTGGACCTTGTGTCTCTCTATGGGGAGCCCATGTCCTATTCGTCATGGTCAAATATGGATACATTGGTCTACTCATTGATTATAGGAAAATAAATGCTATTAAAATAAAGAACAAGTACACTCTACCACACATTGATGATTTATTTGGTGAAATTCATCGAGTCCAATATTTTTTGATGACTTAAATACAATTTGGATATCATCATATCTGTGTGATGAAGGAAGATAATTCAAAGATATCATTTCGTACCATTTATGGGCATTACGAGTTTACAGAAATATCTTTTATATAGACTAATACACCTTATGTATTCAAGGCTCTAATAAATTTAGTATTCATGGAATATCTTGATGACTTTTTGTTCTATTAATCATTCATATCTTGTTATACTCTAAAAGCTACGAAGACCATGACAATCACTTAAGGATTATTCTGAAAACTCATAGAATAAATGAATTATATTGGATGTTTAAAAAGTGTTAATTTTGGCATCAATTAGTTTATTTTATTGGCTACATTATCTTTTAGGATGGAATATTAATTCACAATACAAAGAAAAGGAAAACCAAGAATGGACCCCACCAATTAATATAACTGAGGTACGTAGTTTTATCAGCATTGTAGGTTACTATCACTATTTTTTTCATAATATTTACCAATTTGATACCCCAATAACAATCAACATATGTATTTTGGTTAAGATTGCATGGATGAAATAATGTTTAAATTTTATTAATGAATTGAAAATATGATTGTTCAAGGCAATAATTTTTACTCTTCCATATAGATATGATAGATTTGTGACATATAGTGATGCATCAAGGATTAAACAGGGTTGTCTCCTTATGAAAAATGATAATGTTATTTCTTATACATCATGATAGGGGACACTAATGAGAAAAATTATCGAACTCCTAATCTTTATTTAGCAGCTATAATCATTGACCTAAAAATAAGGATAATTTGTCTCTAAATTTAATAATGTTAGATATATATGGATCAGAAGAGTTTGAAATACATTTTTAAACATAATGAACTCATCATTTGGAGAAGGAGATGGCTCGAGTTACTCAAATAATATAATTTTTCAACACACTACGACGTTGGAAATGAAAAAAAGTTGGAAGATGAATGATTCTAGAATTATCATAGACATATAACCTAAATGAAAATTGAGTGAGAACATATATTAATGGATTTACAAAACAAGGAATGAAGTTTTATGTGGAAGGGGAAACATCTTTCCTACTTAAAATGATGATAAATCCATCTTTTATATAGAATATAAATATCACTCAATCTGATGTTTAAAATCTATGAATAAAAATTAAAGCTGTTAAGGATGAAATACTATTTGACTTTTTGTGTGAAGATGGAGTTTCGAAATTGGGGGAGATGTTATACGTTCCATCACAACATGACCGAAAAATTGATCTATTAGATGATTCTCATATAACTAATTTCCCTACTTGTCTTGGTAGAACCAATGTGTATAGAGATCTGAAGGAATGTTTTTGTGGGGATAAAATGAAGTGAGAAATTGCAGATTGTGTATCAAGGTGTCCAGTTTGACAAAAAATTAAGGTTGAGATGAAACATCCTAGAGGGGTCATGAAAACACTACATATTATAATGGGGAAGTGGGATGTCATTACAATTGAATTTTCCTTAGGACTACTGAGGTCACCTATATGTAATGATTAAATATGATTAATTTAACGATAAACTTAAAAAATCATCACAGATCCTTACTATAAGAGAGGATTTATCACATTAGTTCCTTGAAATACTTTATATTAATCAATTTGTAAGGCTTCATGGTACACCTATATAGATTGTGTCCAAATGAGATTGAAATATTTACATAAAAATTCAAGAAAAGTATCTAAAATTCTTTGGATAATGTGCATGATTAGAGTACTTATTATCAACCTCAAATTTATGGAATATCTCATAGGAATATTCAAACATTGGAATATTTTTAGATATCATGCTCACTTGACATTCAAGTAATATGGGATTAGTACTTTGGTGGAATTTTGATATAATAATAGTTTCCATTTATAGCATTCAACTGGATCCATATGAAGAATTATATAGTAAGAGGTGTCGAACACCAACTTGTTGGGATTATGTGGGTGAGAGGATCCTTATTAGCCTAGAAGTTCTAGAAGAGAAAAATAAATATGTAAAATGGGGGTTTAATACCCAATGGGTGCATCTAATGTAGCAATAATGTAGCGTAATGTAGAAGCGGGGGAACTCTAGCAATGACATGCATTGTATTGGTGGCAGGTAACTATAGCGGCGGAAGGTAACTATAGAGTCAGAAGGGTACTGTACCAGTGGCAGATATTGTGTATTACTTTAGAAAGAGGAGTACTGTAGAAATAATATTCATATAATGGGTCGTGGGAAAAAAACTTGGGCCTGCGAGGTATGTAATGGGATAAATTCCCACTTGGCCTTCTAACTATTTAATAAGTCCCACTCTACACAGTTAAAAGAGTTCTTTTTATTTTTTTAAATAATAAATGAGGCTTCAAACCAAATATTTTAAAAAATATGGACCATAATAAAGAATCCCAATGTTGAAAAAAGATTTATGTAGACAATAATAGAAATTATTTGGAATTTCATGTAGGAGATCATGTCATTCTATTATTATATCCATGGAAGGGTGCCTTACGGTTCAATAAGGGATGTTAATGGAACCCCATGTAAATCAGATCGTTCAAAATTGTTTAATTAATTAGAGTTGTAGCATACCATTTAGAAATTACACCAAGTCTCTCCAATGATCATAATGTGTTCCACATGTCATTGTTAATGAAATACCAGACATAACCAATGCATGAACTCGCCTTGAAGAAATAGATATAGAACCCTCTCTATAATACTTTGAAGAGCCTATTGAGATTGTTGGAACTAGAGGGAATGTTTTTAAAAATTCGATGTCTTTTCTTGTAAATCTTCATTGGATAAACAATAAAATGGAGGAGGAAATATAAGAACCTTGAGTTGTTATGAATAAAAACCTCCCACATGTATTTAAAGGGCTTTAATTTTGAGGATGAAATTTCTGAAGGTGGGAAGTATATTTCACCCCAAACATTTTAAGGTATATTTCTATTAAATATATAAAATTTATTAGATATAATATATTGAATTATGCACTAAGTCTCAATTAAACATCAACTGGTTATTATAGGAGATAGTCATAACCAAACTGTATATCTTAAATTTTCCACATCTTTGTTTCATATTTTGAAAAAATGGTGTACACAGCTGCGATCAGGGAGATATTTGGAGTTTGGTATAATAAACACAATTTTTGTTTAAAATTTACTTACCCTTATTAATATAATCTTAACCATATGAAATGTAATTTGACCATAATGCATGGTATTGTTTCCCATGAAGGTTTAAATAAAATATAGAAACCTTAAAAATGAAGATGAATACATTTAGTGTTTGCATTTATTTATTAAATTAAAATTAAAAATAAAAATTAAAAATTTCAATTATATAAAATTAATTTTTAAAAATGGAGGTCATTTTAGTTTTTTATTGGTCAAAAAGTGGTTAGGCTGAATTTTCGATATTTTTCTGATATACTAGATTTTAAAGTGAATAGTAAATTATATTTATATACCATATTAATACATTATAATTTAAATCCACTATTCCTAACATCATGATTAATGCAAGAACAAAACTCTCTAAATAAAATGAACTTATTACTTTTCTAGGGCATAGAATCATCACTATTTCCTATCATATGACGATATAATAATTTAATGTCTATAATATAAAGAAAATCATCCTCCCCCCACTCTAAATACTACCTCTCATAACCTTATTTCATCACACCTCTCAAGCATCATTCCTTTCCTATATTCTATTAAAATATATCCCTAATCTCCTCCCTGACTTCCAACATCCCTTGGTCTCCAAAAAAGACAAAATCCACTCCCTTAAAGAGCCTCTTAAATAAAGATAGTGTCAATAGCTAAATTCCTCTTTTCAATTGTTTGGTTTTCTTCTTAAGCTCCTTTAATATATTTTCAATTCCATCACTTCACATACAAATGTTAAGAAATATAAAATACCATATATGTACTGGAATTTTTTTTATGATAATGGAATATTCCATTGTCATCTCTTCTTTTCCATTCTTTTATACTACAAATCAATGCACCATCTTATATGTATTAATTTATCGCATTCAGGGAAGACGAGTATTATGTTTTTATTATTATATTCAAAACTATCCATGAAACAAATTTAATGGTTGAAACATATAATAGTATATTTATTTTTTATTATTTATTGTTCTTTAAATCCTTATACACTAAAAATATATAATATTAATACCAAACATGTTCATTGTCCACAATACTACCAAGTTAATTCAAGTGTTAGTCATTAGATTTTGTCTATTGATGTATCCTCATTGTATATAAACAAAATCATTATAAGAACATTTATATCTATGTAATGTCTCTAATAATATATGATAATAATTATGTATTTTTAAGCATATGTAAAATGATCATCCATTCAAGAATACAAATAAACTAATCATGATAACCATGAAAGAAAATTCTTCCAAAACAATAAAATTTAACACCTCAATAAATTCAAAAAGGAAATGAATTAACATAATAATGTAAAAATAAATACATTACATGTATAAAATGTTATTGTTTTATTAATTAATGATTATTAAATTGATTATTAAGTTTATTTAGATCAATCTAAGATCACATTTGGTCATAATTTAACAGTTTCTCGTCTCACTTTTAATTCCGTGAGATTTCCATTTGCAGCAACTTATTTATTGTATGTGGTATATGTGTAATTCCATTTGATATATAATATCATGATTCTATTTATATTCATGGTATTCTGGGATTCATTTGGTGATTATTAATTTTTGGTCATACGATTCGATTTATTACAATGTGGTATGGGACTTTGTCTCCATATCAATTTCATTGAGATTTACTTAGTATTGTGCACCTAATCATGCTTATGTGTTGTATCTAAGGATCCATTGAGATCATTATTCATTTCAATGTTTAATTAATTTATATATTAATATTCATGTTACATGGACATGATTATTTTCTTATTTGTATACCAATTTTCATATGGTGTTTAGTTGGAATGTTGAATTAACATTGGAAATATTGAAGAATCTGTATCATCTACTAAGTTTGAATATTTAAAAGAAATAATTTTCTCGTACTAAATATTTGTATGAAAATTTATTTAGAATTTCAGTTATGTTTGGGACCTTCTATTGACTCTCGATGCATCGAGATGTCCATTGAGACAAGTCATCTTGTGGCAAACCCATAGAGTATAATTTCAATAATCAGACAGGTTTCTACTGACAAATTAAAATTATCTCGATGATATAACGGTTCATGTGATAGATACCTAACATATAAATTTTAAGCATTATATTTATTCATTATTTGGTAATTAATATCCATGAGTCTTTCACTATGACACAATCTATTTATTCATTTTTTTATTCTCAACTTATTAATGGAAAGTGTTTTCATTTATGCAACATTCCATATTAGTCTTGTATAATTGATTATTATTAAATTATTTTTAGTTCATGATTACAATAAATGTAAAACTTACATATTATTTTTTATCTCCCTTATTACGATTACATTTCATTGGTTATGGAGTATAAAACCTTGAATAATCTTTCATGGAGGCATTCTTTCTTAGTTTATTATGTAATTTGTGGTATTTTCATTCTTTCCCAATGTTATTTGGGAATAATGTATTTAATAATTTCTTCCAATACAGATAAACTAATAATTAATTTGGAATTTATCTCTTTTAATCATTCCAATATAATGAAATAATTCACCGGCTCTGGGCTTTTCGGTGCCGGGGGATTACAAAGGGGCTTTCATAGTCTCAATTTCAATGCATTGAGAAATAATGTGTATTATGACCAACGTGATATATGATATACTGATATTACTATCCTATGAATATTTATTAGCATACCATTTCATATATATTAGTGTTTGTAGGTAATCAGTTTATGTTCCTTCATTCAACGGATTTTTTTCTAAAGAATTTCTTGAGTTGCAAGGGATTCTCATCTCAAGCATCCTTTTTTGAGACATGTACTGATTGATGCACCCATATTCATTCATATGCAGTTTATACTAAATATTTTTAAATAATATCCTAAATATTTTAATAATAATGGAATTTTGCATTTATTATTTCATATGAATTTTGAGTTTAAATCATTGTAATGGGTTTTTAGAACATTTCATTAAAGGATTTGAATACTTTTACCCAAACTCTCCCTCTATGACCATTATAATATTTCAAGAATTTTATTTTCTAAAAATAAATTATTTAATCACATTATATTTGTTGTTGTTTTTCATTATTTTTTAAAAATTAAAATGAAACATCTTAATGATTTATTCATGAGCCAATTTTGACACTTTTAACAAAAGTGTGAATATAATGGATAATTTTTACCATTTACGAAATGAAGAACATTTATAAAATTAATTTATATTGATTTTTTTAAATCATTATTTATTATTAGGTATTATTATGTTCTTATATATAATTATAATATTATTTTTGGATTTTTTTATATTTCAAATGGATTGAATAAAAATGGTAATTTCCATTATTTTCCTTGAAATGTTTTAAATGATTTTAAAAATATATTTTAATAATATTATAAATCTTCTAATAATTGAAATAATTCACCAGAGATATGGTTTTACAGTACCATTAATATATTTTCTATATATGGATTTCCTTGATTTTTTAATTTTATTTTTAGGAAGCCCGTTTTTTCATAAGTTAATCATGATATGATTTTTTTGGTGAAATGAACTTTTCCATGTGTTTTGTTTTTTTAGTTTGAACTAAAATATTACATATGGATATGTGAATGGGGAGTGAGCCCATATCCATAATTTACATGTCTTATATGTGACCAGTGGGTCTATTATATCCATATAATGCATTGGGTAATGAGATAATGATAAATGGATGGAAGTAACTTGTATAAGATATAAAAGGTTATAATACTCCAACGTGATGCCAATGTTAACTGATATTATGTTACTCTATTGAGAAGATTATGTTTATTAACTATAGGTTACTGTAAATTGATATATTAATTATATAATTACGCGATTCCATTATAAATATTTGATCATCTAAGATACCCAAACATTTTTGCTCTGTTTTTATAGGATATAATGGTTCTATTGAATGATGATTTTTTTCACATGGATTAGATTTATTTACATATATGAATATTATATTTTGATAAATAATCATTCCATGTCTCATAATTTATTATACCTAATTTTATGGGATTGAATTATCTTATGTTATGCCAATTAACTATTGTTATATCCACATACCCTTATACTCATCTTATAATATTTAATAAAATAGAATTGTTAATGCTAATTTTTAGCCTTACTGAGAATTTAAAAAAATAAAATCTTTTGTTTTCCATTTCACTAGATTATAAAGTATTATAAAAAAATAATTATTCATTTATATGATTTATTATAAATGAATTTTATGGGTGATATTAAAGGTATATTATGATATAAAAAAATTAGCTCATTGTCGAATTTATTAACACAAATATTCTTGAATATTTTGATGTAAAAAATTATTCTAATTCTCCAAAACTCCCATTCAAAAAGAACCTTATGTTTATATTTTATCTTATATTTCCAATTGATGTTGTAGTTTTTTAATTCATATTATTTCTCTATGTTTATCTATATCAAATAATATAATGTAAAGAACATTTTTTATCACTAAGTCTAGGATTGAATAATTTGTGTTTTTATATGAATTGTTGGTGGGTAATACTTATTAGACAAGTATGTAACAGTTGTGAATCTTGGTAGAATGGTTTGGGTTTTGTGATTGGATTTTATAGCATTATACATTAATTTGGTTTAGTTATATAAAGGTGGATCATAGTAGAGAAAATGTGAGAGGGTCTAGGTGGTTCACCCTACATTAGGTAAAGTATAGTGAGGTATGATGTATTGTCAATAAAATATGTGGATTTAGAGGGAAGGAAGATTATTTTTACATGTGTTGGCTGGTTGTTTTTGGATTGATAAACCGGTCATTTATTTTTTTCAGGAATAATAATTTTTATTGATAAGCCTCAGTCGTTATTGTTTTTGTCAATCATTAGTGAGATTCATGAAAGCATGGAGTCCCATATTTTTTTAACACTGGAGGTGTCCTTCAATGGTAATAGGGAACATTGAAAAATGATTGATGTATAATTGAACTGTTGACTTGAGGTTGTTCGTTAACATAAAATATCATAGCGGAGTTCTATTTGTACAAAACTAGGCCGGTTCTTGAGTAAAAGTATAACATAAGGTATATGGTGGAGTGAAACCATTCGGTGGATTCGCTTTGTGGAAAACATGTGATGAAGAGCATTGTGGGGTTTTTCTACCTTTCAGGTATGTGTTGGATGGTCTTGATTACTACTTATGTGTGGTATTATATATAGTTTATGGAATGTTGTTGGGGTGTATAGTTTTATAAATTGATAATACAGATACTATTATGATGGGGAGTATCGTATTAATCGTGGAAACATTCAACTAATGCTAGAAAAGTCTTTCCAATGATGATACTAGTTGTTGAATGGTTGGGAGTTCATTATGAGGACTGTATGTGGTAATAACCAGTAATATATGGTTTCCTGGGATGTAACCAATTTTTTATAGAGTTAGTATTTGTTAGATCAGGTGTGTTGACATCAATATTAGAGTGGAGTCAATGTGATCTAAGAATGAGTTGAATCTGTAGTGCTCGAATACCTTGTGTGGGAGGGTGAAAATATAGGTATATTGATGGTTACTGAAGTAGTTATGTTCACCATGAATTGGAATCAGACATCGATGTGTGTTGTATTATACCAATTTTTATTCAATAGTAATGTAATTATGATCGATAGATTATGTATAACAGATCATTGGATAGTTTAAAATAGTATACACATGAAATTTCATCTTGAATTATTATGTCTAGTATTTTTTTTTTGTAATTACATTCCATTGGGACTGATAAAAATTAAGAATGTGTTTGGGCCACAAGAATATGGTTTAATAGTTAAATATTATTGTTTAGAGAACCATCGATTAGAATAAATAATTTTGATTATAGTATTATTGTTATATATTTGATGATCTTAAAGATAAATGTTTTGTTAATAATAATTAGTATCAAGAGGGATAGAGGGGTTCATAGTGTGAATTATCATGTTGTCGAAATTTTTTTATCTCATATGTCTCATACTTTAGTGATTGGAGTTACTTGGAACATGAACATTTTGAATTTCAGAAATGGAGTAAAATATATTATCTTTGATTTGGGTACCATTGTAGGTTGGGATTAATAGTATATGTATGACCATTGTATGACATGTATGAGAAGAATTTTTTTAGGCTTCTGTCACAGCTTGAATATTTTTGAGTCATTATTTTTAGAATGAAATATGATTTATTTATCTGAACTAGGTGCAGTTCATGATTGAGGACATAGATTAGGAATCTATGCAATTGAGTCTACTTATTTAGTGTTTTTTGATTTTTAAAAATGTATATTTACTATTTGGGGTGCATGTAGTTATATTAAACATTGGATGAGGTTCCTCTTATTTAAAATATAAGATACAATATATAGTCCATGCCACAATATAAGGGATTACATTGTAATGGGTCCATGTAGTGGAGAGAAATATACTAGATCCCTAGGGGATATAGTGTGTAGATATTGGAATAGATGTAAAAAAATGTATCCATATGGGGTTACATCAATATGTGATTTCCCCTTTTTTATTTTTTAAAAGGATAGATTACCATAGTACTTCTTGAAGGGATATGTAATATCAGGGTTCTACGAATATCCAAATGACACTTATTTGTGAACTAATAAAATTAAATAACATAGAGCGATATGTTATGGTGGATATGTATGTCAGAATATTCCTTCCTCATCCCAGATGGACACATAACAATTAAAAGTGGTGTTTTTAGAAGGTATATGGGGTTTTTGGATCATTGTAGTAATCATGTATCAATGCAATTGTTGTCATAAATACACAATACATCCTGACCTTGGTCAAGGAGGTGTATGATGTAACCGTGAGGCTAATCTATATAGTATAAGGGGGATGTAGGTTCACATTTCCACTTAGGGTTAAAATAAAACATATCCATTAAGGAGACACAATAGAGAACCCTATTGAAAAGGCTGATGTCTCTACCCTAAAGGGTTTCACTATGGGAGAGGTTTCATTTGGAATTACTAATATAGTGTTATACTATGGATACCTAATCTATGCCTCATCCAGTAGAAGAAAAAATTAACCTAAGGGATAGAATATATAATACAGGAACCTATTTTTTTATCTTGATTAATAATTGTAATTAACATCCTAAACCCCCTCTATTTTATGGATCATCGGATCACATGGTGTGTCCTATCGACACAACGGCCCTTCATCAATTTCCTTATGAATCTCCCTTTTATTCAGTAAATTATTAGCATTATTCGGATGCAATTACAGGTAATGTATGTTGTTCTTTCAACTAAATTAATAATTCCATATATATGGTATTGGTGCCTATTCATGTAGATCATAGATGAATATGGTGTGAATGGGGGAATTATTGTTAACATGAAAATATGAGGTCCCAATAGGTTGATCACATAATGTAAATAGTTATTTAGGGGAATGGTTTATGAATTGAAGTTTTTAAGTGAATATGAATCTTTAATTTAATTAGACATAATTAATTGTTATTTTATTATAATAAATTAAATGTTCCATTTTGTGTGAGATAGGTTATTGGGGGCATGAATTGGATTTTATGAATCTTGGAATATATTTTTAAAAAATTGGCTTGATTATTTATATAGTTTAACCTTATTATCAATGATTATAGAAATATATAATTATGATAACAATTTCCTGGAAAATTTCATGCATTTAGATATAGGTTTTATGTACCATGGGTTCCTTTTTACAATGAAAAATATGATTTTATACATTTATGATTACATTATTTTATTATAAAATCGTTAAAATAATATCCCATGATATCTATGTCTCTAAGGGGAAAGGGTGTCAATTGAACATAAGAGAGTCCATGGGGATATCTGAAAATACGAGCGAAATGGGTAGACAATATCAATATCTATATAGATAGTGGATTATTCTGATCATATTGAGGCAGGAAGATGATGGTTTAGGTATTTGTATGTCTTTTGAGTTCATAGACATTCCCTCATGGGGTCGGATGATTTTCATGGAGTTTGTGGTCAGTGTGATGAGTTACATAAATAATTGTACGTTAGATGCGTGAAAATGGTGACTAAATTTATTAAATTCTCATATATAAAGATTCAAATCAAAATTTACAAAATATATTATATTTTTTTGAAAACTATATTATAAAAATTATAGCAGTTTCAACTGATAAGAGAAAATAATAAATAATAGAAATCATTCTCTAAAAAATTGCATCCTTGAAAAACTCATTGAGAGTTATTTATTTGTAACACGGGGAAAATAAGCAAGAATTAGGTGAGATAAAATTATCATCAATGAATAATTATAGAATAATATAAATTGTATCTATAAGAATAATCAATATGAAATGATAAACAACTTAGCACACATTTCATTTAATCAATGAACTGATAAGGAAATGCATACATATATTTTGATATAGTGAAAATCATCTGGATAAAATAACTAAATAAAAAATGTTGATAGGGAAAAATTATAGGACCTCATATATATAGGACATGAACCACTACTATCAGTACATTTCATAACATGGTTTAATCATTAAAGGTAAACCCCCAATTTATATGGCTACATTACTCATCTCTTGATAATATAAATGATTTGAGAGGATTTTCTACATATAGTACCCATCCATTCTTGAAATTATAATGAATTAATTGTATATGAAATAATTTATTTAAATTATTATTTAGTATTAATTATCAAGATATATGTTTATTGAGTAAACATTTTAGATTTATGTTTATTAAACTAGATAATCAAATAACTTTAAATTAAAAAACCATATACAATATGGTATATGGATTTTCCCATAATAGTATCAATGATACAAGTGATTGATATTTTAAATATTACTATATTTTTATTTTAATTATGTTTATATATAAATGAATGGGGAAGTATAAAAATCATTGAAAAAAATTGGGTTCATACTATTAAAATATGCTTCAATGATGTGAAATTGAGATGAGGACCCAAAAAAATTTCCCATAATTAATAAAATGAATCCATTAAGTATATTAAAATAAAATACATATAAAAAAGTGAAATAAAATTTAGTAAAATTAAAATTAATTTCACATGAATAATTATAATTAAATAGTCTTTTTCATAGAATATTAACCCAAATAATGTAAATTGAGTTGAAAAATCACTTATAACATATAATCAGTCAAATCATATGCCACAAAAAATTAATAATTATAAAATGAATCATTTAATAATAGGAATATAATGAGATTACATAAATATTATCTCAAGTATAAGGAAACTCACGACAAAAATAAAATAAGTGGTGATAAGTTAAATATAACATATGAGTAAAAGTTATTCAAGATACCATTACGAAACCCTTTCCTTTAGTGTAACATTTTTTTACCCTCTTTTATACAATTTTAATTAATTTTGTTAAATTATTATAGAAATATATTATTATTTATGATACATTATATGATCTTTTTATACCATCTTACCATCAATTCATTAATTTTTTTTCATTATATTCATTATTGTTGGTGTATTTGATTCAAGGATTCTAGGATGGTTTATATGTGTACAATTAAATATTTTCTTATAAAAGGGAAATATAACTCCATTTATGAAATTAAATATTATTCATGAAATTAGTAATGTATAAATGTTCCTTTTTATTATTTTTCAATCAAAAAATTTGATTAGTAATTTGATAAAATGTTACTGATAAATCTTTTATTCATTTTTTACGGTGTTTCAGAACATCATGAACTAGTTTCATTTATTTAAATTTTAGGTATCTATATTAGATAAAAAAATATAATATGTTATTATATAATTATTGAAATATTTTTTTATATAATATCTATTTTATGACCATCAATGAAGGTAGTAATGAAAAACGAACAAATTCATTATTCACTAAGGAATTTTAGCAGCATAAATTTGAAAAAACAAATTTGTTCTTTGACAAAGAGGATGTAAAAAAATGGTAAGATATAATATTTTTCATTATAAACATAATATTATTTTATTAACATGCTTTTGGATTCATAATTATATGATGGATTATTTAGTTGATCATAATGAAAAATAATAATAGAAATTACCATATGTGCTTTGAAAAAATAATCCCTTGAGTATCATCTCCTTGAAGGACCACTTGTTGAATGTGGATTTGGAATTTTTGTGTGACAAGAAGCACATGAAAATGGGCAGAGTTGAGGAATATATGGTTTTTATAATTATTTTATTATTCATTAATTTTGAGGAGAAAAGGGTGGTGGTGGTTTATATTTGTAATTGTAGAGGGGTAGTTTTAAGTGAGAAAATAATGATTATTTATATTTAAATCCAACCACATTGTGGGGGAATTAGTTTTCTAGAATTTTGACAATAATAAATGATGAAATGGATTCTTAGGTAATTTAAACACTTCAAAAAACATTATATATGGAATGTTGTTTTTGGAATTTTAATTCTTTAGCTTTTAACTATAACCTATTTCACTATTTAACATATCCTACTATAAATCATTAATTTTACCTTGACAATTTATTTAGAATAAAATCATAAAAAACCTTACAACATAATTTTTAATTTTTTATTCCACATAGGGATTCCATTTTATTAGATTAAATTAACAAAATTTAAAAAATAAATTTAAAATTGATCGTGTATATAAGACCAGAAAGAAAGCTTTTAATGTGAAAATCCTCATATAATTGAAATTTTTTTTAATCCAAATTCAACATGAGAATGATTTAAATAATATAAACAGTATAACTATTTTTATGATATTTATAATGTGAATTAATAAACAATTAAAAATATATTTGACTATTAGAAATTTTTTAGAAGAAAATTCAGTTTCAAATTTGAATGAAATATTTTTAAAATATTTATCCAGAAATGAATCTTATCTGAAAAATAAAAATAACCACCCTATAATAATTGTGAAATTTCTTTTGAAAATTTTGTTTCAAATTTTCAAATAAAATATAAGAAAAATCATAATTTTTTTGTATAAAAAGTGTTTCATCGAATGGCGGGAAAAAATTCATTAAACAAATACAGCTTTTATGCTTAAAATATGATTTATTCATATATAATTAAAATAAAAATTATTATATTAATTTTAAAAATATAAATTGAATATATTAAAAATAAATTTAATTAAAATATTTCAATACTTGTGACAAATTTATTTCATAATATAAAATTACATTTTGGGTTTAAAAATATTTTTTTCATAAAAAATACATGCTAGATATAAAATTGTTTTTTATTTTTATTTTTTTTATTAATTTTTATTGTATGTCAATCCCTCAATTTTTAAATTTGGGTGACAACCATAGTGTTAAATTAATAGAATATTGTGATTCTATTATGCTCACAATGCAACATATTCTATGAAAAAGAATAAATTTAAAAATAGATATACAATAAAATATTCTAGTGTTATATTCTCTAATATTTACATAAATATCATTCTCTCATTTTGAAATTGATCATGGAAAATAAAAGGTTGATAATAGAAAATTCCATTATGGGATACCTAAATCATAATATGGATTAATAAAACATCCTCTTATTAAGAGGGAAAGGGAAATGAATTGTTAACAAAAAATTTATGATTGTGAATTTTCTAACAATAGTGGAATGTTAATATATGTTCCTGGAATAAATATCAATCTAACATGTTTCTATATAGAGTGATATAAAACAGGGTCATTAGAATTTTAACCATAAAAAACCAAAATCTATGAGGGGTTAAAAGAACATTTATTTCTATGTAGTAATTGTATACCTCAAAATACATGTTCCAATATCTTATTCCTAGATTTGAGGAATTCATTTTAAATCTAAATAATTAAAATTAAAAGATAGAAATAACTAAATTATTTCCATTTTATATTAATATTTTTTTCCATTTTTTTTCTTTGATCTATTTCCACTTCAACTCATATTCCATAAAATGGAAATTAAATGTCATTTCATTCCTAAAATACTGTTAATGACTAATAAGATAAATAAGTCATATATCTAGTCTCTACATATCATCTAAACCATAAATGGTTAAACATGATATCCAATGTAATAAATCATACATTGACCATAAAAAATAATATCTAATATTAAAAACAAATCTATAATTAGATAATTCTATGGCTCATCCAAAATAAATCATTTCCATTTCAAAGACCAATAATATTGAATGAAGTTCACTAAATTTAAAAAATAATCTAAACATTAGATTTCACAAATTCTATAATGTATCTTAAACATTAACATATTAAACATCTTAATACCTTGATCATCATACTATCTTAAGGTAGAAATTCATGCTTCTAAATGTATAAAAAAGTAATGTAGAAAAATTCGTAAGAATTTCTTGATTCCTATAAGAAAAAAATCATTGTTAATATGAATTTACAAAATAATTATTAAATCCAAAAAACAAAAAATAAAATTAATTATTCCACGTTGACTATAGTAATAGAAAAATCTTTACCTTTATCAATTTTATACTTATGAGTTATATTTCTTTGATCTCTTGGGAATTCATTTCCATAAAGATCCAACTCCTTATATGTAACGCCCCGACCCTAGTTTCCCAGAGTCGGTGCATCATTACATTACATTGGCATGATCACAATAAATATAAAATCTCGAAATACCGATTGGTTTAGTATCCTTGGAAACACTAGATATATTCAAAATGTTTTACATTACATCACAAAGTGAAAAACTACTACAACAACATAGTCTCCATATTCCACACTCATATCCCCACATACTATCCCTGAAGGTCATTCATAACTTACTTCTTCGCATCCTGGGAAAAATAAAACATAGAAAAGGGGTGAGCTCAAATGCCCAGTAAGGATAACAATATAGTGGAAAATTTCAAAAATAAGCATAAACATTTAACGAAATGTATAACTAAAACAAAAGCCTTTTAAACTTGAACTTCAGCATAGTATGGAAAAAGAAAAATGAAATAATTCCATTTACTTATTCACATGGATATTATACTAATAGAATAATCACATGCAATATCAATAACCACTTTCAAAATGATGGAATGAATAATGCCGAACTTTAATTTCTGTGTCGAGGTCTCATGCCAAGACCTAAGGGATAACTGTAACCGGAACCCAACCCGGAGAGCCTCTGTAATCGGACTCCATCCCAGGGTGCCTCTAATAACCTGACACCTACCCGGAGTGCCTCTAATAATCGGACACCAACCCGGAGTGCCTCTAATAACCGGACACCAACCCGGAGTGCCTCTAATAACAAGACACCAACCTGGAGTTCCTCTAATAACCAGACACCAACCCCGAGGGCTTACTTTTACTGGTCCCCAACTCGGAACATACTAGTCCAACACATTCATCTTAAGATGAGGATGAAATATAACATAAACATTCGTATTAAAACTAACATACAAAATGTCAAAACATTGATCATAAACCATTAATGGCATAAAAATAACTCATCCATAGTCAAAAATATCACAAAACCTTAAATACAATATGGATTATTTGTATCATAATAAATCAACTTGAAACAAGTTTAAAATTTATCAATGGATGTTGACATAGATGAAATCAATACTATTTGAGAGAAATATCTCTTTTTTTTGAAATCATTTAAAAGTCGCAAAATTATAGAGAAAACCTTTATTTTGAAAATATCTTTATAAGATGGTGAAAGAAGCTTCAAAGGTGTAATAACGGCGGAGAATAACCGCACCCGCCGTATAAGTTAAAAAACCATTCTTACCTTAATTTTGTCAAAAAGGTTAAAAAGAACATTCTTTGGAAAACGATAGAAAGATACCTTTATAAACCTCTTATTAAAAGTCAAACAAGGGTATAAATGCCTTTAACCCATATTCTTGTAAATAGTAAAAAAAAATTAAATAAATTTTTAAGAAACATTGATGTGGATGATAAAGAGGTCCGAGTATATTATTACGTATATACAACCTCAGATAATGAAGAGATTGCGAAATAAACCCTTACCTTGTACTTTTCCTTGGTTGGGGTAGGTTAAACTCCTGTATAATGGTGAAATAGTTGTTATTAAATTATTCAAGAATCATATATATTAATATGATATCATATCTGATCTTTTAACATTGATTTGTTAATAATATTTTAGAATTATCGTTGTTTCGGGTGTGAACTTACTCATTTTCATTTATATGTTTTGTTACATAAGACATGATTGTTATGAATGGGTTGTATCATATTCATATCCAGAATGATATCAAGTCCTTAAACATCATTTTTAAATCATCAAATGATAATTATACTTTAATGGATACGATGGAGAATGAATCTCATCGCATTCGTGGAGACGGTAGTCCGTACGTACGCACGAGCGAAAATATCATTCTTTTGATAATTAAATAATATATAAATGGATGGTATATCATATATACAGAATCATTAACATGTTATTTTTATTATTTACATGAGTTACACATCATTATTATACACATACAAATAATAATATATTGAATAACAATTACACCACGATGTGGAGACGGTAAGCCGTACGTACGCAGGTATGGTGACATATTATTCAAAGGGTGGATATAATACTGAATAAGGTTGTACCATATTTATAGTAACATCACAATATATATAAGATACTAGAGTAATTATTTTAGAATGGTAATAACAAAGAAAGAATAAGTGGAAGAAGAAAGGAACTTGAAAAGGGGTGGTGAAAACATTACCTCTTCTTCGGGTTCTTCCTTTTAATTTGATCAAAAGGGCTCCTTAGGTCGGATTTTTGATCAAACTAAGGCCTCTAGATTGTATTGAGGGAAGTTGGGAGAGTATTTGGGCAGATTTTGGACGAACCAAAAGGTTTTGAATGTGTGAAAAATGAGAAGTAGGAGTGCCCTTTTATAAGAGGGGTGAGGGGAACCTTTGGAAAAGCTAGAAATATTAATTTATAATAAATTCATATTCGGTTTCTAATGGCTCCATAGTTGATTATTTAAATTTTAAGGTGGGTATAGGTCAAAAAACATTCAACCAATAGAATTTAGACAGGTTTGGGTTACTATATTAACCTTATCTTTTAGTTTTAACTCTTAGTTAATTAGTTTGACTTTTATCATATCACTTTGTATTATTATAACATATAGTTAATAAACATACTATATACATCAAAGAGACCCCAAAGTGGTCCATTAATGATGAACCAATAATGATATAAGTCTCTTGGCCGAACCTTATATTTTTAGGAATTTAATATCAATTAATAATATAATATTTGTTTTAAAAAACTCTTTTATGTCAAGTTTGACACTATTCAATAATTTATTTTTGTGAAACTCATAACAGAATGATTACATCGACCAAAGTTAATTAATTCAACCCTAACATGTCATATTATCCTAGAAAATTAATTTAATTCATAAAAAGTCTCAAATTATATTTATTTGTGTATTTATAATATCAGTTATTTTAATTTTTCACTATTATGGTAATTACTGCATCATCATTGTGTCATAAATAAATTAAATTATTTAAAGTCTAAAAAGTATAAATAAAAAATCCTAATTTATGAAATATTCTTATCTTTCTAATGAACATTTAAAATAGAATTTATCTTATGTATAACCCTATATTAAATTTTTTTTATTAAATAAACTTTGATTTTAACTCTTTTAACTCTTCTTTGAATTAAATAATAATAAATGTCCTAATCTAATCCATGTGGACCTGAATGATAATATTTTATTACTAAGTCTGTTTTGGTCGAGATACACTTGTCCAATAGAATTAGGACATGTGTTAGGGTAATATTAATATCATTTTTACCCTTAATTGCCCTATTTACTTTTAGCCGTGGTAAATAAAAGTAAAAAGTTACTATTCGCCAAAAATTATTTTCATCTCATTGAACCACATTTTACTTTTTGATATTAACCGTGTCTCTCGGACTTTCGAAATCCATTCACAGAAGCGGTAAAATTAGGTTTTATAAAAAAATCAGTTTTTTAACTACCACTTAGTAGTTTCACTATTCATAAAAATTTGAAGTTTTTCTGAATAATGCCAAAATTTCACCCTAAGCTATAATTTATATTCCGAATTGAAAAATGATGTCTATTTTACAAAATTACAAACATATAAGTTGAATTAATTAATTTTATAATTAATTCCCGCTGTCACAACAAATAGCTTGTTTTTCAGAAACAATATATATCAAAAGATTGACAATTTTTTAGGTCCAATTTCAAAGTTAAATTAATTTTAATGAACACCATTGGATAAAATGGTAAAAATATATTCTAATTATAATTTAAAACCACTCAAATTCATAATTTATCACTATTAATTATTTTGATTAAAAAAGTTGTTTTTAATTAAAATTTAGTAATTTTCACTATTCATCAAAATATGAATGTTATCCGAAAAGTACCAAAATTTTACCTTAGGATAAATTCGATACTCCAAATCCAAAAATGAAGTCCATTTTGAAATATAAAATATATATAATTTCAAAAAAGTAGGCATTACTATTCATAACAGCTGGTTTGATTGGTTGTGGTGTGATAGAACTCGATGTTGCGTACAACACACGCTATCGCATTATTCAAAGGAAAGTGTACCGTGGAAGCTTGGGATGTTTCATTTTAAATTTTTTGATGTCCCCAATTAGTCAAAAAGTATAAAATATTGTATTTAAAAAGGGTTCACTATTATAATTTGGTAAAAGTGCAATACTGAAAATGAATTTGTTCTCACATTATGTCTAAGAAACTCATAATATGGATTCTAAAATTATAAAGATTATATAAAGTTTAAAATTTAGTTAATACTATTCATAACCTCTTTTGAACCGCTTGTTTGATAAGTCATGGTGTGCTTGAACTCGGTGTTGTGTGTAGTGAAAGTTATTGTATTATTTTGAAGAAATAACACATTATGAAATCTTGGGGTGTTACATTCTCCCCTTCTTCAATAAATTGTGTCCTCACAATTTGAAATTGTTCTTCGAAAATAAAAGTTTTAAAATTAAAAATATCTTTGTGGGAAAACCAACATTGGAAATTGGGTTACTAAAATTTAGTCTTAATATGAGGAAAAGATAAATGAAAGGGTCACCACCAAATTATGATCTCGATTAGGAGATCATTGGTGGCAATTAGAGGCATATAATTGGAAGAAAAACTTAAATATTTATATGTAGTGATTGAGGTCATCAATCACAAACAAGTTTAAAATTGAGGTCCTTAAATTCATCAATCTACGATGATTTAAAATACCATCGATTCAACAAAACATAGGGTATTAGGATAACACATTTATGGTATTTGGATTCCTTAAATAAAGTATAAGAATTAATTTCTTCATAGAATAAGAGAAGAAGAAAAATATATTCTTGACAAGTAGAGTTCCATTCTTTAACTAATTTCTACCAAAAACTCATCTTTCGCTCTAAAAGATAATAGAATGTAAAAAAATATTCTATTTATCCTATTCGTATAGGGTTCAAAAAAAATAAATTATAATTCCTCTACCAGATCTTTTTTAAAAAAACTACATATTTTAATCATGGACATCACATGGGTCAGTGGTAGGTGATAAACCCTTGTCGCCCTTCTGTTGCGAGTTCATGTCTCGCGGCCTTGCAAGTCGCGATGGGTTACCGCCCGACCTCTGGGTTGTCCTTTTATGGCAATCAAAAATTAATCTCAAACTATAATTTATCCAAAATACATCATTCAAAAATTTAAAAGAAGGTAAAAACAATGAAGATCCTTTTTTTTCGCGTAATAACATGTGATCACCTTCATCATGTATTCTTTTAAAACACTGCAACATCCTGAATTATCATAAAGCCTTATTGATTACATTCATGATCCCTTATTCCTTATATAATAATAGATATAATCCTTCAATCCAAAAATGTTGTAAACCCCAACAATGATGGAATATACAAATCATTAATCAGTTTCAAGGTAGTCAAGAATATCCAATATAATTTATCCAAAACAATCATGTATTATTTCAAAATCACTACCTCGGTATAAGAACCATATTATGGTTTATCTTTCTCTAAACCATATATTTTCCAAAAATTTAACCTGCTATTGAGTCACTTTTCTTTTTTCCACACAATCTCAAGTCCATAATGAAATAGTACTGCAGTAAAATCCTTATATACTCCATAATTATTATAACAAGTACATTGTTGACACAACACTCAAATGACATATTCAACATAAGAACTCTAATCATTTCTCTTCATCTATGGTAGTATCATAACTTGATTATTATCCAATAGCATCATTTGTGGCATAGTCTGATGACTAGGACATAGGTTCGCGTAGTGTCCAAACTCCTTGAAAATGAAGCATTGTACATTTGAAACCATTTTCTTACCCTTGCAGTCACGTACTTTGTGCCCTTTTCCTCCAAACTTATAACAAACTCCCATTCCATTCAGACAAGTTCCAGGGTTTTTCTTCCCACAGTTATCAAATATGGGAAAATTCTAATTTTCCCTTTTCCCTTTATCCATCGTTCTCTCTTCCATCCTTTTCTTCTATTGTTTCCCTTCAAAGCCATAGGACTCAGTAAAATATTTACTTATCTTATCAAGACATGATATTATTTATTCATATGATCATAATACATGGGAGACTATTTCTCTTATAAATTCTGGCTTAAGACCATGAATGATATGATCCTTCTTTCTCTTTGGATCATGTGCATTGATGGAGCTCTCATTTCTTCTACTGGGCGCCATTTCTAAACAATGGCATACACTAGATTAGTTTATGAATAACAATACCTAATCCCAAACATGTAAGACACATAACATAAATTAAATAGTTTATAGATATAATCCATAATCATAAAAATTTCTCCTTTGAGGAAGTAAATCCACATAAACCCTTCATAAAGGTTTGTTAAGAAAATGAGAATTATCCTAAGCATATCCCCAGGAGTGTCGTAACCAAGAGTGCAGCAAGGCCCGTTGTCATGCACCAGTTCTCGTTCGAGTCTAGCTCATAGCGGTGTTTTCGGGTTTTACACCTAGGTACATCTATGCCAGAGCCGCCTCTACCTGCTCGTATCCAGACAGGGATGTATTGCTCGGAAAACTCAAAATATCTCTACAATACCAAAATTCTAGGAAGTTATTCTATACTAATCCTCAAATTTCCTCTTAAATATATTTGCTCTAATCAGATTTTATCTAAATCTAGCTTCCAAAGTTTGTACTAAACTTTCTCTGATACCAACTGTAACGCCCCGACCCTAGTTACCCAGAGTCGGTGCATTATTACATTACATTGGCATGATCAAAAGAAAGATCAAATCTCGAAAGATCGATTGGTTTAGTAGCCTTGGAAACACTAGATATATTCATAAAGTTTCACATTACATCACAAAGTGAAAAACTACTACAACAGCATTATCTCCATATTCCACACTCATATCCCCACATATTATCCCTGCAGGTCATTCATAACTTACTTTTTCACATCCTGGGAAAAATAAAACATAGAAAAGGGGTGAGCTCAAATTCCCTGTAAGGATAACAATATAGAGGAAAATATCAAAAATAAGCATAAACATTTAAGGCAATGTATAACTAAAACAAAAGCCTTTTAAACATGAACATCAACATAGTATGGAAAAAGAAAAATTAAATAATTCCATTTACTTATTCACATGGATATTATATAATCTAATAATCACATGAAATATCAATAACCACTTTCATAATGTTGGAATGAATAATGCCGAACATTAATTTCTGTGTCGAGGTCTCATCCCAAGACCTAAGGGATAACTGTAACTGGAACCCAACCCGGAGAGCCTCTATAACCGGACTCCATCATAGAGTGCCTCTAATAACCGGACACCAACCCGGAGGGCCTCTAATAAGCAGACACCAACCTGGAGTGCCTCTAATAACCGGACACCAACCCAAGTGCCTCTAATAACCGGACACCAACCCGGAGTGCCTCTAATAACCGGACACCAACCCGGAGGGCTTACTTTTACCGGTCCCCAACACGGAACATACTAGTCCAACACATTCATCTTAAGAACTGGATGAAATATAACATAAACATTCGTATTAAAACTAACATACAAAATGTCGAAATATTGATCATAAACCATTAATGGCATAAAAATAACTCATCCATAGTCAAAAATATCACAAAACCTTAAATACAATATTGATTATTTGTATCATAATAAATCTACTTGAAACAAGTTTAAAATTTATCAATGGATGTTGACATAGATGAAATCAATATTATTTGCGAGAAATATAACTTTTTTTAATCATTTAAAAGTCGCATAATTATAGAGAAAACCTTTATTTTGAAAATATCTTTATAAGCTTGTGAAGGGAGCTTAAAAGGTGTAATAACGGCGGAGAATAACCGCACCCACCATATAAGTTAAAAAAACATTCTAACATTAATTTTGTCAAAAAGGTTAAAAAGGGCCTTGTTTGGAAAATGATAGAAAGATTCCTTTATAAACCACTTATAAAAAGTCAAAAAAGGGTATAAATTCATTTAACCCATATTCTTGTAAATAGTAAAAAAAATTGAAATAAATTTTTAAGAAACATTGATGTGGATGATAAAGAGGTCCTAGTATATTATTACGTATATACAACCTCAGATATTGAAGAGATTGCGAAATAAACCCTTACCTTGTACTTTTCCTTGGTTGGGGTAGGATAACCTCTTGTATAATGGTGAAATAATTGTTATTAAATTATACAAGAATCATATATATTAATATGATATCATATATGATCTTTTAACATTGATTTGTTAATAATATTTTAGAATTATCGTTGTTTCGGGTGGTAACTTACTCATTTTCATTTATATGTTTTGTTACATAAGCCATGTTTGTTATGGATGGGTTGTATCTTATTCATGTCCAGAATTATTACATGTCCTTAAACATCATTTTTAAATCATCAAATGATAATTATACTTTAATGGATACGATGGAGAATGAATCTCATCGCGTTCGTGGAGACGGTAGTCCGTACGTACGCACGAGCGACAATATCATTCTTTTGATATTAAAATGTTATATAAATGGATGGTATATCATATATACAGAATAATTAACATGTTATATTTATTATTTACATGAGTTACACATCATTATTATACCATCCAAATAATAATATATTGAATAACAATTACACCACGACGTGGAGACGGTAAGCCGTACATACGCACGTATGATGACATATTAATCAAAGGGTGGATAGAATACTGAATATAGTTGTACCATATTTATAGTAACAACACAGTATATATAAGATACTGGGGTAATTATTTTAGAATGGTAATAACAAAGAAATAAGAAGTGGAAGATGAAAGGAAATTGAAAAGGGGTGGTGAAAACATTACCTCTTCTTCGGGTTCTTCCTTTTGATTTGACCAAAGGGCTCCATAGGATGGCTTTCTGATCAAACTAAGGCCTCTAGATTGTAGAGAGGGAATTTGGGAGAGTATTTGGGCAGAGTTTGGCCGAATCAAAAGGCTTTGAAGGTGTGAAGAAATGAGAAGTAGGAGTTCTCTTTTATAAGAGGGGTGAGGGGAACCTTTGGAAAAGCTAGAAATATTAATTTATAATAAATTCATATTCGGTTTCTAATGGATCAAAAGTTGATTATTTAAATTTTAAGGTGGTTATAGGACGAAAACCATTCAACCAATAGAATTTAGACAGGTTTGGGTTACTATATTAACCTTATCTTTTAGTTGTAACTCTTAGTTAATTAGTTTGACATTTACCATGTCACTTTGTATTTTTATAACATATAGTTAATAAACATACTATATACATCCAAGAGACCCCAAAGTGGTCCATTAATGATGAACCAATCATGATATAAGTCTCTTGGCCAAACCTTAGATTTTTAGGAATTTAATATTAATTAATAATATAATATTTGTTTGAAAAAACACTTTTATGTCAATTTTGACACTATTCAATAATTGATTTTTATGAAACTCATAACAGAATGATTACTTCTACCAATGTTCATTAAATAAATCCTAACATGTCATATTAGCCTAGAAAATTATTTTAATTCATAAAAAGGCTCAAATTATATTTATTTGTGTATTTATAATATCAATTATTTTAACTTTTCACTATTATGGTAATTACTGCATCATCATTATGTAATAAATAAATTACATTATTTAAAGTCTAAAAATTATAAATAAAATATCCTTATGTAGGAAATATTTTTAGTTTTCTAATGAATGTTTACAATAGAATTTATCTTTTGTATAACCCTATATTAAAAATGTTTTAGTAAATAAACTTTGATTTTAACTCTTTTAACTCTTCTTTGAATTTAATAGTAATAAATGTCTTAATCTAATCCAAGTGGACCTGAATGATAATATTTTATTCCTAAGTCTGTTTTGGTCGAGATACACTTGTCCAGTAGAATTAGGACATGTGTTAGGGTAATATTAATATCATTTTTACCCTTAATTACCCTATTTACTTTTAACCGTGGTAAATAAAAGTAAAAAGTTACTATTCACCAAAAATTATTTTCATCTCATTGAACCACATTTTACTTCTTGATATTAACCGTGTCTCTTGGATTTTCGAAATTCCATTCAAAAAAGTGGTAAAATTAGGTTTTATGAAAAATTCAGTTTTTTAACTACCACTTAGTAGATTCACAATTCATCAAAAAATTGAAGTTTTTCAGAATAATGCCAAAATATCACCCTAAGAAATAATTTATATTTCGAATTCAAAAATGATTTCTATTTTACAAAATTCCATACATATAAGTTGAATTAATTAATTTTATAATTAATTCCCGCTGTCACAACAAATAGTGTGTTTTTATGAAACAATATATATCAAAAGATTGACAATTGTTTATGTCCAATTTCAATGTGAAATTAATTCTAATGCACACCATTGGATAAAATGGTAAAAATATATTCTAATTATACTTTAAAACCACTCAAATTCATAATTTATCACTATTAATTATTTTGATTAAAAAATTTGTTTTTAATTAAAATTTAGTAATTTTCACTATTCATCAAAATATGAAAGTTATCCGAAAAGTACCAAAATTTCACCTTAGGATAAATTCGATACTCTGAATCCAAAAAATGAAGTCCATTTTGAAATATAAAATATATATAATTTCAAAAAAGTAGGTATTAATATTCATAACGGCTAGTTTGATTGGTTGTGGTGTGTTAGAACTCGATGTTGCGTACAACACACGCTATCGCATTATTCAAAGGAAAGCATACCGTGGAAGCTTGGGATGTTTCATTTTAAATTTTTTGATGTCCCCATTTAGTCAAAAAGTTTAAATTATTGTCTTTAAAAAGGGTTCACTATTAAAATTTGTTAAAAGTGCAATACTGAAAATGAATTTGTTCGTACATTATGTCTAAGAAACTCATAATATGGATTCTAAAATTATAAGGATTATATAAAGTTTAAAATTTAGTTTATACTATTCATAACCTCTTTTGAACGGCTTGTTTGGTAAGTCATGGTGTGCTTGAACTCGGTGTTGCGTGTAGTGCAAGTTATTGTATTATTTTGAAAAATTACACAATATGAAATCTTGGGGTGTTACATTATATTTGAAGACACTATAATTTATAAATCCTATATTTCCATTACAATAATGATCATGGAGACCTTTTTCTCTACACTTTAAAAAAAATCCCACGTGATTCTGGTATTTTTCATGGTGTTTGTTTCCATAGTAACAACATGTGGAAAAATCATTCTTTCACTTTTTCATTATTATGTCTCTTTATCAATTGTTATCTTCTTCTCTTACACTTATTTTTATTTATATGACTTATATAATGATTTCTCTATCTATATATCACATGAGTCTATATATTAATATGAGAAAAATGTTTGGTAAACCAGTACCCTTTAGATGAAAATATTTAAACCACAAAAAATCTTCTTAACTCATTTTGTTATTTATATAGTTCATAGTAGGACATTATAATCTTATATTGTAGGCTTCATAATATGAAAAAGTTGCACCCCCATTTAACATCAAACTCTAGAATTGTGCTTCTATATCAGCTCATATTTCATGATGGAAATATTTTTATAATAAAACATTCCTCAGATCCTTATATGCCATGATTTTAATTTCTTATTCCCCATTAGTGTTTTGAATCAATGATACCATTATTCTATATATCCAAAGTCATGATGATATTCCATGGAACCCTTTCCACTTTCATTTCCTCCCAGTGTGATAAATAACTTTAATAAAGAGCTTATCAGTTTATCATGAATACATTTATTTTTAAAAACATTTAATGATGTATTTTGTTCTCACATGAAGCAGACTATCATTTTTACACATGGTATTAGACTAGTTCTTTCTATTTAAAAAATGTTATTTCTCAAAAGAAATTTTTTTTGTCCTAATATAGTCATAGTTTTTTCAGCTCTAGCTACAACTGCATCTCCTAATCTATATTCAAATCCATTATTTTAACATGGAGGGAAATCCATAATAGATTATGAAAATTGATAAGGTTCACATTACTTCTTCTAGTATCAATTTTTAAATAGTTTAATATAGTTGATTAAATCTCAACAATATGAAACAGAATGAATAATTTCAACAATACATGACATTAAATAATTTTAAAATCATATTTTTTTCATTTGGATTATTTTATATATTTTTATTGGGACTCCATACCTTATCAATTATTTCATAAATCTTGTCCCCACTGTATATAATAAAAAAAATCCTAACACTGTTTTTGAAATCTAAATTCAAATATCCTGAAGTAGGAGCATTAAATTATTAAATTCTAATAGATACTAGAATCAAATACCAAATAACTCAATAGTATAGATGTCTTGGAATTATAAATTACATTCAAGATAATAATTTTAAATTTGATATGGAATATAAAACATAAAAGATATCAATAGTTAATAAACCTCATCCTTGAAATACTCATTCATATATCTATTCTTCATAACCTATGAAATGGAAAAAAATAAGGGTGAGATAAAATACTTAATAAGGTTTAAATATAGTGAAATAATACATTAATAAATAGTTATAATCATTATGGTAATGTAAATAACTAATCATGCATTATATTTATTCATTTAACTAATAATGAAATGTATCCTAAATTTCTTCATAGTGAAAATCCTCTATAAAATAACAACATAATTATGAATGAATAAAATTCATAATTACTGGAAACATTGTATCAAGAACATGAACACTACTATCAATACCATTGACAAGAGATTTTAATAATTATGAGAATGTCCCATTTTATTGGGCAACGTTATTCATATCAAAAGACTACTAATATATCAAAAATATTTTTTATTTATATTCCCCACTCGTTCATCCATGTAAAAAAAATAAATATAAATAAAATAATTGATATAAATTATATATCAATATTTATTATTAAAAAATATTACTATTGAGTAAAATATGAAGAATTAAAATTATTTCCCCAGTTTATGAAATTTGATTCAATGAAAACATCATAGAAGAAATGATATATATATCTTACTCCATAATCAAATAATTGATAAGAAGAATAAAAATTATTTATGAGAAAAGTTATTTTTAATGAATTATGATCATAAATAAAAAGACTGTAGTTAGACAAAATAAAGGAGAGAAATTGTGTATATAATATATTACTACACCTTAATAAATAGAAATTGAGATAAAGTCCTATACGAAGATAAAATTGTTACTCAAATGAATTCATTATATCTATACATTAAATATAAAAATAAATACGTGGAAATGAAAAAAAAGTATATTAATATACATTCTATATAGTACCTTAGAATGAGATAATTTACGAAATTTACGTTTAACCTAGTGATTGAATTTTTATTTATGAAATCCTTTATAACTTGTAATGTATCAAATCATATTCCCAATAAAGTAATTTTCAAATGAAGAATTTAATAATAAATATATAATTAGATTCATGTTATGATATATCAAATGGTAGTATAAAAACCAAATAAAATAAGTAATTTGATATTAAGTCATATATCTCATAAAAAAATTTAGATGATAAAACCATACCTCACACTTCCCTTCAGTGTAACCCAATTTATCCTGTTGTATAATTGTTCAAAAAATGTTAATAATTCATTTAATAACTTTATTAATGTTTATTAAACCTTATATTTCAATTTTATAACATGTTACCACATGTTCATTAATAATAATTAATTATTTTCATTATTCTGAGTGTGAAAGTTTCAATGATTCTTGGTCGGTTCAATTATATATAGTAATGGGTTTTTTAATGGAAATAAAACATCATAAGTGAAATAGAATGGAACTAATGCAGTTAAATAAGTTTAAAATTTACCATTTATCATTTTTCATACAAGACTATGATACATTTTAAAAAATGTTAATGAGAAATGTTTTTTTATTTTTGGTTGTTTTCTCAAACATCGTGAAATACTTTTTTTAATTAATACTAAGACTATATATTACTTCAAGACGTGAAATTATTTATTATATACATTTTAAAATATTATTTATATTAAATAATAGTTTTAAATCCGGACATGACAGTGGTAGTGGAGAATGAATAAAATCATTATTCATGGATGTGAGTAACTTGAACAATTTGAAAAATTCTTTGTTTCTTATATTAAGATGATTTAATAAAATGGATAGATATAAGATATTAAATTATAAAAATAGTACTAAATTATATAAATTTTTTGGTAGTTATAATGTCCTGATAAATTAATTGAGTTAGGAGAGTGTAGATGAAGAATATAAATTAAAATAGTTTCTTTAAGAAAATTACATCTTGAATATCAACTAGTTGAATGACCCCCTAAGGATATTGGTCATGTCCAATTAGTGATACCAAAAAAAGTTCAAAATGAACATATTTGATTAAGAGATATTTTGGAACCTATTTGAGGAGCCTTAATGATTATTATGTGAAATGGGGTTATGAGGGTACTATTTATGCTTCATGAGGGGTGGTTTTATGGGATGAAATAACGATTATTTTATAATTAATGACAACCATATTAAGGTAGAATTAATTTCCATAATTTTGATGATTATGAATATTTAAAATTATGTTTAGATTCTAGAAACACATCCATCCACACATTAATTACTGATTTTTATATATTTTTATCCATTACCATTAATCATTAATTCATTTCATTATTTTACTAATACCAAGAAAAATGTTTCTTCTCACCATGATTAATTTAATAAGCCTCAAAATAAAATTTGACATACTAACTTATTTGTAAAATAAAATAAAATATATATAATCCATTTTACATAATAAAAGTACCTAATTATTTAAATTAAATTTAAAATTAATCCTACATACAAGACTAGAATGTGATGTTTTGACGTGAAAAATTTAAAAATTTCAAATTGTTTATATCCAAATTCAACATTAAAATAATTAAAATAACCTTAATTGTATTGAGTGGTGTGTTATTGTTCTATCAGGATATCAAATATAGTTTAATATATATTTTATCATTATAAATTATTCAGATGAAAATATGGTTTTTAATTAAAATTTTTATTTTAACTATTCATCAGAAAATGAATCATATCCTAAAAAAAATAGACTGAATGAAATTTTAACATTATTAATTCAAAACAATAGTTTATTCTTCAAATAAATTTTATAAATGTTTCATAAATTTCTTCTGGAACATGTTTTCCATCAAGAGGAGGCATAACAAGAATTCAAAAATTACAGTTTTCTATTTGAAAATATGTATTATTATGAACTTAATCCTATCAAACATATTGGTTGAATTTAAAATTATTTTAGCACATATAAAAATTATCATTTTCGCAAAAATATTTCAAAAATAATTATTAATTTGATATATTATCAAAAAATTACATTTTGTGTATAAAAAATAAGTTTTTTGTAATAACATGTCCTTTGTTTTCCAATGGATTTTATTTTTCTTAATATAAATATATTAAAAAGTAATAAATTTTAATAAAATGTTTAAACATTATTTTGAAAAATTTTATAATTTCATTCAATCCCACCATTATAATTTATATGTGATTATAGTGGTTCTAATATAATAGTATATCACGGTCTATTTAATATTGGCGTGGAACATACGATATGGAAGATATTAAATTTAAAAAGAAACATAACATATAATATTAGTGTGTTAAAATTTTTTTGGACATGAATCCTAGGATAAAGAGTGATATTTATAATATATGATGAATGAGAAAACCGCATAATTTAAAGTTAAATAGAACATAGAGGTGTTTTATGATAATTGAACAAGACATACAATCAGGTTACCATGGTGAATTGAATGAAATTTCCTATAAAGCCCATATGTAATATGACCAGGAGGGTTGATGGGATTTGTTGGTTTTGGACTATTAATTTTTTTCTTTTTTTGTTTGAGCATATAGTTTGTGGTTTCACCCATTGATGAAAAACCGTTGATGTTATTGTTAACCCGAAATAAGGGATTAGTCTGAGTGACTAGCATCTTGTGAGGATTTAGTGACTTGATTGATGGATTGTTAACAGTTTTTGTTGTTTCTTGTGTTTTATTGATTATGATCATGTTATACATTATAGGAGTAGATAGGTAGGATCTAATTTCTTAGCCACACCATGGATGAGATGGTGCCTAATTGGATAAAATTGGTGAGGTACAGTCAATGAGAATAACCACAGACCTTATATTAGAGGCTTGGGTCATGATGATAGAACATTACATGAGTATAATTGGGTAAAGGGGGACATAAAATGGGTTGGTTATTAAATTATATATGATGTGGATGGAATTCCCTATTACGGGTTATTTGGTTTTGGGTTTTTTTTGGTTGTTTTATTTTATATTAATAATTTGTGTACGATGTTGATGACTTGGACAATGACAACCCTGAGTCATGGGGTTCCTGAAATGATATGTGTTTGATGATATGTGGTTAAAAGGTGGATTATAGACATCACTATAGTAGTTATGATATTCATCTATGGTGTACTAGTCATTACATGTTCCCTTGATGTGTGGGGATCTGTGGAATCCCATTATGAAAATGGTATACATGTTCCCAGATACATTCATGTGATGGAATATACTAGAGGAAACTGATTAGATCATACTGAGATGTATTTCCCTCCCCATTAATGTTTTCTATGGGGCATGCGATGATTTTATTTATGATTTCAATTTTAGAACATGATGTTTATTTGATTAGGATTAATATGATAAAATTTATTGGACACTTTTGTTTGTTGAGTCCTAGGTTTGTATATAGGTCTAATGTGTTTTATTTATTTATAATATTCTATATATTGCATCATCCTGTGGGGAAAGAAATGTAGGTTTTTTATAAAATAAAATCATTATATTGATTTCATATAATTATGGAGTTGTGTATATTTATTTATGAATACTATGATGATGTTCTATGGATGATTTGGTAATATCCACTACTTTATGGCTCTTATTCAAGGGAGAAGTATCATTATTGTATTTATATATCCCTATATACTAGTTATAATCCTATAGTATATAAGAAGGTTCACATGAGGCAACATGTCACATTTCCTTCAAAGGATCATTATTTTTTAGGGTGTAATAGTTTTAATGTGTGGTAGATATTGGTGGAGATATTGATTATTATTTAAAAAATGAGTTTCTTGTCAATATAATCTATAATAAAACCAATCCTATAGGTTTTGGGAGAGTAATTTTTTCTTATATATAGTAATATTCAGGAAAAAAATTATATATATATATATATATTATTTGAATACCTTTTGGTGGTATTATATATTTTTTTACTTAATTCTGTTTCTAGGATATTATCGATATAAATATTAAAACTAAAACTACCAATGTTGAATTGAATGTTTTATGATAAGATCTATAATATTATATGATAAAATGATGTCCTAATAATTTTAGATATTATAAGACAATTGTTCTAATTATTTTATTTATTAATCTTCATAATATAATATTATTGTCACATAAAATGTTTTGGTTAGTGATAATGGATGGAACCTATAGGAACAAAATAAATAATGAGTGCAATAGATAATGAAATTATTATACTATTGAGAAAAAAATTGGTATATGAGATATGCAGTAAAATTTTATTGTTTTTCTTACTCAAATATCCAAATATAAAAATTATAAAATCAACCAAATTTGACTCTCTAACATGATAATGATCGAACATCTCTCTGTTGAAAAATCCATACCACAACAACAACACACGAGTGGTGGGTAATTTAAACAAATAATTTTTTACAAATTTAATAATAAAAATTATATATTTTGTATTTTTACTTTTTATTGGATCACTAAATAATTTTATATGTTTATTGTTTGTATGGAGAAGTTAATGAATGGAGAAATATATTTTCATATATAAATAAGGTGGGTGAAATGAACATCATGAAATTTGAGGAGTTTAAAAAGTTATTTTAAAATAAATATTTTCTAATAAATAATTACTCTAATATATTGAGAAAATTAGAGGTGTTGTAGAATAAAGTGGATGGATTTATTAGTTCCTTTTATGAAAACATTATATGTTATCCAATGTAATCTTCAATTTGTATCATTAAACCAAAATTAAATGTTTTTCACTATTTTGTACCATGATACCAAGTCAATAAGAAGGGATATAAATATAGTTTTATTATAGATATAAATAAATAAATATATGTTCTCATGAGGTGGAAATTGATTTTATATATTCCCATTATCTTAATTATTATGGGAACATGAATATAGAAATTGATTTTTTTTAATCAATGTAAAACCTATGGGGATGGAATTTTTGTGACAACCTATATATAATTATACCTTCATTACATTATTTATAGAAAATATTTCATTTAGTTCATTACATAAACCTTTTCCGTTAATAGTATAAAATTAATTAGAAAATATCATTAACATATATATCCCATTTCATTATCATCAAATGTTTATTTTAACCAAGAAACTAAAAAGTTGTAATCCACAATATGTCATTAAAACCCATGATATATTTTCAACAAATTTCATTTTTCAATAAAATATGTTTTCATACATTTCTTCATAACCCATGTAAATGAAAACATATAAAGGGTGATATCAATTGATCTGGAAGTGAATGTGTAGATCAAAAGATGTCATTGAATATGAAATCATTAATAATATGAATGAATTTAAAAATAATAAATTAATTCCATACCACTAAACAGAAGATATATATATATATATATATCAATGAACTAAATACAAATATAAATAATCACAGAGATAAAATTAATTAGTTTCAAAGAGATAAACTGAAAATAATTGAATTATTGAAGGCCTTATTTCAAGAAATTACATACTTTCATGGAATTATTCCATGAAATATTATTATTATCAAGAAAAAGAATTGGAAATTTAAATAAATTTTCATAAATGAAACAGAAAACTAAAAAAATAGTGATCCGAACAGATGCATTATCGGAATACTAGGACCCTAACATTCCCTATTTAATTTCAATGCATTGATCATATGATGTAATAAATAAACTATAAAATAAATATCAATCAATTTTTATAAACAATAATCATTCATATTAAATTGTATATTATATGGAATTGTGATATTTTCTAAATCATTAAATGGAATATGACTCTCTCTAATAATCTCTGACACTAAAATCGTATAGAGTTTTGAATATATAGTTATGTAGTTATTGTAAGTAAAACTATTTATATTTATATTATAATTATTCATCTAGAAAAATATGTTTGGTTGTTTTATTTTGGTATTTCAGAATTTAATTCTACAATCATAGAATAATTTTAACATATATTACAACACTTTCTTACGAAGAACACGAAATATAATATAAATCTAAAATAGATAGAGAATAATTTCTATGCAACCCCAGGTTAAATCACATCAATGAAAATAGTAGTTTTTATATTTAGAATTTAATATATAGAACTTAACACTATTAGAGTTAAAAAAATTAAAATAAATATTAAAATAAAATCTAAATGGTAAAACATCGATTATAAATTATTTCTATCAATATAGTGAAATATAAAATATACAATTAACTATGTGAATATACTCTTAATTAGTTAAGATATTTTAAAACAAAAAAGTACACTAAATTTAATCTCAAAAATAGATACATGAAAATGGAATAATATTTTTATGATGTAATTTTATAGTGTAAGATAATAATATGAATGTGAAAGAGAAATCCTTTTTAAATATTTTGATAATAATAATTTTGAAACTCACATCATAAGAAATATCATCTAACAAGACTTTTAAAAAGTGTTAAAGAAAATATAAAATCACACATGAGATAATTAATATTATAATGTTTAAATATTAAATGAAGATATTTTTTGAAATAAATAATTTAGATTTAGAAGGGAAATATCTATTAAATAGGATTGTATTATTCCCAACAATAGAAAAACTTTTTGAAGAAGGAAGTCATGGGGTAACGAAAAATTGATGTAATAATGCTTCAAAAAGGATTTAATAACTAATAAATGAACATATATATATATATATATAAGATAGATGAATTAAATTATATTTAATTTATAAAGTCATATATAAACAACTTTTATGAAATTTAATCAATTTGTCTAATTTTTTACTTCATAAGTACTAATTGAGTTGGAAAAACACTAACGACTTTAGTAACACAAGTATTAGAAGTGTAAGAAAAAGAAATTGATGATAAAATTAAAAATGGGTGAATATTATATAATAAAAATATAATTTAATGAGTTAGTGATTACACAAAATAAAATAGAACAAGGTGCATAATATGAATCATATACCATGGATTTGAAAAATGAGACATGGAACCCCAACGAATAACTAATTCATTAAAGTGACAATATATATTATAATAATTTGTCAGAATGAATTGTAAATAAAATGAAATTATATAAAATTTGTTTTTATAAAAAATAGTACTATTAAATAATTTAACATATAAAATAGGGGTTTATAAATAGTAATTATAAATCAAATAATGGAAATAGAATCATGAGAAACATTGATATTTTTTTGTTATAGTTGAATTTAAATATTATTGGTAAAAAATATGATTATTATTTTTTATATAAAATGAATTAAAATATAAATATAGGAAAATACATACATGTGTAGAAATTAAAATTAAAACCATATAAATCTAATCACTGTGCATAAAATTGAACATGTTATATGGATTTCGAAAATATGAAATGGAACCCTAAACGTTACTTTGGATTAGATAAATGTGAAATAACGTATTGTACAAAAACTATATATCTTAATCTCTCATAAATAAAAGTATTAGAAACTATGGTCATTTATTAAATAAATTTATGATCATTTCTAATAAATATTTTAGTTAGTAATGATTTATTTTCATTATAGAATTTATTAGATTTAATTGATTGTATAGTAAAAGTTTTATAATGGTGGGGTAGAATATTACTTATATAATAAATTTTTATCATTATAAAATCAATACATGAACTATTATATATAATTTATTAATATTTATATTCTTCCAAATTCAATTTATATGTAATTTAGGTGTGATTTTTGATGAACAATTATTTCGTGATCTTATTTTGGTAATGATTAATGTTAAAAAAGTGGCCCATTAATAAGAAGTTAAATATGAGTATAACTAATATAGAAAGATAAAACAACCATTGTTTTTTAATTAATATATATTATCACAATTAGTTATTTTTTTATTATTATCCATCATAGAAACTTATATCAATGATCATGTAGGTGGTTTAGCTTCCCCTAATAAGAATACACTAAAAATTATATGGGTGTTTATTGTTAAGGAAGTGATTCATTTTGAATTATATAGATAACATAAATAATGATAATATTATTTAGAATTTTTTGTGTTAATTTATTATTTAATATATCTAATGAAAGCATTAATTATTATGAAAAAAAACCAAATATATCACTTTCATGGAGGCGATAGTTTGCACATATGCACATATAATGCATTTAATTTCCAAAGAGAAATGTGAAATTAAAATAATAGCATATCATTAAATGAAATGTAAAATATCAAGAGGATAAATTATTTAATTATATTACATGTCAATGGATATGTACATACACCTCATAAAACTATATAGCTATTTAACATGACATATGATTCAAAGAAGAAAAATTGAGGAAAAAATACCATACATTACGGCTAATATATTTGGTGCATGTATAAAACTCATATATAATATATATTTATTATTATAAATCTATTAAATATGATAATAATATATTAAATAAAATATATGATTTAAATATAGTACTTTATCATCCGTTCATTATTTTTTTGTAAAATAAATTATTTCAGCTAATAATTACATTGTTTTTCTTTTCTTTCCGGGTGGAGGAATTTTCTTCCTTTCAGATTGAACATAGTTCTATACTATACATGATGTATAAAATGATATGAATATGAAATATCATTATAATATCTTTATTTATTTTAATTTAAAAATTTTCTATATTGGAAATTTATTACACCCTTTAGGCATATAGTAGGTTGTATATATGCATTGAAACTATTCCATTTTATCAATAGTTGAATGAAATGAATATAAATACTAATTAAAATATTTATAATAATTATTACATTATATATTTAATTTATATCAATAAATTTCATCCTTTTTTACATCTGAGTAAAAATTAAATGAAAACATTTCACACCACTATGTGGATGTAGTAGTCCACTCAAACTCATGAGTGATGATATTATTTTAGCAAAGGTATTGAATTTGAGAAGATTTATTTTATATTATATATTCATAATTATAAATATTTATGAAATATAAAATAAATATAATAAACCCATCAATATATCCCAATTTTTATGGTTGTTATGTAAAATATTTTACATAACTTCAAGATGAGGTATAACTCTAAACAGATGATCTATGGAATCATTTTCCATTTGATAGACAATGAAAATGAAATAGGTAAGTAAATGAAAATAATAACATATAATTATATGGGATATAATTTTTTTTTATATAATCAAATATGTATAATATTATAATTATTTATAAGAAGAAGTAAAATGAAAAAACTTATATAAAAACATTACCTCTTCTTCAACAGACCTTATTAGGTTGTAACTTAAATCCCTCAAATATTATGATGAGGATCATAAAAAAAATTATGTGGGTAGGGATTCATTTAAAATTTAAGGATACATATTTCTTGATTAAAATTTATATTGAAGTTTTAAGGGGAAGGGAGAGTGAGTGGACATTTATACATGGGGGAGCGAAAACACATATTCATTATGAAAACAATCAGTAATGGAAATGTTTTTATCATCAAAATAGACACAAAAATGGATTATTATAAACCCATAGATTTGATAAGGACTAAATATGGAGATAATGTTTTGGAAATTTTTTTATGTCATTTTAATACATATCATTTTACATTAACCATAGGAAAATCTGTATTTACATTAACAATATAAATTAATTTTTTATATATTCACTATTCATTATGATAAAAAAAATATATGATGAATTATTTGATATCCAAAATTATTAATATTACAATTATTGAATTTATGTTTTAAAATTTAATTCATATAAGTGTAAAATATAAATTTCAAATAGAACCCTTAGATGTGATAAAGAAGTGATTTTCCATAGAAATGTTATCATGAATAAAGAATGTTTTTATAATAAAATTGAGCATAATATCGATCCCAAATATCTATATTATTTAACTTCTCATATTATTTAAATAATTTAACATTATAACCAATTTATAATGTATTTTTTCTTTTTAATTAACATAAATAAAAATGTAGTTTCCTATAAATCTTTGTATTTCTAACTATTCAGCTACAAATTTATCTTTTAAGAAAATTCTAGAAAACTCAATCTATGTTAATTTTAATAAGATGATTTCAAAAAAGAAATTATATTTTAAAATAAATATTATCATATTGTGAAACATATTTTTAATATAACTATGAATAATGTGATACAACAACACATTAGAAAAATATAGTTATTCATAAATAATTATTTTCATCTCAAATTATTATTTTTTACAATCAAAATATATCCACAATATTTATTTTATACATGTGTAATAAATATTATTTTCTTAACATAGTTAGTCTTATTAATAGTTATTAATATTAATATTTTGTTATAATAGTATATTGTATTATTGTTCATTTAAACTCACAGTTTTGTGTTCTATAGTCTGTTAGAGGGAATGAGCTTTTATTAATGGAAATATATAGTAATTTCATTGGGTTAATAATTCATGATACAAAAAAAATTCATCCATTAAATTTCAATACTGTTGACACATAAATATGTTTGGTAAGATATTCATCAAAATCTATTTAGGATTCTATATTTCCTCTTTGTATTTTGATTTCTACAATGTATATTTAACAGAAGAGTTGTCCAATTACTCAAAAATTACTCTCTAATTACTATAATCTGAATAATATTTTCATAATAATATTTTTTTAGGTTCAAATTATATATTTTCATAGAGGATTACATGTTTTGGTTATAACTTGAACTTCTTTAACAAAGTGATATGGAACACATATTGTACATTAGATAGGCTACACAAGATCACTAAATTTATAGTGGATGCCCCAATCCAATAAAAAATTTAATGTTGTACAATGTTACTATGGTTTATTTTTCACTTATTAAAAAACATTATAACACAGTTATATACAGATAATATCAATAAAATATGATCTCTAATCTGATATTCCAAATTATTCCTTTAATTTACATCAAATAACTTTTTCCTTCATTTTGATACTCTGATTTTGTCCAAATATATGTTAATATGGAAATTATATGCTACAAATTTTCTGGTTGAACAATATATCTGTCACTAAATTCATCACAACAGATTACATTATGAAATTTCATTTTATAAAACGCTTCAAACTACAACAGTTAAATATATTAATGTAATCTATTCTTATAGGTGATCTCCACCAATGCTAAAAAATTATCCCACATTTCATGAAAGTCCTGATTATATTCTAAACAATAATTTAAATTTTTTTAATTCGACAGATATAATTTCTATTATTTTAAGGGTTATAACTCGTGATGAAATAATGGTCTTTAACAAGGAAGTTTTGAAAAAAATTTCAACTTTTTTTTGTAATTTCCGGGTCAAAATTATACACCATAAAAATAAGTGATCCATGAAGTCATAGAAAATAATTAATTTAAATTAATATAAGGAATTGAAGAGGTAAATGTTCTCTTATAGTGGGTAAATGTGACTATTTGGTCATATGATCAACAATAACCAATATTTCAAATATATATTTTTTAATTAATATGTAATATAATAGAAAATACATATTAATTTCATTACATGTCAAAATTGTAATAAGAAGATGATATAATACTAATCTGGGATGTTTCCTCTCATCATCCCCTTTTTGGGGAACCAATCATTGTGACACATAATCCCCAATTTCGCACTTCCTTTTATCCCGTAAAAGTGACTTTTCAAATATCTATAAATCCTAGTGATACCCTGGTGTATAATGAAATTCCATATATGAGTATGATTCCAAAATTATCATTTTAGTTCATGTTTCGATTGAATAAATAGTCTATTTCCAAATTTAAGAACACAATAATCATAAAATAATAATCGCAATCATTCCTACTTCACTTTTTTAATCTTTTAATTAAAAAATTTATTTAAATTGGGATGCGAATATTTTAAATTTTTCATCAATGATGTTTTATGAATCACATGAATGTTATGTTATGTATCCCATTCTTTAATAATATATAGATCCATATTTAATAAATACATGAATTTATAATCCATGTCAATTCACTTTTTGTCATTGTATCTATGGTATTTCTGAGTCAAAGAATCCTGTAACTAATTATAATTCCTAAGGTGGTAGTGTATTAATAAATTTTAGTCCTTTAGTTTTAGGATCCATGTCATTTAATTATGTTGAGATCCTATTATTAAAGGATATATTTGAAACCCTTTTGAATTATTCACATCTTACATAATCTCCATAGATATATTGTCTCCCTAAAATTAAATAATCGACTACATCTATGAAGTCGTGGTCTTGTGTTGGATAATTTTTTACATTAATAATTAACATCCTTGATTCATATGTGAAAACATTATCATTATGAATTATGAAACAAACAATTCCTTTCTTTGATGCATCACTAAATATTAAGACCACATCATTTCTTAACGGTAGATTCAAAATCAGAGTATTCACCAATCTCTACATCAATTATTCAAAAAAATCATCAATAGAATTTTTCTACGTGTGAAAAACCATATTTGAGAATACATGGATAACTAGTATGATTATCTAGAAAATTATGAACATCTCAACAATAGTAATCTTCTATAACAATGAATCTACCTACACATTTATCTTCATTGCTGCTGGTCATTCATCGACCTCAATTTCCTTCATATGATCAACAGAGATTCGATTATTGGAGATATTATTGCTATGAAAAGAAACACTCTAAGGGATAATTCATAAATCCTAAATGTCCCATAAAATTATATTATTTCTTGATTCCACTAAATTATCTTCATGTGATTATCCTAAACCATATTGAACTTAGTGTTTACCAAAATGGCATCAATAAGTACCTCAATTAAGATATTGTGATATTCCTTGAAAACACTCTTCAATAAATCATTGGGGATATGGGTTGAATATATCAATCAAAAAGACATCAAATTAAACCTTTAATAGAAATACATATGAAGTGTTTTGTTGGGAATATATTCCATATTTACCCAGAGTTGTTGACACCTTGAATAAATGAAAATCATTGAGAAATGTCGAGGTTAGTGAAGTTGATCAAATAAGATATCAATAAGAGGTAGCGGATAAATGCTGTCTATCATAAAAACTTTATTTCCCTATAATTAGTTAATGTACTCTTATATCAATCATTATTCAAAAAAAATTACATAGGGATGCTTAAGGTGAAATAATAGAGAATATAAATCCCTTGTCACACAACTCACCCAGTGGTCTCTTTAGTAAACTAATTACATAGTGACCATTCTATATTGATTCTTTGAAAATGGTTGTACATCATGGAGTAATTCAATGAAAAAATAACCATCCTGATTGTATAGATTCCATGATTAATACATATTAAATAAATCAATTCAATCTTACAAAGTAGGTACACACTCAATTTAAATATATCATTTTCAATCTATAGAATTGTTTTTTATTAATCCCCATGAATACTATTTTGGAGAGATATTGGAGTGGATCTTGACATGATGTAGATATTTAATTCTAACAAAAAATGATAGTGAATTCCATATATTCATTGAAATTAGTAACTTCTTTCCGATTATAATATAAATTTACATGATATTTTTAATGTGAGACCATACGAAAGATTATATCAAAATCCACAATAGTTATATTAATGAACTTAGATAATAGTGCACAGTAATGTGTTGTGACGAGAACTAACTAAAACATCATTATTGCGGGGAGAATTTCACATGGTTCCCAGACTGAAAACTCCCTTCTGAAAATTGTTGGAAAATATAAAATTTTCTTATAAAACCTGGACTAAATAAAGCAATGTGAAGAGCCATAATAAAATAAAACATTATCTAAATATGAGAATATTATTTATGTAATTTTATAAGTATCATTAGGTAAATCATCCATAACTATTTTGAATGCATAAACTTGAAATTTCTCCCATGTAATGTTTAAAGAAAAATTCCCATAACAAATGGGAAAATTCATTGAATAGTTTCCATTATATAGAAAGTTAAATTTACATTAGCATCTTATTTATTTACCTTGAAGTAATGATATTGGTAAAATTTCACTCAACACATTTAATAATATCTCATTCTAAGAAATCATATCTCATGTTGTCTCTATCCACATTTATTACAAGATGATAATTACATTGTTCCCTTATTCCATTTTTTCAATTTTCCATATTCAATTTTGTTAGAATGCATCTTCTTGTATTTATTTTTTTAAAAGACATACATTATCAAAAATTATTTCTCTGTCTTGATTTTACATGATACTATTTCCTCATATTATAGGAAATTGTTGGATATTAGGATCATTCTATTTATTATCTTCAGACCGTTAATGAAAAACAATCATATTATTTTGATTATGTATATACTCTGTTACATGAATTTTTAAACATGATATTTTGTATTCATAGATAAAAAATTTTCATATCCCTTTTTTTATCGACCTTATAGTTGTCTTTAAATAATTTTACATTGCTTACATGTTAAGTATTTCCATAAACAATATCATGAAATCCTTATTTTCTATGTCTGTTATTTCTTCTCCATACTTTATTTTTTGAATTAACAGACACTATTTACCCACTTCTCCTAAGATATGATAAACTACTATGAAATAACTTATACAATTCATTATTTCCTAGAGTGATATATATCTTCTCTAAATTACATAACATTTTCACAGCTACATAATGATTTGTAGTCTCATTTCTTAATGGTCATCACTAACACATGTAATATTACATCATTGTAACACAATATTATAGATTAGTGGGCTATTCTATATCTTAATGGTTAATAGTCATAATAAATATTATAAGCACTAATATGGTTATGATTTTGTAAGTTCAAGATACATTTTGAGAACATCATCATTGTCTTTCGTGTTAGGATAATCCCTATACGGGGTAAGTGCATTGATATGATTCACATTCCATTCTCTAGGTTCCATTAATTTTTAATTTTATATATGATATTAAATTATAACATTATGGAACATAGCATATATAACCATTACATCTAAAAAACAAAACATAAATTTAAAAAAAATTATTCATTGAATGTCTATAAACAATAAACATGGTTTATTTGAAAATATTTTCAAATAATTAAAATATTTTAAATCCCTTAATAAAGGGTTGTAAATAAAATGTGAAATAATACCAATATATACCATTTGAGCTTCATTCCACAAGTGGGAAAATTTAGGTTTTTCTGTACTGGGTAGTGGATATATCAAGCATAAAACGCCTTTTGGGGATATTAGACCTTGCATTTTTGTTCGAGTACAAGATCCAACTGTAGTATCAAGATCAGGATGTATATTATATAACTACTAAATACGTAATAATAATGAAAACATTAGTGTATCAGTATATACATATCCTTATATTCAATATTATGATTATTTTCTCTGATAAATATTTTTCTATATCTATTACCTCTTTTTTATAATATAAAACCACTTATAAAATCAACAAAGACCTCGACCCTAGTAGCCTATAGTCATGGTATACATTATTACATTGAAATTATATACTCATATCCACATCCCATTGGGATTAACAAATATTATTTTTGGTAGCTAGAAACATATAAGAATTTCATTTTACAAATGAAAACATAATGTACAAAAATTTGTTTTTCTAGTTCATCATTTTTTACTCTAGAATAACTCCGCATATGAGTTAAAATTATCATCTTGAATAATAGGTAATGAAATATATAAAATATGTGAGATAAATGTATCAAAAAATAAATGATTATGTATTAAATCACAAATAAATAAATAAATAATCAATTTTGTAATTTAAAAAAAAATGAATCACCTGAAATTCAATATAAAACAAGAGTATAATATTACAAGATTATATAATGATAAAATAATTCCATATAAATATTAACATGATATTAAATCATTTGTTCAGATAATCAAACTAATATAATAATAAAATGTAAATAAATTAATAATTACAAAATGATGTAATTTATAATTTATGTCACTATAACTATACACTAAATTATTCAAGACAAGACATCTAATAAAATTAGTTATGACATTAGCAACAAAACCCAATCTAGTTTTCCTCAAGAGAAAAACTGATGAATCAATGGGTAATATAGGGCCCCACTCATAACATTATAAGTCCAATAAATTCCAAAAATGATGCGGGGAATGATAATCAACCTAAAAATTCATATGGTAAATACTAACATATGAACCTTTGATGCATTTCATAATCAATAAATCAACATTATAAACCATTCAGTCTAATATAGTGAACGGTATCCAATGAGAAAATATGTTGTAAAAATGATTATATGCCATCAATAAAATATTAAGGATGGTATAATTGGATTATATCCCATAAAAACATTCATTAACATTACTTTATTTCTTTAATGATGGATAATTTTCTGAAGAAAATAACCTTGATTAGAATATAACTATTTTGATGACCAAAAAATTCATAACATATTGTTTAAGTATTTTAATTATAAAAACTCTATATAGAAATAAAAATTAATATTCCAATAATGTAATGGACATCATAGAAGAATATTTTTATTGTTACATATATTCTAAATGAATTCATTCCTTTCACATGTTGATACAATGTCTTGAATTATCTCATTCCGAGAAAAAACATATTACCTAATGAAAATTTTTAAATAAAAATATTATGAAAAAAGAGTCATTAATAAATAATTTGGGTAATGTTAAAATACTTTTTAAAACTTCTAGAAAACAATTATATATAATATAATGATTTTTCAACCAAATTGATAAAGAGATATGATCTTTTACAGAAACATGTTTTCTCATATCATGAGTCCATAATGAGATTAAAATGATGGGAAACATGTGTTCTCGTAATATAACAATAATATAATATATTTCATGAGTTTCTTGAGATATGGATCATATTATATCACCATTAAAATCATAATCACACACAACCCTAATAAATAATGAGATATCACTATAAAACCTTGCCAATTTGGTAACATCGAATTGTGAGCGCCCTGAAAGAATAAAATTAATTGAAAATGAAAATTTCATGAGTCTAAATAAATTTATGATATTATATTTATAATATTATATATGTATACCTCAATGAAGAATATACGTGGATGATATGGAATACATCTCAAAGAAGGAAAATTATGAGAAACATATCCCGTAACCTAAACCTGGCATCCTATGTTTCTATTCAAAATGTATGTATAATTAATATCAGTTTATTAGACATATACTTCATAACCTTATAATATTTATAATACCTTATATAATCTAAATTTACTATTTTTACAACCAATTTTAACAATAATTTTTTAAATTTAATGTATCAGGGGTTAATTAAATTGTTTGTCATGAATGTTTTGGTTTGGTAATTTCACTCTTCTTACATTGAATATGGTTACATAAAATCTATTATGTAAAACATTATTTAATTAATATATATATTCATTATGTAATTATTTAGATTAATAATTAAAATCTAGGGATTATAAAGTGATTACCATTATTATATATATGATATGTACTACAAATAGATGAACACAATTTCCATTTTCTAGATTGATGGAATGAATGGACAATAAATATTATTTAAAAATGTATAGAATTATTATTATTTATTAAATAGTATTTATATTATTAAAATTTTTACTTATTATCATCCATTAGAAGATAATATGAAAAAACATTTCACAACACTATGTGGTTGCATTATCCCACACATATGTATGAGTGACATTATCCATTTCCAAATAGATTCAAAGGTACTAAGATAGATGTTATATTATATCTATGAATTTATAATAATTCCATAAATATAATATAAATATTTTAAATAAATAAATAAATATATCCTTGAAAGTTTGTAATAGAAACAAATTAGATATGTTTGTGAGTTGGTTGTTCACCATACTCATTATTGATTGTCTCATTTCACTTTTATTGGATGAGAACATGAATATACATCGTTAACATAAATTGATAACATCCAAATATATTGGAGATAAATGTGTTATTATATTATCATTTATTAATATAATTTCATATTGTAATAATTAGAATTAAATTTGAAACACATAGATATCAAAATTCAGTTTTATTAGGGAAACCTCGTTAGGAATATCGGAAATCATTCATAGATTGTATTTTTGAGCATTCGAAGTAATATATGATGTGGGAAGGGTAGTTAAAAATATAGTTGGTTCTATATTGGATGAAACATATGGATTTTAGAGTGTGAATTGGAAGGGTGAGTTTGTGGTCTTTTATATGTAGAAGGGAGGACACACTTGAAATATTTGAAAAGAATAATTTATTAGCACATATTTATCATGAAACTAGACTTTAAAATGGATATATATTGAACCCTATAAAGGATATTGTCGATATATGGTGATCTAGTGGATTATGAAAATGTATGTTGGTCAGTTGAGAATATTTCACTTCTGTTTAACCCACAAGTAAATAAGTATTGACCTTAAAAATAATAATTAATTTTTACAGTTTTAGTATAAATTATGGTAAACATTAATTTAACCTTATCATAAAATATAATCTATTCATATCCAATATTTGGATATCATTTTTCAATATTCAATATAGATAATTGATAGAATTTAATTTAAAATAAGACAACCACATCAGATAAAAAAAGTTTTTCCATAGAAAAGATATTATATGTATTGAATATTTTTAATATGGAATATATTATACGAATGAACCCAATATTATAAATTAGGTAAATTTTAATATATTAAATCTTATTTTAGTTTATAATTTATTGATAATATATTTTTTATAGGTCATTAATTTTAATTAAAATGAAATTATCAATAAAAAACTAGTATTTTCACAATACATCAAACAAATTCATCATTCAATAAATTTTACAAAAATAAACCCTATTGTCATTTTTATATGATTAACTTAAAATAAGAGATAATTTTTTCAAATATTATTTATAAATTATGTTAAAAATAATTTTAACATTATAGCTCAAAACATGATGAACCTGCTAATAGAAAGATATAGGTGTTGTAGAAATAATTATTTTGAATTCATATAATTTATTTTTGTATTTATAATAAATAAATATACATTAATTTATTTAATAAATGTTTTAAAAAATATAAATTTAACAATACATTTAATTTTTATTGATAAACTCCAATTAAACAGCTTGTTTTAATGGTATACTATATTATGGTTCATTTAGAATCAGTGTTCCATGTTCCTTAAGAATCATAATGTATCAGTGTTACATGTAAAGCCTCTTAATTTCTATGATCATATGAATGAAATTTATAATGAATAATCCAAATAGTTGACACCATTTATTCTAATTTCATTATGGATTTTAAAATACTGATAATTTAAATTATACCAGCATAAATAAAATATTTGTTAAAATAATCATACTAAAAAATTTGTATCATTATTTCATTTAATAAGGGTGTTTTTTGTATCACATGATATAAATCATAATTATTTTTAATTGAATATATATTTTAATATTATAGGGTGTAACAATCTCTTTAATTAATTATAATTTTATTCCTAATATTTTTAATCATCACTTAAAAGTATTATTATTTAAGGGTATCTGAAAAGTATTCATAACAAAAGATATAAATTAAAGTTAATTTTCTACATTAATATCATATGCGTGAATGTGATACTCATCTTTAACCAACATCATTCTAATAAAAGTCTACATTTTAATCGTGTAGTTGGTTACTCTATGACAAAATTTTGTATAAATAAAAAATATAGTAGTTATACTAATATGATTATCGAGTAGATTATTCAAGTATTTCTAAGATATTGAAAATTGAATAGTATTTCTATCATTTCCTTTTCCACACTGACATCTAGGAGTATTCTTCATTACTCTCATGTTTGTGTTCTAGATTTCCATAATGTTCACATTTTTATCCTAATTTGTGACAGATGGATCAGAATAATAAAAACATTTATCACACCATTTTACAAAAGACATTTTTAATTTTTTTTAATATCATATTTATGGTTTATTAGTAAAAAGACATTTCATAATTTAAAATATGAACATTATCAAACAATAAAAAAAACATGATTAGTCATAAAACACAATGACCAGATTCAATAAAATGGATCCAACAAATAGACAACTAAAAAATGATATCGTCTCCATCAACAGATAAACATATTCTTTTCCTCATCAAGGTCATCGAAATAAAATTAAAATTTTATATCAAAAACCATCATACCACCTTCATTGATAAAAACCTTGAATCACTCACCATGACCAATACTGTACACATTATTTTCACCATCGTCGTTGAAAACCACCCAACAGAATCATTTTCCATCACTATAAAATGGATGAGAATCATAGAGAATCTTAGGACGTCCAAAAAAGCATCATTGTTTAACACTACATCTTACACCGACATTTTATCATCACCGAAATCTCTATCAGATTCACTGGTGAAAGAAGCAACTATCTCTAGAGAAGAACTATCATGGATGATGAAAAAACCACCAATAAAACATAAAAAATTTATCCCACCAAAACTGTAGGTATGTCATTAATTATCAAACCTCCATGCATAGATATAAAAACTCTTGGAGAATTAATGGGTTGACCAATTTGTAATCTTGAGAGTTGTGGAAGGTTGGTAGATATGGGTTGAAAAGAAACATATGATTACACTATTGGGAATAATAACCAATGAACCATCACCAAAGAATGCATGAGGGGTTAGAGACATGTAGGTTGAGCCACCTTAAACCCAATTGACCGATTGTCGATCACATCCATAAATAACTTATAGATCATTGAACCAGTCCCAATAGGAGAATAGTGATGGAATCTAAATCCATAAAAGATATGGAAGAGGTTGTGTGTAAAATAACATCCTTGGAAACAACATACATCTTTCAACTCCAAGAGCACCAATAGCTAGAACCTTCCAAAAAATCTAAAAACACACAAAAAATAAATCATCCAAAGTAACATATCTATACCCCTCCATCACCATACCATGTTGAAATATCTTATATAGTGCTAGAACAAAATGGATTCTATAATGATGGGAATTCAAAATTATTATAGGATGATGAGTAAATTGGATTCAACAACTAGAAAAACAATATGGGAGGAAATCCAAGAAGAATAAATGAGAAATCCTCTATCCTATAAGAAGAAGAGACAATGAAATCGATCAACTTATGGGAGAAACTTTGCTGAAAAAGGAGACACATAATAATATGGTGAGGTATACATGAGAGCCCCTATTTATAGGGGAGTGAGAGATATTAGTTTTTTATCACTCAAGATATTAAAATATTTTGTTATTAATTTGGACAATCACAACATTATCCATGGGACCAATTTTTAATATCGTACCTCATTTCTCTTTCAATTGTACTAAATTTTTTTAGGAATAAACTTGTAAATTAATAAATGTTATTAGGGAGATCTATGAGATTAGAATATAGAATTTGAAAATTGAAATTTATTGTAAATAATAGAAATTAATTTTTTTTATACTAGAATATCGATGGTCTATAACCTATTATATTCTGAAAACCAACATTGCATTAAAATTTATTATAATGGTTTGAAAAGGGAATATGGATTATCCATTGAATATCCAATAAGATTTTCCATCCAATTGTGTAGCCCTAGAGAAAATCGTCATGCACTAATATATTATCAATTTCATACTCAAATATAATTATTCACGATTATTTACCTTAGTTGATTACAACTATAACCAACTAGACATTATAGTATCAAAATAACGATTTCATTTCTAGAAAATTAAATAATATATTGGTTACCAAATAACATTAGATATTTAGTTTTGTTACCTATGTTCATCACTTATTTTATCATGATTAATTCTATAAAAATAATCAGGACTAATTTTTACCATATCCAAAATTTAATATTCTTTTAAACTAATCTTCCATGAATTCGACTTGACACTTATCCCGAAACTACATAAAATCACATACTTATAAATATATTCCATAATAATGTATAATAATTTAAAATATTAATATTTTTTAAATAAAAATAAAATTCATTGACATCAGATCACATACCAAACCTAAGGGTCATATATACGTTGATATTGTACTAAACCTAATCACTAATATTATAATAACATATTCTCTAATACCAACTATAACAGATCTCATGTAACTATCCCATAATATATTTTTATATAAAATAATATGATATTACATACATTCCAATGAATCATTAGCTTTAGTGACTTAAAGTGATGTGTCACATCAGTAATTAATATAGCCATTGTATTTCCCATAAAATTACCATTTTTCCCTAAAATTGTATCCACAAAATATATAATAAATCTTTAACATGTCCCAAAAAATGTTCACAAATTGAATTATTCTAGACTAACCATGGGTAATAATTTTCTACATATCTAAGGGTAACATAAATATAATAATGTCATTATAAAATCATCTATTACTGGGTGTATAAATAAAAAATTATTATAAAATAAAATTTCATGAATAAAATTTCATGATGTAAATGATTATTAAATAATTTCACATAATTGGTTACATAAACATGAAATAAATACATGGATTAAATAATAATAGAAATCATCACATGGATAATTAAAATTTTCTTCATATTAATATATATTGTAATCTGGTACATTTTTATGATTTGTACCATGCCGTTACATATCATCAGGTCCTTATATGAGGACATATAATTTCATTAAATACCACAATGATTGAATCAAAATTAGTTTTTAAGAAGAAAAAAATCACTAAATTTGTTTTTATCAAGAGACATACTAATGCATTGAATGACAATTAAGGTCCCCACCATTCAGTAATTATGTCTAATGGATTCATCATAGGAATAAATGATTTATATATATAATACAAAAAATAGTGAAATTATCATTAAATAATAATTCCACATTGAAATGAAAATTATATCCACTATAAATATTTCCCCAATCAATAAATTTAATAGATCACCGTGTTAGAATCACCCAAACTAATAACCTATAGAGTATAATGTAAAAGTCCATGTAAATAATTTACTCAGTCAATAAATTCAATTTTATGATTATAATTTATATAGGTAAAGATAGAGGGTGGTATTTTTATGGAGTATCTCTAGAGTATAATAGTATCATTTAAGGTTGCCTACATAAATTAAAAACCATTCTAAAAACACTTTAAAATGAATCACATAAGAAGATATTACCAAATATTTTTTTTGATGTCCTAATATTAATACCACAAAATATAACATTTTGAATGAATTAGATGTTATTCCATTAATAAAAAATTGAAATGATGTAAAACATTATAATATCAAATAATTCATGAAATATTATATAATTTCATTAAATAAACATTTCTAATAACACTATAAAAATAAATGCTATGTGAAAAATTCAAATGTTATTTCAAAATGGTTATCATAGAATTTAATAATATACCTCTAAATCAAATAATGATAATTGATCCTTTAATATAAAATAAGTTTTTTTATAATTATTATGTTTAGTTGAAGATAAAAACATGATTGTGAATGGGAATACATTCTAAATATTCTAAAATGCCTTTTTTACACAAATACCTTAAAAGGGTAATATAAAATTTATTTGAAAAATTATAAAGAATAATTTAAAGTTTATATAACATAACACATATTTATATTCCAAAAGTAAGAATGTTGAAAAGGTTTTAGTGAATTTATATAGATAATAAGTATAGGTATACATTAAAGTGTATGTTAATTATTCTAAAAAATGCTATATTTTTTGAACAACGAAATACACCAATGAATAATATCATATGCCACAATCCATTAAAAAATAGATTATTAGAAAGAAATTTTAATCTAAGGTATAGAATTTTTATGTTTAAGAAATTATTTAAAATAAAAATTTTACCGATCATATAAGAATAATGTTTAAGGATAATGATTACAACCCCTTGAATAGAAATTTTTTTAGAAAATAACTTATGAATTTATTAAAACATTCACCAAAAGTATTGGAGGGATGAAATCCTAAAAATACCTATAAATCCTATAAAATTGTCACTATTTATAATAATGAAATACAATATTGAATAAGGTAAAAAAATAAATTAATACTGGTCGCACAACACAATACATGTCATAAGGAATTTGCAACTGCCAAAAAGGAACCCTTTGAATGTCACCATCATTGACGTATGAATATTTTTGAATAGTGTTCTGAATATTGAATTATAAATCAATATAAATTAATTTTGAGAAAATTTATATATTATTTTGTTAAAATAATTCAACATAGATGGTTTTCATTCTATAATGATAATTATAACTCTTTGAATATAAATAGATTTCGAAAAAAACCCTTAAAACATCAATGAATCATGAATGAAAAATGGATTTATGTTTAAAATTTATATGGATTTTAATATAAAATGGAATTTCATAAGAAAAAAACTAAATGAAATTCAATGGGATTAATTTCAAATGAATACCTTATTAATGGAACTATGTGGTATAAAATATATATTGCCTCAATGACGTTGAATTGGGACCCTGAAACACTTACCTTTACTCCCACTTAGTTGAACATGATCTAACCTATTATATATATAAAATAATATTTATAATTATATATTTCAGAAACATATTAATATTTATAAAATTTCATAAATGTTTTTAAAAAATAGTAATTAAAAAATATTTCTAATTTATATTTTATTTTCATCAATTGATGTTATAAGTTTTGATTATTTTTTTTGGTATATGTTTCATAATAAAAGTTCATATTATTTTTATAGATTAAATGTTTATAATATTGTTATAATTATTTTTACAATAATACATATTTTAATATGATTTATTATGTTCTATCAAAAATTCATAATTATTTTAGTTATGATTATTAATGTCAATGTTAGGTGTGAATGTTTTTTAGTAATTTTAAATTAACAAAAAGGTGGGCCAATAATAAGATTCAAAATGTCAATATTTAAAAAAAATAGTAAACCAAGTAACTTTATTTCTCAATATCTTCTAATTATACCAATATTTATGTTTTCACATCCTTCGGTAATATAGATTTACAAATCTTATCTTTTATGAGGTGTAATTAACCGAAACAAGAATAAGATATAATCTAATGGTGAGTAAGATAAGAAAGGGATTATTTTATAATAATATTATTGTTAAATATTCCTTAATGATATTTCTTTGATATTTTTTTAGTTTATATCATGTTAGAAGATATATTTATAATGAATAAAAGAAAATATGAAAAACAAAATTCATCACATTCATAGAGGCGGTAGTCCATACATACACATAGGCGACATATTCATTTTTCATTAAATTGGAGAAAGATAAATATTATATTATAATTTATTATTTTAATAATGTTTAAAATATCATTATATTCCAATAATTTTTCCTTTTAAACCAACCATGAATGGTTTTGATGAAAATTTAAACAATTCATTCACACGGGCAGTAGTCCGTAAAAACTAATAATGATTTTTCTAAAAATTCTTTTGGAGGATGGATGAAAATGTATTATCAATATATATAATATAATTATATAATATTATTAATATATACCTAATAATAATTTCAATAATTTTATATGTTTAAGAGTGTATAAGAGGGAAAGAATTAGGAGAACTCAGTTGAAAATCGCTCCTATCAAATTGGATATACTGTTGTGGGATACTCATTAAGGCTATATAATAGTGTTTTTTGGAAAGATCATATTTTCTAGGATTCATGATTATCATATGGGATTAACTATCGTAATTTTTCGATGAGGTAATTATTTATAATAATTGTTAAAATTATGGGTAGTTGATATCCTTTTATAGGTGAACTAAATGACGATTTTAAAACTATAAATTTATAACATATAGAGGGTACATGATTATCATGTATTGTCGAATTAAAATAATAAATAGTTGTGTATGAAAGCGTTATGGTTTATAATTCATCAACAATTCTTTTTCAAAAAAAAATCATACATTTTTTGTCTTTTAGACTTTCATATTTCACTTTTACCTTGTTTTCTTATTACCATGGAAACTAATTATTACATATGTAATTTATTTTTGTTAAATGAAAATAAAATGGAACTTATTGAATTATATTTAAAAAAATTTAATAAATGGTTGGGAATTAATTCTCATTTTTATTATTGAATAAATGACATTTCTATGAGTTTGTAGATGGAGACCCACTATATAGCTCAAAGGTCCTAGACCAAGTGGTCTGATTACAAGGGCCAGGTGCCAATTTTTTGTCCCAAATGGCCCTTATGTGAATATTAATATTATATTATATCGGCTGTTATAGTACCTTATATATTACCACGACCTCTACGGTTCTTGCTACTATACCGTTTACTACTATATTGTCACTACTGTTGCATCTCCTCTGTTACTACAATACTGCTACGAGACCCTGAACATTTTTTAACTATTGATTATTACTATGGAATAAATTTTAGAAATATATAATCATATATTGATTCATTAATGATTTTATTATTAGAAAAAACATTTGAAATTTTTTTATTGAAATAATATGTTTTTTTGAAAATAAATTGAATAATAAAAAAATTTATTTTGGTGATTCATATTAAATTATTTTGTTTAGTAAAATTATAGATATTATTTTAATTATAATACATGATAAAATTATTTCCACCTTATGGATAATTTCATTAAATAAATATACAAATAAGAGTTTTTATTAATATTAAAATTATTTATTCTTTAAAACATTTAGCATGAATTAATAAATTCAAATTATTATTTTATATTGAAATTATTTTTATCATTATATACAATATTGGATATGAATATTTATTATAATGATTAATTTCATTCTTATTTTTTTTAATACATAAATTGATTCTATACAGTTATAAACTATATCATTCAATATTCATATGAAAGGAAATTATTTTATAAAAAGACATAATATTTCATTTGAACAATAATATAATAATTATAAATCTAGAAATGAATTTAATTTTGTATAATATAGTTAATAAAATTTGGGAATTTAAAAATAATATAAAAACATAAAAATGTAATGAAATATATTTTCATAAGAAAATAAATTATCATAATATTAATTATTCTAATTCTTATATCATATCAATAAAATATAAAATTATGTTTAATTGATTGTTTATATAAAACATATATTAAATTGATGATATAACAATTTTCATTTAATAAATCTCAAATAATTAAATTAAAGATAAAATTCCATTTATCCTAAAATTATTTTTTATTAATATATATCTTGTCCTTTATTTTTTTTATAAATGTAAAAATGAATTATATATTATAATAACAATTACTTATTTATTTAATCCAAGTGTATTCATTTATTTCCTCCTAATATGTCCATGTAATACATAAATAAAAGATATGCTATGGTAGAAGTCATGGGTGGTGAGTCTTTTAGAATGGATCTTAGGGATATTTTAACTAGATTCATCTTCTCTCACAATCATTTATGTTGAAACATTTGTTTTTTTATTCTTATGATTGGTATATGACCGTGATAGCTGATGGTTCAATTTTATATCATATTTCATTTGTTATATAATATTTTATTTAATCATGGAGTTTCATGGTATTAGGGTCCTAAATTTGGGTTCTGGGGACAATAGACAATAGTGGGTGGCCAATACATATTTAATCTAATTGTGTTCTTAATAATGAGTGTGTGAGTCTTTTTGGGGGATATTAGTATTTTCAGTAGTTTTAGAATAATTTTTAAAAACCTAAAATGGATTGTATTATTTTTTTCATTAATTTTCATATATATTTTAATTCTCATTGTTGGAAAATGGTTTTATTAATTGTGCATCCATACCATGTGATTTTTCGTGGTGATTAGAATTTTTGATTTTACAAAAACATAAAAGATGGATTTTTATCATTTTTTCTCAATTTTGTTACTCCATAATCAAAATACCTCATCCTTTTTATGGGATCTTATCCCATATCCTTGGCAGCCAATTATCATTCACTTACTCATGTACTGTCTCGAGATATGATGGGTTCTTCATGTTTTCCCCTTCTAATCCACACTTCATCCATTCATTCCCTTTCCCTCTATGGTGAAAAATCTATATTTTTATTTTTTTCTATAATTGAATTTTAATTACAAGTCTTGGATTTATTTATAATTATTTAGGTGTGTGATGTCTGCTACATCTTATGTCAATCTACTGTTATTGATGGAATCAGGATATAACTAATTGTAAGGATGTCCTATCTGTAAAAATCCATTTTCCATGACTGGACATTAATCCCTTCTACCTTTGAGTTTTTATTTTTTAAATATCCATGAATTTGTTTTATTATTTTTTATGTTTCCATTATTTGTGTGATGCATGGTTTATTTGGGAAATTTTATGTTTTAATGTGGATTTACAAAGAGTGGTGCCTCGAATTGTCTCAACGTGTTAAACAACATTGATCAATGATTTTTATAAATCTAAATTTTATTATAATATTTTCATAGAAATTATTATACCTTAATTATTTTCTTACATAAATATAGTCATGTGGGTATTTTAGTATTTGTTTTTAATTTGATATTATACAGGGAACATGTTGTTGTTATTGGTATGTTTAGAAATGAGTAGCATATCAGAAGTATATGGTGAGAGGTTGTGCATGAAATAAATGAAGTTTATGTTATAAAAGAGATTGAGGGAGAGTATCAGATGTTGAATGTTTGTGTTATTCTAAAATAGAGTCCACTGGATCGAGTGAGCATTTGGGAGGAAAGATATTTGATCATGAAACAAATTAACAAAGGTGTCCAGAGAACTCTTGGATTCATAAGCTCTAGGGAGTCAATAGAGCTTAATTTTTTTTTATATTCCTAGAAGGTTAAACAAATATATTTCAATATAATTCATTCTACAAAATTAATATCAAATCGACTTTTTCGTTTTTACTATCCTTAGTTTATTTATATGAAATCATTCATTATATTAATTCTATTCCTGATTGAGATAAAATGTGTTTTACCCATATCCTTTGTTTGTTTATATGATAATGATTACACTTATTCTCACGTTGAGGGAATGTGTGTGTGTTTTGTGTATGATACACTAATTTTCATGTATCATTATTTGAACAATCATTATTTATTTCCTAATCATGTGATCACTTATGGGATTCAAAAATAATTTTTATAACTAAAAAACGATTCAGTTAAATTTTCAAAAATGTAATATTGGGTTTCCATATTATTTTTAAATTTTATTTATTTGATTCATGGATAAAATTATAATATATAATCACAGAGGTATATTTTTGGGATCCATGCCTCACACCCTATAAATGCCTTTTAGTATTTGATAACATTATTATATATGAAACTCATATGAGAAATCACACCACACTGTTAGAAGGATTTATTGATTACATATATCTTCAAATTATTATGTCTCGTAGAGATGTTGTCTAATAGAGTTTAGATCATTTGATTTTTTTTTTTGATATTTTATAGAATTGGGATGTAATGTATTACCTATTTGTGTATTTAACTCTATTTTCAGAGTTTGGAGATAATGATTAAGGATCAAGTGTATATCCAATATATAAATTATTATATATAAAGATGTGAAGGTTCTTATAGTATCTTGTATTTTCTATTACAGTATTGACACTATTATATTTCATTATCAATATATCCTATTAATTTACTTGGTGTGGATGTCAAATTAAATTAATGATTATACCATCTTATCAAAGGGTGAAACTGTTCCCAAAAAAATTATTATGTAACATTGGTGATTTTCGCTAGCTCGTAGTAATCAGGAATTAATGATGGGGTGTGTAGGATGTTGAATTGTGTGACTTATTGGGTCATTCCATGATGGTTATAAAATGGTATCTAAGACCTTGTTATTTTCTGATATTAGTGGTATATTGGAGCTAAGATGATTGATCCTCTAGATTTAGTAATAGAGGTGTTCTTGGAAATCTCTACCTCATGTTGATTATTCAGTTTAGATTGGAATTTTGGGATAGTTTTTAAATATAAGATCCTATTTCAAGGTTTCTTAGATTGTATTTTATTTATTTACATATTTATTATGAGTTACATGGTGATCCCATGAGTTATTTTGAGTTTCATTGTTAAACAAAAAGGGGAAAAGGATTTTATTGTTTTTATCACACTATTATTAGTAATTATGTAGAGCCGATGATACCTTGCATATCACATTCCAATTGTACTTTAATAGTTATCACATGGTTTTCTTAACATTAGGATGAAACCATGCATAGTGTAACATTCTTTAAAATTTATGTTTTCATCCATTTTTCTTTTACTATTTATATTTATGTTTTTTAACCTATTATATTGGTTTCTTTTTGATTACTTAATTATATTTAATATTTATAAATATATATTGAATGAATATGTGTCCTCTATTATATCGACATTGTCTCCGAGAATTCAATCATCTTCAAATATATATGGATCTGTCAAGTGTCTTCAAAAATTGAACTCTCTAATTGGTCCATCATTGTGGGAGTTACTAATCTATATAGTCGGTTTCTTAGGGCATGGGGTACTTCTGGTCCATGAAATATGGTGGAAATTGATAAATTTTTCAATAAAAATACACTTCATATATAGTGATAAGGGAGCCTATGATATCAATTAATGAAGGGATATGATCAATCATATCATTCATTTTTTTAAATCCCATGACACCTTGATGGTGGTATCTCCCACATATATATAGGAATGACTATGTTGGAAATGGTTGGTATCCATGGTGCTAGAAAACTCACATACGAACACCATGTGGACAAGCATTAATGTATTTTTTTAATAATGTGTTCTATCTAGAGACATTAAGGGTGGTGACGTATCATGACATCTAAATGATGGGTAATAGAGTCCATTGGGTGATAAAGTATTCCAATATGTTTACTCAGATAATTCATTTGTCTCCTGATCTAATCAATTATGGTTACTCTAAATATAAGAGTTTTTAAATGGGATTGATGAGTGAGATATCCTCTAGCGTTATCCTTTATTATTTTATGACCTATGTAGAGATGGTTGATATAGAGGTTATGGTAGAGGAATATTTGGCTGGGAAGATTGGAATATTTGGTGTTCCATCTATTGGTGGTAGTAAGAGTTCCTCATTTGGTTAGATGATAAGGTGGGATATACCTCATCTGGGTATTGGAATGAGTATCCATTAATCATCGAGATTTATTGAAATGATTTTTTATAGGACTGTGGTAAAACAATGTTATCAGTGAAGGATTTATAGAAATAAAAATCATTTTTTTCCAAAAGATATGAGGATGAGTCGTTGGTGTGGGATTCATGTGTATCTTCATCATTTATACTAATATCCCTTATGTTGGATTATATTTGATACTTTATTTTTAATGGTTTACATGTGAGACTAGATGCATGTAAGGTTGCATGATATAACAATATAGATAATGTGGATTCACACATGTTCGTGAATGATAATAGAGTGCATGATATGGAATTTCATTAGGCTATAGTTATGTCACCTAAATATACTGATTCTATGCCATCCACTATGAAATATACCTTCTTTGTTACTTATCCAATGAAATTAGTTTATTTAATTTTGACGATTCCTAAAAAAAATTGTTGTTAATGGTACATGAAACCATTTTTTAGAAGGTTTGTTATTTTTTTCAAGGTGTAATAAATTCCCTCATGGGTAAGAATACTGAGAAACGTTTTATGGCCTTGTGGATTCATGTGTATTTTTTTTGGATTTTGTTGGTATTTCCTCTTGTTGGACAAACATATTGTCTATTACATCATCAACATTTATTGTTTCGGTAGGTTTAGAGGTAAAAATGATTTATATCATGGAATATAAAAGATTATACCTTAGGATGAGGGAACTCATATATCTTTTGGATAGAGGGATCTCTAATCAGGGAGAGAAGGGAATTTTTTATATATGTCAATGATCTCATGCCATTTTTTTATGATTTTCATAGATGTTGTAATGTATCTATCATTATGTTATCTTTCCTTGGATTTTTTCCTATACCATAATATTTTTCTATATAATATTGTTGTTTATATACTCATGTGAAAAGTCAATTTTACTATTTATTCAGTCATTTATATGAATCCCAATTTCATACCGTATTACCAGATGGATCTGACCTAGAATACAGTATTTAAAACTCATTTATAGGACCTTTGGAAAAAGATACATATTCTTCCAAGCATGTCCCAATGCTCATCACTAGTTGTATTTCTAGGTTATGAATATTATATTTTCAATTTCATATATATTCTTATAAACCTAATTAGGTGATTATAATGAATAAATACATGTCTCCAAAAAAATTATTATCTTTTTAATTATTATAAAGGATATTGTGGGATTTATAAGATTCAAATGACATCTTGGTACCATAATCTACGGTTATGAATGGAGTATGTCCATATAAAATCATTTTGAATATAGTATAAACACATTGAGTATTAGGAATTGGTATTTTTAATTACTAATGGTCATATGATTTTTATGTCAATGATGAAATATAATTTAAGTTGTTTTTAGAATCCTTTATGGAAATGTTTTTATAGGATTTCATGGTGTATATGATTATAGATAAAGAACATATAGACTATAAAATATTTGTTTTGTGAGTCTTTTTAGAGAAATTTCTATATATATATAACTAAAAGTTAGTTTTTGATTTAATAACTGATGTTTTATTGAAATCTGAATTTTAATAGTGGATTTTTAGTGGGTCCTAAAAAGATATTGGATATTTTTATGTGGGTATTGATGAAAGAATATTATTTAGTTCAGAATTTTTTTTCTTATATGATTAATATGGGTTCTATGATTGGTACTTCTCAAGGATTTATTTTTTATTGACACCATGGACATGGTATGTGGGGATTTATTAGTGGATTGAAAAGTGAAAATATTATTTTGAGGTGTTCCTTGCCCATTTTTAATTCATAGTAGTTTTTTATACTATGATTTTTAATTTGTATATAGTATATTGTGATTAAAAATTTGTGGAATTTGGGTGCATTATGTCATAGTATGATCATGAATGGGATTAGGAATCAAAAAATTTATTCCCTTATTGTTGGATTTTCCATGCTAATGGCATTCTGTATGAAATAATAATGCATTATTTTGATGTAGTGAAATATTTACCTCCCCAATTAGTGATTTGTAGTTTATTTTTATAATAAAATACAAATGCTGATATTTACCTGGATAGAAATTACCATAATACAGATATGTTGGGTAGAGTGTTATTTTATTTTATATTTAAATATAGCTTAAACATTACATCATATGTATAATTCCACTAATTCATTGAGTAGAAATTTTTGGTTCTTAAATATTCATAGGTTTGCAAATTATTAGGGATTGATGAGTGTATTTTATGATAAGATGATGAAAAATAAAGAGGATAGAGAAGCGGTTCATTTTAATTGTGTGTAGTATATATTTTCACTTTTTTATTATGTTCCATGTGAGTAGACATCCATACATATCAGCCAGTATATTAGTGGTATCTAAAATTGGTGTAGAAGTCATGTTATTTGTCTTGAAATATTGTTGGTTATTTTTTGTTTCTGTGGTGGCTATGAATTCCTTTGGTACTATGAAAGGAAAATATGCTTTAGGGGAAAAATAAAGTATAAAAATTTGCCATGTGGCATAAAAAATGTTATATACATTGATGGTTATTTATTAGTCTACCATGATGAGGTTTTTAGTAACTAATTTGGTGTCTGGATGTTTTCCCTTATATATAATCAATGAAAAGCAAGATTAACTAGTCTGTTTATTATATCATCTTCGAATTTAAGTGTTGAATATGAATGATATCCTGATGGATTTCCTGATAATCCTACCTCATAATCTATTTGTGAAGTATTCTATACGGGGGATTGTTTATTGGATGAACATGATAGATCTTTTTTTCAAATCTATTTGTTAATGAAGGAGGAGTAAATTAGGAACGTTTATATCTGAGAGGTTCTATGAATTAATGGAATTCCCTCTGTGGTAGTATTAAACTAGGATACCAAATCAAATCTATATTTTGGAAGGGATTTTACAAAAAATATGGAAAAAATTATGATGTTGATCAAAACATAAAATCATTAAATGGATAACCAGTTTGATTAGACCGTATATACATTCATGGAATTTTTCTGGGCATGTGTTCTAAACATAGGGTGTTAATAACAAATTGACATATCATATTCGTTTTTCAAATAAGAACTTTTATGAAAACATGATCAATATGAAACTATTGGATATGTTATATGTTCATTGGCACTAGTCCCCAATGTGATGAGAGGATGTTGGTCTGTATTCTATAATAGGACATAGTCTCATAAAGGAGATGATGTATAATATCTATACTGTTTTGAAAATGATATAGATTCTTCAATTTCATTATTACACATATTATTATAAACATAATAGTTCATTAGAGTTTGAAATTGATGATTAGGGTTTCTGGGTATCTATTCAACTATGACACTATCACTTTGGAATAGAGGAAAATATGGAACCACGTTATGTTAGAAAATTGTAGATTAAAGAAATCATAGTAAATATATACTTTTATTTTGAGTTATCATCACACATAGAGACCTAAAGGATTCCGGGCCACCCCAAGGACATATAGATACTTGAATTTATAGATGTACTGGATAGACTACAGGGGACAAGGCTCCAGATGAGGATTTAGAGCAGGAAAATTCACTAGAGATGAGATAAATAGTGTTGGAAGAACGAGAGGGTATGACATTGCCATCAGTACCGGTCCTAAGTAACTCTTCACATGATATCTTTCCAACTATCCTTGTGAAGGTGGAGTTCTGATATCATTACATGTTCTATAGAGGATTAGATTCATGTTGTATTTTCGGTGTGATTTTTTCTAAGACCTATGGTTAATTTAACTGTATCTAATCCTTTGGGCCTTTTAAGGGTTCCACCTCACCCATTGAAATGTGGATTATCAAAAATAATAAAAACGTAAGGCCTTCAGGAAATTTTGTTAATGTGACATGGTGGGTAGGATTTATTTCTATATTGAGTCCCTGGTACTTTTTTTTATTTTTTAATGTTTAATTTGGTTTTGGAGATTCTGAGTTCCGTGGGTTGGAAATATTTTTTTTTTGGATAAAAATAATCCATGTGCACTTTGGGAAAATGTTTTTAAACTGTTTACCATACCATGTCAGGGAGAGTTTTTTGGGATAGTGCTACTTTTTATTAATTTTTCCTAATATTACATGTCGTGTGAGGCTTTTTGGTAATAGAGAAACATTGGTTTTGTATACTATAACTCCCACATTCTAGCACGTGGTTTATCTAATCATGTTCCAATCTCATGCATGTTTTCTTTATAGTGAAAATTTTGGATTTTACCTAATTTAAATTGGGGAATTTATATCATTATGGCGATATTTTCTCTCCATGTCATGTGAATCAACCTCCTGCTGCATTGGATCTTCTCTCTCTTCAAGATGGTGGATTATCCTTTTATATTTGTTGTTTAATCATAATTTAATCCATTTTCACTGTGAATAATCATTTTCATCCCCTATTAGTTCATTATATTTTCATTTACATATTATTTGAAAATCAACGATCTTCAATTCGATAAATGTGTAATTGTTGATAGGTTTTTTTTTCTGATTTTAGATTTGTCAGTACTTATCCTATATAAATTTATCTATTTTTATCGAATTTGATGATGCTAGAACAACATCCATGTTATGCGTCTCTATTTAAAGGTAGTTTTATTTATGAACTCTTTAATACATTATTATCTTTAGTTTCTAATTCTAAAATTTATATGAAATTTATTTATGATTTATTCTTATTCAATTTTAGTTTGATGTATGGTTTGTATGGCCATATTAAATTTTGATGTGTATTTGAAAATGAAGTTTTCTTTAATTAACAAAAAATACTTAATAAAATGGATCAATGAAGTTATATATTTCTAAATTAATTTATAAGAGGATTTAAAAATGGGTTTATGAAGCCGATGGATTTTTATCAAAATATTAAATTTTTCATATTAAAAATTTATTGTTCATGGATTCTATAAATGGATAATATTGATCATGATATTTTCATTAATGACTAAAACATATAGAACCCACTATCATAAATTATGAAGAAATTAGGTGAATTCATTATCATCAACGGAAAACATGAATTTTTTTTGAGTAATGCTGAGGGAGCTTCTAATGTGTCTCATGATATGATGGGTGAGTCTTTAAGAGGAATATCGAGTGAGCTTTCAAATCAATCACCAAGGGAACAAGAGATATCTAGGATGTTTTTTTATGAACAACCACACTATGGCCTTCTAGGATGTAGTTAATCTATATATAACTACACCAAAATTGCCTCCAATCATCTAAAGTTTGGTGACTAGGTGCACGTAAGCATAAAACGTGCATGAGAGTATATATCCAATGGTACATCAAAGAACACATGTATATCTAAACCCATTAAATTATAAAATGTGAAATAAAATTGATAAAAAATGGTATCAAACTTATAAATCCCAAAATAATTGTATAATAAAATACTGGAAAGTCATATAGTCCAAATTAAACTACCCCAAAAACTATAATGATGTACATCATAAAAGAAAGAGGGGAATAAATCCAAATCTGACTCATGGAAGGAACCATAGTCTTTCCTTCGCTAATGTATGCTCTATTATCCCCAGTCAACTAATAACCCTATAAATTTGTTGGTCATCTATATAAAAGAAGAAATTGACAGGAAGAGGTCATTCAAGGTTGTATATAATATTAACTAGTATGAAATCCTGAAATCCCAGAGCATATAGAATCAATACTTGTTGTGGCCTCATCACATGGATATATAAATATCCTACATGACAAGAATATCAAGATATTTGAATAGTATAAATTCTATCTCAATGTGTTGTCACAGCAGTATAGCCGACCCATGATTCCTGCTTGAGGTTCCTTATAGCAATATTCTTCTACAAGACACTAAATGATTATGATATGTCTTTTGACATACCTCTGAGAGGCCATACATGTCAGGTCTCACTATAAGAAGTAAATTCTAGATGTTATAATTGATCAATACATACATAGGGGAAAACCGTGGCCCACTATTTATTAAAAATAAATCAATTTAGTTTAAATCGATATGTAGAGGATCAATTAATGGGTAGTTTTATTCAGGATGAATCTTAAAACACCACCTAAGGATTATGAAGACATAGGCTCTCACATCAAGATATTCAAAATGAATCCAACAGCTCTATCTATGAATTCATTTCCAAGAAGGGATAACCGTCTTATAAGTTGTATTTTATTCATTAAAAAACCCTCTCAAAAGGGATCAAGTGAACTCGCCCTAATAAAACATGATCATGCTGAATGAAACTTGTTATTCAATCCATCTTGGAAAAAAGTATACATTGTAAATTATAAATACATGGTGTGTCTCTTCAACATTTTGTCTACCCATTAATTAAGACTGATTATTTGGTTTATTTCAATATAAAATTGAACATATCTATTTTATTTTATGTGTAAATGTAGACCACTCTGCCCATGTTCCCCTGAAATGGATTTGCAACATGTCATGTACTCTAAAATAACACGATGAGTTTCCAGATCAGATCACATGTCAGGTCACACATTTCACATGTTGTGTGATATTTATCTACTCCATAGAAACCATAGTGATATAGCCAGGTCCCCACATAGATATTTATTCTATATTACTTGACTTGTAACATAGTAATTCTAGATTCCCATTCTACCTCATATGTGTATGCTCCCATTGCTGCCTCCTCATGTTTAGTTTCTGATCTTCTCTTTCATCTATTTAATCATACGAATTTATATTGTGACTCACACCAGCTATTAAAACATATGTATTGACAATCTTGAGTTGGTCTAGTATAGTGGTGACATAGATGTTCAACCAGAGAGGGCCATGTATTTTGACATACAGATTATAAGATGTAATATATTTTTTTAAACCAAACAACAACAATGGTAAGTGATCCTCCCCAAAATGATAAAAGTCTAACAAGAAAGCCCATAACATGGTTTCTAGGACCTGAATGGTTTTCTAATTTTGGTCATAATTCTATGGGTGAAAACACTAGATCAAATACAATATATTCCTATAGGATTCATTAAATCCATTATATAACCGAGATGTGAAGCAATCATCATGGAAAAAAATGATAGTAAATTTAATTACATGTATTTTAATTATCTCCAACAGAATAAGTTCTCTCATGCTCTATACATAACAATTAAATTATATTCCTAGGAAATGGGGAGACAAGGTGAGTAAATCTATAATCACCGATATAGAATCATTCGATATACGTGTTTTTGAATTCTCTATTATTAAGTACCCAAATATCCCATCCCACATAAACTATAGATCCATGGGATTAAACCCTAGTAAAATTGATCTCAACTTCACTTATTGACAATTAAGGAATCATGAGATAGACTATGAGGCTTACTTCATCATCTTAAACATTAAAATTTACATTGAATGTCCATCATCATATTCTACGCATCTGGATACACTACCATAAGATAAGAGTGAAACCATCTTAGAACCACCTCACCCACAGTCAAAGGTACCATCACACATCCTCTAAAAAGAATTGTGAGAAAACCACAGTTAGATAATCCCTCAAGATTACGTCTACTATATATCTGTTACATTATGATCTCATGGTTGGTATTACCTTAATGAACATATGTTACTCAATATTGATGTTATGGGATAATAATCATTAATTAGAGGAATGATTCACTATCCCTATCCTCTAAGTAATACAAAAAATTCATTAAACATCAACTAGATAATATATTCTTGAGAAACTATTGACCATAATAAATGATAAATCTCTCACCCAAAAGGTTTCCTCTCTACAAAATCACTGAAAATTATAATGATGTTAGCTCTATATCATGGGTTGTGTTATTTCTAGTTAGGTTGTATCAACTGATTTAAACTATAGAAAATAACAACCTAAATCAAAAATTTAACACTACTATTCTTGGTCCATTATTCATCTTAGAAAATTACATCTTCAACATCCTTTATTAGAAATTTTATGATGTGAACACTCATCAATCCCTACCTCGACACATGGAAAGCATGCTGACAATCTCAGTACACAAGAAAGGTTTCAAATTTTCATTCATCTCTATAATGGGAGTTGATATCATTGATAATTTATGTACAAATTTTTAACACAAGCGTTCCATACCTGTTGAGTCAATAAGGTTTTCCTTATGACTTTTCCATTCCTTCTTGTTTTGAAAATCACAAACACCTTATCTTTAAGGAAAATCTCTTTTGTAAGGAAAATTGCTTTTATAAGGAAAAATGTTTTCTTAAGGAAAAACGCTTTTATAAGAAAAATTTATCCTTATCATATTTTCATTAATATTTTTCTTAAGTATGAAATTCGGATTCACTTTCTCGGAATCATTAAAACTGATAAAAAGCATTCTGTTTTAGGGTTCGGATTCTGGACAAGAACTATAAGGAAGTTTCACTCCGAATTCCGGTTATGAATTCTGACTAAGTTCTATTCCAGATTCAGGATACGAATTCTGAAGAAGAATTCCCATTACGAATTCTAATGAAGAATTCTCATTACGAATTCTCATTACGAATTCTGAAGAAGAATTCTCATTACGAATTCTAATGAAGAAATCCCATTTCGAATTCTCATTACGAATTCTGAAGAAGAATTCTCATTACGAATTCCAATGAAGAATTCTCATTACGAATTCTAATGAAGAAATCTCATTCCGAATTCTCATTACGAATTCTGATGACGATTTCTCATTACGATTTCTGATGAAGAATTCCTATTCCGAATTCCTATTCCGAATTCTCATTCCGAATTCACTCATTAAACAGAATCTGGATATCATTGTTTTATACACTCTGAATTTGTTCACTCCGAACTTTCACTCCGAAATTTCTATTCCGAACCTTTATGTTAGGTTTTAAAACGATGTTGTACTTTCTGTTACACTTACTTTGTTATAAAACGATGTCGTCCATTTTGTTATAAACTAACCGTTGTCTAAGTGACACGTGTACAGGTCCCTCCGAACTTTAAGGAAAATATGACCGTTGGAGAAGGAGCCGACCTCACCTATAAATAGGAGCTCATTTGAAAAAGCTCAAAACGGATGGATGAACATTTGAACTTTGTGCATACATGCTGTTGAAGTGATTTCTAGAGAGAGAGTCTCTTATTAACTCTCAAAGCTTCGTGCGACTCCGAATGTTGGTGATTACATTCGAGGGCTTCCGGGGATAGGAAGACAGAGGTGCCGACTACCTTAAAGATCGAGGGCTTTCTTGCTGAGAAAGACTGAGGTGCCGACTACCTTAAAGATCGAGGGCTTTCTTATCGAGAAAGACAGAGGTTGCCAACTACCTTGAAGTTGAGGGCTTGCGGGGATAGCAAGACAGATACACCGATCTTCGTATCGAGGGCTTACCCTGGTGTGGGTAAGACAGACTTGCTTGAAAGTATAAATCAAGGGACCTTTATCCAAGGTTGTTGGATACCCTTCTCTTTGGGTTAAAAGACTATCATCTTGTTACTAGTAGTTCTTCTACTTGTACTTGTTTTATTCCGCTGCATTTTGTATCTTAAGGAAAGTATAATTTTCTTATACTTCCCTACTTACTTTGATTAGTTTAGATTCTATACGCTTTAAGGTAGAATCTCATATTGTAACTTTTGTTAAGTTTCAATTTCCGGAACCATATTTCCGGAACCTTCTTTTGGAATCTCTTTCCAAGTTTAGTCCGGTGTTAGAGGTGTTGTGAATCAACTTAGTTTAACTTTGTTAAACTTAGTTCTTTCCTTTTCTTAAGGAAACTCTAGTTATTCATAACTAACTTTAAAGGTTCCAAAGGAATTTTTAAAGTATACAATTCACCCCCCCTCTTGTATATTGAGCATCTCATATTATATTTCGATCCTACAATTGGTATCAGAGGTTGGAAACCTCTTACTCTATACCATTCTTACAATTGGTATCAGAGCCAAGGTTACTGAAATACTTGTACTCACGTTCAAGTTTTTTTTGCTCACTTTTCAATTCCGAACTTTTTCATTCCAGATTATCCATTCCGAACTTTTCCTATTCCGAACTTTTTAATTCCGAATTTTTGTTATTAACAAGTTTGTCTCCAAGTTATTTTCAAGTATGGCAGGAATGAATGTTGGTTCGATAGACAATTTGAATCCTACAAGGCCACCAATATTTGATGGTAATGATTATGAATACTGGAGAGATCGTATGAAGACGTTTGTTATCAATACTGGAGTAGATAACTTTGTCATGCTTACTGGTGATTACAAAATTCCTGACAAGGAAGTCAGAACCTTTACTAACCAGGAGAAGCAAGAATATCAACTCAACTACAAGGTACGCAACACTTTATTATGTTCAATGACCAGAAATATATATAGCCAAATTTCTTCTTGTGAAGCAGCTAATTGTATTTGGAAGAAGTTAGAGGTTACTCATTTTGGGACTTCTAAAGTGATTGAGACTAGGAGAGCTATGCTTAGAGCTGAATATCATTGCTTTAATTTTCCTTATGGAGAACCTATCTGTAAAGTACAACAAAGATTTATGACAATCGTCAATAGTCTACAGTCTATGGGAGAGAAAGGTTTAGATGATGAAGCTCTTGTGGACAAGATAATTGACATTATGCCCAATGAGTGGGAATCCAAGAGAACAGCTATAGATGAGAACAGGAAGGTTACTCAAATAACTCTTGATGAATTATTTGGAACTCTTCTACAACATGAGACCAGAATGAAGAGAGATGCTGACAACATCAAGAAGAAGAATGGAAATGGTACTGTTGCTTTTACTACAACTTCGAATCAGATGAAAGCTAAGACTCCTGAGAGAGTAACCAGATCCAAATCGAAGAAAGTCATTTTCCAATCCGAATCTAGTGAAAGTGAAGTTTCAGAAAATGAATTAGCCAATCTTGCTCGAAGGATGAACAAGATAGCTGGACAAAGAAACTTTCAATCCAAGTATAAGAAGAAGGATAGGAAAGATAAGAAAGATGGAGAAGTTACTTGTTATGAATGTAAGAGAGCAGGACATATTAGACCAGATTGCCCTATGCTCAGAAAGAAAGAAAGAAAGGAAAGGCATTCAGACAGGAACAGGAAGTAATATTACAAAGCTAAAGCTAAGAAAGTTTTGAAAGCTAATGACACCTGGAGTGCCAGTGGTGGTGACTCTTCAGATGAATCTTCTGAATATGAATCTTCAGGACAGAAGAATCTTGGTCTTATAGCCAGATTACCTATTGATAATCATTGTCTTATGGCTAAGGTACGAAATGCTGAATCATTGACCAATGTTTCTTTAAATCCTAATGATAGTAAGTATTATAACTCTTCTGATGAAGAATCAACTTCTGATGAGGAAAATACTTTACCTACTTTTGAAGAAGTCTCTAGATTTGCTGAACTTCTTGAGATTGAGAATTCCAAACTCAACAAGAAACTTGATAAGGCAAATTCTAGGAATTCTATTCTTACTAAAGAGATATCAGATCTTTCTAAAGATCTTGATAAGAAAAATGCTGATTTTGAAAGTATTTCAAAAAATCTTGAGGAAGTAAGTTCTGAGAAGAATAAACTTTCTAAAGAGTTAGAAAAAGTAATTTCTAATAAAAATGTTTTCGAGCCTAAATCTAGTTCCAAAACTAATGATTTTGAAGATAAAAACTTGGTTGTAAAACTCAAGTCCGAAATTTTTTCCTTAAAGAAGTGCTTATCAAACTTTACCCATGGTAAGGAAAATTCTGATAAGATGTATTCTCAAATACGACCTTTAAGAAATAAATCCGGATTTGGTTATACCCATGCAAAACCTGTTTTCAGCAACAATTATTTTGTTCCTCAAAGTGCCCCATTTTGTACTAAGTGTCAATGTGGTGGTCACTGGGCAAGAAATTGTTCCTTAAACAAAACCCAATCCTTAGGTTTTCATAAAGCTTATTTTTCCAAGAAAATGTGGGTACCTAAGATTTTATTGTCTAGAAATCTCGGATCCAAGCAAGTTTGGATTCCGAAAGTCTAACTTTGTTCTTAATTTCAGGAAAATAAAGAAAGTTCCAGCAACAATGTTTGGTACATGGATAGTGGATGTTCCCGGCACATGACTGGTAACAAAAGCTTCTTTGAAAAAATTATCAAGACGAAAGGAGGAAAGGTAACTTTCGGAGACAATGCTAAGGGAGAGATTGTTGGTTTTGGTAATATTGTTCTTTTAGGTAAAACTTTGATTTCAAATGTTCTTTTTGTTAAAGGTCTTAAGCACAACCTCATTAGCATAAGTCAGTTATGTGATGAAGGTTACCTTGTGAATTTTAGGAATGATAAATGCTTAGTTCACAATTCCAAGGAAGAATTTATTCTCTCAGCCAACAGGCAAGAGAATGTTTACACCTTAAACTTAGAAGACCTAAGAAGCCAAGATTTACCTTGCCTAAGTGCAATGGAAGATCATTCTTGGTTATGGCATAGAATACTAGGACACTGTAATCTTAGAAACCTATGTAAACTCTCTAAGAAGAAACTAGTTAAGGATCTACCGGAGCTTAGATTTGATTCTTCTAAAGTTTGTGATCCTTGTCAATATGGCAAGCAACATAAATCTAGTTTTAAGTCAATCGGTGAAGTCTCAACAACCGATGCATTACAGTTGGTGCACATGGATCTTTTTGGTCCTACACAAACTGGAAGCATTGGAGGCAAATACTATGTGTTTGTTCTAGTTGATGATTACACTAGATTTACTTGGGTCTATTTTCTAGCAAGGAAATCTGAAGCTTTTTCTTATTTCAAAAGTTTTAGAGCTCAAGTTAAAAATGAGAAAAACCTTCCATTGAAAACTATTCATAGTGATCATGGAGGAGAATTTCAAAATTCTGATTTTGAAACTTTTTGTAGTAAGAAAGGTATTACTCACAACTTTTCAGCACCTAGAACTCCTCAACAGAATGGTGTAGTTGAAAGAAGAAATCGAATTCTTCAAGAAATAACTAGAACCATGTTGAGTGAATATTCTATTGCTAGACATTTCTGGGCTGAAGCTGTAAGTACTGCTTGTTATACTATAAATCGAGTTTTGATTAGACCTTTTCTTAATAAAACTCCTTATGAGTTATGGAATGGTAGAAAACCAAGGCTTTCCTACTTCAAGGTTTTTGGTTGCAAAGTATTCATTTTGAATACTAAAGATAACTTACATAAATTCGCACCAAAATCAGACGAAGGAATTTTCTTAGGATATTCCACAACCTCTAAGGCTTATAGAGTTTTTAATAAAAATACTTGTACTGTTGAGGAAACAGTACATGTGAAATTTGATGAGTCAGATCCTTTTGTTTTTAAAACTTCCCAACTTACATCTTCAGATGTGTTTTCAAAAACTGATTGTCAACCTTTGTTAGAAGAACCTTCTGATAAGGAAATTGTTCTAGAAGATACTTCTGAAACATTTACCCCAGAAGACTTTCTACCTTATGTTGATGAACAGATTTTACAAAACTCAAATCAGATGTTTCTTAAGAATCATCCCAGTGATAGTATCATTGGTGATGTAAATCAACCTGTAAGGACTAGAAGTTCCTTAAGAAATGAAGTAGAACATCTAGCATTTCTTTCCCAACTAGAACCTAAAAGCACTGATGAAGCTTTAGGTGATGATGATTGGATCAAAGCAATGCAAGATGAGCTAAATGAATTCGAAAGGAATAAAGTCTGGACCTTGGTTGAAAGACCTAAGGAAACTTCTGTTATTGGAGTAAAATGGGTCTTCAGAAACAAATGTGATGAAAATGGAGTCATTGTTAGAAATAAAGCTAGACTTGTTGCTAAAGGCTATAATCAGCAAGAAGGAATAGACTATGAAGAAACCTATGCTCCAGTAGCTAGACTTGAATCTATCCGTATTCTACTTGCCTTTGCAGCATTCTTTAATTTCAAACTATTTCAAATGGATGTGAAATGTGCTTTTCTTAACGGTTATGTTCAAGAGGAAGTCTTTGTTGAACAACCTCCTGGCTTTGAAGATACAAAACATCCTGATCATGTTTTTAGACTTACCAAAGCTTTGTATGGCCTTAAACAAGCCCCAAGAGCATGGTATGATAGACTCACTGGATTTTTGCTTCAAAATAACTATGTTAAGGGAAATGCAGATCCAACCCTTTTTATAAAGAAAGATAAGAAAAATGTTTTGATTGTTCAAATTTATGTTGATGACATTATATTTGGTTCAACTCAGCAATCTTTGACTGATTCTTTTGCTAGTCTAATGAAATCTGAGTTTGAAATGAGTATGATGGGTGAGTTAACATTTTTCCTTGGTTTTCAAATTTCTCAAAAACCAGAAGGAACCTACATATCTCAACATAAGTATATTAAAGATCTTCTTAAAAAGTATGGTTATGACAACACGAAGAGTATAAGTACTCCTATTGGTACCTCAAACTCTTTAGATCTTGATGAAGCTGGGAAACCAGTAGATCAAACATCTTTTAGAGGTATGATTGGAAGTCTACTTTACTTAACTGCTAGTCGACCAGACTTAATGTTTTCAGTATGCTTATGTGCAAGATATCAATCCAATCCTAAGGAATCTCACTTAAAGGCAGTTAAAAGAATTTTTCGCTACCTTAAGGGAACCATGGATCTAGGATTATTTTATACTTCTGGAAATGATTTTGTTCTAAAAAGCTTTTCTGATGCTGACTTTGGTGGTTGTAGAATGGATAGAAAAAGTACATCCGGAACTTGTCATTTCTTAGGAGATTCATTAGTTTCTTGGTCATGCAAGAAGCAACATTCTGTTGCACTCTCCACTGCTGAAGCTGAATATGTAGCAGCTGGAAGTTGTTGTGCACAAGTGTTGTGGATGCAACACACACTTACAGACTATGGCTTGAGTTTTACTAAAACTCAAATTTTGTGTGATAACACAAGTGCCATTGCTCTAAGTAAAAACCATGCACATCACTCCCGTGCAAAACACATAGATATTAGGCATCACTTTCTTAGGGATCACACACTTAAAGGAGATATTATTCTTCAGTTTATCGGAACGCAAGATCAACTTGCTGATATTTTCACAAAATCTTTACCTTCTGATAGATTTGAATATATTAAACAGAAGTTAGGAATGATAACCGTAAGGTAATCTTCCTTAATTAACTTTCTGTTGGAAAAATCTTCTCACAGTAATAAACTCCTTTTCATAGGGGGAGTACATTTGTTTGTTTATTTAACAAAGTTTTTTCAAAATTTGTTTTCAAATTTTTCGGAACGAAATTTTCCGGAATGGAACTTCCGGAACTACAATTTTCCAGAATGGATATTTCCATACAAAATACTTCTGGAATAAAAGTATTCTTATTGAAAATTTCCGGAATGGAAAATTTTCGTACTGGTATTTTCATAATGGAAAAACTTTCGTATTGAATCTTCCATATCAAGTTTTTCGTATCAAGTTTTTCGTATTGAGTTTTTTTTTTTTCGTAGTCGTCTTTACATTACCCATTACGAATAACTTTCCTAAGCTAATCCGAAAGGTATGACTTCCTTACTGAAGTTTTCGTAATCATATTTTACTTGCTGGCATTTTCTTATAGTTTGTTTTTGGTTTTTTTTAATTTCTTGAATTTTGTTTTAATAAAACCTCAAAAAGATCGGATTCAATCTCTCAACCGTCAGATCTGATCTCAGATCTTTCTAAACCGTTAGATCAACCGAGGAAGTTGAACCGTCATCCCAAAGCCTATATAAAGGGGACCCTATTTTCTCGTCCCACATCGATCTCAAGCTCTTGCGTGCTGAAGCTCTGTCTCTCTGATTTAAGGCTGTTCCGAACTACAGTTTTCCAGTTCCGAACTTCAGTCTTCTCAGTTCCGAACTTCTCAGAGACTTCTAATCCGAATGTCTGCAGAGTTAGCTTCTCAAGAGATGTCTTCAACAAAGCCCATTTCACAGTGGTTAGTCTACAGAGAGCGGTTAGTGCATCCGAATTTCTTCAGCAACTATGATTCTATTATATCAAAGAATATCAAGCTCAATGGCTGGGAAGATGTTGCGATATCAAAAACCGGCAACCAAGATGAAGTTTACCCAGACTTGCTTGTTGAGTTTTATGAGTCGGTTGCTTTCTTCGTGGAAGACAATAGAGAAAAATTTTCCTTCAAATCGTATGACAAGACTTATAAGCTATCTTACACCAAGGCTGCAAGCTTGGTAGGGTTGAATTATGAAGGGGAAGCTGAGTTTATCTCGCATGTTCTGCCAGACTCCTTGGGTAGTTTCAACAAGGAGAAAGCCTTAGAAATTCTCGGACTGGATGATGATAAGGCTTCGAAAATTGCAACCCTATCTACAAACTTCCGGATTCTGGAGTTATGGGTGCAAGGGCTTATTGTACCGAGAAAAGGAGACAAGGACAGCTTGAAGAAGAGTGAGATATACATCTTAGATTTCTTGATAAATCAAAGGAAGTTCAACCTGATGAAGCATATCCTTCTTAATCTTGAGAATTTAAAGAAAGGGAATCTGAGAGCTCAGATAGTAATGTACCCGGCAATATTGTCGAAGCTGATAGTTCGGTGCCTTGAGTCCTTCAAGGTTGCTTGCAGTTCTAAACCGAAAGTTTGCAAGATCATGTTGCTCAGTGATGCAACTCTTAAAAGGATGAATATAGCTTTTGACAAGAAGTCTGGAATGTTTATTGATCTTCCTCCTCAAGAAGAAGTGACTCCGAAAGTGGCTGATCCGGAATCGCCTAAGCCGGTAAGGAAGAGGAAGCTGAAAGAAGTGGTAGGTGAAGCTGAAGAACCTAAGTCTAAGGAAGTCCATTCCGCACCTCCTAAGCCTAAGAAGAAGAAGACATATACTGATGAGGTTGCAGCGAAGTGGAGAGCTGACAAGGAAAAGAGGAAGGAAGGAGATCCGCAGTTCGGATTGGATCCCGCAGAGGCTAAAGCTCTGAAAGAAAAGGCTGCTGATGAGCTCGAGAAGCAAGCTAAGGAAAAGAAGCTGAAGAAGAAGTTGTCAGAAGCTGAGGCTGTGCAAGCCTTGTTGAAGTTTAATGAAATGGTTTCAGCAACCATTCCCGTTCCGAGAACTTTTTCTTTGGACTCTCTACCTGAGACTCCAGGAAGAAATCTCGATGATCCGAAAGAGGCTGCTGCTAAGAATGCTGAGGAAGTAGAGCTAGTGGAAGAAGTGGAAGAAGCTGCTGAAGGAAGTGGTGAGACAGGAGATGTGCTCAAACAAGTAGATGAATACAAGGGAACTCCTTCGGAACACCTGTCGCTCCGAACTTCTGAAGCCGAATCTTCAAAACTAGTTACTCCAGTAATAGAAGGAAAGGAAGGAGAGGAAGAAGTTTCTTATCATGGAGAAGAAGAACATCTTTCACTTGATGCTGCTCAGAAAGAAAATATAGAAGTTGTTGATGAGGAAGATTTGGTTGTTCAAGTTTCTGACAGTGAGAAGAAATCTCCGGAACAGGTTTCTATTCCGAAAAAAGATAAGGGGAAACAAGTTATTGCTGATACCCCGAGTTCAGAAAAGAGTATGAGGAAGGAAGCTGGTAGTTCTTCAAAGAGGAAGTTGGAGCTTATTGAAGAAGAAAATTCTCCTAGCAAGATGTCAGATTCGGAATCATCTTCGTTGGGGCACGATTTTGTTGTTCAATCCTTGAAGAAGTTGGTGGGAACCATTCCGACTTTCTCCAGTATTGATTCTCGGTGCCAGATGCTCCAACATACGCTGAATCAGAAAACCGATTCCGTATCCATGGTAATGGATAAGTGTGTTGAGATAGAAGCCCAGTTCAAAAATTTCTTCATTGGTTACGAAGCCCATAAAAGATCTTGCAAAAGGATGACTAGCTGGTCGAAGAAGAATGTGGAAGAGATGAGGTTGCTGGATGAGTTTCAGGAGAATGTTAAGGATGCTTTTCAAACCGAGGATAAGAAGTTTCATGAGATGACTGCATCATTCGATGAGAAATTGGCAGAGGAAAAGAACATTCGGAGTCAGGAAGTAAGAGATCTGAATGGAAAGCTCAACTCTGTTAATCAAAGTTGGAAATTTGAAAGGGATCATCGGATCAATTTTCTAGAAAGGATAAAGTCTCAGGAAGAGAAAATGGAAGCTCAGGAAGAAAAGTTGAAGGCTCAGGAAGAAATCATTCAAGCTCAGTCAGCAAGAATAGTTGCCTTAGAAAAGCAAGCAGAGGAAGATCATAAGGACCTCAAAAAGATCAAGACTATTCTCAAGGGGCTTATGTCAAAGGAGAAAGATCCGAAATAATCAATCCGATCTTTTTGTTGTAATCTGTTTTTGTTGCTGACATTTCAAATTTAATGAGAATCGTGCTTGTTGTTCTGTTTTGTTGTTATTACTAATCTTTCAGGTACTTTGTTATTTTTTTTCCATTCCCTCGAAATTCTTTTTGAAAATCACAAAGGGGGAGAAGGAAAAGATCCTTAAGAAAAAGAGGAAATCTAATAAGTGCTTATCAAAGGGGGAGAAAGAAAAATACCCAATGAGATATAACTCTAATAAGAGTTTGTTTAAGGGGGAGTTTTTATCTTAAAGAAATATCACTCCGGAAATATGAATACGATCCTTAGAGATTCAAAGCCTAAGGGGGAGTTAGTCGTATTCATCTATATTCTTAAACCAAGGGAGATAAGCTTTATTGTGTTTCTTTCTTCCTAGAAATAGCTTTTTCGTAAGGATGTTTGTGCTTTCCAAAAAGGGGGAGATTGTTGAGTCAATAAGGTTTTCCTTATGACTTTTCCATTCCTTCTTGTTTTGAAAATCACAAACACCTTATCTTTAAGGAAAATCGCTTTTGTAAGGAAAATTGCTTTTATAAGGAAAAATGTTTTCTTAAGGAAAAACGCTTTTATAAGAAAAATTTATCCTTATCATATTTTCATTAATATTTTTCTTAAGTATGAAATTCGGATTCACTTTCTCGGAATCATTAAAACTGATAAAAAGCATTCTGTTTTAGGGTTCGGATTCTGGACAAGAACTATAAGGAAGTTTCACTCCGAATTCCGGTTATGAATTCTGACTAAGTTCTATTCCAGATTCAGGATACGAATTCTGAAGAAGAATTCCCATTACGAATTCTAATGAAGAATTCTCATTACGAATTCTCATTACGAATTCTGAAGAAGAATTCTCATTACGAATTCTAATGAAGAAATCCCATTTCGAATTCTCATTACGAATTCTGAAGAAGAATTCTCATTACGAATTCCAATGAAGAATTCTCATTACGAATTCTAATGAAGAAATCTCATTCCGAATTCTCATTACGAATTCTGATGACGATTTCTCATTACGATTTCTGATGAAGAATTCCTATTCCGAATTCCTATTCCGAATTCTCATTCCGAATTCACTCATTAAACAGAATCTGGATATCATTGTTTTATACACTCTGAATTTGTTCACTCCGAACTTTCACTCCGAAATTTCTATTCCGAACCTTTATGTTAGGTTTTAAAACGATGTTGTACTTTCTGTTACACTTACTTTGTTATAAAACGATGTCGTCCATTTTGTTATAAACTAACCGTTGTCTAAGTGACACGTGTACAGGTCCCTCCGAACTTTAAGGAAAATATGACCGTTGGAGAAGGAGCCGACCTCACCTATAAATAGGAGCTCATTTGAAAAAGCTCAAAACGGATGGATGAACATTTGAACTTTGTGCATACATGCTGTTGAAGTGATTTCTAGAGAGAGAGTCTCTTATTAACTCTCAAAGCTTCGTGCGACTCCGAATGTTGGTGATTACATTCGAGGGCTTCCGGGGATAGGAAGACAGAGGTGCCGACTACCTTAAAGATCGAGGGCTTTCTTGCTGAGAAAGACAGAGGTGCCGACTACCTTAAAGATCGAGGGCTTTCTTGTCGAGAAAGACAGAGGTTGCCAACTACCTTGAAGTTGAGGGCTTGCGGGGATAGCAAGACAGATACACCGATCTTCGTATCGAGGGCTTACCCTGGTGTGGGTAAGACAGACTTGCTTGAAAGTATAAATCAAGGGACCTTTATCCAAGGTTGTTGGATACCCTTCTCTTTGGGTTAAAAGACTATCATCTTGTTACTAGTAGTTCTTCTACTTGTACTTGTTTTATTCCGCTGCATTTTGTATCTTAAGGAAAGTATAATTTTCTTATACTTCCCTACTTACTTTGATTAGTTTAGATTCTATACGCTTTAAGGTAGAATCTCATATTGTAACTTTTGTTAAGTTTCAATTTCCGGAACCATATTTCCGGAACCTTCTTTTGGAATCTCTTTCCAAGTTTAGTCCGGTGTTAGAGGTGTTGTGAATCAACTTAGTTTAACTTTGTTAAACTTAGTTCTTTCCTTTTCTTAAGGAAACTCTAGTTATTCATAACTAACTTTAAAGGTTCCAAAGGAATTTTTAAAGTATACAATTCACCCCCCCTCTTGTATATTGAGCATCTCATATTATATTTCGATCCTACAATACCATGGAAACATTTAACATTAATTGTGATCATTATGGAAACCTATATAATATTTCTTCATCCTTTGTTGGGTCCACTCCTACACAATCTTCTATGATGAAAATTTCTAGAATATAGACCACTAAAGTCAAGAATTGGAACTTATCTAGCTTCCAATATTTCTAATACTCCCAGATTACATCGAGGACAATCCTAAAGTGGCTCAAATTCTCATCCTTATATTATGAGTACACAAGGTTATTATCAATTAATTCATCCACACATGAATATAAGAAATGATAAATGATATATTTCATGAGTCACATGAATAATGTTGTGGAATTCCTCACATTAAAGCACATCACCATGTATAAATAGCGACTGTAATGACATGTAAAATCTATATTTGATATTTAATCATATCATACTCATAGTTTTTGATAGTCTGGTCAGAGGTCAAACTTTGAGAACCATTGGGCCCTTCTCATTTGATAGAAGAGGTCATCAATCTTTAGTTGTGGATACATGTTCTTTATGGTCACCTATTCTAGTTGACTTTATTCACAAAAAACATAATACTCACATCAGCCTTCATAGAGAACAACACTACGGTTATACGGGGTAAGAAACTGGGATCAACAACACTATTCCATGTAATTCCATCCAACTACACTATTACCTAACATAGCTATTTAGGAGACATCTGATATGTTGTTGCATATATCAATCCAAACATGGGGTGTATATCAATGTAGAAATAATTCTCTTGGTGAGGAGGTAATCGTTGAATATATTCAAGAAATATGTCCTCATACTCCACCATCATCATAGGAAACTAAACAACCAATGCATCAATTACACATAGAGTCATTCAAGACAACTTGTCTGTAATTTCAAATACCCTATAATTCATGATCTCGTTCTACTTATCATGGAAATCAATGTTAACCAAAAAAGAAAACCACATCCTATCACTGATATAAACTGTTATCCTCCACCTAAAATATTCATTAAAGACATGAATTTTTAGGAACTATTCCATGCCTATTATAACATCATAATTTTTATAGACCACCAAATAACACTCCACTATCCTAAAATTTTAATGAATGAATAGATTCTTGGAGCCGAGATATCTCCTTTCTCTCATGGTGCTCCCCCTGGTCTATGATGTGTATGGTTTCTTCCGGAAAACCGTCATTCTGGGATCAATGACGCTATTGATCTCTACTCTTCCTCCCTCTGGCCACCTCCTCATACCTTCTCCATGCTACGACAGTAATTCCCGAGTATTCTATTCCCTTTCGGACTTCTCCTCCCTTAATTGCATAGTGATTTTTGTCAGTAGAATATCATCATCCTTTCTCCTCCACTTTTTCCTCCTTACCCTATGCATCTGAACTCCATTTTATGGTCTATATGAAGGCTATTCCAGTGGTTTGGGTCCGCAATGGAGAGTTCGTTTGTTGTTATTCCTCTCCACTGCCCTTGTTGTTCAAACCATTCAGTTTGACCCACATGGTTGAGATCGACGAGGGTGTTGGGACATCGTGGGATGGTGTTTGAGGGGGGGGGGAATAGATCTCTATGCCTTTCTTACTGGTGTTTCATTTTTTTGGGTTTCATTTCCTTCATCTACATATTTGGTGTTTCTATCTGGGGTTATCTTATAGTTTTCTTATGGCTTTCATTCCATTTGTTCAGATTTGTTTTGATGTTTTTTGGTGTGTTTCGTTATGTTGTTTTTCTACGGGATGTTGTTCTTGATGGAAAGAGTCCTTGATACAAGGAGGGATGTACTTGAATTGTTTTTACTCCAGAAAATGTCTTTTGTATTTTTTTTATGAGTGGTGTCGATTAGTTGACATTGGAAACATGATGATGTTTTACGGTAGGTCTATAGTCATCGACATCTGGCGTTTGGATGATGGTCACTAGCATCATGGTCACTAGAATTTTCCTCCAGTGAGTCATTCTTCGGCTCATACATTGCTCTGCCATCCTGGACCAATGTTACATTTCTAGTCGGTATGGTGTGGCCGCCATCATGGAGCGGTTGGGATGTGGTGTTTGAGCGGACAGTGGCCTCTAGGAGGCACATCTGGCATGGTAAAATGCTGAAGATGGTTCTTGAATGGTGACGATTGTATTTGAATGACGATGATGGTTATTGAACGACGATGATGGAATTTTGTTATTTTATGTTTATGATGGTGTGATGTTGATGATGGTGGCACTTGTGTATGGATGGTGGTGATGAGACATGAAGCTCGATGTCTTTTGTGGTGGTGTGTTGACACACAAACAATGATGGAGCCTGGTTGGTGATGTGAGGATGGTGCTTTCAGTTGTGGACGATGATGATTGTAAAGGATACTTCGGTGAACACACCGACGTCATTGAAGGTGGTGTTTCTGAGGAAGTGTGATGAAGGAGGTGACTAGATGTTGGATTTCAATAGGATCAAATCAAGGCAGGTGTGCGAATTACGTGGATCAAGGTGGCTCTTGGTTCAAACCAAATGATGTTGGTGGAACATGGTCTGAATTCATTTTTTATGACTCTAAAATTTGAATTGGATGTTTTTGGCATAGACCTTTGGTTTTGAAGAAGTGGTACATCATGTTTTTCACTTGATATTGGAATGTGGTGTGTATTTGTTTAATGGAGTCTATGGAATCGTGTGGTGTAATGATTCCACTTACCCTTAATGTGGCTATTAGAAAATATCCAAAAAATACATTTGGAGGATTGAATGAATAGAGGTATCAAAATTTAATGGATTTCTCTACATAGGCCTTGAATGAATTTTATTACTAGAAATAAATTATCCTATACCATTTCCATTGATTAACATGAGAGGTTAGTGAAACTCAATGAATACTCCTTAACGTTGATGCATCCCTTATGAATATGTATAATGTATTGGATTAATAAATCCCCCATCAAAGGTAGATAAAACACCTCCCAAATATACTACTTGAACTCTGACCATGAAATAGTAACATCATCATATAAATAATTCATTATACCCCACTATCATCCAATAAATCCATGGAGAACGATACCAGGAACACTATAAATTATATAGGGTTCCAAAAAAAGAATAACTTATGCATAACTGTAGTAATACAAACTTAATTGGTCAGTGGTCTAAATATAAATTGAACCTTAGGGGTTACTATCACTAAATCTCATGAAGCACACTCAGCCTATGCACCTAATCCACTGGTACTGCTAGTATCATCTACTACATGACAGCTTATCATAACACTGTTAAACTACCTTGAGGTACCGCCTCTTAAATAGGTCCATGTATCCAATCCTCATCACTCAGGTGATCATATTAATTCTCTTTATATAGGATCATACCTTTCAAAAATCATGGAGGCATCTAAAAAAAGAAAAATGTACCTTGGTCATGGAATCTAACTGGAGTGATGACCAATGAATGAAATGGTAATCACATCCCATTGTTATATGTTTCATGTGATGAATTGTTTCTTTACAATCCATTTCCCACCCATACAAAGTCAAATATTATGTTTTCAAAGACCTATTGAATGGATACATTGGATAGAACAAAAATACTACTGTCCCTAGCCAGATATCTATACTCAAAACACAATAAACATTTTTTATAAATCCAAAAAAATACTCACTAGTAGAAAAAACTCAAAAAATTTAGTCCTAATTTTAAATATTATCATGGGTTAAAGTTAATCATGACCATGCACGTGGGTTCTCTCTTTTCAGTGATAAGATATATTTAACTAAAAAATATCAAGTCTAATAGGAATTGTGTTAGAGACTAGTATCAAGTAGGCATAATACCCACAAGGATGACCCTGAAATAAGTTACCTATAAACACCAAAATGCATCATGATGTCCATATCATTCAAAAATCTAAAATAAAATTGAATCCAAATTCATGTATAATAATAAATCCCATAATTAGTGTATTCCAAATTACTATACAATGATAATGTCTATATACAATACCAAAAAAATGTAACGATATTCAACCTCAAATAATGAGGGGTTATAGTCAAATGAGACTCATATAATTAACCATCATCTCTCAATCCCAAAATAGTGGTCCATAAAATATTGGTCTATAAAGAACACCAACAAATGATCAGTCATCTAAATATGTTTGAAAAAATGTAGGATGATCCCATGTAGGGATGATTATATGAATATGCATTGTAAGAACCTGGTTCTTTAGAACAGGTCAAAATGCTGACACTGTTTGAATTTTTGATTGTTTCTGAGGAAACTAGAGAAAATGTGCAATTTATGGAAATTTCTAGACTCCATGCTGTGTACATTATGTAAACACTGTGTTTATGATAAGTAAGTGACCGACCATGTTCTTGCCGAGAACATGTCGTGTGATGACTATGTAGAAATTTCTTATGACACGACCTGTAGTTTGAAACATGTCGTGTACTCTTGACCGTGTGATGGCCATACATGGAATGTAGTCTAGTTGGCCAAGTGTATTTGTTTAACCAAGTATATGTCGTGTCCCTGCTGGACACACCGTGCAATCAGGTCGTGTTTGAGAGAAGTACATGGTAAGTGGGTATGTCGGTGAGGAAGAGAAGGGAAATGAAGTACACACTCTGTACCCCTAGGTCCACGCCCTGTACACATGTCGGTTGGTTCAGGGAAGTATGTCAGTGGAATTCTAGCAGCCAAAAATATATTAAAATTATATACATGGTGTGTAGTCAAATGTACATGCCATATACATTCTATTTTTTGTTGAAATGGGCAGTAGCCTCATTTCTTAAGCAGAACACTTGTGTGTTTCCCGGTTTCACTAACCGAGCGAGCCAACGCTCAATCATACTCTTGGGTCTTCGTCTGAGACCCATTTTGATTATGGATGGATGCGTTGGAACCCAATCTATAATGCATCGATAACACTTGATCAATTTCATTTAATTTCTATTATAGAACAAGTTATAGAGGTTTGAGTGGGTTTGACAATTTTTTAGATCTACCACGTTTTAGGCTGAATTAGAGGCTGTTACTGGAGGAGTATCATCGTACGAGTCTCAGGTTGGTGGTGCATACCCTATTCTATGTTTTTGTGGTCATTTTTGTGGTGTGTCCTTCGGCTTGTTTTCGAGTATTTTGAGAGGGACCCTTTTTTATATGATATTTCATATTACACTAGTTATGGACATATGGGATTCCATTGAGTATGACCTATTACCTATTTTTCATGAGCGGGGCCAGGCAAGAGGCCACAGCTCATCGAGGAATTTTGGCAGGGGGATGCCAAAATGGTTATATTTGATTCATACAGTTATAAACTGTTGAGTTTAATTTATTAAGACATATATAAATTGTTAGGGGCATTCAGGACCCCAATGACGGTATGGGGCATCACCTTGCATAGTGTAAATCAACTATTTAGAATGTTTTTTCTTTATATGCTTTATATTTAAATATTTTATATATGAAATTGCTGAATTGCATTAGCTGGACCCTTTGTGTGGTGTTGAGAATGACCCAGATATTCTTGGGTGATGTTGATCACATGTTCGTCTTGGCCCGGGTTACTTTGGGAGGTTTTGACCATGGGATTAGGCGTAATGGTTGTCGGATTGAGGCATTAAACTATCAGGATGGGCATAGACCGAGTTACATGGATGGTGAGGCCATCATACTTGATCAGAAATGTCGCAAGCACACAAGGTGTCAGATGTGTGGGGGCTTAGGTAATATTTTTTTCATTACCACTCACCTAGAACATTGAATAGTGTGCACACAGATATACTCCATGATGAGGTGTTCTTGACCAATCATTTTGGTAGAGGCCCCTATTAGTTGAGGTTTAGGTACTTTGGATGGGGGTGCAAGGCATAGAATTCCACGTGGGAGGTGAGGATACTTCAGCGAATAGCATTATGACTACTTGGTTGGGGCTAAGTCATGCCATTATTTTCGGGCAGACATCACTGTCCATCCGAGTTACTTTTTGGGAATGCCTTCATAACGTCAGTACTTGAGGCACGAGGATTTAGGAGGAACAAGGTTCTAGGTCAATATTCTTGGGAATGACTTCGGGACATCGGTACTTGAGACAAGTGGTGTCAGGTGGTACATGGTGTCAGGTTACACTATAGATATTTCAGTGTTGGCCGAAGTAGGTGAAACTCCATGGTGTCTAATGAGTACCAATGGAGTTTCTGTTTATTTGTGCATTATTTTCTTACTTCTTTTCATATAAATGCATTCCTATTTAGAATCATATATTGGTTATGCACCATTGGATGGTATCCTACTGAGGTTTGTCTCACACCCTGTACGGGCTTTTCAGGATGTGTGTAGACTTTATGAATTTGAATTCAGGAAGGAAGCCAGCCTTAGGAGCTCGGTTGTGTTAGTTGTTTCATGGAGATGGTATGGACCTTGAGGTCTTACATACCTAGAGTTAATCTTTTTTGTTTTCTTTTCTATATCAGCATGCTTATCTATTGTAGCCTCATTTGGTTATCCATTGGAGCCTTTTATATTTAGATATGTAGGACCTGATTTGGATGCATGTTTTTTTGTTAAGGTGTAGTTACATGTTATCAGCATGTTGTTGTTTTTATTTCTGTTGTTTTTGATATATTTATTTCTTCATCTGTTTATTGATATTAAATATTCTTCCCCTCTGCAGGTCTGCATCGAGTCTACTAAGTCGTTTATTCTACAGCATCTCTATTGTCATACGTCGACGTGTACCATTATTATTATTCCTTGAGTTGTTATATCCTCCCATTATACCTATTAGACCCTCACAGATAGTCATAAAACTTTGTCGTTCAGGGAGGTGTGCCTATGATAGTAGCACCCGACCCAGTTAGAACTGTTTGGGTTTCTTCTCAGGTCCAAGTTGTTACAAAGTGGTATCATAGGTGTTCATGACTAGGATTTAGTAGAATCATTTTACTAGGTACTAATGGGATTTTGACTTCACTTTTATTTCTGATGGTTTTACTATTTGGGATATGGTAGACTGGAGATAGGTTGTTACTAGAACTCGGTTTCTAGCTTGTGCTCTGGTGCCTGTAGCCACAGGTATGAGGGATGGACCAAGTTCCCTTCAGTGGGAATTACTATTTTCAATTTTCTCATATTATAGTTTATATGATTTCCACCTTGTTGGGTCACTTGCTGTGTGAGGTTATTGATTGTGATATGTGACCCTTGAACCTGTGAGGTAAGGATGAATTGGACCTTCAACCGGTATGGCAAGTCTTGTTTGCTTGGCTTTTGGTAGGCACATTTTCAGAGTATTTCAATTTCATAACTGCACGTATACATTGTGAAGAGATAATACCATGTGAATAAAATCAATTTATATTCTTGTGGGTTCAGAAATGTGAACTGGTGAAATTTTTTATAGAATTTCTAGGTGTGAAACGTGTATGTAATGCTTTATATTTTTTAGAATTGCATGTTGTAGGATATTTCGGTCTGGATCTTATTAGAGTAGGCATGTACAATCATTTGAGGTGATTCTGATCACCCAGATTGGTAGACTCAGTCGTTGGTTTGAGGTAAATATATTTTTTAGGATGGGCATGGCCCAAGGTACTTTTGATACTTCGACCTGGTAAGGGTAGTTAAGGAGGCCACGAGGCCGAGATGCCATGGGAATGGGCTACGGGGGGGGAAGTGTAAGGGTAGTAGTTATGTGATTCATTTTACTTATTACTTTATCTACATTGAATATATATTGTTATATATATATATGTTGGTATCTGGTGATTTATGATATTCAGTGGGTTCTTTTTTGCCTACTCAGATAGTGCGTCAGGCGAGTGGGGATACAATGCAACAGGTGTAGGATTGGGTTCAGGATTTGGTGCATCCAGAGCATGAGCCGCAAGTATAGGCTCATGGATCAAATTAGGTTCAGGATCTAGTGCAGGTAGGGTAGCAGCCGGGTTTGACAGAGTTCAGACCATAGATCGACGAGCAGCTCCGAGCTATCCTGGTACGTTTCGTGCAGGGGATTGACAGAGGCTCATAGAGTACAGATCCATCTATGGAATATCTGACACGAGGGTTCCAGTCACATCCCCCACAACTTTTTTAGTGTGAGGGTGGTCGGCAGGCAACTGAGAACTAGATAGAGATCGTGAAGGTGATCTTCACGTAGCTCGAGATGCCTACAAGGCATACTGTCATGCTGGCAACGTACATGCTGAGAGGAATGGTGAAGCATTGGTGGGATGTGCTATTTCAAGCTCATAGGTATGAAAGACTATCATGGAAGGACTTCCAGTATAGGTTCTTCAAAAAAATTTACCCAGATACACTGAGGCCAGAGAGAGCTCTGGAGTTCTTGAGTCTTTTATAGGGAGAAATGTCTATCATGGACTATGAAACTACTTTCACAAAGCTATCTCACTTTTCACCACGTATAGTAAGTGATGACGCACCTATGGTGAGGTGCTTTGAGGATGGATTACAACAAGCCATTTGAATACATGTGAATATCTTCAAGTTGGGTTCTTTTTAGAGGTAGTGAAGCAGGTGCTCATAACAGAGGGAATCAAGAAAGATAGGACCCAGGTTGGTCGGGTGATAGTTTCAGTTGACTGTTCAAATAGTAAGAAGTGAGGATGTGATGAGTTCCATCAAGGCAGTCAGGCCAGAGACTCATCTAGACCACCATACGGTAGTTCTTCAGTGATTTTCATTCAGTTCGGACAACTAGAACATGTTTTGACTCAATGTGATAGGCCTCTAAAGGATTTTCGGGCATGTGGATAGGTCTTGAATCTAAAGAGGTTTTGTAGTAAGTCTTCTTAGACAACATGCAGGTAGGGACCTGGATAGAAGGTGTAATTTGGTGTTGGTTATGTTCGGTGCTGGGAGAGGGTATCCAAGGTTCAGCTGCATGTGGAGGACGTGACATAGACATCGTGTTCTGGTTGAGGGGTTAGTGGCTGATGACTAGTGAAGAACCGCAGAGTGGCCAGGCATCAGGCGGTCCTGCTTCAGACCAGGTGCACGCTGTGGAGCTTCCAGAGGTGGAGTAGGCTGGTGAGGCGACGACGGTTAGAGTTACACTATAGTGTGTCCGGGATTCCCATCTTTCCTTTTTGGCATGACCTGTAGAGGCATGCCCATTTTGAGTTCACGTGATGCACATGATCTATGTGGACTGACTATATGCTAGTTAGTGGCATTTATACCATATCGGGTGCCTGATATATTGATATGTATATCTGTGTGTGTGTGTGTGGGATGTGTAGTATCAAGGCAATGAGGATAAGGGTTACTTGAGGTGTCTTGGGAATCAGAGCATCAGGGATGCAGGTTACTTGAGGAGCCTTGGGCATTGGGGCATCGAGGATGCGGGTTACTTGAGGTGCTAGACACCAGGTTTGTTTTGGATATTCCATGGGATGCATCACATCGTGGTGGCAGACACTGATTCGGTGTAGTATATATTGGGTGTTGGAAGTGGCATGGGGGAGTCAATGAGGCGCATGAGTGACGATGTGTCACAGAAAGACTATGCATCCAGAAAATAGGTTAGTAAACATTGTTTTCTTTGAGTTTAGTGGGGTTGAGATCGGGTTAGGTGATTTCTAAGGTGGGGAGCCCCTTGAGGATTTTATCCGAGACCCATAAGACCAGGGATGTCAAGTTTACCTTGATCAAGGTGGTGTGATTGGCGCCATCTCAGAGTTTTTTTATAGATCGGGGACGAGCTGTGTTAAGGTGGGGAGATTATAAGAACCTGGGGTTTTAGAACGGGTTAAAATCCCAACCGTGATTGAATTTTTGACATATTTATGAGGAAACTAGATAAAATTTGTTGTTTCTGGTAATTTCCAGACTATATTTCGTGTACATTAAGTACAAGTCGTGTATATTTTAAGCGAGTGACCGACCATGTGTTTTCCTGTAATATGTCATGTGATGACCATGTTGAAATTTCATACTACACGGATTGTAGTTTGAAACACGTTGTGTACTCATGACTGTGTGGATTTCATACATGTAATGTAGGCCAGTTGGCCAAGTGGATTTGTTTAACCATATACACGCCATGTCCCTCCTGGAAACATCATGCAGTATGGTCGTGTATGAGAGAAGTACATGGCGTGTGGGTAAGTTGGTGAGGAAGAGACGGGAAACAAAGTACATGTTGTGTACCCCTATGTACACTCAATGTATGCATGTTTTCAGGTTTAGGAAAGTAGGTCGGCGGAATTCTAGACGCCAAATGAACAGTTAAAATATATACATGGCGTGTATTCAAAAGAACATGTCGTGTACTTTATTTTTTTCACTAAAATGTGAAGAATCATCGTTTTTGTGTAAAAACACTTGTGTGTCACCCGGTTATGTGTACTGAGCCATCTGGAACTCAATCTTTCACCCAAGACTTTGTTTGAGACCTGTTTTGATCACCGAAAGATGCATTGGAAACCCCTCGGTAAGGGACATCACCTTGCGTAGTGCAAATCAACTGTTTAGAATGTTTGGCCTATTTCTGTTTTCTTTTAAAATATGGTTTATATGAAATTGATGAATATCATCTACTAGAATCTTTGGGTGGTGTTGGGAATGGCGTGGATATTCTTGAGTGATGTTGATCACAGTTTGGGCTTGGCATGGGTTACATTGGGTGGTTTTGACTACTAGATTGGTATTCATTGATGTTAGCATGATGCAGTATGACTGTCAGGTTGGGCATGGCCTGCTTTACATGGATGGTGAGGGCATTGGAATTGAGCGGCAAGGTCGCAGGGACACGAGGTGTCAGATGTGTGGTGGGTTAGGTACTATTTTGGTGATTACCACTCACCCGGAACATTGAGTAGTATACAAACAGAGATACTCCATGATGAGGTGTTTTTGACCACTCCGGTGGGTAGAGGACCTCGTTAGTTGCAGTTTAGGTTCATTGGTTGGGGGTGCTTTCTGTAGAAAGCCACGTGGGAGGTGAGGATCCTTCACGGAATAGTATTGATGCTATCAGGTTGGGGGTTAAGGATAGGTATTATTTCAGAGAAGGTATCGTGGTCCCTCCTGCTATGTTATTTGAGGGCAGACATCGTTGTCCTCCGAGTTACTTCTTGGTCGTGCCATCAGGACGTCAGTACTTGAAGAATGATGTGTCAGGAGGCACATGGTGTCAGGTTACTATTCTTGGGAATTCCTTTAGGATGTCAGTACTTGAGACACGCATTGTCAGGTGGTACATGGTTCTAGGTTACACGACAATGATTCTGGCATTGGTCGAAGAAGGTGACACTCTAGGGTGGATGCTGAGAACTAGCGGAGTTTGTGTTTATTTTTTCATTGTTATGTTACATCATATCTTATAAATTCATTCTTTCATAAACACTTATATTAGGATTGCAATGTTGGATGGTATCCTACTATGATTTGTCTCACACCCTACAAGGTAACTTCGAGACGTGTGTATACATAATCGATTTGCGTGTATGAAAGAGGCCAACCTTAGGAGCTGAGATGGATTAGTTATTGAATGGAGATGGTATGGACCTTGAGGTCTTAACTACCTAGAGTTACCCTATTTTTTTTTCTTTTCTGTATCAGCATTCTGATTTGTTGTAGCTACAGTTGTATAGTGATTGGAATCTTTTATATTCAGATATGTATGACCTGTTTTGGATGCATGTTTTATTGTTCAGTGGTAGTTACATGTTATCAGCATGCTGTTGTGTTTATTTCATCTGTTGTTGATATATTTATTTCTTCCTCTATTTATTGAGATTGAGTGTGCTTCCGCTCTGCAGGTCTGGTTCGAGTTTGCTGAGTTGTTTATTCAACATCATCTCTACTGCTATACTTGGACTAGTACCATTATTATTATCCTTCGAGAGGGTATAGCCTCCCCACTATACCTATCAGACCCTCAATGCTAGTCAAAAGACTTTTGTGTTTGAGGAGGTGCGCCTTAGGTAGTAGCACCCGACCTGTTAAGCACTATTTGGGTGGCTGCTCGGGTCCAGGTCGTTACATGCATAGGAGATCCAAAACTCACTAAGCATATAACATCATGTAAATTAGTTAGCACTATACTAAGATATATAAACAACATACAAAAAAATAATATTGAAATATATTAATAATAGAGACACAATATCTAGGTGATTTTAAATATATAATTGAATACATGGATTAATGATTTTAGATCCTTTTTCACACTCGTTTTATAGAAAATAACCCAATAGTTAGACAACATAGATGGCATGCATCTGAGATGTATTTCACATTGGGTCTGTCTATAATAAGTAGATTCCATATTTATCATGAGATCAATACATAGATGGGGATCACACCTAGGGATATGATGTCATCCAAAAATAATAATTTTTTTGAAATCACTAATTACTAGATCGATATCCATGTAGTGTTGGTCATGAAAATTATGAGAACCAAACCAAGGGATGATGATGACAGTATATCTCACTCTAGGAATCATAAAAGGATTCCCTAACCTCTATATAAGACTAATTTTCCTCAAAGGATACATCCATCCAATACTCCGGATGTGTTTAAATAGAGAAAATTTAGGAAATAGATCTATTGAAAACACCATTGAAAAACATGTCCAAGATAACGAGAACACGGATTCAAAACTATCATTGAATAATTACATGGAATATCTTATTGGTAGATGGTGTGTCTCTTCAATACCATGTTTACTCGTGAATAACTACTCGTTCCCTTTTTCATTTCTGTGTATATTTACTCCTGCATGTTTTCTTTTACTTATAAGAGTACACATATCATCTATTTTACTCTAAGAAATGTTAGGTGCATGTCCGTATTCCTAGGTGTGCACTCCCATAGAATATACCATGTTTCTAGGATGGATCACACATACTGTGACTCATTTCACACATTGTGTTATACATATTTTCTCTATGAAAATCCATCTCCCAAATCAAATACCACATATAGTATTTGATTTTGAATTACTCATCACAGAACACATGATTTACAAAAACTCAGAGTTCATTATCCACTTATTCATTCTACATCGATGTCTATAGTTACAGTGTCGATCACACACAAAGAATATGGTTGTGGTATGATGAAACACGATTTCATCTGAATAATGAAAACTATAACTAAATCATCTCAGAAATCATAAATTTGATATTCATCATAAATGCACAATAAAAATGTGATGAAAGGGTATCCCAAAATTGGAATCTCATTATCATTATTTTTTGAAATTCATACTTCATCAAATTTATATGCACAATATTGATTTTGTACACCTAATAATAGTTAAACAATAATCAAACTCTACGTATTCATTAAAACACATAAACAAAGAATTTTATAGTATAAACATTCATAGAATGTTGGAATTAATGAACATGAGAAAAATTTGATGTTTGGACCATCTAAATTTTCATTTTTTCAATGATCCGTTGTTGTTACATACCAAATGAAGTGATAAAAAAAATTAACACTCAATCCTAGATAAATCTATCTTAAACACCCAAAACACTCAATTTTTGAGAAGATTAATTTTCTGATTTGTTTGTGTTGATCACAATAAAAATAAAAATCGGAAAATCAACATAAAATAAACATCCTACAATGAGAAGGACTGATCACTAATGAAAGATGGTTTTTTTCAAATCAGTTAGTTAGATCAACCATTTATTTTGATATAATTAATCATTTATCCATTATCATCATTCCCCAAGTTTCCCATAATGTTTTCTCTCAATTCATTTTGTTTGTAGTTAAATTGAGAATTTTCCATAACCATGTTTTAATACATGGTGATCAGGTTGTTGTTTAAATATAATAAAATTAGTTATGATATTTATATATTTACTTACTCATGTGAAAAGTTATTCAAAAAAATCTGACAATAACATGGATTATATCATTACATGAGTAAATACCACTCTCTTAAGATAGCGATGGTATCATATTTCTAATATGAGTACCATATTGGGACTTATTTAATTTTTCTTAAAAACTACATGTGCATGAAAAGAAATAAAATATCTATTAATCATAAATGGTTGGTTAAACAGGCCTCAGAATATTTTTCCATTTCAGTTCCTGGCCTCAAAATTAATACAATATATATTCAATAAAATTTCATACCAAAAACATAAATTTTATCATTTATTCCTTAGGATGACATGGATAGAATGAATGTTATATTATATATTTTTCTTGATGTAATGTGTTTTTTACTATAAGTCACACAAGATCCTTGTGGTTAGAGGTAATGTTATGTATTAATTATTCATGTTAGATGTATATTCTTTCAAATATTATTATAGTGCATTGTTTTATTGAGATAATGTATATTTCCATTTCAATTGACTTGGTTTTATGGTGTATATTATACTTATGCTCACAATTATATCATGTAGGGGTTTTATTAGTATGTTATTCCTTATGAAATATTTATTCACCAAAAAATATATATATATATTTTTTAATCAATTATTATCTTGTATAAAATCCAAGGCATTTTGAAAAGGGTAATGGTTTGGATTTGAAATTTTTCTAAAATTAAACCCGCTTCTTAATATCAGTTTTAAAATGTAATTATTGGTTTCATAGTAAAAATATTTATATATATTAAAGATCATCTCCTATAAAGATATAATCATAGAACACTATAAATTCCTTTTGGAATAAACAATATTTATTTTACTAGACAGGATTGATGGACATAGATATATTTATGTCAGTTACCTATCTTGTTTATTACCATATATGGATCATAAAGTTGGTGGATAAATGGACCCAAGGAGTTCAGATCATGTGGTGCCATTTTATTTTCTTTCATTGGGATGTCATTTAATACCTATTATGGTCATGATCTCGATTTTTGAGTTTTAAGATTTTGGATATTGATATCATGTGTATTTCATGTATATGACTTCTAATATGTGGTGATGTGATGGTTTATATGGTATAGGTTATTAGTCACTGTTGTCTCTCATATGTAATATATTTATATTACTTGATCCTATTAACTTCATTGTTGTAGTAATCCAATTTATAGTGGGGTCATTTCATGTTATCCAATGATTAAAATGTAACCAAAATTATTTTTTGAAAATCCAATTTTGTATCAACATCCCATGTTTATATTAAACATGCTTTAGGCTATGTGGTTTTCTTGATCTGATCACATTTTGGGTTAATGTGGGAAGGGTTTGTAAACAAGAAAACATTAGTGATCGCAATTCCATTCCAATATTGGAAAAGAGAGATTCATATGGATGATTCCAACTAAGGTACATTGATTAATATATATATATATATATATGTATTGTAACTTAAATTTATACTACTTTACTCCATGCCATAGTTTTAAATGAAATATGATAAAAATTGTATCATGATTTCTTTTAAATTCAATGTTTCATGTATCAAACATTATTGAACATATTATGTTATAGATGAATATATAATTTAAAATACCAAAGTGATTCCAGAATCTTATTATTACATTCCAATAGATTGATAAGATGAATATGTGTATTTATATAAAGGAACTTCTAAATGATTTAATAAAAAATTCCATCCACCACTTGAATGTCTAAATGAATTGAAGATGGAAGATTATAAAATTTATGTAAAGGATGAACCTAATGGATCATTAGAAGTATAACACACCAGTATATAAATTATATTCCATTCTATAAAAAATTAACAAATGCCGGGGTTGATGATAAAAATTTGTGTCAACAAACACAAATTCCCTGAGATGGAGGAAAAAATATTAAATTGCAACTGCAGTAGTTGATCACAAAAATTAATTTGTGAAAGGCACACTAATCATCCACTCAATATAGAAAATATATCATTATATTATAGTTCTACCATTTTTTTTATCTATGATGTTTTATGATGAAATTTAATCATCAATCCAGTACTTAGATATTGAATTAAATTAAAATCACATTGTAATATGATGATTTCATAGCGCATATGTAACTCCTCCATGATATATGTTTTTGAAAATTGTTTTCCTAGGGATCTTATTATTCACCCTTAAAGTGAATATAATATGATTTTAAGAATGAATTGGACCTATATCTAAAGAAAAAAACTAGTTGTTTATGATGGTATATAATATTTAAAATCCTAAATCAACTCAGGAAAATAGATTAGCTAATGATTGATTGTGATCATGTTTTGAAAATTCCATCCATTATATGCGTCTTAATAACCAATTAAAAAAGTCTTTAGTATAAATTTTTGAGGGTAAACAAACTATTTATGATTTTTTATTATGTTTTAATGCATTTAGGAATTTTGTAAATATTTTTGTGGTATAAACGTAGATCATGTGTAGGAATCAGAATTTATTTTATATTAATATTGAACCTTTTACATAATTATTCAATAATATTAAAAAATATATTCTCATGTTCTATATTAGATAACATTTGTTGGATACAAGATTCATTCTTTTCTTATTTCATGAATGATATTGAATTCCCCCATAAATATATTCTCTTTTACTAAATTTCCTATGGATACCTGACTTCAAACCATACATTATAACCTGGGGAAAGGAAAAAATGGAAACCTTAGATTCAAAATAAAGGTAAAAATGGTAATTCCATAAAGATAATATTGGAGTAAGAGTAAGACAAAATGATATTACTATATGAAAACTGTACCCATCATATGAAGGAGCAAAATATAGTTTCATGACATAAGGATTAGATGTTCGTAAGACATGAAATATAATGGAATCAAAGAATTTAGGCTACAAGAGCCTAACATTGATTTAAGACATATATTTGTGGAATACACATAATCTTATAACAATATAAACATGTATAAATAGAAACAGGTTCACTCATTAAGATAAGGACATGAAATCAATACCACACATAAATTTACTAACATCCAACCATATCCATACATAAACTCATGTAAATGAATGCGAGGTCCACACATAAAAATCATAACATGTAATCTGGTTCATGAATTACATTGAAAACATACCATAATGGTCACATATCACAATATGATCCTATAATATAGTTCACAAATAACATTGGGAACAAGTAATCATGTCCAAAAATAACATATTTAGTTATTAAATATCCATATTTACCAAATATAATGGAGGGATACATAGGTCACACTCATCACATAATAAAAAAAAAATTAAAATGTGACATAATATTATAAAAAAATCAAATCAAAACACATGAAAATAAATTGTTTTCATAGTCATTTCATCATAAAACGTCCAGGGAAAACATATAGGTGTCTTAATAATTTCAGAATTTCATCATAACCCATGGATGTTAAAGTGGGTTTAGTCATTATATTATCATGGTATAACAAATGTAATAGGAATAAACTTCATAAAAATATATTTATTATAATCATAACCCACCTTGAGATAAAATATGAATTGTATCCTTAGTTAATATCCCATCTAAATAATAAGTAACATTATAGGATGTCATTATAGACGGAATATGAATTATGAAAGATCACATGAAATATTTTTTCCTGAAAATAAACAATATTAAAAAAAAATTAAAACTAAAAATTCAAAAAATATTTTAGAAAAAATTATAATTTAAAAAAGATTTGAATCCTGTAATAGAATCATTAAAAATTCAATTAAAAAATTTTATAAAGAAGATAGATATTCTAATTTGGAAAACAAGTTTCAAAAAATAAGAAAATTTATAAATATACTTCATTGTTAATAACATGGAAAACAAATTAATAAATACTTAAATAAAATAATGGACATGTGATTGGTAAATTCTATTCATAACCAACACTTTAAAAATGACTCTATAAACATTTTTATTAAAAGTAAAATATTATTTTTTAGAAAATTATAGGATTAATGATTTTAATATAAGTTTTAAAAATTTAAAATTGCTTAAAAATATTATTTAGAAATAATTATTAAAATATTTTGATACTTTTTTTGTAAAAATATTTCTTAATTTTTTTTTTCGATTCATGAAATAAATAATATCTGTTTTTTTCAAAAACATTCATTGGATTTGATGAGTACATTAGGAGACAAAAAACAAAGGAAAATGTATTATCAATAAATAAAAAATTTATAAGAAAATACATGAATTTCGTGAGATATTGATCACAATATATCATTATTGGATGCATAATCAGGAACAATCCTGGTGAATGATTCCATTGTTACATAAAACCCTTATAACATTTGGTAATATTGAATTGTAATACACATTAATGAATAACATTAATTTAAAATTTTTATATCATTAGAATAAATAAATTCATGATATTACATTTAATGGGATTTTATATACACCTAATAACTGAATATCTTTGCATAACATATTGTATATCTTAATCAAGAAAAATTGGTACAAGAATCCCTAACCACTTCGATAACATTGAAATTGTAGACAACCATAAAGTGAAATATGAAAATTGGTATTTAAAAACCCATAATTGTTAGTATAATAGTAATAAATGACATTATTGGTTAGTTTATACACCACATTAAATAATATATTACTGAATATGGTATTTATTGAATGGTAATAAAATTTAGATAAAAAATACCCTATCATAAATATCAAATTTCATCATTCAGGTTTAAATATCATATATAAAAAATATAATTATAGGATGGATATATTATATAATCATATATATATATATACTATACCACATATGATCTACTTATAACTGATTTATTAAATGTTTATTAACAATTCATTTTTAAAATCACATGTTGGGTAATAAAAACTTTTATTTTTATATATGTTTTTATTTTTTAATCCTATTAAATATATCATGGATCCATAATATAAATAATGTTAACCATGAAATAAATTTAATATATATTCACTTTATATTTATTTATTTTTATCTATAAATAAAAAATTTAAACAATAAATAACCCCATTCTATAGACGGTAGGCCATACGCAACCATGAACATTGCTTCCCTTTTCACAATGGATGAAATTATTTAAATTGAAATAATATATTAACATTAAGTAATTATTTTTGTATTATATATGTGATATATATTCATAATATTTACCCTTATTACCTTAAAAGAAAATTTTAATATATATTTGAATCGCATCACTTCGTGATGTGGTAATCTCTGTACACATGATCAACATTATCATATAATAGAAAAAATTAACATCCACTACTGGAAATAAGGACATTTGCGACGGGGCATTTGCATCGGGATCCTGTCGCTAATATGCTTTTGCGACGGGGGTCTGTCACAAAGAGGCTGTTGCGGAAAACGGCATCGCAAAAATAATTATTTGCGACGGGCCTGTCGCTAAAAGTATTATTTGCAATGGGAATATTTCCCGTTACAAATATTAGTCGTTATATTTTAAAAAAACATTTTAAAAACTATTTGCTATGGCACATCGCAAAAACTATTTGCGACGGGCCCGTTGCAAATAATTTTTAAAATAAATAAAAAAATATTACTAAATTATTTTAATTCATATAATAATAATACTATTTGCGACGGACATAGTATCCCGTCGCAAATAATAAAAAAAATAAAAAAATTATTAAAAAATTATTTTAATTAATATAATAATAATCCAATTATAATTCAAAAATAAAAAAATAAAAAAATATTAATAAATGATTTTAATTAATATAATAATAGATTTATAATTCAAAAATAAAAATAATAAATTATTAATAAATTATTTTAAATAATTTAATAAAAATAGAATTATAATTCAAAAATAAAAAATAATAATATATTAATAAATGATTTTAATTAATAAAATAATATTAGAATTCGAATTCATAAATAAAAAAAATATTAATAAGTTATTTTAATTAATATAATAATAATACTATTATAATACATTCAAATATTAAAATAATTCAAATATTACCAAAAATATAATTAAATTGTAATATTATAAATTTTTAATATATATATATATATAATTTAATATTATAAAATATAAATAATATTATTATTCATATTAATATTTTTATTTAAATATATAATATTATTTATAATTTTTAATGAGACAGAAACTACGAATATGAAACAATTCATATTTTGATTTAACAAACATTATAACATAAAAACAAACTCTAATCTGAAGGAGGGGGGAGGGGGGAGGGGGATCTGAAGATGTTGGTGGAGGAAACACTTTCCCTAATGCACGAGTGAGTCAGCTCATGTACTCCATCTGCTCCTACTACTGCTGCTGCCACCGACTCATCTGCTCCTCGTACAGCTGCTGCTAACGTCGATGCTCCTCCTCATGCTGCTGCTGCTGACGCATCTCCTTCGTCTCCTGTCGGAGACTCTCTATCAATTCAGTCTGAGATCGCAAATGATCCTCATACTGTGTAACAGAAGAAGATGCGCGAGATCCTCTCGATCTGGACGCCGACATCACATCACTTCCATAATAATATCCGGGAGTCAGTCGAGAGCTGATACTAACTACTCGGCGCTTCTCAAAGGCATACTGGGTGGCCTGCATCCATGCCTCCTCATCACACTGACAGCCACTGGTCTGATTTGATGACTCGGCCCGACTCTCATGCTGGGTCTGTGACGCTGTGGCCTCATATGACTCCTTCAGTTACAATTTAAAATTAAAATTGTGAATATATAATATACAGTTAATTTTTAAACTTGAAAAAAAAAATTACTGACCACGATGTGACGCTGACAATCACCTCTGAGCTCCCCAGTAGCATGATCACTATACATCCTCCGATATACGTCGTACTCCGTAATATCGGGGTGCTCGATAGCCTATAAGAATAACAAATAAACTATTATTTTTTATAGTAATATAAAATACTTATAAATAATGTATGTACCATATGCTGTCTATGAGTACTGCAAATACGACTCCCAGCTCGATGAGTCACCTCCTGTCTCCCCCGATTCTGCCTCCCCACCGATGATCTCCTCTGAAAGGCATCACTCAACCAGTGCGCACATAATCCATCCCATACGTGGGATGAAATGTACTGTGGTCGGTGATCTCTATAGGAGTCAGCAAAAATGGATACTCCTGCTTTCTTCATGGCCACTCTCCTCAAGTTGTGCAAAAACCGACGAAAGTGATCACGAATGACCACCTCCCATGCATCATGGATGGTGCCATGCACGGTATACTCGATCGGATACCATAAACCCTACAAATAAATCAAAATATCAAGTTAAAAATGAAATAAATTTCAAAATAAAAATTATTTATTTATGTACGTACCATCCAATGGCCGAACATGGCCTGCTGCACATCAATAGGAATCTGCACCCATGTGGTCCAAGGGTGAGAGAAATAGTTGTGCAAAATAGCACATCCCTATCTCACTGTTATATGCTGAAAATTGTAAAAATAATAAACATTTATTATGTGAATTTATTAATGAAATCATAGTCAAATCCACAGGTTATCACACTGGTTATCACACCTCCGTGTGCGTGGATCAAAACCAAGATGTGGATGTCGCTCGGGGATGGGGTCAAGAATCATCAATCGTGCAAGACCGCACCCCCTCCGCGTACTCCCTGAAGCGCCTGCAGGATGAGGGTCATCTGCCAGCAACTCATCTGCATCGAAAGATAGGTCAGCATCCGTCAACTCAAAAAATGCGTCGTCGTCCATCTGAAATAGAAAATGTTAATTTTGTTATAAAATAATTGATAGTTACTATTATATATACATATATATTAGTTATGATTATATATAACTACCGTGGAATTCTACTTGTGTTCATATTTATCATCATCTTCATATATATCAATGTCATCTTCATATTCCTCCTCAACATCATCGATATCCATTCGAGTTCCATTTGCTTCATCTCATACCATATCAAATTTATATGTTATATCATTAACATCATCGTCATCACCGACTCTTAAATGTGGGGTTTCGTCATCGATACACATGTATCTTTTTAAAAAATATTGATTTTGAGTACTCTCTTGAAAAACATCAATTCCTTGCACATCAGTGAAATAAAATTCACTTTCACTAAACTTATTGTCTCGAATTTTGATTTTTATTATACTCCACCGATCAGTCAAGTCTCTTGACGTAGCATAGTTCTTTGCGTAATAAACTTGATGTTCCTGTTGATCCAATAATAATGGTTCATTTACTGTGAGAACACTTTTACATTTAATATCGATGATTCCATGAGTCAGATGAACACGCATGCCTCTCTCTGTATCTGACCACCGACATTTGAACATGGTTATGTAATGTTTTCCAAGATAACAGAGTTCAATTATTTCATCAAGCATACCATAAAAGTCAACTTCATTTTATCGAAGATGAGATCCTCTCAAGCTAACTCCAATGTTCATTGTTTTTTTGATTCCCTATATGCATGTGTATGAAATTGAAATCGATTCACCACATATGAATTATAAGCTTTAACAAGTTTGGAAGGTGGGTTACTCAATATACACAACCGTTTGTCAATTATATCAGCATGGTGAGACACCAAACAATTTGTGAAATAATTATCAATATAGTAAACTATACATTGAATGAGTTTCTAAAAGATAAAGAATTTATGTTACCTGTTCTTGAAACCAATGAGAGAAATCTTTCTGTCGGCATTCTTCGAGAGAAGCTACTGTAATTTGTGGAATTTTTTTCTTGATATGATTATCATACAACCTATAAAAAACAAAGTTATTTACTCTAACATAAATGATAGAATAAGTGATATAAACACTTACATTAGAACTGATGTCATCTCTTCACAGTTGAGCAGAACATACGCATGACCTCTGTGATGTTCATCATTTGAAGACCAGTGTTCGTGAACTCCACCAAAACCAAGCTCTGGCTGGTTGAAAACAGATAATTTATTGTAGATTTCATCAATATTCCTCTCGTTCTGTCCCATTCGGTTGTGTTTTGAAGGATAGTCAGATTCAAAATAATGGGAGCAGAAAAAAGATATGTCCTCTTGCAAATAATCTTCTGCAATAGATCCTTCAACAGATTCTTTGTTACGTACTTTTCTTTTCAATTTTTTCATGAATATTTCGAATGGGTACATCCATTGAAACTGTACTGGACCTCCACATTTGGCTTCATATGGAATATGTAATATCAAATGTTCCATTGAGTCGATGAAAGTGGTCAGAAATATTTTTTCCAGTTTACATATAATTACAACAACATCTTCTTCAAGTTTGCATAGAGCATCATAATCTGTTGTAGCCGCACAAATGTCCGGAAAAAAATATGACATGTCTGTTATGGAATCCCAAATCACAAAATTCAACTTACCTATTAATACGATGGGTAGAAGTATTTCCATTATAACATGACAATTATGACTTCTTAATCCAGTAATATGACCATTCATTACACATCTACCCAAATTGGAAGCACAAACATCTGGAAGTCTCAAATCTGCAATCCTCTGCCAAAATAATAAACGGTTTTCTTTGGACATTGTATAAGCTGCTTTTGGTTTCAGTAACCTTTCTGTTCTGACATTCTCAAACAGTTCCAGTTCTAGACGCCTGCAAATTTGGGCAAGATCTAAACATGAATTTACATTGTCTTTTCTCTTTCCTGGCATATCCAAAACATTATGAAACAAATTATCAAAATAATTATTCTCAATATGCATGTCATCCAACATGTGTCGGACCAACAAATCAGACCAATATAGGAAATCCCAAAATATGCTACATTTAATCCAATGGTGTTCTTTCCCAAAACCAGAAATTTTCTGTTGATTTATTGTGGGACCAAAAGTGATGGGAGGTAATGAAAATATAACTGATTTTAACTCCAAACCTGATAGCATTTTTGGAGGTCCATCCATTTCAACTGTTCCTTTTTTGAAATGAGAGCTGTTTCAGCGAAAAAAATGATCAGCTGGAAGAAATATGCGATGACTGTCAAAATACCAAGGTTTCTTTCCATGAATGAACAAAAATCTTTTGTTCTCTCCTATATAGTATGGACATGATTTCTGAAAATGTGTACTCCAGCCAGATAACATCCCATAAGCCGGGAAGTCACTAATTGTCCACATCAATGTTGTTCACAGTATGAAATTCTGTTTCGTTGCAACATCATATTTACAGAGACCAGTACACTACAATAAACATATTTCTTCAATCAATGGTTTCAAATAAATATCAATATTCTTCTTCGGATGTCCTGGAATTAGTAAAGTCAAAATGATATAGGGCTCCTTCATCAACATCCATGGAGGTAAATTGTACGGAGTTTAAAAAACAGGACAACATGAATACTGACTACCATAAGATCCAAACGGACTGAAACCATCAGTGGAAAGGCCCAGTCGAACATTTCTACCTTCTAAAGAAAATGATGGATGCACTCTATGAAAATATTTCCATGAATCACCATCGGCTGGATGATTCAAGCTTTTACTGGTTGAAATATTCCCTTTATCCCATGACATCATTTTCGATGTATTCATAGACATTAATAAACACGGTAGTCTAGATGTAAGAGGAAAATATCTCAAATTTTTTACAGGAATGAAACCAGACATCCCATATTGCTCTTCTTTATATGTCGGTTTCCCACATGTGGGACAACTAACCAACAACTCATTTTCCCTAGAATATAAAATGCAGTTATTTGAAGATGCATGAATATTCTGACAAGTACGTCCCAAATTTCGAACCAGCCTCCTACTCTCATAGTAATTTGCAGGAAAAACATTTCTTTCAGGAAACAGTGTTTTATGCAAAGAAAATATCTGGTCAAAACAGGTGTTTGACATTCTGTTATCTGATTTGATAGAATTAAATTTTTCAACTGCTTCTAATTTGCTCATCTTGCTGCCAGGATATAATGCATCCTTAGCAGACCTTAACAACTCATAAAATTCAGATGGTGCCAACTCAGGATTTGATGTTATATCAGCTGGAGTTTCTGTATGTTGAACAGATGAACTTGCAACATCATGTACTAAATCAGGAAACCTAGATTGATCCGGAATCAAGTTGGTATCACTTACTCTGGAACTTCGTTCACCGTGTTGATACCAAAAAACATAATCTGGTGGAAAACCAAAACGCAAGAGATGTTCCCCCACTTTGTCAAACGTGTCAAACATTCTCAATGCAAATTTTCTACAAGGGCATTTTATTGTGCCTTCTCAAACAAATTCTGGATTTGATGCCGCAAATGATAAAAAAGTCTTCATATCCTCTATATATATTGGATTTAAACCAGAATCGTTTATATTTCTATGTTGATTTATACATATGTGGTCATCTAATAATGACTGTTGATGACCTCGTTGTTCCATAATTTTCTATAAAATATAAAAGCACTGCTGGTTTTGAATAATTTGTTAGAAAAAACACTCAAGCAAGGATAATTTTAGTGTTTACATCAGACACTACTGACGCAAAATTTTTATTGGGATAGACCTAAAAATTGAACCTTTAAGAATTGGACATGTTATGAATAAAGCAAAACCTGTTACAAATATTGAAAATTTTAATATTATATATTTTTTTATTATTTTAATAATACTAATATTATTATTTCATAAATATTAAATATATAATAATACCATTATTACATTATTAGTATATTATATTTTTAATATTAAAATAATATAATTTTCTATATTATATACAATTCTCCTTTCATCTGTGTGTTTAACATTCTGTCTCCACATGTAATATTTGCATTCACTTTCACATCTCTATTGGTGAGTAGGTTGATAATTTTGAAAAAGAATGCAAATATTACATGTAGAGACAGAATGTTAAACACACAGATGAAAGGATAATTGTATATAATATAGAAAATTATATTAATTTAAAAATAATAATAAAATATACTAATAAGGTAATAATGTTACTATTCCTAATTATTGGTAATTATTCCTAATTATTGGTAATTATTCCTAAATATTGGTAATTATTCCTAATTATTGGTAATTATTCTTAATTTTTGGTAAATATAAGTAATTATTGGTAAATATTGGTAAATATTGGTAAATATTGGTAAATATTGGTAAATATTGGAAAATATTTGTAATTATTACTAATTATTGTTAATTATTGTTAATTATTGTTAATTATTGGTAATTATTGGTAATTATTATTAATTATTCCTTATTATTTCTAATTATTAGTAATTATTCCTAATTATTGGTAAATATTGCTAATTATTATTAATTATTGTTAATTATTGGTAATTATTAATAATTATTGGTAATTATTACTAATTATTGATAATTATTACTAATTACTCCTAATTATTGGTAATTATTATTAATTATTGGTATTTATTCCTAATTATTGGTAATTATTCCTAATTATTGGTAATTATTCCTAATTATTGGTAATTATTCCTAATTATTGGTAATTATTCCTAATTATTCCTAATTATTGGTAATTATGCCTCATTATTGGTAAATATTCCAAATTATTGGTAAATATTGACAAGTATAGGTAATTATTGTTAAATATTTAGAACAATTGGAAATTATTGGTAAATATTACTAATTATTACTAATTATTTTTAATTATTACTATTTATTGGTAATTATTATTAATTATTACTAATTATTTGTAATTATTGGTAATTATTGGTAATTATTACTAATTATTTATAATTATTACTAATTATTGGTAATTATTCCTAATTATTTGTAATTAATCTTAATTATTGGTAATTATTCTTAATTATTGGTAATTATTCCTAATTATTGGTAAATATTGACAATTATTGGCAATTATTGGTAAATATTGGTAATTATTGAAAAATATTGACAATTATTGGTAAATATTGGTAAATATTGATAATTATTACTAATTATTACTAATTATTACTAATTATTGTTAATTATTATTAATTATTACTAATTATTGGTAATTATTGATAATTATAGGTAATTATTATTAATTGCTATTAATTAATGTTAATTATTTCTAACTATTATTAATTAATTCAAATTACTTTTAATTTTTCATAATTACTGCTAATTAATTGTAATTACAGCTAACTATTATAAATTAATTAGTGTTTAATTGTCTCTAATTACTGTTAGTTATTAATAGTTATTCATAATTATTTCTAATTAGGAATCATTAAAAAAAATAAAAATTTAAAAAAATAAATAAAATAAATATCAAATTAAAATTCAAATAAAAACCTTAAACTTGATGTCAATGTCGAGCCGCTGTAGTTGTAGGACACCACCAACTGACTCCTCGAAGTCAGAAATTTTTTTTACAACTGATCGTCGTAAGAAGTTCAGAGTTAAAAAAACTATAACGGTTGGTAGTATTTATAGGTTAGATTAATTGCGGCGGGCTTATTTGCGACGGGATTCCCATCGCAAATAACCCCGACCGCATTTAATTATGGGCGACATTAAAATGGTTAATTGCGACGGGTCCCATCGCAAATAACCCCTGCCGCCGGAAGATTTGCGACGGGGTTAAAACCCCGTCACAAATAAACTTCGAGCAGTTTCGCGCACAATTCGCGCCAAACCATTTTCGATGGTTAAAAATAACCCATCGTAAATAGAATTTAACCGTCGTCGGTTATTTGCGACGGGGTTAGAACCCCGTCGCAAATAAATTTCAGGTGGTTTGGAGCGCATTTCGCGCCAAACTATTTACGACGGGTAAAAATAACCCGTTGCTAATAACATCTTATTTGGGACGGGAATAGTTTCCCGTCGCAAATAAGCCTTTCTGTAAGGTATTTTTATGGGAATTATTCCCGTCGCAAATAACCCGTCACTATTATCCATTTTTCCCGTAGTGATCTATGTCATATTATTTTTTATAAAGTATAAATATGTATAAAATATCATATTTATTCATTTAAAGTGTCCTTATTACCGTACATGTAAAATAGAAATGATAAAAACACATCACACCGTTTCTTGAGGTGGTATTCCATAGTAAACATAAGGGATGTTATTTATTTCAAACAGGATGGAAGGTTAGAAGATATATGTGATATTATAATTAATTAAGAATAATAATATCATAAATATATCATATAAATATTTATTAAATCCTTTTATCAATATATGTAAGGTGGTTCTGGAAAACAAAGGACAACATTTCACAAGGTAATACATCACCAAACACATGAAGGAATATTTCATTTCACATTTGATGGAGTTGGAGAGAGTTATATTAAATTAAACTACCAATGGATTATTGTTACCTACACATAAGTTTTTTAAATTACGTTATGTATTTCAATAGTTTTTGGAATATACCTTATGATTCATTATGATATGATATAATCTAGTGTATGTCTTCATTTTTAAATCATAACTATTAGAATTAATGGAAAGAACATCAATGCAAGTACTAAAAAGGGTAAGGATAATTGTATCTATAATGGTATTAAGCTAATATTTCAAAGGAATGTAGTCTACCAAGAAATCAAATCATACAAGGATATAGTATAGTATGATAATAAGATAGAGAAGAAGAGGGAACTATGGAAAATTATGGATGAAGGGATGTAGGTAAATAGTTATTTTTATATATATGATAATAATGAAAGAAAAAACATTGTATATTCCTAAGAAAAAAATAGATAACTTCAATTGTAGAGAAAAAGTATATAGGTATCATGATTTTAAGGGAATGAAATGATTATACAATATTTATTTCATAAACGATAAGGATATCGAGAATGATGAAAATAAATTCCCCATGTTTCAATGGAATAATATTCAGATTGAGTTAATGGATCATTGTAATGCTTAAGATATTACCATATATCACGATAATGATTGATGTTCATGCATTTCAATTCTAGAATGATGTTTTTTTATTTTATCAATTATTTCTTGGTTATATGAATTATGAAATATCTAATGATTTTAATACAATACTTTTTCATTAATAATTTTAAAGAATTTTTTTCGAGGGATTGATGACAAAAAAAAACAATTCAGTGATAAGGTAAACTTCGTGAAAAACATATTATTGAGGAAAATAAAAGGAATTATATGTTCCAAATTTTATGATAATGATTGTTTGATAAATTGTTGATCTCTATGGATAATATAAATTTCATATTATTAAAAAACATAAAACCAATTAATGATTTATGAAAATGTTGTTATGCTATCATTGATAGAGAATACAATATTTTTATATTTCATCAAAATATCAAATTAACTATGTTTTATAAGGGGAATATGGAAGAATGTATGTTTTTAATAATGTTTTATGTTAATTCAGGTTATTTCCATGTTTTAATAAAATACATGATGAAGGAATTAACATGTTTGGTACTTCATCATTAAAATACACTTTATATTTTTTTTGGGAATATTATGTAAATGTAGTAATATTACTTCTCAATGTGGTCTGAAATATTTAAGATGATCATTAAGGTTTACTCTCTCTATGAAAGGGATTGAATAAAAAATATTATTAATTGGATAATATTTCCCAAACAATTTTTATATTAAATATAGAAGGAATATAATGTTACCAATTTATGGATCATAAAAACTCTGGAAGGATAATTTTAGTGCATTAGGTACATAAATCATTTATTGATATTCATTTTTATTAGAGTAATTGAAGAATTGAAAAATGGTCAATGTTTAACAAAAGGATGAAATTGAAATTAGATAATAGATTCTTTTGAAGTGTATTTCCTTATATTGTTGAATAATAAAATAATTCCTTAACTCTACAAAAAAAGTTATCTCCATATCAAACTGCCACATAATACTATTATTTGTTATAAAAAATGGCCTTTTAAATTATCACAAATTTATGGTTTTGAGACCCCTAATAATCAATTTTTTCCACACTTTCTTTATTATTAATGAATTAAATCAATCCTTATTAACATTTAATATTTTCCTCAATTTCTATATCTTTATCTACCATCAATGCACTAAAACATAAAAACTTAGTTATATGTTGTTCTAGTGGACATTTATGCCTCTTTTTATATCTTATTATGATGAAATTATAATAAATAAATTATGTTGTGGTATTTTAAACAAATTATTTCAAAATTTCAAACCCATGTATACAGGCACCATTTTTAAATTTAGATGAAGAAATTCATTTATGGTTGGTCGAATAAAAAAACCTAAAATAATAAATATGATCATCATATTCAACTATATGCATGAAATGGAACACAAAGAAGAAAAATGAATATTAAATCCCATGAAATTATTATATATTTAAAACATTTAATAAATTCATTATATTACACAACATCCAACGCATTTGATAGTGTGTTTACTTGTGTTTCACACAACAACTTGTTTCATTGATATATTACATTATACAAAAGACTGATTTTTGGTGATTATTATTAATGTAATAATTTAAATGAAAAATATCTAATAACATTTAAATATAATGGTATGATGTGTATTAAATATATTATGAAAATTAATATTTATTTATTTTGATAGAATTTATTTAACAAAATAAAAACAAATTGACAATAAAGAACATATACTTATTAGAAACATTTTTTTGTGAAAATGGAGTTTTATCATAATTACATTGAATAATTATAATTATTAGGTGATATTAATAAAATTTAAATATTATATATCTTCACTAAATTAATTTTACATTCAACCAGTATATTTTATAAGTATCATAAAATTAAAAATCCATATTTAATCAAATAAATCTGACATTTTCTAAGAGGATTTTTGCTGCCACATAATGGTGAACTTTTTTTAAAAATATATTTTGAAAATATTTTAAAAAAATTAAAAAAATAAACTTCTCTTTTCGAATAAATATTTTAAAATTATATTATGTTTATTTTTTGTCATTTTTCTGAATATTTTCCTTTTTTATTAATATTGAAAATTTCTAAATTTTATTTGATTACTTATTATTCGTGTAACATATTTATATTGATAAAATTTATTTAAAAATTATTTTAACGAATAATTAGTCAAAGTAGACATATATTTAGCAAACAATTGTTACATTAATCCTTTCTATATTTAATTTCGATACAAAAAATTTCTAATCTTATTAATATTTTCACTTTAAAAAAATGATTTCTCATTCCGTGTACGGGATTAATTTAAAATTTAATTCTTCAAAAATTGTGAATTTAATTTTAATAAATTGATCAACTTTAATTAAAAAGGGAAATATATATTATCTAGTTATTTAAATTTAATTTTTAACCGTCATTATTATTTAAAACAGATAAAATTAAATAATGTAAATAAGGTAAATAATTGTTTTATGTATTACAATAATTTGTATTAAAATTATATTTACACAATCATAAAAAAATTATATAATTAATGAATTGTATCATTTTTAATAATTGGATAGATATTATCTAATAAAAATATTTTTAATTATATTCTTAAATGATAAATTATCTAGGTAAACAATAATATACAAGAAAATTTGGTAAAAACTATAATGATAAAATTGAGTATGTAATAACATGAAAAAGTACTTATTTTGCATCATGGATGTATTTATCAACCAAGTCATACATAACATGATTTATTGATAAATCATGGAGGAACATGAAGTAGGGATACCACCCGATATTGAATACTTTTGGGTATTTACTTGAATTCTACTCCTCTTACATTATAAAAGAGATTTCTATCTCCCTGAATTCATGAAACCTCTCATGTCATTATAATCTTAAAAACACTAGAATAATTACTTAAAACATACTTCCTATCATACAATTTTCCTAAAATGGTTTATACATCTTATCGAGGATGGATTTTTCTAAAAACCAAAATGTGATACCCATATAAAAAGTGATATTCATCAACAAACATTTTTTATTTCATCATAAAAAACATTTAATTTTTTGTATACAATTAATATATACAAAAAGTATCATCCATAAACAATAATATTTTTATTGTTTATGTTATTACCTATAACTACACTCATATTCATCATTTGGGTTAGGAAATTCTCATTCATTTTAATGGCTTACTACTTCTTCTGGAACTGTTGTATTATTTTTACATTCCACCTACCATGGATGGGAAAAATGGTTTACATAATATTTAAAAATGGTATTGATGATATTTAAAAATAATATTTTGTTATTTATTAGTTACATAATGCATACCATCATGATTTCATTTTTTGTGATTATGATAATGTCTTTTGTGTATACGACAGACTACCACCTTAAAAAGTGATGTGTTCATTCACACTAGACAGGGAATATAATAAGGTTGTGTTTAATAAAAATATTCCATATATATGAAAAAAATATGACCATTAAATTTTAATATACTGGAATATAATTAAATTTTCATTAATTTAATATGAAATAATAATAAAAACAACATTATTGTGTACATAAGTCCTGCCATCTCCATGATGGTGATTTCATTTTCTAGGACAAAAATTTATGGATTAAATTAAATAAATATATAATGAATATATACATTTTATTAAATTAATGTATTAAATTTTTGATATAATTAAATCCTGATGCAAGTAAGAATATAAAAATAACATGTAAAAATGTACTCTAAAATAATTTAATTATATAATATAATAATAAAACTAATAAAATATTATTAAAAATAGATGGAATGATGTTATAAAAGGATAATATATTATATAATAAATATTAATATGATTACAATAAAAATATATAATAGGATTAAAAAAATTATAATATATTTTATTAAAGTTTAGATGAAATGGTTTTGTGATGTTAGGGTTTCTTATATCACTTTTACATCAATTAGAGGTATGAAATATTATGCACATATATCTTTTTGTGGTTGATATATTTCCCATTTTGTATTAAATTTATTGAATTTATTTATAAAATATTAATATAATGTTTCATTTTATGTTATTTCCTTAATTGGGATTTCAATTTAAAATTTACCAATGTGGTAAGAGTTTATTTCACAATATCATCATTATTCCAGAAGAATTTTGCTAACATCTCCCTTGAGGAAATTTATTAATATTTTCTTCTTGAAATAAATATATATTTTTTATAATATTTTTATCCAGGTTATTTTCATGTAATAGTAATATTTTTGAACACTATTAAACATGAAATTAATGAAAATATATTTTAATAAAATATGACTTCATTTCCCATTAAGGTTGGAAATATGTTTTCCTAAAAACCTTGTTTTCTAAATATGTACTGAATATTTTTAACTTAACTCTTTATGAAATATTTATTACATAACAATATTTAAAAAATTATTCAATGTAATATTATTTTCACCTTTTGAAAAAATATCATTTCTTGACATTTTATAGTTCAAAATGAATTTTCATTATGATAGAAATAAAATATCATCCAACATGTCCATCATATCATTGAAAGTTCATTTACATGTTTATCAGTATCTTTAAGAAGAAAGAAGTAATAATGTATATTTTCAAGGAAAATTATCTTAAGAAAAATAAAATATAAATGGTTGTTTCATTGAGAATGTTTTTATATATCATCATATGGTAATCATTAATGAAAAAAACATTACCCTTACTCTATTGGTATTATATTGTATTGATATCATCCTTATTCTTTATTTGTACCGTTTTTAATCAGTTTGATGAGGTATGTACTATTGTGTAACTATTTAATTTACTCTGGAGGGTCTATGATAATATATGTGGGAAACCATTTACATTTTTTTGATAGTTCCAATCATGTTGTTATTGTTAATTGTGTTTCACCCCTTTCATATGATGAATTAATTAGTATCATATGTAATGTTTTGTTTCCACTATAGACTTTTGATGAATAGGAATGATTCATGAGACAAACTAGGTATGGGCTTGTCTAAGAACAATACCAGTTATAATTTTAGCGTCATGAATCCATGACTATATTAGACTCATTTCATGAAGCGATGATATAATTAAATTCATTTAATGAATCCATTTCATCATTATATTTCATATCAAGAATCCAAAATTTCAACATTAAGTTATCAATCCTTATAAATTCAATCATTTTTAATTTAGTTATTGATATTCAATGTAATTATTAAATTAGATAAAATATACATGGTTATGTTCCACTCTCATGTGATTATTTATATTTAATTATTTGATCACCTTTTATTCATAACATATTGAGTTTGTGTTATTTATTTAATGTAATGTGTTTAAATTATTTATCTTTTCATTTTGAATACAACTTATTTAGCCTATATTGTTCGCCTTCCCTTACTGATAATATGAGAACCCTATTTTTTTATATTTCATTAGGATGGATTCCATAAATTTTATTATGTTGTATATGAAGGGATATTCTATATGAAAAAACATTAGTCTTGATAAAAATTATGTTTTAATATTTGTATTCTATTATAATTAATGACTCATGTAGGTATCAAGGTTACCATGACTTCTAAACTATTTCATTTACTAGGTTGAAATTTCCTTTTATATTAATACAATGTGATTTTAGTAGGCATATACTCTAGGATTTTGGGGTCTCTGACACTAAAAAATAACACAGTACGTTATGTAGAGCATAAAACAGTAATATTTTCATTAATTAAATTGACAAATACTCATTATTGTTAAATGTGTGAAACATATACATATCATATGATATTAAAGTAAATATTAGCATAAATGAGTTGGTAATATCCTAATAGAGATGGTCGGATTTGAGCAAAGACATGGAATACTCAATACATTACTACCCACATAAGAAAACCAAGATGGCCAATGCATAGAGAACTAAATATCATTCGACATTATCCATGATGAATATTCAATGTGACCCAATACTCATGGGTCAACAACTACTGAAACAAGAATTCATGAGGGATGGAAATGATAATATCTTTCCCGAATGAGTACCCAAATATCTAATCATATAAATATTGATGAGGAAAATAGAAGACATTGAGATATATATATACATTGAATATTATTGAGTTAAATTTTTACCATATTGGAATTATAAGATTCTAGAAACAAATATGTATCCCTTATATAATATTATTAAATTATTTTGTTTTGGATGAGGAATATAGTTCATCATTATATTAAAATCTTAGAAATAAAAATATGTGTCTATATCTTGGAGAGAAATTCAATTGGGAAAACATTTCATGGGACATTTCAGAGTAAATATATTGATGTTTGGTGGGATAACAATGTAATGATAAATAAAAAAATATTAAGGAGGTAATAAAAAAAGTAATCAGGATTATATATATAATGGAAAAAACAAATACGTGTCTCATTTTAGGTCATTATAAAACGTCTAAAGGCTTTAATTGTATTTGGGTTGTAGTTGATTTCCATAAAATGTTTGTTTATTTTGTTATTACTGTTAATTATTCTTTCTTCAAACGTGTTATGTCTCATACCTGAATGAATTGGTATTTCTATATGCAATACCACTCTCAAATTTTTTTGACTGACATATAATGGTTAACAAAATTTTATTGGGATTTTTTCAAAAGGAATTGAATATATAGTTGAGCATTATAATTACTTTTCATCATCATATTTATTTTCAATCAAAAAGGAATATTCTTACTGTATATGTTATGTTTAAATCATTGTAATGGATTTGTAAGGTAGTTGACGCAAGAACATACCATTGATAGAGTTGTCATTTAATTATTGTTTCTACTATTTAATTCTAATGATACTATATAAGGATTTATATGGGATGACATACAGAACTCCATTATGTTACAATAATGTCAATGTGTTTAAGATTCAGTTATTGGAATTTTACCATTAGCTGTTATAAAATAACCAAGAAAATCAATTGATTATTTATACTAAATAAGGTTTAACAATGGTTATTTATATATTCATTACTATGATTAGGTTTTTGAAGTCAGAGTAAATATATTTCATTAAATATCACCCATGAAAATATTTATGAGATTTGGGAAGAAGAGAAAGTCGATCCCTAAATTTCTTATACAATTCAAAATAATTAATCATTTTTGGACTATATCTTATTACCTTACACATCCTCCAAACATATATTTAGTGCATGATGTGTTCCATGTGTAATTATTGAAAAATTAAACAGCTATAGAATTACATGTACTAAATTCATTGGTAGTACAACTTGAACAAGATCATTCATATAGAGAAAAACAACTAGAAATCGCGTATCATTGGGATGATGTGAAAAAAAACCAGACGAATCACCTGGTTGGTATTCTTTAAATAAATTTTATATTGGTATAAGTGACATGGTAAATCTAATATGTAATGATGAAAAAAACCATCATTTTTTTAATATTAATGAAATTTATAATAATGGATGATTTAAGGCTGTTTAATGTATCACCATGGGAGTTAATAATTTAATTCCCTTTAGAGTATTATTTTTCTTCAAATAGATTCAGATCCATGAAATACAAAACTAAAGTGAAAAAAGATTTATTATGATAGAATATTAAAAAATTCAAATTACATTTTCATATGACTAAATAAACCATACTAAATAAAATTGTAAAAAAATGATACTATATGCAAATAAAATAATAATGATTGAAATTACCTTCATCTTGATCTACAATATATATTATATTTTCCATGATAACTAGGGAATGATTAAGACATGATAGAAATATTTTTAGAAACCCAACAATGAAAATATAAAATATAATTCATTATATTAGATATGTATGTGAATATATATCCAATAATGTAAATTGACCATTATATATGTGATTGTTGGTTATATACACAATGACTATGTTACTATTTGATATATAACCATTGGATTAATGGTTATTGGATAAATTTTTTCATAATATGTATACATTTGTAGCTGTAATTAAATCATATAAAAATGAATTATTTATAAATAATATATCATTATTGAAATAAATAAATCATTATCAATTATTTGAAATTAATTATAATGAAAAAATATTTATTTTTATTCAATAAAAAAATTATTATTATTGTATTAATTAATGAATTTAGTATTTCAAAAAATAATGGATATAATATAATCCCAATGGATATAAATAAATTGAAAAATTATGTGATGTTTTTAAAATAAATTCCTATTAATGAGGGATAATCTTTATAAAGTATTTTTATGTATTTGTTATGTTTTATTTATCGTAGTAAATTAAAATATTTCCATAATAATGGATGATATCAATAAATTGTAAAGATAAAATGGACGAAAATTAATATATTCAAACTCTTTTATTTATTAGTTAATATGAAATATGATTATGAAAAATAAAATATTAATAAAATATTTCTCCAGAAAAATAGTTCTTTATATACATTTTATGATTTTATTTAAAATGAATATCATCAATATTTTTAAATTAAATTAAATTAAAAGGATTTTTTGTGGTAATATATATATATATAATTGCAAATAAGGCCAATATAATTTGTTCTGATAATTATTTTACAAATGAAAATATTATTTACTAAGATAAATATAAAAGAGATAATGAGGTCAAATTATGGAAAAATGTTATAAAATATCATACCACATTATCTCTAAATGGTGGTATATTATTATTATTGTCCTCCCCTCATCCTACTTCCATTCTTTGTAAACCATGGATACAAATTCCTCGTAAATATATTTTCCATTCACATTTACAAATGTGTGTTTAGAAGAATATCACTCAAAATCTTCTAAAAAGTATCCCTCATATCCTAAAATAAACCCACACCTTCCTATTGAGTTCTTCATGAACATATACCCACATTATATCCAATATATAAAACTAATCCATTTTGGAGACACATTTATAATTATACTGTAATAATAAACTTATTTTTAATAGGATCTCATATAATATATTATATGCATTAATTTATGTATTATCCTCTCTTTAACCATTATTATTTACCTTCTTCATCCATATATTCTAAAAATGATTAATAAAATTAAAGAAATTGAATTAAAATTATAATTATTATATTATAGTGATATTTTTACAATTAAATAAAATGTTCATATGTATTCATTCATTAGAACACATTCTTATTTACGTCGGTTTCCTGTAAACAAGAATGAAGTAATAACATTTACATCATCTTGGAATATGAAAACTAAAATACGGGTAAGATAATGTATATTTAAAATATGTCTCATTATCATTATCAAGTATTATTTTACAAATTATTTTTTCAAACCACAGTTGGGTTTTTCTTTGGGTTTATTTTAGGTGAATATGAAATATTATGGAATCCCATTGTGTAGGGAAATATTTCCACATGGATAAAAAACAATGTTTTTTCTATGGGAAATGTTGCACATCCATTTAGAGCTATTAGTGGTGGGGAATATCATTCACAAACCCTATATCCACCCTCCCTAAATTTAGAACCCAAAGACCGTGGGGGGTTTCATGGTTGAAGGTTGATTTATCAAAACATGCATCACATAGGAGAAATAATACCTCTTATTTATAAGGGTGCATAGTTAAGTAGCTCATTTTTTCAAACCATCCACACTATCTATGTTGCAGTGTGAAAAAAATTAGAGCACTAGACATTTATTTTAAAATATCTAAATCCCCATTTTGTTTTTGTAAACCTCCAATTTCACTGTAATATAATTTCCATCTTTTTGGGAGCACCCATGTCGATTCTGAGGTTGATCAGACCCCTTTCATTTTCAGTTGAAGATCGTGTTGATAGACCGAGTCCTCATTAGTAATAATTTCTTCCATGTTTATGATTTCATAATCTCATACCCTATACTATATAAAGAGGGTTGTATTTTATTCAGTTTTTTGATTTGATGGATCTTTTTTTATTGGATCTTGATACTAGGAATCGATCCCTGATCCCTTTTACCATGAGTTTTCTCACTATTATACCTCAAATTGGGGGTTCCATTTTGGATAGAATTCATCAACAATCTTATTATACGTGGTTTAATAATTATTTCACATAGTAAATATTATGATTTATTATATGAAATTTTGAGAATGTGTTTCCACATTGGGAATATTATTTTTAAATTTAATAGAACAATTTAATTCTATGAAATTCTTGAAACCCCCCATATCTCTTATTGGAGCGATTGGAAAATGATGAGACTAGATTAATGGCAATCCCTAGGGTGTTCTAATTATCCATCAATGGTATTTATGATATATAATGGGTAAATAATGGGTGTACGATGTTTTTTAATCCAATCGACATGTCATGTTTTGTAATGGTATTTAATGGGAGGAAATGGTTTACCTTTGATGATTGAATGTTAAATTAATAATATTTGATAAATGTGTTTATAATGGAATTTTTTTTTACATTGGAATAAAGTAAAGAACCAATATTGTTGTTTATAATTGGGATGTTTCATTTTGATGTGAATTGTTTAATAAAAATATTAATGATGAATATATTTTATATAAATATGTTTTATCTGATATTTATAATCGATTGATATATGGGATGTGGGTGGTGGAATGATTCTCAAAATACCCACAATATTCCAAAATATTTCCCTAGGAACACATTCAATGCATGTCAACTATAATGTATCGACACAGACTGATGGTCTAAATAAAAAGAAGATGTGGGATGGAGAATGAATCTCTACCCACATGATTCCCAGACTGATGCTCTAGGCCTCCCTCATATAGGTACGTGGAATGATGTTCCATGGTACTAGAAATTAAATAGGAATTAAATGTATAGTATTTTTTGATGGTATAATGAAATGTCATAACACTATGCATTGTGGTTCAGACATTGAAATGAGAATAAGAATTTATGATAAGTTATTAGGGTTACTTTGAACCCGAGGGTGGGGGTATGTTGTTAATTTAAGAATATTAAATGTTAAAACTATTTACATTATAATTGGTATCATATTTATTCATACAATGGGACACACTAGCATGTACTTGATATTTATTTATACACCATTAGTGGTGGCCTACTATGTCTTACACACACCCTACTCAAGCTTTTAAATCATTACCAAAATATATGTTATATTTTGATGAAATGATATAGATTTGATACCTATATTTTGTAGTTGTTTTTGGAATCGAGAATGAGCATGGATAAGGGGAAAATACATGATTTTGGGAAACACCTATTATTTTTCATTATGTCATTATTTTGGGTTTTCATTTAACAGTTGTCCCTTATATGACATGATTTGGATATTTTTTTCCTCAATTTGATTAATCATGTGATGCTTGGCCTTATATTGATTTTTTCATTATCTTGGTTATTTCATAATACCGTTTTATATTTTTATTTATCTCCACTATTCAATACTTATTAAAGAGGGTATAATATCCCCCCATATAATAAATTATAACCTCAATACTTATAGTAATTATCTAACCTAAGAGTAGGATCACTTGAGGTCATGTAGCAAACCAGTTTGGGGAACTGCCAGGTGGAACCCGTGTCAGGATGTCCAAAACTGGAAAAGGTGGTAGATTTATTTTATTTTATCATGTCATAATATTTGGTAAATTTTTATAGGATAATTTGATGATTCTAGGATTCTTAATAGTATTGTTAATGGGGATAGTTTTCCAATGTGCTGCAAAAAAAAACAAGTACCCAAGGTGGTATTATTTTTACAAATGTTTTCATTTAATGTTGAATGTTATTTCACCTTTTGTGAAGAACTAGTTAGTTGATGATTTTACTATCTCTGAATTTTACTCATGGACTAGTATGGAATTAGATTTTTTTTATAAATGAATCATTCTAAGAACTTATTATTTCATTTGACATGCATCATTTTAGTCATAAATGGAAAGGCATGTATTGTGTGAGTTGTTGAAATAAATTTTGTTAAGTAATATAAAATAAAATAAACCCAAATAAGTAATTTGAAAGTTAAAATGATTATAATAATTATAATTGATTAAAATGGGTTCCAAATGATAAATATTTAATTTTGAATGTTTTTGACCCTATGATAGACATGGCCACGGTTAGGGATAAATGAGGGTAGTGATGGTTCTTTGGATTATACCGTTTGGTTTAGTATGGGGATAAATTATAAGAGAGTTTTTATGAAACGTCTTATGTAAATATGATAATGATTAATTATCATCCCTAATATTGGTGTATATAATTTTAGATACATGCCTCTACAACATTGTTTTCTTTTTTGACCTTGGGAAGACATGGCTGGAAATATGACTACAAAAATAGAACCATGGGCTGCAATAGATATAGGTGAAGGATCCATAGTGAAGTTCTATGTGAAATTTTCTCAGATAATGTACTTCATGGATAGTTACCTAATGTGGGTTTTGTGAGATATGTGTGAACTGATATGAAGATGATGTTGTATCACCCTCTAATCATCACTGAAGAAGGTGGAACTATCCCAGATGTGTTCTGTATTATTTATATCTAGAAAATCCATTGCAATTTAGAGACTCATAATGAGTGGAATTTCATATTGGATACCAATATGATTCACATAATAGTAATGAACTGGCTAGATATTTAGACATGAGATGAGCAGCTAGGGAACATTGTGTGGAAATCCATTCAGGAGAGTTTTTTTAAAAATATTACCTAGATATTCTTATGAAATAGCGTGTAATATAGTTAATTTGGTCTACCCAATAGAGAATGGTGATGATAGACCATTCAGGTCACTTAATTATCATGAAACTCTTTATCCGACATTTGATATGGGGTGAGAAAGATGTAGTGAAATGTTTTTAAGATGGAATTTTATTTGAGATTAACTCTTAGGTCATCAAATCTTGGTTGCATTTATTTTGAGGTGGTAAATTAGGCTCTCATTTCTATGTTGAAACCTAAGGGACACATCCGTTAGAGTATATGTGGTTTTTTTGAGATGGCATGGGGAAGGTTTTTTCAATATACAAGTCATATTTATGATGACATTAAATTGTTAAGTGGAAAATAGATTTTCATATGAGATGGATCAGTTACCTAGTGCAATGCTCATGTTCTTTTCCATCAGTGCATTAAGCATAGTCACTATCATTACTAGTGTCCTTGACAACTAGTAGAGTTCCCAATATGTTTCAGGATGGGACATCTACAATAGTATTTCAAGAACCTATGGTAGATTGATATTGATTTAAAAACAAGATCTGACTAGTGTATGAAATGGGGGACTTATTCCACATACTATTATTAAATTTATAGTATGAGTGGATGTGCTGGATGTGGATGTGGAGGTGGTTATTTATAGAAATAGCACCAATATCATCATAATAGTGTTGAATTATGGGGTCTGAATATATGACATGGTACATCGATCGTACATTTGAATGCATTTCTGCATAATCATATGGATGGATATGGTTTACCATTGATATTAATAGGTTTTATTATTTTATACATCCTGATTTTAAGTGATCAATTCAATTCAAGATCATCTCGTTATATTAATCTTCTAAAAATATAAATGTGTTTTTTCTAAAAGTGGATGTTTTGAGTTGGGGTTATGACTATCAACATACTATTTGGAGTGAGGTATAAGGACATAAATTTAAGAAATGGATGTTCTCTAGATATTTGAGTGTATAATTTCTGTTGGGATATTTGCATACTTCAAATTTTAAGTCTTTATATGATTTTTGATTAGATATGTTGGTATGATACAAATACCAAATTTATTTTTAACATGGGGAGTGTGAACATTATGTCTCTTAAGAGTTAAAATTATGTTCATTATTGAAAATGGGATATCTATGAAAACTGTACAGGGTTAGTTCATCGCAATATGCGGGGGATCAATGCCCAGGTTGATAGTCATCTACTGAATAATAGTAGTGTGGATCATAATATCATTCCACTGGTAGTTGATCAATTCATGGACTTGTTTCCAAATGTTTTTTCAAGGATGCCACATGATGGAGATGGTAGGTTTACAATTTTTCTCATGCATTGAGATAAACTTTCATATATTCCTCATTATATAATTGAACAAAATTAGTATCAAGGAATTAATACTTTGTTGTAACAATTGATGAATAACAAATTTTTCTATCAGAGTATGTCACCTTGGGGTTATATACTGTATTTTATGATGGTTGATGGGGAATTACATTAATGTGTTGATTAATAGATGTCGACCTAAATGATATTGAATAAAAAGTATCCTCTTCCATTTATTGATGTTATCATTTATTGGTTTATAGGATATTGTGTCCTCTCTATGATTGACTTGAAGTCAGTGTATCAGCTGTTGAGAGTATGACCGTCTGATACACCATAGTGTGCTTTCAGATGTAGCTATGGCCAATATGAATCCCTCATGATGTCAATGGAGCTGAAAAATACTCCAGTTGTGTTTATTTTCAAGAAATAAAATCTTGCACCTTCATCTGTATCATTTTTTTGTTATTTTTGTTGGATAAAATCATGGTGTACTCTGAGACACATGATGATCATTCCACGACATCTTGACATCTTACTAATTACACTAATATATATTTGGCTATACGAAAAGATATCTAGGTGTTAATTATGGGTACAAATTGTGCATTTCTAATGACACATCTTCTCTAATGACAATGTTTTAATCGTCCAATAGTAGGAGTTTGCAGTGTTTTTATTGGTGTATCCCAGGACTGATTTTGAAATTTAATGATTTATAAGGCCCCATGGTTAATATCATAGTATTTTCCTTGAGTTTTTTCATTTTTTAGAAATAATTATGTTATTGAAAATGGAGGGAATCAATTTTGATTGTTCAGGAGTATGTGATAATTCTTTCTAGAAACGAAATAATCATTTGACTACTGAATTGATCTCGATCCTACCCGAACTAGTATAGATGTATAAAATAATTTTTTATACTCTTGGGATAGACATGGATACGTTTTGATGTTGGGTCGCCAAGTGGTGGTGTTTATTTTACAAAAGTTAAGGCCACATAAGTTAATTACCTAATATATGATCTCAAGATCGATGTAATGACTAATGCCTTAATGTGTGGGCATCATTACTTTTTGGAAGAAAATTTTATTGCACTTATAGAATGTTTTTAAAAGATTGTTTTGGAAATGAGATGCAAACCTATGATTGTCAATATTGGTTGAGTTTATGAAAATGTTTGATTTTTATATTTCCTATTCACTAGGAAGGGAAAATATGTTACTCATTATCTATGAAGGAAAATATATAGTCAAGTAGTTCATGAGTCATGTTCTAAGTGTATGATTATGACCATACTAGATGGGATGCATATTGAGCTTTTGGAGGAATAAAAGTGGATGATCATTATATCCTTATCAGTTGAGTCCATATTCATATGATGGATCGTAGAGAGGTGTTAAATGGATCCAGAGTGTCTTTACTTTAGGGAAAGACTTTATTATTGGAAGTCACCTACAAATTAGAGTATATATGAGTTTGAGATCATATATCTCTAAGACTGGATGTTGAGATTATGTGTATGAGTGAGGAGTTGATGAATAATTTTTGTCCCTTAGAGTGTGTGGTGCACCCTTGTCTTACTGAAATTTTTTGTGGTCATTAGAGATAGTATTGGTGGGTGGAATAAAATGGATATTGTAAGGTTCATGAAAGGAGGATATAGTCATAAACTGGTGAAGGCTGAGCATCAAAGACTTAGTGGTTTACTACATACAAATTACTATTCTATAATGGATTTGGGATGATGATACCATGGATTTTATGGTGGGGTATAAGAGGAAGCATCAAAATAATGATGTGATTTCAGTAATTTGAAATGGTTGAAAACAGTATATAATATCTTGAGTGTCAAGGGGACATTTAGAGAGGACCAGTTTGGTGAGATATATTTCCATGATATAACCAATATAAACGGGTTACCATGGAGTCTAGTTTTTGAACTGTTGATGATCCTTTCTGTCACGGAGTCTAATGAACAGAAAAGGGGAATACATTAAGCACAAATAGATTCATTCTTTAAATAACATCAAAAATTGAAAAAGGAATGAACAAGGAAATCATTATGAATGTGTCATGAAAGTTTTATTCTAGTCGCGGTAGTCACTTATGAACCTATATTCCTTTTTTCCAAGGTGTTCAGTGCCCTATAAATAGACCCTGTGGGCCCCCCATTTCAATAATGAATTTTCCAAAACTCAGATTCAATCTCTGGTCATCCAAGTCTTTTTCTGAGGTCATCCGAACACTTCTAAGGTAATCCTTTTCCTAGAATGGAAGTTCTAAAGAGGAAGAATAAGACCTAAGTGTCAGAACTCATCAATACGTGTGTGTTGTAGTGTCCAACCCATAAGGTAAATGGAAACACTTGTGCGCCTCCTTGCCCTCTCAAGGGAACTTGCACGCCAACCTTTTTGAATCCTCTATGGAGGTAATAAGGGCTTGAGTTCAATGTCACCAAATTATTACCCTACAAATTATTCCTCACCTAAGGTGACTCATGTCAGGCATGTATACTTGCACGACCAGAACATGCATGCTAGAACCATACATGGGCACCTTCTTCTTAGTCACCTCCTTTCCCCAAATCCAATACTCTTCATTAAGACATGGACTTCAAAACCCTCTTCAAATCCATTTATGGAAGGGTTCCTTTGTTGGACTCATTATCTGAGAGGAATATAAATTGGGCCTCCTACACAGGATTAAGCCCCAATTATAATTCCACTTTAATTTGGGCCTCCTCCTCAGGATTAAGACCCAAATCATATGTTACTTTAACATTGGTCCTCCTTCTCAAGGTTAAGCCTCATTTTATAAGTCCCATTTAAGTTGGGAATCCTTCTTTAATTTGGGCCTCCTTCTCAGGATTAAGCCCCACATCATCCTTCATATCTGAATCTTTCTTGGAACCATTATCAAGTTTACTAATAATTCTTGTTTTTCACACCGATCATGACCCACGTGGGCTTAGAGTGTAAAAGTAATCATGACATATTTTTTGGGGCCATTTAACTATGCATAAACGCCATGTTTCTTTCCCCAAACTATGTGTACTTTGATCTCTGCCTTTAATGTAGAGTACGTAGGAATCCTTTATAAAGATCAATCCCAGCTTTCATTAATTCTTTTCCACCCCATATGACGTTAAATTATATCCTTCTTATCGAAATACATGGGTTATGATTCCATTCCGTTTTACAAGGATACGTAGGTATCCCGTCTATGGGTATGATCCCAACTCTGAAATAAACCTTGTATTTCTGAATGACAATAAAATTCAAGTTCCCCACTGAGTGTCTTTCAAACTAGTATAATCATCATAATGACCATGAGATTTCTATATAATGTATTGAAGGATACAATTTACTATGAATCTCCAATATGTACGGATGATTCTCCATCAATAAATAACCTCAAATACATATAAAATATTCTCTAAATATCATACATACCAATCATTTATTTCAAAATCGAATGGAAAACTCATTTAACATTTGGTGAATTAATATGTATTCATGAACATAACTTAAATCTATAAGAGAGTCCTAGAGTAGGTAATAATTCCCCTAAAAAAGGTGTGATGAGTCTGACCTCCCATCCACTTGACCAATGAAAATTCTTAAGCCTCATCGGTCCACAACTAATGGGCACCTACCATTAGAAAGTTGGTCTAAATGGATATATAATCATTGGATGTTTCTGGTTCTACGAAAAAACCCATTAGAAACAGAGTAGAAAGTTTTATCCATAAAAAAACAAGTTCATCCTCATTTCCAAAAGGGAAAAATGGTGAACCCGAAGTTACTATTTAACCAAGTTAAATGATGTTTTGATTATTTGTTAGGCCCCTATTTAACTCAATGGCAGGGCCAACAAAGAAATAAATCACATATTTGTTCACCCAAAAGACGTAGTATAGCCAAGCTTATCTTGATTCTGTCTGTTATATCAAATAGGAACTCATTTCCATGATCTCTCTGCAATATAAAAAAGGATTATTTAAAGTTCACACATATGAATGCCTCAGCTATTACTCATGATGGATCCTTGTCTGTTCTTAGGAAGACATCACCTACTCAGTGTCTTCAATGTCGGGTGTCAATTGAATTGGTGAGGGAATACCATCAACATGGTACCATCCCAACTCTGGAATCCTCTGGACAAGCCCTCCAAGTTAATAAATCACCCTGGTTGTCCGGACACCGACGACCAGGGGTCAAGAAGCCGGTGGTGCCAACCACCGTCTCGAACTGTTTTGGGTCGTTATCCCCGGAATGAAATCACCAGTCTCTCCCATATTATAGGGAGGTGAATGAAGTTGTCACCCAATGCCTCAATTCAAGAAGACAGGATTCTGTTATGAGGGATCCCATCAACAATTTCCACGACACTCGTGCGGTAGTGCACCCTCAACATGATGAGGGTAACGCCTTTCGGGGTTCGGCTCAGGTTTCTCAAACCCGACCATGCACGATGAACCACCAGAGGTGAAATTCGGACAATAGGGAGTTGGTATTTTCTTCTGTACCCTCTGGAGAAGTCCATCAAGTAATGTAGATGGTGAACAATTTTTGGGCATATACACTCGTCCGTCCTCATTTTATTTCCCACAAGACTGATTTGGTAGTAACACACTAATCCTAGCAAGAAATTCCAGTGGATTATTATAGGTATGCATATACACCTTTTTATAATTCATCAGCTAGTTAGCAGGCTCGTTTGACTACTCCCAAAGAAACTATATAATTAAATATGGTGGAGAAAAATCCATGGGAACATACACCTGCAATTTATTAGGCTAACCAACTGTCTTATTTGGTATCACCCAGAGATGTCAATTGGAAGGATCCAATGACAAGCAGGAGGCAAACACAATTTTGTGCCCCCACATATGAGTACTATCAGAATTCATTGAAAGGAAAAGGAGGAAAGGGGGCGGCACATACACCTAATCTAGACACATAATGGACATATATTCTCGTTCCGGCAGTAGAATTCATTAAGTACATTCTAACCATGGTGAAAGAGTAGATAAATATCCATGCCCATATTCTGGATACCTGTCATAATATTATAAAAACATCAGCAGAATAAAAGGGAAAGAATCATAGCTATATACCTATCAGTGGAGTGACTCATCAACATATCACTTTGAAGAAGATACACACCTCTATCCCAGTCCAGGAGGGTTTTGGGAAATACTCTCCCATGTCATACGGATAGTCATGTCGGGCACAAACACCAGATTTGAATTGAGATAATCAGTCTGACCTGAAAATTTCTATTGAGCAGGCACGTACACCTACCAAATATAATAGCATTCATCAAATAGTTATTTCAAAAGTCAGTAAGAATTCATCTAATAAAAATACACATCCATCGTAGTCAAGAAATAAAGATCCAATCTGCAATAATGCCTTGCTCGATGTTGTAGTTCTTGATGTGCTCAGAATATTGTCTATTGCAACTCAAGATTGTACTCTCTCATTTCTAGATTCCAGAAGTAACAATAATAATTCTGAAGTTCTTCATTAGACATTTTCTCATGAAGGCTTGTTTCATGAATATTCAGTCGATCTCGAAATATCATCCTCAGATGAGAGTACGAATAACCCTCTACATGGCCAAAAGACCAAGGATCAAGTGGTTTCATCATTTTTTGTAACCCACCATGGTGGTCCTCCCAATGATGATGAATTTTGCTATGAAAGTATTCTCTGTAGTGGTAATTCACAATTCCTAGAAAATTATTCAATGGAAAATGGAGTAATGAGAAAGCCCTCTTATCTTGAGGCACTTGAAAATGTGAACCCTATCATGTTTGATGCCTTACTATTAGTGGGTTAAATTCTTTTTCAATCATAAGATTGCCAGGGGTGTAGGTCATTCTCTTAACCACCTATGGGTCATTCATCTTCTAATTTGACAAATGATTTCTCTACCAATTTTTTTGAATATGATTAAGAAATAAATATGCACCGGCTTTGGTCCAATCAGGTAGAAGAATCTTCATCTAATGATAAAGAGGAAGTATTGAATGTGAGAAAACAACTGGTCAAAGGTGATGCACCAGTCACGTTTTGGCCTTGGGCTGACTCTCAGTATGATATTCTAGAAATGTTGACTGAAGATTGTATTCATGATATTCTTCTCAAATTGTGGAAAAATACATGTTACTTAAAAGAGAAATTTTTTTTTTGATGAATAAGAAAATCAAGTCAAGAAAATAGAAGGGTTACAATGCCATGTCGATTTGGCATCACTCTCAATATCCTGACATCCAATGGTAGAAAAGAAGTATAGAGCCCTTCAGCATTCATGCCAGGGCACGTTAAAAATTTTGTGCTAGTTAATTACCAATACCTCATCTGGTATTCCTATCATGGGATGGGGTGTTCATGGAGAAGTGAAATTCATAGTACTCTCACCAGTACAAACACGACTTTTAGCGGCCGCCAAAAGCCGTCACTAAAGGTCTATAGCAGTCGCCAAGCATCCGCCAAAAGGTGGCCATTTATAGTCTGTCGTTGTTCCTATCAGTGATCTCCATTTGGCGGACGCTGAAGTTCAGCAGGTATGACCAACAAAAGCCACCATTTTGGATGCCGCTATACGGATGACCAATAGTGGTCGCTGTTTTGCAGGCGCTTTAGGTAACCCGAACACAGGCTACAGTGGCCGCCAAATGGCAGCCGCTGTAGCTTTTAATTTTTAAACAAAAAAATAAAAAATACTATGAATAATACATATATCTCATCGTCATCTTCCATGCTCCGCAACCCTCATCAAATATAACTACATATCAAAATTTAATAATAAATTTAGTACCAAATAAAACCTATAAACAAATAATTGAAACAAATTAACATATTTCAATTCAAATATACTATAACAGATCGAAAGTATATTCATAATTTCGATTATCATTTTAAAAATTTAAAATCGTAAATTCTATGGTTCTATTTACATTGTTCCCATGTGATTTCAGGTCAATCTTATGTCGTACTCTCTGACTTTGACCGTTAGAGGCCCATTTTGGCCGTTTATGGCACTAGAAGTATGTTCTCGGTCACCATGGGCACACGACACCCCTAATTGGAATGTCATCTACCCAACCACTTTACAATTAACTCACCTGTTGTTGTCGTCCGATTTTAGGCCAATCTGAAGTCGTTCGGCTGGTTTGGACCACCCCATGCGCATTTCGGAAGCGCGCCCAACTCTTAAAATGAACATATTGAGCTGTTGCATGCAAACCGAATTTCCGATTGATGTTCCGTTTCCAAATACATGTCAAGAATAATAATTACATTGTTCCCCTCTGATTTTAGGTCAATCTGATGATGTACGATGTGAATTTGACCATTGGAAGCCCGTTTTGGACTTTTATGGCACCTGAAGTGCATTCTCGGTCAACACGGTCACACAGAACCTCCGATTGAATTTAAATATTTCTTACCACTTCACAATTCACTCACTCGTTGTTGTCGTCATATTTAAGGCCAATCCGACGTCATTTGGCCAGTTTGGACCACCCCACCCGTGTTTCGAAAGCGCGCCCAACACTTAAAAAGTGCATATTGAGCAGTTGCGTGCAAACCGCACCTCCGATTGACATGTCGTCTCCTCATACATCTCAAGAATAATAATAAATTGTTTCCCTTGTTATTTCAGGTCAATTCAATATCGTACTCTATAAATTTGATAGTTAGAGGGCTACTTTGGCCTTTTGTGGCACCTGAAGTGCGTTCTCAGTCAGTGCGGGCACACAGAACCTCCTAATGGCATTTCGTCTGCCCGAACACTTCAAATTTCACTCAACTATTGTTTTCGTATGATTTCAGGCCAATCTGACGTCGTTTGGCCGGTTTAGACCACCACACGCGCTTTTCGGAAGCGCGCCCAACTCTTAAGAAGCACATATTTAGCAATTTCATGAAAACCGCACATCTGATTGACATGTCGCTTATTCATACACATCATTAATAATATGTAAATTGTTCCCAATGTGATTTCAGGACTATCTGATTTCATACACTCTGAATTTGACCGTTAGAGGCCCGTTTTGGCCTTTTATGGCACCTGAAGTGCGTTCTCGGTCAGCGTGCGCACATGACACCTCTGATTGGTGTGCCATCGGCCCAACCACTTTAAAAATCACTCACACATTGTTGTCGTTCGATTACAGGCCAATCCGACATAGTCCGGCCAGTCTGGACCACCCCACACGCGTTTCGGAAGCGCGCCAAACACTTCAAAAGCGCATATTGAGCCATTTCATGAAACTCACATGTCTGATTGACGTTCCATCTCTTTTTACATGTCAAGAAAAATAATTACATTGTTCCCCTATGATTTCAGGTCAATATGATGTCGTAAGCTCTAACTTTGACCATTAGAGGTCTGTTTTGGCCGTTTATGTCATCAGAAGTGCGTTCTCGGTCAGCGCGTGCACACGACACCTCTGATTGGCATGTCGTCTGCCCGACCACTTCACAATTCACTCACACATTGTTTTCGTCCAATTTCAGGCCAATTCGATGTCGTTTGGATAGTTTGGACCACCCCACGCGCGTTTCGGATGCGCACCCCACAATTAAAAAGAGCATATTGAGTCATTGCATGGAAACCGCATGTCTTATTGACTTTCTGTATCCTCCTACACGTCAAGAATAATAATTAAATTGTTACTCTATGATTTCTAGTCAATCCGATATCGTACGATGTGAATTTGACTGTTGGAGGCCCGTTTTTGCCTTTTGTGGCACCAAAAGTGTGTTCTCGGTCAGTGCGGGCACACAACACCATCGATTGGAGTGACGTCTACCAGAACACTACACAATTCACTCACACGTTGATGTTGTTCAATTTCAGGAAAATACGACGTCGTTCGGCCTATTTGGACCGCCCACACGTGTTTTAGAAGCGCACCCAACACATAAAAAGTGCATATTTAGCTGTTGCGTGCAAACCACGCGTCCAATTGACGTGTCGTCTCCTCGTACATGTCATGAATAATAATTAAATTGTTCCCGCTGTGATTTCAGTTCAATCTGATGTTGTACGCTCTAAATTTTACCATTATAGACCCATTTTGGCATTTTATGGCACCATAAGTGCGTTCTTGATCAGCGCGGTCACACAGCACCTAAGATTGGCATGTCGTCTTCCCGACCACTTCAAAATTTACTCACCCATTGTTTCAGTCCAATTTCTGGCCAATCAGATGTCGTTCGTCTAGTTTGGACCACCCCACACACGTTGGGGATGCGCACCAAACACTTAAAAAGTGTATATTGAGCCGTTGCGTGCAAACCGTATGTCCAATAAACATTTAGTCTCCTTGTAAACGTCCATAATAATAATTACATTGTTCCCCATGTGATTTTAGGTCAATCAGATGTTGTACGCTATGCATTTGACAGTTAGAGGCCCGTTTTGGCCTTTTATGGCACCTGAAGTGCGTTCTCGGTCAGAGCACGCACACGGCACATCCGATTGGCGTGTTATCTACCCGATCACTTCACAATTCACTCACCCATTGTTGTCATTAGATTTCAGGCCAATCCGAAATTGTTCGTCTAGTTTGGACCACCCCACACACGTTTCAAAAGCGCACCCGACACTTAAAAAGCGTATATTGATCCGTTTCGAGCAAAATGCACATCTGATTGACGTGTTGCCTCCTCGTACACATCAAGAACAATAATTACATTATTCCCCTATGATTTCAGGTCAATCCAATGTCGTACACTCTAACTTTGATCGTTAGAGGCCCGTTTTGGCCGTTTATGGCACCAGAAGTGCGTTCTTGGTCACCGTGGGCACACGACACCTCCGATTGGAATTCCGTCTACCCGACCAATTCAAAATTCACTCAACCGTTGTTGCCGCCCGATTTCTGGCCAATCCGACGTCGTTCGACAAGTTTGGACCACCCTACGTGCATTTCGGAAGTGTGCCCAACACATAAAAAGCGCATATTGAGTCGTTTCGTGCAAACCTCATGTCTGATCGACGTTCTATCTCCTAGTACATGTCACGAATAATAATTAACTTGTTCCCATGTGATTTCCGGTCAATCTGATGTCGTATGCTGTGAATTTGACCGTTGGAGGCCCGCTTTGGCCGTTTATGGCACCAGAAGTGCGTTCTCGATCAGCGCGGGCACACATCACCTATGATTGGCTTTCCATCTGCTTGACCACTTAAAAATTCAATCAACCATTGTTTTCGTCCGTTTTCAGGCCAATCCGACGTCGTTCGTATGGTTTGGGCCACCCTACTTGCGTTTCGGAAGCGCGCCCAACACTTAAAAAGAACATATTGAGCCGTTACGCGCAATCCGCACATCCGATTGATGTGACTTCTCCTTGTACATGTCAATAATAATACTTACATTGTCCCCCCTATGATTTCAGGTCAATCCGATGTTTTACGCTCTGAATTTGACCGTTGGAGGCCAGTTTTGGCCTTTAATGGCACCTGAAGTGCGTTCTCGGTCAGCGCAGGCACACGACACCTCCGATTGGTGTGCTGTCTGCCCGAACAATTCACAATTTACTCACCCATTGTTTTTGTCTGATTTCTGGCCTATTTGACATCGTTCAGCCGGTTTGGACAACCCCATGTGCGTTTCGGCAGTGCGCCCAACACATAAAAAGCACATATTGAGCCATTTCACAAAAACCGCACGTATGATTGACGTGTCGTGTCCTCGTACACATAAAGAATAATAATTAAATTGTTCCCCTATGATTTCAGGTGAATCTGATGTCGTATGCTCTGAATATGACCGTTAGAGACCCGTTTTGGCCTTTATAGCACCATAAGTGAATTCTCAGTCAGCACGGGCACACGACACCTCTGATTGGCGTGCCGTCTACCCGACCACTTCACAATTCACTCACCCGTTGTTGTCATCCAATTTTAGGCCAATTCGACGTCGTTCGGCCAGTTTGGACCACCCCACTCTCATTTCGGAAGCGCGCGCAACAATTAAAAAGGGCATATTGAGCCGTTGCGAGAAAACCGCACGTCTGATTGACATTTCGTCTCCTCATAAACATCAAAAATAATAATTACATTATCCCCCCTGTGATTTCTGGTCATTTCGATGTCGTACACTATGAATTCGACCATTAGAGGCCCGTTTTGGCCTTTTATGGCACCTGAAGTGCGTTCTCGGTCAACACGCTCACACGACACCTCTGATTGGTGTTCTGTCTGCACGAACACATCATAATTATCTCAGCCATTGTTTTCGTCCGATTACAGGCTAATCCAATATCGTTCGGTCAGTCTGGACCACCCCACGCGCGATTCAGAAGCGCGCCCAACACTTAAAAAGTGCATATTGAGCCGTTGCGCGCAAACCGCACGTCATATTGACGTTTTGTATCCTCGTACACATCTAGAATAATAATTACATTGTTGACCTAGGATTTCAAGTCAATCTGATGTCGTACGCCTTGACTTTGACTGTTAGAGGCCCGTTTTGGCCGTTTATGGCACCAAAAGTGCGTTCTCAGTCAGCACCCACACACGGCACCTCCGATTGGCATGAAGTCTACCCGACCACTTCAAAATTCACTCACACATTTTTGGAGTCCGATTTCAGGCCAATACGACATCGTTCGGCTGGTTTGGACTACCCCTCCCGAGTTTCTGATGCGCACCCAATGATTAAAAAGTGCATATTGAGTCGTTGTGTGCAAACCACACATCGGATTGATGTTTTGTCTCCACATACACGTCAATAATAAAAATCAAAATTTTCCCCTGTGATTTCGGTCAATCCGATGTCATACGCTGTGAATTTGACCGTTGGTGGCCCGTTTTGGCCTTTTATGGCACCAGAAGTGTGTTCTCAGTCAGCACAGGCACACGATAACTCCGATTGGTGTGCCGTCTGCCCGACCACTTCACAATTCACTCACCCGTTGTTTTCGTCCGACATTAGGCCAATCTGACGGCGTTCGGACGGTTTGGACCACCCCACGCGCGTTACGGTAGCGCGCTCAACACTTAAAAAGCACATATTGAGCTGTTGCGCACAAACCACAAGTCCGATTGACATGCCGCCTCTTGGTACATGTCAAGAATAATAATTACATTGTTCCCCCAGTGATTTCAGGTCAATTGGATGTCTTACACTTGGAATTTGACCGTTACAGACCCGTTTTGGCCTTTTATGGCACCGGAAGTGCGTTCTCGGTCAGCGCGGGCACACGACACCTCCAATTGGCATTCCGTCTACCCAAACACTTCACAACTCACTCACCCGTTGTTGTCATCCGATTTTAGGACAATCCGACATCATTCGGCCAGTCTGGACAAACCCATGCGTGTTTCGGAAGCGCACCTAACACTTAAAAAGCGCATATTGAACCGTTGTGTGCAAACCACACGTCTGATTGATGTGTCATCTCCTCTTACATGTCAAGAATAATAATTACATTGTTCCCCCTATGATTTCAGGTCAATCTGATGTCGTAAACTTCGAGTTTGACAGTTAGAGGCCCGTTTTGGCCTTTTATGGCACCTGAAATGCGTTCTCTGTCAGCGCGCGCACACGACACCTTTGATTGGCTTTTCGTCTGCTCGATCACTTCAAAATTTACTCACCAAATGTTTTCGTCCGATTTCAGGACAATCCAAGATCTTTATTCTAGTTTTGACCACCCCATGCGCATTTCCGAAGCGTGCCCAACACTTAAAAAGCGCATATTGAGCTGTTGCATGCAAACCACACGTCCGATTGACATGATGTCTCCTTATAAAAGTCAAGAATATAAATTGCATTGAATCCTAGGAACTATATAAAGATAAAGATATCGGAAGAGTTCTTGGGATTCTCCTAAGAAACAACTTCTTGAACTTTCTCTCCATCCACTAAAACACCTTTTTTCTAAGATTATTTGACCCATTAACTATACCTAATCAATACAAAAGTGACATATATTTAGTTTGGCATATAGTCGATGATCGATAAGTGTAATTTTGATGATATCATGATATGGGTATGATCACATCAGTTTTGGAGTGCACAAATATGTCATCCACAAATACTAGATAATTCATCAACAAAAATGAAATTACCTCATGCATGGGGTTCAACCCCATATGGACCACCAATATCAATGTGATGTCTACCAGTTGTATTCGGAGCCTGCAATATATATCAATTTTATATATCTTAAAAATATCAATAAAATTAAATCTGAGTATGGTTTGTTTTAATTTTTACATGTGGAGTCACTTGTTGCGTCGTCAACTAATCGATATGTGAGGACATCTGTGACAACCTCTCCTCATACTCTGCATGAAACTGCTGAAACTGCGCGTCCATATTGCGCTGCATATCCTGCATGGAAGCATCTATCTTAGTATGTGTGCGCATCCCTGAATCTCTACATGCACCCATCGCATCTTCTCTAACAACTGCACGTCGTGGGACACCACCGCCATAAGTCAAAGAATAACCATGACCATCACACCCCACGACACGGTGAAATATTTCGTCTCTACACATACTACTAGGATGTTTCTCCTCTGGAAACTCTTCTAACTGACTGTCAAACTGAGCCTATAGAATATAATAAATCAATGAACAAATATGAATAATTTATATAAAATAAAAATATATTTATTAGTAAATAATTTTCTCACTATAACACCGGCAACATAGGGATCACCCGCCCTACGAGTCCTCACCCATATGGACATCTGATCAATCGGCTCACCATATTGGTGTAACTATAATAAAGGGTTTCACCATGTTATACTACAACATTTTTCAAATATGAATGAACTTTGAATTTTAAACTTACATCATGTCTGAGCTGTGACACATGTTGAGTGCCAAGTCTAGAAGGCGTGCCCTGCATTACCCGATTATGTGAATGACAAGCAGACTCGGTCTAAATTTAATATATTAAATTAATATAAATTTGATAAATTAGTCATTTATATATGAAAATTAATAAATATTACCATCACCACCTCACTCGACCAAAATGAAACCAAATCCTGCCACTGCTCGGGAAGAATGCCCGGTGGGACTCGCTGTATAATGTCGGGTACACCGGCAAATGGTGTCCAGTAATCTCTCTCCACACTTGACTTTTAATCCTTCCATAATTTTCAACATTCAGACATACATACAGCTCAAAAAATATCTGGATAGGATGTCAAATTATCCTATTAAAAAAATTTAAGTATAGGGGACAATAATAATAACAATATCAAGAAAAATTAAACAATAAATTTACCTGAACCTCCCTCCATAATCTATCCACTGTTTCCTGGGAGAAAGAACTCCATTCACGAGTCGTCAGAGGAAATATGTGTGAGTCTCATATCATATTCCCAAACTGATGACTCAATACAGTACCACCTTCTCCGACTAGATGAAATGTGTCATCAAATAACACATCCAATCGGGCTCCAGAGTTCAAGGATCGAACCCCTCTACCATGACCCCTGCGTCTGCTGGAAGACGCACTAGATCCTAATAATCATAAATTCATAATTCAATTACAATAAAAATTAATGATTACAAATAGTTATGGAAATATACACAGAACATTACAATCAATTAATTTAAAAAAATGAAAACATACATACTGAAAACATCAGGTGAACAACTGTGACCACCCTGTGACATTAATACATTAAAAGAAATTATAGTAAAATCAAGCAATTTTTATACATATAAAACTCATAAATATTTTTACAAACAATAACTGGGGATATTATTACAATTTTCACTAATCATTAAAGTCTATCGTATTTCTTTCAATTGTCTTTCTATCCCATTTTATATCTTCATGTTGTACAACTACTGTTGTTTGGTTAAATGTTTGATCAGGATATGAGACAACATCAGGTTCCTCTTGGTTAATCAGAAAACCCCCTCTTCTAGACATTTTCACCAAAACATTCCAATAAGAATCAATGCCAACAATATAATCATGTTCTGCCTGCGATGTCTGTATGAAGGGATCACTTCTTACTCGGTCATCTTTATATATAATATTTCTAACATTTACTAATGTAAATTAGAAGATATAAACTATCGTTAAACGAACTGGATCGACCCCATCACACCTTAACAATATGTTCTTTAAACCACAACCATAAACACACTCAAGAATATATCTCAGCAATCCATAATTATAACCCGCATCAAAAAAAAGAACAACCAACACCACTATTTTTTGTGGATCAGTTCATGTCAACATCACTAATACGAAATCAGAATTCGTTAGCATCCAAAGACTTGTAGCGTCGAGCTGTAATAAATGGACCATCAGATAGTTGGTTGAGTTATTCTCTCACATGATGGGTTAAATCATGTAACTTTTGAAAATGCAAAATTCACATATATAGTTTAATGGACAAAGGATTGTGAAAATACAACTAAGTCGCACTATAAAAATATTAAAACAATTATACATACTTGAGTCTTGAACCACTCATGAAATGTGTTGAAATGATGTTTTTGAATTTGATAGTCAGTTGCACGGGGACTTTCACGTTTCAACTCAGTGATATGCATCCTATATCACAACACAATTCAAGGTATGAAATAAAATAAATATAGAAAAAAATACACATAAACTATGAATCTTACTGTATTAATGGAAAAACCGATGGATTGTTGAACAACACATATCGATGAGCTTGATCCCACTCATCATTCCGCATATCAAACGTTATTCCTTCTCCAATTCGACCCCCGTCATTCTGGGAGGGTTTATCTATATTTTTTTCAACCTCATCAATATATGAAGAACAAAAATTAGTACACTCATCCATTAAATATCCAGTGGAAATTGAGGCTTCCAGAAGATCTTTGTTGCGCACATATTGTTTCAATGTATTTATGTATCACTCTATTGGATACATCCACCTGAATTGTACGGGACCGCCAATAGTAACTTCACAAGTTAAATGAAAGGTAAAGTGAACCATGACCTCAAAAAAATATGGTGGAAATAATTTTTATAGGTGACATAGTGCAAGTAAAATTTTGTCTTGACGGTTTGTCAAATCACTCATGCGATGATTACTTGAACAGAGTTGTCTGAAAAAATTTGAAACTTCAATCAACAGATCAAAAACCTGGGTAGGTAAGCAATCACAAATTGCTATAGGAATTTACTATTGAAGCAAAATATGATTATCGTGTCTTTTCAACCCATGTAATGGCATGCTCGTCATATTCACATGCTTGTAAATATTAGAGCAATAACCATCTAGCACCTTAACAGACTTCAAATTTGATATAATTGTTTGTTTCTCTTTTTAACTCGTTGTGTTCTGTGTTGTAGGCATGGATGCATGATTTCCTTCCCCCTGTTCTAAATGTAATGGTTTTATCAATCCCATTTCTTGCAAATCACATCGAGCATTAGCAATATCCTTTAATTTCCCCTTGACGCCTAAAATGGTGGACAGTATATTAGCACATACATTTTTTTCAATGTGCATCACATTCAAATTATGTCTTAAAATATTATATTTCCAATAAGGAAATACAAAAAAATACTCTGTTTCTTCCAATTATGACTGTGCTATCTATTTTCAGCAGGAATAGAGGGCAATGTAGGAGCCAATAAATCTTGAAAATCATACCTTCTACGGATGTTTTCTTGATCAAGTTTTGAACAAATTTAATCCCCAGACAATATTTGTGGTGATGGTTCATACAATATATTCCCATAAAATGATACACAGTCTTTTATGAACATGTACAATAAAGTAAGAAAGCGCATGTGACCAATATATGCCCACTTTCTACAATTCATAAGCCATATAGATTTCATACTCTTATTACAATAAGGGCATGAAAATTCTCTTTTTGTTCTGCAACCTGATAAGTTAGCATATGTTGGGAAATCATTAATAGTTCCTAACAAAGCGGCCTAAAGTCTAAACATTTCATTAGCTTACAAGTCAAAAGTCATTACACCATCGACCCAAAATTCATGTGTCTCATCAATCAGAGGTTGCATGTAAACATCAATTTTATTGCCAGGTCCCCATGGTCCATCAATTAGAATTGACACTAACAAAAAAGGTTTCTTCATACATTCCCAGGGGGGGATGTTGTATGGAACCAAAACCACTGGCCATGTACTATGTGTCGCACCAACGATGGACCTAAATGGTTTAAAACCATATACTATCAAACCCAGTCAAATATTACGATCATCTTGGGAAAAGTATTGGTTTCTTTGATCAATCTCTTTCTATGCCAAATAATCTGCTGGGTGTGTTAATTTATCAACCTATTTCTTTCTCTTTGAATGCAAAGTCATAAATTTCGAAAGTTTTTTGACATGAAGAATCTCGTCAGTCTCAGTTTCAGTGGGAAATAATGCATCTATTTACCGGATACTTGTTTCCCTTGATTCAAGACTATCCTTGGAAGAATCTGACTACGTTTATTAATTTCATTGGTCTTCCACCTGGATGTATAGAAAATAGAAAAAATATTTAATTGTGCATTTTCTTTTCTGAACAACATAAAATTTTTCTGACAGACATCAATTGTATCATATGTAAAACCAAGATCACCGGTATACTTCCGAGCTTGATAGAATGACTCTAGAATCTTCACTCAAGGAGGGAGTACTTTCTTCAAAAATACAAATAACATGTCGAATGAGGTGTCTGACCATTGGTTCAAATCCTTCAGGTGTAAAAATTCAACGATGAATGTAAGTTTACTAAATTTAGTGCATCCATGAAATAATTCAGTATGCTCTTCATCAAGAATATCAAATAATTTCAATTATTCTCTATCTGCTGAAGTAAAGGGATTACCTGATCCAATGTCGTCATATACAACAAAACTGTCTTCAGGTTGAAACTGGTACATCATATCATTGACCATTATGTTAATCAAATCAACTGTTCTCAAATCCACATTCACAAGAATACTTTCTGAGTGATGACATGAAACAAAATCTTATCCATGACGTGTCCATGTATTATAGTTTTTCAAAAACCCATTCAAAAACAAATGTTTTCTAACACTGTCTTGTTTGGAGATATATCTATTTGTACATTTCCTACATGGACAACTAATCATATCCCTTGTAAATCTGTTGATGAAATCCATAAATTTCTTAATCCCCTCAAAATATTTAGCCGAAAAACTATCTTGCATATCAATCCAGCTCTTATCCATATCTGTATTTAATAGAAATCAAAAGTGACATATCTTATTTAAATTCTAAATAAACACATATCATTAAATTTAAAAACCAATGACTTCAAATCTAAATTTTAAGGATAAAAAACATTACCTATAGAGCACTCGACTGCAGGTAACATGGTGTGTCTCGATTGTAGATTCATGATGGCGTAGCAACATGATGACAAGGGTTCGATGACCGGAATCAAAAGTGGAGGAACCACTAGAGAAAGAATGGGAGGGTTCTACATGGCAGGGCACGACGAACTGGAAGGTTCCGACAAAGGCAGGATGTGAGTACTCGCTGGAGGGATGCATCGGGGTCGAGAGGGGACGAAGGGGCAGGACTGTTCGAAGGTGCAGCGCAGGCTGTCAGGGTCGTGGGTGGTGTAGCGTGGGGTTGCAGGTGGCGCAGGGGGTCGCCAGGGTTGCGGGTGGCACAGCGCGGGGTCGGGGTCATCGAGGGTCACTGGTGGTTGGGGTCACCAGGGGTCAGGTCGCCGGGGGTATCCATGTGTCATCGGGGCTCACAGGGGCTCGCCGAGGTTCGGGGTCGCAGGGGTCACTGGGGGTCAGGGAGGCCAGGGGCAGGGTCGGTGGGGGTGAGGTCGCAGGGGTCAGGGTTGCAGGGTCGGGGGGTTAGGGGGCAGGGTAGGGGAGGGTAATTTGACGGGGGGGGGGGGGTCGAGAGGGGAAAAGGGGTAAAATTAGGTCTCGTGTGCAGCGGTCGATGTTGGTAGCATTAGCGGCCACCAAATGGAGGCCGCTACAGGTCTCCCGCCTCCAAAATTAAAAATTCTAGTAGTGTCTCTAGTGAATAAATCCCACCAAATGTGGTCTCATTCAATGTTATTTCCCTCTGATAGCCACATCTAGATGGTTTTGTTCATAATCATTGGTTTTTCCAAGAACATGCCTCAACTAGTTCATCCCACACTCTGGAATATAAAGAACAAGTTGTTGAATTACTCTTGCATCAAGAAAATGAGAATATCTAACAGGCTTCTCTTTTAGAGCATGCACATCATCAGGTGACAGAAGAGACAAAAATAATTCAACAGTCATCTAAGCCAGGTTATTTGAGAGGATTTCGGATGATGCATCCATCTAATTTCGGAACTAAATCCCACAAAATATGGAGAGCTTTTAAGAATGTTTCAGATGTATAAAATCAAGAGCTATCTCAGCTTACCAGACTAGGGACTCTTTTAATCCAACCCTTGGGAACAGCAGATAGGATTCAAGGAGTTGAGAAAGAATAGTAGGAATAACCCCAGTCCACTGGACTGGGGGATTTTTCAAATTTTCAATCTCTTCCTTAGTGAATGTCAGTCTTCTCTTGATTTGATAAGAATCCAAAAGAGGTACGCAAAGAAGAATTATCAGGAGATTCCCTCCAAATTATAGTTCATTAAGAAGTTCTTGAGGGATCAACCAAACAAAAGGCAATGTCACATTGAGGACATGGAAGAAGACAATATCACAGAAATGATGATATAAGGGATGCAATGTGTTATGAATCGATAAATGTCACCAATTCCATTGTCACTGATCCCCCATAACATGAGGTACACATAGAGGAATCAGATGAGAAATTACCTAAGAGGTTGTACACATAGAAATAAATTAAGAAGGTGTGCGTACCAAAAGCCAGAGGGCTGCCCAGAGGCATGATATTCCTTCAGGTAATTCCCTTCCATACTCTAGAAAGGAACATACCATGTAAAATTGTAAAAATAAGGTTACATCCCAACATACCTCTAGAGAAGGCCAATCACTCTCATTAGAGGAAAGGTTCGCACAACAAAGAAGAAGAAATGAAGGAGTTAAGGATATTAAATGTAGAACTACTTCAGGTTAGTCTTCCTCCTAAGCATGTTGAAGTTAGTCTGTCAAGGTAATTCATTGCAGCTACTAGGATGGATCAAGAATATCCTAATTTACAAGTACACCCTCGCAGGTCATATCATATGGTTCATTCACAACAACAACTTGTTGAACTACCATCAGTTGCAGTACCAGTTACCAAACCCATCCAAACTCCAATTATTGCACCTACTCAGGTACAAGCTCATCCAGATGTTTCCAAGAAATTAATAACCACTCTGGAGTCATTAACATCTCGGTTGAAAGCCATGGAGGGAAAAAGTGCACTAGTTCAACTGAAAAAGAATGCTTACCTGGAATGGGTGGATGAAATCCCCACCCCCATCAAATTTTTCTAATACCACATTCTAAATTTTGAATGGTTTTGGAGACCCAGAACATCACTTAAAACATTATGATTCTCATTGTGATCCTATGATGGGAACTCCTCAACAAAAAGATGCAGTTATGCCCAGATGTTTTGTGCAGTCCTTATATGGACTGATTTTTTCTGGTATACATGTTTGCAGCCTCGGTCAATTACCAGGTGGGAAGATCTACATCAATGCTTTCTTCTCTAATTTAGATCAACTTTGCCAAAGACAATAGTTTTTGTTCATACCAATTGCAATAAAAGGAAAAATGAATGATTTTCAGATTTCATTGCTCGATGGAAGAGATTAACATATTCGTTATGTTTAGAAATCCATCAAGAAGAATTTTTTCCAATTTGTATGGAAAATTTCTATGATAAATTACGCACACCGTTGATCCATGTGAAATACACAAGATGATTTCGAGACCTTACTTCAATTGCTCAGCAGATTGAAGAGTCTCTTATAAAGACAAAGGCTAAAAGTCATGTAATTCCAATAGTTCCAGGAAGGAGAATAGGGAAAGTAAAGACTACTACAGTTACACTTAAACAAGAACTTGTACCTGATTCCACTTAGAAACCTTCATCATAGATAAGGGTTCCACCTTCTAAGCATCAACAATAGAGTCTGTGTCTTGAAGATGATCAATGAGATAAAATAAGGAATCAATTTGAGGATTTAATGAATAATTTTTATTCTTTCTGAAATAAACAAGTTTCTGTTTACTTCATTTCGGCATTGGAAAATAATTTGGTTTAGTTTCCAAGGACTAAAAGGATGAACAAGGAAGGAGATGAAGACATCCCCAACAATTTCCCATTACATCAGATGTTGGTGCATCCCATTAAGGAGTGTTTTTTCTTCAAGGACCTCCTGAAAAAGATGGTGGACTCTAGACTGGTAAAACTAAAAGGTTCTTTAGCCGAGGTAGCATGGTTAACTACTACTAATCCAGAGGAATAAGGAGAGTGGAATGATGTCAGAAGCATTAATGCGTAGAAATATGATAATTGTATGGTTAGGAAAATGTTCAACCGAACTCACACCATTTTAATAACAAAATTGAATCAACCAATTGTGTCTTCTTCTATAAATTTCATAGAAAAATCCCCGTCCTAAGTGTAACTCCCTATGTATGTCTGAATGCTACATTTAAGTATGTTATGAATGCCACAAGTTTCCTTTATGATTTATGATTTCTTTGTGAATTCCATATATACTATTATTTTGTTAGTTCATTTGAAGGGATTATGTTTTAGGATGGAAAAGAATGATTTCTTTTATTATTATATATCAATGGACTATTGTTTTATTTCCTTATTTTATATCCCTTATTGAGATTTTTAAGCTCATCCCATGTTTTTAAATCTTTTCCACATAACATAAATTTGAATAAGGTCATGGAGGGGATCAAGGAAATGTTATGTTATCTAAAATATAGAACTATACATGTTTTTTTGATGATTTTATTTTTTGAAAAAAATTGGATAAAGTAGAAGTTTCAAATTTGTAATTTTGAAATGGAATGTAACATTTATGCCATAATTCTCAAAAATCGATAACTGAAAATATCCTCAATGTAATTTATTAAATAAATTCCTGATTATGTAATGTTTAAGGATGGGGGATTATAGATTAGTTTTGGGAACTATGAAAGTGTTCTATATAAACTAGTTTTGAACAAAAACATATTGGATGATGATCATAGTTATATATTCAAAATATATCCTATATGTATGATGATAAATAGTTATTTGAATGATTATTTCGAATGGGAAAAGGTATAGATAGGGATTTATGGGTATATATAACTAATCTTGGTCGATTAGAATGTTAATGTTGAGTGAACATTTTCTAATGGCATTTGACAAAAATTTACAATACCAGAATGAAAATGGGTAAATAATTACCACAGATTTTATTATTTGACTCCAAAAATATGTCTAAAAACCATAATGTTATGGACCACCCTTAAACATTGCTTTTTCTAGAGATAATTCCATAATTTGACTTTAATTAAAATTGAGGATATTTTTGGGTTTAGAGATTTAGAGAAATAGATCGTAACTTATAAATAATATATTGAAAATTATAAGTAGACACTTCTACTCCCTACCCAATTTTTTTTCCTAAAACAAAAACACTATAAAAATAAGCATGACATTATTCCATGTTTTAACAACATAACTATTCCTTGATACCATCCTTGACTCTCTACTTCTTTATGTCATGTGAAATACATTTCAAAACATGGGGTGAGAATAAAAATTTTCGTAAGGGATACATAATGAATGAAAACTGTTAGTGTTGGGATAACATTAATAACATGAATACATTATTACAATGTAATACCTTTTTACCTTTAAGAAGTGATAAATATACATCACAGAATATATTCTAATTTTATACCCATTCTCTGACCAAAATATTACCACAAGACCCTAGAAATCAATATATAACATATAAAGGTATCTTGGGACACAAACATGCAAAAATGGAATTCCCATATTGTCGACATCCATACATATCGTTAAATGGATGAAACATATGACTGACTTCCATACCAAATGATTTGTGGGTTATAATGTAACCACATATCCTTCGATTATCACATAACCAACCATTACTTGGTTTATCACATTACCAACTTCTATTTGGTTTATAAAGTGACCACCCATCAAATATACAAGCACCAATATATAATAATAACAAATAAAATTTTAAAACTATCAAAACATCACTAATAGAAATTCATTTTCAATGATAAGAATTAATTTCATGATATTGAAATACATCATCCATTTAAATAAATCAATAAAAAAAAGAACCAAAAATGGAAAATGGTTTCCATTTCCGTTTGAAAACATTAAGTCATATAGAAGAAACCAAATATTGAATAACGGTTATTGCAGTGGAGAGGTCGTTGTCAACACATATGTTAAAAACATTCCCTTTTTAATATAGTAAAGCAATGGGTTGAAAAATTATTCCCTTTGAATTAAAATAAATGTTAAATGGTTTTATTATACACTATATAAATGAAGGAGGTTTATATTGTCAATGAATATCTCCATGAAAGAAGATTGAGGCGAAGTCTCTTACCTTGAGTATGATTCATCATGTATGTCCCTTGTTTATCCTTAATAATATACGTAAGTAAATTTCTACTTGATTATGATCCTTTTTCATGTTTTTCATTACATTAAATATCTTATGACCATGTTATTAAAATTATATAATTACTTATGTTAATATCAGTCATTTTGTCGATATTGGGTACTTGAGTCAAAAATGATATTGTCATAATTACAAATTGGTCATGCGGTAAACAATATATTATATCTAGAATAGTATTAATGATTTAAATATCATATACACTCAATATATATGTATTTATATTAGTCCATAATATTTTCATATAAGAAATGAAATGCATCGTTCATGGAGATGGTAAGTTGTATGTAAGCATGAACGCTACTTTAATTTATTTGTCATATTAATGAAATGAAAACATATTGAAAAATATGTTTATTATAATTCTAGTATAATATAATATGAAATATTTTTTACATAATTTAATTAAATCCATCCTTATATGTTCAATGTATGTCATGAATGAGTCATATCACGTTGAGGGGGTGGTAGTCTGCTCTTCTATAAATGAAATTATCGTATTTACACATCATGAAAAGCATAAAGGTATAAATTTTTATAAAAATGTTATAGTATAATAGAGAAAATATAAATATAATATATACCATATATAAATTAAGTTCCATCACAATTCCCACTATGAGAGATGGTATGAGAAAATAGAGCAATTATCTTTTCGTGAGACTGCAGTTCTCTGTACACCGAAACTGTATGTTCGTATCAATTAGATAGAGGTGTGCTTGAGTGTAGTTAGAATAATTCACCTAAAAAAATTCCTAGTATATTGAGGAAATTTTTTTTATGTAATCAATGATACATAATATCATTGGGATTTTAGAAATAAAATAATTGAAAGGAACTTAAGAGAATAAGTTACTTCTAAATCGGTTAAATTCATTTGATTTGAACAAAAAGGATTTATTGTATTACCTTATTCACTAGTTAAGGATTCTCGTTAGATGATATGAATGTTTGGATCTTCTTTTGTATGAGTATGGACAATACAAAGGGACAAAGATGTGTGATTACATGGGTGGTGGGGATGCCATTTTATATGAGAGAGGACGGACACTTTATGAATGTATTGAAATGTTATTTTATTAGAAAATAATTTTATATTTCTAGTATCCACAAATAATTTATTTAAAATATAAAATGTTTGTGGGTCTAAAAAGCATCAACAAATATGTTTTATACAAGTCAATGTCACAAATTTAACATTAGAATATAGCTTTAACACTTAGTTAATTAATTTGATTCCTACCATGTCTTCTTGTATATTTATACTATATAGTTAATATTGTTACTATAAAATGACAATGAATCATCAAGTGGTTAAATAATGAAATTTTAAAAATTAACTAATTCATTTTGTTGAATCGTTTAATTTTAGGACTATTATATCATTTAACCAAATATTATTTGTTTTAAAAACTCATTAAGGATAATTTTTATTCGATTAATATCATGACTTATTAAAAATCCCTAACAACATGATTATTTATCAAAATAATCATTAATTAAAATATAACAACTAATAACCATACCAAATTTTTTTCCCATTTAAATTGATTCAAAATAAATTTATTTTAATATTTATAATCTCATTTATTTAAATAAATAATTAATAATGTAATCACTACATCATTATTTTGTCATAGATTAATTTTTTTATTTGATGTCTAAAAAATTTTAGATAAAAAACCATGATATATGAAATCTTTATATATTTCTAATGAATATTTATATTCAATATTATGACTTATATAACCCATTATAAAACTTGTTTTACTAAAATTAACATGCTTATGTTACATATTTCTTTAGAGTAAATTAACTATTATAAAATGTCATTTTCACATCCATGTTGCTTCATGGGGTCCAAAATGGACCTAAATATGCCAATGGTCAGAAATATATCATAAAATAGGATTAAAACACGTGTTAGGGTAGTTTAATATTATTATAATATTATTTTTTTACCCTTATTTACAGGATATACCCTTTAATCGTGGTAGAAAAATAATTAGTGAAGTTTCAATTCATAATGTCAAAAAATAAAAGTTACATATTTAAAAAATTTTAAACTTCGGATTCCAAACATATTATCCTTTTTTATAAATTAAAAACACAAATTTTGAAGTAATTAATTACAATTTTATTTCTTTTTACAAAATCAAAAATCATGTTTTTATGCAGTAATAACTATAAAAAAATTAACATGTGTTTATGTAAAATTTTAAAGTTAAATTACATTAAATGAAAAAATTGGATTAATTTTAAAAATTACAATCCATTTAAACGTGATATCCAATTAAAATAATAATCTAAGAAATATAAATAGATTATATTAAAAGGAAATTTTTAATTAAAATAATGTATTCTTCATTATTCATAAAAAGATGAATTTTATTAGAAATAATATATTTCATCCAATGTTAATTTTTATGTTCAAAATATAAATAAGAAATATATTTTTTCAAATTTTACATATAAAAGTGACATAAAATATATTTAAAAATTCTTCTCCAACAAAAGGTGGTAAACTGAACATTTAAAAAATATTAGTGTTTTTCATGTATAAAATTGTAGTCATTTTCATTTTAAGACTATAATTTTGTTGTATAACTATAAAACAACTAAATAAAAGTATAACAATGTTGTTGTTATATCTTTTCATTCCTGCCATTACAACAGTTATGTGTTAACTACCATTTATAACTATAATATTATGAAATTATATTTCGGTATTACTCAATGTTGTGTGAAACATATGATTTTAAAGAAACATGTTATTGCGTGTTGGGTAATATATTAGTCAAAATTTCCTTTATAACATAAAATTAATATTTTCCTCATAAAAAATAATAGATTTGAAAATGTATTATTCTATAAATACTAAGGATTCAACATCATTTCCCCCTTTTGGAAATTTCATCTCTATAATTTTATGTATTGATCAAATAAGTGAGAGTATTTCTCCCTCAAAGAATTTTGATATTCCAATATTACCCCTTCAACCATATGGTTTTTTCACAAAACATTAACCTGAAGGATCTCCAAATTTTTTAACATTTTCTCTCTATAGGAAAATAGATATACTGGCTATTCAACATAAAAATATTCCCTTCCAACTGAACTACATTTATACTCAAAACATGAGATAGATCTAGCATATAATTTATCAGCATTGAAACATGAAAAAAAAATGTGTACCTGGGATTAAGATGAATGTAGATCCACTATATAAGAAACTAATCCATAATTCTATTGGATTTCATAGTGTCCAATGAACCTCAGACTTAGAATTACCTTTTTTAAAAAATGTATCACACTTTTACTTGAGAAACATTGAAAAAGACATGATTACCTACCTCCAAATAAAAATCCTTCCTTCAATTATCCACATATGGTTTTTCCTTTAAATTGATATCCATATATTCTTTTGAATCAACTAAAAATTTTCAGCAATAAATTCTTATGATTATGGTCCGATTAAATTATTTTCACCAACTTTATCCCACAAAGCTAGAGTTCGACACTACTTTCCATATTATGCATCAAATAGTTCAAAATATATAATGGAATGAAAACTATTATTATAATAAAAATATATCAAAGAAATATGTTGGTCCCACTACCCTAGTCATCCATTGAATAATAACATAGCATATCCTCCACAGTCTGAATTATTTGTTATGTCTGCCCTTATCATTGAGGATGAAAAGATGTATTGAAATTTATTTCATTTCCCAATTAATTCTAAATGAATTTACAAATGTTAAAAGTGATCCAGGGATCCTGATCAGATATAATGAATATGGGAACTCAAAGTAACCTAACTATCTATTTAATATACAATTGAGAAAGTTTATCTATAAAGTGGGTATCACTTATAGGATGAAAATGAGAAGACTTAGATATTTGATCAATTATAACACAAATTTCATTGTTACCATGATATTTTTTTTGTAACATTACAACAAAATCCATGTAAACATTTTCCAATTTCCACTCTATAAAGGGAAATTAATGAAGGATCCCTTTTTGTAACATCAACTCTGCATTAACCTTCGGATAAATCAAACACTTCATAGTAATGTCATCAATATCTCTTTTAATTTCTCCCCACTAAAATACTGCCAATGTTATCTATACATCATTGTAATGCTAGTAAGAACTGAAAATGGAGAACTATGAGCTTTACATAAAAAATAATTCTTCAACTATGAATCTCAAGGAACCCATAATCTCTTTAAAACCTATAAAAAATCATTATAAATGATAAATTCAGGTAACATTACCTTAATAACCAACTCTACCTTTTTCTGTAACTCAATGTATTATTTTGGTGATTGCTTTATATTTTATAAGAGAGATGATTTTGCTACCTCATAAATCAAAAAAAATCAATTCCCTTCACAAAAAATCTCAATAAAAAATTCAATAAATCATAAACCAAAGGATCTCATTCCAAATGTAGAATGGTTAATGTAGCATTATCCTTTCGACTCAAATAATCTTCCACATTATTTTACCTTCAAATATGGTAATGGATCTTGCAATAAAAATACAATATTAATTCTATAAACCTCTTCTATCATAGGGTTTATTATTTTTGATTGATTATATACTTCAAAATTTTGTGAATAGTATAAATTTCACACTTTACACCATGAAAATGACGCCTCAATATTTATAATTCAAAACAACAACAACAACTTACAAATCATGTGTAGGGTAATTCAACTCATGAGGTTTCAACTGACATGAAGAATAAGAAATTACATGATCATTCTTCATTAGTACATAACCAATTCCTTTCAATAAATCATCACTATAAATAACAAATTCACCATTTCATGAAGGCAAGACTAAAACTACAAAATTTATAAATCTTCTTCTCAGTTCCTGAAATAATCCTAAATTTTTTTCCTGATGAATTTAACTCCCTTGCATGTTATCAAAGATAGGGGTCTAGATAGCGGAAAAAATATTTCAACAAACATTATCTAATAACCCTCAAAACAATGAAAACAATGAATCTCTATGATATTGGTAGATCATGGCCACCATACAAAAACATATGTTTAGGAATGTTTAACAATTATTCCATTTTTACAAACAATATGACCACAAAAATAAATTTTTTTCAACCAAAATTCACTATTAATTAACATTCCATATAGTTTCCATTCATTTACGTTTTTCAAAACAATACTTATGGGACTTTCATGTTCCTATCAACCTTTAAAATATACAATGATATCATCAATAAAAACGACCACAAACTGATCCATAAATTGATGAAAGACTTCATTACAAAGATTCATCAATATAGTAGTTTCATTAGATAACCAAAATGAAATAACTCCAAATTCATAATTCCCATTGATAGTTTGGAAAGCTTTATTTGGAATATCATCCTCCTTCACCTTCAGCAGATGGTACCCAGACCTCAATTAAATCTTAAAAAATTACTAAGATCCATGAAGCTAATCAAAAAAATATTCAATATAGGGAAACATATATATGTTATTAAAAGATATGTTATTCAATTATATGAAATCAATATATATTATCATTTAACCATCTTTCTTTTAAAAAAATAAAACTAGAGCACACCATTGTCAAGTACTAGGTCGAATGAATCCTTTATCAAGTATTTCATAAAAAATTTATTTAATTCCACTAGTTCTAAATGAACCATTATATATGGGGGTGTATAAATATGTTTTAAATCAACCACTAAATCAATACAAAATTGAACCTCCTTATTGGGAAAAATACCATGCATTTAATTGGAAAAAACATATGTTAATACATTCACTACTAGAATGTCACCGATAAAAATAGGTTCATTATTTTCATAAACATGATCTAGATAATTATCACTTCCATAATTGATCAATCATTCTAATTTATAATATATTAAAAAAGGTTCGATTTCATTGAATAAACAATCTTGTCTTCCCAATAAATTTTAGTATGATAAAGTGAAATCCATTCCACATCCAAAATCATATCAAATTGTACTGTGGAATGTTATACAAGATTTGAAGGAAGGATTAGCCCACTAATGATAATAAGGAGATTAATTTATATATAATATGATTTAATACTTCAAACCTAAGTTTTTAACAAATGTTTTATATCAATTTAATGAGATTCAATATCCAATTTACTTGCAAACCTATAAAAAATGAGAAAATGTGAAGATCCATAGTCAAAGAGACTATTGGTATATTTTTATGAAACCTGTAACCTACATGTCACCACTTCACTAGATGGTCCCACATCAACCATAGTAGTTGAAAATTATTTTTCCATGCCCCACAACTTTCGATATTTCTAGTTTCTACCATGTGTAATCAGCTTTCAACACACATTGGCATAATTTCTTAACCCATTGCAAGTAATTCATCATATCAATTGTTTTTCATTTCATATTTGATCATCTTCGTTAAATTTATGAGCTATATGACCCTTCATAAAACATCAAATGAACTTACATGATTTTGTGATAAATTCTCTAGGATTCATTTTACCACACTTCTCACAAGTTGGAAATTCGGTTTTCATAAGTCTAGGGTTCATTAATGAATTTCGTCCCTTTGTGATCCCACATGATCAATTATTCTATTTACTCTCATGGGATATATGCATATAGGAAGACTCCATTTTTACCTTATATTCACATCAGACATGTTTATCTTAGCTATTTAACTCATGAGAAGCTAACACCCTTTGATATTTCGGCTTCAATCTAGAGTAAAACTGATTTATCTTTCTATCAATTTCCCAGATAAAATTTGTGATGAACCTTGAGAAACGGGATAAATTTTCCTCTTATCTAGCTACTGAATCATCCTCCTTTTGTCTCAATTCAGTGAATTTCATTTTCTATATCATGTTGAACTACCTCCATAAAATATTTATCAATGCATAAATTTATAAATACATTACAATCCATGGTGTCAATATCTAATCTTCCTCTGATAGTTTTAATCATTTCCCATTACTTATCATATTCAAATTAAAATTTATAAATAAGAAGAGTATCCTAAAGATTGTCTGAATAGAACATTATATCCAAAATCCTTTCCAATTCATTAATCCACCCTTCCTCTTGTACAGGGTTATACGATCAACAGATTAATGGGGGATGTTGCCCAATAAAATTCTCTACAATTGACATATTCCTCCGGGGTTAGCATATTTGACCTTGTGCATGAACACCACCACCATTTATCAGATTAGTCAAATAAGCCATTATGAAAAAAACTATTTAGTTCCATTTTCAACCATCTCTGGATTTTGATTTGGATGGTTATATACCTCTGTATTCCCTCCCAGTATAGATTCCTTGTTTCCTCTATTGAAAAGCATTTCGATCAAACATATCTTAGCTGATGAAAATTAGTAATCTGAAAATGCAACATAATTTCAATTTTCCATAAAATAAATTTTTTATGGATATTCTATTAATAATATTATAACTCATAATTTCATGTAAAATGACATTTGATACCCACTATAAGACCCTCAACAAAAACGTAACATATTCATGAGATAAGTCAGTAATTTGATGTTAATTCACATTGACGATATTTTCGGGTTTATAACATGGGAGAATTAGAACATTACATATACCAAATAACTATAATAATAAAATTATATACTTCGACTCACTATTTATTTTTTTCCTAAAACCAAAATTATTTTAAAGGTTGAATAACAATGTTTCATGTTTTAAATGAATACCTTTTCCTTGATTCCTTATTTGACTCTATACTTCATTATACCATGTGAAAAACATTTCAAAACATGGGATGAGCATAAATATATTAGTAAGGGATATATAAATAAAGAAAACACTTTATCTTTGGATTACATGAAAACCAATAATATTTATTATAAAGTTATACTTTTCAATATTAAGAAGTTATAAATATTGTTCACTGAATATATGCTCATTACTCAACATTTTTATGACCAAAATATTTCCAAAAGGCCATAAAAATAAACATATAACATATAAACGTGGCTTGGGACATTAAAATATTTAAAAGGAATAACCATATGGTCAACTTCTACATTTATCACTATGTGGAATAGCCATATAGCTGAATTCCATACCCAATGGAATGAAGATTTAAATTTTGCCACATGTCCTTGATTTATCACGGATCCACATGTCATTTGGATCATCATATAACCTCCAAAAATTTGGTTTATCATGTAACCACCATTTAAATTTCCTTATACCATTATTTACTATTGAAAAATATAATATTGTAAATATAAACATTTCACCAATAACATTTCAATTTCAATAATAAGAAATAATTTTATGACATTGAAATACTAAATCCATATAAAAAAATTCAATAACTTAATAACAAAAAAGGGAAAATGGTATTTGTTTTCCATATGAAATATTATGTCATATAAGGGAATCCAAACATCAAATAACAGTTACAACGGTGGAGAGGTCATTGTCACCACATATGTTAAAAACCATCCTTTTTTTGTTTAGTAAAACGCTTCGTTGAAAAATGATTCCCTTTGAATAAAATTATAATTAAATGGGTTTTATTATACACTATATAAAATAATGAGGTGTATATTATCATATTCGGCTTCAATGAGTGAAGATTGAGATGAAATCCCTTACCTTGTGTAAAATTCGTCATGTATGTTCTTTGTTCATCTGGAATAAAAAAGTGATGTAAATTTCTACCTGTTTAAGATCAATTTTCTATTTTAGTATCCCAATTATATAACTTATTACTACATTATAATATTTACATAATTATTTATGTTAATATTGGTTGTTTTGACGATATTGGGTACTTGAGTCGAAAATGATCTTGTTATAATTATAACTTGTCCATGTCGTCAAAGTTATATTTTCTCCAGAATTGTTTTCATAATTAAAATTTCATTTATATACATTATATATTTTAATAATAGTCTATAACATTTTAATATAATAAATGAAATGCACCATTCATGGAGACGGTAATCCGTACGTACGCTTGAATGCTATATTCATTTATTTGTCATATTAATGAAATTAATATTAAATGATAAATCTGTATATTATAATAGCAATATAAGATCATATTTAATATATGCTATATAATTTCATTAATTACATTCTTATATGTTCCATGGATTTCATGAATGAGTCCTATAAGGGGGTGGTAGTCAGCACATCCTAAAATGAAATTATCATATTTACACATCATGAAAATCATTAAGGTATGTTTGTAAATAAAAACTATAGTATCATAGAGACAATATAAATATAATATATATTGTATATAAATATAGATGCATCATAATTTCCACCATGAGAGCTGGTAGGGGTTAATCGAACAACCGTCATTTTGTAAGGGAGCAATTTTCCATACACAGAAACAATATGTTTGTATCCATTTAATAGAGGTGTGTGTAAATAAAGAATGAATCCATTTCATAAGAATATCAGAGTATATTGAGGATACTGGTGTTGTTATGTAATCAGTGAATAAAAATATCATATGAAGCGGAGAAGGAAAATAAAGGAAAGGAACTTGAGAGAATACATTACATTAAGATCAGGTACCATCATTTGATTTGAGCCAAAAGGATATCTTTAATTGTTGTATGCCCATGGTAAGAATTCTAGGAGTAAGATATGGATGTTGGTAGATTATTTTGGATGATTTTTGAAAAATAAATGGGGCTTGAGTGGTGTGATAAAATGGGTAGGTGTGATTCCATTTTATAAGAGAGAAGAGAGGCACTTTAGGACGGTATTGAAATATTATTTTATTACAAAAAATATTTTCATTTTAAAATTGTCGCAAAGAAATTTTCTTAAAATATATTATAATATAATGTCTAAAAAATCTCAACTAATAGGTTTTTGCATATTCTATGTCAAAAATTAACCTTATGTTTTAGATTTAATACTTAAATAACTAATTTGAGTCTTACTGTGACTTCATGTATATTCATACTATATGGTTGATATAGTTACTATAAAATGATAATCAAACCACATGTGACAAATTAATTAATTATTAAACATTTTATAGGTCATTTGGCCCAATATAAAATTTTAAGGATTATTATATCATTTAATAAAATTGTATTTTTTTTAAAAACTCATTTATGTCATTTATTATACAATTCATATCATGATTTTTTAAACATTCGTAGAAAATTTATTATTTAAAATAAATCTCATTAATAAAATGATCAAAAGTAATAATAATACCTAAATTTATTGGATGGAATAAAAAGATTCAAAATAAATTTATTTTAATGTTTATAATATCATTTATTTAAATCATTAATTAATAAGGTAATTCGTACATCATCTGGTATTATAAATAAATTTATTTATTTGATGTCTTAAAAATAAAATAAAAATGATATAAGATATCATGTTATTGTTCTAATGACTTTATAACCAAAATATTCTTATATATAACTCCATATACAAATTATTTTACTATAGATACATTTTTGTGTCACTTTTTTCTTTACATTAATTTAATTGTTATAAAATGACTTTTTCCCAACAATATGGATCCATGAGGCCCAAAATCAACCCATGGATTCCCATGGAAAGAAATATTTCATTAAATGGTATTAGAACACGTTTCAGGGTTGATTAATATTATTATAATATTATATTTTTACCCTTATTTACCATATTTACCCTTGAACAATGGTAAATAAAATAAATACTAAAGTCACTATTGATAACGTCCTAAAACAAAAGGTACCTATTTACACATTTAAAATCATTTGATTCCAAATATGGATTCCATTTTTACACATTAAAAATAAAAATCATGAAGTAAATAAATATAAAATTAATAATCATTGTCCCAATTAAAAAGTGTGTTTTTTGGAATTAACAGCTACCAAATGATTGACAAGGGTTTTTATCCAGTTTCAAAGTGAAATTACATCCAAGGACCAAAATTAAATAAAATTATTAAAATATAATCAAATTAAAAAGTAAAATCAATTAAAATAATAATCTTACAAAATAAATAAATTATATTAAAAGAATGTTTTGAATTAAAATTCAGTATTTTTTACAATTCGGAAAAATATAAATGTTATCTGAAAAATAAAAAAATTTCATCAAAAGTTATTTTTATTGTTCAACATATGAAGATAATTTTTTTAAATTGTACATATAAAATATGTAAATACTATTTATTAAAATTCTTCTCTATCCAATGGTGATAAACCGGCCTTTTAAAAAATAATAGAGCATTTCTTTCTTAAATTTGGATTCATCCTAATTTTAAGCCTCTAAAATGTATTGGATAAATGTAAAATATTTAACAAACATGTATAATAATAATGTAGTTAGTTTTTTTTAAATCCCTCTGTTACAAATATAGGGTATTAACTATCATTTAAAATAATAATATTAAAATATTATTTTTCTGTATAACTCAAATTTTTGTGCAATGTAATATTTCAAAGAAACTTGCCATTGCGTGTTGAGTACACGATCAGAAAAAATGTTCTATTTAACATAATATTAATATTTTCGTATTAAATAAAAATAACTTTGTAAAAGTATTATTCAATAAAGAACTGGGATGCAACAATAATACTATTTTGGTTATAATCAATTGTCATATGAAATTATGACCCCTCATTTTTATTATAGAATATTTATTTATAGAAAATATTTCCATGATCTTCATTATTGAAGTGTTAAGATTGCATGGGGTACCAAATTCTTCTGAATATGATAGAGACATGATGATTACCTCAATATACTATCAAACTCTTCGACGTTCCCTTGATATAGTGTCATGTTTCTACACTATTTATCATCCATAAATACATGGTATATTTGATTGTACCATTGAAACCCTATTGGGTTTTTTTGAGATCATTATATAAGGTTTTTAATGGTGGTTGGCATACATACCATCATCTAGTCTATTTTTCATAGAAAAACAAATTTTTCTCAAGAATCTCAATATCTCATTAGATGACCACTTATGGAATGAAGTGTAGAACTCTAATGTTAATGGATGATGAGGGAGAAAGATCTCTATTGGGACATTATAAGACAATGAAAATGGAAATGATGGTTATATACTTTCCAAAACACATAAAGGTATCAAAAATATGATAGAAAATATATGCTAACAATCTTCAATAAGATCTAGAGTTCAATGGTTTAGGTAAGATGTTTCTATGAATTTCTACATAGATGAAGGTTATGATATTCATGAAGAGTTGAAACTAGATACCTAGTTATATTCAATCATTATAGATTCATGATATAGTATGGATAGTAATGTATCACATTATACATTCATAGAACCTATGTCTAGTTTATGATGAGTACTGTGTATCCATATAATGTGAGTAGATACCTAACCAATCATTTGTAACGAGCTAAAATGTAACACACCACCCCTACCTCATTAGATTTAGGAGGCGGGGAGGGTTACTTTTCATTAGGAGACTTTCCAAAGGCGCCAAAGGCTAAAAATAAATACCAAGGTCTTAGAGAACAAATTGGGGAATGATTTTTCCTTAAGACAAAACCAACCAAGCCATCCACTAAAAATCACTATATGATGCATATCAATCAAAAAATTCAAGCATGTATTCCCAAAGGACAACCATGTTGTTCAACAATACTACTAAAAACCAATACAACCAATACCATATCACCGAACTATGCAGAATACTGAACAAAAGCCCCAAAATAATACAAGACACACTACATGGCTCCACACCATGATCCATGCTCCAATCTCCACCCAGACATCAGGAAACACCACTAATGTAGGGTGATGTCTTACCTTTTTCCCACATCATGATACACAACTTCTACAAAGACTAAAACGTTCAAAAGTAAGGGGTCAGTACTATAACTTAGTAGGACATCCCCAAATGACTTCCCTACACATGCCACTATGATAAAACTATTTTCACATTTATATAACAAAATTTATATAATATAATCACAAATTCAACCATTTCCATAAGCCGGAGACACCCTTACCAAGACATCATTCCCAAACCAATAACACAAGGGAAATAAAACCAAACATTCCACAATCCATTCCATAATTTACACTATAGAACAAAAAATTTCATCTTTGAAAACAATTCACAACAAAACAAAAAAAATGGTTGAGCTTCCTTCCAACCCGTTCACCCTTTCACACCAAAAATCAATACGTTAAAGCATCAGTCCAACCCATTCCCCCATTAGCACCTAGTGGCACTTCTATTCCACTATTCCTTTGTTGGTGCCCCTTACATCCACTATCCATCCCCTTTTTATAGTTTCACTTCTCTCCACATCCACACAACATTCCAATAAATCACAACCAAGCATATAACCCCCCAATGTCACACCAACATGCAATCAACCAACTCCAACACATATCAATCCACTTCAATAAATTATCCATTTTTTGAAAACCATTCTCCATTCCAAACCACATTTGTATAAAAACAACATCATTATTGAAAACCATTTTTCATCAATCATTTTCCCAGTTCAATCTCAACAACACATTTTAAAATATCTATTTTAAAATCCACAAAAAGATCTTTTCACCATAAAACCCATTTTTTCCAAAACCCCCCAAAACATCACCCAAGGGATTTCCAACCAATTTTCCACAAAAAATCACAATTAATTTTTCATCACAAAATATTAATTGTAACAAAGAATCACTAGTTCTAACCAAGTGGAGTTGGTAGAGAAGCCACCTACCTTTAGGGTTCCGGTGAACTCATCCCACAAGCAACTGAACCTCAAATCTGAATAACAAACCATCGAAACCTATCTAGATCCCCTTCCATAACAATCACAATACTTAAAATAAACATCTAGGGCATCCACAACTCTAGATCTACACACCAAAAGTGTAGATCTAGAAAACCAAGAAATAGGGAAGCGTATATCATGAGGAAAACCACAAAAAGCTATGAGGAGAGACTCACCCAGGATAAACCACCTTCAAATCACCTGGAAACCTCTTGGATTTTCTTCCAAAACATGTGCGAGATCACCATCTACCCCTGAGAACCCAAAATCCCAATTGAGGCTTGAGTGGGAGAATGTATGGAGAGGAAGGAGACAAGCCCAAGTGAACCTGGGGTTGAAAACACTATTTTTAAGTGTTCGCACTGTTAGTCCACATGGTATTGAAAACCGTCTGCACTCTACAGCCTCAAGATCATGGGTCTGCATGGCTTCCTAGAACAGTTTGGAAAACCATGCATAGGCCTTGCGATTCCTACTGTCTCCCGCTGCGTAGTTTCCTGGATAACCTGCTAGGTTTCCCCTAGATGTGCTCAATCCTTGCTCCCTAAGAACGGACTCAAAACCCATTAAAAACCATTCCAAACTCTCCCAACCTCATCCCAACTCATCCCATAAACTTTAAACACATAAATATGAATAAAAATGCCACATAACTCAAACCGATGGTACTACATTCTCCCCACCATAGGTCTTTTTGTCCTTAAAAAGTAGTGAACCCATCATTTTCCAAAATAGCTTGGGTTATTGCTCGACCATATATTTCTCCCACACACACGTCTCCTCTTTAATATGACTATGTTACCACAAAACATGAACTAAACAAATTCTTTTACCATGAAAGACTTTCTCTTTCCTATCCACAACCTTCACTCACAAATGCACCAACGAAGCATCCAGTTCAAGACCAACATGATCTCATCGAATCACATGGTAATGATCCGGATGATACTTTTTCAACTACGACACATGAATCACATTGTGCACCACACTGAAACTAGGTGGAAATTCAAAATGATAAGCCACCTCAGCAACCTGCTAATGAATCAAAAAAGACCAATATACTTCGGATATAACTTTCCCTGCATCTCAACCAACAATGTCCCAACCTATGATAGACCCTTACGAAAACATGATCACTAACCTCGAACAACGATGGCCATTGACGATGATACTCATACAATTTCTGACAACCCTGAGCTGTCACCATTCACTTCATGTTCAACATGATCTTCTCTGTAGTCTCCTGGACAATGCTCAGTCTAACCATCGAGAAATCACATGTTTCAACCCAAAATAGCAGAGAACCACATGACCGACCATACAACGCTTCCAACAGAGCCATATGTATGGATTCCAGATAACTGTTATTGTATGAAGACTCATACAACAACATGTTCTCCTCCCATGAGCCACCAAAATCCATGACACAAGCCCGAAACACATCCTAAAAGGTTTGTATCATCCTATCGGATTGACCATCCATCTATGGGTGATACGTCGGGCTCATAGTCAACTGTGTCTTGAGGCCTTGCTTCAATTATTTCCAAATACGATATTTAAACCTCAGATCTCGATCCCATAAAATCAAAACATGAACAGCATGACCTTTTTCCACCTTCCAGAAATAGATTTTGGATAGATTCTCCACCGTATGGAATTCACGAATCGTGATGAAGTATGCCAACATCGTTAGCCGATACACTATCACCCAAATTGCATGGTGATTTTTGACCATTCATGGGAGACCTGTGAAAAAATCCATATCTATTTACTCCCACTTCTAAACAGGGAATGGTAGAGATTGCAACATTCCGACTGGCCTCTGAGGCTCTGCCTTTACTTACTGACATGTCATGCATCTCGGAATCAACCCAACCAAACTTTTTTTTATACCAACCTAGTAGAAGAGTGCTTTCAACAATTTATGTAGTTTCTAAATTCCATGATGAAAACCCCACATGGAATGATGATACGCCCTTATAAGATCCTCCTGACATGAAACTGGTACAGCCATCCGATTTTGAAAACACAAAACTGAATCTCTATTCAGTTTCCAAAACTCAATGGTGTCCCCAACATTGAGTCTCATCCTCATGGTAACACACTCAGAATCAGATATTTGTACTTCTTTAAACAGGCCAACTAAGTCAAGAATCAACAAAACTGGAACAAAGACTATTGTATCACCCTGGTCTTCACATTCCAACCACATGTCAGCTATAACCCACATCAACTACCATTGGTCCGCTGCATATTTTACCACCTGAGCATATGATTTTCTACTTAATGAACCCACCACAGAATTTCCCTTAAGTGGTGTGTACATAAAGTCAAAATCAAACATGTGTAGATATTACAACCATCTCCTTTTCCTCAAGATCAAATCCATTTGCGATAAAATGTGTTTCAAGATAATATGATCTGCATATACTATGAATTTCCCAATGAAGAGAAAATGGCACCACATTTTCAAAGCATGGACCACTGCTGCGAATTACAAATCATGAGTTAGGTAGTTCATCTCATGCACACTCAACTATCGTGATGCATACGCAACCCCATGATTCACTTTCTTGAGAACACACCACAATCCTGATCCCGATGCATTGCAATAAACCACGTACCCTTCTCCTGGTACTATAAAAACCAAAATTGGTGCTAATTTAAGGTGACCCTTTAGCTCTTCAAAACACTGGTTACATTGTTCAATCCACTAGATTGGATCATTATTTGTTGTCAATGCTATCATCGGAAAGCCTAAGATGAAAAATTATGCACAAAACTACGATAATACCCAGCTAGACCAAGGAAAATCCATTCCTCAAACACATTCTATGGCTGGTTTCCATGAGATAACAACCTCTATCTTTTTCGAATCCACTAAAAATCCACTTTCGGAAATCACATGGCCAATAAAACAAACATTCTGTATCCAAAAGTCACACTTTGACAATTTGGAATACAGTCGATGATCCTTGAATACCCCCAGCACTATCGCCAAGTGCTTCTCATGCACCACCCTTGTCTTTGAATACACCAAAATATCATCTATAAACACCACCACAAATGAATCCAGATATCTCTGAAATATCTAATTCATCAATGCCATGAATATTGTTGGCACATTCATTAGAACAGTGGGCATAACCACATATTCTAAATGGCCATATTTACTTATAAAAGATTTATTTGGAATATCTTCCTTCCTCACCTTCAATTGATGATATCCCAACCTCATGTCGATCTTGGAGAACCACTGGGATCCCCTAATGAAGTTTAAAAAATCATCAATTTGTCAAAGTGGATCTTTTTTCTTTACCTTATCTTGGTTAAGTTGATGAAAATCAACACAGATCCTCAATGTTCCATCCGTTTTTTTCACAAACAACACTGGCTATAACACCCGATGTTTTTCTAAAAATAAATAGAAATACATGGAACATTGTTTTAAGTAGATATTTTTAACTAGCCTTTAAAACATAACATTTCTACTTCTATGTTATTAATTTCAATAAATTCTCATCTACAATTGTGTTCAGTATGTTATTTGGATTCTATTGGAACCGACTTGTTTTTTTGGTGAATAGTAAATACCCTTATGAATAGTAATATGAATAGTAATATGACCCTAATGTATAATAAATTTTATTAATATTCTATTTTATTGTGTTCAGTATCTTATTTGGATTCTATTGGAACCAACTTGTACTCCTCCCAATGATTCTTCAAGCCCCCAAGGTCCCAACCTTCATGTTTTAAGGGTTACTCTACAAGGTAATAAAATTCTCAATTTATTTCTTTTTTCCATTCATGTTCTCTTTTACGTGGTATATCATTCAGGTTTCATACCATGCTCTTATTTCCTTTACATTCATGATATATTATATATTATTATTCATTTCAGTATGGGTGACCCTTGTACCCTCTTTTCTTAATGTTTTCTAAAACCCTATCGCGTAATCATTAGGCCGTCGAATTTATCTAATATATTTCTCAATTATTCATTTATTTTGAGTTCCTTCCTTATTCATTCTTCGTATATACTTACCCAAGAGCCATTAAATCTCCCATAATCATTGATATTCTTGATGATATATTTTTTATGGAAAATTCCTCATCATTACTATTCTTTTCCCCCGCTTATTTATGGAATAAAAACATTGTTCGTTATGTGTCGAATTACCGACATCGAGGATGATTTGATTTCAATTTCAATTAATTATTTCAAGTCTAGTCATGAAACCATTTGTATGGTTGAACTAGGTTATAATATATGTGTTATGACTCACCCATGGTTCTGGAATTCTTTTGAACTGAAGGTTTTAATTTATATGTCAAAATGTGGTTTTCATTATCAAAGAACCACTAAAATGATCTAAACAAAGAACATTAATGTTGTAAATTATGAATCATCCTCATAATAAACATCTAAATGATAACTGTTATAAATTATGGTACTATAAATATGTAAATACCATTCCATTCGAATATTATAATTTCACTTCCAATCGACAAAAACATCCACCATGAACCAATCATGGGAATCATGTTAAGAAATGAACAAAAAACAGTGCAAGGAGCAAAATAATAACAAATAATGGTTGAAATGATGTTATGAAATGATAATATATGATATTATAAACATTACCATGTTTCTATAAATTACTAATAACACTCCTTTAACCATTATACAGGATTTTTAAACAATTTTTAGGTAAGGAAAACCCAAGGTAAGGGAATTATTAACCCGATTTCAATTCGTTGGGTTAACCTTCTACTTCATTATTTATGTGCTATTTAAATTGTTTTTCTGATGGGTTATGTTTATATTAAATTTAATTACGTGTATTTATAGTATATATACATACTCCATTTACTCTATTAAGTCTCTCTTCAACTGTATGATTTTTATAAGGGGTTTTTCTTTAAAAATCATCTTTTTAAATTCAGTTTTATAAAATTCCATATCAATGTTTTTATGGAATTATTAATGTTGTATGATTATGTTTTGGATCCTGGGAATTATTTATGATGAAGGGTGGGACCTATATCTCCCTATAATGCATTGGGTATGTGTATGATGGTGGTCCGCCAAATGGTTACTCCAAGTGTAACTGTGAAGGTTACAAAAAGTAAGGTAGCCGTGAGGGTTACAAATTATAAGGTAACCATGAATGGTTACAAGATTATGTAAGTAATGACGCAAGATACTTTTATGATTATATTTGTTTTTTCATGTTTTTTTTATCTTTTTTAAATATCATGATACTCAATGTAAGTATATATGGGTGACAAGAATGACTTTTGAAAATGATTTCATACGTTACGAGTATTCATCGACTAATGTTATCATTCCTCCATTTACATCCCTTATTAAGATTTTGTGATTATACAATGATTTTAAATGATATTCTCAGGTTAATGGATGTGTATTAAAATCCTGTAAGCCATGTCAAATGTTGAATAATTGTAAATGAGTCTTGTTTTATGTTTTAAGGTTTTATATTTAAAAAAAATGGAAACAGTTTTTATGGTATCCACTCTGTTTCAATGTGTAATGTTATGATTTTGTTGACCTAATTTTCTAAAGCTATAAAATTAAAAAGATCTAAATATAAAAGAAATTTTTTTTCTTTATTAAATTAAATATTATGTTAGTAATACGGTTGGGTCCTTATATCTGGTATCAGAGGATGGTTTAGATATCTTTAGGGGTTAGGGTGATCTTAATCGAATACCATAAATGATTTTCACTCTATGTTTATTTTGAAATGTTATAGAATTTAAATATTACCATGTTACTTCATTTAAGAATTGTTTGTTCAGAATGGTTGTACACAGAAGGAACATGGATGCTGAAGAGGAGAGGCACCGACAGAATGAAATACTTCTGGAACTACATCCTGGAATTGTAGGGATTGGAACTAAGCAGTTTGTGATAGTAATGACTCAGCTAACATAGACAATAAATGGTGGTGGAATCCATGCACAAGAACCAATAGGGTTACCACAACAGAACATGAAATTAGTGGAACATTTTATGAGACAACAACCTCCATCATTCAATGGATATTCTGACCCAATAGTAGCTGAATGATTGATAAAATCCCTTGAAAAGTTATTAGATGTTATGGAATGTTCAGACAATAAAAATGGAAGTATTACCATTTATCGTTTTGAATGGTATGTTGATCAGTGTTTTTCAATGGTAAGGATTATAAGGGGTAGAGAGGAGTTTTATGCCTTAGAGTGGGATTAATTTAAAATAATTTTCCATGAAAAATATTTTCCTAAGTTGGTGATACTTAGAATTGAGAATCAATTTGTTGAATTGAAATAGATGGAATAAGATTCAGTGGTTGTGTATGAAGCGAACGTCTCCCAACAAGAGAGGTATGACCCAAATCTTATTTTGGACCATGATAGCTAAATCAACTTCTTTTACTCAAGATTGATGCCTTGTTATCAAAGGGAGTTGGCCTCATGTGAATTTAATAGTTCTGAGAAACTTGTCCGATGTGCTGAGAGGGTTGAGATGGAGTTTTCTGATGATCAGGTGCATTTTGGAAACAAAGAGGTGAAGAGGTCCAGTTGGCGGGCAATGGGTATGAATCAACAAAAGAAATCAGATGGTAAGAAAATCCAATTTCCAGTTTGTGAAAATTGTGGCAAGAAACACCCTAGGTAATATCATAGAAAAACAAGGATGTTTTTTAAATGTGGTAAGTTTAGACATATGGCCCAAGATTGTAAAGAAAATGATCCAAAGGCTAATCCTAATAAGAAGAGTGAAAATTGTTTTAAATTTGGTTAGATGGGTTATTATGAAAATGTCTGCCCAAAGAGAGATAATAATGATGCAAAGAAGCCAGAATACATAAAAAAAGGTGTAGTGATGTCCTTTGCGACTATGTCAGTAGATGTCAGGCCATCTAATGAAGTTGTATAGGGTACTTTTTTTTCTCTTATATTTTTCTAATGTTTTGTTTGATACGTGGTATAAACATTATTTCATCTCTATGAAATTTTCTGGTAAATTGTAAATATAACCTCAAAAAATGAGACCCTAACATGTAATTAAAGCACCATGGGGAAATTTTATAGCAAAGAGGAATTATAAGAATATTTTTAATGTGGTCTGTGGAAGACTTTACCTACAAAACTTGTTTTTTTACCCCTAATCGAGTTTGATGTTATTCTAGGAATGTATTGGCTTTCTTATTATCATGCTAAGATTGACTGTTGAGCTAAATAAGTTGTTTTTCAGAAAGAGTTTCAGTTTGTATAAAAGAATGAACCCATACTATTGATAACATATTCAGAAGCTATGAAACTATTGAAATATGGAAGTGAAAGTTATCTTTCTCATATTTTTGAAAACAAGGGAACCATTTTAATTAATGATGTGCCAGTGGTAAATGAATACCTTGATGTTTTTCCTGATAAGTTACCCAGTGTCATACCTGATCAAGATGTCAAATTCACAATTGACTTAGTTCCTAATGCTAAGCCGATTTCAAAACCCTCTTATCGTATGGCTCTAATAGAACATCTTGAATTTAAAAATCAGTTGAAGGATTTTCTTGAAAAAGGCTTCATTTTCCCATGCACTTCACCATGGGATGCCCCTATTTTTTGTTAAAAATAATGATGGTTCCATGAGGCTTTGTGTGGATTATAGAGCTCTGAATAACATCACTGTTAAAAACAAGTATCATTTGCCTTATATCAACAACTTGTTTGATCAGCTCCAGGGAGCTCAGTACTTTTCCAAGATTAACTTGAGATCCGGATACCTTCACCTGAAGGTGAAGGAGGATGATATCCTGAAAACAGACTTTCATACTAGATATGGGCATTATGAATTTTTTGTATTTCCTTTTGGATTATCTAATGCACCTACTATAATCATTAGTCTCATGAATAATGTATTTCATGATATCTTGGATATGTTTTTGGTGGAATTTATAAATGACATTCAGGTATTTTCAAAAAATAAATAAGAGGATGAAAAGTATCAAAGGGTTGTTTTACAAAAATTAAATGAAGATAAACTATAAGGAAAATTTGCAAGGGTGATTTTTGGTTTCAATAGATTTTTTTCTTGGGAATATTGTAAATAACGATGAAATTAAAATTGATCTATCCAAAACCAAAGTAGTTGAAGAATGGCCACGACCCAAAAATGATATAGAGATTTGTAGTTTTCCTGGGTTAGTAGGATATTACATATGGATTGCAATGAAAATTTCACAGTTATCTAGCCTGATAACTATGTTAACATGGAAAAGGGTTAAATTTGTCTAGACAGATGAATGTGATGTTTGTTTTTAGGAACTGAAGAGGAGATTTGTGAATCCTCCAATTTTGTCCATACCTTCCCAAAATGGTGAGTTTGTGATCTACAGTGATGCTTCTTTGAAGAGAAATGGTTGTGTTTTGATGGAGAATGATCATGTAATTTCTTATTCTTTGAGACAACTTAAACCTGGTGAGCTAAATTATCCCACACATGATTTGGAATTGGAAGCTATAGTTATTGATTTGAAAATTTGGAGGCATCATCTATACGGAACCAAATGCCAAATATATACTGACCATTAATGTCTAAAGTATATATTCACTCAGAAAGAATTAAACATGAGGCAGAGAAGATTGTAATAACTGATAAAGGATTATGACTGCATGATCAATTACCATCCTAAGAAATATAATGAAGTAGTGGATGCCTTAAGTGGGAACCATCATGAATCATTAACCATGTTACATTTGGAGCATGATCCTTTGATTAATTATTTTATGAATTCTTTCATAGAAGTTGCTGGTGCAGGGAATACATCTATTTTGTTTTAGGATTCAGTGCAGTCTTTGTTGTTAGAAATAATTAAGTGACCACAGAAGGAATACTGTGAGCTACAGAAAAAGGTAGAATTGGTAAAAATGGGTATGTTTCCAAAATTATACCTTGATAAATATTGTGTTTTAAGAATTTGAAAAAGTTTTTGTGTTCCTAGTGATTCTCAGTTGAAGAATAATTTGATGTGTGAAGCTCATAGTTCTCCATTTTCAGTTCATTCTGACAGTATTAAGATGAACAGAGACCATCATCAGTGTTATTGGTGGGATGGAATAAAAAGAGATATTTCTAAATTTACCATGAAACATTTGACATGTCAACAAGTTAATTTAGAGAAGAAGTCACCTTAGGGGATGCTTCTGCCTTTTCTAGTTCTAGAGTGGAAATGGGATAATTTATCCATGGACATTATGGTGGGAATACAAAAGACATCTCTATGTAAAAATTCTATTTGGGTTATTGTTGATCGGCTAATAATGTCTGCACATATTCATTCTATTCAAGATACAATAACTATTGATCAACATTCTCAATTGTACCTCAATGAGATTTTTAGGTTAAATGGAGTTCCTCTTTCCATTGTATCTGACTAAGATCCAAGGTTCACATTCAAATTTTGGAAGGGACTTCGGAAGTCATTGGGAAAAGATTTAAATTTCAGAACAACTTTTCATCCTCAATCAGATGGGCAGTCAGAACGAATGATTCATACTTTGGAGGATATTATTCAATCTTGTTCAATAGAATATCAGGGATTTTGGGTTTATCATATTTCTTTAGTTGAGTTTTCTTATAATAACAGTTTTCATTCAGTATTCAGATGGATCCTTTTACGGCCTTGTATGGGAAGCGGTGTCAGACTCCAGTGTTTTGGGATGAAGTAGGTAATGGAATGATTATTGGGCCAAAATTAGTATTATATTTTTCTGAGAAAGTGAGGATGATCAAGTATCACATGAGGAATGCTCAGAGCAGGCAGAAAAGTTATGAAGATAACAGAAGGAAAGACTTCTCTTTCAAGGTAGGGGCCCATGTTTTCCTGAATATCCCTCCTTGTAAAAATTTGATTTGATTCAGTAAGAAATGGTACAAATACCACAGTTCATTGATCATTTTGAAAACATGGTGAATGTTGGAAAAGTTTCATTGCACGTAGCTTTGCCATCGAGTTAGTTCCAGGTAAATAATGTTTTTCATGTTTCGATGTTGAGGATGTATGTGCCAGATTCATCACATGTCTTGAGTCCAGAAGCAGTTATGCTGGAAGGGAACCTTTCTTATGAAGAGAAACTAGTTCATATTATTGATCGAAGGGAACTAGTATTGCAGAATAAGGAAATCCACCAGGTAATGGTTTTGTTGAGAAACCACATGGTTGAAGAAGAAACATGGGCATATCGAAATGCTATAAGGGAAAAGCACACTCATTTGTTCAATAGTTAAATAAAATTGTGAGGAAGAAATTTCCAAAATGTGGGGATAATTTAAAACCCCATGTTTTTCTAAAAATAAATAGAAAATCATGGAACTTTGTTTTAAGTAGATATTTTTAACTAGCCTTTAAAACATAACTTTTCCACTTCTATGTTTTGAATTTCAAGAAACATTCATTTACAATTGTGTCCAGTATGTTATATAGAGTCTATTGGAACCAACGTATTTATTTATGAATAGTAACATACCCTTATGAATGGTAACATGAATAGTAATATTACTTTAATGAATAATAAAATTAATTAATATTTTATTTTTTTAAGGCTTAAAGACAATAACATCTTGGTTAATTTTTCATTATGATATAGAAGTAGTTACAGAATTAGAATTGTTAATTTTTGAATTAAGTGTTATTTTATTTAAAAATTAAAATAATAATATTTAGAAACTTATTTCCGAAAAATAGACATAATTTTTGTATTCTACATGTCTATAATTTATTAGGTGGAATTTTGGGAATTTTTAGGAAATAATTGATTTTTCAGTGAATGGAAAAATATTGTTTTTAGTTTCGGTGTGTTAATGACCTCATTAATGATATAATAATGATGTCATAAATCAGGTTGACTTGGGGTATTGTTAATTAAGATGTATGGTGTCCCATGTGGCTTATACCATGGGAAAATACCATGGGAATGCCCATGGTTTTGCAAATACCACCCATGAGGTGTCCCTTGAAAATTATTAAAATAATCCCTCACTTTCCCTATAAATACCAACTCTTACCTTCATTAAATTAAATACCAATTCTCCCTCAATATGGATATGGAATTTTTACCTACATATTAGTCCTCCCAAGGTTTTCTCAAGCCCCCAAGGCCCCAACCATCATGTTCTATGGGTTACTATACAAGGTATTAAAATTCTCAATTTCTTTCTTTTTCCATTCAAGTTCTCTTTTATGTGTTTTATCTTTCATGTTTCCATACCATGTTCATATTTAATTCTCATTCATGATCTATTCTGTATTATGATTAATTTATAAATGGGTGACCCTCATCCCCTCTCTTCTTAATGTTTTCCAAAACCCTGTCCCATTGCCATTGGGCTGCCAAATTTTTGTAAGAGATTTGTCACTTATTCATTAATTTTGAGTTCCTTACTTTGTATTTCTTCATATATCCTTACCCAAAAGGCATGAAATCTCTATAAATCATGTATATTCTGGATTATATCTTGTTTATTGAATATTCCTTGTCATTACTATTCTCCTCTCCCACTTATTTAAGGAATAAAAACATTGTCCGTTATGTGTCGAATTACTGACATCATGGTTGATGTGATTTCAATTTCCATTAATTAATTCAATTATGGACATGAAACCATTTATATGGTTGAACCAGGTTATAATATATGTGTTATGAGTCACCCATGGTTCTGGAATTATTTTTTACTCATGGTTTTAATTTATAAGACAAAATGTGGTTTTTATTATCAAAGATCCACTAAAAAGATCTAAATAAACATCATTAATGTTTTATCTTATGAATTATCCTCATATTAAACATTAAAATTATAAATGGTATAAAATTATTTTACAATAAATATTTAAATACCTTTCCATTCCAATTCTATAATTTCACTTCCAATCAACAAGTACATCGACCATGAACCAATCATTGAAATCTTGTTAAGAACTCACCCCAAAACAATGCAAGGAGAAAAATACTAACAATAAAAGGATGAAATAATGTTATGAAATGATAATATAAGATGTTATAAACATTAACATGTTTCTATAAAATACCAATATCACACTTTTAAACATTATATATGATGTTTAAACAAGTTTTATGTAAGACAAACCCGAGGTAAGAGAATTCTTAACATGATATACATTCATTGTGTTAACCTTCTACTTCATTATTTATGTTCTATTTAAATTTTATGTGTGATGTGTCATGTTTATATTAAATTTAATATTGTGTATTTATAGTATATATACATATCCCTTATACTCTATTATGTCACTCTTCAGTTGTATGATATTTATAAGAGGATTTTCTTTAAAAATCCCCTTTTTAAATTCAGTTTTACGAAATTACAAAGCAATGTTTTTATGGAATTATTCATGTTTTATGATTAAGTTTTGGTTTTTGGGAATTATTTATAATTAAGGGTGGGACATATATCTTCTATAAATGCATTGGGTGTGAGTAAGTTGGATGTTGGCTGTATGGTTACTCCAAGTGTAACTGTGATGGTTACACTATGTAACGTAGTTGTGAGGGTTACATATTATAAGGTATTCTAGAATGGTTACAAGATTATGTTTGTAATGACCCAAGATACCTTTATGATTAAATTTATGTTCTCATGTTTTGTGTGGATCTTGTGTAAATCTCCTGTTACACAAAGTAAGTATATATGGGTGACAAAAATGACTTTTGAAAATGCTTTCATGTGTTACGGGTATTCATGGACTATTGTGATCCTTCTTTATTTTCCATCCATTACTATTATTTTGTAATCATGCAAAGTTTTTAAATTCTTTTCAGAGGTTAATCGATGTGTAAGACAAGGAAAAAATCTTTGTTAAGTGTGAATAATTTTCAAGGAGTCTTGTTTTATGTTTTAATGTTTTATATTTAAAAAAATTGAAACTGTTTTTATGGTATCCTCTCTATAACAATGTTTAATGTTATGAATGTATTGTCATAATTCTCTAAAGCTCTAAAAATGAAAATATATTCAATGTAAATGTTTTTCTTTTCTTGACTAAATTCATTTTTATGTATGTAATAATGTTGCAACCTTATACCGACACTTCCCACGGAGATGTGCTAGTCCAAATAAACCCTTTGTTTTCTAACTCTTCCAACTAGACATTTACTTCCCACAATTTAATAGGTGCCATCCGGTAAGATGGAAGTGATATTTCATTGGCCCCAGAAAGAGATCAATCATAAACTCCACTTCTCTTTTTGGAGGTAATCCAAGGAATTATTTAGGAAAAACATCCATGAAATGATCCACCACTACTAGAAGAACACTTTGTTCTACACCCTCTATTGATTCCAAAGACAACACCACAATATGATATGATAATGTGCCACCTGCTGGTTCCAACAAACCTATTGAACCCTCCCTTTCATTCTTCTTTCCTCTAAAGTGATGTCTAATGCCATCTTGTGTCATAAAAACGATAGTCTTCACATTACAGTTGATGTGGGCCATATACGCCCCAGCCAATCCATTCCCATGATTATATTATACCCTTCCATCTCAAGCATTGAAAAATTCCACATTAGCTCAACCTCGACCACATTGATACCACATTCTCTACACAAGAAGACTCGACACTCTCTTCGACCCAGATGTGTTTGATGTTTCAAAATTGAAGTCATCATTTCTGCCCATAATCCCAGCAACTCAACCATAAGTGCAGTAATAAAAGAGTGTGAATCACCTATATCAAAAAACACTTCATCAAGGTATAATATAAATGAATAGTACCACGCATCGTGGATGGTCCCGACTGATCATCCACCACAACCTTCTCAGTTCCGAAAAATGATTTTTTTGCCACTGCTGCTCTTTATTTCTTTGATGAAAAATCGTGGTATTCTGAAAATCAAAATGACCCACTTTACACTGCTGAGAAAGTGTGTGTTGATGTCCCCATCCCGTCGAAGCATATGACATCTGTGTTCCATGAGGTGTTTCATGTGAACCCATCCTTGGATAATTCATGTAGAGACCCAGATCATAGTGTACATGGAAATTACCTTAATTTTTTTGGAATACATAATACATAAAAAAACAAACACACAAGGACCGTAATAGATTAGTGTCATTGGAAACTCAGAAAAATAATCTTCTAATCATGGTGAAAGATCATCAACATATCCCATAATGATCTTCCCCTTTAGTTTTCTTACCTAAAAACATTCTTTATGTCCCAGGGAACGAAAACAGAAAAAGGGTGTGCTCAAATTCTAAGTAAGGGTAAACATAGAGAACATAAAATAATCCATAAACATTTGAATGAAAAATCATGAACATAAAATCAAAACATCCAAATATTGAGAAAAGACATAAATCGTGGAAGTACATAAATCATATATCATAAAGGAAACTCAATCATGATAAAATAGAATAGAGATAAAACATGTAATTGTGGAAACCATTAATAACATGATATTATTTCCATAGTATCCAAGGAATTGCTTCCAAGACCATCTTAGTGGAAAAAGTCCATTTCTGAATTGAGTTCACTCCTCGTTCCAGTCCTGCATCACTGAACTGGATTAATTTTCTGTTCGAGCGATGTCTATCTCATGAGATATAAATCTTTACCCAATGAATTATAGGGAGATATAGGTCCCACCCATCTCATAATGAAACCATTCTTATGTGTTCCACAAAATCATAAATCATACATCGTTGCATAACCCATGAAATAAAAAATTTGATTCTTAAGCATCGTAAAACCATAAAACAATTCATATAAGATAATGGAATTCATAAAAATAATTCCATCACAACATAATGAAAACAATGTAATAATAGGGATAAAAATAGAACCCTATATTATCTTAGATGGAAAATAATTTTGATAAAACACTTGAACTCCATTTTTGAGGAAAATATCCTTTCTACTTCAAAAACATTTTATCTTTCTTATCATGTCATAAAATTTTAAACTAAAATAAGTTGATTAAAAAAACATGAAAACTTGTAAAGGAATCTTTATGGAAATAATGTTCTATGAAATCATAAAAATCCATTCATTTCGTATAAGTTAAAAAAATACATTCTTATCTTAATTTTTCAAAAAGGTTAAAAAGGTCCTTGTTTGGAAAATGACATAAAGAATCCTTTATAAACATCTTATAAAAAGAAAAACAAGGGTATAAATGAATTTAACCGATAATCTGTAAAATAGTAAGAATGTTCTGATATACATTTTTAAGAAACCTGGATATGGATGATAAATAGGTCTTAGTAGATAATTACGTATAAACAACCTCAGATAATGAATAGATTATGATATAAACCCTTAAAAAGATATTTTTGTAAATAAAATGGATCATTTATGCGTATTAAATATAAGGTAACATAAAGAAATCATAAATACATGATATGATATAAAAATTCATTTCTCACAAAATCAATGATTAACATAAACAAGAAAGTGAAGATCAACCCAAAGAACGGAAATTGGGTTAAGAAGTTCCCTTACCTTGTGTCAAACATGACTCAATCATTATTTTATCTCCTGAATAAAAATATAAAGTTAATTTATACTTTCCTAAGAACCTTTTCAATTTTATTATTTCTTTTATATCACTTATGACCATGATATAAACATTATGTAACCATTTATGTAAATAACATTCGTTTTGTTGATATTTGGTACTTGAGTCAAAAATGGACTTTTATAATTAAAGGTTATTCATGTGGTCAAAGGTTAATCATATCCAGAATGATATTAATGAATATATATATATCATATATATCATATATTTCCAACATATACTTGTATTTATAATAGTACATAACATATGGAGGTATGAAATGAAATGCACCGTTCATGGAGACGGTAAGCCATACGTACACATGAACGCTTATTTAATTTCTTTTTATTATTTTAATGGAATTAAAAAATAATGATACATAGGTATAATATAATTCCAGTATAATATCATATATAATATCATTAACTCTATCCTTTATACAACCCACATAAGGCATTAAGGAATCACATCACATTGAGGGGGCGGTTGTCTACACTTCCTCAAAAGAGATTATCGTATTTACCCACAATACAAACCGTAAAGGAATAATATAATTGGTAAGTAAAGAATAATAAGGAAATAATAAACATAATATATATCATATATAAATATAGTTCGAAAATAATGGCCACCATGAGAGGCGGTATGAGAAAATCAAACAGTCAGCATTTTGTGAGGAGTTAGTTTGCCATCCATAGAAACATTATGTTCTTCAACCACTAGATAGAGGTGTGTGTAAATGTAGTACTAATAAATCTCATAAAAACATAATAGTATATTGAGTATACTGGTGTTGTTAGAAAATAAAGTATTAAAAAGTGTTTAGGGGTTGGAGAGGTAGAATAAAAGAATTTTTTTAGAGAAATTGTTACCTTTAATTTTGGTAACTTCCTTTGGTTTGAACAAAAAGGACTTCTTGGAGTGACTTCTGCTTAATTTAAGGCTTCTAGGGGGAGTAGAGGTATTTATAGAGCTTAATTGGGTAGAGGTTGGACAATCCAAATGGCTTTAAAGGAGTGAAGAATTGGATAGAAGTGGTCTCCTTTTATAAGGGGGAGGAGGGGCTCTTTTGGAAAGTGTGAAAATAATATTTTATTATAAACTTCTCTTCAGTTTCAAAAGGACCAAAATTAATTAAAGCTGAAGATAAGATGACTCATGGTCGAAATAAAATTATACAATCAGAATTTTACATGTTTTGGATAATATTTTAATCATTATAATCCTATTTATTTTAATCATTTATTAATGTGGTAAATACGACATCATTATTGTGTCATAAATAATTTAATTTATTTGATTTCTAAAAATTATAAACAAAATACCATCATGCAGGAAATATTTTTATATTTCCAATGAATATTTATAGTCATAATGATAATTTATATAACCCCTTATAAAAATTAATTACTATAGGATTTTTGTTAATGTCAATTTTGACTTTACATTAAATTAATTATTCCAAATTGACATTACCAATACCAAGTGGCTCAATGGTGTCCCCAAATCTAACCAAAGATACCCATGGTCGGTCACTACTCACCCAATAAAGTTAGGGCAAGTTTGAAGGTAATTTTTAACTATTATAATATTATTTTAACCATGAATTACCATATTTACTTTTAACCGTGGTAAATAAAATTAAAAAGTAACTATTCACCAAAAATTATTTTTATCTTGTTGAACAAAATTTTACTCCTTGATATTAACCATGTCTCTCAGATTTTTGAAATTCAACTCACAGAAGTGGTAAAATTATGTTTAATGAACAATTGCAAAAGCTCTTAGGAGCTGGGTAAAAGACGGTGAAAAGTTCAATATAATTTTTATAAATCTAAAATTTTTATAAAATGACTTCAATGAATTTTATTGAACGTATATACGTATTATGTATATATTTTCACATAAAATAAATTTATGTCAAATAAATTATTATTTAAATAAAAAATCGGTTTTAACCAAAAACTCAATATTTTCACTATTCATCAAAAAATGAAAGTTTTCAGAAAAATACCAAAATTTTACACTATGCTAATTTCAATATTCCTAATAAAAAAATGAAGTCCATTTTGAATGATAAGATTTAGAAAATTTCATAAAGTGGTTATTAATATTCATAATGGCTAGTTTATATAATATTTTAATAGCATATCATTGTTTAGTGAAACTCGGTATTGCGTACAACACACGCTATCGTGGAAGGTCACGATTGCGTGTAAAGAAAGCCAAGATAGTGTTGAGTGTAGTGAAAGATTGATTTTATGTTGTGTATAAAATAAGACTTAAAAAAATATACTTCTCATAAAATATCAGGGTGTTACATTCTACCCCCCTTAAAACGAATTTTTCCCTCGAAATTCGTCACTTCGTAACAAACAGATGAGGATACCTCTCTCTCATCAAATCCTCAAGTTCCCATGTAGCTTATTCTAATTAGTGGTTCATTCATAAAACATTCACAAAGTGAGTGGTCTTGTTCCGTAGGAATTTTTTTCTACGATCTAGAATCTCTATTGGTTGTTCATCATAAGAAAGATCTTGCTCCACTGGTACAAATTCTGAGCTTAATACATGTGAAGGATCAGGTATGTACTTTCTCAGGAGAGATACATGGAACACATCATGAATATGAGAGACATTCAGTGGAAGCTCCAATCGGTAAGCTACCTTCCCATCATGATCAGGTATTTCAAAAGCACTGATATACCTAGGGCTCAACATCCCTTCTTTCCAATTCTCATTACTCTATTCCCTGGAGATATTCGTAAGGAAACTTTATCACCCACTTCGAACTCTAGGTCTTTTCATTGGTTGTAGGAATAACTTTTTTGTCGACTCTGAGTGGCTCTTATGTGTTGTTGAATAGATCTGTCCTTTTCTGCCATATCATTGACAAGATCAGTTCCAAATAGCATTCTTTCACCGACTTCTCCCCAGAAAGTTGGAGTCCAACATTTATTTCCATAGAGATCTTCATAAGGAGCCATCTGAATACTAGAGTGAAATATATCCATCCATACAATGGCCCAAAGGCCTTCAAATATTTTTATTATTGATAAGCCCTCCTTTTAAGGGGATAAGGAAGAAACACAAGGACATAATGGACATAGGACAATCACTCCTGAAGTACAAAAAGAAATACATCCAGATTAAAAACCAATGCAACCTCTCCCCATCATAAAAAACAAGATGTAGCACTCCAACAAAGCAAGTCTAATCGGCAAGCAAGTGTCCTGTGTCAAAGCACAGGCCTGATCCAATAGCTGATGCCATACCCTCTCAAACAACCGATTCTGAAAAGCACAACAAATGTAGACCACCATCTCTAAAACCTCCTCTGAGACTATTCAAATGATCAAGTCTGGATGCATATCTCCCAACCTCATGATCGAACCAAACCAACACCACTTTCAATGAAACCATCACAGGAAAAAATCAAAAGTGTAGTTCCAAGAAGAACTCTCCCGTGCGAACACCGGGACCGAAACCAGATGAACCCTATCGCAACCCCAAATCACCCTTCATACATATCCACATCAACCCAAAAAAAGGACAATCCAAGGAGATGGAGCCGAATATTCATCACCCAGGACATGAAGATCCAACAACACATCGATAGAGTATCGCCGGAGCGAGGAACCGTGCAGGTATGAGTCAGCAACGCTGCTCTGGGCTGGAGAAGATCCGATGAAGTCATGGAAGAACCCACTTCGGATTCCAAATCAGACCATAGAAGGCAGAAAGGACCAGCGGGAAGAACAGGTACACCTCCGATAACATCACCACCGAAATCACACCAACATCACAGATAAAACATATCAAACAACACAAAACCAAACCTCCCCCTCCAAGACGCTTTTACGTAGATGTAGAACTCTACCAGAACGCATGAAAAACTTGTAGAACACCAAGATCCGAGCTTGAATCTAGAAGCCAACACCCATCCAAAACAAATCTGCTGCCTTTCCACCAGAAGCCAGAAATCCTATCATCACCATACCGAAGCTAGAAATCCATCGGGAGCCGACGTCGAGACTAAACCACTAGAGTATTTCGATCACGTGCTAGTAAATGACCGCCAGACCGTCGCGAGATCTCTTCGTCACCATGTGGAGGTAACTATAGCCATCTCGAGCCACACCAGGACCGCACCGAAGCCGTCGACGATTCACCGACTCAGATATGAGATCCTAAAGAGGTCATCACCGAGCCCCACCACCACCAGACGATATCCAATGAGTCCAACGCAAAGCCACCGACCACGCTGGAGGAGGGGGGAGATGACACCCACGAAGAAACCCTAGGCGCGCTGAGGAGAAGGGGGTCTCGCCACTCAAAGGCATCGACTTTTTTGGTTGAGAGTGAAATCTATTATTATAAGAAAATTCCACCAATGGTTGGTGTTGATCCCAGCCACCTTTGAAATCCATAGAGAAAGATCCTAACATGTCTCCTAGAGTTTGAATTGTTCTCTCAGACTAACCGTCTGTATGAGGATGATAAGCAGTGATGAAACCTAAATCTGTATCTAGAGTATGCTGAAGACTTCACCAGAACTTCGAGGTAATCCTTGGATCCCGATCAGATATAATTGAAAGTGGCACTACATGCAATCTTACCACTTCCTTCAAACATATCCTAGAGAGCTCTTCCCAAGATAAATCTTCTCTAATAGAAATGAAGTGTGCCGACTTCGTAAGATGATCAACTATGACCCAGATAGCATTATTTCCATTGGATGTTTTAGGAAGTCTAGTGAAAAAGTTCATAGTGATGTTTTCCCATTTCTATTCAGGTATGGGTAATGGTTGTAACATCCCCTTAGACTTCTATCTCTGAGTTTTAACATGCTGACAAACCAAGAATCAAGAGACATATTCAGCAACATCTCTTTTCATTCCATCCCACCAGAAGTGCTCATTCAAGTCCCTATACATTTTCGTTCTTCCTAGATGCATAGATAATGAAGAACTATGAACATCATCCAGCAACTCATTCTTTAATTCTTGGATGGGAGGAACACAAACCAGATTCCTGAACCTTATTATCCCATCAAAATCAAGGTTGAATTCAGGATCATTTCTCAACTTCTTTTATAACACTACATCATCTTTCTATGCCTCTTTAATCTTCGCATGTATAGATGGTTGAACATTAATTTGAGAAAGATAAGATTTTTCCTCTTCCATTATAATCCCGTGATCCATCCTTTGTAAATCCATAAATATTGGATCTTTTGTGATCCTCATCAGGGATAAGATAGCTTGGTCTTGTCGACTTAATGCATCTGCCACCTTGTTTTCTTTCCTAGGGTGGTAATGAATTGAGCAGTCGTAATCCATAATCATCTCTAACCATCTTCATTGACGCATATTCAGCTCCTTTTATGTGATAATATACTTTACACTTTTATTATCAGTATAAATATCACACCTTTCACCATAAAGATAATGACTCCAAATCGTCAATGCAAAGATTGCCGCAGCTAACTCCAAATCATGAGTTGGATAATTTTTCACATGGATTTTCAACTGTCGTGAGGAATAAGCTATCACCATATCATTTTGCATGAGAGCACACCCTAGTCACTTCTTGGATACATAACTATAGATCACAACCCTTTCTCCACTACAAGGAAGTGTGAGCATAGGTGCACTGGATAACCTTCTTTTTAACTCTTTGAAATTCTCTTCACACTCCTCTGTCCAAATGAACATAACTCCTCTTTGAGTCAACCTGGTGAGTGGATTAGATAATCGTGAAAAATCTTTCACGAAATTTCGATAATATTTAGCCAACCAAGAAATCTTCGGATCTTAGTTACTGTTGTTGGTCTCGACCATCTTTCAATAACCTTTGTTTTGTTGGATCCACAAATGTCCCCTATTTTGAGATTATATGAACCAAAAATGAATATTTTTGAATCCCAAATTCACAGTTGGTAAATTTGGCATAAATCTTCTCCTTTCTCAATGTCTTCAATACATTTCTCAAGTGTTATTCTTGTTCTTCCTTTCTCTTTTAATAGATAAGAATATCATCTAAAAATACTACCACAAACTGATCAAGATAGTCTCTAAATATTCTATTCATTATATCCATGATGATAATAGGGGAATTAGTAAGACCAAATGGAATCACTATAAATAAATAGTGTCCATACCTTGTACGGAATGATATCTTTGGTATATATTCCTTTTGGACCCTTAATTGATGATACACTAAAGGAAGATCAATCTTGGAAAAGTTTTGAGCTCCACATAGTTGGTCAAATAATTCATCAATGTCTGGGGGAGGATATTTGTTCTTGATAGTGATCTTGTTATGTTCTTGATAATCAATGCAGAGTCTCATTGATCCATCTTTCTTCTTAACAAATAGAATAGGTTCCCCCAATGGTAACACACTAGGGTGTATGAATCCTTTATCATGATTCTCTTGGAGTTGCTTCTTCAATTCATTCAACTCAATTGGGTTCATTCTATAAGGTGTCTTTGAAATGGGCATAGCACCTGGTATGAGTTCTATTGAAAACTCAACTTCACGATTTGGTGGAAGACATGGAAATTCCACCGGAAAGACATCATCATACTCCTGTACAATGGGTTTATTCTTAATCATGAGTTTCTCTCCAATAATGTGAGATAAATAACTTTAATTTATTGGAATCAAGACCCATAATATGGAAGAAATTTCCACTGGAAGTTTATATTCATCCTTGCATCAATAGATGATAGTAGATTGATCGGGAATGTTAAATGTGATTTACCTTCTTTGTAAATTGATATGAGCTCCATATAAAGAAAGTAAATCCATTCGAAGAATCACATAAAATTCCACTATAGGAAGGATCAAATGATTTTCAAGAAGAACTTCCCCACAAACATTAATCAGAGTAGAATTGTAAACTTTTGTTGTGACCGTTGTTCCATTAGGAGTTGTCACAGCTAACTCAACATCTAATTTTTGAATTAATATGACGATAACCTTAGAAAATTTTGCAAAAATAAAATAGTGGGTGGATCCAGAATTAAATAAATCATTTTCTACTTTAGAGTGGATGGTATCTGTACCATTCACCATTTCGTTATCATACTCCACGTCGCTGATAGTAATTGAATGTGACTTTCCTTTGTATTTGGACATAAGAGTTTGTTGACGTTGATCATTATCAACAACCCTTATATTAGGGAATTTATTGTCACAATGCATCATATCCTTGCACTTGTAACATTGAAGTGTAGTAGGTGCATTCTATGTAGTATTTTCTTTGTTCGCATCAATAGACATCTTTTTCCCATCAATGCGGCATTCAAATGCCTGATAACCCTCTTTTCCACATTTTAAACATTTACTTGTCCCTTTTAGAAAATTCCCTCCATGTTTCTTTCCACACATTGAGAATAATGTAAAATTAATCTTCTTTTTAGTGTGGTCTTTAGATTTCCTGTTGAATTCCATTTTCCTCTTCTTATCAAACACATATGACTGATGGGTTACTCCAATATCCATCTCAACCTCGAGAGCACATCAAACGATTTCCTCGTAGCTATTGAAGTCCCCTTATGGATAATGACCTTCGATGACTTGGTTTTAAGCCACTAAATAATCGATCGATCTTACTCACAGGTTGGATAATAATCCCAGAAGCGTACCTTGCAAGTCTTGTAAACTTAGCTTCGTATGTACCAACAGATTCATCATAATTCTTCTTTAGTTCAAGACACCCCTTCTCCATATTTTTTTGAAGAATATGAGGGATGTAATTATTGAAAAATAAGTTCTTGAACTATTCCCATTCCATAAACTCAATTTCATCTCTTGGAATAACATTCTTGATAATATTCCACCATTGATCAACTTCACCTTCCAAAAAATATACCGTTCAGATGACATTATCATGGTTAGAACATTGAAGAGTTAAAAATATCTTTTCAGTGGTACTGATCCATTGTTCAGCTACTAATGGTTCAGTAGACCCGCTGAATGAGGGTGGAAACTGCCTCATGAAGGATTCAATAGAATTTTTTTCCTTCCTTTGCTCGTTTGGAAGTCCTGTATGATACATAGCTTGAGAAATTTATGTGAGCATGGCTACATGATTTTTCATTACAGCTCCCATTATGATTGGTTGCTTAGGGGGACAATCATTACATTTCCTATCACATTCATAATTAACACGGTTCCTTTGGGTTCCAGCCATTGACTAAAACCAATAAGCATAGTGTGAGAAACACTAATCATAATAGTAAAACCACATAATCAGGAATAAAATTTCACACTTTAGGTCTTATCATAGGTGATTCATAGACATTTATAAAACACTATGATTGTGTTCTATGCTTAGACATATCCATATGGTTCTTACTTAGTCTTTCACATCCTAGTTTCCAAAGGATGAATATACCCTTCCTCTGATACCAACTATAACGACCCATATTTTACATACATTTTAAGTACTTTAAAATTGAAGCATACTTATTACAAAATATAACAAAACCATGAAAGGTCCATATAGGTATAATGACTTTAGAAACCGGGAAACATAAACAACTGGTTCATAAAGTATCTACATTGTCTCTCGATTATTTCATCATATTTAGAGTCCCTCTTTGGCATATCCTTCTTAATACCCTTCTTCTTGACCTTGGGAAAAGGAAACATACAAAAGGGTGAGCTCAAATGCTCAGTAAGGGTAAACATAGAGAACATAAAACAATAAATAAACATTTGAATGCAATAACATGAACATAAAATCTAATCATCCAAATATTGAGAAAAGACATAAATCTTGTAATTACGTAAAGCATATATCATAAAGGAACATCAATCATGATAAAATAGCATTGAGATAAAACATGTAATTGTGGAAACCCTTAAGCACATGATATGATTTCTATAGTAGCCAAGGCATTGCTGCCAAGACAATCTTAGTTGGAAAAGTCCCTTTCTGAATCGAGTTCACTCCTCGTTCCAGTCCTATAGCACAGAACTGGATTAACATTCTCTTCCAGCCATGTCTATCTCATTAGATATAAATTTTTACCCAATGCATTGGAGGGAGATATAGGTCCCACCCATCTCATAATGAAACCAGTCTTATGTGTGCCACAAAATCATAAATCATTCATCATTGCATAACCCATGTAATAAAAATGGGATTCTTAAACATCATGACATCATAATACAATTCATATAAGATAAAGGAATTCATAAAGATAATTCCATCACAACATAATCAAATCAATGTAATATAGTTTTAGAAACATAACCCAATACTATCTTAGATGGAAAATAATTTTGATAAAACACTTGAACTCCATTTTTGATTAAAATATCCTTTCTACTTCAAAAACATTTTATCTTTCTCATCATGTCACACAATTTTAAACAAAAAATAGTTGATTAAAAATAAACATGAAAACTTGTAAAGGATGCTTCATGGAAATAATGTTCTATGAAATCATAAAAATTCATTCATTCCATATAAGTTAAAAAAGACATTCTTATCTTAATTTGTCGAAAAGGTTAAAATGGTCCTTGTTTGGAAAATGACATAAGTAATCCTTTATAAACATCTTATAAAAAGTCAAACAAGGGTATAAATGACGTTACCTCATAATCTCTAAAATAGTAAGAATGTTTTGAAGTACATTTTTAAAAATCATGGATGTGGATGATAATGAGGTCCTAGTAGATAAATATGTATAAACAACCTCAGATAATGAGGAGATTGTGATATAAATCCTTACAATGATATTTTTGTAAATAAAATAGATCACTTAAGTGCATTCACTATAACGTAACATAAATAAATCATATATACATGATATGATAAAAAAAATTCATTTCTCACATAATCAAATAACGACATAAACACGAAATAGAAGATCAACCCAAAGAACAAAAATTGGGTTAAGAAGTTCCCTTACATTGTATCCGACATGACTCGATCATTCTTTAATCAACTGAATATTGAAAAAAAGTTAATTTCTACTTGCTTAATAACCTCTTTAAATTTTATTATTCCTTTTATATCACTTATTAGCATGTTATAAACATTATGTGACCATTTAAGTTAATAATGTTCGTTTTGTCGATATTTGGTACTTGAGTCAACAATGGACTTCTTATAATTACATGTTGCTCACATGGTCAATGGTTCATTATATACAGAATTATATTCATTATTTATATATCATATATATCATATATATCCAGCATATACATGTATTTATAATAGTACATAACATATGGAGCTAATAAATGAAATGCACCGTTTATGGAGACAGTAGGCCGTACGTACGCATGAACACTTCTTTTATTTCTATTTCTTATTTTAGTGGAATTGAAAATTAATGATAAATAGGTATATTATAATTCTAGTATAATATCATATATAATATAATTATCTCTATCCTTTATACATCGTACATAATGCATTGACGAATCACATCACTTTGAGCGGGCGATAGTCTGCACTTCCTCAAATGAGATTATCATATTTCCCCATTATGGAAACCATAATGGATTGATATAAATGTTAAGTAAAAAATAATAAGGAAATAATAAACATAATATATATCATATATAAATACCGTGCCATCATAATGGCCACCATGATAGGTGGTAGGAGAATATCGAACAATCATCATTTCGAGAGGCATTAGTTTGCCATCCACAGAAACATTATGTTCTTCATCCACTGGATGGAGGTGTGTGTCATTTTAGTTATAATAAATCTCATAAAAACATCCTATTATATTGAGGATACTGGTTTTTTTACAAAATAAATGATTAAAATAATTTTAGGGGTTGGAGAAGTAGAATAAAAGAAAAAAATTTAAGAGAAATTGTTACCTTTAATTTGGGTAACTTCCTTTAGTTTGAACCGAATGGACATCTTGGAGTGTCTTCTATTTAAGGTAAGGCTTCTAGGAGGAGGGGAGGGATGTAGTGTTCTCAATTTTTCATAGGTTAGAGGATACAAATGGCTTTATAGGTGTGATTAATTCGACATAAGTGGTCTCCTTTTATAAGGGGGGGGAGGGGCTCTTTTGGAAAGTGTGAAAATATTATTTTGTTATAAACTTATAATTAGTTTAGAAAGTTCCAAAAATCATTAACGATGAATATAATATTACTCATGGTTGAAATAAAATCATCCAATCATAATTGGACATGTTTTGGATAATATTTTAATCATTATAATCTTATTTATTTAAATCATTTATTAATGAGGTAAATACGACATCATTAATGTGTCATAAATAATTTAATTTATTTGATGTATAAAATTTATAAATAAAAATACCAACATGTAGGAATTTTCTTTAGATTTCCAATGAATATTTATAGTGTAAAAGATAATTTATATAACCCCTTAAAAAAATTAATTACTAAAATATTTTTGTTAATGTCAATTTTTTCTTTACATTAAATTAATTAATCCTTATTGTCATTATCACTACCAAGTTGCTCAATGGGGTCCCAAAATCGACCCAAAGATGACCATGGTTGGACACTACTCATGCAATAAGGTTAGGAAGTGTTAAGGTAATTTTAAACTATTATAATATTCTTTTAACATTGATTTACCCTATTTAATTTTAACAGTGGTAAATAAAAGTAAAAAGTAACTATTTACCAAAAATTATTTTTATCTTATTGAACCACATTTTACTCATTGATATTAACCGTGTCTCTCAGATGTTCAAAATTCAACTCAAAAAAGAGGTAAAATTATGTTTTATGAACAATTTCAAAAGCTCTTACGAGGTGGGTAAAAGACGGGGAAAAGTTCAATACAATTTTTATAAATATAAAATTATTATAAAATTACTCCCATGAATTTCATTGAACTTATATAAGGATTATGTATCTATTTTAACCTAAAATAAATTGAAATCAAATAAATTATTATTTAAATACAAAGTTGGTTTTTACCAAAAACTCAGTGTTTTAACTATTCATCAAAAATTGAAAGTTTTCAGAAAAATACCAAAATTTCACCCTTGGCTAATTTTGATATTCCAAATCCAAAAATGTAGTCCATTATGAAGGATAAAATTTATAAAATTTCAAAAAGTGGTATTACTATTTATAATGGCTAGTTTAAATAATATTTTAATAACATATCCTTGTTTAATGAAACTCAGTATTGCATACAACACACGATATCGTGGAAGGTTGTGATCGCGTGTAAAGAAAGACAATATAGTGTTGAGTGTAGTGAATGATTCTTATGATGTTGCGTATTACATAAGAAATAAAAAAATATACTTCTCATAAAATATCAGGGTGTTAAAATTCTGACAATAATGCAGCAGATGCCCCATCTACATACAATTATGACATGCTCGTGGTTGTGTCATACAATCCTGATTGATGTGGCTTGTAGAACCATAATAAAAACATCCCAGATTTCTTTGGGGCATCAGAGAAAGATTTACTGATCCTTTTATCGGATAATATGCCATATTACAACCATGGGGATATGTGTCCCTCTTTCTCTTGAACCCAGTGTTAGAGTTTCCACTATTCCCCATGGGTACCAACAAGTTTCCTACGCCCATAGCTCCCAACAAATCCCACTCAGCCACCAAGGCTATATTCACCATCACCATATAATCATCTATACACAACACGATAATCTTTTAATGGATTTCATTCCTTAACCCCACATCAAAGATCCTTTCCTTCAATGACGTCTACCCTCCACCTCGGGAGAAAACTCCACTAAGTTCATAAACTTAGTTGTATACTCCGTCACAGACATATGCTCTTTCTTTAGACTAATGAAACTACTCGTCCACTGAATTCTAAACATATGTGGGTAGAATATTTTATTAATCAATTTCTCAATGCCTTCCCACATCATTCCCAGGTCCGTTCCAGCTTGAATCGCCAACTCCCACCACTATATGGAAAAATCATCAAACATATATGTGGGAAACATCAGTTTCAACTCTACCAGTGTTCCCAAGAACTCAAAGATCTTGGTCACTCTATTCAACCAAGCATCTGCCCTCTCTAGCTCTGAATCAACCTTGAATACGGGTGGATTATGATTTTGAAACTGAGCGGCATGTTGCACATGCCTTGGTTTATACAATTTATTTCCACTTTCCATAGCACTGAAAGCTTGATCTATGCTTTGCAATAACTTCTGGTTCACCTAGATCTCATGTTGTACCACATTCTCAGTAGCCTTCTCCTGTTGGTCTCAACAATGCCTAAGTGGTTCCATTTCTTTGAATATAAAACAAACAACAATGAGTCTAAATTCCATAGACATTATTAATTTCCATTTCAAATCACATTACAGTACACTATCAGACAAGGCATTCCACAAGTTCACATTTTCCATGTAGCACAATTTTTAAAACCAATCCATTTTCAAAATAAAAAATTTATTCACATTAACATTACACACATTCATATCCCACAATAAATCATTATACCTCATTGAAATATGCATCCTAGTGGGAATTCATTTCTACCTTTCATTCCATGCTCATCTAATTTGCAACACCAACAAAAGTGAGATATCGAATGCCTATAAGTTTCTCCAAAACACTTATGTACCCAACTTAGTGGTAACTTGAAGTTCAGCCTAAAAGGGTTAGCTACGTCCTTCTATACTATACATTCCATGTTCTGACAAGCTTGTGCCTTGATACAATCGTGACTTATGAAATATACCACAACTAATGTCAACTATAAATCCGAATATTAACTCTAAAGGGCTGAACAAGCTGGTACCACATGTAACACCCCACCCCTAGCTTATTGGCTTGAGGAGGAGGTGAGGGTTACTTGGCCTTAGGTGACATTACCAAGGTTCCAAAGGATATCAATAAATACCGAGGGCTTAGAGAACAAATTGGGGATTTATTTTACCTTAATACAAAACCAAATAAACCATCCACTAACAATAAATATAAAATAAATGTCAATCAAATAATTCAAGCATGTATTCCCAAAGGATAACCATGTGGTTCCACAATACAACCATAAACTATTACAACCAATACCATATCAGAGTACTATGCTGAAGAATCAACAAAAGACCCAAAATAAGCCAAGACACCCTCCATGGCTCCACACCAAGCACCATCCAGACATCATGATGCACCACTAATGGAGGGTGATGTCTTACCTTTCCCCATGTCACAATACACAACATCGGCAAAGACATCAACATCCCAAAGCAGGGGGTGAGTACTAAAACATAGAATTATTTCCCCAAATGACATCCCTACACACGCCACTAGGATAAAACTATTAACACATTTATATAAAACAATTAAATAAATAATCCCAAGTGCAACCATTTCCATAAGCCAAACACACCTTTACCAAGACATCATACCCAAACCAAGAACCCAAGGGAAATCCAACAAAACATGACACACGCCATTCCATCATTTACACACTAGCATAATAATTTCCATCTTACTAAACAATGGACAACAAGATAACCAAAACGGTGGATCTTCCGTCCAACCCATTCCCCCTTTACACCAACAATCAAAATGGTGGAGCTTCCTTCTAACCCATTCACCCATTCACACCTAGTGTCTCATCTCATCCAATTATCCTTTGATGGTGGCCCCTCTATACACTATCCATCTACCATTTATAGTAGTACATCTCACCACTTCCACACAACATCACAATCAATCCCAACCAAGCATATAACCCACCATTTTCACACCAACATGCAATCATCCAACTCCATCGCCTACCAATACACTTTAATAAAGCGTCATTTTCTTGAAAACCATTTTCCATGTTGAACCACTTTTCAATAAAAAATATCATTATTGAAAACCATTTTTCCTCAACCATTTTCCCAAATCAAACTCAACATCCCATTTTAAAATCACTAATTTAAAATCCACAACAATATCCTTTTAGGATAAAACCCCTTTTTCCAAAAATACATAAAATATCACCAAGGTATTTCCAACCAATTTCTCACAAAAAATCACAATTAATTTTTCAGCACAACAAATTAATTGAAACAAAGAAAAACTAGTTCGAACCATGTGGAGTCGATAGAGAATCCACCTACCATTAGGGTTCCAGCAAGCTCTACCCACAACCAATAGAACCTCAAATCCGGCGAATGCACCACCAAAACCTCTCTAGATCTTCTTCCCTAACCATCACAAGCCTTAAAATCAACATCCAAGGAAACCAAAGCTCTAGATATACTCACAAGATGTGTAGATCTAGAAAACCAAGATAGAGGAAATATTAGATCTAGAGGAAAACCACAATAATACAAGAGGAGTGTTTTACCTCTGAGAAACCACATTCAAATCACCTACAAACCGCTTTTATTTTCTTCCAAAACATGTGGGAGATCACCCTCAACCCCTGAGAACCCAAAATCTAAAGTGACGATCGAGTGGGAGAAAGTATGGAGAGGAATGAGGCAAGACCGAGTTAAACCGGGTATTGAAACCCTATTTTTATGAGGCCTATAGGTTAGTACACCCAGTTTGGAAAACCATGCACAAACCATTCACATGCTACTGCCTCGAGAGCAAGGGTCTTCAAGGTTTCCTCACTCATTTTGGTAAACTTTGCACAGGCCGTGCAAAGCCTACTGTCTCCCCCTGGACAGTTTCCTGGAGAATATGCATGGTTTCACCTAACTGTGCTCAAACTTTTATCCCTACGATAAGCCACCAAACTCATTCAGAACCATTTGAAACTCTCCCAAACTCTTCCCAACTCATCTCATGCACCTTAAAGACAAAAAAATCATAAAAAAGGCCATATACCTCAAAACAGGGGTACTACAAAAAATCTCATAGCACTATAGTAAGATTCCTCTTACGTGGAACTGAAAAGATATAATTTTTATCATAGATGATATTTTCTATTAAAAAGTACAATCCTCTGGAAATTTTTTACGTAAAACCCAAAAATTTTAGAAGGATAAATGGGAAATTGAGGAAGTGATCATATAGAAGTATCCTTCGTTGGTTGAATCGGAGGAATGGACTCATGAAGATGAAATTCATTTTTGATGGTGGTGGAGGGTAATATAATGATATTATAATCTCCATAATTTTATTTTCCTCTAAAAATAATTTCTTTAGTATCATTTATTACACAAAACTATGAGATTAGACAATTTACGATATATAATAAAACTATTATTATTTAATGTGGTAGTAATATATATCCATCAAATTTCTTTTGTATGAATATTTACAAAAAAATTATTTAAATTATTTGTTTTAATGATTAATAAACTAATATCATTAGTTATCTCTTTATTATAAATTACAAGAAAAATTAGTCAAAAAAATCCGAAAAATTGTTTTTATATACGAAATGTATTTTCATTATAATTAATATTAAATTAACAATCTTTGTGAGTGGTATTATTTAAATTTATATAATCAATATTCAAAAAAGTATCATTAACATAGTTCTTTTCATTTAGTTTCATAAGAATACATCAAATGTTATGCTTATCAACTGTATTTTTTATAAAATGGGGGTTTTACCTTTTGCATAATAATTTCTAAATTAATTTGTTCCAATTTGGAAACTTTATTTGAAGAAATTAAATTCAATTTTAGTATCAACAAATAGAAATTTCCCATGACTTATTTTTTTTTCAATTTTCTAAAAATATTTTTTTTCGATGAATAGTGAATACTTCTAATTTTTGTTAGAAATATTATATTTTTAAAGTAATTGAAAATTAAATTATAAAAAAAATTAAAAAATAAAATTATTTATTTTTTATAATTATTAAAAGATTATATTTTATTTGAAACATTTATATGTTCAAATTTGATATGAAATCATTTTGAACTAACGAAAACGTTTTTTGTTAAACTGCATTTTCATCATGCCTGTAGGATTAATTTTAATGTAAATTCTACCACTTATTTAAATAGAGTTTAGTAAAATGAAGAAAACATTTGGAATGTAAAAAATGTGTATTGGGTAACATGATCGATGTAATGATTATGTATTATTTTATTATTTAAATATTAAATATTAATTACTATGATTATGGTTTAAAATTTTGTTTTCTTCATCACATGCACCTATGTTAAAAAATATTCCCCATGGAAATCCTATTTTATTTGATAAATTTGAATAAATATGTTGTATAATTAGGTCCATACTATCTAATAAAGATAATTTTATTAATATTTTTTAATTAAAAAGTTACCTTGGTAAAAAAACTAGTCAATGTGATAAAAACTAAAATGGTAAATTTAATTAAAATTACAATTTATATGTATAAAAACATTAAAATATGAATCATTCACATTTCGGAGGATTATATTTTCTATATATTCTTTATATTATATTATTTATCTATTTTTGTGTCACATGTATTGATATGGCTTCGCATTATTCAATAATATTGTCTATTTACAAAACTGTCAATCTTTATCACTTATAAAAGCGAACCTCCTATCCTATTTTCCTCAAACCTAAAAAGACATATGTTTCCTCCACTACCTACTAAATCACATTCTATACATCCTTTCCCATGTCCTATAGGAAATTTTTTGATTCAGAAACCTAGATATGAAATATTGTTTTACTAACCTAAATAGATTATCTATAGAATATGTATCGTTTATAAACGATGGATTTATTTCATTTATTCATTGACCTATGATAGACAATATAAAATAATAAAAATACGATTACATAATTTTATAACATATATTTATATTGTTTAATGTTAATGGAATAAACTATATTCATCCCCTCTTCTGAAGAACAGGAAATGAAAATGTCTATTGTCTTTACGACGAACTACATCAACAAAAACTGATGTAATTAATTTTCAATCATCACTTGTCAAGAGTGGATACATTATTTTAATTAATATGTTTATATAATAATTATTATATTTATATTCATATAAAATTATAAAAACATATATACATTATTACTTTCAAATCCTTTGGAAAATGATAATACTCCTCATGCGTATATATGTACTACCACCTCCGTGAAGTGATAAGATAATTTTTTCTATTTTATATTGACATATATGGTAATAAAGATATATTTAATGAATATTTATCATCTATATTTTATAAATTTTATTTTTTAAATGTTAACTATTATTTAATTTTTTTCATCATTCAAAAAATGGAAAAAAAGTTCATGCTTAGATATAGCCTACCATCTCTTTGAATTGTGCCATTAATTTTTTAATAATTAACTATTATGAAATAATATAATTTTGTACATAATTTATTTATGTTATACTTCTATCATTATCTATAATATGGAGATGAGGGAAGTGTAATCAAAGAATAAGTGCCAATCCTATGTTACTAAGACCTACATGAAAAGGAAGCCACTGTCACTAGGAACAATGATTTTAGTAATAAATTATTAATGAACATGTTATAAAATGTAATAATTAATTCATATATTTTTTTGATATATATCAGTATAGTATAGGAATATGTGTCTAATAGAACTATATTTATTGTAATTATAAAAAATTTACTCATAATTACATATTATAACATTATTTATTATATAAAATTACACTTAATAAAACGCAAATGATTGATAAGTATAGTGTATTTGGAAATTTGGTACATTACATTACAACATAAAATTGGGAATGCTGCATCATTATAGAAAACTTCTTTAATAATCACAAAATACATCTTCGAATATAAAACATTGTCGGATAACCTAGGGACATAAATAAGAAATGTTGTGAGATATATTTCAAAGTAAATTAGTTAAAATTGATTAAGACAACATGTATGACAATTGTAATATCAATGATAATTAAAAGGAACATTCATAATAAGGTATGATGTTGCATAGAAATAATAACATGGGAAATGTGGTAACAACTTAAAATAGAAAATCATAAACATAGGGAATGGATAATCCAATGAAGGATCTATGCTAGAGAATGTCCCATAAATGAATTAGGTTGAATCAATGTCCCATCATGATGTATCATGATACTTAAACATTACACAATGCATTAGATAATTATCTAATCTCTCCCATGATATTTATTTAATTATCTAACACTTATGATCCAAAAAGACCATAAAACAATGATTAATTCATTTTCATAACATATTCCACAATCATGGAATGCAGAATAAATATATCTAATTCCCTAATCAATATGTACATGTGCAATAAGTTGATTATCCTTAATAGAAAATTTCATATTATATTAACTACATTATTTTTTTCATGTAAAATTATGTTGAAATTATTGAAATAGAACACAATTACAAAATAATCCATAAAATTGGTTGACAATAAAGAAATAAGTATCTCATCATTCGAAAATCAAATGGTCTACATCTAAATACATGTCCAAATTTTTTGGAATGGAAGTATTTTTCATATGTTAATAAGGGAAATTATATCATGAAAATAATGCGAGGATACCTAATAGAATTTTGGCATAATAACAGGTTTTTTAACTATCCAAATGAAGGGAAATAACTGATAAATCAATCAAATAACAAAAATCCATCATTAATACAATGATGAATAATTAATAACCATATAACCAATTGTTAATAGAAGAACAATTTTAAATGAAGGTGATTGAATTTGATAAGAGGAAACGAATTGGAGGATCCCTTACCTAATTTTGTAACACCAAAATATGGATATGAGATTCATATGAGTACAAGGTAACCGTAATAGAAATTTAGACCAAAGGGGATTTTTAAAGACATTTTCTGAAGAGTTTTTGGGAAGATAAATGGGAGCATGGGTGGGATTATATAGGAAAAGAGGTGTTTTTTATTAAATTGACTTTGGTCTCTACATAATAAAATATCTAAAACCACAAACATCCCATTTTTTTAATGTCCTCTTCAATATATATATATATATATATTATTTTACAATTCAAGGGTATCTACCTATTAATATATTACACTTGGAGATATGAAGGTTAGTCTCACTCGTAATGAAATGATTCTAAAAACTAACATACATTAAATGTCTTTGAGGATTCATAGTTGATTTAAAAAATAAATACTAGTATATTAAAATCAAATTACATCTTAGTTAAAACATAAATTTGAACATGAATGAAAATGATATTACTTATTAAATAACCTTTGGATCATTTTGATTTCATAAAACACATATAATATTTATAATATATTCAATATTCACATTAAAATTCTATTTTTATGGAAAATTAAGAGATATTATCTATTAGATAATTTTTATACTATGATTCAATATATTTTAATAAATTTTTAAATAATTTTCAAAATGTGGGAATTTTTAATTAGAAAAAAATTTGAATTCTTGAAAATGAAGAGTTTTTAGCAATAAAATTTTTATCCCTTATAAAATTTATGCATGACATCATAAAAATTTTATGATACATTATATTTAATAAATTTTATTTAATGATAATATTTTACTAAATTATTATTTATTTTAAAAATCCATTAATTCATAAAATTATAATTCTTAATTGAATTAAAATGATAACCAAAAAATACATTTTAGTTTTTACTGAATAAAAATTAAAAACATTTACAATGTATCATAAAGATTGTGGTAATGAATTCATTATTATATAAAAATATAATATACATACTCATATCTCTATGCTCATTTTACATATACCATTAAAACACCAGAAAACACTCTTATGGTAAGGTGAATAATATTTGGAATTTCATGGGATTGTTTGGAAAAAATGGGTTGGGAAATGATTTTGATGATCCTTAACATCTCTCATAAAAGTCTTATCCCATGAATTAGTTATATATTATCAGCATGGTAATTGTCAGGGTAAAAATTCACAAATTCTATCTCCTTCAGAAGCTTCGATAAATGGGCTCCAATGGTATAATCATATTTGTTTAAGCTATCACGTCTATTTCCTATGTCAATTAGATACGATAAGCCCCTAAATTTATACTAATATTGTGGTCATTGTTTAATAGTAATATTATCAAGGTTAATAATTCATAACGATCAATTAAATATTATATGATTTAGTAAAGCCAAATACATGCATGTATTTATACAACCATATTATTAAATAATGTATTAATAAATAAATAAAATGAAATTTTATTTATAATTCTTAGGGTCGTTATAATCATCCCATCCCCTTTATGAAATTTCACTCTAAAAATTTTTATTTTCCCACACTTAAAAAGTTGTGTGTATCTATGCTTCATTTATTCGTCCAGTTCCCATGTTTTTTAAACCAACATTTTATTTCCCCACAATTCATTGACATTGGTCCTTGTCTAATATCATAGAGCATTTTCTCTATGTTCTAAGATCTCCACCAAATTCTACTCATATGAATGATCAATATATAATGGTACTACATATTTATTTATTATATATGGGGGGTCTTGAATTTACTTCCTTGAGAGAGATACATGGAATATATCATGTACTTGAGATAGGATCAGTGGGGGTGCTAGTCTACTGGCCACTATTATGATTCCATCAAGTATCTCAATGGGGATTATGTATAATAGAATAAAAATTCCCTTATTCCCAAATCTCATTACTTTATTCATTGGATATATATTAAGGAATAACATGTCCCCAATATAATCCTCTATGTCTTTTCGATGATTTTTTGTATACCTTTTATGTTGACTCTAAGAAGCATTGATGTGCTCGTGAATGGTTTCAACCTTCTCCACCATTTCCTCAATCATTTTAAGGCCTAGATTTATTTTTTTACCAAACTTATTCCCACAACATGAAAGTGTTCATTTCCTCTTCAAATATATAAAATAATTGGGATATTTTTTTATGATTTAATAGAAACTATTTCTGTATTAAAAATATCATGTAAAAATATGATGGTCCAATAATCCTTTGAATTTTTTATAAAAATATCACAACATGTATTCTAGTGTATATATTGTACAGTTATATTGGCCAATAGTTTGAGGTAGATATGTTCTTTTAAAGTTTAAATATGTGTTTAGAACACATTTTAGACTTTTCTAGAACATCGATGTTAATCTACAATCTCGATCAGATATAATCGATAGTTGTCTCCCTTGCAATCGTACCACTTATACAATGTATATCATTACATGTTGATATAGTGACAGGACTTTTAAAATTTCAATAAATTAATATTTCATTATATGATAATCCACAATAATGAAAATAGAATTATTTCCCATGGATGTCCTAAAATTTCCTAGTACATATTCCATGGTGGTGTTCTCTCAATTCTATGTCGGCATGGGTTTTCTGTTTCATCACACCCTTCAAATAATTCCATTAATATTTCACATGCTATTATAATACGTACATTAATTTATATCTAGAAATTTATTTACTCATATTGTCCCACTAGTAATACATACAAGGATTTTGATACATCTCTCTCCTACCTTGGTGAATTGAGAAAGTTGAACTATGTGAATCATCCAATATCTCCTTCTTCAGTTCATGGTTTGATGGTAAACATATCGATGACCAAAATCTAAAAATTCATTCTTCATTAAAATTACACACCAAGGATTTTTCACTCATTATATTTTCCACATTAATTTTAATTCCCACATAATCCCTTTTAGGATCATTTAACCTCTCTCGAAGGGATGTTGGGCCAGTCATTTGGGAATGGATTTAGTATGTTCCTTTAATTCTGTGTATCATTTCCTTACATCCTAAATCTCATATTACTAGATCACTAAAAATTCTCATTCATTATATAATTTTTTGATTCATTCGATTTTTGACTATCATCCACGTTTTTTGATTCCACTAATGGTAGAGAATTTATCATTCAATGTCACTAACAAGCTCTATCCATCTTCTCTAGCACATATTAGGCTCTTTCAGGGTGAATATATATTTTAGTCTCTTGTGATCAATATATATCTCACACTTCTCCCTGTAGAGATAATGCCTCAGATATCCAATGCGAATATCATTGATTCCAACTCTAGATCATTCTTGAGATAGTATTGCTCATAATTTTTCCACTTAATTGTCGAGTAGGCAATCAATTTATCTTTTTTTCATCAATACACATCCTAATAAATTATTTTAATCATCGATATATACAACAGAGAGTTCTCCACTTATCGTTAGTGTGGAAAATGGTGTCGTGATAATCCTATTTTTCATCCCAACAAATCATTCCCCAAATTTCATTCATTCAAAAAAACATAACTCCCTTCAGAGTCAACTTGGTAAGAGGGTTTGAAAATTAAGGTAAATTTCTAAAAAATAGTTGATAATACCACAAAAAGGCATGAATACTATAGATAACTACAAAAAATGTGTTCCTCAACCATCCTTCAATTATTCCCATATATGAAAGGGCCATATATATACCATTTGTTGTGACGATATTTCCTAAGAAAGAGATATCTTTTCACCAGAACTCATGTTTTTTAAAATATTCATAAAAATTCTCCTAACTATAAGCTATTAGATAAAATTTCAGATGATCCTCATGCTACTCCTTGGTTTTGTAGTATATTAGAATATAATCTATAAATACCATAACATATTTTCTTTGGTAATCTATAATGACTCTATTGATCCAGTTAATTAAGATTAATTGAGTATTTGAGAGTTTGAATGGCACCAATATAAGCATTAAGTTCCCTTACATTGTACAGAATGTGGTCTTAGGTATATCTTCATTTATCACACATACTCGATAATATAAAGAATGAATATCCACAATGGGGAGTTATTGTGCTCCAAATAGTATATAAAGGATTTCATCAATCTATGAAAGATGATAGTATTTCAATATCATGATCATGTTAATATCATGATAATTATTACAAAGAATAATTGTGCCATGTTTTTTATTGATGAATAATACTGGTGCACCCCATGGTGAAGCATATGGGAGAATGAACACTTTGTGAAGAATCTCTGGTAGTTATTTCCCCATATCCACATGATACACAATAGAAATTCTTTTTTGATTCTTTGATATTGGAAATTCCCCAGGTAGAATCTTGATTGAAAATTCAACAACTCGGCTTTGAGGAAGACTGGAAAATTTCTCAAGGAACACATCAATGTGTTCCCTCATAATTTGAATGTCATAATGGATTTTTTATTCCATAGAGTTATTAATTTGAGATAGATATGATTTCTTATATGGAATAATATCCAGTGTTTAGATTTTGGTTCTATATAATAGTCATCCTCATCCATGCACTTGTACAAAATTATTGATCGAATCACAATATGGAGAGTGATATAATTCTCATGGTAATTTAATTTAGCTCTTTAAATGAGGTACTTATCCATTCCTATAATTTCATCAAATTAATTTAATGAGAGAATGATATGGTTCTCTTTGAAGTTCAACCCAAAAATTATGATATGAGATTATATATATATATCTATGATGAAATAATTTCCCCATTTTCAATTTTCAATTACATTTCTAATTCTATGATTTTAGGTTGGTGTTTGAATAGTTATACTAAATGTACATTATATGAAATAATGTGCATATCCAGAATCAAATGTATGTTTTCTATTTTGGAATGAATATCTATAATAAGTGTCACCAATTCGTTGTTCGGATTCACTTCAAATGTAGTAATAGAAAAGTCACTTTATGGATTCCTTTTATATTATTGGTTTCCCAAAAAAATAATTACCTTATGGAATGGTTTTAAATATTCCATGGATCCTTAAAGTTTATGTTATAAACAATATACAAAGGGTTTTTTAGATAATAAATTTTTTCTATTTGATTATTGGGTCTCTCCACTAAATTTGTTTTAGCTAGGTACCCATCATTCCGACACCTAAATAATTTATTATCCCCATTAGACAATTTTTATCAACTAATTCATTTAGATTTGACAAGTGGGATGATACAATTTCTTATCACATCTATATTTATCCATCATACCTCTATAATGAAATAACACATTCCTCTTGGAATTATCATGATACCGTTGGGGTTCTCCGATTCTATTTTGACATTAAGAAGAAATAAGTCAATTTCCTCATATATTTCAAAGTAACGAATCCCCCTGGATTTTAAAAGACTATTATTTATCCCAACAATGATGTATTAAACAATGAATTATAGGTTAACAAAAAACCTAGAGGTGTATCCTGGATTTCATGTGATTTGTTCTCATATTCCTCGAAAGATTCCTTATTGTTTTCTTTTTAGAAATGAAATCTCATTCTATTTTAGGTCATAGAGTTTGGTAGAAATATTAAAAAAAATTCTATAATTTCTTCCACTTCAAAGCTTTGATATCTTCCTTATTCATTGTAATCTTGATCAATTTACACCATTTATCAACATTCCATCCACACAATAAATAGCTAGTAAAACCATATCTTGATACAAACATTGCAAGATTTAAAAGACCTTCTCAATAGTGTTGTTCCATTTGTTCCAATATTAAGGGATTAGATGATCCATTGAAAGTAAGATACCTTTGTTGCATAATGATCAGGATTGTTGATTGTTATCTCTTTAGGGAATTTGGTCCATCCTCCTAATCATGGCACTGCTTTAGAACCTTAGTCTTTGGATAGAGTATCAAGAGAATGTTTGAGATTCTTTTTCTAATCGTCTCTAGAATCATGTTAGGGAATTCATCAAATTTCCTATAAAAAAATATTTACCTTATTATCCCTATTTTTTCTTTTCCCTAAAATAAAATGAAAATTAGGGATGATTATTTTATAAAATTAAACACATATAGGGGAATTCAATGAAATTAAATGTATATCTTATAAATTTAATTTCTATCAATAACATATCAGTTTCTAGTCATCAATCAATGTTATCAATGGTCCATTTCCTAAAATATATTCTTATTATTATTTTCCTTAAGTTGGATTCTTAATTAGTTTATGAATTTACGAAATCATATTTACAGAGAGAGTCAGTCTTGGTGCGTAGTAAGGCCCATTTTTATGTATGAGGTTACCCAAAGTCAGGAACTGAATACTTGGTAAGAGTTTTTTCCCTCAAGTAAATATATTCTAGAGTGATTCCCACTTGTAGTATAAAGAAAATGATGTATTTTCTTGATAAAAAACATATTTTATTCATACTAATATTTGGGGATGTTTTTATAAATAGAGTCTTATCCCTAAAGCTATCAATATATTTTTTAATCCAAATCCAAAAAATAACTAAAATTTTGGTATTATATGAACTATAATAAACCGTCTCTTTAATACACATTAATAATTGATTTATTAAACAAAATTACACATAATAAAACCCAAAAGACATATTAGTCTATTTTCATTGGGAATCAGGTACATTAAATAATTTCAAAAAATATAAACCATAACATATGTATTTAAAAATTCTTTAACATTATCAAAATACAACACCAGTCATAAAACTACATGGGAGAACATGGGGTCATACATTAGCATAGATTGAGATATAAATCCAATTCATGGAATAAATATAAAATAAGTGATACTTGTTATAAAATACGCATATCAATGAGGAATAAAATGGACATGAATAATAATTCATCATATAGAAATGTAATCATTAAATGGAAAATGTGGAGACAATTTAAAACACTAAAACATAAACATAGTCCATGGACAAGGCTTCCAAGATTCATGGTGGAAAATTATGAGAAAAGGAATCATGTTCACCACCTATACCAACATTCCATATCCATATACAAAAACATTACCCAATTCATTGGAGGACTATCAGTGTTCACCTATCATATTAATTTTATTTTCTTGCTTAAGTGTTCCACATAGATAATAAAAAATGGATCCATTCATCAAAATAATTTATTCCATGATCATGGAAAAAATAACACATACATTTAATATCCATAATAACTATTATATGTTCATAAATTTGAATTTACGTTATATAAAATGGTTATTATATTCACTACACCATTTTTTGGGCATGAAAAATCATTTTGATATTTTGGAAGCGAACGGAAATTACAGAAAAAAATCATAAAAAATGGCTTATTATAGTGAAACTTGTATAAAATCATTAAAAACTAAAATGGTCTTTGATTGATTAGAATTTCCCATAACATATAATTCTAAATATATTTAAAAAATTAATAAATCAACGTTCATATAAAAATAGAAGGTGAGGAATCCATACAGAATTTCAGCATAGTAATTGCTTAGTTAAGTGTTCATATGTTGCAGGATAAATGTAACCTCATTAAAATAACATCAATTGGATAGTAAAATAATTATTTTAAATAAAGTAACATAATGACAAAAAAATATGATAATTCATTTCAAATAATGTTCTTGAATTATAAAGGGGAGAGGAATGTGAGGATCCCTTAAATGAGTGTGTGACTCCCACTACATGTGATGGGATTCTTGACATTATGGGGGTATCCAGGAATGAAATTAAAGAGTTTGTGGTATATTATAGAATTTATATAAAGAGTTGTAGTGAATATAAATTGGGTTATGGGAGGTTTTTTATGGGGAATGGGTTGTATTTATTTATTATTTTGGTTTTGGATTGTACGTAATATAATATCCAAAACCAAAAACCATATCAGTGGTTTTCCCATGGTTTATATAAAATAGGAATTTTTTTTTTATTTTAGATGTCCAAGGGATGATATTATAGAAATATTATCCTTAGAGTTGTGATGCTGAGTCACACTCTTAATGTAATGATTTTAAAATCATAAAATATATTATATGTTTTAGAGGATTCGTAATGGATTTAAAAAATAAATCATATAAACATAAAATAAATTATTTTCATGTTAAAATAAATCTTTGATATTAAATCACATTTATATTATTTATAACATCACATTAGGGTATTCTGTTTGTCAAAAAAAATAAATTATATTTAAACGATATTGTATTTTTACCCGAAAATTATAGTATCTTAGAAAATGAAGAAAAAATAACCATAGGATATTTTTTGGCATTGTTTCAAAAAATATTATTTATTTAATAAAAATAATTTTATATGTATTTTAATTTTCATATTTAAATTAAAAAAAATCTTTAAAATGAAGGGTTTTATGAAAATATATTTTTTGAACCCTTATAGAAATTACATTTCAAATCACAAAATTATCTTTCCTATTTATATATAATAAAATCTATTTAATAAAAATATTTTTTAAAATTAATATTTATTTATAAATCCATTAATTAATCAAAATATTTTTAAATTGAATTTTCATATTAACAGAAATTTCTATTGGTGTTTTATTGAATAAAAATAAAATACATTTATAATGTTAAAATTTGAGGATGGAAATTTATTTTTAATTATATAAATAATAATATAAATGATAATTTCTATAGGGACTTGTTAAAAATCCCCATAGTACACAAACATATACTTGTGGTTATGATGTATTATGGGTGGAATTTTATGGGCTACATCAGTAAACATGATGTGGGTTATGATCAGAACGAGAAAAAAATTGTCCCATAAATGGTTTTATTCATGATTACGATGTTAGATATTAACATGGGCATGATAATGAAAGAATACAAGAAATTATATTTCCCTAGGAATATCTAATAAATTTTCTTCATAGAGTATGATCTTACTAGTTCGGGACATCACATTCTTCATCTGTGTCAATTGGATTCATTAAAACCCTATAATTATACTAACAATTATATCACTATTCAATGATTATAGTATATGATTTAATTATTCATAATTAAAAATTATTTCTAGTTGGATATAATAAATCCAAACATGTTCATGTGTTTTTTAAACCATGTTTCATTATAATACATTATTAAAAACAAAAAGTGTAATTTTCTTTATAATAGTTCGGTTAGTTACAAAAATTAAGTATTAAACACATGAAAAGAAATTGTATAAATGAGGTATGTGATTGAAATATCAATTTTCTTTACTTGGGACACATTCCATATTCACCATATGATCCTTCTACGTGGTATATATATTGTCCTTGAAATTAATTTCATATTATATTTATTAAACTTAAGAGATATAAATATCAATATAATTTTCTTTATTTAATTTATCATATGATTCAAAATTTACGAAAGAGTTAAGGTTGTTATGATACTCTCACATTATATGACATGATTTTTTAGGATTATCCTTATGATGATTAAATTTCATGACATATCGCTCAAGAATCACAAAAAAATCTTATTTTATTATCTATGGTGAATACATATATTACATTAATTTTACTCTCTCTGAGTACTCAATTACCCAAATTAATGTTTTTAATGAAAACTAACTATATTTCTCTCTTCCATTATAATTTATTTCACATTTGTGTCTATCATTTATAAAAATGATTTCTTGAATGTTTTTACTACTATAAGATGTTTTATAATTTAATTTTTAACCATGATGGCCTTTCTACAAAAAAAATTAAGCAGTTTCTTTATGTCATTTTTTAAATGATGTAAATTTTGAATTTTAATTAAAATAGTGAATGAGATGTTTTATTTTATATTTTACATCATATATGGAGTTTCTATCAGTCATGAATTCTCATTGAGATGGAAATTCCTCTAATGTTTTCATTAGTTATTATTAATGGAAACTTTTTCAATAATATGTAGGTTAATTATAAATTTTAACGAATTAATTTTCATGAGAATGTTTATTTTTCTCAAGAATGTTTTACAGATATTTTTATAGTATTTCTATTCATTAATGATAATAACATCAAATGATTTTTATGATTTATTTGGGAAATTATCTAATGTTATAATAATTATCCATTCCCAAGATAATTAATTATTATGATTAAAATATTCTTACGAAACCCATTCCATCTCTTTTGGTTATGAAAATATTAATTAATGAAATTTTAATAGAACTTGTTTCTTTTCCCTAGTTTATGGAATAAATAAAATCAAATGAAACTAGTTTCTTTTCATAGGTTATGATATAATTAATGTTTTAAGATCATTTTAAAAAAATTTATGATTTTAATTATCATATTTTTTCACAATGGAATTATATACCCAACCAATTCATTAGAAAAATATTGATATATATTGTGATACAAAGTACTACAATGCTCATTTAAACAAATTATATGTGGCAAAATGTAAATTATGATATTATAGGTATTGTTCTTTGACAAACACTATAGTTAGAGAAGTATACTCAGTCCACTATAATAGTTTAAACATAATTCCTTGATTAGAATGTAAATTATTTTCTATGCTTATGTGTATGAAATAATATATTATCTTCTACCAATATTATAATAGCATGGAATAAGTTAATTTATTTCTTTTTGGGTTAAGGAATGATAAAAATACATAATTAATTTTATGACTCAATATTATGATCAATGATATGTAGAATATGGTTTTAAAATGTTATTATCATGTTTTGTTATGTTATTATCGATATATCCCTTGTTTAACCATACCGGCAATTTAGTATCACCCTTTATTTTGTTTTTGATCAATCGGTGGTGAATAAATTTATTATATTTTATATATCTAATAATGGTGGTAATTTTTAATAACTTAGTGGGAGATGGTGTGGTTCACTTGTAACCCTATTTTCCAATTATCCATGTACCAACACATACATTAAATACATGATTTTGGAATAGATATTTATGTTATGTAATTTTTATTCATCCAATATGATATTATATGTCTATATTAAAGAAGTGGATCACTATAAAATGAAATTGGTAGATACATATGAATGTGTAAATTTGACCCTTCATTAAATAGTGGATTTAAAGTAATATATATTTCCAAATAATTTCAATGGGATGCCCCTAGAATAATAATTCAAATTTTATATCAATATATTAAAATGAGCATGACACAATTCATTTAATTTAAATAAAATGGCTTTCAATTTTTTATGAGAATTACAATTCCAAATAGAAATATTGGATATCAAGTTCTTTATTTGATTAAAAATATATTATATGGTTACTCTAGTTCAATTTGTAATGAATATAGATGGATCACTTTGGTTTTTTATAGAAAATTATAAATTGTGTCTAATAATGATCAAGAATCAATATACACTTCTTAAAATAAAAATTTAATTCATTAAAATTTATTTAAACGAAGTGGGTATCCATGGTTGACCAAATGTTAAGACACTATCAAATATGATTTAGTAATGAGGATACTAAAAAAGTTTGAAGATTATACACCAATTATTAATATATTTTCAGGCACATTGGTTTAATTAATGATCCTAAAGATTTCATGGACATGTTGAACTAAATAATCCATAAGTATCTGGATTCATTTATAATTGTATTTTTTATTATTTGTTTATTTTTTATTGAATCTAGAATGACCATGAGAAGCGGAAGGATATTTTATAGAGAACACTATGAAATCATTGACTTTATGCTAAATTTTGTATCTATGAATTACAGAAACATGAAATTAATTTAATTTGGAATTTTATCTATAATTTTACAATAAAATTTTACCCATGGATAATTATAGAATTAATTTTATGAAATCCCAAAAATAATATAATTTGAAATATATAGTCTTCTTATGTCAGTTAGATATTATCATCATATTGTTTGTAATTTCTTTGTGACTGATTCTCTTAATAATAAATTAATTAGGAAATTTATTACCTTATATTCAACTGATTATTATTATAAATCCTTTCATGATCTTAATGACTGATTCACAAAAACACATATCCTTGTTTTAATAGAACTATGTCAGGGTTATGTGGTACATTATTATACATCGAGATCAGAACTCGGTTCTGTTCATATGTAAGAGATCTTGTGGTGTCATATGTATTAATGAAATCGTGATGAAATAAAATCAATTATATGTTGGGAAACAAATAATTATATATAGTGGTCCATTATTTAAAATCCTCGAACCTCTACTTATCTTGGGGAAATATCATTGTTTTCATTGATCATAAATGATTGAAACATATGTTACATCTATGAGACCTGAACATGAGTCAGCAATGTTGGATGATTTATCAATAAGAAATTTATTTCAACATTATTTATACAATCAAGATTTATATTTATGTGGTTGATACTTTGATTTAGATGTCTTATTAGGATATGCTATAATAAACTCATGACTAATGGACATTATTGAGTGTTAATGCAGAAACGAATCTAGATTATTATGAATCGAATATTAATGTAATTTTATCCCTAATCTCTCTTTTACTCAATTTTATAATTATTTTTCTAGAGGCTCAATTGTTATATCATAACTACATCAACATTTTTTGAAACCTAAATTATTAGTAGACCCTGGTGAATTAGATAGCGGATGAAGACCTTAGGTTTCATTTCCACATATTAATGATGCTACCCTAGTCATAGAAGGAATATATTATTTTACAATATCTCCAATTAAAATGGGATATTTGTACAAGTAATAAATAATTAATAATAAAAATAAATACTATTTATGGTGGTCAAGAATAATGAAAATGATTTCAGATCATTTAATGAATTTTATCACATATCAACAGATAAAAGAAAAGAAATAATATTCATTGGCTGTGTTTTAATGTAATATATTCATATTTGAAAATTCTAATATATTAGAATGTGAATTTTTATTGGTCTACCATAGATATATCATAAACATGATTACATTTGAATGATTTTGGATCAACTCTCAAATCTAACACAAATTCGAAAAACAAGTGTCTGTAAGGGTAGACACAATGTAAATGTCATATATTAGTGAAGTGGTTATGTTTCATGATGTATTAACTTATATTTTATCTGATAAAGATCATTTTTTACTTATTGGTTTGTTTAATATTTGAATCATGATATTGAAACTGAATTGACCATGAGCATACAATTTCATAATAAAATGGATATATAGTAATAAATTATTACATCGATGTTGGAAGATATTATAAGAGCTTATGTAATGAAAATTTGGGGAATATGGAATGATTATATTCCATTACAATGGTTCTCATGTAATAATTATCATTAAAAAATTGTACATATTCACTTATGCAGATCATTTGGTAGGTGACAAATTCAATCAAAACATTTTCTTTTGTAAATGAGTTAAAATTCAATAATTTGAAATAGTATTTTTGAAGAATATAGAAAATATAATTAGATGATATAGAAGCATCGGGAACAACCCAAAGTCGATATAAATCAAATCTTGATCATTATTTTCACTCATTATCGTTTTTTAGGTGTCACGTTTTTCAAGAAGTTTCATTGTGACTGGTTGATCACCATTTTGAATTAAAAATAAAATTAACTCCTTGTTATGTGGGACAACCTTAGAGTTTGATATTTACCATTGACGTTTCATATTGGATATCTCAACCATTGAAATTTATTGGATTCAACAATTTTTACCATGTCTCTCTACTAAAGATGTAAAGAAACAAACATAATAACATAATTAGATGGAATAATTTAATATTGAGAATGATTTGATGTTTAAAAATCAATTGATTCAGGTTATAAATATATAAGAAAATCCCTTTTACGAGATAAAAAATTACACCGTTTGACTGTTATAAAAGCATGGTCCCACTCAGGATGATAAATAGCTATAATATTAATTCATTCTAAAGAAATGGTGAAAACCATTCAATAAAAATTAAAATCCCAAGAATTCAGTGCATATAAATCCAATGGGTGGGTCAAATATAGAACTTTTGGTTTGAGGTACACCACGAAATTATGTTATTCCTTTTGATTTATATTATTTGGTTTGATCGCTTGTTATGAATAAATGAAGAATAGTGTATGATGAAATCATTCTATGTGAATTGATCTTAATGTGAATGGTTATTGACAATGTGATTAATTTTTTGATGGTTTGAATGAATAATAATCAGGTTGTGAATAGATTTCATGTAGTTTATGTGAGGGGAAATGTATTTTTGTGTATAAGGAAATCACAATGTTTCTTATTGTAAACTCTTCTTTCACATCATAAATTCATATGTTTATTAATTTTTTTAATTCCAACTCCATAGGATTTTTATGAATCTTCTATTAATTTTCCTGAAACTGAAGGATCTCTCTATGATATTTTTATATAATTCTATTTGTGGATTATATTATCTATGAATGTTTAATCATTGGATCATTAAAAAATGTCATGTGATATGATTTTCCATTATAATCTTGTAATTCTTATTCCCTCATGAATGGAACCTCATACTATGTTTTTTATGCTCTAATCATTGGTGTGTCCTTGTTTTGATAAAAAAATATGATTCTTATAGAAAGGGTAGAAATATTCCTGATAAGAGATATCAATAAAACATTTATCATGTCAATCACATTCAAGGTATTAAGATATTATCTCATTTCATCGTATATGAAATGTTATGTCACACTAATATATTAAATAATTTCATCCATAATTGAAATGAAATTATTATGTTTAAACTATTATTTTTGTGCACCCATGATTTGGTTCTTGAAACAAGGGATGTCATTGATACCCACATATTGGTTGATTAATTTTTTTATATTATTTCCCTAAAAAAGATAAAATTATTTTATCTAGGAAATTTTCGTATAATGGTAGGTGTGTGTTCATGTGAATTAGACCTTATCTAGAAGGACATAGTTATAGTGCTAATTTGGGGAAAAAAATATATCGATCTGATGTCATAGTGGTTGATAGATCTCTAATAATGAGTAAGGGTGACATAATTTTTAATTAAAGGTTGTGTGTGTAGGGGAACATTGAATTTATAATCTATTAATATTTTTTATGTATAATTTAAATTTATTATGATAAATATATATTTAGTCAACTGATCTTGAATAATCATGCATTCAATTTTAAAAATAATCAATGAGTCTATTTTATGTTATATTTTATATTATATTACTATTTTAAAAAAGATTTGAGATAAAAAAATTCTTGTTTATTTTGAATGTCGGAAAAGTATCATGGGGTTTACCTACAAGGTTTATATACTCACCCAAAGCAAATACGTCATAGTGAATATAAACCACTATTTTCCATGACATGAGAAGGAGAAAAGTCTCATGTTTCTCTAGTTGTTAAACATTTCATGACATGTATGTATATTGTAGATAACCCTAGGGAGTTATTCATGTTATCAGAGACTTGATTTGTTCCACCTTAGAATTTGTGTCATGATTTATATTGGAGTATTAATTTTCGTATTTATTTTATATTATTTTTTTTCATTTTTTATAACATTGGTTATCTGTTTTACACATGAATCATTTATATTTTTTTCTCTTATACTTTTTAATTTTTTTATATGTGTTTTAATAAAAAAGTTAAATTGTTCCCCCTTTTTATTTTGGATCCCTAAATATTTCATTACATAATTTGGTTCCTGTGGAATATCACCTATGTTAAATAATAAACTCGATTGTTATGAGTTAATTCATAGGTCTGGGTTTTAACATATAAATCATTAATTTAATATAAGATTAATGAAAAATGATTGATAAATATTCCATTTCAAATATATTTTATATTAAATATAAAAAATATAAGATTCATTTTATGTGAATTATGAATCAAATATATGAAAAATGGTTAGAATGTACTTAGACACCGAACATTATAAGATGATAAAAAATTTGTTATGACATAAAATTAATTTATATTATCCCAATTGTTTTTTAGGAATGGAGAATCACATGTTTGAATAAATATTTGTAGATAAACCATTAAATATTTAGTAATGCCTGAATCAAACCAGATTGAATGAAATAAAATTATCTTTATTTTCAGATCCCATTAATTAATATTAAATTATTATAAAATATATCCATGTAGAATTGTATACACCATATAAGATATAATATGTTTTGTATATGGAATCAATTTTAATGAATGTTACTTGATATTAGAATTACATAAAATTTCATATTTCGTGGTGTAAGAATTAATTCAAAATAAAATTATAAGAATGAAATTTAAATCTATATAGAATTATGATAATTTAATATAATAAAATCATTGAGTATAATATACCAACCGAATTTTAAAATAATCAAATAAGAAGAAACATGTTCATATGAAATCTGATTGAGTCCAAAAAACCATTACATTATGTTACAAATTACTCATACATAATGTAACATTATGTATAATAATCATATATTTTTTAATTTTTTTTACAAATACTATTCAAATATTTTACCTGTTATATTACTTTCATATATGATTTAATAAAACATATATTATTTTTTTAGTTTACATAAATCACCATTCATAATTATATTCTATATATATGTTTATATATCAATATAATTGTCTCATTCATTGTTTCATATTCAATGTTATAAAATACCAATAAAAGTCATGGAATAAGAATATTAGTTCCACAATGTCTTCTTATATTCCATTGGAGTTTTAGATATGGTTCATCATTAGGAAATCCATAACATGACAATCACAATAATTGTTAACAATATTATAGGGTTGTATTAAAAATTATAAAAATATTAAAATAATTATTTTATTAAACATTAATAAGAAATTTTTTAATAATTAATTTCAATTCATAATGGAAATTATTTTTTAAAAATTTCCAATGATGAAATTTAATCGTATTTTCCATTTATGTGGTAAAATTGATCCAACTACTCTCATGATATCACTACCAAATAAGTGTATATATGATTCAATATTTTCATAAAAAATATTAAAATAGTATAATGATTGTATTTAAATTCGTTTTTTATTGAAAAATATGAATTCAAAAAAGTTGGAGGAGGAATAGAATGGGATATATTTATAAATATATGTTATTTAATATGAAAAGTGGAATATTCTATTAAGTAACATCTAGGTCATGACAATAATGGGTGTCTAACTAGTTGTAAAAAGATATAAAAGTTAGTGTATTCATAGTGACGTTATTTATCAATTGAATAGTTATAAGAACCCATATTAGGTTTGGTCTGAATGGAGTGTTGGAGATATCTATTTTTAGGTGCTAATGAGAGTCATTTTAACAAATACTAATTCTTTAATAAATAGATAATACCATTTTTCACTGAATTTTCATTTAAAGAGGATAAATAATGGATATAGATCGTGGATCATCTCATCCACCATATTTATACATATTTTTTGATATTTTACAGAATATTAAATATTAATTAATCCCTCTAACATATTTTACATTTACCTGGGTTACACACATTTAATATCTGTATCAAATTTTTTACAAAAAATGGAAAAATCATTATTAATTAATTAATCATTTTTGATTAAAAAAAATTAATCAATTTTATTTTATTCAATTTAGAAATGTTAAAAATATTTTAATATAATAACAAATAATACATCTAAACAAATTTAATAAAAATGTATTGTTATTCGTTAAAGTAAACTTATTCAAATATCCTGGAAATTTATAATCATTTTAAAAATTATAAATAATATTATATATATATATAAATAGTAAATAAAAATAATAAATTATTTACTAATCAAAAATTTAAATAAATAGGGAAGAATGTATTACACATTCAGAAAAACAATTCATTGAAAAATATCACATTTTATTCATAGAGGATTGTATTATGATTCATAACTAATTAAAAAAAATTCATAAATATTAATATTTTTTTATATAATCAATAAATTTAATTATGTTTTATTCTAAAAATAAATTTCTTTTCTCTTTGAAACAAATACATATAATTTATACTAAATATAGTATTGTAAAATAATAAAAAAATTACTATGAGTCTTTATACATTTATTATTTATAATTCCGTAATTATTTTATATATCATATTATAATATTTTAAAAATATCCAATTTATTTAAATTTATTTAATATATCATGAATAAAACCTAATTTTTAGAAATAGTTATTTGAAGGTAACAAGTGATTATCATAAATAAATTTTAATCTTTTTTACATTAATTAAATTTAACTTATAATATTTGTATCAAATCAAAAACCATAAGATTTCGTTTTTATATATTCATTAAACTTATTGGATAAGTATATATTCCATGACCATTTATTCAATGAACATATACAAATTATTATAAATTTAATAGTCTAATAAGTATAATGATGTTATTATGTTCCTTTATATAACCCTACAAACGTCATCAAAATATTTCCTCTCATTGTATTATTTATTTTATAAATATTCTTATCATATTTCTGATGTGTTTTCATTATATAAATTCATCATAGGTCATATGATAATTTTATATGATGGAGATTATCATAATTTCAAAATTATAGTACTTTTATGTAAATATGATTTTATTCCATTCATAATTATTTTGATTATATTTTAATCATTTCTCTTATAATGAATTACGATTTATATTGTAATATTATACTATAATTAAATATGGAATTGATCATTTTTTAGTGTTTCTTATATAACTATTTTTTGAATATATGGATTTATCTTTTTATATTACTTAATATTTCTATATTAATCATATATAATCAATTAAATTACATTAATATATAAAGAAAATTATAATTATTCATAAAATAATATATCAATGAAATATATACACAAAAAAAAGTTTTATTTTGTTATTCCTAATGAATTAAATTTTCCCTCTGATACGTTAGTAGTAAATTATAGATGGAAACATCTAATCGAATCTATAACATACTCATTATGTGAGAGAAATATTCTAATTGGATATCAACCTCACTATCTTTCCGAAGACTAGGAAACCCTTCATATTTCTTATATCTGGAATAGGTTGAGACATTTATTTGAGTCTTCAATTTATTCACAATATCATTTTTATTATATAAGAATAATGACACTTTTAAGGGAGTTTCAATATAGATATAAATATTTTTTTGGGGAATAAATTAATGTGAAAATTTTAACCATATTATAAGTGAAATGACAGATAAATAAAATGAAATTTTCCTTATTGAATCCTAAATTTGAAAAATTCTCTATAATGTTTTTCCATTTTAATCCCTTATTTTTTTAATAAAACATTAATGGAAAATATTCATCAATGTCTGAATGATTTTATAATGAGACATCAATTTTATTTCAGGAAAACATATATTATCATCTAGTTAGTGTATATGGAGATATTTCTATATTAAACTATTATATTAATTTTATAATATAAAATATAATGTCTTAATATATAATAAAATAATTCTAACTGAATATAAATTCCATTACATGATATAATTATTAGTTTAATGTTTGGCATAATCAATTGAAATATACACTATTTTATCAACCAAAAACATTTTTAGTTTATTATATCTTTCATTGAGTCTTATTTACTTATAATTCCCTGAATAATCACATAAAATATATACACCATGATTTTAAAACAATTAATGATCCCCTAGACCCACACATCAATATATTGAACTATAAATACAAACAAAAAACCTATTTTATAATTCCAACATAGATGACCCAAGAAATATAAAAATAATTTTACTTGAATATATATATATATATATCAAATTAAAATTAATGGCAACATTTGGATATGATGGATTAGTATCATTGGAGGTTTGATATAAAACAATCTTTCAAAATAATATTGTTTAAACATCCCCTATAAAATTATGCAAGAAAAAATTCCTCTTAGACATATCCTTAAAGATATATTTATTAATAAATAGGGAAACATAATAAATCCATGATGTCATGTTCGTATTAATGGGATTAATAAAAATCAATGATACATAATGGATTCATCAATATATTATAAAAAATATGGAGGAATTAGCCTTAATGAAATGTGTTAATTAAAATAAAAATAATATGGGATCATAAGACATGATCACAAGGCATGATAAAAATTCAATAGAACATATTTTAGAACCCAAATGTTTTACCACAAAAATATTGGATAAAATTGGACATTATTATCATCAATTATAATAAAATTTTCTTAATTCATGAAATCATATATTACCTTCAAAATATTATATTTTAATTTATAAAATTCTATGTGAAGGATCACACACAATAAATTCATAATATTGTAAAATATTTTTGATAAAATAAGAATATAAAATCATATAAATAATCACAATCCATGGTGATATTAAAAAATAATATGTAACTACATAGAAAACTATAATAGTGGTTATGTATGACATATATTCCATCACGACATTATGAACAATTTTCAATGGATCATGCATATGAAAGAAATATTACCCATAGATAAAATCCTTTGTCCCATAACAAATAAACATGGATTACATACCATATCTAATAAAATAACATCACAAAATATATACTATTTTCCAAATTAAATAGATATAAAACTTCATAGACATAATTTGTGGAAGTCACTAAGGGTTGAGTATGAAATTAAGATTTTAATTTCATTAAAAATCAAATTTGGAGTCAACCATATTAATTTATTAATGATAATTTAGATCATTGATAAGTATATAAACTCAAATGAAAAATGGATTTATAAAATTTACTTTATTGAATGAGAATTTTATTCATTTGAATGGTTCAAATTTAATCATTATTTTATGACACACTACTAAAAATATTAGGTACAACGAGAAGTGAATTCCTTTTTTTGTGTTTCAAAATCCCCATAAGTATGAGAATCCTTCCCTCACTACTAATTTAAATGAATAATTTTTATTTCAAAATATATTTAAAAAATATTTTCCTTTTTCAAATTTGGATATATATGTTGGTAAATGTATATTTTCATTACATAATTCATTTTACCAACAAATTGGTTCTATTAAATAATTTTTTGTTAAAAACCATTCACAAAATGCATTTCAAATAGATAAAATAATTATATTTAAATTATAATCATACAAATTTATAATATATATGTTCATTAAAAAATTAAAAAATTAATTTTACAGCTAAATTATCAACTGAAGTTTTTTTAAATATAATGATATTAAATCAAAAAATTATTATATATTGGTTAATTATATTTTAATTAAAATATAACGTATAGTTTTTTCAATACTTATTTATAATATTTTATATTTTATTTATTAATATAATTTCATAAAATACATTTATTATATTTATTATGTTATAATTTTAATGTTATTTAATAAAAAATAATGTTTTATTTGAAGCAAAAATTTCTCAACTAGTTTAGAAACATGTTGAAACTCTAAGAGAAAAATGAAACATCTAGAACACAAGATCTCTAAATTAAATTTTTATATATTATGGAATGATGTATCACTTTAAAAAATATAAAACAAAACAATTTTCAATCATTTGTAATAAGAAACGAAGCACACATAGAATAAAAATTAGAGTTATCCAATTTGTATAGAAATTAACAAGTTTTTGACTGAGTTATATATGTACTTATATTAATTACACAATATTTCATGACCTCAATGATCATATACTCCTTATACATAAATTTCTACATAGTATTTTTCGTACATGTAGATTGTTGAGGTGTATGATCCTTATTGAATTACTTATTGAGGATACTAGGTTATTTCATCATATGTAGTAGGGATATCAATGCGTATAGACTATCATCTTTGAAATACTCTGCTAAACCCTCAAGAATATAATAATCCATCATTGGTAGTGTAATATCTTATTCACCAAAAAGTACCAAAAAATATATAATCAAGATATAAGGTGGGCAATCACAAACTTTTAAAAAATTATATATGATGGATGTAAGATGATTTTTTGTGCACCACTATCGTGACCCGTCCCTCGGGGCCCGTGTGGTGGCAACCCCAAAACATCCTTCCATATTTTAGGGGCTAGTGACCATCACCAAAAAGGTGTATCCCTATACCGGGAAAGAATTTCCTATAAACTTGTACAAACACAAAATCAAATAACATGATAATAAGAAACCATGATGTAAATAGCTATAGTAGAAAGTGTACTGAATGTAAAGGGTCCATAATAAAACAATAACTAGAAACTAAAATTACAACTAAAAAGAGAAAACAACTCATGGATCATCCACCGAAGATCTTACATGATGTGCAGGAACAACTCATGATCAGTAGTCACAATGTCACATCACATAAAATTTTCCACCTTTGAGCACTGCCCATTCCTAGCACCCTCATCTTCGATCAAAGTTGTCCATTGTATACACAAGACACATCACAGTGCAGGAATTACCCATGTAGGGGTGAGTATAAGAATACTCTATAGGGACACTACGTCCAACGACGATCTCACAGTGTTCCACAAATGAAAATCCACAAAGCAAGACACCAATCAAAAAGCATGAATTAGTCATCAACTCTACATATGTATATTCCCATAAATATACCTAAGTTATTAAAATATACTCATCTCATTCACCAGGAAACATAATGATCAAAATTTTAATCCATTTTCAAAAATGATCAATGAAGGAGGAATACCTAAAATGTAACACCATAAAGGTAACACCACGAAGGTAAGAGTAACACAAAAGTAACACTATTATGGTTACACCTAGAAGTTAAAGGTACCACAAAAGTAATGACATGGCTCCAACTATGTATAACATAAGTATAGAATTTCATATGATTAGACGTATCACATGATCATATTACTCTGTCGAGAGGCTCTGCTGCTAACCCACACAAGATCGATAGATTCTGACCCACATAGGATCATTAGGAGCTGAACCACAAATGATCGATAGATACATACCCACATAGGATTTCAAAGCACCGACTCACACAGGATCGATAGATGATGACCCACACAAGATTGATGTTCTTTTTTTACGTTATATCCAGTGACAATATTCATGTACTAATCATGTTTGACGCTGGGAGGATCCACTCCTCAATACATTGGTCCAACCTAAACTACCACAAAGTTCAATGAATATTTATCCCAAAGTACTGCAATGTCGTCAGGTTTCCAATGCGAAAGACGACATGTTAATCGGACATCAGGTCTGTGAGTTATTGGGATTTTAATGTCGAGGGCCTGTTTGGTTTTTTGTTCGATCCAACCTACACATACTCCAACATCCTCCAAAACTGATGTGAAGTATACAAAATTGACAGTCTCACTACAAGTATCCCAGGGCCAAAGATAGATTGTCAAACATATTTCAAGATTACTTGTTATGTCTCTTTAGTAAAATTGGGTTAGGAATGGTCCTGCTCTGGTATGACCTGGTCAGACTGACATGACCTGACCCAATTCTTTTTGACCTGACTCAGTCCAGGTTTGTCCCAGCCCACCTGGGTGGCACGGTCTGGCCCACCGAGGGGCGCAGCCCATCATGCGAAGGTCATGGTCTGCGAAAGGCATGAACGACTGGGCTTTCGTTACCCAACCCGCGAATCGGTGTGACCCACTGTGGCTCGCACGACCTGCCCCGTAGAGGGGCACGACCTACAGGAGACACAGTTGGCTGGGGACCATACAAGGTGGCATGGGGGGAGGTTTACACTACCCCTTAGTTCTGAACAACTAAGTCATTTGGGTAACGTTGTGGAAACGCCACGTGGAGCTGCATGGTCACTGCAGGACCCACTGGGGAAGGTCCCTCTTAAACTACATCGGCTTCATGTCATGGGAATCTCCAGCGGCACATGACTATGCCTTAATCAGCCTCCGACTTCCATGGCCGACCCAAGCTGCCCACCTTCTACACCCTCCGAGGCTACGATCGCAAACTTCTCCGCCGGAATGGTGCGATGGAACACCACCATCCCTTCTACAGCCAGCCATTTCCAGCCACCACCATCACCCGCCAACAATGGTCACTGGTTCATCTGACACTGGCCAACAGTTCTGTTGTGCCGGTGTCACACCGTCGGTCTTCAGTGGGTCACCAAGTAAGCTCTAGTGTCCCATTATTCAGCTGTAGGTACCATCTGAATCCCTAGGACGCCATCTTTCCTACATGACCCACCATTTTGCGTTTTTTCCTATCCGAATAAAAAAAATCAAAAAGAAAACATACATTAACATAGTAGAGGATGGTTTGGGCCTTGATCGTTTGGCCCGCAACCTATACATTAACATCATAACTTGGTTGTAGGATACATGATTCAACAATCTATTGATATTAATACAAAGTTAATCCCTACCTCATGATCATTGGAGTGATTCACGTTTGAGGAAGTGTTGATGTTTGTCATTTGGTGGCACTCATCACCGCCCACTAGAACTGGTTTTGTGCTCCAAGTGATTTTCCTCACAATACTTTTACAAATATTTCTTTCTTGGTAAAGTCATTCCAATACTCCTCCACATGTTCTATATATGTAAGAGAGTAGGAGGGTGAGTAACCCCCGTGGAATTATTGGGGTTCAATTAATTAAGAAACCTGCTTAATTACATCGGTGTTGATATAAATAATCGAGGAGTCAAGCCATTTAATTTCTTGACACATTGTTGGTCCTACCAGCACTGATTATCCATTCTGGGAAAATGAAAAGTAAAAATAATATAACAAAGTTATTTTATTATTATTTTAAATTCCCAAAATCATACCTTTTCTCGCAACCTACAACCATTGTAGTGATGCCTTCCATAAAATAGTCTTGGTGTTATGGATTCAATGCTTCCATCAAATTTTTAATCAGAGAAACATTGAAATGATTGAAAATGTTACCCACACATTTACTGAGCATACCTTAAATTAGATTAGAAATTACTTACGAGAACATTGGGCCTCAAAATCACATGCCATAAATTTTCACAGACTCCTAATAATTCAACATAATATAAAAAATTACATGGAAAATCCTGGTCATTATATTCTCCCCAACTAAGTGGTTTTCATCCCCAAAATCCACAACATCGATTGAGAAAACCAATGGGGGTACTGAGCATGAATCTAAGCATTCCACTCCCATGTGCTCTCCTAGATGTTCTTGTGATGCCAGTGAATGTGCACTAGAAGTATCAATCATCCGCAAAGGACCAGATCATATCGAACGTCATTCTTCATTGGAACATCTGTAAAGGTCACCCATCATCATTTTCCTGCTCAACCCATTCGATGATGTGTGATGGATCATGCAAAAAATTCCTCAGCTACGACACATATAAAACATCATACACCTGGTGCATCTGTAAGGGATGATCTTGGAAATATGCCACCTCCCCAACTCTACTGTGAACCTGAAAAGGTTTGATGATCCTCAGAGATAATGTGATGCCCTGACCAGATGATTGCAAACAACATTTAGGTGAGACCCATAAGAAGACATTGTCTCCCTCCTCGAAATCCAAATGTCTCTGTCTCATATCAGCATAAGACTTTTGTCTACTCGGTGTAGTCATCATCCCCTCCAAGATGATCTACTCCTTCTCAATGGTATCTTGTACATACTCTGGTCCCATAAGTGATAACTACCTTGGGTTTTTCCCTCAAAGAGGTGATCTACAAGGTTTACCATACAAGGCCTCAAATGGTTCCATAACTATGGTGGAGTGGTATCTATTTGTGTATGAATAATCCACCCAGGAGAATTGATCCTCAAAACAGTGGAAAAAATCTAGGATGAAAGCACGAAGAATGTCCTCGAGTTTTTGTATGGTCTGCAATGATTGACCATTTGATTGAGGATGAAAGGCGATGCTCAAACATAGATGAGTCTCTAATGCCTCCTCTAATCCCTTCAAAATGTTTGAGGTAAATCATGCATCACAATCTGAGACTGTCGTTGATGGTACCTCGTGAAGTCGCACAATCTCTTACATATAGAGGCATCCTGATCCTTACACTGATCTCTACTCTCGGATAGGATGGAAATGGGACAACATGGTGAGTCGGTCAATGACCACCCAGAAGGAATCATGTCTCATAGATGTACGTGGAAGCCCTATCCCCATGTAAATTGAGATACCATCCCACAACCACTATGGATCCTCTTGTTGTGCAATGCCTGCTAGAATCATAGGCTCGACATTCACTTGATGACATGTGAGGCAGTGTAAAATAGACTCTTCTACTTCTTTCTTCATCCCTAAACACTAGTGCTAATGCTGGAGGTCTTGGTACATCTTCTCTAATATAGGATGTACTGATAGAGGGGATGTATGGAGCTACCTCAACACCTCGTCCCGTAGTGTCACTGGTACCACGGTGCGTCCTCTAAAGCGGATGAAATGCTCCCCACATTCAGAAAATCTATTAGGTGCATGTCCTGAGGAAATATTATCACATCAAGCATCATATTCAATATCCCCTAGCAATTCCCCCCGAACTCGCTAATGATGTGGGGGAGTGACAGTCATAGTCTGGAGGTATGTTACTCCATCTCGATCCACAATGGATATCTATAATGCGACTAACTACTCTATCACATCACTCCACAGCTGTAAACTAGACCTCTTGTTGAGTGCCTCTGCCACTATGTTCCCCTTCACATGAATATAGACTATCTCAATGTCATAGTTCTGATGGAACTCCAGCCAACGTTGATGTCTCAGGTTCAGGTCCTTCTATGAGAGTATATACGTGAGACTATTGTGATTAGAGTACATTGTAAATGTTTTTTCCAATCAAGTAGTGTTTCCATATTTTAAAAAAAATACCAACATAGATAACTCCAGGTCATGGGTATTGTAGTTCTGCTCATATTGAATCAGCTGTAGTGTACCATATCTGATCACTGATCACTCCAACATTAGGAGACATCCATGTTTAGTTCCTAACATGTCATAATAGACTACATACCAAATTCACTATTCTAGAATCCTCAAGATGTCGTAACTCTTCAGTCTTTTCCTTAGCCCATAAAACTCTGTTGGCATCTCTTCATCCACACGAAGGGTTGTACCTTCTTTTTCAATGCTGAAAATGGTGATGAATCTATGGAATAGTTAGTTACGAATCTACATTCATTCCCAGCCAACCCTAGGAAGATTTTCATATTAGTTACAGTCATGGGTGGATCCAAAAAAAGCACAACCTCTATCATTGCTGGATCCACTGCAACTCTAACCTCCGAGATAACGTTTCCTTGAATGTGGACCTCCTCTATATGAATATGATAGGTGTGCTCCTCTTCCATCACTGAGTACACCAAGGAATCATCGACGAATACCACCACAAAGCGATCAAGGTATGGATGGAAGAACATGTTCATGAGTCCCATTAACTTTACAAGGGCTTTGGTAATGCCAAATGGCTTAACAAAGAACTCATAGTGGCTATAACAACATTTTATGGTCATCTTCTGCACATCCTCATCTCATAACCTGAGCTGTTGATAGCCTGATATGAGGTTTATCTACGAAGACCAACTTGCTGCATTATATTGATAGAAAATATCATCAATCCCTATATGTGGATACTTATTATCCACAGTCACCTGTTTCATCCACCTATAGTCAGAATAGAGTATCAAACTCTTATAAGCCTTCTTGGTGAATAAAATCAAGGCTGGCAATGGAGAAACACCGGGACTTATAAACCCCTTCTTCTTCCAGTCCTCCATCTATAGTCGTAACTGTCGAAGCGCCACTAAAAAAATATGATGTGTTGGTGTAGATATTAGTGACATACTTGGGTAGATTTCAATGTAAAATTCTACCTATCTACGTGGAGGTAGTCCAAGAACATCATCAATAAAGTCATCAGGATACTGGTCAGATACTACATGATAGATCAAACTATAAACATCAAATACTCTGAGAGTAAGGCTAGAAAACTGATTAGTGATAAACGACACCCTCATCTGGGAAAGTACATCCTGTTATGATAAGGTTCCCTTATTTCTGGTGAAGGAAAACTAGGTCCCATATTTTTAGAAACACTTTACATTATGCCTAATACATCTAATTTGAACATGTACTACGGATAGACAATCCATACCTAAGATGATGATGTAAGGCCTCGACGCCACTACCAGAAGATCCCATCCAACGATCCCTCTTCCTTGAGTATTCTCACACTATCAGCACTAGTGTGTAATATTTGAATCTTCTCCTGTATGAATCTTGAATCGCATGGATTGAGCCAATGGAAACACCCGAATCATGGAGCTCTGAACGAAAATCATGGAAATGAAAGAGTGACTGACACCTATATCTATAAGTACTGCAATTAAGGTGGATTAGACACAATTTTTACCTCTAATCGACTCTGGAGAACCATGGTCATTGCCCTCAGCTACATGAAGTTGAGCTCATCCATGTCCTCCTCCACCCTATGGTCGGGGTGGACCATTTGGAGGTGGTAGTAGTAGAACCTCAAATCGCCTCCCACCGCCTGCTACATGGATAGATCTTCATCCACATGTATATACATATATACCTCCTCACTCAATCTACTTGTTCTTCCTCGGTTGTCCCACAATTGACTATTGGTCATCCTTATGACGGATCGAGCAATCATGAGCCATGTCACCCTGCCTGCCACACGAGTAGCACTACCTGCTCCTCGTCTTTCCTCCTCTATCCTGAGATCCCCACACTACTGACCCTTATCGTGAGGCCTCCCACTAGAATTTATGGACCACTTGGGACAGTGTTCCATCCATCTACTGCCTATTGCAGATGAATTTGCTACCTGATGTCTGGTGGTGTCTCTCGCTGATGGTGCCTTCTCAACTTGGAAGCTCTCGACCATAAGTACACGATCTAGCACCCCATCCTACATCTGAATGATGAGTGATATATTCGATGAAATTATCTCCCATATAAGACCCTTTTCAAGGGTCCACGACCTGGAAAAAAAGGTCGTGTACCATTTCAATGGAGTAGCGAGAGAGATCAGTGTACCACTCCGAGTACTAGGCCACAACCATTATGCCCTACTATAAGTGTAGTAGCTCCGGTATACGCACTGAGCATAGAGATTATGGAACAAACTTTTCCCTAAAAATTCCCTCAATTTCCACCCTGGGGAGGGTCACCATATCATGTAACTAGAGTGTTAGACTCCACTATCTCTTAGATGCTCCTTGGAAAAGACTGGTAGCTATGAACACCATCAGATCAGGTGGTGTACCAACAAAGCGAAAAACTATGGCCACAACCTCAAGCAAGTCCTCAACAACCTACTGATTTTTCTCCCCTCAGAACCTTAGAGGCCTCTATCGCTAAAACTCGTGCAATGCGCTCAGTCATCGTGTACCCTTGGCTAGTGGGGATGGTGGAAACGTTCTCCCAACAGGTAGTGGTGTTGAGGGTACACCACCCAAAGGTGCTAACAACATAAGAGGGTCTTGAATCGAGGGCTCGTCACTCAGTGGGCCATCATCATGTACTCTCCCAAGAATCCTTGATAGCTGTCTATGTGGCAGCATCCTAAAATAAAACTGTTGTTCCATGGTCAATATGTTTTACCTGTTGAGATGACTCAAAGAAATACAATAAAAATCTTTTCAAAAAACACGCATTCAATGTTTTTGTACACTAATCTGGAAATCAGAACACAAGGTCCTGTGTTATAGATACATCAGCTACCGTACCGACACTAGATTCCACAATCTAAATACGACACTCATAACACTTAACACTATTGCCATATTTAAAAGATCAGAGTCCTGGTTCTTCGGTAGAATTGAATTCTTTGACACCTATTTGTAAAGACCTGTCCCTGAGGCACATGTCATGACAACCCCAGGACCTCCTTTCATAGGTCAGGAACTTGAAATGAACACCATAAAGGCATATCCCTATATTGGGAAGGCATTTCCCTTTAACCTGCACAAACACACAATCCAGGAACACAATAAGAAGAAACCACGATGTAAAATATTGTAGTAAAAGTTATACTAATTTTAATGGGGATGGAATTCAAATCCAACTATAATGTACCAGTACAACTGATAATTGAAAACAAATCCTGGATCATCCACAGAATATACAACCTGAAGGGTAGGTATAGCTCACGATCAGTCATCACTGAGTTACATCAAGTCAAATGGTCCACCATTGACTAATATCTAGTCCTAGATCCCTCAACCAATATCCGTAGAGTCTTTCATCTATAGAAGACACAGTATGATGAGGGAAAAGCCCATTCAAGGTTGAGTATAAAAATACTCAGTAGGGACCTTGAGACCCTTGATAATATTACAGAGTTCTTCAACGGAAAACACAAAAACCAAGACCCTAATCACAATACACGGAGAATTCATTAACTCTACTTAGGTATAAGCCCATACATATTCCTAAATTATCAAAATATACTCATACCATTCATGAGAAAACACAAGTAACCATATTTTAATCCATTTTCACAACTAATACATGAAGGAAGAATTCAATAATGGTAACACCATGAAGGTAACACCATGAATGTGTGAGTACAACTAAAGTAACCCCATAAAGGTAACAAAATGAAGGTAAAAGTACAACATAGGTAATGACTAAAATAACCCAAGGTATAACATAATTACAAAAGTAAATATGGATAGACGTATTGTTTGATTATCATACATTGTCGATAGGCTCTGTTTCTGACCCAGACATGATTGTTAAATGTTGACCCACATAATATCATTAAGCATTGAACCACACTTGATCGATAGTTGTTAACCCCGATAGGAATGTTATGCGCTGATTCCCATTGGTTAGATAGATAATTACCCACACATGATCTCTAAGTGTATACCCAAATAGGTTTAATAGATGTCTACCCACACATGATCAATGTTCTTTCATCAAATTACTGCCATCGATGAGATTCATGCACTATGCACACATGATTTTGGTAAGATCTACTCCTCAAGCCATCAGTCTAACCAAAACTACAATGACATACATGAAAAAGTATTCCAAATGACCACAATGTCATAAGGGTTCCAATGGGACAGATGGCGCGTCATTCGGATGCCCGGTCTGTGTGTTATTAGCATTTTAATGTCGGGGGCCGAGTGTGATTCAGGTTTGATCCATCCGAGTCATACACCAACTTATTCCAAAACTCAGGTGGAGTATATCAAAAGAACTGTATCACTAAAAGGATCTAATCGCCATAGAAAATTCAAAAAATGGATGTCTGGATTTCATGTAAATGATCTTTTAGCGAAACGGGGCTCTGAAGGGTCAGGGTATGGTACGACCGGGTCAGACCAACCCAACCTGACCCGGCCTAGGATGAACTAGCCTGGGACACCCTTACCTAGTATTGGTCTGACTCGACCCAACCTGAACTATCATGGGCGGCCCAGAACACCTTGGTCATGCAGCCCGATGGGCTAACATGTCCCCGGGTGGGGCGCTGCCCCCTGGAGGGGTGGCACACTGGGCCTCGGGCGTCCCAACTGACGGTGGGGCACAACCTGCTAGTGGTACGACTCACTGGGGCTCGCTCTAGCTGGAACTGGGGAGGGTTACACTGCCCCCCATGTTACTCCAGAATTGATTATCTCTTTGTGTAACGGGGTGGTGGTTCCATTTGGCACCACCTGGTCTCCACGGGACCCGCAGGTGTGGGTGCCTCCTCCTATGACGGATCTTTGGGATGTAACCACCTCCAGTGGTGTGCTACGGTGCACCGCTCCACCCCCACCATATGTGGTTAGACCAAGTCATCCACAGTCTTCAACCTTTGCGATTATGGTCGATTCCTTCTCCGTCATTGGTGCACAACAGCGCACCGCCACACCATCCACGACCGACTGTTTTCGGCCACCAAAGTCACCAGCCTGCACTGGTCTCCTATGGTACCGTGCCAATGCTACGTCGGTGGACTTCTACGAGTCACATGGTAAGCCCCAGTGGCCCGTTTTTCCCTCTGATGGTACCATCAACCTCCTTGGGATGCCCTATTTGGTGATGAACCCTCCATTCTGGGTTCTGTCTAGTCCAAATTAAAAGGACCGCAATGAATGCATAGACTAACAAAGTAAGAGAGGGTTTCGACCTTGTTCGTTTGGCCCATTACCTCTATGTTACTTTCTTAACTAGGGGGGAATGATACATGAATCAATAATCTATTGAAATGAAAACAAAATAAATCCTTACCTCATGATCATTGGAGGATGTTGTGTTTGAGGAATAGTATGTGTTCGTCGTTTGATGGCGCTCGTCACAGCCCACTGGAAGTAGTTTCTTCCTCCATGTTATTGGGGGCACGATACATTTCCAGAGCATCCTGGCATGGTGAAGTCATGCCAATAACTCTTCCCAGGATCCATATAAATAGGAGAGGGGGAGGGTGAGTAATGCCCATCAAATTAATGGGGTTTAATAAATTAATGAACCTTTATAATTCTGACGGTATTGTTATAAAGAATTGAAGACCCAATCCATTTAATGGTTGGACACACCATTTATCCCACCACTGTTTCTTGTCCATTGGAGAAAAAATAAAATGAAAACTAAAATAGAAAACTTATTTTATTATTCATTTAAATATCCAAAATCTAACCTATTCTCCCGACCTATTGTGGTTGCAATGATTCCTTCCTTAAGAAAATCACGGAACTGTGGATTCAAAAGTACCCTGATATTTTTAATCTATGAATCAGTTAATAGGATAGAAAAAATGGCCTACTCATTTACTGGATGTACTGTAAAAAGAGTTCATAAATTCATTTGAGGAACACCGGGATTCAGAATCATGTGCCATCAATTTTTGCAGACTGGTAATAAGTCCATAAAATTAAAAAAAAATTGAAAATCCATTTCATTAAATTTCGTTTGGGAAACAATGAGTGATTTCTTTATTCAATATACTCCCACCACTATGATGTTCTAAAGTAGATAGTTTCATAAGTAACAAACAATGGAAGCCAACCAAGATAATAGAAAATAAACATTTTAATTATTACATTTTCATAAGATTACATAAAATTATTATCACACATTCCTATACACTGATCATTGGTTAAATAGAAGGTATTAAAATCACATTAAATTATTATTATTAGACTGATTTATTATTACACTAGATGTGGGAGATCCTAGGGATTACCTTCAAATGTTCTTCCATTCCCCTAGTACCAATCCCTTCTAACTTGAAAAACTATAAAGATATCAATCTGTACATATTGTTGGGTGTTCAAACAGTTGATAAAAAAATATGGGGGGAAAACTCCATAACTATAAAGAAAACTCAAATATTTTTTTACCTCATTACATATATTTTCGGAATAAAGAATAAAAAAATGTTCAAAAATATAAATATTATTCAAATATTTTATCATATATAATATATTTCCATTAATACACTCAACACGAATTCACACTCAAACCAAATGTAATAATTTTTAAAGAAAATTATGTTAATTAATAGGCTAAAAATGTTCACATGGTACTAAACCTTCCACAATGAACATATCATAAAAAATAAAAATTTCAATTAAATACTTCTCTCATGTATATCATTAAAAAGTTTGGATAGATATATTTTTTACTCATTTCTACATAGTCTATATTTACATCCACTATTAGAACAACAATTTTTACTATGATATTGATTTGAGAACAATTAGAAACATGTTCCTTTGAAGGAAATGAATATTTTATCTATTACACCAAAAAGAAAACTATGTACCCTTGAAGAGTAAATTGTATGAAATAATTTTTTAATGAATATGTAATTACTAACATTGATGTAAAAAATAACACAAATTCAAAATTACATTATATGAAACATATAATATTTAAATAAATTCCAGAATAATATATCATATGTAATAAAAGGGAAATGATATAAAATAGGTCTTGTGAAATTTATAAAACACTTGATTTGCTCAACATTATTTAAATAAATATTAAAAAAACATAATCCATATGGAATCATTTTCTCCCTCAATAATTATTTCCACCATCATCTATAACTAGAGTATTTCCAGCTAATTTTTTACTATTAGAATATTTTTAGTTAGATAAATGAAATGAACCATCACACAAATAAATATATGTAATCTATGAACTAAAAAATATAAAAACCATTAATATTAAATATAAAAAACAATACATTTAGAAAATTAAATATAACATGTTGAGAGGTATAATATATTTGGAGGAATTAGAGCGTATGACATTTCCATTATACCAGGTCTGTGCATCTCTGCAAAGTATAGCTAGTTGAACAACCATGAAAATGTGGAGAGCTAATCATAATGTAGTTGCTGGGGTGGGGTGGTTTCAATTAGTCATAATCTATATGATTTCCTTAAGACTTATCGGTGTTGTAACTTCTCAACACCTATAGGAAATGTAATCACTATGCCTACAGGCCTTGTAAGGGTTCCCCCTCATCCATTGAAAATAGAATTATCAAAAATCGATTAAATCAGAAGGCCTTCAGATATGAAATCATTTCACTTACAAACATATTGATAATATCACAATTCATGAATAATGGTATCCAAATTTGACGCCAAATTTAAATGTGTAAATATTTGATAAAATTTGGAATCTGAGAGGGTACACTTTTATTTCAAAATAAATTTATCAATCCTGAGTGAAATAAAAAAATAACATCCATGAATTAGTAAATATATAAAACTAAACATAAAATCAGATAATTAGAAGGGATTTAGTTAATATAAATCATTCTTAAAACATCCAAAAATAGAAATGATAGTGGGGTTCGGCCAAAATGAGGGACAGAGTAACTTCAATAGTCTCCGAACTTGTTTTTTATTATCGTAACCCCACATAACTCTCTAAAATCCAAAATAGAATTCCAAATAAGTTTATTATTATGTAAAATTTTGAGAAATCTTTTAAATATAAAATTTTTATTTTGGTGTTATGAATATATAATGTGTTATTTCCATGACTATATGATATATTGTTTTTGGGGATGATTGGATGTTTATATAGACTTTCATTTATTAATATATTTTAATTTAATTTATATTTTTAATTGAATAAGGAAATGAAGAACAAAATTTTTCTTAAACTAAAGGGGATTCCATCAAATTATATATTGACTGTGAAGTGATTGTATCAAATTTACCTAAGAATGTATATAATAAAAAAATGTTCTATATCTATAGAGGATGAATTCTCAATGGATAAATGACATCAGTCTGATGCAGTTTAATAAAAAATGAATATATTATTTGGAATGTTAAAATTGAAACTTTAATGATTAAAGTACTAAATGTATTAATTAATATATACACATTGGTATGGAGATGAATATCAGAGAAGAATTAGTGGAATATAATTCAACTTAATAATTAAATTTATGGAAATGAGATATTATTATTTGATGTTAATACTAAGGCTGAATTAGTGGAGAAAATTATTTGAAAAATGAATAGGTTATTCATAAAATTATTGACTCAACATTTATTCATGCGGAATAAGAAATTCATGATGATATTTTAATGATAGATGTGAATAAATACTTTGATGTTGATTTTGTATTTAGAATAATAAAAAATTCAACTACACAAACTGAAATTGATATACATAATGAAACTACATGATCCACTACTAAATAATGATATCATTTTTTATAATGAATATATAAAACATTTTTCTACAAAATATTTACTCATTTGAATTATTTATATTATGAAATTTGAAAAATGAATAATGTCATGAATGGTGTAAAATAAAATATGAGTAAGTGTAATGAAACCTAAATTTTCAATGAGGACATAAAAATATTGAAATCATATCCGGGTTTAAAGCCAAACACTGATTTTTTTTAAAAATTAATGATAGATAAATAAATTTTTAAAAAAGGTTCTAAAAATAATTGTTTGGGTATAATATAAAAATTTAATAACGCGCTAAATGATATGATAAAATATAAAACAGATTTATTAATGTGGAAACCAAATGCTATAATAGGTGTTTATAAATATTTTATGATATATATGAATTAAATTAAATATTACATAGTCGTATTAAATTTAATTCTATGTATATCAATATAAAAAAATAAAATATAGAAATTATAGTCAAGTAATTAAAACATTGATAAATTACAAGATAATAAATTTCTATTTATTAATAAATCTATAGAAAATAATACATAAGAACTCAATTCTGTCAATTTTTTATGAATTCTAGAATTTACAATATTATTGGTGAAGCACTATTATAAATTAGATAAAAAATATAATTAATGAAAAACATATTTGAAATATATTAGTAAAAATATAACTATATTGTAACCATATTATTATATTGAAGTGAATCATATAATTTTGGATATGATCTAAATACGGCTATAGATATTTAATTTAATATGAAATTGAGCTATATTGACCATGAGTGGTCACATCACTATAATGATTTACTTTGTGGAGTGTGTATGATTATTCACAATTTTAAAAATTATTTCATATGAAAAGTTGATAATTAATCTATTACATTAAAAATTAAATACAGTTATCAAAATAAATGATTTTTTTTACAATGATCCAACTAGGTTTATATTGATGAACATAACATGATTGAAAATACATCTTAAATAATAGGAAATCTTCAAAATATTATTGAATATATTAAATGTTATTATATGTATATATAATAACATAAAAATATAAGACAAAAAAATAATATATTTAAAATTGTTAATATAATTAATCCATATTCTATGAAAAATTGGGATGGGTTATTAGAGAAACTCAAAACCAAATCATTGGAAAAAAATTCACCAATAATATAATAATTCTATTTTTAGAGATAATAATAATAAAATATAGAAAACATAAAACTAAATTTATAGGCATGGATATTATTTATTTGATGAGTATAGTAGTAATGAAATCATTTCAGTAATGGAAGTATTTGGAATTACATTTTATTCTTAGAGGAATGAAAATAATTAGTACACTTCCCCGAAATATGTTTCCCATTTGATGATTCTTGCATCATGAATTCATGTTTTCAGTCCATTACTAGAGTTCACTATAACCAATGCTAATAATTCAAATCTAAAAACATTCTACACATTAAATTTTAGATAAATATCATTCAATCATTCATTATTATGCTACCAGTATGTATACTAGATTGTTTCAGAATTAGAAGAAGAAAATAAATCAATGTGATGGGAACTACATACAATTGATAGTTGATTCCTCCACTACAGGAACCGATGTGGGGTAATGATGATAAACTAGTGGTATCAATGTGTTTTAGGGAATATAAATAATAGAATAGATGAGAGGTGAAGAGGTGGGACGATTTGGTATCTGAGGAATAGGATGAGGAGAAAGAGTAGGAGGAGATAATGCATGTGTCAAATCATGAGGGGATTTGAGGAGGGATGATAGTTGGGTAGTCAGTGGGGGAGACGGAGGAATGTGGAATATGTGAGGATGCCCAGAGTGGAGGAATTATCCATATGTAATGATGGAGGTGGGGAAGAGGGAATACACCAAATACTCACTACAGTTCAACTTGACCTCATTCCTCAAAAGATAATATCATCTTATTATTAAAATATTAACATTTCAATATAAAATAGTATTATATAATTTTACTAATTAATAATTGGGTTTTATTAAAATGTAATTAATTTATATAATATTTAGTAAATTAATATTATTTTTCGAATATTTTTCTAACATTTTCATGCCAATTAAATTCTTATTAATAAAAATTATTAATAAGAGATTTATTTTTTGATTAAAAATATCAATGTTGTGATATAAATGTGGTGAAAATTTAACTATATTAATAAGATTTTTTAGTAATGATTTATTAATGTGAAATGAGATATTTGTTGGTAAAAATAAATACGAGTACAATTAATTAATACAAAAAAAAGACCAATATTGGATTTATTTATTTCTTACTAAAGCATATATTATAATTTATAGAAGAATATTAGTATAAATAATTTCTTTTAGATTTGGAAAGAAAAATCCACCCATAATATTCTTTAAATGTTTTGTTACATTGTTACATCTATGTCTTCTACTTCACTATCATATATTATAATATAATTATTATCATCACTATATCTAAAATAAACACCCAGTTTTTTTCTTCTTTAACTTATAAATTTTCTAAATAATTTTGTGGAGTTAAATATATTTTATATTCCATTCACATAAATATTTTATCATGCATTATAGAAAAAAAATAATGAAAATCAATAAAATGATGACACGAATGGGTTTTAATTATAAATTAATGCTCTAATGGGTAAATTTGGTCAACTATTTTTCAAACTATTAAATATCTTCAATAATAATTTTCTTTCAATCCAAACTCACTTCTAGGTCACCATGATATATTATCACATGCAAATGCATGAATGATCACTTCTGCTATAACTTTTTCTCTACCAATTACGGGAAATAATTTAATCCTGTTAGAAAACGTATTCTTCAATTCAAAGAATCAAAAATCCCATTTTTTTATTTTTAAATCGTAGATGAATTTCATCATTATAATATCTTCTAATATATTCATCAATATTTAAATTGTAAAAACTAAAATATTTCTACACTACAATTCATAAATATTCCACAAATTTTAAATACTAAAAATGATATTAGATAATTTTTTAGAAATTATTTTAAGGCATCAAAATATCTAAGTATATGTTTAATATTTACCGGATAATCTCTTACACACTCTATAGAAAATGCCTACTTCCCTATTTTATATTCTTACATAAATAATTGAAGCATTATGGAATTTATCATTGACTTATGTTTCAATAAAAACATCTCACCCACTACATAGAACACATAAAAATATCATATTTTTTATGAAAATATTATATCATATGTCATTAGTCAATGGCTTATGAATGAATGAAATAGACTTTTAAATTTGCAGTCAAGTAGAATAAATCACTAAAATATTCAAATGTGGATAACTGTGAATTATTACTCTTAACAAATTTTTCTTATGGATTACAAGAATAGTATCATAATAATACAAAGGAACAACCCTTGTTTATTTAAAATTTTAGAACATGGGTTTTCGTATGAGGTACAAAATATATTGTTTTCTAGGTTTAATTCATTTTTATTCCCTTACGCGATTGCTTATCTTTATCATGGGTGTTTTAGAGGTGTATGGGACTTGTTCGGGGGGTGTAATTAATTTATTGGCTAGAAATGACCTAGCGCACATCTTTTTCATGGCATGTGCGTGGTTAGGATAAACAGTGTGAGAGGTTTGAGAATCTAAAGGTTTTAGACAGAGCGGTTCTGCATAGTTACCTCATGGTTAGAAAAACCGTGTGGGTGGCCCCATTTGGCAGAGAGGTACACATGGTTTCTACAAGATTTGGGAAACTGTGTGACAATTATTTTTGTTTCTTTTTAAAAAAAAATAAAAAAAATTATTTTAATCCCCAATTTGGGGTTTCTCTTCTGAACAACAACCTCCTCACCATATAGCTCCCATTTAGAGCATATCTTAGGATTTGAGCCTTATTCTTCATCTGAATTCCGTTTTGATCTCTGATAATCTCTACAGATCCGTATCGTTATGGCCTACATTCCATTTTAGTCTCTCTTGATTCTTCATAACAACAAATGCTCTATTTGGATTTAGGATCATCTGCCCTAATATTCCATTCTTCACTCATTCTTCTTATTTCTTCCAAACCGAGGCAATAAAGACACGATACTAGACGAGTTGTCTACTACAGAGGCATTGTAGGTGGTCTATAATTTCATTCGGTTTTTCTTCATGCATTTTACAGCGATTGACTGATATGTCATTTGTCAGATATTCAGGAGTATCGTTTTTGTGCGTGTAGTTATAGTCAGACCCAGTGAGGATGCATGCTTGTTTCATTTAGTTTCATTGTCACTCATTGATTATTTTGAGGTCTCCCAAGGGGTGAATCTTCAGGGAATACCTTATTTATTCTTGTTCAAACAACAAAAGGGGACTGTGAATGTTCTTTCCTTGTTAGAGGAATCTATTAGGTGCATTTACAACCTGATTATCTGGATTAAGAGATGTAATGCCTCCATGCTTATTGATATCATGTTATGCCTTGTGATTTTTAATAATATGGATTAAATTGAATGTGTTTATATGGATGGGAATATATATATATGTAAATCAATAATGGCCTATTAAATAGATTATAAGGGAGGGTAGTCCCATATGCTTATAATATGATAAATGGATTGTATGAGTGGGTAAACTCATAGATTGTGCATGATAATGTGAGTGGGTATACTCATATGATTATAAATGATTAATTGGACAGTTTTAATTATTGAATGAATGGTTTGAAATATTCCCTGGACTACTCTCCATTTTTCTGGAACACGGTAGTGGATACCTTGGGTTGACTCATCAACTTGGTTCTGGATTCCGTCAGAATCCTTGGGCCTTACAACCCCGTAGCATCCAGCTTTCTTGGGATCACATAGGACATGATGTTGCCTTGCTCCTAGGACCCCAACTAGTGCCTAATAGATGTTCCTCCAGGGATTCCCATGGGACTCGATGGAATTCCTCTGACACACTCCATGGATCCGTCCCTTCGTGGTCTATATATTAATTAGTTGGATGCCTTGGTCTGTTGACACCTTGGATCTGGCACTTGGGGTCTACAGTTCACTATACGGAGTGGTCGTGGCATGTTTGTTCACTTTATACTACATGGATAATTGTTTTAGAATATAGATAGATGTACAACATCTTTACGTGACTTGTTTACATAGTTATAACTTCCTTGTTATGAGCATATTCTCTTTTGTAGGTAACCTTGAGGGCTGTTCAGTTTTTATTTATAGTAGACTTATAGCAAGTGAATATGCATTTAATTACAATTTTTTACACTTTCTAGCACCTTTGATGAATTTTTTTAGAACAGTATAGACCTGGGTGGTAGCCTACTAGGATGTTTATCTCACACCATGATAGGGAATCAATGGGGACCTAAACAGATTATTTGGTTTCAGGTGATGATCAGGAAAGCGCCAAAGAATAGGTTGTTGACAGTGGCATTAGAGTTGGGGTGTATAGGACCGAGATGATTCTTGTGATGCTGTGAAACCATTTTAGGCTATTTTCTTTTGGGATACTTGTAGTGTATTTACAAATACTATTCTAACTTCTTTATAGAAACTTGTACCATCTACATCATTTTGTATATGAGACACTTCTAGTAATTGATATAAATTTAAGTCATGTATTGTTTTCAATATTTGAAAAGTTATTTTGCATCCACTATTTACTATATGTTTGACTTCAACTATGATACTTTATAATGAGGTAATCGTATCCCCATTGACTCCCTTAGGCCCTCGCTGCTAGTCGATAGCCTCTGGAGTTTGGGGGAGATGTTCTTGAGGCCTTGTCAGCAACCGTGCATGGGGTAGCATTGCAGGAGGCACCCGGGATCAGGAAAATACAATGTGGTATCGAAGGTAGTTTTATTCTTTTCTTGTTCAACATAATATTTGGAAACATTAGATTGGGATAATATGGAAATGGAATTTGTTAATGAATAGTTCCTTGATATTAGCTACACTTTCTACAGGGAAAATCCAAATTTCCTCAAATTAGGATATGATTTTCTAGATTTTAACTATTACAGTTGATTTTATTTCACCATTGAGATATTCTACTTATTTCTTCAATAACTATAGATTTTAATTTTGGGTTCTATTTACGTTTCAACCTGATGAGATGAGGTTGTACAATCCCATGCATCATATAGATACTTGTTAGAAACTGATGACATGCATCATGCCATGCTATCTAGACTAAATTATAAATTTCAAGAAATTGCGATAGTTGATGTTATAGTTGTGCCTACTATTATGTTAGTTCGATGTAGTTTTTAAATGTGTGATGTCGTCTTTAAATTCAGAAGGAGTATAGAACCATCAAAATTAGAAAATGATGCTCTTATGAAATGTAAATGTTATATGAACTTGATATGTATGGTTTGAACGAGATAAATGTTTGGGTTCATGAGGTGTTATGGCTACTCGAGGATTCAGAAATTGGTACGCCCATGGTAAAAAAATCATAAATAAATGAATGTGAAATGGTAATTAAACTGAAACTATGAAATGATACTTGAAATAGACACGACATTTGAGTGGGTGGGAGGCACAGTTTCCAGTGGTTCGATAGATATTCTTCATAAAGTCCTATATTTAGGAGTAGTATATGGGTTTGACATGGTTTGTTGTTGTATAATCACATGTTCTAAATATTTGATATTTGTGCCTTTATGTTGTTCTTTCCTGAGGCATGTGTTTGGAACTGTAGAGACATACCACCACGATGACCTCCAATGGTATTCCGCGATGGAAGTGATGAACATACTTCCAATATGGTGGTCCATGAGATACCAATTGATCATCTGACAGTGCCAGCTAAGGCCCTTGAGGATGTTCTGGACATAGGTGTTGCGATACAATTCTGCATGGTTTCCTATCACTATATGCAGACTTTCAAGAGAGCTTCTTAGCTAGCCTTGACTGTGGATGAGCTAACATGGGTGTTCCAGTAGCAACATCCTCTTTTGTTTTAAGGGGATGGAGGACCACATGCTATAGAGCTGTGGAAAAAGACCATTTTAGTGATTTTCGATCATCTGGAGACACCTCTGGATCAGGGGGTCAAGATCATGTTTTACATCCTACATGGAGAGAGAAAAAGATAGTTTGTAAATTTGAAAATTGATGAAAGGCTTCTTTATATGGGTTGGAATGAGTTCCAAACCAGATTCTATGACTACGTTTACCCTGCGACACTATGAGTAGAGTGGGTGAGTGAGTTTATGTGATTGGAGTTGGATGCGATGACGATTATGGAATACTTGACACACTTTAAAGAGATGCAACATTTTGCACCGATGGAACATACTATTGAGCTGTTGAGGGAGATATGCTTCAAGGAAGGTCTTAAACTTTCTATTAGAACTCTCTTTAATGTGTATAGGTTTCCTTTTATCACTGAGACTGTGAATCAGGGGTTGATTACTGAGCGGAACCTGGGGGATGCTTAGGGTACATAAAAAATGTGTGTTGTATCTCTAATGTGTAGATCTACATCTTCGGTCCGGAATCTGCATTTCATGGCATCTAGGGACCTGAGTTCTAGTTAGGATGTGGGTGTAGGATGCTTGGTATTTTTTCATCAGTGTGGAATGAGAGGCCACATGAAATTTTTTTGCAACTCTGACCTAGTCGAGTGCCGATCCGGAGTTAGGATGGGGCACATGGAGTGTTTTCTTAGGACTTTCCCTCTAGCTATGATTGGCAGGGGACAAATCCAACATTGGGTTGACGAGAAGGTTCTTCATCTTTATGTACACTAGATGAAAGGTTTTGACGTCATTCTTTTAATGGAAAAGCTTGTAGCTTATCTAGTGTACGTTTATTACTATAGCGGGAGGGTGACTTTCACATGACTATAGGGTGAAGTGTTTATTCTCAATGGTGAATGTGATGCGTAGGTGAGCAGAGATGGACCCAATCTTCATGGGTTCGGTGGGATTACAACCCGTATTTTTAGATTGTTTCTAGGTGATTAGGGTGTGTGTTCGGTATACTTTCATCCACTAGATTAGTTCTTCATGTATTTATATTCTGATTACTTTTTCAGTTTAACTCTTAAGAGATAAGTGGATTTGTCCATAGAGATAGTGCCTGGATCTACGCTGGCATCAAATCCTCTTTACAGGATAGATACGACGAAGTTGTAAGAGCTCAAGAGTCAGCTATAGGACTTGGAGGCAAAGGGGTTTATCAGACCTAATACTTCTCTAGTGGGTTCCCCAGTACACTGGATTAAAAGGTAGATGTATATCTTAGTCTATGTGGATATTATCGGAAATTGGAATAGCTGGTAGTTTAAAACTGATATAACATGCCACATATAGATGACTTGTTTGATCAGCTTCGAGAGCCTTAGTGTTATCAAAGATAGTCTTTATCTTATAATATCACCAGATACATATTCAATGTATATACATACGTTATACTACCTTATTTAGTATGTATGGGTTATACAGGTATCTGGTTATGCTATTTGGTCTCACGAATGTTCCATCTGTTTTAATGTGTTTGATGGACCGATTTTCTATCCTTACCTAGATTATATTATGGTGGTTTTAAGGGAATATATCTCGGTGTGTTCTCATATTCTATATGAACAAGACAACTATCTTGAGAACATTTTGAATACAATTAGAGTGCATCAGTAATATATTAATATCAAAAAGTTCCACTTTTGGATTGATCATATTCACTTCTTGGGTCACATTATATCAAAGACATGAGTGTGAGTGGACCTAGAGAAGTTGATACTTGTAGTATCCTTGGAACATCACAAGATTTCATTTGACATATAGAGTTTATAGGGGATATATCATTAATATAGGAAATTTATACAAGACTTATTTTGCTTAGTAGTGCTACTGGCTGGCTTGACTATGAACTGTGTGAAGTTTGTGTGGTCGGAATCATGTGAGATAGCCTTTCAATAGTTGAATTGTTGACTAACATTATCACCAGTCCTGATACTGCTAGAGGAGGGCTGGAGTTGCATAGTTTACAAGGATGTTTTAGGTAATTTGGCTGGGGGTAGTACTGATGCAGGGAGATCAAGTAGAGGTGTATCATTCTAGGTTGGTGAGACCTCTCAATAAAAAATTCCCTATGCAAAACCTCGATTTAGCTGCAGTTGTACATGCATTACACTGTTGGAGGAACAACATAATAGGAGATATTTTTTTTTGTAGACGGACCAAAAAAGCCTCAATTATAACTTCATGCAGCGTGATATGAACTTGAGGTAGAAAAGGTGGGTGGAGTACCTACTGTCTTTTGACATCACGATTCCCTACATGGCTAGTAAGGGAAATGTAGTAGCTGATGAACTGAGTAGGAGGACTCAGATACAGGTAGTGAAGTAAGCCAATACTGAGTTTAGTCTTATGGTGTTTTTCCCTGAGATGCGTCTAGATGTGGACGACAGATGTGGGAAGAATTTTCGTTCATCATTAGTTGTTACCTCTAACATATTGGATAGTGTAAGGATGGGGATTCTATCAAATTCATAAGGCTGAGTTCTATGGGAAGGTGTGGCATGAGAGAGACCTCATCCTAGGTGGATGATAGGAAATTATGAGATCCTACTTATCCATGGATAGGTCTTGGTTATATTGGTTATATGTGACGATTTGAAGTGTTATTTCATTCTTCAGTATGGTCCGTTCATCTCAGGGTTACCAAAACACATTTTGAAATGATTCTTAGTACTGGTGGTCTGGAAAGAAGAGAGAGGTTTCTGGTTTTGTTATGAGGTGTTCCACCTATCAGCATGTTACAATAGAAAATTAGTGACCAACTAAGCATTTACAGTAGTTACCTATCCAAAAGTGGAAAGGGGATGATGTCACGATAGATTTTGTGGTGTCTTTTCCGAGGATGACTCAAGATTGTGATGTTGTGTGGGTTGTCATTGATAGGTTTACGAAGATCTCACACTTCTTTTCAATCAATAAAAATATCAATGGTGATTATCTTGTAATGTTTTATGTTTTAGTGATGGTAAGACATCATGGGGTCCCACGCACTGTCATTTTAGATTTAGATACTTGTTTTACGTCTCATTTTTTAAAGAATCTTTTAGTTGGATCTGGGTACATAGGTGCTTATGAGCACAATATACCACCCTAAAACTGATTTCTAGTCATACCATATGAGACAGGTGCTAGAGGACTTGCTATAAGAATGAATCAATGATTATTGGGGGATCATTGGAGAGACACATTCCCCTGGTTGAGTTATCCTACAATAATAGTTATAAAGAAATGATACAGATGTCAACGTACTAGGAATTATATGGTAGGTCAATCCGTTCTCCCCTATACTGATTAGAGGTATGAGAAGAAGCTTTACAAGGACCACATATCATGCTGAAGACTTCTATGAAATTATAGTTGATTCAGAAGCAGATGGCTACTGCACAGCCTCATCATAAATCATAGTTGATCATTGCAGATTCCATCTAGAGTTTGCGGAAGGGGATCAGGTTTTCTTGTGTGTTTTACCCAGTCTGGGACACATGCCGATTAAGGGAGAGTGTAAACATTCACCAAGACATGTTGGGTTGTTCTACACTCTAAAGAGAGTCATGTCAGTTGCCTATCGGTTTTTGTTACCTCAGTGTTACGATGTGATGCATGACGTCTTCCACATATATCAGTTTCACCACTATCACTCACACCCATCTAATGTTTTTTAGACTGAGGATTTTGAGCATCAAGTAGATGCATCCTTTTAGGAGAATCTAATTCATGTAATTGACTGAAGAATGAATGTTCTTTGAGGCTAGTCAGTTAGTCTAGAGTGGGTACTATAGAATCCCAATAGTGTATTGAATAAGAAATGGGAGAGTGAGGACAACGTACATGTTTTGTGGCCGAAGTTACTCTTAGATGAATAATGAACACCCTTTTGAGAGATATTGGGGAAAAATTACAATAAGGAGGGAAATTATAAGTACCAATGTTTTCGTATGAGGTATGGATTCATTTCTATTCATTTGAAATGCCCTTTTATGCCTTTATGTGAATTCTTATCTGGATAATTGGTGTTTTGTAGGTGTTTGGGGATTGTTGAGAGGGCAGAACCATGGTTTGGGCTAGAAATGACCGGCCACATGGTTTGTGCATGGCCTGTATACAATTAGGATAAACAATGTGAGAGGTCTGAGAAACTACAGTTTTTTCATAGTGTGGTTCTGTAAGGTTACCACACGGTTAGCCAAAATGTGTGGGGTAAACGTGGTAGGTGTCCTTCTTTGGTAGAGTGGTCAACAAGGCGTTTGCATGGTTTGGGAACTGTGTTGGAAAACATTGCGAACTTTCTGTGTGTTTGTTTTTAAAAACAAATTTAAATTAAAATATATATTCTTTAAAAACCCAATTTGGGTTTTCTCTTATTCCCATCAGCCTCCCCACAATGTAACTACCCTCATGAAACCTATCATAGGCTTTGATCTCAATTCATCATCTATCCTCTTATTTGATCACTGATCATCTCTGTGGATCTGTATCAATTAGCCCTACATTTATTTTTTGTCATTCTTGATTCTTTGAAAAAAAATGCACTATTTTGATTTAGTCACTTATTCCCTAATATTCCATTTTTCGTACGTTCTTTTTATTTATTCCAAACCAAGAAGAATCAAGACATGATACTAGATGATTTTTCGGCTATTGTACCAAGGTAGGCAGTCTATACTTTTATTTGTCTTTTCTTGGTGCTCTTTCAACTATTTGACTGATATTTCATTCTTTGGTCATTCCGATGTAGTCACATTTTTTAGTGAGTACCTTTTTGTAGATGTAGTCGGACAATGTGTGGATACCAACATGTTTGGTTTAGGTGAATTGGCACCTATAGCTTGTTTCGTGGTCACTAAAGGGGTGAGAATAAAGGAAATAACTTATTTATGGTTTTTTAAACCACCCAAGGGGTGTGTTCCTATGATTTCCTAGTTAGAGGGAGATTTTAGATGCCTTTATAGATTGAGTATCTTGCTTAGGAGATGTACAAACTCATTTCTTATAGATACCATATTATGCCTCACATATTTTGATAGCATGTATTAAATGGAATGTGTTTATATGGGTGGGTATACCTCTATGAAAAATACTAATGACGTGTTAAAAAGATTATACAAGAGGGTAGGCCTATATGCTTGGTAAATGATAGTTTGATTGTATGAGTTGGTATATTCTGCGTTTGTACTTGTTAATGTGAGTGAGTGTACTCACATGTTTATAAATGTTTAATTGGAATGTTTAAATTCATGAATGAATGTTTTGATCGATTCCTCGGACTGCTCTCTGTGGATCTAGAATGCTGTAGTGGATGGATGGGGTTGACTCTTACCCTTAGGAATTGATTCTATGGGATGCCTCTGGCCTTACTACCCCATAATAATCATTTTTCATGGGCTCACATAGGACTTGTTATTAAGAGGCTCCTAGGACCCCAACAAGTTCCTAACTGAGTTTCCAACAGGGATTCCCATGGGACTCGATGGGATGCATTGGACATAGTCCTTGGATTCAGCCCTTGGGGTCCCACTTCACTATACGGCATGGTTGAGGGTTGTTTTTTCACATTATATAGCATGGGTATGGGATTCAGAATACAGAGGGATGTTTGGCATGGCTATGTGACTTATTTACATGGTTTAAACTACCTTGTTAAAATCTGACTCATTTTTTATGGTATCCTTTTGGGATGTTTACATTTTTCTTTATAGTAGACTTATTCCATTGGCATATGAACTTAATTACTCAAGTTTACACTTTCTAGAACCTTTGTATAATTTTTTATTGAACTATATAGACCTGGGTGGGTTTTTAATTGGATTTTTACCTCACACCCGATTTAGGACTCTTTGGGGACACAAACAAATTATATGGTTTTAGGTGATGATCGAGGCAAGAGCCGTAGTACATTTTGTTGATTGTGGAATTAAATTCAGGGAGCATAAAACTGAGATGTGGCTTGCGATGCTGGTATACCATTTTGGTCTTTTTTTCTTTTGGGATTATTGTAGTGTTTTTACATGTACTGTTCTGGTTGATTTCTAGATACGTATACCATCTGCGTCATTTTTTATATGAGACACTTATGGTTATTGATGTAAATTCTTGTCCTGTATTTTTTAAGTAGTTAACAAGTTATTTTTATTCCACTTTTTACTATAGGTTTTAATTCTGTTGTGGTAATCTGTTAATGAGGGAATAGTCTCTTGACTGACTCACCAAGGCCCTTGCTACATGTTTGCAGCCTCTGACATTTGGGGAGATGTGGTGGAGGCCTTTTGACCAACTAGGATCAGGGCACCATTGCGGGTGGCCCTCGTTATCAAGAGGTTACATAAAATCTACTCATCACAATGAAAACACATAATTACTTCTAAAAATATTCATTAATATCACAAAACAATAAACTAACAATTTAGATTCCATTTTTGGTGAGTTTAATTTTGATTAAACCATTTAAAAACACTAAATAATATAACATATAGACATATATTATTCTTCACATCACAAAATTATCAATCTAATATTCAACAATATCACCTAAACATGTCATTAACTAATAAATATGGTTATATAATTTGAGACCAAATGATCAATTAATAATAAATGATATGTATGTGTGCCACATGGTCTTGAAAATATTCATAACATACTTATAATAATATTAAAAATTTATAATGAAATGGGTTTTGATATGAATCATAATAAGAATTAAAAATAAATCATATTTATAATAAATGTATACAGTATATGAAATAATATTTATAGGTAAATATAAGAAAAATAAAATGAAATTTACTATAAAAAAATGTTAGTATAACCATAGACAATTGTGTTGAATGTAATAAAAAATATTATTTAATGTTTGGTAATTTTTTTATTTAAATTATTTATAAATCGGTGATTTAAGAAATGAAATACATTTTAACAATAATTACATTGATGAATTGTAATATAATGAATGAAATAGTTGAAAATATAATCATGATAATTATTGGAGAATATGATCGTGCTAGAAAAATAATGGACAAGGGATATGAAAAATGATTCAAAACGTTTTTAAATAAGTAAAAACCATTGTTAAAATTCATTATGAATTCATATATGGTGTGAAAAGGAAATCCCTTAAAAATTTAATCAATATGGATATGTGGGGAGGATCCCTAAATGAACATTTTTTATAAAAATAATTCCCCTTATATTAATCCTTTTGGTTGAATAATTATCAAACAATCGGTTAACTGTAAGAAGATATATAAACCCCAAACATAAAAAAAGGATTGGGATATATTTTTGTATGTAATTTTATAACTTAATCACTTAAAGGATTTCTCATAATCAACATTATCATGTGAACCAAAATATTTGGAAAGAAACATTAAAATTTTTGGAAATGATTAAATCAAAAGTCATTGAATGAATAATCATGAAGTAGCATTGTAAATGAACTAAATTACATGAAATGATTTATAAATTTATTCCTTATGTATGAATATACATCACAAAAATGTATACAGATTGTGATTAGAGAATATATCGCAATAAATGGAAAATGAGGTGAGAAACACTTACATATTCATATGTTATGATATATGAACGAATTCAAAATTAAATTATGAGAAAAAAATGAATGTACCATGAAAATTAAGGGAAAATAAAATATCAATACAATCATATTTTATATTATTCGAAATATAAAATAAAATTATTAATGAACATGGTGATCACCCAAATGGAATGATATATATTCCATAAAAACTCATAAATTAGATTCATTCTTTACTAGAAATTGTTTAAAATATTATTAATTATCAAAGAATTATTAATAATATATTTCATAAATTAACACATATTACCCAACTTTTATATTAATTATTTTTATAAATTAATTAATTAACAATAATTTTACATTTATTTGGATCAGGATTGGTAAATATTATAACTTACCACATGTATATTTTAATATGTTGTTCTTAAAAAAAATTCCACACATATCAGTTCATTATTTATAGAATATTCATGGAAATTTTAGAGTAGTTACAATTTTTTTTGATTATCCTTGTTCAATCGAATAGATTTTTTGTGCAGTTCATCTAGATTTAATTTATAACATTATTTTTTTTTATGTTGAATGAACATGTGGTTTTATATCAGTAATTATTTAATGATTTATATTACCATTTATGAACAATAATTTTAAAATTATTTCATTTTTCAAATCATGTATTACTAGTAACTAGTTTTCTAATACCATATAACATAAAATATTATAACATCTTCATAGTTGGTAGTGCAACTGACCCAATATTACCATGATACAAACAATGGTTGAGTATACATATGATGTAATATTAAAAATAATTACGATAAAAGTATAATAATGATTTTATTTAGATCAATTTATACTACTAAATAATAATTATTAATATTAAGATGAAGATTATAATGAGAAATATATTTTCAAAATATTAATACTTATAATTAAAAATGGAACTTTTAGTTAAGAATTGTTATTGTCTTTATGTACATATGGATTATTCTTGTAGAATTAATACTGAAAATATTCATGAGTAATCATGGAAAATAAAATTTATAGAATATTTATTTAGTAATGGATTTTTAGTATGGAATTTAAGGTGTGGTTGAGTAGTCCTCTTATAAGGGTAAAGGGTTCCATTTTCACATATACCCATTCCTTAATAAATTATTAATGTAATTGCTCATGCAATTTTGATCAAATAACTAATAATAGTAAATATTATTATTATTCCTCTCAAACTACCAATTTAACGATATATATAGAGTTATTTTAAGTTATTACTCATTAGTATAATCATTTTATATCATTTTTTGTATTCCATGGTAATGTAATTTTTAACAATGCAATTATTATTTTTCCCTACAATTGAAATTGTAATTAAAACCCAATTGTACATGATGATTTGAAATATGAAAAAAATAATGAATTAAATGTCTACAATGGATTAAAATTAATATTAATAATATAATAAATTCCCCATAAATTTATCAATGAAATAAATATTAAATTATATTAATTAATATATTCCAATTTTATTCATCTTAAAAATCATAATATACTAATATGTTTTTATAAATATAAAATATATAGTACATTAAAAAGATTTCTTCGCGATTATCAATTTATTTTATGTAGAAAATAATTATATAACACATTGAAATATTAATTCCTTTAAAAATAAGACTTTTTAACATTACATTATATTTTTATTTTTCATAACCATTAACCATTAAATAAATAAATTATAATTATTTATTTTTTTATAAACATTACATTTCATTAAATATTATTTTTCAATATATGAATATTATCAGTTAAAAGAAAGTATATTATATATAATGAGAATAACCTTTTTAAATAAGAAACATTATTTTACAATAAATCAATAAATTTATAATTTGTATAATTTTGAAAATATTTTAATATTCATATTTATTTATTTTTTTAATCATCAAATAAGTTTATGAAATCTATTTTATTTACATGATATCTTGAATGTAACGAATTTAAAAAAATTTGTTCACTCAATATATTTTTAGAATAAATTTTTTTTTCATAATTGAATTTTTATATTGTATTTTAATATTATACTCTAAATAAAATATTTATATTAAATTTGGTACAATTTAATTTATATTAAAATATTTTCAGTAAATATTTTATATATATTTATACTCAATGACCATATATCAATGTACTATGATTGAATGAGTATAATTCCAGGAGAAAAATATATAATGTTCTTATTATATTGATATTTATAATGCAATATACTTCATTAAAATAACTCATCTTGTTATCACAATTATTTAATGAATATGTTTATCAAAATTATAAAATGTCTTATTCTTTCGATATTTTTCATAAATGGTATTTTGAACATTGTACACCGAGATTATGATAATTTTATTATTATAGTGTCACTATATACATACGGTATAATTTATTAAATAATTGTCCTAGTAACACTTTACATAGTTATATTATAATATACGTAATTTTAAATTTTGTTGTTATAGATTAATAATGAAATTAAATCCTCAATTTTTCTTGTGAATCATGTGATAATTATTATCCAATACGATGATTCATCCTATCATATTCCATTATTTATCATTATCTTTCTAATATAATCATCTTGAATATAGAAAAATAAATAATATATTTAAAATTATTCTAGATATTAATGAATTATCAGTGTATATATAATATCGCTAGTTACATTATTAGTGAATGTGATTATAATAATTATTTTGTATTGTTGTACTATGGTTTTTTACAGAATATAATATGTGAGAACAGTTTATAGTTTTACTATTAGACTAGATGTTATGATGGTATTTATACATGAAACATATACAGTACATTAATTTATATGATGTCTGCATAACCATATCTAATCATAAAAATAACTACAACAACTTGTTTGATTAGTGCCAAGATTCAATAAAAACTGCATAATTTTGGATGATAGAAATTATTCTTGGTTGTACGCATATTTGGACCTATTTTTATTGATTTTATTTATTATTACTATTCGATTGTTAAGGATTTTAAATGTATAATAATTCTAAATTGAAGTATTTATTGTGTGATATAAGTGTTTGGATACCTAAATATGAGTATTATCTTTAGGAAGGATGAGTTGTGAGGAGATGAATTGTGTTGTTTGTTCTTCATGACCATAAGACTATAAGGGATATTAACACCTTAAATATGGAAAATAAAAAATTGGAAATTTGTTAAAACATTAGGTGTTAGTAGATGATAACTCTAGTAGTGTAGTGATTTATTTCACTTTTTTCAATTAGATAAATATCTAGATATCTAGTATTACAATGATATTGTGATGTAAGCGTTTGAGTATGGGATCAGACAATTTGATGTTAGTATTATAATGTTGATTTTTAGGAATGAATTTAGATGGAAACCCTAGAACATTGTTTTAATCTTTAATTAGAGTTTCAAAGTAGGATTACCAGTTATATAACAATGTTGATATGGATTCTGAAATATGTTTTACATGGCATTTTAGTATTTTTTTTATTGATTACATGGATCATTTTCTTAACCAACTTTATGGAAATATGTTGGTGAGTTCCATTAATAAAATATTATACAACACATACTATTTGTTGGTATTAATCATATGATTTATTTAATTATGGTTAAAACCTATTATATACTATTAAATTGGTAATAGTGATAACCATTGCTCACTATGATGTGTTTCGGAAAAAATAAGCAACACTTTTTTGTTGAAAAATATTTGTTTTACTTGAGGGAATTAGTAGAATAAGTTATGACCATTACTTATGAAATTTTATCTATAATAAGATGATTAAATAACCAAGTGATTCTGATTATTATAATTAATATTTATTGTTTTTATAAAATATTATTTTGATACTAAAATGTTATTAATAATATTATAATTTATATGGGTTGAAATATCCATAAGCATACAGTTATATTCTTTCGACCCATTATAGGTGTTTTAGTATCCTAGGATATATAAAATTCAATCTAGATCAAGCAATATAAATTTATAAAGATTAATAATATGAGTAAAGAACATGAGGAAAAAGATATTCTAACCCATATGATGAGTTTCATAAATTATGTAAGGAATTATATATATATATTCATATTGAATGATTGACTAAGATAAAATTTTAACTCAATATTCTATGAGTGGATAATACAAAATATTTTTGAACCATATAAAATATTGGATATTATGCGTTTGTAAAATATGTACAAATAGTGAAATTTTTACATTTTGAGTTTGAACTATTATTTTAATTAGTATCATCTTCTTCTAAATGATTTCACAAAATCTTGTTACTTTTATTAGTTTCTTAATGTCTCATTTGTGAATGTTAGGTGTACCCTTTTTCATTAATACATATTATGGGGTGGTTAATTGGAAATAGATAATATTTTCATAATATCCCCACCGCCTAATATTAATCTAATTAATGTTGTGATTGAATAGAAGAAGAGGATGTATGATCTTTAGATTAGTTTGGTCATAATGATAATGGAAAATAATTGATGTTGTTCCATTGATAATGGTTCATCATTTTGGTTGGTACTAGGAAAATAATATATAATTAAAATCCTATATTGGAGAGTACACAATCCGTTATTTAGAGAATAATATTTTTTATATCTATTTGTTGTATAATTAAAGAATGGTTTATTAGATTATCCCATTCCATGATAAAAAATGTTTTTTATTGGTATTTAGATTTATTTGGGTGTGTTATATTAATCTATTGAAGAAATGTTTTATTATTGATTTATAACTAGGTTTGGGTCATAATATATACTGATTCAAAAACTTTTATTGGTTTAACAACTAAGTGACTATGAATTTTGGGATATATTTACTGTCATAAATGAGAAGGAAAATGAATTTCCATGTCCATAATGTCTGATGATATATATATATGGAGTGGAAAATTAGGACCAAGATGGATTCTTGGGTAATATGTTAGTAATTTCATGTTTATTTGATTACTAAATTCTTTAGTGTATATCCATGGATGAAATAAAATTTTATACCAGTGATAGTAGTGAACAAGTTTTAGAGGTGGATAGTGATGTGCTTTTCTAATATTAATTGGATTGGTTCATCAGAAATAGGTATTACATTTATTGGTATCATGTACATTCTTCCACAATTTGGTTTAAAAGAAAACATATTTACTGGAATTAACTAACATCTACTTATCTAGATTATATGTATGATTTTTCAACATTTGGTCGTATATTTATGTGTTTTCCAACCCATTATAACCCCCTTGAATATTCCATCATTTTAATTAAATTTTTTATATTCTATTATTATGATACAATTTATTATTTTAAATCCTCAAATTATTATCATTTTTTTTTGTTTTAGGAGTTTCATAAATTATTTTAAATAAAACAATGTGGTCTGATGAGTGAGATCCTGCAAACATGTGGTAGCATTTTTGTAGATCTTCCCATTCATTAATATAAATTTTCTTGTGTTTATAAAATTTATAAAATGGTATATGGTTAAGATTGTAAATAATTTGAACTAACATGGAGAAATATAGCTACAAATGTCACATTGGTTAGATCGAGTGAACTAAATTTATGTAAAATAAAATTTAGAGGTGAATTGTGTATTTTAAAAGAAGAATTTTACTTAAGTATAATTATTATATTAGTAGGATTATTCCATCTGTTGAATGTTATTTTAGTCACACTATAGGGGGATTTCCTATGTTAATTTTTATCTACAGTGATATTATTGACCAATAAAGTTTATATCAAAATTCTATGGTGGTATATAAGTGAAAATTGATATAATTTATAATGCCCTCATGCTGATTAACTCATGAATATGGATTAATTTTTAATTGGTAATCAAATTACATGAGAATAAATCCCTATGATTAAGATTTTAAATACATTAAGATAATAGATACATTATAGTACATTATATAATCCCAAGTCACACAGTTATAGTAAAAACATTATTGATTAATCTTATCGATTTATCTACTCAAACATAATATTCCTCTTAATTTCCTTGGATAAATGGGTAAAAAATAATATTGGGATCACAAATTCATCGAAAATGACATATTTTAGTGGAATTTGACATGGAATGATGATGTAATAAGAAATATAGACTCAATAGATAAAAAGATGATTTATTACTTTTTAATACATAAAGATAACATAATCCATTAATGAAAATTAAATAAAATTATTAATTGGATAAAAATAAATTACATCATAAATTTGAAAATAATTGTAATTCATATGTTTTGATATCGTAAACATACATGTGAGGCCTTATTAGGAAAATTCAAACAAAATGTGTAAGGAAACATCCATTACGCTATTGTAACAGTCTAGGAAGATATAACATTACATTGTGAAACTATATAGCTCTTATAACCACCACAGAATAAATAGAAAATTCATTACAATATATACATATATATTATACGAATAACATGGAATAATGTTCAGGAATGAACCACTTTGAAAAATATTCCATAATATATAATTGAATATCATCTTATAAGATTTTATTACATAGAAAAAAGGATTAAACTTACCTTAAAAAACCCTAGTAAATTAATTAAGGATATATTAGTAAATTCACTTGATTAATATTATAGATAATGATGTATTAAAAATTTTAATAGTGTACATGTATCATGTGAATTATATGGAATTATAGTTATCAATATGATACATATATTAAGATGATAAATAAGTATAATAAATTTTATTATTAAATTTAAAATGTTAAGAGACCATTTAAATTATATATAAATAACCCCAAACATTAACACAATATGTTTAAGTTTATTTTATATGAATTAGGTATATGAAATTTTCAAGAAATTACATTTCCAGTTTAGTATGATTTGATGGAAATTGTGATCTTGTTCCAAAAACATGTAAATTAAAATTGGGATCATATAATGTCTCCATAATATACATTTCTATCATCACGTAATTGAAAAGGTACCATATATGATACCAGTCATCCATAATAAAATACATATAATTTATACATTAGAATTTTTTTTATAATGGATAAAAAATGAATTCCTTTCAACATAAGATAATTTCAAATTGAAATGTATTATGAATTTGGTTAATGTATAATGAATTGTCTATCACATAGATAATATACCATAAGGGATTAAATATAATTGATATCATAGAAATATTGGAATTATAACATGGAAATTCAAAAAAATATTATAATAGAAAAATAATTGAATATTGTAAATAGAGAGAAATTTACCTTTCATCATGAAGGTAATAGTATAGTAAAAATGGAATAATGGGATTGAATAAATTATCTAAAATGTTAGTCTCAACAATGGTGTGTTAAAATATTATATTATTAGAAATATTATCACACGAATAGAAATTCAAAATACATTACGATAACCTAATAAAAATATGAAATAACATGATTCAAATTTCAACAGATACATTGGCCAGATAACAATATATGAAAAGGATAATTTGAGAGGAATATAACAAGATACCATGGGAAAACTAAATGGGATGTTAATTTATTGATTAAATAATTTATACAAATAAATGAATATGAATTTTATATGATTTTAATGTAAACTTTTTCCAATACGATTATGAAATATGGAGAATACAAATTCCTACCTTAAAAAATATTCATATCAGAGAGCCCATCATTCTGAATAACCAAATTAAATCAATGGTAAAGATAGAGCAATGATATAGACTCTTTTTGGGGGATATGAAGATAAAATTTTATCTTTGGGTGAGGAGAAATGAAAAGATGGTGGGTATTCAAATGTTTTGTGAGTGATATCATTTAGAAATAAATATGATTATTTAATTTTTCATTTAGATAAAGTGGTACACTATACACACAATGACACTTAAACACGTTAAACTATCCTCTATAGTATTTTCTACCAATATAAGTCAAATAAAAAAAAATTATTGGTGTTTGGTATTTAATATATATATAATCGCAATTTTAGAATTTATTTGTATATTTCCCTATTATTATAATATTTAACTATTTTCATAAAATAATACACAAATTCAGCACTTAATAAATAATTATATATTAAAACCAATATGGAAATTATTTCTTCACATTCATGTGATAAATTTTGAACTTTTATCTTTTAAATAAATATTTGTGATACTATTTTAGGGTGGAAGATGTTTCACTAAATAGACACATTATTATTTCAAAACCAACCATATTTTTATAATTAAAATATTATCTATATTTTATATATATTTTCTAATAAAATATTTTAAAGTAATTATAAATTAACATTTAATTGAAAATAATATATTATTTAGAAAATATTATTTATGGCCAAAATATTTTTTGTAACGGTATAAAATTATATATTAAAAAGTAAAATAATTCACTTTGGATGTTTAATTCATTTATAAATTTATAAAAATTAATTTTAAATAAATATTTACTATTATTTAATCATTAAAATTTATTTTTGATTAAAATATAGAATTTATAATTATATATATGAACCATATTTTATCTTCTACCACAACTAATGTAATGTATGAAGTTAAGATTTATATATTGAATTATTACATTTGTTTAAAGTTTCACCTGATATAATTAATGTAACTTTTTTTGAAATACTACTGTAAAATTTATATTGTTTTTAAATATTACTAATTCATTTTCTATATTAATATAAAAATTTAAAAATGAGAATTTTTTTTATGGATTCAATAATTTTGTCAAATATATTTGATACAAAAATTTACGAATTCTATAATATTTTTATATATGTAAATAATTCCATTGTGATATATGGTATAATTTGTTTATTATCAATACATTTTTGAATTGTAAAAAATATATATTATTACTGTTAAATTATGGAAAATTAAAGCAAAAATATATTTTAAAATCATTATACCAGTTCAAATGACACTTTAATAGAATTAACAAATTCATATGATCATGTATTTATGATAATGTAATATATCAATTATAATGATTTATAAATTTATATAGTAAACAGTTTCTCATGTAGATTAAATAAAGATAATTAATATATACCCAATGGTTTTGTTACATATAATGAATATGTATACCATCATATTATATATCATAATATTGATTTTTCATAATATCATTATATCACATAGTTTATATACTATTTTTATTGTGATGTTTTGGATTAATAAATAAAATATTTAATTGGATATAATGATTTAGAATGAATTAATTATCTACTTTTACATAATGTATTTGAAAAAAATATTTCATTATTAATGAATATAAGGAAAAAATTCTATGGTTAATATGCTTCATTAGAATTTTATAACAACATAATCTTCATATCAATGAGTCAAAAATTTAATTTTATAAAATTAGTTTTTTAATTCCATATGTAATATGGTTAGTGGATATTATTTATTCAAATTTTATTTTATTTTTAATTGTAAAATACTATATTAATTTAATTTTTAGATTAATTGATCACTATGTATGTTTATATAGATGGAAATTCCAAAAACAAAATCATAACTAAAGTATATGAGAATATATATATATTTTTTGTAAATATAGAGTGTCCTAATTTTCCCATAGTTAATACATTATTCATCTATAGTTTAAAAAAAATAATTATGATCAAATGTTATAACATGTTGAATTCATCTTAATATTCTGTTTTAGAATTCCCAACTATGTTAACTGATGAAAATCATTATCACATAACTATCAATTGTCATGATATAATTTTAATAAAAATAAATATAATAAAAATGATATATATATAATTTTTTTACTTTTTTTAGTATAATTATTCAAAAACAATATGTTTTGTATCATAAATTTTTTCTTACTAATTCAAAAATAACATTAAATTAATAAAAAATATCATAACTCACCATTAATACTAAAATTTTATTTATTTATTTAGTCATTAAAATAATCCCTTTAATATTATCATAACAATCGGAACAATTAAATTTCATTCATCATTTCTAATTATAAAAGAAATGATTATAATTTTTTTTATAAAATAATTCAATAAATTTATAAAATGAGATTTATATAATACATGATATTAAATTATAATTTCTTTTACATTGGAAGAATATTTATTACTAAACCCATGTTATTATATTTTCCTAAATTTCATATTTTTTCACCTTAATGTATATATTCCTTACATATGTATTCTTTAATCAGGTCAGTAATTTTTCAAACAAAACATACTCTAATAAAAACTATCACATTCCTAATCATCGTTCCCCTAAAATCTATTTGAATATTTATTATATGGTAGTAATCATAAATGAGATTGAATCTTTATGACGATGTTTTATATGTAATTAGTATAATAAATAAATTACATTACATTACATCATCATGTATAACATCATTTGATTAGAGATTCATATTCCCAAATGTTATATTTTCATATTATAACCTATATTCCTCATCATTATATTATTTACTAGGAAAAATTGAGAATGGTGAGTTCTGACACTAGTAAAGGGATATTATAAAATGAAATATAACATTAAATATTTCCGAATTCAGAAATATAATGTTAACATATTAAAAAATGATTTCATATCAATGAATACCTAAGCATAACATAACACATTGATGAAAATGGAAAAAATCACAGGTAAAAAATTAAATGTTATAATAAAGGTGTCAATGATGAGAACTTGTAATGTAAAAATAACATAAACATATATTCAAGTCCTAGGGAAAGACATCACACATAAATGGTAATGATGGTCATATTACATAATATTGTTTGTCTCGTCATACAAATAAGGAAACGATTGGAAATATATAATTTTTCTCCCCCTCATTACGTTGGATTCCAATGTTATCCGATGTATAAGGTACAAGCATAGGAAATACAAGGAAAAATTATCATCAATGAATAAAAATTTAAATACCTAGAATAATTTCTCACAAACATCCATTTTTAAATATTTACCATATAAGAGAAGTTATTGTACATACAAGACTATTACATTCACCTGTCGATGAATTAATAAAATATATATGAATTTACTTTAAACCCAATTATTAAATTCATTATTTCAATGTTTTAATATTATTACCAATATGTATTGAAAATTTATTTAGCGGATATTACCTTTCACTACTAAATATTATAATATTAGACGAGTTTAGTCATTTGTACACATGAGTTTGAAATGGTCATTATCCAAATAAATTATGGTTATATCCCCTCAATGAATTAGACTTATGTGATCACAAATTTTTTAATGGATTTGGGATATAAAAATTAATTAATTATAAACCCATTGGTTAATATTCTTTGATAGAAATGGTTAACTTGAGAAAACATGATGTTTAATCTTTTATAGACCACATATATTATCCACTAAAAATAATTCTAGATAATTCCATAACCATGAAAACTTAATAAAAATAAATGAAATATAATACCACAAATAAATTTCATATATAGGTATTACTTAATATGGTTTAATTTAGAATGTTATGCATTTTAAGAAAATTCCAACATTAAAATTTCTCATGAATAGTGCATAATGACTGATAAATGTTTATCAATTTCATAATATAATATATAAGGAGTAATTAATTTGATTTCTAAACCACATTTAAATTATATCCTCTAATATTAAAGGAAATTCCATAATTAAAATATAATTTATAATATAAAATGGAGAAAAAATAACCCTTAGATCAATATAGAATCTAATTTAGAAAAAGTGTTTAACAAGAGGGAATGAATAGTTAATTTGATAATTTCATAAAAATTATGATTAAATTATATAAGTATAATAATATTATAATATCTAATTTAATTTCATATGATTTTATAAAATACACAATAGTTGGAAATATATATAAAAAAATATGAACCCTTATTTTTGTTTTTAAATTCAATGACTTGGTAAAAGGAAAAGACACAATTTATTTGAAATTCATGAAAGGAACTACAAAATTTTTATAGAAGGGATTTTTTTACAGTCATTTTCATAAAAATGGATAATAAAAACCCGAATATCATCACACCATGTAATGTCCTAGTTTATTCTCAGTTTAGAAATACCATCAACCACCATGTTCCTTTCTCAATAGGTATGTGTCGAAATGTATCTGATCTCCAGAAGCGAGTTAAGGAAATTCAACCACTGCGCTATAAAAGGACAATAAATATGAACCACACCATTCAAAATTGCTGAAGAAATTGTGGTGGAGTCACGTTCAATCCAGATGTTGTTCCCACCTTTTTTCGTAACAAAAGTAATAGACTGAATCAGAATAAATATCTCTGCATCAGTGGATGAGGGAATGTAGAAGCTACCATAGAAACAACCATGACACTAACTGAGAGAGTCCCTAAAGATAGACCCAAAGCTTGTTGGTCCTAAATTTACTTTGGAAGCACCATAATCATTAACGTTAATCAATCCATAAAGGTGGGGCCTTCCTGATCACTTCGAAATAGGGCTTTGGTTTATGGAAGATTCTATCAACTCTTAGCCGTCGTAAGATCATAAAGTCACAAACCGAGTTATCAAATTGTGCATCTAGAAGCATAAAAGCATACCAAATGGAAATAAGAATTTTCGGGTGACTTATATTAAGGTTGAATGAGTAATTATTGTGAATAATGTCATTTATATCTTACTAGATAATTTTGTGGAGCACAATAATAGCAGATAAGAAGAGTTTATTGATTTTTCATGAAGTTTCAATCTCCACACACTATTTTAGCTGAGTGCAAATAGAGTAAGAGCATAGCCATCTGCAGTCCAATATGTTAGTAATAAAATTTCAATGAGTAGAGGTTCTAGCACAAGAAAAATATAATAGATTGGTGTCCCCCCCTATGTTGATGATATGGGTGAAATTTAGAGAAGATATGAATATCCAAGGACTGTAGACAAGCCTCCATAAGAATATTGTTATGAAAAATAAGACAGACTAGATTGTTTCGTGAGGGTTGAATCTAAGGCATAACATAGTAGAACCCGTTTGAATGATAAAATCTTCATTATTTAATATATAGATATAGAAGTGAATTTTTTGAAATGATATTAGGTGGGAATATCATGTTTTTGGTGACGATAAATGAGAAGTTTTTGTGGGTACTTATAGGTGTTGAGAGTGAAATCCCATGGAATTAATTTTTGATTATTTTATTCCACTGTTATATCAATTGACCAAATATACAATTAGTCCTCCATTAAACCCTTGATGATCGAATAAAAAATTTATATCATGTGGTGGTGTGTGATAACAATATTTGTCAATATTTTTCTTTTTCACATATATTATGTTTTACTTATCTTATTTTTCCATATTTCACAATATTTATCGCATAATACTTTTTTGATAAAAAAATACCAAATTTACGCTATTAGGTAATTGAAATATCATAATTTAAAATATATATATAATATTTTGTAAATTCCATTTTCTAAATATATTGAATATATATTATAAATATATACTTCTACTAAAAGATTCTATATGATGGATGTTAAACAAAACTAAGAAATTTATATTCCATAAACCTCATTATTTTTATAACTAATAACTTATCATAAGATGATAGAATTCATAGGAAAATAATTTTATAAATTTGTGATATAAATTTTCACTTGAAATAGTCATATTAATTAAGAAGTATATATATATGTGAAATATTTTTTTGTTATAAATTTACAGAATATTTAGAAAAAATGCACATTAAAATATTTATTATATTAAAAATATGTGAGAACTAGTTTAAGTTATCAATTTTTCAATAAATTAATCATAATAAATTATTTTAGTTTTTAGAATATATAATTTAAACTTTTAATTATATATATCATATTATACATTTAATATATAAGAAATACTATTTGAGATTTAAATGTATGTATTGATTTATTACCTTTTTTGAATGGTCACATGTTAACTTTATATTAAATAAATTTAATCTATTATGCATTTTAATAAATAAGTATGTAAATTTATAAATGAAAATTAAACCAAAAATATTTAATATGTTGTTATTTAAGAATCATAAACCTGGGAAGTGATATTTTATACCATAATTTTATGAAATTTATATTATTATGAGATGTAAAACATAAACTAAATTATAAAATAATAAACAATGAGAATAATTTATAATTATATATTATATATTTTCCAATATATATATAACGAAATTATATAAAAAATATATAAAATGGAATCTATAATACATTACGAAATCATGATTGTGAGTTGAATGTTATTTTTTCCACTAAAAGAATATAACATTATAATTTTTTATATATATGAAATATATAGAATATAATTTATTACAAATGTATATACAATATAACATCTAAAAATTAATTTATTATTAAGATAAGCCCCCTTATATGGGGCACGGAGAACCCAAATGACTTCAAAAACATAAATACAATCAATACCCATGGTCTATAGTCCCATAATAAAAAAATCAGATTAAAATCATCCAAGATGATCCCCTCCCCAGCTTCGAAATCATTGTGATGATCTTCCACCACCACATAATTGCACGACAAGTAGTCTCATACATAAATGCACGGGCAGGGAACCGATGTCAAACACCATTACCTCTCAAACAACCAATACAAAAAAATACATGATCTTTGAAAGCTCCTTTCTCTGAACAACTTCTAAAACTATCCTTTTAGAAGAATGAGATGCCTTGACACAAGACTACAGAATGTAGTGGCACAAAACAATCGTACCAACAGAACATCCTAACCACAAATTCAATGATTCATCCATCATGATTTTAGATATCCAGCAAAACCTCACACTGAAAACTATGAACCAAAAGAAATATATTTCATACCTGACCAAAAAATCATGAACCATGACCGAGAATCCAAAATCAAATAACACATAACATTCTAGATCAAATTTCCAATCCGAACAGATCCATAAAACCACTCAGCGCACATCAGGTCAAGAAGAATCCATCCAGTCATGAAACAAGAATATCATTGCCAAAAACCATTACCTCAACCAGTCACCCGAACACCAACATGCCAGAAGAATGATCCACCACAATCTGACATTTAACTCCCACCACCACCTCCAATACCAAACTTGAACCCCATTGTGAACCTCTCAACGCACCCAGAGTAGCCACCGATGCATCCCATAGACCTAGAACAAGCCTTTGATCCTTCACTGCGCCACCTTGAAAAGCCAAATCAGATTATGGGATAGGGAAATGATATTGGAAAACAATGGTGGAAATGATTGAAGAAGAGCCCCAATTTCGCGAGCCAAACCCTGATTCATAGAACCAAGATGCTGAGGGAGGACGCTGCCCGACGGAGCCAGAGAAGATGGAGGCAGTGGTTGGGGGAAACCCTTAGCTTCAGGGAGACCCTTACGGGATCATTCTATATAAAATATAATATCACTTTATTATTACATAATAATAATTAATATATACTAAATGATCATATTAAAAATAATGAACCCAAATAGGTAAAAAAAATAATTGGAGGCTATGAGTCAATTTATATTTTTATATACTTTTACATCTATTATTTATAAACCCAATATTTATATTCAGATTGATGAATATAATAAAATGGAAATTCCAAGGCTAATAGGTTTTTGTATTTTTTTAGAAGAGATTGATATATGTATTCCAGAGACATGAAAACTACATATATTAATTTTGTATTTATTTTTAAAATATATAATTTTACATTCAATTACTTATTTATATTTTACATAACATATATTTTTATTAGATTAATTTATCTGAGGTATGAGGTATTATGTATTTTAAGGAGATCATCGACATGGAATAAGATGAAATTTTATCATTATAAATTTATGTCAACATTATGACTACATAACATAGATATAATGATTGGGGGAATACTTATCTATATAAAGTGATATATTGATGTGAGTTATGTGTTATAACTTGTTTATCTAACACTTTTCGAAGGGTATGTTTTAGTTTTTGATGTATCTTATCTAATTGTTAATGGTAAAGGAGTTGGTAGATTTTTGACGTTTCTCGTTGCAGTAATAAATACTAGGTGTTCAAAACATTTTTTTTTTAATATTATGTTTTTACAAATTTCAAATTACCAGGGATACCATATAACTATTTAGAGTTTCAATTATCTTGATAATATTTACCAGGACACCATATATTATTAGTAGGAAACAGAGGGAATCTATTGGCCTATAAAGTTGAGTTTTGGTGGAGTCCATATAACTGGAACAATTTGGGAGGTTTCTTTAATGAAAAGATCTTAACATTTTGAATATATCCTTCTAATTATGTGATAACACTAATGATTTCATGTTCAATATAATGGATGCAATATTTTATATCATTCCTTATCATACTAAACTCAGGAGGAGGAGTGTTTCCTATCTGAGATTTATATTCCATATTTTGGAATGGGAGAGTTTCATACATATTAATAGTTATATCCTATTCACAATCATTTTTATTGATGATTGGATATAAATGGTTTCAGATTCCCAACATCATATATCTAGGATATCCCTCAAACCATTAAATCAATAATTTCTTATTGATAACCTTTTCACCACAAGCTTTTTAATGATTTGTTATACACCATTAAATTAGAGGGGTGTGATTTTCTATAACGCATTTTTAAAGTGAATCACAATCCCCATATTCCCACATTTTTTAAATCATCATAGGTTCAATCCAACATACCAAAATTGGTTACTTGAAGTCTCATCGATCAAATGAGTGACTAGTGTAGAAAATATTGGGATTACTATTATTACATTTTTTGGTAGATTATATTAAATATGAAATTGAATATATAGTGTTTTATATTAAGTATTTCATTGGGGGTTAACATTTAATTATAATACTCACATGTTTCACATTCACCTCAGTATAAGTTTAAAGAATATTTTTGGAAATAACTATTATTATATTATCCGACAATTACACGTCTGAATGTGGGTTTTTGCAAATATTTTGGTTAATTTATTATCAACCACTGCATGTCATCCTACCAATAATTTCCTAATAATTCTAAAAAATTATTTGACTCATGTTGTAACTCCTTATATATCTGGGTAATATTAGATAGTGTAGAGAAAATTGATATATGAGATCCAATTAATAATTTGATCTTTAGATCTGTCATTTATGCTAGATAAACAATCCTTCCAAAACAAAATAATTAATACACGATATCAAATCCTACTACTTTACCATAATTTTTATTTTCAATAGTCTATTATAATTTCTCTTCCTCATGTTGTGCCACATTGATCAAATTTAATAATGATAATTTTTATGTTACATGGGAATATTATAATAAACACCCTTATTTATAATTCCCAATCACATCATCACTAGATGCTTGAGTATAAAATCATTATAAACTCTCATAATTGATAAAACATTGTTATTCTTACTACTCATGAATTTACGACATTATTTTATTTACTATGATTATAATTTATTGAACAACAATATTGATCAATTAATTATAACTATATCCATTACAACTTTTTAGTTTTCTAATATTAATATATACTTTTCAATAATTTAACCCATATATTTATTAGAAATACATCCACAAAACCAATACTACATTATCATTGATGAAAATGTTACAACAACAAAATATGAATCACGAGTTAGGTAATTCTCCTCAGGGGTTTTAGTTGTGGTGGTTCATAAAATGGATCACCTTCATCTGATATAAGGTTACACTCAAGTCCTTTCACTTATGTGTAACAATAAATAATAAAGCAATACATAATTCTCTATTGTTCAATCAAATAAAAGTGAATTTGTCAATATTTTTATTATATAATCAAAACATACATTTAATTACCCTAACAATTTCATTATAACCACAATATATTTTAATTTTTATTATATTATATTATCAAATGATATTTAAAAAAAAATTAATAGTAACATTATATTCAATTGAAACATTGTATTTTAGTTATAAAAATAGGCCATGTACAATCCATAAAAATAGTTTTTAATGAAGTATAAAATAAAATAATTTCTATAGTGAAATTATTTCCAAGGAGAGTAATCTATTAAAATATTACACCGATTGAATTTCCATTTCTACTAATTTTCCCTATGATTTTTCAATTCTGTTCTCAAATGAATTTCATACACCACAAAACTTCTATTGTGTATTAGGATATCATTAATTAATATCTCGAAATATTATTCTATATATTCCTCAAAAATATTTTTGTTAAGTCAAGGAGGTATAGTTTGGTGACCATAAATAAATAAAAATAAGTCATAGTTTCGATGACGTCTATTAGAATTGACCATTAATATTTCTCCACATTTAAATTTATATTGATACTTCATTGAATTAAAAAAATACCGATCAATGTAGATCACCTTGATGTTGATAAAATAATTCTTCAATTTTTATAAATTGGATGATTTTATTTATTGTCATGTTGTTGATATCTGTCACAAACTGCCCATTATCAGGGTTAGAGCAGCCACTACCACAAGCCTACCACCATTGTATATGGCTTGATGTCAAGAAGAAAAAGGAATATATTAAATGGGTGAAAATATCCTAATTTACCAATAACACACATCCAACCATATCAAAGAAAAAGCACAGAGGAATGATAAATAAATGATGCATGATCTAGAATATAAATCAATAATTCATGACCCCTAGTGGGTACAAAATTATGATAGTACAAAATACAGAGAAATGTGTAAAATACATTCCACACAAGAAATATGTCCCAACTTGAATAAAAATTGAAAGTATACTACTAAGAGACCACATCATTGAATCTCATATTTATGAACACAATATGATGTATGTAACACACAGAATCCCTAACTTCCTTCAATGTTATCACCGAGTTGTCCTTCGTCTTCTTTATGACCTAAATTATATTGGTAAATCCCATGTAGGGGTGAGTATATACTTACCCAGAAGGACCCCCTGATAGATAATGGAGGATATGTAAGAGATAAAAAATGATTATAAAGAAAATAGACAGTGAAACATATGTAGCTCCATAAAAAGAAAAATAAGGAGTAGCTGCTTCTAAACACAAGGATATAAATATATTATCTACAGATACTACACATCGGGTTTATTTCCTCCAATGGTAGGAAAAAAACATCAAACAATGTGAATCATTACCTTGAAAGAACATATCCTTTGATGTGCGTCTTCACATCCCATGCATGGAAATTAACTAAATCCCACAATATAGATACATAAGAAGAAAAATATATATTTATATGCTTAGTAAAATAATATCAATTGTTAGAGTAAAGGGGCTCCATCTCACAAATTATCCATGGAATGGTTAAAAAATATTTCTTGAATTCCAACAATGATACACAGTGTCCCTCACTTCAACCCAGTAGAAACCATATATGTAACTCTGTTTCACATCACATTACTACACATTGAAGGGGTCAAAATCTCTACTTTGGGACACAATCCATTCAACAACAAGAGGTTTCCATAATAGATGTTGATAGATGACCCATGCCATGTTCTTATTGGTGGGTTCCGCCCTAATGGAAGAGGAACAATGCCCAAATTAGATGGAGGGTTCCACACTATGTGTTTGTAGAGGAAAATTTCTCCGCCCATCGGGAGGGTTTTGATTATGTCATCGAGGACCCATGCCAGTTACATCTAATGTGGCTAACTTAGAATTTCATTCATGTTTTTACATTATCTCTGTCATTAATAAGCATCACCTACATAATAACTATTCCCACAAACATCATACATCGTATCTCAAATGTCACAATAGGGGAACCAATTGAGTTATAGATGGAAAAGCACTCATGATCCGCTAAAAGAGGGAAATCTATGTCCAAAAAAAGAGTAAAGAGGGTGTGATTTTTCCCCAAAATTAATTATGCAGTTCATAGTTTTTGAGGGGAACAAAATGGAGTGTGGTTCCACTCCATCACCAGACCATCGCCCAATAGGTACTCATCTCAACAACCATGTTGGTACACATCATTTTTAGAAGGATCTACACAACATGCCCATGAAACTGGGGTTCACACACATGTGCATGTTTTTGTTCCTGAATCCATCTAATGTCATTGTATATAGATACATGGTGTTCCTATTAACACATGGGGTCTTCCTTATCTCCGATCGTTTCTAGGCACTCAGGAACATGTGATGTTCCTAGCCTTGTGAACTAACACATGGCTAGTCCACTAAAAGAATATGTGATCATATTGAAGGAATTAAAAAATGTGTGTCGTTATAATGAGATCCCAAAAACCCTAGTGGTCATAGAATATGGGATATAGGCCATGTGTTCATCATGGTACATAACATGTACTCACTCTTTCCCCTTTACATCTAGATCCATGATCCACACTCCTAATCACTTATTCATCCATCAATTTCAGCCTTGTATTATTCTATGATTAGTGGATCTATATCTATTTACTGGATTCATCCCATACAGTGGCTATAAATCCCATTTCAAGATGCTTTTTATGCACCATCTCGCACTGTGCAAGATTGGTTCCTTATATTAGGGATAATTATATTTATGATCATCAATGTGAATACCCAAAACCAACAATAAAACAAATATGTATCCCTTGTTCATGGATCCATGCCTTGTACACAATTCCACTATTAATCTGGTGGATCATATAGGTCTTTGTTCCACTCAATAATGTCGAATCGGGACCACGTGGTCCAACTGGTGAGGAATGTTATGAAAATGTTAGATTAGAGAAAAAAATATTTATCATTTATTTTAAATATTTCATTTAAACAGACCATGAATTGAGTTATTTGGTGTTATAAAATATGAATAAATCACTGATGTTTGATATGATGGAACACACAAAGGATACATCAACTAGTTTAGATAATAAAGGTGATGATTATACTAAATATATTTTATAAATGTGTTGTAATACATAGCTTTATATATCCAACATATATATTTGATTGTTCTTCATCCATGAACATTCATACTAATGAATGTAAGAATTTATTACATTCCTTGCATCTTGATCTTCCTGGATCCAATGATTCGTCATTATCAGATAACTATTCACCAATAGTAGGAGGTAGATTAATCTAGAATCCTCCTACTTTTTATGGGTATAAACCTGTAGAATTTTATGTAGTTGCGGATTTAAAGTCATTCTAGTTAATTTTAAATTTTTATAATCTAATTATTTATTTATTTATTTTTTTATGCAAATGTACCATCAACATGCATGATATATGAATGTCCTCCTATGACTTATCTTAGGTTATTAAAAGTTTATAAACCCCATTCCCAACTCAAAAGTGGTTATAGATTTCTAAAATATGATTTTTTTATGAGTTATCCCATTTTATTTTATAAATTGTCCGTGAATAATATAAATCAAATTAAATGTTTTTATAAAATTAATTTGGGCATACCAAACATCAAAATGTGCGTTTTTCATAGCACAAGGCTCTAGAAATATATATATAAATATTTTAAATAATATAATGCTAAAAACCATGTCTCTATATCATTCCCTCCTTAAATTGTTTCATCCATTAAATGAGAAAAAATAGAAAATGCTATTGATTTTGGTACTTCATCTATATATCCTACATCAAGTAGTTTTGTTGCACGTTTATGTGGTGCCACAACAAACAATCCATGGGGTTGGTATCACCAAATAGGGTCATATCATGTCAACTCATGATCTCCACTAGGTTCTCGGTAATAGCGGATCCATCTTCGATGTCCTTCTTACCCTAGCTGATTACATGTTTGGTGTCATGTACATTTATCTATAGTGATGACTCATGGAATTCATTGTTCACCCACTCTATCTATTAGAGTAGGGAATAATGGTCAAAAACCAAAACAACCCTCTAAATGATCTCGAATTTCTTGATTAACCTCATGTATAGCTTTGCTTCATGGATGAACCAATAGAATTCTCATTGTAAAAAGACTCTAAGGGAAATGTGGTCTCTATGATCAAAATTTGAGGGCCTATGAAAACAAACTGTATATGATTTTGGTTATCTCCTAGACATCCTCATCTTCTTAGGGATGACCTAGACCATCTATATTATCTCCTACAACATCTCTAGACCCAAATTGATGTATTTTATAACATTCTGTAGTAAAAAATCACAATAAGGGTCTCTCAAATAGACCCAAAAAAGGTTCCATGTTGATATAAGAGTGATAATTGTTGTTTTATGAAAAATATATGAAGTACTTGTATTCCTACTCGCACTAGATAATGTTTAACTATCAATCGCTCATCATGTCCTCCAACACATGGATTGTGCACCTGGTATAATCATCATTATTAGGGTGAATGTTTTTACCCATCTGATTATGGGTCCAAATTCCTCATATAGGCCTCCTCAAAATTATGTCAACAAGTAGACATCATAATTAGATACACATGATGAGATAACCCCAAGAATAATATAAATCTACCTTTCATTAAACGGCCCCAAACTATCCATAGAACATTCCTCTATTATAGAAAGGTTGTTTTTGGACATCATTAGTTGGTCAATTATCACCTAGATGGAGTAATGTACCTTTTCTATCCATGAAAAATACTATTAAAAATTCCATGGATATATCATCATCCTTCTACTCTAGAATATAAAGTTATTGAAACAATCTGTTCGAAACATGGTGCATAGACTTAACCTACATGCTGGTGAGGTACCGTGGGATGATCTCAGAAACAATTCATCTAATGTAGAAACAATGAAACTACTATTGAATCTCTATTCGCATATTCCCCACAAAAGTATATACATGTAATGGATTTGTTTTAAAATATCAGTTCACCTCCTCTCATGTAGTAACTATAACAACCTTCCAACCGTGAAAAAATATGGCATGATTCCTTTTTTCTGAATATTCCTATGGGGAATACATTATTGATATCTAGTCATTCAAGACCTCACCATTGTTGTCTTTGAAGGATGATTCTCTCACATTCTCAATAACAGCTTGTTTCAACACCATCAACTGATGAAATGTAGTACCCCCGTAGTACACTAGGGGTAGCATCAATGATTCCAACTGCTCAAAAACCTCCAACACAAAGAGAGCCTATGAATTATAGATAAGGTAATTTTCTACTATTAATAAATTTATTTAGTATAGTCTATCTCATATTCATAGTCTTACTTAATCTCCCTCAAACACTAATGTCTCAGGTCCATGTCTATCTTCATGAATAGTTAACTGAGACTCTGATGGTCTGTGTAAACCACAATGTGCTCCCCCAAAAGGTAGTACCTATGTGTCATCTGGGGAGGGACTACTGCTAACAGCTCTAGAATGTGGGTCACATAGTTCTATTCAAGGGGTCCTATCTAGCTCAACCCATATGCAATTACTACATTACTCTGCATCATCATAATGTTCCTTGATGATCTTGAATCCTCATAATGAACATGGTAATACATTACCTAATCATGTACCATCATCATAATATGACTCATCAACCATATACTAATATATTTTAATGTTTCCATGTAAATTTCTTCCCTTTCTATGTTTGGGATATCAAATTTAATGCTATCCTCAAAAATCTATTAAAAAAATCATGTAGTACCCCTCAAATCAATGAATCACTAAACCTCTAATGCATTCCTTTACGGACCACTAGAAAGTGCTTCACAGAACATTTTTGGGTCTAAAAATATACAATAATTATAAATAATATATACTTGGAGGGGATCCTCATGAATCTATAACTGTCACTTTGTGATATTTCCATGAAGCTGGTTCTCTCAGAGAATGTATGGAACTATCTACATGTGATATGCATTATCCTCCAATAATATAGAGTAGTTGAGTAAGTCATTGATAATAGAGACAAAATATTGGACTATAAATGGCTGGGATATCACATTCATCAAATCAAATCACATGGTGGGGTAATTATTCAGATACAAATGGAATCAATAGGAATTCAAAGTGTCCATAACTACATCAAAATTCTATATTTGTAATATCAGGCTCGTGAACTATCAACTAGAGGTTGAATGAATAAAATATAAACCGTCAAAAACCATCTCACGCAATGCATCTAGTTATAGAGGCTACGAATCCTCGAAAAGGGGGTACTTTTTCATTTCATGGATTAGTTCATGTGAAAAAAATCCATGAAATTAAATATGATCATATTCCCCTTTTTCATGAATAACATTGATGATTCTAAAGGGGACCCAGTAATCCTAATGAAACACATACCTCAAATGTCATCAAATTGAAACTCAAACTCACTGTGATTAGTATGGTCCATCTAATATTCCATAATAGTTATCAGGATTGTCCCACGATGCAAGTCGACACAATAATATATCTCCCAACACAATGGTATTCGTGAAACATACCTAAGGAAGAATTCCATAGAATCCTCTACAAATAACGGAATCAAGATAATATAAAATCCTTCTTCCACAAGGTTTTTACTCATGAAACTAATAGGTGATCGGCTAATGCCTCATGCTCGCATGACCCACTCATCCAACCATGAGATATCTCTTGAACATAATGGTAAATCATGACCCATCAGTTTGAATGATACTGAATGATCTACATTGGTAGTCAATATAGGCTCATTCCATGGGAATACATCTATACCCAACCTATTGTCATAAGGTTCTATCGTGATGTCCAAAATTTCCCACATGAATCTATCTCCACCTATAGATAACTTGCACCATTGGATGATAATAGATATTGAATAAGAATTCCATGTTGGACCCACAAGATGAAGCAATTGATCTAGAACCACAATTGAAAGCTACAGTTAATCTGCCCATAGTATAGAGATTAATTAATGAATATCACATGAATCTAATAATAATAAATACTAAGTGGAAAAAAATATCATATGTTTGATAATATCTAGAATAGTGGGGTTACTGTCCTTTGTAGCATGTAACTATCTATGACCCCAACTACACAATACATGATCTATATATTGGATATCCGGTGGGGGTGGTGTAAGGATTTCATATTTTCATTAACCCCCCATAGCTCATCCACCTAAAATTCCATCTCTTCAACCCTGTTAGACCCCAACCCTCCCCTAATAGATTCTTGATCACTGAGTGGACTCAATCATGTTGCTCAATCAGCTATCATCCTATAGTACTCATCGTCTGTGGTAGAGAATTCACATTCTATGTGACCTCACCCATCACAAGAAAATAACCACACCTCTCTGTGATGACCTTTTGGTATACACTCTCCCTATTCTGCATAACCACCCATTTGATTCTGAACATGACAGGACCTCGTACACTAATATTCTGCTGACTGGGGCTTGATAGTTAATGAAAATTACTCATCCTTATTATTCCCATTGAAATATATTGTATCATTTTATCCATTTTTTATAAATATCAATGTCACTAGTGCCCCCTCTAATGACCTAGAATATGTGTAAATGCATAATGGAAACACACTTGCAAATATCTCTCTATAGTGTCTCTATTTAAACATCGAGGCATGGATGTATCCATCTCGGGTCATGTAATGGGATTAACTTATAATTAATATGAATATCATTGGATACCCATCCAATATCTTCCATACATGATAAATCTTTAGAATTTCATGAATCTATATTGATAACATACTGGAGGGTTATTAGACCTCACAGACCAAGGAAAAGAAGTTGGCCCTCGAGAGGGTCAAATCATTTTGCATCTATGTTATAATACTCTGAAATCACCATGATGATACATGGAAAATGATAACATCCATTGAAAACACTTGATATGTTTCTTTCTGGATGAGCCTAATTACATAGAACACTGATTCTAGCCAACCCTCTACTTCCTATGAAACTATTTCAATGTGAAACCTCAGCAACCTCAGGTGCTGGAACTTGTGAAGTGTTCATAGCCTTCATACATCATCAACCTGATCTACTATGATGATCATCTGTTGGAAAGGTGTTTTGGATGCAACCATCTCATATGGAGGAATATGTTCATTGGATAAAAACATTAATGAGGCAACATCACTCATTAGATTAGTTTTATGATCTTGAGGGGGTATGATGACAGGATATTATCATGAAGGTATCCTGAAATTATTCATGAAATACCATATTTAGATGATGATATATATATATATATAATGATGAGATGAATAAATTAATGAAGTCAAAGACTCAATATTATCTGATGCACGTACTATTTATCATTGCAACCATTTTCTAAGTATGTCGAGTCAACAAGAAGTTAATCATGGTCATAGTGAATTGATACGTTAGACACACATTCAATCACATGATTCCTTAGCCTGAGAGTTTCACTAGAGAAACGTTGAAACATTTACATCAATACCAAAATAACCCTTTTAAGTATACTACTCTAGAAAGAGTCTAATGGAATAATATTCTCTCACACCAATCTTTCACAAGCATACCCTAAATGTGGATCAAGACTCAACTAACTAAAGCACTCATCCAAAAGCCAGGGGCAGTGACATGAACTAAAAGGCATATCATAAATTGGACTCCATTTAAAATATTTCTTATTTTGACATACTCAATCATCCCAATACAGAACAATCGAGGAATAATAATAAAATAATGGAAAATCATGATGATAATATAATCATGGAGAAAATATAGGGTGAATAATATTTTGACAATAGAAATTGAAATGTAAAGGGAACTATAAATTGCGAACCGAAAAATGTTTCCCAAAAAAAAAGAGGAATGTAAAAATCATGGAGATGCCAATTTATGATGTCCACAACCTAAAAATCCCATGTAAATGTGAGTATATAAATACACATTAGGACACCCAAAAAAATGAATGTGGAAGTTATACAAAAAATAGGAATATAAATACAATATATATTAAATAATATGTAACTCAGCCAAAATAAATAGAATGAGTTACCTCATCCAAGAACAAGGTTCTCAACACAATGTATAGATGGACTACATGTTGAGTATTTTCCACCCATATAAGAAGATTAATCTCATTAAACTATGTGACTCAAAACATAACATTCATGTGGAAAACCATAAGCGTCTTCAAAACCCATGCAAAGAGAGTATTTAAATACAATAGTATGGATATATATGTATATATATATTCTATACCAATGAATCCAAAATAAGTGAGTAAGTGGATCTCCATATCACAACTCGTCCCATAAAAATAGTCACCCATTGTTCTTAAAGTCAAAAAATGATTCTCATTAAATCGTGTGTTTTCCTAGTAGAAACAATCAACTTTATCTGATACCTCATCATCATTACCTACAATCAAGGGGTCATTGTCTCTATGTAGAGAACCCATGGCTTGGTAAAATATATGGGTTATACTCAGTGGATAGGAAGATGAAATATACCCAGTTATAATAGTAGTTTTCCTCTATAATAAACAATATGGGACCAATTCCCTACCCCATGATCGGTTATTACTCTGATGTTAGAGGACCCAAACCCATCCCAATATGACGGTTCCACCATAGGATTCTATAGAGGACCTATTTCCATACTAACAAGAGGGCTTCACACTAGTCATTGAGAAACCATGCCCAGCACAGCTAGAGTGTTCCCCTCGAGATGCCTTTAGTAATCAATTGTGATCACTACTGCCACTAAGTGTTTCACAAACAAGCACTATGCCTGAAAAAATATGACATTTTGTCATAAAACCTACAATAAAGGGAACCAAAATTATCCACATTAAAAACTCATGATAGGATACTTCTAGGAAGAAATATGAGTCTAGACAAGGTAGACATGATAGTATGAATTTTCCTCCAAATAAATCATTGGATACAAAATGTTTGTAGCGACCCACACTTTATGGGTTACCGTTCCATCTCTTGGAAATGTCCCTGGAGATGCATGGATCAATAACTATTTAGTGTTATAAAAAAAATTATTATCTACAAATCTTTATCATTCAACTATAGGTCTCTCCAATTGGTGTTTTCCTTGTCACTATATCTGTCCCATGTCTGTGTACTTCAGTACATGGTGTGCCTTTTCACCAAGGGTGCCTCCCATATCTCTAATGTACTCCTTGTACTCTTGATCATGGAATTTTTTTAGCGGTGTTGTTCCTCATATGGATCATCCATTAATGGAATATTTAAATTTTTTATTGGAACTCAACATGATATTCCATTCATATCAATTCCCAAATCAGTAGCCACCATACCATGGGGGATACACGTTGTCATTTCATAATTATACTTTGTGGGTAGTCACTTTTGTTATAGAAAACTATATTATCGATCCTTAATCTAGATATGGTCTTCCCCCATAGACTTTTTTCTTATCTCCACCCATGATTAGTTGATCTACCTACGTCTATATGAATCTATCAAATGGTGGCCATAAACCCCATTTCTCAAAGCATCATATACACAGTCTTGCACCACCCATGCTCCATTCCTTATTCCATTGATGATTTTTTTTAAATCATCAATGATATCACCCAATATCATTAATCAACCCATTTATAACCATTTATCATATATTCATCCCTCACATGAGATTATACATGGAAACATGGTGTCTAATCAGCCTCAGTACAACCTGACAATGTGGAATTGGGACTGTGTGTTCAAACTGATGAATATTGGGATTAAATGTTGGGATGAAGGAAAAAAATAGAGTTTAATCAATAGCTTCCAAACAATATTTTTCAATGATTATGAATATGTAGATCCATTATTAGATAATTGGAATAACAAATTTAATTTCATTATGTGGGCATATGTGAAGGCTACAACAAATGACCGAGATCACAATAGTGATTATTTTTCTAAAACAACATAATAAAAATTGTGTATGCCATAATGTGATGAGTCCTACCTATATATTACTTATCATCATCAATGAACATCCATGAAAATGAATGAAAAAATTTGTTATGTTTGTTGTGTCTAAATGTTCATTATTATAGATATTCAACATCGTTAGATATTGATTCACAAAGAATATAATGAATTATATGGAATCCTATTGTGTATTATGTGGCAAATAATGGGGGTTTCTCCATGGTGGAAAATTTATAAAACTTCTAGTTAGGTTAAAATAGTAAATTAATATAATTAATTATCTAATTGAACATACCTTGAATGAGTGAGATATCCAAATTCCTTGTGCTGATTTATCATAGACCACTTTTCTTTAAGAAATCATGGTATAGACCCAATCATAGAATCATGATTATTATCTAATAATACATTAAAAATTTATCAAAATTTCATAATGAAAACTTTCACAAGTAATATAAAATATAATTTTATTTTTATAAAATTATATATGGGAACACCTTGCCTTTGAATAATATGTTTTCTGGACAACAAGATCTTGATATATATGTAGAATATTGCAATGTCTTACAATTAAAAACCATGTCTCTAAAATATTTCCTTAGTTAGTAGCTAAATTCAATTACATATATGTATTTTCAACAAATAACATACTTTTTCGCAAAAATAAAATGATTTTTAGGATAAATCCATTTTCTAAAAACTCAGGTAATTTTTTATTAAATTCATCTAATATAATTATATACATATGATATAGTTTCTTGATATGTTTATTATATTAATAATTCTATCAATAGGGGTTTAAACATCACTCTCTATGGAAAATCAAAAAAATATTTTGGAATTCTATCATTCAAATTTTTATAATATGTACGATTTGTATCCCTATGTAAAGTTTAGTTTATATAGTTTCCACATTTCTTGAAATAATCCTTAGGTAAATCACTAACATGCCCTACATGGGTATATTATTAATTTTATTTTGTTATTGAATCAACCTGTAAATAAAAAATTATTAAATTACCTCCAAAAAATTAGTTACTATTTTCTCTATAATGTGAAGTTAGGATAGAAAACAAGATATTTAATATATTCCATAATGTAATCAATTATATATAAATGGTAATGAAATTATATTCTCATCTAGAATGTAACCATTTAATATAGATACATATTTCAAAAAAAAATTAATTTTTATTATCACTAAAATTTTTAATAGATACTAATTTTCACACCTATACATATTTTAGCGGCTATAAATATGCATCAATGCTCTATAAAAACAATGATAATTATATTATTTAATGTAAATCATGTATCATGTATTCATATATGAGTGAAAAATATAGCTTAATGGAACTACACATCTGATATAATGATAATAAATTAAATCCAAACATTTACATTGATGTGGTATCCCATAGTATAGCGTATAAATGTAAACCAATATACAATGATTTAATACACATGGACCAGAAATACAATATAAATAACATATAATTAGTGAATAAATAAATATATCAGGTCATTGAATAATATTATATATTATAATGTAATATACAACATACTCTGTACTCTTATCAATGACATTACACAACATCTTGTTAAATCATCAACCTCACTAATAGTATTCATCCCAATACTTTTAATTATCTATTTGATGATATTGATAACTATTACTGAATTAGAAGGTCTTTTTGTAAAAAATCATATCTTATATATTGGATGTGTTGAAGATAATGAGTCTTGAAGGAATATTTAAATCACTTTTTAATCAGTGAGGGTGAGAGACCACAATGAATCATATGAATGATTTTAGTGGTAGTCACTCAACCAACATGTAATCATAACCTATCAACAATAATGTAATATTATCATACCTTTATTCAATTTTGATGAAGAAATATTAACTCCTCAACAACTACACTATTAATACCCAAAAATTATTCAATTTTAATTTTCCTTTTACGAATGATTAATTTGAATATATGCCACATTGAGATACATTAAAACTATATATCCTAATCTAAATATACAAAATAATAATAGATTATTACCCGATATCCAAAATGATCCTCACTCAATTTAATCCCACCTATCCGACCGGTTATATCCTTTCAAAATTTTACCCAAACCCTAATATATCATGGGAAATGATCGACCAATTATGAAAGGAATTAAATTGACACAAATAGAGTTTAAACATTAATAATAGTTATTAAAAGATATAAAAATGTGGGTATTAAAAGAGGTAAAATAAAAAAATATCAATTGAATATAAATCCAATGAAATAAGAATTATAAAATAATTAATAGGTAATAATAACATTATTTAATAATTCTCCTACATTAAAACACAAAACATCTAATATCATATATACTTTATAGCTCTATGAGAATGATGTAACATTCTTATTTCTATATATCTCAAATTATTAAAGGGGTTATCTCATGATATATAATAATATAGTATTATGACTATAGTTAGACCCCTCATATAAATAATACATATAATCACTAATAATTAAATAATACCGTACATGGCCATTGTCTTAGCGTAGTTGATAACATGGAGAAAATGATTCAATGTCATTACATAAAGATCAAAAATTCTCATTGGAATTTTAAACCCAACTCCATAAAGAATTATTTTTCGTAGCTAAATTTCTATATTACTATGTGAAATAGAAAAAATTAAAAGTAAAAATATATTATTTAAGAAAATAAAATGACCATTCGACCTCAAATGGAAAAAATTTACACACCCTTTGACGGTTAAAAACCATAATGTTATCTTTGCAGTAACCATCTTAGTTGAGTAATATCACATGGTATCTATACTCAAAGGATAAACTCCAATTCACTCTATCTCTAACCATATTAATGAAAATATACAATTTTTTAAACCTGCTATTAAACCAATAAAACAAACACGAAACCAACCAATGATTATAACAACTCTTATATATTCTACATAATGATTATAAAAGGAATAAAATTAAATAATAATCGGGCTATATCCCAAAAAAAATCAGATCATTTCATAAATATAATATAATATCTTTTTCTTCACCATATAGTAAACTATTCATATTTTGGTAGTGTTTATTTCTATATTAGTTATTTTAAAATACGTAATTTTTTTAAAAAAATTGTAAAGCAGTAATATTATTTATTATTAGCGTATTCATAAAATAAATAACTGAATAGATAACCAAATTTGTAGTATGAGTTTATTTTTGTTTTTTGGAATTTTAATGAGATGTGGAATATTTAGGTGGTTACTTATGATATATTTATTATATCATTATTATTAATTAAACACCCCAATTTTTTTAGTTTCATATATTAATTTACATTTATTGAAAAACATTTCTATAAACCCTAATTATGGTAATACTATAGTGAACTATGAGTCATATTATTTAAGGTTTAATGATATGTAAAGAGTCTAAACATACGATATGGTTCTTTTTATATTTTTTATTACAGTTTCATTCAATTCAATAATTTTTTCATCTCTTCCCTTCATCCTTACTCCACAAAATATCCAAAAAAAAATTGGTTATATGAATCTCTAAATAATATCAATTCATTATACCTTTCTTTTAAGAAATCTAGTGAATATATTTATACTAAATATTTAGTGAGGTATGGATTTGAATATATTATCTAATTAATATTGATACTCAAACCCAAAAAATCATATGTCATATTCTACGCATAGTGTACCCTGTCAATAATTAATTATAACGAAAAATAGCACACAATAATTTCAATTTTGTATGTAAATATATGTTATATGTATTAGCTAATTCCATTTTAGTATAATTTCTCAAATTTCACTTTTTATGGGAAGGATCACCCAGAAATACATAATCCTCTATGTAGGTATTTTTGAACCAAATATGTGAGACTAGTTTGAGGATAATATATTAAAAGTATTAGTATGTATGTATCAAATAATTTTATCATATGCATTTTTTTATCAGGAATTTACATTACTTAATATCTGTAATAAATGATATAAATATATTACATAAGTTCTATAACAAAATGTGATTCCAATATTGATGTTTGGATGAATTAAAAAATTATCACTATTTAGAAATCACCTATTTTTGAATGTTGAAGATGTATATGACAACAAGGGCCAAAGAAATGTGGTCAGTGGATATTGATCATTATATTTTTGTTTGAATTGATGGGATAGTTACCTGATATCACTACTCGTTAAATTAATGTTTTCCCATGAATAAAATATACAAACAATATTTATTTTCATGATAAATATTAATTATTATCTAATTAATATATACATGAGGGCAAAATGGTTTTTTGTTTTTGGAGACTTGAAAATTAATCATCTTATTTATTAAATTATCATAAAAATATTCCATAATGATCATCATTTTAGTAATATCTAAGAATATTATACATATGACCTTACAAAAAAAACAAGGGTATGGAAAACAAAATAAAGTGTGAGTTCAAATGATATCTAATGCTAAAAATGGGAGCTATCAATCAAAAAAGAATAACATTGTAATAAGGGAATGAAATCATAATAATGTGCATGTTCTCAAATTAATATTTTTATTATAATAAAAATATATATCACACACTCCAAAATAATACAATTTCAAAAAGAATTATTTTTATGTCGGTCAAAAAACATCATGATTTAAGAGTCAAGATCTATGTATTTTTCATTAAAATCATATGAGACCATAATATTTTTAATAAATCCAAAGAAAATAAAACATATTCATAATAATTTATGTATATAGATATGTGATCATACAAACAAATTAAAATTGTAACATAGAAAATTTAACTAATATCCATGTATAATATTATGAGAAGAAGAAAAATAAATTATTCTCTTGCTTGAAAATGTGAAAATAGATATGTGTAATCTATTCCATGTTTATCAATATAATGCCAAGAAAAATCTAATAATATTACATGAATTTTTATAGTATTATTTGGGATCCAACATTCATACAATCATAATTCATTCACATGCCTTCCAAAAGGTCATGGAATCATTTTTGATTTCATAATTTTGTAACTCATGGTAATGAAAATTTATTTACCCAAGATTTTATTATCATTATCAAAAACCATAAAGAAATATAATATGTATTGTATTTCTATATAATCCCTTGATTGAAGGATATGTAACAATAAAATATGTTCTCATATATGAAAAACTGTTTAAGGTTAATTGGAATATTTCTTAAAGAAAAATATATTTTCATTTTCAAATAACAATTGAAAATTATAAAAAAATCAATAATATTAAGAAAAATATAACCTTTGAAAATGAACATGATTGAATGTAATGAAAAAATTAATTGATATATTATATATAATGGTTATGAAATTTTTTCATGATGTATATGTTAATCCAAAGATCTTGTTCACAACATTACCAAATAGGTACATTGTTAAAAAAACGAGTAGAATACTTCTTTTAAGTGTTTTAATTGAAAGTAAAATATGATTTCACATTTCTATAATAAATAATTGTGTAATGTTAAACATGGTATTTATATAATTTTAATAAATGATTTTCATAGATGAAAAATATTACTGGCCAAGTATGAAATGAGTATAATTCATACTAAAAACATAATCTAGAAAATTTTCTATTAAAATTATATGAAAGTTATACTAACGACATGAATTATTATTAATTGAGAGAGGGGTAAAAAATATATTTTCCTTAATGGATATCACCGATATAATTTTCCTAAAATGAAATTTATAATTGTTATTTCCAAAAATAATCAAAGTTGTAATACAAATCCTATACATCAAGCCTTATCATGATTGGTACACATTTGACCCTATAATATATAACAATATATATATTATAAACCTATTATATAATAGTAATAAAATATAAAATTACTTTAACAATTACATTATAATTTTAAATTATCATTTTAATAAAGAATTATTCTTAAAATGGTAATTCAGGTAATATTTTATCTGTTTTCCATTTATGATTCAATTTTATGAATCCAATAATTACATGGTGTCTAGGGTTTCAATATATATAAAATCATAAAACTAATATAAGCATGATATTTTATAAATAAATAATATTATAAATAATTTAATGTAATGCTTGAGGAAAGATAAATTACAACAGTTTGTTGTGATGACAATCCATATATATGGATGGGTGATGTTCACAATTTTTATGGATGGGAAAAAATAAATATAAAATATAATTAACATTTCAATGTTTATTAATATATTACTAATTTCATATATGATCATTATATTTATTTCTATTACCAACAATTTCAATAATAAATTAATGATCAATCAAAAAACATCACCGGGGATAACGAATCCAAGTGGTTTATTAAATTTTTTTTTCTATAGTTTCATTTATTAACAATGATTTATAATGACGAGAATCTAAATTTCAGTAATTGCGACGATTTATTAACTATTTTATAAATAAAATTATATGATCTAGTGTAACATGGAGAGTTCACATTACTTGAAACATATAATTAGTTAGTGATTTTTTTATTCAATTCATTTAGAATATATACATTAATTAAAACACAAATTAAAGGGAATATTTTAATATGTCAAATTAGAAATGATGTACTAAAATAAGTACAATATTTTTTGTATTGTATTTTTTTATGAATATTTTTTTAGAAAACATTGTAAAAAATTTGAAACTATTTTAGTATGTGTTTATTTAATAAAGTAATAAACATTTACTATACAAGGGACCTAGGAAACCACTTCTTTTATGGGGAAGTGGGTTGACCTCAGATATACAATAAATAGACAAAGAGTTTCATAGTGGTTTCACTTCCTAAAAAATTGATTACTTTCACATAGAACCCAAATTAATTTACATGAGTTAACATGATTGGAGATAGCTTGTTTTTCTATTATTTTGGGGAATAACCCTAATAGAGGTGTCTATGGTGAATCTGGGTGACAAATATGGCCTTCTATTGAAATAATGAAGAAAAATTTAGTCATATTATGAAGTTTATGTTATAAATAATTTTAAATGAATGATATTATGGATCACGAGTAAAATAGATCCTACTTAAAATTATTGGATGGGATTCTCACAATTTGATATGTTGAACTATACCTATCCTTTAAAAACTGTGAATTTTTTTCAAACCTTTGTACATACAAGGGTTATTAATCCATATATATTTCATCTATCATATATTTTATATCATAAAATGCCCGTGATAGGGATATTTAGCATATTTTTAAAATACCTAGTGCCAATAGATTTTTTCTTGGATCTGATGAAGGATGATTGAAAAATAATATATTTTGATTCATGAAAATAATTTCCCAATGTATATATGTTCTATTAAGTTGTGAATATTTGGACTAGTTCAATTTTTATAACATTTTAATCATATGATTATGTATGAGGGTATACTCAACAAATACCATGACTGTTACTCATTTTCAGTGCATGGCATTCTATAGAATTTGAGCGACTTGAGTGTGAAAGAAAGTGAAAAAATACTATATAACCATATAAGTATTTTTAAACTTTTTTTACCTTATCCTTTATGATAATATTATTTTTTATTAATTTCATAATAAAAACTATAAAACTTATGTATGTTATTTGATAGAGAGATAAGAATAATTTCAGTATTTAATTATATGTGAAGAAGAAAAAGAATGGTCAATTCCCTACATTATGATTGTCATATAAATGTGTATGTCTCATTAACTATATATTATAATTTATTTTCATATATCTATATGTAATGTTTGAAAAAATGTAACATGAAGGATTATTCAGTGCCACTTATATTTCATACAATTACATGATAGAGATTGTAAAAAATTATACACATATTTTCTTGATATTAATATAAGAAGGGAAATAATATGAATGTGAAAATATAAGTGCTTGAGGTTGGGTGAAATAATACAATATCTAAGGTTATATCAATATTTTGAAATTTAATTTTTGAAGATTCCTAGTGATGATGTATTATACTGAGAAGATTTATAGTGCAATATACATTTATTAAAAATAGAAGACCATGCATTGTATCATGCATGCATAATGTTTGAGAAGAAAATCTGAATTTTATTTTTATAGTATACTATGTAGTGAATTTTTTAAAGTGAAGCATGAAAATATTTTACAATCAATACATACAAAACAGGATAGTTAATTTATCATGTACAATACTAGTGTACAATGATAATATTTAAATATTTGTTATTTATTTTCTAAATTTATTTAATTTTTACATATACAGTTTGGGAGATCTAATTTTTTGTTGATGATTATTAAATCCTTATACAATGTAGTAGAATTAACAATACTAAAATGATGTTTTATAATAGTGGACTATAATTTGAATTGATGTGGAAGTTTCTATTGTGTCTCTAATGTAGGTTAAGGCCAGTGGGATATTGGATACATTTTTGGATGTGGTATAAAGATCCCCATGTGGGAATGATGGGATATGATACTTTTGTAGGTTTTAATATAATATCTTTAATGGGACACCACAAGATAATACCATATGACTCTTTTTTTATGAGATTTTGAATTTCCCTATCTGTAATGAGATGCAAATTTTGAAGACTCAATAACAGGGGAAATAAATAGTAATTTCATGGGGTAGGTATTAAGATGGATCATTAGAAATTTTTTGTTCCATGTTTACTTAATGTATAAAATATATATAGGATCAACAAATCCAAATAAGGGATAGATTATTCAATAAATATTTTTTAAAAAATAAAATTTTTCTACAAAACAAGTCACAAACTATTCACTCACCCTTTCAATGCAACTACAAGATCAATTGGAATCTACAATTGGAATTATAAAGAAGATTAAAACCTCTTAATAGATATAATTTTATATAATTTTTTAAAATAAAAAAAGTATATTAAGTATATATTTTTTATGAATTAGTATCATATGATCATTTTATGGAAAATCCTACCTCGTGTTTTTTATCTTAAAAATGTGTGTGCTTCTATTAAATCATGGAAAATATAAAGAAAATAGTACCAAAGTAGAATTATAAAAACTAAAGAAACAAAGAATATCATGCTCTAGAAGAAGTCACTTAGTGTTTTAATTGTTCAGGGAAATAAATTAATATTAATTATGATGCATCTAGTTCAAGGATTGATAAATATTTTATAATTATTTAATAAATTTAAATTTGAATAAATTCCATACACTAGGTGTTATTATTAGAGTTAGGGTTTTCAAGGAACTTCTTGATAAGGAATAACAACATGAAGATGAAGATAATGTAATGGAATAAGAATAATCTAAGTATGATCAATGTATTTACACTCTCATTAAACATTATAATGACATGGAATAGAATAATAGATTATATTACTAAAACATAACCACTGATAATGAATAATTAAAAAAGTATTTATTGTGTGAAGGATATAATATAAATGAATTTTTGTAGAATTTATCCGTTTACATGAAAATATAAATAACATATCTATGAATATTAATGATTCCCAAATACAGATAAAATAAATAAGAGTTATGGATCATTTTTTTCCTACAAAATCTACATAATGTTCATAATTATTATATTCAAAAGTAAATTATTTTTTTGGGAATAAATAACCACATTATGTAATGGTAATAAAATTTCTGTCAGTATAAAATTTGAATAATTTGAAAAAATCAGTGATATATGTTGGTGAAATATTCTGAGAAATATTATTCTGAGAAAATAATTACATCATTGAAATTTTTTTAGAGTACTTTTTTGATGACTAAAATTAGTGGGAAAAAGATATTGATATTATTGAAGAATAAATTTAATATAGGATCATCAAAAGTAGAAAACATTTGTTAGGATAAATCATTGTTGGTTTGTTTTTTTATATAATGGGATGATTATAAATTAAAATCTAAAAAAATGGGTGAAGAATAATTATTAAAATTATACTATATCAATGTTGGTGGATTTAAATACATATGATAATTTTTGTTCCCAAATGAATGATTTAATAATCAATAGTTGTGTCCAAAAAGGGAATGGTTAAATGTTAGTCCAAATATACCAAAAACTAAGAAACAAAATATATTTTGCGTATTGATTGTGCAATTATATTTTTGTGATTCTTGAAGGACCTTAGACCAGAGTGAGAGGGGGTAAATTAGGGTGTCAAAATTTTCTCTTCCTTACTGGATCTTAATCCCACATAGGTAGAATCTTTTTTAGAACTATATGATAGATATGTTTTACAATTAAAACATGATGATAGAAAACAAAACACTTTTTACTTTGTTCATAACTATGGGATACTTCCAAGGAGCATACACTGATAGGTTTTCAGTCATACCTAAATCAACTAATGTTGTCTAGTTTATGGACTACAAGGATCGGTCACAGTCACTGTGTGGCAGGAAAAATACCATTAAAATGGTTTAGTAATATCTCACTTTGTCCCTCGGATCCATTCTGTTGACTCCCCTTAGCTCACATCCATGAGAGATGTCTAAAAAATTTTATCTACAAGAAGATTACTAAAACATATTGGCATAAAAATTCTTTGTCTCTATTCAGCACAAGAAACTTCGTACATCGAAGTCCCAAATTTATGCTCTTTTATATTCTATTATTTCATTTTGACCAATTACTGAATTCATTAGAAATACTTCCTGTTTTATTCTCTATAATCACAAAATCCATTTTTGATGTTTTTTTTCCATGAAATTTCCATGATTCTACAGGTTGACTTTAATCTACATACATTGTATGATCTTCATACCACACTTTGTCTGTGTAACATGCCAGTTTGGCGTACCTCCCCTGCTCGGCATATCGCGCCTGCTCTGCATATCACACCAACTCTATGTGTCATTCCTACATTGTGCATTATGCATGCACTATGCATCGTTCTTGCTCCGTGCACTGCACCTGATCTACACACTACACCAGCTTCAGGCACCACATCTTCTCTATGCATTGCCTCTATATACTTCATCGGCATATGGCCTCTTCATACTTCCTCTATGTGTAGCCTTTTCATACAGCCTTCTTGTACTACATTCACATACAATCATCATGTACCTCTTTTTCATACCATATTCATATATAGTTTCTCCCTTTGACTGACTTCTTCGTCTTATTGTGTGAATTATTTCATCCCCCACATACCATTTTTTTATTTATGGATAATCTCTTCCACAAACTACTCCGTCCAATTTTTTGAACTATTTTTTCATTCACATAACACTTCATCCTATGCATAATCTCTCATGTGTACCACTTTAGTACTTAGTTTAGATCCCCCGCAAGGATGATATTTTCTTATCAAATGTTCACAGCTCCTAATGATTAGATTAGCACTCCATATATAGGAAAATAACTTTTAAAATATATATAATTCGTTTTACCCAAATTTTCAACGTGGGAAAAATGTCAATGCATACTAAACACCATCCTCGTAAACTAAGCCTCCACTTTGGACTGCTACCCTCTGGCGAACTACGAACCTTCACCAATGCCGTGTGTCTTTCGGTCCATGTAATGCATCTCTTCTGCCAACGACGTGCCATTCCCCATACCATAACTCCTTCGATGATGAACCATTTTCTGTACCACAATGTATTTGGTGAACCATTCTGAGTACCTTTCCTTCTTACCACACACCTTAACCATGTACCATCACTGCAATCTATTTTCAGTTCTTCACACCACTCTCCATACCATTTCCACTACCATGTATGCAACTAGATACCATTCTCGAAACATGGTATATCATCCATGTTTTGAGGTACGAAGTATGCTTAATTTTCCAATTTCATTTTTTATTCCTCAACGTGTTCACTCTTATTCATAAATCCATCCATTTCCAAAAACAAAATCTCAATTTTGAGGTTCAAAATTTGGGAAACACTAGGAAATTACACCACCTTAATTATCTTTTTTAGAAAGAAAAACCATGCTAATTTACTGTCATCTTTAATTGTTATCAGTATATGGATTTCAACATGAACTCTTACCGTAGTGATATATAGACAATGAACAATCAGTTCTAGAATCATCAGATTCACCATGGAATGTACCGCAACTTACCAACTTCTCTATCTTCAAGAAACTCCAGTCTTTCTATTCAATAATGTATATGACATGAATAAACATCTCAGATTTTTTATGTTCATTCATAAATCATCAAATCTCCACATGATACCTCATGCAATAATTCATGTCTCTAAATAACTTTAGGGTTCTTCTTAATATTTCTCTTCATTTTGATCATCAATGACATCTTTTGAAAACAAATAAAATCTTATACACAATGTAGTCCCAACAATCTCCCCTATATATTTTGTTGTCAATCCCTTAATGTTTACATCAAATTCATGTTTCAATATCAAAATTGGAATTTTTTCTCTCCCCTTACATTAATTTCACTCATCTCCCCCTTATTGACATGAAAAACAATGTTTTTAGGGAAAAAATTATCAATATGTACTCAAGTAATATACCATCACTCATTTCACTCTATGTCCACTTGAGCAATGGACAGTATAGAAAACAAGTGGATTTGATTTAGACAACAAGGAATTCCATTATTCACTGAACATGATACCACCGGAGATGAGAACTCATGTACTTTGTCTTCATGGGTTTTAAACATTCATTCCAAGATGAAAATTTTAATTGTTATATGGAATAATCAATATGAAACTCTTGCACTCACGTTCATAAATAGATAAAGAACTCAAGTGAAATTGGTAGGATTAGTGGCCTTGGGGAAATTCTATTCTTCTTATGTATCTAATTAATTCAATTACTCCCCCTTCTCGAAATGATCTTCATCTTGATTTACAAAGGACGAGGATTGAGAAATGAAATACATTTTCAAATGACTAGGTCATCATGTAATTTTTAGAGTATTTTCATTTAATACCAAGAGTGATCCTTTATCGTATTAATCTTTGAATATCAATTGAATAACTATCCAAAGAAGTTAACTTATTTAAAATAGCTATCAAGAGTTGACATCATTCACAACTTCTTGGGTCCTCCCTCTAAGAAAACGGTAACCTTCAATTCGTTGTATAATTAGTAAAAATACAATACATAAATGATTAAGGGAATTAAATGGTTCTTCCATGAATCATCAATGATAATCGGAAGGTTGTGATGGTTTTATCAACAAAAGATAATTCATTTTTTATTATCTTCATAATGACACATCTGAACATATTTTATGATATGTGCTTCTGTTTCATGGATCTCTTCACATTATATTTTGATTTTCATTGAGAGTCGTTACTCATAACAACCATCATAAATGATATATTATTACTCCTTTTAATTACTTCTTATTTATCTGGTATTGAAGGTAGGAAAACTTTTTCCATGTGACTAAATTTTATAGATCTCTCACTCATTACTTCATTAACATGTGTTTTTATTTTGGTTTTCACTCTCTCATGTAATTTATCTTCAACACGCAAAATATTTCCTTCGCATTTATCACTAAACTTGGACATTTCATCATCAATATTCCATATTATTTTCAAGTCTTATATCCATTTGGCTGAAATGTCTTTTGTTACTATTACAGCATGTTTGAATCTAGCACACATGTTCATCTAAGTGTCGTCTCTTGTATTTTCTCTTTTGTATTAATTTCCCATCAATTTCACGGGTCTAAAAAGTAGTGTCTTCTCAGCTACCCTATTTTATATCTTCTTGGGGAAGTATGTGTTCTCAAAATACTTCTAATTTCGTCCCAACATCATACATATCCAACATCAGAGGTTTTATTTTCATATCAACTATGAATGCATGTTGATATGGGCATGTTCCAATCTTGTGAGAAATGATGTTTCATACATTACAAGTTTTATTAATCATTAAATATATGTTTGTGGTATAAATATGCTTCTGTACCTATAGATGTTTCTTATCCTTCTTTGTAATTCTCCCTTTTATACATCCTTTCTCTGTGCCTTTTCAATTATGGGATTATACCAAAAATCCATTGCATGAAGCCCAAATCTGTCGTAGTTCCAAACTTGACCCACAAAACATGTCTTATTTATATCTTCTATATAAGAATGTTAGGCTTTGTTCTGAATGGTTTGGAGTGTATCTGGGGAACAATAATCTAGATTTTTCATCCTATCCACCCAATCCATGGTGGATGTTTTCTTCTCCTCGCATTTCCTCATCCATAATTGTTCATAATTATTCTCCAAACCTCCGCTATTTGTGAAAACATATTTCGAAACTATAGTACATGTTGGTATGCATGGTAGATTCACTTTTGTAGCTTCTTATGATAGATTAGTCAGTGAAGTCATGATATTTTTTTAACATGTGGTAGGTATATTGGCCGAATAATCATCCAGTGAGCATTATGTAGCATCATATATTGATTGATTCTTTTTTAAAGTCTCAATATGTGACATATCAATATTGGTAAACTGAGAATTCAATTATAGACATTTCCTATTAAGAAAGTCCTTCTGATCTTCAATCAAAGTAATATTCTCTTCACATTCCCTCTTTATTCTATCAAATTATTCATCAGGATAAATCATTTTATTCAGAATCAAAGAGTCTTGTTCCCTGACCTTCTTGGATATCCCATCCAATTGTAGACCCCTGACATTAGTGAAATTTTTAAATTTCCATTCTAGAACATGGATCTTTTAATCAAGATACATTCTTATTGTCTCTTCATATTCAACATCGTTCAACCATTATTATGTATTTAATTCATGTTTCCTCCTTGTTTCATCAAAGGAATCATACTATTTGGAGGGATTATAACATTCAGATATTTTAATTATCAAGCCTTCATTCATAGAATCTTCTTTTTTCATGGCTCGGTGATTTCCTCTTGCATACATTGAAATATTCTACATATACTGACCACTCTATCATCAGAGATATCATAAAGGTATATCTGTTGTCAAACCATTTCATTGGAGGTTGATGATTGATCAAGGGTGAAAACACATAACTCTCGACCTCCTTTCTTTTTTCATTCTAGTCCTAAAACATCATAATTTTATGAATGGAATGAAGAACTAGATAATATCTCTTCATTAGATAAGAGGTACTTCGTCAACTGTATGTTCTCTTTATTTTATCCTTTTCATCGTGGTCTGGCTTGATAATGACATCTGATCAGATATAACTGAACATTCATCAAGGCTGCTCTTCATTGATGACTCACAAAAGAAAACTAAAATCCTCTTTTGAATAGAATTACTGATGAGTATCCATCATATGTAAACCATTTCACTATTATACTAATTGAAGGACCCCAGACCACCGAGACAGGGTGGTGTATCAAGGTGTCAATTTTTCTTATCTTTACTGGATATTTTTTCCACCTTGATAGAAACTTGTTTAAACTTGTATGATGGATATGTGAAGTAATTAAAAAATGAATATGGATAACACAAAAAAATTTATGTGGTTCACAGCCAAGGTATTCATCCAAAGAGCATACACCAATAGATTTTTGGTCATGCCAAAATTCACTAATCCTTATGAATTACAAGGTTCATTCATAGTCAATATGTTCCAGGCACAATTGCTTTACAGGATTTCAGGGACAGATCATTAAGTCCCTCTGACCACTTCTGTCAACGTAAACTAGCTCACGACCTTGATAGAGGTTTTACTCAGTTTATGGACTTGATGGTCGCTTCAACGAATTAGCATGAAAATTCTATGTCTCTATTCAGCACAAGACACAAATGGCATTGAAGTACCCAATTGATGAACTTTTACATTCAATTATCTACTTTAGTGAAACTACCAAATTCACTAGAACTTCTTCCCTTTTTATTCCCTATTATCACAAACTCCATTTAAGTTGTTTTCATTTCTACAAACTATCATTGATTCTGCATATTTTCTTTGATAATCATACCACACCTATCTCTGCATACCACAATTGGTCTGTATACCGCTCATGTTCTGCATACCATACATGCTAAACATATTATGCCTACTCCATATATCATGCCTTCTCAGTGTATCTTTCCTACTATGTACATTTCACTAGCTCGGCGCACCACACATGATCCGCACGTCATGCCTGCTATGTACACTATGTCTGCACTGCACATTGCCTCGGTGTACCGCCTCTACCTATGGGCTCTTCATACATCCTTTGCATACCACCTTTGTGTACTACATTCATGTACCACCTTTGTGTACCACCTTTGCGTACCGCCATGGAATTCAATTTTTTCATTATGAAAAGTTCATCTTCAAATTATGAAAATTATTTCATCTCCCACAAACCATTTTTTCCTTAGGAAAAATATATTTTATGAAATACCCCTTCCAAGTTCACAAATTTTTTTGACTTTCGTGTACAAATTCACCCAATTCATAATCTCTCATGAATACCACTTTCATTCTATGACGATATATTCCACATCGATGGAATTTTCTTATCAAATCTGCATTTCGCTTAATGATGGGATTAACACTACTTATATAAGAATGTATCTCTAAAAGAAATTTAATACTTTTCACCCAAATTTTTAAGGTGGGAAAAACATTACCACATAATGTACTCCATCTGTGTAGAATGATCCTCCACTATATACTATGACCCTCTGATGAATTGCACACCCACACCATGTACTGTGTTCCTTCTTATCCGAATATTGAATCTCTTTCACTAATGACTTTCCATTCAGCGTACTGCAATTCCATTGATGGAGAACCATTTTTGGTACCTCAACACATTTAGTGAACCATTAGATTTACCTCTCCCCATTACAACAATTATTTATTGTGTACATTTGCTGCAAACCATTTTTAGTTCTACACACCGCTCCACATACCATTTCCTCTTCCTGGTACATGGTTGTGAACTGTTCCCAGAATATGGTATGTGATCAATGTTCTATGGTACATGGATATCTACCTTTTTTGATTTCCTTGACCTTTATTCATCGCATTCAATCCTATGATGAAATAATTCCATTTCCAAAAAAATACCGATTTTGAGGTTCATAAATTTGGAAAAACATTGGGACAATGACACGACCTTAAATATATGATTCAGTTAGAACACCCATGATAATTCAATATCATATAGCTTATTCAACAGTCTGGGGCTTTCATAACAAATTTCTTCCACTGTGATATATACCCATTGAATGATCAGTTCCAACATCATCAGAATCTCCAGGGAATGTAATGAAAATTACCAATGTCTTTGTCTTCTAGCAACAACAGTCATTCCAGTCAACACTGAATATGACTGACATCATCTTCTTATCATTGTATTTTCCTTATTAAATATTAAAATATCCACATGATCCCTCATGAAATAATACATGTCTATCAATAACATTGGAGTTATTATTCATCTCTTTATTCATTTTTATCATCATTAACAACTGCATATAATAAATTGAACCATATACACAATTTGGTCCCAAAAAATCATGAAACAAATATTCAAATAATATATAATTGTATGGAAATTTCCAATTACAAAAATTTATGTGTAGAATAGGTAGTGAAAAGAGGAATATGATACAATAGATGCGAATTCATTGAAAATGAATCATTCTATAAATAATAGATACGAATACTCATATATATATGTGACTAATCATATAATAGTTTAAACTTTTGTGCTCAATGTTGTTGTGTTCCAATTTATAAAAAATAATATGTTTACAGGTAAGACCATAAATTATAAGGAGGAAGATAAGAAAATAAAATATATACAACCACAAGATGTGGAAAAATGAATAACCCTTTTAAATAGTCTACTCCCATGATGTTATCAATGAATAATGTGAATCCTATCGCACAAATTATGAAATGAATCTATTATTTATGAAAAAGAAATATCATTTAACTCTAATAATAATATTAATATTTTTCCATGAATTAAATTATAATATTATATTAATAAATTTTAGAGATGGAAACTAAGACATTGTGAGATTATATGGACCAACGATCCCAAATGTAAATTTTAAAAGATTCTAAAATATTAAATATCACACATTTGAGATTTTCATGAAATATTAGAATAAATCCAAAGTGGGGGATCATTTCCAAAAACTATGGTTATTGTGGAGTTCAAATTGTGGGGTTTTTCATAGGTGTGAGATATCCATTGAGTGAATCACACACTCATGTTGTGCATGGTCATGTGTGAATGTTCTTGTAATTTAATGGATTAAATATTTTTATAATTAAGATTAAACTACTTGGCTTTTACATTAAATATAAGGTTATGGGGAAACATCAAGGTTACCTACAAAACATTGTATCCATTTGTGAGATCCTCTAATGATCATTCTTAGGAAAACAAAAATCAGATCACGCATTGACGACTTGAGTGAAATGGAATTAGAGGATCTTACCGACAACAATGATTCATATTCATTTTTAAAAAATGAACAATTCATCTCTTGGAAACAAAAACATTTATTGTTATTTATCCCCATTTCCTTATCCTAATATGAAAAATAATCAATTCACTGTTGAATTCATTCACAAATTGGTCGTATTGTAGTTACATATTTATTTTTATTTATTTTTGGGAGAATTGTTTTTCCTATTCATATATCATTTTAATTTAAAAGTGGGGAAACCAGAAAATAGCCATGGACATTATTTTCTAGTGTTTATCATATATTCCAACCATTCCTTTTCCATTCATCATCAAAAAGATTATTTGTTGATAGTTCAACAATTACCTGATAAACAATCATTGTTCATCGATTTCATTCAAAAATGGAATGATATCATCAATACATGTTTCAAATAGATTAGGGGATAAAAATATAATGATGGTAAGTATGGATCAGGACTTAATCAAGGATGTAGGTTTGCATTATTTTTGTTGTGCACCAACTACTGATATTTATGGTGATTCCCCAGAACATGGTGACGCCATAAATTGTATAACTTGAGAAAATAAATCTCAGTTGTTATAAATACATTGACATAGTTTGGGTTTATGATTGATTATGAGGTGCTGGTGACAGATTTTGTATTTTCATGAATAACCCTTGGGTCCAGTTAAACTAATAACCACACAACATCAATTTTAGGAACACAATCCATGTGTGGGGCCATAACTATAATGTTAAGGATTAATAAAAAGTTCTGTATGAAATAGATTGTGACCCCTATCACATGGTGTGTGACTCAACATGGAGGCTCCAAATATATTGTATAGGATACTAGGCCAACCATACACTATCATGTATACCCATACATAGACATGGGAATCTATGCAAAGGGACAGTCAAGAGTAAATGGGGTTAGACATGTCATGTACTCTAAAATAGAAATGGTAATGGGTTGTGATTTAGAGGAATAAACAAGTGAGGGATGGGCATGTCATTTACATCTAGTACACGTCATGTACTTATTTAAACATGGCATAGAGATCTTATCCTCTTCATCAAGGAAATATTTCATTATGGTTCATTCCATTTATTCTCTACTTGAGGTTTTATTAGGTAATTCTATCCTATGTATAATATAGAAATACCCTCAAAGAAAATTTAATCTCTGATCTATTTGACAGAATCCATTTGTGAGGACCATAGTGAGATCATATAACATAATTATTTAACATGATGGGGATCTTGGTAGAGTCAAGACCAACACTATAAGGTAGTTGATCCCCTACATTGAATGAAATTAATATTTTTTTATCTAAGTAACTCATTGACTTGGATATGATCCCCATATATGCATCAATCTCTATAGACTTATAATGTGTACTTCTTATGCCGAGTTCTTATGAGAACATGATCTAGAATGGACACCATCAATTTTATATGACTCGTGGAGTGTTTTCTCATAGATATGATTTATGTGGAACCTTAATGTAGAAATCGTAATATGGGTTTAGGTTTTAGACCTTATTTTGATAATGTGTATTTACTCTGAGTATATATTATTGTTTTATTGTATGTACCATTTTATTGTTTAAATATCATATGATGATAAATCTACTCTTGATTACTTACATTTGATTTTTTTGGGGTTTTCAACTTTTAATTTTCATACTCACATCTACATGGGATCTACCCATAGAAGTTGTGTCTAATGAAAATTGAATATATATTTACTTTGTCCTTGGTGGGAAAAAAATAAGGGGATCCTAGTTTTGGATTGATAGACTATGGTGTATACGAGTTTTTCATTTGATAGTAGTCACCTCCTTTTGTGAGTGCCATAAAGTATTCCAAGAACTGAGAGATCATGTATATTTTCTATTTTTTATTCCTTATAGAAATTAATATCATACTCATATTATGGGATTATATATATATATATATTCATTCGTTAATATCATTTTTTAAATTTCGTCATTTTTTAAATATGATATTTGTGTGTGCATACAAGTAATTTAGGAAAACACCTCCAATGTGAGTAATATACCGTATCAGTCTGGGTCTCCATCCGTAGGCCAATTGGATTTAGACTTGGGGTAGTTTATTTTTTTTACTATAGAGGGTTGGATCATTACATGGTGATATAAAATGATTTGGTTCGACCTCATCCCAATGTCTATAGGGATGGTTTCAGTTTTATTGCGATAGTTTTATGTATTTTTTCTTTTGATCATTGGACAAGATCTCCAGTATTGTTGTGGTGGATGAAATATCCATAAACCAAGAATCTAAAAACTATAAAATATTCATGGTACATATAGACCTTGGTTGAAGGGAAAACACTGTAAGATACATTATATTGGAATGGTTGTTGGTATCCATGTACTTATTGAGTTATCTCTTAGGATATATTCATTAAATGTGGAGCATCATTTCTAATTATGGAATCCTCTATGAAATTTTTCATCTAGTATTCAGTATAAATATAATAAGGATAATTCCCTTTGAGATAAGGATATAATACATTGACTTGTTTCGGAGGTATTTTCACTATATGGTTCACCAGTCTTACCACAACTTATTGAGTAACATATGGTACCTAGAGTGCCCGAGGATGAGTTATGTAGGCTAAAAATGCTCTATGAGATTCAACATTAGTGACCTCTCCAGTTTCTTGGTCAACTAGACCCATAAGAAAATTATGATTCCCTTGATTAATTGATGTAAGTGTTTCTTTATGTCAGGATACTGATATATTAGATTGTGGTTCTAGAACAAAAATTCTTCATGATTATTTAAGATGTTGTTGGGGATTAATGATCCAATCATATGATAAAGTGACTCTTTAATGGTTATACTATGAGTTCCTTTTTAGATAATAGTTTTATCTAGATATTTTTTTGTTTGGTCCCATCCATGAAATTTTTAAGCCTTAGTAGAGTTTCATGGTTGTGGCTGAGTATTCATCAAGGTTATCCAACATCTCTTCGTACATAATTGGTATGGTATGTGATTAGTTATTTTTGGATTAGAACATTGAAGTATTACTCTATATAGATATCCAAGGAAGGATGATACCTCTTGGGATTCCTACATATTCTAGATTATTGGAGTGTTCCTTATTGGGATATAGTTTCCTGGATGAGAAGACATATAAAATTTGTTCTTGTACTGGGCTCATCATAGTCGAGAATTTGGCAGTACAAGGACCATGATTGAAATATGTACTCGAAGATTTGAGATGATTCATAATTATGTCCTAGAATACACTATTTGTCATTCATGGGTCACATGATGGGTCATGTCATCCTAGAGATAGGTGATTCTAATCTTGTGATGGTCTGGGACATTCTTCATTAAATGGAATTATGCAAAATAAAACTGAAATTGAAATTGTTGATTGGTATACTATGAATGTGTATATGTTAAATCTAGAATTCCTGTAGGATTTAGGACATAATAGAGGTTCTGTAAGAGTATCTCTAAGTGGAATATGTTTTAACTTATTACTACCATGACCCCTAGGTGATCTATCCTCAGATCTATTTGATATGAGATATGGAAGAGGAAATACACATGGTGATGAGGCTTATGAGCTAGATAATCTATGGATGTAATAAGTACTGGTCTACCTATTCTCTATATTAGATAAATTATTGATTGATATCTGATAAAGGCTATTCATTATTAGTGCTACTAAGGTATGATACATAGAGATTCTGGTTGAACACTTATCCTGACCCTTAAAAATTGAGACTCCTACTAGAGGTGACTCATGGATCCCACACTACCTCAGATATTGTGACATGATTCTTAAAAGAGATATATTATTTTCTGTATCATTGTATAAATATTGATTCCTTACAAATTAACCTTCAGTATGTGCTGGTTATCACTAGTTCATGACTAAATATACGGTTTCATGTGGAGGATGTGATGTAACCATAGTAATTGGACATGTCTATCCTATTGGCTGAAAAGGAAACTCTGTAAAAGGATGATACACTCATGTGTAAGTGGTTGTACCAAAATACACACCAGTTTGATAGAATTTCCCTTGATGTATTGTAATCTATGAGTTTTTTGTTTCCTATTGGGGTAGTAGATTGTGGGGATGTTTTTCCGAAGTACGGTTTGGGTTTTCCTCCCCACTTATAGATAGTATTTTATATTTATCATCACCCTAAGGTAGCCATGATATTTATTCCTTTTTATCATATGTCTCTAATAGGTCTTCATGGGAAGAGGGTATAGTGGAAGGACTCAGAAATGTAGGGATTTTTAGACTTTGTGTTTCAACCATGGCATCCCTAGTGTTGTTCACCAAGATGGATAATGGGAGCCTGATATTGTGAGTGGATTACAGATTTCTAAATGTGTTGATTATAAATAACAGGTATCTGCTACCGATGATATTAGGAATCATTGATCTGTTGAGAGTGGAATGATGGTTCACAAATATTGACCTCAGATAAATATTTCATGAGGGGTGAGTTGGAATTGAGTATATACCAAATAAAAAATAATGATTTCATAAATTTAACTATTAGTACATGGTTATTCTATTTAGTGCGGAGAATTCCGCATTACTATTCATGGGACTCATAATTCAGAGATTTTATCATTTCATAAACCAATTTGAGGTAGTTTTCATTGAAGATATCCTAGTGAACTCAGTATTTGAGAGGGTGCATAGAAGAAACTTGAGGATGGTCCGGGATATAATCTAAGAGAAAATGTTTAAAGGAAGTCTATAATGCCCCAACCCTAGAATCCCAGATTCATTTCATTATTACATATCTTTATCATAATCACAAAAGATCATGTCTCTAAGGAGTGATTAGTTTAGTAGCCTTAGAAGTACTAGATACATAAATAAGGTTTACATTACATCATAAAATGAAAAAATACAACAACATTGTTTCCATATACAGCATTGAGATCCGATATACTATCCCAGCAGGTCATTAATAATATACTTCTTCGCATCCTTGGAGAAATAAATCATAGAAAGGGGTTAGCTCAGATGTTCATTAAGGATAACAATATAGTGGAAGCATTCATAAATAAGAAGAATCTTTTAGGGAAATGTATCAAACTAAAACAGAAGCCTTTTCAACATACACATCATCATAATATGGAAAATTTAAATCAAAATAATTTCATTTACATACTCACATGCATATTTTACTAGTCGAATAATCACATGAAATATCAATAGCCACAATCATAATGATGTAATGCATAATTCCAGACATTCGTAACCCCATATTCAATGCATTGTGCCAAGACTACAAATAATATTTTCTCAAGGACTAGTGCCAAGACACTAGATTGTCTCTTGAGACCAACCGATGCATCGAGGAGCTATAGAGGGCTCCACCCATAACATACTAATTCCAATTCTTTTCTCATATTAAAAGGTTTAAACATAACATAAACGTTCATATTAAAACTAGCATTAAAAATGCTTATACATTATCCATAATACATGAATTTCATGAAATAACACAACCATAGTCAAACATATCACAAAACCTTCAATACAATATAGATGTTTTGAATCATAATCAATCAACTTCAAACAAACTTAAAATCTATCAAAGGATGTTGACATAGATGAAATCAAAACCTTTTTAGAGAAATATGTCATTAAATATAAAAAAAATTAAAACTGACATAATTATAAAAGAAAACATTTATATGAGAAGATATTATTATCATCTTGTAAGGGAAGCTTGGACGTTGTTATAATGGTGTAATATAGCTGCACCCGCCGTATAAGTTAAAAAAACATTCTTACCTAAATTTTTTCAAAAAGGTCATAAGGTACCTTGTTTGGAAAATGGCAGAAATATTCCCTAAAAACAATTTTATAAAAAGTCAAGTTGGGGTATAAATGAAATTAACCCATAGTCTAGTAAATTGTAAAAAAAAATTGGAATTCATTTTTAAGAAACATAGATGCGGATGATAAAGAGATCTTAGTAGATAGTTACGTAGAAACCACCTCAGATAAGAAATAGATTGTGAAATTATCCCTTACCTTGAAATTTTAATTGGTCAAGGGTAGGTTAACATTATTTATGATGGTGAAATAATTGTTATTAAATTATACAAGAACCATATACATTAATATGATATCATATATTATCTTTTAATATTGCATTGTTAATAATATTTTAGTATTATCGTCATTTCGGGTGATAACTGATTCATTTTCCTTTATATTATTTGTTACAAAAGTAATTTTTGTTATAGATAGGATATATATTATTCATATTCAGAATTATATTAATTCTTTAAACATTATTTTGATTCACCTAATGAAAATTATTCTTGAATGGATACGATGTGGAATGAATCTCAACGCTACGCATGAGCAATAATATCATTCTTTTGATATTAAAATAACATATATTTGGATGGTGTATTATATATATAGAATCATTGTCATGATATATTTCTTATTTTCATTAATTACACATCATTATTATACCCATCCAAATAATAATGCATTGAATAACAATTACACCATGACATGGAGATTGTAAGCCGTACGTACGTACGTAAGATGACATGTCTTTAAAATGATGGATAGAATAATGCATATGTTTGTAGCATATTTATAATAACATCAAATTATATAGACGATACTATATTTATTATTTTATAATGGAAATAACAAAGAAATAGGAAGTGGAAGAAGAAAGGAACTTGAAAGAGGTGATGAAATATTTACCTCTTCTTTGGGTTGTTCCTTTTGATTTGATGAAAAAGGATCCTTAGGTTGGCTTTATGACTGAAGGAAGGCCTCTAGGATGAATGGAGGATAGTAGAGAGGGTACTTAGGTAGGTGGTGCCAGAGCCAAATGGCTTTGATGGTGTGAATTATAGAGAAGGGAAAGTTCCCTTTAATAAGAGGTGTGAGGGGAACCTTAGGAAAAGCTAGAAATATTATTATATAATAAAATAAATTCTTGTTTCTGATGGATAAAAAATGAATTATTTAGAGGCTATGGTGGGGTGGGTCGAAAAACACTCATCCAATAGGTTTTATACAGGTTTGGGTAACTATATTAACTATATATTTTAGATTTAACTCTTAGTTAAATAGTTTGACATTTACCATGTCTCATTGTATTTTTATATTTTATGCTTAATAAACATGATATATACTTAGAAGAGAACCCCAAGTGGTTATTTAATTATACACATACAATAATATAACTCTTTTGGCCGAACCATACATTTTTAGGAATAGAATATCAATTAAAAATATAATATTTGTTTTAAAAACTCTTTTATGTCAATTTTGACACTAATTGGTATTTTGTTTTTCCTAAATTCATTAAAGAATTATTAATTCGAAATGAAGTTCATATAATCAACCCTAAAATGACATATTAACCTAGAAAACTATTTTAATTCATAAAAAGTCTCAAATTACATTTTATTTATTTATAATATCAATTATTTTAATATTTCATTAATTAGGTAATTACTACATTATCATTGTGTCATAAATAAATTAAATAATATATTGTATATAAAATATAAATAAAATACCATTATTTAAGATATATTTTTATATTTATATTGAATATTTATATTTGAATTTATCTTCTGTGTAACCCTATATTAAAAATGGTTTAGTTATTAAACGTTGAATTTAACACTTTTAACTCTTCTTTGAATTTAATAATAATACATGACATAATCTAATCCAAGTGGTCATAAAGCATCAAATTTTATTCTAAGGTTGTTTTTGGTCAAATTACACTTATCCAATATAATTATGAATTGTGTTAAGGTAATAATAATATCATTTGTACCCTTAATTACCCTATTTACTTTTAATTATGGTAAATAAAAGTAATAAGTTACTATTAAAAAAAATATTTTCATCTTATTGAAAAACAATTTACTCACTGATATCAATTTTTCCTCTTAGATTTTTCAATTTCAACCCATAGAAGTGGTAAAATTATGTTTTATATAAATTTCCAAATACTCCTGGGACGAGGGAAAAAGACGGTGAAATGTTCAATAAAAATTATCAATATCTAAAATTATTATAAACTGACTCCAATGAATTAAATTGAACTTATATAGGTATTATGTATCTTGTTTGACCAAAAATAATATTATATAAATAATTATTTAAATTAAAATTCAGTTTTAAACTATAACTCAGTGTTTTTCACTAATCATAAAAAATTGAATGTTTTCTAACGAATACCAAAAATTAACCCTATGCAAATTTCGATATTCTGAATCCAAAAATGAAGTCCATATAGAATGATAAAATTTATAAAATTTTAAAAAGTTTTTATTACAATTCATTAAGGCCAGTTTGATTTGATGTGGTGTGTTAGAACTCTAGGTTGCGTACAACACACACTATAGTATTATTTAATGAAAACGTATTGTGGAAGCTTGGGGTGTTACATTCTCCCCTCCTTCAAATTATTTCATCCACGAAATTTTTGGAATATAACTGCATAAAAATACTCATGTTTTTCTTCATTATCAGTTCCTTGGGTTCCCACTTTGCCTCTTCTATATTCTGTTTTCACCATAGAACTATTACCAGATGAATCGTTTGGTTTCTCAGAACTTTTTCTCTTGTATCAAGAACCTTGAAAAGATCATAGCAATAAGATAGATCGGGTTACAGTTTTAATTCCACATAGGTGAGTACATGTGTTAGGCCAGGCATTTATTTTCTCAATAGTGATACTTGGAATACATCGCGAACATTGGAGAGACTTGGCGGCATTACCAAAAGGTAATCTACCGCCCCAAATCATTCTAGAATATCGAAAGGTTTGATGTACCTGGGACGTAATTTCCCCTTCCTACTGAATCTTATAACACCCTTCCCTGGATATACCATTAAGAAAACATGATCTCTGACCTGAAATTCCAAATTCTTCCATCGGTTGTCAGCATAGCCCTTCTGCCTACCTTGAGATTCCTTAATGTGGTTTTGGATTACATTCACCTTTTTCATCGTTTCCTCTACAAGTTCTAGGACTATAAATTTTCTTTCACCAACATTATCCCAACAGGTTGGTGTGTGATATCTTTTTCCTTAAATGCTTCATATGGTTCCATCTGAATACTTGAATGGATGCTATAGTTATAGGAAAATTATTCCAGAGGTAAATATTGATTTCAAATACCATGAAAATCAAGTGATCATGATCTCAACATGACTTCTAAGGTTGGAATAGTGTGTTCTAATTGTCCATTAGTTTGGGGGTGGTAGATAGTTCTCAAATGAAGTTTAGTATCCAGGTATTTCAGAAGAATTTTAAAGAATATTGATGTAAAACTGGGATCACAATTCGAATCAATCGATAGTGGTACTCCATGAAGTCTTACAGCTTCATTAATATATAGTCTTCCTAAACATTCTAGTGGTAAATATTCTCTTATAGAAAGAAAACTTGCTGACTTGGTAAGAAAATCAACAATGACCCATGTTGCATCTTTCCTTATAGGAGACTTTGGTAGTCCCATTACAAAGTCCATTGTAATATTATACCATTTACACTAAAATATGGGAAGTGGTTGCATGACTCCACTAGGTTGTTGCCATCTAGCTTTCACTTCCTGTCAAACCATACATAATGTCACAAAATCAACAATCTCCCTCTTCATGTTGTCCCACCAAAAATGTTCCTTCAAATCTCTATATATCATTGTGATACCATGGTGTATAGAGAAATTGTAACAATGAGAATCATCCAACAATTCCATTTTTGTATCTGGTATTTTAGGAACACAATATCTCTTCCCAAATTTCAAAATTCTATATTCATACACAATGTTACCCAATATCCCATCATTCACAGCTTTAATCTTCTTTTGAAACTCTTCATCATCGGTCTGATAACTCTTTATCCTATATAGTAAATATGGTTTGGCAACCATTTACAAAATAATTTATCCTTCACCTTCCATGGTTATTTCCATATCCATATTTACTAGATACATGTATATAGTATCATTTCCAACTCTCATCTTATTCAAAACTCCATGAATTTTTCTGCTCAACGCATCTTCCACCTTATTTTCCTTCCCCGGTTTGTAGTGTATTGTTAAATCAATAACCATGAGTATTTCAAGCCATCACATTTACCTCATATTGAGTTCTTTTCTATGAAAAAATATACATCAAACTCTTGTGATGTGTATATATCTCACATTTTCACCATAGATATAGTGTCTCAAATCATTAAAGAAAATATTATAGCTTCTAACTCAAAATCATGAGTAGAATATTATTGCTCATGAATTATTAGTTTTCGTGATGCATAGGTAATAACTCTATAATTCTGCAGAAGAAAACACCTAACTCCCTTCTTTGAAGCATTACTATAAATAACAATCCCATAATTCCACGATGGTAGAGTCAATATAATACCATTGAATAATCTTCTCTTCAGTTCGTCAATACATTCTTCACACTATTTTTTACAAATTAATTTAACCCCTTTTTGAGTAAGTTTTGTTAATGGGTTAGACAAATAGGGAAAATTCTAGACAAAACATCGATAATAACCTTCTATACAAATAAAACTGCATACCTCAGTTATACTCTTCAGTGATGGCCATTCAAGGATTACCTTGGTTTTAGAAGGATCAATGGAGATTCTATCTTTATAAATGATATGGACAAGAAAATAAATCTCTTGATTCCAGAATTCACACATTAAAAACTTCCCATATAATTCGTGTCTTCTAAGAGTCTTCATGATAATGATCAAGTGATTTACATGATCTTCATATCTATTGGATTATACCAAGATATCATCAATAAAAACCACAACAATGTCATCATGATATTCCTTGAAAACTCTATTCATTAGATCTATGAAAATAGAGGGTTTATTAGTCAATCGAAAAGGCATAAGTGTAAACATGTAATTCTTGTATCTGGTTTGAAATGCTATTTTCGGAATGTCTTCCTTCTTCACACACAACTGATGATATCTAGATTGATGGTGAATCTTTGAAAAGTATTGAGCTCCATGACGTTGGTTGAATAAATCATCATTGTGAGGTTGGGGATACTTTTTCTTTATTATTATAGCATTGATCTTCCTGTAGTCAATGCCCAACCTCATAGATCCATCTTTCTTCATAACAAAAAGGACCGGTGCTCCCCATAGAGAAACGCAAGGGAGAATAAATCCCTTATTACTCAATTCCTCTAGTTGTTTCTTCAGTTCCACTAATTCCACAGTGGCCATACTATAAGGAGTCATCGAAACAGGCCTTGATCGAGGAATAAAATCAATGGAAAACTCAATTTATCATTCTGGATGACGCCTAGGTAAATCTTCTAGAAACACATAAACATATTCTTTCATAAAGGGTAAATCCATTATTTGAGCATACTTTAACTCACCCACTATTATTTCATTCTCTTCCTCCCCAATAATTGAATTTAGTTGAGCTACTGGGGGTGGATCTTGTTAAGAATTACGTGGTGACAAGTCCGTTCTAATGATAATCTGTTCTTTATCGTCGTTATCAAAAATAGTAACCTTCTTCTTATAATAAATTTATGCATCATGGCCCGAAAGGTAATCCATACTAGGGATTATATCAAATTCAATCATGGGTATGTTGATTAGATCAGTAGATAAAGAACATTTATATACCCTAATGGGGGATGATTAAATAAACATTGTTGGAATGAAACATCCCTTAAGTGTTTTGACTGACAACTCTCTTGATAAATAAAATTGTAAATATCTAATTATATTAGGAAACTGGGAAGATATGAAATAATTCAATGATCGAGAATCAAATAAATCAATGGATGAACTTGAAAAAAATGATTAAATTACCTGCCACTATGTCCTTCAGAGCTTCAACCTTATTAGTAGTGATAACATAAGCTTAACCTTGATCCCTTGGCATTTTCTGAGGTTAGTCCCCATGACGCTTAGGAAATTCAGTCGAATAATTCCCCCTTTCCCTACAATGGTAGCATTCAACATTGATATCCTCTTTATTCCCCTTGCAATCATGATCTTGGTGGCCTTTTTCACCACACTTGTAACAAAATCTCATTCCCTTTTGGCAAGTACTAGGGTGTTTCTTCCCAAATTTACTAGAGGATGGATATTCAATTTTTCCCTTCATCCCCTTATTTCTATTTCCAGAGTGTTTAGTAGATCTCTTCTTCTCATTCTTTTCTTTAAATTCAAAATACATATAGAATAATGTTTATGTCTTGATATCACATGAGACAATATATTCATACGATTAGAAGGATTGTGAGACTAATGCTCGATTAATAAATAGTTTTATCCCATCAAAGAAACAATAAATATTACTTCTTGGGTTACATATATAATCTGCAGCATTCCTCACTAACCATGTAATGTTACATTCATACATTGTTACATTCTCATATCCTTTTGACTGAGATTCAGAAATTGTGTTTCTATATCAGCACGATGGTCTTGAGGAAAGTATTTTTCTAAGAAAATTTCTTTAAACTCCATCCATTCTGTATTTGATACTTCATCATCTTCCTTTATGTTTTGAATCAAAGACCACCATTGATCCACATCTCAAGTGAGGGGTTAAATTGTGATGACAACCTTTTCTCTTTCGCTACTCCCCATGGGTTGGAATATTTTCTCTAAGGAAATTATCTATTGCTCAGCTACTAGTGGATTTGTATCCCCATTGAATTTTGGTGGTTGTTTCCTCATGAAGCGTTCTATAATTGATCCTCCACGTTGTGGATTAGGGTGCTCCATACAGGTACGGTTTTTATTCATAACCAGAGTGAGTTGTCCTAGTATAGTGATTAGCTGATCAGCACCAGTTGTACCACCGGCACCACTATAATTATATTGAGTAGTAGTTAAATCTCTAAACAGAGTGCGTGCATTGATACAGTTTACATTCCTTCCACTAGTATCCATTTCTAATCAATGGAATAATCTAGATTAGTTTATGACTTGAAATACATAATCCCCAAATTTTAAAACACTTAACATAAATTAAATAGTTTATAGATATGATCCATAATCATAAAAAAGTTTTCATTGTGGAAGTATATACTCATAAACCCTTCATAATTGTTTTTAATAAAAATAAGAATGATCCAAAGCATATCCCCCAGGAGTGTCGTAACCAAGAGTACAATAAGGCCCATTGTCGTGCACTAGTTCTCGTTCGAGTCTAGCTGAAAGAGGTGTTTTTAGGTTTTACCCCTAGGTACATCTATGCCAAAGCTGCCTCTACCTGCTCATATCTAGAAAATTATGTATTGCATGGAAAAATAAAAAAATTCTCAACAATAAAAAATTTCATGGATGGTTTCTATACTAATCCCCAATGTCTATCTTATGGCTATGTGCTCTATTCAAAATTTATCTAAATCTAGTTTCCATGATTTGTACTAAATGTCCTATGAAACCTATAGTAACGCCCCGACCCCATAAGCCAAGAGTCATTGCATTATTACATATCATTGGCATGATAAAAAAAGGTCAAGCCTCAATAGACCGATTAGTTTAGTAGACTTGGATATAGTAGATACATTCATTATGTTTACATTACATCATAAAAATGAAAACTACAACAACATTGTTTCCATTTAAAAAATTGAGACCCCAGAGACTATCCTAGTTGGTCCTTCATAATATACATTTCTACATCCTTGGAAAAATAAAACATAGAAATGGGTGAGCTCAGATGATCAGTAAGCATAAAAATATAATTGAATATATCATAAATAAGATAAAACATTTATGTCAATGTATAAAACTAAGTGAAAAGCCTTTTACACATAAAATAAATAATAATATGGAAAATAGAAATCTAAATAATTCCAATTACTTACTCATAAGTATATTCTACTAGTCGAATAATCACATGTGATATCAATATCCACATTCATAATGATGGAATGCATAATGCACGACTTTCATAACCACATTGTGAAGGCCTTGTGCCAAGACTACAAATAATAATTTTTTAAAGGACTTGTGCCAATACATTATTCTGCCTCTTGAGACCTACAGATGCATCGAGGAGCTATAGCGTGCTATGCCCATCACATACTATGTCCAATGTATTCATCCTATGAAAAGTTTTAAACATAACATAAACAATTCTATTAAAACTAGCATAGAAAATGTCAATAATTTATCCATAAACCATGAATTGTATGAAATAACTCATCCATAGTCAAACATATCACAAAACCTTCAATATAATATGGTATTTTTGTATCATAATAAATCAACTTCACGCAATCTTAAAATCCATCAAAGGATGTTGACAAAGATGTAATCAAAATATTTTTAGAGAAATATCGCTTTCTATTTTAAATCATTTAAAAGTCATGTAATTATAAAAGAAAACATTAATATTTGAAGATATTATTCTGAGATTCTAAGGGAAGCTTTGACGTTTTTATAATGACATAATATAACCACACCCGCTGTATAAGTTAAAAAAACATTCTTTCCATAATTTTGTCAAAATGGTCAAAAGGTACCTTGTTTGGAAAATGATGGAAGGATTCCCTTCAAACCATTATATAATAAGTCAAGAAAGGTATATATGACATTAAAACATAGTATAGTATATTGTAAAAATGTTTTGCAAAACATTTTTAAGAAACATGAATGTGGATGATAAAGAGGTTGCAGTAGATACTTACTTAAATAATTCTCAGATAATAATGAGATTGTGAAATTAAACATTCCCTTCTACTTTTCTTTGGTCGAGGGTAGGTTAAAATCATATATAATGGTGAAATAATTTTTATTAAATTATACAAGAATCATCTACATTAACATGATATCATATATGATTTTCTAATATTTCTTTGTTAATAATATTTTAGTATTATTGTCGTTTCAGGTGTTAACTGATTTGTTATTCTTTATATACTTTGTTACGTAAGTATTGTTTATTATCGATAGGCTGTATCTTATTTATATTCAAGAATGATATTAAGTCTTTATATGTTATTTTTAATCATCTACTGAAAATCGTTCTTGAATGGATACAATGGGGAATGAATCTAATCGCGTTCGTGGAGATTTTAATCTGTACGTACGCACGAACGACAATATCATTTTTTGAAATTATAATAACATTTAATTGGATGGTATATCATATATAATGAATAATTATCATGTTATATTTATTATTTTAATCAATTACACATTATTATTATACCCATCCAAATAATAATGGATTGAATAACAATTACACCACAATATGGAGACTGTAAGCCGTACGTACCCACGTATGGTGACATGTCATTCAACGAATGGATAGAATAATGAATATGGTTGTACCATATTTATAATAACATAAAATAATATATAAGATACTGGGGTTATTATTTTATAATGGAAATAAAAAATAAAGATGAAGTTGTTGAAAAAGGTACTTGAAAGAGGTGAAAAAATATTTACCTCTTCTTTAGGATCATCCTTTTCATTTGATCAAAATGCCTCCATAAGTTGGCTTTATGACTAATTTAATACTTATAGGATTAACGGAAGACAGTTTAGATGGTATTTAGGTAGGTTTTTCCCTTCCAAATGGCTTTGAAGGTGTGAATTAGAGAGAAGGGTGAGTGCCCTTTTATAAGAGGGGTGAAGGGCACCTTAGGAAATTCTAGAAATATTATTTTATAATAAAATAATATTCAGTTTCTAATGGCTCAAAAATAATTTATTTAAATGATAAGGTGGGGATGGGTAGTAAAAAAACCTCATCCAATAGGTTTTAGATAGGTTTGGCTCACTATATTAACATTATCTTTTATATTTAACACTTAGTTAAATGGTTTGACATTTACGATGTCTCTTTGTATTTTTATATTATATAGTTAATAAACATACTATAAACCTCTAATCAAACCCCAAGTAGTTCATTAATGATACACATACGATTATATAAATTTTTTGGGTAAACCTTATATTTTTAATAATATAAGATCAATTAATAAAAAAATATTTGTTTTAAAAGCTCTTTTATGTCAATTTTAACACTATTTGGTATTTTTTTTGCTAAATTCCGAATAGAATTATTACATAAAAAAATTAATCTAAAAACCCATAAAATGTAATATTAACCTATAAAATTAGTGTAATTCACAAAAAGATAAAAATTAAAGTTATTTGGATATTTATAATATCAATTATTTTAATATTTCATTAATTATATATTTATTGCATCTTCATTGTGTCATAAATAATTTTATTTATATAATATCTAAAAAATAAAAATAGAATTCCATTATGTAGGAACCCTTTTTAGATTTCACATGAATATTTATATCTGAATTTATCTTATGTCTAACCATATATTAAAAATGGTTTAGTTATTAAACAATGAATTTAACACTTCTAACTCTTCTTTGAATTAAAAATTGATAAATATCCTAATCTAATCCAAGTAGATCTAACAGATCATATTTTATTTATAAGGATGTTTATTGTCGAATTAAACATATCCAATAGAATTATGAAATGTTTTAGGGTAATAATAATATAATTTTTTTACCCTTAGCTACCGTATTTACTTTAAACCATGGTAAATAAATGAAAAAAGTTACTATTCACCAAAAATTATTTTCGTCTTATTAAACCACATTTTACATACTAATATCAACCGTGTCTCTCGGATTTTTGAAATTCAAACCACATATGTGATAAAATTAACTTTTATATAAAATTTTAAAATACTCATAGGAGGTGGGTAAAAGACAGTGAAAAGTTCAATAAAATTTTAGTATAGCTAAAATTATTATAAACTGACTCCTATAAATTACTTTGAACTTATATATGTATTATGTATCTATTTTTACCTAAAATAAATTTAAATAAATAATTATTTAAATAAAATATCGGTTTTAAACTATAACTCGGTCTCTTTGCCTATTCATAACAAATTGAATGTTTTTAGGAAAATAAAAAACAAATTCACCCCAAACTAATTTTGATATTCTGAATCAAAAAATGATGGCCATTTTGAAAGAAAAAAATTATAAAATTTCAAAAAGTGGGTATTTTTTTCATAACGGCTAGTTTGATTGGTTTTGGTGTGTTAAAACTCGAGGTTGCGTACAACACACGCTACTATATTATTCAGAGAGAAGCATATCGTGGATGCTTAGGGTGTTACAAAGTCCGTCAAAGTTATAGTTATTTATTTGGTAATTCCAATTCATGGGACATGTTATCTTAGAAGACTGTTTTTTAGTGGACCCATAAAAGGTTAATATAATATTATCTTAAGAGAAACTGAGGACCATGATAGAGTTGTGGAGCATCCATTGTTTGGAAGCACACTATTAGAGATTTGTCAAATATTTTCGTAGGATGTTAACTCCCTTGAAAACTCTATCCCAAAAGGATTATAAATTTTATTCAAGGAAATGAAATAAAATCATTTTATTTAGTTGAGGAAAATATTGATGAGAGCCACAACACTGAGATTTCCATAGGATGTTTTCAAGTAATTATTGTTATAGGATGCATTAGGTACTTGTTTTTCTATTGTTATTATATATATCTAGGTGTTGATTTAATATAATTCATGTTACATGTGACCACATGATAAGAGCTAAAAGGTCGATGAACATTATATAGAATCAGAAATTTTTTTAATAAAGATGTGGTGACCCTAACTTGTAGGTTAGTGTATTATCATTTATTCTAACCACAAAAGTATCATATATGTCTTATCATAGAAGGATTTTAAATTGGCATATATGAATTGGCTATATTTCATCTAGAATTATGACATTGAGATTTTTTGTACTCCTAGAAAGGGGAATGTGGTAAAAAAATATTTTAGTAGGATATATTTTTAATAGCCACTAAGTGAGTCATCAGGCCAATTGGCCTTGTTAATGTTATCCTTAGTTGATAGGGATAAACCATATTACATCCAGTCTATGGTTCTAACCACAATTCATTTATAGTGATTTATAGATGCACATCTTTGGGATTCTAGGTACAACGACCTACATAATCATATATCCACCAGAAATGATCTTGATCGATTTTTTGAAGGTGGTGTTTATGTATTTATTTTCATATGAAGAAAATGGTATTAGTTTCAGTTAGATAGGAGGTACACAGGGAGGTTAATAAATCACCATTAGAGGCACATCCATGCTAGGGGAAAAAGTACCATGACCATCAATAGTTTTTTAGTGTCCATGAATGATGAAGGGAGTTGTAGAGTTTGTATATGATATCTTACTTTTTAGCAAGTAAATGTTGAGCACCATGTCCCACTGGGCTTATCTCATCTTGTTCAGGTTTGAGAGATTATGTGGTATGATATATCCATGTAAATTGTGATATGGTCTCCATGTGAATCCAAATGGCATGATTCCATTTGGGTGATCATGAACTAATTAACCAATTTGGCCCAATTATTAGCTATTTGAGATAATTGTTCAGTTGAATTCATGGGACTACTTTTTATTCTAGAGAATTCTTACTCCATGGGGATCCTTTATTGATCATTTCATTCTGTGATTCTCGCTACACATCATGATAATGGAGTTTATTCTGAGAGGCCTTTGGGACTTCATTATGATTGAGCTAAATGATTCATCCCTAGAAGAATGGAATGACTAAACTAACCATTAACGCATTTGAATAAATTATATGGGATTTAAGTTAATATTTTTTAGTTGGGTGGATAAATACTATTACTGCAACCTAAGTGAAGAAATATATTCAATTCCACCATTGATAGGGCATCATTCGAGGCCTTATATAGGTGACCATGTAGGTCACCACACTATTTGACTAACCAAGGAGATTCATTATTAATGGGAACATAGTTGATGCGACGTATGGAAGAAAAGTTCAATATCATCTATGAGCATAAGACCACTACATCGAGCTGTCGTACATCCTCTCCGAATGGATGACATAGTCATTTGGTGTTCTAGTAGAAATATCATGTCTTCCATATCATCTCACCTAGAAGCAGATTGTAGATATTTTTTTAGGTTGGAAATCTATATCATAGATTCATTATCCCTCCCATAACTTATGTGGATTCGATGAGGTGTCTAAAAACATAGTTCTATAACTACAGTTCAACATAGTACACAATTTATTCCACATGTTTCCATTGAGGATAAATGTTCATGACCAATCATTTTTTAGTGCTTCCTTTTTTTCATGTCTTGTGGTATCATAATAATCATCAAGAGAGTACCTAGGAGTAAGAGACCCAAATGTGTGTTTAGTACACAAATCACTTAAGGTAGTCTTGTATTTTTTTCCCATGGATGTAAATCCATAAGGTGTTGATAATTTAATGAATATGATTTTTTATCATGTATTGATTTTCAATAATATATGGATTTATTTTGATGATATGTGTTTCAACAGTGTTATATTTTCATGTTCAGTGATTGAATAATTAGTATCAGAAATATAACAAATTTATTAAATATCATCTTGCTTATTTTTTAAAATAAATTATTATAAATCCCATGAGCAGTCTCATATCGTAAATCTATGTCCATCAAAAGGAAATATGGTGGGTATTACCCTAGTCATGATATAACCTTGAATTATGTCGGATGCTCAAGTTGGGCATGTTATTGGGGGAAATATTAAATAAATTAGATGATTAAAATTATTTTTTTATATAAATTTTCATCTTCAAAATATTCATATAAATATATTATTATGAGGAACTACTGGGGTCATCCACATAACCCTAGGGTCATTGGATATATTGTTATAAGATCATTCTCAAGTGAAATACAACTCTAGCATGGACAAATCACTAGAGTGAAGAAAAAAATGATGTTCTCACCAATGACAATGGTATGGATTTATTCTTCATGGGTGATCAATCTGTATCAAGGTAGAAATATTTTTATGTGGATTTAACGACATGTTCTAATCATATAGTGATCAAAAATCCATATACTGACGTGTTAATTCACAGAACGTTAATATTGTGGGTACAGGTTTTTCGTGGTGATCATAGGTAGGAATTTATTATTTGTTTTGGATCATAACTCCCCATTATAATGTAAATAAATCAATGACATCTAGTACTTGGGTGAGGTTTATTCCACTCTTGTGTTTATTTTTTTTCTCCTTACATTAGTCATTATTTCTTCAATGATATTTTTTTCGATATTTGATTGAATAATACTGGATAAATATATTATTCAGTAGTTTTAGGGTACATCATATTGATATTTTTTTAAGATCACATCAACAATGGGATTGAGTTGTAATGATTGTGATTGAGGATAGATATTTGAATAGGGACATACATTTGTGTTTTTTTTAAATACAGTATTAGAAATTATTCATAGTGATTCCCAGAAAAACATGGACTTAAAATGGAATCATAGATGAAAATTGGGCTCGGTTGATGCCGATCTACAATCCACCTGTGATAATTACTGTGGATTGGGTGGAATTAGTGATGGATTTGTAATCCACATGATAAAGTTATGGGTTATATGATATTATGAACTACATGGGGTGTGAACCCTATCATTTGTGGTGTTACATGTCTTTATGACTCAATGTGTATTAAAGAGGATACATAGGAAACCACACATTATAACGTCTAGGCTTACATATACATGCAAATCCAAACATGAACATTTTCATAAGTACATGGGATCTTACACACCGTTTACTCCAACACAATCACATTATGGTTTATATTACATTGATTTAACCTGGTGGAAAACGGAAAACCTTGTCCTTGTAGTATACTCCATGTACTCATTGCATATTTCATAGATCCCTTGTTCTCTTTAGCAATAGAGGTGTTTAATTATGGTACATTCTTATTATCCTTTCACTAAGGCTCTATTATGAACACACATCTTTTGTATTGATTGGTGATCCCATTAGAGGATCTTTAGTCATGGATAGAGCCATTGGAATCCCATTATCAATCCCAAAGTTGGATCTTCTATCATCAACATTTCCCTATGTGGGGTTATTTCAATCATCAGGGCCAATAATATAAAGGAAACAATCTCATATGTATTAAGTTAATTTATATTGGGTGTATCTATAACCCAAGGCATTAGGTGTGATCCAGTTGTTTATATTGATCTGTTATTACATGTAGCATATTATTCGTATAGAAGTACCTGATCTAAATGATATCACTGATGGATTCCATCAGTGTTATCTTACTCATAGAAAGTGTTATCCAAATCGACTGTAGTATGGAAACATCGAGCAACTATCCTAGTATGGATTTATGGTTTTGACCATACCATTATATTTTGTGACTAATATGAGTATATGTAGAAATTTTATTATATCATACACATTCTAATTGACATATAAAATGATATATTAACTATACTTTATTCCTTATTATTAGTTAATTAGGGGTTTCTTGCAGAGTATTATTATACTCACCCCTACATGGTCTTTTCCCACACATTTCTTGTCTTATGTAGTTGAAAAATATATTTACATAGTCCATGGGGGACTATTGGTATTTCTGGGTAATTTTCATCCAGACAAATCGAGGTATAAATTATTGTTTAATTTCAAAGTAGTCCCCTCCTTCTAATATGGTTTTACATTATTCCAAAATTAATATGGTCTTGTATTTGGAATCATTTTAATAATTCCATTACATTATATTGTTCTATGAGTATGGGATCATAGATTTATCCATTCATTATTATATGTTTTTTTAAGATTCGGTCTTGTATTGGCTAGGGAGATGTGTGTATGGATACATGTACTGTAATAAAATTCCTCTCATTTGTTTGATATGCCATCCTGGAACTAGTTACAAACCCACAAAATTTTTTACGAGGTCTTTGTGTGAGTAGCAACTTACTCCCTAAAGAGTCAGATTCTGAAAATTTAATTTTGTCTATGAACATTAATATTAAATGATGAAAAATGGAATCAAAAGAAAAATAAACCAAATAAATAAACAATATTATTGTTTTATATGATGGTGAATATGTTGATAAATTTTTTATGTTTCCTAAAATTTTATAACATTATGTTAGTAGATTGTGTAATATGTATGGTGACATAGCTAAAATATTATTGACATGGATTTCCAGATATAAAGTGTTCTTGAAGATGAAATGGAACACATATTTCACTTCTTATAAAAATATTATTGTGAAAATTTATTCCATACATATAATTAAGTTATAGAATTTTTCCAAAACATGATAGATAATGTTGAGTAAAAATGTTTTTTGCGTATAGAATAATGGATCATGGATTGAAAATCAAAATTTCTTCTATATAAATTATGAAGAAGCAAATTTCAACTAATAATATAGTCTTGTTGAGAAGGAACTATCAACCCAATTTATCTGATAGAGGGTCATTAAAGAACCACCATATTCTAAAAAATACAACGATTTTTCATTTACTCCATGGAACATATGAAGATTCATTTATTTAGTTGAGAACGTAATTTGAAGAAAGAGGTCATCATCTTATATCTATATAATTAACGATCATAGAAGACTCGTGGAATCATTTCACTTCTGTCATCATTTATAATAACATTATAAGATACATAGAGTATATTCATAAAGATATTAAATATTGGTAGTGAATTATAGAGTGGATCTATTGAGGGGGATAATTAAACAAAAAACCCCCAGATATCTATATCGTAGTTGATATATTATGAATTTATAAGGTTATAGTGAGGGATATATCAGTAAAATAGTATCATTAATGAGGTATTTAAGTTGAATTTTATTTTTTCTAGGTTGAAAAATAATATCTCAAAGGCGGAAATTTTTTAAATAATGATAATAAATAAAATGCTTTTAAATGGGGGAAATAAATTTTTTTCAATTTAATTTTTTTAATCTATTTTTTGATATTATTACTAGAGACAATAAAAAATTATTTTCAATAACACATGATAAAATGTCATAGTGTTGGAATAATAATATAAAGAGTAATTATAATAAATGATTATAAAATGGATAACTCCTATTTACTATATTTATCATCACTTCTATAGAATTGGATTAAATTCGTTCTAAATCATTGATATGATTTTTGTGATTATATCCTTCAATAGATTAAATCTGAGTATATGTGTCCGAAGAGGATAAGATTTTATTTGAATTTCACTGATATAGATGTGAATTCATTCATATACTTATATCATGGATTTTTTTAACAATAGATATAATATATCATTGAAATTATAAATGATGTTGGTGTTGAAAAAAATAAAAGGGGTGATATTGAATAACCCATGTAGTTTAGTGAAGTTGTGATGTAGTTGAATTTTTTCTCAATTAGTTTTGGAGGCTAAATGTAAATTTATTATAATTTTAATATTTATATAAATATTCATAAATTCAAAAGAAAAAAGTTAACTTCACTAATATAGAGTTCATATTTTATTAAATTAATGAAATGAAGATTATTATTTGTTGATTATTTTTAGAGATATTATTAAATTCCAAATTAAATTAAAGATTCGAAGAGAAAGATACTTGATGTTAATTTTAAATGTACTGGAAATAGAGGAAATGTGGAATGTTATTTGGTGTTTAATATTATTTATTATAAGTTTTAATATTTTCTTATCACCATTTTTTTGGATTTTATTTAAAAAAATACAACCATGATCCCTTTAGGACACCTATTCTACAAATTTGATTCTAGGGATTTGAAATCCAAAAAGATCCATAGTGTAAATATGTGGGTTTATAATGATTTCCAAGAATGTGTGGAATAATAATAATTCATAGAACAAATAGGAATTTTAATGGGTTGGAAAGAATGGTGGTGTCCTAGTGACCCTGTGCAGGGAGGTGTGGCTTGTTAGGGTAGTATGTGTGGTTTATTATGGTGAGAAACCCATGTAAATATCAAATGCAAGAAACAATTGTGTATTACTATGGATATTGTGTATGAAGAAATATTATATGTGTGATCTTGCATTTAATTTATACTATAACTCCACTTAAAATTAGAAATAGAACATGTGATAGTAGATCTAATACACTAGAGCCATCCGATCACAATCGATCATTGATATTTTACCTCCATAAGATTTATGGTTCATGATGAATCTAATTTTCATCTAATATCTTCTACAGATCATGGTAAAATTATGATAGGATTTTTATTATCTATCAAATTCATCGAGATTCAAAAACTAATGTTTGAGATATGATGAAGGACTAATTGCATGAAGATATGTTTAGAGAAGACAATGAATTTAAAAAGACTGTATGTTCTATGGTGGTGCGTGTAGGTGGAGTAGGTCAGGGAATGTAATGAACTAATCTGAATAATCCAATTAATATTACACAAGTAGATCCTAACATTACCCTAAGGGAATCCATGATCCCCATGGGCTATGGAAGAGAACTATTGAATAAATGAATGTAAATTCGTATTGTTTTCATCAAAATAGTAAAAAATCAACATATAATGTGGATAAGAGTAAAATAAAACAATTTTTATGAAAAAATATTCATACAAAAAATGGCCCACAACAAAATGATAGATCTATCAATGATGGAAATAAAACCCATCCAAACTGAGGGATCAAAAAATCTAACTTTTGCAGTCAATTCATAATGGCCCAGTAGATTAGGTATAACCTCTAGCTCAGGATGCTTCTTTTTATTTACCTAGAACTAACATAGTGAAATATATAGATTATTGAAGGAAAATGTATAGTTTTATCATCCATCCTAGTAGGGATTCACAATAAAAATTCAATATCATTTCATATTAGTCAAAAAAATCTTAATTTTTTAAAAACACAACATGGGAACATTTTCAAAATTCTTATCAAAAAAGGAATAAAGAATCATTTCCAATTACATATTAAAAAAAATATAAATTATATTTTCCACTAATGAATGAATTATCAAGTAACTCATTCATATATGCATGAATAATAATTTAATAAAAATAGTGAATAAATAATAATTTCATTAAATGATGAAATGAGTGAATAATTTATATTGTAATGCATGAAATTTAATTCCCAATAATAACATCCTAGTCAAGATACCTAAATATAAGATAAATAAATATTCTCACACATCATGGTAAATAATGAATCTCAAATTTCAAGTGGAACATCCATAAAGATAAAAATGTTAAGACCAAATGTATTAAATTCCCTACCCTCAATTATTTTATTTGAGACTCCGTCATTTATTATTTTCCTTCTATAACTAACACTTGAATAGCATGTGTTATTTCCACTCCATTACCTATTCTACCATGAGCATCAATATTAATAATATTTTTTAAATGGGATATCATTACTTGAAAATTCATTTCAATCATTCTTTCAGTCATTCCCAATAAATGTTTCAAAAAATGCCTTTCATTTCAAAAAACCACCTCAATGATTTTTATCAAATACTCACGGCATTCATTTCAATAATTAAAATTAAATTTTTTTATCAAAATTCAATCCGTTTAAAAAACCAATATCAAATGGGTCTTTTATAAAATTCTATTAAATCATCACTTTTCAAAAAATAAAATATATCAAGCCTTTCCTTCTTAAAAAAAATTATTTCAATATACGTAATTTCTCTTATGACACGTTTTTTCTAAAATTCGCGAATAAATTTCCATAAATCACTATAATGAATTTTTTTCACCACAAACCATTTCATTCCAATACCTACTTTTTGATATTCCATTTCATGATTCTTAAAATTATTTAAAACCCAAATTTTCTGTATATAAATCCATGGATTCACATAAAAAGGAATTTTTTTAAACCAATTACTATCATAATAATATCATAATAATATAAAGAGAGAACAATAGGGAGGAACATGTGTGGAATAACCAAATATGGTGGGATATATGGAGGAAGAAAGGTGTTGTAGTGAATATCTAAACACCACAGATTAGTGTGGAACACATTGGTGTAGTAGTGAACAAGACAATACCTCCATGAAATTGAATTGTTTTTTCATAGTTGGTTACCTGATGGGGATTGATATGGAGTTTAGACTTGGAAAAACACATAAACCAGACATCTACTTTGGAAATAAAGAAATTACTATGTAAAGTGGGTTCTTAAGTAGTTCTTTAGAACTATGGAATGATGATAGAAAAGGGGGATAACATTATTTATAGGGGTTCAATGCATATTGAGTAAATATATTGTGTAAAAAAATATCTGAAATAAAACTAAAAATGGATCCACATATAGAACCAAAAAATGGATCATTAAACTCTATGAATCATGAAGACTGAATGACTATTTCTCTTTAAAACCAACATAGGGCATGAATCATTATTGTGTTCCATGGAACACATCATTTACCTTCCCATATTTCCCACCATAGTTATGTATATGGTGAAATATTAATTGTTTTGGTTACAATAGTGAAACCAGTCCAACTATATTGTGGAATAAACACCTCCAATAACCACTAAATCTCAATTAGTAACTCAATGTTACAACCAACTACTCTAGGGTGTAGACATCAGTGCTTCAGAGTGGTACTGCCAGTTTTGTTTAGAATGTTTGAATCAAATTAATTTAATTTAAAAAATATTTTTAATCCCTAAAGACTTAACAGAAAAATGTTTCAAAGAAGAATTAAAGAGGAAAAAAGTAAAAAAAAATTCCAGAATAAGAGAATAAACATAATTTAATATGTCATAATGTTAAAATTATCCCTTCCATTAATGAATTATTCATCAATAAATCCTATAAAGAAAACTAAAAATCAATGAACTAATTGAAATGTTCTTTTATTAAAGAATTATAATCCCATATCTCATGTGAGGTAGAACCATACTGCCAGAATATCCAAATAAAGGGTATAGATTTTCCATAATGAACCATTAACTGAGAATCATAAATCTGAACTGGTTTCTCTATCAGGGATAAATCTATTTCCACATCTAATTTCTATCAAAATAAGTCATTAAGTTGAATAGTACGATACATTCTAGACTGCGATATATAGAATATTTTTTGTATAGAAATTATTTGAGTTTTGAAATTGTGTTGAAACATAATAAAACAATAGTCCACTAACAAAGAAAATCAAATCATTTTGACAGTGGTCATTAAGGTATTTTCGATGGAGTAGTGTTGTTATCATTCACTCATGGACCCACAAAATCGTAGTTGTCGACTCATATGAAACTCTAGGTCCTATCAGGGAACTAGTACCTATAATATACAACTAATTAAAAGGATTTCATGGTTTTTTATACAAATCCTCAATGGATACAATCATAATAGAATGATAGTATCTATTATTATATGAAAATATACCAAACCCAAAGGGAAATCTCATTCTCCTCCATAGTTAGTGAAGCATGACCATATAATTTCATCAATAATTAAAATTCCCAATTATAAAGGTAAATCTATTTAAAGATGTAATGTAGTGATTAACATCATATAGGATCCCATTTTCACCCATATTTCCTAAAAAACAATATGTTTTCCTAGGATCCCAATAATAATTAATTAAATATGGAAATCCATTTAGTTTTTTTATTTTATGTCCATACAATTTTCCAACATCCTCAACTATAGTGGTATCATGAATTCAAATTAAGTGATCCTATTTGGTAAATCATTCCATCAAAACTAATATTTCATTTTTAGATCATGTTGTTCAATCAAATCCAACCACAATGTCAATAGTTATCTCATCCCATATCAAACTTTGGACAAGAATGGGATAAAGGAAAAAAAAATATTTCTAATGATCGGTCTAAAATGGTGGAAAATTATATAAATGGGGAAAAATCTAATATATCCAATTTAATACCAATTCACCAGATATGTCACCTAATATCATAAAACATGTTTGTTTTTTGGAGGTATTCTTCCCATTGGGTTTTGTGACAATCTGACATCAAATAATCCTTCCTGGTTTAGGTACGACAAAACCATTATTGAAGTATAGGATACCCAATAAATATATAAACCACAAAAAGACGGTCTCATAAACATTTATATAATCACAAATTTTTCATGATTCATTATCAAGTTTATGTTCTTAATTAATCATCTTGAGTAGAGTATATTTGATCTGAAAACACACTACTGTAATCACAATATCTTCCTTGTAGGAAAAAAGTTCAAATGATTAAAAACAAAAATTTATTATACACATGTTAGATGATTCATTATTAGATTGGTATGGAATATTATAATGTAAATAATCATAAATTTCATTCCCCCTACCAGAATTTTTATGTAATTTCAAAATCAATAGAATTTAGGTACTCCACCCATCATCTACATCGAATTCTCAATTATTCTTCCGATATTTTATAACCCATTAACTTATGAATGGAGTAGATGGTAAATAGTTTCTTGAGAAAATAATACCCAAAAAGATTCAAATCATTCATAAAAACTGCGAGTTAAACATCTTTTCTGGGATAGTTCTTTTTCATGAGGCTAATTCTATCAATAACCACATGCAACCATATTTTCCCCTTGTATAAGAATGCCACTAAAAACCAAGAAAATTGAATCTCATAATTCCACATAACACTAATAGAAATTCAAAAGAAAAAATTATGACATATATTAAATCAACACATAAAATCATCAAAGGAAAAATAAAATTTGAAATAACAAATGAAATTTTCTACATTCTAAGTATGTGTGGTCCTAACAGAAGGAAATTTAGTGAAATCCTTCATTAAATGGTAATACTTTTCTATAAAGACCTTGAATTTATAAATCTCAAGGACACTATGTGGTTCCTCCTTGGTCATAATATCATTTAAATTATCATGATCAACAAAGTCAACATGTTTAGAAACTACATGCCCTGAGATGTGTTCTTCCATGAACTAAAAGATTCATTTTAAGGCACAGTTTAATGATAAAGGTTTTTCAATATATACAGTACTTATATTAGACAATGTATATGGTCCTCCTCATTCAATTATTAAACGAATATGTGTTCCATGAAATCTTAAAAATGTAATCATGGTAATCAAAAAAATAATATTCAATAATTCTCTGAACAATATAGTATCATTAGATTACCAAAATGAATAAAAAGGTACTCTAATGGTGATAACTACTTATAATTGAAATATAATGATTTAAATAATCATTAATACAAATTTTTTTATAACCATACTAATGATAAACCATTTATGAACACTTCACCCTTTTGGTATGGTCATATATATATAATAGGAGGCTATAGATAATTTCTCTTGATTGTGACCTAATTGAATTTTTGATAGACAACACAATGGAAATGTATCCTTTTTGATTTCTTATAAATTAAAATAGGATATGCCTTTCTTAAAAATCATCGTTTGATGAATCCTTTAGAGAATATATCATCAAACTGAGTATTCAACTCCTTCAGTTCTTATCGTTCCATGTGGTAAGAGGAAAATGAGACAGTTTGGGTACCTGGTTATGTGTTGTTGGAAATTTACAAATCAATAAATGATTGGAAAATAATAAATATATATGATTAAATATTAGAAAAAATGTCAACTATTTGACGAGGTTATCCATATAATGGATCATTCTCTAGTTCAATGGAAATCATGGACATCACCTTTTCCAAATTTGGAAGAGGAGGATTTGTGTGACATGATGTCAAGTCCAATTATTCCTAAAATACGTCACTCATTACATTGTTGAGAGTAAAGTAAATCTATTTATGATAATAATTTATATGTGATTAATGATTAATTAACCAGACCATCATGATAATAAATCCCAAGTCTTCACATCTTGAACCATAAAGTCCAATGTAAGTTCAACTTCAGATAATGTGAATGAACATGAAGCTAATTAAAGGCCCTACTCATTATTCATTCCAATAGGTGTAATGATATACATAACATAAGGCTTTATCCACATATGATTATTTATAAATCCAATTATACATGTAGATATGGAGTAATATGACGATATTGTATCAAATAATATAAATATGAATGATGAATAAATTTTAATGGTACTTCCATGTATCACATTCCCAACATCATCATTCACTAGAGATCATCAATTATGTGTAAAATATTAATTTAGGAAGATTGAGGGTTGAAATCCTTTCTTCCTGAATCATCTAAATATTATATATCTCCTCTCAGGTTTTAAAATCCATTATGATAATGTGGAGCAGTTAAATGATGGTGGAATCTTTTTAATTGTATATAGAATTCAAAAGTTCCATAAATCATTAGTTCTTTTGAAAAAATATGATTACATTGTAAAAACATACCACAGTAATGGCATGAAAGAGGAATATTACAAAATACTACAAATGAGGTAATTGACGTATGCTATTGAGATCCACCACAAAAATTTCTATAATGAGGCAAATCCCACTTACATTTCCCTTTATAGTGAAAATTGGTATTTCCACGATGAGTTGGAGAAAATACAATCATTCCAATCCTTGTATCTATGTAAAACACCCCAATCATAGAACTCTCCATAACATCAGAATATGATGAGAGTTTCAATTTAAAAAATATATTATATTTGGTCAAAGGATCATATAATATAAAGGGTCTTTCATTTTTTGATTCGACACCATTGATGGTGATAAGTAAAAAATATCAATTACATAATTGGAATTCTCAGTCATAATCCAGTTAAAATCCACGAGTTTTAGTAATTCCATCAATTTAGAATAAACCATATACTCCTAATAGAACTATTAGGATAAAAGGTCCCTGAATTATTTCTTGTAAAATCCAATATTCTATAATTTCTCCACAATAGACCCGTAACATAGTCGATATGATCATCTAAACAAAAAAGAATAAATTTTCACATTGACTAAATTAGGAATCTCAAACAACTCAATAATATCGAAAAAATACATTAACAAATCATCTACATCATGATTAATATTCGAACACTATAGTGATGGAGGATTGGAATGAAAAAAAATATTTGGAATGTTCTCTATAGTCACACCGTTGGGGAAAAACCACCATATCAATGTAAAGTAAATGTATTAAAATCAATAATAGATTTTGTGCTCCACATTAAATATCTTCTACAATGTTTTGATCTACTGGAGGGTGAATATTTTATGGTTTATCATTAATTACCCACTGATTTGTTTTTCAAAAAATATATTGGATTCATGGAACTACAACAAAATCTTATAAAATATCAATTAAGAGACAAGCGATCAACAAATCTACCAGTAAAAATTAATCTTTGTTAAACAAAACCAAATCAATTATTTTTAGATGTATAGAATAAAAATATAAATATTCCACTAAGACACTTTCCACAACATCCAACGGTAAATTATGGTTTTTTTGAGATTTGAACTGGCTAGGAACATTCTCATAAACATCCAATTATATAATAAGAATCTTATCCAAAACTGAAGTCCATCAATGAATAGGTGGGCCAAACATCTGACATAAAAAATTTCTTATGATCCAAACTAGATAAAAAACCTACAAATTTTCCATGATGACATTAGAATAACCTGACGGGAATTAGTGATCCACTAGGTTTGGTGAAATTATCCATTGAATCAATAAATGTAATGTGGCCATTATTATTAATCAAGAGTTTCAATTGAATGTAAAATAAAGGATAATGTAACAATAAAATCGATTTTATAATAAAAGAATCATAAAGAGAAAAGGGACCACAATACCATGATACAAGTCTCAAATAATTAATACAACCATTCACAACTAAGGGATCATAAGCAATAAAATGTGATGCCAACTCCTAATGTTCTAGCACATAAAGTACACCATACACCTATTTTTGGTTCCATCACCTTACCTAGACCTAAAATAAAGAAATCTATGAAAACACAATATAACTTATAGACTCTTAAAAATTACAAATAGGTTTCCAACAATCATTTCATTGGATTTCTATATTATATGAATAATTTATGATTACTATAAATAAAACATTCAATAGAAAAAATTCAAAATTATAGTAGAAAAATTCGTAAAGAAACATTTACAATGTAATTTATATATCAAGTAAAACATATTTTCCCCCAATCAATACATAATCCAATCACATTTTCATATATAGATGATTAAATAATTTAATAAAAAAGTGTGTGAATAAATATTTCTAAAAAACTGAAAAGAAAAAAGAATTTTATTCATAATGAATTAATTTTTTTTGCAATCATAGCAGCATGGTTATGAGACCTAGTAGTAGCATAAATAATGATTATCACCAATCATGGTGATGTATGCAATTACTATGTATAGGGAACAACACTATGTATAAAAAAATATAATATACCTATGCAATAATCTCCCTTTCATCAAGTATTTTTTTCTGTTTCTATCATTAATCCATTTCCAGATTGAGTGAGTACTTTCTATAAATGTGCTCATCACAATCAACTACCTAGTCTGCCATGTGAATCTAGTAAAATCAAAGAGTTTACTATTGATTATAATCCATTAAAAATATATTTTAGTAATCAATTCATTTAGTCCAAATTTACATTTCAAAACAATGATTTCATTTCAGAAACAAAATTCAATAGATTTCTATATTAAACACATTTAATTCATTCCAAAAACCAAAAACTAAAATATTTTTACCAAAATTCTTTATTTTTTTTAAAGGAAAAAAACAAATTTTTTTATTTATATCCACTGATTCATAAAATTTCAATTATAAAATATCTAATTCTTTTTATTAACATAAAATTTCATTCAAAAGTAATAAATTCAATTCAAGGCCATTTTTATGGAAAATAATTATTAATTTTACATCTATCAATATAAATTATATTTTAATCACACAATATTAAACATTATAAAAAATTTATGAAAATATCGACTAATTTTTTATAAATTGTTTAGAATAAAATTTAATGTATTCAAATAAATGGTTAAGAATAGAATAAATTTCATTTGAAAAAACACACATTAATAATAATATAATATCTTTTTTATGATTTATTCTCTATGATGAAAAGATGAGGCCTCAAGAAATCGGGTAGGATCAATGATGTAAAAAAGGATATTTAGAGTAAAACAAAAAAATCACAATGTAGGTTTGAAACCTATATTGTAGTGTTTCACTATAGAAGACCTCTATGATATAGGAAATCTTAGTATAGTGTTGAAATTTCCACTGTAAATAATTTTACGGCATTACATCTGGGAAAACACTAAAACATGACCCCTACGATGTAAATATCTAGACAATGATGTAGAGTCAGTACAAAAATAAAATTGTAATGTATTAGAACAAAATTTGGATAATAATAAGATAAATATTTATTGGTATATGATTCTTGTTTAATAACATCAATAAACATGTAAATTACATCCAAGAATTAAAACTAAAAAAATTCCTCAATCAAATAAAAAATAAATAATGATTGTAACTCCCAAAAAATAGAGTGTTTGTGTCTAACTAAATCTAATTAAGAGAAAAAATCTATGGAATGTTCTGGGAAAACAAAAATTAAAAAACAAATATATACATTATCATTAATGGATTGAATGCAATCACTGGAGTTGGTATCACTATAGTATAATTATTATCTTTTCAAAATCACCTCAACCCCCTATAACACCACTACAGTGAAACAACTAAATCTATAGATTAGAATAATCCTCTACTTTGTGGTATTAATTAATTTATCATGGTAGACAATTTCTTGTTTAAAATTCCAAACAAAAATCATTTAGAATTCCATCGTCTTTTGGATGCTTAAATTACATAACATGGACATTGATCAAAAAAAGAATAGATTAAGGGAAAACATAATGAAATAATGATGATACATAAAATAAACGGTGTGGAAATTATAATCCATATATTGTTAGAATAAGTAGATTTATTAATACTGGGATAATATATATATAAACCAAACATCATTATCCTTCATAAAATGTTTTTAAAAAAATTAGATTCACATTAAATCGATAGAAATAAAAAACACAGTGATTACATAATTATTATAGGAATTTTGTTATTCCATGACCATTTCGATCATATGAGTTTGAATAATTTTTTTAGAGACCCTAAACATGACATACATGGACAATACATTACTTTTTCATAACACTTAATACATAACAAAAACAAACACACAAGGACCGTATGAGTTTACTGTCTTTGGAAACACAGAACATAATTTTCAAATTGTGGTGAAAGATCTTCAACATTTACCATAAAGATCTTCCCCTTTTTATACATAAAACCTTTCATTATATCCTAGAAAAAAGAAAACATATAATGGGTGAGCTAAAACTCTCAATATGGGTAAGCATGGATAAAATTAAACAAACCATATAAATTTGATATTTTAAACATGAACATAAAGTTTACACATCAAAATCATGAGTAGTGAAATAAATCATGGAAGTACATAAGGCATAGGTCATAAAGGAACATCAATACTGATTAAATAACATGGTAATAAAACATTTTATTGTGAAAAATATTAAGCCCAAGATATGATTTCCATAGTATCCAAGGCATTGCTTCCAATACCATCTTAGTGGACAAAGCTCCTTTCTGAATCGAGTTCAATCCTCATTCCAGTCCTGTTTCACTGAACTGGGTTAACATACTATTCCAGCCATGTATATCTAATGAGATATAAATCATTACCCAATGCATTGGATGTAGATATTTGTCCCACCCATCTCATAATGAAATCATTCTTTCTTGTGCCTCAAAATAAACATACATCATTCATAATAACCCAATGAATAAAAAGGGTTTCATAAACATCATTCCATTATAACATAGTCCATATAAAACAAAATGATATCATTTCATCATAAAAGAAGTGAAATAATGTAAATCATTGGGACACTATACTTGAAACATAAACATATGAAATAATGTCATATTAAATGTAAAATGGTTTTGATAAAACACTTGAAAAGAATTCTTGAGGAATATATACTTTCTTCTTCAAAATCATTTTATTTTCACTAAATGACAGGAAATTTTAAAAGAAAGCTATTTTATTGAAAATAGTCCTGAAATATTGTAGAGTAATATTATTTAAAATAAGGAGTTATGAAACCGTAAAAATCTGTTCATACCATATACGTTAAAAAAACATTCCCCTCATACTTTTGTCGGAAAAGTCAAAAAGTTTCCTGTACGGTAAACAAAAGAAAGATTCCTTCCATAAAACAAAGTAAAATTAAAAGAGAGGTAAATATGGAATTAAAATTATATTGAATAATATTAAATACTATATGAAAAACATTTTATGGGCAGGGAAGAAAAATATAACCTAATTATTTACGTACGTATAAGCAATCACGGATAAAAATAGATTGCAAAATAAACCCTTACCTTATGTCCAATTTCTTATGTATATGTCCAAGACTCCTCTATATTAGGTTTAAACATATTATTAACTTGTAACAGAACCATAATAATATTTATGATATCATATTTGATTCACTTATGACATTATATTATCCATTAAACTGTCAATTCCTTGTTAAAGCAGCGTTTTGGGTCAAATCGTTTCATTTATTGTTTGTGTTTTGACTTGTAATTATTAATATGATTACATAGCTCATGATTACTTAATTCCAGAATATAAAACATGATTTATATATAATATATATTCTGAGTATACATATATATAATAGATAGATAAATTGAATGAAATACACCATTCATTGAGACGGTAGGTCATACGTATGCATGAACACTGTTTTTTGTTTCCTTATATAATTGAATGGAATTAAGTAGATAATTATATATATATATATACATAAATCCTGTATCATTATTATGTCATATATTTATTGATTAAAAATTATATATACTTTATAATCATTCTTGAATTGTTAAAATGGAAAATGAATCTAATCAGGTCGTGGAGACGGTAATCCGTACGTACACACGAGTGATGATATCATTCTCATACTTATTGAATGAAATTAGAGTGGATGATATAATATCTTATAATTGGTATGATTTTATAATAATCATATATAGTTATTCTTTACACCATTATACCCATCCAAGTAGGTTGGTGGTGGAAGAACAGATTATACAACGGCGTGGAGATGGTATTTCGTACGTACGCATGCATGGTGATTTCGTTTTCCATATGATGTATAGAAGGTGAAATTGGGTATTATAATTATTATAATAACATATAATTATATTAGTGATACTTATGTTATTACTTTATAATGAATCAACTAAAGAATAAGAAGTTGAAGAAGAAAGAAAACTTGAATGAATCAGTAGATGATATTACCTCTTCTTCAACACACCTCTTTTTTTATTTCTCTTAAGGTACTAGAGATGGACTTTTGAGGAGACCAGAACCTCTATAATGTTTCAAGGGATGTTGATAAGGTAAATGGGAAGGGTTTTTCCAAACTTGAAATCCCAAAATTGTGTAAAGAGAAGAGGGAAGAGGTTCCCTTTTATAAGGGAGAAGAGAGGCACCTTAGAAAAAACTTAAAATATTATTTTATAAAAAAGTCATATTCGGTTTATAAGAGCTCAAAATTGATTTATATATATGATGAAGTGTAGATGGGTCGAAATAATCTCAAAAAATAGGTTTTAGACGAGTTTAGGTTACTATTTTAACCTTATCATTTAGATTTAAATCTAAGTTAAATAATTTTACTTTTACCATGTCTTCTTGTTTTCTTACACTATATGGTTAATAAACATACTATAACAAGAAAAACGAACCCAAAGTGGGTCATTATTAATATATATAACCTTATCTAAGTCATGTGGACTAACCTCATATTTTTATGAATAAAATAACAATTAATAATATAATATTTGTTTTAAAAACAATATTATATCAATTTTGAAAATATTTGGTAATTGATTTTTGTGAAAATCATAACAAAATGATTAGTTCAAACAAAGTTAATTAACTCTATACTAACATGTAATATTAACATATAAAATTAGTGTAATTCCTAAAAAGTCTCAAATTACATTTATTTTCTTATTTTATTATCAATTATGTTAATATTTCATTAATGAGGTAACTAATGCATAATCAATCTGACATAAATAAATTAAATAATTTAATGTCTAAAAACTCTAAATAAAATACCATTATGTACGAAATATTTTTAGGTTTCTTATTAATATTTATATTCGAATTAATCTTATGTATAACCCTATATAAAAAAGTTTTTTTCTTATTAAACATTGATTTAAACTATTTTAACTCTTCTTTAAATAAAATAATAATAAACGTCATAATCTAATAAAAGTGTCCCTAAAGGGTAATATTTAATTCCTAAGGTTGATTTTGGTAGAATTAAACTTATCCAATAGAATTAGTACATGTGTTAGGGTAATAATTATATCATTCCTACCCTTAATTACCCTATTTACTTTTAACTGTGGTAAATAAAAGAAAAAAGTTATTATTCACCAAAAATTGTTTTTATCTTATTGAACCACATTTTACTCTTTTATATTAACCTTCTCTCTCGAATTTTAGAAACTCCACTCATAGAAGTGGTAAAATTATTTTTTATGTAAATTTTCAAATTCTCCAAGGAGGTGGGTAATAGATGGCGAAAACATCAATAATATATATATATATATATATATATCAAATTATAATAAAAAGACTACAATGAATTACATAGAACTTATATAGATATTATGTATCAATTTTGACCTAAGGTAAATTTACATAAAATAAATAATTATTCAAATAAAAATCTTGTTTTTAAATAGTAACCTAGTGTTTTCACTATTCATAAAAAATTTAAAGTTTTCAGAAAAATACCAAAAATTCACCCTTGGCTAATTTCAATATTCCGAATCCAAAAATGAGGTCCATTTTAAAAGATAAAATTTATAAAATTTCAAAAACTAGGTATTACTATTCATAACGGCTAGTTCATAATAATATTATAAAAATATCTCATTTAGTGAAACATGGTATTGCGTACTACACACGCTATCGAAGAAGGTCTTGATTGCGTGTAATGCAAGCCATGTTAGGACTGCATGTAGTGAAACATTGTTTTTTGTTACATATAACATTATCAAAACATATTTTATTTATAAATTAAACAAAATCTATACTCAATGTTGCGTTGAATAATTTCCACAAAGCGAACATGAACTTGTGTGTAACACGATCCAAGAATTGTGTTGTGTATACTGCAAGCTAATACAGTGTTGCGTATAGTACAAGATAATCTTGGTTTAGTGTATAATAGAAGACATCAATGAAATTAAAAATAATACATCTCATAAAAATTTGGGGTGTTACATTCTACCCTCCTTAAAATGAATTTCTCCCTTGAAATTAATCAGGGTTATAAATTGTTTACTACATGAAGGTTTCGTTCATAGAAAACCACATCGTAAAAGGAATACTAAAACATAATTTTAAAATTTAATGTATGAAATGTAATGATTACCCAAATTAACTCAGCACTGGGTTTCCACATTGGAGAACATAGTTGGAAATAAGGATATGGAAGAAAAACCTAACCATAATGTTCTGATAAAGAGTGGTAGAGGACATGGCTATGAAAAAGACAATAGTCACAATGCCAAAAATGTGTGATGATTTGTGGTACAATCTGATTCATCAAATATAAGGACACTAGGAAAACATTTTGGGTTTTCAATATCATTTCCCTAAAGTTGGAAAAATTGAATTATAAGAAATACTTACTTGATTTTGGTGCAATATCACTATTTGTTTATGCCATGAACAATTTACACTTCATCTCTTAAAGAAATGAAGTTGAATTTTCCTTCCGTGAAGTGTTAGAAGATCGTATGATAGTATGATATGTCATTCCACCTGTCTCAAACATAAGGTTAGAAAATGTTTTATACAAAATTCCATCTATGGTTAGATTATTCATATATGGTTCCTAAAATGGACTTATACTTCATCTATCATAAATCATAATAAAATAAAACTAGTTTCTACTAACCAGGGACTTCCTGTAGGCTAGTGGTAGGTGATAAAGTCCTGTTGCACTTCGGTTGTGGATTTTATTCCCTGCAACCTTGTCCAACGCGATGGGTTTTCGCCCGTCCTGCAGGTTTTCCTTTTTTCTAAAACTAAATTATTATAACATCCCATCAATAATATCGGAAAAATATCTATCATTGTACAAAACTAACTTATTTCCAACATAATCCATTCCAATATTTAGGCTTATCCAAAATACTTTTGTCCATGCTCATATTATAAAGAATGTTATTAATAGAAATGTCATCTACTGAGCATGTGGATACCATCATTTATCCCTCATATATCACAAGATATATCTTGTTGATCGCATTCTAAACATGTGAATACCTTAATCTTGTATTCTCTTTCAACATAAATTACCATATAACCTCAGTGAAAACATTAATGTTGTCAAAATATATCTCTTTCCACATACCAAAATCCAAAAAATTCATTATACTCAAACCATGATATCACTTTGTCCTTATAATAGTCATGATCTCAGGAATACTATCAAAAATATTAATTTCTCTTTATACCTTCATTTTGCACATATCATCTTCTTTAAAAAAATATTTCAATCACTTTTCAAGGTTATCGATGCCGTATTCTTATGGAAAACCACAATGGACCAATACATAGATATTCCAATATACCATAAAAGTACATCGACAAAATTATTCTTGAACACCCATACATAAACACTCCAATCCATCATCTTCAATGATTGTCATGGAAGAAGTCCTTCCTTGATTTTTAAATAACCTCTTAGGTCAGGGCATTGAGTTGGGTAATGCCCATGTTCTCCACAGATAAGACATCGAACTCCATAACAGTTTGTCACTCTATGACCATTCTCTCCACACATATAACATTTTCCCCTCCATTTGATTTATTCAAAAAGGTTCTTCTACCCTTCATTAGATATCTCAATGTTCCTTTCTCTATGTTCCTCAACATTCGAACATGCATAAAAGTACATCTTCCTCTTATTTGATGAATTAGGAATACCAATAAAGTTCACGTTGTTAATCATATATCTTGATGAATAATTCAACATAATCCCAAAATCATTCTTTCAAGGAATTATGGAATTTCGTTTCTCATAGTCACCAATTTGTCCGTTGGATTCAATGTTGACCATATTCCTTATGGTTCCCACTATTGACTAATACCAAAATTCATGGGGTAAGAAACAATTAAAATAATGGGGAACAACATAATCATAAAAAGTCTCTTATGGGATTTTTAACTTATCCCACATTCATTAATCCATGACATCTTAGGATCATCCTAGGTTGTCTACATAATTCTAGAACTGTAACCTATAGTTATACTAAACCATAGGGAAATACTTAGACATAACTTAGAAATATATCTAGGGATATCACTAATGTTTTCGCATCCTAGTTTCAAAAGGTTAACTAAACCTTTCATCTGATACCAACTGTAGAGATCCCAAACATGACATAAAGGGACATTACATTACTTTTGTGGAAGACTTAATACATAAAAAAAGTAACACATAAGGACCGTAATAGTCTAGTGTCTTTGTAAACTCGGAACATAATCTTCTAATCGCGGTAAAAGATCTTCAAAATTTCCCATAAAGATATTCCCCTTTTGGATTTTTACCTAAATCCCTTCTGTATATCTAGGGGAAAAGAAAACATATAAAGCGTGAGATCAAATTCTCAGTAAGGGTAAGCATGGAGAAAATAAAACAAACCATATACATTTGAACTTCAAAACATGAACATAAATCTTACACATCAAAATCATTAGTTGTGAAATAAGTCTTTGCAGTACATAAGACATAGGTTATAAAGAAACATCAATCATTATAAAATAGCATGGGAATAAAACATTTTATTGTGGAAAACCATTAAACACATGATATGTTTTCTATAGGAGCCAAAGCATTTCTTCTGAGACAATCTCAGTGGAAAAACACCTTTCTAAATCGAGTTCACTCCTCATTCCAGTTGTGTATCACTTACCCGGATTAACTTACAATTACAACAATGTCTATCACATGAGATATAAATATTTACCCAATTCATTGGAGGGATATATAAGTCCATCCAATCTCATAATGATATCATTATTTCTAGTTTCACAAAATAAACACACATCAATCATAATAACCTAATGAATAAAGTGGGTTTCATAAACATCATTCCATCATAACATAATCCATATAAAGAAAATGGATATCATTTCATCATAATAGAAGTGAAATCATGTAACTCATAGAGTAATTATACTTGAAATATACAAATATTAAATAATGTCATCTTAAATGGAAAATGGTTTTGATAAAATAGATGAAAATTATTTTTGAGAAAAATATCCTTTCTTATTAAAAAATCATTTTCTATTCAAAAAATTCCATGACATTTTAAAACAAAATAATTTTGATGAAAATAATGATGAAATATTTTTTATTAAGGTTCTTTAAAATAAGAATTTATGAAACCTTAAAAATCCTTTCATACCGTATGAGTTTAAAAAAACATTCTCCTCGTACTTTTGTCAGAAAAGTCAAAAAGTTCCTCGTATATTAATCTATATAAGGATTCCTTCCATAACACAAAGTAAAATTCAATTATGGGTAAATATGAAATTAAACATGCATAGGATAATAATAAACACTTTATTAAAAACCTTTTATTGGCATGGATGTAAAATATAACCCCAATAAATACATACGTGGAAGCAATCTCAGATAAAAATGAGATTGCAAAATTATCCCTTACCTTATGTACAATTTCTTACATATGTGTCTGAGACTCCTTTATAGTGGGTTGATGAATATTATCAACTTGTAATAGAACCATAATAATAATAATAATAATAATGATATCATATATGATTCACTTACGACTTTATATTATCGGTTCATTTGACAATTCTATGTTAAAGCAGCGTTTTGGGTAAAATCATTTCATTTATCATCCGTGTTTTGACTTGTAATTATTAATATGATTACAAAGATAATGATTACTTAATTACAGAATATAAAACTTGTTTTATATATAATATATATTCATAATATACATATATATAATAGATCTATAAATGAAAATAAATACACCATTCATGGAGACGTTAGGCTGTACGTACGCATGAAAGTTGTGTTTCGTTTCCTTATTGAACTGAATGGACTTAAGTAGATGACATACATATATATATATATACATAAATCTAGTAGAATTATTATGTCATATATTTCATGAATACTTATTATATATACTTTGTAATCATTCTTGAATTGTTAACATTGAAAATGGTTCTCATCGCATCGTTGAGACGGTAATCCGTACGTATGCACGAGCGATGATATCAATCCCATATTTATTGAATGGAATTGGAGTTGATGATATAATATCATAGAATCGGTATTATGTTATGATAATCATATATAGTTATTCTTTACACCATTAAACCCATCCATGTAAAGTGGTGCTGGAAAAAAAGATTATACCACGACATGGAGAAGGTATTCCGTACGTACGCATGCGCGGTGATTTCATTTTCCAGAGGATGGATAGAAGGTGAAATGGGGATGTTTAATATTTATAATAGCATATCAGTATATTATTGATAATTATGTTATTAATTTATAATGAAACAACTAAATAAGAAGAAGTTGAAGAAGAAAGAAAACATGTAAGAATTAGTAGAAGAGATTAACTCTTCTTCGACGTGCCTCTTTTTAGCGTCATCTTAAGGAACTATAGTTAGACTTTGGAGGAGACCAGAACCTCTATAATATTTCAGTGGAAGTTTTGAATGGAAATGGTAAGGGGTTTTCCAAGCATGAAAGCTCAAAATTGTGTAAAGAGAAGAGGGAGGAGGTTCCCTTTTATAAGGGAGGGGAGGGGCACCATTGGAAAAACATATAATATTATTTTATAATAAATACATATTAGTTTTATAATAGCTCAAAATTGATTTATTTTGAAGCTAAAGTGGGGATGGTTTCAAATAATCTAAACCAATAGGATTTATACATGTTTAGGTTACTGTTTTAACCATATCATTTATATTTAACTCTATGTTAAATAATTTAACTTTTACTGTGTCTTCTTGTTTTCTTACACTGTATGGTTAATAAACAATCTATAATAAACCAAACGAACACCAAGTGGTTCATTATTAATATATATAACATTATCTATTTCATTGGTCCTAGACTTATATTTTTATGAATAAAATAACAATTACTAATATAATATTTGTTTTATAAACTATTGTATGTCAATTTTGACACTATTTGGTAATTGATTTTTGTGAATATCATAAAAACATTATAATTTTGAAAAAATTTAATTATATCAATACTAACATGAAATATTAACCTATAAAGTTAGTGTAATTCATAAAAAGACTCAAATTACATTTATTTGTTATTTATATTATCAATTTTGTTAATATTTCATTAATAAGATAATTACTGCATCATCCATGTGTCATAAATAAATTAAATAATATAAAGTCTAAAAATTATAAACAAAATTGTATTATGTAGGAAATATTTTTAGTTTTCTAATGAATATTTATAGTCGAATTTATCTTATGTATAACCCTATATTAAAAATGTTTTAGTTATTAGACTTTGATTTTAACTATTTTAACTCTTCCTTAAATAAAATAATAATAAATGTCCATATCTAATCCATGTGGACCTAAAGGGTAATATTTTATTTCTAAGGTTTTTTTAGGTCGAATTACACTTATCCAATAGAATTAAGACATGTTTTAGGGTAACAATAATATCATTTTTATCTTTTAATTACCCTATTTACATTTAACTATGATAAATAAAAGTTAAAAGTTACTATTCATAAAAAATTATTTTTATCTTATTGAACCACATTTTACTCCTTGATATTAACCGTGTCTCTTGGATTTTTGAAATTCGACTCATAGAAGTAGTATGATTATTGTTTATGTAAATTTTTTATATTCTCCTATGAGGTGGGTAAAAGACGATGAAAAGTTCAATAAAGTTTATATATATATATAATTATAATAATATTAATCCAATGAGTTAAATTGAACTTATATAGATATTATGTATCAATTTTGACCTATAATTAATATAAATAAATTAAATAATTATTTATATAAAAAGTCTATTTTTAAATAGTAACCCACTGTTTTCACTATTCATCAAAATTGAAAGTTTTCAGAAAAATAAAAAAAATTCACCTTAGGAAAATTTCGATATTCTGAATAAAAAAATGATGTCCATTTAATAATATAAAATTTATAAAATTTCAAAAATTGGGTATTACCATTCATAACGGCTATTTCATAATAATATTATAATAATATCTCATTTATTGAAACTTGGTATTGCATACTACACATGTTATCGAAGAAGGTCATGATTGCATGTAATGCAAGCCAAGTCAGGACTGCGTGTTGTGAAAGCTCCGTTTGGTGTTTCTTATAACATAATCAAAATTTATTTCATTTATACAATAAAAAAATCTATACTTAATTTTGCGTGGAATAATTTCCTCAAAACAAACCTGAAATTCTGTGTAACACGAGCCGGGAATAGTGTTGCATATACTACAAGATAATACGGTGTTTCGTATAGTACAAGCTAATCTTGGTGAAGTGTATAATAGAAGTCATAAAAGAAATTAAAAAATATATATCTCATAAAATCTCAGGGTGTTACAATTTTCATATTTATAAATCTGCACTATGTCACAAAAAGAAGAAAAATAATCGATTCTAAATATAGTGATATATAATGGAAAATAAAGGATAGCTCTATGGATACTGATTTTTAAGTTAATGTAGACGATTCTTGACCTTTAAAACATAAAGTAGTTACATATACTAATCAATAAAAGATAATGTATTATAATGATAATGAGTACTAGTTTTCACATGCAGTATGTACACATACATGAAAAGGGGATACGCAAATATTATTAATATTCTCTTGATATATGAAATACATGAGAAATAATATGAATGAGTTAATATTCATTAATGACTTTGATTGAAGAAGTACAATAGAAAAATTATTTGTAATCATATATAAATGTATATTATAATTTTTTCAATGAGGAATTACAAGTGTGAAAATATTTATTATTAAATATTTGAGAACAAATATGATAAAATCTGATACTATATCTTTTATATACGATATTTGGGAAGGGTAGCAACAATATTTTTTTTGTGAACAATTTAAACTGATAGATTGATATTAATTTAAGATGTTATTAATATGCAATTCAAAACTGCATACTAAATTAATTGAGAAATTCCACAATTATTGGATAGTGAGAAAGATCATGAATTTTTGGTTAGTTTCCTTATTTCTTGATTATTTCAAGAATATAACTTGTTATCTATTTTAAATTATGGAAAATAATATCTTGATTTAGTCCATAAGTAAAAAAATATTTATAAATTTATTTTCCATCAGATTATTATACATTGGATTTATGTAAAAATCAACAGTGTGAATTTAGTGTTGGAGAATTCCAATGGGCAGTTGGTGACATTATGTGATGCAATATAAAATTCCACATATGTTTCTTAGTAGTCAAAAAATATGTGTTGGTGGAATCTTGTAATATATAGTGGAACACCATGGGAATAATTGTAGATGGGAATGTTGCTTTTACTTGTGCTAACATCCCACATATATTTATGAACCTACAATTGGGAAGGAAAACTAGTTCCATAAAGTAGTTGTTCATTTTACTAAACCACGAAAAGATATTTTGTTTTGTTTTTTACAAACATTATTGATTATATATAAGATAAAATTACCCAAATAGATGATATATTATTAAAAAAGTAATTCAAAATCAATATTAATTAAAATATGAAGATAATAATTTTACACTAGAAGCCACACACCACGATAATTTAGTCAACACTTAGACAAGAGTGATGTTTTCATTTTCCCTTAAGAATAAAGGTAAGATATTTTATAATTTATTATAATTAATCAAACATAATTTTTCTATAAATATATTTTGTATAAAAAATTACAATAGACAACCAAGAATTTTAGTGAAGAATACCATAGTACAACTCTTTTCTATTTGGTAGTCTACATGCTCACACTGATGATTTTATGTTTCCCATTCGGGGTGAAATTGATGAATAAAGATTAATCCAATGAAATAATAAAATATCTGAATATTTATTACAATTTTTTAATCATGATATGCTGGATACAACATTTACTGAAAATTTCTATGATTATATAAAATTTAGATTACTCATTTATGTCTTATTCCAATTTCGTGAGAAAATTGTTTTGGCCTATACATTATAACTTGTATGGATTATAATATGATTAAAAAATATAAGATATGGTAAGCAATTCTATTAAAATATTTGGGTATGGATTAGAGTACTATAAGTTTAATTATCTTTGTTAATGAGAGGATATTTGGTGTCTTTTTACAGGGGAGGGAGATGACATGGTTGGAATATTTCAATTAATCAAAATAAATGAACAACATAATAAATACATAGGAATTAAAACCGAATAATATTAAAATAATAGAATATATAGGTTTTAAATATATCTCTCTCAAATGATTAATTATTTTTAGGTAATTGTAACCTTTATCTGTTTAGATTTACCCATAATTAGCCACTATTGTTCTTTACTGTAATAATGAGTTTTTCCTCAATTACAATTAATAATGACCAATAATTAATATGATAAAATTAAATAATATTGATAATTATTTTTCATAAAAAATAATCAATTTATAAAAATTCAACACCTATATATAGAGAAATTACTCTCCAAATAAACTCTTATGGCCCCATAAAAACAGTTTTAATGAAAAATACATTTATATGTAAAAAAACTATTTTACTACAAAACTATAGAATAATTAGATTAAACTAATGATTAATGGTTTTTAGTATTTCAAAATAAACTAATAACATTTATAATGAATATTTTTTTAAATTTATAACTACATTTAGAAAATTAAGCTCTCTATAAAATAAGTTTTCTTTTTTTATTATTCACTGAAAAATTAATCTTACAAAAAAAAATATACCTCATTTTGATAATTTTGATATGTTAATATAAAAATTTATAACCTTTTCAATTATGAAATTCTGTAATTTTTGAATAAATTACATAAAATATTTTCTCATAAAAATAAATGGATTTTATTTATCAAAATGTATTTTTAAATAATAAAATGAAATTAGAAAATATTGATTGTTTAATTATTAATTATTAATAAATAATTTTTTTTGGAAACAATGAATATATAAAAAAATGGGTTTACTCTAATTCATACCGTCTATCTCAATAACTAGTTTATAATATTTCTATTTAATGTAATAATACTTTAATAGCATATCACGATCCTTTATAATTTACTGATGTATATAATGAAAGTCATCGATGAAATTAAAATTACCATAAGAGAAATATATCATAAAAATAAGTAGGTCCCATTATACCCACCTAATTATAACTTTTCACTTGAAATATCCTTAAATTAATTTAAAAAACTGATGGTATTTCTTCTAGATCATTCAGTCTGGTTCCCACATGGCTTCATCAAATTTATAGTTTCACTCAAACAATTTCTCTTGTAAAAAGATATTTTTTCTTAGAATATGTTTTTCTCAATCTACAATATCCATATGTTTTTTCACAAAAGAAATATAATTCTATCTCTATATAAACACCGATTTTATTAGAGGTGTAATATCAAATATCAAGTTCGTAAATATATCCAGAACATGAGAGAGATTTAGTGAAAGCATGTGTAATCCTAAACTATCCAAATACAATCAATAATTTTTATTAGATAGATTTATCTAGTGATTAACATTATTTTTTTTCAATTCCCATTATCTTCTTCCATAAAAAATCAATTAATAATAGCTTAGCACTATTATATTACTCTATATCACACCGAAACTTTCAAAGATAAATTATCTATTTACTCTTAGATTTAGTAATGTTGTGTTGAATGATTAATTAATGTTTTGTATTTTCCACATATAAAATAGATCCTAATGAATTTATTTTTCCAACATCCTCAAATTTTTTATAAGATCTTCACTCTATTACTTATAAATCTTTATAAAGATCAATCAAATTGATCTAATAAAAGCTATTTTTTAAGACAATTCTACTAAGGGAATATTTTGATCCTATCCACAATTGAAATGACCTGAAAAAGATCAAAACATGTCTTCTAAATAATTAATGTTCAACTCAATCATACCATCTATCAATGGATTATATGAAGTGATAATGATAAAATATATATTCTATGATTTTTTATGATTTTAATATAAAATCTAATTAAAACTAAAATTCATATCATGTACAAATTTAATGTAGTAAAATATGGAACCATTATATTTCTATATTGATTATCCATTAAGGATTATCATCAGTGAAATATTCTTAGATTAAAATAAAATGTTATTATTTCATTTGATGATCAATGAAATCATAAAAATAATGGGTTCCATTAAAATTTTGTTGAGTCTAATGATAAAATATAGCAAAATGCTTTCCATTTTAAATTAATGTATGGATATTTCTGATAACACCCCTTAGAAATATGGTTTTCATCCATATCATTCTGATATAAAATAAATCAAGATACACACTTTTGAATAACCATTTTTTTGTTATCACGTAAAAAATACTCTTTTAGATATATTTTTTGAACCTCCCTCGACTAATAACCTCCATTTAATCTATTTACCTAAAATTATAATTTATATAAGTCATAATATATGGATTTAAGTACAATACCATTAATAATGTGGAAGTAGATATTTTGAGATATCATCAGACCAAGTGAAATCCAAACAGATTATATTATTTGTGAGGTCGTATCATACTAGATTTCATTCCTGATAAAAAAGTGTAATAGTGGAATTAATACTCATAAAGAAGTCCATACATTCCATATATGGATTAGTTATTCACCACGAAATGGGAATAATACCATTCATTAGGATTTCACAATAATTCATGAATAAAATTCTATACATAAATTATTATAACCATTTGTTCATGTGACGGTAACTAAATTGATGACTCCTATCATATTTTCCTTAGGGAGATGAAATTATTCAACATGATAAACTGAAACATCCCAAAACCATTCCATTTTGAGAATAAAATACTTTTTTCGCACCCTAAGGGACCTCGGTTCCATTTTGAATCTCGAAAAAAATTGATTATAATTAATTTATATACATTAGGTTTAAAAAGTTAATGTTTTTAATAGAAAATTGTAATTTCCAAAACTTCTGAATATATTCAAATACATTATATCAACAAACTCATATCTCAATAAACATTTTTTAAATCATTTCACTACATTAAAACCACTATTATTCTTTCCATGTCTGATCAGAAATAGAATTTGGAAAATTTGGGATTAAATACATTTTGGCCAAACCTAACGTTGAATGATGATAAATGGGCATCACCAAAATACTACACCCTCAAGTATGATGTTAATAGGAAACAAAATCAATCCATAAAACATATCAATCCATCAAAATAATAGTTAAACATATAAACATTTTTCATTATCTTCTATCATTCAAAATCTTCCTTCTCTTCCTCTTTAATCCTATCACTGATGGATTGTTAAAAATTCATCTGCGATCATAATAATCAATCCATTTTCCCCATGATGTTATGATCTATATTCTTTAAATAATTTACTATTTTATCTATTTTAATCTTTATCATGGAAAAAGGATCATGGTAATTTTGTCCTAGAGTATTAGTCTACTAGTTTTCCTTCTTATGGTGGTAGTATATTAAATAATCATATTCATTATCAAATTCCAAAAATAAACTTTTCTCATATTTAATTGTTTCTTTGTGAACATATATTCAAGTATTTTATGACTAGTATATATATATATATATATATATCACAATTTCACCATAAACATAATACCTCAAAATATTTAATGAATAAAATCATAAATTTGATCTCCAAATAAATTGTTGTGTGGTTTTATCATGATATTTCAATAGGAATGTAGAATAATATAAGAAAATGTTATTCAGAATAAGAATGAATCATATACTCATATATGATGCATTGATGTATAAAGCTAACCCTTATCCATTAGAGAGTATCGTAAGAATGGGTTTAAAGACCCCCATTCTTTTCAGATCCTAGATACTATCCTCACATTCTTCAATCAGTAAAAACTAGGATCCATTAATTTTCATCATCTATAGGGGATTTTATAGTAAGGAAAATTTATTTACAAATAAACGATATTATCTGTACCACCCAAAAAAACAATGAATCTTAACTTCCATGGATGGACTAGTCTATTTACTAATAACTTCCATCTTTTAGGGATATACCAATATACCCTCACAAGATATTATTATACCAATTAATGAAAACTTTTGTTGAAAACATTCAAACCTATTAATGTTTTGACATACCATCTCCTTTCTCACGATTTCATCAAAATATTAAATTTACCTCAATTATATTCCTTCCCTAAGAAATATATAATAATATCATATATAATTAATAATAAAAACAGAACAAGGTATCCTATAAAGAAACTATTTATATGATCTATGAAGATGATATTGGAATGTTTAATTAAAAATGGAATTAATATAAATTCATAATAATCGTACCTTATAAATAATATAACTCCTAAGCCTCAATTATCTTCAGTGAAAATTATATTTTAATAAAACTATTAAATAATTCACACTATAAAATATCATGTTATTGAAATTATAATTTGATAGGATAGATATATGTTTCAAATATACCTTTCCCAATATTCGTAGATTATTTTTTTGACATTTTACATTAGAAATAAATCAATATGAATAATTGAAAAGTAATTTTTTTTACTGTTCCTATTTTTATTTGTTATAAAGTGGTATAATAATTATAATTTTACATTTATTTATAATAAATATTAAATGTTTAATTATATTATCATGTAAAAGTTAAAATGTTATATTTAAAATAAAAGGTTTTTAAGTCATAATGTCAGAAGTTTATATTAAAATTAAAATAATAATTAATGATGAATAATTAAACTGAAACATAGAGACTAAATATATATATAAAAATAAATTTTTAAATCCAGCTAATGATTATTAAAATTTATGTTGTTAATATAATATCATCTTATATATGAAAATTTTATTTATTGGAAACTTATTTTTGGGAATATTTATGGCTCCATTTTTATATTAAAATCCCCATATACTATAGTTTTAATTAGATAAAAAGGTTTTTAAATTTGGAATCCTTATAACTAATATTTTGAAATAATTTCAAGTAATGTTTTTCATAAATAATAGTTAAAATATATAAATTAATTTCCTCCGTAATGGATATGATGGGTTTAACTAGAGAATTAAACAAAAATTTAGCGGGTTTTCCAAATGATCATATAAAAAACTTATTTTGGAACCATAGTTACACAATAAAATATCACATATTTTAACATAATTTAATTTGGATTAATGTTTCTTGGGGGTGAATTTATCTTTTCTATTCATTTGATAAATATATAACTGGCTTCCATGAAGTTCCCCTCCACCACATATAAAAACAAGCCTCCTCTACTAACATATTCATGCATATATAATATTTTACTCAAAAAACCCTATAAAAAATCTCTCCCCAACATCCTTATCAATATTTTATAGTTCCCAATATTACAAATACTTACACTATGATATTTAATTAGATATCCAAAGGAGGTTCTTCTATTTGACGGTAATTGTCTTAACTAATATTTTTTTTCTACATAATATTTTACATTCAATTGAAAAATTAAATTTATAACATAAATAATCATAATATATCCAATATGTTATTATTTAACTCATTATTACTCCTAATTATTATCTATCTCCTTCTATGTAAATTGGTATATAAATTCATCACTCTTTTGAATGGACGACTTCACTCTCACTGACTGATTTAATATGTTGTGCAACATCGAATTAACCGGATAGTCATAATTAATATAATAATTAATATTTAAATGAAAAAATTAAATGATTATAATTAAATTAATTGAATATAGCATACACTTAAATACCCTTAAACCAATTAAGAGAATTATGTTACTGTTCATGTGTTAATAGAACATACCATAACTGTGATGTGATGTGATTTATATTATGTTTCCAACATTCAAGAATGATTCTAGAGTGTAATATAATAAAAATTAATATATTTATAAAATTAATATCAGTATACATATGATGTATCGGTATTTAGTATATATTAATTGGAACTACCATGATATAACATGAATGATTAAACAATGTAGTTAACTCCCTAAACAATTGTAATACGGAAATATAATTGAATAAATAGTGGTAAGTTTTATTATGAGGGTAATATATGTCATTAATAAAATCAATATGTTCATTGTGTAAAATAATATATATTTTTTAAAAAATATACATGATGTAATAAACATTCAAATAAAAGGGAATTTTGATGTAAGGGATTTCATCTCAGTTGACTCTCAATTAAGCCAAATTTTTTATTATAAACCCATTCACATTAATGTGGATTATATACTGAATAATTGATTTAATTTATTTAAATATATATTTATTCATGATTATTAATGTTTTCACTGTATTATATTCTTCCAATGGGTTACAATTCAAATGTTACCAAATATAAATGTATATATTTTACAATATCACTTTCTTCATGGGTGGTTTTTAATTTTGTTAAAGTAATATTATCATTTATCATTAATAATATACAATAATTTTATTATAGAATAAATATTTAAATCATTTTCATATATTATAAAAAAAAATTACTCTCATTGGTAATTGAGTAAAATATTAAATGGTTAAAAGAAAAATAGATTATATTTCCCCATTAATCAGATATATTATTTTCCATGTCCATGTTTATTTGGATATTTTTTAAATAAATAGAAATTATATAATAAATTTTTCTATCATGTATATTTAATTTTTTCTATAACATTTTATAATTGTTTTAAAGGAATCATTCAACATTTTTAGGTTCTTTTTTTTGAATTTCCTTATAAAACATCAAAATCAAAGTTTTTTAATGTATATAATGATAAAATTTATCCTTACCTCGATAAAAATTTTAAAAAATTTATACTAACTGATATATTTTCAATGGTTTTGTAAGAAAAAATAATTATTAAATCATATTTTAATATTTCACACTCATTACATTTTTTCAACTGAAGATCATGATTTTATTAATATCCTATATTCCTGTAAAAATGCTGGTTATCTACTATATCCAACTGCTTTTATGATCATTTACATTCTCTTGTAATAGTAATTTTTATTTCATAATTTTATATTAAATTTAATCTATATTTACTTATTATCTATAATATAAATTCTTATATTTTAAACCATATATCATATCTACAAAAAACTCTTCGCTATGAAGGCTATTGGTTGACTTATGAAATATTGATATTCAGTTTACATTACTCCTAAAATAATATATTTTTAAGGCACGTTTTTATGAAATAAATTGATCATTCAATATACGTGTAATTCACAAGACATGTATTTATGGGTGAAGTCCAAAATTATATACTTTCTCAATTCATCTCTATGTCTCATAATAAAAATAGGGATAAAATATTAAATGTGTATTTACCCATATTTTTAAATTTTCATGTAGAAAGGTCTTAACTCTGGATATTTTATGATTTAAAATATAATTAAATCAAATATAATGAATTTCATTACATAATAGTTTAATTATATTTTTCCATGATAACATGGAATTGACATTATCCACAATAACTTTTCATTATCAAGTTATAATTAAATGGAATCTATTTTTAGTTATCTTCCATTCTATCTTAATTATTACATATTTACTCAATATAGTATCTATTTTACTTGACCGTTAATTTGAATTTTATCGTACCATTATATTGTTTCCCTTCCTTTGGTTATGTAAATATATTATTTGATTGTGATTTATGGATAAATAGTGATTAGTTTTGTATAAATTTTTATTATATTTCTTATGTAAATTGTTTATCATGTATGTATTTGGTTCTCAATGACAACTAAACTGATCAAAACTAGGGGATGCGATCACATTTATCTAATCCAATATAATAATGTAGACACTAGTCTGGAATACTAGATTCAGGGATGTTTAATTTTGTATAGAGGTATGTTAGTAGATATTATGGGAACAATATTTAGGAAAATAAAAATCATTAAACATGAGCCTGTGAAAAACATTGAGTATTAATATTAATATATGTTAATATATAATAAAATTAATGTGTAGATTATTATGTTTTCATACCAATACCTAATTTTATACAAAGTACTTTTTGATTATATTTTGGAATAGTTTTTCCTATGTTTAATAAATACAAACTTATATTATTTGGTTTTAATTTATTTTCACAATTTATATGTCAACAATAGAAAATAAACACCATGGTTTTACACTCCAATTGGATAATGTTATCATAATTAAAGTCTTAATGACAAACAATTATGATGAAATTGAAAAAATATTTATAATATAATGATATTCCCAAGGAAACACAGATTTTGATTCTAAGATTAAAAATGAATATATTTTTTATATATGTTAAGTTTTAAATAGGTTTCATAATTCTATGATATGAATTAAAATTCATTACATCATGTACAAATCCAATTTATTAATTTTTTATAAATGGAAGTCGGCTGAATGAATTGTGTCAAAATGCAAGATAAATATATAAATTTACCTACTATGAAATACATTATTTCTAGTACTAGAACATATTAAACCATCAAAGTATTATAGAAACATAATTTGGTTATGAAAAATAAAATTGGCCAAATTTTGAAACCAATTTTCCATCGATTTATTATACTTTTTCTATATATTCATGTTATAAATCCCACGTAATTTATTAAAAAAATAATGATTCAGTAAATGAGTAATGGATTATTTCCCTTGAAAATATATTTTTGGGCATTGAATTCCATGAAATTATAAATATTGTACTGGAAGTATGACATTAAAAGGGTTATATTGATAAATGGTTTTATTTGAACATTATAAATAGAAAAAATATTTAACATAAGTTATGAAATTTAGGATTTTAAATTGAAAACATTATGACAAATATCTCCCATATGAGAAATAGAATGATATGAAGACAAGGTTCCTCTGTATAATGAAAAATTTTGAATAATACATTGGGGAGTATCAGTCCACCTTTACAAGAATAGCCACATATGTAGCTGATAATATTCTTAATGTAGAGAGTAATGATGAAAATTTATATAAAGTCTCGATGCCCATCCAATAAATGTAACTCATTTCTCAAACTTCTTTAATATATTATTGTATGATTTTATGAATCAGAAAGGTAAAGAAATTATATTCCAGATCCCACATATTCAAGGGGAATTATTCATTGAATAGTTCCGTCAAACCCCATGGAAAATGGAATGCACCAAGGAAGAAAAATATTATTATTAAATCTAATTCACATGTAAATTGTGTAATGAAACATCATAGAAAAATATTGATGTTCATTGGAATATGTTGTAAATTCAAAATAGATTTTTCTATGGATAATGAATGTATAAGGAAGAAAAAAATCATTTATTTCCCAATTTTCAAAAATAAGATAAATGGTGCACTATTCACACTAATTCCTCAATAATCAAGGGAGAATAATATGATTATGTTATTAATATAGGATAATTTCATTTTCAATTAATGTGGTTGTGGTTACATTAATTATGGATTCAAATTTAAACTATTTTTAATTTGATTTAAGATAATGGCACTATTTTATATCATCCATGTTTTCAAAAAATATATATTTTCCCCATTTCTTAAGAAATGTGTTATCAATCAAAAATCCATGTATAAATATCACTATGATAAGGATTAATTGGGATGTTCCCATTTTTTCAAAAATACATGTTTTATTTTTTAAAATTATTTTACATTCTATTCTTTAAATATATATAATCCATGATATGAACATATTTCAAATATGATGAAAATTAATATTGTAATGAGATGGAAATTATGATTCATTATGATGATGATGTGTAATTACGTATCATTATAGTGGAGAACTCATAATTCAAGTTCTCTATATATCAACACCTTGAGGTTCTCCTAAATGAGGTTCCTTTATAAGAAGAAAAAACTCAATATATGGAAGGGAATGGTAAACATTAAATTTTTTATGTATCAAATGAATACAAATATATTGATGTATTTATAGATTAATTAAATAGACATCCACCAAAGTGTAAATTAAATTTCTATATTGAATTAATCCCCTATGAAACAACTATATAAAATAATCCTTATATAATGACCAATGTGGAGTAACTATAGATTATGAAACATCCTGAGTAATTTTTTGAAAGGGACTTATATGTCATAGTGTTACAACATATGTATCCCAGATTATATTTATTAAGAATATGAGGAATACCTGAGGCTATAATTTTATTATATAGAAGTAAATGGTATTATAATAACAAAAAAGTAGCCACTAACTTGGGAGGATAACTTCTTATATCAACTTCGTTGTGGTCACTACTTTTCAAAGATAATGATTCATTATAGGTATTATCAATTTTTGGTAATGAGGGAAGTTATTTTAAAGATATTGTTTTTATTGACGTATATCTAATTTGTGTTTACATTAATTCTATTTGGATTGTCTACTTACTCACTTGTTTTTATATATCTACTGGATATAGTATTCATGGAATACAATGATACGTTTTACAGTATTTATTAATCTCATATTGTTGTACTTTAAAATATATGAGGACATTGAAAATCATTGTCGAGTAATTTTTGGGAATAATAAAAGAAAATAGTAATATTAATATGTTGTTAGGTGGGAATTATATGTTAAGGAAATCTCTTTTCATGTCCATATTGTCTCTAAGGGTGTAATATCAGTTTATCCATTGAGAATAAAGGATGTCAAAAAAATGTACTATATAAATAAAAAAACCAATTTATATAGTTTCATTAGTTTGTTTGGATTCAATTAGTGATTCATTTATAATTTTCATCCATTAGCTAACACATTAATCAATCAGAACAAATAAAGTGGTTTAATTCACAATTAATAAGAAATTTGAAGATATTTTTAGATAATTGAGGTGTAGATTGTTTGATGATCCAATTTATAGTATATAATCATGAAATAACATATTTATGATATATAGTTGTCCTTATATGAATTTATTTTGTTTTTTCATATGAAAAATGATAAATTTGTTTCATGTGAATCATGGTTGTTAATTATCATAAAAATAACTTTTCTACCAATGATACAGAGTTGGAAACCAAAATTTTGTTTTAACATTATATTTAAATTATCTCTATGGTGAGTTATATTAGATATAATTCAACTTTATGATCATAATATACATATTTTAAAAAATATAGATTAATATGATATGATTTAGATTGGTGAATAGACAGAATAATTATGACAACCAATATGATACCACCAAGGAAAGTAAAATAATGTACCTTATTCATGGAAATTGAAACCTAATGTAGTGGAAAACCAAATTAGGACTGGAAAGGATTATATTTTTACGGATCTAGAAAGTATTGAATTGAGAATGATTATGAAATGGGAGAAATAACTAGTTTTTAAAATTTATTGGAAATAACTTTTATTTGAATAGATTAAAATAACCCATTCTAAATATGTTTTCTGTTAACAGTTTTAATGTTTACTAGTATGGTAAATTGGAATACATTTTTTTTAGGATAGAATTATAACATTTAGAAATATAATATGTGTTTAATATCTTCTTGAAATGAAAAAGGAATTTTTTGATGATGCTAATAACTAAAATTTATTTATACACTCTAGTAGCACTATGATGTATGTGAATTCGAAGGACTATTTTTTGGGGATAACATGTGTTAATAAATTTTTGAATTTTTATAAATAAGCTAGGTTTTTCAACAAGTGAAGGTAGAGAGACAACATCCAAGACATGTGACGAAACCACGTATTATTCCATTTTAGAAATTGGATGACAATACTTCTTACATTTTCAATGGAAATCCAATGACTGTAAGAGGGAATGATTTAAAATGGATGATTGTTTGTCACAATACCTAATATACACATTTCCTCATATAAGAGGATATTTGACACATTAGGGCCTCTAACTGTAATATATTAATGAAATTGTTATAATGAATTACAAACATATATAATTGTGTTTAATTGGGATCCCCATTTAAAATAAAAATTATGGAAGTGTCTTTGGAAAGCTATTTATATAGAGTATTGTTATAGAAATTTATTCTATCCTCAAATAGAAGTTATTTTTGAAAGGATTATTTATACATTTTATGAATTGTTTAGGAAATGAACATAATAATATGAATGTATGTGACATCGATTATTTACTTTTTAGATTTTTCTAATAAAAAAAATTTTAATTCATTCATTTAAATGGGACTGTAAAAAGTATTATATAGAAAGATGTGTAATACTTCAAAATTCTATGATAATGTGTCTGAAATAAAAATTATAATATAAGAACAAATGGAAGATAAATTGATAATGGTAAATATTATTCAAACTTATACCAAATAATCTCAGAACAGGACAAAGAGCTATAATGACAGCTAGAGTGAATATTTGAAATATCTAGTTGAATATAACATTTTCCATGAAACTATCATTTGTAAGGGTGTTATATGGTTATTATGAATGGGGAACTGATAACTAGGTACACCAGGCCCTTTAAATTTTTAAAATGAATTAGAATTACATATTACCAAAAAAATCACTAGTATTATACATAGTACATGATATATTCTATATGTCGTATTATAGAAGAACCTTCAATACCAAATGCATATTCTCACCTTAGATAAAAAAGATTTTGAACATGATATATATTACTATGATGACCCTATATATATATTTATACTTTAGAGAACATTTTGTGTAATATGATTTATTAGATAATAAAGGTACTTTGGAGAAATCATAAAATGGAGTAAGAAACATGGGAACAAAATGATGTTTTTAATAAAAACCCCTCATTTTTTAAATATTAATATCAATGAAAATTTATGATTGAAAATTTTGAATAACGTATGATTTTTAAAACCATATCCATAGTTAAATTTAGTGATAAATATATTTTTTATAGAAGAGAACATAATTTTAGATTTTAAATGTTAATGGTGTAAAAAATTATGTCATATCATAGATATCGATTTTGAACATGTATGGTTAAACAATCCCAGATTGAGTTTTCGAAAATTTCCATTAGAAATTGGATTTTTTGAATAATAGAAAAGGTATTATTTAAATGATCCTCATTTTATTTATAATAATATTTTAAAATATTTATACTTATAAATATATTTTAACTGAATTTTAAAAAAATTATGATAAGAACATTTGGTTGTAAATAGAGATATTTTTCTATAAACTGGTTTAAAAAACACATAATACCTATTAATTTTAGTTAAATAAAAGAACATCTAATTATGAAAAAATTTAACTTACTTTATATATTAAATATCTTCATATATGAAGTTAAATTCTTCCATAAATATTTAATATTAACATTGTTTACATACGATCATGATATGATTGAAAATGTAATTTAGGAAAATTGTATTTCGACATTACTGATGGGTTAATTATTAAAATAAATTATTCAACTTCAATTAAATGAATTTGATTAAATCAATTATACATATTTAATAATAATAATAAATAATTGGTATTACTTTCTAGTAAAAGTTATTTTATAATTAATAATAGTTACAATAAAAATTAATTACCCTCCATTTGGATATAATTGGGCTACATAGGGGGCTAAAACCTACGTTAAGGCTATTTCTTCCAAGTATACATATTGAAAAAAAATCAGCGAATTAATGGGACTATATAATAACCCAAAATTGAATATATGGAATTTTTGGGTTATTTTTCTTTTTAATTTATTTATTATGTAAAACAATTTTTAGAAATTCCCTATGAGTTTCAAAGAGGGCCCCTCATCCACTTGTAAAAGAGAACCTCCAACAAAAACATATTGAAACATATTATTCCATTTATTATTAAATAAACATGAAAAACTCTCTCTAAAACATAACCATATAAAATAAATATTTATTGTGCATCCCAAATTACTAACACCAGGGTTATTAATAAGATCTCCAAATAAGGATCCCTTAAGAGATGATAATTTTCTCCACTAAACATATTCATTTGTACATCTTCCATTATCACTATAAATTATGTCTTAATAATTCCAATATTAAAAATATTATATCACATAAACATATATATAATTATGTGGATAGAATAATTTTTATCTATCTCTTTATCTGTCTAATATGGAAGAAATCAATCGATCATATGTAAGTCAAACTACCACCTTGCAAACCTATGTAATTTTATTTCAATCACCAACTTATAATTATAGTAATAATTATTGATATAATGAATATATAAGATATATATGAAATTAAATAATTTTATAATATTAATGTATCATCCAATACCAATACTCCTTCACCCAATAAGGGAATGATATGTTCGGTCGTTCACACATTCGACCTACCGTCTCTAAAAAAGAATGTTTTTTACATATAAAATTATTGAATGATTAATAAAATATATTTATTGAACAGATTATATGTTTATAAAATTAATATATTTCTTTTTATGATTTACTAATATACAATGAAATATTAAAAGATGTTCACTGATAAAATATGCACAAAAAATGAATCAGTTATCACACAAAACAATGGTAATATTTAAATATTATTAACACATGGTGATAAGATGTTATAAGAAGGTCATATATTATATTATAAATATTAATATGGTATATTCCTATATTATTAACTATTTTAAAACCAAAATGCATTAGGTTAAATAATCTTCATGTAATTGAAATCGTGATGTAATAGATTTCATTTAAATCTATACTTCTTTGATTCATAATTGTTATTATTAAAATATTCAATTGTAGTTGTTGAATATAATTCATATTTGAGGTATTTAACATGAATAAGTTTTTGTTCATGGTTATTAATATTTCAATTAATTTTTATTCTTTTATGGGGTTAAAATTCAAATGTTTCCAATGATTTAAAAATAGATTTCACAATCTAATTTTATTTTTGTATTGCTTTTATTTTTGTTGATAGAATTATATATTTTATCTTTAATAAGATCATATAATATTATTATATAATTTATATATATTGGGTTTTATTGTTTTATTCAAAACATTCCCCTCATTGGTACCTGAATCAAGAGAATAAATTCTTAAATTGTAAATTAATTTCATTTATATTTACATTAGATATATTCTTATTTCATGTCCAAGTTTATCCAAAATTACCTTTAAAAATCATTTTATATACTCTAATAAATTATTAAATTAAAATTAATTTTTCCTTGAAATTTATAAATGGGTTCATTGGAATATTTTTAATATTTTTTTAAAGGTATATTTTTTAAAGTGTTTTTAAAAAATAAAGAGGAAATTATTTTAATATATATAGTTATAAACCCCCCCACCATAACTACTTTGTTTAATTTAGTATCATCTACATATTTTTCAAGGTTTTACAATAAAACTATATTGTGGAATCTTATTTTATAATCTCACATTCATCCCAATTATTCTCCCAAACCGAGTACGTTTATTAAAAATCTATATTCTTGATAAATTGATGGTCATCTCTTGTCCCTTATTTATTTTTTGGTCTTTAACATTCTTTTTGAAACAATAAATTTACTTAGATCATATTAAATTAAATTCCCCTTAGTTATACATATTATTTTTCATATATAAAAAAATTTCATAAATCATATATAATTTCAATAGATGGTTTTTTACTACAGTTATATTTCCTCAAATAATATTCAATTAAATTTTTCTTTTCCAAAGATTATATCATAGTGGCATAGCCTTTGGACAATCACGTAATTGATGATTAAAACAACCTAATTTCCTATTGTCACTATTATAATCAAACAAAATTTAAAAAATATTAACTAATATATTTGTTGGAGATTTGTAAATCATGAAATATGAAAAACCTAATTATTTAAATCAAAATGTAATAAAAATGATTTTAGAATAAATATTAAAATTATTCTTGTTATTTTATGTGTATTGATACCACGGTTTAAAAGAATATTAATACTTAATTCAATATAGTGATCAAGACCATGCACACTACACCTTCTTGATTGAATCTTGATTCCCCCATTCTAAGTCTTTTTCATATAGATAAATTCTCATAAAAATTTCATCTAGGTGGTCAATTAACTAACCATCACTACTCATTCCATCCTCCATCATATTTAGAAAACAAATACTGAAGAGAAGGAAAATGATCAATGATATGTATAATTCATATGATAGATAAATTGTTGATACCACTCACTATAATACTATTAACCATCACTCAAAAATCTATAATTTATTAATGAAAATAAATAAAATCAAATGAAACTCAATAAAACCACAATTCCCACCATATAATAAATTCTTATCCTAGATATACAATTTTAATGGAGGTACGATAGGAAATAAAATGGTAGAATACAATAATAAATGAAAGGAATGATTGATATATGATAAATAAAACAATAGTATTAATATTATAAAACTCTTATAGAATATAAAATACTATAATCAACTGAAAATGTCCAAAAACCCCAACACCATGTTTCAGACCCCATGAAATGCAGAATCTTTTCTTTTTAAGGGAGAGTTGGTTAATAAAATTCTATTAAATTATTATATGAAATATTTATCATTTTATCACAATTAAATGAAATAATTAATCAATGATTTCCTCTTGAATATATTTCATTTTTATTATAACTCGTTCACTAAAAATATTTACTCATTATTAGTCAAAGTATGTAAGAGTTATGGCTATTTTCCCTTGAGATATTTGATCTAAGTGACACATTATATTTCAATGATCCAATATACCATGTAATTATAACCTTGAAAATCATTCCTTATCAAGATTATAAGATAATAAAAAAGATTCATTTATTAATTTCACATATCTATGTAAATTTTCATATCATTTATGATGACCCAATTCATGATATAATCTCATATTTTAAAGAGTTCAGATATGTGCATGGTATTTGAGGCCGAACTTGTGAGCTGGTTTTCAGACACCAAATGATAGGTCATGTTTTTGGTGATATCAAATTAAATGAATAAAATTATACAGGTAATAATAAAAAAGTAATTTCACAATATCAATTTTAATTGAAAACATTATATTTGAAATACAGAAAAAATACCAGAGCTAAATTCTAAAATTATGTTATTTTCCTACTAATCTATAAATAACACAGAAATACAAAAATGTGACAATTTCCAATAAAAAAACACTATATTGATTTTCTAAAAATTGAAATGTAAAATTAAATCTATGATAATGTTATATTCTTCACTCCAAAATAAATAACCATTTCACTCTCAGGCAATCATAAAACATCTAAATTAAAATCCAAACAATAAATATAATTGTTAAAACACCCACAATAATTTCTGACAAACAACATCTTGTCCCTTAAATGAAAAATAAATCCCAGTAATATATATTCGTAACATTTAAATATTTTCATGCACATATATCCATCTATGAAAAAATTAAAACCTCCATCACATTGAACATTATGTGAGGCTTCACTCAGGAGATATTAGATATAAAGTTATTCATATACATATAAATTGCATGTATCATCATTGAATAGTGAAAATTATAATTTCTCCATAGAGAATTAAATGATAATATTTTTATTAAATATGCCTTTTTCTAGGTGATTTCATTAGATTAGGGTTCGTGGGAAAAATGAAAAAAAAATTATGCTTTGAAGGAGGAGGTTTGACTCTTAAGTATATTGTATGATTAATCAAGTGAAAACAAATGATGAATCTCACTCAATTATATATAATATTAGGAAAACCTATACCACATCCATTTTTTAACATGGTATGTGATCCAACCAATGATTAAATTTAATGATATAATCCAGACCCCCCCAAGGATTTTCATTTTTTTCCCTTTCATTTAAAGATACAGAAATGTACTACATTAATTTTATAGTTTTATATAGGGGTGTTATAAAAATATTGAAAACAATGAGTTAATTAAAATTAAATTTACTTTATTTTGTATGGTTATATGTGTCAAAATAGAAATTATAATGACAAATGTGTGCTAATATGGAGCTTTTTTTTCTTTTCCATATTTTTTCATCATTTATAAAGGAGAATGAGATGGAAACAATAAATAACAATGAAATGATTAATCATTAACAATTATCTCATAATCCACTTCAATAAATTTTTACACAAACCTCACACTACCCCTAAATGAAACATATCCCAAAAAATACCCCTGAATTATTCATCCCCCACACTCAGACATGAAATATCCATGAAAATTTCCTAATATTTGGGTTTGTAAGGAAACAATTATCTTTTAATGTGACATATACTCCTAAAACTATCATGGAATCTAAGAGATAATAGATAATATATTTACGGGTTGTTCTCAAGTTAAACTTTTTCTAGAAAAATAAGTATAAGGAATGAAAAATAAACATTAATGAAAATGTATATTTTTCATTAATAATAATATTTTTATAACATTAATGTTAATTTTTATATTTAATGTGATATAAAATTTCTTCAACAATTCATAAATAATATTCCATAATCACAAAATGTTGATAATACTGAAACAGTTTCCAATTTTCCCAAAATATAATACTTTTAAAATAAGTCATGATTTAATTTTTTTAATACAAAGCATCAAAACATTCTACATTATATTCATTTCAATCATACCCATCCTTATACACTATGAAAAACATTTTAAAACATTGTATATGAAAAAAAAGTTCACTATTTGACATAAAATAATATAACAACATTTTTGTGGAATAATAATATTCACATATAAAGCTTAATCTCATTAGATTAAATCATGAAATCATAATATTCCTTTAAAACTCCATAGAAAACATAAATCAGAACAGATACATGTGTGATCTATATAAAAAAATTTTACTATAGTTATCATGGATACATATGGAGTAACATTTATGGTTACATTTGGAATACAAACCACATTATATTCCCTCAATCACTTAGGATAACATCAACATATAAATTTTATCTCTTTACCCAATGAATTGGAGAGATAAAACAGAACCACCATCCCTATGATTATCAATAAACCACCTACACCCATAAAAACACACAAGATCGAAATCATAATTACAACATATAGATAATATATTAAATAATAATAACCATACAACTTTGTAATCTATTTTCATTATTTCAAAGAAACACACTCAAATATGAAAACACATTATAGGAAAATTAAATTTTAACCATGTAATGGAAATATCAAAAAATTCAATGTAAAAAAAAATTAAAAATTATTTTCATGTCATATATGTTTAAAATATTTCATTTTACTTTTGTAAAAACATTTTTAAATAATACATAAATAATTTTTTTTAAAAAAATATGTCCGTTAAATTTAGACTGACTCATCATGTAAAATATATATCAGTTTAAATAATAATATTTGGTTAATTATTCAATTTCTTGTAATAAATTACAATTTTTATTATTTATTTTATAAAACATACTATCATGTTATAGAAATTAATTAATTATTATAGATCTTGTTGATTGTTTTGTCGATATTCAGTGCATGAGTCTGAAATGAATTTTTAAATTTGTAAATAGTACACGTTGTCATTAACCCATTATTTCATGAAATATATTAATTATATAATAATAAATTTTTTATATAAATTATTCTTTTAATTCAAACAATTTATGTATGGTTATGAAAAGGGAACAATTTCATAATCCTGGATAAAGTAGGTCATGCATACATATGAGTAATAAATATATTTTTCAATGATAATTATAAAAACAAATAAGGATTCATTTTTTCTTTCAATAATTTTATTGATATCATTATTATAATATTATTATTTTTAATATATTAAATAATTCTTTGATGATATTTATTAATAAAAAATAAATCACATTGCTCTATGGAGGTGATAGTTCACATTTATGCACGATCACATTATAATTTTTAAATTTATGGAATGTTAAGAAAATAAATGATATATTATTGTTTTTAATGATAAATAAATAATTGATATCATATAATGACATTAACATGATAATAGAAATCATTATTGTGATATGGTGATGGAAAAAGAATTATATCGGTTCTGGTGGAGGTAGTCTTCCGTACACACAAATGATTAATTCGTTTACTATTTTTTGAAAGTGTAGATGGATTTAAGTGTTGATATTAAATTAATAACATGTAGGTTTATTTTGGATACTATATTTATTATTTCATCATGGATGAATAATATTTTAAGTAATTATAAGAATAAATAAATCATATAAAATTAATTAAAAAGTGTACCTTTTTTCTGACAACCTCCTTTGATTAACACCTTACCAACTATAATTTGAGTGTTCTTATGAAACTAAGGCCTCTATAACGAGGAGATAAATAATATTATGGTATATGATTAGATATTTTCTATACCAAATAGGTTTTTAAATGTTACTAAAATAGAATAATTTGATCCCTTTTATAGGAGAGGGGAGGGTCACTCTTGTATTCATTCAAAATATGAAATTAATATATATTAATTTCATATCAAAATTTTCACCAAACTTATTTTTTTTAATCATTAATGATTATGGGATGATTTAAATTCATCCTATTAATACTATACTAGTTTTAATAATATTTTTAATCCTTATCATTTTTAACCTTTTTTACTCTTATCATAATATCATGTAATATAAAATTTTTGGGTCAATATAATTGCAATAATGATCCAAAAGTCTAATAAATAAGCCATTTATATCATTTTATCTATTTTTATTATTATTTATCTGATTTTATTATTCAAAACAACTGTTTAATAAAATACTATTTATTTTAAATCATTGTTTTTTTGAATTTTGATATTATTCATAACCCGACATTTCAAAAATATGAATGAATTATATCATAAAAAATACTCTATTACACATGAAAAAAATATTAAATACTTCTAAAAAATTCATTTATGACATTATTTTTCTCAAATTATATTTATTTAAATATTCCTAATATGAATAATTTGATAGTTCCTTTAATTTAATTATTTATGCACCATCACTGTCTATTCCATCTATGTAATTATTTATTATAAATAATTTAACAGTAAATTATCATGATGAATATGAAAAAATATATATTTCAAAATAATATTTATATTCAATATTATCTCATATATAAAATTGTATTAGAAAATTAATTATTACATACAATAATATAGTAAAAAAATACTTTCAATTTAATATAATATTATATTTGTCGTACTTTCCTCCTAGTGGCATAAAAAGGTTATAATATAATAATATGTACGATTTTATTATAAAATCACTAATAAAATGATATTACATCTACTATTAGGGTCATATTATAATATTTACATTTATATTTTTACCTTTAATTACTCTATTTTCTCTTAACCATGTAAATAAAAAATATTATATTGTAACTATTCATAATGTCAAAAAATAAATGTTACTGAGTTAAAAAATATGACCTTGTAATTCATAATATAAAATACTTTTTTAAATATTCTCAATAATTAAATTATAAAAATTATTTAAAAATTAATCTTGTTGATGGTATGAGAAAATGAGTTTTTAATGTTAATATGTTCAAATTTTAATAATGTTTTCATATATAAATTCATTTTTCTAATTATTTTAATAAATTAAATTGGATTAATTTTTTAGTAAAAGATCTAATTATAATTGAAACGCATTAAAATAAGTAATTTAACATGACAATAAATTAGGATGAAAAAGCATTTTTCAATTAAAATTCAGTACTTTTTACTATTCAACAAAAAGAAAATATAATGAAATAAATAGAAAATATTAAAAACAAAGTAAATTTCGATTATATTTATTCAAATAGTAATATTATTTTATAAAAAAGTATCTTTTAAATGTTAATAAATCTATATTTAAAACAATTGATCAATCGAAAAGCAAGAAAAGTTAATTTCTTTAATTTAATTCTTTTATATGTAAAATAGGATGTGTTCATATATAATGTCTATAAATCACATAATATTAATTTAAAAAACTATATTGAATATATTACATTTATATTCCACTAATATAATCCATAAAAGGTGATTGGTTCATTTATTTTTAATAAAACATAGTTGTTCATATTTTAATCTTTTTTTTAAATCATTTCTATTTATTTTATATACCATTTTATATTCATTAATAATTAATTAGTCACAAAATAATTAATTTTAAATATAAAATTTTAAACCACAATTTAACAATTTAGTAAATCTTATTTGTACCCTCTATTCTAATGGATATGTTATATCTGTAACATTTAAATAAAAATATATATGTGTTCATTTAAGCTCGATGTGAAAAATCATGTACACTTCCAAACATAGAGATTCATTTTAAAAACATGGGATATTAAATTAAGAAACCAACACATCAATAAAATAATTCCATTCAATTTGAACTCATGATTGAAAAATATATTAGTGAATTTTCATAATTCCATTATTGTAATCCCTCATCAGAAAACAAATAAATGAATCATCCACCTTAAAACATATTAAATGAAGATACTAATCACCTGAGATAACACATACTAAGGTTCCATGTAGGAAAAATGAATATGGAATATAAAAAACCATCAAGTAATTTTGGAGAGTTTTAGAGAACATGGTTAATAAAAAGTTAACAATAAAAAAACCATAAATCTATGATGGGTTAACTGATTAATTATTACAAAATATAAATGAATAACATTTTTTAAATTACAATTTAATATAGTTTATGAAATCTATTAGTACCTATACTAAGAGAATAAGAAAATAGAATTTATTGGAAATTAGTGCTTCACACTTTAATATAATGTTTAAACATTATTTGTTATTTTAAACCTATCATTTGTATACCAACTTATACTACCTTAAAATATTAATTCATAATATAATCTTTATCATAAACGTTTAAATTTAATATCCATATTATATAATGAAACTATGAAATAATGAAATAATTTTATACCTTGATGACGGTTTCCCCCTAATTTCATATCAATTTTGTCCTCGTAGATTGTTAGTCCACATATTCCAACAATGCTTTAAATCATAAAAAATGTATTCGGGATCATTTTTTCAAAATACAACTTTTAAAACATGGGTCACACATGTGTTCCCATATAATTTTTTTAAAAAAACATTTTTTATAATATACAATATTAAAACATCTGATTACAATTTACATTATAAAAAATCATAATGAGTTTTTTAAAACATTAAATAAAATGTTGTTTTAAAATACTATTTTTTTTTTCTTGAATAATATATGTTAGTACCAAATATAAATACTATTAAATTGGGTCTAGTTCTACAGAATATTTATCAAAATCATCAGGACATGGTTTTGAAATAAAATATTTCAAGAACGTCATCAAGATCAGATAACAATATTGATGGAGAACCAACTCCATTGGATTGAATATGAAAATCCTAAATATGAAAAGTTATAGAACAAATATTTAACTGAAATTATATACATATAAACTTATCTATGTTTAAATAATATACCTAACAACAAAATTTTTTCTAAAACGACCATTACTAACAACTATAAGGCCCCAACCATAAACATTACAAAATATTTTTTTTATTAAATAATATAATTTGATTCACATTGAGGATATTTTTAGGTTAATATTTGTAGTTAATTGTGAAATAATTCATTAAAACATACGATAATCAAACATGTTTTATACTACTAAAACATTATCCTTTTTTACAAAATATAATTTTTTTAAAAGAAAACATGATTTCTTTTCAATAAAACTTTTCTTCACATTCAACATTTCTTCCACATTTCTTTTGACGATCCTTATACACTAAAGAAAATAAATTAAAACATTGGACAAGCACAATAAGCTCAGTATGGGAACCACAATAAGTTATGAAACTAATATTCCATGAATACATTAATCACATAGAAACAATTTTACAATGTTATACATTTCACCTATAAAATGAAATATCTTTACCTTACCTCATGAAATCATAATTTCTTATAATCTTATATATTAAACATAAAACATAATGTTAACTTTTGTACATAACAAGAATATCCGTGAATTTATTTTAATTAAATGGTATTTTTATGAGTCCGCCAACATTGACGGTGCGTGATTCTGAGGACCGGACTGACAGAAATGAATTTCTAAACATTTTTTTATGTACGTTCAGTAAACGTGCAAGCAGATTTTTGTAACCAATGAACCGTAGCTCAAAATTGAAATCCGAGGACACAGATGAACTCGATGTGCAAATATTTTCCCAATGAGACTTTCACCTCGATGGAAGTTGGTCGATTGTGAAAATTAGATTTTGTGTTTTTCATGAACGAATAAATAAAAAAGTGTCATTTTTATTTGTTGAAACCTCCCATGAGGATGTTATAAAGGTGTGGACCACCATAACTAAAACCTCCATCATGGGTTATCGTGGTGGAGACCACCTGATCCTAAAGCCCCCAATTTGATATTTAAATATTGGGGACCACCCGAACTCTCAATATGGGAGAAACCCTTTAACTCCCTCTTAAATGTAAGGAAGCGTCTTGAACTTCCCCCACATTAATTGTGCCACCCCCATTGATTTATTATACTAACTCATCAACTAATTAATTAAGGAAGTTTGAAATTATGCCAACAAACTAAATAGATAACATATTCTCTTATGTTGGGTATTTCATTTTTGATGGGATTTGGGGAAAGTGTATGGAATTGGAGAAGGGGAGGTCTTTTGGGAGGATTAACCTTCCCCAACAAAGAACATCTTCCATGAAGAACGCTTCTCCAAACGTCAAACACCGACATTCTCCAGCATCATCGACTCCTTCCTCATGACATTCTCCAAAGGTGGACATCATCAACAACAATTAACAACCTCCATCAAAGAGCGTTTATAGAATGATTGAGATCGTGTTCAGAGGAGAGTGGTGGGCATGATGAATTTTGACATATTCGAATTCTTTCTCGCAACACAACAACAAACCATTGAGGTTGGGGTTTAATTAAGTGTGATCATCGATTCCTATGTTAATCCCCTTTGCACAATGAATGGGGATCAACTCACTAACTATTTGATCCATAGATGGTTTCTTTTTTTGGGATTGGGAAAATTTTTTGATGGTGCTTGTAGGGTTTTTGTTTTGAATACCTTCTTTAATCGTTCTTGATGTTCTCCGTGATTCAATATTTTTGAACAACTTTCTACCGCTCTGATATGGAGGGTGCGGGCCAAATGATAATGGACTGACCTCTCTGAAATCCCTTGTGTTTTTTTGATGAAATCCTTGCGAAGGAGTAATATGGATACTAGAGGTCGGTAATGAAAAAAATTCAACTGTGCAATAGCGATGCCCAATGAAAGAGAACTGTGGCTTGTTCCGCGGTGGCGGAAGAATGATGGTCGGTCGAACCGTCTAGAAAACGCACCCCAATATGGGAAATTGATCCCTGAAAACCACTCTAAATCTCCTTCACTATCATAAAAAATCCTTAAAATTAACACCCAAGGAAACAAAACCCTATAACTACACATAATGGGTGAAGATCTAGAAAACCAAGGCAGGGGAGATCTAGATCTAGTGGAAACCACAACGAACCATGAGAGGAGACTTGCCTAAGATGAACCGCATACAATACACCATGAAAACCCTTCTATTTCCCTCCAAAACGATCTAAGGAGCTTCCCCAACCTCTGAAAACCATAACCCCCATGTGAGCCATGAGTGGGAGGAAGAAAGAGGGAAAATTGGGAAATCTCGAGTGGCCCAAGACATAAAAAACCAAACATTCTGTGGTTGCATGGTTACCTAACAGGGTTTGTAAAACCGTGCACTAACCATGAAGTTACAACTGTCTCACCTAGGGAATTCACATGGCTTACATGCACGGTCTGAAAAACCCCACGCCACCCGTGTGGAGCTCACTATCCAGGCTAACAACTTACAGACTGGGCCTTCAGAACTAAAAGGCCAATAACCTACGGACCATGCAGGCGATTGATGCACTGTATGTTGTGTTGAGACCCCTAGGACATTGCTAACCTTTTGGATACTTCTTCCTGGGACTTAATGGTAGTTGATGTGTCGACCAGTGGCTTGTTGAGTGGAAACTCAAGGTGAGAAGCATGTTAAGTGTGGGAAACTTGTCGCTAGTTTTGATGATGTACTAGGATCCTATGTGGGTATGACGATGTACTGGTGATGTACGAGGATATATTGTGGGTCTAACAACGTACTGGAGGTGTAATAGGATCCTTTGTGGGTTTTATGATGTACTGGAGATGTAATAGGATCTTGTGTGGGTCTGATGACATACAAGATATGTACTAGGATCCTTTGTGGCTCTGATGACTTACTTGAGAGGTACTATAATCCCGTGTGGCTCTGAAAGCGTACTCGATATGTTTTGGGATCCTATGTGGGTCTGAAGATGTAATGACGATGCACAGGGATCTTGTTTGGGTCTGATGATGTACTGAAGATGTACTAGTATCCTGTGTGGGTTTGACGATGTAATATGATCCTTCTTGGGTCTTCCTCTTAACAAATTAAGATTAATTATTAGTTACGTCTAATAATCTATACTACTATATATATGTTATTCCTGGTGTTAACTTAGTTCATACCTGTTTGGTACTTCCATTCGTGGAAATACCTTGGTTGTATTCTTCTTTGTGGCGTACATGTGTGGTACTTACCTTCGTGGTATTCTTTCCTTTGTGGAACAGTTCTGAATTGGGCTTTTGGGAATGTCCCTGTGTTTCCTCTTGATTGAGAATGGTATACATGGTGTCTTGGGTATATATATGGGAATATACCTATGTAGGGTTTTAAGTAGACTTAATTTTTTTTGGTTTATCCTTTTTTGATTTTGTGAAACCTTGATGTTCTTGGGATCCCTACTAAGTATTATTATACTCACCACTACACAGGATATTCCCTCACCATATTGTGTTTTGTTTAGATTAATTTTTTTTGATCAATGCTGAGGGTACCATGACTACACAGGTCCTGGATGTGGACCATATAAAATATCTGTACGCATTGGAGACAGGTGGTTTTGGAGTTCTGAGTAGGTGATCTGTACATACACTTCTGGTAGGATCCTCAAGGGACGGCCTAGTAGCTACTTTCATTTTTCTTTAATTGGATTTTTTTCATTAATACTTGTACCTTTAATTTTGTTCTAGTATTTTGGACCCTTTTTAAATTTAACACTCATTTTTCTATACAGTTGACTTGTGTTCATATCTAGTTTTGTGCATGGTTTTCTGTGTTTATAGGTCATAAAGTCAGTGCCTTCCCGTATTTGGGGATACTCCTTTCGGTGTTAGTCACCATCCCCTTCCCTATAGAAGGTGTCACGACCCCCTCCCCACATTGTGTACCCCACCTAGGTAGTAAATTTGGGGAGGGAGAAAATGACCCATGAGTCCTGCCTCCAGTAGGCCCCGGGTTGGCGAATAACACCGAGTGTATAATAAACACACCAATGGTAGGCATTACCATCTATGAGAACACATGCGGAAGGGAGAGATAAGATAGACACCACCAACCCCTTCTCAGAACTGAAATATAAAAGAAAACCCAAGTGCACATATGTAATGTAATGCAAAAGTACTACAACTCGAATGGGAAAACCACAAGTATCCAAAAAAAGTAAAAATTGCAGCAATCGCAACCCCGAATAGCTCTTGTAACCCCATGATAGTAGAAACCAACTTGATCTCTAAACTACTCAATGCAACCTGCAAAACTGTGTATATATACATAGGGTGAGTATAATAGTATACTCAGTAGGACCCTCTAAGAAGAAACTCATGAAAAAGTAAATAAATCATGCTAAATCATAGTGAACAACATGTGAAACTAACTCACCACCTAAACAGGTATATTAAGTTCCCACCTCACCATGGCTACTCTCACAATGTAATACATAAAAGAATATATCAGATAATAAAGAATATCAAGGGGACCCTAGTACTACTTTCCTACTGGTTTGGTGCTTTTCCCCAACATCTCACATCCAAAGAATCTCTCTCCAAGATGGCTTTCCCACAAACACCTAAATTAAGCACCAAAATATGCACCTCGTGAAAAAAAACCACCACATACATGCAAGAAAGTAACCGGATAGTTTCCAGGAGCCACCACAGCTTTCATAACATGTATAATACGTCATGTATTATTCCCCAAGCCATTATATCCTATACACCAAGTCAGGATCCCCAATCCATCAATGACTATACACGTTACACTTATAGTAGTTCAGAGGATACTATATCCAAAATATATGTTTGTGAATAAACACAAGCCATTACATCCCTCTACACACATATATGGGGAAACTAACCGATGTTCCTACAAAAACAAGTATCTACCATGATAAGAGATCAGGGCCAAGGGGTGTAGTCAGCCATTCATCCTCCCACTAGAATGTTGGGGAATACAACCTCCTAGGGCTCAAAATCCCAGCAGTGTTAGTTTCCCTTACTAACAGGGTGGATTAGCGTATAGAAACACAAAAAGTAAATATTAAACTATATATCACAACCACAATATGGGAATAACCTAGTCTTAGAACTCAACTGTAGATAACATCCCTCAGACTCTGGGCTTCCTCATCTATGACTAGGTATCCGATAAGGAAACAACCATTTAAAGAGCTATAATAAATTATTTCATTACCTTTTAACATGTTTTACTTTACATCAATTAATCCTTTAAACCATAATTAACCATGATCAATTCTATATTAAATTTCATAGGAATCACACCGAAATTCTACCGTCCCTTTAAAAATTACATCCTCATAATTATCTTCCAACAAACTCCAACCCCATGGGTTAGGACCATTCAATAAATTCTTCATTATATAATTAATTTCCATAATTACCTAGTATTTTAGAAAAATATTCTATGTTACTAAACACAAGGGGGATCAACACGGTGAGTAGATGTTCTACCCTTCATGTCTTTTCCACCTATAGCAAGAGAGTAGACCCATACTCCCTTGAGAAGCTAAACATGGAAAGCATGTGGCCTACCCCATGCATCTTCTGTTGGATCGAATATGTAGATATGTATGTCTATTAGATGGTACAATACAAGAGGGGGGTGAATTGTAGGTTTAAAAACCATTGAGTTTTAGCAACTAAGAGATTAGTTTAAATGATCTTAAAATAATACAAATACAAACACCCACAATTTTATTGAATATGAAAAGGTATGATGTATTGTAATACTAATGTAATGTAAAACGATTGTATTCAAGATGAACACAATAATCAGAGTAATACAAAGATGAATGATTCTACCTTAGAGCGTATAGAATCAATCAATACAATATGTAATAGAATGATTGTAATTGAAACAATTACAATTGAAATTGTAATGAAGAAAGGAAACAATTCAAATTCCTTTCTAATACAAGTAACAGCGGAAATGTAAAAGAATTACAATTCTTTTAACCCAAAGAGAAGGGTTATCATTTCACCTATGATAAAAAGTCTGTCTCATCGACACCTCGGTGAGCCCTCAATACGATGATCAGATTGTCTGTCTGCCTATCCCTGGAAGCCCTTGATACGATGATCGGCACGTCTGTCTGCCTATCCCTGGTAGCCCTCGATACGATGACCGGCACGTCTGTCTGCCTATCCCCGACAGCCCTCGATTTTGTAGGTAATCGGCACCTCTGTCTTTCAATTGCTTGAAATCCCTCGATACGATGATCGGACGCACAAAGCAGAAGAGAGAAGTCACAGTGTCTCTCTCTAGGATCATGGTAGTTCACAAAGTCTCTTCATTCATTTCACCATTCTTCCCTCAGCTTCAAATAACCTCCTATTTATAGGCCTCGGGTTCCAACGGTCATGTTGCCTCCAACGGTCATATTTCTCCGAAAAACTCGGGGGGACTTGGACACCTGTCAACATAACGGTCATATTGAAACAGAAAGCACGACATCGTTTTGATTAGTTTGTAACTAACTCAACAACATCATATTTGTTAAAACAGGATATATATATTGATAAGAAATAGTACGATTCATATGAAACAAGTGCTTTTGACAAAGTACCAAAACAAGTAATGAACATCTGAATAGAAGAGTTAGTATGATACGATTGACAGAGTCAGTACGATACGATTGACAGAGTCAGTATGATACGATTGACAGAGTCAGTATGGTATGATTGACAGAGTCAGTACGATCAGTATTGTATGATACAATATGGTCAGTACGATCAACATTGTATGATACGATTAACATAATAGAATACAATTGTAATTTCCAAAATATGATAGAATGCATTTGTGATTTCCAAAACATGATATAGAATTCAAAAAAGTACTTTTGACTCAACAATCTCCCCCTTTTTGGAAAGCACAACACACAAAGTAAATGTAATCAAGAAATACTTATCTCCCCCTGAGTTTTTGTAAACTCTTATGAATATGAATTTGAATACAACTAAATCCCCCTTAGGTATGGACTTTACTAAGGATTGTATTCGTAGATTTTCCTTAAGAGTGTTGTAAAGAATTTTCCCTCTTTATAAAACATTCTCCCCTTTGTAAACATTCTCCCCCTTTTTGATTTACAAAAAAAAAATAGGTAATCTTGAATTGTCCGAAGGAGTTAGAAAAAAAACACAAGACAATGGATAGAAGAAAAGGATCATAAAAGTTATTACAAAAAAAAAGACCACTTTCAAAGGAAAATGATTACAAGTCATTTTTTTCCCTTTCCTTCTCCTTCTTTATGAGCTCATGAAGAATAGCTTTCATCTCTTTTGATTTCTTTTGTGTCTTTAAGAATAGATTCACCCTGAGTTCTGAGAAGATCTTGTTGATCTGCAAAAATCTAATCGTGATTCTTGATAGTCTCCTCCTGGACTCTGATTACTTCTTCAAGGGTATCAATTCTATTTTCCAAATTTTTTTATCTTTGGATAACAAAGAATTTTGATTCTTCAGCAAAACCATTTCATCTTTTAAATATTAAACCTTCAATAATTCAGATAGAAAAACATTCATTCTCTCTTGCAAATCTTTCACTGAAGGAACATCGGCTCTTTGAGAAGACAAAAGAATCAACCTTTCAACCGTTTCTCTGTCAAGCTTATTGAAAGAAACTGCAAGCTCATTTGACAACCTTCTTATATCTTCAATAGCTATTTCATGATAATTTATTGAGCTCTCTGTTTTGTATGACCACTTGGTCATCTTATTGCAGGCCTTCTTATGAGCAACCCAACTTTCTGAAAAAACTTTCAAATCGGCTTCTATTGACAAAACTTTCTTCCTCAACACTTTTACAGAGCCAAACTTCATCTCTTGATTGTCAGTAATAAAATCAATCTTCCCTTCCATCCTCGGGAAATAAGGAATGGTCTTCTCAACCCTTCTCAAAACATGAACAATGTAATCACTCTTCTTGAGAGAGATTGTATGTTCTGAATCAGTATCTTCATCGTACGATGCTTGTTCATACGATCTGCTCGAGTCAACAAATGGATGTTTTCCTTTTGATTTTTCTTTCTACTTTCTTTCTTCTTCCACTATGTCACTAATGACAACAACTTTATCAGTGTGAGAGGATTGAGAACCTTGCTTTTCTTGAGATGACATTCTGTCCGGAGATCGTGCTTGATCGGCATGAGGAGATTTTTGAACACCTTCACTCAGCTTTTGAACTGATTCCTCTCTACTCTTCTTTGAACTTTGAAGAAATTTTAAAATAAAGTCTCCTTATTCTTCTTCCACTTCCTCTATCTCTTCCATCACTTTTTTTTGTTATCCTTTCTCAGGGAGACTCTGTACGATGGGATCTTGAAGCACTTTTGTGGTAAGTTGAGCACTAGATTCCTCAACAGCTTTCAAGACTTTAGAGATATCAAAGTCTTGAGCCTTTCTTTTCAAAATAGTTTTCTTTTTATTTTCATCCTTAACGGTTTCGTCTACCCTTATTCTTTCTACAAAAGCCTCAGCCGGGTCATGTCCAAAATTTGGATCACCTTCCTTTCTCTGTTCCTTATCCTTTCTCCATTTGGTTACAACCTCCTTACTGTACCTTGGCTTCTTCTTATGCTTTGAACTGGTTTGCGGATCAGACTTTTGAGTGACACCAGTGGATTGAATGTATTTGGCTGGCATAGGTGCCGATTGATTCTGAGCCAATTCAGCTTCTACATCTCTGACAAAACGTTTTGAATTTGGATCAAAACAAACATTCATCTTCTTCATAGTACTCTTAATAATCCATGAGGGCTTCAAATCTATTGGGTTTCCTTTCAGAGTAATGTTACAAAACATCATACTTTCGAGAATGAACTTCATAAGGATGGCTGGATACATAATTATTTGGGACTTAATCCCTCCTTTCTTGACATTCTTAATGGTTTCAAAAACATACCCAATGAGATTTACTTTTCTCATATTAACAAGATATTCAAGCATAAAAATATCAGAAAATTTCAGAGTTTCTCTATCCCCTTTCCTTGGGATAAGAAAACCTTGTATCCATAATGTCACAAAACGATTGTCCGGTGAAAGATGAGACACTTTTCTCATTTCATCATTAATAACAAACAAAGTCTTTTCATCACTTTCTCTATTAAACGTACCAACTTCCTCTGGTAGTTTTTGAGATGGACAAAAAGAATCCCCTTCTACAGAAACATTCAGAAAATTTGCCGCTTGTTGCACAGACATAGACAATTTTCTATCGTATAAAGCAAAATTGACAGTCATGTCTTTGTCGAATGATACGGTTTTATAAAACTGACAAACTTCATCAAAGAGAACTGGATGTTGAGAAACAAGTCTTTCAACACACAGATGCTCCCATCCTTGAAAGAGAATGATTCTTCTGATTGTGGAATCATATGAATCAAAAAAATCTCGAGAAACTAACATTTCTCTGTTAAAGTCTTTCTCTGTAAAAGTCTTTGAAGACATTTCGGCAGGAGTGTTAGTAGAGGATTGAGACATAATGGTGATCCTGATGAATGATCGTACGATGATTTATAACCGGTGGACCAGAGCTTCGCCTCAAAATCTGAAAAACCAATGTGGGTTTGGGGAGGGGTGGGGGATATTTATAGGCGAAAAGGGGTGACCGTTGATCTTCTACGGTCAGGATTAGAGAAAAACAGATCAATGGTTAGGATTGAAAACGGAAAAAAAATTATGGAAATTACCTGTCGGAGAACGTAAGGTAGTTGTTGGTCTTGGTAGATTTCAAAAGAAAATACAAACGTTCAAAATAAAATAAAATAAAAGTATCAAACAACATGCTGATGGAGAACAATCTCATTACCATGAACTGACAATACGATGGAAAACAATCTCATTACCATGAACTGATAATACGATGGAAAACAATATCATTACCATGAACTGACAATACGATGGAGAACAATCGCATTACCATGAACTGACAATACGATGGAAAAGAAATAGATTACCATCATCAGTCGATATGATGGAAAAGAAATTAATTACCATCATAGGTCGATACGATGAAAAAAAATTCATTACCATCATAGGTCGATACGATGGAAAAGAAATTCATTACCATCATATGTCGATACGATGGAAAAGGAATTCATTACCATCATCGGTCGATACGAAGGAAAAAAAATTCATTACCATCATCGGTCGATAAGATGGAAAAGAAATTCATTACCATCATAGGTCGATACGATGGAAAAGAAATTCATTACCATCATAGGTCGATATGATGGAAATGAAATTCATTACCATTATAGGTCGATACGATGGAAAATAAATTCATTACCATCATAGGTCGATATGATGGAAATGAAATTCATTACCATCATCGGTCGATACGTTGGAAAATAAATTCATTACCATCATAGGTCGATACGATGGAAAAGAATTTGATTACCATCATCGGGCAGTACGATGAAACTGTTAATACGATACAGAAAAAATGAATACACACATCCAAAGAGTAAATAGTCAAAGAACATAATATAAAAAGAAATATAAAAACATAAAAAGAAATGTCTTCCCCCTTTCAAAAGGAGTTTTTTTAATGTTTGGAGAATTGTAAAACATGAAGTAGATATGAATGATTATTTTAATGTAATCACTCCTAGCTTCTGTTTTCTAAACTCAAATCTATCGAAAGGTAATGGTTTTGTAAAAATTTCAGCAAGTTTTTCTTGCATTCCAATAAATTGTAAAATAATATCTCCTTTTTGTGTGTGATCTCTAAGAAAGTTATGCCTAACATCTATGTGTTTTGCACGAGAGTGATGGGCTGGGTTCTTACTAAGAGCTATGGAAGTTGTATTATCACAAAGAATTTGAGTTTTGGAGAAACTCAAACCATAGTCAGTGAGTGTGTGCTGCATCTACAATACTTGAGCACAAAAACTTCCAGCTGCTACATATTCAGCTTCAACAGTGGATAGTGCTACGGAGTGTTGTTTCTTGTAGGACCAAGAAACCATGGAATCTCCTAAGAAGTGACATGTTCCAGATGTACTTTTTCTATCCATTCTAGAACCACCATAGTCATCATCTGAAAAGCTTTTTAAAACAAAATCATTCCCAGAAGAGTAAAAAAGACCAAAATCCATAGTGTCTTAAATACCAAAAGATTCTCTTTACGGCTTTTAAATGAGACTCTTTTGGATTATATTGGTATCTTGCACATAATCATACAGAAAACATCAAGTCTGGTCGACTAGCTGTCAAGTATAAAAAACATCCTATCATACCTCTAAAGATTGTTTGATATACTGGTTTCCCAGTTTCATCAAGATCAAGAGTATTTGAGGTACCAATTGGGGTACTAATACTTTTAGTTTTGTCAAATCCATATTTTTTGAGTAAATCTTTTATATACTTTTGTTGAGATATATAAGTTCCTTCTGGTTTTTGAGAAATTTGAAAACCTAGAAAGAATTTTAACTCACCCATCATACTCATTTCAAACTCATATATCATTATGTTTGCAAAATAATCAGTTAAATATTTCTGAGTTGATCCAAATATGATGTCATCAACATAGATTTGGACAATCAAAACATTATTGTTTTCCATTTTGATAAAAAGGGTTGCATCTGCTATACCTTTTGTATAATTGTTTTGTAAAAGAAATCTTGTAAGTCTATCATACCATGCTCTAGGGGCTTGTTTTAGACTGTATATGGCTTTGGTATGTTTAAAAACATGATCAGGATGTTTTGGGTCTTGAAAACCAGGAGGTAGTTTGACAAAAAATTCTTCTTGAACAAAAACATTTAGAAAAGCACATTTGACATCCATTTGAAATAGTTTGAAATTGAAAAATGCTGCGAAGGCTAATAGAATATGAATAGATTAAAGTCTAGCTACAGGAGAATATGTTTCTTCATAGTCTATTCCCTCTTGTTGATTATAGCCTTTAGCAACAAGTCTTGCTTTATTTCTTACAATGATTCAATTTTCATCATATTTGTTTCTGAAAACCCATTTTACACCAATCACAGTTGTTTCTTTAGGTCTATCAACTAAAGTCCAGAATTGATTCCTTTCAAATTCATTTAGTTCATCTTGCATTGCTTTGATCCAATCATCATCACCTAAAGCCTCACTCGGACTTTTAGGTTCAAATTGGGAAAGAAATGCAAGATGTTCTATTTCATTTCTTAAGGAATTTCTGGTCCTTACAGGTTGATTTACATAACCAATGATGTTATCACTGGGATGATTTCTAAGAAACAATTTATTTGGGTTTTGTAAAGCCTGTTCATCAACATATGGTAGAAAATATTCTGTGGTAAATGTTTTAGGAATACATTCTTGAAAATTTTCTTTATCAGAATGATCTTTTAATAAAGGTTGATAAAAAAATTTAGAAAACACATCTGAGGATGTAGGATTGGGTTGGTTGAAAACAAATGGATTAGTTTCATCGAATTTTACATGTACTGTTTCCTCAACAGTACAGGTGTTTTTATTTAAAACTCTATAATCCTTAGAGGTTGTAGAATAGCCTAGAAATATTCCTTCATCAGATTTTGTTGCAAATTTGTGTAGATTATCTTTTGTATTCAGAATGAATACTTTGCATCCAAAAACTTTGAAGTATGAAACTTTAGGTTTTCGGCCAGTCCATAACTCATAAGGAGTTTTATTAAGAAATGGTCTCGTTAAAACACGATTTATAGTATAACAGGTAGTACTAATAGCTTCATCCCAAAAGTGCTTAGCAATTGAGTATTCACTCAACATGGTTCGAGTCATTTCCTGAAGAATACGATTTCATCTTTCAACAACACCATTTTGCTGAGGAGTTCTTGGAGCTGAGAAATTGTGAGTAATACCTTTCTTACTACAAAAAGTTTCAAAATCTGAATTTTGAAATTCACCACCATGATCACTATGAATAGTTATCAATGGTAGTTTTTTCTCATTTTTAACTTGGGATCTAAAAGTTTTGAAATAGGAAAAGGCTTCAGATTTCTTTGTGAGAAAGTAAACCCATGTAAATCTAGTAAAGTCATCAACTAAAACAAATACATAGTATTTGCCTCCAATGCTTCCAGATTGTGAAGGACCAAAAAGATCCATATGCACTAGCTGTAATGCATTAGAAGTTGAAACTTCATTAATTGATTTAAATATAGTTTTATGTTGCTTTCCAAATTGACAAGGATCACAGACTTTTGAAGAATCATGTCTAAGATCCGGTATCCCCTTTACAAGTCTTTTCTTTGAGAGTTTACTATGGTTTTTCAGATTACAGTGTCCTAGTCCCCTATGACATAGCCACGATTGGTCTTCTATTACACTTAATCAAGGTATGTTTTGGTTCCTAAGGTCTTCTAAGTTAATAGTGTAAACATTCTCTTGCCTATGGGCAGATAGAATGAACTCATCCTTGGAATTGTGAACAAGACACTTATCATTTCTAAAATTCACAAGGTAACTTTCATCACATAATTGACTTATGTTGATGATATTGTGCCTAAGACCTTTAACAAACAAAACATTTGAGAAAAGAACTTTTCCAAGAAAAAGAATATTAGCTATACCAACAATCTTTCCTTGAGCATTATCTCCTAAGGTAACTTTTCCACCTTTTGTTTTGATAACCTTTTAAAAGAGATATTTATTTCCAGTCATATGTCGAGAACAACCACTATCCATGTACCAAATATTCTTATTGGTACACTTCTCATTTTCCTGAAAATGAAACAATTAGTTTTTCAGAATCCAAACATGTTTGGATCCAGAAAGGATAGATAAAAGAATTTTAGGAATCCACATTTGTTTTGCAAAATTAGCTTTATGAAATCCTAAAGATTGAGTTTTGTTAAGAGAACAACCTCTTCTCCAGTGTCCACCACATTGACACTTAGAACAAAAAGAGTTTTTTTGAGGAAAAAAATAGTTGTTACTAAAAACCGGTTTGGAATAAGTATAACCTAGACCAGAACGATTTCTCAAAGGTCTAATTTGAGAATACATCCTGTCAAAGTTTTCTTTTCCATGAGTAATGATTGACAAACATTTTTTCAAGGATAAAATCTCTGACTTTAGTTTTAAAACCAAATTATTATTTTCCAAAACATTTGAATTTGAACTAGAGTTAGGCTCTAAAATATTTTTCTTTGAAATTATAGTTTCAAGATCCTTAGAAAGATTATCCTTATCAGATTTAACATTCTCAAGGGTTTTTATAATACTTTCAAAATCAGAACTTTTCACATCAAGATCTTTAGAAAGTTATAAAACTTCTTTAGTCAAGATTGATATTATAGAATTTTCTTTTTCAAATCTCTTTTTGAGTTTAGAATTTTCATTTTCAAGTAATTTAGCATATCTAGAGACCTCTTCAAAAGAAGTTAATGTATCATCCTCTGATGATGAGGATTTATCATTTGAAGATTCATAATATCTATTATCATTACAATTTGCATTTAAAGAGACATTTGTAATAGCTTCAGCATTATGTACCTTAGCCATGAGACAATGATCTTCAATTGGTAATCTGGCTAAGAGTCTGATATTCCTTTGTCCTGATGTCTCATATTCTGATGAATCATCTGAGGAATCACTACCACTTACACTCCACGTATCATTTGCTTTCAAGAATGTTTTTGTCTTATAAAACATTTTCTTGTTTCTTTCAGAGTGTTTATCCTTTCTATCTTTCCTCTTCAGTAAAGGACAATCAGGCCTTATATGTCCTGCTTTCTTGCATTCATAACAAGTTACCTCTAAATCTTTCCTATCCTTCCTATATTTCTTTTTGAATCTATATTGAAAGTCTTTCTTTCCCACGATCTTGTTCATCCTTCTAGCAAGATTGGCTAACCAATTATCCGAAAGATTACAATCACTTGAATCAGATATAACAACTTTCTTGTATTTAGACCTTGTAAGCCTTTCAAGTGTTTTAGCATTAGATGCAAAGGCTACACTTCCATTCTCATTCTTCTTCTTGTTGAAATTAGCATCTCTCTTCATTCTTGTCTCTTGCTGTAGAAGAGTTCCAAAGAGTTCATCAAGAGTAATCTGGGAAACTTTTCTATTTTCATCAATAGCTGTTCTTTTTGACTCCCATTAATTTGGCATTATATATATAATCTTATCAACAAGAGCTTCATCATCAAGACCTTTTTCTCCCATAGATTGTAAGTTGTTGACTATTGTCATAAACCTTTGTTATACTTTACATACCGGCTCTCCATAAGGAAAAACAAATCCATGATACTCTGCTCGAAGCATTGCTCTCCTTATTTCTATAACCTTGGATGTACCAAAATGAGTGACTTCTAATTTCTTCCAAATACAGTTGGCTGCTTCACATGAAGATATCTGACTGTATGTATTCCTGTTCATATAGCATAATAAAGTATTTCGTACCTTGTAATTCAGTTGATATTCTTGGTTCTCTTGGTTGGGGAAAGTACTGACTTTTTGTCAGGAATTGTGTAACCTACAGTAAGCATAATAAAATTGTCTACACCAGTATTGATAACGAAAGTCTTCATACGATCTCTATAATACTCATAATCATTCCCGTCAAAGATTGGTGGTCTAGAAGGATTCAAATTTTCTATTGACCCAATATTCATTCCTGTCATCTAATACAACAAAAACTTTTCCACTCCACACGTTAGTATAGTAAGTATTCAAGATAGTAATATGAAAGAAATAAAGCTAGTAATAAAAATCAGTGGAAAACCTCCTCTGATACCAATTTTTGGATTGAATATGTAGATATGTATGTCTATTAGATGGTACAATACAAGAGGGGGGTGAAATTTTGGTTTAAAAACCTTTGAGTTTTAGCAACTAAGAGATTAGTTTAAATGATCTTAAACTAATACAAATACAAACACCCACAATTGTATTGAATATAAAAAGGTATGATGTATTGTAATACTAATGTAATGTAAAACAATTGTATTCAAGATTAACACAATAATCAGAGTAATACAAAGATGAATGATTCTACCTTAAAGCATATAGAATCAATCAATACAATATGTAATAGAATGATTGTAATTGAAACAATTACAATTGAAAATGTAAAGAATAAATGAAACAATTCAAATTCATTTCTAATACAAGTAACACCGGAAATGTAAAAGAATTACAATTATTTTAACCCAAAGAGAAGGGTTATCCTTTAACCTAGGATAAAAGGTCTGTCTCACCAACACCTCGGTGAGCCCTCGATACGATGATCGGACTGTCTGTCTGCCTATCCCTGGCATCCCTAGATACGATGATCGGCACGTCTGTCTGCCTATCCCCGACAGCCCTCGATATGATGATTGGAACGTATGTCTGCCTATCCCCGACAGCCCTCGATTATGTAGGTAATCGACACCTCTGTCTTTCAATTTCTTGAAAGCCCTCGATACGATGATCGGACACACAAAGTAGAAGAGATAAGTCACAATGTCTCTCTCTAGGATCTTGGTAGTTCACAAAGTCTCTTCATTCATTTAACCATTCTTCCCTCAGCTTCAAATAACCTCCTATTTATAGGCCTCGGGTTCCAACTGTCATGTTGCCTCCAATGGTCATATTTCTCCGAAAAACTCAGAGGGATTTGGACACCTGTCATCATAACGGTCATATTGAAATAGAAAGCACGACATTGTTTTGATTAGTTTGTAACTAACTCAACGACGTCGTATTGGTTAAAACCGGATATATATATATATATATTGATAAGCAATGGTACGATTCATATGAAACAAGTGCTTTTGACAAAGTACCAAAACAAGTAATGAACATCTGAATAGTAGAGTCAGTACGATACGATTGACAGATTCAGTATGATACGATTGATAGAGTCAGTATGATACGATTTACAGAGTCAGTATGGTACGAATGACAGAGTCAGTATGATCAGTATTGTACCATATGATATGGTCAGTACAATCAACATTGTACGATACGAAAAACATAATAGAAGAAAATTGTAATTTCCAAAATATGATAGAATGTATTTGTGATTTCCAAAACATGATATAGAAGTAAAAAAACGACTTTTGCCTCAACATATTCACATCTTTCAGAAGAAGGGTAAGCAAGACTAGCTCCCTAAGGCAGTGGGGAAAGGAAAAATAGATAATCAACCAAAAAGGAACAGCAAGCATCCAACAAACACATTGATATTATTCCATCATCCCCAGTGTCCTCTCTAACACCCACATGCAGAAACCGATTCATCTCGCCAACCTAGGTTTCATTTTCTTCCAAAAACAAAATTCCCCATGCCCCCACATATCACAACTACCATCCGAGTTCACATCACTGCACAAGCTATAGGAAAAAAACATCACATAAATTGGGCTCTTTTCCCTTTAACAAACAAGAACATAACTCAGAACCCTTCAATGAATTATCAAACAATCAATTCATTAATCCATCGTGTATTAACATATTTATTATTCATAGGATCCAAAGTTCAGGAAACCTAATCAGTATTTTATCACAAGTAATTATATATGCTTACAACACCAATATGATTAACATCAAATTAAAATCAAGAAGAACTAGATTCATTTACAAACCTCTTTATCCCTATACAAAATTTATCAATTTATTATGGATTACATTATTTAACAATTTTCATCATGAACGAATAGCTAAAGGATGCATGTATGCATATCACAATATCTAAAAAACATGGGGCAATAACATACAACAGATATCAATTTATTTATCTGGTTCAAATATTTATTACGACAATACCATTATTTTATAGTGGGGTAAAACATGCTAACAATATAGTTGTATGTACAATAAAATTGAAGTAATGAATCTTATACCTCAAATAGTTCTTGATGTTCTTTATCCACCCACCGAGTCACGATTCTCCTCTCGCGTCAACTACATCCACTCGAGGATGCCATGGTTCGACCACACTAACCAAATCCCAAGAAAACCCCATTAGAAACATGGAGATTACAGTCTATTATATGAAAATAAGAAACATGAGATGATGAACACCAAAAGAACGATGATAAAACATACCTTATATCGAAGATTGATCGATACATATTGGTTGCATCAAAACAGAGTAGAACCAATACAAGTATTTACATTTTGATTACGAAACTCAAATGGAATAGAATGAAAGGAGTTAACGTCTCATAGATGAGAAGAATGAGGAATAATTAATCATGTCCAGTTAGAAGATTTAATAGAGCGACGGTTTAATATACACTTAACTTCCCATTAAAAGAGGATCCCATTAATCCATGTACTTTGACCATGTAAAAACATCATGAGCCATAAGAATAATTAATATAGGAGTTATTTAATTTGAATCAGCCTTAGTGTCCTTAAAATAAGGCCTTCACTTCATTTTACATCAAAGGAAAACGCTAAATGGGAGAAAATGAAGAAAGCTCGTATATTGTTCACGAATTCAAATTTTGGAAATGGAAAAACATTGTTCATGAACATCACTATTAGACACAGTTCGTGAACCTCACCGTTAGACACTGTTCCTGAACCTCACCGTTAGACACTTTTCATGAACCAAACTATTATACATTGTTCATGAACCTCAATGTTAGACATTATTGATGAACATCGCCGTTAGAAGGTCATCATTCTGGAAACACCGTTCACAGACTCAAAATTTGGCAATGGAAAGGAAAGGACGCCGTTTGAAGGTTAGAAGTCTGAAAACACAATTCACAGACCTCAAAATTTGAAAAGGAAAAAAATTCACTATTAGAAGGTCACCGTTATGGAAACACTATTCATAGAACTCAAAATTTGGCAAAGGAAATAGAGGATACCAATAGAGGTTAATAATAGAGGTTATCGATAGAGGTTTCTGTTAGAGGTTACTATTAAAATTCATAGATAGAACTGTTCCCGGATGGAACAGTTCAAAGAAATGGAAATTTTGAAAATGAAAGAGAGGGTTGCATTAGTGGTTACCAATATAACTATTCACCGATGGAACTATTCACAGAATTGGAAGTTTGGAAAAGGAAAGATAGGTTACTGTTAGAGGTTACCGATAGAAATGTTAACTGATGGAACATTTCACGGAAAATAAAATTTGGAAACGGAAAGATAGGTTACCATTAGAGTCTACTGCTAGAACTATTCTACGATGGAACTGTTCACATAATTGGAAATTTGGAAAAGGAAAGAGATGTTTTTTTAGGTTAATGATAGAACTATTCACTGATGGAATTGTTCATAGAAGGTTACAAATGACAATGTTAACAGAAGGTTACCATTGCACTATTCAAAAATGTCTACCGTTGGAACTGTTCACCGAACTCGAAAATTGACAAAGTGTTGGGGATAAGTCACCTTGACCTCCTGGAACACCTCAAACACAATATTTTCACATAGAAATTGACCAGAGAGTTCCGAGACATTACATCAGATACCTATCAAAACATTCTTGTCCCTGAGAATTCAAAACCCACCAAAATTGAAAATGAAATAGGGTCCGTACAACCACCCATCAAGATACCTCTCAAAAGAGAGCAAGCCACAAAAGCATCAAAAGGAAGATATCTCATAAACATGAACAGTTTATAACCAGAAGGGCTATATCAACACATAAAAAGAGTTAAATATCAAAAAACCCTTGGTACTGAGCATGTATATGTGACTCGTGTTCCCAGATAATCTTCTCCATTCCACTGTGTCACCACAAGACACAGACCAAAGGGATAGAATGCCCACACAACAAGTTATCCTTGCGGTCTTGGTTGTCCACGGGTTGCTCCTCAGGGGTTTCATCATCATTAATATCAATCTCTCCCCAATCGATGATGTGAGAGTCATCATTAAGATAACAACGTAGCTACGATACAAGGAAAACATCATGTATCCGACTCATCTGTAGGAGAAGTGCTACTCGATACGCTACAACACCAACACATTCTAACACCTCGAAGGTCCCAAAAAACTGGGTAGAAAGCTTACTCACATGACCAAACCTTTGCTTCCAACGACAGGGATTCACCTTCGGAAACACATGATCCCCAATATTAAACTCTAAGGGTCCCCTCCTTTGATAAGCATATGATTTCTAACGATCTTGTGTCTTCTTGATCCTCCCATGAATAACCTAAACCATTTCTATTGTATTCTGCAATAGTTCCAGTCCGATAATTGATGACTCTCTTTCCCCAGTCCAACACAACGGAGAATGACAAGGTCCTCCATACAAGGATTCAAAAGGTACCATACTGATGGTGGATTGAAAACTATTATTGTAAGAGAACTCTTCAAAGTTTATGTGCTTCTTCTATGAACCTAAAAAATAAAGAACACAAGAGATAAACATGTCTTGAAGTGTCTAGATGGTTCACTCTGTCTGACCAGCCGTTTGAGGATGAAAAGCATGTAGGAGACCTCTCCACACCCTGGAGGTAAAATGAGGATCTCGATCAGAAATTATCATCCTCAGGATTCCATGAAGTCTTGCCACCTCTTTTAGATACTTCCTCGACCAAACATCCACTGAGCTCGACTCCATGATCGATATGAAGTGTGACGATTTTGTTAAACGATCCCCTACCACCCAAATAGCATTATGTCCTCCCGGAGCTCGAGTTAAACCAGTAACAATATCCATTGTGTTTTCCTCCTAGTTCCACTGAGGAATATATAATTTCTAGAGAAGATCATAAGGAACATGTTGTTTGGCCTTCACCTTCTTGAAGACCAAACATCAAGACACAAACTCCTCAACCGCACGCTTTAGCCCCGACCACCAAAACTGGCTCCTCAAGGCTCAATACATCATTGTCATGCTAGGAAACGCTGCTAAAGGTGAACTATGAAACTATCTGAGAATCACCTCAGTCATCTTTCAAGGAACAAAAATGTAACCCCCCATGCTTCTATGTTACGCTTCACATTGAATAATATAGTAGCATGTGTTGTACGCAACATCGAGTTATAACACACCACAACCAATCAAACTAGCAGTTATGAATAAGAATATCCACTTTTTGAAATTTTATAAATTTTATCATTCAAAATAGAATTCACTTTTGGATTCAGAATATTGAAATTAGCTTATGGTGAAATTTTGGTGCTCTTCAGATAACTTTCATATTTTGATGAATAGTGAAAATTACTAAATTTTAATTAAAAACAAAATTTTTAATTAAAATTATTAATAGTGATAAATTATGAATTTGAGTGGTTTTAAGGTATATTTAGAATATATTTTTACCATTTAAAAAAATTGTGTTCATTGGATATAATTTCAAATTTAAACCAGACATAAACAAGTGTCAATCTTTTGATAGTTATTATTTCTTAAAAACACGCTATTTGTTTTGACAACTGGAATTAATTTTTAAATTAATTAATGCACCTTATATGTGTGTAACTTGGTAAAATAGACATCATTATTTAATTAATAATATTAAATATATCTTATGCTGATCTTTTGGTATTTTTTTGAGAAACATCAATTTTTCATGAATAGTGAAAAACAATGAGTTATTGGTTAAAACTGCATTTTTATTGAAATAAATATTTATTTTATTTAAATTAGTTTATGTCAAAATAGATACATAATAATTATACAATTTCATTTTAAATCATCATAGTCAGTTTATAAAAATTTTAGATATATAAAAATTTTATTGAACTTTTCACTGTCTTTTACCCACCTCCTTGGAGATTATGAAAATTCACATAAAACATAATTTTACTGCTTCTGTGAGTTGAATTTTGAAAATCAGAGATACATAATTAATATCAAGGAGTAAAATGTGGTTTAATATGATAAAAATATTTTTTGGTGAATACTAACTTTTTACTTGTATTTACGCTGTTAAAGGTAAATAGGGTAATTCAAGGTAAAAAGAATATTGTAATAATTCAAAATTTCCTTAACACATTTCCTAACCTTATTGGATAGTTAATTTCCAACCATTGGATTCATTAGGTCTATTTTGGGACTCCAGGGAGCCACTTATGAATTATAATGACAGTTTAGATTAATTAATTTAATGAAAAGGCAAAATTGACATAAACAAAAAACTTTTAGTAATTAATTTTTATATGGAGTTATATAAGTAATATTTTTTACTATAAATATTCATTGGAAATATAAAAATATTTTCTACATCATGGTATTTGTTGTATAATTTTTAGACATAGAATAAAATAATTAGTAATGAAAATATAATGATGTTGTATTTACCTCATTAATAAATTATTTAAATAAATTAGATTATAAATATTAAAATAATATCAAAATCATGTCCAATTTAACTAGATGATTATATTTCGAACATGAGTCGTCTTATTTCTACTCTAATTATTTTGGGACCTATAGAATCCGATTATTATTATATAATAAAATAATATTTTCACAATTTCCTAAAGAGCCCCTCCTCCCCCTTATAAAAAGAGACCACTTCTAACCAATTCCACACACATCTCAAGCCTGTAGGCTCGTCCAAAATCGTCCAAATTAAGCTACCTAAAACCCTCTACTCCTCCTAGAAGCCTTACCATATGCAGAAGGCACTTCAAGGAGTTGTTTTGGGTCAAGCCAAAGGAAGTTACCCAAATTAAATGTAACAAGTTCTCTTAATTTCCTTTCTTTTATTTTACTTCTCCAACCCCTAAAATCTTTTTATTACTTTCTTTTATAACAACACCAGTATAATCAATATACTAGGATGCTGTTGTGAGATATATTTTAATTACACCTACACACCTCCATATAATGGGTGAAGAACATAATGTTTTTGTGTATGGAATACTAATGCCTCACGGAAAGATGATTGTTCAATTACCTTCTACCGCCTCTCATGGTGGCCATTATAATGGAACTGTATTTATATTTGATATATATTATTTTTTCAGTTTTTCATTCTTCTCTATTTTTTTATATCATACCTTAATGGTTTCCATTATGAGTAAATGCGATAATTTCATTTGAGAAAGTGCGGACTACCACCTTCTCAATGTGATATGATTTGTTAATACCATATGTGGGACATATAAAGGATGGATTTTATGATATTATATGTGATATTATAATTTAATTATAATATATCTATGTATCATTATGTTTTAATTCCATTAAAATAAGAAATAGAGATGAATGTAGCAATCATGCGTACGTAAGGCTTACTGTCTCCCGGAACGGTATATTTCATTCTTACCCCAAAATGATATGTACTATTATAAATACATGTATATATATGATATATATGATATTAAACTCATGAATATCATTCTGGATATAATGATTTTATGACCATGTGAACAACTTGTAACTATAAGGTGTTAATTTTTGACTCAAGTGCCAAATATTGAAAAAACTAATGTTATTAACTTAAATGATTACATAATGTTTATAACATGGTAATATGTGATATAAAAGGAAAAATAAACTTGAAAAAGGTTATTAAGCGAGTATAAATCAATTTTATTTTATTATTCAGTATGTTAAATAACGAACGAGTCAAGTCAGACACAAGGTAAGGGGATTTTATCACACTCCTTATTCTCATGAGATTCATGCCATATTGCCAGTATTACCTTTTGTGTGGTGTATGTACTGCCCATAATTGTATTCTTTGTGTAATACAATTTAATTTATGTATACTTACATATTCATTATATGATACCTCTTTTATGGTTTGTATGATTCTTATGTTACAAAATTGGTAATGGTAAATTTCACAATCACTTTATTATCCGAGGTTTTTTTAACGTAAGTATCTACTAGGAAATATTTATTATCCATGTCCTTGTTTTATGAAAGAGTTTTCAAAGGGATTCATTTAAGGGACTTTTTTTTACTAATAGACCATTTCAAATTTTTTAAATATGTATTCTTCTAAATCGTCCCCATTAATTTCCATGTATTCAAAATGGGTTTGAAGGATTTATTTATATAGAATTGAATGTTATTAAAATGATAATTCCTTTCATAATTTTCAAAGTGGTATGGGACACATTGATTCAAAAAATATCTTTAAATGAATTATTTTCTAAATTGCGTGACTTTTAAATGTTTTCATAAAAAAAAATTATTTCTCTCAAAGAATTTTACAAATAATTTTCATCCATGTCAAGAACTTTTAATATATTTTAAACTAGTTTTGAAGTTGATTTATCATGATACAAATCTTCCATATTGTGTTGAAGGTTTTGTGATATTTTTTACTATGGATGTGTTATTCTTATACCATTCATTGTTTATGGGTAAAGTATTGACATTTCTTATTGTAGTTTTAATACCAATGTTTATATTATATTTCATCCAGTTATTAAGATGAATGTGATGGACTAGTATGTTCCGGGTTGGGTCCTGTTACACTAGACCCTCCGGGTTGGTGTCTGGTTATTAGAGGCACTCTGTGTTGGTGTCCGGTTATTAGAGGCACTCCGAGTTTCTGTCCGATTATTAGAGGCACTCCGGGTTGGGTTTCGATTATAGTTATCCCCTAGGTCATGGCACGAGGCCTTGACAATGAAATTAAAGTTCAAAATTATGCATTCCATCATTATAAAAGTGGTTAGTGATATTGCATGTGATAATTCGACTAATAGAATGTCCATGTGGATAAGTAAATGACATTATTTCATTTTATTTCTACCATGTTATTTTGAATTTCATGTTTAAAAGTCTTTTTTAGTTATACATTGCCTTAAATGTTTATGGCTATTTATGAAAGTTTCCATTGTATTATTATCCTTACTGACCATCTGATCTCACCCCTTTCTATGTTTTATTATTCCCAGGATTTGAAGAGGTGTATTGTGATTGATATCCAGGGTTAAGATAAGGGAATAATGGAATTCATAAAGGATTATTTATGTTGTTTTTTATGTTATGAAGTGTAATGTAACATTCATGTATGTAATCTATTTTGCAAGACTGCTAAACTGATCGGTGCTTTTGGAAATTATTCCTTGTAATCATGCCAATATATTAAAATAATGCACCGACTCTGGGTAACTGGGGTCAGGGCATTACAGTTGGTATCAGATAAATTTTAGCAATAACCTTGGAAACTAGATTTAGATAAACTCAGATTAGAGCACATTACCCTAAGATAGACTTTGAGGATTCTTATAGAAGAACTTCCTAGAATTTTGGTATTATAGGGATTTTGTGATTTTTCCGAGAAATACATCTCTGTCTTGATACGAGCATGTAGAGGTGGATCTAGCACAGATGTACCTTGGGGTAAAACCCTAAAAAAAGTCTTTGATCTAGACTCAAAGGGGAATTGGTGCATAACAACGGGCCTTGCTGCACTCTTGGTTACGACAGTCTCGGGGGATATGCTTAGGATAATTCTCATTTTCTTTACAAACTGCTATGAAGGGTTTATGAGTATATACCTCCTCAAAGAGAACATTATTTTGATTATGGATTATATCTATAAACAATTCAATTTATGTTATGTATTTTACATGTTTGGAATTATAAATTATGATTTATAAACTAACATAGTGTATGACATTGTTTAGAAATGGTGCCCAGTAGAAGGAATGAGAACTCTGGCAGTACATATGATCAAAAGAGTTAGAATGGTCGTATCATTCATGGTATTAAGACAAAATTTAGAAAGGAAATAGTCTCCCATGTATTATCATTATATGAATAAATAGTATCAAAAGAACAGCAATGATCTCTTTGAATCCTATGGCTTTGAAGGGATGCCAGAGAAGAGAAGGATGGTAGATAGAAATATGGATTAAGGGAATAAGGGAAAGAAGTATTTTCCAATATCTGATAAATTTGGAATGAATCACCTCGGTAAATGCTTGAATGGAATGGGAGTTTGTTATATGTGTGGAGAAAAAGGACACCAAGTACATGATTTCAAGGGAAAGAAAAAGTTTTCAAATGTAAAATGCTTCATCTGTAAGGATTTGAGACACTACACAAACCAATGTCCAAATCATCACAGTACGCACCAAATGATGCTATTGGATAATAATAATGTTTTCATACTACCACAGATGAAGATGAATGACTATATTTCTTATGTTGTAATTAATTAATTATTCCATTTGGGTGTTGTATCGATGATGTACTGGTTATATGAATTATGGAGATAAATAAGGATTGTACTGCAGTACTATTTCATTGAGGATTTGAGATTATATGGTACTATGAAAAGTGACTCAACAACAAGTTAAACATTTTTTTTGAAAATACATGGTTGAAGGAAAGGTAATCCTTATTATGGTCTTGATACAAAGGAAGTAATTTTGGAATAATAGATGGTTGGTTTTGATGAATTATATTGTATATTCTTGACTACCTTGAAACTTATTAATGGTTTGTTTATTTCATAATTGTTGGAATATTCAATGTTTTTGGATATATTGAATATATCTAATATTCTATAAGGAATAATGGAGCATTAATTTAATCAATAAAGTTTTATGGTACTTTAGGGTGTTACAAAATTTTAAAAGAATACATGATGAAGTTGTTCACATGCTATTACGTGGAAAAAAAGTATCATCATTGTGTTTACCTGTCTTATAAATTTTAGACTATGAGTTTTGGCTAAAGTGTTTTGGATAAGTCTAGTTTGAGATTATTTTTTCATTTACATAAAAAAAACAACCCGGAGGTCGGGCGGCAACCCATCACGTCCGGCAAGGCCAGAAGACATGAACCCACAACCAAAGGGCGACAATGGTGTTTCACCTACCACTAGCCCACATGATGTCCTGGATGGAATAATGTAGTTTTTTTAATTGGTATAATATGTGAATTATAAATTCATTATTTTTGGAACCCTGTACGATTAGGATAAATAGAATATATATATATATTAAATCTTATAGAATGAATGAAGAGTTTGTAGTAGGAATTAGTTGAAGGATGAAACTCTACTTGTCATGTATATATATACATATATATATATATATATATTTCCTTTTATTTTATGGATAAATTAATTAATAAACATTAGAGAAGGGATCTTAAAACCAAAAATGTGTTATCCTAATACCTTACGTTGTGTTGAACCGATGGTATTTTAAATCATCATAGATTTGTGGCTTTGAGGCCCACAATTCTACAATTGTTTGTGATTGATGAACTCAATCACACCATATAAATATTTATGTTTTCTTTCCAATTATGTTTCTCTAATTTCCACCAATTTTCTCCCAGTCGAGATTATAATTTTGGTGGTGAACCTTTCATTTCTCTTTTCCTCTTATTAAGACTAAATTTTATTAACCCAATTTTTTATGTAGGTTTTCCCACAATGATATTTTCTATTTTCAACCTTTTAATTTCGAATAACAATTTCAAAATGTTCGGACACAATTTATTTAAGGAGGGGAGAATGTAACACCCCAATCTTCCATGGTATGCTTAACTTTGAATAATACAACAGTGTGTGTTGTACGCAACTTCGAGTTATAACACACCGCAACCAATCAAACTAGCTGTTATGAATAGTAATACCAACTTTTTGAAATTTTATAAATTTTATGTTTAAAAATGGACTTAATTTTTGGATTCGAAATATAGAAATAATATTATGGGGATATTTTGGTTCTTTTCAGATAACATTCATAATTTGATGAATAGTGAAAATTTATAAATTTTTAATTAAAAAAACATTTTTAATAGAAATAATTAATAGTGATAAATTATGAATTTGAGTGGTTTTCAGGAATATTTAGAATATATTTTTACCATTTAATACAATGTGGGTAATTGGGTGTAATGTCACATTTAAACAAGACAGAAACAAGTGTCAATCTTTTGATAGTTATTATTTCTTAAAAACATGCTATTTGTTTTGACAATGGGTAGTAATTTTTAAATTAATTAATGAAAATTATATGTTTTGAATTTGGTAAAATAGAAATCATTTTATAATTCATAATTTTAAATATATCTTATGCTGAATTTTTGGTATTTTTATGAGAAAAATAAAATTTTCATGAATAGTGAAAAATACTAAGTTATTGTTTAAAACTGATTTTTTTTATTTAAATAATTATTTATTTAATTTAATTTAGTTTATTTCAAAATAGATACATAATACTTATATAATTTCATTGTAATTCATTATAGTAAGTTTATAATAAATTTAGATATATAAAAATTTTATTGAACTTTTCACTGTCTTTTACCCACCTCTTAGGAGAATTTGAAAATTCACATAAAACATAATTTTACCGATTTTGTGAGTTGAATTTTGAAAATCTAAGAGACATGGTTAATATGAAGTAGTAAAATGTAGTTCAATATGATAAAAATAATTTCTGGAGAATATTAGCTTTTTATTTGTATTTACCGCGGTTAAAGGTAAATAGTGTAATTCAAGGTAAAAATAATATTGAAATAATTCAAAATTACCTTAACACATGTCCTAACCTTATTAGATGTGTAATTTATGACCATGGTCATCTTTGGGTATATTTTTTGACCCAATGGAATAAATTATGAATGATAATAACACCATAGATTAATTAATTTAATATAAAGGCAAAATTGACAAACACAAAAACCTTTTAGTAATTAATTTTTAAATGGTGTAATATATTTAATTTTTTGAACTATAAATATTCATAAGAAATAAAATAATATTTCCTACATCATGGTTTTTTTTAATTTTTAGACATCAAATAAATTAAATTATTAAGGAAAATATAATGATGTAGTATTTACCTCATTAATAAATGATTTTAATAAATTAGATTATAAATATTAAAATAATATCCAAAACATGTCCAATTCTTATTGGATGATTTTATTTCTACCATTACTCATCTTATCTTCTACTCTAAGTATTTTGTATCTTTAGAAACCTATTATTATTGTATAATAAAATAATATTTTCACACTTTCATAAAGACCCCTCCTCCCCCTTATAAAAAGAGACCACTTCTAACCAATTACAAACTCATCTCAACCCTTTTGGCTCATCCAAACTCTATAAAATTATGCTCCCTACATCCCTCTCCTCATCCTAGAATCCTTAACATATGCATAAGACACTTCAAGGAGTCCTTTTGGTTCTAACCAATTGAAGTTACCCAAATTAAAGGTAACAATTTCTCTTAATTAATTCTCTTTTTATTTTACTTCTCCAACCCCTAAACTCTTTTTATTACTTTATTTTATAACAAAACCAGTATACTAAATATACTAGGATGTTTTTATGAGATATATTTTAATTACACTTAAACAAACCTCCATCTAATGGGTTAAGAACATAATGTTTCTATGGATGGTAAACTAACGCATCACGAAACAATGATTGTTCAACTACCTCATACCACCTCTCACGGTGGCTATTATGATGGAACTGTATTTATATATGATATATATTATGTTTGTGGTTTATTAATGCTTTTTTATTCTTTTATAGCATACCTTAATGGTTTCCATTATATGTAAATGAGATAGTTTCATTTGAGGAAGTGCGGACTACCGCCCCCTCAAAGTGATTTGACTCGTTAATACCATATGTGGGACATATATAGGATGGATTTAAAGATATTATATTTGATATTATACTGTAATTATAATATACCTATGTATCATTATGTTTTAAGTCCATTAAAATAATAAATAGAGATAAATGTAGCGTTCATTCGTACGTACGGCTTACCGCGGTACATTTCATTCTTACCCCAAAATGATATGTACTATTACAAATACATGTATATATATGATATATATGATATCTACATCATGAATATAAGTCTTGATATAATGATATTTTCACCATGTGAACAACTTGTAACTATAAGGTGTTCATTTTTGACTCAAGTGCCAAATATTGACAAACTGAACGTTATTAACTGAAATGGTTACATAGTGTTTATAACATGGTAACAAGTGACATAAAATGAATAATAAACTTGAAAAATGTTATTAAGAAAGTTGAAATTAACTTTAGTTTATTATTCAAGACGTTAATGAACGAATGGGTCAAGTCGGTCACAAGGCAAGGGGTTTTCATCTCATTTCTTATTCCCATGAGATTCATGCCATATTGCCTCTATTACCTTTTGTGTGGTGTATGTATGGCCAATAATTTTATTATTTTTGTAATACACTTTAATTTATGTGTATTTACAAATTCTTTATATGATACCTCTTTCATGGTTTGTATGTTTCATAAGTTACAAAATTGGTAAGGATTAATTTCACAATCTCTTTATTATCCGAGGTTGTTTTTACGTAAGTATCTACTGGGACATATATATTATCCATATCCATGTTTTATGAAAATTTTATCAAATGGATTCTTTTAAGGGTCTTTATTTTCTAAAACATAATTTCAAATGTTTTAAATATTTATTTTTCAAAATATTCTTCATTAATGTACATATATTCAAAATGGTTTTTAAGGATTTATTTATATGGAAATGAATTTTTTTAAAATGATAATTACTTTAAATAGTGTCAATGTGGTATGGGATAGTTTGATTAAAAAATGCCTTTAAATTACTTCTTTTTTAAATTGTGTGAATTTTAAATTTTTTCATGTAAAAGGTGTATTTCTCTCAAATAGCTTTATAAATCATTTTCATCCATGTTTATATATTTTAATATATTTTAAAAGTGTTTTGAAATTGATTTATCCGGATACTAATCATCCATATTATGTTGAAGGTTTTGTGACATGTTTGACTGTGGATGTGTTATTCTTATACCATTCATGGTTTATGGGTTAAGTATTGACATTTCGTATGCTAGTTTTAATTTGAATGTTTATGTTATATTTCATCCTCTTCTTAAGAAGAATGTGTATTTATAGTATGTTCTAGTTTGGGGTCCGGTTATAGCAGACCCTCCATGTTGTTGTCCAGTTATTAGAGGCACTCCGTGTTGGTGTCCGATTATTAGAGGCACTCCGGGTTGGTGTCCGATTATTTGAGGCACTTAGGTTTGGAGTTCGGTTATTAGAGGAACTCCGGGTTGGTTTCCAGTTATTAGAGGTACTCCGGGTTGGGTTCCAATTACAGTTACTCCCTAGGTCTTGGCACGAGGCCTTGACAAAGAAATTAAAGTTCATTAATATGCATTCCATCATTATAAAAGTGGTTATTGATATTTAATGTGATTATTAGACTAGTAGAATGTCAATGTGAATATGTAAATGACATTATTTTATTTTATTTATGCCATATTATATTTAAGTGAATGTTTTAAAGGATTTTGTTTTAGTTATACATTGCCTTAAATGTTTACGCTTATTTATGAATGTTTCCACTGTATTATTATCCTTACTGAGCATCTGAGCTCACCCATTTATATGCTTTATTTTTTCCAAGATTCCATGAAGTGTATTGTGATTGATATGTAGGGGTAAGACAAGGAAATAATGGAATTCATAATTGATTATTTATGTTGTTTTGTATGTTATGAAGTGTAATGTAACATTCATGTAAGTAATGTATTTTCCAAGACTGAAAAACTGATCGGTCCTTCGGGACATGATTCCTTGTAATCATGCCAATGTATTAAAATAATGCCCCGAATCTAGGTAACTGGGGTCGGTCCATTACAAAAATGCCTTCCATGATACCACAGTCAGTGTTGTTAATCCTCAATCCATCCATCAGGGGTCTCACCACAAAAAACCCGGTCTCTATACACCTAGACCTCAAGATCATCCAAATGGGAATCTTACACCTTTTGCATCATAGATGGTTGTACCATTATCTGAAAAATACAACCTCTACCCCCAACATCTTGCATATCAAGATGTAATGTTGACAGGTCATCCATTACTCTCCAGGAATCTCCAAATTCAAGCACAGCATCACTACGTGACTTTTGACTCAGCGCATTAGCAACAACATTCCACTTTCTAGGTGTATATGATATCTCAATGTCATACTCCAATAATAACTCCATCCACCGATGATATCTTAAGATACTATCCCGTTGGGAGAAAACATACCTCAAACTATTATAATCGGTGAAAACCACAAACACTCTCCAATGAGGTAATGTCTCCACAACTTTAGAGAAAACACCACGGCTGCCAACAAAATATCTTGAGAGGAATAGTTACATTCATGGTGACATAACTGCTGAGACACAAAACAAACAATTTACCTCTGCTAGATGAGAAAACAACCAAACCCTAGATGTGAAGCATCAAAGAAAACATCAAACTGAACACTCTTAGTTAGAAGACAATGAACTTAAGCACATAATAAAATCTCTTTTAGGTACTCGAAATCTTTCTAACACTGATCAATCCATATGAATGAATGATCCTTACTGGTAAATTCTTTCATAGGAGTCGAAAATCGTGAAAAATTGTCTACAAACCTCCTATAGTAGCTTGCGAGACCAAGGAAAAATCACACCTCTGACACTAACTTGGGGGCTTCCCAAGACACAACTGCTTCTATCTTAGATAGATCCAGAGTAAATCCCTGTTGGGACACAACACGCCCAATGAAAATATCTTCTCAAGCCCAAAACTCACACATCGACAACTTCCAAAACAGCTCATGTTGACGAAGAGCTCCCAAAATGGTTTGTAGATGCATTGCATGATCCTCATCATATGTGGAGCACACAAAGATGTCATTGATTATCACTGCCACGAATTTGTATAAGAACTCATGGAACATTGCATTCATCAATACCATGAATACAACTGGAGAATTTTTCAAGGCAAAAGGCATTACAATGAACTCATAATGCCCATGAAGACAATGTAAAGAAGTCTTCATGATATCCACATCCTTTACACACATCTGATGATATCCCGACCACACATCGATCTTTGAGATCCAACTTGGACCCTTCAGTTGATCGAATAAATTATCAACCTGTAGAAGATGATAGAGATTATTTGTTGTCACATTATTTATGTGATGATAATTGACACCCAACCAGAAACTACAATCATCCTTCTTCATGAAAGAAACAAGTACACCCCACGGAGACACTCCTAGATGAACAAAACCACACAATAATATACCATCAAGATGTAAATGTATCTTGTGTAACTAAGAAGGTGTCAATTCTATATATAGACATAGATATTGGAGATGCTCCTGGTTGTAGATTGATCCCAAACTCGATCTCTCATTGAGGGGGTAATGCTACAACCACTTCTGGAAAGACATCAGGGTACTCTTCTATAAACCTAAAAAATTCCAAATATTGAACCTCTGAAGAACTCAACATCTTCTCATGTATCATTGATGATATGGATGGAACATTCCTATGACCCATCAGAGGATCTGGCTCACCAAAAAACACCATAGGATCTCTTTCTATACTAATGGAAGTGACCTTTCTCTTGATGAAATCCAAGATATCCTACATCGAATACAAACAATCCATGTCGGGATGACATCATATGGTTGTATTCTTAAACACTGGAAATCTCTCCAAGAGAGGTGTTTCCACAACACTAGCTCAAAGTATCTATATACATCCAACATGTCAGCTCGACATCCAACTGGCGTAGTCAAAGCCAAGGGCACTACAAGCCCCTCAACCACATGTCACAATTCATGGTCAAGGATAGTTTATATGAAGGAGTGTTTCTCTCTTGAATCAAACAAGTCAAACACCATGCTTGTAAACAAGAAAAAGGTACCTCAAACACTGTCTGGCTCTCCTGGAGCTGGAAATGGAAGAGCTTGAAGATGACCACGACCTCCTCCAAAACCTCTCTAAACATAATGAAGACCACCACCATTACTGCGCTCTCCTCACTGGGGACGGGGAGTGTTATGGGGTTGTCCTCTACCTACCACCTCTACCCTCTGCTAATCTAAAGATGGTGTAACTTACTGCTGCTACCTCGCCTAAAACTGCCTCAACAGAGGAACCTGGAGTGTTGGACCTGGTTCATGATGACTGCTCTGAAAGGTCGGTAACTCCCTCTGCTGATGACCATGACCACCACAAGAAATCAAGCTCCTGATCCCTTAGCATAGGCTATAGAGTTGTTACATCTGGAGAAACAAGATGTGAAGTGTTGGGACCTACCCCCGGCTGAACAGAAACTCTTCTGCCCGAAAAACTAGGAAACCCGGATGATAGCTCTGCTTCATGATGAATCATGATGATTCCCAAATCATGATTATCCGGTCTTGGACAAAGACTTATCAATAACCTTTGACCTTGCTAGCACCTAACGATATGCCGTCAGCATAAATGGGGAGACCTGGCAGTGGATATCTGGACACAAAGCTTCCTCCAAATGCCTCGCCCCAGCCTACTCATCTAGAAATTGGTCTGAAGCATATTGTAAAAGGTTCCTCAAATGGAATCCAAACTCTCGAACCCAAGAGCTCCCATGTTGAAGGGTGATAATATCCTAGCGATTATACTCCTTCGTTGTCGAAGAAAGAAACTTGACTATAAACTTGTCTTAGAACTCCTCCCATGAGATTGTTGAATCTTCACGATCAATGAGGAACAATAACCACCACTACCTCTCTACTCCACGTATAATTGTAACAACCAAGGACACCCAGTTCTCCTTCCAAGCTTGGAATGAATTGAACCCTATCTCGACCTCCTCCAACAAGTATTCCATGACTGAATCTGAAAAGGATCCCTCATATTTATATAGACTCTGGCTCTGAAACTCTCAGAGTGTCCTCTTCCAAGTATCGTCGTCATCAACCTCTACCCCACATCAATCTGCTGGAACAACCATTTGTACATTTTCTGTGCAAACCTGATGAGGACATAGACATGGTGCTATACCTGTAAAATAACAAACCACAAGAGATCCTAAACATGGAATATGGAAGACTCAACAATAATTAATTATTATTTTTATTCATCTTAGGTTAACCTATCCCAAGATATATCCAATCAAACATTGGTGCAAAGAAGAATGGTACATGATCCTTTCCTAGGCCTCTACCATACAACTAGCATCACCTTGTTTAGTATCCATTGTAAACATAAAGGTCGACATATCAGATCATAGGGGGGATAATTGCTTATTTCTATGCTGGTATCCACTGTTTACCTCAATTTCTAAACATGAATAACACTTTTTCCCTACAAAACCATGAACCTCAACTGTTCCTAACTCTAAACTCCATCCTATCCTTCAACCAGACCTTTGATACCACTATGTAATGACCCCCTCACAAAAATGTTTACCCCTCATTGGATGGAAATGTGATAAAAGAGATAATAACCCCCGAGGCCCACCACTAGTATGCCCCGAGATGCAAATTAACACTGAGGGTATAGTAAACACACAAATGGGAGGCATTAGCATCTAAGAGAACACATGAAGAAGAGAGAGATAAGATAGACACCAACCAACTCTAATGCAGAACTGAAATATAAAATAAAACCCAATTGAAAATATTTAATGTCATGCAAAAGTATGACATCTGGAATGGGAAAATCTCAAGTACTAAAAAGAATGTAAAAACTGCAGCAAACACAATCCCTAATAGCTACTGCAACCCCAAGCTAGTAGAAACCAGCATGATCTCCAACCTGCTCTATGTGGCCTGAAAAAAAGTTTATGTATACATAGGGTGAGTATAACAGTATACTCAGCAGGATCCTCCTCGAAGCCTCTCGTGTAAAAGTAATGAATGCATGCTCAAGCACAGTGAACAACAAGGGAAATTTACTCATCATATAAACATGTATACTATATTTCCAACCTCACCATGGATACTATCACCAAATAACTCATACAAGAATATATCATATAATAAATAATATCAATGGAAATCCACTACTACACCGCCACTTGTTTGCCGCTTTTCCCTAACATCGTAGGTCCTGAGCATCTCTGTCCAAAAAAGGCATGCCCGCAGACACCTAGGTGATGCACCACAACATGAACCTCATGCAACAGAGCCACCATGTCCACACATGAATGTAACTAGGTAGTTTTTGGGAGCCACCATAGGTTGCAGAACATGTATCATACGTCAGGTATTTTACCTCAATCCATTACAGCCCCTACTATATGTAAGGATCCTCAAGCCATCAAAACCTATACACATTACACATATACTAGTACATAAGATAAAATATACATAATATGTTTGTGTGAATATCCACAAGACATTATATCCCTCCACACACATATATGGGAAAACTAACAGATCTTCTTACTATCATAAGTATCCAGCATGAGAAGAGAGCAAGGAAAAAAGGTGTAGTCAGCCATTCATCCTCCCAGTAGAATGTTTGGTAAAACACCCCCCTAGGTTCAGAATCACTGAGGTGTCTGTTTCCCTTACTGATAGGGTTGAGTATCATATATAAACATAAAAAGTATTGAATAAACCTTATCTCACAACCACACTATAGGAATAACCTAGTCTTAGAATCAACTACGGCTAATGTCTCTCGAACTTCGGGTTGCCACTTCTAAGACTGGGTATCCTATAAGCACACAACCATTTAAAGTGCTTTAATAAATTATTTCATTACCTTTTTACCATTTACACTTTATGTTAATTAATTCATTATACATTAATTAACCACGAACAATTCCACATTAAATTTCAAAAGCCTCACAGCCAAAGTCCAATGTCCCATTAAAAATTACATCATTGTCATTATGTTCCAACAATCTCCATCCCCATGGGTAAACACCATTAATTCAATTTTTCATTATATGCATACTTTCCCACATTCCAAGACTCTCTAGAAAAACATTCTATGCTACTAAACACATGGGGACTCAACACGGTGAGTAGATATACTGTCTGTTGAGCCTTTTCCTCCTATAGAAAAAGCATAGACCCATCCTCCCTTTAGAATATAAACACTGAAATCGCCTGGTATACCCCACTCAACTTCACCTCTTTCATAAAAAGTGTAATCAAGTCCAGCTACTTTTGGATGTGGGGAATGGTAAAATAGATAATTGACCAAAAAGGAACAACAGACATCCAACAAACACATCGATCTCATTCCATTAACCCTGGTGGGTCCTCCCTGACAGCCACATGTATAAACTGATGCATTTCACCCACTAGGAATCATTTTATCACACAACTAAAGGTCTCCATGCCCCCACATATCACAATAGCCATCAATGATCACATCACAGCACAAGTAGGAGGAAAACACAAATCACATAAAATGGGCTCTTGGCACTTTTATAATAAAGAGGATAACTCAGAAATCTTCAAGTAATTATCAAATAATCAGTTATTTAATCCATATTGAATTAACATATTTATTATTCATAGGATCCAAAATTCGGGAAACCAAATTAGTAAGCTATAAAAAATAATTAAACATGCATACTACACTAATTTTATTAACATCAAATTAAATCCAAGAATATCCAAATTCATTTACATGCCTCTTTATCCATAGCCAATAGTTTTCAATTAATTACAGTATACATTCTTCAATAATTTTCATCAAGAACGAACAGCAAAACAAAGCATGTTTGGATATCACGCTATCTAGAAATCAAGGGGCAATAACATATGAGCATTATCAATTTATTTATCTAGATCAAATATTTATGAAGCCCATTCCATTTTTTAATAGTGGGACAAAGCATTATAAAAATATAGTTGCTTGTAATAGAAATGATAAGAAAAGAATCTCCAACCTCAAATAGTTCTTAACATTCTTTATCCACCCAAAGGGTCACGATTCACTGCTCACTTCAACTGCATCCACCCGAGGATTACATGGTACAACCACACCAACCAAAACCCAATAAAACCACATTATAAACATGAATAATACATGATATAATATGAAAAGGATAATCATATCTGATAAAACCCCCAAGAATAATGATTAAACATACCTGATATCAAAGAATGATTGATACAGATTGGTTGTTTCAAATCCGTGCAGAAACAATACAAGGTGGAATGTTTGATTATGAAACTTTTATGGAATAGAATGAAAGTATTTATAATCTCATAGCCAAGAAGAAAGACGAAGAATTAGGGAGGAAGATATCCCATCCCTTTAGAAGATTTAACGGAGCGATAGTTTATGATACACTTAATTTCCCATTAAAAGATGGTTGCATTAAACCACAATGATTGAAAATGTAAAAACATACCAATCCTTATGAATAATTAATATAGCATTTATGGCCTTTGAATTGGATATAGAGTCTTTTAAAATGAGGCCATAAATGAATTTTACATCAAAGGGAAATGCTAAAGTGTTGAAACTGTAGGAAGCTAGAAACATTGTTCACAAACTCAAAATTTTGCAATGGAAAAACACTGTTCATAAACCTCAATATTAGAAACAATTCAGGAAACACAATGTTAGACACTGTTCATGAACCTCACCGTTATACAGTATTCATGAACCTCACTGTAAGATATTATTCATGAACCACAACGTTAGACATTATTCATGAACCTCACCTTTAGAGGGACATTGTTCTGGAAACATAGTACACAAACTCAAAATTTGGAAGATGAAATAAAAGGTCTCTGTTAGAAGGTCACTGTTATGGAATCACTATTCACAAAACTCAAAATTTGGAAAATGAAATAGTGGTTACTGTTAAAGGTTACTGTTAGACCTCATTGATAGAACTGTTCACCTATGGAACTGTTCAATGAAATCGAAATTTGGAAAAGGAAATAGAGGATACCATTAGTGGTTACCGATAGAACTATTCACCAATGGAACTGTTCCTGGAATAAGAAATTTGGAAAAGGAAATATAGGTTACCATTAGTGGTTACCGATAGAACTGATCACCAAATAAACAGTTCACAAAATTGAAACTTTTTCAAAAGAAAGAGAGGTTACCATTATAGGTTACTGATAGAATCGTTCACCTATGGAACTATTCATAGAATTGTAAATTTTTCAATGGATAGAGAGGATACTGATAGAATTGTTCACTGATAAAACGTTTCACAAAAGGTTACCATTGCACTGTTCACAAATTTCTACTTTGGAACTGTTCACCAAAACAACTTGGCAAAGTGTAGGGGATAAGTCACCTAGGCCTCCTAGAATACCTTAAGCGCCATATTTTGTCCATGGAATGGACCAGAGAGGTCTGGGCCATTACAAAAGGTGGTCTAGGGGTAGTCACGACACAGGTCTCGGGGAACGGGTCGGGACAAATTGGTATCAGAGGAGTCGGTTCTACCATAAAACATAGGACTATGATATTTTAAGGGAAATAATGTTACGTGTAGTTAGAATTTTTATCAGATTAGGGAATCCACTGTTGCTACGACAGCTGATGTATCCATACACCAGGACCCTGACTTCTGATTTCTGACCCAATGAACGAAAACACTGATTTTGTGTGTGTGTTTTCAAAAATATTGATTGTGATCACTTTGAGTCAGCATATAAGGTATAACATGTTGAACTTTGCACAAATGTTTCTTTTCAGGATTCCTCTACATAAACACCCAGCTAGGGTTCTGGATATAGTACACACTGATTGAACACTGGGCAACGAGACCTTAGTGTAGGGCCCTCTTCCAGTAGACGTTTCAGCAGAGGTGCCAGTGGTACCATTACCCATTGGGCCATTTATGCCACCTATAACAGAAGCAGTTGATCACACCGAATGAGCGTGTTACAAGAGTTCCAGCACTAGAGGCCACCCAGGTTCAGGGGAGAGACAGAACCACATACGGCTAAGGATTGGATGGACTTTGTACTAAGAGTCTTTCGACTGGTAGGGACACCTAATGATCTCATGGTGATTCTTGTCGCCAGTCTTTTAAAAGTAGTAGTAGGCAGATGGTGGAGCTTGATTCTCCGGGTTCATGATGAGATGAAACTTCTTTGGGCTGACTTCGAGAGCCAGTTTTGGGAAGAGTTTTTCCCAGCGACTCTTCGTACAGTGGGAATACAGATGCATATTCATATGGAGTAGGGAAACATGATTGTGGATTAGAACTCAGTGTGGTTCACATAAATCTCACGACACTCCACTAATATGGTACGTGACCCATTCTTCCAGGTCCAAACAATCGACCATGGTTTCAGGCAAGTGATCAGGGCTTCGATGATCTCACTCTGCATTCCAACGCAGGATGGAGTGTTAAAGCATTCCCTCTTAGTGGATAGTTTTCATGCTGAGTTGTCACTTGCAGTGATACCCACTATCAGACGTCACGTAGTGGAGTAATCTGTAGCTGGTAGTAGATAAATGTCATAGAGGTCCAAGAGGACCAGGAATATAGGTGGATGACCACAAGATTTAGGATCGGTTGTGAGGGGCACCAGAGACCAAGATAGCCATGCGGGGAACAGGAAATGTTTCACATGTGGTGGGAAGGGACACATGGCTCCTAACTATCTACCCTACCTTATTGATGATTAGTAGATAGTCGAGGGACTTCCTATGCAGAGACAGAGGTTCATCCGAGGAGGTCTGCAGGGAGCAGGCAAACGTGGAAGAGGAGATGGCCGTGCAGCTGGCGATGGGCGACAATTCGAGATGTTACTGCCACCACACCGAGGAGGTCCATTCCAACCGAAGGGAGTTAGTGGAAAAGGGAGATCTCACTCCATGTAGCTGAGGCCTATGATCATGGCACTCTGAAGATGATATGAGGTACGATCTATGTCTACTCCACCTTAGATGTAGTACTTATAGACACAGGTTCTAGTCATTCTTTAATTTCCACTACCCTCCTTCAGAGCTCAGATATTCTGATAGAGCCATTGTCTTGATCCTTATGGCTAGAGACTCCTATGGGAGTGGATTCGATGATGGCGCAGTAGAGCTGGAAATGTGGGCTTACTTTAGAAGGTGATACCTTTGGTTAGGATCTTCTAGTAGCGGCGTCGTGGCCTTACGACGTCATCTTGGGTATGGAATGGTTATTTATAGTTCATGCTCAGATTGACTATTATAGGCACAATGTGTGGTGTGTCCGCATTTATTGGACCAGTTTTACCTTCACCGGCAAGAAGGTAGCCTTTGGAGAATAAGATGAACTTACTCGGATGAGGGTGTAGCCAATCACTCATCAGTTGGTTGTCCTTACCCTTAGAGCGGTTGATGTGGATAGTCTGAGCTATCCTATATTAGTTGTCCAGTACTTGGATTTCTTCCCTGATGATGTTTCAAGTCTACCTCCTTGTAGAGAGGTGGACATTTACATCAACTTGTTCCCTAGGATGACACCAATATCTACACTAGCATATCATATTGATCCCGTGGAGCTATGTGAGCTGTGGGTACAAAAGCAAGACTTACAAGGGAAGGGGTTCATCCGGCCCAGTGTTTCTCTTTGGGTAGCCCTGATTTTGTTCACCAAGAGGGAATATTGGAGCTTGAGACTTTGTGTTGACTATCGGTACCTGAACCTAGTGACCGTGAAAAACAAGTACACACTCCCAAGGATTGACACCCTATTTGATCAGTTGAGTGGAGCATGTTGGATCTCGAAGATAGACCTCAGATCATGCTATCACTAGCTCAGATTATAAGCTGAGGATGTGAAGAAGATATATTTTAGATTCTGGTATGGCCATTATGAGTTTTTATTCTTTCTGTTTGTTGTGACAAGCACTCTAGCAGTGTTCATGGGACTCATGATCAGAATCTTCCATCTACACCTTGATCGATTTGTAGTATTCTTCATGACATTATAATCTACTCAACTATGTAGTAGGATCATTACTATCATTTGCAGATTGTTCTAGACACACTCTTAATGCACTATCTTTTTGGTAAGCTATCGAAGTTCTAGTTCTGGATCCGATAGGTTCACTTCCAGGACATGTCATCTCGGAGGCTCAATTTGCAGTGGATACAGCAAAGATTGTGGAGGTAATTTCTTGGGAGCCACCCAAGCCTATGATGGAGGTTTGGAGTTACCTGGGTTAGGCTGGATAATACCGGAGATTTGTGATAGATTTCTTCATATTTGCAGCACCTTTTTCTGCGTTGAAAAAGAAGAGGAAACATTTTGTGTAGTCGCAGAAATACCTGTAGAATTTTTAAGAGCTGAGGTAGAGGCTGAAAAGTTACCCCATCTTGAGACTTTCAGAGGAGGGTGTTCAGTACATATTCTACTATGACACAATAGGGACCGAAGTCTGATGTGTCCTGATGTAGGAGCGATAAGTTATCGATTATGGTTCTTGAAAGAAAAGATATCTTGAGCAGAACAATGCTACCTATAACTAGGAATTAACAATAGTGGTCTTCACCTTGATGATATGGAGATATTACTTAATGGGAGAGCTTTTTAAAGTGTACAATAATCACAATAGTCTTTGGTATATCATCTATCAAAAGGACCTGAACCTGAGACAGTGACATTGGCTTGAGTTCCTCCAGGACTATGACTTTGAGATAGTCTATACTCCAAGGAAGGGAATCATTTTAGAGGATTCACTCAACAGGAGATCTGGTATACAGCTGCTAGGTAAGGGGATGAAGTAGTTTTCCACTTTGTAGATATCCTTCATGGATTGATATGGAGCAGATTTCCTTCAATCTCTTATAGTAACTCCCACACTTCTTCAGTGAGTTAGGGATGCGTTGTGTGGGGATTCTTATTGTGAGGCTCGATGTGCTCAAATATCCATTGGACATGCTCTTGAAAGATTTTGTGATGGATGAGAGCATTTCATCCTCTTCAGAGGATGTAACATGGTTCTAGTGTTTTTTCAGGATGTTGGGTTGAGTGAGTTCCACACATCACCTCTAGGGGTACATCTAGGTGTGGGTAAGATGTACCAGGATTTTAAACGACATCACTGGTGGCCGGGAATGAAGAAAGAAGTAGACGAATTTGTATCTCGATGCCTCACTTCTCATCAATTGAAGGTAGAGAATCATGTACCAGCACGCATGGTTCTACATTTAGAGGTCCCAGATTTCAAGTGGGATGGGATATCAATGGACTTCATAAGGGGACATCCACATACATCCAAGGGTCATGATTCTATCAGGGAGATCATCGATCGACTCAGCAAGTCAGCCCACATCCTACCGATCAGAGAGAAGGGTACAGTAGAGAGCTTGGGAAGCCACTATTTGCAAGACATTTTTTTGCTCCATGGAGTACCCTTAATGATTTTATCCGATCATGATGCACTTTTTACTTCACATCTATGAAAGGTGTTGCATGAGGCTTTCATGATAGATCTTCCTTTGAGAACTGCCTTCCATCCTCAAATGGATGGTCAGACTGAGCATAACATTCATACCCTCTAGGACATGCTACGTACATACATTCTCGACTTTGTTCATATTTGGGAGGATCACTTTCCATTGGTAGTGTTTTCATACAAAAATAGTTATCACTCCACCTATGGTATGACACCTTTTTAGGAATTATATGGTCGACCTTGCAGATCACTATTGTGCGGGACTGGACCAAGGGAGTCAGCACTTGTGTGACAAGAGATGGTACAGGCTACCACAGAGAAGGTAAAGATCATCCAGGAGTGGATTAAGACTATACAGAGTAGGTAGAAGTCTTATGCGGACCATATACTAAGACCTTTGGAGTTTGAGGATGGCAAACATCTCTTTCTATGAGTCTAACCTAAATGAGGCTTGCAAAGATTTTGTCAGGGTGGCATTTTATATTTGAGGTTCGTAAGACCTTTCCAGGTCCTCAGAAAAGTTTGTGAGGTGTCTTACCACCTAGCTCATCCAACATAGTTGTATCGGGTGCACACCATTTTCCACATATCCCAGATGAGGAGATATGTTCACGACCCTTCTCACATCATCGAACTGGATGAGCTGGATGTCGATGATGGAGATAATTTAACGGAGGTTACAGTAGTGACTGTGGATCAACCAGAGCAGGTCCTTCGTGGGCGGTCGATACCTCTGGTGAGCATTCGCTGGCAGCACTGGGACTCCTAGGACATCACATGGCAACAGAGGCTCCGATTCATGCTCTATACACCCACTTTTTTCCTATTTTTATGATGTGACTTTTGGGGAAGTAAATCCCCGAGTTGGGGACAATGTAATGACTAAAAATTTCAATGATTTTTTTAAATAAAATATGAATTTTATGAGTCCTCAAAAATTGAAGTCGCGTGATTATGAGGCCCATAGTGCCCAGAATGAATTTCTGAACATTTTTCCTTGTGCGTTCATTAAAAGTGTGAGTATGTTTTTGTAACATCTGAAACAGTGCTTGAAATTGAAATTTATGGAAAAGGATGAACTCACAGGGCTAGTATTCTCTTAAGGATACTTTCAACTCAATGATAGTTTGTCAAGGGTGAAAGTTAGTTTTTTTGTTTCTCATGAAAGAATAAAATAAAATAAAATTTTTCAAAATTTTTATTTGTTGAAACATGCCATGTGGATGTTATAAAGGTGGGGACCACCTGAACTGAAACCTCCCACATGGGTTATGGGGTTGGGGACCACCCAATATTTAACCCCACAATTTGATTTCCTAAAGGTGGGGACCACCCGAATCCTCATAATGGGAGAAACTAATAAACTCCCCCTTAAATGTGGTGAAGCCTACTGAACTTCCCCACAGAAATTGTGCTGCCCCATTTGATTAATTATACCATCTTAACAATTAATTAATTAATCCAAGGTGAAATTATGACAACAAACTAAATAGATAACATATTCTATTATGTTGTTTATTTCATTTTTGGGGCGTATTGGGGGAATGTATTTGGAAAAGGGGAACGGGAGAGATTTTGGGAGGATTACACTTCTCCAATGAAGAACTTATTCCATGAAGAACGCTTCTCCAAACAAAGAACGTCGACATTCTCCAACATCTTTGACTCCTTCCTCATGACATCATCCAATGGTGGACGTCTTCAATAATGAATAACCACCTCCATCGAAGAGAATTTTTCCGATAAACAAACTCAGGTTTGGAGGTGTGTGGAGGGCATGACAAACATTAACATCTTTGACATCTCTCTCGCATCACAACAACAAACCATTGTGGTTGGGGTTTAATTATGTGGGATCATTGATCCCCATGTTCATCCCTTATAAATAATGAATTCTGATCAACATACTAATTAGTTGATACACATATGATTACTTTTTACTAGATTGGGAATACTTATTATAGGTGGGTGTAGGGTTGTTGTCTCAAATACCTTTCTTACCCATTATTGATGTTCTTTATGATTAAATATTTGTGAATGACTTACTACGACTCTAACGCAGAGGGTATGGGTAAAATGAACATGGACTGAACTCTCCGAAAACCCTTATATTTTTTTATAAAATACTTGCGATGGAGGAATATGGAAACTGGGGGCCGATCATGTTACGAACGCGAGGGTGCAACCACACCGCCTGACAGAAGAGAACTGCAGCTTGTTCCACGGTGGTGAAGGAAGGATGGGTGGCCAAAGCGACAAGAAAACGCTCCCCAATCTAGGTAAATTCTCCTTTAAAACTTCTCTAAATATCCATCCCTATCAAAAAAAATCATTAAAATAAACACCCTAGGAAACAAAAACATATATCTACACCTAATGGGTAAATATCTAGAAAACAGAGGGAGGCATTGATGTTGATCTAGAGGAAACCATAGCGAACCTTGTGAGGAGACTTTCTAGAAAATAACTGCTTTCAATCCACCAATAATCCCATTCAATTTGACTCCAAAACGATCTAAGGAACTTCCCACACTCTAAAAACCGTAACTCTCATGTGATCCATGAGTGTGAGGAAGAATGAGGGAAAATTGGGAAATCTTGAGTGGCCAGAGATATAATAACCCAAAGTTTATGTGGTCGCACTGTTACACCGCATGGTTGAGCAAACCATCCACCAACCGTGTGGTTTCCATTTTCTAACATAGTGAAATCACATGGCTTTCACACATGATCTGAAATACAATGTGTTTCCTGTGTGGATCCAACTTTCAAGGAAAATAACAAACAAAATGGGCACTCAAGACTAAAATTCTAATAACTTGCAGACTGAGCATCTGATTGACACAATGTCTATTGCGTTGAGACACCTATGAAGAGGAGGACCTTTGAGATAATCTTCCTGGGACTTAATGGAAGTTGGAATATCGACCAGTGGCTTGAGGAGTGGACCCTTTCAGAGACAAGATATCTTAGTGGGGGAACCTTGTAGCTAGTTGTGACAATGTACTATGATCCTCTCTGGGTATGATGACGTACTAGGGATGTACTAGGATCATGTGTGGGTCTGACAATGTAATGTATATTTACAAGGATCATGTGTGTGTCTAACGTCATACTAGAGATGTAATAGGTTATTGTGTGGGTCTGATGATGTAATCGAGATGTATTAGTATCATGTTTGGGTCTGACGATGTACTGGAGATATACTAGGATCATGTGTGGGTCTGATGATGTACTGTAGATGTGTTAGGATCCTATGTGTGTATGATGATGTACTGATGGTGTACTGGGATCCTGAGTGGGTCTAACGATTTACTGATGATGAACTAGGATCTTGTGTGGGTCTAACGATGTACTATGATCTTTCATGGATCTGCCTCTTAACAAAGTATGATGAATTAGTAGTTACATCTAAACAACTCTAGAAATATAGTTATATTTTACCTTGTGTGAGCTAAGTTTGTAGTTATATGGAACATTTCGTCTTGGTAATAACATGGTGGTTTTCTTCTATGTGGAGTACCTTTGTGGTAATTACCTTCAAGGTATGCCTTCCATTGTGGAACAATTGAGCATTGGGATTTTGGGATGGACCCTATGTTTCCTCTTGATTGAGATTGGTATACTTGATAACTTATGTATATGTATGGGAATATAACTAATTTGGGTTTTCATTAGGCTTCATGATTTGTTGTTTATCCTTTGTGGATTTTGTGAGACCTTGAGGGTCTCGAGGTCCCTACTGAGAATCATTATAATCACCCTTGCACGGCTTATGACTGCACCTTGTTGTGTTTGGTGAAGATGATAGACACTGCTGATTGAGGTGGAGGGTACTAGGACTAGACAGGGCCCAATGGTGTACCATACTACGTATTGGTACGCAGAGGAGACGGGTGGATGTGGAGTGCTGAATAGGTTATCGGTACCTACCGTTCAGGTAGGAACTATGAAGGATGACCTAGTAGTAGTGTTCCTTTTTCTTCAGTTGTAATGTTTCACAGTTTTATTTGTACCTTTACTATGGGCCTTTTATTCCAGAGCCTTCTTGATTTTAGAACTCTTTTCTCTATAACTTTGACTTGTGTTTATATCTTGATGTGTTCTTGGATGCATGTGTTTACAGGTTATAATGTCAATGCCTTCCTAGATTTAGGGAATATGCTTTTCGGTGCTAGTTTCCAGCCCTTGGCCTATGGAAGGATGGATACGGACGGTCACGACACGAGCCCTAGGGGATGGGTCATAAAAACTTGTGGATTCCATATAACTAGTACATTTAGTGTAACTATCTCAGGTACACATAGGGTAACCTTTAGTGTTAAATTTCAAATACCCACCATAGTATATACCCTCAATCTATTATGAAAAACACTACCAAATATATTTGTCATGTTACCCAATACATTGGATATATATAATGGGATCACCCAACTTTGGTTTTACACAAAACCACCAATATTCATAAGTAATTCCAATTAAAAAAATCTTATTCTCCACAAATAAATCATTCATAAAATTATAATAACCATTCCTCATTGAAATTACTTTTCTTTTTTACAAAGTTGAACACTCAAAAATAAAAACAAATTATTTGAAAATAATATTTAAAATTTTTAAAGGAAACATAAAAACATTAATGTTACATGTATGTGATAAATTTCATTCATGAATTATATATTTAAAAATAGTCCCTTTTAATTTTTTAAAAATTGTTTCAAAGGGGTCATTAAATGAGGTGTTTTTAAAAAAGTTGTTCTTTACATTGAGTCTGACTCATCACGTAAAATATTATGTTATTGAATGATAAAAAATGGTAAAATATTTAAATGTTGGAGATAATTTTTATTAATTATAATTTTTTTCACTACATATCATGTTGTAAAAAATACTAAACTATTTAATTTTATGTTAGTAATTTTGTTGATTTTATGTATATAAGTCCAAAAAAAGATTGATAATATATAAATTTTGAATGTGGCAATTCATAAATAATCTCTAGAGTTATATTAATAATACAATAATAACTCTTATTCCTAAAATATACTTTTTAATCAATCCATTTGTGTATGGTTATGAGAAATGAACAATGTTATAATCATGGAGAAGGTATTTCATGCATATGATTGAGTAACATTTTCATTTTTCAATTGTTATTATGGAATGTATGTAAGTATCATTTTATCATTCCATGATGATAATAATATCATTAATAACATATATATTATTTATATATACTCATTTATATCATCCATGGAATGTGGTGATGAAAAAAAATCACATATCATCATGGATGTTAAAGGCCACACGTACGTATAAATGATATTATCATTCTTTGTTTCTGGAAAGGTATGAAAATAAAGTAAATATTATTCTGTCATAATAATAAATTTTTCTTGAATAACATAGATGTATATTAATTACATCATTATATTTAGTTTTGATATTTGGTGAAATAAAATATATTATATATGTTCTTGAGGTGGTTGTCCACTATAGACACGAATGGATAATTCATTTCCCAATTGATGAAATTGGCGATGTATTTAGGTGGTGATATTAACTTAATTACATCTCAATATATTGAGGATATTTGAGTTATATTTAATCATGGATGAAGAATATTTTATGGAAGTGGAGGATGAAGTAAACCAATCCGAGAACATTAAAAAAGAAACCATTTCAATGGAGAACCCGATTTGATAATTAAGTGACCACCACTAAAATGAGTTTTTGGAATAAAATAAGTCCTCTAAAAAGTATTGATATGTCATATTAAGGGATATGGAACAAAATTTTGAAATCCATGTAGGTTTTGAAGTGTTAAAAAATATAATAGTGGGTTCCCACATATAGGATAAGGGAGGAAACTCATGGAATTTGTAAAAATCTTATGTTAATATGATTTACATTCCTTTTAAAAATGCCTCCAAAATAATTTTTTATAATATTGTATGATGTGTGTTCAAAATAAATTATTAATATTAATATCATTCAGGTTTTGGTTCTTTTTTTTATTCCTTATTTTTTTAACTCTTTAAACTCTTACCCTGATATCATGTAATTTACATTTTGGGGGTTAATATAATTACATGAAGATTTAAAACCACCAACAAATGATTCAATTTTGAAATTTCATTACATATCCCAATTTTATGGTTGGATTTTAATTTTTTCTTAATTTTTCTAATTTTTTAAAAAATATTATTATTTTAAATAAACATTTAAATAAATTTTGACACTATTCATAAGACGACTTCTTAAAAATATAAGAACAATATGATATCATTGAAAAAACTCCTTTACAAACATAACACTTGTTAATGTATTGTATTAAAATCTCGTATTAAATTATTTCTCTCCCCTAATATTTATTTTAAAAAAATAATTCAAATTTATTTTATATGTTTTTTATATAAATAATTACTACCTCATCATTATGTAAGCATTTAATTTAATTACTTCCACTCTAAAAATTATAATTAAATTATAGTGAAGTAGTTATTAATTTTATATTTAAAAATACTATATATAGTCAAATATATCTTATATATAATCATGTATTGAAAATATTATAAGTTTTAAAAACATGAGTATGGAAAACATAACATATCTCTATAGATACTATTATAAATTACATATTCTAATCCAAGTATTCCAAAAAGGTATATTTTTTTAATTGATTATGAATTTTTTCAAAACACCCTCATCATATAATATTATCATATGTTTTAGGGAAATATTTTAATATTTATAATATTATTTTTAACATTAACTACATGATTTACCCTTATTTGTGGTAACTAAAAATTTTAATAATGTTAATATTAATAAAAAAGGGGGCTTACTCAATAAATTTGGACCTTGTAATTCATAATTTATAATCAGTTGTAAAAAATTAAAAACTTAACAGTTTTATAAATTTATTAAAATTTAATCTAGTTGTCAGAATTAGAAATTAGGTTTTTCATGTAAAATCATTCAAAAGTTCAAAAAAAATTATATATTATATTTCAATTTTAATTTTCTTCAAATGACATATATTTTTATTAATATTTATATAATTTATATATTTCTACATAAAATAAAATAAAATTTGTAAATGATTAATATAAAAAAATTGATGAAAAAGTAGTTTTTAATTAAAATACTATATATTTCCACTATTCATCAATAAATGTATCTTATAATCAAAATACCAAAAAATAAAAAAAAACAAATTTTGTTTCAAAAAACTCAACTAATAATTTTTTTTTTCAAATATAACTTATAAAAGATAAAAATTATTTTTAAAACAAATGTTCCATCAAAAGATAGCAAAATTTCTTTATTTGAAAATTACTTCTTTTATGCGTAAAATTGGATTAATTATTATATCAAGTATTGAAAACACAGAAGTTGATTTTTTATCATTATATTTAATAAATTCTATATATTATTAATTAATATAATACAAAATGTGTGATTTTTATATCTATTGGTATAAAACACATCTGTTCATATTTAAATATATTACCAAAAAATGGTTTTCTTTTATTTTATGAAGGGGTTGATTTTAATTTATTATTCACTGGTCACAAAATAATTAATTATATATATTTGTGTGTAAACCCTTTTTTTAACTCATTCAATCATGTTAATACCCAAAATTATAATGATTGGGTTGTAATGATAATATTAAAAAAAAATATTTAGTTGTCTATTTATTCTTCATGTGGTGTATCATGTACTCAATAGTCTTCCATCTAAATACTAAAAATTTACTATAATTACCTCATTAATATAAAAAACAAATCCTCTATTCCCGATGACGTAAAAGATAAAAATCACAAGTTCTGGTGCTCGCACAGAATCCAATCTTCCCTGGATAAAGTGTGGGTATTATAAAGAATATTTTAAAATGGATTAGAATATAACATTAAACTGGAAATATATTTTGAATTAATTGTTCATTGTAATGCATTTCATAAAGTTTCAAAACTCATAATAATTCATTAAAATCCATTTCAGGGAAAAAAATTCATAAAAAATATTTTAGAATATATTACATGAAAAATAATTTCCACATTATAAAAATAATTTTAAGTGTGAAACTGATAATAATATTTATTGATGCTCATGGTTTACAAAAAAATAAGAAAAACTATTTTTATGAATTTTTATAATAATTTTATTTTCTTAACTTCATTTCATCTCACAAAAATGAAGTCCTACAAAAAGGGAATAAAATATTTGACCAGGCATTATATTATGAATTATATCACCGAGATAAAATCCTGGGTACTTCAATTTTTAACTTAAAATAATGAAAGTACAGAACATGTGAAGAATAATGAAAAATAATTATACTGGGAAAAGAAAATCAATAATTCATGGTTTGAACTATAAGTGGGTTGTAGGTTTTTTAATACCCCTAGTTAAGAATTTTTAGTGGTTTAACCACAATCAAATGTTGTATGGGGTATAAATATTATAAATCACCAAATACAATTTCATCTATTTCTATTCATCCCACACTTGTCATAAGGGAACCCATGGGTAAAATAAATAATCCCCTACCATTTTTAATGTGGTATGAATTGTAATGTGGGTTGGGGTGGATGAAGATGAATGGGTCAACTTTGTTCATTGAAAGTACTTGTGTGGCCTCTTAAACATAAACATATACATCTTTCTCAAGTGATGTCGTTTTATAATATTCTGAAAGGGGATGTCAGAATAAAATTTTCCTTAAAAATTGTTAAAACAAAATAACCAATAATAAAATGTCCCTCTTAATGTTTTTCATCATGAAACATGAATTCATGAGGCAAGGCAATTAGTAATTCATTATACGTAGGGGTATCAACATACTATTACAAAGAAATAGAGAGGTATATAGGTCATGATTATTCTTTGAATAGTATAGTTGTATCACATAATTTACTCTCTTTTGCAAAATCAATCCAATACTATTCATAATTATGTTATTATATCACAATATTATTAGTTGGAATAGAATATTCAGTGATTTCTTCACAAAATGTCCATGAATGGATAATAGTAAATTGATTTTTCATATTCATGTATCCCATTGAATATTCAATGTAAAATTTAAGTGTAATAACATTGATCTCTTCATGTTTAATTTCCACTCGATGTTGTTATTACATCCATTGAACATTGGATTCCTAAATGAATGTGGAAAAGTTAATAAATTTATTTCTCACCTCCTCCATTATTATATTTATTTCTTCACCTTTATTTTTCAAATTAAATATTGCATGATTTTTCTAACACCCCTTGATTTATAGAATCATTATTTTATGAATTAATTTATAATTTCAATATTTTTTATTTTCCATGACACTAAAATGTTTTATATATATATATAATCACATTTTAAAAACTACTTTTCACATGATATAAAAATTTATGTTATGCTACATGCAATAAAAACATGGTTTCTGTTACATACAACACTGACTTGGCATGTGATGCACACAACAGGGAATTTCTATGAAACATATCATTAAATAGTTTTAATTATTTAAAAATAATAATAATATCCTATCCATTAAACATAAAAATATTAATAGTAATAATTACTTTTTCAAATTTTGTAGAATTTTTTTATATAAATAAATCATATTGATGATAAAAGATATGATTACTTGTATTTTCCTTATTTGATTAAAATTATTGTTTCCTTAAATAATATTCTTTTAACTTCATTCTAAACAAACAAGTTTTAAAAACAATTATTAATATAATATGATATAATATGATAAATATTAAAATTAAGATTGTAAAAATAATCCTAGGGAGATTTTTTGGTATTTTTCTAAGAAACATAATTTTTTTATAAATAGTGACAAATAATTCATTGTAAAACAAAATTTCCTTTTGTATAAATAATTATTATGGATAAATGATATTATAAATATATTTTAAGGCTATATTGGATGAATATTAAATAAACTAAATCAAATAAGTTTATTTCTATCAACATTACTTTGAAACTGAATAAAAAATCATAACAATCTTTGGAATATTTTCTTACTTTAAATCATTGTTATTTCTTCCCAATTGTGGGATTAGTACTAATATTAATAATCCATATTTTTTGAATATAAATTGAAAAATATTACATACACCATTTTATTCAGTCCAATATTGAGATTATAATAATACAATGATAATTTTTGACCAAAATGATTATTAAAAGTGATTAAAATTAATCACAGTAGTAAAGGCCATATTAAACATAATTATGGTCTAAACCTAAATATTATAAGGAAAAATGAACTAGAAACTTCTCTAACACCAATTTTATGTCCATATATCGACCATAAATATCCATTAATGTGTTTTTTTTTGTTTCGGTAAAAAATTGTATTAGGTAAGAAAATGTGTGCACCTAATTTTTTTTTTCAAAATTCCATGTTAGTCATTTTCCATCTCTATAAAATTCCACCACCTATACCCATTCCCCACCCCTATAAATCCTTTTATGATCATCCAAGACTAGAAAAAATTAACTCCCAGCAATCATATCTTATACTATTAATCTTATCTTGGGGTATATACCCTATCAATGAAACCTTTTGGCAGAAACCAAAAAGAGTTACCCAATTTTTAGGTATAGTCTTCATTCAAGATCATTTCCTTTTTTTACCTTTTACCCCACCTACATTCTATTTATTTACTTATTATTTGAAAACATATTATCTTATATATAATAGTATGTTGTTATTAAATGGTTATGACCTACACTTACACACCCACATGCACCTAATTGATGATGAACATACTTTTCCCATGTGCCACGAGTTTCTCCCTCATAAAAAGATGACTATTCATTTCCCCTTTACCACAAAGCATGGTGGAAATTTTGATGAACACTATATTTATATATGTATTATATTATATATACTATGAATATAAAATTATGAATTCCTTTTTGAACACACATATTTTTACCTAACATTTTGTGTTAATACGATGATCACATTTGGGGAAGTGTGGACTACTGCCTATCAAAGCGATGTGATTCATTCACACACCACATGGAGTGTATTAAGGATATGTTTAATGAAAATATATTATATATATATGTGATATTTTTCACGCTATACTAATAAGTATATATATATAAACATATATACATATGCAATTCATATAAATTCTTTCTATATGATAATAAAAAACTGAAACAACATTCAAGCATACGAATGACTTTCCATATCCTTGAACAGTGTATTCCATTTCATATATTATTATAAATAAAGTATTAAAACATAAAAATATTATATATACATTCTATTTATATAATTTTAAAAATTATTTAATCATGATACAATTATATGGAATAAAATGATAACAAATTAAGACAATTGTGATGAAAAAAGAAAATAATTACATGATGTGAAACTATAGCATATGATCATTAAAAAGTGGGTAATATAAGGTCAAGTAAAATAATATATGATATCATGTATAATTTATTCTTCTGTAGAATATTTATAATAATTTTATATTTATTATACAGGAATCTTGAATGAGTTCTGATAAAGTCAAGACCCTTTAAAGGGATTTTATCACATTTTTAATTTTATGACATACAAGCCATGTTATCCACTCATTACATTTATTTGATGTATGTAATTAACATTATTTATTTTATATGTAACCTGTAACTAAATATATGGTTATTAAATTTCCCATATTACGATCCTTCATTCATGGGGTTTGTGTTTCATAAGTTACCAAATTGGTAAATATGTTTATCCTCAGTTTTCTTTCTTTGAGAATCTTGTTTTTTGTTCACATAATTTCTTTTCAAGGGTGAATATAGTTACATTTTACATGAAATATAATGAATATAAATATTTTCAATGTATTATAAACCCAAATTAATTTTCATTCCTTACATGGTGAGAATAATACCAATATACCATGTTATATGATTTTATTAAGATAATATCATTGCATTTCGAGATTGTGTATGTTTATGCTTTAGTTGATGAAATATTATGATCCATATGTCATGAATAATCATGATATTACTTAACCTATGTTATTTCATGATATACAAATATATTGGTACAAATTTATACTCTTTGGTGCATAAGATAGTTAAGAATTTGTTTTTAAGGAATACCAACTTTACTCTGTCTTCAGTCAGAAATCTATGTCATCTAAAAATAGTTTTCATAAATTTTATAAAATTACCCTAAAATATATATAATTCATTTTTATACTTTTTTTGTATTTTAACAATATCTAATGTGAATTATTATTTTTCTCATTCTTAATTAGGCACTTTTCTATACTTTTTATTGTGATAAAGATTATGTTCTTTTGACCACGTACAGAATATATGGATTTACCCATCATAATTTCTCCGAATCTCCCTTTACATTTGTCTAAATGTGAATATCTAGGAAAATATTTTATAAAATTATTTTTTAATTAATACTTTTGTCAATATATAATCTAACTTCTTTTCATGTTATGAAGGAAAATTTTTATTCAAAAGTTTTTCATGCCCTATTTAAAAGATCTCAATGAGTTTTCAATTAATTTTTTTTCAAAATATTTTTCCGTTTTTAGTGAATATTTTTTTTCAAAATGTTATCAATATATTTTTTGTTGTTTCAAAAGAAAATTGATTTCAAAATTTTTCAATATAGCTTTATATTTTTTTAAATTATTTTCAATGAAATAGATTTCAAATAATTTTCATGTTTTCAATAAAAAGGTTTCAAGTGTTTTCAAAGAAAAATGTTTTTAATTTGTTTTAAGATTATTTTAAATAATATAAAGGAAAATAGTTTCCAAAAAGATTTCATGAATTCTATTTAAGTATTCATGTTATTCTCTATGAAAATTATTTTCTAATGGGTTAATGTATTAAAATAAATTTTCTAACAAGAAAGGATACTTTCTTCAAAAAAAAGTTGAGGATTTTAAAAATTATTTTCTATCTAAGTGGACATCTATTAATGTTAATCATACGTTCTACAAAATTATCTACAGAATCCATTAATATCCTTTCCATATATGAGTTATGCTTAATTCCATTTTGTTATGAAACACATTTCTTCTTCATTTGTAATATGTTTCTAAAACTGGTTTCCATTTCATAGGATATAAGCTTTTCAAACCCGCTTATATTTAAGGGTTATGATAATGATGAAATTATTATCAAACTTGACTCTTTCCACAGGTTAGGACATGTTTATATATTTATGATACCCAGTTCATTTAATGGTTTATTTATGATTTCATGTGGCACAAGTATGTATGATTTAATCATGTGGTGGGTGGGACCCATATCTCCATCCAGTGCATTATAGAAAATTTATATCTCATGAGATAGATAGGGTTGGAATCAGTAATAAAGGGTTGAAACCGGGTTTTACTTGGTTTATTAATACAAGGATGGAATGAGGATTAACATGATTAAATAAAATATGATTGGAATGAGTGTGTAATGATTTCAGAAATATGGTGATGGAGCAAGGGTTTACATGGTTTAGTAGTCTATGGCTGGAACAGAGGTTCACTAGGATTAGTAAAAGAATTTTTCCACTATGATGCTCTTTCTAGTGATTCCATGGCTACTAGGGAATTCACTATATTCTTATGTGTTTCCACCAAACCATGTCTTATTCCAATGTAATTCATTCATTTATTGTTTTCTTTATTTAATTATAATTAATGTATTATAAAATTCCAATCATTGTTCCATGATAATTGATATGTAGGGTATGATTTTATATTTTCATGATTACATACTCATACCCTTATGATCATGCTTATTCTTAAATGTCTCCCTTGTTTACCCTGACTGGGCATTTGGTATCACCCCATTCTATTTTTCCTTCCTCATTATATGAATATATGTATTATTTTTGATGTGTCTAAGAAGGATTCTTGAAACTGTGAACCTACTATGAGAAAATGTATCTCACTTCTATACTAGTGTGTATGTTTCCATGTTTCCATAGATATTATACCAACAATTGTCATTGGGTTTCTTTTTGTATAATGATTATGTATTTTTCATTGTTTTTGTAATGACTATGTTTGTAATGTGAGGGTCTCTTTAGTTGGTAATATTGCAAAAGAATTGTTAAACTTTGGAAACATGAATGATGAAACATTAGTGAGACACCAAAGTATATTTCTATGTTTATTTTTAGGGATATCTCTATGTTTAAGTATAAGGATGTGATGATGTTTAAGAAAATATATTATAATTTCAGTAAAGGATATAGAGAGTGGTGTCCATGAAATACATACTAATATAGATACAATAGTTAGATGTGGATCTAGAACATATCTACCTAGGGATTAAAACTCTGACAAGATATTCCAGTCTTGATTTGGGGTAAACTAGTAGACAATAAAAGGACTTGACTCACACCTGGTTTGACACTCCCCGGGGATATAATGTGATAATTCAAAAACTCTTTGTGAACCATAATTATGGATTTAGATATATGTTAGCTATAAATATCTTAGGTTAAACAAAATATGTGATATAGTATTAAATGTTTCATGATTTATACATCCAATAAGTAATTCTTTTCATGATTATGTGGTTTTCATCTATGATAAGTAATACACACACTATGCTTCTAGTATTAGTGAATAAAGTGAACCAGAAGGAGCTGGATTAATGTTGAACGTGGTGGATGACTTTCTAATGATCAGTCATGTTGGAAGATTACTATATTGAAATATGTCATGATCATGCCTAATTAGTTTTCACAGATCATGATTAATAATGTATACAACAACAAACTCTTAGCCTCTCTAACGAAAGGAATGAAATTGTTTTTTGAGAGTTCTAGTAATGGAGACCATGGAGAGAAAATGATTTGGTATCTATTGTGTTATAAATGTGGAAATAATCACCTAAGTGAATGTCTTAGAGGAACAATATGGTGTTTTCACTATGGAAATGAATGACAAATAACATGTGACTGCATGGGAAAAATGAATAGTTCGATTAACAAAATAGATGAAAATTCCCCCCCTTATGTCATGATCGAAGGGTAAGTGTTTTATGTGTAGAATTAATGGTCATTATGCAACTCAATATCATAAGATGAATGTTCATGAAGAGAATCAACAAGGTGGTGTGAATAATGGTTACATTTTTTATGATCAAGAGACTACAGATAAAATGTAAATAGAAATATTTATTATTGTTTATAATTAAGGATAATGTAATCAATGTATTTATGTATTTATATTTCTCAAATAAGAAGGGTGAATTATGTATGGATTGTTCATATTAGTTTTTTAATGATTTTCAAGAATTTTGTTTATTTTCATAATGCACTAGAAAGTTTTTCTTATTAATGATAACTATTTGACTAAGGTAAAGTAACACATAACATGTTCTTTATTATAATATAATATTGTAAAGATAAATATATTTGGGATATGAATAAGTAAATCAATGAGTATTGTTTACCATATAACTATGTAAAGACTAGTTTATAGGTGGTTCATGCTGCAACTAATTATGTTTATAACATTTTTGGATTTTTTGAGCTAATCTAATATACATTGTAATTAGTATGAATTCATGTTTTCCAAAAGTTGTTTTAGTAATTCATGTTGTTACAATGTTTTAAAGGGACTCCACATTAAGTACATTCACATGTTTGGAATAATTCAATGAAGAGATAATTTATGATATAGGGGAATCAATAATAATCTGACTTCATGACTCTCTTTCTAAGGATTTGAATTTTCATCTTTATGAAGGGTTGTAAGGTTATACATTAATGAAATGTTTATGTAAATCATTAGAGGAATTATTTTTGAACTATGTTTATGTTCAAAACCATGGTTAAAAATGTATTAATTATTAACCAAATTTCAAGGATTCCAATCTTATATATTATATTAGTTTCATTTTAAAATGGGATATCGTGAATGTTTAGTGACAACCAATCAAGTCTAGCAAGATCACGAGTCTTGAATCCTTGACCGAAAGATGATAAGTGTTTTACACCTACCAGTATCCTATGCGATGTATGAGTAAATGTGAATATTATAAAATGAATAAATATTTATTATGAACAATTAGTGACTATATTTGTTTTTACATATAAATGAATTTTTATTTTAAGAGACAAATAATTATTCTTTTTTATACTTCTATGGGCCTAAGATCCATAAAAATCATATTTTAGTCCTTTACTAATCAATGTTAATTTATATACATTAATTAAATGAGTTAATGTATATATTAAAAAATTTCAAAGCACAACCAAATATAAAAATTTTCTTATATATATTTATAAATAATCACTCAGCTTTTCGAAAGTGATCATGAAAATTTGTTTCCCTAATACATAATTTTTCATTGAGCAGATATCATTCTAAATCATGATATATTTATGAATTTGAGGTCGTCAACATTAATTTTATTAATCACTTGTTTTTGATTGATGACCTAAATCACTCCCTATAAATATTTAGTCATTCCCTCCACGTCCAATATTCACTTCCAACTTATTTTCTCTTTTGTGGAAAGAAATTTATATGTTACCTTGGGTAACCATTATAGTTCCAAATTTCCCTTTTTAAGGGATATTATTGTATCCATTTTTAAGATGTGGGTTTATATAAATTAAACATTTAAGTATTAAACCACTAACAAACAAGACAAGTTTCCAGGGAAAAATCATTTAAAGGGGGGGGGGGGTAAAATGTAACACCTGAGGATTTTGAGAATTATTTTATTCGAATTAATTTATCTTTTAAATTTTTTTCCCATGAAAATAGATATAGTCCTTTATATATAAACATTTAAACATTATTCGAAGACTTCCATTTACATTAAATGACAAAATTTATTCTTCTACATGAAATTCCAACTTGTATTGTGCTACAAGTGACACAGACATGGTTTTCGATTCACGCAAAACCGAGTTTCTTCAAAACATCACTTTTTATTGTATTAATTGTTTAAATGATATAAATAGGACCATGATAGTGAATATAGTAATATTAATAGTAATTACTAAATTTCATATATTTTCATAATTGATTTATATAAATAATACATATCGATAATAAAATATATGAATATTGATGTAGACCTTTTTTGATTGAAATTCCTATTTTCCAAAACAAACATCATTTAATTTACATAAAATGAAACTAGTTTTAAACACATTTATAAAATGTATATTAAAAATAAACATAATTTTTGAATTCAGTACTTTTGAATTATCCTTTGTTGATTTTTTTTTTTATTTTTCAATGAAACATCACTTTTTCATAAAAAGGTAAAAACAATGCATTGTGTTAAAAACCCACATTTTTTATTAAATATTTATTACTGATAAATGATATTATAAATATTTTTAAGGTAAAATTAGATGATTATTAAATATAATAATAAAATTAATATTATTATTTTCATCTTAACTTTAAAACTGAATAAAAATTCTTAATAATATTTTCCTCTTTTTCCTATTTCAGAACCCTGTTATTCTGTCCCGTCTAATGGATTAACACTAATCTTAATTTTTCAATTATATTTTTGGAATTTCAAAAATATGACATAAAAAATTATATTTAGTCTAATATTAAGATTATATTAAGGTCATTTTAATTATTGACAAAATTTCTTTTGAAAGAGATTAATGTTAATCACAATTGATAAGGAAAAATAATGCTTACTTAGGAAATGAACAATAAAATTAAGGGCCCAAAATTCTTAGATACTTTTAAAAAAGACAATTTCTATACATGTTTCTACCTTAATCCTTTCAATATTTGTTTAAAACATTCATCCCAACAATCCACCCTTTGACATCGTGTCCTATCATTGGGATAAAATCTCCTAAAGGAGATCTTTTCACACAATCCAAATGGAGTTACCAAATTTAGATGTGACATCTTCATTCAAACTACATTATTTTATTTTCCTTATCCACCCTTATATTATAACTATTTCCTTCCCATGGGAAAAAATATCTTACACATACGTGGATGTTTTTATGAAAATGTTTTCACCAACACTTATACACACCTCCATATAATGGATGTTGAACATACTATTTTTGTGTATGGTGAAATACTACCTCCAGAAATGATGATTGTTCATTTCTCCTTTTCCACCAATCCAGAGGCCCATTATGACAGAAAATATGTTTATGTATTTTATATATTATATTTATTTTTTCATTATTATTTTTATTCATTTATTAATGCTTATATTTTTACATTTCATATAGTGTCAATAGGTTAATCTCGTTTGAGGAAGTGTGGACTAACACCTCCCAAGGATAGGTGATTCCTCCATACACCACATAGAATTAATTATGGATGGGTTTAGTGAAATTTTATGATATATATGATATATTAATTCTACTTTAATTAGAATATATATATTCATATATATATATACAATTTTTATTCACATACATTATTTTAATATAAAAATAAAAATGGAAATAGCATTCAGTCTACTAATGACTTACCAACTATCATTATCATGCATTCAATTTCATATGTCCTTATGAAAAAAATGATTATAATATAAATATACAGTATATAAATTATATTTATATCACGTTCTAAATTCTTGAATCATGATATAATCATAAGGACCAATACTATATGAAATTTAGACACATGCATAGAATGAAGAGAATGATTTTCCAAAGTGAAGCATTAAAATTTGATCATTAACAAGATGGTAATAAAAGTACATAATCAATCTATATATGGTATTATGTATAAAAAATTTGTTTTTGAAATATTTATAATATTGTTATATTTATTACACAGGAATCTTATATGAGTATGGAGAGAGTCAAGACACACAGTAACTAGAGTTTATCTCGCATTTATTTTTTGTGATATACAAGCCTTGTTCAACACTCTTTCCTTCTGTGTGGTGTATGTACTAAAAATGATTGTATTCTATGTGTATTTACAATAAATTAATGTTTATTCAAAATCCTATTTTATGATCCTTATTTCATGGGGTTTATGTTTAACAAGTTACCAAATTGGTAAAAATGATATTGCTCAATTTTCCTTCATTGAGATTCATGTGTTTTATATACTATTTTTTGGAGTACATATACAGAAAATTTACATTTCAAGTCCAAAATCTAAATAAATTAATGATATTATATTCTTCAAGAAATTTTTTTCCTGACATGTCAATAGTGATCCATATAAAACATGTTATAAGAGTATATGGAGAAAATCTCATTTCTTTACGATATTGTTCATGTTTATTCTTTATTGGATGAAATCATACAATCCATCTCTCAATAATATTCATTATATTTACTATATTATTTTATTTCATGAAATAATCATGTATTCGAACCATTTTCAACTATTTTGTAGATATGATAGTTGAAAAGGTATTTTTAGGGAAGCCTGGCTATACCCTCACTTCTGTAAAAATCAATGTTTTCTAAAATGTGATTATATGAATACTATACCATTCCCCTATAATATCTAAAAGAACATTTTTCCCATTATTTATTTTTCCAACATAATAATGGGATTATTCTTCATAATTTCCCAAAAATTATATTTTCCATCATTTTTTCATAAAAATTGAATGTCCTTTTTAACATTATAAACCATGTATGGATTTCCCCCTTGTCATTTCTCCAAAGCTCTATGTGAAATGTTATTAAAAGAATAATAGTTATGAGAATGTTTTCTAATAGTTTATTTCAATTAATGCTTTTTAAAATGTTTTCCAAATTATTTTACATTTTTACAATGAAAATTGTTTTCAATAAATTTTCAACCCATATTTGAATCTTTTATATGTGTTTTTCAAGAAATGGGATTCAAAAAGATTTTCAGACTTCATGGAAAATTATTCTCAAAACATTTTCAATATTAATTTATAAGTTTTAAAATAAAATAATTTTCAAATCATTTTCATGTTTCATTATTTTTGTTCATATTATTTTAAATGAAATTATTTTTAAAACATTTTCAGGAACATTTTAATAGTTTTTAAGTTTTTTCAAAGAAAAATGTTTTTAAAATATATTGGAGCATATATTAAATGGTTTCAATAAAAAATTTGTTCAATGTAGTTTCATGACATATTTATCAGTTTTCATGTTATTTACTGTGAAAATGATTTTCAATTTGATTCATTTATTAAAAAGCCTTTTTTGAAAAAATAAATAATATTTTCCTCATGAATATTTTTTAGAGGATGTTTGAAAAAACAAATTCCATCTAAGAAAACATTTATTAATGTTACTCATTCATTACAAGAAATGCTATCATGGTTATATTCATATAATTTCTCACAATGGGTTATTCGTAATGTTATGATCATTATGAACCCCATTTCTTCTCCATAGGTAATATGCCTATAATATTCATTTCTCATTAATGGGTTATATGATTTTGAAACCCAATTCTTTTCACTGTTTATGTTTATTATTAAATGATTATGAAACCTATCTTTTTCAACTTGTTTTTATATTTTTTAAAGTTTATGATACCCTTTTAATTTCATGGGTTATTATATGTTTTCTTAGGGAATATGTATGTATGATTTCATTAGGTGATATATGGATCATATATCTCCCTCCAATGCATTGGAAACAAATTTATATCTTATGTGATAGACAGGTTTAGAATAAGGGATTACTTAGTTCAGTAATACAAGGCTGGAACAAGGGTTCACATTGTTAAGTAATACATGGTTTGAATGAGGGTTTAATCAGTTCAGTAATAGACCACTGAAAAAACGGATTTACTATGTTCAGTAATACATGTTTGGAATGAGGGATTACTTGTTCTAGTAATATAGGTCTAGAACTAGGGTTCTCCCAGTTCTATTAAAGACCTTTTCAACTGAGGTGGTATTTTTAGGGATGACTTAGATACTATGGAAATAATTATTTGCTTATATATTTCTACAATCCCATGAATTATTCCTATTTTATGCATTCATGGATTATTCTCTTGATATCATTATGATTCATGACTTATGAACGTAAAATAATTTTTCCATGATCTTGGATATGTTGGGTATGATAATATATTGTCATGGTCCAATTCTCATACCCATATGTTCATTTTTATGCTTTCATGTCTCTCTTGTTTTCCCATACTAAGCATTTGAGCTCACCCCTTTCTATGTTACCTTCCCCAATTTATTAATTAATGTATTATGATTTATGTTTCTAATAAGGGTTATAGTCATGATGAACCTTGTGCGAGAAAATGTAGTTCACTTATCTACCAGTGTTTATATTTCCATGTTTTAAAGGCACTATAAGAACTATGGTTTTTGAAATCTTTTTGTATAATGTATATATATTCCACAACAGTTATGTAATGTATATATTTGTAATGTGAGGTTCACAATAATTTTATAATAACGATGAAATTATTTATTTTATTTTTACAATGATTGATATCATTATTTCAATGAATCAAATTATTAAATTCAATGTAGTGATAAAAACTTGTCACACTACACCTTCTTGTATGAAATATTATTTCCCTATATCGAGACCTCTAAATAAAGTTAAATGATATTTATAAATTCAATTACAATACCTAATAATTGACCATCACTACCCATTCCATGATCCAACTTATGCACATAAAAATTAAATAATGGAGGGAAAATGATAAATGAGAAGAAGAATTCAGATGATAGTGTAAATGAAGAGACTGATCAACATAATCATTTTAACCATTGTTATGAATCCAATATTTCAATAAATAAAAAATTTAACAAAAACAAAATCATTTAAACTATTATTCACTCCCTCAAAAAAATTCTATGTTTAGTTATCAATTCATATAGGAGTTGATAAGGGAACTACGGTGGGAGAAAACATAAAATAAAAGAAATGGATGAAGTGGATATGATTAGTAAAATGAAATATTAATTTTAAAATTCTATTAAATAGTTTAAAATAATAAAAACTAATTAAAATTTACCAAAAGGATATCCCAAAGATTCTAAAACCCTGAAATGTGGAAGGGATGCATTTTTTTGGAGAGGGGGGAAATTAGTTCCATAAATATCATCCATAACATTAGGAATATTATCCCCATTAAATGAATGAATTCATAAATAGTATCTTATGGATGGTTTTTATATTTTGACTATATCATTCAACCTAAATGTTTCTATAAGAATGGTTAATGTCTATTGGATTCTTAGCTACTTTACTCTAGAAAACTATTTCTTTCCTCATGAATCTTCGCATTCCAATGCTTAAACATTCCATGCCAGTCTAGCCTTTAAAATTGAATATTATCATGTTTAAACCTATATATAAATGTTCATTTATTTTTATTATATAATCATGATTAATATTAACTCATTTCTTTTGGATCACATTGAAATATATCATCATATTTAAAATATCCAATATCTATGTATAGTTTTCACTACCCAACTCGTGAGCTAGTTTTGGGACTCAATATGACAGATTGAGAATTGGGATCACAAGAATAGAATGAATTCAATGATATATAAAAGCCTAAAAAAGGAATTTAAAAATTTAAATTAGTTTTATAATTTTTTTACCAAAAATATATAATATAAATATAATAGATAAATTTCAAAAATAATTCATTTTTTCAATTATGTTAAAAATACCACTAAAACCTAAAAAATAGACCATTTCCCAGAAAATCAAACAATGGTTGATTGATAAATATTTATATATATATTTAAATAAGTGAAAATGTTTTCTCCATATGTTTTATATTGAATGTTATTTATTTTGCTGGTGAAATTTATATATTATATATTCATTATTCAAAACATACATTTATTGATAATGAGTATTATTTATTAATTAAATAGACAATTTGACATATGATGGATCTATAGGAATAAAATATAAGGGTGTGGATTGTAATTATAAAGGCCCTAAATGCATTGATAGCTCTCATAAAAAAATTTCTTTTACAAATTAAATGTTTTTTATCCAAAATGTTAAACTAAATTTGGACAAGGTTTTAATTGTAGAGTTATCATGATTTATATGATCATTAATTTCTATATTATGGATATAATTAATTTAAATATTCATTTATTATTATCCTTGGGATTGTAGTAATGATATTATACATTGAATAAATTTTTTCTCATTTTACTGAATAAAATGAAGGTTTTTTCATTAATTTTTTATGGAATATTTATTATCCATTTTTGATTCATGATAGATTCCATTTATCAAAACAATTAATGGGAATTTGAAATCACCATTATTTTTTGTTTTTTCCAGGATATGAATATTTGTTCATTAAATGAGTTTCATGAATTCCATGAATTTACTGTTGTTATTTTTTCCATTATATTGTCAATGTAGTTTTGGTCTCATGTATGTATTTGGTTCTCCATCACTACAATACCAATTTTTCATTAGGGATGTGATCCCCTAAATCAACTCTATTATAATATGTTAGACATTAGTCTTCTATTACGAGTTTTATGAAATTAATAAACATGGCTATATTCATAATATCCCCAACCGTGAATTTGATAAATTCAATAGAATATTATTGAATAGAAATCATATCATAAATATTTAGTTTATCTCCATAATTTAGAGATAAATATCAATAATAAATATATAGTAAGACCCCTAACATGGATGTAATTCCCATTATATTTTCATACTCATCCTCAAACCATATTAAATTCATTGTTTAATTTAAATAGAAAATTTCATTTTATTATTATAGAAACTTATATTGAATCATTATCAAGAGAGATAACAGATGACAAAAATCACACAAAATTACACTAAAGGGTGAAAACATGTTTTCAAAGGGAACATTCTTATATCCAAAATTGAAAAATCTCCACCTAAAATATAGAAGATGTAATTTCATTAACCATAGTGATCCACTTCAACAATTGACGTAAAATATGTTGTTCTATCATCTTTGGTATAACCATTACATTATGTAATTAACTCAAATAATTCCCAAGTTCACCACATAAAATACAATGACCCATAAAATGTACCTTTGTTTAAAAATTTTCACCAATTAAAAAAATTATTTTAATTTGGAAATTACATTAATAATTATATTATTTAAAATACATAAAAAAATATATATATTACTTTATATGTTTACATGGATTCTTCATCCCATGTTCTCGACATTTATGATGATGACTCTCCTTTCCATCATGCACTTCATTCACAAAACAGTAGTGAAACATAATTGTTCAATAATTAGGTGTGCTAGGAAAATCAACCATGATTTGGTTAATAATTATATATCAATATGACTTTTTAGGATTAATAATAATCATTCACATTCATATTTCATTTTTTTTACCATGAATGAATTCTTTTGATATTTCATCACATTCATTGTTAAAATTATTCATTTTTAATCATTCTTTTTTAAAACAACAAAAACATAGTGTGGGTGTGTATCAATCATCAAAATTCATGGAAAGCCATAATATTATTATGAAAATGATTCTTATATTGTCCTATGATATGAGAAATTCCTTTAACCCATGATACGTTAAATATATATCATATAACTATGGAGTATCAAATTATTCATTATTTTTATCATCTCATCCATCATAAAAATTTATAAATATAATCTGAATTTACTAAATTATATACCCCGTCAGTTCTTAGATAAGTGTTATGTCTTATCCTCAGTCATCATGCAACAATAATGATATATTCAATAACCAACCTGCCCATATTAGAGTTTTTAACCATATATAAATATGTTCCACATCCATATAACTTTTTACAATCAAGACTTCGAATTTTGTTCATGGAAAACAAAAATATATTTACACTATAAAATATTTAGTGTGTTATACTAACAATTACTTCTCCATAATAATTTTAAAAATAATTAATCCTAATCTCAAAAAAATCACTAGATCTTCGTATGATTATAACTATTCCTACAAAATAATTAAATAAATTATTAATAATAATTATAAATGAATATTAAATAAAATGAAAAATTATAAATGCACGAGGACCATATGGTTTATTTAATTTAAAGAATATATACATAATAAAATTATTTTTTAAAATATCACCATCATTACCCACAAATATATATGTATCAACAACCTTATATACTATCATACATTGAATTTTCCATCAAAACATTAGGAAGGAAAATATATGAAATAGTTAGATAAAAAACATAGTATTGGTAAACAAGAGAGATATGTGTAATGCTACAATAAGGTGAACATACTGGTATAAAAATATAACCCAATTATTTTTATCAATATAATTCTTTTATATATGGAAAATATTTGATTATAAATTATAAAATCAATCTGATGTAAAAGTAATAATGTTTTAAAAGAATTCATAATTATTCAATATTCATAACCACTCCATGTGACAATATATGCATAGAAAATAATAATCATGTGAAAATAACTATTTTTAATCACATGTAATTATATTTTTTTTTGGAATATATTTGAGAAATCATATACTCAAATTAAAATGTGAACATAGACCTACTAAATCTTGTCCACACACAATCTGGGGGGCCTAACTAAATGTAATAATACTCATGCTTCAAAATGTGAATATCATCACATAGAATCTTGTATATTTTTATTGTCATCATATCATTAGATAACTATATCAACATACATTGATTAATTAACGGATATAACTAAAAAAAGCATCAAATTATCATAATCTATTTAAATTCTTTGATTGCCAATAAATATTTATTCTTTCAACATAGTCTATCTCATGGTACAGAAAAAAAAATTGTTAATATTTCTCTATTATAATCTATAACCATAAAAATAAAAGATAAGGATGATTTCATTGGATAATTTTTTATATAAAACATAACTAACATTAATGGATATTTTTATTTGATGAAAATAACATTATAATCTCTCTTGTAAATTTCCTGAGAAATACCCACTTTTCATTTTGAAATCACATATATAAAATCAAAAAATTGCTTCAATATATGAAAAAACATTTTATTTGAAAATAAAACATGAAAAAATTAATTATTGTATCAAATAATTATGTATTCATGAGAGTATAAATTTGTTTCATGTTATATACATTAAAATAATGATTCTGTTAGCACAATTAATAAAAAGTACCTCCTTTGAAAAATTAAATGAATATTCCTCTTAAGATTTTCTATTGAATGTAAAATATGGGTATAATTAAATTAATCAGTAATTATATAATTTTAGAAAACTTATATATAAAAATTTAATTAATATATGGAAATTTATGTAATGATTTTTTAACATTGAGGAAATAGAGTTGAAATTTCTTGACAATATTTTATTTTTAATTTTATGTACCAAAGAGAGTTGTGTGAGAGTACTATAATAGAATACCAAGAAAATCTAATGGATAAGAAAATATTTTTTTAATGTTTCAGAAACGTAGGTAAATATAGAATAATTCGATTTTATAATTATTAATATATTTATATTTATTATTAAAATATTATTTAATTTTTAAATTAAATAGAAATAGTTTTAATTTTACTGTTTTATTATAATTTTTAATTAAATTAATATTTTTTGAATATTATAAAATTAATTTCAAATAGTTAATATCATTTTTGAAATCTTAATATCAAAATATAAATTATTTGAAATTTATTTATATTTAGAAAATATAAACTTTCTGATGAATAGTGAAAATATATAGATTTTTGTAAAAAAAGGAAATTTCTTTCTATATATTTAGTAATTTATAATTAAAATGGTTTTTTAATAAAATTTAAATTAAAAAAATTATTATTTGGTTATATTTAATCAAAATAAGAATATTTTAACCAATTGTTATTACATTTTAGAATATGATTTTATTTATTTTAAAATGTGGGTTTCTAATAACAATTTTAATGTGAGTATTAAAACATCATTATAAATAATTAAAATAATAACCAATTTTGTATATTTTAATTGAATTTTATACATTTTATGTCAATAAATGAAAATTTAAATTTATTAAATTATTATTATTAGTCAATGATTTGTTATAAAAGAATTTATTTTTTGAAAAATTCACTTCTTTGATATCTTCTTTGTCATCACGTCTGTGGGTGTTATTTTAAATTTACATTTTCCAAAAAAATAGTTTAATTTTACAAATTTTCTTAAATATTTTAAATTATATTAATTTTTATTTTCTATTAGGGTAAAAATAGTTTTTCCAACATAAAAGTTAACATAGTAAGAATTAATTACAACATTTATGGTAAAAATTGTATTACCAAGTGGATAATGTATAAATATAAGCATAAAATAACATAATATCTTGTATTATATATATTTTATGTAAATATCTCAAACTTATGACATATAATTATATATAATAGTGCACTTTGGTCCCATTTGGAATGTGAAAAATGTGGACACATTGTTTTCTTTTCACAAATAACTAGTCTTCCGCTCACCTCACATTTAAAAATGAACCCCTATCCCTAGTTTCTTTTGCAAGAGATCGATTTTAGTTTAGAAAGTGGCCACCCAAATCACATAATAACTTATAGAAACTCATCTTAGAATCCTTTATTTTCTCAAAAATTTATTCTAGTAATACCTTATACATAATCTTATTGAGATGGTCGCAAAAGATCTAAAATTTCTAATAAAAGGTTTTTGTTTTATTTTTTATTCAACCTATCTTCAAAAAAGTTTTTTTGTATCGATTAATTAATTATACTTATATATATAATTATTATGGTCTGGGGATGAAAATATTGAAATATCTCTTTGTGGATGTGGTAGTCTCTAAGTACATGAATGATATTATCCATTTTCAGTGCGTGAATTTGTAAGAAAGGGAATGATATATTATTTTTTTCATATTGATAATTATTTCATTAATATAATAATTATTTTATGTATATTATATATATACAGTAAATTTATCCTTAATATATTCTATGAAAATAATTAGTTTACAAAACCACAACACCATGTGAGGCGGTATTCTTCCATACACATGTGTGATGTTATTATGTCCCACAAATAATGGAAACAATTTTTTTATCAAAACTAAACAAACTAAATATATTAAAAATATCAAATATAAAAACAAAATATCTAATAAAAAAATCATGTTAGTATATATTATTGAAAAAAACAACATTTTTTCATGAGTTGGTAGTCTTCCATACATATGAATAAGGTATTACATAGGTAAGTCATACCAACTCCAAGATCCTAAGAGTTCTTAGTTTTCAATCCACATATATTGATTAGATATAAATGTAATTTAGTTCTATAAAAATGATAATTATTAATTGAATTTTATACTATTAAATTTTAAATAATGAACCCTTTCTTTGTAGTCACCTTACATATTTAATTTTTCAAACATAATCCTAATGTCATCCAAACATATTATATAATTTTTACTTACAAAGAAACAATTGATAAATTTATAATACATAAAATAGAACAAATAATAAACATTAAAAGTGTTCGTAATCATCTAAATAATTTACATTTGTATATTATTTAGGAAGATAAAGAGTGTACTTGATGAGTCAGACACAAGGTAGGGGATGTCATCTCAATTTCCATTTGTAGAGGCATATTTACATATTTTATCTTATATTTAATTAAGAGATGTATATACAGACCAATTGAAAATTTATATCATTCATTTAAATATTTTCATGGTATTTTATGTTTTATTTAATTATATTCATTCATGGAGTGTATGATTAAAATATTTCAAAAGAGATAAGTGAATTTTCTTTTGTGAAATTATCTTTTAATGTATTACTTCCAACTATTTCACTTATATGATTTTTTTTAAAATTATCATATTTATGTTTTCATTGGGGCATAAAATATTTAAAAGTTAAATTTTATATGTCATTTTACTTTTTGGAAAGGTTTTAAAAATTATTATTTTTATGTTTTTCATATTATACGATTTGATAAAATTCAAATGGAATGGAATATTTTTTACATTTACACTGAATTTTTTTTCCTACAATAATTATGATTTATTTTCTTGATGATTTATTTGAAAGTATTAATTATTTTAAAATTTAAATAACCTCTTTCACATTTTTCTTATTTTAATGAAAATTCTTGCTTAAAATTAGTAATAAATTGAGGCTTCGGCCCCAACCTTTAAAAAAATTGTTGCTTTAAACAAAATGGTATTTTGATATCCAAAATGGAAATTATATGGGTTGAAAAGTAACATTCAAATGTTTTCATAATGCAATGGAGTAAGCTTTAAATTGATTATTCATGAAAATTTCCTTGGAAATATTTTAATATGGTTGATCCGATATAGCTCATAGTGATCCCGATATAGTTTATCTTAAGGGCCCTGCCCAGTAGTGCTATAACACAATGGCTTGAAATTAATTTATCCGGATAAATATATTGAAATTTGTGTGTGTGTTCATTAAAATTGGTAATGGTTCATTAAGGGATCTTTAAGGGTTCTATGAGATTATGTCCCAATTGAACGACGCCAATTTTTTTCATGATACAGAGTTTTTATGGAAATAATTTATTTTAAAAAGGAAATATAAATGATCTATTTAAATTATTGATAATCTCATTTAAATTTAAAAATGTTATATTTTATAGAAAAATTATTTTATGGTTTTTAATGATTTTCACATGATTAATTGTTTCCATATTATTCAACTTACTAATATTTTTTTTGAAAATCACAAATTTCTTAATGGGTTTTCACTGGATATATGGAGAGGTAAAAGAAAAATAGACCTCGGGATAAAATTTACAAGTATTTTTCACCAATTTTTTTTATGTTTAATATGTTTATGCAAAATAGACAGTTATCAGAAATTTCTATTTATTATTATATTGATTTGATATATATGAGTTATGAAATAATTCACCAAACCATTAAACCTGAAAAGATCAAAAAATATAAGATACAAAATTGTCGTCCTAAAACATATGATTGTGTGATGTTTAAGCTAAATCATTATGTATGGTATCAAGGGATGATTTAGATAAATTTATTTTTATTATATTGTTAATTTCATTCCCTTGAATGATCTTAAATTAGGGTTGTGATGAAATGATATAGAATTTTATGATTATGATGTGACATCATAAAATCAATGTATATTCATAATAGTTTTCCATAGAGTATAACTATAATCATTAGTATGAAGGCCATGTGAGGATAATATCATTCCAAACTGGCATCCAGATATAGGTTGAATTGGAGTAGAATGGTTTTTTTCAATGACGACTCAGTTGAAAAATGTTTTAAATGGTGGTGGTATCTATTCCATAGGATAAATTGTTCCTCTATGTAACATCTAATTAATTTATATATTGTATTCCCAACCTCCTCTTTTTATCAATAATCGGTAGGTTTTCTTTAATGAATGTTGTTTGTTGTTGTTAATTTTTTGGAGTTTTTGGGCTACTGCATGGTCGGTACACAGGTTTCCCAAACTGTGCATCCTCTTAGAGAAAAATGTGCTACCCATGCTAGTGGGATTTTATATTGATGGTGCATGCTTATTTAAGTCACACAATCACTTAGATAAACATTGTGACTCGTTTAAAATAGGAACAAGGATGGGCCACATTTTTTGGTGTCACTGTGGGTTCTTGTAACACCCCATGATTTTGAGATATATTTTTTAAATTAATTTAACTTTTAAATATTTATTTTTCTATTGGAACTGGAAATAGTTATCTATATATATATACATATACATATATATTAAAACACTAAGTAAAACATTCATTTAACATGAAATACCAACTTTTCTTATGATGCACGCAATACCAACTACAATTTCACTACAAGAAATACTGAGTTAGCATATTGTGCATGCAACACTATGTTTCAATAAACAATATTTTAATATATATAATTAACTAAATGATTTTATTATAACATAATCGTTAAACATAGTAATATTAATAGTAATAACAAATTTCCAAATATTCTGTGAAATGTTTATATATATATAATTAATTTTGATAATGAAAGATAATATTTTTGGCATATGTACCTTAATGTTAAAAATATTAATTTCCTTATTTGACCACCATTAATAATAAATTTAATTTAAACAAATTTAGAAATGTATTTTTTTAAAATAAAATAATACTTTAAATTAGATGGTTGAAATGATCTGTAACATCCAAAGTAAGTAATGAATAATATATATATTTATCTATGTCTATTTATGAATTAGATAGTGTTTTAGAGGCATAAAATGAGAATAAATCCAACCTAAATCATGAAATACTCTAATATTTTTAAAAGATTTTTTACCACCTTTTGATGGAAAACCATTTTTAAATCTATCTGTTGAAAATTTTATAAGCTATATTTCTTAAAATAAACTGATTCTTTATGATTGGTACATTGAAATTTACTTTGGATAAATTTTTGGTATTTTTCTGATAAAGTTCATTTTTTTAATGAATGGTGAAAAATGTTGTATTTTAATTTAAAACATCTTTTAGTCTAATTTATTTATATGATTAGATTATCTTTTGAATTGGTTTTAAAGTTATGTTAGAATATATTTTTATCATTTAATCCAATACTGGTCGTTGGAATTAATTTCACTTTGAAATTGGACTTAAACTAGTGTCAATCGTTTGATACATATTTTTCATAAAAATGTGCTATTTTCTCTGATAGGGGGAATTAATTATTAAAATAATTAATTTAACTAATATGTTTTGAATTTTGTAAAATATACATCATTTTTTAATCCAAAATATCAAATATATCTTCGGGTGATGTTTTGGTATTTTTCTGAAAAACATCAATTTTTGATGAATATTGAAACCACTAAGTGGTACTTAAAAAACTGATTTTTCATTTAAATGAAAATTTACCACCTCTGTGTTTTCAATTTCAAAAATCCGACATACATGGTTTTCATTAAAAAGTAAAATGTGGTTCAATGGGATTAAAATATTTTTTTGTTGAATAGTAACTTTAAGATTTTAATCACGATTTGAGGTAATTAGTGTAAGTTAAGGTAAAATTAATGTTTCAATAACATGAAATGACCTAGATTCATATCCTACCCTTATTGGATGTTTCATGGACTACCAAAAAATACATGGGTCTACTTGGGGACCCCATGGATCCACTTTGGTAGGAAAATGACATTAAAAACATTTTATTTAAATTTAAATTTAAAATGTCACAAACATGAGTTGTTTTACTAAATCAATTTTTAAATGAGGTTATACAAGTCATATTTTTTACTATAAATATTCATTATAAATCTAAAAATATTTCCTACATCCTGACATTTTTGTTATAATTTTTAGACATTAAATAAATTATATTATTTATGACACCATGATGATGCAGCGATTACCTCATTATTTAATGATTTAAATAAAATGAAAAGATAATGTAAAATATAAGACCTACAAATGTCAAAAACCTATTGTATGGGTGGATTTAGAACTCTTATCACATTATCCTTGAAATATATAATTTTGGGACCTTTTAAATCCGAAAATCATTTTATAATAAAGTACCCTTTTATAACTTCCCAAAAGTGCCCTCCTCTCCTCTTATAAAAGGCCCCCACGTCTACCACCTTACCCACACCTCTCAAGAATTTGGATCGGCCAACCCCTACCCATTTTGTCTCACCCCATCCCTCTATTACTCCTAGAAGCCTCACATTAGGCAGAAGTCTTCTCAAGGAAGTCATTGATCTCAAATCAAAAAGAGTTACCCGTTTTAAAGGTAGTGTTTTCTCTTGTTTTCTTGTGTTTTATTTTGCTTCTTCAGCCCCCTAAACTCTTTTTATTGATTTATTTTGTAACAAAAACGGTATCATCAATATACTAGGATGTTTTTATAAGATGTATTTGAGCTACACTTACACACACCTATATTTAATGGAGGAAAAACATATTATTTCCGTGGATGGTGAATTTTTTCCTCACGAAACGATGATTGTTCAACACTCATATAACACGTTTAAAGGTGTCCGTTAAGATGTAACTATATTAATATATGATATATAATATTTTTATGTTTTACTTAATTTTCTTTATTTTTCATTTATGGAATACCTTTATGGTTTCCATTTTGGATAAACACGATATCTTCATTTTAGGAAGTGCGGACTACCGCCCCCTCAAAATGATTTGATTCGTTAATACCATATTTGGTACTTATAAAGTATATATTTAATGATATTATATATTATATTATACTGGAATTATAATATACCTTTATATAATTATTATTTCTTTCCATTAAAGTATGATATAGAAATGTACGTAGCGTTCATGAGTATGTACGGTGTACGGTCTCCATGAACGGTGCATTTCATTTCTTTTCCCCAAATGTAATGTACTATTATAAGTACATATATATAATGGATATATATTATGTATGTTACATCTAGATAATGGATATAATTCTGGAATTAAAATATACATATCTCTCATTTAGTTTTAATTCCATTAATATGACATGGAAATGAATATAGTGTTCATGCGTACGTACAACTTACTGTCTCCATGAACGGTGCATTTCATTTCATACCTCTAAATGATTATGTAATATTATAAATGCCTGTATATACTGGAAATATATGATATATGTGGAATCTACATCATGAATATCACTTTTGAGATAATGGATATTTGAATACGTGAACAACTTGAAAATATAAGAAGTTCAATTTTGACTCAAGTACCAAATATCGACAAAATGACCGTTATTAGCTTAAATGATTACATAATGTTCATAACATGTTAATAAGTGATATAAAAGGAATAATGAACTTGAAATTTTTTTTAATCATGTATATATTAACTTAAGTTTATTATTCAAGAAATAAAGAAAGATCGGGTCATGTCGGAACCGATGTAAGGGATATCGTCTCAATCTACTTTCATTGAGGCATATTTTGTTTAATACACAACTTATTTTATACAGTGTATAAACCACTTTGACTTTTACTTTTATTCAAAATGAATCTTTTTTATACGATGTGTTTTCTAAACGACAAAAGGGAATGTTTTTTATTTGTTGTACGTATGCGGCGACAACGACTTCTCTGCCTCCGTGACCATTATTTGAGCTTCGGCTTCCTCTACAAGCCATAACATTTTTTTTAAATGAAAAAAATAAATACCATGTTTTACTTTTCTTTATTATGGTATTGATAATGGTTTTCATAATGTTTTTATTATATCATTGTGTTGTATTGATATCTTGTGATTGAAATGTGGAAATGTTATGTTTCCTTTATGCATGTTTTATGTGATACGGTTATTTTATAGTTCTTGGGAATTTTTATGAAGATGGGTGGTTCCGTGATAAACTAAGGGTGGGTGAGCCCAATTTAGCTCTTTAATGCATTGGGTAACGCGAAGGGGTTAAACGTTAAGGTTTCTCTAAGGAGATTTACAATATATACTGTGATGGGTATTCCAAATGTAACCAAGAGGGTTACTCCCTACGTAAGAATGTTATGAATGCGTCAAGTTACCTTTATGTCTTATGATTTCTATGTTTTATTCATGATTTGATGAGGTATGTTAATGTTCTTATATTTTATGAGTAAATTATGATTTTATTGATTCTTACATATACATGTACTTACGTTTCCTTTCCATATTTATATATCCCCTACTAAGCATTTTATGCTCATCCCACATTTTGGAAATGTTTTTCATAGGTCAAGGGAATGGTACATGATGTGATGATAGTGTCAAGGATGTGTCAAGAAAGAATCCATGTTTTATTTTAAATATGTTTCCATTGATGGGAAAATGGATACTATCTTTTATGTAACTAATTTGTTTAAATATGTAATGTAATACATGTTTTATGATCTAATTCTCTAAAACTCTAAACCTAAAAAGATCCTCAATGTGTAATATTTTAATAACTCAAGATTAAGTATGGTTTAAGGCTAGGGACTTATAGTTGGTATTAGAGGTCGATTTAGATAACTTTAGTTGTTAGAATTCTATTAAATGATTATCCAAAAATATTTTTTTATGGTCAAATTCAAATGAAATAGAATTTAATGATTACCATGTTTCTTTATCTAAGACATGTTTGTTCAGAATGGTTTTCCACATAGGAAACATGGAAGTAGTGCTAGGAAGTCATAAAAAAGGAAATGACCTTCCGAATTAGCATCCTGAGATGGTTAGAATTGGAACTGAACAGTTTGTTGTAGTAGTGGTGCAGTTAACTCAAGAGATAAATGGTGGTAGTATCCATGCATGAGATTAGCCAGATCAACCGTAGAGTAACATGACAGTAGTGGAACATTTCATGAGGCAACATCCCCTATCATTTAGAGGATCATCTGACCCTGTGCTATGTGAAGGGTGGATTAAATCACTGGAGAATATTTTTGATGTCATGGGGTGTTTAGACAATCAAAAGGTTAGTCTTACTATTTACCGTTTGGAGGGTGAATCAGATCAGTGGTGTTCGATGGTTAAAAATATCAGGGATGCTGATAAGATTGATTCTCTCGACTGGGATGAATTTAAATGTATGTTTTTTGAGAAGTATTTTCCTAAGGCCGTTTGAATTAGGATGGAAAAACAATTCCTAGAATTGAGGCAAGAGGAAGACTCAGTGGATGCCTATGAAGAAAGGTTCTCTCGATTGGCAAGGTATGCTCCAAATTTTATCCAAGACCTTGATAGTAAAATCAATCGTTTTTACTTAGGATTAAAGCCAAAATATCAAAGGGCTTTATCTTCTCATGAGTTCAAATGCTATGAAAATTTTGTTCGATGTGTTGGGAAGGTGGAAATGGAGTTTTCTGATGATCAAGTGTTCTATAACAACCAACAGAAGAAGAGACCGAGGTGGTAGGAGAAAGGGGAGAATTCTTCAAAAAGGTTTAATGGTAAGAAAACTAAGTTTCCAGTTTGTGATAAGTGTGGTAAAAGTCATACTGCTGAATGTCTTCTGAATTCTGGAAAGTGCTACTGATGTGGTAAAATGGGGCATAAGCCTCATGATTGCACTGTAAAAGATCAGCGCGATGGTAATACCAAATTTGATTTATAGTTAGTGAAATGTTTTATGTGCAATGAGATGGGTCACTATGAAAATGAGTGTCCGACAAAGAGCTCGAGTGATGCGAAGCAGTTAGAATACAAGCAGAAAGGGGTGGTGAAATCCTTTTCAACTACTTCAGCAGATGTTGGGCCATCAAATGAAGTTGTATCAGGTACTTTGTTTGTTTTTTCAGATTATGCGAGTGTGTTGTTTAATTCAGGGTCTACACATTCTTTCATCTCTTAAAACATTTCTAGTAAAATGGGAATACCATCTCAAGAAATGACTCCTGAACTTGTGGTAAAAACACCTAGGGGAAATTTTGAGGAAAAAAGAATTTATATGAATTTTACTATCCTTTCCGTGGAAAGAACCTACTTTTGAACCTTATTGTTTACCTCTAGTTGAGTTTGATGTTATCCTAGGTATGGATTGGCTCTCTATTTACTATGCTAAGGTTGACTGTAGAGCAAAAGAAGTTTATTTTTATAAAGACTTTTAGTTTGTGTACAAGAATGAACCCCAACTGTTCATAACATATCAAGAGGCTGAGAAACATGTGAAAGATGGAAATGAATGGTACCTTGTACATATTGTTGAAAACAAGGGAACTGTTTTGATTAATGATGTGACAGTGGTAAAGAGTATCCTAATTTTTTTCCTGATGAGTTTCTTAGAATAATACTAGATGAGGAAGTTGAGTTTACTATTGACTTAGTTCCTGATGCTAAGCCAATTTCAATACCTCTTTATCGAATGGCTCAAACTGAACTTTTATATTTGAAGGAGAAATTGCAATATTTATTAGATAAAGGTTTCATTCGACCTAGCACATCACCATGGGGTGATCATGTTTTGTTTGTTAAAAATAAAGATGGTTCAATGAGACATTGCATTGATTATAGAGCCTTTAATAACATTACTGTTAAGAACTATAATCATTTGCCTCATATCGATGATTTTTTTTATTAGCTCCAGGGAGCTCAGTATTTTTCGAAGATTAACCTGAGATCGGGGTACCATCATTTGAAGGTAAAGGAAGAAAATGTTTCGAAGACCGCATTTCGTACATGATATGGCCATTATGAATTTGTAGTAATGCCTTATGGGCTAACCAATGCACCTATTGTATTCATGGACCTTATGAATAGAATTTTCCATGAGTTCATGGATAAGTTTGCGGTGGTTCTCATTGATGATATTTTTGTGTTTTCTAAAAGTAAAAGGAGAATGAAAGACATTTAAGGGTTATCTTTCAAACCTTAAAAGAAAAGAAACTGTATGGGAAATTTTTCATGTGTGAGTTTTGGTTACAAAAAATTTCTTTCATTGGTCACATTGTTTCAAAAGATGGCATAACTGTTGATCCTACTAAAACAAAAGTTGTTGAAGAATTTCAAAGACCCACAAATGTAACCGAGATCAATAGTTTTCATGGTTTGTCAGGTTACTACAGAACATTTGTTGAAAAGTTTTCACTGTTATCTATTACGATGACTAAGCTAAATCGGAAGGGTGTTAAGTTTATATGGACAAAAGAATGCGATGATTGTTTTTAAGAGTTGAAATGAAGATTGGTGAATGCTATAGTTTTGGAACTTCCTTCCAGGAATGGTGATTTTTTTATATACAGTGATGCTTCGTTGAAGAGACATGGTTGTGTCCTTATAAATAATGATCAGGTAATTGCTTCTGCTTCACGTCAATTGAATATTCAAGACGTAAACTACCCTACACATGATTTGTAATTAGCTACTATTGTTTTTGCTTTAAAAATTTAGTGGCATCATTTGTATGGAGTAAAGTGTGAAATATATACCGATCACAAAATCTTAAAGTATATATTCACTCAAAAATAATTGAACATGAGATAGAGGAGATGGCTAGAATTAATCAAGTATTGTGATTGTACAATTCACTACCATCTAGGAAATGAAAATAACGTGGCTGATGCTTTGAGTCAAAAAAGTAATGATTCATTAACAATATTGTGTTCCGAACGTGATCCTTTGGTTAAGGATTTGTTGATCTTTGGCATAAATGTTGTTGGTGCAGGATGTACTTTTCTTTTGTTTCATTTATCAGTGAAATCTTCTCTATCAGATAGAATCAAGCAAGCATAGAAGCAAGACAGTGAGTTGCAGAAAACGGTAGAGCTGGTTCAGAACAGTAAGTTTCCTGAATTCAACATTGATAATGATTTTGTTTTCAGATTTTGGAATAGATTGTGTGTGCCTTTTGATTCACAGTTGAAGAGAGAGTTGTTATGTGATACTCATAGTTCTCCGTTTTCAGTTCAACCTGGCAGTACTAGGATATATAGAGATCTGTGGGAGTATTACTGGTGGGATAGAATGAAAAGAGATATTGCAGATTTTACAATGAAGTGTTTGACTTGTAAAGAGGTTAATGTAGTGCAGAAGTTACCGAAATGAATGCTTCAGCCTTTACTAGTGCCAGAGTGAAAATGGGAGAATATATCCATGGACTTCGTTGTGGGATTGCTGAAGACACCTCGAGGTAATAATGCAATCTAGGTTATTGTTGATCGCTTGACTAAATCTGCTCATTTCCTTGAAATACAAGATAGTTTTTCCCTAGATCAACTTTCTAGTTTGTATATTATAGAGATAATCAGGTTACATGGAGTTCCCCTCTCTATTGTATCTGATCGTGATCCCAGTTTTACTTATAAATTTTGGAAAGGCCTTCAGAAGTCGTTGGGTACTGAATTAAATTTTAGTATAGCTTTTCATCCTCAATCAGATGGGAAATCAAAGCGAAAAATTCAGACATTGGTGGATATGCTAAGTGGTTGTTCGATGGATTATTAGGGATGTTGTGACCAACATAATTCTTGGGTTGAATTTTCATATAATAACAGTTTTCATTCCAGTATACAGATGGCACCATTTGAGGCGTTATATGGGAAGTGGTGTCGAACTCCAGCTTTCTAGGATGAAGCATGTGAAAGGAAGCTGATGGGACCCGAATTGGTAGAATTGATGGCAGAAAACGATCAGTTGATTCAGAAACACATGAGAACAGATCAGAGCAGGCAGAAGAGTTATGCAGATAACTGAAGTAAGGATCTATCTTTCGAGATAGGTGATTATGTTTTTCTCAAAGTTTCACCATGGAAAAGTGTGATGTGATATGGTAAGAAAGGAAAGCTGTGTCCAAGGTTAATTGGGCTATATGAAATTTTGGAGAGAGTTGGATCAGTTTAATACTGAGAGGATTTACCTCCGAGTTTATCACAGATACATAATGTTTTCCATGTTTCAATGTTGAGGAAGTATATTTCAGATCCATCTCATGTTTTGAGTCCAGAGGTAGTTCAGTTGGAAGAGAATCTATCTTATGAGGAACAACCGGTTCAGATTCTTGATCACAGGGATCAAGTGTTGCGGAATAACGTGATTCATCAGGTAAAGGTTTTGTGGAAAACCCATATGGTTGATGAGAAAACATGGGAATCTGAAAATGCAATGAGGGATAAATACCCACACTTATTCAATAAGTAAATAAATTGCAGGGACACAATTTTCTAAAGTGGTAAGGATGTAACATCCCAAGTAATTAATGAATAATATATATAGTTATCTATGTCTATTAATGAATTAGATAGTGTTTTAGAGCCATAAATTTAGAATATATTCAACCTAAAGCATGAAATGTGCTAATATTTTTAAAAGATTGTTTTACCACATTTTAATGGAGAACCATTTTTAAATCTATCTCTGGAAAATTTTATCTGCTAAATTTTTTAAAATAAACTGATTCTTTATGATTGGGACATTGAAATTTACTTTTAATAAATTTTTTGTATTTTTCTGATAAAGTTCATTTTTTAATGAATGGTGAAAAATGTTGTATTTTAATTCAAAACCTCTTTTAATATAATTTATTTATATGATTATATTATCTTTTGAATTGGTTTTAAAGAGAAATTAGAATATATTTTTATCATTTTATCCAATAGTGGTCGTTGGAATTAATTTCACTTTGAAATTGGACTTAAACTAGTGTCAATATTTTGATACTTATTGTTTCATAAAAACACGCTATATGCTATGACAGCGGGACTTAATTATTAAAATAATTAATTTAACTTATATGTTTTGAATTTTTTAAAATAGACATCAATTTTAAATATGGAATATCAAATACAGCTTAGGATTATGTTTTGGTATTTTTCTGAAAAACTTCCTTTTTTGATGAATACTGAAACCACTAAGTGGTACTTAAAAAGAACTAGTTTTTCGTTTAAATGAAAATTTACCACCTCTGTGTCTTGAATTTCAAAAATACCACATAAATGGTTGTCATTAGGATGTAAAATGTGGTTCAATGAGATTAAAATAGTTTTTTGGTGAATAGTAGCTGTTTTTGTTTTTAATCGCGATTAGAGGTAATTATTGTAATTTAGGGTAAAAATAATAATTTAAAAATATGAAATGATGTATAAATATGTACTAAACTTATTGTATGTATCTTGTCTGACCAAGACAATCCATGGGTCAACTTGGGGACCCCATGGAGCCACATTGGAAGGAAAATGACATTAAATTTTTTTTATTTAATGTTTAAATTAAAATGTCAGAAACATGAGTTGTTTTACTAAAACATTTTTTAAATTGGGTTATACAACTCCTATTTTTGAATATAAATATTCATTATAAATCTAAAAAGATTTCCTACATCATGATATTTTTTATATAATTTTTATAAATTAAATAAATTAAAATATTCATGAAACCATGATGATTCACCGATTACCTCATTATTTAACGATTTAAATAAAATGAAATGATAATGTAAAATCTAAGACCTACACTTGTCAAAAACCTATTGGATGGGTGTATTACGAACTCTTATCACCTTATCCTAGAAATATTTAATTTTTGGTCCTTTTAAATCTGAAAATAATTTTATAATAAAGTAACCTTTTATAACTTCCCAAGAGTGCCCTCTTCTCTTCTTATAAACGGCCCCCACCTCTACCACCATACCCACACCTATAAAGACTTTGGATCGGCCAACACCTTCCCATTTTGTCTCTCCACATCCCTCTCTTACTTATATAAGCCTCACTTTGGGCATAAGTCTTCCCAAGGATGCCTTTGAGCTCCAATCCAAAAGAGTTTCCCGTTTTAAAGGTAGTGTTTTCTCTTGTGTTCTTATGTTTTATTTTACTTCTCCAACCCCCTAAACTCTTTTTATTCATTTCTTTTGTAACAAAAACAGTATAATACATATACTACTATGTTTTTATAAGAAGTATTAGAGCTAAAATTACCCACACCTACATCTAATGGTTAAATAACATACTGTTTCTTGTAGATGGCGAATTTCTGCCACACGAAACAATGATTGTTCAACACACATATAACACCTTCAAAGGTGTCCGTTAAGATGTCCCTATATTTATATATGATATATAATATGTTTATTTTTTACTTAAGCTTCTGTATTTATCATTTATGGCATACCATTATGGTTTCCATTATGGGTAAACGTGATATCTTCATTTTAAGAAATGCGGACTACCACCCCCTCAAAGTGATTTGATTCCTTTATACCATATGTGGTACATATAAAAGATAGATTTAATGATATTATATATCATATTATACTATAATTATAATATAAATTTATATAATTAATATTTATTTTCATTAAATTATGAGATAGAAATTAATGTAGCGTTCATGCGTACGTACGGCTTACCGTCTCCATGAACGGTGCATTTCATTTCTTATCCCCAAATGCAATATACTATTATAAGTACATATATATAATGGATATATATGATGTATTTTACATCTATATTATTAATATAATTATAGAATTAAAATATACAAATCTCTCATTTATTTTTAATTCCATTAATATGAAATAGAAATGAATGTAGCATTCATGCGTACGTACGGCTTACCGTTCCATGAACGGTGCATTTCATTTCTTACATCTAAATGATTATGTAATATTATAAATGCATGTATATACTGGATATATATGATATATATGTCATCTAAATCATGAATACCATTTTTTAGATAATGGATATTTGACTACGTGAACAACTTGTAAATATAAGAAGTTCACTTTTGACTCAAGTACCAAATATCGACAAAACAACTGTTATTAACTTATAAGATTAAATAATTTTCATAACATGGTAATAAGTGATATAAAAGGAATAATGGACTTTAAAAGGGTTCTTAAGAATGTATAAATTAACTCAAGTTTATTATTCAGGACATTAATGAACGATCGAGTCAAGTCGGACCCAAGGTAAGGGACATCGTCTCAATCTCCTTTCATTGAGGCATATTTTTTTTTATACACAACTTATTTTATATGGTGTATAAACCCCTTAAACTTTTATGTTTATTCAAAAGGAATATTTTTTATATGAAGCGTTTACTAAATGACAAAAGTAAATGTTTTTATTTGTCGTAAGTATGCGGTGACTACGACTTCTCCGCCGCCGTGACCATTATTTGAGCTTTGACTTTCTCTACAAGCTATAACTTTTTTTTAAAATGAAAAAAATAAATACCATCTTCTACTTTTCTTTATTTTGGTATTGAAAATGGTTTTCATAATTTTTTTATTATATCAATGTGTTTTATTGATATATTGTGATTGAAATGTGGAAATGTTATGTTTCCTTTATGCATGTTTTATGTGATATGATTATGTTATGGTTCTTGGGAATTGTTATGAAGACAAGTGGTTCCGTGATAAACTAAGGTAAGGTGAGCCCAATATATATCTCCAATGAATTGGGTAACGCAAAGGCGTTAAACGCTAAGGTTTCTTCGAAGATATTTAAGGAATATACTGTGATGGGTATTCCAAACGTAACCAAGAGGGTTACTCCCTACATAAGAATGTTATGAATCCCTCAAGTTACCTTTATGTATTATGATTTATATGTTTCATTCGTGATTTGATTATTTATGTTAAAGTAATTATGTTTTATGAGTAAAGTATGATTTCATTGATTCTTACGTATACATGTACTCATGTTTCCTTCCCATATTTTTATATCCCCTACTGAGCTTTTTATGCTCATCCTAGGTTTTTGAAATGTTTTTCACAGGTCAAGGGAAAGGTACATGATGTGATGATAGTGTCAAGGAAGTGTTAAGAAAGAATCCATGTTTTATTTTAAATATTTTTCCATTGATTGGAAAAATGGATACTATCTTTTATGTAACCACTTTGTTTAAATGTGGAATGTAATGCAAGTTTTATGATGTAATTCAATAAAACTATAAACCTAAAAATATAATCAATGTGTAATCTTGTCATAACTCAAGATTAAGTAAGGTTTAATACTGGGGACTTATATTCTCCTAGGGTAAAATTTTGGACGTTTTCAAAGAAAACGTCAATTTTTTATGAATAGTAAAAAATACAGCAATTTAGTTAAAAATAAATTTCATGTTTAAGAAATAATTAATGATAAATTATATTTTATAATTGTTTTATAGTAACATTAGATAAATTATATGACTATTAATATAATTAATGACACTATAATCAAATTTACTTTCAAATTTACTATAAGAACATAACAGTTGTTTGAATGTTTTTCTACTATAAAAACCTGTTAATTCATCATGTCTGCCGGATAAGAACTAAGGATAATATTCCACATCTGGGATTTGAATTTTAAAAATACTAAATACACAGACGTAACTAGTGTGATATTTTTAGTATAATAATATAAACATATTTTTTTACCTATATGATTAGTAAATGTGATTAAAATGAATTATAGGGATTAAGGTATGAATAAGAAAAATAAAAGGCTAAACCTTAATATTAATGTCCAAAAATATGTATAATGTTTTCCAAATTCCATTGGCTTACAAAATTAGACAATTTCCCCAATTGTTTCTAAATATTGGGTTATTATGATATTATTAAATTAAAGTTCCCTATAAACAGGTTAAAGAAAAAGAGAAAAGGATACTTTAACTACCTTTAATATTGAGACCTTAATATTTTACATATCACATTACATGTTTTTTAGATTAATAACCCATCAGCGTACAATACAAGGATCTTAAAATCGAGTGTATTATAAGACTAGGTACATAATGAAACATTATAAGAACAAATTTTTATTTAAACTCTATAATGTGCTAATATCTTCCATTTTGCTCATACATCAGCATACGATAACCTAGGGATAACATGAAGAAATGTATGATCTAAAAGCACAGTATTGGAATAACAATAAGAACAAAGAATTAGCACATTCGATAGATGGCATGACATGATGATGTTAAAAAAGGGATGCATCATATAGAATAAAAACATATAAACATGGGATCATATAAACATGGAATCATAGAAATGTGGAAAGAAACATAAAACATGAATTTAGTTTGATTATAGGCTATCCTATAATAATATTTCCACTAGTAGCAAAAGGAAACGCTAACTTCAATGATAGTTGCACATAATTGCATTAGCTATGGCTAACCCCCAAGACTATCGCACATAATATCTCATAAGTCTAAACATTACCCAATGAATTGGAGCACTATCTGGGCACACCTATCATAGCATTCCATGAATATTTTCTCAATATAATTAATCATACATAATCAATGATATATAAACATAATGGTTGATGATGGAATGGATTGGGAACCATAATCATGACATAAAGCATAATAAATGGGTGTATAATAATACTATCCATGATTTAATGGAATTAGAAAATACATGGACGTTTATAAGAAAAAATATTCATATATCATGATATTTTATTTCAAATAGAAGTGACATCATGTATGCAATGTATTTGAGAAAATTTAGCATTAAAATATTTTAGTGTGGTTTTAAGGAAAATACTAAAGAGATTTTAAAATATGAAAGGGATCGATATATTATATAAAACCACAATTAAACCAATATGTTTTTGATAATTAATTAATTATATTATAATTACAATGTATGCTTAAAATAGTGTATATATTTCCCTTGAAACTAGGTACGAATTTGGGAGGTTCTCTGAAAACATGTTTTCTTATTAGGATGTATTAAAGAGGGAATCACTTAAAACATGTATATCCTAAAAAGATAATGATTTAAAGGTTTTGATAAATTAAATTTTTTAATTTACACAAAATTTATAATATTCACTTATATAGATAATATATCTTAATTTTAGTAAAATGAATGATAAGTCAACTTGAAGGAATAATGGAGATTCTGGTAGAATTCATCACAGATTATCGGCATAGAATTGGTTGTATAAAAGAAGAATGAATGAGATATAATGGGGATTATCATAACTTACACATCCTGAGAGAAGTATAGGGGAGGTTATTAATAATACTCCATCATTAGGGATTCCATATAAAATGGTGTAGTATAGTGGTCATTCTTGAAAAAAAGTGAAATTGAGAGGATCTCTTACTTTTTGTCTGAAGGTGTTATTTCTTTATTATAAATTAACTGAATATTAAAATTATTAATATTAATTAATATTTCCATAACATATTCTATATTTAATTTAGTTTTTTAAACCTTTTTAACTTCATTTGGGATAATTTTTATCAGTTATAAGGATCAGTTTCGTAGTTCGGGTCCATTTTCCTGCTTGGTTTTTGTGAAATGTTCATGTTCAGATAAACATGTATGATGAAAGTGATTTTAAAAACATGAAGATATATTTTATTATTTAAAATAAATAAGGTTAAATTTATGATAATATAATTTTGTAACTTGGTGTGACGTTTAATATTTATATAAAACATTAGTGGAAACCATCTGGGTTAATTGACAGTTTATTTCCACATAGAACATGTTTTGTTTAATAAATAAAAAAAATGTGTAAAAAATGATTCCAGAACCATAGATGATACATAATAAATATAAAATGATCTGGTAAAACATTTAAAATTGTTTCATGACAAGAACTGAAGATGTAAATAGAAATTTAAAACCCATCGCCCTTGAATGTGGCAATTTAACACATCTTAGATGATGTCTTTACAAATAAAATAATACATGATTAGGGGAGATATGATAATAAATTAATCCATAATCATAATTAAATTCTAGTACCTTTATGGTACATGTGTTTACATAACATTTGGATAAATATAGTTAAGGATGGAAAAGAAAACAAATGAACATGAAAATAAAAACAAGGACAAGAAAATAAGAATTTACCTCTTGATTCAATCATCCTTGAGAGCCTCTTATGGGGAGGGTATTTGGTTTTTTGAGGATACCATGTGATGTAAGTTGAGGGGAGATTAGGGAGATATTTGGGGGAAAATTTAGTCCAAGAAAATGTTTTGAGATGAGTGAAGTGGATATATAAGGAGAGGTTGTATTTATCGAGGATGAGAGGAGAGTTTTCTTAATATTTAAATAATAATTTTATTAATTTCCTTCGAGACTATAATTAATGATGCTTCCGTGAACAAAAATAGAAATTTTACCATGTGAGTTTGAAATAATTTCCTTATATCCACCATACATCAGTTGAAGACATCACAATTCATGTATTTAGCATTTATCATAAATTGTCGTATTTTATTATTCATAAAAATTTAATATATTTTAGAAAAATCACTAATATTCTCCATAAACATATTTCTACATGTAGAATACAGAAATGAAAAACATTTTACAAAAATAATTTTCATAATATTATTAATTTAATTTTTAATTATAATAAAAATTTACTCGAAAAAAAAACAATTTTAAAATTTTTATTTTTGTATTCCCATATATAAGTATATCATATATCCATGTGAATATAATTTATATACAATCATAGGTAAGGTTACTATTCATTAGGGTATTACATTATTCATAAGGGTAACATTACTATTTATAAGTGTATGTTACTATTAATCTAAAATTATGTTGGTCATATTTGACTCAAAATAATATGCTGATCAAAACCATGATTTCATGTGACTATATGACATATTTATAAGAAGGAACTTTATATTGAAAACATTGGGTCATTACATTTACGATTTATAAATCATTGAGATATTTACAAAACATCATACATTTTGTTATATATATCCTTTTGAAATATATATATATGGGTTATTTTTATCATAATAAATATCCAATAATTTTGAGTGATGTTTCATGAACTCTAAATGCTTAAGAAACACCAATATAATGATTATTTTGTTAATAATTAACAATAATAAATGATACTATAAATATTAAATGTGAGGATAATTTATATAATTATTGTATTTATTTTTTTATATAAATATGTCATCTTACACACATTAAAACCTAATATAATTAAATTTAAATATAAAATTGATATTTTTAAATTGATGATTAAATAAATAATATCAAAATTGACATTACTGTAATTTTAATATAAATTAATATAATTTGATTTAAAATTGATAAAAAAACTTATATTCATCCATGTGACTTATAAGTAACAATATATATTAAATATTTTATATAATTTTGATAATTTATCATTTTTAATTAACAAATTTACCCATATTATGTAAACACATTGTAAAGACGATCCTCTTTTAAGCAGTATTATAGCGCGTCTTCTGTCATTTTTTATAAAATTAATTTACGAATGTTGGTATTTTAATTTTTTAAATTGGTTATAAACTTAATAATAAATAATATCAATGTTTTATAATAAATTAAACTTTTATTTAGTCTTAATGGTAACATTAATGACATAACAAAACTAGATGGATTAATAAAACCCAATATGATATAATTGGGGAATCATTGAAGATAAGGAACCAAATAAATAAAATGTAGATATTTTTTAGTGGATGATATTTTTATCAACCATTACTCTCGTTTATTCCATTATTTTTTCATTTTGGTGGATTTTTAGGTAAGACAGACCACCCATTATTAAATACATTTTCATATTTACATGTAGATGACTGAAATTACTTCAAGTTGACTATAATTGATACCTATCAGGGCACTTCATGGGCGACTATAACCCCTAGACGGGACACACCACCATCCCCAGTGACAGCCATCTCCTCTTGAAGCCCTTGGGTGGAGAGCCATGCTTCGTCCAATGCTCACATGTGAGAGTTCACAAGGATTAGCTTCATTCCTACCTTATTTGCCTCTAATACAAACTATAGAGACCCAAATCTTGATGTACATAGACATTAAATTACTTTTTCGGAATACTTAATACATAACAAAAAAACACACAATTACTATAATAGTTTAGTGTCTTTGGAAACTCGGAAAAATAATCTTCTAATCATGGTGAAAAATCTTCAATGTCTCCCATAAAGTTCTTCCCTTTTTTTTCATACCTAAAACCTTTATTTATATCCTGGGGAAAAGAAAATATAAAAAGGTTGAGGTAAAATGCTCAGTAAGGGTAAACATACAGAACATAAAACAATCCATAAACATTTGAATGAAAATTAAACTTGAACATAAAATCTAAACATCAAAATCTTGAGCAAAGACATAAATCATTGAAGTACGTAAGGCATATATCAAAAAGGAAAATCAATCATAATAAAATAGCATGGGAATAAAACATTTAATTGTGGAAAACCATTAAGCACATGATATGATTTCCATAGTAGCCAAGGCATTACTGCCAAGACCATCTTGGTGGACAAAGTCCCTTTCTGAATCATGTTCACTCCTCGTTCCAGTCCAGTAATACTGAACCAGATTGACTTACCATTCCAGCCATGTCTATCTCATGAGATATAAATCTTTACCCAATGCATTTTTTGGAGACATAGGTCCCACACATCTCATAATGAAATCATTCTTACGTGTTCCACAACATAAACATAAATCATTCATCATAACCCAAAGAATAAAATTGGTTTCTTAAACATCATCCAATCATAACATAATCCATATAAAACAAATGGATATCATTTTATCATAATAAAAGTGAAAATCTATAATTTATAGAGACATTATACATGAAACATCATCATACAAAATAATTACATCTTAGATGGAAAATAGTTTTGACAAAACACTTGAAAGCAATTTTTTAGGAAAATATCCTTTCTTCTTCAGAATCATTTTCTTTAAAAAATGCCATTCTATTTTAAAAGAAAATTATTTTTTTGAAAATAATAATTAAATTTTGTATAGTATGCTTCATGAAAATAAGGAGTTATGAATCCAAAAATATTCATTCATTTCGTATAAGTTAAAAAAACATTCTTCTCGTACTTTTGCCGAAAATGTCGAAAAGTACCTCATATGGTAAACAAAATAAACTCCTTACATACCATGTAGTAAAAGACAAAAATGGGTAAAAGGAATATAAAAATACATGAAAACACTTTTATAAAACATGGACACAGATGATAATAATAACAACAATAAATACTTATGAATAAACAATCTCGGATAAGAAAAAGATTGGAATAATTATCCCTTACCTTAAGTCTGATATGCTTCATATGTTTCTAAAAATCATGTATAATGGTTTAAATAATGTTATTGACTTATTACAGAATCATATTAATTGTTATTATATCATATATGGTTCAATTGTTACTTTATATTACCCGTTCTTTTGTAAATTTCATCTTAAAGAAGCGTTTTGGGTAAAATCATTTTATTTATCGTACATATTTGGACTGGTTGTTCGTGATATTATTATTAATTATATCATGATTCAATTACTTCCAGAATTTAAATCAAGATTTATATATCATATATATTTATTATATATATAGATAGATAAATGAAATGAAATATACCGTTCATGGAGACGGTATGTCGTGCATGAATGCTGTTTTCCTTTCCTTATTGACTAGAGTGGAGGTAAGTAGATGACATATATATATATACAGTAGATTTATCATGTAATATATTTAATAATTATTCATTATATATACATTATTATCATTCTTGAGTGGTTAATAAGGAGAGTGAATCTCATCGCGTCGTGGAGACTGTAATCCGCACATGCGCATGAGTGATGATATCATTCCCATAATTGTTGAATAGAATTGGAGTGGATGATATAATATTTCAGAACTAGTATGATGTTATAATAAAAATATACCGTTATTCATTAAACCATTAAACCCATCAATGTAAGGTGGTGGTGGGAAAACAGATTACACCACAGTGTGGATACGGTATTTCATACGTACGCACGGGTGGTGATTTCATATTCCGTCGGATGGATAGAAGTTGAAATGGGGATGTATAAAATTTATAATAAAATATCAGTATCTTAGTGATACTTATGTTATTACTTTATAATTAAACAACTAATGAAGAATAAGTTGAAAAATATAGAAACTTGAAAGAATCGGTAGAAGAGATTACATCATCTTCGACACACCACTTTTAAGATTCTTCTTAAGGCAATAGAGTTGGTCATTTGAGGAGACCATAACCTCAATAATGTTTCTAGGTAAGTTGAGAAGGGAACTGGGTAGGGTTTGTCCAAGATTTAAAACTCAAAATTGTGTAAAGAGAAGTGAGGGTAGGTGCCCTTTTATAAGGGAGGAGAGGGGCACCTTAGGAAAAATTTAAAATATTATTTTATAATAAAGTCATATTCGGGTTATAGTAGCTCCAAATTAATTTATTTCGAAGATAAAGTATGTATGGGTCTAAAACCTCTCATCTAATAGGTTTTAGACATGTTTGGGTTACTATTTTAACCTTATCATTTAGATTTAACTCTAAGTTAAATAATTTAGTTTTTACTGTGCCTTTTTGTTTTCATACACTATATGGTTCATAACCATACTATAACAAGCCAAAATAACCCCAATTGGATCATTACTAATATATATAACCTTATCTAAGTCAGTTGGCTGAACATTATATTTTTAGGAATATAATATCAATTAATAATATAATATTTGTTTTAAAAAACTATTTTATGTCACTTTTGACGCTATTTGGTAATTGACTTTTGTAAAAATCATAACAGCATGATTAGTTCGATTTTTTTTAATTAAATCAGTAATAAAATGTCATATTACCCTAAAAAATTATTTGAATTTTTAAAAAGTATCATATTACATTTATTTGGGTATTTATAACATCTATTATTTTAATATTTCATTAATAAGGTAATTACTGCATCATCTTTGTGTCATAAATAAATTAAATTATTTAATGTCTAAATATTATACCTAAAATACCATTATGTAATAAATATTATTATGTTTATAATTAATATTTATAGTCAAATTTATCTTATGTATAATCCTATATTAAAAATGTTTTAATTAATAATCATTGATTTTAACTCCTTTAAATATTCTTTGAATTAAATAATAATAAATTTATTAATCTAATCCAAGTAGACCTAAATGAAAATATTATAATCCTAAGGTTGTTTTTGATCAAATTATACTTATCCAATATAATTAGTACATGTGTTAGGGTAATAATAATATCATTTTTACCCTTAATTACCCTATTTAATTTTAACCGGGGTAAATAAAAGTAAAAATTTATTATTCAAAAAGAAATTTATTTTATTCTTATTGAACCACATTTTACTCCTTGATATTAATTGTGTCTCAGTTTTTTGAAACGAAAATCACAAAAGTGGTAAAATTAAGATTTATGTACAATTGCAAATGCTTATAGGATGTGGGTAAAAGATGGTGAAAAGTTCAATAAAATTTATATATATATATATAATTATTATAAAATGGCTCCAATGAATTACATTTAACATATATAAGTATTATGTATCTATTTTGACCTAAAATAAATTTAAATAAAATAAATGATTATTTAAATAAAAATTCAGTTTTAACCAATAACTCAGTGTTTTCACTATTCATCAAAAATTGAAAGTTTTCAAAAAAATACCAAAAACTTATCTTAGGAGAATTTCGATATTCCGAATCCAAAAATGAAGTCCAGATTTGAAAGATAAAATTTATAAAATTTAAAAAATTGGTTATTACTATTCATAAAATCTAGTTCATAATAATATTATAATAATATCTCATTTAGTGAAACTCGGTATTGCGTAATACACACGCTATCGAGGAAGGTCTTGATTGCGTGTAATGCAAGCCAAGTCAGGGCTGCGTGTAGTGAATGCTCCGTTTAGTGTTTCATATAACATAATCGAAACTTATTTCATTTATACATTAAAAAATCTATACTTAATGTTGCGTAGAATAATTTCCACATGACTAACTTGAAATTGTGTGTAACACAAGGCAAGAATAGTGTTGCATATACTACAAGCTAATACAGTGTTGCGTATAGTACAAAAAATATTGGTGTAGTGTATAATAGAATACATCAATGAAATTATAAAAAATATATCTCATAAAATCTCGGGGTGTTATATTCTAACCCCCTTAAAATGAATTTCACCCTCTAAATTCGTCGGGGTTATAAATGGTTTTCTTCTTGAATGTTTCTTTCATAGAAACCCACATCGTAAAAGGGAATACTAAAAATAAATTTTAAAAATTGAAGTATATAAAAAAACGGTTACCCAAATTAACTCATCACTGGGTTTCCACATAAGAGAACATAGGTGAAAATATGGATATGGAAGTGAAATCTAACCATCATGTTCTAATGGAGAGTGGTAGAGAACATGGCTATAAAAAAACCAATAATCAGAAAGCCATAAATTTATGATGATCTAAGGTACCATTTGATTCATTAGTTATAAGAGCACTATGACAATATTTTTGGTTTTCAAGATAATTTCCCTAAAGTTGAAGAATTGTTGAATTCAAAGAAATACTTACTTGATTTTGGTACAATCTTACTTTTGATTGTGCCTTGAGAAATTTCCACTTCATCTTTTAATGATATATAGTTAAATTTTACTTTCGTAAAGTGTTATCAGATCATGATATAGAATGATAAGTCTTTCCATCTGTCTCAAACAAAAAGATATTAAAAGTTATTAAATATACATAAGTCCATCTACAGTGATATTAATCGTATATGTTTCCTAAAATGGACTTATACTTCATATATCATACCGCTTAATATAATAAAACTAGTTTCTACTAACCAGGGAATTCCTGTAGGCCAGTAGTAGGGGATAAAGGCCTGTCACACTTCCATTATGGGTTCGATTCCCACATCCTTGTCCAACACAATGGGTTGTCAACCATCCTACAAGTTTTCCTTTTTCTAACACTAAATTATTATAACATTCCATCAATAATATCGAAAAAAGTACTAGCCTTAAACAATTATAACTTATGTCCAAAATAATCCATTACAATCTTTAGTCTTAACCGGAATACTTCTATCCAAGCTCATAGTATAAAGAAAACAATTACTAGAAATGTCATCTTCCGTGCATGTGAATACCATCATTTATCCCCCATATATCATAAAATATATCTTTTTGGTCAAATTACAAACATGTGAATACCTTAATTATGTATTCTCTTGAAAAATAAATACCCATTAAACCTTAGTAAAAAAATTAATGCTGTCAAAAGTTAACTCTTTCCACATACCAAAACCCCAAAATTTTTATATACTCAAACCATGATATCACATTGTTCTTATATCAATCATGAGATCATTTCATTTTTTCGTTATCCCTTCATTATGAACGTATCATATTCTTTCCAAAAATATATCAATCACTTTTCATGTTTACCTATACCATATAATTATTGAAAACCAATACATAGTTATTCCAAAATCCCACGATAACATTAATTAGATTCCATGATACTATTTTGAAATCCCATTATATAAACACATAATCATTCCACCACATCGTTGTCATATTCAACATCACCAATAGTGATCGCATATGACTTCCCTTTGTCATTTTCTTTATGTGGATGCTCATGTCGATCATCATTAACAATTGGATTAGGGTATTGATTAGAATAATGCCCCATTTACTTGTGCATGAAGCATTGAAGTGTTGGCGGAGCGTTCTCTATAGTCTTTTCTCTATTCACATCATTTTCTACCTTTTTCCCATTACTTCCACACTCTGCTGCTTGATGACCTTATTTTCCACACATAAAACATTTTCTAGTATGGTTTAGGAAATCTCTACCATGCTTTTTTCCACATTTTGAGCATAAAGAAACATTCATCTTCTTTTCACAACTGTTATGAGATTTATCCTTGAACTCCATATTTTGTTTCTTGTCAAAACCATGAGATGTATATGTAACACCAACTTCCATTTTTACCTTGATAACACAATTCAAAATTTCATCATAGCTGTGGAAGTCTCTTATATCTAATTCCCTTTTAAAACTTGGTTTTAAGACAGTGAAGAATCGATAAACTTTACTTTTAGGTTGGATGATAAAGACAGATTCATACCTTACAGGCCTTGTAAAATTCACTTCATATATTACAACAGATTCATCATCCTTTTTCATAAGCTCAAGTAACTCCTTCTCCATCATTGTTCGAGGAATGTGAGGGAATTACTTATTTTAAAATAAGTTCTTAAACTCGTCTTATCCCATGGAATCAATTTCATCATGGGGCCTTTTATTCTTAATTAGAGTACACCACTATTCTGCTTCACCTTCTAAATGGTAAAAATATAAAATGAATTTTTCATGTTCTGAAAAAAGAATTATGGAGATTATCATTTCATTAGTACTGATCAATTATTCAGCAACAAGTGGATCGAAAGACCCACTGAATGAAAGTGGTCATTTCCTCGTGTAGGACTCAATAAATATCGTTCCCTTATCTGCTCATTTGGAAGACCAGAATGATTAATAGCTTCTGTATGTATAGCAATATGATTTTTCACTCCATCTCCCATAACATTGTTTTGTTCAGGAGGATAATCATTTCATTTTCCATTACATTGATCAACACGGTTCCTTCGGGTTCCAGCCATCATCTAAAATTCAAAAAGAATAGTGTGAGAGGCAAAAATCATGCTAGGGGAAAAACATAATAAAGGAGGAGTAACATCAATATATAACATCTTAGGGTTAATTCTAAGGTTGTTATCATAATTCTAGGACTATAATCTATACTTATACTTAACCTTAGGGACATCCCTAGACATACCATAGAAATATCTCTAGGGATCTCAATAAAGTTTTCTCATCCTAGTTTCCAAAGGTTAACTAAACCTTTCCTATGATACCAACTATAGAGGTCTTGAATTACTTCCCATGGAATATAATTTATACCTATTGGGGCACTCCATGGGCGGCTACACCACCTGGGCGGGACACACCACCATCAATAGAGGCATCCAACTCTTCATGAAGCCCTTAGGTGGAGAGCCATGCTTTGTCCAACGACCACATGTGAGAGTTCCCAATGATCGTATTCATTCCTACCTCCTATTCCTCTGATACCAACTGTAGAGACCCAAATCTTGATGTACATAGACATTACATTACTTTTTTGGAACACTTAATAACAAAAAAACAAACACAAAAGTACTATAATAGTTTAGAGTCTTTTGAAACTTAGAAAAATAATCTTCTAATCATGGTGAACCAGCTTCAACATCTCCCATAATGATCTTCTCATTTTGTTTTCTTACCTAAGACCATTCATTATATCTTGGGGAAAAGAAAACATAAAAAGGGTGAGCTAAGATTCTCAGTAAGGGTAAACACAGAGAATATAAAACAATACATAATCATTTGAATGAAAAAAAACATGAACATAAAATCTAAACATCAAAATCATGAGAAAAGACATAAATCTTGGTAGTACAAAAGGCATATATCATAATGGAACATCAATCATGATAAAATAGAATGGGAAAAAATGTAATTATTGAAAACCATTAAGAAAATGATATTATTTCCATAGTTTCCAAGGCATTGCTTCTAAGTCCATCTTAGTGGACAAAGTCCCATTCGGAATTGAGTTCACTCCTCGTTCCAGTCCTATAACACTGAACCAGATTAACTTATCATTCCAGCCATGTCTATCTCATTATATATAAATATTTACCCAATGAATTAGAGGGAGATATATTTCCCACCCATCTCATAATGAAATCATTTTTACGTGTGCCATAATATAAACATAAATCATTCATCATAACCCAAAGAATAAAATGGGTTTCATAAAAATCATCACATCACAACATAATCCCTATAAAAAATGGATATCATTTCATAATAAGATAAGTAAAACCACGTAAATCATAGAGACATTATACTTGAAACATAATCATACTAAATAATGTCATCTTAGATGGAAAATTGTTTTGACAAAACACGTGAAATGAATTCTTGAGGAAAATATCATTTCTTCTTCAGAATCATTTTCATTAAAAAAATCCATTCTATTTTAAAATAAAGGTATTTTTTTGAAAATAATAATTACATATTGTAGATTATTCTTCATGAAAATATGGCATTATGAAACCGTAAAAAAAATTCGTACCGAATAAGTTAAAAAACATTCTTCTCGTACTTTTTTCGGAAAATTCAAAAAGTACCTTGTATGGTAAAAAAAATATTCCTTACAAACCATGTAGTAAAAGTAAAAGTGGGTAAAAAGTACTTAAAACATACATGAAAAACTTTTATAAAACATGGACATGAATGATAACAATAACCATGGTAAATACTTACGAATAAACAATATCCGATAAGAATGAGATTGGTATAATTATCCCTTACCTTAGGTCTGATATGCTTCATATGTATCCCAAACTCCTGTATAAGGAATTAAATAATGTCATTGACTTATTACAGAATCATATTCATTGTTATGATATCATATATGGTTCACTTATTACTTTATATTACCTGTTCTTTTGTAAATTCCATGTTAAAGCAACGTTTTGGGTTAAATCATATTATTTATCGTATGTGTTTGGACTTGTTGTTCGTGATATTATTATTTATTATATAATGATTTAATTATTTCCAAAAAGTATATCATGATTTATTTATCATATATATTAATCATATATATAGATAGATTGATAAATAAAATGAAATATATCGTTCATGGAGACGGTAGTCCGTACTTACGCATGAACTTTGTTTTCCTTTCCTTATTGACTTCAGTGGAAGTAATTATATGACATATATATATATATATATCCAGTAGCTTTATAATGTAATATATTTAATTATTTTTCATTATATATACTTTATAATCATTCTAGAATGGTTAACAAGGAGAATGAATCTCATCGCATCGTGGAGACAGTAATCCGTATGTGCGCACGAGTGATGATATCATTCCCATAATTATTCAATAGAATTCGATTGGATGATATAATATCTCAGAATTAGTATGATAATATAATTACTATATATAGTTTTTATTTACACCATTATACCCATCTAAGTAAGGAGGTGGTGTAAAAACAGATTACACCATGGCGTAGAGACAATATTCCGTAGGTACGCACGTGCGGTGATTTTGTAATCCGTAGGATGGATAGAATGTGAAATGGGATTGTTTCATATTTATAATAAAATATTATTATATTAGTGATTCTGATTTTATTACTTTATCATGATACAACTAAATAAGTAGATATTGAAGAAGAATGAAACTTGAAAGAATCGGATGAAGAGATTACCTCTTCCTCGACGAACCTCTTTTAAGCTTCCTCCTAAAGAACTAGAGTTGGTATTTTGAGGAGACCCGAACCTATATAATTTTTCTAGGGAAGTTTATAAGGGAAATTTTCAGGTTTTGGAAGAGCTTGAATGCTCAAAAGTGTGTAAAGAGAAGAGATAAGAGGTGCCCTTTTATTTGGGAGGAGAGGGGCACCTTAAGAAAAAATTTAAAATATTATTTTATATTAAAGTCATATTCAGTTTTTAATAGCTCCAAATTGATTTATTTCAAAGATAAAATGGGGATGGGTTGAAATCCTCTCAACCAATAGGTTTCAGACAAGTTTATTTTTCTATTTAAACCTTATAATTTAGAATTAGCTCTAAGTTAAATAATTTAACTTTTACCGTGTCTTCTTGTTTTCTTACACTATATGGTTAATAAAATTACTATAATAAGCAAAAATAAACCCAATTAGTTCATAATTAATCTATATAACATTATTTAATTCATTTGGCCGAAAAATAGGTTTTTAGGAATATAATATCAATTAATAATATAATATTTGTTTTAAAAACTATTTTATGTCACTTTTTACACTATTGGGTAATTGATTTATGTGAAATTCATAACAGATTTATTAGTCCGAAAAATGTTATTTAAATCAATTATAACATGTTATATTAAACTAAAAAATTATTTTAATTTATAAAAAGTTTCAAATTACATTTATTTGGGTATTTATAAGATCAATTATGTTAATATTTCATTAATACGGTAATTACAGTATCATCATTGTGTCATAAATAAATTAAATTATTTAATGTCTATAAATTATAAATAATATAACATTATGTAGGAAATCTATTTATATTTATAATGAATATTTATAGTCTAATTTATCATATTTATAACAATATATTAAATATGTTTTAGTTATTATACATTGATTTTACCTATTTTAACTCTCCATTGAATTAAATAATAATAAATGTCTTAATCTAATCCATGTGGACCTAAATGATAAGATTATAATCCTAAGGTTGTTTTTGGTCGAATTATTATTATCCAATTGAATTAGGACATGTTTTAGGGTTATAATAATATCATTTTCACCCTTAATTATGATATTTACTTTTAACCGCTGTAAATAAAAGTAAAAAGTTAATATTCCAAAAAATTTATTTTTATATTATTAAACCACATTTAAGTATTTTATTTTAACCGTGTCTCTCATATTTTCAAAATTCAACTCATAGAAGTGGTAAAATGAAGTTTTATGTACAATTTTAAGTGCTCCTAGGAGGTGGGTAAAATACGGTGAAGAGTTCAATAAAATTTTTATATATCTAAAATAATTATAAAATGACTCCAATGAATTAAATTGAACTTATATAAGTACTATTTATCTATTTTGACCCTAAATAAATTTATATAAAATAAATGATTATTTAAATAAAATGTTGGTTTTAACCAATAACTCAGTGTTTTCACTATTCAACAAAAATTGATTGGTTTCAAAAAAATACCAAAAAATCACCCTCAACTAATTTCGATATTCCGAATCAAAAAATGAAGTCCATTTTAAAATATAAAATTTATAAAATTTAAAAAAGTGGGTATTACTATTTATAACGGCTACTTCATAATAATATTATAATTATATCTTGTTTAGTGAAACATGGTATTGCGTACTACACAGGCTATCGAGGAAGGTCTTGATTGCATGTAATGCAAGCCAAGTCAGTGCTGCGTGTAGTGAAAGCATCATTTGGTGTTGCGTATAAAATAATCAATACTTATTTCATTTTTACATTAAACAAAATCAATACTTAATGTTGCGTAGAATAATTTCCACAAAAAGAACATGAAATTTTGTGTAACACGAGCCAAGAATAGTGTTGCGTATACTGCAAGCTAATACGGTGTTTTGTATAGTACAAGATAATCTTGTCGTATTGTATAATATAAGATATCAATGAAATTAAAAATGATGTATCTCATAAAATCTCGGGGGTGTTACATTTCAAAAGTGACACTCCCCCTAAACTATAAAATGAAAAGCCTCTACCACATCCTCACACCTCTAAAGCCTATTATGATCTGGAAATCCCTGCACAAAATGCCTCCCAAAAATCATAAAATATACTATGAATCCTACCTTTTTGTAGAAACCCCCTTTAGGAATCATTTTGGCCCAAACCAAAGGGGGTTACCCGATTAAGTGGTAACTTCTCCTATCTAGCTCATTTTATATATTTTCATTCTACAGCCCCTACACTCCCTTTTTTAACTTCTAGTATGAAAAAACCAAATCCTCCATATAATATGATTTTTTAATGAAATTTTTCTTACCTATACATACAATCTCCTCCATCTATTTGATTTTGATCATACTGTTTCTATGTACGATGATCTACTACCACATGAAATGATGATTGTTCATTTGTCCTTTACCACCAATCATGGTGGCCATTATGATAGAAACTCAATTTATATATGTAAAATATTATACTTATAATTTATTTAAGATTATATATTACTTTTACAACACACACATTTTTACATTCCATTTACTGTTAATATAATTACCTCGTTTGAGGATGTGTGGATTACGACCTCCTCAAAGTGATGTGATTCGCCCACACACACGACATAGAATGTATTAAGAATGGGTTTACTATACTTATATGTTAAATATGATATATTAACGATAAATTAATATATATATATATATATTTACATAAATATATATACATATGTCATTTACATACTTTCATTCAATATGATAATAAAAATGGAAAATAGTATTCAAGCATATGTACGACTTACGGTCTCCATGACCGATGTATTCTGTTACATACTTATTTATGATATATATTATAACAATATACATATAATACAATAAAATGATAAATTTATCATTATATATATTCTGGAATCATGATATAATTATAACTATTAAAGATATTACAAATTAAGAAACTTGCAAAGAACAAAGTGAATATCAACCGAAGTGAAACCTTAACATATGATCATTAAAAAGTGGGTAATATATGGTTATAATAAAACCATATACGGTAATAAATATAACAATAATATTATATAAAATATGTATAATAACTTTATCATTATTATATAGTAATCATGTATGAGTATTAAGAGATTCATGACACAATGTATGGTTATTTTATCAAACTTTTAATTTCGGTGAGATACAAGTAATTTTCCTCACTAATTCCTTTTGTTTTATGTACTTCCCAATATTTTATTTTATGTATATTGAAATTAATATTTTTGGAATTCAAATTCCAAGGTTTAAAAATTTAACAAATTAGTAAAAATTTGGTTTTGTTTTATTTTTACTTCCATGAGACTACTAATTTCTTATACACCTAAACAATTTTCTCAAGGAGCATATACATCAATTTTTACATGAAATATAATGAATTTAAATATTTTAATTACATTATATGATTCATTTAATTAAATTTCCATACATATAAATCATGATCCAATGATACCATGTTTTATGTGTTTATTGAGAAAATATCATTGCTTTTTGAGATTTTTTATGTTTATGCTTCCCTTGAAAAAAATTTATGATCCACATATCTAGAATATTTCAGTGATAATTTCTCCTCTATTTTTTCAGGATAACCTTGTGTATTGTAACAATATTTTACTCCATGGTACATAAGATAGTTAAGTAAGTGTATTTAGTAAATCTCATCTTAACACTATCTTCAGTTTAATATCTATGTTTTCTAAAATTATTTTCCTAGAATATAATACAATTCCCCTATAATATATACATGAAATTAAACCCTCATTGTTTTTGCAATTCTACCAAAGGGTTTTTTCATATATCTTTCAAAACAAGTAACTTTTCAATCATTAAAATGATGAAAAATTAATGTACTTTTGACCATGTATGACATGTACAAATTTACCCACATTCAATTCTATGAATCTCCCATTTATTTTTTTAAATGACTAAACATTATGAAAATGATTTTTATGTATTTTTGAATAACAAGTATTTTCAAAATGTTTTTAAACTATTCTTACATGTTTAATGGGATATTGTTTCAAAATTTAATTTAGTACATATTTAAATTTTTTCAATGTGTTTTTAAAAAAATGGAATTCCAAACTTTTTAAAATTTTACGGAAAATTATTTTATAAAATCTTTATGTATATCATTATATGATTTCAATGTATTTTTGAAGAAATAGTTTCCAAACAATTTTAGGATTTCTTAAAAAGGTTTCAAGTGTTTTAAAAGAAAAAGTATTTTAAAATTTTTATAAGATTGTTTTAAATGTTATCAAGGAAAAAGGTTTTTAAAATGATTTCATGTCTTCTATATAATTTCTCAATTTTTAGTATATAAAAATACATTTCTAATGATTTTTTGTATTAAAATTATTTTTTCAAAAAATAATGGATATTTTACTCAAGAAATGTTTTTAAAATACCATTAAAAATTATTTCCCATTTATGATAACAACCAATGATGTAGATAATTGTTTTATTGGGATATTATACAATGTTTCCATTCATTTTTTTTCTATAAATGGATTATGTTTTAATGACATGATATTTTTGAATCATGTTTCTCTTTAACAGATCATATTCTTTGGGAACACTCTTTATTACATGGGTTTTGTTTATGATGAAATCATTAGGAATACTATCACTTTCAATAGGTTATGATATATTAACATGTTTATGAAACCAATTTAATTTCATGGGTTATGATATGTCTATTTAGGATCATATGGAATATGTATGAATGATTTCATTATGTAATAGGTGGGACCTATATCAACATTAAATTTATGAGTAAGGATTCATATATCATGAAATATATAGGGATGGAACGAAGGATTAATTAGTAATGTAATACAGGGAAGGAACAAGGGTTTACTCAGTTCAGTAATACAAGGCTGGATTGAGGGTTTACTGAGTTATCAAATACATTATAGGGATGAGGTTTACTCAATTTAGTAATATAGGGGTGAAATGGCGGTTCACCTGGTTCAGTAAAGAGTTTTTTACAATAAGATGGACTTGGAATTAATCCCTTTACTTCAATAGTTATCAGTATATACTTATGTGATGCCCCAATTCCATGTATTATTTCTATGTTAATATTTCAGGGATTATTTTCATTTTTTCATTATGATTCATGTCATATAAACTACAATGCTTTATGGGACGATTCATCTTTATGATCTTTGAATGCAGGGTATGAACTTATATCTTCATGATCACAATCCATTACCCTTATGATCATGTTTATGCTTACATGTCAACACTGTTTACCCTTATTGATAATTTTTTCTCAACCATTTCGTATTTTTCCACTCTATAGGTTATGAAGAATGTTTTTTTGTAAAATTACTAAATGTTGATATATTTATGGGAGAGGTCGAATATCTTTCACTTGGATAGAATATTTTGTTTCTATATTTCCAAAGACCCTAAACTATTATGGTCCTCATGTAATAATTTTTTAATGTATTGAATATTTATACAAAATGATACTATATAGGAAAATTTACTCGAATATTGGTAAAGGATGTAGTGAGTGGTCTCCATGAAATACTTCCCATTATAGATTATACAAGTGGAAGCTTCTCAAGAATATATGTATATATTTGTAACAACATCAACAAGATGTTTTTGGATAGACAATGTAAAATCTAGTACTCAACAACATGCCTTTCCGCACAGCAGGTTTGGCACCCCAAAGGGATCTAAATTTCGAATTCAAAATCTCTTCAAGAACCACCATGAAGAATTTAGATATGTGTTATCTATAAATGGCCTTGTATAAATTCCTGGTGTCATAAATTTTGGTACGGTTTCATGATTTTTATATCCAAGGGGTAATTATTTTTTTGACACTGTGGTTTTCTACTTTGAATGGTAATGTTCATGCTATGCTTCTAATTTTAGTCAATTGATAGAACTAGAAGGAACTGAATTAATGTTTAATGTGATGGAATATTTTCTGATGACAATTAATGTCAGGTGATAATTTGAGTTTATGTTGTTGTGATCAATCCTAATAAATTTTTACGGGATATGATTAACAATGATTATCTTAACCAACTCTTTGAATCACCAAGGAAAAAAATGAAGAGGATCAAAATGATTTTGGGTAATGGAGACAATATAAAAAACACAATTCATTTTCCTTTGTGTCAATAATTTGTATGGAATCACCTAAAAAAATTTCTTAGAGGAACGAGAAGAATTTTCGACTATGGTAATGAAAGACCGAAAAGAAGTGACTTCATGGGAAAAATGAAGAGTTTAGTTAATGTAATGGAGGTGAATTTTGACCTCCCTATGTAATCATGAAATGTTATGAGATTTTAGTATAGAGAATATGGTCAATATTCAACCCATTCTTCCTAGTAGAACATCATAGAAAAAACTCAGCAAGGTGGTGTATGTAATGGTTACATTGTTAATGATGATGTTACTATGGATGAAATGTGAATGGAAAGGGATATAATTGTTAATAGATTAATGATGAAGTAGTCATGGTATTTATGAATTTGTATTCAAAAGGTATGAATGATGAAATTAACAATTATTATTCTCTATATATTTTAGACACATTATTTTCAGGTTTCTGTTGAATGTTCCCAATGAGCTAGTGAATTGATTCAATGACAAGATGATATTTTCACAAAAAAGATTGTAAACATTAATAAAATATATAGAAAAAGACCATTAGATATTAATATGTAAATTTGATAGTATTTATTACCTTGAAAAAAATTAAGGACATGTTTATAGGTGGTTTATTGTAGCACAAATTATTTTTAAAAAAATTCAGAATTTAAGGAGTAAATCCAACATACTTTGGAATGGGGAAGAATGCATGTTTTCCAAAAGAATTTATTGTAATTCAGGTTATTGACATCATTGAAAATAATATATGATGATTTTATACACATGTTTTGAATTTGACAACCATGAGATACATTATGATATTCATGGGAATGAATGTTTAGCTGATTTCATTACCTTCTTATTAATTCCAGGAATTACCATCATTCTGAGGGGTAATGATGTTAACCATTTATGAAATGATAAAGTTAATCTTCAGAATATGATAGTAAGATTAAAGTGTTATATGCCTAATTAAAAATTGAAATTGCATAATATTTATTGAATATATCATAATATTCATTTTTATCATGTCCATTAACATCATATTTATTTCACTATATAAATTGAACATAATTTATCATATTAGGTGAAAGTTTTGTTTAAAATGAATATATGGGCCCAATCAATAATCTGTTTTTGGGGAACAATATATTGATTTCATGAACATGACATTGGGGGATATTGTTGATCAATTTTTTTCGAACATTTTACAATTTATGATTGATGGATGAATCCCAATTGAATATTGATATGTTTTAGTACGAATGAATAAATTTTCTAGACAAAGAATAATGGGATTACAGACCATAAAACAAAAGTGGGGCCCATAATCCATGCCCAATGAAGCTTGAATTTTAATTTTATAAAGAGAAAAATATGGGGATAATTTCATTAAACTTTATATTGATCTATTTCTGATGTTATCATGATGATAATGGGATCCCAAATTTTAATTTAAATGGTGGGCCAGATATTAATGCCTATACTGTCCTTCCCCAATATCAACCATAACATCCAAATGGATTTTCCAATTTGACTAAAATGATTACATAAGTTATAAGAAACATGGATGAATATGTGCTTCTTCAATGTACCCTATGGATTCGACCATATTGAGATACAAATTCACACATTAAGAAGGTGATGAATAACACAAGAGCCTTAACACAGTAGGTGAGGACTCAGCAGGTGAATCCAACATACCCAAGTTCAAAATTGGGTGGAGATATAATTTATAGGTTACTATAGTAGTACAATAGCATGCACTTTTCAGTATTCTAGTTGTCCGAACTTGTCATTTATTTGGGCTTTCGAGCCACCTGTTTGGGCCTCAGGTCCTTCAAGGACATAGAGCCACCCATGGCCTTCAGTGTAGTGAGGAATTCTAGACACATCAAGGCCTTCGAGCCAGCTCATGGCCTTCAGGCCTCCTCAATGCCTTCATGCCACCTGAAACTGTGCTTAATGAAAAAAAACCCTACATGGAGCAGACTACAACTTGGGATTTAGAGCTGCCTCACTCACCAGACCAAATGATAAGATGATATTTCAGAAAGAGAGGGTATGGAATTGACATCAGGACCAGCCTCTACATGCAATGGAATCCATGCCGAACATGCCATGTAAAGGTGGAGAGATGATATCATGATGATGAAGTTTGAGAGGAGTAGTTCCATATATTTATAGTCTAAATATTTCCCTAAGACCTACAGGTCATGTATTCTAAAATCCTATGTGACTTTTAAGGGTCCCCCATCATCCCTCGATCAGTGGGTTAACAAAATTTAATATTAAAAGAATGGACTTCAAGCTATTCGAGGGGAAGAAGGATGAATTTGGAATATTTACATAGTCATCTTTGAAAAAACAAATTTTCCTTGATTTTCTGGCAATCTTTTTGAATCTCTCAATTTATGTGGATGCAATTTATTGTTTTTGGGTGACCCAATGGAAAATAATATGACTATATAATAATATTTTGGCGAAGAGAATTGGTAGCATGTTTTTCTTATCTATCAAAGTCCTTTCAAATTAATTTTCCCACTTTCATTTTGTAATAACATCTTCATTTTATTCTATGTTTTAATTTCAGTTATATTTGTTTCATAAAAAAAATTTCTTCTTATTAACTTATTCTTTACCTTTTCTCCAAACATTGATTATGTTGAATCAAGGTGTGAAATTATTCACACCAGCACCTATTAATTCCTCACATAATGGCAAAGTGTTCATTTTATTAATATTTTTAATCTTCAATTTGAAATCATTAAGTTGACATCCCAAATAAATCGATAGAATAACATAAATGGTGGGATAAAAATTTATGGTTTGTTCCTAGGTATTTGTATGGGGTAGATTTAATGTTATTTTATGGTCATTACATCATTATTGTTTTCAGAGTTCATTCTATTGACTTATCTTCTTCTTTTTTTCCATCGACATTAACAACTACAAATTCTATGTGCCAATACAATCCAATTAAATAGAGTGATCATGAAAGTGATCCTCTAAGTGAATTTATTGTTAAAATTATTAATTTTTATGGATTAAATTAGTGGATTGTTTGGGGATGTTTTATCATTTAATGGATTCCTCTTGATATATTGAATGAAAAATTTATAAGAAATGAAATTCATCCATTTCACCCGAAACAAAGACCTAAGATCCACCCAACATCATATATTTTTTAGTTCATATACTAGTTTCACTATTTAAATAAATCACTAGTTTTTTAAAAATAAATACAAATATTTGGCCACTCCATATCCAATTCATCACTCAAATCATTTGGTCTATAGGTTTCTTCTTCGGTCTATATGGATTCGATAACACTAGTTTTTATACAATGGGCTGCTTACACCATATAAAATGCATACATTTGAGGGTAAACAATTCCATATATGGATATATTCATATTGGATATCCTCTTCAAAATACCGTTTTTGGATGGTGACTAATGAATAGTGGGATGGCATATCATGGATCTCATGATCTATTGGTACTTCAGTATTGAAAAACTAAATAATTTTTTACAGAGGGAGGTTCAGCAGACCAACAAACTATATAGGGTGATGTTTTATAGAAATCCCACATGTTTATCTTTTAATAAACACTACTTAATTTTACATTAAACTAAATTATTGTCATATACCAAGATTTTAGTTGAATTAGAAGGTCTGTCAAGTCATTCCAGATTTTCTTATTTCTGGTTATTATCTTTTTCTTTCTTTGTTCTCTATCACTCTCTATCAGAACATGTTGGTACATTATTTTATCCATATCCATTTTTTCACTTTCCACCTATGTTCTCCCATGTGTAAACACATTTATATGTAACATTAGTTAACCATTATAGATCAAAATTTACCTTTTTTAAGGTATGTTTTAGTATTTACTATTATGGGGTGGGTTTAAATGAATGAAAAATTCAATTATTAATCCTTTTATAACCCATATGAATTTAATGGGTGAAATTCAATTTAAGGTGTAATAATGTAACACATCGATTTTCGGAGAATTATATATTCTTGGAATTAATTTAACAATTTTATTATTTTTCCTTTCACATGAAAATGGAAATATTTCTTTAAATGTATATATATTTTTAAAAACTATGTGAAACATTCCATTCATGTGAAATACTACCATGTCTAGCACTACACGCAATACCGACTTGGATTTCACTACAAGAAAAACTAACTTGTTATACAATGTACTCAATACTCTGTTTCGATGAAACATATTTTTATTTATATAATTAATTATTTAATATAAATATAACCTCACGGTTAAATGTATTTATATTAATATTAATAACTACATTCCATATATGGTTTATGATTTTTATATATAAATAAAAAAAATTGATAATGAAAGATAGTATTTTTGGTAAAGTCCTGTTTTTATTAAAAATATTGTTTTGTTGAATGAACCGCCATTAATTACAGTTTTATTTAAAAGGATGGGGCGAAGACTCATTTATTAATAATGAAAATTTAAGACCTATTTAACTGGGTAGAGGGAGACCCATTACATATCTCGAACGCCAAGTTGTCATTTATCCCATTACATGGCCCGTAGGCCCATTTTTTTTTTGCCCAAAGCCAATTCTATGAATAGTACTGCTACAATACTCTTGCTGTTAAAGTACTCTATCACCGTTACAGTGACCTGCCACTGATACATTGCTGCTGTTTCTATAGTGCCACCACTACTACAGTACACTACATTACTGCATCAGTAACCAGCACCCAATGGGTTTTAAACACAAATTTTTCATGTAGAATTAAGGGGTGCATACCACAAAGCCAAACCCCAACAACATTAACAATAAAATTAAATTTATAAAATTTTACAAATTTAATTATATAAAATAAACATCATTTTTGAATTCATAATTTTCAAATTATACTATGGTGATTTTTTTCATTTTTTGGGAGAAACATCATTTATTTGATGAATTGTGAAAATACTGCAATTTAGGTAAAAACAACCTTTTCATTGAAATAATTATTAACGTTAAATTATATATTTTATTTTTATTTATTCACATTAGATCAATTATATATCAATTTATACAACTGATTTTATTATTATCAATTTTTCTTTAAAATTTAATATAAAAACTTAACAAACATTTTAACATTCTTCTACTATAAAAACCCATTTTTTCACCCTATCTGCAGGATTCGAGTTAATATTAATTTTCCCTCTTTTGTGATTATAATTTTTAAAATACAATATAAAAAGATATAATTAGTACGATACCTATGTTATAATATAATGAAATTATTTTTTGACAAAAAATTATTAGTGAATGTGATTAAAATTAATTAGGGTGATTAAAGTACGATTACGCTTAATAAGGGATAAACCTTAATATTATGGACCAGAATCGCTTGGAAACTTGTACAAAATCCCTTTGATTACAAAACATGACAAGATCCCAAAATGTTTTTAAATATATGGGATATTGGGATATAGTGAAATGGATGTTATCTATAAAAAATGATATGTAAGGAAAAAGTTAGAGATGGAACTTTACTTAACATTAACATTTATAAAACATTGAGAAATACAAAAAAAATCATATATATGCTTATATATATCCTTTTGAATAATATAAGGGTTATTTTTATCATAATAAATTTTTATTAGTTTTTATATACTTCTTAGGCATATAAAATTATTATGAATCGTTAATATAATGATTATTTAGTTCATAATTAAATAAAATAAATGATACTATAAATATTGAAAGTGAATTTAATCGATTTAATTATTACATTCAACAATTTTTTATATTATTATATCATGTTACATACCTATAATATAAATATTTTTTAATTCCAATATAATATTTGTATTTTGAGATTAACATTAAATAAATAATGTCAAAATTCACATTATTGTTATTTTAATATAAATGAATATTATATGATTTAAAATTGATTAAAATCATATATTATTCGAATTGACTTGTAATTGTAAATATATATTATATATGTTATACTAATTAAATCATTAACAAGTTGACCAATATTATGTAAATATGATTTTAAGATGGACCGTGTTTGAGATGTCTTTTGATGTGTCACGTGAGATTATTTTAAAAATAATTTCCAAAACCAATGAAATTTAAAAATTATAAATAACATATATTTTTAATAATTAAGTAGATATATATTTTATAATAATTTACATTTTAATTTATGGTTACTAGTAAAATTAGTAGATTTTAAATCTAGATGTATTAACAAATATCAAAATGATAAAATTGGGGAATCATAGAAGTTAAGGAACTAAATAATTTAAATACACTTATATTTGTATGTATGTGGTTTTTATCAAACATTATACCCATTTAAACCATTATTTGTCCATTATGGTGGTAATTTATGTATGAATGACCACCCATTATTGAATATCTTTTGTTATTCACAAAATTGCCACTCCACCTCCACTATAAAAAGAAATGCACTCTACCCCAACATCACACATCTCAAGCCCCATAGGATGGAAAAAATAATACCCAATTTGCCTAAAAGAAATCATACCATAGAAATTGAAGCCACATTTTTGGCATAACCCTCTCAGGAATGCATTCTGTAACAAACCAAAAGGAGTTACCTGATTAAAAGGTAATGTCTTCACTCAATATCCTCTAATTTATTTCCCTTCCCCACCCCCTCAACAATATTTATTACACTATTGTGTGAAAAACCCATATCATACATATATTAGGATATTATTATACAATATTTATTTCCTAAACATACCAAAACCCGAACATAATGGATGATGAATGCACTATTTTTGTGCATCACGAACTACAGTCGTATGAAATGATGATTTCTCATTTCTCTCTTACCACCTATCATGGTGGCCATAATGATGGAAAATATATTTATATATGTAATATATTATATTTATTATATATTTATTCTCATATATTTATTTTAAAACACAAATGTTTTTACCTTTTATATTTTGTTAATACTATAATCTTATTTGAAGATCTGTGGACTACCATCCCCTGAAAGCGATTGATTCATTAACACACCACATAAAATGTATTATGAATGAGTGTAAGGAAAATATATGATATATATGATATATTAATGATAATTTTATATATATATATATATATATATATAGATGTAATTTATATACTTACTTTCAATATGACACTAAAAATAGAAAATAGTGTTCATGCGTACGTACAGCTTATTGTCTTCAGGAACGGTGTATTCCATTATGTACATCATTATGATAAAGATTATTATAATATAATTATATTGTATTTACTTGATATTTGTTTCATTTCCCACATTCTTGAATCATGATAAATGTATAAGGATCAACGATATAACATATTAACACACATGCAAAATCTAAATTGAATATTACCTAACGTGAAACATTAACATTGGACTGTTAACTAGTATGTAAAATAAGGTTATAATCGAACCATATATGGTTATTGATATAATATTATGCTTATCTAAAATATCCATGATAAACTTATATTTATTTTACCAGAATTTGATATGAGTACGGAGTGATTTATGATACAAGTTAATGGGATCTCATCTCACATTTAATTTCTACGAGATACCAGCTATGTCAACTCCTCTTTCTTTTTCTATGGTGAACATAGCATGTATATCACATATATTGAATTTGTTTTGAAATCACCTTACCTTGTGTCTTGAAACCCTCTTAATGGTAGGGGATTAGATATTTTTTGGGGACCGAAGGCTGTTGACGTGGGGAGTGGGGGAGCATCGGGAGAGATTTGGGAAGAATATAGGAAACACACAATGCTTTAAAAGAGTGAGGGTAATAGTCATGGAAGGGTGGTATTTTTGTTGGAGGGGAGGAGAGTTTTTATAATTTTTAATTCCCAAGTTTATTATTTTCCCTCATGACCTTCAATAATGATGATTCCATGACCAAAAACATTAATGAGTTCATGTTAGTTAGAGATAATGACCTTACATCAGCCATACAACAACTGATGACATAATAATTCATGTTTTAAGCATTTATCATGAATTATTGTTCATTATTATTAATAAAAAATTCATATATTTTAGAAAAATCTCAATAATTAACCATAAACATTTTTTGACACGTAGAATCCAAAAATTAAACCCATTTTTCAAAAATATATTTCTATATATGATTAATTTAATTTTTAGTTAAAATAATAATTTTCTAAAAAAATAACAATTTTAAAACATTTATTTTCTTATTCCCATATATAGGTATATCTTATCTCAACATGAATATTATTTTTATACTATCATATGTATGTTTTATATTCATTAATGTATTTAACAATTCATATTGGTAACATTAATATTCATAAGGGTTTTTTTCTATTCACCAAAAATTATTTTTGTCATATTATTCTCCAACTAACTTACTGTTGAAAACCCCGTAAGTCAGATTTGCGAAATTCAAAACACAAAAGTGAAAAATTTATGTTGGAAGTTCCCATAAAACATAGTATCTCATTATCTTCTAATTTCATGTGATTATATAACATATTTATAAGAAGGAAAACATCCATTTAAAACATTGGGTCGTTACATTTAACATTAATAAAAAATTTAGATATGTAAAAAACATCATATTTTTGGTTATATATACTTTTGAAATATATCTGGGTAATTACAATAATAACAAATTTTAAATAATTTTAATGTTGTATTAGGTACTTAAATGATTAATAATCATCAATATAATCATTATTTTGTTAATTTTTCAGTATAATAAATGATACTGTAAATATTTAAAGTGAAGTTAATTTACTGAATTAACGTCTTCATTTATTTTTATAGACTGATATATCATGTTACACACCTGTAAACCTAATTTATTTTAATTACAATATAAGATTGATAATTTGAATATAATATTAATTAAATAATATCCAAATTGACAATATTTTAATATTAATATAAATTAATATTAAATGATTTAAAATTGATAAAAAATATATATTCTTCCAAGTGACTTGTGAGTAAAAATATATAATAAATATTTTATATTAATTGAAAAATGAATCATTTATAATTAACATATTAACCCATTTTATGAAAATATGTTGTATAGACAGTCCGGGTTGAAGCAGCATTTTAGTGTATCACATACAGTTGATTTAAAATTAATTTAAAAATGAATGGGATATTAAATTTTCAAATAAGATATAATATTAATAATTCAGTGGATCAGTATTCTCTAATAAATATAATTGTTATTTAGTTATAATGGATTTATTAATTAAATTATAAAACAAGATTGTTTAATAAAAACAAAAATGATAAAATTGGGGAATCAAAAAATTTAAGGAACCAAATAATTAAAATGGAGAGATTTTTTGTGTATGTGAGGATTTTATTTACTATTATTCTCCATTAATCATTTATTTCTTCATTTTGGATGAACTTATAGTAAGATAAACCATCCATTATTGAATACATTTCTCTATTTACAAAAGTTCCACTCCCCCAACACTATAAATAAGAAAGCACTCTACCCATTCCTCACACCTCTCATGCCGCTTATGTTTAGAAAATCACTACCCAAACTACCTCCCAAAAACCCTACCATAGACTGTGAATCCTCCAATTGTGTAGAAACCCTCTCAAGGAAACATTTTGGCACAATCCAAATGGATATTCCTGATTAAGAGGTAACATCTTATCTCAAACTCTTTTCTAGTATTTTTCTTCTACCCCCCTCCACTATCTTTATTACCTTATCTTGTGATAAAAACATTATCCTCCATATACTATTATTTTTAAATTAAATTGTTATGACCTATACCTAAAAACACTTCCATCTAATTGATATTAAAAATACTACTTCTATGTATGGAGAAATACTTCCACAAGAAATGATGATTGTTCTTTTCTCTTTTACCACCGACCATTGTTTCCATTCAGATAGACACTATATTTTTAAATTTAATATATTTTATTTATCATGTATTTTATTTAATTATTTCCATTTATAACACATGTATTTTTTACCTTCCATTTAGTTTTAATACGTTAATCTTGTTTATGGAAGTGTGGACTACCACACCCCCAAAACGATATTATTCGTTCACACACCACTTATAATGTATTATGAATTTATTTAATGAAAATATATGATATTTTTTATATATTATTTATAAATTAATAATGATATATATATATATATATATGCATATATACATATATACATATTTCATTCAAAAACATTTTTCTATACGATAATAAAAACGGAAAATAGTGTTCATCCGTACGTACGACATACTGTCTCCAACAATGATGTATTCCATTACAAACCTAATTATGGAAAATATTATCATAATATATATATTCTACATATACATAATATAATTATCATGTTTTACATCATGTAATAAAGTTATAATTATAATTATTAACGATATAACAAATAAAGATACATGGAGAGAACAAAGTAATTATTATCTAAAGTGAAACCATAACATATGATAGTTAACATGTTTGTAATATAATTTTATAATAATACCATATATGGAAATAGATATAATAATGTTATTTTATAAAATATTTTTCATAATGTTATAATTATTATATAGCAATAATGTATGAGTATAAAGAGTTTCAAGACACAATGTATTGGAATTTCAACTCACTTTTAATTTCGATGGGATATAATATCTGTTCACCACTCTTTCCTTTTTCTTGAGTATATACATCCCATGAATGTATTTTAGATATCATTAACATAAAAATTTTAGTATTCACATTCCCATTTTATGATCATTCTTTTAGGTGGTCTAGGTTTCAAAAGATACCTAATTTGTAAAACAATTATATTTTTTTTTATTTTCCTTCATGGAGAATTTTGATATGTAATGAACCTAAACACTTCTCTCTTAGGGAATATACATCCATATTAAATTACATGTCATGAATGTTAATATTTTAGTTATTTTATATGTTTTATCTAATTACCATTCTATACATGGAGAGCATGATCCCATGATACAATTTAATAATAGTTTATTGTGACAATCTCATTGATTTTAGTGATTGTTTATGTTTATGCTTCCCTTTATAAAATTTTATAATCCATATCTAAAGAAAATTTATGATTTTATAGTATCATTTTATTTTAGGATATACTCATTTGTTAGTACCATTTTCTTCTATCTGGTACATAAGATAGTTAATAAATTTTTTTTACGAACGCCTGACTTTACCCTCTCTTTGGTCTAAAATCAATGTTCTATAAAAAGTTTCTCCAAGAATATTATACCATTCCCCTATAATATATAAAAGACATTTTAACATCTTTGTATTTTACAAATATAATCAAGAGAATTTTATTTTCACATTCCAAATGAGTTACTTTTCTTTCATTCTTATCATGTAAAAGGAATGTTATTTTGAACTCATACGACATGTACAAATTTACATGACATCATTTCTCTAATGCTCCATTTGAATTTTTTTTAAAAGGTTAATATGTATTAATTTTTTAAAAATATTTTTCAATAAAAAGTGTTCTTAAAAATGTTTTCAATCTTCTTTTACATGATTTCATGGAAATTTGTATTCTAAATGTTTTCATGTGTTATTTAAAATTTCTAAATCTGTTTTCAAAGAAATTTTATTCAAAACATTTTCATTTTTTTACAGAAAATGTGTTTCCAAACGTTTTAAATATTTCATTATATTTTTTTAGTGTATTTTAAATGAAATTTTTTACTAAAAGATTTCATTATTTCTAAATTTTTTTGAGGTTTTTCAAAGAAAAATGATTTTGAATATGTCTAAAGATTATTTTAAATGTTGTAATGGAAAAATGTTTTTAGAATGATTTAATTTATTCAATATATGTTTTCAAGGTATTTTCCAAGGAAATAATTTTTAAAATGTTATATTTATTATAAATTCTTTTTCAAAAAGAAATGATATTTTCCTCAATAATTGTTATAAAAATACCTTTCAAAATTGTTTCCCATCGATGATAACATCCATTGGTATTTCTCATGTATTTATGAGGTTATTATTCAATGATTCAATTCATATTCATTTTCTAAATGGATTATGTTTTTATGGTATGGTTTTTATAAATAATGTTTCTCCTTCATTAGTTATATTCTTTCGGAACCAACATCATTTCACAGGTTATGTTTATGAATAATATATTATGAAAACTGTAAATTTGTACATAATTTAATTTGTTCAAATTTTTATGATACCCATTTCATTTCTTGGGTAATGATATGTCTATATATGATCACGAGGACCATGTATTTATGATTTCATTATGTGATGGTCTGGACCTATATATCCTTTCAATTCATGTGTGCTGATTTAAATCTGATGAGATATACATGGAAAGAATGAGGGTTTAATTGATTAAGTAACATATGGATGGAATGAGGGTTGACTCATTTAGTAATACATAGATGGAATGAGGTTTTACTCAGTTCAGTAATAATGTGCGGGAACAAGGATTTACTCAATTTAGTAAAACATGGAATGAAACGGGGATTCACCAAGTTCGGTAAATGGATTTTTATACTATATTGGAAATGGAATTGATTCCTTGTCATTAATGGTAATCAGTAAATGATTATGTGATCCCACAATTCCATGTCAAATATATATGTTATTCATTAATAGGTTATTTATTTCCTTATGATTCATTTCACATAAATATCCAATCTTAATTCTATTATTCATATTTATGGTAATTGATATGAAGGGTATGATACTCTACTTTCATGATCACATTCTCATTCCCTTACGATCATGTTTAGGATTACATGACTTCTTTGTTTTCCCTTACTGAGCATTTGAGCACACCCATTTCTTATGTTTCAATTATCCATATTATGAAGAATTTTTTTAGGTAGATTTACTAAATGTGGAGATATTTAAAGGAGTTTGTGAAGATCTTTCATAATGATAGATGTTTTTGTTTATATTTTTCCAATTACACTAAACTATTATGGTCCACTGGCATGTATTTTTGAATGTACTGAATGATAAAATAAAATTATTTAATAACCATGTTTGTTTAGACAGTGTCTCAATAGTTGTTATCATAGGGATGTTTTAGTCATCATTTTAAATCTATGATGTGAAAAATTTAGTGAGATACCAAGTTATATTTCAATGGATTTTTCAATTGATGTATCTATTGATAACTATATGGTTGTGATAACACATATGAAAATGACCTAGAATTTTTACACAGGGATAGAGTGAGTGGTATCAAATAAAGGCATCCATGTGTGGCCACATCATATGGATGTGGCTCTGGCATATATGTAACTATGGGTAACTACATTGAGAATATGTTCTAGGATTTACTCTGTGTAATTTGTTACACAACAACAGGCTGTGATAAACACCTGGTTTGACACTCCTAAGGGATATACTTTCGAATTCACAAACTCTTTAGGAACCATCGTGATGGATTTATATATATGTGTTCTATGAGTAACTATGGATAAAACCAATTTTTCATAGATTTAGTATGGTTTCATGATTTTGACATTTTATAGCTCATTATTTTATTTTTTATGTTGTTTTCTTTTATGATAATTAATTCTCACATTATGCTTCTTTTTTTAGTCAATAGATAGAACCAGAAGGAACTAGATTAATGATTAACGTGACAAAATATTTTTTGAATAGATTTCATCTTATATAATCACTGGTATTAATAATTCCATGATCACTCTGAATAATTTTTTTACAGAACCTGATTAAAATTGTTTATCATAACCAACTCTTCGACTGACCAATAAAGAGAATGAAGAAAATCGTAGAGATTTCAGTTAATAGATACCATGGAAGAAAGAATATTTAATTTTATTTTAAATCAATAATGTGTAAATTATCATCTAATTGAATGTCTTAGAGGAATAAGAAGGTGTTATGACTATTGTAATGAAGAACACAATGAATTTGAAATCAATGAGAAAATGGACATTTTAGTTAACAAAATAGATATGAATTTTGGCCTCCCTGTGTAATAATGAATCTTTATGTTTTTTATGTTTATAAAAAATTGTTATTATGAAACCGAATGTTCTAAGAGGGTGGTTCTAGATGAGAATTAGAATGGTTGTACAATTAATAGTTACATTGTAGATGATGAAGAGACTAGGGATGAAATGTGAAAGTAAACATGCATTACTTTTAATGGATTATGGATTAATTAATCGAGTTATTAATGTATTTTTATTACCTTGGAACTATTTGGGGACTTTTTTATAGGTTGTTTATTCTTTAGCTAATGATTTTTAAAACATTTCTCAATTTATGGTGTTTATCCAATATACTTTGGAATGTGAAAGAAAGCATGGCTTCCAAGAGGATTTATGGTAATTCAGGTTATTACCATGCGGAAAAGAATATAGGATGATGTTATACACATGTTTTGAATATAGGAAACAAGACTGAATTTGTTATACTCAAGGGAATCAATGTTAATATGATTTCATAACATTAATCATAAAAACTGGAATTTCGATCCTTTAGAGGGGTTACAAGGTTAACCATTTTTTAAATGATTAAGTTAAACATCATATTATGTTAGTAATACTAAAGTGTTATATTTATAATTATCCACTAAAATGTGATAATATTCATTGAATATATCTTAATAATCATGTGTTCTAATGTCCATAAACATAATTTTTGTTCTATTATATAAATTGAACTCCATTTCTTATCTTAAGTGAAATTAATTTTTAAAATTATTACCTTGGACCAATCAATAATCTGTTTGTGGAAAACATTATATTAATTTTCTGAACATGATATTTTGGGATATGATTGATCACATTCTTTGGATAATATTTTCATTTAGTAATTATGGACGAATATGAAGGGAAGATGGGTTTTGTTCATTATTAATTGAAGATATTTTCTAGAAAATTCATAATGAGATTATGGAATATCAAATAGAAGTTGGGCCTACAATAAAATCCCAATGAATATAAAATTTTAACTATATAAATATAAACAAATCTGGGTCATTTCATTAAAATGTGGATGGAGCTAGTTATGATGTTTTCCTGATGATAATGGGATCCCTTGTTGACATTTAAATGGTTTTCAAAATCTAAATTCTCAGACAATACTTCCACTGGATGGTCTATAACTTCCTAAAGGAATTCACAATTTGACTAAAATGTTAACATATGTTAGAAGAAACATTGAAGAAGATAGGTTTATTCTATCAACCCTATGGATTCTTCTATATTGAGTACATATTCACATGTCCAGAAGGGGGATGAATCTGAATGGTTTTCTTAGTCAACATTGAAACATCAAATTTCCCTTGATTTTTTCACCCTACTTTTCATTATCTCAATTAATTGGTCAGGAATTTATTGTTTGGGTGTGAACCTAAGGAAAATAATATTCCTATATATGGATCTGATGGTGAATATATTTGGAATGATGATTTCCATTCATTCGATGTCTTTGTTTCAATTATAATTTACCATTTTCATTTTATAATTACATCGACATTTTTTAAACGTAGGAATTTCAATCATTTTAGTTTTATAATTAATTATTGTCTTCTTTTTCACTTGTTATATACATTTTTTTCAAACATTGATTCCATGAAATCAATTTGTAAATTTATTCACCCCAGTACTTAGGAATTTTATACACAATGGTGGAGTGTTCATTTTTTTTAATGTTTTCTTCTTTAATCTAGATTAATTAAGTTGACTTCCCAAATCCATTTATTGGATTTCATCAATGGAGGGTTAAAAATTTATTTATTTTTCATAGGTAACTACATGGGGTTGATTGAAGTTATTTTATGATCATAAATTCGTTAATCAATTCATTTTTAACAGTTACTTCCATGGACTTATCTTTTTATTTTTCTTAACTAATATTTATCCACTATATATACTAATGATGGGTTCCTCCAGCCTGACTTGTCACCTCCACAAGCAACCACGTCACCTGAAAATAAAAACCTTCGGGCAATTACCCCCAAGATATCGGGCTCTTCCGCCGAGATGAGTTCTCCGACCTCAAGGCCTTTCATTCGCTTCGCTCTGTTTACCTTCTCCTCCGTCCGCACCTTGGGTTCCGACATAACTCCGATCAATCGCTCACTTCACCCTAAATAATTTCTCCTCCCGCTCGCGCTTCACCTACTGTCGCGCTTCACCTGTTTTCGATCTTCGTTTCCCAGTGATGTGATTAGGGTTCTTGTCATTTTTCAGAACCTCCTACTTATACGCATTCAACACCACTGCATGTTCCTCATCGGTCACATGTGACCTCTATTTATCAATCTCCCATACCTTTCTACATCCCTCTTCTGTCGCTCTCATGCTAACTCCGTCCTCTCCCTATCCATAGGGTTCCCACGATGCTTACCCATCCCATTGCTGCTTCTACTCCTACAATCTAGCGACTGCATCTACCTCACGGTTTCAATCCTTCATTATAATGTGAGATTCCTCTACAATCGAATAGTAAGCTTCGTGAGGTTCTTGCATTTGAAGCCCCCCGTCGAGCTAAGGCAGTCTACTCGAAACGACTGACTTCAACATTCGTCTATCTGAACCGAAAGCAGTCCATTCCTCTGAAATAGCATCGGCTCTCCATTTGCACCATCTATATGTGAGGTAAATTTTCTTTTACAGATTCTTAACCTTGACGCACTACAAATACACATCCAAATCATGATTACTTTTCTTTATACATACATTAACACTATCATGTTTTTGCTGCTAATCTCAATTCTGTCTCGCGATTACTTTTCATTCTGTTTCAGGTTTATCTTCTTGGCATTGATGTGCTGCTCACCAAGTTATAGTTCTGAGGAGGCCTTATGTGCCTATGGCAAGATCACTATGCTTTACCATTATATATATCTATTCCATCAACAATATTGAACATGTGAATCAACATGTACTAACTCATTTTTTCACACATATTTGTATTTGGAATTCTATGTAATTTCTAACTACATTCCTAAGATTGGTGCTACATATCACCTATCTTGATTCAGAAGAAACATTTGGACTGATTTTGTTTTTTTTTTGACTGCATATGTATCAGCATTTTCATCTGGCTCTTGCAGAACATCATACAGTAAAGCACGAGTAACTGTAATTTCATTTAAACATTAACTAAATTTCTCTGTCTCTATCATGCATGCTTTATCTATTGGTCATTTCAATTAAAAGAATGTTTACTTAGGTGTTTTTCAGTTAACATTATATACATACAATATATATTTCATTCACTACAGTAGAACAAAATCATATTTTGAATGGGAAAGTGACGTTTCAGTTGATGTTTATAGCTGGAAATTCCAGACTGCTTTTTATGTAAGCTTATTCTATCTGCAAGACAAATTATTTGTTTGATCTTTTCATCTCTCTATGTTGATTTAATCATGTTGTTCAGGTTTTGAAAAGTGGTATGGCTCTCTGCTTAACTGTGTGAATTCATGATTTGGAATCATATCCTGTTAATGTATTCTTATCTTTATTGTTCAAAGATTATATCGTGTTTCACTTTATTTAGGAATATGTAATCTATTCGTGGAAGAATTTTACGTCATTATGTACAATTTTTTCTAGATTTCTTATGCATAAGTGTTTCTAGATTTCTTATAATCACCAAAGTAGGTTGATAGGAATAGTTCTAGATACCCTGTTACGTGATTTTCTGGAGGTAGTTTTTTGGTACACCTAAATTCATATTGGCGTAACATTGACATAATTGTTTTTAAGTTTTTTATACATAACTGTTTCCATATTGATTATATGAAACTGCTTCTAGATTACTCATTCAAAATTATGTTTTCCTACTTTATGTAAATTTTCTGAAACTGTAATATTCATGTTTTAAAAAGTGTGACAGTTTCATAACCATTGACTGTAGTGGAGGTCACATTCTTTAAGTTTTCCCTGTAAATTGTTGACCCCCCTTTCCCCCTTTTTCTTCTAATTTACCTATTCGAATCACTCATATAAGGATGAAACTTCTTTTTTGGTGGTCTAATGACATTATTTGGAGGTAAGATATATTGATATTAATATAACTTTTTTAGGTTCAGTATTATTTTTTCATTTATTGAAATGATTTGACCTTCCCGCATTTGTCGTCTTCTTCATTCAAACTAATGCCATTGCCTCATTCTTAACTATTAGTGGGTGTTTTTTAATCGGATTCCCACACTTTCAGTCATAGAAAGATGGAATTGCTTTACTGGAGATGCACAATGACTTCCTGTGGAGGAAATATTTACTGATGTTAATCAAACTTGTATGTATGTAATATTTTTTTAACATATTCAAACATGTTTTCTTCTATTTTTATAGATTTTAGTATGTCAATACCACCCTCCCCATAAATTATTCATCATCTTTTCTCCATTATGCTCTTATTTATCTTTTTAAATATATGTTTACATTTATTTCACATTGTTTTGTTTTCTATTTTTTTAACTAAAAAAACAATTTTAAATATTTAGAATCACATTTAGAAATATACATATTCTTCCTAAGCTGGGTTTGAAAAATATTTATCATTTTACCCCCGAGTCGGAGAACTAAATGGAGAGTGTACTCCTCTACTATGTCATAATTTTCTAAGGCATATCCATCAGTAAGATACTTGATGTTGTAAATTAGCCTCTGCTCTTATAGGGGGAAGCCTACCATGTTGCGGCTCTTGGCCTTGAGGTTGAAGATGATGTCTCAAAACATCACCTCCAATGGGAACATCTTCTCTATAAAGGTTTTCACAAATATTTTCATTTCACCCCCTGGGTGCAAACCAACTTGATTGTAGATTCCTCTTTTATTTTTTACACTCCCAAATCATGACTAACCTCAGGCTCATTACTGTTGAAAACCAGCTGGTGCTTATGAAGGGGAACATCTTCCATGACACGAATCATTGTCTTCAGGCTGGTGATGGTCTCCAAACACCTCAACTAAAACTAGAACATGTTCCCTTAAAATTCTTTCACAAAAAACATTATTCCAACCCTATAGAGTGTAGATTTCTCATTAATGTAGTATTTTTAAATAGAACCCCAATCATAAAGCATGTAATCATCAAAAACCAGTCTTTATTCGTCAATGGGGATTTTTTTTATCTGGATATGAACTGGAAAGGGATAGTTTTCCCATTATTAGTTTCCACAAAATTTAGTGTACCATCCATCAGTGGATGAAGTACATAGAAGATGGAGTCCATTCTCATTTTTCAATATTCCATGGTATGCTCAACCTCAAAATGGATGGAGAAAAAAAACGGCTTCTGATCTTGTGGGGGAATTACCTCCTTCACAGATTTCCTTTGTGTGTTATAAACATCCAAGCTACATCCATACATGATTTATGAGCTTTATTCATCCAGGGTTGCTGCTGGCCAACTTTTTCACAAATATCTACAAATCGAAACTAGAAGTATGTGGATGTAGTAGGGCTTTCTTGACCCCATTTGTTTTGTTTACTTCATTCATATATAACCTGAAATACTATTACAAATGTTCCATGTTGATAAATGCAGTACAATTAAAATCGTTTTTGTTCTGTTTAATCTTTATATATTTCATTAAACGGTTGAAAATGCATGTTGTAGTTTCAAAATTTGTCATTTCTTGTCATTTTAATGCTATCAAATTCCCTTTTTTTAACCCTCCCCTCTTTCACATACATTGTTTCCAAATTATTTATGCATACATTTGATACTATTTTCCATTAATTTTCCCAATTGTTTACTATGTAATATCCATTATAAATATTAAAGGGAGTTACTGTGCATATTATATTTCTATCAATTTTACTCTATAGTCTTTGACCAAATTGTTAGAAACAAATTCAATGAAAAGACTGTTAGAACATGATTTCAAATAATAGAGTATCAGTGAATTAGAAGAAGTCAAAACTGATTTCACCTAAGATACTTCTTAATCATAGTACATGAAAATGAAATTCAATATAGATCAAGTCATGATGAAAATGAAAATTGAATAGGCTATAGTTTTCTAAAAATTTATTGTTTCTCTAATTAGATATACCTTGTGTATTGATGTTGAAACCTTGACTATTTTTTATCCATCCTTTTATTTCCTATAGGAGTCATCAAATGCTTGCAAGTGTCGGTCGGCAATATCCATAAGAGATCATGAAAAACAAATTTGGTTTGCACTACCAATTATCCACTAGAATAAAAGTATTTTATAAAGGTTCTTTTAGATGTTGGAATGAGAAGGTGCATATCTTTTCTTTTTCAAACGATGGATCTTAAGATAAAATTCCTACTCAGGTTTTTCACTTTTTGATTCTATTTTATTTGTAATGTATTTTGAAATTGGAGCCTATATTTTTAAATAGATTCCTAATTGTTTTTGATTCTCTAGATTGAATTTGTTAACTTGATATGTATTTTTACCTTGTTACCATATGTTTTTCAAGTTAATTACCTAGAATTTTTTTTCATGTTCATCTGTGTCATTGTTTTTTTATTTTCTCTCGCTTTCATGTAACTTTTTTTCTCATTCTTTTTTACTGTAGTTCATACATTACTGTATCTTTTCATTTTTTTTCTGAATTCTCTACTCCACTGATGGTATTATTTTTATTCTGATTCTTTTTTAATTTTTTAATATATAATAATTTTTTAATTTTTATCTCTCTGATCTAATTTTATAACAGTAACTCTCTGGTCATTTCAAGGGAGCCCATCAAATTCATCCATTGAAATAAATTTTTAAAATAGAAACAGTTCTTATTTTTTCATGAATGCTTGAATAATGGGATTCTTGGCTAGGTTTGTATCCAATCGTAATTCAATCCAGGATTGTTCTTATCAAATAGGGAACTCTTCTTTTATATGACATCATTTTTAGATTGTAATCATGCTATTATAATTTTTATTGAATCCTTTTGAGGCAGGGAATAAGAAACCATTTAGGGATGATACCGTAATAAAAACTCAATGAGTAAAATGGGATAATTATTAAATATTTTCCTTCAAACCTTCAATACATACAGTATACTGTATAGACTTTTATATTTTATTTTTACCAGTCTTTTCTTTTTGGATTTTATGTATTCAATATTAATCATTGAGTGGTCTATTTGAAACTTATATGATTAACCTTCTATTCAAGTGAAGGATCCATGTGGGATGGTGGAATCAAGGGGGTTGGTAGAATATAAAGGTGAGGTCGACGAGGATTACCCAGTCAAGAGGCTAGGTATTGGATGTAAGCTTCCCCTACTTACTGGAACGAATCTACCTGCCCAAGATTCTCCTTCAACCTCTAGACAATCATAATTTGTGTTTATTTCTCTTTAAACTGTTTATAGTAAGACCTAACATTTTCCTTGTATTTTATCCACAACAACTTATAGATGCAATGATGATTTCTAACACCAAATGCTTCTTATTGATCTTGGTATCCAGTGGTAGTTGTGGGGCGGTGATGCCATGACGGAAGAGAATTGCATAAGGTGGGGGCCGGATGTGGATGAAATCGTAGGAAGCTATAGTTTCTTGTGGGTTTACTATTACTAGATTTTGGAGATTCCAACATCATGAAACTGTGTCACACTGAGGGAATGCATGTGTAGTGGATCTTTTTCTTTTGTCTCAATTATTAGTTTATTGTACATAAATTATATGTCACTTTTGATGCATGTTTTTAAAAATTGGACCATGTACTTTGTTTTAGCAGTGGATCTGAGCAATGGATATTTTTCTAGATCATTGGAATATATATTTTATTTCATCACTGGATCATGTTTTTTAAATTTAACAGTGGATATTTTCATGACCCACTATATGTCATTTATTATACTGATACTCTGTGTGTCATATCTCCTTCATGAATATTTCATTTTGTTATCTTTTGAGGTACCATTCATTATGATGAAAAAGAATAGTCTTTCCCAAATCTTATATTTATCATGATGGTTACCTTGAGACCATGATATGATATTGGCCCCAAAAACATATATTTTCTTTCCATTCATTCTTAATGTGATTTTTTTTGGGGAATAGCTAAACAGGGAATCCTGTGCTGAAACATCTATATATCTATATGTATACTAAAGTTGTCCCAAATATGTTGTACATTTTTTGCTATAGAATTATATTTTATTTCATTTATTGTTTTAACAGTTTTGATTGAGTTTATTTCAGGTTTTATGTATGGATATATAAGGAAGAAGCTGATAAGTCAGTTGGAGGGTTTTGTTGGCCTAAACCACTAGGTTCCCCTTAGGATCATACTAGGGCCGGCTAGGATGTGCTAGGAAGCAGGTGATTTTGTTCTCCACACCAGAAACCTGGTCACTTCCTGTTGCAGGTTAATATATTGTTACTTATACTCACATTTATTTCAGATAAATGATTTGATTTTTCTCTTGATACAAATGCAATGTTAAGGGGGCATTCTGCATGTCTATCGGTGGAAGACTGTTAGTGGGCAGCTGCATACATCACTGGATTTGGTTGTTTCATATTCATGATACTTTTATGTTAACATCTTTTACGATAATATATTGTTTCCCTTAATTGTTTTAGATAGACAGAAACATCCAAGGTGCTTTGATGCTTCTCTGTAGTGGAGATCTACCCCAATATCACAAGTTTGATTTATCTATTTCTCAAGATTGTAGGTTTGATTTCCCTCTTCACTCTTTCTCCTGTTTCATCAATTTGAATTTCTAAACATCAGAAATTCTTCCCAGTTTGTTGACTGACATTAATTGGCCCAATTTCCATGGGGTGACTGTAGTTCTGCTTCTACAAATTGCCTAATTTAGATTATGTTACCTACTTTGTTTTGATGATTACTTGAGTTATAGATGTATTATTGGGGTGATATTTACTGATTTGGAAAGATTATAAGATTATTGAAAACAATCATAACTATATAAAAGTCTAGCTAGATCATTTAGGTACTCAAATGTTGGCCCAAAGTTGTTGTACTTCTGCTATTATAGAATTATCTTTTATTTATTTTATTATTTTATTAGTTAAAAATGTGTTTATTTTGGTGTTTCATCCTTTATGTTGGGATCAAGCCTTTTAATGCATGGTGTTCTAATGACAGTCAATGTTATGTCAGGCCCTTCACCTCTATTAACTTCACCCTCACCCAACATACTTATCCAACCATTTGATTACTTTATTTTTAGTTACATGACAATCATTCCAACTTTAACATATTATAAAAATCATAATTTAGTTACTCCATTTGAATCATTTTTTCATTTATGTAATTGATTTCACCATTATGAATTTCTAATATAAATTTCTATTCCTTATTAATTGAACTAAATATTTAATATTATTTTTATGATTTTTCAACCATTTCTCTACCTTTTATTCAACAATTATGTACCACTCATTTATGTTTTAAAAATATTTAATTTTAATATGAATTATTAAGTTCAAAAAAACATATCTACTATTTTCATTGACTACAACATGAAATTTCCAGACATATCATATTTTATCTACTGATTACGTTATTTATTTTTTCAACAGGTCAATATGGATATGAATTTAAAGATGAAGATTCAACTCCACGGGTTGCTAATTTTGATTATCCTACTCCAACATTTTATGTTTAAGGACAAATTTGATGATAAATATTTATTCATGTTATAGTTGTTGGGTATGCTAACTTTCAGCTCTCAACCCAGCAGCCAGCCTGTCTCTACATCCTCCTCAACAACACCAAACCACACACTTTCCCTCCAGCCCATGGACCTCTGCAACACTTTGGCCGACATCTCCACCTGTTATGGTTCTTTGCTACATTTCGGTGATATGTACTTGATAACAGGCCATTCATCTTTCTATGGGGTTTTTATGAGAAGGAATTTTAGTGTCTCTATCTGGTACTGCACCCAATTCTCAGGCTCCCGAAGCCATGAGTATCGGTTCCTGGTCGCCTGCTGGTATGGATTCATCTCATCAGCATGACATACAGGTACCCAAACCAACTGAATATGTTTTACTGTTTATTTAATTGTTGGAAATTTCAGCTCCTCCCTTGGGTCAAGCTGCTCCAGGACACAGCACCATGGGACTACAGTTTGGCAGGAGCTCTGGCACAGGTTTAAATAAGAATGGAGAACCAGGAGTGACAGTGACATCAACTTATCTTTTCATATCAATATTGAACTAAAACTTTATTTCATATTCCATTGGGATGGTGCTTCTATTATTCATTGGTTATAACCCACCAGCAGCTAGGTTTGCTGATCTATGAAACAAAAAGAATGATGTAATTGCATGGTAATTAATAATAAGCATTATTCAGTTATTTTCAACATTGTCTCTTAATTTTCCTTTCCTCTATAGTCTATACTATTAATAGATCCTGTAGATATTCTTAATATGTTTTATTCACATTTTTTATGAAACTGTTGTTCCTTTCAATGAATTATTTCCACTTAATTTAGGTTACTAATTACTAGTCATTGTACAGTTAACAACTTTCCCAGTTTCTTTTAATTTTCCAAAATATTGTATTGCCTCAATAAAAGCAGTGAATCATATCGTCATTAAAACACATGAACTAAGAATTTTGTTTTATCACCGTGCAAATGCACGGGCGAGTACTAGTTACTACACATTCAGAGTGCTAGTACGATCCAATTACCTAGAGTGATCATGATGGGTATCCTCTATATGAATTTTTTATTAGAATTATAATTGTGTATGGATTAATCAAAGAAATATTTCTCGGAGTTATCTCACTAATTGGATACCTTTGGAACAGTTGAATGGAAAATTTAAAAAAAATGAATCTTGTCCAATTAAATGCATGAAAAATCCTAGGATCAATGCACAATCATAAATTTATCAGTTCACAAAATATTTTTTTATTTAAAATAAATCACGATCTTTTTAAAATCCAATAAAAAAATATTTGTTAACTCAATTACCAATATTTCCATCAAATCATATTGTCTGTAGGTTTCTTCTTCGGTCTATGTGGACTCGATAACCAATGTTGTACTACAAGAGACCATTTAAACCATATAACATGAATAATTTTGTGGGTAACCACTTCTATATAGGTATATATTCATTATGGATATCCTCTTAAAACTACCTTATGTTGATGCAAAATTATGAAAAAAGGGATGGCATATCATGTAGCTCGTGATCAGTTTGTACTTTGGGGTTGAAAAAGTAAATTATTTGTTTATAGAAGGATATTAAGTAGACAAAAATAAAATTACGGGTGTTGTTTTATAGAAACCATTCATTTATATCTTTTAATAAAACTATTTAACTTTTTTTTATACCAAAAATGTTTTCATATACATATATTTTCATTTATTCAGAATGTCCCTTATATCATTACATTTTTATCAGTTTCTGGATGTTATCATTTTCATTTGCTTTTTCTCTATCACTCTTTATCATAGCACGATGGTAATATTTTTCAACCATATCCATGTTTTCACATTCCTCCAATGTTCTTCCATGTGGAAACAGATTTATTTGTAACTATAGGTATCTATTATAGTTCAAAATTTCCCTTTTTAAGAGATGTTATATTATTCGTTGGTTTGATGTGGTTTTCTATGAATAAAACATTATAGTATTAAAACATAGATAACCTATATAAATTTCAAGTGAGATTTTAATTTTATGGGTTTATAATTTAACACCCCGAGATTTTGAGAATTATATATATTTTGAATTAATTTAACTTTTCATTATTTTCCATCTCACATGAAACTGAAAATAGTTCTATATATATATATATATTAACAATATTTCAAGCATTCGTATCACATTAAAAACCATCTTTTCATTCACTACCCACATGGCCAAATTGACTTGCACTACAAGAATCAATGAATCGACGTATGATGCATACAACACTAGATTGGCATTTGATGTATGAAATACTATTTTCTTGAAGGATATCCATTTAATAATAATATAAATTATGAAAAATTTAGAAATTTTATTTGATAATATAAATTTAATTTTCTCATTCATAATGTCAAAATATTCCTTGGGTGAATTTTATACATTTTCCAGAGAAACATATCTTTTTTGATGAATAATAAAAATTAATGCAATTTTTGTAAAAAAGTATTTTTATAAATAATTATTAATGATAAATTATATTTTATATATTTTTAGTCACATTAGATCAATTATAAATCTACTTATTAAATTAATTTCATTATAATCAATTTTACATAAAACTTGAATATAAAAACATAACAAACATTTGATTATTTTTATACTCTAAAAACCCATTATTTCACCATGTATGTGGGATTTGGGTTAATCACAATTTTCCAAAATCTATGATTAGAAAACTGGATTCTATAATAAATACTAAAATGATAAAATTGGGGAATCATAGATGTTAATGAACCAAATAATTAAAAGCCACATATTTTTGTAAGGATGAAGTTTTTCTCAACAATTATAGTCCATTAATTTTTATCCATTTTTTAGGATCATTAGGTTATATTGACCACCCATTATTGGATACCATAAGGTATTTACAAAAGTTCCACTTCCCCTCCAATATAAAATGGAATGCACTCTACCGCTTCTACACACCATGAAAACCTATTATGATCGGAATATTTAAACACAAATTTGCCTCCCAACAATCCTACCATAGAACTTGAAGCCTCATTTTGTGCATAATCCCTCTCAAAGATTTTTTTTGGAACGAATCAATAGGTTTTACCTGATGAAAAGATTACGTCTTATCCAAAGATCCCACAAATTTTTTCATTCTCCACCCCCTAAACTTCTTTTATTAACTTCTTGATTGAAAAAAAAATGTATCATAAAAACATTAGTATATTATTATGACATGTTTATTTCTTACACATACCAACCCCTCCATCTAATGGATATTGAACACACTATTTCAGTGTATGGATAACTACTACATCATAAAACAATTATTGTTCATTTCTCTATTCCCACGTATCTTGGTGGCCAATATTATAGAAACTATACTTTTAAATGTAATATATTAAATTTATTATGTATGTATTCTTCATTGATCCTTTTACAAAAGATATATTTATACCTTCCCTTTGGTGTTAATATGACAATAATGTGTGAGGAATTGTGGACAACCGCCCCTGAATTCAATGTGATTCTTTCACAAACCACATAAAATGAATTAAGAATCCGTTTAATGAAGATATATGATACATAAGATATATTAATGATAATTTAATAATATATATATATACATAAATATATAAATATATATAATTTACAAACATTCTTTTATTATAACAATAAAAATAGAAAATTTTGTTCATTTGTACATACATCGTATTGCCCCCATGAATGGTGTATTTCATTACACACATTCTTATGTTATAGATTATTATAATATAGTTGTTAAATATATTACTGAAATTTTAATCATTTCCTATGTTCTGGAATAATGATATAAGTATAAGGGTCAATGATATATCAAATTAAGACACATGCATAAAACAATGTGAAAATTACCCAAAATGAAACCCTACCATAGGATTTTTAACAAGTTTATAATATAAGCTTATAATAAAACCATGTATGATAATATATATGAGAATATTATTCTTTAAAATATGAATAATAAACTTATATTTTTTATTCTGGAATCCGATATGATTATTGAGAGAGTAAATACATAAGGTAAGGGGTTTCATATCACGAGTTTCCTTCCCCTGTGTTATTTCAAGATAAACTCGTGTATTTATAAAAAATTTAACTATTTGGTAGAAATGATAGTTTTGAATGTGTTTTTATGAGAGCCATATATAACCCTATCTTATATAATAACTCTATGTTATCTATGATGTGTTTCCTAGAATATTATATCATTCCACTATAATATCTAAAAGATATGTTTAAATTTTTTTCCTGTTTACCAATCTCTTTAAAGGAATATTCTTATTACTTTCCTAAAAAGTGGAATTTATATGATTTTTAACATGTTAAAGGAATTTTCATTTGACATCTTATGACATGTACTGATTTACCCACCATCATTTCAAAAAAGTATCCCTTTTATTTTTTTTAATAGTAAATTTTTCACATATGTTATTATGTATTTTTTTCCAGAGAAATGGGCTTAATAATATATTCAAACATATTTTATAGGTTTCCAATGAAAATTTGTTTCAAAATGTTTTCAAGACATTTTTATATTTTCCTTAAAAATTTTCAATTTTTTTCCAAGAAAATATTTTTTAATATGTTTGGAATCATATTTTAAATTCTATCAGGGAAAAGAGATTTCAAAAATATTTCAGGTCTTCTTTATATCTTTTCAAATAATTTAATAAAAATATCACTAGCAAATGGTTTTATGTATTTAAAATCCATTTTTAAACAAGAAAGTATATTTTACCCATGAATTTTTTTTAAAATTCATTTCAAAATTATTTCACATCAATGATAACATCCATTAGTGTTGATCTTCCCATTATTCGGTAATTATTAAATGATTTAATTCATCTTATTTATATTAATGGAATATATTTTTATGGAATGATCATTATGAAGTGCGTTTCTCTTTCAGAGGTTATATTATTTTGAAACCCACTTCTTTTAATGGGTTATGTTTATGATCATGATTATGAAACTTATCTCCTTCCATGGTTTATGATATGTTCACATGTTTGTGATAACAATTTCATTTCATGGGTTATGATATTTCTATTTACGATCTTTTGGCACATGTATATATGATTTCATTATGTGATGGGTGAGACCTGTATCTTCATCTAATGAATTGGGTAATGATTTATATCTCAGGATATATATAGGGTTGGAACGAAAGATTATTATGATTATTAATATATAACATGAATGATTTATTATTTGGTTCAGAAATAATGTGATGGAATGAGGGTTTTCTCTGTTTAGTATAAAAGTATGAAATGATTATTTACATGTTTCATTAATACAATCCAAGAATGAGGGTTTACTTGGTTTAGTAATAAATGGATTGAATATGGGTTCAACTCGTTCGGTAATGTAATTTTTCATATAATATGGTATTTTCAATGATTCCATGGCTACTATAGACATAAGTATATTCTTAGGTGTTTACACAATTCTAGGTCTTATTCTTATGTTATGCTTTCATATATTATGTTCTCTATTTTCATATGATTAATTTCCTATTAACAGTCAATCTTTATGCCATGATTCATCTTTATGATCATTGATATGCAAGGTATGATCTTCTTAATTTCATGATCTAATTCTCATAAGCTTATTATTATGTTTATTCTTACATTTCTCCCTTGTTTTCCCTTAATAAGACTTTGAGATCACCTATTTATTATGTTTATTCTGATATTTCTCCCTTATTTCCCCTTAATAATCATTTGATCTCACTCGTTTATTATGTTTCCTTTCTCTAGGATATGAATAAAGGCTATCAGCATAAATACTAAAGGTAGTTATCTTTATTAGAGATTTTGAAGATCCTTCATAATGATAGAATATTTTTCCCATATTTCCAAATACAAAAAACAATTATTATATTATAGCATGAAATTTTTTAATGTAATTAATATTTGTCTAAAATGATGTAATACCCATGTATGTTATACTTGGGTCGCTATAGATCATCCCATTAAATGAAATGTATAAATTTTAATTAATATAATTTATTTTTTTAAATCCCAAACCATCTTTTAGGGTCCTTGAAAGTCCAATAAAACCCAAAACATATTTCACCCATCGTATGAGCACCCATGAATAGTTTTCAGCACCTAGGATCCTTCCCCGAAGTGATTTTAATATTTAGGAATGTTATTCGATCATCTTCCAGTTGAATTCATTTTCTAATTTTTATTCTCCCATAATCTCACTTATCCTCCATAGGGTTCCATGGATCTCTATGTTGATTTTTGTATTGAATAAACACTATTTTTGTTCGAGATATAGGTTTTATTCCTTGATCATTGTTTCCATATTTCTCTTTGAGAGTTTATCATTTATGACTTTGTGATTCTAAATTTTTCATAATCGGGGTAGGTGTTTACATCATGATGCCCAGTTAATGTTAATCCTTTATTAAATTGATTAATTTTAAGTGTTTTTACTAAATAAAATTGGAATGTTTTATTGAATAGATTTCAAATTTTTGGAAAACCAAATCTACTATATATACTATAGCTGGGTTCCTCCAGCCTGACTTGTCACCTCCACAAGCAACCACGTCACCTGAAAATAAAAACCTTCCCGCAATTACCCCCAAGCTATCGGGCTCTTCCGCCGAGACGAGTTCTCCGACCTCAAGGCCTTTAATTCGATTCGCTCTGTTTACCTTCTCCTCCGTTCGCACGTAGGGTTCCGACATAACTCGGATTAATCGCTCACTTCACCCTAAATCATTTCTCCTCCCGCTCGCGCTTCACCTGCTGTCGCGCTTCACCTGTTTTCGATCTTCGTTTCCCAGTGCTGTGATTAGGGTTCTTGTCGTTTTGTAGAACCTCCTCCTTCTACGCCTTCTCCACCACTGCATGTTCCTCATCGGTCACATGTGACCTCTATTTATCAATCTCCCATACCTTTCGACATCCCTCTTCTATCCCTCTCGTGCTAACTCCGTCCTCTCCCTATCCATAGTGTTCCCACGATGCTTACCAATCCCATTGCCGCTTCTACTCCAACAATCTAGTGACTGCATCTACCTCACGGTTTCAATCCTTCATTATAATGTGAGATTCCTCTACAATCGACCAGTATGCTTTGTGAGGTTCTCGCATTTGAAGCCCCCCGTCGAGCTAAGGCAGTCTACTCGAAACGACTGACTTCAACATTCATCTATTTGAACCGAAAGCAGTCCATTCCTCTGAAATAGCATCGTCTCTCCATTTGCACCATCTATATGTGAGGTAAATTTTCTTTTACATAGTCTTAACCTTGACGCACTGAAAATCCACATCCAAATCATGATTACTTTTCCTTATACATACATTAACACTATCATGATTTTGCTGCTAATCTCACCTCCGTCTCGCGATTACTTTTCATTCTGTTTCAGGTTTATCTTCTTGGAATTGATGTGCTGCTCACCAACTTATAGTTCTGAGGAGGCCTTATGTGCCTATGGCAAGATCACTATGCTTTACCATTATATATATCTATTCCTTCAACAATATTGAACAGGTGAATCAACATGTACTAACTCATTTTTTCACACATATTTGTATTTGGAATTCTATGTAATTTCTAACTAAATTCCTAATATTGGTGCTGCATATCACCTATCTTGATTCAGAAGAAACATTTGGACTGATTTTGGTTATTTTGACTGCATATGTATCAGCATTGTCGTCTGGCTCTTGCAGCACATCATACAGTAAAGAACGAGTAAGTGTAATTTCATTTAAACATTAACTAAATTTCTCTGTCTCTATTATGCATGCTTTATCTATTGGTCATTGCAATTAAAATAATGTTTACTTAGGTGGTTTTCAGTTAATATTATATACATACAATATATATTTCATTCACTATTGTAGAACAAAATCATATTTTGAATGGGAAAGTGACGTTTCACTTAAAGTTTATAGCTAGAAATTCCAGACTGCTTTTTATGTAAGATTATTCTATCTGCAAGACAAATTATTTGTTTGATCTTTTAATCTCTCTATGTTGATTAAATAATGTTTTTCAGGTTTTGAAAAGTGGGATGGCTCTCTGCTTAACTGTGTGAATTCATGATTTGGAATCATATCCTGTTAATGTATTCTTATCTTTATTAGTCAAAGATTATATCGTGTTTCACTTTATTTAGGAATATGTAATCTATTCGTGGAATAATTTTACGTCATTATGTACAATTTTTTCTATATTTCTTATGCATAAGTGTTTCTAGATTTCTTATAATCACCAAAGTAGGTTGATAGGAATAGTTCTAGATACCCTGTTACGTGATTTTCTGGAGGTAGTTTTTTGGTACACCTAAATTCATATTGGCGTAACATTGACATAATTGTTCTTAGATTTTTTATACATTACTATTTCCATATTGATTATATGACACTGCTTCTAGATTAGTCATTCAAAATTATGTTTTCCTACTTTATGTCAATTTTATGAAACTGTAATATTCATGTTTTAAAAAGTGTGACAGTTTAATCACCATTGACTGTAGTGGAGGTCACATTCTTTAAGTTTTCCCTGTAAATTGTTGACCCCCCTTTCCCCCTTTTTCTTCTAATTTACCTATTCGAATCACTCATATCAGGATCAAACTTCTTTTTTGGTGGTCTAATGACATTATTTGGAGGTAAGATATAATGATATTAATAGAACTTTTTTAGGTTCAGTATTATTTTTTCATTTATTGAAATGATTTGACCTTCCCGCATTTGTCGTCTTCTTCATTCAAACTAATGCCATTGCCTCATTCTTAACTATTAGTGGGTGTTTTTCAATCGGATTCCCACACTTTCAGTCATAGCAAGATGGAATTGCTTTACTGCAGATGCACAATGACTTCCTGTGGAGGTAATATTTACTGATGTTAATCAAACTTGTATGTATGAAATATTTTTTTAACATATTCAAACATGTTTTCTTCTATTTTTATAGATTTTAGTATGTCAATACCACCCTCCCCATAAATTATTCATCATCTTTTCACCATTATGCTCTTATTTATCTTTTTAAATATATGTTTACATTTATTTCACATTGTTTTGTTTTCTATTTTTTTAACTAAAAAACAATTTTAAATATTTAGAAACACATTTAGAAATATACATATTCTTCCTAAGTTGGGTTTGAAAAATATTTATCATTTTACCCCCGAGTCGGAGAACCAAATGGAGAGTGGACTCCTCTACTATGTCATAATTTTCTAAGGCATATCCATCAGTAAGGAACTTGATGTTGTAAATTAGCCTCTGCTTTTATAGGGGGAAGCCTACCATGTTGCGGCTCTTGGCCTTGAGGTTGAAGATGATGTCTCAAAACATCACCTCCAATGGGAACATCTTCTCTATAAGGGTTTTCACAAATATTTTCATTTCACCCCTCTGGGTGCAAACCAACTTGATTGTAGATTCCTCTTTTGTTTTGTACACTCCCAAATCATGACTAACCTCAGGCTCATTGCTGTTGAAAACCAGCTGGTGCTTATGAAGGGGAACATCTTCCATGACACGAATCATTGTCTTTAGGCTGGTGATGGTCTCCAAACACCTCAACTAAAACTAGAACATGTTCCCTTAAAATTATTTCACAAAAAACATTATTCCAACCCTATAGAGTGTAGATTTCTCATTAATGTAGTATTTTTAAATAGAACCCCAATCATAAAGCATGTAATCATCAAAAACCAGTCTCTATTCATCAATGGGGAATTTTTTTTTATCTGTATATGAACCGGAAAGGGATAGTTTTCCCATTATTAGTTTCCAAAAAATTTAGTGTACCATCCATCAGTGGATGAAGTACATAGAAGATGGAGTCCATTTTCATTTTTCAATATTCCATGGTATGCTCAACGTCAAAATGGATGGAGAAAAAAAAACGGCTTCTGATCTTGTGGGGGAATTACCTCCTTCCCAGATTTTCTTTGTGTGTTATAAACATCCAAGATACATCCATACATGATTTATGATCTTTATTCATCCAGGGTTGCTGCTGGCCAACTTTTTCATAAATATCTACATATCAAAACTATAAGTATGTGGATGGAGTAGGGCTTTCTCAACCCCATTTGTTTTGTTTACTTCATTCATATATAACCTGAAATACTATTACAAATGTTCCATGATGATAAATGCAGTACAATTAAAATCGTGTTTGTTCTGTTTAATCTTTATATATTTCATTAAATGGTTGAAAATTCATGCTGTAGTTTCAAAATTTTTCATTTCTTGTCATTTTAATGCTCTCAAATTTCCTTTTTTAACCCTCCCCTCTTTCACATACATTGTTTCCAAATTAATTATGCATACATTTGATACTATTTTCCATTAATTTTCCCAATTGTTTACTATGTAATATCCATTATAAATATTAAAGGGAGTTACTGTGCATATTATATTTCTATCAATTTTACTCTATAGTCTTTGACCAAATTGTTAGAAACAAATTCAATGAAAAGACTGTTAGAACATGATTTCAAATAATAGAGTATCAGTGAATTAGAAGAAGTCAAAACTGATTTCACCTAAGATACTTCTTAATCATAGTACATGAAAATTAAATTCAATATATATCAAGTCAAGATGAAAATGAAAATTGAATAGGCTATAGTTTTCTAAAAATTTATTGTTTCTCTAATTAGATATACCTTGTGTATTGATGTTGAAACCTTGACAATTTTTTATCCATCCTTTTATTTCCTAGAGGATTCATCAAATGCTTGCAAGTGTCGGTCGGGAATATCCATAAGAGATCATGAAAAACAAATTTGGTTTGCACTACCAATTATCCACTAGAATAAAAGTATTTTATAACGGTTCTTTTAGATGTTGGAAGGAGAAGGTGCATATCTCTTCTTTTTCAAACGATTGATCTTAAGATAAAATTCCTACTCAGGTTTTACACTTTTTTATTCTATTTTATTTGTAATGTATTTTGAAATTGGAGCCTATATTTTTAAATAGATTCCTAATTGTTTTTGATTCTCTAGATTGAATTTGTTAACTTGATATGTATTTTTACCTTGTTATCATATGTTTTTCAAGTTCATTACCTAGAATTGTTTTTCATGTTCATCTGTGTCATTGTTTTTTTATTTTCTCTCTCTTTCATGTATCTTTTTTTCTCATTATTTTTTACTTTAGTTCTTACATTACTGTATCTTTTCATTTTTTTTCCTGAATTCTCTACTCCACTGAAGGTATTATTTTTATTCTGATTCTTTTTTAATTTTTTAATATACAATAATTTTTTAATTTTTATCTCTCTGATCTTATTTTATAACAGTAACTCTCTGGTCATTTCAAGAGAGCCCATCAAATTCATCCATTGAAATAAATTATTAAAACAGAAACAGTTCTTATTTTTTCATGAATGCTTGAATAATGGGATTCCTGGCTAGGTTTGTATCAAATCGCAATTCAATCCAGGATTGTTCTTATCAAATAGGGAACTCTTCTTTTATATGACATCATTTTTAGATTGTAATCATCCTATTATAATTTTTATTGAATCCTTTTGAGGCAGTGAATAAGAAACCATTTAGGGATTATATCGTAAGAAAAACTCAATGAGTAAAATGGGATAATTATTAAATATTTTCCTTCAAACATTCAATACATACAGTATACTGTATAGACTTTTATATTTTATTTTTACCAGTATTTTCTTTTTGTATTTTATGTATTCAATATTAATCATTGAGTGGTTTATTTGAAACTTATATGATTAACCTTCAATTCAAGTGAAGGATCCATGTGGGATGGTGGCATCAAGGGGGATGGTAGAATAGAAAGGTGAGGTCGACGGGGATTTCCCAGTCAAGAGGCTAGGTATTGGCTGTAAGCTTCCCCTACTTACTGGAATGAATCTACCTGCCCAAGATGCTCCTTGAACCTCTGGTCAATCAAACTTTGTGTTTATTTCACTTTAAACTATTTATAGTAAGACCTAACATTTTCCTTGTATTTTATCCACAACATCTTATAGATGCAATGATGATTTCTAGCACCAAATGCTTCTTATTGATCTTGGTATCCAGTGGTAGTTGTGGGGCGGTGATGCCATGACAGATGAGAATTGCATAAGGTGGGGACCGGAGGTGGATGAAATCATAGGAAGCTATAATTGCTTGTGTGTTTACTATTACTAGATTTTGGAGATTCCAACATCATGAAACTGTGTCACACTGAGGGAATGCATGTGTAGTGGATCATTTTCTTTTGTCTCAATTATTAGTTTATTGTACTTAAATTATATGTCACTTTTGATGCATGTTTTTAAAAATTGGACCATGTACTTTGTTTTAGCAGTGGATCTGAGCAGTAGTTATTTTTCTAGATCATTGGAATATATATTTTATTTCATCACTGGATCATATTTTTAAAATTTAGCAGTGGATATTTTCATGACCCACTATATGTCATTTACTATACTGGTACTCTCTGTGTCATATCTCCTTCATGTATATTTCATTATGTTATCTTTTGATGTACCATTCATTATGAAGAAAAAGAATAGTCTTTCCCAAATCTTATATTTATCATGATGGTTACCTTGAGACCATGATATGATATTGGCCCCAAAAACATATATTTTCTTTCCATTCATTCTTAATGTGATTTTTTTGGGGAATAGCTAAACAGGGAATCATGTGATGAAACATCTATATATCTATATGTATACTAAAGTTGTCCCAAATATGTTGTACATTCTTTGATATAGAATTATATTTTATTTCATTTATTGTTTTAACAGTTTTGATTGAGTTTTTTTCAGGTTTTATGTATGGATATATAAGGAAGAAGTTGATAAGTCAGTTGGAGTGTTTTGTTGGCCTAAACCACTAGGTTCCCCTTAGGATCATACTAGGGCCGGCTAGGATGTGCTAGGAAGGAGGCGCTTTTCTTCTCCACACCAGCAACCTGGTAACTTCCTGTTGCAGGTTAATATGTTGTTACTTATACTCACATTAATTTCAGATAAATGATTTGATTTTTCTCTTGATAAAAATGCAATGTTAAGGGGGCATTCTGCATGTCTATCGGTGGAAGACTGTTAGTGGGCAGCTGCATACACCACTGGATTTGGTTGTTGCAGATTCATGATAATTTTATGTTAACATCTTTTACGATAATATATTGTTTCCCTTAATTGTTTTAGATAGACAGAAACATCCAAGGTGCTTTGAAGCTTCTCTGTAGTGGAGATCTCCCCCAAGATCACAAGTTTGATTTATCTATTTCTCAAGATTTTAGGTTTGATTTCCATCTTCACTCTTTCTCCTGTTTCATCAATTTGAATTTCTAAACATCAGAAATTCTTCGCAGTTTGTTGAGTGACATTAATTGGCCCAATTGCCATGGGGTGACTGTAGTTCTGCTTCTACAAATTGCCTATTTTAGATTATGTTACCTAATTTGTTTTGATGATTACTTGAGTTATATATGTATGATTGGGGTGATATTTACTGATTTGGAAAGCTTATAAGATTATTGAAAACAATCGTAACTACATAAAAGTCTAGCTAGATCATTTATGTACTCAAATGTTGGCCCAAAGTTGTTGTACTTCTGCTGTTATAGAATTATCTATTATTTATTTTATTATTTTATTAGTTAAAAATGTGTTTATTTTGGTGTTTCATCCTTTAAGTTGGGATCAAGCCTTTGAATGCATGGTGTTCTAATGACAATCAATGTTATGTCAGGCCCTTCACCTCTATTAACTTCACCCTCACCCAACATACTTATCCAACCATTTGATTTCTTTATTTTTAGTTACATGACAATCATTCCAACTTTAACATATTATAAAAATCATAATTTAGTTACTCCATTTGAATCATTTTTTCATTTATGTAATTGATTTCACCATTATGAATTTCTAATATAAATTTCTATTCCTTATTAATTGAACTAAATATTTAATATTATTTTTATTATTTTTTAACCATTTCTCTACCTTTTATTCAACAATTATGTACCACTCATTTATGTTTTAAATATATTTAATTTTAATATGAATTATTAAGTTCAAAAAAACATATCTACTCTTTTCATTGACTACAACATGAAATTTCCAGACATATCATATTTTATCTATTGATTACGTTATTTATTTTTTTAACAGGTCAATATGGATATGAATTTAAAGATGAAGATTCAACTCCACGGGTTGCTAATTTGGATTCTCCTACTCCAACATTTTATGTTTAAGGACAAATTTGACGATAAATATTTATTCATATTATAGTTGTTGGGTATGCTAACTTTCAGCTATCAACCCAGCAGCCAGCCTGTCTCTACATCCTCCTCAACAACACCATGGCTGCCACCTTCCCCTTAAACCACACACTTGCCCTCCAACCCATGGGCCTCTGCAACACTTTGGCCGACATCTCCACCTGTTATGGTTCTTTGCTACATTTCGGTGATATGTATTTGATAACAGGCCATTCATCTTTCTATGGGGTTTTTATGAGCAGGAATTTCAGTGTCTCCATCTGGTACTGCACCCAATTCTCAAGCTCCCGAAGCCATGAGTACCGGTTCCTGGTCGCTTGCTGGTATGGATTCATCTCATCAGCATGACATAAAGGTACCCAAACCAACTGAATATGTTTTACTGTTAATTTAATTGTTGGAAATTTCAGCTCCTCCCTTAGGTCAAGCTGCTCCAGGACACAACACCATGGGACTACAGTTTGGCAGGAGCTCTGGCACAGGTTTAAAGAAGAATGGAAAACCAGGAGTGGCAGTGACATCAACTTATCTTTTCATATCAATATTGAACTAAAACTTTATTTCATATTGCATTGGGATGGTTCTTCTATTATGCATTGGTTATAACCCACCAGCAGCTGGGTTTGCTGATCTATGAAACAAAAAGAATGATGTAATTGCATGGTAATTGATAATAAGCATTATTCAGTTATTTTCAACATTGTGTCTTAATTTTCCTTTCCTCTATAGTCTATACTATTAATAGATTCTGTAGATATTCTTAATATGTTTTATTCACATTTTTTATGAAACTGTTGTTCCTTTCAATGAATTATTTCCACTTAATTTAGGTTACTAATTACTAGTCATTGTACAGTTAACAACTTTCCCAGTTTCTTTTATTTTTCCAAAATATTGTATTGCCTCAATAAAAGCAGTGAATCATATCGTCATTAGAACACATGAACTAAGAATTCTGTTTTATCACCGTGCAAATGCACGGGTGAGTACTAGTTACTACACATTCAGAGTGCTAGTACGATCCAATTGCCTAGAGTGATCATGATGGGTATCCTCTATATGAATTTTTTATTACCATTATAATTGTGTATGGATTAATCAAAGAAATATTTCTCAGAGTTATCTCACTAATTGGATACCTTTGGAACAGTTGAATGGAAAATTTAAAAAAAATGAAACTCGTCCAATTAAATGCATGAAAAATCCTAGGATCAATGCACAATCATAAATTTATCAGTTCACAAAATATTTTTTTATTTAAAATAAATCACTATCTTTTTAAAATCCAATAAAAAAATATTTGGTAACTCAATTACCAATATTTCCATCAAATCATATTATCTGTAGGTTTCTTCTTCGGTCTATGTGGACTCGATAACCCATGTTGTACTACAAGAGACCATTTAAACCATATACCATGAATAATTTTGTTGGTAACCACTTCTATATAGCTATATATTCATTATGGATATCCTCTTAAAACTACCTTATGTTGATGGAAAATAATGAAAAAAGGGATGGCATATCATGTAGCTCGTGATCAGTTTGTACTTTGGGGTTGAAAAAGTAAATTATTTGTTTATAGAAGGATATTAAGTAGACAAAAATAAAATTACGGGGGATGTTTTATAGAAACCATTCATGTATATCTTTTAATAAAACTATTTAAATTTTTTTTGATACCAAAAATGTTTTCATATACATATATTTTCATTTATTCAGAATATCCCTTATGTCATTACATTTTTATCGGTTTCTGGATGTTATCATTTTCATATGCTTTTCTCTATCACTCTTTATTATAGCACGATGGTAATATTTTTCAACCATATCCATGTTTTCACATTCCACCAATGTTCTTCCATGTGGAAACAGATTTATTTATAACTATAGGTAACTATTATAGTTCAAAATTTCCCTTTTTAAGAGATGTTATATTATTCGTTGGTTTGATGTGGTTTTCTATGAATAAAACATTATAGTATTAAAACATAGATAACCTATATTAATTTCAAGTGAGGTATTAATTTTATGGGTTTATAAATTAACACCCTGAGATTTTGAGAATTATATATATTTTGAATTAATTTAACTTTTCATTATTTTCCATCTCACATGAAACTGAAAATAGTTCTTTATATATATATATATATATATATATTAACAATATTTCAAGCATTCATATCACATTAAAAACCATCTTTTCATTCACTACCCACATGACCAAATTGACTTGCACTACAAGAATCACTGAATCGATGTATGATGCATACAACACTAGATTGGCATTTCATGTATGAAATACTATTTTCTTGAAGGATATCCATTTAATAATAATATAAATTATGACAAATTTAGAAATATTATTTGATAATATAAATTTAATTTTCTCATTCATAATGTCAAAATATTCCTTGGGTGAATTTTATACATTTTCCAGAGAAACATATCTTTTTTGATGAATAATAAAAATTAATGCAATTTTTGTAAAAAAGTATTTTTATAAAAAATTATTAATGATAAATTATATTTTATATATTTTTAGTCACATTAGATCAATTATACATCTACTTATTAAATTAATTTCATTATAAATCAATTTTACATAACAATTGAATATAAAAACATAACAAACATTTGATTATTTTTATACTCTAAAAATCCATTATTTCACCATGAATGTGGGATTTGGGTTAATCACAATTTTCCAACATCTATGATTAGAAAACAGGATTCTATAATAAATACTAAAATGATAAAATTGGGGAATCATAGTTGTTAATGAACCAAATAATTAAAAGCCACATATTTTTGTAAGGATGAAGTTTTTCTCAACAATTATAGTCCATTAAGTTTTATCCATTTTTTAGGATCATTAGGTGATATTGACCACCCATTATTGGATACCATAAGGTATTTACAAAAGCTCAACTTCCCCTCCAATATATAATGGAATGCATTCTACCGCTTCTACACACCATGAAAACCTATTATGATCGGAATATTTAAACCCAAATTTGCCTCCCAACAATCCTACCATAGAACTTGAAGCCTCATTTTGTGCATAATCCCTCTCAAAGATTTTTTTTGGAACAAATCAATAGGTTTTACCAGATGAAAAGATTACGTCTTATCCAAAGAACCCACCATTTTTTTCATTCTCCACCCCCTCAACTTCTTTTATTAACTTCTTGATTGAAAAACAATGTATCATAAAAACATTAGTATATTATTATGACATGTTTATTTCTTACACATACCAACCCCTCCATCTAATGGATATTGAACACACTATTTCAGTGTATGGATAACTACTACCGCATAAAATAATTATTGTTCATTTCTCCATTCCCACGTATCTCGGTGGCCAATATTATAGAAACTATACTTTTAGATGTAATATATTAAATTTATTATGTATTTATTCTTCATTGATCCTTTTACAACACATATATTTTTACCTTCCCTTTGGTGTTAATATGACAATAATGTGTGAGGAATTGTGGACAACCGCCCCTGAATTCAATGTGATTCTTTCACAAACCACATAAAATGCATTAAGAATCCGTTTAATGAACATATATGATATATAAGATATATTAATGATTATTTAATAATATATATATATATACATAAATATATATACATATATAATTTACAAACATTCTTTTATTATAACAATAAAAATAGAAAATTGTGTTCATTTGTACATACATCGTATTGCCCCCATGAATGGTGTATTTCATTACACACATTCTTATGTTATAGATTATTATAATATAGTTATTAAATATATTACTGAAATTTTAATCATTTCCTATGTTCTGGAATAATGATATAAGTATAATGGTCAATGATATAACAAATTAAGACACATGCAGAAAACAATGTGAAAATTACCCAAAATGAAACCCTACCATAGGATTTTTAACAAGTTTATAATATAAGCTTATAATAAAACCATGTATGATAATATATATGAGAATATTATTCTGTAAAATATGAATAATAAACTTATATTTTTTATTCTGGAATCCGATATGATTATTGAGAGAGTAAATACATAAGGTAAGGGGTTTCATATCACGAGTTTCCTTCCACTATGTTATTTCAAGATAAACTCGTGTATTTATAAAAATTTTAACTATTTGGTAGAAATGATAGTTATGAATGTGTTTTTATGAGAGCCATATATAACCCTATCTTATATACTAAATCTATGTTATCTATGATGTGTTTCCTAGAATATTATATCATTCCACTATAATATCTAAAAGATATGTTTAAATTTTTTTCCTATTCACCAATCTATTTAAAGGAATATTCTTATTACTTTCCTAAAAAGTGGAATTTATATGATTTTTAACATGTTAAAGGAATTTTCATTTGACATCTTATGACATGTACTGATTTACCCACCATCATTTCAAAAAAGTATCCCTTTTATTTTTTTTAATAGTAAATTTTTTAGATATGTTATTATGGATTTTTTTCCAGAGAAATGGGCTTAATAATATATTCAAACATATTTTACAAGTTTCCAATGAAAATTTGTTTCAAAATGTTTTCAAGACATTTTTATATTTTCCATAAAAATTTTCAATTTTTTTCCAAGAAAATATTTTTTAATATGTTTGGAATCATATTTTAAATTCTATCAGGGAAAAGAGATTTCAAAAATATTTCAGGTCTTCTTTATATCTTTTCAAATAATTTAATAAAAATATCACTAGAAAATGGTTTTATGTATTTAAAATCCATTTTTAAACAAGAAAGTATATTTTACCCATGAAATTTTTTTAAAAGTCATTTAAAAATTATTTCACATCTATGATAACATCCATTAGTGTTGATCATCCCATTATTCGGTAATTATTAAATGATTTAATTCATCTTATTTATATTAATGGAATATATTTTTATGGAATGATCATTATGAAGTGTGTTTCTCTTTCAGAGGTTATATTATTTTGAAACCCACTTCTTTTAATGGGTTATGTTTATGATCATGATTATGAAACTTATCTCCTTCCATGGTTTATGATATATTCACATGTTTATGATAACAATTTCATTTCATGGGTTATGATATTTCTATTTACGATCTTATGGCACATGTATATATGATTTCATTATGTGATGGGTGAGACCTGTATCATCATCTAATGAATTGGGTAATGATTTATATCTCATGATATATATAGGGTTGGAACGAGAGATTATTATGATTATTAATATATAACATGAATGATTTATTATTTGGTTCATAAATAATGTGATGGAATGTGGTTTTTCTCTGTTTAGTATACAAGTATGAAATGATTATTTTCATGTTTCATTAATACAATCCCAGAATGAGGGTTTACTTGGTTTAGTAATAAATGGATGGAATATGGGTTCAACTCGTTCGGTAATGTAATTTTTCATATAATATGGTATTTTCAATGATTCCATGGCTACTATGGACATAAGTGTATTCTTAGGTGTTTACACAATTCTAGGTCTTATTCTTATGTTATGCTTTCATATATTATGTTCTCTATTTTTATATGATTAATTTCCTATAAACTGTCAATCTTTATGCCATGATTCATCTTTATGATCATTGATATGCAAGGTATGATCTTCTAAATTTCATGATCTAATTCTCATAATCTTATTATTATGTTTATTCTTACATTTCTCCCTTGTTTTCCCTTAATAAGCCTTTGAGATCACCTATTTATTATGTTTATTCTGATATTTCTCCCTTATTTCTCCTTAATAATCATTTGATCTCACTCGTTTATTATGTTTCCTTTCTTTAGGATATGAATAAAGGCTATCAGTAGAAATACTAAAGGTAGTTATCTTTATTAGAGATTTTGAAGATCCTACATAATGATAGAATATTTTTCCCATATTTCCAAATACAAAAAACAATTATTATATTATAGCATGAAATTTTTTAATGTAATTAATATTTGTCTAAAATGATGTAATACCCATGTATGTTATACTTGGGTCGCTATAGATCATTCCGTTTATTGACATGTATAAATTTTAATTAATATAATTTATTTTTTTAAATCCCAAACCATCTTTTAGGGTCCTTGAAAGTCCAATAAAACCCAAAACATATTTCACCCATCCTATGAGCACCCATGAATAGTTTGCAGCACCTAGAATCCTTCCCCGAAGTGATTTTAATATTTAGGAATGCTATTCGATCATCTTCCAGTTGAATTCATTTTCTAATTTTTATTCTCCCATAATCTCACTTATCCTCCATAGGGTTCCATGGATCTCTATGTTGATTTTAGTATTGAATAAACACTATTTTTGTTCGAGATATAGGTTTTATTCCTTGATCATTGTTTCCATCTTTCTCTTTTAGAGTTTATCATTTATGACTTTGTGATTCTAGATTTTTCGTAATCGGGGTAGGTGGTTACATCATGATGCCCAATTAATGTTAAACCTTTATTAAATTGATTAATTTTAAGTGTTTTTACTAAATAAAATTGGAATGTTTTATTGAATAGATTTCAAATTTTTGGAAAACCAAATCCACTATATATACTAAAGCTGGGTTCCTCCAGCCTGACTTGTCACCTCCACAAGCAACCACGTCACCTGAAAATAAAAACCTTCCCGCATTTACCCCCAAGCTATCGGGCTCTTCCGCCGAGATGAGTTCTCCGACCTCAAGGCCTTTCATTCGCTTCACTCTATTTACCTTCTCCTCCGTCCGCACCTAGGGTTCCGACATAACTCCGATCAATCGCTCACTTCACCCTAAATCATTTCTCCTCCCGCTCGCGCTTCACCTGCTGTCGCGCTTCACCTGTTTTCGATCTTCGTTTCCCAGTGCTGTGATTAGGGTTCTTGTCGTTTTGCAGAACCTCTTCCTTCTACGCCTTCTCCACCACTGCATGTTCCTCATAGGTCACATGTGACCTCTATTTATCAATATCCCATACCTTTCGACATCCCTCTTCTGTCCCTCTCGTGCTAAATCCGTCCTCTCCCTATCCATAGGGTTCCCACGATGCTTACCCATCCCATTGATGCTTCTACTCCTGCAATCTAGCGACTGCATCTACCTCACGGTTTCAATCCTTCATTATTATGTGAGATTCCTCTACAATCAACCAGTAAGCTTCGTGAGGTTCTCGCATTTGAAGCCCCCCGTCGAGCTAAGGCAGTCTACTCGAAACGACTGACTTCAACATTCGTCTATTTGAACTGAAAGCAGTCCATTCCTCTGAAATAGCATCGACTCTCCATTTGCACCATCTATATGTGAGGTAAATTTTCTTTTACAGAGTCTTAACCTTGACGCACTGCAAATACACATCCAAATCATGATTACTTTTCCTTATACATACATTAACACTATCATGTTTTTGCTTCTAATCTCACCTCCGTCTCGCGATTACTTTTCATTCTGTTTCATGTTTATCTTCTTGGCATTGACGTGCTGCTCACCAAGTTATAGTTCTGAGGAGGCCTTATGTGCCTATGGCAAGATCATTATGCTTCACCATTATATATATCTATTCCTTCAACAACATTGAACAGGTGAATCAACATGTACTAACTCATTTTTTCACACATATTTGTATTTGGAATTCTATGTAATTTGTAACTACATTCCTAAGATTGGTGCTGCATATCACCTATCTTGATTCAGAAGAAACATTTGGACTGATTTTGGTTATTTTGACTGCATACGTATCAGCATTGTCGTCTGGCTCTTGCAGCACATCATACAGTAAAGCACGAGTAAGTGTAATTTCATTTAAACATTTACTAAATTTCTCTGTCTCTATCATGCATGCTTTATCTATTTGTCATTGCAATTAAAATAATGTTTACTTAGGTGGTTTTCAGTTAAAATTATATACATACAATATATATTTCATTCACTATAGTAGAACAAAATCATATTTTGAATGGGAAAGTGACGTTTCTGTTGAAGTTTATAGCTGGAAATTCCAGACTGCTTTTTATGTAAGCTTATTCTATCTGCAAGACAAATTATTTGTTTGATCTTTTCATCTCTCTATGTTGATTTAATCATGTTGTTCAGGTTTTGAAATGTGGGATGGCTCTCTGCTTAACTGTGTGAATTCATGATTTGGAATCATATCCTGTTAATGTATTCTTATCTTTATTGGTCAAAGATTATATCGTGTTTCAATTTATTTAGGAATATATAATCTATTCGTGGAAGAATTTTACGTCATTATGTACAATTGTTTCTAGATTTCTTATGCATAAGTGTTTCTAGATTTCTTATAATCACCAAAGTAGGTTGATAGGAATAGTTCTAGATACCCTGTTACGTGATTTTCTGGAGGTAGTTTTTTGGTACACCTAAATTCATATTGGCGTAACATTGACATATTTGTTTTTAGATTTTTTATACATAACTGTTTCCATATTGATTATATGACACTGCTTCTAGATTACTCATTCAAAATTATGTTTTCCTACTTTATGTAAATTTTATGAAACTGTACTATTCATGTTTTAAAAAGTGTGACAGTTTAATCACCATTGACTGTAGTGGAGGTCACATTCTTTAAGTTTTCCCTGTAAATTGTTGACCCCCCTTTCCCCCTTTTTCTTCTAATTTACCTATTCGAATTACTCATATCAGGATCAAACATCTTTTTTGGTGGTCTAATGACATTATTTGGTGGTAAGATATATTGATATTAATATAACTTTTTTAGGTTCAGTATTATTTTTTCATTTATTGAAATGATTTGACCTTCCCGCATTTGTCGTCTTCTTCATTCAAACTAATGCCATTGCCTCATTCTTAACTATTAGTGGGTGTTTTTCAATCGGATTCCCACACTTTCAGTCATAGCAAGATGGAATTGCTTTACTGCAGATGCACAATGACTTCCTGTGGAGGTAATATTTACTGATGTTAATCAAACTTGTATGTATGTAATATTTTTTTAACATATTCAAACTTGTTTTCTTCTATTTTTATAGATTTTAGTATGTCAATACCACCCTCCCCATAAATTATTCATCATCTTTTCTCCATTATGCTCTTATTTATCTTTTAAAATATATGTTTACATTTATTTCACATTGTTTTGTTTTATATTTTTTTAACTAAAAAAACAATTTTAAATATTTAGAAACACATTTAGAAATATACATATTCTTCCTAAGTTGGGTTTGAATAATATTTATCATTTTACCCCCGAGTCGGAGAACCAAATGGAGAGTGGACTCCTCTACTATGTCATAATTTTCTAAGGCATATCTATCAGTAAGCAACTTGATGTTGTAAATTAGCCTCTGCTCTTATAGGGGGAAGCCTACCATGTTGCGGCTCTTGGCCTTGAGGTTGAAGATGATGTCTCAAAACATCACCTCCAATGGGAACATCTTCTCTATAAGGGTTTTCACAAATATTTTCATTTCACCCCTCTGGGTGCAAACCAACTTGATTGTAGATTCCTCTTTTGTTTTGTACACTCACAAATCATGACTAACATCAGGCTCATTGCTCTTGAAAACCAGCTGGTGCTTATGAAGGGGAACATCTTCCATGACACGAATCATTGTCTTCAGGCTGGTGATGGTCTCCAAACACCTCAACTAAAACTAGAACATGTTCCCTTAAAATTATTTCACAAAAAACATTATTCCAACCCTATAGAGTGTAGATTTCTCATTAATGTAGTATTTTTAAATAGAACCCCAATCATAAAGCATGTAATCATCAAAAACAAGTCTCTATTCATCAATGGGGAATTTTTTTTATCTGGATATGAACTGGAAAGGGATAGTTTTCCCATTATTAGTTTCCACAAAATTTAGTGTACCATCCATCAGTGGATGAAGTACATAGAAGATGGAGTCCATTTTCATTTTTCAATATTCCATGGTATGCTCAACCTCAAAATGGATGGAGAAAAAAAAACGGCTTCTGATCTTGTGGGGGAATTACCTCCTTCCTAGATTTCCTTTGTGTGTTACAAACATCAAAGCTACATCCATACATGATTTATGAGCTTTATTCATCCAGGGTGGCTGCTGGCCAACTTTTTCACAAATATCTACATATAAAAACTATAAGTATGTGGATGCAGTAGGGCTTTCTCGAACCCATTTGTTTTGTTTACTTCATTCATATATAACCTGAAATACTATTACAAATGTTCCATGTTGATAAATTCAGTACAATTAAAATCGCGTTTGTTCTTTTTAATCTTTATATATTTCATTAAACGGTTGAAAATGCATGCTGTAGTTTCAAAATTTGTCATTTCTTGTCATTTTAATGCTCTCAAATTCCCTTTTTTTAACCCTCCCCTCTTTCACATACATTGTTTCCAAATTAATTAGGCATACATTTGATACTATTTTCCATTAATTTTCCCAATTGTTTACTATGTAATATCAATTATAAATATTAAAGGGAGTTATTGTGCATATTATATTTCTATCAATTTTACTCTATAGTCTTTGACCAAATTGTTAGAAACAGATTCAATGAAAAGACTGTTAGAACATGATTTCAAATAATAGAGTATCAGTGAATTAGAAGAAGTCAAAACAGATTTCACCTAAGATACTTCTTAATCATAGTACATGAAAATGAAATTCAATATAGATCAAGTCAAGATGAAAATGAAAATTGAATAGGCTATAGTTTTCTAAAAATTTATTGTTTCTCTAATTAGATATACCTTGCGTATTGATGTTGAAACCTTGACTATTTTTTATCCATCCTTTTATTTCCTACAGGAGTCATCAAATGCTTGCAAGTGTCGGTCGGCAATATCCATAAGAGATCATGAAAAAAAAATTGGTTTGCACTACCAATTATCCACTAGAATAAAAGTATTTTATAAAGGTTGTTTTAGATGTTGGAAGGAGAAGGTGCATATCTTTTCTTTTTCAAACGATGGATCTTAAGATAAAATTCCTACTCAGGTTTTACACTTTTTGATTCTATTTTATTTGTAATGTATTTTGAAATTGGAGCCTATATTTTTAAATAGATTCCTAATTGTTTTTGATTCTCTAGATTGAATTTGTTAACTTGATATGTATTTTTACCTTGTTATCATACGTTATTCAAGTTCATTACCTATAATTTTTTTTCATGTTCATCTGTGTCATTGTTTTTTTATTTTCTCTCTCTTTCGTGTAACTTTTTTTCTCATTCTTTTTTACTGTAGTTCATACATTACTGTATCTTTTCATTTTTTTCCTGAATTATCTACTCCACTGAAGGTATTATTTTTATTCTGATTCTTTTTTAATTTTTTAATATACAATAATTTTTTAATTTTTATCTCTCTGATCTTATTTTATAACAGTAACTCTCTGGTCATTTCAAGAGAGCCCATCAAATTCATCCATTGAAATAAATTATTAAAACAGAAACAATTCTTATTTTTTCATGAATTCTTGAATAATGGGATTCTTGGCTAGGTTTGTATCAAATCAAAATTCAATCCAGGATTGTTCTTATCAAATAGGGAACTCTTATTTTATATGACATAATTTTTATATTGTAATCATGCTATTATAATTTTTATTGAATCCTTTTGAGGCAGGGAATAAGAAACCATTTAGGGATGATACCGTAAAAAAAACTCAATGAGTAAAATGGGATAATTATTAAATATTTTCCTTCAAACCTTCAATACATACAGTATACTATATAGACTTTTATATTTTATTTTTACCAGTCTTTTATTTTTGTATTTTATGTATTCAATATTAATCATTGAGTGGTCTATTTGAAACTTATATGATTAACCTTCTATTCAAGTGAAGGATCCATGTGGGATGGTGGCATCAAGGGGGTTGGTAGAATAGAATGGTGAGGTTGACGAGGATTGCCCAGTCAAGAAGATAGGTATTGGCTGTAAGCTTCCCCTACTTACTGGAACGAATCTACCTGCCCAAGATGCTCCTTGAACCTCTTGTCAATCAAACTTTGTGTTTATTTCACTTTAAACTGTTTATAGTAAGACCTAACATTTTCCTTGTATTTTATCCACAACATCTTATAGATGCAAAGATGATTTCTAGCACCAAATGCTTCTTATTGATCTTGGTATCCAGTGGTAGTTGTGGGGCGGTGATGCCATAATGGATGAGAATTGCATAAGGTTGGGGCCGGAGGTTGATGAAATCATAGGAAGCTATAGTTTCTTGTGGGTTTACTATTACTAGATTTTGGAGATTCCAACATCATGAAACTGTGTCACACTGAGGGAATGCATGTGTAGTGGATCATTTTCTTTTCTCTCAATTATTAGTTTATTTTACTTAAATTAGATGTCACTTTTGATGCATGTTTTTAAAAATTGGACCATGTACTTTGTTTTAGCAGTGGATCTGAGCAGTGGTTGTTTTCCTAGATCATTGGAATATATATTTTATTTCATCACTGGATCATGTTTTTTAAATTTAGCAGTGGATATTTTCATGACCCACTATATGTCATTTACTATACTGGTACTCTGTGTGTCATATCTCCATCATGAATATTTCATTTTTTTATCTTTTGATGTTCCATTAATTATAAAGAAAAAGAATAGTATTTCCCAAATCTTATATTTATCATGATGGTTACCTTGAGACCATGATATGATATTGGCCCCAAAAACATATATTTTCTTTCCATTCATTCTTAATGTGATTTTTTTGGGGAATAGATAAACAGGGAATCATGTGCTGAAACATCTATATATCTATATGTATACTAAAGTTGTCCCAAATATGTTGTACATTTTTTTCTATAGAATTATATTTTATTTCATTCTTTGTTTTAACAGTTTTGATTGAGTTTATTTTAGGTTTTATGTATGGATATATAAGGAAGAAGTTGATAAGTCAGTTGGAGGGTTTTGTTGGCGTAAACCACTAGGTTCCCCTTAGGATAATACTAGGGCCGGCTAGGATTTGCTAGGAAGTAGGCGCTTTTGTTCTCCACACCAGCAACCTGGTAACATCTTGTTGCGTGTTAATATGTTGTTACTTATACTCACATTAATTTCAGATAAATGATTTGATTTTTCTCTTGATACAAATGCAATGTTAAGGGGGGCATTCTGCATGTCTATCGGTGGAAGACTATTAGTGGGCAGCTGCATACACCACTGGATTTGGTTGTTGCAGATTCATGATACTTTTATGTTAACATCTTTTACGATAATATATTGTTTCCCTTAATTGTTTTAGATAGACAGAAACATCCAAGGTGCTTTGAAGCTTCTCTGTAGTGGAGATCTACCCCAAGATCACAAGTTTGATTTATCTATTTCTCAAGATTTTAGGTTTGATTTCCCTCTTCACTCTTTCTCCTGTTTCATCAATTTGAATTTCTAAACATCAGAAATTATTCACAGTTTTTTGACTGACATTAATTGGCCCAATTGCCATGGGGTGACTGTAGTTCTGCTTCTACAAATTTCCTAATTTATATTATGTTACCTACTTTGTTTTGATGATTACATGAGTTATAGATGTATGATTGGGGTGATATTTACTGATTTGGAAAGCTTATAAGATTATTGAAAACAGTCATAACTACATAAAAGTCTAGCTAGATCATTTAGGTACTCAAATGTTGGCCCAAAGTTGTTGTACTTCTGCTGTTATATAATTATCTTTTATTTATTTTATTATTTTATTAGTTAAAAATTTGTTTATTTTGGTGTTTCATCCTTTATGTTGGGATCAAGCCTTTGAATGCATGGTGTTCTAATGAAAGTCAATGTTATGTCAGGCCCTTCACCTCTATTAACTTCACCCTCACCCTACATACTTATCCAACCATTTGATTTCTTTATTTTTAGTTACATGACAATCATTCCAACTTTAACATATTATAAAAATCATAATTTAGTTACTCTATTTGAATCATTTCTTCATTTATGTAATTGATTTCAACATTATGAATTTCTAATATAAATTTCTATTCCTTATTAATTGAACTAAATATTTAATATTATTTTTATGATTTTTCAACCATTTCTCAACCTTTTATTCAACAATTATGTACCACTCATTTATGTTTTAAATATATTTAATTTTAATATGAATTATTAAGTTCAAAAAAACATATCTACTATTTTCATTGACTACAACATGAAATATCCAGACATATCATATTTTATCTACTGATTACATTATTTATTTTTTCAACAGGTCAATATGGATATGAATTTAAAGATGAAGATTCAACTCCACGGGTTGCTAATTTGGATTCTCCTACTCCAACATTTTATGTTTAAGGACAAATTTGACGATAAATATTTATTCATGTTATAGTTGTTGGTTATGCTAACTTTAAGCTCTCAACCCAGCAGCCAGCCTGTCTCTACATACTCCTCAACAACACCATGGCTGCCACCTTCCCCTTAAACCACACACTTGCCCTCCATCCCACGGGCCTCTGCAACACTTTTTCCGACATCTCCACCTGTTATGGTTCTTTGCTACATTTCGGTGATATGTACTTGATAACAGGCCATTCATCTTTCTATGGGGTTTTTATGAGCAGGAATTTCAGTGTCTCCATCTGGTACTGCACCCAATTCTCAGGCTCCCGAAGCCATGAGTACTGGTTCCTGGTCGCCTGCTGGTATGGATTCATCTCATCAGCATGACATACAGGTACCCAAACCAACTGAATATGTTTTACTGTTAATTTAATTTTTGGAAATTTCAGCTCTTCCCTTGGGTCAAGCTGCTCCAGGACACAGCACCACGGGACTACAGTTTGGCAGGAGCTCTGGCACAGGTTTAAAGAAGAATGGAAAACCAGGAGTGGCAGTGACATCAACTTATCTTTTCATATAAATATTGAACTAAAACTTTATTTCATATTGCATTGGGATGGTGCTTCTATTATGCATTGGTTATAACCCACCAGCAGCTGGGTTTGCTGATCTATGAAACAAAAAGAATGATGTAATTGCGTGGTAATTGATAATAATCATTATTCAGTTATTTTCAACATTGTTTCTTAATTTTCATTTCCTCTATAGTCTATACTATTAATAGATTCTGTAGATATTCTTAATATGTTTTATTCACATTTTTTATGAAACTGTTGTTCCTTTCAATGAATTATTTCCACTTAATTTAGGTTACTAATTACTAGTCATTGTACAGTTAACAACTTTCCCAGTTTCTTTTATTTTTCCAAAATATTGTATTGCCTCAATAAAAGCAGTGAATCATATCGTCATTAGAACACATGAACTAAGAATTCTATTTTATCATCGTGAAAATGCACGGGTGAGTACTAGTTTCCACTAAATTGAGGTTTAGAAGAAAAATTGGTTTTCAAAATGAAATTTGAAATCCCCCAATTCGATTTAAAGTGGATGTGTTTATGATAAAATTTTAAATTTAAATTTATTAATTTAAATTATAGATATTATGGAAAATTAGTAAAATAATTTTTTTTAATATAATTATGGAAATAGATTTAACTAAAAATTGTAAAAAAACCCAATTTTGGTTAAATTAGGTGTTTGTTATGAAAGTGAAGGAATTTATTTGAAAATTATATTGCCAAATTTAATTGTAAAATTTTATTTGGAAATTAAATGTTTAATTTATATCAAAATAAAACTTTTTAAAAATGTATTAAAATAGAAATGTTAGAAACCATAGGGTTTTATCTTCATCAAGCGGAATGTTTTTGATTGAAAACCATTTATGGTTATTAAATTTAAAATTTGAATATTTGAAATGTAGAATGCGATGGACTGAATTTCATGTTTTCTTGTAATAAATTTCCAACACATTTTGTTACTAGAGTTCCTGAAATCATTAGGTAGTTATTTGAGTGATTTATATAGAAATTTACAATTTACTATTTTCTAAGTCATCAAAAAATTGAATCATAGACCTTAGACGATTTCAATGAGTCGCCTCTTTAATGAGTTCAATGGTTTGTATGTACATATCTATCATATCACATTGAGTATGGGGTCCCTATATCCAGGACCTATCATACCTTCTTAGGCATATCACCATGTTTCTCACTTTATGGTATTTCAATTGAATATATGCCACTGGTGTAAAGTGTTTTGAATTCCTTTTAAATTTTTGTAAACAATTTTATATAATAGTGTTTATTTGATACCATTTAGAAAATTTCTAATTATATATATCACCTTTTTTGAAGGTAATTATGTCATTTGAGATTTAAATAATAAATTTTTAATGAACTTCAATCATTTTAAATGTAAATAATGATTTTTTAAATATTATTTATAAATTTTAAACATTTTTTTAAAAAAATGAATAAATAATCTTGGTTAATTTGATATTTACATATCTTTGTAAAATCATTGGGTCAAAATATAATGGAATTTTTACCAAACTCTAGATTTTCCATTTAGTGTTTGTAGATTCTGTTCTCTATTCGAGTAGGGTTAAAGCATCTCTTGGAGGTGGATCCAAGTGTTGACTTGTGGACATGTTGTGTTGCGTATGAGTTGGGACATGGGATGTATTCATGTTTTTTTAGTACAATATTTTTGTACTTGGTCTTGTTTATACAAGTCTGGCTTCAAGTAAACTATTCCAAATGGAGTTTGTTAGGTATGAATATTGACTTTTTTCAATTAAATCTGCAATATTTCTAGCTATCCCATTCCAACATTCATTTTTCATCATGCCATGTGCTACTTTCCAATAAATTGGGATTAGGAGTTCCATTCAGACTATGATTAGTCCAACTCAATTATCACGTTACTAGTTTACTCGATATGGTTCATGAAAAAGTAGTACTGGATCACCATGTTGAGATTTTGTCTCAAAGTTGGTATGTATTTTTGAAATCTTATATGGACATAAGAGGTAGTTCAGAGTGTCTACCCATCTATCAGCACAATAAACAATAAGATTCCTATGGTGGTTAGGGAACGTCTTCTTTAGGGTTAGTATATTCTTTTCCTAGATTTTATTTGGGTAGTTGGAAATCTATGACATTTATTTTCTATCTATTGGGATAAATTTCCCTTATTTATCAATTGAGTGTTAATCTGGTTCCTTCATTGTTGTATTTTGATGACTTGTAGAATCATGGCTTTGAGAAGACATGTAAATAATATCCAAGGTAAATATACTACTAAAACATGCCAATTTAATCCCCTTATGTATCCAAATATAGATGGGGTGATTGAGAACCATGTCTAATCCCTGGGACAAGCAACACCTCACACTCCCTTTCAGGCTACAACTATGGAACCTCAAACGGATGTTATACATATTTGTTCTCAAGATTTTATACACTAACCCCAAGCACTATGAAATGGATAAAATAATCATCAAGAGGATAATTAATTTTTTAGAATGATGGATCAATTTTGGGATTCTTGGATACACCTGAAGATGTTAAGGTGAAATGTGTCACCATATTGTTGAAAGGAAAAAGAAGGAGAAAGTGGTACATGATGGTGATAGAGAATAAGCATGTGGTCGTGGATTGGAATGACATAAATATATATTTCACCAACCAACTACATCCAAATTAGATGTTCATGAACAAGCTATGGAGTTTTTCAAACATGAGAATGCATACAAGATACTAAAGTTTAATGAAAATAAATTTTCTAAACGTAGAAATTTCACACCTTATATTTTATTAAATAACAAGATAAATAATCAATAGAATGTGTTGGTACTTAATCAAGACATTCATTATCATGTTTTCTTACAAATGGTTTCTTCTTATAAGGATTTACAAGATAGAGAACTAATCGTTGAAATTGTCTTGGAGGGAATGTCAAGGTTGTCTGGTGTTTCTTTCTCTCCCAATGGAGGTGTGAGTGCCTTAATAAAAAAATGTAAGTATGATGAATCAAATAGAATTTCTCAATTTAAGGGTCATTTTAGACCTCTTACAGTTCCTATATGAGGACCTTTTATTTTCCACCTTCATGGAATACCATTAAAATCAAAGTGGGATTACACTGAGTCACCCACATTATGTGGTTCTTTTGGACATTCCTTGCACATACATGCATTCTTCCCTGATTTATCAAATCCGGGAAGTAGAACATGATCATAAAATACTCTTAAAACCAAAAGGAAATTACATTCTTCACATATAAAAGGTTTCCATCCATAGTGATCCAGAATAAAAATATTTCACAGAATAGAAGATTCTCCAGAGGAAGCTGATACATGTTCATAAACTGTAAGAGGTACCATCACTATAGCATCTTCAAAAATGAATTCTTTACATGAAACGGGTTCATCTCATTCATTAAATTTATCTGATACTATTAATCTGATAAATCTTTCTATTGATATTCTAAAATATGTTATGAATATTAGTAAACCTTTTATTATTAAGAGAGATTTGGGTCTTCGTATCCCATCTTGTGTTTTCTATCTACCAAATACCAAGCATTCATGTAGTTTTCATGTTCTAGACCAAAACTAGATTTACATCATATTTAGGATTTATTGGATCATTAATAATAAATCCTATATTGATCGTTATCATTAATGGGTCTCCTTCACTACACCTAATGATGTGTCTCATTTATTTCAAGGGTAATGGGGTCCATGGTAGAGTGGGGTCGTACCTTATTATTTGGATTGATGAAATAAATAATTTTTATATTTATTTTTATCTGTATAGAGAATCCTTTAGCTATGTTCTCCCTTTAGTTGTATTCAATATTCCTAATGATTTTCTATTGAGTCCACTAGTTTTACACTAGTATGTGTTGTAGGGTTCTCCATGGACATAATTTTTTGTACTCAACTAGTTTCAATCCCATCTTACCAATGGAACCAGTTGAACTAAAAGAGTTGAAGTCTCTATTGGACGATCTACTAGATAAAGGATTTATATTCCTAAGTGTTTCAACATAGGTTGTACTAGATCCCTTTTTTATGAATGACCATTTCTTATTTTTACCTATGTGTTTATTACCAACTAAAAAATCTACTAAAGATAATGATAGAATATATTTTTTGGAAAATTTTTGATATATTTTTTAAATTTAATGGGTCAAATAGGTTATCAAATATTTATCTTGACACTGGTTACCATTAGTTGAGGATAAAATAATATGTGATTGATATGAAAATTTTTTGGACACGGTAACTATTTTATAAATTCCTTATTATTACCTTGGGTATAAACAATGATCATATAGTAATTTTGGTGTTAATGAAAAGGATTTTCCAGGAGTGTCTAGATACTATTGTGGGTGTCTTTGTGTTTGAAATCTTCATTGAGTCTATTACTAGTGAGGAACATGGCCATCATTTTATAGACGTTATGAGTTTTCTATGAAATAAAAAACATTATTCCAAGATTTTGAAATGTCATTTCTGGATTGGGGATGTAAAATTATTGTGACACGTAGTGTCAGAACATGGTATTTCAGTTGATCCTATAATGGTGAAATCTATTTTTATATTGTAACAACCACATAATGTTTTTGAGATTATGAACATCTTGGTTTTATTTTTGTATTACCACTGATTCATTAAAGAATTATCAATGATGGATTCTCTTATGACTGAACTATCTTTGAAACGAGTAAAATATTTTTTAGATTATAAATGTCATTGTTATTTTTTCAGCTAAAATGACTTTTTACTATTGCATCAGTGTTGACTCTTCATGTGGCATGGTAGGGCAATGTGCTCTTCTATTATGCATCGAGATCAGGTTTTGGATACGTTCTTTTTCATCATTTTCATGTCATTGCATATGGATATCATCTTTGTAGGCCACATCAGATGAATTATCAGATCTATGACCTTCAAAATGTTGTTATGATGAACGCGCAAAATAGTGGGGGGTATTACCTTTATGGAGAATCAATTAACATGTTTTTAGACCACAATTTCAAGAATTACATTTTCTATCTAAATAAAATTCTATCACATCCAGAGTCATTTAGTGGAACACCAGAAATATTTCAAATATGACATCACATTTAACATGGGTAAATGGAATGTCCTTGCAGATTCTCTGAGTATGAAAATTCTGACCTAGATTAGGAAATAATATTTGGATGAGTATAATTTTATGGGTTGCTTGGCACTATTTAATTTTGGAATCTATAAAGTAGGGGATAAGGTTGAATTAACTAGTGTATTGTTGAGATCCACATTTCTTGATATTATTATTCTAGGGTAGGGGGTTACATCATGATGACCAAATAATGGTAATCCTATGTTAAATTGTTTAATTTTAAGTGTTTTTATTAATTAAAATTGCAATGTTTTATTGAATGTATTTAAATTTTTTGGAAAACCCCAATTCCACTTATTTGGGGTTTTGAAGAAAAATTTGTTTTTGGAATAAAATTAGAAATCCCCCAATTCGATTGACTGTGGATGTCTTTATGATAAATTTTGAAATTTAAATTGAATAATTTAAATTATATATATTATTTAAATTTATTCATGTAAATTTTTTAATTTAATTATGGTAATATATTTTATTAAAAATTGTGAAAAAACCCGAATTCCATTAAATTGGGTGTGTATTATAAAATTTAGGGAATTTGTTTGAAAATTAAATTTCAAAATTAAAATGAAAAATTGGATTTAAAAATTAAATCATTAATTGATCTCAAATAAAAAAAATTTAAAATGTATTAAAATAGCTTTCTTAAAACCATAGGGGTTTATCTTAATGAAAATAATTTGATTAAAAACCATTTATGGTTATTAAATGTAAAATTGGAATATTCAAAATAAAGAATACAATGAACAATATTTTATGTTGTCTTGAAATAAATTTCCCAACATATTTTGATACTATAGGGATTGAAATCCTTAGGTAGTTATTGAGTTATTTAGATAGAAATTTATTATTTACTATTTACTATATAATCATAAATGTGCATTATAGATCATAAATGATGTCAACGAGTCCTCCAGAATGAGTTCAATGGGGGTTTATGTACATATCTGTCATATCAAATTGAGTGTAGCGTACCTATATCTAGGACCTATCATACCTTCTTAGGCATATCACCATGTTTCTCACTCCATGGTTTTTCAAATGAATATATTCCATTGTTGTAAACTATTTGAATACATTTTTAATTTATGTAAACTATTTTATATTTTATGGTTTTTTTGATTCCTTTTTAAAAAGATCCAATTAAATATATCAAGTTTTTTTAAAGGTAATTATGTCATTTGAGATTTAAATCAAAAATTTATAAAGAATTTCAAACTTTTTAACTATAAATAATGATTTTTTAAATATTATTTTGAAATTTTGAATATTTTTGTTTGAAAATTGAATTAACAGTCATGGAAAATTTTATATTTACATCATATTATAAAAATATTTGGTCAAATTATAATGGTATTTTGACCAAACTTTACATTTTTTGAGTGTTTGTTGATTTTCGTCTATGTTAGTGTAGGGTTAAAGCATCTGTTGGAGGTGGATCCAAGAGTTGACTTGTGGAAATGGTCTGTTTTGCATGAGCTGGGACATGGGGTGTATTCATGTTTTTGTAGTACAATTTTGATGTACATGGACTTCTTTATACCTATCTGGCTTCAAGTAAACTAATTCTAATATAGTTTTTTAGGTATGTATATTGACTTTTTTCTATTACATATTTAACATTTCTAGCTAACCCATTTACACATTAATTTTTTTATTAATCCATGTGCTCTATACCATTAAATTTGGATTAGTAGTGTCATTCAGGCTATGATTGGTCTGACTCAATTATCATGTTACCAGGTTACTCGAGATAGTTGATGAAAAAGTAGTACCGGATCTCCATGTTGAGATTTTGTCTCTATGTTGGTATATATTTGTGAGCTCTTATAAGGACATAGGAGGAAGTTTAAAGTGTCAAGACATCTATCAGAACAATGAACCATGAGATTCCTAGTGTTCTTAGGGAATGTTTTCATTATGGTTGGTATATTTTTTCCAAGATTCTATTTGAGTATAGGGAAATACACAACATTTATTTTCTATCTATTGGGATTAATTTCCCTTATTTATCTATTGAGTGTAAATCTGATTCTTTTGTTGTTGTATTTTGATGATTTGTAGCATCATGCCTTTAAAAATACATGGAAATAATATCCAAGTTAAAGATACTAATAAAACTCACCAATTGAATCCCCATATGGATCCAAATATAGATGTAGTGATTGAGAACAATCTCCAATCCCTAGGACAGGCAACACCTCACACTCCCTATTAGGGTCCAACTATGGAACCTCAATGGGATGTCGTACAGATTTGTAATAATGAATTTATTATCTAAACCCAAGCACCATGAAATGGATAAAATTATCATAAAGAGTCTATGTAATTGTTTAGAATTATGGATCAATTTTTGGGTTCTTGGAAACTCATGACGATGTCAAGGTGAAATGTGTCACCATCATGTTGGAAGGACCAAGAAATAGAAGGTATGACATGATGGTGATAGATAATAAGCATATGGTCATGGAGTGGAATGACATAAATATTATTTTAACAAACCAAATACATCCAAATTATATATTCATGGACGTGCTATGGATTTTTTAAAACATGAGCAGGCATATAAGAGACTGAAATTTAATGAAAACGGGTTTTCTAAACTCATACATTTCTCACCATATATGTTATTAAATAGCAAGATTAATGATAAATAGAATGATTTGGGACTTCATCAATACATTCATTCTCATGTTTTCCTAAAAAATATTACTTCTTATAAGGATATACAAGATAGGGAACTAATGGTTGAAATTGTCTTTGATAGAATGGCAAGGTTGTCAGGAGTTTCATTCTCTCCCAATAGAGGTGTGAGTTCCTTCAATGAAAAATGGAAACACGTTGAATCCCAGATAAGTTCTTGAGTAAAGGGTCATTTTATACCTCATATAGTTCCTATAAGAGGTCCTTTGATTTTCCACTAACATGGATACTAGTAAATTCAAATTGGTATCACACTGATTCACCCAAGTTATGTGGTTTTTGTGGAAATTCAATTCTCATGTATGAATTCTTCCCTGATTATTCTAATCTATAAAGTGGAACATGATAATAAAATCCTCCTAAAACCACAAGTAAAATAGATTCTTCACATATAAAATGGTTCTAGCCATAGTGATCCAGAATAAAAACATTTCATGGAATGGAAGATTATCCCGAGGAAGCAGATACATGTCCATCAACTATAAGAGGTACCATCACTCTAGCTTCATCAGTAATGAATGCTTTACTTTATACCGATGGATCACATTAATTAAATTTAACCCATACTGTTAATTTGATAAATCTTCCTATTGATATTCTAACATATGTTATGAATATTACAACACCACTTATTATAAAGACAGAGTAGGGTCTTCATAGACCCGCTTGTGTTTTCTATCTAACAAATACCAATTATTCATGTAGTTTTCATGTTCTAGACATAAAAATGCTTTACATCATATTCATGATGGATTGGACCATTAATAATAAATCTTATATTTATCATTATCATCAATGGGTCCCCTTCAGTACAAATAATGGTGTGTCTCATTTATTTCAAGTATAATGGGATCCATGGTTTAAAAGGGATGTACATTATTATCTAGATTGTTGAAATAAAAAAAAAATTTATTTTTATCAGGACAGATAATCGTTGAGTAGTGGTCTCCCTCTAGTTGTAGTCAATATTCCTGAAGTTTTTCTCTATATTCCACTAGTTTTCCACTAGTATGGGATGTAGTGTTCTCTATGGAATTAGTTGTTTGTACTCAACTAGTTTCAATCCCCTCATTCTAATGGAACCAGTTGAAACAAAAGAGGTGAAGCCTGTATTGGGAGATAAACTAGAGAAAGAATTTATATTCAAAAGTGTTTCACCATAGGTGGTACTAGATCCCTTTTTTAGTAATGAAAATTTCTTATATTTACCTATGTGTTGATTAGAAAAAGATAAATATACTAAGGATAAAGATAATTTATTTGTTTTGAAATTTTTTTGATAAATACTTTATCAATTATTTATTATTACCTTGGTTCTAACCAATGATCCTTTAGTAATTTTGGTGTTAAGGAAAAGGATATTCCATGAGTATCTAGATACTGTTGTGGGAGTATCTGTGTTTGACATCTTTGTTTAATCTATGAGTGATGAGGATCATGGGAATTATATTAGAGAGGATATGCGTTTTCTATGAAATCAAAAACATTATTCCAAGATATTGAAATGTCATTTCTGGATTGGGGATGTGAAATTATTGTGACACGTAGTGACATAACATGGTATTTCATTTGACCATAAAAAGGTGAATGTTATTTTGATATTGTTAAAACCACATAATTTTTTTGTGATTTGGAACATCTTGGTTCTATTTTGGTATTATCACTGTTTAATTACAGATTTCTCAATGATGGATTCTTTGATGACTGAACTATCATTGAAATGAGTAATGTTTTCTTTAGATGATAAATGTCCTATTTATTTTTTTAGCTAAAATGACTTTTGACAATTTAATTGTTGTTGACTCTTCAAGAAGCCAGGTAGGGAAATGTTCTCTTCTGTTATGCATCGAGATCAGGTTTTTGATAATTTTTTTTCATCATTATCTATTCCTTACTTATTCATATCATCATTTTAGGCCACATAAAATGAATTATATTATCTATAACCTTCAAAATGCTACTATGATGCACGTGAGAAAGATTGGGGCTATTACCCTTATGTATAATCGTTTACCATGTTTTTAGACCACAATAGCGTGAATTATATTTTCTATCTAAAAAAATTTCTATCACCTCCAGAGTCATTTAGTGTAACACCAAAAAAATATCAAACATGAAATCGCCAAATACATGGGTTAATGGAATGTCCTTACAACTGCTTTGATTATGAAAATTATGACCTATTCTAGAAATGAGTCGTCAGAAGAATTTAATTTGATGGCACACATTGTACTATTTCATATTGGAATCTTAGAAGTAGGGGATAAGATTTCATTAACCAGTGTGTAGTTTAAATCCAAATTTCCAGAGATTATTCTTCAGGAACAATATCTTGATGATGAGTTATTTGGTATTAAATACACACTTTTTGGTGGGGAGGCCATTTCTGAATGGTTATTCTCCAAATAAGTAATTATATTATTTAAAATATGTTTTATTCTATTAGCGTTATTGAATGAAATTATGGGGGCATATAAATTTTCCAAGGGGTTGTTCACCTATGAACAAGTAAGATGTTCTATGATATACAGCTGTAGTTATGGTATCCATTTATGTTATGGGGCACTTATGATGTTGTATTTCATTTTTATACTTTCCGTCTATTGAAGGATGTGCTCTAGAAACCTATGGTTTATCATCATTCACTTATAGTCCTGACGTAGATATGGGATGAAATATCAGTGGAATTTTCAGTTAGGTGGACACATACCCATATAAAAAAGAATGTGATATAAGTTTTTATTGAAAACATATCAAAATTATCTTACTGTATAACCAATCTTGATATATCCAATGTTGTGTTGTAGGGAAATATATATGTGAAATATTTTGTTTAGTTTCATGATATTACATATTTTGTATTCTCTTATTGGGATCCTCAGTTCACTTGTCATTTTTTGAGTGGCGTTAGATAAGAACTGGGATCTCATGTCCATTTGACTATGGAATACCTTCCATAGTTAAAAGTTCAGATAGAAAATTTATACATATTCTTGATGATATGCTTCACAATTCTGTTCTCAACTTTATTTTGTATTTGGATGATCATTTGTGGTGGATTATGTTTTATTATTACAACAGTTACTAGTTATTTATGTGAATTCTTATTTTTTTATCCCTTTTAGGGTAAGCCTTATAGTTCATCATTCTTTTGGTCAGAAATTAGTGAATTTTTCTTGTTTGGACCATGTTTGGTGAAAGATATGACATCAATGATTCGATTTATTCATCACAAAATTATGATTCCATAGTGTAGATGGTTATCTTGTAGAGATTTTCTTCATAGGTAGTTTGTGTTTTTAGTTGGTGACTAGGTGTGCGTGAATGTTTGACTGCAATTGGGTCTTCAATAATTTTAGAGGAATGGGAAACTTTCTCCTCCTTATGTGGGACCATTCAAGGTTTTTGAACATGTGGGAAATGGATCTTACCATTTAGTTTATCTATGTAAACTGACGTCAATACATAACATTTTCCATGTATCTCAACTAGAAAGGTATTGTTCTGATCGATCTATTGTTATGAGTTGTTGTGATCATGATGTTGGACTTGATTTATCTATGACCGAACAACTAGTCAGAATTTCTTTTTTTAAACCACATTACTTAATTGGAGTACGATACCATTTTTTAGTTTTAGTGCCACACAGTTATGATAATTGTGATACGAGGGAGAGGGAGGAACCAATGAGAGTGCAATGACCACATATTTTTGAACTGGGATCTTCTTCGTAGACTTTTTAGGGATATAATATTTCCATGTTGGGGAGGTTTTGAAATACTTTTATTATTTTTATGTATTCCTAATCCCCTATTTTAATCATTATTTGGTTGGGTTTCAATTGGGATGTTTTCATTTTTCTGTTTTCAATGTTTTTGACAATATGGGAAACTTCCCATTTGGAAAAAAAATTTCCCATACCATGCAACCTATCATAGAAAATAGTGCAACTCAAGACTGTTGAATTTTTCATGGTCGGTTCCTGGTGAGTAGATATGTGCTCCTTATTAGATAAATTGTGCGATATATTTAAAATCAGTGCATATCCAGTCCTCGTGGTATGATCTAACCATGTTAGTTGTCTAAGGAAATCATGTGTGCAGGTTTTAATTAAATAAAATTTTAGATCAAAAATCCTAAACACCCATTTTAGGGAACCCAAAAGACTTGTATGACCCCAATCCTACATTTACCATTCATATAACTCCGAAGAATAGTTTTTGGCCACATGGATCCCTCCCAGATGTGATTCAAATCCTATGGAATGATCCTCTATCTTCATTTAGTTAGTTTCTATTTCCCATTCTTATTCTTTTTAATATCTCTTCTCCTCCCTAGGGTTGCATAGATCCCCATGTTGAATTACAGATCTAAAACCCACTATTTTGGATATCAATGTACATATGATTCATATATCATCATTTTATTCATTATCCATTGGTGTTTTCCATTTAAAAAATTCTAATTCGAGGTCCATTAATCCTAAGGTAGGTGGTTCCATCCGGATGCCCATTTTATGTTACCCCTAAATTGGATATTTTAATTTCCTTTATTTGATATAAATGTAATTTATTCGATTGGGTTAAATGGATTTCAATATTTTTTTAGAAAATCCCAATTTCATTGATTTGGGATCTTTTTTGAAAAATGGATTTCGTGCATGAAATTGGAAAACCCACATTTTCGTTGATTTATTGTTTGTTAATGGGAATTCTTGAAATATAAAATTTTTAATTTGGACTGTGGATTGAAAATAAATTATTTAAATGAAAATTTTATATTTAATGGTTGAAATGGATTTGTTGGAAAATTGTGAAATCCCCTAATTCCTTTGAATTAGGTTTTATTATCAAATAGATTGAATTTATTGGAAAATAAAATTGTAGAATTAAATTGTGAAATTTTATTGTGAAATTGAATGGGGAATTGATTTCAATTAAATATTTCTAAAAAAAATCATAAAATGGTTTAGATATTAATATTATTGTTTAATAATGTTGTAGTGGATTGTTTAATTAAAAAACCGTTATTGGTTTAAAATGAAAAAATGAAATATTTGAACATGAGAATGTGATTAATTGTATTTTATTTATCCTTGAAATAAATATAACATCATTATTTTGTACAAGAGAATATGAAATATTGATATATTCAGTGTCTTATTTGGATGAAACTCTACGATTTACCACACTCTAAGACATTTTATTATCACATCACATCCCTTATTCAATGGTAATGAGTCTACATTTAACAAACTTCAAAGGGGTTTCTATATGTATTTTCCTAATCAACAAGAGTTTGAGGTCCCTACAACCTGTGATTATTTTACCTTCTTAAGAATACGACCATTTTCCTCTCTTACTTTTATTTCATATGAATATATTCCATTTATTATAAATAGATTTTTATACCTTTTGAATTTATAAGAATTATTTTATTTAAAATTATATATTTGTTTTATTTGGGAGAAGTTCCATTTATAAAAATTACCTTTTTTATGGTAAGACCATCGTTTGAAATGTAATTCAATATATTGAAATGTGAAGCATTAATTTCAAATGTATTTCCATATTTTTAAATTTAAAGCGTGATTTGATTTAATATTGTTTGGAAATTAAAAACCTATACAATAGAAAATTAAAATAACATTATTGGTTAATTGGTTATTGTAATATTGTTATTGAATCACTTGGTAAAACCATACAAGGATTTGGAACACACCCTACATGTTCAATCATCTATTTATAGGTTATCTCCATCAAGATTCAAGTAGGGGTAAATAAAACTTTGGAATCAGTTTAATATGTTGTCTTGTGGACATTTTTAGATTTATATGCGTTGGTACTTTTCCTTTCATCATGTGTTTCTAGAAATATATTATAGTAATTGGGCATTTTAATGCATGTATAAAAATTGGTACACTACTCCTTGTGATGATTATTTTTTATGATTAATTCCTTGATTATTTGAAATATTAAATGATTGTGGTGAAACCATTGAATATTTTATTTTTTATTATATCATTACCTTTTTACTGACTTTTGGGGATTACGAATGTCCTTTGTTCTTTTTCCTAGTTATTTCAGGTATCGATTTACCAGGGTAGTTGTATTATTTCATGACATACCACAAAGGGGAATTTATTTAGTAAACAATTTCAAGAAGAACCATCCCCCATAATTTAGAGAACCATATAACCCAAGGGAACGCATAGAATGGATCTATTCTTAAGAGAATAAATTTGAAGACATGGGAGGTTCAATGTTTCAAAAGGTAATCATTTTAATTTATCATTTTGAATGTGTGTTTTATTGATGGTGGTATTTGGTAAAGAAAACCAAATAGAGAGTTGATCATTATTAGATAGAATTGGAAAAATTTATCGATCATTCCCATGTGAAAACTCTTACATGGGTTTTATGACTTCATTTAGAAAAAAAATCATGTAAATGAAGAAAATAGATGAATTTTTTTTTTCAATGTCTAAACCCAATTTTAAATGACCGGCCAATTACATAGCATATTTTATTTCAAGAAATTAATAGAAAAATTAATGAATTTTAATTAGGATTGAGACCATGTATATGAAAAGAATTAGATTCATGATAATTTAATAGATATGATACATATTTTTATTGTTCTGAATTTTTGAGATGGAATTTTTTGACTAATATGTTCCACATAATTATGAATGTCAGAAGAAACTAAGATGGTTAGTGAAGGATAAATATTGCGAAAAATAAATTTTTAGGCAATAAAATGAAGTTCCCTTCTAATAGTATGTGCTGTAAATAGTTCCCAAGGGGATGTATTCTGAAATCAAGTATCTTTCATCAATGTGGAAATTTTATCCATATGGTCTATGATTCTAAGGTAAATAATCCTAATGAATCAATTAATATGATAACCATGAGCTATCCAATGGTGAGGTTTTTTGGTTTCTACGAGTTGAGTCCTTACGTTATCATTTTCCATATGTTACTAACTTGAGGATGGATATTATCCTGTTCAGAATCTAGAGGGTGTGGAATAATATCTTTCTACAACAACAGTTGATATTGGGCCAACAAATGAAGTTGTGACCGGTATGTGGATTATTTATTCATGTTATAACAATTCCCTTATTGACTTTTGATCATCACATTCTTCTATTTCTTTAAATTTTTCAAGTAAATTGGGAATATAATCTCATGAAAGTATGATAAATCATTTGGTGAACACTACAGGAGGAATTACTAAAGAAATATATATATATAGGAATCTTCTAATTGTAATCAAATGGAAGGTCTTTCACAAAAATCAAGTTGATCTAGCTATACTAATGTTTTATATCATTTTCAGTATGGATTATATTTATTTTTATTATGATATGATATATCACATATCCATGAATGATTTATTTAATGATTTCATTCATTTGAAAAATTACCAAGAAACTAAGGAATTGATTATAGGTAGTAGTGAATGTTCTCTAACTCGTATTCCTGAATATAATAAAATTGTTCTACAAAGTGATGTATCAGTAGTGATTAAATACATTGACCTTTGTAAAAATTATTTACCTAGTTTTATTTTAGATATGGAGTTGGAGTTTACTTATTATTTTCTAAATTATTTTAAGAATATTTCTAAACCAACTAATATAATGCATCAATTGGATCTTTTATAACAACAAAATAAATTGCAGGAGTTGTTAGATAATGGTTTTTACACTCTAGAACATCTCTATGGAGTTCTCTTGTCTTTTTTTTGAAAAAAAGTAATCTAGTTCATTGGTACAATAAATTGATTATAGATCATTGAATATCATTATTGTTAAAAATAGGTATCCTTTCCCACATTGTGATGATTTTTTAGATCATATCCATGGTGTAGAGTATTTTTCAAAGGATAACCGAAGGTAATATTATAATCTGATTAATATTAAGGATGATAACATACATAAGACTACATTTTATATAAGATATTTACACTGTGATTTTTTAGTTATTTCATTTATGATTCCCTATGAACCTATTGTATTTTGCGATCTTTTTAATAGTGGTTTTCATGAGTTATTGATATTATTTTTGTTTTTTATTATTGATCAGATTAGGGTGTTTACAAAAAATCATAAGGAATATAATAGCGAACTAAGGATTGTTTTTGAAACCTCAAAATAAAAGAAACTATATTGTAAATTTATAAAGTGTGGTTTTTTTTAAAAAATATATTACAATCGAAATATTGTTTCCAAATATCATATAAATATTAAAATTTATAAAACAAAAACTATTTAAAAATGGGTTATACCTACAAATATCATATATATTAAACGTTTTCTTGGATTAGTGGGTTAATAAAAATGGTTTGTTGAATATGTTTTTCATTTTCATATCCAACAAATTAAATTAACTCAAGAATGTTTGAAATGAATATAAAAATACGAATGTGAGGATTTTTTTCATGATATAAAAATATTATTACTTAATTCTATAGTTCTAGCCTTACCTTCTAGAAATGGGGAATACATTTTCTAATGTGATTCTTCATTGAAGGGATACAATTTTTTCTTCTTAAATAATTATTATTTTATTTATTATTCTTTAAATTAGTTTGAAACTCCCAATATAGTTTACCTAATAATAGATTTAGAATTTCCATCTACTGTTATTGAATTAAAAAAAATTGCATCATTTTTTATGAAGTGATATTTTAAATTAATATTGAACATAATAGTTTGAATTATATATTCACATAGAGTTAATAGAACATGAGACATTATGTATGGCTAAAACTGGTTATGGATTATGATTTCACAATTCATTAATATCCTAGAAAATAAAACAAGTGTCTGATTATTTGAGTCGAATGAAATAAAAACACATTAAATAGGATATGGATAGAATGTGAAATTTTTTAATGAAATGATTAAATTTATCCTAGAAGTTATGGATTAAAGTATATCCTATTTTCTATTTTATTTTTTAGTTAATTTTACTTTGTTAATAATAATTATGAATGAATAGAATGAAGATCTTTTTTGCAAGAAATTGTAGAATCTATTATGAAGTGTAGGTTTCCATATTTTAATATTAGTGAAGAATGTTTTTTTTAATTTGGAAAATACTATGTGTGTAATTTTATTCCAAGTATATAAATAATTATTGAGTGAATTTCATAGCTCTCTATCATCCATTCATTAAGGAAACAATAGGATGTATAACTATCTTTAGATGTAGTAATGGTGGGATGAAATGAAAATTGATATTTTTGATGTCACTATGAACTGTCATACATATTAGAATGTGAAAGTAGAATGATAATTACCAAAGGTAATTCTACAATGTTTTATAGTTCCATAGTAAAAAAATGGAAAATATATCTATTTATATTTTTTTGGGATTACAAATACTTCTCAGGATAAAAATAATATTTGGGTTATTATTGAACAATTTACAAAATCAATTATTTTTCCGTTGTTTGATGATATTATGTATCTATATTGAAATCCATGACTATTTATAGAGGATATATTCTTCATAGATGGAGTTCATATTTTAGGTTTTTTAGATTGTGATCTTAGGATCACATCTAATTTTTTAAAATAAATTTAAATATTTATTGGTATTAAATTAAATTTTCATACATTATTTCATCCTAAAATTGATTTTCAGTTGGTGAAGAAAATCCATTGCATGTAAGACATGAATTTTCCTTGTTCAATAAACTATAAGGTAATTTTGGATCAATATATTTATTTGGATTATATTTCATATAATAATTTTTTTCATTCTTGTATAAAAATGGAAACATTTTTTGTATTATATGGAAACTAATGTATGAAACAAATATTTCCTGACGGTGTTTGTGGAACGAAATTGAAGGGAATATAATTAGTAGAGGAAATCAATAATAAGGGTTTGTTGATTTAGAAGCATTGGAGGATGGCTCGATGTAGGCTGAATTGTTATGTGGATATCTATAGGAATGATATTTATTTAGATATTGGTGATCAGGTTTTTAATAAATTATCTATAGGGGAAACCATTAAGTGGTTTTATAAAAATTGAAATATATGTACATTGTTTACTAGACACTATTAAATCTTATGGATGTTTTCACTAGTTTTTTACTGAGTCACCTTACCCTCCTATATATCTCAGGCATACAATGTATCTCATTTTTCAATATAATGAAAATATGTGTTGGATTCATGTAATGATTTGAGAAGAAATGTGTTTCAAATAGATGAGAGTATTTATTATAAGTAATAACCTATTCAGATTCATGTAATGATTGGGAAAGTGATGTTGAATAATGTTATTCTCTATGTTATGTTTTTTAGAGAATCCATATGGTTTAAGATGGAACATGGGAATCTAAAAATGTTGTGAGGGAAAATATACACTATTATTGAATATGTGAATAAACTTTTTGGATATAATAAAAAAAGGGGGATAATGGGAAAACCTAGGTATAAATATAATAAACTACTTTTATGTTTGTTGAAAAATTTATATTCACTATAAAAATATTAAGAAACTTTTAAGTAAAGAGGTAATAGTTTTAATATCACATCTATTTTATGATTTTATTTAAAAGTTTAATATCTAAATTAAATAATTTCAATTATAAAAAAACTAATATCACATTTGAAATTATCATGTTAAAATATACATGGGGATAAAATTATTTATTTTGTAAAAAATTGTTGATTTTTTTGTGAATAATGAAAAACATTGATTTTTATAATAAAAAGTAATTTCATTTCAAAAAAACAAATAATTTAAATATATCGTTATATTGCTAATATAATATCATGTAACAAATGTATTTTTAGTCAAAAATTAATTCCATTAATTACATATTATTCATCATTATGTTGGATTTTGTAATGTTCCAACCCAGGATCCAACAAAATTGCTCCTCGAGCCAATGGGTCGTATGGCCTCATGCATGCCTCCCCATATGCCAGAGGATTTAAACAAGAAATCATTGTCCTTAATTGTATGGTTGTAGTAATGTATCTGTAAATTATAGGGTTATAGTGGATATAATAAACAAATGGATATAGGGGAATCATATTATAATCTATGAAACAAATGAAACATGTATAACAATCCACTTCAAATGAAAAAACAACAAAGACACTATAATAGTTATCTACATTCCATAAAATATGTCTTACACTATGATTTCATGCTATGATTATATACAAAATAACAGAATGGGGGAAATAGGGGAATGACATATACAATATGATAAAAAAATACAAATAGTCATATAGAAAAATCCACTAGAATAAGGAGCGTATTATTGGTCCTCTACTCCAATTCACTATTCTATAAGTAATAGAGATAAATCATCTATGTTAGGCCACTTTCATTAACCAAACCCATAGTTATATAGTATTTAAAGGTTCCAAAGTAGGCCTGAGTAGAGTGTGAGATAATCTCATTTGGCTACTACCAATAGTGTATAGTAATAATAAAACTAGTGTACGTATCATTGATGTGTGACGGTAAAATTAATTGTAACAAATTTTGAATAATTAATTATAGTAGTCTTAGGTTCTTACGGGACACTTGGAAGACTTCACCTATATGTTCATAGGATGGAATGAGTCAGATAAATTACCATATATATTAATCATTAATATAATATAATATATATATATATATAAGAACACTATATGTTATGATTTTTAGAGACTTATATAGGAATACTGGGTGCTAGATGGACACAAGGCATAACTCATGCATTATTAACTAGTATAATAAGATGATGGATCTTGTAATGTTATGATCCATGAATCTATTAGGAATGTGAGACATCATTCATGTCGCTCGAGATTGAAGGGTGATTCTCCATTCTCATCACCTGAAGAATAAGAATATGGATCCTCCATCACTTTTTATAAATAAATTATAATGTTGTGAGATTTCATTCCAATCACCCATGTAAGGAATCCTAAAACACCATGCTCAACAGAACCCTTAACTATTTTTCACAATCCAATATTAATAGAATCCTCATAATAAATATAAATTTCAGTGGTCACCTATAATGAATTATAATCATCCATCCGATTATATCCTTGAGAGTCATAATTATATAATACATATAAATATAAATATTAAAAAATTGGTGTTTCCTGGCCACCTACTTATATTTAATATAATTAAGACAATTTATTTATGTGGAAGGAAATGGGATTTCCATGTCATGCCAAAAACATAGATCTTCTTTTGTAATTTAAATATTATATGAAATAGTTAAATTACTTTGTTTCATCCCAAGGAGTTTAAATAAAAGATTTTGAAATCCACTAAAAATTTATCAAGGGGATATGGGTGTTTCTGAGAAATTTTATATTTATTAAATAAGGAGGAACACATTTTCTGTTATAGCAATGAAATGTGAATCATGAGGTAATACAATGAGTATATAAGAAACACCTAAACAATGATAGAACATTACTGGAATACATACATTAGCACTGTGGATGACCACACATCTAGCCTCAACCATTATTAAAATATCAATGGAGGAATTATCCTAAATATATAAATTACCTGAAAATAAGTCAAATGAGATCACACAAAAATAGCTTTAAATATGGGAATATAAAAAATTAATTGAATTATTAGGACATGAGAGTATACCCTTATCTATCAGATGCTTCTAAAACTAGTCTAATTAGAGTATAAATGAGGTATTTTTATCATTCCCTATCATATGAGGAGTGAGAGCATCAACTTAGGAGAGTAAATAGGGTTTTATACTATAGAGAGAATAGAAAATATGGGTGTGTTTTTAACATCATTAAGGTAAAATAGAAAAATCACAAAAAAACTAACTTTCATTATTTTGTTACATTGTAGGCTAAACTGTGCAGCAATTGTGTTGCCTCCACTATCAACGAACCCTCATGGATTAGGCTAGGTGCACTATTTGACTAACTATGTGAAAGCCAGGTGAAATAGCATTACAAATTATATTTGAGAACATTCATGGTCATTCAACAATAAATTTAATGTTTTATAAAAATAGTGTTTCCTAGCTCACCACTATGTACCATGTATAGAAGAGTATCATGGTTTTCACTAACAATGTAGAAACCATGTGGCCCATTCATTGTCTCCAATTTAAAGAACTCGAAGCTACAAACAAGCCCAAAAAAAGTCTTAAAATATTTTTTAGTCTGAAGGTTACAATTACCATTATAAAATAGAGTATTCAAATAAAAAAATCGATGATACATACCTCATTTGAATATTCAGTTCATTATAACATCCCATCCTTAAGGAAACTTCACATCAATTTGGACTTACAAGGGGTAAGAGAGATCATCTCAAAAAATATCTGGTCACTGAGCTGAGACATCATCCTCCAACTCCAATGTTTCATTATGCACTTTGTTTTGCATCCATAAAATGTTTACTAAATGGACAAACTTGCCTCAGGCTTTCGTCACACTAATATTTATGATAATCATTGGACACCCCTCAAAGGAAGAATCCACATCCAACTCAACATCACTAGGTTGAAAATGATTTTATGTGTCTATATAGTACCATAGAATCTTATATTCCTGAAATTATTTATGCATAAATCGGTATCTCTCTGGATGTTCAATCAGGTAATCTACTATTCTAATTTTCTTCAAAACCTCAAAGAATCTATCAAATCAATATGAAAGATTTACCTACCTATGAATACATCCATGGCCAAACATGGGTGTACACACATGAAAACGTGATCCTTGACCTCAAAATGAAGACTTCATCAATGAAGATTGGAAAATGAATGTCTTATGAAATGATCTATCAACATGTAATTTTTGATCAACGGGACCTACTATAAAGTCTCATAATTGAGAAGTGGACCAAGCAAGGCTTACTCCTATATATCTAACCAACATTGAGGTGATTGTATGGGCCCAATATATAAGGAATTTTATGAATCCATCTAAATATTTTCCTAAATACTATTATTATAATATAACTCTACTAGGGTTTGGTGTTTCTCCCAAGAAACCCAAATGTAAAGGACACATGATCATACCATATCCTCCAACACTTGACTCATACACATTGTTTGTCAATTGGTCCAAGGGTTAGAGTCAATGTTTAGAAGATCCTATGTCACCACTTCAATCTATTAAGTATTTTAGAAATAAAATTTCAAGATAGATTCACTTTTATGTATGATATAATGACGATCTCTTTGAAGACGTATGACCTCCAAGATGTATATCCTTACTATATCATCTATGAAAAAGGTCTCATGGACAACTATGATGTGTGTTAGCTTAATAAAATGTCCATTTACTACCAAAAATGTTTCATATTCTTATGGGAACATGGAATAATAATAAATTTTTCTATAGAGACATCTTCCTATATCTGATTGGGGGTGGATAAGAGTTGTAAATGTCTTGTTAGCCACTAATGCTCTTCCTTCACCTGTTAATAGGTGTAACATATACTATTAAAGCCATCTATATTTATTTTCATAAATGGATACCAATACAAGCGATGTAATTATCAGTACATATTTTCGAAAAAGGGATGTACCACATATACCGAGGACTATGATTCCATCATCTACTCCTCTCAAATGTCTGTCGGTATCCAAAACATGCCAATGAAATCATAAAATATATTCCTCTTTCACAATCCATCTAGAAGATTAATCATCATTAAATATTATATCCTTGGTGTGAATTCCTTTATATAGGAATGTTACATCATCACAATCCATTCCAAAAGCCTAGTGGACATAGCTAAATATTTGAGGAGAGTGTGATTATTATCCTCTAGAACCTAAAAATGAATATCTACTAATAAGGAAATGATATTCCACTCACTCTGGCTTCCATAATCCCATGTGTCTATGTTTTATGGCTCAATTAATTGGCTATTATATTTCATTTTCAAGGCATATATGTAGCCCCACAATTGATATATTGTATAAAATAAACCCAACATGAATTCATTAGATTTAGGTAACATTATGTAAAGATATACATGAGTACTTTGAGGCCATTGAATTATAAAAAAAATCCCCAAGTAAATACTGCCTCCACCAACCAGTGGAAAAACTATGACTACTAGCTCTTACATTTTATTAAAAAAATTCACTCATAGTGAAAAAGATTCAGAGTACCATATGTTATGACACACTTTTACTATATAAAAACATCCCGTGTATAATAATATTTCCATATTAATAATCTATGTTGCTCTGGTCTAGATTTGATATAATTAGGATTACTGTGGATTTTAGCTAAACTGTCTACTCCTGATATTTTGATACATATGCTTCTAATAAAATTAATTTGAACCCCATATTATTCAAACCATTATTAGGTACTTAAATGAGAGATAATTTATGGATAAAGTATCTGTAATACCCATTTATCCCCATAAAACTATGTGTATTATTGAAATTCTAGTAATAAATCGAGGAAATTAAGGATATCACTATCTCATGGTCTACTTTTACTTCGATTTTTGAAACCAATTGACCTAGGAAATGGACCTTTCTAATCCAAATCTTCTATTTTCTGATATTAACATAAATATGATACTAAATTGTTGTATTTAAGATGATATTTTGAATTTTGGAATGGTCCTTATGAGAAAAGGGAATATAGTGTGATTTCATCCACAAATACGATCACAAATAAATCTACATACTGGTGAAAAAAATGAAGTCATCAGAGCTATAAAACTAGTAGGGAATTTGTAAGACTTAATGACATTATTATATAGTCAAAAAGATCATACCCACTCTGGAATGTTATTCGATGTAAGTTTGAAGGTCTGACATGCACCTAATGATATATAGACCTCGAATCGATCTTGGAAAAAATATGATCTCTTTAAATATGATCTAAAATGTCATATATTCAATGGAGTGGATACTAGTACTTAAGAGTGAAATAGTTAAAAAAAATCATTAATTCATTAAATTTTTGAGGGTATCATCTCCCTTCTATTCAAAAATTATTGATAAATCCCAATGAGATGTTTTGGGGGATACAAAACCCCTATCATATGAGTCTTAAAACATATTCATTATCGCTAGAATCTCTTTAAACTCCATCCAGTCAAGTGGAATGGACACTAGTGACACTACAAGAACATTATCTACAGCAAATTATTCTTCTCTTACTATGTGTTAAAAAAATACTTATTAATGATGTATTCCCTGAAATAATCAACTACATGATGTAAAAGTGTAGTTCATGACTCCTAGTCATCCTAGAAGTTACTATAATTTTGGGATGTTACTCTACCTAGCTAGAGATGCACAGATCCAGTTTGAATTACATGGATATCCCATTTTCCCATATGGATATTTTACCACCCTATAGTGAAATAAACATCACCATCTAACAATAAAAATCTATATGTTATTGATAGATAAATAACTATTCCACCACAATAATAATAGAAAACCATTAAAGGTATATGATTAAAATATTACATAAAAAATTATCTCCCAATATCAAGTGAATAATACATACATTGGAAAAAACTCTCTTATAAAAAAACCATCAGGTAATAAAGTGTCATTTCAGAGAAAATATATTATATTTTGAGGCCTTGGATTTCCATATTTTCCTTAGCTATAAAATTGTGGGACATGTCTGTGTCAAATGAACAAGATACCAATGTTGATGCTACTAGAATAGTACATTTGATAGTAGATATTTTGGTTCCCTTCTAATACCACATAGGATTCACTACATAAAATATTTACATACCACAACATTGAGTCACAACATAAATACCATGTGTAGGCCCACACTATTGGAGGTGAATGTCTGATTTCTGATTATTTCAACTTCGAACACTCCCTATTATTGACTAGACAGTGTAATTTTAGAAACCTACCAAGGGAGATATTACTATCCCTAGTCGAAAACATGGGGTATTTGTAGATCCCCTCTCTCTAGGAACATATGTAAAATTACTATAGAATATATAGATATTCCCCATACTGACACATCATTTTCATTAATTTGAATCATACATACACTTCAGTTTTGTGTTCCTCAGTTTCTAACACTAATGAAAGATAAATATGTTTTCTGTATGAGCAATATAACAACTTCTATGTCCATGAAATACCACAAAGTGTCACTTCCTACCACTAGAAGAATCACTACTATGTCTTTGTGGTCAACTAAATTGGAACACACAATCAGCATACTACAAATTTCGACCAATGATGAGGTCCTAGTTGACTATCAAAAAAGTAATTTCAAGCTAAATGAAATTTACATGTCATTGGAATGTGTACATTATCCCATATTTAAATTACATTGTGGAAATGAGATCATCACCCATTATAGCCATGGATAGTTTCTACAAGTCAATGAAACAATCAGAATATTCCATCACATACAAGGATCTCTACTGCTAGTTCGTAAATTCATTGGACATATCATCCCTCATTGATTTTGGAATGAATTAGTAATATAAAACCAACTATAAGTCCATCCATATCAATCTGCAAGGTCAGGATTCTTAGGTAATAACATTCCACTATCACATTGAATAATGTTTTAGAATATAGGCATTGAACTTGACCCTCCTCTATAATGATTCATCTGGATGATAAAATATATAAATCATATATTCTAGACATGAATCAGCCACATGTGGTCCTCAATATTTTGAAAAGAATGTAGGATGTTGTTGCTGTAACTCTAAAGTCAACTCTTCCATATTATAGGAATGTTGATAAACTCCTTGCATAGTATTCATGATTAAACAAAATCACTCTAGAAACATGGAATTAGTTCCTACATTAGGAAAAGAATGTGTTTCTATAGGTGTAAAATAAGATGTATCATAAGTGGATCATGGTACACCACCTTCAGTGCATGGGATTCATCCCCATCATGGAATATGACTAGAGTTTATCTTGATTAAAATATTCTACAATGACAAACACAAACAACAGAATGGTATATTTTCATTCCCAATCCAAATAGGACCCATTCCATTGCTCCCCAAGCCTGCCTTCAACAAGCCATGGGCTGGAGACTAACACTGAGTCTGAAATTAACTAACATGGGAGGCCATAGCTTAATTACATGTACACATTTAGACAAATTCATGCCCATATAATAGATTATATGTAAAAACAAAACTATGAACCTTGCATGAAAACATCTCCATCCCATAACCAGAGTATGATAGGCTGTAATGGAATATAGATAGGGAAACATATTAGCCCTTCAAAAAGAGTATGTAATGCAAGTCCAACATGAAATTAAAGGTATTGGGAGTAAAATTTAAAAACCATTAGAACACACCATAGGTCTATCTGGTCTCCCAATTATATATCATCTTCTGTTCTGCCTTAGACTCCATCAAAATTTTGAAAAATTTCCTCAAACACAATGTGCGTAAGAAACACCCATGAAGGGTTTAGTATAAATGTACATAGTAGGAAATCCCTAAATCGAGGAATTTTTAAAAAAAGTGAAATATCGTCATATCGACATAAGTATATATCTACATCACATATAACAAGAATATCCTGATACACTCAACCAAGTCACATAGTCTAGAGGAAAGTTACCTTCATAATATAAATTACCATGATTCTAGATTGATGTTTCCACGAAGTACTCATCCTTATAGAAAATACATTTGTTTCTGATAGCACTAATAAACGTCCATCCTAGAGGAACTTATTGTCATGTCTCACAATGAGAATGAATATGATGATAGATCTGAAGAGAATACTATACACATATGAGGATCACAGATAGGTCCATGAGGTGATAATAACAACTCAATCAAGATTAACCCCACTAAGTATAAGATCATTTCCAAGTTAGTTTTAGTTATTTCCATACTAATAACTCCACCTAGGTAATGAAGAGGAATACTAGATATCACTCCAGGCCTCTAATGGGATTCGTATACCTATATCCATAAATTTATGTTGAAGGAATCATTGTATTATGTGTAGGAAATGATAATATACTATACATTGGGGAATGGATAAGGAGAAAATCATAGAAAAATATTCCCCTGATATGGGGGAATGATATTCATGCCATGTATAAAGAGTACATGATATTTACTCGGGCCTACATGTCATGGCACATTACCCCATGTAGTGATTCAGTGAATATATCACGTCATCAAAATGTGTTCGTGTGGGGTAGTACACATAATGTTTGAAACCTATGTATTCCATCTCATGCATTTTTACTCTCCCATGTAAATTCCAATTATATAGGGAGGGTCCACATGTCGTGTGATAGGGTTGATATTTCATGTGATACATAAATTCCTCAGAAACACTAGAAACCACTAAGGGATCCCCATATGCTATGTAATTCGGGATTAGATGTTGTGTGTATCAGTATTATCTAGAATCCTTGATCTATACTCGGGTGTTGTCTTTCATCGCTATAGCCTTCGATCTAGCCATAACCCACTACGAAAATCGATGGGAGGCCCCTTACATGTCGTTCCATTAAAAAATGAAATATTTTCTTTCCATAACAACTTAAAAAAGGGATCAAACCATTGTTCATCGTCATACAGAGGAGAATGATGAAGAACATAAAATTGGGAATCATTTTTTATCTGATTCATTAAGTCTCTATAATGTGACCTACATCATGTGGTACCAATCCCAAATCTATGATATCAGATCATTGCACCATTAAATGGGTACATAGTGAACAGTTGACCGGAGATAGTTGAGTCCCAGCCCAAATAAAGAATTACCATGATTAATTATTAATTGGGGATAAAATAAAAAATAAATCCCGAGTAGTGAATCTCGATCAATCATGGATAATTTTTTTTATAACATGAATAAAATTTATCAACATCCATGAAGATAAATATAATGATAAACCCCACAATTATACACATCTTACAAGATGATTGAACCACTATCTATGTCTATTCATTTATTTTGACCATTTTCATCATATAAATTAATAATAGGGAATAGAAATATTTACACACACTCCCTACCCCAATTTTGACTGATCAATGATAAATAATTATTGATTTGTTTTCTTCATTGGAATAATTTGTCAAATTTGAGTTCTATCTATCTTCAATCCTGAATTCTTTCATTGTTCACTAGAGAAGATTTTAAAAGGCTATATCAAAATATCCTCTAGAGGTTCTAGGGCTATCTATCTAACCCAGTAATTATAACATACTTAACTATTTAATGATCAAATAATCCCTGTCTCAATGAAAATAATGAAAAAAAATTATTTAATTATCTTCTTCATTTTGGAACCAATGATGACTTTATGAAATGCAACCCCCGCTGACCAATGATAAGTTTATCTTAGTGTAAAAATCATGTTAATAACATAATTGTTCCCCTATATTTCTTATCCTATAAATTGTCTATAATTTATTCCACTTCTTACATGAAACTAAACATCTATTCTATTTAATATATTTAATATAGTTTAACCATTTATGTCAGTTGCACCAGGATTCAGAATTGTATTCAATATCTACATCTGATCTGTAAAATAATTCATATAATATATAAAATCAATACACAAATAATATGAGATATAATTTTATCCCATCATTGGGGATTTACCTCACCAAAAATCCAAACAATTTTATGCATGAATATGTTGGTACAAAGAAGAAATATGAGTTTTCCACTCCCATTTTCTATCATATATATTCTCATCATATAACCAAACCTGAAGATATGCAATTAATATCCCATTAAGGATCCTGCACTACCAATCCTTGTTATCAACCTATTTCTTCACAATGGTCACTCCATTGTTGATAAACATATCACCCATGTGAATAAAATGTGATGGTTCATGCAAGAACCTCCTCAGTTTCATCATGTCGAAGGCATCGTGTACCTGGTCTTACTGCTGAGGTAGAGCTATGTAGTTCATCACCTCACCAACTCTACATTTTATCTGAAAATGGTTAATGAAACACATATATAGCATTCCATCCCAACCAAATATTTATATTCCACAAAGTGGACAAACTCATAAGAACACATATTATCCTTCATCAAACTCCAAAGGAATCTATCACCTATCATTATATTACATCTGAAGGATCTATAAGGTTTTCATCCATTCCGGGATGATCTGCACCTTCTTAGTTGTAGCTAAAACCATCTCAAGACCCTTAAGTGCTGACAACATTAGGTCTATCTAGTAATGTGGTGACATGCATGGTTTCTTATACAAATCCTTGAATAGTTCCATAATAATGGTTGAATTGTATCTTTTTTGTCTGAAAAATCCTCTAATGGAATGTGATTCTACCAACTATGACCAATGTTCAATATGAAATCTTGTGTCATGTCCTCCAAAACTAGAAGATTCTACCAAATCTGGACATTATTTTCTTGTTGGATTGTTGTGATCATGTGTTACTGGGTCCCAAACTCCTCCTATATTACCTTACATAACATAGATGAAAAATGATCCACATGATCTAAAAAAAATTCAAGGGAACTCCATGATGTCGAACTATCTCTTATAATAAGATGTGACACATTCTCTCTATTGTAATCTTCTCTCATGTGCCTAGGAAGTCGGCTGGCTTAGTGAGTTAATCTACGATCAACCAGATGGAATAAAATTTTGTGGAAAATTTTGGTACGTCCTTCACGAATTACCTAGATATACTATCCCACTTCCATTCTTTAACCTCAAGAAATTAATCCAAACCCATTGTAACTTGGTACTCATCCTACACTAGAGGATATTTAAGGAATCAAGAGATGAATTATGTAACACATTTATTCCTCCATGGGCAAGAAAACTACCATTTGAGGTCTTGGTACATATTCAACACACAATTATGTACCACCTAATGAGATGTGTGAAACCCTATCAAAACCTCTTCATGTAATGTCATGGGTACCATCGTGCATCCTTTGAAAATAATTTTATTATCCCCTCTATTAGAAAATCCATTAATATCTTACCATATGTAAATATGATCACATAGGGTCTCACAGTTAGTATCCCCAATCCATGCCTCCCTGAAATTTTAAAATATTGGAGGGGTTAAAACCATCGATTGGATTTATGATTCTCCATATCCATCAATAGATAATTAATGCAACAAGGAAAACTACTTTGATTCCTCATTTAGAAACTATAAACAAGATCTCTTACTAAGAGAATATAATAAAGGGTTCATATTCTCAAATGGATAGAGACTTTCAAATTCATAATCATGGAGGAAATCTATCCATCACGTACATCTCATGTTGAGATCATCCTAGGAGAATATATGGTTGACAATCTTGTGATTGGATTAGATCATAAACTACTCACCCATATGGTTGTTTCACAAAATCTTTAATACAATGATTGTATTTTCTAACTAAAATTGTGGGTCCTGTAGTTATTATCATGTGGTAACAATTGTCTTGAAACCAATGTAATCACTTATCACCTCTAAATAAAAACACAACCAAGACCTTTTAGTGATGCATTGCAAACCATTATGTCCTCGAAAACATCAATCGGTAATCTCAGGATGGGAGTGCTCATCAAACTCTGCATCGGCTACTGAAAAGATGACATGTACCTCTATATCCTCAAGATAGGCTTACCCTATTGACTCAATGATGATAAAATAGGTTATAGATCAAAAGTAGTGGATTCTTGTTCTTAAGGGTCAAGTAGTTTATGTTCCATTAGTCCTCATAAAACCTCAATCTCACGTCTGACATCCTGAAAAAAAACTTCTTTTGGACATGGTGAAACACAAGGTTGAAAATATCATTTCATTTAAAAGTACACCAACTTATCCATCAACACATGAAGCCCTATGAGATAAATTTGATATGAAGGCATAGATATTGGTTCAGTCCTTGGGTGTTGATCTAGGGATAATTCTATCACTTAGTGGGGAGGAAAACCTAGAATATATTTGTGGAATAAAGCCTCATACATTGCCACCATTATTGGAAACTAAGAACTCATAGAAACCATTGCACAAAAGGTTAGACTTGCGAACATATGAGTAATATTTTTAACCTTCCCATGCACAACTCCATCATGCACTCCATGAGATTCCTATTCATTGAAAAAAGAGAACATACTTCCATCACTATGGAAACACAACACAACTTTCCTAAAACTGTCGATCATGGAATGAAATAAATATAAATATCCATACCCATAGTGATTTCATAAGGCCTCGATTATACTACAATGATATTCCAAAATAAATTATCACCTCCAAGAGTCATCTAACACTATCATCACAATTGTGTAAACATTAAGACTTCTATAGTATGTGTCATCATGAATAAGGTTCTCGTTAAAGGCTCAACTCGAATATCAAACTATAATACAAGGTATCTGTAAAGTAAGGAATTACAAGAACATGTGACTAAAAGTAATTAATCTGCTGTTTAAAAGTCATATATCGTACTTCTAATCATTCCTGGAGAACATGGGTTGTATTCCATGACTACCTCTAGTTCGCCCCACCCATTTCCTCCAGCTGCATGTGCTTCATTTGTACCACCTAGTGGGTGGTCGTAACATGTTAAAACATATACCACCTTAATCTTCTCTACAAAACCCCCTTCCATGTACACCATTGTACAATATAGTAGTCTCTTTCCACTTTCACAACTAGGGTGGCCCATCCATAGTCTCTCTATCAGTTGTATAGTGGGTTATACAATCTTGAGAAACATCACCCATGCGGTCACTTGAGTATCATCACCTCTCTATGGGATAACTATGTAGGATCAAAATTTATATTCACATGGAAGTATATGAAAAGGTGGTGAATTGTATGTTGGAAATAATTAATTTATTAACCTAAAAGAAACATTTTTAATTGAATTATTAAAATCGTATTCCCAAAACCACTTTAGTATTTAAATAGTAATCGGCCTGGCCCTTGGGTTCAGTTATAAAGATATCATAATTTGGTTGATTATGATATTATTAAAAATAAATATGTCAAAATATAGATGATTCATTTTTTATGTATGGAATTATAATACCGGGTAGTTATGTAATCATAATCAGGAATGAATGTTAATTTTAATGTATTAAACAGTATAATAATCAATATATACAAATAGAAAGATGAAAAAATATACATTATATTAGAAATGTTTGGCAAATGATATACAAGTAACTAAATAAAATTATTTTATCCTAAATAGAATGATATCCAATAACCTAGGATAATGGTACAATGATTTATACTATTATGAAATTATTTCTCACCCACACCAGCATAATCCCACAATATGAAAATATGATTTCATCTGTCTTGTTATCTGTTCAAGACCTCAATCAGAAAAAATCTCCACTACTCTATCTTCATATCCCTTCAATCCCTCGATCAAGAAGGTGATCAGATCCTCATTCATTCTAGATTCGGAATCCCTCTATCATAATAAATAAAATTAGGGTCCCACAAGGAAAATAAAAAGTCTATGATTATATGTACAAGGTAAAGTAGTTCAATTACGTAAACATCAGAGTTCTCACACACATTATAAAATTAAGAAGCCCTTTTCATGGTGTTTTCTAAAATATGTATGTTGAAATGATTAGATTAAATACAATTTATAGGCATTCATTCCATTAGTCATCTTGATTTCCATTTTTCAGATTTTCTTCAAGATTTTTGGGAGTATCTGGTCACATGCCACCTAAATTGTCATATGATCACTACAAGAACAATAATTTTATTAAGAAATATTCCTAAATTATTATTAATTTTTCTAGGTATGAATTTTAAATCTAAATTTGTCTTATGGAGGTTGTTAGGAGTGATTATACAATTTATATTTGTATCATCATATGATAAAAATATAGTTAGTATGAAAGAATAGATATATAGTTTTTTTTTTCAAATAATGCATACAAAATAAATATTATACACTGTTCAGTAGCACAATCATAGAGGTTTATCACTTTAATTGTATTCATGTTTATGATATTTAAAGAATCCATACTCCTTACAAAACATGTACGGATAAAATATTTATTTTCATAAGTGAAAAGAATTACCGTAAGAATGATAAAATGTATAACATTTTACTATATGAATACTGTTAAAATAATTTCGACATTTAATAATTAGAAATTAAATATTTAATATATAGTTTTTGATTTTCAAATAAATATGAATGGAAAATTCAAAATGGGATTTTGACATAATATCCTTAACTCACTCAGTGAGCCATGAACTATATATCATCTATCCTAGTACATCCTACTGAAAATTATCTCACTTCCAGGTCAATGATAGAGACTTCGGCTCCCTGCTATTGAGGTCACTACTCAAATTTTACCACTATTGATAACCACAATATTTATCTACATAGTAATTAAACACCCTACCACCAAATATTTCTGTAGAACCACCAGCATATTTATGATAGAAAATAGAGATAATGATGGATTTTATTTTTCTATATAGACCTTGATTGAAATTTTGTGCCCTGAAGAACAGATCGCAAACCATATTCATGGAGTAAATGGAAGTTATTGAAATCCTTAATGAATACTCATCCACTATCAAGATACCCTGATAGAGATTTATAAGCTTCTGAATATGTACACCACATGGTATAGATGGTGATAACTCCTCATTAAATTATTATGGACTCTATCCACAAAACAGTCACCTCATCAAATGAGATGGTAACTAATCGCCACTATCTTCCTGTTGGGCCACTAAGAAGGCTCATTGATAGGACCCCCATATGATCGGCTGGAGTACTCACTAGATGAAAAATGAAGGTCACCGCCTCATGATAGTCCTATACCGCCTATGGGTTGGTCTCTCCACTGAAACTAAGGTGTATCTTCTTTTGAATTTCATAGAACATTTCTCATTTTGTGACCACTGTCTGCTGGTAATGAAGGTTCCACATTATGTTCTATAGGTGTCGGTATAGTTTTTGAACTGTATGGATGTAACATATCAATAACTTTTCCCTGTATCAAAGTCTCATCACCGAACAGATCATCGTAGTGATGATTATTCAATGTGATAGCTGGAATACATTGGGAATGCATTAAAAAAATAATATGTAACAAATTAAATAAATATATCTTGAGAGATGACAGTTGGAGGACTTCGAAACCACAACCCATTTCTATATGATGGACATACTAGTTTTTTAACTAAAAGTGTTGTTTTATGCACGAAATTGAAAAACATGTTATCTATGTCTTGGTGCATGGATTTGTCAACTACCAGAACAACATTGGACTACCAATCATGAAATCTAAACTCAAAACACTTACAGATTTTCCCCAAACAATCTCATGGACTCTCCAACCAAATGTAGAACTAACTCCTCTCATTCCACTCTATCATGAACCATCCAATTGGGGCCCATTCAATGAATCCATAAGCTTGCATAAAATAGTCCATGGGCTTTAGAGTGGTGCCATGTACGCATATCACAAACCCATGAAGCCTTAGACTATGTTACTCTACAAATGCACATGTCTCCAAGACCATAAAAATTAAGAAATGTAAAACAACGGATAACCATGAATTTGTATATTGTTATCTAGTAACCATAGTATGATAAAATGTAATGGAAATTAAACAGGTCGATATAGAATCCCACCACTAAATAGTATGTAACATAAGTCTATCATAAATGTAAAGGTACCGGTACAACTATCTGAAAGATGCCGGAACACACCTCGGTCAGTTAGGTCTCACTATGCACCATCTGGTACTAGTATGCCTAAGTCTCCATCAAAAGGTAGATCATCTACAGAAGACATCAAACATGAATGAGAATCCCATGTAGGATTCAGAATATAAATAGTTGGTAGGACACCCCCAAAACCACAAAGAATATAACAAATATATGTACAATTATATCTACAGAGGTTTTTTTTCTAAAACACATATATAAATAATATGATGATATAATAAACCAAGATACATGGTCTAGATGATTGTCCCAACCAAAGTATGGGATCATGGGATTCTAGCAGAAATATTCATGGAAGCACTCATCTGGATAGAATATACTCTTGAGTCTAATATCACTGATTACATTTGCCCAAGAGATGCTTATTTATGGGTCTCTTCATGGGAAGGAATATGCCGATATATTTGAAGAGAATACAATACCAAGATGAGGATCACTACTGAGGCCCTAGGATCATAGAAACAACCCAAATGGGATTAATCCTACTATCTAGAGGATTGACTTCTAAGTAGTATTGGTCACATTTATGCAAAATAACTCCACCATGGGCATATATATGAATATAGGATCTCACTCTGGGACTCTCGGGGGGATTCCAAAAAATCAATCCATTATGTAATGCAGAAGGGATCATAGTCCTGGTAATAGGAATATATAGTATACTAACTATATTGGAGATGATAAGTTGAAATAACATGATCACAATATTCCTAGATACTAGTGAAAATAGATTCATTCCATATACAAAATATTACACAACGTGTACTTGGGGTTGCAAGTTATATCCCCAAACCCCAAGTACTGCCCCTCTTGCTAGCCCATGTCACAAAACTATGTTTGCGTGGGGGAGTACACATCATGGAGTCAACCAATACTTTAGGTCACCAAACTATAAGTTCCATTTCTATATATTCCCAAAAACTAGATCCACTTTTCATTCTCAATCATGCCTTATAGAATGATGAAGAACATAAACTAAAGAATCATTCGTCGTCTGATTCAGTCTATCTCGTTTATCCCACCTTTGTTGTTCCATACTGATCTGAAATCTACGATATCAGATCATTGTACAATGAAATGGGTTTCAAATAATTGATTAATCGTGAATATTTTAGTCATGATCCAAATGAATAACACCCATGATAAATGATGAACGGGGGGATGAAATCACAAATCAATCTATGGGAATGGACCTCAATCGATGTTTGTGTCGATATTGGTCTATTTCAATTAGATCATCATTCTAATTAATCAACAACAAAAAAGATAAATATCCCAATAAACCCAACATATATATCCATCTCAGAAGACTATCAGATAAATAGATAAATTGTTTTGTTGATTTGGTCTGAGTTAGTTGTTGGAATCAATAACAGTGAATAAAAAATGAAACACAGGTTGTACATCAATTTCAATTGATCACAGATGAAGAATGATTTCAGTGTCATATTCATTGGAAAGATCTATCAAATGCGAGATTTTTTTTAGCTATGATCTACAATACTGTCATCATTCACCATATATTATTCTCCCATTCTATCCCCAACACTAGACTCATACATGTCTTTTTTTTCAGTCCAAGGGTTATAATAAATGTTTAGAAGCACATATGTGACCATTTCCATCTACAAACCATTTTATAAATAACTATCAAGATAGATTCCATTTTATATATGATATAATGACGATATCTGTTAAGACGTATGACCTCCAAGATGTATATCCTTACTATATCATCAACAAATAAGCTCTCTTAAAAAACTATGAAGTGTGTGAGATTCATAAAATGTTCATTGACTACCAATAATGTTTTATATTCTTATGGAGATCATGGAATACCAATGAATTTTTCAATAGAGACATCTTTCGATATCTAATTGGGGGTGGATAAGAGTTGTAAATGTCATGTTATCCACTAATGTTATGCCTTCACCTCCTAGAAGGTGTAACATATACTATTAAAGATATCTATATTTCTTTTCATAAAATGCTACTATAATGACCCGTACTTTACATACATTGTTAATACTTTAAAATTGAAGTACACTTATTACAACATATAAAAAAACCATGGAATGACCATATAGGTATAGTGTCATTAGAAACTGAGAAACATAAACAACTGGTTCATAAATCATCTACAATGTCTCCCTTTTATTATATCATATATACAGTCCCTTTTGGCATATCTTACGTAATACCCTTATTCCTAACCTGGGGAAAAGAAAACATACAAAAGGGTGATCTCAAATGATCATTAAGGGTAAACAAAAGAAATATCAATCACATAATATTCATAATAACATAACATTTTTGAAATCATAGCCTGCAAAAGAGATCATAATTTCATATCATGGGATAAATAGTAGTAGTGAAATGTAACCCCAATAATCATAACATAAAACATGAATCAATGTTGCATTCACACATAATCATATAGAATCATTTCATAGTAGTCAAGACTCATTGTCAATACTATCTTAGTGGGAAAAAACCATTTCTGAACCGAGTTCACTCCTCGTTTCAGTCCTGTTTCACTGAACCGGATTAACCTGCCATTCCATCCATGTCTATATCATGAGATATAAATATTTACCCAATGCATTGGAAGGAGATATCGGTCCCACCAATCTCATAATGAAACCATTCTTATGTATGCCACAAAATCATAAATCATACATCATAGCATAACCCATGTAATAAAAAATGGGATTCTTAAACATCGTGTCATCATAACATAATCTATATAAGATAAAAGGACTTCATAAAAATAAATCCATAATAACATAATAAAATAAATGTAAAAATAGGTTTAGAAACAAAACCATATATTATCTTATATGGAAAGTAATATTGATAAAATGCTTAAACTCCATTCTTGAAGAAAATATCCTTTCTACTTCCAAAACAATTTCCTTTCTTAAAATATCATATAATATTAAAATAAAAGAATTTGATTAAGAATAAACTTGAAAAATTTTAAAGGAATCTTCATGGAAATAATTTTATAAAAATCCATTCATGCTGTATAAGATAAAAAACATTCTTCTCGTACTTTGGCCGGAGAATTCAAAAAGTATCTCGTTCGAAAAAAGACAAAAGATTATTTTCATATCCTTTACTAAAAACTAAATGAATGTTAAAATTGGATTTAAAAAATTTTAGAAGGATAGAAATAATATTACATATTGGGGAAACATGGATGTGGATGATTAATATTCCCTGGTAAATTCTGATGTATAAATAATCTCGGATAAAAATGAGGTTGCGAGATTTTCCATTACCTTAGGTCCGATTTCCATCGTACATGTCTGAACCTCCTGTATAATGATTAAAATAATGTTATTGACTTATTATAATATCATAATAAATATTATTATATCATATATGGTCATATTCTTAGCTTCTTATTAGAAATATTTCATTACTACTTGTTATTCAGTTGTTTATTGCTTTTTGTTCTTATGCGTGTTTTGTCGAATAAATTTCCATTCATCATTTTAGGTTATAGATACCTCATTTCCAGAATTCTATTAGTGTGATATATATCATATTTATTCATTCAATTCATTTATATAATCATTAATCATTGAAGATCATGTAGAACGAGTAGCATCACATCGTGGAGATGGTAGGCCGTACGTACGCACGAGTGATGATATCGTTCCAATGATCGTGGATTTTTATTGAAGTGTATGTATACTATTTCAGAATTAATATGAAATTAAAATAATCATATATAGTTATTCTTTAAACCATTATACCCATCCAGGTATGGTGGTGGTGGAAAATAGATTACACCACGACATGGAGATGATATTTCGTACGTACGCACGCGCGGTGATCTTGTTTTCCGTAGGACGGATAGAAGGTTAAATAATTTTGTTTCATATTTATAATAACATATCAGTATATTAGTGATACTGATGATATTACATAATAATTAAACAACTAAAGAAGAATAAGTAGAAGAAGAAATAAAGTTGAATGAATCGGTAACAGACATTACCTTTTCTTTGAAGCGCCTCTTCTTAACCTCTTCTTATGGCACTAAAGATGGTCTTTGAAGAAGACCAGGACCTCAAGGATGTTTATAGGAATGTTTATAAGGTAAATGGTCGGGTTTTGGCCGATCTTGAAGGCTCAAAGTTATGTGAGGAGGAGAGGGAGGAGGTTCCCTTTTATAAGGGAAGGAGAGGGGCACCTTAGGAAAAACTAAAAATATTATTTTATTATAAAGTCATATACAGTTTTTTATAGCTCCAAATTGATTTATTTCTATGAAATGGTGGGTATGGGACGAAATCCTCTCAACCAATAGATTTTAGACAATTTTAGGTTACTATTATAACCTTATCATTTATATTTTACTCTAAGATAAATAATTTAACTTTTACAGTGTCTTCTTGTTTCCTTACACTATATGGTTAATAAACATTCAATAACAAATCAAAAAAACCCAAGTGGTTAATTATTAATATATAAAATCTTATCTAAGTCATTTTTCCGAACCTTAAAATTTTAGGAATAAAATAACAATTAATAATATAATATTTTTTAAAAAAACTATTTTATGTCAATTTTGACACTATTTGGTAATTGATTTTTGTGAAAATCATAACAGCATTATTAGTCCAAAAAAGTTAATTAAATCAATGATAATTTGTCATAATAACCTATAAAATTAGTTTAATTCTTAAAAAGACTCAAATTAAATTTATTACGGTATTTATAACATCAATTATGTTAATATTTCATTAATAAGGTAATTACTGCATCATCATTGTGTCAAAATAAATTAAATTATTTAATGTCTAAATATTATAAATAAAATACAGTTAGGTAGTAAATCCATTATGATTTCTAATGAATATCTATAGTCGAATTTATCTTATGTATAACCCTGCATTAAAAATGTTTTTAGTTATTAAACTTTGATTTTATCTATTTTAACACTTCTTTAAATAAAATAATAATAAGTTTCCTAGTCTAATCCAAATGGACCTAAAGGGTAATATTTTATTCCTAAGTTTGTTTTTTGTCGAATTACACTTATCAAATAGAATTATAACATGTGTTAGGGTAACAATAACATCATTTTTAACCATAATTATCATATTTACTTTTAACTGTGGTAAATAAAAGTAAAAAGTTACTATTCACCAAAAATTATTTTTATCTTTTTGAACCAAATTTTACTCCTTGATATTAACCGTGTCTCTTGGATTTTCTAAATTCCAGTTATTGAAGCTTTAAAATTTTGTTTTATGTAAATTTTAAAACTCTCCTAGGAGGTGGGTAAAAGATGGTGAAAAGTTCATTAAAATTTTTATATATCTAAAATTATTATAAAATGACTTCAATGAATTACATTGAACTTATATAGGTATTATGTATACATTTTGACCTAAAAATTTTAAATAAATAATTATTTAATTAAAATGTCAGATTTTAAATAGTTACCTAATACTTTTACAATTTATCAAAAATTGAATGTTTTCAGAAAAATACCAAAAAATCACCACAGGCTAATTTTGATATTCTGAATCCAAAAATGAATTCCATTTTGAAAGATAAAATTTATGAAATTTCAAAAAAGTAGGTTTTACTAGTCATAATGGTTAGTTTTAATAATATTTTAATAGCATATTGTTGTTTAGTGAAAGTCAGTATTGTGTACAACACAAGCTATCAAGGAAGATCATGATCGCGTGTAAAGAAAACCTAGCTAGTGTTGTGTGTAGTCAAAGATTCATTTGATGTTTTAAATAACATAAAAACAAAATATTTCTCATAAAAATCTCAGGTGTTACATTCTACCCCCCTTAAAATGAATTTTTCCCTCATAATTCGCCACATTGTAACAAACAGATGAGGATACCTCTCCTTCATCATATCCTCAAGCTCCCATGTAGCTTCATCTAATTGGTGGTTCCTCCATAAAACATTCACCATGCGAGTTTCGCTACGATCCAGAATCTCTATCAGCTGTTCTTTATACGAAAGACCTTTCTCCAACGGTACAACTTCAGAGCCGAGTGCATGTGAAGGATCGGGTATGTACTTTCTCAGGAGAGATACATGGAACACATCCTTAACATGAGCAAGATTCGGTGGAATCCCCAATCGGTAAGCTACGTTGCAAACACGATCTAGTATTTCAAAAGGACTGATATACCTAGGGATCGGCTTTCCCTTCTTTCCAAATCTCATTACTCTCTTCCAAGGAGATATTCGTAAGAACACTTTATCACCCACTTCAAACTCTAGGTCTTTTCTTCGGTTATCGGCATTACTTTTTTGTCGACTTTGAACTGCTCTTATGTGTTGTTGAATAGATCTGACCTTTTCTGTCATCTCATCAACAAGATCAGGTCCTAATTGCTTTCGTTCCCCAAATTCATCCCAGCAAGTTAGAGTCCTGAATTTATTTCCATAGAGAGCTTCATAAGGAGTCATTTGAATACTGGAGTGAAAGTTATTATTGTATGAAAATTCCAACAAAGGTTGGTGTTGATCCCAACCACCTTTGAAATCCATAGAGTAAGCTCTCAACATATCTTCTAGAGTTTGAATTGTCCTCTCAGACTGACCGTCTATCTGAGGATGATAAGCAGTGCGGAAACTCAACTCTGTATGCAGAGTATACTGAAGACTTCACCAAAACATTGAGGTAAACCTCAGATCCTGATCAGATATAATGGAAAGTGGTTCTCCATTAAATCATACCACTTCCTTTACATATATCCTGGCGAGTTGATCCAGAGAGAAATCTTCTCTAATATCAATGAAGTGTGCCGACTTCGTAAGACGATCAACTATGACCCAAATAACATTATTGACTTTGGATGTTTTAGGAAGTCTGGTGGCTAAGTTCATAGTGATGTATTCCCATTTCTATTCGGGTATGGGTAATGGTTGTAACATCCCCTTAGACTTCTATCTCTCAGCTTTAACTTGCTGACAAACCATGCATCGTGAGACATATTCAGCAACATCTGTTTTCATTCCATCCCAACATAAGTACTCTTTCAGGTCCCTATACATCTTCGAGCATCCATGATGAATAGAGAATGAAGAACAATGAGCCTCATCCAGCATCTCCTTCTTTAATTTTGGGATTGGAGGAAGACAAACCTGATTCCTGAACATTATAATCCCATCACAATCAAGGTTGAATTTAGGAACATTTCTCACCTTCTTTTGTAACTCTACATCTTCTTTCAGTTCCTCTTTAATCATTTCATGTATAGATGGTTGAACATTCATTTGAGAAAGATACAATTATTCCCCTTCCATTACAATTACAAGATCCATCCTTTGTAAATCCATAAATATTGGATCTTTTGTGATCCATATCATGGATAAGCTATCATGGTCTTGTCAACTTAATGCATCTACCACCTTGTTTGATTTTTTAGGGTTGTAATGAAATGAGTAGTCGTAATCCTTAATCAGCTCTAACAATATTCTTTGGCTCATATTCAGCTCCTTTTGTGTGAAAATATAATTTAAACATTTATGATTAGTATAAATATCACACCTTTCTCTATAAAGATAATGCCTCCAAATCATTAATGCAAAGATTACCACAGCTAACTCCAAATCATGATTTAGGTAATTTTTCTTGTGGATTTTCAACTATCGTGAGGCATAAGCTATCACCATGTAATTTTAAAGATAACACACCACAGTCCCATCTTGGATGCATCATTGTAAATCAAAAAACATTCTCCACTACAAGGTAGTGTGAGCACAGGTGCACTGGAAAACCATCTTTTTAACTCCTTCAAATTATCTTCACACTCCTCCATCCAAACAAACTTAACTCCTTTTCGAGTCTACCTGGTGACTGGATTAGATAATCATGAAAAATCATTCACAAAACATTGTTAATATCTAGCCAAACCAAGAAATGTTCGGATCTCAGTTACTGTTTTTGTTCTCGAACATCTTTCGATAACCTCTATTTTTGGTGGATCCACAGATATCCCCTATTTTGAGATTATATGACCAAAAAATGAAACTTTTTGAAGCCAAAATTCACACTTGGTAAATTTTACATAAAGCATCTCCTTCCTCATGGTCTTTATTACAATTCTCAAGTGATCTTCATGTTCTTCCTTTCTCTTTGAATAAACAAGAATATCATATATAAAGAGTACCACAAACTGATCAAGATAGTCTCTAAAGACTCTATTCATTAGATCCATGAAGATAGCATGGGCATAATTAAGACCAAATGGAATCACTATAAATTCATAGTGTCCATACCATGTATAGAAAGTTGTCTTTGGTATATCTTTCCTTTTTAATCTTAATTGATGATACCCTGAACGAAGATCAATCTTTGAAAAGTATTGAGCTCAGCGTAGTTGGTCAAATAAGTCATCAATGTGTGGAAGAGGATATTTGTTCTTGATAATGATCTTGGTATGTTCTCGATAATCAAAGTAGAGTCTCATTGATCTATCTTTCTTCTTAACAAATAGAATAGGTGCTCCCCATGGTGATGCACTAGGGTATATGAATCCCTTATCAAGATTCTATTGAAGTTTCTTCTTCAATTCCTGCAACTCAATTGGGTCCATTCTATAAGGTGTCTATGAAATAGGTAAATCACAAGGTAGGAGTTCTATTGAAAACAAAGATTCATGATTTGGTGGAAGACCAAGGAATTACTCCAGAAAGATATCAGCAAACTCCCGTACATTGGGCATATTCTTAATCGTGAGTTTCTCTCCACCATTTGAGATAAATAACCTTTATTTAGTGGAATGAAGACCCATAAGATGGAATAAATTTCCCCCGGAAGTTTATGTTCATCCTTGCATTGATAGAAGATCATAGATTGATCTGGAATATGAAATGTGGCTTCTCATCTTTGGAAATTGATATGAGCTCCATATATATAAAGCCAATCCATGACAAGAATAACATCAAATTTCACTATAGGAAGGATCACAGGATTTGCAGGAATCACTTTCCCACAAACATCAATGGGAGAAGAAATATAAACTTTTGATGTGACTGTTCTGCCATTAGGGGTTGTCACAACTAACTCAATATCAAACTGCTAAGGTAATATGGAGATACCCTTAGAAAATTCTTCAAAAATAAATGATTAGGTGGATCCAAAATCAAATAAAACATTTTCTACTTTAAAGTGGATGGTAAGTGTACCTTTCACCACTTCGTTATCATACTACACATCACTGATAGAAATTGTATGTGACTTTAATTTGTCTATGTCCTTAAGAGTTTATTGAAGTTGATCATCATCAAAAACCCTTGGATTAGGGCATTGATTGTCATAATTCCCCATTTAATTACACTTGTAACGTTGAAGTATAGGAGGTGCACTCTATGTAGCTTTTTCATTTTTCGCATCACTAGGCATCGTCTTCCCCTCATTAGGGCATTCAAATGCCTGATGACCTTCCTTTCCACATTTGAAACATTTACATGTCCCATTAAGGGAACTCACTCCATGTTTCTTTCCTCACTTTGAGCATAAGGGAAAACTCATCTACTTTTCAGTGTGGTCTTTAGATTTCCCTTTGAATTTTATTTTCCTCTTCTTATCAAATGCATATGACTGATGGGTTACTCCAATCACCATCTCGACCTTAAGAGTACATCAAACGATTTCCTCATAGCTATTGAAGTTCCTTATGGCTAACGCCCTTAAAATACTTGGTTTTAAGACACTAAAGAATTAATCGAACTTATTCTCAGGTTGGATAATAATCCCAAAATCATACCTTGAAAGTCTTGTAAAATTTTCTTCGTAGGTACCAACAGATTCGTCATCCTTTTGCTTCAGTTCAAGAAACTCCTTCTCCACCTTTGTTTGAAGAATATGAGGGATGTACTTATTGAAAAACAATTTCTTGAACTTTTCCCATTCCATTGACTCAATTTCATCTCTTGGCCTTGTAATCTTGATAAGGTTCCACCATTGACCTGCTTCACCTTCCAAATGATAAACTACTAAGATGAATTTATCATGTTCAAAACATTGAATAACTGAAAATTTCTTTTCAGTCATACTGATCCACTGTTCAGCCACTAATGGATCAGGAGACCTGCTGAATGAGGGTGGACGATGCCTCATGAAAGATTCAATATATTATTTCTCCTTCCTTTTATCATTTTTAAGTCATGCATGATTCATTTCTTGAGAAAGTTTTGTATTCATGGCAACGTGATTTTTCATTCCAACTCCCATAACAATTGGTTGCTTAGGGGGACAATCATTGCATTGCATGTTGCATTCCGCATTAAAATGGTTCCTTTGGGATCCAACCATTGACTAAAACCAAGAAGTATAGTGTGAGAAAAAGTAATTATAATCGGAAAACCACATAATCAAGAATAAAATTTCACACATAAGGTCTAATAATAGGTTTTTCATGGCCATTTCTAATACACTATGATTGTGTTCTATGCTTAGACTTATCCTTAGTGGTCTTACTAAGGCTTTCAAATCCTAGTTTCCAAAGTATGAATATACCTTTCCTCTGATACCAACAATAATGACCATTACTTTACATACATTGTGAATACATGAAAATTTCAGAACACTTATTAAAACATATAACAAAACCATAAAAGGACCATATAGTTATAGTGTCTTTAGAAACTGGGAAACATAAACAACTGGTTCATAAATCATCCACTCTTTCTCCCTTTTATTTTATCATATCTAGAGTCCCTTTTGGCATATATTACTTAATACTACTCTTCCTGACCTGGGGAAAAGAAAACATACAAAAGGGTGAGCTCAAATGCTCAGTAAGGGTAAACAAAATAAATATCAATCACATCATATTCATAATAACATAACATTTTTGAAATCATAACCTGCAAAAGAGATCATAATTTCATAAAATGGGCTAAAAAATAGTTGTGAAATGTAAACCCAATAATCATAACATAAAACTTGAAACATTGTGTCATACACACATAATCATAGGGAATCATTTCTTAGTAGTCAATACTCTTTTCCAAGACTATCTTAGTGGACAAAGTCCATTTCTGAACCGAGTTCACTCCCCGTTTCAGTCCTGTTTCACTGAACCAGATTAACCTCCTGTTCCATCCACGTCTATCTCATGAGATATAAATCATTACCCAATGAATTAGCGGTATATATAGGTCCCACCCATCTCATAATGAAACCATTCTTATGTGTGCCACAAAATCATAAATCATACATTATAGCATTAAAATAATTTCATCATAACATAATCAAATCAATGTAAAAATAGTGATAGAAACAGAAACCTATATTATCTTAGATGGAAAATAATTTTGATAAAATGCTTGAAATCCATTCTTTAGGAAAATATCCTTTCTACTTCAAAAACATTTTTCTTTCTTAAAATATCATATAATATTAAACTACAAGAAGTTGACTAAAAATAAAATGGAAATTTTTTAAAGGAAGATTCATGGAAATAATGTTCTAAAAAACCATTCATGCCATATAAGTTAAAAAACATTCTTCTCATACTTTGGTCAGAAATGTCAAAAAGTACCTCTTATGAAAAACAACAAAAGATTCCTTTCATATATTTTACTAAAAAATCACCGAAGGGTAAAATTGGATTTAATAAATTTTATAAGGATAGAAATAATATTACATTTTTAGGAAACATGGATGGGGATGATAAATATTCCCCAGTAAATACAGAAGTATAAACAATCTCATATAAAAATGAGATTGCGAGATTTTCCATTACCTTAGATCTGATTTGATTTGTACATGTCCGAACCTCCTGTATAATGATATAAATAATGTTATTGACTAATTCCAGAATCTTACTCATTTTTATTATTACATATATTTTTATATTCTTAGCTTCTTATTAGTAATATTTCATTGATACTTGTTATTTGGGTGTTTATTGCTTTTTGTTCTTCTGCATGTTTTGTCGAATAAATTCTCATTATTCATTTTAAGTTATAGATACCGCATTTCCAAAATGGTATTAGTGTAATATATATCATATTTATTCAATAAATACATTTATATAATCATTAAGCATTGAACATCATGTAGAACGAGTATCATCACATCGTGGATACAGTAGGCTGTACGTACGCACGAGCGATAACATCGTTCCCATGATCATGGAATTGTATTGAAGTGTGTGTATACTATTTGAGAATTAATATTACTTTAAAATAATCATATAAATTTATTATTTACCCCATTATACCCATCCATGTATGGTGGTGGTGGAAAATAGATTACACCACGGCGTGGAGACGTTATTCCGTATGTATGCATGCGCTGTGATTTCGTTTTCCATAGGATGGATAGAAGGTGAAATATGGTTTTTTTCATATTTATAATAACATAGAAGTATATGAGTGATAATTATGTTATTACATCACAAGGAAACAAATAAATAATAATTAGTATAAGAAGAAATAAATTTGAAAGAATCGGTAACAAACATTACCTCTTCTTTGAAGTGCCTCTTGTTAACCTCCTCTTAGGGCACTAAAGATGATCTTTAAAGAAGACCAGAACCTCTAGGATGTTTCTAGGGAAGTTTATAAGGGAAAAGGGTAGGGTTTGTCCGAGCTTGAAGGCTCAAAGTGGTGTGAGGAGGAGAGGGAGGAGGTTCCCTTTTATAAGGGAGGAGAGGGGCACCTTAACAAAAACATAAAATATTTTTTTTATAAAGTCATATTCGGTTTTTAATAGCTCAAATTGATTTATTTCAAGATAATGTGGGTATGGGTCGAAATCCTCTCAACCAATATATTTTATACAAGTTTAGGTTACTATTTTAAACTTATCATTTATATTTAACTCTAAGTTAAATAATTTATCTTTTATTGTGTATCCTTGATTTCTTACACTATATATTTAAGAACATACTATAACCATCCAAAAGAACCCCAAGTGGTTCATTATTAATATATATATCCTTATATAAGTCATTTGGTTGAAACATAGATTTTTAGGAATAAAATAACAATTAATAATATAATATTTGTTTTAAAAACAATTTTTTGTCAATTTTGACAATATTTGGTAATTGGTATTTTTGAAAATCATAATAGAATTATTAGTTCGAAAAAAGATATTTAAATAAATACTAATATGTCATATTAACCTATGAAATTAGTTTATTTCTTAAAAGGTCTCAAATTACATTTATTTGTGTATTTATAACAGCAATTATGTTAATATTTCATTAATAAGGTAATTACTGCATCATCATTGTGTCAAAAATAAATTAAATTATTTAATGTCTAAAAAATATAAATAAAATACCAATAGGTTTAAAAACTTTTAATATTTCTAATTAATATCTATAGTATAATTTATCTTATGTATAACCCTATATTAAAAATGTTTTTAGTTATTAAACTTTGATTTTAACTATTTTAAAACTTCTTTAACTAAAATAATAATAAGTGTGCTAATCTAATACAAGTGGACCTAATGGGTAATATTTTATTCCAAAGGTTGTTTTTGGTCTAATTACACTAATCTAATAGAATTAGGACATGTGTTAGGGTAACAATAATATCATTTTTACTCTTAATTACCCTATTTACTTTTTACCGTGGTAAATTAAAGTAAAAAAGTTAATATTCACCAAAAATTATTTTTATCTTATTGAACCAAATTTCACTCCTTGATATTAACCGCGTCTCTAATATTTTTGAAATTACACTCATAGAAGTGGTAAAATTATGTTTTATGTAAATTTTCAATCTCTCCTAGGAGGTGAGTAAAAGAGAGTGAAAAGTTCAATAAACTTTTTATATATATAAAATTATTATAAAATTAGGTCAATGAATTACATAAAACATATATAGGTATAATGTATCAATTTTGACCAAAAATAAATTTAAATAAATAATTATTTAAATAGAAAGTCAGTTTTTAAATAATAACCCAATCATTTCACTATTCATCAAAAATTGAAAGTTTTCAGAAAAATACCAAAAATTCACCCTAGGCTAATTTTGATATTCTGAATCCCAAAATGAAGTCCATTTTGAATGATAAAATTTATAAAATTTTAAATAGTGGGTATTACTATTCATAACGGCTAGTTTTGATAATATTTTAATAGAATATTGTTGTTTAGTGAAACTCGGTATTGCATACAACGCATGCAATTGAGGAAGGTAGTGACTGTGGGTGAAGCAAGACAAGCTAGTGTTGAGTGTAGTGAAAGATTCCTTTGATGATTTATATTACATAAAAACATAATATTTCTCAAAAATATCTCTGGTGATACAGCTACCAATACTAGAAATATAATTATCGATAAATATGTTTGACCAAGTGATGTACAACCTATAACGAGGTTTATGATTCCATCATCCACTCCTCTCAGATGTCTGTTGGTATCCAAAACATACTGATGAAATCATAAACACTATTCCTCATCAAAAATCTAACTAGAAGATGAATCACCATCAAATAGTATTTCCTTGGGGGGAATACCTTGATATATGAATGTTACATAATCACTATCCATTCCATAAGTCTAGTGGACATAGATAAATCCTTGAGGATTGTGTTATTGTTATCCTCCAGAAGCTAAAAATGAATATCTACTAGTGAGGAAATGATATTCCACTCAACCTAGCTTCCAGAATCCCATGTGTCTATGTTTTATGGATCATGGAATTGAGTATTATATATCATTTTCAAGGAATACATGTAGCCCCACAGTTGATATATTGTAGAAAATAAACCCAACATCACTTCTTGAGATTTAGATCACATTATGTAATGATATACATGAGGATTTTGAGATCATATAATTACAAAAAATGCTCCGCATGTCAATAATGCATTCGCGAATGAGTGGAATAAACTATGACAACTAGCTCTTGGATTTTATTTACGTTTTCTCTCTCTTAGGGATGGAGATGCAGATTAACATATGATATGACTCACTTTTACTTAATAAAATCATCCCATATCTAATAACATATTTATTATAATAATCTTTGTGTCTCTGGTCTAGATCTGATATAATCAAGATTAGTGTTGATTTCAGCCTAACTATCTACTCCTGATATTTTGATACGTATGCTTCTAATGATATAAATTTGAACCCCATCATATTTAGACCATTAAGATGTACTTCAATGAGAGATAATTTATGGATAATGTATCTGTAATAGAAATTTATCCCCATAAAAGTATATATATTATTGAAATTCTAGTAATAATTCATGGATATTACAGATCTCACTCTCTCAAGGTCTACTGATACTTCGATTTTTGAAACCAAGTGACCTTGGAAGTGTAACTTTCTAATCAAAAAGTTGTATTTTCTAATATTCACATAAATATGATACTAAATTGTTGTATTAAAGATGATCTATTGATTTTTTTAATTTTCCTTATGAGAAAGAGAATATACTGTTATTTATTCCACAAATACGATCACAACTGAATGAAGGTGCTGGTGAAAAAACGAAATCATCAGAGCCATAAAACTAATAGCGCATTTGTGAGACTGAATGAAATTATTTTATAGTCAAAATTATCATACCCACTCTGGAATTTTTTTCTATGTATGTATGAAGGTCTGACATGCACCTAGTGATATCTTGACCTCGAATCGATCTTGTAAAAAACTTGATCTCCTTGTACAGGATCTGAAAAGTCATATATTCAATTAAGTGGATACTAGTACTTATGACTGAATTTGTTCAACAATGATTAATTCATGAAATGTGTGAGGGTATCATCTCCCTCCTAAGACAACATTTTTTATAATTACTAATGAGAAGTTTTGGGGATACAAAACCCTTCTCCTATGAGTCTTAAAACGTATTCTTTATCTCTAGAATAACTTTATGTGCCATCCAGTAAAGAGGAATGTACACCAGTTCCACTACAAGAACATTCAATACATTAAATTATTCTTCTCTTACTTTGGGTTGAAAAAAATATTTATTAAGGATGTCTTCTTGGAAATAATCAACTACATGATGTAAAAGAGTAGTTCATAACTCCTGATCATCCAAGAAGTGTCTATAATATTGGGATGTTACTCTGCCTAGCCCCAGATGCATAGATCTAGTTCGACTTGCATGGATATCCCATTTTCCCATATGGATATTATACCACCCTATAGTGAAATAAACATCACCATATGACAATATAAATCAATATGTTCTTGATAGTTAAATAACTATTCCACGCCAATAATAATATAATCCCATTACATGTCAATGATTAAAATACTACATAAAAATTTATATCTGCCATTATCAAGTGAAAAATACATACATCAGAAAACTCTCTCTTATCAGAACCCCATCAGGTAATCACCTATCAATTCTAAACAAATATACTAAATTTTGGGGACTTGGATTTCTATAATTTCCTTATATATAAAATAGTGTGATGTGTATGTGTCAAATTAACAAGACACCAATGTTGATGATAATAGAATAGTACATTAGAAAGTAGATATTTTGGTGCTCTTATTTTATCTCATAGGATTCACTACATATAACATTCACATACCACCGCCTTGAGTCACAACATAAATAACATGTGCATTACCACGATATTAGAGGTGAATATCAGATTTCAGATTATTTCAACTTCAAACACTCCCTTTGATTGACTGGACAATGTTATTCTAGGAACCTACCAAGGGAGATATTACTATGCCCAATCTAGAACATGGGGTATTTGTAGATACCCTATCTCTAGGAACAGATTTAAAATTCTTATAGAATATATAGATATTCCCCATAAAAACACATCATTTTCATTAATCTGAAACATACATACACTTGGGTTTTGTGTTACTTAGTTTCCTACACTAATTCATGATTAGGAAGTTTTCTGTATGATCAATATAACAACTTATAGATCCATGAAATACCATAATGTGTCACTTCCAACCAATAGAAGAATAAATTATAGTTCTTGGTGGTCAACTAAATTGGAACACACCATCAGCATACTGCAAATTTTGACCAGTGATGTGGTCCGGGTAGACAATCACAAAAATAATTTCTAGATAAATGTAATTTACATGTAATTGGAAGGCATTCACTATACCATCCTTTAATTACTTCACGGACATGAGATCATCACCCACTATATCCATGGATAGTTTCTACAAGTCAATGAAACTATCATAATATTCCATCACATACATGGATCTCTACTGCAGGTTCATAAAATCTTTAGACTTATCATCCCTCAATGATTGTGGACTGAATTAGTCATATACCATCAACTATATGTCCATCCATATCATTCCATGAGGTCAGTCTTCTTATGTAATGAAATCCCACTATCACATTTCATAATGTTTTAGAATATAGGCATTGGGATTGACCCTCCTCTAAAAAGGATCCTCTGGATTCCAAAATAAATTAATCATTTCCTCTTGCCATTAATCAGGAACATGTGGTCCTTAATATTTTGAAAAGGATGGAGGATGTTGTTTCTATAACTCTCAAGTCAACACCTCCATATTATAAGAATGTTGAGAAATTCCTTGCATAGAATTCCTGATTAAACAAAATCACCCTTGAAACTGGGCATTAGTTCCTCTAATAGAAAAAGAATGTGTTTCTATAGGTGTACAACAAGATGTATTATTAGTGGATCATTGTACACCACCTTCAGTGCATGAAAATCATCCCCATCATGGAATATGACTAAATTCTATAATGTTTACAAGGCTCTACACAATAGAAAGGGATATTTTTGTTCCCATTCCCAATAGGGATTGTTCCATTACTCCCCAGGACTGCCTTCAATAAGCCATGGGATAGAGACTAACACTGAGTCATTAATTCACTAACATGGGAGGACATAGCCTAATTACATGTACACATATATACAACTTCATGCCCATAGGAAAGATGGTATATAAAAACAAAACTATGTACCTTTCATGAATACATTTCAATCCCATAACTAGAGTATGATAAGAAGTAATAGAATGTAAATAGGTAAAAATATTTCCCCCCCAAATAGTGTATGTAAGTCAAGTCCAACATGAATGTAAAGGTATTGGGACTACAGTTTGAAAACCATAAGAACACACCTTAGGTCTATCTAGTCTCCCAATGCACCATCATGTCATGTTCTTCCTTAGACTCCATCAAAAAATTTATAATTTTCATCAGAAAAAATGTGAGAAGGAAACACCCACGAAGGGTTTAGTATAAAAGTACATACTAAGAATTCCCAAAGTCCAGAAATATTTTATCAATGGGAAATACAGTCATCTCAAAATAGGTATATGTCTATATCACATATAATAAGAATATCTAGATATACTCAACTATCTCACACAGTATAGAGGAAGTTTACCTCCATTATATAAGTTCCCATGATTCTGGCTTGATGTTTTCACAAAGCACTCATCATTACAGAAAACACTATCCAGCCTGATATAACTAATAAACACCCATCCGGGAGGTAATTCTTGTCATGTCTCATAGTGAGAACAAAAATGACAATAGATCTGAAGAGAATAAGATACACATATGAGGATCACAGGGAGGTCCATGAGGTGATAATAACAACTCAATCTATATTAACCCTACTATGTATAATATCATCTCCTGGGTAGTTTTAGTTATGTTGATAATAATAACCCTGCCTAGGGAATGAATATGAATACATGATCTCAGTCCAGGCCTCTCATGGTATTCCAACAACTCTATCCAAAAAGATATGTTGAAGGAATCATAGTCTTATGAGTAGGAAATTATAATATACAATCTTTTGGGGAAATAATAAGGAGAAAATCTTATCAAAATTTTCCCATAATATGGAGGATAAGATATTCATGCCATGTATAAAGAGTAAATGCTATTTACTAAGGTTTACATGTCATGGAACTTGACCCCATGTAGTTCCTGTGTAAATCGATCATGTCGTCAAAATGTGTTTGTGTGGGGTAGTAAAAATCGTGTTTGAAACCTATGTGTTCCATCTCATTCATATGAACTCTCCCATGTACATTCCAAGTATATAGGGAGGGACCACATGTCGAGTGATAGGGTTAACATGTCATGTGATACCCAAATTCCTCATAAACCATAGATACCACTATGGGATCCCCAAATGATGTGTAATTCAAGATTACATGTTGTGTGTATCAGGATTCTATATAATCCTAGATCTATACTCCGGTGGTGTCCTTTATCACACTAGCCTCAAATATAGCCACACCTCACTGTGAAAATCAATGGGAGGCCTCTTACATGTCCTTCCATTAAAAAATGAAATGTTTTATTTCCATAAAAACTCAAAGAAGGGATGAAACCATTGTTCACCATCATACACTAGGGAATGCTGAAGAACATAAAATTGGGAATCATTTTTCATCTGATTCACTCAGTCTCTATCATCTCACCAACATCATTTGGTAACAATCCCAGATCTATGATATTGAATCGTTGTGCCATGAAATGGGTACACATTGAATGGTTGACCAGGGATAGTCTAGTCACGACCCAAATAAATAATTACCTTGATTAATTATGAATGGGGGACAAAATCAAAAATAAATCAAGAGTAGTGAACCATGACCGATCATATTTTTTTTCATAACATAAATACAATTAATCACCATCCTTAAAGAGAAATCTCATGATAAACCCCACAATCATACCCATCCCACAAGATGATTTAACCACTAGCCAAGTATATTCATTGATTTTTTTCATATTCATCATAGAAATTAATAATAGGGAATAGAAATATTGAAACACACTCCCTACCTTGATTTTGACTGATCTATGATAAATAATTATTTATGTGTTTTCATCATTGGAATAATTAGTCAATGTTGAGGTCTATTTATCTTCAATCTTGAATTTTTTTATTGTTAACTAGAGATGATTTTAAAATTCTATCTCAAAATATCCTTTATAGGTTCTAGGGCTATGTTTATAACCTTATAATTCTGACATAATGAACAATTTAAGGATCCACTAATCCTTTTATCAATGAAAAGAATCAATAAATGATTATTTAATTTTCTTATCCATTTCAACACCAATGATGAATTTAGGAAATGAAATCCCCACTGAGCAATGATAAGTTTATATGAGGATAAAAATATTGTTAATAACATAATGGAGCCCTTGGATATCTTATCCAAGAACTTGTTTATAATTTATTCCACTTCTTCCATAAAACTGCACATCTATGCTATTTAATATATTTAATATCTTTTAAATATCCATGTCAGTTGCACTAGGGCTTGGAATCCCATTCCATTTGGGAATCTAATAAATAAAATAATTAATATAATATATAATATCAATAGACAGAAAATATGAGATATAACAATCTCTCATCCTTAGGGATTTACGTTACAAGAAATCCAAAAAATGGATAAGTAAGAATATGTTGGAACAAAAAAATAATATGATATTTCCTCTACTATGTTCTCTCTTAGATATTCTAATTATATCACCAAACATGAACCTATGGAATTGATATCCACTTAAGGATCCTCCCCTACCATACCTTGATATCAACCTTCTACTTTACAATGCTCACTCAATCGTTGATGAACATCTCACCTAAGTGAATAACATGTGTTGTTTCATGCCTAAACCTCCGTAGTTTCATCATGTGGATGGCATCGTGTACATAGTCTAACTGATGAGGTAGAGCTATGCAGTTCATCCCCACACCAACTCTACAAAGTATCTGAAAATAGTGAATCAATCACATATATAGCATTCCATCCCAACCAAATATTCATATTCCACATAGATGATAAACTTATAAGAACACATATTCTCCTTTGTCAAACTCTAAAGGTCTCTATCACCTGTCATTATATGACATCTGAAGGATCTATACAGTTTTCATCCACTCCTGGATGATCTACACCATCTAAGTTGTAGCTAACACCAACTCTAGACCCTTGAATGCTGACACTCTTAGGTCTGTCCAGCAATGTGGTGACATACGTGGTTTCTCATAAAAATCCTTGAATAGTTCCATAATAATGGTGGAATGGTAGCCTTTTGTATGAAAAAAATCCTCTTGTGGTATGTGATTCTCCCAACTATGATCAATGTCCAATGTAAATTATTGTATCATGTCCTCCCAAACTAGAATAGTCTACCAAATCTTGGCATTATTTTGTTGGTGGATTTTTGTGATCATGTGTCACTAGGTCCCAAACTCCTCCAATATTCCCTTCCATAACAGATTTGAAAATAATCATCAAGATCTGAAAGAAAATCTTCAAGGGATATCCATGACGTAGAACACTCTCTTATAAGAATTTGTGACACATTCCCTCAATTGTACTCTAATCTCATGTAGCTAGGAAGTTCGCTGGCTTGGTTAGTTAATCTATGATCAACCAGATGGAATAAAATCTTGTAGAAAAATGTGGTATGTCCTTCATGAATTACCTAGATACCCCCAACCAACATCCATTCTTGAACCTCAAGCAGTTCATCCAAACCCACTGGGACTTGGAACTCATCCTTCACATAGTGAGATTTAAGAAATCAGTAGATGAATTCTGTAAGTAATTTCTTCCAACATGGCCAACAAAACTACCATTGGTGGTCTTGGTACATATTCAACACACCAATCAGTACCACCTAATGAGATGTTTGAAACTCTCATATAATATCTTCTCATAATGTCACTGGTACCATCTTGCATCCTTTTAATTGAATGGTGCTCTCCCCTACTTTTGAAAATCAGTTATGATCATGCCCTATGTAAATCTGAGCACCTAGGGTATCTCAATCAGTAACCCCAATCCATGACTCCCTGACATTTTATAAGACTATAGAGGTTAAAACCATCGATTTGATTTAGGATTATCCATATCCATAAATAGAGAATAACAGTGACATGAAAACTACTTTGATGCCTCATTTAGAAACTACAAACAATATCTCTTACTGAGTGAATATAATAAAGAGTTCATATTCTCAAATTAATATAGACATTTTAAGTCATAATCTCAGAGGAAATATATCCATCACTTATGTCTCAAATTGAGGTCAATATAGGAGAAGATATAAATGAAAATATTATGATTGGATTAGATAATAAACTACTCACCCATATGGTTGTGTCACCAAATCATCAATGAAATGATTGTCTTTGCTAACTAAAATTGTGGGTCATGTAGTTATTGTCATGTCATATAAATTGTCATGAACCCAATGTAATACCTTATCTCCTATACTTAACAACAAAACCAAGCCATTTTTCTAATGTATTTCAAAACACTATGTACTGATATACTTCAATCGATAATATCAAGATTGGAGTGCTCATCAAAATCTGCATCGGCTACTGAAAAGCTGACATGCACTTCTCTATCCACGTGATAGGCTTACCCTTTGGACTCAATGATGATCAAAATAGGTTATAGATCATAATTATTGGATACTTTTTCTTAATGGTCACCTATTTAATGTTCCATTTCTCCACATAGAACCTCAATCTCATGTCGACATAATGGAAAAAAAATTGTTGGACATGGTGAAACCCTAGGTTGAAAATTTACTTTCATTTAAAAGTCCACTTACTAAACCCTTATCTTGTGAAGCCCTATTAGATTCATTTTATATGAAGGAATATATATCAGTGTTGTCCTAGGGTGTTGATCTTGGGAGATGTCTATCACATGGTGGGTATGTAAACCGAGAATATCGTTGTGGATGAAATCCTCGTACTTCGCCACCATTATTGGAAACTAGGAACTCATAGAAATTGTTGCACCATGGGTTTGGATAACCAACATATGAGTAATTTTTTGAACCCTCCCATGCACAATTATATAATGCACACAAAGGGATTCCTCTTCATTAAAAAAAGAGAACATACTTCCATCATTATGGAAACACACCACTGATTTCCTAAAACCGTCAATCGGGGAATGAACTAAAGATAACCAACACATACCCATAGTGATTTCATAAGGCCTCGATTCTACTACAATGATATTCGGAAATAAATTATCTCCTCCAAGAGTTATCTAACATTTTCATTACAATTATGTAAACCTTGAGTCTTCTATAATATGTGTCATCTTGCTTAAGGATCTCATTAAAGGCTTAACTAGAATATCAAACCCTCACACAAGGAATGTGGCATCCCCTTTCCATCCCTTCTCCAACCCTGAACATGTTCCACTATTCCCGAAAGATGTGATAGGGCTAAAGGTGTCAGAGCTCGTCAATGGCCGCCCAAATCTCCAGATTTCAACCTCGGAGTTCAATGAGACCTCTGGGCTTCTAAAGTTCACCCTAATCGCAAGGTTCAAACACCGAAGGCCATCGGTCGATGCCTTTGATAGATTCGTCTTCGCTGCTTGGGACCTCCAGGAGCAGGCTACGGTGGGATTACTCGATAAGCATCATATTATGATCCGGTTTTCTTCAGAAGAGGACCTCATCTGTGCCTGGTCTAAGGCACCGCGGCGTTGCAATGTCGATCATTTTTTCTTGTTCCGGTGGTCATTTGATTTCCACATGAATCGCGACTCGACGTCCGCAGAAACTTGGGTTAGTTTCCCTAACCTTCCATTGCCATTTCAAAACCCCTTGATTATCTGTATCCTCGGCAACCTCCTTGGTCGGTACCTTTGCTCGGATAGCAGAACGGAAGCAGTCTGTCACCTGGTTTTCCTGAGGATATGCGTAGAGATTGATGCGTCTAGGGTTCCTTTTGAATACATTTGGATTACAATTGGAGCATAATACCGGTGCCGGCAGAAAGTTATCTACGAAGGATGGACGGATTTTTGTTCATCGTGTAAGTGGTTGGGGCACGCTGCTGAGTTCTATCGCCGGAGACCTTCAGCGTTGGAGAGTAGAGGCTTTGGCTTACATTTGAGGGATAATGGTCTTAGGGATGGACAAAACACCTCTCGGTCAGTGGGAAGTGGTAAAACTCCACATGTTTGTGATCAGGTGCGACTTGTGGAGCAGGCGTGAATGGGTACTGAGGAAGAGGGCATATTTGCAGCGGGTGTGGAGGAGGCGCGAATGGGTATTGAGGTAGAGGGATTATCTACAGCAGGTGTGGAGGAGGTGTGAATGGTCAGTGAGGCAGGGGCAGATTCGCTGCGGGTGTGGAGACCATTGACGCGGTTGTGGCAGCTCAACAGATCAATCCATTGGTGGTGGATGTGTTCAGTAGGCTGAAAAGAGATTTGGTCAGTCCCTCCAGCCGGGGTGCTAAAGATGGCGGGGGAGGTTACCAGCCAGGAGCGATGTAGGTGGAAGACCAGAGGAATGGAAATAAAACAGTTTTGGAGGAGACACCAGGTGAAGGGAAGTTAGACACCACTGGTTTGGTGGCTGAGAGGGCATGGGTAGGCAGTGCGAAGATAAGAAAGGGGAGGCAGGGGCCTAAATTCAATGACGCTATTCTAGACAGAGGTAGGAAGGGTGGAGAACCGAATGCACTTTCCTTGAGGAACAAATTTGAAGGGCTTTCAAAGGAGTGTTCTGAGCTCATTAGTGGAGGAGAGGATGATGGAGATAATGTGATGGCTATAAGAAGGAGTATACACCGACACTCTGTTGATGAGGCTCTAATCCCGTAGAGAACTAGGGGTCCCAGAAGAAGGAAGGGGAGGAAGGATTACTCCTCACTACCTCCTCCTATGAAGACTCGCTCGGAGAAGATTATGGATGACAAGAGAGCTCTGGTAGAACCTTTGAGTCATCTGAGACTGGGGGAACAGGATTGTCAGCCCTTGGGGTCTTGATCTTAAGCTTTGAAGAAGAAGCAATTGAACAGGTACTATTGCTAAATGCTACTGAGGAGGAGGCTTCTAGGATGATGGGGAGATCTCTTGAGGTTCCCCTAACGGAGGATCAATATTCTTGGATCGAACAACAGGACTCAATTTTGGTAGGCGGATTCAACCTTGGGAAGATCAGTGTAGAGGAATACATCCAGACATGGGATCAAATTGTGTCAGCCTTTGAGAAGCGGCTATTAGAAGACACATAATTAATCCAATCAACCTTAACATGGAAGCTTTTTAGGGAAATAGAGACGAGTAATATTAAATTTTTCGTTAGTGATGTTTTTTAAGCTTGTGCTTTTGGTTGGCTCCTGTGAGTGTTTCGTCTGTGTTAGTCGTGGTTGCTTCGGGTTCCGTGCAGTTCAGTTTGAATGTTGCCAGTTTGTTTTTGGACTACTCCGGATGAGGATCGGTGCACTAAGTCTTCATTGATGCAGGACGATTGGAATTGGATGCTTGAGAGGGTATGGCTTCTCCATCAGTTTCGTGCCCTTGCTTCTGCAAGGGACTGTTTTCCAAGGGGTCCTGTGTTGGTGAAGGTTTTTTATTGGCACACTTGCTGGGTTGGAGCAGTCAAATTGTTTGTTTTGGTTGTATGTGGTTTCTCACATTCCCTTTAAAAAGTTTTTTAATAATAAAAAGTAATTTTCAGGACTTTAACATGTGTATAGTAGTGATTAATCTACTATTTAAAAGTCATATATCATACATCTAATCGGTCTTGGAGAACCTGGGTCGTAATCCCCGGAGACCTACAGTTCACCCCACACATTTCCTCCAAATTTAGGTGCCTGTTGTGGACCACCTCATGGGTGGTGGTAACAGGTAAAAACATTTACCACCTGAATATTCTCAACAATCTCCTCTTCCATGTCCACCATTCTAAAATCTAGTATTCTATTTCCCCTTTCACAACTATGGCGGCCCATATATAATCTCCCTCTCGGCTGTATGGTTTCTCTGACAATTTCGAGAAAGATGTCCCATGCGGTCTCATGAGTATCCTGACCTCTCTATGGGTGAACTATGTAGGATCAAAATGTATATTCATATGGAAGAATTCAAAAGGGGGTGAATTGTATGTTTGAAATTTTTTATTTTTATACTAAAATAAACAATTTTAATTCAATTATTCAAATCGTACTCATAAAAACTCTTGTGTATTTAAATAGTAATTGGACTGGACCTTGGGTTCAATTATAAAGATTTCATAATCAGGTGGATTCTGATATTATGAAAATGTCATATGTCACAAAACAAATGATTCATTTTTTATGTATGGAATCATAATACTTGATAATTAACTAATCATAATCAAGAATGAATGTTAATTTTAAAGTATTAAAGAGTATAATAATAACTATATACAAATAGAAAGATGAATAAATATACATTATTTTAGAAATGTTCCAGAAATGATATACAAGTAACTAAATAAAATTATTATATCCTAAATCGATTGTTATCCAATAACCTAGGACAAAGGTACCATGATTTATACTATCATTAAATTATTTCTCACCCACACCAGCGTAAGCCCACGATATGAAAATAGGATTTCATCTATCTTTCTATCTGGGAAAGCCCTCAATAAGAAAAAAATATCCACTACTCTATCTTCATATCCCCTCAAGCCCTCGATCAAGAAGGTGACCAAATCCCCATACATTCTAGAGTCGGAATCCCTCAATCGTAATCTCAAAAATTAGGGTCCCACAAGGAAAATAAAAGGTCTATGATTATAAGGACAAGGAACAAGTAGTTCAATTATGTAAAATTCAGAGTTCTCAAACACATTAGAAAATTAAGAAGTGATTTTCATGGTGTTTTCAATCATACATATGTTGAAATGATAAGATTACCTACATTTTATTGGCATTCCTTCCATTAGTCATCCTGATCTCGGATTTCATGATTTTCATTTCTATGTTAGGGAGGACCCGGTCACCTGCCACCTCAATAGTCATATATTACTACAATAACCAAAACATTTATTAAAAAAATTCCTTTCATTATTATTAATTTTTTTAGGTATGATATTAAAATTAAAATGTGTCTGATGGTAGTCGTTAGAAGTGTTACTAAAATTTATATTTGTATCATCTAATGATAAAAATATAGTTAGTATGAATGATTTTATAGATAGATTTGTTTTTCAAATAATGAATATAATATAAATCTTATCCAATGTTCAGTAGAACAATCATAGAGGATTCTCACATTGACTGGATTCAGTAGTATGATATTTAATGAATCTATACTCATTAAAAACATGTACAGATAAAATATTTATTTTCATAAGTAAAAATAATTAATGTAAGAATGATAAAATGTAAACCATTTTCCTATATGAATATTGTTTAAATATTTTTGACATGTAATAAATAGATATTAAATTTTTGAGAACTAGTTTTTATAATCAAAAGGAATGGAAAATTCAAAATGTCACTTTTGATTTAATATCCTCGACCCACTCGGTGATCCTTGAACTACATATCATCTATCATAGTACATGATCATGAAATTTCTCCCACTTCTAGGTATTTGATACTGACTTTGGTTCCCTAATATCGAGATCACTACTCCTACTTTATCACTGTTGATAACCATAATTTTTATCTTCGCAACAAAGGAAAACTCTACCACCAAATATCTATCAAGAACAACCATCATATATATGAATGAAAATAGAGAAAATGATAGATTTTATTTCTTTGTATAGACAATGATTGAAATTTTGAGCCCTGAAGAAATGATCAAAAACCATATACATCGCGTGAAGGGAAATGATAGTAAACCTTGATGAATACTCTTCCACTATCAAGAAACCCTAATAGAGATTAAGAAGATTCTGGATATGTACATCACATGGTATAGACGGTGATAACTCTGCATTAATTTTTTTGGACTCTATCCACAAAAGAGTCACCTCATCAAAAGACATGGTAAATAATCCCCACTAGATCCATACTAGGCCTTGAAGAAGGATCATTGTTAGGACCCCCATCTGATCTGCCGAAGTACTCAACAGATGAAAAACAAAGGTCACGACCACATGATAGTCCGGAGCCTCATATGGGTTGGTCTCTCCACTGAAACTAATGTGTCTCTTCTATTGAAATTCATAGAAGCTTTCTCATTCTGTTCCCACTGTCTGCTGGTAATGTAGGTTCCACATCATGTTCTATAGGTGGCGGTATATCAGTTGAACTAGATTGATGTAACATATCAGTAACTGGTACCTATATCAAAGTCATATCACCGAATGGATCATCCCAGTGATGAATATTCTATTTAATATCTGGAATACATTGGTAATGCATAAAAATTAATATGCAACAAATTAAATAAATATATCAGGAGAGATTACAATAGAAGGACTTGGAATCCACAACCCATTTCTATATGATGTACATAGCATTTTTTCCCTTAAACTGGTGTTTTTTGGTACAAAATTGAAAAACATGTTATCAATGTCTTGGTGTATGGATTTTTCGGCTTCCACAACAACAGTGGAGTGCCTGTCATGAAATTTGAACTCAAAACACATAACATTTTTTCCCCACACAATCTCACAGACTCTATGTCCAATTGTAGAACAAACTCCTCTGTAACACTCTATCATGAACCATCCAATTGGGGCCCATTACATGACTACAAAATCTTGCATACAATAGTCGATGGGCTTGAGACTAGTGCCAAGTACATATATAACACACCGGGGAAGCCTTAGACTATGTTCCTATACAAATTCACAAGTCTCCAAGACCATAAAATTTAATAAAAGTAAAACAATGGATAAATTTGAATTTATACATCGATATCTAGTAACCATAGTTTGATAAAATGTAATGGAAATTAAACAGGGCCATATAGAATCCCACCACAAAGAGTATGAAAAATAAGTCCAACCTAAATGTAATGGTATCAGTACAACTATCTAAATTTTTTTGGAACACACCTCGACTGGTTAGGCCTCACTAAGCACCATATGGTACTGGTATGACAAAGTCTCCATCAAAAGGTAGATCATCTACACAAGACATCAAACATGAATGAAAAATCCATGTAGGGGTGAGTATAACAATAATCAGTAGGACACCCCCAAAACCACAAATAATATAACTAATTTATGTCCAATTATATCTAAATAGGTATATATCTAGAACACATATAAAAAGAATATGAAGATATAATAAACTGAGACACATGGTCTAGACGATTTTTCAAACCATAGTATAGGAAAATGGGATTCTAGCAGAAATATTTCTTGAAGCACTCATCTTGGTAGAATATACTCTTGTGCCTGATTTCAGTGATAACATTAGTCCAAGAGGTACTTATTGATGGGTCTCTTCATGGGAATGAATATGCTGATTGATCTGAGGAGAATATGATACATGGATGAGGATCACAACCAAGGCCATGGGTTCATAGAAACAACCCAAACGAGATTAACCCTTATATCTAGAGGATCAACATCAAAGTATTATTATTCAAATTGATGCAAAATAACCCCACCGTGGGCATAAATATGAATATAGGATCTCACTCTGGGACTCTCGGGGGGATTCCAACAAATCAACCCAAGATGTCAAGCTGAAGGGTTCATAGTCTTAGGAGTAGGAAACTATAGTATATTATCCTTATTAGAGATAATAAGGTGAAAGAACCTGATGACAATTTTACTAGATACTAGTGAAAATAGATTCATTCCATATAGAAAATTATACACAACATGTACTTGGGGTTGCACGATGTGTCCCCAAACCCCGAGTACTACCCATCTTACTAGCCCATGTCACCAAACTCTGTCTGTGTGGGGGAGTACACATCATGGATGCAACCTAGAATTTAGATCACCAAACTATAAGTTTCGTTTCCATATTTTCCCAAAATATAGATCAACTTTTCATTCTAAATCATGCTCCATAGAATGATGATGAACATGAATTCAAGAATCATCTATCGTCTGATTCAGTCTATCTTGGTTATCTCACCTCTGTTGTTCTATACTGATCCAAGATCTACGATATCATAACATTTCACTATGAAATGGGTTCTGAATAATTGATTAATTTTGAAAAATTTAGTCATGATCCAAATGAAGAACACCAATGAAAAATGATGAACGGGGGGATGAATGCACAAATCAATCTTGGGGAATGGACCTAAATTTCTTTTGGTGTCAATATTAGTCTATTTCAATTAGATCATTAATCTAATTAATCAGCAATAACAAAGTTAAATATCTCAATAAGCCACACATATAAATCCATCTCACAAGACCATCAAATAAATAGCTAATTTTTTTGTTGATTTGGTCCATGTTTGTTGTTGGAATCATGAACATGGAATAAAAAATGTAACATATATGGTACCTCAATTTTTATCAATCTCAGATGATGAATTATGTATGTTTCTTATTCATTGGAGTGATCTGTCTAATGCAAGGTTCATCTAGCTTGGATCTGAAATATTGTCTTCATTCTCCATAAAAGATTCTCCCATTCTATCTCAAACACTTGACTAATAAACATTGTTTGTATATCGGTTTGAGGGTTATATTCAATGATTAGAAGAACCGATGTGACCATTTCCATCTATAAACCATTTTAGAACTAACATTTCAAGATAGATTCCGTTTCATATATGATATAAGGACGATCTCTGTGAAGACGTATGACCTCCAAAATATATATCCTTCCTATATCATCTACGAGGAAGGACTCTTGGACAACTATGAAGTGTGTGAGATTCAAAAAATGTTCATTGACTACAAAAAATGTTTCATATTCTTATGGAGATCTTGGAATATCAAAAAAAATTCTGTAGAGACATCTTCCTATATCTAATTGGTGGTGGATAAGAGTTATAAATTTCAGGTTTGCCACTAATGCTCTACCTTCACCTGCTAATATGTGTTACATATACTATTAAAGTCATCTATTTTTATTTTTATAAAATGATATCAATAGTATAGAAGTAATTATCAATACATATTTGTGAAAAAGGGTTGTACCACCTATACTGAGGACTGTGATTCCATCATCCAATCCTCTCAGATTTATGTTGGTATACATAACATTCTGATGAAATCATAAAGTTTATTACTCATCCACAATCCAACTAGAAGATGAATTGTCATCAAATATTATTTCCTTGGGGAGAATCCCTTGATATTTTAATGTTACATCATCACTATACATTCCATAAGGCTAGTGGACATAGCTAATTCCTTGAGGATAGTGTGATTTTTAACCTCCAGAACCTAAACATGAATATCTCCAAATGAAGAAATGATATTCAACTCACCCTGGATTCTAGAATCCCATGTGTCTATGTTTTTTGGATCAAGGAATTGGGTGTTATATTTTATTTTCATGGAATATATGTAGCCCCAAAATTTATATATTGTAGAAACTAAACACAACACCACTTCATGAGATTAATATCACATTTTGTAAAGATATACTTGAGGATTTTGAGATCACAAAAATTAAAAAAAATGCTCTCCAAGTAAATAATGCCTCCACCAACGAGTGGAATAAACTATGACTACTAGCTCATTGATTTTATATTTATTATTTCACTCTTAGGGACAGAGATGCAGAGTACCATATGTTATGACTCAATTTTACTACATTAAAACTTCCCATGTATAATACCATATTTATTATAAAAATTTGTGTAGTTTGGTCTAGATCTGATATAATCAAGATCAGGGTTGATTTCAGCCAAACTATTTACTCCTGATATTTTGATACATATGCTTATAATGATATGAATTTGAACCCCATCTTATTCAGTCCATTAAGAGGTACGTCAATGAGAGATAAGTTATAGATAATGTATCTGTAATACAAATTTATCCCTGCAAAACTATGTATATTATTGAAATTCTCATAATTATTCAAGGAAATTTTGGATCTCACTATCTTGAGTTCTACTGATACTTCGATTTTTGGAAACCAAGTGACCTAGGATGTGGACCTTTCTAATCCAAAAGTTGTATTTTCTGATATTCACATAAATATGATACTCAATTGTTGTATTTAAGATGATCTACTGATATTTGGAGTGCTCCTTATGAGAAAGGGAATATACTGTGATTTCATGCACAAATACGATCAAAAATGAATCTAGATACTGGTTAAAACACTAATTCATCAAATCCATAAAACTAATCGCTTATTTGTGAGACTGAATGAAATTATTATATATTAAAAAATATTGTATCCAGTTACGAATGTTTTTCGAAGTATGTATGAAGGGATAACATGCACCTAAGGATATCTATACCTCGAATTGATCTTGTAAAAACAATTAGATCCATGGATATGATCTAAAATGTCATATATTAAAAAATGTGGATACCAGTACTTGTGATTGAAATGGTTCAACAATCATTAATTCATGAAATTTGTGGGGGGTGTCATCTCCCTTCTATGCAAACATTATTGATAAATACCAATGAGATATTTTTGGGGATGAAACACCCATATCCTATGAGTCTAAAACATCTTCCTTATCTCTAGATGCTCTTTAAGAACCATCCTGTAAATAGGAATGAACACTTGTGAAACTACAAGAACTTTATCTACAGAAATTATTCTTCTCTTACTATGTGTTGAAAAACAATTTATTAAGGATGACTTCCCTAAAATAATCAACTATATGATGTAAAAGAGTATTTCATAAATCTTGATCTTCTAATTAGTGACTATAACTTTTTGATGTTACTCTGCCTTACACTAGATGCATAGATCTAGTTCGACATGCATGGATTTCCCATTTTTTCATATGGAAATTTTACCACCCTACTGTGAAATAAACATCACCATCTGACAATTAAAATCAATATATTCTTCATAGATAAATAAATATTCCACCTTAATAATAATAGAAACCCATTACAAGTCAATGATTAAAATATTACATAAAAAAATATATCTACCAATCTCAATTGAATAATACATACCTCATAAAACACTCTCTTATCAGAAACCCATCAGGTAATCTAGTGTAATTTCACAAAAAATATACTAAATTTTGAGGACATGGATTTCTATAATTTCCTTAGGTATATAATAGTGTGACGTGTCTGTGTTAGATGAACAGGAAACCAATGTTGATGCTACTAGAACAGTACATTAGATAGTATATATTTTGGTTATCTTATCTTATCTCATTGGATGCACTAAATATAACATTCACATACCACAGCCTCGAGTCACAACATAAATACCATGTATAGTCCAACACTATTAGAGGTCAATGTATGATTTATTATTATTTCAACTTCAAATAGTCCCTATGATTGATTTTCAAGTGTTATTATAGAAACCTACCAAGGGAGATATTACTATCCCCAATCAAGAACATGGGGTATTTTAAGATACCCTCTCACTAGGAATATATGTAAAATTCCGTTAGAATATATAGATATTCCCCATACAGACACATAATTTTCATTAATTTGGAACATACATACACTTGGGTTTTTTGTTTCTCAGTTTCCCACACTAATGAAAGATAAGGAAGAGTTCTCTATGAGCAATCTAACAACTTCTAGATCCATGAATACATTAATTTTTCACTTAGAAACACTAGAATAATCACTTCTAGGTCTTCTTGGTCATCTAAATTGGAACACACCTTCAGTATACTTCAAATTTCAACCAGGGATGAGGTCCTGATAGAATATCACAAAAATAATTTGTAGCTAAATGAAATTTACATGTGATTGGAAGGAGTAAACTATCCCATTATTTCATTAATTCATGGACTTGAGATCATCACCCACTATATCCATGGATAGTTTCTACTTGTCAATGAATCTATCAGAATATTCCATCTTCTACATGGATCTCTACCGCGTGTTCATAAATGCAGTGGACTTATCATCCCTCAATGATTGTGTAATGAATTAGTCATATAAAACCAACTATAAGTCCATCTATATCATTCCCTGAGGTCGGTCTTCTTATGTAAGGACATCCCACTATCTCATTGAATAATGTTTTAGAATATACGCATTGATATTGACCCTCCTCTAAAAAGGTGTCTCTGGATGCTAGAATATATAAATCATTTCTTCCACCCATGAATTATCCACAAGATGTCCTCAATCTTTTGAAAAGGATGGAGGATGTTGTTCCTGTAACTCTCAAGTCATCTCTTCCATATTATTGGAATGTTGAGAAATTCCTTGCATATAATTCATGATTAAACAAAATCACTCTTGAAACTGGGAAATAGTTCCTGTATTAGGAAAAGAATGTGTTTCTATAGGTGTACTAAAAGATGTATCATTATTGGATCATGGTACACCTCCTTTAGTGCAAGGGAATCATCCCATTGACGGAATTTTACTAGATTATATCAATTTTTCAAGATTCTAAAATGACAAATATACACAATAGAAGGAGATACTTTCCTTCCAAATCCCAATAGGGCTCATTCCATAACTCCGCATGCCTGCCTTCAATAAGCCATGGTCTGGAGACTAACGCTGAGTCTGTAATTCACTAACATGAGAGTACATAGCCTAATTACTTATACACATTCAGAAAACAACATTCCCATAGAAAATATGGTATGTAAAAACAAATCTATGAACCTTGCATGTATACATCACAATCCCATAACCAGAGTGTGATAGGAAGTGATGGAATGTAAATAAGGAAAAATAGTATCCCCTCAAATAGAGTATGTAATGAAAGTCCAACATGAAATTAAAGGTATTGGGACTAAAATATGAAAGCCATAATAACACACCTTAGGTCTATCTGGTCTCCCAAATCACCATCATGTCCTGTTCTACCTTAGATTCCATCAAAATTTCGATAATCTACATCAGAAACAATGTGCACAGGAAACTCTCATGATGGTTTTAGTAATAAAGTACATAGTAGGAAATACCAAAATCGAGAAATTTTTTTACAAATGGAAATAAAGTCATCTCAATATAGAAATATGTCTACATCACATATAACAAGAAAATCTAGATATACTCAACCAAGTCACATAGTCTAGAGGAAAGTTACCTTCATAATACAAATGCCCATGATTCTAGCCTGATGTATACATGAAGAACTCATCCATATAGAAAACACTATTGTGTTCGATAGCTCTGATAAACGTACATCTGTGAGTTAATTCCATTCATTTCTCACAATTATAATGAATATGATGATATATCTGAAGAGAATACGATACACTTATGAGGATCACAGAGAGGTCCATGAGGTGATAATAACAACTCAATCTATGTTAACCCTAATATGTATAAGATCATATCCAGGGTAATTTTAGTTATGTTGATACTAATAACCCTACCTAGGGAATGATGATGAATACAAGATCTCACTCTTGGCCTCTCCTGGGATTCCAACAACTCTATTTAGAAATTTATGTTGAAGGAATCATATTCCTATGAGTATCAAGTGATAATATACTATCCTTGGGGAAAATATAAGGAGAAAATATTAACAAAAGTTTACTCTGATATGTGGGATAAGATATTCATGCCATGTATAAAGAGTACATGTTTTTTACAAGGGTTTACATGACATGGAACTTGACCCCATGTAGTGATTGGTTAAATAGATCACGTCATCGAAATGTGTTCGTGTGGGGTAGTACACATCATGTTTGAAACCTATGTATTCCATCTCATGCATGTTCACTCTCCCATGAAAATTCCAAGAATATAGTGCGGGACCACATGTCGTGTGATAGGGATGAGATGTCGTGTGATAAATAACTTCATCAGAAACAATAGAAACCACAAAGGGATCCCCACATGCTATGTAATTCAGGATTACATGTTGTGTGTATCAGGATTTTCTAGAATCCAAGATATACACTCTGGTGGTGTCCTTCGTCACTCTAGCCTCCAATATAGCCATACCTCACTGTGAAAATCAATGGGATGCCTCTTAAATTTCATTCAATTAACAAATGAAATGTTTTATTTCCATAAAAACTCAAAAAATGGATCAAACTATTGTTCATCATCATACACTGGAGAATGATGAAGAACATAAAATTGGGAATAATTTTTCACATGATTTACTCAGTCTCTATCGTCTCACCTACATCATGTGGTACCAATCCCAAATCTATGATATTAGATCGTTGTGCCATGAAATGGGTACACAGTGAATGGTTGACCAGGGATAGTCGAGTCATGGACCAAATAAACAATTACATTGATTAATTATGAATGGGGGATAAAATCAAAAATAAATCAAGAGTAGAGAACCTCCACTGATCATGGTTAATTTCTATTATAACATACCTACAATTAATCAACATCCATAAAGTGAAATCTCATGTTAAAACCCACAATCATACCCATCACACAAGATGATTGAACCACGATCAAAGTCTATTCATTTATTTTGTCCATTTTAATCCTAGAAATTAATAACAAGGTATAGTAATATTGAAACACACTCCCTAACTTGATTTTTAAGGATATCTGGTAAAGAATTATTGGCGTGTTTTCATCATAGTAATAATTTTTCAAATTTGAGGTCTATTGATCTTCAAACCAGAATTTTTTCATTGTTCACTGGAAAATATTTTCAAAAACTAGCTCAAACTATCCTCTAGTGGTTCTAGGGATATGTTTCTAACACTTTAATTATAACATAATGATCTATTTAATGATCCAATAATCCTTTTCTCAATGAAATAAATGAAAAAAAATTATATAATAATCTTATCCATTTCGGCACCGACGATGACTTTATGAAATGCAACCCGATTGATAAATGATAAGTTAATGTGAGGGTAAAAATCATCTTAAGAATATAATGGTTCCCTTGGATGAATTATCCAAGAACATGTATAGAATTTATTCCACTTCTTCCATAAAACTACACATCTTTTCAATTTAATATATATAATATATTTTAAACATTCATTTCGGTTGCACCAGGACTCGTAATTACATGCCATCTCCGCATATGATATGTAAAATAATTCATATAATACATAAAATCAATACACAGAAAAAATGTGATATAACATTCTCCCATCCTTGTGGATATACATCACAAAAAATCCAAAAAATGATCCTCAAGAATATATTGGTACAAGAATAAATATGAGTTTCCCTATCCCATGTTCTCTCATAGATATTCTCATCTTATCACCAAAAATGAACCTATGAAAATCATATCCCATTATGGATCCTCCACTACAAATCCTTGAAATTAATCTGGTACATCACAAAGGTCACACCATCATTGATGAACATCTCAACCACATGAATAACATGTGATACTTCTTGCATGAACCTCCTCAGTTTCATCATGTGGAAGGCAACATGTACATGGTCTAACTGGTGAGGAAGAGATAAGTAGTTCATCACCTCACTAACTATACATTGTATCTGAAAATTGTAAATGAAATAGAAATATATCATTCCATCCCAACCAAATCTTCATATTCCACATAGCGGATAAAATCATAAGAAGACATATTCTCCTTCCTCAAACTCCAAATTCCTCTATCACCTATCATTATATGACATCTAATGGATCTATATTGTTTTCATCCACTCATGGATGATCTGCACCTTCTTAGTTGTAGCTGGCACCAACTCTGGACCCTTGAGTGCGGATAGTCTTAGGTCTGTCCAGCAATGTGGTGACATGTGTGGTTTCTCATAGAAAACATTGAATAGTTCCATAATAATGGTGGAATGGTATCTTTTTTGTATGAAAAATACCCTAGTTGTATGTGATTATCCCACCTAAGTCCAATGTCCAATATGAAATCTTCTATCATATCCTCTAATACTAGAATATTATACCAAATCTAGACATTTTATTTGGTGGATTGGTGTGATCATGTGTTACTGGGTCCGAAACACCTCCTATATTCCCTTACATAACAGAGATGAAAAATGATCAACATGATCTGAAAAAAATCATCAAGGGAACTCTATGATGTTGAACTCTCTCTTATAAGAATATTTGACACATTCTCTCTATTTTAATCTACTCTCATGTACCTAGGGAGTCGACTAGCTTGGTGAGTTAATCTATGATCAACCAAATGGAATAAAATAATGTGGAAAATTTGGTACGTTCTATATGAATTATATTGATACCCCATCCCACTTACATTTTTTAACCTCAAACATTTCATCCAAACCCAGAGGAACATGGTACTCATCCTTCACTTAGAGAGATTTAAGGAATCAAAAGATGAATTCTGTAACTCATTTATTCCTCCATGGCCAAGAAAACTACCATTGGAGGTCTTGGTACATATTCAACACACCAATATGTACCACCTAATTAGATTTGTTAAACTCTCTCAGAACCTATTCTCGTATTTTCATGGGTACCATCATCCATCATTTGAAAAGAATGGTGTTCTCCCCTCCATTAGAAAATACATTATGATCATGCCCTATGTAAATCTGATCACAAAGCGTCTCACAAATAGTATCCCCAATACATGCCTCCCTGACATTTTATAGGACTGGAGGGGTTAAAATCATTGATTAGATTTAAGATTCTCCATATCTATCACTATGGAATAACTGAGACAAGGAAAACATCTTTTATGCATCATTTAGAAAATAAATACAAGATCTCTTACTGAGTGAATATAATAAAGAGTTCATATTTTCAAATGAATAAAGACTTTCAAATTCAAAAATCTCAGAGGAATTATATCCATCAGCTATGTCTCAAGTTCAGATCATTCTACGACAAGATATAGTAGATAATCTTTTGATTGGATTAGATGATAAACTGCTCACCCATATGGTTGTGTCACCAAATATTCAATTCAATGATTGCCTTCGATAACTAAATTTGTGTTTCTAGTAGTTATTATAATGATGTATCAATTTTCATGAACCCAATGTAATCACTTATAGCCTCTACTTAATAACACAATGATTCCATTGTTTTGATGCATTGGAAAACACTATGTACTCAAAAACATCAATAGGTAATCTCAAGATGGGAGTGCTCATCAAACTCTACATTGGCTACTAAAAAGAGGACACACACCTCTCTATCGACATGATAGGCTTACCCTTTTGACTCAATGATGATCAAATAGGTTATAGATCATAAGTATTGGTTACGTGTTCATAATGGCCACTTGGATTACGTTCCATTAGTCCACATAGACCCTCAATCCCACATCTGAAATCATGGATAAAAACTTCTGTTTGACATGGTGAAACACTACGTTGAAAATATCATTTCATTAAAAAGTCCACCAACTAGACCATCAAATCATGAATCCCTATGTGATACATTTGATATGAAGTCATAGATTTTAGTGTGGTCATTGGGTGTTAATCTAGGTAGAATTCTATCGCTTGGTGGGGAGGTAAACCTTGAATATTTTTGTGGAAGAAATACTTGTACTTTTCCACCATTATTGGAAACTAGGAGCTCATAGAAACCAATTAACCAAGGGGTAGTCTAGCCAACATATGAGTAATTTTTTTATCCCTCCCATGAACAATTCCATCATGCACTCCATGGGATTCCTATTCTTGGGGAAAAGGGAACATACTTCCACCAATGTGGAAACACAGTACCGATTTCCTAAAACCGTTGATCGGGGCATGACCTAATGATTACCAATCCATACACATAGTGATTTCATTAGGCCTCGATTTTACTCCAATGATATTCCATAATAAATTATCACCTCCAAGAGACATCTAACATTGTCATCATAATTTTGTAAACATTTTGTCTTCTATAGTATGTGTCATCATGTATAAGGTTCTCGTTAAAGGCTCAACTAGAATATCAAACTCTCATACAAGGTTTGTGTAATGTAAGGAATGACTAGAACACGTGTCTAGCAGTAATTAATCTACTTTTTAATAGTCATATATCGTACTTCTAATCATTCATAGAGAACCTAGGTTATAGGCCTCAACCACCTACTGTTCACCCTACCCATTTCCTCTGGATGCATGTGCCTAGTGTGGACCACCTAGGGGGTGGTGGTAACATGTAAAAAAATATACCACCTGAATCTTCTCTACAAACACATATTCTATTTCCACCATTCTACAATATAGTATTCTCTTTCCACATTAACAACTAGGGTTTCCCATCCATAGTCTCCCTATCAGCTGTATGGTGGGTCAGAAAATCTCAAGAAAGATGTCCCATGCACTCACATGAGTATCATCACCTCTTTAGGGGATAACTATCTAGGATCAAAAATTATATTCATATGGAATAATTATAAATTGGGTCAATAGTATGTTTGAAATAATTAATTTTTGAACATAAAATAATCAATTTTAATTGATTTATTCAAATCGTATTGACAAAACCACTTATTTATTTAAATAGTAATCGGACTAGACCTTGGGTTCAATTATAATGATATCATAATCTGGTTGATTATGATATTATGAAAAATTCCTATGTCACAAAACAGTTTATTCCTTTTTTTACGAATAGAATCATAATACCGATTAATTATGTAATCATAATAAGTAATGAATGATAATTTTAAAGTATTAAATAGTATAATAATCACTATATAAAAATAGAAAGTGGAAATATTATATATTATATTAGAAATGTTTTGGAAATGATATATAAGAAACTGTATACAATTATTTTATCCTAAATAGAATGATATACAATAACCAAGGATAATGGTACATTGATTTATACTATCACGAAATTCTTTCTCACCCACACCAGCGTAAGCCCAATATATGAAAATAATATTTCATCTGTCTTGCTATCAGGGCAAGCCCTCGATCAGAAAAAAATCTCCAATACTCTATCTTCATATACCCTCAAGCCCACGATCAAGAAGGTGATCAAATACTCATTCTTTCTAGACTCAGAATCCCTCAATCATAATCACAAAAGTTGTGGTCTCATAAGGTAAATAAAAATTCTATGATTATAAGGACATGGTATAAGTAGTTCAATTATTTAAACTTCACAGTTCTCACACACATTAGAAAATTAAGAATCACTTTTCATGGTGTTTTATATCATACGTATGTTGAAATGATCATATTAACTACAATTTATAGGCATTCATTCTATTAGTCATCTTGGTCTTCATGTTTCATATTTTCTTTGCGATTTTAGGGAGGACCTAGTCTCCTGCCAGCTCAATAGTCATATGATTACTACAAGAATGGAATTTTTTATTAAAACATTTCCATACATGATGATTAATTTTTGTAGGTATTAAATTTAAATCAAAATGTTTCTTATGGTTGTTGTTAGGAGTGTTAGTATGATTTATATTATCTATAAAATGATGATAAAAATTTATATAGTATGAAAGACTATATTTATATATTTATTTCTCAAATAATGCATACTATATAAATCTTATCCAACATTCAGTAGCACAATCATAGAGGTTTTTCACATTGATTTTATTCATGAGTATGATATTTAACGAATCCATACTCATTACAAAACATGTACTGATAAAATATTTATTTTCATAAGTGAAAATAATCAATATAAGTATGATTAAATGTAAAAAATTTCCTATATGAATATTGTTAAAATAATTCAATCATGTAATAATTATAATTTTTATATTTAAGAAATAGTTTTTAATTTACAAATCAAAAGGAAAGGGAAATTAAAAATGGAACTTTTTTTCTTAATATCCTCAACCCACACAGTGAGCCTTGAATTACATATCATCTATCATAGTAAAACCTATTTAAATTTCACCAACTTCTAGGTCTTTGATACTGACTTCGGCACCCGACAATCAAGGTGACTACTTCTACTTTAACACTGTTGATAACCACAATTTTTATCTACGCAGCAAGGAAACACTCTAGCACCAAATATATCACTATAACTCAAATCGTATTTATGAATGAAAATAAAGATAATGATGGATTTCATTTCTATGTATAGACCTTGATTGAAATTTTTCACCCTGAAGAACTGACCACCAACCATATACATCGAGTAAATGGAAATGATAGTAAACCTTGATGAATACTCTGCTACTATCAAGATACCCTGATAGAGAATTATAATCTTCTAGATATTTAACCCACATGGTATAGATGGTGATAACTCCTCATTAAATTATTTTGGACTCTATCCACAAAAGAGTCACCTCATCAAAAGTCATGGTACTAATCCCCACCATCTCCTTACTAGGCCAGAATGATGGATCATTGTTAGAACACCCATTTGATCTGCTGGAGTAATCACAAGATGAAACAAATAGGTCACCACCACAAGATAGTCATATGCTGCCATTGGGTTGGTCTATACACTAATACTAAGGTGTATCTTCTATTGAATTTCATAGAAGCTTTCTCATTCTGTACCCATTGTCTGCTGGTAATGTAGGTTCCACATCATGTTTTAAAAGTGGTGGTATAGCTGTTGAATCGGCTGGATGTAACATATCAGTAATTCCTCCCTGTATCAAAGTCTCAGCACCGAACGAATCATCCTAGTGATGAATATTCTATGTCATAGCTGGAATACATTGAGAATGCATTAAAAATTAATATTTAATACATTAAATAAATACATCTGGAGAGATGACAATAGAAGGAATTGGAAACCACAACCCATTTCAATATGATGGACATACCATTGTTTTCCAAAACCCAATCTCTTTTGGTAAGCAATTGAAAAACATGTTATCAATGTCATGGTGTATGGATTTGTCGGCTGCCACACCAACACTGGACTACCAATCATGAAATCTGAATTCAAAAAACATATCACTTTTCCACAAAAAATCTCACAGACTATCCCTCCCATTGTAGAAATAACTCCTCTGATACCAATCTATCATGAACCATAAAATTGGTGCCCATTCCTTGACTCCAAAAGCATGCATACAATTGTCCATGGGCTTGACACTTGTGCCACGTATGCATATCACACACTGGGGATTCCATAGACTATGTTCCTCTACAAATGGACATGTCTCCAAGACCATACAAATTTAGAAACATAAAACAATGGATAACCATGAATTTATAAGTCGATATCTGCTAACCATAGTATTATAAAATGTAATGGAAATTAAACAGGGCCATATATAATCCCACCAAAACGATTATGTAATATAACTCCAACCTAAATGTAAAGGTACCATTACAACTATCTGAAAGCTTCTGGAACACACCTTGGTCAGTTAGGTCTCCCTAAGCACCATCTAGTACTAGTATAACTAAGTCTCCACCAAAAGGTAGATCATATACATAAGACATCAAACATGAATGGAAATACCATGAAGGGTTGAGTATAACAATAGTCAGTAGGACACCACCAAAACCACAAATCATATAAAAAATGTATGTACTATTCTATATATATAGGTATATGTATAAAACACACATAAAAAGAATATGAAGATATAATAAACCATGAAACATGGTCTAGAGGATTGTTCCAACCATATTATAGGAACATGGGATTCTAGTATAAATATTCGTTGAAGCACTCATCTTGGTAGAAGATACACTTGAGTATGATATCACTGATAACGTTATTCCAAGAGGTACATATTGATGGTTCTCTGCATGGGAATGAATATACTGATATATCTGAAAAGAATACAATACCTAGATGAGGATCATATCCAAGGCCACGGGTTTATAAAAAAAACCAAAAAGGGATTAACCATGCTATCTAGAAGATCTACTTCTATGTAGTATCAGTCACATTTATGAAAATAACACCACAATGGGAATAAATATGAATATAGGATCCCACTCTAGGACTCTGAAGGGGATTCCATCAAATCCATCTATGATATCAAGATGAAGAGATCATAGTCCTAGGAATAGGAAACTATAGTATACTAAATTTATTAGTGAGGATAAGGTGAAAGAACAAGACCATAATTCTCCTAGGTACCAGTGAAAAGAGATTAATTCCATATTGAAAACAGTACACACCATGTACTTGAGGTTGAATGTTATGTCCCCAAAACCCGAGTATTACCCGTCTTACTGGCCCATGTGACCAAACAATGTTTTCATGGGGGAGTACACATCATGGAGGCAACCAAGACATTATATCACCAATCTATATATTACATTTCCATATTTTACCAAAATATTGATCCACTTTTCATTATTAATCATGACCTATAGAATGATGAAGAACATGAACTCAAGAATCATCCATCATCTAATTCATTCTATCTCAGTTATCTCACCTCTGTTGTTCCAAATTGATCCCATTTCAACGATATCAGATCATTGCACAAAGAAATAGGTTCCTAATTATTGATTAATAAAAAATTGTTTAGTCATGATCCAAATGAAGAACATTCATGATAAATGATGATTGGGGGATGGAAGCAGAAATCAATCTTGGGGAATGAACCTCGATCGATGTTTGAATCGATATTGGTCTATTTAAATTAGATCATCAATCAAATTAATCAAAAACAACAAATATAAATATACTAATAAACCCCACATATATATCCCTCTCACAAGACCATCAAATAAATAGACAAATTTTTTTGTTGATTTGGTCCACATTTGTTGTAGGAATTAAGAACATGGAATACAAAAATGAATCAGAGATGGTACCTCAATTTCGATCGATCATAGATGAAGAATGATGTCTGTGTCATATTCATTGGAAATATCTATCGAATGTGAGGTTATTCTAGAATGGATCTACAATATTTTCATCGTTCTCCTTAGATGATTCTCCCATTCTAGGCCCAGTTATCATCCAAAGGATCCAGTGCTATGCTGCTAACCCTAAATTTATGATGTATGGATCGATTTAAAGATACACTAATAACTTCACAAAAAAATTAATTAAAATATTTTTTATATATTTTATCCAATTCCATGCTCATGGTGACTTGTCAAAAAATAACCCTTCATTGACAATGGTATGTCATTCCAAGGATAAACCTCGTGTTTTGAACTCAATGGTTCACTCCTATTTCAAATACGGGCACCCTTTTAGATGTTATTAATCTTTTTTAGTAAAAATAAACAAACAATCTATTTAATATATTTAATATAATTAAAGCATTAATTTTGGGTACACTGAGACTTGGAATAACATTCTATCATTGGTCCGGGTAATTAAAATAATTCATATAATGTTGAAAAATAATACACAAAGAATACTATACAGTATAGATTTTACCATTGAATGATTTGAAATGAAAAAATACAATCGGTTCACAACCTTCCAATATAAAATTTCACACCACTATTCCTATCCAAAATCTAGATCTATTTCAATAGTAAAATACCATAACATGTCATAATAATTGTAAGAAACTCCCAAATACCCACTAATATAGACTATTTATGATCTTAGTCTCATGTCATATTATAAAGGTTCTAGTATATGGAGTGTTAATTAAATAATATAGAGGAAAATACCCTTTATATTGCAATTGGAATCACATTTAGTGGTAACCATTTCATTTAAAAAATATCCATTAAATTCAGTTATTACTCCTAAAATATTAATATATATCACAGTCAATAACCATAGGTCCATAGCCCATAACATCATATAATTAGATAATTAAGGTTTCCTTGCAATTATATATTCTGAAATGAAATTTAGATTTATGTAGGTATCTTAATTAATCAAATTATATATTACTGTTAAGAAGAGATAGCACATTCAATATTCATGAAGAATGGAACAATACTATATACAATAGTAAATACAATTTGAAAGAATATGTGGTATGGAAAATGATTGGAATATTAGTCCTAATGTTCTTATAATTATTCATTGGAAGAAAATTCCTTTTCTTACCAGGACAACAAATTGAGACTATATCAATAGCATCGTGACTAATATTAAAAAAATAATGTGTGTCAGTCCAAGGGTTATAGTCAACGTTTAGAGGATTCTCCCATTCTATCTTCACCACTAGACCCATACACATTGTCTGTCTGTCGTTCCAAGGGTTAGAGTAAATTTTTTGAGGGTTCTCCCACTCTATCTCCAACAGTTGAATCATACACATTGTCTGTCTGTCGGTCCAGGGGTTATCGTAAATGTTAAGAAGCACCTTTGTGACCATTTCCATCTATAAACCATTTTTTAAATAATATTTCAAGATAGAGTCCATTTCATAATAAAAAAACAATGTGTGTCATCCAATTGTGAAATCATATAAACTGTAATATGTTTATTCAAATTACAAAAAATAACCCATCCTATGTAATTTGGGTTTCCTCTATACATGTGTATCCTATGTCTCGGTATAGGCACATTACTGAATTCCATGACATCCAAGAATCTTTTATAATACCAAAATTTTTAGACTAAATAAATAAAATTTTCTATGATACCACATTTAATGTCGCAACTCATGATATATTAAAATGGATCCTCAATTTGGGGAATCAAATACGATCAACATCCCCTCCCCAAATGTAATAGGATGACGACTAAAAGAAATGGTCTACGGTGAAATGGTGGTTAGACTGTACACTCATTTCAAAATGTCAGAACAGATATAATAAATAATCTGGAATAGTGGAAGCATATTATAACATATGGAAAAATAATACAACTATAATAATCACCCATTAAAGTATAAATGCTAAGAAACTATGAATGTAATCAGAATATCATAAGATATTTAATGTAAAATGATTTATTTTATTAAAGATATAATATAAGGGAAATAGGGGATACATGGGACATACATCTAAAACATTCTATAAAAAAGAAGTAAAAAAATAGATCTACTAAAATAACCTGTATATAATCAGTAATCTACTATGATAGTCCATGAAAAAGTAAATATGATCATGAATCTATGATACTGTGCATTCCCTTATACACACATATTTTTATAAAGTCTACATAGGTATCAATTGTGTCCTAAGTAGGGTGTGAGATAAACTCAGTTGGCCACCACGAATGATGTATTGAAATAATTCATCAACTCTACATAACATAGTAGTGTGCAAGTAAAATAAATAATACACACTAATTCATAATTAAAAAAAGAAAACTTCGGTTCCCTTTGGACACCTAGTAGACCTAACCTATATGAGTATAGAATAAAATGAGTCTAATTACTAACCATATTTATTGTTATTGTATATGTATATATATAATATGTATATAAGCTTATAAAAGCTATATATGAGGATGTTTAGAGCCATATACATATAAAATAAGTGCTAGTAGGAATCTATGAAAAAATATGGAATTAATAACTTGTAAAACTAGAAAATGGTTTCAATAATGGTATATTTCCTGAATCTTATATGAATGTGGAACTTATTTCCCATCAATCAATGTTTTGGGGAGAGTGATCATGCCAAAAAAATGAAGCATAGAAACATAATGGGTCATTAACATTATCCAAATAAAATAATAACTATGTGAGATGTAATTCCAAACACCATATTTATTTAATTCTGTAATTACATTCACAATAAAACCCTTATCGTTTATTCAGTATCCAATACTAATTAAATACTCCATAAAATAATAATATTGAACATGAGGGATCATAATTAACACATTATAAAATGTAGTCCTAATATTGGAATGGGAGTCCCATTATATAATACATATAATTATAAATACTCGACAATTAGTTTTTCATTTCCACCGATTTCTATTTAAAATAAATAATACATTTGTTTATATAGGAATAAAATTCGATTTCAAAGTTATTTTTAACACTTATATTGAGATTTTTCATTTATAAAAGAAAATAAAATCTGAAAACTCATTAGGAAACCCCCATGCGGTTGAAATCCATGATGTTGAAATCCTCTAATAATTTATAAAGGGTCTATGGGAGTGTCTATCCGAGGTTAAGTTAGTAAAAAAAGGAGGAAAACATTTTATGAAATTCCATATAAATGTATGGAATGTGGTACAATAGAGAAGATATAGAAAAGAGAAAAAACATGAGGGTAAATTATAAGACTACCCATATTATGTCTATAGATGCCCACATGTCTAGCCATGACCATTTATTCTAAAAATAATTAATTAAATGACTAAAATAGGAAAATGTCATGAAAATTTGGAAAATTCCATTTCACCAAAAAAACCACAAGAGAATGGATAAAAGAGATGAATGGTAGAATGTAGATTTGAAAAAATTCCTTAAGCAATCCAATTCTTATGATGATGGTCCTATTAGATTAATTTTAAGGATTTATCTATATACCTAACCAAGTATGAAGGGGAGATTCATGGGAGAAGAAGAAAATGGTATTTCTACTGGAGGGAGAAAGAAATATAGGTGGTGAGGATTTAATATTACTCATAGTAAAACCATAACATCACCCCCAAACCCAATGTTTCATAGTTTAGAAATATAGTTGTCAAATCCATGTTCCAACAGTGTATCCCCCAATATACATGGTCCCACCTCACACAGGCATGGTTCATTGTTTGTCTAATTGTGTGAATATTGTGTAAAATAGATCTGCAACTTATATTAGAAAACACATATGGTAATGCACCCACTATATCATTGTAATAGAAAAACCATGTGGTCCAAGCTTTATAATTGGTAACTCACATGGATGAGTCACACATTTATCACCCACATTGTGCAATTGGTGTGACCTATTCTATTTATCCCACTTTGGGAACTCTAATATCTGATAAATACCTCGAAGTAATTAAATATTCCTTTGAATATAAGATATGTTTAAAAATATAATTAAAGGATATAAACATAAAAACATACCATAGTATCAGGAAAAATGTGGAGTCGTTATAAATTTTATTATAGGTTTTTTTTGGGTAAAAAATGGGTTTTCCTAAAAACCGTTTTAAAGTACATAATTCTTTTTATTAAAGGAAATTATAATACACCCTAATGTTAAGTGTTTACAATTTAAGTTATATATTATTTAAAAAATAAATTCAAATTTATAATAATAAAATTATTTTTATTGTTAATATAGTGAATGTAAATTAATCTTTTTTTTAAATAATATAATACTTGAGAATTTGTTTTTTCATCAAGAATTTGGGTCATGTATTAAATATAATTATAAAAATTATATGAGTACAAATTCAGAAAATAGATTCCATATTTTGAAAAATGATAAATTATATTTTTTGATGTGGTAAACATAATTTTATAATATAATTAATTTTGGTAAATTGGAAATTAATTACCATAGTAATGTGAAAAATCAGTTTAACATGGGTTAAAATAATTTGATAATGGTTATAATGACCTAATAATTTTCTAATATTAATTGGATGGACATTTTAGACCATTTAATTTAAAACGCGTTATATTACTCTTATTTGGACCATTTTTCAATGGATAGATTTGGGTACACAATTTTTTTTCTAAAGTACTAGTGTACCACTCACATCACTTATAAATTCCCACCCACTTTCCTCTTTTCTTCACACATTAAACTAATTTTTGTTTTAAAAATAAATTCAAAAAATAAATTCTATTATTCCACTCCTACATCCATGAAGCATTTTTTTTATAAATCAATTCATGTAATAGCTTAGGTATAATCTTAAATAGGTGGTCAGAGAAGATGTAAAATTCCTAACTATGATTTATTTATTTATTTTTTATTCTACCACCTTAAAATATTATCCAAATTTAACATAGGATAAAATTTGTATTGTATACAAATTTAATGTTATTTTATAAATTTAATATCCTGAATCTATCTCCAATTAAATCAATTGGTATAATAAATCATCATTATTATGTATTGAATAAAACATCTTCAAAACTGATGCCATTATATTCTATCATTGTCTCTCTCGTTTGGTTGTAATGATGGATTTAATATTTATTTTGAAATTTTTGTCATATAAATACTCCTGGAGTTATTATATCACATATATTTTTCTTTACTTTTTGTTTCATATGAAATGCGATAACGTTTCTCATGTGTACAAAAGGCTACCATCTCATGAAGCGATGAGATTTTTATTCACTAATACTATGAATAGATGTTAATAAAGATGATTTTAATTAATATAGGTTATGTAAATATCATTATTTAGTTATTAAAAACATAAATAACATTATGAACATTTAATATATAATTTTCTTTTATACCGTTTCACTCAATGAAAAATTATAGCATCATTCGGGTGAATGTGAACGTCATTCATCACTATGTGATGTCATATCATTCCATAACTATACAACATGGATGATATATATATGTGTATTTAAGTAAATAATATTCTATATATGATATTTTTATAATTAAATAATGATCATGTATTACTTACCATCTTTCTATAAAATTATTGAAAATTGGAAACGTTTCTCATTCGTATGTACAACATACAATCAACATGATCATAACATATAAAATTTATTAAACAATATATAAATAATTTATTTAAAATTATAACTTATGTTTAAAAATATTAAATATTTCATGATTTATATTATGGAGTTGTTTTAATTTAACCCTTTTTACCATAAATATCCTTCAAAATTCATTTTTAACACATAATCAAAATATCATCAAAACATTAGATGTATCCCTAATTGGTTATGTAATGATATATAACATTTTTATAATTTAAATAAGTGGAATAATAAACGTGAATGAGTTTCATAGAAATGTAAATAATTAATATATGATATTTTTTAGGTCGATAAAAATGTATGTGATGAGTTAGACTCATGTTAAGGGATATAATATCAATTATCATTCTTTATGGAATTTTTTATTGTTATAAAGAAGTTTTATTTTATGTGGTGCATATAAATTCCATTGGACATTTCATACCATTAATTTATCTAATATCATGGTATTTAATGTTTTTTACTAATTTTTAATTGGACTTATGACTAAAATATATACAATGTAATAATGGGATTTTTTTAAAAAATGATTTTAATATTTTTGTTGAAATTAATTTTCTTACATGTAATTTTTTTAAATTTTATTTATCAATGATATTATATGGACATAAAATATTTTAAATGTACATTTTCTTTCCCATTTTACATTATTATTAATTATTTAAAAATGATTATTTTATGTCTTTTATATTCAATGTTTTGTGAATAAAAAATTGAATGTCCAATTTTTAAAGAATATTGTTACTATGATTTTTCTTCCTACCATGACTATCATTTTATTTCAATATTACATTGAAATATTTGTTCTTCCATAAATGAAAAAAATATCTAGGTAATTGTTTTATTGAAAATGTGTTTTTCAAATAAAATGGTATTTTGATATCTAAGAGGTTTTTTTATATGGGCTCCAAAGTGTTTTTAAAATGTTATTATTAAGAATATCTTAAATCTCAAGATTATTTATTCATGATAGGTTATTGAGAAATTATTTATGATGGGTGAAATTATATAGATCATGGTTAGCCAATTATAGATTATACAATGGGTCTGCCTAGATATTGATCCAATGCTTGCGGTAATGATTATTTTCTCTGAACAATTATAATTGAAGTTGGTCATATGGTGATTCCAATTTGTAAGGCTTATATAATATGATTTCCAACATAAACTAAATAAATATTATATAATTTTTGATGAATTTTCATGGAAACAAAAAATTTCCAAATGTAAATAAAAACGATCCTTATGATGTAATTCTAATTCCCTTCATAGGTAAAAAGTAATTTTTTTATAAGAATGATTGTTAGGGGTTTTCATGTTTTTCACATGACAAATATTTTCATTTTTTATGTCCCATAATAAACTTGTTTTATCAACACTAATTGAAATTTTTAATATAATTTAAGGAAGTTTATACTATATAAAGATTTCATGATGAAGGTAATGATGATATTTGATGAATGTAAATCATGTATTATTTTAAATGTTATATATGGTGGGAAAATGAAAATTGATTGATGGTGTAAGCATTTTATTATATATATTTTTTTTATGTAGGAGTTATGAAATGGATCTCTAAAACTATAAACCTAATAATATTATGAAATTTTAGAGATTAAATTCTTGACATAAAAACTCAATATTTTTTAATGATTACGGAAGGATCGTTACAATATGATGTGATCTATATAATATGACTCAATATAAATTTAAAATATATAATCCTAAAAAAAATAGATTTGTAACATAAATATATTACCACATGTCTCTTATTACATCATAAAAATTCAAAAATATTTTATAATATAAATAAAATTATTATAAATCCATTTATGAAATATAATAAAATATAATTAGTTTTTTTATATAAATTAAATATTTTAAATTATCCTTTTATAATTACTCTTTCATTGAAACATCTATGCCTGAGTTCCACAAATAGGTTCCATGATCTAGTTGGTCAACAAACACCTTGTTCTCCTCCCCATATTATAGAGGCTACGAACTAGAAGCGGGGGTCTAATATTTATCATTTTGAGATTATACCCTATTTATCATAGAAATAAACATGAAGGAAATTAATAACTAATAACCAATGATATAATAAAAACCAGAAATTTCTATTACAACGTGATGGGAAAAAATGGAATACAATATCAATATAAAGAATAGATATTCCACGATAAACCGCTTTCCATTTGTTAAATGTTAATTCAAATGTAATGACACTGAAAACTCCCATGTCGTCCCAAAACATGTGTGTCTTACATATTAATTCTCCATCCAACTTACCCATATAAAATAAGATGCTTTCCATTTTCCTAACCTATAAATATGAAATATATTCTGGTACTGAACAAGCATTCTTAGTATGGTGTGATTAAAACTCAATATGTCATCACCATCGATGTCTAAAACATTATCTCATCAAATTTTCTATGATGTTGTATAAAATATAAATAAAATTCTTATGTAAACATTTATCACATTATTAATTATTATTTATCTAACATAACACCCATGGGATCCCATGGAAACACAAAAAATATCATATATCTGAATTTCATTGTTACTGTTCATAATTAATAATTTAATTACATTTTTAATATTCATTATTCATAAGTGAATTTATATTTTAACCATTAACCATTTCACAATTGAATGACCATTTTACCATTCCTAATTTCATATTTGAATTTACATATTTCCATTCTCTTTTTTCCAAATTGAATGACCATGTAATAATTTATAATTGATACTTTAATGTCCAGGTTACCATTCATATTTTATAATATAATCATGAATTCCCTTATTACCATTCATCAAAACATAATTACTTCAAAAATAAATATCAAAAAATAATTACTAATTCAACAATTAGTTAATAATAACACTTTTATTTGTTAATACACCATTTATTTAATCATATTAGGTGAAACAGTTAATTCATAAATTAATTAATCAAATCAATATTATTTCTAATTCAACAATTATTCCATTAGATAATTCCCCTTAATTGATTCTCACATTAATTATAAGGTCTATCAGATTAATTATTTCAACAATGAACTATTCACAACAAATCTGAACTAATTCAACAGTTATATTATCACATAATTTTCCTCTATTAATTCTAAAATTAATTAATTAGATAAATAAAAATTATTTATTCATAAATTATTTAATTAAATCATTTAATTTCATAATGACAACAATCGTCACTAATTAACTCAGAAATTATTTATATCAATTCATCAACGCTATATCCATAATTAATTCAAAAATTAATTATCTCAATTAAAAATCTCAATATACCATAATTAATTCAACATTTAATTATTCATTTAAAAAAATTGACTCTTAAATAATTGAACAATTATTTATTCATAATCTATATTTCCAATATCCCAAATTTCAAATTTTTCATCAATTAACTAATCTATAAAATTTGTTAATTAAATAAAGAAATAAATTTATAAACATAAAATATAAATTACATAATTCCATAAACAACATTGAAGTCAATATGTAGGGATTTTAATTATAGACCATCAACCTCAATTCATTTCTTAACTATTTCCAAATAGAAATCTCAAATTCCGATAAAATAATGATATTGTTCAAGATCCATTTCTTAAACCCTAAATAATGATAAAAAAATAATGATCCAATTTTATAATACCTAGATAGATATATCCAAGAACTACATGAAACATATTAGATGATAAACCATCTATAATAGATGACTGTTGAATATAACAGATAATGGAAACCACATGGGATGGGATCCTCTAACTGATAGTGGTCAATACCTTTATTCTGGGCTACAGTCAGGAATAAAATGGGTTATAATGGATTATAATCTATTCAAGAGGATCCAACATTTGGAAGGAAATGTTGGGTCAATTTGGGATTAATATAGGGGATTCATAAATTTTAATATAAAATTTTACATGTACAAAAATCTCACACCAATTTTGATTAGCAAGGGGAATGGTTTCCCCTAACTATGTGCCTTCACAATGAACCTCATCTCGGTGGTGCACATATTATCCTTTTATGGTACACATTTTTAAAAACCAACCATTGTCCTTAAAAACCCCTTTGTCTAGGGTTTTATTATTTTCTAGGATAGGGCACATGGTTATGGTAAACTATGTGCCAACCATGCACTACACTCATTATTACATTTTCCTCAATTTTTCACCCAAACACATCCAAGGGTGATACCCAATAAAAAATTACTCATAAAATGGAAAACATGTATAAGTAATCATGAACATAACTTTTCTAGAAATTTTCAGGATATTATAATCTCTCCACCATATAATAGATCATCCTTGAGATGTACCCACAATAACTACTAAAATTATGGGTCAAAAAAATTGGATACTGAGCCTTAATATTTGATTCCCCTTCCAAACATTTCTTCCTGAACATGGTCTTATTTCCATAATAAATTAACTATTGCTCTGGTCATTCCATGAAACACTTTTTGAATACAATCTAAAGAACATATCATATTATAACCAAAGGGTTCATCTATTTAATGCTTAATATAATTCACATAAATCACAAGAGAATGGTTTGGTATATACCAGTGATGTTGTGAATCATTGAAAACATCATGCATCAAATTGTATCTCTATGTAAGAGACAATCTGTTCCCCACCAACCTGATTCTCTCCACAACCTGAAATGGTCTCACAAACCTATTTGGAAACATTCATTGTCTCTGTATCATCTAGTGACCCAATATTGGTGACACCCAAAGGAATACATGAACACCCTATGTAAACTCTTGGGGTCATAAAAATATATTTTTGTAAGACATTGTTCCCCTCTAATCTGTACCATTAAAAATTCAAATCAATTGTACCAGATCAAATTCCTCCAACATGAGACTCATTCCCAACATCTCACACTCACCTATCTCCACCCATCATAGAGTTGATCTGTGTGGACTACCATAAAGATCTTCAAATGGTTACATAATTATTTTTTCCTAATAGCTATTGTTATAAACGAACTCCACTATTGTCAAGTACTTATCCAAATACCCAAAAAATTAAAAAACACATTCTCACTATATATCTTCATTCACATATATGATACCCTATGAATTATAATCTATCTATGGGTAGAAATAACTTATCAACAAAACGATTGTACCCATCATCTTCTATATGACCTGCCTACAGAACAATGTAAAATAGATGATAGAGTCTGAAGCAATAGTTTGTGGCACCTTGTGCAGATGGAAAATATCCCAAAATTATTTTTCTCCCAACTACTCAACTGAGAATGTCTATAGTATAATAAATAATTATTCTACCTAAGTTAAATGGTCAAAAAGTACCCAAATAGTGTCATTATTCAAAGGAATCCCAAGGATATCCATAACAAAATCCATGTTCATGTCCTCCCACTTCTATTACAAAATAAAAAATGATTATAGTAAACCACTAGGTGATTAATGTTAATTCTTCACCTTTTATAGGTGTATAATAAAGTCATGGACCCTGATATCTCATTTTTCATGCTCAGCCACCATGAATTTCATAGTAGGTCATAATAAATTTTGTTCATACATGGATATACTACCCACTTCAATGTATGAACCTCACACATAAGCTCCTTCTATATAGTAACAGGAACAAGAACATGTTTCCTGTGATAGATGACCACATCCCCATCTATTTTCCAATTTGAACATGACTGTCCACCTTCAGGGTTTTCCATCAATGTAGAACATACTAGATCCTCCTGTTGTTGATCCCGGGTCCATCTTAAAATTTTAGAATCCCCTAAATATGATACCAGAGTCACCTTCTCCTAGCTCACATGAACCATAATATGAATTTTATCTAGTAAATTCATCATATTTCTATCATTATTAGACACATGAATGACCATAATCTATGATTCCCTGCTACATGCATCCACAACACTATTTCCATTCTTTGGTATATATTCTATCTCATAATCAAATGAATTCATATATTCAACCCATCTCCACTATAAGAGATTCGAATTTTATTACAAAAAGATATTCTTTGAACTCTTAGGAACCATATATATAGTAATCATATCATCCATTAGATAATTCATCCAATACTTAATATCCTAAACACAAGTAGCCAACTTGAGTTCGTGTGTAGGTCAGTTATGTAGATTTGGCCTCAACTTCCAAGACCCATACTCCATAACATGATCTACTGGCATCAACAATGTTCCAATTATGATCAAAGAAGAATATACGAAAATAATATAATCCTCACCTAGATTGATAAGGATCAAGATCAGTATTGATTTCAATAGCTTATTCGACTCTTGGAAGGCACTATCATATGCTTCCGAAAATTAAAAATTTAACGCCTTTTGGTCAATCGAAAAAATAGAACATCCAAATGGGAAATTTCCTATATAAATATTTAATAATACTTATATGACCCCATAAATATTAGGATATCAAAAAATTTGTGGGATTCTTCCGCGAAACCATTTCATAAACATTCTATGGGTCTATAGACACACCGTCCTCTGAGATGATGTGACATTACAATTGTACATGATCAATACAAAAATGACATTTAGATTGATAAGAATATATATTATTCTCTATAAATGTACATAGGATTATGTAGAGATATTTGAAATGAATGTCATTAATCTTTGTGTAAACAAATATTACTTCCACAAACACAAAAAAAATGATCCATGTAAATACGGAAGAATATGTTCTTCAAGTCCATGAATACTGGTGGTGATTTTTTCAACCAAAATGGAATGTTGAGGAAGTAAAATAGGTTGTACCTACTTATAAAAGTATTAATGTATATATGATATGTTTAGACTCTCAAGTGATTATATCCTAATCTCAAGTAGATACTAGAAAATATAAAATACCCTCTTAACTATTCAAATAGATCATGGATACATGTAAGAGGATACATGTTCATCAAATTCATTCTGTTAAACTTTTTATATTCAAAAAATAGTCCTAGAGTCACATAAACCTTCATATAAAACAAGAAATGTTAGCCTAGAGGTGATATACTCTGTCAGATTAATACCTTATCCTCATGTTGAGTCTTATTCTATTAGTTCCATTATGTATAGTGTAATAGAAACTGAATCATCCCCTAACATGATATAAATAATAAATTCCACAAATCTCTTATATGTAAAACATGAGAATAATATTTGAAATTCATCTTGAAAATTGTCCACTACATGTGGAATGCCATAATTCTTTACACCTCTATCGTCCATCAATAAATAAGAATCAAACACAGTGAGATCTACTAGTTGTTGAGTGATTGGACCTACATTGTCTGCATAAATATCCCACTCTCTTATGTTACTATTTCTATCATATTTAGGGTACATAAAAGTCACTCTCTTATGGTGACAATCTATGCTGGCTCGGTATTCTTGTACGAGGTCTATACCCATGATTAGGTTGAATCATAACATTTCAATAAAAAATGGATCCTACGGAAAATGATACTCCCCAACATTGATAAAACATCCCTTGTACAATCATATATCTCTATATCGTACTACCATATGTGTATCCATCATTAACACCCAACTAAAAAAATCACCACCATGCTCAACCAAATTATATATTGTTTATAAATAAGGTCATGAGAGTCACTAGTTTCAAATAAGGCAGTAGCTAATGTAGAATCTAAAAGAATAAATACTCTCACTCTCGATGATCCTACCTCAAGACCTAAAAATGTAAGACTAATATCATGTAACTATCTTAACCCTCTTCCATATGATGGCGTATGTGTCCCCAATGCTTCACTAATCATCTGATAAGCTTGATATTTATTTGATGCTCCAAAACCCCTACCTCTACTTCCATATCCCACGGATCTCCAACATACATCCCAATATCATGAAGAATATCCACTTATTATAATATTATTCTTTATATTTTCACCCTCATTACCTATCTATTTTTATGTCCAATGGGACATCTATATATATCCCAATTTCTATAAGACAGAAATTGTATTGGTGGTTATATGTGTTGTCTCTAGAAGTGTCCTTACCTACCTCCCTAGTGACATATCACATGGGGAAAGTCCATTGTAATAAATACATACCCCTTGCTACTCATATTACTATAACCTAGATTAACATTATCACAGTGACACATCCATCTCCCATAAGTCATACCTATTGACCATACATCGACAATTATATTCCTTACACAAGAAAGAACCCCTTAGGTTCTCCTCATCTATTAGAGTTTGGTCTACTACCATAGAAAACTTTTTTTATCCAAAAGTTGTTAACATGGGACAAAATATAACTTCTAAGGATGTCCTAAAAATTTCTCGTCGTAGTTGTCTTATCCCCTACTAACACTAGAGAAATTTGCATAAAAAATTAAAGCATATAAAATATTCTATCATGGTCATACTTCTAATAGTAATCCTCAGGAACTCATTTTCTCTCTTCTACATCAAAATATATAGATCGACGTTCTCTTGGAAAATTTCCATGAATTAACTCAACAAAATACAATCAGCCTATTAAATTTATGTCTCAATGTCTAACCAGAAAATCATTGTTACTTGTAAAATATTTGTGTCCAATATTACCCTTCTTATATCATATGTCTCCAAATGGTCCAGTATCATCTAGATAGACTCATCCCTGAACTCAACTACAATTGGTCCACCCCCCCCAATAAAATTAGAATGTTGTTGTTTATAAAACCACATCATGTGGTCAGAAATAATCTACACAACTCATCCTAGATCTATTTGTATAAATTTAATGATTTTAGAGATGTTCTCTATAAACCGATTCTCGCTTCCTCACCTGGCACTAATGGTGCCTAAGGATACACTATTGAAATATCAACGACAACCACATCCTCATGTCATCCTATCAATAAGATCCTTCATTTAATCATATCTTTATACTTATAAACACACATATAAAGATATATAAGACCACATTATCACATTTACATAATACGAAGACCCAATAATGAACAAGATGTCTCCTTTTCCCCAAAACTCACACTACGGTCAATTCGGGGGAACTATCACCAAACATAACCCTCCTAACACGAGATCATGGTTATCAAAAGTGAAAATAGATTATCAAAACCATGTTTCTTATTAGACACCCATTTATTCATATCATTCATAATTTTTCAATTTTTAATTTCACATTACTCGAATTATCATTTAACATTCCATAGAAATTATAAATAGTGCATGTTTAATAAATTACCCATATATATTTTTCATTTGTGTTCCAAAAATTATTAATTTTACCAAAGAACAATAAATTCCTAGCATGATGCATGAAACCTAATATTTTATTCCATAATGGGCCATAATAAAAATCTCAGAAGTAAATAAAATAATTATCACATTATACTACAGTGACACACCCCTGTTGAAATAATATTGAAATATAATATATACAATAGTAGCAAATATCCAATGCTTGGAACATGGGTTCTACCTCACACATCGGTTAGATACTCTCATAGAAGAGATCATAACCAGGGATTAACTCTTTCTAGTCTCATGTCTACCTTTTAAAAATAGTAAAATCAATGAAATGAAAATGAAACTAGGGTATGATACCACTGTTTAACATCATGGTCAGGGTACCCAACAATGGTTCCATGGACCAATTAGTAACTATACCTCATGAAACCCCCTAGTTTTCCAGAGGCTTTAGACTATTTGGGAGGGTCTAATATGAGTCATCGAATGACTATAACCCCTTTGAACGAGATATAGAATAGCATAAAATAAATAAACAAAAACCAATGATATAATTGAAATCAAAGTATAGTAGAACATAATGATGCCCAAAATAAATAATAAAATGTCCAACTAAATAGTAGATATGGCATGATAAAGTATGTTCTTTGTATTAAATTGATAGTCAAAAGTAAGGACAATATCAACCCCCAAGTGGGTCCTTAACCATTTCTGGTTCCCTCATCCATGATCCATCTAACTAGGCCATCTAACATAGGGCCATTTCCCTTATCCTATCAATCTATCCTAAAATCTATTTGGGTACTAATCATGTAGCCAAAGTAGGGTGTTATTACAACATAGAAGGCCACCACCAATGATGTCTGTAGCAATATATTGTCTAATAGTGTAATCAACTGAATAAGTAAATAAATAAAATAATTAAATAATCGTTATCACATTTTCAATTATTCTCTATTTAACCACATAACACCCCTTAATTTTTGAGGACACCAAAATAATATCATACTTCTAAATGACATTATCAAAATATAAAATTCATAATTTAATGCCCATGTAACCACTCATTTTTTATAATACATGACTTAATGGTCCTATTAACATTCATAAACACATAATTAATTCAACAATTAATTATCCACACAAATTTCCCAACAAATTAATTAATTAGTTAATCATACCAATTCCATTAATTAATTAAAAAATTAATTAATGATATCGTCTCCATTAATTAATACAAAATTAATTAATCATATTAATCTCATGATTATTTCAATAATTAATTCATCACATTATTCCCCTTAATAAATTCACCAATTAATTGAGCACCTTAATCCCATTAATTAATTCTCTAGTTAAGTATTCCCATCACATCATAACTAATTCAAAAAATATTTGATCTCATAAATTACCATACATAATTCAAACATTTATTAATCAAATTAATCCCATTAATTAATTTATGAATTAATTTACCATCTCAATCAATTTAATAATGACAAATATCTTCAATAATTAATTATCTCAACTCAATAATACCTATATCCAAAATTAAATATCTAAATTCATAATCTCAATATCCCAAAATTAACTAAATTTATAATTATACAATTCAACCATATCACAATCCCATAATTAATTCAACAATAAAATATTCACTATGTAAGACTCCAATATTCCAAATTTCACATTATTCTACAATTAAAAATTTCAACAGGGTAATTAATTATATAAATAAAATAATAGAAAAAAAATTATAATTGAAATTATATAATAACATACACATAATTTCTATCAATAATTATCAATTTTAATTATAGAAAACTGACCTCAATTCATTGGAAAGCTTTCACCTAATAAAAATCCCCAATTATGATAGAATAATAATGTACTTTGAGATCCAGATCATAAACATCAAATCAATATAAAATAATCAAGACACCATAAAACTATATCTAGATAAAAAAATAAAGATTCTATAACAAAGGAAATTGATGACAAATTTCCACTAAAAGATCAATCATGTGCGTAAAGGATAGGGGAAACCACAAGGGATGATATCCTCTTATCAGGAGGGCTGTAGCTCTTCAATTCGGTCATTTATCTATGAAAAAAATAGGCTTGAATGCATTGTAATAAATCCGAGAGGGTACAGATAAAGAATTAATCATTAGGGTTTAATGGGGATTTTTTTGGATCAATATGGGGCCTCAAGAATAATTTAAAAAACAGATTTTGGTGAAATAAAATATTGCGAATTTGTTTTTGGGAAGGGGTGCATGGGTTCCCAAAAATTATCACCATAACAATGTGCCTCTTCTAGAAGGTGAAAGGCATCTCATTTTAGGGTGAACATTTTGAAAAAACATGTGTTATCAAAGAAAACACACTAGTTCTAGGGTTTCATGGTTTGATGAGCTATTATGCATTGTAAGTGAAAATTGTGCTCCAACCATACACGGCCATAATTATTTTTTTATTCTTCATTATTCTCCCAAACACACCCCCAGTTAATATAGAAAATAAAGTTAATAAAAAAATGAAAAATATCACCTATAATCAACCCTGATACATCTCTAGGAAAGTCCAGATCATACACCCTTAAAAAATGTTTTTAGTGATAATCAGTTGGATAACAAATCCATGCAGAGAAATATTTATGGGTTTTGTAGAGGAAATGTAATTTGAAGTATATTAGGTACTATTTGGTTCTATTGCTACTGAAACTATTCATTTGATTGGGGTTTCAGGCCACCAGTTTGGTCATCAGATCTTTGAAGGCATTTGGGCCACCAAAAGAACTTTGGTCTACCCATGACCATCATGACAATAAGGATTTTGGGCCATCTTAAGGCTTTTGTACCTCCAAATGGTGTTTAGGACACTTGAATGTCTTCGAGCCACATGAAATTGTGATTTAATAAATTATGAAGAATATATAAGATGTGGGCTCTAATTGAGGATCATAGGATGGGAATTAACCAAATAAGAGCTAACATATTTATAAGAATGAGAGTGTATGTCAATTGCCATAGGGACTAGACTTTCAGACACAAAAATCTTATCTGAACAGTCATGCGTAGCAGGAGAGCTGACATCATTATATAAACATTGGGGATTGGGAGTTCCAAGTAATTATATTCTGGATTAATTCTTCTATGAACTACAGGTCATGTAATATCATGAAACCTATATGTAATGTAAGGAGTCCCCTTCAACCCTTAAAATGTTGTATTATTAGAGTTTCCCTTCAACCATTAAAAGAGGGACTATAAAAAAATAATAAAAATTAATGGCATTCAAGCCATTTAGGTATGTCATGGTTCAATGGTTCTAGTACATTAATAATGGTCATGGTCTCATAATCTCTATAATCATAAAAATAAAATATGTATCACATTGATTAATTATAGTCAATTTTATGACCACTCAAAAAACTGGTGGTGGAAATTGAATTCCCTCACTTCATGAGGATGGTATTCCATCAGTATGTCGAAGTCAAGTTTATATATTTCAATAGAGATAATGAAAGGAAAATGAATTATAAATAAATATTATACACCTATTATTATATCATAAATATAATATGTATTCATTAAATATATTTTCATTATCTTCCAAGTATATAGTAATTGAAGAATGAATCACCTGACTTCATGGGTCTCGTAGTCTACATGATTGTTCAAGTGATGTTATTATTTTTCAAATAAATAAATGATAAAAATGATCAGATAGTATAATTTTAAATTTTTTTTTTAAATATCATATATATATATATATATTAATTCCATCATAATACAAAAACATTAATGATTTCGATAAAAAATTAAATACATCACTTCCTGGTTTTGTAGTCTACACATAAGCCTGAATGATGATTTCAATTATTATTTGATAGAGAATTAGTTGAGTACAATTTATTCCATTAATATAATATCATTCCAATATATTTATAATATTTTATTCATTCTGTTATGATAGATAATGTTTGTTTATATAATTTAGAAGTATAAATAAAATTGGATGTACTCGGTTAAGAGTAGTACATTTTCATCCAGAAACCTCCATAGACTTACACTATAACCATTGAAAGGATGATATTATAAATAAACAGGAATAGCATGGATATGGGAAGTGATGACAGTAAACTATTTTGGTTGTTATTTTAGGATTTATAAAGATCATATATTTTGAGAATGACAGGGATGTGTTGTCCTTTTTATGCGATGGAGATCACACACTATGAATTTTTCAAAATATTTATAAACCCTAATATCTAAATAAATGAAATTCGCTCCTAAATGACTCTTAATTTTATATTATATGATATAGGGTCATAATATAAAAATATAGCATGAGTTATTCAATTTATTAATCCATTTTTAACATTATATATTTACTTTTATCCCAAATTATCCACTTTTTATCTTTACTATAAAAAATAATTTTTGTATCTACTGTCAATCATAATGACCAAAAAGGTATAATATGATATTAATTAATATTTTGTATTCAGATTCAAAAAAACATTTCACATTAAAATGTTATTTCCCTATAACTAGGATAAATAAATTGTAAAATAATCCCATAAAATGTAATGAGAGTCTAATTTCCCAAAAACCACAATTTTAAGTTATAAATTTTTTATAGCAAAATTTTTCATAATATCAAATTAAATTATCTTTTTTGGATAATTTTATATCAAATTGAAGTAAAGATATATTAATATTAATTAAAAATTTGTAATTTTGTAAATAATTTAATTGAAATTTTTTTTCCTATAAAATAGATATTTTTCAATGATTAATAAAAAATTATCTTCTATGAAATATACATAATTTTCACATTAATTAAATTTTTATTTGAGGTTGAAAAAAATAATATCCATTTTATAAAATTCAATTTCAAAATTTTAATGAAATTAATTGTAATATTTTCTCTAAAAAATTAATAATATCATTTCTTGAATAGATGGTATTTTTTATTAATAAAATGAAATCATATAAAATTAATTTTTTTACTTCCTAATAAATAAAAAATATTTTTTTTGTTGTATTGGACCATTATATAAATATTTCATAATGTAATTATTATTATTTTTACCTTCCAATTTAACAAATATGTTAAAATGGATATATTTAAAACAAAAAAAACAATGGTATATAATGTTCCATTTATACATGATGTTACACATAATGAATTATATTATAGAATAAAATTTATATATAGACAAAAACATCAAAAATAATTTGGTTTTTTATAAATAATTCTATCATTCATTCCATGTTGAATATATAATACTATCTTTTTGATAAAATTGTCTTATGAGATAAATATTGAATTCTATCCTATATCATTGGTGGTTCATTTTAAACATTCGGGAATACTGTATTCTTCATATCAATTTTATTTGATGGAATTTTTCATGGACACGTCAAAAATATTGAATCACCCCAGAAATTTTTTCATTCATTCGTATTAATTAAACAATATAATTTAAAGCCAAATATAAAATGTGCGAACCAGGAAAAACATTATTATTATTTAAAATTAATCATCAAATTATGATATGATGGTCAATAAGAGTTTATAAGGACTATAGTAGTGTACTTGTAACAAATTATACTCCATATACCAAAATCCAATAAATATATTACATTATTTTTATAGAATATAACTCCTCCTGAAAGATCAACTAGCTTTGTTGTATTGTAAAACTTGATATATATATATATATATATATATATTACATTACACTTGATATCATAATTTAAAAAATAATAACTCCATGTTAAAATTATTATCTCCCATATAATATCATCATACATTACATAGAGTTATCTTTTATGTTTTATAGTTAATGTAAGAAAAAATATGGATCATATAAGATGATTTTTTTATAGAACATAGTGATTTGTTTTGGTTGATGGAATCAACTATATAAAAAATGAAAACAATTGAAAATTATATGGTTATAATAATTCCATATTGAAATGACACTTAGTGTAACACCCCAATATTCCACGGTAGGTTTCCCTTTTAATAATGCAATAGCTTGCATTGTATGCAACTTCAAGATTCTAACACACCGTGACAAATCAAAATAGCCGTTATGAATAGTAATACCCACATTTTGAAATTTTATAAATTTTATCATTCAAAATGGAATTCATTTTTTGACTCATAATATTAAAATTATCCTTGGGTGAAATATTGGTATTTTTTTTAAAACGTTTAATTTTTGATGAATAGTGACAATTAATATATTTTAATTAAAAAGAAATTTTTTAATGGAACTAATTTATAGTGATAAATTATGAATTTTAGTGGTTCTAAAGCATATTTATAATATATTTTTACCATTTAATACAATTTTGGTAATTGGACATAATTTCACATTTAAAGCGGACATAAACAATTGTCAATCTTTTGATAGTTATTATTTATTAAGAAAACATTTTCTGTATTGACAACAAGAATTAATTTTAAATTAATTTCTTCCACTTATGTGTTTTGAATTTGGAAAAATGGATTCCATATTTGGAATAAGTATGTCCAAATTTTGTAAATAGGTAACTCTTATTTTTAGTCATTTTGAGTAATTACATCGGTAAATATTTTATTTACATTGTTAAAGGCTAAATCCGGTCACTAAGGGTAAAAAAATAATATTATAATAATATTTAATTGACCTAAAATATGTCCTAACCCTATTGGTTGATACATTTCCAACCATGGGCATCTTTGGGTCGATTTTGGGACCCCACGGAGCCTCATGTAAGTGATAATGACACTTTATATTAATTAAGATAAATTAAATACAAAAATGACATAAGCATATATCTTTTAGAAAAACAATTTTTAAAAATGGTTATCTATGTTATATTTTAGAATAGAAATATCCAATATAATTCTAGAGTTTTTTCATATATAATGGTATTTTATTTATAATTTTTACAGATTTAATAATTAAATTTATTTATGACACAATAATGATGCAGTATTTTCCTTATTATTGAAAGAATAAAATAATTTTTATCATAAATGTTAATATAAATATAATATGAATGTTTTGATTCCATTAAAGAATTTTATTGGTTAATATGACATAACATGATTTCTTAAATGAATTTTTTTTCGAATTAATAATGTTGTTAAGACTTTAATAAATCAATTGTTGAATAGTGAAAAAATGACATAAATGTGTTTTTAAAACACATATTATATTATTAATTGATATTCTATTCCTAAAAATCTGAGGATCGGCCAAAGGAATTATATAATTATATTTGTATCATTAATGGACCACATGAGGGTCTCTTTAGGTATATAGTAAGTTTATTAACATTATAATATAAAAATACAAAGTGACATGGTAAATGTGAATCTAATTATTTAAGAGTTAAAACTAAAATATAAGGTTAATAAAGTGATCCAAACCTGTCTAAAACCTATTTTTTGAGTTTTTCAATGACTAATCCCCACCTTATACTTCGAATAATCCACTTTGGAGCCATTATAAAAATAATATGAATTTATTATAAAATAACATTTTATGATTTTCCTAAGGTGCCCCTCACCCCTCTTATAAAAGGGCACTCCCCCTTCACTCTAATTCACACCTTCTGATCCATTTGGCTCGGCCAACCCCTGCCCCAATACCCTCTCAATTATCCTCCCTTCAACCTAGAGGCCTTAGTTTGATCATAAATCCATCCTAAAGATCCCTTTTGATCAAATCAAATGGAAGAACCTCAAGAAGAGGCAATGATTTCACCACCCTCTTTCAAGTTCCTTTCTTCTTCCATTTCCATTTCATTTGTTGTTTCCATTATAAAATTATAACTCCATTATATTCTATATATTGTGATGTTATTATAATTATGGTACAACCAAATTCATTATTCTATCCACCCTCTGAATGACATGACACCTTATGTGCATACGTACGGCATACCGTCTCCACGTCGTGGTGTAATTGTTATTCAATACATTATTATTTGGATGGGAAAAATAATGATGTGTATTTGATTTAAATAATAAATATAAAATTATAAGGTTCTTATATATATGATATACCATCCAATTATATATTATTTTAATTTCAAAAGAATGATATTTTCGCTCATGAATACGTACAGATTACTGTCTCCATGATGCGATGAGAATCATTTCCAAGTTCGTCATTCATCGATGATTATAAAAATATATATTACTAATAAGTATATAATATATGAAATAATAATGGTACGGGAGGTATATATATTTATATATATATATATGTATATATGTACCTACATGTATCTTATTCACTTACTACCGTACAATACTATATGAAAACAGAAACAACATTTATGCATTCGTATAGACTACCCTCTCCATAAACGGTGTTTTCCATTTCATATATATGTCTATTATACATATTTATATTCAAAATAAAACATTTTTTATATTCTATAAGTATTTAAATCATGATCTATGGGATACTATCAAGATTAAAAAGTTAAAACACATACGATAAATAAAGCTATTATTACCCGAAATATTAATATAACATGGAAATTATTATAAAATGGGCAGTATAAAGTCATAAAAGAATAATGTATGATATCATAAATATTAATATGGTTCTGTTATAATTTAATAACATAAAATAGTCTTCATACAGGAGGATAAACGTACCCTCGACTAATGTAAAGTGCAAGGTAAGGGGTTTTCATCTCACTCCTTATTCTCGTGAGATTCATGCCATTTTCCCACTATTACCTTTTTTGTGGTCTATGTTATGCCCATAATTGTATTATTTGTGAAATAAACATTAATTTATGTTTATTTACATATTCATTGTATGATACCTCTTTCTTTGTGTGTATGTTTGTATCTTACCAAATTGGTAAGGGTTTATTCCACAATCTCTTCATTATCCGAGGTTGTTTATACATAATTATCTACTATGACATCTTTATCATCTACACCCATGTTTCTTAAATTTTTATTTCAAAGCATTCTTACTATTTTATAGACTATGGGTTAAAGTCATTTAAAACCTTGTTGAATTTTTATAATATGTTTATAAAAGAATATTTCTGTCATTTTCCAAACAAGGTCATTTTTATCCTTTTCCAAAAAAATATGGTAAGAATGTCTTTTTTAACTTATACGGAAGGTGCACCTATTTTCCACCATTATAAAATCGTCGAATCTTACATTAAAAGTTTTATAATAATATTTTGAAAGTATATGTTTTATATTATAATTATATGACTCTTAAATTATTTCAAAATGAATATTTTATGAATTTGTGAAAGGTACACTTTACCAAGAACAGAATTTTAAATGTTTTAAAGATTTATCTTTCCAAATCTTTTTAATTAATGTCCATGTTTTAAAAAGTATTTTATGGATTTATTTATATGTACCTGAAGGTTTTTAAATGATATTTCTTTTAAAAAAATTCGAAGTGGTATGAGACACTTTGATTAGAAAATATCTTTTAAATTACTTCCTTTAGAAATGGGTGACTTTTCAATGATTTCAAAAAAAGAGATATTTCTCTAAAAGAGTTCTGATATCATCTATTTCAACATCCATTAAATGATTTTAATCTTATTTGAAGTTGATTTATTATAATACAAAACTTCCATTTTGTATTAATGTTTTTGTGTTATGTTTGATTGTGGATATGTTATTTTTATACCATTCATGGTTTATGGAGAAAGTATTTACATTTCACATGATAGTTTTAATATGAATGTTTAAGTTATGTTTAATCATGCACATATGTGGAATCTATTGGACTTGGTAAGTGATGGGTGGAGCCGTTATAGCTCCTCGATGCATCGGTAGGTCTCATGAGACAAACTAGTGTCTTGGCACAAGGCCTTGACAAAATATTATTTGTAGTCTTGGCACAAGGCCTTGACTATGCAGTTATAATAGTCTGGAATTATGCATTCCTTCATTATGGAAGTGTGCTGTGATATTGTATGTGATTATTCGACTAGTAGAATATCCATGTGAATAATTAAATGGAATTACATAATTTTATTTTTTTCATATTATGATGAAGTTCAAGTTTAAAAGGATTTTTTTTAGTTATACATTTCCTTTATTGGTTATGCTTATTTTTGAAAGCTTTCGCAGTATTGTTACCCTTACTCAGCACCTGAGCTCACCCCTTTCTATGTTATATTTTTCCGAAGATTCCTAGAATTGTATTGTGATTGATATGCAGGGTTATGCCAAGGGAATAATGGAATTCGTGAAGGATTGTTTATGTTGTTTTGTATGTTATGAAATGTAATGGAACATTCATTTTTTTAATATATATTCCAAAAACTGCAAAACTGATTGGTCCTTCAGGACTTGATTCCTTGTAATCATTATAATGTTTTAATATAATTCACCGAATCTGGGTAACTGGGGTCGAGTCATTTTTATTGGTATCAGAAGAAGTTTATCAATAAACTTGGAAACTAGATTTAGATAATCTCTGATTAAGGCACATTAACCTATGATAGACATTGAGGATTAGTATATAAGAACATCATAGAATTTTTTTAATGTAGAGATTTTTTGAGTTTCCATGAAAATACATACATGTCTTGATACGAGCAGGTCGAGGTAGATCTGGCACAGATGTACCTAGCTCTAAAACCCGAAAACATCGCTTTGATCTAGACTTGAATGGGAATTGGTGCATGACAACGGGCCTTTCTGCGCTCTTGGTTACGAAACTCCTGGGGAATATGATCAGGATAATTATAATTTTCTCTAAAAACTATTATGAAGGGTTTATGAGTTCATAATTATTCAAAGAAGACATTTTTATGATTATGGATTATATCCATTAACTGTTTAATTTATGTTAAGTGTTTTACAAGTATGGGATTAGGTATTTCAATTCATAAACTAATCTAGTGTGTGACATTGTTTATAAATGGAATTCAGTATAAGGAATTAGAAATCCATAAATATGTATGATCCAAAGAGTAAGAAAGGTTATATCTTTCATGGTCTTAAGCCATAGTTTAGAAGGGAAATAGTGTCTCACGTATTATCATCATATGAAAAAATAGTATCATGTGTTGATAAGATAAGTAAAGAATTCTTGAATTCATATGGCTTTGAAGGGAATCTAGAGAAGCAAAGGATGGTAGAGAGAAGGACAGATAAAGGGAAGAAGGTAAAGTAGGATTTTCCCATATGTGATAACTGTGCAATGAATCACCTTGGAAAATGCGTGAAGGGAATTAGAGTATGTTATAAGTTTGGAGAAAAAATACACCATGTATGTGACTACAAGGGTAAGAAAAAGGATTCAAATGTACAATGCTTCATATGCATGAAGTTTGGACACTACGCGAACCAATGTCCCAGTCATCAGACTATGCCACAAATGATTCTATTGGATAATAATCAAGTTATGACACTACCACAGATGAAGAGGAAGGACTAGTGTTCTTATGTTGTTATTTTGGAATTATTTCATTGAAGTGTTGTATCAATGATGTACTGGAAATAAATAAGGATTTTACTGCAGTATTATTTCATTTAGGATTTGAGATTTTATAGTACTAAGAAAAGTGACTCTACAGCGAGTTATACTTTTTGGAAATTGCATGGATTAAGGAAAGATAAAACTTAATATGGTCCTAATATTGAGGTACTAATTTTTTAATAAGATATGGCTGATTTGGGTAAATTATATTGGATATTCATTACTTCCATGAAAATGATTAAATATTTTTATCTACCATCATTGTTGGAGTTTACAACATTTTTGGATGGATGAACTATATCCAGTATTTTATAAGGAATAAGAGAGCATGAATGTAATCAATAAGGTTTTATGGTAATTCAGGATGTTTCAGTGTTTTAAAAGAATACATGATGAAGGTATTCACATGCTATTAATGGGTAAAAATGATCAACAGTGTGTTTACATTTCATATAAATTTTGTACTTAGAGTTTACAAAAGTATTTTAGATAAGTATAATGGTTGGAATGGATTATATTTTACATTGGATACTATTGTTAAAGATATTTTTTTTATATTTATAAAAAGGACAACATTCTCACCGTGTGACAACCTGTCATATTGGCAAAGCTGCGGGAATCAAACCCACAAACATAGTGCAATTGAGATTTATCGCCTACCACTAGAATATGTGAAGTCCCTCGAGTGTATAATGTAGTTTAATTTTTTTTCTAATGTTCTGATAGTTGAAATTATAAATTTATTTTTAGAACCCGATACGGTTATGATAAATAGAATACTTTTGAGTTATATTAACTTTTGGAGTGAAATATGGGTTTGTGGTAAAAATTTATTAATGAATGAAAGTCTACAATGTATGTAAATAAATATCCATAATTGATTAGTTGATCTCATAAATAAATTCCTCAACATTATGAAAGGTAACATAAAACAAAAAAGATGTTGGTTCACTTTTCTTACTGGGAAATCAAATACTGTTTAACCAATCACATGTTTGTGATTTTCTTGTAGTTAAAATTCCCTTCATCTTGTTTTCTACAACTCTCCATCAGACCATGATGGTTTTTATCTCCTCCATATACATGTTTTCATATAATCCTAGTATGGGCTATCTCATGTGACCTTTGTACTTCTCTTTATTTCTTTTAATTTTATATTTCTGTTAACCTTATTTCCGATATGGGTTTTACACAAAGGTATACTCCTTTTTAAACCATTTGTTTTAAAATATCATTTTAAAATTTCAAGGAAAAAATTTATTGAATGGGGGGAGAATGTAACACCCCAAGATTCCATGGTATGTTTCCCTTTGAATAATGCAATAGCTTAAATTCTACACAACTTTGAGATTATAACACACTGTGACCAATCAAAATAGCCATTATAAATTGTAATAAACAATTTTTAAAATTTTATAAATTTTTTCATTAAAAATGGACTTCATTTTTTTATTTGGCATATCAAAATTATCCTAGGGTGAAATTTTTGTATTTTTCTCATAACATTCAATTTTTGATGAATAGTGAAAATTACTAAATTTAATTTAAAAACAACTTTTTTAATTGAAGTAATTAATAGTGATAAATTATGAATTTTATTGGTTTTAAAGTAAATTTTAATATAGGTTTTTCATTTAATACAATTTTTTTCATTGTACATAATTCAACATTTAAATCGAACATAAACAAGTGTCAATCTTTCGATAGTTATTATTTTTTAAAAACACGCTTTTTTGTTTTTACAGTAGGAATAAATTTTAAATTAATTTATGCCACTTCTGTGTTTTGAATTTGGAAAATAAGATTCCATATTTGGAATCAGGATGCCCAACTTTTATAAATAGGTAAATCTTATTTTTATACATTTTGAATAATTACTTCGGTAAATATTTTATTTACCTTGGTTAAAGGGTAAATCAGGTAACTAAAGGTAACAAAATAATATTATAATAATATTAAATTACCCTAAAACGTGTCCTACCCCTATTGGTTGATACATGTCCGACAATGGGCTTCTTTGGTTCGATTTTGGGATCCCATGGATCCACTTGTAAGTGATAATGACACATTATATTAATTAAGTTATAGTAAATACAAAAATGACATAAACATATATCTTTTAGAAAACAAAAATTTTACATAGGGATATATATTATATATTTTCACTTATTAATATTCATTAGAAATATAGAAAGATTTCCAACATTATGGTATTTTATTTATTATTTTTAGACATTGAATAATTTAAATTATATATGACACAATAATGATGCAGTATTTTACTTATTAATGAAACAATGAAATAATTGGTATTACAAATGATAGAATAAATTGAATATGAAAGTTTTGATTAAATTAAATAATTTTATTGGTTAATATGACAAGTTAGGATTTCTTAAATGATTTTTTTTAATTAATAAAGTAGTTAAGACTATAAAAAATTCAATTATTTAATAGTTTCAAAATTGACATAAATTAGTTTTTAAAACAAATATTATATTATTAATTGATATTCTATTCCAAAAAATCTAAGTATCAAAAAAATGACATATATAATGATAGATTTATCATTAATGGATCTCTAAGGGGTATATTGGAAGTATATAGTATGTTTATTAACTATATAATATAAAAATAGAATGTGACATGGTAAATGTCAAACAAATTATCTAAGTGTTAAAACTAATAGACAAGGTTAATAAAGTGAGAAAACCTGTCTAAAACATATTGGATGAGTTTTTGCGACCTATCCTCACTTTATACTTTGAATAATCTAATTTTTAACCATTAAAAACATAATATAAATTTATTATAAAATAATATTTTAAGTTTTTTCAAAGGTGCCCCTCACCCCTCTTATAAAAGGGCACTCCCCCTTCAATAAAATTCACACCTTATAGGCCATTTGGCTCAGAAAAAACCTAATAAATACCCTCTCAACTATCCTAATTTTAACTAATAGGACTTAGTTTGATCATAAATCCAACCTATGGAGCCCGTTTGATCAAATCAAAAGGAAGAACCCGAAGAAGAGGTAATGATTTCACCACCCTCTTTAAAGATCCTTTCTACTTCCACATCCTTTTTCTTTGTTTTTTTAATTATAAATTAATAACTCCATTATATTCTATATATTGTTATGTTATTATAATTATGGTACAAGAAAATTCATTATTCTATCCACCTTTTGAATCACATGTCATTATATGTGCGTACGTACGACTTACCGTCTCCACGTCTTGGTGTAATTGTTATTAAATACATTATTATTTGGATGGGTATAATAATGTTATGTATTTGATGTAAATAATAAATATAACATGATAAGTATTCTGTATATATGATATACCATTCAATTATATATTATTATAATATCAAAAGAATGATATTTTCGTTCGTACATCCGTACGGATTACCGTCTCCATGACGCGATGAGATTCATTTTCAAGTTCACCATTCATCGATGAATATAAAAATATATATTACAAATAAGTAAGTAATATAAGACATAATAATGGTACTTGATATATATATTTTTATATATTTAATTATAGATGTACTATCATATATCTTAATCACTTACTTCCGTACAATACTATATGAAAATAGAAGCAGCGTTTATGCCTATGTACGGACTACCGTTCCATAAATAGTGTTTTCCATTTCATATATACGTATATTATAGTAAAGAAATAATGTTTTATATTCTGGAAGTATTTAAATCATGATATAAGTGATACAGTCAAGAGTAACAAGTTAAAACATGTACAATAAAGAAATCGAATATTACCCAAAATATTAATATAACATGGAATTTATTATTAAATGGCTAGTATAAAGTCATAAATGAATAATTTATGATATCATAAATGTTAATATAGTTCTGGTATAATTTAATAACAAACTATAGACTTCATAAAAAAGGTTAAACTTTCCCTCGTCTAATGTAATGTGCAAGGTAAGGGGTTTTCATCTCACTTCTTATTCTCGTGAGATTCATGCCACATTGCCACTATGACCTTTTTTGTGGTGTATCTGCTGACAATAATTGTATTATTTGTTTAATATACTTTAATTTATGTGAATTTACATATTCATTGTATGATACCTCTTTCATGGTGTGTATGTTTCGTAAGTCACCAAATTGGTAAGGGTTTATTTCACAATCTCTTCATTATCTGAGGATGTTTATACATAATTATCTACTGGGACCTCTTTATCATCCACAACCATGATTCTTAAAAATGTATTTCAAATTGTTTTTACTATTTTATAGACTATTTGTTAGTGTCATTTATTCCCTTGTTGACTTTTTATAAGATGTTTATAAAGGAATCTTTATGTCGTTTTCCAAACAAGGTCCTTTTTTACCATTTCCACAAAAATATGGTAATAATGTCTTTTTTTTATCTTATACAGTGGGTGCGACTATTTTACACTGTTATAAAATCATCGAATCTTACCTTAAAATATTATTAGAATATTTTGAAAGTAAATGTTTTATTTTATAATTATGTGACTTTTAAATGATTTCAAAATGAATATTTTATGAATTTGTGAAAGGTACTATTTATCAAGAATAGAATTATAAATGTTTTAAAGATTTATAATTCAAAATCTTTTTAATTAATGACCATGTTTTCAAAATGACATTTAGGATTTCATTATATGGACATGACGGTTTTGAAATGATATTTCTTTTCAAATGTTTCAAATTTGTATGGGACCCATTGATTCTAAAATATCTTTTAAATTACTTCCTTTAGAAATGTGTGACATTTCAATGATTTCAAAAAAAGATATATTTCCCTCATATAGTTTTGATTTCATCTATTTATACAAACTTTGATGGATTTTAATCTTATTTGATGTTGATTTATTATGATTCAAAACTTTCATATTGTATTGATGTTTTTGTGATATGTTTGACTGTGGATGTGTTATTTTTCTACCATTCATTGTTTGTGAAGAAAGTATTAACATTTCATATGCTAGTTTTAATATGATTGATTATGTTATGTTTAAACCTTACCATATATGGAATGCATAGGACTTGGTATGTGATGGTTGGAGCCTGCTATAGCTCCTCGATGCATCGGTAGATCTCATTAAACAAACTAGTGTCTTGGTACAAGGCCATGACAAAATCTTATTTGTAGTCATGGCACAAGGCCTTGACTATGTGGTTATGATAGTCAGGAATTATGCATTCCATCATTATGAATGTGTTTTGTAATATTGCATGTGATTATTTAACTAGTAAAATATCCATGTGAATAAATAAATAGAATTACTTAATTTTATTTTTGCCATTTTATATTGAAGTTCATGTTTAAAATGCTTTTGTTTTAGTTATACATTACCTTAAATGTTTATGCTTATTTATGAAAGTTTACACTGTATTGTTATCCTTATTGAGCATCTAAGCTCACACCTTTCTATGTGTTATTTTTCCTAGGATTCCAAGAAGTGTATTGTGATTGATATGCAGGGTTAAGCCAAGGGAAAAATGGAGTTCGTGAAGGATTATTTATGTTGTTTTTTATGTTATGAAGTGTAATGTAACATTCATGTATGTAATCTATTTTCCAAGACTTCCAAACCGATCGGTGCTTTAGGACATGATTCCTTGTAATCGTTCCAATGTATTAAAATAATGCACCGACTCCGGGTAACTGGGGTCGAAGCATTACTCTTAGTTTATACAAGATCAATGATAAAATATAATACCTAGATAATAATAACTAATCATTTACTAGTGGAATAAAAAGTTTTGGATATCATAAACATACCAACAAGGCCTTATGTGAAGAGATTATAAATAAAACTGTATATAATTTCACAATAACCTAGTATATTTTTCACATTTTGATATTTGATGCAGTGATGGACTACTTATACCATTCCCACCAGTTGAAAATTAAGTCAAATTCATTCATTTTATGATTTAACAATAAATTTCATAAAATTACCTATGAAATTTATTAAATTTTTGATAAGGTTATTTTATCCATATATTTTATAGTTTTTAATGTATTTATTTTCTAATTAAATGATTTATATTGTCAATTATTTAATGTTTTATGTTGTTTTATGTTTTATGGAAGGGAAACATGAATATTTGAAAATTGAATAAAAATAGGAAATTTTATGACATGTATGATACTTCATGCTCCTTCTCTTCATTCATGGAACGAAACTATATTTTTTTGGATGTTTGAGGTTGTAAAATTGGAATAGAATTGTTTCAAATCATGTATCCTCATTACACGTCATGACAACATCAAGAGAAGTAGTGATGTATAGGAAAATTCATGATGTCAAATTACACAGTGAAGGCCATTACACATCATGTAACTATATTAAACATTGTGACTTTTTTTGACATTTATTCTTGGGGAATAAATACACTGATATTCATAGGATATGAGGATTTAAGTATTAAATGTTAGGAGTCCTAGTTTAATGTCTTTTAAAGAAGTTATAGTTTCAATTCCATGTACAAGATTTTCTCAGATTCAAAATACCTAGAGAAAAATGTGAATATTTTTTTAATGATGTGTAATCAGATTAAAATCTTTGATTTTTTTCACTCAAAGAACAACATGGGACGATAAATAAAAGAGCTTACCACACCTTTTTATATAAATTATAGGCCAAGAACCACGTTCAGATGCTTTTCAGAATTAAGGTTCACTAACTTCCACCACATTTTATTTTATTTTATTTTATTCATTTTTCTACACCCTATCATGGTTAGAATGACTGGATGACTTGTTTATGTTAGTGAAAGTGTGATTATAGTGAATTTAATGGAGTGGTATTTTATATTTATAATTTAATTCATGCTTGGATTCTATATTTGTTCATCAATTATATCATATCCTCAATTTCTTCTTACATGATCATTATGAGCTATGTTAAGGATTGGTTTTAATGTCATTATTTACTTTCACATGACCATTGGACGTATTTATTGAATGAATCTATTTAATATGATATTTAAGGTGTATATTTCCTCCAAGACCAATGATTTTATCTCTTCCCAATGATTAAATAATGTTTCGGGTTACCCATTATTTTTAATATGAAGTAAATGACTGATAAAATGAAAACATATAATGGAGGGTATTTATCATGAATATTTAACTCACTCTAACCTAATACTGAAAACTATATGATTTTTAAATAATTATTTCATACACTTCCATTCATTAAAAAAGAAATTATTGCTTCCCAATCCCATTTTAATATTGTTTTCTCCCTCCTTGATCACCAAATCCAATACTTAGTAGTTTAGTAGTCAACCGTGTGAGTTCCTGCCACTATACCCGAACAATGAATTCACAAAACCCTATATCCTAGAGAAAATACAGTCCATGGAGCATCACGAGCAAAGCGTGGACAATGAAGCAGAGGTATGTACCAATTATAATGATGATAACTATCATAACCACAATGCTAATGATTTTTAGGTTCAAAAGATGTTGAATATGGTGACCATGTTGTCAAACATGATTGGTCAAAGTAACACTCTAGAAGACACTAGTAAGAAGAAGAATATTAATAATAATAATAATAATAATAATAATAAAAGTAATTAGAAGAAAAAAGAACATTGGGGGATGATATGCAACAAGGTTATTAAAAATTCGGTATTGTCATTGAAGGAATAATATGATGATGAAAAATATGAGGAATAAGGGGATATAAAGGATACCAAATTTGACACAAAATTTTCATAAAATGTAAGTGTGCAACAAGAAGAAGAACAACTTTTATACAACGATGACACTTCATAAGAACAAATTGAAGTAGTAGTAGATATAGATGTTAAACATCATGTTTCTAAACATAAATTAATGATTGAATCAATTCAATACATGTATCCAGCAGTTGAAGAAGATGAAATTTACCGAGGATGGACATATGATGAAATTTTGTTATAGATTCTCTTAATGTTCAGAATCTATTCACAACCTTTATATACAAATCCAACTCAATAGTGAAGAAGTCAATATTTGATGGTTGGATTTCAATGTCAATATTGGGTGATTATGAGATGTTTAACTTTATAAAACACTTCAATTATCTAACTCAGGTATCATTGAGTGAAACAACTGTTTAAAATGAGAATATTTTGGGAGGAAACCTGATTTTTTATTGATTTCTAGTAATTTAGATTTATTCCATTCGTATAATTTAATTTTATATTACGATTTAATTTTAATGCCCATTTATTTTTTAGCATGTTGGGTGGGCATATAGTTTTCCTTGTTTCTATATTAACTTTCAGGCCCATCAAAGGCATAAGTGGAAGGAAAAAAGAAAGTTGTTGGAATAATATTAACCTTCTATTATTAAAAGAAATAATCATTTAAATTATGAATTTTTCTTTTGTTTCCCCCAAATTTAATTTTTTTAGAGTGTTAATTGGAAATTAGATGATCAAATTTTATTCTTTCATTAATACACTAAACTTGAGACATAAATGATCTTGTATAATTCCATGCCATGAATTTTAAATTTAATATCCAATAAAATTGAATGAGAAAAATTGACAAAAGAATTTGTAGAAAAACCTTGTGGATAAGAATTTGACAAATCTTGATTTAGGGAATAATGATGATCATTGTGTATGATATTTTTCTGAGATTTGTCCATTATTTGAATTTTTTTATCTTCATGAATTGATGTATTTGATCATATATATTTCTATGAGTGATTTTCCCCACCATTTCTCATTCTTAAGAACTATTTGGAGCTTATTGTTGAAAATTATCTCTTTCATATATTTCATGAGAAACTCAGACGTGTTTTCTTCTAGAATGTTCTTTTCATCTCATTAAATCTATGACTCTAAAAAATTGCTTTTAATATTATTGATTCAGTATTTTTTTCTAGCCCTTATACTGAGACCCACCATGAATTAATCCATTTTTAAGACCATAAAATCGATGAATAACCTTTTTAGTAAATGAGACATGTTACAACACAATTTTTATCCATTTTTACCATCGTTTAAATGTTTTTCTTGATATTTTTAAGAATAAGTGTGTTTGAAAAAATATTTAGGGTGCACTGGGATATACATTTTTGTGGATCTTTTGCAGGGGGTATTTTGATGTGTGGAAAGTACATAAAAACCATTCATTGTATTTTATTTTTCCTATATCATTGAGAAAAAGAAAAAAGAAAAAATGGGTTGGGTATTTTGAGGATAAAAAATCACCATTTTCCACACAATTAATTCATTAATTACATGTGGTTAGGTGATAAATGTGATATTTTTCCAAAGCATAGAATACAAAAAAAAGAAGGGAAAGATAGTTCGATTAATTCATTGTACTTACATGCATCATAATACCACTTTGAGCTTGGGGGATGAAATTTATAAAGGGTGATAGTCTTAATCATATATTTTTTTACCATAAATAATATTTCACACACATAACTCCTTTTTGGTCTTTACTTTTTACATGATTTACCTACCTACTCTGAAAACATAGTGACATATAATCCTCCAGGGTGTATCCCTCTTGATTAATCAGGATATATTTCAATATATTGTGGAAATGTTAGATACATTGAGAAATAATTATATGTTACATGTTCTTGAGTTATGTACATAAATATTTATTCATTTTTAACCTGATGATGAGTAAAAAATATCATTTGAGGTGAATTACACGTGGCATGCATACTGATAATTAATTGAGAAATTAAAATGTATGAAGGAAATGGAATTGATATTTCAAAAACGTTATAGGTAAAATACATGATTGACTTGTTTCATTAAAAAATGAGGTGTTGATAAATTTAATTCATGTTATGTATGAAGACTTAATTTTATATTTTGATCAAATTATTTTATGGAACTTGAATTTAAAACATGGTAAGTTATAATTTCTTTATAGTATATTGAAATTCCATCCATAAGGTAAATGATGAATTCATGCATGGGGGTATTTGATAAGTGTGTTTAATGAATATATATTATATTATTTTAATGAATTTATTTTTAATTGGTATTATTAATAATTTCTGTTTGGGAATAATTTAATTTTTTATGTTTAATGGACGTGAAAATTTAATAATTTAAAAATGAATTAAAATATGAGAATTAATGAGACGAAAGGCACGTCATGCCTCATTTCTTATCTCATTACACAATAACAAATTTTTGAGGAATTTTGAAGCATGAAAACATGAACAGAATAGTTTCACATCATGTATCCTCATTACTTTTTGTGACATCATCCAGAGAAGATGTGCTAGATCAGAAATGTATTCAAGTCTTTTCAAACTATGAAAGACAATAACACGTCGTGTTTCAATATTAAATGACATGAATTTTTTGGTATTTTTTCTTCATAAAGTAACATGTTAGGATTTACAGGATATGAATATTTAAGTATTATATTTCACATGTCCTAATTTCACACCATAATGAGTTGTAAAGTATTCAAATCCTTGTATGAGTTTTTTGTAGATTCCAAATATGTAGATGAAATCATGGATTGGGATTACATGATGTTTAGTCACATTACATGCCATGAATTTGGTCAAGAAGATCACAAATGAGCTTATAATTTTTTTTAATGGCCACACAATTCTATATAACATATAGTCCAAGAACGAATTCTAGATACCTACTACAACAACGACACAACTATTTCAACCACATTCTATAGTATTTTATTTCATTCATTTTTCTACACTCTCTTATGGTTATAATGAGTGAGTGATTTCTTTGTTCTTGATCATGAGTGATTAAATGGAAATGAATGTAGATATATTTTATATTTGAAAGGTAATTCATGTTGGGATTTCATATTTGTTCTGGAAATTTATTATCTCTCTAATTTCTTCTTGTGTGATCATTGTGATTGGGGTTAGGGACTGAGATTAGTTTATATCATTCTTTGGGCAGGCCCTTTTTTTAGATTGATTGAAATTATTTTTTTAATTTGAGATATGGGGTCTAGGTTTCCTACCTGAATATTGGGTTTATCTCTTCCCTGTATTTAAATAATGCATCGGGTTACTAATTATTTGTAATCCAATGAAACTAACCGTAATAAATAGAAAACATTGGATGGAGATAGTTTAACATGACCATGGAACTCACTTGGACCCCATTACAATGATTTCATAACTTCAATTTAATTATTTAATACATCTCCATCCATGAACCAAGATTCATTACTTCTGGTCACAGTTATTATATTTTCAACTCCTACATTCCTCACTAAATCTAAATCTCAGTAGTTTAAATATATTTATACTATTTGAAATTAGTTTAGGTTCATATTATTTAATTGATATTTTCTCCAAACCTATCAATTTGGGTTCAAAATCATTCATTCAAATCCTATACAACCCTATAGTATAGTAGTTTTTATTTTTTTGAGTTTTAAATTTCTTAATTTGGTAAACCAACATGAATTTATGACGTCTATGGGGAAATTAAAAATCATATATGAATAAAAAATTATCTATCCATATATTTTATATATGAAAAATATTTCCCCATTCAATGGGAAAAGGTGTATATCTAAGAGATTATCTTGAAAAAAAACATAGAAATTATAGGGAACTCTCACTGTAATATGATGTAAATGTTTCACATAAATTAATTTAAGTTTTTGGATATGGTACTTTAAATATTTGGGTTGTCAATATAATATAATAATTGATTTTATTAGTTTTAAATGGATAGATAAAAAAGAAATTGTATAATATCGTTCATTATTGTTCGTAATGATTATTCGAATTATCCAAATCAAATCACATAACAGTGCCTCTCCATGTGTGCAATTTGATGCCCACATATTATGAATTTAGTGAATAATTATTGGATACTCAAACAATAATTTTGAAATTATTACCCCCAGTGGAATCTAGGAAATATCCAAAACAACTCCATAGTATCCATAGAAGGATGTAATTTCCAATAATAACACACACAGAAATTAATTTACAAAAGATATAATTTTTTTGGCAATATAATAGCCCTGGTTAAATATAAATCAAAATAAATTGAATGATTTAATTTAAAATATAACATTATATAACCTGAATATTTATCAAATATCTATATAAAATAACATAGTGTTGGTTATTATTGCATATAATTGAAAACATGATGTATAACATAATCAATCATTGTGGAGTTGAAATTTGAGATAAAGTAACCTTAACATTATTCTCACATAGTCAAATGTGTTCTAATCTATTATATAACAAAAATATATGTTAAATGACAATTTTACCAAATTAGTATAATTATAACCATTTAACAATGGAAATTATAATTATTATCTATATTTATATATTTATTATCTATTTTCAACATTAGTTGGGACTAAAACTTATTATTTTTTGAAATTTTGGTAACATTGGTATTATTATTAATATTTATTCCAAATTTCATCATTCAAAAAAAATAAATTTTTTATTTTATTTCAAATTTATTTTTAAATAAAAGTTTTTAGTTTCATTCCATTGATGTTTTCGTTACAATCATTATAATTGAAATGGATAATGGGCACGTATTAGTGATTTTTTACAAACAAACACTAGTACCAAAACTAATGCATTAAATTATAATGATACCATACAGGAAGAGGGTGCGAGGACTTGGGAGCTCGGCTCGTCTAGGGATGAAATGGTAGTGGATGCACGATGATGACTGTCCCCCCTTCCTGGAGGTGGGAAGGGGGGATGGCCTACCATAGAGGTCGTGAACCCCCTTTGTTCCATTTTCCAATCCAATGTATCTCCCAGAGTTCTTGGTGATAGCGGTGAGCCCGAATATGCCGGATCTCCATCTTGGGAATCCTCAACTCCTAATTTCGGTGTCATAATTCTTTTATGTGATGATCTATCTAAACCTGAATCTGGTGGCTAGGTTCATTTATCGCAGACCCTCAGTAGATTATTTTGATCAGTTAGTTTGTGGAAAATGGGACCTTCAAGATCATGTGGTCATCGGTCTACTATAAAGTCGACATTTGATGATTTGTTTCACCTCGGAGGAAGATTTGATTCGTGTGTGGTCTGGTGCACCCAGGTGATGCAACAGTTGTAAATTTTTTCTCCTATGATGGATGTTTGATCTCTGTATGAATCGTGATCTGACCACCATCCTGATTTTGGTAAGTCTCGCTCACATTCCTTTACCATTCAAAAACCCTACAATTATACGCATGCTTGGGAACCAAGTTGGGTGATTCTTGTGCTCTGATGTTCTAACAGTGATGGTGACTCACCCAATAAATCCTCAGTTGTGTGTTGAGGTGGATATCTCGAGATTGCCGGTTGACTAGGTCTGTATTTCAGTGGGCCAAGAATTCAGATGGATGCAGGCAGTGGTGTATGAGTCGTGGATGGACTATTGCACTACTTGTAATAGGTTTGGGCACGTAGATGGTAGGTGTCCTGGTGGAGTTGTTAGCAGGAGGTCGTCAAGCACGGAGGAAAGGCTAGGCATACCCGATGATAGGAGGAGGATGTCTGATATAGATGATCGGGTACGAAATACAGGACTTAGCCCCCGAGCTACATCTGTTAAGCCAGGTGAAATGCCTGAAAATCCTCTGCTATCTGTGTTGTTAAACATGCTGAAGTAAGACCTGCAACAAGGGAATGGTGCCCAGGTCGCTGCGGACAGAAGTGTTACTTCTATAGGAATGGCATCAAAAATACATATGGTTGTAGGGGAGAGACACAAGGATCCATGGGTCATTGATGATGGCCTTGCTCCTCTTGATCTCGGCCAAGAAGGTGAATCATATGATGAAGCTGCATATGTCATGAGTGAGTGTAGAAGTGGAAAGGTGAGAAATGAGAGGGAGGGATCCTCAATGGAAGCAGAAGATGGTAGGACTTGTGTTGCAGTCCTGGATTGTGATGTTCGTCTACAGGTGAAGGAGGTAGGAGTCTGTGGATGGGGTATTGAGGTGACACCCTCGGTGTCCATGAGGAACCGCTTTCAAGGATTAGAGACTGAGAGTGTGGAAGTCGGCACACAGATTCAAAATGCGGATGAAGTGATTGGAGAAATGGGGGATGGGTTATGCGCAGGTCAGAATGTTGATTCAGTGAATGAGGCATCGGGAAATGGGAATTGTGCAGGACAAGAGCTGTTGGACAAACCACAGTGTCTTGTAATGATTGGCATGGGCTTCCAGCTTTAGCAAAGTCGGCTGGTGAAATATCAGCTGATGTGGTTCCCTAGTAGATGGGGGGAAGAGTCTAATAGCTAAAATGAACATGGTGGTTCAATAAGACCCTCATACAGTGATGTTGTGCCGGGGGAGGGGGGGAAGAAGGTCTTGTCTGGACACCAGGAGGAGGCAGTTGTATCTCCACGAAGAGGATCGAGAAAATACTACTCGTATCTACCCAAGCCAATGACCACTAGATCCTCTTTGTTTAATGAATGTGGAGCTATATCTAGCATTTGTACTAGTGAATTTGTCTCGTTGGAGCTATTGAACCTTAGAAGGATGTATATAAAATTTATGAAGAACTATGAAAGCTCAGAGTGGTAGTCGGCGACTACAGAGGAAGTTTTTCATCATGGAGATGGTGATGGATTTGGTTTTGAGGTGATGTAGTTGTTGTTTTTGGACTGTGGTTCTTGGGTACAAAACTTTTCGTTTATTAATAAATGGTCAGAGGTTTTTCTTCGGGCTACGCTTTTTGGGTATAATGTTACCACACAAAAATTAAAATATTATAATTATACTCCCCTAAATATAATATATTATATAAAATTAAATTTCGATAGTTATTTATAATATAATGATATATCATTATTCATGTAGTTTGTTATACAAACTTAAACAAGAATATAACATAATTAATTGATGATTATTATGTGATTTAGTTATAATGTCACTATACTAGAAGAATAATTCCTTTATTTAGTTTTTATTCATGTTTATGCCATAATTTTAATGAATTATGTAAATAATATTACTAATAGGGAATTATTTCAATATAAGAAGAAATCATATTTTTATACTACAAAATTATTTTGGCCAATTGAATTTATAATGGTTGGTTATTACTAAAATTGGTAATTGGTTTCCCATTTTATCTTTAAAAAACGAAATAATTTCATAAAATTTACTTTTTTTCTATTAAACTATTTTTCATGCACATATATGTATGATAGTTATGGTAATTAATATTTAAATCATCATTATTTGATGGTTGTAGTCCCCAGTTACACAGGGTTAATGATTTCATATTCCATAAAACAAGATAAATTTATAATCTATTTTATAATTTTCTAATAAAATTATATTATATAAGAAAAGTATTTATTATATTGAACATAAATAACATTCATGTAATGTAATTAGGGAAAATGAAATATTACACTCTTTAGAGGCTATAGTCTAGACACACACACCAGAATATTGTTTTTTATAACGTTGAAATGGTAAATTTAGTTAATATTTATTTCCCTATCATTATGAAATTCTTCATTTTCTCAAAACTGAGTCAGTTACATTGGAATTATAATTAAATGTAATATTAATTACGGAAATAAATGAAATGTGGGAAAATTTGGAGTTATTCTAAGGAATTGGAAATTCACTTTTAGGATTCAATAGATAGGGAAGGATTATTCTAATATCTTATGACCAAAATATTATGAGGGATTAAAAAAATTCTAGGAGATGTAACATATGATTTCTCCCTAGAGGATGTTATTTTTATTTAGGGTTTTTGAATTGGTGATGATAGGCCCTATTAAAAAGTGGTGGTAGTTGTATTTTTATAAATACATAAACTTAATATGAGGATTTCTCATGTTTCATGTGTCATGTGGCTCAATATATTCACAATAATTGAGTGGGGAATGAGATAAAGTTTTTAATATCTAAAAAATTTACTATAAACATTTTTATCTTGTTTTAGGCTCTTTATCACAATATTTATTAATTTTTACATAGTTTGATTTTCTATTGTAACATAATTTTTTTTACCTCGTTAAATAAATTTGATAAAAAAATGAAACTAATTACATTATTTGGACCTAAGTATTTAATATATTAAATCAATTTTATTTGGTAAAATAAAAATATTTAGTAACAAACAATCCTTTCTGTAGCACATGTAATGACAAAAATCGCATGTTTAGAATATATTTATATAAATATTTATGTTGTATATGTAGTGTAAAGTTATCAATTTTAATTATATTCATGATAAATAAATTTTTTTAAAAAAATTTCATTCATTTTTAATGAAATAAAAAAAATAAAAAAATGTTTTTAATCAAATAAACGACCAAAAAATAGTATTAATTGTAAAATATTACAAATTTCTTTAAAATTATTATCATATATTTTCTTTATTAAAAATAATTTTTTTATACATATAATTTTAAATATTATATAAATAATTTAATTCTTCATATGATTTTTACACTTTGGGGTAATTATTATATAGTCATAAAATTCAATATCATTTTAAAACATGTTATCAATAATCACAAAATAAATCAATTTTTTCTAAAACATATAAAAATTTAAACATTTCCTAACATTGATATTCCATGTCCAAAAATAAATATATTTAATTAAATTAAAAGTAAAATAATGTCTTTTAAATAAATTCATGAATATGTTCTCTTAAGAGTGCACATTATATACAAATTTTGAGATATAGTATTTACCATTTACAGTGGGGTACCTAGTCTTACGTATCCCCAAAAAAATATATTCATATATATTGGTTAAAAGACATATGTAAAAATATAGGTAATCCTTCCACACCGATTCATTATGAGTCCATGTTTTCTCCTCTATTCTGGGATTTCTCAAAATAAAATTCACCCTCCAAGAAATTAGATTAAATAAAACATTCTCTCTAGTGTCATGAATCTAGAATGGATATTAATTTTAAGAAACAATATGTTCCAAATATATTCCCATATATTTAATTATTTGCATTGAATTCGATGATTATTTACTCAACAAATATACATAGGTGAATTCATATACATTGTTATAGTTGGATGGAATATATAATCAATATGCTACAACTCTAAATCTGAAAAGAATTTAAAAATGCACAATGTATCTAGGTATTAGCTTCCAATTATACAAATAATTACAACTCATCTCATGATTGATACCATAAAGATTAATTGATCAACCAATATAAATTACAAGTCATAAGTTGATATTAAACATAAATATTTATTCCCCTTTGAGAAGCATTAATATGAATCTAGATTTTAGATAAATTAATAGTTGTCTCCACTACATATATTTAGAGTAATAACATCAACCATCCAAATCCATCCCAATGAGTTGGTGTACTAAATTTCATCAAATAAAATCATGTTGTGGTGTAATATGGATGCTTGAAGGGAAACTATTACTGTATGAAAATTCCACTATAAGAATGTAAATATCATTTTCTCCTAATATATCAATAGAATATGGCTCATCATATGTTCTTGTTTCTAGATAAAATTTATAGAATCCCATCATTTTTGTGATGATTGGACTTGTAAAAATGTATTATGCTATCAATATCATTTTATATACATTTAAAAAAAAGATATATGATTCAATTATTATGTTTACTAACAATTGATAGAGTTTTCATGTGATGTATCCTGATTTAATTAATATATAGTTGGCGAGGGAATAAAATTGGTAAGTATTTCCTTACAGGTATGAAATATAAAGACCAAGTGTGGTGATTTATGATGTCCCTTATTGAATTATTATTAAATGGATTTATGATATGTCTAGTGTGAAAGTAAAATTTGTTTTCATCCCTCATCCACTTAGGTATAGTAAGAGGCATCAAGACTCCATTAGGTAGTCCTATTTAAACCATTACCTACTAAAATACTATGAATCTAGACACGTAATCTATAATTTTTTACATTACACCATCCCAAAACAAATGTTCTATTAAATTCATATATATATATTATCCACTAGTTTGTGTAATCAAATTTGAGCTATGTTAAGCATCAAGTATCTCGTTTTCTAGATTAGGTATTAATGGAAACAATAAGCTCTTTCCAAACAAAAAAACATAATATTTATAGATGAATGCTTATTAATTTCCGTTTATTTTTACTATATTACTTCTTATTCATATCATTATCATTATTCTGAAATATTAAATTCAATTCATATAAATTTGGTTTAACAGTATCTTATAAAAATAATAAACCCTCTTTTATATGAATCACTATATTCATATTTATCGTATCCATGCATATATAATTCTTATTAGTCATCATAGTATTCAAAAAACCATGGTAATTATTAATTAATTACACACCCACCTAGTTTTCTCTCCCATGTTTGTATTATGTAGATAAATATAAATATTTTAGTATCTACAACAATCATCATTACCTCATGTTGATCACTTTTTTATAGAAAATATAATATAAAATTTTATGGATATTCTATATGTTACATAATTTTCCATGTAGATAGTGCCCCCATATCATAATGAAAAATATATCTACTAAAAACTAATGGTCAAGAACAAGATAATTATATTAATAGAAATTCAATACACTTTATTCAAAGAAACCACTCAATAATTCTACACAAGTACAAAACCAATTCATTTCATCGATGGATAACTAAACATTAAAAAATCACCATTCCCTGATGATTATTATAATATTTAATTCATTAATTAGCACCCTCATAATGTATTCGAAACATCCATAACATTCACTAGACAATGTTAATTTATGCACATTATAAGTGAACTTATTTATGAGGTTTTCCATTAATGAATGTTTTTTAAAAAACCACCAATATTAATATTCTAAAATAAGAATTCATTTTTTTATGTTATATTTCATGATATACATTGTTTTTAAAAAAAATGTTCAATGGATCAACGTATATTCCATCCTTGGAGAAAATATTATAAATAAAATAACAATTAGTGTTCCAATATTGACACATACAAATTTTTTTATATAATTCATTTTCTCTAAGGGTCTCAAAAATTCATTTTAGATACATTTTTTTAATATAAATATCATTATTAGTATATCACTATGTCATAAATTAACCCCCATGATGTTATCAACATATTCCTTAGAAACCATATTTTTTGGATCTCTATGGAAATGTTAATGAGTTAGTTTGAATAGAATTTTAGTAAAGCTCATAATTTCGATTCCTCATATGAAATTTATTATTTGGTATATCCTAAATATTCCCACATAAATAATTACATCTAGATAAAATATATATCATTTAAAATTATTTATGTCCTTTAATTCAATCTAATATAACCTTGTTTTTTGGTAGAGTATACTTATTATTTTTCCTAATTACATATATTTCACTGTAATAAATGAAAAATGTAATATCCTATCCTTTTTTGTCTTAAAAAAAATGGGATACCCATGTTGAATCATTATTGTTGAAAAATACACTGAAAATTACTGCATATAGTTATTTTATATTATACCTACTCAACTATTTCGTTTCTATATAAAGTTTTTGACATGGTTCATGAATCAGTTATATGTTAAATGGAAACATAAAATTCATTATTAATTGGATGACCATATTACTTCTCTAGAAATACATCAATATATCTTTGTACAATGGTTATATCAATATCCTTATGGAATCATTAACAACCATAGAAAATGGTTTCACTTCCTCTTCTCCCAAAATTTCATTATCATGTGTTACATGAGTTGGGTATTGATAAGACTAAATAGGTGATGTATCTCCCATAAAATCATGTTATTTATATCCCATTTAAAATAATATTCATGTTTTATCCGTAATAAATTATTTCATAATACATTGGATAAAGAAATTGACAATGATTGATTGAGAATAATCTATATTTAGAATATTCATGTTTTCCATAATGGAATAAATATTTATATTAATTGAAACATCTCATTAAATATTCCGTAAAATAAGAATATAATTAGGTTTATTATCATACAAATATTTTCTTGTTATACACTAAAAAAATAGGCCTTCGTTGTGGTCTATTAGGGGCAGTTTTGTAAACCGCCACTAAATTGTTTTATGAAGGGTTTAGCAGCTGTTTTAAATATACCGCCGCTAAACCATGTTTTAATCGACCCCCACGAGACCCCCCCCTCCCCTTGACCCCTCAAACCCTGATGACCTAGTTCACCGCCCCTCAGTGCACCTCACCGATCATGACCGATGATTTCCACCCCATAGTGCACGACACTGCCCCTCAACATGCCTCCCCAGTCTTGACCTCTGCTCACCGCCCCTCAGTGCACCTCACCGCCCCTCAGTGCACTCGCCACCACAATTGGTAATGTTTTTCCTTGTTTATTTTATATTATATTATTATTATTATTCAACATTTTTCATGTGTGGTTTTGGGTAGGATCCAACTAAATCTACTTTTTTTCTTAGAAGCTATATATATCCTATTTTTATAGGTATCTAATAGGAATTTAGTGACTGGGTTGGGTGTTACTAGAATATGACATGGATCTTGTTTGTGTTTGAAGAGTCACATTCATAGAAGTTTTTTCATGGTATTTCATTTAGTGATGTTAATTTATTTATGGAATTACAAATATTATAGAATTGATTTATATATATTATGTAAAGTATATTTGTGGTTTCTTTTCTTAAACTCCAAGGATATATGAGGGTAATATCTACTTAATTTTTGGTTTAAAACCTTGATTCTTATTTCCAACATGTGGCATATTAGAGGTGGGCTTAAATATTGACACTTGTCATTACTCTCAATACAATTACTGTTCCAAATGGGGGTAGATTGTGACATAATCCACAAAATGGGGTCTCACGGCACATATAGTGGCCCACAACAATCAAAATAAATAAAAAGGTTTTGATTAATCATGGGTGGGGAAAGAAAAATCATGTTCTTATGAGGAGATAATTTTAATTATAATAGGGGTGTAACATAGTTATTCCCTCAATAACGAACCTCACAATGGTATATCATAGAAGACGTGATAGCTCTAGAGTATTTGAATAATAAATGGGAATAATCTAAATCATATAAGGCCTTTGAAGATATTTTTTATTCTTATGATATGAATTGTAGGGATGACTCTATGTCATTGGGTGTCATTACACATGTCCCCCTCCCCATATTTTTTCTCATACATCAGGGATAATAATCATACATACACATTTTATCACATCACCATATAGATAAATGATAAATAATCTCATATAATCACTCCCCGCAAAATGATTATCGTGTAGAATGTCTCATGCATCTAATGTATCTCAATATATGTTTCTCAAATCTTTATCATCCCTGACCCAACTCTCTATCCATAGAAATCACCTATAAAATGTTTCCAAGTCCCTTTTCATAACATATAATTTCACATACCAACTCTCAAGGCTACTAATTTTAAATAGTTAACCAATCAAACTACCCTCTATAGATCATCTCATCAGATCACAAATGACCACACCTGATATATAACCATATGGTCACTCACATATATGGTTATTTTATATCCCTTAAGACTTTTTCATATTATTTCTACACCCTAATCCCATTAGGTAAACTATTTATATGTTGTAAACCCATTAGTTCACATTTCTTGGTTTTCCTGTTCTTCAAGGGGCGTCACATAATTTACCTCAATATAGTATTACAAATCCCCTTTAAGGTAAAACCATTATTAAAGGTCTATGTCTTATCTACTCTTTGAATCAAAACAAACAAGTTGATCCCACTATAAAATAATCATTCATTCATTTTACACATAGTAAAAAAATTTAATAAAAATAAAAGTTACCATCCAATGTCCCTTGCATTTTATCTCATGCCCAGACACCCATTTAGGGACTATCGCACAAAATATGAAAATGAATCACAGGTAAATGTGATCATATAATGGTCTTAAATTAATCCCACAATGTATGGAATTTAAATTTCCTTCTAATATCCTCTATATATTTTGTCACACAATTTAAAACGCTTTTAGTCCACGTTTAGGTATCCCTTACTCGACATCAAATATCTATATACAAAAAAAATAGAAATAAAATAATGCATGGAGAAAAAATTTAACTATCACCTACATATTACCATTTGAATTTAACCACTAAAATATAGTTTTTTTATTTATCCTCAATCAATAGATATTTCAAAACAAATCAAAATACAAAAGTTAGATATTTGGAGTGATATTCAATTAAGAAAAAATAATATAACAATGATTGAGGTTTTAATGAGGTTATCCCACCATCTAGAAGTCCAAATAAATTAATGACTCATCAATATGGCATTGAACAAGATTTTAGAAATATAAAAATGGGGGTGAAGAAATATTCCCAAATGACTCACCTCAATTATTTCATAGTCATCTAAGTGGAAAAGGAAATGTATTTAAAAAAATCCAAAGTAAAATATTATAAATTCCCATCCATGAAAGTGGTGGTTGGAGAAAGTAGAACCCCTCCTAGACTATAGTGAATAACCAAGGATATTACATGATCCAACCTAGATCTCCATATTATGTTTCTACCCCCATTGATGTCCCATGATCCACCCCAGATCTGAAATATTTAATCACATGTAGGGTCATAACATGTTTCTGCCCTTAACACTTCACCATGATACATCACATGGTCTAAAATTCTCAACCCCAAACCATACCCAACTCTATGAATACTAATTTGAGGTCACCAATAACATAAAAACTAGGAAACAAATTATCAATATACAAAAAATTTAATACTCCACCTATTGAATATTTTTTGGGGATTTAATATTTTATATGAACTCTATAAGACTATGGGTTTAATAGGATTTTCCCAATTTCTCTAATTAAAACAATATTAAATAGAAATTGAAACGGTATATTGACATCAATATAGTTCAGTGTTATTTCAAGATCCATTTTAGGAAATTTAATATACCTGATTACATTTATCATTTAAATTTCATGTTTCCTTTGAGTCTAGAAAAAAAATACTTTTCATATAAGCCTTGGATCAATCTACCATAGAAATGAATCCTTTCAGTTGATAAATCATGGAATGTTCTAAATCTTGGTTCCCAATGTATTTTCTAAAGTAGAAAGTCATGTTTAATGTAAGTGATTGATTTTATTAAATATTCCAAACTTAAATTCTTTTTTATGCAATTTATCAAGCCCTTAACTTAGTGATATCAATTTTTTGACATCATAAACTCGTCCATCGGTTTTGGGGTAGCACGACATTCAAAAACTACAAGGATGACATCCTTATTCTAGTCTTCTTTTATGGATCTTTTTATTTTTCAGGCTTTGTTTTTCTAGTGGGTGGGTTTATTTTGTAATATATTTATTTTTATAGGATAACATTATCTAACATATTTATATATCATTTCAAATAGTATATATGAATCTCGTTCTCTCTTTAGTAATAGTTATGTGTTTTAATATTTTTATAATATTGTGTAAGAATATTATTATATAAATGGATAAAAGTTGTATCACATTACTAAGGAGAACACCTTAGAATGTTAATGGTTTGAATATGTTCATAGATTTTGCAATTTTAAATTGATCCATTGATTTGAGAATAATATCATCATGTCTTAAATGTAAATTTAGAATATCGTAGAAGAGAGATGAAGATTATGAACATTTAATATTGAAGCGATTCCCTGGTCAATTTTTTTGTTGGATTTGGCATGGAGAATCGAACATTAAAAAAAGGATGAGCAATGATTTCAATCCACAGAATGACCTCTCAAATTTGTTGACAATGGAAAATGAAATGAAAAACCTTATAAAAGATGCATTCAACACTGAAAGAGACCACCATCAACATCAAAACAAATCAGAACAACCCGTTGTGGGTGCTAAAATACGAACTTGATAAGTGATGTTTTTTAGACTCTAGGACAACCATAACAATATTGTAACATATTAGTGGATCCTCATCTTTATTATGTGGAGGATAATGTAAGAGAAAACATTATTGAGGAAAATAAATTTCATGATTTAGTTTATAATGTAAATCAAGAGTTGTATAGTATATGTTTTGAATATTCAAAACATTATTTTATGCTGATTTTGTACTTTATGAAATGACTATGTTAAAATACAAATACGGCAATGTCCATGGTATTGGATTTGTTGGGTGATGCATTTCTGGAAGCAAACATCCCTGACTCTTTTTATTATATGAAAGATGTTTTTACTATGTAGGTATGAATTATACACAAATACATGTTTTTCCCAATCATTGGACGCTTTATTGGTGAGATGATTCAAGTAGACAGGATTGTAAAAAATGTTCTTCTTCTATATGTTTGTCAATGGGTGATATTGGAAGTATGATTCAACATACATTCATGAAAAAGACGAAAAGGAACACACCTGCAATGGTTTTGCATTACATTCCTTTAAAACCTCGATTGCAATGATTATTCATGTCATAGAAAACCTTTGAACACATGAAGTGTAATTCTATAGATAATATCAATGATGGTTTAATGAGATATCCATGACATTCAGAATCATGGATGAAATTTGATACATTAAATATAAATTTATCAGCTGATCCTAGGAATGCAGTATTGGAATTTTCTATAAATTGATTCAACCCATTTGAGAGTTTGAGTACTAGTTATAGAATTTGGATAGTTTTTTGATCCCTTACAATATGCCTCCGTGGACTTGTATGCAACAAAAATCGTTTATCTTTTCAATGGTTATTTTTAAATAAAATACTGGAAAAGATATTAATATATAATTGCAGCCCTTAATTGTAGAATTAGAGGAGTTGTAGAATAATAGTTTTGAATCATTGGATTCTTCTTCTAAAATAATGTTCAAAATGCATTTTTCTTTAATGCGGAAAATTAGGGACGTCCCTGGGCTTGGGAATTTATCTGCTTGGAACACATACACAGGATTGGCATGTCTTGTTTGTAACATTGATTTTTTACCCAAATGACTACCTCACAATAGAAAATGGTGGTTGTTGTTCCATTGAATATTTCTCGATTCATCCCATAGAGTTCATCTGAATAGATTTAAATTTAATTGTTTTATTGATTGTAGTCCACAACCAATGTTGTTAACTGGTTTTGAAATATTGATACAACTTGGAAATGTTGTAACAGAATTTCAGAAGGTTCTTAATTTGAATGATTGCGGGAAATAGGTTCGAAGTGCATCGTCAAGAGAAATTGGAATGAAACAATAGACGAAAAAAAGTATATTCTACAATCTTCTATGTTGGTAATTTAATTTGTTGCGGTATAATCTTGATGAGATGCATATTTAGAACAATGACTAGGACAATTTGATTTTCACATTGCACAATGATCATGGAATGAAAAAGCATCACCTTAATGCCTTGAAATGGTTACAAGTAATGAACATAAAATGTTATCTCTGTTCATATGAGAATGAAAAGTATTATATGAAAAAAATTTCAACGAATAATATGGATAAAGATACATTTCATCAAATTTTAAAACATGTGAACATATCAAATTGGTATTCAAGTAACATCTCGATGTTTATTGACTTTATGAATCAAAAGTTACATGGATTCAAAAGTCCAGATTCATATATTTTCTTACATTTGATACTTCCATTAGCATTGCCTATGTGTCATCCCACCTTTTTAATACATAACTTTTCATTACATTTTACATAGAGAGGATCATTAAAGTCTAGTGTCTTTGAAATCAGGAACCTAATACATGAAATAAAATAAACATTCTTCTAAACCACATTTAAGGCTTCATAAATGTTAATACTAAATATATTTACTACATCTCATACCCTGGAGATATAAATCAAAGGAATGGGTGAGTAGAAGGCCCAATGATGGTAAATAATGTAATCAGTGTAATTGTGAAATCAATAAGTACTTGAATAACAACATAAAGATATGAGAAATGGAAGTGTAGGAATATCATAATGAAAAGAACATGAAACATAACATGAATATGTGGCGACAACATTTCATTTATACATTCATGAACATATCACCAAGGTCCATCCCAAAGGTGTCATAAAAATTACCAAGGTTATTCATCAAGATATCATGTAACTTGTCATCTCTAGAGATTAAATCTTTACCCAATGCATTAGAGTTATATTAGGGTGAAACTTTAATTTTACTTTAGATACATTTCATCCATATATATCATATTCAATCATTTCATAGAAACCCATAGATAATAAAAGGAATGGGATTCATTTCAAAATCGTGATGTTTTAAAATATCTTAAAAATAAGATCATTATATCAATTATAACCCATGGAAAGGGAGTGGGGGTTATATGTATGTTCATTAAAAAATCAAATATATAATATTTATATATTAATTAACACCCATAGAAAAAAAATAGGTTTGGGTATTCACATAAATAAACAAGGGAATTTCTTGAGAGCAAGAGATAGAAATTTTGAGACGAAATTTCTGCAGCATAACGACTATATAACATGGTTTTAGAAAACATTGAAAAGAGAGGGGACAAGGATCATCCACTCATAAATATTTTATAATAATGTATGGGTACATAATAAGATCATGGTATGGATATTTTAATTAAATACCACATGAAAATGAAACTTGAATGAAAAAAAAAAGATGCAATTTCTTTCACGTGAAATTTGGCAGTCTAACGGCGTCACTTAAAATTTCAGAAAACAAATAAGTGAGAGAAGAAAGGGTATCTAAAAAATTACACATGAAATGGAATTTATGGAGAACATATAAAACATACCCTCAATAAAAAGATATGGAAATTAGAATACACAATATCAAGGAAGTCATGGCTTAAAAGAACTGGGTGAATGTATCCCTTACCTTTAAGAGTAACATCGAAAGAGTGAAGGTCGGGACCTTTGGAGGGATGAGGGAACCATGAGAGGACTCCTTGGGAGGTAAAGAGACCATATAATCATTGGGGAGGATTTTTAAATGATATTAATGAGGTAAAGTCTTGGTATTTATAGGATAAGTTACGGGACAAAGCATTAATTTCCATGTGACACATCATTGGTGGTATTGGCAAAACCATGGGCATTCCCATGGTATTTGCACATGGTATTGTCCACTTTGGAAACCTAATAACTTATCATAATATTGATAAGTCTGGCAGAATTATTAAATAATTATTACAACCTTAATGATGTTATTAAACAACTAAAACTCAAAACTGTATTTTCACTATTCACTGAAAATTCATTTTTTTTAAAAAAATCCCCAAAAATAAAAATCACTTAATATCGATGCTATGAATTAAAAAATGAAATCCATTTTATAAAAATAATTTTCTAAATATTTTTAATTTAATTTTTAATTAAAAAACACTATTCACCCAAAAAAATAACACTTGACTAATATTTTCTAAAACAATTATTTACATATTTTATTAAATCACATTACATAATCAAGGTGCCTAAATTATATAAATTCTTTCTATAAGTTAGATTACTAACCCATTTAGTCTCTTTAATAATCCTAAGTGTAAAATCACTATTCATAATTTACTTTTCACAAAAAAACTATGTTGATCTTATTAGATTCTAAATTTCTTACTGAACAGATTTCCAGAAGACCATTTTTTGAAAATAATTACACATCATTAATTATTTAAGGTTTACATAAATAATGTAAAATATTCCCTTTTTCCAAAATACATTAGTATACATCCTATATTTATTTGAAAATCTGAAAAAAACCAAAACATCACAATAATAAGAAATAAAAATATTATTTACCTCAAAGGATTACACAATGTAGATTTGGTCTCGTTACATAGACCCTTATAACCCTAGCATATGACCTAAGTGTAAGGTTTTCTATGGTGAGATAATCTGTTGGCGGCTCGACCAACATTGCTCGGGTAGTGATTTCTATAATCTTGAACATATCTCAACGGCGATTCTGTTCTAGCGTCACACAATGATGCTCAGCTCGGGTTTGGTCTAGAGCAAAGGCCAGTGGTGCTACCTCCTTCCCAAGTTCCGTCTGATGAGCTTCGATCGGCCTGATACTACTAGATGAGGCCATTGTGTCTCTTTTCTATATTAATTAAAAATATCACTTGTATTTAGAGACAAAAATTGAAACATTTAGTTTCTAATGGTCATATTGACCAAGGGTCATATGAAAATCAAAACGCAACAGTCTCATTTTAATTATACTCACATAATTAATTAAAGAATATAGTTTTGTTGAGTATAAACTAATATAAGACACAAAAAGAAGAATCAAAAATTCAATCAAAATTTCGGGTCATTACAGTCTTCCAACCATAGGTAATTCTTCCCTAAAATTTTAACTCGTTGCCTCAGAAAAGAAAAGGTTTTTGAACTTATGCCTCATAGACTCCTCTGGTTCCAACGTGGCTTCTTCATATTTGTGGTTTCTACACAACACCTTAACAAGGTGGGTAGTCTTGTTGCAATGAACCTTGTCTCTTTAATCCAAGTTATCCACCTGCTTCTCCTCATAAGAGAGGTCATGTTCCAGTTGTACCAACTCTAGGTTTAGTATATGTGACGGGTCAGGTATGTACTTCCTCAAGAGGGATACATGGAATACATCATGAACATGTGAAAGATTTGAAAGAAGTGCAAGCTGATAGGCCACTACTCCTACACGATCAAGGATTTCATAGGTTCCAATGTACTTAGGGCTGAGCTTTCCTTTCTTCCCAAACCTCACGAAAATCTTCCAAGGTGAAATTCGAAGAAATAACTTGTCACAAACATCAAAATCCAAATCCCTTTGACGGTTGTCCGCATATCTATTTTTACAACTCTGACCATCCATAATGAGTTGTTGGATGGAATGGATTTTTTCTGTCATCTCTTGCACAAGATCAGGCCCAAGAATATTTCTCTCACTAGATTCATCCCAACAAGTAGGAGATATACATCGCTTCCCATATAGATCTTCATAGGGTGCCATTTGAATGCTCGACTAAAAGCTGTTGTTGTAAGAGAACTCAACTAAAGGGAGATGTTGATCCCATCCACCCTTAAATTCCATTGAGAACATTCTTAGCATGTCCTCAAGTGTTTGAATTGTACTTTCATATTGGCCATTAATTTGGGGGTGATAGGCCATACTGAAATTCAATTCAGTGCTCAAAGCTTGTTGAATACATCTCCAAAATTATGATGTGAACCTTGGATCATGATCAAATAATATTGAAAGTAGAACTCCATGCAGCCTTACCCCTTCTTTCATGTAAATCCTGTAAAGTTGATCAAGAGATAAATCTTCCCAGATAGAGATAAAATGGCCAGTCTTGGTGAGACGGTCCACAATAACACATATCGCATTGTTTTATTTTGACATTCTCAGAATACCAGTGAAGAAGTCCATAGTGATATTGTCATACTTCCATGATGGTATGTGTAGTGGTTGCAATACCCCTTTAAGAAGTTTTCCCTTTTCCATCACTTCCTAAAAAATTAGGAACCTTGAAGTGTAGTCAGAAATCTCCCATTTTATATTATCCCACCAATAATGATCACGAATGTCCCTATATATTTTTGTGCTTCCTGGATGTATAGAGAATGTAGAGCTTTGAGCTTCATCCATCAGCTCCTTATTTATTACTGTAATATATGGAACACATAGTCTTGTACAAAATCTTAGTAGACCTTATTGATCAATACTGAACTCAGGAAAAATTCCATCCTTTACAGCCTCAAACTTCTGTTGTGATAAAGGATCTTCTTTCTAAGCCTTCGTGATCTTCTCTAGTAATGATTGTTGAGAAATAATTTGGGTTATGGTTGATGATGTCCATTTCTTTATAATTACCATGTCCATCTTTGCTAGGTCATTAATCAAAAGATTGCTTTGAATCCCCATCATGGAAAAACAATTGGGTCTTTCCTACTTAATGAATCAACATTAATGTTAGCTTTTCCAGGGTGATAATGAATTGAACAATCATAGAATTTAAGAAGATCCAACCATCTCCTGTGTCTCATGTTCAATTCATTTTGTGTGAAAATCTACATTAAACTCTGATGGTCTATGTATATATTACATTTCTCAACATAAATATAGTGCCTCCATATCTTTATAGAAAAAAAACTGCAGCCAGCTCCAGATCATGCATAATATAATTCTGCTCAGGAATCGTCAATTGTCGAGATGCATAAGAAATGACCTTGTCATTTTGTATGAGGACGCACCCAATCCCTTTTTGAGATTCATCCCATAAAATAATGAATCCATCTTCACTTAAGGGCATTGTTAACATGGGTGCAACAACCAATCTCTTCTTCAACTCTTGGAAACTTTCTTCACACTCCTTTGTCGAGATGAACATGACCCCTTTTCAAGTATAATAGGTTAATGGATTAGAAAGTGGTGAAACGTTTTTCACAAACCTCTTATAATATCCTACTAGTCCAAGAAAACTATGAATCTCAGTTATTGTTGTAGGATGAGGCCACTCGTCTACATATTTTGTCTTTGTAGGGTCAACTGTGTTTCATTATTTGGTTACAATGTGCCCTAAGAAAGAAACTTGTTGTAACTAGAAATCACATTTACTGAACTTTCCAAAAATCCTCTCCTTCCACAGAGTACACAAAATAACACTTAGATGATCTTCATACTCCTCGTGACTTTTGGAATATATCAGAATATCATCAATAATGTAACAGCCCAAGATTTTATGAAAAATATTCTTTTTTATTTTACTAATGTCTTGTGTTGTACGCTACACCAAAAGAAGCTTTCACAACACGCATCCTTGACTTTCCTTCCATTACACGCAATCGCGACCTTCCACGATAGCGTGTGTTGTACGAAACACCATGTTTCGCGAAACAATGATATGCTATTAAAATATTATTAAAACTAGCCGTTATGAATAGTAATAACCACTTTTTAAATTTTAGAAATTTTAACTCTCAAAATGGACTTTATTTTTGGATTCAGAGTATCGAATTTAGCCTAAGGTGAAATTTTGGTACTTTTCGGATAACTTTCATATTCTAATGAATAGTGAAAATTACTAAATTATAATTAAAAACAACTTTTTTAATAGAAATAATTAATAGTGATAAATCATTAATTTGAGTGGTTTTAAAGTATATTTAGAATATATATTTTTACAATTTAATACAATGTTGGTCATTGGATGTAATTTCACTTTTAAACTAGACATAAACAAGTGTCAATCTTTTGATAGATATTGTTTCTTAAAAACACGCTATTTGTTTTAACAGCGGGATTTAATTATAAAATTAATTAATTCAACTTTTATGTTATGAATTTGGTAAAATAGACTTCATTTTTGAATTCGGAATATGAAATATAGCTTGGGATGAAATTTTGGCATTGTTCTGAAAAACATCAATTTTTGATGAATAGTGAAACTACTAAGTGGTAGGTTAAAAACTGAATTTTGCATAAAACATAATTTTACCGCTTCTGTGAATGGAATTTCGAAAATCCGAGTGACACGGTTAATATCAAGGACTAAAATGTGGTTCAATGAGATGAAAATAATTTTTTGGTGAGTAGTAACTTTTTACTTTTTTACCACGGTTAATAGTAAATAGGGTAACTAAGGGTAAATATGATATTAATATTACCCTAACACATGTCCTAATTCTATTGGACAAGTGTAATTCGACAAAAAACAAACTTAGGAATAAAATATGACCCTTTAGGCCCACTTGGATTAGATTAGGACATTTATTATTAATTTATTTAAAGAAGGGTTAAAATAGTTAAAATCGAAGTTTAATAAGTAAATCATTTTTAATATGGGGTTATACATAAGATAAATTCGACTATAAATATTCATTAGAAAGCTAAAAAGATTTCCTACATGATGGTATTTTATTTGTAATTTTTAGACGTCAAATAATATAATTTATTTATGACACAAAGATGATGCAGTAATTATCTTATTAATGAAATATTGACATAATTGATAATATAAATACCAAAATAAATGCAATTTAAGACTTTTTATGAATTCCACTAATTTTATAGGTTACTATGATATATTAGTGTTGATTTAATAAACTTGGCTAGAACATATAATTCTGTTATGACTTTCAAAAAAATCATATATCAAATAGTGTCAAAATTGACACAAAATAGTTTTTAAATAAAATATTATATTATTAATTGTTATTTTATTCCTAAAAATCTATGGTTCGGCCAAATGACTTAGATAAGGATATATGTATTAATAATATACAATTTGGGGTTCGTTTGGCATGTTATAGTAAGTTTATTAACCATATAGTGAAAGAAAACAAAAAGACACGGTAAAAGTTAAATTATTTAACTTAGAGTTAAATCTAATTGATAAGGTTAAAATAATACCCTAAACTTGTATAAATCCTATTGGTTGATAGGATTTCGACCCATACCCACTTTAGCCTCGAAATAATACCCTTTGGAACCATTATAAACCGATTTTGACTTTAATGTAAAATAATATTTTGAGATATTCCTAAGGTGCCCCTCTCCTCCCCTATAAAAGGACATCTCCTCCCCCTCCTCCTCACACCAATTTGAGCACTCAAGCTCGTCCAACCCCTGAAAATTTCTCCTCTCCACTTCCCTAGCAACATCCTAGAGGTTCTGGTCTTCCTCAAAGACCAATTTTAGTGCCCTAAGAGGAGGTCTCAAAGAGGCACTTCAAAGAAGAGGTAATTACCGTTACCAATTCTTTCATCTTTATTTCTTCTTCCACTTCTTCTTCTTAGGTTGTTTCATTATGAATTAATAACATCAGTATCACTCATATACTGATATGTTATTATGAAAAAACCCTATTTCACCATCTATCCATCCTACGGAAAAAGAAATCACCGCGCGTGCGTACGTACGGAATACCGTCTCCACGCCTTGGTGTAATCTATTTTCCACCACCACCTTACATGGATGGGTATAATGGTGTAAAGAATAACTATACATAGTTATTACAACATCATATTGATTCTGATATATTATAATCCACTCCAATTCAATTCAATATTTATAGAAATGATATCATCGCTCGTGCGTACGTACGGAATACCGTCTCCACGACGCGATGAGATTCATTCTCCATGTTAACCATTTAAGAATGATTATAATGTATATATAAGAAATAATAATGAAATATATGACATTATAAAGCTAATGGATTTATGTATATATATACATATGTATGTCATCTACTTACTTCCATTTCAAGACAATAAGGAAAGGAAAACAGCGTTCATGCGTACGTACGGACTACCGTCTCCATGAACGGTGTTTTTCATTTTATTTATCTACCTATTATATATATATATACTGAATATATATGATATATAAATCATATTTTATATTCTGGAAGTAAGTAAATCATGATATAAGTAATAATGATGTCAAGAACAACAAGTCAAAACACCTACGATAAATGAAACGATTTTACCCAAAACGCTTCTTTAACATGGAATTTACAAAAGAACGGGTAATATAATGTCATAAGTGAACCATATATGATATCATAACAATGAATATGATTCTTTAATAAGTCAATAACATGATTTAAATCATTATACAGGAGGTTCGGACACTTACAAAGCAAGTCGGACCTAAGGTAAGGGAAATATCACAATCTCACTTTTATCCGAGATTGTATTTACTTTGGTAATTACTGGGGTGTATTTTATCATCCACATCCATGTTCCCTCAACATGTAATATTATTTCCATCCTTCTACAATAGTTTATATCCAATTTTACCCTCCGGTAAGTTTTTTTGTAAAAGATATGAAAGGAATCTTTTGTCGTTTTTCATACGAGGTACTTTTTGACTTTTCCGACAAAAGTACGAAGAATGTTTTTTTTAACTTATACGGCAAGAATGGATTTTTAAAAAATTATTTCCAAGAAGCTTCCTTTACAAGTTTTCAAGTTTATTTTTAATCAACTTCTTTTAGTTTAAAGTTTTATGACATGTTAAGAAAGGAAAAATGTTTTTTTTGAAAAAGAAAGGATATTTTCCTCAAGAATGGAGTTCAAGTATTTTATCAAAATTATTTTCCATCTAAGATAATAAAAGGGTTCTGTTTTTATCCCTATTATTACATGGATTTGATTATGTTGTGATGGAAACATTTTTATTAATTCCTTTATCTTATATGAATTGTTTTATGATTTCATGTTGTTTAAGAATCCCATTTTTATTACATGGGTTACGCTATGATGTATGGTTTATGATTATATGGCACACATAAGAAATGATTCATTATAAGATGGGTGGGACCTATATCTCCCTCCAATGAATTGGGTAAAGATTTTATATCTCATGAGATAGACATGGCTGGAAAGGAAGGTTATTTCGGTTCAGTGATACAGGACTGAAACGAGGAGTGAACTCGGTTCAGAAAGGGACTTTGTCCACTAAGATAGTCTTGGCAATGAGTCATGACTAACAAGAAATGATTTTCCATGATTATGTGTGCATGACACAAAGTTTCAAGTTTCATGTTATGATTATGGGGATCTCATTTTCACTTCTATGATTTATCCCATGTTATGAAATTATGCTCTCTTTTGCAGGTTATGATTTCCAAAATGTTATGTTCTTATGAATATGATGTGATTGATATTTCTTTTGTTTACCCTTACTGAGCATTTGAGCTCACCCTTTTATGTTTTCTTTTCCCCAGGATATAAAGAAAGGTTGTAGGTAAAAAAAAGGAAGATCTTTATGGGAGATGTTGAAGATCTTTCACCACGATTAGAAGATTATAGTCCGAGTTTCCAAAGACACTAAACTATTACGATCCTTGTGTGTGTATTTTTGTTATGTATTAAGTATTCCGCAAAAGTAATGTAATGTTCATGTACGTTAGGCTTCGGGTCTCTACAGTTGGTATCAGAGGAAAGGTTTAGTCAACCTTTGGAAACTAGGACGCGAAAACGTTAGTAAGATCCCTAGAGATATTTCTAAGGTATGTCTAGGGATGCCCCTAAGGATAAGTATACGTATAGGATATAGTTCTAGAACTATGGTAACGATATTAGATTAAACCAAAGATGATAGATATTTAAGTTACTCCCCCTTTATTACGATTTTTGCATCTAACACTATTCTGTTTGGGTTTTAGAAAATGGCTGGAAACAAGATGATTCACAATAATGGAGGATATGATGGACAATGGAATGATATTCTTCATGAGCAACCAAATGAAATGGGATTTGGATGTCCAAACATCATTATTATGCCGAATCAGCAATCTCACAACATGATCAATAAAGTAAAATTTGGTAAGTTTCCTGACTCGACTAATAAGAGAAAGATGGAGTTCCATGATGATCATAGAGGAAAGAAAGTTCAATTTCCCCTATGTAAATCATGTGGGAAGAGGCATCAAAGAGAATGTTTTAAGGTAACTGGATGATGCTTTGGGTGTGGAAAAGAAGGACACAAAGCAAGTAAGTGCAAAGGAAAAGGGTCGGTTAACACCATGGATGAGGATAATGGTATTGCTACGACATCAAAAATGGTTAAGTGTTTTAAATGTGGAATGTATGGGCATTATGCAAACAAATGCACTAAGGGAAAGACTCATGAAGAGAATCAGTATGGTCATATGGGTAGTATTTATGTGGATGATGATGAAGAGACTACAAATGATATGTGAGATGAAAGAATTTTTGAAGCTCGGTCAATGGTTTGAGAATGTAGTGGCATGATTACATGTTTATCATGTGTAATTTTGGAATAAAGAGACATCTATGGATTGTTACACTGTTGTCTTTCCTTGTGTTTTGAAAGTATATGATTAATGTTACCAGTATCCATGAAAGGTTATTCAGATATTTTTGGAATGTAGATGATATGCGCATAATGAAGGGATAAGGAGAAAATTAAATGTTTGATAGTATTCATGAGCTCATGATTGATATAAGGACTAAGTGATATCATGGTTTGAGTATATAGAATTTTGAGGATTTTGGTATATGGAAAGTATTAAATTTTAACTGCACTCATGTTTTCACTAAGGTATTCAAGAGAATACACGATTAAGGACTTTGAATGTTTGGAATGTGACCAACAAGACATATCTTATGATATGTTGGGATCAACGACAGTATTAAATCTCTGGTGATCGTTGTCACTATATTATGAGAGTGGACTGCAGTATTATGTATAAGCCTAAAGATTAGACTGGATTATGTTGGACATAAGTTAGTATTGTTTAATGATAGAAGATTTTCGATATTATTGATGGGATGTTATAGTAACGTAGTTTTAGAAAAAGGGACAACCTGCAGGACGGGCGACAACCCATCGCTTCGGACAAGGCTGTAGGAATCGAACCCACAACCGAAGTGCCACTGGCCTTTATCGCCTACCACTGGCCTACAGGAAGTCTCTGTTTAGTAGAAACTAGTTTTATTATATTAAGCAGCATGATATATGAAGTATAATTCCATTTTAGGAACCATATATGATTAATCTCACTATAGAATGACTTATGTATATTTAATAACTTTTGCTAACCTTTTGTTTGAGACAGATGGAATGAACAGTCATTCTATCACATGATCTGCTAACACTTCACAAATAACAAATTCAACTTCATTTATTTAAGAGATGAAGTAGAAATTGTTCAAGGCACGAACAAAAGTGAGATTGTACCAAAATAAAGTAAGTATTTATTCTAAGCAAATTTTCAACTTTAGGGAAATGATATTGAAAACCAAAAATGGTGTCCTAGTGATCTTATACCTAATGAATCAGATGGTACCTTATATCATCACAAATCTATGGATTTGTGATTACTGGCTTTTCCATAGCCATGTTCTCTACCACTCTCCATCAGAACATGATGGTTAGATTTCTCTTCCATATCCATATTTTCACCTATGTGAAAACCCAGTGATTAGTTTATTTGGGTAATCGTTACATTTCATACTTTAGTTTTTAAAGCCAAAGATTTGGTATTCCCTTTTACGATGTGGGTTTCTATTAAAGAAACTTTCGAATAGTAAACCATTTATAACCCCGACGAATTTCGAGGGCGAAATTCATTTTAAGGGGGGTAGAATGTAACAGCCCGAGATTTTATGAAAAATATTCTTTTTTATTTTACTAATGTCTTGTGTTGTACGCTACACCAAAAGAAGCTTTCACAACACGCATCCTTGACTTTCCTTCCATTACACGCAATCGCGACCTTCCACGATAGCGTGTGTTGTACGAAACACCAAGTTTCGCGAAACAATGATATGCTATTAAAATATTATTAAAACTAGCCGTTATGAATAGTAATAACCACTTTTTAAATTTTAGAAATTTTAACTCTCAAAATGGACTTTATTTTTGGATTCGGAGTATCGAATTTAGCCTAAGGTGAAATTTTGGTACTTTTCGGATAACTTTCATATTCGAATGAATAGTGAAAATTACTAAATTATAATTAAAAACAACTTTTTTAATAGAAATAATTAATAGTGATAAATCATTAATTTGAGTGGTTTTAAAGTATATTTAGAATATATTTTTACAATTTAATACAATGTTGGACATTGGATGTAATTTCACTTTTAAACTAGACATAAACAAGTGTCAATCTTTTGATAGATATTGTTTCTTAAAAACACGCTATTTGTTTTAACAGCGGGATTTAATAATAAAATTAATTAATGCAACTTTTATGTTATGAATTTGGTAAAATAGACTTCATTTTTGAATTCGGAATATGAAATATAGCTTGGGATGAAATTTTGGCATTGTTCTGAAAAACATCAATTTTTGATGAATAGTGAAACTACTAAGTGGTAGGTTAAAAACTGAATTTTGCATAAAACTTAATTTTACCGCTTCTGTGAATGGAATTTCGAAAATCCGAGAGACACGGTTAATATCAAGGACTAAAATGTGGTTCAATGAGATGAGAATAATTTTTTGGTGAATAGTAACTTTTTACTTTTTTACCACGGTTAATAGTAAATAGGGTAACTAAGGGTAAATATGATATTAATATTACCCTAACACATGTCCTAATTCTATTGGACAAGTGTAATTCGACCAAAAACAAACTTAGGAATAAAATATGACCATTGAGGCCCACTTGGATTAGATTAGGACATTTATTATTAATTTATTTAAAGAAGGGTTAAAATAGTTAAAATCGAAGTTTAATAAGTAAATCATTTTTAATATGGGGTTATACATAAGATAAATTCGACTATAAATCTTCATTAGAAAGCTAAAAAGATTTCCTACATGATGGTATTTTATTTGTAATTTTTAGACATCAAATAATATAATTTATTTATGACACAAAGATGATGCAGTAATTATCTTATTAATGAAATATTGACATAATTGATAATATAAATACCAAAATAAATGCAATTTAAGACTTTTTATGAATTCCACTAATTTTCTAGGTTACTATGATATATTAGTGTTGATTTAATCAACTTGGTTAGAACATATAATTCTGTTATGACTTTCAAAAAAATCATATATCAAATAGTGTCAAAATTGGCACAAAATAGTTTTTAAATAAAATAAAATATTATTAATTGTTATTTTATTCCTAAAAATCTAAGGTTCGGCCAAATGACTTAGATAAGGATATATGTATTAATAATATACAATTTGGGGCTCGTTTGGCATGTTATCGTAAGTTTATTAACCATATAGTGAAAGAAAACAAAAAGACACGGTAAAAGTTAAATTATTTAACTTAGAGTTAAATCTAATTGATAAGGTTAAAATAATACCCTAAACTTGTCTAAATCCTATTGGTTGATAGGATTTCGACCCATCCCCACTTTATCCTCGAAATAAGACCCTTTGGAACCATTATAAACCGATTTTGACTTTAATATAAAATAATATTTTGAGATATTCCTAAGGTGCCCCTCTCCTCCCCTATAAAAGGACATCTCCTTCCCCTCCTCCTCACACCAATTTGAGCACTCAAGCTCGGCCAACCCCAACCAATTTCTCCTCTCCACTTCCCTAGAAACATCCTAGAGGTTCTGGTCTTCCTCAAAGACCAATTTTAGTTCCCTAAGAGGAGGTCTCAAAGAGGCACTTCAAAGAAGAGGTAATTACCGTTACCAATTCTTTCATCTTTATTTCTTCTTCCACTTCTTCTTCTTAGGTTGTTTCATTATGAATTAATAACATCAGTATCACTCATATACTGATATTTTATTATGAAACAACCCTATTTCACCATCTATCCATCCTACGGAAAAAGAAATCACCGCGCGTGCGTACGTACGGAATACCGTCTCCACGCCGTGGTGTAATCTATTTTCCACCACCACCTGACATTGATGGGTATAATGGTGTAAAGAATAACTATACATAGTTATTACAACATCATATTGATTCTGATATATTATAATCCACTCCAATTCAATTCAATATTTATAGAAATGATATCATCGCTCGTGCGTACGTACGGAATACCGTCTCCACGACGCGATGAGATTCATTCTCCATGTTAACCATTTAAGAATGATTATAATGTATATATAAGAAATAATAATGAAATATATGACATTATAAAGCTAATGGATTTATGTATATATATACATATGTATGTCATCTACTTACTTCCATTTCAAGACAATAAGGAAAGGAAAACAACGTTCATGCGTACGTACGAACTACCGTCTCCATGAATGGTGTTTTTCATTTTATTTATCTACCTATTATATATATATATATACTGAATATATATGATATATAAATCATATTTTATATTCTGGAAGTAAGTAAATCATGATATAAGTAATAATGATGTCAAGAACAACAAGTCAAAACACCTACGATAAATGAAACGATTTTACCCAAAACGCTTCTTTAACATGGAATTTACAAAAGAACGGGTAATATAATGTCATAAGTGAACCATATATGATATCATAACAATGAATATGATTCTGTAATAAGTCAATAACATGATTTAAATCATTATACAGGAGGTTCGGACACTTACAAAGCAAGTCGGACCTAAGGTAAGGGAAATATCACAATCTCACTTTTATCCGAGATTGTATTTACTTTGGTAATTACTGGGGTGTATTTTATCATCCACATCCATGTTCCCTCAACATGTAATATTATTTCCATCCTTCTACAATAGTTTATATCCAATTTTACCCTTCGGTAAGTTTTTTTGTAAAAGATATGAAAGGAATCTTTTGTCGTTTTTCATACGAGGTACTTTTTGACTTTTCCGACAAAAGTACGAAGAATGTTTTTTTTAACTTATACGGCAAGAATGGATTTTTAAAACATTATTTCCAAGAAGCTTCCTTTACAAGTTTTCAAGTTTATTTTTAATCAACTTCTTTTAGTTTAAAGTTGTATGACATGTTAAGAAAGGAAAAATGTTTTTTTTTTGAAAAAGAAAGGATATTTTCCTCAAGAATGGAGTTCAAGTATTTTATCAAAATTATTTTCCATCTCAGATAATAAAAGGGTTCTGTTTTTATCCCTATTATTACATGGATTTGATTATGTTGTGATGGAAACATTTTTATTAATTCCTTTATCTTATATGAATTGTTTTATGATTTCATGTTGTTTAAGAATCCCATTTTTATTACATGGGTTACGCTATGATGTATGGTTTATGATTATATGGCACACATAAGAAAGGATTCATTATAAGATGGGTGGGACCTATATCTCCCTCCAATGCATTGGGTAAAGATTTTATATCTCATGAGATAGACATGGCTGGAACGGAAGGTTATTTCGGTTCAGTGATACAGGACTGAAACGAGGAGTGAACTCGGTTCAGAAAGGGACTTTGTCCACTAAGATAGTCTTGGCAATGAGTCATGACTAACAAGAAATGATTTTCCATGATTATGTGTGCATGACACAAAGTTTCAAGTTTCATGTTATGATTATGGGGATCTCATTTTCACTTCTATGATTTATCCCATGTTATGAAATTATGCTCTCTTTTGCAGGTTATGATTTCCAAAATGTTATGTTCTTATGAATATGATGTGATTGATATTTCTTTTGTTTACCCTTACTGAGCATTTGAGCTCACCCTTTTATGTTTTCTTTTCCCCAGGATATAAAGAAAGGTTGTAGGTAAAAAAAAGGAAGATCTTTATGGGAGATGTTGAAGATCTTTCACCACGATTAGAAGATTATAGTCCGAGTTTCCAAAGACACTAAACTATTACGATCCTTGTGTGTGTATTTTTGTTATGTATTAAGTATTCCGCAAAAGTAATGTAATGTTCATGTACGTTAGGATTCGGGTCTCTACAAATAAAACTACCAAAAAGTTATCAAGGTTTCCCTAAAAGACTCTATTCATCAAATAATTAAAAATAACTTGTTCATTAGTTAGTCCAAAGGGCATAAAAACAAACACATAATGCCCATATCTTGATCAGAAGGCAGTTTTTGGAATATCTTCTTTCTTCACCCTTAATTGATGATAACAAGATCGAAGATCAATCTTAAAGAATAATTGAGCCCCATGAATTTGGTCAAATAATTCATCAATTCTTGGAATATGTTATTTTTTCTTTACGTTGATCCCATTTAATTCTCTATAATCAATGCATAGACACATCGATCCATCATTATTCTACACAAGGTGAATAGGTGCTCCCCAAGGAGACACACATGGTCAGATAAACCCCATCTCCAAAAGTTCTTGGAGTTGTTTCTTTAATTCCTCCAGCTCCACATTTCCATCCTATACAGGGTCTTTGATATCCGATGATATCTAGGTACGTGTTCGATGGATAACTCTTCCTCTCTTTCTGGGGGAGGTCTAGGAATCTCATTTGGATATACATAAACATATTCCAAGATTATGGGGACATTTTCTATCATCAAACTCTCATTTCCTTCTTGTTCTTCACTGATCAACTCCATAAAGAAGGATATAGGGTGTACTTTTAGACAAAGATGAGGTTGAGATATCTCTCCATAGAAGATAACTATATGTTTTCCATTCAATACTACTGATATTTCCTTTATTTTGCATTTGATCTTAGCATTTTTCTTTGAGATCCAGTCCATCCCTTTTATAATGTCGAATTCTATCATGGGAATGACAACTTGATTTGCAATAAGACTGTTCTCACTAAAGTAAATAATAGAGTTTCTAAACACTGACGAAGCCTGGATAGTTCCACAAGGATTTGTGACTGAAAAATATACTTTTAGTAAATCAAGGGTTGATTAAAAATTACATACAAACATGGAGGAAATAAAGGAATTGGTAGAAGTAGAATCAAACAATGTACATGCTAGCTTTGATAGGACAACAGGAGTACCTTCTTACACATCATTCAGAGCATCGACTTCAGCTGTCGCGATATAAAAAGCATAGTCTTCACCTATTAGCCTTTATTGAGGCTTATGGTGGTTCCCCTCCACTACACTTGGATTTGGAGAGTGATTGGGAATGTGCCCGCGTTGTCTATACGTGAAGCACTGGACATCAGGTACGACCTGCACCATCTTCCCCTTGTCGTTTGTGTTTGGAAGTTGAGGTTTCACCTCACCATGACAATTCCTTGAAATGTGACCAACTTTTCCACAATTGTAACACTTCCCACTCCCAAGAAGGATATTCCCCAAATGCTTCTTCCCACATTTATTACATGTGGGAAGGTGCACATTCTTTCCTCCTCTTCTCTGATCAAAAGTCCTCCCTAAGATGGGCTCCATAGATCTCTTCTTGTCATTGGATTTTTGAGACCACTGCGTCTCACCAATCAGTAGCTCATCTTTCATCGCACTCCGCACAATCTCCTCATAGCTATCATAATCTCGGTTGGATATATTCTTCCGCAAATGAGTTCTCAGTCCACTGAAAAATCTACCAACATTACCATTTGAATCCATGACAATGCTAGAGGTATATCATGAATGCCTTGTGAAGTTCATCTCATTGCTTCCCACAGATTCATTCTCCTTTTGATTCAGCTCTAAAAACTCCTTCTCCATTCTTTTTATAATGGAACGTGGAAATAATTACTGAAAAATATCCCTCTGAACTCTTCCCACTCCATTGGTTTAACTTCCACTCTTTTCCTTGTGTTTTTTATTAGTTCCCACCACTGATCAGCTTCTCCCACTATTAAATAGACAGCCAGGGTGACCTTTTCTTGCTCCAAACAACATAGAACAGAGAAGATCTTCTCTATAGATCTAATCCATTGCTCAAAAATCTATGGTTCAGTAGATCCACTCATGGTTAGTGGTCATTGGCACATAATGGACTCTACAGAATGTTGTTCCCTTCATTTTGTGATCGACCTCTCAGCTTGATTCAAGTTATTACTCAAAACATGAGTCAGTAGGTTCATCATTCGCATGAATGTTTCCATTACGGCTTCCATCGGAGGGCCATCAGTGCATGGTCAATTGCGGTCAAATTTTCATGGTTCATCCTATTGCCCTCCATTTTCTAAAACAAAAAAATCATAATAAGAAAGTTGTTTCAATTATGAAACTTCTAACTATAAATATATATATATATATATATATATTAAAACCTCTTGATTAAACAATTATATTACCCTATACTTCCTTCATAATGATTCATGAAAATCATGTGATTAAGAAAACAAATCTTCAGGGAGTGTCGTAACCAATAGTGCAGCGGGGCATGTTGTCGTGCACCAGTTCCTATTCGAGTCTATCTCAAAGTGGTGTTTTTGGGTTTTACCCCTATGTAAATATGTGTCAGAGCTGCCTCTACATACTCGTATCTAAATAGGGATGTATTTGTTTGATAAAACAATTACACAATACTCACCAAAATACCAGGAAGTTTTCCCGATTTTTAAACTTTTCAATAGGTTTCTTCCTAATGATTCCAAATCCGAATTTTAAAAAATAACTAAAATATCATTTGATAACAACTGTGGCATCCCGCCTTTTCAATACATAACTTTTCATTACATTTTACATACAGAGGATCATTAAAGTCTAGTGTCTTGGAAATATGGAACATAATACATGAAAAAAATAAACATTCTTCTAAACCACTTGTAAGGATTCATCAACGGTTCATCCTATGTATATTTACTACATCTTATACCCTAGAGATAGACATTAAAGGAAGGGGTGGTAAGAATGCTCAGTAAGGGTAAACAAGGGAATCAGTGTACTAGTGAAACCAATAATAACTTGAATAAAAACATAATGATAAAGGAAATGGATGTATATGCATATCATAAAGAAAAGAACATGAAAGATGACATGAATATGTGGCTACAACATTTAATTTAGACATTCATGAACATATCACCACGGTCCATCCCCAAGGTTTCATAAAAATTATCAAGATTATTCACCAAGGTATCGTGAAACTTATCATCTCTAGAGACTAAATCTTTACCCAATGCATTGGAGCTCTATCAGGGAGAACCCTTAATATGCATTTACATACATGTGAGCCTCATAGATAATAGTCAAACACTTCATAAATAACCCATAGAGAATAAAAGGAATGGGTTTCATTTCTAAATCGTGACGCTTCAAAAGCTCTTAAAAATATGATCATTATATCATTTATAACCCATGTAAAGGGAGTGAGGGATTTATGAATGTCCATTACAGAATCAAATATATAATATTTATATATTTATGAACACCCATAGAAACGAAATAGGTCTGGGTATTCCCATAAATAAACAAGGGAATTTATTGAGAGAAATAGATAGAAATTTTGAGACGAAATTTTTGTTGCGTAACAGTTATACAAAATTGTTTTAGAAAACATTGAAAAGAGAGGGGACATGGGTCACCTACTCTTAAATAATTCATAATTTAGTTTGGGTATTGAAAAATATGATGGTATGGATATTCAAATGACATAACACATGAAAAGGATACATGAGTTAAATGAGAAGATGTGATTTCTTTTACAAGAAATTCGAATGCCTAAAGACATCACGTAAAATTTCAGAAAAAAAAATTGGAGAGAGAAGAAAGGGTCTCTCAACAATTAGAAATGAAATTGATAGTAAGTATACCATATAATAATATACCCTAAAAATGAGATGGAAACTAAAAGACACAATATAAAAGAAGGCATGGCCTAAAAGAAGAGGGTGAAAGAATCCCTTACCTTGAAGAGTAACTTCAAAATTTTGAAGGTCGGGACCTTGGGAGGCATTAGGGCAACATGGGAGGACTACCTGGGAGGTAAAGAGACTATAATGTAGTTGGGAGGATTTTTAAATGAAATTAATGATGGAAAGGCATGGTAATTTTAGGATAAGTGAGTGGAAAAAGCATTAATTTCCAAGGGACACCTCATCAATGGTATTGGCAAAACCATTGTCTTGCCCATGGTATTGGCCACTTGGGACATATCTTACCTTATCATACAATTTATAAGTTGAATAGAATTATTTCATAATTATTACATCCTTAATGATGTCATTAAACACCTGAAACTAAAAACTGTATTTTCACTACACATCAAAAATTCCTTTTTTGAGAAAAATTCCTAAAAATCAACTTAACTTAATATCAATGCTTTGAATTCATAATTGAACTCTGTTTTATAAAATTAATTTTCTAAATATTTTTAATTTAATATTTAATTTAAAAAACTATTGTGCTGAAAAAACTAATACATTACTAAAAATTTATGAAATAGTTATTTAACTATTTTATTGAATAACATTACTAATCATAAGCGTAATATACCTATTCATAATGTAATATTTACAAAAAATTATGTTGATATTATTAGATTATCAATTTCATACTGAACACATTTCCAGAAGTCCATTTTTTGTAAATCATTACACATCATTATTTATTTATGTTTAACAGAAATATTGTAAAATATCACCTTTTCCAAAATTCATCAGTATACTTCATATATTAATTCTAACATATGAAAAAAACACAAACTTCACCATAGGAAGAAATCACAATTTTTTTTTCTCAAAGGATTACAAAAAGTAGCTATAGTATCATTACATAGCCCCTTATAACCCCATCATAGGACCTTAGTGTAAGTTGTTCTAAGGTGTGGGAATCCGAGGGTGGCTCGACCAACATTGCCCGAGTTGTGATTTCTATAATTTGAACTTCTTCCGAAGGCAATTTCGTTCATGCTTGACACGATGACGTTCAACTTCGGTTTAGACCAGAGTAAATCCCAGTGGTGCTACCTCATTCCCAAGTGCCATCATATGGGATTCGATTGGGATGAGACTATTGGATGAGGCCATCGTATCTCCTTTCTATATTAATTAACCTTTATCCCTTGTATTTCAAGACAACAATCACATCATTTAGTTTCTGATGGTCATATTTACCAACGGTCATATAACAGTCAAAACCCAATCGTCTCATTTTAATTATACTCACATATATAATTAAGTAATATAGTTTTGTTGAGTATAAACTAAAATAACACACAAAAATAGGAAACAAAAATTCAATCAATATTTTGGATTGTTACTGCGTACATTATTACATGAAAAAGTTACTACTACTATACCTCAAATATACACATTTTTCAGAAAAATATATGAGAAATATCTATATCCATTTCATCTTGACAACCACCATGAGAGGTTTCTATTTACACTTTGTGAAATGATGATGATCATTCCTCCATCATTTTATAATATCAAGATGCATTTAACTATGTATTTGATTTATGAAGCTAAATTAGAAGCCCCCTTTCATTATCGATTGATGTATCAAATTGAGAGGTGCATTATTTTTATTTTTTTCATTTATCTATACATATTATGCCACATATTTAATCGAATAATTAATTTTTTTTTATTTTAATTCACAGATATCGTGGCCATTTGAAATCATACGTGATAAATAAATCTCAACCTAAAGGCTCTATTACTAATGGTTATTTGGATGAAGAGTGCATTTCCATTTTTTATTGATACTTGGATGATATTGAGACATGATTTAAATGAGTTTGAAATGTTGGAAATGCATTGAATCAATCTCAAATACATGAGAAATAAAATATATTTCCTGCTATTGGACGATTAGTTTAGAGGACCTGAAATGTGACACTCACAAAAATGGAATTATTATAGGCACATAGATATGTGCTACTGAATAGTTAAATTCTAAATCCATTTAATGAAGAGTTGAGGATACAATCTATGAGAAAAATGTGAGGCTGGACATGAAATGTGAAGATATAAATAATGTTGTTAATATAGTTCTTGTAGAATGGATTGCACGACATGTAAGTTCATAAATATTTCAATAAAATTCAATATTAGGTTGACACATTTATTTTGTAAATATGAAAAATTATATTTCTTTTTTAAATCCTAAATACTGATACTCGAGCATAGTATTCTGGTTATTTGATGTATCTTTCTCTTGGTCATCTAAAACAAGTTAGAATGTTCAATGCCGACAACGTGAATGGCTTTAGATTTCATTCAGTCAATCGAGAAGAGGGTTTGAAAACATGGAACAATGGTATATTCATTTTTTATAAAGTGGCTTAAATTGGACTGTTGCTTTATATTATTGAATTAAACTACCACGGGATTTTTTCTATTATTTTATACAAATGAAATTGGGTCAATATTATTAGAGGTATAAAAAGACATTCTTTGAAATATACTTCTGTGAAGATCTCTAGCTAGATGGATGTTGGTGATCGTGAACTGCATGATCCATATATCTTATCATCAGTAGAAAAAATTTTATATTATGTGAATAATGTTGTGGATGAATGGTGGATTGTAGTTTCTCACGTAATACAATTATATTTTTATGAAATGGGTGATGAAGTGGGAGATTTGACATCTGAAAGTGAATCTTATCAACACCAATAAGTTGAATTATTTTTCCATCAAGATATTGAAAATATTATTCTAGAAATGATGAATGAAGTGGATTATTTAACAGAGAATAAAACTGACATGATTGAAGGGGATAATGATTGTATGTATATTTTCACATTTATTTTTTCATTCACTTATTTAATTTTTGCAGACATTTATTATCATTGGTATGTGTATTTTTAGTTAGTATTGTGTATCTAATATCATTTATTATTTTTTTCTGTATACATTTTCTGAAATATATGTGCTGAACATAATTTTATTTGATTAAATGACATGAATTCCAAGGAGGAAGTGATATAATGTATCATAAACCAATACAACAGATGAAAATCCATCTGTATCCCTTTCTACAACATCCGACCCACAATCCACTCACCCCCCTACACCATCTCACCCTACAGTATCTCTCACAACCTCTGTGAGAATCCAATTAGTTGTGGTTCCCATTTAACTTCCTATATCATAAGATAATTGCAGAAATATGCCTCCATGATGAAAAAATAATGTTTTTGATTCCCAAATAATGGAAAATTTAATACATTATGGTGTAATTGAATTTCATTTTATAAATATTTTCTAAATTAATTTTTTTATACCGATGTTTTTTCACATTATAGCTACTAATGTGATAACACGGAAGTAGAAATTAAAAAATCATTATAAGAAAAGGAAAAGAATTAAATTTTGATTGTGTAGTGATGTCAATAATACTTCCATGACTGTCAAACACATGTATGTCAATCTCTCGAAGGGCTACCCAAAGAACAATTGAATTTTTTTGTTGGAAGACATTGTGATGAGAAGAAGATAGTATTTAAATATATATTTTTGTATTAACCTCATTTAATATTTTAACATGTTTATGAAGAAGATATGAAATATAATAAATTACTATTAAATTGAATTTTATTTATTCTAGGATCTTTTGAGAATTAATGCATCAAGTCGGTCTAAGAAAGTCATCCCTCAAACTGCGGGATCGAAAGTATTTTCTAAAATTTGACTGACTCTGGTAATATTTTCATTGGTGTAAATGTTTATAATAAAATATTTTATGTTTAATGAATTAATTTTTTGTTTTATCTTTTTTTAATGCAGTCACAGACTTTTGGGCATGAAGCATTAGGAACTGAAGTGTGCTTGAATGTTCACAAAAAATATTATAGAAGTTTTGTTAATGATCCTTCCAAAGAAGTTGGGGTATGAACTCATTTTTTAATTATAATTACTTATGATCATTTTATACTATATTAATATATATTGATTTTAATTTGGAAGATATTTTATTTGTAGTTAAAAATTAAAGAACTATGGGATGTCAATCCTACGCAGTCCTACTCAATATCCAAAGATAACTAGGTTGCTAATGTCCTTGGGAAGGAGAATCCATGTAGAGTGTGTGGAGTGCGTTTGGGACCCATACCATCTGAGATCATTGGAATTCCACTGGTGATTTCAGGTGCATATACTTCTTGTTATAGAAATCCCATACCCGGAGATGCTCAGAGAGAGATTGCTTCTCTACAAAACACAGTTTATGACTAGTGGGATTAGATATCCGCATTGCAGAAAGAGTTGATTGATCTATATCAGAAGAAGATCAGATCATCTCCCAGTGGTATTTCATTGACTGGTGGTGAGAAATTAAAAAATAAAAATAAAAAATCATTTATTTTTCAAACTTTTACTGGTTTTAAGATAAAATATAAATATACAACAATATTAAATTTTCAATATAATGTTCTTATAGGTGGTAGCTAGAAGTCGAGATGGAGGTGGAGAGGGTGATGAGTTGTTTATAAAATCAGACTGTGATTAGTTGTATTGTTGATATGTTGGACAAATAAGGTAACATCCAGTTTTTATATGTATCATGTTTGGCACACGGTTGCCACTAAACATTTCAATGACCTTATATTTTCTTGATTTTCCTATTTCTATTTATGTATTTTATTGAGGTTAGTATGGAGGAATTGAGAGATTCGATACAACAAGGACTTAAAGGAAGTGATGTTATAGAGGTTATACCTATTTTATCAGGGATTTGGTGTCACTTCTGGATTTTTCTGTCCACTATTAGAGTGGTTTGTTTAATATTTTCTATTAATTTTTGGGATGATCTGTTGTGGAGTGAAATCGTAGTGTGGTTTGCTTCATAATGATGATCTACATGTGACATGGAATTTCATATGTGTCATGGACCTTCTCCAATATTATAGAATCTATAAGGTGAACCACACTATGTTTTTTGGATAGAGTTTTAATAGCCCCATTATAATGAAGATCTATTCATAATTCCATGGGTTTCCATGTTTAATCACAAATACATTGTGTTATAGGATGTATCACCATGACATTTTAATTTTGTTCCTACCAATAAATTTCTAAACTACAGTTGAATAATTTATTTATCAAAATTCTCTCACAATACATGGGTGACCTATATTCTATTTTAAGAGGTATTTCACCCCCAATTTTTTTTATTGATCCTCAACATTAATATATATATCATCATAGATTTTATGTGATTTTAAATTTATCTGTTATGGTTTCCATAAATGTTATTCATTGTAGGGTGGTTGTGGCTTGGGATAATGATGGGTTAGTTGGTTTTATAGATATATATTGATATGGACACTACTTTACTGGTTTATCCATTTTAATACATGCATTATAGTCCATAGATGTGGGTTTCCACTTGCCTCATCCTCATACAAAAAATTAAAATTATTTGTTTGTGATAGGAGATCCCATTTCATTTATTTTAATGTGAATATATTGGAACATCATGATTTCATTATCCATTTTAAAAATAGTATAGGTTTTCAGAAGAAGATAAATATTTTGTTTTACTGGATAATTTCAAAATAGGTGGAAATCATAGGTTATTACTATTTTCATGAAATTACATATTATGGTATATTATTATTATTAATTCAAAAAAGTGAAGTATTTGGGAACCTTTTTCACATTGAATTTGATGAATTTTGAGCATGTTGTTTTGAAAACATGTAATGGATCGTACATCTCTGGTCCATTCCATTATGAATATATGGTGTTTTAGGTGTTTCAGGCGGTCAAGGTGACTTATCCCAAACACTTCAACAAATTTATAGTTCGGTGAACAGTTTCATCGGTTGACTGTTCTGAACAGTGCACCGATGACCTTCTATGAACAGTTCCAATGGTAGACTGTTGTGAATAGTGCAATGGTAACCTTAAGTGAACATCGTCAACAGTATACCATTGTGAACAGTGAAACGGTGACCTTCTATAAACAGTTCTAATGGTAGACCATTTTGAACAGTGCAACAGTAACCTTAAGTGAACAGTGTCAACATTAACCTTCTGTGAATAGTGCAATGGTAACCTTAGGTGATCAGTGTCAACCATAACCTTCTGTAAACAGTGCAACGGAAACCTTAGGTGAACAATGTCAACATTAACCTTCTGTGAACAGTGCAACGATAACCTTAGGTTTACATTGTCAACATTAACCTTCTATGAATTGTACAATGGTAACCTTAGGTGAATAGTCTAAACATTAACCTTCTGTTAACAGTGCAACAGTGGGGTTCCAACGGTGAGGTTCATGAATAGTTTTTCCAGAACGGTCAGGTTCCAATGGTGAACAGTGTTTCCAGCTTCCTACTATTTCACCCCTTTGGCATTTCAATTTATGTAAAATTCATTTAAAGAAACATTTTAGTGACTCTAGGGATGATTCAAAGGCCATAAACCTAGTATTAATTATCCCTATGCCTAAGGATGTTTTTACTAGGTCAAACCACAGGGTTTAGTGTGATCCACATTTAATTGGAAATTAAGGGTATCTTAATCCATCGATCCAATAAATATTCTAAAGGGATAGGATATATTCCTCCATAATACTTTATCCTTTTTCTTGGGTCTCAGACACTCGAACATACCATTCTGTCTCATAGGTGTTCTACAATCAAAATTTCCTCCTTAGATTGGATCTGCTTTTTTTAAGGCAACCAAGATATATCGATCAATCTTTGATATAAGGTATGTTTTATCATCGTTCTTTTGGGGTTCATCTTCTCTTATTTCTTTTTTTCATATTATAAAATTTAATCACAATGCTTATAATGTATTTTTCTTCAGTTTCATTTGGTGTGGTCATACTGTGGCATCCTCGAGTGGATACATTTTTCATGAGAGGATGATCGTGACTCGTTGGTGGATTTTTCTCATATAAAAAATGTCAAGAACCATTTGAGGTAGGGGAATCATTTCTTCTCTCTTCATTTACATCAAATTGTATTGTTAGCTTGTTATATTACACTGGATCACAATAGAAATGAACTAAAAAATATTTGAACTAGATAAACAAATTGATATCAGTTGTATGGTATTGCCACTTTTTTTCTAGATAGTGTGATATCAATGCATGTTGTGTTTAGCATTTCGTTCTTGATGGAAATTGGTAATGAACATAAACATAAATTAATTGATAATTGTTTGGTTAAAAGATAAAGAGGCATGTAAATGAATCTGGTTCTACTTATTGTAATTTGTTGTTAATAAAATTGGTGTAGAAATAATTTTTAATTATTTTTCATAGCTTACTGATTAGGTTCCCCGAATTTTGATCTTATGGATAACAAATCAGTTAATTCAAGATAGATTAAAGAGAAAATTGATTGATAATTACTTGAAGGGTTTTGGGTTTCCCTCTAGATTGCTAATGGGCCAAGATCCCAATTTTTAAGATATTTGTTTTCTTGTTGCTTGTGTTATGATGTGAGCCTGGATGGCTATTGTTGTATGTGGGGGCATGGAGTCATTTGGTTGTGGTAGGAGATGACACCTAGAGTGGCGAGATGCATCGGTTTATGCTTGTGGGTGTTGGGGAGGACACCAGGGATGATGGAACATGAAGGATGCGATTTTTAGATTCTTGTTGATTCTTATTGGTTGATTATCTGCATTACCTTTCCCCACTACTCAAGACATCTGGTCTTGCTTACCCTTTTTCTAAACTTGGAGAAGACTAATGGGGTATGACATGTGATTTACGTGTTTTTCTTCACAAGGGAGGATGGGTCTATGCTCTTTCTATAAGCGTAAAACACAAAATGGTTAGAATATCTACTCATTGTGTTGAGCCCCATGTGTTTAGAAGAATAAAATGTTTTTTCTAGAATTCCTAGCAATATGGGGATGAAATTTTGTGATGAATAATTGAATAAATGATGTTAACCCTTGGAGTTGGGGTTACTGGAACATAATGATGAGTTTAAAATTTATTTAAATTGACATTGGTCTTTTTTTGTGATGCTAATGTAATTTAATGTGGAATTGTTCATGGTTAATTATTGTTTAAAGAATTAATTAATGTAAAGTGGAACTAATAAAAAGGGAATGAAGTAATCTAATAATTCTCTATAAATGGTTGTGTGCTTTTAGGACACCTAGTCTTAGAAGTGGCAACCTGGAGTCCGAGAGACGTTAGATGCATTTGAGTCTAAGACATTGTTATGCCTATTGTGTGGTTGTGAGATATAGTATATTCTTTACTTTGTGTATTTCTATACGCTACTCCACCCTATTAGTAAAGGGAACTGACACCCCAGGGATTCTAAGCCCAGGGGGTGTTTTTCCACACATTCTGGTAGGAGGATGAATGGGTAACTACCCCCTTTGGCCCCGATCTATTCTCTAGGTAGATACATGTGTTGGTAGGAACAACAGTTAGTTTTCCCCATATATGAGTGTAGATGGAAATAATGGCTTGTGGTTATTCACACACATATATTCTCAATATAGTATCCTATTGACTATTATCGGTGTAATGTGTATTGGTTGTGATGTCTTGAGGATCCTTATGCAATGTATGGGCTGTAATGGCTTGAGCTATAATACCTGACATATGATACACGTTGTGCGTGATATGGTGTCTCCTTGATACTACCTGGCTACTTTTATTACATGGACGTGGTGGTTTTGCTGCATGAGGATCAAGTTGTGGTGCTTCTACAAGGTGTCTGCAGGAAATCCTTTTTGGAGAGATATGCTCAGGACGTGCGACTTTGGGTAAAATTGGAAAACCAGTGGGGATGTAGTAGCGGGGTAGCCTTGATATTATTTATTATATGATATATTCTTGTATGCATTGTTTTGGTCATAGTAGCCATGGTGTGGTTGAGAACATAGTTTACCTGTTTAGGTGATGAGTTAGTTTCACTTGTTGTTCGTTGTGCTTTAGCAATCTTTCTTTACTTTTGCACGAGAGGCTTTGGGAATGATACTACAGATTATACTATTATACTCACCCTATGTATATATAAACTATTTTTCAGGTCACTTTGAGATGGTTGGAGATCAAGTTGGTTTCAACTAGCTTGGTGTTGGAGGAGCTGTTTAGGCTTGTGGTTGCTATTGTTTTTACTTTCATTTGTGTACTTGCAGTTTTACCCTTAAAAATGTTGTACTTTTTCATGAAATTACATATGTGAACATGGGATTATTTTATACTTCAGTTCTGATTTGGAGTTGGTTTGTGTCTATCTTATCTCTCTCTTCTACTTGTTTTCTCTTAGAGGGTAATGCCACCCATCTGTGTGTTTATTATACCCTTGGTTCCAGTCGCCATCCCGGGGCCTATAGAAGGTGGGACTTATGGGTCATTATCTCCCTTCTCACATTATTGGACCAGGAGGGGTAGACTTTTTGGGTAGGGGGCATGACAAAGTGGTATCAGAGGTCTGGTTGAGTGATAATATGGAGATTGGTGTAAGGCACAAGTGAGGTTGCAAGGGTTGGTAGGGAGACTAAGTCATTCGTGTTTAATAAGTGATGTAAAGACTATACACCAGCTGAGACATAGCTATTGAGGGCCCTTTATGATCTGATGTAAAGACCATTATGTTTACAATGGAAACGAAATTAGGTGATACTCGTTGCAGCGTAGAGACCTAGGAAAGGATCATGCATCATTTTTTTGTGTGCCTGTGTTTGAATGGGTACTCAATGGGATATGATAACCTATAATTAAAAAAATAAAACAAGTAATTAATGTTGAGTCTTCCATATTTCAGGTTTATGAGCCATAAATGATTGTTATCTTATAGGTATGGATCCAGGTCGACGTCCTCGTTAGGATCGTATGAAAGATTTCCCACATGTTTTTCCAGCAGATCACCATAGGGTAGAGGTTGACGTCAATGACACTTAGAGGAAGACACTCTGAGAGATTTAGTGCCAGAGTCTGTAGAAGTACGAGAGATCAATTTCATATAAAATCATGGAATACAGGATAGAGGAGGTTGGGATCAGCTTCAGTTCGATCTGTGCTCGAAAGGAACAATAGGTGTCCTAGGTTGTGATGATGCTACGTGGAGAAGCGAGGTAGTGGTGGTCCTTGTTCATCGGGGATCACGAGAAGTCAGAAATCTCATTGGAGGAGTTCCAAGAGATGTTTAGAGTCGAGTTTTTTTCCTTCTCTGTGAAGGTTTCTAGTAACAAGTAACTTCTTACCCTTCAACAGGGGAGCTCTAGTGTGCGATAGTTTGGATTATATCTTAAGAACCATTTACGATATTCTTCGAACATGTTTCTTGATAAGGATGCCCAAGTGAGGCATTTCGATGAGGCTTTTCATCCAGAGATCTACCACTAGGTCACCCCATTTATGATGAAGATATATCTTGAGGTTTTGGCAACGGTAATGGTTTTCAAGAGGACATTGGAAAAAAAAGGTTCATCGCGAGAGGGGAATCATCATAATTCCACACAAACCAGAGTTGTGGCTTAGGGTTCCCGGTTTCTAGGGCTGAAGAGTTTCCATTATCCCAGGGGTTGGTATCAGCCCTTCACATCTCCTTTCTCTAGAGGTAGCAACTCGCATGCCTATTATAAGGGATCATGCACTTTTTCATCTTGTGGTGTTCATAGTCATCAGTAGTGGGAGTGCCACTACCTTTCAGAGAAGTCATCTTTCACTAGGTGTTATGCTACAGGTTCCTCTGTTGAGGCATTTATAGCCAAGGAAGCTCCAGTAGGTTGCACCAGCTTTAGATCAACAGAGTGTAGACGGTGAAGGCAAAGGACAGCACCGCGACACTCCCCATCCTCAATGAGTAGAGTGCGGCCATGGTGGTGGTCGGCATCAAGATCAGAGAGGTCGTGGAGGAGGTCATTGTCAACTTCATGCCCATGCTTTTCCATATCCAAACGAGCCAGATGTCATTCAATGTACCCTATGTTTTATTTGTACCTTGGTGTATGCTTTTTTGATTCAGAAGTGACAGGCTCATTTATATCACCTACCATTGTCTATGCTTTGGGACATGAGGATGAGAGGTTTCCAATGCCCTTGGAAATGACTACGCTAGTTGGAGGTCATGCTAACTTTTTGAAGTATGTAGATAATGAGAGCTAGTTTTGGGGAAACACCGATCATGGGGAGATTTCATTTGTTTACAAATACAACCTCATGATGTCATCCTCAGCATGGACTGGTTATATTCAGTGCATGCTATCGTGGATTCCTTCAGAAAGAAGGTTGTTTTCATTGTTGCGGATAGAGATACTATGGTGTTTGTTGGTGAGAGAGATCCTAGGATGGGTCATAGGTGCATTCTGTCTTTAACATCCATTATGGCAGAGATGATGTTGATTTCTTCATAGGTTCAGCGGTTGGCGTTTCCTAGGGTCATAGAAGAGTACCTTGATGTCTTTCCCGAAGAGGTTATAGAATTACCCCCTTGACGAGAGATCGAGTGTAGGATTGAACTATAACTATGATCATATACTATATCTATGTTACTATATAGGTTGAATCCTTTTGAGTTTTGAGAGTTACATATACAACATGATTGCTGGTTATAGTGTGGTTTTTTTCTGACGAGTGTGTCACCATGGGGTGCACCAGTTTCTTTCGTGAAGAAGGATGATGGCAGTTTTCTATTGTGTGTCGATTATCATCTCTTGAACAATGTGATTGAAAATAATCACTAACCTCTTACATGTATTGATGATTTCTTCAACCAATTTATGTGTGCAAGTTCGATATCAAAAATCAACTTGCGGTTAGTATATCATCAGATGCTTGTAAAGGATGAACATATCCTGAGAATTTTTTCTATTGTCGTCATGAGCATTATGAGTTCATTATAATGTTGTTCATCATGACGAATGCATCAGTTGTGCTCATGAAATTTATTAATGCTGTGTTCTGTGAGTTCCTAGTAAATTTCATGGTGGTTTTCAATGATGAAATCCATGTGTACTTCACATATGAGGAGGAGCATGCAGAGCATCTACATTTCGTTTTGGGAGTTCTTCGACAACATTACCTATTTGGTATGTTTTCAACGCATGAATTTTTTGGATTGAGAAGTCTATTTCTTGGGGAATGTGGTGTCTCAACACTAAGTAGCTACAGTTCCATTGAAGATAGAAGCAGTTTTGTCTTGGGCATCCCCCAGGACAGTGTCAGAGATGTGACGTTTCCTTGGACTCATAGGCTACTACAGGAGGTTCGTAGCGAATTTCTCACGAGTTGTGACTCCTCTGAAAACATTGACCCAAAATTATCATGAATTCATATCTACTGATCAGTTTCAGAACCTTTTCATTTATCTAATGGATATGTTATAAAGTGCTCATGTTCATTGTTTTCTATCTGAGGGAGTTCAATTTGATGTTTTCTATGATGCATCACATATGTGGTTAGGTTGTGTTCTCATGCTGTAGAGGTCTGTTGTTTCTTATGGGTCTCAGTAGTTGCATCCCCATGAACATAACTATGCAACCCATGATCTTGTGTTTGTAGTGGTGGTGTTTTCTCTATTGTTGTAGGGACACTACCTCATTGGAGATCTATTTGTGGTTTTACGCTGATCATCAGATTTTTAGGTATATTTATCCCACCATGACATGAACATACAACAACACCGGTGTATGGATTTCATACCAGAATATTCCTTTGAGATATCATATAAACTTTGAAAGGGTAATGTTGTAGCTGATGCGCTGAGTTGAATGTCACATTGTGATGATGTGCATGAATTTGGTGATTCCTGCAGAGTAATGGAAGGATAGTTAGTATTACATCATAATATGGGAGAAGTTAGGGATAGAGTTTTTCTTTTTAAGTTGATGGTATAGTCATACAAAGTAAAAAATGTGGAGTATTCCTAGTTGGGGGATTCAGAGGTGGAGGTATAGGGAGACCGAGTTGTTTTTGGTGAGGCCCCTAAGGGTTGGTTGGAGGATGAACAACATCGAGTGTTGTATCACGGAAGGTTTTTTGAACCATTGATGATGCATGAGATGGTTCATAGAGTGTTTCATAATTCACCTTTAGCGGTGCATTCTAGCATGCCAAAGATGTACCGAGCCTTGAGGAGCCAGTTTTGGGGGTCGGGGCAAAAGCGAGCGGTTGTGGAGTATGTGTCTTGATGTTTGGTCTTCCCGAAGGTGAACGCCGGACACTGTGTTCCTGGGGGTCTTCTCCAGCCATTAATGATTTATCAATGGAAGTGGGAGGACATATCATTGGACATTGTTACTAATTTACCTCATGTTATGGGAGGACATGATGCTATCTGGGTGGTAGTGGATCGTTTAACAAAATCATCCCACTTAATAGCGATCAAGGAGTCATGCTCAGTGGAACATTTATTGAGGCAGTATCTCGAGGAGGTGGTCAAACTTCCTGGAGTCCCAAGGATGATCATTTCGGATCGTGATCCTCATTTTACAAACAGGGTGTGTAAAGGTCTCTAACATGCTTTCAGTCCTAAACTATGCATTAGAACTGCTTTTCATCTTCAAACAGATGGTCAGAAAGAGTGAACCATCCAGAATATTGAAGACATGTTATGATATTGTGTTATTGATTTTGGAGGTTCATGGACGAGGAACTTACCCCTGGTGGAGTTCTATTACAAAAATAGTTTTCATTCCACCATCGGTAAGGTGCAATTTGAAGCATCGTATAGCCAAATTTGTTTTTCTCCATTGTGTTCGACGAGGGTCAGAGAGTCAGCAATACTCATATCAGAACTAGTGTAGAATACAACAGATATAGTTCAGATGATTCATGATAGGATGAAGACAGCATCAGAAAGTCAGAAATAAGATGAAGATAAAAATAAGATACCCATAGAGTTTAATGATGGGGATCACATGTTTCTCCAGGTGACTCCCTGTCATGGGAAGTGAAGGTTTGGTCGTGGGAGTAAGATTTCTCCCAGGTTTGTTGGGCATTTCAAAGTGATAGCTTGTGTTGGAGTTGTGGCATGTCGAGTATCACTTCCCGCACTGATTATTTGAATACATGATGTTTTCCATGTATCAAAACTCCATTATTATATTCATGATGACTCTCACATCCTTGATTGGGGGAGAGATAAATGTTGACGATGATGAGACCTTTGCTGAACGACCTATGGATATCAAAGAATGTAAGGAGAAGGTGTTGTGCAGGCATTTTATTCCCTTGGATCGTGTCTTGTGGGGACACTACGGCATGGAAGAGAGCACCTGGGAATGTGAGTCACCAATACCTGATCAGAACCCATAGTTTTTTGATGTTTAACTGTTTTCATGTAACAATGTCCCTATTGTGGTTGGACTTCTCATGTTTATAATACTATTTCCTTTTGTTTCTTCTTGTGTGTTTCTCTCTTTTGAGAGGTATTTTTATGAGTGGTTGCTCAAACCCCATTTGTTTCCCTTTAGGTGAGTTTTGAATTTTCGAGGATGAGAATGTTTTGAGAGGTATCTGATGTAATGGACTGGACCACTCTGGTCCATTCCTTTGGGAAAATATGGGTTTTCAGGTGTTCCCAAAGGTTAAGGTGACTTATCCCCAACACATTGCCAAATTTACATTTCGGTGAATAGTTCCAACGGTATACCATTATGAATAGTGAAATGGTGACCTTCTGTGAACAGTTCCAATAGTGGACTGCTGTGAACAGAGCAATGGAAAACTTAAGTGGACATTGTCAACAATAACATTCTGTGAATAGTTAAATTGTATCTTTAGGTGATAATTGTCAACATTAACCTTCTATGAATAGTATAGTGGTAAACATAGGTGAACAGTGTCAACATTATCCTTCTCTAAACAGTGCAAAAGTAACCTTAGGTGAACAGTGTCAACATTAACCTTCTCTGAACAGTGCAACGGTAACCTTAGGTGAATAGTGTAAACATTAACTTTCTATGAACAGTGATATGGTGGGGATAAAACAATGAGGTTCATGAACAGTTTTTCCTGAACGGTGAGGTTCCAACAATGAGGTTCATGAACATTGTTTCAAGAACAATGAGTTTCAAATGGTGAACAGTGTTTCCAACTTCCTACTCATTCACTACTTTGATGTTTCCATTGACGTAAAATGAATTTAAAGCCTCGTTTTAAGGACTCTATGTCTGATTCAAAGGCTATAAATCCTATATTAATTATCCCTACGGCTCAGGATGTTTTTACTTGGTCAAACTTCATGGTTTAATACGATCCTTTTTAATTGGAAATTAAGTGTATCTTAAACCATCGCTCTGTAAAATATTCTAAAGGGATAGGATATCTTCCTCTCAAATTCACTTACCTTGTTCTTGGGTGTAATAGATCTAACATCCAATTCCTTCTCATAAGATTTGCACAATTAATATTTACTTGTTGGATTTGATCCGCTCTGTTTAGATGCAACCAAGTTGTATTGATCAATATTTGATATAAGGTATTTTTTATCAGTGTTCTTTTTGGGTTTATCTTCTCATGTTTCTCCTTTCCATATTATATCATGTAATATCCATGCTTTGAATGGAGTTTTATGGGGTTTCGATTGATGCGGTCGTATTGTGGAATCCTCGTGTCGATGCAGTTTTCTTGAGAGGAGGATCGTGACCCATTTTGTGGACAGTTCTCATATAAAAAATGTCATGAACTATATAAGGTAGGGGATTCATTGATTCTATCTTCTTTTACAAGAAAATATATTGTTATCATGTTTAATCCCACTATATTCCAATGGAATTGACCTAATAAATATTTTAACTGGATAATCAAATTAATATCGTTTGTGTGTTATTGCCTCTTATTTTTCTAGATAGTGTGGTTTCAATTCTTGTTGTGTTTAGCATTTTCTTCATGATGGAAATTGGCGATGAACTTAAACATCAGTTAATTGATAATTGTTTGGTTAAAATTTAAAGAGGCTTGTAAATGAATCTGGTTGTCCTGATTGTAATTTTATGTTAATCAAATTTGTGTAGTAATCATGTTTAATTATTTTTTTTATCTTACTAATTAGGTATAATGAATTTAGAACCTATGGATAATAAATCAATTAATTCAATATGGATTAATTAGCTGATTATTTGATAATTCCATGAAGGATTATGAGTTACCCTGTTTATTATTAATGGTCCATAAGAACAATAGTTAAGATGTTTTTTTTCTTGTTGCTTGTCTTGTGATGTGAGCATGGATGGCTGTTGTTGTATGTGGGGGCATGGAGTCCTTTGGTTTTGGTAGAAAATGTCACCTAGAGTGGAAAGATGCATCATTTTATGCATGTGGGTGTCGGGGAGGACACCAGGGATGATGGAATATGATGGATGTGATTTTTAGTTTCTTGCTGATTCTTATTGGTTGATAATTTTCTTTTCTTTTCACCACTTCTCAAGGGAGCTTGTCTTACTAACCCTTCTTCCGAAAGAGGTGAAGACGTGCAGGGTATGTCACATGCTTTTTGTGTTTAGTTTCTCAAGGGAGGATGTGTCTATGCTCTTTTTATCGGAGGAAAAGACTTGATGGGTTGTATATCTACTCACCATATCGAGTACACTTTTTTTAGTTGCATAGAATTTTTTTATAGAATTCCTGGGAATATGGGAAAGATATTCTATAATGAATAATTGAATAAATGATCTTAACCCTTGGGGTTGGAGTTTTTGGAACATAATGATGAGGTTGTAATTTTTTTAATATGACAGTGGACTTTGGGTGTGATGCTAATGAAATTTAATGTGAAATTGTTCATTATTAATTAATGTTTAGATAATTAATTAACATAAATTGGAACTGAAATAATGGAATGAAGTAATCTAATAAAGATCTTTAAATATTTTTGTGATTATAGTATACCTAATCCTTGAAGTGACAGCCCAGAGTCCGAGAGTTGTTAGCTACAGATGAGTCTAAGATTAGGTTATTCCCATTGTGTGGTTGTAAGATATAGTATATTCTGTAATTTTTTTGGTTTCTATATGCTACACCACCCTTTCCATAAGGGAAACTGACAACATGGGGAATATAATCCCTTGGGGGGGTGTTTTCCCTTCCATTTTGGCGGGAGGATGAATGGTTGACTACCCCCATAGTCCCTGCTCTCTTCTCTTGGAATATACTTGTGCTCGTATGTCACGACCCTCTCCCACCAAGGATGCCCCTCCAGAGCAGGAAATGGTGAAAGGGAGATAATGACCCCTGAGTCCCACCTCCAGTAGGCCCTAGGGTGGTGAGTAGCACCAAGGGTATGAGTTTTCACAAATATTGGAGGCATTGACATTTTTTTATTATTTAAGATCGATAAATAGGGAAAGTCAACCACCAAAAAGGAAAATAACAAGTGTATAGAAATAAAACCAAACCAATCCTGCATGCATGATTAAATAGTTCTGAACAAGGTACAAGTATAAGAAAGCTCAAAAGTACAATACCAAAAGAAACAATAGTACAAAAACTGCAACAACTCCAACTGTCCTGACTAATAGGGTCCCGCAAAGCCCTGGTAGTCCTCCTGGAAACCTGAAAGTAAACGCAGGGTGAGCATACAAGTATACTCAGTAGGGAAACCTAAATCTCTCATGCACAAGTGGGGAGACATCCTAATGTCCCATGATAACAACAGAAGAAACCTAGCATGAAATTATATCCACCCAACCTAACTAGCCACTCACCAAAAACACAATCACAATAGGTAGTAGTATATAAGAACAAGAGTATTGGGTACCCCACACCGTTTTCCACTACTTAGTAGCTCTTCCTAACAGTGAACATCTTGAGGCTACCACACTCTTCCTGCCCGCACACACCTGGGACTCAAGAACCACACATCCCTCCCTCACACACCTGGGCCTCACAACCCCACATCCCTCCCGCACACACTTGGGCCTCACAACCACGTATCCCGCCCGCACACACCTGAGCCACACAACCACGTATCCGGCCCGCACACACCTGGGCCTCATCTCGAAGGTTCTTGGGAAATATTAAAACCTTCTCAAAGTGTCTTGGGCTAAAACCACCCCAACCTATACCTACCCGAAGAATCTTGGGTGCAAGGTCACCTCAAGCCATCATAGCAAAGGGAAGAAGGAGCAGGAAGGAGCTAGTAACTAAGGGGAAAACACCCTCTCCCATGAAATGGGAGTGTTCGGCACTAAGTTCTCAACATGGGTGGGGTTCAATAAAACACAAAGATACAGATATATATATATATATATATATACTAAACACTCAGCCCATCCTATGGCTTCTAAACAGAGAGATAGAGTACATGCCTCAGCACTACTATCAAGAAGCATGCATACAACAAAGAATCCTGAAACCCCATTTATGTTTTCATGTTTCAATAGAATCATTTTATTAGTTCCTTAACTACTGGGAAACTATCCACAACCAACCACACCGATCGTTCGTAAATCATATCCCTTCCATCCACAAATAATCTTAGGAAAACACAAGCAATACAACCAAGTCCCTTCTTATTATCCAACCAACCCATTGATTATTATTCTCGTTCCATTACCATGCCCCATCATTTATTAACTCATCCACTTATTATTTATTATTCAAAACCCATAGTTTGTACACATTCATGCCCATCCCTGGAGCCCCGCTGCAAACCACCATAACCATAAACACATCGTACATCATCACCCCTTTAATACCATTCATTGTAGCCTCGCTACCCATCACCAACATAGCATTCACACCGACCCACAACCAAGAAAACCGTAGCCATGCTGCTCACCCAATCCAAAACAACCCACAAGAACATCCCCATCACAAGCCATGCATCCAAGCCAACACTGACATGTTCATTATTCCATTTTGTTCAACCGGGGTGATCACACAAGGGTTCCAGATGTTAAATCAGCCAACATTACGTGATTATCCAAATTCCAAATTCAACAAAGTTCCATTCACAATACGGTCTAGAATGATAGGTCAACATTTAATTGTGAATGTAAGGGCCCCCAACAACCATGATTTTTAGTAGGAATAAGTCTATTCAATTCACAACATAATATCACAGGATATAAAATAAACATAACAACTTCTCCATCCCCGTTCTTTAACCAGTTATTATCTTCATTTAACGGTTCATCTGTTTCTCATGAAAACAAGTGGATACCCACCCCACATGATGCAATATTTAGAGAGGAGAAGGTATGATCTCTACCTCAATAGGTTCTGATCACAATGCTCCCCCGTATCAACTTTAGAAGATGTCCGTCAGCATCTATCGCTCCCGGAAAAACCAGTAAAAATCTCATTGGGTATAATTTGGGAAGGAAATGATGAAAGTAAAACAACAAAACTAAGATTAGAAGTTCCGCGTCATTGTTACGATCCCGTGGCCGTTGACGGATCGTAAATCAGAGCTCGGATGAAGAAGTTATGGAGGAAAATATCCTTGGAGTCTCCTGGGAGAGCTCTACTCGAGGGAAAGGGGAGGAGAGGAGTGAGTTGAAAAGCAGGAGGGGACCCCTAATTTTATAAGAGAGAAAAACAAAAGTACACTGCGTGTACTTTATGGTACATGGCGTGTACTCAGCCCTTTCACATGGTCACCACGCGGCTTCCAACAAGGCCTTCAATGTGGCAGACGACCATTGACTGGTCAACACACAGTTTGAGGGTAACACGTACGCGGGGAGGGACTACACGATGTGTACTATTGGATACACGGCGTGTACCCATTTATTTCACACGAAAAGGACACAGCTCCAACATGGAACATGACCATTGACTGGTCAACACATGGTTTGAGGGTAACACGCACACGGGGAGGGACTACATAGCGTGTAGTATGGGATACACGGCGTGTACCCATTTATTTCACACAACAATGAAAAAGCTTTAACATAGCACACGACCATTGACTGGTCAACACACGGTTTGAGGGTAACGCTTACGCAGGGAGGGACTACAGGGAATGTAGGATATGATACGGCGTGTACCCATTTATTTCCCATGCAGGGACATGACCTTCAACATGTGATATACCCAGCGAGGGGGTACACATCATGTACTCACACTACACGGCTTGTACTTAAAAAATTATGGAATGTGTGGGAAAACTCCATTTTACACTCCAGAACACATTGTGACCTTCATTGTGACAAATGAATGGGCTGAAGAGGTCTGAGCCATTACATCAGACACCTCTTAAAACATTCTCATCCCTGAGAATTCAAAACCAACCCACAAAACCCAACAAGATACCTCTTAGGGCTCTCGTTATAACAAGAACCCAACCAACAACCTTAATTATAGGTGTTAGGAATTCCTTCTCCTATTTCGAGATATTATCCACTTTAGGCGGAACTAACTCACCTGAACAGTTATAATCGCATCTTCATTAATTCATATCGATTAAGGATTGGGTCTTCCAACTTCAATATATTAGGATTTTCCAACTTACACTACCCTCGACACCACACAAACCACACACTACCTGAACAATTGTTTTGGGGAAAAACTCTTTTTCCTATGTTGAAATATTATCCGCTTTAGGTGGCACTGACTCACCCACACGGGTTCAATCGCATAATCATTAGTGAGTTTCAATTAAGGATAAGGTTTTTACCCTTTTTTCAAACATCTGGACATGTTACACACTTCCATAGAACAAGGAAACAAAAGGTCTCACAACTGACAAGCCAAAAATTCCATATATCAAAGGTACAATGTATAACATTAAAACAAAGCATAGAATATCAACGAAAACAAAAGTCAACAAAAACTCCAGGTACTGAGCATGCATCTGGGCCTCCTGCTCCCAAGTGTTCTCCTCGAGGCCTCCATGCCTCTACAACACAAGAACCAACAGAATGGTTCTTCCACAGAGCACCTTATCTTTACGATCTTCAATTCTGACTGGTCGTTCCTCGAAGGTCGCATCATCTCTCATATCTATCTCACGCCAGTCAATAACATGAAAGTCTTCATGTAAGTACCCACATTGCTGGGAGACGTGGAAGACGTCATGATCCTTCTCCAACTGAGGTGGTAGGGCTAGCTGATATTCCACCCCGTTGACTCGCCTCAGCACCACAAAAGGTCTGATGAACCTAGGGTAGAGCTTACTCCCCTTCCCGAACCTCCACTGCCCCTATCAAGGGGAAACCTTCACAAACACATGATCTCCCACATTGAACTCCAAGGGCCTCCGATGACAATCAACAGAAGTCTTTAGTCGGTCCTGAGCTGATTTCATTCTCTCACGTACAAGCTGGATTTTCTCTATGGTGCTCTGCACTACCTCTAGCCCAAGAGCACTAGTCTCACCAACCTCTACCCAGAAAATGGGTGAATGACATGGTCTTCCATACAGAGCCTCAAACGGTGCCATGAAAATAGTAGAGTGGAAGCTGTTGTTTTAGGAAAACTCCACTAAAGGCAAGTGTCGCACCCATGATCCTTCGAAATCCAGAACGCATGCTCGTAGCATGTCCTCCAACGTCTGGATAGTCCGCTCTGTCGACCCATCAGTCTGGGGGTGGAAAGTAGTGCTAATGCGTAGCTGGGTGCTAAAAGAATGCTGTAACCCCCTCCCGACTTGTGAGGTAAACAAAGTATCCCGATCTGAGATGATAGTCTTCGTAACTCCATGCAAACACACCACCTCGTCTACGTACCTCTGTGCTAAGGTACTCAATAGGCCCGACTCCTTAATTGCTAAGAAGCGATCCGATTTCTTCAGACCATCCACCACCACCCAGATAGCATCATAACCTCCCTGATCTCTGGGTTGTTCTGTGACAAAGTCCATCGTGATGTCATCCGACTTCTACTCGGGGACATCTAATGGATGCAACAAACCACTAGGAACATGGTGTTCAGCCATCACTTGCTGACACACTAGGCATTGAGACACAAACTCTGCCACTTCCCATTTCACTCCGAGCCACCAAAACTGTTCCCTCAGGCCTCGTTACATTTTTGAAACTCCCGGATGTACCGCGAAGGCTGAGCTATGGAACTCACGGAGAACTCCCTAATGCATTGCCTCCAGAACAAACAACCTTCCATGGAAAAGCATCCGATGTCAGCTGTCCTCTGACCATCCTTCTGGAGTTTTTCCCTAATCGACACGATCCCACATTACATCTGCCTTAGAGTCCCCACACTGAGACTCTTCCACCTGCTAAAACAAGGAGGATTTCACCATCATCTGAAACAAACAACCTCTGACACCTTCTACCCTTGCATCCAGGTGCAAGGAATCCAACTCTCCCATAGTATTCCAAGCATCAGTGGACTCCCAAACCGCTTCCTTATGTGAATTCCTGCTCCGGGAATCAGCCACAACATTTCCCTTACCTTCAGTTTAAGAGATCTCAAATTCATAGTCATGGAGAAACTCAACCCATATATACTGCCATATGTTCAGGTCACGCTGAGATAAGATACAACACAGGCTCTTGTGATCTGAGAACACCACAAGGAGCTCCCCAAAGAGGTAATTGTGCCACAACTTTAGTGAAAAAACTACTGCTACAAGCTCCAGGTCATGGGTGGCATAGTTACGTTCGTGACGGCGCAACTGCCTAGACCCATAACATATCACACCCTTCTTCTACCTCAGCAAGCACCTCATACCAAGTTCATAAGCATCACAAAACACCTCATACAACAACCCTTCCACTAGAAACCTGAGTACGGGAGCACTGGCCAAATTCTCTTTCAAGTAGTCAAAATCTTTCTGGAACTACTCGCTCCATAAGAAGACCTGGTTCTTCCTAGTCAAAGCTATCAATGGAGAAGCAACTCGAGAGAAGTCCGAAATGAACCTCCGATAGTAACCTGCCAACCCCAAGAAACTAAACACTTCTGCCACTCACTTGGGTGCCGCCAAAGAAACAACTACCCCAACCTTTGACGGGTCCACTGACACTCCATGCTGAGACACTATGTGGCTAAGGAAGTGTATTTCTTGTGTCAAGAACATGCACTTCGACAATTTCCCGTAAAGCTGGTGGTGTCAAAGGACTTATAAGACTGCCCTGAGATGCTCAACATGCTCCTCCTTTGATATTGAGTAGATCAGGATGTCATCGATAAACAAAACGATGAACCAGTCCAAAAAATCTCGGAAGACAAAGTTCATAAGTCCCATGAACACAGTCGGTGCATTTGTAACTCCAAATGGAATCACTACAAACTCGAAGTGCCCAAACCTACACCTAAAAGTCGTCTTCAAGATTTCACTGTCCTTTACCCTAAGCTAATGATATCCAGATCGTAGATCAATCTTAGAAAACCAACTTTCTCTCCTCAGTTGGTCAAAGAGATCATCTATCCTTGGAAGGGGGTAATGGTTCTTGACCGTTACCTGATTCAACTTTTGGTATTCTATGCATAACCTAAGACCACCATCTACCTTCTTCACTAACAAAACTGGAGCACCCCATGGAGACATGCTGGGTCAAACAAAACCCTTCTCCACCAGATCGTCAATCTGAATCCACAACTCCAGCAACTCCGAAGGTGCCATCCGATAAGGGGCCATCGAAATTAGACGGGCACTAGGCTGTATGTCTATCCCAAAGTCAACGTCACGTGGGGGGGGGAGGGAGGGTAGAGTCACAACCTCCCTAGAAAAATCATCGAGGAACTTCCCAACAACCTCTGGGAAATCCATCATCTATGTATCAGTTGGAACCATCAATAACCCGCCTAACAAAGAATGGATAGGCTCTACACGCCGGCATCCCACCTGATAGATCCTCTCGACCACAAAAGAAACCTGCTGCCCGTCCATGCCGGAGAACACAACTCTTCTATGGAATAAGTCGATAAAAGCACTAACAGAAAACAACCAGTCGATTCATAGGATGACATAATATGTGTGCATCTATAGGAAAATAATATCCCCACTAGATTGATGTGGTCCCAAGATCATCCCACATCCCCGGAAAACACAAGATACGTTGTTCTGGCCTCCAACTGGTGTACTCAACACTAGTGGTACGAAAAGTATCTCTACTTCTAGTCCCAAAGCATGTGTATTCTAGGTTCAACAAATGAGTGCGAATATCCGGAATTTAACAAACTAGAAACGAGAGTGATGAACAAACAAATCGTACCTCACACCACCTCTGGTCCTGCTGGAGCTGTCAACACTGCTGCGTGCAACTATCCACACCCAGCCCCTCTGCCTCTCTAATGTCGACCACCTCCCCGACCATGTCCTGTTCGAGGTCCCTGAGGAGCACCCTGAGGTCAGCCTCCTCCTGTAAAGTCTGCCCTCGGGGGAGCATGGTCCCACTATTGCTGGAAGGGCCTCGCCGGCAACTGGTGCTACTGAGGCGGGCGCTGAACCTGCCCACCTCCACCGTACTATGATCAGGTTATGATCCAACTCTGAACATGCCTGAAACCTCCACAAGAAAAAAACTTCAGTCCTGGGATCGTGAAAAAGGGACGAGGACCCGATGATCTGAACTGGAACTACTGGGGCCTGCTCCCTACCGGCCTGAACCTGGAAGGTCCCATCGCAGGAGACCTGCTACTAACTTCCTTTCCCTATTATGAGCCCATATGGATCCCCTCTTGTGGTGCACCTCCCAGTGAGTGCATCATCTCTACAACCTGTACCTTATTTTGTACTGCCAAATACGTAGAAAGGGTGAACAGGGTGACAACATACTGGAGCGAAGGAGGAAGCACCTCCTCAAAACGTCTCACCTGAGACTCCTCATCCGGAAAGAGATCTAGAGGAAAGAGCATGAGATCCTTGAACGTGATCCCCAACTCTAATACTGACATACTCCCCAGCTAAAGGGAGAGTAACTTCTGTCACTTCTCCTCCTTGATCATGGAAGAAAGGAATTCCTCTCAGAATTCCTTCTCAAAGTCATCCCAAGGATCCTCTGTCTATGTCCTCTCTCCGAGGTAGAGCGTCCACCACTATCGTGCCACACCTCTCAACTGACTGACTGCTAGTGGAACCCAGTACTCCCTCAGAGCACAGATCAAGTTAAAAGCGATCCCTGGCTCCTCATGCCACCCCCTCCATCTCCATATCTGAAGTACTACCCTCTTACTTCTTGAGGGACAGTTGTTGGAATGAATGGAGAGTCCTATTCCACTAGTCGTCTTCCTCCGCTCGGTCAATCCTCGATTGATCGACTGCCTGAATTTGCTGGGCCTCGGCCGTCTGAGTCACCCAGGGACAACATCCAGGTGCCATAGTTATACGGTAAACAAAGATCACCTAAGACCAAGTAGTAAGGAAATTTATCAGGGTTTCATTTTTTCATTTTATTTAAATTTCATTCCCAGAACACCCAAATCTAGTAAAACACAATCATGATGATGCATGTAACTTCCCTAGGATATCTACCCTGCAATCAATGTAGTCTCACTTGGTCGTTTGGTAGGCTCAGAGTCCTTGCATCGGATCATAGGTGGCCCTAAAGTCTCGTGTCTGGGCTGGTATTCCCTAGCCTATGTCACACACCAAGATTAACCAACACTGATTCCATACCATCCCATGCAATCCTCACTATGCCTAACTCCAGACTCCATCCTATCTCTCAACCATCACCTCTAATACCATTCTGTCATGACCCCCTCCCACCAAAGATGCCCTTCCTGAGCTGGAAATCGTGAAAGGGAGATAATGACCCCCGAGTCCCGCCTCCAGTAGGCCCTGGGTTGGCGACTAGAACCAAGGTTATGAGTTTACACAAATATGGGAGGCATTACCCTTTTTTATTATTTAAGATCAGGAAACAGGAAAAGTCAACCAAGAAAAAGGAAAAGAACAAGTGTATAAAAATAAACCCAAAACAATCCCACAAGCATGTTTAAATAGTTATGAAACAAGGTACAAGTACATGAAAGCTCAAAAGTAAAATAAAAATGTAAACAACAGTACATAAACTTCAAAAACTCCAACTGTACTGACTAATAGGGTCCCGCATGGCCCTGGTAGTCCTTCTGGAAACCTGAAAGTAAACGTAGGGTGATCATACAAGTATACTCAGTAGGGAAACCTAATGCTCTTGTGCACATGTGGGGAGACATCCTAATGTCCCGTGAGAACAACATAAGAATCCTAGAAAGGAATTCTATCCACCCAACCTCACTAGACACACTCACCAAAAACACAATCACAAAAAGTAGTAGTATATAAGAACATAAATATTCGGTACCCTGCACCATTTCCCACTAGTTAGTTGCTCTTCCTAATGTCATACTTCCTCACACTACTACACTCTTCCCACCCGCACACAACTGGGCCTCAAGAACCAGGCATCCCACCCGCACACACCTGGGCCTCACAACCACACATCCCGCCCGCACACAACAGGGCCTCACAACCACGTATCCCACCTGCACACACCTGGGCCACACAACCACGTATCCCACCCACACACACCTGGGCCTCATCCCGAAGGTTATTTGGAAATAGTAAAACCTGCCCGAAGAGTCTTGGGTTAATACCACCCCAATCGAAACCTACCCGAAGAATCTTGGTTGTAAGGTCACCTCAAGACATCACAGCCTAAGGAAGAAGGAGAAGGAAGGAGCTAGTAACTAAGGGGAAAACACCCTCTCCCATGAAATTGGAGTGTTCGGAACTAAGTCCTCAACATGGGTGGGGTGCGATAAAACACAATGATACAGATATATATATATATACCAAACACTCAGCCCAAGCTATGGATTCTAAATAGAGTGATGGAGCACGTTCCTCGGCACAACTATCAAGAAGCATGCATACAGTGAACAATCCTAAAACCCCATTTATGTTTTCATGTTTCAACAGAATTAGTTTACTAGTTCCTTAACTACTGGGGAACTATCCACAACCGACCACATCGATCGTTCATAAAGCATATCCCTGCCATCCACAAATCAAGTTAGGAAAGCACAAGCAACACAACCAAGTCCCTTCTTATTTACCAACCAACCCATTGATTATTATTCCTGTTCCATTACCATTCCCCACCATTTATAAACTCTCCTACTTTTTATTTATTATTCACAACCCATAGTTTGTACACATTCAAGCCAATCCCTGGAGCTCCGCTTCCAACCACCATAACCATAACCACACCATACATCATCACCCCGTTAATACCATTCATTGCAGCCCCACTTCCCATCACCAACATAGAATTCACACAACCCACAAAAATGCCAACCGCAGCCCCGCTGCTCACCCGATCCACAACAACCCACAAGAACATCGCCATCACATACCACGTATCCATGCCAACACCCACATGTTCATTATTCCATTTTGTTCAACTAGGGTGATCACACAAGGGTTCTAGATTTTAAATCATCCAACTTTAAATGATTATCCAAATTCCACATTCAACAAAGTTCCATTCACAAAATGGTCTAGAAAGATAGGGAACATTTAATTATGCAAGAAAAGGCCCCCAATGATTGTGATATTCAGTAGGCATAATCCTATTCAATTCACAACATAATATCACAGGATATAAAATAAACATAACAACTTCTCCATCCCCATTCATTAACCAGTTATTATCTTTGTTTAAAGGTTCAGTTGTTTCTCATGAAAACAAGAGGATACCCACCCCGCTTGATGCACAATTTTGAGAGACGAAGGTAAGATTCGTTCCTCAATAGGTTTTGATCACAACGCTCCCACAGATCAACTTTAGAAGATGTCTTTCGGCGTCCGTTGCTCCGGCAAAAAAACCTAGAAAACTTCCTTAGGTTGAAGCTGAGAAGGAAAGGCCGAATTGAAAGAAAAAAACCAAGCTCAGAAGTTCCTCCTCATTGTTACGATCACGTGGCCGCTAACAGATCATAAATCGGAGCTCAGATGAAGAAGTTATGGAGGAAAAGAGACTTAGAGTCTCATGGGAGAGCTCTGATCGAGGGAAAGGGGAGGAGAGGAGTGAGTTGAAAAGGAGGAGGGGAACCCTCCTTTTATAGGCAATAAAAACAAAAGTACAAGGCGTGTACTTTATGGTACACTGCATGTACTCGACCCTTTCACACAGTCACCACGTGGCTTCCAACACGGCCTTCAACATGGCACGTGGCCATTGACTGGTCAACACACGGTTTGAGGGTAACGGGTATGCGGGGATGGACTACACGACATGTAGTATGGGATATACGGCGTGTACCCATTTATTTCACACAGCAAGGACACGGCTCGAACACGGCACACTGTCATTGATTGTTCAACACACGGTTTGAGGGTAACGCGGATGCAGGGAGGGACCACATGGCGTGAAGTGTGGGATACACAGTGTGTGACCATTTATTTCACACGGCAAGAACACAATTCAACACGGCACACGACCAGTGAATGGTCAAAACACGGTTTGAGGGTAACGCATACGCGGGGGGGGACTAAACGACGTGTAGTATGGGATACACAGTGTGTACCCATTTATTTCACATGGTAAAGACACGACCTTCAACACAGGGTATACCCGCAGAGGGGGTACACGACATGTACTCACACTTCACGGCGTGTACTTACAAAATTTCGGAAAGTGTGGGAAAAGTCCATTTTACACTCCAGAACACTTCGTGACATTCTTTTTGAAAAAGGAATGTTCCAAAGAGGTCTGGGCCACTACATCGTTGCACAACTGATAGATTTCCACATATATGTGTGTAGAGGGCTCTAATGGCTTGTGGTTATTCACACACATATATTCTGTAAATAGTTTCTTATGGACTAATATAGGTGTAACGTGTATAATCTGTGATTTCTTGAGGATCCTTACTCGGTTTATGGGATGTATTTTCTTGAGGTATATTACCTGACGTATGATACACATTATGCGGGATGGGGTGGCTTCTAGAAACTACCTGGTTACTTTTATTATGGTGATGTGGTGGTCTTGTTGCACAAGGTTCATGTCGTGGTGCTTCACCTAGGGGTCTGCGAGCTAGCCTTTTTGGAGAGAGATGCTCAGGACGTGCGGCATTGGGGAAAAGCAGAAAACCATTGGGGAAGTAGTAGTGGGGAACCCTTGATATTATTTATTATATGATATATTATAGTATGCGTTACATGGTGAGAAGCCATATTAATGATGGGAACTTAGTATACCTGTTTAGGTGAGGAGTTAGTTTTACTTATTGTTCACTGTGCTTTATCATGCATTCATTACTTTTGCATGAGAGGTTTTTGGGAGGATCCTACTGAATATACTACTATACTCACCCTATTTATATATAAACTCTTTTTCAGGTCAGTTGAAGAAGGTTGGAGATCAAGATGGTTTTTATAAGATTGGGGTTGTGGGAGCTATTCAATCTTGTAGTTGCTGATGCTTTATCTTTTTTTTGGGTACTTGTATTTTTCTTCTTATAGTTGAAGTACATTTTCATGACATTACATATGTGCACTTGGGTTTTCGTTTATAATTTAGTTATGAGTTTGATTTGGTTTGTTTCTATCTTATTTCACTCTTCCACATGTGTTCACTTAGAGGATAATGCCTCTCATTTGTGTGTTTACTATACCTGTGTTATTAGTTGCCAACCCGGCGCCCATTGGAGGCGGGACTTGGTGGTCATTATCTCCCTTCTCATATTACCAACCTATGATGGGTACACTTTGTGGGGAGGGGGTCATGACATAACTATTCTTGAAAATTTATTGTAAATGAAATTTAGTCAATGAAATTATTTTTTTATGGAAATAATATATTTATTTATAATACCCATGTTAAAAATATTTGTTTTTTTGACATCCCACAAATTAAATTTTTTGTAATTTTGAAAACTTATATATTTTGATATGTAATAATTGGTTTGTTTCATTATCTTATGTTATGAGTTTGGTGTCTTATGGGGAATTTAAAACTAATGTGGTTGACCAGATTAAATGGATAATGAGATAGTAGTGAGGATATGGGGACATAAAAAGTTTTTTGATATGGGATGATATATAATAAATTTTAAGAGGTTGTTATTGTATGGATATTGTTATGAGGCAGTGATAGTCAAATTCTTGGTTTATGGAGATGGAACTCCATTTGGTTTTTTCATTCAGGTTGATGTGGGATGTATGCGTTTTTTTATAATGGTTGTGTTAGTTTCCAATCCATCTAGGGAATGGGTTTCAAATGATGAAAATGAAATTTCAAGTGTAGAGTCTGCTATTTTTTTCAGGGCACTGGTACATGGTCTGCAGAATCTACTATTTTTTTAATTTATCTTTCGCTACAATTTTAACCACTGTGAAATACATTATGATATATTTCTGGAACATTAAAACCACTATGAAATATCTTCCTTTTATATGCTGCGGTGGTTATAACTGCCTCTACAGACATTAATTTAGGGGCAGTCTTCTTGGGTGAAAATTAATTATTTTTTATGGTGGTTTAAACCACCGCTAAAAAATATGCCAAGCCGAGATAAATAGACACTAAAACCATGTATACTTCTATTAAATTTATCCAATATGACGATTACCATAAACTATAACACAATTGATGCATTTTCTGTGAAATGTTTTCTGACACACAATTTAGTGGTGTTTTTTGAAATCTCCAGAGAAGTTTATGGTGGTTATTTAAACCACCACCAAACACAAAAAAAACCACCGCCAAACTTCCAATTTCCTTTAGTTAATCTTGATCAAGTATCAATTTTATTTGAAATAGTATTTATATAATAGATTAAATATAAATAATTAAATATATCATTCCCTAACAATGATCTATTGTTCAATGTACATTTCATCAAACAATTTGGTACATCAACCACAACTATTGTGAATGTAATATCTTGGAATTCTTCCCTTATCCTTTTATGAGATAAATTTCTATAAAAGTTTTTTAATTAGATTTCATAGTTCCCCATCTATTGGTAGTTTAATAATTTAAAATCAAAAACTACTTTGATTCAATTGCATTAATTATATTTATGTCTTTTTTTTCTCTACAAAAGAAACAATATCCAATTCCCTTCAAGTTAGTCCCCATGTGGTTCTTTCAATATTTATTACATGTGGGAAAATCTATAAATCCTTTCATCCATTTGGACAACTCTTATTTCATTGTACTGCAAAATATTTTTAATTTTAAATATTTTTCAAATAGACATATGTTTTTTGAAACTCCTTCACTATATTACTTGAACAAGAGATAATATAGTCATAAAATAGAAATATCTGACACCCTAACACCATTGAAAGTCTTGTCATTGTACCATAAGCATTACGGTAAATCCTTATTCTTAGTATAATTATGTAGTCCATAACATGTCTCGTTATATTTATAATAATAGTCTCATAATCATCATGTTTTACTCTTCTGGATATCTATGATTTAGAAATTATCATTCAAATTAATCCCTTTTCCTACAAATAATATCTTACAATATTTTATAATTTTTTCCATTTTATTATATCTACCTCAACTTCCTCTTATTTTATTTATATTAGTCATCACTATTGATCTATATCTCCATTCTGATGATATAGCATCATTATGATCTTTACCATTTAACTACATAAAATAGTGAGAGAAAACACTTTCTAATGGACATGATCATTGACATAGATGAAATTGAATTATTAGTTCCATAGAATGGTTGAGGTTATTAATTTGTAATGAATTCAAACATACTTTGAACAAATTAGGGATTATAGGAATTAGTTGTGTGGGTGAAGTTATTTTTCAAAAATTGGGTCAACTACATTAATATGATTATGATCTAATCATTTATAGTTTTAGCCTCATTGTCTTACTCATAAGGATTTAACCTACAGTGACTTTGTGTGTTGATATGATTAGAATTCCTTTAGTTTTTTTCCATCACAATACAATAGACTATAATTAATTATCTCGTGATTTTGAATTGTAAAAAAAAATTCTTATTATTTTTCCAAATAAATAATATATCTAATATATTATGGCCAATCATTAACAATTGTGATATCTAAATAGGTAACTCTAAATCTAGTACCCAAGGATTCAACTAAAATTTATCTAACATGAACATTAAACCACAGTAAATCATATACCCATAGTTAGTATTTAAATTATATTAATGGTTTAGAATACAAGAGTTCTATAGTTATTTGACATCAAAGTAGTCTACGAATACTATATACATATATATTTTTCACAATACACTTGATAACAATATATAATGAATAAAAAATCCATATCAACATTATTATATCTTCTAGAATATCATTATATAGTATACCCGGTTCCTTATTCATTTCATAAGGAAATAAAAAATTAAATATTGGTGTCGTAAAATTATCAATAATGAATAACATTTAGAGGAATATTTCATAACATAATCCAGAAATAAATAAAATGGAACAAAAAATTATATTCATAGAATAATTCCATAATAAAATAAAATTTTGTTCATACTACAAATATTATTAAAAATAAAACATGTATAATAATCAATAATCCTATAATTATGGAATGAATAATGTTAGACATTATAAACCTACTGTTAGGGTCTTATTTTCCAAGACACCGTATAGAAATATATAAGGAATCTTCTAATAGCCTACCTAGTGTATCCCTATATACATGTCGATACGTCAAGGGATAATATATTTTTGGTTACACCAATCACTAAAATAGTCAACTAAATTCATAAAATGAGTTAAAAATAAATTTCCAAAATTACACAAAGTAACTTATTAAAATATCCTTGAAAAATAAAACAATGTACATATGTATGATAGAAACTAATAAAACAAATATTTCCATTTTCCAGGGAATAATGTGGAAATGTAGGGTAATATCCCAAAAATTAACATAGGATCTATGACTAACTAAAATGAACTTTTTATTATTAGAGCCATTTTTATGTAAAAAGTGGGAAACCAATCAAGTTTAAGTCATGAAATTAACTAAGAATGAATGAAATGACCAAATTATTGAATACAAGTATATACCTCTTAATAAACATACCCTTATAAGGACTCCATTGCAGCAAAGAGGACATTATGTCTGTGTAATCCATAATGTGATCTTCCAAATTATAGTCCATGTTTTCCCATTCTTTCAAATATTATTCAATGTCTATCTTTCTTTAATTGAATCCCTAATATGTAATGTGACATTTATTATTGATCCATGAATAATGATCAATGTTGGTGTCCACTCATATTATCCATTTAGAAATGCTTTAATATTCCTTATTTATGGATTCGAACTGAAATTACTGCTCTAAAATATCTTACTCAGAATTCATGATGTGATCCTAATCTTCCCTTTTTTCTAATACTGCATCATATGTTCATCTAAAAATGGAATTGGATCCCACCTACTCATTAAATTGATCACCCAAATTATTCCCACCCTATTTTTTCCCTTGATATTAGCACATACTATCGTCTTGTTACTTTTATGAATAAATTAAACTCTAGAATTCTACATGAACGTGATACTTGGTTTCACTGTTAATCTTATTATACTTTTTGGAAGACCCAGTTTCCAAAGGCATCTGTAAATGTGAGTATTCCATACATCTTTCTGGATCCATTCAATTTAGAATAACACAGCTCCATGCATCCCTAGTAACATTCTTCCCTTTATTTCTCCTAGCGTTGTGAATGCCTCCAATGTTCATTCCAATAACACTATCTACCAAATCATCAACAGAAAACTCATCTTTTGATCTGGCCCCATATAATATGTGATCATCTGAAGGTATATTCATTATAAATTTGTTTTTGATTTTTTCTCACATCAAATCCCCATGAACATGTTCCAAACCATAATCATCTAGGTTCCCAAAATGGTTATCAATATTGATGGTTAGTCTGATCCATCTTGACCTCAACATTCTTATAACTGTATTCATCTCCCCATTACCTCAAAGAGAAACAATTCTAGAGGCATCTCCCTTACCATCGTAATGAGACACCACCATGAACATAAAACCATATTTCGCATCAACTACATCCATAATTCTCATTTTTTGAGATGCATCACGGGTATCCACTAACATTGTAGAACACGTAATATTCAATTATTTTTTTAATTTACTAGAGACTTCAACCACCTTTGAATCACATGGAATGTGGTGTTCTTCATTCTAATGAATTACATCCTTTACTGCACTAAAAATAACCTATTCGTTTAAAATCCCTAATGTATGTTGGTTCATACAGGCCCTCCATCCATAAGTTTTGAATATCACATAGCATGTGACTTCCTAATTCATTACAATGTGTCACAAATATGTACCATCTTTTTTGGACCCATAATAGAAGATAACACCACTCTTTCTATTCCCTCATATAGCATATTCATACCCTTACTCAAACACATAGTCTTTGAATTCCCCAATTTCTTTCATAATATGAAAATATACACCCACGTTTCAATGAAATCTGGTTCAATATATTAGATCTATTCTCCAACATCAATCCACACAAAATCAACCAGCTTTCTAGACAAATAAATTTCCACCAAAAATCATTGATAATTTTTAAGAATAAGAGAATGATTTTTATTATTTTAAAACATTTATTGTCCCATGGGATTTCATAATAGATGAACAATAAATATTTTTTCAAATGGGAGTGGAACTTCATGAAATTGAACCCAAATAGATTTAGTTTATGAAATATGATTCATATGAATGTTGTAGTACTACCTGAATATGAAAAATAAGGAATTTTTGAAGAATCTAGTAGCATTGGACCACACATGGATTAGTTCATCCTCCATTTCTTAATGAATCGTGATATCTATAAAATCATGAATACTGACCATATATCAATCCTGTAAACCCCATGATAGTAAAATATGTCTATCAAATGACTCCATTGATTGATGATGGTGTTTGAAAAGATTAATCTTCATCATGTGATGGAGATATGAATTATCTTTAAACTTTCATACTACTAGATAATGTTGGTGTAGGTACTCAAAAATATCAGGAACCTTAGGGAAAAGATAAATCTAATGAAATGGGAAATGAGTTCTCGGATATATATGGTGAATAAGGTCTTTCCCTTGGATCCCTCGTAGGATGTTAAAGGTCCCTCCCATGTCGAGGGGGAGGGACTAGTAAAACAGTTGTCACCATCAAGGGTTGCGTAGAGGAGAACCATGAAGATCACATCATAGAGAAGGGGAGAAAATCATTACCTCATAGAATATATGGGGTATTAATAATAAAAAAATCTTTCATGTTTCCAAATAAATGAATAAAATTTGGTGGTGTGGGTATATTAACAATTCTCAGATTTCAATAGAATATAGTAATTGTGTTCAACAATATCCCACAGTATGATACCAAAGTAACGGTGTAAAATATATTCAATAAGGTATCTACGGGTCTTCTAAATTATCCAATTCATTTCCCCTTGGAGTGTCTCAGAAGGTGTACAGTCTTAGGCCCACTCATCATATACTGATATATAATTGTGTGGATACTAAAAAATTATTTTCCAAATTCATTACCCTGAGGAATATATGTTCCATATCCACATCCATGTTTTACTATCAATAATGTGATATAATTTTAATTTATATTACAAACCATTTAATTTCCAAAATTTATCAATTTTGGGCATTATAAAAGCTTATGTTACATCTCAATAAAATCCCTTGAAATGTTAAATTTAATGTTGAACATTAAATAACGTGATTAATTATGTAATTATGATAGTAAATATCATAGGGGTTGTGAGTGCACAATAAAATAAAAAACATGTTGTATAAAATAAACATGTCTTAGGGAATTGAAATTTTAGATAGATAATCCATAAATTTATTCGAGCATAGTTGAATGTATTATAACCTAATGAATCAATAAAATATCTATCATAATCACAGAATCCTTAACATTATCCATACATATTTTTATTTTTCCAAAAATTGTAATAATTTTTCTCTACATTTATCTTTTTAGGTAAATTTCTATTTATAATATCGAGTGTGAGTAATCTTTATCTTTTTGAACTAATCATGTAATAAATATATTTTTAATTTTTTTACCTCATTTCATCATTCTAAAATAAGAAAATTTATTGTACTTTATTATATAAAAATATTTACAATGATTTATTTCATTCTTTGGGTGTTTTTATGATACATAATGTTGAAATTGATGATGATATTTTTTAGTAATTTTTTTAGAAATATCAATAAGTATCTTAACCAATGGGTTTAACATTTTTGATAGTATCCCAAAAACAATAGAAACTAATTATTTACTTATTAATGTTATATATTATTAAAAATAAAACTACCCTATTTATTCATAGTATTAATTGATATCTTTGTACAAGTTTGTGGATAATCTAACCAAAACGAGAAAATACAATATTTAATATTTATTTGGGATGTGATTTAGTTAAAATATCACTATACCTGAAGAAAAGTGACATTATCTACTGTTTATGTTTTTTTTATATATGAATTGGGAATATTTTGAAGATTAACATATCGAATATAACTTTATTTTTCTATTGTGAAGAAATTTTGTTTTTTCACATTAAACACCCTTTTAGACAGTTAAATTTACATTGATTTGTTTTTTCTAATATTATTAATAAGTAATCCTATTTTTCATTATATAACATTAATAAATTCATAAATATAATATTAACCAATTAAATTTATTTTAATTACCTTCCATGTATGGTTATGATGAAAATAAAATGGAAAGGAATCATTCCATGAAGATGGTAGTACATGATTATCCATCGTTGATGATTTTATTATTCATATATCATGAGAAATGTATAACATAATTTATCATTTTAAAATATCAAATAAATTTTTAATATAATAAATATTTATGAAATTCAATTTTAATGTCATTTAGGTATGTTTGTTAAGGAAAAAAATAAACAAGAGGCTTTGTGGAGGCAGTAGTCTCCACACACAAACCAAAACTCCATTAATCCATAATGGAATAAAGTTAAATGTTGTTAATTATTAATAACATATTATTAAAATATTATGAAAAAAAAATTATTTAGTTTATTACATTTTAATGAAAAATTATATTTATAAATATAATATATAAATGAAATAAATTTTGGGAAAATTAATACTCACATTATAGATTTAGGAATTTGCTTGGATATCTAGATAGAAATGGGATGCATAAGATATCTATTTTTACAATGAATATTAAGTGGGTGTGACACCCCGAACATATTTATTCTTGTAATAATAATATTTTTCTAATAAGTAGTAATATTATAATGTTGGATTTGTTTAAAAATGGTGCATCCAAAATAAATACATTCCGAATAAAAAAAGGCATGTTTTATTCACTAGAAATGTTGAAACCGTACTTTTCTATAAGGATAGAAGACCCCCACTAGCCTTTAATACCTACCAGGAGACCAATAAGAATTATTAGGAGACCCACAAACAGAACAAATAGACCATGTAAATAGTGAAAGTCCTTCAGGTCTATCATAATGAAAAATAGTATATAAAAAATGGAAATTGTATTGAGCCTCAAGGGGATGTAGAGAACCATCTTCCATAAATTGTACTTTGTAGTTTGGAACTCTATAAACAAGTATTAATAAATCCTTTATATTAAATATGACTGTTTTTGTTCATTGAGGTCTTTAGAATACCGTTGTCCTTTAGAACGGTCATAATTTTTTTATCGTTAGGTATTTTTATGTATTTTAAATATGTTTAGTATTTTTGATATTTTAATTAATTTAATTATATAACTAATTTAAAAATTCATAGTATTTATGTATATTAAGAATTTAGAATGATTTAAAAGATATTTTATGTAATATCTTTGAACGTGTATTTAATTGAACATATCATTATATTTCAAAGGTATATTGTATTAAAGATTAAAAAGATGTTTAAATCTTGTTAGTTATTAATAATATTATGGATATTGTATGTTTTAGAAAAAATACATATTGGTTACTTCATTTCTCTTTATTTGGATCTAGATTATTTTATATAGTATTATTTTTAATCTTTTAAAATTTTAAAAATTTTCTAAAACCTTTTTTACATTAATAATGTACCTATGTAATTTTTTAACTTTTCTAACAGGGGTTATAGAAAAAAGTGTTACCCATTAAGTAAATACATCCATCTATCTGAGGGAGGAAACATGCACTGCTTTCTATGTAGTTGGTGGTCCCCAGTCAGCGTATGTCAGTCATGAGGGTGTGTTCACCCACAGGGGTTCTGGGTGTGGCAAGGCAGTGCCGCCATGTGGGGCCGCATGGCGGCTGAGGGTGGGCACAGAGCTTGTCCCCAGTGATAAATAGGTATGGGGTGGTACCAGGTAGGGGGAAGGGTGTTCATTTCCCTAGTACTGGATCGTCATTTTCTATAAGGAAGACTTGAAACCCAATCTGTTTCGATGTGGGACTCAGTTTTTAAAAGGGGATCTAATCTTGACCATTCGATCTCATCGCATGAGTTCTCATCCATCTAGTCCATCCGGCCTTCGAACCCCACTGCCACGATACTTGTGCCGCATTTTCATTGGGTCATCCTATTAGGGAAGTGGTTAATCCTGAAAACTCTTTTGTTTTAAATACAATGGTATCACAGAAACTGTATAATCAATCAGTGTCCAATCTCATCCATCCATTTTTTTAATTTGCGGATCTCTCAATAGTTATACGCTTGATAAAAGCCTAATTTTGGTCATCTAATATTATCCATATTTTCTCCTTTTTTCATATTCTTCCTCACACAAAACCAACTGCCTTGACCCTTGGTTTTCCTCCTATTCCTATCTTTTTTCTTCTCTTGTGACCCTCCCTCAATCTCCTCCAAACCAGCCCATTGTTTCAACTCATAAGTCAACTCTTTTTGTTTTTTATTTCTTTTTTATTTTTATATATATTTCCACAAACATTATTATATATATATATATATTAAAACAATCTATTAGTTTTTTCTCTATTTCAATTAAGATTTTAGACATAATTTTCATTTTGTCAATCTCAGGGTTTATAGTTTAGATTTTATGTTTGCCCTCTTTTATATAATATAGATATATATATATATATATACTATTTATCTAAACCATAATTTTTCAACATAATCCTACTCAATTTAATCTCCCCAATTTACCAACATACACTTCCCTACTCAATCTCGTTCTTGAAGATAGGTAAGGTATTATTTTGTTTTGTTTTCTATATGAGAAACTCTTTTTTACAACTAGTTTGTATATGGGTAGGTATATATAAACGTATATATATATATTTTTATTTATAAATAAAATCATGTTTTATTTTTGTGATTCTCTAATGAGGGAAATTTGTTTTTAAATGGTTCCTTTAATTCTTATTATACATGTAACGAATGTTTTCCATCTATTTTCGTAATTGAAAACCTGTATATACACTTCTTATGGATCCACATATATATATATATATACTTTTATCAAAATGAAATTTGGTTTTTCTTATTGTTGATATAAATGTGTATCAAATTCTTTGAGGTATGAAAGTCCTTAAACGATTGAATAGAACTTTTTCTTATATATGAAATCCCTTATATAAACTTTTTATATATGGTTCATAAAACATTCAAAAAATGAAATTATTTTTTTCTTTTTAAATATTTATTAATAGTATTTATTTAATTATTATAATGCATATAATACTTGTGGAGATTTTATATGTAATTATTTTGGTGTTTTCCATAATTGTATATTTATAGTGGTAAATATGTGTGTTTCTGCAAACAAAATACTGATCATATTTTAAGGGCAAACTATCATTTTAAAAATGTTGTTTTACCACCCACATAATTTACATAAGGATTATGTTGATTATGAAGAAACTATAAATATATATATGTATTTCAATCTTGTCTTTATATGTTTTTAAATGATATTATCTATGTTAGTAAGTTGAATAATTGTTTTCTTGTTTTAGTATAAATATATTTATACTCTAATTTTACATGTGTATAATGCATAAGTAAATTCATGAATTTGATTTTATTATTTTAACGATCAAAATGAATTTGTGAATATGAGTACAAATTTATAATTTAAAACAATAAAAAAAACCTTTTTTTATTTGTATGCCAAAATTTTTTAAGAGGTAGGACTAGTCTGATATCATTATATGCACCCCTCCAATTTATGATTATAAGATAAAGGGTAGAATTTTCTTTTGTTATTAAAACCATGTATGTGCATAAATACATATAGGGATCTATGCCCAATTTTTTTCTTATATTTCAATACCTCAAATGAAATAAAATTTTTACAATCATAACAATTAAATTTTAATTCATGATGAATCTTCCACAATGGATACTATTGAATATAAATTATTTTGATTTAACTTATTTGAAACATCCAGTAATAGTTTGTGGTTTATACAAGAATAAAAATTATCAAAAATTCAAAAAAACATGTAAATTGTTGTGTGAAAAAGATTCACATTTTGGTGACAATGTTATGATTGCAAGAGTTATTATTTTATGTGACAACTCATTATTTTATGTTCACTAGTTATTATAACATTTTCAAAGGAATGTTATTTTTTCCATGTATATAGATGTTAAATTTGATGCAGCCATAACATAAAGCTAAAAACCCTATCTATTTTTTAATTTATTTCTTAATTACCATTATTTGTAAATATGTATAAAATTATTTCAAGAAAGAAAATTTTTCTCAGTTGATGACTCTGAGATGATGATTTTAAATATTCCATGAGGTATGGGATGATTTGAATTTGCGTTCGTACAAGACATATGTGGAATGTATTGGACTTACAAGATATGATGGGTGCGTCCAAATAGAGCTCCAATTCATTGGGTAATGTTGAATATCATGAGAAAAATTATGTTGGGTTTTTACTCATTTGGTATTGGCATGAGGCCTTAATGTAATTATTATGATTGGTCGAGGCATAAGGTCTTGACAAAGAGATTAAGAATCCTAGAATTATACATTCCCTAATGATGTATTAGTATATAACCAACCATGTGATTATTAGTCTACTACAATATCCTTGTTTAATAACTTTTTACTTTTTATTATGGTTGTAAATGCATATGGCAGAATGGAGGATGTATGTGGAATATTTTTATAAAGAAAGTGTATAATATATTATCAAAATTTTGATACACAGGTTGATATGAAAACTATAATTTCATGAATTGAATTTTAAGTCTTAAGTGAGTCATTATATTATTACTTATTTAATTCGAAAAATGTGTAAATTCATGTGCTAATTTGTGCATGCATCCTTTCGTGTCCCCGTTTATTTAGTTTGTTCAATTTTCTAGCTTATATTAATCATTACAAGAATTTTTTAACATGTATGCATACAATGATATGTGTTTTATCATTACATTTTAAATAAATATATAAATTTCTAATGGAATGTATTTCCCTTAATATGATTCAAGTAATCATTGAATAATGATGATGACATGCTTTGGAAATGTTCTTTACCGTTTAAGAAAACTTTTTTAAATATTTAAATGTTTTTTTTTAAATTGAATTTCATTAATTGGTTTTAATACCCCCTTACTGATCATTTTACAGGCTCTCCCTACATCTTCAATATATTTTTATATGTTTAGTATATTTTTCAATCTTTGAGTAAACCTATGTGATGGGAAAATATGATTGTTATCTTTTTCATGTTTTAAAGAAATGTATCTGGTTTACCCGAAACTAAAATGAAAATATTATCTGTGATTGAATGAGATGTGGTATATTTATCTTCGTATATTTTTTAAAAAATTAACATAACATGTTTTAGGCACCAAATCCAGGCTTCTGGGGTCAGGGTCCATTGAGGTACATGCCTTTAATATTTCTCTATATTGTATGCCCAATTTTCATCCTATTCATGTCGGGGAAGTACATCGAGGGTATTTTTCAATGTCCTACTATAGAAGAAATTTTTTTCCCTAGAGGATATCCAAGATGAAGCAAGAGTGTGTGCCCTTCACCTAGAATATCTAAGTCTGATCTTGTCTTTTGGTCATTTTTGGCGAGTAAGGGACTTAAAACTTCTTGAGGTCAAGTCCATTCCTTAATTGTATAGATATCAAGTCCATTATGATGTCTCTTAACTTCAAACCCCCCACACCTCACTCTCATTAAACTATATATTTCTATATGAGTTTGACCCCAGTTTATCATGTTGTATATGGACCAATGTAATCGGGAGTTTTGAAATAGTGCTGGGAATTCGTTTCACTGGAAATTGGGGAAATCGTTCACACCAGTCATACCTTTCAAGATATAACATAATTTTTTTCAGTTCTCTTCTGTTAATTAATAATGATTAGGATGGTTATTTAGGGACACAGTGGTGCATGGAAGAAGGTTAGTGCCTATGAGTACGAATGGAATTGTGAGGATGAAATTATTTTGATGGGGGATGAAGTAACACCCAAAACATATTTACTCTTATAATTATAATATTTTGATAATTATTCACATTATTGTTATTTTTTTAGCAATGGTCCATCCAAAATAAATACTTATAGTATAAAAATAATGGAATTTTATTTCAATATAAAGGATGTAATCATACATTTCCATAAATACAAAATATCCTCACAATCATAGGAATCCTACTATGAGACCAATCAGAATTACCAGGAGTCCCCCAAACCCCAAAAATAGACCCATAAAATAGTGAAAGTCATTCGGGTCTTTCACATTGAAGCACAATATGTAATGAACAATGTAAATTATACTGTGAATCAAGGGGATGTAGAGAACCATATTCCCTGAATTGGTGTTTGATGTCTGGAACACCCTAAATAATTATGTATAATAACATGAAGTTAAATATGACTTTTTTCCATTGAGTTCTTTATAAAACCATTATTCTTTATAACGATAAAAAAATGTTATAACAATAATGTATTTTTATGTATTTTGATAATTTTAATTATTTTGTATATTTTATATATTTCATGTATATATTTATTTTAAATCATCAATTTATTTAAGTATATTTTCATTTTTGAATGTTTTAAAAATTCTTTATAGTAATATCTTTGAACATGGTTTTAATTGAACTTATCATTATGTTTTGAATTTATAATGTTTCAGGGAAGAAAATGTAGTTGAAATATTTGTTTAGAATAATAAAATTATTGATATTATTTGTTTTAATGAAAATACATATTGATTACTTATTTTCTATTTCTTTGGATTTGGAGGAAGTTATAAGGTATATTTTGATTTTGAATGTTTTAAAATTTGGAAAAGGATCTAAAACCTTGTTTTTAATTAATAATGATCCTGTGTAATTTGTTTACTTTTTTATCTAGTTTTATACAAAAAATGTGCAACCCATTAAGTCTAACCATCAAGCCATCCATGGGAGGAAGCTTGCACCACTCCCTAAGGAGTGGGAGGAAATGCCTTGGCTACCCTGCCAGCATAGACCGACCACGAGGGTGTGCGTGCCCACATAGTTTCATGGCTGTTTCAAGGTGGAGCCACCATGTGGGGTGGCACGACGGCGGAGGGTGGGTACATAGTGTGCCTGTAGTAAAGAACCGGTACGAGGTGGTTTTAGGTAGGGGGAAGAGATTTAATTTCCATATCACTGGATATTATAGGTTTATATGGAGGACTAAAAACCATCTTTGTTACTATTTGGAAGGTGGTTTGAAAAGGGGGATCTAATACTACCTATTTAATCTCACCACCTGATTTCTTGGCATTCCAATCCATCTGACCTTCTAACCCCACCGCCATAGAATTTGTGCCTCATTTTCTTTGCACCATCTAATCTGGTACTCAATAAATCATAAATGTACTTCTATTTTAGAAACCACTGTATCACCGCAACTGTCGGATCAATATATGTCTAAAATCATTCATCCATCTTTTTTTTAATCCTATGGATCTCTCCCCAGTAATCCAATAAATCCATGCCTATTCGTGGACCTCCAATATTATCCACATTTTATCCTTTATGATTAATCTTCCTCACGCTAAACTAGTGGCCTTGACCCACGGTTTGCCTCCTCTTCATTTTCTTTTTATTATCTTGTGACCCTCCCTCACTCTCCTAGGACCCTGCCCATAGTTTCTACTCATATGTCCACTCTTGGACTATTTTTACTTCATTTGGATTCCTATATAAGTTTCAAAAAACATTATATATAATTATATATAAATATATATATATATATATATATTAATACCACATGTTAGTTCAAGGTTTAATTTAATTATGTTATTTGGCTTAATTTGCATTTTTCAGTCTCAGGTATAATTGTTTTGGTTTTATGTTTAACCTATGATATATATATATCTATATCCTAATTATATAAACCTAATTTCACAATATAACCCTACACAATTTCTTCTCCGCAACATACTAATATCTACTACATGACTCAATCTCCTCCTTGAATACAGGTAATGTATTATTTTCTTTTGTTTTCAATATGTGATACTGTTATTAAAACCATGTGTGTAATCAGTTATGTATATATATATACCTATATATGTATATAAATTTAATTATAATACAAATAATGTTCTGTTTTTATGATTCTATGATGAAGGAGTTTTCTTAAATAGTGTTCTTAATGCATGTTGTACAAGTATGGGTTATTTTTCTTTTATTTTCCTTATGAAAAAATCTTATATACCAATTATGTACATACATTTATACATATATATATATTTATATATATATACATTGATACTAATCTAATTATGGATTTCATAATGTTGATATAAATGTTAAACAAAAGTTTTTAGGTATTAAAGGATTTTAAGGATCCAATTAGACTTTGTATTTGATATGAAATTCCTTATATACACATTGTATATATACTTTTCAAAAAACCATCAAAATCCAAAATTATTTTGGGTTTCTTAAAATCGATATATTTATATTGGTAAATATGTGTTTTTGTACAAATATCACACTCAACCTATTTTAAGGGTGAAAAATAATTTTAAAAAGGATGTTTTCTAACCCAAAAAGTTTACCTAACCATTCTTTTGATTATGAAAAACCTGTAAATATATATATCTGAATTTCAATATTGACATCATAAGTTTATAAATTGTATCATCTATGTATGTAAATTTTATAATTGTTTTCATGTTTTAACATAATTATATTTATACTTGGCCTAAATGTATTGGTGAATATGAGTAAAAATTTATAATGGAAAAAATAAAAAACAATTAATTTTTATTAAATGCCTAGAATTTTTAAGAGGGATTATTAACCTGTTACCATTACATACACACACCCAATTTATGATTATATGATAACAGGTGGAATTATCTTTTTATAAAACATACATGTACATGAATAATGCTTGTAGTTAGGTGTGAACAATTATTTTCTTATATTTCAATACATCATTTGAAATGAAAGAATTACAAAAATAACTATTAAATATAAATTCATCATTAATCTTCCATAATGAATACTATTTGTAATGCCCGGACCCCAGTTACCTAGAGTATGCGCATTATTTTAATACATTGGTATGATAACAAAGAATCAAGTCCCAATGAACAAACTAGTTTATCAGTTATGAAAAATAGATTACATACATGAATGTTACATTATATCAAAAAATGAAAAACAACAACAACATTGTCTCCATTGTCCACATTCGTATCCCTTAGACTATCCCTACGGGTCAGTCATAATATACTTCTTCGCATCCTAGGGAAAATTAAACATAGAAAGGTGTGATCTCAGATTCTCAGTAAGGATAAAAATATTGTGGAAACATTCCGAAATAGGCTTCAAAATTTAATGAAATGTAGAAGACTAAAACATAATATTTTTACACATAATATTCTGTATAATATGGATAATATGAATCGAGTAATATCATTTAATTATTCACATGGATATTTTTCTAATCAAATAATCACATGCAATATCAAAGTTTCAATTTCATCATGATTGAATGCATAATTATAGATATTATAACCACTTTGTTAATTCCTTGTTCCAAGACTAAAAATAATATTTTGTCAAAGCCTTGTGCTAATAAACTAGTTTGTCTCATTAGACCTACCGATTTATCATGAAGCTATAGCGGGCTCCACCCGTCACATACTAAGTCCAATGTATTTTTCATATGAATAGGTTAAAATTTAAAAAAAAGATTTGTATAAAAACTAGAATACCAAATGTTAATAAATTAACCATAAACCATGAATGGTATAAAAATATCACATCCATTGAAAAAAATATCATACCTCATTCAATACAATATGGAAGATTTTATTATAATAAATCAACCTCGATCAAGAATAATATCTCATAAATGATGTTGACATAGTTGAAAATGATCATTAACATTATTTGAGAGAAATTTCACTTTTTCATTAAATCTTTTAATAGTCAAACAATTTATAACAGAATATAGTTATAGATAATTTATATTCAATGTATCCCATATAAATTAGAAACATTAGATTGGAATTAACATTTTAAAAGATTCATATCCATATAAATAAATCCTTAAAATCATTTTGAAGACATGGAAATTAATGAGAAATTATTAGAACAATAAATCATTAAAACATTTAAAATGACGTTTTAATAAAATAATCTCTCAAAATGAATACCTTTGAAAACACATTTGTGAAAAATGGACATGGATAATAAATATGTACCAGTTAAAATGTACCCATAAACAATCTTAAATAATAATGATATTGAGGAATTAACCATTACCTTGTACTTTTCATTGGTTGAGTTTAGGTTAAACTCCATTATAATGGTGAAATAATTTTTATTAAATTATATAAGAACCATATTCATTAATATGATATCGTATATGATCTTTTAATATTACTTTGTTAATGATTTTTCAGTAGAATCATTGTTTCGTGTGTTAACTGATTTGTTTTATTTTATATGCTTTGTTATGAAAGTCATGTTTATTATGGACAGTATGTATCTTATTCATATCCATAATTATATCAACTCTTTAAACATTATTTTTAAAAATCAATGGAAAATTAGTCTTGAATGGTTGCGATGGGGAATGACAACTCATTGCTTCGTGGAGATGGTAAGTCGTACGTCAGCACGAGCGACACTTTCATTCTTTTGATGGTAAAAAAATATATATTAGAATGTTATATCATATATACTTATTATTTAATTTGTTATATTTATTATTTACATCATTTATACTCTTTATTATACCCATCCAAATAATGAAGTGTTTGAATAACAGACTACATCACGAGGTGGAGACGATAAGTTGTATCTACGAACGTATTGTGACATTATCATTAATATGACGGATAAAATAATGATTATGGTTGTACCATATTTATAATAACATCACGTTGTGTAGGAGGTACTGGAGTTATTATTTTGGTATGTAAACAACAATGAAAGAGGAAGTGAGAGAAGAAAATAACTTGAAAGAGGGTGGTTAAATTATTATCTCTTCTTTGGGTGTTGCCTTTTGAGTGGATCAAAAGGGATCTATACGTTGGCTTTCTAATCAATGTAAGTAATATAGGTTTAGTTTTGGGAAGATGGAAGGATATTTGGGCAGAAATTGGCCGAGCCAAATGGATTTGGAGGTGTGATTTAGAGAGAAGGGTAAGTTCCCTTTTATAAGATGGGTGAGGGGAACCTAATGAAAATCTTGATATATTATTTTATTATAAAATAATTTTCGGTTTATAATGGATCCAATATGATTTATTTCAACGATAAGGTGGTTATGGGTCTAAATCCTCTTACCCAATTGGTTTTAGGCAATTTTAGGCCACTATATTAACCTTATCTTATAGATTTAACTATTATTTAAATGGCATCACTTTTACCATGTCTTCTTGTACTCTTACAATATATGATTAATAAACATACAATAATGTCAAATATAACCTCAAGTGGTTCATTAATGAAATATATAGTATTATTTAATCAGTTTGGCCTATCCTTATATTTTTATGAGTATTATATAATTTAATAATATAATATTTTTAAAAAAACCCATATATGTCAATTTTGACACTATTTAGTATTTGGTTTTTGTGAAAGTCATAAAAAGTTGATTACATTGAATAAGATACTTTGAATCAACTTTAACATGTCATATTAAGCTTGAAAATTCTTGGATGTAATAATAACTTTTAAATTATATTTATTTTAGTATTATAATACCATTTGTTTGATTCATTCATTAATAAGGTAATTACGACATAATCATTGTGTCATAAATAAATTTAATTATGTAATGTTTAAAAATTATAAATAAAATACCATGATATAGGAAATATTTTTATCTTTGTAATGAATATTTATATCTAAATTTATATTATGTATATCCCTATATTAAAATGGTTTTTTTATTAAAATTTGAATTTAACACTTTTAACTCTTCTTTAAATAAAATAATAATAAATCCCCTAATCAAATCCAAACAGACCAAAAAAGTCAGATTTTATTACTAAGTTTGTTTTTTGTTGAATTACACTTATCCAATAGAATTAAGACATGTGTTAGGGTAATTATAATATCATTTTTACCTTTAAATAACCTCTTTACATTTAATCGCGATAAATAAAAGTCCAAAGTTACTATTTGCCAAAAAAAATTCATTTTACTGAACCAAATATTACTTACTAATGTCAAATATGACTCTCAAATTATTGAAATTTAACTCATAGAAGCGATAACATTATGTTTTATGCAAATTTGAAAAATTCACCTAGAAGGTGTGTAAAAGATGGTAAAAAGTTCAATAAAACATTATACACATATTTATATTATAAAATTACTCTAATGAATTACATTGAACATATATAGGTATTATATATCTATTTTTACTTAAAATAAATTTAAATAATGTAAATAATTATTTAAATAGAAAGTCAGTTTTAATCACTAACGCATTGTTTTTCACTGTTCCTTAAAAATTTAATGTTTTCAGAAAAATAACAAAAGATCACCCTAAGAAAATTTTGATATTCCATATTCAATATTAAATTCTATTTTACCTAATTCAAAACATTTATGTTGCAATAGTTAATTTAAAATTAATTCTCATTGTCAAAACCAATAATTGGGCTTTTAAAAACTATCATAATATTGACACGTGATTATATCAAATTTAAATGTGAAATTACTTATAACAACCTACACCATAATAAATGATACAAATAATATAATTATACTTACAACCCATTCAAATAAACAATTTAAAACTATAAATTATTTCTATTAAAAAGGTTGTTTACAATTAAAATTTAGTATTTTTCACTATTCCTCAAAGTATGAAAGTTATCAAAAAAGTAACAAAAAATTATCCAAACTAAATTTTTTTATCCCGATTGTAAAGAAGAATTTAATTTCATTAAATTGATTATATAAAATTTTCATATATATGTTTTTAAAAGGGTTAATTTTTAAATAGGTGTTATAATTGTATTTTTTAAATATATCTTTTATCTAAAAAACCGAATTTGTCCATATATTATGTCTAAGAAAAACAAAATATGAATGAAAAATTTTAAAATTCAGTTAAATATTATTCATAACAGCTTTCTGAATGGCTAGTATGGTATGGCATGGTGTGCTCGAACTCATTGTTGCATGTATCACAAGTTATTGAATTGCATTGACGAGATAACAAACTATGAAATCCTAGAGTGTTACATTCTCCCCTACTTTTATAAATCATGTCCTTGCAATTTGAAATTGTTCTTCCAAAAAAAATGTTTAAAAATTGAAAAATACATTTGGGGAAAACCCCCATCATAAATTGGTTTAATGACATTTATTCTTAAAAAGAAGTAATGTGAAATAAAAAAGTCACCACCAAATTATGATCTCGATTAGGAGAACATTGTTGCAAATTAGAAACACATAATTGGATAAAAACGTAAATATTTATAGGGAGTGATTTTGGTCATGAATCACAAACAAGTGTAAAATTGAGGGCATAAAATCCATTAATCCATGATGATTTAATATATCATCGATTCAACAAAACATAATTTTTTAGGATAACACATTTTTTGTTTTAAGATCCCATTCCAAAATTTTAAGAATGAATTAATTAATAACATAAGAGGTAATAAATATACATGATAATTATAGTTTTATCCTTCAACTAATTCCTACCACAAACTCATATTTCACTCAATGTGATAATATAAATATAAAAATTCTATTTATCGTAATTGTATAGGGTTCCAAAAATAATGAAATTGTAATTAATTTTTCAGACTATTTAAAAAACTACATTACACAAACTAAGACATCTCATAGGCCATTGGTAGGTGATTCACCCCTGTCGTCATTCATTTGTGGGGTCAAGTCTCGCTTCATTGTCAGACGCGACAGGTTGTTGCCCGACCTCCGGGTTTTCCTTTTTATAACAATCAAAAAATAATCTTATGAAATGATTTATCCTTAAGAATAGTATCCAATGTCAAGCATAATTCATTCCAACATTTATAAATATCCAAAATACTTCTTTTCCAATCTCATACTCCAAAATTTATAAGGAATGTAAAAACAATAAAGAAATTTTTTTCACGTAATAACATGTGAATACCTTCATCATGTATTCTTCTAAAACACGATAACACCATGAAATACTATAAAACATTTTTGATTGCATTCATGCTCCCTTATTCATTATAGAATAATTTATATACTCCTTATATCCAAAAATTATTTATACTCCATGAAAAATGGCATAAACCAACATTTAATTAGTTTAAAAGTAGTCAAGAATATCGAATATTATTTATCCCAATCAATCATATATTATTCCAAAATCACTACCTCAGTATCAAAACCGTATTAAAATTTATCATTTATTCAACAATGTATTTCCCAAAAAAGTTCAACATGCTATTGAGTATCTTTTCATAGAACCATTTAATCTCAAATCATCAATTAAATATTACTAAATTACAATCCATATTTATTTCCATAATTCATATAACCACTACATCATTGATACAATACTCAAATGAAATAATTCTTTAATAACAACATATGAACACTAGTCATTCCTCTTTATTTGTGGTATTATAATAACTTGATTATTATCCAATCGAATCATTGGGAGCACACATTGTTGTTTTGGACATTGATTTGCGTAGTGTCCCAACTCCTTGCATACGATGCATTGTACCTTTGACACATTTTTTATGCCATTGCAATTGAGTACTTTGTGTCCCTTTTTCCTCACTTATAACATACTCTCATTTAGTTAAAGCATTTTCCAAGATGATTATTTTCACAATTATCACATATTGGAAAATCCTAATTTCCCCAAATCCCATTATCCATATTTCTCTCTTCCATCCTTTTCTTCTCTTGCTTCCATTCAAATCCATTGGACTCATATAATTCTTTATTTATCTTATTAACATATGATAATACTTCTTCATATGATGAGAATATGTGGGAGACTATTTACATTCTAAATGTTGGCTTAATACCATGAAATATATGATCCTTCATAATATATGGATCACGCGTATTATTGGAGTTCTCATTCCTTCTACTAGACTCTATCTCTAAAAAATGGATTACACTAGGTCAGTTTATAAATCACAATGCATAATTACAAACTTATAAAATACCTAACGTAAGTTAAAAATTTTATTCATATAATCTATAATCACAAAATTTTTACATTGAGGAACTATTTATTTATAAATCTTTTAAAATGGATTATAATGAAAATGTGAATTATCCTAAGAATATCTCACAGGAGTGTCACAACCAAGAGTGTAGCAAGGCCCATTTTCATGTACCAGGATACCCTTGGTCAAGCCTAAAACTCCTTGTTGGTGTTTTCACTACTATGTTCATCTCTGTCAGAGCCACCTCTACCTGTTTGTAAATAAATAGGTATGTATTTCTTGGAAAATACACCAAATCTCTAAATTACCAAAATGTTAGGACGTTTTTATATACTAATCCTAAAAAATCTTTCTTAGGGTAATGTTCTCTAATTAGATATTATCTAATCTAGTTTCCATGATTTGTACTAAACTTTCTCAGATACCAACTATATTGCCTTTACCCCAGTTACCTAGAGTCAGTACATTATTTTCATAAATTGGCATGATTACAAGGAATCAGGTCCTGAAGGATCGATCAGTTTAGCAGTCTTGGAAAATAGATTAAATACATGAACATTACATTAAATTATAAAATCAAAAACAACACCAACATTGTCTTAATATACTACATTCATATCCCCTAGACTACCCCTACTGGTAATTCATAATATACTAATTCACATCCTGTAAAATATATAATATAGAAAGTGGAGGGAAGAGATTATTTGTAAGTATAAAAATATAGCAGAAACATTTTTAAAATAAATGAATTTGTATAAAGATAGTTTTTTATCAAAATGTCTCACGACACATTGAAACATTGGAATGGAATTAACATTTCAAAAAATTCATATCCATAAAAATAAATCCTTAAAAACAATTTAAAAACATAGAAATTAATGATAATGGGATAGAACAATAAATACTTTATACATTTAAAATGATGTTATAATAAAATAGTCCCTTAAAATGAATCCCTTTGAAAACGCTTTTCTGAAACATGTACACGGATAAATAATATGTCCCAGTAAAAACTTACCCATAAAAATTCTCGAATAATAATGATATTGAGGAATTAACACATACCATGTACTTTTCCCTGGTCTAGGGTAGGTTAAACTTAATTATAATGGTGAAATAATTGTTAATAAATTATACAAGAACCATATACATTAATATGATATCATATATGATCTTCTAATATTTATTTGTTAATGATATTTTAGTAGTATCAATGTTTCTTGTGTTAACTAGTTTGTTTTCCTTTATATGATTTGTTATGAAAGTCATGATTGTAATGGATAGGATTTATCATATTCATATCCATAATTATATCAAGTAATTAAACATTATTTTTAATAATCAAATGAAAATTATTCTTTAACGTTTGTGATGGGTAATAACATCTCATTGCGTCGTGAAGACATTAAGAAGTACGTACACACAAGTGACAATATCATTGTTTCGATGGTGAAATTGTATATATTTGGATAGTATATCATATATAATGAAACATTAATATTTTTTATTTTTTATTTAAATCAGTTATACTCATTATTATACCCATCTAAATAATTACTTTTTTGAATAACAAACTACACCACGATGTAGAGATGGTAAGCCGTACGTACGCACGTATGGTGACATTGTCATTTATATGATTCACTGAATAAAAAACATGGTTTTACCATATTTATAATAACATAAATGTATGTAGGAGGCACTGGAGTTATTATTTTGGTATGTAAATAGCAAATAAAGTGGATGTGGAAGAAGGAAAGAACTTGAAAGATGGTGGTGAAATTATTACCTCTTCTCCTGGTGTTTCCTATTCAGTTGATCAAATGGGATCCTTAATAAGGATTTAAGAACAATGTAAGGACACTAGGATGATTTGAGGGATGTTGGGAGGATATTTGGGTAGGTTTTTGTAGATTCAAATGTCATTTGAGGTGTGATTTTGAGATAAGCGTAAGTTTGATTGTTTAAGATGGGTGAGGTGTACCTTTGCAAAAGCTTGAAAATTTATTTTATTATAAAATAATTTTCTGTTTATAGTGGATCCAAATCAATTTATTTATTTTATAAGATGGTTCTGGGTCTTAATCCTCTTAACCAATAGATTTTAGACAAGTTTATGTCACCACATTAACCTTATCATTTAGATTTAACTTTTAGTCAAATAGTTAACTTTTATTGTGTCTTCTTGTATTCTATACTATATGGTTAATAAACATAATCTAAACATCCAATAGAACCTAAAGTGGTTCATAAATGAAATATATAATATTATTTATTCCATTTGGATGACCCTTATATTTTTTTTAATATTATATAATCTAATAATATTATATTTTTTTTAAAAACCCATTTATGTAAATTTTGACACTATTTAGTATTTGGTTTTTTTAAAAATCATCACAACATGATTACATATAAAAAGATACATTTACTCAATCCTAACATGTCATATTCACCTATAAAATTCATGGATGTAATAAATAATTTTAAATTATATTTATTTTAATATTTTTAACACCATTTATTTGAATCTTCCACAACTATGGTTATTCATGCATCATCATTTTGTCATTTATAAATTTATTTATTTAAATTTTAAAAATTATAAATAAAATACCATGATGTATAAAATAGTTTTATAAATCTAATTAATATTTATATTTGAATTTATCTTATGTGGAACTCTATAATAAAAATGTTTTGGTTACTAAAATTTGAATTTAACACTTTTAACTCTTCTATAAATAAAATAATAATAAATGTCCAAATCTAATAAAAATGGACCAAAATGATAATATTTTATTCCTAAGGTTATTTTTGGCCGAAATATACTTATCCAATATAATTATGACATGTGTGAGGTTAATTATAATATCATTTTTACCTTTAATAACCATATTTACTTTTAAACGTGATAAATAAAAGTCAAAAGTTATTATTCACCAAAAAATATTTTCGTCTTATTGAACCACCTATTACTTACTTATGTACACCATGTCTCTTGGATTTTTTATATTCAACTCACAGAAGCGTTAAAATTAGGTTTTATGAAAATTTGCAAATGATCCTAAAAGGTGGGTAAAAGACAGTAAAAAGATCAATACAAATTTATACATCAAATTTTATTATTAAACAAATCTAATTAATTAAATTGAAAATATATTGGTATTATATATCTATTTTGAATTAAAATAAATTTAAATAAAATAAATCATTATTTAAATAAAAACCCGGTTTTAATGAATAACGCATTGTTTTTCACTATTCATGAAAAATTGAAGGTATTCAGAAAAATAAAAACATTTTACCCTAAATTAATTTTGTTATTCCAAATTAATAAATGAATTATATTTTACCAAATTAAAAACATATAAGTTTCATTAATTAATTTAAAATTAATTATCATTGTCAAAACCAAAAAGCATGCTTTTATAAAGTAAAAACTATCAAAATATTGAAATCTGTTTACGTAAAATTTAAATTCGAATTTTTTTATCATTAAATAGAATGAATTAAATTAAAAAATATATTATAATTATACTTATAAACCATTTAAATTCAAAATTTAACATTATAAATTATTTCTATTAAAATAGTTGTCTTCAATTAAAATTTAGTATTTTTCACTATTCATCAAAATATGAAAGTTATCAGAAAAGTATCCTAAATTTATCCAAGATAAATTTTTATGTCCCGATTATAAAGAAGAATTTAATTTCACTAAATTGAGTATATAAAAGTGTCAAATATCAGTTTTAAAATGTATTCTCCATTAATTAGGCGGTATAATTTCATTTTTTGAAAAAATACTTCTTTTATCTAAAAAATTTTATTTTTCTATATATTATGTCTAAGAAACACGAAAATATGAATGTTACAATTCAAAATGTTGTTAATACTATTTATAACTACTTTTTTAACAGCTAGTTTCATACGTCGTGGTGTGCATGAACTCGTTGTTGTGTGTAGTTCTAGTTAATGAATTACATTGAAGAGAAAACATACATTGAAATCTTGGGGTGTTACACTATGGAATATCAATGTTCATGTTTTAAAATTTTTGAAACATCCATTAACAGTGTATGCTTTAATCTAGAATAAAAAATATCACAAATTCAAAAAAACATGTAAATTGTTATATGAAAAAAGGTTCACATTCTGGTGACAAGGGTTTTAAGGCTACAGTTTTCATTTTCTATGAAAATCCATTATTTTATGTGAACTAGTTATTATGACATGTGAAAAATCATGTCATTTTATACATGCATATCACTGTTGAATTGGATGCAATGTCAAATTAAAAATAACAATCTTATCTATTTTTACATTTACTGCACAATTTACTACATTTATGAATAAGTATATAATTAATGAAAGAATGAAATTTATCTCTCTTTATTACTCATGGGTTAAGAATTTAAATATTCCATGTGGTATGGGAAACATTTAAAACATGTTCATAATAGAAATATGAGGAATTTATTAGACTTACAAGATATCATGGGTAAGCCCAAATAGTGCTCCAATGCATTGGGTAAAGTTGAGTCTCATGAGAAAAATTATGCTGAATTTTTACATGTATAGTATTGGCATGAGGCCATGACTGAATTATTATGTACAGTATTGTTGTAAATCATTGATAGTTATAGCATTATACATTACCTCATTATGTATTACCATATGAAAAACCAAGGGATTATTCCACCAGTATAATATCCTTGGTAAAGAACCATTTACTCATGATTATTATATTAAATGCAATTGGAATAGTGAAGTATCTACATGGAATATTTTTATAAGGAAAGTGTAGCATCTATTATCAGAATTTTAATACAGAAGTTGATATTACATCTGTAATTTCTTGATTTACATTTTTATTGTTAAGTGAATCATGGTATTGTAAAATATGAAATTCTAAGGATGTGTTAATTCATGGGATACTTAGTTCATGCATCCTTTTATTTCACCATTAATTTAGTTTGTTCAATTTTAAAGCATAAATTCCACATTACAAGCATTATAGAATATGTATGGGTACTCTGATATGTGTTTTATCTTTATCATTTAAATAAATGTAAAAAATTCTTGTGCAAAAGATTTTCGTAAAAATATTTCATGTAACCATTAAAAATTTTGATGACATGATTCTGGAAATTGTGTTTACATTTTAACAAAATATTTTATATTATTTAAAAGGTTGGTTTAGATAATAATTTAATTAATTTGTTTTATAACCCCCTTATAGAAAATTTTAAATTCTTATCCTATGTTTTCAATTTATTTTTGCATGGTTTGTATATTTTTTCATGAATCATGTACTCCTATGTGATGGAAATAATATGAAGTTTATATTTGTCATGTATTGAATAAATGTATATTGTTTTACATAACCATAACATAAAATATTCTCTATTATGGAATGAGATGTGTAATTTTAATCTGCTTGTTTTAAAAAAAAAATTACACATCTTGTTTTAGGATCTAATTCCGGGTTTCTAGGGTAAGGTTCATAATAGTATATACTATATGATCGGTTTAGAAAACTCTAAAAAATTAGAACAAGTGAGAAAAAAATTTATCCCTTTCTATGTTTAATTATTTCTAAAAAATGAGATAGAAGAAGAAAGAACACCAAAAAAGATTTTGTCTCTTCCTACTAAGCTTATAGAGACCATAATTTCCATGTAGTGTGTAGAAGACTATCATCACTTTGAAAATATATTTTTGACATGAAAACATATCTAACATGTATCTAACTCTCTTTTTAGACTTCATCCTTATCAAGGATCGGGATTTGATTATTTCCCCATGATGCATGCCCAATTTTCATCCAAAGCATGCTGGTGGGAGTACATTAAATGTATTTTTAATTGTTTTACCATAATTGTAGGATTTTATCTCTAGAGGATTTCTAAGAATCTACATGAGCAGGTGACCTCCACATAGTATATATATGTCATGTATTTTCCTACGGTCACTTTGGTCGAGTCAGGGACTTTTAAATTAATCAGGTCAAGTCCCTTTGTTCGTTGTAAAGACATCAAGTTCATACTGAGGTCTCCCAACATCACACCCCTCATGCATCACTCATGAGAAACTAAATATGTCTACACGAGTTTGAACAATGTTCCCCATGTTGAATATGGTCGACAAAAATTGAGGGTTTTGAAACTATGCTAGGAATTAATTTATCCAGAAACTGGGAAATCACCTAAAAATGTGTTACATGTGAAGCTATACCATAATTTTTTTATACTCTCTTTTGTGAATTAATAATTCTTAGGATAATAATGTTGGGACATCATAGTGGGTGGGAGAAGGCCATTGCATGTGTGTTTGAATGTAATTGCGAGGACACAATTCTTTTGATGGGGGATAATGTAACACCTGAACATATTTACACATGTCATGATAATATTTTGATAAATATTAGCATTATTATTATTGTGGGTTTTTTAACAATGACGAATACAAAATATATTCATAGAAAATATAAATTAAAGCATGATCTATACCACAGAAATGGTGAAACTATACATTTTCATAAGGCCAAAAAACCCTAACTTCCCTGTAATACCTACTTGGAGACCAATTAGAATAACCAGGAGACCCCAAACACTACAAAAACACCATGAAAATAGTGAATTCCCTTTTAGTATATCACAAAATAAAAATTTCATTGAATAAAAAATGTCAATCATATTGATCATTAGGGGGATGAAGAGCACTATCTTCACTGAAATTTTTTTTCAAGTTGGGAACACCCTATATATGTATTTATAAGGCCTTGAAGTTATGTATGACCATTTTTGTCTGTTGAGTTCTTTTTGAGACTGTTGGATTTTATAACAGCCATAATATTATATAACTGTTTGGTATTTTTAAGTATTTTGATTATTTTATGTATTTGGAATATTTTAAGTATTTTAAGTATATAATTATTTTAAATAGTCTGTGTATTTATGTATATTTGGAATTTAAAATATATTAAAAATTATTTAAGGTTATAACATTAATCATTGTTTAAATTGAACATATATTTATATATTGAGTGAATAATTTTTCGGAGCATTAAATGAAGTCGGAATCATGTTAAAGATTAATAAAAATAATGATATTGTTTTTTAATGAAAATATATACTAATTACATCCTTTATTATTTCATTTTTTATTATTATTTTATATGGTATATTTTGATTTTGAAAGGTTTAAAAGAATAAAACTGATCTAAAACCATGATTCCCATTAATAATGTTCCTATGTATTTTGTTTAATTTTTATAAAACTAGGTATACAAAAGAAGTGTGATCATTTAAGGATAGCCATCTATCCAGATGGGGGAGGCAGCTCGCACCACTCCCTAAGGAGTTGGTGGTCGAGCCGTGGCTCCCCAGATAGAACAAGATGACCGTGAGAGTTTTCATACCCACAAGGATGCATGGGTGTTGCATGGCAGCACCACCGAGCGGGGTAGAATGATAGCAGAGGGTGGGTGCAGAGAATGCCCTCAGTGAAGAACCGGTATAGTGAGGTACTAGGGAGGGGTAAAAGAGTACATTGACCTAGTCCTAGATTGTTGAGGTTTATAATTTGGACCTGAAACACTCTTCATTTTGATGTGGGATGCAGTTTTTAAATGGGGACATAATCCTGGTTGTTCAATCTCACTATCTGTGATCTTAGTCATCCGATCCCTCAAGCCTTTGAACCCCTCTTTCATGACATTTTCTCCACGTTTTATTTCGATCCTCTGATCGGGGATGTGGTTAATTGGGCCCACTCATTTGTTTTAAAAAACATAGTATCATCGCAATCATATGATCAATATATGTCTAAACCCATCTGTCTATATTTTCTAAACCACTGATCTCCCCTCAGTCATCCAATCAATCCATTACTAATCATGGCCATCCAAACTTTTTCACATTTCCCCTTTATTTGTATTCTTCCTCACACTGAACCAGTGGCCTCGACCAATAGTTTTACTCATATTATTTTTCTTTTTTCCTTATAAAATGACCATATATCACTCTCCTCTGTCCCAACCCATTGTTTTTACTCATATGTCAACTATTGGACTTTTTTATTTACTTTATCTTCCAATACAAGTCTTTGCATACTTTATTTTATATATATACATATAATAAAACCAATGTTCAGTTTGGGGTTTATTTTAACTACTGTTTTTGACATAATTTTCATTAGTAAATCTTAGTTTTAGTTGTTTCTATTTTATGTTTAACCTATGGTATAATATATATATATATATATATATATATATAGGTTATATAAACCATAATTTCACATCATAACGCAACCCAATTTTCTCACCCCAACATACAAACATCCACCACTCGACTCAATATCCTCCTTAAAGATAGTAAATGTATTATTTTTCTCTATTTTCTATATGCAAACACCTAATTTACTACTTGTGTGTATATAGTTATTTTTATATATATATACCTATGTACGGAAATAAGGTTATTTATAAAACAAATCATGTTCTTTTTTTATGATTCTCAAATAAAGGAAATTTGTTTTTATGTTCTCTTCTTACATGTTATAAATATAACGGTTTTTTTCTTTTATTTTCCTCATGAAAAACCCTTACATACACTTTGTGTACATACACATATTTATATATATATACTTAGATTCTAATCCAATTTGGGTATTTCCAAAGGTTGTTATAAATGTTTAACAAATGTTTTTTAGGTATGAAAGGATTTAAAGGATTGATTTAAACATTGTATTAGATATGAAATCCCTTATATGCACTTTGTGTATATACAGTTCATAGAGCATTTAAAATCCTAAATTAATTTGGGTTTTATAAATATAGATTAATAGAATTTATTTGATTCTTTTAATGCATTTAATATTCATGGAGGTCTTATATGAAATGATTTTGGGGTTTTCCACAGCCATATATGTATAGTGGTAAATATTTTTTTCGTACAGATATCATACTCAACATATTTTAAGGGTGAACTATAATTTAAAAAAAATTCCAACCCACATAATATATATAAGGATTATTCTAATTATGAAAAACATATATGTATATATATGTATGTCAATATGAAATTCATATGTTTATAAATGGTATTATCTATTTTTTTTAATTTGTATAATTATATACATGCTTAAGAATTAATATATTTATTATCTTTTTACATGTTTTACATTTATAAGAAAATTCTTGAATTAAATGTTATTATTTACATGGCCTAAATGTATTTTTATGTATGAGTAAAAATTTAATATGGGAGAAAATTACAAAACCTTGTTTTGTTGTTTTATACCCAAAATTTTTAAGAGGGAGAATTAACCTAATATCATTACATGAACACACCAAATTTATGATTATAAGATAAAAGGTGGAATTTTATTCTATTAATACATACATGTACGTGCATGGATACATATAGTGAGTTGTGCCCAATTACTTTCATAAGTTTCAATACCTCACATGAAATGAACGTTTTACAATTATAAATATTAAAAATTATTTCATGTTGAATCATCTACAATGGATACAATTGAATATCAATGATTGTTATTTATCATGTTTTACACATACCTTTATTGTGTATGGTTTAAAAAAGAACCAAAATTATCAAAAAATCAAAAAAAAATAGTGAAGTATTTTATGAAAAAGGTTCACATTCATGTGACAAGGGATTAAATACAGGGGTTATTATTTTATTTGAAAAACAACTATATTATGTGCATGAGTTATTACCACTTGTGAAAATTCATGCCATTTTTTTCAAGCATATAACTTTTAAATATGATGCATCAATAAACTAAAACTAACAAACCTTTCGATTTTTAAATTTATAGTGTAGTTCACTTTATTTATGAATATATATATAATTAATGCAACGATAAAAATTATCTCTCTAGATAACTCATGGATTAAGAATTTAAATATTCAATGTGGTGAGGGACCCATGGGATATAAGTTCCTACTAGACATATTAGGAATTAATTGGACTTACATGATATGATGGGTGATCCCAGATAGTTTTCTAATGCATTGGGAAAAGATGTGTCTCCTGAGAAATATTATGATGGGGTTTTCCCTGTATGGGCTTCGCATGATGATTTAAATGAATGATTATGAATGGTCATGGAGTAAGGCCTTGAAAATTAAATTTTGAAGGATTTCCTTATATATTACCTCATCATGTAGTAGTATATGACCAAACAAGTATTATTTTAAGGGTAGAATATCCTTAGTTAATAAATTTTTACTTATTATTGTAGTATTAAATGCATATGGCATGATAAAGTTTGTACATGGAATATTTTTATAACTAAATTTTATCATCTATTATCATAATTTTTTATATAAGTTAATATTACATTTTTCATTTCATGAATTACATTTTATGTGTTTTGTGAAACATGATATTTTTATTTATGAAATTCTAAGCAAGTATTTATTCATGGGTTAATTTGTGCATGTGTCATAGAATGTCACTATTAATTTATGGTGGTCTATTTTTTGGATTATATTCAACATTGGAATCATTTATAAACATGTATGTTAGCTCTGATATGTGTTTTAACTTTATCTATTAAATAATTGTAAAATTTTTAGTGTAAAATATTTCCCTAAAAAGGTTTCATGTAACAATTGAAATATGTTTAAGACGTGCTTCTGGAAAAGTTGTTTCCATTTTAAGAAAAAATTTATAATTTTTTTAAAATATTTTTTGAAAAATTAATTTCATTAATTTGTTTCAAAACCCCCATACTAGTCCTTTTAGATGCTCACCCTACGTTTTCAATTTGTTTTTACATTGTTAGTATATTTTTAAAGGTTTGATTACACCTATGTGATGGAAACAATATGAATATTATCTTGGTCATGATTTGAATATATTTATCTGGTTTTCAAGAACCTAAACCTAAAATATTCTTTGTGATGGAATGAGATGTACAATTTTTATTTTTTGAAAAAATATACAGTATGTTTTAGGTGTTGACTTTGGGATTCTGGGGTCAAGGTCATTACATAGGGTAATATATGAATTTAGTTGAATGAGTAAGGGAATATTTTAAATCGTAAACTAATTTATTTATTACTATTTCAGATGTTTTGGGAGGCCCCAATTATAATTAATGATATTATAATTTTCTACGTATTGCAAACTAATTTGAAGAGGGAACATGATTCCCATTTAAAGTGGTATGAATTGTTATTAATTGATTAGGAAATGAAATTATATATATAATATATCAAACATACCATTAGAAACATTTCATTATATTGTTTCATGTTGTGTACCGTTAGATTTTTCATAATTATTATTATTTTTTGTTTTATCAAAGTAAATAGTTTTTTAAAATAATTAATTTACTTTTATTTCTATAAAATTCCCCCTATTACATAATTTTGAAAGGCTAATTCTATTTATTAAATTAATTCTATCTAATAAAATATTTTTATGAAATAAATTTAAAATTTAACATTATAAAAAGTAATGTGTTAAAAAATTTGAGGAAGTGTGTCATTATGTTTATAAATTATGTGTTCAAAGACATTAACAATGTATTTTATTTTTTATATAAAATCATTAAATTTAAAATTGATTTCCCATTTAAAGAAATAAAATAAATTCATTTTTACCATAACAATAATAAATTAATTGAAAATTCCAAAATAAATTTTTTAGTTGAAAATATTAATTTTTTACTTAAAAATATATTAATAGTTTGTTTAAATTGAACTGTTTATTTTGAGAATGTATATATATAAATATTAATAAATATTTAAAAAAATAAAATTTTCATAAACATCTCGTTCTTACATATAGAGAGAAAAATATTATAATTTTCTGAAAATATAATTTTCAATATTTTCTTCAAAACAACAATTTTAGGGAAATAAGAAATAACTCAGAAGATTTTATTGTCATTACAAATCCAAATGAATGTTAATTTGGTTAATTTGTAATTCAAAATTACCCATTAAATAATAGCATGAGTAATGTCTCATTATGGTGTGTATTATGAAATATTTATCAAATATGGTATTAACCAACTATATTTGTGTCTTGGGTATTGCAACAATGAATTTATTGATGACCCTCAGATAATGATTGTTCGCATGTTGTTAAAATCCAATGAGTGAAGCTCTCTATCAAATTTGTGGGGATGTGGGGAGTCAGTTTCCCCCCTTAAAAATCACATGGACTCATTTATACAATTTAACCCCATTATAACCATATTGGTGGTATATATTGATAATCTTATGAGAACATTAAGGTGTTTATGATTAATGAAATGAGAAAATTATTTTCTTAAGATAGTAAATATATAATTGTGTAAAAGATAGGGGATCAATGTTACTATATTAAAATACATATGGAAATATTATTTTCTTTCAGTTGAGCTCAACAACTAGTGAATTATCATCCAATTGATAGAATTTATTTTTTGATATGTGAAATTTTTTTATTCAATAAAAAATGAATATTTAATGTGATGTTTTGACACTACGTAAAAAGATACCAATATGAGAAAAAATTAAAACTAAGGTATTGTTATGTGGATAGATGTTTTTAATAACCAATAAATGATTAAGTGGTAATTGTAAATGTTTAGTAGTGGTCACATGTTTTTCTTCACTAAATGAGGTGTATTTATTTATTGGTGAATTTTTCATGTTGCAATGAACCATTTTTTAAAAGGTTATTATATTCTATAATTAATGATAATTCTAAATTTAAATTTGTATGAGTGATCCAGTGGTGTTAATTAATTTATAGAACGGTGGAATCCTTATGATGATGATTTTGGTTTCTTGACTGTGTTTTGGGGAACACATTAAAATATGATTTGTTTCATATGATGACTTGAAAATGGTTTTTAGTGGGAAATGTAATGTATATTATGATTTTAATAAATATCTAGATAATACAAATGTAACATTCATATTTATGTAATTATCACTCCCTTTTATAGTTGTTGGGGAAATTGGATTCAATTATGTATGATATTGGTGTAGGATTGTTACATGGTTAGTCAAGTATTATTGATTGGAAAATTCATTGTGATTGATCATATCTTTTTTATTTATTATGCTCTTTGAATTATTGGGATAATTCTAATTTTATTGGTTTATACATCTTCCTAAACCTTGGTGGATTAGCCTTTTTGGGATACAGATACTTTATCAGAAATGAGCTAAAGTCCATTAGTGTATGTTTTATTGAATTAATGAAATGTGAAAATAAATGTGTCTAATGATATCTGGAGATTTTTTTTTGGATTGGAATACTTCATAGGTATTTCAGTTTTTTTATTATGTGGGTTCTGATCATTTTTTCTAAAGAATTCATATCATAAAAGATTTTAAAAACATAAACTTGTAATTGGGTACAAGTAATGAACAGGTTCATAGCATTAAATGATTACATACTATGAAACTGGTTCACATCATGAAATGACAATTTTGGTTTTTTAAACATAATGTGATGTCTATTTTAGCATATGTGTCACATGGGATATTATAATCATTAATTGAGGATTCTCAATTTCACCTACATTGTGCGTTGGGGTTTTTAGGGTAATGGTTGAAAGATAAAATCATTATGAAGCCTCTTCTCGTAGACCCTAAGGTGTTTATGTGTGATTTATGGTGATTGTTTCCTTCTTAGAAGCCTTGGTGTGGTGTTTGACCTCTACTGAGTTCTACTACATTGTTTTTTCTCCTTAGTTTTTTATAATCCTTTATTGTGGTGTTATATCCTCTTAGCTGTTGGAATGGGGTTGTGATCTTGACTCCTTTGTGATCAAGATTTTCTTTATTGATATCCTTTACCTTCATTTCATTATGTCTTTTCAACATTTGGGGTGTATATTTGAGCTCTATATTGAGATTTTTATTCTATAACTATTCATTAAATGCTATTTCCAAATATATATAATATAATTGTGATCATGTTGATATTCCATGGAACAAACCAAATAAATCGTTAAATCTATATTTAATGAAATTTAAGTGATTAGGCATACCATTAGACCACATTTTATCAATTGGTTTTGAGACCTTAGTTACAGAAACCCTCACAACGAGCCTTATCTTTATGTTTCAATGTATCAAAAATTATGAAAATTAGGATTTGGAATAATAATGTGATTTGGTAATTTTTCATGTTGTTGATTGAAAATATAATTTTGATAAATGGTAACTTTGAATTGAATGACTATGCTGGCTTATCTTGTTGCGAGAGAATCTAAAAATTGAAAATCTATTCCTGTTCAATATAAGGAGATAAATTAGACAACTAGGCATTTAGTATGATTGGTGATGAAAGGTATTCATGGATTTCTTATTTATATGTTTGTTGAAAGGATGACTTAGAGCTTAGAATACCGTCTCCTTAAATGTTACACTTGTCGTTTCTCCTGGAATAGGAAAAAACAACAATTAAGAATTCATTTACCAATTATGATGTAAAACTGGGAATATGTGAGTAACTATAGCATGGGAATTCATAGGGAGAAAAGAATGAGATGGTTACCTTCCCTTTATCATTATTGATCACTGTTAAAATGTTAGCAAATCATGTATGGTAATTTTCTTGTATCTCTATTTTTTTATTAGATACTAATAAAATATATATTTCTAATACATAAAGATAATTTGTCTGATAAAGACATCTAACATGGATCCAAATTAGGTTTGGTTGTCCCCATGTGTCACCATGAATCTTGAGGTTCGATTGATTTATTTCATGCATTATTTTAATTTGTTATATAATATCATATTATTGGTTAATTTAATTTACGTTCAATATGATTTGTTTTTTTTAGGCATGGTCTTTTTAACCTACTAAGTCAGTAATACACTGTTCAGTCCACCATTAGATACCTATGAAGATTTCATGTATGAAGGATTGGGTAAGGGAATATGATCTTGTTTTTTTGGAAATTCTAAAACATGGAGAGTGGATCGATGTGGGGTTGAGGACATAGGACTCTTCTATTTATACATTATATTACTTATATTATCTATATGAACTTCATAATGAAATTTAGTTAAATTTTACCCTATAATTACAATATTATATTATTTTTTGATGGTTCAATTTATGTTCATTGTCAAGCCCTTCCCATTGAATGTTATATGGTTTCTATTTTCAAATGGTACTCTAATATTTATATTATTAATTATATATTATAACACTTTATCAGAAGGTGTTGTCTCCCCACTATGCTCTCTACACCCCCTCTACTATTCAGTAACCTCTGATATATGGGTTAGTGTTATAGTGGTCTAGTAACAAGCAAAATTTGTCAATGTGATAGAGTGTTAGGTGGGGGATGTTACAAAGTGGTATCAGAGGGTAGGTTTTCAATTGAAAATTATTACCATTTTGGAAATGTATGAATGATACTAGGATTATGGTAGGATGTTGTAAGGATGTTTTTTGGGGATTATCTAATCCATCTATATGGGGAAAGCCGAGTACCCAGGTATGGGATTATTGTTCATGTTTATACTTGTTACAATTGATGTTATATTACATCTTGTGATCCACATAATTTGTAATGTTATTATTTTATTGATTTAGAATTTTATCATGGTATAATAGGATAATACAATGCATGAATAATGATAGTTATATTGGGTTTCGAAATATATATTTATATAAATTTTTCCTGATTCAAATTTATTTCATTTTCTAAATTTTATGATATGAACAATGAAATGAGATTTTGGTTATATCAAATAAATGGAATGATAGAAATGATGTGTTATGAAAATTCACATTATAATCAATCATTATAGAGACCAAGAAAAAGTTTTTATATTTTTCTGTCACCTGTTGAGGTTGACCTTAATGTTAATATAGTCTACTATTGAGGGTGGTTGTCTTGTATAAAGAATTCCTCCACCTCTTCATTGAGTATGTAATTAGGAGAGTGTCAGCCATAATTCTATGAACATAGTTGATCCATAGCATCCAAAATCGTTTAGTATTCATATGGATGAAATGATTTTTGATATATTCATAAGGTTCCTATGATCCTTGGGGAGGGATAATCTTCGCACCATACCTCTAATGTCTGAGCTATAGAGAATGTTTCAACAGAAATTAAGAATATATTCATTGGGTATGGTGGTCCCTAGAATGATTAGTTCTAGATTGAGTAATTTCATTCATTCATTAATCATAAGGGATACTCACTTATATGATGGTGAATCATACTACATACATTCTTCATGTACTGACTAAGGGTTTGTGTGACATTGTAACAAAAGGTGATCATCAGGAGGCTTGAAACAAGAAATTCATTGGGGGATGTTTCTGAGCCAGACCTATCCTATAATTTTATGGGATGATAAGGATCATGATTTCATGGACCATTTGTTGGAGGGAATTTCATTTATCAAATATTATAGTCATTTTAGTTCCATTCACTAATTTTCTCCTTCATTAGTTGTTAAATGGAGTAGTTAGCATTAGAAATTTATAGGATGGGATTTTGTTATGATATTATCATATGTGAATATCATTCACCTTATGTACCTTCAAGGGTATTATGAATTAGACACCCATCATGAGGGGATCTAAGAGAGACCCCTAGCAGTGGTAATGTACATTCAGCAGTGTGATCTAGGAGATCATAATATAATAGATGAATGTTCTATGGAAACCATTATTCCACATTTATTCCTGGGTAGAGAAGTGAATGAAGGGGAATTAGTCTCAAAATCTTGTCTAATAGATGTTATTTACTAGTGTAAAGAGAAGAAATAAATTCTATTATTTTCCTTACCTGACAGTGCAATGTCATTCTTGTGGAAGGATGGGCCATCTTTAGTTGTTCTGTATGATATCACAATACAAGATAAGTTGAATGTAATTTTTATAGAAAACAATTTTAGGTATTGACATAGCTACCCCTCAATATACTGGTTGTTGGTGTTCCACTAATAGTTCAGGTCAATGTATAGTATGTTTTACTTAATTGTAGATGTGGTGATACCTCTTAGAGGTAGTAGAACATGGGTAGTGACACTAAGTCCAAGTGAATAGGGGTGGGTCATTTTCATTCTAAGTAAACTATTATATATTTCTTGGATATTGGTTCTTCTATAGATAGTGGTAAGATTATTATATCATCTACTATATATTTTTTTTATCATAATTACATTCGATTCAATCTCTTCATTTAAGAAATCTTTTGGTCTTTGTTATGGAAATCATAGATGGTGTACTCACTATCGGTTCAAAGTTGGAAGTGTGGTCAGAGAATATCAATCTCTTCAAGGATTTTTATCCTAAATTGGTTGTTATCCTTTATTTTGGAAAATGTTAGTGATGGAAATGATAGTTTTAGATTTTAGTTTGGGTTTCCATTCTTCATTTTCTTTCCAATCTCACATCAATTGTTGCTTCGGTTGAGTCACATATTTATCCTCAGAATTATATATTTATTTTAGCCAAGGTGAGTGGGATCCTCATGATCTTCATGTCAGAAAAAATTAGTTATGATTGTATTTTTTCATTTCTCATATACTATGCCTTTCTTGAGATATTAGGAAAATTTAGTATGATACTTTTCCTCTAGTGGTAGACAGCATTTGGATTTTTTTTCTTGATGACTTCTATATGTTACCACACAAGTGGCTGATTGAGTTAATTATAGTTTTCATACTGGGAGTAAACCATGTTTCCATCCTCCCTTACAAAATGGAACCCTCAAAATGTAAGGAGTTAAAATATTAGTTAGAATATATAGAATAAATAGGATTCATACAACAACTTATTCCATATTAGGGTTCTCCAATCCTTTTCTCTAAGAAATATAGTGGGACATTATGCTTATGTGTGGAATATTAGAGATTGAACCAAATGATGGTAAATAAATTCTATCTTATTTCATCCATTAATGTTCTCTTCAGTCATTTGTGAGGTGATTGGATTTCCTACTAGATCAAATTGTGTTATAGGAACCAACAATTTAGTGTGTGACCATTTGAAATACATTTTAATTCATTCAAGAGTTTGTATGTGTTAAATGAGTTTGTGGTGATGTATTTTAGTCTGACAAATACCCTAGAGATATCCATGTCCTTGATGAATTAGAGCATTCATATAGTTTGGTATCAGTTTTTGTGGTTTTAAGAAAGGAAATATTGATTTAAATTTATAGAGAATTGGATTTACACGAACCTTTCTAAATGAAGTATCTAGACTGATTATGTGAACTTCTTAGGTCATTTCACCTCATAGGTTGTAGTGTCGGTGGACCTAAAAAAATTTACAGCTATGGTTTATTGGGATCATGCCAATATAATCTTTTAGATTAATATATTAATGGGTTTACAAGGACTTTATCGGCATTTCATTCATGAATTCTAACATATGGAACTATCGGTATCTAGGATGGACAAAAATGGGGTGATGTTGGTTTTGTTATAGTATTATGAGAGTTGTTTTATGATATAAACAGTATGAAAACCCCATAATATATATTCACCATACCAGTTTTGATTACGGAACATATCATGTACTATAACACATCCTGTAATGCCCCGACCCCAGTTACCCAGAGTTGGTGCATTACTTCGTAACATTGGCATGATCACAAATGATCAAGTCTCGAAAGACCGATTAGTTTAGTAGCCTTGGAAACACTAGATACATTCATAAGTCTTTCATTACATCATAAAGTAAAAAAACTAAAATAACATGGTATTCATAGTCCACACTAATATCCCTTTCTGACTATCCCTGTATGTCATTCATAAAATACTTCTTCACATCCTGGAAAATATTAAAACATTGAAAGGGGTGAGCTCAGATGCTCAGTAAGGATAACAATATTGTGGAAGCTTTCATAAATAAAGATTAACATTTAAGGTAATGTATAACTAAAACAAAAGCCTTTTTAAACATTAACTTCAAGATAATATGGAAAAAATAAAATTAAATAATGCCATTTACTTACTCACATGGATATTCTACAAGTCGAATAATCACATGAAATATAAATAACCACTTTCATAATGATGGAATGCATAATTCCATACTATCATAACCACGTAGCCAAGGCCTCGTTCCAAGACCAGAAATAAGATTTTTTCAAGGCCTCATGCCAAGACACTAGTTTGTCTCATGAGACCTACCGATACATCGAGGAGCTATAGCGGGCTCCACCCGTCACTTATTAAGTCCAATGCATTCCTCATATGAATAGGTTTAAACATATCATAAACCATAACATAATCGTATCACAGAAAAATTCATAAAATAAACATAACATTTCCACATTTAAATCAAAAGATATCAATACAACACATTGATATAATAAAAACACTTTCAAAACCATTTTTAATACCAAAATAATGGAAAATTAAAACTTTGTATTTATTTTTCATTTAAAAAAAGTTATGGCTTGTAGAGGAAGCCGAAACTCAAATAATGGTCACGGTGGTGGAGAAGTCGTGGTCTCCGCATACGTAAAAAAAACATTCCTTTTTGTCGTTTAGTAAAAACACTTCGTATAAAAGATTCCGTTTGAATAAAAGTAAAAGTCAAAGGGGTTTATACACCGTATAAATGAATGTTGTTTATAAAACCAAATATACCTCAATGAAAGGAGATTGAGATGAAGTCCTTACAAAGTTCATTTTTAAAATAAAATAGATCTATTATGTGTATTAATTATAAGTACACATTAAGAAAGTAAAAATACAAGATATTAAATAATAATATCATGACATAATTTGAAATTAGGTGATCAACCCATAGAATGGAAATTGGGTTAAGAAATTCCCTTACCTCGTGTCCGACTTGACTCGATCGTTCTTTAACCTCCTGAATAATAAACTATATTTAATTTCTACTTGCTTAAGAACCTTTTTCAAGTTCATTATTCATTTTATATCACTTATTACAATGTTATGAACATTACGTAATTATTTATGTCAATAACGGTCGTTTTGTCGATCTTAGGTACTTGAGTCAAAAATAAACTTCTTATAATTACACGTTGTTCATGTGGTAAAATATCCATTATATCCAGAATTATATTCATTATGTAGATATAATATATATCATATATATTCAGTATATACATTTATTTATAATATTACATAACATTTATAGGTAAGAAATGAAATGCACCGTTCATGGAGACGGTAAGTCGTACGTACGCATGAACGCTACTTTCTTTTCTATTTCAAATTTAATGGAATGAAATTATAATTATATAAATGTATAATATAATTCTAGTATAATATAATGTACAATACCATTTACTCTATCCTTTATACATCCCACATATGGCATTAACGATTCAAATCACTTTGAGGGGGCGGTAGTCCGCACTTCCTAAAATGAAATTATCACGTTTACCCATAATGGAAATAATAAAATATGACATAAATGAGAAATACAAAAGCATAAGGAAAACATAAACATAATATATATATCATATATTAAAATAGTGTAATCAAAATGGCCACCATTAGAGGTGTTATATGAGTGTTGAACAATCATCCTTTCGTGAGGCAGAAATTCTCCATCCACAGAAACCATATGTTCTTTAACCATTAGATGTAGGTGTGTGTAAGTGTACCTATAGTCCTTCTTATAATAACATCCTAGTATATTTAGTATACTGGTGTTGTTACAAAATAAATGAATAAAAAGAGTTAAGGGGTTTGGAGAAGAAAAAAAAATAAAAGAACACAAGAGAAGACATTACCTTAAAATCGGGTAACTCTTTTTTGATTTGAGCCAAAGGCTTCCTTGGGAAGAATTATGCCCACAGTGAGGCTTCTAGGAGTAATATAGGGAAGTTTGTAGAGTATTTTTTCAGAGTTTGGCCGAGAAAAATGGCTTGAAAGTGTGAATAAGGTGGGATTGGGGGGGGCTTTTATAAGAGGAGAGAAGGGGCACTCATGAAAAGATTGAAATGTTACTTTATTATGAAATTCTTTTCAAATTATATAGGTCCCACAATGATATATTTCAAGGATAAGGTGATAAGGGTTCTAAATCTACACATCAAATAGGTTTTTGAAAAGTTTATTCCTTGGATTTTACATTATCTTTTCATTTTATTTAAATAGTTAATTAATGAGGTAATCGCTGCATCATAATGGTGTCGTAAATAATTTAATTTATTTAATGTCTAAAAATTATAAAAAAAATATCATGATGTATGAAATCTTTTTATCTTCCTAATGAATATTTATAGTAAAAAATATGACTTGTATAACCCCATTTAAAAATTGTTTTAGTAAAACAACTCATGTTTGTGACATTCTTATTTTAACATTAAATAAAATGTTTTTAATGTCATTTTCCTACCAAAGTGGCTCCATGGGGTCCCCATGTTGACCCATGGATTGTATTGGTCGTACATGACACATCCAATAGTATTAGGACAAGTTTAAAGGTATTTTCATATTTTTTTAATATCATTTTTACCTTAAACTTCACTAATTACCTTTAATCGCGATTAATTAAACTTAAAAGTTACTATTCACCAAAAAATTATTTTAATCCCATTGAGCCACATTTTACTTCCTAATTACAATCATGTATGTCGGATTTTTTAAAATCAAATCACAGAAGTGGTAATGTTTCATTTAAACGAAAAATCAGTTTTTTATCTACCACTTAGTGGTTTCACTATTCATCAACAATTGAAGTTTTTCAGAACAATGCCAAAATTTCACCCTAATATATAATTGATATTCCGAATTCAAAAATTCTTTCTATTTTACAAAATTCCAAAAATATAAGTTGCATTAATTAATTTTATAATTAATTCCCGATGTCACAACAAATAGCGTGTTTTTTAAAAACAATATATATCAAAAGATTGACAATTGTTTATGTCCAATTTCAAAGTGAAGTTAATTCTAATGAATACCATTGGATAAAATGGTAAAAATATATTCTAATTATACTTTAAAACCACTCAATAGTATAATTTATCACTATAAATTATTTTGATCAAAAAATATGTTTTAAGTATTTTTCACTATAAAAAATGGATGTTCTCAAAAATTTAAAAAAAAAATCAACATAGGATAATTTCGATATTACGAATACAAAAATGAAGTCCATATTGAAATATAATATTTCCATAATTTTAAAAAGTGGGTATTACTGTTCATAATGGTTACTTTGATTATTTGCGGTTTGTTAGAACTCGAACTTGCGTACAATGCAAGCTAATGCATTATTGAATGGGAAGCGTATCGTGGAAGCTCGGGGTGTTACATTCTACCCTCGTTCAATAAATTGCATCCTCGCAATTTGATATTTTCCTTTGAAAATAAAAGGTTGAAAATAGAAAATACCTTTTTCTAAAACCCACATTGGAAATAAGGTTAAAAAAAATATAACATTAAAAGAATGAAAGAGAAGTACAAAGGTCACCTGAGATAGCCCATACTAGGATTCTATGAAAATATGGATATGGAAGAAAAAAAACCATCAAGGTTTGATGGAGAGTAGTAGAAAACAGGATTAGGAGAATGTTAACCATAAGAAAATCACAAACTTGTGATTGGTTAAATGGTCATTGAATCCCCAGTTGGAAAAGTTAACCGGCAACGTTTTTGTTTTAAGTTACCTTTTATAATGATGAGGAATTTATTTAGGATATTTACTAAGAACGTAAGGGAATATACATACTTGTCATGTAGACTTTCATTCTTTAATAAATTTTTACCACAAACCCATCTTTCACTCCAAATGGTAACAAAACTCAAAAATATTCTATTTATCCTAATTATATTGGGTTATAAATATTACCACATACCATTTAGATTAGGAAAAATATTTTGTAATAACCAGGGACTTCCTGTAGGCTAGTGGTAGGTAATAAAGGCATGTCGCACTATGGTTGTGGGTTCAATTCCTCCAGCTTTGTCCGATGCGATGGGTTATGCCCCACCCTGCAGGTTGTCCTTTTCCTAAAACTATAGTATTATAATATTCCAAAAATAATCTTCAGAAATGTTTTAACCATAAACATTACTATCCAAAGATCAACTTAATCCATTCCAACCTTTATATTTATCCAAAATACCTCTGTCCATACTTTCTCTAAAAAATCTCTAAATTCCAAAATAAATTGTAACATCAGATTCCTCAAACAAATTAACGTTTCTCTTTTTGTCACATAATAAAAATATTATTACCTTCATCATATTAAAACCTTACTGAAACAACAAGTATTGCAGTACAATTATTCTTATAAACAAAAAAATAATCCTTGAGTCCAAAAGAACCAATACATTAATTATTCCACTTCAACTGTCATAATAGCATAAGATTGGTCTTGATCCCTTTGCCTTTTCTGAGGTAAGTTTCCCTGACGCTTAGAACATTCATTTGCATAATTCCCCATTTCCCTACAATTGTGGCATTCAACATTGATAGCCTCTTTCTTTCCCTTGCAATCACGCGCACGGTGACCTTTTTATCCATATTTATAACAAACTCTCATTCCTTTTAGGCAAGTACCAGGGTGATTCTTCCCACAATTATCGCATAATGGAAAATCCTTCTTTCCCTTTTTCCCTTTATCTGTCTCATGTTCCACCGTTCTCTTCTTATCTTACTTTACTTTATTGTCATAAGATTTAGAAAATTCATTTTCTGTCTTGATAGCACATGAGACAATATCTTCGTATGATGAGAATGATTGTGAGACTAAGGCTCGATGGAGAAACGGTTTTAACCCATGAAAGAAACGATCAATATTACTTCTTGGGTTACGTATATAATCTGATGCATGCCTTGCTAACCGTGTAAAGTTAGACTCATACTTTGCGACATTCTCATCCTCCTTCTGCCTCAAACTTAGAAATCACATTTCCATATCTACTCTATGGTCACAAGGGAAGTATTTTTCTAATAAAATGTCTTTGAACTCCCTCCATTCCATACTTGATACTTCTTCATCTTCCTTTTTTGATTTGAATCAGCGACCACCATGGATCAGCATCTCCAGTGAGGTGGTAGACATCCATGACAACTTTCTCCCTTTCGCCACACCCCAAGGAGTGGAATATTTTCTCTACGGAGTTTATCCATTTCTCAGCTACTAATGGATTTGTATCCCCATTAAATGTTGGTGGTTGTTGCCTCATGAAGCGGTCTAACATTCCTTCCACTAGGCTCCATTTCTAAACAATGGCATAAACTAGATTAGTTTATGAATCAAAATACATAATTCCATATTGTAAAATACCTAACATAATTTTAACTACTTATGGATATAATCCATAATCATAAAAAGAAATGTTTTCTTTGAGGAATTATATACGCATAAACCCTTCATAATGGTCTATAATGAAAATCAGAATTATCCTAAGCATATCCCCCGGGAGTGTCGTAACCAAGAGTGCAGCAAGGCCCGTTGTCGTGCACCAGTTCCCGTTCGAGTCTAGCTCAAAGCTGTGTTTTTGGGTTTTAGCCCTCGGTACATCTGTGCCAGAGCCACCTCTACCTGCTCGTATCCAGACAGGGATGTATTTCACGGAAAACTCACAAAATCTCTATAATACCAAATTTCTAGGAAGTTCTTCTATACTAATCCTCAAAGTCTATCTTTGTGATATGTGCTCTAATTAGAGTTTATCTAAATCTAGCTTCCAAGGTTAGTACTAAACTACCTTTGATACCAACTGTAAATCCCCAAACCCAGTTACCCAGAGTCGGTGCATTACTTCGTAACATTGGCATGATCACAAATGATCAAGTCTCGAAATACCGATTAGTTTTGTAGCCTTGGAAACACTAGATACATTCATCAGTCTTTCATTACATTATAAATTAAAAAAAACTACAATAATAGGGTCTTCATCGTCCAGACTCATATCCATTTCTGACTATCCTTGTAGGTAATTCAGAAAATACTTCTTCACATCCTAGAAAATATTAAAACATTGAAAGGGGTGAGCTCAGATGCTCAGTAAGGATAATAATATTGCGGAAGCTTTGATAAATAAACATTAACATTTAAGACAACGTATAACTAAAAAAAGCCTTTTTTAAACATGAACTTCAGCATAATATGGCAAAAATAAAATTAAATAATGCCATTTACTTACTCAAATGGATATTCTACTAGTCGAATAATGACATGAAATATCAATAACCACTTTCATAATGATGGAATGCATAATGCCAGACTATCATAACCATGTATCCAATGTCTCATGCCAAGACCACAAATAAGATTTTGTCAAGGCCTTGTGCCAAGACACTAGTTGGTCTCATGAGACCTACCGATGCATCGAGGAGCTATAGCGGGCTCCACCCGTCACTTATTATGTCCAATGCATTCCTCATATGAATAGGTTTAAAAATATCATAAACCATAACATAATCGTATCATAGAAAACATGCATAAAATAAACATAGAATTTCCACATTTCAATCACAAGATATCAATAAAACACATTGATATAATAAAAACACTTTCAAAACCATTTTTAATACCAAAATAAAGGAAAATTTAAACTTTTTATTTATTTTTAATTTAAAAAAAATTTATGGCTTGTAGAGGAAGCCGAAACTCAAATAATGGTCACGGCGGCGGAGAAGTCGTTGCTGCCGCTTACGTTAGAAAAACATTCCTTTTTGTCGTTTTGTAAAAACACTTCGTATAAAAGATTCCTTTTGAATAAAAGTAAAATTCAAAGGGGTTTATACACCGTATAAATGAATGTTGTGTATAAAACCAAATATGCCTCAATGAAAGGAGATTGAGATGAAGTCCTTACAAAGATCATTTTTAAAATAAAATAGATCTATTATGTGTATTAATTATAAGTACACATTAAGAAATTACAAATACAATATATGACATAATAATATCATGACATAATTTGAAAGTAGGTGATTAACACAAAGAATGGAAATTGGGTTAAGAAATTCCCTTACCTCGTGTCTGACTTGACTCGATCGTTATTTAACCTCCTAAATAATAAAATAGAGTTAATTTCTACTTGATTAATAACCTTTTTCAAGTTCATTATTCCTTTTATACCACTTATTACAATGTTATGAACATTATGTAATTATTTAAGTTAATAAAGGTCGTTTTGTTGATCTTAGGTACTTGAGTCAAAAATAAATTTCTTATAATTACACGTTGTTCATGTGGTAAAATATCCATTATATCCAGAATTATATTCATTATGTATATATCATATATATCATATATATCCAGTATGTACATTCATTTATAATATTGAAAAACATTTATAGGTAAGAAATGAAATGCACCGTTCATGGATACAGTAAGCCGTACGTACGCATGAATGCTACTTTCATTTCTATTTCATATTTAATGGAATGAAATTATAATTATAAAACTTTATACTATAATTCCAGTATAATATAATGTATAATACCATTTACTCCATCCTTTATACATCCCACATATGGCATTAACGATTCAAATCACTTTGAGTGGGCGGTAGTCCGCACTTCCTAAAATGAAATTATCGCGTTTACCCATAATGGAAATCATAAAATATGACATAAATGAGAAATACAGAAGCATAAGTAAAACATAAACATAATATATATATATATATCATATATTAAAATAGTGTCATCAAAATGGCCACCATTAGAGGTGTTATATGAGTGTTGAACCATCATCGTTTCGTGAGGCAGAAATTCACCATCCACAGAAACAGTATGTTCTTTAACAATTAGATGTAGGTGTGTGTATGTGTAGCTCTAATCCTTCTTATAACAACATCATAGTATATTTAGGATACTGGTTTTGTTACAAAAGAAATGAATAAAAAGAGTTTAGGGGGTTGGAGAAGAAAAATAAAATAAAAGAACACAAGAGAAGACATTACCTTAAAATCCGGTAACTCTTTTTTGATTTGAGCCAAAGGCTTCCTTGGGAAGAATGCTTCCCAAAGTGAGGCTTCTAGGAGTAAGAGAGGGACGTTTGGAGAGTATTTGGTCAGAGGTTGTCCGATCCAAATGGCTTGAATGTGTGAATAAGGTTGGAGTGGTGGGGGCCTTTTATAAGAGGAGAGAAGGGGCACTCTTGGAAAGATTGAAATGTTACTTTATTATGAAATTCATTTAGAATTATAAAGGTCCCACAATGCTAAATTTAGAGGATAAGGTGATAAGGGATCTAAATCTACTCATCCAATTGGTTTTTGAAAAGTGTAAGCCTTGGATTTTACATTATCTTTTCATTTTATTTAAATCGTTTATTAATCAGGTAATCGCTGCATCATCATTGTGTCATAAATAATTTAATTTATTTAAGGTATAAAAATTATAATAAAAATATCATGATGTAGGAAATATTTTTATATTTCTAATTAATATTTATACTCAAAAATATGACTTGTATAACCCCATTTAAAAATTGATTTAGTAAAACAACTCATGTTTGTGACATTCTTATTTTAACATTAAATAAAAAGTTTTTAATGTCATTTTCCTACCAAAGTGGCTCCATGGGGTCCCCAAGTTGACCCATGGATTGTCTTGGTCGGCCATGACAGATCCAATAGTAGTAGGACAAGTGTAAAAGTATTTCCATATTTTTAAAATATCATTTTTACCTTAATCTTCACTAATTACCTTTAATCGTGATTAATTAAACTTAAATGTTACTATTCACAAAAAAATTATTTTAATCCCATTGAACCACATTTTACTTCCTAATGAAAACCATGTATGTCAGATTTCTGAAAATAAAATCATAGAAGTTGTAATGTTTCATTTAAACGAAAAATCGGTTTTTTAACTACCACTTAGTGGTTTCACTATTCATCAAAAATTGAAGTTTTTCAGAATAATGCCAAAATTTCACCCTAAGCTATAATTGATATTCTGAAATCATAAATGAAGTCTATTTTTCAAAATTCCAAACATATAAGTTGCATTAATTAATTTTATAATTAATTCCCGCTGTCATAACAAATAGCGTGTTTTTAAGAAACAATATATATCAAAATATTGACAATTGTTTATGCCCAATTTCAAAGTGAAATTAATTCTGATGAACACCATTGGATAAAACGGTAAAAATATATTCTAATTATACTATAAAACCGCTCAATAGTATAATTTATCACTATAAATTATTTTATTAAAATAGATGTTTTAAGTATTTTTCACTATAAAAAATGGAAGTTCTCAGAAAATTAAAAAAAATTAAACTTAGGATAATTTCGATATTACGAATACAAAATGAATTCCATATTGAAATATAAGATTTATATAATTTTAAAAAGTGGGTATTACTATTCATAACAGCTACTTTGATTAGTCTCGGTGTGTTAGAACTCGAACTTGCGTACAATGCAAGCTATTGCATTATTGAATGAGAAGTGAATCATGGAAGCTCAGGGTGTTACACATCCTAACTTGGACTCATTGGAGTTATGATGCAGGTGAATTTATTTGTTTATTATGGATTTAGACAGCAGAGATAGGATGATAGGAATTATCATACACATAATATGGAGTCCACTACAGTGATATATTCCCTGAGATGTTAGAGATACTGTGTTTTTGTTTAGTGGGTATTTTTTACACCATCCAAGAAAGATTCAAGTAAATCATTTATTAGAGGGACCCGAACCATTGAAATATGAAGTTGTTCATGTATTTGTAGAAATTTCCATATAGATCTGTATTATACACAATGAAAGGTCAATGTCATTGTTGATTACTTGAGAATGGAGATGTAGATGGAAATATTAAAATATAATTTCATTGATTAGAATATGATGTATCTTCTTAAAAACAAGCATCATGATGTTTATGAGTAATAAGGAAGCATATTTTTTACTTCAAAATATATTATACATGAGATTTTGGAATAGATAAAGACTGATGTGTAAACTGATTCACAGGGATTAGCTATGAGAGATAAAATATATAGTGGGGATTCACCACTAAGATGTTTTACTTTAAGTAGTTATGTTATTCATATCCATGGTTATGTCTAGGTTCATTCTGTATTTTTTAGTGAGATCATGAGAGTCTTTCACACTACAATATGGGTGGTACATCCTTGTATGGAAATGTTATATCATGATATATGTATATAGTACATGTGTATAAGAAGGAAAATGAGGTAGAAGTATTCTTACCAATATGTTTCTCTTGTATAAAGGTGAGTGAAAATAATTGGGGATCAATTCGGTTATTAAAACCTTTCATCACTCTAGAATGCGAGTGGGATGATGTGAGAATAGATTTTGTTTCAATTATATCCTGGAAATATCACGATAATTATACAGTATGTATTATCATTTATATATTGATAAAGGTATCCAACATTGTATCCATTAGCGGGTCATTTAAATTTGATGATCTAAGAAATATCTTTTTGTGGAAAATAGTTTGTCTTAATTTTATTTTTGGAGTATCATTTAAAAAAGGGATCCTCGGTTCACATATCCTTTCATGCAAGGTATTTATAATGCTCATGGATGATATGTTATTCTTAGTACAACCCATATTCCTCAATGTGATAGCCAATTTTAATAGGAAATTTAGATTTCAGAGGCTATGTTACAATACAGTGTGTTGGATTTCCTTGGTCTATGAGAGAAACATATGGAACTTGTAGAGTTTGTATATAATAAAAAATACCTTGAATTAGTCTAGATGTATCTTTTCGAATCCTTGTTTGGATTTTCATTCAAATCACCTATTTTTTTGATACTGTTAAGTGATTCAGTACATACTAGACCTAGTCTTGTATTGGAGATTTATGAGGAGGATAGTTTGAACAGGAGGCAGTCAGTGACCACAAATATCAGAATAAAATATTGCACTTATTATTACCGACAACCTTAATACTTTTACATTTTTCGTTATCTTTTCCTTATTGTTTTTATGGGATAATACATAGCCATATGGGGAAATTGGGAACATTAGAACCAAGGATTATCAGGTGGTTTGAGAGAGTGGGGATTTTTAGACTATCGGGATACTGATTTCCCAGGTCAAAATACTACACATCCATGAAATATATGTTTCTCAAATAAAAACACAAATTATACCAAATTTATCCCTCTCATGTGATATATTTTGATCATTTTGACCTTGTTTTATATGCATCCTTTGAGTAGCATCTGATACATATTAAGGAATATAGTTGGGAGTATCATCATGTAAGGATTATTACTCTAATGAATGTGATGTGGAAACAAGGGTTCCATGAGGAGGAGAACTGTGATAGAGAACCTGATATTCAATCTAGGTTTACATTGTTGTTCAGCATGAACCCACATTTATTCATTGAGTTATATTAGTATGAGATGTTATATTATGTTAAAATTCTAAGATCTCATTTTTTTAGGTAGAACCCTCTTCGAATTTGTTTGATAAGCCTCTTTTAGTTAGTTTTATCATCTCTACAACCTTGCGGGTTGATCCTTCTTAGGATAGTAATCATTTTTTCAAAATATGATGTAATTTTCAAGGCTATAATTTTTTTAATTATTCTTATACTCATATTTAATTATCTATGAATTTAAATTGTTCTCTGTGGGATTGGAATTACTCAAAGATATTTTAGGATTTTTCTATAGAATCTAGGATGTGTTTCTTCCACTAGAAACATTAATTTCATGATCTAAATAAATTATATTAACATGTCACTAGGAATTATTTTATGTAATAGTGTTGACTTTCAACCCATTACACATCGTGAAACTGGTTCACATCATGAAAAGGTGGAATATGGAATTTTTACCTCACATTGACAAATTGTTTAGTGTGTATGACATGTGGTCCATTTCCATCTTGAATTGAGTATTGAAATCTATAATTAATTAAGTGTAGTTTATTTAATTATTATTCCCTGAAAATAGTTCATTCATTGTGATATTTCTTCCCTTAGACATTAGGGTGACTCGAGTGAATATTTTGGTGATTCATTTTTCCGAGATGTCTCGGTCTAGTGTTTGATCTCCAATCTTTCACTCATTGTTGTATTCTCATTTATCCTTCTATCCTATATTATAGTTCTATGATATCCTATCATCCATTGAATTAGTATTCTCATTTGGATGCTTCTTGTTTTCTAGTTTCTCTTAATAGATCTCATTCACCTTCATTTCTCTATGGTTTTTTCCCATTGTTTGTGTTTAATTGATCAATTTACATTGGTAGGTGTTCTAGAACCTTTTCCTCAAGTATATTTACTTTTATGTAGGTAGTTAAAATAATTGTGATCACACTAGAATACCAAGACTCTACACCAAAGAAATGAACAATTCTATGTTTGATAAACAATATTGTCTAAGACCTCCCATTGGATCCCTCTAGGTCACTTGTAACTAAGACTGGGCTTCTTTCCACCGACAGAGTGAGGCTTCCCATGATGTTATAATTAATGGATAACTATGAAAATTGTGTTTTTCATTGATAATGTGAATTATGAATTCAATACATTGTGGATTTTAAAATGAATTCAGATCAATAGTAATTTGGGATGGTGTGATTTCTGAGATTTATCATATTGTAAGAGAATCTACAAAATGATAATATATGATAGATTAATATAATGAAATAAACTCAATATCTAGGCATGTTGTATCAGGGGAGATGATGGGAATACATAGATTTATTATATATATGTTTGTTGGGTGGATTCAAGAGGACATAGACTAAATTCTAATTAGATGTTACAATGGTGGATTTTCATGGAATAGGACAACCAACCAATTCAGCTAAGATTCACCCCTTATGGGATGCACATGAGAAGACAAAAGTCACTATAGAATGGGAATGAACCTGGTGTCTTGTTTGAGATGGTTACTGAACTGTTTCAGCGGTACTATATCCTAGGATGATGTAAGAAAAACTATAAAATAATTATCTTGGATCCCAGTTCTATTTTTTTTATACATGTTACATGTTATCCATTCTTAGTCAAGAGGATTAGTCATGTGATGTTGACATATGACATGGATTCAAATCCAATTTGGATATCCCCATGTTTCGAACAAAAAATTGTGGTTCAGTGACATTGTTTTATAGTTCTTGTTAATTTATTATTTCATACAATGTTATATATTTATTACAAGAACCATCATTCATAATAGTTTTGTTTAGACACAGTGGTGTCAAACAACAATATTTTACTCACACCATTTTTCGAATTTCATTGGTTATCCAAGAAGATTTGATAGGTGTAGGTTTGGATATGGGAAAGGGAGCTTGTTTTTGATTTCTTCCCACAACATTTTTTGGACCCTAGATACACGTCTGAAGTTAGGTTCGATAAAAGAGAATTTTGAGTATATAGTTTTTTTATAATTTTATTTTTTTGACTTTCAGCATGAAATAAAATTACATTAAATCATATGATTACAATATTCTATTATTTTATAATGGTTTAGTTTATGTTAATGGTCTATTCTTTCCTAATATATGTTGGTTTGTTTCAATTTATTTCATTACTAATCTATTTATTTCCTTCTCATTGTTTTAAATCTACATTAGTGTATATAGTACAACCAAACTACTATCTAAACCCCCATTATTAATCAGTAGTCTCTGGCACATTGGAAGGCTCACCTAAGGTCCACTATCCAACCTGATTTGGTTGTGTGATTGAATATTGGGACAATGGATGTTAGATGTTGATTATGATTAGGGTAGTAGTTGAATCTTATTTCTTGTGATATGTTGATATATAGTTGGATATCAATGATTATTAGATGATATATTGACATTCATTATATTCACTCTCAAACAAGGGATATAATGGAATTTTAGCTTATATCCCCTTCTCAACCAGAGATCCATGTAGAGATTATTGATAACCTAAATATTTAAAATCCATTATATTACTATCGGTATTATATTATATGGTTTGAATATTTCATTGGGTTAATTACATATGATTTTAACTTAGAAACCTATATTTCATGATATATATAGATGAGTAGATCATCTTGTTTCCTACTTTGAAAACCTGATAGATGAGATTGGTGGGATACGATGTTTTTCTCGTATCCCTAATATAATAATATAGTGGAATGTAATAATCTATAGTTGTTACAATATATCCATTACCCCACATACGGTTTGGAGTGTAAAATGCTTTCAAATGTACAATGTATCCTCCTAGACATGTATTAATGATCATCCAGAAATATATATATATAGACAGATTCCAAGAAATGTTTATTTCTTATTGTCTTTCAATATACTTTTTTACCCAAGTTTTTTTGTTTTTCCCCACAACCAAATCATGTTTCGATAATAAGGTTTGGATATTTGTATTACCACTTGAACATAAGAGATAAATCCCGAAGTGTATATCCTCAAGGACATTTAATATATGAATGGATCTATATTTCACATAATAACTAATGATTTGATAATTTATTGTCAACATTTATGCAGAGTATCTAGGGCGGGATATCTGATTTTTTGGAATTCATTCTATTTTTATACAATAAATACATCATATTTGACTGGCACTATAAATATGACTTATGGACGACTTCATATGGTTTGATTTTGAATATTTATATAGTAATTTTTATGAATATGAAGTCATTATATAAAAATAAATCATTTATTGAATTTGAATATGAAAGAAATTTTTTCTTTAGATTCATCTATTTAATGTGTTAACTATATTAGGTACTATTATTCTCAAACCTTTAGCTACACTCACATGTTGTTAATGTTGTGTTCCTAAATACCAACCATTATGGAAGATGGATGACTACGTATCATGGAGATGAAATGAATATAGATAGATAGTTGAGTGGTGAGCATTATAGTAGCCACCCTTAGACAGTAAGTATTCGACATTTCACCTTCCTTTGAAATATTATTTTTATTCAATGTTGTTGGTTAGAGCATATGAGTAAATTTGATCATGGGTTTTGGAAGTTATTTGGTCAATTTATTTACTATTTATTTTTTTATTATTCATGTTTGGTGGATGTTTTTGTATCTAAATAGGTGATAGTTAGTTCAGTGGAAATTCCTACCATCATTGTGTGGATACCTCTATGATTTTTGTCAGACCCTATCCTAATGGAGATATACCTGGAGAGAACACATGACGATAATTTTAGATATGAATGATTTATATTGAAGTGTAATGTTCGAGTTATTATTTTGGAACATGTGGGTATTGTTTTTGATATTTTATACTCAGTCATATATGGGTTCTCAAGTACATATAATCAAAATAGAGAACAAAATAATGTATTTTATAGTAATCATATTCATGAGAAATAATCTTATTATTGAAAAATAATTGATAACTTAGTGAAATATATATGTTTTTAAATAGGGATCATGTATCATCTAGATCAAATACTTGAATTTTTAAAATCATATTAGATTTGATTCGATCATTGGTTAGTCTATAGGGTTAACATAAATATAGATCTATTATTATCATAGTTCTTACTACATGATTGAGGTTGAGGTTCTATTTGGTGAATAGTGAGAAGGGATTTATAAGATATGTAGTTTTATTTTGCATCAATAGTTGTGATTATGTTTCAATATAGAAAAATATATAGAAAACTATGGAATAACTCCAGCATGATGAATTACATAAGACTCAAGAAGAATTAGATAATTGTATTTTCTACATTTTTTTATTGACTCTATATTTTAAGAAAGATACATTCATTGAATTTTTTCATTAAATGTCAATATTTTATGTTATGGGTTTATGGGAATATAAAAAAGAATTTTTTTAAAATTTCATATTTTTTTTGTGATTATCCATGATTCTAGGTGTTATACCATCAATTTCACTAATATTCTGGTTTTAATAGTTCGTTTATTTTATTCGTATAATTTATATTAAAGTAGAATAACAGAAAAATGGATTGATGTAGTAGTTACCATATATTATTGTATGAGCTTAAAATTATTTCATCATGTGATTGGAATTAACATTGTTAATAGACTCATTATAATTTAACTTTATGTAAAAAATTACACTATTTTCGTTTTCTAAATGAATGGATATAACTTGGGAATTCACCATGATTATTTCATTTTAATAAAACGTCGATTATTTATCATGGTTCAGTATATATGTTTTTAATTGATGATGGATATTCATATAAGGATGGAACAATGATTAAGATCATGTGTTTTGATAGAATCATCAATTGTACACTCCTATTTGTATATTGTTATTTTTTATTAGAATTAGTTTATTTCAGATATAAATTTTAGTTGTTAGAACTGTTAAATTATAAGTTACGTAAAGTGTTCTAATAAAAACAGAGTAATTTAATGTAGTGGTTGAAATAAGCAGGGTCTATATGTGAGACTCATCGGTAGTACCTCACATAATAGATTGAAATATAGCTTGGATGACCCTTCTTTATGTGTTTTGGAAATCATGACTGATCTAGTCAAGTAGTAAATGAATTTTGTAATGATGTTTGAATGGATTATGTGGTCAAAACAAAATTTTCATTAATATAAGTTTGACAGATATATTGAGGGTTTTTTATAATTTTCTCTTAATTAACAATAATAAGATATTTTATTATCACCTTCATCGATTATCACATGTATATTAGTATCTTGTGTATGTTCAACTTATGTAAGGCATTGTATGTTAATGAAGAATATTGAGAGTTAATTAAAAGACCAAAATGTAGTGTCTAAATTTGTGTTATAAATCAAATCCATTAGGGTTTAAAATAATTAGTGATTTTATTTCAACTTGATCATTTATTCCCATGTAATGGATGGGATAACCACATTCTAGGATGGATAAAATTATAAATGACTATGTTGAAAATTAAATGAAATGAAATTATTTATTAAAGGGTATTTTGAGATTAATCTAACATTTATTTTTAATCAGTTCCAATTTCTATTTGTTTCTATCTTGGGCATCATCGGATAGATTTTTGGGTGGTGTTGTTATCTTAACCTACAGGTTTATATATTTTTGTGGTTATGTGTCTTCTATAGACTATTAATTAACTAGTGTTAATGAATCCTTTATATAAGTCAGCATATTCTGATAAATGACATATGGATCATATGGTTTCAATGAGATGTATTTGCATAATAAATTGTAATCCTTTCTGTTTTGGTGGGGGTGTTAATGATATTTCCAAAAGTGGATTGTAAAAATTAGAGAGTTATGTATGAAAATGATGAAAAATTTTCAAACATTCTAATGAAAATATCTTCAATACCTTAATTTTTGTTTGAGTATTTTTTTAGTGTTTTCAATAATTTTTTGATGTGGGAGGACAGATACAACTAGTCCTTGTGAAATGGTCATGGATTATGAAATGTGGTGCTTGTTTCATGTTTAGTTTTATATATTTACTTTTATTGAAGAAAAAAATTTGAGGTAATTTGTTATATTTGTTCTTGAATACCTCACTACACTTTACTTCTAATTTATTTCATATAAATTATTGGAGAATTCCATCTTCTATAGTGAATGATCACTAATTTTCTTTTTAAGGATTTCTGGTTATGTATCATTATAAGAAGTAATAATTTTAATGTTTACTAGATATAATATCATAAATTTCAAAATAGGGGACACTTCTCCACAGGAAAGAATATTAATTTTATGAAGAACAACTATAGAAATTATAAGTTAATTTAATAATGGTAAAATTGAAATTGGCCTCATTTTTCATGAATACATAAAATTTATTTGTCCCTACATTCAGTTTAGGAATAAAGTATTTCATTTTTAGTTGGAGTTTAGGTTTTTATAATATGATAGATAAATTTTATCTAATTAAATGGGTTTTAATATGAAAATTAAAATTCATTAAAATAACTAATTGTCACAAATTTCTTATATTTATTTCCCTATAGTGAAATTTTTCTCATAAACATTAATATAAAATGATCTTTGGAAAACGTGGATTGTAATTAATCAAGGATCCAATAATATCGAGACAAAAACTCAACATGTGGTTATTTTGATAAATTTTCATACATTTTATTTAATTCACACCTTAAAATCCCCTATCCTTTATTATTAAACAATATAGATGAATTTGATTATTATATTTTCATAACATAATCTAAAAACCATTATTTAAATAATTACTTAAAGTGGGTGAAATTATAAGATTTTGTTTTAAGAGAATATATTGAGAATTTTGGAATCACAAAACATACCATAAGATTGTAATAGATCAAAATCACGAATCAAAAATGAAGATCAATGTATGTGATTTATTGTCTATGAAAATTTATAATTTCAACGAGTTTACTAAATTTGGAACTAAAATTCAAGATATGTTACAAAGAGAAAAAATCCATTAATTTTTAGTTAATATTTATATTTATATAGTAATAATAAAAAAAATCATGAATTATTTATACCATTAGTTTTTTTATTTTTTAAATAATTGATATGAGAATATTTTCAATAAAATTTGATAAATGTAATAAATGTTGAAATTGTTATCCGACATCTCATATATTAACATATCTATAAATTTTTGTGTCTATGATAAAATTACAAACAAAAAATTTAATTTATATGATATTTTAGATACTATAAAGATGTTTTTCATGTATGGAAAAAGCATACAATAGTCACTCCCAATAAATCCATCGTGTGTAGATGAAGAATATTACTCTCAAATATAGTGACAGTATTTGGTGTCATATATGAACTATTTGGATTAGAAAATGTGTATTTTGTATAATCCCATGTGATAACTTCCCAATATTAACAATCTTAACAATGTACCATATTGGTGAAAATAATAGTAATTATTCAATTAAACTGTCTTGTTGTGTGGATCAAACTACATGGAATTTACTATGGGTAATACAGAACAACCACAGAGACGTGTGGTTTACATTTTATCATTTTTACTAAATAACACCCCTTATTTCCATGTCATCCACATGTTAATACCCCCTAAAAATTGTGTGTTTTCATCGGATTAATCAGATGATATCCCATGAGATAAAATACATGTAGTCCATCAACATTGATTTATTATCAAGTTGGAATGATGATTTTATAACCACTATAGTGGAATGATGTGGTGTTTTTTTTCTCTGTAGAATGTGATTTGTTCTATTTGGTACCAATATACTCAATGGATATCTACCTCACTTGTGTGGTATCATAAAGAGGTAATTCATTCCACCGATAACTCATTTTACTCCGACCAACGTCCCAAAACCATTATACAAATTATTTGGTCATTTAAAGATAATTTTATGTTTAATTTATGTAATTTATGATTAAATTAATAAATAAATTATTATTATAAAATAATTATAAATAATGTGTGTAAAAAACTGAGGGAAATCATATAACATCCAAGAACACGTACTTTAGGATCTAGTACTAAAAACACTAAATTGACCTTTTTGTAATTCATTTCAACGATCATGACCCAATTATTCACATCCAAAACACACCAAATAAAAATGAAAAATTAGATCACATACACTATGAAGGAACATTTAGTTTTATAGTTTTTGATAATTCGTAAAAATTCACACACGAACAATTCCAATGTATTTAAATGAACATTTCTCCCACTAAACATAGAATTTGTTATTTTAAATTAAGTCATCATCATGGTCCGTATGAAACACTTATACACAAAATTCATTAAACATAATCATAATGACCCAGAGGAATGGAAACATAATAATGGTGAGAACAAATACTCAATAAAGGTAAAAATAAGCATTAACAATTGAATTTTATCAGTGAGAATAATAATTGCATAAGGGTTTGAAGACATATTAAAAGTGGAATTTTTGAATCAAAATAGAAAAAAACCATTAATATCGGCACCATCAAACCTGAAAAAAACGAATAAGGCCTTCACAAGAAAAATAGTCAACTAAATAAATAATTAGGACACATGTGATTTTAATCTTGATCAGAGGATGTAATTAAAATCCATAGCATTAACAGATAATTTTTTTTGTATATTGTTCAATTATCTTCATATAAGCCTTAGCAAACCCTTAATAGTTGAATAACCATACAATTAACATTCATAGCCAATGAATTGGAGTGTTAGTTGGGCCACCCATTATATAAGAAATAACAAGCTCAGCTTACACTATCTAGGTTCACCCATCATAGAGGATATGTCCAAGAACCACATCATGAAAAAAATTAAATACATATTTCATTTGAATATAAAAAACATAATTACTAACACTGTTACTTTATTTATATTATTAAACGATAGAATATATGTTTGTTTTATATGTATCTATCTGAAACATGATTAACCCATGGAAGAGAAAAAGGCTCCATAACATTCTCTTTTTAACACGATTAACCTATAGAAAATAAACGGTTACCATAAATATATATTTTAACCAAGAATAACACATATAAATTATATTGGTTCCATAAAAATAATTTTGAACAGTTTTTACCCATGGAAAATAAATGGGTTCTATAATAATATTTTATAAATTTGATTAAACTATAGAAAAGAAATGGATACCATAATAATCTATTTGATAAAATCATAATAAATCTAGATAAAAAATGAGGGTGTTATAAATAAAAAATATTCACATTAAAGAATAATTAATAATAATTTTTCAGACATTATTGAATGGAAAATACCATTAAAATCATTGAAATCATTCTTTGAAAAAATAACTATTTAACTATGAAAATCATTTTTCATAATTTAAAATTCATAAAATATTTTGAATAGAATTTTCATGCAAAATAACCATATGAAATTTTAAATGAATCAAAAAAATTAGGGTCATTACTATAGGAAAATATGTCTATTAATTATATGTTCAAACAATGATTTCTATCACTATTTTGGTAATATATGAATGGTTATTTTTTGGAAAATGACATGGAGATTACTTTAGAACCATTTTTAATAATTAAATCCATGGGTAAAAATTATTTTAATGACTAAATTTTGGAATGTTAAAAACATTTTATAAACTGCTTTTAGAAAATATGGCTTTTGAAGACAGGGGTATTTACAATATAGATATAAGTAAAGATAAACTTTCATAAAAATATTATTTTGAAATTCTTAGAATATAAAGAGTGGAAAATGAAAGGAAACCATACATTCTCATGACATATATATAGGACAATAAAATTCATTGTTTTTTTTGAGTCATTTATAAGGCCCCAGCCTTAAACTTTACTTAATATTGAATTAAATGAATAATTCACATTGAGGATCTTTTCAGGTTTAGAGTTTTATAGAATTAGATCATAAATTATGAATTATATTCCACATTTAAACAAAGTGGTTACATAAAAGAAAGTATTCATTTTTTCCCATCAACGGAAACATATTTAAAATAAAACATTGATTCTTTCTTGACACTTCCTTGACACTGTCATCATATCACGCACATTTCCCTTGGCATGTGAAAAACATTTCAAAAACATGGGATGAGCATAAAAAGCTCAATAAGGGATATAAAAGTACGAAAATAAAACATTAGTCCATGTATGAAATCATACTTTACTCATATAACATAAGCATTTTAACATACCTTATCAAAACGTGAATGAATCATAGAAATCATAAGGCATAAAGGTAACTTAAGGAATTCAAAACATTATTACGTAGGGAGTAACCCTCTTGGTTACATTTCGAATACCCGTCACAATATATTCCATGAAGTCTCTTTGGAGAAACCTTAACGTTTAACCCCTTCACGTTACCCAATGCATTGGAGAGCTATGTCAGGCTCACCCGCCCTTAGTTTATCATAGAACAACCTGTCTTCATAAACAATGACCAAGAACCGTAACATAATCATATCACATAATATAATCATAAAGGAAAGATAAAATTCCCAATGCAATAACCGTATAACATTTTAAGATATTGAAAATAATGAATCCTTTCTAAAAACCATTTTCAAAACCATTTAAAACATTTAATAAAGAGAATTTTGAATCAAAGTGTCCCATACCAACTTGAAGGTTTTAAAATTTTATACCATTGATATCCATATAAATAAACCCTTGAAAACATTTTGAAAACATGGATATTAATGAGAAATATTTATAAGAAAAATTCATTAAAACATTTAAAGCGATATTTTAGTTAAAGGGTTTTTAACAAAATTAGAGTCACATGAATACAACAATTTAGGAATAACATTTAATCATAACATTATAATATCATGAGAATAAATATATTCATGATATGATATTCCAAATGATATTATATACACTATATAATTGTGAATTGGTTCATAACAACAATGAAGTCACAATAGAAATGTAAAATGAGATGAAATCCCTTATAAAGAAGGTATCCTTTAGGATAAATCAATCTCATAATTATGTGTGAAAATTTTAAATACTCCTAATATAAGTGGATATTAAGTTTAAAACAATCAGACTTCATTCACACATATTCAATGGATGACATATTCAATGTTGAACCAAAAGAAATCGAAATTGGGTTAAAAAGATCCCTTGGTAAAATTTGACAGCCTAACAGCGTCACTTTAAAATTCATAAAATTTGTTGATGAGAGAGAAAATGGTATCTCATCACTTGGACATAAAATTTACATCAATAAGAATATATAAGAACATATCCCAACATAAACAGATGTGAATTAAAAGACAAAACAAAATAAGTCTTTTTAAAAGAGGAGTTTGAAAGGTTCCCTTACCGATTTGGGAAACATTCGAAATGTCCACCCCATGAAAGAAGGTTCATACAATGAAGATGTAACTACCCATAAATGAGATTATATTATAAAAATAATAAAATAATGTGCAGTAAATACACCACACAAAATGAAATAGTGGCCAATGTAGCATTAATCTCACGGGAATAAAAAGTGAGATGAAAATCCCTTACCAAAACTCAGCAGCCTAACGACGCCACTTAAAACATCAAAAAATGGATTTATGAGATCAAATATAGTCTCTCATAATATGAACATAAAAATTACAGAATGAGGAATATAAAATAACATACCAATCATAATAAAGATGAGCTAAAAATGAATGACATAAAAGAGTGTACTTAAAAAAGAAAGAGAGGGGTAGGATCCCTTACCTCAGGTCCGACATGACTCGATCGTTCTTTAATCTCCTGAATAATAAAATTTGGTCAATTTATAATTTATTAAGGGCATACTTTAAAGATTATTATTCAGTTCATATCACATATTATAATTTTATAATAATTGGTTAATAAAGTGAGTTCATATCAGATGTTTTTGTCGATGTTCGGTACATGAGTAAAAATTAAACTTGTTGGAAAAGAATTTTCCATGTAGTTATATGTACAACATATCCAGAGTAGTATTTATGTATTAAATATCATATATATACAGTATATATTAATTTTCTACTATTCCATAGCATTTGGAGAAAAAAAATTAAAAGCACCGTTCATGGAGACGGTAGGCCGTACGTACGCATGAACGATACTTTCATTATTTGTCATATTAATGGAATTAAAACAAAATGAGAGATATATATATTATAATTCCATAATGATATCCATTATTTTTATGTAACATATTACATATATATCCATTATATATATGTACTTATAATAGTACATAACATTTGGAGATAAGAAATGAAGTGTACCGTTCATGGAGACGGTAAGCTGTACGTACTCATGAACGCTACATTAATTTCTTATTTTTTTGTATTAAATGGAATGAAATAATAATTATATAAAGTTATATTATAATTCCATTAGTATATAATATGTAATACCATTAATTCTCTCCTTTATACGTCCCACATATGGCATTAACGAATCAAATCACTTTGAGGGGACGGTAGTCCGCACTTTCTAAAATGAAGATATCATGTTTACCCATAATGGAAACCATAAATTTATGCCATAAATGAAAAATTAATAAGCATAAGGAAAATATAAACATATTATATATCATATATAAATATATTGACATCTTAATTGACACCTTTGAAGGTGTTAAAAGAATATTGAACAATCATCATTTCGTGAGGCAGTAATTCGCCATCCACAGAAACAGTATGTTCTTTAACCATTAGATGAAGGTGTGTGAAAGTGTAGCTTGAATAAATCTTATAAAAACATCCTAGTATATTTAATATACTGGTTTTGGTATAAAAATAATAATAATAATAGTTTAGGGGTTTGGAGAAGCAAAATAAAACAAAAGATCACAAGGGAAGACATTACCTTTAAATCGCATAACTCTATTTGATTTGAGCTCAAAGGCTTCCATGGAAAGGATTATGCCCAAAGTGAGGATTCAATGATGAATAGAGGGATTATTAGAGATGAAATTTGCAGGGTTTTTCCAAGCAAAAGGCTTGATAGGTGTGTGTAAGGTGGTAGAGGTGGGGGCCTTTAATAAGAGGGGAGGAGGGGCACTCTTGGAAAGTTACAAAATATTACTTTATTATAAAATTATTTTCGGATTTTAAAGGTCCCAAAAGGATATATTTCGTGTATAAGGTGATAAGGTTTCTAAATCAACCCATATAATAGGTTTGTGACAAGTTTAAGACTTATATTTCACCCTATCTTCTCATTTTATTTAAATCATTCATTTATGAGGCAATCACTGCATCATCACGGTGTAATAAATAAATTAATTTATTTAATTTATAAAAAGTATAACAAATATCATTATGTAGGAAATATTTTTATCTTTCTAATGAATATTTATAGTAAAAAATATGACTTATATAACCCCATGTAAAAATTGTTTTAGTAAAACAACACATGTTTGTGACATTTTAATTTTAACATTAAATAAAAAGGTATTAATGTCATTTTCTAACCAAAGTGGTTCAATGGGGTCCCCATGTTGACCTATGGATTTTCATGGTCGTACCTAACTCATTCAATAAGGGTGGAACATGTTTCAAGGTAATTTCATATTATTATAACATTATCTTTAACTTAAATTACACTAATTACCTCTAATCGTTATTAAAAACATAAGAGTTACTATTCACAAAAAAATTATTTTAATCCCATTGAACCAAATTTTACATCCTAATTAAAACCATGTATGTAGGATTTTTGAAATTCAAACCACAGAAGTGGTAAAGTTTCAATTAAATGAAAAAACAGTTTTTAAACTACCATTTAGTGGTTTCACTATTCATCAAAAATTGATGTCTTTCAGAAAAAATACCAAAAATTCACCCTAAGATATATTTGATATTCTTAATTAAAAAATGATTTCAATTTTAAAAAATTAAAAACACATAAGTTGCATTAATTAATTTAATAATTAATTCCCACTATCAAAACAAATAGCGTGTTTTTATGAAACAATACTTATTAAAAGATTAACACTAGTTTAAGTCCAATTTCAATGTGAAATTAATTAAAATGACCACTATTGGATTAAATGGTAAAAATATATTCTAATTTCACTTTAAAATAAATTCAAAAGATAATATAATCTTATAAATAAATTAGATTAAAAAGAGGTTTTGAATTAAAATATAACATTTTTCACAATTCATTAAAAAAATGAACTTTATCGGAAAAATACCAAAAATTTACACAAAGTAAATTTTGATGTCCTGATTCTAAAAAAGAATTTTATTTTGTCAAATATAACACACAAAATTGTCAAAAAGTGGATTTAAACAAGTTTCTCCATCAAAAGTCGGTTAATTGACCTTTTAAAGAATATTAGAATATTTACGCTTAAAGTTGGATTCATTCGCATTTTTGATCCTCTAACATTTATTGTAAAAAGTAAAAATATTTGAAATATATATATAAGAATTTTTTAGTTAGATCGGTTCATTCCCACCATTACAACGGCTATGTGTTAACTACCATTTAAAATAATATTATTTTATTATTAGAGTGCAACGTAAGATTCCCAAGAAACTTGTTGTTGCGTATTGGGTATGCCATCGAGCATAGCGTCCCCTTTAAAGTAATATTAAAATTTTATTCACAAATATGGATAAATGTGAAAATTTCATATTCTTTATTTACCTGGGGTGTTACATCCTTCCCCCCTTTTTGGAATTGCGTCCTCACAATTTTAAAATTGGGCTTGGAAACTTCATTGAAAATCCCACATCTGAACAAGAGTCAGTAAAACAATCACCTTAAAATAAATAAAGAGAAGTACAAAGGACGCCTGAGTTAACCCATACTAGGATTCCATGTTGGAAAACATGGATATGGAGAAAAAAACAAACGGTCATGTTCTGAGGGAGAGTGATATTAAACATGTCTAGGAGAAAGTTAACCATATGAAAATCACAAACTTGTGATGGGTTAAACGGTATTTGATTCCCCAGTTGGAAAAGTTAACAGACAACATTTTTTATTTAAGTTACTCTTATTGAGGAATTTATTTTTGAGCTTAACTAAATCATAATGAAACAAACTTAATTGTCACGTAGACTTTCAACTTTTACTAGATTCCTTAATCAAACTCATATTTTCTCTAAAAGACGAGTATTCATGAAGACTTGTTCTCATTATGAGTACTATAATCAACTTCTTGAGAATAACCAAATCCACAAAATTGAAATATATGTTTCCCATGTCTTTAGACAAAAAACAAAACCAAAATTGTTAGTATGAGATCAGATAATCCACAAAAGTATAATACTTTAAAAAATGAAAATCTATTCCTAATCTCCAAAATCATTCCAACAAAACCCAATGTTCAAAGAAGGCCATTCGATAAAAAATTGTCCATAAAATTCATCATTGTAAACCAAACTAAGATTGAAACCTAAATATTTGAAGGACTTAATCACATAGTCTTCCAAGGTACAAATTATCTTTTATCTCCAAATAATATCAGTTGATCTTAAATTCTCATATTGAAAAGTAATTAACCTAATCACATATCCTCCATGATAGGTTAATCCTTTCCATAGATAACACAAAATACACTTACTCTTGATTCATAAAATCATCTAACTAAAAATAATTAGTCAAAATAACCAGGGACATCACGTATTCCAGTGGTAGGCAATAAATACCAGTCGCACATTGGTTGTGGGTTTGATTCCCACAGCTTTGTCCGACGTGACGGGTTGTCACACAGTCTGCGTTTTGTCCTTCCAAAACTATATAATTCTTAAAAAATTCCCCAAAATGAGATAAAATCTTCAAAAATAATCATAACAAATTTCAACCTCAAGTTTATCTCATGCCTTGGATTTTCCATCATAACATATAATAACCCATAATTACCTCAAAAGTAAGGTAATATAAACTCAAATGGTTACCTTTATAATTATTTCCTGAACATCCACATCGATCGGTCATCTCGTACATGATGCATTATAGAACATACCAAGGTTCAAGTGGTTAATCATGACTCCTTGATAGTTGGTTTAGAACAACCACAAGTTTTCTCATTGAATCCCCCATTTCATCCAGTCTCTTAATTAGAGAACCACCACAGTTTCATTCAAACCTATTGTCACTTTGGTGCCTTCTAGATCCATCCATTCACTGAAAACAAAAATGTTAATGTGAGTATATCAACAAAACCATCATGTACTAATGAGGAAGATAAACACTTTGACATACTTACTCATTCACTTTATCTAAAACTAGGACTCTTTCTAAAAATCCTAACATTTATGGTAATGTCACTTATGCTAAGAGAATACCATAACCTCTAATGTTATCTAAACCGACCTCTGATACCAACTATAAGGCCCCATCCATAAAACATACTTAATATTGAATTAAATGAATAATTCACATTGATGATCTTTTCGGGTTTAGAGTTTTAGAGAATTATATCGGAAATCATTAATTATATTCCACATTTAAACAAAGTGGTTACATAAAAGATAGTATTCATTTTTCCCATCAACATAAACATATTTAAAATGAAACATGGATTCTTTCTTGACACTTCCTTGACATTATCATCATATCATGCACCTTTCCCATGACCTATGAAAAAATTTCAAAAACATGGGATGATCATAAGAAGTTCAGTAAGGGATATAAAAGTATGAAAATAAAACATTAGTCCATGTATTAAATCATACTTTACTCATATAACTTAATCATTTTAACAAACCTCATCAAAACATGAATAAATCATAGAAATCATAAGGCATAAAGGTAACTTGAGGCATTAAAAACATTCTTACGTAGGGAGTAACCCACTTGGTTACATTTGGAATACCCATCACAGTATATTCCTTAAAATCTCTTCGGAGAAACCTTAATGTTTAACCCCTTTGCGTTACCCAATGCATTTGAGAGCTATGTCGGGCTCACCCGCCCTTAGTTTATCATGGAACCACCCATCTTCATAAACAATGACCAAGAACCATAACATAATCATTGCACATAAATTAATCATAATGTGAAGATAAAATACTCAATGCAATAGCTGTATAACATTTTAAGATATTGAAAATAATGAATCCTTTCTAAAAATCATTTTAAAAACCATTTAAAACATTTAATAAATAGATTTTTGAATCAAAGTGTCCCATACCACCTTAAAGATTTTAACATTTTAAACCATTAATATCCATATAAATAAATCCTTTAAAACATTTTGAAAACATTGATATTAAAGAGAAATATTTATAAGAACAACTCATTAAAACATTTAAAACGATATTTTAGTTAAATGGTTTTTAATAAAATTAATGACACTTGAATAAAACAATTGAGGAATACCATTTAATTAGAACATTATAATATAATGAGAATATATGGATTCATGATATAATATTCCCAAGGATAGTATATACACCATATAATAGTGAATTGGTGCATAACAACAATGAAGTCACAATAGAAAGGTAATATGAGATGAAATCCCTAATAATTAAGGTATCCTTGAGGATAAATCAATCTCATAATTATGTGTGAAAAATTTAAATACACCTAATATAATTGTATATTAAGTGTAAAAAATTAAAATTTCATTCACAAATATTCAAAGGATGACATATTCAATGTTGAATCCAAAGAAATCAAAATTGGGTTAAAAAGTTCCCTTAGTAAAATTCGACAGCCTAACGGCGTCACTTTAAAATTCAGAAAATTTGATGTTGAGAGAGAAAATGGTATCTCATCACTTGGACATAAAATTTACATCAATAATTATATATAAGAATATATCCCAACATAAAAACATGTGAATTAAAAGACATAAGAAGATAAGTCTTTTTAAAAGAGGAGTTTGAAAGGTTCTCTTACCGATTTGGGATACTTTCGAAACGTACACCCCATGAAAGAAGGGTCATACAATTAAGATGTAACTAACCATAAGTGAGAGTATATTCTAAAAATATTAAAATAATGGGCAGTAAATACACCACACAAAATGAAATAGTGGCCAATGTAGCATGAATCTCATGGGAATAAAATGTGAGATGAAATCCATTACGAAAACTCGGCAGCCTAACAGCACCACTTAAAACTTCCAAAAATGGATTTATGAGATCAAATATGGTCTCTCATAATATGAACATAAAAAGTACAGAATGATGAATATAAAATAACATCGAATCATAAGAAAGATGAGCTTAAAAGTAATGACATAAAAGAGTGTAATTAAAAAAAGAAAGAGAGGGGTAGGATCCCTTACCTTAGGTCCAACATGACTCGATCGTTCTTTAATCTCTTGAATAATAAAATTTTTCAAATTTATAATTTCATAAGTACCTAATTTAAAGATTATTATTCATTTCATATCACATATTATAATGTTATAATAATAGGTTAATAAAGTGAGTTCATATCAGACGTTTTTGTCGATGTTCGATACATGAGTAAAAATTGAACTTGTTGGAAAAGAATTTTTCATGTAGTTATATGTACATCATATAAAAAATTGTATTGATGATTTAAATATAATATATATACAGTATATATTAATTTTATAATATTTTATATCATTTGAAGATAAAAAAAAATAAAAGCACCGTACATGGAGACTGTAGGCCGTACGTATGCATGAATGCTACTTTCATTTTTTGTCATATTAATTGAATTAAAACAAAATTAGAGATATATATATATATTATAATTCCAAAATGATACCAATAATTTAGATGTAATATATTAAATATATATCCATTATATATATATATATATAATAGTACATAACATTTGGAGATAAGAAATGAAATGTACCATTCATGGAGATGGTAAGCCGTACATACGCATGAACGCTACTTTCATTTTTTTTGTATTCAATGGAATGAAATAATAATGATATAAAGGTATATTATAATTCCAGTAGTATATCATATGTAATACCATTAATTCTATCCTTTATAAATCCCACATATGGCATTAATGAATCAAATCACTTTGAGGGGGCGGTAGTCCGTACTTTCTAAAATGAAGATATGGCATTTACCTATAATGGAAACCATAAAGGTATGACATAAATGAAAAATACAGTAGATTAAGGAAAACATAAACATATTATATATCATATATTAATATAGTGACATCTTAATGGCCACCTTTGAAGGTGTTAAAAGAATATTGAACAATCATCGTTTCGGGAGACAATAATTCTCCATCCACAGAAACAGTACGTTCTTTAACCATTATACGGAGGTGTGTGAATGTTTATCTCGAATACGTCTTATAATAACATCCTAGTATATTTTATATACTGGTTTTGTTACAAAAAATAATAATAAAAATAGTTTAGGGGTTTGGAGATTAAAAATAAAACAAAAGATCACAAGGGAAGACATTACCTTTAAATCGCATAACTCTCTTTGATTTGAGCTCAAAGGCATCCTTGGAAAGGATTCTTCCAAAAGTGAGGCTTCAATGATAAATAGAGGGATGTGGATAGATGAAATGGGCAGGGTTTGGCCGATCCAAAGGCTTGAGAGGTGTGTGTAAAGTTATAGAGGTGGGGGCCTTTTATAAGAGGAGTGGAGGGGCACTCTTGGAATGTTACAAAATATTACTTTATTATAAAATGATTTTCGGATTTTAAAGGTCCAAAAAGGATATATTTCTAGGATAAGGTGATAAGGTTTCTAAATCCACCCATTTAATAGGTTTGTGACAAGTTTATGACTTATATTTATCCCTATCTTCTCATTTTATTTAAATCGTTCATTTATGAGGTAATCACTGCATCATCACGGTGTCATAAATAAATAAATTTATTTAATTTATAAAAATTATAAAAAAAATATCATAATGTAGGAAATCTTTCTATATTTCTAATGAATCTTTATAGTAAAAAATATGACTTATATAACCCAATGTAAATTTTTTTTTAGTAAAACAACACATGTTTGTGAGATTTTAATTTTAACTTTAAATAAAAAGGTATTAATGTCATTTTCCAATCAAAGTGGTTACATGGGGTCCCCAAGATGACCCATGGATTTTCTTGGTCGGCCATGACTCATATAATATGGTTAGAACATGTTTCAAGGTCATTTCATATAATTATAACATTATCTTTACCTTTAATTAAACTAATTACCTCTAATCGTGATTAAACACTTAAGAGTTACTATTCAACAAATAAATTATTTTAATCACGTTGAACCAAATTTTACATACTAATGACAACCATGTATGTCTGATTTTTGAAAGTCAAACCACATAAGTGGTAAAGTTTCATTTAAACCAAAAAACAGTTTTTAAACTAGCACTTAGTGGTTTCACTATTCATCAAAAATTGAAGTTTTTCAGAAAAAATACCAAAAAATCACCCTAAGCTAGATTTGATATTAAAAATTCAAAAATTATTTCTATTTTAAAAAATTAAAAACACATAATTTGCATTAATTAATTTAATAATTAATTCCCGATGTCAAAACAAATAGCGTTTTTTAAGAAACAATATCTATTAAAATATTGACACTAGTTTAAGTCCAATTTCAAAATGAAATTAATTCCAATGACCAATATTGGATTAAATAGTAAAAATATATTCTAGTTTCACTTTAAAAACAATACAAAAGATAATATAATCATATAAATATATTATATTAAAAAGTGTTTTTGATTTAAAATACAACATTTTTCACAATTCATTAAAAAATGAACATTATCGGAAAAATACCAATAATTTTAACAAAGTAAATTTTGATGTCCCGATTCTAAAGTAGAATTTTATTTTGTCAAATATAACACATAAAATTGTCAAAAAGTGGATTTAAAAGAGGTTCACCATCAAAAGGAGGTTAATCGACCTTTTAAAGAATATTAGAATGTTTACGCTTAAAATTGGATTCATTCGCATTTTTAATCCTCTAACATTTATTATAAAAAGTAAAAATATTTGACAAACATATATAATAATTTTGTAGTTAGTTCGGTTCATTCCGGCCATTACAATGTCTAGGCGTTAACTACCATTTAAAATAATATTATTTTATTATTAGAGTGCAACGTAAGATTTCCAAGAAACTCGTTGTTGCGTATTGGGTACGTCATCGAGCATAGCATCCCCTTTAAAGTAATATTAATATTTTATTCACAAATATGAATAAATGTGAAAATTTCATATTCTTTATTTACCTAGGGTGTTACATTATTGATCAAAATTTTTAATCATCAGAAATATAATCATAAACAATCTCGATAATCTATGAGATTATATCACAATACACATTACACTTTATTAACTATTTAAGTATAATACCCCAGAATAAATAACATAAAATGATTAATTAAATATAATGAATATCGTAAAACCAATTATAAAAAAATCCAAAAGGTTGGTATATCCTCAAAAATAATATATATGGATATCATAAACATATGCCCTAGATAATGGAATTTTGTATTATTTACCCTTATAGGCATCATATCATATATTTTTTACATAATAAATTGAGAAGTTATGAGTAAGATATTTATGTCAATACTAAAAACATTTAAATATAGAATGAAAACATTTATATGTCAATTCCCACAAATTCATATCATAATAGAGTTAATTAATATGTTTTGTAACCTTGTGAAAATAATTTGGGTAAAGATTCTCAGTTCCAATTGGAAACATTCAAGTCAATATCCTTGGATAAATTATATAAATTTGAAAAATAAAATACGATTTTTTATAAATTATTCATGATATTTCATGTAAAGTATAAAAAATATACACCTCCAAACAAATTATTGGTGAATATGTAATAAGTCTCACATAGGTAATATAGAGATAAGAAAAACCATTACCTCGAGTCTAAAAATTCCATATGTGTGTTTAACTCATATATACTAAGATTATATCAATTATTGTAGTTATTTACAGAATATTAATATTTTAATAAATTAATATTAATTATTTTATTTTATTCTATTTTAATTAAATTTTAATATACTTAATCTTCCATGTCCATGTTAGGTGTTTCGATGTCATTTGGTTCATTACTTCAAAATTTCTTTGGTGTATTGATTGTGGTCAAGAAGGTCATTATTTAAACATATAAATTATAAAAATTATGACATATTAATCATATTTATACATCAGTTAAAATTCTTAATACAAATAAATAAATATGGTTTTTATAATTGAAGTATGTTATGGCCATAGAGATGGTGTGTCATACATACACATGAGTAATGTTTCCATTTTTCAATGATAAATATGGAAAAGAGGTAAATAATATTTATCTTTAAATTATTATAATTATATAATTTCATTTATATAAATATAATTTTACATATCATCCATGTGGTGTGGGGATTATTATAGAGAGTCACTCCATTTTTTAAAGGTGGTATTCCATGTGTACGCGAATGATTTTATTAGCATTCAATTTTTCAATATATAATCCAATAATTAATATAATATATTTTTATTTAATAACTATGTAATTATTACAATAAATATTTCATTTATATCATATATTTTAAATAACATTATCCAAATCATATTCCATCTATATCATTAGTTAAAAACAAATCACATCCCCTCATGAGATTGTAGTCGGGCGTACACACGAGTAGCATTATCGTGTGATCTACATAATGGAAAGTAAAGAAGATTTATTTTATATAATGAGTCCATATTTATATTAATATTTCAAATAATATATATATATATACTTAATATCAATCATCATTCCCTTTCTAGGTAAGAGGTGATTGAAAAAGGAATTGCATTGGTTCGTGATACAGTAGTCCATCATATACAGAGATCGTCATTTTGTTACCCATTTTATGGAATTGGATATGGATATTACTCGAGACCTAAAATAAAAACATATAATTATATGTATGATATAATTTATTTATACTTTTAGGATATAATTATAATTGATGTAGGTGGGGAAAAAATAAAATAAAAACACTCACTGAAGATCATTACATGTTCATTGGGTACTACTTTTAGTTTGAACAAAAATGTTTTATATACTCGATTTATAACCAAAATAAGGACTCTAGGATGATAATTGGAAAATTTAAATTGATTTGGATATGTCATTTCCAATCAAAAATGGTTTTAAAGTAATAATAATACAGGATAGTCGGTGACATTTTATAACTGAGGTGAGCGGCACACTAGTAATTATTTTTAATAAAACAGGTGTAACCATGTATTTAGCATAAAAAATCTTCATAATAGATTATTATATACAATAATACCTTTTAAAGACAAAATAATACCATAAAATAGGTTTTGGACAGGTATTTAGGTAATTTAAACACCTTTCAATTAAGTTTATCCCATGGTAAGTCCAATTTTATCTTAACCGATGTAATTATATTGTTGTTATCTCCATTATTAATTTTAAATAAATATAATTTAAATATATTATATATTATAAATTATTATTATACAAATAATAAATCCATTTTAATAAATTCAATTTAAAAATGTGAAAAAATTTAATTATAAATTAAATTCGTAGACAAAACAAAAAAGTGGGTGTTCGGTATGTGTATTTTTTTATGGTAAATGTGATTTAACTCTAAAACTACTAATAATTACAGTATGAAAATAAATTAATATTAATTGAAATATATTCTAGTCATTTCAATGAAAAAAATATTAATTAGGGGGGTTTTCTTTAATTATAATTGATAAATACTATCAACATTAAAAATGCCTTTAAATATATCAATTATTTAAACTCAAATACAAACCTATTATAATATCCAATATGATGTTGATAAAAAATAATATATGTGGATTTAATTTTTAAAAAATAAATTACATTTCTTGAAATCATATTAAACATATAATGTGACATTTTAGTTATTTAATTTATAGTAATTTTAGGCTACATGTACAAAAATATGTATTTCTCACAATTCTCTAGGAAATCAAAAATTTCTTAGAAATCCAAAAATTCCACCCAAATAAAATTATAATTTTTTGATTTCCAAAATGAGGATAATTTTTAAAAATAATTTTCATAAACTTTACCAAATATAATTTTTTTTTATTATTTTATAAAATACAATAAAAAACAATTTCTTTGAAATAAATTATTTACTGAAACGGAAATGATTACTTAATAAATATTAATCAATAATTTATATTGAGTAATATATATATATATAATTATAGTACATAATACTATTCATTTTCATAGATTTTACAACCAGTTTATCGCAGTTTTATAAAGTGTATGTCGTTTACACTCAATTTTAACATCCAATCCCAAACCATCTGGTCTGAGCCAGAATGTCATGTAACCTCTTGTATGCCCCACCCCCCCCCCCCCCATACGCAAGAGAATAATGATATGTATTTACGGTCTATATCTGATAGTGGGTAGACTATACCCACCATATCATGCCTCCGATATCAAAAATTGTGAACATTAATAAAATAATGAATAAATAATCAATGTAAAATGAAGAAACTATTTAATGAAGTTCATATAAAATTTTCTACCAAAGTAGCAAGACTGTCAAGAGTGAATAAATTAGATAATATAAATAAATTAATATTGTGTCCTTCAAATTCTATCAAAGTCTCTTATTTTTTCAATGCACCTTGTAATATCCCGACCAAGAATCCAATAAGCTGGTGCACCGAGCAGGTTCACCACAAGGCCTCAAATGCATCTCCTAAAATGCCAAAGGCTACTGACTAGCAGTAAGGGACTAGGGTGTGATAGTAGGGAGAATATTCCATAATACTAGAGTAAGAAAAAATAGGAAATAACTAAGTATCATACCCAACAGAAATTCAACCTATTGTGGAAGTAATAAACAACCAAAATAGAAAAACTTGTAATAGTAAAATGTTGTAAAACACTAAAAAAATTAAGAAATATAATACAACAATGGTCACCCAATGTGCCAACCTTATAGATACAAGTACAAAAGAAACTGATTGTAATTGTATAGATCTCAACAACTAACTCTGAGACAACACATGTATCTGATCTCCAAACTTTATTGAACTACCACAACCCGGTCAGTAGAACCACTCAAGTTTCTTCACTCAATCATGAAACACTGGGTCGTATCCCTATCAACTATGCAACTCGTGTTAAACATAAAATAAATAAATAATTTATTAATGTACACCATGGTGCCTATCCAAGGGGGAGAAATAATCTCATTAGGGAACCCTAAAAAGAAACAAATAACTATGCTGCTAAAAGCATAAGCAATAGCAACATTCTCAATCAAGCTAGAACACAACAAAAGGTAATAAACACCATGTTTGAAACAACACTCAAACCCCCGGTATGTAACCCCTCTCAACTAGGAATGTTCCATCATGGATTTACATATATATATATATGTGTGTGTGTGTGTGTGTGTAAATGGGTAGTCCCATTCCTATACAACTATACATAAATATGAATATTTATGAGTTTGAGAATAAAATAATAGGGAACCACATCTACAGTCAATCCATGGGTCCATAATCCTGATTGCTTGGATATCCTATAAAAGGGAATTGAGAAGGATGTCGTGCCACTCAAGTCATGCATCATCATGTCGATCTCTAGGTTTGTAATCATATCAACATGTACCTACATTGGCCAATGTTGTAATTATATCTCTTAACAAGCTACGTCACAACATGGGGAAACCAATCCTACCACTGGGTTCACTAGTACTCAACTCCATTCATAACATTATTATTATAAACAAATGGTCACCCCTTTAATGAAGGATTCTATATATAGAAGGTCATTCATGTAAATATCTGGCAGAGCATAACCATTCTAGTCATATAACATACAACCTATGAGTCCAACCATGGAATTCCAACAAAGGAATCCAAATAACACTCAAGGCATACGATTCATCAACCCATTGGGCCCATACAAGGCATCCATCAACTGGATCATAGTATCACTCAAGGCATATATGTCTACTACCCAATAAGTTCATTCAAGGAAACCCATAACTAGATACCTTTATCACTCATGGTATAACCATATCTAACCAATGAGCCCAATCATGGCATCCCTCAACTAGATCAATGAATAACTTATGGTTTAAATACATTCAAAAGTCTATTGATCACATCCAATAAATTCCTACAACGGGAATCCAGGTGTCATATAGGGTAAGTATATCAACATCCCAATGAGTTTGTCCAAGGCTTTATAATAATGGGAATCCATGTATCACCTAGGACATACAAGTCAACACATAAGTCATAACATCCACGTCCCGGGTAATACATCAGTACCTATAAAATATCAAAAATTACATGTTTCAGAAGCGGGATCCTAGGAGAGAACATCTGAGCATCCCAACTAATAGTATTTTGCCTCGCTTAAGGCTCGACAGCCACAAACCATGAAGATCCTCCATTGAAAACCACTTCATAAAAAATATGTAACTGAACCATAACAAATAGTGAGGGAGGCCCGAATTCCCAACCCAACACTATAGTCACAGTCCCATGGTCATAGTAGTTTGACATGGGATCTAGGTGACACTTTAACACCATATCTACCCAAACATCACATACATCTCAGGGTTGGTCAAACCACAGGCACCCACTGGGTCCCTCTTTTCAAACATTGATGAGGCATCCTACTCGAGATCCACCATGTAATTATGAGCAAAGGAAAACTACATGGAATAATTAGGGAATATAAATGGAGGAAACCTACATGGTGTACTCCAATGATGAATAAAAGAGGCATACTATAATAATGATCCTCTCAAAGTAAAATAGTATAGTGTTCCAATAAGGGGCTCCCTAGGTTAACACATAAGAAAATGAATCTCTTAGGGGATTCTTGGATGCATGCAGTCTCAAAAGCACGTAGGCTAGAAGGAAATGTCTTACAAGAGGTATGTCCTCAAAAGAATGGGATATGGGAGATAGATCACTGCTCATCTTAGATCAATGGTCTCAATTATGTTGGTCTGAACACCCTACATATCATATTCGCCAAGTCTCAGTCCCTAGTGACAACAAAACTCGATAACTAGAGGAAAAACCTCTCTATTTATATAGAACCAACAAACCAACATATATATGACCACTAAATGTCCAAATAATTTCACCAATTTAATCTACGTTGAATAATGCTCAGAATGGACAACTCACTTCCACAAAATGGTCTACCTGGGAAAAAGTTGTTATTCCCCTCAATGGCCCCTGAGTGGAGAACACAACTTATTTTGGTTTTATCACATGAAATTAGTCTCTAAAAATAAACATTCAATATAGGGTCTCAACTCCACTAACAATGAATATTACAGACATCAGACATAGAATCTACACCTGATTCAGTAATTACCAAATAATAATAATTAAAATATTATTATTATTATTTTGGACTTTTCGTACCACCGAGCATCATGCCCCAAAAAAAATTTCATCAAATGGCCTCAAAATATCTGCATCAATGCAAGGTTCTTATGACCATATATGGAATGTATATGGAACCCTTGGATTTCAGGATATAGTGGTTTAAAGAACAACTAGATGGAAACATGGTGGACAAAGTACATGGCATGTACTCTAGATTACATGGGGTCTGCCCAGGTAAAATAACACAGTTTTTATGTTTCTTTACATGGAATTTATTATTATGAAAACACCACCCTGTGTGCGTTCTCACCCAGACACATGCCCATGTTCCCCTACACGGCGTTTACTCCTTGCACACATATGTGTACTATTAAAAACCCACTATTCTGTATTCTTTTTCACATAGGCGGACATTTGGCCAAACAATACACGGAATGCACTCAAAGTACAGAAAATATAATTAAGAAAACCTCTTATTCCTCGAATGGGAAAAACACAGGGCATGTTCCCCGGGAACACAAGCTGTGTTACCTGGGTTTTCTGAAGGGACATCCATCGGATCGCCTTAAACACTAATTTTCACCCCCACAATTGCAGATAGGGCCACAATATGCCACATAAAATAAATTTAAGGATGTAAGAATGTAAAAAACATCATAAAATTGAATCTAGGTTTAATGCATCAACATTCCTATCTTTGGGAGAAAAACGATGACGCTTCAGTTGATTTCACCATCCACAGATGACTCACGTCGACTCAGCACATCGAGAGCATCAAAATAGTACCCATATTTACATCCATCACTATCTCTTTCTCAACATATATTTTTTCCCATAGGTCATGACCATGAAGTATCCACACACAGGAGGCATTCATAAAAATGAGGTTGAAATAAGAAGAAGGAAAATAAAAGTTGAAAGGAAAGAAATGGGGGCTCAAGCATGCTTCATCACCCAACTCTAGTATAGGTCCTTCCAAGGATAATATCCCAATTCCGGACTCAATGGAGCACAAGGGATCTCAATTTGATACTAGATTTAAATATTATCCATGAGGGAACATGTGTGAATAATTTAATATTTAATTTAATAATATTAAATATTAAATATTCGGCTAAACTTTGAACTTCTCATATTTCCAAAAAACTATTATCCTAAGGATAAAAACCTATTCCGGGAACAACAGATTTGTCAGAAAAATTATCCAATGTCATATTTAACTCTCAAAGGATTTGAAAATATATTCATTGTATAATATATCCATTAAACAAAAAATTTCATCTTTTATGTTTTGAATTTTGAAAAACAGTCGTCTAGATTTGTGATTAGTAAGTCATTTGTAATCTAATAGAAAAAACATGATTTTTGTTGAATAGCAACATACCTTTATGAATAGTAATATGAATAGTACTATGACCCTTACGAATAGTAAATAATGATATTATTTAATTTTCTTTATGTAATAAGATAATGAGATCTTAATTACTTTTTCAATGTGATATAAAACTAATTATACCTTTATGATTTTTTTTTGATTTGACTATGACTTTATTTAAAAATTAAATTAATAATATTTATAAAATTATTATTGAGAACTTGGGTTCATTTGTGAAATATACACATCAAAAAATTGTATGGTTGAATTTTAGGTATTTTTCAAAAAATGCATGAATTTTCTATAAATAGTAAAAATGTAGTATTATATATTTGGTATGTTTAATGACTTCATAATAATTTAATAGTTAAAATAAAATTATGGTCATATTTTTTATAGTAAAGTAAGATATAAGGTGTCCCAAGTGGCTAAGAAAATAGGAAAATACCATGGGAGATCCCATGGTTTGACAAAAACCTCTAATGAGGTGTCTTTAAATTAATAAAATATTGTATCCCTTTTACTATAAATACACACACATCCATTTGTTTTCATTCATTAAAAATCACTTATCCTCGATGATATTGTGGTTTTACCTCCTAGTGATTCCTCCCAGGGTGTCCATAATCCCCCAAGGTCACAAACATCATGTTCTATAAGTTAATCTACAAGGTAAGGGAACCTTTCACCATCCTCTTTTAGCCAACACTTCTTTTATGTTATCTATTTGAAATTTCATTCTCATATGTTGGGGTTTTATATAATGTATTTATCATACTATAATTTTTATTTCCATATGATTAGTTAAATTTTTCTCTCATCAATTAATTTTATGAAATATTGAGAGACTTTGTTAGGCTGCCAGATTTTCATAAGGGATCTCTCAACTTTTCTTTTAGTTTCATGTTCATCTATTTCTTTTTCTCTCCTCACCTCCTTTTTCCAAATGACCATTATAACTCTAGTATCATCTATATTCTGGAAATATATCATTTGAATGGAAGAACTGTCATCAATATTCTTACTCCCCCCCTTTTATTTTTATAAACGAAATTAACATCAATAAGGTTCCAATTTATAACCTTCGTGGATGAAAAACATTCATTCTTCAAATTCTCCATCATTACAAGTCATGAAACCATTTAAATGGTTGAAACTAAATATAATATATTTTTAATAATTTAAATAATTTTCATAAACTAATATATGTACATATTATTAATTTATACGACAAAACTAGTTCATAATCATCCTAATACCGCCAAATAATCGAAGTGGTTATCATATAATGATTCATCCTCATTCCATGTATCCAAATGATATAAATGAGCATTAAAAAATCCATATTTTCATAAATAATATTTAATTTAAATTCTTGAGATTTATAACCATTCCACATGATCAACATTACAAAATAAAGTGAACTGGTTTTGAAAATCAAGGAAACAAACACTATGGAACGACAGAATTCAATATAATAATTTATCAAAAAGAACATAAATGAACTAAACAGATTTATGAAAAAATAAAAACATGTATAATAGGTTCTCAATTATGTTATTAATGTGTTTAATTTCATATTCAATTACCTTAAGTTCGAGAGGGGGCACATTGGGACATAAGGTAAGGGTTTTCTACCCGAACTTCCAATTTCCTTGTGGTTACATTAATTATCCTAATTACCTCAATGAAATTCTTATGTATTATTCTATACTCCATATAATTTTTTTTGAGAATTATATATATTAACATGAACAATAATCTTTCTTTATTTTATCGATAATTACACATTTTAGAAGGAAAAATCAAAATGGTTTTTAAAATACAAGCCTGATTCATGGAAATTTCAAAACAATTTATCTATTATCAAAGGAACTCTGTAATATATTTTTTGAAACCATTATCATTATAAAATTACTAATTTTATTATGAAAATAATATTTTAATTCAGTTTTGGTTTCATACAATGACTTTTATAATATAACATTTCTTTTCAAAATAAAAAATTATTTTTTATGAAGAATTACATAATGGTTTTATAAGAGTATTTTCATTTGTTTCAAAACGCGTGATGATTCTTATGTATTATTGAGATATTAATTTATGATGTAATCTAAAATATTTAATTGGATGGTTTATGAATACTTTTCTGGATGTGATGTCTTCAAACCATTCATATAATTAATTTAATGGTTAGTATTTATGTTTAATGAATGATGAAAGTTAGATACATTTCATATGTTAATTTTAATATGAATGTATATGTTGATTATGATAATACCTGATCATATGAGGAATGAATTAGACTTATTGTGTGATTTTTCAGTCTGGCTATAGCCTTTCGATACATCCGTAGGTCTTATGAGAAAGATAGACATGGAATTGGTCGAGGCCTTTCCCAATGTAATATTTGGTTTTAGCTGAGGCCTTAATAATATTTAGACGTCTTGGCCGAGGCCTTTAAAGAATGTTTTAGAATAAATGGCATATCCCCCTATGTAGAGAACAGAAGCTTCGCGTACATGGACATTACATTACTTTTGAGGAATATCTAATAAATAACAAAAACAGACACACAAGCACCGTAATATTTTAGTGTCTTTGGAAACTTGTAATATAAACTTCAAATCATGTGGAATGATCTTCAACATCATCCATAACGACCCTCCCCTTTTTTTTCTTTAAATAAAACCTTTCTTTTAATCCTGGGGTAAAAAACATAAAAAGGGTGAGCTCAAATGCTCAGTAAGGGTATGTATGGAGAAAATAAAACAAACCATATACATTTTAACATAAAAACATTAATATAATATTTAAACATCAAAATATTGAGTAATGACATAAAACATGGCAGATCGTAAGGCATAGATCATAATGGATCATCAATCATGATAAAATAGCATAGGAATAAAGCATGTAATTGTGGCATCCATTAAGATCATGTAATTATTTCCATAGTAGCCAAAGAATTACTTCCATGACCATCTTAGTGGAAAAAGTCCATTTCTAAATCGAGATCACTCCTCGTTTCAGTCCTGTAACACTGAACCAGATTAACTTACCATTTCATCCATGTCTATCTCATGAGATATAAATATTTACCCAATTAAATGGAGGGATATATAGGTCCCAAACATCTCATAATGAAATCATTCTTACTTGTTCCACACAATAAACATACATCATTCATAATAACCCAACGAATAAAATGGGTTTCATAAGCATCATTTCGTCATCACATAATCCATATAAAAGAAATGGATATCATTTCATAATACGGAAAGTGAAACCATGTAAATCATAGAGACATGATACCTGAAACATAAATATATAAAATAATTTCATCTTAGATGAAAAATGGTTTTGATAAAACACGTTAAATGAATTCATGAGGAAAATATCCTTTCTTCTTCAAAATCGTTTTCTTTTCACAGAATGACATGAAATTTTAAAAGAAATGGATTTTGTTGAAAATAGTCATGAAGTATTTTGTAGTAAGCTTCATGAAAATAAGGCCTTATAAAACCATAAAAATCCATTCATTCCGTATAAGTTAAAAAAACATTCTTCTCGTACTTTTGCCGGAAAAGTGAAAAAAGTACCTCATATGGTAAAAAAAGAAAGATTAATTCCATACGATGTGGTAAAATTAAGAAAAGGGTAAAATTTCTTAAACATACATGGAAGGAAAGTAAAAATTTTATGAAAAAAATTTGAGAGTATATGGAAATGTATAATAAACATAACCCCCAGTAAATACTTACGAATAAACAATCTCGGATAAGAATGAGATTGGAATAATTATCCCTTACCTTACATCTGACATGATTCGTATGTATCCGAACCTCCTATATAATGATTTAAATAATTTCATTGACTTATTTCAGAATCATATTCATTTTTCTGATATCATATATGGTTCACTTATGACTTTATATTACCCATTCTTTTGTAAATTAATGTTAAAGTAGTTTTTGGGTAAAATCGTTTCATTTGTTGTTCGTGTTTTAACTTGTCATTATTCATATGATTACATAGATCATTGATACTTACATCCATAATGTAAAACATGATTTATATATAATATATATTCAGAATATACCTATATATAATAGATCGATAAATGGAAAGAAATACACCGTTCAGGGAGATGGTAGGTCGTATGTACGCATGAACGCTGTTTTCGTTTCCTTATTGAATTGAATGGAATTAATTAGATGACATACATATATATATACATAAATCCAGTATCATTATAATTTCATATATTTCATGATTACATATTACATATACTTTATAATCATTCATGAATGGTTAATCATTGAGAATGAATCTCATCACGTCATGGAGACAGTAGTCCGTACGTACGCACGAGCGATGATATCATTCCCATGATCGTGGAATTGTATTGAAGTGTATGTAGAATATTTTAGAATAAATATCACTTTAAAATAATCATATATAGTCATTATTTACACCATTATACTCATCCAAGTACGGTGGTGGTGGAAAATAGATTAGACCACGGTGTGGAGATGGTATTCCGTACGTACGCACGTGTGGTGATTTCGTTTTCTATGGGATGGATAGATGGTGAAATAGGGTTGTTTCATACTTATAATAAAATATCAGAATATGAGTGATACTGATGTTATTACTTCACAATGAAACAACTAAATAAGAACAAGTAGAAGAAGAAATAAAGTTGAAACAATCGGTAACAGACATTACCTCTTCTTTGATGCACCTCTTTGAGACCTCCTCTTAAGGCACAAAAATTGGTCATTAAAGAAGACCAGGACCTCTAGGATGTTTCTATGGAATTGGAGAAGATAATATGGTATGGTTTGGCCGAGATTGAAGGCTAAAATTGGTGTGAGGAAGAGAGGGAGGAGGTTCCCTTTTATATGGGAGGAGAGGGGCACCATTGGAATAACTAAAACTATTATTTTATTATAAACTCATATTCGGTTTTTAATAGCTCTAAATTTATTTCATTAGAATATAAGGTGGGGATGGGTCGAAATCCTCTCTCCAATAGAATTTGGACAAGTTTAGGTAATTATTTTAACCTTATCATTTATATTTAACATTAAGTTAAATAATTTAACTTTTACCGTGTCTTCATGTTTTCTTACACTATAAGGTTAAGAAACTTACTATAATAAGCCAAACGAACCCCAAGTTGTTTATTATTAATATATATAACCTTATCTATGTAATTTGGCCGATCCTTATATTTTTAGGAATAAAATAACAATTAATAATATAATATTTGTTTTAAAAACTATTTTATGTAAATTTTGACACTATTTGGTAATTGCTTTTTTTTAAAATAATAACAGAATTATTATTTGAAAAGAAGTTAATTAAATCAATTATAACATGTCATATTATCCTAGAAAATTCATGTAATTCATAAAAAGTCTCATATTACATTTATTTGGGTATTTATAACATCAATTATTTCAATATTTCATTAATAAGATAATTATTGCATCATCATTATGTCATAAATAAATTAAATTATTTAATTTCTAAAAATTATAAATAAAATACCATTATTTAGGAAATATTTTTATCTTTCTAATGAATATTTATAGTCGAATTTATCTTCTGTATAACCCTATATTAAAAATGATTTAGTTATTAAACTTTGATTTTAACTATTTTAACACCTCTTTAAATAAATTAATATTAAAGGTCCTAATCTAATCCAAGTGGGCCTAAATGGCCATATTTTATTCCTAAGGTAGTTTTTGGTCGAATTACACTTATCCAATAGAATTAGTACATGTTTTAGGGTAATAATATTATTATTTTTACCCTTAATTGCATTATTTACTTTTAACTGTGGTAAAAAAAGTAAAAAGTTACTATTCACCAAAATTTATTTTCATCTCATTGAACCAAATTTTACTTACTGACATCAACCATGTCTCTTGGATTTTTTAAATTCCATTCACAGATGCGGTAAAATTATGTTTTATATAAATTTGCAAATTCTCCAAGGAGGTGGGTAAAAGATAGTGAAAAGTTCAATAAAATTTTTATATATCTAAAATTATTATAAAATGACTCCAATGAATTACTTTGAACTTATATAGTTATTATGTATCAATTTTTACCTAAAAAATTTAAATAAAATAAATAATTATTTAAATAAAAATTCAGTTTTTGAATAGTAACCTAGTGTTTTCACTATTCATTATAAATTTATAGTTTTCAGAAAAATACCAAAAATTCACCCTAGGCTAATTTAGATATACATAATCCAAAAATGATGTCCATTTTGAATGATAAAATTTATAAAATTTCAAAAAGTAGGTATTACTATTCATAACGGTTAGTTTATACAACATATCATTGTTTAGTGAAACTCGATATTGCGTACAACACACACTATCATGGAAGGTCATGATTGCGTGTAATGCAATACAAATCAGGGATGCATGTTGTGCAAGATCCTTTTGGTGTAGAGTAAAACACATGACATTAATGAAATTAAAAATAAAATTTTTCATAAAATCTCAGGGTGTTACATTCTACCCCCCCTTAAAATGAATTTCTCCCTTGAAATTCGTCGTGGTTATAAATGGTTTACTAATTGAAAGTTTCTTTAATAGAAACCCACATCGTAAAAAGGAATACCAAAACATGTCTTTAAAAACTAAAGCATGAAACGTAACGGTTTCCCAAATTAACTTATCACTCGGTTTCCACATAAGATAACATAGGTGAAAATATGGATATAGAAGAAAAATCTAACCATAAAGTTCTGATGGAGAGTGGTAGAGAACATGGATATGAAAAAGCCAAAAATCACAAAGCCATATATTTGTGATGATCTAAGGTACCATCTGATTCATCGGATATGAGGTAACTAGGACAACATTTTTGTTTTTGAAGATCATTTCCCTAAATTTTATGAATTAAAAGAAATACATACATGATTTTGGTTCAATCTCACTATTATTCATGCCTTGAACAATTTCAACTTCATCTCTTAAAGAAATGAAGTTGAATTTGTTATTCATGAAGTTTTAGCAGATCATGTGATAGAATGACGGGTCATTCCATCTGTCTCAAACAAATGGTTATCAAAAATTATTAAATATACATAAGTCGATTATTCGTATATGGTTCCTAAAATGGACTTATACTTCATATCTCATACCACTTAAAAAAATTCAAACTAATTTACAATAACCAGGGACAACCTATAGACCAGTGGTAGGCGATAAAGGCCTGTCGCACATCAGTTGTGGGTTCGATTCCCACAGCCTTATCCGACGCGATGGGCTGTCGCTCGTCCTGTAGGTTGTCCTATTTCTAAAAATACATTACTATAACATCCCATCAATAATATTGAAAAAAAGTTCTATCCTTAGACAACAATAACTTATGTCCAACATAATCCATTCAAATCTTTAGGCTTATCCATAATATTGCAGTCCATTCTCTTATTATAGTGAAGATGACTACCAGAGATTTCATATAACAAGAAAGTTAATACCATCGTTGATCCCCATATATCATAAGATATGACATGTTTTTCACATTCCAAACATTCGAAGGCCTTTATCATATATTATCTTGAAAAATTAATTCCCATTGAATCTTAGTGAAAACATGAGTGCTGTCAAAAGTTATCTTTTTCCACATACCAAAACCCCAAAATTCTATATAACTATTTCCTTATATCAGTTATGAGATTAGGAATACTGTAAAATATTTCATTTTCTCTTTATCCATTCATTATGCGCATATCATCTTCTTTCCAAAAATATCTCAATCACTTTCCATGGTTACGGGTACCATAAAATTATTGAAAACCACAATAGACCAATACATAAATAGTCCAATATTCCATGATATTATATACAACATTATTTCAGAATCCCATTATATAAACAGTAAATCATTACACAACTTCATTTTCATACTCAACATCACAAATAGTGATCGCATGAGACTTCCCATTATCCTTTTCATTAAGAGGTTGCTCACGTTGATCATCATTAACCCGTGGATTATGGCATTTATTAGCATAATGCCCCATTTCCTTGCACTTGAAGCATTGAAGTGTTGGTGGTGAATTCATTGCAGTCTTTTCTTTATTCACATCATTAGGAACCCTTTTTCCATTACATCGACACTCAGCAGCTCGATGACCTTCTTTTCCACACTTAATACATTTTCTAGTCCATTTTAGACAATCTCCACCATGCTTCTTTCTACACTTTGAGCATAAGGAAACATTCATCTTCTTTTCACCATTATTCTAAGATTTATCTGTGAACTCCATATTTCGTTTCTTGTAAAAACTATGAGATGGATATTTTACACCAACTTCCACTTCTACCTTTATAGCACAATGCACAATTTCATCATAGCTACTGAAGTCTCTTATAGCTAATGCCCTTCGAAGACTTAGTTTTAAGCCACTGAAAAATCGATCAACTTTACTTTCAGTTTGGATGATAATGCCAGATGCGTACCTTGCAAGTCTTGTAAAATTCACTTTGTATATACCAATAGATTCATCAACCTTCTGCTTAAGCTCAAAATACTCCTTTTCCATCTTTTTTTGAAGAATACAAGGGATGTACTTAGTGAGAAACACGTTCTTGAACTCGTCCCATTCCATGGACTCAATTTCATCTCTTTGCCTCATATTCTTGATAATATTCCACCATTGATCAACATCACCTTCCAAATTATATACTGCTAAGATAACATTATCTTACTCAGAACATTGTAGAACTGAAAATATCTTTTCAGTAGTACTAATCCATTGTTCAGCCACTACGGGATCAGAAGACCCGCTGAATGAAGGTGGACGCTGCCTCATGAAAGATTCCACAGAATGTTGCTCCTTTATCTACTCATTTTGATGTCCAGAATGATTCATAGATTGTGTAAGTATAGAAATAAGATTGTGCACTCCATCTCCCATGACATTGGTTTGGTCAGGAGGACAATAATTGCATTGTCCATTACATTGATCAATACAGTTCCTTCGGGTTCCATCCATCGCCTAAAACCCAAAAATAATAGTGTGGGAGGAAAATACCATGCTAGGGAAAAAACATAGTAAAGGGGGAGTATCCTCAATACCTAACATATTATGTTAAATTATAAGATCGTTATCGTAGTTCTAGGACTATATCCTATATGTATACTTATCCTTAGGGACATCCCTAAACATACCTTAGAAATATCTCAAAGGATCTCACTAACGTTTTCACATCCTAGTTTCCAATGGTTGACTAAAAATTTCATCTAATACCAACTGTAACGGTCTGGAATTACTTCTAGTGGACTATAATTGATACCTATTAGGGCACTACATGGGCGGATACACCCCATGGGTAGGACACACCACCATCCCCAGTGGCATCCATTTCCTCATTAACCCCTTGGGCAGAGAGCCATGCATCATCCAATGCTCACATGTGAGAGTTCCCAAGGATCAGATACATTCCTACCTCCTTTGCCTCTGATACCAACTGTAAAGACCCAAATCTTGACGTACATGGAAATTACATTACTTTTTTGGAATATATAATACATAACAAAAACAGACACAGAAGGATTGTAATAGTTTAGTGTCTTTGTAAACATGGAATATAAACTTCTAATCATGTTGAAAGATCTTCAACTTCTCCCATAACGATCCTCCCCATTTTATTTCCATAACTAAAACTGTTATTTTAATCCTAGGGGAAAAGAAAACATAAAAAGGGTGAGCTCAAATGCTCAGTAAGGGTAGGAATGGAGAAAATAAAACAAACCATATACATTTGAACATAATAACATGAACATAATATTTAAACATCAAAATGTTGAGCAATGACATAAAACATGGCAGTACATAAGGCATATATCATAATGGATCATCAATCATGATAAAATAGAATTGGAATAAATCATGTAATTGTGGAATCCATTAAGAACATGTAATGATTTCCATAGTATCCAAGTCATTACTACCATGACCATCTTAGTGGAAAAAGTCCATTTCTGAATCGATTTCACTCCTCGTTTCAGTCCTGTAACACTGAACCAGATTAATTTACCGTTACATCCATGTCTATCTCATGAGATATAAATATTTACCCAATTCATTTTAGGGATATATAGGTAACACCCATCTCATAATGAAATCATTCTTACTTGTGCCACAAAATAAACATACATCATTCATAATAATCCAACGAATAAAATGGGTTTCATAAACATCATCCCATCATTACATAATCCATATATAGGAAATGGATATCATTTCATAATACGGAAAGATAAACCATGTAAATAATAGAGAAATGATACTTGAAACATACACATATGAAATAATGTCATCTTAGATGAAAAATGGTTTTGATAAAACACTTGAAATGAATTCTTGAGGAAAATATCCTTTCTTCTTCAAAATCATTTTCTTTTCACAAAACGTCATGAAATTTAAAAAGAAAATGATTTTGTTGAAAATACTCATGAAATCTTTTGGAGGAAGCTTCATGAAAATAAGGCCTTATAAAACCATAAAAATCCGTTCATTCCATATAAGTTAAAAAACATTCTTCTCATACTTTTGCCGGAAAAGTCAAAAAAATACCTCGTATGGTAAACAAAAGAAAGATTCCTTCAATACGATGTGGTAAATGTAAGAAAAGGGTAAATATTTCTTAAACCTAAATGGATGTAATGTAAACATTTTAGGAAAACATTTTGAGAGAATATGGACATTGATTATACATATAACCCCCAGTAAATACTTACGAATAAACAATCTTGGATAACAATGAGATTGGAATAATTATCCCTTACCTTACGTCCGATATGATTTGTATGTATCCGAACCTTCTATATAATTATTTAAATAATGTAATTGACTTATTACAGAATCATATTCAATGTTATTATATCATAAATGGTTCACTTATGACTTTATATTACCCATTCTTTTGTAAATTAATGTTAAAGTAGCATTTTGGGTAAAATCGTTTCATTTGTCGTTCGTGTTTTAACTTGTAATTATTCATATGATTACTTAGATCATTTTTACATACATAAAAAATGTAAAAAATGATTTATATATAATATATTTTCAGAATATACATATATATAATAGGTCGATAAATGGAAAGAAATACACTGTTCATGGAGACAGTAGGTCGTATGTACGCATGAACGCTGTTTTTGTTTCCTTATTGAATTGAATGAAATAAAGTAGATTACATCCATATATAAATATACATATATCCAGTGTCATTATTATGTCATATATTTCATTATTAGTTATTATATATACTTTATAATCATTCATGAATGGTTAATCATTGAGAATGAGTCTCATCGCGTCGTGGAGACGGTAGTCCGTACGTACGCACGAGCTATAATATCATTCCCATGATCGTGGAATTCCATTAAGTGTATGTATAGTATTTCAGAATAATTATCACTTTACAATAATAATATATAGTCATTTTTTACACCATTATACCCTTCCAAGTAAGGTGGTGATTGAAAATAGATTACACCACGGCTGGAGACGGTATTCTGTACGTACGCACGCACAGTGATTTCATTTTCCATAGGATGGATAGATGGTTAAATAGGGTTGTTTAATACTTATAATAACATATCAGTATATTATTGATACTTATGTTATTACTTCATAATTAAACAACTAAAGAAGAAGAAGTAGAAGAAGAAATAAAGTTTAAAGAATCAGTAACGGACATTACCTCTTCTTTGAAGCGAATCATTGAGAACTCCTCTTAGGGCACAAAAATTGGTCTTTTAAGAAGGCCAGTACCTCTAGGATGTTTCTAGGGAAGTGGAGAGGAGAATTTGGTAGGGGTTTTCCAAGCTTGAAGGCTCAAAATGGTGTGAGGAAGAGAGGGATGAGGTTCCCTTTTATAAGGGAGGAGAGGGGCACCTTTGGAATAACTAAAAATATTATATTATTATAAAGTCATATTTGGTTTTTAATAGCTAAAAATTGCATTATTTAGAAGCTAATGTGGGTATGGGTCGAAATCCTCTCATCCAATTGAATTTGGAAAAGTTTAGGTAATTATTTTAACCTTATCATTTAGATTTAACATTAAGGTAAATAATTCAACTTTTACCGTGTATTCGTGTTTTCCTACACTATAAGGTTAAGAAACATACTATAACAAGCCAAAATAACCCCAAGTTGATTATTATTAATATATATAACCTTATCTAAGTCATTTTTACTATCCTTAGATTTTTAGGAATAAAATAACAATTAATAATATAATATTTGTTTTAAAAACTATTTTATGTCAATTTTGACACTATTTGGTAAATGATTTTGTTTTAAATCATAACAGATTGATTAGTTCGAAAAAATTTAATTAAATCAAAAATAACATGTCATATTAACCTAAAAAATTATTTTAATTGATAAAAAGTCTCAAATTACATTTATTTGGGTATTTATAACATCAATTATTTCAATATTTCATTAATAAGATAATTACTGCATCATCATTGTGTCATTAATAAATTACATTATTTAATGTATAAAATTATAAATAAATTACCATTATGTATGAAATATTTTTATCTTTCTAATTAATATTTATAGTCGAATTTATCATATGTATAACCCTATATTAATAATTATTTAGTTATTAAAATTTGATTTTATCTATTTTAACCCTTCTTTAAATAAATTAATATTAAATGTCCTAATCTAATCCATGTGGGCATAAATGGTCATATTTTATTCATAAGGTTTTTTTTAGTCTAATTAAACTTATAAAATAGAATTAGGACATGTTTTATGGTAATAATAATATCATTTTTACCCTTAATTACCCTATTTACTTTTAACCACGGTAAAAAAAAGTAAAAAGTTACTTTTCACAAAAATTTATTTTCATCTCATTGAACAACATTTAACATAAGAACATCAACCGTGTCTCTTTTATTTTTGAAATTTCATTCACAGATGCGGTAAAATTATGTTTTATGTAAATTTTCAAATTCTCCTAGGAGGTGGGTAAAAGACGGTGAAAAGTTCAATAGAATTTTTATATATCTAAAATTATTATAAAATGACTCCAATGAATTACTTTTATCTTATATAATTATTATGTATCAATTTTGACCTAAAATAAATTTCAATAAAATAAATAATTATTTAAATAAAAAGTCGGATTTTGAATAGTAACCTAGTGTTTTCACTATTTATCAAAAATTGAATGTTTTCAGAAAAATACCAAAAATTCCCCCTAGGATAATTTAGATATTTTGAATCCAAAAATGAAGTCCATTTTGAATGATAAAATTTATAAAATTTCAAAAAGTTGGTATTACTATTCATAGCGGCTAGTTTATACAACATATTATTTTTTAGTAGAACTCGATATTGCGTACAACACACGCTATCATGGAAGGTTGTGATTGCACGTAATTCAAGCCAAATCAGGGATGCATGTTGTGCAAGCTCCTTTTGGTGTAGCGTACAACACAAGACATTAATTAAATTTAAAAGAATATTTTTCATAAAATCTTGAGGTGTGACAACCTCCATCGTTGTGAAGATAGTAATTGAAATATCATTTGGTTATTCGACTAGTAGAATAACCATGATAATGTTTTATTATGGAATTATTTACTCAACTCATATTCCTACCATAATGTGGTCATGTTTATTATTCATAATGTCATGTGTTTTTAATTATTCACCTTTCTTAATGTTTATGTTTAAGTTATCTTCTATTGTATTTCTTACTCTTACTGGTCATTTCAGCTAACCCCTTTCTTATGTATCATTTTCACATGATTTAATGAAGTAAATTATGAATCACTTGCAAGAATAATCTAGGCATCATAGATATTTATAATATAAAAAATTAGTGATATTTTTTTTAATGATTTAATGTTGAACAAATTTATGTATCTTTTTTTAAAAATCTACTAATCTAAATTGTCCTTCGGGATGAATGTTCCTTGTTTATAATCCAATGTAATAAAATAAAAACATCGACTCTGGGCAACTGGGGTTGGTTCCTTAAATTTTTTATTAGATAAAGTTTAGTAGAAAACCAAAAAACTAGATTTAGAAAATGGGTATTATGAAAAAAATTCCTAATATAGTTTTTGAGGATGAACATTTAAAATTGTCCTGGAATTTAGGTAAGGAATAGAGTTTTTGGATCTTTTTAGAAAATGAATCCCTGTCTGGATACAGACAGGTAGAGGTGGATCTTGCAAAGAAGTACCTCAGAGTGAAACCTTTAATAAAGAGTTCAGGGCTTGACCTGGGGTATCCTGGAACACGATAATATGCCAAGCTACGCTCTTGGTATTGACACTCTCATGGAATATGCTTAGGATAATTCAATTTTTCATTTCAAACCATTATGAAGGAATGAAATGTATATATTTTATCAAATAAACCATTTGTGTGATTATCGGATTAGACAAAAAGTATGATCACAATTTATGTTAAGTATTTTTCTATGTTATGATTATACATTATGATTCTTTACATAATCCGGTGTATACCATAATCTAGAAATAGAACCTAGTGGATGGAATGGAAATCACATGAATACATGTGTCCCTTGTAGGGATTTCCCCCCAACATGGGATAATGATGTTGGCTCTCGTTTTGAAAAAGTTATAAATATATTTGGACAAATTACTCACGTATTGAATAATAACCTTACCCATATAGAGATTTTGGATCCACCATGTGGAGGATATATGTTAGATCACTTTATGCAACAACAACCTCAATCGTTCAATGGGACTAAAAACCCATTTGTAGCTGAGCAATGGATAAGTTCCCTAGAGAAAAAATAATTCTTGGATTAGGATGTCATGATAGAGAGGAGGTCTTCATGGAAATTTAATGGAAATGTGGAGATAAATATCGGTGGTAGTCATCAATACAAAACACAAACGAGGAGAAATAGATAGAAGAGATGGAATAGATGGACTTTGAGGAAATATTCCTAGAGAAATACTTTCCTCGTGAACAACTGGCGGATATAGAAAATAAATTTCTGAATTTGAAGCAAAAGGAAGATGAGAATGTTGGAATGAATGATACTAACATCACAAGGATTGAAAGAAATGTTTTTAACTACATACAAAATCCTACGATTGAAGTTGATTGATTATTTGTTGGCCTAAATCCATTACTCCTTCGGGCTCTGGACTCACAGAGTTTCTCATTCAATGAAGTTATAGTATCATGTGCTATCAAGAATGAAAAGGAACATTCTAGGTGTTATGACTATATGCGAATGAAAAAGAAGAAGAGGTATGTTAAAAACTCTGGAAATGGAAATAATAAAATAGGTAAGAAGGGAAGAGTTGAATATACACCCTGTGACAATTATGGAAAGAAACACACTAGTGTCTACGTAAAAGGAAAAGGAGTATGCTATAAATGTGGATAGAAAGTCCATTTTCTAGTTATTATATGGGGTTATGTTTGTATGGACAAAGGAATGTTATGAATGTTTTATATAATTGTAGATAGGATAAGTTAATGCTCCAATATTGAATCTACAATCAGGGAATGATGGATTTGTGATTTTTAGAAATTCATCAATGAATGGTCTTGGTTGTTTCCTTATGCAGAATGATAGAGTGATTGAATATGAGCCTAGTAAGCTAAATATTCCTGAAAAAACATTCCAACTCATGATCTTGAGTTAGTAGGGGTAATCCTTGTACTGATGATTTGGAGACATTGCCTCTTAGGTGAAAAATATGAGATATATAAAGATCATAAGAGTTTGAAATATATCATCTCATATAATGAACTCACCATGAGACAATGTATACAGATTTAGCTACTCAAATATTATGATTTCACATTACACTACCACCCGATGATGGTAAATAAGGTTAAAGAATATTAAAGTAGAAAGGACCACGGAATTTAGAACAAGATGAGAGTAGAAAAAGATCCTTTGTTCATGGATCTAGTAAAGATGGATATGGGAATTATCAAGGAGAGTAGCACATCACTACTTTTTCAAATGGTTGAAAACCCTTCTTTATTGAAAAGGATAAAATGTTCTCTGGATAATGATTAGATGTTTCAAATGAAAAATAAAGTGTTAAATAATTTGAAGTTCATTGACTTTATAAATGAATGAGGTATTGTGATATTTGGAAATAGGATTTGTGTTCCCGCTATTCCGGAGCTAAAGAAAGAAAAATTGGATGATGATCATTGATCTAATTTTTCAATAAACCGTGGTTTCACAAATACGTATCGATATCTAATGGAACATTTTTTGTATGAAAAGATGAAGCGGGAGGTTTCTGATTATGTTTCATGATTTTGGTGTGTCAACAGGTGAAGGCATCAGGATAACGTCCGGGTGGAGTCATGAAACCCCTTAATATTTTTATATTGAAAAGGAATTATATTACAATTGATTTTTTCATAGAACAACAAATGAAACTAAGAAATTATGATATGATATTAGTCATTTTTGATCGTCTTACAAAATCGGAAAATTTTCTTGATATAGGAGAAGATTTACCAATTGAACATTTCGCAAGACTATATATTAATTATGTTTAAAGATTTCTAGGTGTAACTTTATCAATTTTTTCTGATTTTGATCCCCATTTTACATCAAAATTATGGAAAATTCATCCGAAGGACCAAGATAATGATCCGCATTTGAGCACTGCCTACCACCCAACAACTAATTGGAAATCAGAATAGACTATTCATTCTCGGTAAGGGATGTTGTGGTCATGCTCACTTGACTTTCAAGGTATGTGAGATCATTATTTACCCCTCATATAATTTTACTATAACATTAGCTTCAATTAAAGTATTCAGATGGCACAATATAAAGCACTATATAGAATGAGGTGTCGTACAACATCTTGTTGGGAGGATGTTGGTGAGAAAAATTTCCAAGTCCAACAACATTTTGAGGAATCATCGGAAAAGGGGAATATTATCCAAACCCATATTAAAATAACTCAAAATATGAAAAATAGATATACTGATAAATGACGGAAGGATCTGGAATTTCATGAAGGTGATCATGTTTTCATAAAGGTATCTCCATGGAAATGTATTATATGATTCGGTAAGAAAGAAAAAGTTAGTCACAGGTACATCAGACCTTTTGAAATTATTTCCGAATTGGAGTTTTAGCTTGCCATTTAAAAATGCTTCAAATTCTCTCTAAAGATCACAATGTGTTCTGTGTGTCAATGTTAAGGAAATACATGCCAGACAAAACACATGTACACACATATGAAGAAGAAGAAATTGAGCCTAATGTGTCTTTTTGTGAAGAGCTTATCAAGATTTTTGAAACAAGATGACAAGTATTGATAAATCAGACGACTCTTCTGGTAAAGGGTTTTTGGAAGAAGCATAATATGGAGGAAGGAACATGGGACCCTGAGGAGTTAATACTGAAGACATACCTGAATCTTTTTAGGTAACATTTTGAAAATTTAGAGGATGAAATTTTTTTATGGATGGGAGAATGTAACACCTTAAGGTTTTAAAAATAAATGAATTTTATAATCTATACATTAAGAAAATCATTTCTTCTTCTATGATAGAATTTTGAAAAATGGTCATTTAGAGTTGCTATCAGTAAGTCATTTGTATTATGATATTAAAAAATTATTTTTGGTGAATAGTAAAATACATGTATTAAAAATTATATGAAAAGTGAAATGACACTTATGAATAATAAATAATTATTTTATTTTATTTTCATAAGTTAATAAAATTATGAGATCTTAATTAATTTTTTGTTGTGATATAAAACTAATTATACCTTTAAAATTTTTCTTTTTCTAATTAACTATTATTTTATTTAAAAATTAAACTAATTATATTTATAAAATTACTCCTTAAAAATGTAATTCTTCTTTTAATTCTAATAGTTGAAAAATGTTAAGGGTGAATTTTTGGGATTTTTCTAAATTTCTTGGATTTTATTTGAGGAGTAAAAATACAGTTTTGAGTTTTTAGTATATTTAATGGTACCATTTAGATATAATAATTAAAATAAAATGATAGTAGACCTGTGTAAAGTAAAATAAGATATCATGCATCCCAAGTGTCTAATACCACGGGAAAATACCATGGTCAATCCCATGGTTTTACAAAAACCACTAATGAGGTTTCTTTTTAAATTAATATAAAATTATCTTTCATTTACTATATATACCTACTCATACATTCGTTTTTCTTTCATCCCAAATCCCTCATCCATATTTATTTGTTTGTTTTACCTCTCTAGTGATCCTCCTATGATTTCCTTAATCTTCCAAGTTTCCAACCTTTATGTTCTCCGAGTTACTCTACAGGGAAAGAAAACCATTCACCAACCTCTTTTAGCCAACACTTCTTTTATGTTATCTCTTTGAATTTACATTAAAATAAGTCATGGTTTGATATAATATATTCATCTTAATTTATTTTCTATATAAATATTATGAGATATCATTTTTCTCTAATCAATTTATTTTGTGAAATTTTATGCGACATCATTAGGCTGCCGAATTTTCATAAGGTATCTATCAACTTTTCTTTTATTTTCACATTCATCTATTTTTTTCTCTCCTCACCTAATATGTACAAATGACCCAGATAAACACATTCTCATCTATATAGAATAATTATATCATTTTAATGGAAGAACTATAATCAATATTCATACTCCCTCCATTTTATTTTTATAAACAAAATCAACATCCATGAGGTTCCAATTTATAAACTTCGTGGATGACAATGTTTTTTAATTCAAATTATCCTTCATTGCTGGTCATAAAACCATTTAGATGTTTGAAACAGACAATAATATATATATTATAACCTACCCAATTTTTAGTAACCATTATATGTACTTATTATTAATTCATACAGAAAAACTAGTTCATAATCATCCAAATACCGCCAAATAATGAAAGTGGTTTTCATTTAATGAATCATCCTCATTACATGTAACAAAATGATAGAAATGGCCATCAACCATTCTGGATTTTCGTAAATAATATGTAATTTTAAGTATGGAAATTTACAACCATTCCACATGAACTCCATTACTTAAAAAATGACCTAATTATGAAAATCACGGAAACACACACTCTGGAATGACATAATTCAATAAAATAACTTACAATAAAGAAATAAATAAACTAAACAGAATTATGATAAACTAAAAAAATGTCTACTAGGTTCTGAAATATGTTATTAATGAGTCTAATTTCATATTCTTGGACCTTATGTTTCATAGGGGGATGCGTTCGGACATAAGGTTAGGGTTTTTCACCTGAACTTCCATTTTCATTAAGGTTACATTCATTATCTGAATTACCTCAATGAAATTATTATGTATTATAATGTACTACTCATAAATTATGCATGAGTATTATATATATGTACACCAATAATATTCCTTATTTTATGGATAGTTACACATTTTAAAATATCCTTCCAAATTGGTTCTATAAAACAAGCCCGATTCAAGGGAATTTCACAAATTGTAATCTATTTTCAGGGGCACCCTATAATCTATTTTTGTTAAACATTATCTATCTAAAGTCACTAGTTTTATTATTAAAATACTATCATAATTCAGTTCTAGTATCAAAAAATTATTTTCCCAAAAATAACTCTTCATTTCAAAATAAAAGAGTATTTTTTCTCAAGAATTACATTAGGGTTTTATAAGAGTATTTTTATCTGTCCAAAACACATTTTTATTCTTATGTATTATTGGGATTAATCATTTATTATATCATAAAACATATTTAGTTGGATGTTTAATGAATAGTTTTTTGTGGTAATGATTTCTTGAAACTATTAACCATATTACATTGAATGGTTAGTGATTATATTCAATGATTAGGGAATGTTAGATACATTTCGTATGTTAGTTTCAATGTGAATGTATATGTTGATTATGTTTATCCCCTATCATATGAAAAATGCATTGGAATTATTATGTGATATTTGGGGCCTACAATATCCCCTCATGCATTTCTGGGTCTCATGAGGAAAATTGGCTTGGAATTGGCTGTGTTCTTTACCAATGTGACATATGGTTTTCGTCGAGGCCATAATCATTTTTAGACGTCTTGGATGACGACATGATGAAATGTTTCAGAATATAACTCATATGCACATCCCTAATTACAAATCTAGTAATTGAAAGTTCATTTTTTCCTTCAACTAGTAGAAATTCAATGATTATGTTTTATTATGGCGTTATTTACTCAGCTCATATTCCTTCTATAATGTGTTAAAGTTTATTATTCAAAAAGGCGTGTGTTTTCAATTATTCACCTTTCCTAATGATTATGTTTATATTATCATCTATTGTATTAATTACCCTTACTAATTTGTTGATCTCACTCCTTTTTTGAGATACATTTTAAATTATGGATGAATTGCAAGCATAATCATGGAGGCACATATATATCTAATGGAACAAATTAGTATTATTTTATTTTCATGATGTAATTTCAATCATATTTATGTATCTTGTTTCAACAATCTACTAAACTACTTAGTCCTTAGGGATGAATATTCCTTATTTATATGAAAATATATTAAAATAAGGCACCAAATCGTGGAATATTGGGTTGTGTCCTTGCATCTTATTGTTGCGTAAAAGACCATTTTATCCCTCATGGTCATCCAACATAAAAAAATTGAATTTCTGCTCAAAATGACATTCCCGAAAAACACAGGTTCTTATAAAATCCCCGACCATAAAGCTTCCCATCCTTGAGAAGCATAGTTAATGGACCATCAAACATGTTTCCAACTTGAGAAAATGCACAACGAAGTTATCTAGACTGTCCAATGAGCAGTCATATGGAATTAACAACCACCTCCTATATTGAATACATTTAACATTGACTGATCTGGTACTCCCAACCATAGGAATAACCCTATTTTCATCTTAAAATAATAATTCGAGCTCAAAATATCAGGGAAAACATGAAAGATTAACTGAAACAAGTAAAACAACCCTCAATAGTCCAATCGTACCCCCCATATGTCTTTCCATACATCTCTCCTCGATTGCAACCCCAAAAGGTTCCATCCCCAACAGTGAAGAACATTACTAAAGGAAAAGGATCTTAGTGTTATCCCGAATCTCCCTCAACACAATCAAGATAAATTAATATAGTACATGATCGTCTCTTACAATAGTACACTACTATTTCATGATGTTGTGTCTAGCTCCCTCCGATAAATTCTAACATCCTACCATAACCTAACCAGGATTAATGCATGGGTCAACCATCCCTTAGATAGGTTTCCCTAGAACATAACATACATCGACCAATAACGGTTCAAGTAAAAAATAAGGATCATTAAGTATTCCACCAACCCCTACAGAATAATCCCCACAACTGGGTTACAATGTCTAACCACCTTTCCTACAAGATCCAATCTAATGAAAACAAGGTAAGACAAAAAAACCATAGAGGGTCAAAACTTAAAAAACACGACCTATGAGGTCCTTGATCCTCTCTGAGAATTCCCAGAAGTAATTTCTCCATGGTGGTTACAAACAAAGAAGAAAAAAATGAACTGACACTCATCGGGTATTTTTATAGAGAAATACATCAATGAGGTCATGTTCCAAAGAAAATTATGGGTTTCTATCAACATCATACTCAGAAATCTGACTATATAACCACAGTCCCATAAAACAACACCCAATAAGGGGTAAAATAAAATGGTATCACGTGACATATCGACCTATTAAGGTCACTGGACCACATTTTCATGAGGACTGAGTCATCAACCTCACAAAAAAACAACTCAATGTAGATCCATATAACCTGCCATTAGAGAAAAAACATGTGTATGTTGATCCCAAGGTCTCAGTCCTCAGTTAAAAACACACACAAGTAGGCCTATTTTCTATGAATCCTATATCCCTAGTATGAACCATGAGATTCCTCTTTCTTTTATCGTCTATTAGTATAAATCCATCTGTCACCTCTTAATTATGGACAAGAGCCAAAGATCCATAGTAAATAAAAACACCTAATAACATTTCTGTATCTCAAAGCATAAATCATATACAACAGTAACATCAAAAAATCTGAACATCAATCCTATAACCTAGCTACCAGGACTTCTTAGCAGAATAATTTTTCATGAAGCACCAGTCTGATATCCATCACAGGTTCCATCACATTCATAATACTCCAATCTAACACATCCCAAATAGTAAAGACTAGTATAATAAACCCCTATAATACCTCATTTTAAATTCCTAACCTGGAATCCATTAAATAAGTTCTCTAAGACAGTTCACCACAATGCCTCAAAAGTGTCTCCTCGTATACTAGAGGATACCGACTAGTAGTGAGGGCCTAGTGTATGATATTGGGGGGACTATTACCTCATTCTAGAATAATAAAATAGTGTAAATAACTATGTATCATACATAGTGGAAAACAAACATAGTTTTGAAGTAATAAAGAATGGAATAGAAGAAGATCTAATAGTAAAATGCTATAAAATCCCAAAAAACTATGCAATACAATACAACAATAGTCACCCACTAGTCCTACCATACATATACAAGTACCAATGAAACTGATATTAATAGTATATGGCTCAAATACTATCTCTGAGCCATCCCACATACCTGATCTCCAAATAGTGTCGAACTATAGCATCCTGATTGGTCAAACCACTCGAGCATCATCACTCGATCATAAAACACTAGGTCGTAGCCCAATCCACCATGAAACTAATGGTCAACATGGAAATCAAACATAAGGTTACACGTACACCAAGGTGCATGTACAAGGGGTTAGAAGTAATCTCAGTAGAGAACCCTGAAAAGCTACCTATAACTGTTCTTATAAATGTGTTTGCAACCACAATGTTCTCAGCCTATCTAGAAACAACAAAATGTATGTAGTAAAAATCAAAATTGAAACCAAAGTCCAACCTAGGGTTTGAAATCCTTGTAAACTAGGCATGTACCGTAATTGATTTTAAAATTTAAATATTCACATGTGTATTGTCCCATATCTATACAAATATGCGTAATTATGAATATTCATGAGTTTGTGAATTAAATAATAAGAAACCACCATAGTATTCGATCATTGGTTATGTAATCCTGATCCCCATGACATCCTGTGAAAGGGAATTGAGATCGACGTCATGCCACTCAAGTTGTGGATCATTATGTTTATATTTGGGTCCCTAATTCAATCGACATGTACCAATTTCGAACAATTCGAGAATTATAACATGGATCAAGCTACATCACCATATGGTGAAACTGATCCTACAATTGGGTTCACTCGTACTCACCTGAAATCACAACTAGACTTCCATATAATGATGGTAAACCTTGTATAAAAGGATTTTATATATCGATGGTCAATCATATAAATATCTAAAAGGGCGTAATCATTCCGATCATATAACATCCATCCTATGATCTCATCCAATGCATTCAAACAAGGGAATCCAAATATCACTTATTTTTTAGGAGACATCAACTCACTAAACTCATACAATGCATTAACCAACTAGATGCAAGTATCACTCAGGGTACATATTCTTATTACCCACTGAGTCCATCCAAGGAATCCCATTACTGGATCCATGTATCACTTAGGGTATAATAATATTCAACCAATGATCATGTACACAGAATCATTCAACTTGATCCATGACTCATTCAATGTTTAACTACATTTAGCAGTCCACTGATCCCGTCCAAAGAATTACTGCAATTGAAATCCATGTATCACTTACATTATATAAATTAATATCCCAATGAGTCTGTCCAAGGAATTTCTACAATGGGAATATGTATATCCCTCAAGGAATACAATTTAACATAAAAGGCTTAACAATAAAAGTCCTAGGTAATACCTCTGGTACCTATAAAATATCAGAAACAACATGAATAAAAATCAACATCGAAGGATATAATGTCTGGGCATCCCAACATAAAAGAAAACAGCTCATGTCAGGCTTGAGATCCAACAACCAGGGATTACCTTTTGTGAACTTCACTTCATTTGAAATAAATATATAAAACATAAGAAAGAGTGGCGGTGTTCTGAACTCCAAAACCAACAATATAGTAATAGTCCCACGGGATTACTAGTTTGACACAGGTTCTATGTAACACATGAACACTACCTCAATGTAATCTAGGCGTACATTTCAGGGTTGGTCAAAACAGAGGAGCTTGTTGGGTCCCTCAAGGAAAACACTAGTGAGGCATCCTACTTGGGATCCTCCAGGTAAAAATTAGCGATGGAATCCAATAAGGAATGATTATTGAAGAGTACAGGAAGAATTATACATGGGAATAGTTAATGAAGATCAACGGAGGAATCTTATAATATGTATCCTCTAAAAGTAAAGCATGAAAGAGATTCTACAGGGGACTCCTTAAGTCAACCCATAAAAAATGAATCACTCAAGTGATCCAGGGAAGCATCTACACTCATGGGATTGTAGTCGATCAGGGCACGTCTCAGAAGGGGTATGTCCTAAAAAATATTGGTTATGGGAGATATATAATAGGTAATCTTAGATTAAATGTCTCAACTAGGTTGGTTTTAACACCCAACCAATCATATACTCCAAGTCTCACTCCCATGTTACAACAGAACTCGATATTTGGAGGAAGAACAACTTCATTTAGGTAGAACCCCAAAAACATTATTTAGATGACTTATAAATTTCAATAGGGTTCAACCCTTGTGATCGATGGAGAAAATGATCAGAATGGACGACTCACTCACCCAAAATTCTCAAATGGTTAATACGGTATTATACACTGTAACAGTCCCATGTTGGTCTCACACCTGATGTTAGTTTTTTCACCTTAAATCAATCTCTAAAAATTCACCATTTATTTAGGGTCGCAATGCCACTAATGTTGCATGAAAGAGACATCAGATGCAGAAGATTCACAAGATTCAATAATTTCCAAATAATAATAATTAAAATATTATTAATTTTTTGGATGTTTCATGCCAGCGAGAATTGTTCCCAACACAAAAAGGTCCCCAACTGACTTAAAAATGTTAGTCTCAAAGTATGTGTTAGGGGGCCATAGATGTAATGAAAAACAGATGCCTGGATTGCATCTTATAGGGGTTTAAAGATCCCCTCGAAAAAAAACATCCTGGACAAAGTACAAGGCATATAATCTAATGTAAATGGGGTCTACCCTTGTAAAAGTACACAGAATGTACGTTACAATACATGGAGTTTAATATTAAGAAACACCATCCTCTGTATTTTTTCACTAGTACACAAGCCTATATACCACTACACAGCGTGTACTCCCAGTACAACGCATGTACTATTAACAAACAAATATTATGTGTTATTTTTCACACGACCAGACACATGGAAAACCAGAACACAATGTGCACTCAGAGTAAACAACCTGTAGTTAAGAAAAAATCTTCATCACCGAACTAGAAGAATACACAACGTGTTCCCCTAGAACACATGCCATGTTAAATGGGTTTTTTGACGGGAAAACCCTCAGATCCCCTGAAACAACCGTTTTCTCCCCTGAGACAGCAGACCGTACCTTAACTTGGAAAAATAATGATATTTAAGGCATTCAGAACATAAAAATAACTCTAATGTGTACTTATGGAGAAAACATAATCTTCCCATCCTTCGTGTGAAAACCACTGATGTTTCAGTTGATTTCACCATCCACAGTTATCGCATTCCAACTCAGTGTGTCGAGAGCTTTGAAATGATACCCCTCTTGACATCCATCTCTCTCTATTTCTAAATAACTATTTTCTAACATATCTCATGACCAAGGAGGATCCACACATATTAGGTGTGAGCATGAAGAAATAAGAAAGAAGAAGAAGGAAAAGAAAATAAGAAAAGAACAAATAGTATAAGGGGCTCGAGCCAACCCTAGTGCCCAACTCATGTTTAGGACCTACCTTGGATAAACTCCCCATTCCCAAATCAACAGTGCAGAAAGAATCTCAATCTGATACATATTTTAAATGATATCCCTAAACAAACCTGTGTGAATAATTTAATATTTAATTTTATAATATTAAATATTCTTCAAAAATTGAAACATCTTGGTTTTCCACCTCAGTATTGTCCTAGGGGGAAAACCCTATTCCAGGATGAATGAAGTTGTCGAAAGAATAATATGAGGACATCATGTTGGGGAAAAATTTACATTTTACCCCAAACAAGCATCCAATAGAAATAATTGAAATTTCTTCTCAAACAAAAGTCTGGAAAATAATAGGTTCTTACACTCCTCTTCTAAACTATCCCCCAAAGGTCAATTTCTCTTCATTGGATTCCTAATGAAATTAACATGCACATTATAATTCCGAAAACTACCACATATATATCATAACATAGTTCAACCCCTTAATTTTGGTAAAAAAGAGATGATAAAGGTGGCACATTTATGAGTTCTAAAAAGAACTAATAAAAGGTGGTTTTATCCACACTAAAAAATAACTTTTAAAAAAACCTTTATCATCACTTTTTTAGTGTTGACAAAGGTACCCCCTTTATCAGTTCTTTTTAGCACAATTAAATTTTTACCTTTTCTCGTCACTTTATAGTAGCACTAATAAAGGGGGTCATTATCAGAAATTTCCTTTTATCATAGAAAACATGTAAATTTCATTATAAAAATTACATCATTGAAAATAATATATTAACATACAAGCTATATTTATATTAATATATTTAAATGTAATATATTTTTTTAAAGATCATTTATATTTGACCATGTATAAATTTAAATTAAATATATATGATACAAAGTGAAAATAGGATTTTATTATATTTTTAAAAATTAGTAATTTATAATTTGATAATTATTATTTGGTAATATAAATTTAGTATCCAATTCCAGAAAAAAATTAAAAAGATGGTAAAAGATCTAAAATATGTTGAGAAAGTAACTATAACTTCAAAAGAACGAAAATTTTGATTTGGTGTACATTTGTGATATACAACATATGGAATCAAAACTATCAAAAATGTCTACACTATATTGATAAGGAAAACCCTGGTAACATGATTCACTCCAAAAACATTCCAAAAAGACCTCCAAAATTGTTTCTTTTTTCTGGATATCACAATGTAATAACATTTTATGGAATTCATCCTTGTTTAAGGGGGGTATTTATTTCATTTTTTGATGAAGACTCAATTCATATTTAAGGATTAAACTCGAAAAGTTATAATGATGTTATAAATTTGACATTTTTTATAATGTAATATTGATTGTAATTAATTATATACACATATATACAAATTTTTATATATGTATACATAAAAAATAATTTTATAAATAAATATTCCAACATATTTTCATATTAAAAATCTTTATAAATATAAAAAATTTGTAAATTAAAAAATAACAAATTTATTTAAATTTAAAATATATGTATATATATAATATGAGTTTTTGTTTTTGTCTTCATTTGTGTGTGTCTACATAAACACACAATTATATATTATTTATATATTCTTATAAATGTATAAAAATATTAATATATAATATATGTAAATATATAAAAATATGTACAATTATATGTATAGGTACACGTAGGATATATATATATATATATATATTTTTATGTTTGTTGTATATATGCATGTATTTGTGTATTTATTAATTAACATATAGAAAAAATACATTTTATAAATGAATTCAAAAATCAATTTAAATATAATTTAATATAAGAATAAATAAATGGATAAAAAATATAACTAGTTATATATATATATATCCTAAATAGAGATAAAATCAACATAGAGAAGTTGTAAGGTTTCAGACGTGCAATTGGGAGGTCTAAGGATCGAATAACAGGAGTTAGGGGTGTACGGGTTGGTGAAGGGGGTTCCTAGTGATGTTATATGGGGCCTAGGGAAGTTAATGGTGTCTCTGAGAATTGAAAGGGTGGTCTCTTCCTTAATTTTTTTATTTCAATTGTTTTGTATAAAACAATATTTATTTGACTTTTATCTGTACTATTATTTTACTTCTAATAAGTGGGGTTTCTATTAGTACATAAAAATACTGATAAAAGAACCATGTTATCATCTCTGATTTTAGCATTGATAAAATACCAATATTATCCATCATTTTTTAGAACCAATAATAGGTTCTTTTATTATCCCTTTTGTTAGATCTAATAAATGATAATCCATTTTAATGTCACTTATATCAACATTATTTTTTTATCATTGTTGATCAATATTTCTAACACAACTAAATTTATTTTCTGTAGTAAAAGTATGGGTGTGGGTAAAAGACGTAGTAGGAGACCAACAATGCCTTCTAATAATTGGGCTCTCAAATAAAAAAGGTTATGGAAAAATAATAATAAATTTTTATGAATAATAAACATACATTCCAAAATTGAGTGGTCATGCACTAACCATATTGTCCTAAACCCTTAATCATACATGCTTTTGGGTCCATGATGGAAAACATCTTTAAAGTCTTGGGAATTCATCAACATCAGATCTATCCTCAAGCTACTCAGTAGTCGTATAGGCCTTATGCCTCAAGTTCATGCAACACTAAACCATCAGGCTCCATCTGTGTATTCATGTTAGATCACAAATACCATCATACCCCATTGTTTCCACATAGGTATGATCACTCTTTATCATCATGCCCCACGATCATCACATTCATTTCTACTCACTAACGATTGACTGGCCCTCAGTTAATTCCATACTAGTCTGTCATGTCCTATCATCCATCTCAGGCCCGTCCTCATGTCACATGTCTCATCTGAACATGCTTCCTCCTCTATAGATACAAATAAATTATGGGTCCACCTATAAATTTATGTAACACCCCTAGAATGGTGAGACATAAAAGGCTAAATGTTACTACCCATGTCAACAAGGAGCACCTTTCTTTTCAAGAGCCTATTTGATTAGAAATACACAGTTAAGCAAGCTTGTCCTGAAGTAGTAATCAGGATGGGTGACCATATGGGATGTTTCCAAGGGTGAGTGTGAGTGAGGAAAAACACACTGAAAGAACATGTGTTGGCATGTAGGGAGAATCATTTGTCTGATAAGTAACCATAGTGATTAATATCTTATGATGTGGTGGGAAGGAAACCAAGGTATTACAGGAGACCCATGGGGTCAGATGACAAGGTTCATGGCCCGGGGAGGTGGGTCATGACAAATGGTATCAGAGCCAATACCCACCTGGAAGTGCTTAGGCACTGCCTGGGTTTGAGTCTTGGGGTCCACAATGAGGGTGTTCTGCTTTAAAGGGGTGTATAATGTAACATCCCTCAAAAATTGAGACATAAAACTATAAATGTTACTACTCATGTCAACAAGGTACACCGTTATTTTCAGGATCCTATCTGATTAGAACTCCACATTTAAGCATGCTTTGCCTAGAGTAGTAATCAGGATGGGTGACCTTCTGGGATGTTTCCCAGGGTGTGTGTCAGTGAGGACAAAACACACTGAGAGAACATGTATTGGCCTCTGGGCACAATCATTAGTCTAATAAGAAACCTTAGTGTGGGCACAGTCATTATTCTAATAAGAAACCATAGTGAGTAATAGCCTATGGTGTGCTGTGAAGGCAACCAAGTTATTACAAGAGACCCATGGGGTCAGTTGACAAGGTTCATGGATCAGGAAGGAGGGTCTTGAAAATTTAATACCATTCATAACACAACAAAAAATCATATACCAGAATATCACAAGGAAATAGTGGATTCATACATATCATGAGTGTTATAAAATCGTTAAATATACAGATGTGAGAAGCACCTCATGGTCAAAATCATATCAACACACATAATAATAATAATATTTTTTCCATTAAAATCACAAAAATATGTATATACATAATCATGTAAAGGAATCACGAGTTAAAGATCCCAAATATTAAATTAACTTCTTACCTCTATCTTGTTGATAGAAATGGTAAGGATGAACTAGTCAAGAACTCCATTAGATGGAATTACTATAATAAATGTCAACATATACAAGTGTGGAATTTTTCAGTGGTTCCTATATCTAAAACCAACTATTTAATTTCAAAAATAAATTAAATATCTCATGTCAAGATACCTTTTCTCGACTAGAGGGTGTTGTGCTTTAAAGGGGTGGATAATGTAACACCCCTTGAAAAGGGAGACTTAAAAGGCTAAATGTTACTACCCATGTCAAAAAGGTGAACCATTCTTTTCAGGAACCTATCTGATTAGAACTCCATAATTAATCATGCTTGGCCTAGAGTAGTAATCTGGATGGGTGACCTTCTGGGATGTTTCCCAGTGTGTGTGTGAGTGGGGACAAAACACACGGAAAGAACTTGTGTTGTCCTGTGGGCACAGTTATTAGTCTAATAAGCAACCCTTGTGAGTAATAGCCTATGGTTAGCTGGGAAGGAAACCAAGGTATTATAGAAGACACATGGGGTCAATTGACACAGTTCATCGACCGGGGAGGCAAGTTGTGACAATTTAATACCATTCATAACACAACAACATAGCATATACCAGAATATCACTATGGAATAGTGGATTCATACATATCATGAGTGTTAGAATAGTTTTAAATATAAACATGTGAGTAGCACCTCATGGTCAAAATCATATCAACACACATAATAATAATAATATGTTTTTCATTAAAAGTCATTAAAATATGTATATGCATAATCATGTAAAGGAATCACAAGTAAAAGATCCCATATATTAAAATAACTTCCTACCACTATCTTGTTTGACACTAATGGTAAGGATGAACTAGTCAAGAACTCCTTTACATGGCCTTATTAAAAAAATTGTCAACATATACAAGTGTGGAATTTGTCGGTGGTGCCGATATCTAAAACCAACTATTTAATTTCACAAATAAATTTAATATCTCATTTCATGATACATTTTCTCTTCTAGATAAAATATGAACTATCATTTTAGGATAATGCATGTGACCACAAAATGTCACTGTAAGAATAATTATATATTTATAATTTCTTATAAATAATCATTTTATAATTATAGTTTAATAATTTTCTTTAATTATTCTTTTATAATTATTTTTTAATACATTATAAAAAATTATCATTTTAAAATATTCTCTTGGTATTTTATTATAAATTATCTCATATAATTGTATTTTGATAATTTATTATAATTTATTATTTATTATAATTATTATTTCATAATTTCATATAAATTATGTTTTGATAATTTCTATTTAATTCATGTTTTTCTAATTTTATTTGTATAATTTATTATAAATTATCCTTTAAAAATTATGTTTTAATAATTTATTATTTAAATTACCCTATGATAATGTTAAAAAATTTATAATTTTAACATTTTTCATTTATAAATGAAGAAATAAAAATTTGATAATTTTAATAATTATACATTGATACTATTGAAATGTATTGTTTAATAATTTTATTTATTATCCTTTGGTAATATTAAAATTTTCATTTGATAATTTCAATAAATCATCACTAGATAATTCTAATAGATTCTTCCTTGACTAAAAATTTATCATTGTCATTTTTTAATTAGTTATACATGTCCCTTGTAATTCCATGTCATTATCCTTTTTCAATTTATCTATTCCTTGTTCAAAAACCAATTTTTTTTAAATACAAAAATGCATATAATTTATCAATTGATAATTTGTAAATATATATAAAAAATAGATTATGATAAAATTATTTATTTAATTTCTCTTTATTAAAATTTTAAAGATTAAATAAAATAAAATTAAATAAATTTTTTTAAAAGAAAACGAAAATGCACCTTCAACCTTCATATCATGCACCAGGAGGAACTCCATGCACCGCCTGGTTTCAGGTACAAGTGATCGGTGTTCTTGGAATATCACATGAATGGTTTATTAACATTTTATCAAATATTTCAAGAATATTCAACATTGGAAGAACACAAATATTTGGGTATTTAAACCAATAATCATATAACACCAATGCCCAAATTAAAATGATCGTTTTTTCTATTGCCCCAGTTCTAGAAGCCACCCAAAGGTGCTTCATACCTTGTTTATCACATGGCCTCAAGCACATTTCCCCGAATTCCAGAGGCTCTCGACTAGCAGTGAGGGCATTGGGTGTGATAGTGGAGAAACTATGACCTAATTGGAAGAGTACAATGCGGAAATAAACAACTCATACAATAGCGGAAGCAGTAAATATCCAACAAAAATAAATACTAAGAGACTAAAACAATATATAACTGGAGCACACATACATATATGAAATGATGCATGATACATATTTCTTGGAAAGAATCCAAACAAGTCACAATTCTGGAAATAAAATATTGCAAACCAAAGTACAAAATAAATTTAAACAGATAAACACCTCAACATCGCTAGCCTTGGCTTTGTCGCCTGTTATCCTGCTCCAATGAAATCAAGTACCTGGAGTCGAAGGGTGCATGCACTAGTCTATACCTGCAGCAATATAATCTGTTTGTGCCCAACATCAGGACCCAAAAAGGGTGTGAGACTTAATCCCAGTAGGAAACCACCCGACGATCTATGCCTAATAGTCAGTGAGTATATGGAATGTAATAGTACAGTAAGAAGTAAATAGTAACCAGTCAACATGATGATACACAACAGCAAACAAACCAAAGATCAACAAGTTGTAGTGAAGAAAACAGCTAACCACAAACTATAATCCCTCTGGGAAATACTCAGACCCATCCCCTCTGGTCCTCTCCAAAAAGTACAAACAACCCTTTTGCTAGTACACTCATCTTAACCCCTCTGGTTTGGTTATATAAAACTAAATGAATCTCTAAGGAATCATGCTCAGTCAATTCCCCTTATAGTCTAAGTTAGTTACGTACTATATAAGGAAGATCACACTGTCTAATCAACTTATAGCACCAAGGTCTAGAGACTCTCTTAGGAAGCTCACTTATTCAATTCCTCTTATATCCTTAGGTCTATCACAAACACTCTGAGGAATCTCACTCGGTCAATTCCTCTTATATCCTTGAATGCTTTAATGAAAGTCAAACAAAACACAGACTCTCTGAGGAATCTCACTCGGTCCACCCCCATATAGTCTATAAATCTCAAGACTCTCTGAGGAAGCTCACTCAGTCTATCCTTCTGTAGTCTATAATATCCAAGACTCTCTGGGAAGCTCACTCGATCTATCCACTATAGTCTATAATGTCCAAGACTCTTTGAAGAAGCTCACTCGGTCCATCCTCTTATAGTCTACAGCACCAGGTTCTTATGGCCTCATGCCAGTTAGTGCATAATAATGCTATAAGGCCAAAGAAAACCTACAGAGATATGTGTCTAACCATTCTACAACATACCAAGCATGTCTTAGAATAGCACTCCACCCTACGGTCATAAGACATGGAAAATAGGTATAACAACCAATGTCTAAACAAGACTAAAAGGTCGTAAACAGAACAAGGCAAGGGTAAAACATCCAAGCAAAGAAATTATCCGCGTACATAACCAAATTACCTCTACATAAGCACACATGAATGGAAAGAAAACATTAGGGGAAAAACATTAAACACATAATACCACATTCATGGGTATTGGTAGAAATTGCACAAAAATCTCAATGACATTGAATGAAAAAGCAAATACCACCTACCTTGATGCTAGTAGATTGATATCCATGAACCAATAGGCTTGAATCTCCTTACTATGTTGTAGATCTAAAAAAACACACAAAATATGAAACCCATGATAACTTGAAAAAGTGGATGAATTTGAAGATGATGCACTATAATATGGAAGATATTACTATTGTGGATCCAACGCAATTGACGATGGTCGATTTGGAGAACAGACGGAGGCTCGAGGGCTCAAAGGAGCTTCGTGACTCTACAGGATGCTCTCGGTTGAAGAAGATGGAGAATAAGATAATTTTAGGGTTGATACATGACACTAGTGCATTTAATGAAAAAAATGACAGTACACGGCTTGTACTTTTGGAGTACATGAAGTGTACAAGGCTTCTCCGTTCTGCACTTTAAGGAGCCTCCACATCACCCCTATATAGCCATGTTCATTGTCATGATATGGCCAGCACAAGGCATCGAGCGGCATCAAAGTACATGGCGTGTACTTATAAAGTACATGTCGTGTACTTCAAAAATTTCCAAAAACTCCTCTTTTCAAAAAAACTCCAAAAAAGGAAAAAACATACCTGAAAAGATGGACCAGGTTCTTACAAACTTACCTCCTTAAAGAAATTAGTCCCTGAATTTACCTAGTGAGGCATGGAAGAAGAAACCCTGAACTTCTCCAGACACTGTGATCATACATCGGCCTCCCTCTCTCATTTCTCATCCTGTACTCGCCCTTGCTACCATAGCACCCGTACCAGAGGAACAGACTGACCACATAGAACCTTTGTTTTGTGATTGAAAATCTAGATAGGATGCTCCTCAAACGATGCATCAGCTTCGAGCTCGAACTCATTAGGTTGAAGGACATGAGATGGGTCTGAAAATTAATGTCGGATATGAGAAACGTGGAAAAAGTCATGCATAGCTCGATACCTATAAGGTAACTGCAACCGATTGACTACTGGGACAACTCTCTTCAACACCTCAAATGGCCCGACGTACCATGGTGAAAGATTACCCTATCTCAGTATCCTCTTGTGTCCCAAACTAAGTGCGACATGAAGGAAAAACTGATCCCCAACCTCGAACTCCAAATGTCATCTCTGCTGATCAGCATAATACTTCTATCGAGTCTGTGTCATAGCCATCCTCTTCTGAATAAACTATATTTTCTCTGATGTCTCCTGAACAAGATAAGGCCCCAGAAAAGCTTCCTCTCCTAACTCTATCCAACAAAACAGTGATCAACATGGCCAAATTTACAAAGCATTTTAAGGTTCCATCTGAATTTTCAACTGAAAACGATTGTTGTAGGAAGACTCCACAATAGGTATATGATTCTCCCAAGAACCTCCAAAATCTAGAATGTAATCTCAGAGCATAACCTCAAGTACCTGAATCATATGCTCGGAGTGGACATCTGTCTAGGGATGACATGATGTACTCAAAATTACCTATATACCCAATGCCTTCTGAAGCCCCTTCCAGAACCAAAAAGTAAAATGCGCATCTCTATCTGAAAAATGGAGTGTGGAACTCCATGTAGACATACAATCTCTTGGATGTAAAACCATCCCAGATCATCCACACTGAAGGTCTCCTTGATTGGTCAAAAGTGTGAAACCTTTGTGAGTATTTCAATGAAAACCCACACTGCATTGTTCCCTAGAGGCGACCTCGAAAACCCGGTCAAGAAATCCATCGCGACATCATTCCACTTCCACTTAGGAATGGGTAACTACTTCAAAAGGACAGATGGTTGTTAATGCTTTTCTTTCACCTGCTGACAAGTAGAACACCTCATGACAAAACCAGCAACATATCTCTTTATACCTGGCTACCAATACTGGTGGTGTAGATCAAGATACATCTTGGTGATGTCAGGATGAACTACCCAAACTGAGGAATGAAAATCCCACATCAGCTCCTCGCGTATGTCTGTTAGCACCCATACAGATCCTTGGAAACGCATGATCTCATCCATGCCCATTGTCCATCCTGGAATAGGGTCCTCTATTGTCACACTTTCCCATAGGACTAGGCCTTTTGAGTCTGATAACTGCCTCATCCGTATCCAATCAAGAAGTGTACAGGTAATAACTACAGAAGATAGAAAGGTCTTCCCCTTTCTGTCGTGCACCTCTAAATGCATCTCAGAGAACAAATCCATAAGCTTCCACTCACTGCTAGCCTACTAAACTGCTTCTATCTGAGTTCTCCTGATCAACACATCAGCCACTACGTTGCCTTTTCCCGACATATAGGAAATCTCAAAGTCGAAGGACTGAAGATACTCGACCCACCTGTGCTATCTAAAATTCAGATCACGCTGAGTGACGATGTACTTTAGACTCTTATGGTCAGTAAACACCACAATGTTCTCTCCCTGAAGATAATGTCTCCAATAGTATACGGCATGAACAACAGCTTCCAACTCCATATCGTGTGTTGGGTAATTCCTCTCGTGTGGCCTCAACTGTCGAGACCCGTATGCAACGACTCCATCTCCCTACATAAGCAAAGCTCCCAGCCCGATACCTAAAGCATCACAGTATACCGTATTGCTCTTGAACGTATCTAGAAAGGATAGTATCGATGCTGATGTCAACCTACGTTTAAACTTCTGAAAAGCTGACTCACATGAATCTGACCATAAGAACTTCGCCCCTTTTTTAGTCGTAATTGTCAGTGGTTCTCCTAGGCCTGAAAAGTCTTGTAGAAAATTTATGCAGTATCTAGTAAGTCCTAGAAAACTCCACACCTCACATAAAATCTTTGGATGCTCCCAAGAAAATACAACTCTCACTTTCTTTGGGTCTAATGATACTCATGTCGTTAAGATAACATAACCTATGAAGTGAATCTGATCCATCAAAAAGTGGTATTTCAAGAGCTTAGCATATAAATGATTCTCTCTCAGTGTACTCAGAATGAAATCAAGATGGGCAGCATGGTCGTATCGAGCATGAAAGTACACCAAGATGTCATCCATGAAAACCACCATGAATAAATCCATTTATGGATGGAACACTCAGTTCATCTGTGCCATGAAAACCGCAGGTGCGTTAGTGAGACCGAACGACATATCCATATACCCGTATAGACCATACCTACTCCAGAAAGTTGTAAGAGGTATATAAAATGGTCTAACATGCAACTAATGATAACCAGATCTTAATAAATCTTCAAGAACACTCGGCCTCCTCTGTGCTGATAAAAGAGATCATCGATCCTAGGAAAGGGATATCGGCTCTTGACCATCATCTGGTTCAACATCTGACACTCCACAAAAATCCTGAGGGTACCATCTACCTTCTATACAAATATGAACTGCGATCCCCAAGGAGAAGTACTAGGTCAGATTATTCCCTTTTCCTGCAACTCCTCCAACTGCTTTTTGAGCTCCTGTAACTCAGGTGTAGCAACCCTATAAGGAGGAATGTACACTAGTGTCTCTCCTCGCACGAGCTCAATCGAGAAGTATCCCTCACGCTCTGGAGGCAAACATAAAAAAGTAATATTGAAAGACATCTCTGAAATGACCCACCACTAGAATAATGTCTAACAGTGAAGTCCCCTGGTCATCCAGATAAAGACTAGCAATGTGGGCTATAACTCTTCTGAGCCAATGATGCTCAGGTCCTGCTCAACTCACCTAGACATCCCACTTGCCTAATACAGAAAGGATCCACACTATAGTGATATGAAATTCACCCTACGATGATAGCAATCGATGACTTCATGGAAGGGGACTAACTATTCCATTCCATGAATGGCATCATAGCTCGTCATCTCTAGGTCATAGAGGTCCCATAAGAAGTGACACCCCGCAACCTTGAGAAGACACTTTTTTCAATGACGTATTCTAACTGCTCTAGTCCCCAACAGTGTGTCTAGAATCAATGTATCGACAGAGTAAAAGATGTATATCCCAATGATATCCACAATAGAAACAGAGATAAAACTATGTGTAGCACCAATATTGAAAAGATTTGAAGATAAAACTAAGGCTACTAATATCGTACCTCGAACTGTGGAAGGTCTGAGATCCTACTCTAGATGGGTCTACCCCACTGCAAATGTTTGGCATGTACCACGGCCCTGTAACATGGGCCGACCACTTTGAGATGATCCACTCTACTATCATGGGTATCCTGGTGACTGAACACCTTGGCCGCGACCCCCACCTCAGCCCGAAAGGCCGAAATAACTCCAATTCCCAGACTGGTGAGAAACTAGGGATGCATCTTCTATACACGGGGTCATAGAAGAACCCCTACCACAAGCTATAGATGAGAAGATCTAACAAAAAATGCTAAAGATGGACCATATTTCTGCATGATCGGTACTCCATAGAGTCTCTCTGGCACTGAGGCCTAGTAATCCCACTCCTCCACCGTTGGTACCATACAACCTAGCTTCCTGAAGATACATTCCTCCTACTCTGATCTCCTAGAGAAAAGTCCCTGTGGCTCTTCCTACTATCAAAAGGAGGAACACTGACTCTGGATGTTGAACTACCCTGGATCACTTCTTCAGAATCCTTCATATGGCACTCATTGATCAGTTCCTGGTTGATGATAGATGATATCGAAGACAAACTGAAGATGTTCACCTATGAGTGGATGTTGTGCCTCAGACCATACCTGAAATTCTGCACAAGGAACAACTCATCACCTGCTGGAATCGACATGAAACACTGCAGCTCGGTAAAGCGAGATGAGTACTCTATAATAGAAATAGAACCCTGCTCCAATATCATAAACTCCTAGTCTTTATCAGCCCTCAAGGTCTTCGGGTATAAGTACTCATAGAAGATGTGATGAAAAAAATCCCAAGTCATACTTTGTTGGCATCTTGAATATGATATCACCTCCCACCACCTCTTGGTGGTGTCTTGGAGCATATAGGTAGCGAGTTTCACCATCTTCTCTAGAGGTATCTCCAGATGCTCTAAAATTGTCTGTGTGGCCTCTAGCCATGACTATGTATTCTGAGGACCCCATCCCCTAAGAAAGTAAGAGGATGATACTACTGTAAAACCAGCATCAACTCTTCCATCGACAGGGCGGGGGGAGGCGTTCCCTAGAAGGTTTATATCATCCTCAAAACGACTTCTCTGTACTATGCATCAGTGCCTGTAACTGGTATAATTGCTGGTACCAAGGCTGGTACAACAGGAGGATCTTTAGGAGGTCCCTGATCAGCAATATTTGGTGTCTGATCACCGTCTGGCAGCTGGCATACAACTGGAGGATGTCTCAGTTGCATATCTCTGAATGGTCAAAATCATACCTTAGATCAGGATTAACAATAACTAAGAACACTAGAGTACAATATGGGAAAGAGGAGAATGAGACTTAAAATTTTATAAAACATGACTACATGGCATGTATAAAATCTACATGGCATGTTGTTTTAAGCCATTCAGATGGGAATGTACTTCTACCGCAACTGGTCTTGTAATGCCCCAAACACATGGCGTGTCGTCCCCACACACGGTGTGTACATGAACATTATTCCCCAACCGACGTCTCCTTACATGGATAACCCACACGGTCCTCTTAATCCTGGACTACACGACATGTTCATGAAAGACACGGCATGTACTAGACAAGGTTTCAATGACCCGTGTTGTTAGTTACACAGAAAGATACATGGTTCACTCTACACAACGTGCTTTCTGAGAACACGACGTGTACTTGAAGTTTTTTCCCTGTCCCGTGTTTTTTATGACATAGTCAGGTACATAGCGTGTGATAACAGGACACAACATTTGATAATAGGACATGGAATGTAATGTCATTTTTTAATCCATCCGTGTCTTTAGCCACACAGTTATACACATGGTGACTACAACACGTCATGTACCTAATTTACACTACGTCATTCTGAAGATTTTTCTCAACCGCATGTTTCTGCCCACATAGTCAGTGACATGGTTTAAACAACTACATGGAGTGTATTAATAATGTACATGCAGTGTATTCTCGGTTTTTCCGAGTAGTAGCTCAGAAACTGCTCCTAGGCCTATATAGCATAGAAAACAAGAGTTATGTTTCCAAATTATGATCTCTGAGGTCCCATAATTACAAATGAATCAATGATTGGCATCTTATACAAGTTATAACAAGGCAACCAGTCAATGATCCTCCAAATTCAGGTCCATGAGGGATATAACACCTCATGAACCAATGTTTGGAGTCTATTTAATCAAATTACTACACAAAATATTCTCTATAAAATATCAGAGATATAATCAAAGCATCTATTACCACAACATGCATAATGTAAACAATGTCTATCACAACAACATGAAATCTCTAATGCATCCTAGATATTATGGCAAGAATTCATGACATGTGTTTTCTATCAAGTTACTATATGATGAATGACATGGCATACCCTCATCTCATCGGGTTGCGCCAGAAATAGAACTGAAATAACAACAACAGTAACTACACAAAGCATGTGAATCACCCAACGATGAAATCCAATCAGCTGTAAAAGTGAAACCTAGTAAAACCGAAATAAATGAGGTAGTATGGTTTTTTCCTATACACATGTTAGATACTTCCAGGCACAACTTATTACCATGTACCTATTCTATCATATCCTTGGCTATAGGGTTCAAACAGTAAGTTAAGGGAAAATAATTCCTCTAATAGAACTTTGTAACACCCAGGTTCTAGAATCCACCCAGAGGCACTCCGTACCTGGTTGGTCACATGGCCTCAAGTGCATTTCCCCGAATGGATGCCGAATAGAAGAGAGGGCTTTGGGTGTGATAGTGGGGAAACTATGCCCTCCTTGGAAGAGTACACAAAAGAAGTAATCATCTCATACAATAGCGGAATCAGTAAATATACAACAATAGTAAATAGTGGAAGACTAAATCAATAAACAACTGTAGAAGACATACATATATGAAATGATGCATGATACATATGTCTAAAAAAGAAGACAAATTGAGTCACATTGTTGGCAATACAATAGTGCATACCAAAGTAAAAAAGAAAGGTAAAAAGATAAACTCCTCAGAATCACATTGCTCACCTTGGCCCCTTGCTCTCCTGCACCAATGAAATCAAGTACCTGAAGTTGAAGGTCATTTTTCCCTGTCTATACCTGCAGAAATATAATCTTTTTGGGCCCAAAAGCATTACCCAAACTATTTGTGAGACTAAATCCTAGTAGAAAACCACCCGAATATCTGTGCCTTATAGTCAGTGAGCATATGGTAGGTAATAGTACAGCAAGCAGTAAACAGTAAGCAGTAAACAAGATGATCATTGTTTCACGTAGAGTGCAATGGTGAAATTTGTATTAGCATTCAAGATATGATGCAATGTGTTCCAAGAAAGATTCGTATCTAAGTGACACTGGACGATGGATGTGATTAGGATGATTCAATAGACACATCATATAGAGTGTATCCCCCATACACACTATGACATGGGTCCACTCAAACATCTATTAGAGTGGACCCCCATTGTTGTACCATGGTGTGGGTCCTCATCCAATTATGAGTGGCACCCTCAAACTGGGCTTGGCATGTGACCTCATTTACATAAGAGAGTCACCCTCCTGCTAGGCAGGGCAAGATTCCTTAACCTATTCCTAGTGGCCCCATCTAATTGGGTGGTCTATAAGTCCTCGAATATATTAAAGGGTCACGGTCCTTCCAATCTGGGAATGTGTCCTCAATGACAAAAGAGTGCACTCTCCTGCAGAAATCATCATGTATCATCAACATATTTTGAGTTGAACCTTTGAGTGGGTTGTTCATGGGTCCTCGATGACACTTGATTAGCACCCTCTAGCTGGGATGGGTATGGGTCCTCAACCTTGAGAAACAACCTATCAACTATGTATATTAGTGATAATACATGGTTTGGCGTTCCATTGGACTCATGAGAAAAACGGGTTCTTTCCCCACTAACAAAATTCATGGTGATTCGACCAAAAATATTTTGACTGAGATGTTTCCACTCAAAGTGGTTAGTATCATGTATGGTTATTTAATCCTTTTGAATTTCATATACAGGGATGATTTGTGGGTTGTTGGGCATCATTGGTGGATTCTTTTGGAACTTTTGGAGACTCCTTTCCTGGGATGAGTTGTGAGATGGAGATCCCATTTCTCTCTTATTTTGGCTTCTCTGACTGATCATATATACATAGATATATTTATATAGATATATATATATATATATATTTTTTATTTTAGAACCCCATCCTTGGGTTTTGGTTACACTCCTTCCATGAGAGGTGAAGACACAAGATATTCCATGTGATTTCTATGTCTAGCTTCTCATGAGTGGATGAGTCTACTCTCTTGCTATATATAGTGAAGACACAACAATATGATCATCTTATCCACATATAGATCTCCTTATGTTTTGATTAGTTTACCTTCTATCTCTTTTTGGGTTGATCTATGCTACTTTACCGAACGTTATTCTCTATAATGGTTTCCCCATCACTGTATCTCTTATTATTCCTCAATCTCCTTTTTGGGGTATCCTATTGAGTATTTTTATACTCACCAATGCATGATATTTTACATCAAATGTTTTTCCTTATCAATATAATAGATAGGTTGATCATGAATTTATAAAAGATTTTGGATACGGGTTCTTGGACCTCGTCTGGTGGTCAAAGATTGGGATCCAAGAGTAGGGAACTCTAAGATATTTTACTTTTCAGTTACTACCAAGTTTTGGAAATTTTCTAGTTACAGGTGTATTTTTTCCATTTTCATATCATTTAACACTACTGTGCTTGTACTATTTATAGGTCAATGTATGTTTCTCATTTATATATAAAATTTTGGTATCTTTTGTTCATTTCCTTCTTCAGTGTTGCATTTATTTGGATTTATATGACTATATAGGTACTTGGGCGAGGGACTCATCGATTTTGTTGTGCCTTCGTCACTTGTTTCCACCTATTGGGATATGGTGGTGTGATTGGGGAAGTAGTGTTTTTATCCCCATCTAGGGTCAGTTCATGAAAAATTCACATCCGAGGTGGCATGAACCTTGGGATATTTTGTGGATGATTCCATCTAATAGTTTAGGTTAGGATTAGGGAAATAATATCCACATGTCTTGAGTGTTGCTACCAGGCCAGGGAGTCTAATGATGGTGTGGCGACTGACATAGCCATTCACCAAGAACCTGCTTACCATCTTGTTGACTCTACATGTTGGAATATTTATTACAGAAACTCTGGTACATGCATCATATAGGATTGAGTCGTTGACTATCCCTCTTGAGTTATCTCCCAATAGTTTTTGATATGTAAATTTATATATTCTCTTTGACCGTAGTGCACCTCAATAACTTTCAATACGTCACTACAATGACATGCATCCTGCATACTAGAAAATTATCATGACGATGTCCATTTCAGTGATGAGGAATTAGTTTAGATACCATCATTTGACCTCCCCCCCCCCTTCATCCATGTGGATAGGTAGTAGCACCCCCACTTATTGAAAAGTATTTTTTCCTAGTAGAGTAGAATGACGATGTGCATAGGCTATGACTGTTTGTGATTCTATGGCCCGGTACACCCATAATATTTATTATGAAATTATAATGTATATTTTAAACTATTAAAATGAATTATATGGGATATCTGTCAATTGGAAACTTATATTAGAAATCATAGGCCCCGATTGAGTTCTGAATGTGGTGTTTACCCTAGGCAGGACATATTTTTTGTTGGTGAGGGTCTTACCTAGAAAATTTTAAGGATAACATATTCATAAATAAAATAATTAAATAAAAAAATTATTTGGATGATACTTTGAATAAATTATGAATAGGGACTAAGATGTTAAATCTAAGTCCACCGTTGAGTATATAGCATAGTGTTTACCCTCGGCATGACCTCTGGTGAGAGGGTATGAGAGGATTATATTACAGGATTGTTGGTAGGGTCCATGATTAATGATATAAATAGGTTATTAAGGAAATGAGAATGGGTTAGGCTCATTTCCTCCCACTTCCAAAAGAGCTCCTCATATCCTTCCATTGGAGAATCGATGACGATCTTTTGTTAAATCATGAAGACATTACAGATCTGAGTAGATCAGAGCATGGAAAATGCAATTTCTGATCCAGAATCCAAGTATGATTGTTCATTATGATTCCATATTTTGAAAATAATGTTTCTTTGTTTGTAATTGATTTCATATAATTTTCTATGCATTGAAATCCTTTTTCATTGGCCATACTAACACTACCATTGGCATTTTTAATTATGGATTTCTCATTCTTCTGGTTTTTGATATGTTCTTCACATTCATCATCAATTAACATTTCAAAACCATGAAACTATGTCCAAACATTGATAAAAACATAGTTCTGGGAATTTTATGATCCAAGGATTCTAGATATTTGATGGATTCAGATTTGGGGGTCCATAGGAGGCACAACAGTGAGGGGATGTGACGCCTAGTTTTCCATTCATTGAAACATCAATGAATCCTCATGTGGAGAATAATTTTAAGTAGATCAGGATATGAGGATCCCAAATCTATGCTCTTTTTTAGTTTTCTACCACTGTTGGGGTACTAGTAATCTATGTAAGGGACTACCATAATTCGATGGATAGTAGTGGCCAAAGGTAGTGTGTGGCAGCTGTGGAAGGCGGGGGATCCACACAATGGTGAGATAGGAGTGTGGGGTGTTGTGGAAAGGTGAAAGGTGGTGGAATGTTGCATGACCTAGTTTGGGAAGCAATGTGTGTGGGTGAGAGGAATTACAAGTGAGTGGGAGCCTTGATGGTGTCTATTTTGTGGGCTGAGTCAGCGAGGTCGTAGGCTATGGCAGCATACCAAGCCCTGGGGGAGCATGATGGGTCAATCTTTGGGCACTGTTTTAAACCCCAATAACAAATAAATGACGCATTCATTTTGTTTTCCTTCTATGGAATCATGATCCTACAATAGAGACAGACCTTTTGTGTCTATTTTGAGAATTTTATATTTCAGCCAAGTGGCTCAACTTCAGAAAATTCCTAAATATATTATTATTATTATTATTATTATTGGGGATTTTTTATCATGTATAACTCTTTCATATGATGCTAGATTGATGCACCATTAATGGAATCACAACATTGAAATTAAGGTGGGAGTTTCAAAAAAAAATTGGAGTGCTTAAACCAAAATAATGTTATGGGTCCTATGATGCTCAGTTTGGGAATCTGTGGTGAAATGTGACTTTTTCACTATGTGTCCATTTCGGAAGAATGAATTGTCGATACCATGATAATTTCCATGGGGATACCAATTTTGTGATCCATCTGATGTGTTCTAAGATTGAGGCACGATCCCCATGAAGCATCGTTCGTTCATAATAAGGTGGAATAAAGCTTCTTCACTGGGTGTCTGATTCAGGAAAATTAATTGTCAAGCCTGTGAATTTTTCATAATGATCGCAACGGTTTGATCCATTTGGTCATCCAGGGTCATTTGAGGAGGACTATTGGTAATATAAAATTATTACAGTCATAAAAACAATTATCACCATGTTATCATTAGCACTTTTTGATAGATGGGATAGTTAATCTGGGAGTACACTACCATGTTTAGTGGTATTTTTTCCATAGTTTAGGGTTTTGAGTTTGGCTTGGTACATGGTCGGGTAATGAGGAAGGTCACATTTCATGTGGTCCCCACACAAACCATAATCCAATTTATCAATATTATATATCTTGTATATCCTTCTCTTGGACTTGTATTTTTTTCAATGAGTAGCCTATACTTAGTGTTTTTTAGGTAGACTGTGATGGTACACTCCATAGTGTCTTTTGAGACACAATTTAAATGATTTTTATTGAGACACCTTTCTATGAAATACAAAATGATGGTTGTGTTCTAAATGAATCACCATAGACTTCATCTAAAGAAGAAATCCCTTGATTCACTAGGGTGAGGGTCATCTAAGAAATTTATTAGAGTGAAACCCCCTTATGATTCCAAGGTGCTGGACATCGTCCTATTATGTGTGGCACCCTCTAGTTAGTTTGGGCATGGGACCTCAACAAAACTAGATTGGTACCGTCCTAGAGGGAAGGAATGGTTCATCAAACTATTTCAAGGGAAACACTCCATCCCAGATTGGAAAGGGTCCTCGTTGATACTAGAGTGGCACCCTTGAGCTGTGTTGGGCATGGTTCCTCAAACTGTTCAATGTAGAACCCTCTAGCTAATATATGAATGGGTTCTCGACAGACTAGAGTTCTACCATACAGCTGGGATGGGCATGGATCCTTGATAAAAGTAGAGTTCCACCGTCCATCTGAGTTGGGCATAGGTCCTAAACTTTGAGACAAAACCTCTCGACTATGTGCATTAGTGATGAGACATGGTTTGTTGTACTTTTGGACTCACAAGAAAGAGTGGTGCATTCCCCACTGAGACATGTCCTTGTGAAATTACCTAAACCATGTGGGTGTGAAATATCTACACAAATAGTATAGTATCATGTGATTGTGATTATGTCCCTTTGACTTGGTTGTTTAGGGAAGACCAATAGGCTCCTAGGAAACATTGGTGGATACATCTCGAACTGTTGGAGGCAATTTTTATATGAAGCTCTATGGGATATTGATCCCCTTAATCTCTTGTTTGGGCTTCTTTTATTTAGCATATATGTATATATTTTTTCAGTACAAACATCATGGGTTTTGGTTCCTCTCTTTCTAAGAGAGGCAAATACATGCGAGGTATGCCATCTTCCTTCTAGGTATAGCACCTCATGGTAAGATAAGTCTACTAACCTATTATAGATAGGGAATGGACGATGATAACTTCAACTTCTCACCATTTCAATCTCATTAGGTTTCGATGAGTTTACGTTCATTCTCATTCTTGTTTGAGCTGTAATCATTTACTGTACCTAATTTGATATATTGTTTTCCTCTTTATTGTATCTCTTACCGATCCCCATTCGACTTTTAGGGGAATCCAATTGAGTATATTTATACTCACCCCAACATGGTCTTTTCCCATTTGGGACATGCCTAATGTAGATGACATACTGGTAGATCGTGACTTAGAGGATCATAGGGTCTTAGGTGGTTTGGCCTCATATGGTGGTCGTAGCTTTGGATCTAGGAATGTGGATCTCTCACCTATTTTAATTTTAATTTTCTTCCAAGTTTGGGGACTTTTTCAGTTGTGTGTGTATTCATTTCCTTCTCATTTCAGTTTATACTACAATGATTGTATTGTTTAGGGGTTGATGCATGTTTCTGGTCTATATAAATAAGTTTTTTTTATCTTTTTCCCTTTCCCTATACACTTTATCATTGAGTTGGATGTGTGTGAGTGTATAGGAACATAGGAAAAGGCCCCAATGTGTTTTTTGTGACTTTTTAAATTTTCACCACCTCTATCCTATAATGGTGTCCTTGGGATATTTGAAGCTTAATCCCCATGGGTTGGGTCATGAAAAATTGGTATCATAGGTAGATCAACCCTTTGAATGTTGTTCATAATATTCCAAAAAAGGTTTTTTTTGGGTTAATGGAAATAGCGTCAACCTGTTTCAAGTGAATCTCTTAGGCCAGGGAGTCTAGTGTTTGTGTACTGGACCATGTATCCATTCACCAAGATCATGCTTAACCACTTTTCAACTCAATAGGATGAAACATTTGTTATAGTGAAATTTGGTAAATGAATCATATATGATTCAGTCCATCATTTTTCTTTTTGACTAAGCGCCTCATGATTCTTTATATATATATATAGGTTCTTTCTATCTTTTTTATACCTTGATAACTTCCAAGATACCTCTACAATGATAACCAACCAAGATACCAGCCCAGAATCACGATGATGAACTTGTGAATGGTGATGAATCATTATAGAGTCCATCCAATGATCCCCCTTCGTCCGGTTGGAAGGTAGAAACACCTCCACCTGGTGAGTGTAATTTAGACCTAGTAGAATAGACTGAGGATATTTTCATGTTGAGCGATCTCTATGGGGTTCCCTGTTTTTCCATATCATTAGGAAGATGATGATTTCCTAGAGTTAGTGGTTCTACTCTTCAGGCTTGTTTGGACACCAACAAATTAGATAGTGACTTTGGCTACTAGTCTTTCCCATGGAATAGATATACATTGGTGGATCTTGGTTACTCAGATGCATGATATTTTGTCACACTCATGTGGTGATGTTCATTAGTTATTCCATGAAGAGTACAAACCCACCTTCATACACTCCATTCTAATTCATGAGCTTATGGACCTTTAGTAGGGAGGTATAGTTGTCCCCGAGTACTCGGCTATGTTCACCAACATGACTCGGTAAAATCTGGATGTGATCCACGATGGAATCTTCAGAGCATGGAATATTGAATAGGGACTCCATAGGGAGATCCATGCCAGTATAGAACCCTTATGAATCCCCACCAATTTCATGGTGCTGGAGTAAGCACCAGTGATAGAGAGATTTCTATCAGAGGGGCTCTATTTAACTAGAACCTGAAGTGGGTACAATAGGGGTTATATATCTTCCAATTCTAGGTAATATCTATTGATAATGCCTTTACATAAGAGGTTTCCCCATGATCAAACTCAGACACTTGGTCAGGGACATTGTGGAGCACCAAGACAACCTGGTGAGGTTCAATTCTATTCTTGTTATGGGCATGGTGACATATCCTAAGACTACTCCAAAATATGTGATAAGCATCTCAGGCATGTAATAGAAGGACCATCATGGCAAAGATAGTGTCATGATTAAGGATTCCCCAGGTAGGTACATGGATTCCTTGGTTAGGTGGTGCTAACAGAGGAGTTGGAGTAGCTATGCGTGGTGGTAGACTCAATGATTCCCTTCCACCACTACCACTGGGAGGCCCATGTCATGATCAGGGAGCTAGAGGAATGGGTCACGAACTGCTACAAACATTGGATGCCTAAAATCATGAATCATATGATATGATAATATGTACAACCTATGTTTTCTCTAATTCTTGTATTATAACATGTTAGACATTGTGTGACGCACCCTTTCCTCCCTGCTTCTTGGTAGAGGTTTTAGAGGGGTGGAATGAGGCATTAGTGTAATCCAGAGTTGCTATTGTTAAATGTAGCTTTGAATTCACAAGGAAGAGGGGTCCTTCTTGAGTGAGACATTTTTTATAGGATAAAACTATGAGAATGATTCAGTTATTCCCAATGGTTATAGTATCATTGTGTGGTGGATGAGTCCATATAACTTGTCTGTTCATGGTGGGGTGGTGTAGTGGAGTGTCAGAGCAAGTCTTAGAATTTCCACTAGAGTTTTTTTGTTTGAGTTTTTTTTTTCAAGGGATGCCACAGGTGAGTGTGGAAGGGTGTCAGGTTTTGGGTTACTCTCTTTCCATGACAGGTGAATACACGTGGGTTATGCCACGTGATTTCTGTGTCTAGATTATTGTTTTTGGATGAGTTTACTAAACTATAGTTTTTTTGGTACCTTTGGGTGATAATTGTTCAAATACATGTCCAGAAGATGAAGACCCAAATAATAGTACTATGAGACTCACTACTTGGTGATGGTAGTAGAATTCACATTGATGATGTTGAGACAGTAACTTCTATGAGAGAACTTTGTGTTTCATTCTGACCAATTATGTATCTAGAAAATATTCACATATAAATACTTGAACGTCAGGCGGATATGTGGGTTGAAATTATAACATGTCAATGACATAAAGATATTATATACATCGTGAAAGGGAAACATTTTAGAATATTCCCTTATTAGGAAGTCCCATTATCACCTTGTGTGGAACATTTCAGAGTAGTTAGATTCCCTATAAATGAATCTAGTGGAGTTTGAGGGTAATGTTTTTTATTCATGTGGTTGTATTGACTTCATCACAACTCGAGAATTTGAGAGAGTCCTAGTTGTGAGACACAAAAAGTGAGATGGTGTAAGATTAGATATCCACACATGATGCAATGGATAGATATTCTGAATAAGCGAATAATGAGACCTTATTATATGGGAAAACAATTGTTTAGGTTGTGATGTTAGAGGAGGTAAAGCTAAAGATCCGCACATATCCCAAAGCTGTACAACCTAGTGTGAGGAGGATGTACCCTTCAGTAGCTATTTAGGGAGTCCAATATGAGAAGAATAATATCTATGTTTTCATCATTATTAGTGAACTATCAACAGAAGAATTTTAAAAACTATGTTATTGTGGGTTTTGAAATCCTCTTATCATGTCTACAAATAAATGGGAGGACATATTAATAGAATTTATCACATGGATTCTATGCATATCCAATTAACATGATTCCATCTGTGGAGTAGTATATCGATTCATGATGTTAGTTAACTTTTTTCTGGATAATGGATTGGATATTGGTGGAGATTTTGGTGAAGTTTTACATATGGGAGATCGCCCCCCTTCATTGAGTACCCTAAAAAAATGTCTCCAATGACGAAATGTAGTTTACATCATTATTGTGGAGATGTTTGCAGGAGGAATTTAGAACCCTGATGAGGATGATTATGGGCTCCACCCTAAACTGATGGGTAGAATGAGTGCACTATACTGGTGTTGGAAGATTTGTTGAGGGCTTGTGTGTTGGTTTTCACCAAAGGAGGAATTCTATTCCAGAGGTTCATATGGCCATTCGATATCATGTAGAGGGTTGACATGTTTGCCTATTGGCTTGTCCAACACCCCATACCTAGAGTGGGTGTATGATGTTTTATATGAATTGTGGCTAAGGAGATACATTCATTATCGTACACACATCATCATCGGTAGAAGGCCATACATGGATGGATCATCCCTTTCATTCGTGTGCTTTGGAAACATGAAAATTTGCAAGAGAGTCCCTGGGAGTTGGAGAGCCAAGAGCGTGCTAAAATTCCCATCTTTTTCCCATGTTTTTTTCAATGATGAAAATCATGAGGGGTGGAATGATTCAGAGACTTGGTTATTTCTTTGTAAGTCTTCAAAATATTGTTATATATATTTCCAGAGCTATGTGTTGAGATGGCATGTGATTCTGAGGTACGGGGTTACCGGAATAAATATTATAAAAATATTGAGTATATTTTATATTTTTTACATCATGGAAAGAGATATCTCATAAATGGTAGCTCTGATCAGAAATATGAGGCCTTGTTTGAGTCTGTAATGTGTCATTTACACTAGGTGGGACATAACATTTGTCTAGGTTGGCCTTCTGTAGAAACATACTTTGATGAAATAATGGTAAATAATTTTTTTTAATTTGGACACTACATAAAAGAACTTATGAAAGGGGACTTGAATTTGAAATATAATATCACTATTGATTTTATATTGTGATGTTTACCCAAGGCAAGATCTCATGTGAGAGGGATAGGTAGGTTCAGATTCCACAAAAATTGGAACGATACTTGCAAAATTCTATAATTAGTTGTTTCAGGAAATGAGCAAGGGTTGGGATCATTTCCTCACATAGCCATTAGATATCCTTATCTCGTTCCATTAGTGAATCGACGCCAATCATTGGGCAGATCATGATGAGACTATAGATATGAGCATATCAGAGGAAGGGGAACCCAAGAACATATCAAAAATCAAAGTATGGACAATCTTTCAGATTCTACCTTTCCCCATACAATTTTTTGTTTTTTTAAATTGATTTTATATAGTTTTATCTTCATTGAATGCCTTTATATATTTCCATTCTAACGTGTCCATCATCCATTTTAATTCTAGATAACTCATTATTTATTTTATTCACCTATAATTTGTGTTATAATTTGATAAACAATTCGACACATTGATACGAAATAAAAATGTTGAGGTAAACATAAATTTGTGAAGGTTGTTATCCACGAATTCTAATCCTATAATGATTTTGAGTTCTGGGGGCTAGAGGAGGCTTGGTGGTGAGTTGTGGCCACACATTATTTTTAATTCTTCTAAAAAATAATGAATCCTAGGGAAGAACATTTGTCTATGTAGATTGGGAATTGGGGAACCTGGATCAGTACACATCATCAGTTTATTAGCACCAGCAGAGTCCTAATGTTATTCAGAAGGGAACACTGGTGTGCGGTGGTGGTCAGTAGATGGTAGCATCCAGGGAGGGATAGTGGCTGCCAAAAAAGGCCCTAAATCCGTACAGCAAGGGAAGAGGAATGCATGGCGGTGCAGCTAGGTGAAGGCGGTAGAGAACGATGTGGCTTGGTTGGGATGAAGAGTGGAAGAATAGCTAAGATGACTATTGAGTGGGAGAATAGATAATAGTGGGGATGCATATTGATGCGGCTGAGCTATCGACAATGGCAGTGGGCCGGGCCTTAGAAGGTTTGTCTATTCATCACACACATAATTAGACACCCATAACTCCTAAATGAAGTGACCATTTTTTGTACCATCTATAGTAATATGATCTTAATTTTGTGGTGGACCTTTTGAGGTAAGTATGGGAATTATATATTTTGGGCTCATGGATTGATTGCATGAAACACATAAATATAATAAATATATTATTATTATTATTATTATTATTATTCAGAAGATTTGTGTCGGTCCTAACTCCTGCATACGACATCTGGTCTATCTAATTCTAGTGGTGTCATGACCCTGAAATTTAGGTTGGTGTTTCATGACAGATTCTGGGTGCTTAAACTAAAATCGTGATGTGGGCCCCATGAAGTCATGTTTGGGAGTTTATGGTGAAATGTGACTTGTGCACTAGGATTCCATTTGGGATGAATAAATAGTTGATCCTATATGTTATTATATGCGGATGACAATAATTCAATCTATATGATGTGTTCCGAGGTCAAAGCATTGGACCCACAATGCACTATTTGTGTACAATGTGTTGAAATAAAGATTCATCTCTAGTTGTCCAATTTGGGAGAATGAATTGTAGATCATGTGCATTTCTTCATAAGGATCACACCTATGTGATCTCTTTGGTTATCTATAGAGATTTTAGGATGCTTATAAGTAAAATTATGTTTTCCCTATAGAAAAAAAATGATCATCATGTGATTGTCATCCTTTTGGTACAGATGTGACATGTACTCTTGGAGTAAACTAGCATGTCTAGGGGTACTTGAATATAGTTTAGTTTCCATGTATGTCTTGGTACACAACCCGGTGATTAGGCAAGGTAACATGTCATGTGGGCCCAACACTCGTCTTATAACACTATATTTATCTTCAATCTCTTCTATCTTTTTAATTTGGAAATAAATTTTGGCCCAAGAGAAGACTATTTGGAGTGTTTTTCTATGTATAATGTAATTGTTTCCAACATAGTTTCTTTTGAGATATTATATGAGATGTTACAAGCTAAACGAATATCCGAGAGACACAGGATGATTGATGTGATCAGAAAGAATCCCCTGATACTTCATTTAGAATTACCCTCCTAATGTAGTAAAGTGAGGGTCCTCAATAAATTCTATTATAGTTTAACCCCATTGTAAAATAATGGTGTTGATCCTTATCCTATTATGAGATCAACCTTCTAGCCGTGCGAGGCATGTTTCCTCAATGACACAAGATTAGAACCCTCCTGCTGGGCAGAACATGGGTCGCCATCCTATTCTAATGGCACCCACCAGCCATGCCGGGAATGGGTCCTCTATGAAACTAGTGTATCTCCCTCCATCCAGGCTGAGCATGGGTCTTAAAAGACACTAGAGTGATGCCATCATGCTAGGATGGTCATTGGTTCTCAACCTATTCTGAGTGGAACCCTCCCGTACGGCTAAGCATGGGTTCAAAATGAAACTAGAGTGGCACCCACCAGCTAAGGTAGGCATGGGTCATCATTTACACCAGAGTGGAACCCTCCATCCTGGCTAGGCAGGGTCTTAAACCTAGAGACAAAACCTCTTGACTATGAGGATCAGTGATAAGACATGGTTTGACGTACCATGGTATTCACGAGAAAGAGGGGAGATTTCCCACAACTGAGACATATGAATGTGACACGACCTAAACCCATGCATGTGGGATAGATCTACTAAAAAAAGATAGTATCAGGATGGGGTGATTGATTCCTATTGACTTTTATGTTTAGGGAAGATGTGTGGGATTCTTGGTATCATTATTGGATACATGTAGAACTTTGGTGTAGTGGCCCAGAACTCTCTGGTCCATTCCATTGTGAAAATCAGGTTTGTGAGGTGATTCGGGAGGTCAAGGTGACTTATCCCTAACACTTCGCCAATTTTCTAGTTTAGTGAATAGTCCAACGACAGATAATTGTGAACAGTGCAATGGTAACCTTCTCTGAACAGCGCTTCAGTGACCATTGGTGAAGAGTGTCATCAGTATCCTTCTATGAATAGTTCATCAGTTACCCTTGGTGAATAGTGACATCGGTAACCTTTTATGAAGAGTTCCATCAGTGAACAGTTCTATCGGTGAGGTCTAACTATAACCTTTATTTCTATTGCCAAATTTCCAATTCTATGAACAGTTCCTTCGGTGAACAGTTCATTTGGTAACCTTTAACAATAACCTCTCTTTACTTTTCCAAATTTCCAATTCCATGAATTTTTCCATTGGAGAATAGTTCTATCAATGAGGTCTAATGATAACATCTCTTTCCGTTTCCAAATTTACAATTTTATAAATATTTCCATTAGTGAACAATTCTATCGATAACCTCTCTTTCCTTTTCAAAATTTCGAATTCTATGAAAAGTTCCATCAATGAACATTTCTATCATTAACCTATAACAGTTACCTCTCTTTCCTTTTCCAAATTTCCAATTCTATGAACAGTTCCATCGGTGAACAGTTCTATCGGTAACTTCTATTTTTCCATTTCCAAATTTTGAGATCATGAACAGTGTTTCAAGAATGGTGAGGTCCATCTGTAACATCAATCGGTAACCTCTATTTCATTAGCGAAATTTGGAGTTTATGAATAGTGTTCCAGATTGGTGAGTTATATCAATAACCTCTATTTCCTTTTCCAAATTTTGAGTTCGTGAACAGTGTTTCGAGAATGATGATTTCTATCGGTAACCTCTATTTCCTTTGGAAAAATCTGAGTTCGTGAACAGTGTTTCCAACTTCTTACTGTTCACCCATTTAACATTTCCTTTGATGTAAAATGAATTTAAAACCTTATAATAAGGAATCTATGAACGATTCAATGGACATAACACCTATATTAATTTATCATGTCTCTGGACATTTTAACTTTGTCAAACTGTGTAGTTTAATGTGATTCACATTTAATGAAAAACCTAGCGTATCTTAAACAATGGCTCTGTCAAATCTTCTCAAGGGAAGGGATATCTTCCACCATATTTATTCCTCCTTTTTAATTCCTCTATGAAGCTAGAACCTTTCATTATATTCTGTAGGGGTTTTGAAAAAAACATTAATCCTAAGATTAGTTCTGCTCTATTTTGTGGCAACAAAGCAGTATCGATCAATCTTTGGTATAAGGTATGATCTATAGCCATTATTTTCAGTTCTTCTCTTTCTGTTTCCCCTTTCCCTATTATGGTATGTGATCTCCATAATTCTAATGGAGTTTACATGGGTTTCTATTGGTGCTGTCGTACTGCAGCATCCTCTTGTGGATATAGTAGTCACATGAGGATGTGATCATGATTCTTTGTGTGGTTCATTCTTGAATAAAGAACGACAATAACTGATTGAGGTAGGGGATTTGTTTCTTCTCTTTTATTTTATGTGAAACCGTATAGTTAGAATGTTTTATCCCACTGGATCATAATATAATTCGTATAATAAATATTTGAACTGAATAAATAAATTGATATCGATCGAATGTTTCTGCCTCTTGTTTTTCTAGATAGTGTAATATCTATGCTTTCTTAAAATATATATTCATTCATGATGTAAATTGGTAAAGAACATTAAACATAATTAATTGATAATGGTTTGGATAAAGATAAAGAGGCATGTAAATGAATCTGTATCTTCTTGTTGTAATTTTATGATAATAAAAATGGAGCGTTATGTGTGTTTAATTATTTTTTATTGCTTACTATTTATCTTTCCAAAAGTTTGAAACTTTTATTTATAAATCTGTTAATCCTATATGGATTAAATAACAGGTGGTTTGAAAAAATATAATTCCATGTTGGGTTCTGAGTTGCCCTCTTGGTTGTCTAAGGGATAAGATCCCATTTGATATGATGTTTTTTTCTGCTTCTTATGTTGTGGCATGAGCCTAGATGGATTTCGTGATATGTGGGGGCTGGTAGGCCTATTTTCTATGGAAAGAGTTGATGCCTGGAGTGGAGATATGCCTTAGTTTATGCATGTGGGTGTTTGAGAGGACACAAAGGATGATGGAATGGGTTGGATGTGAATTTGTAGATGCATTCTGATTCATATTGGTTGTTTATGTGCTTTACTTCTCCCCACTACTATGGAAGCTAGACTTACTTACCCTTCTTCCAAAATGGGCGAAGACACACGGGGTATGAAACGTGCTTTCTGTGTTTAGCTTCTCATGGTGGAATGGGTCTACGCTCTTGCTATAGGTGTAAATGACTCGACAGGTAGTTCATCTACTCACCATGTTGATCCCCCTTGAGTTAAGTAGCATAGAATGTTTTTCTCGAATTCATGGGAATATGGTAAAGTAATGATGTAAATAAATAATTTAATAAATGATGTTAACCGATGGGTTTTTGTGTTTTTTTTGTGCAATGTTGAGGCTATGATTTGAATGAACAATGTACTTTGGGTGTGATGCTAATGAAATTTTAATGTGGAATTGTTATTGGTTAAATAATGTTTAATAAATTAATTAACATAAAGTGAAACTGATAAAAAGGGAAGTAAATAATTTACTAAATCTCTTTAAATGGTTGTGTGCATAAAGGATACCTAGTCTTAGAAGTTGCAGCTTGGAGTCTAAGAGACGTTCGCTACAGTTGAGTCTAAGACTAGGTTATGCCCATAGTATGGTGGTGAGCTATAATATATTCTGTACTTTTTTTGTTTCTATATGCTACTCCACCCTATCAGTGAGGTCAACTGACATGCCAGGGATTCTGAGCCCTGGGGGTGTATTCCCCAACAACTCGGTGGGAGGATGAATGGCTGACTACCCCATTTGGCCCCACACTCTTCTCTTGGTAGTTACTTGTTCTGGTAGGCCTAGTGGTTAGTTTTCCCCATATATGTGTGTAGAGGGATGTAATGGATAGTGGTTATTCACCCACATATTCTGAATATATTTTCTTATGGACTACTATATGTTTAACGTGTATAGGCTGTGAGGGCTTGATGATCCTTTCTCGGTGTATGGGCTGTAATGGCTTGAGGTATAATACATGACGTATGATACATGTTATGCGGGCTGTGGTGGCTTCCATAAACTACCTAGTTACTTTTCTTATGTGGACGTGGTGGTTTTGTTGCATGAGGTGCATTTTGTGGTGCTTTGCCCAGGTGTGTGCAGGAAATCCTTTTGGAGAGAGATGCTCAGGACGTGCGACATCAAGGAAAAGTGGAAAACCAGTGGGGATATTATAGTGGTGTACCCCTGATATTTTTTATTATATGATATATTCTTATATTCATTACATGGTGAGAGTATCCATGGGGAGGATGGGAACCTAGTATACCTATTTAGGTGACGAGTTAGTTTCACTACATGTTCACTGTGCTTTAGCATGTTTTCTTTACTTTTACATGAGAGGCTTCTGGGAGGATCATACTGAGTATAATATTATACTCACCCTATGTATATATAAACTTCTTTTCAGGTCACTTGGAGATGATTGAGGATCGGGCTAGTTACAACTAACTTCTAGTTGTATGAGCTGTTTGGCATTGTGGTTGTTGCTGATTTACTTCTTTTTTGGGTACTTTCAGTTTTTTCTCTTTTAGTTGTAGTAGTTTTGTATGAAATTTTATATGTTTACATGGGATTTCATTCATCTTATTGTTTGAGATGGAGTTGGTTGGTGTCTATATTATCTCTCTTCTTCACGTGTTCTCTTAGAGGGTAATTCCTCCCACTTGTGTGTTTACTATACCCTCAGTGATAGGCACCAACCCGGGGCCTACTAGAGGTGGGAATTAGGGGACATTATCTACCATCTCACATTGTCGGCCTAGTAGGGGTACACTTTGGGGGGGATGAGGTTGTGACCAAGTGGTATCAGAGAAGAGGTTGAGGGATAGGATGGTGTTTGGAGTTATTTACACGTGAGGATTCATGGGTTAGTAGGGAAATGTTGTCATTCATGTTTAGTAAGTGATGTAAACACTAGAGACCAGCTAAGACATAGGCATTTAGGGCCCCCTATGATCGGATATGCATACCATTATGTTTACAAATGGTACTAAATGAGGTGATACTAGTTGTAGGGTAGAGACCTAGTAATGGAGCACACAACATTATTCATTGTGCATGTATTTGAATGGGTATACCTTGAAATAGGGTAATATAAAATTAATAAAAGAAAACAATTAATTAATTAATTTTGAGTCTTCCATATTATAGGATTATGACCCCTAACTGTTTATTATTTTATAATTATAGCTCCAGATCGACGTCTTCGTTAGGATCACATAGAAGATGTCCAGCTGGTTGTTCCAGCAGATCACTTCAGGGTAGAGGTTGATGACAATAACACTTGGAGGAATACACTCCAAGAGTTTCAGCACCAAATTATTTATAAGTACTAGTTCTCCATTTCTGATGCAGTCACGAATGACTGGTTATAGGTGATTGAGATCAGCTTCAGTTTGATTTGAGCTCGGTAGGAGCACTGGGTGTCCTTGGTTGTGACAATGTTGCGTGGAGCAGTGAGGTAGTGGTGGTACTAGTTCATCGGGGATCGTGAGGAGTCAACAATCTCATGGGAGGAGTTCAGAGACAAGTTTAATGTAATGTTTATTTTATCGGCCATGAAAGCTTCCAATAGCTAGGAGCTTCATACCTCTTGACAGGGGAGCTCTAGTATGTGAGTGTTTGGAATCTATTTCAAGAACCTATTACGATATGCTTTGAACCATTTTCTAGATGGGGAGGCCAGGGCGATTCATTTCAAGAAGTCTTTGCCTCCAGAGATCCAGCGCCACGTCACACCATTTATTCTGAAGATATATCTTGAGGTGATGGTGAGGGAAGAGTTTGTCGAGAGGAAATTGTCCATAACCATATCATTAAGATAGGGGATTCATCATTATTACTCATGAAGAAGAGTTATGGTCTAGGGTTCCTGGTTTTAAGGACAAAAGTGTTTTTGTTCGGCCGGGAGTAGGTCCAAACCCTCAGCATCTCATTTCAATTGGGGAATAAGCTCTCAGGCTTATTCCAAGTGATCAGGAACTTGTTTTCTTGTGCTGGTAGATGTCATCAGCGGAGAGGGTTCCTGATCGTTGAGATTTGTCATCATGCACCAAGTTTTATGCTTCAGGTTCCTTCGTTGAAGCAGTTCCAGGCGAGGAAACAACAACACGTTGCACTAGCTATAGATCAGTAGAGGGTAAATGGGGCGGGAAGGGGACATCCCTATGACACTCCCCATCGTTAAAGAGTAGATCACATCCATGGTGGTAGTTGTCATCAAGTATATAGAGGTCGTGGTGGAGGTTGTTTTTAGATTTATGCTCAAGTGTTGCCATCTCTAAGAGAGTCATACATCATTTGAGGTACCCTTTTCTTGTTTTCTACCATGGTGTATTCCTATTTTGACTATGGAGTGACAGACTCCTTCATATTACCTACCCTTTTCCATTCTTTCGAACTTGAGGTATAAATACATCCAGTTCCCTTGGTGTTTACTACGCTAGTTGGAGGTCCAGATGACTTGTTTGAATTATGTAAAAACTATGAGCTATTGTTGGGGCAACACCACCCTTGGGAATATTTCTAATGTTTATAAATACAACCATATGATGTAATCCTCAGCATGGATTGGTTGTATTCAGTGCATGCTCTTGTGGATTGCTTCAGGAAGAAGGTCATTTTCTTTGTTGCGTTTGGAGATCCGGTAGTGTTTTTTCGTGAGCAAGATCCTCGAATAGTTCAAAGGCACATTCCATCCTTACTATCCATGATAGATAATATGATTTTTATTTCTTTAGTGGTTTAGAAGTTTTCATTTCCTATGGTCATAGAAGTGTACCTTTTTGTCTTTCCAGAAGAGGTTATAGCATTACCCCCTTAATGAGAGATCATGTTTGGGATCGGGCTACGACTAGGAGTATCTCTTATCTCTATGTCTCCATATAGGATGGACCCTTCTGAGTTACAGGAGCTATATATTGAACTTGAGGGTCTGGTATAGTGCAGTTTTGTTTGGAAAAGTGTGTCAAGGTGGGGTGTACCGGTTTTGTTCATGAAGAAGGCTGACAACAGTTTGCAGTTCTATGTGAGATTATCGTCGATTAAACAAAGTGAAAATAATGATTTGCTATCCTATTTCTCGGATTGATGATTTTTTCGATCAATTGAAGTGTTAATGTTTGTTATCAATGATTGACTAGCGGTCGGGATATCATCGGATGCATGTGAAAGATGAGGATATCCTGAAGACTACATTCTATTGTCATTATGGGAAATATGAGTTTGTTGGAATGCCATTTGTCATGAAAAATGCTCCAGCTGTGTTTGTGGGATTTATGAATGCTATGTTCTGTGATTTATTGGACATGTTCATGGTTTTTTTCTTCGATGACATTCTTTTGTACTCCACGTCCGAGGAAGAGCATACATAACATCTACGGGCCGTTTTGGGAGTTCTTCATCAACATCAGCTATTTGGGAAGTTGTCGAAGTGTGATTTTTGGGCTCGAGAAGTCTGTTTCATTGGAATTTTGTGTCCCATAAGGGATTATCTATGGATATATCAGATATAGAAATAGTTGTGTCTTGGGTAGCCCCCAAGATAGTGGTAGAGGTGCAAAGGTTCCTTGGTCTTGTAGGCTTCTACATGAAGTTCGTAGCTGATTTCCCTAGATTTGTGACTCCTTTGATAGCATTAACCCAGAAGGATCAGGCGTTCATATGGACTTATCAATGTCAGGAAACTTTTGAGTATCTAAGGGAGAAGTTAGTAAGTCCTCTAGTTATTTTCCTTCTTGGAGAGGGAGTTCTGTTTATTTGTATTCTACGATGCTTCATATCTTGGCATAGAATGTGTTCTCATGCAATATAGATCAGTTGTTTCTTAGGGGTCTCAGCAGTTATGTCCCCATGAACGTAACTATTCCACCCACGATCTTTTGTTGGTAGGCATGGTGATTTCTATGATGTTGTGGAGACATTACCTCATCGATGGGTTCTTTGTGGTTTTTACCAATCATAACCTTTGGAGGTATGTTTTCTCCCAACGTCACTTGAACATACGAAAGTGTTGGTGGATGGAGTTCTTTCATAAATATGTCATCGAGATAACATATATAGCTGGATAGGGGAATGTTGTAGGAGATGAATTTAGTCCAAAGTCACATAGTTATGTTGTGTGTGAATCCAGTGATTCCTAGAGAGTAATGGAAGAACTTTCAGCATTAAATCTTGATATCAGAGATTTTGGGGGTAGAGCTTGTCTTTTTTAGATGACAGTATAGTCATCTCTGGTGTCAAAGGTGGAAGAGTCCCAGTTAGGGGATTTATAGGTGAAGGTATGGAGATTCCGATTTGTTTATGGTGAGGCCCCTGATGGGGGGACTGAGGATTAACAACACTGAGTGTTGTATCATGGAAGGATATTTTTTCCATTGAAAATGCATGAGACAGTTCTTAGAGAGATCCATAGATCACATTTAGCGGTGCATACTGCCGTGAAAATGATGTACCGAGCCTTGAGGAGCTTGTTTTGGTGTCCTGGGCTGAAATGTTCTGTTGCGATGTTTGTGTCTCGATGTTTAGTATGCCAGAAGGTGAAGGTCCAAAACCATGTTCCTAGTGGTCTGCTCCATTCAATAGATATTTCTCAATGGATGTGGGAGGAAATCTCAATGGAATTTATTATTTGTTTACCTCGAGCTCAGGGTGGAAACGATTTTATTTGTGTGGTAGTGTATCGTTTAACAAAATCATCCCACTTTATAGCAATTATGGAGTTCATCTCAGTGGATATTTTGTCGAGGCAATATCTTGAAGAGGTGGAGAGACTTCATGGAGTCCCCAGGATGATCATTTATGACCGAGATCCTCGCTTTACCTCTAGGGTGTGGAAAGGTCTCCAGCATTCTTTTGGTTCTCAGTTATGCCTTAGCACTACTTTTCATCCTCAGACAGATGGTCAGACAGAGAGAACCATCTAGACTCTTGATGACAAGTTACGATCTTGTATCTTATATTTTGGAGGTTCATGGATGATGCACTTATTATTGGTGGATTTCGCATACAATAATTGTTTTCACTCCACCATTTGAATGACACCTTTTGAAGCCTTTCATGGATGACATATCCATTGTCCAATGTGTTGGACAAGGGTTTGAGAGTCATAAATTCTCAGACTAGAACTAGTGCAGAATACAATAGATATGGTTTAGGTGATTCACGAGCAGATGAGGATAACACATGATCGTCAGAATTAATTTTTCTATCAAAGGTGTAGGCCCTTAGAGTTTGATGTTGGGGACCAAGTTCTTTTAAAGGTGACTCCCCATCGTGGGTAGTGAAGGTTTGGTCATGGATGTAAGATTTTTACCCAATTATTTTGGACTTTCAAGGTGTGAGCTCTCTTTGGAGCTGTGGCGTATCGAGTAGAACTTCCCCAGGAGATGACTCTGATACATGATGTTTTCCATGTATCACAGCTCCATTATTATCTTCATGAGTACTCTCATGTCATCGATTGGGGAGAGATCAATGTTGATGATGATGAGACCTTCAAAGAGTGACCTGTGGAGATCCAAGACCACAATGAGAAGGTGTTGCGCTGGTGTTTTGTCCCCATGTTTCATGTCTTGTGGCGACACGGTGGCATAGTAGAGTGTACCTGGGAACGTGAGTCACAGATACGTGCTCAGTACCAAAATTTGTATGATGTTTACCGATTTTCATGTAACAATTATAGAGACCCAAACATGATGTATATGGATATTAAATTAGCTTTGCGGAATACTTTATACATAACAAAAACCAACACTCAAGGATCGTAATAGTTTAGTGTCTTGGGAAACATGGAACATAATCTTCTAATCATTGTGAAAGATCTTCAACATCTCTCATAAAGACCTTCCCCTTTTGTTTTCTTACTTAAAACCATTCTTTATATATTGGGGAAAAGAAAACATATAAAAGGGTGGGATCAAATGCTCAGTAAGGGTAATCATGAAGAAAATAAAACAAACCATAATCATTTGAACTTAAAAAACATGAACATAATGTTTAAACATAAAAATCATGAGCAATGACATAAAACATGGAAGTTCATAAGGCATAGATCATAATAGAACATCAATAATGATAATATAGCATGGGAATAAAACTTGTAATTGTGGAAAACATTATGCACATGATATTATTTCCATAGTAGCCAAGGCATTGCTTCCAAGATCATCTTACTGGACAAAGTCCCTTACTAGACTGGGTTTACTTGTCATTCCAGCCCTGGATTACTAAACCAGAATTACTTGACGTTCAAGCCATGTCTTTATCATGAGATATAAATATTTAACCAATGCATTGGAGGGAAATATAGGTCCCAACCATCCCATAATGAAATCATTTTACTTTTTCCACAACATAAACATAAATCATTTATCATAAACCAATGAATAAAAATGGTTTTCATAAACATCATCCCATCATAACATAATCCACATAAAACAAATGGATATAATTTCATCATAAGAAAAGTGAAACCATATAAATCATAGAGATATTATACTTGAATCATACACATATTAAATAATAACATCTTATATAGAAAATGGTTTTGATAAAACACTGGAAATGAATTCATGAGGAAAATAACTTTTCTTCTTCAAAATCATTTTCTTTTCACAAAATTCCATAAAATTTTAAAAGAAAAGGATTTTGTTGAAATTATTCAGGATATATTGTTGAGTATTCTTCATGAAAATAAGGAATTATGAAATCATAAAAATCCATTCATGCCGTATAAGTTAAAAAAATATTATTCTCATACTTTTGCAGGAAAAGTCAAAAAGTCCCACATATGGTAAAAAAAGATTCCTTCCATAAAAAAAAGTAATAGTCAAAGTTGGGTAATAATGACATTTAAAATACATGGATGAATATTAATCATTTTATGAAAAACATTTTTATGGACATGGATGAATATATAACCCCATTAAATACTTATGTATAAGCAATCTCGGATAAAAATGAGATTTGAAAAATTATCCCTTATCTTGTGTATGATATGCTTTGTATGTATCCGAACATCCTGTATAATGATTTAAATAATGTCATTTACTTATTAAAGGATCATATTCATTGTTATGATATCAAATATTGTTCACTTATTACATTATATTACCGGTTCTTTTGAAAATTCCATGTTAAAACAGTGTTTTGGGTAAAATCGTTTCATTTATCGTATGTGTTTTGACATGTTGTTCTTGATATTATTACTTATATAATGATTTAATTAATTCCATAATTTAAAACGTGATTTATATATAATATATATTAATAATATAAATATATATGATAGATAGTTAAATGGAATGAAATACACCATTCATGGAGATGGTCGGTCGTACGTACGCATGAACGCTGTTTTCGTTGCCTTGTAGATTTAAATGGAATTAAGTAAATGAAATAGATATGTACCTAAATCTAGTATCAATATAATGTAATATATTCCATTATTATTTATTATATATACATTATAATCATACTTGAATTATTAATCATGGAAAATGAATCTCATCGTGTTCGTGGAGACGGTAGTCTGTACGTACGCATGAGCGATGATATCATTTCCATGATCGTGGAATTGTATTGAAGTGTATATATAATATTAAATAATAAATATCAATTTAAAATAATAATATATAGTTATTTATTTACACCATTATACCCATCCAAGTAAGGTTGTGGTGGAAAATAGATTTCACCACGGTGTGGAAAAGGTATTATGTAAGTACGCACGTGCGGTGATTTCATTTTCCGTAGGATGGATAGAAGATAAAAAAGGGTTGTTTCATATTTATAATAAAATATCATTATATGAGTGATACAGATGTTATTTATTAATTATGAAACAAATAAATAAGAAGAAGTAGAAGAAGAAATAAAATGGAAAGAATCGGTAAAGGATATTAACTCTTCTTTGACGCGCCTCTTCTTAACCTCATATTAAGGCATTAGAGTTGGTCTTTTGAGTAGACCAGAACCTATATAATGTTTCTAGGGAAGTTGAGAAGGGAAATGGGAGGGGTTTTCCGAGCTTGAAGGATCAATATTTGTAAATAGAAGAGGGAAGAGGTGCCCTATTATAAGGGAGGAGATGGGAACCTTTGGAAAGTGTGAAAATATTATTTTATTATAAACTTATCATCAGTTTCAAAAGGTAAAAAAATACTTAAAGATGAATATAAGATGACTCATGGTAGAAATAAAATCATAAAATTATAATTTTACTAGTTTTGGATAATATTTTATTCATTATAATCTTATATATTTAAATCATTTATTAATGAGGTAAATATTGCATCATTATTGTGTCATAAATAATTTAATTTATTTGATGTCTAGAAATTATGAAAAAAATCCACCATGTAGTAAATCTTTTTAGCTTCATAATGAATATTTATAGTCGAAAGGATAACTTATATAACTCCTTATAAAAATAAATTACTAAAATATTTGTGTTAATGTCAATTTGGTCTTTACATTAAATTAATTAAACCAAATTGTCATTATCCCTAAAAAGTTGCTCAATGGGGTCCCAAAATCGACCCATGGATTCCTATGGTCAGAAACTACTCATACAATAAGTTTAGGAATAGTTTTAAGGTAATTTTAAATTGTTATAATATTCTTTTAACCTTGAATTACCCTATTTACCTTTAACCGCAATAAATAAAAGTCAAAAGTTACTATTCACCAAAAATTACTTTAATCTTATTTAACCATATTTTACTTTTTGATAACAACCATGTATATCATATTTTTGAAATTAAATTCACAGAAGTGGTAAATTTTCATTTAAATGAATGCGTCTATTTTTTAACTACCACTAAGTGGTTTCACTATTCATCAAAAATTGATCTTTTTCAAAAAATACCAAAAATTCAGGATAATCTATATTTGATATTCCAAATTCAAAAATTATTTCTATTTTTACAAATTCAAAACATAGAAGTTGCATTAATTAATTTTAAAAGTAATTCCCATTATCAAAACAAATAGCATCTATTTAAGAAACAATAACTTTCAAAAGATCGACACTTGTTAACTTCCAATTTTACAGTGTAATGAATTCCAATTACCAACATTGGATTAAATGGAAAAAATATATTCTAATTATACGTTAAAAACAATTAAAAAGATAATCTGACCATATAAAATATTTCTATGAAAAAAGTTTTTTTGAATATAAATATAGCGTGTTTTTACTATTCATTAAACATTGGAAATTTATCAGAATAATCTGAAAAATTTCTCCAAATTAAATTTTTATATCCTGATTCCAAGGAAGAATATTATTTTTTCAAATTGTACTTATAAATGTGTCGAAAACTATATTTAAAATGGGTGCTCCATCAAAAGGCGCAAAACTACATTTTTTTAAAAATACTTATTTTACCTGAAAATTTTATTTTCTTCTCATACCATGTTCTAGAAAATTTTTAAGATGAATAATAATGTTATAAATTTAAAAATTTGGTTAGTAATATTCATAACGGCTAGTTCATAATAATATTATAACCATTTATCGTTGTTTAGTGAAACCCAGTATTGCGTACTACACACGCTATCGAGGAAGGTCGTGATTGCGTGTAACACAAGCCAAGAATAGTGTTTGAATGTAATATAAGCTAATACAGTGTTGCGTATAGCACAAGATAATTTTAGTGTAACGTACAACATAAGAAATCAATGAAATTAAAAGAATATTTTTCATAAAATCTCAGGGTGTTACATTTTACCCCCTTAAAATAAATTTTTCCCTCGAAATTCGTCGGGATTATGAATGGTTTACTACTTGAAATTTTCATTTATAGAAACCCACATCATAAAAAGGAATACAAAAACTTAACATTAAAATCTAAATTATGAAACGTAATGGTAACCAAAATTAACTAATCACTGGGTTACCACATAAGAGAACATAGGTGAATATATGGATATAGAAGAGAAATCTATCCTTCAAGATCTAATGGATAGTGGTAGAGAAAATGGATTTAAAAAATCCAACAATCAAAAAGCCATAAATTTTTGATGAGCTAAGGTACCGTCTGATTCATCGGATATCAGGACATTATGACAACATTTTTGGATTTCACGATCATTTCCCTAAAGTTGAAAAATAATTAAAAGAAATACATTATTTTGTTATAATCTCAATGTTGTTCGTGACTTTAACAATTTCTACATCATCTCTTAAAAAAATGAAGTTGAATTTGTCTTCCGTGAAATGTTATAAGATCATGCGATAGAATGATGGGTCATTCCATCTGTCTCAAAAAAAAAATGTTTAGTAAATGTTATCAAATATACATAAGTCCATCTATGGTGAGGTTAATCGTATATGATTCAAAAAATGGACTTATACTTCATTTATCATACTTCTTAATATAATAAAACTATTTTCAACTAACCAGGGACTTCTTGTAGGATAGTGGAAGGCAGTAAAGGCATGTCGCACTTCGATTGAGGGTTCAATTCCTGCAACCTTGTCCGGCGCGGAGGGTTGTCGCACATCCAGCAGGTGGTCCTTTTTTCTTAAACTACAATATTATAACATTCCAACAATAATATCAAAAAAAATTTCTAGCCTTAAATAATACTAACTTATGTACAACATAGTACTTCTGTCCATGCTCATAGTATAAAGAAAATAATTACTAGAAATGTCATATGTCGAGAATGTGAATACCATCATTTATCCCCCATATGTCAAGCGATATAGCTTGCTGGTCACATTACAAACATGTGAATAACATAATCATGTATTCTCTTGAAAAATGAATACCCATTGAAACATAGTGAAAACATAAATTTTGTAAAATTTAACACTTTCCACATACCAAAATCCCAAAATTTCTATATACTCAAACCATGATATTAATTTGTCCTTATATTAGTCATGAGATCATTTAATTTTTTCTTTATCCCGTCATTATGAGTATATCATATTCTTTCCAAAAATATTTCAATCACTTTTCATGATTACCGGTACCATAAAATCATTTAAAACAGCAATAAACCAATACATAAATATTTCAATATTACACGATACTATATACAACATTATTTTGGAATGCCATTACATAAACACTTAATCATTCCCCCACATCGTTATCATATTCAACATCTCCAATAGTGATCGCAAGTTACTACCCTTTGTCCTTTTCCTTGTGTGGTTGCTCATGTCTATCATCATTAACCCTTGGATTAGGTAATTGATTAGCATAATTCCCCATTTCCTTGCACTTGAAGCATATAAGTGTTGGTGGTGCATTCTCTACAGTCTTTTCTTTATTCACATCATTAGAAAACCATTTTCCATTACTTCAACACTCAGCTCCTCGATGACCTTCTTTTCCACACATAAAACATTTTCTAGTCCCGTAAGACAATCTCTAACATGCTTCTTTCCACACATTGAGCATAAAAGAACATTTATCTTCTTTTCAACATTATTCTGAGATTTCTCCTTGAACTCCATATTTTTTTTCTTGTCAAAACCATTGGATTGATATGTAACACTAACTTCTGTTTCTACCTTGATATCACAACGCACAATTTCTTCATAGCTATTGAAGTCTCTTATAGATAATGCCCTTCGAAGGCATGGTTTTACACCACAGAAGAATTGATCAACTTTACATTTAGGTTGGATGATAAAGCCAGATGCATACCTTGGAAGCCCTGTAAAATTTTCTTCGTATATACCAAAAGATTCATCATCCTTTTTCTTAAGCTCAAGGAAATTCTTTTCCATCTTTGTTCGAAGAATACAAGGGAATTACATATTGAAAAATAAGTTCTTGATATCATCCCATTCCATGGATTCAATTTCATCTCGGGGCCTCATATTCTTAATTAGAGTCCACCGTTGATCTGCTTCACCTTCTAAATGGTAAATTTCCAGAATGACATTTTCATGTTCCGAACGGTGAAGAATGGAAAATATCTTTTAAGTGGTAATGATCCATTGTTCAGAAAAAAGTGGATCAGAATACCCTCTGAAAGAAGGTGTACGCTGCCTCATGAAGGACTCAAAAGAATATTGTTCCCTTCTCTACTCGTTTGGAAGTCAAGAATGATTCATATCTTGTATAAGTATAACAATAAATTTTGGCACTCTATCTACTATAACATTGGTTTGTTCAGGAGGACAATCATTGAATTGTACATTACATTGATCAACACGGTTCCTTCGGGTTCAAGCCATCGTCTAAAATCAAAAAAGAATAGCGTGAGAGGAAAAAATAATGCTAGGTTCAACAACATAATAAAGGAGGAGTAACTTCAATATATAACATCTTATGGTTAATTCTAAGATTATTACCATAATTCTAGGACTATAACCAATACTTATACTTAACCATAGGGACATCCATAGAAATACCTTAGAAATGTCTTTAGGGATTTCACTAATGTTTTCTCATCCCAGTATCCAAAGGTTAACTAAACATCCCTCTGATACCAACTTTTGAGAATTAAACTCTATGTACATGGACATTACGTTACATTTGAGGAATACATAATACATAACAAAAAACAACACTCAAGGATCGTAATAGTTTATTGTCTTTTGAAACATATAACATAATCTGCTAATCATGGTGAAAGATCTTCAACATCTCACATAATGATCTTTCCCTTTTGTTTTCAAACCTAAAACATTTCTTTATATCCTAAGGAAAAGAAAAAATATAAAAGGGTGATCTCAAATTCTCAGTAAGGGTATGCATGGAGAAAATAAAATAAACCATAAACATTTGAACATAATAACATGAACATAATATTTAAACATAAAAATCTTGAGAAATGACAGAAAACATGGCAGTACATAAGGCATAGATTATAATGGAACATCAATCATGACAAAATAGCATGGGAACAAAACTTGTAATTGTGGAAAAACATTATGCATATGATATTATTTCCATAGTATCCAAGGCATTGCTTCCAAGACCATCTTAGTGGATAAAGTCTCTTATTGGATCGGGTTTACATGTCATTCCAGCCCTGTATTACTAAACCTGATTTACTTGTTGTTCTAGACATATCTTTCTCATGATATATAAATCTTTACCCAATGAATTGGATGGAGATATAGGTCCCACCCATCTCATAATGAAATCATTTTACTTGTGCCACAACATAAACATAAATCAAATACATAACCCAAATAATAAAAATGGGTTTCAGAAACATCATCTCGTCATAACATAATCCATATAAAACAAATGGATATCATTTCATCATAAAAAAAGTTAAACCATGTAAATATTAGAGATATTATACAAGAAACATACACATATGAAATAATATCATCTTTTATGGAAAATGGTTTTGATAAAACACTTGAAATGAAATCTTGAGAAAAATAATCTTTCTTCTTCAAAATCATTTTCTTTTCACAAAATTCCATGAAATTTTAAATGAAATGGTTTTTTTTGAAAACAGTCATGAAATATTGTAGAGTAAGATTCATCAAAATAAGGCATTATGAAACCACAATAATACATTCATTCCATATATGTTAAGAAAACATTCTTCTCGTACTTTTGCCGGAAAATTCAAAATGTACCACATATGGTAAACAAAAAAAGATTCCTTCCATAACACAAAGTAATAGTCAAAGAGGGGGTAATAATGAAATCAAACATACATGGATGAATATTAAGCCCATTATGAAAGAAAAATTATTGACATGGATGAAAACAGAACCCCGGTAAATACTTACGTATAAGCAATCATGGATAAAAATGATATTTGCAAAAATATACCTTACCTTATGTCCGATATGCTTAGTATGTTTCTAAACCTCCTGAATATTGATTTAAATATTTTAATTGACTTATTATATAATCATAATAATTTCTATGATATCATATATGGTTCACTTATGACTTTATATTGCTCGTTATTTTGTAAACTTCATGTTAAAGCAGTGTTTTGGGTAAAATCGTTTCATTTATCGTACGTGTTTTGACATATTTTTCTTGATATTTTTTCTTAAATCATGATTTAACTAATTCCAGATTATAAAAAACGAATTATATATAATATATATTCCGCATATAAATATATATGATAGATCAATAAATGGAATGAAATACACCGTTCATGGAGACGGTAGGTCGTACGTACGCATGAACGATGTTTTCATTTGCTAATAGATTAAAATGGAATTAAGTAAATGAAACATACATGTACATAAATCCAGTATAATTATTATATAATATCTTCCATTATTATGTATTATATATACTTTATAATCATACTTGAAGGGTTAATCATGGAAAATGAATCTCATCGCGTTCGTGGAGATGATAGTCCGTACGTACGCACGAGCGATGATATCATTTCCATGATAGGGGAATTGTATTGAAGTGTGTGTATAATATTTCAGAATAAATATCAATTTACAATAATCATATATAGTTATTTATTTACACCATTATACCCATCAAATTAACTTGGTCGTGGAAAACAGATTTCACCACGGTGTGGAGACGATATTCCGTACGTATGCACGTGTGGTGATTTCATTTTCCGTAGGATGGATGGAAGATGAAATATGGTTTTTTCATATTTATGATAACATATAAGTATATTAGTGATGCTGATGTTATTAATTTATGATGAAAAAAATAAACATGAAGAAGTAGAAGAAGAAATAAATTGGAAAGAATCGGTAAAGGATATTACCTCTTCTTTGACGCACCTTTTCTTAACCTTCTATTAAGGTAGTAGAGTTGGTCTTTTGAGTAGACTAGAACCTCTATAATGTTTCTAGGGAAGTTTAAAAGGGATATGGGTTGATTTTGGATGATCTTTAAGGCTCAAAATTATGTAATGAGAGGAGGGAGGAGGTTCCCTTTTATAAGGGAGGAGAGGGGCACCATTGGAAATTGTGAAACTATTATTTTATTATAAAATTATCTTCTGTTTCAAAAGATCCAAAAATCATTAATGATGAATATAAGATGACTCATGGTCGAAATAAAATCATCCAATTAGAATTGGACTTGTTTTGGATAATATTTTAATTATTATAATCTTATTTATTTAAATCATTTATTAATGAGGTAAATACTGCATCATTATTTTGTCATAAATAATTTAATTTATTTGATATAAAAAAATTATAAAAAAAAAACCATGTAGGAAATTATTTTATCATTAAAATGAATATTTATAGTCGAAAAAGTAATCTATATAACTCCTTATAAAATTAATTACTAATATATTTTTGTTAATGTCAATTTTCTCTTTATATTAAATTAATTAATCCAAATTGTCATTATCACTACCATGTGGCACAATGGGGTCTCAAAATCTACCCAAGGATTCCCATGGTTGGCCACTACTAATCCAATAAGGTTAAAACAAGTGTTAAGGTAATTTTTATTTATTATAATGTACTTTTATCATTGAATTACCCTATTTAACTTTAACCACTATAAATAAAAGTCAAAAGTTTCTATTCACCAAATTTTAATTTAATCTTATTGAACCACATTTTACTTCTCGATAACAAAAATATATGTCATATTTTTGAAATTAAATTCACATATGTGGTAAAATTTCATTTAAATAAAAGAGTCAGTTTTTTAACTACCACTAAGTGGTTTCACTATTCATCCAAACTTGATGTTTTTCAGAAAAATACCAAAAATTCAGCCTAATCTATATTTGATATTCCGAATTCAAAAATGATATCTATTTTTCCAAATTCAAAACATAGAAGTGGAATTAACTAATTTTGAAAGTAATTCCTATTATCAAAACAAATAGCATGTTTTTAAGAAACAATAGCAATCAAAAGATCGACACTTGTTTATGTCCAATTTCAAAGTGAAATTAATTCCAATGACCAAAATTAGATTAAATAGTATATATATATTCTAATTAGACTTTAAAACAAATTAAAAAGATAATATAACAATATAAATTATTTTGATAAAAAAATTGTTTTTAATTAAAATATATCATGTTTTTACTATTCATTAAAAATATGAAAGTTGTCAGAATAAAATGAAAAAATTTTAAAAATTAAATTTCTATATCCTGATTCCAAGGAAGAATTTTATTTTGTCAAATTGAACATATAAACTTGTCAAAAACTAGATTTAAAATGGGTGTGCCATCAAAAGGTGGAAAAACTGCATTTTTCTGAGAAATACTTATTTTACCTGAAAATTTTATTTTGTTCTCATACCATGTTCTAGAAAATGTGTAAGATGAATACCAATTTTATAAAATTCAAAATTTAGTAAATAATATTCATAACTGCTAGTTCATAATAATATTATAACCATATATCGTTGTTCAGTGAAACCCATTATTGAGTACTACACACGCTATCGAGGAAAGTCGTGATTTCCTGTAACACAATCCAAGAATAGTGTTTATGTATAATATAAGGTAATACTGTGTTTCTTATAGCACAAGATAATATTGGTGTAATTTAAAACACAAGACATAAATGAAATTAAAAGAATATTTTTCATAAAATCTCAGGGTGTAACAACAATGTCCCCATTGTGGTTATAGACCATTTGTGTTTTTAGTATAGATTTCTTTTGTTGCTTCATATGGATTCTTCCCTTTTGAGAGGTATCTTAATGGGTGGTTGTGTGGAACCCTTTTCAATTTCCATTTATGTAGGTTTTTAATTCTCAATGTTGAGAATGTTTTGATAGGTATCTAATGTAATGGCCCAGACCTCTCTGGTCCATTACATTGTAAAAATCAGGTGTATGAGGTGATTCAGGAGGTCAAGTTGACTTATCCCCAACACTTTTTCAATTTTCTAGTTCAGTGAACTGTTCTAATGGTAGATAGTTGTGAATAGTGAAACAATAACCTTCTATGAATAGTCCATCAGTGACCATAGGTGAATAGTGTCATCGATAACCTTCTGTAAACAGTGTCATCAGTGACCCTTGGTGAACAGTTTCATCGGTAACCTTCTACGAATAGTTCCATTGGTGAATATTTCTATCGCTGAGGTCTAATGGTAACCTCTCTTTCATTTGTTGAATTTCCAATTCAATGTAAAATTCCATCTGTTAACAGTTCTATTGGTAACCTCTAATGGTAACCTCTCATTCCTTTTCAAAATTTCCCATTCTATGAATAGTTCCATCAGTTAACATTTCTATCGGTAACCTCTCATTCCTTTTCCAAATTTCCAATTCTAAGAACAGTTCCATCTATGAATAGTTCTATCGGTAACATCTAATGGTAACCACTATTTCCTTTGACAAATTTCCAATTCTATGAATAGTTCCATCGGTGAGCAGTCCTATCAGCACCCTCTAAGGGTAACCTCTCTTTCCTTTTCCAAATTTCCAATTCTATAAATAGTTCCATTGGTGAACAGTTCTATCGGTAACCCTTATTTTCCTTTTCCAAATTTTGAGTTCATGAACAATGTTTCTAGAATGATGAGGTCTATCAGTGACCTCTATCAGTAACCTCTATCAGTAACCTCTATTTTCATTACGAAATTTTGAGTTCATGAACAGTGTTTCTAGAATGATGAGGTCTATCGGTAACCTCTATTTCCTTTGCAAAATTTTTAGTTCGTGAATATTTTTCCTAAAACGGTGACGTCTATCGTTAACTTATTTTTCCTTTGCCAAATTTTGAGTTTCTAAACAGTGTTTCCATCTTCCTAATGTTTCAGACCTTTAACGTTTCCTTTGATGTAAAATGAAAATAAAACATTATTTTAAGGACTCCAAGGCCAGTTCAAAGGCAATAACTCCTATATAAACTTATCCTCAGGATTGGGACTTTTTTACTTGGTTAAACTGTATGGTTTAATGTGATCAAATTTTAATGGAAAACGTATAATATCATAAACCACTACTCCGTTAAATCTTTTATAGGAACATGATATTTTCCTCCCTAGTTCTTACTCCTTGTTCTCAGCTATGAGATGATAGAACCTTTAATTCTATTCTGTAGGGGATGTGCAATCGACCTTTCCTCCTAGGATTGGTTCTCTCTGTTTTGATGCAACCAAGAAGTATCGATCAATCTTCTGTATAAGGTATGATTAATCACCATTCTTTTGGGATCATCTCCGTGTATTTAGCCTTGCCCTATTATGGTATGTGATATCTATAATTCTAATAGAGTTTACTTGGGTTTCCATTGGTGTGGTCATACCAAAGCAACCTCGGGTGGATACAGTTGTTTCAGGAGGAGGTGATCATGATTCTATGTGTGGATCATTCTTGTATAAAGAATGACATGAATCATTTGGGGTAGGGGATTTGTTGCTTCTCTTTTATTTTATGTGTTACTATATAGTTAGTTTGTCTTATCCCACCGGATCACAATGGAATTGATATAATAAATATTTGAACTAGATATATAAATTGATATCGATCGTATTTTATTGCAACTTGTTTTGATAGATAGTGTGATATCTATGCTTTCTTCTTATAACTATACGTTCTTGATGGAAATTGGTAGACAAAGTAAACGATAATTAATTGATAATTGTTTGGATAAAGATAAATATGCATGTAAATGACTCTAGTTCTTCTGGTTGTAATTTGATGATAATAAAAATGGTTTATTAAGCATGTTTAAGTATTTATGATAGATTAATATTTAGGTTTCCCAATTTTGGAACCTATGATTTATAAATTGGTTAATCCAACATAGATTTGGAACTGGTGGTTTGATAAAATATAATCCCTTATAGGGTTCTGAGTTACTCTCTTGGTTGTTTAAGTTCCAAGAGCCCTTTTGATATGATGTTTATTTTTTCCTACTGATTGTCTTGTGATTTGACCTTGTATGGCTTTTGTGATATTTAGGGCTAGGGAGGCCTAATGATTGTGGCATTATTTGACACCTAGAGTAGTGAGATGAATCAGTTTATGCATGTGGGTGTTAGGGAGGACACAAGGGATGATGGAATAGATTTCACATGAATTTTATATTCTTGATGATTCTTATTGGTTGATTATGTGCTTTAAATCTCCCCACTTATCATGGAAGATGGTCTTACTTACACTTCTTTCAAAAGAGTTGAAGACGTGTGGGGTATGCCACACTCTTTCCAGGTTTATATTATCTAGGGAGAATGGGTCTACGCTCTTGCTATAGGTGGAAAAACATGAAGAGTAGTTCATCTACTCAACGTGTTGAGCTCCCTTGTGTTTAGTAGCATAGATTGTTTTTCTAGAATTCCTGGGAATATGGGAATGCAAGGATGTAAATAAATCATAAACAAAATGATGTTAACCCATGGGTTTAGGAGTTTGCTGGTGTAAAATTTTGAGGTTGTGATTTGAAGGAACATTGTATTTTGTGTGTGATGCTAATGAAATTTAATGTGGAAGTGTTATTGGTTAATTAATGTTTAAAGAATTAATTAATGTAAAGTGAAACTGATATAAAGGGAATGAAATAATGTGTTAAACCTATTTAAATGGGTTTGTGCTTATTCGATACTTAGTTTTAGAAGTGGAAGCTCGATGTCCGAGAGACGTTAGCTGTAGTTGAATATAAGAATATGTTATTCCTATAGTGTTGTTGTGAGCTATAGTATATTATGTACACTTTGTGTTTCAATATGCTACACCACCATGTCTATAAGGGAGACTGACATGCATGGGATTCTAAGCCCTGGTGGGGGTGTTGTCCACAACATTCCAGTGGGAGGATGAATGGCTGACTACCCCCTTTGGCCCAGATTTCTTCTCATCATAGATACTTGTGATGGTAGGCGCAGTGGTTATTTTTCCCCATATATGTGTGTAGAGGGCTATAATTGATTGTTGTTATTAACACAAATATTATGGACATAGTTTCCTATGGACTACTATATGTGTAATGTGTGTAGGTTGTGTTGGATTGAGGATCCTTACTCTGTGTGTGGGTTGTAATGGCTTGAGGTATAATGTGCAACGTATGATACACATTATGCGGGTTGTGGTGGCTCCTAGAAACTACCTGATTACTTTGCCTATATGGATGTGGTGGTTTTGTTCCATGAGGTGCATGTTGTGGTGCTTTCCCCCAGGTGTCTGCGGGCAAGCCTTTTTGGAGAGAGATGCATAGGACTTGCAACATTAAGGGAAATTGGAAAACTAGTTGGGATGTATTAGCAGGGTACCCTTGATATTATTTATTTTATGATATATTCTTGTATGTGTTAATTGGTGAGAGTATCCATGGTGAGGATGGGATCTTAGTATACCTATTTAGGTGAAGAGTCAGTTTCACTTGTTGTTATTTATGAAATAATATGTTTTCATTACTTTTTCACAAGAGGATTTAGGGAGTATCCTACTAATTATACTATTGTACTCACCCTAGGTATATATAAACTATTATTTAGGTCACTTGGAGCAGGTTGGAGATCAGGATGGGTACTACTAGCTTCTGGTTGCAGGAGCTGTTTGGGCTTGTAGTTACTACTGTTTTACTTCCATTTTTGGTACTTGCAGTTTTTCACATTTTAGTTGTAGTAGATTTTCATGACATTTCTTATGTTTTCTAGGGATTTCATTCATCTTATTGGTTAAGATGGAGTTAGTTGGTTTCTATCTTATCTCTCTTCACAATGTGTTGTCTTAGAGGTTAATGCTTCCTATTTTTGTGATTACTATACCCTCAATTCTTGTCTCCAACCTATGGCCTACTGGAAGCGGGACTCAGGGGTCATTATCTCCCTTCTCATATTTCCAGCCTAAGAGGGGTACACATAGTGGGGATGGGGTCGTGACATTTAGTGACTTTTTTCCAGGGCCGAGTTGTGATATGGAGATCCCCTTACACTCTCATTTGGTCTTCTTTAACTGAACACACACACACACACACACACACACACACACATATATATATATATATATATTGTTTTAGTACCCACTCCCTGGGTTTTGGTTACTCTCTTTCTAGGGGAGCCAATGTCACATGGGGTATGTCCCATGATTTTTGTGTCTATGTTTTCATTGTAGGATGAGTATACTCTCATACTATTTGAATCTAATACACGATGAGAAGTTTATCTTATCATCATTTTGAGCTCCTTGTGTTTGTATAATTTTACTATCGCTCTCTTGTTGGTTTGAGATTTACTCTATTACCATATCTTATTCTATTATATGTTTTCCTCTTTTGTGTATCTCTTACAACTCACCCTTTTCCTTTTTGGGGAATCTTATTGAGTATTTTTATACTAACCCGTGCATGGGATTTTCAAGTACATGTAGTGATTTATAAACACGACACACAGGTTGATCGTGACATTAGAGGAGCTTTGGGATATGGGATCTTGGACCAAATATGGTAGTTTTGTCTTGGGATCTAAGAACGGGTCCCTATAAACTATTTTCATTTCAATTACTACAATGTTGTGGATCTTTTATGGTTTTCCATGTATTTTTTCACTTTTCCTTTCAGTATACTCCCATATGTGGGTACTGTTTAGATGTTGATGCATGTTGGGGGTATATATATTGCATTTTTTTTATCTTTTGTTCCATTCCCTATATAATTTTTCATTAAGTTGAATGTGTGTGAGTGTACAGGTAAATTGTCAATGGACCCCTCATGTATTTTTTGGCTTCAGTGATTTCTACCACCACCCGGCCTAGGGAGGTGGTATTGGGGTAGTTTTGGCTTGAGTCCCAAAATGGGTTCAATCATCATAGGAACCCTAGAATAATGAAATACAAAATTATAAAAATTTAGAATAAATAAACCCTAAGTCGATAAAACCTTTATAGGTCCATAAGGGGAGAATAATATAATAAAAATACAAGTTAAAGAGACCTATATTAGATTACCTTTATTAATATGATATAAAATATAATAAATCCACATGATTTTTCCTTATAGATTATGGGATATGACAATGTTATGACCCATAGGGATAAAGTACTGAAAGAGATGATATGGTGGCCCTTATGGCTTCAATTTGATAGGGGTGAAAGTGTAATATCATAATTTAAATGTATGTGGGAAGGATACATGATTTGGATGAACTATAAGTTAAATAGTATGATAACAACCCATGTGTTCCTCCATCACATGAGAACAAATTAGTGTTAGGTTCCATGTTTGGACGAGCCATCAACTAATCATAGAATTTACTACTGACATGAACAGTTGGACCGTATCACGGTATCCACACAATATTTAATAACCACGAACTACCCAATATAAGTCATCACGACCCCTATAATCTATAAATTTAATTTAAATTAATCCAATAAGGGTAGATAAACAATAGAGATTGGAAATAAATACATGATTAAAATGAGGTATAAATTTAAAAATTCTCCCAACAATAACACATTCATAACCCATAAATTCCAATGTAATAGGTTTATTTAACTTTCAAAATAGTATTTTCCCATTGTTTCAATAACATAAGTCAAAAAAACAGGGAAACTATATTCATTGTTAAAAACCCAACCATTATTATGGATCCTAGAAGAAAGAAGGACACCAAAATCCTCAATTCCATAGGTAAGTATAAAAACATAATCCAATGACATCATACATAGTATGAAACTAACAAGACAAAATCATATAAGTAAAAGGAAAGAAATGGTGAAAAATATATACCAAATAAAAAAATATATAAAAAAACCTAATAAAATATAAACAAATGAAATATTTTTAATTTCGCAAAACCTAGGTATAAACCAAATACAATGATCTATGGGTTTTACAACTGGATTGGCTGGGTTAAGTAAAAACTATCAAATGATTTTTTCGACTCATAATCCAAAGGATCATGTATAAAATAAATGAAAAAAATCAATAGGCTCATTCAGAATAAAGTCCCCAACCATCTAGTAATACTCATATTAAACATAATTTCTTATCCTATATCAATCTTCCCACAATATGAAATACATCCCCACTACTAAATATTATAGAAAGAAATTTCAACATATAAATATGTCAAATAATTGAATATAACAAATGGGCATTGATATGAAAATCCCCTTATGATACAAGAAAATTAAAAAATTTAAAACTTTATTTTCTGTTACCCTTAATAAAACATCATCATAAACTAAGGAATTCGTAAAAAATTCCACAACAATGCCATGTTAAGCATGTCGAGTTTGAATTTTTTTTTGATGGAAGACTAAATTTTATACCTTATATTAGAAACACTTATGAATTGTCTTTGAAAATGAACATGATGACCACTAATACCAAAATTATAATGAGTCTTGTGACCTGATGTTGTCTTATGTATGAAAATAACTCATTGATGGAACACCCAATAAATTTTCCCTAAATAATATGTAATTAGGAATCATAATGCAATATTGAAAATTATTCATCTATTTTTTTATTCTGATCATTCATATTTCACATTATTAGAACCGCACCGACTAGATAAAGGAATAGGGGAAACAAAAACCATCTCTAATGCCACTTACAATGTAGAATTTTTTTAAATAACCCACCTAATCATGTCCTCATAGGTCTCAAGTACATTTGTTTATAATTCCAAACATTCCTCTAGAAAAAAAGACCACATTTCTATGTAAATAGGATAAAAATTTAATAACCTAAATGAAAGAAAATAAAATAATAAAATAAGAATATAATAATTCTCATCCAAATTTTTGTATAATATAAAATGGAAGCATGAAGATGATATGGATGATATATATAGAAAAAAAATAAATGAAAAAATTCAAGACATCAACTACTATCTCCCTGTGTATGTGAATATCATATGTGTTCATCTCTGTCAATATTAACCACAACCCACAGGCTAACAAATTTTTTAGTTTGTTACGATATAGAACTACAATGTTAGTTCTGATTAGAATTTCCTAATAGGTAATACCGAAAAACCCAATTAACATCTATCAATAACAAACACATTAATACAATTTCATAAAATATATAAAAGTTAGGTTTCTGCATTACCATTCAAAAAAATAACAGGGTAATGACTATCAAATCATTTTAAAATTTTAATACACATTTACAATAATAAATAAAAAATTTCCCATTATAAATTTTTTATGAAAAGTATCTTGTAGTATGAGAACAATCTTTAAATTGAATATAGTGAACTATATAATAATTTTTGTCACAATTCCTTGAAAATCCTGATATATACATAAAAACATTGTTAGGTCCACAGGGCTGAATACCCTGAGAGGGGGGGTGGGGGGTTAATCAGGGTATGACTACATTAAAATTAATGACTGTTCTGGTCTTGTTTTGCTGTTAAGAAAAACACTCTTCTCTCTCTTTCCTATTTCACAGTATAATCAGAAAGTAAAGAAAGCACAGGACACATCAATTTTACTTGGTTCACCGCTAAGGGCTACGTCTAAGGAGCATACGCAGACAGGTTGCCTGTCATACCAAGTCCACTAAACTTCACTTGTTGTGGATTACATGGTTTGGGAAAAGTAACTATGTCCCAGGCTCACTGCCTTTACATGTTTATGGTCATCTCACTGCTTTCCCATGGGTCACTTCCTATTTCTATCTCTCTGGTTCACTACCGGTGGGGAGGATCACCTTTTTCCTCTTCTTATGCTCACTGGACATGGAAGGGAATCCACTCACAGTTTATAGACCTGTAGGTATCTTCATTTGCATCAAATAATGTATCTTCCTCTATATATAGATGCTCTGTTGAAGTCCAACATTCACCCACTTATGAATAAACCTTTTCCCCTGAACACTGGGCAATTATTTTTGGAAACACCTTCGCAAAGAACCCAACTTCGTGAGGCTCCCAGTTTTCTAAAGCTCAAACAAGCCATCGCGAAGTTCCTGTCTTTTTGTGAAGCTCTATCACGAAGCACTTTCGCAAGGCACTCTTGTGAAGCTCAAGCCATCGCAGAGCGGTGTCCCTCACAAAGCTCACAGAGCCAACGCGGAGCTCGTAACGTTCGCGGTGCTCCAATAGATGCCATGAAGCTCCTCTTTCGCGAAGCACACATGCTACGTAAACTACCTTCGCTAACCGAGAGCAAATGATTTTCTCTGAAAATTCTCTCTACTTCTCTCGAGGGAGTCGAACTTTATTTATAGGAAATTCCACCAACCCTCCATCATTCCGCGCGAAGTCAACACCACATCATCATCTATCGTGAAGCTCCAATGATTTTACAGGAATTCTGTCAAAATGACGAAGCACTATGGAAATTTTCCGATCGCGGAGCTCTTCGTAATCGCGGAGCATCCCATAAATTCCTTCGCGCCTTCGCCACGATGCTCCCACACAATGCCCTTCATCGCCGCGAAGATCCCTTGCAAGGCCCTTCACCACCGCGATGCGCTTCAGCCTCTGTCGTTTGTGAAGCTTGTCGTAATCGTGATGAATCACCACCTCCATTCTTCTGGTCTTTGAGAAATCCAAACCATGAATCTTATCTTCGTGAAATTCATTCCTTTTCCATATTTAATTATGATCCTTATAGATATACTATTTTTGAGATGCTCACTAACTTTCAAAATTTGGACCCCAAAAATTTGGCAAACACTGGAAAACGGCGCCACCTTGCACTGCTCTTTTTGTACCGCCTCCAAATCGTTCTTTCCATTGTCATCGTTCTTTTGTCAACATGGATTTTAAACAAAATATTTGGAACTAGAAAATTTCTTCATGGAAACCTGCTTTGTCAACAAACACAATCAACCCAAAAATACTGCAATGGTGCCTTGAGGGATTTTTTCCCAACAATCTCACCCTTTGGGTTTGTTGACAACTCTTCACAACTCTGCTCAAAATAATTTTCTGCACTTTGATACCTCACTGAGTCTTCTTCCAGCCACTACCATCATTCACCTCTAGTGATTCTGATAGAGTTCAAGGAATCACTTAACACGTACTCTAATCCCATATGAGAAATGCTCGACATGAGAAACAAGATTTGTATGAAAAGTTCATCAATGAATCACTTCATGTTAGACAACAATTGTCGATTCCAAACTGATACCAATTGCAAAATTGATGCCAATTACTGAACCACACTTATAGTAATTGGAGATAGCTAGAAACCTTCTCTAACAATTCCAACATCATTGTTCTGCTTTTATCACGATCCTCAGCTGTCGTGATATCTATTCGTTGATCGATCACTTCTAGCATCATCATATTTAAAACGCCCCCTTTCTATTTTCTCTCCTCCTATCTGGCTGCTCCACCTGTCAGCTTCTCCCAATATCATTCGTGATTTCTCAAATTGCCACACTGTCTCCACCTTAAACAATCACTATTTTCTCCCCCTTTGCCAACGAACCCAAAGGTCACCCGTTTGCAGTCTGTAACAGAGTAGAGAACACATATCAGTACATTAGGGAAAAACACATCATACCTCGGGGAGAGGGGGGTGTCCGCATACACACTATTTCAAGTACGAGGAGTCGACTGAACTTTTAGAGCCAGTTGATTCCTTTCAAATGCTTCCTAGGGTGAGGCCTTTGTTATAATATCTGCAACCTGTAGTTCTGTAGGCACATAATCCAACCTCACGATTCCCTGCTCGACTTTCTCCTTGATAAAATGATACTTTATCAAAATGTTCTTTTCCTCGAGTGATGGAAAGGATTTTTTCTGAGATTTATAGCACTTGAGTTATCACACTGGATTCCGATTGAAGACATCACTTTGACTCCCATATCTTCATGTTGCTTCTTCATCCATAATAATTGTGTGTATGCTTGAGTGGCCGCAATATACTCAGGTTCTACGGTGCTCAATGAAATTCAATCTTGCTTCTTGCTATACCAATAAATACACAATACACCAAGATAGAATGCACCACCTGACGTTGATTTTCTACCATCTGCTGAACTGGCCCAGTCTGCATCAGTATATCCCAATGACTCTGTCTAAGATTTGTCAGTATATGTCAAGCTGAAATCCACTGTGCCATGGATATACCTAAGTATTATTTTCACTGAAATCATGTGGATTTCCTTGGGATTACTTTGATATCTTGCTTCTTGGCATATGGAAAAAACAATATCATGCCTTGTTGCGGTTATGTATAATAGACTTCAACTAATTTTCCTATATTCTATGAAATTTTCTGCCTTTCCATCCTCATCATTTGATAATTTCATCCGAGTAGCAACTGGAGTCTTCATCTCCTTGTAATTCTCCATTACAAACCTTTTTAGAACCTCCTTGGTATATTTAGATTGAGAAATGAATGTTCCATACCTTCCTTGTGTCACCTGTAGACCAAGGAAAAACGTTAGCTCTCCAATCATTGACATTTCAAACTCGTTTTTCATGAATTCAGAAAACTGTCTGCATTGAGCTTCATCTGATCCGCCCAAAATTATTTCATCGACATACACTAGCACCATAATCCTTTTATTACTGTCATTGCTAAAATAGAGATTGTAATCAACTCCTCCACGCTGAAAATCATGCTTCTTCAAGTACTGATCAAGCCTTGAGTACAATTCTCTTGGTGATTGTTTCAGCCCATACAATGTCTTCTTCAACCTACAAACTTTTTTCTCATCCTCATGCATGAGAAAACCATTTGGCTGCTCAATATACACCTACTCTTCCAGAACACCATTCAAGAATGCGGATTTTACATCCATCTAGAACACATTGAACTTCTTTTGCAGTGTGATGGCTAGAAATAATCTGATTGTCTCCATCCTTGCAACCTGTGGAAATGTCTCATCAAATCTATTCCCTCGATCTGGGAGTACCCCTTGCACACTAGTCGTGCTTTGTTCCGAATCACTGTGCCATCTTCATTCATCTTGTTGCGATAGACCCATTTAGTCCCGATGACATTCTTATCTTCTGGCCTCGAAACAATCTCCCATGATTGATTCTTCTCAATCTGATCTAGCTCTTCATTCATAGCCTGAACGCAGTTTTCATCTTCAGCTACATCAGAAAAACATTTTGTCTCCACGTGAGATAAAAACGATGTTTGTTGTAATGACTTCATTCTTCGAGTCTGAACTGGAGCTGTCTGATCACCAATGATATTCTACATATCAATTTCATCTTGACTCTTTGGAATCCTTGCAGACACAGACTTGACACATTCTTGTTCATCATCAGTATCTTATTCTGAGTCATCCTCTTCCACTTCTTCACAACTTGTTCTACTTACCTCATCATCACTTTCATCCAAAAACTGTTCACTGGGTTGTTGAGTATTCTGTTCATTTTCAACTATAGTGACATCATTGCTCTCAATAATTTTCCCCAGCCTTTTTTTGAAACATTTATATGCTTTTCTTTTCCTTGAGTAGCCAAGGAATATCCCCTCATCTCCTCGTGCCTCAAACTTCCTGTGATATTCTTTATTTAGAATGAACCACATACTTCCAATGATTTGAAAGTTTTTCAACATTGGCTTCTTTCTATACCATAGTTCATATAGAGTCTTTCCTTGCTTTAGACACAACAGAGACCTATTCGAAACATAGACCGAAGTCAAAATTACTTCCTTCCAAAATTTTTCTGGTAGGCCTTTATCAATAAGCATCGTTCTAGCCATGTTGTTCTTGATCTGATTTCTTCATTCAACCACTCCACTCTGTTTAGGAGTTCTTACTGATGAAACTTGATTCCTAATCCCATGTTTCTCGAGATAGTTTTTAACTTGACTATTTGTGAATTCCGTACAGTTATCAGTAAAAAAAATCAGAAATTTCTGCCCAAGAATCTTTTCTGATTCCCTCCTATACTGCATTATGCAACTGAACACCTCTATCTTATGGGTAATAATGAATACCCAGGACATTATTCTATAGTCATCAATGAAAAGGACATAGCACCTTTTCCCATTTATAGCTCGTTTTTAAATAAGTCCACATACATCAGTATGTACCAGTTTGAGCACTCTAGTTGATTTCTATTCCTTTGGCATGTATGTTTTTCTAATGATTTTCCCTTGTTGGAAAGCATCACATGTATGAGTGCGATCATGTGATAGTTTGGGATGGTCTCTAGCAGCATCAAACTTCACCAAATCATCCATGGATGGTTGGCATAGATGAACAAGTCGCTTATGCCATAGCTATTTTTCTTCCTCTCTGGATAAAGGGAACGTATCTTCTTCCCCACCTACAAGTTAAATATTTCCCTTCGTACTTTTTCCCTGCAGAACAACTGCTCCATCTTCTCCTTTCACAACACACATATTCTTGGTAAATCAGATATAATTCTCAGTGTCACACAGTTGACAGACACTAAGCAAGTTATGACTAAGACCCTCTACTACCAAGACATTAGCATGTTTCATTTCTTTGCCCCCAAACTTTTCTTGTCCTGAGCCAAAAATCTTCAGGCCTTCATCATTTCCAAAGTTGACAACACCTTATTTGTCATATTTTCTACCTGTAACAAGATCCTTATTGCCTGTCATGTGTGATGTGCAACCACTATCATGGATACATACACCAGAACGATCTGATGCTTTAAGGGAAATCTCCGCCACCACGACCTTCTCATTTTTCTTCTTCTTGTCCATAATTTTTCTATCACACTCAGCATTGATTGAGTCTTCTGTTATTTCTCAGAGTATGATTTACCAACCTCATATGGCAAAGTAGAAATTCTATTCTTCATTTTTAACTCACCTATCGGTTTATTGATCTGCTGCTTGCAAACGTTTTGATTCTGCTTTGGCACATTTCTCTGAATGGTCGAAGTACAGTACCTAGCCATGTTCCCTAATCCTCCGCACCAAAAATAGTGTCCTTCAAAATATGTTCTGGAAAACTGTTCTCTATTTGGCTGCCACCACTATTCTTGTTCCCTTTGATATCTCTTGGCTATAGAACACACATACTATGAATGTCCCATCTTCCCACAACAATAACGTTTGGTATATGGTTCATTCCTTCGTGACACTTCAGCTCTCCGAGTTTCCCCTTGGTATATCTGAATAGTCTGATTTTGCTTTGTGCTTAAATCAATCTTCAATCTCGGGACGAGTCCTTGTGTTCTGAGTTCAATTGACACATATTTTTCTTTATGATCAATCCCTGAATCATCCTTAACAATTGAGCTTAATTGCTGCTTCTTTCCTGCTGAACTACTAGGCTCTTATTTCATCATTTTCAGTCTTCGGAATGATCTGATTTCCCATGAATGTATTATGAATCAACGGTTTTTCTTGGTCTTTAACTTTTCTCCATACACTGAAAACTTCTTCTTCAAGATCCTCGATATGCTTGACATTATCTTTCACTTTTCTGTTCAAGCCATCTATCTCTCTTTTCTGTTATTCAATCATGAGCTTATACTCACTAACTGATTTTCAGTTCTCTGGTGTTGATAACTTGAGTTTTTCAATTTCTTCCATAAAATATGAATTTTTATCTTCCTGCTGCTAAATATAGAGTCTGGCATCACGAAAAACATTATTGGATTTCTTTTTTTTTCTCCAAACGTCTATCTCCTCAAGAGCTGCTTCCAATTCGGCTTTCATATCAACTCTTCCTTCAACTTCTTCTCCCTCTTCTCCAACGTTAGTTTCTTCCTTTTCCTGAGAACTACCGACGACCGCTACCATAGAATTTTCTCTACGAACTTGAAAATTTTTAATCTCCTCAACCTCTTCATCCTCAGACTCATCTGAAATTTCTATTTCTTGTGAAAGAAGATTCTTCTTCTTGAAGAAATTTCTCTTGAACTGCTTCTTCCCTTTTACATAGGCTGAAGATTTCTTCTTGGGATTTTCAACTTCATCCTCATCATTTTCTTCTTGAAACTTTTTGGGGAATCTTGCAGCAAGATGTCCAAACTTTCCACATCTAAAGCATGCTAGTGGAAGTTTTCCATTAAATTTTTTTTCCTCTTTGCAGATTTGAAGAAAGGAACGACATCACCTCATCTGTCTCTTCTTCCTCCTAAGAATCTTCAATAGTGAGCTTCTTCATGGCCTTAAATTCCACCTCTTTAGATTTCCCCTTTTCCATGGCGTCGTTATCATCATTTCTCATTTCATACGTAACAAGAGTGTTGTGCAGGTTATCCAATGTCAGCTCTTTCAGATCTTTATCTTCCAAAACAAGAACTTTCGAATTGAACCGAGGTGGATGTTTTCTCAAGATACGCTTTACAATTTTAATGTCTTCTATAATCTCACCAAGACCTTGCATGTCTTCAACCAGAGCATTTTCCCTGTTAAAGAATGAATCAATAGACTCATTCGGGTTCATTCTCAGATCTTCATACTTGTTCCAGAACACTTGCAGCTTTGCCTCTCTGACTTTTGTATCCCCTTCATAAATATTCAAAAGCTTTTCCCACATGTCATGTGACATTTTGAATGACATCACCTTGGTATATATGGGATTGTAAAGGGATCCCTATAAGGAATTGATTGCTTTGGCATCAACATCCAACTCTTTATGCTCAGCTTTTTATAATGAACCGCTAGTAATATCAGATGTGATACCATGCATTGCTGCTGAAAACACATCAATTCCCAAAGATCAGAAATAGTGTTGCATTTGATTTTTCCATATCTGAAAATTACATCCGTCGAAGATCGGAATCCCTCTATGATTAGTGACCACCATTGAGAGAAGAAAAAACATCAACCCTTCCCTCTAATACCAATTGTTAGGTCCACAGAGCTGAATACCCTGAGAGGGGGGGTGAATCAGGGTATGACTACTTTAAAATTAATGTCTGTTCTGATCTAGTTTTCCTGTTAAGAAAAACACTCTTCTCTCTCTTTCATGTTTCACAGTATAAACAGAATGTAAAGCGAGAACATGACACAAAAATTTTACTTGGATCACCGCTAAGGGCTACATCCACGGAGCATATACTGACAGGTTGCAGGTTGCACCAAGTCCACTAAACTACACTAGCTGTGGATTACAATGTTCAGGCACATTCACTCTATCCCAGGCTCACTGCCTTTACAATTTTAGGGTTATATAATTGCTTTCCCAAGGGTCACTCCGTATTTCTCTCTCTCTGGATCACTGTCGGTGGAGAGGATCAAATTTTTTCCTCTTCCTATGCTCACTACACTTGGAAGGGAATCCACCCACAGTTTATAGAATTGTAGGTCTCTTAATTTTCATGAAAGAATGCATCTTCCTCTGTATGTAGATGTTATGTGGAAGTCCAACTTTCACCCACTGATGAATAACCCTTTGCCCTGAACACTGGAAAATTCCTTTTGGAAACACCTTCGCAAAGCACCCAACATCACGAGGCTCCCAATTTCGCAATGCTCAAACAAGCCTTCGTGAATTTCCTATCTTTTCACGAATCTCTATCGCGAATCACTTTCTCGAAGCACTCTTTCAAAGCTCAAGCCATCACAGAGTAGCGTCCCTCGCGATGCTCACTGAGCCAACGTGGATGTCGCAACTTTCTCGGAGCTCCAATAGCCGCCGTGAAGCTCCTCTTTCGCGAATTACACAAGCTACGCGAACTACCTTCGCGAACCAAGAGCAAATGATTTTCTCTGAAAATTCTCTCTACTTCTCTCGAGGGGGTCGACCTGTATTTATAGACGATTCCACCAAACCTTGAACTTTCCTCATTAATTCAAGGCCACGTCATAATCTATCAAGAAGCTCCAAAGATTCCGTCGGAATTCTGTCAAAATCACGAAGCACTATGGAAATTTTCTGATCGCAGAGCTTGTCTTAATCACAGTGAATCCCGTCAATTCCTTCACGCCTTCTCCGCGAATATCCCTTGCAATGCCCTTCATCACCGCGAAGCTCCCTTGCAAATCCCTTCACCGCCGCAATGCGCTTCAACCTTTGTTGTTCGTGAAGCATGTCGTAATCGCGAAGAATCACCGTCTCCATTCTTCTGGTCTTAGCGAAATCCAAACCATGAAACTTCTCTACGTGAAATTCATGACTTGGACATATTTAATTATGATCTTCATGGATATCCTATTTTCGCGATGCTCACTAACTTTCAAATTTTGGACACCAAAAATTTGGCAAACACTAGAATACGGCACCGCCTTGTACTGCTCTTTTTGTACTGCCTCCAGATCGTTCATTCCATTGTCATCGTTATTTTGTCAACATGTATTATCAAAAAAATTCTTTTGAACTCGAAAATTTCTTCATGGAAACCTGCTTTGTCAACAAACACAATCAACCTAAAAATACTGCAATGTTACATTGAGGAATTTTTTTCTAACAAACAATAACATGAACCTAGGTTCTTAGAGAGTATCATGCATATAAATAATTGAAAACAAATATATATTAGTACTATATACAAAAAAACGTCCAAAAGTGTTGGCATCAATCTAAATTTGCATCCTGACGGGATAATTTCGTATGTAGAGTAAACTCATACTTAGGGGCACTAATAAAAAGGTCATATTAAACTAGTCAATTATGTGTACCTAGACTTATTAACTAGATACCATTGGATTCAAAATAATTTTTAATATAGTTAGAAATATACAATATATTAATATTAATATAAAATCACTTGTTTAGTCATTTGGTTCACACTCTCACCTTCTACAACCTTCCATAATAAAAATCACTATCTATTTAAAAGAAATATAAATATTCACTTACATCAAGTGATGGAGAACCATAAAATTTTGATTCCATTGTTTTCAAAGAAACCACAAATGGAGATTCATCATTGGATCCATATTTTCAAAAGAATTAATTTGACTAACTAAAAATTCATTTTTTTTTAATTTTCAAAAACTCGTTCTGGTTTAGTGAGAACAGGTCAAGAGAAACAAATTTAAGCAGCATGTCAAAAGGGCACCATTTTAGACACTAGTCAGACCATCCAAAACTAAACAAAAAGGCAACATGTTCAAGGGGTTCCACCATTGGAAACACGATCCAAACCAAACAAACAAACACAAACAAAAAAATTACAAAGTAAGCTAGTAGAAAATCTGCATAGGAGACTTCAAAAGAGGATGACCGATGGTGAAGGCTTCATCGACATTGCAACATAATGAGAAACCACAAAACTGTCGAGCCACCATGGAGAAAGAAACCAATAATTATCCGAAAAGTTCAACATTCACAAGGTCACCAGTAGAATCCAAAACGTCATGGGATCCCTCATACCAGACCAAATTGAAGTCATGGATGAATAATCCTGATGAAATGGTAGAGAAAACCATGAAAATGAAAAATAATCGAGACATGGAAACCTTGGCAATAGTTATCGTCATCAAAAACTGATCTCAGGTCAAGCCTCCATCTATTGTGTATGCACCTGCAAGTGATCCGCACCGTGGCTGCCCACAAACACACTGGGCGACGATCCTATGATCATAGGACACTTACTCGATGCTGAAACGGGATGTGAAGATATAAGAACACAATGGTGGCTGGTTCTTAATGAATATATATGGATCTTAACTGGAGTCACACCAAACATAGAGGGCCGGCCACATGGTAGTGGGATCAAGATGCATCGACGATGTCACAGATAATACTTCTCAGGGAGAACGAGTATTAGCAGCGAGATACTAGTTTCATCAGGAACACTGAGTGTGTCGGAGTAAATCCACTCACTAGAAGGGTAGCTTAGTGTTAGAGGGATCCAGAGCTGCTTCATCATGTGAGGAAGAGTCTAACACAATCCAAGGAAGGGCATGTAGGTAGTGGGAGGCGGTAACCAGGGCATTGAGACATGAGTAATCAGACATCTCGTGAGGGGGACGCTGAAGAATTAAAAAAACCTATGATGAGAAGAGTGGATAACGTCGTCGGGTCCTATAGAGAGAGGTTAACTGGATTTCTGTGTCACGAGAGGAAAGTGGGATGAGAAGTCGGAGTTGGAGCTGGTGGAGGAGGGCATCACAAACCATAGGCTTGTAGGAGCCCCCAAGCGGTTACATCGCGCCCAAAAGAATAAATTAAAATAATAAAACCCATCCTTATAATTATTCCATTAAATAATGATATTAACTTTTCCACAAAAATATTTTCACAAAATCAAGTACTACATATATAATAAGAATACATGGATCCACTGAAAATTCAACAAATACAACGATTTTTATGTTTATACGATAAATGAAATCCATAAATAAATTTTTGAATTACTTAAAAAACATAATGATACATTTAAGGAGTTGTACAGTTATTTTTTCACATATATGTTGTGTAAAACATAAGATATTGTTTTATATTACATCCATCAGAAAAAGTTTTGGAACCAATTGGAACCATGAAGGATTCCAAATTAATTTAAAAAAGACCAATTTTACACATCAAAATAGTAACAAATTAATTTTATATTATGTTGCAAATAATATATAATATTCAGGGTAAGAAAATTATAAGGGTCATGAAATGAAAAAAATTCCTTAAACATGTAACCTTCACGAACAAAAGTGATAATCCACCTAAATGGTATCCAAATTTTTGTAACAGGATTAGATCATCCCTATAATGATTAAATACCTAATTATAAATCAACATAAATCAATCGCTCAGTTACCATAACATTTATATTGAAATAGTAGGAGATGTAAAAATGATAGGTGAAGGAGGAAGCTGTATAGAAAAGATTACATAGGAGAATTTCACATAAATCATGGATAAAATTTTTATATTTCTATGAGGACAAATGGACCTGTGACATAGAGGATCCATGAGGTACTTGGGACAACTATAAGGCATTATATACACCTTATGTTATTTTAGGGAGATTAATTATAAATTATGAGATTTTAATAAATTTGGGTACGACAAAAGGTTTGGCCATATTTTTAGCCAAAAAACATGCCACATGTGCCAATTTTCTTGGATCATTAGGTAACTATAAAATATAAGGTTTTAATGTTAAAATAAATGTGATATAACCATAGAATTCACCACTAAAATAAAATCATATTTTATGATCTCATCATGGTTTTTAATAACCATGATTAACTCATTCAATATGAAACTGAACCCCGAGATCAATAAATTTCTATGAAATTGACTTGGACGGAGAGATAAACAAATTATTTTAAAAGTATATAAATTTATCCTCTAATGTGTGGTCGGGTGTGATAATAAATAAGACTTAATACAATTATACAATTAATTTTTGTTATACAGTATAAATTACTGTTTTGTATATTTTTTTCTTGGGTAACACAAATATTAATGGTTTTTACTATGTAACTTGTTGTTATTAATAAATTGCGAAAAACATATTTATTATAGATTATAATCTCATGAACAATACCCATAACATCAATCAAATTATTATGTGACAAAATAATTCATTTAATAACTATTACTCCACTAATTTTAATTATAATTGAATATTTAACATGTAATTAATGAATGAGGATCGACAACTCAATTATGAAACATGTATGAAACAATAAAAGTTATTATCATCTAATGATAAAATTAAAATATAACTTACAAATTTATATGTAATAAATATTTAAAACTGATGATTATAAAAGGTAGTATATATTAATAACATTATAAATTTTTTATTAATATAGTTATATTTTATTATATAGGGTCTTAAATTAAATTTTTGAAATTTAGGAGTAATGGATGGTGTTTTTTTTCAAATATCTATTTGACAATAAAATTGTTTTTAACTGAATTTTTATTGAGGGAAATATTATTAATTGTGTCTCTAAAATCCATATATTTATTCTCATTAAGTAATGTTTAGTTTTTATATTTTTTTTTACATGTCACCATCTTTATTTACACAATTGAAAACAATGTTTATCCACATGTTGAGTCGGTCATATCATATTTTTTATATAGGGAATAATGTTCCTCTAAATTAATATTCCTTATTTTTTATTTATAAATGAAAATATCTATATTTATTAGATTTAATATGGAAAAATATGGAAAAATCTCTATTATATTATTATGTACTCAAAAAATAATGAATGTAATTTATTCTTAATATGTTTACCTATAGGACAGTCATTAGTGTTTTTTGATTTTATTAAAAAGTATGAATAGAAGTTAATTTTGTGACATTTTTATTATGATTGTATTTTTGCATAATATTGTTATGTTATATTTTTATATTATACTTAAAATTATTCAATTCTTTTCCAATGAAATTATTTTCCTTTTTTTCTATAAATTATTTCCCACAAGAAATAAATTTTCCAGAAAAGTCAATTTTATTTCACATATTTTTGAAACGTATTTTCTAATACACTTTAAAAAATTTCACATGTGTCAAAAATGAATAATTTTCCCTAAGAATTCCATTATTTATTCACTAATGATATGATAATCCTTTTGTATGTCGATATATTATGAACTTTTCATATGAAAATTCCCATGAAACCTATTTAATTTTGATGGGTTAATAAAGGTATTATATTAAAATTAATGTTTTCAATTTATTGAGGAAGTCCTATCTATGGAAATTAATTATGTGATAGGTTTTCCTAATACTATATATACCTTTAATTAATGATGTAAATATTTATATCTCTTTATATAAAGTAGAATGAGGTGTAATCCTGAACCCCTAGGGGTGGGAGGTACCATAAATATATATCTATCCAATGCGTTGAGTATATAATTGTATCTACTGAAATCACATTTTTGATATTAGGGAGAAATAGTAGTCCAATATTTTAATCTATCTACTATTTTATAAAGGTTTTTGCAATGATAATAGGAATAAGAAATTATTTTCATTTATTATGTATGTTCAAAATTTTTATACCATAGTTGTGTATTTTGGAACTCTTTTATGTTAGGTTTTAATGGAAGAAGATTATTTTCTCATGTGTTTTGTTTTTTCAAAATCCTTATACAATGGATAATGATTTATTATCTATATTTTATCTAGTATGATTTTATTAGTTTCTGTTGAATTACATTTATTATGTTTTCATACCAAATTTTTCATATTATGACCACTTATGATCATCAATTGTTATCTCTTATGTTTACCATTTTTGAGCTCTTGAACTCAATGCTTTATTTTTCTTCAAATCCCTAGGAAATGGGTTAGGGTATTATCAGTAATACATCTACATATATATCGTTTCTATAGAATTTTATGAGTTATGAGGATGATTTATAGTAAAATAAAAAGTTCATGAAGTTATTCTCCATATACACTAATGATATTGGTTTTGGAGTGTGATATTTTTAGATAAGTTATGAATATTAATTCAAAATGATTTAATATATATATGTTATTTTTTAGTGTGATCATTATTATTTTCCTTTAATTTGTGTTCTCTATAATAAAACAATAAATCAATAACTATTTTTTCATTTTCTACATGAAATAAGAATGATATTCTTATAATTCATGGAGAAATATAGTATTTTAATAATCATTAATAACTATGGATTATTTCAAGTCCCATCTACCCTATTTTTATATTATCCAATGAAAATGTCTCTCAAAGTAGGCTTCCAACTCCTAATGAAGGACATTATTTCACAAAATTGGGTATAAAATAGTCCAGGATTATTATCTATGCTCTTATTATACCCCCCAATTCCAAAAAATATTCTCTATAAATAAATTAATATTTCACAACATAAACATATATTAATAAAATTTTATAATTTCTATATCTATGATATCTCAAATGGTGATTGATTTAGTTCAACACATAATGTAGAGACTCGGGTTTTTGGTCCTTTCAGACTTTGGAATATTTCTACGAATAATTCCAGAGCTAGGCGCGAAGACGGCGTGCGATTTCGAGGCCCGGTGTGACCGAAATTAATTTTCTAAAAATATTAAGTATTTTTATACTATGCACGTGGTGGGGATGTGGAATCTCCTAAATGGTAGCTCAGAACGGAAATCTGAGGGCACCGTTGCGTCCGGAACATGCCGTTTACCCTAGGCGAGGTGTAAACTTTGCGGGCATGGGCTTGCGGTGGAAAGCGCCACTATTGACGTTTTCGTAAATAAGTAGCAAAGTTATTGTGCGAGCGTCGGCTCAAAGAACTTTTGAAAGGAGTCTAGGATGGAAAATCTGAGTCTGTCGTCGCGTTCAGAATGGCACGTTACCCTAGGGCTGACCTTACTTTTGTTCGCATCGGGCGTCGGGTCCGAGGCGGGTTTGGCGCCGGCGGGCGGCTGATATAAATATCAGTGCCCCCCCTTATCGTTCCTCTAGACGTTCTTCGCCGTTCTTCACCGCCACTCCGCCGAATCGAGCAAACGAAGTGCCCACGAGCTCTGAATTCGATGACGGACGTTCTAGGAGCGCGCAACGGAAGCTCTGGAGCGCGGATCTGAGGAAGAACGTCGGCGTTTCGCCCGCGATGTAGGCGGTTTGAGTTTTACAATCCCGGATCCCGTTTTTGTGTTTTTTTTAAATTTTCATTAGGTTTGTATAGTTCGGGTCCCGAGCTTTCCGAAACATGTTTCAGATCTGCATTTGGAGCACCGGGGTGCTCCCGGTGGCTCCTGAAAGTTTTTCGGTGAAAACCCGATTTTCTGGCAAGACCTGCGGTGGCCATGGCGGAATCCAGCGAGTTCCGCGGCGGCGCGGCGGTTTTCGGCGGCGGCGCGGCGGAATCCGGCGGCGGCACGGAGGTTTCCGGTGAGCCTGGCGGTGGTCCGACACAGATTTTTACGGGGGTTCTTTAAATCCCCGTATGTCGCAAACCGTAACTCCGATTTGTGAGCCGATTGTGGCGATGCGTTCCTTGCGTTGAGACGGACCTTTTGAACTCATTTTGAGAATTTTTTGGTTCGGGATCGTGGCCCGGGAGTTTGAAACATCGTATAAAATAATAATAATTTATTATTTTACGACTTCAGGCCGTTGTAACTTTTTCCCGGAGCATCCGATTGACGTGCCGTCAGTGGCCTTGAGACCCTGATGGTAAGACAGACTTTTTGAGATGGTTTCCGGGTGTTAGGACTGTGAACGGGGTGCGGGCCCCACGAGGCTGGGTTTTGGCGTTTGCGGAGAAACGCAGCTTTTGCACTAGGAGTCCGATTTTGGCGGATGAATAGTCGATCCTGTGTGTTTTTCTGAGAGGATCGCAATGGTGCGATCCATTCGATGAGTTTCCGAATCCAGGCGTGGGCCCCACCCGAGATGGACTTCGGTGAATAGTGCATTTTTCACCGGGTGTCCATTTCGGACGAACGAGTAGTCGATTCCGCTTTTTTTTCCCGAGGGGATCGTCGTGGTGTGATCCGCTCGATGGGTTTCGGGATCGTTGTGTAGGTCCCGCACGAGCTAGCTACGGTGAATAGTGTCTTTTTCACCGGTGCTTCGTTTCGGGCGAGTAAACAGGCTATCCTGCATGTTTTTCCGCGTGGAACGCGATGGTAGCCTCGGTTTTGGCCTAGGAGGTGCGCAGTGTGGCGTTGTGGTGGGTCTCTCAGGTTAGCGACGTTTAGACTAGCAGTGGTTGAGGGTTCTCCCTTGGTTCGTTCCTACGAGGGTTCGAGCGGCATCACAACCTTCGTAGGGGTTTGTGATCCTCTCGATAGGATGTTTTAACTGTTAGAGTTGCGGCATCCCTCCGGTGGGCCCGGAGTGGATCTTATAGCATCTTTACCCTTGATCGCGTTCTTGGTATCGTTGTGACTGCTTTTTCACGGGCAGCAATCCCCTATCTAGCAGGTTAACCCCGTAGGGTTTGTGGCATCATCGGGAATATGATCCCCAACGCGATGGGTCTTCCCTAGTAGGGTTGTGGCATCGTCGGGTATAGGATCCCCTACTCAGCATGAAGTTTATAGTAGGGTTATGTTATCGTTGGTTATATGATCCCCTACTAAGCGCTTGGTGTCAGTAGGGTTCCTGTTTCGTTGGTTATGTGATCCCATACTCAGCGCGTGGTTTCAGTAGGGTTGCGACATCATCGGTTTGATCCCCTACATCGCGAGTTATACCAGATAGGGTTCTGGTATCGTCGTGACCATCTTTATATGGACGATGATCCTCTATTTGAGTGTGGAGCTTCTGTAGAGCGCCAGATCGGGTTGTGCTATCCCCCAGCAGATCCTGGGTGTGATCCCCTATATGTGAGAACTACGTATGCCAGGTCGGGTCGTGACAGAGTGGTATCAGAGGCAGGTTCTACCTTTGGGATCTCAGAGCATAGCTGGTCTAGCTGTGAGGTTGGATCGGGTTGCATTGTGGCAGTGTTAGGATGTTTCGAGTTCAGCTTTCAGGACAGGGACTCCAGTGTTGGTGCGGCGACCGACGTATCCATACACCAGGACTCTGATAACCTGCCTTTCGACTCGGGACATTCGAACACTGGTCGCAAGGACATAATGGTACAAGTATCATATAGGACTCGGTTTTGGGTTTTCCTTGTCCTTCTTGAGTCAGCTCTCCAGATATACTCATTGATTGTGGTGCGTCTTGAATGTATTTCAGGATGCCTCCACGATGACAGCCAGTGAGGGTTCCACAGCAGGATTGTGCTGACGACCCACCCTGTGTAGAGGCTGTGGAACAGGGCGCAGGTTCTGAGGTTGCAACTTAAGGTGGTCTGCCAGTTGAGCCACCACCTTTTGAGCAGCTGGTTGTGTCGGCGGAGCAAGACAAGGTTGCGCGCAAGATGAGTGCACTGCACGAGTTCCAGAGGTAGCGACGTCTGAGATTCTGGGGTGATCCATACCCCCAGGCAGCTGATGACTTGCTTGAGGCAGTCACTCAGGTTTTCCGCCTAGTGAGGACACCTCCAGATCAGATGGTGGTCCTAGCGGCGAGCTTTCTACTTGGTTATGTCGGGCGATGGTGGAGCCTGGTGATGTAGTCCCATGACGAGGAGACACTCACGTGGGCAGAGTATGAGCAGCTCTCCATGGAGGAGTTCTATCCGGTGGCGCTGAGATCAGTGTGGATCCCGGAGCTTCTACAGCTTCGACAGGAGGGTCTGACTGTGTCGGAGTACTCAACGAGGTTTACAGATCTGTCAGGCTACTCCCTGGATATGGTTCGAGACCCGTTCTTTAGGGCTCGGACCTTCGAGCAGGGCTTACGCAGGGATATCTAAGCAGGTGTGGTTTCCTTGTGCCTGCCCACCTATGCTGGAGTGCTGGAGCGAGCGTTGGTGTTGGAGAGTTTTCTGGCTGACTAGATTACCCCTGTCAGTGCTGGACACTCGAGAGATGAGGCTTTGTCAGTCAAATTGGCATCTGGTAGCTGACAACAGACTTAGGGGTCTGGACATGGCCGACGTTTCACGAGGCGACCCCAGGATGGAGGATCTGAGGCTCAGGGCTCTCAGGCCAGTTTTGGTCAGCCGCAGGAGAGGCGGTGTTATGCTTGCGACGGTCGGGGACATCTTTCTAGAGATTGTCTGACCCGACGTGCTACTGAGAGGGAGTCGGTCTATGAACCTCCTTGGTAGAGGCAGCGTCTCGAGCAAGGAGGTTCGCAGGGCGACAGACGTGGCGACGGAGCTGGTGCAGCGGGAGGTGGTGGTAGGCAGTACCAGTTGCCCCCACCCCCACCCCTAGGTGGTCCACACCAAGATCAGGGAGCTGGTGGCCGAGGGTGAGGACAAGTGCATGCCCTGGAGGAAGTCGACCCAGAGGCACCGCGGATGGATAGAGGTACGCCTTGTGTCTTTTCTACTTACTGCAGTAGTTTTATAGACACTTTTTAGTGGTACCAACCTTTTTGTTGCTTGCTCAAGTTTTGTTCAGGGCGTTGGTAAGACCCTGTGTGGGTGTTGTTCGGCATGCTTTGAATGCATGAGGAAGAGGGATCCTTCCCCCACCAAGACGCGTTTTTGGTGACGCCATTAAAACCGTGCGGGTGAGTCAGTACCGCCCAAAGTGGATTGTATTGAGGTGTGACAGATGAGTCCCTCTGACTTATACATTCGGGCATGGGTGTTTGTTGGTGAGCCCGCTGGTGTGTGAGACCCAGTTGAGAGTCAAGTCGATTTCCGTGTGCTTAGGGCTTTTCGGGGACGAAAATTTCTAAGGCGGGGAGGATGTAGCGACTCAGGGTTTTTGTCCTGTCAAACTTTGAAATATTTCTACGAATAATTCTAGAATGTGCCGTTTACCCTAGGTGAGGTGTAAACATTGCGGGCGTGGGCTTGTGGTGGAAAGCGCCGCCAGGGGTGTTTTCGTAAATAAGTAGCAATGTTAGTGTGTGAGCGTCGGCTGAAATAAATTTTGAATGTAGTCTCGGATGGAAAATATGAGTCCGACGTTGCGTTCAGAATGACGCGTTTACCATAGGGGTGACCTTACTTTTGTTCACATCAGGCGTCGGGTCCGAGGCGGGTTTGGCGCCGGCGGGCTGCTGATATAAATATCAGCCCCCCCCCCCCCTTATCGTTCCTCTAGACGTTCTTCCCCGTTCTTCGCCGCCGCTCCGCCAAATCGAGAAAACGAAGCGCCCACGAGCTCGGAATTCGACGACGGACGTTCCAAGAGCGTGCAGCGGATGCTCTGGAGCACGGATCTGAGGCAGAACGTCGGTGTTTCACCCGCAAGGTAGGCGGTTTGAGTTTTACAATCCCGGATCCCGTTTTTGTGTTGTTTTCTTCAAATTTTTATTAGGGTTGTATAGTTCGGGTCCCGAGCTTTCCGAAACATGTTTCAGATCTGAATTTGAAGCACTGGGGTGCTCCTGGTCGCTCCTGGAAGTTTTCTGGCCAAAACAAGGTTTTCCGGCAAGACCCACAGTGGCCATGGCAGAATCCGGCAGGTTCCGCAGCAGCGCGGCGGCGGCGGCGGCGCGGCGGAATCTGGCGGCGGCGCGGAGGTTTCCGGTGAGGCTGGCGGTGGTCCGGCCAGGATTTTTCCTGGGGTTCTTTAAACCCCCGTAACTCGCAAACCGTAACTCCAATTTGCGAGATGTTTGCGGCGACGTGTTCCTTGCGTTGAGGCGGACCTTTTGAACTCATTTTGATAATTTTATGGTCCGAGATTGTGGCCCGGGAGTTAGAAACGTCGTATAAAATAATAATATTTTATTATTTTACGACTTCGGGCCGTTGTAACTTCTACCTGGAGCGTCAGATTAACGTGCCGTCAGTGGCGTTGAGACCATGATGGTACGACGGAATTTTTGAGATAGTTTCCGGGTGTTGGGACTGTGAACGGGGTGCGGGCCCCATGAGGCCGAGTTTTGGCGTTTGCGGAGAAATGCAGCTTTTGCACCAGGAGTCCGATTTTGGCGGATGAATAGTTGATCCTGTGTGTTTTTTCGAGAGGTTCGCAATGGTGCGATCCATTCGATGAGTTTCACAATCCAGGCATGGGCCTCACCCGAGCTGGCCTTCGGTGAATAGTGCATTTTTCACCGGGTGTCTGTTTCGGATGAGCGAGTAGTCGATTCCACATGTTTTTCCGAGGGGATCGCCATGGTGTGATCCACTCGATGGGTATCAGTATAATTGTGTGGGCCCCGTACGAGCTAGCTACGGTGAATAGTGTCTTTTTCACCGGTGCTCCGTTTCGAGCGAGTAAATAGCCTATCCTACATGTTTTTCCGCATGGAACACGATGTTGGCCTCGGTTTTGGACTAGGAGGTGCGTAATGTGGTGTTGTGGCGGGTCGCTCGGGTTAGCGACGTTTGGACTAGCAGTGGTTGAGGGTTCTCCCTTGGTTCATTCCTATGAGGGTTCGAGCGGCTTCACAACCTTCTTAGGGGTTTGTGATCCTCTCGAAGGGATGTTTTAACTGTTAGAGTTGTGACATCCCTCTGGTGGGCCTGGAGTGGATCCTCTAGCATATTTACCCTAGATCGGGTTCTTGGTATCACTGTGACCGCTTATTCACGGGCGACGATCCCCTATCTAGCAGGTTAACCCCGTAGTGTTTGTGGCATCAACGGGAATATGATCCCCGACGCGGTGGGTCTTGCCCAGTAGGGTTGTGGCATCGTCGGGTATACGATCCCCTACTCAGCATGAAGTTTATAGTATGGTTGTGGTATCGTTGGTTATACGATCCCCTACTCAGCGCATGGTGTCGGTAGGGTTGTGGAATCGTTGGTTATGTGATCCCCTACTCAGCGCGTGGTTTCAGTATGGTTGTGACATCGTCGGTTCGATCCCCTACATCGCGAGTTATACCAGATAGGGTTCTGGTATTGTCGTGACCATCTTTATATGGATGATGATCCTCTATCTGAGTGTGGAGCTTCTGTCGAGTGCCAGATCGGGTTGTGGTATCCCCTAGCAGATCCTGGGTGTGATCCCCTATCTGTGAGAACTGCGTATGCCAGATCGGGTCATGGTATCCCCAACGGACCCTGGGAGTGATCCCCTATCTATGAGCTACGTATACCGGATTGGGTCTTGGTATCCCTAGCGGACCCTAGCGGCGATCCCCTATCCGAGGAGTTTGGTGGTTATGGTGTTTCAGCGTTGTTTCCTCAGGGATGTTGTCCGACGAGCGTGGTCTCTCGGGTGAGCGTCTGAGATGTTTGTTTGGGACCCGATGGAGTGTATCTCTCAGATGAATGTCATATGGTATGACAATGTTCGCGTGGTGTACTCTCCCGGTTGGGGGAAGTTGCTGGTGATGAGGTCGGTACCTCTTGTGGCTTGTGGCGTGAGCTGAGTATATCTGGATTGTTCAAGGAGTATATATGGGCATACACCTGAGCTGAGATGAGTTGACAAGTTGTGTTTAGCCGAGGATGGTCATGAGATGGAGTTTCTCTCTCGTCTGGGTTCCCTCTGGCTGGGTTGAGCGGACTGTTTCCTTTCAGTTGCTCCCTTGGGTTTTGAGTTTTTGGGGCGCCTACTAAGTATGTTTATACTCACCCCTACATGGGCTTTTCCCATACATGTTTGTGTCTTGTGTAGACCACAGGCCTTTCGACGGAGTCCCAGGGGGACCCGGAGCAGGCGGAGCTTAGTGAGCGTGTTGACCATGGTGTTTACCGGAGCTGTGCCGAGGGAGCATTCTGGCGGGTGTTTGTGGGAGTGTTCCCCTTTTTCAGAGCAGGTTGGACGTGCTTTTGTAGTTTTATTTTGGTGGGCCCTGTTTTTTCCTTTTGTACTTCTGTTGTACTCTGGTTTGGGATTGATGTATGCATGCATTTCCTTTTCAGTTTTATATATCTTCGCATTGTAGCATGGAGGTGTTTGTGGATGTGTGTGTATAGGTACCATAGGCTAATACCTCCCATGTGTGAGATAGCCTACTCGGTGCTGGTCGCCAACCCCTGGCCTATTGGAGGCGGGCTTGGGGAGTCGTGACCATCTTTATATGGACGATGATCCTCTATCTGAGTGTGGAGCTTCTGTCGACCACCATATCGGGTTGTGGTATCCCCCAGCAGATCCTGGGTGTGATCTCCTATCTGTGAGAACTACGTAAGCCAGATCGGGTCGTGGTATCCCCCAGTAGACCCTGGGAGTGATCCCCTACTCAGCATGAAGTTTATAGTACGGTTGTAGTATCGTTGGTTATACGATCCTCTACTCAGCCCTTGGTGTCGGTAGGGTTGCGATATAGTTTGTTATGTGATCCCCTACTCAGCGCGTGGTTTCAGTAGGTTTGTGACATCGTCGGTTTGATCCCCTACATCACGAGTTATACCAGATAGGGTTCCGGTATCTTCGTGACCATCTTTATATGGACGGTGATCCTCTATCTGAGTGTGGAGATTCTGTCGAGCGCCAGATCGGGTTGTGGTATCCCCCAGCGGATCCTGGGTGTGATCCCCTATTTGTGAGAACTACCTATGCCAGATCGGGTCGTGGTATCCCGCATCGGACCCTGGGAGTGATCCCCTATCTCTGAGCTACGTATACCGGAGTGGGTCTTGTTATCCCTAGCAGACCCTAGCGGCGATCCCCTGTCTGAGGAGTTTGGTGGTTATGGTGTTTCAGAGATGTTTCCTCAGTGATGTTATCCGACGAGCGTGGTCTCTTGGGTGAGCATATGAGATGTTTGTTTGGGACCCGATGGTGTGTATCTCTCAGATGAATGTCATATGGTATGACAGTGTTCGCGTGGTGTACTCTCCTCGTTGGGGGCAGTTGCTGGTGATGAGGTCGGTACATCTTGTTGCTTGTGGCATGAGCTGAGTATATTCGGATTGTTCATGGTGTATGTATGGGCATACACCTGAGCTGAGCTGAGTTGACAAATTGTGTTTAGCCGAGGATGGTCACGAGACGGAGTTTCTCTCTCGTCTGGGTTCCCTCTGGCTGGGTTGAGCGGACTGTTGCCTTTCAATTGCTCCCATGGGTATTGGGTTTTTGGAGCGCCTACTGAGTATGTTTATACTCACACCTGCATGGGCTTTTCCCGCACATGTTTGTGTCTTGTGCAGACCACATGCCTTTTGACGGAGTCCCAGGTGGTCCCGGAGCAGGCGAAGCTTAGTGAGTGTGTTGACCAGGGTGTTTATCGGAGCTGTGCCGAGGGAGCTTTCTGGTGGGTGTTTGTGGTAGCGTTCCCCTTCTTCTGAGCAGGTTGGACGAGCTATTGTAGTTTTCTTTTAGTGGGCTCTGTTTTTCCCTTTTGTACTTCTGTTGTACTCTGGTTTGGGATAGATGTATGCATGCATTTCCTTTTCAGTTTTATATATCTCTGCATCGTTTCATGGAGGTGTTTGTGGGTGTGTGTGTATAGGTACCATAGGCTAATGCCTCCAATGTGTGAGATAGCCTACTCGGCGCTGGTCTCCAGCCCCTGGACTATTGGAGGTGCGCTTGGGGAGTCATGACCATCTTTATATGGACGATGATCCTCTATCTGAGTGTGGAGCTTCTGTCGAGCGCCAGATCGGGTTGTGGTATCCCCCAGCGGATCCTTGGTGAGATCCCCTATATATGAGAACTACATATTCCAGATCGGGTCGTGATATCCCCCAGTGGACACTGGGAGTGATCCCCTACTCAGCATGAAGTTTATAGCAGGGTTGCGGTATCGTTGGTTATACAATCCCCTACTCAGCCCTTGGTGTCAGTAGGGTTGCGATATCGTTAGATATGTGATCCCTTACTCAGCGCATGGTTTCGGTAGGGTTGCGACATCGTCGGTTCGATCCCCTACATTGTGTGTTATACCAGATAGGGTTCCGGTATCGTCGTGACCATCTTTATATAGACGATGATCCTCTATCTGAGTGTGGAGCTTCTGTCGAGAGCCAGATCGGGTTGTGGTATCCCCTAGGAGATCCTGGGTGTGATCCCCTATCTGTGAGAACTACGTATGCCAGATCGGGTCGTGGTATCTCCCAGCGGACCCTGGGAGTGATCACCTATCTGTGAGCTACGTATACCGGAGTGGGGCTTGGTATACCTAGCGGACCCTAGCGGTGATCCCCTATATGAGGAGTTTGGTGGTTATGGTGTTTCAGCGATGTTTCCTCAGTGATGTTATCTGACGAGGGTGGTCTCTCGGGTGAGAGTCTGAGATGTTTGTTTGGGACCCGATGGAGTGTATCTCTCGGATGAATGTCATATGGTATGACAGTGTTCGCATGGTGTACTCTCCTGGTCGGGGGAAGTTGCTGGTGATGTGGTCGGTACCTCTTGTGGCTTGTGGCGTGAGCTGAGTATATCTGGATTGTTCAAGGTGTATGTTTGGGCATACACCTGAGCTGAGCTGAGTTGATAAGTTGTGTTTAGCCGTGGATGGTCACGAGATGGAGTTTCTCTCTCGTCTGGGTTCCCTCTGGCTGGGTTGAGTGGACTGTTGCCTTTAAGTTTCTCCCTTGGGTTTTGGGTTTTTGGGGCGCCTACTGAGTATGAATATACTCACCCCTGCATGGGCTTTTCCCGCACATGTTTGTGTCTTGTGAAGACCATAGGCCTTTCGACGGAGTCCTAGGAGGACCCGAATCAGGCAGAGCTTAGTGAGCGTGTTGACCGGGGTGTTTACCGGAGCTGTGTCGAGGGAGCTTTCCGGCGGGTGTTTGTGGCAGCGTTCCCATTCTTCAGAGCAGGTTGGATGCGCTTTTGTACTTTTCTTTTGGTGGGCCATGTTTTTCCCTTTTTGTACTTCTGTTGTACTCTGGTTTTGGATAGATGTATGCATGCATTTCCTTTTCAGTTTTATATATATCTGCATTGTTTCATGGAGGTATTTGTGGGTGTGTGTGTATAGGTACCATAGGCTAATGCCTCCCATGTGTGAGATATCCTACTCGGCGCCGGTCGCCAGCCCCTGGCCTATTGGAGGCGGGCTTGGGGAGTCGCGGCTCGAGCCCCGTTGGGTCAGGTCGTGACACATAACCCAAAGCATACTTACCCATATACATGATAATACCATATGTTAAATAGATCCTAATCCACCTATAGGATATTCATACACATAATCAATATAATATATTTCATGTTAAAACAATTTCAAAATTTATATACCTCTAATATATAGGAAATTTTTTCAATTCCATGGAAACTAAAAAGGGAGATATATGTTTTTTCCATAGTTGAAATCAATGTATCTTATTATAAGTCAATTCACTGAAATTTAATGAAATAACAAGGTCTACTAATATATTTTAACATATAAATTTCATATGTAAAATGGGTCAATTCAATAAATTTGTTGGATTCCTTGGATTAACTCAAATAATTATTTACTATTAATTTTGATGACATGTATAATGGTATTTTGTGATGTCCAATAAAGAAAAAATGAATGATAACAGGAAAATGATTATTTAATATCATTGAGGATCATTAGTACATATGGATATACATATACACCCAAAAAATAATAGACAACTATATGTCAGGTCCAACAAACCTTTCACCATGAAAATATTTATTAGTATTGCAGATTTGGATACCATATAGAATCCTAATTAATTATCAATATATGTAATTATAAAGGTATATTAGAATATATATATCTAAAATCATTGTCACTCATAAAATTCACACCTTTCCCATATATCATGTCACGAATTGTCTAAAATAAAATTCGAAAATATAATGGGAAATAGTGATATTATCCCTAAATATAATAATTTGATGATAAAATTTTCACTGAAATTTAAATATAATCTTCAAATAATAAAAAGAAAAAGGTCATCAAAATATGACCTGATGTAAAAAAATATTAGTTGAATAGAAATCTCATAATAGAAAAATTAGAGAAAAGGAATAGAGTATATACTTATCAAATAACAATATTCTCAATAATCATTTTTTTCTCCATCTCCTCTAACTATAACCCTATAGATAATCAATCCAAAATACCTGTATATAACCTCCGGTAAATCACATGTGTATATAATAATAATAGTGTCTAGATACATTATATGATTATATTTCATGTTTTATTTACACAAATTCCATAGATCGAGAATTGGTATTATCATTAAATTCATAAATTTATGAGTTCCAAAAAAATGTTCTTACCATTTATGAATCAATAGAGAAATATTTTTTAGAAAATTGAATAAATTTTTGGAAATCACTAGAGTTTCTACCACAATATCCCCTCATGATTTTTCAGTCATTGTATTGTGTTCCAATACACATAAAGAGTTACACATATATAAAAAGGATAAATGTGAACTACTAATGGTAATTAGTTTTACGAATGCAATAAGAAAATTAAATCATGATATTAAATCTATTCATAAAACATTTTTTCATCCTAGGTGTTGACTCTATTGATTATTTATATTACAATAGAATATTTCGATCACATGATATATTCCATATAATTCGATTTCACATTATTAAATTATAGACACACTATGATGATATCTCATACTCCTCCCTGCACTAGACACAGGAACTGAGAAACGATGATTATCACTCAATACAATTTCTCATAAACAGCCCTTAACTTTCTATCAAATCAATACTATAACTATCTGTATAAACCAAACCATACTCATATATCAAAAATATACTGAGACTATAGTCATGAATATTATCCTAGTTATCACTTGAAACAATATATGTATGATCTTCATAATTATAAAATAACACATTAATCCTATAAATATTTTAGTGATCTCCTCCAACACCTCCATAGGAAGTAATCCAAATAATTCTAATACTAGTGATGAATACAGAGATAAATACCCATAAGGGTGATAATGAAGTCCACACACATCAACCAATCAATACATGGTGTCTAACTCTATCCTATTGGTCATCAAATACCCTAATCATAACTAATTTGTGAAGAAACATAAATGTATCCATATGGTTACTCAACTCAATTCCATGTTGTTATAAACATATGGTTCTGGTACTATATTTGAAATCCAATTGTTAACATTAAGGATTAAATGAATATAAATCATATCCGGAACCTAGTAGACAATTGAACGTAGTTTATCATTGAAATTTCCCAGGGGGGAGGAATATATATAGTCATAAAATAAATTCTTGATTAATCTTAAATATATAGAATTGATATTATGAGTACATTTTTTAGAAGATGGCACATAAGAATGCCATCTTTTAAAATCGTACATCCCACACATGAGTTCATTTAATTCAATCAAACATTTTATAATAGTGAAATTACAAATTACCTGAAAATATTCTTAATAAACCTATTTTACAAATTCAAGAAATAGAATATCCTTCCATATTAATACACTCAACACCCTTGGAGAAAAAAACATTGAAAATCCTTTTATAAAACCCCTTTTAAATCTCATTCCAAATCTTCTATATCAAATCACATTTTATTTTGAATATTTATTTCAATATAAATATGATATAATGTATTATTTTAATTGTAAAAAACTTCATTTTATAAAATGAATCTATATATAAAATCACACATCTCATGAATTCCATAAGATATTCCACCAAAATTATTTTTTTAGGGATCAACCAAAAGAACTGTTAACAAAATATTTGATTCCCTTCATTTATTATCAAGCTTAAAAGAGTTTCTTCCATTTTAAAAACCTATATAATGTCATCAATTTATGATTTCAATAATAAGAATACTATTACACTCAAGAACTAACCCATATTGATGAAAACTATTATTTTAATTGGTTAATGTCTACCAACCTCAATGACACATCCATTTATATATTCAGCCTTCTACTAACCATCATTGGTTCCAAATAGAACCTATCTAATTAAAAATTTTCCTATTCCATAATCCTTTAATTTTAAATTATACTAAAATAATTGACATAATCTATTGAAAACTCACCAAGATGAAATATGATGAAAATTCCATAAGAAATAGTTTTTATATATCCTATAAAAATTATAGTTTACCCTATAAGTAAGATAAAAAAATTCATTTTTTTATGATTAATTAATTTTTACATATAATTAATTAAATATATAATGAAAATCCTTACAGAACGTAAATTGAAATGGGGAGTCATGGTATGCATTAAACCTTACTTTCTCTCCAATAGAAAGTTCATTTGAAATCCTGCTTATCTTAGTTTAATTGTAACCTGATCTCGCGACATTACAACATATTTCTGTAATAAAATTTTATAATAATTAAGGTATAATGACAAAATGAAGAAAATAATGAGTATCAAGAGAGAATATTATGACATTAATTAGGATACACAACAAAACCATTTACGAATAAAGGTGAAAACTGATATATGGGAAATAATGGGTGATAATAGTGTCTTCCCTTTGGACATCTAAAATATTTTAATGGAAATTTGGAATAAAAATCAACTCCCCTAAATTATGAATAGGATCCCACCTAATATACGAGTTTGTATCACTATAAGAATCATGTTGAATAGAAATCGAAGAATAAATATTGTCTGATTATTATGAACATAAACAATCATTATACTCCAATTTTGTAATACTAGATAAATATTTCAACATAAATTCTAGAATTATTATTTGCTTAAATGAAAACATTATTCATTTATATAACATCTTTAAAGAATAATATACGTGTATCATCGAATCATTATAAATATAGTAAAAAATCACAATTAATTCACCCATTAAATCAATAATAATTCATTTATTCATTTATTATTTAATTAATATTCAATTCAAATCTAATAACCTATTTGTAAAATTAAATTTAATAATAAAAATAATGAACATATATTTAAATAGCGAATAAAAACCCTATGGATTATTGAGAATATACAACTTAAGACATGTTAAAAATTTATAAAATTAATGTATAGTTAATTCAACTTATATGTACACGATATCAAGGTAACATAACAAAATTTTATGAAAAACAATAATTACAACATATAATTTGAGGAGTTTGGATCCCTTATTTGAAATAGTATGGGAATTTTTTTCTCTTGCTATGATGGACAAAATTTATCAGAACGATCATTTCTCACATAGTAGATAAATAGAAAATACCAAAATAATATTGTTTGATGACATGAGAAATTAGAATGAAAATTGAATCAATTAAAAATTAATGAATTTATATAATTAAGTGACGCTATATATCCAATATATAGGATCAAAATGTGATATATATATATGTGTGTGTGTGTGTGTGTCTGTTTGTCTGTTTCTGTGTGTTTATTCATTTTTATAAAAAATATATGAATTAATGTTCTAATAATATATTTTTTATAAATAAGATCTCTTTTCTGATTCAGAATTCAATTAATCAAATTTTTATTTTGAAGAAGTGGATAAATAATGGGTTTCAAATGATTTTAATTTTATAGGGAATGATGAAAATAATAATAATCTTTTCATAGATAGAAAATTTCATTTAACTGATTTATACCATTACTTTATAAGAATGTATTGAGAAATTAATTAATCAAGTGATATAAAATAAATATTATGGTTGATGTTTTTTATAAAATGCATTGAATTTATTTGGTATAAACATCTCACTATTATTTTTGAATTATTAAATTATATCACTGTTTTCTTGGTAAGTGGTTGATAATTTTATCCTGGAGTTATATGTTATAAAATTATTGAATTATTATATAAAATAATGCCGAGAATTCAATTATTTTAAAATTATATTTGAATGATTTTATTTGATTTAGAATAAAAAATAAGTTTGTATTTCATGTTCTTTGTGTTAAAAAATCATTTAAAATCAAAGGAAATGATTATACGTGAATAAACAAATTCTTAATTAAAAAACTACAAAATTAATTTTTTTTAATTAATTTTATTTTTGTAGTAATGTTATTTTATAATAAGTTATTTGCTTTGTATTTTTTATTTTTCTTTATTTATAAAATTAATATATGTCAAGGTCATGGGTTCATGTTTTTTTTGGTGAGATATGTGTTAAATGTTTTATATAGAAATCCTTGAGATTGGATATCATATAAACATCACCTTAGTTATGATATAATTGATTAATAAATATAGTCAATGATATTATGAAGGTATACATTAATATATATGAAAATAAATTTATGATTTGTTGAGTAGAAGGTCCTACGATTTTTGATAGTGAATGGTTTAATAAATAAGAGATTTTCAAATGATATTAATAGGTATAGAAAATATAAAAAGTGTTTATATAAGAAATATTTTTAAAAACATTTTAACCATCTAACACTATTATCGAATTCCAATAAAATATTGTGTCAAGGTATATTAGTTTGAACATAATTATTCTTTGTAACATCCCAACAAATCCCATCCCACTAAAACATCAAAAGATTAAGTTAGAATTTTACATGGAATTAGGTGTATATGTCTCTAAACAAGATTACTATAATTAATGATGAGGATATATAAAATAATATTGGGTGATATTTTACCCCCATATAATGAAATTCTCTAAGCTAACTATTTACTATAATTTTTTATTCAGGCATCAAAAAATGTAGATATTGAAAAAAATATATAAGAATATAATTCCAAAATATAAAAAACATGAACTTAGGCCTGAGGATGTATTATAATTTTTTTTCAAAATACATTTCATACAATTAAATCAAATTGATATTCCAGTAAAAACTCATAGTTCAAGTCATATCAAGCCAGCAAATATAGAACCCCACAATGTAGCAACCCTAAAACAGAATCACAAACTCAACCAATACCCCAAAAATCTATTAGTCATCCCACTTACTAGAATGAATCCTCCATTATATATTAAAATATATTAATTGGAATATCTATAATAAAATAAGCATTCATTTCCCTTAAATTTAATGTATAATACAATCTATCTTTCCAAATGATTGGGTGAATAGTGGATGAGTACTAGACCATGTATAATTTCTACAGTGCTCACCATTATCCCAAGTAAGTGAAAACACCCCAATGTGAATTTAGTAATATAGAACCTATTCCTAAAAGATGTTATTTTATAAAATAGTATAATAGATTAAATATGAGTGATAATAACAGACCTATGAATTTCTATTAAAAAATATTTCATAGAATTATAATAAAATAATAATTCATTACATTAAAAACCAAATACAACTCAAGTATCCAAATCAAAAACCAAAAGCAAGTACCACATGTTCCATGAGAATCTAGAAAATAATGGGTATCCAATAATCAGGATAAGGATTTATACCCTAAATACTAAAATTCATTTTACAAATAAGGTCTCCACTTCTAAGTGTGGGTTTCCAACACATTACCATGTGAATATAGGCATGTATCCCACAATAATTATAGAGTTACAAAAACCGATGTTTAATCCCTCAATATAAAATCAACTGAAAAAATAAATTAATATATATCATCTAAAAATTACTATAAATCTAATTACATTAATCAACATTAAAATAGTTTATCCAAATAAAATTTTAATGAAAACACTCAGACCCACAAAAAAAACCACATTGTGTTACCTAAAAACAAACACTACCCAAAACCAATGATTTTCAAAACTCAAACCCATGAAAACCACAAACCATTTTAGTCACCTAAAATTTATTATATTATTGACACACCATATCCATAGGATATCTATTATCTTAACATATATAACAATCCACCAATATTAAATTCAGTGAAAACATGAATTCATTCCTTGAAAACCATGATCTATATTCTACAAAAAGTTCAAAATCTCATAATATCAAAATAAGAAAAATAATTAAATAACTCCCACAAAAATCACTCAAATGTTTCCCTATAGGGTTTCTAGAAAGAGAAATCCAGAACAAGAGGATATGAGATGTTCTAGAGGGCCTTTCATTTTATCCACCCACTAAGTCCACCCGGAATAAAATGAGGTGAAACATTGATGGAGACACACAAAACAATTTTCCTCTAGGAAAACCTAAACTTGTAGATATATATGAGGGGAAATAAATTAGAGGGAAATCACCAAATTAGTATTTAATTAATTGTTTTTCACAAGGGTTTTTAATTGGATCATAGATTGATTGTATGATATCACATGACCATGAATCTATTGAGAAACACCCTCTGCCCTCAAAATCCAACAAATATATGGTATACTGCATGGTATTGGAAGGTAATAAAGTGAATTATGAATATTTTTTTTCCAATCACAAGACATTCATACACCCTCCCAAGAATTATGAATAGTTATAGTAACAATTATACATTTTAAAATGTCCAAAATTCCCAAAATTCACCTTGTTTTATCAAGAAACCTTTTAAAATTCTAATACCTTGAAATAATAAATACATACCTTAATCATGTTCGCATAGTAATCCACACCATAGAACCTAGAATTCTAGATTTATTAGATCATGTCATTTTCATAGACTAGATCAGGCTCCTATAAAAGTATCAAGGGCTCCCACAACAATGTAGTATTATATACCATACCATGGTTCCAAGTAAATTTTTCGAATAGGATAAATCTACCCCACAACACCATATCTTGGTGTCTCATTACATGAGATAGATTTGGAATAATAGTTTAATATGAGTTTATCTTTACCTGATCCCAACTAATAATGTATATGAATATTGGCATGCAATTCAATTATAGAAAATTTTGAAACATGTCTTGTATAGAAATTTATCACGGAATAACTGTTATCTAATATGCAACATCCTCCTCTAAACGACTCTCATACTTCTGGATCAAAATTCCTGGGATCATGAGTCTTTATGGGCCAAATTATAGTGAATTCTTTAAAAACACAAGATCATCTACAGAAAAGTCCAAACATCATCAGAGATGATGAACAACGGAAATTGTGTATCATTGACAAATTTCCATCAACATTAAAATAAAATAAATATAATTTGTTACTTCATGAACAATGAATGATCCCAATAAATAAGATTTTATTTCATCCCCATAACCCAATAGAGAATGACATGGACTCTAAAAAATAGCCTCAAATTGATTTAGACCCTCACTAAATTGATAAATATTATTGTATAATAAATATACCATAGGAGATGGTCACCCCAATGATCAAAAAAATCAACAAAAAAATATCAATACATGTCTTCCAATATCAAGGTCATTAAATTTTATAAACCATCCATATAAGGTTGATAGATCATATTGAATATCATTTTTAAATCTATATACTTTTGTAAATATTTACAAAATGTACTTGATAACTAACGATCACTTTTTAAATAAAATATATATCCAAATATCATAAAATATTTCCACTATTTAAACATATATCATTGAAAATAATTCATCTATATTTACCTCTCAAATTAAGATGAATTGAGGTGATCTGGTTAATCTATAAACAATCACCCAAACTGGATCATGTTTCATCATGATATTTTTTAAATACACCATAAAATTCATATTTTTATGATTCCATAAAAATAATTTATAGGTAATTATTTCAATATTTATGCCACCCTGTAAGGTTCTGTCCTCACCATTATAACATCAATAGATATAAAAAAATATTCATCTATTAATTATTATACTAGACAACAAAATTTTGAATTTCAAATCCTTTGGTAATTTCATATAATTGGGGTGAATGACCCAATTTGAATGTTGAAACTACTTCTACACTACCTCTACAATCTAAGAAGGGAAAACCAGTGACCAAATAATATGTAAAAATATGTTTGGTTCTTCCAATAGTTTATATGGTTCACAACAACAATATTAGCAATCATAGATAATAAGAAATGTTGAATATGTAATTTATTCTTCCAAGACACAATCCTATAACATTACTGTATAATTAATGTTAAGTAAATTTATCCAATAACCATTACAAACTTCATCTAATCTAATTTCCTTAAAAAGAAACATCTTTTCCCCCATTAATTCCTACACAATATCACTGTTCACCTTAAAAATCAATTCATTGGAAACCCTGTTACCTTTTCCAATATATGTTCCATCTAATGGAATAAATTTTTACACTTCAATATCAATCATAAATTTTTATATATTACATAATTCTATGAGAAATTTTATTTCAAAATATTATGTTCCAAATTCATTGTATGTTTCATGTGAAAAAGGTCTTAAAACTATATTTTATTTAAAATAAAAATCTATTATAATATCCCTATTATTGTTAGTGAAATTCCTTTCATTCTCCCTTGACTACTAAAAACCATAAGAAATAATATCATTAACAAATATCAACACACACTAGTTTCATATAACTATTTTATGAATATTAATTGTACACCCATCACTATGTTCCAAAAAACAAATAGAGAGGTGTTATAGTTATCATTTACATCAAGTATTCAGATAAACATTATCAGTCTTGGTTCTTTGAAAATGTTAAATATTTTCCATTCAGATCCATCGTTAATGGTGATAATGAATACAAATTGAATTAAAATAATCATTAATATCCAATTAACCCAATAAAAAAATTCACATTAAATACATTATTTCACTTCTTATAGGTTAACATTAAGTTGATTGTCATTTGATTTATCAATACAATAATCTTTAAGATAGAATCACCAATTAATTTCTTATTTCATAACCAAAATTCACGTATATAAATATAATTGATATTATATTTATGTAATATACCAAGTTTCTAAATTGTTCTCATAGTTATCCTTAGATCATGAAAGCAACAATATGTTGTTGATAAAAAGAGGGATTAAATATTAGAAATTTTGAAAAAATGTGTGACTATATAACACCCTAAAATCTAATGGATCATTACTAAGAATTAATGAATTAACCAACTACACATAGTGTTCATAATATATTTGAAAATATTGATTTTTTGTATCCCATTTCATTATTCGAGATAAATATATTTGTCTAAATCATTACACACATAAATATAATATCATATTAGATGAATATTCATCACATATAATTATGAACCATTCTGGAACCATAATGGTTTAATATATTTCAAAACAAAGATACATAAAAAATTGTATTTAAAATATCTACATCATCATCAAAAACGTAATACAATTCTACTAAAAATTATTTACATTTTAAACAAGAAATCATTATTCATATCCAATGGAAATGAAATCATAATATTGGGTGGACTATGATTCTCATTATGGGTTAACAATAGATAAATTGGTAAATATTTATTTTAACACATACATGAGGATAATTTTATGATAACATAAGTTTTACATTTGGAAATCATAACAAACAATTCATAGATTATAATCACCAGTCATTAAATAAAGCATGGGATTTTATAAGACATAATCATAAAATAATAAATGAATAAGAGTTGTGAAATAATAACATTAACATATGATTAAAAAATAAAATTGAGTTATAAAGGGTGGAATAAATAATAATATAAATATTCTTTCAAGGATACCCACCAAAACAGTCATCATATGTTTAGATTACTCTGAACTACTAAGTACTGTGTATGGGATTGGGATAATCTTTTGTGTACCATTGTTAGGCCTTGGATATCCACCAATAAAGCCTTTGAAAACAAATAATTGAATCATTTATCAAATTAATTGGATGGATATAATTAACTACACTTATTAATAAATAATAAATGAATCATATATATTCTATAAGACCATGACAATATTTATTATTTTATCATTTCATACCCCAGGTAAAAAAAGGGTTATTCATCAATAATTAATCATAAATAATATTCACATTACAAAGAATCAATAAATATTACATTATTTTATAATTTACCTAGTAAATTACACGTGACATTAATGGATGATGACATTGATAAAAATACCTTTAAAAGATCACGAGAAATTTTTTTGGGATAAATATAAATTAATTTTTGAAATAATTTTTAAAATGTTTTTTTAATATTTGGATTAACATTATCATTGAAAATATCCATGTTAAAATGTAATGTAATAATTAATGAAATTAGTAGTCATAATGGTTAGAAAATCTATTAGTACATTATATGAGAAAATAAAATCATATTTAATCCATTCAAAAAAAGTACATCATTCAAAAAATTAAAGGAATGTTACTTTTAAACAATGTATATAAAGTAAAAATGGGTTAAAATAAATTTATATAAAAATTTGAGAATAATTAAAATATTCTAGGAAATATAAAAATGAAAATAAAATATTCCAAAATGAAAAGAAAAATAATGTCAGTTTTCTATAAAATAAAATTTTAAGACATATGAGTACTTAAAAATATTAAATATAATGGAAAATAATTAATATCTAGAAATGTATATATTATAAAAAAATAAAAAATATTTATAGGAGTTTTATCACAAAATTAAATTATAAAAAATTTCTGTATAAGCAATCTTATTAAAAATGATGAATGTTTTATAAAACATTTACTACTTCGATTGTTTTGAATCAAAACCCCCATGAAAGGAATAAAAAAATAAAAATTCCATTTATATAAATATATTACTAATATTAAATATCTAATGGAAATTATATTCCTCATATGAATTAAAAAGTTGTTAATATAGAATATGTCTGAATGATACAAAACTGAGATCAAAATCTGTTACCTCAAGTATAATTTGATTCAAAAGTGATCTAAAATACTGTATAATAAATTTAAATTTACTCTAATTATATTAAAGAAAAATATTCAAACTTATCTCAACATACATGTTAATTTAATGACATCTTATCACCTTTTTATTAATAAATCATTAATAAAATAATCATTTCTAGCCATTATCTATTTCATTATTCATGATGGTTTCATTTCGATAGTTCCAATCCATTCACACAGATCATGTTACCATTACATAAATAATTTTAATAATTTTATAAATATAAAATATTATCAAAATATACATATTTATAACCATCTATTAATGTAATAGTCTGAAAATTGAATTCCAATGTTTATGTAGACGACAACCTGTAAGTATGCATGAACACTGTTTTCATTTTCAAACAAAAAGATGAAAATAATAAAAAAACATTTTTACATTATAATAGGATAATAATAATATCATAAATATCACATATTTATATTAAATTTGTCATCATATCCATCAATATTAAGTGATTATGGAAAATTAATCTTATTGTCACATAGATGCGGTAGTCCACATGTACGCAAGAGGAAAACTGTTATTTACCATTTCATAGAAAATATGTTAAAAGTTGATATACCTTAATCATAATAAAATATCATTTTATTTAATATTCTATATTAATTATGTCATTAGGGATATAAACTTTTTATAATATGTATAATATAAAAAATGGAGCTCTCATCTAAGACTATTACCTCTTCTTAGAGATATGACCTTTGGATTCTAGATAAATCCCATTTAAAATGGTCATATGGTATCACAGAAGCTCATATACTAAGGGTAGGAGTCTAGAAAGGTAGTACGGTGGCTATTGTATTATCAATAACTCAAAATATTTGTTAATAAATTTTTATTAATGTATTCTTATTATAATTTATGATTGGTCACACTATGATTTACTTAAAATAATTAAACATAATTATTGAATTTCTCAAGTAAAATGATTCCAAATAAAAATGAATTTGATAAAAAAATTAAATTAAAAATATAATCATGGAATTAAATATATATATATATTCATGAAAGTTTAAACATTATTGTTTGATTTATGTTCTTCATCAACCCATTTTAACGTCAACAGTGGTAACACGTTTCTTTTATATGAAGGGATATAAACATACTAAAAAGGTAAAAATCGTATAAATGTGTCGCATGGATGAAATTTGTTTCCATTATTTATTTATTAAAAAAATGAATTAACATTATTTTTAAATAAATTAATAAAATACAATTTAACAAAAATATCATTAAATACTTTTTTATGACTATTAATTTAATTTTAATTTATAGTCATCTTGAAAAAAATGGAAGTATATTAAAAATTCTTTTTCCAAAAATAATACAATATTATTCATTATAAAATTCATGTAAAACCAAAATTTAATAATTACATATCCATTTTAATGATTTTAAATTCATTTTCATGATCTTCTTATATTTTTCATTGGAACTAAGTCAATGATGTGTAAACACATTGTGTAATTATAAAATCCCAAACAATTAAAACATTATTACAATAAAAAAAAATAATTTATCTATTTTTCGATCTTATTTTAGATAAATTAATAAAGTCTATTTATCCCATTGAAATAAATATCATATAAATTAGGATCTACTTTGTGACATTTTTATATTAAACCTTCTCATAAAATAATATAATAGTCAAAATTAAAATAATGTGCAATGAAACATGAATATTTCAATATATAAGAGAGATTAACATAAACAACACTCATCCCATAGGATAAATTAATTTTTTTAGGAGACAATATATCCTTACTGAGTTTTTTTCCATTTTTTAAGATTTTTACCATTATCGAGAAGTAAATCTATACCATGGTTACTATTCAAAATGAAAAAAAGTAAAAAGGAAACTATTTAATGAATTTAACCTCCTCATTAATAATATAGAATAAATTTTTAATTATTAAATATTTCTATGTTATAGACATTTATTTTAATATATTTTTTTAAAATTGAAGGGAAAATTGTTCTTAGAAAAATGTGATTTAAGCCCAATAATGTAATTATAATAAATTAAAATGTAATTAGGATTCATATTTAATAAGTTAAATTATTTGTAATTAATAGAGTCTTATGTTAGATTAATAATTAATTTAATAAAAAATATAAATTAATTGATTTAATTAAAAGTGTTGTCATTTTCATTATTCACATAACTTATTATTATTTTAAATCCCATTAACTCAATACTATTCATTAATGAAAAGATTATTTATATGTAAAATTAATTTCATATAATATAATACATTTTTTTAATTTAATAAAATATTAGTTAATTTTTTTAATGATAACATTTTATGAAAAAAATCATATTTTTGAAGCATAAAATGACATTACTAAAAATTATAAACTTATTTTTTGTTGAGTAATTAATACATTTTCATTATATTAAACCATTATAAATATATTCATATTGTGATTATTTCAATACATACCAGAAATTAATGGCAATATTCTAATTGTAATAACAAAGTAATAAATTTTTATTGTATATCACAGTTCTCTTAATGCTTGAGGTTGCATTTAAAGAAAACTATCAAACATTGTTTTCACTAAAACCCATTTTTTTAGTTATTAAAATCACTCCTACATAAATAAATTGAATCCTCTCCATTTTTACCATTTTAATATCTGGTTAAATATTTAGAAATAAATTTTTTAAAACCCTTATCGTACAATGTGAAAAAAAGGTTCCATTGAAATAGGGAAGTGGGAAACTAAAGGTTTATCTAAAAACCACATAATAATTTTTATAATAAGTATAACATTGGTGGGAAGTGAAAATATGGACATATAGATGAATAAACTATAGAGAGAGGGAAATGAAGAGTGATATAGAATGTTATGATTAAAATGTTAATGATTATAAAATCATAAGTTAGTGAGGTGCAAAAAGGACAAAACATTAATTTTAAATTACTATAAAAGGAATATAATTTAATTTTTATGGATATTTTAAATTTAGTTCAGTTTTTATTTTAAATTGAAATGTGAGATAATATACTTACATGATTTCTTCAAATCCATAAGTCTAATTCCATCATTGCTCCATGTTTTTAATTAGTTTAAAACAATTTTCATCTAGTATTTCAATGATAAGTGAAAAATATTAATTTTTCATTCAGGAAGAAAAAATACAAACATGTAATAGGTTATTCAATAAGAAAATTATTGAAAATTAATACATCTTATATTTATTATATTATAGAACAAAATTAGTCATTCCATTGTAGAATGAACAATATTAATGAACCATCATTAAGAATATTAATATAAAATATTTCAATATTTCAATCAAATATCTACAAAGTTCATTATATAAATAGATAAATTCCATAACACCTTAGAGAATTCATAACTAATACTCAATACCCATATATTTATAATAATTATCACAATAATTCATAAATTAACATAATATTAATACCCAAATAATATAAATTATCTCTTAATTCCACACACTAATCAAATGAATATCATTATTATATATTCTTCAAATACAATTATAATAACCTAAATCACTAATATATTTCATGGTCACTAAAAATATTCAATTCACATTATCAATATATTTCATCTATTTATTTAAACTAAAAATTATTATCTAATCATTATGGTAATATTTTGGGTTCTCTATCCCTCAATCATGAATTATCCAAAAATATATATTTTCCACTACATAGAGTTTTGCGGATATTAGTAACATTAAAAAAATTATTATCAATTGTTCATCCGAATGTAGTTCTGATAAATCGATCAATGTTTTTTTATCCTTATAACAACTACATACATGATAAAAAACATCAATAAAATAATTCTGAAATCCCAACAAAAAATATTCAATATTTTCATTTCAATGATTGGAATATAGTAGACCCATTAGTGTTATAAGAGTTATCCGTTATATTAGGGTACATTCTGGGATAATTCCATTGTTCTCTACATATATGGAATTGAAATATATGCTAGCATATGAGGTACTTGTTCCCCAACATTTAACAATTAATTTTTCCTTTGAAATTAGTTTCCTTATTCCCCTATTTTCTTAATCGAAAACATCTTCCCATTCATTTGAGGAATTTCCTTGGGTGATACTTCCATTATTATTGATATGTAGTAAATTTAAATGACTTTCACTATAAATTTTCATAAAACTGAATTTCAATTATATTTTTATCATCCCAAAAATCACTTATTTTTTAATTAATAATCATATATTGAGATATATAGTTAGGTATAATCACAATATTTCTAATTCCATCCCCCAATTTTTTTGGAATCTCAACAGTAAAAACATTACATCATCTATCACATCCTATATTATCATGATACCTCTTAATTGCAACCATTCTCTAAGACCAAAAATCCTGTTGTGAACAATAATACTCAAAGAGAGTAATCATATAATGATTAAAAATCATCCATTATATGTTGAAATCCTAAAACATTCTATTCAATATATGAAAACATATTCATAAACATGGTAATACTTCATCATTATTAATTAAAAGCGTAAATAGTAATAAAATAAGAGTATAACCAATGATATCCATTGAGAATATCAAGCCATCTATAAAGTCTTAGCCATTCTCATTGTGCATTAGTCATTATCATGTTAGTACAAAATATACCCCATTCAATGTTTCTAACCCTAGGTGAATTTATGAAACACATGTGTCCACATTCCAATATCTAGATAAAGATATATTTTCATAGAAAACCACAATTATTTGTTTAACAAAACAAGGTTTAATCTCTTATTCTTAAATTTATCATAAGGGTTCCCACTAATTTTTTCTAATCATAGTTTCCAAAAATTGATAAACCTGATCTATGAACATCTATGGTGACCTAAAAATTACTCAAATAATTACCAAATTTTATTAATACCATTGAAAAAATCATAGAAAAATTCATATGGGGTTCTCTATTAGAGGTGAGGATGCATTGGGTATCTTGGGATATGATGGTGTAACCTACCCATGATTGAGTAATTAATGTTAGGAGTCTCAAATTCATGCTTCACTGTATGAATGCTAAAATTTAATGGAAAATTATTGATAAATTAAACACTTTGGGGGAGGATCATGTCCAGTAATTGTAAACCAAATGAGGAGGCAGTATATAGATATGCTTCTCGCATCTGGGACAAGATCTACCCTCTCAAACAAATCATGCACCTTCACTCTCGCTGGGTGGTGGGTTTGGAGGATATTTCTTTTTGGCATTGCAATTGGGCATGCTTTGTTTTCAGTTTCCCCAGCTATCCTGCTCCCCTGATCTCTTTTAGGGAGAGAAGGCTCTACCCCATGTTTATCATGGCTATTCCGAATGATGAACACCATGAACTATTTGAGTCAATAAAAATCAATCATGAAACTGATAAGTGTCTGTTCACTCTATCCTCTTCGGGGAATTTCAGTACCAGATATTTCTACAGGCTTCTGTCCTTATATGCCCTTCTTGGTAACTAGAATGATGTGGTATGGTGCAGAAAGATACCATTAAAGTATAACTTCCTCACCTAGAGAGTACAGAATAATTCAGTGGATACAGATGATAATATTAAGAAGGTGGCTATTTATTTTGTATTAAGCTGTTACTTTTGTTATAACATGAGGGAGGAGAGTATGAATCATCTGTTTTTTGAAGGTGATTGGTCTCATGCTATCTGGATAATCGTTAGTAGTTGTTCTGCATTTTCCTCGAGGGAGAATGGGGATGGTTTGTATATGAAATTACAGTTTTATGGGATGTCAGATAAGGACCCTGATAGTGTGGCGTGGTCTGTTGTGATAAGTGCTGGTTTTTAGTGATTGTGGCATTCCAGGAACTAGTATAAGCATGATGGGGTCCTCACATCAGTATAGGCCATAATTATGATAATGAAGTCCTTACTGGTGGAAATAGTTTCCCTTATCAGCAACTAGCAGGAAGCACCCTCGTTGCGTATGTTTCAGGTCGTCCATCCCCCAGTTCAGTTATCTAACGATAGATTACAGGGGTAGTGTATTTGTTGGTGCCATCCGGAGACAAGTTACAAGCTAAATACGGATGGGTCATGCATTGGGAGGGATATGCGTCGAGGAGGAGTGGTTCGCGATTCTGGGGGGAGGGTGGTTATGGCGTTCACTGCTTTCATTGGTAAGGGGTCGGCTCTTCAAGCCGAGGACAAAGCTTTATTCAATGGGCTTACAATGTGTAGACAGGCGAGGCTGGACATACCTCATGCTGAGATTGATTTTATGATCCTCCATGACTCCTTGCTTAAGAAAGGGGCCACCCCTGGTCTATTTTGTATACCGTCATAAACTGTAGTGGACTTCTTAACAACTGTATTCTTGTAACCCACACATAATGGGAGGGTAACAAGGTAGCTGATCACCTTGCTTTGCTGTCTGTTCGAGGTCCTATCAACACATGTCTTCTCAACAAAAATTGTTTTACTCCTGAGACCATAAATTTGATTATAGGTTATGCCGTCAGCTTGCACTACTTTAGCCCCCCCTGAACATGGGTCGACCATGTTTCTCGGACTCCTTTTTTATCTATTTTTCCTTTTTACTATTGAATAAAAATATGATGTTTGATGGATTATTTTCCTTACAATCCTGGATACATAAATAATTGTTACATAAAAGTGCTACACCATCAACCTCAATAGTCATCACAACTAGAATCATTATATTATATATCAAAAATAATATAGTTGTTTATATCCTACAGAAAATAATTCAAAATAAATAGACATATCATATGATTAATAAGGGAAAATTTTAGTTATCATTCTATATTATTTTTATGAATTACATAAGCATAAGGGTATGAAAATATGATATTAAATTTTTATAATCATAATAAAAAATTTATATGTATAAATTATAAGTCTTGCAATAATGTTTTGTAGTTCAAAAGAAATGAATAATAAAGGATCAATGTACATGATAAATGAAAAAAATAACATTACTATAAGAGAATGTTTTAAAAGGGTTTTATACTGTTTGGTAATAATAAAAATAATAGTTATATTTTGTAAATCCTAACTATTGAAAGAAATATTCGCATGTAATATATTATATAATAACACATGTTCTTTCTTTAGGATTCAGATAACCTCTTGTATACCCTTGATGGGCATGGGATAACATCACATTTACCCTTTGATCCCATAAAAATGTAATATTTACAAATTTATTTTTTATCTAAAAATAAACAATAAATAATATATTCATAATAAATTCACATATATTCAACATGATAATGAAAAAAATTATCATTTCCTTATAGCTTACCCCATGGAAAATAAAATAATTTTCTTGAATATTTAATCATAATAATAATAAAAACACTATATAATGAATTACAATGTTACAATTTATTCATATTCCCAATGAATCATATGTATCATTAATTTATGTTCTTATAGATTAAAATTATCATAAAATAAATAATTGAATCCATATATAGGACACCTAATCACATCCTAGACAAATCCAATGTAGGGTTTAGACCACCTTGGGTTGGAAACCAGTGACATTTTCTCAGAAAATCATTTCATGAAATGATTTTACCCTCAAACACATATCAATATCAAAGTACTAATAAATATATTAGAGTAAGTATAATAAATAATAGAAACAAACTAGAGACTAAACAATAAAAATAATATTCATATGAATAAGCCATAAGCATAATATTAATGAATAAACATCGAATCCACAAAAACATGAAGGTTATTAACATGATAAAAAATTTACATCCTTGTGAAATGAAAATAAAAGATATAAATCTTAACGATCTAATCTATATGAAACCATTTCTCCTCAAACATAAGGATATTCTAATGAAGATAAAAAAGAGGTTCTATATAGATCATGGTGTTGTTTCCCATACCTGTTACCAAAAAAATAGATTCAAAATATTCCAGAAGGATTATGTACGGTTTGAGGAACATCCCCCTAATGGATACCACCATGAATCTATTTAAAGGAAAATTTCCCCGTAACCCAGTAATCATTTTTTAAGAAAATCATTTTTCAATAATAATGATCACATTTAATATAATTTCACTTGAGAAGTTACCTTTAAAAATCCTAATGGATTTTCATAAAAACAAGACAACATTTTAAAATCACTATAAAAAAGGGATAAAATAGAGGAATAAAATATATACCATAAACATAATTAATTAACTGAAACATGGAATAAAATAAGCATAATTTTTACCATAATTACATAAGAATGAAATAGAAAATAAGAATAATCATAAGAAACATAACATATAAACTGCGTTTTAATACTTAATGAATTTGAATAAGATAATAACATGATCAAATATTGATAAAGAGGTAATGTGTATAATGAATTACATAGAAACAAATGGCACTAACATCAGGTATATATAATTTAATGTCAATTGGGAATAATTATTGTGAACTATGGGATCTAACTATTTGGTTCTAGTGTAAATTTCATCATAAAAAGATTATAATATGGATATATTTTGTTAAATATCTCATAAATTTCTTTTTTCACAACTCCAACAATATAACTAAATCTCATAGTTAAAAAATTAAACTCTCTTTCAGCATTACTCTTTAAAATCTTTCACAATCCCTTGGACAACATAACAAAATCTCTCTTATTATTCCATCCAATGGCTCCAAACTACATTGGATATCATCTTGGAATACATGTTATCCCTCCTACCAAAGGCTCTTTTAGTCCCTTCCAAAAAATACCCATGGTATTACATGACATACTCTACGGTCTAAATTCCTACATCACCATACTCACACCAAATAATTCCCATTTTCTACTGAATTACAAAAAAAATAAACATGGCCCAAGATATAAAATAAATTTCTAAATAAATATAATTAAACCAACTTGCCGATATTAATGTAATCCCTTCTTTTTGGTAAAACTAACCCATTTAGAATTAAACTAATTTCCCAAAGAAAATAGTAATTGATATCCAACTTTTAATTAAATGAATAAAAATAAAAAAAATCATAAAATAATTAATATAAAATTGTATTTAGAAAATATATCTTCTCAAAGAATTTCAACCATTAAACACCATGAAATTATTTTTCAAACACATCTTTTAAAACCCTTTATAAAGGAATTATATTTTTTATCCATTTTATCAGATGTGTTGTGTTCATAATGTGTAACACCCTTTGGAACCCCACTTTAATGAATAAAATTTACAGCATAAAAAATTCAGCACATCAGGAATATATATATTTTTGTTTATAAATAAATTATAATGAAATTTGATAAAAAAATCAATATAATTTAGAAATAAATTGTTTTCAATTCGAAATTACAATAAATAGTGACACTTACTCCGTAATAAAATTTTATGATATATCCTTCAATGAATAATAATATATTCATGGTGGAGTTTTCTTCACCCACATTAACAAAAAAAAGAAACAATTCAAATCCCTTATTAAAACCCATAGATTCAACCAACCCACAATCTACTTGTAAACCACCCATCGAATCTCATGAAAAAATATTGGGAAGGGAAATAATATAATAAATCAATAAGGAAATCCTTATATCATGCCAAACTACCATGAAATCATGTGCAATCCAAAATGGATCAATGAGAAGAAGCTATAAATCCTATGGAGGGGGCCACATGGGTGGAGGAGAAATCAGCCAAGGGGGAGTTAAATCCTTCATGGTAAAAGTGATATATCCCATATTTTTATGTACCAGGATTTACCAAAAATTATGATTTCATTGTTAAAAAAATGTTCTCCAACCATATAAGAGATACTATATACCAAAAAATAGAGATGTGTGAGAACTCCAACATTTCATATAGTATGATGAAAATTTCATAATCTGTTAAAATTGTAAATATCTTTAAACCATCATCCTCAAATGGTTGCCTACATGATTAGAACAATCATGTTCCATATTTTATAAAATTATTTAAATAAGAGGAATATTTTTGACCCCCGACATTTGGAAAATCCAATAATGAATGTTGGTTAATTAAAAACCCAAATATGGTGTTCCAATGAAACATTTAATTTCAAAACACCACCCCAAAAAATCATTTTATTCCCTTGAATAGCCCCCCTATCAAGATAGGGGAAAATATAACCACCCATAACTCACACACTTTGTAACTAGGATATTTTTATGGAATCCCAATATATTTCAACTATGTAAGAAACAAATGATCACTGCTGATTCCACTAACGTATACCATCGAGATAAAGTAACAACCATAAATTTGTAAGAATACATGAATGATCTTTGATACCATATATAATGGTAATAATGACTCTGTACATGTCACCACACCATTTAGAAAATTTCTAATTTGTGTTCCAAAATTGAACTCCCCAATCAAGGACCTCCACTATATGAAGAAATCTCCAAAAAATTATAACGTGCACTAAGGAACTAATTCTTAATTTATCAAAGGAAAAAAACCTCAAGAAATTTTCACCCACATGGTCGATCCATTTATGAGCATCGGACACATTACACGTACAAGAGATTACTCATGATAATGCTGCAACTAGAAATGACATGGCCTCAAAAATATGGTCACCAAATACTATGGGTAAAATAAGAACACCATATGGGACATTGTTTATAGTGAACCACACAAATCATATACTAGAGAGTGATCAATTTTTAGAAGGAAACAACTATTCTAATTTCTAATGAACTGATCCAAAGTTCACTCACACACATATCAATAATAAAATTACTTTAAAATTTCTATCACATAAAAAAAATCACAATTATTAAAGGAAGATACCCTAAACAATGTTACATGATATCAATATCAGCCCGCAATTTAATAACACAATACTAAAGGTAACCACTCAAACCACAAAAATAAAAAACAAAAAACATATAATCTCATTCCATAAAACTACATCTGATTGAATTGAATTAAAAAAATCACTTTGAAAAACATTTTTCTTGTCCTCATCACCTTTTTACCCTTATTAATATAATATTTAGGGTGGAGTTCAGACAACTTATACAAACACATTAATACACATATAATGGTCCATGGTTTAGAAACCATGAAACTAACCTAAACAAAATTTTCAATATTTCAGAAAAATTACATAAAAACTTTTTTCAAATAAAAAAACCTTCTTTTTTAAAACAGCTGACCAATATTTTTCGGAAACAAATTTTAAATTGAATAAAACACCCTTCAATCAATATTAACCTATCTTGGAACCGAAAATAATAATTCAATATGGATTGTTTAGGACAAAAAAATTTACATTAACAAGCTACGAGATAGGAGAGAAACAAGGAATAACCATTCGACTCCAATAAAATACCCTATAATTGATATCCATGTTTTATAAGAAAACTTATTGGACTCAAGGGTTTTGGAAGATTACCTATAATTTTTTTTGGAAAATCTCCCCAATATTTTAAATTTAATTTTATCAAAATACATTACAATACAAGATCCTTCTAAATAGTTTATATCCCACATAAATCCATTTTATAAAATCGGGCTCTTAAAATCAGTATGTAAAATATAGCTCCAATAATATTTAATAAATCCATTAGAACAACAATTTAAATAACACACATTTTTTTCATGTGAAACTACCAAATTGTATTAAAAGAAACATTTATATAAAAAAACCTCATCCATCCTCGTTTAAATAATTTTAAAAAATCACATCCCAATAAAAAAAGATGACCAAAAAAATTATAAAAAACTACATTATAAATCGCAATTAAATAACTATGAAACCGCATTAAAATATTTTTAAACAACTTTGTCGACATTATTTAACTAACCAAACTGGGTCAAAACCAATTTAAAATTCCATATGTATCTTTAGATCAAATTTTAACACAAATGAGTACTTATATTTTCATGTCCGACTTAAAATTCTGTGTGAAAATTAATTCTCTCTAATAAGAAGAAAAATTATGATTGAAAACTTATAAAATCCATGAATCCCATCAAAAAACTATTAAAATTAATAATTTGGGTGTTTTAAAACAACAATGAACTCAAATATATAACAATACACATACCCCATGTTCAATGAATACTTATTTTGAAGGACACTAATTTTATTAATAATCACAGAAACACAGCTCATGTCATCCCCTAAATATCTTTAGATTGTAGGAGGAGCGAAGAATATAAATGGTCAAATATAAAAAAGGATAATACCATCAATTGTAAAATCTAGAAAAAGTGACATATCATATATCAACACCATTCTAGGAGGCACGTAGAAATCGAAATAAGAAATGATCATCACAAATCCTACTCCATAAACAAAAAATGGCCATATAACTAGGGAAACCTATAAATACAAAATTTGAAAATAGATTCTGAAAACCAATTTTCAATCCACATTTAATATATCACTTTGAAAAAGAAAAAAAATTCCAAAAACATTGTTTTAATAGACATTATTCTAAAAAAAATTAAACTGAAGGGAAACCCCATTATATAACAAAATAAATTTCATAACATATCAAAAAATAGAAATATCAAACACATTTATAAAAAATAATTTTCAAAATATATCAAAATTGATAATACTTAAAACATTCTATGGTCTATAAAATAATTCTCTCAAATTATATTGATAATCAAGAACCTCTTACATTGATAAAATGAATTTCAAAATTCTTTTTTGAAATCAACCCCATTATGAAAAACACATTCACAATCAAATTCAAAAAGTATACACAGTATAAAAAAATAATTTACCAAATATAGCATAATAGAATAAATTATAATTTACTAAAATTGTTTTCAATTAGAATTTTGTTTTGAAATAAAACACAATATGATATTTATTAATAAAATAATACACTTTTTCTCAAACTAGGTTAATTTTTTTTAAAAACACTCCACATGGAATTACACTCTTAAATTCCATTATCCATTTTTTACATTCACAAATTGATATCCCCAAAGTAATGAAAAATAGTTAAATCAGACATATCAGTATAAAGACATTTAGTAACATAAAATTTCATAAAAAATCAATTAAATTCCTATATATGATAACATACTAATGTCATTCTCCATTGGAATAAATATAGGAACTGAGGGAGGAAAAATAATAATTCTAGAGGAAAAATTATGGTGTGAAAAATTATGAGGCATCCACTATTAAACAATGCGGTAAACCTGAAAAAAAAATCATTATTTTAAATACATTCTATATGGGAACCAAATTGTTTACAAAACCTTCTCAATTAATTTCGACACCCTGATCAATTCACCATTTTCACCATTGAAACTCAATATAACCCCCAAAATCAATGATACACTCATTAAGGATAATAGAATTATATAAAAAATCAAAATTAATAAAAATATATCTAAATTTTATCTCAATATCAAGAATCATTCCTAATATACCAATGGAGGCTCGATGTTTAATGTGATAAAGGGTTATCCATGACCTTTCTCACACACTCTTCCTATGTCCCGACAAGATTAATTGACTGTAAACTTTCCTAAAAAAATCTAGATAATACGACACCATCATATGATACTATTTTGTCACTAAAAGCATTTTAAATCCATCCATCAGAAACACAATCAAGTATGTGACATCCTGGAGGCACGTTCTCAACCACCCCATGTGGGAAACTATAGAGAGGTTCACTAAACATGTTTGTTGGAAATTATTTCCACATAAAAACATACCAGATGTACAATATCTTATCTAATTTAGATTTTGAATCCTAAATAGAAGGAATAAATTTGTAACACCCACATATTGTATGATATATTTTTTTAAAAAATATCTTTTTAATAACATTAACTACATGCAACAAAGAGTTTTAACAATTCCTGATATATTTTTAATATTATTATTTAAAAATCACCATTATAACTTTTTCATTACAAATTTTGGTATGTAGGGTAATAAAAAACATTATAAAAAATTACTTTGATGTTTTTCGAAAAGTAATTTATTTTTTCAAATAATTAATTAATTTTATGTCTACAATATATTTTATTTGAATGTACATTTTAATAAAAAAATTATTCATTTATTTATTTGAAAATTTATAAAAAAAATCATCTTCTAGAACATTTATTTTTATAAATTAGTGGCTTATTTTAATAAACATTAAACAATTAGTGTAGGGGTTGTTTTGGTTTTTTTTCTGAAACTATCTATTTCTAATGATTAGTGAAATAAATGTTTTTTATTGAAAACTTTATTTTATTAAATAATATAAAAATTAATCCTCTATTTTAAAATTGTTGAAAAGTAATGTTTGTTGAATTAGTTTATTTTTAATCCTAATTTGGTCATTTAAATCAATATTATATTAATTTTTTGTGGATAAACAATAATATAATTGAAATATTTACCTTGGAAGCCCCTTTTTTCAATCATGTATGTGGTTTAATTTTTAAAATAAATACATAAAATTATATGAATTTAGTTTAAAAAATTATGTTATATATTTATAATCAACATAATTAATATAATATAATATTATCATCATAATTTTTGGTTTCAATAAAGAGTAAAAGTAGTTAAAAATTATTATCATAGTTATGATTAAAATGAGTTTACCTGGGGTTAAACTAAAATTATATTGTTTATATATTCGTAAAAAAATTAATATCTATTTAATGGAAATATATTGACAACAGGACATCTATGGTTATATAATGACCCATTATGGAGCCTTTTGGCATTTGTAAAACATGATTATAATATTTTCTTTTAAAAAATTTGAAATGTGTCATATCCCTTAATTATGAAATTAAACCTCCTATCCTCTCACAATTAAAAATATGAATTCATTTTTATTGGAATTTACCATCAGAAAATTTTTCCTTATTTAACACCCTAATTCCAATAATCCTTATTTTTAAAAACCCCTTCTAATAAAGGATTATTGTACTTTCAAATGGTGGTTTTCGAAGAAGAGGAATCATTCTTAATCGAGAAAATCATTATTTCTTCTTCCACATCCATCAAATCATATTCCATGATTCCTAAATAATAACAATGATATATAACAAAAATATATGTTTTATTATGTTTGTTTCATTATCCACATATATTACCTCTTCTATCAAATGGGAAATGATATCATTAATCATTTGTACTGGGGACTATCGCCTCGTGAATCAATGCCATTATATCTCAAACACCGCTTATCACAGATAGATATAATGTTGGTAAAAATTTATATACAATATATTAATGAAATTTTAATTATTATATCATTATAATATCCCATCTACCTTTTTAACTTCCAATCTTTTGAAAAATGATTTTGCTGGTTATGTGTATTTATATACAATCACCTCCATAAAGGAATGTGATAAATTTTTCATATTATAATTAAAAGGATTTAATATTAATATATTTAATGAATATATATGATATATTTTATATTGGAATTATTTTTATTGTTTAATTCATATTTTCTTTTCATTCATTCCATCCATCGATAGAATGGAATCAGTGCACATGCAAATATACAACATACTGTTAACAAGAACTGTGTAATTCATATTCAATATATAAATTTAATGGATAATAATAAATTTAAGTGATATTTATCTCATGGTTAAAATTTTTGATATTATGGAATGATTATCAATTTTGAAGTACTGAAACTACCAAACTAAAACATGTAAGAAAAATAAAGAAGGTATTACATGAAATAATATTTTAACAATGAAATATCATCAAATAGGTGATAAATTGTTATAAGTAAATAATATATTGTATTATATTTATTTTTATGGTTATATAAATTATTTATAATAAATATATATTTGTTACTCATGCTTTTTAAACATGTACAAAGAATGTTGTTACTTGAGGAAAGGGAATTATTTCTGAAATTTTTCTTCATCGAGACATATGTTATGTTCTACAAATATATATTTTTTCAGTATATGCAGACCCTCTAAAAAATTATATAAATAATTATTTAATATAAATATATTAAATGTTTCACTGCATATAATTCTTTCGTGTGGCATATGATTCAATTGTTAACAAGAATATAAGGTATTGTTTTAACGCTTTTATTTTTGTCAATAACAAGCCTTATAAACCATATGTTTCATTTAATTCGATGTATATGAATCCAATATATTAACCTTATTATTATTATCATTAATATTATAGTGATATAAATTAAATAATCTTTTCATTATTTCATGGTATTATATATCAAAACATACAATTATTGGAATTTTTTAATGTTGTAATCTAATTATTTTTTAGGATTATTTATAATTATGTAAACCATGAAGAAATCATATTATCTACCTCTCAATAAAATTAATAATTGTTTTATCCAAAGGATATTTCTATAGAATTGACATTTTTTTATACTCTTTATAAAATTAATATATTGAAAACTTAGTTTTTTTATGAAAACTAAATTTATTTTTCTCTTAAATCAAACTAACTTTTTTTTACATATTAATTATTTATAAATAAATTGGGCAATGTTTTTTAAATTACTCAATGGTTATTTAAATATGATATTATACATTTTTTTTTTTATTAATTTTTTTTCAAAATGAATCTTCTAGTAATTTTTCATATGAGCGTATTATGAATTTTTACTAAAAACGTTAAATGAAATGTTATTTATAACAAGTATAATTTGAATAGTAATATAAACCATCATGAAAAGATAATAATTTAAATAATCATTTATATATTTAAAATGTTTTGTTAATTGAAATGGTTAATTTTTTTATGAAATTTTTAGAATTTAAAAATATATTTTCCAGTTGGGAGGGAAAATTTTCTCAATAAATGTTCCCAGTGATTTTTCAAAGTCATTTCCCATTAAATATGAAATCATTTTATGTAAGTAAATCATTAACAAGGATATTATCTAATTATATAATCATTGATATTTTTCTAGATGTTTTAGGATTATTATGAAAATAAGTTTGTGAACTCATTCATTTTATATGGTTTATGCTATGAGGAAATAATAAATTGTTTATGTTTCCTGCTTATTTAACACATGTTATGATATGATTAAAAAATTATGTTTTTACGAAGCCAATTTATTTTTCATACGATAATCCATGATGAAATTTTTATGAAACCCAAATTATTCATAGATTCTCATATGATCAATGATTTTTTATATTGTTGAACATATTATTATGATTTCCTTTAGTGATCGTTTGACCTATATCTACCTGTAAAATATTATAGAAAGATTGATATGTCTTGAAAAAAAATTCCAGAATAGGGGAGTAAAGATTAGTATGTGAGATTATCCATTATGATAGTATTTAGATTATATCATTACTATAATGATGGTTTGTGGTGTAAAACCATTCCACAAAGATGGACTCAACAATTAAACATATCTTATAATTAAATGATTTTCTATTCTTGTATGTATTTTATAAATTTATTTCAAAAGTAGATGTTATGAAATATTGAATCATGTTCTATGATTCATTTTATATTCATGTCTTATGAAATATCATAATTTATTCAATGACTAATAGTTGTGAAATTTTACATGGATGGTCTGGATTTAAATTTTTATTCCCCTATTATCATACATATATTGTGCTATTCTAGTTATGGGATCATTTATATATCCCTGGTTTCACTTAATAAGATAAGAGCTGACCATTACTATTTTTCATTTACACATGGTATGAAGAAATTGTTTATTTATAATTTTTTTAAATCGAGTGTTTTTTATAAAGAACTATGTGGGAAATAACATATAACCCTTATAGAATATTTGTCTATATTTCTATGTTTCAAAATTTACTAGAAAAAGATGATGTTGGGGTGGATAATTTTTTGTGTTATTAATAGTCACTTATTTAGATTTGGTTTCTATGTATTAATGTTTTGGGTATTTATACAGTTGGGGATAAATAAAAATAATAATCACATTGAAATATTGGTCGAAAAATGTAATTGAATAGTAATAATCTTCTAATTAACATGATGGTAATAAAAAACCAATAAATTTACATACAATGAATAAAAAACACATAACATCTCCCCATGAGATAAAATTCATGATACCATTTATTCTTCAATATAATGATCCCTATATATCAATAAACATGGTATTCCAATAAAATCATGGTTTACTTTTCCTTATATGTGTCTTATAATATAGATTCATCAAACTCCCAAAGTAGTCTCCAGGGTGTTAGGAAAAAATACTAAGAGAATACCACCATGAATATTTTTAATGACATTATAAATGAAACCCAATAGGTCACATATGGAAATTCATTTATCAAAACCCAGTTTCTTCTTAGAAAAATAATTTATCTTGAAAATGAAATTCTTACATATCCATTTTATTTTTTCTCAGAAAAATTCTCCATTTTTAAGTTAAGGTAACAATAGAACAAAAATGAATAAAGGCACCTTGCATTAGCATGATCAACATACCCAATGAAGGAATAATCATGAGAATGAGTATGAATACAATTATCATTATAGAATAAATTAAAATATAATGGGTATAAGAATAATAAATATCACATATATTAAACAAAACATGAAGATAAATTCATGTTAATAACATGATCATATAATAATATATTGATAATGTGGGATATATTACAAGGCAGATCAAAAATATTCATTCCCCAAAGATCATGTATAATGTATTTAGAATAAAATGGGTATAAATAATGATCACTATTGACTCTAAACATAAGGGAATAGTGTGACATAGTCTTACAATTAATTTTATAACCATCTAACCAATGATGAATCTCCCATGGTCTTCTTCAAGAACAATACCAAAGAGATCCCACGGTCTCTTGGGGAATATATTGGAAGCTTTAGTGATCTTCCTCTTTAATGGCTCTGACGGTCCCTTAGGAAAAATCAGGGTAGATCGATTCGTGATCATAAAAAATAAACTCATGGTTCCCTAAAAAATATAATGGAAGCTCTCTAAGTCATCCTCTCTAAGGCTCTCATGGTCCCATAGAGAACATTCCATAGGTAGTCCATGATATAGAATATGTTCTAAAAATATTTGTTTTCAAACACACACTGAATGTCTCCCAAGTGATACTCAATGATAAAACCCCAAATATACACATGATACCACCCAATAACAAATCCATTAAAAATTTAAATAAATCAAAAAAATTATTTTTGAAACAAAATTCCATATTTTATTTATTTCCAATTTAAAAACAATTCCAGCAATAACCTAAAACCCTTTTCTTAAACAAGATTAAAAAATTTAAATACAAAAAAAGATCTCACTTTATAAATTAAAAACAATTTTACATTACTATTATTGAAAATCTATTTCAATCATTAATTACCCTAAAATAAATCTTTTAAAATATTTTTTAGAAAAACATTTAAATGTATTAAATCACCTTGAATATTTTTAACTGCCTTTGTAATACCTAAACACCAACTCCCTTTAGAAAAAAACATTAATGAATTATATTAGCAACATAAATCATAATCAAATAAATCATGGATTATTAATTATTCATTAATAATATGAAAGAAAAGTTTTAAAAAACAAAATGTAACTAAGAATCAATGGTTATCCATGGAAAAATCCCTTCCATATAGTCACTTACTTCACACTGCAGTTTTAACAAATTTACATCATGGAAAATCTATTGATTTTATGAGGATATGTCCTCTAACATATAAACCACAAATAATAAAATCAAATACCCCATTAGGTCCCATTTATTTAGGAAAACCACTATCTGGAATACATACATCCCATAGAAATAGATGAATACAGAAATAGAAGGAAGAATGAAAAAGAGAAATAAATACAATAGGGCTTATCTCAAACCAAACCAACATGAAATCAAGGTGAATTCACTATAGATACAAGAGTATTATCTAATAAGAACATGTATATGTTTGTAGATGAAGGGTGATAGAAATGATCAAATGGGAATTTTAGTCAATCAAGTTAAAATATATGAAATTCCCACATTTGAAATAACCTAGAAGGAAAAAATTATATAGACACATAGTTAGAAAAAATGTGACTAAACCTTTTTGGACTTATTTTCTATTGAAAAATGCTACATGGTTACTCCTTGATTTCATAAAGTCTGAGCAGTCCTTCATATGTCATGCAAAATTAGTCAATCCTAAAAAAATCTCCCTATCATCATTACTTGTACGGTTTGAATGATCATGTTACAATCATGAAGCATGGTATATTTCTATAGAATTAATGATATTTGAACTTGGACTCCTGGAAACTCCATGATAGAAAATCTAGCTAAATAAAAATCCAAGTTTGGCATAATAGCGACCTATTTATTTTCCCAAAAATACCTTCCAAATATTAGAACAAAATATCTTGTGGAAAATAACATATCATTTTCAAATATAATATTTGAAATCAATTAATTTCCCCAATATTAGGAAATCATTCTCTAAAAATAAACATAAAAAATTATAACATGACATTAATAACATGTATTATTAATTATAATGTGAAAATAATTATATGATATGTAATAAAATAAAAATCCGTTAGAAAATTTTGTAAAAATTAATACATTATGAAAATAAAATGGAGTTTTATTTATACATCTTATTTAAAATTAAAAAATAGATATGAAATAATTTAAAGAACTATTGGAGAATATATAAATCATTATTGATAAATGTTGCTGGAATATATGGACTTAAATGAAAATAAATCTTGATCAAATAGAAATACATCATTAGTTATTCATTAAAATCTATATTTATGATAATTGAGGGCATAGAGGGAAAAAAATTAAATAAAATTTATAGTATAAGGAAATAAATAGTGGATAATAAATAAATTATATCAATGAGATATATATCATATAATTTCACTATCATTAATATATGAATAAACATTCTAGACAAAAATTGATAGTATAACATAACACTATTATCTCTTTGATAACATTGGAATCAAAACACATATGAAATAAATAAAATAAAATAACTAATTAAATAAAAAAATATATAGGTACTAAATATATAAAAACTAATATTGTACATAAATATACCACATTAATGAAACAAGTCATTAATATGAAATATTGCTAACCGAAATAAATGTGATGCAAGAAACTCTTACTTTATGTTTGAATAGCTTTGCATGTTCTCTAACATCTCGTATTGAAAATTATAATTTGCCTTTTTTTATGGAACCATATTAATACATATAACAATATAAATTTTTTTCTCATAACATCTTATAATTTCATCATTATCAACTATTTATTTAAATCATTGTTTCTTATTTTCAATTATTTCAGTTTTAATGAATGTGTCATTATGGATTTTATGGCCCATGAACTTCGATCATGGTTAAATCATATTAATAATATTAATCATGATATGTATATAAATATTATTAGTTATATATATATAGTCATTCATTAAAATAAGAGATAGAAAAATGAATTACCACATTCACTTAGATGGATGTTTCAATATATTAATGAATGTTGTATTCATTTTTGAATAAAAATAATGAATAAAATATAAATTATTTTTGTCATTGAAAATCACAATTATATCATGAATATAAAATATATTTATTTAATACAAAATTATATCAATGAATTTTTTTTCTTAATGTAAAATAAATCATGTCAGTTTATATATGCTGTATATCACACATATGTAGGTTCAATACTTTAATTTACTAATTGGATAAAAAGTGTGGGAAAATGGTTTTATAATAATATAAATAACAACAAAATAAGTATCTGATTCTTTTTTAATTATTTCCTTATAGGTAAAACATATTTGAAGGAAGTAGAAGGAGAAAAAATATTTGAAACAGTTGTGTGTGGTGATGATATCTTCTTTGAGGGACCTCCTTCAAAATTCACCTTATGAAATCATTGAATGATCTTAGGTTATGAAAATAAGAACATGAAATAGTTAAAGGAATATTAGAAGGTATTTTAATATTTATTGGTTTAGTTATATATCTTAAACATTGTGAAAATGGGAAGATGGGAGGATTCCTTTTAAATGTGAAGAGAGGAAACAATTCGAATTGGTAAAAAAAATATATAATCACTATATTTCCCTATTAAAATTCATCTATATCTCAATTAAATCAAATTGAAAGTGTATAATTTAAAAAATTCATCATCAAATAAAATTTATATTGTTTTGGTATCAATTTAATACTTATATTTTATTTTACACATTTGATAACCATTTAAGCATGAAATGTGTTGCCACATATTTTTAAATTTAAGTGTCATGAATTAAATTATTTTTTGAATAGTGGGTCCAAAATGATTCATTTATGGCATATTAAACCATTTGAAATTTCACCTAACCTCAGGAATTATTTTTATTTTTAAATTAAGTAATCAAATATAATTTTACATAAAATATCATTAATTTAATTTTCTTATCTATTCATTTATTTTGAATTTAATGAAAAAAAGATATTAATGGATTGAGAATTTGATTTTTTACAAAATATTTAAATTATATTTACCACATATTTCATGGAACGCAATAAATAATATAATACATATTTATTCTAATATTTTTTTGTGTAATTTACATTATTTTATCTACATTTTTCACTAGCACTAAGTCAGTGATTCATAATAGCATAAGATAATTATATCAAAATTTAAATTTATAAATAATTTAACATTATAAAAATAATTTTATTATATTGAAAATAATCTTTTATATTAATTTATACATTCTTTTTATCACCATGAAAAAAATAATTTAATAAAAAAATCATATAGTGAAATTGTATATTTATCATTTTTGTGAAATTTTATAAATATTAGAATTAGAGGAAGTGGGCAGGAATTGAAATATTTACATAAATATGTTTTAATTTTTCAAAATCCATTCATAATATTGGATAAGATCAAGTGTCACATATATTTTAATTCCTTTCCCTAACTTTTATTCTTTATTTACCTATTTTACTCGTACTAAGGTGACACATATTTTTCATAATTACAGTAACAAATATCCAAAATTAAAAGGAATCTATTTAAAAAAAAAGAAAGTTACCGATTAAAAATTGTGAATCTATTTTTAATGATTATATTTATATAATTTTTTTTAAAAACAAAATAATTTATAATGTGTAATGTGGAATTAAAACTAGTTTTAGAAGAATTTTATTTTATGCCAATCAATGAACTTATTCCAAAGTCAAGTATCATGATGATTTATAAGTAATTAATATGTTTATTTATATTTGAATGTAAATTATAATATCTTAATAAAAAATTAAAAATATTAATACTAATTTTAAATTACATTACTTAATCAAAATAAATGATAATTTTACTGATTTTTTTTCCAAGTTCTTTTAAAAATAAATCATTTTTGAGAGATCCTAAAATTCACCAAATGATAGTATTGAAACATTAGTTTAAAAAATGAAAATTTATTGATAAAATAATATTTATTGATCGTCATATAAAATATTTATAATTTCATTGCATATGTTGAAATAAAACCCATTTGTTAGAATAAATTTTATTAGAAGCTTATTGTTATTATTTTAGAAAAATTACTTATATATTATACATTAATATTTAATATTTCATTATATATAACCATTATATTTATTTTTTTAATAAGTTATTCCAACTCACCACAATAATTTAACGGCTAGGTTATAATGATAAAATGTAAATAATAAAATTTTAATAGTATCTCGTAATTAAATAAAAGGCCATGATTGTGTGTTACAGAATTTTCCAAGCATAGTATTATTTTTATCAAAATATTAATGGTGTTACACATATTTTTAAAAATCCTAATGTCAATCATTAAAACCCACGTGTAACCACTTAATTGATTAAATAATATATTTATTCTAGGAAGAGGATATTTATATATATCATTAACTAGGTTGAAAATCCTAAAATTAAAAATTGCCAATAATTTTCCATGCTCTATTTTCACATTGAGTTATAGAGCTTCCATTATTACGGTACACAACCTTGTTAAACCATTATTCCCTAAATACTCTAATATAACCTTGATCTCCTTTATCTCAACTAGTGTAATACTATATTATGGGAGAGGTATTATACTAATATAGGAAAACAAATAAATCTAAATATTCACTTCACGCCCTAAAAAAAGTCCAAATGTAACATTTCGAAACATATCTAGATATTAATTTATTGTCTCTAGAAATCAAACATGGAATGAAGCTTCTATTATTCCACGTATTAGTGTTTCCATAAAGGATAAAATACTAACATCACCTACTATAACATGATGATATAAACTATTATTTAAATCTCATTCTATCATTATTTAATATGCTGCCTTTTTATTTGTGTAAAACACAACCATCTATCTGTAATAATTTATCAGATATTTTTGGACAACCAGCTAATCCATCCTCATTATGTTATAAAACAAGAACATGTCTAGAATATTTATGCTACATGGGGATTTCATGTTTATTTTCATAATAATACAGGATAGATAAATTCTGAAATATACCTCTCTCCTGGATGTGCTTAGTTTTTCATGATATGATACATCACAGCCCCCAATATTCTTAGAATTTATTTTAATATTATTGAAAAAAATTAATATGTAACAACATTTAATATAATAATGAAATGGGAGTATAAACAAAAAACACATCACCTTTTATTACATAATTTCATTCATAAACCAATATTGGATCATCCCCAGTATAAAAAAACAATGTTATGTCTCCACAACTACGGTCTTCCAACCTATACGAAATGTTATTATCCCCTCGTTATCATAGACTAGTCTATCTAGGGAAACATTGAAGATGATATTGATATAACCAAATCCAAATAGATAGGATTAGTAAAGCTTATACTGATCCTTCCACTATAGATTCACTTGGTGGGTTATTAGGGATATCCCAAAATCCCACAACTTAAAATAAAATTATAATTTTGTGAGTGTTTTTTCTTCAAGTGGTAAATAAATTAAAAAAACCTCTTCATTGTTTCCATTTTTCCTGTAGAGGACCACATAGACATATCCAAACCTTATGGTCCTTATAACCCACAAGTACAGTTATCTTGAAATTTCATTTATCCACCATTCAAACAACTACACATTCTTAGGGGAGTAAAAAATGTCCCCATTTGTAGACTTCAAAATATGGATCATTTAAGAGAAAACTATATATTCACCATATTAACAGTCAAATCGATGGTAAACATCCAAACCGTTGATAATATATTGACTAATAATCTCAACTCAATCCTCTAAGATATAATATATTTACTATCATCTATCATTCATTCAAAATTTTCCAAATTCATGAATTATATAACATACTATAAATATCTAGTGTTATAATAAATCGTATAAAAAAATTTATTTTACAATTAATCTATGTACATAAAAAGGCATAATAGTTTGATAAGAATCATAAAAAAATCCCCAACGTAACCCTCCATTTAGATTTTTTGTCTAAAAAAATACCCACTATGAAAACTAATGTTTTGTAATTTATGTATTAAAAATTTATGTATATCAAAATCCATAGTATCTTAGAAGGTCAAAATAATATTTATCATTTTCAGAAATCATACCTCTTATTAGGGTATAATATCCCCTAATCAATTGGATAGTTATGATTCTTGAATTATATAGAGAAATTTAACTAATATGTTTGTGAAAAAAACCAAAACAATAATTCAATTAGACATTTTCTAATCACATAGAAACTATGGATCCAACAATGAATAATTAAAAACAGTATTTTTTGTTCTTATTTATTCCAATTACCTAGAGGTCTCCTTGTTGGTATATTTCTATAATTCCCAAGAAAAAATATCAATACTAAATGAAAAATGTGTGTCTAACACAAAGTAATAATGTCACCTTTCTAAAAAATAACAAATTAAACTCGAAATATCATGATATTATTGCAAAAATAATAGCATCGATCGATAAATCAATATATTTGAAAAAGTAAACACATTTCAAATAAATATTAAAACCCAAAAACTTAAAAAAAATCTAAAAAAATTTAATGTTTTCCAAATAAGTTAAAACCATGATATATTTCCTATATCAAAATGATTACACTGCACATGAAGGCCATATATCATCTATAGAAACTGATAACTAAAGATCTATACTATGAATTATAAAAAAAATTATTCCCTAATCATTTGAACACAACTTACTATAATTTAAATCGGGATTTATTATAATGAGGTTGTTTGATCATTTGTATATATATTTTAGGATTCCAAAAATGGACTCATATTTATACCTACTATCAAAAATAAAAAAATAATAATTACATTTGTAACAACATTCTTGGTAAATTCTACATCAAAATCATATGAATCAATTTAAATTTTATTATGTCATAGGTTCATCCCCTGATCAACAAATGCTAGAAGTTAATATAATGGGATAAAAATACCATTGAGGTATGATTGAAATCCATATAAACCACTTCCTTATTTCCACCAAAACTTATAGTTACAACTCCATCAATATTAATGTTCAGAAAACAACACATATGTGAAGGCCCATTATTCCATAAATATTAACACACTAAAATGGAAATAACCAACTCTAAATCCCCCTATGAATTCCATGGTTTTCCCACAAACTAGTAACCCCCCTCTAATATTTATCACAATACATATTTTTTATCCTCTATTGTAAATCAAGTTCTCCATGTCTTTACCTATTCCATGCTACATACAATCAACACATAAATCGTAATGGGTGAGTATTAGACCTAGTATAATATCAGTAATGCACTATGTCTACACTAATATGTGAAAACCCAACAATATTATATTATTATTAAAGAAACATGTCCCCTAATTCATTCAATTTTATAAAAATCTATATATAATGATGAATTAACTATAATAATCATGATAAGAATCAATAATTAAGATGATTTGTAGAACCCTGACCTCAGTATGATGGAGTCGGATTCTACTTTATTACATTGGCATAAGATACACTGAATAACTTCCAGAAGGACAAAAAAATTTAGTAGTATTCATAAACATGAAATATACTTGAATTTTTTTTAAAAAATATAAAATAATCATTAAATTTTGATTTATAATTCCATTATGACCCTTAGAGTCTGCAAGAATATCAACCACAAAATATGTCTAGGTATCCTGGGGTAAATAAAACATAATAAAGGAGTGATATCATAAGCTCATTAATAGTAAGCTTACAGTTGAACCTATGGATGAATAAGGAATATGAAAAGGTAAATAACTGAAACATGTTCATTTAATAAATAACATAATCATAATATGGTATTAATAAAATATTATCAAATAATTCTATATAAATAATCACTTTAGCTTTAAAAATGGCTATGGATATTACAAAAAATCAAATAATCACATTGATTATTAATAATTTAAGTCAAAATCATATAATAGATAATGTCATAGATCAAAAATATATCATCAATTATTGTAAAAATCCATATAATACTGTTAAGGTCTGTTACAAGAAATATAATGTTTTTGAGGCTTCTTCCGATACATATATATAAATGGGTAAGTCCACATCAATAAATATGTCTAGTTTGGCTCAAGAGACCTACCAATTCTTTGAGGGTATATAATGGGCCCCTAACATCACTTATAGGGGATAATGCATTACTAATATGAAAGGTTTGAAACATAATGAATATAAACATTAATATTTTAATTTTTATATGAAATATAAATACATTCCCTAATCAATGAAACAAACCATAAACCATCATGTGTAAAATGAAATTTCGAACATAGTACATCACTATATATGTTTATCATTCATCATATAGAGATATAATAAGGATGGTATCATTGGAGGATATAAATATTAAATAATAAGTATAATCAAATAATGACTTCATAGATAGAAAATTATATTAAAAAATCACAATGAACATTTATTAAAGAAAATAACAATATTTAAAAAATCAAACTGTTTATTTCTAAAATATAAAACTTGAAAAATATTTTCAAAATAAATTTCCATGAAAATTACATTATAAACTAATAATTTAAATTATATTATGAAAATTAATTATTTAAAATCCATTTATACTTTAAAATTAAGCTTCCAATTAATTATGGTTATAATGGAGTGTAATAAAATAAATATAGAATATGTTAAAAAAAACATTACTTCTACACTATAAAATTTTATACATGTTTATCATTTAGAAAAAGTCAAGAATATTCTTTTCAAATGATTTATATAATTTTTAAACATGGGTAATCATTTCTTTTATAAATATCTGTTTTAATGAAAAAATATTTTTCAATTTTTTTAAAAAATATTGTTTATTTAAATCAATCACGTAGAGAACTACAACAATATTTTCATTAAAAACATTTTAATCATCATTTTCACTATCAAATAGGGGAAAATGGTACTTCTACATAGAAGTATCTATTAATAACCATTTTAGAATAAAATAGATTTATTTTATGAAATATATTTTATATAATTCCTCCAATAGATTTTTATACAAAAATAATCCTAAATAATGATAAGTTTGTAGAATAAACCCTTATCACATAGTTACCTTTTGAATAATAGTGCCCATGAAAGATATAAATTTAAATTAAAAATAAAACTACATTTATATAAAATAGTTCATTATATAATATATGAAATATAATTTTTTCCACCACACAATATAAATAATTGTAAATATGGCGTATGTATCAGTGATGTAAATGTGAGACGATATTCACTCCCCTTTTGTCTGACATATCACATACATTATTTATCTTACCGAATAATAAACATATGTTAACTATTTAATTTATTAATAAGGTTTTCCAAGCTCAATATTAAATTTATTTAATAAATTACCATCATATTTAATATTATTAAATCATTAAACATTATGTTAGATGTTTTGATGATATTTGTAATATCTGTCAAATATTACTTAATTTTGATGACTATGGACAAAGAGGAAATTATTTAAACATAACCATAATAATATTAATGAAATAATAATCATAATGAAATACAAATTATACTTTTAAAACCAATAATAATGTATCCTTATTTTAAATTATGTACATTTAATCATAGAGATGGTAAGTCATATGTATGTATTAGTAACATTTCAATTTTTAGATGATCATTATGGAATGATGTTACGTACAATGAATTCATTCCCAAAGAATAATAATATCATATATACCATATTTTGTATTTAAATATAATTATATAAATAAATCATTTATTTATTATATGAAATATATTCCAACCACTTCGTTATGGCCGCGATCCACATAAAAATGAACGATGTTGTCGTTTTTCAAAATAAAAATGTAAATGATATATTATATTTTCAAAATGATAAATATTTAACTAATATAATAATTATTCCACTTATATCACATATATTATTTACAATTATCCTTACATCCTTCCATATATCTTTTAGCAAAAAATTAATCACATTGCTTTGTGAGGTGGTAGTCTACCATTCATATGAGTTATGCTATCATATACCACAGGGAATCGAAAAAAGAAAAGTTATTTATAATATAATATCTCTAAAAGTAAAATAATTTTAAAATTTATATAAATTTATATCATCATTCTTATCCCTATATGTGTTAATAGTAAAATGAATGACAACGGTTCTTGTGACCGTATCTCACTATACACAGATATAAGGATTTAATAACCCATTTGTTGGATATATGGATCGTTTTAGGTCATTAACATAAAAAAATAAAATAAAATTTTATTTGATATAAAATGTTTATTTTATAATTATGGTTTAATAATAATATAAATATGTGTGGAAATAAATAATATAAAATCTCTCATCGTAGAACATTACCTTTTCTTCATATAACAAACTATGGTTTTCACTAAAATCATTACGAGGTTTCATATATTATAAAACCAAGTCCAATGGGTTGAGGGGTGGGATTTTTTTATGTTATTATGTATTGAACAATAATATCAAAACTTTTTTGACACTGTGAATAAGAGAGGAAAGGGTGTGGCCTTTTAAAAGTGAAGTGAGTGGCACACTTGTAAATTTATCAGTGAAAAAGGGATAACCACATTTTTCACAAGAAAAAACTATAAATTTTTTATATTAAAAACATTTATGAATTATAAGATCTATATAATGATTTAAAATTTATTTATGTCTATTTATTAGGTTATTTTAACCCTTATCACTTTTGTGTAACCCTTGGTAAATCCATATTTATCATAACTATGGTAATTAATTTTTTCTATTTTTACTATTCCTTATAATAAAAAAATTAGTTAAAATTGTTATAAAAAATAAATTACTATTATTCTATATATGGAATATATATTTACAATGTCTATTTACAAAATTGGGAAATTTTTGTTTCAAATTAATCCCACATACACGATGAAAACGTTCATTAACAAACAAAAAAATGTTGAAAAGTTTAAAAAAATTCATATAAAAAATTAATATGTAAATTTTTATAATGACCTAAATTTGATTAATTGAAATTTTATTTAACTAAATTCTCTTTATGAAAGACTAAAAATATATTTTAAATTAAATAAAAATAAAAATGAAAATGATATTTATAATTGAAATTTTCTATTTTTGATTATTATTTAAAAAATGTATCTTTTAAGGAAAATATAAAATAATAATCACAGGATAATTTTTATTTTATTATTTTGAAAATGAAATTTATTTGATCAAATAATTTTTATTAAAAAGATAAAAAAAATTATTTTTATTTATATTTGAAATGTGGGATTAACCCTCTTTTATAAAAACATCCATTTATTGGAAAACATTTCTCATTGTTTAAAATATTTCTTATTTTCATTAAAATAATTAGGTAATTATAATTTTCAAAATTTTGTTATTAATATTCATAGGTTACAAATTAATTTCAGGGTTATTATTTTCATTTTTAAATAATATTTTCTTGATTTTTTTTATTTAAACCTATTATTGTGGGCATCACATGTTATCAAAGAGATTGAAATTATTTAAAAATGAATATATTTCAAATTAATGGGATGTAATATTATCATATAAGATTTATTATATGTCGTAACCAATATCTAATATTAATTTTCTATTTTAAAATATTTGGCGTTACATTCTACCCCCTTAAAGAAATTTTGTTCTAAAAATTTAAACATGGCATCCATAATCAAGGGTTTAATATTTGAAATTTATTTCATTGAAAACCAACATCACAAAAAATATAATAAAATATACTCCTAATAATTGAGAAATTTATGTTCAAAAGTCATCATTAATGACACCATTATAGGATTTCATATATGAAAAAATTTGGGGAAATAGAAAAAATAGTCATGGAAGAGAATAATAGCCCGAATAGATTTATAGTGAGTGATAGAAGACATTGATCAAATTAATGTGGGTGATCTAAAAAAGGATAAAGTCCAAAAACTATAAATCTATGATAATTAAAAAACTATAAAATTAATAGTATATGAATTTAGTTGCACAAAATTCGTATTCCATGTTCATTTTACTAATGTTGATGAATTTGTTTACTCTCTAAGAATATATGGAACTACACTAAGATGATATAGAACCTTATTAAACTCAAAATTTCATCATTTGGACATCATTCAATAAATTTCAATATCATCACTTACTCCAAGAATTGAATATTCAAAAATTAATTTCTTATACCCGAAGAACTAAAATTTACTTTTAATGAATTATAATATCTATAACATAATGATAAATCATTCATTTATAATCTAGTAATTATTAAAAACTGTCAGTACATGGTGCCCATTATCCACAAATATTTATATGGTAAATTAATAAACTACTCTATAAAGCCTCATGAAAATTTCAAGGTGATCCATTTCAAAAATACTTAACTTTTTCATCCTTTTAAAAGATTTAGATCCAAAACATTAAAATAGTGTCACAATATTTCAAAAATGAAATTATCATTAATTAGTTCTAAGATAGATTGTAATATCCAATTTATTTTAAAAGTATTTATCATCTCTTTATCTCAACATCATTATCTATACGTTTGGAATGTATTATGGTTTATATTGATCTGAATTATGTGTTATCCATGAATTTAAACAAACAACTGATTATATTTGTTAGTTATATGTATCATTCAACATAATATTTTGAATCCTTAATAAAAAATTACTATAGTAAATTCCCTTTATGTTTTAAGAATTTCATTACTAAATAATTTTACAATATATTTTATTTATAAATATACACAATCATGAAAATCATTCAAATCATTCTAGTTTAATACCTAGAATTTTTCTTAATCCCCATAACTCCTTTTGAGGTATTTTTCAAGGATGTTTGGTTTATTTATTTTCATAGTCCCTAATATCCTTATAGAGGAATAATTATACACTAGGAGATTATTTTGTTTTATTTTGATCAAGAGAAATGTGGCCTTTTTATCGACACATATAGAAACATACATTTACTTTTAAATAGGTACTAATGTGTTTCCTTCCACAAGTATCACATGTTAGAAAATCCTTATTTCCATTATTACCATTATCTTTTTTATGTCATCCTATAATTATACTTCATACCTTCAAATCAACAAGGATTGGTGAATTATATATCTAATACTATTTCATGGGATACTAAGTCCTAATATGATAAGAATATTTGGGAGACAGGTTCCCTTTAAATGATTTTATTAATCCATCAAATAAATGGTAAATATTTCTCCTTGGATTATGTATATTGTCAACATCATTACCTAATAATTTTTTAAATTTTTCTTTATTCTTGGCATCATTTCCCTATATTTTATCTTAGAATAAATAAATTTCTTTCCATAACTACTAGTTTCACACAAAGAAATAATTTACCATTAATATTACCATGAAATATTTCAACACCATTATTTTTATTTCCTCTTCAATATTAGTTTTTTGAATCAATGACATCCATTGGTCTTCGTCGCATGAGAGATGGAAAAATTCCATTAATACTTTCATATTTTAATTACTAACAAGAATGATAAATATCTACACTATAAAAATTATCAATTTATAATTTAAAATTGGATATTTAATTCCATTGAATGATGGAGATTGATAACACATGAAGATGTCAAAAATTTATACACTATATAGTGGAAAAACATGCTTCTCCATATGGAAAATTTGTAACTCATAACTTGAGTTAGCTGCCCTAATATGGAAATAATTTGACCACTTCGAGCTGCAGTTCCTTGTCCATCTTCATTATATTCCCCAAAAAAGTAAATCCAAACATGGATTTTGTACATTAATATAATCCCCTATCAAGGTTTTGGGACCTATTTCTAAATAATCAAACAAAATATATTATATATTAACTTTATGAAACATAATATATAGTCCAAAAACTAGTGAATCATAGAGTCAAGATAATCCCAAAATTATAAAAATGTTCTCTTTGGGAATATATTTATTTTCATCTCATTCATAATTTTTTGTATATTAAATGTGATTTTTCCTAAGAAAATATCTTAGGTGTATACAATAATATTTTACTTGTGGCCAGTTATCATACAATTGGTGATAGTCAAGTCATTCCCAGGGTACCCTTTTCAGTTTTATTACCCCTAGGTAAATCTATTCAAGAACCATGTCCACATATATTATTTATAAAGGGATTAATGTTTTGGAAACACTATATAATCTGTTCCCTTACAAAATATTATGATACTCTTCTACACATGTCATAAAATTCTTTTATAGGGTTATGTTCCCTAATATATGTTTTCCTAAATATAGTTCATATGGTTTTTATAAAACATACTTTGTTACCAACTGTAGAACCTAGAACTCAACAGATATAATATGGTGTCTACTATATTACATCGGCATAAAATAAAAATAATTTCAACTTAAGGGACAAAATATTTTAGTAGTCCTAGTAATCTAGAAGCAGTCATGAAATTAAAATTATGTTTCAAAACATAAAATATAACAATAATTTTCTATGAAAATTTCATTATTCCCTTTAGCATATATTTTCAGATAATTTATAAAATATTTCCCAGTATCATTGGTAAACAAAGCATAAGAAGTGAGTGGTCTTAGATGCTAATTATGGGTAAGTGTATAGTTGAAGATATCAATAAATAATGAATAATTAATATGGTATGGTGAATAAATGGAACACATTCTATTTATTTAATAACATGAGTATAATATAGAGGGAATAAAGATCATCAAATAACACTATATAAACAATCCCATATTCGTAAAACATGACCATGGATATTCTAACTAATCAAATAATCACATAGAATATTAATATATTGTACCATAAAAATAGAATTAATAGTAATGGATGTTTAAAATATACCATCTATGATTGTACTAGTATATATATTACCATCGAGGACTCTTAAAATTTAGATAACATCAACTAGTCTTGTTCTAATACATATTAGTAAATGGTTCAAGCCTCAGCCATAACTATTTCTAATTTTCCTCGTTATATAAAACAATTCATTGAGGGGATATAGCGTCCCATCCCATCACTTACTAGGTCCAATGGATTCCCTATAATAATGGGGTGAAATATAATGGATATAAAGATTGTTCTTTAAATGGCAATATGAAATTTAACTACATTCCCCAACTACTAAATGAAATCATAAACAATAAAGAGTAAATTTAATAGTGTCAACATAGTGCATCCCCAATCAAATTGATTATAAACCATCTAGAGAAATGATAATGATGGTATCACTTGAGTGCATATCCATTAAAGAATAACTAATACCAGAGAATATATTATGATATAGAATACAATTTGGAAATATCACATAGAATATTTCTTGATGAAAATAATCTTTCTTTTAAAATACCCATTGTTATTTGAAAACATGAAAATTTATAAAATATTGTATGAAACCATTTTATTGAAAAAAAATTTAAAACAATAATTTTTTATAATAATGGAGGTTTTAAAAAAAACATTGTAAACTTAAAAAGGAAGCATAAAAATGATGGTTATGATAATGGGTAATTCTCTATATATCATATAAGTTAAAAAGAATATCCCATTTTCATATTAAATTGGTTAGAAAATTGACTCATTCAGAAAATGACCAAATAATTTCCTTTTCTCTATTTTTTAAAAAATATAAAATTGGTTAAAAAATTAATAAATCAATTGGATAATGAAAAAATATATTTGTTAAACCATTTCTATAATAAACGGTTTTGGTAGAAAAAGGATTTTCAACCAATGATATAAGAATGTCATATTTTCTTCAAATCAATTTTTAATCATTCATTGTACTAAAGAGAGTAAAATTTTAATACTAATTTACATAGTTCATTAACAACCACATAAGAAGAAAATATAATTATTTTATGAAGACATATGTCTGATAATTCTACCCAGAAGACATAAACAAAAAATCATGCATGACGCTGAGATAGTGAAATAAACCTCTAAAACATTTATAAAATTTGTATGGTTATCAACATGAAGAAAAAATAATAGCTTAATCATTAAATTAAACATAAAATTAAATTTAGATAAAATAATTAATTATATAACAAACATTATGGTAGTATATACACCATACAAGAGAACTAAATGGTGAATATGGTGTATGTATCCGGGAAGTAAAAGTGTGACAAGAAACTATTACCTTGTGTTCAACATGCCATGTATTTTTTTATCATCAGAATAAAAAACTTATGTTAATTATTAGGTTCCTTAAAAACAATTTTAAAGATTACTATTAACATTAATTTTATAATTACTGTGTTATATATTATTTTTAATTAGTTAAATTTATGTCAGACTTTTTTTATTATATTTGGAATATATATATAAAATGTTATGGGTAACTTGTCTTTTTTGTAGGTGGTAATATATAAAAATATACAGAAAAATAATTATGAAATAACAATCATAACTTCAAAAAAATATACTTTAAAAACCAATCTGGAAATATAGATATGAAAAATGAACTATAATACAATTATAGAGATTATAGGTCGTACATACGCATGATTAATGATTCCATTATTAAATGATCTATATGGAATGAAGTTAATTAATATATTTAATTTCTATACTTATAATAATATCATATATAACATTGAATTTTTTTATATACTTATATGTTTTATCTATATGGAGAGGTGATGAAAGAGATTCACATCGCATCATAAAGACAACAATCCACATATACACCCATAATGAAATCAATTTTAAGAGTAAATAAAATTATATATTATATATCAATAATTATAAATATTATATTCATATCATAATTAATTAATTTTTAATATATATATATTAATTAGAATTATTTTTATTACCTTTCATGTAATGTTTTAAGGAAAAAGAATCACAAAGCATCATCGGGCGGTAGTCTGTCGTACACACGACTGACGTTGTCATATCCCATAAAAAATGAAAACTAAATGTTATTTATAATATAATGAATAAATATTCATAATTATATTTTAAATATCATATATATATACATTATATCCTTCATCATACCCAACCATGAGATGTGGTCATGTAAAAAATGAATGATGTCAGTTCGTGAGGTGGTAGTCTACCATACACACGTATGTTGATTTCATAACCAATTTGATGAAGGAGGGGTTAGTTATAGGTCATTTCTATAACCTAAAAATATTCCAATTTATTCAAGAAAAAAAATTTACTAGATAATCTTGTGTTGTTCTAATTTAATGAGGTGTAGGCACAAATAAATTACAAACAATCATTGTAGAACATTACCACTTCTTCAGATAACTAACTTATGTTGGCACTAAAAGTACACATATGTTTTCATTCAAACCAAATAAAGTCTAAGAGGATAAAAGGATAAAATTTTAAAAGTTATTTTTATAGGTATTGGATAAAAAAATGTGGTAAGAATGTGATGATATAGGATATTATTGGCCTTTTATAAGTGATGTGAGTGAAACACTAGTTATTCTTTTAATAAACGTTATACACAAATTTTTCACACGACACATTGGTATAAAATGGACTTTTTATGATTTTTAGACTTGATAAGGTCCCAATATTTCTAATTGATGTATTTTTTAAAAATAACTTGGCCATTTTACCCTTATTTTTTTAGTTTAATCCCCTTGTAAATCATTTTTTCCTTAAACTTAGTAAATAATTTTTTCTGTGTTAGCAATTAATTATAGTCAAAAATAAAAATGAAATTATTATAAAATATAAATTATACAGATTCCAAAGGAGAAGTAAATTTTTTAAAATTACATTATCATAATTTAAAAAAATTTAATTTAAAAATTATCACATGTATGCGTCGATAAAGTCGGTTTTCAATTAGAAAATGTTCAAAAAAATCAACTATTTTTTATCATAATTTATTGTTAAAATGATTCCAATTTTTTAAATTATATTAGTTGATTTAAATTTTTAACTATTTTTATTTTATAATTATATAAAAATAAAATTTATCTTTATTAATAATTTAAACTAAATGGGATTTTTCAATTAAAATTCTTTATTAATCATTATTCATCAAAAAAACAAATGCATTCTAGACAAATACCAAAAATCTCAATAAGGTAATTTTGATATTCTCGTAAAAACATAATTTAATTTTGTCAAATAAATTTTCTAAAATTGATAAAAAATGATTTCAATTTTTATAGACAATGTGTTACCAAATATTCTTTTAGAAAAAACATAGTATTTATAAAAACATTTCTTTTTCATTTCATTGATTCTTATTTTAATTAAAATAATAAAATGAAAATAATTTTAATAATTTAGTTAATAATATTAAAACACTCAAACATATTAGTAATTATAAAATTTTAATTATTAAATGATATTTTAATAGACTATTTTTAAACCACATGTTGTATGAATCACCATCTATCAAAGAGATAGAATTTTTTTAAATTGGAATATATAATAAATTATCAAGTCATTATATTGTCTTATAATATTGGTTATTAATTTCATACATGCTTTCAAATATGTTTCTTCTATTTTAAAATATTTTTGAGAAACATGATATCAAGGTATCACAACAAAATTACAAAGTTGAACAAAAAATTCCCAAAGAAAACTCACACACCAAAACCATTAATCAAACCCCACGGAAAGATGGTCCGTGCGTAAATTTTTTTATTGAATATAACTTTTTGACTCGAGTATAAATTTTCCCAACCCAAAATATTTATTATCATCTATATCTTTATATCCTTGTAAGAGTTTCCACTACACTGTATTTTCATTATTGGAAAAGTACCCCCCCATAAGAAATCGGTATCAAGACATAATCCCAACACATATAAAAAATATAATAAATAAATAAAATTTATTCAAAAATTACAGGGAACCAAATTAAAAAATTTAGATTTAAATCAAATTCAGCACCAAAATCCATTTTTTTGGAAACTGTCATGCACAATGAAATAATTTAACATTGTTTTTAATTAAAAACAGATGCAGAAAAAGACTTGATTATAAAAACCCAAATACAAGTCAATCACAATCAACTTAAAAATATTAAATTTAATATTTTATACTATAAACAAAATATATAGGATTTATATAAAATTTAAAAAAACAGAAGAATAAACATACATAAAATTTAATGAAAAATTGTTGTATCACCATAAAAAGTATGATCCACACTCCACTTGAGGTTCTCAAAGACGAAACATAAATATAATGAAAATAAATAAATTATTCACTCTAAAAACACAAATAGTAATGAAATTAGATTTCCATTAAAAGAAATCATAAATAATAGGAGATGAGAGGATTCAATGGTCCATAGCATAGATTTTCACAATAAATACTATATGAATCAAGGGAAATAATTTTCTAAAGAATATAATCTCCAAAATTTCTATAAAAGTCTTCCATACATGATAAAACTATGATAATTAGATCAGATGGGACTAAAAAACAATATTCATTACAAAATTTGGGTTTTATAATAATTTTTTATGTTGATGTAAGGCCCAACTATATTTTTCGGAGTAACCGTGCAGTTATTGTGAAACATCAACTTCCCTAAAAATCATTTACATGCATGGTAGTTGTGATTGCTCTTAGGAAAGCATGTACTGAGAATGTATGGTTTTCACTCCCCTAAAACCCATGAGACACCACCACCTCAGAATTTCATATATTCCAAAAAAATATTTTGTGACTATGAATTCCTTAAAGGGTTCTGAAATTCAAAAACATCAATCAAGAAATAAAAATAGATAAAAAATAAGACTACAATCCCTCAGCTAGGACCTTAATAATAAAAGTATTATATTTTATAAATACAATATATTTCATAAATTCACTTATACACATATGAGTATGTTATAAACTAATAGATATTTGAGATCAATAGTGGTATACAATAAATATATTATTCTTTGACCCTAAACATTAATATATCATGAAGAGTTAATTAACGAAATTACGGAAAATATAATTACAAATCCTTGGTAATGTGAAGTTGGAAACATTTATCATTGAGATAATTTTATGGCTTAGAAGAGTATTTCTAAGAGGGTTAATTTTATTTAAGGTTATTTTAGTTGCATTTTTTATAAATCAGTTATTGAAGTTATATTTATTATTTTTGTATAATAAATATTAGGTTATGGGTAATTGTGATATGATTAATGTTTTTTACAATGTAGTACTCAGATTATTTTTTAATAGTTAAACATATATGGTAAATTACTTCAAAATAGATACATTAAAACCTCATCACAAGTCTTCATACTTTGGTGATCATGGAGTGTACTTAAATAGATGTTTAATATTACATTAATAGAATAATAATTCAGTGGTGGGACATTACATGAGGGGGATTAAGAAGTAGGTCTCTATGATGAGTAAAATGAATTAATTAAATGAATGGGTGAGGGTATCCATTGAACTACATATAGACCCACACCATGTTCTTAGTTGTTGTGATAATAGATATGTCCCACTACCCAAACCATATAGCTCTCAGTAAACAATTATAATATATTTTAAAATATTCTTCTATATACCACATAACCTAATTTCTCTATATTGTAATTAAAATATACAATTGTGATTATCAATAAATATATTCATATCTAAACTGATATATTAAACTATAAAAATATATCAAACATGATATCCCTCTTCATTTAAATATTTGAAATCACATTCTCACCTACTCTATTTAATTAAAATCCTACCAATTTATTTATTTCATTAAAACATGATTGATTTTGTAATTTCATAGTTCATAGAAACCCAATTGAATGATATATACCTGATTATTTTTTAGTTTAAGGAAATATTCAATCCTAAAAGAGATTTTTTTTATTCCGTGAATAATTTCACAATTATATTTGAATATGTTTTTCTTTGAATGATAAATAAAATGAATTTTGAAATGAAATTGATATTCCATGTCAAATGAACATATAGAAATTCATATATCTCAATGGTGTAGTGTATCCACTATTAAGGATTCATAGAACACACATTCAATGTGTGTATATAATCTAAGGAGTTATAAAACAATATAAAAAATTCTTGACCACCCCCTATTCAAATAAATGTTAAGACATATTTTTTACACCAATGACCAATGATAAATGAAGTGGTTCCTATGAAAAAGAGTATCCGAGAGTAAAAGGAATAAAAAATGTAAATTTGGAAATGAAATTTTTCGAATTAAATTAATGTGAGAATTTACATAATAAAATTGTCCATCTAGAATAAATTTATTATTATATATAGAAAATATCCTGGAAATAGAAAAAATAAAAAATAAATATAAATGAAATGTATCACTTTTGTAAAAAAAATGAAGAATTTTGAAAAATCAATCATTAAAGATTATGAAATATTAGTCATTATTCGTGGCTTATAAATTTGTAAAACTTGAAAAATGGTAAAATATATTAATAATTTTCACTAAAAAATATGAGTGGGAAGTTAGATAAAGGTATGGTATCTACAACAAATTTTTAATTTATAAGTAGGGTAAATATCAAATTTCCAATAAAACATATATGATATACTAATAATACCAATTATTTATATTGAATCAGTGATCAATATTTTTTTAATGTTTCTTAAAAACCAAAATTATCACCAGTTAATTTATAGCAATTTTTACTATCATTGACCCCAAATATATACCATCAAAATTTAACAAAAAATATTTATAATTTTTAACATTAAAAATAAAATGGTATTTCCTTTTTGAGATATGGATACCTCTGAGATAAACTGACCACCTAAAATTATGTTATGAATATATAAAAAGGGGGTTTATATGGTAACTTTCCTAACATTTCAGCATGTTATTTTTTGTTTCATCCCACAGAATGTTTTATCACACACACTATAATCACTATAAATTTAGGTATTAAATGATGTTTCTTGAAATTATAGACTTCTATCAAGGTATTATATATGTTGATTTCATTTTAATCTTCTATTATTCCATAGTTATAATAATCCCCTATAATTTTATTTTAGATCACTATGAGTAATATATTTTTTCACCTTTATCAATAAGAATTTCCTTTGAATAATGTTACAATATCTTTTTCATCTTTATCATTGATATATATCAATTTTTAAACATATTATATTTAAACCATGATTACTGTTTATTTTTTATTATAAATATATATTAATAAATATGTTAGAAAATTATTTCCATTAATTCATCCCTATTTTTTGGTCTTCATCCCGTAAATAAACAGTTTTCAACGATTCAAATTTCAAATCCCTATAGACTCGACCTAAATTTAATAAAGAAATTTGAATTATCAAATACACCATATATATAAATATCTTTTCAAATTCATAATATATATTCATTTCATTACATCATGAATAATTTCTTTAGTTAACTCCATTTCTAACTTGTACACGAATCATGGAAAAAAATTTATTTTATACTGTCATGCCTTCTAATTTAAAACAAACTACATATTGATTCATATATTATTAAAATAAAATGATATTCATCATATAAATATTTTTATAGTGTGTCACCTTAATTTAATACCCAAATTATAGCTTGGATTAAAATGCTCATTTGTTGTATTTATTTCTATTAAGAAAAACTCAAAACATATTTAAATATTTGGAAAACATATAGAAATCATGTAAAGGTTTTACCAATATGTATTAAAAAATTAAAATATTTGGTTTTGATTATAATTCATCTGAACCATACATAGTAGTCTGAGTGACCTTTACAGAGTGCCATGTCAAGTCAAAATGACCCATACATTTCTCTGATAACCACTATGCAAGAGGGATAAAGAAATTTCATGAATGAAAAAAATTACCACTATCAAATATCATATATAGAGACAATGATACTTTTGAAGAGTTCATGTTACCATTAAACACCATATTTTTAATATAAATTTTATGAAAAACATGGGGACCTTTTTAATGTCTCATATGATCGTTTTATAGGATTCTTTATTTAAATTACAATTCTTACATTGATATCCTTACAAATAATGAATCTATTTATGTGCTGAAATTCAACTTAAATTGTTATGAATACATGTTGTTGGATTCAATTGCAACAAGATCAAATGCAGACCCCTTTACCTAGATCTACATACACACCGAATCCTCTTACATGATATATTGACTTACCTAATTTTTGGAATTTCATTGAAATATTATAATTAATCAGGATAAACTAAAAACCACATACAATATTTCATGTGACATCCAATCTTCCACAAATAATTCACCAAAAAAATTATATGTTAAATTATTTTACGTTTATCATAATATAAATATTTAAAATAATAATTCACCAATATTATACCCACTACTATCATCTCCACAAATTCCTCTCAATATAATTTAACATTCTATAGGAAAATACATGTCACAAAATATTCCAAACATTTCTTTGGATTAATAATTTTACGTTTATTGAATATATTGGAAACCCAGATACCAAAATCACTTTCATAATATAAATTATCATCAATGATTCATTTCTAAAAAAATTATTCCTACATTAGTGAAATTAGTGTATGAAATAAAAATATTCCATAAAATGTTTATAATTTCCATACATACCTTTATATAAAATCAACAACTTCAAACAAGAACCTCATTATTTTCTTTAATGAAATTATATCACCGGAAAATAAATGGATTCCTCTACAAATATAATGTTCCCCCCTTTGTAAAATAAACAAATACATAATCCTAACTAGATATTAATATTGTATTTTCACTCCCAAAAAATGTATTATCAAATGAGAAAATGAGTTAGGGGATGAAAAAATACCATACCATATCATTACAAATTTTGAGTTCAAACTCCTAATATAAGAACCCTACCCTAAAAATCCATAATTTGAATTTTCATAAACTAATTCACTTTTATTCATTTAGAAGACCTTTTTAGGATTAAATTTATAGAGACATAAGTTGTAACTCTTTCATAAAAAACCCTATACATTATAATTTTGAAACATCTTTTCAGTTTATATTTGATCAATAATATGAATCCTTTCAAATAAATCATTTTTTCATGGAAATTATTTCTGGTTTTTCTATATGATTTTTTATTTTTTTACATTCATCCTTATACCCTGTGAAAAAATTTAAAACATTTGATGAGCATAAACTTGTCTATAAGGACATAAAACATAATGATTTCTATTAGTAAATTTTAATATAATAATATATTAAAATAGATGTTCCTTTTAAGATAATATTCGTTGAAATAAAATAATTATTTATTTACACAAGAAATTATATTTCATTCCCAAAGTTTTGCTTGAAATATATTATAAAAAAATAGAAAATAAAAAACATAATTACGAGGTTTTGATAGAAAACATAAATAAACATAAAATATATTTTATCATAAACTTACCATTTTACACTAAATGGGAATAATAATTCCATTACATTTTTTCATTGTATTACATTATTTAAATAAAAACATCCCATGAAAACACATTAAAAATTATAATGTTGTCAAATAGACTAATTGGGGAATCATTATAAGAAGACCCTTATAACATCCTATCCCCATAAGCTCAGAGCCTACGAATTATTTTATTACATAGGCATAATTACAGTGAATCAAATCCTGAAGGACCAACCAATTTAGAATTCTTGGAAATCATAATTATAAACATGGTATCCATAATATGTTTGGAATTACAAAATAAAAATATGGTGAATAATTAAATAAAATAATCTACATCCTTGAACATTTATTCAAATATTTATTATTCATGAAACGAGGAATGGAAACATAATATTGGAGAGCTAAAATTATCTTTACTGGTAAGTAAATATAATTTAATAAAGAATTAATATGCTTAAATTTTCATTTAAATGTATATAAATGAAAACACATTCCATTAAAATAAATAAATAATGAAATATCAATATATAAAGTTAAGAAACTAAAACACTTTCCAGTTAATCAATAAATCGACAAAATAATTCATCCTTAGATATGTTGATGAAAATTCAAAAGGTTAATAACAATATTAACTAATATATATATATATGAAATAAATGTTTAATTATTATATGTCATTTCTAAGGAATGTGAAAACAAATATTGTCAAGGAATTTTCACCCAATTTTTTAAAACTACAAATATTAACCCATTTATGTTTTACAACTTATTCATCTTATGTGAAGTTGTTGATGCATATATGGGGTCTTTAAATTCCATTCCGCACTCATCATTTATAGTAAAAATAATTTCTCATATCAAATAATCAATATAAATAATTTTCCTTATCAAATATCAATAATTTATATAAAATATAGATCCATCAATAATTCAATGGTGGTGTAAAATTAATAATAAGTGTTTTTATGTCTATAAATGGAAATAACCTTAAATGATCATTAAAATATTCTAGTGGGAGATAATATTTAAAAAATCTAAAGTATTACATACCCCTTAAAAGTATTTATATTATAAAACCCCTTAAGAGAATAACATTAAATGAAACATATAATATGATTAGAATAATATCTATGGTATAACATTTGAAAGAGAATTAAAAACGTCATATAAAAGTGAATTTGTTCATAATAACAAAGAAGCCTCAATGGAATGTAAATTAAGATGAAGTAACATACCATAAAATCCCTTTTTGGTGTTGAATTTATCATCATTTATAGTCATTTAAAATTTGTAACTAAATTATACCAAAATCTTAATAATTTTTATAATATTATATATAAAATTCATATGATATTTTATTAACCGTTTGTTACTACTCATTCATTATTTTAACTATTTTGGGTATTAATTTCATAGTTTTCTCTAGTATGATATTCCTTATCATTTGTTATTACTATTAAATAAATAATGATTTCATAATCTCCATAATGTTAACCATGATCTAATTATCATATATATTTATTATATATGTTTTTTTAAATGTAAACAATATTTGGAGATATTAAATAATGTGAATTGTTCATGGAGTGGGTAGACCGTACGTACGCATGAACACTACTTTCATTTCATTTTATTATTAAATAGATGAAAATTAAATTATTAAAATGAATATTATAATTTCAGTATAATATATATGTTATATATGTTATATAATAATATTAAGAACATTATAAATACATTCAATGTAATGATTGAATGAGTTACATCACTTTAAGAATGAGGCAGTCCACACTTCCACAAACGATGTTATCGTATTTAAAAAAATAGACTTCATAGAGTTATTTTTTGTAAGATAAATAATGAATCATAATTATATTCTAAATATCATATATATGATATATAAATATAGTTTCTATTATAATTACTAACCTGGATGGTGGTAAAGGAAGAACAAACTATCATTGTTTCATGGGGTAATCCTTTTCGATTCACAAAAATAGTATGTTCTTTTCCCATTAGATGGGTGTGAGTGTAATTGTAGGAAAAAAATTTATCATATAAAAAAACTAAACTATTTAAACACTATTTTTGTTATATAACTCTGGAATAATTAGGGTTTTTGGTGGATAATTGATGTAAAATTAAAGAGATTGTCGAAATCGGTTACCTATTAATAAGGTAACTTCTTTTGGTTTAAAAAGAGGGATTTTTTGGATTGATTTATTCTAAATGGGAGACTTATAGGATGTGTTTATGGATTATGAGTAGGTTTTTGGACTTATATTTTAATACAATGTGTCATGATATGTTTGAGGAAGTGGTAGCCGTTGTGTCCTTTATATAGTGTAGGAGGAGTGACACTCTTGTAAATTTTGGGAAAGGAAATTCCAACAATGTTTTTTCCATTGAATGTTTATCCAATAATTGCAAAACATGGAAAAGAATATAAATATGGTCTCAATATTTCCATAGTAATTCTCTTGGACAAGTTTTTAAGTCATTTTGGCTCTTATTTTTAAGGTTTTGTCCCTTATTAATCTCAATGTTACATTAATCGTTGTAAGTAATTTTCATTAATTTCACTAGATTTTTTTTTGTAAAAAACTAAGTTGAAATTATTATAAAAAATAAATTATTTTTATTATAAATATGGAATCCAATTTTTCCAATTAAAATAATAGATGTTACTGACATTAATTTAAATTTAATCAAATGTATTTGATGACAATGCATGTTTTCTATATAAAAATATGTAAACATTTGCTTAGTTTTTATACCAAATTTTAAAAAAAATTAAATTTCAATGAATTAAATTGGATTAATTAAAATAAATTGTTTTATTAAAAATTGAAAACAATTAACTATTTAATTTAACCTTATAAATAAGATATATAAAAATATACTTTTTAACTAAAATTCATTATTTTTCACTATTCATTAAAAATTAAGACTTTACAGAAAAATACCAACCATATTCCCTATCCAATTTTTTATTTTACTGTTTAAAATAATATTTTTTTGGAAATATATTATCTATATAATTTTCAAAAATTTTATATAAAATATGATATCCATTAAATAGTGGTAGAAGTACCTTTATAAAAATATATTTTTTATGTGTAATATTTGTGTTATTCTTATCTTATCTAAATAAAATTTATTCATTATGTTTTAAGAATATTTTATTTAAGATTATATATATTCAATTAATATGACTCACTAATTTTAATTAATTTACTTTTTTAATATAGATTTGTATGAATAAAAATATTTTTCTTTAGAAAATATTCCCTTTATATTTAACTGGATCTTATATTAATTTATAATTAATTTTTAACAAATGAGTTTAATTTATATATTTGTAAACCATATATTTTCAGAAGTTTGTTAATCCTATTAAAAACCTCTAAATTAACATCTATTTTATATTAAAAAATAATAATATTTTAATAATATATTTCTTTTTAAGTAAAACATGGTATTGTGTGTAGTGAAAGATGTTGAAAAAACTCATTGTTATGGGCAACATGTGGATACTATTATTTTCGTACATTGTAATATATAAATTATATTGATTTTCTTTAAAATTATAAATATATTATAAAATCATGGGGTATTAGATTTCGATATGTGTATGGGGATGCTTGTAATATATTTTATCAAACACATTGTTCTTACATTATAATTTCATGGTGTTACGTTCTCTACTCAATAATGAAATTTTACCCCCACAATTTAAACTTGGTATCAGTAATCAATGGATTGAAATTTGAAAACCATTGTTTTTTTGAAAACCCACATATTAAATAGGGTTAATAAAACATCATCATAATAAAAGAGAAAGTAAAATATAATGTCATATAACAAAGATTCCTATTTGGATAAATTATTGTGGATACAGAAAAATATAAATTTAAGAAATTTCCTACAATATTGTTTTAATTGTTGGTGATATATAACATGCATAAATGAAATTTTTTGAAGACAAGATCCTGCACAAAAGGAATGAATAAATGTCATTGACATCATAAAAAATGATGACAACAGGGCAACATTTTTTTACAAAACCCCTTTCCCTATGTTGATAAATTCATTCACTCTATAATAATATAAGTAAATATAAAATTCTGTAAACAAAAAAAATCTTCTTTTACAACTCATTGAAATATTTCTGCTTCATCTCTTAACACAAGATACATTTTATGTTTACGTATTACGTTAACCTCTAATACCTCACATAATATTAAACATAAACATATTCATAAATGGTTAAACTTTTGAAAATATTATTATCCCGCAATTTCAATAGAAGTTCACAGAATTTTCAAAACAAACATATCGTTATCCTTTAATCAATATGAAGTATCTATAAATTTTCATATTCTAAACATTGGAATAACATTATCATGTGACCTCATAATATTAAGAAATAATTTGAATCACTATTAAATGTTATTGGAAACATAAATTCTTCTTTTTTCTTAATTTAAGACATATGTTATTACATATCTTCCACAAAACTAAAAGTGTTATAAAATCCACCGATTATACTACAACCAATTTTTTGAAAATTAATAAATTAGTTCCCTCGTAGTCATTAATTATCCAAATAAAACATTTTTTCATCATTTTCTCAACATCATAAACATATTAGGGGTTATCTTCCCCTCAATCATGTGTCTTCTAATGAGCTCCAATATCAACAAAATCACTTGTCTTGGTATTATATAACATTGGATCTCAAATCATTAATTAAAATGCACTGTAATAAAATACTAGTATATTATATAAATATTATTATTATAACAACATAAAAAAATAATTTAGCAATATATTTTATATAGACAAATAAAAAATAACATTAATCACTCCTTTTCAGCAGTGACAATAACATATGTTTATCTTTGATCCATTATCTTATTCATAGGTTTATTACCTTGATTCTAGGTGTATTTATTGGAATAGTTTCATGTATCCTTATAAATTTATTGACTTGGAATTTGTGTATAATGTTTTTTAATTATATTTAATGATTTTGAGAACATGAAATTTGACGACATGTGATTCTGAGTCCTGGAGAGCCCGCAAATGAATTTTGAACTTTTTTTAAGGTACATTCAATAGATGTGCGAGAAGGATTTTCAATATTTTGATCCGTTACAAATATTTTATATCAGAGAGAACCATTGAAAAAATATCACCAAGATTCACCTGTATATGAATTAACATCAGCCAGCAAGGGTTGAGCGGGAATGCTATTTTTTCACTTTTCAATAAAAAGAATAAAATAACATAAATAGTTATTTTAAATTCCTTCTCAACCATTGAGAGGCCGATGATGACACCGTAGTTTTGAAATGAAGCATAAATGGTGCATGTCAATAAGGGTTATTATTTTCCTATATCATGCAACGTAACTGAGAAATAATGGAATGATAACTATGATGATATTTTATAAATGAAACAACATAATGACGCGATGTTGTAGTGTAACTGAAATGATGTGGCATGTTTCATTTTAATTGTTTGGAATTGGAGATGACAGATACATAATCGCCAGGAATCATCAGATTCACCTCCCTTAGTTCTTGATCTCCTCTAATATTGAAGCCAAGAAGCAACGTCGACGTTGGGAATTATCGAGGAAAAACATTATAGTATCGAATATCAAAGTGGTTGGGTTGGAGTTTTATTTCAACATTCTTCCCCATTATTCTCCTTCTATAAATCAATATCATGGATTAACCAATGAACAGGTTGATTTGCATTTCATGAGTTTATATAGGAGGGTGAATTTTTATAGGGATTTCTTATCTAGGATTATGTTTATCACATGATATTATTTATCAAACATCCTTGAACCTCCCCCCTGATTTTTTAACCACAAATATAGGGGGCATGTTCCGACATGAACAAGTCTTGTGAACCTCTTCTCGTGCTTTCATGGTGTCTATATGCTTAAAGTGATGAAATTATGGAATCAGGGACTTCACAGCGAAGGTGTTGACCTATAGGGGATACTGATGCTGGTTGTATAAAGAACTGACCAATGGAGTGCATCTAATTGTCTACCAATGGCACATCTACTGCATAAACATTGGAGGAGGTAGGTGTGCCAGATGCTAGCCACATGCCATTCTGTAGGATGGAGGGTCTCCAGCCCCATTGGCCATCAGGTGGAGAGGCGTTCCCATCGGTGTACCGCAATAGTTGGAACTATGACACCGGGTTTGTGCTGCATGAAGGGAGGTTTCCTAGGTCCAAGTCACCCTGATAACATGATGAGTTGTGTTCCATCGACCACAGCTATTGGTGGAGTCCTTGTGGTGTCCTGTAGGGTAGAGAGGCATGGACACAGCTGGTTTTCATGTCTTGACTGAGAAACAAACCACTAGTTAGCTCCTTGGTATACCGAGATAGGGCTTTCGGGCCACACCCATAGCCCAGTGGGTTGTGCCGGACCCAAACCCAGTAGGCCAGACCTGTGCCCTTCGGGATGGGCTAGACGTTATTGGGTTTCCGGGAAACATGGTGGGTTGTACCCCCAACTAAAATGAGTCATGCCCAGCGAGGATTATTGGGCCTCTCCCACTATCCAACCTAGACCTTACTAACCCTGACATGAACCAAGTCAGGTTAGGTATGTCTAAATGAACAAGGGTATGTGTGACCCACAGGCTAGGTTGGTCGGGTCTATGCAACTAGATCGGATAGAGCCCTATTGCAACCAGTCCCCTAGATACTAAAATTATTGTACCTTGCATATTGTGTGTATAATTAATGAGTCATTTGAGAATTTGGACCTACTTGAGGAGGTAGTTCTTTTGGCTTGATTTGTGGTGACTTTAATGGATGTTGATATGAGATGGATGGATTGAAGAATGGTTCTCCCATGCACACTATGTACAGAACCATGTAGTTGGTTGAGACCAGATGACTGGTCAATGATGGCATAGTGGGAAGCGGCTCTACGTGACCCAGCATGCCCATGATGGGGAGCGGCTCTGTGTGAAACGATAGACCCACAATACTCGAGAGGAGGAGTACCTTAGTTTGGCCAAGGTTTGAAGCGACTCTAAGTGAACCGGCTAGCCCATAGTTGGGAGTGACTCTGTGTGACCTATCATTCCCACAAAACTCATCAATGATGAGTACCACAGTTTTCCAACGTTAGTGGGAGGTGGCTCGGTGGGACCCAGTAGGCCCACTGTACTTAAAAGAGGATAAGTTCTCCAGAAGTCGAAGAGTCCAATGATATAAATGATGTTTCTTATATCACTACATTAGAATATACCTAGCGGGAACTTTCTTGTGCTTCGTGATTAGGCTTAATGCTTTTGTTTGAGAATTTCTTTGTGGTCATTCCTTTCTGTTTCTAGGTCCCCTACTGAGTATTGTTATTCTCACCCTTGCACGGGCTTCTCCCGCATGATTTGTCCCTAGGGAAGACAATCGTTGATTCGACTTCCATTAGGTTTACTAATCTTTTGATCATATGGGATTTTATATATATAGACATCAGATATCCTTTTTTTACTTTGTTGTTTATGTTATTTTATGGTTTTTTTAATTTATATAACATTTTTTCAATTGTATTTTGGTACACATCCTTATTATAGTATAGTTGTTTTCCGCTTTCAGTGTTCTTCGATATTTTTCAGCGTGTGTTTTTGTACATGTACTATGGGAAATGCCTCCCACATGCAGGTTGAGTCCTTAAGAAATAGTCTCAAGCTCATGTCCTTCCAGAGGCATGGTATAGTTATTCACGACATAGGCCTTGAGGGATGGGTCGTGACAAACTATTATCAGAAGGTGGTTCAGATCCTCAAGTCACTAAGGATTGGCTGGAGGCTGTGACATAGGTCTTTCTCATAGTGAGGACACCGCTTGACCTGATAGAGATCTTGGAAGAATGAATTCTCTATGTCTTAGTAGGGAGATGGTAGAGGTTTACCAACAATACACATGACAAGGAAACACTTATCTGGGAAGAGTTTGACTGGGCTTTTATGGGAGATTTTTCTCCCCAAGCCCTTATGGTCTGTGCGTATTTTGGAGCCGCTTAACCTTTAGAAGGGATAAATTACATTAGATGAGTACTCAATGAGGTTCACCAAGATATCTCACAACAACACAGACATTGTGTGAGACTCTTTCTTTAGGGCTCAATCCATTTAGTAGGGATTTGGGAGGGAGATTAGGGAATCATTGTTGCCACTCGGCATCCCAACCAACACCTGGGTGGTAGAGAGATCCCTTCATGTAGAGAGATTCATGGAGGAGAACACATCAATACCTAGAGCCACCAGAAGACCCTAGGTGGGAGAGTCTTTGGTAGGTAGCATCCATAAAAAATGGGAGCCCAAGCAGGTCAGGTCTTTTAGAGGATGACCCCAGGACATAGCATCGGTAGTGTGGGGTTCCATGTCTAGGAGGATTCCAGTGGGTTCCCGGTAGTGTTTTTCATGCAGAGGGCAGGGAAACATGGCATGTGACTACCCAAACTGTTGTATATATAACCAGTATATGGTCGAGGGTTTGACGAGGTAGCAACATCAGTTCGAGTGATGAGGTCCACATGACGGAGGATGTGGCAGGGGATATGACAACCCTTCTTTTTATTACACACTTAATATTATTTATTAAAGAAAACATTCACTTGATAAAAAAATATAGATATGTCTAGTGTATTCAGGGATTAGGAACATTATATAACAACATAAAACATAAATCCCAACATCTTATTGAAAACATCCTTTAAATGATAACTACATTCCCTTGTACTTAGCATTGCATGGGATAACCCGAGGACATGCATAAGAAAAGGGTGAGATATAAAAACTAGTAAGGGAGTAAAAATTTCATGAGATGAAGAATAAAATACCTGATAGGAAACAAGAATATCAATTTATAAAAAATAATCATGAACATAAAGGCATGATATAGCATGATTATCAAAACATGGAAATTTGGTGAAAACACTTAACATTGTATTAGCATGAGTAAAGGCTCATTTCCCATAGATCACGAGTAAACCATCATTTCACATGAATTATATTGATTAAAACCATATTGAACTTTAAATATCATGATTAATCCCTCATTAAACTTGACTTATCTTGATACTAATCGTTACCCAATGCATTGAAGCACTACCGGGACCCACTCTTCTTAATCATTTCTTTTCAGGAATAAGTCAGCCACAAGATAATACAACATGAATTCATTAAACATAATAATTTATTCAATGATAATGGAATATGTAATTCATACATAAAACAATTCCTTAAATAAGTAAATTTTAATAATGTTTAATACCCTAGATAGGGAATTGGGCATGGTATTCACTACACAAGGATTTTGTCATGGAAAACTACGGTGCAATTTCGATAGCAAAATAACATGACATAATACTTCATAAAAATGGTTGAGGAGATATAAAAGGTGTCTCAAAAAATTAACATGAAATTTATAGTAAGGAGGTCATATAAATACATGTACCAACATAATCAATGGAAGTTAGATTCATAACACAAAATAATTGCTTGAATGTAAATGATGCAAGAGAAATTCCTTACAGAATTTCAGCATGGTAACATGTGTACATCGAAGGAATTGATGAGAGGTACTAGGGACACCAATAATTAAAAAATAAATAGGAACGTAAGGGGTAGGATCAAAATCATACCACAACATTTATAATTGAATATAAAAGGTCATCACAATATTAATAAACATGGAATAAATTATAAAGGGAGATATCCCTAACTTGGAAGTGTGATCCCAATGGCTTGAAATAAGCTTGATAGAGGCTTATTGAGATAATGGGGTGCCTTGTGAGGATTATAGAGAGAGGAGGGCAGGGGTTGGATGAACTAAAAAGGCTTTGAGAGAAGATAAATTGTGAGATTTTGTGGGTTTATATTGGAAAAGGGAGGGAATTCATTATTATTTAGGTTTGTGACACCACACATTAAACTAATCAAAACTGCAAACCAACCCATGGATTTCCAATGGATTTTTCCAAAGGGTAGTGAAAAAAAATTAATTTATTTTTCCAATGGACGAACTAATTAAAAAATAGGGTTGGTAATGTGGAATAGAATCACACTCTCAAGGAAATCAATTTAAAATATAAAATGTTTTATAAGTTTGGAGGGTCAACTAAGGATTTGTAAAATAAATAAAACAAAAATAAAATCACATAATATTAATTTTAAAACATATATTGGCTGAAACTAATGTTTATTGCATTTTATAACATCAATTTTGTGTCATTATGTTGTCATAAAACTCATTATATACTTAAACGGTATTTAATTTTTACCCAAAAATTTGATTGTCTCAGAAAATTCAGAAAAATTATTCAGAGGATAATTTCAACATCTTAATTACTAAAATAATATTCATTTTATCTAAATAATTTTATAAATATGTGAATTTTTACTTTTAATATACAAACTTTCATTTATCAGAAATTCATGTTTTTTTACAGAAATAACATTCAAACCTTTACAAAAATCACAATTGAATTCATAATAACAATACAGTTATATATATTAAATAAAACATAATTTAGTAATAATATTTAATTGAATTATTATTTAATTTAAAATTCCATCAATTCATCAAAATATATATCTTAATTAACTAAAAATGACATTCTAGCTTTAAAAACTACTTACAAAGTAACATAAATAAAACTAATTTATATTCTCTATAAAAAAATAATGTACATAAATATAGTACTAGGGTATTGATACATAACCACTTAAAACAACAGCATGAAACATTAGGGTATGTTGTGCGATAGTGACAGACACTTGGGGTGTCTTATATAACATCTCTTGAGTGATAATATCTATAGACATCCAATTCTCCTGTAGGTTGTTCCGATCAAGTTTAACATATTCAAGCTCGAAATGGGCTTGGTAAAGAGTGAGGACCAATGAAACAACCTACAATTTAATCTCTGACAAATGGGCTTCGTATGGATCAATTCTACTGGATGAGGCCATTTCATATATTTTCTGAGTAAATTGGATTTTTCAAAGCCCTTTATTTTTACTAATAAGGTGATCACTATGTAATGATTATATTTTAAATGGTCACAATTCATGATGGTATTATAAAATAAAAATACATAAAACCAATGATGTTAATATGTTTTATAACAATTTCACCTAATAAGATGTATAACTAGATCAAGAAGAATGTTAATTAATAAAAGTTTTAGTGGATACAATCATCCCCCATTGTGAAATTTCACCCTCGAAATTATATTTTCCCATAGTCAAAAATATATGGGAAACTTTACTTCCTTACTTCCATCGATTCCCACATCACTTTTTCAAATTTCTTATTTCACCACAAGACCTTGAGAAGGGGCATTGTCTTATTTTTTAGAACATTTTCTCTATAATCTAAGATCTTCACTGGACTATCCTCATATGAAAGATCATCTTCTAATATAACTACCTATTTAGAGACTACATGTGAAGGGTCTAGTATGTACATCCTTAAGAGGGATACATGAAATACATCATGTAATTTGGCCATGGTGGGTGGACGTGATATTTGATAGGCCACAACACCGACACAATAAATAACATCAAAAGGGATGATGTACCTCAGACATAACATCCCGTTATTTCTAAACCGGATTACCATCTTGCACTGAGATTTACATAGAAACACCATGTCTTCATATTTGAACTCAAGCTCTCATCGACAGTTATCTGCATTACTCTTCTACCAACATTGGGCAGCCTTGATATGCTACTGAATGGTTTTCACCTTCTCCCCAATTTCTTCAACCATTTTTATTTGAAGCATCTCAAGCTCAACGAATTCAGCCCAACACATCGGTGGTCTACACCTTTTCCCATAAAGGTCTTTATATGGTTCCATTCAGATACTCGAGTGGAAACTATTATTGTATGAGAATTCAACCAATGGAAAATGTTGGTACTATCCTCCTTTGAAGAAATAGGACATGATCATAACATATCTTATACTATCTGAATATTTCAATAAGATTGGCCATCAGTTTGAGGATGAAAGGTCGTACTGCTGTTCTGTTCCGTCCTTACATCTTGTGGCATACATTTCCAGAACATCAAGGAAAATCTCATATCATGTTCAGATAAAATAGATAGTGGTACTCCATCAATACTTACCACTTGATTGATGTAAATAGTACATGTTGATCCAATGATAAGTCCTCTCGAATTGCAATAAGTGAATAGTCTTCATATGATGATCCACAAAAACCTATATACCATTGTTTTCTTTGGATGTCCTTCGTTTTCCATTGACAAAGTCCATGGAAATGGTGTCCTGCTTCCATGTTGGTAAGGGTAGTGGTTGCATCATCCCCTTAGAATTTTTCCACTTAGCCTTCACTTGATTACATTCTAGTTACATTAAAGTATATTCATCAATCTCCCTTTTCATATTGTCCCACAAAAAGTTTTATCAGAGATCTCTATACATATTTGTGCTCCCCAGGTAAATAGAGAAGGTTGGGATATGTACGAAATTCGTAATCTCCATCTTTATCTTTGGATCATATGGTACAAAAAATCATGACCCAAATATCACAATTCTATCCTTGTAAACCATGAACTATGAGGATTTCCCATTTCTGAAAGATTCCTCCATTTTCAGGATTTCAACATCCTTTATTTGAGAATCCTTTAATTTCTCTATGAGGGATGGATGAGAAAGAATTTGATAAAAGATTCATGATATTCCTCTATTAATGATTCCCATATCCATCCTATGAAAATCTAAGATTATTTGATCATTTTCAATTCTAATCATTGATAAAGATGCATGATCCTCTCTACTAGAATCATCTGCCACCTTTTTTCCATACCAAGATGGTAGTGGATTGAGAGGTAGTAATCCTTAATGAGTTATATACTTCTTCATTGGTCCATATTAATCTCTTTTTGTGTGAATATATACTTTAGTCTCTTTTTATCAGTACATATCCCACACTTCTGCCCATAGAGATAATGCTACTAGATTTTCAATGCAATGATCATAACTGCCAACTCTAGATCATTTGTGAGATATTTTCCTTAGGGATTTTTAGCTACCATGAGGTGAATTCTATAATTATATCATTATACATCAACACAAAACCTATCCACTTTTTCGAAGCACCCCTAAATACAACAAAACATTATCCACTTGTGGGTAGTGTGAGAATGGGCACTGTGATAATCCTATTTTACAACTCCATGAAGCCCTCTTTGCATTCATCGCTCCAAGAAAACCTATCTCCCTTATATGTTATCTTGGTAAAAGGTTTTGAAAATCGTGATAAATTTATTTTAAATTGCTGATGATATCCAGCTAACCCAAGAAGCTATGGATATCTCATACCGATTTTAGCCTCGACCATCCATCAATTATAGTTGTCTTGGAGGGATCCACATATATCCCATTTCTTATTATGAAATGACAAAGAAATTATACATCCATAAACTCGAACTCACACTTGTTGTAATTTAAATAGAACAAATTCTTTCACAATTTCTCTAGTATAGTTGTTAGATTAATATCATACTCCTCCATGGTTTTAGAGTATATTAAAATATCATCCATAAAGAAAGACAAAATTTTGTCATGGTAATCAATAAAAACACTATTAATCATGTGCATGAAAACTACTGGAGCATTAGTGAGTCTGAAAGGAATTACTATAAATTCATAGTGCTTGTATCTTGTACGAAAATTAGTCTTCTAGATATCCTCTTTATTCACCCTAACATGGTAATATACTGACTGCAAATCCACCGTGGAAAATTATTGTGCGCCTCATAGCTGATCAAACAAGTCATCAATTCGTAGAAGAGGATATCTGTTCTTTATTGTGATTTTATTTATATCATGATAATCAATTCAAAGGCACATTAACCCATCTTTCTTCTTATCAAATTGGTCATGTACACCCTATGGTGATGCACTTGGGCATATAAACCCTTTATCTAGATTCTCCTGCAGTGGTTTCTTCAACTCCTCAATCTCCACAACTTTCATTCCTTATTGAGCCTTTTATATAAGCAATGCCCCTGGTATAAGGTCAATGTATAATTAAACATCTCTTCTCGGAGGAAGACCATGAAATTTCATGGGAAATAATTCTAGGGAATTCCCTCACAATAGGCATGTCTTCCAGGATAGTTTCTTCCTTAGAATCAATCATTTATTCAATATACACATGCTTATTGGGAAGTAACACCCACTCTTGAGATGATAGTTCTAAAGAATATTCATCTTTATACTTGCACTTGTATAGAATCTGGGGTTGATTTCCCATATGGAGAGTGATATCCCTCTCATAACAATTTCTATAGGCTCTATATAATGAAATCCAATCCATGATGAGAATTGCATCAAATTCCATCAGAGGGATTATGAAGAGGTTCTCCATGAATTTCAATCCACAAATATAATAGTGGTGGAGTTATAATTATGGTATGCAATGATTTCACCATTTTCCGTACGTACTAACTTCTTTACTTCCATGATTTGTGTGGGTGTTGGTATTTTTCTACTAAACTTTTTGGATAAAATATAATGCGTTGAACTAGAATCCAAAAGATTTTTCACTATTCTTGAATGAATAACTAGAGTACTTATCACCACATCATTGTCGAGGTTCACTTTAGTGGTAGTTATGGAAAAATATCACCCTTGCTACCTTGGAGGTTTTTGGTTGCCTCTGAAAACCCTTGGCATTGGAAACTAATTTGTAAGGTGAAATGGTTCTTTGTAGATGAAGCAATGAACAACCTGTTAGGACTCGAATGGTGTTTTACTCTCCTCTATCATAGCCACAGGTTTGTCTTGTTAGTTGCTAACTGCTAGGTGCTCTTCTCTTCCACACCTAAATCGTTTTGTTATCAACTTCAGACAATTTCTGGGATTCTTCTATTCAATCCATTAGCAAGTGGGGTGTTGGATTTTCATTGCACTATTAGATTTATCCATCAGAATTCCAGATTTTAATTCCACCTTTCACTTCTTATCCACACGATACCCCTATTATTCTCCATTCTCAATTTCAACCGAAAGGGCACATCGAGAAATTTCATAAAAGGTGTCGAAGTCACAGATCACTGAGGTTTTCCATATGATAGGTTTCACCCCTCCAAAGAATTGGTCCACATTGCATTCGGGGGTAACAAAAAAGACGGAGGCATATCATGAAATCTGTGTTAAGTTTAAATCATATGTTATGATGGATTCATCATCTTTATACTATGGGTCAAGGAAGTCCCTTTCCATATTAAGACGGAAGGTGCGAGGAAAATATTTACTGAAAACCATTTTCAAAAAATCTTTTCATTCAAATGCATCTATATCCTCCTCTGGATTCATATTTTTTTATCAATTGCCACCATTGATCAACTTCACTGTCCATATGATAAGAAACCAGAGGAACCTTCTCTCTTTCGAAATATTTAAGGATGGGAAAGATCATTTCAATGGTGTGGATCCATTGTTCGACGATTGAGGGAGAATATGAACCATTAAAAGAAGGAGGCTTTTGTCTCATGAAACTCTTGATAGTTACATGTTCATTCTTAGGGGGGTTGAAAATACCACTTGACCCATGTTTATATTCATATAATGATTTAACTGAGAGGGTATCATGATAAAATTCATGATTCCCACTCCCATCGGATTGTACATATCCTTAGAACAGTCACCACAATGATCTTCACATATGTTGTTAGCATGAGTCCCCATATTACCGGCCATTGGCTAGAAATAAAAAAAAGTTATATGTAACACATAAATGATATTCCAATGAAAAAAATGGATTACTTATAAATTACTTTTTTTCTCCAAATGTTGAATCTATAGTCTTCAATCATAGTTATCCATGATTTACATCCCAACTTTTATTCAGAGGGGTATTTTTTCCCTTAACAATAGTTCCTACATAGCTTGTAATTTTACCAAATCATATTCCCTAATAGTGTCATAAAAAAGTGCAGGAAGGCCCGTTGTCATGTATTAGGACTTCCTAGGTCAATCTCGATTATCCTTTTTAGAGTTTTCACTCTTAGGTACAACTGTTCCAGAGCTGCCTCTACCTGCTTATATCCAGAAAGGGATTTATTTTGTTGATAAACCTCTTAATCAATACTAATAAAACTTATGGATGTTTTTGTTATACTTATTCTTATCCATAAGGCTTACACTATGGTTCTATAATTCTAATCCCAAAAAAAACTAAACCAATCCTCTGATACCAACTATAACAACCCTTTTTTATATTACACACATAACATAATTTATTACATAAAACAATCACCTGATACTACATAAAATATCGATAGGTCTAGTGTATATAGGGCTTAGGAACATTACATAACAACATAAAGCAAAAAACACAACATTTTTTTGAAAGCTTCCTTTACATGACCACTATATTCTCTTTTACTACGCATTGCCTGGGATAACCTTAGGACATGCATAAGAAAAGGGTGAGCTATAAAGCCTAGAAAGGGAGTAAAAATGGAATAAAATGAAGAATTTAATACATGTTTGGAAATAGGAATATCAATGGATCATAATAAAACATGAACATAAAGCCATGATATAGCATGATTATCATAACATGGAAATGTTGTGACAACACTTAACATGGTTTCAATATGATCCAAGGCTCAATGCACATGGAGCATGAGTAAACCATCATTGAACATGAATTAGCATGATTAAACCCTCATTTAAATTGAATTATCAATATTAAACCTTCATTTCACTTGACTTATCATGATACTAGTCTTTACCAAATGCATTGGAGTGCTATCAGGGTTCACCCTTCTTAAAAATTTCATTTCTTGCATAAGTTTTCCATAAGATCATACAAAATGGATTAATTAAGCTTCAAAATTTTTTAATCGATAATGGAATGTGAACATCATATATGAAATTCTCACATCAATATTTAAATGTGCATAAATTTGAATAACCATGATAGATATATTGGCATAGTATTCAATACACAATGATTTTGGCTTGAAAAATTGATGTGCAATTTCGGAAGAATAACATCATCACATAAGGCTTCATAAAAAAATTTTATGAGAGAGAAAGGGGTGTCTCATAATATGTACAGAAAATGGAAAGTATGGGGGTTATATAGATACATTTCCCAACAATAGTAATGGAATTTATATCCATAACACAAAATAATTACATGAATGTAAATGAAGAGATAAAAAATCCTCACAAAATTTTGTCATGGTAACTGGTGTACATGGAAAGAATTAATGAGATAAAAATGGTTATCAAATCATTAAAACATAAACAGGGTAGTATGGGGGAGGAAAAAAATCATACCCCAAAATTTATAATTGAAAATAAAATGGAAAAACAATACTAAGAAACATGGATAAAATGAGAATGTGAGTGATCCATTACTTGGATGTGTAATCCCAAAGGGTTTGGAGAGGCTTCATAGAGGCTTCATGGGAGCTTGGGGTGCCTTGGGAGGTTTCTAGAGAAAGGAGAACAAACGATGGATGAACTCTAAAAGAATTGATTGAAGAGGAAGTGGGAGCTTGGTGGGTTTATATAGGAAAAGGGAGGGAATTCTTTATTATTTTGGTTTAGGACACCACACAATAAACTAATCAAACCCAAAAACCAGCCCATTGGTTTTTCCAAATGGTAGTGGAAAAATTATTCTATGAGGTCAATTTATAAACTTCTTAAAATAATAGGGTTGCTTATGTAGAGGTGACTCACACACTTATGGAAATCAATTTCAAAAGATTAAATGTTTTTATAAGTCTTGGAGGGTCCACTAAGGATTTGTAAAGAAATAAAATAAAGCTAAAATCAAAATATTTTAATGTTAAATCATTTAATTGTTGAAAATATTTTTATTATATTTTATTACATCACTATTGGGTCATTATGATGGCCTAAAACAAATTTTATATTTAAAAAATATTTAATTTTTACCCCAAAATCTGACTGTCTTAGAATGTTATAAAAAATTCACTATTGGATTATTTCAACCTCCCAATTCCAAAAATAAAATTTATTTTATCAAAATAATTTTCTAAATAAGAGAATTTATACTTTTAAAATAAAAATATCTATTTATGGAAAATTCATAGGTTTTCATGGAAATTGCTTTCATTCCATAATAAAAATCACAATTGTATTCATAAAAATTAACTGTTCATATATATTTAATAAAAATTAATTTATTAATAATATTTCATTAAAAAGATATTAAATTAAAAAATTCATTAATTCATCAAAATATATTTCTTAATTAAATAAAAATTCTATTTTTTCTTTAAAAACTATTTACAAAGTAATAATAAAAAAATGAATGAATATTCTCTATACAAAAAGAATGTAAAAAATCATAGTACTCGGTTCTTGATACATAACCCCTTAAAACACCTGTATAATACATTAGGGTAAGAATCACAATTGTGATAGACTCTTGGGGTGGCTCAGATAATGTCGCTTCAGTGGTAATCTCTATCAACTTTCACATCTCCTGTAGGCGGTTCTTCTCAAGATTTATGTATTCAAGCTCGGCTTGGGGTTTGTCAATATAAAATCCAATAAACACCACCTCCTTTTTGAGATCTGACAAATTGGATTCATATGGAAAAATTCTACTGGATGTGGCCATCTCTACGTTTGACTTAGTAAATTGAATTTGTTAAAGACCTATAATTAGGCTAATCATGTGATCACTGTTTAACACCAATTTTATAAACATTCATGATTCATGATGGTATTTTAATATCCCAAAACATAAAACCAAATAAGTGCATATGTTTTATAACCATTTTACATAATAATGGATTTAATTAGATTAAGAATAATATATATTAATAAATTTCTGGGGCATTACATGAGAGATGGACGAGTGGCGGATGGTGGGTGACGCTTTGAGGTACTACCACCACCACCCCTAGATGGTCCACCTATGACACATGGAGTAGAAAGGAAGGTGTGAGCTCAACTTCGAGTAGTAGAGGCATATGACCACAACACACTAGATATGATCTGAGGTACAATCTGTGTATTCTCGAGCCATGTTGTAGTTCTTATAGACACATGTTTTAGTCACTCCTTCCCTTCCATAACTCTTATATGGAGCTCAAAAATTCCAGTGGAGATGTTGGCTCGATCATAGTGTGGAGAGACTTCTATGAGAGGGGATTCAATGCTTACACACTGGTGTCGACAGTTGGAGCATACTTTAAGAGGCGAGTGCTTTGTCTTGGATCTCCTAGTAGCTGTGTCGAGGCCATACAATGTCATCATAGGTATAGGCTAGAAATGCCTTCCCATGTTCATATCGACTTTTTTAGGCATATAGTGTTGTGTTCCCGCATAGATGGGACCATTTTTCCTTCACTAGAGAGATGGAAACCCATGCCGCACAGGACAAACTCTCTCAGAGGAGGGTGTAGATGATCACTCACATGTTGGCTAGCCTCACCCTCAGGGAAGTGGATGAGAGGAGTCCAAGAATCCCTGTAGCGATGGAAGAGTATGAGGATGTTTTTATTGGATATGTTCAGGGACTTCCTCCACAAATGGAGGCATACTTTTTCATCGACATAAAACCTAAGGCGGCACTGATATCCACACTAGCATATTAGATGGATCATATGGAGATTTGTGAGCAGAGGGAACAACTAGAGGAATTTCATGATGAGGAATTCGTAAGGCCCTGTGTTTCACCATGGAAATCCATGGATATTTTTTCCAAGAAGGGAGATATGATTTTGAAGTATTGTGTGGACTTCGAATGCCTAAACCAGGTGATTGGGAAGAACAACTATCCACTTTCAATAATTGATGACCTCTTTGACTAGATTTTGGGAGAGAAGTGGTTATCAAATATAGGCCTCGGATTAGGATATAACAATCTGTGTGTGCGGGATGAGTATGTACTGAAGATAGCCTTCAGGTGCGAGAATGGACACTAGGAGTTCCTGGTGATGCATTTTGGCATGACCAACTCCCCAGCAGTGTTCATGGGCTTAATGAATAGGATCTTCGAACCTTACCTTGACCAGTTTTTTATGTTATTCATTAATGAAATCTTAGAGTACACATCGTCGGAGGAGGAACACCCTAAACACATACGGAGAGTCCTGGATACACTCAGATAGCACCAGCTTTTATCTCGATGTTCCAGTTCTAGATCTAGGAGGTCCACCTTCGGGGACACATCATCTCAGAGCCTAGAGTGGCGGTAGATCCAGTGATGATAGAAAAATTTCATGCTTCTATGCCACCAAGGATCATGACTGATGTGAAAAGCTTCGTGGGTTTGTCTGGTTACTATCAATGGTTCGTGCCTAATGTTCTCATGGTAGTAGAACCCTTATCGACATTGACACAGATGGTACATCCCTACATGTGGACAGAAAAATACCAATAGAACATACATGATATGAGGTAGATACTGACTAGTGATCCCTTCATGAGAGTACCAGAGGAGGTAGTTTAGTACATCAATTTATGTGATTCATCAAGGATCGGACTGGGTTGTATCCTGATATATGATTGAGTATTTATCGCCTATGTCTCATGACAGTTGAGACAACATGATCAGAAATATGCAACCCATGACTTGGAGTTGGCAGTGGTGGTATTTTACCGGACGATTTGGCGACACTATTTGATGGCTGAGTAGTTTACTATTTACCGAGACCACAACATCCTCAGGTATGTCTTCAACAATAAGGACCTAATATTGATACAAGAATGGTGGGTATAGTTCCTCTATTAATAAAACATTTAGATATTATATAGTCATAAAAAGGGAAACATGGTGGCAGATGCACTCAGCAGGAGGACTAGTTTGCAGTAAGTGAATAAGGCGATGTAGCCATTAGCCGTGATGCATATATCATTTATAGATGGTGATAGAGGAGAAAAACTTCACTGAATGATTGTTACTCCCCCACTCTTAAAACGAGTCAAGGAGGTACAATTACTGTATGTTGAATGTGAACCCATCATGCTCAGTTATCCTTAGGATGGGCTCCTGACATAATTTAAAAATGTGAGGAGAACACTATCCTTTTAAATGGTAGCACAATAGTACCGGTGATGTATCAGGTGGATGTTTTGAGGGCGTTTCATATATCCCCTTTGGTGGTACATCCTGGGGTGGAAAAGATGTACCAGGACCTCTGACATTGGTACTACTGGCTGAGGATGAAGGGACCATTGGCCATGTTTGTTTCATGATGCCACACTTGTCAACAAGTGAAGGCCTGACATCAGGTTCCAACAGGATTGGCCCAACCACATGAGGTACCAGATAGAAAAAAGGACTGTATCTCGATGGACTTATTAATGAGGTCACCATGTACATTCAAGATCAATGAATCTCTCTGGGTGAGCGTTGAACGACTCACCATGTCGGCTCACTTCTTACCCATCAAGGTGTAGGGATTGGTATACGGCTTTCGATCCCTCTAAATTTGGGAGATAGTGAGACTACATGAGGTTCCTTCAATGATAATCATAGATAGTGATGCATTCTTTACATATCGTATGTGTAAGGGATTATAAGAGGCATTCAGGATGTAGCTGCACTTGATCATAGCTTTTCATCCCCAGACGGATGGTCTGATGGAGCAGACCCTATAGACCCTGGAGTACATTCTTCGTGCTTGTGTGCATGACTTTGGTCATAGTTGGGAGGACCGCCTTCTACTGGTGAAGTTTGCGTACAACACCATCTATCACTCCGCAATTAAAATGGAACTGTTTGAGGCCTTGTATATGCAGCCTTGTACATCACCCATATGCTAGACAGTCCCAAAGGATTCGGCACTCAAGGGTCTAGAATTTGTTCGGGCTACCACTGAGAAGGTGAAAATAATCTGGGATTGGATGAGGACTATAGTGAGCATGATGAAGTCTTATGTAGATAGGCGATTAACACCCTTGTAGTTTAAAGTGGGTGAACATGTATTCCTTCAGGTCTCTCCACATCGAGAATTACAGATGTTTGGATGAGGCAACAAGCTATCTCTGAGGTTCATCAATCTATTTCAGATTTGGAGTAGGTTTGTTGATGTGGCTTACAACCTAACACTTCACCCATAGACTCACTGGGTGGATTATTTTTTCATGTTTCATAGCTGAGAGGGTACGTGCATGACCCATCACACGTCATCGACTAGGGCGAGCTAGACATTAATGATGGGGGATGTCTGTGGATTTACTAGTGGAGACAGAGAATTGATATGAGCAGTTCATATGAGGACAATCTATTCTTCTATTGCATATTATGTGATATCACATAAGTCTTTAGGACAACACATGGGAGGTGGAGGCTCAGATTCATTCTTTGTACCCCCATTTGTTTGTCTAGTTTTTTTTTCTTTTAGGGACATAATCCCAAAGGTGGGGGATAATTTAAATACTTGAAATTTACATATTTTTTTTATTATATAGAATTATTGAGAGACTTATAAATTCAAAATAACGTGATTCTGAGGCCTAGAGAGCCCAAAATTGAATTTTTGATCTTTTTTAAGGTACTTTCTGTAGACATTCGAGCAAGATTTTTTATCTTTTGAACCAGTGATAAAATTAAAAAACAAAGAGCACTAGTGAACTCATAGAACCATGATTCACCTAGAAATGACTTAACATCAGCTGGAAAGGGCAGAGCAGAAAAGTCAATTTTTGGACTATTCGAGAAAAATAATAAAACAAAAAAATATTTTATACTCCTTATCAACCATTGAGTGGAAGATGTTGACACTGCGGTTTTGCGACGAAGCTACTATAGGTAGTATTAATGAGGCTAATTAATTTCCCATATGAAAAAATGTAATGAAGCAATAAAGGAAGTGTAACAACATTGATGTTTCACAAATGAATTGATGTAACAATGATATGTCAGAACATAACTGAAATGTTGTGACATGTTTTCTTTTAATTGTTTTGAATTACAAAAAATGGATAATTAATCAGCGGGAATCCACTGATGCACCTCCATCTGTTCTTTTCTATATCATGGAACAAATGCCAATGAAATCCAACATCTTCTATGCCTCTCAAAATAGGAACCAGGAAGTGATGTCGATGCTTTAAATTATCATGAAAAAAATTGTGGAATCAAACGTCAAATATATTTGGGTTTTATTTTATTTTAATGTTCTTCCTCATTCATCTCTTTCTAGAAAGGACAGACAAGAATTAACTAATGAATAGTTTGATCTATAGTTCAATCATTTATATGGGATGGTAAATTTTCTTGGAAATTTATTATCCGAGATTATGTTTATCAAGTGATATGATTGAACAAATATCCCCAAAACTCCCCCTAGATTTTTTTAAACCTCTAATGTGGTGGTCCTTGACCAACACTATCAAGGCCCAAACACCTACAATCATTCATTCTTGGTGGACATACCCTCTAGGTGACTGAAATACATAATGAGGGTCTTTGCAAGGAAGAAAGAGACCTATGGGGGCCACAGACATATGTGACGTGAAAAATGGACCACCAGAGTGTGTCCAATGGTCTACCAAAGGCTCAGCCACTGCGAAAGAAATGGTGGCAATGGATGAAGCATGCAGCGGCGTCACGCTCCAGCCATGTGCTGGTAAACCAAACAGAGGGCTGTAGTCCCAGCCTGCAACACGCAAGAGCGAAGCACCCGTCAATGATTCGTGGTAGCATGAACCACATCCCTAGGCGAGAACCACATGAAGAAATATTTCCCACATCCCGGCCACCTGGTTGGTTGGAAGAGCCATGGTATGTCAACCGTGGCTGGAGGATAAGGACCTGCGGCATCCCATAGGGCAGAGAGGGTTGGAAACAACCAGTTGCTGCATCCTGGATAGGAGACACACAACTGGTCTGGCCGCTGACGGACCAGGCAAGGGCTGGCAGGCCGTGCCCCTAGCCTAGTATCCCAAAACCACATTGGAATGCTGAGGCGTTTCATGAATCCTGGACCCGCACCCTTCAGGCTAGGTCGGACAAGACTGGGTAACTGAGTGACTTAGTATTCTGGACCCCCAGCCAAACTGGGTCGAGACCAACGTGGCCTATTGGGCATAGACCACTGGCTAGGGTAAACCATACCGACTCTGACCCAAACTAGTTCAGATTAGGTCAGTCTAAATAAACATCGGTATGTGGCACCCCCCCCCCACCGGGTTGGTTGGGTTTCCCTGACTGGGTTAGACTGGGCCATGTCACAACCGTCCCCTGGTTAATAAAATAGTTGTATCTTTCAAATCATGTGTCCGATTGAAGAGCCTTTTATGATTTTTGGACCCTCTTAAATAGGTGGAGTTTTTGGAATGAATTGTGGTGACTTTCATGGAAGTAGCTATGTGAATAATGGATTTTGTACCGGTTCTCCCAAGCGCGCTCTGTACGGAACCCTATAGTTGGATGAGACCTGATTACTGCTCGACGACGACATAGTGAGAAGCAACTCTATGTGACCAAGTTGGCCCATGGTGGGGAGAGGCTCTGTGTGACTCGGAAGACCTAGATTACTCGACACTATGAGTACCTCAGTTCTTCCAATGTGGGAAGCGGCTCTACGTGTCCTAGCCTGACCAAGGTGGGGAGAGCCTCTGTGTGACCCATCATTCCCATGATACTCATCAGGTATGAGTACCACAACATGCCATTGTTAGTAGGAAGAAGTTATGTGTGACCCAGAATGCCCACTTCCCTTGGGAGAGGTGGTTTTCTCCAGTTCCAAGGATTTCAACGATATTACAAATTATGATACTATCACTACACTAGAGTATACCAGGCGTGAGTTATCACGTGCTTCATGCTAATGCTTTGTGCTTTAATTTGAGTATTTTATTGTGAAATTTTCTTTGTGTATAGGGGCCCCCTACTTAGTATTATTATACTCACTGCTACATGGGATTTTCTAGCATGTGTTATGCGTAGTGCAGATTATTAACGCTTCAAGAGAGGTGCTCAGGGGGGCGGGACCGACAGACTCTATGAATGTGGACTTGGTGGCCCAGGACCATGTGGGGCTGAGTGGGACCTAGAAGACCTGAGATACTACTTTGGATTCTAGTATCTTCATTACTCTTATGATCAGGTGGGATTTTCTATAGATAACCTCGAGATCTCCTTTTTTTACTTTGATGTTTCAGTTCTTTTCTCTGGTTTGTATTCTTTCCCTCTTCCTTTCAGTTGTATTTGGTACTCAGTTTTGTTATTGTATACTATCTTTCCCCCTTTTTATTGTGTTGGGACATGGTTGGGAGTGCGTGTGTGTATAGGTACATAGGAAAATGTCTCCCACTTGCAGTTCGACACCTTCGGCGCTATTTTCGAACCACTAGTCTTCTGGAGGTGGGATTGGGGTAGCCACAGAACAAGTACCGTGGGAATGGTCATGTCAACAAATATAGAATTTTAATTCATTAATCATCTTATTCCCCTTTTATTCATGATCCACGTAAACTGTGTCCCTGTATTTATAGAAAAATATTTTTACATTCAAACAATTCCAATGGTGATTTTTACAAGAGTATTCACATGAATAAAATTTCTCAATATTATTTTTCTTCTTTGAAGAGATTTTTTTTAGATCTCAGATGATATCTTATTATCTGGGATTCCTTTGAATATATTGATTATAGAAAATTTTTTCTATATCATTTTGGAACCAATAAATATTTCTTCATATAAAGACAAATATTGGGAGTTTAGGTCCCTTCAGATATTTCTCTTATGGACATCAATTAACAGGTAAATCATTCACTTAGAGTTGTGTATATAATCCACAAAATAAATAGAAAGCATTATAAAGATATTTTCATACACTAAACACTATATTATTTATTTTTCTTTATTGTAAGAAACATTCTCTTCATATAATTTTTGGATCACATTGAATGTATTTATCATAGAATGTATCCTTAACTATTCTTTAGTCCACAAGTTCAGTTTTTTCTTCCTCCCTTCAAATTTGGATTAGAGACCTCCACTAATCAACATCAACATATAAAAAATATATTAAAAGTGTAACCATTTCCTTTTATTTATATTTAAATATTGTAAATATCATATCCAGATTCATAATCAAATTATTAGTAATAATTGGATTACTAGACCCACAAAATGGTGGAGGATTTATTTCATAAATTGATCCAGTATAAGAGTGTATCTCTGTGGAATTGGTTTCTCCTTCCCAGAAAGGTAAATTTTTATTATATGATTAAGTTTCACTATTTTATATATAATGTGAATATTAATAATACATGTCACACTGACTTTCTCAGTAAGGAAACCTCTACATTGACCATGACTACTGACACACTTATTCATTCGAGGTCCCATTTGTAGAAAACAGAATATATTAAATTATCTAATAAATTTAAAACATTATATAACTCTAAATAATGTAATTCACTTATCATAAATGGAAAAAAATATTCAAAGTTAATATGATAATAATAAATGATTTCTTTCAGGAAATGTTTACATTTGTCATAATGGTTTGTTATGAAGAAATGAATTATCCTAATCATATCCCTGGGTAGTCTCAAAATAGGTGTGCAATAAGTATTATTATCATGTACCAGGTTACACTGAGTGTGGGCCAAAAGACTTTGTTGGGGTTTTTAGTCATACATTCATCTACGACCTAACAATTTCCACTTGTAGTTTCCATGTATGGTTGTATTTCTATGCATACGCACATAATATCTACCTTGAAAAATTTCAAGAAAGTTATTCAGTACTTATCATTAGTGTCTATCTTAGAGTTATGTTCCTTTATCTAGACATTCAAATTCTAGTTTCTAAGATTGATGAAATCTTCTTTTGAATCTAATTGTAACAACCTAACCCCAGAATCTTGGTGTGAGTGCATTATGTTATAAAAATGGAATGATTACAAGGAATCAAATCTCAAAGGAATGATTAGTTTTGTAGTCTTGAAATCCATATTACCTACAAGGTATCCATAATACACTGTGAAATAGAAAATACAAACATGATACATAATAAAATGAAATAAAATATATCCTTGAATGGTTATTCAATTATTTCTTCTTCATAACCTGAGGAAAGGAAACCTAATAATGGATATCTCAAATTCTCTTAATGGGTACGTAAAGTGGAATAAATAATGATACCATAAGAATAAATTATCTTTGAGAGGTAAATAACTGATAAGAGACACCATTTGATTACCTATATTAGAAAGTATCAATATGAAAAAGTATGAAACTAAAACAAGTGACTCATAATCAATAAACTAAAAATAGAATTCTTCCATAGATATGTCGACAAAAAATCCCGTGGATAATAACAATAATAACTGAAATATCTATTATGTAAGACACTAATTATTGATATTAATCTATAAGGAACTTAAAATCCTATACCATCCCAATATTTAACAAGATTATATGAATATAAATATATATAAATCACTAATTTTTTCAACTTATTCTACTATGGAGAACCAATCAAGGCATCAAGGGGGTATATAATGTATGGGACCCACCCTTCATTGGAAGTCCAAATCATTGTTTATATCATATAATCTAAATATATATTTTTCCTTATAAAATATCATTATTGAAAAGAGAATACATATTCATCAATAATTCCTCAGTGGAGAAAAATTAATAATAATGGTTTTTGATGTTGATGAATGATAAAAATTAGAAATATCATTAAAATATTATTGAGGAAGAAAATATTTAAACATTCCAAATTTCTCATAAAACATTGAATTATTTAAATCACAAATTCATATGAAGGAATAACATGAAATGAAACATAGAATATAATGATAATAATTAGATTCATGATATAACATTTCAAATGGGCGTATATACACCATAAAAATTTAATTTGTTCATAATAATTAATAAGTCGCAATAGAGTTTAAATTGAGACAAAATCCATTAAATTGACATACCTTTTTATTGTGTGGACATAATATTCATGCATAGTGGTATAAAATATGTTATTAACTTATACCAAAACCACACTCATGTTTATAATATCATCTATTAACCTTTTATGATATTTTATTAAATATTTGTTAAAACTCGTTCATTATTCTATCTATTTTGGATGATAATTTCCTATTTTTCTCAAGTATGTTTTGACATGTAATTTATTACTATTAAATAGATCAGGATTTAATCATCTCATTAATGTAAACCATGATTTTATTATCACATATATTAATTACATATGTATTTATAATTTTATATAATATTTTAATATTAGAAATTAAATGCATTATTACTGGAGATGGTAGACTGTACATACACCTAAACGCTAAATTCATTTATTTTGTGTATTAAACTAATAAAAATTAAGAGATTCATATTTATGAAATAATTATAGTATCATATTTATGTTATATATGAAAAATAGTTTTATTAAAATAATCCTTAAAATGTTCCATTTATTGTGTGAATGAATCGCATCATTTTAAGGAGGTGGTAGTCCCCACTTCCACATATGATGTTGTCGTATTAACATAAAATTGAAAATATAGAGGCGTCAGATATAAAATAATTGAATCATAATAAATATATTATAATTACGATATATATCACACTTAAATATATTTTTTAAAATAATTTCCACTTTGATAATTTTCAAAGGATGAACTAACAATCATCGATTCATGAGGCTGTAGTTTACCATTAATATAAATAGAATGACAGTTAACCATTATGTTGGATTATATATAAGTGTATGTTGAACCCTTATAAATACAAAATAATAGTATATTTATGATACTTTTTCAATTATATAGTCAATAAATATGTATATTTTAAGTGGTGGACAAAGGAAATAAAACTACAGAGCTTATAGAATGATGTTACCACGAAAACAGGTAACTTCATTTGGTTGAACTAAAGGGCTTCCTTGGAAGGATTTATTTCCAAGTGCAGGATACTAGGATTATGGGAGGGACTTTTAGGGCATTTTTTCAAAGATTTTGGTAGATCTAAAGGGATTTGGAGTTTTGAGGAGGAAGTGGTAGTAGAGTTGGCCTTTTTATAGTGGGGAGTTATGGTACTCTTGTAAATTTTGAGATAGGGAATTCCACCAAAATTTTCCCCATTGAAATAGAATTAAATAATTTAAAATTTTGATCCAATAGTTGATGGGTTCTAAATATTTCCATCCAATATGTTCAGGATAATTTTAATGACTAATTTTTCTATTAATATTAAAGATTATTCCCTTATTAAGTTTAATTTTATCTTAATCGTTGTAATTAATTTAATTACTTTCACTAATATTTTTGGTAAAAAAATGAACATATTATAAATATTAAATAAATTTTATTTCAAATATAGAATCCAATTTTTCAAAATTCCAATCATATAAGTGTCCGAAATTAATTTTAATTTAATCACATTAATGGGTTGAAAATGTGAGTTTGTAAAGTAAAAAATGTATGAATTTTTTCAATGTTTTTATTCAAAAGTTCAAATTGAAAATGATTGCAATGATCATAATTGGATTATTTGATAAAAAATTATCTAATTTAAATTTAGAACTAATTTAAATTTATTATATATATATAAATATATTATATGAATACCCAATTTTAAACTATAATTCAGTATTTTTCACTATTCATGAAAATATGAAACTTTGTAGAATAATACCAAACATTTATCATAACATACTTTTTATGATCTTATTTCAAATATGAAGTTTATTTTTACACATATAATCTATAAAAATTCCAAAAATTGTATTTAGAACATGTTCTTCATTAAAAGGTAGTACATTTTTTTAATAAAAATATAGATTTTCATGTGCAATATTAGGGTTAATAATATGTTATCATCATCAAATCATTTGGATGAGTGTCTAACATATTTTGAGGAATTTATAATATAAATATTAAATTAATATTAATGAAAAATTGATATTAATTTAATTTATTAAAATATAGTAGTGAGGATAAAAATAGTTTTCTTTAAAAATTAGACCCTTAATATTCAATTGGTTCTTATATTCATTTAGAATTAATTTTAACCAATTAATACATCTTATATTTTAATGAACCATATATTTTCATAATTTAGATAATCATATTCATAGCCTATAATGTAATGGCTAGGTTATATCCTATTATACTAGTTTTTTAATAATGTATTATTGTTTGGTGAAGAACTGTTTTGCATGTAATGAAATCCCTTGAAAAAACATGTTGTTGTGCATAACATATGCTCACTCATTATCTCATACATTAAAAATTATAAACTATATTTAATTTTTTTAAATAGTAAATATATTATAAATTATAAATGTATTATGTTCCCTTGTGCACTTTGTGATGTGTGTGAAACACACTATAAAACACCATGTTCATAAATTAGAATTACAGGGTATTATAACCTAGAGAACAACCCTTATAAGTGGAATAAAAAATACAATAAACTACCATCATAATTTTCCGGAGAACATAATCGTTTCCTAATTCATTGAATAGTTATTCCCATATCACTATATCAGATAAAATTTACATGTAATATATAATTTATAAAACACATATAACTCTGTATTTTAATCATAAAACTCATTAAATGTAACCTTTTTTTCCCATAATTAAAATATTTTAAGGTACTAACTTATTCTTTTCCAATAGTCCCAATTTTTTTTTTAAAAAAAAATTCTTTCTCGGAAAACCAATAATTTTAATTTAGTTGAATAAAAAAATTTATATTATAATGGAATCCAAATTTAAAATATCTTTTATTATTCTGGGAAAATACAATGATATCGATTATGTTAAAATAAATTATTTCATTTTCTTTTTTTAAACAAATAAAATTTTTTGTATAAAAAACGTTAAATGATTTCATTTTATAAACTTTAAATTAATATGAAAGGGTATATAAAATGTACTTTTTAACTCATTTATTTCTATATAAATACAAATATAATTTATTTTAATAAAATTGGAAACAAATTAATTTTTCTCATAATAAATCTATGAAACATTAAAAATGATTTTTTTAATGTAAAGTGTGTCGTACATAGAGTGTAAAACATTACATAAATTCTCTATATTCTTGAATAATAATCATATGATAATTATATAATTTCATATAAATGTTTTCATGTTTATTGAACCTAATAATTTATTTCTTTAGAATGATATATTTTATTATTTAATCAATTATGTTCTTGTCTGACATTTTGATGATATTCAGCTTATATGTTCAATATAAATTTAGTAGGATTACGATGGTCAATGGGACCCTTAATTCATAACATACATACAAATAATCATGAAATAATTATTAATTTTAGTAAACAATTATACCTTTCAAATCGACCATGAAAATATAGTTATGAAAAATAAAAAATGATATAATCATGGAGACGGTTGCTTGTATGTATGCAAAACTATCATTAACATTTTATAATAAACATGATTGAAAGAAGGAACAAATTATATAATATTTCAAAGATAGTGAATATATATTAACTAAAAATTACATTCTTTAAATTCCCTTATATAATGTAGCCATGAAATGTGATTATGAAAAGTTAATCGCATCACTTAAAGGAGTTGGTAATCCACACATACGCATGAACAACATTATCAATTTTCAATAGATTGAATAGTATGAAAAAATATTATATATTATATTGTAATAATGATAGTTATTTGCTTAATATATATATATATATATATTAAATCCATCATTATTATTATCTATTAGAGGCGGTTATGGGAAACAATACATCAGTTCGTACGGATGTAATACGCCGAACAGAAGCACATTGGTTTTATTTCCCATTTTATGGAAGAAAATAGTGATATATATTATACCATTAACATAAAAACATATCATTAAATGTATTATAATAGTGTTATTACTAATTATATTTTAAAAAATATTTCAATGTGGTAGATGAATAATTAAAACTAAAACATTCAGTTCATATTTATATGACTTTCTCAGACAACCTCCAAATATATACTTCATAAGACATATAAGGGTTTTATTATAACCTACATAAGGCCTCTAAAATGTGTGGTGATAGTTTTATAAATTTTTTGGGTAAGAAATTGCCTATAAATAGATCTTTATGTGTTTAGATTATAGGATAAGTTTGGAGGGACTCTATGGAAATACATAACATATTAAATTAATATAAATTAATTTTCAGGGAATAATTGTTTGAAATTGATATAATTTCAATATAGTTGAGGATGAGTCACAATAATCTCATTACAATAATATTTTAAAAAGATTTCAATTTTTTCCCATCATATTTTTTAACCCCTTCTAGAGACTTCTACATTTGTCATGATATCAAAATTTTCACTCATTAATAGTCAATAAAATTACAATAAAAGTAAAATTTATAAATAATTAAACCATGATTGATATTTTCCACCATAAATTATTAACTTGGACATGTATAGGAACATTTTTAATTTTGAATCATTTAATAAAATATTTTAAATAATAAAATATCATTGATGTCATTTTTTGAAATTGAATAAATATAATAATATATTATATTTATAAGTATTATAAAATAGTCCAAAATAACATGTTTTAATTTATTAATTAGTTGTGTTATTAATATAACAAACAAAATTTTTTAAGGGTTTTTTATTATTTTAATCATTATCATTTAGCATAAAACATTGTTAACCAATTTACACCTTAATTGTGTTAATGACTTATTAAATATTAAATGGTTTTAATTTTACTTATATGGAAATATGTGTTATAAATGGAAAAGTAATTATATGATCAAGAATATATCAACCTAATTATTATCTGACATATTTTTATCGTATTAAATAATATAGTAATATATTATTTGATATAAAAAATCCATAATTTCATTTTGATATTATTCACTTAATGTGACATTAATATTTTCAAGATAATAATTGAATTAAAATATAAAATTTTCACACATAAATTATATGTTATGTTAGTTTTTAATATTTATAGAAACTATTGTTGATTCAACATATAGAAGTTTTATTATTTTCTAAATCATTTCCTTGATTATTCTAGAGCATGTGCAAGCTCCCTATCGATGTTGCAGAATAATTTAAAACTCTTATATTATCACAAAAAATAAAAATTAAATTACCAAAAATAAAAAAATTATATTTAAAATAGTACTTTTTTAGTTAAAAATAATCTTTAATATTGTTCAAAAAATATTCAAAATATTCGAAGAAAAAGAAAAACTTTTTTATATTTATCTTTTATTTATAATATTATAAAGTATAAAATCAATGATAAATGTAAAAAAAATTATTTTAAATGTTTTTTTCAGGATAAAACAGACTCAAAAAAATGAAATTAATGTACATTTATGGTCATTTTTAGTCCTTATAATATTTTTTAAAACCTCATTATAAAATTTTTCATTTACCATTTAAATAAATATATATTATTGTAACTATTAATATTGAACCAAATTTTTGATTCAATTATTACCTAATATTAAATATGATAATTTACAAATTGAAATTATTTCTTTGAAAAAAAATTAAGGAAAATTGTTTTATAATTTTGATTCAAATAATATTTATTAAATTATAAATAATTAATGATTGATAATTTGATTTTAAAACTTATCAAATATAAAATATGATTTTTTAATATCATGAAATGAGAAGATAGTTTTTAATAAAAATATGTACATTTCACTATTCATTGAAATCATATTATTTTTAGCGAATTATAAAAACATTATACTATGATAACTTTAACTTGACTATCTCAATAATGATATCATTTTTATCGAATAAATTTTCCAAAAATACAATAAATTAGTTAAAATATTGACTAATAAAATGAAATAAACCCCGTATTTGAAGAAAAAATATTTTTCATGCACAAAATGACTTAACTAATTTCTTTTCACAAGAAAAATAAATAAACTTTTTTTAGAATATGAACATCATATATATTTTATAATATGGAAAATTCTATTTATAAACACCAACTTAATATAATAGTTATAAATATAAAATTAAAATATTAATATTTCATGATTCATTGTCGCTCAATATCATGTGTTTTATATTCTATTGAACATAGTGTTATTTTAAAATCTTAAGATATTAAATTTCCCATAATTATTAAATTACAAACATTCAATTTGAAATGTTCTTGGATATTCAGTGGTTTCCCATTTGAAATTACCTTTTTTAATGTCCGTTGTCTTATAATTTTTTAATAAAACACCCTTTTGAAAAGATAAGAAAGGAAGTACGATGTTCATATTCATAAACAAAATATATGTTTCAAAAAATAATAATATTAGTAAGATGTGAAAAGTATACATGTTAGAAAATTTAATGTCAAAATAATAATTATGAGAGTCCAAGAACAATAATCACCGGAAAGTGAAAGATCGTGATAATGTAAATGAACAAAAAACCATAAATAAATGAGTTTTCAAATGACTGCTGATTTTTCATAATCAAAGACAATATGATAAAAAATTGTTTCATGATATTTTTTATAGATTTGAGGAAATATTTTATCATGTAGTCTAATAATAAACATAAATAAACATTCATGATAAGTATAATTTCATCTTTTTATAAATTTTAACCACAATATCATTTTTTATCCAATTAATGCATATTCAAGATGGAATCTTCATACTAAATGAACTAAAATAAATGTCTAATGTATCACACAATCCATAAAATAATAAGAAGTTATTCCTCATGTTTTTTCCCATTAAAGAGAACCAAAATTATTAGACCAATATAATATAATTCCCAAAAGGAATGAAAATACATATGATGAAATACAGAATTAATCTCTAAATCCAAAATAATGACAACCAAATCTTAACATAGACCATCAAAAATATTTTTTCCTTAACATTTATCATAATGTTCATGAAAATTTATAAACCAAAAATCTAAAAGTATTATTTTAAATACTCTACTGAGAATAATTTAACATTTATGACCAATCAACATTAATAAATAATATTGTCTTATACCAACAATTTATATATACCTAAATCAAATAATCTACAAAATATAAAACTTAATACTGTAAATAACCAAAATCACAATAAAGACACATTAAAATCATATATTCTTAAAAATTATAATTCAACTTTAATTCTTCAAATAAAATCCAATATTACGTGATAGTTTTCTATTGACCATAACTATAAAATGCCCCACCAAGATAATAGTCAAATTATTATAAAATAACATTATTCATTATAAAAAAAAAATTCAATACAATTTATAAATATATAATACATCTTAGTTTCCAAAATTTTAATAACCCATAATTATATAAATATTAAAGATTATATGAATAAAATAATTTATCGACAACTATGTATATAAAATTATAGAATGTAATGGAATTATTCCAAATATGAAATTATCACATGTTAACATTTAGGTTTATATAAACATCAAACATGTATCAAAAGTCATTAAATGTGTCCATGGGTCTACTATTAAATGAAACATCAATCGATTTTTAATTATTTTAAACTTTTGGTCACCCATAAAACTATTACTATGTGATAACTCATAAATACCTATATGTAGACACCTAAATCAAAAAATGTTCTTCATAATCAATTAATGATTATTTTTTATCTAAATACTTAAAACATCATTTATATGATCAAAAATATGAATCATGACATGAGATTCATTATTATAGAAACATAACAGAACATGTAATCGATACATTTCAAATGTTAATCTCATTTTTCTCATCTTCAACTATAATGAAATTGTTCATTTATAAACATTAATTTGTGGTCCTGATGATCATTTTTTTTGAGATTTCCCCCTAAAATTCTGATTTTCATTATTCATCTACTCCGTAAATTAAAAATAATTAATTAATACATTGTGAATAAATTTATCCCACATAATGATCATAACTAAAATCTTTCTTTTTCCTTGGAATATTATTGATTTATTCCCTCCTTTACTATATAAAAAACATCTTACCATTATTTTACTATATTTCCCAAGATGATTCATCTCATGTTCTTAAAAAATAAAATCTCACATTTTTTTAGATTTCTGATCTTCATCATGTAAACATCCATTAAACCTTGTTTTTTATTATTTGTTGAAGTAGGAATCTCACCTAGGTTCTTGTTATTGATCATAAATCCTGAGATCTAGTCATGAAAATCCAAAATAATTTTCATTTACTCTCTAATCCCATTTAGTATTACCCATATAAAAAATGCTTTATTCTTTGAATCTATTGTTAAATTTTTTTTCTTGTTCCAAACATTTAATAAATTGAAAATATGGTGGTACTATATTAACAAAATATAATAAACCACCTCATAGGGGGGATAAACAACATGAAATCTTTCACTATTTTATCTTCAATTGAACTATTTTCATTGATTTGAAATTACCATAATTCTCAAAAAAAACATTTCTGGTTACAGATGACTTTTAAATTTTGATTATATTATATCCTAAAATATAAATTTATCTACACCTTCTCTTTAATACCAACTATAACGAATTTTCCCAAAATAATATTTAAATTGATTATTTAGAAAATAATTCACTTTATCTCATTTCGAATAAATAAAGTCAATATATTTTGTAAAAAACTCTTAATATCCATTTCCCATAATATAAATCATTTAAAATATAACATATTTTAATTCTTGAAAAATATTTAAGATTTTCATCGTGTATTTTTTTATCAAACTCATAAATTAGCAGTGTGAAATGATTTTAAAAATATATATTATGAATAAAACATTATGTAAGGGACATACAAAATATGAACAATGAAACACATTATTCAAGTTTAAACACATAAAATAAAATAAAAATATTTTTTCCTTTAGTATAAAAAACATTAGTCTCAAATAATTTTTTACCTACACATAAAATCACATTCACTACAGAATTTTGTTTTTTTATAAATCAAGTTATTTGAAAATAAAAAATCATAATCATAATTATGAGTAATACATAAAAATATTATAAGAATCAAAAATTATTTTCTTAAAGGTGATATTAATTGTTCCTTAAAATCAAAATATCATTAGCTTATATTTTTTTAATAAATCAATTTCTATGAAACCCCATTATAAAATAGAGAAAATAATTATAGGTTCCTTGGTATATCATATTAATGTAAACCTTTCAAGAGGAATAAATAATACCAGAAAACATTTAAAATAATTTTAGGTAAAACATCATCATTCCCAATGAACTGTAGAGGTATACCAAGATTAATTAGTCATGAAAAAAGTTTGTGGGGATTTAAATATATAAAAAACAAATAATATTATGAACTTTTCTAAATATATGTATGGAAGAAGAATATTTACTCCCATGAGGAGCTTCACATTGTTTTAACCTAGAAATTATTATTCACTTAAACTAGTTTTTTTATTAATTCTATAAATGAAATGAAATTTTAGTAAATAAATAAAATGGTAAAATTATATTGACATGAAAGTAATGAATAATATTATAAAAGTAAGAACATTGTCATTTTGGTTTGGTTTATGGGTATTTTCATTCTCTTTATTGGAGTTTAAATTTAGTTTGATAGTTTAATCAAGAAATATCACAGATAAACTACTATTTTTTTATATATTGGTTTCAACTATTGAATATATTTAGAAATATAATTTTTAAATCCTCCTGTAATCAATGTCAATGAGACACACCAATCAAGAGTGTCACATATTCAAGGACCCAGATCAATCATTTTCCATTTCATCCACTGAATGGATCAACTAAATCAAAAGAATAGATTTTGTCCTATATAAGGGAGTAAATATTAATAAAATTATAAAAATGAATTTTAGTTTAGTATCATGGTGGAAATCTCCACACTCATTCATTTCACTCTTGGTCAACAAAAACCTAAATTTAAATTGATTTTAATAGTAGAATAAATAGAAAACACCACATACCTTCCATAGGAAAATGATTAGGTTAGCCCCTCAGTTTTTAGATTAAGAGTTCATGTTAGATAGAATATAAAGAGAATATTAAAAATAATAATTAATAAAGAAGAAAAATAAAAAATAAAATTCAAGAAGGAAATGGAAGTATAATAAGATAGCGATATAGACTAAGAATAAATTTAAATAAAAATAAAAATACATATATATAAATGAATAGATTGGAGGAAAAATATTAAGATTAAGAGAATAAGAATAGGAGAACAAGATAAATAATAATAAGAAGGATAAAGAGAACTAAATGGAAAATTCATTATTTGTATTTATAAAATAAATAAAAATAAATATATAAGAAATGAAACTAAACAAAATAATAATAAAAAGAAAAAAAATGAACAAAAATAGTAGAAGAATCCTTGATCATGGACTTGTTACCAACGACCTCTCCTTCCAATGGATTTTATCTCCATATAATGCATGTCTACCCCTCTATTTATAGGCAGTGAGGATTGCCTCAAAATTCCTTCTATGCTTGAGGTCTTTTGGCATTAAAAAAATAAAAAATAGAAGATATAATCCCCCTAATATTCGTGTGGTTGTATCAAAAATAGAATCACCTAAATAATTTGTGTGTTCAAACCCTCTTATAAAATAGTTTTGGTGTAACGACCCAAAATTTCATTAATGGAAAATCCCTCTTGATCCAGTTAAATGTTTCTTTATGTTTTTATATGATGTCAACTTCTTTAGTTTAACATTAAGATTTGTGACCGTTACTTTTATAGCCGTTGAACAGTGATCATCTGGGTAGTTTAAATATAAGGCTTTAACGAACCAATTTTCTACTCAGACAAAGGAAGCGATGGCCTCATCCAGTAGAATTGCCCCTTACGAAGCCCATTTGTCGGAGCTCGGTAAAGAGGTGGCGTCTTTGGGCTTTGCCCTTGACCAAGCCCAAGCTGAGCTTCATCAAGTCAAGCTCGAACGTGATCGTCTACGGGAAAAATGGAAGTTGATAGAGATTACCACTCGAGCGATGTTATCCGAGCAGCCCCAAGAGTCTGTCACCATCGCGCACCTTACCCTTAGGTCTTATGCGGCTATTTTAAGGGGTTATGTAACAAATAAGTAGAACCATGTTCATGTACATTATTTTTTTTTTATATAATAATGAATATAATTTCTAGTCATTTTTGATACTTTGTAATTAGTTTTTAAAGTACAAATGGTGTTTTTAGTTATTATTTAATTAAGAATTATATTTTATTAAATTAAAGGATTTTTGAATTAAATAATATTTTAATAAAATATTATTATTAATATTAAATTAATTAAATATAAATGATCTTATAATTTTATGAATGCAATTAAAATTTTTATTAAGGTTTGAAAGCCATTTCTGTCAAAACCCGTGATTTTTTTTATAAATGTCGGTTTTTATTTTAAAAGTGAAAATTCACATATTTAGAAAATTATTTAGATAAAATAAGTATTATTTTTGGAATCAGGACGTCGAAATTATCCAACGGTGAATTTTTCATAATTTTCTGAGACAGTCAAATTTTTGGGTAAAAATTAAATACCATTTAAATATATAATGTGTTTTATGACATCATAATGACCCAATGGTGATGTAATAAAATACCATAATCCTTAGTTTCGGCCAATATATGTTTTATCATTAAAATAATGAGGTTTTGGGTTTGTTTGACTCACTTTTCAAAGCATTAATGGAGCCCTCAAGACTTATTCAACACTTTGCCTTTTTAAATTAATTTCCATGGGAGTGTGACTCACCTCCACATAAGCAACCCTATTTTTTTAATAAGTTCGGACCTTGGCCTTATAAAATGTTATTTTCCTCTCTCCTTTTCCAGAAACCATGGGCAAATACCATGGGATGGTTTGTGGTTTGGATTATTTTAATATAAGGGGTCCCAAACCTAAATAATAAAGAATTCTCTCACCTTTCCTATATAAACCCACCCAAGCTCCCACTTCCTCCTCACTCAAAGCCCTTGAAGTTCGTCCAACCTCTGCCCTACTCTCTCTAGAATCCTCTCAAGGTGCCCCAAGCTCCCAAGAAGCCTCTCACAAGCCTCTCTCTAGCCTTTGGAAGCACACTTCCAAGTAAGGGTTTTTCTTCCTTTCTCATTTTTATCAATTTTATTTAAGTTGTATTGCCTTTTTAATTTCAATTATGAATGTCGGGGTATGGTTTCGCACCTCCCCAATACTGCCCTATTATTGTTTGAATGATGGGAGACCCCTTTCTCTCTCATTAAATGCCTCCCATGTACACCCGTTACTATGCCGAAATTCCGAAAGGAGCTTCTCTCTCTTCTTTTATATTCAAGCAATACTTTTGTATCATGAATCTAAATTCCATTTCTATTGTTGGGACATGTATATATATGATCTCCTTACTGTCCATTACATGTAAATATGATGAGGAACCCCTTTCTCTCTCATCAACCTTTTTATGAATTCTTATGTCACGCCGTTACGCCGCCGAAATCGCACCGATTTTCTAAGCCAATGTCTTTGTGTAGTGAATACCATGCCCATTTCTCCATCAAGGGTATTCACCTTTATGCACATTTACTTATTGATTGTAAAGCTTCATGTATGAATTCCACATTCCTTTATCGTGGAATAAATGATTATGTTTTATGAATCCATGTTTTATGATCCATGTGGCACACTTATGCATGAAATGAAATGTTTAAGAAGGGTGCGCCCTGATAGCGCTCCAATGCATTGGGTAAAGTATAGTATCATGATACGTCATGTGAAATGAGTGTTGACTCATGCTAATTCAAGTGCAACGAGGGTTTACTCGTGCTTCAAGTGCAATGAGGGTTTACTCATGCTCCATGTGCAATGAGCCTTGGCTCATGCTAATTCAATGTTAAGTGTTGTTGCCACATTTCCATGTTATGATTATCATGCTTTATCATGCCTTTATGTTCATGTCTCTCTTATGTTCTATTGATATGCCTATTGCCTAACATGTATTGTACTCCTCATGTTATTCATTATGTACTCCCTTACTGGGCTTTATAGCTCACCCTTTTCTTATGCATGTCCTCAGGTTATCCCATGCAATGCTAAGTACGAAGGAATGTAGTGGTCATGTAAAGGAAGTTTTCAATAAGGATGTTGTATTTCAAGTTTAAAGTTTTTATGTAATGATCCTAAGCCCCAAAGACACTAAACCTCTCTATCTTCTTTGTTGTATCAAGTGAAGTTTTATGTAATAAAGCATGTTTAAGTTGTAATAAAAAGCAGGGTTGTCATAGTTGGTATCAGAGGGAGGTTTAGTTATTTTTGGGATTAGGAAACCCAAGTAAAGCCTTAGATACAAGACTAAGCATAATAAAAACATCCCTAAGTTTTGGTAAATACTAAGTAAGTGGTTTATCAAACAAATACATCCCTGTCTGGATACGAGCAGGTAGAGGCGGCTCTGGCACAGATGTATCCTAGGGGTAAAACCCGAAAACACCGCTTTGAGCTAGACTCGAACGGGAACTGGTGCATGACAACGGGCCTTGCTGCACTCTTGGTTACGACACTCCCGGGGGATATGTTTTGATAAATTCACAATCTTAGTATGAACCCTTATTAAGGGAAAAATGCCCCTAAGAATATATGTTAGAAGGAAGATCATGAAAAGCCTGGATTGAATCCTATAGACTCATGAGTTGAAGAGATTAAAGTTTATTTATAAGTCATCAACTTTTGTCTTTGGATTACCCTTTATGTGTTACCCCTAACTTTCCTTTTATTCCAGCCAATGGCCGGTAATAGGAGAACTCGGGCTAACAACCGTTGTGAAGATCAGTGTGAGGATTGTACTAATGAGATGCCCAATCCGATGGGAGCGGGAATCGCGAACTTTGTCACGCTTCTCTCTCAGCTAACTCAAGTTTTGAATAGAAACACTGGTCAAGAGGAACGTTCAACCCCCCCTAAGAAAGAACAAGTCGCTATTGAAAGCTTCATGAGACAAAGGCCTCCTACTTTTAGTGGATCATCCGATCCCACGATTGCTGAACAATGGATCAACTCCATTGAAAAGATATTCTCCATCCTCCAATGCTCTGAAAAAGAGAAGGTTCTCCTGGCGGCTTATCGTATGGAGGGTGAAGCTGATCAATGGTGGACGTTGATCAAAAATACGAAGCCTGAGGAGGAGATCGAGGCTTTGGAATGGAAGGTATTCCGGAAGATGTTTTTCGATAAATATTTTCCACGCACCCTCCGTCTTAAGATGGAAAGGGACTTCCTTTCCCTCAAGCAGAAAGATGAGGAATCTGTGGGAGCGTACGAGGCAAACTTCACAAGGCTTGCACGATACGCTTCCGGCTTTGTCGTTACCCCCGAATGCAAGGTTGACCGCTTCTTTGGTGGGCTGAAGCCTAGCTTGCGGAAAGCATTAGCGATCCGTGACTTCGACAGCTATGAGGAGATTGTCCGATGTGCCCTTAAGGTTGAAATGGAGATCGGAGAATCACAGGGGTATCATGGGGACAAGAAGCGGAAGGTGGACTTCAATGCTGGTGGTCCGATGGATAAATCCAACGGCGCTAAGAAATTCCAGCACCCCACTTGCCAAAAGTGTGGAAAGAAGCACCCTGGGAATTGCCTTAGGGGGACAAGAAAATGCTTCAAGTGTGGAAGAGAAGGGCACCTAGCTGTTAACTGTCAGCATGAAGGACCCGCGGCTGTGACGGAGGGGAGGAACGCTCCGTTCGAACCTCAACGCGTTGTTCAATGCTTCAAATGCAAAGAACCGGGTCATTTTGCGAATCAGTGCCCTAATCCAAGGGTTATCGGAGGCAATCAACAACCTCCAAGACAGCAAGGAAGAGCTTTTGCCATCACTTCTGCCGAAGTGAACCCCGACAACGAAGTGGTGACAGGTACGCTAGTTATTCATTCAAGAATAGCGAACGTACTTTTTGATTCAGGTTCTACGCATTCTTTTATATCTCAAAAGTTTAGTAGAATAATCCCTGCACCACCACAAATCATGGGAGTAAAGATGTCGGTGAGTACGGCAAATGGGGCAATCATTGCATCCCATGAGTATAAGTCCTCCCCTGTTATAATCTGTGGATTGAATTTCCCGGCGAACCTCGTCATACTCCCTTTGGTGGAATTTGATGCAATTCTTGGCATGGATTGGCTTTCCTTATATAGAGCCAACATAAATTGTCGGGAGAGGGAAATCACACTCCATATGGAGAATCGACCCCCGATTCTTTACAAGTGTCAGGAGGAAGATGAATCTCCTTTAGCTCCATCATCTCAAGCATGGATATTACTGCCTTATGAGCACGCATATCTGGCTCAGATGAATGAGTCCAAGGAAGAAACCACCCTTGAAGAAATGCCTATTGTGAGGGAATTCGCTGAAGTATTTCCCGAGGAACTTCCTGGTCTTCCTCCAAGAAGAGATGTTGAGTTCTCAATTGAACTTATACCTGGGGCGCTACCAATATCCAAGACTCCATATAGAATGGCTGTTGTTGAGCTTGAAGAGCTGAAGAAACAACTACAGGAGAATCTGGATAAAGGGTTTATACGCCCAAGTGCATCACCATGGGGTGCACCAGTCCTCTTCGTCAAGAAGAAGGATGGGTCAATGCGGCTTTGCATCGATTATCGTGAACTTAACAAAATCACGATAAAGAACAAGTATCCTCTCCCAAGAATCGATGACTTGTTTGATCAGCTGCGTGGAGCTCAATACTTCTCCAAGGTCGACTTGCGGTCGGGATATTATCAAGTAAGGGTGAAGAAGGAAGATATCCCCAAGACTGCTTTTCGTACAAGGTACGGGCACTATGAATTCATAGTAATGCCTTTTGGACTCACCAATACTCCAGCAATATTCATGGACTTGATGAATATAGTCTTTAGAGATTACCTAGATAAATTTGTGGTAGTCTTTATAGATGATATTCTGATATACTCCAAAACCAAGGAGGACCATGAGGAGCATTTAAGAACTGTACTGGAGACTTTGCGCAAGGAGAAGCTCTATGCCAAGTACATCAAGTGTGAGTTCTGGTTGAAGGAGGTCTCATTCTTGGGCCATATCATCACAAGCAATGGGATATCTGTGGACCCCTCCAAAACAGATGCAATTGAGGGATGGCCGAGGCCAACATCGGTAACTGATATCCGTAGCTTCTTGGGGTTAGCTGGATATTATCGACGATTTGTGAGAAACTTCTCACGATTGTCCAACCCTCTTACCAAGATAACTCGAAAGGGAGTAAAGTTTGCTTGGAGTGATGAATGCGAAGAAAGCTTCAAGGAGTTGAAAAGGAGGCTTATCACTGCACCTGTGCTCACTTTACCCACAAGTGGGGAGCTTTTTGTGGTATTCAGTGATGCTTCGAAGAAGGGCTTAGGATGTGTGCTGATGCAGAATGATAAAGTGATATCCTATGCCTCAAGGCAGTTGAAAATCCATGAGCGAAATTATCCAACGCATGATCTGGAGTTGGCGGCGGTGATCTTCGCCTTGAAAATCTGGCGGCATTATCTCTATGGGGAGAAATGTGAGATATATACTGACCACAAGAGTCTTAAATATATATTCACACAGAAAGAGCTTAATATGCGCCAGAGAAGATGGATAGAGCTCATCAAGGATTATGACTGTTCAATACATTACCACCCTGGGAAGGCGAACAAGGTGGCGGATGCCCTAAGTAGAAAGGATCCAGCAATTCTATCAATGATGAGAATTGAGAAGGATCCAATCTTCTTAGACTTGATGAAGATGGACGTGGGAATCATAAAGAAGGGAACATCATCAATCCTTTCACAAATGATTGCTCAAACATCTCTTTTGGAAAGGTTAAAGGATGCTCAAAGGGATGATGCGAGAATCCAAGAAAAAGTGGAAGCTATCAAAAAGGGAAAATCCTCAGAGTTTAATGTTAATGAAGAAGGAATTGTGCGGTTTGGGAAAAGACTATGTGTCCCATCATGTTCGGAGCTGAAGAAGGAACTTTTGGATGATGCACATAGTTCAAATTTCTCTATTCACCCAGGGAGCACAAAGATGTATCGAGATCTCCGAGAAAACTTTTGGTGGGATAATATGAAGAAGGAGATCGCCGAATATACATAAAAGTGCCTGGTGTGTCAGCAAGTGAAGGCAGAGAGGCAGAAGTCTAAGGGGATGATGCAACCATTGCCCATACCAGAATGGAAATGGGAGAACATCACCATGGACTTCGTCACTGGACTTCCAAGGACATCCAAAAGCAACAATGCAATCTGGGTTATTGTGGATCGTCTTACAAAGACTGCACACTTCATTGCTATTCGAGAGGACTTCTCTTTGGATCAACTGGCACGGATATATATCAGGGAAGTGGTACGGTTGCATGGAGTACCACTATCTATTGTGTCTGACCGAGATCCAAGATTTACCTCTAAGTTTTGGAAGAGTCTTCAACATGCTCTGAATACTGAACTGAACTTCAGTACGGCCTATCATCCTCAAACTGATGGCCAATCCGAGCGGACTATCCAAACACTTGAGGATATGTTGAGAGCGTGCTCAATGGACTTTAAAGGAGGATGGGATCAACATCTTCCTCTAGTTGAGTTCTCTTATAATAATAGTTTCCACTCGAGCATCCAAATGGCACCATATGAAGCCCTGTATGGGAAAAGGTGTAGAACACCGGCATGTTGGGATGAGGTCGGTGAACGTAAGCTGCTTGGACCAGAAATGGTCGAAGAAATGGTGGAGAAGGTGAAAACCATTCAGCAGCATATCAAGGCAGCCCAAAGTCGACAGAAGAGTTATGCAGATAATCGTCGACGAGACCTTGAGTTTAAAGTCGGAGACATGGTGTTTTTACGCATATCTCCGTGGAAGAAGGTCATGAGGTTTGGAAAGAAAGGGAAGTTAAGTCCAAGGTACATCGGCCCCTTCGAGATTCTTGATCGTGTTGGGGCTGTGGCCTATCGACTAGCACTTCCACCTACTATGGCCAAGGTGCATGATGTCTTCCATGTATCCCTCTTAAGGAAGTACATACCAGACCCTTCACATGTACTCTCTTCTGAGGTGGTACAATTAGAAGACGATCTTTCTTATGAGGAGCAACCAGTGAAGATCTTAGATCGTAGAGAAAAAGTTCTACGAAATAAGACAATGCCCCTCGTCAAGGTGTTGTGGAGAAACCACAAGTTTGAAGAAGCAACTTGGGAGTCGGAGGATATGATGAAGCTAAGTTACCCACATTTGTTTTAGTGTGGGAAAAGGAAAATTTCGAGGGCGAAATTTCTTAAGGGGGGAATGTTGTAACGACCCAAAATTTCATTAATGGAAAATCCCTCTTGATCCAGTTAAATGTTTCTTTATGTTTTTATATGATGTCAACTTCTTTAGTTTAACGTTAAGATTTGTGACCGTTACTTTTATAGCCGTTGAACAGTGATCATCTGGGTAGTTTAAATATAAGGCTTTAACGAACCAATTTTCTACTCAGACAAAGGAAGCGATGGCCTCATCCAGTAGAATTGCCCCTTACGAAGCCCATTTGTCGGAGCTCGGTAAAGAGGTGGCGTCTTTGGGCTTTGCCCTTGACCAAGCCCAAGCTGAGCTTCATCAAGTCAAGCTCGAACGTGATCGTCTACGGGAAAAATGGAAGTTGATAGAGATTACCACTCGAGCGATGTTATCCGAGCAGCCCCAAGAGTCTGTCACCATCGCGCACCTTACCCTTAGGTCTTATGCGGCTATTTTAAGGGGTTATGTAACAAATAAGTAGAACCATGTTCATGTACATTATTTTTTTTTTATATAATAATGAATATAATTTCTAGTCATTTTTGATACTTTGTAATTAGTTTTTAAAGTACAAATGGTGTTTTTAGTTATTATTTAATTAAGAATTATATTTTATTAAATTAAAGGATTTTTGAATTAAATAATATTTAAATAAAATATTATTATTAATATTAAATTAATTAAATATAAATGATCTTATAATTTTATGAATGCAATTAAAATTTTTATTAAGGTTTGAAAGCCATTTCTGTCAAAACCGGTGATTTTTTTTATAAATGTCGGTTTTTATTTTAAAAGTGAAAATTCACATATTTAGAAAATTATTTAGATAAAATAAGTATTATTTTTGGAATCAGGACGTCGAAATTATCCAACGGTGAATTTTTCATAATTTTCTGAGACAGTCAAATTTTTGGGTAAAAATTAAATACCATTTAAATATATAATGTGTTTTATGACATCATAATGACCCAATGGTGATGTAATAAAATACCATAATCCTTAGTTTCGGCCAATATATGTTTTATCATTAAAATAATGAGGTTTTGGGTTTGTTTGACTCACTTTTCAAAGCATTAATGGAGCCCTCAAGACTTATTCAACACTTTGCCTTTTTAAATTAATTTCCATGGGAGTGTGACTCACCTCCACATAAGCAACCCTATTTTTTTAATAAGTTCGGACCTTGGCCTTATAAAATGTTATTTTCCTCTCTCCTTTTCCAGAAACCATGGGCAAATACCATGGGATGGTTTGTGGTTTGGATTATTTTAATATAAGGGGTCCCAAACCTAAATAATAAAGAATTCTCTCACCTTTCCTATATAAACCCACCCAAGCTCCCACTTCCTCTTCACTCAAAGCCCTTGAAGTTCGTCCAACCTCTGCCCTACTCTCTCTAGAATCCTCTCAAGGTGCCCCAAGCTCCCATGAAGCCTCTCACAAGCCTCTCTCTAGCCTTTGGAAGCACACTTCCAAGTAAGGGTTTTTCTTCCTTTCTCATTTTTGTCAATTTTCTTTAAGTTGTATTGCCTTTTTAATTTCAATTATGAATGTTGGGGTATGGTTTCGCACCTCCCCCATACTGCCCTATTATTGTTTGAATGATGGGAGACCCCTTTCTCTCTCATTAAATGCCTCCCATGTACACCCGTTACTATGCCGAAATTCCGAAAGGAGCTTCTCTCTCTTCTTTTATATTCAAGCAATACTTTTGTATCATGAATCTAAATTCCATTTCTATTGTTGGGACACGTATATATATGATCCCCTTACTGTCCATTACATGTAAATATGATGAGGAACCCGTTTCTCTCTCATCAACCTTTTTATGAATTCTTATGTCACGCCGTTACGCCGCCGAAATCGCACCGATTTTCTAAGCCAATGTCTTTGTGTAGTGAATACCATGCCCATTTCTCCATCAAGGGTATTCACCTTTATGCACATTTACTTATTGATTGTAAAGCTTCATGTATGAATTCCACATTCCTTTATCGTGGAATAAATGATTATGTTTTATGAATCCATGTTTTATGATCCATGTGGCACACTTATGCATGAAATGAAATGTTTAAGAAGGGTGCGCCCTGATAGCGCTCCAATGCATTGGGTAAAGTATAGTATCATGATACGTCATGTGCAATGAGTGTTGACTCATGCTAATTCAAGTGCAACGAGGGTTTACTCGTGCTTCAAGTGCAATGAGGGTTTACTCATGCTCCATGTGCAATGAGCCTTGGCTCATGCTAATTCAATGTTAAGTGTTGTTGCCACATTTCCATGTTATGATTATCATGCTTTATCATGCCTTTATGTTCATGTCTCTCTTATGTTCTATTGATATGCCTATTGCCTAACATGTATTGTACTCCTCATGTTATTCATTATGTACTCCCTTACTGGGCTTTATAGCTCACCCTTTTCTTATGCATGTCCTCAGGTTATCCCATGCAATGCTAAGTACGAAGGAATGTAGTGGTCATGTAAAGGAAGTTTTCAATAAGGATGTTGTATTTCAAGTTTAAAGTTTTTATGTAATGATCCTAAGCCCCAAAGACACTAAACCTCTCGATCTTCTTTGTTGTATCAAGTGAAGTTTTATGTAATAAAGCATGTTTAAGTTGTAATAAAAAGCAGGGTTGTCATATTTGGCCTTGGTTTGCATGTTGTGAACGGTCTCAGTGTGGAAGTTCCATGTTCCAGGTGAGGAAGTGGTGAAGTTCATTATGTGGTTAGTGGTGGTTCATTCTCCGCCATTACATTAGACTTCATAGTTTCTAGATGGAACATCAAAAAGGGATCCATGGGGATCAGCTCAACTTATGAGAATAGTTCATGGAATACATCTGTTTTAATAGTGGAGATCAAGCATGAGATTGTGATCTCTATCAACTTCTATGGTGGGTTTCTAGTGGTTCATTAGTGGTGGGCTGAGGATGAAGGTGGCAGTACTAGAGGATCCTGGTGGTTGATCATGTCTGATGAATGGTATTGAAGTGGAATAGAATATTACCAATATAGAAATGAATAATAATCTTTGAACATTATCCCATTTATAAATGGATCAATTATCTTTTAAAATGAAATCAATATGTGACACAACATAGAAGCCCACACTGGGGTGTTCTCTGAGAACCACTTGCACATAAAAGTAAAGAGACAGACAGTGCGTGTGGACCAACTGAGGCTTATCCCCCCCCATATCTCTAGTGTTATTCACTCCTCAATGGCCACATGCCTGAATGAGATTGGTCCCACATTGGTTTCTTATCCCTTCCACTGGAAAAACATCCTCTATTATTGTGCTTAGTCGACCATATCTCCTTGATTCAGGTATGTTGTGTGCCTTCCATGTTTTAAGGGATTCCTTGGCCAAAAACATTTTTTGAAAAAACCATGACTATGAAATCATAATAATTCATCATAAAAACTATTAAGAAAATAAAAATAATAATATTTAAATAAAAAAACTATAAATTCAAATTTATAATTTCATTCCCATTAAATCAATTTTTTTATTTTCGATTTATAATATATTCACAAAACATTTAATTTTCAATTCCAATAAAAAATATTTAAAATAATATAAAAATTATTTAAAAAAATTGAATTAAATTTGAGTGTTTCACCTTTAATTTCCATTAAAAATCTTAAAAATATCATTTTGTGCCCTTAATTAATGTTTTTTTGATATTGATATATCTATTTAATTTAAAACCAGATTTTTGAAACACCAATACTGAGAACAAAAGAAAATTATGGGTTTTCTTTATAGAAAACAAGGAATCATATATAGAAATAAACATATAGAATAATATTTTTATTAGAAATAAAATCCATCGATGATTTATATGTTAAAATATAATATTCCATTTACCTTTTTTAAAATAATGTTAAATTCATCCATATGAAATTTAAAAAATGTTCTATTTAAGAACCATTGAATGAATTTTCAAATATATATATATCTATATATAATTAACTTTAAATTTATTTAATTCCATAAAAATAATTTTTATTTTTTAATACCATGGAAATTTAAGAAAATGATTTATAAAATAATTCTTTTAAACATTATAAACATTTTTTTAAAGTAATGTGTCTCTTACTTTAAGTTAGACTCATCATATAAATTCATTATCCTTAAGAATAATAAAAATATGTTAGTTAAATTAATGATTAAGAACATTTCTCATTCTTATCATTCTTTTTTATTTTATTATTACCATTTATATTCAAATACACATTCAATTAAATTCAAGTTGTATGTTTTGAAGATATTCTGCTCATATGTCCAAAATGTATTCAAAATGTTTAATATGGAAAAATATTTCATCATTCCATAATATCTAGGATAATAATAATAACATAACTATAAATTTTATAGATAAATTATAAATTTGACTCCAATCATGACATATGGTTATTAAAAATGAACTTTGTTACAATCATGGAGACATTATACTATACATAAACATGGTTAATGATTCAATTATTTTAAGAATGTGATAGAAAAGGGTAAGAATAAATTTAAAATTCAAAAAATGTTATTATAATTTATATGTCATGTCCATTACAAAAAACTCATATATAGTGTCCAAATGATTTGATTAGAAAACATTAATCACAGAGCTTCATGGAAGAGTTAATCCAAAAAAACAAACGCATTATGATAAGATTGTTAATGGTAGGAAATGTAAGAAAATAAATGATATATTTTCCATATAAACTAATAACTATTTCATGAATATCGTATATATATATATAAACTAAAAGAATCACTATAAACATTAATGAGTGATGATGATGGAAAACAAATTAGACAGGTTTTTGAGGTGGTAGTATACCATAAACATAAATGATTGTTTTGTTTCCCATTTGATGGAATATAATATGGATATAGGTAATAAAATAAAATAAAAAATTCCATATTCTATAAAATATTCTATTATTATTATTTCTCTATTTTTGAATAACATTTTAAAGAGTTAAGAGAATAAATAAAATATAATTTGATTAAAATTTATACCTCTTCTTCAAAAAACCTCAATTTCAATAAAATTTATGACATATAATGTTCTTACGCAGAAAATAATAATACCACTAAAATTTTGGGGATGAATGTTTTAATGGGGTTTGGGTAGTTATTGGTAGAACCAAAAGGATCTCTAAGTGTGTTGGGGAGAGAAATGTGGGTTCTAATTTATAAATTAGGGTAGCGGTAGTTTGAGAATTACATAATGTAATAAATTAATATGAATGAATTTTCATATAAAAATCTCATAATTTAGATATTTACAAATATAATTTGAGGACTAATTATTATAATATCACCTTATAAAACTAACACAATTTATCGTGATGTTTTCACAACCTACCTATGATTAATCCCCCATTAGCCCTTTGAATTTTTTTGAGATCATTTTTTATGTAATTATTGGTCAATAAAGTTATAATCAATGGAAAAGTAACTAAAAATGGAGAAATGATGCAATTTTAGACCATATTTCAGAATCTACAATGATTACATGATCTATATGAGTTTTAAATTGTGTAAAAAATATAATTTATTATAAAATATCAATAAAGTAATTTTTAAAAATATAGGAAGAATTATCATATAATATGTTTCCATATATGGTAAAATGTTTCAAAAATGGAATGGACTCAATGATAAGGAGTGTATGGTATATTTTTAATTATCCAATATATTTTTTATTTCTCTATATATTATAATAAATAATATCTATTTGTTCAATCCTATGGTTATAAAATTTTCTATTTATGTATGGTATTGATATTTTTTTATTAAATGGTTATATTTTAAATATAGTATTGAGACATAATATTTTTCATAAATAATTATTAAAAAATATAAATTAATATTAAATATATAAGGAAAATTGATTCGAATAGACCATATTGGTTTAGTTTATTTGGAATCTAGATACAAAAAATTCTGGTTTCATTAATCATATTCAACATCTACCATAAATTCCTTTCCATTAAGTACTAATCAAATAAATAATATAAAAAACATTTATCCATAACCTAGGGAAATGATACAAACTAAAGGATTTTCCCAAATTCCCAGTGCTGTTTGACATGTGATATATTAATAGTTGATACATTTAATGAATAGTATAAGATTGTATTTATGAGATCATGGCCACAAAATACAATGATCATATCTAATATATAAAAGATCATAAACATGTTTCCTAAAATATAAAATTATCACATTAAAATTCTTGAATCATAAGACTGATAAATATTCATAAATCAATCATGAACTACATGTTCATGTCCTAAAATTGTGTCACCTTAAAAGTTATAGTGTCAATTTTATTAATACAAGTTACCTAAAAAGATGATAATATCATAATGGATTAGGGGTAAACATATTTACCCTATAATATATCATAAAAATCAACTTATTTTTTTATAAGAGATCAATTACATTTTTTGTTTCCTATGGAAAATCAATCACATCAATTTATTTCCCATAATTATCTCTTGAGATATAATACATTTAAAAATGCATTGGAGGTCTATGAAATTCTTGGCCCACAAAATAATTTAATCCATTCAAATATGTTTTATATGATAAAAAAATATTTATTCAGTAAAATTTTTACACGTGAAAGGAAAACATGTTTTATAAACATTTAATCAACTCATTGTATCGTTACCGGTGAAAAAAAAAATTGTCTTAGGCATCTCATCATCATAAACCATCTAGATAAATATTAATGATTGTATCATTGGATTATATCCTCATTAAAACATTATTAACATCAATCTATTATCAAGTATTAATTTACTTTTAAAATATCCATGGGAAATTTTCCTGAGGAAAATAGCATTTTCAAATTGAAATAAATAACATAAAATCTTAAAATTGACAAAATAATAACGATTTTTTTTAAATAATATTGAATAATTGTAAAATAATCATCCAACATTAAGTATTATTGATGGTGGAAATTCCATTACTTGTTTTAAAAGTTAAAAGAAAACATTCCTTTCAAACTTTTGTTAAAAATTAAAAAGTACATATTTGAAAAATGACAAGAAGATTCATTATCAATAAAATTAATAATTTAATAATGTGTAAAATTGTGTTTAAAAATAATCTAAGAGTGTTAAAAAATTCTTTTAAAACATTTTTAGAACACATATATATAGAAGAAAAGTGTTTTCAAAATGAAGAGAGGAATAAAGTCTGATTTCTTTAAAAAAATATTTCAGCCCATAGAGTACATAAAATGAGGGAAGTGAATTAAAAAATTATATAAATAAAAAGTAACTGAAGGGGAATAACTAATAATATTAATTATAATATGATAATTATATGATTTCCACAATTTAAAATCAAGTATAAACAATATCGATTAAAATAGTAATAAAATGTAAATCTATTAATACTTTTATATATTTTTAATCATAATCCCCATTAAACAAAAATTATAAGTAAATCATTAAATATAATGTAGATAAATAATTTCATGATATAACATGTCAAATTTTATGTATATACACCACATACAATAATACCAGTGCATATCATAACATATTCCCCAAAAAAAAATTCGGATAAAAATCTCATACCTTGATTCTAGATCGTCATATTCAACACCTTGCCTTCCCCATGCTGTGAATCTAGTTATATTTCCCCAGTGGACTCTATATAAAATAGGTTTGAAACATAAATATCTTAACACATTGTTAAATTTTGAATCATAATCCCCATGAAATAGAAAATGTAAATCAATCATTAAATGTCATGTAAATAAATAATTTTCTAGTATATCAATTCAAATTGGTTATATAAACACCAAATACAATAATACTAGTACATTTTATAACATAGGCTCTAAATAAGACAACTTCAGAAAAAAATACCTTACCTTGTGTTTCAATCATCATTATCAATACATGGCCATCCTCATGCCATAATGCTAGTTATATGATCCCTTGGGTCTCCATTAATACCTTGGTTGAATTTCCAAAACACCATAATATATTTCCCACTTGGGAAAATTATCAGACTAACGATTTTTCCAAAGGACAACACATTTTCATTCAGTATGTTTTTTCCTCACTCACACACACTCTTGGAGACATCACAGAAGGCCAACAATATGGATCACTACTCCATTAAAAGTATTCATAACCATGGATTTATTATCAGGTAGGATCCCAAAAACAAAGGATGATCATTTTGAGAAGGTTTGAAATATTTGTCCTTTTATCCCTTACTTTTCCATGGGTATTACATGTCCACCCCTTTAAATCCCAACGACCTCATTATACACCCCAAGACTAAAACAATTGTAGTCCCTCTATAGTTACACATTATTATTCGATCTAATACCATTTTTCATGACCATTATTTCCCTAATATAATAACCAAATTATCTGTCTCATAACGTATCCTACAATAAAGTGGTTTACTTCATGGGACACCGAAGGCTAGTACTCTATGGGATCTCTTATAAGACTAATGAATTTTCCCACAAGACAACACATATTCATTCTGTATTTCTCATACTCATTTATACACACCTTAGGAAACATCAAAACGTTTTACCCATCTTTGCCACTACTGCAGGGCATTCATGCACAATTGAGAAGTTCTAATCAAGAAGGATTGTGAAAATAATAGCCCACCTTGTTGACATGGGTAGTAACATCTTTCCTTTTATGTATCAATTTTTTATGGGAGTTACAATAATGAAAAATCCTTATCCTCATAAAAACTATTTTAATTATTTAACCTATTAAGAATAATGTTCATTTTTTTGTTTCTTTATATACTATTTGATACCATGATACATTTTATTTATTAATATAATAATTTCTAATTGAATTTTTTGATGATATTCGGCTCAAAATTTCTAAAAATCACTTCGGTAGGTTGACTATTCTCAATGATATAATTGTTTCATCATATCAAGAAAAATAATCATGAAATAATTTCTATTTTAATATAACATTTATATTTTTAAAATAAACTATGATATATGTCTATGAAAAATGAAAAATGTTACAAACATATACATTATAGGTTGTATGTTATCATGTGTACTAATTCCATTTTTCAAAGATCATGATTGAAAGAAGGTAAGACTAATTTTATCTTTAAATTATTATAATTTAATAACGAAAATAATATAATTTGACTGAAATTTAATTTTTTATTTCCAAACACTTTTAGGAAAGCTGATAAACAATATAACCCTTAACATAAACCAGATCACAACATGAAACATCCACAAAATAAAAACACTCAGAAAAAACCACAAACCAACTAGAAACATCACAGAACTATATATCATAATACATATAGTCATCTCCACATCCCACACAAGACTCCCCTTCTACCGTAGATGATTCCCACTCAGAGGCTGATTTATGCCGCCTCAAGAAGTAATTTCTTTGCTAAAATTTCTCTGTCTGATCCATTAAAGATCTCACTGGGCAAGGTTGTTTGATCAAGTTGTCTTTTCTGAAGGAGAGAATCACACCTCTATCCCGTTTATTGGAAGATTTTTTACACATCGGTCATGGAAGGTAGGAGTAGTCTCTCCTCGTTCGTCTTCTTAGAGTTGCAGAAAAAGATCCTTCACACTCAGTCATCCTTTCCGTCCCACTATTCACAATATCGCGGTATGATAGGATGGATGGACCACTACAATTTTCCTTGTTTCCCTCAGAATCATTTTTCCTTTTACTCCTCTTGTCATTACCCTCACAATACGAAAGATTCCCCCTCCTAGTGACAAGATAGTTATTATCAATTGATGCAAGATACCCAACTGATGTAGTGTCCTCTTCACTGTTCGTAGAGACATTCTCGTTCCTCACCCTATCATTGTCATGGCGTCCTGCACTAGCCCATTCATAATATAATTTCATTAAATAAAATTATATATATCATACAAGTGATGTGTAAATGATAAAAATATCACATCAATTTGTGGAGGTCATAATCCACACGTACTCACGAACAAATTTATAAATTCTAAAAGAATAAAATGTTAAGAAAATATATGATATATTAATTTTAAAGAATAAAAAAATTCCATGAATTTATTTTATACATACAACATCCTTACACCCATCGATATACATAGTTTGTGGAGGTGATGATTCAAAATGAATAAAATCAGTTTAGGAAGTAGATGTTTGCCATACACACAAATGATGGTTTCATTTCCAATTTGATTAAAGAGGATATGAATTTAGTTTGTAACATTAACATAAAAAATCCACATATATGGGACACCCTGATATTATTATACTTCCTGGTTGAATAAAATTTTAATGAGTTTAAAGAAAAAATAAAACAATAAATGATCATTTTTGAACGATACATCTTTTTTGGATAACCACATTAGGTTTTCACTATAATACATTATAATAGGGATTCTTATTCAATACAAGGCCCCTTATACATGGTATGGGGTGTATGGAATGTATTTGGGTATGTATTTTCTGAAGAATAAATATTTTAATGAATAATGAGATGATAAGAGTGGGTTCCCTGGTATATGTGAGGCTAGGGGCACTTCCATAATTTTTTAAGATATTAAAATATAAAAGAAAATTATCCTAAAAAATTATTCCAAATGGAAAGAGATTAATTTATAAATTATAATTCTATTTAAATCCCATTAACCTTAAAAAGTTTGATTTTTTAAGGGGGATTTTGAATCCTTATTTTTTTATTTAATGTCTTAGTTAACCTATTTTATCAGTAACTGTTTTAACATATTTTTCACTCTTAATATGACATATTTTACATATAAGGTAAAAATAGTATTAGAAAAGTCCAAATGTGAAAAAAAACCATATTTTATCAACCTTTCCCTCCTTTATTATTTTTATTACTTTGAATTATTTTACAAAATATGACTTTAAAAAAATATAAATAAAGTAATTTTCAACATAATTCATTTCATTTGAGTTAATGATTCCATGACACATTTGTAATTTCAATATATAATTTCCATGTATAAAAAATATATAATTTTTCCAAAAAGAATCATGGAATACACAAATTCTTTAAAATTATATACATTTTACTTTTTTAAAATCATTTATATTATTTTTCAAATAATTAAATAATATTGGGTAAATAGTGCATACACACTTAAGGTTATATTTTGATTTATAAGAATTTTAAATAAATTACCAGGATAAGAAAAGAAATCATATTTAAAATTAAAAAATCTAACTAGACAAAACTATATTTATCCCTTTGAGAAAAAAAATTAAAGATAAAAAAACAATGAAAATATTATTTTTGGATTTTCTTTACATAAAGTGTTATAATGGTCACAAACATCACCATATAGAAAAACATTTCTTTTCTTAGAACATTGGATGATTAAAGATGACATATATTAATAAAATTAAATTTATAAAAGTGTTAGGGTTATATTTTAGTACATATAAAATTAGTTTTACACTTATTTAACCTATTCAACCATTAGTGTTATAACAAATATTTTCTACGGTTATTATTAATAATAACCAAACTAAAACTGAACTATTTAAAAAATTTTCTATTTGTAACTAAAAATATAGATTATATTTTTTCAAATTCTAAATAGTCATGTGGAGTAATTTTAGATAATATTATTCCCACAAAATGTGATGAAAAGATGTTCTTTAGAAAAAATATTTTGTCAAGTAATACATTATCTTATATTAACAATATGACTAATATTAATCATAATATTAATTTAAATTTATATAAATAGGTACATATTATTAAAATTTAATTAAAATAATTTCTTTTTAGGTGATATTTTTGGGTAATTACAATGATTAAACTTTTTGGACATAAAATTGTTTTTAAAAAACTATGTTTTGATGTATAAAAATAAATATATACCAAAATCATTTGAATTTCTAATTAAAATGATAATAATTGTATTATTCTATAAAAAAACATTTCTTACAAACTTTATTGACAATATAATAAATATAATGGTACTTTATAATTAATTTATTAAATGGAAATGAATTTCAATATTTGAGAAATTAGTAATTCTGACTATTCACAAAAATATCGACCATTTAGAAAAATAAAAATATTTGACCATAAGTTAATTTCGAATTTATGATTTGAAAGTTAAATATAATGATTAGAAATTGATTTTTCATTGTGAAATAAATTAATTTTAATTTATATTCAACAGAATTATCAAAAATCTAATTTTAAGAAAAATTAATTTTGACGCATAAAATGACTTCACTAAAAATTAGCTATTAATATAATATGAATTTAACAAAAAAATATTATTTAGTAGGTGAAATAAATAATTAATATTTTATCAATTCATAATCATGAAATTTTTTATAATGAGCAGGTTAAAATAGTAATATTTATGTAGTATATTGTGGATCATTAAAACCCATTATTTCATGTAATGTAACATAACAAGAAGGTGAATTTATTTAAAATATATATATTTAAAAATAATATGGTGTAACATTCCCTCCCTACACCCATGAATATATTTATATAGAAAAATTTGAACATGTTCATAGTGATCATGGGGTTCACATTTGAAAATTCCATTGTGGAAAACACATCTTGTAAAACTGTTCAATAACAATTCATCATAAAAAAGAGAAAGGAAAGTACAAAATACATCTTGAATAATAAAAAAATATGGCGTCCAAATAGGATAACATTGGTTGGAAGTGAAAATATAGACATGGAGGATAAAACTAATTACAACGGAAAATAGTGGGTGATAAAAAAACATTGTCTTTAGAAAGGTAACAATAATAAAACTATAAATCATTAATTTAGGATGAGCCCATTGATTCATGAAAAAACAATGTAATCAGATAAATGTTTTTCCAAGATAATTTTTCTATTATTGAGTAATTACTCTTACATCTAGATACTAAAGATAATGAAATATATTTAATTGATATTTTTAATCTCATATTTTAGTCAATTCCTATGAGAATATAACATTTTTCTCTAAAATATGAGTATTCAAAAAGAACTATTCATGCTTAGAGAACTAAAATCATCATCTAAGAAATAAAAAAATCAAAGTAATCCTAAAAATATCTTGTAAATGTTTTTATAAAATGATAATGAAAAATAAAATTCACAAGATAATTATAAAAATTAATAAACCATTATATGGATAAATACAACATTAGTCACCAAAGACACAAAAATAACACCAAAAATTTTACATAGATCATTTGATAAAATACTAACCCAAAAAATCATTAAAATATCCCATATTATTATTGAAAATAAAAAATTATAATTATTTGATCACCAATTCATACGAGATAAAAATAAAATTTATCTACAAATAATATTAGGCACTCTTAATGTGACTTACCAAAAAATTTATATTCCCAAATCTTATAATCTCATAGATATCCAAATAATTTCCATAAATAAAATTAATATACAATCATATTAAAATCCTATAATATTAATAAATGTGTTTAAATATTTATTTCACAAATAAAATCACATATTGTTGTTTCCACATTAATCATATAAGGTTCACATAATAGTTAACATCTTTTGAAATAACATTAATTGTCTAATCAATAAAAACATTCCCATATCGAGGATAAAACATATTTTCCTAAAAATAAATATAATTTTTATCTATCACATTATTTAAAGTAATTTCATACTAACCAGGGCATAAAATATGCAAGTGGTAGGTGTTACGTTGTTTACACCCTTCAGTTGTGTATTAAAACCTTGTGGCTTTATTGGACATGAGAGGTTTTAATTTTTACTCAGAATATTTTAATATAGTTGTTATAAGGTCACAAATATATATTTAAAAACCATAAAAATTATCATAATAATCAAATATATTAAGAACAATTCTATTTATTAATATAATTAATATTATGAAAAAATGCATTCCACCACAAATAAATTTTTCATTAAGCCCATACAAATCTCATGGGTTATATTATCATAAATATCTCAAAAATACTCTAAATCATCTTTAACATCCATAAAACAAAATCTAGAAATTTTATCTTAATCATTTAAACTTATAAACCAATGATGAACTCTTTAAATATTATTTAATCCTCACATGAAGACATATAAGATTCCATAAAATAACACAATTCATAGATGGGTCATGATTCTAATTACAACAATTGCATGGTTGAAAATTATTCTACAACATAATTATGGAATCACAATACATAATTATTTTAATATATTAAATTCAAGGATTGAAATAACATATTTCCTTGTTTATTCATTTATTTAATCTTTAAAATAGGATTTAAAATAAGGGAATTCCTAGGTTACCCAAAATTATGAAAAAAATATAAATGGATATGAGGGATGAAATTTATTTATTTCCATCTAAATCATCATTTCCCCCTAGATAATTTTTCCCCTTTTACATTGTGTTCCATAAATAAAACATGTTCCTATTTCATTAAGCTATTTTCCTAGGTGTACCATTACAAATTTATTCTATCAAAAATAGTATACCTTATTTCATTTGTAGTCTTAACTAATGGATATATTAACAAACACCATATGTATAATCATTATTATATTAAGGTAAAAATATTTTTAATCATATTTATATATAAAAACTTTGTAATAATCACAAAACCATTCATATCATTCATCATCCCATTGTGTTTCTATAAATCACCACATTTTCCAACACATTCAGTATTAAAATAGATCATTCGGGTTCTATCCATTGGCTAGATAAAAAATATTGGTGTGAGAAACAATATTAATAATCATTAATAATAATTTATTGTATGTGTAAATCAAGAAACCATGTTTTCAATATATCAAACATTTTGTTTATCCATTTTCATCCATGGTTGTTACAAAATCATTAAGATATTATCTTACACCTAGAAGTATCCCCATGTATTATTAATATTTTCTAATCATAGTCTACAATTATTGATTAAATCTATAATTTAATAAAAAAATATACATACCCAATGTTTTCATAAATACACATTACTTCTTTATAGATGAATATTTAATGCATTTAACAAATACATTCATGTGAAACATAAATGTTTTGAATCATTGGTTAATATATACACAATAATATTATTTCATGAAATATTTCAATCATTTCCATTAAATAACATACAATTTATTACTCTTTATAAGAATATCCTACAAAAACTATTCTTCATAACCAGAGAATGGATACATAGTAAATGGTGAGATCAAATCCCCTTTGAGGGTAAAAATGGGAGATATCAATCGATGAATAAATGAATGCATAATATAATCATAAGGGGATGAGATCACAATCCTTAGATAAAATTTCATACCCAATCTATCATATGTCAAAAACATAAGTCATATTCTAAAGCAATGTCATTTCAAAAGACATGTTTTATAAAGCTAAGAAATATTAATAAATCATTCATGATCAATATGATTGTTTCTTAAAAGTGTGGTAACATCATAATTATAAAACCCATTTCATATTTCAATGTTAACTAATAAGGCCGTAGAATCATAACGAATCAAGAATCAACATTTGTTTCAAATAGTTTCTTGAGAACATAGAACTATTTTTTATAGCATATCAGTTACATCAACCAATTTACCAAAGATAATAATGCACATAGACTTGAATCCCATAATTATCTCATTATATATGATAAATTACCCAATGAATTGGTTGGGAATATAATTATATTCCCAGTCATAAATTACAAAAATCCATATGTTTGTGTGAGAAAAGATCAAAAAATATTTATCAAATCATCACATAATAACATGTTCATGGAAATTGGGTTTCTTATCATTTTCATCAATTAATCAGTGAATAGCCTATAAAAAATAATGTGGTTTCATAAAAATCTCATTATCATAAAACATTAGAATACATATTTATTATTTTATCACTTTATCATGTCTGAAGTAAAATAAATTTTACATCAAATGATGATATCATTAATTAAAATTACATTAAAAAATGATTTGAATGTTTGTTGGAAAAAATACAATTTCCACATTGAAATAAAATATTTAATATAAAAAATATACAAAATATTAATGAAATAATTATATTTAAATATAAATTTTAATTATTTTAAATAACTCTATAGTCATTGAATGGTTATTATGGCTGAAATTTAGTTTATGTCGTATAAGTTAAAAGAAATCATTCCTTCCAATCATTTGTGGAAAGTAAAATAATTCCCTATTTTGGAAAATTAAAAGAAGATTCCATTTACAAAATTTTAATAATATAAATAAATCATAAATATGATTTTAAAATATTATATCAAATAATTAAAAATATTATGAAAAATAATGTTTTTAAAAAAAAATTGATATGAAAGACAAATTATTGATTACTCAATAAAGAGATAAATTACATTTTCCTTTAAAAAATATTCTATCAATCTATTTTATACATAAAATGATGAAAATTAATGAAAATAATATATTATAAAGATGTTTTCATGGGATAATAAAAATTAATCTTATTTATTTGATGATTACCATATAATTTTCTTAATTGAATTTCAACTATGAATAATGGAAATTAAAATTTTATTACAACATAAATCTCTTACCACATTAACAAATTTTGAATCGTAAAACCTATTAATGAATAACATTAGTATACTTTTTAAATATCATTTATATAACTAATTTAATGATATATCATTTCAGTGGTAATGTATATAATCGTCCAAAAATAGAATTGTTCTATAGCTTAACTTATGTCGTAAAGAATACATTTTGAGATGAAAATTCCATACATAGAGTCATACTTATAATATATGTTATTTTAATTATTAATGTTAAAAATATATTCATTATTTACAAATTTTTATCAGTACTCATGTTTACAATTCTGTTTATTTAATTTAATAACTTTTTATCTTTAATTACTTAATCAATTTATTTGACATCATATTTCTTAAGGGTATTTGACTCCTAAGTAAAAATTGATTCAGTAGATTAGAAGTTGCCATTGAGGTCAATATTTCAACACATCTATAAAAATAATCATGATTTGTTTTTCATTTTTTTACATTAAGTAACGTTTAAATATTGAAAAAATTCATGATTAAGAATAATGAACAACGTCAAAATCATAGAGACGGTAGGTCGTTCATACGAATGATTAACAAATCAATTTTTCAATTATATTAGGAAAATAAGTTATGTTTTTACCTTTATATATTGGTAATTACATCATAAATATCTTATAATTACTTTGAATAATGTTATATATATCATTCATTTAATTTAGAAATGAAAAATCATCACTTCGCTTTACGGATATAGTAATCCACATGTATGAACAATTTGGGATATCCTTTGTTAAAGAATTGATATCTAAAAAAATATATCATATTTTACATTTCTATAATGATAAATATCTTTTTAATATCATATATATAAATTAAATCCATCATCATAAACACTTTTTTGGAGGCTAATATGTATAAAAAATTATATTGATTAGTGAGGTAGTAGTTTTTCATCCATATTAATGACAGTTTCATTTCCCATTTGAGGGAAATTTGATGAATGTAGGTTATGAAATAAAGATAATATCATCTCAGTATGTAGGATTAGAGTGGATTATGTTATTTGGAGATAAATGTAAAATTTTTCCTAGAAGAATACTTGATCAATTGATCAAAATCTTTGAGTTTCATTCATAGCAGGAAATATATTAAATAATTTTATGTATTTTAATTTTCATAATCAGTTTTTTAAACTTTTGTTAATTGTATATGAATTTTTTCATAATTTTTCAATGATATTTAAACTAGGTGGAAGAAGAAATAAATAAAAAATGTTCAGTTAAAAATGATACCTCTTATTCAAAAAACTATTATAGGTTTGAAAACAATTATTTCCTAGAAGGGTTTAGTAATAAAAAAGGAATATAGAAATACCCAAAGATTAAAAAAACAAATTATTTAATAAAAAATCATTAAAATTGTTTAATATATTTCCTGCTATGAATGAATCTCAAAGAGCATGATCAATTGATCATATATTCTTACTGGAAAATTCTAACATTTATCTCCAAATAACAAAATCCACTCTAAATGTGTTATATAAAAATGTTCATTACCTAATCATATAATATCCATAATATGATAATAATTTCATTAAAAACTTTAATCACTATAAATCCATAATAAAATTATATCTTCATCCAAAAGATAATTCATCACTTATTCATCCTATAGAGTCCCATAATATTTTGTCTATCTAAATCATATAACATTCCCAAAAATTATATTTATTTTAACATGAAATAACATTAATAACATAATTTCTATATCAATTTTCAATCCCATGGTTATCTATATTTTTAAATTTATTTTCCCATTATGCAATAACTGATAATTAAGTCATTATCAATGATCATATGAATTTTAAATTTTGTCAATAAAATTAAACTTATTCCCTACTAAAATAAAGTAATTCAACCTCAAATTATAATACATGATATACCCAATGGCTACGTATACATCAATCCAAAGAAATGTCTCCATAAATTTCATCAATCAAATTAAAATCCTACAAATAAAAAATCCAAATGGTATTAATGATTTTAATATTTTGATCATCCTAAAATTGAAAATCATAAATTCTTATATTAAAACACATTAGTTATTCAAAAAAATTCATATCACATTAACCATTAATTTTCTATATGATTCCTCAGTATATCCTTCAGATAAACCAAAATATGAAAATTTTCATAATATTCATCTATATAAAAAGATAAACAATATATAATTAATAACATACATATTTAATTATATCATTCTTCTTTGTTAACTATAATTAATTATTTAATTCTTAATATTCATATGTGTAACAACAAAGGTATTTATTGAAGAAATTGTTTTTATGTTTTAAATATTATTAATTTAAAAAGTAGTTTTAAAAACAAATAATTTAATATTTTTTTAAACCATTCATTTTTCAAATATAGATTTTTTTTTGGAAAAAAATATTTTTTTTCTTAATTTTGCATGTTGAAAACATCTTAGTTTGAATATTGAAGAGTTTTCTAAAAATGATAAATTTTTAATGAACAGAACAAAAATATAGTTGTTTTTAATTTGATGTATTTTTTTTTACATCATGAAAAATGATTGGGATATAAAATTTAATAATTATATTATATGAGATATATTTTACAAAAAAATAATAGATCATGAAAATTATATAATAATAATGATTATTATATAAACTATTTTTAGTGCCAATACAGTTCCTGCAAAGCATTGTAGCAGCTCAGGTAAATATAAATTAATTGTAATTAATCATTATTATTCTACTTATGTGTTCTCAATTTCAAAAAATGGACATACATAGTTGCACTCAGTAAGTTTTTTGGAGCCTAATTAGACAAAAATAATTCTTGGTGAATAGTTACTTACCCTTATGTATAGTAAAATGCCCTTAGGAATAGTAACTTGACCCTTAAGAATGTCATTGTACCCTTAAGAATAGAAACATGTCCCTAATGGATAATAATGTCCCCTTTTGAATAGAGACTTGACCCTAACAAATAGTAATCTACCCTTGTGAATAGAAACATTAATCGTATGAGTAGTAATGTACACATATGAATAGTAAATTCACCAATAGAACTATAAATAAAATGTATCCATCTTATAAATTTCAATATGATATAATTATGTCATAATATAAGTAAAAAAATATTTTAAAATTTATTGATTTATTGTTGGTATTTTTTGTAAGTCGTATATGTATATATTTAATTACAAATTAATGATTATCCTAATAATTTAAATGCAAATTTATTTTCATAGAATATAATTATAAATAATTATTTTTATGATTTATAATTATATGATAACTTTTAGTGATGTTATGTAATTTTAGAATTGTTAGATAAACAATATTAATTTTAAAATTGAATTTTTCATGTAAATTATGATATTATTTAAAATAAAATTCCTCATGTTAAGAAAATTATTTATGAATAATTATGTTTATTATTGGATTCTAATCGTCAAATTTGGTTGGGTTTAATTATTTTTATTTTTCTAAAATAATTGAATTTTTTGTGAATAGTACAATATGGTAATTACGGTATAAATACATTTTGCGATAAATACACTATTCCCTATATCATGGCTGATGTAAGAAACCATTTATTTGAACTCACTTTCACTTAATAAAATTTTTCTTTGAATCATAACTATTTATTTTCTTGTGTCCAAATAAAAAAATAACGATTAAAATAAGGGAAAACTCCTCTCCTCAACTTTAAATACCACCCTTTCCCCCCTCTTCCCCCCACACCTCTCAAGACGTGATCCTTACATATGTTATTCAAAATACTCTTCTCAATATAATTACCCATGTCTTAGACCCTCTTATATCACCAAAAGACCAAAACCATGGGCCTTAAGAAGGATCTCACGGAGAAGAGATCACGAGGGAAACATCCTCTATTAATTTCATTATTTCTATTTCATTTTCTTTTATATCATTATTCATTCCCCACCACACCTTATCCATGATTCATGAAATATATAGTATATTACATATTCTATATCTAATAATGTTTATGGATGATTCCCCCTTATATTTTTTCCCTCTCACACATATTCTAGAAAATAAAACATTGCCCGTGATGTGTTGGTTTACCGACATCATAGACAATGTGATTTCATTTCCTACTACATCCTTTAAGAATGGACATAAAACAATTTTATGGTTGAACCAGATTTTAATTTATTTATTATATCTTATATATGGTTTTGTAATAATTTTTTTACAAATGATATTAATTTACAAAACAAAATGAATTCATTATTACCAATGAACCACTAAAATGTACTAAACAACCATCATTGACGTTTTAACTAATGAATCATCCTCATATCATAACTCATACTAATAAAGGGTTTAATTTATATTTATAGAAACATTTTAATAACATTTATTTCAACTTATAGATTTTCTCTTACAATAAACATGAAAATTATTTACAAACCGCTCGTGGAAACCAAGTAATGCACGTGTGCTAAACAATGGAATTAACAAAATATTATTAATGAATGGGTGGAATGATGTTCTAAAATCCTCATGAAACTTCTTATAAACATGAATATGTTTCAGCATAATATTAATAACATTATTTTTACCTTCATATAAGAGATTTAATCACGTTTTATTGAAGTCATCCCCAAAGTAATGGATCCTCTATTTCTCAATTTTATTCAAGAATCAACCTAATGTTATGATCCATTATGTTTATTTCCTAATGGTGGTGTATTTTTTAACAAATACCCCATAAATACCTTCTGATTTATTAATGATGATATAACATATTTCTAAATCAATAATCAACCTCATCTACATCCATTACCAGAAAAAATTTTGTAAGTGGATTCAAAACCCAATATCTATTCAGGGAGTTAAACATCTACATCAATGGTTTTTTTTCATGTAAACATGACATGAGAAATATAATTTGATTTTATTATGTATTATTATGTATAAATACAGTATATATACATAATCCATTCATTTAACCAATTCTCCTTTTAATGATATGGAATTTGTAAATAATATTCCTCTAAAATACTCATAAATGGCTCCATTACAAAATAAAATATATTGTTATTTTACTTAAAAATCATGAGTGGTGTCATCTGATTTTATGATGTCTTATTTTTATAATATATCCTTTATAAGTTTTCATAGTTATTTTTGAATAATATGATTTCATTATTGTGTTATCAATGCCTTTATTGTAAAACTATTTTGACACGAAACAATGTTTTTGAAATTTTGATTTAGTTTTTTTCATGGGTGTAAATGAGTTATGAAATGTTTTATCCATTATATGTTCCTTTTAAATTATATATTTTTGTTTATCCCATTATAGCTTAAGAAATTTTCGTTTCATCCCATTACATTTCAATATATATTGGGATGAGCACATTATAACTCTCCACTACATTGGGTACTCTGTAGATAGATGTTGACCGAAAGGTTATTCCATGTGTAATGGTTAATGTAAGGGAGATATGTTAAATATGTCCCAAGGAAACTACATAATGTTTATATTCATAATAGTTTTTAGAATTATGAGTTTTATTGTTTTTTAAGTGATCATTTGAATAACAATTTATTTTTTTATATCCCTGTCTATGTTTTTTACTCATCCCATGATTTCAAATGTTAATCATAAGATATAAGTATGGTTAAGAGAAATGAGGGATTCACGATGAATTATATTGAGTGTTTCCAAAGAAATCGTGTTTTATGTTTTAATGTTTTATATTTTTAGAAAAGGGATTCTGTTTTTAGTAGCATCCTCTTTGTATGAATGTGGCATGTCATGTGTGTATGATATCATAATTCTTTAAAAATATAAACCTGAAAAGATCCACAATGAGTATAAATTTATGCTCTTGTCTAATACTCAAGATTATGTAATGTTCTATGGTTCGGTCCTTATAGTTTCTTTAAGTGGACGGTTTGAAAAACATTAGAGGTTTGGATGATAATTGAAGATATGATAGAGATTATTTATAACTAAAAGGGTTACAATAATATGAAAAAAAATTTGTTTATGGAAATCTAGGTATATAGGATGAAAACTGAAATCAACTATTATATATGTTAATTTTGATGAATTTTAGTGTTATATTTTTTTTCTATTTACCCTATATAGTATTTTTCTCTTAATAATTCATTGCATGTTTAAGTGACGTTCCTTGTAATAGATGAAGGATAATCTTTCAATATGGATGTAATAAAGGGAATACACAACCTTCATATCCATCCATAATGATTTTATCATCAATATTATTTTGAAGCCTTGTTCAAATTATTTTAATAGCTTCTTGAGTATTCAAATCACCTGTTGAATATTTTTTGAGTTATCCAACACCTAATCTTTTCTAGAACAATATAATGGGTAATGGTATATTTTTAATTTGATTTCAAGATCCCAACTCTTCAAACTCTCCTGAAAAGTGAAAACCCTTGAGTCGTTTGAATGCTTACTTTTTCAAAGTATGACATCATATTGAAAGAAAAAGGGAATATTAAGGATATCTGAAAAATCTGGACTTGAAGTATGAAATATTTTCTTATCCATAATTTATGAAACATAATGGGATTTATATTTATGAATAATGAGGTTATAATTCATATATTTTACTATACTGAACTCTTAATATTAAATTAGGTGTCAATACATAAATTATGGATTATGAAGAATGGAGAAAGATTAAGATGTCTACACGTAATGGATTAAAGATTTATGGTAGACATAATGATGACGAAATTTTTAAATGTACTAATACAAAATTTATGATAGAATTACTTTGGTATTATTTTATTTAGTTTGAGTTATATGAAATCCTTAAGTTTTTATGTGAAGAAAATGTGATTTTAGGAATAAAATATCTTTTATTTTGTGAAAAATATTTTAATGAATGTATAACATTAGCATAATTGATTTTGTGATAATTATGTTTATTTGGGAGAGTTACATGGATAATGTATATAAAATATCGGAGATTTTATTTCAGTAATAAAGGCTATAATTATATTTTGGTGGAAAATATGATTTTATCATGATATTAGGGTGACTTATTAAAATGACTAAAATTTCATGGAGATTTTATGATTTGGGAATATACTTTTTGATGTGAGACTTTATAAAATCATCAAGGATTCAATGGTTTTAAATTTTAATACTATATTGGAGGTATTTAAATCCAAATCCTAACAATTTTTCAGTTTTAAAATTAGTTTAGAATTTTTTTTGAGTAATTTTAATTATAGTTTTTTATGGAATGATCCATTTTGAAAATTCATAATTACTTTTTGGTGATTAATACTTTTTCAGAATATCATTATATTATTCCAACATTTTCCTTAATTCCAAAACACATGAGAAATAAATTGTTATCCTATTATGGATTAAGATAGCAATATTAAGTTATTCTATTTCTATAATAATGAAGGTTTTATAGTCTTTTTTTGGAGTAAAATATGGGTTTGTGGTGAAAAATACATTATATTATGAAACTCTACATTCCATGTAAGTATATATCCATATATAAATCTAAATTGAATTCCTCAAAACTACGAAAATGAATCATGAAATCAAAAAATTATCAATTTTATTTTATTTCTCAGAAATAAATACCCTTTTTAATCATTCAAATATTTACACTTTGTGGTGCTTAACATTATCATGACCCTGTTATATCTCGTCCACTATCAGTATTTGAGAGTTTTTTTATCTTCCATATCCACATTTTCTTATATAGAAATCTAATATGTGTTACCTTAACTATTCCTCATAGTATCTTTTCAATCATTTTGAGTAGTTATTTTAATATTTTTTAACGATGTAGGTTTTGGTCAAAGGTATTTTTCTTAGTAAATTACTAGTTATAAATCCTGAATTAAATTTGAAAAGACACAATTTATTGAAGGAGTGGAGAATGTAACAACTAATGTATTTTTTAAAAGCGCTATTTTTTTTTATTTTTTAGAATAATTTATTTAAATAGTAGTTCTCAAAATAAATAATTTTTTATAATTATTTTAAAAAATTAATATTACAATAATATAATTTTTATTGGAGAAATATATTTTCATTTTTTTAATTCAGCATATTGAAATTATCGTATAAATATTTTTTTAGAATTTCCAAAAAACCCAAAAAATAATAGGACTTGTGAAAAAATATTATTTTTTTAATAAGATGTATTATTGTGACATCATGAAGAAATATTTGTGTAATAAAAATTATTAATGATATTATAAAATAAATATTGTACAGAAATAACTTAGGTTATGAATATTATATTCTAGTCATGAGTAATATAAAAATTATTTGTAGTCCTAAACTAGTTCCAGCACAACATTGTAATAACTTTCGTACTTATAAATTAATCAGCATTAAAAATAATTACATTGAAATTGTGTTTTGAATTTCAAATAATGGATATACACAGTTTTGATTAGTATGTTTTTGGAGTATGAAAGAACAAACTTATTTTTTGGTGGCTAGTCACCTACCCTAATGAATAGTAACATAGCCGTATGAATAGTAATATAACCCTTATGAATAGTAATTTACCCATATGAATAGTATAATGATCCTAATGAATAATAATATACCCTTATGAATAGTTACTTTACCCTAATAAATAGTAATATACCCTTATGAATTTTAATGTACACTAAAAATTAGAAAAATCACCAATGAAATTATAAATAAAATTTATCCTTCTTATAAATTTTAATTTGGTATAATTATGTCATAATATAAATTAATAAATTTTTAAATTTTTAATGATTAGGTGTTAGTAATTTTTTAAGTCATATATATATATATCTAATTACAAATTTATGATTAGTTGAATAATTTAAATGAAATTTTAATTTCATAAAATATATTCCTATATAGTTATTTTTTTGGTTATGATTTTATGATAGTTTTATGTGACCATAAGTAATTTTTCAAACTGTTAGAAAAGCAGTTTAAATTTTAAATATGTATTTTTCAAGTAAATTATGATTTTATTCCAAAATAAAATTAATCATGTTTTGAAAAATATTTTTTAAAAATGGATTTTATTTTTGAATTCTAAATGTCAAAAAATCATAAGGCTTAATTTTTTTTATTTTTATGAAATACATGAATTTTTTGTGAATAGTAATATACGGTAATTACGGTATTAATACGTTATGGGATAAATACACTATTCCCTACGTCATGGATGAAGTAAAAAAACCTTAAGGTCAAACTCACATGAAATTATTACTATTATTTGTCTTGGATTCCTAACTATTTCATATCTTGTGAAAAAAACAAAATAATGATTAAAATAGTGGAAAAATCCTCTCCTCCACTATAAGTACCACCCATTTTCCCCATCCTCCTCCCACAACTCTCAAGCCTTGTTCCTTGGCTAATATCATACCTATACTCTTCTTAATCCCCTTATACTTGTCCAAGACTATATGGTCTCCATATAATTCCAAAACCAAGGTCCTTAAGAATGATCTCACGGATAAGTGATCAAGAGGTAAACATATTCTTTTATTTTTTTATACCATTTAATTTTCTTTACAATTATTCTTATTTCCTCACCACCTCCTATACAAGAGGATTTACTTATCCACTATCTTAGATATTCTGTATTTCATCATGTTTATGGAATATTCCCCAATATACTTATACTCCTCTCCTACTTTTTCATGAAAATAGAACATCATCCACAATGTGTTGATTTATCGACATCATAGAAGATGTGATTTATATTTCTTTTACATCCTTAAAAACTAGTCATGAAACCATTTTTATTATTGAACTAGATTAAAATTTATGTATTCTATCTTATTTAGGGTTATGTAATCTTTTTTTAAATAGGACATTAATTTATAAAACAAAATGAGTTCTTTATTATCATAGAACCCCTAAAATGATATAGACAGTCCTCATTAACTTTTTAACTAATGAATAAACCACATATCAGAATTAAAATTCCTAAACTATATAATTTAAGTTTATGTAAACATGAATATAAAATTTATTTCCACTTATGGAGTTTCTCTTACAACCTACATCAAAATCCATTACAAAACACTCAGGGAACAATTTAATGAACGCACCCGAAATATTAGAATTATCAAAATATTACTAATTGATGGGTGGAATGATGTTATAAAATGATCATGATTGTTTTTATAAATGTTAATATGTTTCTATAAAATATTAATAACATTATTTTTACCTATATAAATTAGGTTTAAACGCATTTGAGGGAAGAGCAACCTGAGGTAAGGGATCATCTCTTTCACAGTTTTATTCAAGAATTACCCCTATATTATGCTCTTTATTTTTTATTTTATAATGTTGGATAATGTTTTCACACCTCCATAATATATCTCATATGATTTATTCATGATGAGATACCCCATTTCTATCTAATTAAACCCTTCCATGAACATCCATTACCATGAATAAATTTTGTATGCGGATTCTAAACTGAATTTCTATTCTGTGGGTTAAAATTCAACTTCAATGGTTTGTATCATTGTATGACGAATTTAGAAATGTAATTTTATTATATTATGTATTATTTTTTTACATAATTTATATATAAATTATCACTTCATTTAATCAATTCCCTCGTTAATGTTTTGGGATTTGTAAACAACATTCCTCTTAAACCCATTTAAATATCTTATTTATGAAATACAAAGAGATTGTTCTTTTTATTAATATCATTAGTGTTATCATATTATTTTATGATGATTTATTTCTATAATATATCCATTCTATTTTAACATATTTATTTTTTAATAATATTAACTCATTATTGTGTTTGTGATGTTATATTCTAAAACTGTTTTTTAGGAAAAAACGGATTTTGAATTTGGGACTTAGTTTTTCTCAATGGTGTAAATGAGTTGTGAAGTGTTTTATCCCTGATATATTTGTTGGAAAATATTTATCTTGGTTTTATACCATTATATCTTAATATATATTGGTTTTATCCCATTAAATCTCAATATATATTGGGATGACTCCATTATAGCTCAACATATAATGGTTGATCACAATTATATCTCTCCAATGCATTTGGTACTATGGAGACAGAAATAGGCTGAATGGTTATTCAATGTTTAAGGGTTAATTTTATAGTGATATGGAAAATCTATCCCAATGAATCTATATGATATTTCTATGAATATGAGTTTTTAGGATTATGGGTTTTATTTGTTTTTATGTTATCCACTGACTAATGATTTCATTCTTTATATCCCTTACTGAGTTTTGTTTTTAACCCATAATTTTAAAATGTGTTTCACATGATGTAATGATGGGTAAGTTATAGAAGGATGTTATGATGTAAGATATGGAGTTTTTTCTGAGAAAACATGTTTTATATGTTAATATTTAAAATTTTGGAAAAAAATGGATAATGTTTTTAGTAGAATTGTAATTGTATGAATGTCGTATGTTATGTATATAAGATATCATAATCCACTAAAACTCTAAACCTGATAATATCATCAATATTTAAAAATTTATTCTCTGGTCTAAAACACTATAATATGTTGTTTTTTAAGGTTGGATCCTTATAATATGCATGGTCTTACTACTATTGTTCTTTAGTTTTACCCCTATGAAATCTATTTGTATAATGATCACATGCCCCCAAATTTAAAACATTGAATTGATGTATGGATATAAACACTATTCATCTTCATAGAGTTAACTAAATGAATCCTTTTTTCTTGTATGATTATTTTTTTATTCCTCCTTTTACAATATACAAATCATTGATTCATTGCATTAAGAAATATTCTTGGGTGTGTCTTCCCATATTCCAGACACATAGTTCATTTCAAATATTTACCTTTCTGGCACTTATAATATAAAATTCCTCAAATCATTTTTCCTTTTATTTTGTGTGTTAGGAAACTCACCTACATTCCGATAGTTAATAATATCAAATGATAGAGTATATATAATTAATTTAAATGTTTTCACTACTAATTCAATTTAATTAGGTTTTTTATTCAAACAACTAATACATGTTCCTCACATCCATTGTTAATTTGGTACATGTTGGCTTTAGAAATTTACAGCCAAAAAAATAATTACTATGATCTTATTAATAGAATCTTATTAAACAAAATTATGAGAAGGGTACAAACTATGCTATTCTTACTTTGTTATCTTCTACTAATTCAATTTATCAAAATAACTATAATTCTCCCTAACGTATTAATCATTTTTTTATAAATGCTTTTTCATTATTCCTTAATAATCCCTTATCCTATATAATATTCAATTCATTAGTATGATACATATTGTAAGGTCCCAACTATAAATACTACATAATCACGAGTTTAACATCATGAAATAATTTTTATTAATTTGAATATTTTTTCTGGTTTATTTTTCTATAAAATCAGTTCATAACTCATACATAACAAAACTATATTTTACAAATAGAAACATCTTATCAATATCTATTTTTTATAATATAAGAAATTTAAAATGAAACATTTTTTTCCTTTTAAGGATAATGTTGATTCAAAAAGGTTTCTTTATAAATTTTCCATTCCTCTATGTTTTCAAAATCCCAAACACTATATCTCAATGCGAATCTATTTTCCTATTAGATATTCCTTAATAGGGAAAATTTTCCTTCCCTAAGGAAATTTATCCTTACATATTTTTTCATTGTTAATATTTTATTTTCCTTAAATATAACTCTTTTTATTCCTAAGTGAAAAAATTTGTTTTGCATCTCAAACCTAGGATTATTATAAATATTTAGATATTTTTTATTCTATTTTTAGGATCATAATTCAGGTTCTGAATTACATAGTATTTAGACTCCGAATTCTATGTAATTTAGAATCTGAATTCTCTGAAATTAAGACTCCGAATTCTCTAAAATTTAGAATCCAAATTCTCTGAAATTTAGGTTCCTAATTCTCTAAAATTCAGACTCCGAATTCCTCAGAATTCTAGTTCCAAATTAACTAAAATTCTGACTATGAATTCTCTGAAATTCAAACTATGAATTCTCAGAAATTCAGACACTGAATTCCCTAAAATTCAGGTTCTGAATTCATTACAATTCAGACTCCAAATTCTTTATAATTTAGGTACCAAATTTGTTAGACTTCATACTCTAAATTCCTTATAATTCAAACATCAAAGTCTACAGTATTTGTATTATGAATTCCTTGGAAGACAGAGTCTGAATATCCATTGAATATAGACTATGAAAATTATTTTTTCCTTAGACTCTGAAAAATATATTTGATAGGGAAACTATAATTAACATACCCTTGTTATTGTTTTAAAATGATGTCGTGCATTCTATTTCTAACCAACCATTGTTTGGGTGATACAGGTATAGGTCTCTTCAATATACAAGGAATAATATGACCCTTGGAGGAGGGAGCTGACCATTGGAGATGTGCCTATAAATAAGAGCTCATTTGAATGAGTTCAAGACTTTGGCTAACTGATCTACAAATATAGAGATTACATGATGCTAAATTTATTTTCATAGAGAGACACTCTCCTAATTTGTTTATAATAAACATCTTGTTTAGATTTCTTCATACGACTATGATTGATGTTGTGTACAATCAAGGGCTTCTAAGGATTAGAATACAAGGGTGTCAACTACCTTACTGTTTGATGACATCTTTGAAAGTAATATTGAGGTGCCAACTACCATGAATTTCAAGGTCTTGTAGGGATAGCATGATAGACTCTGATATTCCTATCGAGGGCCTACTCTGGTTTGGGTATGACAGATTTTTCTAAAAGTATAAATCAAGGGACCTTTATCAATGTTTTTTGGATACCCTACTCTTTAGGTTAAAATATTTCATACTTGTTACTTGTATTGTTTCCAGTTTGTTTTCTACTATATTTTGATTAAAATGGAAACTATTACTATATTATAATTTCTTGTACTTGTATACACTTATTAGTAAGATTAAAAATGCATTAAGGTAGAATCTATGTCTTTTTTAGCTTCTCTTAAGTTTCATTTCTAGATCCATGTTTCCTAAATCAAGAAATATTATAGAACTAAGGGGTCTTGTGAATTTACCCCGTTTAAACTTGTTAAAAAATAAAAATGTTTAAACCAACATTAAATATTCCAATGGAATTTTTAAAGTATACACTTTACCCCCTATTGTATATTGTGCGTCTGCATCAATATTTCGATCCTACAATTGGTATTTAAGGTGGTTTCTGAAATACATTTATTCACATATAAGTTTTCATTCTCATGTTCTATTTGTTCTATATTTTCCTTTCTTAGGATTTTTAGCCTTTTTACAAGGTTTTATTACTAACTATATTCTATGGAATGATTTTTTCTTTGAGAAGGAAGGATTGAATGTTGGTTCGATTTCAAATCTTAATCCTACTAGACCATCTATATTTGAGGGGAATGATTATGAATATTGGTGAGATTTTAAGAAAAATTTTGTCATTAACACTATAGTGGACAACTTTGTAATGCTTACTGGAGATTATAAGATTCCTGATAAGGAAGTCAGAACATTTACAAATCCATAAAACTCAGAATATCAACTTAACTACAAGGTACACAATACATTTTTGTGTTCCAATACCAGGAATATATATAGCCTAATTTCATCTTACAAAGTTGCAAATTGTATTTGGATGAAATTGGAGGATACACGTTTTCGAACTTCCAATGTTATCGAAACTAGAAAATCTATTCTTAGAGATAAATATAATGGTTTTTAATTTCCTTATGGAGAACCAGTTAGTAAGTTACAATAAAGGTTTATGACTACTGTCAATAGATTATAGTCTATGGTTTAAAAATGTTTAGATGTTGAGGAACTTGTGAACAAGATTATATATATCATGTCTAATTAGTGGGAATGAAAGGGAACCACTATTGATGGCAATTGGAAAGTCTCATAGATTAACCTTGATGAACTATTTGGAAATCTTCTTCAACAAGAGACAGGAATGAAAAGAGATTATGATCTAAATATGAAGAAAAATAAAAATTGATGTGTTGCTTTTAAAACTACTTGAAATCATATAAAATCCAGGACTCCGGAGAGAGTTTCAATATCTAAAACTAAGAAGGTCACTCTTTTATCTGAATCATGTGAAAGTGAACACTCTAAGAATAAACTAGCTAATATTTCTTGAAGGATGAACAAAATATTTGGAAAGAAGAACCTTCAATCTACATATATGAATAATGAATGAGAGGATAAGAAAGACATAGAAGTCACTAGTCATGAATGAAAAAGAGAATGGAATATAAGGCTATATTTGTTTATGCTTAATAGAAAAGATAGAATGTCAAATCATTTTGAGAGGAATATAAAGAAGTACAAAAATGCTAAATCTAAGAATGTTTTGAAAGCCAATAACACCTAGAGTACCAGTGATGGTGACTCTTCTGAAGACTCCTCTGAGTATGAATATTCGGGATAGAATAATCTTGGTCTATTAGCCATGATACCTATTAAAAATCATATTTAAATGACCATGGTACACAATGATAAATCTATAACCAATGTATCCATGAATGCTGATTATAGTGATATTAAATATTATGAGTCAATGGATAATGAATCATATTCTGATGAAGATAATACAATACCTACTTATGAAAAGTGTCCATGTTTTCAAAGCTCCTTGAGAATTAAAATTATAAAGTCAATAAAATACATGATAAGGAAAAATATTGAATTTCTATTCTTACTAAGGAAATATCAGATATTTTTAAAGATCTTGATCAGAAAATTTATGATTTTGAAAGTATTTCAAAAACCCTTGAAGGCATTAATTCTGAGAAGTATAAATATTCTAAATATCTAGAAAAAGTAATTTCTATGAAAAATGTTTTCCACACTAAATCTAGTGTGGAAATTAATTTTTTTGAGGATGAAAACTTATTTAATAATCTAAATTCAATAAAATTTTCCATGAGGATTTCTTTGTCAAAATTTATCTAAGGTAAGGAAAAAATTTATAAGATGTATTCGCAAATTCAACTTCTATGGAATAATTCTGGATTTGGTTTTACTAATTAAAAAATGTTTTTTTGTAACAATTATTTTGTTCCTCAATGTGAAAAATTCCGTACTAAGAGTCAGTGTGGGGGGAATTGGGAAAAAATTTGTTTATTAATCAAAAATCAGTCTTTAGGTTTTTCATAAATTTTATTTTTCAAAGAAAATTTGGATTCATAAAATCTTTCTTTCTAAAGTTTCTGGATCTAAGAAGGTTTGGGTTCTGAATGTCTAACACTCTTATTTTCAGGAGTGTAAAGAAAAAACCAACAGCATCACATGGTACATGGATAGTGGATGTTCCCGACATATGACTGGAAACAAAAACATCTCTGAAAATATTATCAAGATGAAAGGGGGAAAATAACTTTTCGAGATAATGATCAGGGAGAAATTATTGTTACTGGTAACATTTTTCTTCTATAAAAAACATTGATTTAAAATGTTCTATTGGTTAAGGGACATAAGAACAACCTTATTAACATAATTAAATTATATCATGAAGGTTATATTGTAAATTTTAGGAATGACAAGAGTTTAGTACTAAATTCCAAGGAAGAGTTTATTATTTTTTCCCATAGGTAAGAGAATATTTAGACAGTAAACATAGAAGTCCATATGAGACAAGATCTACCTTGTATTAGTACAATGGAAGATAATTATTAGTTATGGAATAGAACGTTAGGACACTGTATCTTTAGAAACCTATGAAACATTCTAGGAAATGACTTGTTAAGGATCTACCAGGGCTTAGATTTTATTTTTCCAAAGATTGTGATTCTTATCAATATGGAAAGAAACATAAATCATTTTTTAAACCAGTCGGTGAAGTCCCAACCACTGATGCATTACATTTGGTGCATTTGGATCATTTTTGTCCAATATAAACTAGAAGAATTGGATGAAAACCTTATATATTTGTCTTAGTTTATTATTACACTAGATTTACATGGAGCTATTTTCTATCAAAGAAATATGCGCTTTTTTCTTATTTAAAAAGTTCTTGAGCCCAAATTTAAAATAAGAAAACCCTTCTATTGAAAACTATTCATAGTGATAATGGATGAGAATTTCAAAATTCAAAGTTTGATCCTTTTTGTAGTAGAAAAGGCATTAATCATGACTACTCAGCACCAAGAACTCCTCAACAAAATGGTTTTATTTAAAGAAGAAATAGAATTATTCAATAGATAACAAGAACCATGTTTAGTGAATATTCGGTAGAGAAAAGTTTTTGGGCTGAAGCTATAAGTACTACTTACTATACAATAAATCTTGTTTTGATTAGACATTTTCATAATAAAACTCCTTATAAGGTATGGAATGGTAGAAAACAATGACTTTCCCGCTTCAAGGTTTTTGGTTGAAAAATTTCATTCTATATACTAAAGATAATCTACACAAATTCACAACAAAAACTAATGAAGTAATTTTCTTAGCCTACTCTACAACTTTTAAGGCTTATACATTTTTCAAAAAAATACTTGTACTATTGGATAAATAGTACTTGTTAAATTCGATGAAACTCTTCCTTTTGTTTTTAAAAAATCCTCAACCTACATCATCATATGTTCATTCAAAAACTTATTATCACCCTTTGATATAAGATCCTCTTAATAAAGAAAATGTTCAAGAAAATTTTTCTAAAGCATTTATGTGAGAAGATTTCATATCCTATATTGATTAAAATGCATTACAAAACCAAATTTAGTTGTGTCTAAAGAATCATCCCAGTGATAATATCATTAGTGATGTAAATCAATCTATAAGGATGAGAAGTTCTTTATGAAATGAAATAGAGAATTTAGATTTCCTTTCCCAATTTGAAAACAAAGAACTATTGATGCTTTAGGTGATGATGATTGGAAAAAAGCTATCCAAGTTGAGATAAATGAATTAGAAAGGAATAATGTCTGGACCTTAGTTGAAATATATAAGGAAAATTCTATTATTAGAGTAAAATGGGTTTTCAGAAATAAGTGAGATAAAAATGGAAACATAGTAAGAAATAAATCTAGATTTGTTGCTAAAGGCTATAATCAAATAGAAGGAATAAACTATGAATAAACCTATGCTCCAGTATCTAGACTTCAATCCATTCGTATTCTACCTACATTTTCAGGATTCTTCAACTTCAAACTTTTTCAAATGGATGTTAAATGTGATTTCTTTAATGGTTATGTTCAAGAGGATTTTTTTATGAAAACCCACCTGGTTTTGAAGATTCAAAACATAATAAACATTTTTTCAAACCTCCAAACATTAGATGGACTTAAACAAGCCACTTGAGCATGGTATGATAGACTTACAATTGTTTTTCTTCAAAACAATAATATTTAAGGAAATACTGATCCAAACCTTTTTATAAATAAATATAAGGAAAATGTTTTTATTGTTAAAATTTATATTGATGACATTATATTTGGTTCAACTTAACAATTTTTAACTGATACCTTTAATGTTCTAATTAAATCATAGTTCGAAATGTTTATGATGGTTGAGTTAACATTTTTCCTTGGTTTTCACAAATTTCTCAACAACCAAAAAGAATCTATATTTCCCAAAATATGTAGATTAATGATCTTCTAAAAAAGTATGGATATGAAAACAATAACAGTGTATGTACTATCATTAGTAACTCAAATTCACTAGATCATGAGAAAATTGGGAAACTGGTAGGTCAAACATCTTTTAGAGGTATGATAAGGAAACTACATTACTTGATATCTATTCATCTGGACATAATGTTTTCATTATTCTTATGTGAAAGATATCAATATAATCCTATGAAATATCATTTAAAATAAGTAAAAATGATTTTTCTACTACATAAAGGGATCCATGGATCTAGAAATATTTTATAATTCTAGAAATTATTTTGTTTTAAAAATATTTTTAGATGTTGACATTGGTGTATGTAGAATGGATAGGAAAAGTACATCTAGAACATGTTATTTCATAAGATATTTATTAGATTCTTGGTCATGATAAAAGCAAAACTTAGCAGCATTTTCCACTGATGAAGCTGAATATGTAGCAGCTGGAAGTTCTTGTGCTCAAGTGTTGTGGATTTAACACACACACACACATACTATGGTATGAGTTTTACTAAAACACAAATATTGTGTGATAATAATAGTTTCATCTCCTTAAGTAAAAACCGTGCACATCACTCTCTTGAAAAACACATAGATATTATGCATCCCTTTCTTAGGGATCACAAAAAAAATATCATTCTTTAACTTATTGGAATTTAAGATCCACTTGTTGATACTTTCAAAAAATCTGAATCATCAGATAGATTTGAAAACATAAAATAGAAGTTCTAAATGATAACCATAAGGTAATCTTCCATATTAACTTCTTTTTGAAACCTATCTCCTTATAGAAAGTAACTCCTTTTCATAGAGGGAGTAGATTTTCTTATTATTGTTTTTTTAGTCAAAATTTTTAGTAATCTAAAATTTTCATAGTCAAAATTTTCATAGTAGAAAATTTTTCATAATAAATTTTTCAGATTCTAAAGTTATTCTCGAAGAATTTACCTTATTATGAATAATCTTCATATCATATGAAAAGGTATGTTTTACTTTCTAAATTATCATAATCTTCTTCTACTTATTGTTTATTTTTGTTTTAAATTTTTCAGATTCATTTTTCTTTATATCCAATTTTATTTCTTAAAAACATCAAAAGATCAGAATCTATAAAAATCAGTCTTCGGATGTCATCTCAACCATCAGATCTTCTTAAGGAGAATTCAACCGTTGCATCAATTACGGATGATGAACAATCTCTTCAATTTCCTATTTAAAGGAACCCCATAGGTTGACCCACATCAAACCCTAAGCTATTGTGTGGTGATGCTTATCCCTTCTTACTTAAGACCGTTTTGAATTTCTCAGGTCTTCAATAGTTATGAATGTCTAAAGAGACCATTCATTAGAATGAAATGTCAATTGAAATGAAATATCAAAATGGTAAATTTATCTTGAAATGTTGGTAGACCAAGACATCTTTAGTAAATTTTATTCAACCATATCAAATAACATCAAGTTAAATGGCCAAGAGAGTGTAGCTATATCAAAATCCATGGTAGAGGATTTTTTTTATTCTGGAGATTCTAGTAGAGTTCTATAAATATGTATCTTTTTTCAATCATGGAGTAAAACAAAAAATTTCTTTCTAGAGTTATGGATATACTTATTCTATTTCTAATTCTAAGGAAGCTAGTTCGATTGGAATAACTTACGAATAAGAAGCTTAATTTTGTTACCATAAGATACCAAATGATATATGAAGCTTTGATAATGAAAATTATCTATCTTTTCTTGGTCATTCAAAATTAAATACTCTGAATATTCTTCATCATTCAATGAATTTTTATATTCTATAACTTTAGGTTCAAGGCTTTATAATTTCGAGGAATGGAGATAATGATACTCTGAAGAAAAGTGATATGTTTGTTTTGGATTTATTAGTGAACCACTAGAAGCTAAATCTGGTTATGATTATTTTGGTTATGATTGAGAATATCATGAATGGGAATCTGAAGTACAATATTATCATGTATCTAGAAATCCTATCAAAGATCATTGTTTCTTATTTAGAATCAATGAAAATTTCTTGAAAAATGAAGTTATCAAATTTTAAGGTAATAACGTATAGATATGACACTCTAAGGAGAATGAGAATTGGATTTTCTAGTGAATCCGGAGATTTTTATGATTTATAAAATGAAGAAGTTGAAGCTTTATCAAAGAATTATTTTATAGTTAAAAACTCCATGAAAGGTGGATGGAATAAGAAATTGAAGGAAATTCAAGAGATAGAAAAAGTTTTTTTTGCCAATGAAATTTAGTCTGAACCACTAAATCTATGAAGCAAAATGCCTATACTGATGAAGTAGTGGCTAAGTGGTGAGAATACAAGAATAACTAAAAGAAGGGGATCCTAATTTTGGCTTCGATCCAGTTGAGTCAAAAGTCCTAAAGATGACAGCTGCTGATGATCTTGAGAAGCAAGAGAAAGAGAAGAAGCATAGAAATAAATTTTCCAAAGCAGAAATCATTCAATAACTTCTTAAGGATTCTAAAAATGCCTACAATAATATTTTGGTACCAAAATCAATTTTCAAAGAATTACTTCAAGAGATCTATGAAAAAAATTTTGGTCATTCCCGTACCACATCAATATGATGATGAAGAAGAAGTGGTAGAAATAGAAGTTGAATAGGAAGTTGAGGATTATTTAAAACAAGATGTGGATAAATAAAAAATATAAGGAAGTGGTGACACTGATGACATGATATAACATGTGGAAGGTTATCAAGAGAAGGAAAGTCCTTTTGAGAAGTTGTCCATCCGAACAGCTGAAGCCAGATCTTATAAGATTGCTACACCTAGAATGGATGACAAGGATAAGTAAGATGTCAATAAGAAATTCGTGGAAGAAAGTAGTAATAATGATATTATTCATCAAGGAGATCCTCAGGAAGAAGATGAGATGGAAAATTTTGTTGAAGATGAAATTTCTAAGCTATCAGATAGTGAAAATGAATCACCAAAAGATGAAGAGATCATTTCAACTAAAGATAAGTCTAAGAAGGTGATGGCAGATACTCATACCGAGTTATTGGATAGAAAGAAATATGATGGAGCTTCATCAAAGATGAAAGCAGATGTGCTTGAGAAATAATCCTCATCATCAACGAATTCGAATTCTGAATCATTATCTATTGGCCATGACATTGTTGTTTTGCCTTTGAAGAAGCTAGTTGGTACTATTCCAATATATCCAACCATAGATTCAAGATGTCAAATGATTTATAATTCCATAAATCATGAAACAGAATCAATATCCTTGGTGATGGATTAGTGTGTAAAACATGAGGCTGGTATCAAATCTTTTTTTATTAATTATGATGCCCAAAAAAGATCTTACAATAAGATGACTAGTTGGTCAGGGAAAATTGTTCAAGCGATGATAATTCTCTGTGAGTTTCCTTATACTATCAAGGATGATTTTGAGACTGATGATGCAAAGCCCAAATATCTCACCAATTCCTTTAAAGGAACACCATCTCATGAAGAAACTACTCGGAAGAAATAATTGAATGATCTGAATGGGAAATTATATTCAGATTCTAGGAGATAAATGAGGGAAAGGTATTTTAGAATCAAACTTGAGGAAAAACTGGATAAACAAGAATAATACATGAATTCTCATACTAATTTTCTTATGGTATAGGAAGAAAAAAGTAAATCCATAGAAAAGAAAAGTGAAGATAAAGAATATAAACTCAATCTTATGGAATATGATCACAAGGAATTGTAGAAGCTTAAGACTATTGCGATGAAGCTAATGCTGAAATAAGAAGAAGGATAATTTCATTCCAAATATGATCTTCTGTTTTAATTTCCTGTTGAACAAATTATTTCAATCATAATGAAATTATTGTTGCGTTTCCTATTTTTGATTGATTGGTACAAATATTTCAGGTACTATATTTTTTCCCCATTACCTTTATTCCTTTTTGAAAATTTCAAAGGGGGATAAGGGAATATCATAAAAGATTACTAAGTAAAGAAGAAATTTACCTATGTAAGGGGGAGTTCATCTAAGGGAATGTTTTTATTTGAATGATTTTCATATGCAAGAAAATGAAAAATCTTATTCAGGAAATAAAGATTACGATCCTTCGGGATTTCGATGCCTAAGGGGGAGTTAGTCGTATTCATTATTATCCATAGGTAAAGGGAGATAAGTTTTATTTTTAAATTCATAAAAATTTCAATGTCATTCAATTATTTTTAATAAGAATTTTTGTGCTTTCCAAAAATGGGAATATTGTTGATTCAATAAGATTTCCTTATGAATTTTCCAATTTTTTATGTTTTGAAAATCACAAACACTCTAACGTAAGAAAAATTTCTTTTCCTCTTAGATTTTATTTAATAAGAAATATTTTCCTTCCCCATGGAAATTTATCCTTTCTTGTTTTTGCATTGTTCATATTTTATATTTTTTAATTCTAACTCTTTTTATTCATAAGTGAAAAATTTGGTTTCACATATAAAACCTCATATTTCAATAAATAATTAGATAAAGAGTATTCTATTTTCAAGATCAGAATTCAGGTTCTATATTCCCTAGAATATAGACTGCAAATTCTATGACATTTAGAATCCAAAATCTCTGAAATTCAGATTCCAAATTCTCTAATATTCAGACTTCGAATCCCTCATAATTCATGTTCCGAATTCTTTTAAATTCAGAAAACAAATTCACTAAATTCCAGACATTGAATTCACTGAAATTCAAACTATGAATTCTCTAAAATCAAGTTTTTAAATTCCTTAGAATTCTGACTTCGAATTCCTAAGAATTAAAACTCTGAAGTCCCAAGAATTCAGACTCTGAATTCCTAAGAATTCATAATCCAAATTCTACAGATTACTGATTTCGAATTCCATGTAAAACAGAAATAGAATATCCATGTAATACAGACTCTGAACATTATTTTTCCCTTAGCCTTTGAAAAATATATTTGATATGGCTTTCAAAATCTACTTACCCTTATTAGATTTATAAAACAATGTCATGAATTCTATTTCTAACAAACCATTTTTTGAGTGACACATGTATAGGTCCCTTTGAAATTCAAGGAAAAATATGACCATTTATGGAGGGAGCCGACCGTTGGAGATGTGCCTATAAATAAGAGCTCATTTGAACAAGATCAAGACCTGTAATAATTGTTCTATAACTCAAGATATTATATGATTCTAATGTTATTTGTATAGAGAGAGACTCTTATGCTTTGTGCATACCAAACATCTTGTTCAGATTTCTTCGTGTGACTCTTATTGTTATTGTGTACAATTGAGGGATTTTGGTGATTGGAATACATATGTTCTGACTTCCTTAAAGCTTCAGGACTTCCTTGATAAGAATGACGTAGGTTCCAAAAACCTTAATGTTCGAGGGCTTGCAAGGATAGCAAGACAGACTCTGATATTCATATCGAGGGCTTAACCATGTGTGGGTAATACATACTTTCTTAAATGTATAAATCAAGGGACCATTATCCAAGGTTGTAGGACACAATACTCATTGGGTTAAAAGATTTCATACCTTTAACTTGTATTGTTTCTTATTTTTTTCTACTACATTTTGATTAATAAGGAATGTATAACTATCTTATACATTCTGGTACTTGTATACTATTATTGGTAAGATTCTATATGGTTTAAGGTAGAATTTTTTTCCTATTAAACTTCTCTTAAGTTTCATTTCTTGAACCATATTTCTAAAATATAGCAAGTTTGTAGAACTATGAGGTTTTTGTAATATACCTTTTTTAACCTTTTTAAACAGTATAAAGTATTAATGAACATTAGTGGTTCCACATGAATTTTTAATGTATACAATTCACCCCCCATATTCTCTATTCAGTGTCAACATCATTATTTCGATCCAATATATAAATCGTAAATACATTTAACTGGAATTTCTATTTGTCCTTACCGATCCATAAACCCTTTGAATAAAATTTTAAAAACATTTGATGAACAGAAAAATCTTATTAAGGGAAATAAAAATAACAAATTTCCTAGAGTAATGAAAAAACATGAAAACCCCTAAAATAATTACTCTTTCACATTAATATATTATAATTTTATATAAATAATTTTCACATGAAAAAACACAACATTCATCAAATAAGAACATTAAAAACCATAATAAAATATTAGAAAAAAAATTAAAATATAGAATCAAATTTATATAGCCCTTATAGAACCCTATCAATTTGAATAACTTTATAGAATACATAAAATTTAATTCTATAGAGAAAATAATAATTACTAAATACATTACATAAAGATATAATGGGGCTCACACCTCAAATAAGATATATCTGGAAAACATACTTTGCATGTTCTATAATGGGGATCAAACCATTAATTAATTTGTACGGGGGCCACCCATTTTTCAGGATCCATAATGGTTCTCATCCCATCATATATGTTTTATTAGTGTCACCTATTACTCAAATATTACTCCCAAGGTGTATATCTTGTGTAAAAAATCGTTTTTTCACCTTATTATCAAAAAATAATTTAAATACTTTTTAACCCGTATGCCAAAAAATACTGATATTAAAATACATTAACTATTTTTAAAAACTAAAATACTCTAAATGAGAGAGGTATGGTTTTTATTTCATTAAAACTACATAACATGTAATGAATGAAACTAATTCAAATAGTTTGTGAAGGGGTGGGAAAATTCATATTTTCTATACACATTAATATAAAACATTATTTTATTTTTTTTAATGAAATTCAAAACATTCCTTATAAATATTAATTTTTAAAAAATATAAAAAAAATTAAAAAAATAAATAAAATGTAATTTATAATTATATTATATCCATATAAATGCATCCATAAAATAGGTTTAAAATATTTACAGGGATAAGATAGTGTTGAAATATAAATATCAAAATATTCTTCATAAAATAAAGTCTCTTACATCAGGTCTGAATAATCACATAAGTTCATTATCATCGTGAATAAAAAAACATATGTCAACTATTTACTTTTATAATAACCATTTTCATGTTTATTTTTTCTTTTATTTTCATGTAATATTCAATTAATTATTGAATTACTATTATGTTGGTCATTTTAATGAAATACATATCATATGTCCCAAATGAAATTGATGTTTATACTAATGTAAAACAAGTCACTATTAAATCATATAGAGGGTAATAATCATAAAAAATATATCATTTTTATACATTAATTATACTTTTCAAAATAACCCTAAAATGGCTATTAAAATTATGCTACATTACAATCCTAGAGACAGTAGGTTATATGTATCTATTATTAAAATTCACATTTTTTAAACATCACTATGTAAATATAGTAAGTATTATTTTACCTTTACATATTAATCATAATATCCTAAATTCCATTTTATTACATTATATGTTAGGGGAGTAAAACTATTTGAATATCTAAAAATATCAAAATCTTAAAATCTTTTTCTATTTAGATAAATTCTTCCAGATGGCCGAAAATTAAATGATAATGTAGTATTTGGTTGATATAAAATAATCATATAGAATTTTTAAATGATTAAGTGATTCTTTAAAACATGTATTTTAGTTTTACCCTTTAGATAACCTTTTTTATCATCAATCATGTTAACATCTATTTCATTCATAAAATGTTATAATTTCACTAATAGGGTTTCAATTGTCTCATAAATTGAGAAGGGATTTCATTGTTTGACATTATATTATCCAAACTATCATATTTTATGATTTTTTAGATATTTATGTAATTTATGAAAATAGTCTTTTCAGAAATTAACCATAATTCCAATTTTTAAACTATTAAATTAATTTGAAAGCAAAGACTCCAAGAAAAAGATGGAATTAAAATGCATACATTTTAAACGTCCATAATATTTCATATTTATCTGAAAAATATGGTAATTAAATATCTATTTTTAATTATAATAATTTCGATATTTTTAGATTCAATTCTTTTTACTATTAGTTAAATAAATGATGTGTTAGTATTCTGTAATCATTTAATGTAATTATTGTATTATAAAAAATTATATAAATTAACCTACTAGAAAATCAAAAAAAATTAAATCAATATTTGGAACTTAAAAATATTTTTTTATCCATATATCAAAAATTTAATGATAACAAAAAATGGAAACTTACATTTTTTAGTTTTCATTACGTAATGTTTTATAAAGGTCGTAATCATGGAAATGTGGAAAATAAAATATCACATATTCAGATTTTTTATGATTGTGGATAAAATATAATTATCATACGAAATTAATTCAAGTGTAAGTGTTATTTTTAGTCCTTATAAAAAAATTTTTACACATAATTAACCAATTTTAATTTTACTGAGATAATAAATATTTACTACAATTACTATTCATAATGAACAAAAAAAATTAGAATTATATAAAAAACTTTTACCACTTCACAAAAAATATGGAACACATTTTTATATATTAAAAACACATAATTATTACTATTTTATTGAAATGTTTTGTCTCAAACCATGTTGGAAAACGATACTTCAAAAAAATGTATTTCCCAATCAATTGATGGTTTATATTAAATCTATGACTAAAAATTATCATTAAATGATTTTCAAAAAATATAAAAACATAAATATTATATAATTTTAATTTTAATTATATTTTAGTGGGGATGATTTTAATTAATTAAAATAAATAATGTTTATACACATAAAAATAGTTTCTAGGAAACAGACTTTTTACACACAAAAATATAACTATCCAAAAATTATGAAAATTTTTTAATTAATTTTTTTTAATTATATAATTCCAATTAAAATGGTTCATAATTAATTTCATGACCAAATAATAAATATATTTGTAATTTTAAATTACTTTACATAATGTAAGGGAACGGTATTATTTGATAAATCGTTATTTTTCTCAATTCCCAGAAATATCACTCATTTCTGAAAATTAAAATAAATTCACCCAAGGTTGATATTAAAATTACATTTTAAAAAATTATGTTAATTTTTAAAAAATTTAGTTTCCATATTGTAATTCAATTAATTTTAATCACAATGCACAAAATACATTAGATATCATTTTTGACGAAAATGAATTTTCTAAGCCTAAAATGACTTCATTAAAAATTATGTATTTGTTTTGTTAGAATCAATCCAGAATATTTATTGGATAGGAACATTATATATTTAATAAGTTTTCATTCATTTTAATATAGATAAATTTAATTACTAGTTTATGAATTTCATATTAAAATAATAATATTTCAATAGAATGTTGTGGTTTGTTAAAACATGCTATTATGTATAGGACAAGTTGTCATTAAGATAAAATATATTTAAATGTAACTCATATTCATGAATATAGTAATTTAAATATAATATTATCATTTCACTCACCCAAAAAAATGATATATTGATCAATAACATTCATGGGAAATTATAATCCACCAAAAAATATAACTTTAATAATTTTAAAATCACTTTCTATGTTTTTTTACTACCAGATCAAGCACTGTATTTGAATTTTGTAAACATTTAAAGTAAATTTTTATAACTATAAATTTAAAATTAAATTCCATGATTTGAAAATAATGATATTCAATGTAATTATTTATAAGTAAACAACATTTTTTAATAAATTTACTGAAATATTAAAAGTATTCTAGTGACATTTTTTACATAATATTTTAATTAAATGATATAAATTTTAAAATGAAAGATAAATTGAATCAAAATTTCATATTATCATTGTTTTGAAGATTATTTATGAAATAGAGACATACACATAAATTAATTGATGTTTTTTTATATTATTCTCCTTATTATATTAAATTTTTACCATAATAATTCCATTTCAACTTCACTATCATAGCAATAACTTATTATGTTTACTATTCATATTGAAAAAATATTTTGTTAACCTTATTACCTAATATAAATTTTTTTGGTTCCAAATATGGAATATATTTTATTAAATTCAAATCATATAAGTTATATAATATATTTTACAATTAAATATGTGAAATGTAATAAAAAGAGACTTCAGAGAAATGCAATTTTAAAAATAAAAACGTTTTTATACAAATAAAATTGTAATATGGATTAAAATGAAATTTAATTTTATAATATTTAATCACCAAAGATTAATGAAATTTTAAAAAAATCAATGTATAATGTCTCATTGACTGTACATTATGATAAAATTCAGTATTAAATAAAATCAGTTCCTTTCAATATTCATTGAAAAATTCAACATATCGAAAAATTCTCAAATATTCATCACATGATATTTAAAGAAATCAGGAATTAATAAATTATAGGACATTTATAAATTAAAATTTAATAATTTTCTAAAATTAATTTGTAATGTTACAGTACAAGAAGAAATTAAATTCACTTTTTAAGAAAAAATAATTTTTAAGCATAAAATGAGTTTACTCAAAAAATTTACTGGTCACTTCTAAATAATTATTAAATATATTTTTATTTATTACTATATATATAAAAATGAATTAAATCATATTCATAGGTTCTTATTTAATGTCATTTTTTACTATAACAAATTAATATTAATATTTAATGGTTTTTATAATCTTGGTGTTACATGTTTAATACGATATAAAACACATAGTTATTTTAAAATCCTAATATATTACTCACAACCTAAATATATGAATTATGATTAAATAATTTATTATTTTCATATTTAAAACATATATTTTTCAATTTTTTGGAAAACATTCCAAATGAAATTCATTTCTCACCATATGATACTTGATGAATTGAACACATTGATTATCAAAACAAAGAGGAAGTGGAAACATCATATATACCAAGTGATTCCCCACCTAATCCTTCTTCGACATCAATTAAGTAATTTATTTTGTTTTAGAAACATATTATTCATTTATTGTGATCATGGTGAAATAATTATACATCATTGTTTAAAAAACACACCATTCTCCTAGAATGAAAAAACCACCAGATTAATATCTTATATCATCGAAACACCCTTTCCAATCTATATATTTATAAAACAATTGATCTTTCTTCATTTTTTTATATAATTTTAAACCAAAATATTTTATATCATTAATCTACTAAGGGATCCCCATTCCAAACAAAATAGGATTATTTTGGTCCACTTTGATAATAAGAACCTTGTGTAACAGCATAAACTTTATCAAGTCTAGGAGTAGTTATGTAATTAAAACAACCAATTCATATTCATAATTCACTTTGATCCACTATTTATCCTCTATTATATATGAAAAAAATGGTCCCATGTATGATTGGGATAATAACATTAATTTATTACTCCGTTAAATTTTTTTAGATGTTCTATATATTACATAAATTCAATAATGAAAAGTGATATATCTCTTAAGAAATTTGGAACCTAAAAAAGTACCACATCTCCCTAACCATGGAATATTTTAAATAAATTTTTATATATTTGTAAAAAACAACAAAAAATTATATCTCATTTCTAGATAAAATAGATTAGTCTACTTGAATTATAACAATGAGACATTCCCCTTTTTTATCTTTTATGAAGGTATTATTTTCCATTCTCCACTTTTTAGAATTTAATATTTTTAATTAGGTATCAAAATTAAAATACCTATTTCACATATGTTTTTTATCCCATGTAAATTATTTTTTAACTTATAACAATAATTGTTATGTTATCTAATAATGAAACTAAATGTCTTTCGAAGTATATACCTCTTCTTCCGACTTGCCATGGAGGAAAGAATACTTGATATCCATAAAAAATATCATATATTTCTTTTAATGTAAAATAATATTAAATATTCTAATGGTTTGATATCTTCCCACCAATTAATAGTTCTTAACATCATCTTGTCCTTAAACCATAGAATATAAACATTAAGAAAGTCTGTATTTATTTCTCATGATTTTACATCTTTTATTTAAATTATTTTAGAACATATAATTTATCATAATATCAATCTAGTTTTCTATCATGGAAATTGACTCACAAGCCCCATTATTTTTTATATTCTAATTAATGGATCATATAATCAACTCACTCGTATGGTTTCAATGCATATTTTGTATGGGTCATTAATATTGGAGAAAACCAACTAGTTTTTGATTAATTTCCTCAAGTGTATTTAGTTTATTACTTTTTTCAAAATCTATAATATTTTTTTAAACCCTAAAATACCTTATCATTAGTGATGGAATGAATTTGTTTGTTCCTCATTGGTTAAAATGGTTAAATATTCTTTTTTCACAAATAAATCTTCAGTAATTTCATCAAAAACTGAAATTATTTCATTTTATATTACCAAATTTACATTATCATTACATCTCTAAGCTTGATAATCATGTAAAAAATTTGTAAATGTTCCAAAACTTTCACATAAATAGTATCAATAATATTCCTAGATTTATTATAATAAAATTGGTATACACTTTTATTTATAAGATATAAAATATTTATTCCATAAACACCTCTCTTGTAAAACATTTCAAGACAATAAACATTAATCATTATATTACATTGTTTATTAAAGGCAGATAAATATTTCACACATAGAGGTTTTTTTAAAATATCAAATCAGGAAAGTTCAAAATTTTAACTATGTGAATAATGTTTTTGAATGTATCTCACCGAAACAATTATATTCCTCTAACATTATCAATAATTAGCATTCTCAATGAATATTTCATGATCCATCTCCCCTAAAAAATTTATTCTTCTATTTTGACACAACCTTTTTATAAAATATATGGGCCATTGAGTTCATGTCATATGCTATGATTTTCCAGATAAGCCTTAAACATCACATTTTATAACATAGTTCAATTTCATTCTTGATATTCTGGTGAGAAAAACAATACACCTTTTTTTCTCTTCTATAAAAATTTTTAGATATTCTTAAGGGCACAAAACTGTGTTCCATAATAGAACACTATTAATGTATTTGAATTCAACAATAAAAATAATAAATATACTTATTTAATTCATTTTTCCCTACTTCGTTGTCCTACATAAATCTAAATTAATGATCTATAAAGTTTCATTATACTGACTCTTCGTCTTATTATATGAATAGATTACAACCATGAAAGATTATCATATTCGATAAATATGGTAAATTTCTATTTTTAGGAATGGAATATCATTAATATTATATCACTATGTGATCTTATTATTAGTCATTTGGAAATGAAGTCAACGTTTTCATTTCCACAAGTAATTTTATTTTTTCTTACAATGATTGAATGAGTGTTCATTATCTTACAGTTGAAACAATTAACATTAATCAAATTTCATCTTTTCACCACTTTTCTATCCTCAATGATCTTGACAAAAAACCAATATTTCATAAAAACAACTTTTTTACACTAAGACTAAGCTATGAAACATTTATTAGATTGTGTTTTAATCCGTGAAAATATAATTTTGTTTTTTGAATTTTTTAATTATTTACCAAAAAATATCGACCAAATATGTTATTATTGAGTTTAAAATTATTTCTAGAGGGTGGTAAATCACATATTTATTTTCAAATTTCTTTCTGATGATTTAGACATCTCATCATATCATATGACAATTCACTATAAAATATCCCTGGACTGTGGAATTCAGATTGTTTAAAAAGGAAACCATAACCAAATAATTTACTTATATATTATCTATTTAATCTAAGTATATTTATTATTTTAAATAAACATTTATTTGGATACTATATGTATGAGTAAATAATTTTAATGGTTACATGGCTGATAACATATTCCAGAAAAGTCGTTAAGAACCTTAAAAATGTTCAAAAAAATAGAAAATCTATTTATACTTATTATTCATTTAAGATTATTGAATCCCACTTACAAAATCCCCCATAAAACATCTACAAATATTATGATGTTAGTAACTATAAAAACACAACATTTTTATACTATAAGCCTCCATAATACCAATTGAATCTGTTAAAATCATACTTACCTTGGTAAAATTCTTATTATCCCGAATTTATTCTATTCCCTACATCAATTTTGAGTCACTAATATTTTAACCTTTATGAAAATTAATTTATGTTTACTCCAAAAATATTATGCTTCAATTAATGTTAATCATATCCTTTTTAGAGTCGCTAGTTGAACCAGTAATCTACCTCAAAGTTGTGTACCTAGAACATCAGATTTCTAAGAGTCACCCACTTTTGATTCAAACCTCATCTTCTTAACATGAATTTTCTTTTCAACCTTTCACCAATTTTTTCTATTTTAATTTTACTCCCATAAATATTTATTTTTTAATTCTTTAAAATTCCCATTATTCAATGAAAAATCTTTAGTAATATTAATGGAATTAAAAAATCTAAATCTATAATTTTAAGTTCCACTATGTTGGGATGTTTTTATTGAATATAATCAATTTTTAATTACTTATCCTTCTATCTCTCTTCAACCATTTTTTAAGAGAAATTTTCTTTGTTATTAATCATTATTAAATGAATAATATCCTCCAATAATATTTCTTCTATAATGACACATTCCTTATTACTTATAATTTGATAACCATTCACTATGTTTTCTATTCTCCTTATCAAATTTATAAATACTTGAGATGTTTCATTTCAGTTATATCATATGAATTAATTCCATCTGAATATCATATTCCTCATATTCAAAAATTATTTCACCAGTAGTTCTTTTTTATCCTTAAAAATAGTATTCAGTAGTTTTTTACTAACTTTATCACTGGAGGATTCATCTTTTACTTTATCTGCATATTATTGAGATTATTTAAAAAATAATATTATAATTATTATTTATAGAACTTTTATCAATATAATTATGATTAATAATTAAATTTTTATAATTCCAAATTGAGAATAATATATGATTTACTTCTTATTATCATTTACTATTTCAATTTTTATTGGTAGTATTCTACAAAATATCTAACAAGTCTACAGATAAAACATTTTATATGAATATTATCCTTGTATTTTAATTTCACTATTCTCACTTTTCATGATAATAAAGACATAATAGCATTACATTTTTTATCCAAATCAATATTATAATATAAATATCTTTATTATTCCTTAATTACAAGATTATTTGAATTCTCAAAATGTGAGTATTTAATGAAAATATAATTTTAACAATTTTCCATATTCTGGAAGACATTATATATTCATCTCTCAAAAGACATTGAAAATTCTATGTCAATCATAATGAAGAATTTTACATGGATATTTACCACCCAAATATGATACATCTTTATCAATTTCTCTATTGGGATGTGAAAAAATATCTTTATAATTAAATATAATTTTATCTTCTCAATAGAGAAATTGATTTTAATCAAGACATCATTAACCCATGAAAAAAAGTTATGTATAATATCATCATAATAAATCATGATGATTTTATAGATTAACCTCAAAATGTATATATATTTTACTGATGAAATTTTTTATTTTATTAATAGATGTTATTAATTTAATTAAAGACTCATTTTTTTGTTATTCTTCTATTACCTTAAAGAAACATACTATTGAGAATATATGAAAAAATATTTTTTCTATGATTTTCATAATTCCATGGGTTCTTTTTATTTTCCATTATCATGGTTCCACCATTACTATGTGTATTGATTCCCTTAGTTAAAACATCCAAGACTATATAGTTGACATATAAAAAGTAAGGTAACACATTTTCATTCCAAATTTGAAAATATTTCATATAAAACATGGGATCCACTAATTTTTCTAAGAATTAAAATTATAAATATTATAAAATATAAATAAATGAATAATTATTCAACTAGAAAATTATCATTGACTCATAATATCTGATCACAAATCTGGGGATCCTGGTCCATTGATACAACATGTAAACCCATCCATGGGATAATTGGAAGATCAATGATACATGGTGGTTAATTAGTGACATAAAATATAGTATATAATTTTTTTTTAAATTCTTCAACTATTAATGAGTTGTGATTTTTGATGTATTGACAACGAAATATACACATACATGTTGGAACATGTTTGATTAACATTGTTAACCTATCAAAATTGGAAGGCTTGTCCTAATTGTAATTTGGGGTCCACTAATATAACATAACTCGCTATAATTATATTGTAATTACAAGAATGAAAGTGTCATTTGTGAATTATAATTAATCATATTTCAGCTATGATTTAATTTATCCTAGACACATGTTCATCCAACACATTACCAAAGAAGAAAATATATGTAATAACTGAAGAGTCTTCCAAAATATTATTTTCTTCGAGATGTTTGATGTGTAATTTTATTATCATTCTCCTATTATTACACAATATTATGACCCCTCATCAATTCTCATGCCCAATGAGAAAACAGAAATTGTTGAATGTTTCTTCATCAAGAAAATTTGTCCTTATAAAAACTTTAAAATATCAACTTCTTCTTTATCATTAATTTATGTATCTAATCGATACTTTGTATTTCTTCCATGATTATTATTACATCTTCTTGTTCAAAATATTTTATATTCATGAATATGAATTAATATTTTACCATTTATTTTATCATTATTTTATAGTATACATCTTATAATTAAATAGTTTAAAGATAGTGACATTTCAAATCACTATAAACTTAGTCTGATTTCCTTCAATGTATTTTCATTATCATGGACTCTCTAAACATTATAAAATGGAATATAGAAATGAATTAAATTACTATATGAATAAAACATGGATTTTAACTTCGTCTATTACTCCAACTTCAATCAGAGCACACATAATTTATTTATAACGTGAACAATTCCTCTTTAATCATAAATATTCTACAAGATTAATGATTACCAACATAAATATCTTGATACTTTTCATTTTAGTGTTTTACACTAAATTTTTATAAATTAATATCAAATAACCTCACGAACCACCATATCTAATTTTGATATATATTTCTATGATTACTATCTCACCCTACATTTCATGACTTATATTTCTATCTATATAATTCTAAATTCTGGAAAATATTTCCAAATATTGTAATTTCTAAACCCTACCACATCATATAGATGGCCTTTATGTTTTATGTATAAGGTTTATATGACCATTACCTAACATGTTATGTGACCCTTAATCAATTCCATGCCTATTTAAAATGACTATTATTAGATATTGTGTAATTATGTGAAGGGGTTAGGTGAAATTCATTCAAATATTCGAATGACCATTACTCAATATCATATGTAGTGATGATAACCATTACTCAGAGTAGTAGTTACCTTTACATTGTATATATTTTCATGACCATTATTAATCAGTTATAGTCCCTATATATAATTCCAAATAACTGTTACATGGATCCATAAGAATTTTACATGAATCTTACATCAATATCTATATTAATATTAGATCCCCATTTGTGATACAAATAACCTTATATAAAAACATATTGGTCATGTCATATTCCCTTACATTAGGGAAATATTTTGATACCTTTATATAGATCTGTATACATTCAATATCACCTTACATAATATCTATACATCATATTTTTTTCTTGATTTCATTCAAATATTCCTAGAAATAATTGTAATCAATATAAAATCTCTTGAAATACAAAAAATGACTTCAAGACATCTATAATAATTTTCACCAAAACATAATATTCATTAAATAATTTTAATTTTAATAGGATTTATCCACTGGTAACATAATATATTTTTTATTTGATGGGGCATTGTCCAAAAAAACCAAAGAATAAATATTATAAAAGAATGTGATTAGATGAGTCTAAAATATTGAATCATATTAAAATATTTATGAAGAAAAGGTAGAATATCAGTGGGGAGATCATGCAGATAAATAATGTCTGGATTTAATCCCTTGTTGGAAATGCCTATTGAAAAAATATTTTCTTCATGATAAACATTTTTGATGATGCAATTAGGGTCGAGAGTGAGTAGATACAATCCATCCAATAGGTAGTAAAAAGTCATGCAAGATGAGACTATCCATTCCAAATTGCTTGCACAATTATTGGTGATTCACTTTAAATCCAGAGATTATTCATGTCAATTATCTTGGAAAAGGTAATAGAATAAATAAAACTCATCATTTCATCCTCCAATTAGGAGGCATCACCACAGCTACTACGAAATGATCCAATATTCTAATCAAAGTGATTCCTAAGGATAGTGCCACAACTTGCAAGGCTCATATTACATATGGAGGCACCATCCACATTTACTTTAATACATACATGAAATAGAGCTCTCCAGAACACTTCTAATGTGGGATGAGGTAGGAAAAAATTTCAATCAATCCAATGCCATTTTAGAATTCTAAAGTCATGAATAGGGTGGTTGCATTATCCCTTTTGGATTGAAGCGGCTACATGTATAGAAATAAGGATCTAAATTTGACCTTCATTTTGATTTAATATGTAACTGTTGTGAATAAAATAATTTCTATCATACCAAATCACATGGTGGTGCTCAGAAACAATATTGAGGAAAATATTCTTAATTTTTTGTTAACCTCCCATTTCAGAACATCTCATTAGTTGAGATTTGACAGAGTCAAGGTTCAACCATATTCCATCAAGTTTTTCATGGACATAGTTTCAAAGAGAAGAAGAAGTGGCACAAGAATGAAAAATATGGTTTCATATTCTCTGTGTTGGTTGAAAAATCTATACTTATATCATAGTTGGGTTCCAATAAACTAAAGTAATCTATCTTTGGGGACTCTATTGTGAGAAAGACACGAAATAAGATTGAATTTTGATTTCTTGGTCCAAGGATTATTAAAGTGTTTTATCGATGAAAAATAATTAATCGAATTAAAAAATAGTGATTATAAATGATTTTCTAATTTATCATACCATTTTTAGAAGGCTCCCAAATTAAAAAATCTTCCATGTTTGAGAAATTTTAGTTGTAAATGGAATAAAAAATGGATTCAAGGAGATGATATCTTTAAGGGTTTACCATATCTCTAATGGAGTAGTTGGTATTATCAAGGGATTGATCATGTTGGGTAAAATAATTTAAGGGCATTTTAGTCTAGTTATCTAACCAGAAATTCATTGAGGTGATCATGGAAACCATCCATATAGAAATATTCATAATTTGGGAAAAGTTTGTTTAATATAAGGCTAGATGGAAGAGTTAATGAAATTCGAGATTCCAGCCTTTTTTTCAAGAATCATTTTTTTGATAAATTTAATGGATTCAAAGTCGATATAATAATGATTCCAAGTTATCTTGGCTTGTACACCTTCATTATAGTATTTAGGAATTTTTAAGCCAATTCCACCTTTTTCTACAGGCTTTCAACAATTTGACCATGGGATGAGGACATGTTTTATTTCTAGAGTGATACCTGTCTAGAAAAAAATTGATAATGATATTCATGTTTTTTATAAGACCAACAATCCATTTATTAATCATTTTGTAGTGATCCATCTTTGAAACAATTTTTTTTATTAAACTAGTAAAATTCTTCCTATCATGTTGAGTGATTTTCTTTTCCATGAAGATATTTTTTTGAGAACATGGTCAACTATGTTAGTAAGGTAGTAGGTTTTGGGTTTTCCCCATGAAATGTGAACACCAAGATAATTAAATGGAAAAGAACCCTTTTTCAAACCTATATCACTAGTAATGTTTCTTTTCCTATTGGACTGATATTTTTTCCCAATAATGATACAATATTTGTTATAACAAATATTCTAACCAAAAAACCCATCATATTAGGATATAACATTTTTTTAGGTTTATAATGTTTCTTTTATCACCATTTAGGAAATGGACGATGTCATCAACATATATCATCTGGGTGGGATCATTCGCATTCCTAGGAACATGAATAGTATTGAGCTTATTCTGGTTATCTATATGAGTGAGCTGGCGATTAAGTCAGTCATCCGCAATTGAGAAGAGAATGAAAGAGTGGGCATCACCTTTCCTCGCTCCTATGGTACATTTGAAATATACATTGGGATAACCATAAATAGGAATCAAAATGGATTCTAAATTGAATAATTTTCTTATTATAGTGATAAATGAATAACTAAATCCAAAAATGTGAAGAATCTTGAAGATAATGCTCGAATCTATGATATCAAAATAATTTGTAATGTCAATTTAAAATGTAAAATTTCCTCCTCTGTTGGATTTGTTCAAGGTATAGATGCATTAAGAATCTTATTAATTGATTTACCCCTAATAGTCCCAAATTTGTTCGATGAGAGAATTTGGACTATAATGGTTGTATGTCTATTAAAAATTATTTTAGTAATGATTTCATTGAGGGTTTTAATGACAGAAATTTGTATAAATAAATGAATTTCAAAAGCATTGTCTACTTTAGGAATCCAGGAAAGAAATTGTGCATTATGAGAATGTGGTAGGATACTATTGGAAAAAAATATTTGAAAATCTTGCAAACATCAAAACAGAAAACATCTCAATAGCGCTGAAAGAGTCCGTTTTGGAAACCATCAACACTCAATGCACTATCGGGGTTCAAAATAAAGAGGATGAATTTAGTTTCATGATTATGATGGTTGTTTATAAGAAAGGTGTTATCCTCATCATTGACTACCATCAGAATGACCTCAGGTAGGATGAATTTTTTGATATCAAGTTCAATAAATATATATTAAAAACATTTAATAATATGAATTTCAATTTCATGTTCAATGTCTAAGAGATTTCCTCCATTATATAATATATTAAGTGGTCTACAATCACTTCAAAATCATTCAAGAGAATTGTATAATTTAGTATTTATTTTACCATATGATAACCATTTAACTTTAAAGTCATTTTTCCTCATGTTTTCTTTAAAAGTGATCAAGGATTTTATTTTAACTGAAAGGTCAATTTTTTTAGTGGACTCATTATTGAAGTTATAAGTACTGTTGTTATTTTGATGTTTTTTTTTCATAACATAATAAATCAAAATCATCATATCAACTTTAAATATCTATAAAAATTATTCTCTATATAATTAAATATTCTGTAGGAATGATCCTTTCTCAGTAATATAATTTTATCTCTTGGGCTCAATAACATTACATGTGGATAAAATATCTAGTGTTAGATCTTATTTAATATTAAGATAAATTCAATGAAAACTTTCATATATGTACTGACGACCATTCCACATGGATGAAGGGAATAAAAAAAAGGCAAATAAATAGTTGGAAAAAATGGTTGGTATTTCCTGGAAAAACTAAATCACTCTACCATAGGATTACTAGGATGTTCCCCATTCCCCAATATATTTAATCTATATAAAAATTATTTATGCGAATCTATTTTAAGTTCGAGATAGCATTATTGGGGTGAAAGTAATACAATAAACAATTAATCTATAAAATCAAGAGGAATCACATGGGTTACAATGACATAATAGTAAAATTATATGCAATCAATTGGATCACATAATATGTGAGATCCTACCATAATTGGTAAACACTACATACATAGACAATTATATGATGCACATAAAAATATTTTATTATTATAAATGAAATGTTTTAAATTTATTTTCAAATATTATCTTATAAATATTATAATAATTTCTTGATAAATAAATATTTAAATGTTTAGTTTATAAGTTAAAATTTATCATATAGTGTTTGTTTTGAAATTTTCAGAAATATTTTATATTTGGGTGAATTGTGTAAAATATGGTTTTAAAAAATACCATCACTTATATGACATCATAATGATATCATAATTAAATAATATTTTAAAAAATATATTGAGAAAATAATTTTTTTGGAGTAAAATAAATAATATAATAATATTATGTTGAATTTGTTAAACCATGACTGACATTTTACAACCTAAGTGATGTTTTCTTAAAAAAAGAACTATTGTTGATCAAAATTATTTATTAAGTAATTAAAAGGTTACATTAATTTTTGGATTTGTTTTAAATTCACATAAACACCACATTGTTAATTCCTGAACAAATAAATATCATTGTTTGATTTTGGTCTAAGTTAATTTATGTACATAAAATAGTCTTCTTCTAAATATTTGTCTCTCATTGTGTTTTTAATATTTATAATAAAATTATTTATTTCCAACTATTCTAATTGAATCATGTAAAGTCTATACACCTCAACCCTAGCTACCCAGATTCGGTGCATTATTACTTATCATTTGAATGATCACAAAATATAATTTTTCGAAAGACCGATTAGTTTAGTATCCTTGAATGTTCTAGTTACATTCATACGGTTTACATTATATTATTAAATGGAAAACTACCACAAAATTCATTTCATAGACAACACTAATATCCCATGGACTATCCCTATAGGTAAGCCATAATATAATACTTCGCATCCTGGGAAAATAGAACATCGAATGGGGTGAGCTCATATTCTAAGTAAGGATAACAATATAGTAGAAGGTTTCATAAATAAGCATAAATATTTAAGTCAATGTCTAAAACAAAAACAAAATACTTTTAAACATGAACTTCAACATAATATGGAAATGATGAAAATAAAATAAATTCCATTTACATATTCACATTGATATTCTACTAGTTGAATAATCACATGCAATATCAATAGCTACTTTCATAATGATGGAAGCCATAATGCCATACTTTCATAACCACGTAGTCATGTCCTTGTAACAAGAATACAAATAAGATTTTTTCAATGCCTTGTGCCAAGACACTAGTTCATCTCATGAGACCTACCGATGCATCGAGGATATATAGAGGGTTCTACCCATCACATACTTTTTCCATTGCATTCCTCATGTGAAAAGGTTTAAACATAACATAAACATTTGTATTAAAAATAGAATATGAAATGTCAATACATTATCCCTAAACCATGAATGGTGTAAAAATAACACATCCACTTTCAAACATATCACAAAATCTTTAATACAATATGGATGTTTTGTATCATAATAAATCAACTTCAAATAATCTAAATATCCATCAAAGGATGTTGATATTGATGAAATCAAATTTTTTTAGAGAAATATCTATTTCTATTTTGAAATAATTTATGAAGACATTTATTTTTTAAATAATCATAAAAACTTATAAATTAAGCTTCGACGATGTTATAATAGTGGATAATAGCCACACCCACTGTATAAGTTAAAAGAAGACATTCTTACCTTAATTTTTTAAGAATGGTTATAAAGGACCTTGTTTGGAAAACGACAAAAATAATCCTTTATAAGCATCTTATAAAAATCCAAAAAAGTGTATAAATTACTTTAAACTATACTCTATTAAAGAGTAAAAAAAAATTGAAATACATTTTTATGAGACATTGATTTGGATGATAAAGAGGTCCCACTAGATTCTTACGTAAAAAAAACCTCAGATAATAAAGAGATTGTGAAATTAACCCTTAACTTATACTTTTCCTTGGTTGAGGGTAGGCTAAGCTCTGGTATAATGCTGAAATAGTTGTTATAAAATTATAAAATAATCGTATACATTAATATGATATCATATGTGATCTTTTATCATTTCATTGTTAATAATAATTTAGTATTATCGTCGTTTCGGGTATTAACTGATTCATTTTCCTTTATATGATTTATTATGTAAGTAATTTTTATTATAAATAAGATGTATCTTATACATTTTTAGAATGATATTATATCTTTAAAAATTATTTTTAAGCATCTAATAAAAATTTGTCTTGAATGGAGATGATGAGGAAAGAATCTAATCGCGTTCTAGGAGATAGTAATCTGTACGTACGCACGAGCAACAATATCATTATTTTGATATTAGAATAATATATAATAGGATGCTATACATATATAAAAAATAATTATCATGTTACATTTATTATTTACATCAATTAGACATCAGTATTATACCCATCCAAATAATAATGTATTGAATAACAATTACACCACGACGTGGAGACGACAAGCCGTACGTATGCACGTATGGTGACATATCATTCAAATATAGATAGAATAATTAATATGGTTGTACCATATTAATAATAAAATCAATATATATAGAATATACAAGATTTATTATTTTAGAATGGAAATAAAAAATAAAGAGGAAGTGGAAAAATAACAGAACTTTAATGAGGTGATGAAATATTTCCCTCTTCTTCGGGTTCTTCCTTTTGATATGTTCAAAATGGATCCATAGGATGGATTTATGACTAATGGAAGCCCTCTAGGATGAAGGGAGGACAGTATAGAGGGTATCGGAGTAGGTTTTATCTAAGAAAAATGTATTTGAAGGTTTGAATTAGAGAGAATGGAGATTTCCCTTTTATAAGAGGGGTGAGGGACACCTTAGGAAAAGCTTGATATTTTATTTCATAATTAGCTCATTTTGAGTTTCTAATGGATACAAAATGAATTATTTTAAGGATAAGGTGGGTATGGGTTTAAAACCACTCCACAAATAGGTTTTATATAGGTTTGGGTCATTATATTAACTTTATCCTTTAGATTTAACTCTTAGTTATATAGTTTTAAATTTACCATGTCCCTTTTAGTTTTTATATTATATGGTTAATACACATACTAGATACTACCAAGAGAACCCCAAGTGGTTCATTAATGATACAACTATCATTATATAAGTGTTTTTGATGAAAATTAGATTTCTAGAAATTGGATATCAATTAATAATATAATATTTGTTTTAAAAGCTCTTTTACGTCAATTATGACTCTACTTGGTATTTTGTTTTTCATAAATTTATAACATAATTATAACATCAAAAACAATTCATCTAAACATCCCTAACATGTCATATTAACCTATAAAATTAGTGGAATTTATAAAAATTCTCAAATTACATTTATTTGGATATTTATTATATAAATTATTTTAATATTTCGTTAATTAGGTAATTACTACATCATCATTATGTCATTAATAAATTAAATTATTTAATATCTAAAAAATTTAAATAAGATACGATTATGTAGGAAATATTTTTATCTTTCTAATTAATATATATATTCGAATGTATCTTATATATAAACCTATATTAAAAATGGTTTAGTTTTTAAACTTTGAATTTAACACTTTTAACTCTTCTTTGAATTAAATAATAATAAATGTCCTAGTCTAATCCAAGTGGACCTAAAGGATCATATTTTATTCCTAATATTGTTTTTGATCAAATTAGACCTATCCAATGGAATTAGGACTTGTGTTAGGGTAATAATTATATAATTTTTTCTATTAATTAACCTATTTACTTTTAACAGTGGTAAATAAAAGTAATAAAGTTACTATTCACCAAAAAAAATCATCTTATTGAACCAAATTTTACTTTTTGATTTCAACTAATCCTCTCCTATTTTTTAAATTCCACTCACAGAAGCGGTTAAATTATGTTTTATGTGATTTTTCAAATTCATTGATGAGGTGGGTAAAAGGGGGTGAAAAGTTCAATAAAATTGTTATATATCTAAAATTATTATAAACTAACTCCAATGAATTACATTGAAATGATATAAGTATTATGTATCTATTTTGATCCAACATAAATTGAAATAAAGTAAGTAATAATTTATGTAAGAATTTTGTTTTAAACTATAACTTACCGTTTTAACTATTCATCAAAATTATAATGTTTTCAAAAAAATACCAAAAATTCACCCAAAGGTAATTTTAATATTCTTATTCCAAAAATGAAGTCCATTTTGAATGATAAAATTTATAAAATTTCAAAAAGTGGGTATAACTATCCATAATAGCTAGTTTGATTGGAAGTGGTGTGTTAAAACTCAATTTTGTGTACAACACACACTACTGTATTATTCAAAGATAAACGTACCGTGGAAGGTTGGGGGGTCACATTCTCCCCTCCTTCAAATCATTTCATCCTCGAAATTTCTAGAGTATTAATGTGTAAAAATCCCCAGATAGTTCTTCATCATAAGTTACTCAGGTTCCAACGTTGCCTCTTCCATCTTATGGATTCTCCAACAAACATTTACCAGACGAGTCATTTGGTTTCTCAACACTTGTTCTATTGTATCAAGAACCTTGACAGGCTCTTTTCAATAAGGCAGATTGGGTTCCAGTTCTAATTCCTCATAGGTGAGTACATGCGTTGGATCAGGCATGTATTTTCTCAATAATGATACATGGAATACATCCTGAACAGTGGAGAGACATGGTGGAATTTCCAAACAGTAATCCACATCCCCAATTCGTTCTTTAATTTTGAATGCTCTGATATACCTGGGACATAATTTTCCATTCATACCGATATGTATAAAACCCTTCAATGGAGATAACTTCAAGAAAACATGATCACCGACCTGACATTCCAAATCCTTCCTTCAGTTGTCAGCAAATCACTTTTGCCTACTTTGATATTCCTTGATGTGGTTTTGGATTACCTTGACCATTTCCGTTGATTCCTCCACATGTTTTGGGACTAGGAGTTTTCTTTCACCAACATCATCCCAATAGGTTGGTGTGCGACATCTATTTTTATATAATGCTTCATATATTTCCATTTGAATACTTGAATGAAAGCTATTGTTATAGGAAAATTCTACCAGAGGTAAATATGGATCTCAAATACCTTATAAGACAACAGAGCATGATCCAAACATGTCTTATAAGATTTTAATAGTCCGTTCTAAATGTCCATTAGTTTGGGGGAGGTAGTCAGTGCTCAAACGAAGTTCAATATCCTAATACTTTTTAAGACTTTTCAATAATATTGATGTAAAACGTTGATCACAATCAGAAAAAATCGATAAGGGTACTCCATGAAGACTCAAAACTCCATTAATATATAGTCTTTCTAGACGTTCAATTGGTAGATCTTATCTTATAGAATGAAAATGTGTTGACATAGTAAGAATATCAACAATGACCCATATTTCATCGTTCCTTCTAGGAATCCTTGGTAGTCCCATGAAAAATTCCATCGTAATATTTTCCCATTTTCACTCAGGTATGGGAAAAGGTTGGAAGACTCTTCTAGGATTTTTCCTTCAAAATTCACTTGTTGAAAAAGCATACATCTTGACAAAAAATCAGCAATATCCCTCTTCATTTTGTCCTACCAGAAAAGTTTCATCAAATCTCTATACTCTTTTGTGCTACAAGGGTGTATAGAGAAATTGGAACTATGAGCATCATCCAAAAATTCCCTTTTTAGATCAGGTATATTGGGAACATAAATACTCTTCCCAAATTTCAAAATTCCATCTTCACAAACAAAGTCACTCAATCTCCCATCATTCAATGCTTTAATCATCTTTTGAAACTCTTTATCATCGGTCTAAGAACTCTTTATCCTTTCTAGTAAAGATGGTTTGGAAACCATTAGAAAAAGAATTGATGTTTCACCTTCTATGCTTTTTCCCATATCTATATTTACTATATCTATGTATATAGGATCATTTTCAACTATCTTCTTATTCAAAACACCACCATATTTTCTTCTCAAAGAATCTAACACCTTATTTTCCTTCCCAGGGTGGTAGTGTATAGTGGAATCAAAATCCTTGAGTAGTTAAAGCCACCTCCTTTGCCTCATGTTTAGTTTTTTCTGTGAGAAAATATATATCAAACTCTTGTGGTCAGTATATATCTCATATTTTTCACCATAGAGATAATTTCTCCATATCTTAAAAGAAATGATTACAGTTTCTCACTCAAGATCATGAGTAGGAATGTTTATCTCATGAAATTTTAGCTATCGTGATGCATAGGGAATAACCCTATCATCCAGCATAAGGACACAACCAATTATTTTCTTTGAAGCATCACTATAAATAACAAACACATAATTCCCCGATGTTAGAGTCAATATAGGAGCATTGGATAATATTCACATCAGTTCATCAATACATTCTTCAGACTCTTTTTTCAAAACAAATTTCACCCCTTTATATGTGAGCTTAGTTAATGGGTTAGACAATCAGCCAACATTCTAGTCGAAACGGTGATAATAACCTGCTAACCCAATAATACTATGTTCCTAAGTTATACTCATTAGTGGTGGAAATTCATGTATTTCTCTTATCTTATAAGGATCAATGGAGATTCCATCCATTGAAATGATATGGCCATGAAAAGAAATCTCCTAATGCCAGAAATTACACATTTTAAACTTCCAATACAGCTCATGTTTTCTAAGAGTCTTCAGGATAATGCGGAAGTGATTTTCATGATATTCATAGAATTATAGTATACCAAGATATCATCAATAAATAATACTAAAAATTCATCAAGATATTACTTGAAAACTATATTCATTAGATCCATGAAATCTGAGGGTGCATTAGTTAATCCAAAAAGAGTTACTATAAACATGTAATGCATGTAACTGGTTCGAAATGCTATTTTCAAAATGTCTTGCTTCTTCACACACAACTGATGATATCCAGATCGATGGTAAATATTTGAAAAGTATTTATCATTGTGAATTTGGATGAATAAATCATCAATGCGATGTATGGGATCTTGTTATTTATTGTTATAGAATTGATCTCCCTTTAGTCAATGCACAACTTCAAAGATCCATCTTTCTTCTTATCCAAAAGGGAAGGGGATGCCCATGGTGAAACACTAGGGAAAATAAATCCCTTATTAATCAATTCCTCTAATTGTTTCATTAGTTCCACTAATTCCACATTGTCCATTCTATAAGGGGTCTTCGATATGGGCCATGAACCAAGTATTAAATAAATAAAAATATCAATTTATAGTTCTGGAGGATTTCGATGTAAATCCTCTAAAAATACATCAACATACTCTTTCACAATAGGTACATCCTCTGTTTGAACATTCTATTCCTCACCCAAAGTTGTTTCATTTTCTTCCCACTTTTGCCTCGGACTCAGAATTTTTCTTTCCAAATATGCTCGATGGTCACAAGGAAAGTATTTTTCTATGAAAATATATTTAAACACCCTCCATTCAATATTTTATACTTCATCATCTTCCTTTGTGTTTTGAATCGTTGAACACCATTGATCAGCATCTCCAGTGAGGCGGTAAACTGCCATAAAAACTTTTTCCCTTTCACCACTCCCCAAGGAATGGAATATTTTCCCTAAGGAATTTATCCATTTCTCAGATACTAATGGATATTTACTCCAATTGAACATGGTTTGTTTTTTCCTCATGAAGATATCTAACATTGATCCTCCATGTAGTAGATTAGGGTGCTCCAAAGAGGTAAGTTTACTATTCACAACCTGAGTGAGTTGTCCCAATATGGTGATAAGCTGATCATCACTAGTTGCTTCACCATCTCCCTAATAATTATCTTGATAAGGAGGGAAATCCCTACATGGAGTACATGAATTAATATAGTTTCCATTCCTTCCACTAGGCTGCATTTCTATACAATGGCATAAACTATATTAGTTTATGAATCGCAATACATAAATCCAAACATGTAAAACACTTAAGATAAATTGAATGTTTATGGATATAATCCATATTTATAAAAAATGTTTTCTTTGAAGAAGTATTTACATATAAACCCATCATAAAGGTTTGTAAAGAAAATGAGAATTATCGTAAGAATATCCCTCAGGAGTTTCGTAACCATGAGTGCAGTAAGGCCCATTGTCGTGCACCGGTTCTCGTTCGAGTCCAGCACAAAGTGGTGTTTTCCGGTTTTACCACTTCGTACATTGATACTAGAGTCGTCTCTACCTAATCATATCTAGACAGGGATTTATTTCTTGTAAAACTCACAAAATCTATAAAATACTAAAATTATAGGAAGTTATTCTATAATAATCCTCAATGTGTATCTTAGGGATATGTGCTCTAATCAGAGTTTATCTAAATCTAGTTTCAAAGGATTGTACTAAGCTTCCTCTAATGCCAAATGTAATGCTCTGACCCTAATTACCCAGAGTCGGTGCATTATTATGCATCATTTGTACGATCAAAAAAGATCATGTCTCAAAAGACCAATTTGATTAACAGCCATGGAAGAACTAGTTACATTAATATGGTTTACATTACATCATAAAATGGAAAACATCAACAACATTATTTCTATAGACAACCCTGAGATCCCATAGAATATACCTATAGGTCAGTCATAATATACTTCTTTGCATCCTGGAAAAAATAAAACATAGAACGGGGTGATCTCAGATGCTCAGTAAGGATAACAATATAGTAGATGTTTTCATAAATAAGTATAAATATTTAAGGCAATGTATAAAACTAAAAAAAATCCTTTTAAACTTCAGTATAATATGGAAAATATAAAAAATCAAATAAATTCCATTTTATTATTCACATATATATTCTACTAGTCGAATAATCACATGTAATATGAATAACCTCTTTCATAATGATGGAATGCATAATGTCATACTTTCATAACCACGTAGTCAAGGCCTTGTGCCAAGAATACAAATAATATTTTTTCAAGGCCTTGTTCCAAGACAGTAGTTTGTCTAATGTGACCTACCAATGTATCAAGGATATACTGTAGGATCCACCCATCACATAATAAGTCCAATTCATTCCTCATATGAAAAGGATTAAACATAACATAAACTTTCGTATTAAAAGTAGCATAAAAATGACAATACTGTATCCATAAACCATGAATGGTGTAAAAATAAAAAATCCATTTTCAAAAATATCACAAAAACATCAATACAATATGGAATTTTTGTATCATTATAAATCAACTTCAAATATGCTTAAAATCCCTCAAAGGTTGTTGACATAGATGAAATCAAAACATTATTTTCGATAAATACGTATTTCAATTTTGAAATAATTTAAGAAGAAATTTATTTAGAAAATATTCTTATAAAATTGTAAGAGAATCTTCGATGATGTTATAATGGTGGAAAATAGCCGCACCCAACATATAAGTTAACAAAAGACATTCTTACCTAAATTTGGTCAAAAAGGTTATAAAAAACATTGTTTGGAAAATGAAGAAATGATTCCTTTATAAACATCATATAAAAAGTCAAACAATGGTATAAATGACTTTAACCCATATTATATAAAATAGTAATAATCTTTTGAAATACATTTTTATGAATCAGGGATGTGGATGATAAAGAGGTCCCAATAGATACTAACATAAAAATAACCTCGGATAATAAAGAGATTGTGAAATTAACCCTTACCTTATACTTTTCCTTGGTTGAGGGTAGGTTAACCTCCTGTGTAATGGTGAAATTATTGTTATTAAATTATACAATAATCATATACATTAATATGATATAATATATTATCTTTTAACGTTGCTTTGTTAATAATATCTTAGTATTATCCTCATTTCGGGTGTTAATTGATTCCTTTTACTTTATATGATTTGTTACATTTGTAATGTTTGTCATGGATAGGAGGAGTATTATTCATATTAAGAATTATATTATGTCTTTAAATTTTTTTTAATCATCTAATGAATCATAGTCTTGAATGGATATGATGGAGAATGAATCTCTTCGCGTTCTTGGAGTCAGTAATCCGTACGTATGCATGAGCGACGATATCATTCCTTTGATATTAAAATAATATATAATTGGATGGTATATCATATATACAGAATCATTATCATGTCATATTTATTATTTACATCAATTACACATTATTATTATACCCATCCAAACAATAACATATTGAATAACAATTGCACCAGGATGTGGGGATGGTAAGTTGTACGTACACACATATGGTGACATGTCAATCAAAGGATGGATAGAGTAATGAATATGGTTGTACCATATTTATAATAACATCACAGTATATAGAAGATACTTTAGTTATTATCTTATAATGGAAATAACAAAGAATGATGTAGTGGAAGAAGAAACGAACATGAAAGTGGTGCTGAAATATTTACCTCTTCTTCAGGTTCATCCTTTTGATTTGATCAAAAGGGCTCCATAGGTTGGCTCTATGTCTAATGTAATGACTCTAGTATGAACGGATGAAATTAGAGAGGGTATGTTTTCAGGGTTTTTCCGAGAAAAATGGTTTTGAAGGTGTTAATTTGGGAGAATGGGGATTGTCCTTTTATAAAAGGGGTGAGGGGCACCTTAGGAAAAGCTAGAAATATTATTTTATAATAAAATCATTTTCAATTTTTAACACCTCTAAAATAAATTATTTAATTGATACAGTGGGTATGGGTCGAAAACCACTCAACCAAGAGGTTTTAGATAGGTTTGGGTCACTATCCTAACATTGTATTGTAGATTGAACTCTTAGTTAAATAGTTTGACTTTTACCATGTCTCATTGTAATTTTATAACATATAGTCAATAAAAATACTAAATACTTCCAAGAGAACACCAATTGGTTCATTAATGATACAAATATCATTATATAATCATTTTTAAAGATACTTATATTTTTTCTGAATATAATATCAATTAATAATATAATATTTATTTTAAAAACTCAATTATGTTAATTTTGACACTATTTGGTATATTGTTTCTGCTAAATTCAAAATAGAATTATTACTTCAAAAAGAATTATCTAACCAACCCTAACATGTCATATTAACCTATAAAATTAGTTTAATTCATCATAAGCCTCAAATTACATTTATTTGGATATTTATAATATCAATTATTATAATATTTCATTAATTAGGTAATTAATGCATCATCATTGTGTCATAAATAAATTAAATTATTTAATTTCTAAAAAATATAAATAAAATAAAATTATGTATTAAATCAATTTATATTTCCAATGAATATTTATAGTTGAATTTTTATTTTGTGTAACCCTATATTAAAAATGTTTTATTTATTAAACTTTTAATTACACACTCTTAACTCTTCTTTGAATTAAATAATATTAAATGTCCTAATCTAATCCATCTGGACTTAAAGGATCATATTTTATTCGTAAGGTTTTTTTGTCTAATTACACTTATCCAATATAATTATGACATGTGTTAGGGTAATAATGATACCATTTTCACTATTAATTAACCATTTTACTTTTAATCGTGGGAAATAAAAGTAAAAAGTTACTATTCACCAAAAATTATTTTCATCTTATTAAACCAAATTTTACTTACTGATGTCAAGTATGTATCTCTGAATTTTAGAATTCCACTCACGAAAGTGGTAAAATTATGTTTTACATGAATTTACAAAGTTTCTTTGGAGGTTGGTAAAAGACAGTGAAAACTTCAATAAAATATTTATATATCTAAAATTATTATAAACTGGCTCTAATTAGTTAAATTTAAAATATAAAGGTATTATGTATATATTCTGACCTAAAATAAATTTAAATAAAATATTTAATTATTGAAATAAAAATTTGGTTTTAAACTATAACTCTGTTTTTTAACTATTCATCAAAAATTGAATGTTTTCAGAAAAATAATAAAAATTCAACCTAAGCTAATTTGGATGTTCCAAATCCAAAAATGAATTCCATTTTTAAAGATAAAATTTATAAAATTTCAAAAAGTGAGTATTACTATTCATAATGGCTAGTTTGATTTGTTGTGGTGTGTTAGAACTTGAAGTTAAGTACAACACACACTACTGTATTATTAAAAGAGAAGTGTATCATGGAATCTTGGGGGGTTACAAAATAGATTCCATAATTTTTGTTATATTAGTAAATATTAGTTAATTTGATTTACATTATTATTAATCCTAAAAATAAATTATCGTGGTATAAGTATATCTTGGGTTTTTTATGAATAATAATGGGAGATACATCACTTATAAATAGAGGACCTTGAGCTGAAGCAAGGTGATATCATTCACATTGAAGAGTGCTCTTGTTTCTCTAAATAAACAGATCCACTGAGGAGCAGCCCTCTGATTCTATAAAGAAAAACCACAGAGCTACTCATAGTTCGTGAAAGAGAAATCCCATATAGCCCACTGCCTATGAAAAGAAGAATTTGTACCCTCAATATAAATGAGAATACCACGTACCACCCTGGTTTGTGAATAATAATATCGTGTAGCTCACTACCTATGTAAAGGGAAATTTCGCACCCTCTATGTGAAGGAAGAAGGTTGTACGCAAACCACAAAGCTTGTTCGCTAATGGGAATTAGAACAATTTACTCACATTCTATTTCTTAAAAGAAGAATATTGTGCACCCCATGTTCTTGAAAAGAATAAGATCATGAGTACCTCATGCACGAAGAAGAATAGTGAATGAATTACATGCATGAACTCATGAATTCACGTGCATACATATGATTTATAGGAAAAGAACAAGGGAAAACATTTATCTGTATTTGTGTGTATGTGTGTGAATGAGAATCCATGCAGGATGCACTTGCATGCATGTTCTTGAGATGAAGACTTTTCTATGAAAAGAAAACTAAAGAAGTGTGTGTGCATACGTGAAGACGAAATAAGATGTGAACAATGTGAATATGTTAAAGCAATCAAATATGAGGCAGATTTTTTGTGAAAAATCGAATATCATATATTCATCCATAAGGCACATGCACAGGTGAATAAGTAAAGTTCATACACATATATACTTAATGAAATTGAAGAAAATAAGATAAGGGTATGTGTATATTACCAAGAATTTGTGATAAATATTGACATGAATTCATGCATTCCCAATCACACGTAAAGAATAAATCTTGTGTGCATGTTGATAAAATGGATTAGAAGTGAGTTGAACCAAGAGGAGTGCATGCAAGAAAGAATTTACATTTACACATAAATAAGACTTTTGTGGAATGTATTACATGTAAAATGATTAAATCTTTGATATATACAAATAAAAAAGGTGTTAGATCCCATGAAATCCATGCATGATGAAAATTTCAACTATTACTAAAGCCAGAAAGAGTTAAAGTTGATCTTCTATCTGAGTTTATAGGGTTTGAGAATCTCAGAAGAATGATATTTCTAATATTGTAAACAATCATTATTACATATTATATTATTAATAAATTTTTGTGGACCAATGGACCACATCTTAGTGAGGCTAGGTATTCATCTGAAGAATAATGAATTTCCGGATCATTGTTGAACTGAGCAGTGATCTATAAATTGATCAGAATTATTGAGTAAGACCAACATACATTACCGAAGGCTGTTGAAGATTCTTGAAGAGATACATAGGAACATTTGATTTAGAAATCCTATGTGAGAAGATTATAAGATCATCTATAGTGAATCAAAGATTAACTTAATGAAGGAAGTTGCACATGGGACTCATGATCTAGAAGACCCGTGTGAGATTTTGGGAGAAGAAGAAGTCTCCAGTGGGGATCTAAAGCAGGCCAGTGGGACTCTGAAGCAGGCCAGGGGAACTCTTGTAAAACTGTGTAAAACAGTATAAATAACCTCTTATGGGACTCAAGAGATATAAAATGGGACTATGTATTGGCCAATAAATTTACTAACCAAATTATAGTGGACAATCTGTGTTGGGGATAATAACCAACATACCAAGGAGTAGGTCTTTGAACCGAACATTTTAAATCCTTGTGTACAGTGCCTTTACATTATCATCATCATTAAATGTAAGGTGAGAGACACCATAAGAGTGGATCGAGCCATTAACTAGTCATAGTGGTTTAAATGAAAAGAATCAATTATTAAAACAATTTAAAGGGATCATTGATTCACCCCTACCCCTATTAGTGAATCACACTGATTTGGGCACTTCACGTTAAATGATTAACAATATCGTTTAATATTTATTAGTTTCTTATGTTTTTCATGTATGAAAAATAATAAAGGTATCATTTAATCTTTCGGGATATAATAGTCAATAAAGAAAGGATTTATAAATGAATACTCAAACTGAAAGATAAGTTGCATTATAGATGGAATGATGGGAAAATGACATCAAATATTCTTACTAAAAATGGTGACCAAACATAGTTATTTATCACTTATTTTAGTTTTTGATTCCTCCCACTATATTTTAATCATATTTTACAAGGGGATTCCATTAGCCTTCATAACTCTTTGAGTTGTTAGTCTATTGTATTTCCTTTCTCTTCCCCTGTATTTTTTGTATGATAAAAATTTTCAATTGTAAATTTGTATAATGAGTATAATAAATAGATATATATTATATTTTATGTCATATGGGTATTGTTAATCCAAAAATATCCCTTTATTTAATATGTTGAGAGACGTACAACATTAGAAAAATTATTTTGATTGGGATAGACAGTCTTCATATAAAGGGTGACACATTTTAAAATAAAAGAGATAATATATACCATCTATAATGAAGGATAATTAAATTACTAATTTTATACATAAATATATCATATATATGAAATATATTAATTATTTAGTATTGATAAAAATTCCAAAGGGGGAAATGTTGAAATGAATGTATAACTTTTTATTTTATTCATTATGATCCTATTTTAATTTTTATTTCAAAAAATTTCAATATGTCAGGGTGAGATGAACAAAAAATAACAGTTTATACATGGGGGATAAGTAATATTTATAAATTCAAAATCTAATTTTTAGTCCACATTGATACACGAGATTTATATATTGAAGTGATGTAATCTTGTATTGAAGTTAACAAGGCGACAATAAAATTTATGGTAAATGAAATCATGGATGATAGTGTATAACATGTTCTATGGAAGTAAATGAATTTTATAAATATGATGAATGATTGATATATATTTTCTAGTTGGGTTGATTATTATAAAAAGTTAAATATAGAATATTTAGGTACTGGATAAAATAATGGTGATGATCAATGTGATTTGGGTGTTTTGACAGATAATTTATTGAAAAAAGTAATAAAACATTGTATTGATATTAATTAACAAATAAATGTTATTTTCAGGTATTGTTTTAATAATTCCACAATTTCTTAGCCATGATTTACTTCTATGTAACTAAAATTGGTTGGACACTTTTCCACATTCACACCACCCCATATTCCAGAAGCTTGTAAATAGCAACGAGGGTCTAGGGAGTCTTTTTGTAGAGACAATGACCTCTATTCAGAGTGTAGAAGAGTGGTAGATTGTAAATAATAAAATAGTGGATGTGGAAATAATTAAATGAATCTGTATAAATAGAAATAAAATTATCTAGATAAATACAACCAATTTCATATAATAAATATTTAATTTCATGTTACAAAAAGAAAGTATAATTCACCAGATACCGAGAATTTGGAAAATATAACATGCTATAAAAAATAAAAAATACAAAAAATATACCTCAAATATCATCACTAGTATAATATTGGTCTTCTTATCCTATACTCCATCATAGTAGATAAAATCTATCATCCAATATTGAACCCTTCCCTTTTCCCCTAAATATAACTAATAAGTTTGTTCGAGTACCAATTGATGACCTATATAGGATACGAGAGATAATCTGAAGTCAACCACCAAAGATACCTAGTATGATCCATCTAGTACATATAAAATAGTTGTGTAAAACTAAATAAATTTGAACCTCAAATTTAATCTACAACCAGGCTAGCACATGTTACTCAAGGACACCATCCTAACTATACCTACTTTTACCTATATTGAGATTCCTCTAATCACATTTCTCCATATATATATATATATATATTCATGTATATATTTTCACTATATACATAGATACACATATAGCCATATATATATATATATATTACTAGCTCAGATCTAAGGCATAGCTCATGCATCAATGCATAGTGGTATGAGTGTCTGGCTATAGATAATGGTATCTACCCAAAAAAATGATCAGGGATATAGTTATCACAATATCCATCAACATAATGAGAGAACTGAAATGTCATGTCCAAATACCACCAAGTGAGTGTGAAACATCATGTCCAATGTCAAAGAAATGATGTGAGATTCATTCCCTACATCACATATCAAGGGAGAATCATGTTTCATGTACAACAGTAGCCTTATCTATATCTAAACATCTATCATACAAGGGTGATAAAAAATAATAAAATTATTTGATTATGTATTTCATTAATATAATCCAGTCGATTGTTTCGAAACATTTAACATTTAATTACCCAAGGGAGTAATATATAAATTATATTAATGGAATGTGATAAGGTCATACCAGTCAATTCTATTTAATTTAATCATGGAATAGAAATTTTATATTCAAGAAAACACCACTTATAATGTGGTTTAGAAACATTTGAAAATACAAGTCAAAAAGATGTCATAAGAACACCAAAGGGTTCACTCTAGATGAAAGTAATTACATGTGAAAATAGTATGAGAGTAATGGTAAATTTAATGCATTGAAACATTTTAATTCAGAATAATTTATTCTTTTAAGGAAATACTCAGATGGTTCGACATTGAAGCATCACAAAGCCTAAAATTTAGCAATGATAGATTATGAATAGACAGTGGAAAACCAAAATTATACAAAAAGATTACACATTTTCCAGAATCTTCTTCTCAATCGATCCATAATAGATGGAATAAAAAAATAGGCAAATTCTATTAAAATAAGGAATATTAACTCGATATGAAATATAATTAATGAGGTATATATAAAAAATAAATTAAGGATGATATTTTTAGATACTACCTCTAGATATCCAATTTCACTAATGGTTAGTGATTTTGACACTGTATGGTGGAGAAAGTTCATAACCCTAAATTGGATGAAGAATGGAGATTTTAAGAAACAAGGGGTATGTTGCATGTGAAAATGGAATGGAAAATGGGGGAAATAAACTTTAAAGAAGAAAAGATAAATTATATTTTTTACCCATTTTAAAGGGCTCAATGATTGGCTTTTGGTTTTGCCCAAATTGTGTTGGAATATTGTGGACCCACTACCCATGTGTCACCACCCCTATAGGAAAGGTGAATAGATTCATTAAATCATGCACAACCCATGTAATCCTTCCTCAATAAAACTTTAGCACACCGACACAAAAATGATACTTCCTTTCATGGTTTACCTAAATCATTCATCACCTCCTTAGGTCCAACATAGTTCATTCTCATGGTTAAAACTAACTATTTTCTAACCATGTGGCTATTACTAGCCATCTAAATTCCATTTCTACGAGAACAAACCAAGTAATGTATGATCCAAAAAAAATTCCTCAACCACTTAAGAACACTTATAAGGATTAAAAATAGATTATAATTTTAACATAATATATTTTGAACTATTTAAAAAGTAATTATGTTACAACCTCACCTCCATAGAACAATGATTCATTGAGTTTCCCTTCTGATCATGATAGTACGTAATATGAAAAAAAATATGGCCACTTAGTATAAAGGTATGTCTCTCAGTACAAGGTATATTATTATAAATGGTTGTCCTAACATATCAAAAAATATATGGTAATTGACCTTCCTCAAATATCCTTAATGGTAAGATCAATAATATGAATATGAAACTCTTCAAAAAAATCATTTTCCAACAAATGAATATCATATGGATCCAATGAATATCACCATTTGAAAGGGTAAAAAAAAATTTGATACGTGGAAGACATTGTGCATCACTCGATACCTTTTAGGTAAGGCAAACTGATAGGATATATGCCCGACTCTCTCCAAGATTTTTACATTACCAATATAAATGGTAGACAACATTCCCAATTTTTGAATATTTATGTGGCCAAACCTAAGCGCAACTCATAGAAACACATTATTTCCTATAATTAACTATAGATGTTATTGGGGGTGTTAGGAACTATACTTTTACCTAGACCGAGTTGTATCTATATGTTTCTAGAAAACATTTTCTTGATCTGATGTCTCTTTAATGTGATGTTGTCGCATTAGTGTTTCCTCAGCATTCTCTAACTAACACATCGGTGAATGGTATGGCCTTCCATATAAGGTCACAAATGGATGCATATAAATATTTTATCAATGGTAATTATTGTAATAAAATTCATCATTAGGTATTCATTTTCTCCTAATATCATCCACAATCATGGACTCTTACATGTATCATGTCATCTAATAATTGTATTGTACACTAGGATTTTCCATCGGTCTATGGTTGATAGGATTTACTCAAAATTCCTCTAAAAATAGTGTATTCTTCAATGCCTTCTAGAACCCTGATGTAAAATAATAATCCCAATATGATATAATAGAATATAGAACACCATGAATTAGTATAAAACCTCAGATATAAATCTTTCCAAGTTCATCCCATAAAATTTATCTTTGATATGTAGAATATGAGTGACCTAGGTTAACCTTTCAATGATCACCCATAATATGTTACCACCTCATAAGGATCTCGAAAAACCTATCATAAAATCAATCTTTACATCATCCCATTTCTACTTTGGAATGGATGGAGGTTGTAAATGTATAGTAGGCCTCCAGTTCTTTTCCTTCACCTATTTAAATGTGGAACATCATTTAAAAAAACTTGTAATCTATCTCTAGAAACCAGACAACCAATACATGAAACATATTTCATTGAACATCTTGGTGACTCTATGAAGTAATTCACGTTTATAGGAATTTTATTTCCAAAACAAATATCCTTTTATATTTATAGTCTTCTAGACACTCCCATTAATGTACAGATTCTTATTTGCACTGATATCCCAATCAAGCGGTCAGTCCTCATTAGAGAAAATATCCCTCATGATTAATCCCTTGAAATTATGATGATACCTCATCTCAAATCACTTAATAAAATATGATATTACATCCATGACTTCAAAAGGTGGCTTCATAAGATTCATCTGATCCTCTAGATGCATCATATAAAATAAATCCATTATCTTCCACTCAGTATTGTCCTATTGAACAACTTGTGTCTATTTATTTTGGATAATATTTCAAGACATTATTGTACCCTTTTCAAGTTTATAATATTTTTTGACAATAAAAGACTATAGATATTCAACCCACATATATTACATAATATTCAAGTTAGGTTGTGTGAAAATGTTGTTGAGAGACTAATGGTCTGTGTGAATGATGAAAATTTCTCCAAATAAATAATGACACAAAAAGTGTAAGGCATGAACCACAACTACAAACTTGAGGTCATTAGTCTAGTAGTATTACATGTGAGGCCCCAATTGATGAGACCCATATTCTGCGACTCACTCTCCATGAATTAAGATTGTTTTCGTCCCAACATCTAAGGCATCCCAATAAAATGTATAAATTCCTCCCAATATTACTACAATAATGTTCAGTTCTGAAGTAAACAACCCTTTCAAATCAATAAAAGATACCTCTCCTTCCGCATACCATTAAAACATCACACATTTCCTTGTTAATCCAATAAGAGGAGTTTAAAGGCCTGAAAAATCATGAATAGATCATCTCTAATATCCATTTAACACTAAATAACATTGTATTTCCATGATGTTTTTGTTTTTCCCCAAATGCCACATATTTTACCTTCTTTTGGTCAATAGATACATCTATATCTAAGATAATGTTACCCAAAATCTGGACTTTATCGTTCCAATATACTCAATTTTTGAACATAACATATAGATGGTGTTGTGTCATTCCATGTAATATGATTTTGACATGTTTGGAATCATCTTATTAATAATGAGAATACACCAATATTTCAACCACAAAGACAACAAAAAATGAATCTATATACATGTCTATGAACCAATTCAAAAATTACATGAAAATTGTTTGAACACTCATAACAATTAATAACATTAGAAAAAATTCATAAAGTCTATATCTTCAATAAAAATTCATACATGGAATATCTAATGTCATGGTTCACTCTTAATGGAATTAGAACTATAGATTGATCAATGATAATACCCTTGATTCTTATAGGTGGTCAAAGAAGAAATCTATGTGGTGTAGAGGATATTTATTCATGATAGTATGTTGATTCAGACACTGATAGACCACACATATCATGATGTTCTCATCTACCTTTTTCATGAGAAACATAGGTGAAATCCATGTAGAACGACTTGTTATTATAAAACTATTATCTTCTATGTCCTTAAATAGATCCTTGATTTCTTAAATCATAGTAGTTTATATAACATTGGGAGGAGTTTATATAGTTTGTTATCATAAAACTAGCTCAATAGTACACACTACCTCCCTCTTAGGAGGATGTATATAGAAATCCTTAGGGGATAAATCCATTAATAATCCAAAATTGGATTGGATTCTATCAACCAGACTCCCTACTAACTCTTGTAAATAGTACAAATCTGGGATATCACTCCACCCATCCAACAACTCTCAAGTTGAGAATAGGTTTTATCTACATCCCATTCTCCATCATGCATGATGTTACCATCCATGGGAGATTATAATGTCAACCACCATTGATTAAAACTAACATGTTCTTGATAAATTTATAACCAATCCATTCCAAGAATCTGTCAAAACCATTTATAACTAGAATGAAGAAATTATATAAGAAACAAAATGAGTGAACCTCGAGGGTAAATTTCTTACATCGTCGAGTAAATTCTAATTTCCTTAACAATGTAGTGTATAGATTTATTTTCCAAAAAAATACACATTTTACAAGACAAATAATTCATGATAACTATTTTAATAAAACAATACAATCTTCCAATGTAAAATAGTGTTATACTAATGTAGGGCCATCAAAAATTTCACATCATACTATAGAATTATTGATAGTGTGCTCCTATAATATAGGCTATACTGCATCATATTGGGAAGTACCATAACCCTAAGACACATCCTTGATACTGTGATCATTCCTTCTCTGCTAGAACATTATCTTGTAAGACTAGGTCCCACATCCTAGACAACCTCCTCGTCATAATTGGCAGTTTGTATCCCAACTTCTTGTCTGACATGATTCTATTAATCCTTTCCCTGAATGTGGTGTTCATGCGGACCTATTATCACTCTATTGTGGGGAATACTTATGAAAAATTTTGTTATGGACCCAATTTACACATCCACAACATTCAATTAAGTTATTATTGAAATGGAACTTTATATGACTAGGATTCCAATACAAGTGGCATACCATGTAACTCTTAGTAAATGACGTATCACTTGGACATTTACCATTATAAACTTATCTAAACACTTCTAAACACTATATAAACCACTTTCTAATCCCAGTACTAAAACACATTCTCCCACAACATAATATTCCCTCAAGTTACTCTTGGTGATGTGGTCTTGTTTTAATATCTCTAAAACAATTGAAAAATGAATGAAATTAACATGTTTTCTTATGTATTACACAATACCAACCCCAAATTGTCTCATTTTCATCTTCTCATCATCATCAAGAGTCAACATATAACATTAAACCTCTATAAAATTAGTGAAATTATCCATCACATACTTAACACCCTTATGTAGCTTCATAATTCCCTAGTCTCCCTCAACTCTCTATGTCTGAAAGAAAATCATATAATAGAAGGATATCTCAAAATACTTAATAAAGTTATCCTGATACTAACTAGCTATGGTGAAAATATCCCACCATCTCTTGGTGGAATCATGCAGCTTGTAGGTTCCAATCTTGACCCACAATTTTGGAGGCATATCCCTATACTCGTATATAAAAAGAATGGATTCCATCCATGAATCATCCTACTAGGGGGCATCATCCCCTAATAACATAGGTGGATGATTCTACTAGAACTATCATGTAAATTCTTCCATAAAATAGGAATATTGTAAATCTCCCTCCAAGGACTACATAATATTTTGGAATCTCTCACTGAAATGTGCATCATTACCCATTCCGGAATAGTATGTGGTTCCAAGAAATCCACTATGTGAGGTAATAATGTTTTCTCATGGCCGAGAACCTCTAGAGCATGGTCATAACCTCCTTTATGGGGATTGAACCATGGTCTTCATGGATTCATATTTCTAATCTTTCTAAATTCACACATTAGGATAGAATTTGATAACTATGCAGACTGTAGATAATAGAACATTTCTAGTAAAAAGAATTGCTTTAAAAGATTCAACACCCATATCTATTCTTTTAATATCATGATTAGGTAGTATTTTATATTCATTAAAGTCTTAATGTACACATTCTATAGGGGAATACTCAGGAAATGGAATTGTAGGGATACACAAAATACTACATAAAATATAAAAAGAATACCAAAAGCTGTCTCCAAGGGAATTATGAGCAGAAGATCGATCATCTACTCCCATAACCTATATTAGTAATGAAAATCAATGTTCATTTGTAGGACCATTAACATCATCCCTACCGATAACCAATAAGTATAGTTGGGAACTAATAAGTAGCATGAATACAATGTGTGATATACATAGTAGGTCATCCCCATTGACATCTAGTGTGATCTAGATAGTCTGTATAAAATGTTTTTGTATAGATATAACAATGTAAATCATTAGTGTACATGGTAACAATGTCAGCTCGAGTTCCTTGAGGACCCCAACCAGACTGTAGCTACATAAGCCAAATCTAGGATTCTTTTGAGTGTGATTAAAAATATATATATATATATATATGTCTATATATATGCACTATATATATTCTAACACTTATATCCATATATATATATAGTACTAGTTAGGACCCAATGAATAATTCAGGCATCCATGTATAGTCATAAGATATTCATGGTATAGATAAGGGTACCAACCGAAGCATTTGATTAGGAATACAAATGAAACAATATTTGTAAAACCAATTATCCATCTGAAGTTGTATGTCCAACCAAATCCAGAAAAATTTATAACATCATATATAACGTTATTTAAATTATGTGAGATGTCATGAAAAACATGACATATCAATAGAGCATTAAATTTATTCTAAAACACTATCCATAACCTTATCACAAAATCTATTATGCATGGGATATAAATAATAATAATATTCCATCACATGTGTAATGATTAAACATATTCCAAGAGATGATTTCATACCATTTAATATTCAATTTGAAAAGGGAATAGTCCATAATTTATATAAGGAGCATGTGACATGATCATACCATTCACTTTTAATTAATTTAATCATGTAATTAAATTTAGATTGTTAGTCAGGTCCCACATTAAAGGCGGGATTGACACATTATATTTTATAAGGTAAACGATGTGTCGTAAGAACACATAAAGGGGTGTGTCTAGTAGAAAGGAATATTTCCCAATAATAATTTCTATTATTGATGAATTTCTATCATGTATAATAATTTAATATTAATAAAATTTTATTTTTATGGAAATGTGTGGTGGTTCTGGAAGTTCATCATTGTAGAACATATATGAAGCATGTGACTTTAGGGATAGATACTGGACCACCAACAATATGGCAGTATATGACTCCTCACCTTATATCCTCTTCATATTCGAGCTATAATGTAAGGAATCTTTGAAATTGAATGTTCCCTAAATTGGGAATTTTATCTCACATAGAAATTCCATTAATTAGGGTGAGATAAAAAAAGGAAGAATGAAGATTGAAGAGCTGACTGCTATCCATTGAACACAATTAGTGGCGAGAAAATCTGATGTTTTTTTAGCTGGGGATCAAAGACTAGATTGATTTAGAGAATGGAGATATCAAGAAGATATGGAGGTTCATCATATAAAAATGAAACAAAATAGAAGGACTAAGCATAAAATGAGTCAATGGAAAATGTATTTTTTTCCATTTTTAAAGAGGATATATTTGGTCAAACTATGTTTAAAACATACACACCCACTACCTATATTTCACTTCCCATATGAGCTATTGCATATTTTTATGAAATCCCATATTTCCCATGTATTCCACCTAAATGAAACTGAATCATGAATTCATTATTGTGAGCATACTTATCATTATTTTACAAATATATGCATCACCACTCAGGACAAGCACAATTTTGTGACATGGATATTACTAACAATGTTCTAATTATATAGCTACACTTTCCTTCAAAAATCCAGATCTCCATGATTTTAATGAGCCCTTAACACTGCTAATAAATTCAATCATCACTCAATAACACTCATATGAAAAAAGAGGGGTCATGTCAACAACGAAATGTATATACAAAACTTGGAAAAACTAATATGTTACAAAAAATGTTGGAATAAATGTAAAATAGAACTCATTAATGTTTACAAAAATCCTTATATTTCATTGACCATGAATTAATGAAAATTTTACATATAGACATTTTGATGTATTGAATAAATAACTTAAATATATAGAGTGTTGTTATATATGACTTTTCAAAAATTATTTTATTACACCCAAATGACATGACAATATTTGTAGAGAATTTTTTCTTGGGACAAGTGATTTTGTTAAGAAATAGCCTACAATAGGTAATTCCATTAAATATAATTTATAGTGAGTAGTACATAACTATTACATGTTTCTTATTGTTATTCAATAGTTAATTTTTTTTCATAAAAACCTAATATTAAAAATCCATGGCTCCTAGGATTAAAATATTCATATTTCATCAATTTAATAATATCATGTATTTGAAGAAAAATATAATATAGTATAAAAGAAATTGTCTTAGGTATGGGATTTTCTTGAAACATTTTAAATATTAAATATTATAAAAATATGGGATGATGTGACTAGTGAATTATGTATCTACTTTTATATATTTGGATTCTTTTTAACACCATTTAAGTGGTTTTTCACATGGAATAAATATTGGGGATCATGAAAACACATATTTTCCAATATATTGATTGAATATATTAATTATTAAAGTAATTATATTAAACCTGGTTGTTATGTGGATAAAAAATAAGATACTATTTCTATTGAAGAGTGAAAAAATGTTCTTATTGGCATTGAGATTATTTATAATAAATATTAGATAGAATAAGGCTCATCTTCATTGGAATTTATTAACTATATAAAAAATATTAGGAGATGAATATGGATATTATAATACATATTTTCCTTTTAATATAATGTATCTATTTGGTATTTCCATTTGTGGATGTTTTTTCTCTTCTATTGATCAATTGGGTGGTTATAATAATAAATCATTTAATAAGTAATTGAAAAAGTAATAACATTAAATTATGGATTTAGAAATTTAATCATATTAAAACATTGTATCCATTATTTTTTATGTAATCTATATCAATTTTATTATAATTTTTTTGAAGAAGAACATCACATATATAAACTATTGAAGACCCTCTATAATGTGTTACCTAAATTAGGTGGAAGAAAACATGTGTGTTGAAGTTTATTAACTCATCAATTAATTTCCATTGTGTTATCCTTACACCTCATTATGGATTACCCATAGGAAAAAATTATACCCACAGGTACAAGGTTCATATTATATTTTCACACCTCAAAAAATGAGCATTGTATTGTCCTTGTAAATATCATAATGTTAATGAACAAGGTAGAATTTTTGATTCATTTTGTTACTTATATGATATTTGGGATATATAAATTAAATGTAAGGGAGATTAGTTATTCAAAGATTGAAGAAACTTCACTTATAATATATAAAAACTATCCTATAATGGGAGAGCGTAAAAATATTTTATTTTCAATTATTGTCAAAATAATTTAAAAATCCACTCAGTGAGATTTGAGAATTACATCATAACTGGGTAATATATAGATATATTAATGAGAGGTTACTAAATATTTTTTGGATTGAAATATTGGCTAGATGGGTTTACCATTTTATAATTTGTGGATTTTTTTTGTATTTTTAAATTGTATTAAAATGTTAGATAAGGAATTTAATGTTTAAATATGGTTATCTTGAGGTTTTGTTAAGAATCATATGGATTAACCAAAAATAGTAACTACATGAATGATTTATTTTTAGTGAAATTTTTTCATTAAATAAATGATTATGGTGATTTTGAATTTGTTTTTTATGTATCTACTAACCTGAATTAAATTGAATTTATTTATTTAAGGCATTTTAGTTAGTTACATCATGTTTGGATTTAATGAAATTAAATTATAGAATGGTTATATTTCTTTTTTGTGGCCTTTTTATTTAAGGGAGGGATAATATATAGTTAGAAATTCATTTATATGATTTGAAACCCTTGTTATATTTGAATTTAGATTAACTTATAAATATTTTTTGATTAAACATTTTGGGGAATTTGTAGAATAAAAGAGAAATTAAATAAAATAAGTGTTTTTATTAATGTTTTTGTGTTTTAGAAGTCCATCACTACCATTAGAGTATCTCATTATGGAATATGATTTGAATGTTAAAATAATGTATATAATATGTTTTTTGATTTTTAATTTATATATAGTTTGCATAATTATTGTATTATTTATTTATGAGAAAAAATTAAAAAATTATAAATGTGTTATAGTTTATTGTTCAGTGATTAGATTCTTTTGGGGTAACCATGGTTTAATATTAAAAATATTAACTTAAATATTTTATAAATTTCTTATAAAGTAGAATTAACATATGATTATAAGATAATTCAATTTAAATTATTATTTGTTTTGTATCAATCTTGATTGTTTTTAGATTCATTTTAAAGGAAAATGTTGTATATGTGTTTAATAGTTATAAACAAAACTAAAAAGTGTTTTTTTTCTATGAAAAACCATATAATTGTATATTAAATTTAAAATTTTCTATGATTAATTTATACTTTTTAATTACTAAATTATCCATTAATTGCGAATAATTTTTCAAATTCACCATTTTCTAGAAAAATAACATATTTTATAGAAGTTATAAAAATCAGTATGGATGTGAAAAAGGACCAATAATGATAACATAGGTTATTAAACGGTGTAAAAACCATAAAATAAAATTTATTATGTTACAAAAACTTGGTATAATTATTATATGGCTTAAAAAATTATCACAATCCATATTGGGTGGGAAATATGTGGTAGTGTATTTTTATAATTTGTTGTGTAGTTTGACCAACTTTGCTATAAAGTGCCCTTTGGGATATTTATGAGCATGCGTTATCCCCACCACCATTGAACCTAGGAACCGTTCTAGACATATATTGATTCCAATATATATGTATGAGAATATAATTAATGTCAAAACATAACATAAACTTCAATAAACCATGATTTTTGATCTATATGTTCGTTTTATCTTTATATGATATAAAATTAAAGATGAAAAAATATGACATGATTTTCATTATCTGTTACACCAATAGATGTTGTTTTTAGATATAGCATGATTTTTAATAACTCTTAAAATTTGTTTCTGTAAGGGTCTACTATATATTAAACTATACATAGAAATGTTAGTACAATGAATGGAAGACTAAATTATCATATTTTATAAAATAAAAAAAATCTATTCTACCCTCATAACCCTAGTGAACTAAGGGTTTAATTATATTATTGATTCATATAATTTTGAATATGGTTAATGTATAAGTCACTCCTTATGTATATGAGTTAATTAAGGTTGTATAACCTTAGGATTCAAAGGGTATTATTTATATTCAAGAATTAATAAATTTTTTAAAGTATTTTATTTAATTATATATATTTTTTATATTAAACATAGTTTAATACATTAGTTTTCATAGTAATATAATGAATTTATATTGTTGAATTGGATGTGATTACACTCATTTACTTTAATTTAAAAAAAATCAATGTCACTGGACATGAGAAATTTGTTAATGACTAATTTAAAAATCCATTGTAGTTTTATGAAGGATTTTTAAGCATACCCCTATGTTTATATCATAAATATATTTTTCACTTTTGTGAGAATTGTTTAGTGTTACCAAATTTTCATCATAGACTATTTTGAATACTTGATTAAACATTCCAATGACTTTTTAGGGTGTGAATTTTATATATTAGTGATTACTAAAAAACCTATATTTTTAACATAATATTTTAATTGATTTATTTAAAAATTAGGGATTTTGAATATTTATAATACTCTAAAAAATAATTTGAAAAATGGATTGTTCATGGTTTACAGAATTTACAAAAAACTAGTTCTTCCTCAATTTTCTATGTAGAGTTTTGTACCTACATTCCATGCCTTGATATTCTTAATAAATTGATATTTTTTTCATAAATCACATATAGTTATAATATGTTTAAACTATTATAATTATAGATATTGACACAAAAACCATTCTCATTAAATCATAAATTATTATTAATATCATTTAGTTATTAATAATATTATTTATTTTTTAAATATTTAAATAGTAATTAAAATGAAATACTTCATGATCGTGTGAGATATAAGGGACGAAAAAACCCTATCTTTTATATATCCTCTCCTATTTAGGATTCTTCTCCTTGCCTCACAAGACGATGAATCATGGATAAATGGAATTATTTTTTCATCCATTGTATATTTAACAATTCCACTTCTTACTTTAAATCTCTAATGAATATTTCTACAAATCATGATATTTCCCTATTTACGGGTTTCATTAATTCCTCATGGAAACATTAATTTTTAGTGTTATTGAACCATTGGATTTTAAATGAAATAATTGAATGCATAAAATATCTTAATAGTGGGAGAGAATTTTTTTATGAATATTTAATAAAATTTAATTTTTTTAATTCATCCAAACCATATTAATATTTTAAATAAACAATAAAATTGAAACTGGTTGTTTTATAATTTGTTGATAAATGATTTTCTGGATGATATGTTCACTGATTAAATTTATTGAAACTTTTATTAGCATTAGTTATCTTTATTTTTATTATTCAATTATTTATACCATTTTTTTGCTTTTTTTCTTCATGGAATAAACAGAAAAGATTATTTTTTAAAATTATTTGTGTGTATTTGTGGTTTATAATTGATTATCATATATTTTTATGGTTTATTATTCATTAAATTTTTGTTTATAATTTAATTAGTTTGTGGTCTATGGCCATATTTTTATGAAACTATATATGATATTATAGTTTTATTTATAAGAAAAATGTTTATGATAAAAATTGTGTTGATCATTAAATGTAGTACTGACTGACAATTCTTTTTTTTTTGATTTTAATAAGCCGGTTTAAAGGGTACCGGTACCCAAGCATACAACCTCAAGAACCAAACAAGAAGCTGACATGAACAACCCACAAACACAACTTACATGTCCTCAAAGCCAAGCTCCTCTCCGGCTCCCCAGTCGAACTCATCTTATCCAGTGGTAGAGGCTGTTTCCCAACCTAAAGGCCTCCAATACTGAGCACTCTGAACCCGATCCCGGAGCTACTCCAGTACTGGAAAGTCCATCAATTCCATTTCTATCACGATATACTTCGAAAAAGATATTGTCACCTTCTCTTTCCTCTTAGAGGCTGAAATGCATTGTGTTGCATTTGTTGTCAATGAGGCATGATGTTGTCATGGAATGAATGGATGTCAAGGAATGTCAAGATATGAATGACAAAGGATGTGATGGTGATGGGGATGAAGGAGAATGGCCATGGTACTAAGATGCATGTCACTTAGGAGATTCATTAAGTGACATAGGATGTTGTGGTTGAAACATTCTCTATGAATATCAGACGATTGTAGAACTGATTTTAATGTGTCAATACTTGTATCAAGATGATACTAAGTTACACCAATTGAAAAATGGATGATGATGGAACATCATCATTATATCTGAAGATTGTTGAACTGGTCTTTAAGTTCAAAGAACTTGTATCAAGTGGATACAATGTCACAACAATGTTAGAAGACCATGCATTGTTAAGACAATGCATGAGGAGATGAAGATGATCCATCCACTACTTCTAAGTGGATGAAGTGAGCCAAAGAAGTCCATGCACTATCACTTAGTGCATGTGAATTTGAAGAAGATCCAATTTGATCTCTGATTAGATAAATGAAGAACATTGAAGAATCTATTTGATTAAGGAGCTCGGTTGATGAAGAAGACCCTTCGGGAATTCCACATTCTATGTATTGAGTATATGTGAGGAGGATTGAGGAATTCCTACGAAGAAGAGATGAGAAGAAAGGAAGAAGGGAGAATGGCTTGGATGATGAATGGCATTTGACATTTTATATAAATAGGATACTTTGTTTTTTAACAAAGTGTTTAACACTTCATTTGCCAAAAAATTGGCCAGCCGTGGACACTTTGAGGGTTCAACCCCAAGGAATGTGGGCCTAAGGCGCCACGCCCAAGGGGGAACCCGTGGGGCAAGCCCAGGGCGGCAGAGTCACGCAGGGGTGTCACGCCCACGCGGCAGGGGCGCAGGAGCGCGCCCGGAGTGCATGGTGGGCGCTAGGAGCGCCCCCGCAGGGAGCAGAGGTGGGCGCAAAGCGCGCCCACAGGGAGAACTCGGCGCAGGGCGGCACCGAGAGGGGAGAAGTTCAACTGAGCGTATCCTGGCAGCGGATGTTTGATAAACCGTGGAAAAACCGGCCGCAGTTTCGATGTGGGATGCAGAATTTTTCCGCGGATCGAATCCCAGCCACATGATTGATCGCGCGTGCGATCCGAGCCGCTCGTCTAATCGCGCCATTCGCGATCTGATCCAGGCTGTCCGAGATTATCGGATCGCCTGATCCGACGGCTCCCCGTCCGTCCTCAACCTTGAGCTCGCCCGAAGCCACCCGCGAGTTCCGTTCGAACCAGAGGCCATCTCGACGATGGTTCTTGAGCTCCCGGCCACCATTGCTGAAGACGAAGGCTCCATTGAGTTCGTCTAGACCTACTGAATAGATCCATGTCTAATAATATGCTTGCATGCGACAAATGAGGATTTCGAAGTTCAGCCGAGGCAAGAAATGCTGCCGAGGCCATGAAGGGTTTATGCCTCTGCATGGATTGTCTTAAAATAAGGTCATGCATATGTTTCCATGCACATGCATGAAGAGGTAAATAAAGAGAAGGAGTTCGCGTGTGAAATAGAGGAAAAACAAGATTTTACAGAATCTTGAAGAACCAAAAATATCGGGAGTTTGAAGTTATATCACGCGGATTGAACGGCCTCTCCTTTTCCTATAAAAATGAGGCATATCCCTCGAGGAGATCTTGATGAAACTTTTGAGAACCGTGAAGCTCTCTGCCTCGCGAAGAAAGAAGCCCCACACAAGGTATTTGCGCGGCTGAGTTCCTTGCATGCAACTCTTTTGTGCGACAAGAAGGATGAGTCCCCTGCGCGCCTTCCCTTTGCGCGGCAGGAAGACCCGAGGCAGCCGCATCACTTGCGCGCTCTCGTGCATTGTTGAGGCTTGCGCGGCCGAGGTGCCTTGCACCTTTGAGGAGCTTGCGCGACAGAACCTTTGCGCGGCCAGCTACACCCGAGGTGAACTCACGCCTTGAGCGCCTTGAAGAGGAAGTGAAGTCCCGAGGCCGTGTGTGCTTAACAAAAGAAGAAAAGGGCCGTGGCAGTGTGTGTGCAAGTGGGTGAAGTGAAGAGCCCACCATTGTGTGTGTGTGTGTGCAACAAGGAAGACACCCTACGGGTGGTATAAGGGCAAATGAACAATAGGTCGTAGCCTTGTGTGTGTGCAAGAAGAGAAGGAAGGTCGTAGCCAAGTGGGAAGACAAGAGGGCCTTAGAACCCAAGTGTGTACATAAGCACCAAGTGAAGACCACACATTTTGTGTGTGTGCAAAGTGAAGGAATAAGGCCAAAGACTTACCTTAGTGGTGTGTGTGCAATAGAACAAAAGGTCGAACCTTAGTGTGTGCAAATTTGATGTGCACACTTTGGAGAAGAATACTTCCACACTAAAGTATAACACACTTTTAAGTGTGTGAACAAAAAGAACAAAGTGTGAAGAAGGAAGAAGGTGTTTGTGCTAAAAGTATTTACACCCATTGTGGGTTTATCACACCAAGGAGAAAAATGGGAGTGCATGCATGCATGCATGCACATGCACACGTGAACAAAGATAAATCAGGCTGTGTGCAATTGAGTTGTCCAAGACCAGGAGTTCTTGAAGAGATTTGAGAAGCCATGCAATCAGTGCATGAGGATGCAGAGATGCCATGCACTCAGTTCATGAAGTTGATGTGAAGTCAGACTTAAGCCAGACTGAAGTTAGAGATATCAGTTGTCTGAGTTTTCAATGATTGAGAAGATCATGATCAACAGAAGTGATCAGAAGCTGTGACCAAGACCAACAGACCTTATCAGAGCCTGTTGAAGATTCTTGAAGAGAGAGGCCAGGTCATCCTTAGAAGAAGGTGATAAAGCCTGAGCAAGACGAGAAGACCTGTTCATCACAAGTGAGCAGAGGTGCAGAGCAAGGCCAGCAGTCTTTATCCCAGAATGCTGAAGATACTTGAAGAATCTTAAAGTGAAGAAGAGCTACTCGTGTGACTCGAGGAGCCAGGAGAAGCCACCTATGAGACTCAGGGCGGAAGAAGTCTTCAGTGGGATTCTAGAGCAGGCCAGTGGGACTCTGGTAACACTGTGGGACGCAGTATAAAGACCCTCATGTGGGACTCAGGAGAGATACAGTGGGACTCTGTATCGACCATTGTAATACTAACAGATTATAATGGAAGAAACCATGTTGGGGCGTATAACCAACATGGCAAGGACGTAGGCCTTTGGTGCTGAACCTTGTAAATCCTTGTGTCATGTGCCTTTATATTTACTGCATCATTCGAGGAAAGGTGAGAGATACAAGAAGAGTGGATCGAGGCTTTAACCAGCCATAGAGGATTAATTGATAAGGAATCAATTAGTAAAAAGTTTTAAGGGATCATTGATTCACCCCCTCCCCCTCTCATTGATTCACATTGATCCAGGCACTTAAATTGGTATCAGAGGGAAGGTTACCTCTAAAAGATCCAAGGGAGTCTTTATGAAGTGCAGATTTGAGGAAGTGAGTGAATACCCTCAAATGGAGATATCTGCCAAGACTCGGAAAAACAGGATGAAGAAACAGGCCAAGAAGATGAAGAAGAAGATTGTCGCTGATAGAGAAACACCTGACTATTCCTTCTATCACTCTTTTGGTGAAGCCTGTCCTAGCTGTGATGATGATGGAAGAATCAATGGTCTTCTAAATGCAATCGAATATCTTCGGAAGACAGTCCCCAGGGAAGTAGCAATGTGTATAGATACAGGCATCCTTGATCTTCAAGAAGAAAAATCACAGTTAGAAGAAGAAGCCAATGCAATGGAAGAACAATTTGCAAAAAGGGTTGGCATAACCAACACTCTCAGAAATCTGGTGAAGGCTAAAGATGAAACCGTTTCTCTTTGCAATGAAAGATATGAAGACACTGCTGAAGAATTGCAAAGAAGCCTTTCTGAGAAAGAATTCTTTAATGTTATAATCAAAGATGTTTTCCATGCACTGGAAATGAGGCACAAAGTGTCAATGAATGTCAGAGATGCTCAACTCAAAGGAAAAGTCAAAATGGTGAAGGAGCTTGATAATTCATTGCTAGAATTGAAGAAGGTGCATGATGACCAGATGGAACAGCTGAAACAGAATTGGGAAGGTAGGCTAAGATTGGTTGAGGATGAGAAGAACTCCCTCAACATGAAATCCTTTGAATTAGAGGTGATATTGAAGAATCTGCAATCACCCAAAGCTGAATCCTCCCAGTCAGCTGAAAGAAGAAATGTTGCTACTCAAGTGAGCTTTGAGAAGGATGATTCTAAGAGAAAAACATCCTCTAATAAAAGGGCAACAACTTCTAAAAAGAAGGTACCATCCATCCCATCTTGTACTCATGTTTCTAAACGTGTTTCCACAAAAAGTGCAGGATGGAAGATTAATTCCAAACAAGTATGGATGAAGACAATGAAGAAAGAAAGCTCTCCTGAAACAACACAGCAAGTCAAGAAAAGTACCCAACAATCAGAAGGACTGAAGTGGTCAAGATTTGTGGGTCAGTGTTGGTGTTGTAATAAGTATGGGCACTGTGCAAAGGATTGTTGGTACAATCCACTGAATGTCAAAGCACAAAGGAAGCCCATTCCAAGGGGGAGCAAGCCAGAAGAAAAGAAGCAGCATCCACAGGTCCAGAGACATCTGTTTACTGCAAATAGATTTGGATTGCTTGATAACATCTGGGATGTTTGCAAAAGTGGTCAAAAAGATACATGTCAATCTCCAACTGTATCCAGAGCTCAAAAGAAGAAAAGATCACAGAACCTGGCTCAGAAAGAATCCTTGGGAAGCAAGAATAAGAAAGTGGAAGATGCTCCCAAGAAGATTATGAAAAAGGAAGAGAAGACCTTGGAGTCTAAATCCAAGAAGGGTGATGTATCCAGAAGGACCACCAACAAGAAAACATGCTTCTACTGTGGAAAGAAAGGACATATCATGGATCTTTGTAAACAAGCCATGAAATTCAATAGAGGCAGACTGGACTCAAACAAACAATCAATCCAGATGAAGAAGAAGGGATTGGTTGAATACAAGTTGCCTAAGAAAGGTAGCTTGAAAGCATCAAAGGAGCCATGTGGAATATCCAGAACTGAGGCCACACTTCCAAGTGACTTACTAGTCATATGTCCAAATCAGTTGCAACTTGTCAAAGATCTGCAAAGAGCTGAAGATGAAGTTCTAGCAATTGCTAAGGCAAAAGGGAAGAAGAATATTTCACATGAAGATGTATTGAGATCCACACCAGCACAAACATCATTGAAGATCAAATGTGCAAGTGTGAAGAATGGTGAAAATGTGACATCTCGGTTGAGAGAATCTTATCAACCTTGTTGTTCACATTGATGAACCAAGGAGGTTCCATCTTATTCTCTAATCACTTGTATTTACATGTGCTAACATTGTTTGGAATTGAAGATGATGATCATTCTCAACTGGAGGATGGTTTGGACAGAATGGAGTGAACCCCATGAGGGGGAGCCAATCTGAAGAAGATGGGATTCTTAGATTAATACCATCTTGAGAAAAGTGAAGGTATTCCAATCATACTTTCATCCTTTGTTTCATAATTGAGTTTATCTTGTCAATTAAGGGGGATTATTGATTGAAGTCAAATGGATGAAAGGGGAATCTTTATCTTTGCACCTGAACTTTCTAATGAGTTTTGTGAAGTTGTGCAGGATTTAGCAAATTCATTGTTATATCTGAAAAATTTCAAACCCCTGAAGCATGATCTCACATGTACAGTGAATGATGGATAGCATTGAGTTCCTTGGTTACATCACTCTTGTTTTCTACACCGGGTTAGCCCAAGTATACTTAGAGATGATTTACTAAAGGTTCTTTGCTAAAGAAGAACATGTGACATCATCCCTCTCTTGTGATTTTCAAGACAATGCTTTTCAAAGGGAGGAATTGATTTTTTTTTTTGAAGAGAACCACACCACACCTTTTCATTTTATTGCCAATAAGGGGGAGAAAATATTGGCACACATATTGACCCATTCATATGTGCTGAAGAAGTGTATTGACAACAAATACAAAGGGGGAGATTGAAATGCACTGTGTTTCATTTGTTGTCAATGAGGCATGATGTTGTCAGGGAATGAATGGATGTCAAGGAATGTCAAGATGTGAATGACAAAGGATGTGATGGTGATGGTGATGAAGGAGAATGGCCATGGTACTAAGATGCATGTCACTTAGGAGATTCACTATGTGACATAGGATGTTGTGGTTGAAACATTCTCTATGAATATCAGACGATTGTAGAACTGATCTTAATGTTTCAATACATGTATCAAGATGATACTAAGTTACACCACTTGAAAAATGGATGATGATGGAACATCATCATTATATCTTACGATTGTTGAACTGGTCTTTAAGTTCAAAGAACTTGTATCAAGTGGATACAATGTCACAACAATGTTAGAAGGCCATGAATTGTTAAGACAATGCATGAGGAGATGAAGATGATCCATCCACTACTTCTAAGTGGATGAAGTGAGATAAAGAAGTCCATGCACTATCACTTAGTGCATGTGAATTTGAAGAAGATCCAATTTGATCTCTGATTAGATCAATGAAGAACATTGAAGAATCTATTTGATTAAGGAGCTCGGTTGATGAAGAAGACCCTTCGAGAATTCCACATTCTATGTATTGAGTATATGTGAGGAGGATTGAGGAATTCCTAAGAAGAAGAGATGAGAAGAAAGGAAGAAGAGAGAATGGCTTGGATGATGAATGGCATTTGACATTTTATATAAATAGGATACTTTGTTTTTTAACAAAGTGTTTAACACTTCATTTGCCAAAAAGTTGGCCAGCCGTGGGCACCTTGAGGGTTCAACCCCAAGGCATGTGGGCCTAAGGCGCCATGCCCAAGGGGGAACCTGTGGGGAAAGCCCAGGGTGGCCGAGTCACGCAGGGGTGTCACGCCTGAGCGGCAGGGGCGCAGGAGCGTGCCCGGAGTGCATGGTGGGCGCTAGGAGCGCGCCCGCAGGGAGCAGAGGTGGGCGCAAAGAGCGCCCGCAAGGAGAACTCGGCGTAGGGCGGCACCGAGAGGGGAGAAGTTCAACTGAGCGTATCCCGGCAGCGGATGTTTGATAAACCACAGAAAAACCGGCCGCAGCTTCGATGTGGGATGCCGAATTTTTCCGCGGAGCGAATCCCAGCCGCATGATTGATCGCGCGTGCGATCCGAGCCGCTCATCTAATCGCGCCATTCGCGATCTGATCCAGGCCATCCGAGATTATCTGATCGCCTGATCCGACGGCTCCTCGTCCGTCCTCAACCTTGAGCTCGCCCGAAGCCACCCGCGAGTTCCATTCGAACCAGAGGCCATCTCGACGACAGTTCTTGAGCTCCCGGCCACCATTGCCGAAGCTGAAGGCTCCATTGAGCTCGTCTAGACCTACTTAACAGATCCATGTCTAATAATATGCTTGCATGCGACAAATGAGGATTTCGAAGTTCGGCCGAGGCAAGAAACGCTGCCGAGGCCATGAAGGGTTTATGCCTCTGCATGGATTGTCTTAAAATAAGGCCATGCATATGTTTCCATGCACATGCATGAAGAGGTAAATAAAGAGAAGGAGTTCACGTGTGAAATAGAGGGAAAAAAATATTTTTTATTATCTTGAAGAACCGAAAATCTCGGGAGTTTGAAGTTATATCACGCAGATTGAACCGCCTCTCCTTTGCCTATAAAAATGAGGCTTAGCCCTCGAGGAGAGCTTGCTGAAACTTTTGAGGACCGTGAAGCTCTCTGCCTCGCGAAGAAATAAGCCCCGCGCAAGGTATTTGTGCGGCTGAGTTCCTTGCGCGCAACTCTTTTGTGCGACAAGAAGGCTGAGTCCCCTGCGCGCCTTCCCTTTGCGCGACAAGAAGACCCGAGGCAGCCGCATCACATGCGCGCTCTCGTGGTTTGTTGAGGCTTGCGCGGCCGAGGTGCCTTTCACCTTTGAGGAGCTTGCGCGACAGAACCTTTGCGCGGCCAGCTACACCCGAGGTGAACTCACACCTTGAGTGGCTTGAAGAGGAAGTGAAGTCCTGAGGCCGTGTGTTCTTAACAAAAGAAGAAAAGGGCCGTGGTAGTGTGTGTTCAAGTTGGTGAAGTGAAGAGCCCACCATTGTGTGTGTGTGTGAAACAAGGAAGACACCCTACGGGTGGTATAAGTGAAAATGAACAATAGGCCGTAGCCTTGTGTGTGTGAAAGAAGAGAAGGAAGGCCGTAGCCAAGTGGGAAGACATGAGGGCCTTAGAACCCAAGTGTGTGCATAAGCACCAAGTGAAGATCACACATTTTCTGTGTGTGCAAAGTGAAGGAATAAGGCCAAAGACTTACCTTAGTGGTGTGTGTGCAATAGAACAAAAGGCCGAACCTTAGTGTGTGCAAAGTTGATGTGCACACTTTGGAGAAAAATACTTCCACACTAAAGTATAACACACTTTTAAGTGTGTGAACAAAAAGAAAAAAGTGTGAAGAAGGAAGAAGGTGTGTGTGCTAAAAGTATTTACACACATTGTGGGTTTATAACACCAAGGAGAAAAAGGGGAGTGCATGCATGCATGCATGCACATGCACACGTTAACAAAGATAAATCATGCTGTGTGAAATTGAGTTGTCCAAGACCAGGACTTCTTGAAGAGATTTGAGAAGCCATGCAATCAGTGCATGAGGATGCAGAGATGCCACGCACTCAGTGCATGAAGTTGATGTGAAGTCAGACTGAAGCCAGACTGAAGTTAGAGATATCAGTTGTCTGAGTTTTCAGTGATTGAGAAGATCCTGATCAACAGAAGTGATCAGAAGCTGTGAGCAAGACAAACAGACCTTATCAGAGCCTGTTGAAGATTCTTGAAGAGAGAGGCCAGGTCATCCTTAGAAGAAGGTGATAAAGCCTAAGCAAGATGAGAAGACCTGTTCATCACAAGTAAGAAGAGGTGCAGAGCAAGGCCAACAGTCTTTATCCCAGACTGTTTAAGATACTTGAAGAAGCTTAAAGTGAAGAAGAGCTACTCGTGTGACTCGAGGATCCAGGAGAAGCCCCCTGTGAGACTCAGGGTGGAAGAAGTCTTTAGTGGGATTCTGGAGCAGGCCAGTGGGACTCTGGTAACACTGTGGGACACAGTATAAAGACCCTCATGTGGGACTCAGGAGAGATACAATGGGACTCTGTATCGACCATTGTAATACTAACAGGTTATAATGGAAGAAACCATGTTGGGGTGTATAACCAACATGGAAAGGACGTAGGCCTTTGGTGCTGAACCTTCTAAATCCTTTTGTCCTGTGCCTTTATATTTACTGCATCATTCGAGGAAAGGTGAGAGATACAAGAAGAGTGGATCGAGGCTTTAACCAGACATAGAGGTTTAATTGATAAGGAATCAATTAGTTAAAAGTATTAAGGGATCACTGATTCACCCCCTCCCCCTCTCAGTGATTCACATTGATCTGGGCACTTTAGAGGTAGAACGGGTCTTCATCGGCCGCGGAAGACATGAGTAATCCTTCCTTGGCCAGCGTCTTGGGGTTGTAGAAACAGGCCCTTCCAGAACCACCGGATTCTGCTTCCCATTATGCACAACATCGCTAATGGACTGACCAGTAAGTCCACTTACATTCTCTTTACCGCCCTCGGGGATCTCCCTTTCTTTTCCAACTTGATCCCACTATACCTCCTCCAGAGCAGTGTTCTCCCTCAAAGGAAGCAACACCCCCACAGGGACAACATTGTCCAGAGGCGTCATCGAAACCTCCATCATGTCACTTGTAGCCTTCTCTTCTTATATCGTAACAACTTCCACCTGATTGGAGATCCTTCCCTCAGTACAATTTTCATCATCCATATTCTCCACTCTCACCAAACTAGCTCCGGTCTCTAAACATCCAACTCGCTAAGCCTCTGAGACTTCTTCACCAATAATCTCACCTAAATTACCATACTCTTCCAGGAAATCATTCATTCCAGCATCATTCAATCTCTCAAATCTATTACTCAAAGATATAAAAGGAGTATCCATAGGATCCAAGCCCTTGAGCTCCCTAGCACTATCCATGTTCGGGATAGTCTCAACCTCTTCCTCAACCGGAGTACTAGTACCAATATTATCCTCACCATCAACCTTACAGGCCTGATTTGAATCACCATCCATAGTAGAGTTAGCCACCGCAGAGTTCCTTCCTCTAACCTTAGGTTCCCTTGGCCTCGGTTCGGGACCCCCCTCTGCCTCTGAACGAGAATTCATATCAATCTGCAAAGGGATATTATTCCCTTTGCCAGTGTCCTCCCTCGGTCTTGGAGGAAATCCGCTGAAGCAATTCTCAACCGAATTCCCCAACCTTCTACAAGAACCACAAAAGTCTATCCAATCCGCATAAACAACACGCTGTTTATAACGATACTCTTCACCAATTATAACAAAATCAAAATCAAAAGGATTGTGAGATGAATCAATCTTCACACACTCTATGGGAGTTTTATTTTATTGATATTCATGAACTACTATTGAGTATACAAAAATAGTGGTATTTGAATTATGGTCTAAAAAACCACAGTGAGTATAATTTATGTATGTAATTTTTTATTTTCCTCTAAATCTTCAGTCTCTTTATTTATAAAGAACTTCCCACGATCCTTCTTCATAATGTTTAGTGAACATTTATCTATAATATTATATTAATGAAATCATCATGTTTCCATCTATATAGATTTTAAAGCTACCTTTATTTAGTCTAGAAAATTAGTTCATGACCCCCCCTCCCCATTTTGAGTCTACAACACTCAACTGACTCCTAGATCAATGAAATTTATGATAAGTTATTTTTAACAGTGAGTTTATGGACCATGATCCACCATGATGTTCCGACTACCACCATAATGTGGAACCTTTCTCCAGGGAAAATTCCGAAAATGTACCATGAATATTATACCCATAGCTTTTAAATAAATTATTTTTATTATGTTGAATGAATCATCTATATTGCACACCATGTCATAAAAAGGCATAATAACATAATACTCCATTATCAGAAAAATATCCCCTTGAAATTCCTTACTCTATATTGACCTTGCCTATTTCCACTTTAACTTTTTATGTCTGATAATCACAATGGTTAGGATCACAATAAAAGGTTCATCTAGTATCTTTATTATTTTTCCCCTTACTTGAGTCAAAAAAAAGCATGCCTATAGTGGGCCACTATATTTATTACATGGATTCTGAGAATTCTCCACAAAAACGAAAATAATATTATCTCTAATCTATGATTATTTGGATGATATGAATATAGAAAATATCCCATATCAATTTTCATTTAATTATTTTCACTGTGAATTTCAAAATTTCTATATATTTCTTCATTATTTTATATAGGGATTCTTACAATACAATATTTCATGAAACATATAATAGTGAAGAAAAATCCATTCTTTTTATAGTAACATTGTGACAAAAAAGACATTGTTTTATGGAATGTTATAATTCAACATTATATTTTTTTTAAATTACCACAATATGGTTCATCCTGCCATGACATATCTTTTTTGTAGCTATTCTTATAGAAAACATAAAAACATATAATTCCATTAAAATGATCATAAAAGATTATTTATATGTCTTCCAACAACCTTATAAATATCCATCATAATAAAAACATCAATAAATAGATACCCCACAAATACTTAAAGGGATTTTTTCTAAACATATCCTCTATTGGGTGTGTTGAAAACCCATATAAAGCAACAAAATAGGGTCACCATATTCTTATATATAGATATCATAAAATATATATTATATATAGTTATATGTTTTATATCCTTAAATAGTGTATAAATGAATCACTAATCACCAACTCTAATCCCCACTTTTCCAATATCATTTTGTGAAATATGAGTTAAATGAGAATTTATTCATTAAAAACCTCTCATGATTTCCCAATAGGTCAATAGAAACACCAAGACTATTGATCCCTTTAAATAATCATTCGTGTACTCAACCAATTTCTGTAACATTATTATTAGATTTATTCCCTTTTTGAAAATTTAACTATCCAATTTAGCCTTAATTTATAACTCTAGATAACTAATCAAATTTAGTTCATTGAATCTTCTCCCATTTTTCAATGAACCCAATGAGTGCTTCCAAAACCCCTCTAGTCGGATAATGATTAAATTACTCCAAGAGGAAAAAAATTATCCATAAATTCATCTTCATTTAGTATATTTATTTTGATATCCATGATAAAATATTTTTTTGACACATAATTTAATTCTTTCATCTCTTTCTCATGCTTCTCTATTTTTAAATGATATATTATCTCAATGTGCTTTGTCTTCAAGTGATGGAAATAATTTTAAAATATTAATAGATCTCAGTTTATTGCATATTATTAGAGTTTAAAATTTCTACTCAATATTGGAATCATCCTTCTTATAAAACCTATGATATAATGATATATTTTCTTTTAAAATTTTTTATATCTATCATTTCACGCAATAGTCAATATGAGCGCATCAGGACCAATCAAACTAGCTGTTTAAAAAATCAGTTTTGAATAGAATAAACCAAATTATAAAATTTATATATATTATTTTTAAAATAGACAACATATTTAAATTCGGAAAATCAAAATTAGATTAGGAAGAATTTTTTGTTCTTTTCTGAAAAGTTTAAATTTTTGATGAATATTGAAAAAAATTAAATTGTTGTTAATAACTGAGTTTTACATTTGACGAATTATTATAATTTAAATTGATATTAAGGTCGCTTTAAAAAATAATACATATATTAATCCAATTTTGGTCATTGGAAATATTATTATAATAAAATTATATATAAAAATATATTTATCTTTTGAACATCTATTTTAATCCTCCTCTAACCACATTTTTTGGATAATATTTAAACATAATTTTACCTCTTCAATAAATTTAATTTTATAAAACACTTAATTGTTGTAATCTATAAGAAAAATGTGGTCTAATATGATAAAAAATTATTTTGCATGAATAAAAACATTAGTAATTTTATTTACCACAATAAATAATGAAAAGGGAAATAAAAGATAAAATATATATAATATTATTATACAGTTACCCTAAAAATTATCCTAATTTAATTAGAATTGTCTGTTTTGACCGAAAATATCAATGGGATGATTATGGGACTACATGGAGCCACATGGATGACTTTAATATATTTATAATATTCTATTTAAATAAAATAAATTTTTGTTATACTTTTGTTTTTAAAAATTCAAATATTTTTAATATGAGGTTTTCTAAGAGATATGGTTAACAATAATTAGTCATTATTAATATATAATTTTTATCTACACTATGGTATTGTAATTAAAATTTTATAAAAAAAACTAAATTAAATGGTGACACGGTGATGATGTGGTAATTTATTTGTTAATAGAAGAATCAAATAAATTATATTCATAATATTAATATAAATATTATTTGACTAATTTAATTTCATATTTAAATTGTTTTTTATGGATTGGACATCTAAATAGAGTTTTAGATGACTTTGATCTAATATGTCGTATTGATTTGATTTTTTATAAGATAAAATAACGAATTGTGTCAAACATTACATTTAAGATATTTTAAAATATAATAAATTTTATTAAATGATATTGAAATTATGAAAATATATATTTCATCCAATTAACTAGTATAATATTGAAGATATCATAATGTTTGATTTTGAATCATTTAATTAAAAATTTCCTATGAATATAACATCTATATTATTAAAATTAATTAATGTGACAAAGATTCACACTCTTATTTTGTATAAGTTAAATAATATTAAAATATGGATAACCTAGAGATAAATTCTATAAATAATAGTATCTTAAAGTATAACAGAATTATATACATCATATTAATTTAAATATAATTTTTAGATACCAAATAGTTACAAAATATAATGACATAATAGTAAATAAGTAATCATGTTATCAATAGAAATATCAAAATTATTATTAATAATATTAAAATAAATATAATTTAAATTAATTAATGTTCTCTACAACTTTTCGCATTGATTATGACATAATAAGAGAATATTAAATGAGTTGGTTCAAAGTTATCTTTCTTTCTATGTTTTAGTTAAATTAATCATTATGAATATTATCAAAATTGACACTATTGATATTTTATGAAAATAGAATTTTATTAAATTATTTAAATAAATAAAAATAACTAAAAACAAAAAAGTGATAAATATAAGATCTAAAATGTCATAATGTTTTCATTTATGAAAAAGTACCCCTTATTAGTAAATAGTTTTAACCATTCAATATTTAGAATATTATTACCGCAATTAATATTAAATAGATTAAATAAGGATTAATAAAAATGATAAGGCTTAAAATAAAATCATAAAATGTTTAAATTTAATTTGACTATAGGATTTTAACTCATAATCATCTAATCATTCAAAATAACTTTATTTAATGTATTTGAAATCAGAAATCAATTTATAATAAAATAATACTTTTGGAGTACACTAAAGCACCCCTCCCCTCTTACGAAAGGAACATATGCTTCTCTTTTATTCACACCTCTAAATCACTTTTTATGGTCCAACCCCAACCCAATTATCCTTCCAACTTTCTTCACTTCATCCTATAGGCCATTTTTGGGGAAAAAAATATAACCTGATGTGTTACACCCATAGATTCAATGGGATAAGTTATTTTTAATTATGTTAATGTTATGTGTTGTATGTTACACCAAGATTATCTTGTGATATAAAAAACACCATATTATCTTTCAGTATATGCCACCAAATTCTTAGCTTGGGTTATACACAATTTCATGTTCTGGTGATATAATTCATTTTATGCAACACAGAGTATAGATTTTGCTCAATGTATAATATAATTATGTTTGGATTATATTATATGCAACACTTAAGGAGTCTTACACTAAAAGAAACACTGAATTGGCTTTCATTACATTAAATAGCATCCTTCTTCGATTTCATGCATTGTATGCAATACCGAATTTAACTAAATAATGATATATTATTAAAAAAATTATTTAATAGGATATAAAATTGTAGTCATGAATAGTATTAACCAAATTCTAAATTTTATATAACAATGAAATTCATATTATGTATTATCTAGAACATGATATAAGAACACATTCAAATTTTGGGATAAAAGTTATATTTTTCAAAAAATACTGTTTTTCCACCTTTTAATAGTGCACCAATATTAAATCTAGTTTTTAACACTTTTATATATTCTTTTTAATAAAATAAACACCTTATTTGGAAGCAGTACATCAATATTACTTTGGTATATTTTTGGGTATTTTTATGATAAAATTTATATTTAAATGAATAGTGAAAATAGTGTATTTAATCCATAATTGTCTTCCCATCTATTTTATCTATATAGATATATTATATTTTTAATTGTTTTTAAAGTGCAATTAAATTATTTTTTATCATTTAATCCAAATTTTTTCATTGTTTATAATTTCACATTTCAATTACACATAAATAGTTGTAAATCTTTTGTAAGTTTTGATATCATAAAAACCAGCTTTTTAGTTTTAACAATTGGAATTAATTTTAAATTAATGAATGAAAAAAATTTTAATATTAAAAAATGGATTACATATTTAGAATCATTTTTTCCAAATTATATTAATAGGTCACATTTATTTTTTTGGGTATTATGAATAGTAACTATGGTGATTTTTATTTATCACAGTTAAATGTAAATCGATTAAATTAGGGTGAAAAACAACAAGTTGGGGATAATAAAATTACTGTAACACCTCCCAAAATCAAATTTTATGAATTAAAGTTGACCCATATCACATAAGGGTCTGAATTGATTAATTTATTGTACTTTTTTCCTTGAAAGTAATGTAATTATAAATAAAAAAAAGAAAGAGACAATAAGTCCCTATCTTGTATTTTATATGTATAATATTTTTATTATTTTGTTAAATGAAATACAACATTGAGAAAAATTATTTTAAATAATTTTAATAAAATTATCTATGTAAAGTGAACTTATTTATAATTTATATAGATAAAATAATTATAATTAATGATGACACAATAGTGATATAGAAATTATATAATTGATAGAAATATCAAATAAATGGTTTTAAAATTATTTAAATAAATATCATATAAACTAAAGAATGGTATCCTTGAATTTTATAGGTGACTATGGCATGTTAGAGGGGTATTAATGTTTTTGTTTCTAATTTATCTTCTATGGAGATTTTATTTAAATTCAAATAGTAGAATAGTGTCAATATTGACACTATTGATATTTTATAAAAATAACATATTATTAAATTATTTAAAAATCACAAAAAAAATCAATATTAAAAATATTAAATATTATGGTCCAAAATGTCATAAATTATTCAATTATATACAATTGACAACAAATAATTAAATATTTATATCCCTTTAATGTTTAGAATAATATTACCAAAAATATAATTAAATATACTAAATATGGATAAATCAAAATGATATGTTTTAAAATAAAATTTAAGCATGTATCAATTTTGATGGTTTAAAGGATTTAGAACAATACTAATATTATCTTAAAAATAAATTATCTTCATGGCCTAATAAACAGAAAATAAATATATAGTAAATTATTATTTCAAGACATTCATAAAGTGTCCCTCCTCCCTCTTATAAAAATCAAACACCACTACCTACTTACTCAAAACATTAGAACCCTTTGGATATTCCATCGTCTACTAACATAAGCTCCCAAAAACCTTACCTTTCTCGTAAATTCTACACATTGGGTATATATACCTCTTATGGTGACCATTTGGGAAAATAAAAAGGGGATACTCGAAAAAGAGGTAATTGTTTTATCAACTCATTAAAAAAAATTTCTTCTACTCCCTATTCATATGTTTTTCTCATATTGATGTAAAAAATCATGTATCTTATACTTGATGAGATTTTATTATAATTATTTTAAAACCAGATATATCTTTTTATCTATCCTACAAATAACAATTTCACCATGTGTGCGTACATACGGCATACCGTCTCCACAACGTGGTGTAATTAGTTATTCAACAATACTTTATTTGGATGGGTATAATTATGATTAAAATTGATATAAATAATGAATATAACATGATATTAATTATATATAATTAAAATTACATCCAATTTCATACCATTTAACAATTAATTAAATGATATCATTGCTTGTGCATACGTATGGCCCACCATCTCCATGACACGATGAGATTAATTCTCCACATTATCCATTCAAAAATGATTATAAAGTATATATAATAAATAAGATTGAAATGTATGATATAATAATTATAATTGATTTATGAATATATATACATATAATATATATGTAATTTACTAGTTTCTAGTCAATTCAAAAATGGAATCGAAAGAGAGTTCATGTGTACGTATAGTCTACCATCTCCATGAACTGGAAATTCCATTTAATTTATCATTATATTATATATATTTATATACTGAATATTTTATATATATAAACCATTTTTTACATTATGTTTTTATTTAAATCATGATATATGTAATAATACCAAGAATAAAATATCAAAACACAAACAAATAATAAAACACTTTTTACCCAAAACGTTGATCTAGTGTGGAATTAATAAATAAACTGTTAATATAAAGAAATAAATAAATCATATATGATATCATAAATATTATTATGATTATATTTCAAGTTATTAACATTTATTAAGCCACTATACAAGAGTCTTGGACACATACATAATAAATCATATCTAAGGTAAGGGATATTTTTACAATCTCGTTTTTATCCGAGATTGTTTATACATAAGTATTTACTAGGGATAAATTTTTCATCCATGCCCATTTTTTTAAAAAAATGTTTTCATAAAACTAATTATATTATTCTATTTATTATTAATTTCATTTAAAACCATTTTTTGTCTTTTACTACATTTTATTGAAGGAATATTTCTTTTGTTTACCTTATGATGTACTTTTTGACTTTTCCAGCTAAAGTAGGAGGAAATGTTTATTAACTTATATGATATGAATGGATATTTACAGTTTCATGAATCCATTGTTCCATGAACCTTTATATAAACTATCTCAAGTTTATAGTCAACTAAATTCTATACTCTTAGAATTGTATGGTATTTTGAGAAAGGAAAACAATTTTGATAAAGATAGCATATTTTACTCAATAATGAAGTTCAAGTGTTTTATCCAAATTACATTCCATATAATATGACGCTCTTAAATAGTGTTAGGTTTCTATCCCTATTATATCTATGACTTTATTGTGCTAATTATGGTATTATAATTTATATAGATTATTTTATGATGGAATGATGTTTAAGAAAACCATTTAATTTCATTGGTTATTCTATGATGAATGATTTATGTGTTGTGGAAGATGTAAATATGATTTAACTAAGAGATGGGTGGGTCCTATATATCTATCAAATTAATTTTTTAATGATTTATATCTCATGATAAAGACAAGACTATAATGGAAATTAAATCTGGTCTACTAATACAGGGCTAGAACAACATGTAAATCTAGTTCAATAATACATAGTGGAATAACAAGTAAACTCGGTTCAGTAATGGAATTTTTCCACTATGATGGTCTTAGTAGCAATTCCTCGGTGACTATGGAAATCATATTATGTTCTTATTAGTTTTCCACAATTCAATGTTTTATGGCAATGAAAACATATCATGTTTCATGATTCCATTATGATTTATTCCTTATGAACTACCAAGATTTATTTCATGATGAAAAATTTTGATATTTAAACATTATGTTCATGTTTTCACATTCTTATATTTATGGTTTATTTTATATTATAAATTTTATCCCTTACTGTGAATTTGATCTCACCCTTTTTATGTTTTATTTTGTCTAGGATATAAAAGAAAGGTTTTAGGAAGGAAAACAAATGGGGAAGATATTTCTGGGAAATGATGAAGATATTTAACAAAGTTAGAAGATTATTTTCCATGTTTCCCAATACTCTAAACTAATATGTTCATTGGGAATAAATTTTTTTATTTTATTAATTATTCCTCAAAAGATATTCAATGTGCATGTATTCCATGCATGGGTCATTAAAATTTATATCTGAGTGAAAGTTTAGTTAACCGTTGGGATCTTGGATGTGAAAACATTAGTGATATCCCTAGATATATTTCTATGGTATGTCTAGGGATTTCCCTAAGGGTAAGTCTACCTATAGGTTATAGTTATAGAATTATCTTCACGATCATGAATAAATTAAGACTAAACCTATGATATTCGATATTGAAAGTACTCCCTGATGATTATGTTGTTTTCCTAGTATGATTTCTACTCTCACACTATTCTTTTTGGGATTTAGACAATGGATGGAACCCAAAAGACCGGTGTTGATGATCTAGGAATTGGGAAGTGAAATTTTTTACTAACTAAACATAAACAATTTATGGGAGATGGCATGGGAAATATTTTTTCGTTACTTACACATGATATGAACCATTTTAGACTTCTAAATGAGCAGAGAAGGGAACAAAATTCTATTGAGTCCTTCATGAGGCAATGTCCAAATTCTTTCAGTGGGTATTGTGATCCCCTTATTTCTAAAAAATCGATTTGTACCATTGAAAATCAATTATTTATCTTTCACTATCTAGAACATGACAAATTCATTTTCGATATTAATCAATTAGAAGGTAAATCAGACTAGTTGTGGAATCTAATAAAGAATTCATGGTAACAAGATGAAATTGAATCCATGGAATTAGATGAGTTCAAGAAATTATTTTTTAATAATTACTTCCCTAATATTTTCCAAACTATGGGGAAAAAGTATATCCTTGAGCTTATGTAAAAGGATGATAAATCTATTGGTATAAACGAGTAAAATTTTACATGACATGAAAGGTATGCTTTTGGTTTTATCATTCAACCTGAATGTAATGTTGATTAATTCTAAAATGGAATACAACCATGTTTAGAAGGGGATTAGCTATAATATGCTTTAGTCGATATGAATATATTGCTCCTTATGCTAACAAGGTAGAAATAGAAGTTGTCGTTACATTACAATCTAATGGTTTTGACAAGAAACAAAAGATGGTGTTCAAGGGAAAATATCTAAATAAGGATGAAAAGAAGGTGAATGTTTCATTGTGCTAAAATATTAGAACTAAGTATTGTGGATATTGTATTGAAGGATATAAAACAAATTATGTTTGGAAAATAAGGTCACCGAAAAATTGAGTTCCAAAGTAATGAGAAAAGGGTTGCTAATGAACTGAATAGAGAATATACTACAAAAAATGCACAACCCACACAACAATAATAAAAGTGAAAGGAAATGGGGCATTATGATAACCAAGTCCATATTCCAAGGGTTATGGATTATTATAGACGATAAAAACCACTCAATGCCAAAGAAAAATTCAAATCACTTGTGATCAATATTGGGGATGTTTTCTATGACAACAAAGTGGTGGAACGATTAAGTGTTTATGTAATAGGAATCCAAAATAATCTTGTAGAATATATTTTATAGTATTAATAAATGTTGAAATATATATATTTTTTGTCATTGTGGTCGTAAAGACCTAGAAATTTCAAAGAAAATAATTTCTTAAATACATTGTAATTTTATGAGTCTGTGGCTTCTGACATGGCCTGAATCCAAGGCCGGGTGTGCCCGGAATCAATTTCATAACTTTTGTTCGGGTACGTTCAGGAAACCTACATGCGGGTTTTTTTATCTTTTGAACTGATGCTCGGAATTGAAATATGAGGACACCGATGGACTCGCAGCGTCAGTATTCTCTTACGGGGACCTTTATCACAGTTGTGTTTTATGCGGGTTGAAAGTTAATTTGGGGAATTTTATTAAACTAAATAAAATTTATGTCTTATATAAATTTTTTTTTGTGGTTTTTATCTCCAAAGGGTGGTTGTTGATGGATCCCACACCCACATAACCTCCCAGGGGAGGATAACATGTGTTGGGGACCACACAAACACCTAACCCCCTTTAACCACCTCTAACCATTGAGCATCCATTTAATGTTCCATCTCCCCATTAAGCCCCCTTCATAATTACTTGACACCTCCTCTCATTTATTAAGGAGTAATCTCTCCACCTCCCACCTATTGAAGTTTCCAACCCATTTAATTAATAGCCTTATTAATTATGTGGCACCACTCTTGTGAATTGTTTTTTATTTGCATGTCAATACTTTAAAAAAACAATTTGAGGAGGCTATTATAATATTTGGCTACCAAATATTTGGTGGAGAGAGCCTTTGGAGATTTGGAGGAGAGTTTTTTCATTCTTTGATGAAGAATGACACCCTCTTCGATGAAGAATGCTCTACGATTAGAAGAACGTGAAGTTTACAATGCAGTTTCCTCCCCAGACACACCCCGACGTCCATGGAATCGATGTTCGATCACCGAGACGCCGTTCGCCCCGACGTCATATACTGCAATGCTCGTCATCCACAGCTCGATTACGTGCGACGTCATTAATCGAGATAGGGTGAATTGCTTCAATTTTATTTGAATAAAATTCCGCTTCGATCTTCGAGAAACCCTGTTTAGTTTTGGCTGATTGTTACCGCCTAACGATGAGGGATTAGGCTAAACAAACAAGGCTTGACACCCTCTATTGGACCTTATATTTGTACACAATAGATGTGGCAATGAGAACTGGTGGTGATCAAATTGATCGGTGGTCGTGCCCGGCCGCGTGCGGAGGAACCGCAGCCCGCAATCACAGGCCACTCGACCGATGAAGAACTGGCCGACTTAAGCTGGCAGGGAAGATGGGAGGAACTGCGGTGCCCCATGGTGTTGCGCTATAGAGAACCGCAGCCCTCATAGAGTGGGAAACTTTGGTTGAAGAACTAGTCGGCATGTTGGCCAGCTAGGTGGAGGAGAGAAGCGGTGCCAGGAGGGCGCCGCGCCTGGCGAACCGTGACGCGCCCATGCGGGCCGCATGCAACAAGAAGGACGGTTGGTATCCAACTACCAGTTAGGGAGAGAGGCACCGCTTGGCGCCGCCGGTTCGGGCATTGGGGGGGGGGGAAGGGGGGAGGGGCGCCCCCCGCCGCAGACTACACGGCCGGTCGGCCGAGCCGCGTCGCGCCGGGTAGGGCCAGGCCACGCCGGGCCGGGCTACGTCGTGCCCTCTCAGGCCGGGACGGGCCCCATCGGTCCGGGCCACGCTTGCCTTTGGCTGGGCCATGCCTGGCACCTGGTTGGGCCACATTTCTTTAGGTCGGGCCGACACCCCATGTCGGGTTGGTCCCGCCGAATCGGGTTGGACCGAACCACCAGCGCACTGGGCCTAATAGGCCGAGCCCGTACGCTTAAATGTGAATATCTTCACGACTGTGAGTATGATCCATGAACCATATGCAGCACTGGGAACCTCACAATGAGTAGGTCCTTTTACAATACTCTAATTTTGTTTTTTATGACTTTGGAAAAACGGCTGGGTTTGATCGAAACCGAAACCAACCGGGCCCTCGGAGAAAAAACACTTATAACTTAAGGACCAGACATCCGACTGACGTTCCGTCAACTATGTTGGATTCTTATTGATGATATTGTTCTATTCGAATACTGTACTTAGGATTCGGATGTTGTTTTATCATGGCCGTGTTGGATTGTACCCAAAATCCAACAGGGCCCCTAGAACGGAAAAGCTAATAACTCACAGATCGTGCGTCTGATTGACGCACTGTCTATTGCGTTGAGACCCTATGACGATGTAGTACATTGAGATGATTCCATGTGATATTACATGACACTTTGGAAGTATCGACTAGTAGCTTGTGGAGCGGATCCTCTTAAAGACGAGCGTACAGAGTACGGAGACCTTGTAGCTGGCTGAGAGATGATGACTGCTTGTTCGATTCGATTCGGAGTGACTTGACTAGCCAGGTGGGGAGCACTACTGTGTTGGGGTGGAAAACACATGATGGAGGAGTGCTATTGTGTTGGGGTGGCAGAACTGCAGTACTCGACAGTAGGAGTACCTCTGTAGGCTATGACGAGGAAATCTTGGATGTAGTGGTAGACCCATAGTAGAGAATTGCTGCTCTGTTGGGGCGACAGACCCATGGTACTCGGCAGAGGAGGAGTATCTCAGCAGTCTAAGTTTAGTGAGAAGTGCCATGGAGTCATGACATGATCACTGTACTCGACGAATGAGGATCTCTCCAGCAGTTGTGGTTTCGATAAAGAAAATCTCGGTTTGAGCTGAGTCAATGACCTTTGTGTTTTCCACATGATTGTGATGGGTTACTTGATAACTTAGGAATATGATTGAGCATATAACTAATTAGAATATATTTTTTGATATATTTCTTTGTGGTTTATCCTTGTTGGATTTTGTGAGACCTTGAGGGTCTCGAGGTCCCTACTGAGTATCAATATACTCACCCCTGCACGGGCTATGCCCGCACCTCGTTGTGTTGGATGCAGATGACGGACAGCGCTGATCGATGTAGAGTGTACGAGGACTGGACGGTACCCGGAGGTTGACACTCGGCTTGACGGCACACAGAGTGGACCGCTAGATGTGGATTTATGAGAAGTACATCTATACCAGCCCTTCAGGTAGGAACCAGGAGGATGATCTAGGAGCTTATTCACCATTCAGTTGGTGTCTTTTTAGTTGTACTTTTCTATTCTTTATAGTTGTACCTTTCTATTGGGCTTGTATTTCCAGCACCATTGTACTTTCACTACACTTGATATACTACTTTATATAGTGTTTTCTTCCACTTGTTCTCTGGTTTTGTGAGTTTACGTTTTATAAAGGAAATGCCTTCCTAGTTATAGCGATTTTTGCCTTTGGTGCTAGTCGCCAGCCCCTATCCTTTGGAAGGCGATCTTGGGGTAGTTACCACTTGGGCCCCGAGGGACAGGTCGTGAAAAATTGGTACCAAAGGACTCGGTTCTACCGTAGAACATAGAACCGTGATTTTTTCTTTTTGTGAAGTAATAGTGTTAAGGGTACTGAGTGTGGTTTTTAGTTCAGGGAGTCCGATGTTGGTGCGGAGGCCGATGTATACATACACCAGGACCCTGACTTCTGATTTCCGACTTAGTGCACAGAACACTTATTTCATTTGTGTTTCCAAATGTTTTCATTAAGTAATCTCAACTTGTCCAGCTCAGCATGTTTAAATCATTTGACCGTGTCGCACCTATTTAGGATTCCTCCATGCATATAGAAAGTTATAGACCCGACAGAGTAACCAATGACGGCTCACTGAGCGATGAGGGTGTGGTGTAGGGCCCTCTTTCTAGGATGGCACCTTCGGGTGGTGTACCAGCAGCAGCACCACCCATTGAGAAGAAGATTCCACCACCCATACTAGAGGATGGTGCACGCTGACAGAGCATGTTGCACCAGTTCCAACAGCAGAGGACTATGGGGTTACTAGGGGAGACAGATTCTCAAGCAGTAGTAGACTAGATGGAGGAGATTGCTAGAGTTCTACACCTAATTCAAACCCATGTAGAGAAGATGGTGAGATTAGCTCCTGTTTTTTCCCAGTGAGTGACCATGAGGGTGGTCTGCACAGAGATGAGGCTTCGTTACCTGGACCGATGCCTAAGATAGTACCATCGGTTAGTATGCCAGCTATATCACTATGTTGGTCAGCATTTTCACCAGGCGGTACTGATAGATGAAACATTTAGGCTTAATGCCTTACATTTGTTTCTGCATCAGATACACCTCAGGTTTTTAGGTGAGCCCGACTCAAAGGCGGCTAAGGACTGGCTTGAGGAGGTGGCTGAATGTTTTCTAGAGCGTATACAGCTTCGTAAGGATGTCATGTCGGTAGAAGAGCTTTCATCGAGGCTTACCGATCTTTCTAGGTACTTCATGACTAGGATTCGATCAGTGCTTTAAATCTTATACATCAGAGCAAGGTGTGTTTAAAGGACATATAAGCCGACACTTTTCCTCTATGAATTCCTACTTATGTTAGGGTTCTAGAGAGATCCTTTGTGGTTGAATTTTCTTTAGATGAATTGATACAACTAGAGAATGTTAGCAGTGGGAAAGCAATGAACTGGAACCAGTCTTAGAGGCTTGGGCTTGTAAAATGTTTCAAGAAAAGGAAGTGTTATGGACATATTAATCAGAAGAACAGAAGACGTGGAAGCAGAGTTAGGACAACAGAATGAGGTGGTATACATTTCAACATGTAACAACCACCTGCATTTGTAGTACCCGCCAAGCTCTGGGAGCAGGAGGGCAGGGAAAGAGAGTAGATGCACGCGGTCAAGGAGTGTGACCCAAGGTCTCTAGGAATGTTTCAAGGGATGGTTAGTGTCTATTATTAGCTGCCGTAAAAACAGACATTGATATGAATTATTCCTTCCTTCCACGAATCTTGTCTTAGACCTAGAAATTCTAGTAAGCCATTTACATGACCCTTACTTCTGGAGATAACTTTGGGAGGAGACTCAATAATCACACATATGTTGATGGTGTGATCTGACCCTTGAGATGAGGGTTTTGGTTGTAACCTTTTGGTGGCAGCGTCGAGGACTTATGACCTTAGTTTGGGTGTGGACTGGGCAACCACAGTTCATACGCCGATTGAATATATTAGGAAAAAAGGTTGTTGTTTACCTACAACGTTGGGATGGGTTTTCCATGGTTGAATAAAAGGAAACCCTAGGAAGAACAGGATGGAATCGTGAATAAGTGGGTGCAATCGATCACTTATGAGTCAGCCAGACTTAGATTTGAGACAGACTTCTCCGGAGTTATTGCACCACTTTTAGCATTGATGAAGAAGGGGAAAACCCTTCGGGTGGTCAGAGAGATACCAGCAGAGCTTTTCAGGAGCTGAGGCGGAGGTTGACCAATGTGCTCATCTGGAAGCTACTAGAGAAGGTACAGATAATCTAGGAGTGGATGAAGACTATACATAGAAGATGGAAGACCTATTCTGATAGAATACAGAGACCACTGGAGTTCGAGGAAGGGGATCATGTTTTCTTAGGGGTCTCACCTCGACGAGGTCTATAGATATTTGGTCGGGGCAGCAAGTTATATCCAGGATTCATCAGACCTTACTAGGTTCTCATCAGAGTAGGTGAGGTGGCTTACCACCTGGCCCTTCCACTTCAATTGCACCGTGTTCACGATGTCATCCACATATCTCAACGAGTAGATGTGTGCCCGAACTATCCATCATCATCGACTACGTGACGATATTCCTGGAGGTTCTAGTTGTGAATGAGGATCAACAGGAATAAGTCCTATGTGGACGGTCGATTCCTCTAGTCTGCGGTCGTTGGTAGCAAGGGAACCTCCACTAGAGCACATGGGAGTGGGAGGCTCAGATACGTGCTCAGTACCCTCTATTGTTTCCCTAGTGTGTGCTATAGCTTTAAGGGTACATAAATCCATGATGTTGGAGTAATGTAAAGACACAGAAATTTTAATGAAATTTTTTTCATTAATACTTATTAATTTTATGAGTATGTGGCTTCTGACGGAACCTGATTCCGAGGCATGGTGTGCCCGGAATCCACATCTGATGGTTTGTTCGGGTACATTGAGTAAACATACGTGCGAGTCTTTCTATCTTTTGAAACGGTGCTCAGAATTAAAATCTAAGGACACCTATGGACTCGCATCACCAATATTTACTTAAGGGGGTCTTTACCACATTTGCATTTTATACGGGTTAAAAGATAATTTGGGGAATTTTATTAAACTAAAAAAAACTTATGTCTTATATAAATTTTATTTTGTTGGTTGTTTTTATCTCCAAAGGGTGGTTGGTGGTGGAGCCCACACCCAAATAACCTCCCATGGGAGGATAACATGTGGTGGTTCCCACACAAACACCTAACACCCTTTTACCCCCTTGAACATTTGAGCTTCCATTTAATGGGCCAACTCACCATTAACTACCCTTCATAATTACTTGACACCTCCTCTCATTTATTTAGGAGGAATTTCTCCACCTCCCACCTATTGATGTTGCCAACCCATTTAATTAATATCCTTATTAATTATGTGGAACCACTCTTTTGAATTGATTTTGATTTTCATGTTAATACTTTAAAAAAACAAGTTGAGGAGGCTATTATAATATCTGGTTAGAAAATATTTAGTGGATAGAGCCTTTGAATATTTGGATGAGAGTTTCATCATTCTTCGACGATGAACGATTCCCTCTTCGACGAAGAATTCTCTACGATTCAAAGAACGTGAAGTCGCCAATGTTGGTTCCTCCTCGAAAGCACCCCAACGTCTATGGAATCGACGTTTGATCACCACGACGTCATTCTCCACGATGACATCTACCGCAACACTCATCTTCTGTGGCTTGATGATGTGTGATTTCATTAATCGAGGTAGGATGAATTGATTCAATTTTATTTCAATAGATTGGTTCTTCGATCTTCGAGAAACCTAGTTTAATTTTGGATGATTGTTACCGCATAATGCGGAAGGCACGGTCGGAACAAACACATCCCAACAACCCTCCGTTGAACCTTATTTTTGTACACAGTGGAAGCGAAAACGGGAGGAGGTGGTGATGAATGGGAGTGGCAACCATGCGTCGGCCGCATGGGGAGGAACCGCAGCTCGCAACCGATGAAAAATCGGCTATCTAAAGTCTTCCAGGCCGAAGGGAGAAACCACTGTGCCCCACAAAACCACATTGCAGAGAACCACGACCCACCTAGGGTGGGATACTTCAGTGGAAGAACCAACCTGCCCATCGGCTGACCGGGTGGAGGAGATTCGCGGCGCCAGGATGGCACCGCACAGGATGAACCGTGACCTGCCCATTTGGACCGCTTGCACCAAGAAGTATGGTCGACAACGAACGGCCTGTTAGGGAGGGTATCACAGCCGGTTCGGGCGACCTAGGGAGAGGGGGTCTCCCCTTCCACGGACCGTGTGGTCGGTCGGGCCACGCCGCGCCCTACAGGGTTGGGCCGCGCCCTCTCAGGTCGGGCCATGCCCTCTCGGGCTGGGCTGCGCCCCATCGGGTCGGGTCGCGCCTACCTTCGGGCTGGGCCATGCCAACTACCGGGCCGAGTCAAGTTTCATTAGGCCGAGTAAACACACCATGGCAGGTAGGACCCGCCAAACCAAGTCGGACCGACCCGCAAGCCCACTGGGCCTAACTGGCTGGGCCCGTATGCTTAAATGTGAATATCTTCACAACCGTGCGTTTGATCTGTGCACCAACTTTGGTATTGGGACCCTCGTGATGAGGAGGTCCTTTTTCGATACTCTAAGTGAGTTTTGGACGACTTTGAAAAAATGGTCGGGTTGGTTTGAAACCGAAACCAAAAGGGCCCTCGGAGCATAAACACTTATAACATAAGGACCAGACATATGATTGACGTGTCGTTGACTATGTTGTAATACTCTTGATAATACGGTTATTTTGGCATACTCAACTCGGGATTTGGATGTGATTTGAGCATGGACAGGTTGGATTGTACCTGAAATCCAACCGGGCCCCTGGAACGGAAATGCTAATAACTCACAGACCGGGCGTCCGATTGACGCACCATCTATTGCGTTGAGACCCCTATGATGAGGGGGTCCTTTGATATACTTCCACCTGAGATTAAGTGACACTTGGAAGTATCGACTAGTAGCTCATGCAGCAGATCCTTCCAGAGATGAGCGTACAGAGTACGGAGACCTTGTAGGTGGGTGAGACCTGATGACTGCTTGTAACGACCCAATGTTTTTCAATGGAAAATTCCCTTCTTATATTTATGTCATAAAATATCATGAAAACACAAAAAAATGAACAACTAAGTGATAAGTATCCTTTAAACATAATTTTGTCACCCCTATGTTTGGAATTTTGAAAATCCGACGTACACGGTTGTGTTCAAGATAGTTTTTGGAGTCTAATGAAACAAAAATAATTTTTGGTGAATAGTAACCTACCCTTATGAATAGTAACCGACCTTATGAATAGTAATATGACCCTTATGAATAGTAAATAAGAGTAACATTACCTATCAATAATAAAATAAAATTTAGAAGTGATAATTTGACCTTGGTAAACATTTTGGTATTTTATAAGTCATTAATAATTAATAATAATTAATTAATTTAATTAAAATAATATTTATATCCCTGGAATTTTTGCATAATGTATTGAATCAATGTCTAATATTTTATAGATAATTTTATAATACCCTTCGTACTTTTTTAAAGCACCATAAAATCAGTTTTGTTCTTAAAAATTTTTTTTAAGTAAATTATGATTTTAATTAAATATTAAATTAATAATATCTAGAAAATTATTTTTGAAAACTGGACTTCATTTTTGGATTCTACACATCATAAAATGGTTTGGTTAAATGTTTGGGATTTTTCTGAGATTCTTGAATTTTTTATGAATAGTTGAATTCTATAATTCACAATAAAAGCTAAATAATGTATTAACTGGGTCATGTGAGATGTTCTGCTGATGTAAGCCCACTTGGTTCATGATTACATTATAAAATTACTATTCTTGGTCATTCAAGACTCACTATTCTTTTCCTTAGGTGAAATTAATAAACTAATCAATTTTATATTAAGGAAACCCATCTCCCCTCCAATATAAAAGCCACCCTTCACTCCCTCTTTTCCTCACACCTCTCAAGATCCAAGCCTTCTCTAAACTCTACCCAAAAACCTTCTCTAGACCCTCCCCCACGTGAAAGAATAGCTGGTCTCATCAAAATACCATGATTAGGCCCTAAAGGAGGATCTCAAGAAGATGATTCTAGAGGTAATTTCTCTCCCTCTTCTCCTTTAATTTCCTTTCAAGTTCAAGTTCCTTTCATGATCTCTCCCCACCTATATTTTTCCAAATTGTTTTAACTCCATTATTATACATATACTATATTTTTATGATTATAAGGGGATATTATATCACCACACACACTTTCCTTAATACTTTTATTTCATTAAAGAGAACGTTGTTCATGACGTGTTAATTTATCACCTTAAAAAATGACATGCTCTCTTCTTCCATTTCTTCCTTCAGATCTGGTGATGAAACCATTTTTATGGTTGAACCATAATATTTTATATGTATTATGTTCTATTTTATGTTCTGTAAACAACTTATGTCCATATTACTAAGTGAAAAGTTAAAACAAGTTCGTTGTGATCCAAAAACCGCTCAAATTAACCTAAATAACCATCATTAAATTATTATCTAATGATTCATACACATGGATATAATATAATTCATTATATAATCATTAAAGCTCCTGTAATATCATTAATAAAATGTAATATCAGTTCTATATTTTTACCCATTATCTACCCAAACATCAATTTAAGAATACAAGTGAACCGCTCAAGAAAACCATGAAAACGAACATCCCCGAACAATGTTTTTAAACTCTATAAGTCATCCAAAGGAAAATAATATGACATAATGAAACCTGAATGAACCCTATTAATGTAAACATGGTTATGGATTTCTAATTAATGAATATAATGTCATTACACAGGACATTAAAGAGAAGGAGGCATTCGAGTACAAGGTAAGGGGAAATTATCGAACCCAACATTCGCCCATCGGGTTCTTCCTCTTTCACTCCATTTTTAATGTGGTCACTCTTTAAAGATAATATATTCATCTTTGTCTTTACTTTTTTGTGATATACATGTTTTATAATGAAGCTTATGTCAATCCAAATATTTTCCAAAAGAGCTCTTCTCTTAAGAACTCATCTTTTACCTCTCATTCAAGGTTGATGATTCTAGTATCAAGTATGTTGTTCCCTCTTTATTTTGGGAACCCAAAGTTTATGAATGTGTAATTATGATATGAAACCCATTCCATTTGATGGGTTATTTATGTTCATTTATGTTATATTTTCATTGTGGTATGAATGATAATTGATAATGTTATAATGTGACGGGTGCATCCAGAATTGTATAGCGCAATATGAATGTTTGAATGTGACGGGTGCGCCCAGAATTATATAACACTCCAATGAATTGGGTAAAGTGATGAATCTCGTGAGTAAATTTGAAATGATTTGTGAAAAAGATTCTAGATTGGTTCACAAATATGTGTTTTAGTAAACCAATAAGACATGATATTTTATTTTTATGCATTTCCACATTTCAATTCTTTTATTTATGCTCCTCTCATGTTCATGATCATTTTCATATGTCATGATTATGCTCACCCCATGCTATATTGTTCTTATCTATCATCTTACTGGGATTTTAGCTCACCGATTTTGATGTATATCCTCAGGTGGCTACAAGTACTATAAAGATGACATGTTCCAATAAGAAGCTATAGAAGAAGAAATTAAATGAATGTTTATGGTTGATGTTGTATTTGTTATGTGTGGTCCTAGTTTGACCAAGACACTAAAACTTTGGATCCTCTATGTGTAATACTATTATGTTGTTTATCTTTGAAATTATGTAATTGTAATGAAAGAACAGGCTGGGTCGCTATAGTTGGTATTAGAGGCAAGGTTTAGTTAATTTGGGAATTAGGATTAGTGAACCCTAAAGAAAACCTCTAGCATGAGACTATGTAAAAAAATTCAAGAAAATAATATTTACCTCAGGATCCCATATGTTATGTTTTTGGTATAATTTTTAAAATGAATAAGTTATTCAAGACTTGTTTACTTATGTTTTTTCAAACCTTTTCTATTTTAGAAAATGGTGGGAACCAGGAGATATCAGGCCAACAACTCTTGCGAGGGCCAATGCAACGATTGCCCAAATGATATCCCCAATGATTTGGGTGGTGGAGTTCAAAACTTCATGTAAATTCTTACCCAATTATCTCATGTTATGAATAATAACCATAATAATGGGTAATGTCCTCCTTCACCGAAGAGGGAGAAACTATCTATCGAATGTTTTATGCGGCAATGACCACCGACGTTTAGTGGATCTTCCAATCCACTAGTTGTGGAACAATGGTTCAACTCCATGGAGAATATATTTTATGTTCTTCACTATTCTGAGATGGAGAAGGTGACCCTAGCCATTTATCTCCTAGATGGAGAAGCCGATCAATGGTGGTCTTTGATTAAGAACACCAAGCCAAGGGAGGAAATTGAAGAGATGGAATGGGAAGACTTTATGATAATGTTTCTTAATAATTACTTCCCATAAACACTTCACACAAAGATGGAGGGAGAATTCATAGAGCTCAAGCAAAAAGAAGGAGAATCATTCACAAACTATGAAGCAAATTTCACAAGGCTCGCAAGGTATACTTCGGGTTTTGTTATTAACAATGAAAGAAAAATTGATAGATTCTTTAGTGGATTAAAACCACACCTTCTAAAGGATCTTACAATTCGAGACTTTGGGAGTTATGAAGAAGTTGTTCGGTGTGCTCTCAAAGTGGAGATGGAGTTTGGATAATGTTCCCATGGCTATGGTGATAAGAAAAGAAATATGGAGTTTCAATCTAGTGGATCTAGTGATAAAGGTGGGAATCAAACACAACGCCCCACATGCCAAAAATGTGGGATGTTGCACCATGGGAACTGCCTCAAAGAGATGGGGAAGTGCTTCAATTGTGGTAAAGAAGGACAACATTCTCAAGAGTGTCAAAAATACATGAAAATGAAGGATAATTTAGCTGATGAATGGAGAGAACCACTCATGGTTCAATGCTACAACTCTAGAGAGAAAGGGCAGTATGAAAACCAGTGCACTAAACCTCGATCTCTTGAGGGTAATCAGTGTCAGCAGCCACCAAAGCCAAAGGAATAAGGGAAGGATTATGCCATCACTATGGCATAGGTGGATCATGATAATGAAGTCATACAAGGTACACTTCTTATTCACTCAATAATGGAAAAAGTCATTTTTTGATTCTGGTTCTACGCATTCCTTTATATCATGCAATTTTTCTAGAACTATAGAATCAAAGCCCTAAAACATTGAAGTAGTGAAATGTGTAAAAACACGAAGTGGTGCAATCATTGCAACCCAAGTGTCTGAATCTTCTTCTAGTGGCGTATGTGGGATGATTCTTCCGGAAAATCTCATAATACTTCCCTTGGTATAATTTGATGCTATAATGGGAATTGACTGGCTCTCGTTATATAGAGCGCATATGAACTGTCGGGATAAGGAAATATCTTTTCATATTCCGAACCATCCCATGCTCCTCTAAAAATGAAAGGACGGACATGAATTTCCTTTGAAAATCCTTCAATTGTGTGGGTGTTGATTCCTATGAAGAAGCATACTTTGCCCAAATGGTTGAGTCAATGGAAAATGCCAACCTTGAGGAAATGCCCATCGTGAGGGAATACGGCAATGTATTTCCCAAAGAGTTACCCGGAATTCCCCCGGATTGTGAGGTAGAGTTCTCAATTGAACTCATACCTGGACATACTCTTATCTCGATATGTTCCTATTGGATGGATCCTATCGAACTGGAGGAGTTAAAGAAGCAGCTGCAAGAGCATCAGGACAAAGAGTTCATACTCCCTAGTGCATCGCCTTATGGTGCGCCAGTGCTCTTTGTGAAGAAGAAGGATGGAATAATGCGGTTGTGTATCCATTATCAGGAACTCAACAAGATCACCATAAAGAACAAGTATCATTTCCCTATGATTGGTGACTTGTTCGATCAGTTAAGCAGCGATCAATAATTCTCAAAGGTGGATCTTCGTTCTTGATATCATTAAGCAAAGGTGAAGAAGGAAGATATTCAGAAGACTGCCTTCCGTACAAGGTATGGGCACTATGAGTTTTTTGTGATTCCCTTTGGACTTACTAATGCCCCTGAAATCATCATGGATTTGATGAATATAGTCTTTAGACATTACCTCGACAAATTTTTGGTAGTGTTTATTGATGGTATTCTCATCTACTCCAAGAGCAAGGAGGAACAAGATGAACATCTAGGACTTGTGTTGGTGACATTGAGAAAGGAGATGTTGTATGCCTAGTTTAGAAAGTGTGACTTTTTTATTAATGAAGTCACGTTCTTGGGACATGTGATCACATGTGGGGGAATTTCTGTGGACCCTTCAAAGACAAAGGCAGTTGAGGAATGGCCTAGGCCCTCTAGTGTCATAGAAATTCGTAGTTTTCTTGGATTAGCTGGGTACTACCGACGTTTTGGGAGAAACTTCTCACGATTTTCAAGCCCGCTAACAAAGTTAACAAGGAAAGGGGTAAATTATGTATGGACATAAGAATGTGAGGGAATCTTTAAGGATCTAAAGAGAAGGCTGATCACTGCACCTGTACTCACACTACCGAAAAGTGGAGAATGTTTTGTGATATACGGTGATGCTTCAAAGAAAGGATTGGGTTGTGTACTCATGCAAAATGATACTGTGAAAGCCTATGCCTCACGACACTTGAAGATCCATGAGCAGAACTACCCGACGCATGATGTAGAGCAGGCAGCCCTGATTTTTGCCTTGAAAATCTGGAAGCACTACCTTTATGGTGAGACGTGTGACATATACACCGATCAAAATATCCTAAAGTATATATTCACACAAAAGGATCTCAACATGCGTTAAAGGAGATGGTTAGAGCTAATCAAGGATTACGATATCTCTATTCACTATCATCCTAGGAAGGTGAAAAATGTAGCTGAAGCTCTAAGCAGAAAATAATCTGCTACTCTATCAATGTTGCGGATTGAGAAAGACCCTATCTTCTTGGATATGCAAAGGATGGATTTGGAAATCGTAATGGAAGGGGATACATCCTACCTTTCCTATATGATTGTGAAACCATCCATCCAAGAGAAGATTAGGGAAGCACAAAGGGATGATGTGGAGATACAAAAGAGGGTGAATGCAGTAAAGGAAGGAAAGCTGCAAGAGTTCCATATTGACGATGATGGTGTGATTCGGTTTGGAACGTGGCTTTTTGTTCCTTCATCACTTGGAATAAAGAAGGAGCTATTAGATAATTCACATAGCTCAACTTTCTATATCCATCCTGGGAGTACCAAGATGTATCGTGATCTCCTAGAACACTTCTTGTGGGATAACATGAAGAAGGAGATTGTGGGATATATATCAAGGTGCTTGGTATGTTATCATGTTAAATCTGGGTGAAAAAAAAACCAAGGGTATGATGCAGCCATTGCCTATACCCATGTGGAAAATGGGAAAATGTTACTATGGAATTTTTTGTCATGGGTCTCCTGAAGACGTCAAAGGTAAATAATGCGATACAGGTTGCGGCTGATCGACTCACCAAGACTGCCCATTTTATCGCTATTCGGGATGACCTCTCGCTTGAAAAACTTGCAAGGATATATGTTAAGGAAGTGGTGAGACTGCACGATGTTCCACTCTCAATTGTGCCTGACCGTGATCTAAGGTTCACATCTAAATTCTGTAGGAACCTTCAACATGATTTGAGTATTGAATTAAATTTCAGCACGACCTATCACCCCCAAACCGATGGCCAATCTGAAAGGACTATTCAGACGCTTGATGATATGCTAAGAGCCTGCTCTCTTGAATTCAAAGGTTGTTAGGTTCATCATCTCCCATTGGTTGAGTTCTCATACAACAATAGCTTCCACTCGAGTATTCATATGGATCCGGATGAAGCTATTTATAGGAAGCGATGTAGAACTCCAACCTGTGGGATGAAGTTGGAGAAAGAAAGATACTTGGACCTGATCATGTTCAAGATATGATAGATAAGGTTCAATTCATCCAAAAACAAATCAAAGCTACTCAAAGTCGGAAAAAGATCTATGCTGACAACCATCGAAGAGACTTGGCGTTCGACGTAGGAGATAATGTCTTCCTTCGAATATCTCCATGGAAGAGAGTCATGCGATTTGGGAAGAAAGGGAAGTTAATCCCTATGTATATTGGCCCCTTTGAGATCCTTGACCACATATGAGTTATGGCTTATCATCTAGCACTTCCACCAAATATGGCTCAACTTCATGATCTGTTTCATGTATCGCTACTGAGGAAGTACATACCAGACCCTTCACATGTACTAAACTCAGAGGTGGTGCCGCTGGAAGATGATCTCTCCTATGAGGAGAAGACAGTAAAGATTATGATCTGAACTGATAAGGTTCTATGCAACAAGACAACCCATCTTGTCAAAGTGTTGTGGAGGACCATAAGTTTGAGGAAGAAACTTGGGAACTAGAAGAGGCAATGAATGAGAAGTACCCTCACCTGTTTTTGTAAAGTGAAATTTCGGGGGCGGAATTTCTTAAGGGGGGAAGAATGTAACGACCCAAAGTTTTTCAATGGAAAATTCCCTTCTTATATTTATGTCATAAAATATCATGAAAACACAAAACAATGAACTACAATGTGATAAGTGACCTTTAAACATAATTTTGTCACCCTTATGTTTGGAATTTTAAAAATTCAACATACACGGTTGTGTTCAAGATAGTTTTTGGAGTCTAATGAAACAAAAATAATTTTTGTTGAAGAGTAACATAACCTTGTGAATAGTAACATACCCTTATGAATAGTAATATGACCCTTATGAATAGTAAATAATATTATCATTACCTATTAATAATAAAATAAAATTTAGAAGTGATAATCTAACCTTGGTAAAGGTTTTAGTATTTTATAAGTCATAAATAAATAATTATAATTAATTAATTAATTTAAAATAATATTTATATCCCTTGAATTTATTCATAATGTATTGAATCAATGTCTAATAGTATTTAGATAATTTTATAAGACCCTTCGTAATTTTTGAAGGCACAATAAAATCAGTTTTAATCTTAAATTTTTAATTAGGTAAATTATGAATTTAATTAAATATTAAATTTATAATATATAAAAAATTATTTTTGAAAAACAGACTTCATATTTATATTCTACACATTGAAAAATGGTTGGGGTAAATTTTTGGGATTTTTCTGAGATACTTGAATTTTTTATGAATAGTTGAATCCGATAATTCACAATAAATGCTAAATAATGTATTAATTGGGTTATGTGTGATGTTCTCCTAATGTAACCCCACATGGTTAGGGATTAAATTATAAAATTACTATTTTTGGTCTTTAAAGACTCACTATTCATTGTCTTAGGAGAAATTGATAAACTAATCAATTTTATATCAAGGAAACCCCTCTCCCCTCCACTATAAAAGCCACCCGTCACTCCCTCTTTTCCTCACACCTCTCAAGCTCCAATCCTTCTCTAAACTCTACCCAAACACCTTCTCTAGACCCTCCCCCACGTCTAAGATCAGCTGGTCTCATCAATACACCAAGAATAGGCCCTTAAGAAGGATCACAAGAGGAATATTCTAGAGGTAATTTCTCTCCCTCTTCTCCTTTAATTTCATTTCAAGTTCAAGTTCCTTTCTGGATCTCTCCCCAAATATATTCATCCAAATTGTTTTGTAACACAATTATTAGACATATATGGTATTTTTATGATTCTTAGGGGATATTATATCACCCCACACCCTTTCCCACTTCCTTTTATTACATTAAAGAGAACGTTGTTCATGAGGTGTTAATTATTCACCTTCAAAAACGACATGCTCTCTTCATCCATTTCTACCTTCAGATATGGTCATGAAACCATTTTAATGGTTGAAACAGAATATTTTATATGTATTATGTTCTATTTTAACATCTGGAAATAACTTATGGCTATATTACTAAGTAAAAAGTTGAAACAAGTTCGTTGTGATCAAAAAACCGCTCAAATTAACCTAAATAACCATCATTAAATTCTTATCTAATGAATTGTACACATGGATCTATTATAATTTATTATAAAATCATTAAAGCTCCTGTAATATCATTAATAACATGTAATATTAGTTCTTTATGTTTACTCATGATCTACCCAAACATCAATTTAAGAATACAAGTGAACCACTCAAGAAAACCATGAAAACGAACATCCCCGAACAATGTGTTTAAACTCTATAAGTCATCCAATCGAACATAATATAAAATAATGAAACTAGAATAAACCCTATTAACGTACACATGGTTATGGATTTATAATTAATGAATATAATGTCATTATATAGGACATTAAAGGGAAGGAGGCATTCGAGTACAAGTTAAGGGGAAATTCTCGAACCCAACTTTCATCCTTCGGGTTCTACCTCTTTCACTCCATTTTTTGATGTGGTCACTTCTTAAAGATAATTTCTTCATCTTTGTCTTTCCTTTTCTGGGATATACATGTTTTATACTTATGTTTATGTCAATCCAAATATTTTCCGAAAGAATTCTTCTCTTATGAACTCAACTTTTACCTCTCATTCTAGGTTGATGATTCTTGTATCAAGTATGGTTTTCCCTCTTTATATTGGGATCCCAAAGTTTATGAATGTGATATTATGATATGAAACCCATTAATTTTTATGGGTTAGTTATGTTCATTTATTTTATATGGTAATTGTGGCATGCATGACAAATGATAATGTTATGATGTAAAGGGTGCGCCCGGAATTATATAGCGCAATATGAATGTTTAAATGTGACGGGTTCACCCTGAATTATATAACGCTCCAATGTATTGGGTAAAGTAATGAATCTCATGAGTATATCTGAAATGATGTGTGAAAAAGATGCTATCTTTGTTCAAAAATATTTTTGTTAGTTAACCACTAAGAAATAATGTTTCATTTTTATGCATTTCCACATTTCAAGTCATTTATTTATGCTCCTCTCATGTTCATGATCTTTTTCCTATGTCATCATTATGCTCACCCCATGCTATATTGTTCATATCTATACTCTCACTAGGATTTTATCTAACCCCTTTTTATGTATATCCTTATGTGGCTACATGTACTAAGGAGAGGACATGTTCTAATAAGAAGCTATAGAAGAAGAAATTAAATGAATGTTTATGGTTGATGTTGTATTTGTTATGTGTGGTCCTAGTTTTCCCAAGACACTAAACCATTATATACTCTATGTGTAATACTAATATGTTTTTTATCTTTGAAATGATGTAATAGTAATGAAATAAAAGGCTGGGTCGCTATACTTCTTGTCTGATTCGATTCAGAGAGACTAGACTAGCCTAGTGGGGAGCACTAATGTGTTGGGGTGGAAGATTCATAGTGGAGGAGCTCTAATGTGTTGTGGCGGTAGAACCGCGGTACTCGACAGAAGGAGTACCTATGTAGGCTATGAGGGGGTGCGATTGGTTGTAGCGGCAGACCCATGGTGGAGAATCGTTACTTTATTGGGCCGACAGACCCGCGGTACTCGACAGAGGAGGAGTACCTCAACAGTCTAAGGTTAGTGAGCAGCACCTCAAAGTCATGATAGGATCACTGTACTCGACAGAAGAGGAGCTCTCTAGCATTTGTGGTTTCGATAATGAAAATCCTGGTTTGAGATGAGTCTATGACCATTGTGTTTTTTTCATGATTGATATGGATTACTAGATTACCTAGAAATATGTATGGGCATATACCTAAGTAGAAGTCATCTGTTGATATATTTCTTTGTGGTTTATCCTTGTTGGATTTTTGAGACCTTGAGGGTCTTGGGGTTCCTACTGAGTATCGTTATACTCACCCCTGCACGGGCTATGCCCAAACCTTATTGTGTTGGATGCAGACGGCGGAAAACACTGACCGAGGTAGAGTGTACGAGGACTAGACGGTACCTGAAGGTGGACACTCAGTGTGATGACACACAGAGCGGACTGATAGACAGGGAGTGCTGAGGAGGATATTTGTACCTACCCTTTAGGTAGGAACCCAGAGGATGATCCCGGAGCTACTTCACCATTCAGCTGGTGACTTTTCAGTTGTAATTTTCTATCATTTGAAGTTGTACCTTTCTATTCTGCTTGTATTTTCAGCCCATTTGTACGTTTAGCACACATGTTAAACTGCATTACATAGTGTTTTCTTCTGCTTGTTCTATGGTTGTATGAGTTTACGTTTTATAAAGGTAATGCCTTCCCAGTTATAGGGATTTACGCCTTTGGTGCTAGTCTCTAGCCCCCGGCCAATGGAAGGCGGGCTTGGGGTAGTTTTGACATGGGCCCCAGGGGACGGGTCGTGATAGTGGGTTTCCATAAGTATATGTTGCCAATAACCATGAAATTTTATTGAATATTTTTTAAAAAACATGATGATTGAATAAGGTGATAATGAGATGTTTGATATTATTAATGACCTCATGACTGATAAAAGGACAAAGTGATATTATGGTTTGAGTATAAAGAGTTTGTGAAATTTTTGGAATGATAAAATAGATTTTTTTGATAGAATACATGTTATTACCATGTTTCTATAGAATACAAGATTAAAGTGTTCACATTATTGGAATCTAACAACAAAGAACTACCTTATGATATATGGGAGATAAATTTAATGTCAATTTAGTTCACCACTTTCTAATGTTTTATATTTTTACTTTTTGGAAGGATTGTAATGTTATCTATTTATTGATATTATATGTTATATTAAATTTTAATTTATTTATTATAATGTATTATCTCGCTATAGGTGGAGTTATGCATATTTGATTACCTATAATAACATGTTTGTTGAGACAAATGGAATGACATATCATTATATCTCATGATATATTAAACTATAATATTGAGAAATTAAACTTCATTTCATTTAAAAAGAGTTGAAGTAGAATTTATTCAAGGCATGAACAATAGTGAGATTGTACCAAAATCAAGTAAGTAATTATTCTCATGAAAAATTCTTCAACTTTAGGGAGACGATCTTGAACATAAAAATTGTTATCTTAGTACCTTTTTATAGGATTAATTATATGGTCCTTTTAATCATTTCAATTTTTGGACTTTTTGTTGGTAACATTCTCTAAAATTGTTCTTTATCACTAAACATGATGGTTTGATTTTTCTTCCATATCCATATTTTCACTTCCCACCTCTTTTATACTATGTCGAAACCCAGTGATGAGTTTCTCTGGGTAAATGTTATGTTTCTAACTTTGCTTTTAAAGTGAAGCATTGGTATTCATTTTTAAGATGTCGGTTCCTATGAATGAAACATTCAAATAGTGAACTTTTTATAACACCATCAAATTTCCATTTTAAAATTCATTATAAAGGGGGTATAATGTAACACCCCAAGATGTTATGATATAGATTATAATTAATTTAATTGATGTGATGTTTTTTAGTTAAAACAGTATTATCTTCCACTATATGAAACACCATTTTAGCTTGTAGTATACGCATCCATATTCTTGGATTTTGTTACACATAATTTCATGTTATTGTGATAGAATTTATATCACGAAACAATGAGAATATTTTTTTTCAATGTATAAAATAAATATGTTAGGATTATGTTATATGAATCAATAAATGAATATTTCACTAAATTAAACACTGACATGTCTTGCATTACACGCAAGAGCAAACATCCTCTTTATCTTTTATTGTACGCAATACCGAGTTCGAATAAACAATGATATATTATTAAAATATTTCTTTAGATTCGATATAAACTAGTCATTGTGAATATTATTGAACAAAACTTAAATTTTATATAACATTAACATCGTCTTACTTATTTTCAAGAACATGATATTTGAACAAATTCAATTTTTTTTGATAAAAGAAGTATTATTCAAGAATTGTTGTTTTGTAGCCTTTTGATGGCACAATAATTTTAAATATAGTTTTAATAATTTCATATATTCTATTTGAGAAAGTAAACATCTTATTTTTATGTGAGATGTCAAAATTTACTTCTCTGAAGTTTTTGTATTATTCTGATAAAATTCATATTTTAACGAATAGTGAAAATTACTACATTTTAATACAAAAAACCCTTTTCATCCAAATTATTTGCTTAGTTATATTATCTTTTTAATTTTTTTTAAAGTATAATTGGAAATTTTTATCATTTAATCCAATTTTGTTTATTTTATGTAATTTCACATTTCAATTGGACATAAACACATGCCAATATTTATATTGTTATTACTTCTTAAGACCACATTTATTAGTTTTTAACAATGGGAATTAATTTTAAATTAATTAATTTATTAACCATTTGTGTTTTGAATTTTGAAAAATTGATTTCATATTTGATATTAGTGGGTCAAAATTATTTTAATAGTTGATATTTTTTTGGTATTATGTGCATTAACTATGATAATTGTCTTTACCATTGGTAAAGGTAAATCTTGTGAATTATGGTAACAAACAATATGATACAGATAATAAAATTTTCATAACACATTACAAAATCCAATTATATGATTAAAAGTCAACCAATATAAACTATTGGTTGGAATTAATTTATTTAATTGACTTTTTTCCATGAATGTGATGTAATTATAATTAAAACAAATGAAGGTGAAAACATGTCACTCTCTTGTCTTATATAAGTATAATAATTTTTATATAGTGAAAAAAATCATACCACATCTAAAATAAATAATCTCCATAAATATAATGAAATTATATATATCAAATGAATTTATTTATAATTTTTAGAGACTAAATAATTACCATTAATGTTGACACAATAGTGATTTTGAAATTAGCTTATTGATTGAAATATCAAATAAATGGTTTTAAAAAATTAAATTAAATATCATATTAACTAATTAGTGTTCTACAAAAATATTCTAGGTTACTATTTAAAGTGAGGAGTGTATAAAATATTATGTTTCTAATTTATCTACTCTGTTTATATTAAATAAATTCAAAAAAATGAATACTATCAAAATTGATACTACTAATATTTTATAAGAATAACATATTAATAAATTGTTTATAAAACACAAAAATATTTAAAATATACATAGTGAAATTTTTAAGGTGGGAAATTTGACAAAATATATAATTATGGAAATTTTTATCCCATAAGTAAATATTTATAACTATTTATATTTATAATATTATTACAACATATAAAATTAAATAAGGATAAATCAAGATGATATGGTTTAAAATAAAATAAAAACATGCCTAAATTTTATTGTTTGAGAGGTTGCGTCCCATAATCATATTGTCATCTGAATAAACTATATTTGGACCATTATAAACCGAAAATAATTTTATAATTATTTAATATTTCAAGACATTATTAATGTGCCCCTCCTCCATCTTATTAAAGGACACCACCTCTACCAACATACTCACACCCATAAAGCCCTTTTTTCACTCCAAAAGTAGCTCACATAAGCTCCAAATATAACTAACTTCCTCCTATAGGCCACATATTGGGAACACATTCATCATAGGGAGAGATTTTGTGCAAATCCAAAGGATATATTTGAAAAATAGGTGATTGTTTTATCACCACTTCTAGAATTATTATTTTTCTTTTACATCCTCTTCTTATGTTTTCTCATAATAAAGTAACCAATACAGTATCTTATACATTGTAATATGTTATTATAATTATGGGAAAATCGTATAACTATTTTTATCCGACCTACTAATAAAAATATAGCTATTCGTTTGTGCATGCATACGACTTACCATCTCCACGTCATGATGTAATTTTTTAATGAAGAATTGAAAATTTGGATGGGTATAATTATGATGATAATTGATGTAAATAATTAATATAACATGATAATTATTCATAATAATTAACATATGATACAATGTTATACCATTTAACCATTAAGTTAATGATATCGTAGCTCGTGCGTGCGTACGGTCTACCATCTCCATGACACAATGAGATTCATTATCCATGTTAACCATTTAGAAATGACGATAATGTAAATATAATAAATAAGAATGAAATATTTGACATAATAATTCTACTGTATTTATTTATATATATACATATATTTCATTAACATTCTTCCATTCAATTCAATAAGGAACCAGAAACAGTGTTTATGCGTACGAACGACATACCGTCTCCATGAATAGTGTATTCAATTTTATTTATCTATCTATTATATATATATATTTATAGTAAATATTTAGGAAATATAATTAACTTTTTACATTATTTAAGTATGTAAATCTTTATCTAATTAATAAGATCAAGAATAAGAAATCAAAACATGTATGATAAATAAAACCATTATTACCCAAAACGTTTCATTAAGATGGAATTGATTAATAAACGGGTAATATGATGTCATATTTGAATCATATATTATATCATAAATACTATTATGGTTCTTTAACAAGTTTACAATACGTTTGGACCTACTATAAAAGATCATCAGACACATACGGAAGAAATTAGACATATGGTATGGGATAATTGTTTAATATCATTTTATCCGAGATTATTTGTAATTAAGTTTTTACTCGCGATATATTTATCATTCATGTGCATGTATTCTAAAAATGTTTTCAATTTTTTTTAATATTCTTATATTTATGTTTCAATTAATTTTTATCCATTTTTTACATTTACTACATGGTATGGAAGAAATACCTATTTTGTTTACCATATGAGGAACTTTTTGAATTTTATAGAAAAAGGGAGGAGAATTTTTTTAACTTATATGTCACAAATTAATTTTTACAGTTTAAGGATTCCTTTTTCACATAAGGATTACTATACTATATTTCATGTCTAGTTTCAACTAAATTCATTTATTTTTAATTGTGCGGCATTTTGACATAAAAAACAATTTTGATGAAGAAAGGATATTTTACTCAAGAATTATGTTTCAGTGTTTTATCAAAATTATTTTCAATCTATGATGATTCTCTAAAATAGGGAAATTTATATATCCCTACTATTATTATGATTTTATTTGTTTAATTATTTAATTATCTTTAATATGGATTATGTTATGATGGAATGACATTCAAGAAACCCATTTTATTTATTGGGTTATTCTATGATGAATGATTTATGTTTTGTGGGACATGTAAGAATGATTTCATTACGAGATGGGTGGGACCTATATCTCTCTCCAATACATTGGAAAAAGATTTATGTCTCATTTTTTAGACATGAATTAAATAGAAAGTAAATCCAGCTCAGTAATACATGGCTGGAATGATAGGAAAATCTTTGTTGGATCGAATAGTCGATATAAAAGTCTATTAGATTGAACAATACAAGAGGGGGGGTGAATTGTAGGTTTAAAAACCTTGAGTTTTAGTAACAAAGAGATTAGTTTAAATGAACTTAAACTAATACAAACACAACACCCACAATTGTATTGAATGTAAAAGGTATGATGTATTGTAATACTATTGTTATGTAAAACAATTGTATTCAATATGAACACAATAATCAGAGTAATACAAATGTAAATGATTCTACCTTAAAAGCGTCTAGAACCAATCAATACAATAAGTAATGGAATGATTGTAATTGAAACAATTACAATTGAATAAGTAAAGGAAACAATACAAATCCCTTTCTAATACAACAGCGGAAATGTAAAAGTAATACAATTCTTTTAACCCAAAGAGAAGGGTTATCCTTTCACCTAGGATAAGAGGTCTGTCTCACCAACACCTTGGTGAGCCCTCGATACGATGATCGGCACGTCTGTCTGCCTATCCCCGGCAGCCCTCGATACGATGATCGGAACGTCTGTCTGCCTATCCCCGGCAGCCCTCGATACGATGATCGGCTCGTCTGTCTGCCTATCCCCGGCAGCCCTCGATACGATGATCGGCTCGTCTGTCTGCCTATCCCCGGCAGCCCTCGATTTTGCAGGTAATCGGCACCTCTGTCTTTCAATTACTTGAAAGCCCTCGATACGATGATCGGACGCACAAGGCTGATGTGAGAAGTCACAATGTCTCTCTCTAGAATCTTCGTAGTTCATAGAGTCTCTTCGTTCATCAGTGTCTTCTCAGCTTCAAATGACCTCCTATTTATAGGCCTCGGGTTCCAACGGTCATATTGCCTCCAACGGTCATATTGAAACAGAAAGCACGACATAGTTTTGATTAGTATATAACTAACTCAACGACATCGTTTCGTTAGGATAAGAGATATATAGAAATGTAAAACATGAGTACGATTCATATGCAGAGAGAGTTTTTGACAAAGTACCAAAACAAATAATGATTATCTGAATAACAAAGTCAGTACGATACGATTGACAGAGTCAGTACGATACGATTGACAGAGTCAGTATGATACGTTTGACAGAGTCAGTACGATACGTTTTGGTCGGTACGATCAACATCATACGATACGATAAACATGATAAAAGACAATTTGTTATTTACAAACATATGATAGAATACTTTTGAGATTTCCAAAACATGACATAGAATATATTTGTGATTTCCAAAACATGATGTAAAAGCCAAAAGAAGACTTTTGACTTAACAATCTCCCCCTTTTTGGAAAGCACAAACACACAAAGTAAATGAAACAAGAAATACTTATCTCCCCCTTTTTGGAAAGCACAAACACACAAAGTAAATGAAACAAGAAATACTTATCTCCCCCTGAGTTATTGAAAACTCTTCTGAATAAGAAAATTGAATACAACTAACTCCCCCTTAGGTATTGACTTTCCTAAGGATTGTATTCAGATTTTCCTTAAGAGCATTGTAATGCATTCTCCCCCTTTGTAAAACAACCTTTGCTTTGTAAATATTCTCCCCCTTTGTGATTTACAAAAAGAAAGGAGGAATCTCGAAATGTCTGGAAGAGTTAGTGAAGTAATACAAGATAATGGACAAAAGAGAAAGGATTATAAGAGTTATTACAAAACAAACAAGTCCCAAAAGAAACAAATACAACAATCATTTGTTTTCTCTTTCCTTCTCCTTCTTTATAAGCTCATGAAGCACAGCTTTCATCTTCTTGATCTCCTTATTGTCTTCAGAAATTGATTCACCCTGAGTTTTGAGAAGCTCCTGTTGATCCGCAAAAATCTGATCTTGATTTCTGATGGTCTCCTCCTGTACTCTGATTACTTCTTCAAGGGTAACAATTCTGTTTTGCAGAGTCTTGTTATCCTTGGACAACTCGGAATTTTGATTCTTCAGTAAAACCATTTCATCTTTGAAAGATGAAACCTTCGAGAATTCAGATTGGAAAGCATTCATCCTATCTTGCAAGTCTTTGACTGAAGGAACATCGGCTCTTTGAGACGACAAAAGGTTCAGCCTTTCAATTGTTTCTTTATCAAGCTTGTTGAAAGCAATTGCAAGCTCATTTGACAACCTTCTTATATCTTCAATAGCAATCTCATGATCATTGATTGAGCTCTCTGTTTTGTATGACCACTTGGTCATCTTATTACAAGCTTTCTTATGAGCAACTGAGCTTTCCGAAAGAACTTTCAGATCGGCTTCAACAGACAAGACTTTCTTTCTCAATTCTTTTAAAGATCCAAACTTCTTTCTCTGATTTTCAGTGATAAAATCAATCTTTCCTTCCAGCCTCGGGAAATAAGGAATGGTTTTCTCCATCCTTCTCAAAACTTGAACAATGTAATCACTCTTCTTGAGAGAGATTGTATGCTCTGAATCAGTATCATCATCGTACGATGCTAGTTCATACGATCTGCTTGAATCAACAATTGGATGTTTCCCTTTCACTTTTTCTTTCTGTTTTCTTTCATCTTCCACTCTGTCACTAATGACAACTACTTTATCAGATTGAGAAGATTGAGCATCTTGCTTTTCTCGAGATGACATCCTGTCCGAAGATTTTTCCTGATCGGCATGAGGAGTTTGTTGAACACCTTCGCTCAGCTTTTGAAGCGATTCCTCTCTACTTTTCTTTGAACTTTGAAGAAATTCTAACAGAAAATCTCCTTCTTCTACTTCCACTTCTTCTATCACTTGTTTTCCTTTTTCTTTCTCAGGCAAACTCTGTACGATGGGTTCTTGATGTACTTCCACAGTTAGTTGAGCACTAGCATCTTCAACTGCTTTCAAGACTTTAGAAATATCAAAGTCCTGAGCCTTTCTTTTCAAAAGAGTCTTCTTTTTCTTTTCATCTTGAAGGGTTTCTTCTACCCTTATTCTTTCTGCAAAGGCCTCAGCAGGGTCAAGTCCAAACTTTGGATCACCCTCTTTTCTCTGTTCCTTGTCCTTTCTCCACTTTGCAACAACTTCTTTACTGTACCTCGGCTTCTTCTTCTTCGGCTTTGAACTAGTCTGCGGATCAGACTTTCGAGTAACACCGGCGGATTGATTGTCTTTGGCTGGCATAGGTGCCGATTGATTTTCAGGCAATTCAGCTTCTACATCTCTGACAAAAAGTTTTGAATTTGAATCAAAACAAACATTCAGCTTTTTCATCGTACTCTTATTAATGAAAGACGGCCACAAATCCATAGGTTTTCCTTTCAATGGAATATTACAAAACTTCATACTCTCAAGAATGAATTTTGTAAGGATAGCTGGATACATTATTATCTGGGATTTAATCCCTCCTTTCTTGACATTCTTGACGGTTTCAAAAATATATCCCATGAGATTCACTTTCCTCATATTCACAAGATAATCGAGCATAAAGACATCAGAAACTTTAAGAGTTTCTCTATCCCCTTTCCTTGGGACAAGAAAACCTTTCATCCATAAAGTGACAAACCGATTGTCCGGTGAAAGATGATAAACTTTCCTCTTTCCCTCATAAACAACAAACAAAGATTTTTCAGCACTCTCTCTATTAAACGTACCAACTTCCTCTGGTAGTTTGTGAGATGGACAGAATGAATCCCCTTCTATAGAAACGTTCAGAAAGTGTGCCGCTTGTTTCACAGACATGGATAATTTTCGATCGTACACAGCGAAGTTTATAGTCATATCTTTGTCGAAAGACACGGTTTTGTAAAATTGACAAACTTCATCAAAAAGAACTGGATCTTGAGTATCAGGCTTTTCCACACAGAGATGTTCCCATCCTTGAAACAAAATAATCCTCTTGATTGTAGAATCGTACATATCGAAGAATTCTCGGGATACTAACCTTTCTCTGTGAAAGTCTTTCTCTGTAAAAGTCTTTGAAGACATTTCAGCGGGAGTGTTGGTAGAGGATTGAGACATAAAGATGATGCCGATTGAGAAGATCGTACGATTGTTTATAGTTGGGGGAGCAGAGCTTCGCCTCAATTCCTGAACAATCAACGTGGGTTTGGGGAGGGGAGGGGGGTATTTATAGGCAAAAAAAGAGATGACCGTTGAACTTCTACGGTCGAGATTAGATAATACCAGATCAATGGTTAGGATTAAAACAAAGAAAGAAAATAAAATAAAAATTGAAAAAGATACCTGTCGGAGAACAAAAGGTGATTGCTGGATTTGGTAAGTATCAAAGAAACAATCGTAAGGAAAAAAATGATGCCGATGGAAAACAAAGTCATTACTATGGTCGGACCGTACGATGAAAAATAGTTGTTACCATTAACCGACAGTACGATGGAAAACAATCTCAATACTATCATCGGTCGATACAAAAAAATATTGAATGGTACGATGGAAAAGAATTTGAATACTATCATCGGTCGATTCAAAAATTATTTAATGGTACGATGGAAAAGAATTTCAATACCATCATCGGTCGATTCAAAAAATTATTGAATGGTACGATGGAAAAGAATTTCAATACCATCATCGGTCGATTCAAAAAATTATTGAATGGTACGATGGAAAAGAATTTCAATACGATAAACAGAAAAACTGAAATGGTCAATACGATAAACAGGAAAACATAAAAAGAAACAATAAAACTGTCAGTACTATAAACAGAAAGAAACATATATAAAGAGAGTAAATATTTAAAGATCAGAAACAAAAAGACATAAAGAAATGTCCTCCCCCTTTCTACGAGGAGTTTCTTACTATTAGGAGAGATGTAAAACAGGAAGTAGATATGAATGATTATTTTATTGTAATCATTCCTAGCTTCTGTTTTATAAATTCAAATCTATCGGAAGGTAAAGTTTTTGTAAAAATATCAGCAAGTTGTTCTTGCGTTCCGATGAATTGTAAAACAATATCTCCTTTTTGTGTGTGATCCCTAAGAAAGTGATGCCTAACATCTATGTGTTTTGCACGAGAGTGATGTGCTGGGTTTTTACTAAGAGCTATGGCACTTGTATTATCACACAGAATTTGAGTTTTGGAGAAACTCAAACCATAGTCAGTGAGTGTGTGCTGCATCCACAATACTTGAGCACAGCAACTTCCAGCTGCTACATATTCAGCTTCAGCAGTGGAGAGTGCTACTGAGTGTTGTTTCTTGCAAGACCAAGAAACCAAAGAATCTCCTAAGAAATGACAAGTTCCAGATGTACTTTTTCTATCCATTCTACAACCACCAAAGTCAGCATCTGAAAAACTTTTTAAAACAAAATCATTTCCAGAAGAGTAGAAAAGTCCTAAATCCATAGTGTCTTTTAAATACCGAAAGATTCTCTTTACGGATTTTAAGTGAGACTCTTTTGGATTAGATTGATATCTTGCACATAAGCATACAGAAAACATCAAGTCGGGTCGACTAGTTGTCAAGTATAGCAAACTCCCTATCATACCTCTAAAAATTGTTTGATCTACTGGTTTCCCAGTTTCATCAAGATCAAGAGTATTTGAGGTACCAATTGGGGTGCTAATACTTTTAGTTTTGTCAAATCCATACTTTTTGAGTAAGTCTTTAATATACTTATGTTGAGATATATAAGTTCCTTCTGGTTTTTGAGATATTTGAAAACCTAGAAAGAATGTTAACTCACCCATCATACTCATTTCAAACTCAGATTTCATTAAATTTGCAAAAGAATCGGTTAAAGATTTCTGAGTTGATCCAAATATGATGTCATCAACATAGATTTGGACAACCAAAACATTTTTGTTTTCCATTTTGATAAAAAGAGTTGGATCAGCTGTACCTTTTCTATAATTGTTTTGTAAAAGAAATCCTGTAAGTCTATCATACCATGCTCTAGGGGCTTGTTTAAGACCATATAGAGCCTTGGTAAGTTTAAAGACATGATCAGGATGTTTTGGGTCTTGAAAACCAGGAGGTTGTTCGACAAAAACTTCTTCTTGAACAAAACCATTTAAAAAAGCACATTTGACATCCATTTGAAATAGTTTGAAATTGAAATATGCTGCGAAGGCTAATAGAATGCGAATAGATTCAAGTCTAGCTACAGGAGCATATGTTTCTTCATAGTCTATTCCCTCTTGTTGATTATAGCCTTTAGCAACAAGTCTTGCTTTATTTCTTACAATGATTCCATTTTCATCACACTTGTTTCTGAAAACCCATTTTACACCAATTACAGTTGTTTCTTTAGGTCTTTCAACTAAAGTCCAGACTTGATTTCTTTCAAATTCATTTAGTTCATCCTGCATTGCTTTGATCCAATCATCATCACCTAAAGCCTCACTTGGACTTTTAGGTTCAAATTGGGAACGAAAAGCAAGATGTTCTATTTCATTTCTTAAGGAATTTCTGGTCCTTACAAGTTGATTTATATCACCAATGATATTATCACTGGGATGATTCCTAAGAAACAATTGATTTTGGTTTTGTAAAACCTGTTCATCAACATATGGTAGAAAATCTTCTGTGGTAAATGTTTCAGGAACACTTTCTTGAACATTTTCCTTATCAGAATGTTCTTCTAACAAAGGTTGATAAACATCTTTAGAAAACACATCCGAGGATGTAGGATTGGGTTGGTTGAAAACAAAAGGGTTAGTTTCATCAAATTTTACATGTACTGTTTCTTCAACAGTACAAGTGTTTTTATTGAAAACTCTATAAGCCTTAGAGGTTGTGGAATAGCCTAGAAAGATTCCTTCATCAGATTTTGGTGCAAATTTGTGTAAATTTTCTTTTGTATTCAGAATGAATACTTTGCATCCAAAAACTTTGAAGTAAGAAACTTTAGGTTTTCGGCCAGTCCATAACTCGTAAGGAGTTTTATTAAGAAATGGTCTAGTTAAAACACGATTTATAGTATAACAGGCAGTACTTACAGCTTCAGCCCAAAAATGCTTAGCAATTGAGTATTCACTCAACATGGTTCGAGTCATTTCCTGAAGAATACGATTTCTTCTTTCAACAACACCATTTTGCTGAGGAGTTCTTGGTGCTGAGAAATTGTGAGTAATACCTTTCTTACTACAAAAAGTTTCAAAATCTGAGTTTTGAAATTCACCACCATGATCACTATGAATAGTTATCAATGGTAGGTTTTTCTCATTTTTAACTTGGGCTCTAAAAGTTTTGAAATACGAAAAGGCTTCAGATTTCTTTGTGAGAAAGTAGACCCATGTAAATCTAGTAAAGTCATCAACTAAAACAAATACATAGTATTTGCCTCCAATGCTTCCAGATTGTGAAGGACCAAACAGATCCATATGCACAAGCTGTAATGCATTAGAAGTTGAAACTTCATTAATTGGTTTAAAGCTAGTTTTATGTTGCTTGCCAAATTGACAAGGATCACAGACTTTTGAAGAATCATATCTATGATCCGGTAGCCCTTTTACAAGTCCTTTCTTTGAGAGTTTTCTTAGGTTTCTCAAATTACAGTGTCCTAATCTCCTATGCCATAGCCACGATTGGTCTTCTATTACACTTAGACAAGGTATGTTTTGGTTCCTAAGGTCTTCTAAGTTAATAGTGTAAACATTCTCTTGCCTATGGGCAGACAGAATGAATTCATCCTTGGAATTGTGAACTAGACACTTATCATTTCTAAAATTCACAAGGTAACCTTCATCCCATAATTGACTTATGCTGATGAGATTGTGCTTAAGACCTTTAACAAACAAAACATTTGAAATAAGAACTTTTCCAAGAAAAACGATATTACCTATACCAACAATCTTTCCTTGAGCATTATCTCCGAAGGTAACTTTTCCACCTTTTGTTTTGATAACCTTTTCAAAGAAAACTTTGTTTCCAGTCATATGTCGAGAGCAACCACTATCCATGTACCAAATGTTCTTATTGATACACTTCTCGTTTTCCTGAAAAAGAAACAATTAGATTTTCGGAATCCAAACTTGTTTGGATCCAGAAGGATTAGATAAAAGAATTTTAGGAATCCACATTTGTTTTGCAAAATGAGCTTTATGAAATCCTAAGGATTGAGTTTTGTTAAGAGAACAATCTCTTCTCCAATGTCCACCACATTGACACTTGGAACAGAAAATGGTTTTTTGAGGAACAAAATAGTTATTACTAAAAACAGGTTTGGAATAAGTAAAACCAAGACCAGAACGATTTCTCAAAGGTCTTATTTGAGAGTACATCCTATCAAAGTTTTCTTTTCCATGAGTAAAGTTTGACAAACACTTTTTCAAGGATAAAATCTCTGACTTTAGTTTTAAAACCAAATTCTTGTTTTCTAAAACATTTGAATTAGAACTAGAGTTAGACTCTAAAATGTTTTTCTTTGAAATAGCAGTTTCAAGATCCTTAGAAAGTTTATCTTTTTCAGATTTGACTTTCTCAAGGGTTTTCAAAATACTTTCAAAATCAGAAGTTTTCCCATCAAGATCTTTAGAAAGATCTGATACTTCTTTAGTCAAAATAGAAATTCTAGAATTTTCTTTTTCAAATCTCTTTTTGAGTTTAGAATTTTCATTTTCAAGTAATTTAGCAAATCTAGAGACTTATTCAAAAGAAGGTAAAGTATCATCTTCTGATGATGAGGGTTCATCATTTGAAGATTCATAATATCTATTATCAACATAATTTGCATTTAAAGAGACATTTGTAACAGCTTCAGCATTATGTACCTTAGCCATGAGACAATGATCTTCAATTGGTAGTTTGGCTAGAAGTCCAATATTCCTTTGTCCTGACGTCTCATATTCTGAAGAATCATCTGAGGAATCACTACCACTTGCACTCCATGTATCATTTGCTTTCAAGACTTTCTTTGCCTTATAAAACCTTTTCTTGTTTCTTTCAGAGTGTTTCTCTTTTCTATCTTTCCTCTTCAGTAAAGGACAATCAGGCCTTATATGTCCTGCTTTCTTGCATTCATAACAAGTTACCTCTGAATCTTTCCTATCTTTCCTGTCTTTCTTTTTGAATCTATATTGAAAATATTTCTTTCCCACAATCTTGTTCATCCTCCGAGCAAGATTAGCTAACTCATTGTCTGAAAGATTACAATCACTTGAATCAGAAACAACAACTTTCTTGTATTTAGACCTTGTAACCCTTTCAGGTGTTTTAGCTTTAGATGCAAAAGCTACACTTCCATTCCCATTCTTCTTCTTATTGAAATCAGCATCTCTTTTCATTCTTGTCTCGTGCTGTAGAAGAGTTCCAAAGAGTTCATCAAGAGTAATCTGGGAAACTTTTCTATTTTCATCAATAGCTGTTCTTTTTGACTCTCATTCATTTGGCATAATATCTATAATCTTATCAACAAGAGCTTCATCATCAAGACCTTTTTCTCCCATAGATTGTAAGCTGTTGACAATTGTCATAAACCTTTGTTGCACTTTACATACTTGCTCTCCATAAGGAAAAACAAATCCATGATACTCTGCTCAAAGCATTGCTCTCCTTGTTTCTATAACTTTGGATGTACCAAAATGAGTGACTTCTAATTTCTTCCAAATACAGTTGGCTGCTTCACATGAAGATATCTGGCTATATATATTCCTGGTCATAGAACATAATAAAGTATTGTGTACCTTGTAATTCAGTTGATATTCTTGCTTCTCTTGATTGGTAAAAGTACTAACTTCTTTGTCAGGAATTTTGTAACCCCCAGTAAGCATAATAAAATTGTCTACACCAGTATTGATGACGAAAGTCTTCATACGATCTCTCCAATACTCATAATCATTCCCATCAAAGATTGGTGGTCTAGAAGGATTCAGATTATCTATTGATCCGATATTCATTCCTGCCATCTAATATAACAAAAAACAACTTTTCCACTCCACACGTTAGTGTAGTAAGTATTTAAGAAAGTAATAAGAAATAAAGCTAGTAATACAAATCAGTGGAAAACCTGCTCTGATACCAATTGTTGGATCGAATAGTCGATATAAAAGTCTATTAGATGGAACAATACAAGAGGGGGGGTGAATTGTAGGTTTAAAAACCTTGAGTTTTAGTAACAAAGAGATTAGTTTAAATGAACTTAAACTAATACAAACACAAACACCCACAATTGTATTGAATGTAAAAGGTATGATGTATTGTAATACTATTGTTATGTAAAACAATTGTATTCAAGATGAACACAATAATCAGAGTAATACAAATGTAAATGATTCTACCTTAAAAGCGTATAGAACCAATCAATACAATAAGTAATGGAATGATTGTAATTGAAACAATTACAATTGAATAAGTAAAGGAAACAATACAAATCCCTTTCTAATACAACAGCGGAAATGTAAAAGTAATACAATTCTTTTAACCCAAAGAGAAGGGTTATCCTTTCACCTAGGATAAGAGGTCTGTCTCACCAACACCTTGGTGAGCCCTCGATACGATGATCGGCACGTCTGTCTGCCTATCCCCGGCAGCCCTCGATACGATGATCGGCACGTCTGTCTGCCTATCCCCGGCAGCCCTCGATACGATGATCGGCTCGTCTGTCTGCCTATCCCCGGCAGCCCTCGATACGATGATCAGCTCGTCTGTCTGCCTATCCCCGGCAGCCCTCGATTTTGCAGGTAATCGGCACCTCTGTCTTTCAATTACTTGAAAGCCCTCGATACGATGATCGGACGCACAAGGCTGATGAGAGAAGTCACAGTGTCTCTCTCTAGAATCTTCGTAGTTCATAGAGTCTCTTCGTTCATCAGTGTCTTCTCAGCTTCAAATGACCTCCTATTTATAGGCCTCGGGTTCCAACGGTCATATTGCCTCCAACAGTCATATTGAAACAGAAAGCACGACATCGTTTTGATTAGTATATAACTAACTCAACGACATCGTTTCGTTAGGATAAGAGATATATAGAAATGTAAAACATGAGTACGATTCATATGCAGAGAGAGTTTTTGACAAAGTACCAAAACAAATAATGATTATCTGAATAACAAAGTCAGTACGATACGATTGACAGAGTCAGTACGATACGATTGACAGAGTCAGTACGATACGTTTGACAGAGTCAGTACGATACGTTTTGGTCAGTACGATCAACATCGTACGATACGATAAACATGATAAAAGACAATTTGTTATTTACAAACATATGATAGAATACTTTTGAGATTTCCAAAACATGACATAGAATATATTTGTGATTTCCAAAACATGATGTAAAAGCCAAAAGAAGACTTTTGACTTAACAATCTTGTTTTGTAATACATTGCTAGAATGACAAGTAAACACAGTTCTGTAATGGACTCCGTCCAATATGATGGTCTTTGTATCAATGTATTAGAAAATATGGAAATAATGTAATTTTATTATTATTTTTCTACAATTACATGTTTTATACCAATGCGTTCTTCTTATTGTTTATGATTCCATTCTGATTTATGCGTTATGAACTACCAAAATTTATTTCATGTCTCAAGAGTTTGATATTTAAAATTTATGTTCAGGTTTTTACATTCTTATGTTTATGGTTTTTTTAGGTTATAAATTTTTTCCCTTACTGATAATTTTATATCACTCTTTTTATTTTGCCCCCATTATATAAATAATAGTTTTATGTAGGATAACAAAAGAGAATATCTTTATGGGAGATGTTGAAGATCATTCACCAATTTAGAAGATTAGGTTCCATGTTTCCTAAGACACTAAACTAACAAGTTCTTTTGGTGTATATTATTTTAATGTAATAATTATTCCAAAAAATAAACGTAATTTACATATACATCATGCTTGGGTATTTACATATGGATTCCTTTTGTGAAAATAAAAAGAAGACCCCTAAAAAATAGGTAATTTTTTTACAATCTCATTCAATTTTCTATTATGTTTATGCTTCCCCTTCCTATGTTGTTTCAATAAAAATTTAAAAAATATTTAATGATATATACTTTAATATGTTATTATGATTATGGTACCACCATAGGTTTCCATTTACCAATATCATAATAAAATATCACTATGTGTGTGTACATACATCATAACATCTCCACGTCGTGGTGTATCTTTTTATTTTTCTATACTTTATTTAAATGGATAATGTGATGAATATAATGGATATAAATAATCAACATTACATGATATTTATTTTTTATAATAAAAATAACGTCCATTTCATTACCTCATTACCAATATAAAAAATGATATTATCGTCGATGTGTACGTACGACTTACCGTCTCTACGAAGCGATGAGATTCCACCACCATGTTAACCATTAAAGAATGAATACAAAAATATATATTATGAATAATTATAAAATAAATGACATAATAATTCTAGTGGAATAATATATATAAATATACATATTTACTTCTATCTATTTTATGTGATAAGAAAATTGAAACAACATTCTTGTGTACGTATGACCAACTCTCTCCATTAACAGGGTATTATATTTAATATATCTCTAAATTATATATATTTATATTCTAGATATATATGGTATATAAATAAGTTTTTACATTCTTGAAGTAATTATAATCAACATATAACTAATAATATCAAGTATAATGAGTCAAAACACATTTGATAAAAAAAGTAATTATTACTTGAAATGTTCCTTTAACTTGGAATTGTTAAATGAAAGTGTAAAATGATTCCACTAATGAATCATATATGATATCATAAATATTATTATGATTCTATTAAAATTTAATAATATTATTAAAACCATTATAAGGTAGTATTATACATGTATGAAAGGTATCTAACCTACGGTAAAGATTAATTTCGTAAACTTGTTATTATCCATGATTGTTTATATGTAAGTATTTACTGGGAAATATTTATCATCCACATATATTTTTCTTAAACTAATTCAAAATTAATCATTTAAGTTTTTTTGAGGGACTCTTTAATAAAAACATCATTTTTAATGTATTAAATATTTATTCTTCTAAATCATTCTCATTAATATCTATGTTTTGAAAATATATTTCATGATTTATTTATATGGATATGAATGTTTCAATATGATAATTACTTTCAAACATTTCAAAGTGTTATGGGTCAATTTGATTCAAAAATATATTTATTATTTTTATTATTTTATAAGTGTGAAAAATTTGCATATTTTATTTTAGAGAAAAATAGTTATTTCACAAAATAATATATTAATAATTTTATTAAGAACATTTTCATCTATGTAAATATCCTCTATTGAATATTATGTTTAAGGAAAGTTGATTTATTTTATACAACCTATCAGATTGTGTTTAAGGGTTTGTGAACAATTTAACTTTCGATGAACTATTTTTATTCCACACATGTTTTAGGGTAAATATAATAACATTTTGTATGCTAGTTTTAAAATGAATGATTATATTGGTTATTTTAACCCTTTTTATATGAGGAATTCATTGGACAAAGTATGTGAATGTTGGGGACCTCTATAGCCCCTCGATATATCAATAGGTCTCACGATACAAGCTAGTATTTGTTTTTACCTATTTCAGTATGGTCCTAGAACAATTCCTTGATAGTGTAGTTATGATTGTCAACATTATTCATTCCGTCATTATGATATTAGTTATGGGTATTTCATGTGATTATTCAGATAGTATAATGTCTATGTGAATGTCTGTGTGAATGTTTAAATGGAATTATTTGATTTATTTATGCCATATTATGCAAAACATTATGTTTAAAAATATTGGGATCATTTTATTACCATAATTAAATGTTTATTCATATTTGTGATAGCTTCTGTTATATTGGTTACCCTTACTAAGCATCGGATCTCCCCTTGAACTTATATTTAACTTTCCTAGGATCTGAAGATGTGTATTGTGATTTCTATTTAGGTTTAATCTAGGAGAACAATGGAATTATATAAGGATTAACTATATAGTATTTTATGTTTTGACCTGTAATTTAAGGTTCATGTATGTAATATATTTTCCAAGCCTGTTAAAGTGATCAATCCTTCATGATTTGATTCCTTATAATCAGAAAATATACTAAAATAATGCACTACCTCTCGGATTCTGGGTCCAATAATTACAAAAGATATCAAGGGATGTTTTGAAACAATCTTGGAAATTAGATTTAGAAAACATAAAAAATAAAACATAACCATATAAATGACTTTGGCAAAATGGATAAGTATAGGATATCATCCATTAGCTTTGGTAATGGATAACCTCGGTTAATCCTATAACGTTATATATTTAGGAGAAGATAGAATCATTTAGAGAAACTATAAATGATTCATCATGAAAATATCACTATGATTAGTGTTTCGAACTTTTTTCTTTGAGTTTTTGTCAATGGTCAAAATAAAAAATGTTATACAAGTAATTTTTGTACTATTTATAATGAAAAGATTACAAAAGATAAATAAGATGGGTGATGTATTTAGGAATAATATTTTGAATAATAGTTGATGGTTATAGAGTGAAGTGGAATTATTATGGTTATTTTTTATTTGGATTCATGAATTATAACATCAATGGTTCAATTTTTATATGATTCATGAGATATATATATATATATATGGATTCTAAGGTATTTATTATTATTTATGGATTTCAAAGCATAATAATTTTCAATAATAATTTAATGGTGATCAAATATTTGGTACATGAAAAAAATAGCTACATTACATTGTACGGGTAATCTGATGTTACTATTGATTTCAGAAATTTTAGATATGTTTATTGTTAGTGAATTTGGTTGGATTTACTTTGGTTGAGTATTAAAGTTCGAATGGATTAAGGTAAACATTGGATGTTAATGTTTGAGGTTAAAATATGATTTATTGGATACTTTGGGAAAATATAGTTTGATTGATAAAAAATTTGTAGGATTAAGAAAAAAACATTCATGCCTTACGATTTGCCAAATGTGTTTCAGATGTGAAAATTTAATATAAAACATTAAATTCTAGTTGTTGGGGAATGAAGTGAAAATAGAATAAAGCAGTGCCAAAGGACTACGTTGATGGAATCAAGTATGTTTTCTCAATCTCTTGGATGAAGTGTAAAATAATTCTTACACTTTAAGAAATATGAACTAAGAATTTTTTTATCCAAATACCATAATTTTTTTGTTAAACCCATGTTATATTAAATAATTATAGATTTATGTATTTGAGGCCCTCAATTGTCCATTTACTATTTAATTATTTGTGATTGAAGACATTAATCACACCGTATAAATATTTACCTTTTCCCTTAAAGTGCCTATATCTAATTTCCAATAATGATATCCCATTTGAAAGCCTAATTTGGTGGTGACCTTTTCATTTGCATTTCCCTCTTATTAAGAGTAAATTTTTGTAACCTTATTTATGATTTGGATTTTCTAGAAAAGTAATTTTTACTTTAACCTATTATTTTCAAAGTGTAATTTCAAATTAAGAGGATTAAATTTATTGAAGGATGGGATAATGTAAAACCCAATGATTTGATGGTATATTATTTGTTTTTTAATTTTATATCTTACATTGCATGCAACACTGAGTTTAAGCACACCAAGACTGATGAAACTAAATTTTTAAAAAAGTTCTAATGAATAGTATTAACCACATTAGAAAATTTATATATTTTATTTTTCAAAATAGATTTAATTTTTAATTAATAATATCAAAAATATCTGAATAAATATTTTTGTTATTTCCCTATAAACATTAAATTTTTAATGAATAGTAAAAAATATTGAATTGTTGTTAATAAATGGCTTTTCATTTAAATAATTATAATAATTTTAATTAATTTTAATGTCAAGATAGATAAATAATACATATATAAATTCAATTTCGGTCATTCTAACTATTTTATAAGAAAATAATATATAAAATTTTATTAATCATATGAACGTCTCTTTTACCTTCCTTCTAGCAACATTTGGGGGATTTGAATTAATCATGATTTTACCACTTCTGTGAATTGAATTTTAAAAAATAGATATACATGGTTATACTCCTTATGAAAAATGTGGTCCAATAAGATCAAAATAATATTTGGTGAATAGTAGATTTAGTAATTTTATTTACTATGGTTAATGGTAAATATAGTAATTAAAGGTAAAAATAATAAAATATAATTATAACGCTACCCTAACAGATTTCATGATTAATTGGATGAGTTTATTTATACCCAAATAATTATTGTAATGATTTTGGTAACGCATAGAATTACGTGGAATAATTTAATATATTTTTACTATTATATTTAAAGAATGTCCAATTTTGTTATAATGTGTTCTTGATAAGTAAAATATTTTTTAAATGAGGTTGTGTAACTGATATGGTCATATATAAATAGTACATTTAAATCAAGATTTTTTATCTACACTCTGTGTATTAATTTATAATTTTAAATACACAATTAAATTAATTTGTGACAGAATGATGATTTAGTAATTGATTTATTAAAAGAACAATTAAATGATTGATATTCATAATTTTAATTTAATTATAATTTGAGTGAGCTTCTATCATCCATGCTTTTTATTGATTAATTTGACGTATTAGTACTGTATTAAAATTATTTTTTCCAATATAACTTCTTGATTGGATTTATTTATAATACACAATGTAAATACTATCAAAATTAACATATAAGACATTTTAAAATAAATAATATTTTACTAAATGATATAAAATTTATAATAATCTATATTTCATCCAACTAACTAGGATAATTTTACAGATTTCATAATGATCAATTTTGAATCATTTAATGGATACATGTCCAAGAAAATGACATAGATATTATTAAAATTAAATAATGTGACAAAGTGTCACACATTCATTTCTTATAAGTTAAATAATTTTAATATTGGGATAACCTAGAGATAAATTTGATAATAAATAATATACAGAAATATAAAATAATTATATACATCATAATACTTTAATTGTAATTTTAGAGACTATATAATTACCATTAATAATCACACAATAATGAAGAAGTAATTATTTTATTAACAGAAATATGAAAAAAATGAATTTAAAAATATTAAAAAAAATATAATTTTATTTTTTTAAGATTATAAAAAAAATTATAGGTTTTTATGACATGTTATTAGTATATTAAATAATTTTATTTCAATGTTATCTTTCTGATTCTATTTTAATTAAATTCAATGTTCTGAATATTGAAAAAATTGATCCATTTAATACTTATAATAAAACAATTTATTAAATTATTAAAAAAGAATAAAAATATTTAAAAACTAAAAAGTGATAATTATTAGATCCAAAATGTAATAAAGTTTCCATTTATGGAAAATTGACCATATAAAAGTAAATATTTATAACCATTTATAATTTAGAAGAATATTATAACAATTAAAATTGAAGAGATTACATATGGATAAATCAAAATGAAATTGTCTAAAATAAAATAAATTCATATCTAAAATTATTCTATTGATATTATTTCTAACCCTACACATCATAACGTATAAATAAATAACATTGGTGATATTTGGAATTGAGAAAAATTAATTCAACAGTTTTGTAGATTCCTAAAGTGCGTGTGCCTTCTTATAAAAGGGAACCCAATATTATCTTTTATTCACACATATAAATCCCTTTTTCTCAGCCAAAACCAACCCAATAATCTTCAAAATATCCATCACATCATACTAATGGCCATATATTGGTCAAAAAGCTATCCTAGGGAGTCCTTTTATGAAAATCAAAAGGAGACATTCGAAGAAGAGAGAATTGTTTTACCGACTCATTCAACATTCTATTCTTATTCTACATATCTTCAAATATTTTTTCCAAAAAAAAAGTAATAAATTCATTAAAATTTATATTATTAGATATTATTATTATGGTACAACCATATTCCTCCTTTTACCCATCTTAACAAAATATCACCAAGTGTGGGTATGTACGTATTATCATCTCTACATCATGATGTAACATCTTTTTATCACTATGCTATTTCAATGGGTATAATGATGTATATAATGGATATAAATAATTAATATGAGATGATATTAATTATTTTATATTTAATATACCATCTATTTTGAACCCCCTTTACCATTCAAAAAATGATATTTTCGCCCGTGCATATGTACAGCTTACCGTCTTCATGACGTAATAGGATTTATCATAAACATTAAAAATTCAAGAATGAAAATAAATATATATATAATGAATAATTTTGTAATATATGAAAAAATAATTCCGGTGGAATAATATATATATATATATATATATATATATTCTTTTCATCTATTTAATATGACATGGAAATGGAAACATCGTTGATCTGTACGTACATCCTACCGTCTCCAAGAACGGTGTATTCCATTATATATATTTATCTATTGTATATATATAATATTATGAAAATATATTATATATAAATCATTATTTTCATTATTTAATTAAATAAATCCCGATCTAACAAATAATATCAAGAATAACCAGTTAAAACACATATGATAAACAATGTAATTATTTCTTAAGACATTGCTTTAACATAATTTTTTTTACTGAATGTGTTATATAAAGTAATAAATCAATCATATATGATATCATAAATATTATTATTATTCTGGTATAAGTTAATAATATGGTTAAAACCACTATACTGTAGTTTCAGAAACATTGGGAAGGAATCAAACCTATGTTAAGGGATAATTTTTCAATCTCATTATTATCCTAGATTGTTTATATGTATGTATTTATAAGTGTTTGAAATTGGAATTAAATATTTCAATTAAATTGGGGTATTTCTCTAAAGAAGTTTTTAATGATTTTATTATGAAAATTATTATCTATGTAGACATATATAATTGGACCATATGTTTAATTAAGATTAGATTCTTATGATACAAAGTATCATATTGTGTTGAACGGTTTTTTAATAGTTTTACTATGGATGTTCTATTTTTATACCATTCCTGGTTTATGGTTTATGTATTAACACTTCATATTATAGTTTTGATATGAATGTTTATGTTGGTTATTTTCCACCCTTTTCATATGAGGATTACATTTGACTTAGTAAGTGATGGGTGGAGCCTGCTATATCCCCTTGATGCATCAGAAGGTCTCATGAGACAAACTAGTTTGGGTGTTTACATGTTTATGTATGGTCTTCACATGAGGCTATGACAGTGTATTTTTTATGTTTGACATTATGCATTCCCCAATTAGGATATGAGATATGGATATTACAGGTGATTATTTAACTAGTAGAATATCCATTTGAATGTTTGTGTGAATGTTTAAATTGAATTATTTGAATTATTCTTTTCATAATGTTATTAATATTGTGTTTAAAAGGCTTTTAATTAAGTTATATAGATTTCCTTTAAAGTTTATGTGTATTTATGATAGATTCTGGTATTTTAGTTACCCTTACTGAGCATCTGAGATCACCCCTTTCTTATTTTTTACATTCCTAGGTTTTCAAGATGTTTAGTATGTTTGATATGCAGCATTAAGCTATGAGAATAATGGTATTCTCAAAGAATTTTCTATGTTCTATTTTTGTTTTGAACTATAATGTAAGTTTAATGTACGTAATCTATTATCCATGTTTTCAAAACTGAGAATTCCTTTGGGATTTGATTCCTTGTAATCATGCCAATGTATTAAAATAATGCACCGACTCCAAATTTATAGTGTTGTGTGTATAAATTCCACTACTTTATCCATAGTATTTTAGTATATTCTTATGTTGTACCTCTATATTCAACATCTACAGTGCTATGTGAGACACAATTATTCTTTATTCTTAACCGTGAAATGCACAGACCTCCATGATAGAGTGAACCACTTGATTTAGACTTTATATCATTGAATGAACTAACTCAATTTATATTTTTATGTTCCATTAAAGTTTTTAATAATTGTTAATTATAAATAATATGAAATATAAATTTATATTACTATATAAAATAATTATTTTCACAACTAGAATTTGTATTCAGTAATGAAAAATATATTATCATGATTCTTGAGATGTGTAAAATAGAATTTTGGGTCATATTATTTTTAGGTGTAGTAAGATTCCAATTATTTCCCGTCACTGTACTACGTCAACCATATTACATTTATCATCTCATGAAAACATCTTTCAGGTTTTCATTGGTGTTTTTATTTATTTACAAATATCTATTACAAATATAATGACATAATATTTTGTATATTTAGATTGAGAAATAATTATTCATACCCCTATTTGAGTTCCCTATAAGCACATGGAAAATATTAACTCCCCAATCATAGATATTTCAATCTCATACAACATATGTTCTATAACCATATTAAATTTTGAATCATCAAATACTCTAAATATATTTTCATCTATGAAGATAATACCCAAAATCATTTGATCATTACTCATATTGATTAATTGATTCTGATATTCTTATCCTTATTAAATTTAGTGCTTTTATAGATATTGATCAATTATATAATCTCAATATCTTGGTTTTTCATTACATTGATCGAATATTTATTTATTCGGAAAACAATATTCTAATATTTATTTATAATAAATAAATTATTTTTTATTTTGAATTATACATCATAAAAAACTAATAATGAATATTGACTTTAAATCAATTATATATAATTTATATCCACATTACAATGAAATGTCCATGAAAAGTAGCATGGCTTCAAATCATGCACTGGGGAGTGATTCAATATCATGGATAATACCTTCAATTTGGTAATATCTCCTACAAAAAATATGTTCTTTTCTCTTTTTTAGTCTAAAATAATCATCGAGTTTATTCCAAAACACCAACTCAGTTCCAAATATGTTATTATATTTTGGACACAAAAATATTTCTCATGTTTCATTCCTACTAATTTTCATAAGATCCCCATGTATTGATTTGAAATAATTTTAATCTTTTTTAGCTTCTAAAAACGCCATGTTACACTTGAAAAAAAATATTTTATAGAGTAATCGACATTCGTGTTTGTAGTGGTGTAGTCTGATCACCGATAATGTTTCCATAGATGATTTTTAACATTATTTATTCAATATTGCTTAATCATCTATGATTTTCTCACTATCAGTGTCTTCTACTTAGTCTTATCTAGCACCATGTTATACCATAGGATGGTTATTTATTTATAACTCTCCTTTAAGAGTCCACCACAACATTTATATTATTTAGATCACATTATATTTAAATATTCTAAACATTCCCAACCCTTACATATAGGGATCAATTAATTTTAGTTAGACTTTTTTGAAAACATTTATATTCCATTAATCTAGATGAATTTATAAGGAAAAGTCTTCCATAATAGCAAGCTTCTCCACCTTGATTCTACTTGTTGAGAATAAATAATTTGTGTAAAAATATTAAAAAGTATTTAAATTTTGGATTCTTCTCATACCATGTCCCATAGGTTATATTATTTTCATTATGATTAAAAAATATATATATGTTATAGGTATAAATTGATGTGTGAATTACCTCCTTATAGTAATTATCTAATGTATCCTTCTCAATAATCATTGTATACGAAATATTTTTTATAATCCAGTTTCATTTACCTGTGATTTATTTTATTAATGACTCCATACCTCTATAAATTTGTATCACACCTTGAGCTTCTTGAGATATTCTTCCCCATTAGTTTTTTTAATTCATTATTTTTATCAGTCTATAATATCTGAATTTTCATGGCATGAATATTTTATTTCAATCTACTAACATATAATACTCTTTCTCATGTCATATTTTTGAGTAATTACTATTTAAGTTTCCATACTATTATAATAATAAAAAAATATCATTCAATATGTTTTCTAATATATTTAATTGAATGATAATGGAAAACACACATCGGTGCGTACTAACTCAATAATCCACATCATTTTTTTATCTATAGGATTATGGTTCATTGGAATAATTTCCCATTTCTAGACATTATCATACATGTGAGATCATTCATGTTGATGTTTAGGGATATTAAAAACTTCTTCAATATTCACCAGTTCTTATATTGGCATTTGGATCATTTGGTCACACCTCTTCTATAATAACGTGTTCTTTGCTTCATTAAAAGAAAGTACATATCTTATTCTACAATAATCAAAGAGGTAATATATTTGTGTAATTTATTTGTAACACTACTAAATTATGACTTCCCTTGATGATGTAATAATTATAGTGGAATTCCATTAATCCCCCATGTTTAAAAAATAAATTAAACTTGTTAAATTGTCTCCAAGAACATAAACCCCCCTGAAATTCAAGAACCTCAATTATTTTCTACCAAAACTGAATTTTTTCAAATCCAATGATCATAAAACCTTCATCATTTACAAATATAATATGTATGAATTTGTTTTTTTATTCCAATGAAAATATTTGTTTTCCTGTAAAATTTCATTTGCATTTCATACTAAGGATCTACTCACAAACATTATTTATTAATTATATATTAAATATTGTGGAATTCACCTTATAATATTTTCCATTATTCATGCATGTTATCTCATTTTCCTACCATTGTTATTAATAATTTTTTTCGACCTATGAACTTATTATATCATCCTTATCGTCTATTGATTCAAATATGTTATATGTATTTATCCAATTTGGTTAATGTTCCCCCTAATGAGATCTCATCATTCAGGACTATATCATCACCCCTAGTTGTATCCTTAAATTAAGATGAACATATTTGTGTCCATAACCATTATTCTAGTCAAAATAGTCTTTTTTATGAAGTTTGATAGATTTACTAAGAGGGAATTTCTCAATTATTATGAAAATTACAATGTTACAATAGAAAAATTAATGTATTTTACAAAAAATTTATTGAAAGGGGGAATAATATCATCTAATGACTGGTCAACAAAAAATATACCCATTACTATACATCCCATTGTTTTGAAGTCCATTTTTAAATTCACAGGATTCTCAGTATGCATGTGTGATAAAGTATAACATTTTTTAATGAAGGTCTAAAAATCCAATCCATTATGCTCTGAGTTTACATTAAATATTAAATTAACCACTTCTCATCATATCTACATATGTTTTCAACTCTCACTCAAACCAAATAATATTTCATGTTTCCTATATTTGGTCATATCTACCACATTGACTGCCCTGAAATCTCATCTTGAAATGATGTCTCCATACCACAGGGGCCATAAAGTCATACTGATGTGGGGGGAATTATTGTCTATAATGATTTCCCCAAATATAGAAGAGAATCAGTTTCATTTGGAGGCCTATTCCGAGTTATATTTAATTACTACAATGAATGTTGTTTTAAAAAATACAAGAGTACTGAAAAATGGAGGAAATGATTTATATATGCCTACTTATCTATGAACTAGTTGCTGGTGTAAAAATTATTATATCTACAATATTATAGGTGGGAAACATTCCTCACCACCATTAGAATATTTTTCATGAAGATTTAATATTTAAATAGGACCTCTCATGAATTTCATTTTTATAAATTTTTCAGATGATGTGTGGGAGTTCAACACAAGCCACCTAAAACTGATTGGAGAGATGCATTGAAAGAGAAATAAGTGTATAGAAAAATAGACATGCTTGAATAGAGTTAGAATAAGGCATACAGACATCAAAAATTATTTGAATGAAATTATTGATTGTAGTTGTTTTGGGGAATCTAAAATACATATTTTTTATTATCCTTTATATTCCATTAAAATAAAACACACCATGAAGATTATTTTATACCCACAAATTGAAAAGAATAAACAATTGGATGTTTATAGTGGGAAATAATCCAAAAAATCAATAATATAGATAGAGAAATATAGTTAATCAAAATATTAAGAATCTATAAATTATAACTTCATTCATAATATTTTTTTAAAAGTGATTTTATTTTTGAATTCCATTAATAGATGGTTTCTACGTCAGGAAGTCATCCTAACTAATATATGAGGAATTACAGGTAAAATATTTAACTATACCAATAAAATAATCTGAGGTGTCTAGTTCCTCTTTTATCATGGAATTAAGGTCCACCATTAGATTACCAGAACTAATCAGGCCCAATACAGATATACCTATCTAATTATCATTCCACAATTTAATATTAACGTTTTTAACTAACCGGCGGGCTGGAAAAATAATTCAATTGAATAAATATTGAGTTATGCCTAGAAAAAAGAATCCATTTATTTTATAATTCTATCCTTGAGATAATTTGAAAATGTAGACCTGATAAGGCCAAGAATATTGGATTTATCATTATTAATCTTCTGCAAGAAATTTTTTTTAAGTTCTTGATTAAATTTACCAATATTATTTATTTCATGTCCTCAAAGATAATTACATTGGTATAATTTTTTCTTGTCCATAATAATGATTATCATTTCAAGTATACACCCACTCCTAAAAATGTTTTTAATATAGGTTTTTATCTTCAATAATAAAGTATTTTTTCATTTTTAGAAAATGAACGAGTATTCATATTTGTTTCGATAATATGATTGAAAGGATCCAATGAATAAGATTTTCCATTCACAGAATCCACTTTCCATTTAATTTGAGTTATATTCTGATTAAAATTTGAGGGTTATGGTCAATCAAAAAAAATTGAAAGATAACATTATGTGAAAGAAAAGACACCTTGTATTATTCCCATATAGTATATAATTTTATTCTTTGTAATAGAATATATATTCTTTCAAAAATACAAAAAAGATTAATTTCAACTAACTTCCTTTCCTAAAAACTTTTTATAATTTAATAAGTTCTTTTTTCTCTGACTAAAATTCAGTTTATCTCTTTGTGTGAAAATAATATTATCATTACTATAAAATAAATATTAAGGATAAATAAGTCCTCTAGAAACTGTAGTAGGAATATATTTCACGTTATCATTAAAATTAAAATGATTCTCTTGCATGTAATCATCTATAATTTCGAAAATAATATCTGATTGGAGGTCCCCTAGCCTCACTCCTCTCAAACAAGTGAAAATCCCTTTTTAGATCGATTAATTAGTATTCAAATGTTAACTCATTCTAGAATTGTACTAACATAATAAATGAATGTATAATGAAATAAAATTTTGGTGATAATGATATAAATAAAACCATATTTCATTATGTTAATGACCTTTTGAATATCTATATCCAATGAAATGTTACCCCCATTGGTGAATTTTATAAAAATATTGGATATTCCTACCTTTAATGAAACAAAATTGATTTTTAGATTTTTCTTTATTTACGATTCCCACTAGTTTATAGGAATAAATTTTACTAATAATATTATAGTCAATTTTGATAGGGGAAACATTACTAAATTTTTGTATTTTATATGAATTTTCATTTTCTAGAATTAGAGTAAAGAATCGATCTTTCATCCCTATGAGAGTAAACCACCATTATAGAAATAGAAAATAACTCCCAAAATTCATATTTAATGGTATCCTATAAATCTTAGAAAATGAATAGTAAAAATATTAGGTATCAATGAGTCCATGAACTTATGAATACAAATAGCCCCCATTATTTCAATCTCTGACGGAGTAAATACATGCACCTAATTATCACTATTTATAAAAGATGTAGCAATTATACCTACCATCAAATATGAATGACTTCTATGACCATTGAAGAGAGTATGTAATAATATACATCATGATCTGTAATATCTTTCCTTTTATCAATAATTTAGTCACCATCCTTGATCAAGGGTTTTTATTTGAAAAGATTTCATATTTTTTGAAGGGAATAAAGAAACATAGAATTTATATAAATAAATTTATCCCATTTTGATTTGAGGAATTTTTTATTTTATTTTTTCATTAATGACTAAATATATAAAAAATTACAGGGATACCTTGGTTTCATTCTTAATTTCATCACATAATTCATGTATTGTGTTGCCATTAGGGATAGAATATATAGAGGCTTCAAGTGAAGAAATGTTTAAATCAATAAGTTTTATCGTACCAAAATCCAAAATTTATTTTTTTTAAGTAGAGTAATCATGAGAATTCATTTTAAGAAATCATCCCTAAAGCTCTTAGAATTCCATGTATCTAGAATAATATTGATCCAATCAAAATTTACTTCCCATGAATTATTGAGTCTGAAGGGGGAATACAGATTAATTTCTTTAGAAATACATATCACCAACATAATAAGATACATTAAATTTATTTTCCCAAATGTAGAATAATAGATACTAGCCCAAGACTTTAATGATGTTTCATTTTCATTGGATTTGTCCAATTTTATGATAATGAATTTGTGAAAGAATTTTTGGAATGAAGAATATATGGATCCAACATGATTAACTTCTACAAATTAAAAAATCTATACCCAAGAACTCAATTCCCTATAAAATATAAATAAATTGATAACATAAACTTTTTAATCAAAATTCACAATATTTTCATTATCCCCAAGAAGAATCCATTGTACATTTTGAGTTCTTTGTAAAGAAAAAATCTCTTACAAATTTTTTTTATAATATTTATATGTGTCAGAAATTTTTAGAACAATTGATATATGTTTAAATCATGTATTTTCAAATATAGAAAAGACTATTTTTTCTCCATTCAAAAAAATTGACGTATTCCACAAGCTCAAATGTAATAAAACCATATACTTTAAATATCTAAAGAATATTTAATTGTGATAAGAATATCATATCACAATATTAAAAGAGAATAATCCCATTAGTAGAAAAATATAATGTCAGATAATCCATGAATGTTTGGATTGTGATTTTGAATAAATATCCTTGCATACTAATGTTTTATGTTTTTCCATACCCAAGTAGTTCCAACTTATGATCGTTATGATCATTTATGTTTTGGGGTGGAGCCCAATGCTAATTTCTTTATGATTTTATAAATATAGGGGATTTATTATGAATTATGGTTTTTATTATAGTAAATACATGAAATTATGAAGAATTCATTCCTTTATCTACAGAATATTTTGTATATGAAATGGTTACATCCTTCTTATTAGGTGCATAGAGAGTTTTATTTGATTAATATGAAAATATATGATCACTAAAACAAAGAATTTATATTTTTTTGAAAACCCTTGTACAATGAAAAGACAATGTGATAACCAAGATAGAAACATGGGTTTTGGGAGGATATTCATGAATTGAAAATTTAAATCTATTCAAAATATATAGTCATGTTTTAGCTACATTAATTTAGAATATAATATTTTAAATTTCCCATATAAAAAGATGTTTTATCCATTACAACACCCTTCTAGAAAGTAGAAAGTCTATACGATTCATAAAAGCATACATCCATGTAAGAATCACTAGATGAGGATTCATGAGTGACTGAGTCACAAAGTCCTTGATCTAGAGTATTGTTTTTCAACTAGATTAGTATAATAAACATGAGAATAAAAATTTACATTTGAATCTATTTATACTAAAATAAAAATATATATAATTTTCAGACTAATTTCATCACTTTGGATGACATCATCCATAAAAGGAACCACATCCGTTCTCAAGTCAACAAAGTAGGGTTTTTGATTTTAAAAATTTTATTCTTCAACTATCTTATACCACAAATACTTATTTTTAGGATTCAAGGTTATGAATTTTAAATTAACTTCTCCCTAGTCCATTAGATTTTTATAGGACACCCCTATCTAAATTTTAAACATTTCCTCTATGAGATTTATTAACACTCTCCTAATAATTTCCAATAATATTATCTTACACCTATTGTTGACCAAATGTGTAACTAGAAATTCCTTGAACAACCATTTATCATAACTAAAATTAAGGGAATTATATTCATACTCCACGTTGATCTCTATTTTCTATTAATTGATAATAATAAATAGAATATCTGTTAATTTAGAATACACATTTAAATTCAAAAAAATTAAACCAAAAAATCCAAGATCCCAATTAAGAGTTAATTGATAATGGTTAATTATTATTTCAATACACGAGTCATGGTCATTAAGAACGCATTGATTCCAAAAAACCCATTTTAAACCATGAAGATTTACCTATATTTAAGAAATTTTTTGAATCTATGTGAATGGATTGAAATTATACTACCAGTGTATGCTTTTAATAATTCCATGCATTAGAAGATGACTATAAGAATTCCAAGCTACATTGAGTTCCCACTCAACCATGATTATTATCTGTAAATATACATTCCTAATTATAAATAATATCCAATTACTAATCTTATAGTACTATAAAACCCATATTTAATGTCTGTAAATGACTATGTTTTTTCAATTATCATAAGTGACTTGACAAATATGTTAGAACATGAATAGATCAAATATTTTTTTAGTTTGATAAACATCATCCATAAATAATGAACATAAATAAAAAATCTTGTAAATATTTAGAGTTTTCATCATATTTTCTCTGGTCCTATTTGATCATTCATCAAGAGAATATACAAAGGAAATACATTTTCATTTTGAACAATTCCACTCAATTCCCTCAAATGATTCATAATAATAAGATGTATATCCATTCCAATATTTGAAAAAACCCTCTCCACATGGACCAAATGTCGCCATTAAACTTAATAGATCTAGATCTGTGAGGAATCTCCATACTCAATCTGAAAAATCATAGTTCCAAATCTCATAATCATTCATCGTATCAATAGATTCAAAAAAATTTGATTTTTAATAATAGTATCAATTAAAAACATATCAATAGTTAAAAAATATTATCATTTTTATTTTTGTATCTTCTGCCTTGAAATTTTTTTTCAATGAAAAACGCATATTGTGTATACCCCACATCCACACAATAATAATTTTCATATTCCAACCATAACCAAGCTTGAGCCACAACAACAGAAAACCTGCCTCCATAGGAAGTGGTGGGGATATGTTCTGAATAGAATAACCTAAATGGTAGGAAATTTTCTAGTGTACATATATGTACACACCATACCAACATAAAGTAGACGTGAAAGGGGAATAATAATAAAAAATTTCAACTGTTAGACATTAAACCCATCATGAAAAACCTCTAGGGTGTATAACAGTAAAATAGTACAAAATGAAATGTAAAGGGGAAAATTACATGCCCAACAAGAAATATGTCCCAACATAGAAAAATGTAAAGTAAAACATCTCATAGAACCAATTCCCTGATCTAAATGATCCAATCATCATACATGTTCTAATGCACCAAGTATCCCTAATATCTTATGTAGTCACAGTAGCCCTGACCGTCGTCAGAATAAGACATGAAGCATGTGGAAACTCCCAAGTAGGGGTGTGTATTTACATTCCCATTAGGACAACTCAAAACTCGAAGGGGGATAAGTAAGGGACAAAACATGAATAGATAGTGAAAATTTTACATCTCAAACCAAATCATGTCAGAACCCTCATCCAACTATGGGGAGATCAACACGTCATGTATGTGCATTACACATTACATATTTTCCACTCATAGAAACATAGTATAAAATTACATCCACATGGATATATATATAATTATTAAAAGTTAGATCTAATGATATAGAATGAGGATCTCTATCTAACAACCATGCCCATGAAAGGAAATTCCAACAATTCCAAAATTCTATCAATGATGCCCAACATCTTTGGTGTTTTCCCAGATGTAACTATAATGAGGATCATGCCTCACGACTATATACCATAGCCAAGGGGGAACAATCTCCTTATAGTGGACCTAAACCCTAGTACATAAAGGGGTTCCACATAATATGTACTTTTAGAGGACCTACACATGAATACATTAGGGGGTGTTCCACTATATAGTCCGAGGACACAAACCCTGATGTGATAGGTGGGTAACACTCTAGTGTCGTGAGTACATGTGCCCTATTAGATACGGGTGCCTCATACTTGATATAGGATCTTATCCCAAACTGATAGGGGTTACACTATAATGGTCTAGTTGACTTTCCATAGTGTGTTAGGGGGTTCCACTATGGTGTCACAATGACTTAACCCAATCTGGTAGGGTGGTTCCACTCAATAGATAAGGAACATGTTCCCAATATGATAATGATTTTCACTCTACATTTTATAGACTCGGCCCTTAGTAAATTATGGGGAACCACTATAATATCATGATGTCCCATTCCCTATATGATAGGGGTTCCACTCAGTAAATAGAGGACTTCTTCCCAATCTAATGGGGGTTCCACTCTATAGGTCACTGGTGATCATCTAACAGATCACATTCATCATAAACTACCACCTAAATATGTTTCACTCATTAAATATCTCACATTATTTCCCTAAATACATAAAATAGGGAACTATCAAATTTTATGCAGAAAACCACTCACGATAGGCTACTATGGTCCAAAATATGAGTCCAAACTATGACGACATGAGAGTCATAAATTTAATAAAGAAGAACCATGTGGTATAATAAATGTGAGGGAAACCACACTATGTGTTGTCCCACCCCATAACATGGAACAATCCTTAATGGTACATGGTTTTTAAACCATGTAGTGTTATATGGTGTGTAAGGGGGTATACACGGCATTTCATGGCCACTCGTGGTCCTGTCTGTGGTCCATCGGTGTGTCTTTGTATCATTACTAAATTAGTGTAATTTAGAACATAGAATGTCCATCCAAATGGGGTTCCACCCATGTTTTTGGTCCTCTCTATGTACTCTTGTACAATACATGTTCCTGGTTGGGTCCTTCCACACAGGGTCCTTCCCATGTGTTCTGCCACAAAGATCATCCGCCTAGAGAATAGGTACATGGAATGTAAGAGGGATACCCATTTTACATACAAATATTTATTCAAAAATATCAACCAAAAAATATGGGCTACACTCTGTGGGTTCATCGTGATACAAATTGTGTCATTATGTTTTTCACAGATCTTGAGATCTATAGTAGGGTGTCCAGATCCGTCTATTCTGCCTCTAAAAATGGACTCGTTTTCACCAGAAATTGGTGGATCTACACACTGGAAGGTGATTTATACCCTCTAATGTCCTAAAATTGGTATACCTTTAGTATGAACCAAATGTCAACATATACAAAACAAGACATTAACATCACTAGATTTTATTAGCGCACATAAAAAGAAATGATAAAGGTGACATTTGTCTATGCTTAAACTAGAAATGATATTGGGTTTATTTTTTTATTGATTTTTAGCAATGATAAATGGTACCATTTATCAGTGTGTTTTTTATTGCTGATAAAGGACAACCTTTTCCATTATATTCTTTATTACTGATAAGTGCTACCCTTTATCAGCCCTTTATTTTTAGCACTGATGAAAAGTTCCCTTTATGAGTGCATTATTTTTAGTTTTGATAAAGGGATCCTTTATCATCACATTTTTAGTGATGATAAAAGTCCATGTTAAAATGAAATAATTAAATGAATAAATATTTAATACTGATTTTATTAAAAACATATTTAAAATTTTATTAATTAAATAAAAATTTCGAAAAAAAAATTAAATTTAAATATTATACATATATTAAAAATTATATTAAATAATATTATATATATATGTGTAAAATGAAATAATTCAAAAAATCAAAAAAAAATATTAAACATTTTATGAATAAAAAAATCATTGATAGAAAAGAAATGATTTAATATACATATATATTAGAAATATTAAAAAATAAAAGTAATTGTATATATATATATGTGTGTGTGAATGTATAAAATATTTCTTAAATATGATTTATACAACAAAAACTATTTATGAATTGCATTAAATATGTAATATATTTACAAATAAATGCTTTATATTTAAATGTTTATATTAATTGAAAATTTAGACAAATTGCATCAAAAAATGAGCATATTTAAATTTCATTAGATTTTTAAATTTAAAATATACATTAAAAAAATTATATTGATTTCGCATATGTATACCTAAGTAATGCATTTTCATATACAACGCAGAAACAAAAATATTTACTTAATTAATGAAATCCTATATTGAAACTCATACACCTAATATTTATATTATTTAATCCAATTTTAGTATTCATTTTGAATTTCATGATATCACAATACCAATAATATATTATATATTTAATTATTAAATTTTTATTTATTTTATTTTTTATTATAATGATGTATTAAATTATATTTTTTATTTCCTATTTTCTATTTTTTGGGATTTGAAGAATTTTTATTATGTATTTGTAGAAATTTATTTACAATGTTTAGATACATTCATCGTGTACTCATATTTATTTTAATATTTATCAATTTTTAAATAATTTAAATTTAACTAATAAAATGTATCAATATTTTTAATATTGTTAAAGTGTGCTCATTTTTAATAATTTAGTTTCACTCATTTTTAACATCATGCACATTCGATTAAATATTCACTAGTAATCTAAAAAATTATTTTTATGTGTATAATTACAATATTTATATAACTATATATTTATAAATATTAATAAATAAATATTGTTTAATTTAATTCATATATATAATAATAAATAATTAATTATATATATTTAAATAATTATAAAAATTATAAAATAATTTATTTCAATAATTAATATATATTCTATATTCTATATTTATTTTTATGTTATTAAATTAATATATATTTAATTATACAAATATATATAATGATATAAATATATAAATATATAAATGATTTTTATAAAAAAGTATTTATTTAATAATGAATAAATAATTATATATTTAGATAATTATAAAATTATAATAAATATATTTAAATAATGTTTATATTCACTATATTAATATTTCTATATATTTAACATATTCATATATAATTATATAAATATATTTTAAAAAAATTATTTGAAATTAAAATTGTAAATCATTTATCAGTGCTTTTTTAGAGCTGATAAAGATCGATCTTTATCAGCACTAAAAAAGGACTCATAAAATCCATCTTTAATAGTGTTAGAGCATTAATGATGATAAAATGTATTTTATTGGTGCCTTTTTAGAACTTTTATAAGATCTATATTTATATGTCCTAAATATTTCTAATTAAAATATTCATTATCTTCATATAATTATTTAGAAATGTTGAAAGGAAGATTTATAAACTATTCTATTGATGTTGTGGTAAAAAATTTCTGCAATCTATTTAAAGAACCCATACCTGTCACGAACCCGTCATGATATCCGAATCATTTCCAAAATACCACCTTCTACTGAAGCTCCTCCATAATAAATCAAACTCAAATAAGGGCTTGAATCAATGATGATAAAATTCCAATTCTCAAATCCAGGGATTGAATGATTCAATGGAAAAACAAATCCAATGCATGATCAAATCCAAGGTTTTGTGATATCTATTCTTTCTCATGGAAAATTAAAAACTCCAATCCAAGGTATGTTATTTTCTCCTTCTACTCACTCATTAATTTCATGTTTGATGATATATATTTTCATTTTTTATTCTTTATCTATTGATATTCATTGTCCATCACTAATTTCAATTATTTAATTATTTTATTATTATGGTTTTCTATTATTTTGGATTTTTATTGACCCTTTATCAGTTTTTCATTGATTCGTTATATCTTACTAAGAATTCCACACACCAATTTTATCCTTGTACGATATTAAGTTTATTTTAATTATCTTCCCTCCATGGGAATAACATAAATGATGTTTTTGTTAAAATTTCACCCATGGATTTATTTAATAAACCGAGATGGATTTCATGCATTTATTTCTTCATGTTGAGGTGTGGTTTGTTTCTAATTGTTATATTTTTAAGAATCAGTGGTATTAAATCTTGATTTTTAACATTACATTATGTGTCCTCAATTTTTTCTCTGTTTTTCTTAATATCCAATAAGAACATCCATAGATATATTCATTTTAATTTTTTTATATATATATATATCAACAAAATACATTATTTATTTATGTAATTATGTATTGATATGAAATATAAATAGGCTTTTTCTATAAGGAATATAATAATTTTTTCTAGGTTTCAATACTGTATTCTAAGAGAGTCTATTAATTTTTTTTATTTTCACTTCTTTTCATGTTTGGAAATTTTATAAAATTTATTTGATTCATACATTGTTATTCGGAATAATATTTTAATAAATAAGACTTTTTTAAATTAGAAGTAGTAACAAGTGTTATAGAATTGTTGGTACCATGTATCATTTTTTATAAAAATTTATCTCCATATACTGAAGATTTCTTTATTAATATTGATGATATAATATTCTGTTTTCTTTTATATAAATATATCATAATGATGGTTGTTGAAAAGATGTCTGAATAGAAAAATTTCATCGATAAATGAGCATAATTAAATGTCTAAGACTAGTCTTAGTTATATAAATGAAAAATTCCCTATATTATACTCTCATATTTTTAGGTGATTTAATAAAGGCTTAGTGGATCATATTAATATGGTTAATACTAGTCTTAGTTATAGGATTTAAAGTATTAAAAATAGGATTTCTCCTATAAAAATATAATTAATTGGGGACCCAAGGATTCATATATCATAACATCACCCTACTAAGAACCCCTGAATCATAGAAAGGAACGAGTATGCCCACAAATATCTCCTTCAATAGGCCATTATATAACAACTAGTTCTAATTGTGTAATTCAAAAATATAGAATTCATTTACCCTTTTAGAGAACAAAATGGATTACAACTGAGATCCTCATTAACATCATCTCTCTCATAGTTATTATTTCAAATTTATTCTTGTGACTCACCCCCATCACTTTTATATTGCCAGAATTATTAAAAGAATTAGTCATCCCAACGATGAATACTATTGAGTTTAGTTATAGAACCTTAAGTGCAATACTGCAATAGATAATGGATGAGTCTCAATCAAAATAATGAAAAAAATAATTTTTCGGTGGATAAAGCTGATAAGGATGATTGTTTTTTATAAATTTCACATCTGGATGGATTAAGAGGACAACACCTACCATAGTGTAGTAATTATTTTCTTGAAATTATTTACCCATTTCCTTCAAATAATACTTATTTTTATTGAAATTATTAAAGATTTGATTTCCCATAATAGAATTATAGACAAGTTTCACCATTGATAATGAATATCATACAAATTATCTCAATAATAATTGTGTTTCCAACTAATTTAGTATTATTTCACAAGGACCATGAATAAGTCATAAAATTCTTAATGTGTGGCATGTACTGATACAATAAAAATTAATCTAGTCCTTTGAAAGAGGTATTTTAAATTGTGATAATTCCATTTTTTACATCATAATATGGATTTCAGGAAACCATGATATAGATCACATGGAATTGAGATACAAGAGTTAAATATGCAAACCTATGTAATCTAGTGCATTTTCCTTAGTAGAAGAAACTTGATTATGATTATCTTGAATTTAGAAGTCATTCAAGAAAAATTTGTCTTGCATTGTCTACATTTAGAATAAATCTTTTCATGAAGAGATTAGTAATCATAGTACATCTCTTTTCATGTTAGTAGATTATAACTTTCTATAATGGTTATGTGTGAAATGAAAATACATATTTTGACTCTGATTCTATCTGAACCAAAGTAACATGGTAAATATATTGGTTTATATTTGTATCCATTGATCGAATATTTTACATTGATGTTGTATTCATGTGTTATAATGTAATATTCCCATTGAATTAAATAATTTACATTGATTTCCATCTTGTATTAGATGATAATTGACATTCTCACTTATGGAAATTTATTGTGCTACTACATTAAAGGAATTTTGGGGTTTCCAATTTGTGAAGAATTCATGCACTCTATTTTTATGATAGTGATATTAGTATGTTAAAAAAAGTACCTTGAAAATAAAGATGGAATCAAGGATAAGTTTGAACTGATAGACATGGTGATAAGGTAAGATTTGGAACAAGTGAAGGGTAATGGAAATTCATTTCTTATTCTATCAGGATACACTCTCTCTAAGTATGATAAATAATAATTTTTTCCATTTCATTAACAGGGTAAAAGTTCCATATGGGTATTCATAAAATATCAAAATTTTAATGACAAGAGAAATTTTAAGTTCCATGAATTAAAATATCATTACTCTCATGTTTTCATGAAAGATATAATTTGTGTTTCTTTCTATTACATTATTACTTACAATTTATTCCATATAGTAACAAGATTCTTCTTCTTTTTCAAATTCACATGCAGTAATGTTATAGATCATGCAATGTTTCTGATCATGAATTAAGAGGTTTCGGTTATATTATCTGAATTAGAAATTTTTCATCCTTCCATTATTATTTGATATAATGTTCCATCTGATGATTCAATTGGTTTGAGATCTTCATCTATGTGGTCTTTTTTATTATATATGGATATACCCCATTGAAATTTATATGAATATTTTGAAAGGGCATGTCAATAATTGAAGTTATCCTTATGGTTTTATTTCAGAATAATATATTTTTGAAGATTATGTTGAATTTTTTAGAGATTACTTATTTGATGTTGTTTGCATCAGTCTCCCAAAGTCTCATAACAACAGATGACTTATTGTTGAAGGGATTTCTGTAAGAGATGTTGTTACAATTTCCTGCACATAGTGGGGGATAGTGAACCTTTATATTTTATATAATAGTGAAGATTCTAATTTCATACGTTCACACCCAAGAATATATTCATATAGATTTTAATCTTTAGAGGGATGAAGGATGTATATCAAATTCACATAATAAATAGTTCACAGGGAGGTTCTAAGATCAAATTTATAATGAGTTATTTGAAAATATGTATTCAATTGTAAAACAACATCAATGGATTTCCATGGGATAGAATAGAATGTTATATCATACACTACATTTGTAATCCATGTTCATAAGTACAATACAAAAGAACAAAATGGTTACGGTACAATGAAAAATAGTGGAGTTATTCTTAACGTGGATGTGACGATGATATCTGTTTCTAAGGGTAGAAATCCAAAATATGAAAATATATCATATTTTAGAATTATTTAATAGATATAAAACGTGTATTATACAACTTTTCAATTGCCTATTTTCAATTGAAGATGGGTTTAAAATTAGAGTATATTAAATGTTGACGAAACAGGGATCATGAATTTGAATTTCGATGTCGAAGGAGAAAAATACGAGTCATTTATATTATACTCACATTAATTGAATGTATTTTATGTATTAGACCCATCAAACAGGAATTGGTATATTGTCTCACTAGAAACTAAAAACAATTCCGGTCAGATGAAAATACAGATAAGGATGAACCTTTAATTGGGAGATCACAATCAGTTCATTTTGGTCCCAATGTACAAAATGTATTTTATGTTATAAGGGACTACAAAGAGGGGTTTTTTATATCTTATAGAGGATCAAAATACATAAAACCATTAAAAATAATGAGATATCAATGATACGGTAAATGTTTTTCTCAATATAATATGTTTTTACTCATTATATTTTTTTTTCAATACAATATTAACATAATCTAAATTAAATTTTTGCCTACACATGTAGACATTTTCATATTTAGATGTTTATGTTACCAATCCCATAGAAGAACGTACTATAATAGAAGAACCATTTTGGATGAAGTAAAGGTAATGTTTTGATATACTTCCCGTTATTTTACTGGAAAAATTATATAATGAAATGTTGATTTAATTTTCATTATTACTTTTAGAGTTTGTTTATTTGTTTTAATATTTCTATCTATATTTCACTAATTTTATGAATAAAAACATCCATATTATTCTTCTCCCTCAAATACGTTTCACCCCTGTAGTGTTGGAATTTATCACATTCTTTCAAGTTCCACCCACTACCTTGTCAAGAAGTAAAACAACACTTCCTCTGCTCGATCACAAATGTAATCTTGTTGTTTGAATAATAAACTCATTTTTCATTTAATTAATGTATTTTTTCATATTTTTTGAATTTTTTTTATTTTCATTATTACTCACATAAGTTTTATTTTCATATATAGGTTGATTATTTTGTTCTATTTTGGGTTGTTTTTTCAAAGATGTACATTCCCTTGAGAGATTAGAATTCAAGGTTATCACTAAGATATTGAAAATAAGGAAATGAGTCATGAATTTATATAAAAATCATTAAAAGTTGAATTTATACTACATATTTAATTAATTTAATCATCATTTTATCTAATAGTTGTATGTTACGTTCCTTATAATTTTTATCTAATACTTATTTAGATTATTCAAAAAACGTTGGGGTATCCTATTTTCCATTACACTATTAACATCATGAAAAAATATAAAACATGTTCATTTTTTCCAATGTTACCATGCATTACATTTCCTTTATATACCTAAATTCCGACATTGAATATTGAGTATATTTTCTTATGTGGGAAATATGTTTTTTATAAGAATACACCAATTCAATATATAATGTTGGAAGTTTGAAAATTAAATTAAATTAAAATAATGGTAACATTGGTTGTTGATCTTTTTTTGAGACTTTGGGATCTGTTGGAATTAGTCTCAAATAAATCCAACACTCGATGAAACTGGTATGACTCCAATTGCTTCTTTTTATTTAAAATTGATATTAATTTTAGTAAAATGGATCAATTAAATACTTATAACAAATAAATATAAGTTTTAATATTTTTATAATTTATTAAAACAATCCATTAGTATTTTCATATGTGTATGAATCATATGGACCACAATCGGATACATAATTTCCCTGATTTAACACAAAGTGTTCGTTATGAGTTTAAAATTTACATTTTAGTTAACAAAAATGGTCACTCACTAAAAACCAATAAAACAAGAATAAATTATCTTTATAATTTATGAAATTTATTCATAATTTATTTACGACCTGTAAGAATTAGTATCATTTCAGAGTGACACAATATGTGACCAGTATGGCCCTAATGTGTGTTTCCTATTTTAAATTACATTTTAGTAAAAAAATAATAGTTACATAATTAGAAACTAGAAAACAAATTTGAATTGTATTTTTACTTTATAGAAAATTATCCATAATTTATTTTGGGCATGTAGGAATCAACTACACCTCAAATGATGAGCGGTGTGATTGGTATGAATCCAAATGTTTCTTTATATTACAAATTGACGTTCATTTTAGAAAAATCTGTAATTGATATAAAAAAATCCATTAAAATAAATTATTATTATATTTATAAATTTGAATAATGATCTATAACTCGTGTTTTAATAGTTGGGGTCATCCATAACTCAATATGATATACAATGTTCCCATTATGAACCAAATCATCAGTTGTTCGTTTAAATTTGACATTTTTTTAAATAGTTTCAGTCACTAGAAACAAATAACACATGTATAGATTTTATAGATAATTTTGTAATATTTCTCATATTCAATTATATTTTGTTGTACTATTATCACATAAAACAGGATTATGATGTGGCTGGTATGACTCAAATTGTTTGTTTCTAATTTAAAATTAAATTTTAATTAAAAATACATTTTATTTACTCAAAACCAAGAAAACCCATTTGTATTGTTATAATGCATTATTAGAATGATCCATATACCTTTTTTGGATGTGCATTAATATTATACACCTTCAACTAATGCATGGTTCGATCTAATTGACTCTAAGTACATCTTTTTATTTAAAAATTTCTTTAAATTTAGAAAAAGTGAAAATTAAAATTCTCAAAAACCTAGAAAACACATTTGTAATATATTATTACATTTTAGAAATGTTACATAGTTCATTTTTTATGTGTATAAATAATCCTATCCTCAGTCTGATACATGATGTGCCTGGTATTACTCAATGTGTCATTTTTATTTTAAAATTGACATTTTAGTTCAAAATTTTTACTCAATAAAAATAGAGAAATCACGCTTTGACATATTGATAATTTAGGATAATCATTCATAATTCAATTCTAATGTGTTGGAAAAAGTCTTATATCAAATAGACATAGATGTGACTAGTATGACTTAATGTGTGCTTTTTTAGTTTAAAATTACATTTTAGTTTAAAATTCAAGTGACATACTCAAACTGACTAAAATGTATTAAATTTTTTTTGAAACATTAGGTAAAAAATTCAAAATTTATTTGGGACATGTATGAATCAAATGATCTTCAATATGATACATGTTATTACTAGTGTGTCTCGAAGTACGTCTTTTCAATATATAGGTTCCATTTTAATTTTAAACATTCATTACATCACCAAATCTGAGAAAATATTCCTAATTGTTTTCTCATAATTATATCTACCATTGAATAGATTATTTTCCACCAATTTTTATCTTAAAATTATTTTGTTATTTTTATGTAGATAATTCTTGAAAATAAAAAATAAATTATGTGACATGCAAGAATAGACTACGTCTAAATCTGATAAACAGTGTTCCATGCATGACTCAAAGATTAGTTTAAAATTACCACATTATGTTTATTTATTTATTTTTATTTTTACTAAAATAATTATATATTCATCTTATAGGTGTGTTATTTTTCTCATGATCATGTGGTTTTCTCAAAAATGGTTTGAGTTGGGGATAAGGGCAAAATAAAAAGGAATATTGAGGATTTTTAAATGTATGTAATAATTTATAATTAATTTAATTGAATAATCCAATGTTTGAAATTTATATAATAAAATTATTTCTATTTTATTCTTTTGGAAACATATATTTCATTTAAATTCAATTTTGGTACTTGATTAGAAAGATTTATGGTGGTGTTTCTGGTGTTGTAGTGTGTTGTTACAGCATACTAAATGGGTGATCTAGTGTGTTTTGGTTGTACATTGCAGTATTACCCATTATCAGTTCATTTAATATCAATGATTAAGGGGTCCTTTATCTGTTCTTGAAGAAGAACGTATAAATTTTTTCCATTATCATCACTTTTAAAGTACATATAAAGGACCCATTTATCATCCCCTTTTTATCACTGATCAAGGATCCATTCTTCAAATATTTTTTTAGAAATGATTAAGTACTAGCTACATTAAACTCAGAATGGTATATAGTGCTTCTCTAGTTCTGATAAAAAAACCCATTTTTAACATTGTTAAATTCATGTATTGTAGTTGTATCACACGAAATTGCATCATCCTTTGCACCTTCCATCGATGATATTGTTCTTGGATCTCATATCTAAGAAAATAAACACTCATTCATTATTTATTAGTCCACAAATCCACCCCTAATTTTTGAACCCTTCATTTCCTGTGAATCCATTGAAAATATGAGGATCTGATTGGGCCCATTCCTTCCATGAAATGTCAAATCGCAACCCTATTGTCCAATGATGCCTACCGAGAAGAATTTATAGGAGTAAATAATAAGAAAAAGTATTAAACAATCTGCTGAAAAAATTTATCATCCAATAAACACAATTGGGATATCTAGGATAAAAAAAGTTTTACTAAATAATTAAACTGGTACAAATGAACATGCCAAGGTTTATCAATATATGTAAATCAATGAAGGAATGATTCTACTCAATAAATTTAATAAATGAGGGAGAAATTTATAAATTTATCAGTCTAACCAAGATATTAGTTTTTTCATAATTAAATAACATGTTATATAATGATTTAGAGGAGTTTTAGCATTCACTACACTTTGATCTCCTCTAATCAAGTGATTTATCAATGTCGGATGTGATCTTCCATCTAAAGGAGGAAAAGAGTCATTTAAATCCTCCTAGGGTTTATGAAACTAATATTGGATAATTATCTATAAATTTTTCAATATAGGAAATTTTTCATTATAATATGAATGAATTAATTAATTAATTAATTATTCTACTTAATATACCGCCAACAAAAACTTTATCAGAACACCCCATACCGATTTATTTGATGTTACATATAGGGTAAATGTCATGGTTTGGACTCAATCATGGTATAATATTTCTAATTCAATGTTAGGTTTAATAGTTATCACAATTTCATTAATAAACTATGTTTACGTTATATAGTTTATATTTTATATTATCATAAAAATAATTTCACGCACACCAGGCCTTGGAATCACTCATCATCATCGCACCTGGCTCTAAAAATATTAGTGGAAATATTTCAATGTAAAAAATGGCCAAAATGGAGACTCAACATCATTCCCTCAATTCAAATTTTCTTTCATAAGAGTAAAATCATTATAAACATCTTGGGATATTAATCCTACATCTGGATCTCATACTACAAATAACTCTACTTCAAATTTCAATATTTCCACAGCACTTAAACCAAGGGGATGCCCGATCAATGTAGGGTCCTCTCATATCCATACTTGATTTCCACCGGGAGGTCCCCAAAGGTAGCTCCATCATCAATTTCTAGATCTATCTAGTCAATTATGTGTGTATGATTATGCATGTATCTCCTCTATTGTGACACATGGAAGATATTGGGAACCCTCTCCAACTATGGGGATAATCTAAGGTGGTCAAATAACTCTCCAACCCTCTACAAAATATCGAACTAATTTTTGAACCTTGAGATAACATTCCTCCATAGTTGAACTGTTCAAATACTCATCATGGGGATACACTCATAAATATGTGGTCTCCCTATACAAAATCCAATGTCATACTATTGTGATATGCCTAATATTTATTCCTACTCTCGGTCATCCTTATCCGCTCATAGATAAACTTGACCTTCTCTTTCATCACATACACCATCTATGGACCCAACAGAGATGTATCAATGGTCTATTTCCAACAAAAAGGTTATCTACATGGCCTTATATAGAACTCCATAAAAGGTTCCATGCATGTATTTTAGTGGGAGAACTTTTTGTACACAAACTCTACCAAGAGAATTTGATCCTCCAAGCTCTAGATTATGACTAACACACATTCACTAAGCATATACAGAAACACCTAGATAGTTTACATGGTATTCACGTATTTAAAAAGGATAAATATTGTACTCATCCTAATATAGGTCTAGAATGCCTATTGGAGGCCTCTCCAGAACCATTACCTAAATTGCACATCACAATAAGAGAAAATAGTTGAGAGAACCCCATGAACATGAAAAATCTATTATATGTACCACTTCACCAAACTATCCATTGTACACTAATCCCGAATTGTAGGGATGTTTTTTGAATATTTTATTCAATAAACTATCAACCATAAGGTATCATGGCCCTTTACTATCTGTAGAATCTCTTTCACAAAGTTCATTGATATGTTTTCCCACTTCCACCATAATATATCAAGAGTCTAAAAAATATACTATAACCTGGTGCTTAGTCTTAAACTGATGACAGGTGAGGCACAATGAAACATACTCAATCATTCTATATATCATTCCAGACCACCAAAAATCTCATGATGTCCCCTTTACATCTTCCCCACACAGAGATTTATTTCCAATGGAGATGAGTGTAACTCTAACATCACCACTTGTCACATCATAACCAGGACCATAATTCATCCATATAAAATTATGACATTATTAACTTCATAATAATATCTATTTGGTAAACTCCTATTGATATATAGTCATGAAAGACCCCACAATAAATTTTTCCTTGCTGGGAGTCTCTCACAATATCCAAAAGTGGAGTATTTAATCCCACAAACAAGAGAAAAGCTTCTCCTTCTTGCTCCACCGATGTATTTTAATGTAAGAATACTTATCTGAAACCACGTGCACTATGAAATCATGGGATATTATGATAATGGAATTTCTTAACACAATTACCTTCCCAAGAGTATATAGTTTCTCATAGTCATAGTCTTACTGGACCTCCAACCAGTGCCACTAGGCCATGATCAAGTATCATCTCCTAAAGATGTACATGAGACTCTGATTGTATGAGTAAACCATAAAACACTACCTAATAAGATAGTACATTGGCATCCTCATGGACAAGACAACCACTTCTAGCTCAAGGTCATGATTTGTGCTTTTCTGCTTATAGGGTCTCAACTACCATGACCAATATGTGATAACTTTCTACCTATTCATCAAAACATAGTTGAGCCCTTATTATGAGGAATCTCAGTACACTATATACTCCACATGAGGATCTGGTAGTTTGAACATAGGTTCACTCATTATCCTCAACCCCAATTCATAAAAGTTACACTCACATTACTTATCCCTAGTAAAATGATTCCCTTTGTATTTCAAAGTGAGATAATTGGCTAAAATCCTATAGATGTTTTCCACAAACTACCTCTAGTGCCCTGCCAAACCATGGAAACATTTTAGCATTGACCTAAAATTAGGTGGATCCCAAGTATTATCTATTTAAATCTATGCTTTCTCTACATCTAAACCATGCATAGAAATGAAATTTCAAAAAATGTGAACCCATGTATCTAAAAATTTATGTTTTTGATATTGTTAAAATGTTGGTGCTCCAGAATAAAATATAGGACCCAACTAAATTTATCTACATGATCATCTTCTAATACATAATAAATAATTATTTCCTCAATGAAGACTTCAAAAAACAAGTCTATGTAAAACTTTATGATCTGGTTTATCAAATATAAAAACACTGCAGGGGAATTCATGACAACAAAGGTTATCACGAGAAATAAGGAATGTCCCTTGTAACAGAACAATTCCTACTCTTTAATATCTTCCTCACATACCCTCAACATGTTATAGCCAGAATTTAGATCAATATTTTATAACTATATCATGCCTCAAAATTGATCAAAGAGTTCATAAATCTTCATGAATGGGTAATTATTCATTATAGTCGGTTAGTTCATGCGTTGATAATCCATGATAACTTGAAAGATCTCATGCACCTTTTTCATGAAGAAAAATGAAGCTACCATGGGGACACACTAGGTTTGATGAAACCATTCTCTCAATGTTCCTCCAACTAATCTTGTAGCTCCTAAAACTCCGTAGGGTCCATCAGATATGAATTTAAGAAATCAATTATGTCTTAAGATGAAAGTTAATACAAAATCCATCTCCTACCTTGAAGGTGGTACCAGAACATCCATGGGGAATATATCCATATAATCCTTTATGACTGGAGGAATCTATATTCATAGATATATTGTTTCACCTAGGTATACACTATACAACTATTGGGTGATGGGTTGAACTCTTATTATTATACGACCCACTTGTCCCACCAAAAGATCTCTCTCACCCATAATAGAGAATCTTTATTCATCAATGTGAAAAAATCCAACACATCTATGGTAATAGTCAAGTTAGTACCACTCTATGAAAACCAATCCATTCCCATGAGGAAATCAAAGATTTCCATTCTGATTACCAAAAGGTACCACATCAACCTTTCTCCACCAAAATATATATTTCATTATAAGATGATAAAAGATATAGGATATAAGTTCCATGTAGGAACCTCAAAACTAAGTTGTTGTGGTAATGAATTTATTGGGATCTCAAGCTATCACACCAAGAGTATAGATATGAATCAATAACTTTAACCAATTTCTACTAACTATAATGAATTACTAGATAAAACATAGATCATAACTTTGATCATCCATAATGTCGCAATGTCATAATCCTCCATAGCCTCCTCTTCTCTATGGTTGTGACTACTATCTCCCTAATCTAGATTTTGGCCATCTGGTGATGGTGGAGAAGGATCTCATTGCTTCATCCACAACCCACCGCTCATCCTACTCCCTTACTATCTCCACCTCCTCAGGGGCCTCCCAACCCTCCTAGGAGATCCCTGGTCATTGTGCAGCCTCTACAATGGTTGTTCATCAGCTATTTGTTCATGCACCTTGGCATGTGTGCTTGGGTAGTCACTTACTTTGTCACCTTTCCTATCAAAATCATGCCACTTCCCCTCTCAAAGCTTCCATGGACCTCTTTGATTCCCTTGAATATGTACATTAGTCTGATCATAGAGAGGTCTCTTGTAGCGAGATCTTGTTGACCAGATACCAGATAGCCACTACATATGACTCAACCCTGTGATGCCAAGAGCGATCTAAAACTCTATAGAGTCACTCTGATTGTAAACTCTCATTGAATAGTTCAAAATCTAACACCTCAGTATATCTGGGGATGCACAATGGAACTACTCTAGCATATATCTCTTTACATATTCCTAGCTCAAACATCCATGCTTGGAAGTACCTGTCCTGAATCATTTTAATGGAGAACCTCGTAAGGGTTTTTAACCTCATAGTATACTTTTCCACCATTATCCATTTCTATTGTAGCTCCCTAAGCTTAAGTAATTTAATTGAGAACATGTAGAAGGGGTATTACTCCTCAAAAAACAACAACCAGAATTCAGGCAATGAGAGTGTCGTCTCATCATGTATCTAGGAAATATAACCACACTAGTGCCTATCTACTTCATAGAAAAGTCTAGAATCCTTCGAAAAAACATGAATTGTTGGGGTCTAGATAAGATTGAAGATATAAACTGATGATTCTATCCAATCCCCCACTTCATAGGGATCTATCTAAACATGAAACTTGAATGTCCTCTGGAACTAGAACTTGTGGAGGGTGTTAATCCAACACATGTACATTGCATACCTAGCAGGTATAAGGTATTTCTCAACAAGTGGGGTTACTACAACCTGACCACCTAAAGGATGAATATTTCTGGATGGACAATGAATTTAGTCATCATTTCTCAATGAATCATTATCATGATCCAGAACTATTATCCTCACTAGCTGGTGGTCATGGAGGAATCCTAAAAATTTAATCAAGATGTACCATGTTCAGAAGATCATATATATATATATATACAATGGGGATAATAATCAATAATAATTATGAAATTATTGATACTATATGACACATTTAATATTGATCCATTCAAACAATTTATATGTATTCCAATTCGAGTAGCATGATGTCAACATGTTACTGAATGGATATGTTAGCAACCGAACCAACACTAGATTCCCTAGCATTAGAGAGTCCCTCGAAAAACATTGAGATAATTTCCCTAATTCCCATCCAATACTTCCTAAGGGGGCTACACCAAAACTTTTCCCATGTAATGAACTACTCTGGTACCAATCATCCATGACCCTACCCTAAATGGGTGTGAGCTGAAACTGCCCCATGGTTGTCTCTATAGGCCAGGGGTGGTTAAAAGCACCGATAGACATAACTTAAAAGGGAATTATTTAACAAATATATATTTACAAATAGAACATATCATCACAATGCTAAAGGGTATAGGATTAATAATAATAAGATATAATTGATATAAATTTATCCCTACAAGTAAAAAATCTAGGGTGTACAAAAGTAAGATAGTGTGAAATGAAAAGTAGTGGGAAAGTATAAGCACCCATCCCAAAATATGTCCCAAACTACGAAAAATATAAGGTAAAAGTGCCTAGAGAGACTACATCTTGATCTCTGAGCTCCTACCACCATACATGGTCAAAATTATCATGTTTCTTAACCATCTCTATAGTCACAGTCGGCCATTCCATCATCTGCTTAAGACATGACACATGCGGGAAAATCCCATGGAGGTGTGAGTGGATACATAACTAGAATGATATCAGATTATATGTATATAACCTCATTTGAGAATGGGGATCTCTACCAACCGAGGGGGACTACATATCACATCTCTTCCATCTATAGTAAGAGAATTTAAAATCCATCAATAAGGATACTTATATATATATATATATATGATTAGTAAAACTAAATATAAATGATAGACAAATTGGATCACCATCTAGCATCCCATCCTACTTAGAGAGTCTCCAACAGTTCCAAAAGACCATCACTAATGCCCAGCATCTCACATGTCTTCCATTAAGATTTCACTAGGAGGCCCATGCCTCACCACTAATCCACATAGATGACGGGGAAAAATATAAAAAGTATAAGACCCACACCCTAGTATACCAGGGGGATCCACTCAATATGTATCAAGAGATGACATGAACTCAGATGAGACATAGGGATTCCACTCTAGTGTCAGGAGGACATGTTCTCTATTCGATATGGGATTCAACTATATAGATAGAGGAACAATGAGAAAGTTGATGTGGGGATCCAATATATATTTTGAGCACCCACACCCAGGTGAATTTGGTTGCTCCACTATAGTGTCATAAGGACCTGTACCCAATCTGATATGGGGGTTCCACTTGGTAGATAGAAGATCCAGGCCCAAGTTGTTGTGGAGTTCCACTCTATAGGTCAAAGACCCACACCATGGTGCATCAGGGGGGGGGGGGGTAAATCTTCTCTCACAAGGGACCTCACCCTATCCGATTAGGGGCTCCCAGCAGTATATAAAGGAAAATTCTTGAGCTGATGGGGGTTACACTCTATTGTTCACTGATGATCCTTTACATAATCACTATCATTATTGGGTGCCTCCTAAATAAGCGTCATCCCCTGAAAATATCACATAATATACAAAAATACACAATAGATGGAACTATCACACTCTACATGAAAAACATTCATGATATTATTCTCATATAAAAAATATGAATCCAAATAAAGGAGATATGAAAGTTGAATGATTCCTCAAAAAGAACCAAGGGGTGAAGAACATGTGAGGATACCCACACAGTGTGTAGTCCTGTTCTATTACATGTATGTGTCCCTGATGGTTCATGTATTTCTATCCATGTATGTTTACATGGAATATAGTGGGTATACACGGCATATCTGATCCACTCAAGGTCCTAGAAATTCATTTTTTACATGTTTGTGAACACATGACAAGTATTTTAATATTAGTACATGTAATGTCCCTAAACATAGTGTTCCACCTGTGTTTGTGGCCATTTCCATGTTCTATGGCACATGGCCGGTGCATGGTCGTGTCCTTACACATGGGTCATGCCCATGTGCTTCTCAATAGGGCTCATCAACCCTGGGAAGAGCTACATAGCGTGTTAAAGACCTTAATGTTGTCCCATCCTTATATTTTTTATAACCCTAACTTAAATTAATTAGGTTCTATATGTCGGGTGTTTATCATTATGCATGTTGTGTAGTTTTATTTTCACAAAACATCATATCTATGCTGAGGCATCCAAATATTGTTATTCCACCATTTTATCTGGATTCACCTTCCATAGAAATTGGTTGATCTACACTACAACTAGTGATTATGGCCCTCCTATGGCTATAAATCGGTATCCAATTGTGACACATAAATCTCACATAAAACTCCATCATATCGTGTCCCTCCTGTTACTACTATTGATCTTAGATGTCAAATCCTTGAAAACAAAAACCCACTATAGAACTATTCATCCCCAAATCCACCCTTGATCACTGATCCCTTTGTCTATAATGAAACCATTGTGAATTAATGGTCTCATCGGTCTTGGTCCCTCCTAAAAATGTCAAATCATGACCCCATTGTCCAATGATGAAAACCACGCACACTGTGTGGTATAATGTCACATAGAAAAGTGTTTGAAAATCCATTTCCATGATTATTTGGCCAATGAATAGAATTGGGATATATGGGTTAGAAAATAATTTAATAACCCATTAAAATGGAATATATTTGGATGCCACAATTCATCAATTGAAACATATCAATGTTGGAATGATTCATCTCATCAACTTAATCAATAAGGTTTAATCCCATGAATAGAAAAATTATACTTATAGATTGGTTATGTCATTATCGAGGGACACAACCTTAAAGGATTTAGAGGAATAACTAGTTTCAATGTTCTTTTGTCTTATCAGATCCATATATTCCTCATCGTCAGATGTGATTCACCATTGGAAGGAGGAGAAGAGTGATTTGGATCATCCAAAGGTTGATGCAACTAAACCTTGAGGAATCTCAATAATGATTTATTTATACAAATTTAAGTTAGATAAACGAAAGAATGAGTGAATTTAATAAATTAATTAATCAATTTAATGCATAACCAATGGAGGTTTTAACTAAATTCCTAGGTTTAACTCTTTTTAGGTCACTCCTATTGTAAACATCTCATTCTGGACTCAATCATGGTCTTTTCATATCCCAAGTTTCGATGAATAGTTTTCTCATTTTCTTTAAGAAACTCCATGTGAGTAATATGTTTAATATTTATATAAAATTAATTCTAGATACACTGGGCCTTTGAATCACACGATGTCTAAGCATCTGGAATCGAAATTATATATATAAATAATTTAATTTTTTACAAGGAAACAACTAGGTCTCTACAATAATAATATATTTGGGGTGTCTAATTATATTTCTTAACTACTATAATTTTTTCCATTTTGGTTATTTTTTGTAGACTAAAATAAAATTTATTATGTCATATCATTCATATGTACTACTAATGATTTTTAATATGATCAATACACTGGTTAGATTCTCTTTTTATTTGTATATAAATGTACTTTTTGAAAAGTGTTTATAAGATAACCCATATTATTTATATACATTATTTCAGGATTTATTGAAAAAAGGTGCACATAAAAAATCCTATATGACCATGAGGCCTTGTGTATTTGGGAAATTAGGTATATATAACATAAAAATTAATCTTGTATACAAAAAAATTATTGGACGCCTTCTTAACCTTATCGTAAAATTACATTTCTCTTTTAAAACTGCATGGGATAATCTAGAGACATATCAAAGTAAAGGGAGATATATAAATATTAATAAGGGAAAAACAAAGAATAAATTAAACTTCTTCATGTTTACCAAGGGAAATATCAAGGTAACATAAGAAGGGATACAATCTTAATCCTCGCCCATGAATCATGATATAACATAATTGTAGAAAGAATCCATGGGAATATGGACTAAACATAAATCATTTCATGGATAAAAAGAAGCACATCATCATATGGTAGATAGTATACCATAATAGATTATGTTTACTCTATAATATCCACTATTTATTCTCATTAGATTAAAAATTACCCAATGCATTACAACACTATCTAGGCTCACCCATCATAATATGTACATGCTCACGTGTGACACATGGATCATTAATCATAATGAAATATTTCATCAAAGTTGATCTCATGATTAATGAGTATGGGGTTTATACATTGCAGACACCAATAAATGAACGATAGTTACATCTTCATGAATACCTTTCGGTATAAAATGGGATGGGTATTCCTATATAATTGTTTAGCATGTAAAATCATAGTTAAAATTTAGAAGATATAATTTAACAATGTTTGTTGGATTAAAATAAAAATGAGAGGATATTATACAATGAGTGGGTGATTTTTAATGATTTGGTGGAGATTATAAAGATTTTGGGGGAACCTTAAGTGGTATATAAAGAGTTGTGTTAGGAATAATTTCAAGATCAAATAGTTTTTAGTATAGTGGAATGGGATTTTGGTTGCGTTTATATAGAAAAAGAGTGGGGAAATCATTATTAATTTACGAACATAGGATTTAGAATATATATGATAATGAAATATAAACAAAAAAACCTAGAAATTTTTTATCCATTTTTTACCTAAATTTAGTATTTTAATTATCATACAATTCAATGAACTGATTTCATTAAAATGATACACTTACTGATGTGGAAGTGCCTCTTTTTACAAAACAAATACATTTAAAATATTAAAATACAATTTAGATTTTTGAAGATTCATTAATATTTTAATAAAAAAAATAACCTCAAAAATAACATTATTTTAAATTATAAATATATTTTTTTGTTGATACCATTTAGGAAAAATATTACATCACTTTTAAGTCATTATCACATCATAATTCATACAGTATATTTATACAGTGTTTAATTTTGATCCGCAAATTCGATTTTCTATTAAATTTATTAAGAAAAAAATGATTGGTTAATTTCAACATAATGATTAAAGAATTATTTAAATTTTCCAGATAATGCTTTCTTTAAGATAATTTATGCTTTTTAATCAAAAATCCCATTTTTTTTATAAAAGAAATTTAAAATAACAATTTTCTCACATATATAAAAATTACTTTCGTCATAATAAAATTATATTATCATTTATATTTAATAAATAATATTTAATAATAGTATTTTGATAACATATCATTCATTTCAATAAATCCTTAAATTCTTCAAAAGTTGTGTTTTGATTAAACTAAATATTTCCAAATACAATACAATATATGTTTCATCAAATCAAAATACAATATTTATCTAAATCATAACATAATTTTTTTAAATTTATAACCAAAGAATAAATAATCATTACTTTACTATTGTATAAAATAATCATTCTTTTAGGGACTAGTTACATATTCCTTTATTATACCATCCAACACCCTAAGGGTAAGGTGTTCTTTGGGGTGATTTTAATAGGTTAGTTCTGTATACATGGTTTCATCCATGATACTAATGAGCTTAAGATTATCACATTAATAGTTTCACTCATGATTTAGTGGTTTAATCTCAACATGGGATTTCTTAAGAAAAAATCTTCTTATTTATATCTCCCTTTGAAGATCTGCAAATTTACATCCTAAGGTTTGATCGTGCTGGTTGAGTTCAATGATTATTTGATCTGTAACAAATAGATTTTTTCATAAAATGTAATATATACTTCTAGTTTGATGATTTTAAAATATCTATATTATCATATTTATCAATTATTAGAATTTTATAAATCAGTTATAGTATATCTTATAAGGGTTTATAATTACAAAATGTGTTGATATGTTTTTTACAAACAAGTTACATATGATGGAATTTAATTTAATAAAAAAGGAACTTCACTTATAAAATATTGGGTTGTTATATTCATCAACACTTCAGAAATTTCACCATACAATTTTTTATATAATACATGAAATAAAATTAAGGTACTTTTATTTCACTATCTTCAAGTTCCCATGTTACTTCCTTAAAATTTTAATTTGTCCACAGCACATTGAGAAGGTGACTTATCTGGTTTTGTATAACATTATCTATATTATCTAATATCTTCATGGGCTACTACTCGTATGAATGATTCCAACTACAGATTTAGTACTTGTGAGGGTTCTGGTATGTAATTTCTGAAGAGATATATGTGGAACACATCATTTATTTTAGATAGTTTATTATAGAGCAGTAGTAGATAAGTTAACATTTCAGTGCGATCAAAAATATTAATTGGGTTGATGTATCTTGGACTAAGTTTACCATTCTTCCCAATCCTCATAACCTTCATCCATAAACATATATGAAGGAAAATTATATCAATGAACATAAACATAAGGTGTGTTTGATGATTTTCTCATATGATGTTGCCTAGATTGAACCTTCTCTATCATCTATTGGATAGGATCAAGTCTCATCACTTCTACTCTCCAACATCAACCCATCATGTCAGAATCTAAAACCTCATAACATAGAGAGCAAAATAAAGTGGAATTTGAATTATATAGTGGAAATTGTTGTTATATTAGAAAACGTGGGGGGGAATGTGTTGATCCCAACATTCTTTGAAATCCTTGTAACAATATATGAACATTTCCTCTAGAGTTTTACTGAACCTTTTAAATGGACCATCCATTTGAGGGTGATAAGAAGTGTTAATACTTCGTTATCTTACTAATACATTCTCAAGGATTATCTAGAGCCTTTAGGTAATATCAAAATCCCAATAAGATACAATAGATATATTAACCCCATATATCATTAACAATTCCCTTATCTATATCTTTGTGATATGGTGAATAGAGAAATATTCTTTGATATCATTGAAATTCAGTGACATGGAAAGGTTATTGACTAACATTAACAAGGAATTATATCCATTATGTGTCCTAGGGATTCCACTGTTAATATTTATGGTTATGTTTTCCCATTTTTATTCTAGTATGGGTATTGGTATCACATACCCTTATACTTTTTCTATTCTTCCTTAACTTGTTTCAATACCAACAATCGATATACAAATTACAAAAATCCCGCTCTACAAGTAATCCCACCATTAGTTTTCTTAAATTGTCTACATATATTATTTCTTCTTAGATTAATAAAGAATATTTATTTATGTCCATAATTCAGAAGTTTTCTTCTTGTTCTATTTTTTATGTGACACATATTTAAGTCCCAAATCGTATAGATCAATTGTTAGCAAAGTTAAAATCTATAATATTCAGCTCCATATTCTGTATAACAACATCATATTATTTGAACTATTTAACCTCTCACGAATAGATGGTGGAACAATTTGTTATGAAAGGTAGAATGGAGATACTTTTCTGATTTCTATATTAATACTTTTCATTTCCATTATAATTTACTCTATTTAAATCCTTATCATAGATAGGGCTATGAGATCATGTCTTCTAAGAGCATCCTCGACATTGTTTTAATTATGATATTTGTAATGGATATATCAGACATAATCATTGATTATATCTAACCACCTATGTCAGTTCACATTGATATATATTTGTGAGAATATAAACATCATACATTTATAGTTCATATATATGTCATAATTTTCACTCTAGATATAATTTCACAAAATAAACCATAAGAACATCAAAGATTCCAGATCAATATTATATGTTGTTTTGTTTTTCTTATGGATCTTTAATTTGTGGGAATAAAAGGATATAATTTTTTCATCTTTTATGAATACCAAACTCAACTCGTTTTTGGATTCATCTATGTAGATCACAAATCCATACCCAGTAGTGGATAATATGAGAACATGTCTAGTGATAATACACTTCTTCATCTATATAAATCATTCATCATTCCAAAAAAACTAAACTCCCATCCATGTAAAATTGTCTACTGGGATTGATAATCGTGATAAATTTTATGAAAATCCTTGATAGTACCCATCTAATCCATGGAAACATTAGTTTCAGTCATAGTAGTTGGTCTATCCCATACGTTGATTTCAACTATTTTTTAAGGGTCCATGGATAACCCTTTGACTAGTGATAACAGACCCTACGAATGATAATTTATCCTGGTATAACATCGATTGGGAATTCAACCAATCCTTTAGGATGATGAAAATTAAAAATCTTTTGGAAACACATCAATTATTTCTCTTATAATGGTATGGTAATTAAGGATTTTATTTTCCTTTGTCTCAATCATTTTATCTTGTTACACATGATAATAATAAAATAATACCATCATTGAGATCATGATACCAAATGTGACTCATCTTCCCCCTTATATGGTTATGGAATTAGTTTTTGATTCATTATATTGTGTGTTAATTCCTTATCATAGTAATTTATGTTTTCTCTATAAAATGAAAAGTAATATAAACCCAGAAAATCATTTAATTACACTAAAGTAATATTCCTAATATTATTAAGAAATTTCCCAAATGTAACATATATTGAAATGATAGTCACAATTTACCCCCCAAATATATCAAATTATTTTGGGGTGGGGAATCAATATTCTTATAAGAAAAAAAAGATATACTAATATTGAATGAATTGAAATACATATTGAAAATCAAAACACTTGAGTATATGTTACATGTAATTCAAAAATAATGATATGTATGAACATATGAATTTTTTTCCCTTGATCATGGAGATCATTGGTTTTCATCATGCTTGTTGTACCATGGATTATAGCATTGGTAAGGATAACTCCCAACATCATAACATTATTGACATATAATTTTTAATTTTTCAATAGATTTAAATTTTTATCTATCAATTTTTTTACTGAACTCCTCATGTTTTCATGGGGATTTTCTAATTTATGCCATATTTCTATGTACATAAAACATATTTAATTCCATTCATGATATTTCCTTTGGTTACTCATTTTCTATTTAAGACAAATAGGGAATTGAATATTTTTTCTTTTATCTCATTTATAATATTACATTCCTTGAGAAACTATCCTTATATTTATAGTACTATTTGGAAATTCAACTATGTGACAATTTATACTTGTGATTTGTTATAGATGGTTCAAAAAAACCACAAGATGTCTTAAATTTTTTTTTATCATTTACGGCATTTCATTTGGACATACATCAAATTTCCGATAACATTGGTAGTTGACTCTATTCTTCCAATTAATAGAAATTCAAAAAAAAGTAATATTTTGTATGGATGTATTCAAATTATAAAATACATAAATGTAAGTTATGATCATTGAATGAATTACTAATAATTTACATATATTCTTAATCATTTGAATTTTTAGGTTTCAATTTGTGTTATTCATGATCTATTTCCCAACATGAAATATTTTGGACATTTGTGTTCCCATAATGATGGGTTGTAAAGATATTTTTAATTTAAAATAAAATACACACTAGAAGTGTTATTCTAATTATGCAAAAAAGTCATATTAACATGCATTAGGTAATGAATAAGTCTGGCATGATGCACCGTTTTAAGGGGTTCTACCCCTATATACATCTTTTTAATAGCCACGCCCACTTTCAATACCCAGATAGAGGTGTATTTTCATAGGAAAAAATTATTATACACTTTAAAAAAATTATAGATTTTTTTTAGTCTTTTACCTTATTTTTTAACCTGATTTTTTTAATCCTAGTCAAAAAATGACTTGACTTTTCTCTGATACTAACAATTACAACCCATATTTTTAAGTTACTTTATTAAGGAACTTATTAAATAATTGAAAAAATAAAAAATCCCAAATTTTCATCAATTATATTTTAATTGCAAACATAGATACATATATAATCAAATGAAACATGAATATAATGAAATTAATTAATACTTCCTAAACATGCTCCTAAAATTCCATTGTTATTTAAAATCTTCATGGGATAACTTAAGGGAATATATAATAAATGTGTGAGATATAATTCCAAGTGATGGAATAAAAAAGCAGAGTATAAGATAAAGTCTAACATTTCATCTAGAAGACATATCAAGGTATCATAAATAGGTTGTGAATAATAACCCCGAATAGTGATACATGATATAACATGATTTAAAAAATGCTACAAGAGAATGTGTGGACAAGAAAATCATTAAAAATATATATGTTGAGTCTAACTACTCGGAAAAACTTACATGGTAGAAATAGTCCCATAATGGATTATTTTTACTCTCAAATCCCGTACATGACATCTAATGAGCCAAAAACATTACCCAATGAACTTGATCATTATCGGGGTGCACTAATCATAATATCTACATTCTCATGTGTGTAACATAAATCATTAAACAAAATGAAATATTATATCCAATTTAATCACATGGTTAAGGATTTTGGTGTAAATACATGAAAGTAGCTAATAAATGTATGATATGTGCATCTAGCCGAATAACCTTGAGGATATGTTTGGATCGATATTCACAATACAATTTCTCAAACTAAAAAATTGTTCTAAAATTCTAATAGCATAATGACGGTACTTAATGCTTCATAAAAGTGATTAATGAGATTAAAAGGGTTATATAAAATCATGGACATAATAAGATTAGAAATTTGAATATTTAGAAGCATATTCCCACATGATGATTTGGAAAAGAGTCATAATTTAAGGGACTTTCATGAATAAATAGGCGGAGAGGATCTATTACCTTGAGATGTTGGTTATTATATCATATTAGGGGCTTTATAAGTTCTTGGGGGAACCTTGGTAAGAATATTGAGAATTAAAAAAATCATTTAACTAATAAAATATTTTTGGAGGATTGTTATGGTAGTGTGGGTGGGTTTATCTAGAAAAAAGAGACTATAATATTTTATTATTTTCTAAAAATAGGTTTTGGACTCTATGTGATAATGTAATAAAAATCACAATACTTCTCATTGTTTTCCCCTTGGTTTCTAGGAAGTTAGAGTGGTTTATATTTTTATTTTCAATTTTAACAAGATATATCATGAAAATAATACCATTGGTGATGTCTATCTGATCTATGTTTAAAATTAATTGGTAATAAAAACATAAAATATAATATTGGTTTCGTAGGATTCATTAAGGGTTTACGAAAAATAATAAAATTACCTAAAAACATTTTTTTTAATTTTCAAATATATATTTTATCTTGGATACTTGTTATGTAATATATTACATCACATTTGGTTAATTATTACATCATAATAAAAACAATATATTTATACCGTATTTAATATTGACACTAAAATTCAATTGTCTCAAAAAATTATTAAAAATTTACCTTTAGATATTTTCAAAATAATAATTTAAGGAATGATAATTATTTTATACATAAAATTATCTATGTATTAAAATTCAATATCATAAATCCAAATCAATTTTTATTATCAAATACTGGTTTTTTGACATAAAAGATTTCATACCCACATTGGTATTATTTCTGACTTTGTAAAATCCTATTATTATAAAAATTTAATAAAAATTATTTAATAATAAATTTTTATAAAAATTATATTCATTTAAAAATTATTATATTAATAAAAATGTGTGTTATTACTAAACTACATATTTCTCCAAAAATAATTTGGGCCCCGTCATTTTAAAATTCAATTCTTATCAAAATCATTATTTAATCATCGTAAATTAGTAATAGAAGGATTAATAAAATATTTTTTTCGAATGTATATAAATTAAAATTGTTATAATCAACCAACATATCTCTTTATTACAATAGTGAATTCTATACGGGTGGGGTGTTCAATGTTGAGAATATTATTGGGTTTTTCAGTCTATATGGTTTGGGTTGTGATATCAATGATATGGAACTACTCTTGTAAGTGGTTTTATTCGTGCTTTAGTTGTTGAGACTCATTATAGGCATGGTCAAGGAAAAATCCATGTGATGTTATATCCCAGGTAATCTTGGATAAATGAGATTCATGGTGTAAGATGCCTCAAATAAATCCCATCAATTCATTCATTTTTATCAATTGTAATTTATCATAACCTTTAATGTCTAAAAATAATATTATTACTATACAACAATTATATTATCAATGGTTAATATGCTTCCCAGTCATTTAAATATAATAGGATATGACTTATAAAACTAAAAAATAACTAAATTTGTGGATGTAGTTTATAAAATCACCTTACATAATATGGAATGTAATTTTATAATATATGGAACTTCATTTGTAAATTTTCAGGTCAATGTAGTTTACTATTTCAACAAGAACCCTTATCTTTTCCCATATCCCTCCCACTCTAACTTTTTTATTTCATGATGGGAGTTAGAATTCATTATTGTTCATCAAAAATATGCCACATATATATAAATATCTATTTAAGTGTATCAATATTCTTGACATGATCATTAATAGAATATGTAAAACCATAAAATTTTTGTGTTACACATTAATTGTTTTCTAGAGCACAATATATGTCTTCAATATTATTTACTTATTTTTTTACGCCATTAAATATTATAATTTAACACATATTTTCCCTCTTTTATTTGTTGTATATATAGTTTCGAATAATGTATTACTCTCTTGAATTTTTTATTTTTAATCTTCCAAATATCAATTTCATTAAGAGTATCTTCTAATTCGATTTTGAGTCCTATTACAATATTAATATAAATTTTACAATCATCTATTTTTTGTAGTGGTAATTTAACTATGATATATTTTGGAACTTACTCATTAAGGATATTAGTGTCTTAAACTTTCTTCATATCAGATTCATCTATGCTAATATCTTTAAGGGATATAAACTTCATCTTTTTAAGGGATTATTTATGTTATTTCCTCTTTCCTTTTATACCCTTTAATGATTTAATCAAGGGTTATTCATTATTTCCATTAAATCATAACTTATTTGGGGACATTGATGTGAGATTAAAAATATTAGAACATTTAAATCAAGAGAGTTGAGGATTTACTTTTACTACTCTTTTCCACTTTTTTGGATAAAGGAAAGTAAAGAAAATACCACATCCCATTCCCGTTTATTAAGATCATCCTGAAATGATATTTTCTTCATCACCTTTTACACCACAAAATAAGAACTATCATTTTTCATGTTCTCATCATCCTTATTATTCATCTTTTATGAAATAAGTGTATTGTTATGTCTACATATAATTAATTCTCTTATGTATGCCATTTATCATCAAGGAAATTTTATTGAACTACAATGGTAGTCATATTGGGATCTCATCACGATCATGAAATCATGGACAATTTATTTGATTACATGAATATCCTAAAAATATATGTTAACTATATAAAAATTCAATGACAAGCTTGTTTGGGTGCACCATCATTTCCTCATACTTGTTCAAGAGCACATTAATTTATTCTTCTCACACCATGGAATCAATTTTGAATATTTTCTTGAGTTTTTACCATATGGAATATAATGATTTCTAACAACTCACTTTCATGTATATAGAATTGAATAATTATACAATAGAAAAATTGACTCATTTGGCATCAAAATAAAGCTCTCTTTGTTCATTATTATATAATTATTTAATATTCATGTTGGTCGAAATCACATGTATTGATGTAATTTAGTTATCCATTCCCAATAATAGATAAAAGTTTTTCATGAGCCAAAACCTTGGTCCGGAATTTTTTTCATGAATGATAATAATAATATTATGGTTTTTTACTACATATATTTCATTAGAGACATTATACACTACAATGAATCATTACAACTATAGAGCATATGAGTTATTTTTATGGTAAATTATGATTGCCCATATTTTTCATAAAAGATTTTCTTAAGAAAATACTCTAATAAAAATTTTATTTAAATGATTTGATGTTTGGTGTCCTAGAAACAAGGTATATTATACATGATGTACATAGATAAAAATACATAATTTAAGTCTCCTAAAATTCTCATTAATTATTATTTCCTCTGGAATCTCACTATAAATGATTTCTTGGAGGACATACATAAAATAAAAAGGGTTAGAAAAAATCCAAGGAGAATAACAATTGAAACAGAATGTACAAAATCATAAAAAATAAAAAATATGGCATAACATAATATCATTACCATGGTGATATTAGAAAAAAAAGAAAAAAATTTCTGAAAAATGAAAATTATACATTTATAGGCATATCAGTATGGTTTATAACCAATGTTTCATAAAAATTATTACTACGTTTTTTATCCAAGGTATCCTGAAACATTAAAAAATAATTATTCCAAGGTATCATAGATGTTTTATCTCAACAGATTAATACATTACCTCACTTATTAGAGTTATATAAGGGAACATCATTCATATGTGTAATTTTATGTGTACCATATATATCATCAATCATAATAACATATTTTGTCATCTTAACTCACTAGTAGGGAATTCTGGTTTCATATTTGTATATCCCCAATAAATGATGTATGGACACTTTTATTTTATTACACATGAATTAATGTATTGTTTTTTTGATAACATAAATGTTTGGCCTGGAATATCAAAGAATTATTTTGATAGAATTACGTTTTTACATAACAGTTTGTGGAATTATATTAAGGATGTATAAATTTAGTGTCTCATTAATAGAGAATCAATTGGTCCATAAATGAAAAATTTAAAAAACATGAAATAATAATAAATAAAAAATAAAAAATTATTATAAAAAAATTTCTTATATTTAGAGGATAATGGAGGAATACAACCCTTACCATATAGGGAATCATCTTTATTCTTGAGAAGAGATCATTAAGCCCTTAAAATGTCCTTAGAGAGTATCCTGATATGGATACTAATATACTATTCATGATCAATGGATTTGGAGTTTACTGGAATGGTTTAATGTGTTGTTATTTATAGATAAATAAGTAGAATAATTAAATAATTTTTAAAAATATATCTTTTGACTCTAGGTTATAAAAAATCTAAAACCATTGCCTTCACATGGTTTTAGCCAATGGTAGTTGACACATAGTTCCTAGATTTTATTATTTTGCCTTTTAGGAATTGGAATCCTTTAAATAATATTATTTTTGAAGTGGAAGTGATTCTTATTCATAAATAATATTTTTTAAAATATTTAAAAAAAATTAGATTTGAATGGTTTGTTTACAAATTTTTAGAATTAATTTTCTATTGATATATTATATTTTAATTAAGAAATCCATTTTTTAGAATGAATTTTTATTATTTATTACAATATTATTAAGTCATTATGTTGTCTTAATAATTACATTATATTCATATATTATTTTAAATTTTACCCAAAATTTACTATAATAAAAAATTATTAAAAATGTATCATTGGATAATTTTGACAAGTTAATTTTAAGAACGACATCTATTTTATCCAAATACTTTTCAAAAATATAAATAATTTAAATTCTACATTATATTGTTATTTATTTAAAAAATATATTTATAAAATTATTAAATTTATAACACTTTGAAATAATATATATGAATGTATAAGTTTTTTTATTATTTATATTTGAATAAATATGTTTAAAATGTTTTTTATATAGACATTTATATATAATTTTCTAATTCATTGTCAGATATTAGGAAAATTTATTTTCTTTGTATCAATATATATTTTATCTTTTTCACCACATATTCATGTGTATTTAATCATTTATATAAGAGTGATAAAGAATATAATGATATGTGATTGATGTAACTAGTTTTTTATTTCTAAACAAATATACACATTAATAAAACATATGTTATAGATATATAATCCCTTATTACATCGGAAATTTCTCTAAGGTTATGGTGTGTGAGGGTTTTACTTTAATGTTGTAGGTAAGAAAATGTTAATCTGGAAGTGATTTTAATGAAATAAATATTCTTTGAAAAATAATTCCACATGAGTCTAATTTATTTGACCTTATCTAAAGACTTATCAAGGAAAAACATAATGATATCCCCTCCCCCTAAATCTATGGTAATTATAATTCCTTATAGAATTACTAATTAGATGAGTTTATGGGTTATCTCTTTTGTATCTACTATCTCCCATCATTGACCATTATATAAAATAACTGTAATGGTCGCATTATAATTGATTAATTACCCGCATTAATAATTCCCATATGTTACAATTAACAACAATTGTAATTCCAAACTTTCAAAATTCACAAGGGACATAATTACTGGTGGCCATATATGGTCATGTTGTAATTGTTATATTAATATGAAATACTATCAATCATGTTTTGCATTACACCTTACATAAACTCCATCATTATCAAACATTATCATTCCCTACACCAATTTCAATTGTTATATATATCTCGGGACATTGTAATCTATATTACTAATGATCCTATTTCATTTCACATTATTCATGGCATAAGTTATTTTCTTGGGAGTCTCCATGCCTATAATGTTTACCCTTTCGTGTTCACCATTCATTAGTGTTTATATATATGAATTGTTCATAGCTATTGTAGTCAACTTGTTATCTATATGTGTAATGAAATATAATAGACACAATATGTGATAATATTGTAAAAAATAATAAGATATTCATTCTGAAACATGATTGTTTTATTAAAAATAGATATAATTTTTGGTTTTTCACAATAATAACCTCAGATTGGGTGTGAATTACAGTATGTATATCATTATCAAATAACAACTAAACGACAGTATTTATTTAATTTTATTAGGGATAAACCTCCCCCACATATAGGATAAAATTCTATAAAGTAATTAAAATAGGGACAATATCAATTTTCATGGTTCACCCACGCTAGATAAATCTATGGAGCATGCAAAGAAAATTTTTCATTCTCCAAAATAATATCCACCTGGATAATTAGTTAGAATTTATAGAATCTTAAGTGATCCTCTAGGATTAAATCCATCACGTAGATAAATATCTCACACCTCTTACTCACAAAAATAGATTAAAACTTTTAAAAGTGTTTTCATGATATTCATGAACAACAAGTTAGTTCACCAAAATAGTGTTGTAACAATTCTTCCCCATGAACCTCTAAAAAGAATACCACCAAAATATCCTTAAATATATCTCTTCAAATATTTTAATTATTTCATTATTTATTATCTTCCAGGGGCCTACATGTTACATTTGATATATAAATATATCATTATTAAAATATTTAGAGAATCACCAGGTTGACCTATTGTTGTATAATTAATAAATATTTATATAGTGGGAATGTTTCATCTAGGACCGCCACCCCAAACTAAATTTCAACCCTAGATCTTTCAATTAAATCCTCAATTATCCACCTGAATGATAGAATATTTAAACATTTAAGTCTATTTACTCAAATCCACCATTAAATGACCATTACCATAAGAATAGGGAACCAACATCCATGAGTAACTACCTGGATTTTAGGCTATATACACTACTGATACCTGAAAATCATGTTATGTTGATTACATTGAAATAATATTCCATCCTCTACACCATATCATGGTGTAGTAAAAACTATGAAAAATTCCCTCAACAAAAATAACACCCTTTAAATGGTCTGAGACCACTCTCACCTTTACCATTTACATAATAAATTCAATATACCGATACTCTCTAAGAATATAACCATGACATTTGGGCTCACCAATATCATACGTAAGCAAGAATTGACATAAATCACTATGGTAAATAACATAGCTATAGTGGGTTTCTTCAATTTCGAAAAGGATTATAAATATCTACCATGGTATTCACCAGGGAATGTTCCATAATATCTGACCATTTTAGTTGACCTTATCATTTAAAAAATATCCCTTCACAATTTTCAATTTAATGCCTCTAACCAGGGGTTCAAAAAATACCAGGTTATGTTTCCCATTTTATAGAGGTTTTATTCCAATTAAAATCATTAGACATTATGTCATCGGTAAAAGATACTCCTCATTTTTCATTTCCACTTTTTAAAATTAAAATACATTATTCCCTAATGTGGAACCACTCTACTTGATGTTTTTCTACCACTACGACATAGATATTCATACAATGTCATGGTTGATCCTTAATAATCATTCTAGATACCATAAAAATTTCTATACCCTATGCCATGGTCTCATAAAATACTTTAGAAGTATTTAAAAATTCACATCATCATTCAAGTTAACAAACATTTCACTAAACCCAACCCTTAAATTGATTCAACTAATTTTTCTTATAATGGGGTTTGGTTGGACTCTAAAAAAATAATTATGATTATATTTAGGTATAATGGGGTTAGAGGTAATTAGGTTATATTTTTTTATTTTAGTGATAATGATATTATAATATTCTAGTGTATATGAAACCATTACCTATATTAATATCATGAATGAAACAAATTCCTTGTTGTATTTCATAACTATTAAATTTACCATTCCTCAATCTATTAAATTGATGTCCTTTGTGTTAACATTGTGTTGAGATATATTATATTATAAAATGTTTATATGGTATAAATTTTATTTTTTGGCTATGGGTGAGGAGGTAAAGGAATTAAAGCCTCGTGAAGTACTGCATGGGTACATGTGGTAATAAAATCAATGATATTTTTATGGGGGTAATTAAAGATTTATATTTTAAAGTGTGAGTTATTAAATATATATTTAATAAATTTGTAGTGGAAAATGTTTAATGTTATTTATATATAGATATAATATTAACCTTGGTTCTGATTTTATAGGATTAATTATTTTATTCATATAATCATTATTACACACTATTCACATTAATGCATGAGCATTAGAGGGGATGAACCAAATTATGGTATAAAAATAACACCATATTTAATATATTTATTATATATATAAGATATATTTTTAGGTGTTGTTGTGTAGAAATAATATATATTAATGTATTTCATTGGTTATGGAGTGAAGAATTTAATATTTGTTTATGTAATAATTAATTTCATAGTTATGGTTTCTCTTTATCCTCTTACATGGGTATATATTTTTTTGTATAAAAATGTATTAATTATAAATTTAAATTATTAGTTTTAAATATATCAATGATTAATATTTCACATTATTGTAAAGTTATTAAATATATGGATGATAGTTACTCTAATAGTAGTCATCAATCAATGGCATATTAGATGTTGTAATGGGATACTAATCTCGATCTTCTAACAGAACTATGAGATGTCTCTGTAGGGATCATACGCAACATATGATGTATATGAAAACCGTTAAACTAAAATTATGTAAAAAAAATTAATTTTACTAGTAACTATATTAAAAAACATGTGATATAATTTTTATAAAATAAATATCAATTAATTAATATTAATAAAACCGACAAATTATCACAACATTATAGAACAATTATTATACCATTTTTGTTTAGTTACAACACAATCACAAAAATAAAAAAACATTTATAGGTTAATGTAATATATTTCAATTACTTCAAAACATCTTCAAACATATTGGGTCTCTTATGTTATGAAAATATTTTATGGGTACCAATTAATCATTAAAGAAGATATTCGTTTTAGAGTTAGATATGATTAAATCCATCCTCTAAAATAGTATATATATCCCATTTAATCAATATTATAAGATATTTTTCTATGGATGAGTTTATAAATCTATGAATTATTTTAATTGGTTGTTTATAGTTGTTTTACCATTTCTCAGTCACTTATATATATTTTCATTAATTGTCGGTCAGTCATTTTAACTCCATTTATCCAAATTTTCTTAATTTTTACTCAGTTTTAAAACCATAACCACTTAATTGATTTATAATATTTTTATATTAAATTTTAAACATTTGTTTTTCTTACTATACTTATATAATTTTTAGTCCAAACAACATCTATATGTTGTTACTGTATGATTGAAGTGGTGTTATTACTTATTTAGTGTCTAGTCAGTTCAATGATAAATTTCATGTTATCTATAAATAAATTTGGTGATAACAACAAAAAAAATATTGAAGATGTTTTTATAATTATCCATTCATAGGGGAAAACATTTTCATAAATATTTGAGAAATATATTTTAAAAAAATGGAACCCACAAAATTCTCAAGAAAAATATAAAATCAAAAGTGTAACATGGAATCTAGGAAAAAATACTTTATATAAGAGTATGAATGAAAAATAACTTCAACTAAAAATCCATATATAATTGTGTTTTCACTAATTTAATCGGTATATATCATTTATTATAGGTAAACAACCACTAATGGATAAATATATAATTTTTCTGATAACGACTCGTAGGATCAATGAGATTTCATTGAGAGGGGGTGAATTAGTAATTTCAATTCCAAGTATTGTTTCACTATAAACAACATTCAATAAATGAAAATGTGGATAAATATATCACTATTACACACACTAAATCAGAAACATAAAATTTATTCTAAATGTTTTACGTCGTTCATTACTCAGAATGATCATGTTATCCTTAGTATGATCCAAAATCATCTAAGACCATACAATACACTATTAAAATAAATATTGAATACAAATATGATATATTTATCCTTTAACACATATTAAACAAAATATATCCATACTATGTTATTTACTACCTCACTAAAAATGACTTATTATCATTTTTTCTACAATTATAGTGACCATAACAGTATTAGTATTCCATCATGTATTCCATTATCAACTTATTTTTCTTCCACTTCTACATCTACAATAAAAAGTAAAATTATAATACTACTTTAAATATATATAATATCCATCATAATTCTCATGTTCAACTTATTCATACTTAACTATATACCCTTCTCATAGTTTGGATTTGAATTTTAAATTATTATTCAAACTAAAAATTACCTACTCATTATTTTAAAAAACACTCTCTTCCTATTAATTCATTGGACAATTCATGACATATTAGTCCTCATTTCTATGGTAAATGACTTTATAGATCCAATATAAGAATCCTTTTATTCAGAAAAATATCAACTCTATACAATCCACACGAAATATGGATAATTCTTCATAACATGGATTGATAATTCTTCATCATGATGTATTTTAAATTATTTTTAGAACTCCACATGTTCCACAAGTTTATCCCTAGTGGTAATACATCGTTTTATTCTATCTTCATTAAATTAATTTTGAAATATATTCAACACAATATTCTTATATTCCCTTTTCTCTCTTTCCCATTATATATAGGAACCTTTTCCTCAAACTATGTAATATACCATTATGTGAAACTCTAGGTTTCAAATACCATACAGTATCCAATGTATTATACGTCTCTCATAAAAATACCCTACGTGATTTAACCTATTTATCAAAACAACATCTAAAGGTGAATAATATTGTGGTAAGAACCATTTCCATTCCCTAAAAACTATTATTTATTTTAAAAATAATAATCCATACAAAACATATATCACCCCATACATTTCATCTCTTTTTTTGAAAATTTTGAAAAATTCTTAAATCTCAAGAAAAATAACAGAGATTTTTTCAAATTATTCTTGAGCCTCATTACCTCCAACAAGAATATATATCTACAAAATAACCATATGAATTTCATATTTTATAGTTCATCCAAAAATTTCCTGAATATGTTATATTTTTTTATAGTCTAGCATATTTCTTCCATTATATATATACCTATAATTTAAAAAACTGATATCTTGAGAAAAAATTACTTTTTTAAATTCACACACCATCTCCACATGAGTTTCATATATGAACACAGTAAGGTGATGTATAATGTACTTCAATTGTCATCAAACAATAATTTTTGACCTCTAAACCCCTTTATTTTCTACATATCGTACTAAAAACTCTAAAATAACTTCAACATAATTTAAGAATCTTATATCTATAACATCCCTAGAAAATAAATAATATGACATCTTCATAATTATTAATATTTTTTATTTAAATATTAATTTTAATTTAAAATGTATTTTATGTTCGATAGCGTACTCGACACGCCACGACAACTTTCATTGAAATCATACATTGCACACAATGTTGGGTCATACTAAATAATAATAAAATAATAATATTTTATGTTTTAGTTAACACCTAGCCATTATATTGGTAGAAATGGACATAACTAAATACAATATGAATATACATGTTTGTTAAAAAAATTACATTTATCCAATAAATTTTAGAGGCTTAAAATGAGAAAGAATCTGATTTTAAGCATCAATACTCTAATATTCATTAAAAGGTCAATTTACCACCTTTTGATGGAGAACCCTATTTAAAAATAGTTTTAGACACTTTTATATGTAACATTTGAAAAATATTAGTTAGAATCAGGACATCAGAATTTACATTTGGTAAATTTTTGGTATTTTTTTGATAAAATTCTTTTATTAATAAATATTAAAAATACTGTATTTTAATTCAAAAAATTCTCTCAATATAATTTATTTTTTAAAGATATATTAGATTTTTAATTGGTTTTAAAGGGCAGTTATATTAGTTTTTTACCATTTAATCTAATTTTGTTCACTAGATGTAATTTTTTATTTAAATTGGACATAAACTATTGTCAATATTTTGAAAATTATTATTTCATAAAAACACACTTTTTGTTATGATAGTGGAAATTGATATTAAATTATTTTAGTCCACTTTTGTGTTTTGAATATAAAAAATTTGATTCAGTATTTGGAATCAATAGTTCAACGTTGTGTAAATATAAAACTTTTATTTTTAAAAATTATGAATATTTACTTTAGTAAAAATTCTATTAACCATGGTTAAATGATAAATCTGTTAAATAAGGGTAAAAAAATATTATAATAATATTAAATTACCCTAAAATGTGTTTTAATTATATTAGTTGATATATTTCTAACCATGGGCATCCTTGGGTCGATTTTGGGAACCCATGGAACCACTTGGTAGTGATAATGACACTTTATATTAATTAATTTCAAATAAAGACAAAAATGACTTAAACATATATCTTTTAGTAAATCAATCCTTACATGAGGTTATATAAGTTATATCTTAGACTATAAATATTAATTATAAATCTAAAAAAACTTCCTATATCATGATATTTTGTTTTTTATATTTTTTAGCTATCAAATAATTTATATTATTTACGACACAATAATGGTACAATATTTACCTCATTTATGAATGATTTTAAAAAAATAATATTATAAATATTAAAAAAAATATCCAAAATTGTAAAATTGTTTTTGGATGAATTTATTTTCAACATGATTCATCCTATTGTCTTATTTAATGAGTTTAGGACATTTAGAAACTCAAAATCCTTATATAATAAAATAATATTTTTAAACTTTCCTAAAGAGCTCCTCCCCCCTTATAAAAATCCCTCACTTTTAATCCATTCCACACACTTCTCAAGCACCTTGGATCATCCAACCTCTTACCAATTAATCTTCTGACATCCCTATCTTCCTCCTAGAAGCATTACCATAGGTTGAAGGCACTTTAAAAAATCCTTTTTGGTCAAACAAAGGGAGTTACCCGATTTTAAGGTAACATCTTCTCTTAAGTTATTTTGTTTTATTTTCCTTATCCATCCTCATAAACTCATTATATTGTTTTAGTTTATAGACTCACAATTATCCTAAAAATACTAGGTTTTTGTTATGATAGGTATTAAAACTACACTTACACACATCTTTATCTAATGGGTACAAAAAATACTATTTCTGTAGACGGTGAACTACTGCCTCAAAAATGATGATTGATCAATCCTCTCCTACTACCTCTTATGGTGTCCATTCAGAAGGAACTGTATTTATATATGATATATATTATATTTATATTGTTTCTATTCTTCTTTATTTTTTTATAGAATAACTTTATCATTCTCCATAGTGGGTAAATATGATAATTTCATTTTAGAAAGTGCGGACTACCACCCCCTCAAAGTGATATGACTTGTTCATGACATATGTAGAAAAAATAAAGGATATAGTTAATTAAATTATATATTATATTATACTGTAATTATAATAATCATTTGTATCTTTATGTTTTCATTCCATTAAATATTAAATATAAATGAAAGTAGTGTTCATGCGTACGTACGGCTTACCGTCTCCATGAATGGTGCATTTCATTTCTTATCTCCAAATGTTAGTTACTATTATAATTACATATATATATGATGGATATATATGATATATATGATATCAAAATCTTGAATATCATTATAAAGATATTGGAATTTTGACCACATGGTCAATTTAAAATTATAACAAGTTCATTTTTAACTCAACATCCAAAAATCAAAAAAAGGTATGATATGAACTCAAATTATTAACTTATTTTTATAGAAAGGTAATAAATGATATAAAATGACTAATTAACATTAAAAATGTTCTTAATAAAATAAAAATTAACTTTAGTTTATAATTCAAGAGATTAATGAACAATCGAGTCATGTCAGATATGAGGTATGGGACTTCGGCTCAATCTCCATTCATTAATGTATATTTTTTTTATACATGATTATATTTTATAATTTGTATAAAAACATTTTGCTTCTCAATTCATTCAAAATGAATATTTCTCTATGAGGTGTTTTACTAAATTAATATAATGAAGGTTTCTTTTCAACGTAAGCATTGACAACGTCCTTTTTATTGTTGTGAGTATTATTTGATCTATGGATTACTTAATATGTTTTGATGTTTTTAAAAGGAATATAAATAACATATACTCTTTTTTATTTATTTTGGAATTGATAAAGGTTTCGTTAATAGATTTGTTATGTCAAAATATTTAAATGATATATTTGAATTGAAATGTTGAAATTTTATCATTCCTTTATGTTTGTTTTATGTGTTATGGATATGTTATGGTTCTCAGGTACTATTATATATACTTGTGGTTCCTTGATAAAACTAGGGAGGGTGAGTTGAGATAGCTCTCCATTGCATTGGGTAACATGATGGAGGTAAACAAGAATCTTTCTCCTAAGATATTTAGGGAATATACTGTGATATTTATTCTAAATGCAAGCCCCTATATTGTTCTTAATGAAACAAAGTAAGTATGTTATGTAAGGAAAAATTTACCTTTATGATTTATGATTTCTATTTATATTTCATAAATCATAGTATTTCATGAGTATGTTAAATAACTTATGTTATGTATGTATTTATGATCTAATGTTTTCTTTCTTTGTTTTATAACCCATACTGAGCTTTTTATGGCCATTCCTTGTTTTTGAAATATTTTTCAGAGGACAGAAAGATTAATAGGGTTAAGGATGGGATCAAGGGAAATTCATGTTGTCTAAAATATTTAACTAGACATGACTCTTTTTCTAAGGATTTCATATTTTATGAAAAAAAATGGGAAACTGAGTAGAATTTTCTACTTTGTAATTATTGAGATGTAATATAATAGTTATGGCCTAATACTCTAAAAATCTAAACCTGAAAAGATCAGTGATGTGAATTATTAATTAATGTCGGGATTACATATTTTTTTAGGGCCGAGTCTATATAGTTGGTATCATAGGTCGGTTTAAACAACTTTTAGAGTTATGATATTGTTAATTAATATCCACATTTTTTTTAGTTTATGTTATGACTGAAATGATATAGTATTTACAGATTACCATGTTAAATTTCCAAATATATTTATGTGTTTAGAATAGTTTTCCACAGAGGAAACATAGAAGCTATGATGTGACAACGTCAATAGGAAGACGACCATCCAAATCAGCAACCTGATATGGTCAGAATCAGAACTGAATAGTTTTTTGCATTGATGGTACAATTGTCTTAGGCTATAAATTGTGGTGGTATCCATACACGAGATCGTCCAGATCAACCACAAAAGAACCTGTCAGTATTGGAGCATTTCATGAGGCAACATCCCCAATCATTAAGAAAATAATCTCACCTTTTGTAAGTTGAAGGGTGGATTGAGGAAATGGTGAATGTTTTTGATGTCATTGGGTGTTTATAACATCTAATGATAGTCTAACTATTTACCATTTTGAAGTTGAAACCGATCAGTGGTGTTTAGTGGTGAAAAATATCAAGGATAGTGAGTAGATTGATGCTCTTTATTGGGATAAATTAAAAGGTATGTTTCTTGAGAAATATTTTCCTAAGGTGGTTCATCTTTGGATGGAAAATAAATTCCTAGAATTGAGGCAAGAGGACGACTCAGTGGATACTTATAAAGAAATATTCACTCATCAAGCATGGAATGATTCAAATTTCATACGGGATCTTGGTAGTAAAATCACCCATTTTTACAGAGGATTAATGTGAAACTACCTAAAGGAATTAGCTTCTCCTGAGTTAAAATATTATGAAAAACTTGTTCGATATGTGTAGAAAGTGGAAATAGAGTTTTCCAATGATCAGGTATTCTTTGATAAACTACATAATAAGAGTTCGAGGTGGTAACGTAAGGGAATAACTCTTCAAAATATTACAATGGAAAGAAACATAAATTCACAGTTTGTGAAAATTGTGGTTAAAATCATGCCAGGGAATTACTATATAATTATGTTAAGTGCTACAGATGTGGTCAAATGGGACATCAAGATCACAATTGCACTGAAAAAATATTAGGGTAATGGTAAGAATAAATCCAATTTATAGTCAGTTAAATGTTTTATGTTCAATGAAATTGTTCAATATGCAAATGAGTGTCCAATGAAGAACTCAACTGGGTGAAAGCATCCATACTTCATGCAAAAAGGGGGGTGAAATCTTTTGAAACAAATTCATCAGATGTTGGGCCATAAAATTAAGTGGTATCAAGTATAATGTTTGTCTAAATAAATTATGCCAATGTCTTGTTTGATTAATGTTCTACACACTCTTTAATTTCTGAAAAGTTTACTAGTAAATTGGGAACTCTATCTCTCGATATGAATCATCAACTTTTTTTAAAAACACCTGGAAAAAATGTTGAGACAAAATAAAATTATAAAAACCTTTCTATCCTATTTGTATAAAGAATATACCTGAAAACCTTATTGTTTTGACTCTAGTAGAGTTTGATGTTATTTTGGGTATAGATTAGATTTTTTTTATCAGGAGAATGTTGACTAAAAAGCTAAAGTGGATTCTTTTCAAAAAGATATTCAGTTGGTGTACAAGAATGAACCCTTACTTTTGATAACTTATTAAGAATATGAGAAACTAGTAAAAGATGGAAATAAATTTTACCTTGAACATATTGCTAAAAACAGTGGAACTGTTCCAATTAATGATGTGCCAGTGGTAAATGAGTAACTTGATGTTTTTTTGATGAGTATCCCAATATTATACCTAATCGGGAAGTTCAATTTACTTTTGACTTAGATCTTGATGGTATGCCAATTTCAAAACCCTCTTATAGATTGGATTAAATTGAACTTTTATAGTTAAAGAAGCAATTGAAAGAATTATTAGATAATGGTTTCATCCGATATAGCACTTCACCATGGGATTCCCATTTCTAGTTAGATAAAAAATATGGTTAATTGAGACTTTTCATTAATTATAGAGCATTTAAGAACATCACTCTTAAGATCAAGTATCATTTTCCTCGTATCTATGATTTGTTTGATCAACTATAGGGAGTTCAGTGTTTTTCGAATATTTATTTAGATCAGGGTACCAACAGTTGAAAGTAAAGGAAGAAGATATTATGAATACCACATTTTTTACTAGATCTGTCCATTATGAATATATAGTTATGCCTTTTGCGATAACCAATGCACTTACTGTATTCATTGAGATTATGAATAAAATTTTATGTGAGTTCTTGGATAAGTTTTTGGTTCAGTTCATTGATGATATTTTGGTTTATTCTAAAAGTTAAAAGGAGCATGAAAGTCATTTAATGGTTATCTTGAAAACATTAAAAGAAAAGAAACTGTTTGGGAAATTCAGTAAGTGTGAGTTTTGGTTACATGAAATTTCTTTTGATGGTCACAATGTTTCAGAAAATGGCACAATTACTAATCCTTATAAAACAAATGTTATTTAATAATAGCTAAGACCCACAAATATAACCGAGATTCATAGTTCTTTTTTCGATTAGTAGAATATTACTAGAGGTTTGTTGAAAATTTTTCATGTTTATTTATCCCAATGATGAATTTAACTTGAAAAGGTGTTAATTTCATTTGGATAAAAGAATTTGATGATTTTTTTCATGAATTGAAAAGAATATTTGTGAATGATCCAATTTTGGAACTGCCTTACAGAAATTGGGATTTTGTAATCTACATTGATGCTTCATTGAAAGGACTTGGTTGTGTCCACATGTAGAATGATCTTGTAATTGATCATGCTTCATTTTAGTTGAAACATCATGAGTTAAATTTTCCTACACATGATTTAGAATTTTTTTTAGTTGTTTTTGATTTAAAAATTTAGAGGCATCATCTGTATGAAGTAAAATGTTAAATATATACTGACCACAAATGATTGAAGTGTATATTCACTCAGAAAGAATTAAAAATGAGATATAGGATACAGTTGGAATTAATAAAGGATTATTATTACATGATCCATTACCATCTATGAAAATTAAATAACGTGGCTGAAGCTTTGATTCAAAAAAATAATTCTTCATTAACCATGCTACATTTAAAACAAGATCCTTTGGTTTTTGATTTGATGAAATCTGGAATAGATGTTTTTAATGTATGAAATTCCTCTATTTTGTTTTAGGTGTCAGAAAAATCATCTCTATCTGATAAAATTATGAAAGTGTAGATGAAATAGAGTGAGTTGCATAAAATGGTAGAGATGGCTCAGAAGAATCATTAACCAGATTTTAACATTGATAATGATTGTGTATTGAGGTTTAGAAAAATATTTTGTGTGCCTTGTGATTCACAGTTGAAGAATGAGTTGTTATGTGAAGCTTATAGTTCTCCATTTTTAGTTCATCTGGGAAATACTAATATGTAAGGAGATCTTTGAATGTATTACTGGTGGGATGGATTGAAAAATGAAATTTTTAATTTTACTGTGAATTGCTTGACATGTCAATAGGTTAAACTGGAGTGGCAGTTACTGAAAGGGATTCTTAAGTCTTTACTGGTTCTAGAGTGGAAATAAGAAAATATATCCATGGACTTTTTTGTGCTATTGCTAAATAAATCATGAGGTAATAATACAATCTGGGTTATTAATGACTGATTGACTAAATCTACTCATTTCCTTCCTATTCAAGATACTTTTTCTCTAGATCAACTTTCTCGGTTGTATATTAAAGTGATATTATGGGTGCGTGTTGTTTCCCTCTCCATTGTATCTGATCATGATCCTAGGTTTACTTTTGTCTTTTAGAAAGGACTTCAAAAGTTGTTGGGTACTGAATTACATTTTAGCATAGATTTTCATCCTCAATTAGATGGGCATTCAGAATAAAAATTTCAGACCACTGAGGATATGTTATGTGCTTTCTCGATGTATTACCAGGGAAGTTGGGACCAACATCATTTTTTGGTTGATTTTTCATACAATAAAAGTTTTCTTTCTAGTATATAGATTGATCCATTTGAGGATTTATATCGGAAGCGGTGTCGAACTCTATATTTCTAGGATGAAGTCGGTAAAAAGAAGGCGATTGGACCGGAATTGGTATAACAGATGGAATAAAAAGTTCAAATGATTTAGAAGCACATTAGAACATCTCAATGAATATAGAAAATTTATGCAGATAACTGGAGGAAGGATCTTTTTTTGAGGTAGGTCATCATGTCTTTCTCAATGTTTCTCCATGGAAATGTGTGACGCATTTTGCTAAGTAAAATTTGATCCCAATGTTCGATTGACATTATAAAATTATAGAGAAAGTTATATTAGTTGCATACAGACTGTATTGACCTCAAAATTTACCCCATCTACACAATGTCATTCATGTTTCAATGTTGAGAAATTATATTCCAGATCTGACTCGTGTTTTGCGCCTAGAGGTAGTTCAACTGGAAGATAATCTCTTTTATGAGGAAGAAACATTCCATATTCTTGACCAACGAGAGGAAGTGTTGTGGAATAATGTAATTTATCAGGTAATTGTTTTGTGTGAAAACCATATGGTTGATGAGGCAACGTGGGAATCTGAAAATTCTATATGGGATAAATACCCCCACTTATTTGATAAGTAAATAGAGTTATGGGGTTACAATTCTAAAAATGGGGGAAGGATCTAACATCCCTGGTAAATAAAGAATATGTTATTTTAATATTTATTAATATTTTTGATTTAAAAATTAATTTTAATTTAAATGGGATGCTATGTTCGATAGTGTATCTGATTTACAACAATGGGTTTCTTTGAAATCATACATTGCACACAACGTTGGGTCATAATGAAAAATAATAATATAATATTTCTTAAATAGTAGTTAACACCATGTCGTTGTATTGGTGGGAAAGGACAGAACTGTCTACAGTAGGAATATACATGTTTCTTAAATGTTTTTTAATTTATCCAATATATTTTAAAGGCTTAAAATAAGAAAGAATCCGATTTTAAGAATAAATACTCTAATATTCAATAAAATGTCGAATAACCACCTTTTGATGGAGAACCCTCTTTAATTATAGTTTTGGTCACTTATATATATTCTTTTTGAAAAAATAAAATTCATATTTTAGAATCCGGACATCAAAATTTACATTGGGTAAATATTTGGTATTTTTCTGATAAAATTCATTTTTTAATGAATAGTGAAAAACACTGTATTTTAATTCAAGACTACTTTTTAATCTAATTTATTTTTATGGTTAAATTATATTATTAATTGGTTTTGAAGTTTAATAATATAATTTTCTTACCATTTAATCCTATTTCAGTCATTCGAGGTAATTTCACATTGAAATTGACATAAAAAAGTGTCAATATTTTAATAGTAATTGTTTCATAAAAACACACTTTTTGTTGTGATTGTGGAAATTAATTTTAAATTAATTTTTTCCACTTATGTTTTTTGAATTTGGAAAATTGGATTCCATATATGGAATCATGAGATCCAAATTGTTTAAATTGGTATGTTTTATTTTTATACATTATTAATATTTACATCAGTAAAAATTTAATTTACCATTGATAAAAGGTAAATCTGTTAAATAAGGGTGAAAAAATAATATTATAATAATATTAAATTACCCTAACATGTGTCTTAATCTTATTTTTTGATATATCTCTTACTATGGGTATCCTTGGGTCGATTTTGGGACCCCATGGAGCCAGTTGGGAGTGACAATGGCACTTAATATTAATTGATTTCCAGTAAAGTCAAAAATGACATAACAAATATCTTTTAGTAAATCAATTCTTACATGGGGTTATATAAGTTTTCACGTAGACTATAAATATTAATTTTAAATATAAGAAGATTTAATAAATCATTCTATTTTTAAAAAAAATTAGACATGAAATAAATAAATTTATTCATTGCATAATAATGATGCAGTATTTACCTCATTAATGAATGATTTAAATAAATATGATTATTAAGATTAAGAAACTATCTAAAACCTGTCCAAATATTATTGGATAATTTTAATTTGACCATGAGTAATCCTAAAATAAAATTTAATGAGTATTGGACATTTATAAACCAAAAATTATTATATAATAAGATAATATTTTTAATCATTCCTAAAGAGCCATTCCTCCCCCTTTTAAAAACCCCTCACTTATAACCCATTACAAAAAAAATATAAAGCCCCTTGGATCATCCAAAATCTACCCAATTAAGCTCCCTACATCCCTATATTCCTCTTAGAAGCCTTAAGTCGGGCAGAAGGCACTCCAAGAAATCCTTTTGGTGTAAACCAAAGGGAGTTACCCGATTTAACGGTAACATCTCCTCTTAAGTTCTTTTGTATTATTTCCCATCTCCAACCCCATAAATATATTTATTCATTTATTTTATATAAAAACCAGTATCATCAATATAGTATTTTGTTTTTATGAGATGTATTTGAACTACACTTACACACACCTCCATCTAATTGGTTAAGGACATATTTTTTCTGTAAACGACGAACTGCCGCCTCACGAAAGGATGTTTGTTCAATCTTCTCCTACCACCTCTTATAGTGGAAATTAAGATGAATCTGTATTTATATGTTATATATATATTATATTTTTATTGTTTATAAGCTTCTATATTTTAAATTTATATAATACATTTATGGTTTTCTATAGTGGGTAAATATGAGAATTTCATTTGAGGAAGTGCGGACTACCGCCCACTCAAAGTGATATGACTTGTTCATTCCATAGGTGGAACATATAAAGGATGGAGTTAATTAAATTCTATATTATATTATACTGAAATAATAATATATCAATGTATCGTTATGTTTTTATTCCATTAAATATGAAATATAAATGTAAGTAGCGTTCATGTGTAGGTACGACTTACTCTCTCCATGAACGGCACATTTCATTTCATATCTCCAAATTTTATGTACTATTATAAAAACATATAAATGCATAATAGATATATATATGATATCTAAATCATGAATATAATTCTTTAGATAATGGACTCTTGAAAATATTGACAATTTGTAATTATAAAAAGTTCATTTTTAACTCAAGTTCTGAACATCAATAAAATTTCTGATATGAAATCAAATAATTAAATAATTTATATAGCAAGGTAATAATTGATATTAAAGGAATAATAAACATGAAAAATGTTCTTACGAATTTATAAATTAACTTTAGTTTATTTTTTATAAGATTAATGAGCATTTGAGTCAAGTCAGACCTGATATAAGGGACTTCGTCTCAATCTCATTTCATTGAAGAAACTTTTGTTTAATACATGACTTTCTCTTATACGGTGTATAAAAAATTGGACTTCTCATTTTATTAAAAATGAATGTTTTTCTACATAGCTATTTACATAAAGAAAAAAATGAAGGTTTCTTTTTAACGTAAGTGGTGACAACATCCTTTTTCAATACCGTGAGTATTATTTGATCTATTGCTTCTTTAACAAACCATAATGTTTTTAAAAGGACAATAAATACCATATTCTCTTTTATGTATTTTTGTATGGGAATTGGTTTTGATAATAAACTTGTTATTTAAATATGTTTAAATAATATATTTTGATTGAAATGTGGAAATGTTATCTTTTATTTATGTTTGTTTTATGTGTTATGAATATGTTATGGTTCTTGGAATTATTATGTATATGGGTGGTTTGGGGATAAACCTAGAGTGGGTGAGCCTGCGATAGCTCTCTAATGGATTGTGTAATATGAAGAAGGTAAATGTAAATGTTTATCAAAAGGGATTGAATGAATATAATGTGATGGGTATTCCAAATGTAACTATTTATGTAGTTGTGAAAGGTATAATATAAGTATGTTATGTATGACACAAGTTACCTTTATGATTCAGGATTTCTATGTATATTTCATAAATCTTATGATTTCATGAGGTGTGTTAAAGGTCTTATGTTATTTATGTATTGATGATCTAATGTTTTACTTCTTTTTTTATAACACTTTCTGGTCTTTTTATACTTATCCTATGTTTTTGAAATGTTTTCAACCAGACTTAATGTTGAATAGGGTCATGGGTGGGATCAAGGGAAAGTCATGTTTTCTAAAACAAGGGACTATACATGACTCTTTTTCTCAATAGTTTTTATTTTATTATAAAAATGGAAACTTGGTAGAATTTTCTACTTTGTAATTCTTGAGATGTAATGTAATAGTTATGGCTTAATTCTCTATAACTCTAAACCTAGAAAGATATTCAATGTTAATTATTCATTTAATTCAAGATTATGTATTGTTTTAAGGGTGGGTCTTTATAATATCACCAGAGTTTAAACATTATTTATGTGTTGTAAAAAATAAAACATAAAAATCGCATCATCAAAAATACTTCTCCAATTCACCTTACTCATCTTTTTGAAAAATAAACTATCCTTGGGTCACAAAAAACTACCCATGTACATAACCAATCCTAGTCTCACCAGATTATATATTCATGTGTGGAACAACAACCCATTGAAATTATTTCAGGAACTATTAGAAAAAAAAATCATTATTATAAATAAGTATGCATTAAAATAATTAATTATTCATTATTTAATTTCCATCTAGAGGGAGTTCCATTTTGAAAACAAGAACAAAAAATACCAATATTATGTCTTACATAACCATGAAAATCACCCACATCTTAAAAGAACATTAAACAACATGTGAAACTAAGAAATTTTATTCCACTTTTAAAAACATTGTTCCTTAGATACAATATATAAATATTTCCTACATAAATTCTCACTAAAATAGATAGAATATATCAAAACCATGATAACATCATATATTATCTAATCTAAAAACAATCCCAAAATTTATACTCAAACTAAATAAGATATCTACCTCCCATCATTTTTAACACATATCATTTCCTACTCTCATCTATAGATGTTCTCCCCATGGAAAATACCAAAAAATGAATAGAGAGAAAGTTATTTTTTATCATTATCACAATTTAATAAAATTAAATGAACAAATTAGATAGGATAAATAATTAACCACAATATATCGTTGAGATTAATGAGGTTGAACACCAATCATCAACATCAATATATGAAATGAATTTTTTTCCAGGGTTTTACTGAACACATTGGTTATTTTCTACTATGTCGGAACAAATTCATATATTTAAACATCTTTATCATGAAATACTATATTTATTGATATTTTGTTTCAATGTTTTTTTATCAATAATGATAATCAATATTTTTTAATAAATTTATGGCACTTTGATTTTCCCAACTGGCAACAAGTGGAAAAATTACATCAATAATGAAATCATTCAATTAAGTCCTCATCAACATAAATTTGGGTATAGATTGAGTTAAAACAAAATATTAAATCTCTATGGTATGTATGTTCACTGATTGGTTCTTTTTAAGAAAAAATATTCAACCTTTTTCCAAAAAACCCCCACGACATCAGGATCACAAATAATCAACTTTACTTGTACATTTTTCATCAGAAAGTCCATATAGATCAATCACTACATATCTATAATATTCTAGTTTATATTCTATCACACATTATATATAATTGGTAATTATCATTCTAACAATTAAATAATTGTTTTTTCGGAAACATGGATATCTAACATAAAAATTAACAACATACACTATATCTAGTCTTAAAGATATCAAATAGTGAAGAAAATTAATACGTATATAGAATTATTATTTTTAAATACTTTATATTTTCATATTTTAAAATATTGGTTTCCATTGATATTAGGGTAGAAACTTGATTCAATTATTCCACACTAAAATCATTAAATGTTATTGGGCATAATAATCTTTCATAATAATGATTTGATATTCCTCATAAGAAATTTGTTATCCTAAAAAATATATCCTTAATACAAGCCTATACATCACAAACATTGTCTTCATTTATAAAGAAAAATATGTTCACACACATTTCTTATTGATAGAAATGAATTTATTTTCAACATAGACAATAAAAATTGTAATAACATAACTTCGACAACATGAAAAACACAAGATGTGAGATGATACCTAACCGCATGCATGTATCCTCACATAAAAGAGGCTACTAACTAGTGTTCTTGGTATTGGGGTGATGTTGGGATACTATACCCATAGTAATCAGATTCACATACTATAATAATAATGATTTATTACACCACATAATATCACAAATGAATATAAATCAAATATACTATTTTAAAAAATATTACCCATGTCATATGTGTAAAATGAAGCAGGATCCCAATGTGGAAACCCAAACTAGATCATCAACCCTATAAGAAATTAAATAAATAATAAATTGGAAAAACCTAATGGAGCTGAATTTGGGTCTACCATAAAATCTATACTCTTCAAATCATCTACCTCTCATAGGACCCTTATCTAAAGTCCTAGCCATCCATTCTTTGTCTTCATGCCAATTGTATTTTTGTAATGGATTTATATATTGATAAAAATATAACCACATTTATAGATAAATTGTTTCTAAATAGTCATAATTCAATAATTCATATTGTTCTATTAGATCATCATATCCCACCTACATCACATGTCTTCCCACAAGACCATCATTCCTTATCTCGAAAACTTGTTGTGACTCAAGGTTTTTTTTATATTTTATATTCCCTAGTTCAAGACACAATATCATTATAGAAATACTATCCAACCTCATCTATGACCTCATAACCATTATAACCCAACCATGTATTCAGGTCCATCACCATCCTTGTCACATGCAATGTGCAATCACCCTCTGTGGCATAACCATATAATAGAGTCCCACCTATATTGAATAATAGTATAAATACCTCCAAAGGTTTGATAATCACATGTAATAGTGTTTATAAAATATTGAAAGATATTATAATTTATTCATTTTAATTAGATTCAACATAATAGTAAGTTTGAGAGACATCAAATATGGTCTTAATATCTCTATAGTAATATGCATGGAATCAACCATCATTCATCGGTCTTGTGGGATACCCACACACATGCATGTTGTAACGACCCAAATATTCATTACTGTAAATCGCTCTTGATCTAAATAAATGTCTCTTTATGTAAAATGATTATATAAAATGTCAACTTTTTTGGTTTTATGTTAAGAATTATGACCGTTACTTTTATTGCCATTTAATAGTGATCACATGATTAGTATAAAAATAAGACGTTAACAAACCCAATTTACTCGGAAAAAGGAAGTGATGGACTCATCCAGTAGAATTGCTCTATAATAATCCCATTTAACAGAGCTCATAAAAGTGGTGGCATCTTTGGGCTTTTCTCATGACCAAGCCCAAGCTGAGCTTCATCATATCAAGCTCTAACAGGACTGTCTATTGGAAAAGTGGAAGTTGATAGAGATTACCACTCAAGCGATGTTATCTGAGCCACCCCAAGAGTCTGTCACCATCGCACACCTTACCCTTAGGTCATATGTGGTTATTTTAAGTGGTTATTTAACAAATCGCTAGTACTATGTTCATGTACATTATTTTTGTATATAATAATGAATATACTTTCTTGTCATCATTAATACATTGTAAATAGGTTTTAAAGTACAAATAGTGTTTTTAGTTATTATTTAATTAATAATTATATTTTATTAAATTAAGTTATTTTTGAATTAAATAGTAATTTAATAAAATATAATTATTATTAAATTAATTTTTATTAAATAAAAATGATCTTATAATTTTATGAATGCAATTGTAATTTTTATTAAGGTTTAAAAGCCATTTTTGTCAAAACCTGAGAATTTTCGGTAAATGTCAGTTTTTAATTAAAAGTGAAAATTAAAATATTTAGAAAATAATTTAGATAAAATAAATGTTATTTCTTGAATCAGGATGTCAAAATTATCCAACAATGAATTTTTCATAATTTTCAAAGACAGTCAAATTGTTTTGTATAAATTAAATACTGTTTAAATATATAATGTGTTTTATGACACCATAATTATCCAATAGTGATGTAATAAAATATTGTAATCCTTGTGTTCGGCAAATGTACGCTTTACCATTAAAATAATGTGAATTTGGGTTTGTTTGACTTATTTTACAAAGCATTAATGGACCCCTCAAGACTTATTAAACATCTTTTATTTTTAAATTATTTTCCATGGGAGTGAGACTCACCTCAACTTAAGCAACCCCATTATTTTAAAAATTTAGGACTTTGGACTTATAAAATATTGTTCTCCTCTCCCGTTTTCCAAAAACCATTGGAAAAAACAATGATCTGATTTGTGGTTTGGATTAGTTTAATGTAGGGGGTCCCAAACCAAAATAATAAAGAATTAACTCACCTTTCCTATATAAACACACCAATACTCCAACTTCATCCACACTCAAATCCTTTGGAGTTCATCCAACATCTGCGCTACTCTCTCTAGAAGCCCCCCAATGTGCCCCAATCTCCCAAGAATCCTCTCTCAAGCCTCTCTCAGCCTTTGGAAGCACACTTCCAAGTAAGGGTTTTTCTTCCTTTCACTTTCATGTCCAATTTTATTAATACAGTTATGCCCTTTTAATTTCAATTATAAATACTGGGGTATGGTTTCTCACCTCCCCCATACTTCCCTATTATTTTTTGGTTGATGGGAGACCCCTTTCTCTCTCATTAAATGCCTCCCATGTACACCCATTACTATGCTGAAATTCTGAAAGGAACTTCTCTCTCCACATTTACATTAAGGCAATAATTTTGTATCATGAATCTAAATTCCATTACAATTGTTGGGAAATGTATCTATATTACCCCCATTACTGTCCATTTCATGTAGATATGATGAGACATCCATTTTTCACTCATAAACCATTTTAATTAATTCTTATATCACGCCGTTATGCTACCAAAATTGCATAGATTTTCTAAGCCAATGCCATTGTGTAGTGAATACCATGAACATTTTTCCATAAAGGGTATTCACATTCATGCAAATTTACTTATTTATTATAAGTTGTCATTCCACATTCCTTTTTCATGTAATAAATGATTATGTTTTATGAATCCATGTTTTATGATCCATGTGGCACACTTATGCATGAAATGAAATGTTCAAGAAAGGTGCGCCCTTCTAGATCTCCAATGAATTGGGTAAAGTATAGTATCATGATACGTTAGGTTCAATGTGTGTTGACTCATGCTAATTCAAGTGAATAGAGGGTTTACTCATGCTTTATGTGAAATGACGATTTACTCTTCCTTCATGTGTAATAAGCCTTGGCTCATGCTAATTCCATGTTAACTATTGTTGCCACATTTCCATGTTATGATTATCATGATTTATCATTCCTTTATGTTCATGTATCTCTTGTGCTCTATTGATATTCCGATTGTCTAAAATTTATTGTACACCTCATGTATTCCATGTTTATTCCCATACTGGGCTTTATAGCTCACCTCTTTTCTTATGCATGTCCTCAGGTTATCCAATGCAATGCTAAGTAGAAGGAATGTAGTGGTCATGTAAAGGAATTTTTCAATAAATATGTTGTATTCCATGTTTCATGTTGTTATGTAATGATATTAATCTCCATATAAACAAGACCTATTGATCATCCATGTTGTATCAGGTGAATATTTTATGAAATAAATCATTTTTAAGATCGTTATAAAAGAAGGGTTGTCATAGTTGGTATCAGAGGATATGTTTAGTTATTTTTGGGATCAGGATTAGAAACCCCTAGTAAATCCTTAAAGACAAGACTAAGTATAATAAAAACATATGTTTGTTTTGGTATGTAATTAGTAATTGGCTTATCAAACAAATACATCCCTGTCTGGATACGAGCAGGTAGAAGCGGCTCTGGCACCGATGTATCCTAGGGGTAAAACTCGAAAACACCGCTTTGAGCTAGACTCGAATGGGAACTGGTTCACGATAATGGGCCTTGATGCACTCTTGCTTATGACAATCCAGGGGGATATGTTTTTATAAATTCACAAGCTTAGTATGAACCCTTATTAAGGGGAAAAAATCCCCTAAGAATATATGTTAGAAAGTAGATCATGGAAATCCTAGATTGAAGCCTATAGACTCATGAGTTAAGGAAATAAATGTTTATTTCTAATTCATCTACTTTTGTCTTTGGATTAAGCTTTATGTGTTACCCCCCCCCAAAATTTCCTGTTATTCCAGCCAATATCCGGTAATAGGAGGAATCGGGCTAACAACCGATGTGAAGATCAGTGTGATGACTATAATAATGAGATGCCCAATCAAAAGGGAGCAGGAATCGTGAAATTTTTAACACTTCTCTCTCAGCTAACTCGAGATTTGAATAGAAACATGGGTCAATAGAGATGTTCAAACCCCCCTAAGAAGTAACAAGTCACTATTGAGAGCTTCATAAGACAAAGACCTCCTACTTTTAGTGGATCATCCGATCCCACGATCGCTGAACAATGGATCAACTCAACTGAAAAGATCTTCTCCATCCTTCAATGTTCTGAACAAGAGAAGGTTATCCTAGTGGCTTATCATATGGAGAGCAAAGCTAGTCAATGGTGGATGTTTAAAAAAATATGAAGCCTAAGGAGGATATCGAGGCGTTGGAATGGAAGGATTTATAGAAGATGTTTTTTGATAAATATTTTCCACACACCCTCCGGCTCAAGATTGAAAGGGACTTCCTTTCCCTCAAGCAAAAAAGAAGAATAATTTGTTGGAGAATATGAGTCAAAATTCACAGCGCTTGCACGATACACTTCCAGAATTGTCGTTACCCCCGAATGCAAGGTTGACCGCTTCTTTGGTGGGATGATGCCTAGCCTACGGAAATAATTAGCGATCTGTGACATAGAAAGCTATGAGGAAATTTTCGGATGATCCCTCAATGTCTAAATGGAGATCGGGGAATCATAGTGGTATCATGGGGACAAGAAGCATAAGGTGGAATTAAATACAAGCGGTCTGATGGATAAATACAACGGTGCTAAGAATATCTAGCACCCCACTTGCTAAAGGTGCAGAAAGAAGAACCCTAGAAATTGCCTTAAGGGGACGAGGAAATACATTAGTTCTGGAAGAGAAGGGCACCTAGCTGTCAACAGTCAACAAGAAAGATCTGAGGCTGTGATAGAGGAGAAGAATACATTGTTCAAACCAAAATTCATTGTTCATTTCTACAACTGCAATGAACCGGGGAATCTTGCAAATCAGTGCCCTAATCCAAAGGTTTTCGGAGGCAACCAAAAACCTACAAGGTAGCAAGGAAGAGATTTTTCCATCACTTCTGCAGAAGTGAACCCCGACAATGAAGTGGTGACAGGTACGATAGTTATTCATTCCAGAATAGTGAATTTAATTTTTGATTCAGGTTCTACCCATTCTTTTATATCTCAAAAGTTTAGTAGAAGAATACCAACACCACCACAAATCAAGTAAGTGAAGATGTCAGTGAGTACGGAAAATGGTGAAATCATTGCATCCCATGAATATAACTCCTCCCCTGTCATAATATGTGGATTGAATTTCTTGAAAACCTCATCATACTCCCTCTAGTGTAATTTGATGCGATTCTTGGCATGGAATGGCTTTCATTATATAGAGCCAACATAAATTGTCGGGAGAGGGAAATCACACTCCATATGGAGAATCGACCCCTGATTCTTTACAAGTGTAAGGAGAAGATGAATCTCCTTTATATCCATCATCTTAATCATGGATATTATTGCCCTATGATCATGCGTATCTGGCTCAAATGATTGAGTCCAAGGAAGAAACCAACCTTGACGAAATTCCTATTGTGAGGGGATTCGCTGAAGTGTTTCTCGAGGAACTGCCTGGTCTTCCTCCTAGAAGAGACGTTGAATTCTCAATTGACCTTTTACCTAGGGAACTACAAATATCCAAGACTCTATATAGAATGGATTTCATTGAGATTAATGAGCTGAAGAAACAACTACAGGATAATCTGGATAAAGGGTTTATACGCCCAAGTGATTCACCATGGGGTGCACGAGTCCTCTTCGTTAAGAAGAAGGATGGGTCAATGCGTCTTTGCATCGATTATTGTAAACTTAACAAAATCATGACAAAGAACATGTATCCTCTTCCATGGATCGATGACTTGTTCAATTAGTTGTGTGGAGCACAATACTTCCCCATGGTAGATTTTCGGTTGGGATATTATCAAGTAACGGTGAAGAAGTAATATGTCCCCAAAACTGCTTTTCGTACAAGATACATGCACTGTGAATTCATAGTAATGACTTTCGGACTCACAAATGCTCCAGAAATCATCATGGACATTATGAATAGAGTCTTTAGAGATTACCAAGACAAATCTGTGGTAGTCTTTATATATGATATTCTAATATACTCCAAAACCAAGGAGGATCATGAGGAGCATTTAAGAACTGTACTTGAGACATTGCGCAATGAGAAGATCTATGAAAAGTACAACAAGTGTTAGTACTAGTTGAAGGAAGTCTCATTCTTGGGCCATATCATCACAAGTAATGGGATATCTGTGGATCCCTCCAAAATAGATGAAATTGAGGGATGGCAGAGGCCAACATCGGAAATGGATATCCGTATCTTCTTGGGGTTAGCTAGTTATTATCGATGATTTACGAGAAATTTCTAACGATTTTCCAACCCTCTTACCAAGATAACGTAAAATAGAGTAAACGTTTCTTGGAGTGATGAATGTGAAGAAAGCATCAAGGAGTTGAAAAGGAGGATTATCACTGCACCCATGCTCATGTTAGTCTCAAGTGGGGAACATTTTGTGGTATTCAGGGATGCATCGAAAAAGGGCTTAGGTTGTGTACTGATTTAGAATGATAAAGAGATATCTTATGCCTCAAGGTAGTTGAAAATTCATGAGCGAAACTATCCAATGCATGATCTGGAGTTGGAGGTTGTGATCTTTGCCTTGAAAATCCTGCGACATTATCTCTATAGGGATAAATGTGAGATATATACTGACCACAGGAGTCTTAAATATATATTCACACCGAAAGAGCTTAACATACGCCAGATAAGATGGATATATCACATCAAGGATTATGACTGTTCAATACATTACCACCCTAGGAAAGCGAACAGGGTGGAATATGCCCAAACTAGAAAGTACCTAACGATTTGATCAATGATGAGAATGGATAAGGATCCAATATTCTTAGACTTGATGAAGATGGACATGGTAATCATAAAGAAGGTAACATCATGAATCCTTTCACAAATGATTGCTCAGCTGACTCTTTTGGAAAGGTTAATGGATGCTCAAAAGGATGATGTGAGAATTCAAGAAAAAGTGGAAGCTATCTAAAATGGTAAATCCTCGGAGGTTAATGTTAATGAAGGTGGAATTGTGAGATTTGGGAAAATAATATGTGGTCCATCTTGTCCAGAGCTGAATAAGGAACTTTTGGATGATGTACATATTTCAAATTTCTCTATTCACCCAGGGAGCACAAAGATGTATTCAGATCTCCGAGAAAACTTTTGGTGGGATAATATAAAGAAGGAGATCACTGAATATACATCAAAGTGCCTGGTGTGCCTGCAAGTGAAGGCAGAGAGGAAGAAGCCTAAAAGGATGATGCAACCATTGCCCATACCAGAATGGAAATGGGAGAACATCACCATGGAATTTTTCACCGAACTTCCAAGGACATCGAAAGGCTACAATCCAATACTGGTTGTTGTGGATCATCTTACAAAGACTACATTCTTCATTGATATTCAAGAGGATTTCTCATTGGATCAACTAGAAGAGATATATATCAGGGATGTGGTAAGGCTACATAGAGTACCACAATATATTTTGTGTGATCGTGATCTAAGATTCACCTCTATGTATTAGAAGAGTCTTCAATATGCTCTGAATACTGAACTGAACTTCATTACAACCTATCATCCTCCAACTGATGGCCAATCCGAGTGGACTATCCAAACACTTGAGGACATTTTAAGAGAATTATAAAAAGACTATAAAGGTGGATGGGATCAATATCTTCCTCTGGTTGAGTTCTTTTATAATAACAGTTTCCACTCAAGCATCCAAATGGTAGCATATGAATCCATGTGTGGGAAAAGGTGCAGAACACCGACATGTTGGGATGAGGTTGGTGAACGTAAGCTGCTTGGACCAGAAATGGAAGAGGAAATGGTAGAGAAGTTGAAAACCATTCAACAGAATATCAAGGCATCCCAGAGTCGACAGAAGAGTTATGCATATAATCATCGACGAGACCTTGAGTTTAAAGTTGAACACATGGTTTTTCTATAAATATCTTTATGGAAGAAGGTCATGAGGGTTTGAAAGAAAGGGATGTTATGTTCGTGGTACATCGTCCCCTTCAATATTCTTGATTGTGTCAGGTTTGTGGCCTATCGACTAGCACTACCACCTACCATGGAAAAAGTACATGATGTCTTTCATGTATCCCTCTTAAGGAAGTACATACCAAACCCTTTCACATGTACTCTCTTCTGAGGTGGTACAGTTGGAGGATGATCTTTCTTATGAGGAGCAACCAGTGAAGATCATAGATCCTAGAGAAAAAGTTATTCAAAATAAGACAATGCCCATCATCAAGGTGTTTTGGAGAAACCAAAAGTTTCAAGAAGTGACCTTGGAATCAGAGGAATTGATAAAGCTGAGTTACCCACATCCGTTTTAGTGTGGGAAAAAAATTCAAGGGTGAAATTTCATAAGGGGGTAATATTTTAATGACCCGGTATTTAATTAATAGAAATACATCTTGATCTAATTAAATGTCTGTTTATGTAAAATGATTATATAAAATGTCAACTTCTTTGGTTTTATATTATGAATTGTGACTGTTACATTTATAGATGTTGAACTGATTTAACAAACCCAATTTCCTAAGATAAAGGAAGTGATGGACTCATCCAGTAGAATTGCTCCATACGAAGCCTAGTTATCAGAGCTTAGAAAAGAGGTGGCATCTTTGGGCTTTTACTTTGACCAATCCATATATGAGCTTCATCATGTCAAGATTGAACGAGACCGTCTACGGGAAAAGTAGATGTTGATAGAGATTACCACTCGAGCAATGATATCTGATCCACCCCAAGAGTTAGTCACCATCACACAACATACCCTAAGGTCATGTGCATCTGTTTTAATGGGTTATGTAACAAATCTCTAGTACTATGTTCATGTACTTTATTTTTGTATATAATAATGAATATACTTTCTTGTCATTATTGATAAGTTGTAAATAGTTTTTTATGTACAAATAGTGTTTTTAGTTATTATTTAATTAAGATTTATATTTTATTAAAATAATGGTTCTTTGTAATTAAATAATAATTTAATAAAATATTATTATTATTATTAAATTAATTTTTATTTAATATAAATGATCTTATAATTTTATGAATGCAATTTTAATTTTTATTAAGTTTTGAAATCCATTTTTTTCAAAACCCTTCAAAATTTCTATAAATGTCAGTTTTTATTTTAAAAATAAAAATTAACCTATTTAGAAAATTATTTAGATAAAATAAATATTATTTCTAGATTCAGAATGTTGAAATTATCTTATGGTTAATTTTTCATAATTTGCTGAGATAGTTATATTTTTGGGTAAAAATTAAATACAGTTTAAATATATAATGTGTTTTATAACATCATAATGACCGAATAGTGATGTAATAAAATAATATAAGCTTTATGTTCAGACAATATATGTTTTACCATTTAAGTAATGTGATTTTGGGTTTGTTGGACTTATTTTACAAAGCATCAATGGACCCCTCAAGACTTATTAAACATATTGTCTTTTTAAATTATTTTCCATGGGAGTGTGACTCACCTCCACATATGCAACCCCATTATTTTAAGAATTTCGGACTTTTTCCATAGAAAATATTTCTTTCCTCTACCCTTTTCCAAAAACCATGGTCAAAAACCATGAGTTGATTTGTGGTTTGGATTAGTTTAATGTAAGGGGTCCCAAACCTAAATAATAAAGAATTCACTCACCTTTCCTATATAAACCCACCCAAGATCCCACTTCTTCCTGAATCAAATCCTTTGAAGTTCATCCAACCTCTTCTATAATCTCTATAGAATCCTCCCAAGGTTCCCCAAGCTCCCATGAAGCCTCTCTCAAGCCTCTCTCAATCCATTGGAAGCACATTTCCACGTATGGGTTTTTCTTCCTTTCACTTTTTTGTCCAATTTTATTTAATATTGTTATTCCATTTTAATTTAAATTATAAATGATGGGGTATGGTTTATCACCTCCCCCATAGTGCCCTATTATTGTTTGAATGATGTTATACCTCTTTCTCTCTCATTAAATACCTCCCATGTACACCCGTTACTATGCCGAAATTCTGATTGAACTTCTCTCTCCTCATTTACATTCAAGCAATACTTTTATATCATTAATGTAAATTCCATTAAAATTATTGGGACATGTATCTATATGACCCCCCACCCCCCTTACTTTCCATTTCATGTAGATATGATGAGACACCAATTTCTCTCTCATCAAAAATTTTTATGAATTCTTATATCACATCGTTACGCTGCCGAAATTGCACCGATTTTCTAAGCCAATGCCATTTTGTAGTGAATACCATGCCCATTTATCCATCATGGATATTCACCTTCATACAAATTTAATTATTGATTATAATGTTTCATTCCACATTCCTTTTTCATGGAATAAATGAATAAGTTTTATGAATCTATGTTTTGTGATCCATGTGGCACACTTATGCATGAAATGAAATTTTTAAGAAGGGTGTGCCCTTATAGTGCTCCAATGCATTGGGTAACGTATAGTATCATGATACATCATGTGAAATGAGTGTTGAATCATGCTAATTCAAGTGCAACGAGGTTTTACTCATGCTTCATGAGAAATAAGGATTCACTCATGCTCCATGTGCAATGAGCCTTGGCTCATGCTAATTCCATGTTAAGTGTTGTTGCCACATTTCCATGTTATGATTATCATGATTTATCATGCCTTTATATTATTGTCTCTATTGTGCTCTATTGATATTCCTATTGTCTAACCTGTATTATACTCCTCATGTATTACATGTTAATTCCCTTACTCGGATTTATAGCTCACCCCTTTTCTTATGCTTGTCCACAGCTTATCCCATGAAATGTTAAGTATGAGGGAATGTAGAGGTCATGTAAAGGATGTTTTTAATAAAGATATTGTATTTACTATTTTAAGTTTTTATGTAATTATCCTAATCCCTAAAAACACTAGACCTCTCTATCATCCATGTTGTATCAAGTGAATAGTTTATGAAATAAATCATGTTTAAGTTTGTAATTAAAGCAGGGTTTTCATACATGTAATCACAATTCGGAATTGTAGAATAAGATACACCAATGAAGGTATAATGTCACCGAATAAATGTTATATACATCTCTAAATTGCTAAGTAATTTTATACATTATGCATACTGATGATAATCCCTGAAAACTATCAAGGATTGATCGCCGAATCATATCAAATCTCTCACAATATTGATCTCTCAAACTAACTACACCAAGTTATGATTCCAAATCAATCACATAGAAGTTATAGAATGAGTTCCTAGATGGTTATAATCCAATGTAAATTTATCTACACCAACATAGCTCCTAGGATGGGCAAAAAATGCTAGAATTGATATATATCATATAAGGTTCCCCTGATGCACTACATCTAACAATATATTATAAATGATTCAATATTTCATCATTATGTGGAATTTATGTATGTAATACTGACCATGAAATATTGGATTTTTGATTAACATTAGTAAAATAAGGGTATATATTAAACCTTAATAATAGATGTTTTTGGATCACATAAATTAATTCCCTGACCTATAACACACTTGAATCCATCATAATCTATCTAAAAAGGGATGGATTTTTTTAGGGAAGCCTATGAAGCCTCTTGATTTCAGAGTGGTGTAATTGGGAAGAATAATGGGTCAATTTGGATGAGTTTTCCAATTTAATATGATTTTTAGATCATTAATTCATACACTCATGATGTGGTCGCATAGTTGGAAAAACCTTGTTCCAACCATGGGATGCTTAATGCCTCTTATGGGCATCCACAGTGTTTGGTAAGACACATACCAACCATTATTTTTCCTCACTCCGAAGCCTCACATATTGTGGGAAATATCATAAGGATATATCTAACATTGTGAAAACAGAAGTCCTTACCTAAAAAAGGTAAACCCTTTTATTAAAAGAATCATATGTTTTCCTCTAATGGTTCTCAAACTTAGAATCCCCTACGTGTGATTTAAATTCTCCAAAATTGAACTAAACATTAGAAAAGAACCCAAAAAATTCATTGTTAAAATACACATGAATGAATGAAAATATTAAATAATTATGAAAATAATTTTCTTCCAATCCTTCTATTAAAATAATTTATGGGAATCTAATACTTGAGAATATTATGTAGGAATTTTTATTAAACAAATGAGGCTATTGATCTTGAATATCATATTTCTACTCCAAATATTCTACCTGAATCCATCCATGCCACCATATTATCTGTACAAGTGGAACTATATTTTCCATAATTACCTTTTAACTATGGTCTATAATTCACCTCACGAGTTCCATATATATTTATTTAGGCCCCATATTAATTTTCTTGGTGTTGATCACATGCATAAGATCAAACATGATCCTTGAAATCATAGGCACATGGAACATATCATGCATAATATGGAACCAAGGAGGAAAATCCAAATGGTTGGCCATTATCCCAAATCTCTCAGTAATATTGAATAGCCGTAAAAATTTCAACACTATCATTCCTTCATTCTATATCCATTGATTCCTAAGACAAGGGGTCACATGGAAGATTACTAATTTTCCAGCATCATACTTCAAGTGTTACCTCTATCAATGGATAAATAATTTTTCTCTGAACTAATATGAAAAAAACTACTTTTGAATCATATAAAATAAGTTATAGTTCTTTTATTTTATTATTATTCCCATAATAGCTTCCTCACCACCATAATTCCAACTCAAAAATAACAAATATGGAAAACAATAAAAATTATCAAATTTTTCTATCTGAATAGAACCTAGAATTTGTTGTTATGTGTGTATTTAACCATGTATAGATGATAATTCTATGATGTATGATAATTTATGATTAATTCCCATAATATATCCTCTAATATTTGGATTTTCCTCCCTGATTAACCATTATATTGTATTTGATATTGTTTTCTGAGTTTCAGATGTGTTTCAAAATTCATCTACAAGACCATCCAATGTTATAGTGAAAATTGTGCATCGTTATTAGATACAATATTCGAGGTAACTCTATGGAGTTAGGAAATAATATATATATATATATATATAATATCCCCAACTCATCAATGGAATTAATCTCATGATTCATAAAGAAATTATCCACTTTCAACATACTGGAAAAAATCCAAATTTTGTCATGACTACATTTGGTATGCAGTAACCCCATCAAAAAAAATCCATTTTTAGATCATCAAAATTCCACATGATCTTTTGATTTGGATAAATAAAATCTCCAAGGCCTTGATTCAGGGTCTTTACCTATTGGTAGTTAATTAATTTTGATGAAAATATAGTTATGACAATCTTCATACCAAGAAACCAAAATTAATTTAAGATTACATGGTACATATGTGATGACTCTGGGCACACTAGTCATTTTGAAGTATGAGAGTCTATAATAAGATTCCATATCATATTAGTTGCCTCTAAAGTCATTAAAAGTATGTTGATCACGTCATAATATTCTTCTAAATATCCTCGGTCAAGGTCACTACCAGAGAATCAGTCTCACATCACCAGAAACATTGGATATTACTCTTTTCAAATCACAATTTGATGCACTATTAAAGATATTATGACTAAAGGTTCACATATAATGCCTAGATGGGGAACATGCGGTGTGATTTGGGGTCTTGTGGTCCCCCTTGTGTGGGTTGATCATTAACCTTACAAATGTTTTAGCACATGATCCTCAGCCCATTAGGTAAAGTATCCTTAAGTGCATCCATGAGACCCAGGTTCGAAACTAGGAGGAGGAATATTTATGGGGGACTATAGCAAGGGTTGTAGAAGGACTATAGTAGGTACTTTAGCAGTACTATAGTAGGCATTGTGCATGTATTACATCAGTTATATAATAGTTACTATAGCAGGTACTGTTTGGTACTATAGTAGAAGGAACTATTCACATTGTGCCACCGGTTTGGGCTTGGAGTCCTTAAGACCTTTAGGCCACCCAGGACATGATGTTATTAGGGATTTCATGCCATTTTTATGGCCATAATTCCACCTCAAGGACATTGGGCGACTTCTAGTTTCCCCATGTAGACTCTAAAAAAATAAGCATCCCCATAGGAGGATTCAGAGCAGGCGCAATCACTAGAGAATAACCAATGGATTTAGAAGAATGAGAGGGTATTTCTATGCCACTGTGACCAGCCTATGCTTGTATGAGAAGCTTAGCCAGATGACCATGTGAAGGTGGGGAGATACCATCATGATACAGATACTAGGGAGGGGTAGTTTCTTGTAGTTATAGTTTGGTTAGATTCCCTAGGACCTTCAGGTCATGTAATGTCTCTTAAGACAATATGCCATTAAATTTCTCAACCTAGAGTCCTTTTAAGGGTTCCCCCTCATCCCTTGAAAGGGATATTATCAATAATCAATAAAAATAAGGGCTTTGGGAAATTTGGGATATCTAAAAATACATTACCAAACACATCATCCTAAAATATATATACACTGACAAAATATATATGAGAGGTACTTGTTGTCCATGTAACAATAAGTGATCCACTAAATATAAAAGGTAACAATCACCTAATGTATTAGAACAAATATTCTATATCTATTTCATGTGCATGATAATTCCATTAATGGGGTCACAGATCACATGAACCAAAACCTAAAACCTAATCTATATAAATTTGAACAAAACCTAACCCAAAACATGAGGCCTCACAGTAAACTATGTACCCCATACCACTATCGAGAATAAATAAAACTAAGGTTCTCTTCAATCCCCTCCTCACCTTAAAAGAATTCTCCTCACACAGAACAATCCATTCAAAATATAATCTTACATGGTAAGACCCTTCATTAGATATATTAGATATGAGAAGTTCACATTGAACCATAGATGGGATCTATCCAACCCAAGGAAACTCTAAATCTCATAATAATATTAAGGGAGATCCCAAGCTATCACTCCTTCCATCATCTCTTGGTCGATAAAAATTACTTCCCCATAGAACACATGATAAAGAATTATAATTCCCATATGCAAATGAAACGCATTGAAATCATTACATAAACCCAATGAACATGTTCTGTACTCAACATGGTATCGTGATGTTTATAATGAAACTTATAAATATGTGAATATATAATGAAATCATCCACAAAGACCATAATTGAAGAGTCTATATGTAGATTTGAGGACCTTTTCATTTGATCCATGTACATTTTTTGGGTATTAATCAATCTGGAATGCATGATGAGGTAGTCAAAAAATAAATATCTACTCGTAAAAACCAATATTATGTATATAATTCCATTTGAACTGAAACATATTATTGATAGATTTATGATCAATATTTGAGAACTAATGGGCTCCCTCTAATAGATAAAATAATTCATTAATCCTATATAATTGAACAAATTTCTTCACAGAAACCTAATCTAACATCCTTTATTCAACCAAATTCTCTCTTTGATTATTCACCTTCATGGAAAAAATATCATATCACCACAAGGATACATGATTATACTAATTAAACACTTCATCCCTAGTTCCATAATCCAAATCACGATCTCTACTGACAAGTTCAACGCTATAGAATATAGAAGAATCAAAATATGTTAAACTATTTGAATGAGTTTAATCTAAATATATATATCTTCACCAAGATGAAGACCTGATAATTCATAAGTAATTAAATATATAAAATATAATGAAAACATTATGAGAAGAAGAGGAATATATATTTAATTCTTTTATAATATCTATACATGCTACAAAAACCATGACGGATCCAATATTGTTCAAATCTGGTCAAACCATACAATCATTAACATATCATTCACCATTAATCCCAAAATTCTATCCCCTAGGTGTAATAAAAGAGACCATCTTCTTAAGACAAATGGTTTGATAATGAAATATTTTCACTTTGTTCATTCTATTGAACACATCAATGTTATTCATTTACAAAATTATAAAATCCCACTTACTTATATATCCATCAAAAATAATAGGATACATTTGAAATATTTGGAGATGATGAAAATTTATACCTGATGGTATATTGAGAGAAAATAACTTAGAAAAGAAAAAAATCGGTATATCAATAATAGCAACAAATTGAGTGTATATAAATTAACCAAAAACATCAGTATCAACAATATTTGAAGAAATAAAAACTGAGATCAGGATGATTCCTCAAATGGTTGATGGTCCCTCTCCACAATCTACCATAATGTTGTCTATCACATAGACATGTCTTACACAAGCTTCATTTAATGGACCCTAAGGTGCATAACATTCCTGATTTAATAAATTTTGAAGAGTATTTACCAACTTTAGTATGATAAACCGAACCCACCCTCTAAAATTAAGTTAAATTCCTAAAAAATTCATTTTCATCATTGATGCCGAATAAGGTGAATAAATTTTCACTAAATACATGAAGAAAATGAAAAATAAATGTTTGACCACTTAAATAATCATGTGCATTTTACATTTATAGTTTTATAGATTTAGGTCCAACTCACATCAAATTGAATTCATAAAAAACTATTTTGAAACGATGAACGTCCTCTCCCATCATAAATTAAATTTATTATTTCACATTATTTCATCAACATCATCCACATAAAATTACATCAAAAAATTATGTGTTCTATATATTTCTTTATAACCTGTAGAAAATGAATCATTATAAAGTTGGTCTCAACTTCTCATTAAAGGTAAATTTAAGTATTAACAATTGAATATCATATGTGATCATAATATGTGCATAAGGGTATGATGAAAATTTCAATGTGCATGAGTATAACATATTAATATTCAAACCCATCAATAAATCAATCTATAAACATGTAAACAAAGAATAAATAATCAGTAAAAGAAAAATTCATAAGAATCCTTAACCATGTGACTTTTGATATCAATCTTGATCAAGTGAAACAATATAAACACAAACAAAGAATGGATCAAACATATTTTTATCTTAGAACCTCATCTCATAGAACCCTTACATAACTGTTACAATGGTAATAACCTTTCATTCATCTATCAATATAATAATTTGGACAACACAATCATTACCCAAGGCATTGGAGAGATTTATTGGTGCACCCATTGTATATGCTATAATGGGCTCAGTCAGCACTATCTAGTTGAACCCATAATTTATAATGTTATAGAACCATAACATATAAAAATAAAATAGAGATATTGATTCATCCTAACTCATTGAAACAACATTTATTCTTTTCAGAACATGATTATCCCATATAAAATAATAATTTTTTATATGAATCTTTTTGAAAAAAACATAATCCATGTAGATAAATAAAGAGGATGGTATCAAGACAAAATATAGAAAGAGGTGGTATGTAAAAACAAGATCATTTTTTGTTGATGATTGGAAATACCATTAAAATATTATTAAAATATTCTTTGAGGAAAATATTCTATTTATTTTTAAAATCATTTTTAACCATCTGAATTTCAAATAATATTTTTCATTGAAATTCCCACTATTGAAAAGTATGAATTTATAAAATATTAAGAAAAAAAATTCATTAAAAATAACCTTTTAAACATTCAATGTGATATTCAATGAAATGATGTTCAAGATGGTGGGTAACTCCATACATGTCATACATGTTCAAAAATCATTCCTTTTTCACTACAAAAAGTATATAAAAGATTATTTTGTAGAAATTAAAAAAAATATAAATTTGAAAACATTTTTAAGGAAAAATTTGGATTAAATATCTTAAATAAATCATTTTATAACATTTAAACATTTTTTAAGATATTTTCTAAGAGCAGGGATTTTGGATAAAATGGATTTTTGACCGAAGAGATAAAAATATTTGAATTTGAATAAAAACATTATCTCATTTATTATAAGTGTTAAAGAGTTGCAAAAATATAGTAATACATTAAAATATTATTAATAACCATAGGATATGATAATTCATGTGAATCATAAGATGTTAAAAATGATGGGTTAACCAAACATAATCACGATAAACGATACGATTGTATCAAAATACACTTACAACTTCAGTAAATTTGAATCATAATACCTATGAAGAAATAACATTAAATTAAACATATTATATCATTAGAATAATAATTTTTATTATGTGACATGTTAAATGAGTTTTTTATACACCTCTTAAAAAATATAAGTGTATAACATAACAAATGTCTCTAAGAAGGAAAATTATAACAAAAACCCATTACTGTTTTGGTAACATTGGAATTGTAAAACCAGTGAAATAGAGATACTAAAATGGATATATAAATACTCATAAAATTATGAAAAATAATCATTAAATTCATTCATGGTAAGTATATACATAGAAAGACAAAAAATGGTGAATATGGATTATATCTCACCGAAATAAAAGTGAGATGAGAAAAATCTATAACTTCAGTCAGATTCACCACAAATATTCTATATATTTGTGAATAATAAAGTTATTTTAATAATATAAAATATTATGAAAATTTTAAAATACTATTATTACTTTTAAATAACTTATAAACATGATATATATAATTACTTAATCAATTAAGTTTAGGTCGGATTTTTTTACCATATTCGGCTTCTGTGTCATAACTGACATTGGTAGGTTGACTAAGGTAAATAAGGTCATTAATTGAATATATACTAATTAATAATAATGAACTATGTATCATTTTTCTTCTTCAATTATTCTATTAAAATCAATCACTAAATATTGTTATGAATGATTAACCAATTTTACATTCATGGAGTGAGTAGGTCATACGTATACATGAGTAATGTTCCCATTTTTTATGATCCTTATGGAAACAAGGTAAGTAACATTTATCATTACCTAAAAATAATAATAAAATAATACCTTATTATTTAATTATATATGCTTACATATAATATTATATTTATGCTCTGTTGATAATAAAATCACATTTCTTCAAGGATACGATAGTCCACATGTCCATGAACAAAGTTATCACTACTTTAGTGTGTGAAACAGAAAGAAGTAAGTGATATATAATTTCAAGAGAAATATAATTATGCAATAAATATAATAAAAATTTAATTTATATAATAAATATTAATTATTTTTACTCTTATTACCCTCCATGTAAGATGTTTTTGAAACATGCTTTACGTCGCTTCGTGAGGCGATATGACACCGTTCAACCATGAAATGTTATCGTATCCCTTATAAAATCAATTATAATTTTTTTTATATTATATAATGATAAAAAAAAATTATTATTATTTAATAAATATAATAAATATAATATATAGAAAATATTTCCCCCATTATTTCCAACCATGAGAGGTGGTATAGGAAAAAAACAACATCATTTCGTGATGCGGTAGTCTGTTGTATGTACAATTGATGATTTTTTAACCCATTTGATGGATGTGTGTGTGTGTTTAGTTAATAACCATAAAATTATTACGTCTGAGTATATTTATTATACATAGGATACTACATAATAATTTAATAATAATAATTTATGTTGATAGAGAGATAAATAAAATATAAATTCTTTTTTGAGAACGTTACTTATTCTTTTAGTAACTATTTTTGGATTATATCAAATAAATTTCATGCCTGGATTCATGAAAAAATTATGAATTATTTGATTTGATAATTTATGTAGATAAGTGACTTGGGTATGGATTTTCTTATCCTATTGGATTTAGAGGTGTTAATAGAAGAGTATATCTAGAGTCCTTTTAAAAGGGAGTTGAGTGGAAGTCTTGTAATTTTAGAATAAGCGAATTCAACCAAAATATTTTCCAATTAAATTTGATAAATGATTGAACAATTTTAAAATTTATAGAATAAGGTCAATATATGCCCATAAAATGGATTCTTCACATGTTTCTAGTTCATTTATTCACTTAATATAGAATCTTAACCATTAAGTATACTAATTTCTACCCTAATTAATGACGTTAATTTTATCATATTTCAATAATCAAATTGGTAAAAAAATAAGATGGATTATTGAAAATTATATTCTATTATGATACAAAATATGTATTCCAATATTCTTAATTCAATTCAAAGAAGTGGAAAATTTTAATTTAATATTAATCCCACATATGTTGTGTGAAAGCGGGTTTTTAAAAATAGAATTTTCATTGAAAAAGATGATTCAATATTATCTCAAATATTAATTATAATCATATCCAGAAAAGAAATTAATATTTTATGATATATATTATGTATAACATTTAAAACAATTCCCATTAGTGATTATTTTTTATAATTACAAAGATGAAATATTATGCATTTTTTGAACAGTTTTTAGGGAAAACATGTTTTTAAACCGCAAAACATTGTTTTATTAAAAGACAATATAATGGTGATTAAAAAATAAATAATTTGTTAAATAATAAATTAAAAAAATTTTAAACATATTGAAACATATTTTACACTTTGGTAATTAAATTTGTTGAAAGGAAAAGGCATATTAACAAATATCCTTATATTTATCCATTTACTAAAAAAATCAATATTTTCTTAAAAATACCATAATTTCCCCCTCATTAAATTTTGATATTACACATTAAAAACGAAGTTTATTTTTTCATATAAGTTTTATAAAAGTTTTAATAATTATTTTTAAAATATGTAGTCTATGAAAAGGTAAAAGAACTACTTTATTGAAAAATATACAGTTTTAAGCATAAAATTGAATTCAGGTTTATATCATATCTATAAAACACAAATTATGAACGATGAACATTATAAGGAATTTATTACTTATAAATTTTAATAATATAAAAAAAGTTGATTATTTTAATTTATTAATATAAAATACAATTCTCTGCATTAAAATAGTTCTTCATAAAATGATTTCCTATTATATTCAAAAGAGATTTGTTTCCAATTATAAATAACAAGACACCAAAGAATTTATTATATAAACATTTATCAACCATATTTTTAAATTTTTGTTAATAATATGAATACCTTCCATTCTGATGGTTATGTTATAATGGTAACATATTTCATTGGTCTTTTATGTTTGATGTTGCGTGTTAAATATTCTATTTAATATAATGATCCCAGGGTTCTGTGTAATATAATATAAAATGCGTGTTTCATATAAAAAAAGATAAATTAAATTTTGTATTTCCTTCACTATATTGAATATACATTTTTTATTTAAATTCATAGGGTGTTACACTCCCCATTAAATAAATTGTTCCCATTAAATTTGAACTTTATCTTTGATAATCAATATATGAACATTTGAAAATTCTTTTTTTGAAAACCAACATCAAAAATAGGTTTAATAAAACATCTTCATAGTATAATGTATATAAAAGGTTCATAAGGAATAACATATAACTACGTTTCCTAATTGAAGAATATATGTGGGAATGATGTAAAAGTCTAAATAAAGTTTTAGTGTGATTGAGATCATTGATCACAAGTATGTAAATGATAAATTGAAAGTTAAGGGTCTCAAAACCAAAAAAATTTTATGACCAAAAAGATCATTAATTCATCATTAATTAAGGTAATATGATATGTTTTTTCAAGATCATTTTCCAAGAGTTATAGAATTATCTTAACATCTAAACTAATAAAATATTGAAATAAACTTACATTATTAGTAAAAATTCATCCTTTAATAAAATTCCACCACAATCACATATTTTTCTCCAAATTATTTGTATTATAGAAAAATTATTAATTCCTATATCACTAAAATAAATATTTAAAGACCATGTGACCATAAAATGGATAATAAGCTACTCTACCAATGGTTAAACAATAATCCAATAAAAAATTGTTAGAACATGGTTAAATAATTTCCAAAATGAATAAAATTTCATATTATACACTAGATTAGAAAATTCATTATTAATTCCCAAATTTCAAATAAAATTATTTTATAAAATACTATCCTTAAAATTCCTCAAAAATTTCATTACTATATTAGAAAACAATTGATTAGAAGGACTTGATCTTACATTATTCTAAGATAAGTTAACTATTTTTCATTGAATAAAATCCAATATTTTTCTGAAATAAACATATTATTTACCTATAAATTTTCTTACTAACAAAGAAATCATTTACGCTAGTGGTAGGTTCTACACCATCATCACACTTTAGTAACATTTTCAAGCCCAGTAACCTTCCCAGTTGTGATGGGTTTTCATCCATCCATATGTTTTACCAATATTATTATATAAACATAAAAAATATTTCATCTACAAATAACACATCATGTTATAATAGGTGTTAAAAATTCCCCATCACAATATAAAATATCCAAAAAAATGTCATTAATCACTTTAAAATCCCAACACTTAATCCCACAATGGGGTGTATAAGACATTGGAATTATGGTTATCCTAAATATTATAGACCTGTGACGGTATCCAAAACTCTTAAGATAACCTCACATGAGAACAATGTAATCATCAATGTTATATAAACTGAACTTTAATGCTATCTATTATATCCTAGAACCTACACTCCCTGGTCTAGTTCAAAATTCAGATTCAATACATTTTCATATTTGATACATAATATGGTGAACCAATTTCGTCTAAAAAATTTACAATTTCCAAAATAAATATATGATCACTTAAATACCCATTGTGATTCTATGTTTAGATTTTTAGTGTATTATGACCATCTCAAATCAACATGAATTTACAAAAATCTATTTTTTAAAGATGAGAATTGTCTCCCATTACTCCCATGTTTTCATATTTAACATTTTTTCATAATAATCATCCATATAAAGTCCCTTAAAAACATAATTTTTTCATACACATTATTTTTAACTTAGAAATAAGGAAATATAATAGGGTTGAGGTTAAAGCTTCATGAAGGGAAAATATAGAACACATCAACTGAATTTAATCTATGAGAATAAAAATAGAATAAAGGTATAATGACATAATCATAACACATGAGAATAAAAAAGAATACTCATACTCATAAATATCTAGATCATTTAACATAAAAATATTATATAAGTAATTAATAAAATAAAAATTCATAATAATCAATGATCATGTTCCATGTGGTATCAATCTTGATCAAATGAAACATCATAAACCCATATAAAGAATATAAAAAATATCGGTATCTTCGATCATCATCTTATATAACCCTTAAAAAACCCTTAAAATTGGAATAACCATATGGCCAAATTCCAATATAGTTCTATGGAGAACATAAATATTAACCAATAAATTAAATCACTATTTTGGCACACACATTTAGTAAGATATAATAGGATAACCTAATGTTGTCTAGGTGCACCCATAATTTATAATTTTAAACCAACAACCACATGAATAAAGTATATAAATAATTTTTCCCATCATAACTCATTTAAATAAACTTTATTCCTTTTATAACATTATTAACACATGGAAAAAAGGTTCCATAACAATCCCTTAGAAATAAACATAATCCATCCATAAAATGAAATATGATGGTATAAATACAAAACAACCCTAGTGTAGGATAACTAAAATAAAGGGTTTTTTATGTTGATGAATGGTAATAAAATTAAAATGTTTTTTAAACATTCTTGAGGAAAATATTCTTTTAATTTTAAAAATCACTTTCTAAACCATAAAAAATTCAAAACCCCCTTTTCCGTGAAAAAAAAATTAAAAAATTATAAAGATTCATAATATTAATAATAAAACTGGTTTAAAAATAACTGTATATACTTAAATTGAAAACGTGAATGAAATTACTTTCATGATGGTGGGTAAATCCATAAATGTCAAACATGTAAAATAAACATTACATTTTCACTATAAGAAAGTTATAAAAGTACCCTAATAAAAATGTGACAATAATATTTCACTTAAAAGTATTTATTTAAAGTAATGAAAATTGGAAAATTTTCCTTAAATGTTCATTTTAATATGTTTTAATAATTTTAAAATTTATATAGAGAATATTGATTTGAATAAAAATAAATTTCTAACAGAAGAGGTAAACATAGTCAAGTTTTCATAAAAAAATTATTTTATGTAACAAATATTTGAATAATTATATTATTAAATAAGAATAGCTTCAATAACCATTGTATAACAAAATTACTACCAATTATAAGTTGTTAAAAATGGGGACTTAATCATTCACAATCCGGATAAAATATGGGATTAAAACAGAAGACACTTACGCGAAGGGTAAATTTAAATTATAGGCCAAATTGAGAATTAACATTAAATATAACATAAAATCTCATGAGAATATTAATATTCATGATATAACATGTTAAATGTGTATTATATACACCTCATAAATGAAGATAGGTGTATAATATAACAAACATCTCAAAGAAGTCAACTTGTGACAAAAATCCATTACAGATTTCGTAACATTGGTAATGTAATCCCCATGAAATATTTATTATTAAATTGATATATAATTCCAATTAATTTTTTTTATGGTAACCAAAAATTTCTTTCATTGGAAGTATATACATCACACAAACAAAAGTAACTTTTGAATTAGAAATAAAAGTTTGATTAGAATAAACCTTACCTTTAGTCTAATTCAAAACTATTTTTCTTTATATTCCTGGATAATTTTAATTATTTAATATTATGAGAAAATTTTACAAGGTTATTATTGATTTTATTTCGTTTCAAAATATTTTGTTATAATTAATTAATTAATTATGTTTAAGTCGGATGTTTTGACCATATACGACTTATATGTCAAAACTTACTTTGGTTGGTCAACAAAAGATGATGAATAAATTATGTATTGATATCCATAATAATAATTAAAAAATAATTATCCTATTTTAAATTAAATATAATATTAGAATCAATCATGAAATATGTTTTATGAAAAATGAAACAATGTTATGATCATGGATATGGTAGGTTATATGTACGCATAAGTAACGTTCCAATTATTCAATGATCATTTTTGAAAGAATGTAGGAAAAATTTAACTTTCCAAAAGTATATTTATATCATCAAAAACATATTATTTAATTATAAATACTTATATATATTGTTCTTGTGAAGTTGTGATAAAAAAATGACTTCACTTTTAGGGTTGGTAGTCCTCATGTCTATAAACAAAATTATTACATTTTCAGTTTGTGAAATTGTAAGAGTAAAATTATATATTATATTTATAGAAAAGAAATTATGTCAGGAATAAATTAATTATTCTCCTATATAATATATAATTATTATATTTAAACTTTTTTACTTCCATGTAATACATTAGTGAAAATTGTTTCACATCACTTCACTAGCATGTAGTTTTCCATACACAAGAGTGATGTCATCATATCCCTTATAAAATAGAATATAAAAAGGTTTTATATGATATAATTTAAACAAATTATTATAATGTTATAAATATTATTAATATAATATATAAATTATATTTCAATAATTATTCCCAACCCTGATAGTTGGTAATGTAGAAACACGTGTTGGATAACATTACCTATTCATCAAGTATCTCCTTTTTTAATTCCACCAAATGACTTACTTGGATGAATTTATTCAAAAATTAATGCTTTAGGATTATTGGATGGAAGTGGATACATTATTTTTGTGGGTATTATCTAATAAAAATGGCTTTATATGTGTGAATATAGTGGCATAGTTCGAGGCCTTTTATAATGGTGGTGTCTTGTAAAGTTTTTAATTAGTAAATTCCACCAACATTTTTTCATGTAACGTGACTCCAATAAGGAAAAAATATTATAAATTTTAATATAAGGTCCAAATAGTTCCATAAAACTATTACAGGATAATTTTATAGGTCATTTGACCCCTTATGTTTAATGTTTCAATATAATATATAATCATTTTTATTATAATCGAAGTTAATTATTTTTAACCATTTTCACAGATCACTTTGGTAATGAATTAAGGATTGCTTATTAGACATTATAAATTATGATGATTAAAAATAGAGAATAATTTATTATAAATTCAACACACCTAATTGAAACCTTTTAATTTATTATTAATCTCACCCATGTATCTAGACAATGGGTAATTAGGAATAGTATTTTTCGACAAAAATATGATACAATTTTAAAATTTTGAATCATAATAATAATTTTATGAAAAGAAATTAAAAATAATTATATATATATATTATATAGTTAATTTAAATACGTCCATATTAGGTATTTTTTAATTAATTAAAATGGAGAAACATTAATCATTTTAGACATTTCTTTTAAAAACCATTTTTAAAACCACATCAAATATATATTAAAACATAACATAAGGTTGACTAAAAATTAAATAATGAAATTAAATATGACGCTGTTTAATTTTTAAAATATTCTAAACATATTAGAACTCTTAAAATACTTATTTTATCAAAAATAAAATATTTTTTAACTAAAATATGTATTTTTTATAATTCAATGGAAAATAAATATTATTTCAAAAGTACCAAAATTTCACAAAAAGTAAATTTTTATATTATAATTACAAAAAATGTACTTTATTTTGAAAAATAATTTTTTTTAATATTTTAAAATTTATTTTAAAAAATGTTCTCCCTAATAGGCCACAGAGAAATTTTTTTATATAATGTATTCAGTGTAAAATTGGATTTATTATTGTTTTGTGTCTTGAAAACCAATAGGAAAAATGTTAAAAATAAATTTTGATATATTATATTTAAATGTAATTAATAAAAAATATAAATTTGGATTTGGATAATTAATTAGTTTAAAACAAGCCTTTAAACATTAAAATTGATTTTCAAAAAAAGATTTCCTTTTATTTTCAAAAGGATTTTATTGTAATTTTACAATAATTGTTTACAAAATAAATCATTATATAAAAATGTTTATAAAAATATATTCTTAATTAATTTATTCATGTCCAAACCGTCCATTCCAAATGCTATGTTATAATGCTAGTATATATCATGGGATTTTTAATTTTGTTTTTGGGTGTTGAAAACACTATCAAACATAAAAAACACATGGTTGTGTGTGTTGCAAGATAAACTTAGTGTTGTGTATGAGGTAGTCTAAGATAATTGTGTCATATCCTATACACTATAAGATATATTTTTATTCTTTTAAAATATCATGGTGTTAATTTCATATCCCTAAGGCTAGATACATGGGTCATGGCTTTCCCCAGTCTTGCACGCTAGTTGAAACCTGACCTCAAATCCCTAGAGAAGTACTACTGGATGTTAACAATATTCCCACACTACTAAAAATATATCTTGGGTTGTAAGTATAACATGTGGTAATGTTACACCTTTCCACTCTAAAAGCATTGAGTAAATTCTCTTAGGGGGATAATGAAGCCAAACTATATTCATCCTACCTGTCGCCACCCCACAACAAGTCCTTAGTATTCCTCATTGTACTTCCACATGTGATAATTTCCAAGGTAATAAGATGTTAACCTTCTTTAGTAATAAAGTATGGAATATGAGCATATGCTTGATCCTCTTCCGAGACATTCTTTACATTTATGGCCTTACGTAGATCATCCAATTAAGTTGTCAGTTCAATGCTCCTAACATTATATTGGATATCATGGTGAATACCAATAATGAAATTCCTAGACGTTTACACCTCATTTATTGATGATAGGCTAGAAACAAAAGCAATTTTTAAAATGAATGGATTATAAATATACGATCATAGATTTATACTCATGTACTATGATTTCTAAAAAATATCTACCATTATAATGTTAGGAATAAATTCATTTAATAATTTATTTCTTAATTCCCTCCCAAAAAATTCTATCATTTCAAATATCTTGTCTCATGGCACTGCAAAATCTCTTAGAGGGTCCCTAAAAATAATTTTTTCTAGCATGACCCATAAATAATTTTTTGTCTCAACCAAATTGAATTTTAATTAAATTATTTCTATCTTACCCTTATAATCATGTGGTCCTAAAGTTCCATATTAGGTCAGGAGATAGTAGAGATTGATCGTTTGGGAGTATCCAACCACTATACACTATACCCATCCATATTGGTCATGTATAATCTGAAACTTTCATGGGTAGACTGTCTCAAATTCCTAAAACACTATATTAGGTGAGGGGGTAAGCATAGACATATCCTTTTAGAAAACACGTGGTTGAACTAAAATATCCACCCAAGTTTGAGAAATGTTTTCTACGACTATAATTGATCCAGCAAAGTGACTCCAATGATGGATTATTTGAAATGAAAATGATTTATTTATGTTCTTATAATAGGTCTACCAATAGAATATATTATGTATCATTAAGGAACTCATAATGGAATACTATCAAAATATATATCTTAATATATACCCACACACAAGGTATAACTATCCAAATTCTACCTAAGACTCACGAGTTGTCATCTATACATTAATATTAGTCCCAATAGTATTTATCACATCACGTCAATTTCCTATTTAATTATTCTATTTTCAACATCAATTTATCCTCAACGTATATAACATGTATATATATGAAATATATAGAATAAATCAAGGAATTTTATTTTTATGAATATTCATACTACACAAAATATGTATATAAATGGTATGATATATATGCACATACTCATAATGCAATAATGCATGAAAAACCAATAATAATATAATAAAAACCCCATAACTAGTATCTCTGAGGTCCATAAAACATGATAAATACAAGAACATATATAATCTCATACTCAAGTTCTGCACATTTAAACTCCCTTCAACTATTCAAGAACAAAGGTTAATAAAGGGAATGAAACATAATCTTATGATACTATCTTGAAATGCCCTATCCAAAATTTCCTAACCTATTCTTAAGTGGGGGTGTAACAATACTTCATGTGTGTATCCCCATTGGAATGTGGAAACATACTAGCAATGGGGTTATAAGAGTGTAGTAGGGGAACGTTGGTCTCAATTATCCTAACGATACACCATAAAACTAATAAATTATAACAGTTGATAATATCATAGTAGGTGATATATGAATCAAAATTTAGTAATAAATGTCACCCATGTCACACATTTAAAATTAACTAATTTCTCAATCGTGAATGACAGAGTATAGTGTATAATATTGATGCGTACAAATAAATAAAACCACCAAAAATCATTTGGTGTCCATCCTGGTATAGTCATGAAATATTTAATTATTATCTTATCTATATTCCATGACCTCCATGACTTTATCTAGATTCTAAATCCTAAATTATGCATATTAATCTCGATAATCATGGAGGGTGAGAGTAATGAAACACATCAGGCCACAACAGATCTGAAAATAACATGATTCCACATGTATTAAAGGTGTATGCCATTTTAAATTTAAATGTCAAAGAAATCAATAACAAACATTTTTAGAGTGTTCTTGTGATATCCGATTTACCATAGGCCCCATCCATACTAACATCTGCTATATGATTTAAGGATAGTTCTAATGGATATTGTGAGTGATAAAGAGCTACCCAAAAGTTTTTTGAACTTTATTCCTAGTATTCATGAGTCATTGATATGGATCATTACATATGGTAATCACATCCAACCTCTATCATTGGTTAGTCCTCAAAATTATCATAGACTATCATAGTCAATGTTGATTTCTCAAGGATGTATTATCATGTTCATGCTTTGTGTTTTTCTATATGTATGTCATTCTGATACTATTTTTCATTGAATCTAGCCTCAGGGATTTTGTACCCATATGCTATGTTCAAGTTCATTATATTCATTGTGACATGAAATGAACAATCCAATTCTAAAATTTTTCTAAATAGATATTGTCTATATATTCTGAGTAATTGTTTGGAATACATAAAATGGTATGATAATCACACAAAATAGGGATTATTATATATAGGAAAAAAACTTCATGTCATTCGGTGAATCATTAGAAACTTATGAGTACCTTTTTTGAACATCAAACATAGGCTAACGTGATAAATATACCTACTCAGGGAATGAGGCATTATACATGGGCCTCACAGGTTACACACACACAAACACTAGAAATCACTATCATGAACAATAAAATAACATATTCTAATAGAAATATCATATCAAGGAAACAGGGATATATTAATACCAAAATGGTATGGGACTTTCTTCCATAATCATGATGATGAAAATATCTGAAATAATTCAAGGAGATACACCTCATTCACACCTAACCTCTAACCAGATCAATCATGTACACTAATAATCCCTTAATCAGATTCCATATCAATTACATCAAAGTTATATAATGTTATTCAAGAGTTTTCTAATATAATGATTAAGGATCTATATAACATACCCCTCAGTTTCCTAAAAAGATTATTGATATGATATAGATCAAACCTGGTGCCCCAATTTATTAGGTTTTCCATAATTACCAAAAAAAATCTAACAATTAATCATTATATGTCGCTGAAATAAATATATATTTACATAAAATGTCTTATATATGACATTCCTCAAGAGAATAAAGTTATATATAGAGTAAAACCAAATAATTACGGTCCATGGATCACATACATTAAATCCCCAATCCACAACGTGATTGGATCTATAAAATTTGATCTTAGAAGGGATGGAAATCACCAGTGGGAAGCTTGTGGAGTCTCTATGATCAAGAATACTACAATTATAAAATATAATCGGACATTTATGATGATTTATTTCTATTTATGAAGTGTTTTCTATTATTATTTTATATGGATATTGTATAGTATCATGGTTATAAAAATTTTGTGCCAAACATGTAAGACCTACTTACTATTCAGAGCACCCCAACAATTATGCCACAAGTTTAATAAAAAAACCAATTGTTCCTCTAAATTAATTATGAGTTATTTAGTTTTTGTGGAATGTCACAAGGTATCTTCTAACCTTGCACCAATAATTATCCTTCAGCAAATAATCCACAATATTTCCCCAAACGAACTGCATTGTTTCCCCTAACCATGCACCAATCAAGTATCCCCATTATAGACACCATAATTTTAAATAAAACCATAGGAAAATAAATAAAAATTCATATTTCAAAAGAAAATTAATGGAGTCTCAAATTTACTTATAATTTAACTAGGAAATATTTTGTAGTTACAGTTATAATTGATACATATTTGTCATATTACATGAAAATTTACATTTCCAGTCTTCTATAAATTAATTAAAGAAACATCAAAAAAATTTCCATGGGAATACCATGATATTGGGTCATGTTTTAACTGATATGAAAACATTTATAACCTAAATAATTATTTCATATTCTCTCGGCAAGAAAAAATTAGGATTATCATTTAAAAATTCCTATTCTAACTCCCGAATGATAAAGGATCCTTTTGGGAAATATTTTATTGCCTTCGTGTAGAAATATAAAAAATGATCATAATAGAATTAAGAAATGAAACTAGTGTGAATGTCTCATAGAAAAATGAATATTTCATCCTCTTATTAATATGTGGGAAAAAGGTTTTCCTTGTTTTTTACCACCTCTTCTCTTTTATTCGACATGTAATTATATTTCTACATTATCCCAATAACATTATTAATATAAGGAATGTGTACCACGTCATAATTATTTATTTTATCACTTATTATCACACTCATAATTTATACACTTGATAAACTATTGATGCAATAATTCATCTTTTCATTATCTTCATTCTACTTCTATTAAACCATCTTTATCATCTGCTGTAGATATTTATTCTTGATTCAATATATTGTTCCTTTATTATTACAACACATTAACATAAATTGTATCCTTAATATTAACTAGTGAATATTTATAGTAGTTTGATTCTATTATATTTTCAATATAACTTAGGATAATATCTTTGGATCCTCTTTTCTCAAAGTAACTAAAAATTTCATCTTCTACAAAAATTACACCATGCCATCCCAATACACTCAAGTTTTTAAAACTTCTGTAATAATTAAGATATATTTTAATGATGAAATATATTTTTTTTACGTAATCATCCCTTGAGAATATAAATATTTTTACTAATTTTATTTCTCCATAAATAAAAATATATTCATTTTCAATTAATAGAGTGTGAGAAAAATTCCCAAAACACAAGTTATCATATTCTTTGAATCCATATTAATATAGTATTTATGGTCTATACACTTCATGTTGAATACCATACATATAAATATAGTATTAAAATCTCCCACTAATATATTTTATAGCATTTTGTCTAGATCATCCCTATAGAGAATCTACTCTCCTTAATAGAACTTCATCTAAAACACTTCAACACATTCAGATGTCATGACTTATGCCTCATGAATATAATGCATGTTATATTAATGAACCCATTCATAAAAGAAATATAAAAACTCATATTTTTTATATATTTATTCATCATATTACCATTTATATTAAAATTAATGAGATGTATTGGGTGAGATGTTATTGTACCAACTTTTTTATGTGATGAATTAACAATTTTTATTTTTTTGTCTGTAAAGAACACTTATTTTAAGTATATCTTTATTTGAGAAAAATATTTAAAATTCCATTATTGTTTAATTAGGATCAACTTATTTTATTAAATATGAACAGTCCTTAAATATCGTAATATTTTTCCCTTATTCCTGACAAAGTATTGTGAGTTTCTATCATTATATACCTAAAACAAGTTCCCCATATTTTTTTGTACGATTGTAAATACAAAACAATCCTTAAACAATTTCATAAATATATAATGTTTTTAATAATGTACTTCATTTCATTCATCACAGAGCTGATAAAAACATAATAAATTTTAAATTATGACATCAATATATATATATATATATATAATTTGGACTTCAACTTACCATTTTCAATAACTAATAATCTAAATCCTTTTGATTTTATGTGACAATAAATTAAAATTTTCATTGATCCTTGACTTAATTTTTTAATATCTTTTAATGATGTAAAGTATAATATTATGTGTGAAGAACACCCACTATCATGAATTAATGGAAATTCATTAAATAATTTTTTGACTAAAATATTGATATCTAAAGCCACCTCTTTTAGATTTTATTTATTAAATTGAGTATTTAGAATCTGAAACTTCATACATAGTTTTTTATGTTGAATGCAGACACAATATTCAATAAAGAGACACATCCAATCATATTTTTTTGAAACCACTTCCAATTATTAATATTTTTCTCAACCTTTAGTCAAGAAATTATAGGCCTCCTGGGAGCCTTCTTTCATTGAGTGGATTTTCATACCCTCATAATTTCTCTCCAAAATCCTATAGACCACAATAAATATTTTTAGTTATAAAAAATATAGTTTCTATGATCCAAAAACCTAAATTTTACTAAAATTATACATAATATGTATATTTCTATAAAAACATTATTATCAAGATGTGGAAACCTACATTTCTTTTATATTTTCATTAAATATTTCAAATACATCATGAAAACAAAAAATATTTATATAATCCTAGAACTTTTATTTTTACTCAATAATTTATAACATGTTTTTTGGATCACCATATGTATCAGAATTATAGTTTTGAAAAAAATTTCCATATTTTCTTAGATTACTGGGACTTAGAAATCATTGGAAGAAAATGAAATTTCGTCACAAGGAAGTTTGAATTAAAAATCTCATCAACACTCTTAATGCATGTTAATCCTTTAAAATTGATATTTTTCATCCTATATGAGTTTCACAATTCTTTGGAACATAAACTCATCTAGTAATTTTCATTTCTCAGCATTGTATAAATTTATACTGAGAATTTATTATTTTGAAACTAAATTTGTTTAATTATAATTCCTCCTATAGCAAATTTTTTTTCAAAACATTGATAATAATTCCCTATTTCATCAAACATTTAATAAATTTAAGTTTTAATTTTATTTTATTTTGTGGGATGTATATAAATGTTATCAATATGTTTCATCATCTTTGATTTCTTTTTATTATGAAAATATTTTTCTTTGCTGGAATATTTATTCTCTTTCAATACCTTTTGCATCTAAATATCAAATTTTAAGATCATTTAAATATATTACATACTTTTACATAACAACATGAACTATATTTTAGATTCATCCACAATTACAGTATTTCTACTTTCCTCACATTGGAAATCTGTCTTATTCACTGTAGAAATGATTAATTTATAATTTTCATAAATACTTTTCATAAAATCCACTATATCCTAACTTCAATATTTAGAATACATGATTGTTTTTTTCTTGAATTTTTATTATCTTTCAATAAGTTTTAAATAACTTTATCAAATTTTGAGCTCATTTAGAGACATTACATGAGACTACACATCAATATGAACTCTATTTCAGTTTCCTCCATAATTCCATCATTACTACATTCTTCACTTCATAAATCACCGCAATTCACTACATAAATTAGTCATTTTTCATCCTCTTCACAAAAATTCTCAAAATAAACTCTATCATAACTTATATCATTATCCTTAAAAATTGAAAATAAATATCTATTTCTTATTTTATGAAATTTTATTATCTTTTTAATTTGATAAAAAATTTACTTGTTATCTTTTGTATAATTATTATTTGATAAACACCTATAACTCTCATCCTTTAATCCATAATATAATTATTCGTTTATATTTGAAATAATCTTTATAAAATTTCAAATGAAACCACACATAAAATAATTCAAAGGTATAACTCCCCTAGAAATTATGTTTTTTCTCTCAGAATTCCTGAAATTATTAACATGATTTTCGAAAATTTCACATTGATATCATCTTATTAATCAGAATCTTATTCTTCCATAGTTGATTATTTATTACACTTTTATTATTTATAGAATTTAAAATAATTTACCTTCCATCCATTATTTTCCAATTAAATATAATTATCATTGACATTTTATTTTAAATTTTGATTTTATATAGATCAAAAAATATAAATTTAACTAGATCACAGTCTTCATAAACCATGACCTTATTATCTAACCCCTCTCAAAGAATGAGTTGTATATTCTAAATAATTATAGAATCCCTTAGATTGTAACTAAGACATCTAATAGTACACAAAATTTATTTAAATCATGTTTTTAATTCATTAATTATTTTATATTATTGATTTTATTATCATTAACATTTATCATGGAAAATTGTAACTTGGATTTCATTAAGAACGCATTATTTTATAATTTTTTTTATTAACTCAAATAATTTATTCTATATTGATCCCTTTTACCATGAGAAATTATTTTTCTAAAATAAAGGAATTATGTCATTCTGATAATAATATTAACTCACAAAATTATAACTATGATCTACTTTCGTAGAAAATCCTTCTTTTGGAGGGAAAAGACATCCAATTTCAGCATCCAAAACATATAAATTAATTGATAAAAATATTAAATACAAATAAACCTTCCACATATAATAATTTTCTCCATAGAAATTGATAATTTATTTTTGATTCATATAATTATATTTTCTATAATAATAATATAAATTTTGATACCGATAGTTAAACCTAATTGAACATCTCTTTTGAAACCTTAATCATCATATGGTGTCCAATGGAATATATATTTCTCTAATAACAATTTGAAATCACCTCTAAGATCGGTGAGAATTTATAGAGAGATAGGGTGAAACAATGAATTCATTTGCCTTTTGGATTCTTTGAAACAATATTCATGAAGTTTTAAAGTAATTTAATTTAACACTATTACACACACACAACCCACATTGAATACATAATATATTTATTACAAATATCAACAATGCATATTATTAGGTATTCCTTGAAATGATCCAGAATAATTAGAGACTATATAATCAAACTCTATTAACTTTGAAGATTATAGATGATTAGATTTTATCTTTTATCCTTTGTAAAAAAACGTATTTAACAATTGTGTAATTTCCAACCACACTAAAAAATATATATAAAAAATTTTCCAAAAACAATAGATTGTCTACTATATTGAACATGAGTCATTTTTTCACTCTGATTCTATTTTTTCTCATTCATCTTCATACTCTTTTCCATGAAAATAATTAATTACAATTATCTTACTCATATTTTTTCACAAATTTCATATAGAACAATTATTCAACTATGTCTAACAAAACGAATATCGTGTCTCCTAGATTTAATTTTAATTTTAATTTCAAAATTCACACTAACAACTTCCATTAACATATTTTATACTAATATATATTCCCTTTGATAAATTGGTTGATTTAACACCATTACTTCACGATTTATGTGGTTAAAGTCTTCCGAGATTGAGTATGAGTATCCAATAATTCATAAAGAGATCCACGTCATAAGATCCACTAAAAATTTTGAATATTAAATTGACCCCAGATGGATCATTCATCACCATAGTGTATGGTGCAAAATCATTAATACTCTTCACAAGTAAAGTATTCCCCCATAGGATCTCAATAACTATTTCATTCCCACAACTTTTAAATTATATTGAACCACTTCTAAACAAATTTATTAATGACTTGTTTTCCCATTATTTTTATTGAAAAGAACCTTTTTTATGAAACAATGATAGGTTCCATAGTGTGGAACTACCAAATTGAATCCTCAATCAACATCAAATACATTTTAATTATCTCGAATCAAGTCTCTCTAGCATATCACTGATTTTTAAAAATAGCTACTGAAAATGGAAAATGGAGAGGTCACTTCTAATACATTCCTATATAATCATGATTTTTCAAAATTAACCATAAATAACATATAAAAACACTTAAATATAAACCCCTATATAATAAAATTCTTTATAAACTCACACATGTTCCACAAGGACAGTATCCATGGATTATATGACTGTTGCTATATCCCATAAGAAAATATCTTAATCAAAACACTTTTTAATAGTTTTTATCATAGTTTCCATTCTATTTTGTGTTTCCCATTACACAATAGAGTATTCAAACCTTCATTTTGTGACCATGAAATTTCAAAGATAAAGTGTCATCTACATCAATTTCATTTTATATTCTTATACTATATCAATATGTGTTTCATGTATGACCATGGTTTAGTTTTTTTGGAAGCACATAGAACATATCCAAACATCACACTTCAACAAGAAAACTCACTTTATGTCTTTCTGATCACTCAATCAAACATGTAATCAAATTCATCTCAAATGAATCAATATTTATTAATTTATTTCTAGTATGATTAATGTGTTGGAATGAATAAACAAAACAACCATCATATCCAAAAAAATCAATTAACTTTATCCAACAGCCGAACACACAAAAAAATATTCATTGCTCACAAATAACTCCACAACATCCTTACAAATAATGTTCTCACCAACTTTTTTACTCATTGACTCAACATAGTCACTCCAGTATCAATGAAATATCTAACCATATAGCTCTATAAGATGGACATACCTACTTGTAGAAAAAAATAAATCTAATATCCCAAATTGGGACCTATCAGATATAATATATAAAAGAAAATACATATTTATATATATATAATGCATATATTTTTCCATCATTCAAAATATATAATTCCATTGAAATAAAATAATAAATCCCTAAGGATGATTTGAAAATTTATGAAAAAATTAATTAATTTAGACCATTCGAACCTGCCTCGTACTAATAACGTGGTCTATATGAAAATAATCTCCTCGAGCCATAATCCCCATTTCGTAATAATCATATAAAGATACCCAAAAATAAAAAATTTACCCATGAAAATCGAAAAATATACCATGTGTTTGGGTAGCAGTTAGTCCACAAACCTGGTGGAACTCGATATTATGATATACTCCCCATCATAAATGTGGTAAATGTGTCTATATATTGAATTCAAATGTTGAATATCAACCCACCCTAAAACCAAAATATAAATAATACTATAATATTAGAGATAAAATAATATAATATTAAAAAACCAATTAGGTAATAAGAATAAATCACATATTTTTAATGGTCCCCACATATACCTGGAAAATAAACACCATCCAAACCCAAAACTAAAAATAAATATAAAAAAATAAAGGTAATGTCTTATAAACCCTCTATTACCTAAAAATAGACTGAAAAAAGGAACATTCCAATGAAATGAAAAGTAAATAACCATCAAAATGAAATGAACAACTATACATTTCTAGTAAAAGACCCCAAATTTATAAAAATCAAGAATTAGGTATGCATATTCTATCATAAATCTAGTTAAAAACAGATTAAAGATAATAGTACCTTTTTAATGTAGATTTTATAAAATAATGAAGCATCCAATAGGTATTTAATAAAACCACTTAAAAAACATTTTATTGATTAAAATTCATTAAAACATTAAATTTCATTAAAATAAAATTTTATTGATATATTTAAAAAATCAAACTACATATTAATTGAAAATGATTATATTATTTATAAAAACCTATTCCAAAATATTAAACACCTCGTATTAAACCATAATGTGATCTGATAATGTTCTTTCATATTGGTCCCAATAAAACATTCTATTTAACATCAACAATAAAACATTTTACTGAATTTTATAATTAATTAAAGCATAAAAAATTTCATTGAACACATAGAAGAGTAAGAAAATTTAATATTACTCTTAAATATTAAAATTGAACTATAATAATTATATTATTATTAATTAGGTTACTTATAAAAATTAGATAGGTGGAATCATTCTAATTTTATTTGAAAACTAGAAAGAGTCAAATTTTCCAACAAAAACACTTTAATAAAATTAAACTATAACCATCCAAGATCATTAAACAATGGCATGATACCTATGTAATCAATGTTCTTAATTTTAATCCTGTACATTATAAATATATTATTAAAATAAAATAAATGTAAGAACACTCACTCAATAGAGTAACAATGCGAATCTATGATGCAATGTTGGGAAAATTTATCATACATCATTAAACTTTTCACAGGAAAAAAATCATAAAATAATTTTACGAACCATTTCATATAATGGTCATTAAACAAATTGATATAATTAAACAAAAAAATTTGGATATATATCTGATGTCAAAATAACTAAAATTTTATCATAAAATTCTCTTAGATTAATAATTTGGTATCCTTAAGAAAATAAAATTGATTTATGATGGTTTATTTTTTATCATTTTAAACCCACAATAATTTCATTAAAATTATTATTTGATAACATAGGAAAACATTTTAATGTGAGTGAGTAGGAATATAATATGATCCTATAAATTTTCTGGTAAAAAATAATGAATAATTGAGCATCAAAGGACAATTAATAAATGTAAATTATAAGATACTTTGGTGGAAGTCATATGGGACAACTTCTGGTAAAATAATTTAGTTAGGGAGAAAAAAAATATGATACTACAACAAATATGAACGATTAGGTAAAAATTCACATAATTATTTAATTTTAGTTTCCTCTTTTAAAATAATATTCATAGTTATAATTCATTGTTTTTATCCTTTAATTATATCTTTCCATAATGGGAAGCATCTAATATCTCTCCATTTTACCACCCAACATCACACACCACATACTACCTTTTAAATAAACACATAAAAGTGTTTTTTATTTAATTTTATGTCTCTAATACTCATTCAAACACAATTGAAAAATATTACCATAAAACAACAATTTTAATTCAATGTGATGCTTACCAAATAAAAACGTGATGTTAAAATATATCCACCAATAACATTTAACCCTGTAAGCTAGTCCAAGTATATATATCTAATTATTCAAATAGTCCTTGATAAAATAAAATTAAAAAAATCACTATGTTGGATGATATTTCCACCAATTTCATTAACATACATATGATATCATTTTAATTCAACTGTAACACATTATATTAAGTGAAAAATCATAATCATTAAACTATTATATGTATTATATTTTTATTCAATGAAATATAACCTCTATGTTATAATATTAGATCATACTACCTCACGGTGCTTCAAAAAAATGAATATACTTTTTCATTACGCGATTTTGTAACCCTAGAACAAACAATTCCAACATGGTTCATTTTATTATTAATCACATACAATGTTCTAACTATTATCTGTTACTCCTATTATCTAGTGAAAAACAAGATTCAATGTTTTCAATTAATTTTCTGGAAATATCTAATGTAAATATCCCATTATATTTATTAGAAAGACCCAGCCATTAATAATCTATAAATTTTATAATTAGTATTGAATTCTTTATATTGATTCCCAAATATCATTCTACATTATAATTTTATATTGTTAGTTCATCACCCTTATGTAAATAAATATTAACTAAAAATATTTATATTTTGACTCAACATGAATTTTTCCCACAATACAAAAATGTTAAGATATAATATGTTTTCATTTCGTAAAATATCTTCATAATTTTATTCTTTAATAATTCGTTATTCCTATACATCCTCAGAACTCTATTATTTTTTTAATAAAATTGGTTGATCATATATAATGCTGATATGGATATATAAATAATAAAAAAGAATATTTTTAGGCCATGAATACATAGAAAAATTTTCCTTTTTCATAATAAAATTTGAGATCAAAATAACAATTTTCTGATACAAGAAATCAAACTTTATTCTAAAATATATTCATAAAACAATTCATAAGAAATAGTAAATGAAATTAAATGAAACACATATTGTTGTCTTCGAAATTATTGAATACACATTAATGTTTTTCAACAATTTATATGTTTTACCCATAATAAGTAGAATATATTTTTTATTAAACATATTATGATTATCTTACCTTGTGTAATAATAATATTTCAATAAAAAATAATAGAAAGAATAGATAAATATTATAGGTAACTTGGGATATAATTTTCATATCATTCATTCAAATGGAATATCCTACATGGAAAAAATTTAATAATATATTGGGAGAATCCTAACTAGTAAACTCTTCCCCTTTGCCTAATGCATTAAAGAGAAATATTAGAATCACCCATAATTTGTTTATAATGGAATCAACCATCACTATTTTATAATGGAACCACCTATCCTTGGTTTATAACGGAAAAACATAGAGTCATAAATAATCCTAAATCTCCATAATGTAATCATTAAACATGAAAGCATACATTTTCCACAATTAAAATCCTAAAAATATTCTTTTTCCTAATAATAAAAACATTCCATATATTTAAATATCCATTTTAATTAAAACCATTTTGGGAAATACATAGATACCTGGAAATGAGGGTCTTTTAAAGGTACTATAAAGTCGTGTAAAGGAATATTATCAGAAAATAAAACTTATAGAAGAGGTAAAACCCGTCATTTCCATACACATTAAAAACAAACATTCCTTTTTCATTTTTTCTAATTATTTAATATAAAATAATAAAAACATCCAAATTGAAAACATTCAAAATAACGTAAAACATGATATAAAATTTCATTTCAAATTCTTTTGTTCTTATATAAGTACATATATAAAATAATATTATGAATATGGACATGGTAGAAAAATATTGATAAAATAAATCTCTAAAACATTTAATATGATGTCTTAAAAGTAAAGTGTCCCTTACCATGAGTCTGATTGGACATATGTGTTACTCAACAAGATGAATAATAAACATATGTAAATTATATACTTCTTTATGAACCTTTTTAAAATTTATGTTGCCTTTAATTTTATTTATTAACATGTTATATAATATTACTTAAATAATTATGTTAAGGTTATAATTTTTCAAGATATTCAACACATATGTCCAAAACAACTTCGGTGGGTTGATAGTGGTAAATAATTTCATTATTCCACCAAATAAAAATAATATTCATTATATAATTATAATTTTTATACATATATTATAATTTTATACAATAATCACGAATTTTGGTTCTTAAAAATTAATTTTGTTACAATTATATAGACATTAATTCTTATGTACGCATGAGTAATGATTCTATTTTTCAGTGATAATCTTGGGGAATAGATAGGTATTATTTTAAATTTTCATTATTATTTTTATATGGAGACACAAAATTTTATCTATTTAAACAATCATATATATATCATCAATGTGATATGGTGAAATAAATCAAATCACATCACATCTTGGAGGAGGTAGTCTACATGTACGTACGAATGAAAATATCATTATTAAATGGATGTAAAGGCAAGAAAATATATGATATATTATATTTAAATAATTTAATTGTTCCATGAAAATAATATATATTTAATATAAATCAATCATTATAACTATTTACGAGAGGTGTTGATGGAAAACAGATCACATAGTTTTGTAAATAGTTATCCTTCATGCACACAATGGATGGTTTCATTTCTGATTTGATGAAATTTAAGATGGATATAGCTTCTCTGTAGAGACCGAAGCTTAAAGTACAAGGAAATTACATTTCTTTTGTTTAATACTTAATAAACGACACATACATATACCCAATGATCATATTAGTTTATTGTCTTTGGAAACTCAGAAAAATTTCTTCTATTCATGGGGAAAGATATTCAACATCTCCCATAAATATCTTCCCTTTTTTGTTTCCTACATCAAAAATTTATTTATATCCAGTGGAAATGAAAAGATAGAAAGGGTGAGCTGATATTATCAGTAAATTTAAGCTTGGAAAGCATAAACAAACCATAAATATATTAATGTAAAAACATGAACATAAAGTTTAAACATCAAAATCTGAGTCATGCAATAAATTTTGGTAGTACATAAGGAATATATCATAAATGAACATTTAACATTATAAAATAGCTTTGTAATAAAATATTTTATTATGGAAAACCATTAAGCACATAATATGATTATCATAGTTGCCAACACATTGCTACCAAAACCATCATAGTGGACGAAGTCCATTACTGAACTGGATTTACTTGTTATTCTAGTCATACATTATTGGACTGGATTTACATTATTTTCTTGAAATTTGTACTAATGAGATATAAATAATTACCCATTAAATTATAAAGGGATTTAGGTCCCACCCATCTCATAATTGAATCATTCTAACATGTTCCCCAAAACATAAATCTTTCATCATAACATAACCACAGATGTAAAATGGGTTTCATAAATATCATTCCATCTTAACAAGATCCATGTCAAATATAATTCCATAATTAACACAATCATATCATAGTAATAATTGGGATATAAACATAAACCAATTTAAAATATTCATCTTAGATGGAAAATAATTTTGATAGAACACTTAGACATAGTTCTTGAGGAAAATATCCTTTCTTCTTTAAAAAGGTTTTCTTTTCTCAAAATGTTATGAAATTTTAAAATAAAAGAATTTAGTTGAAAATAAAACTGTCGAAATCTACAGGAATATTCATTGAAATAGGATGTTATGAAGATGTAAAAACTAGTTCGTGCAGTATAAGTTAAGAAAAATTCTCCTCGTACTTATGCTGGAAATGTAAAAAAGTACCTAATATGGTAGAAAAAAGAATGATTCCTTCCAAACCAGGTAGTAAAAGTAAAAATTATTAAAAATAAATTTAAACATACATATAATAATATTAAAAAGTTTATTATTATATTTTTATAAAACATGGAAAACGATGATAAATATATCCCCATTAGATACTTACGAATAAACTATCATGGATAAAACAGTATTGGAAAAGTTATCACTTACCTTTGGTCCAATTTTGTCGGTATGTGTCCAAAACACCATTATAGTGGGTTTAAACATATTATTAACATTCAAAAAAACCATAATAATATTTATGACCACATATATTATTCATTTATGACATTATATTACTCGTTCATTTGTTAATTCCATATTAAGGAAACAGTTTTGGTAATAATTGTTTCATTTATCGTATGTGTTTTCACTTGTTATTCATCATATGATTACATAAATCATGATTTACTTACATAAATAATTTATAAAATTATTTATATATATCTTTTATATTAATTATATATATATATAATATAGATAAATGAAATGAAATACATCATTCATGGAGACGGTTGGTCGTACTCACACATGAACGCAGTTTTCATGTCCTTGTTGAATTAAATTGAAGTAAGTAAATGAAAAATATATACATAAATATAGCAGGATAATTATGTAACTTATTTCATGATTATATTTTTTATATCCTCTATAATAATTCTTTAATGGTTAAAATGGAGAATGAATCTCATCATGTCATGGGGACGGTAAGTCGTATATATGCATGAGTGATGATATCATTCTCATTATTGTTGAATAGTATTTAAGTGAATGGTGTATAATATATTAGAAATATTTTCATGTTATATTAATCATATATAATTATTATTTACACTATTATGCTCATCCATGAAAGGTGGTGGTGAAAAAAAGATTACACCACGGCGTGAAGACGGTAAGCTGTATGTACACACATGCGATGATTTAATTTTTCATATGATGGATAGAAGGTGATATTGGGTTTTTTCCTATTTATAATAACATAAAATTATATTATTTATACTGATGTTATTACTATATAATTAAACAACTAAATAAAAGGATGTATAAGGAGAAATAAATTTGCAAGAATTGATAGAAGAGATTACCACTTCCTTGACGTGACTCCTTTAAATTTCATCTTAGGTCACTAGAGTTGGACTTTTTAGAAGACCAGAACCCCTAGAATGTAATTATGGAATTTTGTATGATAAATGGGTAGGGTTTATCAGAGGTGTAAAGCTCAAAATGAAGTAATGAAGACAGAGAGGAGGTTCCCTTTAATAAGGGAGGAAAGGGGCACTTTAGGAAAGTCTTAAAATATTAATTTATTATAAATTAAATTTCAATTTAAAATGATCCAAAACTTATTTAATTATAATATGTGATGAATTTTTTAGAATAACAATAATCCAATAATAATATTTCACGTCATTGATCTTTATTTATCCTTAAAATTTTTATTCAACCCTTTTTACTCCTATGGTTTTATCAATAATTTAACACTTTTAGAAACAAAATAGTTCCAAAACTTGACAAATATCCAATTAAATAGTCAATAATTAAATTTCCGACTTATGATAACTACTTTTCCAAATGATTTATTTTTTTAATTATATAATTGTTAATTTTATATTTTATATTTTAAAATATGAATTAACTCAATTTTGACACTATTAATATCACGACTTTTTATTAAATCCAAAACAACATGATTATTTTGAAAACCCATCATTAATTAAAATATAACAAGTCATCATCTTTTTTAAAATTTGTTGATGGTAGAAAAAGATCCAAATAAATTTATTTTAACTTTTATAATCTCTTTTATTTAAATCATTCATTAATAAGGTATTGACTACATCATCACTATGTCATTATTAAATTTGCTTATTTGATATCTAAATATTATAAAATATCATGATGCATGAAATATTTTTAGATTTATAATTTCTATTTGTAGTCTAAAAGATCACTTATATAACACCATATAATTTTTTTTCTAAAAGATATATTTTTTTGTTACATTTTCCTTAACATTAAATTAATTTTTATAAAATGTCATATTCACTTACATGTGGCTCCATGGGGTCCCAAAATCAACCCAAGGATGCCCATGGAAAAACATGTATTATCCAATAGGGTTTGAACATGTGTTAGGGTAATTTTATATTATTATAATATTATTTTTTTACCTTTATTTACCAGATTTACACGTTAATAATGGTAAATAAAATATTTAATGAAATTAGTTTTCATAATTGCTAGAAATAAAATTTACCTATTTACACAATTTTAAACTTATGATTACAAACATAGAATACATTTTTTTAAATTTAAATGACATAATTTTTATAAATTAATTTAAAATTAATTCTCGTTGTCAAAACCAAAAAACAGGTTTTAAGAAGTAAAAACTATCAAATGATTGACATGTGTTTATATCCAATTGTTAGTTGAAATTAAATCAAATGAAAATTATTGGATTAAATGATAAAAACATAATCAAATTACACTTTAAAAAAATAAAAAGAAAATAATACTATATAAAAAATTAGATAAAAATGTAGTTTTGAATTTAAATAAAGTATTTTCCACTATTCATTTTAATTTGAATTTTATCAAAAAAATACCAAAATTTTAAAAAAAAATTAAATATTTATGTCTTTATTTATAAAAGAATATTATTTTGACAAATTGAACTTATAAAAGTGTCAAAAGTAGATTTAAAATTGGTGCGCCATCAAAAGGAAAAAAATGCATTTTCTGAAAAATACTTCTTTTATCCAAAAAATTCATTTTGTTATCATACCATGTTGTATAAAATGTCTAAGATTAATTATAATGTTATAAAATTAAAAATATGGTTAATAATTTTTGTAGTGGCCAATTTATATGCTATTAAATAATAATATTTTATAATAATATATCATTGTCTGGGGAAACTCAGTATCACATACAACATATGTTATCGAGGACGGTCACTCTTGTGTGTAACGCATGCCAAAGCAGTTTTATGTGTAGTGAAACATTCCTTTGGTGTTTTGTATAACATAATCAAAATTTAGTTCATTTATACATTGAAAATAATTCTATACTCAATGTTGCTTGAAATGAATTCTATCTAAAGAACTTGAAATTATATACAACACAGTCCAAGAATAGTGTTGTGTATACTGCAAGAAAATATAAAGTTGCGTATAGCGCAATTTAATATTCATGTATTATAAAACACAAGAAATAAAAAAAATTAAATGAATATATATCATAAAATCTCTATGTGTCACATTTTACCACCCGTAAAATGAATATCTCCCACAAAATTCATCGGTGTTATAAATTTTTTTCTCCTTGAATGTTTCATACATGTAAAATCACATTGTTAAAATTATTACTAAAAAATAATTTTAAAATGTAAAGTTAGAAACATAACGGTTACCCAAATAAACTCATCACTATGTTTCCATATAAGTGAACATAGGTGGAAAGTGAAAACATTCAAATGGAAGAGAAATCTAACAATCAAGTTCAGATGGATAGTGATAGGGAATAAGATTTGGAGAAAGATAACTACCGAAAAGCCATAAATATTAAATTATTTAAGGGACCATTTGATTCATCAGATAAAAATATACTAGGATAGCATTTTTGGTTCCCATGATCATTTACCTAAAGTTAAAAAAATTATACAAAGAAATAATTACTTGATTTTAGGGTAAAATCATCATGGGTTATTCCCTGAACAATTTCCACTTCATCACTTATTTAAAAAAATGATTTCAAACTTTTTATTCCTACATATCTATAAGATTAAACTATATAATGATATGTCATTCCATTTGTCTCAACAAAAAGGTTAGAACAAATTATTAAATATGAATAAGTCTACCTTTAGTGAGATAATACATTAATCTAACAAACCACAACTAGAATATAAATTATACTATCCATAAATGGATAACATTACAATCCTTCCAAAAAAAATATAAAACTTTAGAAGGAGGTGAACTAAATAGACTTAACATTTTCCTCCCATATCTCATTTGGCAGCTATTGGTTGTCACATTCCAAACATCTAAATACCTTAATAATGTATTCTCTTGAAATATAATAATAACATAAATTACCATAGAACCTTGGTAAAAATATATATAATATCAAAACAATCTATTTTGACACACCAAATATACCAAAAATTCTATATAATCAATCCACGATATCACTTTTTTCCTTTTATCAGTCATGAGATGATTATACTATCAAACATATCATATTATTTTTATCCCTTCATTATGCGCATATCATTTGATTTCCCAAAATATTTTAGTCACATTTCAAGATTATCAGTATTATATAATTATGGAAAACAATAATATACCAATAAATAGATATTCCTATATTCCATAATAATATAAGTGAGATTCCACAACACAATTTTGAAATCCATTTACATAAACTCTTAATCATTCCACTACATCATTTTCCTGATAAACATCACCAATAATGATTGTATATGAATTTACTTTTTCTTCTTACTTAAGAGGTTGTTGATGTTGATTATCATTAACCCTTGGATTTGGTAATTGGTTATCATTATGCCCCATTTCCTTGCAGTTATATCATTAATGTGTTGGTGGAGAGTTCTCTGTAGTCTTTTCTCCATTCACATCATTACCAATATTTTCACATTTTTTCATCACTCAGCAGCTCGATGACCTTCTTTTCCACACTTGAAACACTTTCTAGTCCCTTTAAGACAATCTACACCATGCTTCTTACCAAACATTGAGCATAAAGAAACGTTCATCATCTTTTCACCATTATTTTGAAATTTTCCCTTCAACTCCATCTTTGTTTTCTTGTCAAAACCATGAGATGGATATGTAACACCATCTTCCAGTTCTACATTGATAGCATAATGCCTAATCTCTTCATATCTACTGAAGTATCTTAATCTTAATTCCCTTCGATGTCTTGGTTTTAAGCCACTGAAGAATCAAAAAACTTTATATTCAGATTGGATGATAAAGTCAGAAGCATACCATTCCAGTCTTGTAATATTCTCCATATATGTACCAATAGATTCATCATCCTTTGTATTAATCTCTAGGAACTTTTTTTCCATATTTTTTTGAATAATACAAGGGATGTACTTATTGAAAAATAATTTCTTGACCTTGTCCCATTTTATGGATTCAGTTTCTTCATGGTTCCTTGTATTCTTAACTAGACTCCAACACAGGTCTGCTTCACCTTCTAAATGGCAGATAGCCGAAAATAACTTTTCAGGCTTTAAACATCAAAGGTTGAAAAATATCTTTTTAGTGGTATTGATCCATTGTTGAGAAACAACTATATCAGAAGACTCGCTCATAGAACGTGGATGCTACCTCAAGAATTACTCAATAGAATGTTATTCCCTTCTCTACTCATTCGGGAGTCCAGAATGATTCATATCTTTTGTAAGTATAGAAATAATATATTTCATTCCATCTCCCATAACATTTGGCTATTTATGAGGACAATAATTTCATTTCCCAGTGCATTAATCATTAACAAGATTTCTATGGTGTCCATCCATTGTCTAGAACCCCAAAAGAATAGTGCAAGAGGAAAAATCGTACTAGGAAAACAACGTAGTAAAGGGGGAGTACATTAAATCTATAAAATCATAGTTTTAATCACAGGTTATTCATGATCATTACAAATATTCTAGGTTTTTCGCCTATACATATACATAACATTAGAGAAATCCTTAAACATTCATTATAAATCTCTCAAGAGACCTCACTAAAGTTTTTGCATCCTAGTTTCAAATGGATAACTAAACCTTTACTCTGATACCAACTATAGAGACCCAAGCCTGACATGCGTGGACATTAAATTTCATTCATATAATATTTAATACATGAAAAAAAACATACACCCAATGATCATATTATTTTATTGTATTTGGAAACTTGGAAGAAAATATTCTAATCATAGTGAAAGATTTTCAAAATCTCCCCTAAAGATCATCCCCTTTTGGATTCCTACCTAGAAAAATTATTTATATCCTGGGGAAAAGAAAACATAAAAAATGTGTGCTCCAATTCCCATTAAGGGTAAGCATGGAAAAAATAAAACAAACCATACATATATGAACATAAAATTATAAACATAAGGTTTAAACATCAAAATATTGAGTCATGAAATAAATCTAGGTAGTACATAAGGAGAAGGTGATAAAGGAACATTGACCATGATAAAATACAATTGGAATAAATCATTTAATTGTGCAGAACCATTAACAATATAATATTATTTCCCTAGTAACCAAGGTATTGCTTCCAAGACCATCATAGTGGATGGACTCCATTACAGAACGGGGTTTGCTTGTCCTTCCATCCCTTTATTACTAACTAGATTTACATGTCATTAGAGTGATGTGTGTCTCATGATATATAAATCTTTCCCAAATTCATTGGACGGAGATATAGGTCCCACCCATCTCATAATTATATCATTCTTACATATACCACAAAAAATAAATTTTTCATTTTAACATATCCCAAGAAAAAAAATGTGTTTCTTTAATATCACTTCATCATAACATATTCCATGTAAAAGTTCATTCCTTCTTTAACCCAATAAAATCCTAGTAATAGTAGGTATATAAACATAAACCTATTTAATAGAGTCATATTATATGGAAAATAATTTTGATAAAACACTTGATCATTTTTCATGAAGAAAATATCCTATCTTCTTCAAAATTGTTTTATTTTCTCAAAATTTCATGCATATTTTAAAGAAAAGAATTTAGTTGAAAATACAATTATAAATGATTAGTGTAATCTTTATGGAAATAAGGAATTATGATGATTTAAATACCCTTTCATGCTATATATGTTAAAAAATTTATCCTCGTAAAATTTTCGGAAAAGTCAAAAAGTACATCTTATGGTAAACAAAAAAAAGATTCCATCCAATCCATGTATTAAAACTAAAAAATTGAAAAAGGGAATTTAAAAATAAATAGAAGAATAGTACAAATTTTATGAGAATGGGTTTATAAACCATGGAAATGGATGAAAAATATATCCCTATTAGATACTTATGAATAAATAATCTTAGGTAAAACGATGTTGGAAACGTTATCCCTTTACTTAGGTCCAATTTATTTCATATGTTTCTAAAACTCCGGTATAGTGGGTTTAAACATATTATAAACTTGTAAAAAACCCATAATAATATTTATGATATCAAATATGATTCACTGTCAACTTTAAATCACCCATTTATTTGACAATTTCATGTTGAAGTAGCATTTTGGTTAATAATCGTTTCATTTATCGTATGTGTTTAAACTTGTTATTATCCATATGATTTCATAGATCATGATTTATATACATCTACAATTTAAAACATGATTTATATATATATATATATCATATATATTAAGTATAAATATATATAACAAATTGATAAATGAAATTGAATGCACAGTTTGTGGAGATGGTAGGTCATATGTATGCAGGGACATTGTTTTTGTTTCCTTATTGAATTGGATGGAAGTATGTAAATGAAATATATATACATAAATCCATTATAATTATTATGTACTATATTTACTGATTATTTATAATATATATTTGTAATCATTCTTTAATGGTTAACATGGAGAATTAATCTCATTACATCATGGAAATGTTAAGTCATATGTATGCGTGAGCGATTATATCGTTCTCACAATTGTTGAATGGTATTTAAGTGGATGGTGTATGAAATATCAGAATTATTATCATGTTATAATAATAATATATAGTTTTCATGTCCACTGTTATACTCATCCAAATAAGGTGGTGGTGAAAAACAGATTACACCATAGCATGGAGACGGTAAGTCGTACGTACGCACGCGCAGTGATTTCATTTTTCGTAGTATTGATAGAAGGTGAAATAGAAGTTTTTAATATTTATAACAACATATCAGCATATGAGTGACAATTATGTTATTATGTTATAATGAAACTACTAAATTATAATAGATACAAGAAGAAATAAATTTGAATGAATCGATAAAAGAGATTACCTCTTCCTTGACCTGCCTCTTTTAAATTTCCTCCTTGTCAACTAGAGTTGGTTTTTTGAGAGGACTAGATCCTATAGAATATATATATGTATGTTCATAAGAGAAATTATCAGGGGTTGTCTGAGCATTAAGACTCATAATAAAGTGAAGACGAGATGCAGGATGTTACCTTTTATAATATTGGAGAGCTAGACATTAAAAAAATCCTAAAATATTATTTTACTATAAATTTAATTTAGATTTAAAATGGTCCAAAATATATTTAATTCTATTATAAGATGATGTTGGTTCAAATAACCAAAATAAAATAATAATTTGATAGATTTTTAATTTTTTTTAATCCTTAACATTAATATTTATCCCCATTTTAATGATACTGTTTTATAAAACATTTAACACTTTGAGAAACAAAATAGTTTCCAAAACATAAAAAATATCCAATTAAAGTGTTAATAATAATATTTTAGGCTTATGATAACTATTTTCCCGAATCATATATTGCTTTAAATTTTATAACATTTAATAAAATATTTTATATTTTAAAATATGAATTATTCTAATTTTGACACTATTCATATCATGAGTTTTTTAAATATCCAAAACAACATGATTATTTCAAAATACATTCATTAATTCAAAGATAAAACATCATCTGCATACTTAAAATTCGTGGATGACATAAAATGTTTCAAAATAAATTTATTTTAATATTTATAATATCATTTATTTAAATCATTCTTTAATAAGGTAATCACTACGTCATCATTGTTTCGTAATTAAATGTATTTATTTGATGTCTACAAATTATAAAATATCATGATATAGGAAATATTTTTATATTTATAATGACTATTTATAGTCAAAAAGATCACCTGTATAACCCCATATAAATTTTTTTTAATAAAATATATATGTTTATGTTATATCTTCCTTAACATTAAATTATTTTTTATAAAATGTCATTTTCACTTAAATGTGGTTCCATGGAGTCCCCAAATCGACCCAAGGATGCCAATGGTTGGACATGTATCTAGAAAGTTTGATACTATATGTGTTGGGGTAATTAAATATTTTTAAAATATTATTCTTTTACCCTTATTTACCATATTTATACCTTAACAATGATAAATAAAATATTTACTAAAGATACTATTCATTATGTCTAAAATTAAAATTTACTTATTTACAAAATATGAACCTTATGATACCAAATATCGAATAAATTTTTCCAAAATTATAATAAAGAAGTTACAGTAATTAATTTAAAATTAATTCCCATTGTCAAAACCAAAATGCGGGTTTTTTAGTAGTAATAACTATCAATAGATTAATGTGTTTATGTCCAATTTAAAGGTAAAATAACTTCCAATGACGAAAATTGGAATAAATGATAAAAAATAATCCAATTACACTTTAAAACAATGAAAAATATTTTCTATCTATATAAATAAATTAGATGAAAAGGCATCTTTGAATTAAAATGTAGTACTTTTCACTATTCATTAAAAATTGAATTTTATCACAAAAATACTAAAATATAAAAATAAGTAAATTTTGATGCTCTAATTCGAACGAATAAGTATATTTTTGTCAAATTTAACATATAAACGTGTCAAAACTAGATTTATAATTGGTGCACCGTCCAAACGTGGTAATAGTGCGCTTTCTGGAAAAACACTTCTTTTATCTGAAAAATTCATTTTGTTAACATTCCATGTTCTATAAAATGTGCAAGATGAATTATAATGTTATAAAATTCAAAATATGGTTAATAATATTCATAATGGCTAGTTTATATCTCATTAAATAATAATATTTTAAAAATATATCGTTTCTAGTAAAACTTGGTATCACGTACAACGCAAGATAACAACGAAGGTCTCTCTTACGTGTAACACAAGCCATGTTAGTGTTACGTGTTGTGCAAGCTTCCTTTTTTGTTGTATAAAACATAATAACAATATTGTTCCTTTATAAATTAAAAAACTACATACTCAATGTTTCTTGAAATTATTCTATCAAAAGAACATGAAATTATATGCATCACAAGCCAAGAATAGTGTTGTGTATACTGAAAGATAATACAGTGTTGCGTATAGCGCAATAAAATCATGGTAGAACGTACAACACAAGACATCAATGAAATTAAATGAATATATTTCATAAAATATAGATGTGTTATATTTTTTATTAAGTTAATAACATCTAAGTATATAGAATACACCAGTTTTATTATTTCATTATGGGACATGTATATTTGATTGAGATAGATGAATAAATAAAATTAAAATCTTCATCTGTGAACATTATATCTTCTTCAAAAAACATCTTTAAGTTTTTACAAAATGCCTTCAATGATTTTTTTATGATGAAAATAGTTAAACCAAATCATTTATAGGGAATCAATAAAGGTGTTTTTAAGGTATAGGATTAAATAAATTATGTGTATGTGGGAATAAAATAAGAGGGAATTTTCCCTTTCATATGTTAGGGTAGGGGAACTCTTGTAATTTTATAAATTATTAAATTTATATAAATTAATATTACAATAAAAATGGATCCAAATGGTATATTTTCAACGTGGAACAATTATGAGTTGAAATTATCTTATCTAGTTAATATTTATTTATTGTACAATAGTTTTTCAAACATATCTCTTTGTTTTAACACACAGTTATGCTTTTTCAAAATAATCATGATATCAATGTATTTTAATTTTTAGGGGTTAATAATGTCACTAGAAACTGCAAATTGACCCATAGAGGCACCATGGTTGATATATACAACCATATCCAATCTAATTGGATTAGTATATGATTTTAATGATTTTTAGATAATTTTACAAATATTATTTATTTTAAAATACAATTAATGTAATTTTTAGAACAATTTATATAATTTTACTTTTAAAACTATATGAAAACTATGAAATTTGAATATAATCCATTTAGACACTGATAATATGGTCAATTTATATATAAAATTAAGGTTACACTATAAATATACCAAAAATACTTACTTTTAGTGTTTTTAAAGTCATTTACTAGAATTTTTTATTTGATGTACATGCACTATGTCGGAGTTGAATTGTCATTTAAGGTATTTATTTCATCAAAAAATTAAATGAGAATTTTAATTAATTAAATTTCATTCTGATTTAAAAAAACCATTAATCACTAAACATAAGTTGTTTTTAAACGTATCATAAAATATTACACATATTAAAATCAAGATGGTGAAATTTTTATCTTTATATTTACCTAAATTATAATATAATTCATTTTCAATGAAACCCTTAACCAAGTATCTATATATTAAAATATAGTAATATATTAGTCAAACCACACTAATAAAATAGATTAATGTCATTTTTTTGGGATTATTTGGTTTCCTTATAATATTGTTTTTAAAATATAATTACCTGATTTACCCTAATCATGGTGAAAAATATATACTATAGAGACTACTAAAAATGTACAAAATAAAATCATCTTATTTACCAAATATGTATATCTTAATTACAAATATAGAATCCATTTTCATGATTAAATTTATATAAGTATATGAAATTATTTTAGTATTAAAACAAATAATGTAATGAAAACTCAATTATTAAAAACAAAATTATGCCAAAAAAACTTACAATAAAATTTGAAAAAATTTGGATTATTAAGAAATGAATTTGATTATTTATAATTAACGAATTATTATTTAACCTTGATTTCAAATGGGAATTCCAATTTTTTATCTACTTAGACAAGATGAAAATTTTCTAAAAACGGTATTGTCATTATTCAATGAAAATTCAATATTTTTTTTAGAAAAATACCAAAATTTATATATAAACTAATTTTGATATTTAGATTTAAAAATAAAGTTAATGTATAGAATTAAAACTTTAAATATTGGAATTAGAACTTTTAAGTAAACCCCTCTATAATATATAAGTGTATTTGGTAAGAATATATCTATTTTCTTTTTGAATGGAAAATTAAATAATAATATTATGGTTAGTGTATTTCAATAATATATTATTAATTAATATTAATAAAACATGAAAATGATTTATTATTACATTATCTAGGTTATTTCATTTTTATTATCCAATATTTAATATATAAGGTTTTATAAAATAATTCTATATCCTAAGGGACTTAACTAAAATAAGCTACATTGGGGACATTTCCTAACCTAAAATGATTTAAAAATTATATTTTAATTAATTTCAATATTTAAATAATCACATCATAATATTTTAAAACATCCCATGTTATGAATCATAGTAGTAATTAAAAATTTCAAAAATAGAGGGACCTATTCGCTATTTCTATGAGAACCAACATTAGATAAAATTAAACGAAATCATTTCAACTCAAAAACATTAATTTTTCTCCATGTTCAAAAACTTTCATACTTATAAATATATAATAAAACCATTTCCCTATGTTAAAAAAATTACAAAAAACAAAGGTAGTATATCAAAGTCAAATAAATCTATCACTACATAATTAAAATACATAATAAAATAATTATATTGACTCCATTTCATGAAAGATACTCAGTTCATGCATATTTAACATCACACATGGTGATTTCCAATTGAGTCATTCACTCAAACATATACTGATTACTCAAATTACTCGAAATAACATGGAATCATGGGTTTTAATCATGTTCCTGTTGGACAAACAAATAAAAACCTTAATTTTTTATTATAATAAACCATTATTTTTTTTATTATAAACTATCATCCCAAATATCTAACTTAATTACCAAATAAATACTCATATTAATCCTATTTTATATAATTAAAAACAGAATTTTCCACATTTTTTTGGAAAAATAACACTTTACCTTTTGTACGCCTCTAAAAATTCAAAATGGTTCATAACTAGTGTTAGAAATTATATAAACCCAATGAGAGAATAATATAATAATTATTTAAACTATAAATAATTAAATATGATTATGTCAAAAATTGAAATTTATTGGTACTCATTTTAAACATACCACCTTAGCTAAATTCCTAAATTAGAATCCCTCACATATAGTACATAGAAAAAAATATAAATGTTAATGAAAAATATATAAATTATTCACAAAAATCCAAATAAAAATTGTTTAAAAATATTTCTATAATGATAATACTCAAATAAAAAATAAACTAATCACTAAAGTCCCAATGGAAACTACCTCTAGTCGATAAATTGGTCTCTAAGGAAATTATACCCATTATCCATGAACTCCCTCCATGATTCATCACCTAAATATAAAATGATATAATGATTATTCCCATGTACATTAGACATAATTCCTTCTGCCTTCGCAAATCATAACTCCACCATCCAAGTAAGAATCTACACACCTTTCAACTACTTTTACTACACATGATAAGCATATAAGAATATGAATTCTTTTTTGGGTGACTCTCAACCCACCCAAAAAAAAGAATGATACTATAAATATATATATATATATATATATATATTAATAGAAAATAACTAATGAAGTCATAAAAAAAGAAAATTACAAAAATGGTAACTACTCATTTGTTGATATTTCAAATAATCCAAATTGTACTAAAAAATAATGGAAACCTAAAGGAATATAATAATTCTAAAACCATCCACCATACCAATAATACATAAATTCTATTAATGGAATGATCCAAAAAATTATATTACTAAACCATCATATTGAAAATTAAACTTATGAATTGGCATAACCTAACCATGGGAAACTTGAAACTAATATTAAAGTGATCTTATTCTATCACTTTTTTAGGGTATTAGTGCATTAACCCTTCATATGTGGAATCAATAAACCCATGAGGATGGTTCTTATTGGATATTTTTTAGCAATATTTATCAATGGAATAATAATATTTTTCCGCTAGTGATAAAATTTTCAAGAATACCCAAAAGGTGATATAACCATTTCTTTGACATATTGAATCAAAAAATTAATAAATATTTCTATAAATCTATTAAAAATAACTCAAACATTAAATTAAATTATTTCTATTTAAAATCTTGAAAATATATGTTTTAAAATAATCTTTTTCTACGATACTATTATTTTACATCAAAATTTACTTTTATAATAAAGAAGTTATAATTCCATCATTTCATAGTAAGAAACAATTATAAAGTAGTAACCTATTAAAAAGTAAATGTGGTGATTAATGTCAGTTAAAATATTTAATCCATATATCTCACCCATATTAATAGTTGATTTACTATAGATTAGTTTTTTATCTTTGATTACATAGACAATGAAAGTTGAGTCACATTATCCATATCAATTAGTCGGAATCTTTATATAAACATTGTTAACTATTATTATCACATCATCTATTTGAAATTAATGCTAATTTATTATTCCTTGTGATTTTTGAACACATACTAAATATATATTTTCAGGATCCTTGAAGAAACATCCGCATTCTAGAATAATTTAATTTCCATTTAAATCCCATACATCATTTATATTAATCAAACCTAAATTAGATTTCTTCCAACATTTTTCCAAGATTTTTTATATATTTTAAAAATATTTTATGAATATTAGTTAATTATATTATATAAAATTCACTTATTGTGATGTCATGACATCCAATATGTATATAATTAACCCTATAAATTTCTTAAAATTATATGATTCAAAAAAATATGAAATGATAAAAATTAAATATATTTGACAATTCCCTTCCTATTATTCCAAATTTTCTAGAGAAACTCAAAACATATAGAGATAAACAAGTTTGTCACATTAGAACAAAAATCACCATTAACGTAATATACTAACATGTTATTAACTCAATGCACCTATTATTTCTAAATTTCAATCCAATTAAAAATTATTTAATTTACTAAATTTGAAAATAGACAAGATTATATCCAATCTCCCTTATCTAAAATATGATTCCATTATAAATCACAAACCAAATATACAAAAATTCCAATCAGTTTCAACATTGATTTAATATGATTTCATTAATATATAATTCTCTAAATAATTACTGCCTTGTAAGGTTTAATAAAAGGATTATTAATTTGTTAAAATAAAATCATATCGTGATTAGGTTAATAAAATTAGAATCATTAAATATTTGTGACACGGAATATCATTCATCATTGGTACCAATAAGTGAATTTTATTATTATATATTATATAATTGCTAATAAAATTACTAATATCAGTGGAAAATCATTAATATGAGTAGAAAATATTTCATTTTCAAAATTATTTACATTATTACTTATTTATATTCATCCCACATGGTTTATAATGGATACTTCTAACTAATTATATATCAATAATTTAGTGTTTAACTATTTTAAACAATTTATCATAAAAAATCCATAATATTTTGATTCTAAATATTTTTATATGGCCCTATTGATGAATTAATGTAACGAAAATTCAACAATTTGAGTCTATTTTAAAACATCTCCCATATAGAAGTCGGATTTACATATTTTTCATTCATTATTTTTCATATAAAATGTGATTAATTATTATTATTAAATACCTCGTAATTTTAAGACCAAATCCCCCTAATGTGATACGATTAAAACATGATATTCAATATAATTTTACCATGATTTTCTCCAACACGATCCCCTGCTAAAAAATATTCCTATATATAAGTATTTAAATGAAATAAAAATTCCAATTTTGTTCCATAAATGAGTATAATAACTATAAAAGCATATTTAGAAAGGTTAATCCTTCCCCCCAAATATATATATTTCCTATTCTAAATTTATTTATCCTCTATAATTTAATAAGTAAATGAATGGAAATGATTAAATTTAAAATTTCCCCAAAACATGGGCACTTCAAAATATAAAATGTAGAGATCCTTCTCAAATTACCATATTAGTGATATGTGAACCTTTAAATCATTGTTGAGAAATTTAAAATATACAATAACAATATTTCCAAACTCATCACTTGTACCAAAACCATTTTATAATGATATAGAAGATCAATGATCTTCTCAATGTTCCATTTAATTACTTATCAAATGATAATAATATCATCAGAAGAAAAAGGTTATGAAGAGGTAGTAATAGATTTATTTTCATGATTAAATTTGAATTACTCATCATTAATTATTCTAAGAATATGAATATATAAGGAATATTTTACAATGTTATATGTAATAGATGAAAGTATCTATCCTAAGTAAAAAATAATAAGAAAAATATCATTTAAAATAACTATTAATGTAAAAATACATGTTAATTAAGAAAAAAACTATCCTTACACACTACATAATCATATTATTTTAAAAATATAATTACTATGAATATAATAGAAAAATTTATTATATCTAAATGATTCTTCACGTTAATGTTCATGAAAGTATTCATGCATATAGTCTTCTTTTATATTTTATTAAAAATTAATGAATATATCATATGTAAATCCAAAAATATTATTCTCCTTGATGGAATAAAACATATTCAAGGTTATAACCATTTAATAAACCCATCATATCTTAATAAAAATTAATTTTTATTAATATTATATATTGAATTTCCAAATGAAATAGGCCTAATATAGATAATTTAACAAGAATTTTAACTGTTATGGGTAAAACAATATGTTAATATTTAATACCTCTATAAAGGAATACATTTTAAAAAACAAATTCAAAAATACTTTGAACATATTGTTGAATAATATCTTAATATATATAAAATAATAAATTTGTCAAACCTCCAAGACCATGTATATTCTCATATTTACTTTTTAATATTACCACAATTAAATGAAAATTATTAATAATTTGATTCAAAAAAAAATTTACCCACTGTTGATAAGAGTGAAATTTATTTTTTTACTATTAGGAAATTTTTTTAACCCATTATTGTTAAATAGATTTTAATAATAATTAAAAATATACTCCATAAGATACTTACTCACAAGAATAATTTTTTACCAAACATTAAACAAAGAAATAAGCTTGAAACCCCGCTTAGAATTCTACAGGGATTCGAAGAAGAGTTATTTAAATCACACTCTAAATGACATAACTTTGAAAAAATATTTTTGTGTATCATGTTTAATTATTAATATGAAAACTAATTTATTATTAAGGTTGATTTTTGATTTAATCACATTTCATCGATATCTTTATTTGTGATATAACACTGAATTTTTATAAGAATCTATTTAAGATAATTATGTTTTTTTATAAGTTATAACGATTTTATTTATATTTTTGTTTATTATTATAATTATTATTTTAGTATTTTATTTTCAATAAAAAATATTCATAATTTCACTTTACAATGTTCCATACATTTTTATGAATAAAAAAATCCATATTCATGGAAAATGCAATATTAAATTGAAATTATATGGATTTTTTTCATTTCATTAAAATAGAAATAACATGATTGGATGATTATTGGAGTAATAACATAGAATATTTATGATTATAATATAATCCTAATGATTCAAATTACATTAATTTTAATATTCACTATCTAATTCATTAGTGGACATTCTCTCAATAAACTAACTAATATAATTTAGGCAAATAATATAAAACGTTATCATGAATACGATCATTTAGATCAATATATTAATTTATTTAGTAGTTAGAAATTTTTAAATAAGTTATGTTTATTCTTTCCAAAGTACATATATATATATATATATATAAAAATATCCTATAATAATTCACTGACAATCAATCACAACAATCAAATTAGAAAAGTGTTTTCAAAGCGTAATTCTTTCTTGATACCTATAAATTCTAAAAAAATAGTAAAATTATTAACCCAAAAAAATTATATTCATGTGTAAATATACAATTATAATGTGTAACAAAAAAATATCCTCCAACAATCTACAAAAAATAGACCATAAAATTTCTACTATTCTACATGACTATTAATTCCTCTTAAATTATACCTCAATCCCTCCAAAAAAGTAAATTTTTTATAAAATTGAGTCATATGTTTTTTGAAACCTTAAAATTTAAAAATATTCATTAAAATATATATTTTTAGAGATATATTAGAATAAGGGTTTGATAGTTATTGACAATTCCAAAATAGTAGATTTATTTTAATTCATCTTCACCCTTTCTCCTCTCAAATCTATGAATTTTGTTTAGATCAATATTTAGGCCTACCAGGATTTTATATTTATTTTTTTGATATGTTTTGTTTTATTATTTATAAATATCATTATAATTTACTCTTGATTCATATCCATCATTTTCCATTATTATTATTTTGATGTACTTTTTATGTCTTGTAATTTATTCATCATAAATTATTTCTTTAACTTTATCCTAGTTTTAATTTAAGCATTTCAAATTCTAATATACCTATTTTAATGGAAATATCTAAAATATTATAGTTGTTTTATGTGTCTCATTTTTATTACAGGGTGGTTACCTCATGTGTCAATGGTGTCCAATATATCCTAGAGTTGTATTGGTAAATCTATAATTATTTGTCCATATATAGATTATTTTTTATTACATCCACGATATAAATATTGGAAGAGGGTCCATCTAAATATTATTAATATCTATCATTATATTTAAATATTCCATTTACAACACATCTGTTTTATTTTTTCAATTTTGTTGTTAATTTGGGTGTGTTCTCTTGTGGTTTGGTGGTTATTTCCCCAAAAAAATATATTTTCCACCAACATATATCTATGGTTTGGTGTCTATGATATTATGTTAGTAAATTTTTATTTCATGGTAATAGAGGAGGTCTTATTTATTTATTTTAGAACAATTTAAAATGGTGGCATCCATCTACAGTTTTCATACTACTTTTGTTTTTTCATTGTGTACGAACATGACCCCATTAGTGGAAACATCAATTCTAGGGTTAGATATGTATGTTTTCATAAGGAAATCTATTGTAGTTTCTACAATATTTATATCATATCTCTATATGGGTGGTTGGAAAATCATTCAACAAGTTGTATTTGTTATAGAGAAATTGGGGTTACTATTGAAAATAATGGAAAATATTGATTATGACTATGATTCAATGCTCAAGATGCATTGATGTAAGTAAAATATTTGATATATGTTCATCAATACAATTTCCTCTAGGAATTTTTTAATTTTCTATGTGTCCAATTTTAAAAAAAATTAGACTATTTTTGATGAATGGTGGTTTTTTCATGGATTTTTTCTAATATTTTTTTTCAGTTTGTACAAAACCTCACAGTGAGTATTGAAGTATCCAAATATGGGTAATTAGATAGAGAGAAGTCTTATCATCATCTATAACATTTTATTTAATATTATATAACCCATCATTATCAGAATACATATGTTTTTTTAGATCTATGTTTACTTGATTATCCAATATTTCCTTTAACACAACTTTATAAGCTTATCATATTTTATATATATTTGATTTCATTCATTTTATTTCATAATTTGGCTCTATAATTTTTTATATGTGTCATATAATATTTTATTCACCACTTATTTTCAAATTTCAAACACATTCACACAAAAAAACATATATCATTAATGATTATGTCATTATTCAAAGAAATCCTTTCTACCATCTATATATTATATTTTCAAAAAATAATATATCCCTTAGTATTAAATTCCAAAAATTATTTTGATGATTCATCATTATAAAAATAAAAATCATTAACCATAGTTCAACCTCCAAATTTTTTCTGTTTGACCTTTTTAATTTGAAGAATTACTTTTTAATAATTAAAAACTATTGGTTTCTAAAAAAAGAACTATAAAAATAAAATTTAATAATAATAAATGAATTATAAGGAACATATTATTATAAAAGGCCTAAATATAAATAACACCAATATTTGAATATTGGAAATACATAATATCATTAAAAATATTATATAACCTTGATGAAGCTCCATCAAATAAATATTTCCTTAAACTCATATTTCACTCACTGACCATGGAATTTATTTTATTTTTTTATTTCCATTAAGTTATATCCTTTTTTTTGGTTTTTTTTGAGTTATCTGTAACAACCCATTCTTAACACACATAGAAATTTCATCACTTTTTCAGAATACTTAAAACAAGTAAAAAACAGACACTGAAATACCATAATAGTTGTCTGTCATTTGAAATATGGAAATATAAACTCAGGCACATAAGTGAATTATATCAAAACATGTTATTATTGGGATAATAACCCTTTTACATGATTCATTCTTGGGATTCTCACCTACATACCCTCTTGTTTTTAGATTTGAATGCCCTTTCATGTACCCTCTTATTTTGGAATTTGGATTCTCTCTTTTGTACCCTCTTATTTTGATCTTGAGAAAACCTATTGTTTTCGGATTGAAGATCCCTCTAATATACCCTATTGAGTTCAAAAAACATTTATCATTACCCAATGAATTTTTGGGAGATGTAGGTCCCACCCATCACATAATAAACATATACAAACATGTTTCATAAGATAATAAAACATTCATCATATCTTGAAAAATGAAAATAGATGGTTTCTATAGACCACATATAATAACCCATGAAATTAAATTGGTATAATTAACATTTAATCACATCATTACCTATGTTAAATAGATAGTTTTACATAATCATTTAATTGAATCATATCCCCTGAAAAGATGTGTGTTTCAAAATAATATAACTCATGGATGGGAAATCAGTGTCATAAGAATCATTCCATGACAACATAAACCATTTAAGAAATAATATTAATGGAACATTTGAATCATTTCCCATAAGGGAATTTATAACATTAAAGGACGTCATCATAGATATAAAATAATTTTGAAAAAAAATTTAAAAACATTTCTAGAGGAAGAACATGATTTCTTGTTTGAAAAAGGGAACATAGAATCATAAAACATTTTGAATGCCATTATCATAAAAATTACATTGACACAATGGAAATAAATCAAGAAATATATTTTATAATATTTTTCCTTGGAAACAAATGAAATAATCCTGAAAGAAAAAATTAAAACCTCTTTCATTGAAAATACCTTGGAAACATATCAATAAGTATTGAAAAAATAATTTAAAACACTTTTTAAACTAATGTATTTTTTGAAAAAAAAATTCATTGAAACCCAATTTAAGATAAATAATTTAATTATTATTAATAAAATTTCCTTAAATAATTACTTTCTAATCATGTAATAAAATATTCAATGGAATTTCGGTCATGATGGTTGTTAAATCCATACTTGTTGAACATTCCTTTTACACAATAAAACGTTTCGAAAAGTGGATTAACCAGAAAATGATAAGAAGATTATTTTCTAAAACCCATTTTGTTTAAACGTTAATCCTTTGGAATGTTTTGATTTTACATTTCATAGGATAGTATTAAGATATATTTTGAAACCTTTTATAAAACATGGTTTTGAGGAGACTCATTTTTCGGACTGAAGATATAGGTAAAGTCAAACATTCTTAAAATACCCTTTATTGATAATATTATGTACCAAAGTTAAAAAAATGGTATCATTACTTAGATATAACATGAATTATCATTTTTTAATAAAAATTGTGAGAGTTATTGAGATATGGATCATAATATTTCTTCAATGGAAGCATAACTATAAACAATCTCTAAAACTTTTGATATTTTAACTATAAACTGTTACAGATTTGGTAACATTTAATCACAACATTATGTAAATAATAAAGTTACATGAATCATGGAACATCATTAAAATAATTATATTCATGATATAACATTTTTAATGTTGTATATACACCTCAGGGAATAATATAGGTGCATACCAAGGTATGTGGATAAAAGAGGGAAAATTGAGACAAAATTAGTTTCAAAATTTGGAAAATTTTAAAAAATAAACCACATGAAAGGAAGATAAAAAATATATATTTAAATAAAGATAAATTTAAGTATATCAATCATAAAATAAATCCATGATCAGTATACACACCACAAAAAATAAAAGGGTGATGAATAAGGCATGTGTCTCACAGAAATAAAAAGTGAGATGAAATTATCTTACCTTATATATTGAATATCTTCACACTATTTCAAACCTCCTATATAACATATTAATTTTAATTATACATATTTTTTAAAACAATATTATTATATATAACACTATATATGGTTATATTATGTATTTATATTACCCTCATAATAACAATTCCGTGTTAAGGGTTCGCTTTGGGTGATTTCCTCTTTGTTTTTCACATGTTTCTTAATTTGTTATATTTTTTGTTCACATACATATGTCATTAATTCCAAAATGTTAAAAATTTTATAAATATCATTTATATTAATTATATATGTATTTAAAATAATCTATAAAATAAATAAATATGAAATATAATGTCTCGTTCATGGAAATGAAGTGTGAGACGTACACATGAATGATGTTTCCATTTTTTGACATATTAAAAGAAAGTAAGTTAATGACATATCTTAGTATATATATATATTATAATTAAGGTTTCATTATTATTAAATGTATATCATATAAATTCACTAAAAACATCCTTAATACATTCCATGTAGTGTGTGAACAAATCACATCACTTTGAGGGGGCGGTAGTCTACACTTCCCGAAATGAAATTATCGCATTTACAAAAAAAATAGAAGTCATGAATGTAGGATTTATATATAAAATAATTAAGAATAAATATATCATAATTTTCATATATTTCAGAAAAAATATATTTCCCATCATCATTCCCAACCATGATGGTGGTAAAGGTAAAACAAACAACATCAATTCATGAGGTTGTAGATCACCGTACATGAAAATAGTAACTTCATTACCCATTAGATTGATGTGTGTCTAAGTGAAGTTAAATCAATTATAATAAAAACATATCAGTATATTGAGGATATTATTTTTATTATATTATTATTGAATAAAAATAATTGAGTTTTGGACAAATAAAATAAAGGAATGGAGCTTGAAGAAGTTCTTCTAATTTTCAAAAAAATAATTCCATTGATGAATTTATTCCCAAAGAGAGTATTATATAACTATGTTATGTTATTATTGATATTTAATTAGGTATATCTTGTTCTAATTTATGTGGTTTGATGGTTTTGAAGAAGTGGGGGGAAGAGGAGACCTTTTTTAATGGGGATGAGTGGCACTCCTGCATTTTTTTGGAATGGAATTATACCAAAAAAAATTCATTATATTTTGGATCTGATAATATTAAAAAAATGTTAAATGAATTATATTGTCTAAATAATGGAATAAAATGGATTTTGGAAAAATTTATAGATCGTTTGGCCCCTTATGTTTATGGAATAGTCCTTTGTAAATCATAATTTCACCTTAATCATTATAATTAATATTAATTACATTCACTAATGTTTTTTGTAAAAACTATGTTGAACATATTATTAATTTTAAAATATTATTATTCCAAATTTAGAATCTATTTTTTAAAATTATAATCACAGAAGTGGAAAAAATTAATTTAAATTTAACTCCATAAGTAGGACAACAAATGCAGTTTTTAAATTAAAAATGGTCAAAAGTTTTCTATGTTTTTATATCCAATTTAAAAATAAAATTGATTAAAATGAAAAAAATGGATTAATTTATAATAAATTTAACAAATTAAACTTTAAAAAAATTAAAATATAATTAAACCATTTAAATTATTATATGAAAAAGTTGTTTTGAATTAAAATTTAGTTTATTCCACTATTCAGCAAAAAATGAAACTTCACAAAAAACAAAAAATTCATCCTAACCCAATTTCTAAATTAATATTTTATGTATTAAGTTTATTTTGACATATAAGAATTAATAAAGTTCAAAAAAATGGATTTAAAATAGGTTCTCCATTAAACAATGGAAAAAGTGCCTTCATAAAAATATAGGTTTTATTGTGTAAAATTGGTTTTGTTCTAATATTATTCCTATAAAATATATTATATAAATTAAAAAAACTAATTTACTTAATATATAAAATCTATATTTCATTAATATCATTCACTAACATGAAATAATTTAATTATAAGGAGAAAATCATTTTTTGTCATAAAATAGTTTTTTTATAAAGATTCCCACAATATTCAATTGGTTTTATATTTATTTATAATGAATTAGTAACCAATTAATTAAATAATGTATTTTTACAAGTTAGATAATAATATTCATAAACATTATATTATGGCTATGTGATATCATATTATATTGAATAATAATATTGTAAATAGTACATTATTGTTCGATAAAAATCAATCCTATGTGTTATGAAATAATCAAGGAAAGTTAGTTTTTCATGTAGCATAAGATAACCTATGATTTTCATGAATATTAATCTTATATTTCTATTTTCTGCAGCGTATTATTTTCTTGGTGTTGTTTATAATGAAATCCAAACACATTTGTTTAAAATAACTATTTTCATCGATGCATGAAATACAACATATCAAAAATTCTAAATTAATGCTAAAAAATTTTTACAAAATCTCAGGGTGTTATATTTTTACCCACATAAAATGAATTTCTCATTCAAAATTCATCGGTTTTATTACTAGATTAATACATTAATTTCCATACAACAAAACACACATCATAAAAATGAATACAAATACTTCCTTTAAAAAATAATTTTGGAAACATAACGTTTATCCGAAGTAACACGTAACTAGGTTTACTCATAAGAGAAAATAGATGGGAAGTTAAAACCTGGGTATAGAAGAGAAATATAATTATCATGTTCTAGAGGAGAGTGATATAGAACATGGTTATGAAGAATTTAATAGTCACAAATTCATTAATATGAGATGATCTAATGTACCATTTTATTCATCATAAAATTAAGTACTTGGATAACCTTTTTGGTTTCAAGATCCATTACATTGAGTTGAATAATTATCATGAGAAGTTATACATATTTCATTTCATTACCATTCATAAGTAAAATCTCACCATTTATTCATTTCATAACCAATTTCCACATCACATCTTTGTCTATTATGGCAGGTGAAATTTTAATTCTAAAATACTAACATATCATGCTATCCATGATAATTAAACCCCTATCTCTTTAGTTTTGATCAAATTAATGTTTTAATATCAGTTTAACCAATATTTATGAATAATATTATAGTTAGTCAATAATTTAATCTCACAATTTTCAGCTAATGTTTAACAAAAGAATTCAATAAACGGATAACCATATAACCCTCCCAAACTATTAAAATAGAAGACATTACAAAGAATTTCACTAGATCTGCTAAACATTGATCCCCACACATATCTTAAATCATCTTTTGGTAATCAAATTCCAAAAATTTGAATACCCTAATCGTATATTCATTTCAAACATGGTAATAACCTGAATTACCATATATCCTTTTCTAAAACTAGAATTCTTCCTTACTCTAAATATCATTGTATATATTCATAGAATCAAAGAATTTTTAGACTTCATCCATGATAACATTGACCACACTTTAAAAAAATAATTTATCAGTTTTGATGTCATAAATAATTTCTAATTTTCATTATCCATATCATCACCTATTTATCCAAATAAAATATCATTTTCTTATCCTCAAGAGCATTTTAAGTGTAATATTCCCTTTATGAAACATTACTATAAAATTGATTTTCTAGGTCCTGAGTATCATTTAAAAAATTATTGAAAATACATATATAAATATTATACAAAAAATCTTTATATACTTCATGATTCACATAACATAATTATTGAATTCCAAAACATATACCATTCAATCATTCAGCTTTATTATTAAACAATTACATTGGATTCATTAACTTATTACTTAATTCCTATTTATAAGACTATGAGACATAAATCATGACATTTTTTCCTCAAACATAATATAATCATACATTTTTCATCTAATGTAAATCATACATGAATAAGATTACATACCTTTCACAAGTCGTTTTCAATCTCCTTATCTCTAAATTTATATCCAAAACTCATGGAACTTCATGATTATAATCATGAAATTTTCATTTCAGAAAACAAATTTAATCATTACCATACAATCACATTTATGCATTTAGTGTAAACCCTGTTCCTTTTTTATGGCTATTGAATATATTGGAAATCATTAGGTGGGAATCATAGATCATAGGAGAAAACCACATTACCAGGAAAATTTACTTATAGGATTTATTTATAATAACACCCACTAATTTAATATATAACACCTCAGGTTTTATGTTATGTGACTCATTTTACTATTCTACTTAAATAATTCATGATGGTTTGTAAAGATATGTGAATTCCCAATTAATATCCCCCAATAGGGTCAAACCAGGTGAACAATAATGCATGTTTTCATTTACAAGATTAGACTAAGTTAGGATTGATATGCCTTATCAATGTTTTTACTCCTATGTACACCTATTCTAGAACCAAATCCACAAGTAGTATCCAGAAAATGATATATTGGTGGAAAAACAATCTCTCTATTATTTACCAATATCCACAACATTTTTTTTAATGTTAAATCCTCATTATACTTATCCTTTGATATATCCCTAGACAAATCCTCAGATATATACATAGGGAAATCACTAAGTTTTTACCATCCAATTTTCCAGAGGATGACTAAACCTTCTCTTTTTTACAAAACATAACAACTCAGTCTAAACAAACATTGATAAAACATCACTTTTTCATAATACTTAAAACATGAAAAAAAAACAGACACCCAAAGACTATAATATTTTAGTTCCTTTGGAAACATGGAACTGTAAAAGCTGGAAAAAAAGTGAACTATGTTATCTCTCATTGGGTTCTTTATGACTTGAACCCTTCTTAGACACATTATACATAATAAATATAATCATAAAATGGGGAAGGGAGCATATAAATGGGTTCGATCAGATGCTCAATAAGGGAAAATAATGTAGAAATGTAAGAATAAACATGAAAATGAGTGTATGATAAAATGATCATAACATTAGATGATCATACCCTACATATCAAAAATCATAAACGTTAATCATATCATAATTATTAGTAGTTCTTATGTTATGATTCATAAGGGATATGATAACATGATCTATGAAGTAATAAGACATAGAACTCATTCATTACACAAAATCATAGAAAATCATATGTCAATGATACATACCAAGACCATCATGACATGTTTGGATTGGGTTAATAACCATTGTATCTTCTTTAGGGATGATATTCCCTACTATGTACCCTCTTTTTTAGGCTTAGGATTCCATTACGATCACCCTCTTGTTTCCAGAATGGGATTCCCTCCTATGTACCCACTAGTTTTGAGCTTGATATAACCTTTTATTTCACGATAGAAATGAACTCACATTTACACTATCAATCCCAAAAAAAATTGTTACATTTTGCATTAGAGGGAGATATAGGTCCCGCCAGTCACATAATAAAATCAAACATACATTTTCCTTTATAATAAAACATTCATCATATTATGACCCATGATAGAAGATGTTTTTTATAAACATAATATCCTAAACCATGAAATGAAATGGGAAAATTTATCATTTAATCACATCATAACATAAGAAAAATATATCTATTTCCTAATTCATTTCATTAAATCATAACCCATGATAAAAATCAGGTTATAAAACCATAAAACGCATGCATGATAAATGAGTGTCATAAGAATCATTTCATCAAAAAATAAAACATAACAGAATGAATATGAATTAAACCTATGGATAATTTCCAATAAGTTGATTAGTAACATCAATATATTTCATCTTATATTGAAAATAATTTTGAAATTTCTTTTATACACATTTATTAAGGAAAAATATAATATCTTTTCTGAAAAAATTATCTTCAAAATAAAAATAAATTAAAAAACTTTTCACAGATAATAATTTGAAAAAATAGAATCAAAGTGTGAAATAATTTTGAAATATTTCATCCATGAAAACATAAAAAAATTTTCAAAACATTCTGAATTTTTTTTATTTTGAAATACATTGAAAACATAATAAATATGTTTTGAAAAAAAAATTCATGTAAAACATTTTTAAACATAATTTTTTTTAAAACATTCTTCATTAAAATCTACTTGAAAACGATAAATTTACACAATATAAGGAAATTATTTTCTTAAAAATTATCTTTGATATATTTTATATGATTCTTCAATGGAATGATAGCTAGGACAATGAGTAAATCGATATATGGTGAACATTCCTTTTTCACCATAAAAAGTATAGAACAGTGTATCAACTAGAATAGTATTAGAAGATTCCTTTTTAAAACCCAATTTGTTTAAAATAAAAAACATGGGTAAAAATGTATTTTAAATTTCAAAGAATAATATTATAATGTTTTTAGGAATCCATTTATAAAAAATGGTTTTGAAAGAACCCAAATTTTCTAATTAAGGGGGTAAAGTCAGACTTTTAAAAAAAATTACTTTCTTGATAATCTTATTTTATAAAGAGTGTAAAAATGGTACAATAAATTTGATATAACATTAATAACCAGTGTTTAAGAAAACTCATGAGGGTTCTTGAGATATTGACTGTAATATTTCATCCATGGTATCATAACTGTAAACAATCTCGATAAATAGTGATATTTTAGATATAAACATTTACCAATTTGGTAACATTGAATCACTACACAATTAAAAAAGTAAAATTACATGAATCATAAAATATTATTAAAATAATTATAATCATGATAAAGCATGTAAAAGGTAGTATATAATCCTCATTCAAAGATATAATTTCCTAACAACTCATGTGTCTTAATGAAGAAAAATTGAGACAATTTTTTTTTATTGATTTGGAAACTTTTGGCAAATAAACCACATAAATGGAACATCAAAAATTAGATATGTAAATTACCAAAAATTTAATTAAAACAATCATATAATGAATCCATGGTTACTCTATACACAACAAAATTTAAATGAGTGGAGAATAAGAAATATATCTCACAGAAAAGAAATGTGAGTTGAAATTCTCTTACCTTATATCTTGACTTTTTTCAAAATAAAAAAATCATCCATCGTAATAAATATAAGTTTATTTTAAATATATTAAAGAATAATATTTTTATATATAATTAAATATATTTTTATTAAGACATTATATTACCCGCTTATTGGAAATTCCATGTTAAGGATTTTCTTGGGGGAAAATCATCTTTTTCCAGTTGTCTTGACATGTTATATCTTTTATCATAATAAATATATCATGTTTTCAGGAATTTAAAACAGGATAAAAATATCATTTATATAAATTATATTTGTATTTATAATAATATATATAATATATAAATATTTAATATAATACATTGTTCATGGAGATGGTAGTCCATAAGTACACAAGATTATTATTTTCATTTTTTGACATGTTGAAAAAACATTAGAAAATGAAATATATGTATATATATAATTACATTAAAGTAGAATTATGATTTCTTATATGTCATATAAGTTCACTAAAACCATTTTTAATACACTTCATGTAGTGTGTGAATGAATCACATTTTTTTTGAGGGGGAAGTAGACCACACTTCCCTAAACCAAATTATTATATTTACACAAAATGAAAATAATTAATATACGATTTATATAAAAAAATAAATAAGTATAGATACATCATAAATATAATATATATCCTATAAAAATATATTTTCCATCATAATTTCCTTCCATGATAGATGGTAAAGGTAAAATGAACAACACTGTTTCGTGAGGCGGTAGTTCTCTGTACATAGGAATGGTATGTTTATTACCCATTCGACGGATGTGTGTGTAATTGTTTGTAAAAACCATAAAATAACAACATATAATTATATTTATTTTACTATTTTTATTATATTAGTATGTAATAAGATTAATTGATGTGGTGGAGAAGGAAAAAAAGGAAAAGAGATTGGGGGAGGATGTCCCCACTTCTTTGACCAACTCTTTTTGGTTTTCCCCAAAGGGATTCCTTGGTTGGATTTCATCACAAAAAGGGGATTCAAGGAGTAATGGATGCTTTATTGAGAAGTTAATTTTTATGATCAATGATGAAAAAAAGAGGTTTTATTTGTTTGAAGAAGTAGGAGAGGAGGCCTTTATATAGTGGAGGAGTGGCACTCTTATAAATTTTTTGAAAACGAATTCCACCCATGTTTTCCCATGTCAATTAGATCCAATAATAGTAAAAATAATAGAAAAAGGATGATAGGTTATATTTTTAGCCATAAAATTTATTTTTAAAAATATTATAGGTCATTTGGACCCTTAATTTTACATTTTAGTCCCTTATCAAGCTTAATTTCAATATAATAATTGTAATTAAATTTAATTAATTTCTGCTTTATTTGTTATAAAACTAATTTGAACTAATTAGAGGATATAAATTATTCTTATTCCAAATTTAGAATCCATATTTAAAAATTAAAATTACCATTTTTAGAGAAAATAGTTAAAATTTAATCTCATTGATTGGAAGATAGTATGGATTTATAAAGAAAAAATATTCAAAAGTTTACTTGGTTTTATATCCAATTTCAAAATTAAATTGATTCCAATGAATTAAATTGTAATAATTTATAAAAAAAATTCTCTAATTAAACATTAAAACTAATTTAAAATATAATTTAATATTATAAGAAAATTATATGGAAAAGTAGTTTTGAATTAAAATTTAATATTTACATCTATTCATTAGAAAATAAAAAATCACCAAATAAATACAAAAATTCACCTTAACATAATTTATATGTTTCTATTTTTATTATTCTGTTTATTTTGAAATATAATATTTATAAAATTTTCAAAAATTGGATTTAAAATTGGTTCTCCATTAAAAGGTCATAAAAACACCTTTATAAAAATATAGGATTTTATTTGTAAAATTTGGTTGTCTTCTATATTATTCTAGTAAAATATATTATATGAAGGTAAAAAAAATTTTATTGAATATATAAGATATAAATTTCTTTAATATTATTCCCCAATATGAATTAATTTAATTACTAGGATAATATTTATTTGTGAGCATAATAATAGTTTTTATAAAAACATTCCATTTATATTCATTGGGTTCTTATATTCATTTCTATTTAAATAATAATGAATGAATTAAATCATTCCTTTTATAGGATATTTAAAAATATTCATTACCACCAATGTAATTCCTAGGTTATATCATATTATATTAAATATTAATAATTAATATAATAAATTAATTTTCTGTAAAACTCAGTATATCATTTTATACAAGTCATTGAAAAACATAAGTATTTTGGGTAATGTATGATAACCGTAATATTTCATGTATAGTAAGATATACATTATGTTGACTTTAATTCATGATTGTATTTTTTTTATATAATGAAATTTAAACATAGTGCATTAAAAAACTATTTTTAGTTGTGAGTGAAATAAAACATGTCAAAAAAGTTAAATTCATTTGAATAAAATATTTCCCAAATTCTAGAGGTGTTACAATATTGGTTTGAAATTTTTAGTTTTGGATGTTCTGGGTGATTTTTAGGCATGTGAAGGATTTGTATGCATGGTTTGTGGGTTACCCATGTCGCATGTTGATGTAGCAGAATTTTTTAGTTCATTTTATTCTTTTAAGGTTTGACTTATATGGTTTCAGCATGGATTAACCCAAACCATGTACGATCAGGGGAAAATGTGGGGCATGAGGTTTTTTGTTGGGTTATATACCACAACATGCATATGGTTAGAGGAAACTGTGAAAAAATCATGGGTGGGGTGCTTCAATATGGATAATGGTTTTTAGCATAGTTAGTGTGCGATTTGGGAGACTGTTCGACCAGCCAGTGTAGGGTTCCCTCTTCTCATGTAGGGTGCACAAGGTTGTGGCACAGTTTTTCAAATCATATATCCTAAAACTGTGAGTTGTCGAGATCATTAAATATTTGAAATCACCTCATTTCTCATCACTTGTTTTAACCATTATTCAATATTTTCTCCCCTTTCTTGAGCTTGGTTCACCATGGGAGCATCCAAGATTCCCTCTTTTGGCTCCCCATTATCCATCGATTAATTTTAAAGGTTCAGTTTTTAACTTTTCTTTATTTTTGGTAAATTTCCTCCTATATATTTTCCCTCTTGTTTCATTGGTATTTTTTTGGTGGTATCTCTCTTGGATGAACCCTGATAGTTAGGGCTCATGTGTGGGTTGTTTTTATTGGATATCATAGTTTTTAGATTGTCTCTTATGGTGTATTCTTCCCCTTTATTGTGTTTTATTTCATTCTCATGATGTTTTGGTTGGTGTTTCCATCCATTTAAATTCAAAAACATTCCATTGATGCATGATATTTCCATGAATCCTTTAAAAATTGTATTAATATTACTTGTTATATGTTATTATAAATATATTTTGGGGTTTTATGATGTAAAAAGCATGTGAAATGGTTTCTAAAGGGTTTCTTTAATTAATACTTCATGTAAATTCACACAAAGTGTTTTATAAAATGTTTATTTCTATTTTAATGTTATAATTGGGTTATTTGAGTGGTGTGTTACCTTGGTTATGTTTTGGTATTGTCATTAGATTCTGAATTGTCCATTGTAAATGAGAATTGGTGAAACTTATGGTTTTAAGATTAAGTTTAACATGATATATTTGGTGTTCAAATAATAAATGTTTCTTTAATAATTCATATTGCAAGATAATATTGTATTCAATTTACTTTGATGTGCGTATGTACTAAAAATTTCTTTCAAATTGAATTTCATTGTGTTTCACATTTACTTCTTTCTTTTTATATTAAAATGTGTTCAATTGATTGTGTGAAAGATGAATAATATGTTTAAAATTGGTTTAAGGTATAAATATGATGAAATTTTTTTCAAAATAATTCGTGTTTTATTTCTTGGGAACTTCTTTATTGTGTTTCATAAAGGTGTGATATAAATTGTGAAAATGGATTGTTAAACGCTTCTAAATGTTTTTTCTGTTCATGTGGATTTGAAAGAGATCTTGACAATAATAATGGTAGGATTTCATGTTGTATTTTCTTGTTCTGTTTCAATATGGGTTTTTTTCATTTTTTAAGTTTCAAATAATGGGTTATCAAAGGGCCATGGTACATTGGTGGAATAATTGGCATAAAATACAATTTGGTATTTTAACTTATGTAGTGATGATTAATTCCCCTATGTTCTTGTTTGGACCATTTCATTTTGTGGAATTTTTTTCTCCTTGGCTTGGAAATAGTTTTGGATTTGAAATATAAAGAAACATTTTGAATTTTCCACATGAATGTGGTGTTTCATGTGGACTTTAGAAATGAGGTGGAAATATATTAGTAAATGTGTTTCAATTGAAACTGATAAATTTATGGTTGGAGGATTGTGTTCTATTTTTTAAAAAATATTGAGGTGAATTAATGTGAAGGCTTTAGTGGTACCTTGTGGTGTTTTAGAGCTTGGATTTGTAAATCATGTGAGATGTGTGCTCAGTTGATATTATATTCTATTTGGTAATGGTTTTTCAAACACAAATTATGTGATGGACCTCTTAGAACTTGTGGATAGATTTTTTTGGGATGGGAACCTCATTGATTTGTTTCCCAAGTATAGGGGAATCATATAAGTGGTGTTGATGTTTAGGTAATGCAAGAATGTTGGTAGTGGGTTTTAGTTGAACTACACATGTGAATACATTCCCATTTACCAAGTACTATTATCATATGATTCGAGGGATTCATCTAGAGGTTCGAGTGATTTTTTTCATTTCGACCCCATGTTAGATGGGTTATTACACCCTATTTTTACTTAGAGGCCATGTAGGATGTGCCACTAAATTGGATTGTTTTGTGCGACTAGTTATTTATTTACTATAGGGATTCAACATATTATAGAAGGTGAGTCCAAGCGATGTATTTATAGATATTGTCTCTTGAGATTCTTAATAAATTATCATCATCTACTAACTGTATTTTCGATTTATTTTTTCTGCATTTTGGATGTTGGCTTTACTGTTTTTTCATGCTTGTTCTGTTTTCTTAACATTCTGCATGTACCCTTTTTGGTTAAATGGTATGTATTACACATGGGTATTGGTTTGGAACTGGGTTTTCAAAAGGGAGACAATTTTTAACAGGGAAAGTTATGTGTGCTGTTTGTGAAAGGGATATCAAGGAGGGGTATGATTACTTTTTGAAAATCATTTAAAAGCTTATTTTCTAAATGTATTTTTAACTAATGTTTTTGGAATATTTCATGAAAGTAAATCCAAGGTAACATTGGTGATTTCCTCTTGAACTGTTTAAGATCACACCCAACTTGAGGTACTCAGCATCGATTGACATGATTTTTTATAGGTGTAGGTTTCTAGTTTAATTGGTCCACTAGAGTAGGTTTTTCTTGTGGTTGTTGGTGACCATGGGGTCACATGGGGATCATGTTAGCATGGTTTTTATATATATATATATATATATATATATTTTTAGTTTGTTAGGTTTAAGAGTTATTTTATTCATATTATTTATGTATTTATTTATGTTTAGTGTTGAGTTCATATTGTGTGTATTGTTTTGGTAATTTGATCTTGGGTGTTTATTTTTTTAAATCATTCCCACTGGATTATTTTTGATGCCCAACACTAGTTGAAAACCCACTAGTACCAGTAACAACCTTTGGGCCTTATCTCAGGTTTCTTTAGTTGTTAATTTTGATGAAATCTTGACCTGGTTCATAAAAAATAGTATCAGAATTGGCCCATGTTATTTGGTATGTCAAATAGGTCGGAGATTAGGACTACCTGAACTTGATAGGTAAGTACACGACGAATTAAATGAACACATTATCATTCTTGTCCTTAATGTTCTAGGGGTGGCTTGTGATTAGAGTCTTTTGTCTTGGTCTTTGGGGTATGGATTAGCAATGATAAATGAGGGGATCTCGTGTCATGTTTTGATCGCTTGTGGAGTAGTGACCCATATAGGGTTAGGGTTCATGGTTTGAAGTCCTCTTTGTGATTACTTTTTTACATGGTACATGGCCCACTAACCATGCCCATGGTTTGTGCATGGAAACTAGTACCTCATTCCATGAATAAATCTGTTGTGTTTTGGTTTCATTTTTGGTTGGTGTGGGTTGTTTTTTGGATGGAAAATGGTTTTTGGAAAAATGTATGTCAAGATTGAAATGGTTTTCCAAAATTTATTTTCAAAAGGGATACTGATTCCTGGGAATGAGTTGTTATAAAATTAGAATTTGATGTTTGAGTATTATTGGAAATACTTGTTTTCAAATTTGTGAAGTGGACTTAGAATAAGGTCGTTTGGAATTGGAATGAAATGGTGGTTTTTGAAAAGTGGATTTTGGTTTTGTTTGTGTTGTTTGTCTTGTGATTAAATTTTTTTTCCCGGGATGGTATTTTAGTTTTTTATTAATTTTTATGTTTCTTCTATGTTTTTCTTCTCTTCAGCATATACAACCTAAAGAGGTCTTATATGTTTCTAATGAGTTTCATCTAGTTATTTACTGTTCCAATAATCCTATTGAGTGGTAGAGCCTAGACCTTCCCATTTATCCTTGTATTCTATGGTGATTGTGGTCTTTTAGAGGATGTGGAATGAATTGATGAATTTGATATTGTCTTCAAATCATTAGTAACTCCCGAAGTAGGGAGGATTAGAGTTGTCTTGGGTTCGTTTGAATGTTTAGAATTTGAAATGAGGAAGCTAATTGCTCATATATCATTTCAATTGTGGATGACATAATATGTGTTCAATAACACTTTCTTTTGAATTTGTTTCCTATTGATTTGAAGACAAAAAAAAGAAGATCACATTGGAATTAAGATAGTACATAAAATATTGAAGGCCTATGTTGACCACTATAACTATATTATTTCATTTTCCCTAGAGGTTGCATCGTTGGATCTACAGAAAGATCCAATTTTGAATTGGGGTCGTTATCTAGAGATCAAAGTGTGATCCCTATCCTCCATGGATATTGATTTTAAGAAGATAGTTGGTTAAGCATTCTTAGCTGCGTTGGTTTCCTGATTAAATGGTGTTTGAAATATAGTATCTCTTTCTTCATATAAAGCTTCCTTGTATGTTGGATGTTTTGTGATAGAGGAATCTATTTGAGAAAATCCTCATTCATTGGATTCAGCATCAAATTAATCATATTTTTCTATTTTGTGTCACTAGTGTAGACAGTTATGGAATTTAAAGTCCACTTTTTTCAACCCTCGGAGGGTGTGACATCATTGTAGCCTTTTGGGCCACCTGGATAAGTTTTGTATGAAGTGTTTCTGAAAGAGGAGGCATTTATATATTGGTTCCAACATCTTAATTTGGTCAATCATTTTCTTCATAACCTCAAGAATCAATCCATAGGCCATATAGTTAATCTTTTTATACAATCATAAAACTTATGGGGTGCAAGAATTCTTGACCCAACTATTATATCCTGTTTTGGAATAGATTTGGTTGATATTTATTATTGTAGTTTTACATTCAATGGTAAGTTTCGTATTGTTGTGAGAATCATGGTTGTTTAATTATTTGGTAATTATAATATTTCTTCCATTGGAATATAGGTCATTAATTATTAGATATTACTTGTGTGTAATTATACATTTTTAGACTTGTTCTAGTTTCTGGTAGTTCTCTCTTCATAGATGTATGAGTCTGGTGGAGTGGATGGATTGTGTCCCTTTTTGATGTTTGGTCTCAATATATTTTGTGAGTATACCCATAGGGTTGGTGTTTTTTGGTTTAATTTAGGAATTTTTAGTTTGTTGGCAGTTTTTTTTAGCTTCTGAGGTGAAGTTTTTGGTTACTTCATGTTTGGGGTTCTCAGGTTGGTCTACATGTGGTGGTGTTGTTTAGAGTGATATGGTTTGTCGCACTTGTATAGTTCTTATGGTGGGGAGAAACCTCCACATTTTGGTGGTTCTTTTGTTAGGGTTTCTTATATTGTAGATCAAGCTAACATATAGAGTGAATGGTAACCCCGCAGATCGTTGTTATATTCAACTTCATTGGGGTTTTGTATCACGTATATTTATCTTATGGTTGGGTGAATTTTTGGGGGACTAAATGGATTTTTGTGGAGTGAATTGTCACACCCCAAAACTGGAATTTATTTTCATTTATTCATTTATTAATTTTAGATCCTTTGGATGAGGTTTGGATTGAGTTCCATGTTTTAATTTTTTTAATTTTGGATGTTTTGGGTGAGTTTTTGGATTGTTCATGGTTTCTTTGCATGCATTGAGGATTATTTGTGAAACCTATTGAGGAAGAGGATATTTTAAGTTCATATTATTCTTTTATGGTTTAACTTGGATGGTTTTGTCATGGAATAACCAAAATTGTGAGGGGTCTATGGAATAATTTTCATCTTGAGCATTGGTATTTGGGGATTGGCTCACATATTGCATACGGTTAGATGAAACCCTACGGATAATGTGAATTTGGTGATTCAATTTGGATATTGGAATTTAGCATGGTTAGGGATATCAGGTGTCCATACCATGTACAGCTCCCTCTTCTACAGCATGTTGCACATAGTTGGTGCACATTTTTTCAAATTGTGCATCCTAACTATAAGAGTTTCTCAAATCATTAAAAGTTAGAAATCACATATTTTCCCTTCCACTATTTTTACACTAATTTGGGATTTCCACCCATTTATTGACTAAGAAACAGCATGGGAGCCTCGAAGATTCCCCCCCTCCATTGATTCATTCTGAGGGTTCTAATGTGACTTCTTCATGGTTTTTGGTCGATTCCCTCTTCTTCTATGTTTTCCCTCCCAATTCCTTGGTATTTATTTGTCAGGATCTCTATTGGCCAAAAAATATGGGTTATAGTTGTTGTGTGGGTTTTATCTTGGATTTCATATTGTGTGGATTGTCTTTTGGAGTGCATTTTAACTCCTTTTGTTGTTTGCCTACATTCGCACATCATTGAGGATGGTGTTTCTATATATTTCCTATCTAGCACATTCGGTTGATACTTGAGCATTCCTTGATTGTTTTAAAAATGTTATAATCTTTATTATTATATTTTATTAGAATTTTATTGGATATTTTCAGGATATTGAATGGGTGTGAATTAATTTCCAAAGGGTTTATTCAGTTAATCCTTCATGTAAATACACACAATGAGTTTTGATAAAATGTATATTGATATTTTAAATTAACATTTTTTGAATTGGGTGGTGTTTTACATTGTTTATGTTATGTAATTGTTCTTGTATTGTGAATTGGGGGTTTAAAATGAGAATTGGTGACTCTTTTGGTTTGAATCTTATGTTTAAATTGTTTTATTTGGTGGTAAAAAAGTGTGGTTTCATTAAAAATGATTCCTTCATGATAATATCAATATCAATGTAATTTAATGTGCATATGTGTTGAAATTTGTATTTAAAAATTGAGTTGATGTTGTTTCATTTGTTGCACTTTTTTTTATTTTTACATTTCTTTAGTAGATTGTGTGAAAGGTTCGGAATATGTTTAAATATGTTTTGAAGTAAAAATGTGGTGAAAGATTATTTTTAATGAAATTGTTTTTCTTTACACATGAGTTTACATTTTAGGTTTCTTAAAAGTGTGATATAAATAGTGAAATGGTGTGTAACACATTTTAAAATTGGTTTGGTGTGTTTGTCGATTAAAAATAGTCATTGCCTATGGAAATGGTTGGGTTTTATGTGTTCTTTTATTATTGTGTTTCCAAATGGGTTTTTTTATTGTTAAAGTGGTATTAAATTTTTTTACAAAAGGCCTTGGTCATTTGGGTGTATAATCATCATAAAGTCCATTTGAAATTTGAGATATGTTTTGATGAGTAATTAGAATAAGGGCTTGATTGGAACATTTTCTAAAGTTGTATAATTTTTTCTTTAGCATGGAAATGGATTTTGATGTTAAATTTAAAGACATGTTTTGCATTTTTAACGTGAAATTGGTTATAAATTTTTAATTTTTAAATGGTGTGGGAATGGATGAGTAAATTTGTTTGGATTTAAAATGATAAATTACCAACTATCACTTTGTGTTGCATTTTGAGATGTTTTTTATAGGTGAAGTGATGTGAAGGCCTGATTGGTGCCTTGGTATGTTGTGGAACTTGGATTTGGAACTCATATGACATATAGTCCCTATTGGTATTTTATAATGTTTAAAAATGTATTTTTAATCTGAAATGATTTGAAGGCTCAGTTGGAACTTTTGGATGGCTTGTTTGTGACATGAACATCTATAGTGTGTACCCCATAGAGAGGAGAATCTTATAGGTGGTGTTGGTGTTTGGGTGAGGAAATAATAGTGGTAGAGGTTTTAATTGAACCACACATGTGGGGACCTTAATATTCAGTAAGAACTATTATCACGAGATTACTATGAATCATCTAGAGGGTCGAGTGATGGTTTCTTTTCAACTCATATTTAGACGGGTTTGTACCCCCTTGATTTTCTATGAGGTCAAGAAGGACGTTCCACCATATTGGAGAGTTTTAAGTGTCAATTTTGTTATGGACAATGGAGTTGCACCATATGTCTACAGGTGAGTTTGAATCAAGTACATCCATAGAGTGCCTATAGATATGTTCACTAATTCTCATCATCTACTATCTATATGGTCTATTTATTTCTTCTATATGTTCGATATTGTATTTTATAGTTTTTCCTTCATGTTCTTTTTTATTTACTTTCTACATAGCCCCTCTTTTGTTACTTGGTATGGATTGACCATGGGTTTTGGTTTTTAACTAGGTTGTGAAAAATGAAACTTTTTTTAAAAGTAGGGTGAATTGTTTTAGAATGGGATCTTGTTGAAATCATTGTTTACATGATGGAAATGATTTAAAATCATATTTTATAAATTTATTTCTAATGTGTGTTTGTGGAAAATTCTAGGAAAGTGAATTTCTGGACTCTATAGTGATTACCTTCTAATATTTTTTAGTTGACACCCTACTTGTTCCACTCAACATCAGTAGACCTGAGCTATTTCATATATAAAGGTTTCTAATTCAACTATGCTTTTGGAGAAGGTCGGTCTTATGGTTGGTGGTGACCAATAGTTCATGTGCATGTCATCTTAGAATAGTTCAGATCCACTTTTTTATTCAATTTTTTTATGTTTAGTAGTTATTGTATATGGATTAGTTGTGTATATATTAAGGGTCAGTTTTTGGTTCTTGCTATTTTTTCAATTTTGGCATATTATCTTATTTATATATACTGATAAATAATTTTGATTATATTATTTTGATCCCTGACACTAGTTGCTTGCTCGTGGGTATTGGGAACACCCTTCAATAATCATCTAGGGTCGATTCAGGTGTGGGGTTGCATAGAATCCTAGCCTACTTTGTGACATCATATGTTTTCTCATATATTTTTCCCTATAAATGTGTTATATCGTAAACTATTTTCCACACCATTTGGTAGAACCATTTCTTCCAATCATGGTAATGTTTCAATGGGACGTTTCTTAAGGGATAGATTATAAGTTTTTCCACTAAAAATAAATCAATTTCACTCTTTATCTTGATCCATAAATTTTTTATATCATACAACACGATAAATCACTACTAATAATTTTATTTCGCAAGAAAATTGTTTTCTCAAAAATTTATTTATAATACATTTGATGAAAACATAACAAGTTCATAAAAGTACATGACATCTTATAGGTTTAAATTCACATACAGAAATTTTAATAGTGCACATCTTTTCCCATGTTATAATTGAATGAATCCATTTTAAATATTTAAAAGTGTCATTGCTTATTTAGAAAAACATGCACTTCTTGATATATTTTAGCTATCATAACATTTAGATAATTATTCATTGAAAGTATTTAAAAATTTGGATCAAGATGAATATCATTATTAATTATTATAAAAATTTAATTAACAATAGTTTATTTAAATTAAAAATAAATAGTTTTTATATATTTACATTTATAATAATAGTAAAAAAAATTAAAAATTTAAAATAATGAAAAACCACTAACTATTAGGTTGTTCATTAAAATGGTCAAATAATTTCATATTTGTAAATTAAATAAGAAATGAAAAAAATGGAATTCCATGTCTTGTTGTAAATTTCACATTAATGGATATAATATATATAATTTTTTCCATTATTGTGTCATAAGAAATAGGATTAATCTACATAAACCCATGGAACCTTGATCCTTCCATTATTTTGAAACATATTATTAAAGATCATCCAAATGTGTATCAACTAAGATAAATGAATATATTTATTCCCAAATGATATCAACTATATTTATATAATATCATTTAAACAAGATTTTTAAATATAATGATGTTTAGTGGAAAGTATTATTATTCATAAACATATAAAAATACACAAATAGACATTGATAATGTTTTAAAATTCAATTTTTTTCTAAGAGAGTAGATTGTAATGATTATACAATTTGATCTATCATATTCACATAATTTTAAATTGGAATTCTACTCAATCCAATTGAAATATCAAAATTATTATAAATACATTTTTTGAGATAATTAAAAGACAAAAAATTAAATTTTGAATTTATAGTTGCAATCTATTTTTTAATATGTGGGAGATCATAAAATATATCCTAATGAGAAAAGAAAAAATATGATCAAAATATTGATCAATTTTGTATTTTAAACAATTATAGAATATTATATCTGATGAATCTAGATTAATTATTTGTTCATTAAAAAGTATTTTAGACATATTTGGAATTAAATTTTTTTAACATACATATGATTTTAAATATCCAAATGAATTAAATCAATTGGATTAACATATATTTTCAAATAATCCATTACCAACAAATTTTCATGAATTTATCCTATCTAAAAAATTAAATATTGATTGCAAGCCTCTTATATATCTAACTTGGTAATTTTTATATGTTAAATAGATAAAAAACAATGAAGATTTTATTAAATTCACCTGACATGTTTTAAAAGTTTTAGGAAAATTTTCCCCAAATATTAAGGGAATTGAATGGATATTATTAATGAAATACCTTCTTAATGAACAATTATAATCCCTTAGAAGTATTGATGGCTTATTTTATTTGTTTACAACCATAGGTGAGTATCGTTGGAAGAACCTTTGATTTTTTTATTTGTTTTAGAGTTTTTAATCTAACTTAATGTTCCTTGAAAAGTGAAAGGAATAATTAGTGTAATTTGGACTCATTTAAAGAATTTTGGAAGGTATTGGCTTTATGTAAAATTTATTAATGACATTGAGGATATTTAATAATTTTTCATGGACAAAAAAATTAATTTTATTAATGTATTGAAAAGTTGTTATATTGCATAGGATTTAGAAAAATAAAATAAATGAATGTAATTTGTAACATATTTTATATTATACATAATATATTTATCTAATCTAGGCTATTTAAATCATTTAAGTAAATAGATGTATGAATTTTTTAAATCCTAGAATAATATTCTCTTGGACCATTGAAAATTTTCCTAAGGTGTTGATTCATATAATATTCAAGTATATATATATGATTCATTATTAAATCACAATGATAATTTTGCAATGGAATACGATATGTTCTTTTCTCTATGGAGTAAATAAAATAATATATAAATAAATAGAATAGTAGTTGATTAAAATTCATTTTGCAATGATTAATTGTGATGAAATTTTCAAAATTGAAAATTCTATACTGGAACTTGATTTATATTAGAGTTGGATACATTAAACAAACTATTATGTATATTTTACGACCATAATATTCATTTTGATTAATTTTAATTAATATTTTATCACATGATGACCAATTTTATTCATGAATTATATGTGAAAATTCTAAATGGTAATTGTTTCAATGAAAGGTCATTGTAGTTCCCCACTATGATGAGAGCATATATTTTTTAGGATAGTATTCATAATATGGGTTCTATTGATGGATGATATAATTTATTAGGAAAAAAATGATACAGTATATCAGTGGTGGAGGATCATGATAATTTTGACACACACTCGTTGTTTATTCCATTGGTAATTTTCGGAGTATATGATTATCAGAACATGAACCACTTGTATAAAATACACAATCATATGTTTCACTAGATATTATTATATAAGATAATTTTTATAGTATATAGACTTTAATATTTAATTATTTAATATCATGAGTAATGATATTTTATGTATTGATGAAAATGATGATGAAATGTGGTCATGAAGATGTATAATAGATTGAGTCTATCACAAGTGATATTATTTTAATTAATTCTATGAGAAATGATTTTTTCCCAAAATCATGTTATGTGAGTTGATATCTTATGAAATTTTCTAGGAATGAAACATGTTTTATAATTCTATATTCGTGGAGTAGTTTCAGCATGTACATTTGATAAAATTTCAAAGAAAGAGACATCTCACTCATTTTTTATGAAATATGTATACATCATTATTTATTATAAACACCATAAAAAATATTTTATATTATACATTGTGTGTTCTTATGTAGTTTTTATCATTATTTTATTTATCATCATTCATGATAGGTTCCTCAACATGTTTCTAGATACTAACCAAAATAATTCGGGGCATAAAACAAGTATATTAGGAACCTCAATTAATTTATATTTGAAGGTAACATGTTGGATAAATATTATTATTATACATGGTTTAGTAAATATTTATTTTTTGATTGATCAAAAATATTCAGTCATAAACTACTCAAGATACTGTATATGTTAGTTTATTTTTTAATAAATTTATATTTATGATTTTATTAATTATAAAATTCATTTATTTTGTAGTGAATAATATAATGATAATGAATTGTTTAAGTAAATAGTCATTATACATATCTCGATACATATTAGAAAGGATATGAGTTGGGTTAGTAGCCATGTGTAAAAATATATATTAAATACTAATTCTATATACAATGATTGATTTATTCGAGAAAAATTTTATTTGATTATATGTGAGTTTAGATCAGGTCATGTAAATAATATTATAATTATTATTTTCAAAATTCTTTCTGCTGAGCATCCGGGAAAGTAAAATCTTCTTTATTTCAATTAATATTTCTCGGAACCTAGCTCCAGTGAACATAAATATTTTTTTATAACCCTAAATATTTTTTTGATAATTAATTTCTATGAAAACTTATCTCAATTACATGAGATATTTTCTCCTAAAAGGGTCTTATGAATGGATATTAATTATCATCCACTAACCTAGAAACACTATAGTGATCCAGAAGGGTTCATCCTAAAAAATATATTCCTTTATCGATCTACAATAAATGATGAAAGAATCAAAATATTATGTTCATAAAAATATGTATTTCTGTCAATATGTTAAAAGGTTCCAAGTGCATGTGTGGATCACCACTAGTGGGATCATACCTGTCAATACTTTCACTACAGTGATGGGACAATTAGATTTGGTCTACCAATTCATCAATGAAGAAATAAATTCAACATAGGGTATTTATTTTTCCATATTAATTAATTATTAATTATATGCTATGATATTTTCTAACACCGTAATATTTTATTTTATTTTAATTTAAATAAAAAATATGTCCAATATCATGTATCACAAGCAACACTAATCATTAACAAACCACGAAATTAATATTTATATATGACTAGTATAACCAAGCCATTGATGTTTTATGTTACAGTAGGAGTAACCATACAATTAAACGATGTTAATTTTTTCCTTAATATAATATATAATTATTAGACATTCATTATTAATTAGTTATAAATGTGGATAAAATAATTTAAATATATAGGATATAATTTTAATTAAAGTGATATTATGTCTGCAATTTATTTTTCATATTATTATATTATATTATTCACTATTAATGAATGTTTTTATGGAAATGTTTTTGATTATATATTCAATAAATTAAATTAACATTCATTTTATAGATTTTATTAGGAAAGTAATGACAATAAAGTCATTTCAAAATTAAATAAATTATATGTTTAAAAATAATGGTTTTTATGCGTTTTGTGAGCTGTAATTGGTAATAGATACTTTCAATTTTAGAAAACTTTATTTAATAAAAGGGTATTAATTTTTTGATTCATCTCTTAAATATTATCTTATGGTGAAATTTTATGGACTTTTCTAAAAAGTCTAATTTTCGAGTGAATTGAAAATGATTCCATTTTTTTCAACACCACCATTTCTTTTCTTTAAATAAATTAATTTTAGAGTTATATAGAATTTTTAGTAGGATTTATTGTCAAATAATCTTTTTTAACAATGTCACAATTAATTAAATTTGGGTCAACATTATGCTTGATTTTTTAAAAATTTCATTATTTTTCGCATAAATGATTTTTTCTAAAAAAAGGTTTTCATTTTATTTTTTTGATTATTCTAAAGTTAGTTTCTTGTAATTATAGAAATTGAATCTAATTTATTGGATTCAATATTTTGAATCAACATTTCCAAATTTAGTTGTAAGAATATTTTTTAGATAAAAATGAATATTATTCGTTGTAAATAGTAGTAATCACGGTAATGGGTAAAAAGGGATAGTTAAGTATAAAATTATATGAAATATTTGAAAAATATATATTAAATTTGGTTCATGATTCTTTAAAAACAAATCAATAATCTATGGAAAATTTTGATCCATTTTTTGTTCTACATAATAGGTTTATGACATCCCTTTTTGTAAAAGTGAAATTATATTTACTAAAATGTCACATTATTTATTTTAATAAATTAAATATCTTTTCAAGTTAATTATAAAATAAAATACATATTATAAAAATATCCAATTAACTATAATGATAATTAGTAACTATATTCAAATATATAATTTATTTTTATATTTTTTAAAGTATTAAAATTTTCTAAATTTACTATATTGTGTTACCACAACATTTTAAAAAAAACATTGAAAACTAGTTAATGGGTTTAAAAGATTTAAATGTAAAAATATTTAGATTATTTTTGTTTTTATATAAATTTTATAGATAATTATTATGGATTAGTGATAATTTACATTTTTTTAATTTGAATTCAATATTTTTTTAATAAGACTAAAGTAACTTTTTGTAGAATAGTCTCAAAAAAGTCATTTAAAGATAATAAATTTTTAATAATTATTTAAAAACAATTATAAAATAATAAAAAACAATATTAAGTCTTGTTAATGTTATATTTTTGAGCATATAATTAATTGTTCGTTTATGTTCCCCATGTAATTTTTGAAATTATATTCAAGGCTATTAAATTTTACATCTAGCGATAATGATATTAATTGTTTCCAGTATAAATGAGTTCAATACATACTGTTGAAATATAATTATGATTATAATTTTCTCCAAAAAATATTAACAAATATATATATAATATTCCATTTCCAAAAAAAATCCCTAGGAGTGACCATATACCCCTTTTTAAAATTCCTTAAGCTCATTCAAATAAACAAAATCAAAATAACAAGAATATGTCTCAACTGATTTCATTTATGTATATTTTCTTATACACAATTAAAATATAAATAAACCATGGTGATTTAATAGAAATAATATTTAAAAAAATCAATTTTCTTATGTTTATAGTCAAACCCTTTTCCCCATCCATTTATAATGGGAAATTAAAGGATCATTCATGTGTTGGTATGAAAGACCTTCTACATGAATTGATGTATTTCATTTTCCATCACCATTATTCAGGGATAGATATTATAATTGATTTAATAAATATATAATATTTTTATTAAATTATCATTATTCTATAAATATAAGATAATATTTTACTTCTTACCCTTTCATCGTTTGAAAAATGATAACATCGATCGTGCGTGCGTATGGACTACCACCACCATGAACTGATATGATACATTTTCTCTTAACCCCGCAAATGGATTATAATAAGGATAGAAGTAATGAATCAATATGAATTTTATAACATAATTTGGATATTTTAAAATTAATTTTTTTAATTATATATTTTCCACGTAGTAGAAAAAATAAAATTTCATTCCTCTGTAATGAAATACTATTGGTTCCATGGAACGATTTGGTTCATTTTCCATGCCTATATTAAATTTAGGGTTATAAAATTATATTAAATATATAAAAATTATAATTATAATTTTATTTTATTTTTTATATGATGAGCCATTAAAAAATGACTAATAAATGAAATATTTGATTTAATAAATTAATGGGAAAAATTAATGTTAACATTAATAAAATTATTTTAACAATGAAGTATTAGTAGATGGGTAAAAAAATTGAAAAAATTTATATAGTATGTCAGAAATAAATTTGATTTTTATATCGATATATAATAAATTTTAATGCATTATTAAGAAATGTTAGAGTGCATCTGTCTATGTGGAATTCTATGTTTAGGGATTTTATGTCATAACTTCCTTTTATTGAACTCATGCCAATTTTATCATATTTTTTTGGTGTTCATAAAATATTATATGTAATTACATTATCATTAAATAACTAAAATTAATTTTGTTTGTAAATTATTTTCAATCTCGCTTGTTCAATGTTATTTTAATTCTCATGATACTAAATTCATAAAGGATTTTCCAATAAAATGGTTTTCTTAATTTTTTAAACTTATACACATCCATATCAACATTTTTTTAATGATTAAAAGTAATAATATTTATAATTCAATGATATTTATAATTTGAATTTAAAATATATTTTAATTTCTTTAAATCTAGGTTTAAATGAATATTTAAAATATCAATATGAGTTACTTTTGTATTTTCTTTAAAAGTACAATAGAATGTTTTTTAACATTTACTTCTAGTCCTCATTTCCCCTCCATCGTATCCATTCTTCATTATCAAGATTTCTATACAGTTCTATGTGGTTTTTCAATGAATATATCATTCCATTTTTTCATGTAATATGCTTTCTTTAAATTTTTTCAATGGAAAATTATATTTATCATCATTTTTATGAAATAAGTTGATGTAATTTTTCTTATTGGACCAAAAGAAATTTTTTATGTGTATTATAATAGAAATGAAATATTTTATCTATTTTATTCATATAATTGTTCTTGTAAATTTTAATGATTTTTTTGGGTCTGATATATCCCTCTAATGCTTTGGGAAAAGTGAAAATGTTAATGTGTTATAAGTTACTCATAATAAGAATTTCGGAATCAATAAAGAATTTATTTCTATTGTAGGGTTATTATGAAGGATAATGTAAAAAATACTAATGATACATCCATGGTTTATCATATTTGTTTTATGGAATTTTAGAAAATATATTTTCATTTCATGTGATAATAAAATTTACACATGATTAAAAGACATTTTGTGATCTTGTAATGGTTTAGGGTTTTGTTTCAGGAGTTCTTATGTTTTCGTAGGTATCATTACTTAGTATTAATTTCCCATTGTGATTAATTAAAAAAATTATAAAAATTTATGGAATTGAATTTTATTTCATTAGACTGTAATTTTTTATATCAATATTTATTTTGTAAATGTCTTATTTTTTATGGGTTTTTATGAATTTTCAATGGGATTAATGGTCCACCATTTATTTTATATCACTTACCATCCATTTTTTTCAAATTCCATTATTTCAAATAATTTTTATTTGTTTTAATCATGCATGGCAGTTATAGAGAGTTTAATAGTGAAATGACCGAATTGAAGAAAAATATGCATGAATAAAATAATAGTGTAAACATAAGAGCCTATTTTTATGAAAAACATGTGCACTCTGTGGAAATGTCCACAGTTTTATATAATTTTTATACTAATTCACCAAATATCTAAACCAAAAATTTATTCAAAGCATAATGAATTGTATCCCTTTTTATAAATCCAATAATTATGAGTTTTTAAGCCATGGGTCCTTATAGATGGAATCTGATAAAGGGTTTACATAAAATTAGAGGTTATGATGATTCTGATGAATACATTTTTTTTTGTGAGGGGAAACCATATATTCTATAAATGTTTTTTGTTGAAAATATGTTAGATGGTATAAGTACCATTTTATGGATATATGTGGCTTGATTTTAAGGTGGTTATTGATAAGTTGGAAGATAATTATTGATCTTAATGTTGGATACATGATTAAGGTGTAAAACCCCCTTTAGTAAACTTTTTTTGAGGACATTAATAACATTTTAAGATATATGTTTTAATAATGAATTCATGAGGATGTATAAAATAACATTACATTTGTTATTCTCATTGATGAGGACGTAGTTAAGGGAAATGGTTTTATTATATTTTTGGAAATGTATTTTGAATTGTATAAATATCCCTATAGAATTATTATTGATGTTATATTTTAATAATATTAGTAAGTTTTTACAATCATTATAAATTATCAATTACTAAATACTTTTGTGTTTAAAACAATTTGACGAAAAATTATTAATTTAAATTTGGTAAGTATATAATTTTTTTAGATTTTTTGTATCAGAATTATTACTATTTTATGGAGTTGAATAGAATATTTTGGGAAAATATAGGATAATGGTAATTTTACTTTTTTACATTCATCTTAGTTGATAAAATCTTTTAATTTTTTGGGATTTATATTTGATTAAGAATACTTTGAGGAGTTTCAATGTTTGTTTTTTTGAGTGAATTATGTTTATCAATGGATGTTATTATTGATGTCTTGGAGACTAATGTTATAAATATTCATACAAACTTTTATTGGGTATTTTTTAATCTACTGATAACAATTTATGTTTAAGTAAAATGCTAGAAATAATAAGTATGTCATGTAATAGTTTTGTACATCCCATAATATACTATATTGTGATTTTTGTATTTAAGGAATGAAACCTACAACTCATTCATTCATCATTATAATATGATATTAATTGGAGGTTTAATGTACTAGAAAAAAAACAAATTATAAAATTTAGTATCATGTAATAATATAAACATATATAATCTTTCCTAATTGTAAAATAAATCATGTAAACCAAAAACTATAAGATAAATATTTATAATATTATATCTCAATCATCACCCAAATATCATCATGATCTTTTAGAAAGTCATATATATGTATGTGTCTTAAAGTTGTACATGAATTTATTATTTAATAAGTTTCCTAGTCATTACCTATAAATTAATGTTCACAGAAACCTCAATACCTTGTTTCATTACCAAGATATCAAAAAAAATTATAATCAAATTAGAATTTCAAGGATATAATTTAATTGGGGTGAAGAATATATCAACTTGTGATTCTAGTTTATATTCATTTAAATTAATACTTGTTCAATATAATGTAAAACAAACAACACTGAGCTCATATGAACCACAACATTTTTATTTAAATATTATTATAGCCTATATTTTGATTTAATGTGTAAGAATGTGAGTAACCAAATTTTAAATTTTGTAGAAATTATCACAACCAATCCCCCGAGTCCAGTACCGTGACTACCCACCACCTTCCTTCCATAGGCCAAGGGCTGGAAACTAGCACCAAAAGAGTCATTTCCAAAAACTATGAAGTCATATCATTTATAACCTGTAAACACACACAGAATATATGAAAACGATTAATCTATATAACCAACAAGTGAGTATAGTAAGTTAAAAGGGGCCAGAATTCAAGCCCAACTAGAAAATACAAGAGACTGAAAGTACAAGTACAACTGAGGAAAAAGTAAAATCAGCAATCGGGTCATCATCTGAGGTTTCTACCTGAAGGGTAGGTATATATAGCCTCCTCAGCACTCTACATACGTCCGTCCCCTCTTTGTACCAACTCGCTGTATAGTCCACCTCTGGGTATCATCTAGGCCTGGTACTCTAAGGCTCATATCAGCATTGTCTGCCTTCTGCATCCAACACAATGAAGTGCGGGCATAGCTCATGTAGGGGTGAGTATAATGATACTCATTAGGGACCCTGAGACCCTCATGGTCTTTCAAATTCCAGCAAGGATAAAACAAAAAGTATTATATCAATAGATTACCTTACTTATGTATATGCCCACACATATACCTAATTTAATAAGTGATCCATCTCAATCATGAGGAAAAACCCAAAAGTACTAACTTAGTTCAATCAAGATTTTATTATAGGGGTATAACATTTCAAACCCTCGGCTGTTGGAGAATTCCTCCTCTATCGAGTACAGTGGACATGTCACCACAACCAGGTGCTTCACACTAACCTTTGACTGCTGAGGTACTCCTCTTGTCAAGTATCGTGGGACTGCTGCATCACACTGAGGCGCTCCCCACTGTGGGTCTGCCGCCACAACCAGGTGCTTCCCCTCATTGCCTGCAGAGGTACTCTTCCTGTCGAGTACCGCAGGGCTGCCTCCAAAACTAGGTACTCCTTTTGCCAACACAACCCAGCGCTCCCCACTAGACTAGTTGATTCACTCTGAATCAATCACTCAGTAGTTATCAAGTATCAGCTGGATACTAGGTTCTCTCACAAATGCTCGATCGCCTCCAGAAGATCCGCTCCACATGTTACTAGTCGATTCTCCAACTTCCATGAAGACCCACGAGGAAGTATCCCAATGGTCTGCCATGTCATAAGGGACTCAATGCAACTGAAGACGCGTCAATCAGACGCTCGGTCTGTGATTTATTAGTAATTTAGTCCCGGGGGCCTGGTTGGATTCGTCCACGATCCAACCTGACCATATCTCAAATATACCCCAAACTCTAGTGGGGTGTACTAAAAGGGACCTCTATGCTCCAAGATTACCAACGCCACTGATGGTTTGTCAAACGGACAATGGGTGCCAAAGATATGTCCAAAAGAAAGTAAAGGGTCATAGTGGACCTGGGTCCGGTCCGACCCGGTTCGGGTCAAGATGGCCTAATCCGTTGGGTCTGGCCGAGCCCATTGGGAGGCCCATTCTTTTGGGTTCTGCACGGCTTAGTGGGCCCAGCCCAAGAGGCCGCGAGGATCCATGGGGAGCCGCAAGGACTTGTGGCAGCTCGGCCCAGCCCGAGGCGGCTCAGCCTGGAAGGGCTCCGTGAGGGGAAAATTCGGTCGGGGCGCTGTGCGGGAACATCCAGTTCGGCAGGGGGTAGCATGGTCGGGGTGTAGGGGCGCGGTCAGCGAGGCAGCACGGATGGTGGGAAGGTGCGGCTGGCAAGGGTTGTGCGGCCAGTGGGACAGTGAGGTCGGCGAGGGCGACACTGTCGGTGAGGCGGCATGGCCAGTGAGGGAGGCGTGGGCGGTGAGGTCAGGGTGGCCGGTGAGGGAATGCCAGCTGACGAAGGCAGGGAAGCCGACGAGGGCGGCACAGCCAGCGAGGCAGCGGGGCCAGTGAGGGTGGTGTGGCTGATGAGCGGCGGGGCTAGTGAGGGCGGCGCGGTGCGGCTAGGGTGCGGGGGCCAGTTCGGTCAGCGGTCAGAACACCGCGAGGGCGGCATAGGTTGCTGAGTTCATGGGTGGTATGGTCATTTCCTTCGCCACCTTCTTCGCCATCGTCATCATTTCAAAGAACACCACATAGAAGATCAGTGAGGGGTCAATCCATGATAGTTTGGCCCGCACCATCATCGTTTAGGGTGCTAGCAATCAGCTAATTAACAAAAAAGCACAAAAAACCTCCCTCAAAAGGAAAACATCCTCATTATTCATATTGAAAGAAAAGAAGAACATGGGAATAAATCATACTTAAATAAAATTAAACCCCAACTTCGTTCGTAGTTTTTCCAATGGAGTCGCGGGGGAAGAACGCGGATTGTTGGGAAAAGACGAACATCGGTGTCGTCGGCATTTTCCTCAATCATTGGTTTGTGTGCCGGCTCATCGTAGTTGAAAATTTCCTACATCAGAATTAGTCCTGAGGAAGAATGTTGATGTCGGGGATGATGTTCTTCATCTATGGAGCATTCATCTTGGAGGAATCATTCTTCGTTGGGGTGTTTTCTCTCAAGAGCTCTAATCCTCATTTTCCAACCTTTTTCCAACAAATGAATAGATATCCCATCCAAATAATAGATTATCTATTATTTAATTCGATGGGTTTAAAATTAAAATAGTAGAATTTAATTAAATGAGATGGCTCAATTAATTAAAGGGTTAGGGTCGAAACCATTAAAAGAGGAGGGTGGTCGCACCATTAAGTTAAGCAGGGTCAAGAGACACTCCCTCATTTATGAGGGAGTAGAGAGGTTTTCCATAATTAATTTGATGGTTTTGGCTTGGGTGTTCCCCACACTGTAACCTCTCGTGTGAGATAGGTTTGGGTGGGCCTCACCATTATAAACTCTCATGCGAGGTTAAGGTGTGCTGGTCCCCACCTCCAAATTTCACATTTGTGGTTATAAAAGATAAAATAAAATAAAACATTTGTTTATTTTATTTTATAATTTCAATGAAAAAACCCAAAAACTAACTTTCACCCCCTGCCAACTGTCGTCGAGGTGAAAGTCTTCTTAGGAGAAAATTGGCGCTTCGAGTTCAATGGTGCCATCATATTACAATTCTGAGCACTAGTTCAAAAATTAGAAAAATCCATTCATATGTTTACTAAATGTACCCTAAAAAAACATTAGAAATTGATTCCGTGCACAATGGGCATTGGAATCATGTGCTATCAATTTTCGATGACTCATAAAATTCCCATTTAAATAAATAATGTTACATGGAAATTATGGGTCTTTACATTCTCCCAACCTCAGGTCTTTATGTCACTATTATCCCTAACTCATATCTAAGGTAACACGTGGGGGTACTGAGCACACATCCGAGACTCCAGCTCCCATGTGCTCTCCTGGAGGTTCCTATGCTGCCAGCGAATGTGCACCAGAGGTATGAACTTCCCACAAAGGACCTGATCCTGTCAATCCTCAATATCTACTGGAACCCCCAAAAAATTTTCCCCACCTAGCTGTTATATACCAGATTTCCTACTGAGTGCATCTGCAACAATGTTCCCCTTCCTAGGATTATAGACTATCTCGAAGTCATGGTCCAAGAGGAACTTAATCTAATGTCATTGTATTAGGTTCAGGTCCTTCTGGGAGAAGATATACTTGAGACCCTTGTGATTAAAGTGCCTTATAAAGTTCTCTCCCATCAGATAGTGTAACCAAATCTTCAAGGCTAAGACTATTGCTGCTAACTCCAGGTCATGGGTTTCGTAGTTCTACTCGTTCTGTCTCAGCTATCTAGAACTATATGTGATCATTGCTCACTCTTACATTAGGACATATCTATGTCTGATCCTTGATGTGTCTTAGTAGACTACGTACTCTATGCCTTCCTCTAGAAGCCTCAATATGGGGGCACTAGTTAGCCTCTACCTCCGCTCTTGAAAACTCTTCTGGCATCTTTCCCACCACACAATGGGTTTCCCATTCTTTGTCAAGGCTAAAAATGGTGTTCTAACTCTAGAGAAGTTTGGTACAGACCTCCGGTATTATCCAGCCTAACCAAGGAAAATTCATACCTCTGTCAAACTCTTGGGCTGCTCCCAAGCATGTACATCCTCAATATTCACTTGATCTACTGCCACTCCAGCCTCTAAGATGACATGCCCCAAAAAGTGAACCTCTCATATCCAAAACCAGCCCTTTTAGAGATTACCATAAATCTGGGTCTCTTAGAGTTTGTCCAGTACTACCCAAAAATGGTAGGCATTCTCCTCCTCAGCAATCCAGTAGATAAAAATGTTGTCGATGACGACTAGGACAAAGTTGTCGAGGTATGACTGAAAGATCATGTTAATGAGTACCTGAACACTGCGGGAGCATTGGATACATCAAATTACATAACCAAGAAATCATAATAGTCTTACCTACATCTGAAAGTCATCTTCTGCACATCCTCATCCCAAACTCTGAGTTGGTGATAGCCTGATCTGAGGTCTGTCTTCGAGAACCATTGTCCTCCCTTCAACTAATCAAGGAGGTCGTCAATACTTGGGATTGGGTACTTGTTCTTCACGGTCACCTAGTTTAATCATCGGTTGTCGACACAAAGCCTCAATCTCCCATCCTCCTTCTCGGCGAACAGAATCGGGGTTTCCCAGGGAGACACATTGGGGTGGATGAATCCCTTCTCCTACAAGTCCTCTTGTTGTACCCAAAACTCACAAAGATCAATGGGAGCCATCTGATACGTTGGTGTAGATATCAGTGTTGTCGCGTGGTACAATTCAATGTAAAATTCCACCTCTTTTTGAAGAGGTAGACCTATGATATCATCAGGGAAAACATATGCGTACTGGTCCACCAATATAGGATAAGTCGGACTATCCACATCAACAACTACGAAGGTAAGGCTAGCCAACTAATGAGTGATCTGGTACACTCTACTCTAGGCAAGTTTATCTTGTGCATTAAAGGCTCCCTTCTCACCGGTGAAGGTAAACTTAGTCCCATCTTTGCGGACACACTGCACTTTGCAACTAATTAAATTTATATGGGCATGGACTGTATATAATCATTCCATACACAAGATGACATCGTAAGCCTCGATGCCAAAACATGGAGATCCCGGCCAAAACTCTCACAACCTAGAGTATGCTCACACTACAGTAACCAATGTGTTGTCATCAAATCTTATCCTGTAGGAGTCTCTACCCATAACAATTGAGCCAATGGATCTGTCGGTATCACTGAGCTCTGAACGAGGGAAGTAGCAATGAAAGAGGGACTGGAACCTATATCTATAAGTATTGTAGATACGGTGTAGTAGACACAGATCATACCTTGAATAATCTCTAGAGCACCATGATTGTAAGCCTCAGCTGCCTGGAGATGAGCTCTCCAATGCCCAATTGCTCCCTGCGGTCGGGGTGGACCTCCAAGTGGCGGTGGCAGTAACACCTCCAAACATCGCCCACCGCAAGCTACATGACCAGCTCCTCTTCAACGTCTTTATGTTCCCTACAAACCACCTCTATCGAATCTCTATCTCTGTCTGGGAGGTCCTTAGACTATCTAATGATCATTCTAATGGTCGTTTGGACAGTCACAAACCATGTGACCCTGCCCACAGCATAAGTAACACTGACCACTCCTGGCATGTCTGTCTCTACTTCAGGTGCCCCACATAACCACTCTTGGGTCATGCGGTCGTCCACCAGTATGTTTGTTCTGCTTGGAATTCTATGACATTTGTCTGCTGCGAGCTACCAAAGACTCCACTACGTGTTGACTTGTGGTGGATCTCACTACTGGAGACTGCTCAGCAAGGAAACTCTCCACTAGGAGTTCTCTCTCTAGCACCCCCGTCTGTGTCCGGATGCTGAGTGAGATCATTGAAGCTATATTCTCCCATTGGACACCCGGATTGAATGTTTGGGCACTAATTAATGGGTCCCACACCATATCAGTGGAGTAGTGTGAGAGGTCTATAATCCTCACTCAGTACTAAGAAATAGTCATGATGCCCTACTGCAGATGAAGTAGCTCATGTATGCGCACTAAGTGAAGAGTCAAGGGGAAAAACACTACCCGAAACAGGATCTTGAAGTCTTCCCAAAGAAGCATCATCTCGTCATGGACCTGTAGCTTCAAGCTCCACCATCTACCTACTTCTTCCTGTAGAAGGCTGGAAGCAAGAACCAGAATGAGTTCTGTAGGTGTCCCTACCAGTTAAAAAACTTTAACCACTGCCACCAACTAATCCTCATCCACCTGTGGGTCCGTCTCTCCCTTGAACCCGGGTTGGCCTCTAGAAGTTGAACTCAAGCAATGTGCTCTAGAGGCATGCATCATCTACTACAGGGTATGGTGGCATCAGTGGCCCAAAGGGTAAAGGTATTTCTGGTACCTCTGCTAGAAAATGGCCCTACACCGAGGGCTCGTCGCATAGTGGGCTATCTGTGCATACAAATATCAAAACTCTAGTGGGTCGTCCACATGGAGGCATCCTAAAAGAACCAAATTTAACATGGTCAAACTTTATACCAGGTGAGCTGACCTGGTTGAGATGACGTAATGAAACCTTTTGAAAACACACGTGCAATAAGTTTTTTGGTTCTCTGAGTCAGAAATTAGAAGTCAGGGTCCTAGTGTGTGGATACGTCGGTTGTCGCACCAAAACTGGACTCCCTGGACTGAAAACCTCACTTACTACACTTAACACTATTGCTTAAAGGAAAATATCAGATTCCTAAGTTCTGCAGTAGAAAATACTCCTCTGATACCAATTTGTCACGACCCGTCCCCCAGGGACCAGGTCGTGCCTACCCCAAGCCCGTCTTCTATAGGCCAGGGGCTGGTAACTAGCATCAAAGGCGTCATTCCCCAAAATTGGGAAGGAATTTTATTTATAACCTTTAAACACACTTAGTAGATAGAAACATGAGTAAATTGTATAACCAACAAGTGACTACAGTATGTAAAAAGGGGCTAAAATACAAGACCAACTGGAAATTACAAGAGACTGAAAGTACAAGTACAACTCAGGAAAAATGAATATCATCCACTAGGTCATCCTCTGATGTTCCTACCTAAAGGGTAGGTACATATAGCCTCCTCAGTACTCCATGTCCAACTGTCTCCACCATGTACCAGCTCACCATATATTCCACCTCTGGGTACTATCCAGTCCTGGTACTCTATGCCTCAAATCAGTGTTGATCGTCGTCTGCATCCAACAAAATAACCTTCAGTCATAGCCCATGCAGGGGTGAGTATAATGATACTCAATAAGGACCTCATGACCCTCAAGGGATCTCAAAATCCAACAATGATAAACCAAAAAGTATGAAATCAATAGATAACCTTAATTAAGTATATGTCGATTCAAATACCTAAGTTATCATGTGATCCATCTCAATCATGAGGAAAAGCACAAAAGTACCGACTCAACTCAACCGGGATTTTATTATAGGGGTAGTAACATTTTGAACCTTCGGATACTAGAGAAATCCTCATGTATCGAGTATAGTGGGCCTGCTTCCACAACCAGGCACTTCCCACTATCCTTGGACTACTGAGGTACTTCTCCTGTCGAGTATTGTGGGTTTGTTGTGTCACACAGAGGTGCTCCCCACAGTGGGTTTTCTACCACATCTAGGTGCTCCCCCACATAGCCTACAGAGTTACTCCTCCAGTAGACTACCGGGGGTCTGCATCCACAACCAGGAACTCCTCCACTGTGGGTCTGCCTCCAAAACCAGGCACTCCTCACTGGGCTGGTCAAGTCTCTATGAGTCAATCATTCAGCAGTTTTCAAGTCTCAGCCAGCTACTAGGTTTTCACACAAACCCTTTCTCATCTCCAGAAGAACCTCTCCACAAGTTCCTAATCAATTCTCCAACTGCCACAATGTCCCATGAAGAAGTATCCCAAATTTTTTCCATGTCATAGGGGTCTCAACGCACCTAAAGACATGTCAATCTGATGCCCAGTCTGTGAGTTATTATCCATTTAGCCATGGGGGCACCGATGGATTCGTGCATGATCCAACCTGACTGTATCACAACTATACCCCAAACATCAGTAGGGTATACTCAAAGGTAGCTCCATGCTCCATCATTACATAAACCACTTACGGTTTGTAAAATGGATGACCAGTTCCAAAGATATGGCCAAAAAAGTAAAGGGTTATGGTGGGCTCGAGTCCGGTTCGACCCAGACTAACCCATTGGGTCTGGCCTAGCCCGTTGGGCGGCCTAGCCATATAGGTCCAGCCTGGACCACTGGGTCCTACCTAGTAGGATATGAGGAACCACGAAGAGCCACAAGAGCATGGGAATTCTTGGGTCGGCCCAGGGAGGCGTGGCTCGAAAGGGCGCCGCGAGGGGCCGGTTCTGCCGGGGCGTCGTGAGGGCGCATACAGTTCGGTCGGGGGCAGCGTGATCAGGGCATAGCAGTGTGGCTGGCGCAGGGGTGCGGCCGGCAAAGGGGCCATCGCTGGTGAGGGATGCTCAGCCGCAAGGCGGTTCAGCTGGTGAGGGGAGTGCGGCCGGTGAGTGTGGCGCGGTCGGCGAGGGCGGGCGGTCGTTGAGGGCAGTGGGTCGGGGGGGATGGTTCTGCCGGCAAGGGCGGTGTGGATTTGGTGTGTGAGCCTATTAGGTTGGCAATCGGAATGCCGCGAGGGAGGCGCATGTCGCTGAGGCCACGGTTGATGCGGTCATTTCCTCCATCGCCTTGGTCGTCATTTGAAGAACACCACAATGATGATCAGTGGGAGTCATTCCATGTTAGTTTGGCCCACACCCTCCGCGTTTAGGGTTGTAGCAATTGGTTAATCAAGAAAAAAGCACAAAAACCATCCCTCAAATGGAAAACATCCTCGTTCTTTCTTTTGAAGGAAAGGAAGAACATTGTAATAAATCATACTTAAATAAAATTAAACCATTACCTTGTTCATTGTTCTTCAACAGAGTCACAGGGGAGGAGATGGATCATTGAGAAATGATGGACGTATGTGTCATCGGCATTTCCCTCGATCTTTGGTTTGTGTGTTGGCTCATCATAGTTGAAGACATCCTATGTCAGAGGAAGTCCTAAGGAATAAGGTCGAAGTCGGGGTCGACGTTCTTTGTAAGTGGAGCGTTCTTTGTGGAGGAAGCATTCTTCATTGGAGAGTTTTCTCTCAAGAGCTCTAATACTCCATTTTTAACCTTTTCCATCAAATGAATAGATAGCCCCTTCAAATAATAGATTATCTATTATCTAGTTTGATGGGTTTAAAATTCAAATTGTAGCATTAAATTAAATGACATAGCTCAATTAATTAAAGGGGGAGGGTTGACACCATTAAAAGAGGGGGGTGGTGGAACCATTGTGTTAAGGGAGGTCAAGAGACTCTCCCTCATTTATGTGGGAGTTGACAGATTTTCTTCAATTAATTGGGGGGTTTTGTCCCAGGTAGTCCCCACACCGTAACCTCTTATGGGAGGTTAGGTTCGGGTGGGTCGCACCACCATAACCTCTCATGGGAGGTTAAGGTGTGGTGGTCCCAACCTCCAACTTCTACAAGGGTGGTTTTAAAAGATAATATAAAATAAAACATCTGTTTATTTTATTTTATTATTTCCATGAAACCCCCCAATTACTAACTTTCACCCTCAACCAACAACCATTGAGGTGAAAGTATTCTTAAGCGAAAATCGGCACTACAAGTATAAGGACCAAGCCATAAAACATTACATAATCATGAATTAAATGAATAATTCAAATTGAGGATCTTTTTAGGATTAGAGTTTTAGAGAGTTAGGCCATAACTATTACATATCAAAATATTTCAATGTAGACACTTCTACCCAGAATCCATTTTTACAAAACATGGACTCTTGAAAAAAAGTGTCATGTCTAGTTTCGTGTTTAAGATAGCATGAATTTTCCTTGATCCCATCCCTGACCCTATTCCACATTATGTCCAGTGAAAAACAATTCAAAAACATGGGATGAGCATAAAAAGCTCAGTATGGGATACACAAAGAAGTAAAACTATTAGTTTTTCAAAACAACAAGTAAACCATGAATCCTTTAACATATGTAATAATTTTCACCTTTATGAAGTAGTAAATACTCTTCAGTGAAAAAAATATCATAACTTACCATTTTGTAACCAAAAGATTACCATAAACCCCATATTAAGAACACATAACCTATAAAGGTAACTTGGTTCATAAACATACTTAAATGGAATGACCATACGGTCGACTTATACACATATCACTAAATGGAATAACCATACGGCCGACTTCAATACCCAATGCATTGGAGGTTATAATGTAACCACCCGTCCTGGTATTTACGACACCACCCATCATATGGTTTATCACATAACCACCCATCAAATGTCCAAGTACCATCATAACAAATAAAATATTTCAAATATAAAAATTTCACCAATAAAATTTTATTTCCAATCACAATAAGTAATTTCAAGATATTGAAATAATCAATCCATTTTGAAAAACCATTTAAAAAAGGATTTTTGAATCAAAGTGTCCCATACCACTTTGAATCTTTAAATGGAATTATAATTTTAAAACATTAATGTCCATATAAATAAATACTCAAACCCATTTTTAAAACATGTGCATTAAAGATAATGATTTAGAATGATAAATATTAAAAACATTTAAAAATGATTTTTTTGTTAAAGATTTTTTGACAAAATGAGAGACTCTTGAATACAAATAATTAAGGAATAACATTTAATCAGAAATTTATAAAATCATGAGATTAAATGGATACATGATATAATATGTCAAAGGACAGTATATACCCCATATAAGAGTGGATTTAGTGCAAAACAAAAATAATGTCTCAATGGAAATGTAAAGTGAGATGAAATCCCTTATAAAGATGGTATCCTTAAATTAAGGATAAATCAATCACATGATTATGTGTGAAAAATATAAATACACCCAATATAAGTGGATATTAAGTGAAAAACAATCAGAGGACATTCACACATATTCATAGGATGACATGTAAAAGAAGTACAAGTTGAAGCTGAAGAATTGAAATTTGGTTAAGAGGATCCCTTATAAGAATTCGACAGCCTAATAGTGTCACATTAAAATTCATAAAATGATTTGATGAGAGAAAAATGGAATCTCATCACTTGGATATAAATATTACATCAAAAAATATATAGAATAACATATCCCAACATAATAAGATGTAAATTAAAAGACATAACAAAATAAGTCCTTTAAATAGAGGAGGGTCAAAGGTTCCCTTACTGACTTGGTACCTTACAAAACATATGCCACATAAAAGAAGGTTAATACAATGAAGATTTAAATACTCATAAATGAAAGTATATTACACAAAGAGTAAAATCATGGGAAGTAAATACACCACACAAAATAAAATAGTGGCAAATATAGCATGAATCACACGGGAATAAAAATTGAGATGAAACCCTTTACTTCATTTTTATTAATTGAGTCGTTTTATCAAAAGACAATAACCATCAAATTAATCAAAGAATACAATGAATATAAATATAATCATGATAATATATATCAAATTTCAGTACACATTACACCACATGCAATAAATAAGTGGTGAATAATAGAAATCTCATGGAATTAAAAGTTAGATAAGAATACCACTTATAAAAATTCGGCAGCCTAACGGCGCCACTTAGAATTATTAAAATTAATTGATGAGAGTAAGAGAGGGTCTTCCATAATAGTAAAATAAAAATTACATTATGATGAATATAAAATCACATCCTCTAACATAAGAACATGGAGCATAAAAGAAATGACATAAAAGAGATTACTTGAAAAAAACAGAGAGGTCGTATCCCTTACCTCATGTCTGACTTGACTTGATCGTCATTTAATCTCCTGAATAATAAAATAAATTTTATTTATAATTTATTAGAACCATTTTAAAATATTATTATTCCATTAATATCACTTATTATCATGTTATAAACATTATGTTATCATTTATGTTAATAACGTCCATTTTGTCGATATTTGGTACTGGAGTCAAAAATGGACTTCTTATAATCACATGTAGTTCATGTTGAAAATGGTTCATTATATCCAGTATGATATTAATGAATTGGATATCATATATATCGTATATATCCAGTATATGCATTTATTTATAATAGTATATAACAATTTGAGGTAATAAATGAAATGCACCGTTTATGGAGATGGTAAGCTGTACGTACGCATGAACGCTACTTTCATTTATATTTCTTATTTTAATGGAAATAAAACATAGGGATACATAGGTATATTATAATTATAGTATAATATCATATATAATATCATTAACTATATCCTTTATACATCCCACATAAGGCATTAACGAATCAAATCACTTTGAGGGGGCGGTAGTTCCCACTTCCTCAAATGAGATTATCGTATTTACCCACTATGGAAACCACAAATGAATGCTATAAATGAAAAATACAGAAGCATAAGGAAAAAATAAATATAAAATCTTTCAAATATAAATATAGTTCCATCATAAAGGCCACCATGAGAGGCGGTTGGAGATATTTGAATAATCCTCGTTTCGTGAGGCGTTAGTTTTCCATCAACAGAAACATTATGTTCTTCATCCATTAGATGTGGGTGTGTGTAAGTGTAGCAAGAATACTTATCAAAAAAAAATATTAGTATATTTATGATACTAAATTTTTTATTATATAAAGGAATAGAAAGATTTTAGGGGTTGGAGAAGTAAAATAAAAGAAAAAAATTTAAGAGAAATCGTTACATTTAATTAGGGTAACTTCCTTTTGTTTGACCAAAAGAACTTGAAGTGCCTTATGCCTATGGTAAGGCTTCTAGGGGGAGGAGATGGATTTAAATAGATTAATAGGGAAGATTTTGGACGAGACAAATGGCTTGAGAGGTGTGAGGAATTGGTTAGAAGTGTTCTCCTTTTATAAGGGGGAGGAGGGGATCTTTAGGAATGTGTGAAACTATTATTTTATTATATAATTATATTCTGTTTCTGATGGTCCAAAAATCATTAAAGATGACGATAAGATGACTCATGGTTGAAATAAAATCATCCAATCAGAATTTTACATGTATTGGATATTATTTTAATCATTATAATCTTATTTATTTAAATGATTTATTAATGAGGTAAATACTTCATCATTGTTATTCCATAAATAATTTAATTTATTTGTTATCTAAAAATTATATAGAAAATACCATGATGTAGGAAATAATTTTATATTTCCAATGAATATGTATAGTCTAAAATATGACTTATATAACACCATATAAAAATTAATTACTAAAAGATTTTTGTTAATGTCAATTTTGTCTTTACATTAAGTTATTTAATCTAAATTGTCATCATCACACCGAAGTGGCTCAATGGGGTCCCAAAATCGATCCAAATATGACCATGGTCGTTAATGACTAATCCAATAATGTTTGGAAAAATTTTAAGTTAATTTTGAATTATTATAATATTCTTTTTACATTGAATTAACCTATTTACCTTTAACCGCAGTAAATTAAAGTGAAAAGTTACTATTCACCAAAAATTATTTTCATCTTAATAAACCAAATTTTACTTCTTGATAACAACCATGTATGTAGGATTTTTGAAATTCAATTCCCAGAAGTGGTAAAATTTAATTTAAATGAAAAAGTCATTTTTTAACTACCACTAAGTGGTTTCACTATTCATCAAAAATTGAAGTTTTTTAGAAAAATATCAAAAATTCAGCTTAAGCTATATTTGATATTCCAAATTCATAAAAGATGTATATTTTTCTAAATTCAAAACATAGAAGTGGAATTCATTAATTTTTAAATTAATTCCCATTATCAAAACACATAGCGTGTTTTTTAGAAACAATAACTGTAAAAAGATGGATACTTGTTTATGTCCAATTTCAAAGTGAAATTAACTCCCATGACCAACATTGGATTAAATGGTAAAAATATATTCTAATTACACTTTACAACCCAATAAAAGATAATATAATCATATAAATAAATTAGATTAAAACATAGTTTTGAATTAAAATGCAATATTTTTCACTATTCATTTAAAATGAAGTTTATCCGAAAATTTCAAAAATTTACACAAAGTAAATTTTGAAGTCCCCATTCTAAAGAAATATTTTATATGGTCAAATAGAATGTATTAAAGTGAAAAAAGTATATTTAATGAGGTTTATCCATTAAAAGGCATTAAATCAGCCTTTTAATGTAAGTTATGTTTAAAATTAGATTCATTCACATTTTAAGCCTATCACATTTATTGGATAAATGTAAATACATATAACAAACATGTATAATCATATTTTAGGTAGTTTTATTCATTCCCACCAATCAACAGCTAGGAGTAAATACCATTTAAAATAATAATATTATATTATTAGTGTGCAACGTAAGATTTCAATAAAACTCATTGTTGCGTATCAGGTACGCTATCAAACATAGAAATCCATTTAAAGTAAAATTAAAATTTAATTAAAAAATATTAATAAATATAAAAATTTAATATTCTTTATTTATCCGAGATTTTACATCCTTTCCCCCTTTTGGTAATTGTGTCCTTGCAATTTAAAAATTGGGCTCGAGAACTTCATTGAAATCCCCATATTAAAAAAAAGAGTGAATAAAACTATCACTTTGAAATAGAGGAAGGGAAGTAAAAAAGGATACCCTAGACAACAGATACCAGGATTCCATGAAAACATGGATATGGAGGAGAAAACAACTCTTCATGTTCTTATAGAGAGTGATAGAAAACCTGTTTAAGAGAATGTTAACTACCAGAAATTCACAAACTTGTGATGGGTTAAACAGTCTTTGATTCCCTAGTATGAAAATATAATTGTAAAGGATTCTGTTTTAAGTTTCTTTTAATTTAGGGATTTATTTATGAGCATAACTAAAAACATAAGGAAATATAATTACTTTTCATGTATACATTCATCTTTTATTATATTTCTAACACAAACTCATATTTTCTCCAAACGATGAGTATTTAGGATGACTTTTTTTTAAATTAAAAGTGATATAATCAACTTCAAGAGAATAAAATAATCCACCAAATATGAACTATATATTTCTTTTGTCTTTAGATATTAACTAAAACCAAATCGTTTAGTACAAGATCAGATAATCCCCCAAACGGATAAACATTTACGTAATGAAAAACTATTCCTAATATCCAAATTTTGTCTAAAAAAACCAAAGATCAACAAAGACAATTCAATAAAAAGTTGTCCTTAAAATTCTTCAATGTAATCTAATCTATGATTGAATCCCAAATCTCCGCAGTATTTAATCATATAGTCTTCCAAGAAAAATCTTAACATTTATCTCCAAATAACATAAGTTACTCTTAAAATCTCATATTGAAAAGTAATTAAGCTAATCAAATATTCTCCATGCTAGGTTAATAATTTCCATATATAACCCAAAATAAACTTATTATGGATTCAAAAAATCATCTAACTAAAAATAATTATTCAAACTAACTAGAGACCTCACGTAGTCCAATGGTAGGCAATAAATACCAGTCGCAATTTGGTTGTGGGTTCGATTCCCACAGCTTCATCTGACGCGACGGGTAGTCACACAGTCTGCGTGTTGTCCCTTTTCAAAAACTATATAATTTTATAACATTCCCAAAAAGAGATAAATTTATCAAAAATAACCATAGAATATTTTAACCACGACGGATTTCTAATAACATTCTTTTTGCATCCCAAAAATTTATTAACCTATAATTTCCTCAAATTCAAGGATCATATAAACCGAAATGGTTCTTTATAACTATATCCACAAAAGAAAAGATTATTATTCATTGAAAAAAATTCATATGTCAATCATTAGGGTTACACATACTATAAAAATTCTTCTAATATAATTCCCATCATCTAAAGATCCATAATACTTTTAATCATTTCACCATCCTAAAATCTACCATAACTCTTGAATCTCTTATATGTTGACTTCTTAAAAATTCACCATTATTCATGATCCATTAAAAATTCCTTTTAAACATATTCTGAAATACTTCTTTCCTGAAAAAAGAATCATGAATCATATCCTATGATTCAATAATATCAAAACATTTGTTATGAAATAATCAATACCTTTCATTGGTCATTGTCAGTTTCTTCATCCTCAATCGGAATGGCATTAAGTATTAGTAAACAAATATTTGTAAGATCCTAGTGATCCCATTCCCGAAACATATTCGTAGTACACCTGTTTGTATAATGACCATGCACACAACATTTAAAACATTCAATTATTCACTCAGAAAAAACATCATTCCCTTTCCTAGAGTAAACTAGATGCTTCCTTTTTCCATGGAAGGTTCTTGATTTATGACCTTAATTTCCACATCTAAAGCATCTTTCTATCCCTTTGAAACATTTTCCAATGTGTTTCTTTCCACATCATTGACACATAGGTTTTTTAACATACTTAACATTATGATTATTACCTAAAAACCCGTAGGGATTTGTTTCTCTCATATATGATGTCTTATAAAAATCACTAATGTTCATGTGGTCAATCATGACTCCAAATAGTTGGTTGAGAATAACTGCAAGTGTTATTATTATATCTCCTATATCATTCAGCTGCTCATTCAAAAAACTATCCTAGTTTTCTTCACATCCACTGTTACTTTGGTGCCTGTTAGATCCATCCATTTACTAGTACTAGAAAGGTCAGTGTGAGTATATCAATAAAATCATAATATAATATCTTATGAAGAGGTTAAACACTAAGATATACTTATTCATGTTTGTAAGAACCCGGTTTTCACTGTGAAATACTTTAGAATATTCTTGATGATATTCCAGAGCAGCGCCTTCAGCCGGCGTGCGATTCTGAGCCCCGGAGTGACCGGAATTAAATTTTCAGTACGTTCACACTGGAAACACCAAATAAATGGGATAACTCCTAAACGGTGCTTCAGATCAGAGATATGAGTGTACGGATGGGTCCGTAATGTGGTGTTTATCCTAGGAACGACATAAAACATGTCAGCGCCGGATGTTTGGACCCCTCGCTCGCTTTCGGAAGGTTAAATGGATAAATTAATTAATTAATTTATTGGTTTAATGTTGAAAGTCAAGTATCTCTTAAATGGTGGCTTGGATTAAAAAACTGAGGGCACCGTTGAGTTCGGAGCATGCCGTTTACCCTAGGAGGGGTATAAGTTTTGCGGGCGCGGGCCGTTTGTGAAAAATGGACCCAGGGGCATTTTCGTAATTTGGAAGTCTCGGACGCTAAGTTTATTAACTTTTGAACGGGGTCTCAGATTAAAATTCTGAGACCTCTGTTGTGCTCGGGAGGTGGTTTTTACCATAGGGGAGGCTTAACCTCGACCCTGTTGAGGGTTCGGGTTCGGGCCGATGGGCGGGTGGTTAAGCGTTTTCTATTTAAACGCTTAACTCACCCACCCTCCCTCTTCTTCTTCCCCGCATGGAAAGAATCAAGTAGCTACTCTTACTCTCCTCCTCCAGCTCCGACAAAGCAGCTCCGGCAAGGCACGGCGTGGCGGCGGACTCCCCGTGAAGCTCCAGGCATCGCCCAAGCGGTAGGAGGTTTCGTTGCGTTTTCATTTCCGAACCGCCCTTTGAATTCAATTTTATGCGTCTATTTGATGATTAATCTTAGAACAAAGCCCGTAGATGCGTAGTAATATTTCTATTCTTCCCATTGCTTCTTTCGGATCGAAAATCCGAGTTCTGATATGATCGCAAACACCCGCCGATGTTTGCTGGTTTTGGGGTTTTGCGGCAGCAGTGCAGTGGTCCGGGGAGCTCTGGTACGGCGGCGACGAGCCCGGCACGGTGGCGCAGGTGGAGGCTCGGGCTCCAGGCAGCGGGTGCTCGGCTTCAGCGGGGCGCGGCGTCTATCGACGAGGTGAGGCAGGGCTCACTGGGGGGGGGGGGGGGGTGAGCGCCGGGACGCGGCGACCGCGGGGTCTCGGTGTGCGACCCCCACGTGGGGAACAGAGACCCGCCGTCTGATGGTATCCGCGGGCGACCAAGACCAGCCCATCGTGGCCGGTCAAAGCAGGGAGGACCGCGGGTCGTCAGCCGGCCCGCGCGGCTGAGCCGCGGGCCGGCCCAAAGCGGGCGGACCGGCCGGTCCAGGCCAAGGGGATTGTCCCCTTTGTGTTCGGACACCCGTATCATCCACTACGGGTGTCTGATTTGCATGTCGTCTGCGGTAGAGCCTTCCTGGGGCCGAGGCGATGTTTTTGAGATGTTATTGGGAATTTAAATTCCTGGAATGAGGGGCCTCGGTGGCGCGACACGTACATCGAGGGGTTAGTCGTTTCTTCGGGGAATCTTGTTTTGAGCAGCGCGGACGCATCCGATGTGCGCTTTGAGTGTCGTCTGTTGCGTTGGGACCCTAGCGCCGAGACGAAGGTTTCTAGGGCAGTTTCGGGAATTGAGACTAGATATGAGGTGTCGGCCCCATGGCCCGTCTTCCGAGCTGCGTGCAGCGTTTCACGCCTTTCTCACTGGGCATCTGTTCGGGACGTGCGAGTAGTCGTTTTTGGGTGTTTTTCCGAGGGGATTGCAATTGTGAAATCCGCCCGCTCTAATTCGGCATGATGGTGCGGGGCCCATGAGGGTCGTTTGGGCGTCGACGGTGATTTTCCATCTTTATCACCGGGCGACCGTTTTGGACAATTGAATAGTCCATATTGTGTGCTTTTTTGGGAGGATCTCAACGGTGCAATCCGTTCATTGAGTTTCGGGACCGGGATGCGGGTCCCACATGGCACCGCTCGTGTGCGGTGCGCCGGAATGCATCTTTTTCTCCGGATATCCGTTGCACTCAAGTGAGTAGTGCTTTTGACGTGTTTTCTGAGGGGATCTCAATGGTGCGATGCGCTCGACTGTTTTCGGGGCCGAGTCTTGGGATCATGGGACGTCGTTCGGGTGTGAGGTGGTGTTGGTGAATTTTCCGTCGGGTATCCGTTGGAGGCGAGTAAGTAGTCAATCTCACATTTTTTTCGCGAGGATTATAATGGTGTGTTCTGTTTGGTTTTTTGGAGCCTTATACTCTATCTTATTAAATGTGGAAGCATGAAAGGTGTGCCAGTGGTGGTTCGGCCTACCTTGTTTGTAGCGAACCCTTGGCGTGTGATCGCGCACTCTTGGGAGAGTGATATAAATGATTCAAAAGATGTGGTTGGTCATGCCTGGGCCTTTGAGGTGGAGTTTTTATGTCACACGTTTGCATTGACGCTGGGTTCCGTGTGACCGATATCTTTTAGGCTAGAACGAGTTATACTCTGGGAGTATACGGGAGCGCTTGGAGGTACCTGTGGTTTGTACCAGAGAACGTTTGTGCGCTCAGTCGAGGTTGACATGGGGCCACACATCGTGTGGGCCCCATGTGCATTCCGTGTTCTAATTTGCGTACTTTGACCTCTCGCGACATAGAGGGTCCCTCGGTGTGTTTGTTTGACCAGTAGGGTGGAGTTTTTCCCCTGCCTCTATGCTCGTTTGTTGACCAGCAGGGTTGAGTGGTCTCCCCTGGTTTCGTTCTCGATGGATCGGCCAGTAGCGGTGCTAGTGGCACCCAGTGATGGAGCAGACGCTGCACTTCTTTTGGATGAGTTGTTCTGGAGTTGGGTGGTTACGCGATACCCACTTCGTGTTCAGTTGGCCAGGGTTTTACCCTTCAGTAGAGAGGGGCAGAGCAGTTCTGAGTTTTACCCTCCAGTGGGGCTGGGAAGTGGGTTACTCATCGACTTCTTAGGGTCTACCCTCTAGCAGAGACTAGGCAGTGGGTTACCTGATGCTATTAGGGTCTACCCTCTAGCAGAGACTGGGAAGTGGGTCACCCGACGACCACTTAGTGTCTGCCCTCCAGTGGGGCTGGGCAGTGGGTCGCCCGTCATCTACTTCCAGGTCTACCCTCCAGCACAGCTCGGCAGTGGGTCGCCTGTCAACTTACTCCAGGTCTACCCTTTAGCAGGGCTGGGCAGTGGGTCGCCTGATGATTTGTTATGGTCTACCCTCTAGCGGGGCTAGGCAGTGGGTCGCCTGATGATGTGTAATGATCTACCCTCCAGTGGGTCTCCTGATGATGTCTTTTGGTTTACCCTCCAGCAAGGATGGGCTGTTGGTCACCCGATATCTGGTTATGAATTACCCTCCAGTAGGGCTGGGCAGTGGGACACTTGTTGTCATTCTAGGCACAGTCTTTTCTTCTAGGCTAGACTTTGGATTTCCTCCGTGATTACCAGAGCGGGACCCTTGGTTGCATGGGTCAGTGTTGTGACAGCTTTTTATTTTAGAAGAACTCTCGACTGCAGGGTAGTGATGAGGTGTGGTTTGACTTTCCTTAGAACTCTCATGTACGAGGGGTGCATTCCCCACCGAGACGCGTTCTTGTGACACAATCTAAAACCATGTGGGCGAGTCAGTGCCGCCCAAAGCAGGTAGTGTCAAGGTGTGGTGATTGAGCCCCTTGGCTTGCGGTACTAGGCAGATGTGCGGGATGCTGGGCATCGATGGAGTTTACTTCTGGGACTGTTGGCTACTCTTTTCTTGGGCTAAGCTATGGGAGGGAGATCCCCTTACAACCTTGTTCGGGCTTCTTTTTGAGTATATGTATTTGTATATATACCTTGTTCTAGTACCCACTTCTTGGGTTTGTTTTCTCTCCTTCCAAGTGAGGCGAATACACGTGAGGTATGCCACATGCTTTCCGTGTCTAGCTTCTCGTGGTTGGACGAGTCTACACTCCTGCTATAGGTAGCGAAGACTCGATGAGAAGTTCATCTTCTCACCGTTTCCAGCTCCTTGTGTCTATACGAGTCTACCTTATTGCCTCTTATTGGGTTGAGCTGGACTCTTTACTGTACTCTTTACTTCACTTTCGGTTGTACTCCTTTACTTTTCCTGTTCGCACTATTGCTCACCCTTAGGTACCTCCTTTGTTTCTCCCTCGAGCCTTCGGGGTATCCTACTGAATATTTTTATACTCACCCCTGCTTGGGCTTTTCCCACACTTGGTGTGCCCTTGCAGATGACTGACATGTGGAGCGTGACTTCAGTGGAGCGTAGGAGTTTGGGAGCTTGGACCGCGTGCAGTGGTCGTGGCTGGGTTCCAGGTGGGAGACCCTTCAGCGGTTTCTTTTTGTTGACCTATTACCGGGTTGTGGCACTTTTTGGTTGGGCCCGTGTTTTTTCCATTTTTCATTTCATCTTGTACCCTGTACTGTTTAGAGGTCGATGCACTCTTGTGGTTTATTTATAGTAGTTGTCATTTACTTTTCTTTTTTACTCTGCACTTTTTCTTGAGTGTGCTATGTGTGGGTGTGTATAGGTGCTTAGGAAAAGGCCTCCCCGAGTTGTTGTGCCTTCGGCACTGGTCGGCAGCCCCTGGCCTATGGAGGTGGGCTTGGGGTAGTTGCAGCTCAGGGCCGGGTAGGGTCGGGTCGTGAAAATGTTATCTTAAACTCGTTCAATTTATAAAATTAAATATGACTCTTTCAAAAATCCTAACCATTATGGTAATGTCACTTATGCCTAAATTGTATCATAACCTTTGAAGCTATCTAAATTGACCTCTTATACCAACTATAAGGACTCGGCCATAAAACATTACATAATCATGAATTAAATGAATAATTCACTTTGAGGATCTTTTTAGGTTTATAGTAATAGAGAGTTAGTCCATAACTATTATCTTTCAAAATAGTACAATGTAGACACTTCTACCCTGTATCCATTTTTTACAAAACATGAACTCTTGAAAAAAAACGCATATCTAGTTCCATATTTAAGACAGCATGAATTTTCCTTGATCTCTTCCTTGACCTCATTCCACATTATGTCCTGTGAAAAATATTTCAAAAACATGGGATGAGAATAAAAAGCTCAGTAAGGGATACACAAAGAATTAAAATTGTTAGTTTTTCAAAACAACAAGTAAACCATGAATACTTTAACATAAGTAATACTTTTTACCTTTATGAAGTAGTAAATATTCTTCATTGAATAAAAGATAATTACTTACCCTTTTGTAACCAAAATATTACCATTAAACCCATATAATAAACACATAACATATAAAGGTAACTTTGTACATAAAAATGATTAAATGGAATAACCATACGGTCAACTTCCACACATATCACTAAGTGGAATATCCATACGTCCGACTTCCATACCCAATGTATTGGATGTTATAAAGTAACCACCCATCCTGGTATTCACAGCACCACCCGTCATATGGTTTATCATGTAACCACCCGTCAAATGTCCAAGTAAAATCCTAAAAAATAAAATATTTCAAATATAAAAATTTCACCAATAACATTTCATTTGAAATCACAAGAATTAATTTCAAGATATTTAAATATTCAATCCATTTTCAAAAACCATTTAAAAAAAGGATCTTTCAATCGAAGTGTCCCATACCACTTTGAAGCTTCTAATGGAATTATATTTTTAAAATATTAATGTCCATATAAATAAATACTCAAAACCATTTTTAAAACATGGAACTTAGAGATAGTGATTTAGAATGATAAATCTTTAAAACATTTAAAAATGATATTTTTGTTAAAGAGTTTTTAACAAAATGAGAGACTCTTCAATACAAATAATTGAGGAATAACATTTAATCAGAACTTTATAATATCATGAGAATAAAGGGATTCATGATATAATTTTTCAAAGGATATTATATACACCATATAAGAGTATATTTGGTTCATAACAAAAATTGAGTATCAATGGAAATGTAAATTGGGATTAAATCCCTTATAAAGATGGTATCCTTAAATTAAGGATAAATAAATCACATAATTATTTTTGAGAAATATAAATACACCCAATATAAGTGGATATTAAGTGAAAAACAATCAGAGGTCATTCACACATATTCGTCAGATGACATGTTCAAGAAGTACAAGTTGATCCCAAAGGATTGAAATTGGGTTAAAAGGTTCCCTTGTAAAAATTCGACAGCCTAACAGCGTCACATTAGAATTCCGAAAATGAGTTGATGAGATAAAAAGGTAATCTCATCACATTGATACAAATTTTACATCAACAAGGATATATAAGAACATATCCCAACTTAATAAGATGTAAATTAAAAGACATAACAAAAGAAGTCCTTTAAATAGTGGAGGGTCAAAGGTTCCCTTACCGACTTGGTAACATACAAAACATATGCCACATGAAATAAGGTTCATGCAATGAAGATGTAAATACTCATAAATGAATGTATATTACACAAAGAGTAAAAAAAATGGGCAGAACATACACCACACAAATGGAAATAGTGGAAAATATAGCATGAATCTCACGGGAATAAAAAGTGAGATGAAGCCCTTTACTTCGTTGTTATCAACTAAGTCACTTGATCAAAAGTCAATAACCATCAAATGAATCACAGAATACCATGAATATAAATATAATCATGATTATATATATCAAATTTCAGTACACATTACACCACATGCAATGAATAAGTGGCAAACAATGGAAATCTCACGGAAGTAAATGTAATATAAGAAAAACACTTATAAAAATTCGGCAGCCTAACGGCGCCACTTAAAATTATTAAAATGAATTGATGAGAGTAAGAGAGGGTATATCATAATATTAAAATAAAAATTACATTATGTTGAATATGAAATAATATCCTCCAACATAAGAACGTGGATCATAAAAGAAATGACATAAAAGAGAGTACTTGAAAAGAAAGAGAGAGGTCAGATCCTTTACCTCATGTCCGACTTGACTCGATCGTTCTTTAATCTCATGAATAATAAAATAAAGTTAATTTATAATTTCTTAGGAACCATTTTAAAGTTTATTATTCCTTTTATATCACTTATTACCGTGTTATAATCATTATGTAATCATTTATGTTAATAACGTCCATTTTGTCGATATTTGGTACTGGAGTCAAAAATAGACTTCTTATAATCACATGTTGTTCATGAGGTCAATGGTTCATTATATCCAGAATGATATTCATGATTTTAATATTATATATATAATATATATCCAGTATATTCATTATTTATAATAGTACATAACATTTAGAGGTAAGAAATGAAATGAACCGTTCATAGAGACGGTAAGCCGTACGTACGCATGAACGCTACATTCATTTCTATTTCCAATTTTAATCGAAATAAAACATAAATATACATAGGTATATTATAACTAGATTATAATATCATATATTATATCATTAACTCCATCCTTTATAATTCCCACATAAGGCATTAACGAATCAAATCATTTTGAGGGGGCGGTAGTTCGCACTTCCTCAAATGAGATTATCGTATTTACTCACTATGGAAACAATAAAGGCATACTATAAATGGAAAATATATAAGAATAAAGAAAACATAAATATAATATATATCATATATAAATATAGTTCTACCATAATGGTCACCATATGAGGCGGTTGGAGATATTTGAACAATCATCGTTTCGTGAGGCGTTAGTTTTCCATCAATAGAAACATTATGTTCTTCATCCATTAGATGGATGTGTGTGTAAGTGTAGCTTCAATAATTCTCATAAATAAATCCTAGTATATTTTGGATACTTATTTTGTTAAAAAATAAATGAACAAAAAGATTTTAGGAGTTGGAGTAATAAAATAAAAGAAAACAATTTAAGAGAAATTGTTACCTTTTATTTGGGTAACTTCCTTTTGATGGACCAAAAGGACTTCTTGAACTTCATTTTACCTAATTTAAAGCCTCTAGGGGAGGATAAGGATTTAGGGAGATTAATTTGGAAGAGGTCGGATGAGCCAAATGGGTTGAGATGTGTGAGGAATTGGATATAAGTGGTCTCCTTTTATAAAGGGGAGGAGGGGCTATTTAGGAAAGTGTGAAACAATTATTTTATTATATAATTATATTCGGTTTCTAATGGTCCAAATATCATTAAAGATGAATACAAGATGACTTGTTGTCGAATTAAAATCATATAATCAGAATTTGACATGTTTTGGATATTATTTTAATCATTCCAATCTTATTTATTTAAATGATTTATTAATGAGGTAAATACTGCATCATTATTATGTCATAAATAATTTAATTTATTTGTAGTCTAAAAATTATAAAACAAATACCATTATGTAGGAAATATGTTTAGATTTCCAATGAATATTTAAATTTGAAAATATGACTTATATAACAGCATATAATAAATAATTACAATTTTTTTTTGTTAATGTCATTTTTGTCCTTACATTAAGTTATTTAATCTAAATTATCATTATCACACCCACGTGGCTCAATGGGGCCCTAAAATCGACCCAAATATGAACATGGTAGATAATGACTCAACCAATAATGTTTGGACAAGTGTTAAGGTAATTTTGAATTATTATAATATTCTTTTTACCTTGAATTAACCTATTTAACTTTAACTGCGGTAAATAAAAGTCAAAAGTTACTATTCACCAAAAATTATTTTCGTCTTAATGAACCACATTTTAATATTATATAACAACTTTGTATGTAGTATTTTTGAAATTCAATTCCCTAATGTGGTAAAATTTCATTCAAATGAAACGGTCTTTTTTTAACTACCACTAAGTGGTTTCACTATTCATCAAAAATTGAAGTTTTTCAGAAAAATACCAAAAATTCAGCCTAAGCTATATTTGATATTCCAAATTAAAAAATTATGTTTATTTCTTAAAATTGAAAACAAAAAAGTGGAATAAATTAATTTTAAAATTATTTCCCATTATCAAAAAAATAGCGTGTTTTTAAGAAATAATAACTATTAAAAGATTGATACTTGTTTATGTCCAATTTCAAAGTAAAATTAATTCCAATGAACAACATTGGATTAAATGGTAAAAATATATTTTAATTAAACTTTAAAACCAATTTAAAAGATAATATAACAATATAATGAAATTAGATTAAAACACAGTTTTGAATTAAAATACAATATTTTTCACTATTCATTAAAAATGTACTTTATCTGAAAAATTCCACAAATTTACACAAAGTAAATTTTGATGTCCCAATTATAAATAAAGATTTTATTTGGTCAAATATAATGTATTAATGTGTCCAAAATTATATTTAATGAGGGTTCTCCGTTAAAAGGCAGTAAATCTGCCTTTTAATGTAAATTATGCTTAAAATTAGATTCATTCACATTTTAAGCCTATAAAATTTATTGGATAAATGTAAATACATTTAAAAAGAATATATAATTATATTTTAGTTAGTTTTATTCATTTCCACAAATACAATATCTAGGATTTAACTACCATTTAAAATAAAAATATTATATTATTAGTGTGCAATGTAAGTTTTCAAAGAAACAAGTTATTGCGTATCAGGTACGCTAATGAATATTGCAACCCTTTAAAGTAAAATTAATATTTAATTCACAAATATTAATAAATATGAAAATTTCATATTCTTCATTTATCCGAGATGTTACAGAGAGTTCAATGGTGCCCTTAGATTTCAATTCTGGGCACCAGTTCAAAAGATAGAAAAACCCGCTCATACGTTTACTAAATGTACTCGAACAAAACATCATAAATAGATTCCGGGAACACCGGGCCTTAGAGCCCCAAGCCGTCAAATTTTACAAACTCGTAAAATTTCCATTTAAATAAAAACAATTACAAGATAATTCTATGGCTTTACAGAAATTAATTCTTTAATAAAATGAATAATAATTAATAAATTAATTTTTAATTGTTATAAATGAAGATAAAATAATTTTAATATAAAATTTGTATTTTTAATAAAACATTTTTTATGTAAAATTGTATTTTTATAATAATATATTAAATAAATCCTGATTAATGAATGATTTTAAAGTCACTAGTAGATTATATATCTAATAAAAATAATTAAAACACATTATATTGTTTTTATTAGGAAATGAATGTGATTAGATTAATTTTATGCTTCAAAAATACATTTCTTATAGTAATGGTTTTATGTATTCTGTACATATATATTAGAAATTATTTCTCTAATTTTATAATATTTTGTTGTGAAAATGGTATTCATTTTTAGATTCAATATTTCAAAATTATATTATGGTAAAATATTTAGTATTTTATAGAAAAAAGTTAATTTATAGGGAAATAGTGAAATATACAAATTTTTCCAATATATTCATTTGATTTCCTTTAATAAGGTAATGTCAAAGATACATTATACTTTTTATTTGACAAAATGTCCCAAAAATATATTTTTACAAACACATTCCACTTTATTACATGTTAAAAATTTATTCTTTATTTTTCTAAAAAATCATTTTTTCCGTAAAAATTTATTTCTCTAAAAATAATTCTTTTCATCTTCCAAAATCAATTTATAATTCATTTAGAAAATTTATAAAAATTGAATCTGATTAAATGGTCACTATATTTTTAATCAACCTGTAAAAATATAGTTATAATTCAAATTTCATTTTTAGTCATGTTGAATAGTAATCAATGAATAAATGAATCACCATTATAAAGTGTAAAATCAGATAACTGAGGTTAAAATTACATGATAATATTACGACATTTTATATTAATTGGTTGGATTCATTTCTATACCAATCTATTATCATTTCAAAATTATTATCCATTTTTGAGCAACTTTACATGATTATGACATCACTTTTTATATTATAATAAATATAATTACAAAATTGCCACTCTCTCTTTTAATATCATTTTAATGTTATTAGGGTAAGTATAAGAGTAAATATGAATTACTAATGAACCTGGATAAAAATAATTATGGTTAATTAATTATAATAATTTTTAGAATTTACTTTTAAAGTTTTAAAAAATAGTATCGTTTTCTAAAATGCTTATGCCACATTGAGGAAAAAATTTAAAAGGCGGAGAAAAAAAAGATGATGATTTGAATTACATTAAAATTAATATTAATTAGACTATTTTTGGAATTATATGAATTATAAATATATATTTATTTATAAAGGGTAATGTGTGATTTATTTGTTTGAATTTTATGTCTATAATTTTGTTGATATTTTTAATATCAAATTTGTTGAATAATCACAAGAATGGGCATAAATAGTATTTAACATTAAAAAACTTAAATAATTATATATCTATATATTAACTAAAGATGATGGGAAATATTTTATAATATCATCTATTTTTCATGTATGTGCCTCTTGGAATTTCTAAAATTATATTCATATCCCTTAATGATTGAAATTGTTTTAAAATGCATTTAATTTTTTAACTATGAAAAATGGATCAATCCATGATTTCTAAAAAAACATACAGAAATATAGTTATATACCACTAATATACCGAAACCCCTTTCTGGACATCTATTATCACATCCCTAATACAATGGAGTTGTAGTAAACATCATTTTCAAAGGTCTTCAGCTCAATAAAATGAAATATATCAAAAGAGGAGGCATAATTCTTAATTTATTTCTTTGAATTTAATTTTTTCTCTAACAACATTCAAATATATAATTAAAATGATGATATAATAACATTATTATTTCTAATATAATTAAATTATATCATTTTTATGGTAAAAACCTTTTCTATAACCTTTTCCATCAACTGGGAAATGAAAGAAATGCGTTTGTATACGTACGAAGTGCCTTTTCTACAAGGTGATGTATTTAATTTTCCATTACCATTATTAATAGATCGTTGTTATGGATTAGTTAACAAATATATAATATTTTTATTACATTATTAATATTTATAATAAATAAACTACTATATACATTCTTATCATTTTTTCTATTGATAAATTGATAACATTTCTTGTATGTTCATATGGACTAACCCTTCCATAAAGTGGTGTGATTCATTTTTCATTAATACCTCACATTGATTGTCATAATGATGAAAATTTGTGACAAATATGTAATTTTTTACATATTTATTCTTTTATAAAGTAATATATTATGTTATTTATTTCTTTTCATCTAAGAAGATAAACGAAAATGTAGTTCACATGTACGTATGGATTAACAACTTCATGACATGATGTGCTTCATTTTCCATGACAGTATTACATTTACGGTTATAAAAATATATAAAATGAATAAAAATGATAACTGTAAAAAAAATTAAGGCACCATCCATAAACATTATAAAATATTTATGCAAGTTAATAATTCACCTTGAGGATCTTTTCAGGTTTATATTTTTAGATAATTAGGCCATAATTATTAATTTACATCTCAAAAATTAAAAAGTAGATAGTTCTACTCAACTTCCATTTTTTAATAAAATAAAAACACTTAGAAAAGAAAAATTTATAGTTCCATGTTTTAGACATCTTTAATTTTCCTTGATCCCATCCTTGACCCTATTCATCTTTATTTCCTATGAAAAACATTTTAAAACTTCAGATGAGAATAAAAATATCAATAAGGGATGCACTAAGAAGGAAAACTATTTGTTTCTTCCAAAAACAAGTAAATCATCAATAATTTATCATAATTAATAATTTCACCTTTATGATGTATTTGATACCCTTTACTTAATTAAATACCATTTCATTCCCTTTTGTAACAAAAATATTACCATAAAACCCAAAGAAAGCATACATAAAAAATAAAGTTAACTTGGGACATAAGCATATAGAAATAGAATAACCATACGGTCGACATCCACACATATCACTAAATGGAATAGCCATATATACATCTTCCACACCCAATGCATTAGAGGTTATAATGTATCCATCCATCCTAGTTTATCACAGCACCACTCGCCATTTCATTTATCATGTAACCACCCATAAAATGTCCATGTACAATTATAAAATCATAACACATAAAATATTGAAAATATAAACATTTCACTAATATCATTTCATTTGAAATGATAAGAAATAATTTCATGATATTCTAATAATTGATCCATTTCAAAAACCATTTTCAATACAAGAACACCCAAAAAAAATAAGGTATTTATTTTCCTTTAAAAACATTAAGGCTTAAAGAGGAATCCAACTAATGATTACGGTGTAGGAGAAGTCATTGTCACCACTAACGTTAAAAAAATGCCATTTGTAATTTATTAAAATGCTTCATAAAAAAATATTCCCTTTGAATTAAATTAAAATTAAAAGGGTTTTATTATATACTTTATAAAATAACGAGGTGTATATTATCAAAACATTCCTCAATGAATGGAGATTTAGATGAAGTACCTTACCTCGTGTCTGACATGACCCGTTCATTCAATAATTTCCTGAATAATAAACTTATGTTAATTTATTCTTGATTAATAACCTTTCTTAATTTTATTATTACTTTTATATCACTTATCACATTACTATAACAATTAGTAAATTATTTTAGTTCTTATTAGACATTTTGTCGATGATTGAGACATCAGTTAAAAATTAACTTGTTATAATTATAAATTGTCCATGTGGTAAAAATTATTTTATCTATAGAATGATATTCATGATTTTTATATCATATATATCATATATATCCAGTATATATGTATTTATAATAATACATATCATTTTGATAAATGAAAATAAATTCCACCGTTCAAGGAGACGGTAAGCTGTACGTACGCATGAACGCTACATCCATTTCATTTTATTCAATTTAAAACGAATGAAAACAAAATGATACATAAGTATATAATTATTCTAATATAATATCATATTTTTTATACATTTTTTATATTCATTAACACCATGATATATACGTTCCAAGTATGGTATGGACGAGTCATATCACTTTGACGGGGCGGTTGTCCACACTTCCTCAAATGAAATTATCGAATTTACTCATTTTGGAATCCATAAAATTATGATACAAATGAAAGATAAATAATAATTTATAAATCATAAACATAATATATATCACATATATATACATTTCAATCATACTGTCCACCATGATAGGCGGTTGGAGATATTTGAACAATCATCGTTTCATGAGGCAGTGGTTTGTCGTCCACAGAAACAGTATGTTCTTATCTATTAGATAGAGGTGTGTGGAAGTATAGTTACATTACATATCCTAAAAAAACCTCGTATAATAATGAAAATGGTTTTTTCATAAAATAAATGAATAAAGAGATTTTAGTGGCATGTATATGTAAAATAAAAGAAACGGAATTAAGAAAATATATAACCTTAAATCGTGTAACTCCCTTTGGTTTGAACCAAAATACTTCCTTGATATGCCGTATCCCTAAGGTAAGGACTCTATGGGGAATAGAGGTATGTTGGGATATTCATGGAATAGAGTTTTTATGAGCCAAGGATTATGAGAGGTGTGTGTGTGATGGGTTAGAGGTGGTGTCCTTTTATAAGGTGGATGAGGGGCTCTTTTGGAAACTTTTGAAAATATTATTTTATTTAAAACTAATTTTCTATTTAAAAAGGTCTAAAACTAATTTAATTCTATGATAAGTTCATATAAGTAGAAATAAATTCATTCAATATTAATTTGATAGGTTTTGGTTAATTTTTAATCCTTATCTTTGTTTGTTTAACCCTTTTTTAACTTATTTAACTTTTACCACGTTCTCTAATATATCCATACTATATGGTTAATATAGTTGCCATAAAATTACTATAGAACTCCATGTGGTTAATTAATGATAGAATAAACCTTATATAATTAATTTTGACGAATCATAGATTTTTAGGATTATTTTATCATTTAATAAAATATTGATTGATTTAGAAACTCATTTATTTCAATTTAAATACTATTCATATCAAGACTTTTAAATAATCAATAACAATTTAATTATTTATAAAACCCTACAATAATTCAAATATAACAAGTCATAAGAATCCCTATATTCTTTTATGTCATAAAAAGTTTCAAAATAAGTTTATTATAATATTTATAATCTCATTTATTTAATAGATTCATTAATAAGGTAATCACCACATCATCATCGTGTTATAAATAATTTTATTTTTTTGATGTCTAAAATTTATAAATAAAATATGATTATGTGTTAAATATTTTATTATTTCTAATTAATATTTATAATCAAAGATATAACTAATAAAACCCCATGTAAAAACTGATTTACTAAATGATATATGGTTATGTTATTTTTTACATTACATTAAATTAATTAATATAAAGTGTCATTATCACTATCATGTGCCTACATGGGCTCCCAAAATAGACCCTAGTATGACCATGGTGGGAATTTATTCCACAAATATAAATATAAAACATGTTTGGGTAATTTAATATTATTATAAGAATATTTGTTTACCCTTATTTACCAGATTCACCATTTAACCATGGTAAATAAAATATTTACTGAAGTAAATATTCATAATATTTAAAAATAAATGTTACCTATTTACACAATTTTTATGTTCTGATTCCAATTATAGAATAAATTTTTCCAAATTCAAAGCACATAAGTGTCATAAATTAATTTAAAATTAATTACCGTTGTCAAAACAAAATGTGTGTTTTAATGAAATAATAACTATCAAAATATTGATAGTTGTATCTGTCCAATTTCATAGTGAAATTACATACAATGACCAACATTGGATGAAATGGTTAACATATAATCTTATTTCACTTTATACCAAATTTAAAACATAATAAATCCATATAAATAAATTGGATTAAAAGGCATTTTTTGAATTAAAAAATAGTATTTTTTCATAATTTATTAAAAAATGAAAATTATTAGAAAAATACCCAAATTTAATTCAACGTAAATTTTGATGTCGTGATTATAAATAAAAATATTATTTTTTCAAATAAAATATATAAAAGTGAAAAAAACTAAATTTAAAAATGGATTACCATCAAAAGGCAGAAACAAGACCTTTTAAAAATAATAGAGTATTTATGGGTAAAATTGGATTCATTCTCATTTTAATCATCAAAATTTTATTGGATAAATTTAAAAACATTTAAAAACATTTGTAATAATATTTTAGTTATTTTTGTTCTTTCCTTCCAATATAATGGCTAGTCGTTAATGACCATTTAAAATAATATTATATTATTATTTTTCAGTATGACTCAGCCTTGTGTGCAACGTGAGATTTAGGATTAAATTATTATTGTGTGTTAGGTATTCCACTAATCAAATCATCCCATTTAAAGTATGATTGATATTTAATTCACAAATATTAATAAATATGAAAACTTTATATTCTTCATTTACCAGGGATGTTACATACTTCCCCCTTTTGGGGATTCCAACCTCACGATTTTAAAAATGGACTCAAAAACATCATTAAAATTCCCATATCAGAAAAAGAGTCAATAAAACGATCATGTTAAAAGAAATAAAGATATGTAAAATGTTACCAGATATAACACATAATAGGATTTCATATATGAAAACATGGACATGGAGGATAAACTATGTGTCATGTTCTGATGAATAGTGACAGAAAACATGATCAAGAGAAAGTTAACAACCAGAAAATAAAAATCTTGTGATAGGTTAAACGGTATTTGGTTTCCTAGTAGGAAAAGTAAACAGAAAACATTTTTTTAAGTTTCATTTATTAATTTTGGAGAATTTATTTATGAGATTGACTAAGAACATAAGTAAGTATACATTCAATTCAAGTAGTGTTTCATCCATTAATAAGTTTCTACCAAAAAATAATCGTTTACCCAAAAAATGAGTATTCAAGATGAATTGGTCACACTAGATGGGCTAGAATTAACTTCTACAGAATCACATAATCCACAAAATATGAACTATATATTTCCCTTGTCTTTAGACATTAACCAAAACCAAATTGGTTAGTAAAAGATCAGATAATCCTAAATAAGGTTAATACTTTATAAAAATAAATACTACTACGAATCTCCAAAATTCGACAATCATACCCAAAGTTCAACAAAGTCCATTAAATAAACAAATATACTTAAAATTCTTCAAAATAATCCAAACTAATATTGAAACCCAAAATTTAAAAGGATTTAATCACATAGTCTTCCACAAAAATAATAACATTTATCTCCAAATAAAATTGGATACTCTTAAAGTCTCATACTAAAAGGTAATTAAAATTTTCACATATTTTCAATGATATGAATATAATTTCCAAAAATAACCTAAATAGACATATGTCGTTAATAAAACATAGATTATTCTAGAATAATATTCCAACCATTAGTGTTTACCTAAAAGAGATAACATCTTTCAAAATAACCATTAGCACTTAATCACCAAACCATTTTATTATAAAAAGAATATCCATTTGATAAAACATAAGTTTTCATAATAAATTTATTCTTGATCCATAGATTTATTTAACTAAAAATAATAAATCATACTAACCAAGGACTTCATGTAGTCCAGTGGTAGGAAATAAATCCCAATCGCACATTGGTTGTGGGTTTGATTTCCATAGCTTTGTATTACATGACTGGTTGTCACATGTTCTGTGTGTTGTCCTTTCTCCAAAACTATATAATTTTATAACATTTCTGAAAATGATATAATATCCTATAATTTCCTCAAATCCATGGATAATATAAACCCGAATGGTTCTTCATAACTATATCCACAAAATAAAAGATATTTCTTCCTTGAGTAATATTTTCACATATCAAACTTTAGGATTACACATACTGGAAATAGTCTTCCAATATAATCATATCATTAATATATTTAGACATATCATTTTCCACAGACCCAACATAACTCTTCAATTCCTAAAATGTAGATATCTTAATCATAAAACATTCTTCATGATCATTTATCCATGTTTTTCCATTGTATTCTTTTATACTTCATTCCTACAAAAAAGATCATGCATAATATCATAAGATTTTTGTAATTTCAAAACATGATCTAAGAAATAATCCATACATTTCATTGGTCATTGTCAATTTCATCATATTCAATTGGAATGGAATTAGGTTTTAGTAAAAATATATTTCTTTGAACATTGATATCCCATTATTGAACCTTCTTCGTAGGAAATCTATTAGTGTAATGAACATGAACACCACATTTAAAACATTTGATTGACCTTTCAGAGATAACTTCTTTCCCTTTCCTAGAGTCAACTAGACGCTTCCTTTTTCAATAGTATGTTTTTGATTTATGACCATCATTACCACATCTGAAAAATCATCCCATACCTTTTAAGAAATTTATTAGGTTTTTCTTTCTACATCCTTGAAACATATGTTTTTGAATAAACTTACCTTTATGATTATTACCTGAACGTCCGTAGGGATTTGTTCCTCACATAAAATATTCCTTATAAAATTCACCAAGTTTCAGGTTGTCAGTCATGACTCTTGATAGTTGGTTGAGAATAATCAAAAAAGTTCTCCATGAATCTCCTTATTCTTCCAGTTTCATATTGAGAAAATAGTTACGGTTTTCATCACATCCATTGTTACATTGGTGCATGATAGATCGAAAAATTTATAAAAAAATTGTTTTTTGTCAGTATATCGGTAAAATCATCAAATAATATCTTATGGGGATGGAAAATACTAAGATAGAAGTACTCAATGTGTTCTTAAACCCATTAATTTTATCTAAAATAAATATGACCCTTTCTAATATTATATCCCTTATGTTTATGTCCCTTATTCATAGATGGCACCATAACCTCTAATGTTATCTAAACCGACCTCTATACTAACTATAAGACCTTGGTCTTAAAAATTACATAATCCTGAATTAAGTTAATAATTCACATTGAGTATCTTTTTAGTTTTATAATATTATAGAATTAGGGCATAACTATTACATTACATCTCAAAAATTACAATGTAGACACTTCTACTTAGTTTCCATTTTTTCATAAAATAAAAACTCTTAAAAAAGAAGCATGTCTACTTCCATGTTTAAGACAACATGACTTTTCCAAGATCAAATACTTGACCATATTCATCTTTAAATCCTATGAAAAAAATTTCAAAAAAATAGGGATGAGCATAAAAATCTCATTAAGGGATACAGAAAGAAGGAAAACTGTTAGTTTTTTCCAAACAAAAAGTAAACCATGAATTCTTTATCATAAGTAATAAATTTCAACTTTATGAAGTATTTAATACTATTTACTGAATAAAATATCATTGAATACCCTTTTGTAACCAAAATATTACCATAAAACCCATAGAAAAAATACATAACCTATAAAGGTAACTTGGGACATAAACATAAATAAATGGAATAACAAAGTGGTCGACTTCAACACATATCACTAAATGGAATAGCTATATGGATGACTCCCATACCCAATGAATTGGAGGTTATAACGTAACCAACCATCCTATTTTATCACAGCACCACCTGTCATTTGGCTTATCACATAACCACCCATCAAATGTCCATGTATAATTATAAAATCATTACATATAAAATATTTCAAATATAAACATTTCACTATTAACATTTAATTTCCCATCACAAGAAATCATTTCTCGATATTGAAATTTCAATCCATTTAAAAACCCATTTTCAATACCAAAACACCCAAAAACAAAATATGGTATTTCTTTTCCTTTTAAATACATTATTCCTTATAAAGGAAGACAACTAATTATTATGGTATTGGAGAGGTCATTATAGTCAGAAATGTTTAAAAAATTAATTTTTTCATTTAGTAAAATGCTTAGTATGAAAAATATTCCCTTTGAATTAATTTAAAATTAAAATAATTTTATTATATATTCTGTAAGAGAATAATTTGTATATTATCGAAACATGCCTCAGTAAAAGGATATTGAGACGAAGTCCCTTACCTCGTGTCTGACATGGCCTGTTCATTATTTTATTTCCAAAATAATAAACATAAGTTAATTTATACATTATTAAGAAAATATTTCTTGTTTATTATTCCTTTTATATCACTTATCACCTTATTATATCAATTAGTTAATTATTTGAGTTCATATCGAACATTTTGTCGATGTCCGGAACTTGAGTTAACAATGAACTTGTTATAATTATAAATTGTGCATGTGGTCAAAATTCCATTATCTATAGAATGATATTCATAAGTTATATATCATATATATCCAGTATATATTTATTTATAGTAGTCCATCTAATTTTTATATATGAAAATAAAATGCACCATTCATGGTGATGGTAAGTTGTATGTACGCATGAACGATACTTCAATTTCATTATTTTTCATTTTAAAAGGAATGAAAACAAAATGATACGTAGTAATATTATTATTCCATTGTAATATCATATTTTATATACATTTCTTATGATCATTTAAACCATCTTTTATATGTTCCATGTAAAGTATGAACAAGTCATATCACTTTGAAGGGGCGGTAGTCTGCACTTCCTCGAATAAAATATCGTATTTACCCTTTATAGAAATCATAAAGGTATGATATAAATGAAAAATAAAAAAGCATAGATAAAACATAAACATAATATATATATATATATATATATATATAATATATAAATACATTTGAGTATTAATGAAAACCATCATAGGCGGGTGGAGATATTTTAACATTCATCATTTCGTGAGGCAGTAGTTTGTCGTCCATAAAAACAGTATGTTCGTATCCATTAAATAGAGTTGGGTGGAAGTGTAGTTTGATTCCTTATCATAAAAAACTACTATATTGAGGATACTAGTTTTTTTATAAAAAAAGAATAAAGATATTTTAGGGGGTTTTATATGTAAAATAAAATAAAAGAACTTAAGAGAATATGTTACATTTAAATCTGGTAACTCCCTTTGGATTGAAACAAAAGGCTTCCTTGAAGATCATGATTCTTAAGTTAAGGTTTCTATGAGGAATAGAGGTATGCTGGTATATTCATGGAGTACAGTTTGGATGAGCCAAGGGGCTTGAGAGGTGTGTGTGTGTAATGGGTTAGAGGTGGTGTCCTTTTATAACAGAGAGGAGGGGCTCATTAGGAATGTTTGAAAATATTATTTTATTATAAAATGATTTTCAGGTTAAAAAGATCCATGAATTATTTAATTCAAATATAAGGTGAATATAAGTCTAAATATAATAATTCAATTATAACTGTATTGTTTTTGGATAATTTTTAATCCTTATCTTTTTTTATTTGACCCTTTGTTAACTTATTTAATTTTTACGATGTTCTCTTATATATTCATACTATATGGTTAATATAGTTACCATAAAATTAAAATATAACACAATTGGTTAGTTAATTAAATTATAAACCTTATCTATTTAATTTGGTTTAATCTTAGATTTTTAGGATTATTGTATCATTTAATGAAATATTGATTGATTTGAAACCCCATTTATGTCAATTTAAATACTATTGATATCAATACATTTAAAAAATAAATAAAAAATTGATTATTTCTAAAAACCTATTATAATTTAAATATAAAAATTCATACACATCCCTAGAATTAATTTATGGAATATAAAGTTTCAAAATAAGTTTCTTTTTAAATTTATAATCTAATTTATTAAAAACATTAATTAATAAGGTAATCACTGCATCATCATTGTGTCATAAATAATATCATTTATTTGATGTTTAAAAATTATAAATTAAATACCAGGATTTATAAAATCCTATTATATTCCTAATGAATATTCATAATTGAAGAGATATCTTATATAACCCCGTGTAAAAATTGATGTACTAAAAGATATATGTGTCTGTCAATTCTGTCTTTACTTTTAATTAATTAATATAAAGTGTCATTGTCACTTCCATGTGGCACCATGGGGGACAAAAATTGACCCAAGGATGAACATGGTCAGACATGTTACCACGAATTTGAATATAAAACATGTAAATATAATTTAATATTAATGTAATAATAGTTTTTTACTATTATTTATAAGATTTACCCTTTAACCATGGTAAATAAAATATTTACTGAAGACAATATTCATATTGTCTAAAAATAAATGTTACCTATTTACACAATTTGGACCTCATGATTCCAAATATGCAATCCATTTTTCCAAATTTATAACACATAAGTGGAAGAAATTAATTTAAAATTAATTCCCATTGTCAAAACGAAAAGTGTGTTTTTAGGAAATAATAACTATCAAATGATTGAAACTTATTTATGTCGAATTTCAAAGTGAAATTACTTTCAATGACCAGAATTGGATTAAATTATAAAAATATAATCTAATTACACATTAAAATCATTTAAATATATAATCTAACCATATAAATATATTATATTAAAATGCATTTTTGAATTAAAATACTGTATTTTTTCACAATTCATTAACCAATTAACATGATCAGAAAAATACCAAAATATCATCCAAAGTAAATTTTTATGTCCCAATTAAATAGGATAATATTATTATTTCATATAGATTATATAAAAGTCACCAAAAGTAGATTTAAAAATGGTTCCCCTTTAAAAGGTGGTAAAATAACCTTTTAAAAATAGTAGAGTATTTATGCTTTAAATTGGATTCATTCTCATTTTAAGCCGCTAAATTTTATAGAATAAATTTAAAAACATTTAACAAACATTTGTAATCATATTGAAGTTAATTTTTTTTCATTCCCTCTGATACAATGGCTAGGAATTTAACTACCATTTGAAATAATATTATATTATTATTTTTCAGTATGACTTATCCTTGTGTGCGACAAGATATTTCGGATAAACTCATTGTTGCTTGTTGTATACACCATTTATCATAGTATCCCCATTAAAGTAAAATTAATATTTAATTAAAAAAATATTAATAAATATGAAAATTTTATATTCTTCATTTACCTTGGATGATACAAAAAATATTATAATGATTATTAAACCATGACCAAGGAGAAAGGATTGGAATTGATGACTCAAAACATGCATGTTAAATGGTATAGTTAATACCTAAAAGTATCTTTTAACATAGATTTATAAGTAAGTATTTAAAATATTTCATGATGTAATGATATCTATAAATTGAAATATAAATACGGTTATGATATTGTTTATTAATAATTATTAATTTAATACATGTGGAATTTAGAGCATTTCTGATGTAGGGGAAGTATTAGGTAAGGGATTTCTTTTTTAAATTTAATTTCATTGGATCTCAACCCATTTTCATCGCATGATATTATTTTGGTAGTGTATATACAACTATATGGAGGTATTTTATTGTGGATTTATAAATATTCAGGTGGTTTTAAAATTATTTTTAATTTATCTCCTTCAATGTACTTTTGATTCAATAGTTATTAAATTCATAAGGTGTTTTAATTTAAAAAAGTTGTGTAAAATGTTTTAAACTATTTCTATTACATATCTTCATTATATTAAATCATACTAGAATTTTCTTATTTATACATAAAATATTATTATATATTAATTTTAAAATATATATTACTTTCATTGAAAATATAATAAAATGATTCTTTTAATTTATTTTAATATGAAGAATTTTAACTCTTTTTTTGAAAGTGAAAAGGAATATTTTATTAGCATTTATTGCATGACCACGAATTCCCCTTATCATTGAAATTATTTTTTATCAATATTATTTTACAATTTTCTATTTTTATTTAATGACTATCATATTCTTTTTATTTTTGAAATTTTTTGTAGTCAAAAGTTTTCAATATAAAAAGGATGTTAATTATAATTTATATGATATAAATGAATGTAAATTCACTTGTGGTATTTGAATACAATTATTATTTGTGTTAAAATGTAAATGAATGATTTTACTTGTTTCATTAATTTTATGGTTCATGGATATTGTTTATTGTAATTGGTGGTTTTCTTATAGCACTCAAATATATTAAATAAAGTCATGAAGGTAATGAGAAATGATTTACTCTAAATAAATATGGTGGAATTAGTAAATATAGTTATTCCTTTCGTAGGGTTCATGTAAGAATGATTGTAAGGAAAATGACCCTAGATAATAACTTTTTCAATTCATGTTATGTGTTTTAAAATTAATATTATTATTTAATATGGTCTAAAAACTAACTTATGATCAAATAAATTTATGTGATATTCTAATGGTGAAAGGTTAGTTCTCATTAGTTCTCATGTTTTCCTATGTCACATTCTAGATTATGTTTTTCATTTATGATTTATTACAAAAATATTTATGAAAAATTTCATCTCTGATGGATATTTGATTAGTAAGAAAATGATAAGTTTTAAGTCAATGTTTATTATGTAAAAGTAATCTTTCTATATGGGTGTTTTGTGAATTTTCAACAGGACTAGCAGGTTTCATTCAAAGTTTATTTCCATTAATGATATTTCTTTTCTCGCCGCACATTCTAAAAAACAAAGTAACATAGCTTAAGGATGTCTAGGGAATAGACATTTATCAATGATGAGACATCATAAATGAAGAAAAGGACTTATAAATATGAAGAGAGTGTAATCATAGGAACATTATTTTATTAAATGAAATGTTCACTATGTAAAACTATAAGTGTTATTATGTAATAGGTTTCTAATTCCCCAAAACACTAAACATATTTAACAATGAAAGTGTAATAATGTGAAATAACTGTTATAAATTAGGTGATTAATAATTTTTCAATCCATGGTTCAATAAATAATTTCATATTGGTTATATAATAATAGTCCATCCATGTTTTATTTTATTCATCTGATCATGGACTTCTTCATCATGTATATCTTAGATTATTCATTGATTGTGATGAAAATCTAAGATCACTACTACCATATCATGATCCCCCAAATTTTAATTAACTATGTTTTCATCCAAGGGATAATTATAAGGGAATTTTAATGTTTATAATATAGTGGATGGGATGTCCATTGAACTATTATTTGGATCATAATTTCGAGAGTTGGAATTCCTAAAAAAGTTATTTTTAGGATTGGTTTGATGCCCGAGAGGTGTCTAGGGTGGGTCATTTAGTTTCCGGGGCGTCGAGCTCTCAAAACTAAAGGATTTGATAGAATTGTAAGGGTGAACTATTTTTCTAAAACTATGTCTCCAAACAATACAAACTTTGTGATTTTTATAGTTCAATAAGTGTTGTGCTCATGGGTTGTGCATGGTTTCACAAACTGATTTCTTAGCCTGTATGACTTTTTCCAAGTAGGTAGTATGTGTTCATTATTCACCGAAAAATTGGCACACAGTTAGGGAAAAACCATGAAACACAACCATGGGGGTTATGGTTCCTTAGTAGTGGGTGCTGCATGGTAGGCATATTGTTTTTTCACCCATGCATCCATACCACGTGACCCAGTTTTTAGGGTTAAATGAACCATTTTACTATAATGATTATTATTATTTTCATATTTTCTTATCTTATTCCAGCCATGTGAGTATTCCTCCACGGAGTCAAGGGTTCCTCCTCCTCCATATTCTAGGGATCTTGATAACATCCTCATCATATGTCGAATTCGAGCATCAATAGTCTATATGAATTCTTATTGGAAGGATATTAATTATTTTCAAATATTTTAATGTTTATGTTCACCTCTACCAAGTTATCGTGGTGCGAGCTAATGCACCCCATTTTCATTGTGGAAGTATGCTTCTTCAATTTAATCTAAATTAAACAAAAAATGCATGATATTGGATTATTAGTGTTTCATAGGCATAAGGAAGGTGGTCCTGAGATTTTTCCCCTGGTTTTTGTTGGTATATAAATAAATCCATTGTGCCACATGTTGGTTTTGTCACTCGAAACATTAAAAAAAGTTTTCTTCACTATAAATTTTTTAAACACCATGAATTAAACCATTTGATCCTTATTTAGTAAATTATGGATACCAACCCAGATCATGGAATCCCCATGGGTGTGTCAGCTTGATTTTACCCATTATAATTAGTTTTTTAAAATCATCGATTTCCATAAAAGATTTTGGCTTGGATTAATAATGGAATTAACCCAGTAAGATTTTGTTTAATTGATAATTCACCACTCTATGTTCAATGATGAATCCTTGTGTTGTTTTTTCTTATTGGTGGTTTTTTCTAACATTCATATTTAATTTCAATTGAGATGTGACACTTGTATTTGATGCTTGATTATGCTTAATGAATTATTTGATAAAATATGTCATGTTTTTTATAATTATACACATCAGTTGAGGTATTTTGTCTTCTAAATTGATAAGTGTTCCTTATTTATTTATATTATGTTTGGTTTATGGAATTTTGTTTTTCTAATTCATTTCCGTAAGTGTGTGATATGAGGCATGTTAGTACATGGCCTCCTTGATATTCTTAAATGGATTTCCCTGACTTTTTAATAAATTTTTATTTAACCAAATATCCTCCAAATAGACTTGATTCCTTTCTAAATTGTATTTCCCATATTGGTTATTTTCCAATTCACCATGGTAAGTGCCTCTTGAAAAATTATGTGATATGTGTTAAATGGAATGACATGTTCTGGATGGTTTTTTTTCTTGAGTGAATTAAATGGTTTAATTTAATTAGAATTAAAGTGTGTGGCATGACCAAATTTTATTATAATTGTGATGCCCATAGTTATTATTAGACATAATAAATGTAAATAATGAGAGGTAATTCCTCACTACTATTATTTTAATTAAAAGATTGTGCCTTTTATATACGATGGGGGCAATGGTAAATGTTCTGTTGATGATGGTGGTATCATTCTACCTTACATTGGGCAATGAGAATGATGTCTCACACAATTGAAATTATATAGAAGGTGGACATCATGAATCATGTCCCTTATTGAGTGTTAACATTACATCACACTTACCATTATTATAGTATAGAAATAGTGGTGAACTCACCATCTCAAGGGATGAGTGTGATTTTTTTCACTCATTATGAGATGTAGGGAATGTACCCTTGGCATGAGAATATATGATTATTCAGACTGGTTATGTATGACTGAGTTACATTCTAGTCTATCCAGAACCTAGTATTCAAGGTATATGTCCACTTATGTCTGCACATACTTTGACATTATAATTGGATTCAATATATAACTATAATACATATATTATTATTATATATATAGTTATTTATTATATATCCATTTTAGCATTGAGAAAAAGTAGTTAGAGCCTCTAGGTGTCCATCATGAAAAAGAATGGGTTGCTGTTATTTATATAGATATGTTATTAGTCTTCATATGTGCACACTACTTTATATTACATTTACAGTGTAAGAACCCAATTTTTTACATAGGAATGGATCTTTTAAATATTTTTCCCATTTTGTTTTATTGAAATAAAATAGAATCCAAATGAGTTAGTGAAGTTATCAGGGGTGTCTGGGGTTGGTCTGGAGCCAAGAACCTAACGTTTTGAGATGAAAAGGAATGATGAGTGGTTAGAATAAAATGTCTGGGGAAACACTCATGGTTTTTTTGACCGTGTGTGGTTTGAAAGTAAGCGACAGGAAAGGGAGAAGTTTTCTCAAACTGTGGATTTTTGGTTGCACGACCATGTGATGCTTGAAGTTTTTTAGCAAAGGATTCTTTTAAAAATGACTCTTGGTATCCAAAAAATTGTGGTATGCCCCTATGAATAGTTTCTCATTCATAGTTTGTTCATGGATTAGGTAAACCAATGGAAAACCCTGAAAATTTGATTTTTGGGTGATTTTACATTTTCCCCTTAATGGCCAAATTAATTCAATGCCTCTACTCATTTTTCTATCCAGTACTAGATAGTCCCATATATATTCTCATTTAAGATAATTGATGTCCTATTCTTGTAATGGATGTAAATCTTATGTTTGATATTTGATTAGTATTTTATTAATCTCATTGGATTCACCTTGGTCGATTCTTATTTCCGTTTTATTCATTTCTCATTTGACTTCCTATAAATGATGTTATTTACAAGCAAAATCATATGCTCTATTTTTAGTAAATTGAAATATATTGTGAATATATCTTTTAATCCATGATGAATTAGATGATGATACTAGATTAGAAGAGTCATATGAGTAAAATATAGGTGATCTAGAACTCATTCCTCAAGTTTCGTCATTTTATAAATTGTCGTGCGGTTGCACCTATTACATTGAGTGTCGCATGTTAAGTTTATATGCCTTACATATAGTCATCAGAACTATGTTCTAAGACCAATTCCATATATGTTAATCATTTTGGGCGGTTACATTAAAATTTTCATTCATCCTACGTATAGCGTTCTCAATTATTGAATTTCTAGTGCATTTGGATATTAATATAAGTTTCTTTAGTTATTTTTACTTTAGTTACTTGTTCTATATCTTAGGTTTATTAATTATTTCACTATTTAACTATGATTTATATTGATATTCTATGATGTACATTGATAATTATAGAATATTCTCACCCAAACACACCCTAGGCCATCGCTTCAAGACAAAACCCTATGATGTTTGGGGAGTTGTGCTTGAGGTCATCTGGCCAACCGGAGTACGGGTAGCTATTAAGTGGCATCCGAGTCTGGGATTTCACAAAGTGGTATCATCCCAGTTCCTTTCATGATTTGGTATTTGGATTAAATATTTTATAGAGTAAAAATTTGGGGAACTTCATCAATATTTTTGCTCAATCATCACAAACCCATATTCGAAGTAAATGTTGAGTTTCCTAATTTAAAATTATCATTCTTCTTTTTCTTATTACATTTGATATCATTTCACCATTGGTCGATTAACTTTTGGCACATTTTATTTATTCTGATTGAAAATTTAATTTCATCTTTAGCCTGATGATATGATGCTAATGAGTTTTATTAAATGCATCATTATAGGAACCTATAATTTTCATGTCGTGCATATTGTCATGCCAAATAGGAGAATTTCACTCTGTTCACTATTTGATATGCATGTGATTGTTGAGTGAGGTTTTGGTAGTTATATTTTTCATATTCTTTTCCATGGATAAAATTGTGTGATTTATAGTTTCAATTCATTAGGTTTTATGGGTCCTTGTGGGTTATAGTAGGAAATTTTCCAAGTTGATACACTAAATTAAAATAAAATGTTTAGCATTATTAGTGATTAGTTTTATGGGACATGATTCTCTAGGAATGCTGATCTATTTTAAATTAATAATGATATATGGAAATAACAAAAAGAAAATAGGATAGTGAAACATCACTTCTAAAGAGAAATATTTTTACTTCTTATTCTACCTTAACATGTTAATAAAAGTTAAAGGATTGAACACAATAATTAAATATAAAATAAATTAAATAATTTCTAGTAAAGTATTAGGCAAGGTATAGATGACCCTTTATCTACTTGTACTCATTAAAATTTATACATGATCACCTACGAGTATCCGGCCTTCTAAGAGGATAGATGGGGTAGTATACCATAGGTATTGATCCTTTCTTACATTTATCTTCCTCTAGTGATTCAATGTGTCTTATTAAACATTTTTTAAGGCATGTTCTTGGAATTTATAGATCAATTCCACTATTAAATCCTCATGTCATGCACCAGGAGGGCGGCGATGATCATGCTATAGAGGTGGTGGTTCCTAAGATATCATTCTTACCTCCCTGATTTTCACTTGAGGCACCACTTACAATACTTTATCTAGATAATGATGATTATTTATTTAATTGTTTCATACATCTCATACATTTCATGTAAGGTTCTCCATTACCTACACCAATAGTGGTTGATCTGATTCATGTGTTCCTGAAGAAACATCCTCCTAACTTCTATGGGGATGGCAGCCCACCGGTTTTTGAGTCTTGGATGGAGGCCACCCTTTTTATTTTGAAATATAGAGTACCCTCTAGATTGGAGGTCAAGCATGCTCGTTATATTATATTTGATTCAGTCAAGAACTGGTGAGATTTATTTACCAAGGATAGTGTCCATCAGAGCATTGTATGGGATGATTTTCATACATAATTCTATGATTGTTTTTTCTTACACTTAGATCTTATATATCTAATGAGTTAAAGCATCTCAACCAAGTATTTATGTCATTTATGGAATATTTGGCATCATTCTCTGATGGACAATTCTTTAAACCACCTCTAGTCAGTGATGATATTTTTCATGATAGATGATTTTTGTATGGGATTGTGTATTCAATTTGTACTCACTTGAATTTATTTCACCTACCTACATTATTTGGAATAGTTAATCAACATATTACTAATGATCAGAACCTGAGGTACGATGATAGTACCAGGCACATAGAACTAGTCTCAATGGAGCCTAATTGTTCTCCCCATTGTAGAAAGTGACCCATAAAGGTTTTTTCAGTACGGTAATTGTAGTTAGAATACCCATACTGGTATCCCCATAGTGTTTCATCAGTGTAGATGATATGGGCATCTGAATTATTGGTTTGATAGAGACCCTCTAGAGTACTACTCTAGTGACTATGTGCGGAGCCTTCATAGACTATGTCAGGACTTTCCATCTACTTCTAATGGAAGATGGTCTGCACTAGTTCCACCATAAGGGAAGGTTCTTTTACTCTACATCAGGTATGGAGTTAGAGTATCACCTACAGGACTTCCCATTGATGACGTTGTGCATGTAGAATCCAAAAATCAGATTATCATTAGCGTTAATAAATTGGACTTGATCATGGTAATCTAGAAATTGTATGTGGTCATGGATCAGGTTAGTTACATGCACTATGGTCAATACATGAGGATCAGGTTTCTGGATCATCTATAGTATGAGGTACTATTCTGTGAGCCAATACTATTGTATCCACTTTATTTGATATGGGTGCTTCACAATAGTTCATCATTTTATCCATCATCAAAACCTATGGGCTATAAATATAGTATTACTTTGGTGTAATAAAAATAGATAAACCATTAGGATTGTGGTTTGAGGGTATATGCATGTTTAGGGACTATCCCTTTGAGTTAGGCAGTTACCGTTTCTTATTGTAACTCTTTGTTCTCAATATGAATGGATTAGAAGCCATTCTCAGAATGGATTGGATGGTTTTTTATCATTAATTTATAGAATTCTATCACTCTATGGTGTTGTTTACATCAAAAGAGAGAAGAAGTTATCAACAAAAGGCCGAGTGGAGTGTTCTGGATGGCAGAACTGAACCAGATCATCATGGTCTAGGTGGAGTGACCATCCATATTTTTAATCTCTTAAAAGAGTATCATGGATTACATCATATTGACTTTCTTACTATAGAATATCATATTCGGGACATCCTTGTTGATTATTTATCTCTCTTAAATCCTGAGAGAGAGGTAGAGATTAAGGTTGAACTTATTCTAGGAGCATCTCTAATGTTCATCCTTCTATACAATATGACACTAACTGAGCTCCTAGAGCTCAATTGGACGTTAATGTAATGGGAGTACAATAGTTTCATATGAAATAGAACTTATTCTTGGGTTTCACCCCTGATTTTCTCCTAGAAGGCAGATTTGATCCTCTTTCTATGCATGTATTATAGATAGTTGAAATAACATATGATCAAGAACTGGTAACCACTAACTTGAATAGGTGATATCTTTGACTAGCTCTAATGTGATAGGGTGTTTTCTACGATCTATCATAAATTATGAATCCATCATAAATGGTGATTCATGCCATCAGTCGAACCATGTACATCTTTTTCTATAGTAGGTATGGTCTGTATGAGTACCTTGTTATGCCATTTGGTTTTACTAATACACCTTATTTTTTATGGATCTGATGAATAGGGTGTTTAACACCAAATTTTTTTAATTTTTGGATAATTTTTTTATGAAATCTTGGTGTATTCTCACAATCTTAGTGATCATTCTATGCATCTTTAGATCTCTCTATGTACGCTGAGAGAGTAGTAGAATTTTTTTAACCTATAGACTCTCAGTGTTGTATTTTCCTATGACTATCTCAAGAATGTGTTTAGTGTATGGAATTTCTTTGGGTTAGATGGTTATTAAATTAATTTCAGATAGTACTTCTCATTCCATTATTTGGATCTTTTTGGTCTTATAATGATGGGTGTTAAGTTCCAATGGTCTAAAGAGTGAGAAAAAAATTTGAAGCTCAACGAGAGGCTTATAAAATAACCTATTATGATTCATACAGATAATTAAAGAGGCTTTATATTGTTGTGTGAGGCATCATGAATCTACCTAGGAGTAGTGCTGATGTAAGAGGATAGAGTTGTTGCATATAAATCTCATCAGTTGAGGCCTGATGAGATAAACTACCTGATGGAAAACCTTGAGCTAGTAGTTGCCTCCATGTCATATGTTGTTAGAGACACTATCTGATTGGTGACCACTTTATGGTGTATACGAAAAAGTAGATCCTCATATATACCATTAAATAGTGCGAGTAGAACTGTAAATAGTGAATATCGGTCTAATATCTTCATTCATTCTATTTTGAGCATTTCTATAATCATGGGAAGTACAATGCGATAGTTGATGCATTGGGTCGAAAAAACGGGAATAAGAACTATAGGAAGCTAATGATGAAATGAAATTTAAGGAACTATTTTTTAAGCTACCTCTAGAGTTTCATGACATTCATGAGAATTCATATCTCTTAGCCTTTAAAGTTTTCTCTTCCATTCATCTGAAGGTGATGTGTTGAAATTTTTAGATCCTGAGGGATTTGTTCTCTATGAGAGTATTTTAGGAGATGACCATCCTCTGGATTGGTCTTTAGAGAAATACAACATCATACATATACAAGGATGAGTTTGGGTTCCTGTATAAATGATATATGAACTGATGTGATATTACCATACTTCTCAGTAGGTAGTTCATCTAGTCATATCCAAAATGTATCAAGATCTGTGACGCTAGTGTTGGTGGCTTGGGATGAAACATCGTATTTGAAAATTTAACACTAGGTGTTCTGGCTATCAATAGGGGAAGATGGGCACCAAATACCTATAGGGTTGATAAAACCTCTTCCAATCGTAGAATCCAATTGGGAAGATGTTTTCCGGGAAATAGTATTCATCTAACCTATGTCTCCTAGGGTAGAGTCAATGAATGGGTAGTTATTGAAAAATTGATAAAAGTAGTCCACTTAATTCCTATCTAATAAACCTTTTATTTGATGATACTATAAGACTATATGTCTATGAAATTATATGACAACATAGGGTTCCTCATTATATCATTTAAGATAGGGATGCTTGTTTCATGTCACGATTCTAGAACGCGTTAGAGAAGGCTTGGGGTACAAAGGTGCGTTTAAGATCGACCATTCACCCTTAAACCTATGGAAAATCAAAACATATGATAATGGTCTTAAATGAAACTCAATTTACATGAATCATTAATTTTATTATTTCATGTGAGAATCGTATCCCTCTCATTGTGTTCTTTTATAATAATAACTTCAATGTGAATACTCAGATGGCCCCTTTTGATGCCTTGAATGGTAGGGCATGTTTTTTCACACATGTGCTGGATAGAGGCAAGTGAGGAAAACCTACTAGGTCCTCATATTGTTCAATATACAACATATCATGTTCTACTAAATAGAATGTGTAGGTTTACTACTCAGTCTACATAGAAATCATATGGTGATTTCCATAGATGACCTCTAGAGTTTGTGGTTGGGGCTAGTGTTTTCCGAAGGGTATCGCCATGTATAGGGAATACATAGATGAATAGGAAATGAATGTTGTCACAGTAATTTCTCACACCTTTTGAGATCTTGGAGAGAGTCAATTCATTAGCCAATCAGTTTGCACTGTATTAGAGGTACCATTCCAGGCATGATTTCTTCAATATTTCAAAGATTTCCTGATGTCATGTCGACTTGTCTCATACTTTTTATCTGAATTAATTTGAAATAGATCCCAATGTTAAATTTTTCGATTGACTAATATGCATCATTGACTAGAGCACAAAGTCTCTATAAGGCTAATTTTTTAATCTAATATGGGTGTTATGGTAGCATGAACATGTATAAGAAGAGACTTGGGATCTAGAGGTCATTGTATGTGTCGAGTGGCTAGATTTTTTCTCATGAAGTGTTTCACCATCCATGGAAAGTGAAATCAAGGATGATTTCCTTTAATGGGAAGAGTGTAGGGGGATAGCATTTCACTCAGGTATGGATCCATTAAATTTTGTTCTAATTCTCTTTTATAAAAATAATGAATGCCTAATGCTTTGGTGAAGGGCATGGGGATGTGTGGTGCTAGTTCAGACCCCAGAACCCAACATTTTTGGAGAAAAATGATTTTCACATTGTTAGAAAAATCATCTTAGTTATACTAAATATCTATTTTTCACCCTATCAGGATGGGGAGTGGTCAAAAATTGGGAGAAACTTTTTGTACAAATTGTGTGATCTGCACCGTACGGATGTGCAAAAGGTCTATAATATTTTTTTGAAGAGTTGTTTCGAATGGTTGGAGCATGGTCCCCATAACTGTATAGCCTAAACATTCTGTATTCCCCTATTTATTTCTTCCCATACACAGTTTTCACACAGTTTGGCTGACCATCTGACCAAACCATGTGAAGGCCATTTTTTGAGATTTTACTAGTTTTCCCTTAATGAATTAATTAAATAAACCCACCAGTCATTTTCTTCCCTAGTGGATATTAGAACATTATTTATCCTATTATGAACTATTTGAGGCATATTATAAGAATATATTCAACTCCTCTTTTTTAAGTCTCAAAGAGTATTTGTTTATCTTATTGGATTCCTTTTGCTATGTTCTTAATTAAATTTTAATATTTTATCTTATTCCAATCAATCATTCTAATTAGATACAGTCTCAAATTACAAATTTTAATGGAATTAAAATTTTCTCTATATCTCTTCCAATAAATTCCAAATTATAGTCTAATAATATTGGAGGAGATTCATTTGAGTATGAGGTAGTTGGTCTATAATTCATCCCTCCAATTTTCTCATGTTATAAATTGATGTGTGGTCAATCCAATTTCATCAGGCCTCATATATTAAGTTTATATACATTTATTATAGTCATTATAATCATGATCATATACCCATAAAACAAATGTTAATCATTTTGGGTGGTTACATCCAAAAATTTGGTCACCCCGTATATGGTATTCTCCATAATTGGGTTTTTAGTGCTTTGACTTGTCTGTCTGTGACACCATTCAGGTGTGATTTGTCATGACCCTTTTAACGGTAATACATTCTCATTAATTGAATTTTGAATTTTGAATTGATGAATGGTTTGGAAAATTTTTCATTTCACATGACCAATAAAAGATAAGTGATTCTTTTTTATAAAACAATATTAAATGGAAATGGATAGTATTTGGTAAATATATGACATGGCATATTTGATTATAAATGAAAGATTGGTTTCATGTCTATAGTTCCCATTTCAATTTATGATAGAAGTTATTTGAAGGAAACTAATGAAATTATTATTACTTTAATGAATTTTTATAATGGTTGCATGCCCCTTTCCCTTATCACCCTTATGAAAGGAAAGGCTTGACCCTGTTGAATATAATAAATAGTATGATTGTTTAATTACTTAAAAAATAAATGAGTCAAATTTAAGGTGCATAATTATATATGGACCTTGAAATCATTATATGGGTGGTTAGTTGTGAGTTACCTTTTCGATTCTTGATGTAATGACATGAGAACTTGAGGTACTCATTCCGATTTAAGGTGACTAATTACCTTGGTTGAGACCCACCATAAAACTTGATCCTCATATATCATTGGATGACAAGTATGACACCATAGGATCCATATTTTACTATTATAGGGTTTTTTAGATAAAATTTATAGATTCATAATTGTTTCTAATGATATTAGGTACCTTGGTTACATCTTTGGTCATAGGCACCACTTATCCTATTTCACCTTGGATGTATTCCATAGACTATATTAAATTCCTTATTATGGAATGTCTTTGATGAATCTCCTTGGACGACACTCTAACCACTTATCCAAGATTCATTTACTATAGATTTTCTGACCCTCTATTTCTAGGTTTCCATTGTTATTACCTTAGAACCCTTTCACTGATAATGTTAATGAAAGTTTCGTTATTACATCATGGAACCTTTACAATTTCTATCATAGGGGAATGATAGTGTTGGCTATTCCTCACATGAATTAAATATATAAAATTTAAATTAATTAATTAATTATCTTGTAACATGTTTTGACACCATCCATGGGATGAAATACGTACCTAGGTATTTATGTTATTATACTACTTTATTTTTTATATGCATTCTTGAAAACTGTTTCGGTTTATATTACCCGAATAGGATGCAATAGACACCATTGGTGGTGGACTACGGAGATTTATCTCACACCCTATCCAGGATACCATTGGAACCCAAAATTATTACATGTATGCATGTGTCAACGATTTTAATTGTATCGCTTGAGAAAATTAATTTCCCACTTTCTTTGGATGGATTTGGTAGCAAGTGATCAACTAGAAGCTCGAGATGCCTGGAATATTTTTTGGAATCCTTTATTCCACTTATGTATAGATGTTTTAATAATCTTCACTATATCCATTGTAACACCCCAAGATTTTATGAAAAATATTCTTTTTAATTTCATTAATGTCTTGTGTTGTACACTACACCAAAAGGATCTTGCACAACATGAATCCCTGACTTGGCTTGCATTACACGCAAGTGCGGCCTTCCACGATAGCGTGTGTTGTATGCAATACCAAGTTTTGGTAAACAACGATATGCTATTAAAATATTATTAAAACTAGCTGTTATGAATAGTAATACCCACTTTTTGAAATTTTATAAATTTTATTTTTGAAAATGGACATCATTTTTTGATTCGTAATATCGAAATTAGCCTAGGGTGAAATTTTGGTATTTTTCTAAAAATATTCAATTTTTTATGAATAGTGAAAACACTGGGTTACTATTTAAAAACCGACTTTTTATTTAAATAATAATTTATTTTATTTAAATTTATTTTAAGTCAAAATTGATACATAAGACCTATATAAGTTCAATGCAATTCATTGGTATTATTTTATAATAATTTTATATGTATAAAAATTTTATTGAACTTTTCACCATCTTTTACCCACCTCCTAGGAGAATTTCCAAATTCACATAAAACATAATTTTACCACTTTTGTGAGTGTAATTAAAAAAATCCTAGAGACCCAGTTGATGTCAGTAAGTAAAATATGGTTCAATGAGATGAAATTAATTTTTGGTGAATAGTAACTTTTTGCTTTTTTTCCACGGTTAAAAGTAAATAGGGTAACTAAGGGTAAAATGATATTATTATTAACCTAACACATGTCCTATTTCTATTGGATAAGTGTAATTTGACTAAAAACAACATTAGGAATAAAATATGACCATTTAGGCCCAATTGGATTAGATTAGGACATTTAATATTAATTTATTTAAATAAGGGTTAAAATAGTTAAAATGAAAGTTCAATAAGTAAATCATTTTTAATATATGGTTATACATAAGATAAATTGGACTATAAATATTAATTAGAAATAAAAAATAATTTCCTAAATAATGGTATTTTATTTTTAATTTTTATACATTTTTTTATTTAATTTATCTATGACACAAAGATGATGCAGTAATTATCTTATTAATAAAATATTGACATAATTGATGTTATAAATACCCAAATAAATGTAATTTGAGACTTTTTATAAATAAAAATAATTTTATAGGTTAATATGACATGTTAGTATTGATTTAATGAACTATTTTCGAACTAATAATTCTGTAATGATTTTCACAAAAATCAATTGCCAAATAGTGTCAAAATTGACATAAAATAGTTTTAAAAAAAATATTATATTATTAATTGTTATTTTATTCCGAAAAATATAAGGTTCGGATAAATGACTTAGATAAGGTTATATATATTAATAATAAACAACTTGGGGTTCGTTTGGCTTGTTATAGTAAGTTTATCAACCTTATAGTTTAAGAAAACAAGAAGACACGATAAAAGTAAAATTATTTAACTTAATGTTAAATCTAAACGATAAGGTTACAATAGGAACCTAAACTTGTCTAAATTCTATTGGATGATAGTATTTCGACCCATCCCCACCTTATCTTCGATATAAATCAATTTGGAGCTATTTAAAACCGAATATGACTTTATAATAAAATAATATGTTTTGTTTTTCCTAAGGTTCCCCTCTCCTCCCTTATAAAAGGGCACCACCTTCCTCTCTTCCTCACACCACTTTGAGCCTTCAAGCTCGGCCAACCCCTGCCAAATTCTCTTCTCCACTTCTTTTGAAACTTCCTAAAGGTCCTGGTCTTCTTCAAATACCAATTTTATTTCCCTAAAAGGAGGTCTCAAAGAGGAGCTTCAAAGTAGAGGTAATGCTTGTTACCGATTCTTTCAAATTTATTTCTTCTTCCACTTCTTCTTCTTTATTTGTTTCATTATGATGTAATAAAATCAGTATCACTAATAAACTTATATGTAATTATAATTATGAAACAACCCTCTTTCACCTTCTATCCATCCTACGGAAAACGAAATCACCGCGCGTGCGTACGTACGGAATACCGTCTCCACACCGTGGTGTAATCTATTTTCCACCACCACCTTACTTGGATGGGTATAATGGTGTAAATAATGACTATATATGATTATTTTAAAGTTATATTGATTCTTAAATATTATACATACACTTAAATAAAATTCCACGATCATGGGAATGATATCATAGCTCGTGCGTACGTACGGACTACCGTCTCCACGACGCGAGGATATTCATTCTCCATGTTAACCATTAACGAATGATTATAAAGTATATATAAGTAATAATAATGAAATATATGACATTATAAAGCTACTGTATTTATGTATATATATATATATTTATGTCATCTACATAATTCCATTCAACTCAATAAGGAAACGAAAACAGCGTTCATGTGTACGTACGTCCTACTGTCTCCATAAACGGTGTATTTCTTTCCATTTATCGATCTAGTATATATATGTATATTCTGAATATATATTATATATAAATAATGTTTTATATTCTAGAATTTAGTAATCATGATCTAATTAATCATATTAATAATTACAAGTCAAAACATGGACGACAAATGAAACGATTTTACCCAAAACGCTCTTTAACATGGAATTTAAAAAAGAATGGGTAATATAAAGTAATAAGTGAACCATATATAATATCATAACAAAGAATATTATTCTTTAATAAGTCAATGACATTATTAAAATCATTATACAGGAGGTTCGGATACGTACGAAGCATATCGGACTTAAGGTAAGGGATAATTTTGCAAATCTCATTTTTATCCGAGATTGATTATTCGTAAGTATTTACTGGGGTTATTTCTATCATCCATGTCCATGTTTTATAAAATTGTTTTCATGTATGTTTAAAGTCATTTTTACAGATTTTTGGATTTTACTACACGGTATCTAAGGAATCTTTCTCTTGTTTACGTTACGAGGTACTTTTTGACTTTTCCGGCAAAACTACGAGAGGAATGTTTTTTAACTTATACGGCACGGACGGATTTTTAAAGTTTTATAAAGACATATTCTCATGAAGCTTCCTCAAAAATATTTCATGAATATTTAAAAAAAAGTATTTTTCTTTTAAAATCTCATGACGTTTTGTGAAAAGAAATTTATTTTGAAGAAGAAAGGATATTTTCCTCAAGAATTCGTTTCAGGTGTTTTATCAAAACCATTTTCCATCTAAGATGACATTATTTCATATGTGTATGGTTCAAGTATAAAGTCTATATTATTTACATGGTTTCACTTTTCTTATTATTAAATGATGTCCATTTCTTTTATATGGATTATGTGATGATTGAATGATGTTTATGAAACCCATTTTATTCTTTGGGTTATGATGAATGATTTATGTTTATGTTGTGGCACAAGTAATAATGATTTCATTATGAGATGGGTGGGAACTATATCTCCCTCCAAAGAATTGGGTAAAGATTTATATCTCATGAGATAGACATGGATGGAATAGTATGTTAATCTGGTTCAGTGTTACAGGACTGAAATGAGGAGTGAACTCAATTCAGAAAGGGTCTTTGTCCACTAAGATGGTCTTGGAAGTAATGACTTGGCTACTATGGAAATCATGACATGTGTTGAATGGTTTCCACAATTAAATGTTTTATTCCCATTATATTTTATCAAGGTTGATGTTCCATTATGATATATTCCTTACGTACTTCCACGATTTATGTCTTTGCTCAGGATTTTGATGTTTAAATTTCATGTTCATGTTTTTGCTTTCAAATGATTATGGATTGTTTTATGTTCTCTATGTTTTCCCTGACTGAGCATTTGAGCTCACACTTTTTATGTTTTCTTTTCCCCCAGGATTAAAATAACGATTTTAGGTAAGGAAACAAAAAGTGGAAGATCTTTATGGGAGATGTTGAAGATCTTTCACCACGATTAGAAGATTACGTTCCGAGTTTCCAAAGACACTAAACTATTACGATCCTTGTGTGTATGCTTTTGTTATGTATTAAGTATTCCACAAATGTAATGTATTTTCCATGTACGTAAAGCTCCGGGCCTCTACATCCATGTTTCCATATTATAGATAAACAACATATTATCATCTTCTTTTATATATTTAAATGAGTTTCTTGAGTTAGTATTACTACAATATACTTTTTGTAGATTTTATTTATTACTACTTACACTACTTACCTCTATTTAGTATTGATACATTGTCATGCACACTATTAATGAGGGAATATTATCCTCATGGAGACACCTTATTCCCTTGCTGCAAGTCAGTAGCTCTATTGTTCGGGGAGATGAGCTAGAGACCTTGAGGCCAACCATGATTAGGGCACCTATTAAGTGGAATCTATCACTAGGATTTCACACACAGAATCATTTTATCCATAGACACTATGGGTCGTGATATACTGGAATTTTATATGAAACCATGCTTGAGCCTCTATTACCCTAGGGTACTTTAGAATATGTATTGTTCACAAGACCATGGGCTATTTAATGTTTAGACTTGTTCATATTGAGTAGTTAGGATCATCGGGCTAAGCTAGAGCTTATAAAGATCATGGATACTACTTTGGGGATTTCATTTCATTTCCTTATTCATGTAATGATTGTATCACCTTTCTTGAGGTCATTATATTATATTATTTTATGTATCTTCATCTAGATATGCATGAATTGTTGTATATGGGTGTTTTCCATTTTGATTTAGTTATTATTTTCATATTATTTCTCTTTTATTCATTTATTATTGTCACATTGTTGTTATTTATTTACCTTCTATTATACCAATGTGCTACTCTGATCATGAGGGTATAGTCTCCCCACTATCACCCCATAGACCATCACCTCTAGTCAGCAGCCTCTAGAATACAAGGAGGCGCGATTGAGGCCATGTGACTCACCAGTCCTGTTATCGCTTAAGTGTTCAGTCAATCTAGGATGATACAAAGTGGAATCAAACCCTTGTTTTTCATTTTTCTTACTATTTTGTGATGATAAATAGGAGATAAGGAATGTGTCAACTCTTGGTAAATATTAATTCTTGGTGGAAATGAGCCAAACTATGGGTAAATTTTCAAGTGTATAGGGATGGGACTATTTTTCATGTTGTTAGATATTACAATTGAATTGATTTCACCTAAAGCGATTGATGTACTTTCAAATTCATATTGAATTCTAAAATTTATGGTATTTTACTCTTGTCCTATTATAGAAAGGAAGTATAATTACATTCATAATCATGGGAAAATATAGATTCACAATCCATACATATTTTATCCCATATAGTTACATTTGATGGTCGCATATAGACTTTGATAATGTGCCTTGTGTGTTTATTGTACCAGTTGTTATATAACATGTTATCTATATTAGTGATATGAATATATTTTTACCTATTTAGTAATTTATTTTTCCTTCAACTTTATAAAACATTCTTGGGTGATTGTATGCCATGATGCTTGAGTATTTTGCATGTATTACTTATATATCATGATTCTATGCTTATTATCATGTTTCTTTGTGTTTACTACATGTGGTAACATGATTAGAAATAATTTTGATATATAATTTGTTTCATGGGTTAAACATATGGGTTTTGTATAAACGAGATGAAGTCATTAATTGTAATGTGTATGGGATCCTAAGGAATGGGAAAAGATAACTTGTGTAGGAAAACTGTAGTTTGGGGATTAGTAAATAAATCAAGATCATGTTGTTAAATTGAAATATCCTATAATATTAAAATTTTATTGTGAATTGATTTCAGTTAAATAGGATCTAAATTGCGGTCTATAATGTGTATTGTCACTTTATAGATTGGGATATGACAACACAAATAATCGAATCAATTTATATGACTATGATATATTCTGAAATGGTTATAAATGTAAAAGCTATTTGATTTAGATCTGAAAATAATTGGTAGGTTTTAAAGCCCTTACATGACTTGACCCCGATAGGCTAATTATGATTTCAAATCTTATTAGATAAATCTAATTAAGGGTAAATTTCAAATTAAAACATTTGATGTTTTCTATTATAATTTCTTGAGACTCAGTCACACAACCATGGTGTCTGTATGATTAACTTTTAAAATGAAAAAATGGTGCAATGTATGTCAGTTGGGGTATGTTTCTTATGAGATGACCTATTATTGGTTTTTTGAAACTATTATAGTTTAAGAAATCTATGTTGGGTTTCTTTCAGATGAACATTGGATGGTTTAACGATACCCTCATAGGTCTCCTTTTCTTTTAAAACATAAAATTAATTTTGAGATAAATTGCTAAATTGTTATACAATATTGGTAAATGGGTAATTGTTAAAAAGGATGTTTGATAATACTTACCCATTTTCCCTTATGCATTAGTTAAATTGTGTACCAAGTGATATTGTCTTATAATTGGTACAGATGTTCTGCTTTAAAATTTTTAAATGATTAAATATTGATTTTGATTTTATTTAAGGACCTAAAATAGGACCTTAGGTGGTATCCTTTGTTTAACCTCTAATATAAGTATTTTTAAAACATCTCTTTGAGTTCTCCTGAATAGAGACGTGACCATTTTCCATAGTCCTTCCTCCCTTTTATAATTGGATTAAATGATAAGAGTAGATATTAGAAAAATTTATTTGGTGTTACATAGTAAAATGGTAGGTGCTAATTATTTGATTTGGGGCTAGGAAAAGGTAGATATCCCCCATATAGCTTAAATCTCTTGATATATACCATGAGTTTCTGATGTATTATTCTGTTCAGGTGTCACTATCTATTTTAGACTCTTAGATTCTAAATTACGCTCTTGTTAGGATGGGAGGTTTTTGAATCCTTAACCTTTATCAAAAAAAATGAGCACTGGGTAATGCTCAGTTTTAGTGGGTTAAACATTCCTAGGGAATGGCCAATTGATTTTTAGGTATTGTAGCTATGTTTTTCTTGCCTCAGGTGACTCGGGATTTTGTCAGTCTATTTTTCAATCATATGGGATACTATAAATTTGATCTATTTATTTGTATGGTCCATCAAAAACATTAACGAAAGGGGTTAACATGCATATGGGGAGTATTCAAGATGTTCCATTATTGCCTTTAATCTAAATGTAGTATGTGTTGATATATGTTGTACCTTCTGAGTTCCTAAATGCTTTAATGGAAGGATTGAGTTTGGTGAAATTTGCGATCCTAGAGAAATTGAGTTCATTCATGGGACATATCCAAAGTTAAGTGACCTAGGAATTAAATGAATCAATTATTCGAAATTCATGGTATGGTATTATAGAGGATTAGGTATTTTGACATGTTGATCAGGTTGGTTATTGCCTCTTTCTAGATATTGTGACGTAGTGGTCATGACTAAAAATAACGACACATGTACGTTTGAGGCAGATTTGATCTATAATGATTGTGAGTATCAAGTCTCCTATCCTTGAAACAAAAAGGAAACTCCTATGGAAGAGAGAGTCACATCAATTCTATTCAGAATCTCCTTCCAAATAAAAGGAACATAGTTTATGAGACCTTTTAAAGATGATCAGTGTGGTTTTCAGAAAACTCTGAGGTTGGTTAGAATAGTAATGTGTTGTTTCTTTCTTTGTATCATGATATTGATGTTGATAGATGTGTATAAAACCATTGATAACACCATTTTTCATCAATGGTCATTAGTGGGAAATCTTGAATGATCATGGGATGCCTCAGGTGGTAAGGTACCATGGTTGGGTCGGTGATGTGTTGGCAGATGAAGTCGAGCTCCTTATAAGAAGTCAACCAGTACAGGTTAGACTATTCTTTTACAATATTTAGAACTTCCTCCAAAATGTGATAGAATGGTCTCGATTATTTTTATGATTCTAGGTATCCTCTTAGTGTTCTCTTTATTAGCGATGATCATGTCCCCTATCTTGATTCCACCCGTTATGCACTAATAGAGTATTAGTTATACAATGAACTAAAAGTAACAAATGCCCTTATGTTTTAATAAACATATTTTGATTAGAATTTCACACTATAATCATTGATGTTTAATTTGGAGTGGTTGGTGATTAGTGATATCGAGATTCTCATGTAAGAATGACTTGTAAAGACTCTTAGACACCAACCATTTTCTTTTGACTTGACCGGCTTGCAGATATAACTTTGGGCTCAATCAGTAATCTGACGTTTATTACAATTTTAATTGTCAGAATGGATTATAGACAACGTTGGGTTAGTTCATTGGACTCTAGTTTAATGAATCTGAGGTTATCATGTAATTCTTGTTGGGCTCGACAGCGATTCTTAAAGGGTGAAAATTCCACTATGTTGGATCTGGGATACAACCTTTCTTTTGTTAAGGCATAGAAATGTAAATGGTGTGGTGATGGTTTTATCAGGGTCCACCACTATAATCCTGGCATGGGCTTCAGTGAATTTTCTCATGAAAAATCGGAAATTTATTGGAAGAATATGTTATAGTTCAGTTCGTACTTTCATTGGTTTTATAAACAGAGTGTTTTTTAGAATAGTCAGTCAGAGTGGATTGATTTTTAATTCTTCTTGTTTTATATATAAGATCGAAGGGAACAATTTGAAGAATGTATCTTGGTTAATGTGGGTGTGTTGTGAAGGGAAACTATAACTTTCAAGGAAATATCACATGACTTGTTTCAATTCGATCTATTGGGAATTTATTGTTTCTTTATAGTGTGTTCACTGATATGACCTTGGAAGTATTCCGATTCACCCATTTCAGGAAATCATTCCAAGAAAACCATTTTTGCTAAAGGCAATGATGTGTAATGATATTTTGATGGTGGGGCTTATAGTGATTTGGGATTATCCATTAAATGTCATGACCTATGGGTGAAAGCAACATTGTCTAGGTGTTTTAAGAGATGATGGTGTGATTGTGTCTCTTGCTAAATAGGCTTGCAAAGGTACTGTCTCAGTGATTTTGTCGCAAAATTAGTTTTGGATTTAATTTTCAGGGATTAAAGTGGGGTGTGCTTTGAACAGTCATTGGGAGTTTGGAAACACAAAAATTCCATTAGAATAAAATTAAACGATCCTCATAGGTTGGGTGGTGGTTTCATTGTTTCCACAAGGATTCTTAAGGACGATATGTTCGAAGGTTATGAGTTTTTAGTGACTTGTGTTTCAAGATAATGCATAATTGAAGTGGAATTTGAATTTTTGGAATTTTCATGATTGGTTAGTATTTGAAATGAGCTTTGGAACATCATTCATAGAGTGGGAACCTGCTGTTTTAATTCTTAGTTTGAAGAACAAGAGGAGTCTCTGATAGACCATTGAGTTTCATGAGAGATGGGATATGAAAACACAAGGGTTTGAATGATTATTAAGGGACCACATGTTTTTTTCGAAACCATGAATCCCACCAATGAAAACAATTTAACTTGTGTCATTGAGCTGTTGTGGTGTGCATGGGTTGGGCAGAGTTTCCCAAACTATGCCCCTATCCCAAACTTGTTGAGCCAAGTAGGAATTGTGTGTGCACTACTCATCTCATAGTTGGTGCACAATTTGATAACGAAACATGTGTCATAGTTCTGTAGTGCTACAGTTCTTATGTAGTGGGAGCCCCATGGTAGGTGCACAGTTAGTCCAACCTTGTGTCAAAACCATATAACCCGGTTTTAAGGGTGAAATGACCATTTTCCCTCAACCCATCTTACCTTCCTATTTTCTTCTTTTCTCATCAAGCTCCATCCATGTGAGTCTTCTTACTTATAACTATGGGTTCTCCACCACCCTATTCTAGGTATCATTTTAATTCCCTCGTCTAAAGTTAGATTCAATAATTTTCAGTCTCTATGGATTCTTATTAGTAATCTCTTTGTTCCTTTTTAATCTATTTCTGCTCAATTTCACTTCAACCATGTTATCATAGTCCCAACTCATTTTTCTTATTTTATGGTGGATTTAGGTTTCATATAATTATTCCTAACTGGTAAAAATCAATGCTCGATATTATATGGCTATAGAATCCATAGAACAAGGTTTTTGGAGATGTGATGGTGCCTTGTCCAAAAAGACCAATTCATAATTATTATAAATGAAATTGGTTACATTAGTCGAAAATACATAAGAATATTAAAATCCTTATCATGAAGGATAAGTAAATCAGCATGGAGATCATCGATCCATGTATTGTCTGGGTTTACTCCTTTTTTATAAAGTCCATCTGCAACCATGTTTTCATGACGATAAATATGTTTGATTTTTTAGTTTATGTTGAAAATCAAGTAGGTGAAATCCATACAATAGGTAGTAATCGGCCATGCAGGATGTGTCACACCATTCCAAATTTCTCACAACATTGTATTAGAATCACTTTAAATCCAGTGATTATTCCAACCATAGTGATTTGTGAAATAAATAGAATTTATCATACTCATCATTTTGTCCTTTATAGAAGAGGCAATTTGCAGCAACCAAAAAAGAATTCGAGGATCTAACCATGGTGATTCATGAAGATTGCACCACAACCTACAAGACGCAGATTTCCTTTAGAGGCAAAATCCAAATTTACATTGATCCATCCAGAAATAGGTTCTCACTAGAACACTTCAGAAGTGCATCAAGGTTGGAAAAAAATCCATTAAATCAAAGGCATCGCAGAATTCCAAATTCATTCACATTGTTGTTGAAATGGTCATTTTGAATCGATTTAGCTTCACATATGGAAATAAAGATCCACATACAACCTTCATTATGGTTGAATGACAAATTGTTCTGAATAATATCATTTCTATCATACAAGATCACATGATGAAGCTCACAAACAATAATAAGAAAAAGGTACTTAAATTTTTGAGATAATTCTATTTATGCACATCTCTTTTGTTGAGAGTTGAAATTGTCAAGAATCAAACATATACAATCAAAAATATCAAAAATATATTTCCAAATAGAATAAGAAGTGGGAAAATAAATAAATATATGATTATCATCTTCTCTATAATTATTACAGACTCTACATATAGAGAATAGTTGACTTTCAAATGATTGAAGTCACCTGTTTGTGGGAACCCTATTGTGAGAAAGGCACTGAATAAGAGTTAATCATAATGGATTTATCCATGGTTTGATAGAAAATATTATCCATACAAACTCACTTTCATAATTTCAAAAGTAATAATTATAAAAAAAATTGAGTTTAGAATACCATTGTGAGAAGGCTCCCAATTTAAATAATTATTAGTGTTTGAGATGGGGTGGTTTTCAATGATATGCATAATGATATCAATGAGATGACCAATTTGAGAATTTTCATATTCATAATTGAATAGTTGGTACTATCAGGGGTTTGATTAGGAGGAATGATAGATAATAAGGGGTTTATGATATAGTTATCCATTCAGAAATTCATTGAGGAATCCCTGAAAACCATCCATCTATAATTATTCATAATTCTAGAAATAATTTCTTAATGGACAGCCAGATATGAGAGATGAAGAAATTTGAATATTTATTCTTATGTTTTTCAAGACATCTACTTTTGAGAAAAGTGAGAGAGTCAGATTTATTTTAATGGAGGTTCCAACTAAGTCTGGCTTGAAGGGACTCATTAAAGTATTTAGGATTTTTTATGCCAATAAAAAAATTATAAATAGTTTTCAACAAGACAACTAGGGGATGGTCAAATGTTTTCTTTCCAGGGTGCTACCAATCAATTAAAAAAATTTATTGAGAGATTCATTTATTTATTTGACCAGAAAACCATTTATAAACCATCAAAGAATAATAAATTTTATAAAAAAAACTGCATATTTGATAAGGCATATTTTTCATTCCATAGAAAAAGATTTACCCTTCCTAGAAGATAGCTAGTTAGGAACATGGTCAACTGTTATAGAAAAGTAATAGGAGTTGGGTCTGCCCCAAAAAATTGGAAAAACAAGATACATTAAAGGAAAACAAGCTTCCTTTATACCAAAGTCACTAATAATATTACACTTTCTAATAGGTGGAATGTTTTTCCAAAATAAACTAGAAGATTTGTTCCTACTAATGGGATGACCAGAAACCTCTTTATAGTGAGAGAGGGAACCTTTGAGGTTTCCAATATTTCTTTTATATCCTTATAGGAAAAGTATGATATCATCAGCATATAACAGGTGTGTGGGAGTATTAAAATTCATAGAAACATGACTGGGATTCAGTTTGGTTTAGTCCACAAGACGAGTGGGAAGGTGACTAAGATAGACTTCTATGATAGTGAAAATAATGGAAGAGAGGGGTCACCTTGCCTAACACCTTTCATGATTTTGATATAGTCCCTAGGAGAGACATTAACTAGAATGGAAATAGAGGTTTAATTGGACATGGTTTTGATTATAGTGATATAGGAATCACTAAAACAAAAACATTAAAGTACATAAAAGATAATGTTCCAGTCCATAGTATCAAAATCCTTTCTAATGTCATGTTTAATGGAAATATAACCTCCACTATTAGTTTTGATTGTAGTTTTAATGAAATGAGAGGAATGAAAAATGATGTATTGTATGGATCTACCCTGAACAAATCCAAATTTATTATAGTGTCTTATGTTTTCCATGATAGATGAATATATATTAGCAATGACTTTAGTGATTATTTTATAAAGGGTCCTAATAGGAGAAATAAGCCTAAAAATGAAACTCGTAATCATTTAACACTTTGGGAATCAAAGAAACAAATTGATAATTTACTCTATGAAGAATTATACCATTAGAGAAGAAATATTTGACAAGCTTGGAAACATAAAACTGAATAATGTCCCAATGATGTTGAAAAAACTCATTACTACATTCATCAGGACACAGAACACTAATAGGATTCATACTAAAGAAAATGACTTTAATTTCATGATTGAGATGAATTATTAGAATAAAATTGTTATCCACATCCTTGAGAACCATCGAAATGACAACAAGTAAGAGGTATTTGTCTTTATTAGGTCCATTAAAGATAGATTCAAAGTAAGAGATAAATGATTTTCAATATCATATTCATTGTCTAAAAGGATGTCCCCATCATTTAAAAAGGTTAGTGGTCTACAAGATTTCCTAACCCATTGGAGAGAGTTATAGAACAGAGTATCCAATCACCATCTAATAACCATTTTACTTTATGAGAATGTTTCCTTCTGTTCTCTTTAAAGGTTAGCAATGAGTATAGATTTCCTGAAATGTTGATTTCATGATTTGGATCATTGATGAAATCAGTTCTAGTGATATTGTTTTGAAGTTTATTAATATAATCTCTAAGAATATTGATGTCTTTGTTAATTTGTTTCGGATTTGATTGGCACTATCCTTTGAGAATATATTTAAGGTATTTTAACATAACAGAACAAAAAAAAGGCATCATTTCAGTGTGTTACAGAAGGCCTGAAATTTTTCAGTATACCAATGAATTTAGCATTAGAAAAACACCCATTGTTAAACTTAAAAGGTAGTGAGGGTTTCAAATATTTTGTGGAGATATTGAACGAAATGGGATGATGATCAGTGTGTAGATTACGAAGGGTAGTGCTGGATATGGTGTCCAATTTTTATAAAGAAAGGAAATTTGTGAAAGCTTTATCCAACATGTGGGTGACCACCCTATTTTAATGTCTTCTATACCAAGTATATTTCAAACCAGTAATATTTGTTTCAACATGGTTTTTGTCTTCAATAGAAGCCTTAAATTCTCTCATGGAAATAGTAGCATGAGATGGAACAATTTTCTAACTTAATTTATGAGTAGCATTAAAGTCCCCAATCACAAACCATAGCGAAATGATATTAGTATCTAAATAGGTAAGGTCATTCCAAAGAGTCCTAAAATCTATCTATCTATTCTTTTCATAACCAAAATTAAATAATGAAAGAGTTCCATCAATAACAAAGTCACATAAAAATACTCAACTCGAAAACATTAAAAAAATTTACATTCTATAAATAATAGTGTGAGAAGATCTAGAGGGATTCACCATAGGAGGATTTTTTGGTTCACCTATAAAAGAAAAACAATTCTAGAAAAAATTGGAGTACATAGAAGAAAAATTATTTTTGGGCATAGAAATAGAAAATAATATTGTACGATAAGTGTTAATCATTGTTTTTAAAACCAATAAACATGTTTTATTTTGAAATACCATGACAATTCCAGAAATTAATCTCCATTTAAACCTAATTTTGGAATTAGAAATCACTGTTTTGTTCGTTCAGTCCTTTTTCCTATAAGATCTTCTAACCTTTATAGCAGTGTTTGGGCGGGTTTTTTTTTCTTCTTACTTCTGGTAGTAGGGGGATTTTGAGTTACCTACCTTAGAATTCTCCTTAGGATGGTCGAGTAAGGAGGCACTCATAGGTGAATACATAGAATTCATATTAATAATGTTAGTATGATTTACATTTTGAGTAATAATCATCTTCTAAGAGGATGCATAAATGACATTATAATCATTAGCTTTAGAACAACCTACATAATGACTGACAAAAATTAGAGAAGGTGTACCTGATTTATTTATAGAATTTTTTTTCTTTTGTTAGATATTGTTTATAACTTAAATACCTGAACCAACTTTCTACCGAGAATAATCTTTGAGAAGCTTTGGTATGTCTTCCAAACCCTATTGATCTTGAGTAGTCATAATTGAATTACCTTGTTTCTTGATTACTCACATTTATGAAATTATGTTGTAATTTACTTCATCATCCACACGTAGGGATATAAGATCAATCATACAAATGTTTTTATGCTATGGGACATTGTACAGAACATAAGGTGTGTTGTCATTCTAACCTACGGTTTTTCCAATGGTGATCATAGGTATTTCACCCTTGCATCCTAATTCAGTGCATTTGTTGATAAAGAGAGCATGTCTCTTACATAGAAGGATTCAATGTGTTATAGCAGTTACCATATTCCAAAACCTTAAGGTCTTGATGGGATTGTTTAATATTATCCAAGACTAGATTTTTTTCCCACTAATAGGAATTGTTCTTTAGTGACAATATCTTCATCATTAGCTAAATCTGCCTAATATTTAACCAAATTATCCTCTAAGGGGGTCAAGATTTTTTCTTTTTTAAATAGATTCTAGTCTTCTTCTTAGAGGTTTTAGGCATGTCCATTATGGGAGCCTTGTCTTTCTTATTTTTTATCATTTACTTCCATTCATTATAAATAGGTTGATTAACTTGTTTCTTAACCAAACAACAATTTTATATTGAGTACTCAATAGTCTTACAAAGCACGCAGAACGGGGTTTTTCTCGCATACATAATTTTGATTTCAGTTTTATAAACATTGGCATTGAAGCTAATAGTATTGGGTAGTTTTTAATCAAAGTTAACTTTAACAATCACTCTCACATATATACCCAATTCATCATTGAAAGTTATTTGGTCAATTTAAAGTGAGATACAATGAATGATGCTATCACATTCAAGATTTCGGATGCCAAAAATACCAATTGATACCATGAAATTTAACTCATATTTGTGCCATGGTGTTTCTATGCATATGTGGGTTAAAGGCATAGTCCCCATCATGTAATCTAAGGAAACTCATTTTCAAGTTAATATTTATAGTCTTCCACACCATATCAATGTCCTACTGTGATTTTAATAGAATGTGAAAATAGCCTCTACCTATTGGTATCAATTTCCATTCCGTGAAAACCCAACTGTGTGCAATACGAGGTTTTAATTCGATCAAATTCCAAGTATGGTCACCTTTTAGATAAAAGATACACCCCATGATAGATAATTGACACATTTTTGCACACTGTTTTAGGTAATAGATATCAAAATCCACTATGAATCATTAATCAACATGTTTCTTGAAGATGGGGGGCTTTAGTGTAGTTGATTTTTGTAGATATGTTCATTTGAGAGCATCAGGGAAAGAAATCCATCTAGATCGTTCCTCAGGAGAATGTCTAGGGTTCTCCTCCATGATAGCAACCTCCCAATTCTCTTTAGTTTCACCCATTGTAATGTATTATTAAAATTGTAGGTCAAATGATGACATTATCACAAGGATATTTGTAATAGAAATCGAAGATCATAATAATAATCAAAGGATATGGTTTTTAGGATTCACATTCATCATTTATCCCAAAGAGTATCTCTCCATCTATACATCTAAAACTCAAAAGAACAGGGTAGGTGGTCTATGTATTTTTCTCCATGTTTATATATTTTTATAAATAACTTTTTTATGTTGAACGTTAGCCATTATTGTGTGATGCCAAAGAAATGATTTCCTCGATCTATATTGATTTATGCATCATGTGTAACACCCTTCGATCCTTGTTTAGTAAATTAGGGATTCTAATCTAGATCACAAACACCATGTGGGTGTGCGGGGTTAATTTTACCCTTTAAAATTAATATTTTAAATTCCATGATTATGTTTTAAGCATTAGCCTTTGATTAATAATGGAATTCAATTGGTAGTTCTTTTTTCCAATAGATAACGGTACCCCTCTATGTTCAATGATGAATCCTCGTGTTTCTTTTAAATGTTATAATTTTTTCCAAAATTAATTCTTTAAATTGAACTAAGTTAAGACACTTTTATTAGGAACATTATTATACTCAATAAATTGTTTGATAAACAATGTCAGGTTTTTATAATAAACTACCTCAGATGAGGTGAAATACGTTCTAAATTTCAGAATGTGGCTTATTTATTTATATCAAATAAGTTTTATGGCACTAATTTTTCCCTAATCCTTCATGTAGATGTGTGATATGTGTCATTTTAGTACATGGCTTCCTTGATGTTCTCAAATGGATTATTCATCCTTTTAGATGAATGTTTAATGAACCAACGCTCTTACTAAGTCCTTTCTTCCTTTCTAAATGGGATTTCCCAAGTACACAATTTACCGAATGACCATGGGACCATCTAATTCCCTCTTTGAACCTTATAAAATACATATCCATGTTTTGATAAATTAAATGAAATGCGATAAATGGAATAACATTTTTATAATGATTTTCCTTCCATGATTCAATTAAATGATTTATGTGAAATGTAATTGAATTGGTTGGCACCACCACAAATTGTTCTACAATTGTGATGCACTTAGTTATGATTGGGATTAATAAATTGAAATAATGAGAGGTAATGTCTCTTGGATATTGTGATAATTAAATGATTATGCCGTATACATTTGATATGGAAGAAGGGAAGGGTTCTGTTGAGAATGGACATATCAGGCTCCCTTACATCGGGCGTCAAACATGATGTATCACACCATTAACACTATGCGGATAGTGGGAATGATGCATTATTTCCATTGTAGATTGTTGACATGATGGCACACACACTATTTTTAGAGTGTTGACATGACAAAAAATTCACAATCTTGAGTAATGATCATAACATCTCCCCCTCATTATGATATGTTGGAAATTGATCCTTGTCTTGAGTTTATATGCTCATTTAGACTGGTTATGTATGACTGAGATATGTCGTTGTCATTCCAGCACCTAGTATTCATGGTATATGTCCACCTATATTTGAATTTAATTGGACCATATACATGGATATAATATATACTATACTATATATATATATATTACTACATATAGTTACTTATCATACACCCATTCCGGTTGTTTTCCAAAGTAGGTAGAGTCTCCATGTTTCCTTTAGAAACATGAGCAGTCATGTTGTTATTTTCTTCATTAATGTTATTGGTTTTTATAACTACACATTTCTTTACATTATATTCATGGACAGGTTTTGTCAGTAGACACTATGGGTTGTGGCCTACTGGTATTTTATCTCATACCCTCCTCATGATTATATTAGACTAGGGTACGTGAGCCAGTATCATGATTGTGGGGCGTTGGAATATTGATTATGATGAAATTCTTGTACCTGGGAGTTAGTAGAACAAGACTAAGCTGAAGCTAGATATTCTCATGAACACCACCTTCAGGGATTATTTTTTTCATTTCATTATTCATTTGTTGCTTGTATCATGATTCCTGATGTGTAAATACTATTTTAGCTTATGTGTCTTCATTTTGACATGCCTGAATTGGGGAATATTGGCATTGACCATTTTGATTAAATTATTATTATTATTCTATAACTTTTTCATTCACATTGTTCTACTCTATTCATAAGGGTAATGTCTCCCCACTATAACCTCATTAGACCCTCATCGCCAGTTGGTAGCATCTGGCATATGGGGAGGCGCGCTTAGGGCCATATGACCCACTAGACCGGCTGTTAGATAAGTGTTCAGTCAGGTTAGGAAGTTACACCACTTTTAGCCCTCCTAGGAATACACTGAGGTGAAGAAGTAACACACAAGTCAATCATCTAGTAGGCCCCATGTTCGAAACAATCACCAAGGTTATAGAATTCGAATTAAAATTGGATGCATTTCCACATAATATCATAAAAGGATTGATAGATAAGATAAACAGTCATTGAACTGCTATTTTATATATAATTAATGAAAAAAATATAATACAAGTGGCATACCATATGGATGAATATAAAATAGATTAAAATAACCCCAATGATAAAAAATACAAAATTGAATCATTTGTAAGCAACTAAAACCACCCAAGATCTAAGAAATTATTTTTTATCATAATTCCCAAATTCATCCTTGAAACCTAAAAAGTAGATAATATAGAGATATGGTGAGTATTACATCTATACTCATTATGATCATACACTTGGTCTCTCATGGAAATTTAAAAATTTCATATTAATACGTAGGTGAAAAAAAAAATAACTATTTTTCACCCACATAGGTAAACTAGTCCCCAATCCTCACTAAGGATCACTCACAAAATAATTAATCTAAGAGAAATAAAATAATAAATGTATTTATATAATCGTAGGTGCCCTGAAATTTCTATGACATTTTATTTTATAACTACCCCAATAAAAATAAACCATTTTATTTCATCCCTAACATATCCACTAGTAGATGCAATAACCATATATATTATCTTATGACAGCAACTACATATGATATCTCATATCACCAATTGCATATCATGTCTCATGGAACCAACCACATATCATATATCACACCATGTAGCTAGATGTGTATGATATCATGAAAACATAGTGCATAAAACTAATTTCATCCTATTAACACATATAATACCCACAACATATGAAATCATCCATAAACGGTATCACTAGAACCTACTGCAGAAGGGAGGGTGGGGGAGAGGGGGTAGTCAGTCATATATATCATTCCCATACTAATTTTTTGGGAAAATACACTCCCATGGACTCTAATTGTTATTAAGGTTATCCAACTCGGTTGGGTGCATATAAATTTTTTAATAAATATATGTAAGTAATAGTCTCACACAAGCGCATAACTACTGGTTCACATAAGAAACACTGTCACAACCACTGTCGATACACAATCGATGTCGTGCGACCAAAGACTTCCTCTAAAACTAAACAATTTACACATAAGAATCAAACAAAGGGACACATCCTAAGTTAAATTTCCATTTATAGGAATAAGATATCATCCAATGATATTTATTCATTTAGTTATTTATTTAAATCCACACTAGAAACTTTTTTACAATAACCACATTTAAATATGTCAATACTATTATTAAACTACTACTGAACTATTATCAAGAAATCATCATGTTGAACCACCAAATCACAACCAAGGACATAAAGCCTAAAACAACCATTTCCACCAAGACTAACATAACCAAGGCCACCATGACACATATAACCAAGGCTATATATCCACACACAAAAATTAAAGCATGAAACGGGTTTATCAGATCAATTATTTTTATTTTTTCCATTAATAATTTATCAATTTAAAGAGTATTGTCAAATAATTTCATCATTATATGTCTACATCCAATAATAATCATACAATAAAAAATAGCATTAGTAATATCAAGAAAATTGGTAACCAAATTCACATCACATCATTCCCTTTAAATTTCATTAGTCTTATTTATCATCTATGTTATTCTAATTCATAGCTTCCAGTCAAGGGGGTGAAAAATCATGATAATATAACTGATGCATAGCAATGGTAGGGAACTCAAATCAGGTAAATTGATATAATCATTTTAACTCTCTTTGTAAGGAAAATGATGAGATGGTGAATTATAAGACCAAAAATATACAAAAAATCATCGCATTATACTAAAATGGAGAAATATATCATAAAAATCAGATCGCAAAAAATCCGCAACATTCCAAAACATTGTTTTTGGGAAATAATCAACGAAATAAGGAAAAATTAAGAGATTAAAGTAATAAAAATTCACCCAAAATCACCAATATTGATTCTTTAGATGCTGTGGTTGAACGTCAAATTTCATATGTTATTAAGGATCCCAAAATCACCTAAAAATGCATAAAGATATATGTAATCAAAGATAGATTGTGAAAAATCAAAGGGAGGATGTTGTTTATTAGAATCATGGAAATTTCATGATTCATGACATGAATGGATATATTACATAAAAATCCATAGATGGTTCACATATACTAAGTAAAAAATTACTTTATCCAAAAAAAACCTAGGGTAGTTTCACATCATGAGTATATAATTTCATTCCATGAAACCTTCAAATATAGAACCCCCAAAACAACACCAGGAACATTCATAGTGTGAACAAAATTTCACACCATGAATCAAACCCATGTTGAGATTCTAGAAACAAATATTTAATCCACCATGAGAACATAATTCATGTCCTGAATTGGTGTTTAAGGGAATGAATCACCTCCTTTATTTTTTATTTAACTCCAGCTACCCTTCACCCTTCCTTATACCCATCTCTATGTTCCCAACACCCAGAACTCACAATGGGAATGAAGTTTCTGTATTATTAAATTCCAACTATGTGTTTTTTCTACGCCAAGAACATATAAGTGGAATTAGGGACATCTTATACAAATTTAAAATTATTTTTTATTTTTTATTGATTATACGTATTTGTTGTTGCTTTTTTTATGTTTTATTTATTTGATCTCTAATTAGAAATATAAAAATATTTTCTTAACCTTCTTCATAATCAATCATATAACCAAAAATATGTTAATAATAAATTTAGAAAATTATAAGACACTATCAGAAGGTTCCTAGGGTTCTATATAGATAACACAAGACTGTATGAAATGTGGACCATTGTGACACAACTTGTACCTATGTTCATACACAAGGAAGATCCACAATAAATCTAGATCATATTCTAGTAAATAAATATGGAGGGAATTAATGAACATCACATATTGACTAGTCTATCATAGAACATGATTTATCAGATTACATTTTGTATAGCTGGTGTATACACAATGTAGTCTCAACATATTCAAAATAGAATTCGTTGAATATGTGTTGTCAATAGCATGTCATGTATTTATGACCTATCACATGGGACTATTGACCATTGAAAATAGAGGACACATGACATGTAGACTTCATACATTATGTTTTTCTAATCAATTTATATGGAAATAAAACATTAAAATTCCCCAGGTCTGTATCGTGAAAATCATTACATTTCATGTATATGTGTAACTAGTAATTTTTCACATATATTACATGTCATATATGCTATACCCATGAAGACAAGTTAAGTATATTAAATATTAATTATGGAATTAAATTCATCAAAATAGTGTGTGGCTGATGTACACACAATGTAAATAAATTTTATAAAATATTAACTACCAAATTAATTTACACATAAATAAAAATTGGTTACAATGTGTTTTTTTATTTAAATCATATTTCATATATCCATTAATGTATTACTTATTATTTTTATTAAATTTATAGTATTTATTAAATATAATAAATTTATTTGGCATGACATAATATATTCCAATTATTATGTGCCACATGGTATACATTACATACCTTATTAAATACTCAATAAAAGACCATTCAATGTATCAGATAGTTAGGATGGATATTTTTTATATTGACTCTTAGAAAAATAATATTTTTTTATTTAATTATAATTATGGAAATTCACTCCATGTCTATTGAAATAGTCAATAATATAAAAAATAATTATATAATTTATTTATTTGATTAATTTAATCTTGGTTATCTTAATTACAATAAAATAATTGATGTGGATTCTAGCTTGATTAAATTTTTGTACTCATTGTATATAGGTCAACATTAGAAATTTGAACTATATATGCCAATGTGGATATTTAATTTCATAATATAGAATTTTTTTAAATAATTTATTAAATTAAATTATAGTATGTCTTCATCCCCTACACAAATTATGTAAATGATTGTCTGCCCATAGTTTAATTTATATGAACCCCATAACTAGTATTTTGTTTCCAATTAGCTTTTGTGTGTTTAAATATTAAGGAATAGTGATCTCCTGTGAGTGGAGGAAATTAAATTTTATAGGCAAGGTGAAGCTAATTTGGGTGAATCATATGTGGATAGGTGAAATATTGTAGCATGAACCAATTTATGGTTCATGGTGTTATTACCTAAGGTCAAGGGTTATTTTTTCATCTTCATGATAAAAATACCATTAGAAAATGAAATGGATCATACCAATATTGTTATTATATTTCTATAGCATTGTATGGTTCACATAATTGTAGATAATTTATCATTATCTCATTAATTGATGAATTAACAAGAATGGAAGATAGAAATAAAATAATATCATATTGTGGGTAGAAATAATTAAGACATTGTTATTTAATAAAGTAAAATAAACTTCATATTAACAAGCATGTAATAAAGATAAGAAGTAAAATTTAATCATATAGTACAAATCACTCAAAATAAAATATATTAAGTCTATATAAAATTCCATTACATGGGATTAAATGGAATCACAGTTCAATGTATTGGAACACCCTCAATTGAGGTGATTTAAATTATAGGGGACATTATATCTTGTGTTTTAGTTCATTTAATGTATTCATCATTAAGGTGTGATTATCATTATGAGGCATAGTATAACTAGTTGGGAATTGTTAAGGATATCTGAATAAAAAATTTAGGATAGGGAAATCCACTCAATGAAACAATAAACATTGATTTAAGGCAGTTAGAATGTTACTCCTACCAAATTACTATTGAATATCCATTTAGACCTCCATCTATGTTATGAGATGGGGTATATGGATTTTTTCCACCAAGATATCTATGCGACATGATATTCCAAATCCAATGGTGGTGGATATTTTGATTAAAAATAATTGTGTAATATTAGAAAATAAAACTTATTTCATCACATCTATGGTAAATAATATAAATTCTGAAATATATTTCTAATTGATATTATACTTTTAGGGTGATATATTCATAACACTTTAATTAGTTTGTGCAAATACCAGTTCCTCACCATTACATATTTACATATGTTTTACAGTTTTTTATACATTGTACTGCTCTAAAATAATAATAATATGTTCTAGAATCCCTTCTACAAATTAAGAAACCTCAGTGAGTGTGTAAAGGTGTGAAGGAATACAATATGTGGTATGTGGGGATGAAACATCTATCTATTGCATTAAGATAACATTTATGTCTAAAAAACTAAAAATGATAAATTAGGGAAAGGATTCTTAAACCATGTAATATTTTCTCTTATCTCAGGATAAGAAGAAAGATAGGCCTGAATAAATTATATTTTCACTACATTGTACATATGTAAATTGGAAGAGGATACTTTTCTATTGATCTTTTATTTTATATTCTAAATTAAATTGACCAATTAGCAATGTTTGAGATTTTAAATGGTTAATAAATTTCCCATTAATATGATATTATCCTTATCTTTTATGTTTCCTTACTCATATAGTATTATTAGGAGAATATTATAGATTAATAGATCTATAATATTTTGAAAAAGCTTCACCAGGGATATATGGGTTCTAAGGAACTCGTTTCCACAGCCCTTATAGTGAAAAATATGAAAAATAAAGTGTAAAAATCTCATAATTGATTTTAATAAATGTGGTCTTTATGTTATAATTTATTCAGAAAAAATATTTAGATTTAGTTAAATAAAAAATAATATATTTTATTTTCATGTGGTATGATGTAAATTTTTATTAAAAAAATGTTATTAATATAAGAAGACAAAATAAATTAAACATACATAAAATATACTAGTCATGGATTATAATTTTTTACAACTTAGGTACTAAACAATGTATTTAATTAAAATACTAAAATAATGAAATAACCATTAAAAGAAGTGTGGTGTATTCTCCATGTTGTCTAACAAGGGTGATTCCTATATCATCCTAGAGAAGAACAAGACTTCAAAAAATAATTCTAAATTCTCCTAGAGGCTAAAATGGGTGGTCCTTATGTCATTAGTAAAAATTTCCCAACTTCTATTCACTTATTATATATATTCTAGATGAATTGTTTTTTTTATGTATTACCTATAAATTTACCATATTGAACTTCTTGATACAATGAGAATCTATTTATTTTTTAAATTTAAGTTTTTATTGGAGTCTATATATAATTTAAAATTCATTAATATTAGACTCATTGATATCAAATGGTATCAATAAATGACAAATATATTTTATAATACTCATAATCAGTTCTCAAAAGAATAAATATTTTTCATGTATAACTGATAATAGTTGAAAAATATATACAAAAAAAGTGTTTATGAGCAATTATTTAAAACCCATGGTACACTAACAAACATTCTTATCATGATTAAGACAATTAATACATCAGGAAAAAGTTTTTCCACAAATTTTCAAGACATAGTTTAGCTACACATTTTTAACTATTACAATTTTAATCAAGATGTATATTCGTATAATTTTCCTAAAATTAAAATATTAAATTTTATGAACGATAAATGTATCTAATGAATAGACTTAGTAAAAGATACAAGACCTGAGGAGTTTGTATGTGAATATAAATCTTAACTAATTTTTCATCAATAATTAAATATATTGTGAAGACATTACTAAACTAACATTACATATTCATGTCATAGAGATGGTAATAGTACATGGGAGATCAAGGAAGAGTCATTTAAATATTACAAGTCTATATTTATTCTTTTCTAATCATATTTCAAATAATATTAGAATAAAAACTAATGATATTACAACTAAATTGACCAAATTAAATTAAAATAGTAATTATATTTTGAGAGTCTAGTATGCCAAATATTATGGTTTTCTCATTTAAATCATTTTTTATGTATTGATCATCATAAAATACATGTAAACTAAAACAAAAATTACATATTAATTAACTATCCAATAGCTACAGAGGATATTATCAACCCCATGATAAAAATATATATTAATCAGACCAAATAAATAAATATATTGGTTGAACATGACATTTAAAATAGTTGGAGTAATCAAGGAATTAGTTAAATCCTGGATTTGTATTCATATATTGTAATAAGAATAGTAATATCCATAATTTTATGGGGAAGGGTTTTTTAGATACGGATGCTTTATATGAAAGTAAAAAATATATATTATTGGTTTTATATGTTCATCATGTTGGGTGATATATATTACTTAGTAAGAATAATAAGTCCAACAAAAACCAGTAAGTGGCAGCCTAGCTTTGTTTGACCATTAAATTTGAAATTAAATATGCATTACTTATACAAAAATATAGTTTATATTATTAGTTGTCTCTAAATTTATGTGAATTCATTGACATGTATTCAAGAGATACAATATATGGATGTACGTGTTTAGACCAATAAATCATAAATGATTAAAAGATATTTTTAGAATCAATACATGGCTTATGAAAATACCTTATCACTAATCATCAATTGATGTTCTATTCAAATTTAACTTTTCACAACTTTGCTATAGTCATTTTAATTTGTATTAGATGTCAAGATAATTTTCTTTAAAAGAATACTTATGGTAAATTTCTATTTGACATTGCTGAGGGGTGGATAAATTCAAGAAATACAAATAAATAAGTTTCAATGATCAATTTAATAATATGAACAAGAATAATTATCATATATCATTCATTTTCGATTAGTGTGTTCCTAAACTTATTCAAAAATATAGTGGTAGAATTATAATTTTCATGTATTATATATCTAACAACCTATAGAAAATAAGTTATTAGAATAATAGTTAATTTAGAGTAAATTTAATTTGTTTCATATAACTTAATAATACATCCTTGTTTTAGAGACCATGTTATATTATCCTAAATTAATTTTTTCATAATACAAATCATAATACATTATCGACATAGTATAAATAATACATAATATAATAATTGAATGAAACTTTTCTAGTTTCCCATGGTTTTTTTGTGATGTATAGACTATATATGACATAGAGTATATTCGAAATATACCCCAAATTCCATGTTATTAACATAGGTAACATATTAATTATATATAAATAATAGAATAAAAATTTCAAATAAGTCTACAGTAACTACAGAGCGGGTCATCAAAACACTGTGATGGTTATTTTTGTAGAAAAAATAAATGTGTTCTTGTAAATTGGTGAAATGGTAATAGTGATTCTTTAGAGGATATAAAAATGGTCTTCTATAGATTATTTAGTCTAGTATCACATTATGAATTATGTAATATACAATGTTTTAGGATGATACATCTATTAGTCAAAAAATCTACACTAGGCCGAGTTTGTTGTAGTTGTAGATTTATCCTAATAAGAATTTTTAACAACATTTTGTTCCTGGTTTCGTAGTTTAACTTAGATCTTAATGATCAATCATATCCTGATAATAATTTAACTATTGTGTTATCCAATAAATCATTGATAACATAGAACAAAAATTCAAACTCATCCATATCATTATCTTTGGAGGAATTTTATCTATTAGAAGATTTCCTGAGATTTAGATAAGAAACCAGTAGTCTGGTGGGCTCTTAAAACATACTCATATCTCTGGAAAGTAATATTTATAATGTGAGTATCATTCATTGAGTTCTTAGTAGTTATATCTGGTGAAATTGGGAGTTTATTAGAGTCACTTTCTTTAAAATTAATATATACATTTGATTTCTATAATGTCATGGTGTTGGATATTCTTTAATATATCATCCCATGAGAAATTTATCTTCTACATTTATGTGATCATTTCCTAAGGGTACCTATCACACTAAAATTTCATAATAGTTCCCCTTTATGTGGATACCCTATGGGTATTATAACTATATTCATAAATATATATTTTATATGGTTAGATGATATAATTTTGTATGAAACAAATGATATATGATATCAGTGGATGAGACTCATAGAACTTTGGTACATTATCTCATATTATACACCCTAGGTAATTCTTAGATGATGAGATTACAAGAACATGACCTAATAGTAGGAAATATTCCTTCTTCTGTCTCAATAGATGTTCCCATATTCAAACATGTGTATTTGTCCTTGGAATTTTTTATTTATATTAATGAATATCATGACTCATATACTTTTATTTTTAAATAAAAACAATGATGATAGATTCTAACAAGAAGGTAGGTTACATTAGGTACATCATGAGTGATATTTAATTAATGAATAATCCAAAAAATGATTTTTTACCGTAAATTGTTTAATGGTTTTGGATATATATAGATACCTGTGATGGGAATGGAACATATTGATTATATAAATGTCCATGTAAAACTATTGTCATGTACATTTCTTGATGATCAAGAAAGAGGAATCAGGCACACAGATTGATGACAACGGTATGTTGACTTATTATTTGGAGATATCCTAACAAAGGTATTATGTTGCCTAGAGTTTTTCCGTATGTGGTTATTGTCATTATAGAATTCCAATTATTCTTTTATGGTTTCCTTGACTTGTTTCAAGTTGATAAAAATTAAAATTAAGTTACTTTTCCTAAATCCTATAATAAAGAGCCTATAGGGACACACAAAATGTTTATTTAGATCCTTAGTTTAAATATATTAAAATTTAACATATTGAATAAATATTTCCATACTGAATGGTTTAATAAATATTAATGTTTCTATTTATTGAAAATATTTGATCACTAGTTTTTCATCATAACAATTTTTATCTAAATCTTCAATAAATGATTGTTTTAATCTTCATTGTGAGTGATAAAATTATAGTATTAATTATTTTGAGGACAAATAATATTTTCACAGGATATTTTCTCTAGAATAAATAGTGACTCTTCTTTAACAACCTCTTATGAGTATAAAGATCATGATAAATTATTCCAAAAAAAATTATTTATTATGGTGACCATCAATGAATGACACAATCACCAAAATCATATTTTTTATAACTTGATGACTTCTATGGTGATGTTTAGAGGTTTTCAGTGCTTGTATAGATTATCGCTCAAGGGATTACACACTTGCATTAACTCACTGCATTTAAATAGTGACAAAAAGTTGCCTATAAATTCATCAATGAAGAATGAAATTAATTTTAATATATTTATTTATTCAAATAATAATTATAAATTATATGATATGATCTAAAATTCTTGGTTTTGATGTTAGAGTCAATTAATCTATAATTTAGTTATATTTGTTGTGATTTTCAACATCATGTATATATTTGATTATTCATTAATTACAATTAAAAAATGAGTTGGCTACTACCCACTAGGTCCATCCAATATTCCTTGAGTACATAATGTATATATAGATAAAAATACTTGGCAGTTATGAAGATATATCAAGATAAAGGTTTTTTTAAATTAATTATAGAAATTAACTAGGATAATGTTGTGATGTTCATCAATAATAAAATAATTTCTTAATTTTATTTATAAAATTCAATATAGAGAATTATTAAAATGGGTTTTACAGCATAGATAGGATGGATGTGACTCAATTATGGTTTAGAGAACTCAGAATTAAATATGATGAAGACATGTATTCCAGTGAAAAAAAAGTAGTGGTAAACAATTATGTATATAAAATAAAAATGAAACTTATTTTAAGAAAATTAAAAAGGTAGAAGGTAAGTATATTGAGAAGCATCATATATACTGTTTAAATTATGTAGCTATATTAAATTTCATAATCAACATTCCAAATAAGATAGGTTTCAAGTGTGAGGATGATATAAAAATGAAAAATCATCGAAGAATAAAATAAGAAAATAGATCCATATAAGAAAAAAATTTATCAAGTGGAATTAAATGTTTTGTATAGAAAAAAATTACTAAGGAGGAAACAATAATATAGTTACTCATATTCATGTAGTAAAAAATAATAAAATTATATTAGAAAATTAAAAACATATTGTATCATATTTATATAAAATAAGAAAACATAATTGGTGAATGAAAATTTGGAGAAAAATATAAATAGAATATATGAGGAAGTTTGATCATGAGGCTTATATTTAGAAAAACACACAATTGAGGAAATAAATTATGATGTTTATTAAATACAATGGAAATAATATTGAATAAGAAAAATATTCCATAAAAAGGGAATATAAATATATGGAATATAGTGAATGATTCAAGAAAAATGTTTCTAAGAAAGAAACAATACTAAATAAATATAGTGATAAAATGGATTTTAGAGAAGAATATTTAAACATGATTTAATAAAACTCTATTGATGACAAAAAATATATGAATAAGATAAGATAGGTCTTCAAAAATTCATGAGAAGTAAAATATGAATCGCCTTGAACTATTTAAAATATATTCCCAATGATGAATGTTAACTCAACACATCCAATAAATAAAATAAAATATATTATTTCAGACAAATAATTTTCTAATAAAAAAATATTTTCATGTTTGGACTATGAAGTATGGTGGGAAATCATTTTCTATATCATAGAAAGACATTAATATCTCAATAAGATCACAATCTCTAAGAAAAAATGATTAAAATTTTTTAAAAGATCTACATCAAGAGCCTTTTGGATATATATTTTATTAATTTTGGGAGAAGAGATTCATAGGTTAGTTATACAATTTTATATTATTTAATCACAAATAATATTTTATTGGATATATTACTCCAGTTTAATTTAAAATTCATAAATCATCTGGGATTAACACTAAGAATATTTTAAGATAAACTCAATATAAGAGAACTATGAAAAAATTATATTTATCAAGGATTTCAACAAAAATAGGTTTTACTATTTAGAAGAAAAATCCAGATGTTATGACCAAAAAAGTTATTGGTTGAAATTTTTCTAGGCTACTATTCCTGGAAATTTTTTTACAGTGATAAAAGAATGTTATTTTAGAAATAAAAAATTAAATCACTTAATAGTGAAGCTTTGTTGACACATTACAAGAGAAATAAATCATTGATTCTTAATAGAGGTTATAACTCACATTTGACCAGTGATACAAAAGTATTAAAAGTTATTGATGATCATGAATGAGGTGTAGTTTATTTTTTAGATTGTATTTATATAAAATTATAATATTTTAGATAGTTTAATTTCATATAGAAAAGATGACATTTAGAAATTTGGTTTTTATTAAAGGGATTAAAAATAATCATTTGACAGTAAGCTAGCACTGTGATGATAGGAATGAGGTTACGTTAAAGAAATAATCATGTGTCAATAAAGGCTCAAATGATTTACGGATCATCTCACATGTTAAAAAATAACATCTTACAATTGGTTCCATAATTAGTGATCTTACTTATTATTTTTATTCGACTAGTGTAGATAAAAACTACTTACGAAAAATAATATGTGGACATCTTGGTAAAATAAAACAAGTAAAATCAAATTGTATTATGTGGTAAGTTATGCACCCAGATTAGAGATTGGGAGAGAGGTGTTTTTTTTGAAACAGATCATATGGTTAAATTAGTTTAAGGAGTACATAAAAAAGTTGATATTTATTTAGTTGTACCACTTGATAATATTTATACTGGCTCTATCATCCTATGTGAAAAAATCTACATTTGGTAATTTGTATTTAATAAAATTCAATGATGATTTCTATGATTACCCCAACTTAACATAAATAAATATTACACCATTTTACATGAATATTAATTAAATTTCATTGAAAATCAAACCCTAAATACTATATTTTTTCTGTATTTGTGTATTTGGTGCGTAATTTTTTTTAAAACTATTTGAATATTTTTATACATCCACGCCACATTAAACCCCTTCTATACATATCATGTTTTATAATATTCCTCATAAATAGGGGAATATAAATATTAGAATGGGGTGACCTCAGATGCTCAATAAGGGTAATAATAATAGATAACAATTGAATATAATAAGTTTGAATAAGATGAACTCATTTTCATAAGAACATAATGATTATATATAGACATAACATAAATAGATCATACCCAATAAAAATAGAAATTGGAATAGAATTAGGGATGTGATACTTCTCATATATTATATGATGTAAAGAATAAGTGTGTGAAAAAAGAGTGAATATGCATGAAATAATATTAAAAATCAAAATATATGACATGTTTAACCACAAAGACATATCATTTCATAATAGACTAGGTTATCCACCTAATCATATCATAGTATACTAGGGATAACCATTGATTCCCCATAACCTCTGGGGATTCATCTAACCACCCACATCCTATATAATTTTTTACTTGGGATAACCAGCAGTTGTGCATAACCTTTCGGCCATATTCTAACCCCATGTCCCCCATCATAAACTGATGAGATATAAAACATTACAAAATTAATTAGCAGTTTTTAACTAAACCAGCCATTACATAATTTTCGGTCATACAAGTGTGTACCATAAGAACATAGAATCTTTCATAATCTCATCATAACATAAATAACATGTGAGAAATAAATGTGTTCTGGTGAGTATTTTCATAAAATATAATCATAATACATCAAGAAAATGATGTTTTATGGTGTCATTTGAGAATATCCCCAAAACCTATAATAAATGTCCAACAATGATGAATGAGTTGGAAAACACATTATAAGAAAACATAAAAACTACGTTGAAAAAATAAGAAGAAATGCCATTTAAATTTTTATAAACTTTTATTTCAAATGAAATATTTTTTAAATCTATGAGAATAGAATTTAATTTGGAAAACCATAAATACAAGGAAAGAAATCTTCATGAGAAACTAATAGTGAAAGTAGTAAATTTTGTTCATTTGAAAAAAGTTAAAAAATTATTCATTTCACATATTTGTCTAAAAAATAAAAGAAAATACATAATGAAACATTTAGAAAATGAAAAAATTGTATTCAATTATTTCATTTATAATTAATATAAATCCCAATATATATAAAATTAAGAATTAAATGATGTCTATATGATGAAATTTATAAAATATTATAAATAATATTAACATTTTAGCACCCTAGATCAGGCTGCTGACACTATGCCCGAGAGGGGACTCTACAACACCTTATGGAAGCCTCCCTTTATACCAAAGGCTTACTACATGTGGGGAGGGCCTAAAATTGTTGTAGGGAAATTATTCCATCGAAAAAATACCTAGGATTCATGACCAAATCCTACTTGAAATTTTTAATTCCTTGTTCCTATATCAGATATCCCAAAAATACTTACAAACAAAAAAGGTAGCTAAATGATCCCTAAAAAATATAATATAAAATAATATTATAGAGAAAGAAAAAATTATAATAGATATGGAATAGAAGAAAATTATAATAAAATAGGAACTATATAAAACTAATTACCTACTATATAATACATGCTAAATAATAACTAAATGGTCAATACAATGGCCAATGTCCCAAAACACATGCAATCGTACTTTTCCCACAACATCAATGAGATTTTCATTGATACCATGAGCCCATATTCAAGTGGTATATTTTACCAAAGAGAAAATAGTATGGTCTACCCATAAACATTGAAATCTATTTCATGTATGTATGTAGGGGTGAATTAAATGACACAGTAGGTATCCACAATGCCTCATCAAAAATATGTGAAACTATCCTCAATTTGATGTGGATAAAATACATATATATGGGGTAATTGATCCAATCCAACACACCCATATAGAATCATAATGCATATGTACATACAAGAATACCAACATCATCACCAGGTTGGTATCCAATGCCTAAAAGATCTCATACAGTACCTACTTTTGTTCTATATCAAAATCTATGTCATACCATATTTTATTCAAAACTTAATTAGACACCATGACAGGAGGGACATCTATTGGGAACATGGTAACACATGAATCCCAAGTATTGTTCATATCACTCAGTTCATTACCTCACCATGTCATCCAACCAATTTTATTGTACTTAGGTAGGTCCTTTATGTCACCCCAACCTATCCCCTTAAACATTGGGAGGTTTGCCAAGTCACCTCAACCCATCCCTATAGAGTTTGGGGAGGTAATCAGACACACCAACCCATCCCCATATATTTTATGGTTTTCAACATCAATTACACCATCTCATCACTATATTTTATAGGGAGGCCAATTTAATATAACCCGACCCATTCCTATACACAAAGGGAGGACATATTTGTCAAATAATCTACACATTTAGAAAACATTAAATATGGCACACAACCTATCTCTCAACTCATCAACATATCATCATGTAACTTGTCCCCAAGACCAAATCCCCTGAACAAACACCCACCTGATCCTTTTAAGAAAAACGGGTTTAGATACCCTCATAGTGGTGAATAAATGTATAAATAATATTTAAAAATTCATCCTACCCCACTATATATTTACCTCACTATTATTAGGATATATTATTTTTCTCATTATTTTTTATGTTTATCCAAAGAAAATAAATGGAATCTGTCAATTTCTCTTTTGATTATCTTTACCAAAAATATTTTTATAATAATTCCCACATAGTTAATAAATCAAACCCAAAAACAAATATTTCTAACGTGGTTAATCACTATGGGATCGAACATGAAGCATGCATATAATAGTGTATTGGTGTAGAAATATCACTATGTTCATTATTTATTAATTTCTAGATAGGTCACTCTAACCTTGACACAATGCCCATATAATAGTTTAGTATAGATTCACCTTATTCTCAATATATTTTCACAAACTCTTTACTCTTACACTCAGTTATCTAGAATGAAAAAATTGGCACATAGGCCAAAGAACCATATCATATTTTGTTGAGAGTTTCACTGAATGTATGATTCATTCATAAAAAATAACATGATCTTTCAAAAAAAATTATGAGAATCCCCCCCAAGATTCACCCTTCCATGAGAGGTCATGTAAAATCCTCTTAAATTTGGAATGTTCTTCAAGAGATGTAAATTCTTCTTCATTCCATAATTATTCGAAAAATACCATTAAACTGCATAATGCATCACCTCATTCTTTCATTCACTACATAAAATATGCATGTGAATATACTCCTTATTCAAGTATTATAAGGTGGTGAATATCCTCTATCTTCTTCTCATATAAAATTCAAAATATGAAAATGGTACTATTCATATTGTAACACTTCAATTAAAAGCCCTGATATTATTAAACCCTTGAGCGTGAGATCACTTTAGTGTATCTCTTTACATGAGACCCAAATATTTAACCCTTACATGAGACCAAAGTTTTTATTGTTTTTTGGACCTTGGTGTGTAACCCCAACATGAGGCAATGGTGTGTATCTCCATACATCTATTCATGTAACTCAGATCACACTACTCCCTTATGCATATCTGTGATCACATGACCTAATTTACATCTCAAGAATCCTCTTATGTGATTCTACTTTAAAATTTAATCACATTCAATTCACATGAACTCCATTATATACTTATTAATATGTGAGTTATTTTATCATTTAATTCCCTTCATGTAAAATGAAATTCCCCCTTTTTACTTTTCCACAGATCAAGCCACATATGTAAAATCATTTCTACTAATAATTAAGAGTTATGTGGTATTTATAGTAATAAATCGACCACATTAAATCTAAAAATCCAAGTTATCCATTCATTCCACGACAATATAAAATTAAACATCTACCATATGCACTCCACATAAATTCCTCAAAATCATGAGATTGTGAAATTTTGCTTCACCTTAGACAATATCACTACCATTATTTTCATGATGTTATCTCATAATAAGATCCATTAGAAAACTTCTAGTCATTGGTATTCGAGTGACCAAAATCTGAATATCTCATTTCCTTCCAAATATAATTCATGCACATCATATTAATTTAGTTAAATATCATAATTAGGATACTTTCGATCATCACTTGATTCTGAGGGAGATCGAGACACATCCACCATGGCAAGCATTTCTTTTGTGAAATCATTCGACATAAGTTATCAGATAATCTACCATGATTTATGTGTTCATGTGATTCATTGTATTTCACATTATTGCATTAGATTATTTGGATTTTGGACCATGTGGTCATTTTTTGTTATACACTATGTTTTCTACAAAAACAATTCTCCCAAAAACAAAAAAAAAATCATCCATCCTTTTCCAATTTTCCATTGTCAACAATTTCTAATGTTTTGAAAAAAAAACAACAATACAAAAAAACCATCAAAATGGTTTTTTTCCAATACTACCCCTTAATTTTTATTGACAATAATTTAAAACTTCAAGAAATATATATCATCTAAAACATCCCATATTGTACAAGTAATTCCTTAACACATAATTTATGACCACTTGATTCATTCTTGACATAAGAAATACGAGTAGCATACAATGTTCATCTAAAAATCTCATAATTCCCAAAAATTTCTTTATAACCATTATCTATGTAACGCCCCGACCCCAGTTACCTAGAGTCGGTGCATTAATTACATAACATTGGCATGATCACAAGAAAGATCAAATCTCGAAAGACCGATTAGTTTAGTAGCCTTGGAAACACTAGATATAATCATAAAGTTTTACATTACATTTCAAAGTGAAAAAACTACTACAACAACAAAGTCTTCATATCCACACTATTAACCCCTCATAATATCCCTGCAAGTCATTCATAATTTACTTCTTCACTACCTGGGAAAAATAAAACATAGAAAAGGGGTGAGCTCAAATTCCCAGTAAGGATAACAATATAGCGGAACATTCATAATAAGCATAAACATTTAAGGCAATGAATTACTAAAACAAAAGCCTTTTAAAATTGAACTTCAACATAGTATGGAAAAAATAAAAATGAAATAATGCCATTTACTTATTCACATGGATATTCTACTAATCGAATAATCACATGCAATATCAATAACCACTTTCATAATGTTGGAATGCATAATGCCAGACTATCATAACCACATAGCCAAGGCCTCGTGCCAAGACTACAAATAAGATTTTGTCAAGGCCTTGTGCCAAGACACTAGTTTGTCTCATGAGACCTACCGATGCATCGAGGAGCTATAGCGGGCTCCACCCGTCACTTATTAAGTCCAATGCATTCCCATATGAAAAGGTTTAAACATAACATAAACATTCGTATTAAAACTAGCATACGAAATGTCAATAATTTCACCATAAACTATGAATGGTATAAAAATAGCACATCCATAGTCAAACATATCACAAAACCTTCAATACAATATAGAAGTTTTGTATCATAATAAATCAACTTCAAATAATCTTAAAATCCATCAAAGGATGTTGACATAGATGAAATCAAAATTCTTTTTAAAGAAATATCTCCTTTCATTTTGAAACCATTTAAGATCCATATAAAATAAAACATTTTCTTTGAAAATATTCTTATAAGCTTGTAAGGAAATCTTTGAAGATTTTATAACGGCGTAAAATAACCGCACCCGCCGTATAAGTTAAAAAAAACATTCTTACCTCAATTCTATCGAAAAGGTTAAAAAGGACCTTGTTTTGAAAATGACGGAAAGATTCCTTTATAAACCTCTTATAAAAAGTCAAACAAGGGTATAAATGACTTTAACCCATATTCTTGTAAATAGTAAAAATGTTTTGAAATACATTTTGAAGAAACATGGATGTGGATGATAACGAGATCCCAGTAGATTATTACGTATAAACAACCTCGGATAAAGAAGAGATTGTGAAATAACCCTTACCTTGTACTTTTCCTTGGTTGGGGTAGGTTAACCTCCTGTATAATGGTGAAATAGTTGTTATTAAATTATACAAGAATCATATATATTAATATGATATCATATATGATCTTTTAACATTGATTTGTTAATAAAATCTTAGAATTATCGTCGTTTCTGGAGTTAACTTACTCATTTTCTTTTATATGTTTTGTTACATAAGCCATGGTTGTTGTATCTTATTCATATCCAGAATGATATACAGTCCTTAAACATCATTTTTAAATCATCAAATGATAATTATACTTGAATGGATACGATGGAGAATGAATCTCATCGCGTTCGTGGAGACGGTAGTCCGTACGTACGCACGAGCGACAATATCATTCTTTTGATATTAAAATAATATATAAATGGATGGTATATCATATATACAGAATCATTAACATGTTATATTTATTATTTACATGAGTTACACATCATTATTATACCCATCCAAATAATATTATATTGAATAACAATTACACCACGACGTGGAGTCGGTAAGCCGTACGTACGCACGTATGGTGACATGTTATTCAAAGGGTGGATAGAATACTGAATATGATTGTACCATATTTATAATAACATCACAGTATATGTGAGATACTGGAGTTATTATTTCAGAATGGTAAGAACAAAGGAAGAAGAAGTGGAAGAAGAAATGAACTTAGAAAAGGGTGGTGAAATCATTACCTCTTCTTCGGGTTCTTCCTTTTGATTTGATCAAAAGGGCTCCTTAGGTTGGCTTTCTGATCAAACTAAGGCCTCTAGGTTGTAGTGAGGGATGTTGGGAGAGTATTTGGGCAGAGTTTGGCCGAACAAAAAGGCTTTGAAGGTGTGAAGAAATGAGAAGGAGGAGTGCCCTTTTATAAGAGGGGTGAGGGGCACCTTTGGAAAAGTTAGAAATATTAATTTATAATAAATTCATATTCGGTTTCTAATGGCTCCAAAATTGACTATTCAAAAATTAAGGTGGGGATAGGTCGAAAACAACTCAACCAATAGAATTTAGACAGGTTTGGGTACTTATATTAACCTTATCTTTAAGTATTAACTCTAAGTTAATTAGTTTCACTTTTACAATGTCTCTTTGTATTTTTATATTATATGGTTAATAAACTTACTATATACATCCAATCGACCCCCAAGTGGTCCATTAATGATTAACCTATCATAATATAAGTGTCTTGGCCGAACCTTAGATTTTTAGGAATTTAATATCAATTAATAATATAATATTTGTTTTAGGAACTCTTTTATGTCAATTTTGACACTATTCAATAGTTGATTTTTGTGAAACTCATAACAGATTGATTACTTCGAACAAAGTCAATTAAATCAATCCTAATATATCATATTATCCTATAAAATTAGTTTAATTCATTAAAAGTTTCATATTATATTTATTTGGGTATTTATAATATCAATTATTTTAATTTTTCACTATTATAGTAATTACTGCATCATCATTGTGTCATAAATAAAATAAATTATTTAATGTCTAAAAATTATAAATAAAATATCATTATGTAGGAAATCATTTTATCTTTCTAATGAATATTTATAATCTAAAATCCAACATGTATAACCCTATGTAAAAATTGTTCTTCTAAAGGATGTAAGCTTATGCCATTTTTATTTTTATTTTAACTTTATTAATATAAAGTGTCCCTACCACATACAAGTGGCTCCAAGGGGTCCCCAAATTGACCCAAGGATGCTCATGGTCGGGTATGTGTCCACCAATAAGGTTAGGACACGTTTTAGGGTAATTTTGTATTATTATAATATTATTTTTTTAACCCTTATTTACCGGATTTACCCTTAACCATGGTAAATAAAATATTTACCACAGTAATTATTCAAAATGTCTAAAAATAAAAGTTACCTATTTACACAATTTGGACATCCTGATTCCAAATATGGAATCCATTTTTCTAAATTCAAAACACAGAAGTGGCAGAAATTAATTTAAAATTAATTCCCGCTGTCAAAACAAAAAGCGTGTTTTTAAGAGGTAATAACTATCAAAAGATTGACACTTGTTTATGTTTGGTTTAATTGTAAAATTATGTCCAATGACCAACATTATATTAAATGGTAAAAATATATTCTAAATATACTTTAAAACCACTCAAATTCACAATTTATCACTATTAATTATTTTGATTAAAAAAGTTGTTTTTAATTAAAATTTAGTAATTTTCACTATTCATCAAAATATAAAAGTTATCTGAAAAGTACCAAAATTTCACCCTAGGCTAATTTCAATATTCCGAATCCAAAAATGAAGTACATTTTAAAATATAAAATATATATGATTTCAAAAAGTAGGTATTACTATTCACAACTGCTAGTTTAATTAGTTGTGGTGTGTGTTAAAACTCGACGTTGCGTACAACACACGCTACTGTTTTATTCAAAGGAAAGCGTACCGTGGAAGCTTGGGATGTTTCATTTTAAATTTTTTGATGTCTCCATTTAGTCAAAAAGTTTAAAATATTGTATTTAAAAAGGTTTCACTATCAAAAGTTGATAAAAGTGCAATACTAAAAATGAATCTGTTCTTGCATTATGACTAAGAAACTCATAATATGGATTCTAAAATTATAAGGATTATATAAAGTTTAAAATGTAGTTAATACTATTCATGACCTCTTTTAATGGTGTGACTGAACTCGGTGTTGCGTGTAGTGCAATTTATTGAATTATTTTTAAGAAATAACACACTCTGAAATCCTGGGGTGTTACAATCTACACTGAAATATAAAACACATGTCACCCTCATGGTCACATCTTATTGCACAACTATCAACACAAGGTATCATGAACCTATGATTCATCAGTTAATACCTTCTTCAGCTTTATCGTATTTTAAATCTCATTGTTTCACTATTCCCTCCATCAGCTTCTCCCCATAGGATTGATTCCTACATCATTTATCCCCCTTTTTCAAAAAAACCCAAAGGGGTTACCATCTCACCTTTGGGAGAGGTGGAATAATATCCACACTATTCAAGTGTGATAAAATTATGGAAATCCAAGATCTAGTTAGTTTAACTATAATATTTCATTATGTGATTCCATTAGGAAAATTTCTACAACCTATATTTTAGTAATTTCATACTCCATATTCAAAATACCATGATACACTCTCTCTTCCATATGGTAAAATAAAATATATATTTTAATAAAACCCTCATTTAATCAAATAATTTAACAATGTAATCTATTTTTATATATCTACTCCACCATAATAAATAATCAATCTGTATTAGATTTTAAAATATATTGTGTAAAACTTTTGGGAGCATATAGTTCTCTTCCAATTCTTGAAATATAGATATTGAGAAATTATCTCATGTCCTCATTTTCATGAACTACTTCTGAGCCTTTATGATTCCATATATTGGCATCCGAATAACAAATCTATTTTTTAACTATTTTTAGTTTTATCTATTGAAGCATTGGGCTTTATTATAATTTTTTTAATGGAATTTTTCACCTATTACCATATTTTAATGAAGGGTTCATTTTCGTCTTTATTGCTACACACTACATATATATTTGTTAAAAGTGAAATTACCTATTTGAATTAAGACATCGACAAATCTTATAATCCTAAAAAGTCATAAATCATTATAGGAAACAATTTTTTGGACCTATAAACACCAATTTAATCCATTTCACTAAATATGTTGCATAAATTCTTGAAAAATAACTTTGTTTCTTATATAAAATCATCCATTGATTTCAATAAAACATATGATATACTAATTGACACAAATAGTTAATGAAAAACTAATGGAATGAATTAGTATGAATGAACTCTAATTATTTATAGGATTCCTTTTGAATATAATGATAAATATAGTAGAGTGATTTTCACTAATTCTCCATGAAAATATCCATCCTTGGATTGATACTAATTATTGAGATCAACTGTTGAGTAGAAGATATATATTGAATTTCTCTTCAGAACATGGATAAACCTTCTTGGGAATACTATTGATCTCATAGAAACTCTTTGGTATCATAAACAAATCCATCTAATACAACATCATTTGAAAAAAATAGATTAACATGCAATAAATTAATGTTATTTATTCTCTCCTATAACAAACAAAGGTTTTGAAAATAAATATTGAATAAATGGAACACTGAGTCTCTACAAAACACCACTTTGTTATAACCTAGCTAGTAAACATAATTATTTCAACCTCTATGATTTGAAATTCAAACAATGGACATACACAGTTGCATCCCATATGATATTTAGAGTCTGAATAAAAAACTTAATTTTTATTGAATGGTAACATACCCTTATAGAATATTAATATGAATAGTAATATAACCCTTATGAATAGTAAATAATATTATTATTTTATTTTATCAAGGTAATAATATTATGAGATCTTGTTTGATTTTCCAATGTGATATAAAATGAAATAGGGTTTTAAAATAGTTATTTTTGAATAAATTGGGATTTTATTGAAAAATTAAATTAATAATATATAGAAAATTGTTTTCAAAAAATTGTCTTCATTTTTTAATTCTACACATCTAAAAATGAATTTGTTGAATTTTTTGGATTTTTCTTAAGATACATGATTTTTATGAATAGTAAAATATGATAATTTTTTATAAATACAAAATACATGATTTTTTGAGTCATAGGTGATTTAAAGTTTATATAAGGCCACATGGTTCGAACTCACATACACATATTACTATTCTTGGTCAGAAGAATCAATACTATTGGTTGTATTTGGAAAAATATTAAAATAATTGTTATGATATTCCAAAATTAGTCCACTCCTCCACTATAAAAACCCACCATCACACTCTATTAGCTTCCCTCCACTAAGCCTTGATGTTCCTGAAATTTATTCCCAAATACCCTTCCCAAGTCTCTCCCCACTTCCAAGACCTCCTAGTCTTTCAAAAAGTCCATAACCCCTTCCCTTAAATAGATTCTCAAGGTGGTGTACTCAATAGGTAAATTGATATTTAAATTATTTCATTATAATTTCAAGTTCATTTCAATAGTTATCCATTCCTCACCTACTCTATCTAAATCACCATGATAATTCAAGTATTATCTATATACTAGAATTATATCATGTTAATGGAATAACATTAATCAATATATTTGACATCTCGAATCCTCTTGGTCCATTACTTGGCCAAATTCTTGTGTTTGGGGTGTCTTGGATACTATGGGTGAATGAGGAGGGAATCAGTGTCAGTGTCAAGGTGTCACCATCGTTCCACCTGTCAGTGTCACCGATCAGTGCTACACCCAAACAATTCCATAGAGGGGTGTTGGGGTCCATTCCCCAATTTTCCCATAACATCTCTCATTAGTTTTAATAGAACATTTAGAGTAGTTTAATATGGGTTTTAAGGTCGATAAAGGATATTTTAAATCCCCTATGAGTCAGGCAACCCATGATTTTTCAAAATTTATTATTGTTTTAATTATTTTCACACCATTATCTATGTTTCAAATTACACCTATGTTATGCATTTTCTCAGTTTAAATGTATCCTATCAACTCTCCAATATGTGATAGTATATCTCTCTATCTCTGAGGGGATTATCAAATCTAAATTAATTCCAACATGTGTAACTACACAGCAGTGTGGTCAAACCACGATCCTCTTTTTAAGAACTTAGAGATTTCACATCTTGTAACTCTAGAATCGTGAATTTTATCGCACTAAAAACTTAATCTTCCTTTGTCACATTCATTACCATAGTGCACATATATTCCATCGTCTAGAGATGAGTCATTCTTATGTGAGATCCATCCTCTTAGGTTCTTCTTTAATTTTCTTGTCATGCGACCCCATTTCATGGAAGAAGGAGAAAACTTATATCATTCATCATCCATGTTGCAGTTTTCTTTTGTCTCTCTTTATTATCAGTCATGAGGGGTGGTTATGATGATGTCCTCTTGGGATGTAGATGAAACCATCATTAACCAATATAATAAATGGACTCTTAATGAATTAAGGGGTTGGAATAATGATGATGTTGTTGTATTTTACATTCTTTTTTGTGTTGTGAATTTTATAGATCATGTCTACTAAAAATAGTGGTTGTTGGTGGTCCTTTCTTTACACTGATGAAGCTTTGATATTTAGATAATCGTTTTATTGAATTAAAGTAACCTATAAATTTATTAATCCAATAAACATTGTTGATTAAATGGATGGTCGATGAATTAAAACCCTTTTTGATCACCTCGTTTAACCATACAAAATGATATAACATAATAAATGGTGTTAGATAAATCTGAATACTTCCTTGATTTGTTCGGGTGATATTCCTGGTAGTTCTGTTTAATTTTTGTGGGGTGACGTGGATGGGAATATAATCTCTGGTTGATAGTTTTCTGGTTTTTTAAACTAATTCCATGTAGAGCTGGTGGTAAATGTGCTGGAACCTGTAAGATGGGGCTTGGTTTTGATATAGTACTTCTAGGGATCTCAGGGATTCCATTGTTATGGTGTTTCTTAGAAGAGAATCGGGAGTGAATTTTTAACCACCTACATAGATTATTTTCTCTCAGTTGTTGTTTTGGCTTATGGTTATTCCTATTAGTTTCCCATTAGTGAAGGAATATATAAATGGAATAACATGATCCCGATAACGATAATGGGTAGGATGGGAAAATTGTTTTCCAGAAGATGGTAGTGCCCTGTTTGTGGTTGTTTTGTTCTTGTGCATGTAAGGAGGGAAACAAGAGTGGTTGTGTACAGTTTGGTTAATGGATTTAGGACCATTAGGTTGGGATGAGTTCTTGATTACCTATATATATAACTTTTAGTTCTTATGTTTCTTATACTCACCCCACCCATGTTGAGAACTTCATGTCAAATGCCCCCATTTTATGGGGGAGGGTGTTTTCCCAATATTCCAATGAATGCCTGGTTATTAGCTCCTTTCTACTCCCTCTCACAGGTAGCCCAAGACTCTTTGGGGAGGTTGTGATGGCTTGGGGTTCATTATGGCCCAAGTATCTTTGGTTATGGTGTGTTGTAGTGGGTTATCCCATGTGTGTGAGGGTAGGTTTTTTTTCAAGTGTCTTCGAGATGAGGACTAGGTGTCTTCGGGTGTGGAATTGGTTATTCTGGCCCAGGTATATTTGGGAATCGTAGTGGTTGTTCTGAACTAGGTATCATTGGGTGTGATAGTGGTTGTTTTGGCATAGGTGTCTATTGGAATGGTTATGTGTGGTTGTGGTTACCCAGGTGTCTACATGCAAGATAGATCTGTGGTTGGGATGGCCCATGGGGTTTTTGTTGGGGTGGTTGTGAGACAACAATAGGATTTGTGGGAGAGGTCTGATGTGTAGGATGTCCTAAAATAACCAGTGGGTAAGTGGTGTGGGGTACCCAAATATCAATTTACTATTACAATTACTTTACCTAAATTTCGTTATTTTGGGAGTGTTTCTGGTGAATTTTGGTGGATGGTATTCCATTCTAGGTGTTTTGGTTACCTTTACTTTCCCACGGGGCATTAAAATGCCTCCTCACTTTTTCATGAGATATTTTTGTTTTCCTACTGATTATTTCTATATACTCACCCTATGTATATAAAACTTATTTCAAGTTTCCAGGGGTAGTTTGAGGACAGTGATGGACCTTACTATCTTAGAAATTGGGATTTTTTTTGTTTTTGATTTTATTTTTTGGGTATTTTCTATCATATTTGTCTTGTATTTTGTATCAGTTGATTTTGAACATGCATGTGGGAATGGATTTTATGCTTTACTTTTATCTTTAGTCTTTGGAGTTTCTAGGATTTTCCATCTTATCTCTCGATCTAGTTTTATAAAATGGTTAATTCCTTGCATAATACGTAAGATTCTATACCCATGGTTTCATTCGCCACTCCAGGGACTATTGTCGGTAGGACTCGGGGTCATTATCTCTCCTTCAATATGAGGAAGGAAGGGTCTAGCTATTTTTTATCCCTTCACTCATCATGGAGAAGGTGGGTCGTGACATAATGGTATCTGAGGTGATGATTGAGATATAGGATGGAGTTCAGGGTTAGTCATTGTGAGGATTTCATTGGATGGAGGGGAAACAATGCTAGGAAATCGTGGTGTGTGAAATATGATAGGGAAGACTAGCTAGGACACAGGATTTTAAATCCCTTCATGATCTAATGCAAGGACTATGGACCTATTAAATGTCTATGTGAGGATACACTGATTGTTGGGTAGAGACCCTAGGAAAGGTATATTCATCATAATGTCTTTTTTTCTCACGTGTTTGGGGTGTTTTGAGAAATTAAAATAAATAAAAAGATTATAAATGTTTTAAAAGAATCTTATACACTACTCGGAATTAGGAATTCCTTGTTTCTATTTTCATCAATGGAATTTGTATGATGACCATAAGTAGTATGAGTAGTCAAGGCCCAACATGTTCATCTGGTGGATTATCGCAGTGATAATTAAGAGGAGGAGGAAATCTAGTTGAAAAATACCCATCATGCCATCTAGCGACAAGCTCTATGAAAGTACGAGGGCAGCGTCTCAGACATGGACATGGAGAGTTGGATCAAGGAGATGGTGATAGATTTCATATTGATCTTAGCTCTGATAGATTACTGGGTTCCTCTGGCTGTTAGCTATATGCAAAGAGCATCGCATCAGAGGAGGATGCTTTTTCTCTGAGAGAATAATGAAGGTGAGGTTTCGCAGATTGACTTCAAGAAGGATTTTTAGGTGAAATTCGTTTCATCCATGATGAAGATTGAAAAGAGGAAAGAGTATGTATTCCTCCAAGAAGGAAGTATTTTAGTAACAGAGATCAGGATCTAGTTCAAGTATCTCCTTTGTTTCTCTCCATACCTCTTCCAAGATGAGGAGTCACATGAAAGACGCTTAGAGGAGGCACTTCGACCTTCTCTTCAATAGGATGTCGGTCCCTTCACTCTACCAATGTACATGGAGGTCTAGAAGAAGGAATAAGTGGTGGGAAAGATTCACACATTGGGAGGTGTTCTGTGATAGTGGAGCTAGTTGATTTTGTCAATGGGGAAGGATGTCAGCACCAGGCCTCAGGCATCAGGGCCTTCCAAGTTTTAGTTGGTAGGGAGTAGGCCTCAGCAGTTTCAGTTCAAATCTCCCAGTCCTTAACCTTTCTCAATCATCCTAGAATGAGGTTCTTTACCTATGGAAGCCATGGGAATCTTCGGAACCAGTGCCATGTCTTAGTATAGTACAGTGGGGGTGGGTAGGCCCAATTCCCACCTTAGTAGCACTAGTTTCTAGTATTACCCTTTTAGCAGTAGAAATAGACCCCTTACACTCCTATAGAAGAAGTTACAGGGGGTGGTTGACCTTAGGGTGCCCCTCATGGGCCTTAACCAGGGGGTGGTCAGGGAGGTGTCTGATAGCCAAGGAGAAAACGAGTTAGGGATTGTAAGTTCCATGCTTTAGAGGTAGCAATTCTAGTAGGGACATAGGTCGTTCGAAGTATGATCAGTCTATTTAGTACTCTTTCTTGTTTCCTTTATATGATTTGAGAGCTTCTCACTCCTTTGTTTCACCCTATCTAGCACATTACTTGGGTCTATATGTATAGATAATTTCCATTATTCTTGTTTTATGCATGCCAGTTAGAGGTTAGACCATCCCGTTTCTTGTTTTTCGAGGATGCAGACTGATATTGGGGCCGCCTCCATCCAATAGGGATCTCTTTCTACTAATAATGCAGTTATACAATGTCATACTGGGCGTCGTTAGGATATTTTTCACGGACACCATTATCGACTACTTCTGGATAAGGTTTATGTTCTCATATATGGGTGGCCATCACGTAGCCTACGTTGGAAAGCTGGGTTTCTAGGTGGGAAGTCTGCCTATAAAGACCCTTTATATTTGTTTTAGTTGTTCTAGCAGTGTAATCAGTAGACTCAAATATGGTAGAAGTTCCAGAGATTCTCATCGAGTTCCTGGATGTCTTCCCTAATGAGGTTGTGACTCTACCCCCTCGATAAGATGTTGATTTCGGGATAGACGTACAACTTGTATCCCATTCGATTTTGATGGCTACCTATCGGGTGGAACCTTCTGAGTTGTAGGAGTGACGTATTACATTAGATGGCTTGATGAAGAAGGGTTTTATCTGACTGAGTGTGTCATGATGGGGTGCACTAGTCTTGATTTCAAAGAATGTAGATGGTGATCTCAAGCTGTGCATATACTACCAAAGACTAAATCAGGTGACAGTCAAGAACCGTCACACCTCCTGAGGATCTATGACCTTTTCAAAAAATTGAGGGCAGTAGGTTGGTTCTCTAAGATCAACCCACATTCTAGATGTCACCAGCTGGTAGTGAAGGATGGTGACATCCAGGAGATAGCTTTCAAATACAGCTACAGGAACATTGAGTTTGTGGTCATGTCGTTCGGCATTACGAACTCCAAAGTTGTGTTCATGGGGCTCATGAACTCTGTTTTTTGAAAGTATCTAGACCATTTTGTGGTTGTTTTCATCAATGAAAAACTAATCTACCCATTATTAGAGAAGGATCACACCGAGCATCTAAGGACGGTTTTGGAGGTCCTCCGATATCACCAACTCTATGGGATGTTGTCCAAGTGAAGGATCAAGACATAAGAGTTTCACTTCCTTGGACTTCTAGTATCTCAGCAGAGAATAGAGTAGACCCATTTAAGTTAAAACCAGTTATTCCATGGGAAGAACCCAAGAACATGGCATAGGTTCATAGTTTCCTAGGATAGTCAGGTTACTACAGATGGTTTGTACCTTACTTCTCTCGAGTTGCAGAACCTTTGATAGTCTTGACCAGAAATGACCAGGCTTTTGTAAGGAGTGAGCAGTTATAGACATCATTTAGTTATCTTAAAGGTAACCTATTCAATTCCCTAGTTTTTAGGTTTCTAGAGGAAGGGTTAACATTTAAAGTGTTCTATGATGCTTCTGGTCTAGGCTTGGGGTGTGTGCTGATGCAACAGTGGGGAGTGATTTCTAGTGGTTCTAGGCAGTTACATCCTCACGAATGTAACTATGCCACCCATGACATGGTTCTTTAAGTGGTGGTGTTATCACTGATGTTATGTAGGAATTACCTCATCAAGGAATTCTTTGTGGTCTTCACATATCACAAGAGTCTGAGGTATGTCTTCTCCCAACTACACCTGACCATGCAGCAACGTAGGTGGATGGTGTTTCTCTAGCACTATGACATTGAGATAACCAACACCTTGGGGAAGGGGGTCATGGTGGTTGATGCATTGAGTAGGAACTCATAAAAGGATGTTGTTCAAGAGTCAGTAGATGCTTGTAAAGCAATTGAGGAGTTACAAACTTTACATCTGGGCATGAGAGTGGAGTATAGTAGAGGTTATCTATTTTATATTATAGTACAGTCTTCCTTGGTACGAAAGGTGGAGGAGTCGCAGTGGGGGACTCAGAGACTAAAGAGATGTGTGATTGTGTTGACCATGGAAATGCTCCGGAAGGATGGTCAAAGGATGGTCACAATCAAATGCTTTTCCGTGGGGATTTTTTTTTGTCCCAGAGATGATGTGTGAAAGAGTTCTCAGTGAGTTCCACAGATCATCTCTAGAATTAAATTTAGGAGTTTCCAATATTTAATGGATCTTGAGAGGTCTTTTGGTGGCCTTGAGTGAAGCGGGTAGTGGTGGAGGTTATGGCAATGTTCCTCGTGTGTTAGTAGGTGAAGGCAGAACATTGTGTTACCGGTTATCTGTTGCAGCCCGTAGACATTTTCGAGTGGAAGTGGGATGATGTATCAATAGATTTTTTCATAGATATACCCTGGGCTGAGGGGGGGATGTTATGAAATAAGGGTATTGGTGGACCGTTTGAAGAAATAATCTCACTTATTAGAAATAAAGGAGTCGAGCTTCATGGATGAATTATCATAGAAGTATGTGGGTGAAGTTATGCGGATACAGAGACTTACCAGAACCACCATTTAAAATTTAGATACACACATTACTTCCCATGTATGGAAGGGGTTACAACAGGCTTTTGGAACCCAGATATTCCCTATCATTTCTTCCCACCCTCAGATAGATGGGAAGACTGCGGGGACCATCTAGACGTTTGATTAAATGTTGTGAGTGTGTGTTCTAGACAACAGAGGATCATGGGTACGACATTTGCTTCTGTTATATTTTTTCTACAACTATACCAACCACTATACCATTGGAATGGGACCTTTAAAATAATTGAATGGAAGATAGTTTCGTTCACCTGTGTGCTTGACTGAGGTTGGGGAGGAAGGTATTTTGGGCCCAGAGGTAGTGCAGAGCATGATAGAGAAATTTTATCTGGTGCGTGAGAGGATGATGAAGGCTCAGGACAAGAATAAGTTGTAGGTCGATCATATGAGGATACTATTAGTGTTTAAGGTTTGGTACCATGCGTTCTTAAAGGTCTCCCATCGGTGTGGACAATGGATGTGTTGCATGGGGTAAGCTTTCTCTAATGTTCATCGGACCCATTAAGGTGTTGGGATGAGTCAAAAATGTGGCATATCAACTGGTGTTACCAATGTGGCTGGAGAGTATCCACAATTTCTTTCATGTATCCCAGCTTCTTAGGTATCTACATGATAACTACCACATACTCGACTGGGAGAGAAAGATATCGAGGTTTATGCGACGTTCATGGAGTAGCCAGTGAGAATCGGGGATCATAAGGAGAATTTCCTTCATGGATGGACCATTCCCTTGGTTCGTGTGTTTTGGAGGAATGGTTCCCTTGAGAAGAGTACCAGAGAATGGAAAGCATAGATTTGTGTCCAGTACCTAGTACTATTCTGAGTATTGATCTAGTGTTTTCAGTGTGCATTTCTTATGATGTAATGTTTGACCTTTCTTATTGTATGATAAATTTGTTTCCCTGTTATTTGTTTTTTGTGGAAAGTCTTAACTATTGGGAGGGAAGAACCTAATCCGTAATCAAGATTCATTAATGTGGATGTGATTAAACTTGTGCAGTTCACTCAGTGCCACCCAAAGTGGATAGTATCATAACAAGGAAAAAGGAGATCCCAAATCCACATGTTTTAAGGGTGTGACATTTTTGTGTATTTTTTGTCACTTAAGTAAGAGGAGCGATTGTGTTTCTATATTTGTTATGAAGAGTGATTTGGGAGATATGTACCTACATGATTATGGTTTGTTCTATCTTTTGAACAACTTTATAGTGGTTTTTTCCTAAGTGGTATCCTACAAGATAGTTGTTTTGACCCCTGTAATTTCTATAGATTACTCTATAATTATCTAGTGAGAGAATAGTTTGAGGGGTATATAATGTAATAGAATAGACCTTCCTACTCCATCACATTTCCAAATTCTAGTGTTTGGGGTGTCCTGGATACCATGGGTGAGTCAGAAGGGCGTCAGTGTTGGTGGTAGGGTGTCACCCTATTGTCACTTATCAGTGCCACTGATCGGTACCATAGATCAGTGCCATCATTCAGTGTCTCGCCGATAATTGTCATGCCGATTGGTGCCTCACCGATCAATGTCTCACCAATAAGTAAAGCACCTGAATGGTGCCATAGAGGGGTGTCTGGGATCATTCCATATTATTCTCATAACGTCTCATTTAAGTTTTAATATCTATTTTAAAGTTGTTAAAGATGGTTTTAAGGTCGGTAAAGGATGTTTTAAATCCCCTATGAGTCGATCAACCCGTGATTTTCCAAAACATGTTGGATTTTTAATTAATTTCACCCTTGTTTTGTTTTTCTAATTACACCCATGTTATTCATTTTCTCATTTTCAATGTAATCTATCAACTCTCTATTTTGATTTGTTCTATATCATTGTCTCTGTGGGGACTACTAAATCTAAATTAATTCCAATATGTGTAACCTCCTAGTCGCGTGGTGAAACCATGATCCTCTTTTTAAGAACTTTGAGATTGCCCATCTTGTGACTCTAGAATCAGGCCTTTTATCACACTGAGATCTTCTTCTTCCTTGGTCTCTTTTTTCCTATGGTGGACTTGGAGTCCGTTATTCGAAGACGAGTCGTGCCTACGTGAGATCCCTCTTTTTCATTTCTTTTTGAGGTTTCCTATCGCATGACACCAGTTCTTGGTTCAAGAAGAAAACTTCAATCCTTGATCATCAATGTAGGGGGTTTTCGTCATCTCTATTTACCATACATCATGTGGGCTAGGTATGATGATGTCCCCTTAGGACGTATATGAAACCATCCTTATAAATGGTAGTAAATTGACTTGTAAAGAATGTTGATGTGGGAATAATCATAATGTTGTTGTATTTTACCATCATTTTTTGTGAATTTTATTGGCTCATGTCCACTAAAAATTGTGGATTTTTGTCGTCCTTTCTTGTGCACTAATGTAGAACATTCTTCGGGATAATATTGTGATTGAATTATTGTAAAATGAAAACAGATTAATCACATAATCTTGGTTGATTAAATGGATTCCTAATACATAATAATCCTTGTGTGATCACCCCAGTTTACCATACAACAAGACGGAACATAATGAATGGTGTTGGATAAATCTGAAATCTTTTTTGTTTTGTTCTGGTGATATTCATGGTTGTTCTTTTTAATGTTTTTTGGTTGACATGAATGGAAGTTGAATCTCTGGTTGATAGGTTTTTTGTTTTTGAATCTGAGACCATGTGGAGCTGATGGAAAATTTCTGGACATAGTAATTTGGGGATGGGTTTGGTTTTATTACATCATTGGATATCAGGGATCTTATTTTGATGTTGTCGCTTACAACAGAACCAAATTGAATGATTAAATGCATTCTTGGATGCTTTTCTATCAGTTGTTGTTTTGGATTATGGTTATTCTTGTTAGTTTCCCAATAATGAAGGAATATTTAAAAGGAATCACTTTAACATGATAACAAGAATGGGTATGATGGGGAAATTTTTTCAAAAATGGGTTGGGCCCTATTTGGGACCATTTTGTAATTGTGCATGTAGGGATAGCAGTAAGAGTGGTTTTGTTTGAGCTGTTTGATTGTTCTAGGACCCCTAGGATGATATGATTTTATTAATTACTTATATTTATAAAATTTAGTTTTTATGTTTCTTATACGCATCCCACCCATGTTGACCACTTTGTGCCAAACACCCCCATTTCATGGGGGAGGGTGTTTTTCCTATTATTCCTACGAGTGGATGGTTATTAGATCATTTATTATCCTTCCCCTAGATAGCCCAATACTCTTCGGGTAGGTTGTGATGCCCTGAGGTTAATTATTCCACATTTCTCTTCATTCAGGTTGTGTTGTGGTAGGTTGGCCCAAGTGTGTGCGGGCATGTTTGTTTCCCAAGTGTCTTCGGGATAAAGCCTAGGTGTCTATGGGTGTAGAAGTGGTTGTTCTAGACCAAATGTCTCTAGGTGTGGAATTTGTTGTTTTGGAACAAGTGTCTTTAGGTGTGGCATTGGTTGTTGTGTCCCAGGTGTCTGTGGGCATGGTTTTGTGTGGATGTGGTGGCCAAGATGTTTCTGGGCAGGATAAACCTGTGGTTGGGATGGCCCATGTGGTTGTTGTTGGGGTGGAAGTGGGACTATAGATGGATTTGTGGGGGAGTTATGATGTGTAGGATGTATTAAATAACTAGTGGGAAAGTGTTTTAGGGCACCCAAATGTCGATGTTCTATTACTATTATTTTCCCTGACATGAATTATTTTGAGAGTGTGCCTTGGTGAGTCTGGGTGAATAGTATTCTTTTCTTGGTGTTTTGGTTACCTTTGCTTTCTCACTAGGAATTAGAATGACTCCTCACTTTTTCACAAGAGAATTTGGTTTCCCTAGTGAGTATACCTATATACTCACCCAACGTATAAAAACCCACTTTTAGGTTTCCATGACAACTTTGAGGACCATGTTGGGCCTTTCTAACTTGGACGTTGGGACAATTGTCATTGCTGATTTTTTTTAGTACTTTCCATTCTATTTTTTATGTGATTTGTATCATTTAATTTTTAACATGCATATGGGAATGGATAGTGGTATTTAATTTTCTCTTCAGTATTTGGAGTTTCTGGGACTTACCATTTTATCTCCCAATCTTGTTTTATAAATAAGGTAATTCCTTCCATATTACATGAGATTCTGTACCATTGGTGCTAGTCACCACTACGGATCCTATTAAAGGTGGGACTTAGCGGTCATTGTCTCTCCTTAAACATGGGGAATCAAGTGTCTGGATGTTTATTGTTCCTTCCATCATTATGGAAAAAGTGGTTCAGGACAATATCCTTACTCTCTCTCTTTTATTTTATAAATGAAATCATCGTCCATGAGGTGCCAATTTACATCCATCGTGGATGATGACGTTTCATTATTAAATTTCTCCTTAATTACTGTTCATGAAACCATTTTGATGGTTGAACAAGACTATAATATTTGTATTATGACCTAATTAATATTCAGTAACTAGTATATGTATATAAGCATAAATCATATGACCAAACTAGTTCCCAATAATCAAAATACGGCTAAAATAATATAAGTGAATGTCATTAATATTTAATCTAATGTTTCGTCATCATTTATTGTAAAAAAATTATATAAATGAACATTACCACATATGTATGTTCATAAATAATGTGTAAATTCAATTCTGTATATTGAAATCCATTCCACCTGAACTCCATTACTTAAAAAAAGTAAACCAATTATGAAAACCAAGGAAACAAATGCTCCAGAATGGCAGAATTCAATCTTATAACTTATGAATAAGGACATAAATGAACATAATAAAGTTATTATAAACAAAATAAATGTATAAAAGTTTACTAATTATTTTATTAATAAATATAATTTCATATTCTACGACCATAAGTTCAAGAGAAGAACACATTCAAAATTAAGGTAAGGGTTTTTCACAGAACCTCCATTTTCATTCAGGTTAATTTTATTATCTACATAACTAAATTAAATTCTTATTCATTCATACATACTATTCATTATTACTATGGGAATTATCTATATATACGTTCCAAAAATAATAATAACTTCATTTATGGGGAGTAATATGTTATAAAATGATCTTTCAAAAATTCCTCCTAAAATACAATCCCAATTCATGGGAATTTCTCAAATTTTTACCTCTTTTCCTAGGAACTCTATAATCTGGTTTTAGAAACCAATATTTTTATAAAATCACTATTTTTTTATTAAAATACTATATTAGATTACTTCTGTATTTATACAAATATTTTTCCAAAGGGAATCATCTTTTCAATGTAACGGATTATTTATCTCAAAAAATTACTTTATTGATTTATAAGACGGTTTTCATCTATTTAAACACTCTTGAAGATTATTATATATTATTAGGACTAATATCCTATGATATCATACTTTATATTTAATTTAATGGAATGTGATTACTTTTAATTTGGATTTTTTACCCTAAAACCATTCACCAAATTTACTTTGAATGGTTAGTGTTTCTGGTTAATGTTTGAGGAATGTTATTTATTTTTCATATGTTAGTTTCAATATTAACATATTTGTTGTTTTTGTATATCCCCAATCATATGAAGAATGAATTGGACTTATTATGTGATAGGTGGGGCCTCTTATATCCCCTCTAAGAATCAGTAGGTCTCATGAGAAAAATATATAAGGACTTGGCTGAGACCTTTCCCATTTTGAGATATGGTTTTGGCCAAGTCCTTAACCATTTTTAGACGTCCTGGTGAATGAATTTACAATATGTTTAATAATGTCAATTCTATGAAATTACCTCATTATAAAGCTATTAATTTAATGTTCATGTGGTTATTTTACTAGTAGAATACTCATGATTATGTTTTATAATGTAATTATTTACTCAGTTCATATTCCTCCCACAAAGTGATCAAGTTTATTATTTTTAAAGGTATGTGTTTTAATTTATTCACCATGAAAAATGTTTATGTTTTTTAAATCTCCCATTATATTTCTTACACTTACTATGAATTTTAGTTAATCCCTCCAAATGTTTCATTTTCCTTGGGTCATCAAGAAGTATATTATGATTGACTTGCTGGGATGATCATAGAGTGGTGGTTGTTCCTGGTGGATCTTAAATGTTTTGTTTCTTTTCATATTGTAATTTTGAACTTTTGTATCTATCTTCTTTCCAAAATCTACAAAACTATTTGTTCCTCTGGGATACAACTTTTTTCTAATGATACCAAAGTAATGTAATAAGTTATTGGCTCTGTACATCTGGGGTAGAGTCTTTATAGTTGGTAAAAGGGATGTTTAGTAGAAAACAATAAAAAAAATTTAGAAAACATTGATTAAGAAATAAATCCCTAAGATAGTATTTGAGGATAAACATAAAATAACATACCATTATATTGGTAAGGAATATATTATGTGGATCTTTCAATAAAATACATCACTATATGGATAATACAAGTGGACGTGGTTCTAGCATAGATATACCTAGGAGTGAAAAAACCAACAAGAAGTTTTGGGCTTGACTCGGGGTATCCCGGTACATGACAACGGGCCTTACTCCACTCTTGGTTTGAAACACATTAGGGATATGCTTTTCATAATTCACGTTTTCTTTACAAGCCATTATGGAGAATATAAATGTAAATGTTTCCTCAAAGAAACCATGATTATGATTATGGGATTAGACATGCATAGGATTTCAATTTATAATAAGTATTTTTGGAAATTTAACATTACACATTATGATTCACAGCCTAATCTAGTTTATGATATTTTCTAGAAATGGATACTAGTGGAAGAAATGGAAATTACATGAACAAGAGTATTCCATGTAGATATTTCCCTCCGATTTAAGATAATGATGTTGGTTTTAGAGCTTCAATCGCTGAGGAGAAACTTATAACTATACAGGGACAACTTACTCAGGTTATAAACAATATTCTTACCTGTATGGAGCATATAGATCCACCAAATAGATGAGATGTTTTATATTTCATTATACGACAACATCCTCCATCATTTAATGGGACTACAAACCCATTTGTAGTTGAGTAGTGGATAAGTTCCCTAGAGAAGATATTTCTCAATTTGTGATGTAACAACGGAGAGAAGGTCATCATGGATTATTATAGTCTAATGGGAGATTCATATCAGTGGTGGCTATTAATCTAAAACATAAAAGAATCGGAATATATAAAAGAGATGTAATGGAGGGACTTTATGAAAATATTCTTAGAGAAATACTTTCCTTATGAACAGTTGACAGATTTGGAGAGGAAGTTTCTGAATTTGAGGAAAGTGGAAGATGAAATTGTTTCAACGTATAAAGCTAACTTCATGAGGTTATCTTGGAATGTTTTGGACTACATATGATATCTGAGGTGAAATATTTAATGATTCATTGATGGCATAAATACATTCCTCCGGTGGGCACTAGTCTCCCAAATTTTCTCATCATATGAAGATACATTTTCATGTGTTATCAAGAGAGAAAAAGAATTATCTACATCCTTGGACTTTAAAGGAATTAAACAGAAGGGTAGGGTTACAGAAAACTCTGGAAAAGGAAATATGGAAATAGAGAAGAATAGAAGTGTTGAATTTCTACCATGTGATAATTATCGAAGGAAACACCCAGGTTCCTACTTGAAATAAAAAGGATTATGCTAAAATGTGGATAGAAAGGCCATCTTGCTAGTGATAGAAAGGGTTAGAATGAATCAATTAATGTTCAATGCTATAATATTAGGGATATGGGACACTATGCTAATGATTTTAGAAAGTTTTAAGGAAACATGCCATAGAAAACGACAAGGGATCAGGCACAAGTTTATTCAATCACAGCTACTGATATTGAAGTTCCTAATGATGTTGTGTTTGGTACTTTAATCATTTCCTAAAACATAGATAGGACATTATTTGATTCTAGACCATATCATTCTTTCATATCATCCTTGTTTTCTATGAAAATTATAAATTATAAATTTGATTTAATAAGAGAGCAGTCTGTCAAAACTCATATGGAAAGTATCAATGCAACAAATTTGTGTCAGATAGTCCCCATTCTGTCATATAAAAGAACATTATCTTATGATTTTATTGTCATATATGTGATTGAAATTGATATAATACTTGGTATGGATTGGATTTCAATCCATTATGCAAAGATTTATCGAAAAAGGATGGTGGGTACAATTTTTGAGTATGATGTCGAATCCTGTATCTTTAGGGAAGAAACATCACCATCTAATTCTCATCTAGATCCATCCCAAGTAGATCTACTAAATTAAATTCTTGGGGAAGAAGGGAAAGACATAACTATTGGTGAGGAAAATAATTTTCAAATAGAGGATATACCTATTGGGTAAGAATATGTTGATGTCTTTCCATAGGATTTTACTGGACATCCTCCAGAGTGGGAAATTGAGTTCTCTATTATCTTAATTCCTAGTTCAAGTCCCATATACAAGTACCCTTATAGAATGGCCACTGTGGAGTTAGTGTAAATGAAGAAAAAACTAGATGAATTGCGTGATAAAGGATTTATTTTCCTATTTTTTCTCTTTGGGGAGCCCCTATTCTTTTTGTTATGATAAAAGATGGATCTATGTGGCATTTCATTGACTATATGGAGATCAATTATATAATAATAAAGAATAAGTATCTCCAACCTCATATTAATGATTTATTTGATAAAATTCATGGAGCCCAATATTTTTTGAATATTGATCTTTGATCTGGATATCATCAGTTTATTGTGAGGATGTAATACATTCCAAAAATAGCATTTGGAACCAAGAATGGGAATTACGAGTTTATATTAATGCCTTTTGGACAAACTAATCTACCCTCTATTTTCATGGATATAATGAACTGAGTTTTCAAAGAATATCTTGATGCGTTTTTTGTGGTATTTATTAATGATATCTTGGTATACTTGAAAATCTATGAGGATCATGGAAATAACTTGTGCACTATTCTAAATACTCATAGAATAATTAAATTATATTTTAAGTTTAGCAAATGTGAATTTTATCATCAATCAATTTCCTCTCATGGCTGAGTTGTCACTAAGGATGTAATATCTATTGATACTATGAAGATAAAGGATGTTCAGTAATGGCATGCTCCAACAAACATAAATGAGGTTTGTAGTTTTAGTTGTTTAGTAGGTTATTATTGGAATTTCATTCATAACTTTACACATTTATCAAAAATAGTGACCAACCATACATCTAAAGGGGTTAAGTTCGTATTGACAAAATAATTTTAGGACTATTTCATAGAATTCAATATGAGAATAGTGAATGCTCCAATCCTAACCCTGACATTTGGGAATGATGGGTTGGTGATCTATAACGATGCATCAAATAAAGGACTTGGTTGTTTTATTATGTAGAATGATATAGTTATTTCATATTCCTTGAGGCTGTTAAAAATTCATGAATAAAACTATCATACTCATGATCTTTAGTTATATATTGTGATCTTTTCTCAAAAAAATGGAGACACTATCTCTATTTTAAATGATTTGAGATATATACAGATCACAAGAGTCTGAAATATATCTTATCACAAAAAGAACTCAACATTAGGCAAATGAGATGGCACAAAATACTCATGGATTATGATTGTACCATAAAATATCCCCCAGTAATTTAAAATAAGGTAGTTGATGCCTTAAGCAGGAAGGATCATAGAGTTCTCAACAAAATGTGGATTGACAAGGATACTTTGTGCATGGATATAGTGAGGATGGATATGGGAATTATCAAAGAAGGAGAAACATCCCTAATTTTTCATTTGGTTTCCCAACAACCAATATTAGAATGTATCAAAATATCTTTGCCTATGATGAGAATCTATTAAAGAAAATTAATGTTGTGAAAGAGGGGAAGAAAGCTGAATTTTTATGTGATGATGGAATTAAGAAATTTAGGAATAGGCTTTGTTTTACATCTTTATCAATGAACAAAGGTATTTTTTGGATGATTTCCATAGTTCAAATTTTTTATACATCTGGGTTGCACTAATATGTATAGGGATTTGAAGGAACATTTCTGTTAGGATAACATGAAGAGGGAAATTGCATATTATATATCATGATTTTTAGTTTTTCAAAAAGTGAAGGCTAAAAAACAGCTTTCCAGAGGAATCATGAAACCTATACCTATTCTTACATGAAAATGGGATGACATAATCATGTATTTTGTCACTGGATTTGAAAAAACTCAATGAAATAATGATGCAATAAGGGTAATTGTGGATTGACTTATGAAATCTGCACATTTCCTCGCTATAAGGGTGGATTTCCCACTGGAGCACCTAGAAATAATCTATATCAATGAAGCTGTGAGACCTTATGGAGAACCTCTCTCAATTGTGTCTAATCATGACCAACTATTTACATCAAAATTCATGAAAAAACATTAGAAATATTTGGATTCTGAACATCGATTGAGTACTTCTTATCACCCTCAAAATAACTAAAAATATTATAGGACAATCCAAACCTTGGAGGAATTGTTGAGATAATGTTCACTATAATTTCAAGGTATGTTGGATCAATATTTACCTTTAGTGGGGTTTTCCTACAATAATAGTTTCCATTCAAATATTCAAATTGAACAATATGAAGTGTTTTATGGAAAGAGATGTCATACACCAACTTGTTGGGATGAAGTTGGAGAAAGGAAACACTTGGGCCCAGATCTTGTGGAGAAAACAACAGTGAAGGTAAATTCAATTCAAGGCCATATCAATGCAGCTCAAAGAATAAAAAAGAGATATGATGATAATTTAAGTAAGGATTTGGAGTTTCAAGTGGGAGATCATTTTTTCTTAAAAGTATCTCCATGGAAGAGAGTCATAAGATTTGGGAATAAAGAAAAAATGGGCCCTATGTACATAGGCCCTTTTGAAATTCTGGTGATAATTGGAGTTATTACATAACATTTGGCTATCCACCTATCATGTATAATGTACCAAATTTGTTCCATGTCTCATTATTTAGAAATCACATGCCAGACCCAACGCATGTCCTCACATCTGAAGATATAGAGTTAGAACCTGGACTATCTTATTGTGAAGAGCCTATCCGGATACAAGACACTAAATAACAAGTGTTGAGGAATCAGATAGCTCTTATGGTAAAGATACATTGGAAAAATCATAAAATCGAAGAGGAAAATGGGAGCCTGAAGATCTTATGATGAAGAACAACCGAAATATTTTTGTGAGGAATCATTTTGTGAATTTCGAGGATGAAAATTTTCAAAGGTGGGGAGAATGTAGCCCCCCAAGGTTTTGAAAATAAATATTGAATTCATAAAACATTGACTCTCTAAAAAACACCAATTTTTTATAACCTATCCAGTAAACTAAATTATTTCCACCTCTATGATTTTGAAATTCAAAAAACTGACATACACAGTTGCGTTCAATAAGATATTTAGAGTCTGATAAGAAAAAATTATTTTTTGGAAAATAGTAACATACCCTTATTAATAGTAATATGAATAGTATTGTGACCCATATTAATAGTAAATAATATTAATATTTTATTTTCATTTGTAATAAGATAAGGAGATCTTGATTAATTTTTCAATGTGATATAAAATAAATTATAGATTTAAAATCGTTATTTTTCTAATGAAAATGATTTTATTTAGAAATTAAATTAATAGTATGTAGAAATTTATTTTTGAAAAATGGAGTTCATTTTTGAAATCTACACATTGGTAAATGGTTAGCGTTATTTTTTGGGATTTTTCTGAGATACTTGATTTTTTATGAATAGTAGAATACAATAATTTATGATAAATAATAACTACAATATTTATTGACTCATTGGTGATATAAAAATGATGTAAGGAAACTTGGTTAGAACTAATATCCACATATTACTATTCTTGGTCACAAGAACCAATACTATTGGTTGTCTTTTTCAAAATAAAAAAATAAGGATTAAGATATTCAAAAATTACCCCTCTCTTCCATTATAAAAACCCCCCATCACTCTGACTTCTCTTCAATCATATAAGCCTTAAAGATACTAAATGTGATTCACAAATACCCATAGCAAGTAACATCCAACGTCCAAGAGCTCTTGGTCTTTCCAAAAGTCAAAAACCCCTTCCCTTAAAGATTTTCTCAAGGAGGTGGATTCAAGAGGTAAATTCATATTTTGTTTCTTTCATTTTAATTTCATGTTCTTTTATCTCTCCTCACATCCTCTGTAAAAATGACCGTGATAACTCCAATATAATTTATATATAGGAATTATATAATGTCAATGGAAGAACCATAAACAATATCCTTACTCTCTCTCTCTCTTTTATTTTATAAATGAAATCATCGTCTATGTGGTTCCAATTTACAACCTTTGTGGATGAATAAGATTCATTCTTCAATTTCTCCTTCATTACAAGTCATGAAACAATTTTTATGGTTTAACTAAACTATAAAATATGAATTATAACCTATATAATATTTTGTAAATAGTATATGTACATAATATTAAATCATATTACCAAACTAGTTCCTAAAAATCAAAATAATGCCAAAATAATCTAAGTGAATGTCATAAATACTTAAACTAATTTTTCATACTAATTTCATGAAACCAAATGATATAAATAACCATTGACACCAATTTATGTTCATAAATAATTTTTACATTCAATTTTGAATATTTACATCAATTCCACATGAAATCCATTATTTAAAAACAAGTGAACCGATTATGAAAACCAACGAAACGAAAAATCTTGAACAACGAAATTCAATCTTACAAATTATAAGTAAGGACATAAATGAACATAATAAAATAATGATAAAGTAAATTCAGGTCTAAAATGTTCTGAATTAAGTTATTAATAAATATAATTTCATATTCCACTAACATAAGATCAATAACGGAAAACATTTTTACTGAAGGTAAGGGGTTTTCACCGAACCTCCATTTTCATTCGGGTTAATTTTATTATCTACTTAACTCAGTTAAATTATTATTAATTCATATTTACTCCTCATAATTTATGTTTTAATTATATATATATATATATATCTTCCCTCCCATATCATACCTTTATTTATGGGGAGTTATATGTTTTAAAATTATCTTTCGAAAATTTTTTCTAAAACACAATCCTGATTCAAGGGAATTTCTCAATTTCTTACCTATTTTCATGGGCACTATTTAGACAGTTTTTAGCAACCAATATTTTTCTAAAATAACCCATTTTATTAGTAAAAAACTATCTTACTCCAATTATAGATTTATATAAATATTTTTCCATAATAAGACTTCTTTTCAAAGTAAATGAGTATTTAACTCAAGAATAGATCGATTGTTTTATACAAGTGTTTTCATCTATTTCAAAACTCATTTTGATTATTTTGTATTTTTTCAAATAATATATTATGATATAATACTCCATATTTAATTTAATATATTTTTATTAGTTTGATTTTAGATTTTCTACACTACAACGATTCTCCCAATTTACTCTGAATGGTTTGTGTTTAAAATTAATATTTGGGGAAAGTTATTTTTGTCACATATGTTTGTTTCAATATGAAGGTATATGTTGGTTATGTTGATCCCAATTAATATGAGGAATGAATTAGACTTATTATGTGATATTTTGGGCATGTTATAGCCTGTTGATGCATCTGTAGGTCTCATGAGACAAATAGATATGGACTTGGTTGAGGCCTTACCCATTTTGAGATATGGTTTTGGTCGGGGCCTTGATCATTTTTTGACATCTTGGCCAAGGCCTTGATGGTATGTTTCAGAATCACTGACATATTCACTTACCTCTTTATGAATATTGAAATTAAATGTTCATGTGGTTATTCGACTACTATAATACACATGATTATGTTTTATTATGGCATTATTTACTCAGCTCATATTCCGTCAATAATGTGTTGAAGAATATTATTTTTAAAGGCATGTATTTTCAATTATTCACCATGAATAATGGTTAGGTTTATGTTATCTTCTTATGTATTGCTTACTCTTACTGGGAATTTGAGCTCATCCCTTCTTATGTTTCATTTTTCACTAGACATAAAGATGTATATGATGATAGACATGATGGGATAATCTTAAAGTGGTGGTTGTTCCCAGTAGAACTTTTATGATGTTTTTAATTTCATGTGGTAATGTTTGACTTATTTATGTGTCTTTTTTCCAAAATTTACTAATCTATTTGTTCCATATGGATATAAATTTCTTGTAGTCATTCCAATGCAATTTAATAAGGCATCGGTTCCAAGAAACTGGGGTTTGGTCTTTACATCTGCCAATATTTCATCTCTTTTAGGTCTTATAAAACATTAACTATGTTCTAACACTAATGAATAATTAATAAATGTGACTAGGAACCACTAGATTATTCAATTATATCTTTGAAAACTCTTCATCTTCATATCAATATTTTCATCATCTAATATTCCATATTCTATAACATCTTACTTCCGGATACAACATTGAGAAATATATAGGATGTTTGGAACCACTCATTGAGTCCGGTATCATATTAATATTTTAATAATTCTAAATAATTTTACCACATATATCTCCATTAATCTTAAAATATTATTCCATTTCAACCAAGATAAACCCCATGGTTTGATCCCTATTATACATGATGAACTCCAAATGGATTTCAATAACATTCAACACACAAGGAGGGGAGAAACCCTAGATCCTAAACAAATGTATTTTAGTCAACATTAATGGGAAAAACGTGATATTTTCTTAAAAATAATTATACTTTTTATGATCATATTAATTATTTTTATCTAACCTAAAAAATTGTGGATAAATAATGAGAAATGTTTTAACCACATTCTTATTATTCTTTTGATATGTAGATTCTTTAATCATGGTATTTTTCATATGTTTCATTTTAAATCACTAGTATAAATTAATTTCATTGATTCCACACATACACTCTATTTTTCATTACTCTTTCTAAGATAAGGAATAATCCCACTAGTGATATACTCTAGAGACTTCCTTCATTTTAGGGATCATATTTTTTCCTTCACATACCAACTTTTTTCATGACACATGAACATGTTGAGGCATTATTTATTCAGTTTAATATTATCATTAATCAAATACACCTCAACCAATCTTAATATATATTAGTCTTTTGTTGAATGTAAATCCTCATTATTCACAACTATAGAGGTTCCTTCTGTTTCCTATGAGACCGTAAACCTATCTCCCAGTATATCTGGCTAGGTTATTATATGGTCAACCTTGCGATACACCATTGGTTTTTGGAACCACTATTTATATTTTTTATTCCATTCTTTATTCGATATACATTATCATTCAACATTACCATGATTAGAACATATGAAAAATCTCTTACTAAAATAATATAGTGTATTAACATTTATAGGTTGATATGTGGCTGCATTTGGGGTTATTCATCTTATATTTTTTCCATGGTATTCATAACACGTACTTATAGTGTGTATTGTTCTTCCATTATATTAGTAATTCCTTTATACATTCTTTTGAGATATTTTTATTCCATATTTTTCAAGAAGCTTCCAAATATTTTCAAATATATAAATTTTAATTCCTTAATAACATGAAATATATTCTTAATCATAAAAACCATGAAATATGACCTTGAATCCATCAAAAATATCATATATTACCATTAGTTATTCTAAAAGTATTTTTATATATTTTTTCAATAACGTACATGATTCTCTTAATTTTTGGTGATTTTCCATAGTTCTATTCCTCCCATTTATGGGATAGGATTAATCATAACAAATACCAGATTTTGTAAAAAAATCATGGACTTGGTATAAAATAATCAATCCTTTTGTTTCTTCCAAAATAACATATTTTCATTTTATTTTGTTATTACCTACCTAAGGATAATAAAATAATAAATGAAATCTATACTAACTTTTTATAATGTATTTGGAATCAGATTCTTCCTCCACTTTCTTAAATTATTTTTTCTCTTTTCTATACTTCAGAATCTTCTTGTCCACTGATTCATATATATTATTAATTGTTTCTTGATTTTCTTTACAATTTTCATCACATCATCATATTACAGGTTGATTTTATCTACCATTTCACATTTCTCCTTTATTTTAGAATTCTTAATTGAAATAAAATCATTAAAGAATATCTTTTTTTATTATATTATTTTCTTATCTTGAACCAATTATGATAGTTTTATATCGTGATCATCATTTTTGGATTGAACATTTGACATTTCTTTTGATTTTACTATCTTTATTTTGTTGTCATATATGAGTTTTTTTAACTCTTTGGATATCACATTACTTCCATCAATTATGGATTCATTATTCTCCCTTAGATCATTATCCACCTTATTAATTATTTTTATTAACCACTTTACCTATTGATGTAAAAACCATGTTCTTGGATTCAGATATCTTGAGACTTGTTTTCTTTATCATTGGTAGTTCTAGATATAATTATCATTTCAATTCCTTCACTCATTCCTCGAGTATCATTAAATGAGTAAATAGTCTCACAATATGATTAATATAAACGTTTCTTTAATAATTTTCCATTTTTCATAAATATAATCACAATTTTATAGTATACACTTCCACACTAAGGAATTATACCATTCTTCTTCTTCTTCGTTGATGTTATTCCATTTTACAAGGCACACCATAATATAATAGAAAACTAAAACATTATAATCAATAGTATATTGTACCACATTAAACAAAATAATCTAGTAAAACAAAGATTCCCTTATATTCCAATTTTTATGGATAAAAAGATATTAGATACCATGAGGGGGTGAATCATGGTATATATGGTATTAAAAAAATTTCCTCATCCACTGGATGTTATTGTCTTTATTATGAGGGTCACTTGTTATTCTATTTATCAATTATGTTTATACCATTGGAATAGATGGTATATTATATCAATTTTCCTTTTAATTATTTATTCTAAAATTATATAATGATGATTCGCATAGCATAAAGAAATCATGAACAAGGGCATGAAAATTTGTTTTTGTTCACCATGATAGGATTTTCTTAGGAACATGCATCTGAATGTGTGTTGGTACAAAAAAATTTCTATGTTCATGGATTGTAAGTTTTAGTCTATAATAATAATTACTGGGATCACTTCCCTTACAATGGTTTGGTATAGATACATAATCTATATGGGTTAGCATCCCTTATACATCCCTCTTATGATAACTTTTTTGGATGGAAATACAACTTGAACACATGACAACGAATAATATATTCTATTATTTATAGTTGAACATAATGTTGGATTGGTTCCCTCAAACATTATGTGCTCTATCACAGCCTTAATGTGAATATCTCCTTTAGAATTACCATTTAATGATGGTTCATGGAAACTCCTCTTATTTAAAAATCTTCTTCAAGAGATTTCTTGTCTTCCTATTTCTATAATGATTCTTGAAATATACATACATGATGAAATAAAAACCTCTTTCTTCCTTTCACTACCTCAGATACAGTAGTGAATAAATTAATTTTTCAAGTATTTTTGGATGATTTAGATCCCCAATCTTATTCTTATTTATAATTTAGATATGAAAATTGTATAGTTCACAGAGTAACACCTCCAGTGAAAGACCCCCAATCATGTTACTATAGAGCACGAGAATAGTGTATCATGTATCCTTATGAAAGTACCTAGAATATAATCCTTACATGATACCCTAGTGTATAACATGTGGATTAGACCCTGAGACATAACGCTTGCATGATACCCCCAGGTGTATCTCTTAATCATTCTTATTAGATATTTTAACCACCATACCTCTATGTGAACTCCCTTATGCAATTATTCTTATATAACTTATTCTACCATGTAACACCCTTCATTTCACATGAAATTAAACTATTGTACTTTTCATCATATCATACAACTTAATAAAATTACTCTCTACTATTAGAGAAATGTTAAGGGGTATTTGATGGTAGAAATACACCACATTAAATCTATAATTAATTTTTATATGGTTGTTGCGACACCTTATAAAATACCTCCTAATACATATATTGTTTTTGTTACTTCCCTTTGCTCATGTGATTGTAAAAGATCTCTTCACAGTGGACAGAATCGACACCTTTATGTGCATCGCATGAGTCCATCATGAGATCATGTTTCCCAAATATAATCACATGATTTTTAGTGACAACAATATAACTCCATAATTTTTATCCAATAATTTGTCTTGGTGTTCACATGAAATCCGTTAGATCTCATGATCAGCGGTCTTCTAGTAATATTTTCATTTGGAGAGACCATGAGACAAATTTTTCTTAGCCATTACTAATCTTTTTAACTCCTTCACATTAGGGAAACAATTGATCTACCAGACTTCATTCTATATCATGATCATTTATGCTTTACGTGATGGTGTGGCCTTACATTCCATATTAAATCATTTGATCATTTGGGGACTATGCAATGAGTCTCTCTCATAGCAAAATTCTTTCAAATTAAAATCAAATCTATTCCTCTTTTGATAAACAATGTTAGTTAATAATTTCTAACCTTATCGTCAAATTAACAACCCAAAACACCATTGAGATGGATTTTTTATAATAGGGTCTCATAAATCTATTTATACATTGTAGAGGACTATTCATTCTATTATGATAGACCCCCACATTGATAACATGAGAAAACCATTCCATGATAAATTCACATAAGAAATAATGAAACAAAAAAAATGTAATAATCCAAACAAGGTATCATATCATGGATCACACAAATTCACTCATACTTTAAAAAAAATTATTTCCCAAAAATAAAACCAAATATACCATATCAAACCTACACCAATCTCATACATATTTCCATGGAAAAAATTCAAATACTCATTTAAAACATTTATTATGGATTTATATTATGTTTTACTCACATAATTCCCTTCCCAAAAAATTTCATCATCAATTCTCAACAAACCCATTAAGCTATTTTGAAATACAATTTCAAAACCCATATAAAAAATCCCTCATTTCTCTCAAGATTTCTATTTTATGCCATAATGCCATTATAAATCACATCATAAAATGGAACATATTTCTCCCTAAAATCCAACACATTTCACTATATAATACCATAAAGAGGTCCATCAACACTCATTCTACAACATCACCATTATCAGACCATTTATAAAGCAACACACCCATGTTGGTTGTTAGGTCAATGAAATCTTTTCCCATGTTATTGAAAGTTTCAAAATATAAAAACATTAATGGTAATTATTATTAACTAGTAGCATTAAAATAAAATATTAAAATGAAAAAAAAATTCAAATCCCATATTAAAAAAATTTGTTCAAATTTTCTTTGAAGAAAAGTCAGAACTATTTCATCCCATCCATGACCGGCCTCCACTTATGAGGCCTTATATCACATAATAATTCGTGGAAATTTAATTAAAATAATTTGTTCTATTTATAATATTGATAAAAATAGTACTAAAACCTGAATACCCACCCAACGGTCCAGTAAGTTAATCATAGTTCAACTCCAACCTCTAAAAAGTTCCTATGAAACTGATTCAATGATAGACATCGTTAAATTAATTAATTGACAAACTAATTTTAATAAAAACACAACATTGAATAATAGGGAATCAATTAAGTAGGTAGTCCAATTATTTTAAAACCATCAAACACTATATCTGATTCATGCCCAAATATCCCATGCGATTAATCTATACAGAATACCAAATTTATAACCCCAAATTGATGGTTTATTTTATATAAAAACAACCAAAACAATAATTAAATCCATGCAGTTACATATGTCATGGTAAATGGAGAATAATGATTAGATTGTGGCATCTTGGGACACCCTATACAATCCATATACAAAACACAATTATGGTTAAATGATTTCACCCAAACTGACTATAAATTTCCCTTCCTGACACACTATGGGAAAACAAAAAATTAACAAAATGAATAGAGGATAAAAAATATGAGATGAGAGAAAATCACCTTGAATTTCATGTAGAAAAACAAATAAAATCACCTGCATATCAAGGGGAATAAGGATATAAATAATCATGTATTTTTTGTTAAAAAAATCCTCCTAGATCATCTAGTTACACCTAAGTCTTGAGGAACCCGAAAGAATAAAATGAATCACCCCTCATTAAAAAACATCCCAAAACCAGAATTATATCCAATGGGGTCACCAGCTAGCTTCTGAGTTCAACGGTGTTCCCATATCATTTTAACTCACAATATTATGCTAGTGGTAGCTGACTGGCTAGCCAATCACCTTCTATAGTGAATCTTTCACACTATTAATCCATATGACTGGTCACCGGCTCATGCAGATCAATTACAATAGTTGGGACACATTGAGGCCTCCTCCAATGATCATATAGGCTCCTAACAATCTAACAATTCCTCATTTATCATTTCCAATCTTATTCTTAATATTTTCCAATACTCTGTTTCCCAATTTGGGTCTCAGTCGAAGAATGGAATCCCTCCCTAGAGCTCAAAATTAAAATTCACCTAGGAATTCTCAACCTGTAACAATAATTGACAATATGTACTATAGAACATATTTATTATCTTCCTCAATAATCTTTGTTAATTATTGAAACATGTCTCATAACCTATCATGATCATTAGGTAATTGATATTTCACAACGTTCCATATCTGAATTTCAAACAAGATTCTACTGTGATGCCCTAAACACTAAGACATGTTACCTCAGATCCCATATAAAATTCGTAGTTTGACAGTAAAACCACATTAGAAAGGTCTAAAAATGAAACGTATTCAACTTCTAACCTACCACATTTGATATTTGGTGAAATAATCAGTAATTCCCTACCTTGCATACTTTACTTCATACCACTCAACCTCACCCACTAGTGCACAACCACGTCACAAGAATATAATCCATACACCAATAGGAAAAACCTCCCCATACAAAAACCCACACTAAGGTCCAAAATAATGCTCACTGTATTTGTTAAATTATTTTCTTATAACTAACAATCTATATCATCATACTCCACACTGAGATTCATCACATTCTAGATCCAGGTCACTCTCATACCTCATCAACTCCAATGTTGATCCTGATTCTTACACATCAACTCCTTACACTAATATCAAGCCAATGTACACAAAAGCAATCCATAAAACACTATTAAGGAATAATCATATTAGGTATGTCTACATATAATCACCTTACATCCATCCCAACTATCATTCAACCAGTTTCACTACACTCGTGAACCTTTAGGAAGAATATCCATATACACACGACTCTAAGGTTCTCTCAACCATATGTGTATAATTATAATCACTTTTCCAACCACCATTATTCTCTAAACCTAATGATAAATGCATGACTATCCCCCTAATACCCATTATAAAAACCTTTATCATTCTCCATCATACCCTTTATTTCTAAATTCCAAACAACTCATCTAAAAATCTTCCTATCACTTATGTTACTCCCTAACATAACACTTTCCCACCATTTTCTTGTTTTCATTGGTGGTGATACCACAATAGTACTTTTCCATATAAACACATTTCGTGTTGTCAAAACCAAAAAAATCAATAAAAAAATAATGCATGTATTTCCATCCATAAACACATCAACATCCTAGCTAGCTACTTGGTCCAATAATAAAAATTGAGCAGGCCATAAAAAACTCCCTCAATGATTCAACCTCCAAACTTCCATCAGAAACTCCATCAAAACAACTTTACATATCCTCTAAAATCATAGAACACTCATTAGGGATCTTCGTGTCTTCCAGAAATGATTTAGAGAACCAGCCTATACTAACATTTGTTTCACTTTATGAACCATGTTAATGTAATTCACATTATACCACACCCACTAACCTCAGCTGATGGTTTTTCAATCATTATTGGCACCCAAGTTGAGCACAAAAATAAATTATCTAGGTCATCACAAAGAAAAATTAAAAATACCAGGAAACATATCCCATTGTTATTACTTTATTATTTTCATAACTAGGGTTCCAAAGAATATAATGTAGACCAAAACACCCACGAGTTTTCCAAAACACCCCATAATGACCAATGGTTACCATAAAAACCCATGTCTCTAAAATCCCCTTTCTATCTAGCTTCAGTACAAAAAATATATCTCATTCTGAAAATTCCATTTTGAAATAAATTTCTAAAACTAAATTGAAATCCAATTTCAAGAATATTTTTCCATACATATTTTACAACACCCTAAAATCATTACTATTTAAAAATTAAATGATATGAAAGGAATTTTATAGAATACTATCATCATATAATTTCATTCACACATCATTCCACCACACATGTTTTCATTAAAAATTTGGTTTTTCTCAAAATTACGAAAACCATTTCTCAATAGAGGCCAAACAGTCCCAAACACAACCAACAAGAAATACCCTCATATCCATATCATTATGATTACATATTATAATACAAGTGTTAAAAGATCATTTATATTACCTATTAATTAAATGAATATGGATCCAAATGAGATGTCATGTCAAACAACACATCCCATTGGCATATATACCATTTCATATGAATTCCACTCACATGATGAATGAACAAACCATTAGTACTCTAGATCTCAACAACTCTACCCGAGTACCATCCATCCCACATTGTGATTCTTGATCCAACTGAAAACCTCAACAATTCTAGAGTTTATTGTCATAAAACCTCACTTCCCCTAACAAATGGAGTTTCAACCAATTTCATATTGTCTAGGAATTAACTTGATTGACCTCTCTTGTCTTGATATCTTATCTCCACTTATAATTACACTATCCATAACAAATTTGATCACATTACATTTTATATTTCCCAAGCTTGTGTTTCAAAAGTAGTGATTACAAAAAACATTCTATGAGAATTTCTATACACCATAGGCCTTCTCATAGTAGTGAGGGACTGACAATATAATTGGGAGGCTATTCAATCAACACAATCCCTTATAGTCATTTTTAAAGATTGTTGGTAATTTATCCTAGCCTATCTATATATAGGAATTCCATTAAATAATTATTAAAAATAGGGATCCCCATGTCCCTCATTTTCGTGAAAATAGAGATGTAATATATAAGATGAACCATCTTCAATAGAGTAATAATCTCAAAAAAATAATAAAATAGGCACCATATACAATAAATGTCCAACTTCCCAATATATTATAAATAGTAACTAAAGAGTAAACACAATATCCTCCAACCCAACTCGTATATAATCCATTTATACAAACATTCCCAATGACATATTTAACTATACCATGACTCTGTCTCTATATGATACCCATGCCATGAGGAAAAACAGGAAGGTCCATATCTTGTATTCATGTAGGTGGTGAGTCCAATGACCTAGTTGGATTCCTAAATACCTAAAAAGTGTTACTGTGATTATGAGTAACTGAACGTGACACATACATAATGTATAGTTGATCCCATGCAACACACCCACCCAAAAACATAACACACATGCACATACAAGCATACCTATTTTGGAATCGTGTTGGGATCCACATCATACCCGAAGCCATGTAGTATATACTTTAGCACCATTCTAGAATCCATATCATAGACCATACAATACCAAATACAAACCATTTTGAGAGGGACCTTATCAAGAAAAATGTAAAACTTCTATCCCATGGATAGTAGAGGTCACTCTAGTCACAAACTCCTCAAGTACCCCAACTCATCCATGTGTACCCAAGGTGGTCCATCATGTCACGCTGACCCATCTCGATAGAGTTTGGGGAGGTCATAAAACCCACCAACCTATCCCCTCAAGATTTAAGGATTTCCCAATCTATCACATCATCTAATACACATTAATGATACTCAAGCTTAAAGTATATAGACATTGCATTTATTTTGAGGAATTCTTAATACATTACACAAACAGACGCCCAAATATCATATTAGTTTAGGGTCTATGTAAAATCAGAACAAAATATTCTAATCATTTTGAAAGATCATCAACATCTCTAATAAAGATCTACCACTTTATTTACTATCTAAAACCTTTTTTTATATCCTGGGGAAAAGAAAACATAGAATGGGTGATATCAAATTCTTAGAAATGGTAATCATGGAAAACCTAAAACAAACCATAATTATATGAACGTAAAAACATGAACATAAATAGTAAACATCAAAATCTTGATTTGAGAAATAAATCTTAGTAGTACATAAGGAATAGATCATAAATGAACATTGAGGATGATAAAATATAATTTTCATAAAACATGTAATTATAGGAAACCATTAAGAACATAATATGATTTCCAAAGTAGCCAAGGCATTATTACCAAGACCATCATAGTGGACGATGTCCATTACTAAACCAAATTTACTTTCCATTCCAGCCCCCCATTATGGAACCAAATGTGCTTTTTGTTCTAGCTGTTTCTATCTCATGAAATAGAGATATTTACCCAATGCATTGGAGAGAGATATAGGTCCCATCCATCTCATAATGAAATCACTCTTACATGTTCCACAAAACATAACTCATTCATCATAACATAACCCAAGAAATAAAATGGGTTTCTTAAATATCATTCCATAATAACATAATCCATGTAAAAGATCATTCCATCATTAAAACATTCAAATCATAGTAATAATAGGTATATAAACACAACCCTAATTAAAAGTTTTATCTTAAATGGAAAATAATTTTGATAAGACACATGAGCTTAGTTCTTGAGTAAAATATTCTCTCTTCTTCAAAAAACAATTTTTCTCAAAATGCAGTGAAATTTTAAAAGAAAATAATTTAGTTGAAGATAAAATTGAAGTAGTGTAGAGGAAGCTTCATGTAAATGAAGAGTCATGAAACAATAAAAATATATTCATTCCATATAATTGAAACAAAAAAATTCTCCTAATACTTTTGCTAGAAAAGTCAAAAAAAGTACCTTCTATGGTAAAAAAAAGAAAGATTCCTTCCATACCATGTAGTAAAATTCAAAAATGGTTTAGAATGACTTTAAACATACATGGAAAGATTGAAAACATTTTATGAAAATAGTTCTAGAAAACATGGATATGAATGATAAATATTACCCCAGTGAATACTTACGTACAAGAAATCTTGGATAAAAAAGATATTGTAAAATTATCCCTTACCTTAGGTCTGATTTATTTTTTATGTATCATAAACTCTGGTATAGTGGGTTTAAAAAATTATTTACTTGTAACTGAACCATAATAATATTTATGATATCATATTTAATGCCTCAGAATGATCTGTCGAAAAAGTGTTAAGTTCAAAATAGCGCATGTGAGTATTTTTACTAAGAAAGTTAAATAACTCTTGAATAATTTCCTAGATTAGAAATTCAAGGGTACTGTTGAGTTCAAGATGGTGGTATTTCCCTAGGTGTGACTTACGTTTAGTTGGAGTAGGCCTCTAGTGAGAAAACCCAAAAATGTAATAATTGTATATATAATTACTAAATTAAATTATTTTATTTTTCAAATACTTATAAATCAGGAACAACGGCGTAGTTTAAAAATATGAGACAATCACTGAACTCGTGAGGTTATGGTATCCTTAGGCGGGCCCTAATATTGGCAGATGTGGGATAATAGTGGAAGTTAGTTTTTAGTTGTAAATAAAATAATTAACTAAAAATATTTCTATTGTTAAAATCCATAACTTCTAAATGGAAACATAGAGTGAAAATCTGAGAGTACTGTTGAGTTCATTTGGGTGTGTTCTCCTTCGGCAGAACCTAACCTCGACCGACGCTGGTCGAAGGTGAACGTTAATAATTTTTTAAACATTTTTTAAAGTACGTTTAATAATCTTGTGTGAGACATTTTCTATCTTTTTAATCGATACTTAGATTAAAAATATGACGGCACCATTGAATTCATAGCACTAAGATTCACTTAAGGGAGGATTCACTTAGATCACTATAGGTAGGGTGAAAAAGTTATTTTTACGGACTTTTGAAATATTCATTAAATAACATGTTATGTTATTTTTTTTATTTTCTCTAACGGATGAGTGCTGTTGGTGGGATAGACAACAGGTCAAGCCATTGAGAAAATGACTCACCCTTGTTTATAACCACAACATCAGGAATTTGGGAGGTTCATTCATTAAATGAACCTCATTAATTCTTTGTGTGGGACACACTCTTTCTCCTATCTTATTTAAATAGAGCTCGGGGAGGGGTGTTGGACAGCTTCACCAAGGGACTAAGCTCGGGAAAAGTACCATGACGCTAACCACATGGAGAACGAGGCCAGATTCAGCAAGCGATGATGAGTGCCACCAAATCTTTAACTGACGACAATGAAAAAGAAGGCTCCATAAATCGACATTAGTGGAAATCTTATCTAGGTATGGGGTTTGTTTCTAATTTAATCTATGATGATTTCTTTTCTCCCACCTACTATCATATTAATGCGGAGGGAATTGGTCCAAAAAAAAGTTCTAAACCCTTCATTGCTTTACTCATGTTGTGTTCTTTGGGAGAAGTTTCCTCAAGTTCACGGCAATGAGAATTAGTAGGTCGGTTTTTGACAACGACTCGCTGGGAGAGTCATAGGCTCAGAATGAACCCCGAACGGACCACCGGAGCATGTCCGATGGCCCATGGAAGAAATGGGTGGCACACCATGTTGGCAGTGGCCAACTTTGGCCGGAGGAGACCCACAGAACCAAGCTGTGGGCAGTGGAAGATGGCGCAGGATGACATGTCGTGGTGGTTGAAGGCAGCTTCCCCAAGCCAGCTGCACGGGACAAGGGCGCCACCCACCGGCACCACCGGTGGCATGAATAAACCATAGAAATCAGGAAATGGTAGAAGTGGCGCGGCGTGGAATAGTCGCGGCCAGTGAGCCTCGGCAAAAAGGGGTGGTGTGACCCCACGTCGTGCTGTGTTGGCAGAAGTCGATCAGCCAAACGGCTGACCGTTGAATCGCAGTGCGGCAGCACCCCATCGGCTTGTCAAAACCACCCCACAACCACAGGGCCAGTGGGACTTGACAGTCCACCTTCGAGCAGACTGTTCCAGTGTGGGCCGGACCTAGCCAGCAGGCCGGACAAGCCAGCAGACGTGGCCGGATAGGTGGCCCAGCAGGCTAGTGCGTGTTGGCTGAGCCCCACCTGATGGGCTTGGCCAACCACAGTCCGGGCCTACAAACATGCCAGCTAACCCTAATAGGCCGGACCCAGTTAATTGGGACGACCCCTAGTGGGCTAGACCCGAACGGTTTCAAGTAGACCTCGGGACCCATTTCGTCAGGACGGTTTGACCTAGACGGGCCAAGCCCAGACCCAAATAGTACCTGAATAAAGAAATGATCATAACTGAAAAACCGGATGTCTGTTAGATATGCCATCAGTGGAATTTGGACCACATTTGAGAAGCATTCATATTGGAATATACTAGCAGGGATGATCGAGCCAGGCCGGACCGAGGTGTGATCACCCTCGTTTCACTGAAAGGGGTGTAACAAACAAATCGGCATCTGATCGACTTGTCATCTGTGGCATAAGGGCCCATGTTTCAAGGTAGTAATTTGTAGACAATCTGCGTGATTTTTTACGAAGTTTGACATGTGACTTGGGTTGGATCCGACTTCAATCCTATTGGGCCCTTTTTACAATAGTGCTCATACCTCACAGATTATGAGTTTGATCTATGTGTCGTCTATCACATTAGGACCCTTATGACAGGGAGGTCCTTTGAGATACTTCTTTGTAAATCTTGGTGGCGATTGAGGTATGACTGATGGCTTGAGGATAGGATCCTCCTAGAATCAAGCATGCTTAATATGGTAATCTAGTGGCTTGGTATAATGTGAAGAAATAACATTGATATTATGTTGGTCAACATCTATTGATCATGTGTGGGTCAGTTCTTAGTGATCCTTTTTGGGTCAGTATCTATTGATCATGTGTGGGTCAGCGCCTAGCGATCTTGTGTGGGTTTGTATCAATTGATCTTGTGTGGGTCAGTAGTAGAGCCTCTTGACAGAATAAGATGGTCTAGTTTTACGACTAATCGTCTATACTTCTATAATTAAGTTATATACCTGGTATGAGCTGAGTTTGTTTCCTTCATGGTGTTTCCTTCATAGTGTTACCTTTGTGGTAATGTTTCCTTCATGGTGTTACCTACATGGTGTTACCATTATGCTAATTTTACCTCCATGGTGTTACCTTTGTGGTGCTACCTATGTGGTACCTTTACCTTCATGGTGTTACATTAATGGTGTTACCTTTGTGGTATTCTTCCCATGTTGATCAGTTTTGAAAATGGGTTAAAAGTTGGATCCATATGTTTCCTCCTGTATGAGATAATTATATTATGATAACTTAGGTATATGTATGGGAATATTCCTAAGTAGATTTGATAACTACTGCTTCGTGCTTTGTGATTGAGGTCTTGCTATGAGGTTTTTTTTTATTGTGGAACTCTTGGAGGCCTTCAGGGTTTTTGGGTCCCTTCTGAGTATTGTTATACTCACCCCTGCATAGGTTATTCCCGCAATTTGTTGTGTCTTGCATAGACGATAGATAGCATTGATCGAGGCTGAGGGAGTCAGGAGTGGATATTTCTCAGAGGTAGACCATTTGAAGTGACATGAAGTAGTGACTACTAATCATGATTTGTACCTACCCTTCAGGTAGGATCCTTGGTGAATTTTCCAGGAGTTTTTTTTGCATTCATTTGTACTTGTACTTTCCAGTTGGACTTATATTCTGGCCCATTTACTCTTAGTAAACATTTTACTACAGCAATTTACTTCATAGTTTCTTCTTGTTGTGTTCATGGATTGTGTGTTTATACATGTTTAATGGTGATTCCTTCCCATTATAGGTATATTCCTTTCCGGTGCTAGTCGACAGCCCCTGGCCTATGGAAGGTGGGATTGGGTTAGTCACGACATGGGCCTCAGGGGACGGGTCATGATAGAGTGGTATCAGAGGAGTCGATTCTACTGAAGAACTAGGACTCTGATCTTTTCAATAGAGAAATAGTGTTAAGTGTTTTGAGAGTGGTTTTCAGTTCGGCGAGTCCAGTGTTCATGTGGAAGCCGACGTATCCATACACCAAGATACTGAATTCTGATTTTCAACTCAGTGCATGAAAACACTAATTGCGTGTGTTTTGGAAATGTTTTTCCTTCATTTCTTTGGAGTTAGCTCACCATGTATAACTTAATGACTGTGTCGCACCTATTCATTATCAGGATACTACCATGTAGAAAGCTAGCTAGGATTCCCAAGAGAGTACATTATGAAGGCCCACCAAGTTCCATGTGGGGATCAACATTCAAGTTATCCTTTATAGATTATCATTGAGTGATCCTATGTGGATCAACAACAGATGCTACCATTTGACCATGCATGTCGAATGATCATGTTGCACAAGTTCCAGCAGTAGAGGCCTACGAGGTTTTGAGGAGAGACATATTACAAGGAAGTTGAGAACAGGATGGAGACTAAAGCTAGATTTTTCCACCAATTTGGGACACCAGCAAATTATATGGTGATCCTAGATTCTAGTATTTATCATTCCATGACCATGAGTAAGGTTCTCATGGTGATGAGGCTTTGGTTCATGGACGATTTCCCAATATGGTGCCTTCGGGTAGTGTTACATCTATATCACTGCTCATTGGACATCAGCTACAACCAGTGGTACTGGTAGAGGACACATATAGGATTAGTTCCTTGCACATGGTTTAGTATCAGATACCCCTCAGGTTCTGAGATGAGCACAACTCATGGGCGGCTAAGGACAAGCTTGAGGAGGTGGCCGATTTTCTGTCTAGCCAGGGAACCATTCAATCAGACGGCGTTCCTGTTAGAGATCCTTCTATGTGGATCATTAGGATTATGATAGGGTTTATATTACCCAGATCTTGCGTAGAGGTTACTTTTTTATAGACAATCTTGAGAACCTTACTCATTGAATGGGGTCTCTTTCCAAAAAAAAGCTAAGTGGTGAGTGTTCCCTAGAGCTTCTACAGATTTAGCATGATGACATGTCTGTAGATGAGTATTCATCGAGGTGTACCAACCATTCAAGGTACTTGATGAATATAGTACTATCAGTGCATCAGGTATCAAACCTCTATGAAAGCCATGTTTAGGGACATACGAGCCTTCACTATTCCTCTATGCATTTATACTTAGGTTAGGGTTCTAGAGACAACCTTTTTGGTTGAATGTTCTTTGGTTGAGCGTATACATCCAGTGAATGTTAGTAGTTGGAAAGTAGTCAACTAAAACCAATCTCAGAGACTTCGGCATGTAAAATGTTTTGGGAATAGTAAGTGATCGGGATAGGTGAATCTGCAGGGCATCAAACATGGAAGTGGAGCTATGTGAGAATCATGAGGTGGTATACATTTCGACATGTAAAACCTGCAACCCCACTATGGTCCCCAAAAAGATCATGGAGCTAGAGGATAGGGGAAGGGGTATCTACGTACGGTCAAGGAGTGTGACCTAAGGGCTCCCGAAAAGATTGGAGGTATGGTCTATGTCTACTACTAGCATCTGTATTAATAGACATAGGTACCAATAATTCATTCTTTCCACAAATCTTGTTCAAGATGTAGAGTTTCCTGTTAAACTGATGACTTGACCCTTGAATATGGAGATAACTTTGGGTGGATACTCGACAATCACACTTATGATGATGGTGTGATTTGACCCTTGAGGGGAGAGTTTTAGTTGGAACCTTTTGGTGGAAGTGTTGAGGCCTTACGACATTTGTTTGGGGATGGACTAGACATCCAAAGTTCATACCTAGATTGACTATTTTAGGAAAAATAGGATGTAGTATATCTACAGCGTTGGAATGAGTTGTTCCTTCGTCGGAAAAAAAGGAATCCCATGCAGCACAAGATAAACTCATGCAAAGGAGGGTGCAGCCGATCACTCTGGAGTCGGCCAGCCTTACCCTCGTGGCAATAGAATTTTTGAGTTTTCGGTTCCCAACAGTAGTGGCAGTGTGTGGGGACATCTTTTTAAAAGATGTTTCCAAGAATACCTCCCCAAAGGGAGAGGGATTTCGGCTCTGGAAGGGTACTACCAAATATTTGTCACTATCTTATCCAGGGTAGTTCTACCCTTGTCATCTTTGACAAAGAAGTGGAAGCCTTTCATATGGATGTAGAAGTGTCATAATAGCTTTCAAGAGCTGACAAATAGTCTAACGATTGCCCCTATCTTGAGGCTACCAGATGAGTCTTTTGGTTATGTAGTCTTTTGAGACATATTAGGGGCTAGACTAGGTTGTTTTCTATATAGGAGAGAGCAGTGATCACCTATGGCTCAAAGCAGTTGAGACAGAATGAGTAAAACTAAACTACCTATGAACTCATGTTAGCCGCAGTGGCATGTGTGATAAAGAAGTGGCATCACTACTTGATGGGTGAATGGTTTACTATTTACTCTGATCACAAGAGACTCGGGTATATCTTCTCATAGAAGGACCTGAACCAGATACATTGACGATGGCTAGAGTTCATCTTGAAAAATGACTTTGAGATAGTCAATACTCATAGGAAGGGTAATGTGGTAGATGACGCAATCAACAAGAGGTCTGGTCTATAGCTGTTGATTGAGGTATCAGATCATCTAGTCACGTTATGGATATCCTTCATGGATAAAGATGGAGAATCTTACCTCCAGTCTATGATTGTCACTCCCCAAATTCTTCAGCCTGTTCGGGAGGCATAGCTTGGGGTTATTGACTACGAGGCCTGATGTGCTTAGATATCCTCTGGAAAATCTCTTGAAGGATTTTATAAAGGCAGAGAGCACGTCTTTCTCTTCAGAGGATGAACCATGGTACCAGATATGCTTCAAGAGGAGGTGTTGAGTGAGTTCCATTCATCCACTTTAATAGTACATCTTGGAGTGGTGACGATATTATAGGACCTCCAGCGTCAATACTGGTGGTCAGGGATTTAGGAAGCAGTGGAAAGGTTTGTATCACGTTTCCTCACATATTAGCAAGTGAAGACTTCACAGAGCCTATAGAAGTCTTATGCTGATAAGATATGGAGACCCTTGGAGTCCAATGAGAGAGAGCATGTCTTCCTACGGGTCTCACCCCAACAAGGATTGCGTACATTTGGCCAGGGCAGAGAGCTATCACCGAGGTCCATCAAACCATTCTAGATTCTTATTAGAGAGGGTGAGGTGCCATGACATCTATCTCTTACCCCATAGATACATCAGGTGCATAATGATTTCTATGTGTCGCTGTTGAGGACATGTTTTCATGACCCACGGCATGTTATCGACTTGGGAGAGTTGTACGTTGACGGTGGGGTAACTTTTACGGAGTTCCTAGTGGAGATAGAGGATCAACAGGATCGAGTCATTTATGTATGGTTGATTCCTTTGGTACGAGTTTGGTGGCATCACGAGAAACTCTAGGAGAGCACATGGGAGCAGGAGGCTTAGATTCGTGCTTAGTACCCTCATTTGTTTGATTTACCTTTGTTTTGTATTTTAAGGACGTAAAGCCCTAAGGTGGGTAAAATTGAATGTCTCAGAATTTTTGTTTTATTTTTTTAATTATATGTGGTTATTTCGAGACCAGGAAATCGGATGGCATGTGATTCCATGGCCCGGAGTTCCTAGAATGATCTATAGAAAAAGTTTTATGTTTAAAATAGCACACGTGTGTCATTTTCCAGAAAAAAAGGTATAACTCTTAAACAATTTCATGAATCAGAAATCCAAGGGAACCACTGCATTGATTATGGTGGGTTTACCCTAGGCACGAATTACGTTTAGTCGGCGTAGACATCCAGTGAGAAAACCTGAAAATAGAATATTAGTAAATAAAATAATTAATTAGAATTAATTTATTTTTCAAATTCTTATAAATCATAGATGATGAATCATATTAAAAATCTGAGACCACTGCTGAGCTCGTGAGGGTATACTTTCCTTATGCAGACCCTAACATTGTCCAGAATGGTCCAACAGTGGAACTTAGTTTTTGACCGTAAATAAAATTATTAAGTAAAAATTATTTTATTGTTAAAATCCATAACATCTAAATGGTAACTCCGGTTGATAATTTGAGAGTACTATTGAGTTTTTTGGAGAGTTTTCCCATTATGTGGATCCCAACATCGACCGGCACAGGTCGAGGGGGAATGTTAATATTTTATTAAACTTTTTTAAATGTGTGTTCAATAAAAGAGTGGGTGGATTTATCTATATTTTGAACTGGTTATTTGATTAAAAATATAAGGGCACCGTTGAATTCACAGCAGTAGGATTCGCTTAAGGGAGTCTTCACTTTGACCGTAGTAGGTCAGGTGGAAAAGTTAATTTTGTGGACTTTTGAAAGATTAATAAAATAACATTTCATTTTATTTTATTTTATTTCTCTATCTTTTCTCCTACAGATGAGTGATGGTGGTGGGACTGACGACATGTCAAGCCACTCTACCATGTTTGTAACCACATTGTTGAGAATTTGGGAGGTTCATTAATTAAATGAACCTAATTAATTCTTCATGCGTGACACACTCTTTCTCCTCTTATATTTATATAGAGCTCAGGGAGGGGTGTTGGACAGCTTCATCAAGCGACGAGGCTCTAGAAAATTACAGCAATGCTAACCACATGGAGGACAAGGCCATATTCAGCAACCGATGACGAGCATCACCGAATCGCAACCCGACGACAACGATGAAGGATTTTTCGTCGATCGTCGTCAGGTGATGTCTTATCCAGGTATGGGTTTTGTTTCTAATTTCATCTATGATGATGTCATTCCTCTCACCTACTGTTATATTAATGCTAAGGGCATGGTCAAATCAAACAAGGTCTAGACCCTTAGTCGCTTCACTCATATTGAGTTCTTCGGGGACTATTTCCTTAACATGGCGACAACATGAATTAGTGGGTCACATTTTGACAATGACACCTTAGGAGAGAAGCAGGTGCAGAAGATACAAAAAAGGAACCACTAGTGCACGTCCATTGGTCTGCGTAAGAAACTGTTAGCGCACTATATCTGCAATTTTCGGAGGAGACCTGCAACAATCGATTGTGGGTGGTGCAAGGTGGCACACCATGGTGCCCAAAGGTGGCCATCCTTAGCCGAACATGAGGGACAAACATGGAACCCGCAGGCACCAGCGGTGACGTCAAGCAATCGCGACAGAAGGAGGTTGGTGCAAACAGCTACAGCCAACGACCCACTATAGGAAGGGGCAGTGTGGCCCCACACAACACTGTGTTGGTGGAAGTTGGTCGGAAGAACGACCGACCATTGAATCACATTGGGGTGGCGCCCCACTGGCTAGTTGAAAGAGCATCACAACCGTGGGGCCCTCAGGACTCAATAGTCCACCATTGAGTGGACTGTGCCAGTGCAGGCCAGCCAAGCCGGCTGCACCTGCCCAGTGGGCTAGACCGAACTGCTACCTAGTGGGCCAAACCCACCAGCGGACCAGGCTGGACCTGCAGCCCAGCAGGCCAGTGCGGGTTGGCTGAGCCCCACCCAACGGGCTAGGAAACCCATCCCGGGCTCCCAACCAATTCGGTCCAACCCCGATGGGCCGGTCGTAGTGAACCGGTCCAACCCTTAGTGGGCTGGACTCATGCGGGTTCAGGTAGACCCTGAGACCCATTGCGCCGAGCCGAACGTACCAAGTCGGACCAGGCCCCAAACAAATCAGTACCCGAATAAAGAAATGCTCATAACTGAGGAAACGTTTGACGATTAGACATGCCGTTTGTGGATTTGGGACCCCTTTTGGGAAGTGTACCCTTTGGCATATTCTGGCGGGACTGACCGAGCCGGGCCGGATGATGGTGTGATCACCCTCATTTCACAGAAAGGGGTGTAACTAACAGACCATGCATCTGATAAACGCATCGTCTATGGCATAAGGAACCTTTTGACAAGGCGTTCCTTTGGAGATACTCTAAGTTAGTTTTAATAGATTTTGACATGTGACCTGGTTTGGATCAGACTTGAATCCAACCAATCCCTTATTAAAAAAGTGCCCATACCTCACAGACCGGGCATCCAATCGACGTGTCTTCTATCACATTGGGACCGCTGTGATGAGGCTGTCCTTTGGGATACATTTTCATGGAGCTTCATGGCTGTTGAGTTATTACTGATGGCTTGATGAGAAGATCCTTCCAGAATCAAGCGTTCTTAGTACGTGAATCTAGTGGCCGTTGTAATATGATGAAAGAACAACGATCCTACGTAGGTCATCATCTATCGATCATGTGTGGGTCAAAGCTTAGCAATCCTATGTGGGTTAGTATATATTAATCCTATGTGGTTAGCACCTAGCGATCCTATGTGGGTCAGTATCTATCAATCTTTTGGGGGTCAACAACCAAGCCTCTAAACATAATAAGATGATATATTTTTTACTACTAATCATATGTACTTATGTACTTAAGTTATATACCTAGTATGAGATGAGTCTTTTACCTTCATTTTTTTACCTTCATGGTGTTACCATTGTTGTACTTTTTTCCTTCGTGGTATTATCTTTGTGGTGCTTTTACATTCGTGGTGTTACCTTTGTGGTACTTTTACCTTCATGGTGTTACCTTTATGGTTTTCCCTTTATAGGTTTCTTCCCTCATGGATCAATTGTGAAAATGTCTTAAAGATGGAGCCTTATGTTTCCTCATGTATGAGATAAATATATTTTGATAACATAGATATATGTATGGGAATATACCTAAGTACAGTTGATGACTACTACTTCGTACTTTGTGGTTGATGTCTTTCTTTGGGGTTTTTCCATTGTGGAACTCTGGGAGATCTTCAAAGATATCGGGGTCCCTACTGAGTATTTTTATACTCACCACTGCATGGGATGTACCTGAACCTTTCTATATCTTATACAATCAATAAATAGCACTGATCAAGGCTGAGGGATCCAGGACAGGACGGTGCACATAGTTCGACCATTTGATGTGATGTGATGCAATGACTACTGATCGTGAGTTGTACCTACCCTTCAAGTAGGATCCTTTATGGATGTTCAAGGAGTTGTTTTCTCTTTTAGTTGTACCTATAATTTCCATATAGGCTTGTATTCTAGCCCTTTTACTTTCAGTACACTTTTTATTATAGCAGTTTACTTTTTTATGCTTCTTGTGGTGTTCTTGGATTGTGTGTTTGTACAGGTTTAAAGGCAATGCCTTCCCATTATATGGATACTTCTTTTCGGTGCCAGTCGCCAACCGCTAGCCTATGGATGGAAGGCTTTGGGAAGTCACAGAATGGGCCCTGGGGGATAGGTCATGACATCATATATTATTCACTTACGACTTTATATTACCCATTCATTTGTTAATTCTAGGTTAAAGCAACATTTTTGGTAATAATCATTTCATTTTATCGTACGTGTTTGGACTTTTTATTGTTCATATGATTACATAGATCTTGATTTACATACTTCTAGAATGTAAAAATGATTTATGTATATCTTATATATTTATTATATAAATATATAAAAAATAGTTAGATAAATGAAATGTAATACACCATTCATTGACATGATAGACCGTACATACGCATGAACGTTGTTTTCATTTCCTTACTTAATTGGATGGAAGTAAGTAAATGACGTATATATATACATTAATATAGTAGAATTATTATGTAATATATTTCATGATTTTTTATTATATATACTTTATAATCATTCTTGAATGGTTAACACTGAGAATGAATCTCATCGCATCGTGGAGACGGTAAGCCGTACGTACGCACAAGTGAGAATATTGTTCCCATAGTTGTTGAATGATATTGAAGTGGTGGTGTATAATATATCAGAATTAGTATCATGTTATAGTAATAAAATTTAGTTATTATTTCCACCATTATACCTATCCATGTAAGGTGCTGGTGAAAATTATATTACACCACGGCGTTGAGAGAGTAATCTGTTCGTACGCACGTGCGATGATTTCATTTTTTGTAGGATGGATAGAAGGTAAAACAGGTTTGTTTTATATTATTAATAAAATATATTTATATCAGTGATACTTATGTTATTAATGTATAATTAAACAAATAAATATGAGGATGTAGAAGAAAAAATAAATTTGATAGAATTGGAAGAAGATATTTCCTCTTCCTCGACGTACCTCTTTTAAATTTCTTCATAGGGCACTAGAGTTGGACTTTTTTGAAGACCAGCACCTATATAATTTAAAAAGAAAGTTTAGAATATAAATGTTAAGGGGTTGGCCGATATTTAAGGCTAAAAAGGAGTGAATATGAGAGGGAGGAGGTTCCCTTTTATAAGAGAGGAGAGGGTCACTTTAGGAATGTTCTAATCTATTAATTTATTATAAATTTAGTTTTGATTTAGTATGGTCCAACACTTATTTAATTATATGATAAGATGGTGTTGGTTCAAATAACCCCAATATAATAAATTTTTTACAAGTTTTGAATACTTGTTTTATATTTATCGTTTTTGTTTTACCCTTGTCTTACCCTTTTAAATCTTATCGTGATATCATGTTATTTACACATTATGGGTTAATGTAATTACCATATCATGTCAAATGACTCAAAAACTAATTTATGAAATTTTTGGACTTATATTAACCATTTAGCCTAATATTATATTTTTAATAATTTAATATCATTTAATAAACTATTTTATGTATTAAGTTGTGAATTGTGACAATTATGGATAGTAATCATACTTGAATTTTTTTTAAAATCATAACTACCCAATTCCTTCAAAAATAAGGAATTAACCCAAAGATAATATGTAAATATCATCCATAAAATTCGTGTATGACATCAAAATAACCCGATTACAATTATTTAATATTTATAAATTCATTTATTTGAATTTTTCATTAATGAGGTAATCACTACGTCATTATTGTTTCATAAATAAATATATTTATATAATATCTAAATATTATAAATAAAATACCATGATGTGGGAAATCATTTATGATCTACAATGACTATTTATATACATAGATATCAGTTATATAACCCTATATTAAAATCCAATAATAAAAGATATATGTTTAGGTTATAAAAATCTTTACTTTTAATAAATTCTTATAAAATGTCATTCTCACATCTAAGTGAATCTATGGGGTCCCAAAATCAACCCACGGATTACCATGGTTAGACATATCTCATAAAATATGATTATTACATGGTTATGGTATTTTAATATTATTATAATATTATTTTATTACCCTAATTTACCATATTTACCCTTTAACCATGATAAATAAAATAATTACGGAACTTACTATTCATAATGTCTAAAAATAAAAGGTGCCTATGTACACAATTTGTACCAGCTAATTCCAAATATGGAAACCATTTTTTAAATTCACAATATAGCTGTTTTAATAATTAATTTAAAATTTATCTCTATTATCAAAACCAAAAAGCAGGTTTTTAAGATGTAAGAACTATCAAAAGATTAACATCAATTTATGCCCAATTTAAAATTTAAATTACTACCAATGACCAAAAATTGATTAAATGATTAAAAAATAATCCAATTAAAATATAAAACTAATTAAAAAATTATTCTAACTATATAAATAAATTAGATGAAAGGCTATTTTGAATTAAAATTCAGTATTTTTTACTATTCATTAAAATATGAATTTTATTATAAAAATACCAAAATTTCACCAGAAGTAAATTTTTATGTACATATTCGAAATATTAAGTTTATTTTGTCAAATTTAACTTAAAAAAGGGTAAAAAACTAGATTTAAAATGGGTGATCCATCAAAAGGTGGTAAAATGCATTTTTTAAAATACTTCTTTTACCCGAAATATTTATATTGTTCTCAAACAATGTTCTATAATATGTGTAAGATGAATGATAATTTTATAAATTTAAATACATGGTTAATAATATTCATAAAAACTAGTTTATATTACATTAAATAATAATATTTTAATAATATATCGTTGTTTTGTGAAACTCGGTGTCGTGTACAATGCAAGCTTTCGAGGAAGGTTACTCTTGCATATAACGCATGCCATGTCAGTGTTGTGGGTACTTAAAGTTTCCATTAATTTTTCTTATAACATAATCCAGGATTCTTTCATTTATAAATTGAAAAAAATATATACTCAATGATGTGTGAAATATATTCTATCATAAGAACATGAAATTGTGTGGAACACAAGCCAATTATATTATTGTGTATATTGAAAGTTAATATGGTGTTACATATAGAGAAAGATAATATTGCTGTAGCATATAATATAAGACATCAATGAAATGAAAAATAATCTATTTCATAAAATCTTGGGGTGTTACATTCAACCCCCCCCCCACCCCTTTAAAATGAATTTCACCCACGAAATTTTTCAAGATTATAAATGGTTTTCTACATGAATGTTTCATTAATGGAAACCCACATCATAAAAAGGGATACTATAAAATCATTTTAAAAATGAAATGTAGATATTTAACGGTTTCCCAAAGTAACTCATCACTGAGTTTTCACATAGGATAATATAGGTGGGAAGTAAAACCATTGATATAGAAGAGAATTCTAACCATCATGTTTTGATGGATAGTGTTAGAGAATAAGTTTTGGAGAAATTAAACAACATGAAATCCAAAAATCTATAATGATTTAAGGGTGAATCTGATTCATCGGATAAAAAAGTACTAGGATAACATTTATTGTTTTCATGATCTTTTCCCTAATGTGAAAGAAAATGAGAAGAAATACTTACATGATTTCAGTACAATCTCATCATTGGTCACGACATGAACAATTTCCACTTCATTTCTAATTTAATGAAATGAAGTTTAATATTTCAATCATAAAGTGTTTACAGATCATGCGATTGAATGATAGTTCATTCCATATATCTCAACAAAAAAGGATATAACATGTTATCAAATAAGCGTAAGTCCACATATAGTCAGATAATACATCAATATAACAAATATAAAATGGAAAATGACTTATAATATCCATAAACGGATAAAATTAAATTCCATTAAAAAAATATAAAACATAGAAAGAAGTGAACTAAATAGAAATAAAATTTATCTCTAATATCTCATAAGGTAGTTCTTGGTTGTCACAAACCAATCATACGAATTCCTTAATCATGTATTCTTTGGAAACATTAATTACCATATAACCTTAGTGAAAACATGAATACTATCAAAATTTAACTCTTTCCACACACTAAGATCCCAAAAGTTCTATATACTCAAACTATGATATGACTTTGTCCTTATATCAGTCATGAGCTCATTAATACTATAAAATCTATAATTATATCCTTATCCCATCATTATGTTCATATAATTTTCTTTCCCAAAATATCTGAATAACCATTCATGTTTACTATACCATTCAACATATTATTTCAAATACATAAGGAAAACAATAGTGTAAAAAATTTTAGATGTTTTATTATTCCATAGTAACATTAAATTACTTATACAAAAACATTCTTGATAAACATGCAATTATTCTACTACCTTCTTAAACCATTGATTTAGCTTCATCGTGTTATTCCATTACACTTATTTCATCTCAAATATCATTTTTAGTCTCTTTAGCATCAGCAACATAAATTCCACCCATATGACCATGCCGATTCACTTCATGAGATTTTTCCTTAGGTCATCGATTTATATAACGCCCATACATTCCACATTTAAAACATTTTACCACTGTTGATGTCTTAGAGACACCATTATCCTTGTCCACTGTGTCAAATGATCCTTTAACTTGGCAATTACTAGATTTGTGTCCTTCTTTTCTACAACCAAAGCATATTCCAGTTCATTTGAAACATTCTCCTTGATGCCTCTTCCCACATGACTTACATGAGGAAAATTGAACTTTCTTTCCACAATGATCATCATGAAACTCCATTTTTATCATATTATATGGGTAAGGAAACTTACCAATGTTCATATTGTTGATCATATTATGAGATGGATGATTAGGTATAATAATGATGTTTTTTTCTTCCAAATACCATTTTAGTTCGTTCTTTATGAAGAATATTATAGCATTGTCCATCATATTCTTTATTAGGATGAATCCTCCTATTTCCAACAATTTTCTAAAACCCAAAAATAATAGTGTCAGAGGAAAAAATCATACTAGGAATTCAAGACAATCAATGAGACGTAATTTCAATCTTTAACATCTTTGGTTTAATCGTAGGTTATTCCTGATCATTATCATAATTATAGGAATCTGACCAATGCTTATACATTACCTTAGGGACATCCCTAGACATACCATATAAATATCATTAGGGATCTCAAAAAAAATTCACAACCTAGTTTCCAACAGTTAACTAAACCATTGTTATGATACCAATTATAGTGACCCAAGCTTGACATACATGTACATTACCTTTCTTTTGTGGAATACTTAATACAGGACACAAACAGGCACCTAAAGATCATATTATTTTAATATATTTCAATACTCAGAAAATAAAATCTTCTAATCATGGTGAAAGACCTTCAATATCTCCCATAAATATCTCCCCCTTTTTACTACCTAAGACAGTTTTTTATTTACTGGGGAAAATAAAACATAGAATGGGTGAGCCCAAATTCTCAGTAAGTGTAAGCATGGAAAACATAAAACAAACCAAAAATAAATGAATGTTAATACATGAAAATAATGTTTAAACATCAAAATCTTGAGTCATTAAATACATATTGGTATTACATAAGTCATATATCATATTGGAACATTAACCATGATAAAATATTTTTGGCATAAAACATGGAATTTTTTTAAAACCATTATACACATAATATGATTTCCATAGTAGCCAAGGAATTACTGCCAAGACCATCATAGTGGAAGAAGTACCTTACTGAACTAAATTTACTTATCATTCCAAACCTATATTAATAAACCATATTTACTTTTCATTCCACCCATGTCTACATCATGAGATATAAATCATTACCAAATTCATTTGAGGTAGATATAGGTCCCACCTATGTCATAATTAAATCATTCTTACATGTGCCGCAAAAAATAAATCATTCATCATAACATAACCTAAGAAATAAAATGGGTTTCTTAAATATCATTCCATCATTACATAATCCATGTAAAAGATCATAACATCATTAAAACAATAAAATAATCCAAATAATATAGATAGAAACAAAACCCTATTTAAATGAATCATCTTATATGGAAAATATTTTTGATAAAACACTTGAACATAGTTCTTGAGGAAGATATCCTTTCTTCTTAAATTTTTTTTCTTTTCTCAAAATGATGTGAAATTTTAAAAGAAAAGAATTTAGTTGAGAATAATATTAAAATATTGTAGAGGAAGCTATGTGGAAATATGGCATCATGGAACCACAAAAATCCATTCATGCCTAATAAGTTAAACAAAAAACATTCTCCTCATACTTTTTCTAGAAAAGAGAAAAAAATTACCTCATATGGTAAATAAACGAATGATTCCTTCTACACCATGTAGTAAAATTAAAACACAGTAAAAATGAATTTAAAAATACATGGAAGAATTGTAAATAATTTATGAAAACATTTTTAGAAACCATAGACATGGATGATAAATATAACCCCAGAAAATTCTTACGTATAAACAATCTCGAATAAAAATGAGATTGCAAAATTATCCATTACATCAGGTTTTATTTATTCCATATCTATCTGAAACCATTATATAGTGGGTTTAAAAATATTATTAACTTGTAACAAAACCCTAATAATATTTATAATATCACATATGATTCACTTACCACTTTATATTACCCATTCATTTTTCAATTCAATGTTAAAACAATGTTTTTGGTAATAATCGTTTCATTTATTATACGTGTTTGAAATTTTTGTTCTTCATATGATTATGTAGATCATGATTTAACTGCTTCCAGAATGTAAAACATTATTTATATATATCTTATATAATCATTATTTATATATAATAGATATAAAAATGAAATGAAATATACTGTTTATAGAGATGGTAGTCCATACATGTGGATGAATGTTGTTTTTTTCATTATTGAATTTGATGGAAGTAAGTAAATGACATATGTATACATAAATCATGTAAAATAATATTTTCAATATTTCATGATTATTTATTATATATACTTTATAATCATTCTTTAATGGTTAACATGGAGAATGAATCTCATCCTGTCGTGGAGACGGTAAGCCGTACGTACGCACGAGCGATTTTATCATTCCCATAGTTGTTGAACGGCATTGAATTTTATTGTGTATAATATCTCCAAATTATTATCATGTTATAATAAACATATATTTTTATTATTTCCACCATTATACCCATCCAAGTAAGGTGGTGGTGAAAAACAGATTACACCACGGCGTGGAGACGGTAATTTATACGTATGCTCGCGTGATGATTTTTGTTTTTCATAGGATGGATAGAAAGTGAAATGGGGTGGTTTCAAAATTATAATAACATATCAGTACATGATTGAAACTCATTTTATTACTTTACAAGGAATCAAATAAATATGAGTAAGTAGAAGAAGATTGAAATTATAAAGAATCGGTAGAATAGATAACATCTTCCTTGACATGCATCCTTTAAATATCCTATTAGGGAACTAGTGTTGGTATTTAGAGAAGAAAATAACCCCTATAATGTAAGTAGGGTTGTTTATAAGAAAAATTTTCAGGTTTTGGCCAAACATGAAGGCTCTAAATTGAGTGAAAATGAGAGGGAGGGGGTGCCTGTTTATAAGAGAGGAGAGGGGAACTTTAGGAATGATCAAAAATATTAATTTATTATGAATTTACTATCGATTTAAAATGGACCAAAACATATTGTATTCTCGGATAATATGAAGTTGGTTATAATGAACATCATCCAATAATTTTTTTATCCTTATCATTTCGGTTTTACCCTTATTTTACCGATTTTAATCTTATTGTGATATCATGTTATATACACATTATGGGGTAATGTTATTACAATATGATGTCAAACAACCAATAAAAAGTTATTTATTAAATATGTGGACTTATATTAACCATTATGAAAAATTTTATATTTTTATTAAGTTAATATCATTTAATAGACAATTTTATTTTTTAAGTTATGAATTGTGTCAATTTTGGATACTATTCATACTTGACTTTTTTAAAAATTCATAACAACCAGATTCCTTCGAAAATAAGGCATTAACATAAATTCAATATGTCAAAATTATCCATAAAATTATTCTATGACATCAAAATAACCAAATTATATTAGTCTAAATATTTATAAGTTCATTTATTTGAATCTTTTTTTAATGAGGTAATCATTATATCTTAATTATGTCCTAAATAAATATATTTATCTAAGGTATAAAAATAATAAATAAAATACCTTGATGTAGGAAATCTTATTAGATTTATAATTAATTTTTCTATACATATATATCAGGTATATAACCAAATATTAAAATCAATTTACTAAAAGATATATGTTAAGGTTATAATTATCATTATGTTAAATTAATTCTTATAAAATCTCATTTTCACATCCACGTGAATCCATGGGGTCCCAAAATCAACTCAAGGATGAAAATGGTCAAATATATATCATCCAATTGTATTATAACATCTGTTAGGGTAGTATGTTATTATTATTATAATATTTTGTTACCTTTATTACGAGATTTACCCTTTAACCATGATAAATAAAATAATTACTCAAGTTACTATTCATAATTTCTAAAAATAAAAGGTATATATTTAAACATTTTGGACCTTTTGATACCCAATATGGAATGTATTTTTCCAAATTCAAAACACAAAAGTTTTTTAATTAATTTAAATCCATTCCCTTTGTCAAAACATAAATGTGTATATTAAAAAGTAACAGCTATCAAAAGATTGACATCTGTTTATGTACAATTTAAAAGTGATATTACTTCCAATGAACAAAATTGGATTAAATTGTAAAAAAGTAATCCAATTTCACTTGGAAACCAATTAAAAATATAATATAACTATATAAATAAATTAGATGTAAAAGCAGTTTTGAATAAAAATGTAGTATTTTTCAATAATCATTAAAATTTTAATTTTATCAAAATAATACCAAAATTTCTATAGAAGTAAAGTTTTTTCATATCTTATAAATAAAAAGTTTATTTTTGTCAAATTTAACTTATCAAAGTGTCAAAAACTGGATTTAAAATAGGTGATCCATCAAAAGGCGGTAAAACTACTTTTTTATACTTCTTTTATCCAAAATTATCATTTTGTTCTCATACAATGCTCTATAAAATGTGTAAGATGAATGATAATTTTATAAAATTAAAATTATTTTTATAACTATTCATAACAACTAGTTTATATCACATTAAACAATAATATTTCAATAATATATCATTGTTTAGTGAAACTCGGTATCGCGTACAACGCAAGCTATCGAGGAAGGTCACTCTTGCGTGTAACACAAGCCAAGTTAGTGTTGCATCCAGTGAAATCTTGTATTATTATTTCATATAACATAATACAATATGGTTCATTTATATATTGAAATAAATCTATACATAATGTTGCGATAAATCAATTCAACCAAAGGAACATGAAATTGTGTGCAATACAAGCCGAGTACATTGTTGTGTATAATGTAGGTTAAAACGATGTTGCATATAGGACAAAATAATCTTGGTGTAGCATACCACACAAGTCATCAATGAAATTAAAAAAGAATCTATCTCATAAAATTGTGGGGTCTTACAGTCATGGGCTTTAGGGATTCCATAAGAAAGAACACTTTCTCATCCACAATGTTTCAGAGGATTCCATTGTCACATTCCCCAACCCATCCATTCACTTTTAGATAGGAAACATTTGTCTTATAATGATCATACATAGATAAAAACTATTCATGTATCCCATCTCTTAAATCAAAAACTCATAATAATGGAATTAGTCTCTATAAACCTAGTCTCATCCACAAACTCCCAAATAGTTCACTTATAATATTCCCAAAACTCTATGGGTATATCATACCCATCAGGATCGACCACCCACTTTGATAAACCTGTTATAGAAGGAATGAGCACGAATCAAAACATAATAGTCCAAATAATACAACATTTAATGGATCGTGTGTAAGGAACACATTATTTTGAAATCATGGCATTTCCCAAACAAGTTCAAATGGTCCCAATCTAACCTAGGTCATTACACATCAGTTTTCTTTGAAAATAGAGTCCAATATTATTTTAAAACATTTAAAATGGTGTTTTAAACTATTTAAATCACACCAATACCTTATCCCAGTCCCTTAAAAAATTTCTAGAAACACATTTTTATATTTTTAAATCCCATTTGTAAACCCATTTATCCCAATATTTTAATTATAATAAAAAATAATATTTTAAGTGACATCATAAAATTGAATTAATTTCTACCTATATTATAATGCAATCCACAAGATAATACCATAAATAGGTCCACCATCACTCATCTGTCTAGAGTTCCACAAGCACGTGAGCATCATCCCGTCTAGTGAGGACTTGGAAAGTGTATCCAAGAGACCCGGAATCAAATTCGGGTGTAGAAATATTTATGTGGTACTATAGCATTACAGCACCAAGCATTGTAGTATGAACTATAACGGGCGTTATAGTAGTTGTAACTATTCATCCATCTGGTCCTTCAGGCCACTAGTTTGGTCTTTGGGTCCTTTAAAGCTTTTGGGACCCCCAGGCCTTCTAGAAAATTGTCTCTCAAGGCCTTTGGGCCACCTCAAGGCCTTAAGGCCACCCCAAGGCCTTCGAGCCACATGAAATATGCAGATATACCAGGAAGATAATATGGGACATGGGTCCAAATGACGATTCAGATAATGTGCATTCACAAGAGCAGAGCTAATCATAATTTTAATAATGAGAGGCTATGTCATTATCATTAGTACCGGGCATGTGCATCTCTGCACAGGACAACTAGCTGACTTGTCTTGTGAAGGTGAAGATTGGATTTCATGAAATTTTCTAGGGAGGAGAAGTTCTAAGTTTCCTGGTTTGGGTTATTCCCTTATGACCTACAGGTCATGTAATTTTCTCTTAAGCCTTCGGGCCTTGTAATGGTTCCACCTCACCGCTTTAATGGTGGATTTTCAAAAATAATAAAAAACAAGAAGGCCTTCAGGCCATTCAGGTAGAAAAACCAAAATGTTTAGTAAGATATGTGTCTATGTTTGATATTAGTGTAATGTCCCGAATTTTTCCATCTATTATTTTTTATATTATGTGGTAATTCTTTCGAGACCAGGTTTTGAGACGGCGTACAGTTCTGAGGCCCGATGAGCCCAGATCAAAGGTTTGAATTTAATTAAATAATAAAATTACATGCATGTGTGGTTTTCCTGAAAAAGTGAAATAACTCCTGAATGGGTGCTCGGATCAAACATCTGAGGGCACTGTTGCGTTTAGAACAATGATTTTACCATAGGTGAGGCCTAACATCGGCCGACACAGGTCGGTGGTGAAATCTTGTTTTTGGACATAACCATAATAAAATATTTTATTAAATCTTTTTGGGGAAAATATCACTTATCTTTTTTAAATAGAGAATTGCGAAGGAGTCTAGTTTTACAGACCTCATAACCCTAAAACCTCTGGAGGATATAGGGAAAACCTCCCAACGCGATGATGACGTTCTTGATGAATTTCGTCAGTCACGACGACACGACGACCGAATCTTTACCAACGAAGGCCACAAATCCCGGTAGGATGTTTGGTTTTGGATTCCTTCCCCATTATTGATTTCTACAATGAACGCGGACTAATCAATGAATAGATTAGCTTGCGGATCGATCATAATTTACAGGATGGGATTTTTTGGAGATTTTGGGATTTTTATTCTTGGAGTATATTTGGTTTCATTCAACTTTCTAACATTGATGAACAGAGATCAACACGAACATCGATCAAGGTTAGTCCCTATTAATTTTTTTGTTTTTCTTCCCCAGTTTCTTGCGTTCTTCATGCGCGTTCTACGCGTTCTTCACAGGGATATGAACGATGGATTGTTGCATATCTGTTGTGCGATGCAACAATCCCAAATAGAAGATATGACGTCAGTACAACCCCATGGAGGTGCGGCTATGGTGGTTATGGATGGATCAAATCAGATCAAAAGATATCATTCGACGAATGATTTCCGCACGGATGACCGGAATCGAATTTTGGAGCCGATCGTAGGATCGAAACCCACAGATTTGGCCTCATGATGATGAGGAGACCCATGATCTTCAGTTTCACGGAGAACGAACTAGAGAAATGCGATCTGGAGATCCAATCGAGGTGCAAGGAGGAGGACGACGTTTCTAGGGAAATCCCGACTACACGTCGTGTAGTATGGGATACTCCGCGTGTGTTCATCAGGGACCACCTGGCATGTACTCCAGGAGTACACGGACACGGGTTGGGTACACGACCAAGGACACTACGTGTATACACTTCCTCGGCCAGGCACGACCAGATACACAGGACACCCCATGTACTGATACATGGGCAAGGCGACACGAACAGAGACCGTGTACGGGCACATGGCTAGAGTACACAGAGTGAGCCCAGGTGTTCGATCACGATGTGTAATCTAATTACAAATCGTTTTGTGGATTTCCTACATGACTCCGACTTCTGACATGGGTTGTTTAGACGAGTAGTACCTGGGGTCAAGGAACTCATTGTGTAACCCTACTACACACTGTGTAGTTGAGTTTTACGCAGCTTGGAATGATGACATGGGATGTTACACGGGCAGTATCCGAGGTCAAGGAACACGGCGTGTAACCATACTACAAGTCGTATTTCCTGGTTTACATGGTTGGAGCCAGTTTCCTTCTGTGACTTGGTCTAGTTTCCTTAGGGTTCATCCCCTTGGTCTTTCTCCGAAAGGTTTCCGGTATCATTTCCTACATACTGAAGTATGATCCCTTCAGCAGGACTTCTTGAATAGTGTTATGGGAATCCCCTCTGTGAGTCATGGAGCTAGATCCTCTATTCATTCCTGGTACCCTAGGTAGAGTTTTTGATAGACGTGACCAACTTCACCCAGGCACCGATCCTCTACTTAGCAGATTAGTTCAGACTGAGTTGTTGGAATCACCCAATGGCTATTGGTTGTGATCCTCATTTAAACATTATGTTATCAAGTACTTGTAGAGTGTGTTCTCTGGGAACGATTACTTCATGTCTCTCTCTTCAGACCTAGGAGTGTGTTCTTCTTGTTATGTGCATAGTGGAATCTACGATCTGGATCCTAATGGTGGTATCACGATAGTCGATCTTGTATGAGTATATCTGGATATTCTTATTATATGTTTTATAGACATATACTATGTGGAACTGACTATATCTTTCATTTGTGGTATTTTTCCCCTGTTGTATTTGCTTTGTGGTTTCGGGGTGTTGTATTGGGTATTTTTATACTCACCCCTTCATGAGATTTTCCCGCACGTGTTGTGTCTTGTGTAGAATAGCGATCTTTTGACAAGATTCTAGGTGGACCAGGACCGGGTGGTGCTCAGTGAGATCAGATAGGCCAAGGTGTGTCTCTACAGTTTTGGATTACAGTCCCAGTACCTTTCTTTACATGTTGACCTTTGTTACAGAATTTATTTTAGTGGCCTTGTACTTTTGGCCCAGGGTTTTACACTTACTGTACTTTACATTCATGTCTTACTCTGTTGGTTGGGATTTTAGTATATGCATGCATTTCCATTTTTAGTAGTTTTTACTTTTCAGCTTTGTGGGATTGGAGATTTGTGTGCATGTGTACATGATTATAGGCAATGCCTCCCATGTTATTGATATGACTACTTGGTGCTAGTCAACAGCCCCTGGCCTATTGGGGGAAGGGTTGGGGAGTTTCGGATCGGTCCACACTGGGACGGGTCATGACAGAGTGTTATCAGAGGTGGTCGGTTCTACCTTAGGACCAAGAGTCTGTGAGTTAGTTTGGGGAAATAGTGTTAAGTGTTTCGAGTTTAGCTTTCAGGCCAGGGACCCCAGTGTTGGTGCGGGCGGCCGACGTATCCATATACCAGGACTCTGATAACTTTCTTTTCAACTCGGAACATGAGAACACTAGTTGTACGGTAAAATTAATGGTAATGCATCTTATAGGAATGGGTTGTTGTTTCTATGTCCTTCTTGAGTCAGCTCTCCAGATATACTCATTGAATGTGATACATCTTGTTTCTTTACAGGATGCCTCTCCAACATGCACCTGCTAGGATCCAGCATCTCGATCACAAGGATTACCCCCTAAATGATGAAGCTTTGATTCAAGGACCAGATCCCCCAGTTTTACCTTCGAGAGGTGGGCCAGTTATTACACCACCTGTGGAGCAGTGTTTAGTGTCTGTTGTACTAATAGAGGAGGAGTGCAGGCTGAGCGCACTCCATGAGTTTCAGAGATAGAGACCCCTCAGTTATCGAGGCGAGCCTGTCCCTCAGGCAATAGAGGACTGGATTGAGGTAATGGACAGAGTCTTCTATTTGGTTAGGACACCAGCAGACCAGATGGTGATCCTGGCAACAGGCCTTCTCTAGGGCTCGGCAGGGCTGTGGTGGAGTTTGGTTGTCCAGAACCACGATGAGGCAACTCTTGTGTGGTCAGAGTTTGAAAATATATTTATAGAGGAGTTTTCACCGGTAACCCTAAGAGCAGTACATATACAATAGCTTCTTCAGCTTTAGGAGGGAACCATGATGGTGGATGACTATTCATCGAGGTTTACCGACCCCTCATGGTACTCGATGGATATGGTCAAGGATCAGTACTTCAGAGCTCAGACTTTTGAGTGGGTCTTGCGTAGAGAAATCTAATCAAGAATCATCCCTATGAGGATTCCTAATTTTGTTGGGGTGCCCGAGGAGGATTTGGTGTTCGAGAGCTTCTTGGCATAGCAGAGACAGCTGGCAGTTGTCAGCAGTGCGCGAGCTGGAGTAGAGACCTCGGCAACAAGGAGCTGACGTCAGGGACCCAGGTGTGGGAGACATTTCAGAGGAGATACCCGGATAGGGGATCCAATGTACAGTGTTCATAGGGTGAATCCATCCAGCCTCGAGAGAGGTGATGCTACTCATGGGATGGTCGGGGACATCTCACTCGAGATTATCCGACCCACCGTACTACTGACACGGAAGCATTTGATGGACCACCGAGGTAGAGGTAACATGTGGAGCAAACAGATCTGCAGGGTGACAGATGTGGTAGAGGATCTAGGAGAGCTGTTGGAGGTGGTCGGCATTTTTACCTTTTTCCACCTCCACCCCCAGGAGGTCCACCCATGGCTCAAGGATCTGGTGGATAGAGGTAAGGACAGCTGCAGGAAGCAGAGGCTTATGACCCAGGTACTCTCAGAAGGAATATAGGTACAATTTGTGTCTTTTATACTTTGGATGTCATCCTGATAGACACAGGTCCTAGTCATTATTTTTTTGATGCTTATCTTGTTCGAGACCTTGAGATTCTAGTTGAGCCGTTGACTCAACCCTTACGAAACACCGACTGGAGAAAATTCAGAGATCACACATCTTTTCAGACAGTGTGAACTGACCCTTGGAGGTAAGAGTTTTGGTTGGAACCTCTTGGTGGTGGTGTAGAGTCCTTACGATGTCAGTCTTGGTATGGATTGGCCATCCATAGTTCATGGCCAGATTGGCTATTTTAGGCGAAGGGTGGAGTGTGTCCGCAATGATGGAACGAGGTTTTCCTTCGTCGGTGAAAAGGAGACCCAGGCAGTATAGGATGGACTAGTGGAAAGGAAGGTACAACCGATTTCATATCAGTTGGCTACCCTTGCCCTTGGCACAGTAGATGTTACTAGTTTCTAGTTTCCAGCAGTAGTGGTAGAGTATAATGACGTCCTTCTAGAGGATTTCCCCAAACTACCTCTTCATTGGTAGATAGATTTTTGCATTGAGTTTCAACCTATGATGACACCGATATTAGGATCAGAATATCGGATGGATCCTGTGGAGCTTCATGTACTGAGGGTGCAGTTGGAAGACTTTCTGAGGAAGGGCTTTGTGAGACCTAGTGTTTCTCCCTAGGCGGCCCCACTGTTGTTTTCCAAAAAGGTATGCAGAATCTTGAGGTTGTGTGTGGATTACCAGTGCATGAATCAGATGACTTTGAAGAACCGGTATCCACTACCGAGAATTGATGACTTCTTCGACAATTTAAGAGGGGCACAATGGTTCTCGAAGGTTGATCTACGATCAGGCTATCAACAGTTATGTGTACGGGATGAGGATATACCAAAGATAGTTATATATGTCTCTATGGTCACTATGAGTACTTGGGGATGCCCTTCGGCGTGATGAACTCCCCATCAGTTTTTATTGGACTCATGAACCGGACCTTTCAGCCCTATATAGAATGGTTTGTGGTGGTGTTAATCGATGATATCCTTGTGTACTCTGCGTCCGATGAGGAGCACATGAGGTACCTAAGGATGGTTCTAGAAACACTCCTAGAGTACTAGTTGTACGGGAATCTCTTGATGTGACAGTTCTGCATACAGGAGATCCACATTCTGGGACACGTTATCTCATCAGATAGAGTAGTAGTTGACCCAGTCAAGGTAGACATAGTGTTAGCATGGGAGCCACCCCAGAACGTGATGGAGGTGGTGAGTTTCCTTGGGTTGTCATGCTACTATCAGATATTCATTCTTGATTTCTCCAAGATTTTATCACCCATGACAGCTTTGCCCCGAAAGGGGAAGCCTTTCATATGGACTGAGAGATTCCAACATTCTTTTCTAGAGTTGAGACTGAGTCTGACGACCGCCCTGATCATGAGATTACCGGAGGAGGTTTTCGAGTTCGTGGTGTTATACGACGCATCAGGAACTGGGCTTGGTTGTGTCTTGATACAGAGGCATGTGGTTATTTCCTATGTCTCATAATATTTGAGGCCACATGATCAAAAATACGTGACCCATGATCTTGTGTTAGAAGCTGTAGTCTTCGCATTGAAGATGTGGTGGCACTACCTGGTGGAAGATTATTTTACCATCTACTATGATCACAAGAGTATCAGGTATATATTTTTGTAGAAGGATCTGAATTTGAGATATAGAGGGTGGCCTGTGTTCCTAAAGGATTACAACTATGAGATATTTTATACTCCTGGGAAGAGGAACATTGTGGTAGATGCTCTCAGCAGAATAGCGATTTTACCTTAGGTGAGGCCTAACATCTGCCGGTGCAAGTCGGTGGTGAAATCTAGTTTTTGGACGTAAACGTAATAAAATATTTAATTAAAATATTTTATTAAATCTTGTTGCGGAAAATATCTTTTATATTTTTTAAATAGTTATTTGTGCGGGATTCTAGGGTTACAGACCTCGTAACCCTGAAACCTCTAGGGGTTCTAGAGAAAACCACCCAACGCGACGACGAGGTTCTTGATGAATTTTGCCAGCAACGACGAGGTTCTTGACGAATTTCGCTGGCGACGACGACGCGGTGACTGAATCTTCAACAACAAACACCGCCAATCCATGTAGGATGTTTGTTTTTGGTTTCCTTCCCCATTCTTGATTTCTACAACGAACACGGACTAATCAACGAAATGATTATCCTTCAGATCGATTGTAATTTGCGGGATGGTATTATGTGGGGATTTTGGGATTTTTATTCTTGGAGTAAATTTGGTTTCATTCAACCTTAAAATGGTAATAAACCAAGATCAAAAAGAACATAGATCAAGGTCCATCCCTCTCAATTTTAGTGTCTTTTATCCCTGGTTTCTCACATTCTTCATGCGCGTTCTACATGTTCCTCACGGGGATATGAATGACGGATCATTGCGCATCCGTTGTACGATGCAGTGATCCCAAATTGAAGATCTGGCATCGGTACAACCCCATTGAGGTGAGTCTATGGTGGCACCAGATAGATCGAAGTATATCAGAAGATATCTTTCTTCGAACGATTTCTGCACGGATGATCAGAATCGGATTTTGGAGCCAATCGAAGGCCTGAAACCCACGGATTCGGCATCCTGATTACGAGGTGACCCATGATATTGAGTTTCACAGAGAACGGACTAGAGAAACATGATCCTGAGATTCGGCCGAGGCATGAGGAGGAAGATGACGATTCTGGAGAAATCCTGACTACACGGCGTGTAGTATGGTCGACACAGCGTGTGTTCGTCAGGGATCACCTGGTGTGTACTTTGGGAGTACATGGACATAGGTTGGGTACACGACCAAGTACACGACGTGTATACACTTCCCCATCCAGACACAACCAGATATGCTGGATAACCCGTGTACTGATACAGGAGCATGGAGACACAGACATAGACCATGTATGGGCACATGGCCAGTGTACACAGAGCGAGCCCAGGTGTTTGGACACAACATGTAATCCAAGTACACACTGTGTAGTGGCTTTCCAACACGACTTCGACTTCTGACACGGGCCGTTTACACGGGAAGTACTTGGGGTCAAGGAACATGGCATGTAACCCTACTACATGCCATGTAGTTGAGTTTTACATAGCTTGGAAAGATGACACGGGCAGTACCTGGGGTCATGGAACACGGTGTGTAACCATAATACACATCGTGTAACCTTTTCTACATGGCTTGAGCTAGTTGAATTCTGTGACTTGGAATAGTTTCCTTAGGGTTTTTCCACTTGGTATTTCTCCTGAAGGTATCCGGTATCATTTCCTACATACAGGAGTATGATCCCTTCAGCAGGACTTCATTAATAGAGTTGTTAGAATACCATTTGTGAGTCTTCAAGTTAGATCCTCTATTCAATCCTAGTACCCCAGGAAGAGTTCTTGGAATCGATGTGACCAACTTTACCCAGGAACCGATCCTCTACTTAACGGATTAGTTCAGACTGAGTTGTTGGAGTCACCCCATGGAAATTGGTTGTGATCCTCATCTGAGCATCATGTTCTCAAATACTTGTGAAGTGTGTTCTCCCAGAATCAGTACTTCTTTTCTCTCTCATCAAACCTAGGAGTGTGTTCTACTTGTTATGTGCTTAGTGGACTCTTCGATCTGGATCCTTGTGGTGGTATAATGATAGTCGATCGTGTATGAGTGTATCTGGATATTCTGTTATATGTTCTGTAGACATATACTATGTGGAGCTGACTGTATCTTTTCTTTGTGGTATTTTCCCCGTGTTGTATTAGCTTTGTGGTTTTATGGTGTCCTATTGGGTATTGTTATACTCACACCTACAAGGTCTTTGCCTGCATGTGTCATGTCTTGCGTAGATGAGTGAGCTTTTGATAGGATTCTAGGTGGACTAGGACCGGGCGGTGCTCAGTGAGATTATATAGGCCTAGGTGTGTCCCTACGGCTACAGATTGCAGTCCTAATACCTTTCTATACAGTTTGGACTTTGTTTCAGACTTTCTTTTGGTGGGATTGTACTTTTTTCATAGGGTTTTACACTCACAGTACTTTACTTTCTCGTCGTACTCTGTTGGTTGGGAATTTAGTGTATGCATGAATTTCCATTTTTAGTAGTTTTTACTTTTCAGCTTTGTGGGCTTGGAGATGTGTGTGTGTGTGTGTGTACAAGTATATAGGGAATTCCTCCCATGTTAGTCATATGCCTACTCAGTGCTAGTCATGAGCCCCTGGCCTATTGGATGCGGGCTTGTGGAGTTGCGGCTCGGGCCCTACTAGGACGGGTCACGACAATTAGGATGATGTGAGCATGTCATACCCTTATCTAAACTCAATAAAGTCATTAAATTAGGATGGAAGACTTTATTTATGAATAAAAATAACATAAATTCATCAAAATACCAAGTGACTCGAATAAATTCAAGTACTCTAGCCTCAAAAAAGTCATTCCCTTTAGCATCATAGACCGTCGATCACATCATTCTAATCTCCAAGCTCTACTTCCCCACCAAAATACCTATCCCATATCAACAATAAAAAAACAATTATAATAATTTATAATTAAAAAATGAATTAAAATATACTTGATTCTTCATGACCCTCCCAATGGTCAAATAAATACATCCAAGATCTACACTAACCTCCAACAAGTCCTCAATCACATATTTCATTCATATATGTTATCAAATTGCCTAAATAATTACTTTAAACAAAAAACCCAACGTTTTGTAATTGGTTTTAAACTCACCAGGTTGTTAAAAGATGCATGAATAATGATCAATCAAGTGAATTTCACTCCCAATGTACCACTAAACTTAAAAATGCAAAACAACTCATTCAAAAACCAAAATTCATTGTAAATTTTACAAAACATAATCCAAAACCTTAACAAAATTCATGAATAAACATTCAATATCAAAAATAGAGAATTATTACTTGATTACTATATGATGGTATTCCCTCTATGATCCACAGACAAAAGCACCTGATGTTTCAATAATTTCTTTATTCCATAGCAAAAATATATATTTCAAAAAAAATACAATTAAACAAAAAATTAACAAAATGAAAAGAGGAGAACAAGTGCGAGGTTAGAAAAAAAATGCACCTTATATCACCCTAAAAATACCACCAAAATCACTCATGAATCAAGGTGGAATAAAGAGATGAAGCGGACTCTACTGACTTCCAAAAAAGTATTTATCGTGCACCTAGTTTAACCTAATCCATTAGGCACTTAACAACTAAATGATGGGTGTGCCCCTCATTAATAAAGATTACCCAAACCCCAACTGACTAGCTAGTGGTAGCTCACCAGTGAAAAGGTATTCTTGAATAGTTTTCTTCTTATATTTTCCAACCAACAGGTTAGATATTGGTTGCTTCCATTCAATTTCAATATCCTAGGCACCTTGGGGCATCCTCTAATTCTCACATAAGCTCTCAAATAGCTATCCAATATTCATTATTCATATAAAAGATCTACTTGATATGTTATTACACTTAATTCACTAAATAAAAGTCTTTATTCATGAAATAACCCACAAAAATAGCTATAATTTCAAATTTACTTTGGAATTCAGAAAATGTTATGATGTGGGTCATTAAAAACATTGGGATTAAATATTCCAAATATAAAATGATAGATATGGCTAGATCCACATACAATAATCATTTCATTTAAACTAGAATACCATATGATTTTAAAATAGGTGCATCATGTTCGATAGAATGTATGAATTGAAATACCAAACATAGAAGAGAAAATAACACCCTTTAACATTTTGATATATTTTATTAAATTAAATCTCTTCAATAAATTTTGATTATTGAAATACCATGTTTAAATTAAAGGTGATACTCAATTAATATATTATTATTCGAACATTTCAATTATAACATAGTTGTCAAGAAGTAGAGTATGAATATTAATAACAAAATTATGAAAAATATATGTTTTAGAAACATAGAAAATAAATTCAATTGTTATCTATTTATTAAAAAAATATAAGAACCATTTAAAAGAGAGTGAATTTTTTCTGAAAACTGTATTTTTCAAAAAGGCAGATTATCACCTCTTTGAAAAAAAATTAATTTATATTTTACTAGTTTTATAAGAAAAAATCACATAATTTTTTTTAAATCTACATGTAAAAATTATATTTGAGTTTATTTTTTTGAATTTTATGAAAAGATCAATTTTTTTATGAAAATTTAAAAATATTGATTTTTAATGAAAACATTCTTTTAATATAAAATATTTTCAAAGCTAAATTATATTATAAATTGAGTTTAAACTAAAATAATATCAATTATATTGAAATTTAACAAATTTATGTCATTAAAATCTATTTCATAATGAATTTTGTATATTAAAATATTCTATACTTTTGAGAATGTTCTCTTTGGAAACCACACTTTCATCACATCTACAGGCTAATTTTTAATTGAATTCAATCACTTCTGTGAAATTAATTTAGAAATATTTATTAAATATTTAGAATCCTAACAATTTATATTATCTAATTAGTTCATTGTAAAATTCTACCATAATTAATAGTGAAATGAGTAAAAAATAGTGACTCTATTTTAGATAAAATGGGTTTACTATGGGAGTTGAAAAAAATATTAGCATTCAAAATGACCTAAAACTATTGGAGACACTTTTCAAAGCCATATTTAGACCTTATTACCTATAATATTTTAATATTAACCCCTATAGTGGTTTTTGGAATGATAAAAATATTGGTATCGCATTATTTTCTCAAACATTTCTTGTGTGTCCTCTCACCCACTTATAAAATGTCATCACCCCTCCTCCACTCATTGAACTTACAAAACCAATCGAATCAAATAAGACCTATTCCAATCCCTTCATTAAATCCTAACCCACATATTACATGCATTATTTTGATTTTGAATCCCTTCTTTATAGGATTTTGGTGAAAGCCTTTAGATGATTTGTGAATAAAAGGTAAAATTCTTATTCGTGTGTGTTTGATTTATTTCTTCATCCACCTCCATAAAACCTTATTAAACTATGATAATTTAATAACACTACTAACTCCTATATTCTAATATTTTGTTATTTTATTTTCATAAAACTAATTCACCTCTAATTCTATCAAATGGGAAACAAAATTGTCGATAATTTTTGCAACTGACTACTTCCACATAAACCAATGTAATTTGTTTTGAATCAACAAATTTCAATGGTATATATAATGATATATTTAAAATATTTATATAATTTTTATTAAATTGTTATAATTATAGAGTAATAATATAATATATAATTTTGTTAATATCCATTCCATGGAGGATACGATATTATCACTCATGTGTATGGTGGACTACCACCTCAAAAGTGAATTGATTCATTTTTGTATTCTCCTCACATGGAATGTGGTAAGGATAATGTTAATGATTATATTTTATATTTATGATCTAACCATAATTCATGTAATATAATATCACATATGACTTCTTATCTTCCAATCCAATGGGAAAAAAGAATGTTGCTCGTGTGAATGTGTGGACTACCACATCCACATAGCAATTTTAAATGTTTTTCATTTTATCTATACATGGATTGTAATAAAGAAATATTTTATTATTATAAATTAGATATATAAATTATGAGGACATAATTTTTTTGGGGTAAAATGTAACACCCAGATATAATAAAACAACAACATAATGTTTGATAGTGTTTATATCACGTAGCACCAATATCAAAAGAGGATATAACACTCTGATACTTTATGATATATTTATTTCATTTAAATCTCATTGATATCTTGTGATGAATGAAAATCAATGTTTAAATAAATCTTCATACTCTATTAATATATTATTATATAAACATTTCCCTTATAACCAAACTATTAAGATAACAGGTATGAAAAGTTATAAATAACTTATGGAAATTATACATTCTATACATTTTTAAAATAAATTAAATGGTTACTTATTTCATAAAAATAAAATATAAACCATTTATAAAAGAAATAAATGTTTTTTGAAAAACATTACTTTTCTAAAAGGTGGTTTATTCATGTTTTTCACACTTAATTTAAAAATAATTTTTTCCACTTTTAAAAATTAATTTGAAGAAATAGAATTTTTCTTGAAATATATATTTCAAAATTATGTTTTCATTAATTTTTTAAAAAAAATTTAAAAATTTTATTTTTTTGATGAATACTGAAAAATACATATTTTTATTGAAATCTGATTTTTTTGTTAACATCATCTACAAATAACAATTAAATTTTAATTTGGTTTTAATGTTAAGTGAGTTAAAATAAATTATAATATAACTTATTTACTTATTTGGGATCATTTTTTATATTTAATTTTGATAGTAAAACATTCCTTACATAAGAAAAAATTTTATTTGGAAACCATCTTTATCGATATGTCTACAGATAAAATTTAAAATTGAATTATTCCACCTATGTGAATAGAATTATAAAAAATAGATACCATATTTTTATTCAAAATTTATACTATCTAATATAGAGAAATAAATTTTCAACAATAATTAATAGTGAAAACTATAAAAATTAATTACAACGGCTAAGGAAAATGGGTTTTTTAGGGTTTAAACTAAGAAGGTAATGGTAAAAATAATATAAAACCGGTTTAAAACCCATATTATGGAAATATATTTTCCTAATAAAATCACATGTTTGATGAAGCCCATTTTTTGAGGCTTTTTCCCTGATAAATATATTGGTATCACATTGTTTTTAAAAGATTTCATATGTATCCTCTTCCCCACTTATAAAATGAGACCCCTCTCCTCCTCTACTCAAAATTCTAAAATAATTTGGATTAGAAATTATAGAACCAAATCCATTACTTAATTTGATCATCACATTATATGGTCATTATTTTTATTAGCAATCCCTGCTATGAAGGCATTAGTTATAATCATAAAGAGACTCTTTGAAGAAGTGGTAAAATTCCAAAATGTGTGTATTTATTTTATTTTCCTTCCAACTCCTTCAAAAAATATTCATGTATGACAATATAATTCAGTAATTATATATTATATACTTATATTTTATTATGTTAATTGAATAACATGGATCAATCTCCACTTCAATCAAATGGGAAATGAAATCAATGATTGTGTGTATGTCGGACTACCACCTTGCGAACCGATGTAATTTTTTTCCATCACCCCCTTTCAAAGATGGATGTAATTATTATTTTTAAATGTTTTTATGAAATATATTTGATTATTATACTTATTTATTTATCATATTACATATATCTTATTTCATTCTATTATATTGGGGATAAAAAAATGTCACTCGTGTGTACGTTGGGCTTCTGCCTCTTGAAGTGATGTGATTAATTTTTCACTTATTCTTTAAATGAATGTTATTAAGGAAACATTTTTTGAATATATTTGATATAAATTATATAAAATTACTTATTAAAATATAATATCACATAAAACCTCTTACCTTCCAATGCACTATAAAACAATAACAGCGCTCATGTGTACGCGTGGACTACCACCACAATATGGTGATATGAAATGTTTTTCATTTTATTCACTCATGGATGATAACAAGGATATATTTTATTAATATCGATTATATATATATCATATTAATTATTATTTAATGATGAATTAATATTTATTTTCATTTTGTTCCATCCGTCAACAAAATGGAAACAGAGTTCAAGTGTATATTTGTCAAATGGTCTCCAGGAATGTTGTAATCTATTTTCTAATAAAAAAATTATAGATTACATTAAATAAATATATAATGAATATATAATTTATTTATATCATGTTTTAAATTTTGGATATTATTTAACAATGATTGAAATAATTAGGAATAATGTTAATAAACTAAAACATATTTGGAAAACAAAGCAATTGTCACCGGAAATAGTGACTCAAACAAATAATTGTTAATAAAGGGTGATAAAATACAATATTAAAATCAAATATGGTATTATATATATGTTTCTGAATGTTTAATTTATTTATAATAAACTATTTTTTATTATGATGGAGGATCAGAGACATAAAAAAAGAATTCTAACCTGAGGTTTAAGTTTCTTATCTTGGTTTTACTTTCCCAAGAAAATCTCTGTATTCACCACTAATTCCATTATGTAGTGTATACAGAACTAATTTTGATTTGTTATTTCATGGATATATTTCTATTAATTTTATTTAATGTTTTATTTGATGATATTTATTTCATATGGATTATGATTCAAAAGTTACCAAAGTGGCAGGTTTTTTTTCAAAATCTCATTATTATTCAAGATTGTTTTTGTTTATGTATCCCTTAGGGAATTATAATGTATTTCTATCATAATAAAAATATATTTCCTTATAAAATTTTTACTAATTAAATTTTAATTTATTATTACTATTTCACACTCTTTTTTACTTAAAATGATTGAGAAAATGTTTTTCTGATAATCTGACTTCATTTCCCTCTGGATTGAAAATCTGTTTTCTTCCAAAACCATGTTCTATAAAACTTATTTCAATAGACTTATAAAATAATAAATATTATATATTAAGTAAATTTTTAACCGTTATTCAATTATATAAAATAGTAATAGAATTTTCATGTCATTTTCAGAACATTTCCATATTGGATTTTATTCAAAATGTGGAAGGCATCTTTGTTTTAACGTGTATTTTGTGAATAATATTTTACACTATATTGAACAATCAATATTTTAATTATTATTTTAATATTTTTTAAAGATTATTTTTTCAGAAAATATATATTCAAAAAATTTATGCTTAAAAGGTTATTTTTAAATTAAAAAATTTATCTTCCTCAAATGTTTTTAATGGAATTTTGTTGTTTCTTGTATTCATCAATGAAATAAACCATTTATTACACTAATGATACACTTAGAATATGATTTATTTATATCATCCTTATTATTTTTGTGGATCTTTTTGATCAATATGACTGAGTATGTATAATTTTATTATCGTTCCAATATTACTCGAGATGGTTTATGATTATTTTTATTTCATTGGGGAAAGTGTTAATAATTCTTATGTTAGTTTTTTTAAGATGAATTTTTTTGTTGAGTATGGTTCACCCCATTCATAAGTGGAAAACATTTCTCTTATTAAGTTATGGGTGAGACCTAGTTACATATAGTCCCTTAATGAATCTATAGGTATCATGAGACAAATTAGTTGGCCAAATTAGATGGGTTTCTACCCAACTATTTTTAATATCTTGTGAATGGTCATGACATAATGTTTTAGATGTCCAGAAATATGAATTACGTTATTATGATATAAGTTATTGATTTCCATTTTATTATTAAATTATTTAGCATATCTATAGAAAATATTCAATCTCATGTGGTAATTTATATTTAATTATTTGATCATACTTTTTTCTACCATATTATGATCTATTTATTAATTAAATGAATTCTTTTTCAGTTATCTACCATAAAATATTGATTATGATTATTTATTCATGGTATATTCTGTTGTATTCATACCCCTACTGAGAATATTATCTCACCCCTTTCATATACTTTATTTTATAAAGTATTAGATTGTGTTTTTTATTGATATGTAGGTATATACTATGAGTAATAATAGTGTTCTCAAAGAAAACACTTTTTGTGTTTTTTGTTTTTAATTGAAATGTAAATTTCAAGTAATTATCTAGTTTACCAAAACTAATTAATTATTAAATCCTTCAATAAGGAATTATATTTATCTTATTGCATTATAATAAAATAACAACTGACTCTGAGTTACATAGGTTGGGGTTTTTACATAAATTTTCAACTACATAAGGGTTAAATGGTTAAAAGAAATTTAAAATTAAAAAATAACCCTAGCAGAACAAAATATGAGGGGTTTTAGAGATAAAAAATTTAAAATCTTCCCACTGTATTTTTAACATAATTAATATCAATTTCAATGTGGCATTGGAAATTAATCCCTTACCAATACTTCCAACTACAATGAAATTTCTTTATCTACTTTGATAAATCATTTCTTTCTAAAAATAGGTTCCTTTCGAATGAATTATTTAGAATTTACTCGTAGGAATATAGGTTTTAAATATTTTAATTAGACCATATGATATGAAATATGGGTCTATATTCATGAAAACCATAAATGAAAATAATGGTTTGAAATGAGTTCTTTTATAGTTTAGTTTTGAGTGTAATTTCTAAAACTACGCATTATTTAAAGTATAATGATGTACTTTTAAAAGTAATTTGGATTAAAAAAGATGATATAATGGGTAATAGGTGATTTTATATTAATAATTCCTTCATATACCCATTTAATGATATGGTTGTTTTATTTTTAGGGCATTACCACATAATTTAATACATTTTTCATTACTCGGGTAAAACTGTTTTTACCATGGAAACTTTTTTTGTATAAAATGGAGAAATTAAACATATTATATATTTTCAATGTGCTAATTACAAATTTGGACTCCATTTAATTTAATTTAATATATTTATAGATGAAATTTTACTTATAAATGAAAACCCTTAATGTACGGGAAAACTGTTATTATATAAAAATAACTTTTAAAACATAAAGTGTCATTACTCATAATTATTATCAACTATAAATCATCACATGTGTCCTGAAATATTTTCATAAAGCCAAAAAAATTACATTTTTATAAAATTTTCAAAAAATAATCATATAATTAGTTTATTTAAATAAAAATTCATGGCACCAATGAAAACACTTTAGAGAAAATTATATTTTAGAACATTAAATGGCTATTTTTATTTCAATCCATTTAATAATAATTTTTATAATTGTTTATTTATTATTTATATACATAAAAAATAAATTTATTTACATTTCATATTATGTACATATAAAATTTTTCTTCTAAATATAAATATATAATAATAAAAATGTCATTAAAAAAATTATTTATCCATAATTTTATTACTGTTAATTATCATTCCTAAATTATTTCATGGATTTTATTTATTAATTGGTTGAATCATTCCATAAATTTTAATATTATATTTTATTGATATTGTTTTTCAAAAATTAATAATTTCTACAAAATAATTAAATAAAAACATGTTTTGGAGTAAATAGTATATACATAATTTAATTATTATCTTTTAATTCAAAATATCTACTATTTTACTCCAAATAAAATTTTTATAATCAAAATTTATTCTTTTTATCATCTAATTAAAATCAATAATGTTACTTAAATATTGATAATTCTAAACTTGTGACATGCTTATTGTTATTATACAAAATAATTAAATACCCTTGTATAATGATCATACAACGTAAATATTACCCCTATTACAAATTATAAATTCATTTCATTCTAATTTAGAAATTCACAATCCAAATCCATTTAATTTTCATTTCAAATTTCTCAAAAATATTTCTCATATCATGGTGCTTTTTATCATTATAGGTTTTTTTATACTGATGGTGATTCTCAAGGGTTATTACTTTTAGGGTATTTCCTGGTTGTAAAAATATAATTATTTTTATTATTCTTTATTTTTTTTTAATTTTTAGAGATTTAATTATCTATGGTATGTAGTAAATTATTTTCGTGTAGTTTTATTCAACTTTTTTATTACGAGTTACTAAATCGTATTAAATTTGATTCATTTTAATAAAATATTTAGGTATTTTGATGCACATTATCATATATGATGATGATGATCTTGAAGTGGATTCATCTTATATGGAAAAAACCATCTGTATCATCAATATGATTGAAAATGTATTATGAGGAAGAGTTATCATATAATCTATATTTTATTTCTAAAAATAAAATACTGATATGAAACATGGTATTGAGATGGTGAGATAATAATTCAATGTCCAAATATGTTTTTTCTACAGACACATTGAATATTCTTGAGTAAAAGAAACAAAATATATGAGACTCTGTAATGACATTAATCTAACTATATAATGTCTAGAGTATGTATAATGTTAAACTTCTACTAAAATATTTCAAATGTGGTGGAATTATAAATTTTTTAATAAACATATCAACAAATTTTTAAATTACTATGATGGTAAGAAATAGCACAAGACTATAAAAAAATTGCATTAGAGATGAACAAATGCTAAAAATATTTAGAGAGTAAGTAAATATTTATTAAATAAAAGATAATAAGTATAATGAAAAATATAAGAATATGGTCACTCCACTTCAAGTTATCAATTATAATAAATTAATGGTGAAAATTTTATAAACATCATGGTTTATTTTTTAAGAAAAAATTAATCTTTATACAATAGACAAAATTGAGGTGAAAACATAAATAGGACATTTTATGAAGGTTTAATATAATTATTTTATATATAAATAAACCTACGAAAGACACTATTTTATTGAAGAAATTAACTATAAAAATGATGAAGAAGAGCATGAATTCGTCAAAATGTAATATGGCTATATTTAATAGATTAAAAGGATCGATATGGAAACTTTTGGGAATGATAAAATTCAAAATAACTATAGGGATAAATTCGTTATAATAGCATAATAGTTAATGTAGATAAAATCAATGTTTATAAGAGTATAAAATCATTAAATATGATGAGGTAGGACTTTAAAAATTTGTAGTAATTCAATGTAGAATCAACATAGGCTATTGAAAATGTCTTCTAGAAAAGGTTGTGCAACTCTATAGATACTAAACATAAAATAAAATATGATTTTTTCAATAGTTCATGTTCAAATAAAAAATATCATCTTGTATAGTATAAGAGATATGATGAAAAAACTTTTTCAATATAAATTAAATAAGGAAATATCTCATTAAGATCTAACTCCAAGTGAGAAAAAAGAAGAAAAATTAATGGATGATTAGAAATAAAAACTGTGTGAATATAATTTTTATCAATATATAAATACAATAATCTAAGTTTATTACTACTTTTTTGATGTTTCAGTAAAAACTATTATTCTAGTTTTTATAATATGTAACTTATATGTAGAATTCATGAATCTAGGGGGAAAACAATAATAATATTAGAAGATATCTCATGGGGATAAAACAATGAATGAATGTTCATCAACATTATCAACACCAAAAAAGGAATCACTGCACAGTAGAAATATAAGGAATATTGGACCAACATGCATAGGTAAATGAATAATTCATGTCTAATCCCTCCATAAATTTTCTATTAGTGATAATGTAATGGTAATTCCGAAAAAGGGAGAGAGAAATCACTAATTTTATATTTTTCCTTTTAATCATTCAATATAAATAGGCTTTAGATTCTTAAAAATGGTCATTCCTCAAATATAAATATTTTTACTAAAGTATTCAAAAAAAATTAAGACCATGATAAAGGGGATGTTTCTTTTTTAAATTATGGATCCTTAAAAATTAAAGGAGTTAAGAGTGATGAAATTGAACCCCGAATATATGAAATCTAAATATATGGTTTCTGTAGAAAGGTGTAAATAGATTTAGTTGAGGTTATGCCAAATCAGTGATAATGGAAATGAGCTTGGTTTCAGTAAAGACTCACATGTCATCAATATATCAAAGAATGTATGGATTATCACATAAGAAAAATAAAAAAATCATAAAATATTCAAATTGGAGGTCCTACTTATTCTTGTGATTTTAGTGTGAAATATGAAAATTGGTCATGAAAAGGAATAAATTTCCATAATGGTCAAAAAATTCTTAAAATTTCAATGTAATGTTTTATAAAAATTTAACCCAACTAAGGATATGGAGATTGATATTTAGTTTGAAAAAAAATAAAAATATGAATGTTGTTAAATGAATAAATAAAAATGATGAAATTATTTTGACTAAACCACTAGCGGTTATTCATACTAATAGTGTAGACCTATGAGACAACGGTATACTATAAGAAATATATATTTTATTACATTCATTTATGATTTCTAAAATAAACCTACATTCGTATATAAGAATAATACACTAGCATTGTTGAATATTAATTACATCTCACAAAAAATTACACAAAATAAACTCTAGGTTTATTATATACGGATATTAAATATATATATATATTGGTTATTTTACAACTCTATGAACACTTATCCATAGACACACCATAATTTAAACCCTTCCATACATGTCAAATGTTGTACTCTTCTTCATAACTATAGTAATGGAAAACATAAGAAAGGGGTTATTTTAAATTATTGGTAAGGTTAAACATAATAGATAACAATATAATAACATAATTGAGCATAAGATGAATATGTGGGTGTGAAAACATAATAATGTTACATGAACATGATAAAAGGAGATCATACCCAATAAAACATAGACCCTAAAACATGACTCATAATATTATAATTTTTTTCTAACATAATAAATTAGTTAGGGGATTAGGGAAATATGAGTCAATAACAGTCATATATATACATTTCTTAATATAATAATGTATTATAAATTTAATAAAAGAAATCATATCATATTTCAAGGTTATCCACTATAATATACATATCATAATATACTAGGAAAACATCTTACCCATAACATATAGGAAACAATCCATGCTCCATAATGATATGAAAGTAGGTTATCCACCAATTTTCCCCCTAACATTTTTACTTGGTCTAACCACCATATCCTTATGTCCTTTTTGACATAGTCTATATAACTAGTTGCACACTTTCTTGAACTCATGAGATATAAAACTTTTCATAATTCATTAGAGGTATAAAATGGACCCACCGATCGCATAATGAAAAAACATATATATATTTATATATATATACCATATGAAGATAAAAAAAATTCTTAAAATCGTCATAAATTAATTAGCATGTGAGAAATAAATGGGGTCCATGATTAATCTAAGAAAAATGTGATCATAATCCATCAATAGGAATAAGTTGGGTAATATCATTTAAACATATCAGTAGTGAACCGTAATTAATCATAAAGTATATTGATATGTTCATTTTTACATTATAAGAGCATTATAAAATTTCTTTTTAAATAATAAGAAATTACTATAACATATTTAAAAAAACTTTTTTTCAAATGAAATATTTAATAAACAATCGAGAATATAAATTACTATTGAAAATTATGGGAAAAATGAATGAAGGATTCATAAATAAAAATTATGAAGTGGATGGGAAAATATATTAATGTATTGGATGTAAAAAAAATTCATTTACCCCTTTTTAAATAATGGAAAAGATATTCTAAAATGAAAAACCTAGAAAATGATAAAAGTTGTTCCTTTCATTCCTTTATAAAAAAGTCACGAATAATCGGAAAGGAACATCAAAATTCATTGATGTATAGAGAAAGAAATTTGTAAAACAAAATAAATTATATGAACAACACATTGAAATATTAGTCACTAAAAATAATAGATAAGGTCATCTATACTTACTAGAAAAAGTTTGATAAAATTTTGAACCAAAGAAAGAAAAAATGGTAAAAGGCCTTGTAAAACAAAAAAATAAATAATGGGGAAGGAAATTTGGGGGATTTAAAATAAAAAAATATATAATGTATGTTTAAAAATAAAAAATAACCATTTTTAGGTGATATTGGAATATAAATCCATACCATTAATTTAGGCTTTTATAAATGCTCTTTATCCCCTTTGATGGATTTACTCCTTCTCAAAACAGGTTCTTTCAGAATGAATGACTTATGCTTCCTTCAAGGGACTAGAGGATATAAAATTTATAATAAGTATTTATGAGGGGAAAATGGGTTGGTATTATAGATATAACTGAAGGAAAATAATTCTTTTAGATTGGTAGACGTGGGTTCTTTTGTATGTATCTTTTTAGTGTCATTTCTGTTAATACCCATTTTTTAATGAATATGGTTTTCATTCTAAATTAAATGAAGATCCAAAGGGGGAAATTATTTTATTATTGATGTGTTTTTCAATAACTCATTCATCTACTTATTTGAAGATAATTTATTATGATGTTTTAGGTTTTTACCCCTTAATTTAATTACATTACCTTTGTCTTGGTCTCTAAATTTTTATATTGGTAATATATTTTTGTGCTTATGCATGAAATTAACCTTATAAGATTTTTAATTTGATGATTACAAATTTGGACACCATTTAATCTAGTTCCATTTATAAATATATAAAATATAACATTTAAATAAAAACATAAAATATAAGCGAAAAGACCAATTTTTCACAGAAAAATCAAATTTAAACATCATGTGTTTTTATTCTTATATGATAATAATTACTAACCTTATCATGAGTTCAACCCAATTTTTATACACATAAAAAATTACATTTTAATATAATCATCTTTAAATCATCATATAATTATTCTTTTAAAAGGAAAATGCATAATACCTTAAAACACAATTATTATAAAATTATATTTTAATTCGTTAAATAATTTTATTCTTATTTCCATATTATTAATAGTAATCTTTTGAATGTTTATTCATTTCGTATATTTAAAAATAATATATTTAACAAAATTTTATGTTCCAAATATAAAATTTTTATCTTCTAAGAAAACATATAACAAGAAAATGTGTTTATGTAAAAATAATTATCCATAATTTATTAAATATTACTTATAGTTACTTAATTATTTAATAGATGTTGTTAATAAATTTTACAAAATAAAGATTAAAATTTTATTAAAGAATTTTTTTGATATCATTCTTTTAAAACTATTAATTTCCCAAAAATATGTAATAAAAATAGTTTCATTAGAGGAAATTTTTTCCCCCAAGTGAATTATTTTATTTTAATTTATAAAAAAATTATGTTATTGAAATTAAAAAAAATAATGAAAAACTTGATTTTTTACCATCTAAATAATTACTATGTATAATAACTTTGGACTTGTAATTATATACTGGTAAAATTATTATTTTATTATAAAAAATGTCTAAATAACCTTATAGAAAAGTTATATAATGACTATATTATTCCTATTACATTAAATAAATTCACAAAATTCTAAATTTGTAAGTCACAATTATATTTATTTTAATTATTATATTAGATTTTACAAAATGATTTATCCTTTTTTGATGTTTGTTCTTAATTTTGGTTTATTTATAATAATAGTGATTTATAAGGTTGAATATGATCTAAAGGATTTATATTTTGTAAAAATATAATTATTCTCTATTTATTTCCCCTTATAAATTTATTAACATTTATATAATTAATTATTCTTTGTGTATACTACATGTTTTAAAATATTTTTGTTGTAATATTCCATTCTATGTGAATAAATTAATTTTAATTTGATTAATTTCATATATGGTCTATTTCTTACTTATAATTTAAAAGAATAAAATAAATAACTTTAGTAAATAAAATTCAGAATAAAATATATGATATTATAATCTCCCTATGTAAAAAAATTCATCCTCATAATTTTAATTTATCATGCTGATGAATATAGTTTATAGTATTCTAAACATAGTCATTACTCATGATATATTATGTAGTGAAATATTTAGCTTATTATCTTTTATAAAAGTAATAAAATCATTTTTCCTATTATAATAGGCATATATTTAGATTTTCTTCGAACATAATTATTTGTTCCAAATCTGCCTCAATATCTTTAATAGAAATGTCTCCCGTAATAACACCAAGTCACAGGTCGATTAAATGTTCCCATAAACATTATGTTTAATAGAGAAAAATTCCTCCATAATTTCTTACTTCATTAGAATACATCCCAATACCTTATATTATACAATATTGTATATCATAATATTTTCTCCACATTGGGGAAGTATGAGAAAAAATGTAGTGACCAACCTTCTGTTGAGTTCCTCGAAATTGTCTTTGCATTCATCCATCTAGTTGAAATTGGATCCCTTAAAAGATAAATTTATTCTTAAATTTTATATTCATGGTAAATTTCTCACAGTGTTTTGATATTATCCATCCACTTAAATAAAACTATAAATCTTTGATAGAGTTATTGTATAGGTCCATTTTTAAATTACCTCTATCTTTGAAGGATCCATAAATATATCATGTCTTATGATTAAATGTGATAGAATTGTATTATATATATACAAAACTATAACTAGATAAATTTTTAATTAATTTTTTGTTTTATCATGGTTTGTAGAACAATATTAAAATAATATTCAATAACAATCTCTTCAAAACATGATAATCCCATGGACAAGAAATGGGTCCAATGATAATCTCTTTGAAAGATGATTAACCCATGGAAAACAAATAGGTTTAATAAAAATATCTCTAAAACATGATTACCACATGGAAAAGAAATTCTTTTAATAAAAATCTCTTCGAAACATGATTAGATCATGGAAGCGATATTGGTTCGAAAGCAACCTATTTCAAACATGATTAACCCATGGAAAATAAATGTGTTCCACAATAATCAATTTATAACATGATTAACCGATGAAAAATAAATGGGTTCAATAAAAAATATTTTAAATAAGATTAACCCCTGGAAGAGAAATGGGTTTTATAATAATCACATTATAATTTTATTAAACCATGTAATAGAAACTAGTAATAAAACACTTTCATTTAGACATGATTAACCCATGTAAAATAAATGGGTACCATACAAGTCTCATCTAAATATGGTTATCATGTAGAAAAGAAATGACTTCCATAAAAATATATTTGAAACAATATTAATCTATCCATAAAGGAATTAGAATAGTATCACTAAATAATATCTCTTATGTAGGATAAGTAACTAATTTTTTTTAACATTGATGAATGGAAATATCATTAAAATATCGTTAAAAATAATCATGTGTAATATAACCTTTAAACATTATAAAGTGTCCCATGCCACCTTGAACATTTGAATCATAATATCCATGAATAAATAATTTTCAATGAAAATTATAATATAATTAGAATAATTATATTCCTGAAATATCATTTCAAATTATAAATATACACACCTCGTAAAAGAAGTTCGGTGTATAACAAATTAAATGTCTCAAAGAAGGAAAATAGTTTCAAAAATACATTATCGATTTGTTAACATTGAAACCCCAAAACACATGAATTAGATATCATAAAAAGGATATGTAAACCCCAATAAATTTAAGGATAAAAATAATAAAATACATTAATTTTCAGTATATAAACAACATAATAAAAATAATTGGTGAATATGGAATATATCTTACATAAATAAAAGTGAGATGAGAAAAAAACTCACAATGATAGTATCATTGGAGTGAGAATAAATCAATGAAGTAATTATGTGTGAAAAATATAAATCAAAAAAATAATATTTTACAAATATAATTAATATAATCATAGGTAATTCCAAAAATGATATAGTCATAACATAACCAATGACATAAAAGTTTAACACGATGAATGGAAATTGAGTTAAGAAATCCCTTACCTTGAGTCTGATATGTCATGTTCATCCTCTATCTTACTGAATAATAATCTTATTTTAATTATTTAATTGATTAATAACCTTTTTATGTTTATAATTAAATTAATTTCAATTATTACAATGTTGTATAAAACTACTAAAACACTTATGTTTACGTTGCGTGTTTTTACCATATTCGGTTTATGGGTCAAAAACAAATTTGGTTGGTCAAATATTGACAAAGGTATCATCGTTTAAAAATACAAATAATAATAATTATGAGATAATTCTAAAACTTTTACCTCAATTGTACTTTTTTAATCAAACAAGAATTATTTTTATTAAAAATCAACCAATTTTATGGTCATTGAGAAGGTAGGTTGTTTGTACACATATGTAACATTCTCTTTTTTAATGATCATTATGCAAAAAAGGTAATTAATTTTTATCTTTATGTAAGTAATATAATGCCATAAATATAATTTTATTTAGTTATATATACTTACATATGTCATTATTGTGTTGTGGTGTTGAAAAAGTAAGAATCACATTGCATCGAGGAGGCGGTAGTCTACTCATCCACGAACGATGTTATCACTTTTTCTGTGCATGTAATGGAATAAATAAAATGATATATTATATTTACATATATAAAATTATGTCATAAATATTTTAAATATTTCATTTATATAATATATTCTTATGAAACTCATACATAATATTTTCCATGTAATGTGTGAACATATCACATCACTTAAAGTATGTGGTAGTCGATAAGTCCAAAAAAGATGTTATCATATTACCAAAAAATGGAAAGCTTGAAAGTATGTGTTATATAATAATTAATAAAGTATTAATCAGTTATTAATATCATATATATTATATAAAAATTGTATTTCCATTATTATTCCAATTCATAATGGGTGATAAAAGATAAAACGAACATCATCATTTCGTGATGTGGTAATCAATTGTACACACACATGATGATTTCAATACCCATTTTATAGAAGTGTGTGTAGGTATAGGTAGAACCCCTAAAACATAAAAAATAAATATATTTATAATACTGAGGGTTTTATATAAACATGTAATAATAATAATTCAACCAATGGAGAAAGAAATAAAACAAATGTGTTCGTTGAAATATGTTTCCTCTTCTTAGGGTAACACCTTTTAGTTTTCACAAAATGACATATTTGGATTGATTTATTACCAAGGTTATGGTAATATTAGTAGATTAGATATGTTATTATATTATTTTTGTAGTTTTTTTAAGAGACAAAATGGCTTCAGAGGCGTGAATAAGTAAGGGGGTTGAGTTCCTTTTTAAAATAGAGGGGGGTGGGTATTCATGTAAATATAAATATTTAATCACTATAGGGAGGTCTCCCTTACATCATGTGCCTAAAATAATGAAGTAAATTCAATAAATGAGGGTATATGATCTTATTAGTTTAATAGAATGGTTTTTGGCATGTTTAAATGTCATTTTCTGATAAAAATTAAATTTTAACCACTAAGTAAATGTATTTTTACCTTAACCATTGTAACTAATTTTAATTAGTGTCACTAATATTATTGGAAAAAAACTAAATTGACCTTCTAGAAATTAGATATTAGTATGATTACAAATATGGATCTAATTTTTTCAAAATTACATTCATATAAGTGGAGGAATTTAATTTAAAATTCATCACATATACATGATGGGAAACCAGATTTTTAAAGTGAAAAAAATCAAATTTTTCAATTTTTTATATCTAAAATCACTCAAAAATTATTCCAATGACCTAAAATGGATTCTAATAAATTAAAATTCTTTATTTATACTTTAAAACAAATTAAAAGTATAATTTAATATAATAAATTATTTCTATGAAAAATTTGTTTTCAATTAAAATTTGGTTTCATTTACTATTCATAAAAATATTAAAGTTCTCAAAAAAATCAATAATTCACAAAAATTAAATTTTAATATAACTATTTCAAAAAATATTTTTATTTTGTAAAATAAACTTTATAAAAGTGAAAAAATTTAGTTTTTAGAAAATTCTTCCATTAAATGGTGGAAAATCACCTTTTAGGAAAATTCATATTTTTTTACATATAATTGGATTTAGTATTAACATAATCCCATCAAAATTATTGGATAAATTGAAAAATATTTCATTAAATATGAAAAAATATAAAATTAATTAAGATCTCTCACTAATAATGACTAATATAATTTATTAGGGAAAACACCATTTTACCATAAATTTTTTTATAAGAACATATTCTTTATATTCAATTGAATTTTATTTTCATTTATAATTAATCTATCACCAACTGATTCATTAAATAAACATGTTTAAATCATATATTCTTAATCTAGTTTATCATATTCATTAATACCATCCCAACGAATAGGTTATAACTATCTTGTATAATAATAATTTTAATAGTATATTATTGTATGATAACACTCGATCACATGTTTATGAGGAAAATCAATTTTACATGCAACACAAGATAAAAAAAATTTGTATAATACATATAAACTGGGAATTGAGTGGAAATCAATCTATCAATGAATTTAAATTAACTTAAAATAATATATTTTAAAAAATCTCAACATATTACAGAAATAGGCCACATACCTTGGGGTTAATCACAGAAAATGATATAATAATAAGAAAATAATCTTCACAATTATGTAACACCATGATATTTTAGAAAATATTTCCCTTTAATTAATTTTATTTCATTGAAATATTTCATTACAAGCTACATATTTTTTAAATGAACAGATATAGTTTAAAAATATTATTATATGATCTTCATAACCTAGACATTAAATTGGTGGTTATGAATATGATTAATAATATATGAAATATAATAAATATCCTAATCAAAATAAATTTATTGATAAATTCTTAGTAAATAATCACTGACCTTTTAGTAAATTTATTTCTTAGAAATAATTCTTATTCAAAAATGATTTCATTACTATAAAAATATTATAATTAATTTCTTGATATTTTTAAATTATTATTTAATTAAAAACATATTATTTTTAAATCATCATATAAAAATTTTCTTAGTGTTAAATTTATTCAGTTTTCTAAAAAAAATTTCAATGAATTGTGAAAACAATTTTTTTTGAAAACTGTATTTTTGTTTCAAAAATTTATAAAGTTAAATACTATTTTTAAAATGGGTTAAAAGTAATATTGGTTATATTATTTTAATAAAAATATAATTATGTTCATTATAATCAATGTTATTTTTAAATTTGGTATAAAAACATTTTTATAGTTAAATAGTAATTTTCTTAAAATTTGATTTTCATTATGTTTTATGAATTTATATTAAAATTAATTTCATTAATTCATATTAATTGAATTACGTGAAATGGAATACATTTTATGGTTTATAAAGTCAAATTCATCCTAATATTATTTTTTTAACATTTTTGGGAAGAATTTATATTTTGGTGAATGGTAAAAATATACTTTTTGTGAAATATGGTATAATTTATAATATTTTAAAGACAAAAACATAATATCAAAATATTATTAAAACATATGAAATTAATAATTTCTGATAAAATAATAAAAATATCATACATAATATATTCAATAAATTATAGATTGGAATTTATTCAGTGATAAATATGAAAATCATTTCCTGTGTCGACAGAGAACATATACATAACTGGGAAAGTCAAATTTGGTTCCTTAAATATAATATTTCAGATGGAATAAGTAATTTATACACATTTTTATAAATATTTAAGTATTATAGATGATTTTTTTATTTAAAAATCAATTTAGAGACTATATAACAAGTTGATTAACCAAATGTGTGTGCAATGCTTACACAAAATCAGAAATTTAAAAATAGCATGTTGAATAAGTTTTATTGAAATAGATATTAGTTAAGATATATATTGAATAAATATAAATTTATATTTTTATCATAATAACCCTATTTTCAGGAAGGTGATTAATTTATAATTTTTTTATATTATATAAATACCATAAATGCTTGCACAATGTCAACACATCATTTATTTAAATAATAGAAAACTAAAATAAATGGTTTTAAGGATAATAAAAGAGATATAGTGTGAAATAATTATTTTATCCCATGAATTTTATATATCTATATCGCATGGTATGGAATTCTTAAACAATTATTTTCAACATCCTTTTTTGTATTGTTGTATATAATGTGAAATCAATTAATTACTTTCAAATTTGACATTAATAATATTTTATCAGAATAATATTTTTTAAAATAATTTAAAAATCATAAAAATATTATCTATGGAAATTTTTATATAATATGGTTTAATAAACCAACTATGGCCCATCTATGAGTCAATTTTCCATTTGTCTTAACATTACTAACCCTTTATGATTAATATAGTGGTTATTGTTGTTATGGTTAAAAATATTTAACCAAGGGGTTAATCAACAAGATAAAGACTAAAATAAAATAAATACATTTCTACATTTAATTAGATGTTTTTATTTCAACCCTAGCCAATTTTCCTTTTAATGCATGACCATTTGGAAGAATTTGGCTCAATAATAGTCATATAATTATTTTATGAAATTCCAAAAGTTCCCCTCACCCCCATGGTAAAAAGGAACCTCCTCCCCCACTTCTGTAAATAACATAGATCCTTCTATATCTATTAAAATAAACCAATTTCTCTTCTACAAATAAAAAGAAATATTATAATGGTTTTGCTCATTCAAAAATTCTGTAACTAGATCCCTTTAGATGATATCTAATGGAGTCATAGGTAAATTCCCTAACTGATCACATTATGTTCTAGTCTACTTTAAGTACTCAAAATATAAGGTATTTTTCATGAAATAATAACTATAGTATGCTATATTTTCAAAATTTTATTATAATTATTGAAAAACCATTATACATCGTTTTTTCCAACATATGATATGCGAGAGTATCACTCGAACGTACTTAGGGCTTATCATCACAACGTTGCAATAAAAATCATTTTTCATCATCATAATTTATGGATGGTTATTATGATGGGTTTAATATCAATATTTTATAATATTGATTTTATTTTAATTTTTAAATTTATTTTCATATATATCTATTTACCTTCCAACCCATTGGAAAATGATAACATCTATCGTGTGTATGTGTGGATTTCCACCTCCACGAATCGATGTGAATCGTTTATCATTTTCTAATTAGCTAATATTAATCTTGTATTTAATTAATATATATACTACATCTGATATAATAATGATTATTTATAGTTTATTTATTATTTTTATTTCTTTTTGTTCATTGGTAAAAAAATTGAAAATAGTGCTCATGCATACGTACGACATACCCTCCGCATTAACGGTGTAATTCATTTTTTTATCACTAACATTTATATATGAATATAAATTTTTATATAGTTAATATATATGATATTAATGTCATTATTAATGTTTTGAACATGTTAGAAAAATATACTCTTACAGGTATTATAACTACCAAACCCAAACAAATGTAAAAAATGAAGGAGATATCAACGGAAATATTGATTTTAATAAAGAATTATTAAATAATACTTGAAAAGGGTATATAAGTAAATTATATATGGTATTTTATATATATGATTATTTTTATTTAATATATTTACCATAATATCTATTTATTACATAGGATATTCAAATGCATACCAAGGAAGCTACACTTAAGGTAAGGGGCTTTCATGTCACTTTTATTTTTATGGGAAACATGCCTTATACATCACTTGTTTATTTAATGTGGTGTATATACTGACACTAAATTTATTTTACGATTCTTCGCATGAAAATTATTTGATATGTATATATATATATCCATATAATTTTCCCTCTTTCTTGGGGATTATTCTTCAATACATACCAAAGTGGTTTGGGTTTAATGTTACAATCTTTTTTTCTATCTGGATTTTTTATAATTAGGTGTCCAATGAAAAAAACTTATGATCTAACCCTAAATACACACAATAATTATCTTATAATATGATTATTTCTTGAAAATAAATTTTTCCTATCATTTCTGTCTGTTTATATACTCAAAAGAACAAAAATATTTTCATAAGGGAAACTAAATTCATTTCATTCTTCAGTCAAAAAATATTTTTATTCCATATAAATATTTTATAAAAATGTTTTAATGGAAATTTTTAATATTCTGCTATGATTATTTAATTTAATTTTTATCCATGTTTGAATTTTTTTAAAATGAATGAATGTAATCCTATTATCATTTTCTAAAAAACGTACTTTGTAACTTTCCTAAAAAATGTATGGAATGGTTGGTTTTTAACTTTGTTGATGCCCCTTTTCGTCACATTGTATAAAAGAATGGAAAAGAAAATGCCTTAGCACAAATTGATTTATCCTTTGAAGAAAACATCAAAAATCGACAATGTCATGAACAAGGAGTTAAATACCCTTGGGTCGTGCATGTTCCCTCATGGTCGCGCAAGTATACATGCGCGCCGCCTAATGGTTGCGCAAGTGACATGCACACCCTCTTTGAAAACCACCCAGGGTCTTCTCTAGCCTATAAATACCAACGGTGGGCCCCCCATTTGAAGAGGATATTTTTCCAGAATTCTGATACAGAGCTCTAAACGCCCAAGTCTCTTCTTCATGTCATCCGAACACTTCTAAGGTAATTCATTACCTAGAATGGAAGGTTTAAACAAGAGGAATAAGGTCTATGTGTTAGAATTCACTAACACTTGTGCGCCTAAGGGTTTTACCCTTAAGGGAAATGGACACACTTGCGCGTCTTTTTACCTACTCATTGAAACTTGTCCGCCAATCTTCTAGAAGTACCTCGGGATAATTCTCAAGGCTTTGGTCAACGATCGTCGAAGTATTACCCTACTAGTTAAGAATCACGCAAGTACCCATGTGTCGCGCAGGTTTACCTGCGCGTCCAGGACATGTGTTCCTACGCAGTACTTGTACGCCCACAAGGACTTGTTCTCCCTTCTATTTTTCGGTGCCCTTCCTACCCATTTAACCCCGCTTATGCCACTCCACCTCTCCTGTTCAAGATTTAGTCTTCAAGGCACTCTTTAAAGCCATTTATGGTAGGTTTTCTTGATTAACTTCCTTATCTGAATGGAATTCCGTGGAACATCTCTCAAAACCTAGTGATTTACACATATTTAGGTCACTAAAATTAGAGATTTCATTCATTCAACCTCATTCTTTAAGATGAGAGAACCCTATTCATGGGAATCCTCCATAGGAGTAAGCCCCAAGTCCTCATTAATTTGTGTATCCTCATTAGCAGTAAGCCCCGGTCATAATTTCCCTTAACCTGGGCCTCTTTTTAAGGAGTAAGTCCCAGTCCATGTTCTCTTAATTGGGCATCCTCTTCAAGAGTAAGCCCCGAGTCCCCTAATATGGGAATCCTACTTTGGATTAAGCCCCAACCATAATTCTCTTATCCTGGGATTCCTTTTCATGAATAATCCCCAGTCTCAAATGTGGGCATCCTCTTTAAGAGTAAGCCCCAAGTCCTTTATTTTTAAAATTCTCTTAACTTGGGCCTCCTCTTCATGAGTAAGCCCCAGTTTTCAAATCCCTTTAACTTGGGCATCCTCCTTTGGAGTATGCCCCAGTCTTAAATCTCTCTCAACCAGTCTTAATATACTTTTGATTTGGACTTCCTTCTTTGGAGTAAAACCCAATCATAAGTCCCCTCCTAACTTATGAATCTTCTTTAGGGGTAAGCCCCAATATTAGAGTATCCAAATCTCTATAAAGAACATATACCATTATGGACCCTATTCTTGGATTTCTTCTCTAAAGTAAATAATAATCTTCATCTTTTTGGGCAGTAATACATACATAATCCCCATATCATTTCTTATGATTACATATTTCATGGCACAATTGTATAGTTTTACCAATACCTCTTGTTTCTCACACCGAGCATGACCCACGTGAGATTAGAGTGTAAAAGTAATTCTGACATATTTCTTTGATCCATCAATCATTTACATCATACTCATCTTACTCGAACTACGTGGGTTCTGATTCGTTTACTAAATAAAGGATACGTCGGTAGCCCATCTTCAGGTACGATCCCAACTCTGAAATAATCCATGTCCTTCTGAATGAAAATAAACATCAAGTGCCCCACAGAGTGTCTTTAAAACCAGTATGGTCATCATAATGACCAATAGAATACTATATAACATATTAAAGGATACCATTGACTAATAATCTCTAAAAAATAAAGATTATTCTCTATTGATGAATAACCTTGAATACATATAAAACATTCTCAAAATTTCCTACATATCAATCATTTATTGTCAGATCTAAAGGAATTCTAATTTTATAATTGGTAGTTTAATAAGGATTCACGAACATAAATTAAATCTATAATGAGAGTCCTGGAGTAGACAATAATTCCCTTAAAAAAGGTGTGATGAGTCTGACCTCCCATCCTCTCGACCAATGAAAATTCCTAAGCCTCATCAGTTCACAACTAATGAGCACCAACCTTTAGAATGTAGGTTCAAATGGATATAGAATCATTGGATGTTTCTAGTTCTATGAACAAACCTGTTAGAAACCGCTTGGAATGTTTGAATCTTAAATCAATGAGGCCATCCCCAATTCTAGAGGGAAATAAAAAATGGTGAACCCAACGTGAATCCTTAAACAAGTTAAAATTATGCTTTGCTTATTTTTTAGGCCCATATTTAAACTCAATGAGAGGTCCAACAAAGAAATCAGTAACATCTTTTCTCATCCAACAGATGTAGTTGCTGGAATTATCTTGATTATGTCTGTTTATCTTCCTCAAATTTTTTTAATGGAATTTTGTTTTTTCTTGTATTCATCAATGACATAAACCATTTATTACACTAATGATGCACTTAGAATATGATTTATTTATATCATCCTTATTATTTTTGTGGATATTTTTGATTAATATGACTGAGTATGTATAATTTTATTATCGTTCCCATTATTACTCGGGATGGTTTATGATTATTTTTACTTCATTGGGGAAAGTGTTAATAATTCTTATGTTAGTTTTTTTGAGATGAATTTTTTTGTTGACTATGGTTCACCCCATTCATAAGTGGAAAACATTTCTCTTATTAAGTTATGGGTGAGACCTAGTTATATATAGTCCCTTAATGAACCTATAGGTATCATGAGACAAATCAGTTGGCCAAATTAGATGGGTTTCTACCCAGCTATTTTTAATATCTTGTGAATGGTCATGACATAATGTTTTAGACGTCCAGAAATATGAATTACCTTATTATGATATAAGTTATTTATTTCCTTTTTATTATTAAATTATTTAGCATATCTATAGAAAATATTCAATCTCATGTGGTAATTTATATTTAATTATTTGATCATTCTTTTTTCTACCATATTATGATCTATTTATTAATTAAATGAATTCTTTTTCAGTTATCTACCATAAAATATTGATTATGATTATTTATTTATGGTATCTTCTGTTGTATTCTTACCCCTAATGAGAATATTATCTCACCCCGTTCTTATACTTTATTTTATAAAGTATTAGATTATGTTTTTTCTTGATATATAGGGATATACTATGTGTAATAATAGTATTCTCAAAGAAAACACTTTTTGTGTTTTTTGTTTTTAATTGAAATGTAAATTTCAAGTAATTATCTAGTTTACCAAAACTAATTAATTATTAAATCCTTCAATAAGGGATTATATTTATCTTATTTCATTATAATAAAATAACAACCGACTATGAGTTACATAGTTTGGGGTTTTTTCATAAATTTTCAACTACATAAGGGTTAAATGGTTAAAAGAAACGTAAAATTAAAAAATAACCCTAGGGGAACAAAATATGTGGGGTTTTAGAGATAAAAAATTTAAAATCATCCAACAGTATTTTTAATATAATTAATATCAATTTCAAAGTGGCATTGGAAATTAATCCCTTACCAATAATTCCAACTACAATGAAATGTCTTTATCTCCTTTGATAAATCTTTTCTTTCTAAAAATAGGTTCCTTTCGAATGAATTATTTAGAATTTACTCCTAGGAATATAGGTTTTAAATATTTTAATTAGACCATATGATAGGAAATATGGGTCTATATTCATGAAAACCATAAAGGAAAATAATGGTTTGAAATGAGTTCTTTTATAGTTTAGTTTTGAGTGGAATTTCTAAAACTACGCATTATTTAAAGTATAATGATGTACTTTTAAAAGTAATTTGGATTAAAAAAGACGATATAATGGGTAATAGGTGATGTTATATTAATAATTCCTTCATCTACCCATTTAATGATATGGTTGTTTTATTTTTAGGGCATTACCACTAAATTTAATACATTTGTCATTACTCGAGTAAAACTATTTTTACCTTGGAAACTTTTTTGTATAAAATTGAGAAATTAAACATATTATCTATTTTCAATGTTCTAATTACAAATTTGGACTCCATTTAATTTAATTTAATATATTTATAGATGAAATTTTACTTATAAATGAAAACCCTTAATGTAAGGGAAAACTGTTAATATATAAAAATAACTTTTAAAACATAAAGTGTAATTACTCATAATTATTATCAACTATAAATCATCACATGTGTGCTGAAATATTTTCATAAAGCCAAAAAAATTACATTTTTATAAAATTTTCAATAAATAATCATATAATTAGTTTATTTAAATAAAAATTCATTGCACCAAAGAAAACACTTTAGAGAAAATTATATTTTAGAACATTAAATGACTATTTTTATTTCAATCCATTTAATAATAATTGTTATAATTGTTTATTTATTATTTATATACATAAAAAATAAATTTAATTACATTTCATCTTCTGTATATATAAAATTTTTCTTCTAAATAGAAATATATAATAAGAAAAATGTCATTAAAAAAATTATTTATCCATAATTTGATAAATGTTAAATATCATTCCTAAATTATTTCATGGTTTTTATTTATTAATTGTTTGAATCATTCCATAAATTTTAATATTATATTTTATTGATATTGTTTTTTAAAAATTAATAATGTCTACAAAATAATGAAATGAAAACATGTTTTGGAGTAAATGGTATGTACATAATTGAATTATTATCTTTTAATTCAAAATATCTACTATTTTACTCCAAATAAAATTTTTATAATCAAAATTTAATCTTTTTTATCATCTAATTAAAATCAATAATGTTAGTTAAATATTGATAATTCTAATCTTGTGACATGCTTATTGTTATTATACACAATAATTAAATACCCTTGTATAATGATCATACAATGTAAATATTACCCCCATTACAAATTATAAATTCATTTCATTCTAATTTAGAAATTCACAATCCAAATCCATTTCATTTTCATTTCATATTTCTCAAAAATATTTCTCCTATCATGGTGATTTTTATCATTATAGGTTTTTTTATACTGATGAGGATTCTCAAGGGTGAATACTTTTAGGGGATTTCCTGGTTGTAAAAATATAATTATTTTTATTATTCTTTATTTTTTTTAAAACTTTAGAGATATAATTATCTATGGTATGTAATAAATTATTTTCGTGTAGTTTTATTCAAATTTTTTATTATGAGTTACTAAATCATTTTAAATTTGATTCATTTTAATAAAATATTTAGGTAGTTTGATGCACATTATCAGATATGATGATGATGATCTTGAAGTGGATACATCTTATATGGATAAAACCATCTGTATCATCAAAATGATTGAAAATGTATTATGAGAAAGAGTTATCATATAACCTGTATTTTATTTCTAAAAATAAAATACTGATATGAAACATGGTATTGAGATGGTGAGATAAGAATTCAATGTCCAAATATGTTTTTTCTAGAGACACATTGAATATTCTTGAGGAAAAGAAACAAAATATATGAGACTCTGTAATGACATTAATCTAACTATATAATGTCTAGATTATGTATAATGTAAAACTTCTACTAAAATATTTCAAATGTGGTGGAATTATAAATTTTTTAATAAACATATCAACAAATTTTTAAATTACTATAATGGAAAGAAATATCACAAGACTATAAAAAAATTACATTAGAGATGAACAACTGCTAAAAATATTTAGAGAGTAAGTAAATATTTATTAAATAAAAGATAATAAGTATAATGAAAAATATAAGAATATGGTCACTCCACTTCAAGTTATCAATTATAATAAATTAATGGTGAAAATTTTATAAACATCAAGGATTATTTGTTAAGAAAAAATTAATCTTTATACAATAGACAAAATTGAGGTGAAAACATAAATCGGACATTTTATGAAGGTTTAATATAATTATTTTACATAGAAAAGAATTACGAAAGACACTATTTTATTGAAGAAATTAACTATGAAAATGATGAAGAAGAGCATGAATTCGTCAAAATATAATATGGATATATTTAATAGATTAAAAGGTTCGATATGGAAACTATTGGGAATGATAAAATTCAAAAGAACTATAGGTATAAATAGTTTATAATAGAATAATAGTTAATATTGATAAAATCAATGTTTATAGGAGTATAAAATCATTAAATATGATGGGGGAGGACTTTAAAAATTTGTTGTAATTCAATGTATAATCAACATAGGCTATTGAAATTGTCTTCTAGAAAAGGTTGTTCAACTCTATAGATACTAAACATAAAATAAAATATGATTTTTTCAATAGTTCATGTTCAAATAACAAATCTCATCTTGTATAGTATAAGAGATATGATGAAAAAACTTTTTCAATATAAATTAAATAAGGAAATATCTCATTAAGATCTAACTCCAAGTGAGAAAAAAGAAGAAAAATTAATGGATGATTAGAAATAAAAACTATGTGAATATAATTTTTATCAATATATAAATATAATAATCTAAGTTTATTACTACTTTTTTGATGTTTCAGTAAAAACTACTATTCTAGTTTTTATAATATGTAACTTATATGTAGAATTCATGAATCTAGGGGGAAAATAATAACAATATTAGAAGATATCTCATGGGAATAAAACAATGAATGAATGTTCATCAACAATATCAACACCAAAAAAGGAATCACTACACATTAGAATTATAAGGAATATTAGACCAACATGCATAGGTAAATGAATAATTCATGTCTAATCCCTCCATAAATTTTACATTAGTGAAAATGCAATGGTTATTCTGAAAAAGGGAGAGAGAAATCACTAATTTTATATGTTTCCCTTTAATCATTCAATATAAATAGGCTATAGATTCTTAAAAATGGTCATTCCTCAAATATAAATATTTTTACTGAAGTATTCAAAAAAATTGAAGACCATGATAAAGGGGATGTTTCTTTTGCAAATTATGGATCACTAAAAATTAAAGGAGTTAAGAGTGATGAAATTGAACCCCGAATATATGAAATCTAAATATATGGTTTCTGTAGAAAGGTATAAAGATATTTAGTTGAGTTTATGCCAAATCAGTGATAATGGAAATGAGCTTGGATTCAATAAAGACTCACATGTCATCAATATATCAAAGAATTTATGGATTATCACATAAAAAAATAAAAAATCATAAAATATTCAATTTGGAGGTCCTACTTCTTCTTGTGATTTTAGTGTGAAATATGAAAATTAGTCATGAAAAGGAATAAATTTCCATAATGGTCAAAAAAATCTTAAAATTTCAATGTAATATTTGGTAAAAATTTAACCCAACTAAGGATATGTAGATTGATATTAATTTGAAAAAAAATCAAAAGATGAATGATGTTAAATGAATAAATAAAAATGATGAAATTATTTTTACTAAACCACTAGAGGTTATTCATACTAATAGTGTAGACCTATGAGAAAATGGTATACTATAGGAAATATATATTTTATTACATTCATTTATGATTTCTAAAATAATCCTACATTCGTATATAAAAATAATACACTAACATCGTTGAATATTAATTACATCTCACAAAAAATCACACAAAATAAACTCTAGGTTTATTATATATGGATATTAAATATATATATATATATATATATATATATTGGTTATTTTACAACTCTATGAACACTTATCCATAGACACACCATAATTTAAACCCTTCCATACATGTCAAATGTCGTACTCTTCTTCATAACTATAGTAATGGAAACCATAAGAAATGGGTGATATTAAATAATTGGTAAGGGTAAACATAATAGATAACAATATAACAACATAATTGAGCATAAGATGAATATGTGGGTGTAAAAACATTATAATGTTACATGAACATGATAAAATTATATCATACCCAATAAAACATAGACCCTAAAACAGGACTCATAATATTATACTTTTTTTCTAACATAATAAATTAGTTAGGGGATTAGGGAAATAGGAGTCAATAACAGTCCCATATATACATTTCTTAATATAATAATGTATTATAAATTTAATAAAATAAATCATATCATATTTCAAGGTTATCCACTATAATATACATATCATAATATACTAGGAAAACATCTTACCCATAACATAGAGGAAACAATCCATGCTCCATAATGATATGAAAGTAGGTTATCCACCAATTTCCCCCCTAACATTTTTACTTGGTCTAACCACCATATCCTTATTTCCTTTTTAACATAGTATATATAACTAGTTGCACACTTTCTTGAACTCATGAGATATAAAACATTTCATAATTCATTAGAGGTATAAAATGGACCCACCGATCGCATAATGAAAAAACATATATATATTTTTATATATATACCATATGAAGATGAAAAAATTATTAAAATCATCATAAATTAATTAGAATGTGAGCAATAAATGGGTTCCATGATTAATCTAAGAAAAATGTGATCATAATCCATCAATAGGAATAAGTTGGGTAATATCATTTAAACATATCCATAGTGAAGCGTAATTAATCATAAAGTATATTGATATGTTCATTTTTACTTTATAAGAGCATTATAAAATTTCTTTTTAAATAATAATAAATTACTATAACATATTTAAAAAAAACATTTTTTCAAATGAAATATTTAATAAACAATCGAGAATATAAATTACTATTGAAAACTATGAGAAAAATGAATGAAGGATTCATAAATAAAAATTATGAAGTGTATGGGAAAATATATTAATGTATTGGATGTAAAAAAAATTCATTCACCCCTTTTTAAATAATGGAAAAGATATTCTAAAATGAAAAACAAGGAAAATGATAAAAGTTGTTCCTTTCATTCTTTTATAAAAAAAATCACGAATAATGGGAAAGGAACATCAAAATTCATTGATGTATAGAGAAAGAAATTTATAAAACAAAATAAATTATATGAACATCACATTGAAATATTAGTCACCAAAAATAATAGATAAGATCATCTATACTTACTAGAAACATTTTGATAAAATTTTGAACCAAAGAAAGATAAAATGGTAAAAGGCCATATAAAACCAAAAAATAAATAATGGGGAAAAAATTTGGGGTATTTAAAATAATAAAATCTATATTGTATGTTTAAACATAAAAAATAACTATTTCTAGGTGATGTTGGAATATAAATCCATACCATTAATTTAGGCTTTTATAAATTCTCTTTAACCCCTTTGATGGATTTACTCCTTCTCAAAACAGGTTCTTTCAGAATGAATGACTTATGCTTCCTTCAAGGGACTAGAGGATATAAAATTTATAATAAGTCTTTAAGAGGGGAAAATGGTTTGGTATTATAGATAGAACTGAAGGAAAATAATTCTTTTAGATTGGTAGACGTGGGTTCTTTTGTATGTATCTTTTTAGTGTCATTTCTTTTAATACCCATTTTTTAATGAATATGGTTTTCATTCTAAATTAAATGAAGATCCAAATGGGGAAATTATTTTATTATTGATGGGTATGTCAATAACTCATTCATCTTCTTATTTGAAGATATTTTATTATGATGTTTTAGGTCTTTACCCCTTAATTTAATTATATTACCTTTGTCTTTGTCTCTAAATTTTTATATTGGTAATATATTTTTGTGTTTATCCATGAAATTAACCTTATAAGTTTTTTAATTTGATGATTACAAATTTGGACACCATTTAACCTAGTTCCATTTATAAATACATAAAATATAACATTTAAATAAAAACATATAATATAAGTGAAAAGACCAATTTTTCACAGAAAAATCAAATTTAAACATCATGTGTTTTTATTGTTATACGATAATAATTACTAACCTTATCATGAGTTCAACCCAATTTTTATACACATGAAAAATTACATTTTAATATAATAATCTTTAAATCATCATATAATTATTCTTTTAAAATGAAAATGGATAATACCTTAAAACACAATTACTATAAAATTATATTTTAATTCATTAAATAATTTTATTCTTATTTCCATCTTATTAATAGTAAACTTGTGAATGTTTATTCATTTTTTATATTTAAAAATAATTTATTTAACAAAATATTATGTTCCAAATATAAAATTTTTATCTTCTAAGAAAACATATAACAAGAAAATGTGTTTATGAAAAAATAATTGTCCATAATTTATTAAATTTTACTTATAGTTACTTAATTATTTAATAGATGTTGTTAATAAATTTTACAAAATAAAGATTAAAATTTTATTAAAGAATTTTTTTGATATCATTCTTTTAAAACAATTAATTTCCCAAAAATATGTAATAAAAATAGTTTCATTAGAGGAAATTTTTTCCCCCAAGTGAATTATTTTATTTTAATTTATAAAAAAAATATGTTATTGAAATTAAAAAAATTAATGAAAAACTTTATTTTTTACCATCTAAATATTTACTATATATAATAACTTTGAACTTGTAATTATATACTGGTAAAATTATTATTTTATTATAAAAAATGTCTAAATAACCTTATATAAAAGTTATATAATGACTATTTTATTCCTATTACATTAAATAAATTCACAAAATTCTAAATTTGGAAGTCACAATTATACTTCTTTTAATTATTATATTAGATTTTACAAAATGATTTATCCTTTTTTGATGTTTGTTCTTAATTTTGGTTTATTTATAATAATAGTGATTTATAAGGTTGAATATGATCTGAAGGATTTATATTTTGTAAAAATATAATTATTCTCTATTTATTTCCCCTTATAAATTTATTAACATTTATATAATTAATTATTCTTTGTGTATACTACATGTTTTAAAATATATTTGTTGTAATATTCCATTCTATGTGAATAAATTAATTTTAATTTGATTAATTTCATATATGGTCTATTTCGTACTTATAATTAAAAAGAATAAAATAAATAACTTTAGTAAATAAAATTCAGAATAAAATATATGATATTATAATCTCCCCATGTAAAAAAATTCATCCTCATAATTTTAATTTATCATGCTGATGAATATAGTTGATAGTATTCTAAACATAGTCATTACTCATGATATATTATGTAGTGAAATATTTAGCTTATTATCTTTTATAAGACTAAGAAAATCATTTTTCACATTATAATAGGCATATATTTAGATTTTCTTCGAACATAATTATTTGTTCCAAATATGCCTCAATATCTTTAATAGAAATGTCTCCCGTAATAACACCAAGTCACAGGTCGATTAAATGTTCCCATAAACATTAAGTTTAATAGAGAAACATTCCTCCATAATTTCGTACTTCATGAGAATACATCCCAATCCCTTCTATTATACAATATTGTATATCATAATATTTTCTCCACATTGGGGAAGTATGAGAACTAATATAGTGACCAACCTTCTGTTGGGTTCCTCGAAATTGTCTTTGCATTCATCTATCTAGTGGAAATTGGATCCCTTCAAAGATAAATTTATTCTTAAATTTTATATTCATGGTAAATTTCTCACAGTGTTTTGATATTATCCATCCACTTAAATAAAACTATAATTCTTTGATAGAGTTATTGTATAGGTCCATTTTTAAATTACCTCTATCTTTGAAGGATCCCTAAATATATCATGTCTTGTGATTAAATGTTATAGAATTGTACTATATATATACAAAATTATCACTAGATAAATTTTTAATAAAATTTTTGTTTTATCATGGTTTGTAGAACAATATTAAAATAATATTCAATAACAATCTCTTCAAAACATGATAATCCCGTGGACAAGAAATTGGTCCAATGATAATCTATTTGAAAGATGATTAACCCATGGAAAACAAATGGGTTTAATAAAAATATCTCTAAAACATGATTACCACATGGAAAAGAAATGATTTTAATAAAAATACCTTCGAAACATGATTAGATCATGGAAGCGAAATTGGTTCGAAAACAACCTATTTCAAACATGATTAACCCATGGAAAATAAATTTGTTCCACAATAATCAATTTATAACATGATTAAACGATGAAAAATAAATGGGTTCAATAAAAAATATTTTAAATAAGATTAACCCCTAGAAGAGAAATGGGTTCCATAATAATCACATTATAATTTTATTAAACCATGTAATAGAAACTAGTAACAAAACACTTTCATTTAGACATGATTAACCCATGTAAAAGAAATGGGTACCATACAAGTCTCATCTAAATATGGTTATCATGTGGAAAAGAAATGACTTCCATAAAAATATATTTGAAACAATATTAATCTATCCATAAAGGAATTAGAATAGTATCACTAAATAATATTTCTTATATAGGATAAGGACCAATTTTTTTTTAACATTGATGAATGGAAATCTCATTAAAAGATCGTTAAAAATAATCATTTGTAATATAACCTTTAAACATTACAAAGTGTCTCATGCCACCTTGAACATTTGAATCATAATATCCATGAATAAATAATTTTCAATGAAACTTATAATATAATTAGAATAATTATATTCCTGAAATATCATTTCAAATTATAAATATACACACCTCATAAAAGAAGATAGGTGTATAACGTATTAAACGTCCCAAAGAAGGAAAATAGTTTCAAAAATACATTATCGATTTGTTAACATTGAAACCCCAAACCACATGAATTAGATATCATAAAAAGGATATGTAAACCCCAATAAATGTAAGGATAAAAATAATAAAATACATTGATTTTCAGTATATAAACAACATAATAAAAATAATTGGTGAATATGGAATATACGTTACATAAATAAAAGTGAGATGAGAAAAACACTCACAATGATAGTATCATTGGAGTGAGAATAAATCAATGAAGTAATTATGTGTGAAAAATATAAATCAACAAAATAATATTTTACATATATAATTAATATAATCATAGGTAATTCCACAAATGATATAGTCATAACATAACCAATGACATAAAAGTTTAACATGATGAATGGAAATTGAGTTTAGAAATCCCTTACCTTGAGTCTGATATGTCATGTTCATCCTCTATCTTACTGAATAATAAACTTATTTTAATTATTTAATTGATTAATAACTTTTTTATGTTTATAATTACATTAATTTCAATTATTACAATTTTGTATAAAACTACTAAAACACTTATGTTTACGTTGGGTGTTTTTACCATATTTGGTTTATGGGTCAAAAACTAATTTTGTTGGTCAAATATTGACAAAGGTATCATTGTTTAAAAATACAAATAATAATAATTATGACATAATTATAAAACTTTTACCTCAATTATACTTTTTTAATCAAACAAGAATTATTTTTATTAAAAATCAACCAATGTTATGGTTATTGAGAAGGTAGGTTGTTTGTACACATATGTAACATTCTCTTTTTTAATGATCAGTATGGAAAGAGGTAATTAATTTTTATCTTTATGTAAGGAATATAATGTCATAAATATAAATTTATTTAGTTACATATACTTACATATTTCATTATTGGATTGTGGTGTTGAAAAAGTAAGAATCACATTGCATCGAGGAGGCCGTAGTCCACTCATCCACGAATGATGTTATCACTTTTTCTGTGCATGTAATGGAATAAATAAAATGATATATTATATTTATATATATAAAATTATGTCATAAATATTTTAAATATTTAATTTATATAATTTATTATTATGAAACTCATAGATAATACTTTCCATGTAATGTGTGAACATATCACATCACTTAAAGGATGTGGTAGTCCATAAGTCCAAAAAAGATGTTATCATATTCCCAAAAAATGGAAAGCTTGAAAGTATGTGTTATATAATAATTAATAAAGTATTAATAAGTTATTAATATCATATATATCATATAAAAATTGTATTTCCATTATTATTCCAATGCATAATGGGTGATAAAGGATAAAACGAACATCATCATTTCGTGATGTGGTAATCAATTGTATACACACATGATGATTTCAATACCCATTTTACGGAAGTGTGTGTAGGTATAGGTAGAACCCCTAAAATATAAAAAATAAATATATTAATAATAATGAGGTTTTTATATAAACATGTAATAATAATAATTCAACCAATGGAGAACGAAATAAAACTAATGTGTTCATTGAAATATGTTTCCTCTTCTTAGGGTAACACCTTTTAGTTTTCACAAAAATGACATATTTGGTTTGATTTATTACCAAGGTTAGGGTAATATTATTAGATTAGATATGTTATTATATTATTTTTGTAGTTTTTTTAAGAGACAAAATGGATTCAGAGGCGTGAATAAGTTAGGGGGTTGAGTTCCTTTTTAAAATAGAGGGGGATGGGTATTCATGTAAATATAAAAATTTAATCACTATTGGGAGGTCTCCCTTACATCATGTGCCTAAAATAATGAACTAAATTCAATAAATGAGGGTATATGATCGTATTAGTTTAATAAAATGGGTTTTGGCCTGTTTAAATGTCATTTTCCAATAAAAATTAAATTTTAATCACTAAGTCAATGTATTTTTACCTTAACCATTGTAACTAATTTTAATTAGTTTCACTAATATTATTGTAAAAAAACTAAATTGACCTTCTAGAAATTCGATATTCGTATGATTCCAAATATAGAACTAATTTTTTCCAAATTATATTCATATAAGTGGAGGAATTTAATTTAAAATTCATCACATATACATGATGGGAAACCAGATTTTTAAAGTGAAAAAAATTCAATTTTTTCAATTTTTTAAATCTAAAATCACTCAAAAATTATTCCAATGACCTAAAATGGTTTCAAATAAATTAAAATTCATTATTTATTCTTTAAAACCAATTAAAAGAATAATTTAATATAATAAATTATTTATATGAAAAATTTGTTTTCAATTAAAATTTGGTTTCATTTACTATTCATCAGAATATTAAAGTTCTCAAAAAAATCAATAATTCACAAAAAGTAAATTTTAATATAACTATTTCAAAAAATATTTTTATTTTGTAAAATAATCTTTATAAAAGTGAAAAATTTTAGTTTTTATAAAATTATTCCATTAAATGGTGGAAATGCAACTTTTAGGAAATTTCATATTTTTTTACTTATAATTGGATTTAGTATTAACATAAGCCCTTCAAAAGTATTGGATAAATTGAAAAATATTTCATTAAATATGAAAAAATATATAATTAATTAAGATCTCTCACTAATAATGATTAATATAATTTATTAGGGAAAACACCATTTTACCATAAATTTTTTTATAAGAACATATTCTTTATATTCAATTGAATTTTATTTTCATTTATAATTAATCAATCACCAACTGATTCATTAAATAAACATGTTTAAATGATATATTCTTAATCTAGTTTATCATATTCATTAATACCATCCCAACGAATAGGTTATAACTATCTTGTATAATAATAATTTTAATAGTATATTATTATATGATAACACTCGATCACATGTTTATGAGGAAAATAAATTTTACATGCAACACAAGATAAAAAAAATTTCTGTATAATACATATAGACTGGGAATTGAGTGGAAATCAATCTATCATTGAATTTAAATTAATTTAAAATAAGATATTTTACAAAATCTCGACATATTACAGAAATAGGCCACATACCTTGGGGTTAATCACAGAAAATGATATGAGAATAATAAAATAATCTTTACAATTATGTAACACCATGATATTTTAGAAAATATTTCCCTTTAATTATTTTTATTTCTTTGAAATATTTCATTACAAGCTACATATTTTTTAAATGAACAGATATAGTTTAAAAATATTATTATATGATCTTCATAACCTATACATTAAATTTGTGGTTATGAATATGATTAATAATATATGAAATATAATAAATATCCTAATCAAAATAAATTTATTGATAAATTCTTAGTAAATAATCACTGACCTTTTAGTAAATTTATTTCTTAGAAACAATTCTTATTCAAAAATAATTTCATTACTATAAAAATATTATAATTAATTTCTTCATATTTTTAAATTATTATTTAAATAAAAACATATTATTTTTAAATCATCATATAAAAATTTTCATAGTGTTAAATTTATTCAGTTTTCAAAAAAAATACTTTCAATGAATTGTGAAAACAATTTTTTTTTGAAAACTGTATTTTTGTTTCAAAAATTTATAAAGTGAAATACTATTTATAAAATGGGTTAAAAGTAATATTGGTTATATTATTTAAATAAAAATTTAATTATGTTCATTATAATCAATGTTATTTTTAAATTTGGTATAAAAACATTTTTATAGTTAAATAGTAATTTTTCTAAAATTTGATTTTCATTATGTTTTATGAATTTATATTAAAATTAATTTCATTAATTAAAATTAATTGAATTACGTGAAATGGAATACATTTTATGGTTTATAAAGTCAAATTTATCCTAATATTATTTTTTAACATTTTTGGGAAGAATTTATATTTTGGTGAATGGTAAAAATATACTTTTTGTGAAATATGGTATAATTTATAATATTTTAAAGACAAAAACATAATATCAAAAAATTATTAAAACATATGAAATTAATAATTTCTGATAAAATAATAAAAATATCATACATAATATATTCAATAAATTATAGATTGGAATTTATTCAGTGATAAATATGAAAATCAATTTCTGTGTCGACAAAGAACATATACATCACTGGGAAAGTCAAATTTTGTACCTTAAATATAATATTGCAGATGGAATAAGTAATTTATACACATTTTTATAAATATTTATGTATTATAGATGATTTTTATATTTAAAAATTAATTTAGAGACTATATTACAGGTTGATTAACCAAATGTGTGTGCAATGCTTACACAAAATCAGAAATTTAAAAATAGAATGTTCAATAAGCTTTATTGAAATAGATATGAGTTAAGATATATATTGAATAAATATAAATGTATATTTTTATCATAATAACCCTATTTTCAGTAAGGTTATTAATTTATAATTTTTTTATATTATATAAATACCATAAATGCTTGCACAATGTCAACACAACATTTATTTAATTAATAGAAAACTAAAATAAATGATTTTAATGATAATAAAATAGATATAGTGTCAAATAATTATTTTATCCCATGAATTTTATATATCTATATAGCATGGTATGGAATTCTTAAACAATTATTTTCAAAATCCTTTTTTGTATTGTTGTATATAATGTGAAATCAATTAATTACTTTCAAATTTGACATTAATAATATTTTATCAGAATAATATTTTTTAAAATTATTTAATAATCATAAAAATATTATCTATGGAATGTTTTATATGATATGGTTTAATAAACCAACTATGGTCCATCTATGAGTCAATTTTCCATTTGTCTTAACATTACTAACCCTTTTTGATTAAAATAGTGGTTATTGTTGTTATGGTTAAAAATATTTAACCACGGGGTTAATCAAAAAGATAAAGACTAAAATAAAATAAAGAAATTTCTACATTTAATTAGATGTTTTTATTTCAACCCTAGCCACTTTTTATTTTAATGCATGACCATTTGGAAGAATATGGCTCTATAATAGTCATATAATTATTTTATGAAATTCCAAAAGTTCCCCTCACCCCCATGGTAAAAGGGAAACTCCTCCCCCACTTCTGTAAATAACATTGATCCTTCTATATCTATTAAAATAAACCAATTTCTCTTCTAAAATTAAAAATAAATATTATAATGGTTTTGGTCTTTCAAAAATTCTCTAACTAGATCCCTTTAGATGATATCTAATGGAGTCATAGGTAAATTCCCTAACTGATCACATTATGTTCTAGTCTACTTTAACTACTCAAAATATAAGGTATTTGTCATGAAATAATAACTTTAGTATGCTATATTTTCAAAATTTTATTATCATTATTGAAAACCCATTATACATCGTTTTTTCCAACATATGATATGCGAGAGTATCACTCGAACGTACTTACAGCTTATCATCACAACGTTGCAATAAAAATCATTTTTCATCATCATAATTTATGTATGGTTATTATGATGGGTTTAATATTAATATATTATAATATTGATTTTATTTTAATTTTTAAATTTAATTTCATATATATCTATTTACCTTCCAACCCATTGTAAAATGATAACATTGATCGTGTGTATGTGTGGATTTCCACCTCCACGAATCAATGTGATTCATTTATCATTTTATAATTAGCTAATAATAATTTTTTATTTAATGAATATATATACTAAATCTGATATAATAATGATTCTTTATAGTTTATTTATTATTTTTATTTCTTTTTATTCATTGGTAAAAAAATTGAAAATAGTGCTCATGCATATGTACGGCATACCCTCCGCATTAATGGTGTAATTCATTTTTCTATCACTAACATTTATATATGAATATAAATTTTTATATAGTTATTATATATGATATTAATGTCATTATTAATTATTTGAACATGTAAGAAAAATATACTCTTACAGGTATTATAACTACCAAACTCAAACAAATGAAAAAAATGATGGAGATATCAACTGAAATAGTGATTTTAATAAAGAATTATTAAATATTACTTGAAAAAGGTATATAAGTAAATTATATATGGTATTGTATATATATGATTATTTTTATTTAATATATTTACAATAATCTCTATTTATTACATAGGATATTCAAATGCATACCAAGGAAGCTACACTTAAGGTAAGGGGCTTTCATGTCGCTTTTATTTTTATGGGAAACATGCCTTATACATCACTTGTTTATTTTATGTTGTGTATATACTGACACTAAATTTATTTTATGATTCTTCGCATGAAAATTATTTGATATGTATATATATATATCCATATAATTTTCCTTCCTTCTTGGGGATTATTCTTCAATGCATACCAAAGTGGTTTGGGATTAATGTTACAATCTTTTTTTCTATCTGGATTTTTTATAATTAGGTGTCCAATGAAAAAATCTTATGATCTAACCCTAAATACACACAATAATTATCTTATAATATGATTATTTCTTAAAAATAAATTTTCAATATCATTTCTGTCTCTTTATATACTCAAAAGAAAAAAAATATTTTCATAAGGGAAACTAAATTCATTTCATTCTTCAGTCAAAAAATATTTTTATTCCATATGAATATTTTATAAAAATGTTTTAAAGGAAATTTTAAATATTCTCCTTTGATTATTTAATTTAATTTTTATCCATGTTTGAATTTTTTTAAAATGAATGAATGTAATCCTATTATCGTTTTGTAAAAAAGGTACTTTGTAACTTTCCTAAAAAATGTATGGAATTGTTGGTTTTTAACTTTGTTGACACCCCTTTTCGTCATATTGTCTAAAAGAATGGAAAGGCAAATGCCTTAGCACAAATTGATTTATCCTTTGAAGAAAACATCAAAAATCGACAAAGTCATGAACAAGGAGTCAAATACCCTTGGGTTGCGCATGTTCCCTCATGGTCGCGCAAGTATACATGCGCGTCGCCTAATGGTCGTGCAGGTGACATGCACGCCCTCTTTGAAAACCACCCAAGGTCTTCTCTAGCCTATAAATACCAACGGTGGGCCCCCCATTTGAAGATGATATTTTTCCAGAAATCAGATACAGAGCTCTAAACGCCCAAGTCTCTTCTTCAAGTCTTTCGAACACTTCTAAGGTAATTCTTTACCTAGAATGGAAGGTTTAAACAAGGGGAATAAGGTCTAAGTGTTAGAATTCACTAACACTTGTGCGCCTAAGGGTTTTACCCTTAAGGGAAATGGACACACTTGCGCGTCTCCTTACCTACTCATTGAAAAATGTCCGCCAATCTTCTGGAAGTACCTCGGGATAATTCTCAAGGCTTTGGTCAACGATCGCCCAAGTATTACCCTACTAGTTAAGAATCACGCAAGTACCCATGTGTCGCACAGGTATACCTGCGCGTCCAGGACTTGCGTGCCTACACAATACCTGTACGGCCACAAGGACTTGCGCTCCATTCTATTTTTCGGTGCCCTTCCTACCCATTTAACCCCACTTATGCCACTCCACCTCTCCTGTTCAAGATTTAGTCTTCAAGACATTCTTCAAAGCCATTTATGGTAGGTTTTCTTGATTGACTTCCTTATCTGAATGAAATTCTGTGGAACATCTCTCAAAACCTAGTGATTTACACATCTTTATATCACTAAAATTAGAGATTCCATTCATTCAACCTCATTCTTTAAGATGAGAGAACCCTATTCATTGGCATCCTCCTTAGGAGTAAGCCCCAAGTCCTCATTAATTTGTGTATCCTCATTAGTAGTAAGCCCTGGTCATAATTTCCCTTAACCTGGTCCTCCTTTTAAGGAGTAAGTCCCAGTCCATGGTCTCTTAATTGGGCATCCTCTTCAAGAGTAATCCCCGAGTCCCCTAATATGGGAATCCTACTTTGGAGTAAGCCCCAACCATAATTCTCTTAACCTGGGCTTCCTTTTCATGAATAATCCCCAGTGTCAAATGTGGGGATCCTCTTTAAGAGTAAGCCCCAAGTCCTTTAATTTTAAAATTCTCTTAACCTGGGCCTCCTCTTCATGAGTAAGCCCAAGTTTTCAAATCCCTTTAACCTGGGCCTCCTCCTTTGGAGTATGCCCCAGTCTTAAATCTCTCTTAACCAGTCTTAATATACTTTTGATTTGGACTTCATTATTTGGAGTAAAACCCAATCATAAGTCCCCTCATAACTTATGAATCTTCTTTAGGGGTAAGCCCCAATATTAGAGTATCCAAATCTCCATAAAGCACATATACCTTTATGGACCCTATTCCTGGATTTCTTCTCTAAAGTAAATCATAATCTTCATCTGTTTGGGCAGTCATACATACATAATCCCCAGATCATTTCTTATGATTACATCTTTCATGGCACAATTGTCTAGTTTTACCAATACCTCTTGTTTCTCACACCGAGCATGACCCACATGAGATTATAGTGTAAAAGTAATTATGACATATTTCTTTAATCCATCAATCATATACATCATACTCCCTTACTCGAACTATGTGGGTTCTGATTCCTTTACTAAATAAAGGATACGTCGGTAGCCCATCTGCAGGTACGATCCCAACTCTGAAATAATCCATGTCCTTCTGAATGAAAATAAACATCAAGTGCCCCACAGAGTGTCTTTAAAACCAGTATGGTCATCATAATGACCAATAGAATACTATATAACGTATTAAAGGATACCATTGACTAATAATCTCTAAAAAATAAAGATTATTCTCTATTGATGAATAACCTTTAATACATATAAAACATTCTCAAAATTTCCTGCATATCAATCATTTATTGTTAGATCTAAAGGAATGTTAATTTTATACTTTGTAGTTTAATAAGGATTCACAAACATAAATTAAATCTATAATGAGAGTCCTGAAGTACACAATAATTCCCTTAAAGGTGTGATGAGTCCGACCTCCCATCCTCTCGACCAATGAAAATTCCTAAGCCTCATCAGTTCACAACTAATGAGCTCCAACCATTAGAATGTAGGTTAAAATGGATATAGAATCTTTGGATGTTTCTAGTTCTATGAACAAACCTGTTAGAAACCGCTTGGAATGTTTGAATCTTAAATCAATGAGGTCATCCCCAATTCCATAGGGAAATAAAAAATGGTCAACCCAACGTGAATCCTTAAACAAGTTAAAATGATGCTTTGCTTATTTGTTAGGCCCCTATTTAAACTCAATGAGAGGTCCAACAAAGAAATCATTAACATATTTTCTCATCCAATAGATGTAGTGGCTGGACTTATCTTGATTATGTCTGTTTATCTTCTCCAAATTTTTTTAATGGAATTTTGTTATTTCTTGTATTCATCAATGACATAAACCATTTATTACACTAATGATACACTTAGAATATGATTTATTTATATCATCCTTATTATTTTTGTGGATCTTTTTGATCAATATGACTGAGTATGTATAATTTTATTATCGTTCCCAATATTACTCGATATGGTTTATGATTATTTTTATTTCATTGGGGAAAGTTTTAATAATTCTTATGTTAGTTTTTTTGAGATGAACTTTTTTTTTGACTATGGTTCACCCCATTCATAAGTGGAAAACATTTCTCTTATTAAGTTATGGGTGAGACCTAGTTATATATAGTCCCTTAATGAACCTATAGGTATCATGAGACAAATCAGTTCGCCAAATTAGACGGGTTTCTACCGACTATTTTTAATATCTTGTGAATGGTCATGACATAATGTTTTAGACGTCCAGAAATATGAATTACCTTATTAAGATATAAGTTATTGATTTCCATTTTATTATTAAATTATTTAGCATATCTATAGAAAATATTCAATCTCATGTGGAAATTTATATTTAATTATTTGATCATACTTTTTTCTACCATATTATGATCTATTTATTAATTAAATGAATTCTTTTTCAGTTATCTACAATAAAATATTGATTATGATTATTTATTCATGGTATCTTTTGTTGTATTCTTACCCCTATTGAGAATATTATCTCACCCCTTTCTTATACTTTATTTTATAAAGTATTATATTATGTTTTTTTCTTGATATGTAGGGATATACTATGAGTAATAATAGTGTTCTCAAAGAAAACACTTTTTTGTGTTTTTTGTTTTTAATTGAAATGTAAATTTCAAGTAATTATCTAGTTTACCAAAACTAATTAATTATTAAATCCTTCAATAAGGGATTATATTTATCTTATTGCATTAAAATAGAATAACAACCGACTCTGAGTTACATAGGTTGGGGTTTTTACATAAATTTTCATCTACATAAGGATTAAATGGTTAAAAGAAATGTAAAATTAAAAAATAACCCTAGCGGAACAAAATATGTGGGGTTTTAGAGATAAAAAATTTTAAATCTTCCCACTGTATTTTTAACATAATTAATATCAATTTCAATGTGGCATTTGAAATTAATCCCTTACCAATACTTCCAACTACAATGAAATTTCTTTATCTCCTTTGATAAATAATTTCATTCTAAAAATAGGTTCCTTTCGAATGAATTATTTAGAATTTACTCCTAGGAATATAGGTTTTAAATATATTAATTAGACCATATGATATGAAATCTGGGACTATATTCATGAAAACCATAAAGGAAAATAATGGTTTGAAATGAGTTCTTTTATAGTTTAGTTTTGAGTGGAATTTCTAAAACAACGCATTATTTAAAGTATAATATTGTACTTTTAAAAGTAATTTGGATTAAAAAAGACGATATAATGGGTAATAGGTGATGTTATATTAATAATTCCTTCATCTACCCATTTAATGATATAGTTGTTTTATTTTTAGGCATTACCACTTAATTTAATACATTTGTCATTACTAGGGTAAAACTGTTTTTACCTTGGAAACATTTTTTTGTATAAAATGGAGAAATTAAACATCTTATCTATTTTCAATGTGCTAATTACAAATTTGGACTCCATTTAATTTAATTTAATATATTTATAGATTAAATTTTACTTATAAATGAAAACCCTTAATGTAAGGGAAAACTGTTATTATATAAAAATAACTTTTAAAACAAAAAGTGTCATTACTCATAATTATTATCAACTATAAATCATCACATGTGTGCTGAAATATTTTCATAAAGCCAAAAAAATTACATTTTTATAAACTTTTCAATAAATAATCATATAATTAGTTTATTTAAATAAAAATTCATGGCACCAAAGAAAACAATTTAGAGAAAATTATATTTTATAACATTAAATGACTATTTTTATTTCAATCCATTTAATAATAATTGTTATAATTGTTTATTTATTATTTATATACATAAAAAATAAATTTAATTACATTTCATATTCTGTATATATAAAATTTTTCTTCGAAATAGAAATATATAAGAATAAAAATGTCATTAAAAAAATTATTTATCCATAATTTGACTAATGTTAATTATCATTCCTAAATTATTTCATGGATTTTATTTATTAATTGTTTGAATCATTCCATAAATTTTAATATTATATTTTATTGATATTGTTTTTTAAAAATTAATAATGTCTACAAAATAATGAAATAAAAATATGTTTTGGAGTAAATGGTATGTACATAATTTAATTATTATCTTTTAATTCAAAATATCTACTATTTTACTCCAAATAAAATTTTTATAATCAAAATTTAATCTTTTTTATCATCTAATTAAAATCAATAATGTTAGTTAAATATTGATAATTCTAAACTTGTGACATGCTTATTGTTATTATACACAGTAATTAAATACCCTTGTATAATGATCATACAATGTAAATATTACCCCCATTAAAAATTATAAATTCATTTCATTCTAATTTAGAAATTCACAATCCAAATCCATTTAATTTTCATTTCAGATTTCTCAAAAATATTTCTCCTATCACGGTGCTTTTTATCATTATAGGTTTTTTTATACTGATGGTGATTCCCAAGGGTGAATACTTTTAGGGGATTTACTGGTTGTAAAAATATAATTATTTTTATTATTCTTTATTTTTTTAATTTTTATAGATTTAATTATCTATGGTATGTAATAAATTATTTTCGTGTAGTTTTATTCAAATTTTTTATTATAAGTTACTAAATATTTTTAAATTTGATTCATTTTATTAAAATATTTTGGTATATTGATGCACATTATCAGATATGATGATGATGATCTTGAAGTGGATACATATTATATGGATAAAACCATCTGTATCATCAATATGATTAAAAAGGTATTATGAGGAAGAGTTATCATATAATCTATATTTTATTTCAAAAAATAAAATAATGATATGAAACATGGTATTGAGATGGTGAGATAAGAATTCAATGTCAAAATATGTTCTTTTAGAGACACATTGAATATTCTTGAGGAAAAGAAACAAAATATATGAGACTCTGTAATGACATTAATCTAACTATATAATGTCTAGATTATGTATAATGTTAAACTTCTACTAAAATATTTCAAATGTGGTGGAATTATAAATTTTTTAATAAAAATATCAACAAATTTTTAAATTACTATGATGGTAAGAAATAGCACAAGACTATAAAAAAAATTACATTAGAGATGAACAAATGCTAAAAATATTTAGAGAGTAAGTAATTATTTATTAAATAAAAGATAATAAGTATAATGAAAAATATAAGAATATGGTCACTCCACTTCAAGCTATCAATTATAATAAATTAATGGTGAAAATTTTATAAACATCATGGATTATTTTTTATGAATAAGTTAATCTTTCTTCAATAGACAAAATTGAGGTGAAAACATAAATAGGAAATTTTATGAAGGTTTAATATAATTATTTTACATAGAAAAAAACATACGAAAGACACTATTTTATTAAAGAAATTAACTATGAAAATGATGAAGAAGAGAATGAATTCGTCAAAATTTAATATGGATATATTTAATAGATTAAAAGGATCGATATGGAAACTATTGGGAATGATAAAATTCAAAAGAACTATTGGGATAAATAGGTTATAATATAATAATAGTTAATATTGATAAAATCAATGTTTATAGGAGTATAAAATCATTAAATATGATGAGGGAGGACTTTAAAAATTTGTTGTAATTCAATGTAGAATCAACATAGGCTATTGAAAATGTCTTCTAGAAAAGGTTGTTCAACTCTATAGATACTAAACATAAAATAGAATATGATTTTTTCTATAGTTCATGTTCAAATAAAAAATCTCATCTTGTATAGTATAAGAGATATGAAGAAAAAACATTTTCAATATAAATTAAATAAAGAAATATCTCATTAAGATCTAACTCCAAGTGATAAAAAAGAAGAAAAATTAATGGATGATTAGAAATAAAAACTGTGTGAATATAATTTTTATCAATATATAAATACAATAATCTATGTTTATTACTACTTTTTTGATGTTTCAGTAAAAACTACTATTCTAGTTTTTATAATATGAAACTTATATGTAGAATTCACGAATCTAGGGGGAAAACAATAAGAATATTAGAAGATATCTCATGGGAATAAAACAATGAATGAATGTTCATCAACATTATCAACACCAAAAAAGGAATCACTGCACAGTAGAAATATAAGGAATATTGGACCAACATGCATAGGTAAATGAATAATTCATGTCTAATGCCTCCATAAATTTTCCATTAGTGATAATGGAATGGTAATTCCGAAAAAGGGAGAGAGAAATCACTAATTTTATATGTTTCCTTTTAATCATTCAATATAAATAGGCTTTAGATTCTTAAAAATGGTCATTCCTCAAATATAAATATTTTTACTGATGTATTAAAAAAAATTGAAGACCATGATAAAGGAGATGTTTCTTTTGTAAATTATGGATCTCTAAAAATTAAAGGAGTTAAGAGTGATGAAATTGAACCCCGACTATATGAAATCTAAATATATGGTTTCTGTAGAAAGGTATAAAGAGATTTAGTTGAGTTTATGCCAAATCAGTGATAATGGAAATGAGATTGGTTTCAATAAAGACTCACATGTCATCAATATATCAAAGAATGTATGGATTATCACATAAGAAAAATAAAAAATCATAAAATATTCAATTTGGAGGTCCTACTTCTTCTTGTGATTTTAGTGTGAAATATGAAAATTAGTCATGAAAAGGAATAAATTTCCATAATGGTCAAAAAATTCTTAAAATTTCAATGTAATATTTTGTAAAAATTTAACCCAACTAAGGATATGGAGATTGATATTTAGTTTGAAAGAAAATCAAAAGATGAATGTTGTTAAATGAATAAATAAAAATGATGAAATTATTTTGACTAAACCACTAGAGGTTATTCATACTAATAGTGTAGACCTATGAGACAATGGTATACTATAGGAAATATATATTTTATTACATTCATTTATGATTTATAAAATAAACCTACATTCGTATATAAAAATAATATGCTAACATTGTTGAATATTAATTACATCTCGCAAAAAAGCACACAAAATAAACTCTAGGTTTATTATATATGGATATTAAATATATATATATATATATATTGGTTATTTTACAACTCTATGAACAATTATCCATAGACACACCATAATTTAAACCCTTCCATACATGTCAAATGTCGTACTCTTCTTCATAACTATAGTAATGGAAAACACAAGAAAGGGGAGATATTAAATTATTGGTAAGGGTAAACATAATAGATAACAATATAATAACATAATTGAGCATAATATGAATACGTGGGTGTGAAAACATAATAATGTTACATGAACATGATAAAAGGATATCATACCCAGTAAAACATAGACCCTAAAACATGACTCATAATATTATACTTTTTTTCTAACATAATAAATTAGTTAGGGGATTAGGGAAATAGGAGTCAATAACAGTCACATATATAAATTTCTTAATATTAATGTATTATAAATTTAATAAAATAAATCATATCATATTTCAAGGTTATCCACTATAATATACATATCATTATATACTAGTAAAACATCTTACCCATAACATAGAGGAAACAATCCATGCTCCATAATGATATGAATGTATGCTATCCACCAATTTCCCACCTAACATTTTTACTTGATCTAACCACCATATCCTTATGTCCTTTTTGACATAGTTTATATAACTAGTTGCACACTTTCTTGAACTCATGATATATAAAACTTTTTATAATTCATTAGAGGTATAAAATGGACCCACGGATCGCATAATGAAAAAACATATATATATTTATATATATATACCATATGAAGAAGAAAAAATTATTAAAATCATCATAAATTAATTAGAATGTGATAAATAAATGGGGTCCATGATTAATCTAAGAAAAATGTGATAATAATTCATCAATAGGAATAAGTTGGGTAATATCATTTAAACATATCCATAGTGAAGCGTAATTATTCATAAAGTATATTGATATGTTCATTTTCACTTTATAAGAGCATTATAAAATTTCTTTTTAAATAATAAGTAATTACTATAACATATTAAAAAAAACTTTTTTTCAAATGAAATATTTAATAATCAATCGAGAATATAAATTACTATTGAAAACTATGCGAAAAATGAATGAAGAATTCATAAATAAAAATTATGAAGTGGATGGGAAAATATATTAATGTATTGGATGTAAAAAAATTTCATTCACCCCTTTTTAAATAATGGAAAAGATATTCTAAAATGAAAAACCTGGAAAATGATAAAAGTTGTTCCTTTCATTCTTTTATAAAAAAAATAACGAATAATGGGAAAGGAACATCAACATTCATTGATGTATAGAGAAAGAAATTTATAAACCAAAATAAATTATATGAACATCACATTGAAATATTAGTCCCCAAAAATAATAGATAAGGTCATATATACTTACTAGAAACATTTTGATAAAATTTTGAACCAAAGAAAGATAAAATGGAAAAAGGCCATGTAAAACCAAAAAATAAATAATGGGGAAGGAAATTTGGGGGATTTAAAATAAAAAAAATCTATATGGTATGTTTAAACATAAAAAATAACTATTTCTAGGTGATATTGGAATATAAATCCATACCATTAATTTAGGCTTTTATAAATGCTCTTTAACCCCTTTGATGGATTTACTCCTTCTCAAAACAGGTTCTTTCAGAATGAATGACTTATGCTTCCTTCAAGGTACTAGAGGATATAAAATTTATAATAAGTCTTTAGGAGGGGAAAATGGCTTGGTATTATAGATAGAACTGAAGGAAAATAATTCTTTTAGATTGGTAGACGTGGGTTCTTTTTTATGTATCTTTTTAGTGTCATTTCTGTTAATACCCACATTTTAATGAATATGGTTTTCATTCTAAATTAAATGAAGATCCAAAGGGGGAAATTATTTTATTATTTATGGTTATGTCAATAACTCATTCATCTACTTATTTGAAGATAATTTATTATGATGTTTTAGGTCTTTACCCCTTAATTTAATTACATTACCTTTGTCTTGGTCTCTAAATTTTTATATTGGTAATATATTTTTGTTCTTATCCATGAAATTAACCTTATAAGTTTTTTAAATTTATGATTACAAATTTGGACACCATTTAACCGAGTTCCATTTGTAAATATATAAATTATAACATTTAAATAAAAACATATAATATAAGCGAAAAGAACAATTTTTCAAAGAAAAATTAAATTTAAACATCTTGTGTTTTTATTCTTATATGATAATAATTACTAACCTTATCATGAGTTCAACACAATTATTATACACATAAAAAATTACATTTTAATATAATCGTCTTTAAATAATCATATAATTATTCTTTTAAAATGAAAATGCATAATACCTTAAAACACAATTACTATAAAATTATATTTTAATTCATTAAATAATTTAATTATTATTTCCTTCTTATTAATAGTCAACTTGTGAATTTTTATTCATTTTTTATATTTAAAAATAATATATTTAACAAAATTTTATGTTCCAAATATAAAATTTTTATCTTCTAAGAAACCATATAACAAGAAAATGTGTTTATGTAAAAATAATTATCCATAATTTAATAAATATTACTTATAGTTACTTAATTATTTAATAGATGTTGTTAATAAATTTTACAAAATAAAGATTAAAATTTTATTAAAGAATTTTTTTGATATCATTCTTTTAAAACTATTAATTTTCAAAAAATATGTAATAAAAATAGTTTCATTAGAGGAAATGTTTTCCCCCAAGTGAATTATTTTATTTTAATTTATAAAAAAATATATTATTTAAATTAAAAAAATTAATGAAAAACTTTATTTTTTAACATCTAAATATTTACTATATATAATAACTTTGAACTTGTAATTATATACTGGTAAAATTATTATTTTATTATAAAAAATGTCTAAATAACCTTATATAATAGTTAAATAATGACTATTTTATTCCTATTACATTAAATAAATTCACAAAATTCTAAATTTGGAAGTCACAATTATATTTTTTTTAATTATTATATTAGATTTTACAAAATGATTTATCCTTTTTTTATGTTTGTTCTTAATTTTGGTTTATTTATAATAATAGTGATGTATAAGGTTGAATATGATCTGAAGGATTTATATTTTGTAAAAATATAATTATTCTCTATTTATTTCCCCTTATAAATTTATTAAAATTTATATAATTAATTATTCTTTGTGTATACTACATGTTTTAAAATATTTTTGTTGTAATATTCCATTCTATGTGAATAAATTAATTTTAATTTGATTAATTTCATATATGGTCTATTTCGTACTTATAATTTAAAAGAATAAAATAAATAACTTTAGTAAATAAAATTCAGAATAAAATATATGATATTATAATCTCCCCATGTAAAAAAATTCATCCTCATAATTTTAATTTATCATGCTGATGAATATAGTTGATAGTATTCTAAACATAGTCATTACTCATGATATATTATGTAGTGAAATATTTAGCTTATTATCTTTTATAAGACTAATAAAATCATTTTTCCCATTATAATAGGCATATATTTAGATTTTCTTAGAACATAATTATTTGTTCCAAATCTTCCTCAATATCATTAATAGAAATGTCTCCCATAATAACACCAAGTCACAGGTCGATTAAATGTTCCCATAAACATTAATTTTAATAGAGAAACATTCCTCCATAATTTCATATTTCATGAGAATACATCCCAATCCCTTCTATTATACAATATTGTATATCATAATATTTTCTCCACATTGGGGAAGTATGAGAACTAATATAGTGACCAACCTTCTGTTGAGTTCCTCTAAATTTTCTTTGCATTCATCTATCTAGTGGAAATTGGATCCCATCAAAGATAAATTTATTCTTAAATTTTATATTCATGGTAAATTTCTCACAGTGTTTTGATATTATCCATCCACTTAAATAAAACTATAAATCTTTGATAGAGTTATTGTATAGGTCCATTTTAAAATTACCTCTATCTTTGAAGGATCCATAAATATATCATGTCTTGTAATTAAATGTTATGGAATTGTACTATATATATACAAAATTATCACTAGATAAATTTTTAATTAAATTTTTGTTTTATCATGGTTTGTAGAACAATATTAAAATAATATTCAATAACAATCTCTTCAAAACATGATAATCCCATGGACAAGAAATGGGTCCAATGATAATCTCTTTGAAAGAAGATTAACCCATGGAAAACAAATGGGTTTAATAAAAATATCTCTAAAACATGATTACCACATGGAAAAGAAATGCTTTTAATAAATATCTCTTCGAAACATGATTAGATCATGGAAGTGAAATTGGTTCAAAAACAACCTATTTCAAACATGATTAACCCATGGAAAATAAATGTGTTCCACAATAATCAATTTATAACATGATTAACCGATGAAAAATAAATGGGTTCAATAAAAAATATTTTAATAAGATTAACCCCTGGAAGAGAAATAGGTTCCATAATAATCACATTATAATTTTATTAAACCATGTCATAGAAACTAGTAACAATACACTTTCTTTTAGACATTATTAACCCATGTAAAATAATTGGGTAACATACAATTCTCATCTAAATATGGTTATCATGTGGAAAAGAAATGACTTCCATAAAAATATATTTGAAACAATATTAATCTATCCATAAAGGAATTAGAATAGTATCACTAAATAATATCTCTTATGTAGGATAAGTAACAAATTTTTTTTAACATTGATGAATGGAAATATCATTAAAATATCGTTAAAAATAATCATGTGTAATATAACCTTTAAACATTACAAAGTGTCTCATGCCACCTTGAACATTTGAATCATAATATCCATGAATAAATAATTTTCAATGAAACTTATAATATAATTAGAATAATTATATTCCTGAAATATCATTTCAAATTATAAATATACACACCACATAAAAGAAGATAGTTGTATAACATATTAAACGTCTCAAAGAAGGAAAATAGTTTCAAAAATACATTATCGATTTGTTAACATTGAAACCTCAAAACACATGAATTAGATATCATAAAAAGGATATGTAAACCCCAATAAATTTAAGGATAAAAATAATAAAATACATTAATTTTCAGTATATAAACAACATAATAAAAATAATTATTGAATATGGAATATATCATACATAAATTAAAGTGAGATGAGAAAAACACTCACACAGATAGTATCATTGGAGTGAGAATAAATCAATGAAGTAATTATGTGTGAAAAATATAAATCAACAAAATAATATTTTACATATATAATTAATATAATCATAGGTAATTACACAAATGATATAGTCATAACATAACCAATGACATAAAATTTTAACACGATGAATGGAAATTGAGTTAAGAAATCCCTTACCTTGAGTCTGATATGTCATGTTCATCCTCTATCTTACTGAATAATAAACACATTTTAATTATTTAATTTATTAATAACCGTTTTATGTTTATAATTACATTAATTTCAATTATTACAATGTTGTATAAAACTACTAAAACACTTATGTTTACGTTGGGTGTTTTTACCATATTCGGTTTATGGGTCAAAAACTAATTTGGTTGGTCAAATATTGACAAAGGTATCATTGTTTAAAAATACAAATAATAATAATTATGAAATAATTATAAAACTTTTACCTCAATTATACTTTTTTTAATCAAACAAGAATTATTTTTATTAAAAATCAACCAATGTTATGGTCATTGAGAAGGTAGGTTGTTTATTCACATATGTAACATTATCTTTTTTAATGATCATTATGGAAAAAAGGTAATTAATTTTTATCTTTATGTAAGGAATATAATGTCATAAATATAATTTTATTTAGTTATATATACTTACATATGTCATTATTGGGTTGTGGTGTTGATAATGTAAGAATCACATTGCATCGAGGAGGCGGTAGTCCACTCATCCACGAACGATGTTATCACTTTTTCCGTGCATGTAATGGAATAAATAAAATGATATATTATATTTAAATATATAAAATTATGTCATAAATATTTTAAATATTTCATTTATATAATATATTATTATGAAACTCATACATAATACTTTCCATGTAATGTGTGAACATATCACATCACTTAAAGGATGTGGTAGTCCATAAGTCCAAAAAAGATGTTATCATATTCCCAAAAAATGGAAAGCATGAAAGTATGTGTTATATTATAATTAATAATGTATTAATAATTTATTAATATAATATATATCATATAAAAATTCTATTTCCATTATTATTCCAATACATAATGGGTGGTAAAGGATAAAACGAACATCATCATTTCGTGATGTGGTAATCAATTGTACACACACATGATGATTTCAATACCCATTTTATGGAAGTGTGTGTAGGTATAGGTAGAACCCCTAAAATATATAAAAAAATATTTATAATAATGAGGTTTTTATATAAACATGTAATAATAATAATTCAACCAATAGAGAAAGAAACAAAACAAATGTGTTCATGAAATATGTTTCCTCTTCTTAGGGTAACAACTTTTAGTTTTCACAAAATGACATATTTGGTTTGATTTATTACCAAGGTTAGGGTAATATGATTAGATTAGAGATGTTATTATATTTTTTTTGTAGTTATTTTAAGAGACAAAATGTCTTCAGAGGCGTGAATAAGTTAGGGGGTTGAGTTCCTTTTTAAAATAGAGTGGGATGGGTATTCATGTAAATATAAATATTTAATCACTATTGGGAGGTCTCCCTTACATCATGTGCCTAAAATAATGAACTAAATTCAATAAATGAAGGTATATGATCGTATTAGTTAAATATAATAGTTTTTGGCATGTTTAAATGTCATTTTCCGATAAAAATTAAATTTTAACCACTAAGTAAATGTATTTTTACCTTAACCATTGTAACTAATTTTAATTAGTTTCACTAATATTATTGGAAAAAACTAAATTGACCTTCTAGAAATTAGATATTAGTATGATTCCAAATATGGAACTAATTTTTTCCAAACTACATTCATATAAGTGGATAAATTTTATTTAAAATTAATCACATATACATGATGGGAAAACATATTTTTAAAGTGAAAAAAATTCAATTTTTTCAATTTCTTATATCTAAAATCACTAAAAAATTATTCCAATGACCTAAAATGGATTCTAATAAATTAAAATTCTTTATTTATTCTTTAAAACCAATTAAAAGTATAATTTAATATAATAAATTATTTATATGAAAATTTTGTTTTCAATTAAAATTTGGTTTCATTTACTATTCATAAAAATATTAAAGTTCTCAAAAAAAATAAATAATTCACAAAAACTAAATTTTAATATAACTATTTCAAAAAATATTTTCATTTTGTAAAATAAACTTTATAAAAGTGAAAAAATTTAGTTTTTAGAAAATTATTCCATTAAATGGTGGAAATTCACCTTTTAGGAAAATTCATATTTTTATACTTATAATTGGATTTAGTATTAACATAAGCCCATCAAAATTATTGGATAAATTGAAAAATATTTCATTAAATATGAAATCATATAAAATTAATTAAGATCTCTCACTAATAATGATTAATATAATTTATTAGGGAAACGCCATTTTACCATTAATTTTTTTATAAGAACATATTCTTTATATTCAAATGAATTTTATTTTAATTTATAATTAATCTATCACCAACTGATTCATTAAATAAACATGTTTAAATCATATATTCTTAATCTAGTTTATCATATTCATTAATACCAACCCAACGAATAGGTTATAACTGTCTTGTATATAATTATTTTAATAGTATATTATTGTATGATAACACTCGATCACATGTTTATGAGGAAAATCAATTTTACATGCAACACAAGATAAAAAAAATTCTGTATAATACATATAAACTGGGAATTGAGTGGAAATCAATCTATCAATGAATATAAATTAATTTAAAATATTATATTTTACAAAATCTCAACATATTACAGAAATAGGCCACATACCTTGGGGTTAATCACCGAAAATGATATGAGAATAAGAAAATAATCTTCACAATTATGTAACACCATGATATTTAAGAAAATATTTCCCTTTAATTAATTTTATTTCTTTGAAATATTTCATTACAAGCTAAATATTTTTTAAATGAACAGATATAGTTTAAAAATATTATTATATGATCTTCATAACCTAGACATTAAATTGGTGGTTATGAATATGATTAATAATATATGAAATATAATAAATATCCTAATCAAAATAAATTTATTGATAAATTCTTAGTAAATAATCACATACCTTTTAGTAAATTTATTTCTTAGAAACAATTTTTATTCAAAAATGATTTCATTACTATAAAAATAATATAATTAATTTCTTGATATTTTTAAATTATTATTTAATTAAAAACAAATTATTTTTAAATCATCATATAAAAATTTTCAGTGTTAAATTTATTCAGTTTTCTAAAAAAAATATTTTCAATGAATTGTGAAAACAATTTTTTTTGAAAACTGTATTTTTGTTTCAAAAATTTATAAAGTGAAATACTATTTTTAAAATGGGTTAAAAGTAATATTGGTTATATTATTTTAATAAAAATCTAATTATGTTCATTATAATCAATGTTATTTTTAAATTTGGTATAAAAACATTTTTATAGTTAAATAGTAATTTTTCTAAAATTTGATTTTCATTATGTTTTATGAATTTATATTAAAACTAATGTCATTAATTAATATTAATTGAATTACGTGAAATGGAATACATTTTATGGTTTATAAAGTCAAATTTATCTTAATATTATTTTTTTGACATTTTTTGGGAAGAATTTATATTTTGGTGAATGGTAAAAATATACTTTATGTGAAATATGGTATAATTTATAATATTTTAAAGACAAAAACATAATATCAAAAAATTATTAAAGCATATGAAATTAATAATTTCTGATAAAATAATAAAAATATCATACATAATATATTCAATAAATTATAGATTGGAATTTATTCAGTGATAAATATGAAAATCATTTTCTAGGTCGACAGAGAACATATACATCACTGGGAAAGTCAAATTTGGAACCTTAAATATAATGTTGCAGATGGAATAAGTAATTTATACACATTTTTATAAATATTTAAGTATTATAGATTATTTTTATATTTAAAGATTAATTTAGAGACTATATAACAAGTCGATTAACCAAATGTGTGTGCAATGCTTACACAAAATCAGAAATTTAAAAATAGCATGTTGAATAAGCTTTATTGAAATAGATATGAGTTATGATATATATTGAATAAATATAAATGTATATTTTTATCATAATAACCCTATTTTCAGGAAGGTGATTAATTTATAATTTTTTTATATTATATAAATACCATAAATGCTTGCACAATGTCAACACAACATTTATTTAATTAATAGAAAACTAAAATAAATGATTTTAATGATAATAAAAGAGATATAGTGTGAAATAATTATTTTATCCCATGAATTTTATATATCTATATGGCATGGTATGGAATTCTTAACCAATTATTTTCAAAATCCTTTTCTGTATTGTTGTATATAATGTGAAATAAATTAATTACTTTCAAATTTGACATTAATAATATTTTATCCGAATAATATTTTTTAAAATTATTTAAAAATCATAAAAATATTATCTATGGAAATTTTTATATATTATGGTTTAATAAACTAACTATGGTCCATCTATGAGTAAATTTTCCATTTGTTTTAACATTACTAACCCTTTATGATTAAAATAGTGGTTATTGTTGTTATAGTTAAAAATATTTAACCAAGGGGTTAATCAACAAGATAAAGACTAAAATAAAATGAAGACATTTCTACATTTAATTAGATGTTTTTATTTCAACCCTAGCCACATTTTCTTTTAATGCATGACCATTTGGAAGAATTTGGCTCTATAATAGTCATATAATTATTTTATGAAATTCCAAAAGTTCCCCTCACCCCCATGGTAAAAGGGAACCTCCTCCCCCACTTCTGTAAATAACATTGATCCTTCTATATCTATTTAAATAAACCAATTTCTCTTCTAAAGTCAAAATAAATATTATAATGGTTTTGGTCTTTCAAAAATTCTGTAACTAGATCCCTTTAGATGATATCTAATGGAGTCATAGATGAATTCCCTAACTGATCACATTATGTTCTAGTCTACTTTAACTACTCAAAATATAAGGTATTTATCATGAAATAATAACTTTAGTATGCTATATTTCCAAAATTTTATTATGATTATTGAAAAACCATTATACATCGTTTTTTTCCAACATATGATATGCGAGAGTATCACTCGAACGTACTTACGGCTTATCATCACAACGTTGAAATAAAAATCATTTTTCATCATCATAATTTATGGATGGTTATTATGATGGGTTTAATATTAATATATTATAATATTTATTTTATTTTATTTTTTAAATTTAATTTCATATATATCTATTTACCTTCCAACCCATTGGAAAATGATAACATCGATTGTGTGTATGTGTGGATTTCCACCTCCACGAATTGATGTGATTCGTTTATCATTTTTTAATTAGCTAATAATAATTTTGTATTTAATGAATATATATACTACATCTGATATAATAATGATTATTTATAGTTTATTTATTATTATTTTTTCTTTTTGTTCATTGGTAAAAAAAATTGAAAATAGTGCTCATGCATACGTACGGCATACCCTCCGCATTAACGGTGTAATTCATTTTTCTATCACTAACATTTATATATGAATATAAATTTTTATATAGTTAATATATATGATATTAATGTCATTATTAATGTTTTGAACATGTTAGAGAAATATACTCTTACAGGTATTATAACTACCAAACCCAAACAAATGTAAAAAATGAAGGAGATATCAACTGAAATAGTGATTTTAATAAAGAATTATTAAATAATACTTGAAAAATGTATATAAGTAAATTATATATGGTATTGTATATATATGATTATTTTTATTTAATATATTTACAATAATCTCTATTTATTACATAGGATATTCAAATGCATACCAAGGAAGCTACACTTAAGGTAAGGGGCTTTCATGTCCCTTTTATTTTTATGGGAAACATGACTTATACATCACTTGTTTATTTAATGTGGTGTATATATTGACACTAAATTTATTTTACGATTATTCGCATGAAAATTATCTGATATGTATATATATATATCCATATAATTTTCCTTCTTTCTTGGGGATTATTCTTCAATACATACCAAAGTGGTTTGGGTTTACTGTTACAATCTATTTTTCTATCTGGATTTTTTATAATTAGGTGTCCAATGAAAAAATCTTATGATGTAACCCTAAATACACACAATAATTATCTTATAATATGATTATTTCTTGAAAATAAATTTTCCCTATCATTTATGTCTGTTTATATACTCAAAAGAACAAAAATATTTTCATAACTGAAACTGAATTCATTTCATTATTCAGTCAAAAAATATTTTTATTCCATATAAATATTTTATAAAATTGTTTTAAAGGAAATTTTTAATATTCTCCTATGATTATTTAATTTAATTTTTATCCATGTTTGAATTTTTTTAAAAATGAATGAATGTAATCCTATTATCGTTTTCTAAAAAAGGTACTTTGTAACTTTCCTAACAAATGTATGTAATGGTTGGTTTTTAACTTTGTTGACGCCCCTTTTCGTCACATTGTCTAAAAGAATGGAAAGGCGAATGCCTTAGCACAAATTGATTTATCCTTTGAGGAAAACATCAAAAATAGACAAAGTCATGAACAAGGAGTCAAACACCCTTGGGTCGCGCATGTTCCCTCATGGTCGCGCAGGTATACATGCGCCCCCCCTAATGGTCAGGCAAGTGACATGCATGCCATCTTTGAAAACCACCCATGGTCTTCTCTAGCCTATAAATACCAATGGTGGACCCCCCATTTGAAGAGGATATTTTTCCAGAATTCAGATACCGAGCTTTGAAAGCCCAAGTCTCTTCTTCAAGTCTTCCAAACACTTCTAAGGTAATTCTTTACCTAGAATGGAAGGTTTAAACAAGAGGAATAAGGTCTAAGTGTTAGAATTCACTAACACTTGTGCGCCTAAGGGTTTTACCCTTAAGGGAAATGGACTCACTTGCGCGTCTCCTTACCTACCCATTGAAACCTGTCCGCCAATCTTCTGGAAGTACCTCGGGATAATTCTCAAGGCTTTGGTCAACGATCGCCCAAGTATTACCCTACTAGTTATGAATCACGCAAGTACCCATGTGTCGCGCAGGTATAACTGCGCGTCCAGGACTTGCGTGCCTACGCAGTACCTGTACGCCCACAAGGACTTGCGCTCCCTTCAATTTTTCGGTGCCCTTCCTACCCATTTAACCCCGCTTATGCCACTCCACCTCTCATGTTCAAGATTTAGTCTTCAAGACACTCTTCAAATCCATTTATGGTAGTTTTTCTTGATTGACTTCTTTATCTGAATGGAATTTCGTGGAACATCTCTCAAAACCTAGTGATTTACACATCTTTATGTCACTAAAATTATAGATTTCATTCATTCAACCTCATTCTTTAAGATGAGAGAACCCTATTCATGGGTATCCTCCATAAGAGTAAGCCCCAAGTCCACATTAATTTGTGTATCCTCATTATCATTAAGCCCCGGTGATAATTTCCCTTAACCTGGGCCTCCTTTTAAGGAGTAAGTCCCAGTCCATGTTCTCTTAATTGGGAATCCTCTTTAAGAGTAAGCCATGAGTCCCCTAATATGGGAATCCTACATTGGAGTAATCCCCAACCATAATTCTCTTAACCTGGGCTTCCTTTTCATGAATAATCCCCAGTCTCAAATGTGGGCATCCTCTTTAAGAGTATGCCCCAAGTCCTTTAATTTTAAAATTCTCTTAACCTGGGACTCCTCTTTAGGAGTAAGCCCCAGTTTTCAAATCCCTTAAACCTGGGCCTTTTCCTTTGGAGTATGCCCCAGTCTTAAATCTCTCTTAACCAGTCTTAATATACTTTTTATTTGGACTTCCTTCTTTGGAGTAAAACCCAATCATAAGTCCCCTTTTAACTTATGAATCTTCTTTAGGGGTAATCCCCAATATTAGAGTATCCAAATCTCCATAAAGCACATATACCTTTATGGACCATGTTCCTGGATTTCTTCTCTAAAGTAAATCATAATCATCATCTGTTAGGGCAGTCATACATACATAATCCCCATATCATTTCTTATGATTACATCTTTCATGGAACAATTGTCTAGTTTTACCAATACCTATTGTTTCTCACACCGAGCATGACCCACGTGAGATTAGAGTGTAAAAGTAATTCTGACATATTTCTTTGATCCATCAATCATATACATCATACTCCCTTACTCGAACTACGTGGGTTCTGATTCCTTTACTAAATAAAGGATACGTCGGTAGCCCATCTGTAGGTACGATCCCAACTCTTAAATAATCCATGTCCTTTTGAATGAAAATAAACTTCAAGTGCCCCACTGAGTGTCTTTAAAACTAGTATGGTCATCATAATGACCAATAGAATACAATATAATGTATTAAAGGATACCATTGACTAATAATCTCTAAAAAATAATGATTATACTCTATTGATGAATAACCTTGAATACATATAAAACATTCTCAAAATTTCCTACATATCAATCATTTATTGTCAGATCTAAAGGAATGCTAATTTTATACTTGGTAGTTTAATAAGGATTCACGAACATAAATTAAATCTATAATGAGAGTCCGGGAGTAGACAATAATTCCCTTAAAAAAGGTGTGATGAGTCCGACCTCCCATCCTCTCGACCAATAAAAATTCCTAAGCCTCATCAGTTCACAACTAATGAGCACCAACCTTTAGAATGTAGGTTAAAATGGATATAGAATCATTGGATGTTTCTAGTTCTACGAACAAACCCGTTAGAAACCGCTTGGAATGTTTGAATCTTAAATCAATGAGGTCATCCCCAATTCCAGAGGGAAATAAAAAATGGTGAACCCAACGTGAATCCTTATTCAAGTTAAAATGATGCTTTTCTTATTTGTTAGGCCCCTGTTTAAACTCAATGAGAGGTCCAACAAAGAAATCAGTAACATATTTGCTCATCCAATAGATGTAGTGGTTGGACTTATCTTGATTATGTCTATTATATCAAATAGGAACTCTTTTCCAAGATCTTATACATTTCCAAAATGGTTTGTCTTAAGGTCACACCTATGAATACGTCTACTGTGAAAAAATCTACAGAGAATGCCACTACTGCTACTCCTACTGGATCTTCATCTTATCTGAGGACAACATCACCTACTCAGCATCTTCAACACTGAGTATCAAATGCGCCGGTTAAGGAGTACCGTCAAAATAGTACTATTCTGACTCTGGAGGCCGCTCGACAAGCCCTCTAAGTAAATAATATAACCTGGTCGTTCGGACAGTGACGACCAGCGACCAAGAAGCAGGCGGTGCTAACCACCGTATCCAACTGTTTTGGGTCTTTATCCCAAGAATTCAGTCACCATTCACTCCCATATTCTGAGGAGGTGAATGAATAGGTCCCTTAGGGCCTTAATTCATAGAGACAGGAGTCCTTCCCGAGGTCTCCCATCAAAAATCGCCACGAGAATCGTGCGGCAGTGCGCCCTCAACATGATGTGGGTACCGAATCCGGGCATTCAACTCAGGTTCCTCGAACCCACACAGGAAAGATGACCCACCAGAGGCGAAAAATGGTTAACAATGAGCAGGTTCTTATCTCTGCCATCTCCGAAGAATCCCACCAACCTAACTTGGTGGCAAGCAATGAGTGGGAACATACACCTGTTTGTTTTAATTCCGCTGTCCAGTAGACTCGTTTGGAAGCATCACACCAATCCCACCAGGAAATTCCGTCGGAATACTATGGGTAGGAACATGCACGTATTTATAAATCAACAGCTAGTCAGTAGGCACGTCTGACTACATATGATGGAGCTCATCAACCACGATCGGCGAAGTGCAATCAGCGTGCACATACACCTACTAGTATTGATCAAGCCTACCAACAGTCTTGTTTGGTAGCACTCGGAGAAGTCAGTCAGAAAGCTCTGGCAACAAACAGGAGGAAGACTCAACTCTCTACCCTCACACTTGAGTACTGTCAGGATTCACTGTCAGGAAAAGGAGGACAGGAGAAAGAACAAACACCTACTCCAAAAAAGGAAAAGGCGTATATCCCCATTCCGACAGCTGAATTCACCAAGTATATTCTATCAATGGTGAAAGAGAAGAAGCAAATCCCTGCTCATATTCTGGATGACTACCAGGATATTATTACAGCTTCAGCAGCATCTCAGGGAAATACACACAAAGCTATCCCTACTAGTGGAGTGACATATCAACAATTCACTCCGGAACAGACACACACAATTGTTCCAGTCCAAGAGGGTTGTGGGGCATACTCCCCCATATCATACGGACAACCAAGTCAGGCACATACGCCTGGTTTGAGTAGAGGTAATCAGCCTAACCTGATCATTTCTCTTGAGCAGGCACATACACTTGCCAAATTGAGTAAGAAGGAATCTAAGAAAAAGACTCATCTAGTATAGTCAACAAATCAAGGGCCAATCTGTAACAAGGCCTTACTCGATGTTGGAGTTCTTGAAGCCCTCATACAATTATCTGTTGAAATCCAAGATTCTAATCCTTCATTTCCCAATAGTGGGAACATTAATTCTGAAGGTCTTCAACAGAAAATTCCTCATGAAGGCTTGCTTCATGGCAGTTCGGTCGATCTTGAGGATTCATCTTCAGATGAGAGCTACAATAACCCTCTATGTGTCCAGAAGACCACGGAGCAAGAGATATCATCTTTTGTTGTAACCCCCCATGGTGGTCCTCCCCATGGTGATGAATTTCACTAAAAAATTCCTCTCCGTAGTAGTGATACACATTGCCCAGAAAATTCTCCAGTGGACAACGTAGTACCAATAAATCCCTGTTATCTTGAGGCACATGCAAATACGAAATGAGTCATGTCTGATTATTCATCACTGGAAGGTGAAATACTTTCTCAACCAGAAGATAGCCCGGGGTGTAGGTAATTCTCCAAACAACCCCTGGTTCATTCATCTTCCAGTTTGATCAGTGGATTCTCTACCAGTCTTGTTGAATCTGATGAAGCAACAAGAAAGAACCAAGTCTGGTCTAAACAGGTGGAAGAATCATCATTAGATGATAAAGAAGAAATTATAAACATGAGAAAACAATTTTAAAAAGGTGAAGTGCCAGTCATGTTTTGGCCTCTGGATGACTCTCAGTATGACATTACAGAGATGTTTACGGAATATGGAATTCATGATATTCATCTCAACATATGGAAAACTCTTTGTCAATTGAAAAAAAAATTATTATATTATGATGAATATGAAAATCATGTTATGATAATAGAAGGGTTACAATGCCAAATTGAATTGGCATCTCTATCAGTCTCTCGATATCCGAAGGCTGAAAAGCAGTAGAGAGCCCTTCAGCATTCATGCCTTGGTGCACTAAGAAGATTGCTCCAGTTAATTTCCAATGCCCCATACCGTAGTCATGACAGAGGATGGGGTGTTCATGGATCACTACATTTCACTGTGCTCTCCAGTCAGCAAACCCCGCCGAAAATGGTTTCATGAAATGTTATTGCCCATGGACGGCCACAGTCAATGGGTTTTGTTTGTAATCAAAGGCTTTCCCAGGAAGAAGCTTCAACTAGTTCCTCTCAAAATCAAGAATACAGAGAACAAGTTGTTAAATTACTCCAACATAAAGAAAACGATAATATTTAACAGGTCTCTCATATGGAGGAAGCACATCATCTAGTGACAGAAGTGTTAGAAATTATCTAATGGTCTTTTGAACTAGGTGATAAAATTGGATGTCGATTGATGCATCCAGCTAATTTCTGGACTATGTTCCGCAAGATTAGGAGATATTTTAAGAAATTCTTAGACATAGCATGTCAAGAGCCACCCCATCTTGCTAGACTGGGGACTCTTTTAACCGAACTCTTGTAATCAACAAATAGGATTTGAGGAGTTGAGTAGGAACAGTAGGAACAGCCCTAGTCAACCGGACTGGGGACTTTTTCAAATCCTCAATTCCTCCCTCAAAGAAAGTCTGTCTTATCTCAATTAGGTAAGAACCCCCAGGAAGAACGAAGAGCCAAATTATCAGGATAATCTCTCCAAATTACGGTTCACTAAGAAGTTATTGAGGGATGAAATCAACAAAAGTCAATGTATCATCAAAGACATGGAAGAAGACAATATCGCAGGAATGATGATATAAGGGATGCAATGAATTATGCATCAATTAATGTTATCAATGCCGTTGTTGCTGATCCATCAGATGAGGCTCACTTAGAGGGATCAGATGAAGAGGTTCCTGCTTAAGAAGTTGTATGCACAGACACAAATGAAGAAGGTGTGCGTAAATGAAATCAAAGGCTTACCCAGAATCTAGGTAATCCTTCAAGTAACTCACTTCCCCCTTTCCAAAAGGGATCCAACAAGGGGAAAGGAATGAATCAGGTTACATACCCTTCCTCTAGAGAAGGACAATTTCTCTCACTAGAGCAATGGTTTTCCCAAAAGGAGGAAGAAATGATGGAATTAAGAAGGATGAATGCAGAACTACTTCAAGGTAGTCTTCCTCCTAAGCGTGCTGGAGTCAGTCATCCAAGGGAGTTTGTTGTAGCTACTAAGATGGATCAAGAATATCCTCCTATATCAGTACACCCTCGTAGGTCTAATCCTATGGGTCAAGTGCAACAATAATTGGTGGTCCTACCATTAGTTGTAGTACCAGCCACCAAACCTGTCCAGACTCCAATTATTTCACCTGCCCATGTCCAAGTTCAACAGGATGTTTCTCAAAATTTAATAACTACCATTGAGTCATTAACATCTCGTTTAGAGACTATGGAAGGTAAGCGTGCATAGGTTCAACCAGAAAAGTGAGCTTACCCTGAATGGGTAGATTTAATCTCTCCCCCATCATGTTTTGGGAACCCTATATTCCCTATTTTCAATGGATCAGGCGATCCTAAATAGCATTTAACGCATTACGTGTCTTGTTGCGATCCTATGATGGGAACTCTGGAACAGAAAGAAGTAGCGAAACTCAGATGCTTCATCCGAATCATTCAAGGATCAGGTTTTGTTTGGTATACAAGCATGAAATCCTGGTAAATTACCGGATGGGAGGATCTCTGCCAAATATCCTTCTCCAATTCACCTCAAAGTTTCCAAAGACAACAGTTTTTTATCTTAAAAACTGTATGCAAAGAGAGAATGAAAGGGTCTCAGATTTTATTGCTCACTGGAAGGGATTAACACATTCCCTAATATTAGAAATCCCTCAAGAAGAACTGTTGCCAATCTGTGTGGTAAATCTGTGTGAAGAATTACGCACACTACTGATCCCTATGAAATTCACAGGAGGGTTTTGAGACATTACTTAAATCACTCAACAGATTAAAGATTCTCTTATAAATACTAAGGATAAAGCTTGTATAATTCCATCAGCTCCAGGAAAGAGAATGGGTACAGTAGAGACTGCTACAGTTATGCTTAAAAAGCACATATACCTGCTTCTACTTCAAAACCATTATCTTCTCGAAGGGCTCTACCTCTTGAGCGCTAACTACAGATTTCATTTCGTTAAGATGATCAAATAGATCAAATACGAAAACAGTTTGAGGATTTTAAAATCAAATTTTACTCTTTCCGAAATGAACAAGTTCCTGGTTATTTCATTTCGGCTCTGTAAAATAATTTGGTTCAATTTCTATGGCCCAAGAGGACAAACAAGGAAGGGGATGAAGATCGTCCCAACTATTTTCCCTTTCATCAGATGTTAGGGAATCCCATTCAAGAGTGTTTTGTTTTCAAGAACCTCCTGCAAAGAATGGCCGACTTGGGACAAGTCAAATTGAAGGGTTCTTTAGCTCAGGTAGCATGTGTTACTGCTATAAATCTGGAGGAAGGAGGTGAGTGGAAAGAATTCAAAAGCAAAAATGTGCATAAATATGATGATTCGATGGTCATAAAAACGATCAATAGAACTCATGCCTTTTTGCAAATGCATTTGAAGAAACCAATTGTGTCTTCTGCTATGGATGCCACAACAAAATCCTCTTCGGAGGGAAAATCCTCAAAAGGGTGGCACAATACCAATAAAGAGGAATAATCAGAAGAATATGAGTATGTGTCAAATCCTAAGTTGTCTTTGACTTTGGTAGAATTTATGCCATATACTTCAAAGAAACAGGCACCGCCTCACAAAATGGTACAACCTAAATAGGCTATTTAGGTAGAGTCTTAATCGGATGAAGAATTGATCTTCGGTTATGTTAATATGATTCATTTAATATATCCTTATGCCATTCTAAGTTTCAATTTCGATGAGCATGAGTTCCTTGTATCAGACAGAGGAATCAGAAGAAGTTTCAGAGGTTCAGGATACAGGGGAAGATGTGGATCGTTCAGAGACCATTATTCCAATTATACCCCTGCTAGAATTGTGTATGTAGCAGATACTCATGGTAGAGCCCTTCAACGAGCTCAACAAGAACAAGAAAGTTATTCAACACAAGGTAGACTCAGTCCTGGCAAAATTATTCTTGAAGATCGATTGAAGGTTCCATCTTCTTCCTCTTAGCAAGTAAATAGACCTAATCGGTCTATTCTGTCAAAGCCAGGAGTATTACCAACTCCTATCCAGGAACAAGATGCATCAAATTCCAAAGCATCAACTTCCAAGTCACCTGTTAAACCACATATTCCTGTTGGGAAATGCAGACCTTTCAATTAAAATTATGATATATTGAAACACCTATCCCAAGTACCGGCCAAGTTATCAATTCTAGATGCCTTGAATTTATCAAAGGATCTTCGGGAGGCACTCATCGAGGCTTTGTCAAGTCCTCAGGAGTTTGAGACTGAAATTGTTGCAGCTAAAGTCTACCATGTAGAGAATAATCCTGAAGAATGCCATGCAGTGATATCATTCATAGATTAAGATGAAGATGATGTTGTGCATGGACACATTAGACCTTTTTACATATCTGGAAATTTCAATGGCATAGACATCCGAAGAGCATTCATTGATAATGGTTCAGGAGTCAACCTGATGCCCATTAATACACTTCGTCAATTGGGTATCATGGAATCTGATTTATCTCCTTATACTATGATGTTACAAGTATATGATAAAAATGAACAAGAACCACTAGGAAAGATTACACTCAGAACTCAGTTTGGAGATCTTGTGTCCAATCCATATTTCATGGTTGTTGATCAAGACTCAGCCTTCAATATCTTGCTTGGAAGACCCTAGCTACATCAACATGTTGTTATCCCTTAATCATACCATCAATGTCTCAAGTATTGTTTTGATGGTCATGTTGGGACATTATATGGTGCTAAGGCCTTGTTCAAGACATGTGAATCTCAATACATTGAGGCATAATTCTACCACATGAAGGGAAAGGAGGAATCCACAACAAAGGAGATTAACAAAGTTAATGCTCCGTATGGTTTGGAAAGGATTCCTGTAGAGACCCGAAGCATAACATACATGGACATTACATTACGTTTTCGGAATACTTAGTACATAACAAAAACACACAGACAAGGACTCCAATAGTTTAGTGTCTTTGGAAACTTGGAATATAATCTTCTAATCATGGTGAAAGATCTTCAACATCTCCCATAAAGATCTTCCCCTTTTTTTCTTAACTAAAACCTTTCTTTATATCCTGGGGAAAAGAAAAAATAAAAGGGTGAGATAAAATGCTCAGTAAGGCTAAAAAAAGAAATATCAATCACATCATATTCATAAGAACATAACATTTTAGAAATCTTAACCTGCAAAAGATATCATAATATCATAACATGGGATAAATCATAGGAGTGAAATGTAATCACAATAATCATAACTTAAAACATGAATCGTTGTGGCATACACACATAATCATAGAGAATCATTTCTTATTAGTCAAGACTCATTGCCAAGACTATCTTAGTGGAAAAAGTCCATTTCTGAACCGAGTTCATTCCTCATTTCAGTCTTGTTTCACTGAACCGGTTTAAACTGCCCTTCCAGCCATGTCTATCTCATGAGATATAAAATCTTTACCCAATGCATTGGAGGGAGATATTGGTCCCACCCATCTCATAATGATACCATTCTTATGTGTGCCACAAAATCATAAACCATACATCATAGCATAACCCATGTAATAAAAATGGGATTATTAAACATCATGATATCATAAAGCAATTCATATAAGATAAAATAATTCCATCACAACATAATCAAATCAATGTAATAATACGGATAAAAATATAACCCTTTATTATCTTAGATGGAAAATAATTTTGATAAAACACTTGAACTCCATTCTTGAGTAAAATATCCTTTCTACTTCAAAAACACTTTTCCTCTCTTAACATGTTATAAAATTTGAAACTAAAAGAAGTTGATTAAAAATAAACATGAAAACATGTAAAGTAAGATTCTTGGAAATAATGTTTTAAAAATCCTTTCATGCTGTATAAGTTAAAAAAACATTCTTCTCGTACTTTTGTCGAAAAAGTCAAAAAGTACCTCGTACGAAAAACGAAAAAAGATTCCTTTCATATCTTTTACTACAAACTCACCGAATGGGAAAAATTAGATTTAAAAAATTGTAGGTGGATGGAAATAATATTACATATTGAGGATATGTGGAAGTGGATGATAAAATACACCCCAGTAAATTCCAAAGTATAAATAATCTCGGATAAAAATGAGATTGTGATATTTCCCTTACCTTAGGTCTGATTTGCTTCGTAAGTGTCCGAACATCCTGTATAATGATTTAAATAATGTCATTGACTTATTCTATAATCATAATCATTGTTATGATATCATATATGGTTCACTTATGTCTTTTTATTACCCGTTCTTTTGTAAATTCCATGTTAAAGAGCGTTTTGGGTAAAATCGTTAAATTTATGGTCCGTGATTTGACTTGTAATTATTCATATGATTACATAGATCATGATTACTTAATTCCAGAATATAAAACATGATTTATATATAATATATATTCATACTATACATATATATAATAGATCAATAAATGGAAATAAATACACCATTCATGGAGACGGTAGGCCGTACGTACGCATGAACGCTGTTTTCGTTTCCTTATTGAGTATAATCGAATTAAGTAGATGACATACATATATATATATGCATAAATCCAGTAGCTTTACAATATCATATATTTCATTATTATAGATTATATATAATTTATAATCATTCTTTAATGGTTAACATGGAAAATGAATCTCATCGCGTCGTGGAGACGGTAGTCCGTACGTACGCACGAGCGATGATATCGTTTCCATAATTATTGAATTGAATTGGAGTGGATGATACAATATATCAGAATCAGTATGATGTTATAATAACTATTTATAGTTATTCATTAAACCATTTTACCTATCCATGTAAGGTTGTATTGGAAAAACAGATTACACCACGGCGTGGAGACGGTATTCCGTACGTACGCAGGCGCGGTGATTTCGTTTTCCGTAGGATGGATAGATGGTGAAATAGGTATGTTTCATAATTATAATAACATATCAGTATATGAGTGATATTTATGTTATTACTTCATAATGAAACAACCTAAGAAGAAGAAGTGGAAGAAGAAATAAAGTTGAAAAAATCGGTAACGGACATTACCTCTTCTTTGAAGCGCCTCTTTGAGATCTCCTCTTAGGGCACTAAAATTGGTCTTTCAAGAAGACCAGTGCCTCTGAGATGTTTCTTGGGAAGTGGGGAAGAGAATTTGGCCGGGGTTGTCTGAGCATTAAGGCTCAAAGTGGTGTGAGGAAGAGAGGGAGGAGGTGCCCTTTTATAAGGGAGGAGATGGGCACCTTTGGAAAAACTAAAAATATTAATTTATTATAAAGTCATATTCGGTTTTAAATAGCTCCAAATTGATTTATTTTGAGGATAAGGTGCGTATGGGTCGAAATAACTTCATCCAATAGAATTTGGACTAGTTTAGGTTTCTATTTTAACCCTATCAATTAGATTTAACTATAAGTTAAATAATTTTACTCAAACCTTGTCTTCTTGTTTTCTTACACTATAAGGTTAATAAACTTACTATAAAAAGCCAAACGAACCCCAAGTTGTTTATTATTAATATATATAACCATATATAAGTCATTTGGCCGAACCTTATATTTTTAAGAATAAAATAACAATTAATAATATAATATTTGTTTTAGAAACTATTTTATGTCAATTTTGACACTATTTAGTAATTGATTTTTGTGAAAATCATAAAAGAATTATTAGTTCGAAAAAAGTTAATTAAATCAATACTAACATGTCATATTAACCTATAAAATTATTTTAATTCATAAAAAGTCTCAAATTACATTTATTTGGGTATTTATAACATCAATTATGTCAATATTTCATTAATAAGATAATTATCGCATCATCTTTGTGTCATAAATAAATTAAATTATTTAAAGTCTAAAAATTACAAATAAAATACCATTATGTAGTAAATCTTTCTAAATTTTTAATGAATATTTATAGTCGAATTTATATTATGTATAGCCTTATATTAAATTTTTTTTACTTATTAAACTTTGATTTTAACTATTTTAACCCTTCTTTAAATAAATTAATATTAAATGTCCTAATCTAATCCAAGTGGGCCCAAATGGTCATCTTTTATTCCTAGGGTTGTTTTTTGGTCCAATTACACTTATCCAATAGAATTAGGACATGTTTTTGGGTAATAATAATATCATTTTTAACCTTAATTATCCTATTTACTTTTAACCGTGGTAAATAAAAGTAAAAAGTTACTATTCACCAAAAATTATTTTCATCTCATTGAACCACATTTTACTTACTGACATCAACCGTGTCTCTCAGATTTTTTAAATTCCACTCACAGAAGCAGTAAAATTAGGTTTTATGAAAATTCATTTTTTTAACTACCACTTAGTGGTTTCACTATTCATGAAAAAATGAATGTTTCTAGAAAAATACCAAAAATTAGGCCTAAGCTATATTTGATATTATGAACTCAAAAATTATGTCTATTTTACCAAAACTCAAAACATATCAGTTGCATTAATTAATTTAAAAATTAATTCTCGTTGTCAAAACAAATAGTGTGTTCTTAAGAGCTAATAACTATCAAAATATTGACACTTGTTTATGTCTGGTTTAAATTTGAAATTACATCCAATGACCAAAATTGTATTAAATTGTAAAAATATATTCTAAATATACTTTAAAAACACTCAAATTAATAATTTATCTCTATTAAATATTTCGATTAAAAGGTTGTTTTTAATTAAAATTTAGTAATTTCCACTATTCATCAGAAAATGAAAGTTATCTGAAAAGTACCAAAATTTCACCCTAATCTAATTTCGATATTCTGAATCCAAAAATGAAGTCCATTTTAAAAAATAAAATTTGAAAAATTTCAAAAAGTGGTTATTACTATTCATAACAGCTAGTTTTAATAATATTTTAATAGCATATCACTGTTTAGTGAAACTCGGTATTGTGTACTACACACACTATCGAGGAAGGTCGTGATTGTGTGTAATGCAAGGCAAGTCAAGGATGCGTGTTGTGCAAGATCCTTTTGGTGTAGCGTAAAACACAAGACATTTATTAAAAAGAATATTTTTCATAAAATCTCGGGGTGTTACAATTCCAGTAAACCCATCAGCACATGTGAGTACAGATTATGTGTTGCATATCAGTCAAATTGATAGGATAGACCCAAATCAAAATACTATTATGGAAGGATCCATAATGTCAATTACGGCTATCGATCTAGACAACATGGGAGAAATTAGTGATTCACCAAGCAATGATGAAAGATCCAATGGAGATGTCTTCATTTCATCTGTTGAAATCCCGCAAGTCTATACTTCGCCATCCAGGCCAGAAGAAGTTATACCAATGTTAGAGGTTAACGATGATGTTGATTCTCAATCCATCATCTCCTCTTTATTACTCAAAGAAGAACCTTCATCATCAATTGGGTTGGGAATGGAAGCTTCTTCTTCAAGATGTGAAAATTTTAACATCTCTTCTGATCATGGAAATCATGCTTCATTATCTACTCTGCAAGTAGAAACAGAAGAAGTAACAAATGTTGAATAAGAAGCGGAAGATCTCAGAGATTCTCCTCTGTCATTTGAACAGGGTATCTCTACTACTGTGGATGAACATATAGAAATCAATCTGGGAACAAAAGAAGATCAACTCCCCACTTTAATCAGTGCGGCCATGACTCTTTAAGAGCAAGAGATGTATATTTTCTTTATAAAGAAAAATCGAGATATATTTTCTTGGAACTATACAGAGATGCTAGGGATTGAACATGATGTTTCCACTTATCATTTGGGTTTTCCGGAAGAACATCGAGGATTCAAACAAGCTGCTAGAAGAACACACCCAACCTATGCTTCCAAAATTGAGGATGAAGTGGATAATCTCATCAAAGCTAAATTTGTCAGACAAGTTCAATATCCCAAGTGGTTGGCTAATATTATCCTGGTGAAAAAGAAGAATGGTAAAATTATATTTTTCATTGATTTTAGGGATCTTAATAGGAATTATCCTAAGGATGATTTTCCAGTTCCGATTACAGAACTATTAATTGATGTAACAGCTGGCTATGAAGAACTTTCCTTCATGGATGGATATTCTAGGTATAATAAAATTTGAATGTCTCTAGAAGATGAAGAATCTACAGCCTTCAGAGCCCCTCAGGGTGTGTTTTGTAATCGGGTAATTCCCCTTGGTCTAAAGAATGCAGGCGCAACATATCAACGTGTCATGCATCGTGTCTTCAAACACTTTTTAGGGAAGTTCGTTGAATGTTATGTGGATGATTTGGTGGTCTGATCCATGCAACGTTCTAATCACTTGGTAGGTTTGGAAGTCATATTCCACAAACTTCGGCAATATAATTTGAAGAAGAACACCTTAAAATGTGCTTTTGGGGTAACCTCAGGAAAATTTATCGGCTTTGTTTTACGCCATCGTGGTATAGAAGTCGGTCCTGAGAAGAAAAAGTCAATCCTTGGTATGTCACCTCCTCGAAATATGAAATAATTAAGAAGACTTCAAGGAAACTAAGACTATATTTGGTGTTTCATCGCCAATTAGGAAATAAAAAAGCTTAACCTTCACAAAATTGATGACGAAGGAAGTCACATAACGGTGTAATGAATAATTTAAAGAAGCATTCGATATTCTCAAGAAGTATCTCTTGAGTCCACCGGTGTTAATTCCACCTGTTGAAGGAAGATCACTTATCCTCTATGTAACAACTCTAGAGTGATCATTGGGTGCTTTTCTTGCTTAGAAGAATGATGTTGGGAATGAAAACAGCCTATACTATATCAGTCGGACTATGCTTGAAGCAGAAACCCGATATTCAAGTATTGAGAAGTGCTTCCTAGCATTAATCATTGCAGTTCATAAGTGGAGACACTACCTAAAACATCACGAGGTCCAATTGTTATCTCGTAATAACCCGCTCAAATTCATCCTTAGTCATCCAATGCTTATAGGAGATCTGGCAAGGTGGGCAGTTATCTTGCAGCAATTTGATATTCAATATGTGTCTCAAAATGCAATAAAGGGACAAGCTCTGGCTGATTTCCTGGATGAACACCCTTCAGTGGAAGATACATCTTCAGATATTGAACTCCCTAATGAGGAGGTCTCCTCTGTTCAAGAAATTCCAAGGCATGGGAAATATACTTTGATGGTGCTTCTAGAAGTCCAACAGGGAGGAAAATGGAAAATCCAAAATTCAAAAAGGATGGTTTAGGAATTGTGATCATTTCTCTAGAAAAGGTAGTGTTTCCTTATTCCTTCTCATTGTTGGGAGGCATTACAAATAATGAATTGGAATACCAAGCTCTCGTCGCAGGATTGGAGTTGGCGCATCAAGCACAAGTGAATCACATAAAGGTGAAAGGTGATTTAGACCTGGTATTCAAACAAGTCATTGGGGATTATTCCATCAGAAAAGAAGAACTAATCCCTTTGTATGATTACGTCAGAGAGTTAATGGCAGAATTCCTTTCGAAACCTACATTTTCTTATGTCCCAAGATCACAAAATGCCCAAGCTGATGCACTGGCTAATATATCCATAGCTCTGGTAGATCCAAATCAGGACGATACAACAATCAGTATTTCCCACCGTCGTACAATTTCACCTTATGTTCGAACCAGAGTAAAATAGATCAATGAAATTAGTCCCATTCCCGAACCATATGGTCACACTACGGGATAGAAGACACCTATTAGGGAATACCTTCAAAATAGAACACTTCCACCTGATAGAGCTGGGAAAGAACAAATCCGGCGACGTATGGTCAATTTTACTCTTTATGATAGCCCAGATCACTTAGAGAACAATCTCTACAAGCGTGGTTTTGATGGAGTTCTCTTCAGATGCATTGATGGTGAAGAGACAATGGTTGTCATGAAATAAGTGCATGCAGGAGTTTGTGGTGCCCACCAGTCTGGAAATAGACTATTTGATCAGATTTAAAGGCTTGGATACTTCTAGCCTTCAATGATACAAGATTGTGTTGATTTCACAAAGAAGTGTCATTCATGACAAGTACATGCCAACTTCATTCATCAACCCCCATAGTTGCTTCATACAGCTAAATACTCGTGGACATTTACCATGTGGGGAATAGATGTGGTGGGACCCTATCCTTCAGCTACATCCAAGCAGTATAAGTATATTCTTACTCCTACTAACTTCATTTCCAAATGGGAAGAGTCAATAACTCTCAAAGAAGTTAGTTCTATATTCATTGTTAGCTTCATCATGTCTAACATCATTACCAGATTTGGTGTCCCTCATACCATATTGACGGACAATGGCACCATCTTCTGTTCATATGAGGTGAAGAAGTTGTATCAAGAATACAACATCAATTCCAACCATTCATCTCAGTATCATGCAGTGGACAATGTCCAGATAGAATCCTTCAACAATACTCTGTCAAATATACTACAAAATATGGTGGATAATGATAAGAAGTCATGGCCTGATAAATTCATTCATGCTTCATGGGCTTAACAGACCACCACCTGCACTGCAATGCGGTCAACTCCATATTCACTGGTATATGGAAGGGAAGCAGTCATGACCATTTATGTTAAATTACCTTTGCTAAGAGTATCCATTTGTGATTAATCATCTGTAGATGAACAATCTCAATAGCGATCGAATGAATTGGAATAGTTTGATGAGAAAATATTGTACACTTTGCACCACTTGGAAGTCTATCAGAATCGAATAGCACGAGCTTTCAACAAAAAAGTTTGTCTTCGTTCATTCATTCAGGGAGAACTAGTATTGGTTCTCATAACTCCAATGATACGAGGAAAGAAACCTCCCAATCTTGAACCAAAATGGGAAGGACCTTATTCAATACATAAGGTCTACTCTAATGGAGCATATTCATTAATCCCAATGGATGGATAAATCATCACTACTCCAACCAATGCCATATTTCTAAAGAAGTATTTCGTATAAACACAAAATACATTATCCAAATTCCATGCATATGAATTTAAACTATTTGCATTTCTTTTGTCTCACACGTCGTTAAACTGTGACGTCCTAACTACATGACGCTAAACTGTACAAGTGTCTCTTACGTCTAGCACGACGTTAAAATGAACCATCCACAGTCCATGCATATGACCTTTAACTATTTTCATGTCCCTTACGTCCAACACGACGTTAAACTACACCATCCACGGTCCATGCATATGACCTTAATCTGTTTTCACTTTTGTCCAACATGACGCTAAACTTTGAAAAAGTCCCTAATACGTCCAACATGACTTTAAAATGTGTCCTCTTTTGTCCTTACTGCATGACATTAAACTGTACAGTCTTCTTTTTGTCCAACATAACATTAAACTGTATTGTCCCCATTATCCTAACTACATGACTCTAAACTGTATTTTTGTCCCTACTACATGACATTAAACTGTGAAGCACCATTAGTCCTAACTTCAAGACTTTAAACTGCATAGTCCCTTCATATGTCCTATCTGACATTAAACTGTGAATCATTACGGTTTTTTCCACCACTTGTTTCTCACAATGAGTATGACTCACGTGAGCTTAGAGAAAACTTCAACCATAACACTCTTTCTGGGTTACTAACCATGTGTAAGTCCCAACCCTATTTTTTACGTCGTTATCTCCAAGAAAAACTTGATCACTAATTCATTATTTAATTGAACTATGTGGACTTTTATGCTTACCTTCTAGGTTGGGTATGTAGGCAACCTCCCAAGGTTCAAGAACAAAACCAATCTCTTCACATCAGTTCACGTCCATCTTGTATGATGTTGATTCGTGAAACCACCCCCAGAATAAATATCTTTACATTACTTCACTTTCATCCTTGCTATATGCCATTAAACTATACAACAATTTTTTTCCAGTATGACAATGAACTATAACATTCTTTGATACCCTCACCTGGGAGGGAATCATTATTTACATTGATTTTCAATCATGTTTCATTCCAAATACTACGTGAATACATGGAAATGCCCGAACCTTTTATCTTGGGTTAAACCATCATTGCACTAAAGTCCTCTTTCACCCTTCACATGTACGATCCAAATTTGTACAGAGGGTATACCTATAACTACATGGGATTGATTCCCATACTTATGGGATACGTAGGAACGTTCGAGTGTCCCTCGAATCCATCCCCAAGTCTTTGGGCCTAACCCCAAATTCCATTTTCAGTCCCTTGGATGAAAAGACCCCATGAAAATGCACATTGTGTATTTCTTATAATGGTCTGAGCTCTATGACCCTAAACTAAGATCTCCTATCATTTTTTCCCACATGATGTTAAACTATAGTTCAAGAACTACGTATGTCTTGATTCCCATCCTTATGGGATACGTAGTGAAGTAAAACATTTCAATTCAAGACCCATCCACAACATAGTTATGGTTAGCATTGATCTGTGCATCCATGCACACATTGGACAACACCCATCTTTGTGTGTCATAATCCTAACCTTAAATATTTTCAGATCATTATAACCCTTTTCCTGACTTCTAGTCACAAAAATGTCAAATTTCTGAGATTTATTTTTCCTGACTATGCAGCACGTGCCCTTAGGTGGCCTTGCATAAATAGTCTCCATAACAGATTTGTCAGCCAAAAGATAATATTATTTGACTATGTAGCTAATGCCCTTAGGTTGCCCAGCATAATTAAACCCCCTAACGGGTTTCTCAGATACTGGTAACTTCCTTATCAGGAAGAAATCCCCTTTTTTCCTTATTGGTCTTATCAAAAATATGTAAGGATCTATAAAAAAATAGCCATCCTTAACATATTTATTTATATTCTTTTTTATGATCTGAAAGTATTCAAGTCTATGGTTTATATTTACCTTCCCTATGCTTGGGTCAGACCTTCATAGGAGTAACATTCATCCATTTCTTAGACAGTATTGATTGAAAATATCTTCTCCATATTCAAGTACCTCTCTCCATACATCAAACTCTATGCTTTGGAAAATTTGAATCCCCATAAACTTCCACTGGCTTTTTAGAAATAGAAAATTAAATTTCTAAGAGTTATTTTGCCGGGCTATGCAGCATGTTCCATTAGGCGGCCTTGCATATGTATTCTACATAACGGACCTATCAGCCAAAAGATGCTATTATTTGACTATATAGCCAATGCCCTTAGGTGGCCCTGCATAATTTAACCCCATAACGGGTTTGTTAAATAATGGTAACTTCATTCTTGGGAACTACTTCTTCTAATGCCTTTTATCTCTTTTTCATATCATTCCTCAGATTCAAAATTTCTTAAGTCATAGTTTACATTTTTCCTTGACACTTGGGTGTGGTAATATGTTTCCAAATAAATTGTCAAGGAATTGAGTCAATTATTATACATTCAGTCCAATCTATTTCGACCTTAAACATTTGAATATTTTATGTCTGACGTGCATGACTTTAAACATCCCACAAAAGAAAAGGGAACTATGGATAAAAGTCAAGTTCCAGCTCACTAAACATAAATTTTTTATGAATTAGGTAATATTGAGCAATTAAAATATTCAAAGTTTGTAGGGTTATTTATAATAATCCTAGTAAAAATCAAAATATGCTTACTAGGACCATTGGATTTAGTAAAAATATAAAGCAAGAATCCAAAGAAGGAATGCACAAATGATTGAAGATGAAAGTTTTTATCATTGATAAACAATAGTTAGAAGGACATCAATATATTGGATTATCTTCTCTTTTTCAAGAATTACACAAGTCTTTCAAAATATATCTTCATTTAATTTACGGCATCCCAAGCTTCATCAGCATCAACCTAGAATTCATTCATTCAACTGGATACAATAATAGATGCAGTGATACTAGCTCTTATTGGAACAACTTTAAAAGAATGTTCTTGAGTGCGGTTTCATAAAAAATTTTGCTGATCAAATAGTGACTCGGTTTCCGTCTAAGAGACTTGGAAAATGAATACATGGATTTTAGAATGGATCATTCGAAGTAAAGAGCCATTTGGAGGGAGTACTATTTTTAGATATTGTTTCTAATGTCATGATAATCATCTCTCCATCAACCAGCAGTAGAAAACATATCATCCTATGGTTTTCCATTTTTATATCTGCAAGGAAATTGCATGAAGAGAAACTTTGAAAGTCCACACCATTGTTGCTGCTCATAATTCATAGCATAACCAATATAAAGGATGACAATGTGGTTGTAGCTCAGGCTTATGAGGTTTCATATCTGGCATACAAGGGCTATGATACATCATCTGGGCCATCTCCACTGTACCAGCATTTATAAATCCTCCTCAACATGAGATATTTTCTTAAGAAAATTTGTTGTAATTCTGAAACCACAAAAATGGGAGGTAGTTCTTTGCTTCTGGAATAGTGACTTCTCATAGATGACCATAACCGTACAAAGATAGATAAGTGATTTATGGGAAATCAAAGTGATATTTCTTCAGATACATGGCCAAATCCGGAAGAGTGCTATCACAGACGGTATAATAAATGTAACCAATGATGTTCATCATATCATTAAGATGTTTTCTTGCCAGTTCATCAGCCATTCTAATTATTTTGGGAGCCATTTGAATCTGCACAAGAGTTGAATAATTAACCCTTAAGTAAGTTGATTTTTCATAAAATTTGTGAAATAATTCAAAAAAATGGGAAAGGAATTAAGGCGCACAAGTCGGATCTTGGCACACAAGTGTGGATGAGTCACGCAAGTATTTAGCGTGCATGTGTCACCGTGCAAATCCAGGTACCATGACAGCAACATGACAACAATGGAAAAGTATAAAATAGAGCAACTTGCACGATGAAGGTGACATGCGCGGTGAGAGCTCGAAAATCCGGATGTCGGTGCTATGCGCGACAAATGGTCGCATATTTATAGGCCAGGCTACCCACCTGCGCACCTAAAATCCAGCGCGCTCTAGCCCTGCGGGATGAGTGTTGCGCGCTGAACACTTGTGCGCCTCTTTCTCTTTGGTTTTATCCTTTTCCTCAGATTCACATCCTTATTCTTTCGGATCCAACTCTGAGGGGGGACTTTTGTTGATGCTTTTCATCACATTGTCTAAAAGAATGGAAAGGGAAATGCCTTAGAACAAATTGATTCATACTTTTAAGAAAACATAAAAAATCGACAAAGGCATGAACAAGGATTCAAATACCCTTGGGTCGCACAAGTTCCCTCATGGTCACACAAGTATACTTGTGCGCCACATAATGGTCACGCATGTGACTTGTGCACCCTCTTTGAAAACCACCCAGGGTCTTCTCCAGCTTATAAATACCCTCGGTGGGACCCCCATTTGAGGAGGATATTTTTCCAGAATTCAGAAACAGAGCTCTGAACGCCCAAGTCTCTTCTTCAAGTCTTCTGAACACTTCTAAGGTAATTATTTACCTAGAATGGAAGGTCTAAACAAGAGGAATAAGGTCTAAGTGTTAGAATTCACTAAAACTTATGTGCCTAAGTGTTTTAACCTTAAGGGAAATGGAAAAACTTGTGTGCCTCCTTACCTACTCATTGAAACTTGCGTGCCAATCTTCTGAAAGTGCCTCGGGATAATTCTAAAGGCTTTGGTCAAGGATTTCCCAAGTATTACCCTACTGGTTAACAATCACGCAAGTACCCATGTGCTAGACATATATACCTGTGCGACCAGGATTTTCATGCCCACGCAATACCTGTGCACCCACCAGGACTTGCGTGCCCTTTTATTGTTGGGTTCCCTTTCTGCCCATTTAACCCCTCTTATGCCATTCCATCTCTCCTATTCAAGATGCAGTCTTAAAGACACTCTTCAAATCTATTTATGGCATGTTATCTTGATTGAAATCCTTATCCGAAAGGAATTCCGTGGAAGATATCTCAAAACCGAGTGATTTACACATCTTTATGTCACTAAAATTAGAGATTTCATTCATTCAACCTCATCCATTAAGATGAGAGAACCCTATTCATGGGAATCCTCCTTAGGAGTAAGCCCCAAGTCCTCATTAATTTGGGAATCCTTCTTAGGAGTAAGCCCCAGTCATAATTTCCCGTAACCTGGGCCTCCTTTTCAAGAGTAATTCCCAGTCCAAGTTCTCTTAAATTTTCATCCTCTTCAAGAGTAATCCTCGAGTCCCCTAATATGGGCATCCTCCTCAAGAGTAAGCCCCAACCATAATTCTATTAACATGGGATTCCTTTTTAGGAGTAAGCCCTAGTCTCAAATGTGGGCATCCTATTTAGGATTAAGCCCCCTATCCGTTAATTTTAACATTCTCTTAACCTGGGCCCCCTCTTCAAGAGTAATCCGTAGTTTTAAAATCCCTTTAACCTGGGCCTCCTCCTTAGGAGTAAGCCCCAGTATTAAATCTCTCTTAACCAAACTTAATTTACTTTTTATTTGGACTCCCTTCTTAGGAGTAAAACCCAATCATATGTCCCCTCCTAACATGGGAATATTCCTTAGGAGTATGCCCCAAGATTAGAGTATCCAAATCTCCATAAAGCACATATACTTTTATGGACCATGTTCTTGGATTTCTTCCCTGACGTAAATCTTAATATTCATCTATTTGGGAATTCATACATATATAATCCCCATATCATTTCTTATGATTACATCTTTCATGGCACAATTGTATGGTTTTTCCAATACCACTTGTTTCTCACATCGAGAATGGCTCATGTGAGCTTAGAGTGTAAAAGTAATTATGACATATTTCTTTGAGCCATCAATCATAAACATCATAATCCCATACTCGAACTACGTGGGTTCTGATTTCTTTTTCTAAAAAAAGTATACGTAGGTAGCCCATCCGCAGGTATGATCCCAACTGTCAAATAATCCATGTCATTCTGAATGACAATAAACTTCAAGTGCCCCACTGAGTGGCTTTAAAACCAGTATAGTCATCATAATGACCAAGAGACTTTTATATAATGTTTTAAGGGATACCATTAACTAAGAATCTCTAACAAATAAAGTTCATTCTCTATTAATGAAGAACCTAGAATACATATAAAAGATTCTCTAAATTTCCAACATATCAATCATTGATTGTCAGATCTAAAGCAAAGCTCATTTTATACTTGGTGATTTAATAAGGATTCACGAACATAACTTAAATCTATAAAGAGAGTCCCGGAGTAGACAATAATTCTCCTCAAAAATGTGTGATGAGTCCGACCTCCTATCCTCTCGACCAATGCAAATTCTTAAGCCTCATCAGTCCACAACTAATGAGCGCCCACCTTTGGAAATTAGGTTCAAATGGATATGGAATCATTGTATGTTTCCAGTTCTACGAATAAACCCATTAGAAACTTCTTGGAATTTTTTAATCTTAAATCAATGAGATAATACCCAATTCCAGAGGGAAACAAAATTATATAGCATGAATCACTTTTCCTACTATCGTGAATAATTTTTTAGTAAAACTTAATTTATAGTCTTACGATTTTCTTTTTAAAAAAATATTTACCATTATTATTTTGTCAGTTCTTTAAAATAAGTTATTTAAAAAATTTAATGGTTATTTCCCCATTAATGTTTTATTGATATTTTAATGGATACTATATTCATCAATGAAAAGAATCCATCATTTAATTTATGATTTTCTTAGGATATAATCTAAGGATGACAACCTTATTCTTTCTATAAATGGGTTTTAAATAGATGACACAATGTTTATGAAATTCCTTTCACTTTTATAGGTTATTCTGTGCTGAAATTATGTAATTTTTATAAAACCCATTTCTTTTACTTGGGTTATTTTATGATGAAATGTTTATAAAACCCATTTCATTTCATGGATTCTAATAGGATTAACACTTTATAACCCTATGGTACACTAATGTATAACATTGATTAAATGATTTTTACGACCTATATCGTCCACCAATTCATTGGAAAATGTTTGATATCTCATGAGATAAACTAGACTATTATAGTGTGTGAACTGAGTTCAGCAAGGGAATTTTTGCACTATGATAATCTTTGGATTGAAACATGACTAAAGATATGGGGGGGAGGTAAACCCATTACACTATGATAGTATTTTCAAGGATCCTTGACTACTAAGAAAATGATTTTTTATGGTTATGTGTATTCCACAATTACATGTCTTATACCAATGTAATGCTCTCACAGCACATGTTCTTTCATTCCTATATCATCCATATCTTATAAACATTAAAGATTTATTTCATGTCTAAAGATTAATATCTATGATAGGAATGGTATGGTTTTCAAATTTTTTACTAATTTTCTCATACAATTATGTTCAATTTATTCTCAAGTGATCACTGATATATCCCTTGTTTACCCTTACTACGCATCTAAGATCACCTTTTATTATGTTTATTTTCACCAGATTATGAACAAGAGTACTAATTATGATATTTAGAATAAGTTTTCTGGTTATGGAGAACTTATAGGGAGACTCTTTTAAAATTTTATGAACCATTTTTCTATATATCTATGTTTCCAAAGGAATTATACCAATAAAATTCTATCATGGATCATTATTTTATGAGATAAATATTCATCTATTATGTTTTAGTATGTATATATGAAATATATGGTTCACTATAGTTATTATTAGAGTAGTTTTTAGTTAAATTTAAGAAACTATGATAAAAACACCATAATGAGAACATTAGTGATAAGTCTCTGTATGAGATAAAATCAAAAAAAATTATTGATAATGAAAAACTCAGGTTAAACCAATGGTTTCATAGAATATTGTTTCATATTTTCTGAACCCTTTAAATGATATTTCATGATTATGTGGTTTCCCACTATGATTATTATTGATCATATTTTGGTTTTTTATTTTATTCAATGGTTTTAACCAAAATTAATCATGTTAATATTAAATGTGATGGTCAATGTAATGACTATATTCAAGTGAAATGAATTAAAATAATGTATGTAATTTTAAACCATTTTATTATACATAACAATATACTTAATTACATTATAAACATTCTCAACATTAGTGAGTTTAATCAAAAACATAACAATATAATTATTGAGTTTCATAAATACCGTTGTGGAATGATGATTTAGCTTTCAACATATAGAGAATGTGGGAAGAAGAAACAAAATTAATGTCTCAGAGGAATGAGGATATTTTCTGAGTGTGGAAAATAAAAAAAAGTAATTAATTAATAATGAAAATTCAAGTTAAAGAAATGGATGAGAATAATGGTCTCACTATGGTATCCTTACAATTTTAATGTTTTAATTTTTGAAATTTATGGGAATGATTCACATCAATATCCCTGTGGAAATTCTAATGAAGCGAATCCACAAGGTTTTATGAGTAATATTGATGACGATGAAGAGACCATGAATGACGTATGAAAGTTATGGGTTATTTTAAAAATATTTCCAATGTTAATTTTAGTAAGTATGATTGAATTGATGTTTAATAATATTAATAAATGATTCATATTTCATATTGTATGAATAAACTATTTAAAAGTAAGATTATGAATTATAGTTAATGGTTTAATAATAAATTTTGTTGATTGAAGTGTTAATTAATTTGGATTCATGATTCTTGATATAAAATTATTGTACTAATGATTTTCTAGTTATAAAATCATAAGAAAAATCTGGATTATTCAATAGTAGTTTTTACATAATTATTTCAAAACATATTTTCAATGGTACTAACAACCAAGAAAAGTGATTTTTTGGTAAGGTGATATTTTTAGACAACATATGCATAAGATAAATATAATCCTTAATATGTTTCTAATGTTGAGTTAACAATATTTATTTTAGATAAATATAGTATTAAAATTGATATTATTGGTAACATTGAAATTGGTTTGAGATTTAATAAAAAGTAATTTATGTCATTTTTATGTTTTTTATTACATATTTGGATTTATGGAAATTATTCAATAGTAGTTACCTTATATAAGGATTAAGTATTGTGGTAATTTTGGAGCCATATATTTTTTCATGTGAGGTTGAATTAAAGATTAAAAATATCCTTATTTGTTTGTATGTTTAAGGTTTTCCATAAGTTAAAATCAATCAACATCCCCCTTTTTAATGTTTTAATTTATATTAATTTGATAATCTATTGAGGTTTAAATACCTTTTGGTGTTGATATATTATTTTATGATAATTAAACTATAGACTATGGAGGAGTGTAGTGTAGATAATCTTGTTGTTTGAAAAGTAATTCATAGACAAGGTGATATTTTCATAAATATTTATTGTCAGGTTAAGAATTACCTTTTTGGTTGTTATGTAAATTTTATTGATGATATTTTGAGTAAGTTCACTAAGTTATAATATCATATAGTAATTTACAATGGTGATTAATGATATTTGAGATATGTTTATTTTTCTTGATATATATTTAACCCTTAGGTTTACACTTTATTTAACATAAATGTTATTTCAAAAGGTTTTTGAGGTTTTTTGGTATGTAAAGTTATTTGTTTGAATTGTTAAGTTGAACCTTTATTTTTATTCCGGAATGTTTTTGAGTTAATTGTATTATTTCAAGGATTATTAATTTTTAAAATTATTAGGTACTAACCACATTTTTTTTTGGTTAAAGCTTATCAATGGGAAGAATATTTTTATATAATTTTTCAATCTATTATAATTTGATTTCAGTACATCATTCTTAAAAAATTCATCTCAAATACTCATCTCTAGAGGAAAAATGAGATTATGGAGGAAATTGATAAAAAGATGATATTATAATTTTCAAGTTATAATATTCCCTTATGGCTTAGTCTATATGGTAATGGAATTCCAAAACACTAGGAAAAGGATTTTGAAACGTAAACTCTATCTATTTACTTTTCTTACTATGAAATCAATGGTCATTTAAACCATCATAGATTTTCAGTTTTGTGATGGTAATCATTCTCATGGACATGTTCCATAACACTCTCTATTAGTTATAGGGTGTTATTTTTCTCTTCTTTTTCCATATTTTTATGTCCCTCTGATGTTTTCAAATATCTAATCCTAGTTTTTTGCGGACCATTAAAATTCTTCATTCCTATTTTTTAGGGGCAGTTTTATTAACCATTTTAATGATGTGGGATTACAAAACAGGACTTCTCAAATATCAAAAAATTGATAACTAAAAATAATTTCTAATTGAAAGGATTAAATTTATGAACTGGTGTTAGGATAATGTAATATCTCAATACTTTTTAAAATATTTATTTTTATTTAATTTTTTTTATATAGCTTACATTGCACGCAACATTGAATTTTAAAAAACTATGGTATATTATTGAAATAGTATTATATTATTGTTATAACCTTGTCATTAAATTACCAGTTGTGAATATGATTAAATAACATATGATAAATATAAAAAATTTTGACTGAATATGAATGTATTTATACATTATTATTAAATAATTACTCAATTTTTTTATAAATTTGTTTTTTCAGAAATACATCTTTTGGAAAAATGATTTCAATGCATTAAAAATTTTATAATTAATTTATTGAAATATTAAAAATTTAACTTAATAAAATTAAAATTATTTTTAAAATAATCATATCTAAATTACTTTATGAATAAATTCTATAATGTTTTTAGAAAATATTGGTTTTTTGGTAAATAGTGAAAATTAATGAATTTTATTGAAAATTTTATTCTTGTTTCAAACATTTAAAAAGTAAAAAATAATTTTAAATATTTTTTAAACGTAAAATTAGTTGTATTATATTATTAATAATCTAATTATGTTCATTGGAATTAATTTTATTATTTAATTTGGTAAAAAAATTATGTATAAAAGGCATGTTTGTAAAATTTGACATTCCTTGATTTTTATGCATTTATATTAAAAAAATAATTTCTATAACATATTGAAGTTTAATTGGATGTAATATAATTTTTTCATAATTTAAAATTTATCATAAGGTGATTTTTTTAATTTTGATGATGTGGTAAAATTTTTAATGAATTGTAAAAAAAATATCATTTTTATGGAATACAGTATATTCAATGATATCACCAAGACATAAACATATTATAAAATATTTAAGAAAAATATTAACTTAATTATTTGTGATATAATAATACAAATATGATATACAATTAATTAATAAAAAACATTTTATAATTTATATAATGATAAATATGAAAATCATTTTCATTGCCGATGAAGAGCATATGTAGTGGTGAAAAATTCAAATTTGATACCTTAATAATAATATTTGAGATATAATAAGTACTTGATCTACATTTATATTAATTATTAAGTATTATATATTATTTTTGGGATTATAAATGAATTATTTTTATATAACAAATGTATTGTCCAAGTACTTCTGCACTGCTTGTGTATAGACAAAAATTCAAAATAACATGTTAAATAAGTTTTCTTGACATTGATATGAGTAAAAATAAATATTTATATAATATAAATGGATATTTAGATCATAGTAAAACCATTTTCATAATGTTAATTTATTTATAATTTCAATATTCTAATTAAATACCTTCAATTCTTCCACAACATCGACTCGACATTTATTAAATTAATAGAAAAATAAAATATATGATATTAACAACACTAAAAATGATATAATTTGAAATAATTATTGTATCCCTTTTATTTAATATATATTTATGAGGTTTTATGTACTTTTTAATGGGTTATATCCAAATAGACCTTTGTCATGTTGTATTTAAACTCAAATTAATTGAATAGTGTCATAATTGACAATATTATTTTATTAAAATAATATATTATTAAATTTGATGAGTTTCCTAAAAATAATTTCAAATGCCAATTAAATGTAATATGTTTTAATTATTCATTCATTGTATATTTTTGAGAATATATTCAGTTTATTATTACATTATCAACCCTTTTTTATTAATAATGTGCTTACTACAGTTAATGTACAGAATTATTTTTCAAGGGGTTAGGTAAAATGATAATGAATAAAATGATATAAAAATCTATCTGAATATCATTGAATTTTGTTATTTAAACCCTATACAGTTTTTATTTGAATTTATGACCATTTGGATGCATTTTTATCTTGAATATTCTTATTATAGATTATTTTTTATGAAATGACAAAAGTAGCCCTCACCAAAATTATAAAAGGGTGCCCCTTATTCAATTTTTTTACACAACTATGAGACTTATATATTGACCAATGAATATATATTTATTTCATAAACTTCCTTGAAAACATTATATAGGTTTTTTTCTTCAAAAAAGACAAACCCTATAGGCTTTTAGAGTAGATCTAAAGGGGTCGTTTCAAAGAATAAGTAATCACCATAACCATTCACTTTATTTTATACTATTTTTTACCACATCTAAATCATAAGTATTTATCATAAAATAAAAAATTATGTATAAAAAATATTGTGAAATATTATCATGAAACTGAAAAAACTATTATAAACCCTCTTTCTCATTAAATGAGAGGTGAAATTGTCACTCCTGTGTACGTACAGATTACCGCCTTCACATAATTTTCCAATTCATTTTTCATATCCATATTTTCTATATGGGTATTCTGATGGATTTAATGATTATATATTCTATTTATTATATATTTATAACTTCCTAATTATAATATTTTATCTATTTATTTTTCTTCCAAATCATTTGAAAACAATAACGTCAATCATATGTACGTGTGGACTAGCACCTCCATAAAGCGATGTGATTCATTTTTCATTTATATTTTATTTTTAGGGTAATAATGATGGATTTAAAGAATAAATTTAAAATATATTATATAATAATGATTTTGGAAGCTTGATTTATAAATTACCATTCTTTTTTCTATCCATCCAAAATATAAAATTGCATTAATACATACATATGACCTACCATCTCAATGAATGATGTAATTAATTTATCTATCATGAACATGTATGGATGAATATAAATATAATTATATATAATTAATATATATTATATTTATATCTGGATTAATATTCTTTATATTATGTAAATATGATAAATATACAAGAACTGGATCGACCAAACCAAAACATACATAATAAATGAAGTAGATATCACTTTGAAAAATGATTTTAATAAATATATGTTAGTAAAAAAGTTATAAAAGGTTATAAGTAAATAATATATAATATTATATATGTGTGTATAGTGATTTAATATATATATAAAAGGTATATTTTTATTGTATAGGATATTTTAATGCATACCATGGAAGTGATTCCAAAGGTAAAGGATATTTGTCTCACCTTTATTTCTAGGGGACACATAACATGTACACCACTTGTTTCATTTGTGAGGTGTTTTTACTGGACATTAACTAATTTTATTATTATCATCAATAATATAATGGGATATACATATCAATATATGGATCTTTCATTCATGAGTACTATGATTCAACTTCTACCAAAGTTTTTTGGGTTTAATGTTACAATTTTATTCTTCATCAGGATTGTTTATGATAATGTTTCAAATGATAAAATATTATGATCTATCACCTATGAAACACCTGAATTTTATAATCCTTTGGTTATTTATTGAAAATATATTTTTTACTTTCATTTCCTTAAAATTATGTATTCCAGATACTGAAAATATTTTTTTCATAGAAATAAATTTATTTTCTATCTTTGATTAGAAATTCTTTTCCATTCATTTCCAGATTATGTAAAAAAGAAAAAAAGGTTTTTATAATTTTCCAATAATTTTTTAATGTATTTTTTACCTATGTTAGAAATTTAAAAAAAATGTTTGGAATGAATAATTTTTTTGTTTTCCAATTGAGGTACATTTTGAATTTTCCAACAGAAGTCTAAAAGGAATGTTTTTTTAAAATTATATGTCATGGACATATTTTCCCACTAGCATGAGTTATTTTTTATTTGAAACTTCCTTTTCAATTATACAAATTTATTTTAAATGAAAATTTTTACCTTTATAATTTTTTATTTTTTAAATAAGTAATTTCAAAAATAGAACGGTTTGTTTCCTTAAGATTGTTTTAATGATCTTATAATGGTTTTTCATTTAATAAAATATGTTAACCCTAGATTTGACATATGTATTACTGGGGATATGATCCATGTATTTTTACCTTATTCTTCTTGTGTATGGTTTATTAATATGACGAAATGATATTTAAGAAATTTTTTAATCTTCCATGGATTATGTTCTAATGAAATGATGAAATTTTTATGATACCCATTCTTTTCCATGGGTTATTCTGCAATGAAATTTTTATGAAACATATTTCCTCTCATATTTTTTGATGAAATGAATGGTTTAAGATATTTTGGAACACATATTTATGATATTAATTATGTTAATTGTGGGACCTATATCTCCCTACAAAGTAGTGGTAAATAGTTTATATATTATGAAATAAATATGACTATAATCGGAAGTGAACAAAAATCAATAAAGTAAATTGCCTACTATGATTATCTTGGGAGTGAACCATGATTACTATGATGGTTTAGGGAGTGAACCCATTCCACTCTGCTAGAATTTGAAAATATAAATGATTAATATGGAAAAGATATTCTGTACTAATATGTATTTCTAAATTCTATTTTGTATTCTAATGTTATTATCTCATGGATCATTTTCTTTTATTCCATTAGGATTCTTCTCTTAGATACTTCCAAGAATTATTCCATGACTCAAGATGTTAATCATTGATAAAAAGGGTATGTATTTAAAATTGCACATTCATTTTATCATACCCTTATGTGCATGATAATCTCAAACAAACATTGTTATCTCCCTTTTTACCCTTACTAATAATCTGATCTCAACCTTCTTTATGTGTCTCCTCCTAGCGTTATAAAGAAAGGTAAAAATTTTGATTTTTATAATAAGTTTTATAATTATGAATAACTTGGTGGGAGATGATGTATACATTTTTTGAACTAGTTGTTTATATTTTCTTTTTTCCAATTTCAATATATCTATATGATTCTAAAGATTATCATTATGTTATGTAATCAATTTCTATATATTAAGTTGTCATATCTATTAATGAAAAGTATATGCCACTATAAAGGTATTTTTTCGAACAATTTTAATAAATTTTTAAATAATGAGATAAAATGATGTGGGGTAGAATAAACATTCTCCCTTAGTAAAATTGTTTAAAATTAGCATATAAAACTCCCAAAAACTCTCCCCTGATTTCCATTTTGAATGTATTTACCTCCCTAAATATAGGTATCCAAATCGTCTATTTAAAAAAATCATGATAACCAGAACCATACCTTGGACCATGGTGTGGTGTGCTCAACCAAGCTGTTTTGGGCCATCTGTTTAAGATAGAACCATACCAAGAACCAATACAATGTTAATTTTTTTCAATTTCTTGTTATACAATCATGACCACCTATTGGGGTTTTTATCTATCTTTTTCCCACGACTGAGTTTCCTTTCCACCACACCCACCTCAATGGTAAGTTATAGTATGTGGTGACATCCTAGTGTCATGTAGACTCCTACACATAGAGTTCCAAAACCCTCAAGATCAAAGACTTCACTATGTCTGGTCTTATGGCACAACCAAGCCCATATTGAAACATAGAATTACTAAACACAATGTATTTTATATATTTTCCCTCTAATAAATCCCAAACCAAAAATGGAAAAAACATTAGAAAAATTAAAACATTAATCATTCACTTGGTATCATAGGATTCATAACAGATGTTGTCATAACACCCCAATACTACACCTTTAAATCATTGAATTGATTATTGTACCATAGGAAGAACATTAATTTACTCTGTTATTTTTACTAAATTATTCCTTTTTTCCTTTAAAGTTAATTTCATTATTTCCACTTTTAACATATAAAAAATATCTAATTTCGTTGATATATAGACATTGGTGATTCTTCTAACATGTTTGACACATATGATGTGAACTGTTATTTTTCAAGTGGTATTTATCATATGAACATCAATGAAAAATAAATATTATCTTTTTTGGTGTGTTTGAGAGTTTTACAAGGTTCTGGTTATTAACCCAAACGTGAGTGAATTGGTGAGTATTGTTAAGAAATATTCCGCGTTACCTCTTATTATATATTTTTTCTCATTTGGAAGGTCATAATAATTATTTTTAAATTGGTTTTTATTGGTTCGATCCATTTCAGAAATAAAAAATGTTATTTTGAGTATCGATAAATAATAATTAGACTAATAAATCATAATAATGAAAATAAATCAAAATAATTCATAAACTATGAATCCTTATTTAAACACATGAAATTCAAGGTTCAAATTTAACCACCGTTTGTTTCACATAAGTAGTTTTATGTTTTACCCTCTTATTCTTCGTAAATTAAAACACAATAATGACTAAACCTCACTCTAAAACCTACTAAAAAATAACCCAACCTTAACATACATACATATTAAAATTTATTATAAGGATATTCATTACATCATACAATAATTAAAACCTATGAAAATTTAGTTTTTGTGTGAATTAAGCATATATATAAAACAAACTTATTTTACAACACTATGAAAATTTCTTCCACAGTGATTATGTTATTTTTACATATAAATATCATTTGTGTATACTTTATTGTGTTTGTTGTTAATAAAAAAGTTTATTTATTAAAAACCCTATAATATGAACATGTTAGTATGAGAATATAAGAAATATAACTTAATATAACATAAGATTATCATAACCAATAAAACATAGATGATAAAACATTATTCATGACATGGGAAAATTAGTGTAATGGAAAAAATGATTAATAAGAGTATAAAAATATGATTCAATTACTATGAAATATATACATTGTATAACATAAGAGTGAATAATGAACATGAGCTTAAAAAACATAACATATGTTGGGGTTAACCACTAATACATTTATATCATAATGGATCAAGCTTACCACCTACCCATAAAATCATAAACTTTGGGTAACCATCCTCACCCACATTACATTTTAGACTATGACTAACCAACTATTCTCTATCAAAATATCCTAAAAAATAAAACCTTACCTAGTGTATATAAGGGCTATAACAGACCCACCTATAATATAATAATTTATCAAACATATGTACACCACATGAAAATGAAAAGATTCATTATCGCTTAATATATTTACAAACAAAGGAGAAATAAATTATTTTCATGAATAATTTCACCAAACAAGATCATAATTTGTACATATATTTTTTTGGATAGTATAATTAAATCATTCCCCTATTTTCTTCATCATTATTATTGTATTTTACAAAAATAACAAGGTCAAAAGCAACAAGAAACAAAAGGACCCAAGCATGGAGAACACCCCTCCACCCAAGGGTGAGTTCAGGGTGACCTAATATAATTTAACCACATCGAATCTCATTTTATGTACTATAGTCCTTTAGTATGAATGTTGTGCGACGTTTTAATGCATACTGCCTCCTCCCTAGGCATTTCATGGGCAGCTAGGTGGTTATCCACTTTTTTCCCCTCCCTCCAGGTATGAAGCACTCGATTCTCTTTTCCAATCAGATTCTTGCACCTTATAATCTCATACCAGATCGACCATGGGAGGGTATTTTAACCTAGAAGGGAATTGTAAACAATGAGGGAGTCATTTTCTACCTCTAAGGTCGTGATCCCTTTCTGGTGGCAAATGGTGAGGCTGGTCATTAAGGATTTTGCCTCTTCCTGAGGAGAGGTACCACTTCTTAATCTGGTGGAGAAGGCTGAAAAGGCAGAGCCCTGATGATCTTGCACCACTCCTCCCCCCTTCATAGTCTTCTATAGACAAGATCCCTTGGTATTCATTTTCAGGACCGTGAGGGGAGACCTCCACTTTACCAAGGAACCTCTACTATCCCCATGCAGATCATGATACCTGGTTGTACCCTGGAATTGGCACAAGGAAGGAGCCTCTTTAAGAGACTTCACTTCTTTGTCGAGATCCACAAGAAAGTTCAATGCCCAAGTGATAATAAGGCAGGCCAAAACCATTGCACCCTCATGGATGGATGAGTTCCGAGCCCTTCAAATGTTCCAGCACCCCGTCTAGAAAAGAACCGAATGGGCCGTCCTCTCTGGTCCTCCTTCATTTATACCACAGTACCATTGATCTAGGAAGCCACCAATATCCAGGTAGGGAGGTTTGGTCACCATGAATTCCCTCAGAGCCTCCCAAACCTATTTCACCAAATCGCTACCGATGAAAAGTTGGACATAGGATTCCTCCCTGTGTACCTTGTAGAAAACACATTTTGAAGAAACCTCAATACCACATTTCCTCATGTTCTCATCCGTCGGGAGGGCTCTGTTCCTGAGTCTCCAATTAAAGAAGTTGAACTTAGTGGGAACACTTTTGATCTAGATGATCTTGTCACATCTGCCCCGAAGGATCTGTTCATGGACTGCGCAACCAAAATCCATTGAGGAGAAGCGCCCTAAAGGAGACACAGTGAAAACACATCTGTCATCCTCTGAGTTTCTGATAATGTCATTGAAGAATGCTTGTTGCTCCTTGCCCAACATGGCCTCAATGAAGTGGGAAAATAGGATGGCTTCTTTGATGGAGATCAGCGGAGCTGGGCACCCCGACAAGCCCAACTCTGAGCCACACCAATTCTGACACCAAAAGGAAATATCCCCTCTCCCTATCAACCAACGTAAAAGTGGGCGACAGATATCCATGATGGGGGAGATTACGGGCTAGAGGTGACTCCCACTCTCCGACCCGTTGCAGCAGCTAACGTACGAATGCATAGAAGACCCCCAAAGCATACGACCTTTCAAAGAACTCCATGAAAGCCTAGAATTCAAGTAGTAGATCGAATCTTTCAGGTTCCACATGCCAACTCCTCCTCCTTCCACCAGTCGCGACAGCTTGCTCCATGCCACCCATTCATTCTTCCCCTTTGATTGCAGATCCAAAAAATACCTGGCTAAAGATCTATTGATGGACTTGATGACCCCTTGGGGAACCTTGTTGGATGCGAGGGTGTGGAGGGGTGACGTCACCAAGACACTATTAACCAGGTCAATCCTCTAACCAAAGGATTGAAAACTATTCTTCCAGTTAAATACTTTGTCGTTGATCCTTGTATATAAGGCGTCGAAGTCCTAGATCCTAAGCGTACTCGACATGAATAAGGCATTTGATCATGTGGAATGGAGTTTCATCAATAAGGTTCTTTCATGTATGGGTTTTAACTCTTGGAATGTAGACTTAATCTTCTGATTCTTCAGCTCCTCCTGGGTTTTGGTATTATTCATGGGTAAATCTCTCATCTCATTCCCCCATTGAACATTAATAAATCTTAATAATGTGGAAACACTTGAAAAACACATTATAAGTGAAATTTAAAATTATTTTAGAATATATAAATATATAACTCTTATTTAATTAGTAAATATTATTTCAGAGGAAATAATTTATAAAACACTTAGAATATAAATTAATTTTTGATAACCATTATAATAGTGAAAAGATTTTTCATAAATAAAACATATAGTGACAATTGTAAAATTTATCCATGTACAAGATGTTAAAAAGATATTAATTTCCAAGAATTGTAATGAACATTAAAGTTAAAAGAAAATGAATCGTGTATAAAAATGTTAAAAAGGTATTCCTTCCATTATTTTATAAAGTAAACTAGGGCCAATATGAAATGAGCTTCTGAAATCAGTGAAGTGTATGGGAAGGGAATTGATAAAACAAAAATAACATATATGATTTCAAATGAGATGATTCTTAACCTAAAAGAAAGATATATGGTTATTCCCACTTATAGGAAAACATGTGGTCACATTATGAGCCAGGGGACGGTGAAATGGTATGAATACATTTAAGTCCCAAAAAACAAATAGAAAATAAAATATTAAGTTTTTTACAGCTAAACATAAACATTCTCACAATATAAGTTAAAACCCAAACAAATATTGACTGTATTTTTAGATTAAAAAATAAATAATTATTTTTGATCCTCCCGTGATGGAAATAACATTATCCCATTGGATGAATTATCTCCATCTCAAAATGGGTTCCTTAAAAATGATATATCTAGTCTTCCTTATTGAAATACAAGGTGAAAAAAAATCTATGAATTCATTTTATAATAAATGTTTATATAGATTCTAGTTATAATAAAAATAATGTATTCGTTTTAGTGGGTTAGATAATGGGTCCTTTTATATGTGATTCTGTTAGTGGTATTTCTATACATTCACCTTCTTAAAAGTATAATGTTCTATATTTTAAAGGGTTTTGGAATAAAATATCACAATTAATATATAAGGTGTGAGGTTAAGTTGATTATTCAATCCTAAACTCATTCAAAGATAAGAGTATATGATATTTTAACCCTTTACCATATTATTTTACCTACCGTTATCATGGTGACTATATTTTTACCTTGATAACTCTTTTTTATGCCTAAAAATGAAATTGAACATATTGATAAATTTTTATCTTCTTATTAGAATTTGGATTCCATTTAATCTAATTTAATATTACAATATTCTGAAATTAATGTTTCAATAAAAACATATAATATCATGAAAATTTGTTTTTTCAAATATATAATTTAAATGTTAATTATTCTTATTATTATTTTATATCAATTACTAACCATAGCAGGAGGGATAGACAATTTCTTAAATTTATGAGAGAAATTTTTTATATAATAATCCTTAAATAATTAAATAACTATTTTGTTAAACAAAAAATTTATAACACAATAAAAAAAATTCTAGAAGACTATCTTCCTTAACATTAAAAAGTTTTATTCTTATTTATAACCAATTAATAATAAAATAAAATAATATCCCATTATTTATATTTATAATCAATAAATTTAATTCAAATTCATTATCTAAATATGGAAATTTTCACTTCAAATTAAAATATTTTTTAAAAGAATTTTTTAAATTACATATTTGTGTATATAAATAATTAAATTTCTATTAATTATGGTTCATTAATTATTTATTATAAGTTATGAATTTATTTTATTAATTAGTATGTAAATTTCTTCAAAAATATTAATGATATCATTCTCTAAAGAAGAAAAAATTAAAATAAAATATGTATTAAAACTATTTCTTTAGAGTCTATGGTGTTTTCCCAAGTACATGGTATATTTTAACTCAATAATATCCCTTATTCTATTCAAAATTAATTTTTTATTATTAAAATTTATAGTTTTTTGTGTCTAACTTAATATTATATATATTAGGTTTATGACATTAATTACAAACAGGTAATATTTTTGTTGATATTATACCAAAATTATATAAAATCTTATATAGAGATCATATAATGTCTATTTTAACCCATTATGTCAAATAAATTCATTTTATTATAACTTTCCAAGTCACAATTTTCATTCCTTTAATTTTAATTTAAGAATTTACAAAATACTTACCCTTTCTTGATGTTTCTTTTAATTTTAGGTTTAGATCTACTAATGGTGATTCTCAAGGGTGAACATGGTCCAAGGTATTACATTTATTTAAAAATGTTAATATTATATATTTATTTTCTCATTTTTATTTTTAAACTTTAAATCGATGTAATTATCCACAATATGTAATACATCATTTCATTTAATTTTTTAACCTTTTTATGAGTAAATAATTTATTATTAATTTGATTCATTTATTATATAATATATTTTCTTTTTTGTATTTCAAAAGAATAAAATATGTAACAAAATTGAATAAAATTATTACATAAATCTAGGATGTTATAATTTTACTAAGATGATCAATGTCATGTTTCTAATGCATATGTGTGATGTAGTTGATATAATCGAAATTATAAATTGATTGATTGAAAAATAACTAGGTGTGTACATCAAAAAAATAGATATGATAATGGCATGGAATCCACTTGTAATACTTTTGAATTTTATCTTATAAAGGAATGAATCGAGAACAAATACAATGCACCATATACTCCATAGTATAATACAATAGTTAAAAGGGAAAAAATATTTTGGTTAAAATGGGAAGAATAATTCTTTATTTTCAAAAAGAAAATAAAAAAACTATAGGTAAGAGGTGCATACAAATATTAATATAGAAATTAAATTCATATGGTGACTTGATTAACACATGTCACCATGTTAAATGTGTCATAAAAGAGGTCCATCTTTGAAGTACTTCAAAGTAAATGTTAATCCTAATTACCCAAATATTAAAAAACTAATATAAAAAATCAAGTGGAATATTTAAGAAGGTATCTTTACTAAATATTTATCAAATTTAATATTCTATAGAGTATAAAATAATATGATGAAAAAATTTGTTGATGGTTTTGTTGTGAAAATCATTAAATATCAACCAAATATAGATGTAGAAAATGAAATACATGCATCAAAATATGAACTAGATAGATTTTATATTTCTAGTAACAATAGTCATGTTAAGTTAAAAAAGAACCAATTTATTCAAATAATTAATATGAAAATATTTTTATGAGGATAAAAATACTATAAAAATAATTTGAAATTAGAAATATTAATGAAACATGTTAAAAAAAATATATATTATTGGTATTTAAGAGGGCACTGTACTGACAGGTAGGACATTGATTTGACAATCAAACAACTACAATTTTATATATTGATCCAAAAATAGTTGATGAATTATTTGAGCATGAGTTTTATATAATATCTATAAATTAATATCATTATATATATATATATATTAATAACATCGTGGGGCTCATATAATGTCCTAAAGGAAAACATTATTGTATATCCCATATGGGAATCTAAAAAAACTAAAAGAATATAATTTAATGTGATAAGAATCAAAGTGTGATGGATATAAAAAGAAAATTATAAGATGGAAGGTTCTGAATTTCAATATAATTTCTCACTAGATGATTACATAATCAATAAAAAAATTATGCTATTTCAAATCAAAAATAATGTATATCATATGGGTGTGTGATAAACCAATTTTAATTGAAATATAGAATAGACATATTTTATTATAAACCATGAAGAATTTATTCTTCAGAAAAATTAAAGAAATTTTGGTAGACTTTGGAAGGCTCATTATGGACTAAAACTATCCCATAAACCTAGAATTATAAATTGGATCCCTATTTGGGAGAAATTTTTTTGATAAAAGGTATGGATGACAGGTATATTTGTTTATAGTATATTTTCAAAGTTACTCTGATTATCAATATTTATATTGATGACATAATATTTTCTTATGATAAAAATATTTCTAGTGAGGAGTGTTCAAAAAAAATGAATTTATTATTTGAGATGTCCTTTTTGGGTGAATCTTGTTAATTTCATTGGTAAAATATTAAACAAAAAATAACTATGTATTCTTTCCTAATGAAAAAAATAATATAATTGTTGTTGAATATATACATTTAGGGTCCTAAAAATATTAAAAACTTATTACCATTGGAATTAGTCTGACCAAAGATGAATTTATAAGTAGTGTTAATTAAATATACTTCATATGAATCATCAGAGGTATTCTATAGCTAACACTAATAATACCAGACATTGTTTTTAAATTCTAGCTCTTTGAAATATAAAAAATGATGAAAAAGTGATCACAGTTTTATTCAAAAAATACAAATCATAAATATATAAAAGTAACAATGAAATATTTTCTCTTTTATAGACATACTATAGAACTTAGTCTCTAAGGTTTCAAATTTTTTGATTATGTAGGGGATTATAATAAATGGAAATCAACATCAGGTAGAACATTATTTTCCAATCAAATACAAGTGACCATTCATGGTTATAGTGTGAATTTAGAGACTTTTTTTCATATATGTGGATTAATATATATAGTAGTAACACAAGATACTACACAAATTTTTTGGATGAATGTGAAGTTGGAAGACTGGAATATAGAATTTGAAAAGTCATTAAGTATTTATTTTGAAACTAAAATCACTATAGATATATCCAAAAATATATTCCATCATTCTAAATACAATTATAATAAAATTTAATATCATTTCATCTAAGAAAACGTCAGATTTAGAGATGTGAAACTAAAATATTTTTCTACAAATAACTAGATTATAGATGGCTTTACAAAAGAAAATCCAAGAGAGTGGTTTGAATATTTATAGATAAAAATCCATATTTAGTCTTCCCTTAGAAATTTATGATTTGTTATAATCACTCCCACAATATTTTATGTTATGTAAACAAAATTGGAGAAGAATTAAAAAACACTTATGGAAGAATGGTAAATTATTATCTTTATATGTTATTAATCTATTTTTGTGGTTATTAACATTAAGAGGAGAAAAATATTATTATCGAATGTATTGGAATAAGTGAAATATCTATGGATAGTATATATATATATATAATTTAATTAAAAAAATCTTGTTATAGAGAGATGTGATTCTCAAAAAAACATTTTTGTATAAAGATGTGTGGTGTTAGGACACTTATCTTTCAAAAATAGTTTTATTTTATAACTCTTAGTGTGAGTTGTTAATGTTAAACACAAATCTAAATGGGTGAATATAATATCTCATTGAATTTTTTAAGGGATATTATATATTTTTCAACCATAATTATGAATAATTTAAAGCTACTGAGATTATTCAATAAGCATTATGTAATGTCATTCATCTTAATTAACAAGTTTACATAATAACATAGAATAATTAATGTGGTTCTCATCTAATATGAGTATTTATAATTATAAGGCCCCAGCCTTAAACCATACATAATTTTGAGTTATTACAATATTACACATTGGGGATCTTTTCATGTTTAGAGTATTAGAGAATTAGGACATAACTATTACATCACAAAGATTACCAAGTAGACACATCTACTCAGCTTCCATTTTTTTCCACAAAATAAAAACTCTTGAACCGAAGAGTCGTGTCTAGTTCCTTGTTTTAGACAGCCTGACATTTCCTTGATCCCATCCTTGACCCTATTCAACTTTACGTCCTATGAAAAACATTTCAAAAATTCTTGGGATGAGTATAAAAAGCTCAGTAAGGGTTATAAAAAATATGGAAAAGAAACATGAGTTCATATATACATAAGAATGAAATCATACTTTACCTATAAAACATAGGCACTTTGACATACCTCGTCAAATCATGAATAAATCATAGAAATCATAAGACATAAATGGTAACTTGAGACATTCATATCATTCTTACGTAGGGAGTAACCCTCCTGGTTACGTTTGGAATACCCACCACAGTATATTACCTAAATCTCTTCGGAGAAACCTTAACGTTTCACTCCTTCGCGTTACCCAATGCATTGGAGAGCTATATCGGGCTCACCCGCCCTTAGTTTATCATGGAACCATCCATCCTCATAACAATTCCCAAGAACCGTAACATAATCTTATCACATAAAACATGCATAAAGGAAACGTAACATTTCCACCTTTCAATCACAAGAGATCAATACAACACATTGATATAAAAACATTACTAAAACCATTTTCAATACCAAAATAAAAGAAATGTAAAACATGGTATTTATTTTTATTTTAAAAAGAAGGTATGGCTTGTAGAGGAAGCCGAAACTCAAATAATGGTCACGGCGGCGGAGAAGTCGTTGTCGCTGCATATGTATGACAAAAACATTCCCTTTTGCCGTTTAGTAAATGCTTCGTATAAAAAAGATTCATTTTGAATAAACATAAAAGTAAAAGGGGTTTATACACCATATAAAAGAAAGTTGTGTATAAAACAAAATATTCCTCAATTAATGGAGATTGAGACAAAGTCCCATACAAAGACAGTATCCTTGGATTAAGGATAAATCAGTTACATAATTATGTGTGACAAAAAAATACACAAAATATAAGTGGGTATTAAGTGTAAAACAATCATAGGACATTCACACATAATCATATAACGACATATTCAAGGTGTACAAGTATATCCCAATGAATCAAAATTGGGTTAAGATGTTCTCATGCCAAAATTCGACAGCCTAACGGTGTCACTTCAAAATTCAGAAAAACTGTTTATGAGAGATAAAAAGGGTATCTCATCACATGGTCATAAAATTTACATAAATGAGGATATATAAGAACATATCCCAACCTAAAAGTATGTGAATTAAAATACATAACAAAATAAGTATTTTAAAAAGAGGAGGGTGAAAGGTTCCCTTACCGGCATGGGTATCTTTCAAAACATACACCCCGTGAAAGAAGGACAATACAACATTGATGTAAATACTCATAAATGAAATTATATTATAGAATTAGTAAAATAATGGGAAGTAGATACACCACTCAATGTAAATTGTGGAAAACGTAGCATAAATCTCACAAGAATAAAAGTGAGATGAAAAATCCCTTACGAAAACTCTACAGCCTAACGGCGCCACTTGAAACGTCCATAATGGATTGATGAGAGAGAATAGGGTCTCTCATCATATGAACATAAAAATTACAGTAAGAGTAATATAAAATTACATCCCAATAACAATAAATATGATCTTTAAAAGTAATGACATAAAAGAGTGTACTTAAAAAGAAAGAGATGAGTAGGATCCCTTACCTCGGGTCTGACTTGACTCGATCGTTCTTTAATCTCCTGAATAATAAACATGAGTTAATTTATACTTCCTTAATATCCTTTTTAAATTTCATTATTCCTTTTATATCACTTATTACCATGTCATGAACATTATGTAATCATTTAAGTTAATAACGGTTGTTTTGTCGTTATTTGGTACTTGAGTCAAAAGTGAACTTCTTACATTTACAAGTTGTTCACGTAGTCAAATATCCATTATCTCAATAATGATATTAATGATTTGGATATAATATATATCATATATATCCAGAATTTACATGTATTTGTAATATTAAATAATCATTTAGAGGTAAGAAATGAAATGCACCGTTCATGGAGACGGTTAGCCGTACGTACGCATGAACGCTACTTTCATTTCTATGTCATATTAATGGAATTAAAAATAAATGAGAGATATGTATATTTTTAATTCCAGAATTATATTGATCCTTTAGATGTATCATACATCATATATATCCATTATATGTACTTATAATAGTACATTACATTTTAGGATAAGAAATGAAATGCACCGTTCATGGAGACGGTAAGCCGTACGTATGCATGAACGCTACTTTCATTTCTATCTCATACATTAATGGAAATAAAACAGTAAAGGTATATTATAATTTCAGTATAACATCATATATAATAACTTTAAATCCATCATTTATACATCCCGCAAATGGCATTAATGAATCAAATCACTTTGAGTGGGTGGTAGTCCGCACTTCCTAAAATGAAGATATCGCGTATACCCATAATGGAATCCATAAAGGTATGACAAAAATGAAAAATACAGAAGCTTAAGTAAAACATAAACATATTATATATCATATATAAACATAGTGTCATCTTAATGGCCACCATTGAAAGTGTTATATGAGTGTTGAACAATCATCGTTTCGTGAGGCAGAAATTCGCCATCCACAGAAACAGTATGTTCTTTAACCATTAGATGAAGGTGTGTGTAAGTGTAGCTCTAATAATTATTATAAAAACATAATAATATATTGAAGATACTGGAGTTGTTACAAAAGAAATAAATAAAAATATTTTAGGGGGTTGGAGAAGCAAAATAAAACAAAAGAGCACAAGTGAAGACGTTACCTTAAAATCGGGTAACTCCCTTTGGTTTGATCCAAAAGGGTTTCTTGAAGACTTCCTGCCTATGTTAAGTCTTATAGGATTAGGAGAGGGATATTTAGAGACAAAATGATCAGATCATGGCCGAACAAAAGGCTTGAGATGTGTGGTTAAGGTGGTAGAGGTGGGGGCCTTTTATAAGAGGAGAGGAGGGGAACTCTTGGAAAAGTATAAAATGTTACTTTATTTTCAAATGATTTTCAAATTTTAATGGTCCAAAATTTATGTGTTTCGAGGATAAAGTGATAAGGGTTAGATATATACCCATCCAATAGTTTTTGGACATGTTTGGGTCATAGATGTTACATTATCTTTTCATTTTATTTAAATCCTTTATTAATGAGGTAATCGCTGCATCATTATGATGTCATCAATAATTTAATATATTTAATATGTAAAAATTATAAAACAAATATCATGATATAGGAAATATTTTTAGATTTCTAATGAATATTTATAGTAAAAAATATTACTTGTATAACCCCATGTAAAAATTGTTTTATTAAAACATCTCATGTTTGTGTCATTTTTATTTTCACTTTAAATAAAAGGCATAAATGACATTATCATACCAAAGTGGATCCATGGGGTACCAAAAATCTACCCATGGGTTTTCTTGGTCGGCCATCACTCATAAAATATGGTTATTACAAGTTTCAAGATATTTTCATTTTATTATAATATCATTTTTACCTTAAATCACACTAATTACCTTTAATCGCGATTAATAAAACTTAAAAGTTACTTTTCATCAAAAAATTATTTTCATCCCATTGAACCACATTTTACTTAATAATTAAAATCATTTAAATTGGATTTTTTGAAATTCAAATCACAGAAGTGGTAAAGTCCCATTTAAACGAAAAATCAAATTTTGTAACCACCACTTTGTGGTTTCACTATTCATCAAAAATTGATGTTTTTCAGAAAAATACCAAAAATTCACCCTAAGCTATATTGGATATTCAGAATTCAAAAATGATGTCTATTTTAACAAATTCATAACATAGAAGTTGCATTAATTAATTTTATAATTAATTCCCGCTGTCAGAGCAAATAGCGTGTTTTTATGAAACAATAAGTATCAAAAGATTGACACTAGTTTAAGTCCATTTTCAAAGTGAAATTAATTCCAATGACCACTATTTGATTAAATGGTAAAAATATAATCAATTTTTACTCTAAAAACAATCCAAAATATAATCTAATCATATTAATAAATTAGATTAAAAGAGGGTTTGAATTAAAATACAACATTTTTCACTATTCATTAAAAAAATGAACTTTATCGGAAAGATACCAAAAATTTACAAAAAGTAAATTTTGATGTCCCAATTATAAATAAGAATTTTATTTTGTCAAATATAACACATAAAATTGTCAAAAATTGGATTTGAAAGAGGTTTTCCTTTAAAAGGCGGTTAATCGACCTTTTAAAGAATATTAGATTGTCTACGCTTAAAATTGGATTCATTCGCATTTTTAATCCTATAACATTTATTGTAAAGAGTAAAAATATTTGAAAAACATATATACTAATTTTGTAGTTAGTTCTGTTCATTCCCACCATTACAACGGCTAGGCATTAACTACCATTTAAAATAATTTTATTTTATTATTTGAGTGCAACGTAAGATTCCCATGAAAGTCGTTGTTGCGTATTGGGTACGCCATTGAGAATAGAATCCCCTTTAAATTAATATGAATATTTTATTCACAAGTTTGGATAAATATAAATATTCCATATTCTTTATTTACCTGGGGTGTTACATCCTTCCCCCCTTTTGGGAATTGCGTCCTCGCAATTTTAAAATTGAGCTTGGAAACATCCTTGAAAGTCCCACATCGGAACAAGAGTCGGTAAAAAAATCACTTTAAATTTAAGAAAGATAAGTACAGAGGTCACCTGAGTTAACCCATACTACGATTCCATACAGAAAAACATGGACATGGAGGAGAAAACATAGGGTCATGTTCTGATGGAGAGTGATAGAAAACATGTTTAGGAAAAAGTGAACCACAAGAAAATCACAAACTTGTGATGGGTTAAACGGTATTCGATTCCCCAGTATGAAAAGTTAATAGACAAAATTTTTGTTTTCAGTTACTTTTTATTGAGGACTTTATTCATAAGGAAACATAATCACTTATCATGTTGTCTTTCAACTTTTATTAGATTCCTTACATAAACTCATATTTTCTCCAAAAGATGAGTATTTAGGAAGACTTGTTCACATAAAGAGTACTATAATCAACTTCTAGAGAATCACCTAATCCACAAAAGAGAACTATATACTTCCCATTTCTTTAGACTTTAACCAAAACCAAAACCAAAAAGGTTTGTACAAGATCAGATAATCCAGAAAAGGATAACCCTTTATAAAAAGAAAATCTATTCTTAATCTCCAAAATTTGTCCAACAAAACCCAAAGTTCAACGAGGATCATTCGATAAACATTTTTTCCAAAAAAAATCTTCAAAGTAAACCAAACTAAGATTGAAACCATAATATTTGAAAGATTTAGTCACATAGTCTTCCAAGATAAATTGTAACATTAATCTCCAAACAACATCATTTGCTCTTAATGTCTTGTATTGAAAAGTAATTAACCTAATCACATATCCTCCATGATAGGTTAATAAATTTTCATAGATAACCCCAAAATAAACTTACTCTTAATTCATAAAATCATCTACCTAAAAAGAATCTGTCAAACTAACCAGGGACTTCACATAGTCCAGTGGTAGGCGATAAATACCAGTCGCACATTGGTTGTGGGTTCGATTCCCGCATCTTTGTCCGACGTGACGGGTTGTCACACGGTCTATGTGTTGTCCTTTTTCCAAAACTACATAATTCATAAAACATTCCCCAACAACGAGATAAAATCTTTAAAAATAACTATAATGGAATTTATCCTCAATTTTATCTCACGACTTTCACTTTCCATCATTACATATAGTAACCCGTAATTACCTCAAAAGTAAGGATCATATAAACCCAAATGGTTCATTATAACTATGTCCACAAAAGAACAGATTACTATTCTTTGAATAAAATTTTCATATATCAAACATCAGGGTTACACATACTATAAAAAGTCTTCTAATGTACCCTATCATAAAAAGAGACTTTATACTCTTAAGAATTTCACCATAACTCTTGAAGCCCTTATATGATGACTTCTTACTCATTCAACATTCCTCATGATCCATTAACCATTCCTTTCAACTTATTCTGAAATACTTCTTTCCTACAAACAAAATCATGAATCATATCCTAAGATTCCAAAATAGGAAAAAAAAAGTTAAGAAATAATCCATACCTTTGATTGGTCATTTTCAATTTCTTCATCCTCAATCGGAATGACATTAGGTATTGGTAAACAAATATTTGTACAATCTTGGTGATCCCATTCCCGAAACTTCTTCATAGGACATGTGTTTTCATAATGACCATGCACACCACATTTAAAACATACAATTGATCCCTCAGAAAGAACTTCTTTACCTTTTCTCGAGTCAACTGGATGCTTCCTTTTTCCATGGCAGGTTCATGCTTTATGACCTTCATTTCCACATCTATAGAATATTTATGTCCCTTTGAAACATTTTCCTAGGTAGTTCTTTCCACATCATTGACACATAGGTTTTTGAACACACTTACCTTTATGATTATTACCTGTAGTTCTGTAACGATTTTTTCCTCGTATATATGATTCCTTATAGAAATCACCAAGGTTGAGGTGGTCAATCATGACTCTAGATAGTTGGCTAAGGCTAAACACAAAATTTCTCCTTGCAGCTCCCATATCATTCAGTTGCTCGCTCAGAAAAATGTCACAGTTTCCTTCACATCCACTGTTACTTTGGTGCCTTCTAGATCCATCCATTTACTAAAACCAAAAAGGTCAGTGTGAGTATATCAACAAAACCATCATGTACTAATGAGGAAGATAAACACTAAGGTATACTTACTTATTCACTTTATCTAAAACTATGACTCTTTCTGAAATCCTAACCATTATTGTAATGTCACTTATGCATAGAGAATACCATAACCTCTAAAGTTATCTAAACTGACCTCTGATACCAACTATAAGGCCCCAGCCTTAAAACATACTTAATCTTGAGTTATTACAAGATTACACATTGGGGATCTTTTCAAGTTTATAGTTTTAGAGAATTAGGACATAACTATTACATCACAAAGATTACAAAGTAGACACATCTACTCAGCTTCCATTTTTTTCCACAAAATAAAAACTCTTGAACCAAAGAGTCATGTCTAGTTAATTGTTTTAGACAGCCTGACATTTCTTTGATCCCATCCTTGACCCTATTCAAATTTACGTCCTGTGAAAAAAATTTCAAAAAAACATGGGATGAGCATAAAAATCTCAGTAAGGGTTATAAAAAATATGGAAAAGAAACATGAGTTCATATATACATAAGAATGAAATCATACTTTACCCATAAAAAATAGTCACTTTAACATACCTCATCAAATCATGAATAAATCATATAAATCATAAGACATAAAAGGTAACTTGAGGCATTCATAACAATCTTACGTAGGGAGTAAACCTCTTGGTTACGTTTGCAATACCCACCACAGTATATTCCCTAAATCTCTTCGTAGAAACCTTAACGTTTCACTCCTTCACGTTACCCAATGCATTGGAGAGCTATATCGGGCTCACCCTCCCATATTTTATCACAGAACCAACCGTCTTCATAACAATTCCCAAGAACCATAACATAATCTTATCACATAAATCATGCATAAAGGAAACATAACATTTCCACCTTTCAATCACAAGATATCAATACAACACATTGATATAAAAACATTATGAAAACCATTTTCAAAACCAAAATAAAAGAAATGTAAAACATGGTATTTATTTTTCTTTTAAAAAGAAGGTATGGCTTGTAGAGGAAGCCGAAACTCAAATAATGGTGACGGTGGCGGAGAAGTCATTGTCGCCGCATACGTGTGACAAAAACATTCCCTTTTGTCGTTTAGTAAACGCTTCGTATAAAAAATATTCCTTTTAAATAAACATAAAATTCAAAGGGTTTTATACACCATATAAAATAAAGTTGTGTATAAAACAAAATATTCCTCAATGAATGGAGATTGAGACGAAGTCCCATACAAAGACGGTATCCTTGGATTAAGGATAAATCAGTTACATAATTATGTGTGACAAACAAATACACGAAATATAAGTGGTTATTAAGTGTAAAAAAATCAGAGGACATTCACACATAATCATAGAACGACATATTCAAGGTGTACAAGTTTATCCCAATTAATAAAAATTGGTTTAAGATGTTCCCTTGCCAAAATTCGACAGCCTAACGGCGTCACTTCAAAATTCAGAAAAAGAGTTGACGAGAGATAAAAAGGGTATCTCATCACTTGGCCATAAAATTTACATCAATAAGGATATATAAGAACATATCCCAACATAATAGTATTTGAATTAAAAGACATAACAAAATAAGTCTTTTAAAAAGAGGAGGGTGAAAGGTTCCCTTACCGACATGGGTATCTTTCGAAACATACACCCCGTGAAAGAAGGAAAATACAACATTGATGTAAATAATAATAAATGAAAGTATATTACAGAATGAGTAAAATAATGGGAAGTAAATACACCACTCAAAGGAAATTGTGGCAAATGTAGCATAAATCTCACAGGAATAAAACTGAGATGAAAAATCCCTTACGAAAACTCGGCAGCCTAACGGCGCCACTTAAAACTTCAATAATGGATTGATGAGAGAGAATAGGGTATCTCATCATATGAACATAAAAATTACAGTAAGAGTAATATAAAATAACATCCCAATAACAATAAATATGAGCTTTAAAAGTAATGACATAAAAGAGTGTCCTTAAAAAGGAAGAGAGGAGTCGGATCCCTTACCTCGGGTCCGACTTGACTCGATCGTTCTTTAATCTCCTGAATAATAAACTTGAGTTAATTTCTACTTCCTTAAGAACCTTTTTAAAGGTCATTATCCCTATTATATCACTTATTACCATGTCATGAACATTATGTAATCATTTAAGTTAATAACGGTTGTTTTGTTGTTATTTGGTACTTGAGTCAAAAGTGAACTTATTATATTTACAAGTTGTTCACGTAGTCAAATATCCATTATCTCAATAATGATATTCATGACTTGGATATCATATATATCATATATATACAGAATATACATTTATTTATAATATTACATAATCATTTAGAGGTAAGAAATGAAATGCACCGTTCATGGAGACGGTAAGCCGTACGTACGCATGAACGCTACTTTCATTTCTATGTCATATTAATGGAATTAAAACTAAACGAGAGATATTTATATTTTTAATTCCAGAATTATATTTATCCTTTAGATGTATCATAAATCATATATATCCATTATATTTACTTATTATAGTACATTACATTTTAGGATAAGAAATGAAATGCACCATTCATGGAGACGGTAAGCCGTACGTACGCATTAACGCTACTTTCATTTCTATCTCATACATTAATGGAAAGAAAACAATAAAGTTATATTATAATTTCAGTATAAAATCATATATAATAACTTTAAATCCATCCTTTATACGTCCCACATATGGCATTAACGAATCAAATCACTTTGAGGGGGCGGTAGTCCGCACTTCCTAAAATGAAGAGATCGCATATACCCATAATGGAAGCCATAAAGGTATGCCAAAAATGAAAAATACAGAAGATTAAGTAAAACATAAAAATATTATATGTCATATATAAACATATTGACATCTTAATGGCCACCTTTGAAAGTGTTATATGAGTGTTGAACAATCATCGTTTCGTAAGGCAGAAATTCGCCATCCACAGAAACAGAATGTTCTTTAACCATTAGAAGAAGGTGTGTGTAAGTGTAGCTCAAATCCATTTTATAAAAACATCCTAGTATATTTAAGATACTGGATGTTTTACAAAATAAATGAATAAAAAGAGTTTAGGGGGTTGGAGAAGCAAAATAAAACAAAAGAGCACAAGTGAAGACGTTACCTTAAAATCGGGTAACTCCCTTTGGTTTGAACCAAAAGGGTTTCATGAAGACTTCCTGCCTATGTTAAGGATTATAGGATGAGTAGAGGGATTTGGAGAGACAAAAGGATCAGATATTGGCCGAACCAAAGGCTTGAGAGGTGTGGGAAAGGTGGTAGAGGTGGGGGCCTTTTATAAGAGGAGAGGAGGGGCACTCTTGGAAAAGTATAAAATGTTACTTTATTTTCAAATGATTTTCGAATTTTAATGGTCCCAAATTGATTTGTTTCGAGGATAAGGTGATAATGGTTCGAAATATACCCATACAATAGGTTTTGGAAATGTTTAGGTCATATATTTTACATTATCGTTTCATTTTATTTAAATCTTTTATTAATGAGGTAATCGCTGCATCATCATGATGTCATAAATAATTTAATATATTTAATGTATAAAAATTATAAAAAAAATATCATGATGTAGGAAATATTTTTAGATTTCTAATGAATATTTATAGTAAAAACTATGACTTGTATAACCCCATGTAAAAACTGTTTTAGTAAAACATCTCATGTTTGTGTCATTTTTATTTTAACTTTAAATAAAAGGCATAAATGTCATTATCATACCCAAGTGGCTCCATGGGGTACCAAAAATCGACCCATGGGTTTTCTTGGACGGACATAACTCATACAATAGGGTTAGGACAAGTTTCAAGACATTTTCAGTTTATTATAATATCATTTTTACCTTAAATCACACTAATTACCTTTAATCGCGATTAATAAAACTTAAAAGTTACTTTTCATCAAAAAATTATTTTCATCCCATTGAACCACATTTTACTTAATAATGAAAATCCTTTAACTTGGATTTTTTAAATTCAAATCACAGAAGTGGTAAAGTCCCATTTAAACGAAAAATCAAATTTTGTAACCACCACTTGTGGTTTCACTATTCATCAAAATTTGAAGTTTTTTAGAAAAATACCAAAAATTCACCCTAAGATATATTGGATATTCCGAATTCAAAAATTATGTCTATTTTACCAAATTCATGACATAGAAGTTGCATTAATTAATTTTATAATTAATTCCTACTGTCAGAGCAAATAGCGTGTTTTTATGAAACAATAAGTATCAAAAGATTGACACTAGTTTAAGTCCAATTTCAAAGTGAAATTAATTCCAATGACCACTATTGGATTAAATGGTAAAAATATATTCTAATTTTACTTTAAAAAAAATCTAAAAGATAATCTAATAATATAAATAAATTAGATTAAAAAGAGGTTTTGAATTAAAATACAACATTTTTCACTATTCATTAAAACATGAACTTTATCGGAAAGATACCAAAAATTTACATAATAAATTTTGATGTCCCGATTCTAAATAATAATTTTATTTTGTCAAATATAAGACATAAACTTGTCAAAAGTGGATTTAAAAGCGGATAACCTTCAAAAGGCGGTTAATCGACCTTTTAAAGAATATTAGACTGTCTATGCTTAAAATTGGATTCATTCGCATTTTTAATCCTCAAAAATTTATTGTAAAGAGTAAAAAATATTTGACAAACATATATAATCATTTTGTAGTTAGTTCTGTTCATTCCCTCCATTACAACGGCTAGGCATTAACTACCATTTAAAATAATATTATTTTATTATTAGAGTGAAACGTAAGATTCCCATTAAACTCATTGTTGCGTATTAGGTACACCATCGAGCATAGCATCCCCTTCAAAATAATATTAATATTTTATTCACAAATATGGATAAATATAAAGATGTCATATTCTTTATTTACCTAGGGTGTTACAATAATAATTCTCAGATGTATGTGGGAGTAAAAAAATTTATGGTAGATATATAATATATTATGTTTCTATTAGACCAAAAAATTGAAATTTTTTGGATTTTAAGGTATATGAATGTTTTTGAATGAACTGAAGTTAAAGAAAATAGTAAGGTCACAAATTCATAAAATATTATAAATGATATGTAACATATATCTATGAGGTGATGTAAAGAAATAAGAATATGAAAATGATTCATATTATTTTTTGATTCATATAGAAAATTCTCTAGAACAACTATATAAAATTAGGTTTGAAATGGGTATTATATTTGAGTACTTAAATAATATTTTATTTAATAACTCTGAGAATTTTTCAAAGGAATATGATAAAAAATTCCCTGTAATACGTAATATATTCTTTAGATAATAGATAAATTAGATAATTTGAATATGTTATGAATTAATAAATTATTGAGAATTTTATTTGGAAAGAATTATAGATGAGTCTATGATACACACTTGAATATGTAAGTTTTTTATAACAAAAATATATAATGTTATATTATATTTGAAAAATTATTCTATAAATTAATAGTGATGGTGTTGAGTAATTATTTTATTCAAATATCACTAGATAATTTATTATATATTATTTAATTAGGATAGTGAAAAAATAGGTTCTCATCATAGGTAAAAAGGTCATAACCTGAGGTGTGTTGAGAAAGAAACACCACTTGAATCTTGTTTTATGAATTTTGAGATTTATGCATCACAGGGGTAATTTTAATCCACAGTGTGTAATGATGGTGAATTCATGGGAGGGGTTCACCATATGACTAGAAATCCCACATAAGGTTCACAATGGTTTTCATGACCCCATGGTGGTAAAATTCCAAGTGTATATTCAAGAAGATTTAATGAAAAATTCCATGATTAATTGTGGAATTTCAAGGAAGAGAATGTAACCAATAATCAAGTAAGATGATGGATATATACTTGGTCAAATTTCTATTCACAAATTAAAAATTAAGAGAAAAAAATGAAATTTGTTTGTAAGAAAAAAAAATACTATTAATATTGAAGTTTCAATAGTGTGGAGATAAATATTTAGGGTATTAGTGTTTAGTGATTTGATATTCATAAGAAAAAAATTAAGGTTTTATAAGTTGTGAGCATGGATGAAAAATATGTGTTTAAAACTAAATTTTAGTGGTAACAGATCTTGAAGATGATACAAACATCTAATTCTATTTAGTTCAATTTTTGAGTGGAAGGTCTTCATTAGTTTTTAAATTATCCCATACTCTGTTACGATATTACTCACCATTTTTTGGAAATATTGGTAACCTATTAGGATTAATTAAAATTGGTGTGTTTCTATATGTTGATAAACCCTTATAGATAGTGAATGATACCACCATAATATACATGAAATTTATAATTCATTCTAGTGGAAGATATATGACTCATAATGAGACCAATCACAGTTAGGAATAGGTAACCACATTAATATCAAACCATTTAAAAAAATTCAGAGACTTGAATTCATGTTATTTATCTTACAATGGGGTATGGAATATATTTAAATTTTATTGGATCAAATCCTAACAGAACACATTGATTTATTTCTAAAAAATAAATTATAAAGTAAAACCCTCAGATTAGTTTAATAGAACACACCATGGTTTACATTTTTTTTATAGTGGAATTGTTTATCTAGTATTTAATAATAAATATTTTAAAATAAATGTTGATTTATGCCAATTGTTGAATTATCCATAAATCCATTCATAGTTTATATTAAAAATTTTAAGGTAGTTCGGTGTAATTTTATCTCTTTAATACAAAAGTAATATAGAATATATATAGAATACATGATTGGGAACATTTAAATTACGAGAATATTTGGTAGGAAAAATGAAACAATATTCATTATATTTTAAGATATTTTAACTATGATAATACTTAAAAACTCAGAATAGAATAAATAAATGTTTACCCCCTTTCATTAAATCTTTTAGTGAACTAAAATATTCAATAGATCAATTAACAGTCATAGAAAACCTTAAACTTCGAAGGATAAAATGAATATTCCAAAAACCATTGTATAGGATATATATCTTTTACAGGTGTTCATAATGATATCCCATGTATGTTTATTAAAATAATTTCAAATACAATATTTAAATGAAATATTTATCCTTATTTGATTGAATCTAAATAATATAAAAAAATTTAGATATAGTGTAAAATGAATCTTTATTTCCCTCTATCGAATGAAACAAAATTGATTGGATATAACAATTAAATTATAAATATTACAACATATCAGAGAATTGATATTTGAAATATTCATAGGAAATTATTTTTAATCCATAATTTCACAAAAATAGAGGATGTCCAAAAAAATATCAAACGATTGGAATAGGGTTAATGAACTATTCTTTAGATCTAGTAAGAATAAATAATGTTTTTAAGAATTAAATTTCACCTTTATTGATATCATAATGAATAAGAACTCATGTATCAATGGTAAATTTTTTAGTGAATACATCAAGACCAAATAAAATCTAGGGATATTTTAGGGTGACAATCATTATATATATCAATAATGGATTAAATAATAACCTCTTCTAATATCATAATTTTTTATCAAATAAATATTATTTAATGATATTAATAAAATGTGCAATCATAGTATAAATACTATCCCATTTATTAGTATAAATTTCTACCTTTATAAAAAATGATATGGGTTATTTATCCTTCCTTTATTAGATTAAAATTTATTTAAATTATTTATTCCAATAACTATATTTCAACCATTTTTTATGATATTTATCCTTATAAATTCTTTATTTGATATCAATGATATCATCAAGAATATTGTTTTAAAAAAACTTCTTATATAAGAATAATTTAATTGGTAATTTTATTTTAAAAATATTTTCTACTAGATTATACCTTTCTAATATCATCATTTAAATTGTTCAACATCTCCCAACTCAAAGACCTTATTTTAATCACTATAATTTTGAGTTTCATGTTGAGTTATTTCATGGAATGCCAAATATAATTCAATGTATATTATTTATTGATAATAAATATACAATCCTAAAAATTATTCATTGTTTTTTATTTCAAATTGATATTTTATTATTTCCAACTATTGATATGAAAAATGGTAAAATTTTGTGATTCATTTGAGTAATAATGATATACTTATAAATAAGAGAAGTAAGTTCACATATCAACCCTAAAAAAGTGAGAAAAATTCCATATTAATTTTATTATATTTCCAACCAATATCATATCTCCAAATTATTTAAAATATTAAAATAAAATTATAGTTTAAGAAACTTGTAAATTAACTTTTGACAGCCAATTGAGGTAGAATTTAAAACAATACTATCTATTTTAAAAATGGAACATAAATTAATATTTACATAAACTAATAAAATATAGATATACTTTATAATTGTTGATATAAACTTAAATTCATTCCACTCATATTTATTTGTTTTGTAGTATTTATGATCTAAAATGAAGTAAACTAAGTATTTACAACTTATATTTCCAAGATAAATAGTTTTTTTATCATACATTAAAAATTGATATCCTGTGTAATTTATTTTAATTGATCTACATATTCTATAATACATATGATTTAATGTTATGAGAAATAAATCCACATCCATGTATATTCTACATGAGAAGTTTAATATTTTCAAACTAAATGATAGGTTATGTAATGCCAAGAAGGGTATGATTGTCAATATTGATGATGCATAAAAGGGATAATGAGATATCATTATTATTTACACCTTTAAAATTATAAAATAATGAATTTATTTTTAATAATGATTTCCTACTAGTTTTTTCACTAATATTTGTGTCAACATGGGTCATAGGTCTATCCCTTCAACCTCATCATTTCCTCTAAAATATATTCACATTATTATCATTTTCTTCAATCTATCATTTTCAAGGAGTCTTTATCAATATAATGAACACCACTCATTTAAACTTAATTAGGTCCATTAAATTTATTAATTCTCCAAAGAAGGTTATTTAAACTATTTAGACACAAATCCTCTTCATTAAAAATATTCATTCTTGATTTGTTCCTAGGTGTGACTTGGATAAATAAAACATTCATATCATTAACATAATAAAACTGGAATGATAAAATTTTTAATGTATTCTAATTAAGAAACTATTTTTCTTTAGTAATGGGTTTTAAAAATTTTAAAATAACATCTTGTATGTCATTAAATAATTTATTTTCATTATGCTACTTTTTAATTATGGTATAGATTCTATTTGGTTATATGTTTTTAGTTATTTTCCCATAATTAGATATAACTACTATTATCTCATCATCAGGACTCAAATGACCAGGTTCTTAATTTTTCAAGGAGATCTATATGGACAAGATTTAATAACTAATTCATCACTCACCTCAAACTCTATCACACCAAATTTAGTGTGTTTGGTAATTTTGATGACTTTATACGAATTAAAAGTTGTGATGTCATATAAATTCCCCTTAATATTAAAAAATAAATATTCATTCTCAAAATTAATTTTCATCTTTCATAAACAATATTATATTTGGTTCTCAATCAATTAAAAGAGAGTTTCCCAATAATATTGTACTAAATAAAAAATTAATGAATCATTTCTTAATGAATAGTAATATTTCTGTTATCTGCAATGGTTTCTATATCAACTAACTCTTCCAATGTTATATAAAATATATTTAAATTATTATCCATTAAATTTTCTCATACATTGATTTCTTAGTTTCATTGTCTATTTTAATATGCACTCTTGTTGAAGGGAATATGCCTCAATATATTTTAGAATTCTAATAAAACTATTTAAGACCATAAATCTCATACCAAATCCATTATTTATCATTCATAAAAATAAAGGTATCACAGTTGAGGTAGAATTTTTAAATTTTAATAATTCTCCTCTTTAATTAAATGTATTCAAAATCACAAAACATATTTCTTAAAAAATTATAGTTTGAATTGTGTGAATTTATTCTCACCCAATTATAATAACCCCCTTTTATATTTACCCTAAAATTAAACTAACTAACTTAAAGTGTTTATTAATATATCAATGGATTATAACCTCTTTATAGGATTATACACTATCATTTAATAATTTTAAAGATATATCCTTTTGAAATTATTACATTATAATATCAAATATAAAGAACCCTATATTTCTAATAATTATAATAATTAAATAATGAATCGTATTTTATAATAGGCCTTTCATGTCAAATATCAATAATAACGAAATCATCTCCATCACTACATCAATATTCATAGAAACCACAAATGATTTAAATGATTGCATAAATTATATAGGTCTTAATACCCACTATAGTAAGAAAATTCATAAAATTTTGAATTTATATTATAAAACTTATAATTATTAAGGACATCATCTATATCATCCATCTCTTATTTATCTATTATCATAATCATAAAATATTAGTCTTCCAAAACTCCATAGTTAATCACATACAAAATATAATATTAAAAAATATAATATTCTGGGTTTTTACTATTATATGTAAATCCATTAATAATAAGACATTAACCAACACCTATATTAGTGGAAGGAAAGAAATACCACTATGACCCACCTCCAAGTATAAAATAATAATAATAATAATATTAATAAGTAAAATAATAAAAATGGTAAATAATATTCATAGAATATATCACCCATCATATTAAAAAGAATTTCTCTTATATAGAATTATATGAATGAAAAAAAGACCAGCTGACCCACTCACACGTTGATTAATAAATCAATAAGGGGTGTCTACCTAAATCATGTGATCTCAAAAAATAAGTATAAAATAAAAATTTTATATAATTATATAATTATATGACGTTTCGTAAAAAATAATGTTATTATGAATGGTTAAAAATATAATAAATTTCTATCTAACAACTCAGGTTGTAATATACTCTTTAAAATAAGGTATAACACGCCTATAAAAATGAGATATTTAACCCACAAACATTTTTTGTATTTTGAAATTGACATGATTTAAAAACTATCATATGAACATAATTATTAATAATCATGTAATAATATTACTAATCACTAAAGGTTCAATATCAAATAAAATGGAAAATATTCATTAGGGAAATACATGGTAAACTAACATGGTAATCTAACTATCTTCTTAAACATGAAGTATTTAGTTTCCCTAATTGGTAAAAATTCATAGTTAATATAAGTAGTTATTAAACCATAAACCATACAATGTATTCTATATTATTCATGTAATGACCCATGTAATTACATGTTTTTTGAATAAAGGTATAGTTAACACATAAAGGATTTAGATCTGAAAAAAAAAATATTTTCTATAATTTTACTACAGTAAAGGAACTTCTGGATGGATTTCATTGGAAAAAATGTTTACAGGTGTAAATGTGGATAATGAGTCTTAATGTGAAATCATTAATGTCATGTAAGTGGTTGATCCTTGATGAGATATTAAAATCCCATAATAATCTTGGTTAAATCCCACTATGGGTCCATTGGTAGTCTTCCAGGGCTCTTGAAGACCTCTAGATAGTCTATGAGGGTCCACAAAAATTTTGACGGTGGAATCCAACCCATACCTATGTAGTATTATTTTTATATTATATGTGGTTTTTATAAAATATCCTTAAATAGTTTTCAATCCCGATCATTTTATATTAGAAAAACTGAACTCTATTACCTCTTCTCTAATAATATTTCACATTAGTAATCCTTATTTGTTTGTAAGGTATATTCATATCATTTAAAGGTTTAATCCACTCCCACTTTCTAATTTCAACATCAGTACCTTAAATCTCTTTTTTATATTCTTTTAGAATAAGGATTTTATTTTTGATTTCAATAGATCATGGTGATGCTTGTCCTAAGTGAAATTTTGTTTTTGAATGGATGATATAGGACACCAGGTAAGGACAAAAACACATCATTTTTTCACCATTTAAATATATGTTAGTTTCATAATGAGATATATTAGGTGTTACATTAATTTTATTTCAAATTGATAATTGACTAAGTATCAAATATTTTTCTGTCTCATTTAGAGTTGTTGAGAGAATATAATGGACTATATACGCATTTTTGTCTTTATTATTAATGATTTTATGTCACAAAACTACATTGGATTAATCATTAAAATTTTAATTATTTATGATAAGTTTATTATAAGTGTTTATCATATAATTTTATGTGACCAGTGGATTAAGATATGATATTTAGTTCTCATGAATAATAATTACATATTTCAATGGATTTGGATGATAATTAATCAAGTTATTCACTATAAGGCACCATCCTTAAACCTTACTTAATCCTGAGTTATTACAAGATTACACATTGAGGATCTTTTCAGGTTTAGAGTTTTAGAGAATTAGATCATAAAACTTGCATTACATTCCACATTTAAACAAAGTGGTTACATAAAATATAGTATTCATTTTTCCATCAGCAGAAACATATTTAAAATAAAACAAAGCATGGATTATTTCTTGACACTTCCTTGACACTATCATCATATCATGTACCCTTCCCTTGACCTGTGAAAAACATTTCAAAAACTTGGGATGAGCATAAAAAGCTCAGTAAGGGATATAAAAATATGGAAAGGAAACATGAGTACATGTATACATAAGAATGAAATCATACTTTACCCATAAAACATAAGCACTTTAACATACCTCATAAAATCATGAATAAATCATAGAAATCATAAGACATAAAGGTAAATTGAGACATTCATAAGATTCTTACGTAGGGAGTAACCCTCTTGGTTATGTTTGGAATACCCACCACTGTATATTCCCTAAATCTCTTCGAAGAAACCTTAACGTTTCACTCCTTCGCGTTACCCAATTCATTGGAGAGCTATATCGAGCTCACCGGCCCTTAGTTTATCACAGAACCACCCATCTTCATAATAATGCCCAAGAACCTCAACATAATCGTATCACATAAAACATGCATAAAGGAAACATAACATTTCCACCTTTCAATCACAAGATATCAATATAACACATTGATATAAAAACATCATGAAAACCATTTTCAATACCAAAATAAAAGAAAAATTAAAACATGGTATTTATTTTTCTTTTAAAAGGAAGGTATGGCTTGTAGAGGAAGCCGAAACTCAAATAACGGTAACGGCGGTGGAGAATTAGTTGTCACTGCATACGTATGAAAAAAAACATTCCCTTTTTTTCGTTTAGTAAAATGCTTCGTATAAAAAATATTCCTTTTGGATAAACGTAAAAGTCAAAGGGGTTTATACACTGTATAAAAGAAGGTTATGTATAAAACAAAATATGCCTCAATTAAAGGAGATTGAGATTAAGTCCCATACCAATTTGAAGCTTTTAACATTTTAAACCATTAATATCCATATAAATAAATCCTTAAAACCATTTTGAAAACATGGATATTAATGAGAAATATTTATAACAATAAATCATTAAAACATTTAAAACGATATTTTAGTTAAAGTGTTTTTAACAAAATGAGAGACACTTGAATACAATAATTGAGGAATAACATTTAATTAGAACTTTATAATATCATGAGAATATAGGGATTCATTATATAATATTCCAAAGGACAGTATATACACCATATAAGAGTTAACAGGTGCATAAAAACAATGAAGTCTCAAAAGAATTGTAAAATGAGATGAAATCCATAATAAAGAAGGTATCCTTAAATCAAGGATAAATAAATCTCATAATTATGTGTAACAAATATAAATACACCCAATATAAGTGGATATTGAGTGTAAAATAGTCAAAGGTCATTCAGACATATTCAAAGGATGACAAATTCAATAACTACATGTTGAACCCAAAGAAATCGAAATTGGGTTAAGAAGTTCCCTTGGTAAAATTCGACAGCCTAACGGCGTCACATAAAATTTTAGAAAAAGAGTTTATGAGAGAGATAAAGGGTATCTCATCACTTGGACATAAAATTTAAATCAATAATGATATGGAAGAACATATCCCAACATTACAATATGTAAATTAAAAGACCCAACAAAAGAAGTCTTTTAAAAAGAGGAGTGTGAAAGATTCCCTTACCGACATGGGTATCTTTCGAAACATACACCCCATGAAAGAAGGACAATACAACATTGATGTAAATACTCATAAAAAAATTATATTACACAAAGAGTATAATAATGGGCAGTACATATACCACTCAATGGAAATGGTGGCAAATGTAGCACAAATCTCACAGGAATAAAAGTGAGATGAAAAATCCCTTACGAAAACTCAGCAGCCTATCGGCGCCACTTAAAACATCAAAAAATGGATTGATGAGATCAAATAGGGTCTCTAAACATATTAAAATAAAATTTACAGCAAGGGAAATATAAAATAACATCCCCAAACATAACAAAGAGGAGCTTAAAAGAAGTGACATAAAGGAGAGTACTTAAAAAGAAAGAGAGAGGTTAGATCTCTTACGAAAATTCGGCAGCCTAACGGCGCCACTCAAAACATCCAAAATGGATTGATGAGAGAAAATAAGGTCTCTCATAATATGAACATAATAATTAATGTAGGATTAATATAAAAGAACATCCCAATCATAAGAAAGATGAGCTTAAAAGAAATGACATAAAAGAGTGTACTTAAAAAGAAAGAGAGGAGTAGGATCCCTTACCTCGGGTCCGACTTGACTCGATCGTTCGTTAATCTCCTGAATAATAAAATTGAGTTAATTTCTACTTCCATAAGAACCTTTTTCATGTTCATTATTCCTTTTATATCACTTATTTCCATGTTATAAACATTATGTAATCATTTGAGTTAATAATGTTTGTTTTGTCGATATTTGGTTCTTAAGTCGAAAGTGGACTTCTTACAATTACATGTTGTTCGTGTGGTAAAAGGTTCATTATATCCAGAATTATATTCATGATTTGGATATCATATATATCATATGTATCCAGAATATACATGTATTTATAATATTACATAACATTTAGAGTTAAGAAATGAAATGCACCATTCATGGAGACGGTAAGTCGTACGTACGCATGAATGCTACTTCCATTTCTATTTCATATATAATGGAATTAAAACATAATGATACATAATAGTGTTTTAATTGTAGTATTTTATAATATATAATATCATTAATTATATCATTTATATATACCACATATGGTATTAACGAATCAAATCACTTTGAGGGGGCGGTAGCCCGCACTTCCTTAAATGAAGATATCGCGTTTACCCATAATGGAAACCATAAAGGTATGCCATAAATGAAAAATACATAAGCTTAAGTAAACCATAAACATATTAGATATCATATATAAATATAGTGTCATATTAATGGCCACCTTTGAAGGTGTTAGAATAATGTTGAACAATCATCGTTTCGGGAGGCAGAAATTCGCCATCCAGGGAAACAGTATGTTCTTTAACCATTAGATGTAGGTGTGTGTAAGTGTAGCTAGAATCCTTCTTATAACAACATCCTATTATATTTAAGATACTGTATTTGCTACAAAATAAATGAATAAAAAGATTTTAGGGGGTTGGAGAAGCAAAATAAAACAAAAGGACACAAGTGAAGACATTACCTTTAAATCGGGTAACTTCCTTTGATTTGAGCTCAAAGGCTTACTTGTAAAGGATTATTCCAAACATGAGGCTTCAAGGAGTTAGAGAGGGATGTGGAGAGATGAAATGGTCAGGGTTTGTCCAATCCAAAGGCTTTGGAAGTGTGTGTAAAGAGGTAGAGGTGGGGTCCTTTTATAAGAGGAGAGGAGGGGCACTCTTGGAAAGGTATAAAATGTAACTTTATTTTCAAATGAGTTTCGGATTTTAATGGTCCCACATTGATTTGTTTCAGAGATAAGGTGATAAGGGTTCGAAATCCACCCATCCAATAGGTTTTGGACATGTGTAGGTCTTATATTTTACATTGTCTTTCCATTTTATTTAAATTGCTAAATAATGAGGTCATCGCTGCATCATCATGATGTCATAAATAATTTAATTTATTTAATGTCAAAAAATTATAAAAAACTACTATGATTTAGGAAATATTTTTATCTTTATAATGAATATTTATAGTCCAAAATATAATTTATGTATACAAAATTAAAAATATTTTACTTAGGTGATACATTCTTTGTTACATTTAACATTCTTTAAAAAAAAGATAAAACGTCACTTTCTCACAAAAGTGATTCCATGGGGCCCCCAAGTTTGGCACAAGGCATCCCATGGTCGGCCATGAGACAACCAGTAGCCTTAGTCCACATTTTGTTGTCATTTATTATTATTATGATATTATCTTATTATCTTTAACTACCTGATTACTCATTAATCAAGATAATTAAAGATAATTACCGTCGTTACTATTCATAATGTCCAAAAACAAAAGAGTCTTAATTACATAATTTGGCCCTTCTGATTCCAAATATATAATCCATTTTACCAAATTCCAAACACATAAATTTCAATAATTAATTTAAAAAAAACTTCCCATTGTCAAAACAAATAGTGGGTTTTTTAGAAACAATATTTATGAAATGTTTGGCACTTGTTTATGCTTAATTCCAAAGTGAAATTAATCCCAATGACCATCATTGAATTACATGGTAAAAATATATTCTAATTAAACTTTAAAACAAATTAAAAAGTTAATATAACCATATAATTAAATTATATGAAAAAGCAGTTTTGATGTAAAATGCATTATTTTTCACTATTCATTGAAAAATGAACATTGTCAGAAAAATACAAAAAATTAACCCAAGGTAAATTTCAATGTCCCAATCATAAATAATATGTTTATTTTGAAAAATAGAGCTTATAAAATTTTCAAAAAGTGGATTTAAAAGGGGTTCGCCATCAAAAGGCGGTTAATAGACCTTTTAAAGAATATTAGAATGTTTACGCTTAAAAACTCGATTAATTTTCATTTTTAATCCTATAACATTTATTGTAAAGAGTAAAAATATTTGAAAAACATATATAATCATTTTTTAGTTAGTTCTATTCATTCCCGCCATTACAACGGCTAGGCGTTAACTACCATTTAAAATAATATTATTTTATTATTAGACTGCAACGTAAGATTCCCAAGAAACTCGTTGTTGCGTATTGGGTACGCCATCGAGCATAGAATCCCCTTTAAAGTAATATTAATATTTTATTCACAAATATGGATAAATATAAAGATTTCATATTCTTTATTTACCTGGGGTGTTACATCCTTCCCTCATTTTGGGAATTGCGTCCTCGCAATTTTAAAATTGGGCTTGGAAACATCCTTGAAAGTCCCACATCGGAACAAGAGTCGGTAAAACAATCACTTTAAAATAAAGAAATATAAGTACAAAGGTCACCCAAGGTAACCCATACTAGGATTCCAAGTATGAAAATATGGACATGGAGGAAAAAAACAAAGGGTCGTGTTCTGATGGAGAGTGATAGAAAACATGTTTAGGAGAAAGTTAACCACAAGAAAATCAAAAACTTGTGATGGGTTAAACGGTATTTGATTCCCCAGTACGAAAAGATAATAGAAAACATTTTTGTTTTAAGTTAATTTTTATTGAGGAATTTATTCAAAAGGAAAAATAATCACTTATCATGTTGACTTTCAACTTTTATTAGATTCCTTACACAAACTCATATTTTCTCCAAAAGATGAGTATTTAGGAAGACTTGTTCACATTAAGAGTACTATACTCAACTTCTAGAGAATCACCTAATCCAAAAAAGAGAACTATATACTTCCCATGTCTTTAGACTCTAACCAAAACCACAACCAAAAAGGTTAGTACAAGATCAGATAATCCAGAAAAGGATAACCCTTTATAAAAATAAATAAAATATTCTTAATATCCAAAAATTTTCCAACAAAACCCAAAGTTCAACAAGGACCATTCGATAAACAATTTTTCCATAAAATTATTCAAAGTAAACCAAGCTAAGATTGAAACCCAAATATTTGAAGGATCTATTCACATTGTTTTCTAAGTTAAATTGTAACATTTATCTCCAAACAACATCAGTTGCTCTTAAAGTCTCATATTGAAAAGTAATTAACCTAATCACATATCCTCTATGATAGGTTAATAAATTTCCATAGATACCCCAAAATCAACTTACTCTTAATTCCTAAAATCATCTAACTAAAAAGAATCATTCAAACTAACTAGGAACTTCACGTAGTCCAGTGGTAGGTGATAAATACCAGTCGCACTTTGGTTGTGGGTTCGATTCCCGCAGCTTTGTCCGACGCGACGGGTTGTCACACGGTCTGCGTTTTGTCCTTTTTCCAAAACTATATAATTTTAAAACATTCCCCAAAACGTGAAAAAATCTTCAAAAATGATCATAACATATTTTAACCTCAAGTTTATCTCATGCCTTTCATTTTCCATCATATCATATAATAACCCATAATTACCTCAAAAGTAAGGATCATATAAACTCTAATGGTTACCTTTATAATTATTACCTGAACTTCCACATCAATTGGTCATCTCGTACATGATGCATTACAGAACATACCAAGGTTCAAGTGGTTGATCATGAATCTTGGATAGTTGGTTTAGAACAACCACGAGTTTCCTCATTGAATCCCCCATTTTATCTAGTATCTTAATCAGAGAACCACCACAGTTTCCTTCAAACCTGTAGTCACTTTGGTGCCTTCCAGATCCATCCATTCACTAAAAACAGAAATGTCAGTGTGAGTATATCAATAAAACCATCATGTACTAATGACGAAGGTAAACACTAAGATATACATACTCATTCACTTTATCTAAAACTAGGACTCTTTCTGAAATCCTAACCATTATGGTAATGTCACTTGTGCTTAGAGAATACCTTAACCTCTAAAGTTATCTAAACCGACCTCTGATACCAACTATAAGGCCCCATCCTTAAACCTTACTTAATCTTGAGTTATTACAAGATTACACATTGAGGATCTTTTCAGGTTTAGAGTTTTAGAGAATTCGATCATAAAACTTGCATTACATTCCATATTTAAACAAAGTGGTTACATAAAAGATAGTATGCATTTTTCCCATCAACAGAAACAGATTTAAAAAAAAACAAAGCATTGATTCTTTCTTGACACATCCTTGACACTATCATCATATCATGTACCCTTCCCTTGACCTGTGAAAAACATTTCAAAAACTTGGGATGAGCATAAAAAGATCAGTAAGGGATATAAAAATATGTAAAGGAAACATGAGTACATGTATACATAAGAATGAAATCATATTTTACCCATAAAACATAATCACTTTAACATACCTCATAAAATCATGAATAAATCATAGAAATCATAAGACATAAAGGTATCTTGAGGCATTCATAACATTATTACGTAGGGAGTAACCCTCTTGGTTACGTTTGGAATACCCACCACTGTATATTCCCTAAATCTCTTCGGAGAAACCTTAACGTTTCACTCCTTCGTGTTACCCAATGCATTGGAGAGCTATATCGGGCTCACCTACCCTTAGTTTATCACGGAACCACCTGTCTTCATAATAATTCCCAAGAACCTCAACATAATCGTATCACATAAAACATGCATAAAGCAAACATAACATTTCCACCATTCAATCACAAGATATCAATAAAACACATTGATATAAAAATATTATGAAAACAATTTTCAATACCAAAATAAAAGAAAGTTAAAACATGGTATTTATTTTTCTTTTAAAAAGAAGGTATGGCTTGTAGAGGAAGTAGAAACTCAAATAACGGTCACGGTGGCGGAGAAGTTGTTGTCGCTGAATACGTACGACAAAAACATTCCCTTTTGTCGTTTAGTAAAACGCTTCGTATAAAAAAGATTCCTTTGGGATAAACGTAAAAGTCAAAGGGGTTTATACACCGCATAAAAGAAGGTTGTGTATAAAACAAAATATGCCTCAATGAAAGGAGATTGAGACGAAGTCCCATAACACTTTGAAGCTTTTAACATTTTAAACCATTAATATCCATATAAATAAATCCTTAAAACCATTTTGAAAACATCGATATTAATGAGAAATATTTAATACAATAAATCATTAGAACATTTAAAACGATATTTTAGTTAAAGTGTTTTTTACAAAATGAGAGACACTTGAATACAATAATTGAGGAATAACATTTAATTAGAACTTTATAATATCATGAGAATAGAGGGATTCATGATATAATATTACAAAGGACAGTATATACACCATATAAGAGTGAACTGGTGCATAAAAACAATGAAGTCTCAATAGAAATGTAAAATGAGATGAAATCCATAATAAAGAAGGTATCCTTAAATCAAGGATAAATAAATCTCATAATTATGTGTGACAAATATAAATACACTCAATATAAGTGGATATTGAGTGTAAAACAGTCAATGGTCATTCACACATATTCAAAGGATGACATATTCAATAACTACATGTTGAACCCAAAGAAATCGAAATTGGGTTAAGAAGTTCCCTTGGTAAAATTCGACAGCCTAACGGCGTCACATAAAATTTTAGAAAAAGAGTTTATGAGAAGAATAAAGGGTATCTCATCACTTGGAAATAAAATTTAAATCAATAATTATATTGAAGAACATATCCCAACAATACAATATGTAAATTAAAAGACCTAACAAAAGAAGTCTTTTAAAAAGAGGAGTGTGAAAGGTTCCCTTACCGACATGGGAATCTTTCGAAACATACACCCCATGAAAGAAAGACAATACAACGTTGATGTAAATACTCATAAACAAAATTATATTACACAAAGAGTAGAATAATGAGAAGTACATATACCACTCAAAGGAAATGGTGGCCAATGTAGCACAAATCTCACAAGAATAAAAGTGAGATGAAAAATCCCTTACGAAAACTCAGCAGCCTATCGGCGCCACTTAAAACTTCCAAAAATGGATTGATGAGAAAAAATAGGGTCTTTCAACATATTACAATATAATTTACAGAAAGAGAAATTTAAAATAACATCCCCCAACATAACAAATAGGAGCTTAAAATAAGTGACATAAAAAAGAGTACTTAAAAAGAAAGAGAGAGGTTAGATCTCTTACGAAAATTCGGCAGCCTAACGGCGCCACTAAAAACTTCCAAAATGGATTGATGAGATAAAATAGGGTCTCTAATAATATGAACATAAGAAGTAAAGTGGTATTAATATAAAAGAACATCCCAATCATAAGAAAGATGAGCTTAAAAGGAATGACATAAAAGAGTGTACTTAAAAAGAAAGAGAGGAGTATGATCCATTACCTCGGGTCCGACTTGACTCGATCGTTCTTTAATCTCCTTAATAATAAAATTGAGTTAATTTATACTTCCATAAGAACCATTTTCATTTTCATTATTCCTTTTATATAACTTATTTCCACGTTATAAACATTATGTAATCATTTAAGTGAATAATGTTTGTTTTGTCGATATTTGGTTCTTAAGTTGAAAGTGAACCTCTTACAATTACATGTTGTTCGTGTGGTCAAAGGTTCATTATATCCAGAATTATATTCATGATTTGGATATCATATATATCATATGTATCCAGAATATACATTTATTTATAATATAACATAACATTTAGAGTTAAGAAATGAAATGCACTGTTCATGGAGACGGTAAGCAGTATGTACGCATGAACGCTACTTCCATTTCTATTTCATATTTAATGGAATTAAAACATAATGATACGTAATAGTATTTTAATTAAAGTATGGTATAATATATAATATCATTAATTATATCCTTTATATGTACCACATATGGTATTAACGAATCGAATCACTTTGAGGGGGCGGTAGTCCACACTTCCTTAAATGAAGATATCGCATTTACCCATAATGGAAACCATAAAGGTATGCCATAAATGAAAAATACATAAGCTTATGTAAAACATAAACATATTAGATATCATATATAAATATAGTGTCATATTAATGGCCACCTTTGAAGGTGTTAGAATAATGTTGAACAATCATCGTTTCGGGAGGCAAAAATTCGCCATCCACGGAAACAGTATGTTCTTTAACCATAGATGTAGGTGTGTGTAAGTGTAGCTCGAATCCTTCTTATAACAAAATCCTAGTATATTTCAGATACTGTATTTTCTAGAAAATAAATTAATAAAAAGAGTTTAGGGGGTTGGAGAAGAAAAATAAAACAAAAGGACACAAGTGATGACATTACCTTTAAATCGGGTAACTTCCTTTGATTTGAGCTCAAAGGCTTCCTTGTAAAGGATTATGCCAAAAGTGAGGCTTCAAGTAGTTATAGAGGGATTTGTAGAGATGAAATGTTCAGGTTTTGTCTGAGCCAAAGGCTTTGGAAGTCTGTGTAAAGAGGTAGAGGTGGGGGCCTTTTATAAGAGGAGAGGAGAGGCACTCTTGGAAAGGTATAAAATGTAACTTTATTTTCAAATGAGTTTCAGATTTTAATGGCCCCACATTGACTTGTTTCGGGGATAAGGTGATAAGGGTTCAAAATACACCCATCCAATAGGTTTTGGACATGTTTAGGTCTTATATTTTACATTATCCTTCCATTTTATTTAAATTGTTAAATAATGATGTCATCGATGCATCATCATGATGTCATAAATAATTTAATTTATTTAATGTCTAAAAATTATAAAAAAAATACTATGATGTAGGAAATATTTTTATATTTATAATGAATATTTATAGTCCAAAATATCATTTATGTAGACAAAATTAAAAATATTTTACTTAGGTGATACATTCTTTGTTACATTTAACATTCTTTAAAAATAAAAAGATAAAAAGTCACTTTCTCACAAAAGTGATTCCATGGGGCCCCCATGTTTGACACAAGGCATCCCATGGTTGGCCATGAGACAACTAGTAGCCTTAGTCCACATTTTTTTGTCATTTATTATTATTATGATATTATCTTATTATCTTTAACTACCCGATTACTCATTAATCAAGATAATTATAGATAATTACCGTCGTTACTATTCATAGAGCCCAAAAACAAAAGAGTCTTAATTACATAATTTGGACCTTCTGATTCCAAATATGTAATACATTTTACCAAATTCCAAACACATAAATTGCAATAATTAATTTAAAAAAAACTTCCCATTGTCAAAACAAATAGCGGGTTTTTTAGAAACAATATTTATGAAAAGTTTGGCACTTGTTTATGCCTAATTTCAAAGTGAAATTAATCCCAATGACCATCATTGAATTACATGGTAAAAATATATTCTAATTAAACTTTAAAACAAATTAAAAATTTAATATAACCATATAATTAAATTATATGAAAAAGCAGTTTTGATGTAAATTGCAGTATTTTTCACTATTCATTGAAAATTGAACATTGTCAGAAAAATACCAAAAATTAACCCAAGGTAAATTTCAATGTCCCAATCATAAATAATATGTTTATTTTGAAAAATAGAGCTTATAAAATTTTCAAAAAGTGGATTTAAAAGGGGTTCTCCATCAAAAGGCGGTTAATCGACCTTTTGAAGAATATTAGAATGTTTACGCTTAAAAACTCGATTCTTTTGAATTTTTAATCCTATAACATTTATTGTAAAGAGTAAAAATATTTGACAAACATATATAATAATTTTTTAGTTAGTTATATTCATTCCGGCCATTACAACGGCAAGGCGTTAACTACCATTTAAAATAATATTATTTTATTATTAGAGTGCAACGTAAGATTCCCAAGAAACTCGTTGTTGGGTATTGGGTACGCCATCGAGCATAGAATCCCCTTTAAAGTAATATTAATATTTTATTCACAAATATGGATAAATATATAGATTTCATATTCTTTATTTACCTGGGGTGTAACATCCTTCCCTCATTTTGGGAATTGCGTCCTCACAATTTTAAAATTGGGCTTAGAAACATCCTTGAAAGTCCCACATCGGAACAAGAGTCGGTAAAACAGTCACTTTAAAATAAAGAAACATAAGTACAAAGGTCACCTGAGTTAACCCATACTAGGATTCCAAGTATGAAAATATGGACATGGAGGAAAAAAACATAGGGTCATGTTCTGATGGAGAGTGATAGAAAACATGTTTAAGAGAAAGTTAACCACAAGAAAATCACAAACTTGTGATGGGTTAAACGGTATTTGATTCCCCAGTACGAAAAGTTAATAGAAAACATTTTTGTTTTAAGTTACTTTTTATTGAGGAATTTATTCATAAGGAAACATAATCACTTATCATGTTGACTTTGAACTTTTAGTAGATTCCTTACACAAACTCATATTTTCTCCAAAAGATGAGTATTTAGGAAGACTTGTTCACCTTAAGAGTACTATACTCAACTTCTAGAGAATCACCTAATCCAAAAAAGAGAACTATATACTTCCTATGTCTTTAGACTCTAACCAAAACCAAAACCAAAAAGGTTAGTACAAGATCAGATACTCCAGAAAAGGATAACCCTTTATAAAAATAAAAAAAAATATTCTTAATCTCCAAAATTTGTCCAACAAAACCCAAAGTTCAACGAGGACCATTCGATAAACAATTTGTCCATAAAATTATTCAAAGTTAACCAAGCTAAGATTGAAACCCAAATATTTTATGGATTTATTCACATAGTCTTCCATGTTAAATCGTAACATTTATCTCCAAACAACATCAGTTTCTCTTAAAGTCTCATATTGAAAAGTAATTAACCTAATCACATATCCTCTATGATAGTTTAATAAATTTCCATAGATACCCCAAAATCAACTAATTCTTAATTCCTAAAATAATCTAACTAAAAAGAATCATTCAAACTAACCAGGGACTTCACGTAGTCCAGTGGTAAGCAATAAATACCAGTCGCACTTTGGTTGTGGGTTCGATTCCCACAGCTTTGTCCGACGCGACGGGTTGTCACACGGTCTCCGTGTTGTCCTTTTTCCAAAACTATATAATTTTATAACATTCCCCAAAACGTGAAAAAATCTTCAAAAATGATCATAACATATTTTAACATCAAGTTTATCTCATGCCTTTCATTTTCCATCATATCATATAATAACCCATAATTACCTCAAAAGTAAGGATCATATAAACTCAAATGGTTTCCTTTATAATTATTATCTGAACTTCCACATCAATTGGTCATCTCGTACATGATGCATTACAGAACATACCAAGGTTCAAGTGGTTGATCATGACTCTTGGATAGTTGGTTTAAAACAACCACGAGTTTCCTCATTGAATCCCCCATTTTATCTAGTATCTTAATCAGAGAACCACCACAGTTTCCTTCAAACCTGTAGTCACTTTGGTGCCTGCCAGATCCATCCATTCACTAAAAACATAAATGTCAGTGTGAGTATATCAACAAAACCATCATGTACTAATGACGAAGGTAAACACTAAGATATACATACTCATTCACTTTATCTAAAACTAGGACTCTTTCTGAAATCCTAACCATTATGGTAATGTCACTTGTGCTTAGAGAATACCCTAACCTCTAAAGTGCTCTAAACCGACCTCTGATACCAACTATAAGGCCCCAACCTTAAACCTTACTTAATCTTGAGTCATTACAAGATTACACATTGAGGATCTTTTCAGGTTTAGAGTTTTAGAGAATTAGATCATAAAACTTGAATTACATTCCACATTTAAACAAAGTGGTTACATAAAAGATAGTATACATTTTTCCCATCAACAGAAACATATTTAAAATAAAACAAAGAATGGATTCTTTCTTAACACATCCTTGACACTATCATCATATCATGTACCCTTCCTTTGACCTGTGAAAACATTTCAAAAACTTGGGATGAGCATAAAAAGCTCAGTAAGGGATATAAAAATATGTAAAGGAAACATGAGTACATGTATAAATAAGAATGAAATCATACTTTACCCATAAAACATAATCACTTTAACATACCTCATAAAAACATGAATAAATCATAGAAATCATAAGACATAAAGGTATCTTGAGGCATTCATAACATTCATACGTAGGGAGTAACCCTCTTGGTTACGTTTGGAATACCCACCACTGTATATTCCCTAAATCTCTTCAGAGAAACCTTAACGTTTCACTCCTTCATGTTACCCAATGCATTGGAGAGCTATATCGGGCTCACCTGCCCTTAGTTTATCACGGAACCACCCGTCTTCATAATAATGCCCAAGAACCTCAACATAATTGTATCACATAAAACATGCATAAAGGAAACATAACATTTCCACCTTTAAATCACAAGATATCAATACAACACATTGATATAAAAACATTATGAAAACCATTTTCAATACCAAAATAAAAGAAAGTTAAAACATGGTATTTATTTTTCTTTTAAAAAGAAGGTATGACTTGTAGAGTAAGTCGAAACTCAAATAACGGTCACGGTGGCGGAGAAGTCGTTGTCGCCACATACGTACGACAAAAACATTCCCTTTTGTCCTTTAGTAAAACGCTTCGTATAAAAAAGATTCCTTTTGGATAATCGTAAAAGTTAAAGGGGTTTATACACCGTATAAAAGAAGGTTGTGTATAAAACAAAATATGCCTCAATGAAAAGATATTGAGACGAAGTCCCATACCACTTTGAAGATTTTAACATTTTAATCCATTAATATCCATATAAATAAATCCTTAAATCTATTTTGAAAACATGGATATTAATGAGAAATATTTAATACAATAAATCATTAGAACATTTAAAATGATATTTTAGTTAAAGTGTTTTTAACAAAATGAGAGACACTTGAATACAATAATTGAGGAATAACATTTAATTAGAACTTTATAATATCATTAGAATAGAGGGATTCATGATATAATATTCCAAAGTACATTATATACACCATATAAGAGTGAAATGGTGCATAAAAACAATGAAGTCTCAATATAAATGTAAAATGAGATGAAATCCATAATGAAGAAGGTATCCTTAAATCAAGGATAAATAAATCTCGTAATTTTGTGTGAAAAATATAAATACACCCAATATAAGTGGATATTGAGTGTAAAACAGTTAAAGGTCATTCACACATATTCAAAGGATGACATATTCAATAACTACATGTTGAACCCAAAGAAATCGAAATTGGGTTAAGAAGTTCCCTTGGTAAAATTCGACAGCCTAACGACGTCACATAAAATTTTAGAAAAAGAGTTGATGAGAGAGATAAAGGGTATCTCATCACTTGGACATAAAATTTACATCAATAATGATATATAAGAACATATCCCAACATGACAATATGTAAATTAAAAGACCCAACAAAAGAAGTCTTTTAAAAAGAGGAGGGTGAAAGGTTCCCTTACTGACATGTGTATCTTTTGAAACATACACCCCATGAAAGAAGTACAATACAACATTGATGTAAATACTCATAAACAAAATTATATTACACAAAGAGTAGAATAATGGGCAGTACATATACCACTCAAAGGAAATGGTGGAAAATGTAGCACAAATCTCACAGTAATAAAAGTGAGATGAAAAATCCCTTACGAAAACTCAGCAGCCTATCAGCGCCACTTAAAACTTCCAAAAATGGATTGATGAGATCAAATAGGGTCTCACAACATATTACAATAAAATTTACAGCAAGAGTAATATAAAATAACATCCCTCAACATAAAAAAGTGGAGCTTAAAATAAGTGACATAAAGGAGAGTACTTAAAAAGAAAGAGAGAGGTTAGATCTCTTACGAAAATTCGGCAGCCTAACGGTGCCATTCAAAACTTACAATATGGATTAATGAGAGAAAATAGGGTCTCTTATAATATCAACATAAGAAGTAAAGTAGGATTAATAAAAAATAACATCCCAATCATAATAAATATGAGATTAAAAGGAATGACATGAAAGAGTGTACTTAAAAAGAAAGAGAGGAGTAGGATCCCTTACCTCGGGTCCGACTTGACTCGATCATTCTTTAATATCCTGAATAATAAAATTGAGTTAATTTATACTTCCATAAGAAACTTTTTAAAGTTCATTATTCCTTTTATATCACTTATTTCCATGTTATAAACATTATGTAATCATTTAAGTTAATAATGTTTTTTTTGTCGATATTTGGTTCTTAAGTCAAAAGTGGACTTCTTACAATTACATGTTGTTCGTGTGGTCAAAGGTTAATTATATACAGAATGATATTCATGATTTGGATATCATATATATCATATGTATCCAGAATATACATGTATTTATAATATTACATAACATTTAGAATTATGAAATGAAATGCACCGTTCATGGAGACGGTAAGCCGTACGTACGCATGAACGCTACTTCCATTTCTATTTCATATTTAATGGAATTAAAACATAATGATACATAATAGTATTTTAATTCCAGTATGGTATCATATATAATATCATTAATTATATCCTTTATATGTACCACATATGGTATTAAAGAATGAAATCACTTTGAGGGGGCGATAGTCCGCACTTCCTTAAATGAAGATTTCGCGTTTACCCATAATGGAAACCATAAAGGTATGACATAAATGAAAAATAAATAAGTTTAAGTAAAAAATAAACATATTATATATCATATATAAATATAGTTTCATATTAATGGCCACCTTTTAAGGTGTTAGAATAATGTTGAACAATCATCATTTCGGGAGGCAGAAATTCGCCATCTACAGAAACAGTATGTTCTTTAACCATTAGATGTAGGTGTGTGTAAGTGTAGCTCGAATCCTTATTATAACAACAACCTAGTATATTTAAGATACAGGATTTGTTACAAAATAAATTAATAAAAAGAGTTTATGGGGTTGTAGAAGCAAAATAAAACAAAAGGACACAAGTGAAGACATTACCTTTAAATCGGGTAACTTCCTTTGATTTGAGCTCAAAGGATTCCTTGGAAAGGATTATTCCAAAAGTGAGGCTTAAAGGAGTTATATAGGTATGTGGAGAGATGAAATGGGCAGGTTTTGGCTGAGCCAAAGGCTTTGTAATTGTGTGTAAAGAGGTAGAGGTGGGGGCCTTTTATAAGAGGAGAGGAGGGGCACTCTTGGAAAGGTATAAAATGTAACTTTATTTTCAAATGAGTTTCAGATTTTAATGGTCCCACATTAATGTGTTTCGGGGATAAGGTGATAAGAGTTAGAAATCCACCCATACAATAGGTTTTGGACATGTTTAGGTGTTAGAGTTTACATTATCTTTCCATTTTATTTAAATCGTTAAATAATGAGGTCATCGCAGCATCATCATGATGTCATAAATAATTTAATTTTTTTAATGACTAAAAATTATAAAAAAACACTATGATGTAGGAAATATTTTTATCTTTCTAATTAATATTTATAGTCCAAAAGATCATTTATTTAGACAAAATTAAAAATATTTTACTTAGGTGATACATTCTTTGTTCCATTTATCATTCTTTAAAAATAAAAAGATAAAAAGTCACTTTCTCACAAACGTAATTCCATGGGGACCCCAAGTTTGGAACAAGGCATACCATGGTAGGCCATGAGACAACCAGTAGCCTTAGGACACATTTTGTTGTCATTTATTATTATTATGATATTATCTTAATATCTTTAACTACCTGATTACTCATTAATCAAGATAATTAAAGATGATTACCATCGTTAATATTCATAATGTCCAAAAACAAAAGATTCTTAATTACATAATTTTGGCCTTTTGATTCCAATTATGCAATCCATTTTACCAAATTCCAAACACATAAATTGCAATAATTAATTTAAAAAAAACTTCCCGTTGTCAAAACAAATAGCGGGTTTTTTAGAAACAATATTTATGAAAAGTTTGGCACTTGTTTATGCCTAATTCCAAAGTGAAATTAATCCCAATGACCATACTTGAATTACATGGTAAAAATATATTCTAATTACACTTTAAAACAAATTAAAAAGATAATATAACCATATAATTAAATTATATGAAAAAGAAGTTTTGAGGTAAAATGCAGTATTTTTCACTATTCATTGAAAAATGAACATTGTCAGAAAAATACCAAAAATTAACCCAAGGTAAATTTCAATGTCCCAATAATAAATAATATGTTTATTTTGAAAAATAGAGCCTATAAAATTTTCAAAAAGTGTATTTAAAAGGGTTTCGCCATCAAAAGGCGGTTAATCGACCTTTTAAAAAATATTAGAATGTTTACGCTTAAAAACTGGATTCATTTGCATTTTTAATCCTCTAACATTTATTGTAAAGAGTAAAAATATTTGACAAACATATATAGTAATTTTTTAGCTAGTTCTATTCATTCCCACCATTACAACGGCTTGGCGTTAACAACCATTTAAAATAATATTATTTTATTATTAGAGTGCAACGTAAGATTCCCAAGAAACTTGTTGTTGCGTATTGGGTACGCCATCGAGCATAGAATCCCCTTTAAAGTAATATTAATATTTTATTCACAAATATGTATAAATATAATGATGTCATATTCTTTATATACCTTGGGTGTTACATCCTTCCCCCCTTTTGGGAATTTCCCCATCGCAATTTTAAAATTGGGCTTGGAAACATCCTTGAAAGACCCACATCGGAACAAGAGTCGGTAAAACAATCACTTTAAAATAAATAAAGATAAGTACAAAGGTCACCTGAGTTAACACATACTAGGATTCCAAGTATGAAAATATGGACATGGAGGAAAAAAACAAAGGGTCATGTTCTGATGGAGAGTGATAGAAAACATGTTTAGGAGAAAGTTAACCACAAGAAAATCACAAACATGTGATGGGTTAAACGGGATTCGATTCCCCAGTTTGAAAAGTTAATAGACAACATTTTTGTTTTAAGTTAATTTTTATTGAGGAATTTATTCATAAGGAAACATAATCACTTATCATGTTGACTTTCAACTTTTATTAGATTCCATACACAAACTCATATTTTCTCCAAAAGACGAGTATTTAGGAAGACCTGTTCACATTAAGAGTACTATACTCAACTTCTAGAGAATCACCTAATCCAAAAAAGAGAACTATATACTTTACATGTCTTTAGACTCTAACCAAAACCAAAACCAAAAAGGTTAGTACAAGACCAGATAATCCAGAAAAGGATAACCCTTTATAAAAAGAAAAAAAATATTCTTAACCTCCAAAATTTGTCCAACAAAACCCAAAGTTCAACTAGGACCATTCGATAAACAATTTTTCCATTAAATTCTTCAAAGTAAACCAAGATATGATTGAAACCCAAATATTTGAAGGATTTAGTCACATAGTCTTCCAAGTTAAATCGTAACATTTATCTCCAAACAACATCAGTTTCTCCTAAAGTCTCATATTGAAAAGTAATTAACCTAATCACATATCCTCTGTGATAGGTTAATAAATTTCCATAGATACCCCAAAATCAACTTACTCTTAATTCCTAAAATCATCTAACTAAAAAGAATCAGTCAAACTAACCAGGGACTTCACGTAGTCCAGTGGTAGGCGATAAATACCAGTCACACTTTGGTTGTGGGTTCGATTCCCGCAGCTTTGTCCGACGCGACGAGTTGTCACACGGTCTGCGTGTTATCCTTTTTCCAAAACTATATAATTTTAAAACATTCCTCAAAACGAGATAAAATCTTCAAAAATGATCATAACATATTTTAACCTCAAGTTTATCTCATGCCTTTCATTTTCCAGCATATCATATAATAACCCATAATTACCTCAAAAGTAAGGATCATATAAACTCTAATGGTTACCTTTATAATTATTACCTGAACTTCCACATCAATTGGTCATCTCGTACATGATGCATTACAGAACATACTAAGTTTCAAGTGGTTGATCATGACTCCTGGATAGTTGGTTTAGAACAACCATGAGTTTCCTTATTGAATCCCCCATTTTATCTAGTATCTTAATCAGAGAACCACCGCAGTTTCCTTCAAACCTGTTGTCACTTTGGTGCCTTCCAGATCCATCCATTCACTAAAAACAGAAATACCAGTGTGAGTATATCAACAAAACCATCATGTACTAATGAGGAAGGTAAACACTAAGATGTACATACTCATTCAATTTATCTAAAACTAGGACTCTTTCTGAAATCCTAACCATTATGGTAATGTCACTTGTGCTTAGAGAATACCCTAACCTCTAAAGTTATCTAAACCGACCTCTGATACCAACTATAAGGCCCCATCCTTAAACCTTACTTAATCTTGAGTTATTACAAGATTACACATTGAGGATCTTTTAAGGTTTAGAGTTTTAGAGAATTAGATCATAAAACTTGCATTACATTCCACATTTAAACAAAGTGGTTACATAAAAGATAGTATTCATTTTTTCCATCAACGGAAACATATTTAAAATAAAACAAAGCATGTTTTCTTTCTTGACACTTCCTTGACACTATCATCAAATCATGTACCCTTCCCTTGACCTGTGAAAAACATTTCAAAAACTTGGGATGAGCATAAAAATCTCAGTACGAGATATAAAAATATGGAAAGGAAACATGAGTACATGTATACATAAGAATGAAATCATACTTTACCCATAAAACATAAGCACTTTAACATACCTCAAAAAATCATGAATAAATCATAGAAATCATAAGACTTAAAGGTAACTTGAGGCATTCATAACATTCTTACGTAGGGAGTAACCCTCTTGGTTACATTTGGAATACCCACCACTGTATATTCCCTAAATCTCTTTGGAGAAACCTTAAATTTTCACTCCTTCGTGTTACCCAATGCATTGGAGAGCTATATCGGGCTCACCTGCCCTTAGTTTATCACTGAACCACCCGTCTTCATAATAATTCCCAAGAACCTCAACATAATCGTATCACATAAAACATGCATAAAGGAAACATAACATTTCCACCTTTCAATCACAAGATATCAATACAACACATTGATATAAAAACATTATGAAAACCATTTTCAATACCAAAATAAATGAAAATTAAAACATGATATTTATTCTTCTTTTAAAAAAAGGTATGGCTTGTAGAGGAAGCTGAAACTCAAATAACGGTCATGGCGGCGGAGAAGTCGTTGTCGCCGCATACGTACGACAAAAACATTCCCTTTTTTCATTTATTAAAACTCTTTGTATAAACAAGATTCCTTTTGGATAAACGTAAAAGTCAAAGGGGTTTATACATCGTATAAAAGAAGGTTGGGTATAAAACCAAATATGCATCAATGAAAGGAGATTGAGACGAAGTCCCATACCACTTTGAAGCTTTTAACATTTTAAACCATTCATATCTATATAAATAAATCCTTAAAACCATTTTGAAAACATGGATATTAATGAGAAATATTTATAACAATAAATCATTAGAACATTTAAAACGATATTTTAGTTAAATTGTTTTTAACAAAATGAGAGACACTTGAATACAATAATTGAGGAATAACATTTAATTAGAACTTTATAATATCATGAGAATAGAGGGATTCATGATATAATATTCCAAAGGACAGTATATACACCATATAAGAGTGAACTGGTGCATAAAAACAATGAAGCCTCAATAGAAATGTAAAATGAGATGAAATCCATAATAAAGATGGTATCCTTAAATCAAGGATAAATAAATCTCATAATTATGTGTGACAAATATAAATACACCCAATATAAGTGGATATTGAGTGTAAAACAGTCAAAGTTCATTCACACATATTCAAAGGATGACATATTCAATAACTACATGTTAAACCCAAAGAAATCGAAATTGGGTTAAGAAGTTCCCTTGGTAAAATTTGACAACCTAACGGCGTCACATAAATTTTTAGAAAAAGAGTTGATGAGAGAGATAAAGGGTATCTCACCACTTGGACATAAAATTTACATCAATAAGGATATAGAAGAATATATCCCAACATTACAATGTTTAAATTAAAATACCCAACAAAAGAAGTCCTTTAAACAGAGGAGGGTGAAAGGTTCCCTTACCGACATGGGTATCTTTCGAAACATACACCCCATGAAAGAAGGACAATACAACATTGATGTAAATAATCATAAACAAAAGTATATTACACAAAGAGTAGAATAATGGGAAGTACATATACCACTCAAAGGAAATGGTATCAAATGTAGCACAAATCTCACAGGAATAAAAGTGAGATGAAAAATCCCTTACGAAAACTCAGCAGCCTATCAGCGCCACATAAAACTTCCAAAAATGGATTGATGAGATAAAATAGGGTCTCTCATAATATTACAATAAAATTTACAGCAAGAGTAATATAAAATAACATCCCCCAAAATAACAAAGAGGAGCTTCAAATAACTGACATAAAGGAGAGTACTTAAAAAGAAAGAGAGAGGTTAGATCTCTTACGAAAATTCGGCAGCCTAACGGCGCCACTAAAATCTTACAAAATGGATTGATGAGAGAAAATAGGGTCTCTCATCATATGAACATAAGAATTAAAGTAGGATTAATATAAAATATCATCCCAATCATAATAAAGATGATCTTAAAAGGAATGACATAAAAGATTGTACTTAAAAAGAAAGAGAGAAGTAGGATCCCTTACCTCGGGTCCGACTTGACTCGATCGTTCTTTAATCTCCTGAATAATAAAATTGAGTTAATTTATACTTCCTTAAGAACCTTTTTCAAGTTCATTATTCCTTTTATATCACTTATTTCCATGTTATAAACATTATGTAATCATTTAAGTTAATAATGTTTGTTTTGTCGATATTTGGTTCTTAAGTCAAAAGTGGACTTCTTACAATTACATGTTGTTCGTGTGGTCAAAGGTTAATTATATCCAGAATGATATTCATGATTTGGATATCATATATATCATATATATCCAAAATATACAAGTATTTATAATATTACATAACATTTAGAGTTAAGAAATGAAATGCACCGTTCATGGAGACAGTAAGACGTACGTACGCATGAACGCTACTTCCATTTCTATTTCATATTTAATGGAATTAAAACATAATGATACATAATAGTATTTTAATTCCAGTATGTTATCATATATAATATCATTAATTATATCCTTTATACGTACCACATATGGTATTAACGAATCAAATCACTTTGAGGGGGCGGTAGTCCGCACTTCCTTAAATGAAGATATCGCGTTTACCCAAAATGGAAACCATAAAGGTAAGCCATAAATGAAAAATAAAGAAGCTTAAGTAAAACATAAACATATTATATATCATATATAAATATAGTGTCATATTAATGGCCACCTTTGAAGGTGTGAGAAGAATGTTGAACAATCATCGTTTCGGGAGGCAGAAATTCGCCATCCACGGAAACAGTATGTTCTTTAACCATTAGATGTAGGTGTGTATAAGTGTAGCTCTAATACTTCTTATAAAAACATCCTATTATATTGAAGATACTGGATTTGTTACAAAATAAATAAATAAAAAGAGTTTAGGGGGTTGGAGAAGCAAAATAAAACAAAAGGACACAAGTGAAGACATTACCTTTAAATCGGGTAACTTCCTTTGATTTGAGCTCAAAGGCTTCCTTGGAAATGATTATGCCCAAAGTTATGATTCAATGAGTTATAGAGGGATGTGGAGAGATGAAATGAGCAGGTTTTGGCTGAACCAAAGGCTTTGGAAGTTTGTGTAAAGAGGTATAGGTGGGGGCCTTTTATAAGAGGAGAGGAGGGGCACTCTTGGAAAGGTATAAAATGTAACTTTATTTTCAAATGATTTTCGGATTTTAATGGTCCCACGTTGATGTGTTTCGGGGATAAGGTGATAAGTGTTCTAAATACACCCATACAATAGGTTTTGGACATATTTAGGTCTTATATTTTACATTATCTTTCCATTTTATTTAAATCGTTAAATAATGAGGTCATCGCTGCATCATCATGATGTCATAAATAATTTAATTTATTTAATGTATAAAAATTATAAAAAAACTACAATTATGTAGAAAATCTTTTTAGATTTCAAATTAATATTTATAGTCTAAAAGATAATTTATGTAGACAAAATTAAAAATATTTTACTTAGGTGATACATTCTTTGTTACATTTAACATTCTTTAAAAATAAAAAGATAAATAGTCAGTTTCCCACAAAAGTGATTCCATGGGGACCCCAAGTTTGGAACAAGGCATCAAATGGTCAGCCAAGAGACAACCAGTAGCCTTAGGACACATTTTTTTGTCATTTATTATTATTATGTTATTATCGTATTTTCTTTAACTACCCGATTACTCATTAATCAAGATAATTAAAGATAATTACCGTCGTTACTATTCATAATGTCCAAAAACAAAAGAGTCTTAATTACATAATTTGGAAGTTATGATTCCAAATATGTAATAAATTTTACCAAATTCCAAACACATAAATTTCAATAATTAATTTAAAAAAATCTTCCCGTTGTCAAAACAAATAGCGGGTTTTTTAGAAATAATATTTTTGAAAAGTTTGGCACTTGTTTATGCCTAATTCCAAAGTGAAATTAATCCCAATGACCATATTTGAATTACATGGTAAAAATATATTCTAATTACACTTTAAAACAAATTAAAAAGATAATATAACCATATAATTAAATTATATGAAAAACCAATTTTGATGTAAAATGCAGTATTTTTCACTATTCATTGAAAAATGAACATTGTTAGAAAAATACCAAAAATTATCCCAAGGTAAATTTAAATGTCCCAATCATAAATAATATGTTTATTTTGAAAAATAGAGCTTATAAAACTTTCAAACATTGTATTTAAAAGGGGTTCGCCATCAAAAGGCGGTTAATCGACCTTTTAAAGAATATTAGAATGTTTACGCTTAAAAACTGGATTCATTTGCATTTTTCATCCTCTAAAATTTATTGTAAAGAGTAAAAATATTTGAAAAACATATATAATAATTTTTTAGTTAGTTCTGTTCATTCCCTCCATTACAATGGCTAGGCATTAACTACCATTTAAAATAATATTATTTTATTATTAGAGTGCAACGTAAGATTCCCAAAAACTCGTTGTTGCGTATTGGGGACGCCATCGAGCATAGAATCCCCGTTAAAGTAATATTAATATTTTATTCAAAAATATGTATAAATATAAAGATGTCATATTCTTTATTTACCTGGGTTGTTACATTAACTCCTTGAATGAATTAAGTAGTCCTGGAATAATTAATATGTGTATTACTTGTGTTTATATATAGTAAGATATACATACATAGGTTTTTAACTCTTAGTGTCTAAAGAGGGAAGTGATATGGATAAATATTATTAGATAAAAATATAGAATATATTAGGAAAATAAAAAAAAGTCCATTAAAAATTAATAATAGATTAATCTAGTTATTTTATCACTTTTTCTGAATTATTTGATTTTTCATTACATGATTCCCATGTTTTTTGTGGAAAGTTATTAGTGAAATTTGCCTAGGATGATATATGTGGGTAGCTTAAGGTTAATTCACATACATAATGGTTTTTGATCAATGATCTAGTAATTTGATCATTGGGTTAGAGTCATGGAATCCTTTTATAGGACAAACCTCACCCTGTGAACATTATAAAACAATGAAAACCATAGATCATAAACAAATCATATAATAGTTGGTTAAGTTAGTAAATTATCCAATGCATGAAAATAAGTTTGATTTAATAAATTCATATTTATCATTAGTATTTTTTTGTGCATAATAATGAAGGTATTTTTATTTTGTTTGATTATATTTTAGTTTATGATTATAATAGTCCAATATCCTTTTATTTTTTATGTAAAATACTTTTCTTACAAGCTCTCTATAATTTTTATTGTAACTTTAGTTATAGTGATAAGATTTATAAAATTTAAATTCCATATAAAATACTAATACTTTATCTAAAATATATTTAATTATGATAAATTCTAATTTTCTCTCTAGAGTATTTTCATTTTAATCTGATCATGACATAGGATTTTGGTTCTGAGAAATATTTTCATTTTAAACTATTTTATAGTTTTCTATTATTAGTCATTTATAACTTACTCTGTACTAATTGGATTCTTATGGAACATATTCTATTTCAAATCCACCACATTTATCTATATTTCATTAGAATAATTGGTAGTTTAAATTTTCTATTTAATGGTTTCATCAATAGTCTTAAGATCTTGAAATAGTTCTCAAATTCTTGATTTTCCAAAATTAAGACACTATTTTTCTTTGATATCCCATTAAATTCAAATCTGAATTGCTCAGTGTTTGTTCCGATAGAAATATGATAATTTTTTCTTCATTTCATTAAAATACATGAAATTATAAAATTTTCATTTATGTGCCTCAAAAATTGTGTAAGTGTTGTAATGTTTTCAAAATTGTATAAATCATTTTTTTTGTGACTTTTGATCATGTATTTTATTGAATATATCCATTATTTTAATTATTTTTAAAATAAAATTCTAAAGACTCTTTTAGATGTATCATTTTATTTCTTGATTCCAAACAATTAGTATAAAATTTAGTTCATTTTGGAATTTCCAATCGTTATATTTAGTCTGTTTCTTACATTTAATTGTGCTAACAAAATCTTATACCTCACAGACTAAGGAATAGACTTTAAGGTGGAAGGATTGAACACAATCGGTGCATGGAATCCATATAACCCAACAAAAATATATGGATATGATTACTGATAATATATATACTTAATTAAGAATAACTCAAGAAATTAAGTATAAAACACCAGTCCATCATGTCAAAACAAAAAGATCTACTAGAATCATACCTTGATGCACCTAGAAGAAACGATTCTAATATATATATATATATTAATTTAAAATTTTTTAATATTTTATATTGTGCTATTAACATAGGTGACTTTAATCTTGTATACTCTTCTATGATATCTCATGAGATTTTGAAGACTATAAAATTTACTCAACTTGGTTCTGAAAAATTAATTTGAACAAAGATTGGAATTCCACAAGAAGAGTACCAAGACTTAAAGCTGGGTTAAGAAAAAACCTTAAACCAAATGTTCGATATATTAAAAAGTATTGTGATTGAAATGAACTCACTTATAAAATATCTGGAAACCCAAATAATATTTGAATTATTCATATGAGAATTACAAAAAAAATGGCATTCATGGAAGGATATTATGGTGAAATAAGTAACATTGAAGTGTATACTCTCGATGAATTGATCGAATCAGTTCATCAGTGTGAAATAGAACTAAATAACATAACTAATGAGAAGATAAAAAAAATGAAATTTTCACCTTCTAGATATATGAATGTAGTTTCTAATGACTCTTCTAATTATGATGTACAAGATAGTAAAAAATAATATATGGATCAGGTTGTGATTGGGGTTTAAAAAAGAACTAAAAATAGAGGATTCAACTATTGTTTTAGAAGAAACCCTCAAAATAATAATTTCTAAAATAATAGAAGTTAAAATTATAAGCTTCAGAAGTAACTTGTTATGTATATAAAAAGAAAATAAATTTCAATCCAGACTAACCTAAACTAAATAATAAAGGATAATATAAAATATAAGGATAAAAATGAATTTAAAACTAGCTGGAGTTCCATGGAATAATTTTATTCTAGTGAACTATCTGGATATGAGAAAGAATATTTTAACTTTTGATTCATGGAATCACTGGAGAATGTTACAAAATCTGGATTTTATTTTGGATGTTCTAATTCTGACTATGATTCTAAAAACACAAATTTTTTTGAATTAAATGAAGAAATATAAAGAGTAAGAAATAGATATTTTCAAATATTCTAATTTATATAATAATATTATGAAATATAATGAGAAAAATTCTTTTGAAAATAAATTACTTTTATAAGAAAATTAAAAATTAAGGAATACAACTTCTCCTTCTCGTTATATAGTTTATGAAAATTTGAAATCCCTTTAAGATTTGAATGAAAAATTAATTAGACAAGGTGAGAGTATTAAACATATGTTATATTATTTTATTCAAGGTCTTCAAAATTTTCAAAATATTATGTATTTGAAGGTAAAAAATGAAAGTAAAAATTATTTTGGTTATGGTAAAAAATTATCTAGAATGTTTAAAACTCATTTTTATAAAGGTAAAAATGGTTATACTTTTAATTTTACCTATTTTAAATGGTGAATAAAATGTCACTATGCTAATGATTTATCTTTTATATTTAAATTGTATTTGGGACTTACAAAAAATATCTATAAATATTTATTATCTATGGACCATACAATACTTGTTTAAACTCTGAATGGGTTCCTAAAAGTTTTTAAAAAAATCCTATTAGATCTAAAGTATCTTCGGTACAAAAATTGTGATATAATTGGTTTATGTAGAAAAATACCTTGGATGTATCCATAATGACATGTGGTACATGGGAAATGGATGCTCCTTTAACACAACTTCTAATATCTCAAAAACACTCTCTATTTTTCTATTTATAATTTTATAAACAAAATAATTATTCTTATTCTCTATATTTATGTTGTGAATCATGGATTTTATAGTCCGAACCATTTGGGTTGTTACTACCAGTATCTAAACTCATGTGTTGTCTTTGGATTGTGACTTCCCATACCAAATTCAGTTTTTCTTGGTTATACCTCCACTTGAAAAGTATTTTTTTAATTGTGTTATGATTCCCCCTCAAAACTAAGATTAGTGCACATGTATATGTCACCTAGTTGAGAGATATTCTAGGTGATTATACCCACTATATAATGAACTACTATAAAAAATCATTGTGTTATTTACTCTTTACTATCCTAATTAACTATAATTATTAGATTTAAAAATTAATTTAAATGATTAATCTATTTGGTTAAAAGTTTTAATCTGTTATATTCACCTCCCTCTGTATCATATTCCATTACTCTATCTGACTTAACTGGAGTACAACATGAAACTGATGCTTGAAGAATGATTCGCCTTAGGGAATTTGTATATGGTAATGGTATGAAAAATGAATATGGATTGTATTTTTACGCTGGTGATGAATGATGGATGGAATGAGAACTAATTTGATCCTATATTGATGATTGATATGACACAAATAGTGTCAAATGTGTGAGATTGTTATTTATAATGGTTATAAATAGTATTTCTGGTATGAGAACGATGTTTTGTGGGCTATGGGAGGTTTAATTATTGTGGTGTTTATATTTTAGAAGATTAAAAAATATCATAAATAGTCTGTAAAGGTGTAAGTAATTTTTATTTGGGATTCCTGTTAACCATGATCTACGATTAAAATGAGTTGTGATCATTTTGGGATGCATTTGGGTATAAATGAGGTCTAAGAATGGGATATATTTGTCCTATATTTTTTCCATATTATTTATCATATGTTGTATATTGACTATAATGTTTCATTATTAATTCCATTTTACATATTTCTATGATAACAAGACATTGATACACCATCTAAGATTACATCGGCATTTCCCCTTCGCCAAACCAACCAAAGACCAGAGAACCATATAGGATAAAATCTATTTCTCCACATAACTAGACTAGCTAGAGGCTAGGATAACATTTATATTTACATATATTTCCCCCAATTATAGAAATATTATAAACCATGAATCCATCTTTAATTTTTTCTATTTCACCCCATGGATAATCTCGTTGGATAAAAGAACATTATTTAAAATTAATTTTTTTTTACCCCATTGAAAGAGTAATTGGATACTGGGGAACCATTATGAAGTATTATTTCATGGATTATGGAACCAATACACTAGATTCAATGAAACATTGAGGGAATTCATTAATTACTTTTATAGTAGGAATATCATAATTTCTGTTCTTCCATTTATATATTATAGATGGTTGAATTAGCCCAAACAATAAGGAAAAATCGTTGCATGATTTTTTTATGATAGAATCATTTATTTTGAACCACATAAAGTATTTCAATTTGGTAATCATATTTTTCTATTTGGAATATGAATTCTTAAATTCTTTATTTTAAGTGTAGACATGTATATTTGTATATTTCATTGCACATTAAACTATATTTAAGCATTATTTTACTATAGAGGCCTCGTCAGTGGTGGCCTACTTTGGTTCACACCCACACACACCAAGAAAATATTATGGGATATAAAAAATTTATATTTATGTTGTTGTACATAAAAATAGATTATGGATGTTATGGTATTTGGGACCAATTATTGGGGTTGATTTGATGACTCTAAGGTGAGGTTGAGGACTATGCTAGTGATGGTGTTTCCTATGATTATTTATTTATTCTTATGACATTTTAAATATGTGACTGACACGCTAATGGAATTATGGTTTATGTATGACTTATAAATTCAAAATACATTTCATTTAGTGAAAACAATTATTATTTTATTATTACGGTTACTATATTAATATAATTAAACATTACCCATTCATATAAAAAAAATAATTAATACTATAAAATGTTATTTGATACTTATGATACTAATGGTAGAGTCTTACAATTGTATAGACTAGAATATCAATGATAGATGAAATCCCTTGGTTTGCGGTAAGGTGTTAATAATGATAATTGTGAATCGATTAGGTTATTTTTAAGGTATACTAGTTTGAGGATGTAAAATTTTATATTTCATAAAAATGTATTGTAAAATTTTAAGGTTTACAATGGAAGATCATAACGTTTATTATCCAAAAATACCTTATTTAAACCTAATTTTTATATTTTACCCTTGAAACTCTAGATCAACCAATATATGATGGAAAAGTGCAAAAAATATATAAGAAATTGCTCTCATTCCCCTCAAAATACACTCTAATGTGACATGACAAATAATTAAAATTCCCTAAACTAACCACACCAATAATAACATAATTCTTACTAATTCAATAAACTATTAATTTCTATAAAATAAATGTCACACTGTTTAAAATTTATTTTAAAACCTAAATAATCTCACATTAATTGAACTTATACCAACTATATAATCCTCACAAGGTTAGGATAATTAACATCATAAAGGAAAACTAAAGTAGGCATATAAACCCAATTTTTTTTAAAAAAATGAAATAAGATATTCTAACTGGAAATTAATTCATTATTTATTATAATTTTAACAATGATTAACAAGAAATATTTAAAATATTTAAAAGACTGATTGATGATTTTAGAAAAAGTTAAATACCTTTAAAAATTAAAAAAATACTCTTTAATCACTTTAAAAAGATTATAATTTAATACAATAAGAAATTCCTTAACAATTAACTTTTTAAACTAATTAAAAACATTATGTCACGTCCATCCATATATCTAAACATGATCATTTAAAATTAAAACCATAAATTTAAAAATAAACATCATAGGAAACCATAAAGTGAACTGATAATGATTTTTCACCTATTTTACTAATAAAAAATAGTTCAACCTCAATTATATTCTCATATGGTTGATTTTATGAACATTTGATGCTCATACCATATTAAAAAATCAAAATAGTATATAATTAAATCAATACCAATAATTGATACTCAGTAAAAATTATAATGATATTATTCAAAAATATTATATTATTAATAAATAATATTCCAAAAAACCATTTTTTCAATAATTTAGAAAATCGGAATAAAATTATTATCAAAATATAATTAATTCATATACACTAATCCATGATCAAAAAATAATGCAATGATACAAAAAACTAAATATCCTAGTTATTCATCAATCTCGTTCTATAGAAATAACTCAAATTTAAAAAACAAATGAATACATTCTGATAAGTATAAGGAATATGATTATTGATTCAAGAAAATGTAAATTTTGGATATATACCTCCAAAAAAACTTGATACAAATGATATAAAATAATTTTAGAACTAGTGCCTGAATAAATCATTAAACCATAATAAATAGGGTAAACCCCATAGGATAAAATGTTATATTGAAAACCCCATAAAAGGAACAATGAACCCTCATAAATTCACTTTTAGTATCATAAGAAAAATGTATTTGATGGGAGAGTGTTCAACCACTATAATTTTCTTAATCTATTCATCCTCAACTATGACCAAAGAAGGTTCCATATACCTCAAATATTCCTCCATGTATACCCAAGGTTGACGAACAGTGGTAAGCTTCTATGTATTAATTGTAGATAATATACTCTCTTTTAAAAATATGGTAGTAAATCTTAGTATAAAAAATAAAACCAATTGTCTTCATAAGATAAAATAACAAAAATAGACCTAAATGTTACTTTCCACTAGTAAACAAATAAAAAATCAAATATATAATAAAATTAGTAGTAGTAATTTCATTTAGTATACATATCTATAAGTATCAACAATATATTGACATTATATAAGGTGCCAAAATAGAATAAATAATATAATACTCTCTACACCAAAGTCAAGTCCCATGTTTATTCCAGGAAAATATACTTACTCCACTAATACTCTACCAATTCAACTATCTAAATTCATATCATTTACCATTATTTCACCTATAACCACAATAACTACAATGCTACAAAGGGTTCATAATCATGATTTTAGTAAAACTTGGTAGAAAACTACCGATGGTTCTACTCACATATTCATTATAAGATAGTTCATGTGTATTTTGATATTCCTGTAAATAAAATTGATAGGTGGTGATAGTAAAAGAAAACATGTGTTACCCACAAGTGCTACATAATCACCCTATGTGAATAATACCTATTTTTTATAGCGTTATAGTGTCTCTATAAATATAATATAAATGTTAACCAAGTGTCTTTCCCAATGTAATAATCAATTGGAATAAAATAAAGTTATATAATCAGGACCAATATATGGGAAAAACCTCCCAATAACATATCCTAATTTTGTGTATAACATTCCAAATATGTCAAAAGAATCAATAAATGTGTAATATTTCACAATAAAAATGAAAATATTAGTCATATTATAAGGCCCCAGCCTTAAACCATACTTAATCTTGAGTTATTATAAGATTACACATTGGGGATCTTTTGAAGTTTAGAGTTTTATAGAATTAGGACATAACTATTACATCACAAATATTACAAAGTAGACACATCTACTCAGATTCCATTTTTTTCCACAAAATAAAAACTCTTGAACCAAAGAGTCATGTCTAGTTCCTTGTTTTAGACAGCCTGACATTTCCTTGATCCTATCCTTGACCCTATTCAACTTTACGTCCTGTAAAAAACATTTCAAAAAAACATGGGATGAGCATAAAAATCTCAATAGGGGTTATAAAAAATATGGAAAAGAAACATGAGTTCATATATAAATAAGAATGAAATCATACTTTACCCATAAAACATAGGCACTTTAACATACCTCTTCAAATCATAAATAAATCATAGAAATCATAAGACATAAAAGGTAACTTGAGTCATTCATAACATTCTTACGTAGGGATTAACCCTCTTGGTTATGTTTAGAATACCCACCACAGTATATTCCCTAAATCTCTTCGGAGAAACCATAACCTTTCACACCTTCGCGTTACCCAATGCATTGGAGAGCTATATCGGGCTCACCCGCCCTTATTTTATCACGGAACAACCCGTCTTCATAACAATGCCCAAGAACCATAACATAATCTTATCACATAAAACGTGCATAAAGGAAACATAACATTTCCACCTTTCAATCACAAGATATCAATACAACACATTGATATAAAAACATTATGAAAACCTTTTTCAATACCATAATAAAAGAAATGTAAAACATGGAAATTATTTTTCTTTTAAAAAGAAGGTATGGCTTGTAGAGGAAGATGAAACTCAAATAATGGTCACGACGGCGGAGAATTCGTTGTCGCCACATACGTATGACAAAAACATTCCCTATTGTCGTTTAGTAAATGATTTCTATAAAAAAATATTCCTTTTGAATAAACATAAAATTCAAAGGGGTTTATACACCATATAAAAGAAAGTTGTGTATAAAACAAATATGCCTCAATGAATGGAGGTTGAGACGAAGTCCCATACAAAGACGGTATCCTTTGATTAAGGATAAATCAGTTACATAATTATGTGTGACAAAAAATACATGAAATATAAGTGGGTATTAAGTGTAAAACAATTAGAGTAAATTCACACATAATCCTATAATGACATATTCAAGGTGTACAAGTTTATCCCAATGAATCAAAATTGGGTTAAGATGTTCTCATGCCAAAATTCGATAGCCTAACGGCGTCACTTCAAAATTCAGAAAAAGAGTTGATGAGAGATAAAAAGGGTATCTCATCACTTGTTCATAAAATTTACATCAATAAGGGTATATAATAACATATATCAACATAATAGTATGTGAATTAAAAGACATAACAAAATAAGTCTTTTAAAAAGAGGAGGGTGAAAGGTTCCCTTACCGACATGGGTATCTTTCGAAACATACACCCCGTGAAAGAAGGACAATACAACATTGATGTAAATACTCATAAATGAAATTATATTACATAATGAGTAAAATAATGGGAATTATATACACCACTCAAAGGAAATTGTGGAAAATGTAGCATAAATCTCATGGGAATAAAAGTGAGATGAGAAATCCCTTCTGAAAACTCGGCAGCCTAACGATGCCACTTAAAACTTCCATAATGGATTGAAGAGAGAGAATAGGGTCTCTCATCATATGAAAATAAAAATTACAGTAGGTTTAATATAAAATAACATCCCAATAATAAGAAAGATTAGCTATAAAAGGAATGACATAAAAGAGTGTACTTAAAAAGAAAGAGAGGAGTAGGATCCCTTACCTCGGGTCTGACTTGACTCGATCGTTCTTTAATCTCCTGAATAATAATCTTGAGTTGATTTCTACTTCCTTAAGAACCTTTTTAAAGTTAATTATTCCTTTTATATCACTTATTATCATTTCATGAACATTATGTAATCATTTAAGTTAATAACGGTTGTTTTGTCGTTATTTGGTACTTGAGTCAAAAGTGAACTTCTTATATTTACAAGTTGTTCACGTAGTCAAATATCCATTATCTCAATAATAATATTAATGATTTGGATATCATATATATCATATATATCCATCATATATATGTATTTATAATATTACATAATCATTTAGAGGTAATAAATGAAATTCACCGTTCATGGAGACAGGAAGTCGTACGTACGCATGAACGCTACTTTCATTTCTATGTCATATTAATGGAATTAAAACTAAATGATAGATATGAATATTTTTAATTCCAGAATTATATTGATCCTTTAGATTTATCATACATCATATATATCCATTATATGTACTTATAATAGTAAATTACATTTGAGCATAAGAAATGAAATGCACCGTTCATGGAGAAGGTACGCCGTACGTACGCATGAACGCTACTTTCATTTCTATCTCATACTATAATCGATAGAAAAAAATAAAGGTATATTATAATTTCAGTATAACATCATATATAATAACTTTAAATCTATCCTTTATACTTCCCACATATGGAATTAACGAATCAAATCACTTTGAGGGGGCGGTAGTCCGCACTTCCTAAAATGAAGATATCGCGTATACCCATAATGGAAGCCATAAAAGTATGCCACAAATGAAAAATACAGAATCTTAAGTAAAACATAAACATATTATATATCATATATAAACATAGTGACATCTTAATGGAAACCTTTGAAGGTGTTATATGAGTTTTGAACAATCATCGTTTTGTGAGGCAGAAATTCTCCAACCACAGAAACAGTATGTTCTTTAACCATTAGATGAAGTTGTGTGTAAGTGTATCTCGAATAATTATTATAAAAACATCCTATTATATTTAAGATACTATATTTGTTACCAAATAAATGAATAAAAATATTTCATGGGGTTGGAGAATCAAAATAATACAAAAGAGCACAAGTGAAGACGTTACCTTAAAATCGGGTAACTCCCTTTGGTTTGATCCAAAAGGGTTTCTTGAAGACTTACTGACTATGTTAAGGCTTCTAAGATGAGGATAGGGATTTGGAGAGGAAAAATGATCATATCTTGGCCGAACCAAAGGCTTTAGAGGTGTGGGTAAGGTGGTAGAGGTGGGGCCTTTTATAAGAGGAGAGGAGGGGCACTCTTGGAAAAGTATAAAATGTTACTTTATTTTCAAATGATTTTCGAATTTTAATGGTCCCAAATTGATGTGTTTCGAGGATAAGGTGATAATGGTTCTAAATATACCCATACAATAGGTTTTGGAAATGTTTAGGTCATATATTTTACATTATCTTTTCATTTTATTTAAATCTTTTATTAATGAGGTAATCGCTGCATCATCATGATGTCATAAATAATTTAATATATTTAATGTATAAAAATTATAAAAAAAATATCATGATGTAGGAAATCTTTTTAGATTTATAATTAATATTTATAGACAAAACTATGACTTGTATAACCCCATGTAAAAACTGTTTTAGTAAAACATTTCATGTTTGTGTCATTTTTATTTTAACTTTAAATAAAAGGCATAAATGTCATTATCATACCAAAGTGGCTCCATGGGGTACCAAAAATCTACCCATGGGTTGTCTAGGTCGGCCATAACTCATAAAATAGGGTTAGGACAAGTGTCAATATATTTTCATTTTATTATAATATCATTTTTACCTTAAATCACACTAATTACCTTTAATCGCGATTAATAAAACTTAAAGGTTACTTTTCATCAAAAACTTATTTCCATCCCATTGAACCAAATTTTACTTAATAATGAAAATCATTTAAATTGGATTTTTGAAATTCATATCATAGAAGTGTTATTGTCCCATTTAAACGAAAAATCAAATTTTGTAACCACCACTTTGTGGTTTCACTATTCATCAAAAATTGACTTTTTCAGAAAAATACCAAAAATTCACCCTAAGCTATATTGGATATTCCGAATTCAAAAATGATGTCTATTTTACCAAATTCATAACATAGAAGTTGAATTAATTAATTTTATAATTAACTCCCGTTGTCAGAGCAAATAGCGTGTTTTTCCGAAACAATAAGTATCAAAAGATTGACACAAGTTTAAGTCCAATTTCAAAGTGAAATTAATTCCAAGGACCACTATTGGATTAAATGGTAAAAATATATTCTAATTTTACTTTAAAAACAATCCAAAAGATAATCTAATTATATAAATAAATTAGATTAAAAAGTGGTTTTGAATTAAAATACAACATTTTTCACTATTCATTAAAAAATGAACTTTATCGGAAAGATACCAAATATTTACAAATAGTAAATTTTGATGTCCCAATTCTAAATAAGAATTTTATTTTGTCAAATATGACACATAAAATTTTCAAAAAGTGGATTTAAAAGAGGTTCGCCTTCAAAAGGCGGTTAATCGACCTTTTAAAGAATATTAGACTGTCTACGCTTAAAATTGGATTCATTCACATTTTTATTCCTATAACATTTATTGTAAAGAGTAAAAATCCTTGACAAACATATATAATCATTTTGTAGTTAGTTCTGTTCATTCCCTCCATTACAACGGCTAGGCATTAACTACCATTTAAAATAATATTATTTTATTATTAGAGTGCAACGTAAGATTCCCATGAAACTCGTTGTTGCGTATTGGGTACTCCATCAAGCATAGAATCATCTTTAAAGTAATATTAATATTTTATTCACAAATATGGATAATTATAAATATTTCATATTCTTTATTTACCTGGGGTGTTACATCCTTCCCCCCTTTTGGTAATTGCGTCCTCGCTATTTTAAAATTGAGCTTGGAAACATCCTTGAAAGTCCCACATCGGAACAAGAGTCCGTAAAACAATCACTTTAAAATAAAGAAAGATAAGTATAGAGGTCACCCGAGTTAACCCATACTACGATTCCATGTAGGAAAACATGGACATGGAGGAGAAAACATAGGGTCATGTTCTGATGAAGAGTGATAGAAAACATGTTTAGGAGAAAGTTAACCACAAGAAAATCACAAACTTGTGATGGGTTAAACGGTATTCGATTCCCCGGTAGGAAAAGTTAATAGGATACATTTTTGTTTAAGTTACTTTTTATTGAGGAATTTATTCATAAGGAAACATAATCACTTATCATGTTGTCTTTCAACTTTTATTATCTTCCTTACACAAACTCATATTTTCTCCAAAAGATGAGTATCTAGGAAGACTTGTTCACATTAAGAGTACTATAATCAACTTCTAGAGAATCACCTAATACACAAAATAGAACTATATACTTCCCATGTCTTTAGACTTTAACCAAAAACAAAACCATAAAGGTTAGTACAAGATCAGATAATCCAGAAAAGGATAACCCTTTATAAAAAGAAAATCTATTCTTAATCTCCAAAATTTGTCCAATAAAACCCAAAGTTCAACGAGGATCATTCGATAAAAAATTTGTCCATAAGTTTCATAAAAGTAAACCAAACTAATATTGAAACCCAAATATTTGAAGGATTTAGTCACATAGTCTTCCAAGATAAATCGTAACATTTATCTCCAAACAACATCAGTTGCTCTTAATTTCTCGTATTGAAAATTAATTAACCTAATCACATATCCTCCATGATAGGTTAATAAATTTCCATAGATAACCCCAAAATCAACTTACTCTTAATTCATAAAATCATCTAACTAAAAAGAATCTGTCAAACTAACCAGGGACTTCACGTAGTCCAGTGGTAGGTGATAAATACCAATCGCACTTTGGTTGTGGGTTCGATTCCCGCAACTTTGTCCGATGCGACGGGTTGTCACACGGTCTGTGTGTTGTACTTTTTCCAAAACTACATAATTCTTAAAATATTCCCCAACAACGAGAAAAAATCTTCAAAAATAACCATAACGGAATTTAACCTCAATTTTATCTCATGACTTTCACTTTCCATCATTACATATAGTAACACATAATTACCTCAAAAGTAAGGATCATATAAACCCAAATGGTTCTTTATAACTATGTCCACAAACGAACAGATTACTATTCTTTGAATAAAATTTTCATATATAAAACATCAGGGTTACACATACTAGAAAAATTCTTCTAATGTACCCCATCATCAAAAGAGACTTAATACTCTTAAGAATTTCACCATAACTCTTGAAGCCCTTATATGTTGACTTCTTACTCATTCAACATTCTTCGTGATCTATTAACCATTCCTTTCCAACTTTTTCTGAAATACTTCTTTCCTACAAAAAAATCATGAATCATATCCTAGGATTCCAAAATAGGAAAACAAAAGTTACGAAATAATGCATACCATTGATTGGCCAATTTCAGTTTCTTTATCCTCAATCGGAATGGCATTAGGTATTGGTAAATGAATATTTGTACAATCTTGGTGATCCCATTCCCAAAACTTCTTCATAGGACATGTGTTTGCATAATGACCATGCACACCACATTTAAAACATACAATTGATCCCTCAGAAAGAACTTCTTTCCCTTTCCTCGAGTCAACTGGATGCTTCCTTTTTCCATGGAAGGTTCTTGCTTTATGACCTTCATTTCCAGATCTATAGCATATTTATGTCCCTTTGAAACATTTTCCTAGGTGTTTCTTTCCACATCTTTGACACGTAGGTTTTTTAACACACTTACCTTTATGAATATTACCTGTAGTTCCGTAAGGATTTGTTTCTCTCATATATGATGCCTTATAGAAATCACCATGGTTTAGGTGGTCAATCATGACTCCAGATAGTTGGTTGAGGATAAACACAAGATTTATCATTGCAGCTCCCATATCATTCAGTTGCTCGCTCAGAAAACTGTCACAGTTTCCTTCATATCCACCGTTACTTTGGTGCCTACTAGATCCATCCATTTACTAAAACCAAAGAGCTCAGTGTGTGTATATCAACAAAAACATCATGTACTAATGAGGAAGATAAACACAAAGGTATACTTACTCATTCACTTTATCAAAAACTATGAATCTTTCTGAAATCCTAACCATTATGGTAATGTCACTTATGCTTAGAGAATACCCTAACCTCTAAAGTTATCTAAACCGAACTCTGATACCTACTATAAGTCCCCATCCTTAAACCATACTTAATCTTGAGTTATTACAAGATTACACATTGGGGATCATTTCAAGTTTAGAGTTTTAGAGAATTAGGACATAACTATTACATCGCAAAGATTACAAAGTAGACACATCTACTCAGCTTCCATTTTTTTCCCAAAAAATAAAAACTCTTGAACCAAAGAGTCATATCTAGTTCCTTATTTTAGAAAGCCTGAAATTTCCTTGATCCCATCCTTCACCCTATTCAACTTTACGTCCTGTGAAAAACATTTCAAAAAAACTTGGGATGAGCTTAAAAATATCAGTAAGGGTTATAAAAAATATGGAAAATAAACATCAGTTCATATATACATAAAAATGAAATCATAATTTACCCATAAAACATAAGCACTTTAACATACCTCGTCAAATCATGAATAAATCATAGAAATCATAAGACATAAAAGGTAACTTGAGGCATTCATAACATTCTTACGTAGGGAGTAACCCTCTTGGTTACGTTTGGAATACCCACCACAGTATATTCCCTAAATCTTTTCGGAGAAACCTTAACGTTTCACTCCTTCGCGTTACCCAATGCATTGGAGAGCTATATCGGGCTCACCAGCCCTTAGTTTATCACGAAACCACCCGTCTTCATAACAATTCCCATGAACCATAACATAATCTTATCACATAAAACATGCATAAAGGAAACATAACATTTCCACCTTTCAATCACAAGATATCAATACAACACATTGATATAAAAACATTATGAAAACCATTTTCAATCCCAAAAATAAAATAAATGTAAAACATGTTATTTATTTTTCTTTTAAAAAGAAGGTATGGCTTCTAGAGGAAGTCGAAACTCAAATAATGGTCACGGCGGTGGAGAAGTCGTTGTCGCCGCATACGTATGAAAAAAACATTCCCTTTTGTCCTTTAGTAAACACTTCGTATAAAAAATATTCCTTTTGAATAAACATAAAAGTCAAAGGGGTTTATACACCATATAAATGAAAGTTGTGTATAAAACAAAATATTCATCAATGAATGGAGATTGAGACGAAGTCCCATACAAAGACGGTATCCTTGGATTAAGGATAAATCAGTTACATAATTATGTGTGACAAACAAATACACGAAATATAAGTGGGTATTAAGTGTAAAAAAATAAGAAGACATTCACACATAATCATAGAACGACATATTAAAGGTGTACAAGTTTATCCCAATGAATCAAAATTGGGTTAAGATGTTCCCTTGCCAAAATTCGACAGCCTAACGGCGTCACTTGAAAATTCAGAAAAAGAGTTGATGAGAGATAAAAAGGGTAGCTTGTCACTTGGTCATAAAATTTACATCAATAAGGATATATAAGAACATATCCCAACATAATAGTATGTGAATTAAAAGACATAACAAAATAAGTCTTTTAAAAAGAGGAGGGTGAAAGGTTCCCTTACCGACATTGGTATCTTTCGAAACATACACCCCGTGAAAGAAGGACAATAAAACATTGATGTAAATACTCATAAATGAAAGTATATTACAGAATGAGTAAAGTAATGGGAAGTAAATACACCAATCAAAGGATATTGTGGAAAATGTAGCACAAATCTCACGGGAATAAAAGTGAGATGAAAAATCCCTTACGAAAACTCAGCAGCCTAACGACGCCACTTAAAACTTCCATAATAGATTGATGATAGAGAATAGGGTCTCTCATCATATGAACATAAAAATTACGTTAAGATTAATATAAAAGAACATCCCAATAACAAGAAAGATGAGCTTTAAAAGAAATGGCATAAATGAGTGTACTTAAAAAGAAAGAGAGGAGTAGGATCCCTTACCTCAGGTCTGACTTGACTCGATCGTTCTTTAATCTCCTGAATAATAAACTTGAGTTAATTTCTACTTCCATAAGAACCTTTTTAAAGTTCATTATTCCTTTTATATCACTTATTACCATGTCATTAACATTATGAAATCATTTAAGTTAATAACGGTTGTTTTGTCGTTATTTGGTACTTGAGTCAAAAGTGAACTTCTTATATTTACAAGTTGTTCACGTAGTCAAATATCCATTATATCAATAATGATATTCATGATTTGGATATCATATATATCATATATATCCAGAATATACATGTATTTATAATATCACATAATCATTTAGAGGTAAGAAATGAAATGCACCGTTCATGGAGACGGTAAGCCGTACGTATGCATGAATGCTACTTTCATTTCTATGTCATATTAATGGAATTAAAACTAAATGATAGATATGTATATTTTTAATTCAAGAATTATATTGATCCTTTAGATGTATCATACATCATATATATCCATTATATGTACTTATAATAGTACATTACATTTGAGGATAAGAAATGAAATGCACCGTTCATGGAGACGGTAAGCCGTACGTACGCATGAACGCTACTTTCATTTCTATCTCATACTTTAATGGAATTAAAACAATAAAGTTATATTATAATTTCAGTATAACATCATATATAATAACTTTAAATCCATCCTTTATACGTCCCACATATGGAATTGACGAATCAAATCACTTTGAGGGGGCGGTAGTCCGCACTTCCTAAAATCAAGATATCGTGTATACCCATAATGGAAGCCATAAATGTATGCCACAAATGAAAAATACAGAAGCTTAAGTAAGACATAAACATATTATATATCATATATAAACATAGTGACATATTAATGGAATCCTTTGAAGGTGTTATATGAGTGTTGAACAATCATCGTTTCGTGAGGCAGAAATTTTCCATCCACAGAAACAGTATGTTCATTAACCATTATATGAAGGTGTGTGTAAGTGTAGCTCTAATCCTTATTATAAAAAAATCCTAGTATATTGAAGATACTGTATTTGTTACAAAATAAATTAATAAATAGTTTAGGTGTTTGGAGAAGCAAAATAAAACAAAAGAGCACAAGTGAAGACGTTACCATAAAATCGGGTAAGTCCCTTTGGTTTGAACCAAAAGGGTTTCTTGAAGACTTTCTGCCTAATTTAGGGCTTATAGGATGAGGAGAGGGATTTTTAGAGACAAAATGATCAGATCTTGGCCTAACCAAAGGCTTTAGAGGTGTGGGTAAGGTTATAGAGGTGAGGGCCTTTTATAAGAGGAGAGGAGGGGCACTCTTGGAAAAGTATAAAATGTTACTTTATTTTCAAATTATTTTAGATTTTTAATGGTCCCACATTGCTTTTTCTCTAGTATAAGGTGATAAGGGTTCGAAATATACCCATCCAACAGGTTTTGGACATGTGTAGGTCATATATTTTACATTATCTTTTCATTTTATTTAAATCCATTTTTAATGAGGTAATCACTGCATCATCATGATGTCATAAATAATTTAATATATTTAATGTCTAAAAATTATAAGAAAAATATCATGATGTAGGAAATATTTTTATCTTTATAATTAATATTTATAGTCAAAAATATTACTTGTATAACCCCATGTAAAAATTGTTTTAGTAAAACATCTCATGTTTGTGTCATTTTTATTTTAACTTTAAATAAAAGGCATAAATGTCATTATCCTACCCAAGTGGCTCCATGGGGTACCAAAAATATACCCATGGGTTGTATTGGTCGGCCATAACTCATCCAATAGGGTTAGGACAAGTTTCAAGATATTTTCATTTTATTATAATATCATTTTTACCTTAAATCACACTAATTACCTTTAATCGCGATTAATAAAACTTAAAAGTTACTTTTCATCAAAAAATTATTTCCATCCCATTGAACCACATTTTACTTAATAATTAAAATCATTTAAATCGGATTTTAGAAATTCAAATCATAGAAGTGTTAAAGTCCCATTTAAACGAAAAATCAAATTTTGTAACCACCACTTTGTGGTTTCACTATTCATCAAAAATTGAAGTTTTCCAGAAAAATACCAAAAATTCACCCTAAGCAATATTGGATATTCCAAATTAAAAAATGATGTCTATTTTAACAAATTCATAACATAGAAGTTGCATTAATTAATTTTATAATTAATTCCCACTGTCAGAGCAAATAGCGTGTTTTTATGAAACAATAAGTATCAAAAGATTGACACTAGTTTAAGTCCAATTTCAAAGTGAAATTAATTCCAATGACCACTATTGGATTAAATGGTAAAAATATATTCTAATTTTACTTTAAAAACAATAAAAAAGATAATCTAATCATATAAATAAATTAGATTAAAAAGAGGTTTTGAATTAAAATACAACATTTTTCACTATTCATTAAAAAATGAACTTTATCGGAAAGATACCAAAAATTTACAAAAAGTAAATTTTGATGTCCCGATTCTAAATAAGAATTTTATTTTGTCAAATATAACACATAAAATTTTCAAAATGTGGATTTAAAATAGGTTCGCCTTCAAAAGGCGGTTAATCGACATTTTAAAGAATATTAGACTGTCTACGCTTAAAATTGGATTCATTCGCATTTTTAATCCTCTAACATTTATTGTAAAGAGTAAAAATATTTGAAAAACATATATAATAATTTTGTAGTTAGTTCTTTTCATTCCCTCCATTACAACGGCTAGGCATTAACTACCATTTAAAATAATATTATTTTATTTTTAGAGTGCAACGTAAGATTCCCATGAAACTCATTGTTGCGTATTGGGTACGCCATCGAGCATAGAATCCCCTTTATACTAATATTAATATTTTATTCACAAATATGGATAAATATAAATATGTCATATTCTTTATTTACCTGGGGTGTTACACATATAATCACTGGAAATCATTTTTAATAATACATCATGTCCCAAAAACATTATCAAAAGAGGCCAAAAGGTCCCAATCCATGGGAAAAAACAAAAAAGGGTATGCATCACTTTTCCATGGACACATCTACTAGGATTTTAAAGAATGTTCAAGAACTGGAGTAGGTTCATGAGAAGGAGAAACTTTGGACTACACTTTATTTTTATTAGACAACTGACAATGATATTTAGTAAAATGGCAGTGGGGTTATAAAAGTTTTGAATTTATGAAGGATGAAGGATGGTGTCCAGATCATCATTAGATCATAATTTATTTAAATCACCATATTGATGTAGTTTATATATTATAATCACACATGGTATATACTCTTTGTAAAATGGTAACTATAGAGGGTATTGTCGATTTATCGGTGATTGGAAGTCAGGATGAGAAATACAGCATGGTTTCGGTTGTTGCAAAGTAAAATGGTTGGACACATGTAGTTATAGGAAGTTGGTGAAACCTGATGATCAAGAAATTCCCTTTGTATAAGTAGGGTGAGACAAGTTTACTAATATGTTAAAAATTCATACGAGTTAGTTATCATTGTGGCTTACTGGTCACAGGTCATTGTATCTTTGTATATTAAATGAAATAAAATATTTTTATTCTTCTCCCCATAGATAAGGGTAAAAAGTATTATCCATGTAAATCTTTTATTTTTTTATTCACTACATTAATTTTCTCTTTAATAACATTATTTTAATTTTTTTCTAAGTATGATTTGAAAGTATTTAGTAAGGTAAAAATTTTCTAGTGATTAGGGTGATGAATTCTTATTTATAGATCTTGTACATGAATATGCAAGATTTCCTTTCGATGAAAAATATCTAACAATTTGTTTTTTGTTTAATAGACTTATTATGTGTTAATATTATTTGGGATTATGAAAAAATATTATTATAGAAGCTTGAGGTTTTCTTAGATAACCGATTTTAATACCCAAATATTTTAAATGATATTTTCAATTGAAAACTAACGTTCTTGATAGATTTCTTAAAATAAAAAACCTAAACTAATGGAATTACTAAACATTATATATTAAATTTAAATAAGTTACATAATTATAAGATGTAAATATTAGTAAACACATTTTTAAATAAATTATTAAAAAAACTAAATTCACTTTTAAAATGATTTCACTAATGAAATTCAATTAGCATATTTAAACAACTAGAAAGATCATTTCATGGAGAAAAAGTATTTTTTTTCTAATATTGGAATTTTATGATTTTCATAAAGAGCTAAATAAATTATGGATAAAATATATTTTTGATATAAATTATAAATTAATGAGAGGACCAGTTTGGGATATACCTAACACTGAGATGGGTTGAAATAGTGTTGGGTACTTTTGATACCAATTATAACTTTCTATCCCTCTACCTATTGACCTCTTAGAATCATGACTCTCTTATTCTTTTTTCCTTATCTCATGAAATAATATAAAGTAGTCAAAATATGCATATGATATTTTTATAAGGTTCACCACCCAATAATAGAATCTACGACCTATTCATTCGTGGGGATGACTAGTGCATTGATTCTCTACAATAATGTGCTATGATGTTACTATTGGTTGACTTGAAAGACAATCCTTTAGTTAGTGTGTCTCCGTACACTTGGATAAGGGAAGTAAATATTAGCTTCCCAATGTTTCTTTCTACACTCAGAAATGGTAATGGAAATAATCCTCTTCCAAAAAGAAACAAGTAGGATATACCCTTATGCTCACTAGTTCTTTGTACTTCCAGTTTAGACAGTCTCTTACAGCCTTTATCTAGTTCTTTATACTACCTCTAAAGATAGTATTCCCCCTATTAAAAGAGTTTGCAACACCAAAATAATATTCCACCTATTGATACATGTTGGATGAGACAGTGCTACTTTGTTCTTCCGTAATCTTTTTCTTGTACTTGTAACTTACTTAGTAGCGTGCAAGTAACCAACCACTTCTTTCTCTGCAGAAAACCTGTATACTGCACACTCCTCTTCTTCTGTTTCTTCTTCAATGCCAAACTATCTGCACTAAAGCCTACTATACTTCACACTTTCTCTTTTAGTGCAAAACTAACTTCACTGAACTATTATTATTCTTCTTTCTAGAAACACAAGTTCTTTTTATGATTGTCAAATCAATGAAGCCATGTTCAACATAGCATCATCACAGTTGTTATGGCCTGAATAACTAAATATAGATTGTCAACTCTCTTATTCTTATTCTCTTGTTTTTTTGATTGACACAGTATAATATGGAATATTTTATCATTGTCTTATACTCTTTATTCAATTCTCAATACCAATACAAGACTGTTCCAGTATACTTCCTACTTCATTTTTGTGGATATGAGTTTAGTTGCACATCAGTATCCTCGTAAAACAAGAAACAACATCCTTGAAAATAGTGTATATAAATCATGGAGTAAGAGAGTGTTCACCTTGGTTCAAGCAATGATATTCATGGGTCATGACGATGCATGATTCTTCTTCACATAACCAGGGATGATTCGTGGATCTGTATTCATGAAGAACTATTAGGTTGATTATTCCCCAGTTGCAGACTCATGGTATCTCATTCATGAAACACAGTGAGGGTTTGATAAAACTAGTCACTTTTTTGTGGTTTCTTCTTCACATAGAGGGTATGGTTCTCCTTCTTTACGAGACACTTCAAGAGTGAATAAAACTTGTTAAAGTCCTATGAAACTCTAATTTTTTGCACAACATTTTGGGTTCATTGCATGAAATTTTCTTTTCTTGCACACAAAAATCCACATTTGGCACCTAAAATTTAACATGGAACATCCTTTTTATGTGCATCCAAATTTTTATGTACAAGCCCTCCTTTTTATGTGAACCCTTATTTTTACGCAAAACTCCTCTTTCTCACGAAATAGAGCTAAAGATTTTTATAAGTGTTGAGCCTCTAAAATATTTGGGGGCCACCTCTTATTTATAGGCATCACTGACCCGTGCATGAAAAACCTTTTTGCAGTGTGCAAACCTTTTACGCACAAACAGTATAATTTTTCATGCACTTCAATCCTTTTTCATTTTTTGAATTTCTAATCATGGTACTCCAATTGCGCACAAAATTCCACACAGTCTTCCATTTTTTCCGCAAAACCAATATTCTGTGAAACCTCTTTTTGGCACACTCTGGCCAATTTTTCATGCACTACCTACCTTTTTCATTTTCTAATGTTCTAACCTTGAGTCATGCCTTCTGCACGAAATTCTATTCCATCTTCAAACTTGTGTGCAACATCCTCTTCCAAAAACACATTTCATCATCTCCCGATTTTCAAGCCTAAAAATTTGGAAAACACTAGAATATAGCGCCACCTTAAAATTTTCTTTTGTCCCACCTCCAAATCATCCTTTCCTTTCTCATGATTCTCTTCACTTCATTCCATAACCATTTTTCAGGTTTCATCATGAACTCCGCTATCATGTTATGTATCCTTTTATTGAAAAACTTTAGCATCATCATATTTTCTATAGAATGTACTATAACTTCCACATCTTCCACCAGCATCTTTCCTTAAAATCAAAACTATATATTACTAGAAGCATCATCTCCAACCCTTTACATATAAGAATTTATTCATATTTTCTCTTAACTTATTTCATTTGTGAAATACAAATCACCAAAGCATCGTCTGATTTATCATCATCCTTCATTGTTATAGAAAATGTACCACTTTTGATACATGTGCTTTGAACATAGGATCATCTCATCAATTGTTTGAATTTACTTAATGGAGAATTTCCAAAGCATGACATTCAATGCTATAATTGTATAACAATTCTCCAGGCATCCTCACTTCAGCCAATCTTCATTAACATTGGAGTCCTTCATCATCTCCTTCTTCATTTTGACTAGCATTGACAACTGTTGACAACAAATACAATCTTCATACACAAAAAGGTCCCAAAAATTAATAAATTTAATTATTAATTTATTGGAAGTAGAAATGATATTGGAGAAGGTTTTATTTTCCTAGGAGAGCATATTTCAATATATGTTGGTGTTTTTATTTTAAAGTTAAATTGGTGAATTTTTAAATTTTTTGTCCAAATAATAACTTCGTTTTCTATATTATAATTAAAATATTACATTATGTTACTCTTTATATTTTTATGGAATAGTTTATTTTTAGGTAAATAGTGAACTACAGTTTACACTAACATTGTAGATTTTATGAATTATTTATAAACTAAGTATAACTATAAAAACAAATAAAAATATTCCTCACCAATAATATATTTGAGGATTATAATTTTTTATTTAATAATAATATTTTAAATTTATAAAATTCATTTTTAAATTTTGAAACATAAGATATATTTTGTATTAAAAAATAATATTTTTCAAATTTTTATTTTAATTAAGATTTGATAAAGGTTCATTCAGTATTAGATTGTTTTCAAATAAAAATAAATTTTATTTATATAATAAGATATAATTTAATTTCACATAAATAAAAAAATTATAATTTAATCTTATTTATAATCGTTAGGCATAAAGATACACATTTTCTAAAAATGGATTTTATGTATTATGTGTGCTTATATTAAAATTTATTTTATAACCCATTAAAATTTTCTTTAAAAATTATATTTTCATATTTTAAAAATAAATTAAAATTATCGAATAAATCCCATATTAATTTTAGTGATTATAAGTAATTTACATTGGTAAAAATTAGTTTCTATAGAAAAAACAAAAATTAGTAAAAGATAAAAATATAAGTGAAAATACATATAAACATTTTAAACATAGTAGTAAAAATGTAATAATGAGTCTTCATTAAGCTTACAACTTCCATCATTCAATTATTTTTCATTATCATATCTAGTTGACCCTCAAATAGTGACTTTACCATTTAAATTATCATTAAAATGTCACTAATGCAACTAATAAATTGATCCTTCACCTCCCCACTTCTTCAAACAACTGAATCCACATAATATTTCCATTACTATTTCCATATCCCTCCCTAACATTCATAGCCATAGATTTTTAGTTCTTGTCTTCCCATAATTCCATCACTCATAGACTTAATATTTTTTACAAAGGTGTTTTCCAAGGAGTAAGGTAAATTTTACTAATTAATCTTGTTCTATTAAAATTATATTCTGTATTCTACCACTTCTTTATAATATTTTTATTTATTATATTATAATTACTTCAATATTAATAATATACTAAAATTTTCTTATTATTATGGAATAATAATTTTTTACCCTTTTCCTTTTTTGAAAAATTAAAATGTCATTATGTGTGTGTATGGACTAACACCTACATGCATGACTTATTTTTTTATCACCACCATGAATGCATGGTATCAAATAGAGATATAATTAATTAATATAATATTTATATCCTTATTAAGATTTTGAAATTTATTAACCATTCCCAATTTTCCTCATATTCCATGGATAATGATCACATTTCATTTGTGTACGTGCAGACTATCACCTCCACAAATGTGGTGTATTTAATTTCTCATCTACTATTTTATTATTTATCAATACCATATTAAATCATTCTAACAACCTTAAAAATTTAAATAATATCATTATGCATCCAGTTTATTTTTTTCATGTCATCGAATCACAATCTTAACCATAATAACCAATAAATTATTACTTCTTCTTATTTGGATTAGTTTAACCACCAACATGGATAGTGATATAAATTTATATAATGGGAGAAAATTGAAACATAACTACTGATGTTTTTATAAATTAATTATAAAATAATATTTTCTTAATTTTTCTAGAATGATTATATTAATATTTGAGTTATTACTAATGTTTCACGATTGTGTTCATTAAAAATTACATAAACAAGCTCATCACCAAATTCATTGTCACAAATCATATCTAAATACATGTGAATTAAAGTTAAAACATTTTAAATATTTATTAGACAAATATTTATGTAATCATAATGATCTTAAAATGTTGAACATTGAATCTATAAATGATAATCGACACCACCATTATGAAACCTATATTAAACAAACAATCGAGAATAATAAAATATAATAAAGAAAATATAATATAAAATAACAATTATATTTTTTATAAATAGTTATAACTGATATTTTTAAATATTAATATGTGTGAATATTTTATGAAATATGTTATTTAGATACTTTTGTTGTTTATACTAGATAATATATAATCTTTAACTTTTTTGGATTTAAGGTAATGGTTTTTCAAAACTAAATTTCTTTTCTTCAAGTTATATTGATTATTAATGAACCCCATTATTCTACATGAAATTATTATATCCAACGATTAGAGAAATGTTTTCCAATTAAAATTATATGGATTAAAAATTATTTCTTATGAACACCATTTCGTGGTATTTTTACTTTGGATATTTTGAAATTCTTAGTGGTTCCATGTGTAAAATTTACATTCCATAAGACGTGTCTCATATTGTGCACCATGTTTTATTTTATATAGATTACCTACCACAATGTTTGATTTTATTATTATTATAATTTTTAATCCATAGTATTTATTAGTGTTTTCATAAATCCCTATATCCAGCTATTTTTATCCAATTGTTACTAAATATATAAGTTTTTATGAACTTAGGATCTATTTATAAAGATGTAATCAATTTCCATTAATATTATTCTTAAATTAACAAAATAATATACCTTATTACTGAATTATATTTTATATCCATATTATTTTCCAAGAATTTACATTTATTATTAGGGACTTATTTATGAAGGATTTTTATATCAATTATTCTTCTTGGATGGATTTAATTATTCATGGAAATGAAATGTTCTGAAGAATAATCAGAATCCTCTACAATTAATATTTCTCTTCTATATCCATATTTTATATTTTAAAAAAATTCCTTTCATATTTTTAGAATCCAAATATATATTATCATATGTGTAATTTTTTTTTTCTTCAACAATTTTCAATGGGAAGTAATTTTATCCTCTTCACAATGTGGGTTTCAAAAAGGGAATTTTCAAAATATTAAAATGGATTTCCATTTTCTAATAATATGTAATCTTCCACTCCAAATTTACATTGGAAAAATATTATTTCATGTTTAAGGATCTATTATTGGGATTTATTTTAAAGTAGTTTTTTATAAAGTAAGATTTTTCATTTTACCTATTAAAAAATAACATTTCAATGTGACTCATAACATCATCATTTTATGGTATTGTGTAAAATGTTATATAAAAACATATTTATCATTCTGATTAAATTTTCCTATTTATGTAAAAACTTTATTTACCATATTTGGTATTATGTTTCATAAATTACATTTAAAATCCCATCATACAATATTCTTATTTGGGAGTAAACTCTCAGTATCAAAAAATATAATTATTGGTCCCTTGTATTGTGATATTGTTTAAAGTGTTGTTCTTAATAAGGTTTTTTAATCAATTTTACCATCCATCATTTTTTTATATTTTACAAGGTATATTCATTAATAATACCATCCAAAATGTTTATTTGGATGGCTTATGATCATATTATTTTTAATTAATCGATTAAATTTTTGAAAAAATCATAAATGAATTACTTGATATGGTGTTAGTTTGAGGGATTCTTGCCAAGAGAGATATTGAATTTATTGACTGGATAAATATTTAAAATCCATAAAATTCTCATTTCAATATTTAATTTTTTATATTACTAAGGAATTTTGGTAATGTAGTGTATAGTTTATTTATTCCATCATATAATGACAACATTAGACTTAAATCTGTGATGTGTGGGGCATGAAATTGCCATTCATACATCAGTATGTCTCCTAAGATAAACATGTTTTGGTATACTGTGTATTGTTTCCAAAATATTTTGATTTCTTGGATTCATTCATGATAGAAATTATATGTGTTGGAACAAGGCCTGGGTTATATGTAATATTTTCACACATTTCCTTGGAAATTATGGAATTATACATTCAATCACTTTAAGACCATTTGTTATTATACATATGATTATTTGTTTTTTATGCCATCCATGGATTTATTTCAAGCTCATATAATTAGCTATTTGAAATTATTATAAATTCATTTATTTATAGACTTATAATTAATTCCTTTTTTTTATATTATATCTTCTAGTATACATTTTCCCTTACTAGGTGCCTGAGGCCACCCTTCTTATGTTTCCATCTACTCATGCTATAAAGGAAATTATTTCACATTATCTTTCTAGAATAATAGTAAGTGTGGAGAATTTTTGGAATATTTTTAACACAAATTCTTGATTATGTAGTTTCTAATATAGTCAGAACAACTTTCATTTGATTAGAAATAAATAGGTTATATTAGTTAATAATGATTCTTATTTCCATAAAATAGTAAACCTATTATTTCATTAGAATTTTTGTAATGAAATATTTTATATAAAAAATATAATTATATAATGGTTAAATCTAGGATATCACAATAGGATTTCACATAGAAATAGCTTATATAGGATACTTATTTGAACATGTGTTTTTTAGATTTTGTGGGATTCATAGGATTGGAATGTAGTATCACAGGAGGAAATTAAGATACTATTTTTAAAACTCAATAGAATGTGTTTTGGCTTCTATAGGATTAGGTTAAAATATTACATCAACCAAAAAACATGGATGACTCATTAAAATAATTTATACAAAAAATAATGGACGAAGGAAAATGAGATAGTTTTTAAAGAAAAGATTTAGATTTTTTAAGGATTTCATTACTAAGAAATGTTCCTTACAACATCTTAGGGAATATTAATATAGTATATTTGATGTAAGTATTGGATTATATGTGTGAGAACCATACACCTCTAAATATGATGTGATTAACGTGATGACTATTCTTCATGTGGCTATCATAGTTGATGTATTTTTCTAATCATGTGAATGATTTCAACATAATCAGAGGCCAGCAATAATATTAGAAGGTGAAATTTATAGATGATGTTGGGGATATAGTATAGTTATCTTCATTAATAGAATATTGGAATGTATTGTTAACTACTAAAAATAAATCCATTGGAAAATTAACTTAATATTCAATGATTTATAGACCATAATAATTAATTAGTATCCCTAGAGACATGTTCATGAACTTTACACTGAATCATTGAAAACATATGTAATAGGGAAGCCACATCATCTAATAAGTAAAATGTGATCATAAGGTATGTAGAAAAATAAAATTAGATTTAAATATATGGTACTTGGGGTTATCTAATTGGAATTGCGGAAAAAATATATCATTTCAATTGGGACTATAGAAAGTGAATTGAAAAATTTGGAAGAAAAACATCATGATGTTTAAGATCTATTGGTAACACTAAATAAATTTTTAAAAATTTACTACTATGTGTTAACACAATAGTGAAATCTTGTATTATAGATTCTTGTGGGCCTTAATAATCTACTTGTGAAAGTGTATGCATTGATAAATATTTTTATAAATGATTTGGAAGAGTTAATCTAGATGATGATGACGATCTTTATTGTTTGGGGAATGGAGATGTTTATCATAAGTTGAAGAATGGATTATTACTATTGTTAAAGTCAGCCTGATATATTAAGTTCCTCAGAATAACATGATTTCTATTGGTTAGTTATATGAATATGGATATAAAACTACATTATTAATGGAGTTTGTAAAATAATTTAAGAGTCCGTTATTATAGATAATGGAGTAAAGTTTTGAATTTTATACCTAACTGAAAGGGTGGAATGAGATACAGTAACTAGAACATAGAATTATGGAAGAAAATATATATGAAACAATTTTCTAGGAAACTATATAATAAAATTGTGAATGTTTTAATAGATAAATAAATTTTGAATAGATATCACACAAACATCATATTTTGTGTGATTTTTATACATAGAAACAATGCAATGAGATATTTAATTTTAATGGAAAAACATATATATACAAAAATCTATATCTTGTATATACATATGTCTAAGGGAATATCTCAATAAAATTTCATATTTGTTCATAATATATTTTTATGTTCACTAAATAATCCCTGATAAAATATTGGGTATATATATTGAAACATAAATCAAAAGTGTTTGAAGTGTTTATGCATTGAATGATATGGTTAAAATGTAAATAATATGAAATAAAATTGGATTAATATCATAATATTGATGTGACTATATGTGAATACTTTTTTATAACATCTATAGAAATAGTGGTATTAGGAAAGAGAAAGATTTACCAAAAACACCAAAGAAGAATAGAATTTTTGACCATATAAATCAAATTTTTATTGAAAGGGTTTTCAAGTTAATGTTAAATTTAAGAATTCCTATTTTTTGGGAGAATGAGATCAATATAATGGTGCACGTAATAAATTAAATATCTCCATCACTAATGGGACCAAAATATTTAGAACTTATATATCAAGAATGTCACCAAATATTACTAACCTCAAGGTCTCCAAAAGATGATTCTATACACATGTGGTTGACAATTGTAGAGATTAGCTAGAAGAAAATATTTATGAAGGTTTTTTATGGTATATTGATATGAATATCTAAGATTTTATATTTGGTATGTTGAGAAAAGAAAATTCATCAAAATTTAAAAATGTATCCTTTAATGAGTTTGTTCTATGGGGTGACTATAATTTTTAGGTGAACAAATCGGACTGAAAAGATTTAAATTCAGTTCAAATTAATATAAATGTAGTATAAATAGGTTTAAAAATTCTATTGTGCTCAGTTGAATTTGATTCAATAATATATTCAAAAATTATAATATAATGTTTAGGGGAAAACATGGAGTAATCTAGAATAAGAAAAATGAATGATATATCATAAATATCAAGAATTAATGAGTCTCATTACATAGTTTTAGAGGATTAAATTCTAAGGGTATTAGTATGAGAAAGGGTAGAACAATAGTTATGGTATTAGAGGTCTACAAGATTTAGATGATTATTATACATGTATATTGATGTGTTAAACTTATTAGATTTAACAAATAGTGGATAACCAAAATTCTTTGATGAAGCAGTTCTCCTTACTGATTCCTTTAATGGGGAGTCAGCCATAAAGAATATGTTCTAATATGTTCATATGACTAACATCTATGAGATGAAATATTTACCACTTAGAAATAATTGAAATGAGAATATGTGGGTTTTATAGATAGAATATTGTGTTTATGATACTAAAATGTATAAATCTAGGATAGTTGTTAAGGATTTTCATAAATGGAGAATCAACATTTCTGAAATTTTCTCTCTCATAGTAAATCATACTACCATTCAAATTTTTATTCATTTTATTGCTTTTAGAGGTTTAAATATGGAAAAAGGGATGTGAATATGGATTATATTCCAAGGGATATTTAAGATGAAACATATATGAAGAAAACCAGTGTTTTTATGGATAAAAATATCTAGGGCTTTATTTTAAAACTGAATAAAAGATTCTATGGGTTATAAAATTTCAAAATAAAATAGAATTATAATTTCTACTATTTGATTAAGGAAAAACTATTTACTGAAAATAAAATCATATCATTTTTAGGTCCTTAAGTATTAAAGTGAGGATAATTTCATTATTGTATTAGTGTAGAATAATGACATGCTTCTTGTGGGCCTACTAATTAAACAGATTCAAGATCAGAAGAAATACTTGATAAGGAAGTTTCAAATAAATGATATCAGTGAAGAAAATATGATCTTAAACATGATGATAGAGTGATAAAAAAGAATAAAATTTCTTTTTATCTTATAAATAGTATGTCCATAATATTTTAGGAAAAAATTAACAAATAGGTTAAAATCTATTTAAACTCATCTTATTGTACACTTGAAACTCTCAATGAAGCAATTACCATGAATAGAAGAATTAGATAAATACATGAAAATAATATCATATGCATCAGTGGTATAATGTCTCATGTAAGAAAAGTTTTATAATCAACTTGATATTTCCCATGAACTAGGAGTTATTAGTAGGTTTATATGAGATATTGGGAAATAGAATTTGGAATTCGTCAAGTGGATCATAATATATCCTAAAGGACAGGAAAATAAAAATATTTTACTCATAGATGATGATCTATTTATTAGATATGTTGATAAGTAGTTTTAGTGAGACCAATATTCGGGGAAAATTATATTATGGTTCATTTTTATCCTTGGTGGAACCACAATTAGTATGATATCAAGATGGAAACTATTGATTTCACCATAAAAACTAGAAGACAATAACATGGAATCAATGGAAGAAATCATGGAATTAGTATGGTTGGGTCATCTAATTTAGGAGATCAGTTTCATAGAGGTAAGTGTATTACTTTATAATGAAAGTAAAATTTCAATCCATTTGGCTAAAAAGTTATTATTTCATCAGATGAAATGGAATATAGACTTAAATAACCATCACATCCATAAGATTTTGTAATATGGAAATTAATATCATTAGAAGATTAGTAGAAATAAAAACATAACAATTATTTCACCAATTTATGTAGTCCAGGTGGTCCTGAAGAAGCATTGTGCCCCATCTTGACTTGCGTGAACAGGAATGGAAAAAAGAAAAACATTTCATGTAACAAAAGTGCATAAGAATGTTTGATTTTACCAAAGTTTTGGAGGTTATTTTATTGTATTTTAAGAATAATTTAAGTGATATATTATTGGGATTGTGAAGACCCTACAAGAACTAAGGTATGTTCATAAGAAGAAGATAGTCTAGAGGACCCACAGATCTTTTTAAAGTCGGTATAGTTGTATTTATTAGGATAGAAGTGGGGTTATTGATTGTCCTAAATTTATAATGGTTTTCATATGATAGTTTGATCATTAGAAGTTTAGAAATTTTTTCAATCACCAAAAGGAGATAGTGTCTGTTTAAAAATTACATTCATTTTTAGTTTTCATGAATGGTTGAATTAAATGGATCATAGTTGATTTACCAATGGTTGGAAGTTAGTATAAGCAATACAATAGAGTGTTGGCAATGTTACAGTTCAATAGATGGACACTCACAATTTTAGTATATTGGTAAAGCATGATTAACATGTGGGAACCATTATATAATGAGTGTGGTACCACTTTATGGATTTTTCAAAAAATCATACAAGTTAGTTATTTAGGTGTCTTCTTTGTCATAAGCAATTGAAAATTTGTACTTCTATTGAAATATAGTATTTTTAGGGTTCTCTCCAAATACTAAGATGAATTTGAAAACCATATAAAACATTTATCTTTTTATTTATATGAATTTATTTATTTTCATAACATTAGATTATTTCTTATGTGAGTTATAGACAATAGGCTTCAGTAAGTAAGATTTAGTGTAGTGATTAGGTTGAATGATTCTTATTCTTAGTTCTGGTAAATTAAACTAAATAGATTAATTTTTAGTGAACTATTTCTACCAGTGTGGTATTCCAGTGAATGAATATATGGTGTCTAAATTTTGTATGGGATTCTCAACAATATCATAATAGATGGAATCATGAACAATAATAACCAATCTCAAAAAAGGATCTCATCACCTTCCTTAGAAGTGTCACATCCTCAATGTCTATCCAACTCCTAAGGGAGAAAACAAATAACTTGGCATTTAATTATAGACATGTCATCCCCTTCATTGTATGTATCACAATATGGGTATTACATCACACTATAAAGGTAATTATCAAATAATAAGGAATTTCTTACCAATAATTTCATCCCCATCCTTGGAAGTATCACATCATGGGGAATACATCCCACTCCAATGTTTATTAAGAAGTAAAAAAGTAATTTAACTGATGTCAAAGGTGTCATAAATTTAATTTGGCAGATCAACCCATTAACATCATAATCTAGGCCATGTGAGAAATAAATTCCAGGTCCATGTGGTTATCCCATCCATCTATAAAAGGATTCACATCATTGATAATGAGCATATTACATAATGTTCCTAATATCCCATAAAGGTATATATAATACAAGGATCCAAACATCCCAAGACGTATGCAAATTACATAATGGGCATCCATCCTAGACTAAGTTATTATATGGTAAGTGGTAAATTCTTCCCATACCACATGTCACATTATCAAATTTTAAAGTTTGTTACACACCTTAGGCATCATAAACACACACACAGATATATATATATATATATATATATATACCATTCTAGGACATGAGATATGTTAAATTGACTAGTAAGGATATACCACACATAAAAATGTATATATTTCAAAGGGGAAACAAATATATCATATATAAATAACATTCAAAATGATCATAGAATCCCATAGTTCAAACAAAACACATTATGTAATAATCAACACTTTGGCCAATATAAATTTGAAAAGCATTCCTAAGATGGTATAACATTCAAATCACTTAATTTCTAAACTCTGTTGGTCCTTACACATCAAATTCATATCCTTACTCCATCATGGGTATAATCTACTCAATTTCCCCAAACCCAAAGGGGGAGGAAAACTAACCCCACACATCAAGAATATAAACTATATAGAAAACTAGGCATCCATAATGATCCTATTAGGTCAAAACTAACACATACCATATATGGTTCACACATATTATAATCATGGGAGGATATGGGAGAATATTTTAGGTCTACTATGTCATGATCTATCATTAATTAATACTTCTTGGTTTGGAATACATATATACTATTACATTAATTTTCACCCATGGACCTCAATGTCAATGGAAATACTCTACATCACATGGAAGGACATAGTGTATCCCTAATTTCATATAACTTCTTTTATGCGGTGAGGTAAAAACATTCCAGTTAAGGGGTCACACTGACTAATTTAAATATTGAAACACTCTAAAGTCCAAATATGGTAGGGAACATAATCATAGTTTTAAATTTTTTTAGTATAATTAAATGGAATCCTCTATCTAGTATTTGGTAAAAGATAAATACACTTCGATTTAATCCTATGACCATCATTAATCGAGGAAGCATGGAATTTTTATTGAAATGTACATAATAGTGTAATAAGTATTTACACAACAAATTTAGGTAATAAAAAATAATTTAATTCAATTTATAATCAATCACACATATTCTGTGAGACCAACTATCACATGTCAAAAGGAACAACTCACAAACCATTAGGCGGGATAGGGATCATCCACATCAACACAAATATATATGCCTATGAAACTCCTCAGTACCATCATCGACCCAGATCAACTATTCGTCTTCCATAAATACTAGGCCATAACACCACTAGAAACTAATATTACCTAATTATAATAACTATTATTAATTAAAACAATTATCCCATAATTAATTTCTTATTCAAATATTAATAACAACTCACTATGTGGGCTTCCATGGTATAAACCTCAAGAAATAGTGTGTGGACCACTCCCAACACATCCTTTATCCAACTACTGACCAAAGCCCAAAAATCCCACACCAAATCAAAAAAAATCATTCTTATATGATGAGATAACAAAAAAATCAAGGAAATAGATTACCTTAATAAAACTATAAACAAAACCTAGACTATTCATCCTCCTGAGGCCTCCTCTAGAACCAATAAATGAAATCCCCATCATACCAAGACAATTTACCAATTTTATAGTGAGATAATTTCTATAATTCATAGGTAAAGTGATCTAAATTATATACATATATATATATATAATTGGAATCGTTAATTATGAGACCATTTTCATCAAATTGACATGATGAATAAATATCATCCCACCTAGATAAAAATGGGAAAAGGATGTGGAAGAGTTGGTATAGGGTGGTAACCCCCTCTTTATGCATACTCAAAAACCAAACCCCAAAGTGGGTTATCAATTTAAAAAGTGGTTAAATATCCTTTCTTTATATTAAAAAAAATCATATAATAGAATCAGAATTCTAGTTGAAGGGAGTATAGTTTAGCACAACTATCCAAACTGCAAGATCTTTGGTAGAATACTGATAAGATTCTACTGTATTCCAAAAAAACGCCACCCATGCCACCTTTATCACATGAAACATGATATTTGCATTAAATAAATTCCCTACCAATGATCTATATAGAAAATTTCCATTGTAACATTTAAAATTCATATAAAAATTTAATTCTGAATCTAAATTCATAGAATTAATTCAATTATGGTTCTGCATCCATCAAAACATATCCATTCTCTGAATCTATTCACCTAAACTGGTGACATTAATTACAGCCTACCCACAGTAGAACTTCTTATCCCTAATAATTCACTTTTTTTATCACTTTAAAACCACATTTTTTTCAAATCTGATGAATGAAATTGATTGAAATATCAATTTGGCTACAATCAAGTTTATACCATAACTGAACCAGTGCAATACACCAAAACCCCGAGTGTATCATGCTCTAGTTCTTCGTAAACATTTTTAATAACCTGAAAAAAAATATTTATATTTGTATTTATGTTATAGCACTCAGTTGATCACGAAATGGTCTATTTGACACCTCACATCATCGACTGGCCCTAAAAGAATAAACATCCAAAGAACCGTTATTCTATCTAATCCAATAAATGCACAATAATCCACTATCATTGGAACTAATGATTGATTCCCAATTCATCAAACTTATTATATACTACTATATTCCAAAAATTTCACATGGGATCCCATAAAAACACCATATCACATGAAATAATTAACAAAAACATTAATAATCTCTCTATTGAATAATATTTTTCACTACATGTAAGTACCCAAATCAATAAATCTAGTCTTCCAAATTTTGAAATTCCTGATTTTCCACCAATGAGTCGACAAGGGCACTTTCTTGATAAAATACCATAATCTAGTTCTAAAATTCAATTCTCTCTCACTAACTAGAAATATATGTCTCTATAGGTTTCTATTATCCAAGATCCAATATGAACCCATTATGATGACCTGGGTCAGAGATGACAGATGCTCCGGCCCCCTCCTCTTTGGTCAGGGGAGGGGGGATCCTCTCCTATGTGGCTCATCCATTCACCCCATCCTCAACCCGGCCTACCTTCCTATCTTCCCATTAATCTCACTTAGCCCTAAGGTTATTGATCTCCATGAAGGATCTCCTGAGCTCGCGATTTCTCTAAAAGAGTTCAACGCAGCTTCAGACCTACACAGATAAACATTGTTGGCTCGCTTCAAAGTCTGTCGTCCCTCGGTCGATGCATTCGACATATTCTTCTTTGATACATGGGGTCTTCAAAACCGATCGGTGGTGGGTTTTCTCTACCGGTGTCAATTGATGGTCCGCTTCGCATCAGAGGAGGATTTGGTCATCACCTTGTCCCGCACTCCTCGGGTGTTCAATGGTTGCAATTTTTCCTCTTACGATGGTTGTTTGATTTCAACATGAATCGTGATCTACCTTCGGTTGTCGTTTGGGTTAGTTTTCCTAATTTTCCTCTACCTTTCCAGAATCCTTCTATCATTTGTATGCTCAGAAATTTGGTTGGATGATACCTATGTTCTGATATTCGAACCTATGTGGTTTTTCACCCCATCCTACCTCGTGCTTGTATTGAGGTTGATGTTTCAAAACCTCTAACCGAGTGGCTGTGGATTTCGGTTGGAGAAGATTTGAGGTGGAAGCAGCGGGTTGTGTTTGAGTCTTGGCCCGCGTTCTATTCGGGATGCAGCAAGCTTGGCCATGTGGCCTCAGGATGTGACCGCATGAACCGGGATGAGACATCGGAGGAGATGGCGGTTCCAGTGGTGGAACATCAATCACATGATAGTGAAGAATTGGGTGAGCACGAGGTGGTGCGCGGGGAGGTTCCAGGGGAGAAGGCTCTGGTGCTCCAGAATGTGGAGGTCAAGAGGTATCCTCCCCTGCATTCTTTGACCCCTGGAGCGATGCTGGATCCCAAGACAACATCAAAGGATTCTCATTTGAACACTAAAGTTTGTGAGGTTTTTAGCTGCCAGAAAAAGGATTTGGGTGTTCCCTATTCCTTGGTTGTTCTTTCTGAAGAGGGTATCAGTACCATTAAGAATGCAGGTATAGTCGTAGAAGAGTTTAGACATGTACAGAGGGTGTTGCACCTGGACATTGGAAATGATGTTAATAAGGATATGTAGTTGGTTTCACTCAATGCAGCTAGGGTGAATGAGGATGTTGGTGTGGAGATAGACATGGGTGATCATCCCTTTAGTCTGGTCTCAGGAGATCATCATTTTCAATACATGGGACACGGCTTCGAACAATCAAGTGGGTCGCATTATCCTATTTAGGCCTTGTAGATCAAACCTTCTTATACTGAGAAGGATAAATTTGGAGGGAGTTTTAACAATTCTCATAATAGGTTTGCAGTGATGGGTGAAGTTGAGGTACATGATATTGGTGGAGATACTGGTATGGGAGAGGATGCCAGCCATGTGGCTTCGGAGTCAGCTCCAAAATCCCCCTACTGAACCAAAGGAAGTGGGCATTGAAGATTGTTTTTTCAAAGCCTCTTCAAGGAAGGACAAGAATTCTACTCTGGATTCCAGAGGATTTTTCAAACATACCAGTAGGTCGCGACAACAGATAGACTACTCTAACTTACCAAGTCCCCCTTTGACCAGGTCCTCTAGTAAATTCAACCTTCTCTCAAAGGCGTATGAAGGATTTGGAATGGGGGTGGGGGTTGTCTCCTCTAAGGAGGCTGGATCTCAGGTCAGTGGAGATCTGGAGTTGGCTACCTCTGGGGGTTCTGGCCCCCCACTTTTGGAAGAGGAAACATCTCTTCAAGGGGAGGCAGAAGGTATGACTAAGGACTAGTAAGAGGATGGGTTTCTAAACTCTGAGAAAGTCAGTTGGGCAGAGGTAGAACTTCTTCCAGGGTAGCAGCGCGAGGTGGGATTCTATACTGACCCTCATTGTCAGATATCATTGAAGCTGTATCACATGGACCTTCTTTTGCACTTGGATTAAGAGATGGTGGAGCAAGTGCTGGAAATCAATGAACTAAAGGAAGTGATCAAACAAATGGAGGGAAGATCGGTTCGTGTGGAAACTTCAAAGGGGCAAGGTAAATGGATTGATGGGCAGAACCATATTTTGAAGAGAGGCTTCAACATGGGAAAGATAAATAAGGAGGAATGTATGAAATCCTAGGACATCTTGGGTAAACATTATGAAGACATCCTGAAGGACGATCCAGATTCCCAGATAAATTCTATTCCCAGGATATTGTTCAGGGAAATTGATTCTATTCTGCTTAAGATTTTCTTCAAAAAAAATGTTGTAATTTTTGGTGGTTAAACTATTTTTCTGTTAGAGTTCTCACTTTCCCCATAAAAAGTGTTTTGAAAAATAGAAATGTCATTTTGGAGATATAATATGAACCCCTTACCACCACAAATCCAGGTTCTTCAAATACATTATAAATGGTACTCAACATGATTCAACTAAACACGGGTTCAACTTTAAACCATCTCAATGGTGGATCCCCACCATATATTTTCCCATCCCATAGGTCAAATATTCCAATGTTCTTATATCACATTATTATCAGATTTTAGATACTCACAAAACTACACATTTCATCCTGACAAACCCACTAATGAGTCTATATCTTAAGACTATGTCATTATTATTTCCCACAAAGAAGTTTTCTAAAACCATCATCAACCCATCACCGTGCACTTCACCTTGATGAATACAACACATAAAATGTTAAACTATCTCAGTACAATAAGAATCCTAATTTCGACCCAACAATGGACTCTACAGTGCTCCATTATTAGTCACATAACCCAATGATTGCTCACATCCCATAAACACAGTTTAGGAACTATATAATAACAACAATAATCCATCATATTCATATAAATTAATGACAATTAAATACTTCCATTGTTCACCTCATTAGTTCATGCATAAAATAAGAGTCTATATTTATCACTCATTCATTAATCAATTAATAATATAATGTAATGTTTCAACACCATTAAGTGATACAATGTGTTTTAAAAGTTATAAAAATTTCAAACATATATATCACTTATAAAAATATGAATATTCATTAAATAAAAAAATGCTCCATGAAAGAATCTTATAGGTTAAGTTCTTTTCAAAACATGGAAACTTGAACAAGTACTTTATATGTGAACAGAATTTTCTCCCACTTAGTTATTCATAACAATAATTATTCATAGACATATCATACAAATGGTCATTCTTTATATATCGAGGAAAGGAAACTTAAGAAATTTTAATCTCTCATTCTCATTAAGGTTACTAGTGGGAGATATTAATTAATACATAATAAAAACATGAGAATAAGTGTATGGAAAAATGGTCATAATATTTTAAAACTATATATTACATATCCATGATTATAACCCTGAGTTAGTACATAATGCTTGCTGTTGAATAAGACATTAATCATAAATGAATCAAAGGACATGGTCCATAAAAGCATAAGAAAATAATAATACATGTATTTTTTGTATACATATAATTATAGAGAATCATATCGTTAGTACTCAAGGATCCATGTTAAGTATATCATAATGGAATGGGTTTACTACCCAAAACGTCCTAGTGGTAAAGGATCACTCACAAGACTATCATAGTGGAAAAAATCCCATACTAAACTAGGTTCACTCCCAATTCTAGTTCTATTTATCTTCTGATATATCAATATTTACCCAATGCATTAGAGAGATATATATATTATACCAATCACAAAATGAAACTCATACATTTGAGTTCCACAATATCCTAAATCATTCAATATATCAGAAATAATGAAAATAAATGGGTTTTTAAACATTTCATGATGGTATTACCCATTTAAAATTAATAGGTATCATAAACATTTCACCTTTTCATTATATCATAGCCCATGGAAGATAAATAGGGTTCATATTCATTTTTTCTTTGCATCATAACATAACTCGTGGAAAAGTAACGTCTTTCACAAAAATATTTTCATCATAAACATAAACCTTATCAAAAAATAATATGGATTCTATAAATAGATCATATCTCTAGTAAATAATATGTAATATCAATCAATGTCTTCATATATGGATATTTATTTTGAAAGACAACTTGGAATATTTCTTAAGTAAAATATACTTTCCATATTGAACATCCTTACAAAAAATGTTAAAAAGATTAAATAATGTGAATTAATGTTCTTTGAACATAACAAAGAAACCTTGAAAAGTAGTATTTAAAAAATTAAGTGTTCATTGTATTGTAAAACACCATTCATATCATACACTTTAAAATAAATTTTCCATTCACATTTTTGTTAAGAATTAAAAAGTCCTTCATTAGGAAAAAGAAAAGAATATTCCATTAAAAGAAATTTAAAAAATTAAATATAGGGAAAATTTTCGTTAAAAATTTATTGCAGAATAGTAAAATCATTCATCAAAAAAAATTTATAAAACATGTATATGGAAGAAAATGTGTTTCCCACTAAAGAGAGAAATAATGTAGATTTTTCTTAAAAATATATTTTCAGTCACTTGAGTACATAATGAAAGGAAAATAAAATTAAAGAATTTATATTCCAAAAATAAATAGGGGATGAGAAAATTAAGGAATTTATTGAGAGGTATATATTAATATTTTATCATTGGAAACATAATCATAAAAAATCCCAATAAATAATGAGATTGTAACATAAAATCATTACCACTTTGGTAACATTTGAAAAATAAGTCGATGAAAAAATAACAACATATGTATATGTATATCCACATATTTTTATGATAATAATAATAACATAAATTAATTTTCAGCATTTAAACAACACAATAAGAAACATGTGGTGTATAAGGAATGTGTATAACAAAAAAATGAGATGAAAATCCCTTACATGGTTTGGAAACTTTTTAATTACAATACGTAAGCAAGAATAACATTAAAAAACAATAAATATTGATATTATAAATTAACTCAAGATATAACATGTTAAAAGGGTTTTATATACACCTCATCAAAGAATATAGGTGCATAAAATAACATATTCCCCAAAGATGAAAAATTTGAGATGAAATTCTCTTACCTCAAGTATTGACTTATTTCATACATGTTAAAACCACAAATATAATAAATATATGTTTAATATAAATATATTATAGAACAATAACAATTTATAACATACCATATATTATTTACTTATAAATTTTTATCACCTGTTTATTAATAATCCTTTTTGAAATCACATTTCCTGTAATAACTGCTTCATTTTTCCTATATGTTTTGGTTTGGTAGTTTTAGTAATTTTACCTTTCTCATGGTTAAATAATATCCCAAAATTTTTACATGATATAAATATCATATATATTCATTATATATGTTCTTATATTTATCCATTAAATTTATATATAGAAAATAAATTACTCCATTCATGGACACGATTGGTAGTACAAATCCTCAAAATTATTTCTAGTTTCTCAAAAAATGGGAAAAAATAAGGGTAAATATTAATTAATCTTTTAGGATTTATTTTTATATAATATATATTCATTAAATATATATTTATTACCATCTATATAAAAATTAAATGAAAAACATGTCACATCACTTCATGGAGACGATAGTCTGCACATATGCACGAGTAAAGTTTTCATTTCTCAAAAAATTGGATGGTAAAAAGGAAGGGGTGAAATTAAAATTATATAATTAAAATTATTTCATAAATTTTAAATATATATATATTATTTTTATCATTATATCCATTTACAATAATTTATGATGGAAAATGACTTGCATTGGTTTTTGAGGTGATATTCCACTGTAAACATGATCTACAGTTTCATTTACCATTTGATAAAAGATTATATGGGTAATAAAATGAAAATAATAAAAATATATGTATATGGAAGTTATGGATGTTATTATATCAGTATAGTTGAAAAACATTTTATGGAGGTGGGAGAAGAAATAATATAAAATGCTCTCTTAAGAATGATACATCTTCTTCGAACAACCTCCATTGGTTAGCACCCAAATCATTTATAGAAGGCATTCCATTACTAAATAATGCCTCAATGATGTGTTATGGTATTTATGAAATGTATTTTTTGGGGATCAGTAGAAAAAAAAGGCTTTATAAATGAAAATAAGATAGGACATGGGTTCCCTTTAATAAGTTGGGGAGAGGACACATAAGGAATTTATTAAAAGAAAACATTATACCCATGTTTTATACATGCCATAAGAAACCAAAATTTATCATTATAGAACATAATATAAGATAATTTTTACATCGAACCAATCAGAATTGGGTATTTTTTAGCTTATTTTAACCCTTTTCATTTTTGGATTAACCCTTGGTAAACATGTTTTAACCTTAACCGTGGTAAATAATTTTTACTATTTTTATTGTTAATTATGAAAAAAAAAGTATGTTGACATTGTTATATAAAATGTGTAATTATTATTATAAATGTAGAATACATTATTAAAAATTATATACAAATAATTGGTAGTGTTTAATTTAAAATTAAACCATCATATGTGATGAAAAAGTTGTTTTCCAAAGAGAACATTGTCATAGGTATAAAAAGTTTAAAGATAATAATTCGATTTTAAATTTATCATAATGACCTAATTGGATTAATTATAAAATATATAATATAATTTCACTTTTAAAACCATTTTATAACATAATTAATCATTTAAATTATTTAAAATAAAAGTTAGTGTTTAAAAAAAACATTATTCTTCAATAATAACTAAAAATGTATACTTTATAGAAAAATACCAAAAAACGTGATTTGTTATTAATATTATTATTTAAAACAAGATGTTTCATGAATCGTAAAATAACAAAGAATGTAAATTTCTTTGGAAAATATATTTCTTAAATTATCAATGTGTTACATTATACACCCCTTAAAATTAATTTCACCTTCTAAATTTAATCACTCTGATACAAACTTCTAAGGATACATCTAGCTCAGAATATCCTTTGAATCCCATGTATCTTCCTCAAGTTTTTAGTTTCACCATTTAACCATGCCAAGTGATTGGTATTATTTCACAAAAATTACTCTTTGTGATACAATGTCTCAATAGGTTGTTCTTCATAGGAAATATCATGATACAATGGTATGACATCTGAGTTCAGTACACGTGAAAGATGAGGTATGTACTTCCTTAGTAGAGATACAAGGAACACAATGTGGAATTTACAGTGGTTCATTGGAAGCATCAAGTGATAAACTATCATCTCTACTCAATCAAGAATATCAATTCGGCTAATAAACCTAAGGATATAATTTACATTATTCCGGAATCTCATAACCTTATTCTATATGGAAAATCATAGAAACATCTTCTCACCAACTTCATAATCCAGATAACATTGATGATTATCTGTATAACTTCTCCAATGACTTTTTTCTAGCCTTATGTGTTGTTCAAGGTTTCTAACCTTGTCCTCTAATTTCTACATCCGTCATTGGTCCCAACATATTTCATTATTTGACTTCATCACTAAACATTGGAGTTATACACTTCTTTTAATATAGGTTTTCATAAGGATCCATCTAATCTCCTTAGTGAAATATATTTTTGCAAGAAACAAAAATAGATGTATTTTTTTATCCCAACCACCTTTGAAATCCATAGAAAAAGATCCAAACATATTCTCTAGGGTTTTAGTTGTTATATCTAGATCACTATCTATATGAGGATAATGCATAGTAATGAAATTCAATTCTATATCAAGATCTTGCTAATGGCTTTAATAGAACATTGAGGTAAACCTAGGATCCTGATCAGATATACTATAATATGGTACTTTAAGAAACCATAAGACTTATTGGATTTTTATCCCATAAATATGATACAAAGGGATATATTCTATGATATTAATGAGGTGTTATGACATTATAAAGAGATCGACTATATCTGATATACTATTGTTCCCTTTAAAAGTTTTGGGGAGTCTGATGAAAAAAATTCCTTGTAGGGGTTTCCTATTTTTATTCTATTATAGGTAATCGCTGTACCATCCATTTATAATTTTCCCTATAATCCTTAGCATATTGACATACAAATCATTTTGATACACTCTCTACAATATCCTTATTCATGTTTTCACAAAATAAATACTCTTTCAAATATCTATACATCGTTTTACATATATGAAGAATAGAGAATGATGAAATATGATATTACTCTAGAAACTCCATATGAAAATCTTGTATAGATGGGAAACTTCATTGGTTCATTGACCTTATCATTACACCACGTTCAAATTTAAAAATATGAACATTTCTCGTTGTCATTTTTAGCTCTATATCCTTTTTCTATTCCACTTTAATCTTCAATTGGATTGATGATTCAACACTTTTTCAAAAAAGATAATTTTTTTCATCTTCATTAATATATCTATATCAGTTTCAAATATATAAATATTTTAACTTTTATGATACTCATGGTATATAATATAGAATGATCACTTGAATCAAAGAATCAACCATAATGTTCTCATTCCCAGGGTTGAAATGTATTATGTAGTCATAATATTTAATCATTTATAACAATCTTATATAGAGCATATTTAACTATTTATTTGTGAATATATACCATAAAATTTTATGATCATCATATATATAATACCTTTATCCAAAAAAATAATGCGTACACTTATTTAAATAATGAATTACCCCATCTGAATCTGAATCCTGTGTTGGGTATTATTTATAATGAACATTCAATTCCCATGAAGCAATATCGGTCACCATATCAGTCTCAATAAAGATTATTCATGTTCCCTTATTTCAGGCGTCACTATAAATTACAATCCATTCTTTATGATAGGGAAATGTAATCATAGGTTTACTTAATAACTTTCTCTTTAGTTCATTTAAATTTTCCTCACGTTTATTTATCTAAAAGAACTTTTCTCCCATCTTAGTTTATATGGTTAGTGGATTAGCTAATAAGAATAAATTATCAATAGACTACTGATATTATCCAAGGAGACCATGAAAACAAGGGATCATGATCATATTTCTTAGTCTGAGATAATGTTGAAGAATCTTCATCTTTGGTTGATCAACTGATATACCCTTTCTTGAGATTATATGAACCAATATCAAACTTTATGGAGAAAAAAATTCTTACTTTTTAAATTATTCATACCATTTCCCCTTACATATCTTCTTCTATAAAATCCTCTAGTGATATTAATTATCATACTTACTCTTTAAATAAATATGAATATCATCGTTAAAGGTTCCAAAAAACTGATCAATGTAATATCTAAAAACTCTCATCATTAAATCATTGATGATAGTCAATGAATTAGTGAGACCATATGGAATCACTATAGACTCATAGGATTCATACATTGTGTGGAATAATACCTTGGGTATATCCTGATTCATGGCACTCAATTGATGATATTCATAATGAAGATAAATCATAGAAAATTATTGATCTCTTCATAGTAGATCAAAAAATCATTGATACAGGGTAGAGGATTCTTTTTCATGATTGTTATCTTATTTAGCTCTTGATAATCAATGTTGAGTCCCATAAATCCATATTTATTTTAAGAAAGGATCACTGCACCTAACGGTGACACACTTGGATGAATTAATCACTATTTAATATTATTTTGGAGTTACTTATTTAATTCTTAAATCTCAATATGGTCCATTCTCTATGGATTCTATGAAATAGGTGTATCTCTAGTTATTCGTTCAATTGAGAATTAAAATTCAATATTTGGTTGAATACTATTAAACTATTCGCAAAAGAGATAAAGACTCCCACATAATAGGCATATCATTGATTTTGAGATTATTATAGACCATATGACACAAAAACATGCCTTTTAAATAAGAACAAGACCATTATAATAGATCTAATATCCATTAGAATTTCGTATTTATAATTACCATGATGAAAGATCATAAGTTGGTTTAGAATAGAGAACATGACTTCACTTCCTTTGAAATTATCATGGTATTTATATACATAAATACAATCCATTCCTAAGAAAACATCAAATTCAACTAGGGTGAGAATAACAAGATTTCTCATAAACACATTCCTACAAACATAAACTGTAGAATATTAGTAAACATGACATATGATCATCATACCATTAGAGGTTTTCAATAATAATTAAATATCTAATCATTGGGGAGGAAATTTTATACCCATAATAAATTCCTTATATATAAAATATGGGTATATCAATAGTCAAATAAGACATTAATAATTCTAGAGTGGATAGTGAGTGTACATTTCACTACATCATTATTGTACCCACATATGATAAACAGATCATATTTGATTTCCCTTTGACCCTTATCTTAAGATATTATTTGAAATTGATCATCATAAATAACCTTTGAATTTTGGAACAGGTTAGCATTATTCTCATACTCCTTACATTTGAAATACTATAGTGTGGGTGGTTTATTATGTGTATATATATCTCCATTCATGTAAATAGATACATTTTTTCACTACATCAGTAGTTGATTTCCTAGTGAACATTTTTCACACATAAAACATTTACCACTTAAGGAAATATCATCATGATTTTTTATACATATTGAGAATAATGGATGGATTATCTTCTCTCAATGGTTTTTATAATTTATTTTGAATTTCATATTTCTATTTATGTCAATATAATGAGATTATTTATTAAAATCAATCAATATTTCTACCTTGAGAGTACATCAAACAATTTCTTTATATCTACTAAATCCCCTTATCCATAAATCTATTTGGATACTTGGTTTTAAGCCACTGAAGAATCAAAAAACCTTAAATTTACATTACATGATAATACATTAAATGTGTCTCACAGGTCATGTGAGATTTTCCACATAGGTACTAATGGATTCATAATCCATATTCTTAATCCCAAGTAATAACATCTTCATTTTTTAATGAATAATACATGGAAAGTACTTGCTGATAAATAAGATCATAATGTAAAACAACTTTATAGAGGTGATTTCCCCTTGTTACCTTGAATTATTGATACAAGTCCACTATTGATTTGATTCACCTTCCAAATGATCAATTGTTGAAATGAATTTTTCAGGTTCCAAACACTAGAGAATGGAAAATATCTTTTCAGTGGTATTGATACATTTCGTAGTAACATCTAGATTAGTAAAACCACTAAAATAAGGTGTACATTTTCTCATTAGAGACTAAATAAAACATTGTACCTGCTATTGTTCATTTGGTAGCTCAGTGTGATTCATATCTTGAGAATGTTGTATGAGTATATAAATGAGGTTTTTATTCTAGATCAAATAGAATTTTGTTTTTATTTAGAAAAAACATTGAATTTTCATTCATACTCAACATTAACATGATTCTACTAGGTTCCATTAATTGAATAAAACCAAAAAACAATGTGTGAGAAATATTAATCATAGTATAAAACCTCATAATCATAAAATATCAATTTTAAGAGGTCTAGATCTTGGAAACTTCTTTTCAAAATATGACACATATGGTTTTACCTAGGTTATTCATGAAAAATAATTATTCAAATCCTTAATTATGGTTCATAATGACTTTATGAAATTTGAAAATATTTCCCCCATGATTCCCAATCTATATGTGCATCAAGGAATATTTTTTTGCACAAGTTGATGATCGAGTCAAAGCCCAATCTGTCTTTATCAGAGTTATTACCCCTAGTAACAACTCTTTCAAATCCACATCCACTTCTAGTATATAGTCATAGATTAAAATTCTTTTAAACCACTAACTATATCCTTTAACAAAATTCCATGATATTTTCTTATACATACACTTATCAACAGACATAGCCTTAGATATATCCCTAGGGATCTAATTAATGTCTCTGCATCCTAGTTTTTCAGTGGTCAACTAAAACATAATTTGATACCAACTGTATATACTCAAACATTTCCTACATAGATATTTTAAAATCCAATTTAATTATTGAATAAATAATTTTAACATTTATTAATATTAATTAGACAGTTATATTAGTTATAAAAATGTTAAGTAGTTTTTAATCAGATAATGAGATAGTTTAAGTAAAATATTTTATTAAATGTATATTTTAAAATAATATTTTATAAATTTTAGAATCTAAATTAGATAAAAAAAAATTGAAATCATAATATCAATATTTACTTTGGTTGAAATTTTTTTATTTTTCAGAAAATATTGATTTTTTAGTAAATAGTGAAGAATAGTGATTTTTTGTAAAAAGTCATTTCCTTTTAATAAATTAACAAAATTACGAGTCTCATTATTTTTTTTATATGCTTTAATGTACCCTAGGTATTATTTATCAATATTTATTCCAAATATTTCTTTTTCATGAATATTGTTTTTGGTTTTTAGTATAAGATTGTTTTTGGGTTCAAAATTGGGTTTTTCTAAAAACTATTTTAAAAGGCATAACGCTTATACTTTTTAAATAATTAAAATAATACCTAATGGGTATTGTTTTAAATGAAATTTATAGATTATGAATAAGTAAATATTACTTTTTTCATTCAATTATTATTATTATTATTATAGTAAATATCGATTTATCTTTTCTAAAAAAATACTCTTCTTAAAAACTCACTATCACGCCACATCTGTGGGATTGTTATTAAATTAAAATTTTAAATTATGTTAATTTAATTTAGAACAATGGATTAAATGTTTTTAAAAATAATAATTTATAATTTATAATAAGTCTAAATTTATTTTTGACAATATTTGTTATGGAAAATAATAGAAATTTATTACGATGATTAAGGTAAAAAAGAGTTTACTTAGTGGTTGAAATTTAAACATAAGGGAACAAATGACCTCTAAACTTTTAAAAAACAAATTTTATGGAAATATTTATACCTTATCCCTTATATTATTGACAATGGACCATTATTAGGTTTGGGTCACATTAAATAATTTTTGTTGTAATTCAATTTTTTATAAAATTACAAGTGTGCCACTCACCTCACATATAAAAGGCTACCCCACTCTCATCATCTATTTATCGCTTAAAACCCAATTTCATCATAAAATACCTAATAAATTCACTTATAAAACTCAATTTTATCATCCTATAAACCTTAAATTGATCAAAATTCAAACAAAGGAAGACCTTTGGTGTAAACCAAGCCCAAAGAAGAGGTAATATTCATTAATGAGTGTTTTTTATTTCTTTCTAGGCCCCAACAATAGTTGTTATACCATGATAATTCAATAACCATTTTATATTCCATATATGAATAATTTTTTTATGTTATTTTTTTAAACTACACCCACACACAATTATATTAAATGGGTTGCGAAATCATTATTTGTGTGTACAGCAAACTACTACCTCATGGAAGGATATCACTCATTTTTTCATTTACACATCTCATGATTGGGTATAATTATTGATATAAAGTTTATATATGATATTTATAACAAACAATTTCCTATTTATTCATTATATAATATATAACATTTTTATATTTCATTCCATAAGGGATACAATAATGTCGCTCATGTGTACGGTGGACTACCTCCTTGCAAAGCGATGTTGTTCATTTTTCACTAACACGCTATGTAGAAGGTAATAAAGCTATCAATAATAATTATATGTTATATAAATGAAGTATATATGATATTAATGATATTTTATCATTCTTTTAATATGATATATCATTTTACTCTTACCTTTTCACTCAAAAAAATGATGATAATGTCATTAATGGACGTGTGGACTACTACCTCCTAGATGCGATTTGATACATGTTTTCACAAAAAACAACATAACAATTATATATATATATATATATATATTTAAATAATATGGTCTTTATGATATTATATTAATTTATAGGGATAAATTTTACTTACCTTCTTTCCATAATGATCATTGAAAATTGCAAACATTGCTCATCTGTATGTACGGCCTACTGCCTTTAGGATCGTAATGATGGTGCATTTTTCATTAACATCATTCATTATTTATTTTAAAACTGTAATTTTTATATAAATATGATTACTATTTAATTATAATTAATTCTTATATACCAAAATAACGACCTCTCTCTCCTAAGTCAACCTACCAAATCCATTTTTAACAAAAAAGTCAAATATGGTCAAAAGATATTACATAAACCTAATTAATTAACTATATATAAATTATAAAAAAGTGAAGTAAAATTAAAAATAAAATTGGAAAGATCTCAATAAATGAAATATTAAAATAATTTTATTATTCAGAAAAATAAATACTGTCGTGATAAGTTAGACTCTAAGTATAAGACATTGTATCAATTTCCTTTCATTGATGAATATGTTGATTATATGAACCTTTATTATTTTTTAAGAGGTATATATAGACCCTTTGATGTGTTATATAAGCAATTTATCTATTCTCATGGTATTTAATGTTATTATTTCCTGATTCTATGATTTAAATATTTCCAATGTGATAACGGACTTTTCTTTTAAATAAATCTTATTTTACAGTTTTTCTTTAAAGTTTCTATATATTTATGTCCATTTTTAAAATTATTTTAGAAATTTTATATATGAAAATAAAAGAGTTGTAAATTCCATTTAAGTCTCTTTTACTTTATTTCAACTTTTTTCAAAAGGAATCTTTTTACGTATTTTAAACAGAATGTTTTTACAAATGACAAATAAAAGGTTATATTATTAAAGTATGGTGAAAACGACCTTTCCAATCACTATGAATTTTATTTTATTTCTATCCACATTTTCAATATTAAATGATTTATTAAATGGAAACCCCTTATTCACTTGTTTTGGATATTTTAGTTTTGAAAATATGATTTAAAAATAAAAGTGTCTTGAAAATGGTATTTCAAAAGAAAATTGTATTTTTTTTTAATCTGAATGTGATTTAAATATGAGTTTAAAAGAGTAACAAAAATGATGAAATTTTTTATTCAAGATGTTTTTCATGGACATAATATAAAATGGGATCACCCAAAGAACATCGTGTGATACCATTATAGCTTAAACGATGGGTGCGCCCAGATAGTGCTACAATGTATTGGGTAATGATTATGTTCTATGGATAATTATATTGGGCAATAGATGTATGGTTATTATAGTTCGTAATGGTTCTGTAAGGGTTATGTTTGGGTTCTAAGAGAATATGAACCAAGTTACCTACATTAATTTTAAATGCTTCCACATGAGTTTTCATTCAAATGATTTGTTTTAAAAAAACTAAAATAAATTATATTTTATAGGAATGATGATTCCTTTTATGAGAAAAATTTAATTTTTTCAATAAAGGCTTTTTATAGGTTTTAATTATTTTTACTAGACTAATGTTATTCTTCTTTTTATTCCCCTTGCAAAGATTTTTGAGCTCATCCCATGTTTTTAAAATGTTTTTACATGATTTTAAGGATACATAATAGAAAGTAATGGCACATGTTTAATGCCGTGAATACTTTTATGAAAAGTGATCATGATTTATTTTAAATGTTTCATATCATGGTAAACTATATAATAATAATAAGTTCATACATTCTATTTTATGGTTTTTATGTATGAGTTAAGAAATAATTCTACAAATCACAAAACCTAAAAAGATCCTCAAATATAGGAGAATGAATTCTTTACTTAAAACTAAATATTATGTAATGTTTAAGACTAAGTATTTATATTTGGTATTAAAGGAATGTTTTAGATAACATTACAAGTTAGGATAATGTTAATAATTTTACCTTGAAAGATTTTACCTTATGGTAAAGTTAAAATGATAAATCATTTTAAGATTACTCTTTTCTTCATCTAATCTATGTCTGTTTAGAATGGTATTCTCCATAGGAAATAAGGGATTTGTAGTGGGAATAGACAAAGAAGAAAATATCCTTACAAATCAACATCTTTATATGGTTGGGATCTAAATATAATATTGTGTTACAGTGATGGCTCAGTTGACACGAGCCCTAAAATTTATTGGTATTCACACTAGAGATGATCCTGATCAACCATGATGGAACATGTATATTATAGAGAATCTCATGGGGCAACATCCCCCATCATTCAGTGGATAATCTAAACATGTGGTATGTTAAGGATGTATCAATGCTCTAGAGAGGATATTTGATTTCATGGTGTGTTTAGAACATCATAAGGTATCATGTTATGTTTATCATTTTGAATGTGAAGCTGATCGATGGTGATATTTGGTTTAGATTACGAGTGAGAAATATGTTCTTGATTCCATTTAATGGGAAATATTTAATGAAATTTTTCTTTAAAAATATTTCCCTATGGTTTTTCTACTCATAATGGAAAAAAAATTCCTAGAATTAATGAAACAATATTAATATTTTATAGATACCTATGAAGAAAACATCACAAGATTGGTCTAGTATGTGTTAGATTATATTCGAGAAACTAAAATAAAAATTAATAGGTTTTACTCGTTATTTAAAACAATCCTATTAAGAGACTTTACTTCATGAGAATTTATATTCTATGAGGATGTTGTTTATTGTATTGAAAAGGTTGAGATGGAGTTTTCTAAATCTTTTGTGTCATGGGTTGATTAAAGTAATAAGCGTTCATGATGGAAGGAAATGGGGAAACATATAACAAATAAATCTAGAGGTAAGAAAATAATGTTCTTATATTGTGGTAAGTGTGGTAAAAATCACCCTATATAATGTCTTATAAATCCATGGAAGTGTTATTGATGTAGAAAGTTTATCCACAAGGACCGTGAATATAAGGAAAATAATCCTGAGGAATAAAATAATATGGTAACTAATAGCCATAAAAAAGTGATTTTTTTAGTTTAAATGATTTGGGTCATTATTCTAATTCATTTCTAAAGATAGTTTCATAGGAAGGTAATGTTCATGATTAAAAACAAAAATGTTTAGTAATGTCATTTTATACAACTAGAATTAATATTGGGCCAACAAATGAAGTGGTGGCAGGTATGTTACTTGTGTATTATAATAATTCAAATAACTTATATGAATATGGATCTTCACATTCATTACATTATATGAAATTTTCATGTAAAGTTACATTATCACCTCAAGAAATTATGATATAATTTTGGTTAAAAAAGTTCTGTGGAGGTATTAAAGAAACCAACATTTATAAAAATGTACATATTGTTTTTAGTGGGATGGCCTTTCCTATTAATCATGATGAACATGACATAGTATACTTTCATATCATTATTGCAATTGATTGGGTCTCATCTGATCATGAAAAGATATATTTCAGTTCTAATAATGTTATTTTAAATGATGTTATTTCTTTCATAACATACAATGAAGCTGAAAATTGATTCGAGAAGGATAAGAATGTTACCTATCTCATATGGTTGAAAATAAATAAATTTTTAAAATTTGTGATGCCTTAGTATTAAATAAATACATTTATTTTTTTTCTAATGATTTTCATTCTTTTATAATATAATTGATAGGTTGAGTTTATTTTCGAATTAGTACCTATTACTAAGACAATTTCTAAATCCCCATATAGAATAGCTGAAGTTGAAATTTAAAAATTGAAAAGTCAATTCCATGAGTTATTAGATAAAGGTTTCATCTATCCTATAACTTCACCATGGGGTTCTCGTATGTTTTTATTAAAAGTAAAAATGCTTCAATGATACTTTTCAATGATTATAGAGCTTTGAATAACATCATTATTAGGAAAAAGTATCATTTTTCTCATATCGATAATTTATTTCATCAGCTCTATGGATCATAGTTTTTTTAGAAGGTTGACCAAAGATTTGGGATTCATCAGCTAAAATTGAAGGAATTATAAATTGTGAAGAATTGTTTCCATACTAGATATGGGTACTTTGATCTTTTAGTTATTCCAATTGGGTTATCTAATGAACTTGTTGTATTTACAGACCTTATGAAAAAAGATTTCATGATTAATTGGAAATGTTATGGGATTTTTTATTGATGAAATTTTATAATATTATTAATGTCAATAGAAACATCAAATTCACCAAATGGTATTTTTTCAAACCAAAAAGTAAATTAGATTATATGTAAAATTATGAAATTAAAATTTTTTTTGAAAAAAAAACATTCCTTTATTGGTATTGTTTTAAAATATATAATAATTATTAAACCTACTAAAACAAAAGTCAGATTGGAAATGACCCAAAAAAAACAAATAGATTCATAATTTTATTGGATTAAAAGGTAAGTACCAGAGGTTTGTTAAAAACGTATCTTAGTTTTCATGACCAATAACTAGGTTAAACTGAAAAGGAGTTATGTTCATCTAGAGAAAATAATATGATTATTGTTTTTTTAACCGAAAAGAAGATTTTTGAATGATACAGTTTTATCCATGCCTTCTTGAAATGGTGAATTTTTCATATACACTGATGACTCATTGAATTGTATTGTTTTTGTACTTATAAAAATAATGAAGTGACTGGTTATGATTCAATTCAGTTGAAACACCTTTATTTAAATTACCCTACACATGATATTTAATCATATTTTATGTTTTTTTATTTAAAAAAATTTTGGAATTATTTTTATGGAATAAATTGTGAAATATATTGATCAAAAAATTTTGATGTACATATTAACTCAGAAATAATTGAACATGATACTGGAAATATGGATAGAACTAAACAATGATTATGATTACATGATTCACTACCATGTTGGAAAAGAAAACAAAGTGGCTGATGCTTTGAGTTGACAAAATAATGTTACATTAAACATGTTATGTTTAGAATGTGACCCTTTGGATTATGATTTGGTAAATTTTGTCCTAGAAGATGTGGATTTAGGAACATCTTCCATTTTGTTGAGGTTTTAGTGCTATACACTTTGTTAGAAATAATTAATCATGCTTATAAGGAAGATAAATCATTGTATGAAAAGGTAAATGAAATAAATAAGGGTATGTTTCCAAATTTTAATATCGATGGAAAAGTTTCATAAAGATTTTAAAAATTCTATGTGTTCCATGTAATTCAATATTAAGTAGGGAGTAGTTTAATGAAGCTCATAGTTCTCTATTTTCCATTCATTTGGGTAGCACTAAGATATACAGAGACCTTCAGGAGTATTACTGGTGGGATGGAATGACAAATTATACTATTGAATTCACCAAGAAGTGTTTTAATTGTTAACAGGTTAGACAAGAATGAAAAGTATTTAATGGGTTTATTTAACCATTTCAAGTTCTAGAGTGAAAATGGGGGAAAATATCAATGGATTTCATGGTAGGATTTCCAAATACATCATAAGGTAATAATATTATTTTGGTTATTCTTGATCGATTAACTAAAACTACAAATTTCCTTCCCAATCGAGATATAGTGTATTTAGATCATTTTTTCTCAAAAGTATTTAAACCATATTTTAAGGTTACATGGAGTTCCTCTCTTAATTATTTCAGACCATGATCTCAGATTCACATCTAATTCTTAAAAAGTACATCAGAAGTCATTGGGTGCTGAATTAAATTTGTGTTCATATTTTCATCCATTATATGATGTGAATTTTTACCATAAGATTCATACCATTGAAGTAATGATTTGTTCTTTTTTAATGGATTTCAAGGGAGTTTGGTATCAATATCTTTCTTTGGTCAAGTTTTTTTAAACTAACAGTTTTTATTCCAGTATATAGATGGAACCATTGGAGGAATTATATAGAAAGCAGTGTTGGGAACTATCATTTTGGTATGATTTATAATAAAGGAAGTTGACAGGAACATAGTTGGTAGAGGAAATAGATGAGAATGTTTGGTTGATTCAGTATAATATGAGGACATCTCAGATTATGAAAAAAAGTTGTGTAGACAACTAGAGCAATGATCTCTCTCTTGAGGTAGGTGATCATTTCTTAATCAAAGTTTCTTCATATAAAATCATGATGCATTTTAGTGAAAATGAGAATTTGAGTCCACGATTCATTTGACCATATGAACTCTTAGAGAAATTTGGATCAATTTCATAGTGAGTGGACTTACATCTAAGTTTATCTAAGTTACACAACGTATTTCTTGTTTCATTTTTAAGGAAGTATGTTTTGGATTGATCTCATGTTATTATCCCTAAAGTACTTTAATTAAAAGATAAAATTAATTATGATGAATAACCAGTTCAGGTTCTTGACTATAGATAGGAAGTGTTTTGTAATAAGGTGATTCATCTAGTTAAGGTTTTATATAAAACTATATGGTTGAAGATGCAACATGAGAATTGGAAAATGATATAAGAGAAAGATATCCCCACTTCTTTAATAAGTGAATAAAATTGTGACAACACAATTTAGAAATTGGAGGAAGTATGTACCAACTTAGTTAATGATACAATAAATAATTTTTATATTGATTAATATGAATTAGATAGATATATTAGTTATGAAAAAGATAATAAATTTTTGATCAAAAAAGAAAATAGTTTAACTAAACACTTTTATTTTAAGATTATATTTAAAATCATTATTTCTAAATTTTAGATTTTTATTTTGATAAAACTAATATCATTTTTTAAATCATCATATAAAAATTTTATTTGGGAAAAATTTATTGATTTTTTGGGAAAATAATGATTTTCTAGTAAATAGTGAAAACAAAAATTTTTGTAAAAAGTAATTTATTTTAAATAAAATATGTAATTTAAAAGTCCCAGTCAGTTTTTAATATGTTTTAATGTGATATAAAAATTATTTATTTATATTAAATCCATTTAATTACTTTTTACTAAATTTATATTGGTATTAGTTTCAGTTAGTTTTTGGTTTAAAATGAGTTTTTCAAAAAACTATTTTAAAATAAATAATGTTTCTCTATTTTAATGAATTTAACTAATAACTAATGGAGAATGATTTAAATTAAATTTTTATATTTTATAACATTAAATATTAATTTAGTTTTATTTAATTAATATTATTAGTTATATAATTAATATAGAATCAACTTTTTCTAAAAAGATACTCTTTTTAAAAACTAGTTGTCTCACCTCATTTATGTGATTGTTATTAAATTAAATTTTACCACTTATGTGAACTGAATTAAAAAATGGATTCCATATTTTGGATCATCATAATTTATAATTTATAACAATTCCATCTTAATTTATTACCAATTTTATTGGTGAAAATTATTAATATTGATTAATGTGATTATGGAGAAATGAGTTCACATAGTGGTTGAACACTAAACCTATTTGGCCAAATGAACTATAACCTCATATAAAAACCATTTTATATCCATATATATACCATTTAGATTCTATAACATATATTTTAATATTATTGGGTCTTGGTGATATGAAATAAAATGTGGGTGGCATTCACTCTTTCAAAAAACATACAAGTGTGCCACTGATCTCAATTATAAAAGGCCACACTCTCTTCTCAACTCGTATCACATTATAATCCAATTCGTACAGAACATTCTTACCCAAATCAATCCTAAAATTCCATATTCTCATCCGTGAATCCTTAATTTGTTCATAAATCAAACCTGGGAAGGTGTTTGGTGAGAACCAAAATGATATACCAAAAGAAGAGGTAGCGTACGTTAACGAGGGTTTTTGTTTTATTTCATTATCCACCCATTAAATTATTCCTAAAATAAGATGATATAATAATATATGTTTTTATTATACACTAATAAGTTGTTATATTAAGTTTATAACCTACTCCCATGCACAATTCCATCAAATGGGTTACAAAATCATCATTCGTTTGTACGGAGGACAACCCCCTCGTGAAGCGATGTCATTCGTTATTCCATTACCACCTCTAATGGATGGGTATAATAATATTTATTCAGTTTATATAGGATATTTGTAACATAATTATACCTATTTATTTTTTATATCATACATTCCATTTTTATATTCAATTCCATATGGGATATTATAATGTCGCTCATGTGTACGGCAAACAACCATCTCACGAATCAATGTTATCCATTTTCACTAAAGCGTTACGTGGAAGGTAATAAGGGTAAATAATATTTAATATATGTCATATAAATAACATATTAATTATATTAATTACATATTTAACATTATTTAACTATATTATATCATTTTATTTTTACCTTTTCACTCACTACAAAAGATGCTAACATCATTCATGGATTTGTGGGTTACCGCCTCCTCGAAATGACGTGATACTTTTTTCACCACCAAATCACAATAATTACATATATAAGTATATATAATTAAATAATATGGTATTTAAAATATTATAATCATTATATAAAGATAAATTTTACTTACCTTCTAGGCATAATAATCATTGAAAAATGGAAAAGTTGGTCATACATACGTACGACCTACCGTCTCCATGATTGTAACTTTAGTTTATTTTTCATTAACAGACATCATGATTAGATCTAAATATATAATTAGGTAATAAATATGATTTTTATCCATTATTATTATTCTGTATATGATTAAATAATTACCACTTTGACCATAGTCAATCCTTCAAATCCATTTTTGAAACATAATCTAAATAAGATCAAAACATCATATTTTAAGTCAATTGATTAAGTAATTATATATAATTTTTTAGTAAATTAAATAAAAGTAATAATAAACTTGAAAAAATTTCTAAATCAAGAAAATAATTAAAATAAGATTTTTTATTAATATAATGACTCGCGGGACAATTCAAACTCAAGGTAAGGGGGTTCGTCTCAATTTCCTTTTATTGAGGCATATCTTGATGTTATATAGCTTTATTATTTTTGAAGATGTATATACTGACAATTTTTTATTTTATACCATGAATTTATCTATTATCAAAGGAGGTAATGTTTTTTTAATTTTATTCTTTCATGGGGCTTAGGATTTAAATATTTCTAGAGTGATAATGTACTTTCTTCTAAACAAATCCTATTTTATGGATTTCCTTAAAACTATCTTTCATAACCATGTATGTATTTTAAAATGGTTTTTTAAATGTTTTATATGATCATAAATGATTTATAATGTTCATTTTATGTAACTTTAACTTTATTTCATAGGTGTTCAAAAGTAACCTTTTTGCATATTTTAAATGGAATGTTTTGACAAATGAAAAATGAAACGTTTTATTTTTAGAGTATGGTGCTAATAAACTTTCCTATCCACACTAATTTTATTTCATTTATAGATTCATTTTGAAGATTACATGTTTTATTACATTAAAAACACCACTTTTGCTTTTTTTTAGGAATCAAAAATTGTTTTTCAATAGTAAATTTAATGGAAAATGGGTTATTGAAATAAAATTTTATTTTAATATCTAAAAATGATTTACATAAGATTTTAAAAGTTTTATTAAAGATGAAATTTTAAATAATGTTTTGGATCCTTGAAATTATATATGATGTGTACACCAAGATAGTTTCGGGTGAGACCATTAAATGATAAATGATGGTTTTGCACAAATAATACTCTAATGCATTGGGTAATAATGATGTTCCCTAGAGAAATATATAATGATGTAATTATAATTATATAGTACTTTCCATATTCCTATGAGTAGTTTTTGTTTCAAATATAGACTTCAAAAATCTATAATTTTTTACAACTATAGTACTTAATTTTAATAGCCTATGATTTTAAATTTATTATTGCTATATTTTGGATCCTTAAAATATGTTTTTATGGTTACAGTTTTATTAAAGGTCTCTAAATCTTCTATATTAATTTCTTTATAATTTTAATATTTTATCACACTTTAATCTTCAATTTTTTTTATAAGATGATTGTTTTTCATTTTTTAAATATATTTTTTATAAGGTGAGATTTAATTTTTCAATGTTAACATTATAAGTGTTTGTTACTTCCCCATTAATGATTTTTCATCTTAGGGGTAGCATTATTTTACATAAACTATCAGTAAAATAATGTGTGAAAATCTTAATATTTTTTATTCATTCCCAATAGTGTGAAACAAATTTGGAATTTACCTTGGGTTTTCTGTTTATCAAAAATGGAGAAATTATGTATTGGATCCTTAATCTAATATATTTATTTATGTTTTTTATAATTACAATACATTAATATTTCATATTCAGATAATTATAATTTCTAATAAATTTTTTCAAAATTTTTATTCCCATTATTATGATTTAAATTAGTTTTTTGAATCTTGAACTATTTTTGATGTAAAATAATGATATTAAAATTATTTATTATTAAAATATTTATTCAATGATTTTTTATATATATTTTATAATAGTTTTTATTTATGTAAAATTATTTTTTTAATAGATTATTTTTACCTTACATAAATTCTAGAGGTCTTTTTACCTTTATGTAAGTTTCATACACTTTGTTTTTAACCTTACGCAAAATTATTATTTCCTATATGTGAGTTTTTGAATATCCAATTTTACCTTATGTAGTTCATAAAATATAATGATTTATATTTATACACCAATTGAATATAGATTTCTGTAATTTCTAAAATTTTAGCCTTAAATTTATGTAGATATTAGGTTACCCTATGCCATAATATTTTCTCTTTCCTTCCCATAAACTATTGTATTTTAAGATTACCTTTACTTAAATCTCTTTATATATCAGATTGATCATGTTTTTCAAGTAACCATGAGGAAATATAACTCATGAATAAATATATTTAATGTTATAAGTAATTCTTCCAAGAAAAAAAATTGATCTACCATAATCCTATCGACCATGTGAAACATTAAAATATTTCTAAGTTTCTAGTCGATCTCACATTTCATTTCATCCAAACACACCTAACAATCGACCATGACTAAAATTTTCTAAAATATATAGAACAATTGAAAATTTATTTTAATTGACCACATCATTATTTATCAACCACATCACCAAATTATTTTCCATATGATCTTACAATTAGGAATTAACAATAGGGAAAATAGATTAAATGAAATTTAATTTATTGGCCAGGAAAGAATCAACTATAAGTATGTTTATCAACCATAAGGTATTAACCATATAATAATGTGACCATGACAAAAATTTACGTAGAGTTTATTTTTTCTTAGTATTTTATATATTTTGTTACTTTTATTTAGTATATGTTTTTTCTAACTAATTGTATTGATTTAAAATAATTATTAAGTACTTAATAATTAGTTAAATACTAAAGAAAATTTTTAGAATATTTTTATATATATTTAAAAGTTCATCGTGAGGGATGAATACTCACACTTCTTTCATAGAATATCATTTGTTTTAAATTATAAATTTTTGGAATATGAAATTTTCTCCTCTTATACTTTTTTGGAGTATCCTAGTGAATTTATATACTGGTTATTATATATATTTAGTTCTGTATTATATTTTCTAATGAATTTTTTTTGTAATATTGTATATGTTTGTAGTTATCTAAGTTAATATATTTAGTATATTCATTTAAATAATGAAATCACATGAAACATTTCTCAGAAAAGTACACTAAATGACTCTGAAGTAGTTCATTAACGTTAAATGTGAATAATTATTCGAAGAAGTATATGAGAAATGTGTTTAGATTTTGAATATTATTTCCATATGGGTACTTGATAGAAATATTATGAAAAAATCAGTGATGGGTAATGGTGGTTGAATATATTTTTAGTTTTCATTGTGTGAAACACTATTGTGATCATCCATTGGAATACTCATGGATAAATTTATATCATTCTGATTCATTACTACCCATATATAATAATATTACCATTACAATTTGGTTTGAATCATTAAAATTGGAATTATAGTTCTTATTTATTTTTTCCTATGTTTTTGTGCATAATTTTACTAGGTTATACAACCCATTAAAGGAAGTATTGTCACGTTATACCACCTAAAACAAAATATACATGCAGGTTGTTCCTAACTGGTGAAAGGTGGGATATTTACTTCTAACTTGGACTGGATAAAGTTATTTTTTGTTTCTTAAACCACCTCAAAAGTTATCAATTTGGTTTATGACTCTATGTATTTATTTTTTAAAAAGTTTGTGTAAAGGGTTGAGATTCTATATAAAAAGTAAGTTATTCCATTATTGTGGGTTTCATTTCTCTCTATGATTGAGAGGAGTGAGTATTAGATCTATGATTAATGAGATTAGAACTACTATAAAAATTAATTTTAATCATGTTAATTTCATTTATCCACCTTAATATTGGAATTTGAAAATGTTTTATAAAATTTAGATGATTGATTTAACTCCTCCCTATATTGATTATTTGGAAAAATCATAATAGAACCTAATAGAGAAACCATGAACCACTTGGATCGAAGGATAGATATGATGTTTAAGATATGGTACGGGGTGTGGATATCCTAATACATGTTCCTTATCTTACAAGGAACCCCCTAGTGGGTTTCTAATTTAAAAGGGGAATCCCACTTTTGGCCCTTTTTTATAGAAATTATTAGACTATCACCGTAAATCTGTCATAATACCATAAAATGTCTTATAGACGGGACTATAAAAACCAATGATTTTCATACATATATATTACATTTTTTAGATTAATATTCATTACATTACTCCAAAACACACTTAATAATCATAATGGTATAGTGTATTGGGAAATATATAAACATAAAAAATTGGTTTATATGAGTTCTACATCATCTCTCACATAGTTCCTCATAACATGAACCCTTTTTAGTCATATAACTTGTAATACATATCCAGATAACTTGGAGAAAATTAATAATAAATTGTGACCTCATATTCATAGTAATGGTAAACAAGGGAAATATTTAAATATAACAATAACACAAGGGTATGAGAACATGAGCATAATATATGAAAAAAATACTTTATAAATCCAGGATCAAATTCTTATGCCTTGGAATAAATATTGTTAGTACATAATACATGAATCATATGAAAATCAAAGAACATTATTGGTCATATTATGACACTCAAGAAGGGGGTGAATAGACTTACACTAAAAAATTCTATTAAAAAGTTTATTTGAAATATTCCCCAAATTTAAAATAAAATCGGCCAGTTAACCAAGGTAGTAAAATTATAATTTCTTGAATGTTAAAATAGTTTCTCAGAATATTGATTAATTCATAGTTATACTAAAATGAGATATTGATATATCTTTTGAAACTACTCTAATAAGGAAAAGAACTTATAACTACTATCCAAGACTAACTATCATAGTGAAATTTAGTTTTCTAAAATATGATTTAAAACTAGAGAAAGACTAAATTAAAAAAATAGTGGATAAAACAATTGATTCAGTCTCATTACAACACCTAATCCACTCCACTTGATGATCTCCTAACACCATGAAATATATATAAATCTTTGATAAACACCCTCGATCGGGGATAACAACAGTACACAAAACTTTCCAAGTCACAAGACCTCTTCCTCTATTCTAGATGGGAAAAACTAATATCCAGGTCACATAGGACCTATTTCATTATTATACATGGGTGAAACATGCTGTAAAAGGATGTTAGAGTGAGTATATCTTGTATCCTCCACTTTAGTGCCATAGAGATTGTGTGATTTTTATATAGATAGACAGACTCCTTGAAATGTAATAAAAAAGTGCACAGTAGAGCGAAATTTCATGAGATAATGTTTATAAGGATTTGTGTGTCATGAAATGAAGATCTAGACTCTTTGTTTGTAGTAGATTAAATGTTCCAGTTCTCTTCTAAAAAAATTATCATGAGTCGATTGTTCGGTTTTTCATTGCAGTAAGATGTTTCGCTTCTCCTTTGAGTTGTTTCAATGATACTTTCAAGATGGTTCATAGTAGGTTCTTCTTTGTTTATAGCTAGTAGGAATTGAAAGTTCTTTCATTGGTTTGTTCTGAAATGTATGGTTATTCTTCACTTTTTCATGCATTCCACCACTACACTACATACCCAGATCAAGTAACACACATTGTTTTATTTTTGGTGCTTGTAGTACATCCGCAAAAAGTGCATAATCTCTAAACCATGTACCTTGTACTTTCTTCTGATAATACATCAAGAGATCGTTAATTATATTAGTGTCATTTAATGACTCAAATATGATTGTTAGAAACAACTTTAAATATAATTGAAAAGGATTAAAAAATGGTTGTTTATGGAATAATGTCCGAGTTGTAGGGAGACAGTCATGGTCAGACAGTAATGGTGAGACAGTCATGGTGATATAGTTATGGTGAGACAGTCATGGTCAGATAATCATGGTGAGACAGTCATGGTGAGACAATCATGTTGTATTTACCTTTGTGAATATTTTAACCAGTATCATGCTTACAATGTCATGTAAATTGTGTCTTAGGTAATGGTTTTTAGTCCTTTGTAAAAATTCTGAAAAGTTTCTTGTTATGGTTTCTTGGAAACAGTAGCAAGGAAATGGTGTCAGGTCCTTTGAAAAAATCTAGAATTGATAGTAATATTATGTTGTCACATACTTTGTGAAAATATAGAACCGATATGAAGCTTATAGTGTCACAGACTTAGCCAAATATTTGTAAGTTATCTTAAGAAGAAATATTCAAATTATGGATTGTGATTAAACATAATCATACTAAATCATTATACAAAACAATTAAACATAGTTTACAAGATTCAAACCTAATTTTTTAGATTTTGAATCATTATCTTTTGAGTGTTTAAAACATGATTTATAAGAGTGAAAAACTTGATTTATAAGAATTAAAACACAAGGAGTCTAAAAATCTCCAGACATGATTTGTGTGAATTAAAACACAAGCAGTCCAACAATCTCCAAACATGATTTGTGAACATTAAAACACAAGGAGTCCAATAATCACTCCCTTTTTGATGATCACAAATCATAGAATTTACAAGAAAAAATATTTTGGAAATAGATAAATAGATTATTTATTATATCAAGATGCGAAAGTGGATATGTAATTAAAAGATCAAAGGGTACTTATTTTGCCTTATGTCTGCACATTATCTCTCCCCCGTATAGTAGTAGTGCAGAAATTTTCCCCTCTTTAAATTAATTTTATATTATTTTCTCCCTCTTTTGGTATTATCAAAAATAGAGGAGAAAGAGAAAAATAAAATAAAAAGTGAAGAAAAAATAGCATGCCACATTGTATTAAAGAAAAGTATAAAGTCCATTATATGAAAAAAAAAGGAAAATACAATATATCCCTTTAAAACTCAGCATTCACATCTCAGTAGAGTTAAAATTCTTGGATTTTCCATTATTAGAGACATTATATAGAGAGTCAAGAGGTATAGAAGTGTAAGTGGTAGAATCAGTGGTTAGGGAAGGAAGTGGAACTCCTTCAATGATAGAAGCAGAAAGCGTAGGTCTGGTGGAAGACCGAGGAAAAGGATTCTCAATGATGGAAATACTGACATCGATTATATCATGAGTAACAGACATAGTTACTAGGGAAAAAGTGGTGTAGGAGGAAGGGTATGTAGAAGATGGTAGACTAGGCCACAAAGAAGCAGGTGTAGGAGCCACAATTTTAGTACTCTAAACAGGGAGATAAGGCTTCAAGAAGTTGATAAATTTTGAGATGATCTATCTACCATACTGCATGGATTTCTCAAAATCATCCTTGTTTTCAAAAAACTTCTCCAGAGTAGGTGTGAAGTCTTTAATCTTCTTCACTTGTTCCTTGAAGGCTTGAGTGACTGGAGGTATCTTCAAATTATCCACATAATATTTGAGGTTATTAATTAGATCATACTTAGAATAAACTCCATTAAAGTAAAATTCTACATTAGTAGGGATTTATTCTTGAGAAACATGGGAAATCATTGAATGGACCCTCACTAAATTAATTACATGGTCACTGTTCTTGATGGCAGTGGATGGACTTTCTTTATCGACACCACTCAACACTGATTGAAGCTCTTGTTTGAAAAATCTCCTAATTAAGTAATTGTCCACAGGCTAAGATGTTTTTCCAGAGGTAGGTGAAGCTATAATTATTTATGTGAGAGACTTAATTAGTTTTAGAACCTTTTGTAAAAAACCATTATATTATTCATTCAGCATATTGAGTCAAGCAACAAACTCATGCATTTCATTGGCTATCTTGGTGTTGTTCTCGACCACCATTTCATATATAGTAATAATGTTTGGTTGAATTAGGGACACAACCTTTTGTGTAATCTTATCACTAATATACTCACTAATATGAGCAATTGGGGCTTAACCAGTTTTCATGGATTTCTACATATCTTCAACCATAGATTTTAGAGACTTCACCTATTCACAAAATTGTTTGTTCTCAACCATAAATTCCTAGATTTCTTGAAACATATTTATTTTATTCTGCCATATAATGTTCTCCAACATAGGTGCATCATCCCTTTCACTAATATTTGTTATAGGGTATGGTTGAGATCGTAGCAGCTTTTGAAAACCAGATAACATGTTGTCTTAAAAAACATTCAAGTCACTATGATATATAAACTCAGAAGATTATTGAGTAGATTCAAGGATAGGTACTGAAATATGTTCATATTCCCTTATAGTACATATTTCCTTGGAAGAAATTGGTTTCAAATTAAACATGTTTCAAATATCTATCTATTTTATTGAGGCTTCTTGGTCATAATCTACATCAAAATAACTAGGAAACCTATACCATGTATCCACAAAACCTTGGTCAATAGGATTTGGAGGTTGAATACTTTATAATATGGGGTGATTCTCCCCCTCAATAGGTGCATCTATTTAAGGTTAAAGAGACTCAATCTCTTGACCCATTCCAAAATTTTATTCACTGTTAGTTTTATCCATATCATCTCTAGCTAGATGAAAGGAATGTTCCATTCATTCCTTTGTAGATAAGATTATTTGAGGGTCAACATGTTCTTTAAACTATTCCAAAGTAATATGCTCTTCCTCAACAAAAATCACTTCCTTAAAAGCAATCTCATCTTTAATATCATCACTTATTTTAGAAGTAGCTATATCTTTTCCATTTTCATCAACAACAAATTTATGGAGAGGTGACATCTCAGGAGATACTCTCACAAAGCTATCTCAAACATCATCATATGTTTCATCATCTAGATATTCCACAATCTCATTAGCTTTTAATCCAGGATCAGGTACATTTTTAGGTCTAGAGGGATGTTTAAGAAGATTAAAATCCTCATACAACCTATCATTATCCTCAACCCATGATTTATTCATTGGATTCCATCTTGTTTTCATTCTCCTGTAAGTACCCTTAGAGAAACATAAACCACATTCCTCAAGAACTTCTTCATTCTATCCAACCACACCTTTGGATAGAAGAATAGAAAAAATGAACCTTGAATAGAAAAGGGATGTAGAATTTTATGTGGTTATAATAATTTCACACATGTGAAGTATAATATAATAACATAAGTTGATTTTGTGTCAATTATTTAAAGGATTAATTAAAAATATATCCAAATATTTAAGAGTAAAAAAATTGCACTTCTTTGGGATGATGAGATGTTGAATGAACTTGAATAACAACCTTGACTCACCATCAAGATCAGGATCCATAGGTCCTCTCTTCTTCTTACTCCAATTCTAACTTCGAAGAGCCTATTCTAGTTTAAACACATCTCTAGGAGGAGGAGTACTTCTTTGGTAGTCCTCAAAAATTATTTTATGGGGAATTCCTAGGTACGCAAGCCATAACCTCGAATAAAAAGTTCCTCCTTGAACATTTACCCATCTTCTAACCACAAAATAATCCTTTTAATTTATGGTAAAATGGATATATTGATAAAACTCATTAAACAAGCCTTAGGTAGATGGGTCTTTTCTCCTTATTACACCAATACAATGACCCCTGTTCTTTGAGAACTCTTTGAAACAGAGACTTATTGGTCAAGATCATCCTTTCATAGATTTCCTTTTCTTGTATCACTTTGTGATCTTCATGACTTGGGTTTAGTGGTTTATTTTTCATTACAACAGGAGCCTACTTCTATTTATTTTGAGACATGTGCTTCTTAGGAGTCGACGAGGATGGACTCTTCATCCTAGGAATTCAACACAGGCTCAAGAAAGATGAGAAAGAGGGAAATTAGTTTGAGAATGACAGAGGGTATCAGTTTCGAGATAAGTGATCTCAAGATAAGTGAAGTGATTGGTAATTATCATTTAATAAGTTCAAACATTGCAAAAATAAAAAATGTGGTAAAAATAAATAAAATAGTCAGTACAAAAAAATATTTGAAATGAAATTATGAATAATACAATGAGACCAGAATAGGCATTACCATGTGACTTAACATTGTGCGACCATAATGTATCAGAGAGCAAACAAAGATATCAAACTGTCAGACAGTAATCTTGAGATAGTAATCTTGAGATAGTAAACTGAGATAGTAATTCTATTCACTAAAGTTTAATCATTCCTAATTCATATATTATTTAATTCGTCCTTTTATAATTTAATGGATTAGTGAATATGTCAGAAATTTGATGTTATGTTCCAATGAATTCAAAATTAATATCACATTTTTGATAAAGATCTATAAAAAAGTGATATTTTACATCAATATGTTTTTTTCTATAATGATAAAACAGATTCTAGGATTTTTTAATAGAACTTGTGTTATTAAAATTTATAATGACATGTCTAAATTGATATCCAAAATCTAGAAAAGTCTGTTTCATCCACAAAATCTGAGTAGAGCAACCACCGATAGCTTTGTATTCAACTTTAGCATTAGATAATGCAACTGAATTTTTCTTTTTACTACACCATAAAACTAGTTATATGTCCAAAAAGTAACATGTTCTAGAGGTGTTTTTTATCTAATAAAAAACCACTAAAATCATCATCGGAATAGCTAACGAAGTCATATGATTTCCATCTAGGATAAAATAGTCCTAAGTTAGTAGTATGTTTGAGGTATTTGAAAATCCTTTTGATTGCATGAAGATGTGACTCTTTGGGTTTTTCATGAGAACAAGCGCATATAAATACACTTAATATAATATCAGGTATACTATAAGTCAAGTAGAGTAAACTCCAAATCAATCCACTGTAAGTGGTTTGATCAATAGATTTACCATTTCATCAAGATCCAACTTACAAGTGGTACTCATTAGTGTATCACTACTTTTAGTATTATCTACACCAAAAATGATTTAAAAGATCCTTATTGAATATAAGTTGATTCAAAATATTACCTTCTTTATTTTTTAAGATTTAAAATCCAATAAATAATTTTATCTCACCCATGAAACTCATTTCAAATTCATTTTTCATCATCTTTGAGAAAACAATACCTAAGGAATATTTTAAATATCCAAAATAAATATTATCAACATAGATTTGAACAACCAAAACATATTTATAAATTATTTTCATAAAGAGAGTAGGATTATATATGCCTTTTTAAAACATTTGTAAATAAGAAAACTACGTAATATATCATAACAAGCTCTTGGGTCTTGCTTTAAAACATATAAATATTTTGATGATTTAAAAATATTATTAGGAAAAATAGGGTTTTAAAACCAGGTGTTTTTCAATAAAAACATCATCAACTATATACCCATTTATTATTCACTACTAACATCCATTTGATATATTTTGAAATATAGATGTGTTGTATATGCTAACAGTATTCTGATGGCTTCAAGTCTAGAAATTGGTGAAAACGTTTCTCCATAATCCTTCCCTTCTTCTTGACTATAACCTTGATCAACCAATCTAGAATTATTCCATACTATGGTACTATAATCATCTACTTTATTTATAAACACCTATTTAATGAATATGGTTAAGAAGTATTTAAGTCTATCCACAAGTTTTTAGAATTTATTTATTTCAAAATTATTAAATTCCTCTTGCATATCCATCTCCTAAAATTAATCATGCATTGCCTCATTGATGTTCCTAGGTTCAGGTTGTGACAACAAATCTTAATGTTCAACCTGATTTCTTAGAGAAACTCTAGTATAAGTTCCTTTGCATAAATCTCCAACAACAGCATCTAAAGGATGGTTCTTAAGGGTTTTAAAATATCTAGAAAAATAAGGACAAGTAATTACAGGTTCTTCATCATGTTCAGGTTCATTATGTCTTGAATCTATAAAATTTATAGAACTGAAAGTTTTAATAGATTCTTTCATAGGATGGTCAGTAGATTTTGCAATGATGTATAGATTTGATATATCATCCTCAATATTTTCTAGAGAGGTCTTAGGTTCATGTGGATTTGTTTTATCAAATTTGAAATGTACATATTTTTTCACACATTTGGTATTTTTATTAAATAGTCTATAGGATTTACTATAAATTGAATATCCTAGAAAAATTACTTCATCACTCTTGGAGGTAAGTTTCTCCAGATTATCCTTAGTGTTAAGGATATAGAATTTTCAACCAAAAACATTGTAGTAATTAATGTTGGGTTTTCTATTGTTCCACAACACATAAGGAGTTCTTTTAAGGATAGGTTCCATTAAGACTATATTGATTATATAGCATGTTGTATTAATAGATTCTTCCCAATATTATATAGGTAGGTCATACTCACTATTTATTTTTCTAGCTATTTATTGTTAGGTTATATTCCTTATTTCTACAAAACCATTTTATTGTGGTTTCTAGGGAAAAAGATATTTTGAAAATAGACATTTTGTGATAAAAAAGATTAAAAATCTTGGTTTTCAAACTCTTGTCCATGGTCACTTCTTAGTGATTTAATTCTAAGACCACTAATATTTTCTACAATACAAGAATACTTGATGAAATAAGATAAATCTTCACTTTTCTGAACTAAGAAGAAGGTCCAAGTATATTTTGAGTAATAATCTATAAGAACATACACATAGTGTTTCCCATTAATACATGAGACTCTATAAGGTCTGAACAAGTCTACGTAAACCAAATTGAGAGGTTGAGAAGTTTTATCTTTATTATTTGGTTTGAAATATATTTTTTGTTGTTTACCCTTTTGTTAAGGATTATAGAAATTGTCATTTGGAAACTCAATTTTGAGTAGATCATTGACTAAACCTTTTCTTGTAAGATTTATAAGGGAGTGTATATTGTAGTTTCCTAGATATTTATTCCAAATCCAAGACTCTTTTTTAAAAACCATTAATCAAAATTCCTTTTGAGAAACTAAATAATCTAAGTTAACAACATAAAGAAATTATTTTCTAAAAGTATAAAATATTAATTCATTCTTAGAATTAAAAATATTTTATGAATCACTTTGAAATTTAACATGAAAACTGACATCACATAATTGTGAGATACTAATCAAATTATATTTTAATCCATCAATAAAAATTAAATCATAAATTAAAATTGATTTAGAGTTACTAATCTAGACGAGACCAATTATTTTTACTTTATCATTGTCACCCAACGTGACATCCCCCCATCAATCTTTATTAGGTTCTTGAATCATGAGTTATCTTCTATCATATGTCTTGAAAATCCACCTTCCAAATACCATATACATTTATAGGAGCTCTACAAACAGATTTTCTATATAAGGATCATACAAAAAAAGATTTTGGTACCCAAATTTTCTTAGGTCCAGAAACATTAGTAAGAAGTGCTTTGGTAACTGAAACTGGATTCATGGATTTCCTATAAGAATCATGTAAAGTATTTGAAAAATAGACTTTATTTGGTCCAAAAAAACTTAAAATATGAGAAGATGACTCATTGCTAGAATATGCATAAAATTTTCCAGAACTGGGTATAAAACATGATTTTCTATATTTGGATACAAAATGAGTTTTTGTCATATTCCTCTTTCCTAGATGGTATCATATTCTAGTAGTGTACTTAGGAGCTACTAGTTTACCTTTAATTTGAACTAATATTTCCTTTCCATTGGAAAATCATTCTACATATCTTTTTTATTTCTCATTTGACAATTTAAGTTTGTTGATTTCCTTAAGCAATTTAGAATTTTTCTATTTTTCTACAGCATGTTAAGATTTAACAATTGTAGTCAAAGCATGTTATATATTTAAATATTTTTATTTATCTTTTAGTTCATTACAAGTATCTTATAGAAATTGTAATTATTCAAATATTTCCTCATTTTTCATATTTTCATAATAACTTTCATCTCTATAATAATAAGAATTTTGTATAGGAGACTAAAGTGTTACCTCAATTGTGTTTTTCAAAGAACGCATATTGTCTTTTTCAACCTTTTCATCTTGTGACAACTCTGAGTCTCTTAAGATGTCCTCAAAAGCACTCCATGTTTTTTTTAGAACAATTTTATACTTTCTGTCTTTGTCCTCATATCCCTTCTTATATTTTATATTGGTAAAATCATATTTTGCATGTCCTCTTCTCATAATTCATAACAGACTATTTAATTGCAAGTATCACCTTTCTTCCAATCCTTTTTTCAGTTTCCCTTATTTTTATATTTACCTTTGTAGTTAGGCTTCCTAAAAAATTTCTTCCTTTTATAAAACTTCTTAAACCTTATAGATAACTAATCCATTTCCTCATTACTATCAAATGGTGAATCTTTATTACTTGCACTATCATAGTAAGTTTATATCCTTTCCTTTTCCTTTGTTTGGGAGGTAGTGGTTTTGAAATCCACTGACTTTCTATTCAGTTTGTCTTCCTCTTCCTTGTTGACTTTTAGTTCTTCCTCTAACATCATGAATTTTCATATAAAATCCTTTACAATAAATATTCTAATGCCATAGGATTCACTAATTGATATTGAAGTACCTCTCCATCTATCTTGTAAGCATCTGATTATTATCATGATTTTCTCCTTAGCTGTAACATCTCTTCCCAGAGAGATCATAGTATTCAAAATTTCATTAAACATGAGAAACATTTCAAAAATAGGCTCATCAGACTTAATTTTAAAGTTATCATATCTAATATTATATGTGTTAAGTTTCATTTTCTTAACACTAGAGGTTCTTTAATGTGAAAAAGATAATGTGTACAAAATTTCACGGGTTTTTTTACAAGCAAGAATTTATATTAAACTCTTCATCACCTAAATAATTGTATAAGACATTCATGTTTTTTAAATTATTATTATAAGAAGCATTAGTTGGGTAATCCCAATTATTCCTATTCGTAGAAGGAATCTTATATTCATCTATAATCTAAGACTAAATCTCAAAACCCATACATTCTAGGTGCATTTTTTTTAATTTTTCATTATGCATAATTTTATCCATTAAATAAGGGAGGTTTTCTGGTAGAAAAACCTTCCAATATATTATCCATAATAATTAAATAGGAATTTTAATAACAATAAATTTAGATATAATACAAATTTAAAGATCTTTTATACTCAACTAATATAATAGTTGAAAGATATTTTTTAAAACAAACTAATAATTTAAAATTTTGAAAATAGAAACATAAAAAACTACCTTTGGTACCAAATGTTTGTCGAAGTGGGACACTCAAGAGGGGGTTAATTAATTTCCTATAAAAATTTCTATTAAAAAGTTTATTTATAAGATTACCCAAATTTAAAATAAAATTGGCCAGTTGACCAAGGTAGTAAAATTTTAATAGCTTGACTTTTCAAATAGTTTCCCAAAAGATGGATTAATTCTTAGTAATACCAATATGAGATATTGATATAGCTTTTGAAACTACTCTAACAAGTAAAAACAATTATAACTACTATCCAATACTAACTATCAAAGAGATATTTAGTTTTCTGAAATATGAGTTAATAATAGAGAAATACTAAATTGAAAGACACAACAGATAAAACAAGTTGTTTGGACACAAGAGAGACCCAATACACTCAAATTTTTTATAACCTAACACCAAAATATATATATATATATATATATATATATATATATAATGCTTTGATCTACACCCTAGATTGGTGTTGAAAAAATTACACATGATTTCCCAGGTCACAATTCCTCTTCCACTGTTCTACGTGGGGAAACTAATAGCCAGGTCAGATAGTACCTCTTCTACAATTATATGTGGGTGAAACAAGGTGTAAAGGTATATTCAAGTGAGGATATATTATATACTCCAGTTCAGTGTAGGAGATAGTTTGTTTTTTTAATACAGATACACACACTTCTCAAAAAGTAATAAAAAAGTGCACAATAGAGCAAAATTTAATGAGATAAGGTTTAGAAGGCCCTATGGGTCATGAAATGTTGATCTGGACTCTTGGGATGTAGAAGATGAAATTCTCGAGTTCTCTTTTGTAAATAGAGTATCGTGACTCATGTGTTATGGTTTTTAGTGCAGTGAGATGTTCCTCATCTCTATTGAGATACTACACTGATTCTTTAAATATGGTTCACAATAGGTTCTTTTTTGTTTACAACTAGTAGGAATTGAATGTTCTCCCTTTAGTGTGTTCTTTCATGTATGTGGGTTCTTCTCTTTTTCATGCATTCCACCGCTACACTTCATACCCATCTCGACTGACATTTTATTTATTTTGGGTTCTTATAGTACAGCTGATAAAAGGCATGATCTCCATACCTTGTACCTCATACTAACTACCGATAGGACTGCCATAGATAATTAATTATATCAGTTTCATTAAATGACTCGAACATGACCATTGGAAACAACATTTAAATTTAATTGGGAATAACAAAAAGAAATTCTTCAGTATGGAATGGTGTAACAGTTGTGATGAGACCGTCACAGTGAGACAATCATGGTGAGAGAGTCATGGAGAGAGAGTCATGGTGAGACAGTCATGGTGAGATGGTCATGGTGAGTTAGTCACAGTGTCTGGTCCTTTGCAAATTCTAGAATCAGAAGCATGGTTACAGTGTCATGGAAATGGTGTCTCTGGTAATGGTATTTTTTTCCTTTGTCAAATTTTGGAATGGTGTCTTGTTACAGTGTCTTGGAAATGGTAGCAAGGAAATGGTGTCAGGTCCTTTGTGAAAATATGGAACCGATATTAAGCATACAGTGTCATAGACTTTGTAAAAATCTAGAACCGGTATAATTTTTATGGTTTTACAGACTTTTCCAAATATATATATGCTATCATAAGATGAAATATTAATATAATTGATTAATATTAAACCTAATCATACTAAATCATAATAGAACTTGATTAATCATAGTTTACAATATTCAAACCTGATTTTTGTGATTCTTAATCATGAACTTGTGCGAGAGATTAAAACTTGAGTTATAATATTTTAAAACATAATTTGTAAGTATTAAAACACAAGGAGTCCAACAATCTACAAAGATTATTTGTGAGAAATAAAACAAAAGGAGTCCAAAAATCTCTAAACATGATTTGTGAGCATTAAAACACAAGGATTCCAACAAACATGATCCATCAGATCATAATATTTTAATAAGACATATAATTGTGGAATACACATAAGGAGAGAAAAATAATATCATTATAATTCAAGTCTTATTGCTAAAACTATCACAGTGGAATTGGTTTTCTCCCCAAACCATTATTGTAGTCAAGGATCACTCTCAAGAATATCATAGAAGAAAAGTTCCATTACTTAACAGGTTTCACTCCCCATTACAGTCCTATTTTTATCATGATATTTCAATATTTACCCAATGCATTGGAGGGAGATATAGGTATCCATGTTCACATAATGAGAATCATACATATGTGTTCTATAAGATCAAAATAAATTCAACATATCATAATCCATGAAAATAAATGGGCTTCCAAAAACATTAATAATATCAAAACCCATGAAATGATATTGGTTTTATAAAAATTTCATCATATCATAACCCATGTAAAATAAATAAAATCATAATCATTTCATAATTTCATCCTAGCATAACCCATGGAAAAAATAATTTTTCTTCATAAAAAATTTATCATGGTATAACCCGTGGAAGGGAAATTAGTTTCATAAACATCTTATAATCATAAATATAAACCAATCATACAAAAAATAATAATGGTATACTTGTATTGTATCCCAAAAAATAATAATTAATATCAATGGATTTAATCTTAGATAAAAAATGATTTTGAAAGATCACTTGGAACATTTTTGTGGAAAATTGCCTTTCCCCATTGAAAAACACTTTTCAAAACATAAAATATATCCAAAATACTTTTCCACGGAAATAAACATGTACAATTATAAAGTAAACATTAAAAATAATTTAAATCATTACATAAGTAAAATAAACATTTTCTATTGAATAACATTTTTTAATATATAAAAAAAATTAAAAATACTTTTATTTTAAAATAACTGTGCAAACTAATAAAGGGAGATTTTAGAAACAGTTGAAATATTTATTGAGTAAAATATTTTTTTCACCTAGAAAAACAGTATTTTAAAACAAAAAAATTATAAATTTTATATTTGAAAATAAACTTTAAAACTTATAAATGAAAATTTATAACATTGACTGGTCATGAAATGGAAAAATTGATTAAACATTAAAACAAATATTCCTTTCTCAATATAAGTAAAAACCAAACAAAAATTATTTGGAAAATGACACGAGGATTAATTTTCTAATAAAATTAGTAAAAAATTAAAACATGGGTAAAATTTTCTTTAATAAATATTTTTGTATAATAATGAAAAACTGAAAACATTTTCAGAAAACATTTTCTTGGAAGAAAAAATGGGTATTGGAAAAATAGAGAAATAAAGATGATTTTTTAAAAAATATTTTAAACTCTTGAGTACATAAAGAGAGTAAAATTAATGTAAGAAAAGTATTATCATGAAATAAATATATGATAATAAGATTCATTAGTTTATTGAGATGTAGATTATAATATTTAATAATTGGAAGTATAAACATTAGCAATCCTTATAAAAAATAAAATTGTATCATAAAACCCTTATCACTTTAACAAGTTTGAATCATAAGCCCCATTAGGTAATAACTTTAAATTAAACATAAAATATAATAAGAATGAATAAATTCCATATGTTACATGTTAAAGGGTTTATATATACACCTCATAAAAAATATTGTTGTATAACCTGACATATATCTCAAAGAAAGAAAATTGAGACAAAAATATCTTACTACATTAGTCACATTTAAGCCATAAACCTAATAAAATGTATATCCTTATATTAATATGTAAATACATATAATTTTCAATATCAGAATCATAAAATACTCTCATGTTCATCATACACACCTTATAAAATAAACATGTGATGAATATGGAATTTTTTTCACATAAATTAAAAGTGAGACAGAAATATGTTATCTTAAGTATAAAATTCATTCATACACATTTGAACCATATGTAGTAAAAATGTAATTTTATTATACATATGTCCCATAAACATAATTATATATATCATATCATATATTTTTTACTTTTTACCTTTTATTAACCATGTATAAACAATTCCATGTTAAAATCACATCTCTGGTAATAACTAATTTGTTTTTCATGTATGTTTTGATATTTATTTCTAGTAATCATACATTGATCAGGGTTTCATCATCTCCAAAAATTTAACCAGGAAATAATTATCTTATATATAAATACATATTTAGTTAGATTAATCCATAAAACATGGTGATAGAAAATGAAATAAACTATTCATAGTGATGGTATATCATACATACGCATGAATACTGTTTCCATTTTCTCAAAATTAGAATGAATGGAAGGTAACTAGTAATTTACCTTTAAAAATTTATTATAATTTCATATATATCACATATATTCATTAATTTTATACTTATTAGTTTTTAGGAAATGCATCATTGAAAAATGATTCACACTACTTTGTGAGGTGGTTGCCTATCGTACACACAAATGGTGTTATCATATCCCCCATAAAATGGAGTGTATGAATTTATATATGATATAATAATAATAATAGTATAACTATTTTACATATAAAATATTTATTCACTTAGTATAACCTTATTACCACCTAATTAAAACAAAAATGAAAAACACATCACATTGGTTTGTGAGGCGGAAATATGTCGTACACAAGAGTGACAGTATTATTTTCTAATTAGATGGGAGGTAAAAAGTTATATGTGGTATTATAATTAAAAAGGTTTAATAATATAATATATATAAAAATTAAATACTTCATTATATATATTCATGATATGTGGTGATAGAAAACGAATAACATCAGTTCGTGAGGCGGTAATTCACCGTACATAATAATAATGATTTAATTTTCCATTTGATTGATTTTTTGATGGATATAGGTTATGAAATTAACATAATAAAATACTAGTATATAGAATATAAATTTTTTATTTTTTTTATCATATAAGGAACTTATTTTAAGGAGTTAGAAGAATATTTAAAACAAAAATTCATAGTAAAAAACTTTACCGCTTATTTGGGAAACCTCTTTAGCTTTAAACTAAAACCTTAGTATATTATATTTCTAATATCACCAAGACCTCTAGGATATTTTTAGGTAATAAAGGAGTACATTTTTCCTTTCCTTGTCTGAGAAAAGTGGTTTGTAATTGTGAATGGGAGAGGAATTTGGGTGGCCTTATATTAATAAGGTGATTAATGCACTTGTAATTGTTTAAAATAAAAAGGTGTACCCTTATTTTTCACAATGAAAAGACCTCCAAAATAGTCTATTATAGAACCTTACTGGATATAAAGTGTAAATATGGCTATCAAAATTGAGTTTTATATGTTTTTATATCATTTTATCCCTTAACAATTTAGTTTATCTCCCTATTAAACATGTTTGAACCGTAACCACAATAATTAAATTTTACTATTTTTACTATTCATTAATTTAATAAATTAAGTTAACATTATTATATAATATGAATTATTATAATTATAAATATTCAATCCATTTTTGGAATTTAAATTAACATAAGAGGGGTATTTTATTTTAAAAATAACTCCACATATGTGATGAAAAAACAAGATTTCTAAAGAGAAATGTTTCAAAAGACTAAAAAAATTATATAAAAAATCAATTTAAAATTGATTAAAATGATCTAAATTATATTAATTTATATATAATTTTATGAATTTTACTTTTGAAACAATATAAAAATAAAATTTATTTTATAAATACATTGAATGAAAATGTATTTTTTTTAAACCCATTAATTTTCACAATTCACTGTAAAATTTATCTTTTTAGAAAATTGGGATAAAATTAATCCAAGTTGATTTTGAAATTTTGATTTAAAAAAATAAAGTTAAGTATTTAAAAATAATTTTATAAAATTTGAAGGAATTAATTTTATAATAAATTTTCAAAATGGAACAAAATGTCATTTTTGAAAAATTCAATTTTAAACATAAAATTGGATTTATTCTTATCTCATTCCTAGAAAAAACGTAATATAAATTTTAAAATAATATTAAATATATAATATATTCAATTCAAAAATATAATCCATCAAAAGTTATTAGTCTAATTTATTGAGGTAAAACATGTTTTTTTGTATAAAAACATTTTTAAGTAAAATATTTACATTATTCTCTAAGGGTTTTTATTTTCATTTCTAATTAATTTACCATAAAAGAATTCATTTTACATACATTTTTAAAGCATTTGTTTTCATAATTTAGTTAATACTTTTAATTCCATCCATTACGATGGTTAAGAGATAACTCAAATATTAAATAATAATATATTAATAGTATCGAGTGTGCATTAAAACTTGGTGTTTATTGTAGTGAAATATATAGAAGAAAGTTAAATATATTTGAAAAATTATTTACTAGAATCTTACGGAGCAATATTCTACCCCCATAAAATTAATTTCTCCCTCAAAATGTGTCACTCTAACAAAAAAATGAGGATATTTCTGTTATATCCAAGGTAATTATAGAAATAAAATATTACATATTAATTAATATATATAAACAATATAGTAATTTTACTTTAGAAGGTATTTTATTTCTGGTATCAAACCCGACAGGGAACAATGGGTTTCTCCAAAATCTTATGTTGCATACTAGACTGAGTTATACCAAAAATAATAATAATATATTATTATTATTATTTTAAGATGTAATTATTGCATATCTATTAGAATTTTGGTAATGAATGATATTAACTAAATTGTGAAAATTGTTTTTACACGTGTCTTTATTATGTTTCATTGGTTAGAAAATTAATTAGAAATGAAAATAAAAAGGGCAATGGGATATAAAGGACGTGTTTTTAAGAAAAACTATTTACCTGTGAATAATTGTGTTTATAAAATAATAAAACAACTCTTATTGTTGTATATTAATGAAAGAAAAATTAAATATGATGTTTAATATTCATTTTATATGTTTCCGAGACATGATATAAGAAGAAATTTAATTTTCTTCGTAAAAGGAGTATTTTTCAAAAAGGCATTTTTACCGTCTTTTGATGGTGATCCCTTTATAAATATATATTTTGACACTTTTATATGTTCTATATTACAAAATAATCTAATTATTTGTAATAGATACATCAAAATATACTATCATTGAATTTTTCATATTTTTTGAACAAAATTGATATTTTAATTAATATTGAAAAATAATGTGTTTTAATTCAAATCTATTTTTTCATATAATTTTTTTGTATTGATAGATTATAATTTAAATTATTTATACAGTATATTTATATTATAATTTTATCATTTAATTTAATTTAGATCATTGGAATCAATTTTAAATTGAAATTTAAAATAAAAACTTTATGACCTTTTGAACGTTTTTACTTTAAAAACTTTTTTCCTCAATCTATTAATGAGATTATTTTTAAATCAATTTTAGTCACTTATTTTAATTAAATTTTTAAAAATTTACATACATGGTTTTAATAAGTATGTAAAATATGATCTAATAGTATCAACAGATTTTTTGGTGAATATTAACTTTTGTATTTCATTTACCATCGTAAAAGGTAAATCAGGTAATTAAAAGTAAAAATAAAATTATAATAATATAAAATTATCCTAACACTTGCCTTATTATTATTTTATGTGATAGTTTTTCAAAATAAAATACTTGGGCTGAAATTTTGACATTTTTAAGACACATGGGTTTAAATATGACATTTATAACATTTTATTTAAAGTGAAAAAACAAAGATGGCATAAGCAGGTCTCTTATAACTAAAAAAATTGTATGTGGTTATATAAGTGATATCTTTGACTATAAATATTCCATAGAAAGATAAAATGATTAATTACATCATGGTAATTTATATATACTTTTTAAAAAATAAATAATTAAATTTAATTGTTACACAATGATGATGCAGAAATAGATTGATTAAAGGAAAAATCAAATGAATGATATTGATAATATTAAAATAAATATAAGTTGAAATATTTTATGTCATCCACGAATTTTTTAGATGATTTTGACATTTTGTATAAGGCTTAAATTAGATTTCTTAAACTAATAAATTTATAATGATTTTTTAAAAAATTCAAGAAATGAATATTGTCAAAATGGACATAATTCATATACAAAAATATAAAATATTTTATTAAATGATATAAAATTTATAAAAATATATGATTCAGAAAACAAGTTTATGTAATTCCAAAAATTTCATTAATGAATTATTCATTCATATTTTTACATTTTATGGTAATTATTTTATGTCTGAATGTGTAACTTACATGATAAATTGGTAAGAGTTAAAAGGGGTTACAAGAAAAATATTAGGATTAAAAATATTTAAAACTTCTATAATTTTAATTATATGAAAGTTATTCAACCCAAAATCATCATATATTATAAATATTTCATTTTGTGACCATTTGGAATATAAAATTAATTTATATTAATTTTATACATTAATAATTCCAAGTGTTCCTCTCCCCTCTCCAATAAAAAGGAACACATTCCTCTCTATAACTCACAATTAAAAAACCATTTCATTTGGCCAAGATCATCAAAACCCCTTCCTTGAATCCATACCCACATTATTGAGGCATTTTTTAGGTAGAACACCCTTTTTATAGGTGTTAATATGTTAATATAGGTGATCATTTTAAGGAAAGGTTATGTTTTTATTTAAATGTTTCTATTTTATTTTTTCTTCCACTTCTATTAAATGGTAAGTCAACCTTTCGTTCGTGTGTATAGTGAACTACTTCCTCAAGAACTGATATAATTCATTTTTAATTACCATCTCTCAACACTGGTAGTAATGATGAAATTGATGTTTATATATGATGTTCCAAACATATTTCTCATTATAAGAGAAGAATATGTCAATTTTTCTCTTACTTTACATGCACATAAATATGATATTATGTTGTTTGTGTGTACGTGTGAACTATCACCTCCAAAAAGCGACTTGAATCATTTTTATTCACCAAATAACATATATGTTATATATATATATATAAGAATATTTAAATGATTATTATGATATTAATAATATTATAATTATTCTAAAAATATAAAAAAATTACCTTATTTTCAAAATGATCAGTGAAAAATGGAAACATTACTCATGTGTACGTACTGTCTACCATCTCCATGATTAGAAATTTGTTAATTTTTTTATAAAATAAATAAATGGTTTAATTTAAAATTATAATTTATATATAATAGTTATTATTATTTCATGATATTATTATAGAGATTATGGAATTATGATCACATTGACTATTGGCATCATACCAAGTTCATTTTCGACTCAAGTACCGAATATCAACAAAAAATAAAATATTAATTTAAATAATTATTTAATTATTATAACACGTTTATAAGTGATATAAATGGAATAATATACTTTAAAATGGTTCTTCATCATGTATAAATTAAACTAATTTTATTATTCAGGAATATAAATATTGTATGTGATGAGTTCGACTCAAGGTAGGGGATTTCATCTCAATCTCCTTTCATTAGGCATATATTTATGTTATAAACCATTATTATCCTATAAGGTGTACATACAACCCTTTTGACATGTCATATCTTGAAATACTATATTCTCATGATATTTGAAGTTTTCTTTAAATGTTATTCTTAAATTAGTTTTAATAATGTGTTTTTATAGTGATAAAGGACACTTTCACAATAACATCATTTTAAATGTTTTAAAGATTTATTCTTCTAAATCATTTTTATTAATATCCATGTTTTGAAAATGGTTTTAATGATTTATTTATAAACATTTAAATTTTTTAAAATGTTAATTTCTTTAAAAATATTCAATTTGGTATAGGACACCTTGATTCAAAATTATTCTATTTATGTGTATTAATTGTGCTTTAAAAATGTATTTATTATTTCAATAACATGGAATGTTCTTTAGAATATACTTCATGAACCAAATTTCTATATTTTATATTGCATTAATTTTTTAATGTTTACTATATAAGTTTACACTTATATTTTCAAATAAATTGTTTTCATTTATGAGTGTTCAACTTTGTAAAAATGAAATGTGATTTCAAAGTGGAAATGTTATTTTTTTTCATTATGATTGTTTTATGTGTTATGATTATGTTATGTTTCTTGATCATATTATATGTATATGTGTGGTTCCATGATAAACCAAGGTAGGGTAAGCCCATTATAGCTCTCTAATGCATTGGGTAATGAGACAAAGTTAAACGATTGGGTATCTCCTAATAAATTTAGGGAATATACTATTATAGGTATTAAAAATGTAACCATGAAGATGACTCCATGTGTAGCTATGAAAGCTAAATTTAAGTATGATATGGATGAAACATGTTACCATTATGATTTATTATTTCTATGATGTTTTCAGGAATATTATGATTTCATGATGTATGTTAGCAGCTTGTGTTCTATGAGTGAAAAGTATGATTTTGTGAAAATGTTTTCATGAGTTTAAAATATTCATGGACTAATGGTTTCTTTCCTTATTTTTTTCCCCTTACTGAGATCTTATACTCATCACAAGTTCTAAAATGATTTTCACAGGTCTTAAGACTATTAAGGAAAAATAGGATGTTATGATGAAATTATCAAAGATGTTCCAAGAGAATAAATCCTATTTTATTTTAAAAAGGGATTCATTTGGTAGTAAAAATAGATACTGTTTGGAAGTGTCCACTTTGTATTCTTACGGTTTTTATTATGTAATAGTTTTGGAGTAATTCTATAAAACTCTAAAACTGAAAATATCCTCAATGTGAATTATTGACAGAGCTCAAGATTATGTAATGTTTAAGATCAGGGACTTATAGTTGGAATCAAGGGAACAGTTTAGACAACTTTGGATATTAGGATGATTTTCTGAAGAGTTAGGGATATCATCATGAGTATATAATTTTATGGTTAATTATATGTTTAATGTATTATAATTCCTTTTGAGTCTATATGTTATGAACATTTAATGTGACTAATAGTATTTTTGGACACATTCACATCTGAGGTAATTATGGTTATAACTTCTTGGGATACAAAATTAGAGGTATGAAATAACATTTGAGGTTAAAACATGTTATGGTTATTTTTGAGGATTTTATCTAATTTTGGGAATGTTATATGGATTATATAGTTTTAGAAAAAAAAGCAACCCCCGATATGGGTGACAACCCATCGTGTTCGAAAAGTACATGTGAATTGAACCCACAATCGATGGCTGATAAGGATGAATCACCTACCACTTTCCTACATTAAGTCCTTGGTTAGTGTGACATTTTATTTTTTTGTTTAAATGAGATGATGGAATAATAATAAGTTTATTTTTGGAACTTATGTTTTATCAAAGAATATCCAGAGTATTAGAAAAAAATTTGGGGATTAACTGATAAATGTTATTTAGGAAGATGTTCACTATTTTGGGAAAGTTATGTGTTTAAGGTAAATAGAATACTATGGAATTTTATTTGAGGAGTAGTGGTGGAATTTCTTTTTTTGGAAGAATCTATGATTTTATTATGCACTTATGATGATTTGGGTTGTTTGTGGGAATGATTAACCAATATTAGAGATTATGTTATTTAGTTAATTATTTTTTGGAATGAGACATTAAGAGTTATTTTTGGAGATAAATGTTATAATTTCTTTTGGAAAGTTTTGTGATTAAATACTTCTTATTTTTTGGTGAAAATCATAGTTTGGATTATTTTGAGGAATTTTTAGGATATTTGTGTGTTTAATAGTCTATGTTAAACTTTCAGTATTATTTTTGATTTTTTTAGTTCAAAAGTAGATTCTCTCCATCCAATTGTTTATTATTTTGGGAGAATTGTTTTATCTTATCCTAACCATTTTGGTTTTGTTTAATGTTTCATGATTGGGGAAATATATAGCCAATATTTTTTGGATTATTTGATTTTATATAAGTTTATTCTTGTTCTTAATGTTTGAATAATTCATCTTAAATACTAATAATTTGGAGAAAGAGATGATTTTATGGTGAAAATTTATTAATGGAAGAAACTCTACTTTTCAAGTGTATATATTTAATTATTTAATTAGTCTATAAGTTAAATTAATTCCTCAACTTTGTGCAATGCATATTAAAACAAAAAAAAATATTTACTTTTCATACTATAAAATCAATGACCATTCACAAATTTATGGTTTTTTGATTATTAACTTTCCCCTGATAATGTTTACTATCACTCTCCACCATAACTTGATGGTAATTTTTCTCTTATATATATATGTTTTCTTATATGAAATCATAGTATTTGTTATCTCAGTTGAATTTTGTACTTAAATTTATTTTATTCAAAGAGAATTTTTTATTGACTCTTTTTCTGATGTGGGATTTCAATGAAGCAATTTTGAAAATTGAAACCTTAGTTAGCGAGCCCAAATATAAAATTACAAGGATGTAATTCCAAAAGGGGGTAAGGATGTAACATCACATGTAATTATAGAATAATTATATTGAATATTTATTAATATTTGGGAATTATATATTATTTTTACTTTTAAAGGTATGTTATGTCTGATAGCATACTTAACACGTAATAATGGGTTTCTCTAAAATCTTATGTTGCACACAAGACAGAGTTACACCAAAAAAATAATATATTATTACTATTATTATTTTATGTTGAAGTTATATCATAGCTATTAGAATAGAAGGAATTAAATATATTAACTAAATAAGTAAAATATGTTTTACACATGTTTATATTATGACTCATTGGTTATCAAATTAATTATAAATGAAAATAAAAAAAACCAATTGTATATAAATAACATGTTCTTATGAAAATATATTTTAAGTGAAAATAATTGTGCTTATAAAATAATAAATTCTCTATTTCTAGACTATATTAATGAAATAAAAATACAATTTGATATTTAAAATTCATCTTATATATTTTCTAAACATGATACAAGAAGATATTTGATTTTATTTATAAAAGGAAAAAAAATTTAAAAAAAGATTTTTACCACCTTTTATGGAGAACCCATTTTAAATATAGTTTCGGACACTTTTATAATTTCTACTTGAAAAAATAAACTTCTTATTTGGAATTGGGACATAAAAATTTATTTTAGATGAGTTTTTGGTATTTTTTGATAAAAATTATATTTTAATGAATAGTGAAAAATATTGTGTTTTAATTCAAAATTTCTTTTTATTCTAATTTATTTGTATAGATAGGTTATTATTTTAGTTTGTTTTAAAGTATATTAATATTATTTTATTATAATATATTCCAATGTAGGTAATTATAATCAATTTCAAATTTAAATTGGATATGAAAATTGATATGAACTTTTAAAGGTTTTTTACTTTAAAAACTTGTTTCCAGGATCTGTCAAAGGAAAAAATTTAATTTATTCACTTATTTGGATTTAATTTTAAAAAATATACATATATAGTTTTAATAAGTATGAATATTTTGATTTAATAGTATCAACTAAATTTTTGGTAAATAGTAAATTTGGTATTTTATTTACCAGCTTTAAAGTTTAATAGAGTAATTAAATGTAAAAAATATTATAATAATATAAAACTAACCTAACACTTGTATTGATCTTATTGTATGGGTTTTTTTCTACCCAAACAGTTCTTTTTCCGAAATTTTTTCCTTTGGAAGCCACTTGGGTTTGAATATGACATTTATAACATTTTATTTAAAATATAAACAAAGACGTCATAAATATGTTTCAAATTACTAAAACAATTTTAATCTGGGTTTATATAAGTGATATATTTGACTATAAATAGTCCATATAAAAATAAAAAAATACATATATCTTGGAAATTTATTTATAATTTTTAGGAAAAAAAATAATTAAATTTAATTGTGACACAATGATGATGCAGTAATAGATTTATTAAAGGAAGAATCAAATAAATTTTATTGATAATATTAAGATAAATATAATTTAATTATTGTTTTCCATCCAAAAATTTTCTAGATGAATTTTACTTGTTATATATGTTTTAATGTATTTTTTTATGGAACCCAATTTTTATGATTTTTTAAAAGGAAAACTAATGAATAGTGTCAAAATTCACATAATTCATATATTAAAATATAAAATATTTAGTTAAATGATATAAAATTTATAAAAAATATAATATTCAGAAAATAATTTTATATAAGTAAAAAATCTTATTAATGACTTATTAATTGGTCTTCTTACATGTTATGGTGATTATATAAACTCTCAAAGTGTAACTTACTTGATAAAACAATAAGTGTTAAATGGGGTTAAAGGAAATAGATAGGGATTAAAAAATTTAATAACTTGTATAATTTAAATTTTATGGTATTTATTCATCCCAAAATCATCATATAGTCTAAATAAATAATTTTTAGACCATTTTGGATAGAAAATAAATTTATATTAATTTAATACTTTTATAATTCAAAGAGTAACTATACCCTCTCCTATAAAAAGAAACACATTCCTCTCTATAATTATCTTTTCAAAAACAATTTGGTTTGGCCAATATATGACTAAAACCCTTCCTAGAATCCTTCCCCACATTCTTGAGTCTTTATTTTAGGAATAACACCCTTCTTAAGGGTCTTAAGGTGTAAATAAACGTGATCAACTGAAATAAAAGTAATTTTTTTATTTTAGTGTTTCTATTTTATTTCTTCCTCCACTTCCTTTAAATATTCTTAAAACATGATGAACTAAAAAATATATTTTCCTAAATATATTTATATGTTATAATGTTAATATCATCATCTAAATCCATCTCAAATTTCATCAAATGGTAAATGAACATTTCATTCATGTGTACGACGGACTACTGCCTCACGAACTGATATTGATTGTTTTTCATTACTGTTTCTCAATACTGGTTATAATTATATATTTAATTTTTATTTATGATTTTCTTGACATATTTATAATAATAAGATAATAATATATCAATTATTCTCTTACTTTCCATTCACATAAAAATTATAATGATGTTCGGGTGTAGGTATGAACTATCACCTCTATGAAGCGATGTAAATCACATCACATGTATGATATATATATATATAAGTATATTTAAATGATTTCTATAGTTTTAATAATATTATTATTATTATCGAAATATAATATAACAATTACCTTATTTATAAAATTATCAAAGAAAAATGGAAATGTTACTCATGCGTATGTACGGCCTACCGTCTCCATGATTATAACATTTTTCATTTTTCATACCATAAATAAATGGTTTTATTTAAAAGTATAATTGATATATAAATGTTATTATTATATAATTAATTTTATTCTAAATATTATGGACTTATGACCACTTGGACTATTGACATCATACCAAGTTCATTTTCAACTCAGGTACCAAAAATCAACGAAACGCCCAATATGAACTTAAATAATTATTTAATTTTTATAACAATATAATAAGTGGTAAAAAATGAATAATAAACTTAAAAGGGTTCTTGATAAAGTATAAATTAACCTATTTTTATTATTCATTAATATAATGATTGTATGTGACGATTCAGACTCAAGGTAGGGGATTTCATGTCAATCTCCTTTCATTGAGGCATATCTTGATGTTATGAACCTTTATTAGCCTATAAAGTGTAAATAAACACATTTTCACACATAATATCAGGAATTAATATATTATCATCATATCTAATGTTTTTCATAACTATTATTTTTTAGATATTTTTATTCATATGTTTCTCAAGTGGTAAGGAACTCATTAATGAAAACATCATTTTAAATATTTTAAAGATTTGTTATTCTAAATAATTCTCAGTAATGTTATTGTTTTCAAAATGGTTTCAAGGAATTATTTATAAGGATATGAATTTTTTAAAATTTTAATTCCTTTAAAAAGTTTCAATGTGGTATGGGACACTATGATTCAAAAAAAATCTTTTTAAATGTTTTCATTTTGTTTTAAAAATGGATTGATTGTTTCAATAATGTGGAATGTATTTTAACATATATATCATGAACCAAACTTCTCTCTTTTATGTCAATTTGATGTATTAAGTTTTTCTTTAAAATTTTAATCTTTTATTTTCAAATAAATTGTTTTCATTTATGAGTTCATGGCTTTGTAAAAATGAAATGTGATTTCAAAGTAGAAATGATATTTGTCCTTTATTATTATTTTAAGTGTGATGATTATGTTATGTTTGTTGGGAATTGCCTGTTTATACAGTTTTTTATGTGATAAACCAAGGTTGAGTGAGCCCATGATATCTCTCTAATGGATTCAGTAATAAGACCAAGTTAAACGATAGAGTTTATCCTAAGAGATCTAGGGAATATATTGTGATGGGCATTCTAAATGTAACCATGAATGTTACTCTATATATAGCTATGAATGATTCAATAAAAGTCTGATATGGATGTTGAAAACTACCATTATGATTTATGATTTCTAGGATGTTTTTCTGCAATATTATGATTTCATTAGGTATTTTAAGAGCTTATGTTTAATGGGTGAAAAGTATGATTTTTGTGAAAATGAGTTCATACGTTTAAAAGATTCATGGACTGACTATTTTTTCCATTTTTTATATCCCCTACTAAGATTTTGTGAATATCCCAAGGTTTAAAAAAATTTCATATGTATTAAAATTGATAAGGACTAAGAGGATTTCATGATAAAATTATTGAAGATATGTCTTGAAACGAAATCCAATTTTATTTTAAAAGGTTTAATATGATGGGAAAATGGATACTATTTAGAAGTTTCTACTTTGTATTCTTATTATTTTTTTATGTAATAGTTATGGAATAATTCTCTAAAACAATAAGCTTGAAAATATACTCAATGTGAATTATTTAAATAACACAATATTTTGTAATGTTTAAGGTCTAGGCCTTGTATCTTATACCTCATTACATCCTTAGTTTCCGCATAACATCCTTAAGCTAGTGGTTTCACCACAAATCATTGACGAGGCCAGTGGACTTATTTTACTACACATTCTCTCTAAAATATAGAATCTAACCAAGTTATTCCTCATAATAAATATCTTTCTTTTAATGTTTCAGCATGATTGACCACTAAATCGATAGTCAGTCTAATGGGTCACATGGCATCAACCGTACATCCATGTACACCAGAGGCTACTGACTAGCAGTGAGGGTCAAAAGTGGTTATAACAGGGAGATTGTACCCTTATTATTAGAGTAGCACAATAGAATATAAGAAACTAAATGATAGAAAACTATGAAAGTAGTAATAAATGAATAAAAGTGGCCAAATCTAGTTTACAATAATTCATGTATGGAAAATGATAATACAAGTACAAGAAGTAAGAATTACAATATGAAATTCAATGAAGTAAAATATTAACTTCCCAAAAACTTGCTCGAAGATCATGTTGACCACAAAATCATTCCTCTTCCCCAAATTCATCATAGTAAAACGAATCAAATAATAAAAGTTTGGTTCTTCCCTTCCTCAATACATGCAGACTTAATGACTACTCAGTTACAAATGGTACCCAATCAGCATGTGAGATACAATCCTAGTAGACTGGAACCCATAGTTTCTATACCAATCTATTTCATGAATATAAGTATTCACTATAGGGAAAATTCATATATAAATAGAACTAACATAAATAAAAAAACATAGGTCATCTCAGGTTCTAATAAGACTCTTGGCTGACTCTACTTGCTTCGTCTCACAGCCAGAATTAAGATCTAATTAGTATATCTATGTATATAGTAATAATATAAACATAGTATATTTATATATATCATATATATATATATATATATATATGAATCAAGTTTTTTCGGACTCGTAATGGCCATATACCTTGAATACTAGATTTTGACTGGATCGGGACGTAACTCAGACATCCATAACCAGTCCAAATGAGCCTATAATATCTTGTAATATATTACATGTCGTACATCCCAATAGAGTGAGAGAAGTCAGGGAACAAAACATGGTGTGGTGAGTGAGCCACCATGGAAACACAAAAATAATGGAACATAGTGTGTAAATTTTAACTCCCATATAGTATCCATGGTTCAAGACGTCATGCTCAACGCCCGATGTAAAGTCACGTGATAGTTCCTTGTTCAATGGTCCCCTTACAATCATATTGATCCACTATAAAGGTGTATTATAAATTTAACTGGTATAGATAATTACATATTATAATTCATGTTTACCAAACCATTTTATATAAATGAGGCATATTTATCATTATAATATTAATAATAATGGGGTCCATGATTCATTTTCTCTCATACTCTAAAATTATTAAGCCCATTCTTAAAAAATTTCATTCTATTTATTATAATTCAAATTAATAATGTACTAAAAAATGTGTTCTTGCATCCCTTTAAATTTCATTTCTATTTAAACAGTTTATTTCATCCAAAGGAGGCAAGCCATCATGAACATGACAACCCACATAATTGAGTCTGTTAAATTTACTAAGGAAATACTAATCAATTTATAAGTCTTAATAAGCACTTATAAAGTGTCATCTAAAAAAGGTAAATTACCTACATGGGTAATTCCCATTAATTAAGAAATTCATTCAGTTTGAAAAATTGAAAAAATACTCAGAAGGAGCTTGGTTCATTAAACATTTACCATATAGAGAGATAACTTCCTATTTAAGAATAACTGAAAGGCAAAGTCTAAAACATTTCATTTAACAATCCAATGAGAAAAGCTTAAGAAAACACCAATTTCATAAGGCCAAGAACGGTTTAAACAGCCAATCACCAATTTTTAGTTTTGAAGATAATGTACCTCATTTGAGGGGTTTTGTTATAAAATCATGACATTATTTCTCAAAAACATCATTTAAGCATAAACAAGAACCGAATACAAAATCCATATCCAATTTCACTTTAAAGAAAATTTTATTCTAAGAAACATATGAAACTAATTAATATAAAATGAACTTGTGAAAAGAGATAAATTAATTCATTATTAAATTTAAATCACAAATAGATAGGGATCCTACCTCAAACTCATGGCACACTACTTTTGACGAAAAAAACATGAGCCTTCCATTTACCAATTGCACGCATATGCACCCTCAATTATATGCAAGTAAACCTAACCCATATGTACATATTCTCATGGCCAAGTAAGTACAAGGGGATCCATACATATATGATTATACAAGAATATACCCCTTTTTACTTACACATGTATGCATATTCATATACACATATAAGAACACCTTACCCCATAATATATATTCATCCTTCCAAGGGTGACTATTTATAAAGGGAAAACTTATACAAGTACATGGATACCTATTCATACACATGCAAGTATCATTTCACAAAAGAAAACCCAAAACCACTGCGTCAAGGTCCAATTTACTTTAAAACTTTTCCAGAAACTCAAAAAATAAAAATTCCTAAAAAACTAAGCAATAATGAAGAATATAGTAAAACCTACCAAAAATGAATAGTAGGTAGCCTAAAATGATTCATCTTCAGAGTTGGATACTTAAATACACCCATAGATAACCCAGGGTCCCACTATACCCCTATAAATGGATTAAAACAAAAATAAATGGTTAACCCTTGACCTAGGGTTTGGATAAACAACACCGAGTGACTGAGATAGGGAAAATCATCCAACCGTGGGAGGAGAAGGGATTCGGGCATTTCACCAAGAGATATTGACCAAGAAACCAGAGAAAATATAGTGGAATAACTGTAAAGAGAGGAGGCTGAAGGATGGGTATTGCACACGCCATGGGAGAAGAGAGGGGTTGAATGCATCGCATGAGTATAGAGGGGGGAGGGTAGATTTGGTTTTGATTTTATTTTAATTTTAATTTAATTTAATTCATTAAATTTCTTTAAAATCAAAATTCAAGGTTTGGGTCACATTGGTAGCCAAACCCTGCACTAATAATGTGATGAACAGCTCAACCATAAAATCCCTTCAGCACTAAATGTGAGGGCTAGGTGCATGGTTTAGTTAAACTGTGCACAACCCGTGTGAGTCATTTATACTCCATTTCTATATCCACACAGTTTTTTGGTGGGGGAAACACTATTTCAGACAAATCATTCCCCCTTTTAGACACTCCAGACATTTTATTTTCTTGGTATGACACTCCCAAAACTCAATGTGACTCCCAAGGGACCACTCATTAATTTACCCAAGATAAAAAACAACATATTGAAGTGCTCTAATTCTCATAATTACATTTCAAATATCATTTCAAATAATATCCCATTAAGTAAACACCATAAATTAAAATTTCCATGGATGTTACCTTGGCTCAAAACACAGGTCATTACAACCTACCCACCTTTGGACATCTCATCTGTAAGAGATCTTGGGGAAAAATGAAAACAACACATATCCTATATGATTCATGAAATATAATTCAAATGGACGCATTTAGTTTCCAAATTCCCAATGAACCTCCAAGCATTCATTTAATCACATGGAACTTAATTCACAAAAAACCAAGAGAACGCAAAATTTTCGAACAAAACACAAAAACAGAGATTACCTAAGACCATTTATCTAGAGATATGATCATTTCAACATATCTTTAAACAACTAACCAAAGGTTCCCTCCACCTTAGGTTTTTAGCATTAGAAGGGGGAAATTTTGAACCCCAGTACCTCCAACATTGGAATAGACCAAAAGGCACATCCAAATATCTTAGCGATGCTCCTAAAAAGATTTATATAGTGGGGATAACTCTATTACTTCCAAGTTCATATTTTGGACTTCTCTGTAAAAAAAATGGTACAATCTAAACGACCTAGATAAATCATCCATGCGATCTTTATTCAAAAGGTAGATATGGCCTTTACACCACACCCTCTTTAACCTGGTGGCATGCTTATAATGGTGTTCACTAACCATGCTCATTAAAATAGAAGAACAATATATTGATATGCTATAGTGGAATTATCCCAAAACACCTAGTTTAGATGGCAGATGTCTCAAAAAATAACTAAAATGCCATCTTCCAAGGAATTATATATTTACAATAAGAACATTCACCAAAGTCTATATCTAAATTCTAGTCATGTTCTTTGATAAAACCATCACTTTGGTTATTTAAACTATTAAGACTTTCCATGAACAAGGGGAAACCCATATCTAACTAACTAGAATCACCAAAATTCAAATATAACCTATAAGTCCAATAAAAAGTTTTGTATAACCTCATATTCATTAAAGCATTGTCCAAGGAATCAACCTAGGGTAGTTTAAACTCCAATTTTAAATGTGATAGGTTGGTACAAGAAAATATGTCCACATCAGAATATTGATTAATCCCTGAACAGAATCTATTTGGTAGTAAAGTCAAAGTAAATGTATAGTGTCTACGATTCTATCTTATTCATTCCTACTTAGGAACCCATGTATCAATAAGGACTAACCAATCCTCAATAATAACCACTCTTCAATGTGAAACATTGAGAAAACCCACCAAATAAGCCAAACATCTTTTAAATATTTCACACATCGTAAGACCAACACTCTCTTCGTGCATTAAGGATAACATTCAAATAGGGTAAAATATTTTCAATTAAAATAATACAGTAATAGTATTTTCACAGTTTCCATTCAATCATACCAAACTATTGGAATAAAGGGAATTCATACCACAAATGGTTAAATATTAATAATAAGCTAGGATTGACTTCGAAAGCACAATCACTAATCAATGAAAATTCCCTTACCATGTAAGACATTATATGATCTTTCAATATTTAACATTTAAGTCCAATTATGAAAAATGGTGTTTCCAAAGTTTACAAACCCATCTAAACACTTCAAATTTGTGCTACCGAGCAGGCATCGACATGATTTAAAACTTCAAAGCATAAATGGTATTCATGAAAAACAAACCATTATCAAAGGTAATCCATAGTTGTGTTCCTTCTACTTGAAAGGAAATGTATTCAAAAGCACTAGGCTCAGTGATCTCAACGAATTCAATCAGTTCCTTACATCATGTTTGTACTTAGTAGGGACTATATATACCAACTCATACTAACCGAGGTTTAAAAGAAAAGTGGAATATCCTCGATACTATCAATAGGGTTTCCACCTAATGAATTCAACTTCCAGGTAGACCATATAATATATTTAACATATAGTCATATTGCATCATACACCCATTAGCCTTGATGGTAATGTACCAGGTCATCGATCACTATGGAATAAAAAAGGGTAAAACAACCTATAAAGTTTTCGATCATGCCTAATGAATGTCTATCCCACTAAAACTGGGCATTACTCGATGCTCAATCCCACAAAAGGGGAAATAAAAATACAACAACCCATCTGAAAAAGGGTTTCATTAGGAATCTAAAAGTCCTACTATGGACAATGGAACATGAAGGATACCAAAATTCAAAACTCATTTTATTCAGTGAGGATTTTAATATCTAAGTGTGTAACCTACTATGGCATATCCCCTTACGAAGAACGGGGGTCAATCTTATCACTAGGTCACGTCAAAAAGAAGTCACTAAGATCAAGATCCTATGATTTAATCCATTTCTGAAAATGAGAAATCTTATGGAAAACTCCTACGGTTCTATTCCAAGGAAACTCAAAGGTAATCTTAATCTACCCTTACATTTGGGTTTACATAAAGACACCACTCCATGTTCAATTTTAAATTCATTATGTTGGTTCACATTTAATATTTAAACATTTAAGAGTTTCAACTCAATACATAAAGAACCAATTTATAAAAAAACACTTGGTACTTTTTTCAATTAATTCCAGAAGGAAAAACTTGAAAGTTTTGTCAACTTCCTACTTTAATCATTAACTATTTACTAACAACCCTTCATATATTAGGCAATTCATCACATAAATTCATTTTTATGTTGTAAAATAGAAGGTGACCAATGAGGGTTCCACTAATTCAACATGGATTCATCATAATGAAACCCAATATAAATTTCATAGATATTGAAATTTTATGACACCATAAAGGGTTTTCTCATAAGAAATGTTTGCTAACTAGCCAACTTGGGTATGGTTGTGAATTTTAAAATTTGACCACAACTCTTCATGAAATGGACCATTCACATCATACCAAAATTTATTTAACATCATTCATATTTATAACCATTTAAAAATAAAACATATCCATTCATAATAGTCCAGTCATATGGGTCGCTATCTACAAATCCATGATGTTCCTATAAACTTTATATTTTGGAATTTGGCTCCCATTAATTGCATCTAATCTTTTTTATCATTTGAACTTTAGCATCCTTTAAATTTTAAAAATAGTTTCCAAATATGTATAAATCTCAAAGGTGATTCGAGTATACGGGTTACCTTTTCCCAATTATAAGGTACCTATACACATTTCAACTTTTAACTGGTTCTCATTTAATCACAACCTAAATATTTATACCATGCCATCATTTAAATTTTAAATTCAAACTATCATGTTATCACACAAAAATAGTCATTCAATTTCTAGAAATAATCATAGATATTAATTCTTTAATCATATAAGTAATGATACATAGATAGAACAAGATTAATAAATCCCCCAAGCAAGTTATAACAAGAAAGCATGCTAAAAAGTAACCTAAATAGGTATGAACTAAGAATGGAATATAATTACCTAATCATATAAATAGATCAAAATTCTAAGAAAACATTGAATCTAATTGTCTAAATCAGTATTAAGTAAAACAATGCATGGAATACACTCAAGGAACATAATTTATATCATCTGTAGTTCTATAAATGTAACTTCATTGCATGGAATATTCATAGTATGTGAATTATATATATGCCTATAATGATGCATTTCGTGTTCCTTACTTATTTTACCTATAAAAGGGAAATTATTATAATTATCAAAAATCAATATATATTTGAAAGTAAACCATTCACTCAATGTGATAACATATCATCTATAATATCAAACAGCATGAATATTAATTTGAGCCCTAGCCACTTGGACTCTTCCACATGGGTGGGGTGATAAATCCTAGACATGGTTATTTACCAAGAACTGTAAGATTCTAAGTATCCTATGAAACAACCGAAAATAGTAAGAAAAAGGAAAAACCACTCTGATACAACATTATAATGTCATGTCCTAATTGACCACTAAACTGATAACTGAACCAATGGGTTACATGTCTTGAAACACTACTCCTCATACACTAGAGGATGTCAACTAGTATTGAAGGTCTATAAAGGAGATAGCGAGGAGAAAATACCCTTATGTTCAGAGTATCATTGTGGAATATCAGAAACTAAATGATAGATAATATTGGTAGCAGTAATAAATGAATAAAATTGGCCAACACCAATTTACAATAGTGCATGTATGACAGATGATTCTACAAGTACAAGTTGTAAGAATTAAAATAATAAATACAATGAAGAAAATGAGTAATTTCCCAATGACTAGCTCTATGAGAATCAAAAATCACCAACTCGGTCCTCTACCCCAACTCAATCCTTGTAATATGAGTCAAACATTTGAAGCTAGTTTCTTCCCTTTATCAACACCTTGAGACCTAAATCCTACTTCTGTACCAATTGTACCTAAGCAGGGTATGATATACAAGCTTAGTAGGCCTTCACCCACAGTTTATAGCTGAATCTATTTCATTAATATAAGTAAGAAGAGTAATAAAAATTAATATATGAATAGAACTAACATAAATTAATAAACATCATCTTGCTCAGGCACCAATATGGAACTTAACCAACTCTACCTGCTTCAGATCATAGTTGGAATGAAGAACCAGTTTGTAATAAAATGTATATTGTAATAAAATATACATAGAATAATTATATTTTCCATCTAACTATATGAACCAAGTGTGTGTGGACTACTAATGTCGATATACCTAGAATACTAGTTTCTGGTTGGACTAGGTAATAACTCAGACATCCATAACCATTCTGAACAAGCTTATAAGCACGTGGAATATGGTACATTCCCTATATCCTAAGAGAGTGAGATATGTCATTCAAAAACACATAAGGTGGTGAGTGAGATAACATGGAAACAATATAATCATGGAATATGGTGCCTAAATCCTGACACCCATATAGTATCACTAGTGTGAGACATCATGCTCAACACCCGATGTAAGGGAGCATGATAGCACCTTTCTCAACGGGTCCCTTTCCATCGTATTACAGCCACAATAAAGGTGAATTATAAATATAACGGGCATAGAGCATTACCTCCCATCCATCATTTTTACTAAGAAATTATATATAAATAATGAATATTTATCATTTTAACATTAATAATAACCGGATCCATGAGGAATTTATTATTAAGATGTATATTTATTAAGCCCATTCATAAACAAGGGTGTTCCATTTATTAAAAATCAAATTAATCCTGTAGTAAAAGACATTTAATTTCCACCCTTTACATTTCATTGTAATTTAAAACAATTAATTCATTTAAAGGAAGCAATTCATCAGGAGTATTCCAACCCACATTATTCAATCCACTAAATTTACTAAGTAAAGACTAATCAATTTATATGTATCAATGATCATATAGAATGTGTCATTTGAAAAAGGGAAATTACCTACACTGGTAATTCCCATTTATTAATCAAGTCAATAAGTTTATAAAATAGGCCGAACACTCATAAAGATCTTAGATCATTAAAATTTTACCATATAGAGGGACAACCCCTTATTTAAGAATTACTAAAATGAAAAGACCAAAACATGCCACTTAACTAGACAAGGAAAAAATTTCAATAAAACACAAACTCTATAAGGCTATGAAATATTTAATCAATCAATCACCACTTTATTGTTTAGAAGGAAACACACATCATTCTAGAGTTTTTAAAATAAAATTATGAAATTATTTCTCAAAAAAATCATTTAAAAATAAACATGCATTGGATACTAAATTCATATCCTAATTAACTTTAAAGAATAATTTATTATTAAAATAATATTTCGCTAGTTAATATCAAAGGAAGGTGTGAATAGTAAGAAATTAATGCATTCTTAAATTTAAAAGGAAAATGTAAAGGAATCCTACATCAAACTCAAGGCATGCTTCTTTTAACAATGGGAACATGATCCTCTATTTACTTCTTTCATTTATATAAAAATTTAATTATATTCAAGGATACCTTTCTCCTATGTATATATTTTCATATCCAAGTGGGTGTAAGGGGATCCTTACATAAATTAATATATGGGTGTATACCCCTTTTCCTTACACATGTATGAATTTTTATATACCCAAATAAGCACTACTGGCCCCATTATATATACTCAGCCTTCCATGGGTGAATATATATAAATGATGATCATATATAGATACATTACTTCCTATGAATACACATGAGGGTCTATTTTGACAATTGAAACCCAAAACCATTGCGGAAAGGTCCAGCACACTAAAAGAAAATTACCAGAAACTCAGAAACTACATAATCCCCAAAATAAACTATGAAATAAAGAATAATAGATGAAGACCTACCCGAAATAGATGTTGGGTGATCCAAAACAATTATCCTCTCGTAGAGGATTCCAAACAAATCCAACAGATTACCCCAAGAGTCCCACCACATGCCCTAGAAATATAAAAACCCAAAATAACCAGTTTAACCATGACCTAGGGTTCAACCGAACAACACCGGGTGACGAAGAGAGGGAAAATCAGCCAACCATGGGAGGAGAAAGGATCTAGGAGTCTCACAACCAGAAATCAACAAAGAAACTAAAGAAAATATTGTGGAGTCACCATGAGTAGAGGAGGAAGAAGGAGGGGTGTTGTGCACACCATGGGATAAGGGAGGGGGTGTGTGTCATGTGATTATTTAGCGGGGGTTAGATTAGGTTTTGGTTTTTTTATTTTGATTTTAATTAAATTAATTTAACTTTTTTAATAAAAACACAGCACATGGTTTGTGTCACACAGTTTACCAAATTGTGTACCAATAATATGATGAACATTTTGACCATGTTTTCCATTTGGAACTCACCTTGCGGGATAAATGCACGGTTTGGTAAAGCGTGTGTAGCTCATGCGAGGCATTTCTCCTTCTTTTATATAGTTTTATAGTTTTCTTTAGGGGTATGCATAGTTTCAAACAAACCATGTGCCATGTACAAACCATACAAACCATTTCTTGTCTTAGTTTGGCACTTACAAAACTCAATGAGACTTATGAGGGACCCCTTAAGATTTTACTCAAGTCAAAATACAACATATTTAAGTTTTTTAACTCATATAATAACATTCTAAATCTCAATTCAAAGAAAAACATGTCTAATAAATTCTAATATTCCAATTCCCATAGAATTTTACCTTTTCTCAAAACACGGGTTGTTACACTACTCTAGTGGTATGCCCTCTGAGTTCGGTACATGCGAGGGGTTAGTTAATTACATCATTGGAAGGGATACATAGAATACATCATAGACTTGAGAGATTTTTGGTGTAAGAACCAACCGATAGGATACCATCCTGATATGATCAAGAATTTTAGAGGGATCGGTATAAAAAGTGATTAGATTTCATCTATATCATATGAAAAAAAATCATAACATTCTTATGTTTCAATCAATATCCACTTGATCTCTAATTTCATGAATTGAATATGATTTTTTTATTACGAAATCCCTAAAATTAACTTCTAATGGATCAAAATAATAAAAATCCATTCCTCTAATCTATATTTATCATCAAATCCAATATCTTTAGAATATGTTATCCAATATGGATAAATCATCATATGATGAAATGATAAATTAATCCCTAAAATCTCAACAAAAATTCAAATTAAACCATTCCATAAATGGTAAACCTTATAACCCTTTAAAAATAAAAAGTGATAAATAAGGTCACTTAATTTCCAAAAAAACAACTTAACATTAATCCAAAAATATCAATAAGTATCCCTTTGTAGTCACATACCTAATATGTGAACACATTGGTTATGTATTCTCCTGAAGCATGGCAATGAAAATAATTACTATAAAACATCAACCAAAGAATACATGATTCCTCTTTATTTAAATAAAACAATATATTATTGAATATTTTACTTAAATCTAGAAAATATTTTAAAATTCATCAATGATAATAATAATAATAAATTATCTAAACATTCATCAGCTCCATGGTAATTAGTACTGTCTTGTTTAATGTATTCCTATCAATCATCTCTTTATCCCAATATCATAAGCTCAACTTCAGAAATATATTAAGGGTTATCTTTCCCTTAATAATGTTTTTTCTATAAAATATCACCTTTTCATTAAATCATTTTTCTAGTTTATCGGTACTATTTAATATTTTCTTGAAAATACTTATTGAAAAAACATATACTAAACAATCCTTATATATTTCATGATTTATATAACATACTTCTAAAATTCCAATGCATAAACAAATTAATCATCCCACTTTATTCATAAACCATTAAGTAGGATTCATCATCTCATTACTTAATAATCTTTTCATATCATATATCCCTTGTGGTCTCTTCATAATAAAAAATAAAGCCATTAATTGTACCAATTTTGTATCCCCTTATTGAGATTTCCCCCTTGGAAATAAATTTTTATAATGCCCATAAATTCCATATTTATAACATTTAACCATTTATGGTGACTTTCCAAAACCACCATTCTTATAAATCATGTAAGTTTAACTTTTCATTTTACCTTGAAAATTACTTACTTAGTACCCTTATTCTATACACATAAAATATATTCTCACTCCTTTTAAGCATTCCCTTGAGTGATTCTTCCCGCATTCTCAACATATAAGAAACTAAATCTTCTTTCCCCCATTATCTCTACTAACCAAAATCTCAATGAACTATATCCTTCTCTTCTTTGGTGATTCTGAGAGTTGATTAAGGTCAAAAATTTTTATCACATAACATGATAACCAATTATGCATAATCATAATATCTTTCACTCTAGTAATCATCCCATTTATTTCATCAACACATTTTTTATCACAGAAAATGTTAATCCAATTCAATCTCCTATAAATATCTAAAACAAAAAATAATTGTTTGAGCTACAATAATCATAGTGGGAAACCACACAATCTGAAAAATACTTTAAATGATGTCTAAATAATGACACCTTATTTTAAATATATGATTACTTAGGTTTAAGATAGGTTATTCATGGTTATTATCTATTCAAATCCATCATGGTAGTTTATAAATATTTTGTGAATTTAAAAATCATATCCCTTAGGGGTGTCAAAATTGGTGTCCATCAAGGCCCATTTTCATACACAATGTGATGAACAACTCCATCTCAATTTTCATTTTTCATAGTTACTAACCCTATTTACCTTTATTCCATAGCCACATCCACTTATTGTATCCCAATAGGGATGCAATGTCTTGGAAACCACTCAATAAATTTTTAAAAATAACTCCAGAATGTTTTCTTATACATTGAATTATCTTTAGACTTATCCCTAGACATTTTATTAGACATATACCTTGGTATATCAGTATATCTTTCACAGCATATTTTTCAAAGTTTAAATAATCATATTCTACGATACAAGCTAAAATAAACCAGCCTTTTCACACAAAGATATTAGGTATTTTATTAGAATATTCATTATGTTACACAAACACATGCCTGAGGATTTTAAAGGTATAGTTCCTTTGGAAATGTGGAAATATAAACAACTAATTCATGAGTTCTAAATCATATATAACTTAGTTACTCATAACTAGAACACTTCTTAGACATATAATAAATAATAGCTATCATTATAACCTAGCGGAAAAACATTATAATGGATGACCTTACATACTCGTTAATAGTAAATAAGGGAAATATGAAAACATAACTTGAGAATAACGGTATGAGAAAATGATAATAACATATAGAAACCATTCCCTGTATATAAAATATCAAAATATCGAGTCATTGTATAAATATTGGTAGTTTATAAGGTATTAATCATAAGTAAATTAATGAACAATATCCATAAGAGCATAACATTGGAATAAGACAGAGAATTGGAAAATGAACATAATCGCAAAAAATCAGTTTCCTTGGTAATCAAGGATCATCTCAAAAAATATCATGGTGTAATGGGTTAACTCACCAAACTATAAAATTAGTAAATGTTCACTCCCAACACTATCAATGTGGAAAAATTCCCTTACTAAATTTGGTTCACTCCTTATTCAAATCCTGTTTATCTCTAAATATTTCAACCTCTAACAAATTTATTAGATGAATATATAGGTCTCACCCATCAGAAATTAAAATCATAAATACTTGTTCTATAAGATCATAAAACATTGATCATATCATATCACATGAAAAATAATGGGATTCATAAAAAATACAACATATTAAAACACTTGAAAATAAATGGGTTTTATAAAGAAATTTTAATAGAATAACCAATGGAAAAGAAATATGATGCATAATCATTTCATCATTTCATCATAGAATAACCCATGGATAATAATAAAGTTTCATAAGAATTTAATCATTGTATAATCCATGGATAAAAATGGGTTTCAAAAACATTTTTTCATTATAAAAATAAACCACTTGAGAATAAATAAGAATGGTATCCTTGGATCATATCATTAATAAAGCACATGTAAAATTGAAGGATTTCATATTAGATGAAAAATTATTTTTAAAGATAAATTTGAATATTTTTTAGGAAAATAACCTTTCCATATTGGAAAACACTTTTTAAAATATAAAAATAATTCAAATTCATTTTATTTGAAAAAGAACTTTGGAAACTTATAATTGAATATTTAAGAATTGTTTTAAAAATTCTTGAGAAAAATAAACTTTTCACTTTGAAAAAAACTTTTTCAAACACAAAACCATTTCAAAATCCTTTTCTTTTGAAATAGACTTATAAACTTATAATGGATTCCTTAAGAATCATTTAATATATTTCTTGAGGAAAATAACATATTCATCTTTAAAAAAAAATTAGAACCATATTTTTTTGAAATTATTATATTTAAAAAATCCATTGAAACTTATAAAGGAATATTAAAAACATTGAGTGGTTAATATGGTGGGAAATTCCATACACGTTAAACCAAATATTCCTTTCATAATTTTTGTAAAATATAAATAAGAATTGTTTGTAAAATGACATGAATAATTGTTACCAAAAAATTATAAAAATTTCATACATGGGTAAAAATACCATTAATAAATCATTTGAAAATGTTGAAAACTTTTTTTGAATAAATTTTTAGAAAACATGGTTTTGGATGAAAAAAAGGTTTAGTACTGAAGATATAAATAAAAATGATTTTTCTTGAAAACAATATTTTGAAATATTGAGTACATAAATAGAGTAAAATGAATAGAAAAATTTATTCTAATGAAATTACCATTGGAGAAAAAAATTAAAGAGTTTATTGAGAAATGGATCATAATATTTCATTATCATAATTAAAAACATAAACAATCATGATAAATGATTATATTTTTTTCATAAAAACCATACAACTTTGGTAAAATTGAATCATAATACCCATTAAATAATACCATTAAATTACAATTAAAATATATATAGAAAAAATAAATTTAAGATATTACATGTTGAATGGGATGTATAAACATCTAATAAAATAATATTGTTTAATAACATGACATATGTCCCAAAGAAGAAAAATCGAGATAAAATCCCTTACTACATTGGTAACTTTGAATCCATAAAGACAATGAAATAGAGATCTAAACATGGATATTTAAGTACCGATAATTATAAGGATAATCATTAAAAAAATACATTCATTGGAACTATATACACCATATAGAATAAACATGTGGTGAATGTGGCATTTCTCTCATAGAAAATTATAGTGAGATTGAAATCCATTACCTTAGGTCTTGACTTCCATCATACACATTTGAAAATTATGTATAAAAAATATATGTTTATGATAAATATATTATAAATTCATACATATATTTTTCATTCAATATATTATTTACTTATTACCTTTTCTTACCCATTTATTAACATTTCCATGTTAAACTCACATTTCGTGTAATAACAACATTGTTTTTCATGTATATTCTGAATTGCTATTTTTGATCCTATTAAATTGTTCATTCCTAAATCATCTATATATTTTTAACCATGGTATAAATATCACATATATTCATTATATATTTATTTCTAGTAATCCATAAAAAAATTTCATAGAAAATGAAATAAACTATTCGTGGAGATGATTAGTCATACATACGCATGATTATTGTTTCCATTTTCTCAATAATTGTAACCAATGGATGGTAAATAATATTGAACAAAAAAATTAATTATGTTTTAATATATATCATATATATTTATTAAATTTATACTTATTAACTTCCATGAAAAGTTTTAGTGAAAAACGAATCGCATCACTTTGTGATGTGGTACTTTATTGTACACACAAACGATGTTATCATATCCCCCACATAATGGAAAGTAGGTTGTAAGTTGTATCACCACTAAATAATTATATTTTTAATAAAATTTAATATTTATTCATTAATTTTATCTATTTTATAACAATCTAAGGACAACAAAAATTAAAAATAGATTACATATGTTCATGAGGCGGTAGTCTGTTTCATACACGAGTGATGTTACTATTTTCCAATAGATTTAGAGGTAATAAAGTATATGTGTAATTATAATTATAGAATTATATTCATATAATAAATATCATATATAAACATTAATTCCATAATTATATCTATCCATTATAGTATGTGATGGAAAATGAATAACATCATTTCGCGAGCTGGTAGTTCTCTGTACACATGATTGATGATTTTGTTTCCCATTTGATGGAATTATGGATGAATATAGGTTTTGAAATAAACATGATAACATCTATTTATATAATATATAATTGTTTTATAATTTTATCATATTTTTAAAATATTTCAATGAGTTAAAGAATATGTAAAGAAAAAATGCATAGTTAAAAACTTTACCTCTTCTTGGACAACCACATTAGGTTTTACATAAAGCCTTCCTATATTGGATTTATGATCTCAAAATACTTCTAGGATGTGGGTAGAAAATAAAGGAATACATTTTGATAGGTGTTTGATGAACTAAATATTTTTGTAAGTATGAAGTGGAGAGGATATGGGGTAATCTTTTATAAATGAGGTGAGTGACACACTTGTAATTTTTTAAATGAAAAGGTGTACCCATGTTTTTTACATTATAAAAGATCAAAAATTAGTCATTATAAAACCATATAGGTTTTATGTTCTAAATATTTCTATACAGTGTGCTTGGGGAAATTTTATATGTTATTTTACCCCTTATCTTTTTAGTTTAAACCCCAGTAAACCCATTTTAACCTTAATTGCTCTAATTAATTTTTTTAGTTTTTATTATACATTAAGGTAAAAAATTAAGTTCAACTTATTATATAATATAAATTATCATGATTAAAATTATTCTATCATTTTTTATAAATTAAATTTCTATAATTGGAAAAAAAAATAATCTCATACGCAGGATAAAAACTATATTCCATTGAGAAAAGTTTCAAATGTTTAAAAATATTTATATAAAAATTAAATAATAAAATTATTAAAATTAACTAATTTGGATTAATAGATATATAATTGAACTAATTTTAATTTAATACCATATTAAATTAAAATTTATATAGTATGTTATTTCAATGAAAGGGTAGTTTTTCAATAAAAACCATAATTTCTCACTCTTCATAGAAAATTAAATTTTTTTCAATAAATCCTCAAAAACTCACTTATAGATAGTTATGAAATTCAGGTTTCAAAAATTAATTTCATTTTTTGAAATAAACTTTCTAAAAGTGTAGAAATTTAATTTTAAAACCAGTGGGAAAAATCAACAAAACTATTTTTTAGAATAATAAAGTTTTTAAGCGTAAAATTTTATTAATTATTATATCTTTCCATGAAAAAACATAATATAAATGTTAAATATTAAATTTAATATATAATATATTAATTAAATTAATATTATTAATATTATTCACCAAATGTATTTTTTCAATTTATTAAGGTAAAACAGATTTATGGGCATAAAAATAGTATTTTAGAAAAATATTTTCTTTTTTTCAAATGGTTATTATTTTCATTTGAAATTAATTGGAAGACAAAGAATTGATTTTATATACTTGTTTAAACCATATACTTTCATAATTTATATAATCCAAATTATAACTTCCATTCTAATGGCTAGGTGATAAAAATCATATTAAATAATAATATTTTAATAGTATATTGCAGTTCTGTAAAACTTAGTACTGCATGTAACGCAATCAGTTGAAGAAAATAAAATTTATTTGAAAAAAATCCTAAAATATTAGCCTTGTATATGGAAAATGATTCAACACCCCTATCTAGACCATCAAAACACTCATGGTCTTCCATTAGGGTTTTAATATATTACTGCTAACATCAGTTAGGCATCATCTATTAACAAACACCTAAGAATCTTGTTTGGGCACTCTACTCTTGAGAAACCCTCTAAAAAACAAATATATTAAATATTTAAAAAAGAATCAAAAAAATATAATTATCAGACATAATTAAAAAATTCAATTCATCTTTATTTTTTCTTCAATCAGTAATTATCTTTTCTTTGGTTCCATTGATAAATACTAAGGAATGTTTTTATAGCCATGATGAAGTGAAACACAGAATTAATTTTCCCAAAATACATTACCATGAATTAAAAAATGAAAAAATAGTATCAAGGAATAAGTTTTGAAAATATATCCTATGATTTATTATAATAATGATAATAAATCAATATCTTGACACTCCCATTTGAATAAAAAAAATATGGAGAATGAAGACTTTTTGATTTAAGGGATGGAATGAGGGAAGAGATAATGATATAACGCATTATAAATCACTCTTATATTGATACAATACCTAATTTAATGTTTATATAACCGTTCATGAAACTATTTATATATAATTAACTCTTTCGTACAATAATACCCAATTATAAATCATGGTTTATAACATTACATTCGAACCTTGAATTTTATAAAACTTCATATTTCACTTTATTTCATCTCTTGAAATTTCCCAAAACATTCATAGTTCCAAATATACTATTCAAAAAAATATATAATTTATAGATTATAAACCATTTTCCAAGAACATTATTAAAAATTTATCAACAAATTTACCTTTCTTAGTTCCATTTATTTTATATATAAAAATAGGATGTGTTACAGGAACACTTAAATTTATCGTGGAAGACCCCTCTAATATTGATGAACAAAACCCATGGGGTAACTCCAATATATCGTCTGATAATCATAGTGTATGAAAATTTAAATTGTAATTTAATTATAAATATAGAATATATAAACTTGAATGAAAACTACTCCCCAATGTACCTCAATAATATCACTACAAAACTAAGTACAAAACATCACCACTCAAAACCCTTGATTCTAGTTGTTATATCTATGAAACTTATTTGACAAAAATTATACCCTCTATATATATATATATTTTATAATTTCTTTAACTTGTGTAAAGACTAGTTCACTATAATAATATTTTTTTGATTAGTTCAATACTACTCTAATCATAGAACATTATTTAATGGATTCATTGTGAATTCTTGTTAAATGTTAATACCCCCTTCCCAAATTAATAAAATGTATGAATCACCTCCACGATTCTCCTCCATGAAACTAACACGCCCTTACAATTCCTAATTTTCCACTAAAATTCTCAAGAAGAGTCATACTATGCTACACTTCTTATACATGGATGATATTTACAAAAAAATAAAATATATCTCTCCATAAAATTTTTCAAATAAAATATATACCTTATGAGATATCCATGACTTGATATAAAATATTTATATGAAATGTTATTTTTATCACTAGAAAAAATAAATATATATATATTTTTATATTTCTAGCTAAAATAACTTCAATTGAACTTCATTATTCTACTCATTCATCCCAACATGATAGGAAATATCACAAAAAATAACAATTGGATTCAACAAAATCATCCTCAGGACAATCACTATAATATTTTCAAAATATAACATCATCATTTTATAAATTGAATAACATAATGATGAATCCCCTATCATAATACATTTAGTTTCTACAGACTTCCTAATTCCTACACATTAAATAAATTATTTAATAATAATTGAAAAAAATACTATTATCCGTGATAATTTTAATAAAATAATTAATGAACATTAAAATATATATTTTAATCTCTCATCAATATTCAATGAAAATGAAATATTTCTAACCTTATCTAAATCTGAAATCAGTATCATATCATGATGATCATAAAATTTATTATTTTCAATAATAGGGGAACTATTTAATTAGAAAATATTGTAACATATAAAACACATATCAATCTTTATTAGGGCTCTAAAAAATTTTCAACCCATTCAATGTTCATTTTCTCATATGAGACAGTCACCTATGCCACAAATATAATAATTACTTCTCTATCAAAAATGCATTCATTGGTTCATTAAAACCCATTACCTCATTATTTTCTGAAATTTCAATCGTCCTACTTAACACATAAACTATTAAACCTTTTCAAAATTTATATATTCCATGTCTAAAAAATTAAATGAATCCATTATAATCAAGAATAAAATATGAAAAAAAAATATGTCGCATACCTAGAAAATATCCACCATCCATAAATGTCATTGTATATCTAAAATTCATAGTTATACAAATATAAAATACTATAATTATATTATATAGGTATCCATTTTCCATATTCAATTTACCAAAGTAACATAATTTATATGGATATAATAATTTCCTCTTTGGTTTAATAGGTTTAGATTGTACTAAATCAATTTCCTACACCTTATATAGAAATATTCTCAAATGGATTATGATGAAGAATGTTTTATCTATTATAAATATTTCAATAAAGAGTGAATTAAATATGTTTTAGTGATAATAAATATCCAAATTTGTCTTGAGTTTGATGACCCCATGGTTAAGGATGAGAATCATGAAAATTGGGATTTGAAGAGAACATGGAGATTTATGAGATAAAACTGGAATTTCTATAAGTTATATGTATCTTTCCCACTGTATTATATGCCAACATTGATCAATTAATTTTTTTAAAATTATTGTATAAAGTTTCCATTATATTGAGTTCTTGAATATTAAGATTAAATGATGAAATTAAAAAATTTTCATGATTATAATTTTGAGATTTTAGTAGACTCTTATTAAGTGTGGATGGGAGATAAATGAAAAATATACATCAATTATATGATGATATTGTTTATTGAGGTGATTAAGATTAGTAAAAATGGATATTTTTTCTATGAATCCATCATTGGATTATCATGAATGAATTTTAAAAAATAGAGAATATTTATTATTTGAGGACTAGTAAAAACACAATTTCAATCTAGGGGTGATGAGGTAAAAATGTTTCATGGAAAGATTCAAATGGAGTTTACATATATTTCAAGATGATTTTCAATGTATGGGTATGTGTTTTGAGAAATTTTGTATATTTATAAAGTTATTTTAGTTATTTTGAGATGTATTAGTGTGATCTGACATTCAATATGAATGTTTAAAGAGGTTATAAGATAATTTAAAGAAATATTATAATTATGAGTTGATGATTAAAATTATAAAAGACATAAAATATGTAGGTTTTACTCATAATGGAATAATTTTCACTATTGGGTACCACTAGGTTATGTAAACTTCTCAGAATGATATATAAGAAGTAATGTGAGCTGAAGTTGAGGAATTATAAAAGTTCTTGAGGGTCACACTATGATTTGTGACGTATTTCATATGGTATTCATGGTTTTGTTATTGATATGTGATATATAATAGTAAATATAGAATATTTTTTCAGAATAATATATTGAAATATTGTATTTGAAATTTATTATAGTGATACATATGATATTTAAAGCATTTAAAAGAAATTTTATGAAGTTACCACAAAATTCCAAAAATAGGAACTCATACTATGATTCGTAATATGTTATTAGTGTATTTAATATAACATATTTGACACAAATAATTTTATAGAGTTAAAAATCGTAAAATTATTAGACCCACTATGGTATTTAATATATATTTTCCGATATAGAGGATATTCAAGGGAATTTATAACATGTTCTGAGAATAGAAAATATTATAATTTTCATAAAAAGATATTTTAAAAAAGTGTAAGATAATAGAGCTCATGGAATTGATATGTAAAATATTTTAATACATATATAATATTATTATTTTTAGAAAATAATACTATTTTTTTTATTAATATAAGACGACACGGAGTTTTTATTAATGGATTAAAACAACATGATGCTAGTTATTATACAATCGTCCAAGCCAAGTCAAAATAATGATTAGACTATAATGAATTAAAAGGATAATATAATGATAATTATAGGAATTAAAATAGAATATTTAAAATTATTTATTTATATAAAATAAATAATATTATTAATGAGGTTGAATGAAAGTGATTGAAATTTTGGGTATATCAGTTAAGATAAGTTTTATGAGAATTATTTTACATAGTCGTGGGTATCATACCCATATTATTTTTCTAAAAAAATTAAATGGAATATTTAAAATATCATATTAATAAGTATCATGGAAATTTTATATCAAAAATATGGAAATTATATTTTTTTTATTGAATGAAGATAAAATAGTGGAATAAGAATAGTTTAAAATGTGGTCAAAATAGAATTATTGAGAGAAAATAATTCAAAAAAATTCCCAAACATCCTTTATATTGAATAAGTGGATGACATAAATGAGGATAAGGTTGATGAGGTGATTCTGTTTTATTCGCTATTGTAGTAAAAGACATAATTGGATTAAGAAGAAAGAGAATAATTTGTGAAGAAACATCCTATAGAATATCTATATTGTATAATCCGAATAAGAAAAATAAGTGAGGATTTTAGGGAGATATTTATATATAAGAAACATATAAACTATTTATTAATTTTTTCAAGAGCTTTAGAGACTGAGGAAATTTTTTTGTTGAATATCATAGTTTTTTTGGAAAATATTCAACTTTTGTATTTGTTTTTTCTTGGTGGTTGATTTTGGGGGGGTTTATTGTCTTCTAAATCATTCATTTTTGGTTCACCATTATTGTTCTTAATGGAAACTCCCAACTACTCTTATATCCATAACTGATTACGAACCTTCTTTCAAAAGGTAGGTGGCCAATTAGGGTTTCATAAACAATGGAATTTAGGAGCTCACATTGGTCAATAGATGGGAGGTTGGGATCATCACACCCTTTTAGGGGGGGGAATTATTACGAACTCTGGGACTCTCTTATTGATTTAATATATGCATGATAATCTCTTGATAGTCCTAATATGGTGTTGGTTACCCTAACAAAACACTCAAGTATTGAATCCTTCTAGGTATAAAGGAATACCTATTAGTTATTCCATATATATGTATCTAACCATATTCAACTGTTTCTCATTAATGGGTAATTACTTATATTTTAAATCCATTAACCAGGAAATTTAGAGTTTGCTGCCATACAAGGAGGTGATTAATATTATGAGGATGGGATTGAACCTCTATGAGGCATCCTTTTTATCCTGATTATAAAAATAATCAAAACCCATATGGTTTGTCGAACCCATTTAGTCTAATATCATGAATAAAGGACATTTATGAGGTAACTTGGGCAGAGAGTATTCGAGCTCAAAACTCAGGGAGGTTTCCTATGTATTCTAGTTATGGCGGGAATTATATTCATTTCAGTTCGTTCATTCCCTTGGGACATGCCCAATGTGGATACCCTTTTATGGGGGAAGTCATATTATGATATTGATCAGGGATTACACATAGAGGTTTCCCTTTCTGTTGGATATTCATGTTTCAAATTATATAGAAATTGAAAATCCCAAATCCATGTGAGTCATGCTAAGTGTGATAAACAAGGGATAGTGACTAATCTGTCTCAATGCATTTGGATGCATGACTTAAGCATTGGGGAATCCCATTGGAATATTCCTATGGTGCTCAGGCCTTAATAATTCATCCTACATATCTCATTCATGTCATGAATCAATGTGATCATAGTTCAATTGATCAGGTCTTACCAACTGTGGGTTCCCTCTAAATTCATTGAGAGATGAGGAAGAATAATGAACCCATGGGAGAGATTGGGTCCTGATGGTTAGAATGTTGAAGACATGGTGTAACTTCCACTAAGGTGGATTCCCATTTTAGATTGGTCCTTAAGAAGGAATCCTATGTATCCTAGTTATGGTAGTAATCAAGTTTCTTATAGTTCAGTTATAATCAGGTCTTACACACTAAGGTTTCCCTCGAAATCCAATGAAAGGTAAGAAAAAATAATCAATTCAAGGGAGATACTAAGCCCTAGTGGTAGGAATGGTGTATACATGGAAGGAATTAAACTGAATTGGAAACTGATTTGAGATCAGCCCTTTATAATGTGTCATGCATATCCTAGTTATGGTAGGAATTATAGATGTCACAATTCAGGTATTATTAGGGATTACACAATGAGTTTTATCTTGTATATCTACTAGAAAAGGTTATCAAGTATTATTATGTTGGTTTGAAATATCTTAATTGTCTATTAAGAATGTTTTCATTATTTTTATGATATGTTTGAGGATCCCTGGACATGCCATGGTTGACTAGAGGGCATGTGAAAATACAATTTCATGGCCCAGCCTTCTTTTTCAAGGGACATCTCATGATCTAAATGACATGTTTGGAGGACATTTCATGATCAAGGTAGCTTGTTCAGAGGACATCATAAGACCAAGGATGACATGTCTGAAGAGTGTCACATGAATTGGATGAATTTTCCAAATAGAATAACATTATATAGTCTTACTTTTCTTGGTGTCATCGTGAAACCTATTTGGCATGTCAAGAGGATGTTGCATGATCCAGGCTGTCCTGTTCGAGAGATGTTGGGTGATCTTGCTAACTTTTCCAGGCATCACAACACAACCTGGGAAAAATAATTGGTGGATATCAAAATATTTGGATGGAAATGCCAAGGGAATCCACAATAATTGGACCACATTACTTGATTTCTTTATGTGATCTCCATTGACATGTCCATGGGACATCACATAATCTAAATAGCATTCCAAGGGAGTGTCACATGATTTGAGGTCCATGTCCCAATGTTGTCGCATGATCTAATTCTATCATGTCATGTGCATAGGGATCAATTTATCTATCTTCTCATAATTATTCTAGATTTTATAGTATTTTAACCTAACTTTCATTTCATATGTGTCATAAGGATTTCCCAGTGTTAGCTTATTTTAGGTTTCTCATGACCTAGCCGGTAAGCGGGACCTCCTCCACATGAATTGGTTGACATGCCAAAAGTCCTTTATGTGATCTAGGATTGATCACATGAAGTTACTATGCATTTCAATTTATCCCTTAGGCCATTTCTTAGATTTTTACCTGGTGAAAGACCATGTGATTTTGTAACCGAATGCTCTGAGAAGTTCACTTCTATGCTCCCATGTGTGATGGATCATCAATTGGTACTGTTCTATGTTGAGGGGGAGAGGATTTATAAGACTCACATCCCTGGTTATATGTCATCTTGCATGAGGTGTATCTATTAGTTTTTTACTAGATTTAGTGGAGGGATTTTGTGTCATGTGCTTCGCATGATCCCACCGTGAGTCATTCATGGTTCCTCCTAATGATAGAAATAGCGAGAGTGTTACACCCTTTCAATTTTTATTTGAACTAGTCTGATCATATGGATCTTTCTAGACCATGTGGACATGTCAAGGGGTTCCCACCAATTTAGGCTAACATGTTTATAAGTTGTAATAAAATTTGTAATCATGTGGAAAGGCTTTCACGTGATTGAAGATGGCTTATCTAGTGTATTTTGAGAGACAAAGGCCACTAGTAAGGGGGGCCACATGAAATCAGGTCAACATGTATAAGGTATTTTGAGAGATCATTATAGCTTGTTTAGGGGTCACTCATATGATAAATGTTGTCATCTCATTGAATTTTTCCCCTTCAGTGTGAAGTCTAATGTATCTTCACATCGTAATAAGATTTCACATTTTCACATTTTATTTCCTTCTTTAGTCAACAAGGATTGGAGAACACATACAGCCTTGTGAATGTTGTAGAATATTGTCACTCTCCTTTTAGAAATGCATCACACGAACAATAAAGGGTCTTGTGGTTTTGTGTGAGCATTGTCTTAGACAACCCCATTTCTTTTCTATGAAGTCAAAATGGAAGTGCATAGTTAAATTGACATGTTCAAGACCCTTTGCATGACAAAAGGAGACATATCATATAGAGACCATGTTTCTTTTTTTAGAAAAGATGGAAGAGGAAAACCTGCCTACAACACAACTTACAGAGACCTGAAGAAATGGAGAATGAGATAATATACTTTAACAAAAATACACCACTCTGAGGGGAAGGACTCAAGGATAGAAAAAGAAACTAAATAAATCAATGTGAGTAGATTTGGAGGCTAGGAAGTCTGCACCCACATTTCCTTCTCTCTGGGTATGGAGAATAGTTGCTTGGTCATTCATTATCACCTTACATCTTCTGATGGTGTAATCAATAGGCCAAGGGGTTTTCCTTTTTCCAGATACTGTATTAAAAATAGTGATGGAATCGGTTTCAATATCTTACAAAGGGATATTTCTCTATTTGTAAAGATACAGACCAATGATCATCACTTGAGATTCATCTTGGAGAGCATCATTGTTCCCAAAGAAATCATATAATGATACAGTGACATATCCCCTTAAATCCCTAATAACTCCCCTACAACGCATACAGACCAAGATCCAAGAACCTTATGAGTTCAATTTGTATCCCTGAGTAAGAGGAAACCGGCTAATCCATATCCCCTAAGATGCGGTATTGGAAAAGGATATAGGGCACAACAGGAAGAATTTGAGAGAAGGGGCTATTTCCAGGACACTGGATAGCCTTTCTAGATCCAGAAATAATATATTATATTTAAAAAGAATACCTAGGATAGAACCTAGATAATTTTGGTGTCAGATACCATTCCGAGAAGTCCATTGGATCTAGTAGCTTACTGAAAAATGGGATCCTTGGATTTCCTCTCCACCCTATCTCGATCAACACCTTCAAACCAGTAGAAAATAGAGCAATAGATAGATAAATACTAGTCATACCACCCAATAAATTGACTAAATTAGACCCAAATAGATTTATCCCTCTCACTGTTAAAAAATAAATGCTCTATTAACTCAACCATCTAACCGTTGCAGTAGGTACATTTAGAGACAAGAAAAATACCCCTCATCTATATATCCTCATCAGTAGGAAATGCCTTGTGACAGAAATTCCAAACAATAAAATTTAATTGTGGAGGAATCTCTTTAAACAAAAAATACTCTCCCTTGGAGTCTTGAGAGAAAGAATCTTCTGGCATCTTTGGGTAGTTCTTAATAGAGAAATAACCTAAAGTGGAGGCTGAAGAAACACATCTATTAGGTGTATTTTTGAGCACAATGCTATTGAAAAATCTCATTAGTTTTCATCCAAAGTATCATGAATAAAAGTTGGATGCGCCCTGGCCTCTTTGAAGATTATTTCAATTGCATGACATCCAAGAAAGCACAAAGCAGTTCCAGACCAGGCCTGGTTCCAAAAATGGATATCAACTTTACTAATAATCCATCGGCAATGAAGCTGAAGATTGGGAATATAGGGTCATATGGTCTTCTAAATTATGTAGGGCCTTAATATGTGTGAGATAATATCCATTCCATAAGTAAGATACATTTTTCCCCAATAAGTATTCCTTTCAATGATCTCCCAGGATAGTTTGGCATGCAAAGCCAATATGGATCCAGAAACACTCTAGATGTTGATGCCTCCTACCATAATGGGATTAGAAATATTTTTCCAAGAAACCAAGTGATACTTTACTTCATAGTGATTGTCCCAAAGGAGGGATTTCATAGGACACTCTAGATTATATATCATTTTCATTGTAACTTTTATATTAGAGAGGATGTGATTTATAATGGAAGAAAGAACACTATTGATAACGGTGATCCTCCCCCCAAAGGAAATGAATCTACGTTTCTAGTTATTGATACACCCCCAAATATTATCAATGAAAATATAAAAGTTTCTAATGAGGATAATTTTGTGGGACATTAGGGCACCCACGAATCCCATGGGGAGAGATCCCTTGAGCTTACTAGAATGCTTTACAGAGATCGAACCCTCCCTTCATAACATTTATTAGGGGAATAATAGAAGTTTTCTCATGGTTGATGACTTGAACACTCCATGAACAGTAGTCTTATAAGGCATAATTGACCCTCTAAATAGTCTCCTAAATCCATTTACAAAGAGAACTATATCATTAGTGAACATGATGTGAGAGATATTCTCAATTTGGTTCTTATTTCAATAAGGGACAATTATGCCCACGTCAATGAAGTGGTTGAAGAACATGCTTAAAATATCATGGGTAATGGTTAATAAATATGGGGAGAGGGTATATCCTTGTCTCAAACCTCTTAAAAATTTAAAGAAACCAAAATTTCTTTCCCATGAAATTAATGGATAGGAGAGAGGAGTTGAAGCATCTAAAAAAAGTTATGTGGCCCAAACTGAAAACCCCATACTTGACAAGACCTGAATGATAAATTTTTACTCAAATCTATAAAAATATTTTTTTTCATATCAAGCTTGATGGAAACATTACTACTAGATGTTTTCAAATAAATTTTACTGATGAATTCTTATGCTTGATCAATGGCACATTGAATGGTGTGACATTTGAAAAACTTTTGCTTCTCCATGGACACCCAGTAAGGAAGATAAAAAGTGATCCTCCTAATAAGTAAGTTATCCAACAAATTATAAGGAATTTTTTACAAGATAATAGGCCGATATTATTTCAAGGACTGAGGGTCATTGATTTTGGTAACCAGAATAATCTTAGTTTCATAGTCTACGTGCGGTAATTTGCCACCTTGAATATAGTCCAAAACCACAATGATTAATCTCTTCTTCACAATATCCCATGAGACCCTGTAGAAAGAGGCAGGGAACCCATCCGGTCCAGAGGAACTTTATGGATTCAAGGACCAATCCACATCATGAATTTCATCCTCCTACGGAATATCCTCTAACTTGTTGTCATCCTACTTTTTCACTAAGTGAGGAATAATCTCAAAAAGAGCTACTGAGTCTTTCATATAACCTGCATCCAATATTAGGTTAGTGGATGCTAAAATGGATTTGAAGTATTTATCATCCAAATTCCCTACCACCTCTCATTCATTAGATTAATATCTATCATTCACGAAAAAGTTAGGCATCTTGAACCTGTGTTTTTCTTTGACTGAGGCATGAAAATATCCACTATTTCTATCGCTTTCATGAAGCCACATCAACTAAGACTTCACATGAGCTATGTTCTCTTGATTAAATAATAAATATTACATAGAACGTTTCTTAACTGAGATACCATAAAAAATAGAATTATCCCGATTTAGCTTCTAGTTATAGCTTCAATGGAAGGATGTCCCTAATGATCCCCTCTATTTCTCGGTCACAAGAGGAAAGATTTTTAGACTAAGAGAATAAATGACCCTTGATACTTTTGAGTTTATTGTGAAAATAAAGCTAGGGGTTTCCACTAGGAAGACTGTTCCAGGATCCTTGCACTAACTCCAAAAAACCTGGCTCAACTTCCTAAGATGGGGATAAGAAAAAAGAGTCATTATGGACCATAAGAGATTCTAGGATAATATGAATGGGGGAATGATCTAAGAGGGTACAATCTATATGAGTGACTTTGATATAAGGAAAGGAGGATAGTGTAGAACAATTCACCAAAAAATGGTCAAGGTGATTGCAAGAAACGATGGGTCCCACACTGATCATTACACCAGGTAAACATGTCACTAGTGAAGATGGCATCCAAAAGTCCATTACTAGACATGAACTCAACAAAGGTCTAGCTTTCTACCCTTAGAAAATATTTGATGCCTTTTTCATTTCTAAAATAGCCAAAATGTTGAAGTCACCTCCAACCATCCATGGTAAGTAACCCAAACTGAGACAACTTAGATCACACCAAAAAGACTCCCTATCCTGGGGATCACATTTAGAATACACTGAAAATAGCATAATTCTCTTAGAATGTACTAATCCTTTTTATTGAGAATTTTATCTAATGAATATAGCTAGATTACAGAGATAGAAGACTTCCAAAAAGTCCATATATGCGAATTAGAGGCAGAACCATGAAGAAATACCTAAACTCTCATACACTAGGAAAAAATTTCATCCTTGAAGAATGATTCTTAGGTTCACACACTAAAACCACAGAGACATTATTATTATTATGTTTATTGTAAATAAAATATGATTTTACCAGAGTTCTCAATCCATGTGAATTCTAGATTAGGACATAAATCATCGATGGAAAAGAAGTTTGGCTTTGGACCTAGACCTGTGACCCTTCATTCCTTTTGAAGAACTATTTACTACTCTTTATTTGGTCTTAGACCTTGTATAGAGTCCACTTAGAAGATTAGGTAAAAATGCTATAGGGGAGAATTATATGTACATTGTGACCTTTGGCGAGGAAGGGGTACTATCCATAGAAAAGTTAGGAAGACTCATTGTTATCTCTTGGGAGGTAAAACTTGAAGAGGAAACATGTAGGGGAGGAATCAATGGAGCCTATGAATTTAGTTTTGAGATGTCTTGTTGAGATTTCTAAGATGAAGACTATGGGAAATCATAGATCCTCTTGGTCAAAGGTGGGATAAAAATAATCTAGGGTCATAACGTATATTCATCTGATAGGCAAGGTGCTCTTTGAGGGGAAAACCCATAAAATCCTTGTAGGGGGATAGATCTAATGGGGAAGCATCCACCTGAGAAGAAGATGACGATGATGACAAGGTAGATCAGAGGGACCCCATTATATGATCACATGGAATGTTTCTTCCTTTTAAGAAATTGGTAATATTTCTATACATATTTTTCAGATCCTGGCACTAAGACAGCGTGCTATTTTATGGCCTCGTAGGCCCAAAATTAATGTTATAATAATATTAAATATATTTTATATTATGCAAACAATGTTTATTAATGATAATGGAATAACTATTAAATATAATCTTGGATTATAAATTTGATACCATGGTTGGGTAATGAATATGATGTTAACCCTAGGTGAAACCTTAAATAGGTCGGTATGGGATGTTTGAATAAAAGGGGTCGTGGGAAGGTGCACTGATTTAAATAAATAATTAAATTTATTTATTTAATTTAATTAGCCTAATTGTATTTCCTTTATTTAAATGTTTTTTTTTAAATTCTCTAGGATGAGTCACATAATCCATAAGAGAATTTAGAGATACTATTCATATCCTCTACTGGAAAATTGAAATCTGACAATGATGAAACTCCAGATCAGGATAGATCATGTTGTTGTGAACACAAAAACCTGTATAGTTCATTACCAAGCTTTTTATTCAATGAATAATGATAAAAAATATTTAGTGCTCATAATTTTTATATTTTTTCTCATTTGATTAAATTATTTATCATGATCACCATGTTGTATTTGATCGATGTTAATTTCTATACTATTCTTGTGCCCCTGTACCAATTTAATTGATTATTCACTTTATTCTCACCTTGGATATCCCTGATTTTTTTTTCTTGGTCAAAAAATATATACTAATGACCATTCACCTCTATTTATTCTTCATTTATCCCTTTTTTCAACACATTATCCATTTTTGGACCATGGGGTTGTAATTTGACATTGTTGAGTGGGACTGATCCCAATTAGACCTTCAAATTAGTGACAGATTCGCATGAGATGAATGGATCGATGAATATGGGATAGATTTGGAATGATTTTTAGGTTTTGGGTGGTCAAATTTAACATAGTAATCCAAAACAGAGATTGTGCATCACGAGTTATGTGTGCGGTGCGTGTGGGAATTGATCAACCAAACACAAATCAATTTAAAGCCACCGGATGGTAGAAAACAAAAAATGGAGGAATGATATATCTATTTCATGAGGATTAGAGGATATATCCAAGGTTTAAAGTCCATATATAGAATTTTATAGTAGATATGGATATTATTTGAAAAAACTTGACTACACACTATATAGTCTGATGAACACATTGTGTGTAGCCAATGTGGTTGTAGTGATAGGGTTTCCATAGAATTATATGTATCGAACACCCTCTGGGACCCCCAAATGTTATGTAAACCATGTGATGGTAACTTAGAATATACTCTGGGAGTTCATTTTCATGGGAATGGTCATCCACATGTCATGTTCCAAAGTACATGGACACTTCAATAGAGTACGAGCAGAACCCTGGGTGGAAGAGGCATGTCGTGTAGTCCACCTATATGCCATGTAAAAATTAATTGGTAATAATACATGTGCTAGAAAGGAAATTGGAATGTGATGTAGCAGGACCACACATCTTACAGTTCTCATTACATGTCATGTACTCATTCTTCCCTTCTGAGGAAACATAAACCTCTCATATCTCCTTTGTTTGGACTTTAATTTTGGCCCGTGAGTAGCCTATCCTGAGTGTTTTTTACATGTGAACCTGATGGTGGATTCCTTAGTTTAATTTTAGATATTATGTGATATTTGTTGAGTGGGACACTTCTTTAGGAAATTCTCGGTGGTGGAAGATATTAGGCATGATCAACAAGGGATTTATAGTGGAAACCTCTAGTACAGTTGTGGATGGTTCCTCTAGTTATCAATATATTTGAACCCTCTTATGAGGAGGGGTAAGGGTTCTATATCTACACTTAGAGTTTCACCCTCTTATTGGGATAGGGAATTTGACATTTACCTATCCACAAAGTGGTAACCTCCTACTATGATAGGAAATGGGTCCTTGATTATGAGATTGGCATGCTCCTACTAGGCTAGAAATGGGTCCTCTATCTTTTATCTAAGTGGAACCAACATATTATGTTAGGTAATTAGTCCTAAACTACTAGATTATAACCCTCTAGATAATATAGGCTTGGGTACTATACCAAATACTATTTTTTCACCCTCTGGTTGGTTTGGGAATGGTTCATCTACCTTTTACAAGAGTCGCACCCTCCAACCATGACAGGGAATGGGTCCCATAGCTATTTTCTAAGTGGAACCCTCCAATTCTACTAGGACATGGTTCCTCTACCTAGAGATTGTGGCCCCTAAACTCTGTTCCATGGTGGAAAGGTGTGGCTTGACTTGAATGTTCCTTTAGATGGACGCTCGAGATGTTGAGAATCTTTCATGGACTTTGGAACTGATGGAAATGTATACCTACAATGGGTTGTGATATTGATATCCTCATCTCTCTCATTTGGATTTCTTTATTTTGATCATATGTATATAATTATCCATGTTGATGGATTTTTAATCTCTTAATTTGGGTTTGGTTGTCTATTATGTATTCACATCATGAATATTACTTCTCCCCTTCAGCTTTTGGGGTGTCCTGCTGGGTATGTATATACTCACCCCTGCATGGGATTTTCCCACATTTTTATGTCTTATAAAGATTATGGAGAGGTCAGCAGTGACTAAAAGGAGATTAAGGATAACCCGTGCATTAAAAAATGTATGGTGGTTTGGAATTGGAGATGAGGAGTTAGGTTATCTTAGAACTTTTAATTTCTAGTTTTGTTAGCTTGGGACATATTTCTGGTTGGTCATGTATTTTTTCCCTTTAATTTTAATTTTTATATCATACTCTTGTACACACTAGAAGTTTTCATATGAATGGTTGTATACTAAATATTGAATCTTTTTTATTATTATTCATATTCACTTGTAAATTGATATGGTTTAGTGTGTGATTATAGGTACATTAGCCGAAGGCCTCCAATATTAGATATTCCTTTTGGTTCTTTTTTCCACCATCTGGCCTAGGCATGCAGGCTTGGTGTAGTCATGGCTTGAGTCTCATTGGGTCGGGTCATGAAAATTTTTTATCTAAGTTGATCATTTATTGGTATAATGTTTGGTGTGTTCCTCTAGTGACGATATAATTGGGATTTAGGGAAACATATTCAAAGTGACTTGAATGTGGCTTTCAAAATAGGGAATTCAGTGTTGGTGTAGAGGCTGACATATGAATTCACTAGGACCATGACTACCTTCTTGTCAAATTTATATACTGAGACATTGGTTATAGGAATAAAATGGTACATATATCATATAAGATTGAGTCTTTGACTTTTTTTCTTGATTGATCTCTCCATTATATATATATATATGCTCATATGGTCATTGTATGACTTGATTAAATTTCCATGATGCCTCTACAATGACATCCAGCTAGTTTTCCATTTTTGCATCATGATGATGATCTGATGAGTGATGAGGACTTTGTTCCAGGTCCTTCTCATTAGATCCTTCCTCCAAGTGGATAGGTAGCATCCCCCACCTATCAAGTAGAATATATACTAGTACAGAACATCGAGGATGTGCACATGATTAGTGAACTTCGTGATTTCCAATCCTAGAGGCTTCAGAGGTTCTATAGTGAACTAGATCTCTAGGTAGTGAAGGATTGGCAAGAGTCGTTGGTCCACATTTTCAGTCATATCTAGGAACTGATGGATTTTTTGGTTTTTCATGCATCTATTTTATACATGGAAAAGTTGAGAACAGGTGGAGTCTTGTTAGCTAAATTCATGATGAGTCAACACTCTCATAGCCTAACTTCCTGCAGCTATTTTATGAGGAGTATTACTCCTCATTTTTAGGCTCAGCTCATATTCAGGAGCTTCTAGTATAAAGACTCAACCTTATAACATTATATAATCTTGACTTGAGTAAATAATTTTTCATTCACTCATAATGAGGATATTTTTATAGTTTTCTATTAATAATCCATAACACATACATAAAAAATACATAAAATAAATATTGGACATATCTGATAAATATCCATTTTCTACTATATAATTTTTTTTTAAATAACACTTGATCACTTTTATGAAAATTCATCGTGAATTTAAATATGGCTTCCCCTATTCCCTTACTCATCCTTAATCCATTTGAAAGAACATTAAAAATATGGGATGAGCATGAAATGATTAGTAAGGGATATAAAAAAAGGAAATTGTTAGTCCATTGATATACATTAAGAGTGAAAACATTATCACAAATTAACACTTTTCACCCTTAATAATTATTAAATACGTTACTTTGAAAATAATCTCATTTGTTAACTTTTCTGTAATCAAAATATTTCCATAAAACTCATATCAATCATATAAAATAAAATAAGCTATCTTAGGAAATAATTATACTTGTTACTCTTATAAATGGAATATCCATGTGGTCGACTTCCTAACATGTTACTATTATGAATGGAATATCCATATGGCTGATTTCCATACCCAATGCATTGGATGGCTATCAGGGACCCACCCATCATTGATTTATCACAAAACCACCCACCATTGGTTTATCATAGATCAACCTGTCAAATGTCCAATTACAATTATATAATCATAACACATAAAATATTTCAATTTCCAACATTTCATTAAAAAAATCTTTTTCAATCATAAGTTAACATTTTGATATATTGATATAATCAATCCATTTTTAAAACTGACTTCCAATAACAAAATACCCATAAATGAATAAAGGTAATGTGGGTTTTCTTTTTTCCTTTAACAACATGAGGGCTTGTAGAGGAATAAAAATACTGAAAGAGACATAAAATTTCCTTCATAATCCTTTTATATCCATATAAATAAATATGTAAATTAATATCAAGAATATTGAAATAGAGTAAAGGATTAAATAATAATCACCAAGAAAGAATAAAATTTAGAAAAACATTAAATAACATGATAATATATAAAATATGGATTGGAAATGTCAAAGGGGGATTATATACACCTTATAAAAGAATAAAGGTGCATATCATCAAGAAGTTCATCAATGAATGGATATTGAGATGAAATCCATTTTCATTGAGGCTGACTTGTCACAAGTGTTTTTATCTTCCTAAATAATAAACTTATGTTAATTATTTACATACTTAATTATCTTGTACACATTTATCATTAATTTAATTTAAATTATTGAACCATTGTAAATAATTACTTAAACAATTATGTTTACATCGGGTGTTTTGACAATATTCAGTTTATCTGACAAAATGACATTGGTACGTCAACTATGGTCAAATGGTCCATTATATAAACATATAAAGAATAATAATCATGAAATAATTATTATATTTATATATCAATTAAACTTTTAAAACTGACAATTAATTATGTTTTTGAAAAATTATCTATCATTATAATCATATAGATGGTAGGTCATACGTACACATAAGTAATGCTCCCATTTTTCAACGATCGTTATAGAAAGAAGGTATGTAAAATTTATCTTTATATAAAGATAATTATGTAATATATATATATATATATAACATATTATTTACTCATTTATACTAATATATAGAAATATTTTGATGTAAAAGGAATCACATCGTGTCAAGGATGTTGTTGTCCACAAATCCTTGAACAACATTGTCCCTTTTTTAGTGTGTGAAAGCGTAACAATGAAAATGATATATTATATTTAAAAAAAGTTAATTATGTCATGAATATAATATATATGTTATATATGTCACATATTTTAAATTAAATATATCCTTAATACATTCCATGTAATTTTTTAACGTATCGTATCACATTGAGGAGGTAGTAGTCCACACGTCCACAAATGATGTTATCATATGTGCACAAAATGGAAAGAATGAAGATATGTGTAATATAAAAATTATATAAGTATGAATAAATCATAAATATAATATATGTATCATATAAAAATATTTTTTCCATCATAATTCCCAACCATGATAGGTGGTAATGGAAAAAATAAACGACATTATTTTGCGAGGCAGTAGTTCACAGTACACAAGTAGAAATTTTGTTACCCATTTTATGAAAATGTGTGTAGATGTAGACAAAAAACATAACATAAAAAAATATAAATATATTTAGTATACTGATTTTATTATATAAAAATAAAATAATATTAAATGAATGCATGTATAAATAAATAAAACATAAATTCACATTGAAGATTGTTACCTCTTTTAGAGTAACTTCTTGTGGTTTACACCAAAGGGATTCCTTTGTTGGATTTATGTAAAAATTTAGGAATCTAGGGTAAGGGGATGGACTTTTGGAGAATATTTTTTTAGTTTTATTATTATAAAAACGTCTTTAGAGGTGTGAATAAGTTGGGAGGGTGAATTTATTTTTATTTTGGAGGGGGAGTGGCATTCTTGTAAATATAAAAAGGTAAACACTATTATGAGCTCCTGCTTACATCATGTGACTCCAATAATGATTAAAATTATATAAAATAAGTTATATGGTCAAATAATGAACATAAAATTGGTTATGTACTTGTTTCTAGGTAGTTTGGACTACTGAGATAAAATTTTAACCTCTAAGTAAACACATTTTTACCTTAATCACTATAATTAATTATTATTAATTTCATTAATATTTTTGCTCAAAAACAATGTTTAACTTATCAGAAATTATACATTATAATTATTCCAAATATTAAATCCATTTTTCAAAATTCCAATCTCATAATTGGTAGAAACTAATTTAAAATTAACCCCACATACAGGACGACAAAGCGGGTTTTTTAAAGTAAATGTTCAAAAGCTTGCTAAATTTTTACATCTAAATTCAATGTGAAATTGTATAAAATAAACTCAATTGTATTAAATGATATAAAATTTATCAAATTATTATTTAAAACTAATTAAAAACATAATTTAACTATATAAATAAAATGTATAAAAATGCGGCTTTGAATTAAAATTCAGCATTATTCATTTTTCATCAAAATATGAAAGTTCTCAGAAAAATTCCAAAAATTAACCCTAAATAAATATTGATATTTTGATTTCAGAAAACATTTTTATTTTTTCATATAAAAAATATAAAATTTTCAAAATTATATTTAAAATAAGAGCGCCATTAAAACACAGTAAAATTATTTTATAGAAAAAATAGAGCTTTTAATCATAAAACTATATTTATTTTTATCTTATTCCTATAAAATGTATGGGATACATGTCATAACACGTTATAAAAATGTGTAAAAATAATATTTTTAGTTTTATTAATTCCCACTAATACAATGGCTAGGTGATAACTGTCATATTAAATAATTTAAAAATATATTATTGTTCGGTATAACTGAGACTTGCATGCAACCCAATATTTCATAGAAAATCATTATAAAATGTTGGGTATGCGATTGGATGCAGAATCCATTGTAAGATAAAATTAATATCAAATTTGTTATTATTAATAAATATGAAAAATACTTATTCTATCATTATCTAGGATGTTACATCCTCCCTTTAGAAATTGTTCCCTCACAATTTAATTCACTTATCAAATTAGTGGGGATATTTTTCCCTCATATAATTTTTAGATTACCATGTTCCCTCTTCCACTATATGATTTTACATAAGACTGTAACCTTGTGAATTAGATTATTCTGCAAAACATTATATTTATGGTTGAGAATTGAACTGGTTATTCCTCATAAGAAAGATTATTTTCCTGCTGAACTACTATAGGGATCAAAATATGAGATGAATCTAATAGATACTTCCATAACATTGAAACATTAAATATGTTGGGTACCTTGGATAAACATGGAGGTAAATATACTTGGTATGAAATTGATCTAACTTTCTCCAGGATTTCATGTCCTCTAATGAACCATCGACTCAACATCCCCTTCTTACCAAAACGCATCACACTTTTCCTTGGATAAACTTTTAAAAATATGTGATCACATACATCGAAAGAAAGATATTTTCTTTGGTTATGCACATAAATTATCTTCTTTCTCTGTTCTATCCTCATATGTTTCTAAATAAACTGAACATTTTCTATGATTTCCCCTACCAACTATGGTCCCATTAACTTTCTTGCACCTACATAATTCCAAAAATTCATGTTCTGACACAATGTTTCATATAATTCCTTGAAATTTTCCATTTATTTAATAGAATGAAAACTATTATTATAAGATAACTCAACCAAAGAAATAAGTTGATCTAACATTCCTTGGTAATATATCGAGTAAGAATGAAGTATATTTTCAATGGTCTCAGTCTTCCACTCAGAATATCCATTGTGTTGATGATGAAATGCCATACTAAAAACTAATTAAATAACCATTGACTTCTGAAGTCCATTACAAAAATTATATGTGAACCTAGGATCACAGTCTGATATAATAGAGAGATAAACTCCTTGTAACATGATAATCTCATTTAAATATGGTCTAGAAAGCTGATCTAGAGGCTTTTTATCTCAAATTGGAAGGAAATGTACATATTTTGTTAATATATCAAAAAAACCAAAACATGTTATTACCATGAGTATTTTTTGGTAATCCAACCAATAAAACCATTGATATATTTTTCCTCTTCAACTTCGGCAATACAAATGATTGAGCCATCCACTTCAGGGACTTTAATTCTACTTTAACATGTTGACATGTCAAATATTTCATGGAAAAACTCAAAAATGTATCTTTTTATTCCATCCCACTAGTTATACTCTCGAAGGTCTCTATACGTATTAGTACTTTTTAAATTAACAAAAAAAATGGAGAACTATAAGCTTCAATCAACAAATCTTTCCTCAACTGTGATTCATAAATAACACATTATATTTTCCCAAATTGTAAAACACATTCTTAAACAATATTAAAATTGGGTAACTTAACATTCTTAAGGAATACTACCTTTTCATAGAAATGTTGATCCACTTTCTCAGCCATCTAAATTATTTCTGAAATACTCTACTGAACTAAAACTTGAAACAAAATAGAGGATGTAACTTCATCTACAACTTCTAAGCCATAATTATGTAAATCATTAATCAAAGGGTCACATTCCAAGTGTAACATGGTTAATGTAGAATTACTTTTTCAACTCAAAGCATTAGGAACATTGTATTCTTTTACAGAATGACAATGAATCATGCAATCATAATATTTTATTAGTTTCTATAATCTTCTCTATATCATATTCAACTATTTCTGAGTGAATATATACTTCAAACTTTTGTTATCTGTATATATTTCACACTTCACTTCATACAATTGATACATCCAAATTTTTAATTCATAAAAATAGTATCTAATTCCAAATAAAGTATAGGGTAATTTAAATAATTAGTTTTAAAATATCATAAATCATAAGAAAATACATTCTCATCATGTATCAAGACACGATCAATTACTTTTAATTAAGCATCACTGTAGAAGAAAAAATTCACAATTTCTAAAAGGCAGGGCTAAAATAGGATCACTAGCCAGTCTTCTTTTCAATTCTTGAAAAAAAAAACATCTCGTTGTCTAGATAAATTTAACTCCCTTTCATGTTAACTTAGTTATAATTCTATATAACAGAGAAAAGGTTTCAAAAAACCTTCATTAATAACCCACTAATCCCTGAAAACTATGAATCTCAATTAAATTGGTAGGTCTTGTCCACTTTAAACATCTTTTTTTTATCATGGTTAATAGTTATTCCGTATTCAAAATCAATATGTCCATGGAATGATATTTTTTTCAACTAAAATTTACTCTTACAAAACATTCCATATAGTTTCTTTCTTTTAAGGATTGAAAAACAATCCTTAATTACCTTTCATGTTCCACATGGATTTTAGAATATATAAAAATATCATCTATAAACATAACCACAAAATAATCCAAAAATAATAAAGGACTCTATCCATAAGATTTATAAATATAGCAGGTGTATTAGATAAACCAAAGGGAATAACTAAAAACTCATAATGATCATATCTCATCTCAAACTCTATCTTTATAATTTTCATCTCCTTAACCATCAGTTGAAGGTACCTGAACCATATATCAATCTTAAAAAAACACTGAACTCCCTAGATCTGATTAAACAAATCATTGATATAAGGAAAATTATACTTGTTATTAATATTGATGTTATTCAATTATCTATAATTGATGAAAAGTATTATGGAACCATTTTCCATTTTTACAAATAAAATAAAATCACCATATGGTGAATTATTAGGTAAAATTAAACCTTTATAAATTAATTCTTGCAACAAGTTTTTCAATTCCACAAGTTCTACACGATCCATTAACTAAGGGGCTATTGAAATAGGCTTCGCATTAGGAACTAAATCAATAGTAAATTTAACTTCTTGGTCTAAAACAACACCAAGAAAACATCTATAAATTAATCCACTAGTGGGATGTCACTAATTAAAACTATTTATTTTCAATAACAAGAGCAAGATAACTTTCACTTTAATCTTTTGTAAATTTATCATCTTATTTATATGTTATCAAAGGTATAAATTCATTGAATAAAACATTATTGGCTTTGTGATCTATTTTATCATGTTAAACAGAAAGCTAATTCATACCCAAAATGATATCAAACTTCACTATGGGAAGTTCAATAATATTTTTCAGAATGACTATCCCACAAATGATAATAGGAAGATTCCAATAAATCTTGGTTTTCATAATACCCCAACCTTGATTTTTTATAAAACATTATATCTTAATTTTATGAGCTGATATTCCCAATTTACATGAACATTTCATAGAAATTAAATAATGTGAAAATCCTAAGTCAAATAGAGTATTTGAATAATTCAGATAAACTAGTAACATACCTAACACCACTTTATTTTATGTACTGACATCAATAAAAGAAGTATCAAAAGATTCTCCCACACCCTTTTTCTTTCAATCTTGTTGGTTTCCACCCTCAGTAATCAACTTTGGAAACACATTGGATTAATAACCTAACACATTGAAACTAAAACATCTTACCACTGGCTTTTCATTTCATTCTTAATCATATTCCTTATAGTCAAAAGCCATATGACCAAACCTACCACATGAAAAGTACTTCCTAGATTTTTAAATTCATTATCTAAGATTATTTTTACTACACATTTCACAAGATAAAAATTTGGTTTTCTTATCTCCAAAATTATTTGATGAATGATTTCCCATTTCTTTTTAACTAGTCCTATTTTTTGTTTTCATGGGACACATGATCATTAAAAAACTCCATTTTTACAATATCATCACATCAAAAAAGTTTCTCAATGTTTTTGAACTTGTGAAAATCTAGTTCCCTTTGATATCTTGGATTTAATCCTGAGTAAAACCAATTTATCTTACTATTAATATCTCAAATAAAATTTGGAATATACCTTTCTAGTCGAGTGAAGTTTTATTTGTATGTAGCCATATAATCTTACTCCTTTTTTCTCAATTCCATGAATTTTTTTCCATTATTAGTGGAATAGCCTTATGAAAATATTTTTCAAGGAAACTATTTTTAAATTCATCTCATTCCACGGCATAAATCTCTTCATTTTCCTGATATTATTAACCATTTGCCACCACTGGTCGGATTTAACATTGAAAAGATAAATTGAAAGAGTTGTAATTTTGTGATCTGAGTAACCCATGAAATTGAATATATTTTCTAGGGATTTAGTCCATCATTAATTTATCATAGGGTTAATTGATCAGCTAAATGATGAGATATGTTGTTATATAAAATGCTTCACTGTCATCATTTTTATATAGTAGATCTGGTTTCACTCTTATATGAACACCACCACCATTTATATCCTGTTTCAACTAATCCATCAATACAACAAACTACCCAGTTCTAATTCCAACCATCTTCAGATCCTGATTTGGATGGATATTTTCCTCTCTGTGCCCTCCCACTATAGCCTCTATGTTTTCACTATGGAAACCATTTTGAACAAGCATAATTTAGATGAAGAAACATGATATTATTTAAATTATATATTATTTTAACTTAAATATAAAGTAAAATATTCTAAGAGTATGATGTTAACAATACCATGACCTCTAAATTTATGTAAAATTCTCTTTCAATACAAACTATAAGGACCCAAACATAAAACATTACATAATCTTGATTTATTCCAATACTTTTACCTTATATCACATTGATGATATTTCAAGTATATAGTTCTATAGAATTAGGCCATAACTCATACACAAAAAATGGCATAAAATACTATGTGGACACATTAAATCTGTATCCATTCTTTACACCACATAAAAGATTTAAAAAATCCTGATCTATTATATTAAAACTCTTCTTGAATTTCAGCACGAACTCTTCCAATCCATTACTCATCCTTAATTCCTATGAAAAACATTAAAAATGGGATAAAAATAGAAAGATAAGTAAGGGATATAAAAATAAGGAAATAATAAACATTAAAATCCATGTAAACGTATCATAAAGTAACAAATTTTACCCATAATAATTTTGAAATACTTTCCTTTGAAAATAATCTTGTTTCATACATTTTTTGTAATCAGAAGGTTAGCATAAAACCCATAGAAAGAATAGAAAATAAAGAAAGTTATCTTGAGACAACATTATTATCATCACTCTTATAAATGGAATAACCATGTGGTCAACTTCCATACATTTCAATCATACAAATGGAATAAACATATGGCTGACTCCCATACCCAATGTATTGTAGGACTATCATGGATACACATGTCATTGGTTTATCACAGAACCACCGATCAATAGTTTATCTTAGAACCACCCATAAAATGTCTATGTATTATTATATAATTATAATTCATAAAATATTGAAATTTTTCAATCAAAAATAAACATTTCATGATATTGAAATAATTAATCTATTTTCAAAACCCACTTTAAATAAAAAAATACAGAGAAAAGAAAAAAGGGAAAGAGGGGATTATTTTTCCTTTCAAAAATGAAGTCTTTATAAGAATAAAAATAAAAAAAAATATTTAAAATGTCCTTTATAATCCTTTTATATACATATAAATAAATATTTGAAATAATATCAATAATATTGAAATGGAGGAAAGGATTAAATCTTTTAACATTCAAAGTGTCCCATAACACATTGAACATTTAAATCCTTGGACTATTGAAAGAATACAATTTAATAAAACATTAAATAACCCGATAATAGATAGAATATTGATATATAATTTCATATGGTTTGTATATATATATTATAAAAGAATAAAGGTACATATCATCAAGAAATTCCTCAATGAAAGGAGATTGAGACGAAATCCCTTACCTTGAGTCCAACTTGTTATGTGTGTATTTATCTTGACGAATAATAAAACTACTTTAATTATTCAATTGATTCATAAAATGTTTCATGTTTATCATTAATTTTATTTCACTAATTACAATGTCTTAAACCACTAGTTAAATAATTATGTTTACATCGAGTGTTTTGACCATATTCGAATTATTTGTCAAAACGACTTGGTAGGTCAACTATGGTCAAAGGGGTAATTATATAAAAATATAAATAATAATAATAATGAAAAAATTATCATATTTATACAAAAATTTAAATTTTAAAAGCAATCATTAGAGATGGTTATGAAAAATGAACCAACTTTACAACCATGAAGATAGTAGGTCATAGGTACACATGACTAACATTCCCATTTTTCAATGATCATTAAGGAATGATGGTAAGTAACATTTATCTTTCCAGACTGATAATTATATCATATATACCATATTATTTAATCATATATATTTATATATATAATTATTTTTATATAAAATGAATCACATCATGATGAAGAGGCGTTAGTACACACGTCCACGAACGACATTATCACTTTTTTAGACGGTGAAATTTTATTAAAAAAATTATGTATTGCATTTAAAAAAAGTTAATTGGGTCATTAATATCATATAGATTTTATTTATTTCACTTATTTTTAATTGAAATCATCCTCAATACATTCCATGTAACGTGTGAATGTATCACATCACTTTGTGTAGGCGGTAGTCCACACGCCCACAAATGATGTTACCATAGTTATAAAAAATGGAAAGCATGAAGGTATGCAATATATAAAAATTAAATAAGTATTAATACATTATAAATATTTTATATTAATGATTTAAAAATATTCATTCCATTATAATTCCCAACCATTATAGGTGGTAAAGGAAAAACGAACGACATCATTTTGTGCGGCGGTAGTTCACCATACACTAATTGTAATTTTGTTACCCATTTGATGGAAGTGTGTGTAGTTGTAAGTCAAACCCTTAACCTAAAAATATTTTAGTATATTAAGGGTACTAATTTTATAATATAAGCATAAAATAATAATAAATTAATGGTTGGATAAATAAATAAAACATAAATTCCCATTGAATAATGTTACCTCTTTTCGATTAAATCCTATTTATTTTCACCAAAGGTCTTAATTGGATTTATTTTTACCAAATTTGGAGAGTCTTGAGTGATTTGGGATAGTAATATCTAGTTTTTTTATGTTTTTGTTCATAAAAAGTGTTGTATATGTGGAAAAAAATGGGGAGGGTGAATTATTTTTTATAATGGAGGGAAAGTGGAATTCTAGTAAATATAAAAAGGTAAACAATATTGGGAGGTATACCTTACATAATGTGGCTCAAATATTGATAACAGGTTTATAAAACAAGTTATATGGTCGAATTATGTCCATAAAATTGGTTTTTTACATGTTTCTAGGTCAAATGGACTCTTAAGATGAAAGTGAAACCACTATGTAAACACAAATTTACCTTAATAACTGTAATTAATTTTAATTAATTTAACTAATAATTTTGGTTAAAAACTAATTTTACCTTATTATAAATTATAAATTATTATTATTCCAAATAATGAAATCATTTTTACAAATTCCAATCACTTAAGGGGCAGAAATTAATCTAAAATTAATCCCATAGATGGGACAACAAAACAGGAATTTTTAATATATTGTTCAAAATTTTATTATGTTTTTGTATATAAATTCTATGTTAAATTGTTTCTAATGACCTAAATTATTTTAAATTATATGAAATTTATCAAATTATATTTTAAAAAATTAACATTTTAATTTAACTATATAAATTAATTGGATGAAAATGCAGTTTTTAACTAAAATTCAGTATTATTAATGTGTTAGAACCCAAAGATGTAGTGGAGCACATTTAATATCTTGGTAGAAGTATTTTATTTGATAATTTCATGCATGAAATCCTGGGTAACAAATATTTTTTAATATTCTTGAAATGATGCTTTTTGGTGGATATTGTTAACATGTGTTCAAAGCAGGTCACTATGAAATTCAGTATGAATGGAAGTGTTTTTTTCTTCTCCTTTCTAAATGAAAGCTATAAGGTTAATGAAAGATTGATTTTATGGAAAAACATTTCATCTTTTTAGTAGGGTACCTAGCTATAGTTTAGTGGGGATATTTTAATATAATAGAAGAGCCATTAGAGAAATGAAGAGGATCAGTCTTCTCTAACAAATCCATGTAGGGTTTCAAGGAATTTATGGCAGTGAATTATCTCTTGAATATGGGGTTTGTGGGAATAAAATTTACATGGAGAAAAAATAGAAAAGTAACTAGGATTATTTGGATCAGGCTTGATCAGTTTCATTCAAACCTTTATGGTTTTTATAATTTTTCATAGACTACGGTTACGAATCTCACCAGATCTCTCTCATATAATTCCACGCTTATTTTGACTTTAAAAAGGAGGAATATAGGGGGGAAATATTTTGTTACTCAACAAGATATCACAAGGTGGATGGGTTCTTATACATGGTAATAATGTCGTGGGAAAATCCATATTGGTGTATTTTATGGGAAGAACTTGTGCAACATCTACATCACCTAAAGCGAGATATTAAAGTACGGAATTCCGCGAGAATGGACTATGATAGTGGGATGGTAAAGATCCAAGAGGAAGTTTTAAGTATAGAGGAAATGATTCAAAATAAAAAGTATGATGACATGTTTTATATTCTAGTTGATAATAAAATAATTATTTATGATAATCCCCTAGAGGTGGAGAGGGTGTGTAGGGAAAAATCCATAGTGAAGTAGCTTAAAGAGGGTGATAGGAACAATGCATACTTTCAGGCATGATGGAAAGAGAAGAAATCGGCTCAGAATATCAATTTAAAATTTAATGATGGATCTTATACATGTGATATTGATGTAAATGGGAATTTTCTCAATATTATTTTGAGGATATTTTGGAAGGTTAAAATACCTTAAATGTAATAAGGAAGAAAAGGAGAATATTGAGCATGATTTTATGCAATGCATTCCTAGGATAGTGGGGGATAGGGATAACAACCCCTTTTAAGCTATTCCATAGGAGGAGTATATCAATTACATAGTGTTCAAAAATAAATAATGACGTTTTACCCTATCCTAATGGGTTCCCAATATCTTTCTATATGGTTTAATGGGATATCATTAAAGAGAAAGTGGGAAATGAAATGTTGGATTTCTTTAGAGGAGGAGCTTTAACCAGGGTGGTGTACACCTCAAAGGTTGTCCTTATTCCCAAGGTTAATAATCATAATTATCTAACCCAATATATGATAATTTTCCTTTTTAATTTTGCATATAAAACTCTAGCTTGCCTCATTGACAATAAATTCAACAATTTCATCCCAATACTAGTCTAGGAGGGGAATTATGGTTTTTCTAAAGGTAGGATCAACAGGGGATATTGTAATTTCTAAATAAATAGTAGAGGACATAAATAGAAAGAAATTGTATCTAACTATATAATAATATATGACATGGATAGGGCATATGACAGGCCTTAATGGAGATTCTTAATAAGAGTCATGATGAATTTTGGTTTTCAAGAATGGTTTTGTGATCTCTGCTTCAATTTCTACACCTCACCTTTGATCACCATTTTTTTATTGAAGAGGAGATTTCGTTTCTTTAAATATATGTGAGTTTTTATGAAAGGATACCCCTTTTCACTTAGTATCGTTATCTTAGATTAAAAGGATTTAACTAGGAATGCTAAATCAAACATGGAGGAAGGGAAAATCAAGCCCTTCTCAAACAAGTTCAAGAGTGTAATTAGTTTTCACCTCATGTTCGCTGATTATATTTTCTATTTCCTTAATGGTAGTAAAAAAATCAATTATAATATTTAATAAAATTTTTGAAAACTTTGGAATATTGTGTGGTCAACAGACCAGTCATAGAAAACATAGAATGTATATCTCTAATAAAAGTTCCAGCATGCACAATAATATAATTCAATATGAACGTAGCATACAAAAGCGACATATTATGAGGTTCTATTTAAAGGAGCATAATTAAAATGGGTGAGTCGAAAATACTCTCTTTAATTCTATAATATACTAGATGATGAGTATAATTTTAAATAGTAAAACAACATTCTTTCATTCAGACTGTGGATTACCATTATTAACAATTTCCTTAATTCGATACCTATGAATGTGTCATATATCATTAGATAACCAAATGGGACTATTTTGAAGACATAGAATATTATGAATACCTTCTTATGGAGATGTTATCATGTGGGGGGATGTTATTGGGCATCATGGAGGAGGATTTCTCATTTGATTAATGAAGGACGAATTGGTATTAGAGGGGTTGTCAAAACCATGAAAACCATATAGAAAAAAATGGAATGGAATATCATCAAATGAGAATATCTATGGGACAAGTTCATGAGGATTCATTATGGGGAGGATTAGAGGGAATGAGGACAACAAAACTGGTAAATCCTCCAATTTTCTATGGTGTATCTTTGAACATCTAATAGAGCTTAAGGATAAGGCAGGTTGGTATTAGGTCGTGGATGATTAATCTTCTGGAAGGAGAATTGGTGTGGGGAGCCTCTATTTTTTCTAGGTTTTCCAAATACAAACATCCAATTTTTGGAGGCATGTCTATTATTGGACTTCACTACATTTGTATTGTATTAAGATCAATTGAATATTTTTGGGAATATCAGGTTAGTTGATGATGTGGACCTATTTTTTTACGATATTGATGTTAAGAAATTTCAGTGGTTGGGAATTGTAACACCTTGAGATTTTATGAGAAATATTTTTTTTATGTTATACGCAACACCAATGTAATCTTTCACAGCACACAATATGGACTTGGCTTGCATTACACGCAATCGTGACCTTCCTCGATAGCGTGTGTAGTACGCAATACTGGGTTTCACTAAACAATGATATATTATTATGGACTAGCCATTATGAATAGTATTAACTAGATTTTGAATTTTATAACATTATTATTCATCTTACACGTTTTCTAGAACTTGGTAAGAAAACAAAATAAATTTTTCAGGTAAAATAAGTATTTTTCAAAAAATGAAGTTTTGCCGCCTTTTGATGGCGCACCCACATTAAATATAGTTTTTGACATATTTATAAGTTAAATTTGACAAAATAAAATTCTTCTTTTGAATCAGGATATAAAATTTTACTTTGGATAAATTTTTGATATTTTTCTGATAACTTTCATATTTTGATGAATAGTAAAAATACGCTAATTTTTAATTAAAAACAACATTTTCATTTAGATAATTTATATGGTTAAATTATAATATTGAATGGTTTTCAAGTATAAATAGAATATATTTTTACCATTTAATATAATTTATGTCATTATCATTAGTTTCACATTGAATTCATTGGTAAAAACATTTCAATCTTTGGAAATGTTTAAACTTCTAAAACCAGTTTTCTTAACAACGGCATTTATTTTATATTAATTACTGCAACTTATATGTTTTGAATTTTGAAAAATTTATTCCATATTTGGAATCAGTGGGTCCAAATTATGTTAATAGGCTACTTTTTATTTTTGGGCATTATGAATAGTAACTACGGTAAATTTTATTTACCATAGTTAAAGGTAAATCAGGAAATTAAGGGTAAATATAAGATTATAAAGTTACTCTAACACCTGACAAAATCCTATTGGATGACTAAAAGTCAACCCATATCACCTAAGGGTCAGATTAGATTCATTTAATATATTTTTTTTCCATGAAAATAATTTAATTATTATTAAAACCAAAGAATGTGACAACATGTCACTTTCTTAAATCTTATAAGTATAATAATTTTAATTTAGTGATAAACATAATAAAATTGAAAACATGAATAGTCTCCAGAAATATAATACAATTATCTACATCATAGGAATTTATTTATAATTTTTAGAGATTAAATAATTATCATTAATTATGACACAATAGTGATGTTGAAATTATTTTATTATTTAAAATATCAAATAAATGGTTTTAAAAATATTAAAATAAATATTAAATGAACTATTTAATGTTATCCAATACCTTTCTAGATACATATGACATTTTATGAATCTATTAAAGCTTTTAGTTCGAACATATCTTCTGTATGTAGTTTATTTAAATTCAAATAAATGAATAATGTCAAAATTGACACTATTGTTATTTTATAAAAATAACATATTATAAAATTGTTTAAAAATCACAAAAATATTTATAAAATTATAAATTAAAATTTATATGGTCTAAAATTTCATAAAGTTTCAAATTATAGAAAATTCACAACACATATGTAATTATTTATAATAATTTAAAATTTAGAATATTAATACCATAAATAAAATTAAATTGATAAATAAGGATAAATCAAGTTGATAAAGTTTAAAATAAATTTCTAACATGTCTAAATTTTATTTTCTGATGCTATTACAATCCTATATCTTCTAATATTTGGATATGAGTCATTTTGGATGTTTTTAGGTGGGGTTGGAATTTAATATAAACTAACATTTCTTTTATTTCCAAAGGTGCCCCTCTCCTCCCTTATAAAAGGGAACCTCCTACCTCTCCTCCTCACACCAATTTGAGCCTTCAATATCAGCCAATCCCTGCCCATTTCACTTACAGACTTCCCTAGAAACATCCTAGAGGTCCTGGTCTTCTTCAAAGACCAATTGTAGTGCCCTAAGAGGAGGTCTCAAAGAGGCGCTTCAAAGAAGAGGTAATGTCTGTTACCGATTCTTTCAACTTTATTTCTTCTTCCACTTATTATTCTTTTGTTGTTTAATTATGAATTAATAACATCAGTATCACTCATATACTGATATGTTATTATAATTATGAAACAACCCTATTTCACAATCTATCCATCCTACGGAAAACAAAATCACCACACATGTTTACGTACGGAATACCGTCTCCACGCCGTGGTGTAATCTATTTTCCATAACCACCTTACTTCTATGGGTATAATGTTTCAAATAAATAACTATATATAATTATTGTAAAGTTTTATTGATTCTGAAATAGTATACATACACTCCAATACAATTCCATGATCATGGGAACAATATCATCGCTCGTGCGTACGTACGGAATACCATCTCCACAATGTGATGCGACTCGTTCTACATGATCTTCATTGCATAATGATTATATAAATGAATTTAATGAATGAATATGATATATATTACACTAATAACATTCTGGAAATTATGTATCTATAAACTAAAAAGAAGAATAAGAATTTATTCGACAAAACACCCATAAGTAATAAACACCTGAATAACAAGTAGTAATGAAATATTACCAATAAGAAGCTAAGAATATGACCATATATGATATCATAACAATAATTATGATTATTGAATAAGTCAATAACATTATTTAAATCATTATACAGGAGGTTCGAACACTTACAAAGCAAATCGGACCTAAGGTAAGGGAAAATCTCGCAATCTCAATTTTTATCCGAGATTGTTTATACATCAGAATTTACTGGGGAATATTTATCATCCACTTCCATGTTTCCTCAATATGTAATATTATTTATATCCTCCTACAATTTTTTAAATCCAATTTTACCCTTCGGTGAGTTTTTAGTAAAAGATATGAAAGGAATCTTTTGTCGTTTTTCATACGAGGTACTTTTTCACTTTTTCGGCCAAAGTGCGGGAAGTTTGTTTTTTTAACTTATACGGAATGAATGGATTTTTAGAAAATTATTTCCATCAAGATTCCTTTACAAGTTTTCAATTTTATTTTTAATCAACTTATTTTAGTTTAAAATTGTATGACATGTTAAGAAAGAAAAAATGTTTTTGAAGTAGAAAGGATGTTTTCCTCAAGAATGGAGTTCAAGTGTTTTATCAAAATTATTTTCCATATAAGATAATATAGGGTTCTGTTTCTATACCTATTATTAAATTGATTTGATTATGTTGTGATGTAAATATTTTTATGAATTCCTTTAACTTATATGAATTGTTTTATGATGTCATGATGTTTAAGATTCCCATTTTTATTACATGGGTTATGCTATGATGTATGGTTTATGATTTTGTGGCACGCATAAGAATGGTATAATTATGAGATGGGTGGGACCTATATATCCCTCCAATTCATTGGGTAAAGATTTTATATCTCATGAGATAGACATGGCTGGAACGGTAGGTTAAACCGGTTTAGTGAAACAGGACTGAAACGAGGAGTGAACTCGGTTCAGAAATGGACTTTTCCCACTAAGATAGTCTTGGAAATGAGTCTTGACTAATAAGAAATTATTCTCTATGATTATGTGTGTATTCCACAAATTTTAATGTTGTAAGTTATGATTATTGGGATTACATTTCACTACCATGATTTATCCCATGTTATGAAATTATAATCTCTTTTGCAGGGTAAGATTTCCAAATTGTTATGTTATTATGAATATGATGTGAATGATATTTCTTTTATTTACCATTACTGAGCATTTGAGCTTACCCTTTTGTATGTTTGCTTTCCCCAGGTCAGGAAGAAGGTTATTAAGTAAGATATTCCAAAAGGGACTATAGATATGATGAAATAAATGGGACACAGTATAGATGCTTTATGAACCAGTTGTTTATGTTTCCCAGTTTCTAAAGACACTATACCTATATGGTCCTTTCATGGTTCTGTTATATGATTTAATAAGTATGCTTCAATTTTGAAGTATTAACCATGTATGTAAAGTATGGGTCTCTATAGTTGGTATCAAAGGAAAGGTATAGTCAAACTTTGGAAACTAGGATGTGAAAGCCTTAGTAAGAAAGCTAAGGATATTTCTAAGCATAGAACCCAATTTTAGTGTTTTAGAAATGGACATGAAAAACCTATTATAAGATCTTAAGTGTGAAATTTTATTCTTGATTATGTGGTTTTACTATTATAATTAGTGTTTCTCACACTATTCTTCTTGGTTTTAGTCAATGGATGGAACCTGAAAGAACCTTGTTAATGCGAAATGCGACGGGTAATGCAATGATTGTCCCCCTGAGAAACCAAATGTTATGGGAGCTGGAATGCAAAATCTTGTAGCCATTCTCACACAACTTTCTCAAGCTATGAATCATGCAGGACTTCCAAATGAGAAAATGAAGGAAAAACATTCTGTTGAATCCTTCATGAGGCAGCGTCCACCTTCATTCAACGGGTCTTCTGATCCATTAGTGGCTGAACAATGGATCAGTACCACTGAAAAGATATTTTCAGTTCTTCAATGTTCTGAACATGATAAAGTCATCTTAGCAGTGTATCGTTTGGAAGGTGATGTTGATCAACGGTGGAATCTTATTAAGAATATGAGTCCAAGGGATGAAATTGAGTCCATGGAATGGGATGAGTTCAAGAACATATTTTTCAATAAGTATTCCCTCGTATTCTTTGAAAAAAGATGGAGAATGAGTTTCTTGAACTGAAGTAAAAGGATTATGAATTCGTTGGTACCTACGATTCAAATTTTACAAGACTTGCAAGGTACGCTTCCAGAATTATTATCCAACATGAGATTAATATCGATCGATTCTTTAGTGGCTTAAAACAAAGTCTTCTAAGGGAGTTAGCCATAAGGGACTTCAATAGCTACAAGGAAATTGTTTGATGTGCTCTCAAGGTTGAGATGGAGATTGGTTTAACCCATCAGTCACATGGGTTTGATAAGAAGAGGAAAATGGAATTCAAAGGGAAATCTAAATACCACACTGAAAAGAAGATGAGTTTTCCTTTAAGCTCAAAGTGTGGAAAGAAACATAGAGGAAATTGTCTTAAGGGGACAAGAAAATGTTATAAGTGTGAAAAAGAAGGTCATCGGGAAACTGAATGTCGAAATAATGGGAAGAAGATGTCTAATGATAAACAAAAGGAAGGGATACATAGAATGAACTTATTACACTTCAATGTTCCAAGTGCAAGGAGATGGGGCATTATCCAATAAATGCCCAAATTCAAGGGTTGATGATGATGATCGACGTCAACAAGCTCTTAAGGCCAAAGACAAAGGAAAGTCACATGAAATTACTATCGGCGATGTGGAGTACGACAACGAAGTGGTGAGAGGTACACTTACCATCCACTCTAAAGTAGCAAATGTTTTATTTGATTCTGGATCCACCCACTCTTTTATTTCTGAAGAATTTTATAAGGGTATCGGCGTATTACCTCAACAATTAGATGTTGAGTTGGTTGTGATAACTCCTAATGGCACAACAGTCGCATCAAAAGTTTATAATTCTTCTCTGATTGAAGTTTGTGGGAAAGTGCTTCCTTCAAATCTTGTGATCCTTCCTATAGTAGAATTTGATGTGATTCTTGGCATGGATTGGCTTTCATTATGCGGAGCTCATATCAATTGCCAAAGAAGGGAAGTCACATTTCATATTCCAGATCAATCTATGATCGTCTATCGATGCAAGGATGAACATAACCTTCCAGTGGAAATTTCTTCTATCTTATGGGTCTTGATTCCACTAAATGAAAGTTATTTATCTCAAATTGTTGGAGAGAAAATCATGATTAAGAATACACCCATTGTACAGGAGTTTGATTATATCTTTCTGGAAGAATTTCCAGGTCTTCCACCAAATCGTGAAGTTGAGTTTTTAGTAGAACTCGTATCGGGTTCTTTGCCTATTTCAAAGACACCTTATAGAATGGACCCAATTGAGTTGTAGGAATTGAAGAAGCAACTTCAAGAGAATCTTGATAAAGGATTCATACGCCCTTGTGCGTCACCTTGGGGAGCACCTGTTCTGTTTGTTAAAAAGAAAGATGGATCAATGAGACTCTGTATTGATTATCTAGAACTTAACAAGATACTATCAAGAACAAATATCCTCTCCCACGCATTGATGACCTATTTGACCAACTACGTGGAGCTCAATACTTTTCTAAGATTGATCTTCGTTCAGGTTATCATCAATTAACGGTCAAAAGGGAGGATATACCAAAGACAGCTTTCCGTACGAGGTATGGACACTATGAATTTATAGTGATTCCATTTGTTCTTACTAATTCCCCTGATATCTTCATGGATCTGATGAATAGAGTCTTTAGAGACTATCTTGATTAGTTTTTGGTAGTCTTTATAGATGATATTCTTGTCTATTCAAATAGTAAGGAAGAACATAAAGATCGCATGAGAATTGTATTAAATACTCTAAGAAAGGAGAAGAATTATGCCAAATTTACCAAGTGTGAATTTTGGCTTCAAAAAGTTGCATTTTTTGGTCACATAATCTCAAAAGAGGGGATATCTGTGGATCCAGCAAAAACAGAGGTTATCGAAAGATGGTTGAGACCAAGAACAGTAATTGAGATCCGAAGTTTTCTTGGTTTGGCTGGATATTATCAACATTTTGTGAAAGATTTTTCATGATTATCTAATACACTCACCAAGTTGACTCGGAAAGGAGTTATGTTTATTTGGATGGAGGAATGTGAAGATAATTTCAAGGAGTTGAAAAGAAGGTTATCCAGTGCACTTGTGCTCACACTGCCTTGTAGTGGAGATAGTTTTGCTATCTACATTGATGCATCCAAGAAGGGATTGGGGTGTGTTCTTATTCAAAATGATATGTTGATAGCTTATGCCTCACGACAGTTGAAAATCCATGAGCAAAATTACCCAAATCATGATTTGGAGTTAGCTGCGGTAATCTTTGCATTAAATATTTGGAGGCATTACCTTTATGGTGAAAGGTGTGATATTTATACTGATCATAAAAGTTTAAAGTATATTTTCACACAAAAGGAGCTGAATATGCACCAAAGAAGATGGTTGGAGCTGATTAAGGATTACGACTACTTAATTCATTACCACCCTGGGAAAGCAAACAAGGTGGCAGATGCATTAAGTTAACAAGACCATTCTAGCTTATCCATGATGAGGATCACAAAAGATCCAATATTTATGGATTTACTAAGGATGGATAATGGAATTATAATTAAAGGGGGGAAATCGTATCTTTCTCAAATGAATGTTCAACCATCTATACATGTGAAGATTAAAGAGGAACAGAAAGAAGATGTCGAGTTACAAAAGAGGGTGAGAAATGTTCCCGAATTCATCCTTGATTGTGATGGGATAATAAATTTCAGGAATCGGGTTTTTGTTCCCCCCATCCCGGAATTAAAGAAGGAGCTTCTGGATGAGGCTCATAGTTCTTCATTCTCTATTCATCCTCAAAGCATGAAGATGTATAGGGACCTGAAAGAGTACTTCTAGTGGGATGGAATGAAAAGAGATGTTGCTGAATATGTCTCTCGATGTTTGGTTTGTCAGCAAGTTAAAGCTGAGAGATAGAATTCTAAGGGGATGTTACAACCATTACCCATACCAGAATGGAAATGGGAAAACATCGCTATAGACTTTGTCACTCGACTTCCTAAAACATCTAAAGGCAATAATGCTATCTTGGTCATAGTTGATCATCTTACAAAGTCTGCACACTTCATTGCAATTAGAGAGGATTTCTCTCTAGATCAACTTTCCAGGATATATGTAAATAAAGTGGTAAGATTGCATGGAGTACCACTTTCTATTATATCATATAGGGATCCAATGTTTACCTCAAAGTTCTGGTGAAGTCTTCTGCATACTTTGGATACAGAGTAGAGTTTCAGCACTGCTTATCATCCTCAGACAGATGGTCAGTCTGAGAGGAAAATTGAAACTCTAGAAAATATGTTGAGAGCTTGCTCTATAGATTTCAAAGGTGGTTGGGATCAACACCTACCTTTGGTGGAATTTTCTTATAATAATAGCTTTCACTCCAATATTAAGATGGCTCCATATAAATCTCTCTATGGAAAGAAATGCAGGACTCCAACTTGTTGAGATGAAGTTGGGGAAAGAAAGCTATTAGGAATTGATCTTGTTGATGAGATGGAAGAAAAGGTCAGATCTATTCCACAACACATAAGAGTAGCTTAGAGTTGACAAAAAAGTTATGACTACAACCGAAGAAAAGACCTAGATTTTGAAGTTGGTGATAAAGTGTTCTTACGAATATCTCCCTGGAAGAGGGTCATGAGATTTTGAAAGAAGGGAAAGTGGAGCCCTAGATATATCGGTCCTTTTGAAATTCTGGATCGTGTTGGGAAGGTAGCTTACCGATTGGCACTTCCACCGAATCTCTCTTAAATTCACGTTGTGTTCCATGTATCTCTCTTGAGAAAGTACATACCTGATCCTTCACATGTACTCAGCTCAGTAGTTGTATCGCTGAAGCAAGATCTTTCTTATGAAGAACAACCGATAGAGATTCTGGATCGTAGCGAAAAAGTCTTACGGAACAAGAACACTCTCTTGGTGAAATTTTTATGGAGGAACCACTAATTAGAAGAAGCTACATGGGAACTTGAGGATATGATGAGGGAGAGGTATCCTCATCTGTTTGTAATGAAGTGAAGAATTTCAAGGGCGAAATTCATTTTAAAGGGGGTAGAATGTAACACCTTGATATTTTATGAGAAATATTTTTTTTATGTTATATGTAACATCAATGGAATCTTTCACAGCACACAATACGGACTTGGCTTGCATTACACGCAATCGTGACCTTCCTCGATAGCGTGTGTAGTACGCAATATCGGGTTTCACTAAACAATGATATATTATTATGGACTAGTCGTTATGAATAGTATTAACTAGATTTTTAATTTTATAACATTATTATTCATCTTACAAGTTTTCTATAACATGGTAAGAAAACAAAATAAATATTTCGGGTAAAATAAGTATTTTTCAAAAAATGAAGTTTTTCCGCCTTTTGATGGCGCACCCACATTAAATCTAGTTTTTGACATGTTTATAAGTTCAATTTTACAAAATAAAATTCTTCTTTTCAATCAGGATATAAAAATTTTCTTTGGATAAATGTTTTATATTTTTCTGATAACTTTCATATTTTGATGATTAGTAAAAATACGCTAATTTTTCATTAAAAACAACTTTTTTCATTGAGATAATATATATGGGTAAATTATAATATTTAATGGTTTTAAAGTATAAATAGAATATATTTTTACCATTTACTATAATTTATGTCATTATCATTAATTTCACATTGAATTCATAGGTAAAAACATTTCAATCTTTGGCATTGTTTTAACTTTTAAAACCCATTTTCTTAACAATGGGATTTATTTTAAATTAATTACTGCAACTTATATGTTTTGAATTTTGAAAAATGGATTCCATATTTGGAATCAGTGGGTCCAAATTATGTTAATAGGCAACTTTTTATTTTTGGGCATTATGAATAGTAACTACGGTAAATTTTATTTACCATAGTTAAAGGTAAATCAGGAAATTAATGATAAATATAAGATTATAAAGTTACTCTAAAACCTGCCAAAATCTTATTGTATGACTAAAAGTAGACCCATATCACCTAAGGGTTATATTAGATTCATTTAATGGACTTTTGTTCCATGAAAATAATTTAATTATTATTAAAACCAAAGAATGTGACAACATGTCACTTTCTTAAATCTTATAAGTATAATAATTTTAATTTAGTGATAAAATTAATAAATCATTGAACATGAATAGTCTCCAGAAATAAAATACAATTATCTACATCATAGGAATTTATTTAGAATTTTTAGGGATTAAATATTTATTTTTGATTATGACACAATAGTGATGTGGAAATTATTTTATTAATTAAAATATCAAATAAATGGTTTTAAAAATATTAAAATAAATATTATATGAACTATTTAATGTGATCCAATAATTTTATAGATACATATGACATTTTATAAATCTATTAAAGCTTTTATTTCGAACATATATTCTGTATATATTTTATTTAAATTCAAATTAATGAATAATGTCAAAATTGACAGTATTGTTATTTTATAAAAATAACATATTATAAAATTGTTTAAAAATCACAAAAATATTTAGAAATTATAAATTAAAATTTATATGGTCTAAAATTTCCTAAAGTGTCAAATTATAGAAAATTCACAACACATATGTAATTATTTATAATAATTTAAAATTTTGAATATTATTACCACAAAACAAATTAAATTTATAAATAAGGATAAATCAAGTGGATAATGTTTAAAATAAATTCCCAACATGTATAAATTTTATTGGTTGATGATATTACAACCCTATCTCATCTAATATTTGTAAATGAGTCATTTTGGATGTTTTTAGGTGGGGTTGGGATTTAATATAAACTAATATTTCTTATATTTCCAAAGGTGCCCCTCTCCTCCCTTATAAAAGGTCACCTCCTCCCTCTCCCCCTTACACCAATTTTAGCCTTCAAGCTCGGCCAATACCTGCAAATTTCACTTCCCCACTTCCCTATAAACATCCTAGAGGTCCTGGTCTTCTTCAAAGACCAATTGTAGTGCCCTGAGAGGAGGTCTCAAAGAGGCGCTTCCAAGAAGAGGTAATGTCCGTTACCGATTCTTTCAATTTTATTTCTTCTTTCACTTCTTCTTTTTTAGTTGTTTTATTATGAATTAATAACATAATTATAACTCATATACTGATATGTTATTATAAATATAAAACAACCCTATTTCAACATCTATCCATCCTATGGAAAACAAAATCACCGCGTGTGCATACGTACGGAATACCGTCTCCACGCCGTGGTGTAATATATTTTCCATCACCACCTTATTTGGATGGGTATAATGGTGAAAATAAATAACTATATATGATTATTTTAAAGTGTTATTGATTCTAAAATAGTATACATACACTCCAATATAATTCCATGATCATGGGAATGATATCATCACTCGTGCGTACATACGGAATACCGTCTCCACGATATGGTGCGACTCGTTCTACATGATCTTCATTGCATAATGATTATATAAATGAATTTAATGAATTAATATGATATATATTACACTAATACCATTCTGGAAATGATGTATCTATAACCTAAAAATAATAATAAGAATCTATTCAACAAAACACACATAAGTAATAAACACCCGAATAACCAGTAGTTTTGAAATATTACAAGTAAGAAGCTAAGAATATGACCATATATGATATCATAACAATAATTATGATTATGGAATAAGTAAATAACATTATTTAAATCATTATACAGGAGGTTTGGACACTTATGAAGAAAATCAGACCTAAGGTAAGGTAAAATCTCACAATCTCAATTTTTATCCGAGATTTTTTATACTTCAGAATTTACTGGGGAATATTTATCATCCACATCCATGTTTCCTCAATATGTAATATTATTTATATCCTCATACATTTTTTTTATATCCAATTTTACCCTTCGTTGAGTTTTTAGTAATAGATATGAAAGGAATCTTTTGTCGTTTTTCATACGAGGTGCTTTTTTACTTTTCCGGCCAAAGTATGGGAAGAATGTTTTTTAACTTATATGGAATGAATGGAATTTTAGAACATTATATCCATGAATATTCCTTTACAAGTTTTCATGTGTATTTCTAATCAACTTCTTTTAGTTTAAAATTGTATGACATGTTAAGAAAGGAAAAATGTTTTTAAAGTAGAAAGGATATTTTCCTCAAGAATGGAGTTCAAGTGTTTTATCAAAATTATCTTCCATCTAAGATAATATAGGATTCTATTTCTATCCCTATAATTACATTTATTTGATTATGTTGTGATGGAAATATTTTTATGAATTCCTTTTTCTTATATGAATTGTTTTATGATGTCACGATGTTTAAGATTCTCATTTTTATTACATGGGTTATGCTATGATGTATGGTTTATGATTTTGTGGCACACATAAGAATGGTATCATTATGAGATGGGTGGGACCTATATCTCCCACCAATGCATTGGGTAAAGATTTTATATCTCATGATATAGACATGGCTGGAACGGTAGGTTAAACCGGTTCAGTGAAACAGGACTGAAACGAGGAGTGAACTCGGTTCAGAAATGGACTTTGTCCACTAAGATAGTCTTGGAAATGAGTCTTGACTAATAAGAAATGATTCTCTTTGATTATCTGTGTATGCCACAAAGTTTCATGTTTTAAGTTATGATTATTGGGATTACACTTTACTACCATGATTTATCCCATATTATGAAATTATGATCTCTTTTGCAGGGTAATATTTCCAAATTGTTATGTTCTTATGAATATGATGTGATTGATATTTATTTTTTTTACCCTTACTGAGCATTTGAGCTCACCCTTTTGTATTTTTTCTTTCCCTAGGTCAGGAAGAAGGTTATTAAGTAAGATATGCCAAAAGGGACTATAGATATGATGAAATAAATGGGAGACAGTGTGGATGTTTATGAACCAGTTGTTTATGTTTCCCAGTTTCTAAAAACACTATACCTATATGGTCCTTTCATGGTTATGTTATATGTTATAATAAGTATGCTTCAATTTTTTAGTATTAACCATGCTTGTAAAGTATGGGTCGTTATAGGAATGGAGTACAATGGTGCATGTACAATCCAATAATGATGAATGGGAAAACAAATTGTGGGGTAATAAAATTTCATTCAAGATGAACTTTCTCGTGTAGAGGATAAGGAATCATGAACTTCTAACTGATGAAAATGTGCATAGGAGGGGAGTGGATTTGGATTCCAAATGTCACTATTATTTTTAATCAAAATAGAAGATGATCTATCATATTTTCTTTCATGGTGTCTAGGAAAATTCCATATAGAATCATATGGAACAGAGTAAGAACATAAACTATGTTGGGGGATCCATTTCATTGTTCATAAATTCATGGTTCTAGGGGTTAGGCAATAAGGTGTGGATCTTAAGATGAGAAGTGTGGTGTTCATAGCTATGTGTTGGATTTCATGGGAGGCGAGGAACAAATTAAGAGAAGGTAAGAAGCATTCTGACCTCTTTGTACAGGTTCATGTGAAATCCATTGATGCAAAAATAATATTTATTATTATATTAAGGGTGTCCTCATCTACATTCTAGGAAATTATTCCAAGTCACAACTGTAATTTGGAGGTCGGTAGTAAAATAAAGCAGGGGAGGTGGGTGAAATGGAAACCTCATACTACAAGTCTTAATCTGAATATGGATGGCACCATTATTTCTAGTGACATGAGAGGGGGTAACCTGGTTAGGGACAATAGGGGTCCAGTAATTTTGGGATGCAATTATCTGTTTTTTTAATAGGTATTTTGTTGAAATCTAAGGCTAGGACCATGGATATTGGGCTATAGCTATGAAAAATGTATAACATTGAACTTGTGAAGGTGGAAACAGATTCTAGTTTTTTGGTTGGTTTGTTATAGGGGAAGAGAAAACCACCATGGTTGATTATTTACAGGATATGAGATTGCATGATGGCTAGTAATTAGTGTATTTTTTTCATCATTCCTAGAGTGAAGGGAATTCTTTAATAGTTGAACTAGCCAAAAATTGGAGTCATGGAGAGAGTGTCCCCTTATTCCCCAGCATACGGTCCTTACCTAATGAATTTAAAAAAAGAATTTAGAATGATTCTCTTGGCCTCTGTAATTTTTTACCTCCCTGACTTAGGGATTTTATTTTGTTTTTGACTCTTCCATTTTGAATAAAAAAATAACTTTCATTGAGTATTTTTCACTATTCATTAAAATATAAAATTTCTCAGAAAAATATCAAAAAAACACCCAAAGTATATTTTGATTTTTTTTAAATAAAAATTTCAATATAGTATAAAAATTATAAAAGTTTAAAAAACTATATTTAAAATAGGTGCACCATTAAAAAGTGGTAAAACTTTTTTTAGAAAAAAAATATATAATTTAACCATAAAATTGTATGTATTCTTATATTATGCTTATAAAATCAATCTGATTCATGTAAGAACATTGTATAAACATTTTTAAACATAATATAGTTATTCATATTCATTACCACTAAAAAATGTCTAGGAAATAATACCATAATATATATATTAATAATATATTATTGTTCAGTATAACTCAGCCTTGTGTACAAAAAAATATTTAGGAGAAACTCATTGTTTCATGTTGGGTATGTTGTTGGATGTATCATCCCTTTTAAGGTAAAATTACTATATAATTCACAAGTATTAATAAATACGAAAAATAATTATTCAATCATTACCAAGGATGTTATATCTATAACTATAGTATGGAAGGATAATAGTGGTTGAGTATGCTATGTGGTTTATAGATCTTACGCGATACTCCATTGACATGATCTATGATGGTTACTTCCAAGAATAAAAATTTGAGCAAGGACTCTATAGAGCTATTCATTCCAATTTAGTGAACTTGTAAATTTTCACCTATTCCAGGGTGTTGTAGGAAGAAATGGTGATGGAGAGATTCCTCTTACAAGTATTCCACATAGTTGGAGCTGGAAGTGGGAATCACCGGGCTAAGTAATTCATAGCATCTAGCAAACACTAGCCAAAAGGATCTTGGAATATGAGAAATTCACAGGATCAAGATCGGGAATGTGGTCAGGGAAAGCAAAGAGGACCAAGGTGTCTTGGAGAGTGGAGGTCCTATGCTTTTTATAGGTGAGGTCACATGGCACATGAATTCTTAACCATACCTGATGAGGAGTACAGGCAGATAGTGGGTGGAAAACAACAACAGAGGCATCACCATGATCTGGGTCCTCCCAGGTGAGGGCAGGGTATCCCCTAAGGAGGTGGAGCTAGAATAGGAGAAGGTGTAGTTCCAAGAGGATGATATTTTTGTGCTGGGTGATTCTATGAGATCCTTCCACCACCACCATAAGGTGCCCCATGTTATGCTTAGGGAGCTGGCAGTCAGGGTCACAAACATCTACATGTTATGGAGGAATATGACCTAGCAGCACACAATTTATTAGAGGTATGATATGTGTTTATTATACTCTTTCCTCAGTATTAGTAGACACATGTTTGATTCATTAAATCATATCTTTACTCCTTGTTTAAGATATAGAGATCCCAATTGAGGATTTAGCACAACAACTTTATCTTTAGGTTCTTATATGGAAATCTGTATATCTATATTTTATCTTCGTGAAGTGTGGGATATCTCCTGATGGAGAGAGGTTCCCAAGGGACATTTTGTTCATAAAGATGGAAAAATATGACATCATCTTGGGTATTTATTTATTATATATGGTTCGAGACCAGATTTACTATCACCATAGACAATTCAGATGACTTCAGACTAATAAGATGATATTCACATTTGTGGATGAGAGAGATATCATGATAGGATTAGTGGATTTTGTGAGAAATATATTTTATCCAATAACCCCTCAGTTGGTGAGTATATTTTTTATTTTAGTTGTCAATTAAATCATGTCTATTCTTTAATTCATGGGAAATTTTATGGACATCTTCCCCAAGGAAGTTCTGGGACTACCTCTGAGGTGAGAGATAGATTTTTATATCGACTTGTATCATAGGACCACTTTTACATCTTCTAAAAAATATATAATATCCCATACCAAGCTTTGGGAACTTCAGTTGAAGTTTCAGGACCTTTAAGAGAAGGTTTTAATCAATCTCAATGTGTCCCTCTGGGCTGATCTAGTATTTTTCATGAATAAATTGGATGGGATATTGTGGATTTTAATAGAGTATAATTTCCTGGACGATGCCATAAAAATACCCCTTTTGAGTTTTTATAACCTATTTAACTAGTTCTGAGGCATGAGATGGTTCTTCAAGATCCATCTCTAGTCCAACTACCACCAGTTGAGAGTTCTCGAGGTAGATATTCTAAACCTGGAATTCTAATGTCAATATAGACAGTATGTGTTACTGGTGATGCCATTCAGTGTGAGTCTTTCCCCACCATTTTTATATCTTTGATGAACTATATTATCTAGCCATACATAGACCAATTTCTAGTTGTATTCGTTGAAAACATACTCATCTACTCTCTGTCAGAGGAGGAGCATACATAGAACTTGAGTACGGACTTATATTTTCTTCAGGAAAACAATCTTGATGGTAAGATCTTGAAGTGAAAATTTTGGATTCATGAGGTTAAATTCTTAGGTATTTTCATTACTGATCATGGAATGGTTACAGACCTAGTGAATATGGATTCAATTCTTTCATAGGATCCACCTTAGTGTGTGTTAGGGTGAGGTGTTTTCTTAGATTGGAAGGGTACTATAGGATATTTTTGGAAGACTTATTGAGGATTCTAGCACCATTGATTTCCCTGATGAAAAAAGTAAAATCATTTTCCTAGAAGGATTAGTTCCAGAGGGAATTTAAGAATTTTTGGTTTAGGCCAATTATTTCTTATGTGTTTAGATACTAGAAGAGGTCATGGATTATGTAGTGTATTTTGATACCTCAAGATATGTCCTCAGCTATGTATTAATGAAGTGGTAGGAAGTTATCACATATGGGTCAAGGAAGTTGAGACCCATGAGTATAACTATGTGACTCATGACCTAGAGCTAGAAGCAATAGTATTCCCCCTAAGTATGTGGAGAAACTATCTTATGGGAGAGTGATTTTTGGTTTACTCAGCCCATTAGATTCTTAGGTATGTCTTCATATAGAGATACTTGAACCTAAGATAGTGGTACTGGTGGGAGATACTAAAAGACTATGGCATTGAGATGGTATATAATCTAGGTAATGGAAATGTGGTACCATTTTCCCTTAGTAGGAAGTCCCATGCTCGTTTGGTGTAGGAGGAATCTGAGTGGTTGAATTCCTTGCAGCTGACCCTAGTTGAGCAGGAGGGTGAAACTTCCTTCAGTATATGGTGTTGAATCTTTTCATCCTAAAATATGTGAGGGAGTCCCAGTTGAGAGACATATAATGTGAGTTCTTTCAGGGATAGATATCCTAAATATATTCACATAATGTATTTTTTGAAGGATTAAATCACTTCATCATTTTCTAGGGAAGGAATTGGTTATAGTTACTATGTGAAAGGAGGTGATGAGGGAGATTCACACTTCTCATTTAGTTATACATCCCAATGTGTAGAATATTTATAGATACCTTCAGTGGTAGATTTAGTGGGACAACATGATATGGAGTGTGGAAGAGTTTTCTTCATAATGCCTCACATGTCTGCAAGTGAAGGTTGGGCACTAGGTTTGGGCAGGGTTGTTGAAACTTGTTAAGATCCTAGAGTATAAATGGGATGTAATATCCATCGATATCATGTTAGGGATTCCACTAAAATTGAAGCGTCATGATGACATCTGTTTGATAGTTCACTGATTCATGAAGTTGGTACACTTCCTTGCTATTAGGGAGGAGAGTTCGGTGGAGAGATTGGGGAAAATGTACAGATGTGAGATTGTTCTCCTTCAAGGGGTTATTCAAATATTATCTCTAATCATGATTTTTGTTTCATTTCATGATTGTGGAGAGGCCAATGGGGGGAATTTGGGACCCGTATGAGGATGTTTATAGCCTTTCACCCCCAGATAGATGGGCATGTTGAGTGCATTGTCCATTTCATGGAGTATATGATAAAGGATTGAGTGTTAGACTCTTCCCAGAGTTGGGAGGATCATTTTTCCTTTGTAGAGTTTTCATTCTGAAAAAGATACTACTCTATTATTATCATGGAACCTTTTGAGGCTCTGTGTGGGTGACCCTGTAGGTTACCCTTGTGTTGGAATAAGATCGGTGAGGCATCACTTTTGTTTCCATAAATGGTGTAGCCGATGGAGAAGAAGTTCTATATCATCCATGAGAGGATGAAGATAGAAAATAGAAGGAATAAATCTTACAAAGATCGATGTTGTAGGCCCTTTGAGTTCAAGAAGGGATATCATGTTTTCCGGAGAGTCTCCCCACAATGGGGATTATGGATATCCATCCAAGGAGGCAATCTATCCTCAAGGTTCATTAGTTCCTTCGAGATCTTGTATATGGTAGATGAGGTTTCTTGATGCCTCACCCTACCACCATAATTGTAGTGGGTGCATGGATTCTTTGATGTGTCATAGATGAGGAGATACGTGCATGGCCCCATGCATGTTATTGATTGGGGTAAGCTAGACATTGAGGATGGAACTAGTTTTTTGGAGAACTTATTGGTGATCGAGGATCTCAAGAAGAATACCTTTCATGGATAGACCATCCCTTTGGTTCATGTGTTGTGACATCATGATATCATATATGAGAGCTCCTATGAATAGGAGATCCAAATGTGGGCTTATTATCCCAAGATTTTTTATTAGTTTTTTCTTTTCAGCAATGAAAATATTGAATCATTAAATTATGTAGAAACAATTTTTCTTCCTTCTAAGCCTTTGGAATGTTTATATACACATTTTTGGATCCAAAAAACTGATATGACGTTCAATTTCTAGGCCCGATGTTCTTGGAATTAATTTTATAAAAATATTAAATATAATTTTTGTTACGTACATAGTTTTTCATAAATAAAATGTTATAACTCTTAAATTTAATCTTATATTAAAAATCTTTGAATATTATTGAGTCTGGAATGTGATTTTTACCCTAGGTGTAGCCAAAAATAAGTCACAGTGGGGCTCTCGAATAAAAGCGGTCATGGGATGGTGTGTTGAGTTAAATAAATAATTAAATTTATTGATTTAATTTTATTAACATAATTTTATTTCCTCTATATAAACCGCATTATGAAAATTGTTTAGGGATAGCCAAAAAAACATGGGATAATTGAGAGAAGTTTTTCTTATCCTCTGTTGGCGAATCAAAAACATAAGATGGTGGGTGTCTGGAGAGAGGCATATAGAGATGCAATGAATGAAATGATTCCTCTCATTCATTGGAGATCACATTCTTTGATGAAGAATGATCTAAAACTATGTATGACTCTTGATTTTTGGTTTCTTCTTCATTTGATTAAATTATTGAGCATGATCACGTTCTTATCTTTGTTATGTACTCATTTCTAAACTTTTCATGCACCTATGTATAGATTTAATTGATTATTCATTTCTTTCTCACACCAAATATCTCAGATTATGTTCATTATCCAAGAATTTTAGTACAATGATCAATTCACCATTTTTTGTGTGTATTTATCCCTTCCTTATTCACATTAGTTATTATTGGACCATGGGGTCATGATTCGACATTTTTGGGAGGGACCGAGCCCAATCAGACCCCTAGATTCATGATAGATTCATTTGATATGAACACAACAATGAATCATGGATGGATTTAGTATTATTTTTGGGTTTTGGGTGATCGATTTGATGAAAAAAATCTAAAATTGAGATAGTATAGCATGGGTTATACAAGCGATGTGTGCGAGAAGCGATGAACCAAATGGAAGGCATTTTTCGTCCACCATATGGATGAAAACAGAAAACCAAGGAAATATCCTTTGATTTTTGGTGGCATAGATGTGATATCTAAGGAAGAAAGACCATATCTAGAATTATGTATTAGATTTATATATTTTAGAAAAAACATGAGTACACATTGTGTAGTCAGATGAACATATGGAATGTAGTCTCAACGACTGTGCCTCTAGTAATTCTATAAAATTACAAGTATCAGACGATGTGTGGGACCCCCACATGTCATGTAACCCTTGTGTTGGTTAATCGGTGTGTACTCTAGGTTTAATCGGTCATGATCATGGTGAAGAACACACCATGTACCAAACTACTTGGACATGGGCATGGAGCACAAGAAGAACCCTTGGTGGTTGAGTCGCATTGTGTAGTACACTTACACACTGTGTATAGAAAAATGGGTATTGATTCATGTACCAGTAGGTACACGTCCTGATTATGAAGGGGGAACATGTGTCATGTGGGTATCCTTACATATTTTGTACCCCTTCATTACTTGTGATAAAACTTCAACCACTCATATATCCTTCATTTGGACTCATATTTTGAACAGCAAGTATCCTATCCAGAGTGCTTTTTCATTCAGAATGCAATGGTGTCTTCCAAAGTGGACTTTAAGAAATTATGTGAGTTTTTTGTGTGGGGAAATTATTTATGTGATTCTAGATGATGGAAGTGATCAAGAAATATCACCATGGGCTTTATTGTGTCACCCTCCATCTAGGATTGGAAGGGGTCATCAACCTATTGATAGAGTGGAACCTTTCTACAGGGTAGGTCATGGGTCCTATATTTATTCTTAGCGTGAAACCATCCTACTGGGATTGGTAATGGGTCCTCTACCTATCCATCGAGTAAACCCCTCCACTGGGATAGGACATGGGTCCTTGATAATGAGAGTGTCACCCTCCTTGTGAAAAGGGATAGGTCCTATCTCTACTATCTGAGTGGAACCCTCCTATTGTATCTAGGAATGGGTCCTCGACTATGAGAGTGGAACCCTCCATCTGGGATAGTCATGGGTCCTCCTTCATTTACTTGAGTGAAACAATCCAACTGGGACAGGGTATGTGTCCTTTATCTATCTACTGCATGGCTCCCTCTAATTATACCAAGGAATGGGTCCTCTACCTTGAGAGTTTGGCACCTAGAATATGCAGCACAGTCACAAGGTGTGTCTTGACTTGGATGTCTCTTCAGATAGACCTACGAGATGTTGGGAATCTTTGATGGACTTATAAAACTGATGGTACTCTTTACCCAGTATGGGATGTGAGATAGAGATTCCCTTTTCTCTCGTTTGGGATTCTTTTGTTTGAGAAAAAATATATATATATGTATCTAGGTTGTTATATTTTTAATCTCTTTCTTTGGTGTGAGTTATCAACTATATATTCATATCGTATCTCTTACTACTCCCCCTTCATTTATCAGGTGTCCTACAAGGTATGTATATAATCACCATTGTATGGTCTTTGCCCACATTTTTCATGCCTTCTTCAGATTATGGATAGGTATGTGGGGACTAAAATGAATCTTATGGATACCTAGTGCTTCATTTGACCACGTATGGTGGTTGGAGCATGGAGATCAAGAGATGGGTTCTCTCGTCACTTTCACTTTATAGTTTTTTATTTTGGGGAATCTTTCTATTTTGGCATGTATTTTAACCCTTTAATATTATTTTTCACAATAATACTCTTACAAACCCTAAAGGTATTCATATTCATGTTTAAATTCTAGATATTTCATCTTTTTATTATTATTCCTCTGCACTTTTTCATTGAGATTATCTGGTGTGTAAGTATAGGTACATTAGGTATATACCTCCCATACAAGTCATGCCTTTAGAAACTTGTAACCACCTTCTATCCTACAGATGAGGTAATGGGGTATTTTTGGATTGATCCCCATTGGTTTGGGTCATGAAATTTCACCAGGATATTGTGTGATAATGTGGACATTATAGAGGATTTTGTGAGGTATTGAAAATTATATGAGTGCAACACATGATTATAAATTACTACAAAATTATGTTTCATTTTTTATACTTTCATCCTTTATTTCACAAGGGTTTTGGATGATTTTCACGCACCCATTGGTTGACAAGACACACGACTCAGAGGAACTTGTATGGAAACTTATGTATGATTAGAAAGTGTATTGGACACCTTCAATAGAATGAGGCTTGTAAAAGGGTCTCCAAGTAATCTCTATTGAATCATGTTGTGCACATGACCCATTCGTATGTCCCTATGAAGGTTATGTGATCATGTATCCTTTGGGAGTTTGCGGATCTTCATGATTTTCCCATCTTGTTTTCCATTTATTTAATAAGAATATAATACCCATGCTTCGAGTATTTCTTCCATTTTATATTTTTCAATTCTTGAATGGTTGTAATCAAAATCTCCCCCCCCCCTCATGAGAGATGTATGTAGGGATAAGGGTTTGGTTCTAAATAAATTTAATGTATGCCTAAATATTTTGGGATAACACTAATCTATGTCTTGGGGGAAGTTTGTTCTTTTGAGTGAACATTGGTATTATATGGAGTGACTTATAAATATTAGACAAAAGAGGTTCTCATTCACTAGCTACTACAACTCTTTAGATCTATTTAAATCAGGCATCGTCTCTTGACCACTTTGAAATTCCCTCCACATGTACCGATTGTGAGACTTGTCCACAAGACTATTTTGTGAGAACTTCTTTTAGAGATTCGTATGCAAGGCCTATTAATCCTTTAACACTAGTTTGAATAAATAAAAAACTATCATCAGTAATTACTTAAAACTTAGCCTAAGTACTTGGTTGTGTTTTTGTATTTCTTGTCCTGGAGGATCTACGGGTTCAGTCACATGGTCGATTGGTTGTTATAAAGATCATGTGACCATGTTAGGGTCATGTGATCATGAGTATTATGATGGGTCTTGTGGTTGTGAGATGTCTTTTGGTTCAAGTGGTCCATGAGATCTCCATGGGTCATGTGAATCCAAAGACTTGTATCAATCCCTATATAAGAGAATCCCCTTATGTTTCATATGATTCACATGATGTTGTTAGAGTTATGAATCTATGTTGATGACATTTTTGTTTTTGTTTGTCTGATATGTACCACTCACTTTTGTACAGACAGAATTTAGATTTTTTGTGTCTTTCTTTGTGCCTAGTAGAGGGACATTATTATTAGGAACCATAATTATGTCCCTTGATATTGTTTGTATTCAGACAATGAAGTTTTGAAGAGGCTTCTCTCATCCAAAATTCAAATTTCCCATTAATCACAATAGATTCCTCTTCATGGATTCATCCTGCTTAATGATGTCTCTATTTCATTTCTAGACAAAAATTTTACAACTCTCAATCTATAAACTTCCATTGATTGTATTCAGATGTTTATTTATAAGGATGAAAAATTGGTTGTTTCATGGACCAAGGGTTTGTCCTTTGTACTGGAAAACTCCCCTCTTTGTCCAGAAGATTATTATTTTCCCCACCAACTCATTGCTCAAAGATATCCAAGTACATTTGTCTCTTCCTTGAACAACTTTGTTAGTTATTGGAGCTCAAAAATTGGACAAGCTTCCTGGTTGAAATTTCTTTGATGAATGGGAATGGTTGTTCTAGGTTAGAAATAGATATTTATAATTTTCCAACCAGCTTCATGGTATCTATCTTAACAAGGTTGCATGAGTTTCTTAGTTCATCATCTGTCATCAGTTGTATTTTCTCATGTAAAGGATTATTCATTGGTTCCTTGGTTCTAATTAATTCCATTTATCCCATGATGAAGCATGAATCATCATTTGGGATATCAACAAGCTCTGTGGGATACCCCCCTAGGGAAAAGTACGAAGGGTTCCTTCCTACGATGGATGTATGGCATGACCTCGCACGGACTCTAGCTTTTTCAAGCGATATGATCAATATTCTAAATTAAATGTTAAGGGATGAGATGAATATATTCTCACTCATATTCTTTAAATACCATATCATTATTTTTCTCTATCATAATAATGTTTATCCAACTTCTATATGCCATCACCAAATCCCTTTTCAAAAGGTCTCTGAAAATTCTAGACCAGATTGGTAAATCCTAGAATCTAGGGTATATAAAACATGGTATTATCAATTGAGGCCATAAATATACTCGAGTCTTATGCAAGTGGGTTTCATGTCCATGTTCTTGAATGGGTGTATTTTCCCATCTGGGAGTGCATGCATGGGAATTTGAGTTTTTGAATTGGTGATGGAAGCTCAGTTAGTTGAGGGATGTCCTCTCAATATATTTATATGGACTCTTGCATGACTTCACCATATTTTTGTCCATATACAATAGGTAAACATCCCTTGTAGAATTGGTGGTTCTTTCAAATTTTTATTCAGCTGGATTGGGAGTCATTTCCACTATTATAGATACCATGTTACCATTGGGATATCAGGTCCTGGTTTTTCCCCAAGCTGTTGGACATTTATGGAGTTAAGAAAATGTAGTTAATCATTGATGAGGTCACTAAAATATTGAGATGGTTTGATCACTTCAATTTCATGCCTTACCCTACACTGATTGGGCCAATTATTGATATTGGTGGCAGATCTCTTAATGAATGGTCACACAAGATCTCCCTTTAAGATGGGGTTATCTTGGAAAGGATAGATGAGTGTGTTATTTATGATTCGTATACCCCTTAATGTTTTTCTCATCAATTCAATTGCATCCAAAGGGTTTTTCCCCGCCCCTCAGCCGGCATGAGGGGATAATAGCATCATGAGATTATTTGTCAGTTTCGGATTTTATTGGAGTGTGAGGATACCAATATCGAGATTATCTTTCCTCCTATTATCACCCTTTTATTCTTGGATTATAATGGTGACATTTCTTGGGTAGAAGCTTATCCATGTGGTGTGCTGAAAGACTAGTCCATCAAGAGGATAGACCATGTGCCCTACGGAATCTTTTTTTTTTGTAACAACAATGGAGCTAATTTTTGAATTTGTTTAGTATTTGAGGAAGCGTCCCCATCCTAGGGATGACAATCCCATTGATGGGATTAAATTTATTTAGGTAGATATTCCTTCAACATGAGATAGGAATGATGCATCTTTTTATTGAAGGGTATATGGGTATTCCTTTATTTATTCTTCACATACCTAATTGATTATTCCCCCCTTTCAATGTACTTACTATAGTAGCAGAAAGGATCAGACATGGGATATGATAATTGGATAAAAGATTCACTCTTTTATCACTAAGAATACTTTGGAAACATTTCATGATCAACAAGATAGTCTTCACTGGCTCTTCATTATTTTCCAGGGGAAGTGTTGACCGGAAACCATTATTTTAAATCAAGTGAAAAATTATCCAATTGTAGAAAGAGTTGGATACTAGAAAGAGTTTATTGTTTGATTTTTATTGTAATCCTCTAGTTGAACTAATGAGGGAGGCATCAAAGGATTTGGAACATATCAATTTGATACTATTTTAGTTTCATTCCCAAATGAATGTCTTGATGGATCAGATAGTAAGATATGAGAAGATCATATCTCTCCCAATGTTTAAACTTTTGTAATATTCATCCTCATTAGAAAATATTTAGAAAAGAGTTCAGAATATTTATACGATTATCGATACTATTTTCCCTTGGTTAGAAGTAGAAGAAGTGGGTTAGTCAACAATTCTAGCCCCCACTGACACTTCTCATCAGAATCTTACTAATTTGGTCGGTTCATCTAATCAAATATTATTATAGTTTGATATCCAATGTAATTTTTTTACTGAATCTTTAGAGAGGCTTCAAAATTTGGTGATCCCTTATTTTTCATGATATCAATGAATTGATCTTTTGAACCTTATATTTCATTTTTCATATTTCTTTTATTAATGATGTTAATGATATTTCATTGATCTAATGAATCACAAATATTCAAAAATACATATACCTTATGTATTATCAAGTAAACCCAAATTCCTGGATTTGAATGTTTAAACCATAACAGATTTTTCTAGAGAAATGATCATGATTTCCCACCAACATGAGATGCCTCATTTGTGTACCTACTACAGTTATCTTGAGATTACCTAATTTAAAAAATGATAATTTGGGTAGAATATATGTGATGGGGTGAGAATGCTCTATCATTGGATGAAGTCAGTGGACTTAGTGATCATAGCTTGATTTTTGATATGTCTAGATGATGGACCATAAAATATTTGTATATTTTTATTAATATTTCCCTAATTTTCACTTAAGCTTCATATAGGGGAATAATTAGTTGGCATAGACTATGATTTTGCTCAGGACACCCTATTATAGGATTCTGAACTGAAATTTTTTGTGCCTCTTCCACTTTATTAATTCTCAATATATCCTAGATCACACAAAGTGTACGTACAGTGAGCAGAGACTTGAATTTTTTCTATGGTTTCCTTTTCAATTATTCACCTTAGAAAGAATATTGTATCATTTATTTGTCTATTTTTAGGTCTTTAAAACTAGAATGTTATTGTGCTATAGTTTTAGGTATTCTATATTATACCTTTTATTATTTTATTTTAGTTATTTTTGGATCTGAACTTCTATTTCTATAAGTTTAGAGTCTTCTAGCCTGGGGATTCTAATTCTAGTATTTTAGATACTTCTAACTCAAAATTTCTACCGGTGGTAGTTTACAATAATCTATATTGGAATTTAAATTACTATAGTTTATATATTTTTATCTCAGACCTTGAGATTCAATGAAGTTTAAAGTCATGCTATCAGGACTTTACATACTTTTCAGTTTAAAGTATTACTACTAGGACTTGATTGATGACTATGGAATATGGGGAATACATTCCAAGTATGACCCAAAATATCCTAATGTTACGAGTTTCTACATGGTCTTTCTGAGGCTCGTGGGGAATAGATTTCATTTCCTGCAAGTAGGTGATACCTCTATTTGGTAGTTCAAATCCCTTATGTGTTTCAAGAATGGTCAAATAGACATGTCCCCACTCTTTTCCAAGAGTCATGAAATTTTTCAGAGATGGTGTCTATAGTTGGTAAAAATATTAGGGAAGCTGAATCCAATGGGATAGTTGAAAATATATTTTGTATAAATCATGTGTCCATGATCTTGAATCGATGAATCATGGAATGGGTTATACAAATTGGGTACGACCCAAAACACCCTAAGTTTTTGAGTTCCACCAAAGTGCCATTTGGGATCTTGAGGATTGGAGTTACTTTCCTATGAGGATTATATTCCTCTAATTGGTTGGATAAATCCCTTATGCATGAGTCCATTGGGATTACATGCATGTTCAATTAGATTTGCTCCCCACTCTTTTATAAGGCCCATGAAATATTTTTGAAGACTCAAATGTATGGTTAATAAAGTTTGGTATAGAGAAAAAGACAATCTAGTAATGGTTCAGGAACCCTAGGGAAGTTTATATTTTTTTAGAGGTTTGGGACCTACTCTATGTGGTTTTGAGTCATGTGGTGTGGTCCATTAAAGGTTTCAAACTTGAGTGTCACATTATTACACTGATAAAGGGTACAATACTCAGTGATGTAATATTGTAGATATGAAATTAACTTGAATATTCTAGTTATGTGGATTGTAAATCATGGCCCAAATTACTCAAGTCGTGAGGATGGTATAGGAAATTCATGCTGGGGATGGACCAGAATACTCTTATGTTTTGAGTCCTAACATAGTGAATTCAGGCTCACAAGAATCAAAAATCCCCTCATTAATAGTCAATATATCTCTAGTTAGTAGGTTTAATCCATTATTCATCAATATCAAGGTCAAACTTATTGGTCTCTTTTCATTTCCATGTTCCATGAAAGTTTTGTGGTACCCCAAGGTGCTCAAATCATGAAATGTGATTTAGGGAAAACATAATATTCAAAAAGAGTATAGCACACTAAAAGCTATGTTATCACCTAGTGAACATATTTTTTTGGTGAGGATATGTGAAAAACCATTACTATAACTTTTTCTTGGTCCATAGGGTCTAATAATCATATATTTTCAATCACCAGGGATAAAAAGTTTTCACTTTGAGCTTTATGGCTCATACATTTATGATATATGTTTTTTCTAAACTCTGTAGATGAAGATTTTAGTGAGTGGGTACTATAATTCTGCTCCGGCCACCCTTTACAAGTTTAAAAACATAAAAATTCTGTGTCCCTTTCACTGGCAGTTTATGGTCTTCCAATTCGAACCATCATAGGCTAAAACATTATGTTCTTATAGATTTTTCCAAAGTTCATGTAGTTTAAGGTCATGATGCATGTGGACATAATATTATGGGAGTCTTACACAATATCCTAATTAGGATACCTAGGGTCAAGATTACTCCAACATCATTCTAATAGAGAGTTGAGAAAAATTTATATCATGGATCAATATTATCAGGTCATGAGTAATGATATTGGACAATCATGTTAGGGATGGCCTAGAACACCTTCATGTGATGAGTCCGGTCATGGTGGCATTACTCTCACAAGGATCACAAATACCTTAATATAGGTCCCAGATGTCTCTATTTGTCTGGTCTAATAATTTATGCATCAGTATAAAGGTCAAACATAAAGATCTATTCTTCTTTCCAAGGGCTAGGAAAGGTTTGTGGCAACTAGAGTTACTCAAGACATAAAGTGTGATTTATGGGCTGAGGGGATTAAAATATGACAGAGGCACCATGTACTCAGGTTAACCAGGGTCAGGATCTTATGATCCTTTGATGAGGAATGATAATGGTTGATGGACTCCACATTTTAATTTCATGTAGTTGGAATGTATTTGTTGTACAGTTTTAATGTCATGAGACCATGACAATTTCTGCATAGTTTAACTTTATGTGGTAAGTAAATTTTTCATTACTTGTAGTTTAAAATCATGTGGTAAGGATGTACATATTCTATTCAATTTAATGTATTTATTCTAGGACATGGACACCGATCTGAGATATGTATTGATCATGTCGGCCAAAATAACTTTCCTAGTTCCCTATGCTCACATGAGTCATGATCGATGTGAGAAACAAGGGTAAACTGGGTAGTTGGTTAAACTACACAAGAGTGGGTCTCATATGACTTACTATATAAGTTTGAACCATATGAAGTTAGGTTTGTAGTTTTATCATTCTTATAGTTTTTGGTTGAACACTGGAATGAAGATTCATGTGTTTCTATATATTCTTATAATGATGGGAATCAAGTTATACTTAGTTCTTTTATGTATGTTTCCTAAATATTTCTGATCTATACATAGGCATGGGGGAAATTTTCTATCATGGATGGACTCAAAATCAGATATAAAAACATTACTAGGTATTCTATTGTAATTGGAATCAAGAAACATGTTGTTCTTTAATGAGAAACAGTCCTCACAAGTGTGACTAGTACATGGAGGGGGGGAATTGTTCCCACTAATTATTGTAGTTGGGCATAGGATTGGAGATATAAACATCACAATGTATCCATTTATGATAGGAATCAAGCCACATGTAATTCTTTAAGAACCATGTTGTTTAACATCATGCAACATGGATACAGGCTCCAAGATATGAAAATTGAATATTGTGACTAGGACTAAGAATGATGTTTTGGGAATCACTAAGTATCCTATGAAGGTAGGAATCAAGTCACATGTAGTTCTATAATATATTTATGGTGGTATACTAACACCGAGGATAGTAGTTATCTTGGGTGAGGCCCATGGTAATTCACAATTTTATATCATGCGAGAGACATAAACTATGTAGTTTAATAACATGAATCAAGGAATTATGGTGTATATTGTAAGGGATTACATCCAAAACCATGATAACCTTATCATGAATCGATATGACATGATCATATGGGGAATCCCTTACCAAAAATCCTAAGACCACATGATCCATGATCAGTGTGAGAAACAATTCATGGAAATGGTTACATTCAATATAGAGATGAATTTAGATAAAGGAAAAGGACATTTTGTATCATGCAGTCGATAAGAAAAGATATAGGATTAAGGTTTCCCTTTGTTTTTCATTGGAATTAAAATAAAGTTGTATATTGTTCTGGAAAACTGTGCAGTTTAGTTTCATGCAGGGAGGAAAAATATTGTGTTGTTTAACTTCATGTAGTAAGGATGAAGGTGAATCTAAATGAAAGAGGAGAAATGTTGGGGATCCATGTAGTTTTACATCATGTGGTAATGAAATAATATGTGTCATTTAACATCATGTGTTAAGAAAAAAGTATGATATGTAGTTTAAAATCTTGCATCCCTGTCATCCTTGGTTTGGTTTAACGTCATGTGGTCTAGAAATATTTGTGCAGTTTAACATCATACGACCATGAAACATCATGTGTTCAGGATGTGTTCTATGTATTTTAACATCCTATGGTCCTGATGTGTTTTTTTAGTTTTATATCATGAAACCAAAACTAATTCTATATATTTTAACATAATGTGTTCATAACATTTTCTATGTAGTTTAATCTCATGTTGTCAAGATTTGTTTTTTTGGTTTAACATCATGCAACCATGATGAATTCCATAAAGTTTGACATCATTTAGTCCAGATGTGTTATGTTAATTTTAACATTATGTGTTCAAGATGTTTTTGTGTAGGTTAACATCATGTGACCAGGATGAAATCCTCTTAATCGTGGTTATGCAACGTATTTTCTAAGAAACCTCACATTGTTGGGGGGTGTGACACATTCACCATACATCGTGGATAGTGAGTAAGATTTTCTGTTATAAACTTTATATATGATATAAGGCCTTCCCATTTTGGATAAATATTTAGTGGTTTCTTCCCTAGTGTCATTGGGGTCCTAATATCCAATACTGGTTCTCCCTAAAGGAACGAATGGAGGTGAACCTTTTTATAGAAGGCTCTTGTAATTTGATTCTGATGGACTTCAAGGTTGTACAATTTATGAAACCTCTTCTCATAGAGATGATCTAATTTATCCAATAACTTTTTTGATTACTCGTCATCCAAGAGTTTTCCACAAATATATATTTAAATTAAGGTGTACTAGACTTCTATGAGGAACTCAACCTCGGTTCCATACACTAATGCATATGGTGTTCATTTTTTAGAAGTGTGTGTGGTTGTACATTAGGCCCACAAGCCATAAAGTAGCTTATCTGACTAGGAATTATTGTACTTATTCACCATATTATAGATCTATGTTTGAAATAGTCTTATTAAAGGCCTATATTTTTTCATTTTCCACTACATGATAGTAGGATGAGTGATTGGACTTGATGTTTTACTCTATTTATAATTTATTCAACTCCATAGAATAGATTTTTATATCATTTTCCATCAATATTTTATGAGTGAATCCAAACATAGTGATGATATTGGACTTCATGAAGTTGATGATATTCTTTTTCCCAACTTCCTTGACGAGTATTTCCTCATCCCATTTGTAAAAGAAGTTGTTCATAGTGAGTATGTACTAAAACTTCTTGTTATTGTATGGGGGATATGGACCCACAATATCCATTCTTCATATAGAAAATAGCCAGAAATAGTTATTTGTATGTAGTAATTATGGGGGTTGATGGATGAAGTTTTCATGAATCTAAAATGCTTGACATTTCTTGGTGAATTCCACATAATCTTATATCAGGGTTTTTCAGTAGTAACCCAGCCTTCTAATTTGGGGGAGGAGCATGGTCTTCTACTAATAAGTGTTGTAAGAGCTTGCATGTACCTCTTCCATAATGGAATGAATCTCTCTCTATCCTACGCATATGATGAGGATTCCATCTAATCCTTTCTTATAGGGGAATTTTTTTCCATTGGGCCCATATCTTATAGTAAAGTTCACTTCTCTTTGCTTAATTGATTCTATTATAGCTCAGTCTATTGGGAGAGTCCCATTTTAATGATAAAAATTTATGGGCTCCATCCATATAAGGGTGAATATCGGTTCATCACACTCTGGTGTGGTGTTAAAATAATTGATCTCTTCCATGTCATAGATGATGATTGATGAGACCATCCTCGAGTGTGTGATGCATAAGATCACTTCCTCCTAGTCAGGGTTGGCCATGACTCTGGATATACTATAAAATGAGTTGACATGATCATTATTTGATCAGTGGACATGTTGCATCATGGGATAAAAATGGGAATCTTCCTTTAGTCCTATGATATATCTAGTGAGAGGAGAAAATTATTCCTTTTTTATGGCATGTTAATCATTGATCTGCTTTATCCTATCTCTGAATCCCCTTTGATATTTAGGTAGCATATTTGCAGTTGTATTTCTCATTCCAATATAATGTTGAGGGCTTGTTATTATTCCTCATTATTTGTTCATCCTTTAGATAGTGAGAAAATTTTAGGAAAATTTTCTCTGTCTAAATAAATAAACATAATCCCTAGGCTAGCCCGATTGGGCCTCATGTTTTCTAGTATCATGTTTCTAGGCCTTCGAGAGGAGCCATAAAAAAAGAATATCCCATCTCCAGGTATTTTTGTGGATATAAAAAATCTCATCATCTAGAATTTCGGTGTCTGATGGTACTTTCTAGGGAGGGATGTAGTGCAAGGAAATCATCTAGGGCTTTCCCTTTTACTAACCACTATAAAACAAACTATATTTCATGCTATTATAGAATGAATATACATCGATCCAAACACCCAATAAGTAATGGATTTCCAAGGATGTGCATGAGTAGATAAATACAAGAGGCCAAGTGTACTTTGTGGTGCTGCATATAATGACACAACTTTTTCACTACAAAGATGAGTGTAAGACAGTTTTTTCTTGACATTGGAATATTGGGTCTCAGTACCTTGAATCATTAGTCTAAGGTAGAAGAGACTATTCTCACTCCCCACATCATTTTTTTTTGTTTCAAGAGACATCAAGTGATCGTTCCATAATGGACTCATATAAGATGAGTGTATTTCCTTACACTGGAGGCATCAGGATCAGTGGGTGCTGAAAATATTACTTGAGACTCTTTAATCCTTCTAGGTATTCATCATCCCATCGATAGGTGATTCCATTATTCGTTATCTTGGTGAAGGGGAGATATTTTCTGGCCAAGTTGGCTATGAAACACCAAATTTAAGTGATGTTCCCTTGAATCCTCCTTACTTATCTAAGATTTCATGGGGGTGAAAATTAGATTATTTCACTAGTCTTTTTTGGTTTGACTTCAATGTCGTGTCGGCATACCACAAATCTGAGAAATTTCCTAAATGTTAACCCAAAAGTGAATTTCAGTGGGTTCATCTTCATATTTTGTCATCACAACTTGTCAAAGACTATTTGAAAATATATGAAGTTATCACATCATTGTCATTATTTGACAACCATATCATCAACATAACATTTTTTTATTCATCAAAATATGGGATTAAAGATATAATTCAGGGTAGCACCAACATTATTTAATCCAAAGGGAATGACCTGATAGAAAAAGATCACATTAGGTGATCTAAAGGAATTTTCTTCCTCATCTTTAGGGGACATATTTACCTGATTGTACCCTAATGACCTGTCCATAAATTAAATGGATTGAAATCCAATAGTTTCATTGATCAAAAGTTTTGTGATCGGAAATGGGAAATCATCCTTTGATCCGTGTCAATTATGGTCTATGAAATTGATGTTGACTTTAATATACCAGTTTTATTTCATGATAATAATGATGTTAGTGAGTCATCTTGGGTATTTCACTTCTTGGAAAAAAAATTCCTTAATAAATTTTGTTAAAATATGCTTCTATATTAGTAGTATGATAGGGTTGAATCCTCCTATCTACCTACTTGAATCCTCTATGGTCAATGGTTTAGTCTAGATGGTGTGTATCCACATGAGAGTTTAGTCTATGAATTTCTGTAAAATTTCATGTGAACACATATAAATGTTTCTTTAAAATAAAGTGTACATATCTTGATACTTGAGAGGTATGGGGTCATTAATCAGTGTATGGAGTGGATCTTATTTTGTTTCCACATTTATTTTCCGGAGCTCATCAATGGTGGTGCAGATGAATTCCTCAAATATGGGAGGGAAGTTCCTGAGTTCATCTTATTCCTATTCTATATATGAGTCTATAGAGGGATTTTCAAATGAGCTAGGAAATCTGAGGGAATCTTTGTCACTTTTGGGATGAGAAAGGTCATAGAAAGAGACATTGTCATCCCCTGCTATCAGGTCCATTTCATGGAGATTATGGATCTTATTTTCATTCATGATGTCACTAGTAAAATAAGGGGCTTGGAAATCTGGGATCAAGTCTATTTCCTCAATCAAATTTACAGGTAGCACATAATAATTATCGAGAATACTCTAGGGATTTGAAGGGGTAGTCCCCAAGTCATTCGGAGATAAAAATTATATATTTTTATCCACCACTGATTGGTTTTCTTCCCTTTTATCAAAAACTACCTCATCATATGTGGTTTATCAATATACGAAGGGGGAAATATAACCATGTGGTATGCCTACCTTTCCATTGATGTGGTATTTCAAACACTGATGGAATATTGAAGGTACCTCCAATGGATATGAAGCCAAGGCCTTCAATTTAGGACATTATTTGATGAATCCTCAAGATAAACATTTACCTAGTCTTAGATGTGAGATCCCCAAACTGATCATTGAACTTAGTCTTCTTGATAGGTCCTTTCTCACTTTTAGCATACCCTTGAATTTTTAGGTTTGAAAGAGATAAATCTCCCTCATTTTATCCCAAAATTAAAATGCTCATAATTTAGATGAGGTTAATCCCAAAAACATTATAAATTAGAGACCTTTGAATGTTTACATTATCAAGTTATCCTAAAACATATAATAGTATGATGTGTCCTTGGATGACCTCTTTATAATCCATATCTATGAATGAGATGGTGACATGAAATTTTGATGGAATAGTCTCAAACTAATAGAACAAAATTTTAGATACTACTATCTTGAACTCTTGTGGGATCTAGAGGTCTTCATTGAGTTCCTCCTTGATTTACTAGAAAATATGGAGTGTATCTATGATTGATAGTTTGGGTGGGACAACCGCCAACTATTTTAGAAGATCGTACTTTTATGCTAGAGCTTAGTACTTACCAAGGTGGGGTTTATCCTTATTATGCAGTTCAGTAGATAAGGATTTTGAGGTAGATGATCTTGGTTCTTATGAATAGGTTAAGGGAGAATATTATAATATTTAAATAGGTCATGCTAGCCTTTCTCATTGTATGGTAAAATTAGACAATTGAATCCCTTCTAGAAGTTCATGTAAAATGACTAGGATGGGGAAATTGTTAGAGGGATATAAGGCACTTTCATGTTTATGTTGGTCTTTCTAGAATAAATCCCCATGGGTATCGACTACATGTATGTCTTTTTTAGGGATGCGACTGTAATATTGGGTCTGACCATGCCTTCATTGACGCCTGTATCCTCGGCTCCTGCACCTGTTACCTCCAGCTCCCTATTCAGGTATAAAGAACTTATACACGGAAGAATACTCATCATCAAATAAAGGGTATGTTAATTTTATCATGTTAACAAAACAAAATATGGTTATTCATTTGATGAGGGTTCCATTTGGTTGGGAACTGCATGTGCATCAAATGTTGTAGGAATGAAAAATGCAAGAGTTTGATCCAACATCCGGGATGGATATGAATCTAATTATTATATCTCTTACTCTATTTGATAGCTATATCCACTTATAGAAGACATGTTTGATTTTAACTCCTTAGTTGATAGGACTGTTATGGGTTTTTAATGTTTTTCTCTTAGGGTGAAATGAGCTCAGTCAACTGTTTTTCAAGTCATTCAATTTTTCAACTTCTACCCAAGCCTTGCCAGAAATTTTTGAAAATAACTCTATTCTTCTGAATGGTAAATGGTTATGTAGGTCACCTATGTTGGGGAATTTTCCAGCATCACCTATCCAGAATAAATAATTCTTTGAAGTATGTATTTAAAGATGAATAAATCTTAAATGTCGCAACCCAGTCTTCTATGGAAAGGGTAGTAGTCATGATGATTGGTGAGGTTGACCTCAATGGGATTCCTGGGATGTGGTAGCTTGAGAAGGTTATTTCACATTGATTCAAGGAAATAACCATGGAATTTCTCATTTAGGTAAGAGTATATATTATTCATATGTTCCTAAAATATTGGGTGACCCTGATCTCTCTTTTTTTCTGCTCAGGGGAGATTTTGTGGTAGTTGTCATTCAACAGAAGGCACTAAATGATTTGATGCCTCCTTAGCTGCTTGTAAGGGCATTACTAATGGTTTTAAAGTAATGGTTTCACTCTCAACCTTGTTGTTCCTTTCCCTTGTACTGAATGCATGAGATGAGATTTAGCTCAGTTATGGTGAATGGTGTCATACAAATGTTGTGTCGTTTATGTGAACTTATGAAACCAACCTTGATATTTCATTAGGATCAGAGGTGTTTATAGGTTATTCAGGAGGATTTCAGCACAATTTTTTAGCATTTCTCTTTCTATAGATTGATACTCGGTGAATAGGTTAAAAAATTCCATCATTATATAAATTTATAATCCCTCTCACTTTTGTATTTATTCTAGTTCATCAAGTCGACAATTGACATTTTCCTTTATGTAGGCCTGAATTGGTAAAGAAGCTTATAAAGATGGTCTTCCCATCATGAAATGGATACTACTAGAAGGAAACTATACCAAACAAAATTTGTCCCTATCATAGTCTATATAAAACACTACAACCTAGTCGACTCATACAGATCTTGAGGTACCATCATCAGACCGCATTAGGACATACATTTAGTGAGATGTTGTTTAGGGTCTTGTGTACCATCAAAGGTAGAGAAGGTAGGATTTCTAAAATTGGGTGGGGGAATTTTATCCATCCATTTGGGATATGTATTGTTCTAAGGATGAGCAGGTTGTCGAACACTTCCATGGCTTCCATTCAGGTAGTCATAACATCAATAGTGTTGAGAAATTCTGTAGGTACTATTTCTCAAGCTTCCTCCCACCTAAAGGGAGAAAGCGGTACCTGATGAGGTGGGTCAGTTTTTATCTCCCATGGATTCTCAATCCATGATATGGCTGAATGATTTCCCTCATAGGGAAGTGGATGTCACTATAATGGAGGGAAGTTGAGATCATATTTGACTTCCTCATTTATGTAGACCGAATTCCTGGATCAGGATCTGGTCTTACACTCATATGCCTCTATTTTTAGAGGATCAAATAATTATAGATTTATAGAAGGAAGGATACTTTTCTCTACCTGAAGATGATACCCATTGGGAGGGTTTCACCTGATTATCAACTCATTGAGTTGTCTGAGAGTTTGATTATCATTCTCATATTGTTCTATTTGTTCCATCATGGAATTAATTTCAGTTCTTTGGGGTAGTGACTGGGATATAGCCCCACCATTCCATTTATCCTTGGTATTGTTTCTCTATATAGGTGCCAACTTAATATTTGGATATTCCAGTTTTTGGATCCTTCCCTTATTCTGGGTAAATGCCACCTCAATGGGTGAATCGAGATCACCTTACTCTTAAGGTATATTTTCTGTATTTAATCCCTCAGTATTTTCATCTTGATTCACATTATATGTTTTTTTGATGGTGATATAATTCACAGAGGTATATTAGGAAATTGTAGTTGTCCCATTACTCTCAATGCAACAGGGTAATTCTTCACTACCGACATTAGGGTGGTTTCTCGAACCCTTGTCTATATTGGTCCATTTTGTCTTAAAACCCTTGTAGGGTTTGATTTCCTTTGCTATATATTCCTCCCATCTTGGTCTATGAATAGTGACCTTAAGGGTGTTTCTAGTCATTTTTTTCAAATGGTCCCCAAATAAAAAAAAGGCTCATATTGTAGTGGGAGAAATTTATGGTAGATGACAGTCAAATTTTACCTCCCAACTTAAAGTAGACTAATTCTCTTTGTGGTGATAATGATGATTAAAATTCCTACAACACTATGTATAAAAACCCTTACCATTATTAAACACTAATAAATTATTTAATTACATAAAATTAAACTTAATATAACCTAAATGATTTATAATTCTAGTGTCTTTGGGAATTAAGTAAATTTCATTACATCATTAAACATGAATTACAACATCTTTATTGAAAACATCAATAACATGCTTGAGCTTGAAACTGCATTGGATAACTAGGGGAAATGCATAGGAAAAGGGTGAGCCATAAATACCAATAATGGAATAAACATGGAATAACATGAATATAATAATACATGTTAGACAAGGCATATCAATTAATCAAAAAGGAACATGAATAATAATTCATGATATTCCTTGATAATCATAACATTGGAAATGTGGAAACAACTTAAAACACTGCATCATAGGTCAAGGATAAACCGCCAAGACTTCACATTCTAAAAATCACCATAAAGTAATTAGGTACACCCCTATCCCAACATGAAATATCATGATACTAAACATTACCCAATGTATTATAGTTCTATATAATTCTGGGAGCACCCGTCACTTTCATTCCATTATCATGCTTATGTGTGAAACATATATCAGAAAAAAGGATCCATTCATCATCATAATTTACTTCATGATCAAGGAGTGTGGAATACACACATGTAATTCCCAAATAAATATTTATATGTTCATAAAATTTAACACCCTTGATATGAAATGGGTATGGTTCACTACAAAATTGATTTGGCAAGGAAAATTATGGTGAAAATCCGGCAACATAACGACGTCACATGAAAATTTATAAAATTGGTTGATGAGATGGAAAAACTCTCATAATTTTTACATGAATTTTTATATAATAGGGACATGGAAGGAAATTTTCACCCATATAGAATTAGAAAAAATGAGGCATATGATAATAAATAATATTGAAAAATGAAAATGGAAAGGATGCTTACAAATTTTGAGTGTGGTAATGGGTGTACATGGGAGGGATTAATGAAAGATAAAGGGGTATATCATCATTTATACATAATAATGTCAGTATGGGGGAGGTGATAAATCATACCCCATCATTATTAATTGATAATTAAAGGGCATAACAAGATAAAGTAACATTGATAAAGATCAGAAAGGAAAGAACCCTTACTTGGGGGGTGTGATTCCAAAAGCTTAAAAATGGGCTTATTGAGAGCGTGTGATGCCTTGGGAGGATTATATAGAGAGTAATAAAGAGTAAGGATGTGATCAAAGGATTAATAGTGAAGATAAATGGGAGATTGGGTGGGTTTGTATTGGAAAAAATAGTGATTTCTTTAATATTTTGGTTGTGGATGCTACAAAATAAAATATTTAAAACCAAAAAACATCCTATGGTTTTGGGAAATGGTTTCTACCAAAAAATATTTTTTTTCCTTATTTTATTATGATATGATCCGAACTTATTAAAATATTACTCTTTCTTATGTGGAGGTCAGTCGCTCTTTTCATAAAATGAATTTAAAATCATACAATATATTTTATATTTTTGAGGATTCATAAAAGAATTATAAAATTAATAAAATAAACGAAAATCATATTATTTTAAGTTGAAAAAATTTATTTGTCCTTGGATTCCCATTTTAGTATTTATTACATCATTTTGGGGTCATTATGATGTTATAAAACACAATATATATTTATGTGGTATTTAATTTTTATAGAAAATTCGACTTTCTCTAAAAATTATGAAAAAATAACCATTGGATAATTTAAAAATTATGATTACAAAAATATTATTTATTTTATATAGATAATTTTTTAAATATGTGCATTTTAACTTTTAAAATAAGCTTCTATATTTATTTAAAAAAAATTAGGTTTTTGACAATAACAGTTTTTGAACCCTTATAAAAAGTATATTTCACTTCATAAAAATTATATAACCATTTATAATTAATAAAAATTATTTAATAATAACATTTTATTAAAATATTATTTATATAGAAAATCAATTAATTCATCAAAATATATTACTTAATTTAATTTGAATAAAACTAAAAATAAAAAAAAATTGAATAAAAATCAAAATAATTTATAAAGTAATAAAAAAATGAAGATATAGTAATTATTATATACAATATATATATTCTTATAATAAATTAAATGATACAAATCCCATTATAACACCAAAAAATGCCCTAAGTGTATTCTACGTGATGGTGAGACTTTTATGGGGTCATTCGATGAACATGGTTTGGGTCGTGATCTCGATGATCTTGAACTTCTCCCCTAAATCGTTTTTCTCCGGATTAAGTTATTAGATATAATCATGCGATTGGTAAATGGAAATTCCCAGAGATTCTATCAACCTTGGAAGCTCTGATAAATGGGCTTCATAGGGTACAATCCAACTGGATGAGTTCATCACTTCCTTTGTCTATTTCAATTGGATTCGTCAAATCCATGTATTTATACTATCCATTTGATCACTATTTAATTGTTATATTATCAAAAGTAAATATTATTAACAGTATTTTGAATCAAATTGGATGTAATAAGACAAAAACATTTCATGTTTTTCTATAACCATATCACATAATGAAACTTTAAATCATAAGGGAATTTTATTTATAAAAGTTCAGTTCATTACACTCTGGGTTGGGGTCTATTGGGGATATAATTTTATTTTATTGATCTTATTGTTAAAGATTAAATGATTCCCATTCATAATTTTATGAATTCAAGGATGAGAATTGGGATATAAATTCCCCTCACCCAGTAGGCTGGGGTTAATCTAGAACCACTATTGATTTCCCTAGGACCCTCTCGGGGGTCAATGAACCTGGTGATGGTGACTGAGATAAAAATTAACCAATCCCATTAGGATAGAGTTGATTTGAAACTACTTTAGATATTACTTGGATCCTCTTAAGAATTTATGAATCAAGCGATGGAGGTAGTGGTAGATATTCCCAAAGCTCGGTGGGCTGGGTTCACTCCTAGTAAACTATTTTGGAAGCATCTATTATGACTAGTTTCATTAGGTGCAGCTGTTCTTATGTAGGATATAGATGAAATGGAAGCACATCAAGGGATTCATTTTTTACTATAATTTTTTTGGTGGACCACATATTCTTCTTCCATGTTTGAAATGTGTTCCTCTTATGTCAAGGGGCCCAATTCAAAGTTCTGTTTGATGTCATCTCCCTCAGTTCATAGTGTCTTATCACCATTGAAGTAGGGTTATTCTATTTTAGTGACCAACTAGATCGCACATTACTCGGTACCCAAATTTTTATGGAGGCTATGAAATTATAGGATGTAATATATATGGAGTTAAATTTTTCTAGGGATATAGTGAAGTGCAATTCCCCATATATTTCCCATCCTCATATAAGTATGTCAAACGGTTCTCTGAAAGTCATTCAATAAATTGTTGTCGTGATACAAAGACAAACACTACATAGGTGTTTTTCATTTACTTAAATTATTAGGTTATGAACCATTGAAAAGGAGGCTATATCTGGATAAAAATAGAGTGTATTCATGGTCTGAAAGTGATACTCATTTCTTGTATAAGGGAGATTTCTAGACTTCAATCATTGATGAGTTTCTCATATATTTTGGCATAGATAAGGCATTCACTCCTTTTCTTGTTTTCTGGGATCTCATAGTCAGAAGTGGAAAGGGGCCAAAAACATATTACAGAGGTTGTTTCTAGTCGACTCTCACTATATGTGGATTTCATATTTCTCTTCATCAGACTTACACACCTCCATATAGTTAGACCATAAAAGGTGCTTATTGGGGTCACCAACTGACTAGAGTGGAGTGTTGTTGGATGTTGATAGGGGTCTATATATGGTTTACCATGGTGTTTTGAGAACCTATATATATGAAGGTAGCTTATTTTTTAGCACCTCTCTATATAGTGTTGTCTCTAAAAGGGGACGATTTCCTTGTTTTGGGGAGATATTGCCTTTGGGAGGTTGACCATGGTGGATTTCAGGAGTAGAGTCCTTGTGATACATCTCCACACTACCACGAGGTGGACTATCATGGTAATTATTTCCTTCTTCTTTGGTTGAAGAGTTATAAAACCCTTTTGGTCTTGAGAATGTGTCTCGAAGAACCTCAAGGAAACTAGAATTAAGAATATTAGAAATATGAGCCTCATATTTCTTTGTGGAAAAAATATTTCAACCTTCCTTTTAGAATTTTACATTGATATGATCATTTTGTCTGATGGATATTTCACTATGTTGATAACTATCTGGTGTTGCGGGAGTATGAGCATGCTACTTAGAATTTATTTTAATATGAAAATATTCATCTGTATCATTGATAGGAATATGATCCTATTAGTGGGTGGTTTCCAGAATATGTTGGCCAACCCTAGTTTTTGCAGGAATACGAGGATGCTTCAAATATGAATTCCCCATATAAATATTTCATTAAACCTATATAATGGGATAAAGGATATGATCCACCTCTTATATATCCTTGGAAGGATTTGGGTGCAGTCGTTCATCAACAGAAGTAGGGATATGATCCAGGATTCTGTGAGCTTCTAGAATATGCCAAATATCTTCACTGAAAAGAATATGATATTATCCTGAGGTATATTCCTCTATCACCTAGTGTACCTCAGTTGGAATGGGTATATAAGACCAATCTTAATCCTTTGGAATATCCCTTCAGTCATTTTCAACGATAATTTGATCCTGTCCCGAGGCATGTTCCACTCTCACTTGGTGATCCCCAATTAGAATGTTGATATGAGCATGTTCCTAAGACTTTGGAGTATGTCACTTATAGGAATTTTCCTTTTTCCCAATCCATGTGCTTCTCTCACTTGGTGATCCTTGGTTGGAATAGGAATATGAGCCTATTCTAGTGCCTCATCCTTTACCAGAATATACTGATAATCCTCCTGAATGGGAGCAAGAATTTTCACATACTTCAGAGAAACAACTTGACCATACTGAATAGAGTGTGTTGTTTCCCTATTTTTAAAGATAAGAATATACACCTATACCTATACCTATTCCAGTTTCAGAATATGTCGGTGGAGTTCATTAACCATTTTTATGAGGTAGTGACACTTTAGTAAAGTGTGTGTGGGAATATATGTCATCACACTTTCTGTCTCCAGTATGTACTAGCAGATATCTTCAACTAAAGTTGGTATATGAGACCACTTTTTCCCTCCTTTTTCTAAATAAATATTCTGATTTGATTCATGAATGGGGGTAGGGATATGATCCTCCACATGTATGTTTTTGGAATATGTCCACAGACTTCTTTTTAGTGAGCATGGAAATTACCATGCTTGTGGTTACCACAAAAATATGCTGATAGGCTTCATCAGCAAATGAGGGAATATGATCCCCCTCCCATTTATCAAAATATTTCCATGACTAATGTGTATTCTTTGTTGCCCATTAATGAGTTTTATAGCTGTAAATGTGTTGGGGGTGCCCTTGGAATTGACTAAAGAGCACCAACGTGATGGTGTCGGTGACAATGGTTGATAGGATCCCTCCTCAACATCTCCTAAACTTGAAGGGATACTTATCTGACTCATTGATCCACCTATAATAGATCATGAAGGTAGTGATTTTATAGCTCCAAGGATTAGCTTCTGATATATTTGGTGGGGCCAATGAGTGCCACTAGATTTACTATATCTTTCTTTAGATGATGCAGACTCGTCGGTTTCATCATTTGGATACTGTTTCATATAGCCTCAAGGGTTAGTATTATACCATGTCAATGGTATTCCTGGACTATTTTATTCTTCACTTGATACTAAAGGTTTGAAGAATATGAGGTTGTTCCATAACCCATAGGGGTTTCATCTATAGTTTTATTTCCAGAATGGTTGTTTTATAGAGGCATTATCTCAGGTTGTGTGTTGTCTGTGAGAGCAGTATTTGCATTCACATAGAAAATAAAGAAACGTTCACTAATTATTACATCATTGTAGGCATGATATGTGATCAATAATATATGCATGGATAAAATAATTTTCCTTTGTTATTCTTAGTCGATCCATTCTTCTTGTATGGACTTGTCATAGCGATGATGGATATATTTTTTGACAACAACAAATATAGATAATTAGCAGATCATTTTCGTTGTGTGGATGATTCATGTAAGGTTCCTTGATTTTTTGTGGGATATATATACAAAATGGTATGACACATGGTAAACTGATCATTTTTCTATTTGAGAGATTCACATAGGGTTCACCATTTATTTCATGAGAAAATATATAACTTCGTTTTCTTTTAGTTTATCCTGGTGGTTTATTTTGGGGGGGTCAATGTCTTTTACAATCATTCACATCAAATTCACCATTATTTTTCGTAATGAAAACTCATAACAGTTCTTACTTCCATAGCTGAGTATGGACCAACATTCCAAAGGAATGTGACCAATTGGGGTTTCAAACCCATTGGCACATAAGAACTCATATTGGTCTAGAGTATGGGAGGCAGGTCTCATCACACCCATTGGGGTAATTTTTTGCCTACCCTAGGACTCTATTATAGATTTAGGATATGTTTGAGAATATCTTCTTAATCCCAAAATTGGACTGGTTACCCTAACAAAATGATCAATTATTGAATCCTTCCACATGAAAAATATGGTCTATTAATGAATCCATCTATATATTTGAGGTTATTCATCTTTTTCCTATTAATAATTGGTTGTTTATTTTTTAAATTCATATAACCAAACACTTTGGATATTTCTACAATCTACGGAGGTGATTAATATTTCAAGGATGGGATTTAACATTTATGAGGTGTTCTACATATCAGGATTATGATAGGAATCAAACCCCACTTAGTTGGTCAAACCCATATAGGTTAACATCATCTAAAAAAACATATATGAGGGAACATAAGCACCATGTATTTTATATCACACCTCATGGAGGCATATTACATATCCTAGTTATGGTAAGAATTGGATTCATCCTAGTTCATTCATGCCACTGAAACATTCCCTAAGGTGGGTTCCCTTGTATGGGTTAGTCATATTATGATACTAATTAGAACCTACACACTAAGGTATCCTGAGATAGTGGAGATTCATGATGTGAATGATATGCACATTGAAAATACCTAATCCCATATGAGTCATTCTAGATCTGAGAAACAATGTATGGTAAGTAATCAGTCTCATTGCATATGGATGTGGGACTTACGCACCAGGGCATCCATTTTGATGTTTATTATAGACCTTAGGCCTTAAGAAGGCATCCTACGTATCCTGGTTATTTCAAGACTGAGGTACGTCATAGTTTAATTGATCAAGCATTACACATTATGGTTTCCCTCTCAATATGTTATGGGATGATGAAGAATAATCAATTCATGGGAGATATTGGGTCCTAACGGTTGAAATGTTAGGGAATTGGTGCGATATACAATGATGTGGATTCCCATTTGATCACGATACATAAAAAGGATTCATATGTATCCTAGTTATGGTGAGGATCATATTTCTCATAGTTTTTTTTATCGGGGCTTACACATTGATGTTTCCCAATCAATGTGATGAGGGATGATGAAGAATTATCAACTCATTGGAGAGATTAAGTCCTAATGGTTGGAATTTCAGATACATGGTGGGACTTACACTGAAGTGGATGCTAATTTGACCTCGGGCCATAATTAGTAATCCTATGTATCATGGTTATGGAAGGAATTATATTTTTTGTAGTTTAGTTTTTATTGGGGATTACACACAAAGGTTTCCCTTTTATATCCAATGAAAAATGTTATCATGTCCTGGGATGCCAGTTAAACATGTAATAATTGTCTACCTAATATTTTCTTATTTCCTTACCAACATGTTTGATGATGTTATGAAATGCCTTGGTTAAATATAATACATATCCAAAGACAATAACCTAATCTATTTGACATGTTTGAGGGACATTTCATGATCAGAATGACATGTCTGGAGGACATCGTATGATCTAGAAGGATTTTCCAAAGAACATCATATGACCAATGATGATATGTCTGGAGAGTGTCACATGACCTATCTAGTTTTTTATGAGTATTTTGCATAATATAAGATGGATTGTCCTTATTTTATCATGATACCTAGAAAACACATCTAGAGGACATAACATCATCCAACCTAACATCTCTGTAGGTCGTTGCATGATATGGCTGACCTATTCAGGTGTTGCCGCACAACCTGGGTGATATGTCTATAGGACAACAAAATATTTTTTTGGCAATCCTAGGGGAATATATAATACTTTTTAGGAATTCTCTAAGTGTTATATGTTACCTTCTTTGACATTTCCGAGGATTATCACATGATCCTTGTTTTCTGTTAATGGCATGTTGCATGATTTGAGCAACATGTCTCGGTGTTCTCGAATGATATGAGTTGGTCATGTGATGTGTATAAGGATAAATGTATCAATATTCACATATTTTAGTCTTTTATTCTAGCCTTTATTTCATATGGGCCTCAAGGTTTTCTTAATGTTAGCTTATTTAAGGTTTTTTATATCCTAGCTGGCATGTGGGACCCCCTTCGCATAACTCGACTGGCATGCCATAAGTCATTTTCATGATTTTTGAGTGATCATGAAAATTTCATATTCATATCATGTTATCCCTTGGTAATTTTACAATACTTTTACTAGGTGTAATACCTTTATATCACATGATTGGATGCTCTGAAAAGTCTTCTCATGTGCTCCCGTGTGTGATGGATCATTGATTGGTGATTTTTTTACTAAATAGGGGGTTTATATATCTCTCCACCTTGGTTATATGCTTCATTTCATGGAATATAACTCATATATTTGGGATGTAGTTATTGGATATCCTTGGTGCCATGTTCTTCACATGATATTTGTAGGATTCATTCATTTTTCCACCTGATGATAGCAACTACAAGAGTGTTAAAACTTTTCCATTTTTGTTAGACTTAGGTCGATCAAAGGGATCTCTCATGACCATGTGGACATGTCAAGGTGTTTCCCAAAGGTCATTAAAAATTTTCTAGGGGTCTTCATGATATGAGGATACTAGCAGAAAGTATATTTCATGATTGAATATGGATTGTCTGGGGTCTTTCGGGAGACAAATACAGCTTTCTAGGGTGCCTTCATGAGATCTGCCTAGAATGTCTAAGGTATTATTCAATGTCACATTGGCTAGTTGAAGGGGGCCTTGCATGATCAATAGTGACCACCCAAGGAATATTTACCCTTTTATGTGAAGGAAATCATATCCTATATCTTCAATTATATCCCACCTTTTGTAATTTTATTTTGTCCTTTATTTTTTAAGGATATAAGATCTCAAACAACCAAGAAAGTATTGTCAGAGGCAATCATTTTCCTTATCTACGATTCATCGCGTGACCAAGAATGGGTCCTACGGTAATGTAACACCCCAGGTAAATAAAAAATATGACATTTTCATATTTATCCATATTTGTGAATAAAATATTAATATGACTTTAAAGGGGACGCTATGCTCGATGGCGTACCCAACACGCAACAACGAGTTTCTTGGGAATCTTACGTTGCACTCTAATAATAAAATAATATTATTTTAAATGGTAGTTAACACATAGCCGTTGTTTTGGCGGGAAAGGATAGAAATAACTAAAACATGATTATATATGTTTTTTAAATGTTTTTACTTTTATCTAATAAAATATAAAGGCTTAAAATACGGAAAGAATTCAATTTTAGGCGTATATGCCCTAGTTTTCACTAAAGGTTCACTTATCGCCTTTTGATGGAGAACCATCATTAAATATAGTTTTGTTCACTCTTATACATTCTATTGGACCAAATAAAACTCTTCTTAATAATTGGGACATCAAAATTTACTTTGTGTAAATTTTTGGTATCTTTCCGATAAAGTTCATTTTTTAATGAATAGTGTAAAATGTTGTATTTTAATTCAAAACTACTTTTTAATATAATTTATTTATATGATTATATTATCTTTTGAATTGGTTTTAAAGTGAAATTAGAATATATTTTTACAATTAAATCCAATAGTGGTCGTTGGAACTAATTTCACTTTGAAATCAGACTTAAACTAGTGTCAATCTTTTGATACTTATTGTTTCATAAAAACACGCTATTTACTCTGACAGCGGGAATTAATAATTAAATTAATTAATGTGACTTATATTTTTTTAATTTTTTAAAATATACTTCATTTTTGAATTCGGAATATCAAATATATCTTAGGGTGAATTTTTGGGATTTTTCGGAAAAACTTCAATTTTTGATGAATATTGAAACCACTAAGTGGTACTTATAAAAACTGATTTTTCCATTTAAAAGAAATTTTTCCATCTTTGTGTTTTGAATTTCAAAAATCCAACATACATGGTTATCATTAAGAAGTAAAATGTGGTTCAATGGGATAAAAATAATTTTTTGGTGAATAGTAACTTATTAAGTTTTTAATCGCGATTAGAGGTAATTAGTGTAGTTTATGGTAAGAATAATGTTTTAATAACATAAAATGACCCATACACATATCCTACCCTCATTGGATGTGTCATGGCCGACCAATACAATCCATGGGTCAACTTGGGGACCCCATGGAGCCACTTTGGTTGGGAAATGACATAAATATCTTTTTATTTAATGTTCAAGTAAAGATGACACAAACATGATATGTTTTACTAAAACAATTTTTACATGGGGTTATACAAGTCATATTTTTTACTATAAATATTAATTGGAAAGCTAAAAAGATTTCATATATCATAGTATTTGTTTTATAATTTTTAGACATTAAATAAATTAAAGTATTTATGATATCATGATGATGCAGCGATGACCTCATTATTTAACGATTTAAATAAAATGGAAAGATAATGTTATATCTAAGACCTAAACATGTCAAAAACCTATTGGATGAGTGTATTTAGAACCCTTATCATCTTATCCTTGAAATACATCAATGTGGGACCTTTAAAATCCGAAACGCTTTTGAAAATAAAGTAACATTTTGTAACTTTACAAGAGTGCCCCTCCTCTCCTCTTATAAAAGGCCCCCACCTCTACCTCCTTACCCACACTCCCAAAGCCTTTGGCTCGGCCAAAACCTGCCCATTTTGTCTCTCCACTTCCCTCTCTTACTCCTTGAAGCCTCACTTTGGGCATAAGTCTTCCCAGGGAAGCCTTTGAGCTCAAACCAAAGGGAGTTACCTGATTTTAAGGTAATGTGTTCACTTGAGTCCTTTTGTTTTATTTTTCCTCTCCAACCCCCTAAACTCTTTTTATTAAATTATTTTGTAACAACTCCAGTATATTAAATATACTAGGATGTTGTTATAATAAGGATTCTAGCTAAACTTACACACACCTACATCTAATGGTTAACGAACATACTGTTTCTGTGGATGGTGAATTTATGCCTCCCGAAACGATGAGTGTTCAACATTATTTTAACACCTTAAATGTGGCCATTAAGATGTCACTATATTTATATATTATATATAATATGTTTATGTTTTCCTTAAGCTTCTTTATTTTACTTTTTGGTCATACCTTTATGGTTTCCATTATGGGTAAACGCGATATCTTCATTTAAGGAAGTGCAGACTACCGCCCCGTCAAAGAAATTTGATTCATTAAATACCATATGTGGGACGTATAAAGGATGGAACTATGATATTATATATTATATTATAATGGAATTATAATATACCTTTATATAATTATGATTCCATTCTATAAAATACGAAATAGAAATGAAAGTAGCGTTCATGCGTACGTACGGCTTACCGTCTCCATGAACGGTGCATTTCATTTCTTACCTCTAAATGATTATGTAATATTATAAATACATGTATATGTTGGATATATATGATATATATTCTATCAAAATCAGTAATTTCATTCTGCATATAAAGAACCTTTGACCACACGAACAACATGTAATTGTAAGAAATCCACTTTCGACTTAAGAACCAAATATCGACAAAACAAACATTATTAACTTAAATGATTACATAATGTTTATAACATGACAATAAGTGATATAAAAGGAATAATGAACTAGAAAAAGGTTCTTAATAAAGTGTAAATTAACTCAAGTTTATTATTCAGGACGTTAAAGAATGATCGAGTCAAGTCGGACCCGAGGTAAGGGATCCTACTCCTCTCTTTCTTTTTAAGTACACTCTTTTATGACATTCCTTTTAAAGCTCATCCTTCTTGTTATTGGGATGTTCTTTCATATTAATATTAATGTAATTTTTATGTTCATGTTATGAGAGCCCCTATTCTCTCTCATCAATCCATTTTGGAAGTTTTGAGTGGCGCCATTAGGCTGCCGAATTTTCGTAAGAGATCTAACCTCTCTCTTTCTTTTTAAGTACTCTCCTTTATGTCACTTCTTTTAAGCTCCTCTTTTTTATGTTGGGGGATGTTCTTTTATATTCCTCTTTCTATAAACTTTATGTTAAAATGATGAGATACCCTATTTGATCTCATCAATCCATTTTTGTAAGTTTTATGTGGCGCCGTTAGGCTGTCGAGTTTTCGTAAGGGATTTTTCATCTCACTTTTATTCCCGTGAGATTTATGCTACATTTTCCACAATTTCCTTTGAGTGGTGTATGTACTTCCCATTATTCTACTCTTTGTGTAATATACTTTAGTTTATGAGTATTTACATCAATGTTGTATTGTCCTTCTTTCACGGGGCGTATGTTTCGAAAGATACCCATGTCGGTAAGGGAACCTTTCACCCTCTTCCTTTTAAAAGACTTCTTTTGTTGGGACTTTTAATTTACATATTTTTATGTTGGTATATGTTCTTATATATCCTTATTGATGTAAATTTTATGTCCAAGTGATGAGATACCCTTTTTTTATGTGACGCCGTTAGGCTGTCAAGGGAACTTCTTAACCCAATTTCGATTTCTTTGGGTTCAACATGTAGTTATTGAATATGTCATCCATTAAATATGTGTGAATGACCTTTGATTATTTTACACTTAATATCCACTTATATTTGGTGTATTAGTTTGTCAAACATAATTATGTAATTGATTTATACTTAAACCAAGGATCCCGTCTTTGTAAGGGACTTCGTCTCAATCACCTTTCATTGAGGCATAATCTGTTTTATACACAACCTTATTTTATACAGTGTATAAACCCCTTTGACTTTTACGTTTATTCAAAAGGAATCTTTTTTATACGAAGTGTTTATTAAACGACAAAAGGTAATGTTTTTGTCGTACCTATGCGGCGACAATGACTTCTCCACCGCCGTGACCATTATTTGAGTTTCGGCTTCCTCTATAAGCCATTCCATCTTTTTAAAAGAAAAATAAATACCATGTTTTACTTTTCTTTTATTTTGGTATTGAAAATGGTTTTCATAATGTATTTATATCAATGTGTTGTATTGATATCTTGTTATTGAAAGGTGGAAATGTTATGTTTCCTTTATGCATGTTTTATGTGATAAGATTATGTTATGTTTCTTGGGCATTGTTATGAAGACGGGTGGTTCCGTGATAAACTAAGGGCGGGTGAGCCCGATATAGCTCTCCAATGCATTGGGTAAAGAGAAGGAGTTAAACGTTAAGGTTTCTCCGAAGAGATTTAGGGAATATACTGTGATGGGTATTCCAAACGTAACCAAGAGGGTTACTTCCTATGTAAGAATGTTATGAATGCCTCAAGTTACCTTTATTTCTTATGATTTCTATGATTTATTCATGGTTTGATGAGGTATATTAAAGTGCCTATGTTTTATGGGTAATGTATGATTTGATTCTTATGTATATATGAACTCATGTTTCCTTTCCATATTTTTATAACCCTTACTGAGCTTTTTATGCTCATCCCAAGTTTTTGAAATGTTTTTCACAGGTCAAGGGAAAGGTACATGATGTGATGATAGCGTCAAGGATGTGTCAAGAAAGAATCCGTGTTTTATTTTAAATATGTTTCCGTTGATGGGAAGAATGAATATTTTCTTTTATGTAACCACTTTGTTTAAATGTGGAATGAAATGCAAGTTTCATGATCTAATTCTCTAAAACTCTAAACCTGAAAAGATCCTCAATGTGTAATCTTGTAATAACTCAAGATTAAGTAAGGTTTAAGGCTGGGGCCTTATAGTTGGTATCAAAGGTCGGTTTAGATAACTTTAGAGGTTAGGGTATTCTTTAAGCATAAGTGACATTACCATAATGGTTAAGATTTCAGAAAGATTCCTAGTTTTGGATAAAGTGAATTAGTAAGTATATCTTATTGTTTATCTTCCTCATTAGTACATGATGGTTTTTTTATATACTCACGCTGACATTTCTGTTTTTAGTGAATGGATGGATCTAGCAGGCACCAAAGAGACAACAGGTTTGAAGGAAACAGTGGTGGTTCTCTGATTAAGATACTAGATAAAATGGAGGATTAAATGAGGAAACTCGTGGTTGTTCTAAACAAACTATCAAAGAGTCATGATCAACCACTTGAAACTTGGTATGTTCTATAATTCATCATGTACGAGATGACCAATCGATGTGGAAGTTCAAGTAATAATTAAAAAGGTAACCATTAGGGTTTATATGATACTTACTTTTGAGGTAATTATGGGTTATTATATGTTATGATGAAAGGCATGAGATAAACTTGAGGTTAAAATATGTTATGTTTATTTTTGAAGATTTTATCTTGTTTTGGGAAATGTTTTGAGAATTATATAGCTTTGGAAAAAGGAAAACACACAGACCGTGTGACAACCCGTCGCGTCAGACAATGCTGCGGGAATCGAACCCACAACCAAAGTGCGACTGGTATTTATCGCCTACCACTGGACTACGTGAAGTCCCTGGTTAGTTTGACTGATTCTTTCTAGTTATATGATTTTATGAATTAAGAGTAAGTTGATTTTGGGTTATTTATGAAAATTATTGACCTATCATGGAGGATATGTGATTAGGTTAATTACTTTTCAATACGAGACTTTAGGAGCAACTGATGTTGTTTGGAGATAAATGTTACGATTTAACATGGAAGACTATGTGACTAAATCCTTCAAATATTTGGGTTTCAATCTTAGATTGGTTTACTTTGAAGAATTTTATGGACAAATTTTTTACCTAAGGGTCCTCGTTGAACTTTGGGTTTTGTCGGACAAATTTTGGAGGTTAAGAATAGATTTTCTTTTTATAAAGGGTTATCCTTTTCTGGATTATCTGATCTTGTACTAGCCTTTTTGGTTTTGGTTTTGGTTAAAGTCTAAAGACATGGGAATTATATAGTTCTCTTTGGTGGATTAGGTGATTCTCTAGAAGTTGATTATAATACTCTTAATATTAACAAGTCTTCCTAAATACTCGTCTTTTGGAGAAAATATGAGTTTGTTTAAGGAATCTAATAAAAGTTGAAAGTCAACATGATAAGTGATTATCTTTCCTTATGAATAAATTCCTCAATAAAAAGTAACTTAAAACAAAAAAAAATTTCTATTAACTTTTCCTACTGGGGAATCAAATATCGTTTAACCCATCACAAGTTTGTGATTTTCTTATGGTTAACTTTCTCCTAGACATGTTTACTGTCACTCTCCATCAAGAACATGACCCTTTGCTTTTTCTTCCATGTCCATGTTTTCCTACACGGAATCTTATTAGGGGTTAACTCGGGTGACCTCTGTACTTATCTTTCTTTATTTTAAAGTGATTTTTTTACCGACTCTAGTTCCGATGTGGGACTTTCAATGATGTTTCCAAGCTCAATTTTAAAAATTGCGAGGACGCAATTCCCAAAAGGGGGGAAGGATGTAACACCCCAGGTAAATAAAGAATAGGACATTTTCATATTTATCCATATTTGTGAATAGAATATTAATATGACTTTAAAGGGGACGCTATGCTCGATGGCGTACCCAACACGCAACAACGAGTTTCTTGGGAATCTTACGTTGCACTCTAATAATAAAATAATATTATTTTCAATGGTAGTTAACACATAGCCGTTGTTTTGGCGGGAAAGGATAGAAATAACTAAAACATGATTATATATGTTTTTTAAATGTTTTTACTTTTATCTAATAAAATATAAAGGCTTAAAATACGGAAAGAATTCAATTTTAGGCGTATATGCCCTAGTTTTCACTAAAGGTTCACTTATCGCCTTTTGATGGCGAACCATCATTAAATATAGTTTTATTCACTCTTATACATTCTATTGGACCAAATAAAACTCTTCTTAAGAATTGGGACATCAAAATTTACTTTTTGTAAATTTTTGGTATCTTTCCAATAAAGTTCATTTTTTAATGAATAGTGTAAAATGTTGTATTTTAATTCAAAACATCTTTTTAATATAATTTATTTATATGATTAGATTATCTTTTGAATTGGTTTTAAAGTTAAATTAGAATATATTTTTACAATTAAATCCAATAGTGGTCGTTGGAAGTAATTTCACTTTGAAATCAGACTTAAACTATTGTCAATCTTTTGATACTTATTGTTTCATAAAAACATGTTATTTGCTCTGATAGTGGGAATTAATTATTAAATTAATTAATGTGACTTATATGTTTTGAATTTTTTAAAATAGACTTCATTTTTGAATTCGGAATATCAAATATATCTTAAGGTGAATTTTTGGGATTTTTCTGAAAAACTTCAATTTTTGATGAATAGTGAAACCACTAAGTGGTACTTATAAAAACTGATTTTTCCATTTAAATGAAATTTTGCCATCTTTGTGTTTTTAATTTCAAAAATCCGACATACATGGTTATCATTAAGAAGTAAAATGTGGTTCAATGGGATAAAAATAATTTTTTTGGTGAATAGTAACTTATTAAGTTTTTAATCGTGATTAGAGGTAATTAGTGTAGTTTATGGTAAGAATAATGTTTTAATAAAATAAAATGACCTAGACACATGTCCTACCCTCATTTGATGTGTCATGGCAGACCAATACAATCCATGGGTCAACTTGGGGACCCCATGGATCCACTTTGGTTGGGAAATGACATAAAAATCTTTTTATTTAATGTTAAAGTAAAGATGACACAAACATGAGATGTTTTACTAAAACAATTTTTACATGGGGTTATACAAGTCATATTTTTTACTATAAATAGTCATTGGAAAAGATAAAAAGATTTCCTACATCATAGTATTTTTTTTATAATTTTTCTACATTAAATAAATTAAATTATTTTTGACATCATGATGATGCAGTGATGGCCTCATTATTTAAGGATTTAAATAAAATGGAAATATAATGTAATATCTAAGACCTACACATGTCCAAAACCTATTGGATGAGTGGATTTCAAAACATTATCATCTTATCCTAAAAATACATCAATGTGGGACCTTTAAAATCCGAAACTCTTTTGAAAATAAAGTAACATTTTGTAACTTTACAAGAGTGCCCCACCTCTCCTCTTATAAAAGGCCCTCACCTCTACCTCTTTAACCACACTCCCAAAGCCTTTGGCTCGGCCAAACCCTGCCCATTTTGTCTCTAAACTTCCCTCTCTTACTCCTTGAAGCCTCACTTTGGGAAGAAGTCTTCCCAGGGAAGCCTTTGAGCTCAAAACAAAGGGAGTTACCCGATTTTAAGGTAATGTGTTCACTTGAGTCCTTTTCTTTTATTTTGCCTCTCCAACCCCCTAAACTCTTTTTATTCATTTCTTTTATAACAACTACAGTATATTAAATATACTAGGATGTTTTTATAATAAGGATTCGAGCTACACTTACACACACCTACATCTAATGGTTAACGAACATACTGTTTCCGTGGATGGTGAATTTATGCCTCCCGAAACAATGATTGTTCAACATTCTTTTAACACCTTAAAAGGTGGCCATTAAGATGTCACTATATTTATATATGATATATAATATTTTTATGTTTTCCTTAAGCTTCTTTATTTTCCTTTTTGGTAATACCTTTATGGTTTCCATTATGGGTAAACGCGATATCTTCATTTAAGGAAGTGCGGACTACCGCCCCCTCAAAGTGATTTGATTCGTTAAATACCATATGTGGGACGAATAAAGGATGGAACTATGATATTATATATTATATTATACTGGAATTATAATATACCTTTATATAATTATAATTCCATTCTATAAAATACGAAATAGAAATGAAAGTAGCGTTCATGCGTACGTACGGCTTACCGTCTCCATGAACGGTGCATTTCATTTCTTACATCTAAATGATTATGTAATATTATAAATACATGTATATTCTGGATATATATGATATATATTCTATCCAAATCAGAAATTTCATTCTGGATATAAAGAACCTTTGACCACACGAACAACATGTAATTGTAAGAAATCCACTTTCGACTTAAGAACCAAATATCGACAAAACAAACATTATTAACTTAAATGATTACATAATGTTTATAACATGACAATAAGTGATCTAAAAGGAATACTGAACTAGAAAAAGGTTCTTAATAAAGTGTAAATTAACTCAAGTTTATTATTCAGGACGTTAAAGAATGATCGATTCAAGTCAGACCCGAGGTAAGGGATCCTACTCCTCTCTTTCTTTTTAAGTACACTCTTTTATGACATTCCTTTTAAAGCTCATCCTTCTTGTTATTGGGATGTTATTTCATATTAATATTAATTCAATTTTTATGTTAATGTTATTAGAGACCCTATTCTCTCTCATCAATCCATTTTGGATGTTTTGAGTGGCACTGTTCGGCTGCCGAATTTTTGTAAGAGATCTAACCTCTCTCTTTCTTTTTAAGTACTCTCCTTTATGTCACTTATTTTAAGCTCCTATTTGTTATGTTGGGGGATGTTCTTTTATATTCCTCTTTCTATAAACATTATGTTAATACGATGAGATACCCTATTTGATCTCATAAATCCATTTTTGTAAGTTTTATGTGGCGTCGTTAGGCTGCCGAGTTTTCGTAAGGGATTTTTCATCTCACTTTTATTCCCGTGAGATTTATGCTACATTTGCCACAATTTCCTTTGAGTGGTGTATGTACTGCCCATTATTCTACTCTTTGTGTAATATACTTTCGTTTATGAGTATTTACATCAATGTTGTATTGTCCTTCTTTCACGGGGCGTATGTTTCGAAAGATACCCATGTCGGTAAGGGAACCTTTCACCCTCCTCCTTTTAAAAGACTTATTTTGTTGGGTCTTTTGATTTACATATTGTTATGTTGGTATATGCTCTCATATATCCTTATTGATGTAAATTTTATGTCCAAGTGATGAGATACCCTTTTTTTTATGTGACACCGTTAGGCTGTCAAGGGAACTTCTTAACCCAATTTCGATTTCTTTGGGTTCAACATGTAGTTTTTGAATATGTCATCCTTTGAATATGTGTGAATGACCTTTGATTATTTTACACTTAATATCCACTTATATTTTGTGTATTATTTTGTCACACTTAATTATGTAATTGATTTATCCTTAAACCGAGGATACCGTCTTTGTAAGGGACTTCGTCTCAATCTCCTTTCATTGAGGCATAATCTGTTTTATACACAACCTTCTTTTATACAGTGTATAAACCCCTTTGAATTTTACGTTTATTCAAAAGGAATATTTTTTATACGAAGTGTTTATTAAACGAAAAAAGGGAATGTTTTTTTCGAACCTATGCGGCGACAATGACTTCTCCGCCGCCATGACCATTATTTGAGTTTCGGCTTCCTCTATAAGCCATACCATATTTTTAAAAGAAAAATAAATACCATGTTTTACTTTTCTTTTATTTTGGTATTGAAAATGGTTTTCATAATGTATTTATATCAATGTGTTGTATTGATATCTTGTTATTGAAAGGTGGAAATGTTATGTTTCCTTTATGCATGTTTTATGTGATAAGATTATGTTATGTTTCTTGGGCATTGTTATGAAGACGGGTGGTTCCGTGATAAACTAAGGGCGGGTGAGACCGATATATCTCTCCAATGCATTGGGTAATGCGAAGGAGTTAAACGTTAAGGTTTATCTGAATAGATTTATGGAATATATTGTGATGGGTATTCCAAACATAACCAAGAGGGTTACTCCCTATGTAAGAATGTTATGAATGCCTCAAGTTACCTTTATGTCTTATGATTTCTATGATTTATTCATGGTTTGATGAGGTATGTTAAAGTGCCTATGTTTTATGGGTAAAGTATGATTTCATTATTATGTATATATGAAATCATGTTTCCTTTCCATATTTTTATAAACCTTACTGAGCTTTTTATGTTCATCCCATGTTTTTGAAATGTTTTTCACAGGTCAAGGGAAAGGTACATGATGTGATGATAGTGTCAAGGATGTGTCAAGAAAGAATCTGTGTTTTATTTTAAATATGTTCCCATTGATTGGAAGAATGAATATTGTCTTTTATGTAACCACTTTGTTTAAATGTGGAATGTAATTCAAGCTTCATGATCTAGTTCTCTAAAACTCTAAACCTGAAAAGATCCTCAATGTGTAATCTTGTAATAACTCAAGATTAAGTAAGGTTTAAGGCTGGGGCCTTATAGGTAATGCGCGATCATTGTCATTGATAACTTTTATTTTCTATGATATCAAAGTGGAAACACATAATCAAATTGGAATGTCCAATACCCTTCTTATGGGGATAGCAACATGTCACTAGGATCTTATGGGATAAGGTGGACATGCCAGGGTATTTTATGAGGTCTTGAGAACCATATGAGAGATTTTCATAAATATCAATGACTGAAAAAGGCTTCAAAATTTTTCATATATGCATCACTTATGTTATAAGGGTTTTGGATTATTTTCAGACACTCATTACTTAAAAATTCATGTGACTCATAGGAGCTCATCTGGAAACATTCATATGATTAGAGAGTGTCTTAGATGCATTCTCTAGAACAAGGTGCCTTGTAAAAGTGGTTCTACATGATCTTCAGAAGATCATTCATTGTGCATGACCCATTCTCATGACCTTTATATGGTTATGAAATTGCATATCCTTTGGGAGTTCATGCGATCTGTGTGATTTAGCTATCTTCTTTTTCGTTTCATTACAGAGAAAATAATACCCTTACTTCAGGTTTTTATTCCCTTATTGATTTGTTTATTCTTGATTGGTAGGCATAAATAATTACATTGATAATGAGTGATAAAATAGAACAATCCACATACTATACAAGGTTAGAATATTTGAACACATTAAGAGACTGGCATGTATTATTATTTAGTGGATTACCTAATAGTTTTGAAAGACATTTATAGATCAATGATCTCTAACCAGTTGATGTAGTGACATTCTAGAGTATAAGGAATATCTTTGTCATCCATTATGTGGGAGAACCAATTGTAAACTAGTTATGTACAGTATAAATAACCATTTGGTAGATTATAAAAATATAAAGTTGTATTTTTTGATTCTTGGGATATATACTTTTTTATTCACTTGATTATTATTATTTATATTTGTGTCTTTGTATTGACTGAAATACACCAAGGATTACAAAGTCACATTGGGATTGAACCTTGTAAAAGTTCCTTATGTTTCCATGTTGGAATTTTTTTTACTTTTATTTGGTGTTTTGTGTCGGGAATTAATATGCCTATCCATTCATATTAACTAATTTAGAGGTTCAAATATTAACTGTGAAAATTAAAAGAGAAAAGAATTTTGTAAAACAATGTCACACTAATTCACCCCACCCCCCCCCCCCCCCCCAAAGTGGATACATGGTCCTGTTGGGGAATTTCATGTGGTATCAAAGAAAATATATAATCCCTTTAATGGGATATATTTTATTTCCAAATTGTTTTAATTATTCATGTTATACAATGATATTTGATGAATGTTTTGAATTTACTTAGACAGATAAAGTCATTTTTATCCTTTCAAGGACAAACGTGGAGGTTTTAGCTAAAATCATAGAGACTAAGCAGAAAAAACTAACCAATAATTATATAATTATCTATGTGGATAAATAGGTTACACCTTTAATTGAATGTAATAATAGTCATTGTTTATCTACTAAATCATTTTTAAATCATAATCTTAAAGAATCATGTTCAAACTATCTTAAATATAACCCTATTGAATCACATAGTAAATTATATTTTAAAATAAAGGATTATATAAAAAATACTTGTTCAATTAATTGTATAAATATATAAATGAGTTTAATAAGGAGATATAGATGATAAAACACAACTAGAGTTGGAGAATGATGGGGTGGAGATAGAATTAGGGGATATGTTCCAAGTGTTCAAACATATCATCAAAATGGTTGATTATAGTGATAACTATTGTTATTATTCAAATAAAAATTCTCCATCCAGAAGATTAATTTTAAAAAATAATTAATTATAAATTTAAGTATTGTAACATCTATGAAGGGGTGATCCATGAATTGGAAGAAACTTAAACTTATATAATTAATGTTATGAATTATCAACTAAATGTCAAAGTGAAAAAGGTAAAATATCATGGAAATACCTTTAATGAGATGAGAAATATGTATGAAGATCACATTAAAAATTTTAATAGATAATGAAAAGTCAAGATGAGATTAGTTAAGAATGAAAATAACACCCTCATTTTGAAGTGTATTGACTGAAAAGTAAAACAAATAAATATAAAGATAATGGAAGTAGATAATTCTAGACAAGATGAAATATGAAAATCATTCATGCATGATTATGATAATATTTTTGTTTTAATATAGTATTATATTAGTGTAAACAATATCTTGACATTATATAAATTTCAATCTTCTACAAACTCAAGGAAATAGGTAACCCATGTCCCATAAATTATAGTTTATACTAATTATATTTCATTTATTAGAATATTTAACAAATTAAATTTTTAACATGTACGGGTTGATAAAAATTGTGAGAAATCTAAAACTACATAAATGGTTAATGTGATCAAGGGAAGAAGAAATGGATCTCTAAGAAAATATCAAAAGCATCTATTGAGTTAAATATAACAAATAACCAAAGCTTTTCAAATTATAACTAATGATAAATGAAGAAGTTTTATTATCTATTTATGGTGTCATGAAAGGTATGTTCACAATTCCATAGACTATTGGTATAGCATTTCAATCACTAGATCATAAAAAAAATATTATTCTAAGGGGGATATATCTGATGTGGAGAAAAATATGGCTGAGTAAAAGAAAAAAACATAGAATAGGGAAAATATATCTTCAAGAATATATCTAAAACCATCATAAATTTTTGGTGTAATTTTAATTAATGTAGATAAAATAGAGAATAATTATATTACACATCAAAAAATCATGTAATATATGTGATAAATCAAGGAATATATTAAAATGTGAAGAAATAAATGAAAATGAATATGGGCCTCCCTTTTGGGGTAACCATCTAATAAAAATTGATAAACAAAAGAATCCTAAGAACAATTTCTAAAAGGCTAATAATCTAAATAGTATATTATTATATTATGGATTAAAATTCCAAATATTGGCCCTTTATAAATAGTCCATGAACACTAACATATGAGGAATCAAACTAAGGAAACCAATAAATCAATCCCATATAAAAATAAAAGGACTGGTTTTGTAGAAGTTATCCAAAAAAATTATATGTTTTCAAATAATAGTGACTCAAATATTTTTGTTAAGTCACATGGAATATTACATCAATTTGTACATGTAAAAAATATTTCATAACTATTTATACAGATCATTCAGATGAGGAAAATAAGATGAAACAATCACATAAAAATGAAATTGTTTCTAGTTGATTTAGAAAAACAAATTCCATATTAAAAGAATATAGTTAAAAAGTAGGAAAAAATACCAGCCCATAAATTCCCATCTTTTTAAAATATAAAGAGGGGAATTTATAAAGAGTTCTCAGTGCATTTAAGCTATAAATAAAATGTTCTTTAGGTTTTTAAGATACACCTAGCCTTATTTTTCTTATTAAGAAGAAAAATATTACTCACTTTATTATCATATGTTCTTTTTTTGTTTTCATATTGGGAATTGAAGGTGATTCATGAATGTGGAGAACATAAGGAATGTTTTGAAAATTTTATACCAAGAAGATAAATTATCATAGAATGATTTGATTGTTATATCCATGAATCCTTACAACATTTCAAGTTATATAAAAGGAAAATTATAGATAATTTTAAGAAAAATCGTCCATGATAAATATATATAGAGTATAAAACTTGAGGGGTTGGATTTATAAGATTCCAAATAATATTATATTAATCAAAATATCCATACATGTCTTATAAAAATATTAGTTTTGATAATCACACATTATCGTAATTTTTTTATTGTATCAGTTCTGATTGTTAAGTAAGAGTGTATGCTGAGATGAAAGTTGTCTTAAAGGGGAGGAATATGATTACATGTGAATATTTTTTTATTTTTTAGTTTAGTTTATATCATGTAAAAAATTACCAATAATTTTTTTAAATGGGCCAAGGAAATAGAAATATAAGTTGGTATCACATGCTAAAGAGTTCAATGGATAGATTTGATGTTTAAGTTTTCTATTCTTGTTTTCTACTCTAATCATTCTCATATATACATATAATTTATTACATTATGAATCATATCTTAAGAGAAATGTCATTTAAACTTTCCCTCTGGGGTATTAGTTTTAACTAAGGGGGATAATATGAAATCACAAATTATGTAAAAATAATAAAATTAGAATACCATTACAATTCCCTTTCAACAATTCATTATTTAATATTCATGTGGGAATTATATTGAATTTATATATTAAATTGGTTGAATGGACATGGGTATTGAAAATAAAAGACAATAGGGGAGATTGAAGTTCCAAAATGGATTGAGATAATGTGAGTTTTAATTATTTTATCTTTTTTCAACATATTATTAAGATGTATTGTCAATATGTGATGGGTTTTTATAAAGTGTAAAAAGAGTAAATTTTTTTAAATAATCTATGATTGTTGAAGAGAATAACAAAAAATGGGATTTATGAGATTAAATGAGATATATTAGATAGATATAGAGTCTCTATGAGTCATATATATTATTTTATGTCATAATTCATGCCCATAATGATCTATTCCTATTCTAGAAAGGAAGGTGATGATGTTGTAACATCTTGGAGTTCTTGGATATATAAATTCAAGTAATATTATAAAAAATATTTTATTCTTTTAGTGTCCATATTTTAATAGACTAATTAAAGTTTAGGATAGAAGATACAAGAATTTTTTGTAACATTTTCTTGGTGTGGTTCATATATGGCTATATTATGAAATAATTAATCTGGATAACATTTATGAGAATCCATCCTTGTGATATCAAGTGTGAATTCTAATATAATAGATGGATAATATCTATTGAAATATTATTTGTGAAATATGATTTTGAATATGAGAAGTTGTGATGTCATGATGTTTCATGGAAAGACACAAATAGGCTACACGTATGAAAGAATATGAATTTTTAATTTTATTGAAATTTATCCAGAATTATTGATATATTTCAAAATGAATATGATATTTTTTGAGATTTTTTGGAGTGATTAGATATTCCCTGATAATTTTTGAAAACATTATTATCTAATTTGAAGAGTTTCTGGATTTCTAAGTAGAATTTTATAATTATAAAAGGTATGGAATATCTATATTTTTCCGAACAGAATAATTGGAAATATTGGTATCCACCATGATGCATAAGATTCTCATGATGATAGAAAATAATCTCTATAAGTTTATGATGAATAAATAGAAAAGTTCATAGAAGTTACATTGTGATATGTTATGTATTTAATATGTTATGTAATTTTTTCTTATTGATATGTAATATATCCTAGTTTATACATAAGAAATTTTTTGAAGCATAGAGTAAAATATATAAAAGTCGTTATTTTTAGTGATACAAAATATATTTGAATAAAACAAATGATATTTTAGGAAATTATCACTAATATATGGAAAAGAAAAAGACAATAATATGATGTAAAATATATTCATATAATTTTTAATATATCACAAATGATACATGAGATTTTTTATAGTGAAAATTTTTAAAAATATTATACCCACTTGGATGCGTAATATATTTCCACTGATATATAATACATTCAAATTCATGTGTAAGATATTATAATAGTGTATAAGATTCTCATGGGAAAATATAAGATATTATTTATCTTTTATATGATATTGGTTCTTGTATAAGTGATATGAAAGATATTTAATTTCATACTTAAATTGTATTAGTTTAAGAAATTATGAGTATTATAGAGAATAAAGTTAGATGATGTTGATATGTTCATCACGGTTTAAAGTATCATGATGCCTATTATTGGGCCATGATTCCATTACATTCAAATTGATTATTAAATCAGAAGTAATTGAGTGGATATTTCTGCAATAATTTAAGAATATAAAATAGAATATTGCAAATAATTTATGAATATTGATGTATAAATATAGTTTATGGGGGTGAATGTGGCCTACAGATATTTTTCTAATTCTTGTTAAGAAATTGTTTTATAAGAAGGATAATATTTTGATATCATGTGGAGTTGTACAACTTGATTATATCGAGAAATTGAATTAGAATATTAAGAGTATAATGGTGTTAAAATTAATGGGATTTCTAAATTCAGAATACAAGATTTATATTCATGTGATTCAGAGAAGATAAATTAGAAGAATACTAATAGTAGAATATGTGGTGAAAAAAATAATCATAAGAATAAAATAATACTATAAAATTTCAAAATATCATTTTTATTAAATAAGAAAATAAAGAGAAAATTTTAGTTGGGTGAAAATATAATACTATTGTGTACCCTTTTATAACCAAATATGGGAGATAAAAATGAATAAGGATAAGAACATATAAAGACCCATCCTAAAATATCTGAATATCATAGAAACAAAAGATGAATAAGATGAAGTGAGGATTAAATAGAGAGACCTACAGGAACCATTGATGTTTTTTATCAACTATCTAAGTACTTATTTATATTTAAGATCTAATTTGATTTAATATCATAGTTATAAGTAGTGAATTATTCCAAAAAATCACACCTTGTATGAGTTCCAGAATTTTGGATACTTGAAGATACCAATGTGCATAATTTTTTTAGTATATTATCAACTAAATTTTGAAATTTTATAATTGAGGAAAAATATATTTCCATTTAGTTTAGTGATATCATGTATCATAAGGAAGATACTTTTCAATAGTGGTTTAAGAGGACACATTGTAAACTTTCAGGATCCAATATAAAGATCCTGTAAGGATACAGTAACATATTGGGTTACTATTAAGAATTCTCTAAATATTTTCTTTTTTATTAAAAATATTATCATTCTGGATACATGTATATCACAATTCACCCAATCATAGTAAAGAGTAGATACCCATAATGGAATTGAACCTTGTAAAAATACTATGTGTTGTTGTCTTGGTTTATTTCCTACTTTTCATTAGGTGTTCTGTGTTGGGATTTCATAAGTTTATATATCAATCTTAACTAATATATTGGTTTAATTAATAACCATTTTAATTAAATGAGAAAAAAATTTAGTAAAATAGGGTCACTCGAATTCACTCCCTAATCAACATGGTTTTACAATACTATTGGGGATTTTTTAGTGGTATCAAATATAATATATGTTCCCTTTAATTAGATCTATTTTTTTCATGTTTTCTTTTTTTCAATCATATTATAAGTGTATATTTTAGGAATCTTTTTAGCTACAATAGATGGAGAATTCAGTTTTGAGCCCCATCAGTATAGACATGTAGGTTTTAGAGAAATCATTAAAGAAGATGTGAAAGAAAGAGGCAAGAATGTTGAGAATGATCTCAAAAGAGAAAGAGGGTACAAAACTAATTTAATGAAATCAATTTTGTTATTTAAATTTAAAAAAAATTGAATCATCCCCTTATAGAATAAGGTTCAAGCTATGATAAGTAAAATCCTATTTAAAAAATTAGTGATTATTTCATTGAATTAAAGAATTATTTGAAAATTTTCACTATTTAACTTTTCACATATGGTATATTTGATTATAAAACAATGTTAAATATGATATGTATTGCGGTAGAGAATACATTGTCTATGTAGTTACAAGTGTGAAAAAATATCATCAAAAAAGTGGAAGTTCGGGAATAAATTATTTTTGTTCATTAAAGAAAAATACCCCATTAAAGAAGAATAATTTCAAAAACATTATGTGAAAGATGAGGTAAGTAAAGTATATAAAGTTAATATTTTTTCATATGAAGAAACTCAAAAATATTCCATGGAAGTGAATAAATATCAACTAGAGATGAAGGCTACAAGGGCATAAGATCTTGATAATTCTTGTTAAGAAAGGTTTTATTAGAATTAATACACATTTAAAATATAAAGAGAGAATTGGAAGTAATAATGAGATCATTGGAGGATGAATAGAACACCCTAAATTTATGGTGTCCTATATTATAATTAAAACTATGTAATTTTGAGGAGACATAGCTAATACTTCCCAAGAAGCTAAAATAAAAGCATCTTTCATTGATGATTCTGGTAAAATTAATTCTATCTAAAAGGATCATATTAGTGTAAGGAATATATTGAGATCATTTAATGATCCATCTACTACAAACCCAAAATATCTAACCCATGTCCTAGAAATTTATTTTTTAGTAATAATGTTTCTTTTTATCTAAAAAACACTACAACATAAAGAGTGGTTGTGAGTGATAAGAAAATTAATGTATTAACAATTTAAGATCAAAATATGCATTTTTTCAAAAAATACCAATTTAACAAAGATATATAGATTAAAATTAATGGAAAATTAATAAATAATATTGTCCATTTTTGGTGTTGTGAATTTTTTGGACACATGTTGATAGACTTTTGGTGTAACATTTCAATAACTTTAGGATAATGTCTACAAGTATCAAGGTTTAGAGTATCTAATGTAAAGATAAATCATGTTGATTAGAATGAAAGAATATGAAAAATATAACATTTATCTATCATTAATTGATTTGAAATCTTAGATAAATTAAATGGAAATTATAATAAATGTTGTACCAATGGTAATTAGTGCTAGTATAGATAAACTAAGAATGTATAATGAGATATCAATGTAAAAATACCTCAAATAATTACTATGAAAATGGAAAATGATTATGGGCCTACTTTAGGTTGTATGAAAGTGAAGAAAATTATTAAACAAAACACACTCATGAACAATTATAAAAAGGATACTACACCAAATAGTATATTCATCTATTATTAGATAAAAGGTCACATTATTGACCACTTAAAATAGGCTCAGATTATCAACATTAGTGGAAGAAATTTTTGGAAATAAAGAGAATCAATATAATAGATAAATAAAATGATCTTATTATTGGAATACATCTAAGAAGAATAATTAGATGTATCTTTTTTAAAATATCACTTAAATATTTTTTAGAGTCCATGTTGAAAATAAAAGCATGTTAGACATTTAAAATAGGAATTCATGACTATTTGTATAACCCAATTATATAAAGAAGATAAAATTTAACAATTATAGAAAATGAATGTGATTTTTTAGGTTATTTAAAATATTCATATATTCATGTGTATAAGATTATGAAATTTATGAATACATTACTTCCCATAAATGATAAGATTTTTAAAATCAATACAATATCACACATGAAGATTTTTTACACCATTGGAGTTGTAAATAAATGGGTTTTTGGGTTGATAAGAAACTCTCGACCAAATTTATCTAATTAAGAATAAAATAAAGACCCACCATATTAACATATCATCTATTATTGTATTTTTATGCATGGAATTGAAGGTGGTGCATGAATATATAGAACTTGATGAATGTTGTGACATTTTACAATAAGAAGGAAAATCTTACATGGAATGATTTTGTGGTTATTATTATGTCTCTTTGTAAAATTTCTAGTGGTATAAAAGGATTATTAGATATCATTTTAATTAAAATCATCCATGATAAATATTATTATATTGTGTCCCATAAACAAGAAGTTGAGTTGAGAAGATTCAATTTGATATTATATAAATCTGGAAATATGTACAGATCTTAAAAAATGTTAAGGCATGATAATCATACATTCCTATTATTGTTTATACTATATAAAATCTGATTATTAAGAGGCAGGGTATATTTAGATAGAATATATATTGAAAATAGATAAATCATCATTTAATTAAAAAATATGTAAATTAAGTTGATTGTAAGTGATAAATTACTTGTTAAATCTATTTGAGTATCCCTTAGAAATTGAAATCTAGTTGGTATCATATTTTGAATGGTTTTATAGATAGCATTGATGTCTGAGATATCCAATCACGCTTTCCAGACATAGTTAGATCCTATAAACTTAGAGTTGATTAATTTATAACCAATTTCATAAGAGAAATGGGATTACACACTTCTCTCAATTGGTTCAGGTCTTACTAAAGGCAAGAAGTTGAAATATAAAATTATGGGGAAATAATTATATGTGTAGAAAATCCCCTTTTCCTTAAAAATTTGCATTTATTATTAATAAGGGTAGAATGATATTCACTTATGAAATTGAATTGGTTTGATAAAAAGGGGTGTTGATAAAAAATACAACGGTGTATATTGAATTAAAAAAATGGGTTTTCATAAATAGAATTCTATTTGTTTTCTTTTTTATCAATATGTTAATGATGAATAAAGTAAATATATTTTGGGGGTGATAAAGATCCTAATTATACAAGGGATTCAAGGATCCCATGATTTATAAAGAGAATCATGAAAATAGGGATTGAAAAGATCGTTAGAGATATGTGATATAGATATATAATTCTTATGGGACCTATATAGAAATATCTAACATGGTATATGATAATAAATATCTTTTAATGTACTGGATAATAAGTGGATGAATCTAATTCTACATGGAGTTCATAGATAATCTGACTCAAGTAAGATATAGAAAATATTTTATTATTTTAGTGTTCATATTTTAATTCACTCATAAAAAATGAAGATGGATGATGAAATAATTGCCTTCAATATATTTCTTAATTAGTCGGAGGGTTTGATGTGTTGTAGAATTATTGATCTTTCCAATGTTTTTGAGAATCCATCTTTGTGTTATCAAACATGTAGGATGATATAATAAATTGGTAATATCTATTAATCGATAATTTAATAAAACTATGTTTAATATTAATAAGTTATGAAGTAGTGAAATTTCATAGAAGGAATAAAACAGGGAAAATATATTCTTAATGATGTTTTTAGAATTTTTATGAAGAGTTTTTAAAATATTTGATATGTTCCTTAATTCATTTGAGTTGTATGGAGAATTATTTTAATGATTATAGATTCCCTTATAATGATTGATGAGGTTATAAGTTTCTTTGAAAGAACATTGAGTTAAATATGGAAAATTGAAAATGGATGACATATATAGGTTCTTTATAGAAATATAAGAATTGGAAGTGTTAGAATAAACTAGGATACATAATATTCTTATGATTACATGTATGAATAACTATAGGAGGGTGTTGAAGATTTCTAAAATTTCTTGGGAGTTGCATTATGATATATATCAAATTTCATATGATATATATGGCTTTATTATTGATACATGATATATCCCATTGTATAAAAGAGATATTTTTTGAAGCATGTATAGAAATATAGAAATGGAAAGATATTATGGTGATTCATAAGATAATTGAAGCATACAAAAAATATTTTCTAATTTTATTACTCAAATCCAACAAAGGAAAAAACTATACTATGATATATACGATATTTGGTTCATTCATAATATATCATAGATCATATGGAAACCTTTATAGAGTAAGAAATTGGAAAAGTATCAAACCCATTGCAGGACGTGATATATTCTTTTTAATAAAAAAGTTATTCAAAATAATGCATAAGATATTATAAAAATATGTAAGATTCTCATAAACATAATAATATATTCTTAATCATGTGTGAGATATTAGATCTATTAGATTTGATACGTAAGATATTTCATTTATTATAAAAATTTTATCATTTTGAGAAATTTTTAGTATTACATAAATTAAAGTTAGACAATTTTGAGTTGTTCATCATGGATTAAAATATCATGATGATGATTATTGAGCTATGATTCAAGCTGATTCAAAATAAATATTAAATGAGAAGGAATTATGAGGATTTTGGAATGACAATTCTGGGACATCAAATAGAATATTTCAAGTCATTTATCAATATAAAATATGGTATATTGTTGAAATTTCTGAATAAGGTTCATAGTTATTTGGGGAATACAAGTTAAGACAATTTTTTACAATTGGAGAATATACTTAAATAATACATAGTAGTTATATGTTAATCTATTGATACGTTGAATAATAATATTTATAAGATCATAGTGAAGAATATAATTAATTTTCTATATCTAAAATGTGGATATTATATTTAGATGATTAGGATAATATATAATAGAATAATAATAGATAAAAATATTGAGAACAAGGGAATCATGGGATAAAGTTGATAAAAAAATATTAAAAATAATGTGTGTAGAATAATGAGGGTAATAAAATTAGTGAGTCATTGATGTGGTGTTGTTTTATACACTATTATCATTAAAGATAGTTGAGAAGAAAGAAGAACAAGAATAAAGTGTGAAGACATTTCCTATGATATCTATATATTAAAAAATCCAATAAATAATTATAAGTAAGTATTTTAGTAAGATATAGGCAAGGACCATTGCTAATGTTTATCAAATATGTAGAGGATATTGATAATTGAGGACCTACTACAATTAATGATCATAATGTGAAAACTGAGAAAGTCCAAAAATAGTCATCCTAAAAAAATTAAATACATTATGAAACATAAAGACACTGACTTCCATGTTACTTTTGTATATTATCTTCTATATATTGAATACTTTAATTGAGGAATAAAATCTTACCAATCAATGAAATGAAATCCTAGAGTATTAGGAAAGTCGTGTTCAGTATTTTTTTGGAGAACCCATTTTAAATAGGGGAGATGCAATATAAAGATACTCATGGGATATTGTAAAATTATTGAAAATATGTAAGTATTTTTTATAGATATACTTTTTTATTGTCTTGATTTTTAAGGTGGATATTTTTTTTAGATAGGACCCAAACATATAAAAGAGTATGTATCCTCGCCGGTATAAAGCCTTGTCAAAATAGTTTGTTTAATTTATTTATTTATTACATTACATATGGTGTTGTCTATTTAGAATTAATAATTAGATCCATTAATCTTAATATATGTGAAGGTTCTAATATAATGAAAAGAAATTAACAGATAAAATAATTTGGTGAAATAGGGTCACACAATTTCACACCTCTATCTTTATGTAATTTTACCATCTTTTCTGGGAATTTCATATAAATTATAAATAAATCTATGATAATAAAATGTAAGCCACCATATCCAAATAAAATAATGATCCTATTATCCTCAAAATATATATCATGCCTTTTCAGTTTTTATTAACATTATTTTTCTTGGATTTAAAATTTTTCTTTATATAACTCTCTTGGTCAGTATAGAATTTCTACATTTTTAGTCATTTGAATGATCATCCTCAATGACTACCATAACCTTCTAAATATATTATTTTACCACTATTTATATTATCAAAAACATAAATCTAGTTATATTAACTATAAACCTATAATACTATCCTAATATGATTATTTTTAATTATTCTCTTAGATATCTCCAACATAATGATACCATTTTCAACTATTTTTGTAAATTTTCATTGTAAATTCTTCTCAGGATTCTATATAATTGCATTTAAATATAAACCATTAACCTCATATTAAAAATAAATACCCATTATTGTGACCTGAATGATAATTCCCATGAATATTTATATGATCCACCTAAGGATTGTAATCCCCATATGTAATATATAACAAATTATTAATTAATAACATCTTTTTATCCACTATATTCAAAGAATACATGTAGTGGAATGAAATTTCTCAGTACTCGGCTATATGATTTTTAGTTTTTCAAGAATAAAGTATTGAGTATAGAGGTGTATTATTGGAGTTTAGTTTAAAAAAATTAGTTTAGAAGAAATCAAGCCAGTGTGGGGTCTTTAATACTCCATGTTTTTCCTCCATCACTAATAGTGAACAACACATATTATAGTGATTGTTTTTATAGATGATAACAACTAAAGTATGGGTTGACCATTTATTTTATGGAACCAGATCAATTCCTACCCATGATAACATGGTTTATAAGAAATTTCCATTTTCTAATCTTTATTTGATAATGTGTTTAGTTGGAGTATCATAATATAATTGGATGTGTAACTAGGTAATGGTTGAGGATATATTTTAGAAAATTTTGGGGTTTAAGAAACACTATATCATTGTATTTTCTTGGTTTTAAGGAAGAATCGAAGGAAATACATCATGGTTTGATGTGGATGATATAGTTTTCATTAAGAAATATTATTTTAAATAAATTTCCTAGATATATTCATTGAGTTTTATTTTTTATGGTGTTATAGTTTCTAGATCATAGTTGACTATCTAAAATCATGACATTGTTTAATGAACCACACTGTAGTAATGTCTACTTAATATTTAAATATAAATTATGGTTCCTATATTATTTTATAAGGTTTTTTCCTCATAATCTTGGAAATCATATGTAGTTGATATGATCTTAATTATAGGTTTTAGAAACACTTATTGGATCATTGTGTTCATAATTTCATAGGATCAAAATAACATGATCTAACATACTATAATTTGTATTATTAATATTCATTTCTCTTGATAGTTATTCCCATGAGATTATAGTAGTGATTTATGTAATGATATAATGGGGGGTTGATGTGATATTTTTGGATTATAGATTATTTAGAGAATTATCTTGGGAACATGAATGTTTTATGACCAAGTTTCGTCTTTATTTTTTTTATTCATTATAATTTCATGTAACCACAAGAGATATCTTTTGGAAGTGTTTATATAAAAATCCATGAAAAATTCCTATAAAATATTTATTAATTTCATGTAATTTATGGTTTTGAACTATTTTGTTTTCATAAATGGGAGATAATTATTTAATTTTTTTTCAATTATATAAATGGAGGATAATGTTATGTGGGTTCATGCCTAGGGTAATTATATTTTTAGTAAATATAAACACATCAATTTATTTCATTGTTTAATATTGAATTCTTAGTTTATATGGCATAATGTGATTTTATTGATTGTAAGTTTAGTTTATTAATATGTTTAACTTTAAAATTCATTTATATATTGGTTTTATAAAGTTATATAAGTTCAATAAAGATCATATAATCTAAACCCTCTAATGCAATCTTTATACTAAATTATTATACATTTTACACAATAGAATTCAGATTATATATACACTGATTTTTATATTGTGTATATTGATTTAATGATTGAAAATTAACCCACCCTACCTTTTATTTTCTTCTATAATCTATGTAGATACAATAATTAATATGGGTATTTCATAGCCGTGTTTTATTGTTCTATGATGCAATGGATTTGTCTTTTAATGTATGTGTGTAATTTTGATTCTATATTTTAATTTTTAATTTATTATTTTTACCATGATTTAGTACTTTATTTACTAAACATATGATATTGATTTAATTAAGGAATAGTAATTTAATTAAAATATATGTGGGTTTTGGGAAATAACTAATATGTACATATAAGATCTCTGATTTTTATTTTCCTCATTCTCTTCATGAAACATGATTTGTATAAGATGGAAGTTGGTTTTCATTAGTGATAACATAATACATGAGTTTTAAAATAAAAAAAATCATTATTTTTGTCATAGTAATATTTAAAGGCTGAACATAATTTTAATATTTTAAATGAAATATAAATGTGGTAGTGGAAGAGGTCTTTGTGTGGTTTTTTGATGTTGTGGTATGGTGAGATCATTATGCATAGTATATTTTAGTATTTATGAGATATAATAACATAAGGAAATGAATGAATGAATTTAATAATATAAATGGAATTTTAGTTATGTTGTTAATGTTATAATTAAATAGGGTACAAAATAAATGAATTGAAGTGGTGGATATGATTATTATGTGGTAAATAAATTTTAAATAAATAGTCATATAAATAAAGGAATATATTAAAGTAGTAACTGGATTATGAGGAATGGATAGTTACTTTAAACAATTTTTTTTATTATTGGTTATAAATAATATGGAATTATAATTAAGATATCGATTTGATTTAAGTATTTTTTTTATTGTGTTGATTTGGTGTTGATTTGTTTTTTGATTAGAGGTGGATGTAGTTTATGTATGGTGTTGATTGTAGGATGATGGGATATTTATAGTGGTGGTAGATAGGTTGTGGACTCTAAGTTGGGATTATGTGTCACTGTAAATCATTTAATGTTTTTTATAAATTTAATAAAACCACCAAAGATAGGTAACTTGAAATATTACCATCTGAGGTTTTGTGCATTAACTAAACCATTAACTTAAAAGATATGAGTGATAAAAATATATATACACTACCCTCTCACATTCTCTATTTTTTTGATAAGATGGTTATTTGGTAGTGTTGATGGATAAGGTATTAGGTTTTGTATTTTTTTTATGGTATGTGGATGAATATGTGAACTGTAGTTGTGGTATACAAATTACGGTTGATGTACGTAGTTATAAGAAATGATGTGAGTTCTAGGATTCATGATGTTTGGAAATTATGGTGGCTAGATCAGTGGAGAATAGGATGTTTGGTAACACTTTTTCTATATTTTCATGAATCATAGTATTATTATATTGTATATGGGTTTGGATAATGGTTCTATAGTGAATTGGGTTTTTTTACCTAAGATGAGACACGAGTCAGTTTCACTATTTATTTACTCAGTCATTTTTTCCCTTTAGGGAATGAGAGTGTATATGCTGAAACCTACTCATTAATCTTGTATTCTAACCAATACTTCTATAAATTATTTTATATATTTACAATCTAGATTTAAAGAATGATATGGACCTCAAAACATCACATCATAGTGGTTTTTAACATTAAAAGATTTATAAATTTTAGCATTTGTTTGATCTTCATATTTTATTTATAGTTGTTCTTTTGTTTCCCATGAAATCGCATGCATATTATTATTAATAATGGAATTTCATTCTTTATTTATTTTATGGAGTATTTTTAACTGTTGTTTTCCTTTATTTTCTTGGGATTAAATAGGGTAATGAATACCTTATTTTGTGTTATATACTGTAAAGACCCGTAAAATTCAAGGGAAATTTTTTCTTAATTTTCTTTGGAATCTTACAAGAACGCGGTTTTAGACGGCACTTGATTCGGAGGCCCGGTGTGCTCGGAATTTCTATCCGAAGTTTAGCTCAGGTACGTTCAGTGAACGAACGAGCGGGAATTTCTAACAGTTGAACTGGTGCCCGGAATTGAATTCTGAGGGCACCGATGGAACCGTAGCGCCGGTAATTGCTTAGGAACACCTGTTCCGGAGTTGAGTTTTCACGAGAGTTGATGATAAAAATTGTGGAAGTTTATTTTATAATTATTCTACAATTTTTATTATTTTTACTCTAAGTGTTTAGTTCTTGATGGAAGTTGGGTAACCACCCAACCTCCCTTGGGAGGTTATGAGGGTGGTGGGGCCCACACGAACCCCGCCCATTCATATCCCCTAACCCCTCTCAACTCCCATTAAATTAAGATAACTTGTGAAATTTAATGAGGTGAGTTATGTGTGGTTAATTGAATTTCAAACTCTTGAAATTCAAAAGGTTAAGTTGTGTTAATAAATTAAGACTTAGGATTATTTTATTAATGTTAGATTTTATGCCACGTTGAGAGGATTTGGGAATCGTGAAGATCTTCTTCATCTCCAACGAAGAACATCTTCGACGAAGAATGTGAAGAACCCCTCGGACTCCGACGAAGAACATCGTTCTTCAACGAAGAACATCTCCGCCGAAGGACGCGGAGAACTTCTTCCATGACGTTCTTCTTCTGCGACATTTCCTCTTAGGACGCACCTCGACGACAACAGAATCGACGTTCGTTTTCCGCAATGCCCGAACTCCGCGACGCTCGTCTTCGGCGGCTCGTTGACGTGCACCGTTCTTGAAACCGAGGTAGGGGTTTTATTTATTTATTTTGTTCGTGAATACCAACTTGATGATCTTCGTGGATTAAAACCAATAGTTATCAAATAATGCGAGGGGACCGGACCACACAAACACGGCCGACCCCCCTCCTTATTTCATGTTGGTTCCTTTGTGATTTGGTACGGGAAGGCGTGGTGCCGTCGCACCACGCGGAATCATGCGAATGGAAATGTGTGGCGCCGTCGTGCCGCGCCGTGGAAAGAAGATCAAGGACGCGACATCGTCGCGCCGCGTCGAAGGAAAACCCGAAAATACCGCGACCGGTACCGGGGCCGCTGCGGAGGGGCGTGGCGCCGGACGACAAGGGTCGCGGCCGGTTCCGGGCAGCGGCGGAGCAAGGTGACCAGCGGCCGGACCGGGCCGCCGGCGTCGGAGCTGGAAGGGGACCGGCCATCGCCGGTCCCGTTGAGCAGGAACCGGCCGGCCAGGTCGGGTCGGCCAGAAGGGGAGGAGCCGGGGGAATTAATTCCCCCAGCCGGACTTCAAACGGCCCCCATAAATGGGTGGTCGCGGTTACACAGGGGGGGCAGCCCCCCCCCCCCCCCCTTGCCAACGGCTCGGCCTTCGGCCGAGCTGGAAGCGCGATGTGCACAGCCGGGACGGCCGCCTGGCCATACCGCCAGGTCGGGCCGCGCCCAGGCCGGGCCGTGCAGGGCCGGGCCGACCGGGGGGTCTCGGGCCGGGTCGGTCCGGGCCCGAAACCCCCGTTTTCGGACCGTTTGGGTTCAATTGCCCATAACTCGGGCTACGGACCTCTGATCGACACGCCGTCAGTGGAGACACGATCCTTAGAACGAGACGGTCGTTTCGGTATATCACACTCAATGTTTCGGAATACTTTGAGTTCGGCCGAGTTGGTTCGTACACGAAACCAACCGGGGCCTCGGAGCGGAAACGCTCATATCTTGAGCTTCGGACGTCCGATTGACGTGCTGTCGACTTTGTTGAGTTCCTCTTAGTGAGACGGATCTTTTGACATACTCCACCCGAGGTTTGGATGCATGTGGAGTACGGTCGGGTTGGTTTTGCCTTAAAAACCAACCGGGCCCCTGGGACGAAAAGGCCAATAACTCTCAGACCGGGCGACCGATTGACGCGCCGTCTGCGACGTTGAGTTCCTGTTGATGATACAGAACTTTTGGATACATCAACTCCGGACTATTTGTCAGTTGATGTATCAGCCTCTCGACTCGTGGAGCGGACCCTCCCGAACGAGCTTGTTGTGTGCGGGAACCCTAGAGCTGGCTGCGACTGCTACTGTGACGATGACGACTGTACAGAGATCCTCAGTGGATTCGACGGCGACGACTACAACACTCAGCGATCCTATATGGATCGGTGCTACCGATCCTGTGTGGGTCTGATCCTGTGTGGGTCAGCGCTCAGCAGTTTTGTGTGAGCCAGCGCCTACAGATCCTGTGTGGGTCCGATCCTGTGTGGGTCTTTGTGGGGGTTAGTACCTATCGATCCTTTGTGGGTCCGACGACTTAGATGGATCAGTGATCATCTCTATCGTCTTTCGAAGAAGTATACCTGTGTGAGTTGAATCCTGTTTACTTTCCTATGTGGATTGTGTTATGCTATCCTTTGTGGATTACGTTTTTCTTTCCTGTGTGGAATATGTATGCTTTCCTGTGTGGACTGGGTTGTACTTGGGCTCAGAGGTTGGAGCGTATTGGAATTGATGACTTAGGTATATGTATGGGCATATACCTAAGCGGTGTTGGTTGTACTTCGTGATTGTATCTTTCCTTTTTGGTTTATCCTTTTTGGATTTTGGGAGACCTTTGGGGGTCTCGGGGTCCCTACCAAGTAGCTTATACTCACCCCTGCACAGGCTATGCCCGCACTACGTTGTGTTGGTTGCAGACGACGGACAACGTTGATCGTGGTTGAGGCTTGCAGAGCAGGACGGTACCTGGAGGTGGACCATTGGGCGGGAGATACTCGGAGCGGACGGCGGGACCTGAGGAGCAGTGGAGCTATCTGTACCCACCCTTCAGGTGGGATTTCTAGTGGGCAGCTCAGTGTTACGGCTTTACTTTTCTGTTGTTGTTTTCCCTTTCGAGTTGTACTTTACTTTCAGTTTGGGTTTGTATACTGGCCCACTTACTTTTCCGCACTTCACTCTTATACCATCTTTTACTTAGTGTTTAATTTTCCGCTTGCTTACTCTGTGGTACTTGTTTACTTTACAAAGGCAATGCCTTCCCTTTTACCGGGATTTACACCTTGGTGCTAGTCACCAGCCCCTGGTCTATGGAAGGCAGGCTTGGGGTAGTCACGGCACGGGCCCCGAGGACGGGTCGTGACATATACCCTTGGTGATAGTTTCCAACCTAAAGAATATTGTAGTTGGACTTAGGGGAATACACTCAACTTTTATAAAAACACAATTGTGGTCATAATGGAGGTGATTCATCAAAGATTTATATCATAACCATGTTTTATTACTAGATGGAGTTTGGAATAAGTACAGGTGAGGATTGAAATGGTTTATTGGGTAATACTTTGTTCATGTTTATCATATGATGTCTGAAATAGAGACTTAACAAGACATAGATGGGCCATTTCAATCTAATACAAGGCTCTTGATTTTTTTATCGATCATACTTATTAAAAATTTCTCCTTTATTGGATAATTAGTTATGAAATGTATATGAATTATACATTTTTTCTACCATATTTGAATTTGGGATGATATCCAGGATGTTAAAATGAAAATAATTTCCTAAATTAAATGAAATGCATATCATGAGTTTAGTATTTTTTTCATGTTTATAGGTATGGTTGATGGATGGAGAACTATTTTAATATAGGATCGGGATGTGTTTTTGGATGTCTCAAAAGATCACGAATGAGATGAATATGGGAAATATGAGTCATAGAGGAAAACTTTTCATGTTATTTTTTGGAAGATTTAGTGGAAGTATGAAAGATATTTCTCTAATTATGATACATATCGGGGTTTTGAGATGACTGATATTGTATTTTTTTTGTTTTTTGTAAGTAATAGGCATTATATCCCACTAGTAATTATATTTTTTATAGTCATATAATAGATTTTATGGGTTATTTATCTAGGAACCCATGATGTGTTAGAGGATGTGTGATATAAATTAAGGAGTCTATTTTAGACCATTTTTTTGTCTTTGAATTTTAATGTATCATTGTGATAGAAGTTTCTCACCATTTGGCAGGAGAGATTGGCAGTGTATGAATTTTGAAAGTGTTTCTGGAATATTTTTTCTTACACTTCAAATAATTCTTCTAATGAAAAATCTATGGAATGATGCTTAGATGTTTCATTGAACTAAAATATCCATCATTAAGTTAGCCATTTCATGTTTTCAATAAATATAAAACTAATGAAAATTTATGAGGTGATTACTAAGACCATAGTGTGGATAGATTCCCCTCTTGAGTGAATTTATTATGATTTTCAAAATTTTAGGCCTATGGATAGAGGTTCTAATTTATTAAGATATTTAAGGTTTTTTCTTATGAGGAACAACACTTATCCCACTATTTCCTAATTCTACAAGGGGGGATATTTTTATATTTATACTATAAAATAATTCAAGGTATGTTATTTATAAATTGGTTTAAAGTAATAGAAATCCATATGTCTAATCTTTCCATATGGTCAGTATAGAAACCTAATCCTAACTTTCCTTTATTTTAAATCTTTTACATGATTAAAAACATTAAATTCTATAAATAATAATTACCCAATAACTAATAGGTTATTATATTAATTAACAAGCTACATAATAATCTTGTTTTACAAAACACTTGATCACTTCTTCTTAATGGAAATATACTAGACCATCATCTAGACATCTCATTATTAAAACTCAGCCTCAAAATCTAGGTATTGTAAACAAAAAAAAATATGAGAACAAATGCTCTATAAATTATGAATACACTTTTCATTAAGTATTATTTCATAAGAAAAATTAAAAAACATGAGCATAAGGGAAACATCATTACATTATGAGTGATAATAATAATACATAAATGATCATAAATACACATGGAATAAGAACTTAAATACAAAATGGAGCCACATGAAATCATAATATCTGTAACATATCTTAGAATATTTTAAAAAAATAATTGATTCATAAGATCATGATATCATAATGAATAACATCCTTTAACTATTGAAGAAATAGTAACAAAGACAAACATTAATTTCATGAGCCACACCATGAGTGGTCGTGCTTATTAAAAACTAAAATATACCCATGAAGACTTATCTCATGAGATATGAACTACGAACCAATGCATTGGTGGGTGATATAGGACCTCACTCATCCTTTATCCATACTTATGTGTGGCACTTAAAAATCATTCACTTTTCATATCATAAAGAACCTATGAAAATAAAATGGGTGTCATAAAAATAAAAAATATTAAATATTAAATTTTTATAAATAATAAATTTAAATAAAAAGTGTTTTACAAAACATCCAATTGTAATTCATTTAATTTAGACAAATAACCTATGAAACTAAAATTGTATTCTTAAAACTTATGAATGGTATATAAAATCATCATGAACTAAATGGTTTGATGTCAAAAAATTAATCACCCAAAATAATAAAATAATAAAATAAAAATATATGGAGAAACGTGAAACAAAACTTCAGTAGAGGTAGATTATTTTTTAATATAGAGAGGAAAATGAAAACTAAATTATGAAAATAACTTTCTTGAAAACATTTTCCATTCATCATTTTGAAATACATAGTTTTGAGTATCTTTTCAAAAATCCTCCATTGATTTTAATAGAAAGTGAAAGGAAAACAATTTATGGAAGTGTAATTTGATAAAAAACTCATTTCCCATATAAAAAATAGATAAAATCATTAAAAATGAAATACCTAGAAAAAAAGTTCAATAAGAAATTTTATAACTCAAAGAATGAAATTTGAGTTACCAAGTACCTTATCATTACCCCTAACTCCCATATAAATGATTGAACCAATTATATCATAAAAATAATCATCTTAATTTCCTATTTTAGAAAATTATTCATATATATTTATGTTTTTAATCTTCACTAATAATAATTATATTCAAATACTAAATTTTTATTTTCACTTTACAACATCATGTATTAATAATCATGATTGTTTTGAACTAGGTATATAAAAGTGGTGTTGATATTTATTATTATCTCAAATTTCATCATTTATAAACTATTAAAGTTTTCTTAATTGATGTTTTATAAAGAGCTACAGAGTTATAATTCCATTATTTTGGAGTTTTAGTCATTTTTCATGATGATAAAAATGGTGATAAACAATTTGTGGGTCATTCGCTGATATCGATGGGTTAATATATAGAGGTCCTTTTACTTTTATATTATCAATAAAAAACTATTTTAAAATTATATATTACTTATATAAATCATATGCACTAATAAAATATAAACTATAACGTGAAATAAAAGTTGTACACAAAAACTGAATGTACCGATGTATGGCGTAGTTTACACGTACTTATTGATGATGATTTCATTTTTATAAGGGATAAAGAAACAAGTAACATGGTTTACCATTTTATGAAATAAAATATGATATATTTATATATATATATATTATAAAAATTTATTTAATATTTTTTTGGACCATCTAGGTGAGGTGGTGATGGAAGATGAAATAGGTTTATTGATGGAGGTGGTAGTATGCATGTATGGATGATTAACGATTTAATTATTAATAAAGGAAAAGGGAAAGGTGGTTAACTATTATAACATAAATTTAATTTCATATAGGTATACTAATTATAATGATGTTATCAATTTAATATGGATTATTTTAATTTAAGGAACTAGAAGTTCACATAATAAAATAGAAATGAGAAAAGAGTGGTTATAAATTTATACCCCACTTCATAGATTATCTTCTTTAAAAGTGGGTTAAGTGAGTTATGGTATCAGGGGAAATGAAGAGTGAAATACCCCTTTTATAAGTTAAAAGGTATGCAGTATTTTTCTATACCAAAAATATTTTACAAACATGAAGTCTCCCTCAAGGAATGAAACTCCAAAATAATGAAATAATGGAGAGGGGAAGGGATAATTACGATCAAAGCCTCAACCACTCATCCACACACATGTTTTAAATAGTATTCTTGTCTTTCACTCTTAGTTAAACCCTTTTTACCCCTTTTTATTTTTACCATGGTAACTAGTTTTTAAAAAACTGGAAGATGGAGGCTTCTCTGTTGAGGCTGACCCAGATGCAATTCAACAACATCAAAATCTTTGTATGTTTTCTATTATGGGTCGAATTTCATATGAAAAAGGTGATAAACCGTGTTCGTATCATGATCTGAAACAGCATATTTCTAGCTGATGGGGTTTTATAAACTGGAAATCAATTCCCCTTAGAAGAGGATATTTACACATGGTTTTTAATTCTCAAGATGACCTTGATAGTGTCTGGAGACTAGGAAATCCGCAACTTAGGCCTAGTTTTCCTCGTTTATCAGACTTGGATTTTACTTTCAATCCAAATACTCAAAGGAGTAAATCGGCCTAGGTCTAAGTTAGATTTCATAACCATAATTGGTTCTTTTGGCATCTGAAGATCCTCAATGATCTCTCTTCTTGCATTGGAACTCCTCTAAAGATAGATCAAATAATGGTAAATGTTGATCTGGGCTTGTTTTCCAGGGTTTTTATTGAGATTAACATAGAAACCAAACCACCTCATTCTATCATATTCAATGGAAATGAGTATAAGACTGAGGTTAAACTAGAATATGAGAAATTACCGCCCTTCTATGACTTTTGTAATATTATAGGACATTCTATTCAAAGTTTTAGAGTGGTCCATATGGTCTCCAATTACAATTCCTCGAAATGGACAGAAGTGAACAAATATAAAAAGGATAAGGGACCTCCCCCTGATAAACCAGGGCCCTACATACAAAAAACTAGAAAATGGATTGTCAAACCACACCCTAAGACTGGAATTTCATGAGCTGAATTGGTGGAGGATCATGATAAAGAAACATAGGAACAATCCATTAGACACAACACCTAAAGTGAAACTCTTAAATTTCTAGAACAAACAGACCTGGATACCCCAGAAAAAACTTATGTGGTGTATTCACTTGTTCTGAGAGATGAAAATGAACCTAACCTTGTATCACTTGGCCCAATGTTGTCTAAGGGTAAGAGGAACCAGAGTGTGATTGGGACTTTTTCTGGGCCTCACTCCTTACTTCCATCCTCATTCAATGCACAGACAAGCAATTTTTTTGTTGTGCAAGGGGATGGACCTCCTGTTAATCTTCTGCTGAATCTGGAAAAAACTTCTCTAGAGGAAAAACACCCTAGCTTTACCATAACAAACCTACAATCCCCCCTTACGAATCTTCTCCCTCTAATAGGCATTTTGATGCTATCAACTTCCCTGATATCCCCCCTAAGGATATTGAGAAACCAGGAACTCTTAATTTCCCTTCTCAATCCAACTCTCAGTCCACAATTATATCAAATGAAGAAAAAAAGGACCTCACTTCCTAAAATGAATCAGTTTTGGCCCCCATTGAACCTGTTACAAATCCAGATTATGGTAAGAAGGCCAACCGAGACTCTGTTCCCTCCAGCAGACTTCTACCTCCTATCCCTCCTGTTCAAACTAATGTCATAACAGGAGATTCTAATAAGATTACTATTACTAAATTAAGTAAATAGGAGAATCATTGCCCACCTAACAGAGAATTTTCACACATAAAAACAAGAGGGAAAAACTCTGGAGGTAAAAATAATGGGGTTTCACACCCCAAAAACCAGTCTTAATGCATCTTTTGTTTTAGAATTGTTAGGTTATTACAAACTCTGATGACCTCAATCTGTTAAAAAGGCTCATCAGCATTCATCATCCTAAAATTCTAGAAATTTATGAACCTAAAACTCATTTCACACCTAGATTCTTGCATATTTGTAATCTTGTATTCTCTTTCTTAGGATCTTGTAACAACTACAATTTCGTTGAAACTCTTTGTATCTTCTTTCACTATTCCCTTCAAAATATAAATTTTTTTAGTATTGCTAATCAATATTTGACATGTAAATACTAATTTTATAACATAGACATCTTCAACACCCTTGTTTATGATAAAAATAATTATTAGGAAAGAAGACCCCTTTGGAATGAACTCTCTCACCTTAATGGAAAAAATCAGCACCCCTGTATTTTGGTTGTTGATTTCAATGCCATTATTTCTCCTAGAGAAAAACATGTTCCTTCACACTACAATATCATTTCAAAAGAATTTAAATCCTTCATAGAGGCTAATAATATTTCTGAAGTTAATCTCATATATTCCAAATTCACCTGGTATAGACATCATTACAATTTAATCGTGGAAAGAAAATTTGATAGATATTTCACTAATGACTCAGCCCTCGATAAATGGGATCATATTTTTAGCATTATCCTCCCTAAACTAGCTTTGGACCCCCATCCTATCCTGGTCAGTTTTGCTCAGAATTTTCAAAAGAATTTTCTTCCTTTTAGGTTTAATATTGCTTGGTCCTCAAACCCAGAGTGTGTTTCCTTAATTAATAAAACTTAGAATAACATGTGTATCCCTAATGATTCTTTTTCTTTCACTACTAAATTAAAAAATCTCAAACTTATCCTCAAAAAGTGGTGTAAATATAAATATGATATTATTGAAAAGGAAATCCAATTATTATAAAAAGAGCTTATTGAAATTCAAGGCAACAACTATACCACAAGTTCTGTTGATGATCCGCAAAATGAAATTAACATCTCTTCCAAATTACTTTATATGCTCAACTTTAAAGATAACATCAAAAAGAAAATTGTCAACACTAAATGGCTAAATGATGGAGATAGAAATACTAAATTTTATAACTCCATTAAAAGGGTTAGAAAAGCCAGTAGGCCCCTCTCTTGTCTAAGGGGTGGGGTAACCTCATTGATTTAGATGAAGGGATATGTTGTTTCTTATTTTTGTGAAATTCTCAATGGCCCTAATATCAACAAAGATCTCTTGCCTAATGTCATCTGGAATATGGTAATTGTTGAAGAAAACCATCTCCTTAATTGAGTTCCCCTAGAAAATGAAATCAGGGACACTGTTTTCGGACTTAATCCTGATAGTTCCCCTGGGCCTGATGGTTTCAATAACGGTTTTCTTCAAAAACATTGGGATGTCATTCATAATGATGTCTGCTCTATCATTAGAGCTTTCTTTGACAAAGGAATTCTCCCTGATGGCTTAAACTCTCAATTCCTTACTCTTATTCCCAAAGTGGAAAATGATGATGAAATCCATCTCTTCAGACCCATTTCTCTTTTAAACTCACTATTTAAAATTATTACCAAGATCATTGCAAACGGAATCTCTAACATTAGTAATAGAATTGTTTCCTAGAATCAATTTGGCTTCATCGATGGTAGATCTATACAAGACTGTATCTGTCTCGCCTCTGAATCCTGTAATCTTTTAAATAGAAATTCTAGAGGCAGGAATGTTTCCATTAAATTAGATATCACTAAAACCTTTTATACTATTGACTGGAGCTTTATATTTAAAGTGATTTCTAATTTTGGTTTCAATGACATTTTTATCAATAAAATCAAAACTATTTCCATCTCGGCCCATATCTCGATACTTGTCAATGGCCCTTATAGAGGCTACTTTAAATGTTCTAAGGGGGTCAGACAAGGCAATCCTCTCTCTGCCATCCTTTTCTCAATTGTAGAAGATTACCTGAGTAGATTACTCAATCAAGCTATTGAACAAGGAAGGATCAAACCGATTCTTTCCTCTAGAAACCTAAACGCCCCATCCCATATTATCTATACCAAGATTGTAACGCCCCGACCCCAGCTACCCAGAGTCGGTGCATTACTTCGTAACATTGGCATGATCACAAAAGATCAAGTCTCGAAAGACTGACTAGTTTAGTAGCCTTGGAAACACTAGATACATTCATAAATGTTACATTACATCATAAAGTGAAAAACTAATAACAAAGTCTTCATAGTCCACACTCATATCCTCTTCTGACTATCCCTGCAGGTCATTCATAAAAAACTTCTTCACATCCTGGAAAATATTAAAACATTGAAAGGGGTGAGCTCAGATGCTCAATAAGGATAACAATATAGCGGAAGCTTTCATCAATAAACATAAACATTTAAGGCAATGTATAACTAAACAAAAGCCTTTTAAACATGAACTTCAACATAATATGGCAAAAGTAAAATGAGATAATTCCATTCACTTCTTCACATGGATATTCTACTGGTCGAATAATCACATGCAATATCAATAACCACTTTCATAATGAGGGAATGTATAATGCCATACATTCTGAAACACTTTGTCAAGGCCTCGTCCAAGACGTCTAAAATGATTAAGGCCTCGGCCAAAACCATAAATCAAATTGGGAAAGGTCCTCGGCCAATTCCACATCTAGTTGTCTCATGAGACCTACCGATGTAATTTTTTAGAAGATAATTATGTTTAAAATTGCTCAAATATAATCCAGTGTTTTTCTGAAAACATTACGCAAGCTTCTGAAAACAAAATAACTAATTCTGAGACTTCTCGACTAATTACAGGTCATGATGGGTCCATGCCCAATCCCTTCCTATCTACCACACTCGAGAGTCGGGTTTTCTAAAAACATTTTTAAGCTTGCGTTAAATAAGTATACATTTGCACTGGATTTTCATATATTGGAGAGAAATATCTCTTTTTTGAAATCATTTAAAAATCACATAATTATAAAATAAAACCTTTTGAATAAACGTAAAATTCAAAGGGGTTTATACACTATATAAATGAAAGTTGTGTATAAAAACAAATATGCCTCAATGAAAGAAGATTGAGATTAAGTACTTAAAAAGATCATTTTTAAAATAAAATAGATCTATTATGTGTATTCACTATAGGTACACATGAAGAATGTAAAAATACCAAATAGGACATAATAATATCATGACATAATTTGAAAGTAGAAGATTAACCCAAAGAATAGAAATTGGGTTAAGAAGTTCCCTTACAATGATCATTTTTTAAATAAAATAGATCTATTATGTGTATCCACTATAATTACACATAAATAAAGTAAAAATACAAGATATGACATAATAATATCATGACGTAATTTGAAAGTAGGAGATTAACCCAAAGAATGGAAGTTGGGTTAAGGAATTCCCTTACCTCGTGTCTGACTTGACTCAACCGTTCTTTAACCTCCTGAATAATAAACTAGAGTTAATATATAACTTATTAAGAACCATTTTCAATTTCATTATCCTTTTTATATCACTTATTACAATGATATGAACATTCTGTAATTATTTAAGTTAATAACGGTCGTTTTGTGGATCTTAGGTACTTGAGTCAAAAATAAACTTCTTATAATTACAAGTTGTTCATGTGGTGAAATATCCATTATATCCATAATTATATTCATGATGTAGATATCATATATATCATATATATACAGTATATACATTCATTTATAATATTACATAACATTTAGAGGTAAGAAAGGAAATGCACCGTTCATGGAGACGGTAAGCCGTACGTACGCATGAATGCTACTTTCATTTATATTTCATATTTAATGGAATGAAATCATAATGATATAAATGTATTCCAGTATAATATAGTGTATAATACCATTTACTCTATCCTTTATACATCCCACATATGGCATTAACGATTCAAATCACTTTAAGGGGGCGGTAGTCCGCACTTCCTAAAATGAAATTATCGCGTTTACCCATAATGGAAATCATAAAGTATGTCATAAATGAGAAATACAGAAGCATATGTAAAACATAAACATATTATATATCATATATAAATATAGTGACATCTTAATGGCCACCTTTGAAGGTGTTATATGAGTGTTGAACAATCATCGTTTCGTGAGGCAGAAATTCGCCATCCACAGAAACTGTATGTTCTTTAACCATTAGATGTAGGTGTGTTTAAGTGTAGATCTAATACTTCTTATAACAAAATCCTAGTATATTGAGGATACTGGTGTTGTTACAAAAGAAATCAATAAAAAGAGTTTATGGGGTTGGAGAAGAAAAATAAAACAAAATAACATAAGAGAAGACATTACCTTTAAATCGGGTAACTCTTTTGATTTAAGCCAAAGGATTCCTTGGGAAGTATTCTGCCCAAAGTTAGGCTTCTAGGAGTAAGGGAAAGAAGTTGGGAGAGTATTTGGGAAGAGTTTGGCCGAGCAAAATGGCTTGAAAGTGTGAATGAGGTGGTAGAGGTGGGGGCCTTTTATAAGTGGAGAGGAGGGGCACTCTTGGAAAGTAAGGAAATGTTACATTATTATACAATGATTTTCGGATTCTAAAGGTCCCACACTTATATAATTCGTGGATAAGGTGATAAGGGTTCGAAATATACTCATCCAATAGGTTTTTGACAAGTTTAAGCCTTGGATTGTACATTATCTTTTCATTTTATTAAAATCGTTAAATAATGAGGTCATCGCTGCATCATCATGATGTCATAAATAATTTAATTTATGTAATGTCTAAAAATTATAAAAAAAATACTATAATGTAGTAAATCTTTTTATCTTTACAATGATTATTTATAGTCAAAAATATGACTTGTATAACCCCATGTAAAAATTGTTTTAGTAAAACATTTCATGTTTGTGTCATTTTTTACTTTAACATTAAATAAAAGGTATTTATGTCATTTTCCAACTAAAGTGGCTCCATGGTGTCCCCAAGTTGACCCATGGATTGTCTGGGTCGGCCATGGAACATCAAATGAGGGTAGGCCATGTTTCAAGCTCATCTCATATTATTAAAACATTATTTTTACCTTAAACTACACTAATTACCTCTAATCGCGATTAAGAACTTAAAAGTTACTATTCACCAAAAAATTATTTTAATCTCATTGAACAACATTTTACTTCTTAATGAAAACCATGTATGTCGGATTTTTGAAAATCAAATCACAGAAGTGGTAATATTTCATTTAAACGAAAAATCAGTTATTTAACCACCACTTAGTGGTTTCACTATTCTTCAAAAATTGAAGTTTTTCAGAACAATGCCAAAATTTCACCCTAAGCTATAATTGATATTCCGATTTCAAAAATGATGTCTATTTTACAAAATTTCAAACATATAAGTTTCATTAATTAATTTTATAATTAATTCCCATTTTCACAACAATAGCGTGTTTTTAAGAAACAATTTATATCAAAAGATTGGCAATTGTTTATGTCCAATTTCAATGTTAAATTAATTCTAATGACCACCATTGTAGAAAATGGTAAAAATATATTATAATTATACTTTAAAATCAATAAATAGTATAATTTATCACTATAAATTATTTTTATTAAAAAAGTTGTTTTTAAGTAATTTTCACTATTCATAAAAAATTGGAAGTTCTCAGAAAATTAAAAAAAATTCAACTTTGGATAATTTCGATATTACGAATACAAAAATGAAGTCCATTTTGAAATATAAAATTTCTATAATTTTAAAAAGTGGTTATTACTATTCATAACGGCTACTTTGATTAGTCGCGGTGTTTTAGAACTCAAAGTTGCGTACAATGCAAGCGATCACATTATTGAATGAGAAGCGTATCATGGAAGCTCGGGGTGTTACATTCTCCCCTCCTTCAATAAATTGCGTCCTTGCAATTTGATATTTTTCTTTGAAAATAAAATGTTGAAAATAGAAAATACCTTTGTGGAAACCCCACATCGGAAATAAGGTTAATAAAATTTAGCCTTAATAAGAGGGAAATTGAAATAAGAAAGTCACCACCAAACAATGATCTCGATAAGGAGAACTTTGGTGTCAATTAGAGACATATAATTGGAGGAAAAACGTAAAAATTTGTAGGGAGTGATTGAGGTCATCAATCACAATCAACTGTCAAATTGAGGGCCTCAAAGCCTTCAATCTATGTTGATTTAAAACATCATCAGTTCAACAAGACATAAGGTATTAGGATAACACATTTTTTGTTTTAATATCCCTTTACTAAAGTTTAAGAATTAATTTATTCATTGAATAAGAGATAGGTATATATATATTTTTTCTTGACAATTAGAGTTTCAACCTTCAAATAATCTTTCACTCAAAAAGATAATAGAACTCAAAAATATCATACTTATCCTAATTGTATAAGGTTCCAAATGTTAACACATACCATTTAGATTAGTAAAATTATTTTGTAATAACCAAGGACTTCCTGTAGGCTAGTGGTAGTAAATAAAGGCCTGTCGCACTATGGTTGTGGGTTCGATTCCTACAGCTTTGTCCGACGCGACGGGTTATGCCCCACCCTGCAGGTTGTCCTTTTCCTAAAACTATAGTATCAAAATATTCCAAAAATAATCTTCATAAATTTTTTAACCTTAAACAATACTATCCAAAGATCAACTTAATCCACTTCAACCTTTATAGTTATCCAAAATACCTCTGTCCAGACTTTCTCTAAAAGGTCTCTTAATTCCAAAATCAATTGTAAACTCAGATTCCCCAAACAAAGTAAAGTTTCTCTTATTATCACAGACTAAAAATATAATTACCTTCATCATATTAAAACCTTACTAAAACAACAAGTACTGCAGTACAATCCTTATATATATCACATTATTCTAATAACCAGAATATAATCCATGAGTCCAAAAGCACCAATACATTAGTTATTCTGCTTCAACTGTAGTAACAACATAAGATTGTCCTTGATCCCTTGGCATTTTCTGGGGTAAGTTTCCCTGACGCTTAGGACATTCATTTGCATAATGCCCCATTTCCCAACAATTGTAGAATTCAACATTGATAGCCTCTTTCTTTCCCTTGCAATCACGCGCCTGGTGACCTTTTTCCCCACATTTATAACAAAGTCCCATTCCTTTTAGGCAAGTACCAGGTTGATTCTTCCCACAATTATCACATAATGGAAAATCCTTATTTCCCTTTTTCCCTTTATCTGTCTCTTGTTCCACCATTCTCTTCTTTTCTTGCTTTTTGTTGTCATAAGACTTAGAGAATTCTTTTTCTGTCTTGATAGCACATGAGACTATATCCTCGTATGTTGAGAAAGATTGTGATACTAAAGCTCGACAGAGAAAAGGTTTTAACCCATCAAAGAAACGATCAATCTTACTTCTTGGGTTACGTATATAATCTGCAGCATGCCTCGCTAACCTTGTAAAGTTAGCCTCATACATTGCGACATTCTCATCCTCCTTTTGTTTCAGACTCAGAAATTTCCTTTCCATATCTGCTCGATGGTCATGAGGAAAGTATTTTTCTAGGAAAATCTCTTTGAACTCTCTCCATTCCATACTTGATACTTATTCAACTTCCTTTGTATTTTGAATCAATGACCACCATTGATCAGCATCTCCAGTGAGGTGGTAAACTGCCATGATAACCTTCTCCCTTTCGCTACTCCCCAAGGCGTGGAATATTTTCTCTAAGGAGTTTATCCATTGCTCAGCTACTAACGGATTTGTACCCCCATTAAATGTTGGTGGTTGTTGCCTCATGAAGCGGTCTAACATTGATCCTCCACGTTGCGGATCAGGGTGCTCCATACGAGTAAGGTTATTATTCGTAACCTGAGTGAGCTGTCCCAGTATGGTAATAACTTGATCAGCACCAGTTGTATCTCCAGATCCATAATAATTATCTTGAGCAGGAGGGAAATCCATACACTGAGTGCGTGCATTGATACGGTTTCCATTCCTTCCACTAGGTGCCATTTCTATACAATGGCATAAACGAGGTTAGTTTATGAATTACAATGAATAATTCAAAACTTGTAAGATACTTAATGTAAATTGAACGGTTTATGGATATAATCCATAATCATAAGAATATTTTCTTTGAGGAAGTATATACTCATAAACACTACATAATGGTTTGTGAAGAAAATGAGAATTATCCTAAGAAAATACCTCGGGAGTGTCGTAACAAAGAGTGCAGCAAGGCCCGTTGTCGTGTACCAGTTCCCGTTCGAGTCTATCTCAAAGCGGTGTTTTCGGGTTTTACCCCTAGGTACATCTGTGCCAGAGCCGCCTCTACCTGCTCGTATCCAGACAGGGATGTATTCCTCGGAAAACTCACAAAATCTCTATAATACCAATATTCTAGGAAGTTATTCTATACTAATCATCAAAGTCTATCTTTGGGCTATGTGCTCTAATCAGAGTTTATCTAAATCTAGCTTCCAAGGTTAGTACTAAACTGCCTCTGATACCAACTATAACGCCCCGACCCCAGCTACCCAGAGTCGGTGCATTACTTCGTAACATTGGCATGATCACAAAAGATCAAGTCTCGAAAGACCGGTTAGTTTAGTAGCCTTGGAAACACTAGATACAATCATAAAAGTTACATTACATCATAAAGTGAAAAACTAATAACAAAGCCTTTATAGTCCACACTCATATCCTCTTCTGACTATCCCTGCAGGTCATTCATAAAATACTTCTTCATATCCTGGAAAATATTAAAACATTGAAAGGGGTGAGATCAGATGCTCAGTAAGGATAACAATATAGCGGAAGATTTCATCAATAAACATAAACATTTAAGGCAATGTATAACTAAAACAAAAGCCTTTTAAACATGAACTTCAACATAATATGGCAAAAGTAAAATGAGATAATTCCATTCACTTCTTCACATGGATATTCTACTGGTTGAATAATCACATGCAATATCAATAACCACTTTCATAATGAGGGAATGTATAATGCCAGACATTCTGAAACACTTTGTCAAGGCCTCGGCCAAGACGTCTAAAATGATTAAGGCCTCGGCCAAAACCATAAATCAAATTGGGAAAGGGCCTCGGCCAATTCCACGTCTAGTTGTCTCATGAGACCTACCGATGTAATTTTTTAGAAGATACTTACGTTTAAAATTTCTCAAATATAATCCAGTGTTTTTCTGAAAACATTATGCAAGCTTCTGAAAACAAAATAACTAATTCTGAGACTTCTCGACTAATTACAGGCCATGATGGGTCCATGCCCAATCCCTTCCTGTCTACCACACTCGAGAGTCGGGTTTTCTGAAAACATTTTTAAGCTTGCGTTAAATACGTATACATTTGCACTGGATTTTCATATATTGGAGAGAAATATCTCTTTTTTGAAATCATTTAAAAATCACATAATTATAAAAGAAAACCTTTTGAATAAACGTAAAAGTCAAAGGGGTTTATACACTATATAAATGAAAGTTGTGTATAAAACCAAATATGCCTCAATGAAAGAAGATTGAGATGAAGTACTTAAAAATATCATTTTTAAAATAAAATAGATCTATTATGTGTATTCACTATAGGTACACATGAAGAAAGTAAAAATAAAAAATAGGACATAATAATATCATGGCATAATTTGAAAGTAGGAGATTAACCCAAAGAATAGAAATTGGGTTAAGAAGTTCCCTTAAAATGATCATTTTTTAAATAAAATAGATATATTATGTGTATTCACTATAATTACACATAAATAAAGTACAAATACAAGATAGGACATAATAATATCATGACGTAATTTGAAAGTAGGAGATTAACCCAAAGAATGGAAGTTGGGTTAAGGAATTCCCTTACCTCGTGTCTGACTTGACTCAACCATTCTTTAACCTCCTGAATAATAAACTAGAGTTAATATATACCTTATTAAGAACCATTTTCAATTTCATTATCCTTTTTATATCACTTATTACAATGATATGAACATTCTATAATTATTTAAGTTAATAACGGTCGTTTTGTCGATCTTAGGTACTTGAGTCAAAAATAAACTTCTTATAATTACAAGTTGTTAATGTGGTGAAATATCCATTATATACATAATTATATTCATGATGTAGATATCATATATATCATATATATACAGTATATACATTCATTTATAATATTACGTAACATTTAGAGGTAAGAAATTAAATGCACCGTTCATGGAGACGGTAAGCCGTACGTACGCATGAACGCTACTTTCATTTCTATTTCATATTTAATGGAATGAAATCATACTTATATAAATGTATTCCAGTATAATATAGTGTATAATACCATTTACTCCATCCTTTATACATCCCACATATGGCATTAACGATTCAAATCACTTTGAGGGGGCGGTAGTCCGCACTTCCTAAAATGAAATTATCGCGTTTACCCATAATGGAAATCATAAAGTATGTCATAAATGAGAAATAAAGAAGCATAATTAAAACATAAACATATTATATATCATATATAAATATAGTGACATCTTAATGGCCACCTTTGAAGGTGTTATATGAGTGTTGAACAATCATCGTTTCGTGTGGCAGAAATTTGCCGTCCACAGAAACTGTATGTTCTTTAACCATTAGATGTAGGTGTGTGTAAGTGTAGCTCGAATCCTTCTTATAAAAACATCCTAGTATATTTAGGATACTGGTGTTGTTACAAAAGAAATGAATAAAAAGAGTTTATGGGGTTGGAGAAGAAAAGTAAAACAAAATAACATAAGAGAAGACATTACCTTTAAATCGGGTAACTCTTTTGATTTAATCCAAAGGCTTACTTGGGAAGTATTCTTCCCAAATTGAGGCTTCTATGAGTAAGGGAGGGAATTTGGGAGAGTATTTGGGCAGAGTTTGGCCAAACCAAATGGCTTGAAAGTGTGAATGAGGTGGTAGAGCTGGGGGCCTTTTATAAGTGGAGAGGAGGGGCACTCTTGGAAAGTAAGGAAATTTTACATTATTATACAATGATTTTCGGATTCTAAAGGTCCCACACTTATATAATTAGTGGATAAGGTGATAATGGTTCTAAATATACTCATACAATAGGTTTTTGACAAGTGTAATCCTTGTATTGTACATTATCTTTTCATTTTATTAAAATCGTTAAATAATGAGGTCATCGCTGCATCATCTTGATGTCATATATAATTTAATTTATTTAATGTCTAAAAATTATAAAACAAATACTATGATGTAGGAAATATTTTTAGCTTTCCAATTAATATTTATATTCAAAAATATGACTTGTATAACCCCATGTAAAAATTGTTTTAGTAAAACATTTCATGTTTCTGTCATTTTTTACTTTAACATTAAATAAAAGGTATTTATGTCATTTTCCAAATAAAGTGGCTCCATGGGGTCCCCAAGTTGACCCATGGATTGTCTTGGTCGGCCATGGAACATCCAATGAGGGTAGGACATGTGTCAACCTCATCCTATATTATTAAAACATTATTTTTACCTTAAACTACACTAATTACCTCTAATCGCGATTAAGAACTTGAAAGTTACTATTCACCAAAAAAATATTTTAATCTCATTGAACCACATTTTACTTCTTAATGAAAACCATGTATGTAGGATTTTTGAAAATAAAATCACAGAACTGGTAATATTTCATTTAAACGAAAAATCAGTTATTTAACTACCACATAGTGGTTTCACTATTCATCAAAAATTGAAGTTTTTCAGAACAATGCCAAAATTTCACCCTATGCTATAATTGATATTCCGATTTCAAAAATTATGTCTATTTTACAAAATTCAAAACATATAAGTTTCATTAATTAATTTAATAATTAATTCCCGCTGTCACAACAATAGCGTGTTTCTAAGAAACAATTTATATCAAAAGATTGGCAATTGTTTATGTCCAATTTCAATGTTAAATTAATTCTAATGACCACCATTGGATAAAATGGTAAAAATATATTCTAATTATACTTTAAAACCACTAAATAGTATAATTTATCACTATAAATTATTTTTATTAAAAAAGTTGTTTTTAAGTAATTTTCACTATTCATAAAAAATTGGAAGTTCTCAGAAAATTACAAAAAATTCAACTTTGGATAATTTCAATATTACGAATACAAAAATTAAGTCCATTTTGAAATATAAAATTTCTATAATTTTAAAAAGTGGTTATTACTATTCATAACGGCTACTTTGATTAGTCGCGGTGTTTTAGAACTCGAAGTTGCGTACAATGTAAGCTATCACATTATTGAATGAGAAGCGTATCATGGAAGATCGGGGTGTTAAAAAGATATAATTTTATTCCTCTAAGGTGAAAAAAATAAATATTAATAACCTCAAAACCACCATTTTTCACTATGAATAAGTGTATGGACAACATGTCAACTGGCACAAATCATTCATCTACTTTGGTAAAAGATCCCCCCCCCCCAATAGAAAAGGCCATATTATTGATTCTCTAGGGATCCAGAAGGGTTCCCTTAAATTCACCTATCTTGGTGTCCCCATATTCTAGGGCCAACCCAAATCCATCTATTTCCAACACAATTTTGATCATATTCAATGGAAACTTTCCTCTTGGAATGTTAAAACCCTTTCAATGGTTGGAAGATTTTGCCTTGTCAAATCCACCATTGTCTCCAAATTAGTCTACTCTATGATTGTCTATAAATGGTTGAAGGGTCTACTAAAACGTCTTAACATTTCTATAAAAAAAATATTTGGAGTAGAAGTACTTCTGAGAGAAAACTGGTAATGATCCCCTGGTCTACCTATTGTAAACCCATAGAGAAAGGAGGCATTGGTATAAAAAATCTTAAAACTTTCAATGATGCTCTCCAAGATAGAATCACATGGTATCTTATTAATAAAAACTCTCGCTCCATGAATTTCCTTAGAGCTCATTATTCTGATAAGATTAAGACTAGTAAGCTTCATTATATGACTTCTTCTATTTGGCCCTCGATCAGAAATGATTTTTCCTCCATCATGGAAAATTCTAGATGGATTGTTAGCAAGGACTCTACTCTTAATTTTGGGTTTGAAAACTGTACTGGCTCCCCCCTCATTTCTAAGGTGACTAATGCTTTCACCCCGATATCCACTAATAGCACCATTATGGATGTGTTTAACTATCAAAGTTTTAATTTTCCTGATAATGTTAAAGAGATTATCGAGAACTCCTCTTTCACAACTGATGATGATCTTTTGATTTGAGAACCTCCTCAAAATGGAATGCTTGACTCAAAAAACATTTATAACCACTAATTTTCCAACTCTGACAACAATCTAAGATGGGTTAAAAACTTCAGCAAAGCATGGTTAAAACCATCCCATCTTACTCTTATTTGGAGGATTGTGCACCAAAAAGTTCCCACTGATATATGTTTGAAATCTTATGGTATTAATCATTGTTCTAAATGTAGAATGTGTAATCAACTTCGTGAGGACATTAATCATCTCTTCCTATATTTTGAAACTTCTTCTATGCTTTGGCATTACATTTTTGATCTCTTTGAGTGCTGATGGATTTTGGATAACTTTATTTTATCCCAGCAAAAAAGGAAGGTTGACATTCTGGGGTCCCAATAAATAAGAAAACTCTTCCTCACAGCTGTTGCAGAGCTTCTTCACGTCCTATGGTATATCATAAATGATTTTATACTTAACAAAAATTCATTCAAATTAAATTCAGGTAAAATGAGGATTCTTATTGCTATTAGAGAGGCATCCTTAATTCAAAAGGACCACTACGACAACTCTGTTAAGGATCTTGAGATCCTTCTCCGCATTGGAGTTCGTGGAAACTGTCTGAAGACCAAATACACTATTGAAGTTTTCTAGTAGGATCCTCCTATTGGATGGATCAAAGTCAATGCGGATGGAGCTTCAAAACGAAACTCAGGACCCTCGGTCTATGGTGTCTTCTTTCGAGACCATCTTGATCTGATCCTAGGAAGATTCTATGGAAGCTGCAGTCTCTCTTCTGCTTTGGAGGATAAAATGTTGGGTGTTATTCATGCCATTTCCTTTTCCAAAATGCACACCTGGAATAACATTTGGATTGAGAGTGACTCTATAACCATAGTGCAATCCATTTGGAATGTTGTTGCCCATCTTGCTTGGACTCTCACCTCCCGATGGATTGATTGTCTTAACTCGCTCAAGAATATCAATTTCCTTGTCACTCACACCTACCATGAAGTGAACAGGATTGTCGATGGTCTTGCCAATATGGGAGTTCCTCATGAAGTCACTTGGAGGAATGACCTTCCTGCATATTTTCTTCTTCGCTATATTAGAGACACCAGAAAAATACATACTTATCGTCTCATGTAATTCCCCCTTGTTCTCCTTTCTTCTTTTTTGAATAAAATTTAGTGTTATGGACTTTGTCTAGAACACAACCATCTTTAAAAGAATTAAATATTAAATCAATTTTATTATATTATTTTTAAAAAAGTGATAAAAAATAATTTTAAAACACTAAATATATAATATATTATATTTTTTTAAGATATAATTTATGTTCTAAAATTTAAAATATGAGTTTTTAAAATAAAACCAACATCTAAAAAATTATAGTCACTTATAAAAACATATTTATCCTTATAAAACGTTTTCATGAATTTCCAATTCATACTTATACAATAATGATTTTATAAAAGTCATGTTATTAGAAAAAATTATGTTTTTTACTATTCACCTAAAAATCCATCTTTTTAGATAAATCTAAAAAAATAATTATAAATAAATATTTTTATGATACATTCAAAAATGAATTTCATTTTTTCAAATTTACATTAAAAAATTATAAATATAACTTTAAAATAACATCATAATGTAAGATCCCAATGTTTCGTAAGGAGCATTTCCATTTTATTTTTTGGTTTAACTCCATTTGAATTTGTTAATGGAATGACTACTAAGAGTATGAATAGTATCAGGATTGTCATGGGGGTCTTGGATAAGAAAAGGTGAAAATGAGTCCATCCAATTCACAGTTCATTATTAGCACATGGTTAGTACTAACAGTGTACCAGAACAATGTGCCATGGAGAAGGTGGGTTCAAAGTTTGTAAATCATCCAAGGGGAGGGTGAAAACCTTGCAACCATGGGTAGATCCATCCACAAAGCCTCTACATGGTTTTTCAAATTGTGTGGGATACCTATAAAACCATGTGACCTATCCCTAATATTTTACATAGGGTACTTCATGGTTGGCACACATTTTGGATAACCATACTGTTAAACTGTGTGCCTCTTAAAAAGTGTGGAATTTAAAATTTTCCCTCCCATACATTATATTATATTTACCTTATTTTCTCTTTTCTTCTTTTCTATAAGCCTTGTGTCCGAACCATGAGATGTACCCTATTACAAGGATCAATATTTGTTTATTTTTACAAATTTAGAGTTTCATATAATTTGAATCAAAGATCTAGGTGAGTATATGTGTCCTCTTTGTTCTATTTTCTAGATAATATTGGTGTCTTTGTTCCTATTATTCCAAATCTCATAAACCCTAATTTTTCTTGGGAATCCTTGGATTTTGTGAAATTTTTTGTTTTACTTCAAATCGAGGTCCAAGGTTAGGTGATCAGTTGACTACAAGCTTTATGTGGGTGGTCTACTTGATTTCTCACACAGTCTTGATGTTATTCATGTATATATAGTTGTGCAGTTTCACTTCCATGTTATGTATTTGTTTCCTTTAATAATAAAATTTTATTATTTCATTAAATGATGTGTGAAACCCTTTATATACCCCATAGATACTATTGATGATTACGATATCGGATCTATGGCCACCAATGGGATATGCCACCCCCTTGATAACGATGATATGAGTTTTTGAATGTATGATTTGAGAGTTTATGTGGTCAAATTGTTTTTGTGTGTGAATTAGGTTTGTTTTCATGGTATAAAGGATTTTTTTCTTAATATGGAAAGGTTGATGGGATATGGGATGATTAGGTTAAAATTTGTTAAATGGTTATTAGAATATGTCCATATAGTTAATGGTTTTTAAGAATGTTTAATGGTGGTGGTTGTGAATAAATGGTAAAATGGAATAGTTATAGAATTGAGTTAAAATTATTAAATGGAATCAACCATGGAAATGTTGATTAATTAAATGGTGTAACCATATTTTGTTTGTTTGGTAAGTAGGTCAATGATGATGAAGCTCAAGAAACATTGAATAATGTTATGGTAGATGTTTAACTAAGGATCCTCATCCTTTGGGTTGGACAGAATAATTCTCTAATAACTACTTATGCACTGCATGGTCTTGACCATAATGATGCTCTAGGACCCACTAATTAATTTCATGGTTTTGGGTTCTAGACTGATGCTCCATTCTCCTATAGTTGGACATGGTATGGGTACCTTGACTAAGGCTCCAAGGTGTAATGAATTATATTTAATTTATTGATAGATTCCCTTGTGACTCAATGTGATTAATCCCTTGTGATATATGGTTCAGAATTCCAACATGGGTCGAAGTAATTTTGGTGATTCAATTGATCGTGGAACCCAGTAGCCCTTGGTGCTATTTTGAAAACTATTCAATTATAAAGGATGTTTTATTTTCTACTTTCCTATTATTTATTCATACTACTATATAACCTTTCTTTTGATTATATATATCTTTAAAGACCATTTGTGATGTCTAATTTAGTTTTACCCACACCCTTCTTGGGTAGTCGTTGCTTCCCGAGAAGATTTCATGGTTGTGGGTCATAATAAGACAAAATTACCTATGTCAGATGGTTGGTGTGGGATTTGGGATAATGCATGGATGAGGGGAAAATCATGACCCATTTAGTGGATTATCCCCATATATTCATTTTTTACTTTCTTGGGATCATGAAACTTTTATGAAAACACATATTTATTGTATTGGTTTTTGGAAGATTACCCGGTTTGGGGAACTTATTACACAATGCATGTTTATTAATTATTACAACATTGGTTATTATTGAACTTGATTTCTTTTATTTTTCTACTTTTATAAAGTTTTATAATATTCTCATGTGCCTTATTATACCCTCACAACTAGTTAGAAACCTCTAGATATAAGGAGTCACACCTGAGGTCCTTTTTTGATCCAGCTCGGGGAAACAGTTTTGTGGAAACTAGGCCTAGATATTTCAATGTAGTGTCAAATTGTTTTTTTGTTTCTTTGCTATTTTTTGAACCATAGATAGGGAATTAGGATTTTATTATCCTAGTAAATTGTCTCATCCATGTTATTAGCTAACAAATTTGTGATATAAAATTGATGTTTTCATGGTGGTATTATTATTCTTGATGTTTTCCTATTATAGTTGGATGTTAATTCACCATGGATGATTCACTTATGATGTGGTGTTACTGTTTCTAATATTTTATTTTTTAGGTGATTTGTAATGAGGTTTTTATATGAATGCATCATGTTAGGAACTTGGGTATTTTTATGAAAACAATTAGATTAGGAATACATAGGAAAATCATGTTATGGTAGGGTTATAGGGAATGAAAATGGTTTTTTATTTCCTTGATGATTTATGGAAATATTTCTAAATAAGAATTTAAAATTGGCTAAATTGAAAATATTTTAATTGAAATGGTTAAAATGGTGTAAAATGGGAAGTTTTAATTTGAAATACTAGTTTACCCAAAGTTGACCATGGCCTAATATAGTGATAGTTGAGGGTTCCTATGATGTTAGTTGTATCTTTTGGGATAGTATATGCAGGGTGGTTTGTTTATATATAGTTTTGGACTCTCCTTTTTTATAATTTTAGAAGCTATATATTATGCTTCTTGATAAGTGTGATTGGAAATTTAAAGATAAAGATTCCACCATGATGACAGTTTCCAATAGGGAGATAGGAGGACATTGATGAGAATTCCCCATCGGCAGTAGTAAATGAACCCCCATTGGATCCGAGTGATAGGGAATAATGGAATTTAGACAAAAAAATAACTATTTTATATTTTTTATGGAAAGGTACTTAGGGAGGGATTCCCCAAGTATGCTTGATATGACCTAGGATTTTTAGATTCAACATCCCATGACATTTAACAGATAGGGTGTGTCTGAGGCATATGAGTTTTGGATTGAGTCTATCCATATGATTTTGGACAACTTGAATACTCCTCTAGAAATGAGGTTTAAGTTATCAGATAATATGTTATGTGGAATAGTGAAGAAATGGTGGGATATTTAGGATTGGGATGAGCAGTTACAGTGAGTGTTATGGAAGTAATTTCATTAGATGTTTCATGAAAACTTTTACCCCAGGACCCTGAGGCATGAGAAATATATTGAGTTTATATGATTGACCTAGGAGACTATTTCAGTGATTTAATTGGCTGGAAACTTCACTAACATGAATAATTTTTATTCAAAATTGGAATAGGTGAGGTACATACTGCAATACATTTTTAGGATGGGCTTAGTAGTGAGATTGATTCCTAGAAAAATATCTTCCATTTGAATAAGTTTTCATAGGTAGTAGATCGGGATCTCATTTATAAGGGGAACCTATTAGAGGCTTCAGTTGGTGGTTATATTCTTTTAGTTTAATGATCATGTGGTATTTAATATGATGGTATGAAGCTATATTATGAGACTTTCCCCCAAGGAGGAAGTGGATAGAGAGCTAAAGGAGAAAATCATCCTCATAGGGCAGCAATTAAGTTTTCTGCTATCAGTGTGGTGGGATTGTCACATGCATATTCACTATCCTCAACCACTAGTGGAGTGCCAATATTTTAGCAAGATGTATCACCTACAAAGTTTTTATAGGGACCCCCTACAGATTAGTAGTGATGGAGGACCCTGGTTGATACAGATCATTGGAAAGGGATCTTCTACCATATATTAGTCTGGCAGTTGGAGTTCTACCAAACATAAAAATTGGGGAAATAGTTTTGGAACATAAATATAAGAGTGTACATATCATTATGAAAGTATATCATAGATTACTTAGACTAGATCTTGGGGTAGAGGGATGATTCAACTATATGTAGTTCAGCATGCACCCATCGGTAGTGAGGTAGGGTTGTCAACTTTCTGAGGTATGATTGTTGTATCTTCTATGCTTTCTAGAGATTTTTTTGATATAGGATCCTATCATTATTTTATATCTTTTAAAATTTTGAATAGTTTGGGTCTAGTGGTAGAGTCTATTTTTGGGGATTTTTTAACCTACAAGTCATTGGGAGTGTGATCAAAGGGCATCTATCTGTATAAAGAGTGTTACCTTGAGGTTGGTTTGTCCATATTTTTTGGGACACTACCATGATTGAGTTGTCATTTTTTTACCTAATACTAGGTATATACTATTTGGTATTGTGTAAATATGAAGGGGAACATTCATGACTCATGAGGTTGAAACATATTTTAACTGTGGTGAATGTGATATCTTGGCAGGCCGTGTAGGGACAATTCTTCCACAATTGGGTGAGCTCATATCCTAGGTTTCTAGTATTATGTTTAATGATGAGTGAGTGGGGAATGATTTCTACCCTCTAGTGGTGGATTAGTTTTAGGGATTCTTTCTTGAGGAATCTTTAGGTTTACCACTTGAGAGAGAGATTGACTTCATGAATGAGAAAATTCCAGGAGTTGGGCTAGTTTCTATTATGCCTTATAAATAGAACCATTGGATGTTTCAAATCTTAATAATTAGTTATAGGAGTTATAGAATAAATGGTATATCCATCTGTGTATGTCACCTTGGGGTTCTATAGTTTTATTTTCTAAAATGATGATAAAACATTACATTTACATATCGATTATTGGAAGTTGAACTGGATGACGATCAAGAATCTGTATCTTATTCTATGTATCGATGATATTTTTTACTAGATGAGGGGTGATTTTTTGTTCTTCAAGATTGATCTGAGATTTGGGTATCATCATTTTTGTGTGAGCCCCTCCAATATACCAAATACTTCTTTTAGAAGCAGGTATGGCTTGTATGAGTCTGTCGTGATATCGTTTGGGTTAAGGAATGATCATACTATGTTAATGGGCTTGATAAAGGAAATATTCCACTGGAATGTTGATCATTTTGTGTTTGTTTTCTTATTGATGACATCTTGGTGTACTCTCAAACTCATGGAAATCATGTTAAACACCTTCACATCATTTTAAAAAAATTGATAGAGAAGAGGATATATTCTAATATTTATAAAATTCATTTTTTGGATCAACAAGGTAAGATCTTGGGTCACATATATCATAGGAATATGTGTTATTGGTCCCAATAAAGGTTCAATCTATTGTCTCTTGGAAGAAACCCATGAATATTTTATAAATTTTATGCTTTTTCGGTTTAGCGTGTTATTTTTAGAGGTTTATTAAAGACTTTATTTCTTAATAATTCCACTCTTGGGACTAAACAACATGTTTATAAAGATTGAGTGATCTAAGGCATGTGAAAATTACTTTCAAGTTCTAAAGAGACATTTGACCACTACATCAATTCTGATCATACTCAAGTCAAGTAATAATAATTCCCTATTTTTGATGTGATTGGGATCATAAATGGGGTAGTGAGGATATAGGTAGATTGGTTCATGGGGTATGGGTCATGATATTTGATTCCATATAAACATAATTATTTGAAATTCGATCTTGAGCTGATTTTTGTTGTTTTTTCCTTAAAATGTTGCTTGAATTATCTTTTTTTTGAGAGGTTTAAAATTTTTACTAATCATAAGAGACTCAAATATATCTTTTCTCGTTTATATTTAAATATCTAATAATAAAGGTTGGTCGAGTATATGTAATCCTTTTATTTCTAACTTAATTAAACACAAGGGAAATAAAACAATATTTCTAAAGAAAAGAGTCAGAAGATATAGACTCAAGCAGTTTAAGAGTCAAGTTCCGAGTATAAGATAATGTCCTTGTTCACTAAGATACACATAGGTGTTCAATAAAATCATGGAAAGCTGAGACTCATGTCTTTATCTATTGATCCCTATATTATGATCTATATAATGATGAGAAAATATGAGGATCTAGAGTGTGTGGATTTGAGTGAAAATTTTAAAGGGGTGGAGATACCTTTTGATTAGACTATCAATGAGGATGAGATCATCCATGTTTATGGATGTTTTATTGTACCTACTTGTATGAGGGGGTGCTGATATATGCATCACATGCCTCGAATAGGGTGGTTCACAATAGGTTGACCATGATGTACAATGATATTCATAGAAAGTATTAGTTTGTAGGAAAAAATAAAGTGATTGTTAGTTTCGTGACGCAATGCCACGCCTTTTAGTAGGTGAAGGTCAAGTATTAGTGGCTTTCTAGTCTGTTACTGCCATTATCCAATCCAAATTAGAAGTGTGGTGATGTTATTGTAGATTATTGGAAGACCTTTAGTGGAAAACTAGGAAGAATGATGTGATATGGGTAATTATGGATTGGATAAAAAATTGGCACATTTCTCTCCAATATGGTAGAATTTTACCATTGACCAATTGTGTGATTTATCGGTTTGGGAGATATTATGTTTTCATGAGGTGCCTCATAGTATCATTTTAGATAATGGTCTAAATTTTACATCATGATTCTAGAAATGACTTTAGAAGTCACTATGTACTCTGAGGATTTGAGTAAAACTTTTTACACACAGATGGATGGAAAATCAGAGCATACTATTTGGGTATTAGAGGATATACTAAGATCATGTGTCTTTTAATTTGGTGGGATATGGTAGAAGTACTTACATATTGTTGAGTTATAATATAATCAAAATTATTAGGAGAATATGTGTGGGTGTGTGTGTGTGGAAATATATGAGGCATTTTATGTTATTCCATGTCAATAATCTTTTTGTTGGATAGAAGTAGGGAAGTCAGAGTTGTTGGGACCGAGTCTCATGTAAGAGACATAAAAGCATGTTTATTTTATCCAAAAGTTAATTTTTTCATCATAGAGTGGATAGAATTATTAGGTTGATCGAAATCGTCAACATCTTTAGTTTATATTCGATGACTGTGTGTTCTATAGGGTAACCAATATTGGGTAACCATCCGATTCAGAAACAAGGCATGTTGGACCCCAGGTTGTGGGGACATTTGATATTATAGAGAGGATCGGACCTGTAGAATATCAATTGTCTCTTCCATAGTGATATAGTGTTATGAATTATGTTTTTAATGTGTCAAAACATATATATTATCATCCCAACACTTCTAATATGATTTATGTCGATGACATTGATCTTGAGGATGATGTGTTTTTTGAGGAGTGTCTGATTCGTGTTATGGATTTTAGTGAGAAAGTATTGTGCAGTAAGACAATGCCTTTGGTATGAGTGTTATGAAAGTATGGTTATGTTCAATAGGACACTTGGGATAGGTAATTTGATATTTGGGCCTAATGACCAAACCTTTTTACCTTGTAAGGATATTTATTCTTAGAAGATCATCTCAATGATTATATGTTATAAGGTTGGGAGGTTGTAAGATCCCAATGTTTGAAAAGTTATATTTTTGTTTTTTTTTGTTTAACTACATTTTAATAAGTTAATATAATGACACCCAAGTGTAGGAAATATCTTGGGAGTTTCTATGGGGTTTGGGATATGAGAATGGGGAAATTGGCTAACAAGTGCATGTCACACGGTTGGTGCAAGGTTAGTATTAACTGCTCTCTAGAACCATGTTCCCTGGAGAAGGGAGGTGCATGGTTTTTAAACAATGTAGGGTGTAAAAACCATTTGGCCTTGGATAGAGTGAAATTCATGTCCTATACATATTTTATAAAATCATATGGGATACTTGGATAAATGTACAACGTGGACCACCTCTTGGAGAGAGTGTACTATAAGGTTTGTACAGGGTTTGGTCAACCGTGTGGCCAAACTGTGCACCTCCTAAAAATTTGTGAATTTTCAATTTGTCCCTCATAACTATTATACTCTTTTCACCTGATTTCCTCTTTATTTAGTCCATATAATCCTTGTGTTCTAACTAGGATATCTACCCTCTACCAAGGAACAATATCCTTCGATTCATAGGTGATTGGAGTGTCGTATTGTTTAAATTGAAGATTTCGGTGAGTATATGAGTCATCTTATATCAATTATATAGTAGGATATTGATTTGGTTTTTCCTCTTCTTTATAATATCAAAACACCTAATTTTTTCATGGAATTGTTGGGTTTAGTGTAAAAGGTTGTTTTTGTTAGAATCAAGGGCAAAGCATGGGTGAGTTCTTTTCTATAAGATTGAGGTAGGTTTTTTACAAGATATATTGCATATTCTTGATATTATTCATGTGTATGTGTTTTTAAAATTTCTTTGTAATGATGTTTATTTTTTCTTTAAATAATAAAAGTAAATTGATACTTTAATTAAAGTGTGAAACCCTTCACAGACCCCTTCGAGTCTATTAATGATTACAAAATTGGACCTATATTAACACATGGTATAATGACCCAGCCTTAAAACATTACATAATCTTGAATTAAATGAATAATTCACATTGAGGATCTTTTTAGATTTATAGTTTTATAGAATTAGTCCATAACTATTACATCTCAAAATATTAAAAAGTAGACACTCCTACTCAACTTCCATATTTTTTCACAATATAATAACTCTTTAAAAAAATTATCCTTGTCTAGTTCTATGTTTTAGACAGCATGACTTAATTTTGATCCCATCCTTGACCCAATTATTCTTTAAGTCCTGTGAAAAACATTTCAAAACTTGGGATGAGCATAAAAAGATCAATAATGGATACACAAAGAAGAAAAACTGTTAGTTTTTTCAAAACAACAAGTAAACTATGAATACATAATCATAAGTAATACTTTTCACCTTTATAAAGTAGTAAATAATCTTTACTAAATAAAAGATCATTACTTACCCTTTTGTAACCAAAAGATTACCATAAAACCTATATAAGAAAAACACATAACATATAAAGGTTACTTGGGACATAAACATACTAAAATGGAATAACCATGCGGTCGACATCCACACTCATCAATAAATGGAATATCCATATGGCCGACTTCAATACCTAATGCATTAGAGGTTATAACGTAACCACCCATCCTGGTTTTCATGGAACCACCCTTCATTTGTTTTATCACGTTCCCACCCATCAAATGTCCAAGTACCATTATAAAATCATAACACATAAAACCAATATAAAGGAATGAGAAAATTTCCACATTTCAATCACAGTATATCATTTAAATATATTGACATAACAAATCAATTATAAAAACCATTTTCAATACCAAAATACATAATAGAGTATATGGTATTTATTTTTCCTTTTAAAAACATTACGGCTTGTTAAGGAATCCCAATATCAAGTAATACTCACGGCGGCGGAAAGGTCATTTTCACCAGGAACGTTAAAAGAAACATTCCTTTTTGTTGTTTAGTAAAACACTTCGTAGAAAAGTATTACCTTTGAATGAAATGAAAAGTCAAAGGTGTTTATACAGTGTATAAAATAAAGTCTTGTATTAAAACAAAATATGCCTCAATGAAAGGAGATTGAGACGAAGTCCCTTACAAAGACGGTATCCTTAGATTAAGGATAAATCAATTATGTAATTATGTGTGAAAAATATAAATACACCCAATATAAGTGAATATTAAGTTTAAAACAATCATAGGTCATCCACACATATTCATAGTATGACATAATCAATAAGTATAGGTTTAACCTAAATAATTGAAATTGGGTTAAGAAGTTCCCTTTCAAAAATTTGATAGCCTAACGGCGTCACTCTAAAATTTAGAAAAAAAAAGAGTTAATGAGAGAAAAAAAGGGTATCTCATAAATTGTACATAAAATTTACAAAAATAAGGATTTTGAAGAACATATCCCAACATAATAAGATGTGAATTAAAAGACATAACAAAAATAATCCTTTTAAAAAGAGGAGGGTGAAAGGTTCCCTTACCGATTTTGTAACTTACGAAATATACAACCCATGAAAGAGGGAGTATAAAATGTTGATGTATATACCCATAAATGAAATTATATTACAAAAATAGTTGAATAATGGGAATTAAATGCACCACTCAATGAAGATAGTGAATAATATAGTATGAATCTCATGGGAATAAAAAGTGAGATAAAAACCCCTTACCTCATTTTAATAAATCAATTCGTATGACCAAAAGATAATAAACACCAAATAAATCACAGAATACCATGAATATAGATAAAATAATGATAAAATATATCAAATGTCAGTACATAATACACCACATGAAATAAATAAGTGGTTAATAATAGAAATATCATGGAATTAAAAGTTAGATAAGAAATCACTTACCTCGTGTCCGACTTGACTCGCTCGTATGTTCCTTGTTCTTCTTGAATTATAAAATTAAGTTAATTTATACTTTATTAAGAACATTTTCAAGGTTATAATTTCTTTTATATCACCTATTACCATGTTATAACCATTATGTAATCATTTATGTTAATAATGGTGGTTTGTAGATATTTGGTACTTGAGTCAAAAGTGAACATCTTATATTTACAAGTTGTTAATGTAGTAAAATATCCATTATCTCCAGAATAATATTCATGATGTAGATATAATATATATCTTTTAAAAATACAGTTACATCTTAATGGACATCATGATAGGTGGTAGGAGATAATTGAACAATCATCATTTCGTGAGGTAGTAGTTAACCGTCCACAGAAACAGTATGTTCTTCACCCATTAGATGGAGGTGTGTGTAAGTGTAGCTTGAATACTTCTCATTAAAACATACTAGTATATTGAAGATACTGTTTTAGTTACAAAATAAATGAATAATAAGAGTTTATGGGTTTGGAGAAGCAAAATAAAACAAAAGAACATAAGAGAAGACATTACCTTTAGATCGGGTAACTCCCATTGGTTTGAACCAAAGGGTTTATTGAAGTTCTTTCTGCCTAAGGTATGGCTTCTAAGATGAAGAGAGGGATCTTGGGAGCCTATTTGAGTAGAGTTTGGACGTTCCAAAGGGCATTAGATGTGTGATAGAGAAGTAGTAAGTGGGGTCTTTTTATAAAGGAGAGGAGGGGCTCTTTTGGAAATCTTGAAAATATTATTTTATTATATAATGATTTCTGATATCTAAAGGTCCAAAAATCATTAAATTAAAATATAAGGTGTTCCATTTTTGAAATAAAATTATCCAATAAGAATTGGACAAGTGTTGGATACTATTTTAAACATTATCTTCTTATTTATTTAAATCATTCATTAATGACGTAAACACTGCATCATCATTGTGTCATAAATAATTTTATTTATTTGATGTCTAAAAATTATAAAAAAATTACCATGATTTATGAAATTTTTTTATCTTTATAATGAATATTTATAGTCAAAATTATAATTTATATAATTCCATGTAAAAATTGTTTTAGTAAAACAATACATGTTTTTGACATTTTTATTTTTACTTTAAATAACAAGTTATTAATGTCATTTTCATACCCAAGTGGCTCCATGGGGCCCCCAAATTGACCCATGGATTTTCTTGGTCGGACATGACTCATACAATAAGGTTTTGACACGTGTCAAGGCATTTTTATATTTTTATAATATTATTTTTACCTTAAATTACCCTAATTACCTTTAATCGTAGTTAATAAAACACAAAAGTTACTATTCACCAAAGATTATTTTCATCCCATTGAACCAAATTTTACTTACTAATGAAAACCATGTATGTTAGATTTTTTAAATTCAATTCAAAAAAGTGGTAAAATTTCATTTAAATGAAAAAAAATTGTTTTTAACTACTACTTAGTGGTTTCACTATTCATCAAAAATTTATGTTTTTCAAAAAAATAACAAAAATTCCTCCTAATCTATATTTGATATTCCAAATTAGCAAATGATTTAAATTTTACCAAATTCAAAACATAGAAGTTTCATTAATTAATTTTATAATTAATTCTCGTTGTCAAAACAAATAGCGTGTTTTTAAGAAACAATATCTTTCAAAAGATTAACACTTGTTTATGTCCAATTTCAAACTGAAATTAATTCCAACGACCACCATTGTATTAAATGGTAAAAATATATTTTAATTAAACATTAAAGCCAATTAAAAATATAATATAACCATATAAATAAATTAGATTAAAAGGCGTTTTTGAACTAAAATACAACATTTTTCACTATTTATTAAAAAATGACCTTTATCGGAAAAATACCACAAATTTACACAAAGTAAATTTTTAGGTCTTGATTATAAAGAAGGATTTTATTTTGTATAACATATGAAATTGACAAAAAGTATATTTAAAAATGTTTCTCCATCAAAAGTCGGTTAATCGACCTTTTAAATAATATTAGAATATTTATGCTTAAAATTGGGTTCATTCACATTTTAAGCCTCTAACATTTATTGGATAAATGTAAAAACATTTAACAAACATGTATAATCATATTTTAGTTAGTTCTATTAATTCATTCCATTACAATGTCTAGGTGTTAAATAACATTTAAAATAATATTTTTATATTATTAGTGTGCAACGTTAGATTTCAAAGAAACCCGTTCGTTGCATATCGGGTACGCTATCGAATATAGAAAACCATTTAAAGTAAAATTAATATTTAATTCACAAATATTAATAAATATGAAAATGTCATATTCTTTATTTACCTGGTATGTTACATCCTTCCCCCCTTTTGGGAATTACATCCTCGCAATTTTAAAATTGGACTCCGAAGCTTCATTGGAAGCCCCACATCGAAATAAGATTCAATAAAACAATCACTTTAAAAGAAAGAAAGAGAAGTAAAATGGTCACCTGAGATAACCCATACTAGGATTCCATGAAAACATGGATATAGAGGAGAAACTAAGTGTCAAGTTCTGATGCAGAGTGAAAGAAAACATTATTAGGAGAAAGAAAACAACAATAAAACCACAAAATTGTGATGGGTTAAACGATATTTGATTCCCCCGTAGGAAAAGTTAAGAGACAACGTTTTTGTTTTATGTTACTTTTCATTGAAACATTTATTTATGAGCTTAACTAAAACATAAGGAAATGTACTTACTTGTCATGTAGACTTTCATCTCTTATTATATTTCTAACACAAACTCATATTTTCTCCAAAATATGAGTATTTAGGATGACTTGTTCACATTAAGAGTTCTAAAATCAACTTATTTAGAATCACCTAATCCAAAAAAGATGAAATATATATTTTCCATGTCTTTAGACCTTAACCAAAACCAAAATAGTATTACAAGATCAGATAATCCCCAAAAAGGACAATCTTTTACAAAAAGAAAAACTACTCTTAATCTCCAAAAATTTTCCAACAAAACCCAAGGTTCATCCAAGACCATTCAATAAAAATTTGTCCATAAAATTCTTCAAAGTAATCCAAACTAATATTTAAAACCAAATCTTTGAAGGATTTAATCACATACTCTTCCGAGATAAATCTTAACATTTATCTCCAAATAACATCAGTTACTCTTAATGTGTCATATTGAAAAGTAATTAACCTAATCACATATCCTCCCTGATTGGTTAATAATTTCCAAAGATAACCCAATATCAACTTATTATTAATTCATAAAATAATCTTACTAAAAAGAATTAGTCAAACTAACCAGGGACTTCACGTACCCCGGTGGTAGGTGATAAATACCTGTTGAACTTTGGTTGTGAGTTCGATTCCCACAGCTTCATCTGATGCGACGGGATTTCACATGGTCTACATGTTGTCCCTTTTAGAAAACTATATAATTTTATAACATTCCTCAAAAAGAGATAAATTCATCAAAAATAACATAATTTATCCACGAAGGTTATCTAATAACTTTCATTTTGCATCCTAAAATTTATTAACCGGTAATTGCCTCAAATTCAAGGATCATATAAACCCAAATGGTTCATTATAAATATATCAACAAAAGAAAAGATAATTATTCCTTGAATAAAATTTCCATATATCAAACATCAGGGTTACACATACCATAAAAATTCTTCTAATGTAATCCCATCATCAAAAGTGCCATAATACTTTTATGAATTTCAAATCCTAAAATATACCATAACTCTTAAATCCCTTATATGTTGACTTCTTACTCATTCAACATTCTTCATGATCCATTAACCATTCCTTTCCAAATTATTCTGAAATACTTCTTTCCTTTCATTGGTTATTTTCAGTTTCTTCATCCTCAATAGGAATGGAATTAGGTATTAGTAAACAAATATTTGTATGATCCTGGTGATCCCATTCCCGAAACTTCTTTGTAGGACATGTGTTTTCATAATGACAATGAACATAACATTTAAAACATTCAATTGATCCCTCAGAAAGAAATTTTTTGCCTTTCCTCAAGTCAACTAGATGCTTCCTTTTTCCATGGTAGGTTCTTGATTTATGACCTTCATTTCCACATCTATAGCATATTTAAGTCCCTTTGAAACATTTTCCTAGGTGTTTCTTTCCACATATTTGACACTTAGGTTTTTGAACACACTTACATTTATGGTTATTACCTGAACTTCTGTAGGGATTTGTTTCTCGCATATATGATGCCTTATAAAAATCACTAAGGTTTAGGTGGTCAATCATGACTCTGGATAGTTGGTTGAGAATAACCACAATAGTTCTCATTGTAGCTCCCATATAATTCAGTTGCTCGTTCAGAAAACTGTCAATGTTTTCTTCACATCCAGTGTTACTTTGGTGCCTGCTAGATCCATCCATTTACTAAAACCAAAAAGGTCAGTGTGAGTATATCAATAAAATCATCATATAATATCTTGTGAGGAGGGTAAATACTAATATATAATTATTCATATGATCTTAAACTCATTTACTTTATCTATATAAATAAAATATGACTCTTTCTGAAATCTTAACCATTATGGTAATGACACTTGTACTTAATGAATACCCTAACCTCTAAAGTTATCTAAATCGAACTTTGATACCAACTATAAGGACCCAGCCTTAAAACAGTACATAATCTTGAATTAAATGAATAATTCACATTGAGGATCTTTTCAGGTTTAGAGTTTTAGAGAATTAGGCCATAACTATTACATCACAAAATATTACAAAGTAGACACTCTTACTCAGCTTCCATATTTTTTCACAATATAAAAACTCTTGAAATAAAATATCCATGTCTAGTTCTAAGTTTTATACAGCATGAATTTTCCTTGATCCCATCCTTGACCCTATTATTCTTTATGTTATGTGAAAAACATTTAAAAACTTGTGATGAGCATAAAAAGCTCAGTAAGGGATACACAAAGAAGAAAAATTATTAGTTTTTTCAAAAAAACAACTAAACCATGAATACTTAATCATAAGTAATAATTTTCACCTTTATAAAGTAGTAAATATTCCTCAATGAATAAAAGATCATTACTTACCCTTTTTGTAACCAAAATATTATGATAAAACCCATATAATTAAAACACATAACATATAAAGGTTACTTGGGACATAAACATACTTAAATGGAATAAGCATACAGTCGACTTCCACACTCATCACTAAATAGAATAGCCATACAGCTGACTTCCTTACCCAATGCTTTGGAGGTTATAACGTAACCACCCGTCCTGGTTTTCAGGGCACCACCCGTCATTTGGTTTATCATGTAACCACTCTTCAAATGTCCAAGTACCATTATAAAATCATAACACATAAAACCAATATAAACGAATGACAACATTTCCAAATTTCAATCACAATATATCATTTAAATATATTGACATAAAAAATCCATTATCAAAACCGTTTTCAATAAAAAAATACATAATAGATTATATGGTATTTATTTTCCCTTTTAAAAACATTACGCCTTGTTAAGGAATCCAAAGATCGAGTAACACTCGCGGCGGTGGAAAGGTCATTGTCACTTCTTAAGTTAAAAGAAAAATTACTTTTTGTCATTTAGTAAAACGCTTCGTAGAAAAATATTCCCTTAGAATTAAAAGAAAATACAAAGGTTTTTATACAGTGTATAAAATAAAGTCTTGTATTAAAACAAAATATGCCTCGATGAAAGGAGATTGAGATGAAGTCCCTTACAAAGATGGTATCCTTAGATTAAGGATAAATAAATTACGTAATGATATGTGAAAAATATAAATACACCCAATATAATTGGATATTAAGTGTAAAAAAATCATATTTCATCCACACATATTCATATCATGACATAATCAAGAAGTAGAAGTTTAACCCAAAGAATTGAAATTAAGTTAAGAAGTTCCCTTGCAGAAATTCGACAGCCTAACGGCGTCACATTAAAATTTAGAAAAAAATAGTTAATGAGAGAAAAAAATCATATCAAATCAATTGGACATAAAATTTACAGCAATAAGGATATATAAGAACATATCCAAACATAATAATATGTGAATTAAAAGACATTACAAAAAGAATCCTTTTAAAAAGAGGAGGGTGAAAGGTTCCCTTACCGATTTGGTAACTTAAGAAACATGCACCCCATGAAAGAGGGACCATAAAATGTTGTTGTAAATACCCATACATGAAATTATATTACAAAAATATTTTAATAATGGGAAGTACATACACCACTCAAAAGATATAGTGACAAATATAGCATGAATCTCATGGGAATAAAAAGTGAGATACAAACCCCTTACCTCGTTGTAATAAATCAAGTCGTATGACCAAACAATAATAAACACCAATTGAATCACAGAATACCATTAATATAAATAGAATCATGATAACATATATCAAATGGAAGTACAAAATACACCACATGCGATAAATAAGTGGCAAATAATATAAATATCACAGAATTAAAAGTGAGATAAGAAATCCCTTACCACGTGTCTGACATGACTCGCTTGTATGTTCCTTGTTCTTCCTGAATGATAAACTTAAGTTAATTTATACTAGATTAAAAACCTTTTTACAGTTTATTATTTCTTTTATATCACTTATTACCATGTTATAAACATTATGTAATCATTTAAGTTAATAATGGTCGTTTGTCGATATTTGGTACTCGAGTCAAAAGTGAACTTCTTATATTTACAAGTTGTTCATGTAGTAAAATATCTATTATCTCCAGAATAATATTCATGATGTAGATATAATATATATAATATAAAAATACATTGACCTCTTAATTTCCACCATGAGAGGCGGTAGAAGATAATTGAACAATCATTATTTCGTGAGGCAGTAGTTCACCGTCCACAGAAATAGTATGTTCTTCACCCATTAGATGGAGGTGTGTGTAAGTGTAGCTCTAATAATTATCATGAAAACATCCTAGTATATAAAAGATTCTGGTGTTTTTTATAAAGTAAATGAATAAAAAGAGTTTAAGTGTTTTGAGAAGCAAAATAAAACAAAAGAACATAAGAGAAGGCATTACCTTTAAATCGGGTAACTCCCCTTGGTTTGAACCAAAAGGGTTTCTTGAAGTTATTTCTACCTAAGGTAGGGCTTCTAAAATGAATAGAGAGATATTGGGAGATTATTTCATTAGATTTTGGATGATCCAAAGGGCTTGAGAAGTTTGATAAAGGGGTAGTAAGTTGGGTCTTTTTATGAGGGAGAGGAGGGGCTCTTTTTGAAATCTTAAAATTATTATATTATTATATACTGATTTTCGGTTTCAAAAGGTCCAAAAATAATTAAAGTAGAATATAGGGTGTCCCATGTTCGAAATAAAATCATCCAGTAAGAATTTGATAAGTGTTGGATATTATTGTAAACATTATCTTCTTATTTATTTAAATCATTCATTAATGATGTAAACACTGCATCAACATTGTGTCATAAATAATTTTATTTATTTGATGTATAAAAATTATAAAAAAAATTACCATGATGTAGGAAATCGTTTTATCTTTCTAATTAATATTTATAGTCAAAATTATAATTTATATAATACCATGTAAAAATTGTTTTAGTAAAACAATACATGTTTGTGACATTTTTATTTTTACTTTAAATAAAAAGTTATTAATGTCATTATCATACCCAAGTGGCTCCATGGGGCCCCCAAATTGACCCATGGATTGTCTTGGTCAGTGATGACTCATCCAATAAGGTTAGTACACATGTCAAGGTATTTTTAAATTTTTATAATATTATTTTTACCATAAATTACCCTAATTACCTTTAATCGCAGTTAATAAAACTCAAAAGTTACTATTCACCAAAAATTATTTTCATCCCATTGAACCACATTTTACTTACTAATGACAACCATGTATGTAGGATTTTTGAAATTCAATTCACATAAGTGGTAAAATTTCATTTAAATGAAAAAAAATCACTTTTTAACTACTACTTAGTGGTTTCACTATACATCAAAAATTGATGGTTTTCAGAAAAATACCAAAAATTCACCCTAAGATATATTTGATATTCCAAATTCAAAAATAATGTCCATTTTACCAAATTCAAAACATGGAAGTTTCATTAATTAATTTTATAATTAATTCCCTCTATCAAAACAAATAGTGTGTTCTTAAGAAACAATATCTATTAAGAGATTGACACTTGTTTATGTCCAATTTCAAATTAAAATTAATTACAATGACCACCATTGGATTAAATGGTAAAAATATATTTTAATTAAACTTCAAACCCAATTAAAAATATAATCTAACCATATAAATATATTATATTAAAAGGCGGTTTTGAACTAAAATACAACATTTTTCACTATTCATTAAAAAATGAACTTTATCGGAAAAATACGAAAAATTTACCCAAAGTAAATTTTGATGTATTGATTATAAGAGAAGGATTTTATTTTTTACAACATATAAAATTGACAAAAAAGTATATTTAAAAAGGCTTCACCATCAAAAGGTGATTAATCGACATTTTAAAAAATATTAGAATATTTATGCTTAAAATTGGATTCATTCTCATTTTAAGCCTCTAACATTTATTGGATAAATATAAAATCATTTAACAAACATTTATAATCATATTTTAGTTAGTTCTATTTATTCCCTCAATTACAATGGCTATGTGTTAACTACCATTTAAAATAATATTATTATATTATTAGTGTGCAACGTAAGATTTCAAAGAAACTTTTTTGTTGCGTATCAGGTATGTTATCGAACATAGCAACCCCTTTAAAGTAAAATTAATACTTAATTCAAAAATATTAATAAATATGAAAATGTCATATTATTTATTTACCTGGGATTTTACACATGGGGTGTGGAACCCCATTGAGAAAGATGATATGAGTAGTATAATAGGGGATTAGAGGGTTAATGTGGATAAATATTTTTTTTGTGGTTGGTATATTAGCATGGTAAAGGTTCATTTTCCTTAACATGGAAATGTTAATGGGATATGTGATGAATGTTGGAAATGTGTTAAATGGTTCAAGTGGTATGTCCATGTCACTAATGGTTTGTAATAATGTTTAATGATGGTGGTAATGAATAAATAGTACATCAGAATAGTAATAGAATTGTTTTAAAATTGTTAAATTGAATGAACCATGGAAGGGTTGATGAATGAAATTATGTACAAATGTTGTGTTTGATTGATAAATAGGTCACTAATGATAAACCCTAGGTAAATGTGAACAATGTTATGTTGGATTTTGACCAAGGCTCATTATCCTTTGGTGGGATAGACTGATTCTCCTGGAACTATTGATGCACTGCATTTTATGTCTCTGACTAATTCTCTAGGCCCCCTTGATGCATTTGATGGTTTTAGGTTCAATACTGATACTCCAAGATCCTATGTTTGGGCACGGTATGGGTACCTAGATTAAAGATCTATTGTATAATGAATTATATAGAATTGATTAATGGATTCCTTAGTGACTCAAAGTTATTAAACCCTTATGATATAAGGTTTAGAATGTTGGAATGGGTCAAGCAGGTATGGTGAGTTGGGTGATTTTGGATCACAAGATCCCTTGGGGATGTTTGATAATTATTAAATTATGAAGCCAATTTGATTTATTTTTTTCCACTATTTATTCATAATTTTTCATACATGATATTTTATTATGGATATTTCATTTAAAATAATGATATAGGACTAATGAACTATACTCACACCCTGCTTGGTCCGCCATTGGTGCTATATCAAATTTCATGGATGCGGGTTAGGATAACGGAAAAGGCCCTATGTTAGATGGTTGATTTGGAAGTCATCATGGATCATGGATAAGGGGACCAGGATAATGTTGGGACCCATTATTTAATATTTTCACCATGTATTCATTTTTGGTTTCCTTGGTAACATGACACTATTATGACATGATATATTTACTGTATTGGTTTGAGAGGATTTACCCATTTTTTCTAACTGATTGCAAGGAAAATGGTTATTGATTATTACTTATTTACTTATTATTTAAATTTATTTCTATTATTTTTATACTCTGTTTAATAGGGTATAGTCTCTTGACATGACTTATTTGACCCTCGCAGCTAGTAGGCATCCTTTGGTATACAGGGATGTTTTCCTAAGGTCTTCTAGTGATATAGCTCAGGGAACTAATTTATTGTCACTTGATCTAAGATTTTACACATAAAATATTCTGAAAAAACTATTTTTTATAGGAAGTGATACTTTTTTATGTTAATTATTCATAAAAAATAATTACAACTCATAGCCACACTTATTCAAACAGTACTAAAATGGACCTTTATTTCATAATTTTTTTATAATTTTTTGTCCATGCTGATTCAACAACTACAATACAATGGTCAATATCAAATTTTTTTAAATTATTTGTGGTATGTAAGGGTTTTGTGTTTTGTGTAGTGAAAGATATATAAAATAACACTTATTCAAGGAGGAATATATTAATAAAAGTTTGGGATGTTATATTTAACCACAATTTAATGGAATTTCATCTTTAATTTCTTTCATGGATGAAACAAGGGAGGGAATTTTTTCCTAATTACATCCTTGGGTGCCATTATGGCTTCCTTAAGATTTCCTAAAAATGAATTTTAGTAGATGAATTATATTGTTCCAAATCACCTTTTTATATGATCTAGGATCTCCATGAGTTATTCCTCATATAAGAGATCACAATCCAATTTTATGAATTCCAAGATCAACACATGTGAAGGTTATGTTATTTACTTTCTCCATAGTGAAACATGAAACACATCATGTACTAGTGAGAGTTCTATAGGGACATTTAATTGATAATATATATCCCTAAAATGATCAAGGATCTCGAAGGGACTAATATACCTAGGGCTCAATATTCCTTTCATTAAAAATATCAGAACATGTTTCTAAAAAGATATCTAAAATAACACCTTGTCATCAAATTCAAACTAAATATATCATCTATGTTTACATATATAAGTCTTTTATATACTTTTTCCACTTTCATGTGCTGCTAAATTTGTTGAACCTTATTTGTCATTTCATGAACATAGTCAACTCCTATAAACTTCCTTTCTTTAACAACGTCACAATTATTGGTGTCCTAAAACTCTTCCCATATATAGCCTCATATGGTTCCATCTGAATTTGATAATGGAAATTTTTTTATATGATAACTCTACCAATAGAAGGTGTTGATCTGAACATCCTTGAAATTCCATCGAACAAGATCCAATATATCCTCCATATTTTGAATAGTCCTCTCAAACTATCCATCTCTCTAAGGGAGATAAATAATTCTAAAACTCAATTATGTCTTCAATTATTTTTGAATACTTCTTCATACCCTCGAGATAATCCTTGGATCTTGATCTAATACAATGGAGGTTAGTACTCCGTGCAACCTTACCACTTACCTTATGTATATATTAGTGAGTTGGTCCAGAGATAAATATTCTTTGATGGAAGTAAAATGTGTTTACTTAGTGAGGAGATCAATTATAACTAAAATAACACTATGTATCTTAGACATTTTGGGTTTCCTACAATTAAATACATGGTTATATTTTCCCTTTTCCAAACTAATATGGGTATTAAATACAATATATCCATAGAATTTTTTCATTAAATATTAACATGATGGCATACCAAGTTTTGAGATATGTACTGTATGACCTTCCTCATTATTTTATCCAAACAGATGTTTTGTTTTAAACCTTTTTACGTCTTCATGCTTCCTCAATTAACAGAGAAGCCTGAGCTATGAGCATCAATCAAAATTTACCTCTTCAGTTTTGATTTTTATATAACACATATCAGGGTTACAAACCATATAACTCTATACTTATCAAAGTTAAACTCTAGAATACTCACTACCTTTTTCTATATCTACGCATCATAATTTTTTTATTCTTTTATCATTACATGAATGGATGATTTTTCAATCATTTGGGAAATATAAGATTTATCTCCTCCCATTAATAATTAAAGATTCATATTCTTCAAATCTATTTGTATTGTGTCTTTTCAAATCCACATTTTTTATAGAGTAGCATGATCTTTCCTTCTCAGATAATTAACTACCTCATTTTCATTCCTTAGGTGGTAATTTATTGAGAATGTACATTCTTTTATCAATTTCAACAATATAATTCGGTGCATATTCAACTTATTATATGTAAATATATATTTAAAAATATTCTGATAAGTATATATATATATATATCACACTTTAATATGAGAGGTTATGTCATCAGAACCTTAATTAAAAGATCATTGTGGCTTCTTCAAATCAGGATTCATGTAATTTTCTCATGATTCTTAAAATGGAGTGATGTGTAATAAACTACATTATCATTCTATAAGAGTAAACATCCATTTCTTTTTCAAAAATTCACTATATATTACAAACCCTTAACCATGGTAGGGTAATTTAAGTACAGGTTTAGTGACCAACCTCTTTATTAGTTATATGAAGCGTTGTTTATTTTCCTAGGTCAAAATAAAGTTTACTTCCTTCTTTTTCATCTTGGTTAGTTGATTTAATAGCCTTAAGAAATTACTCACAAATAGTCTATAGTATATAGATAACCTAATAAAACTAAAAAACATGATTAATGTGGTAGGTCAGGTCTATTACTCAATAACTTCTATATTTCAAGTATCTATATATATTCCTTTTTTTATTAAATTATGTAATAATAATACTTTATGCATCCAAAGTTCACACTTTCTAAACATGGAATACAATTTCTATTTTATTAAGGTGTTTAAAAAACATGTAAATGGTCTTTATGATCATCCCTACTCTTGCAATATATGACACTATATTAAATTAAAACTACCATGAATTTGTCATGGTAATCCCAAGACTCACAATTTATCAGGTTCATAAATATAGAAAGTTAATTCCTAAGTCCAAATTGAATCACTATTAATTCATAGTTTCTGTACCATTTGTGAGAAGTACTTTGGGACTTATATTCCCTTTTAACCCCTAAATGATAATATCCAGATCAAAGTTCAATCCTTGATAGGTGTTTATATGTCAAAAAATTAATTAATACTTATTATTGGAAACTTTTTTTTCTAATATAGTTTTATTAAACACACATTAATCAATGAAAATAGACTCTATCCATTCTTCTTTTTGAAAAAGATGATTAGGGAACCCCATGGTGAAATAATCAGGAATATGAAGACCTTAAAAAGATTCCCCAGAAGCTGATTATTCATGTACTCTAATTTAATGGGGTATATTATAAACATAACCTTTTTAGTGGGAATAGATCCAGGTATGCGTTATATTGAAAAATCAACCTCATGCACTAGGGTAATCCTGGACAGTTCATCTAGAAAAACATTTGTATAATCTTGTAAATTGGAATGTCATCAATTTTGACTTCCTCCCCAATCATTTGAGCTAGATATCCATCATTCCTATGTATCATTACCCATATTATATAATTAATTTCCTTGGGAAGTTCATGTTAATTCCTATGTTCATACTAGGTAAAAATATGTTTCAGAGTATGAAGTGAGTTATTTGTTCCTCAGTAATTGACGTGTTATTTATGTAGGGAAATTAAATCCATACCCAATATTATATTAAATTAAACTAAGGGATAAATAATTATATCTATAGGAAGTATCCACCCATAAATATAAATCATGGAATATTAATATGTCTTATAAGTGATCCTTTTAACACTATGTGTTTCCACATATAGTTAAATACCAATTGCTTGAGGAATTGAATCCATAATCATAGAAAATATATGTGATATAAAAGAATGTGATAAATAGGAATTAAATAAGGTACATGATTGTATATAATATATATTAAGTGTACCTTACATCACTTTTTTATTCTGATATACCATAACCATTGTGATCACAAATTCCTTTTCTTATTCCCTTGATTTTAAAGGTTGTTGGGGTTTATATTTCCCATCGTCTTGATGGTTGGTTTGTTGATTTACATTTTGTTCAAATTTATTGTAATTAAATCGTTTTATTGCGGGTATATCATTATTTTTTACATTATTCTAATATATTTTGTTAATCATCCTCTTATCCTTCTATGGTTTTGGTCTTGGTGAACTACCTTATGACACATAAAACACGTCACTAATTCTTTATGGAAATTACATAGTTTTTATTTAGAAAATTTTGGCATGTATGAGGTTGGAATTTCTTCCCACCATGTGATATAACATTGGGGTTATCAGGATATTATTACTTAATTTTATTATCCCAAAAATAATTATAATTCCTAATTTATAAATCTATTTTTAGGGAACATCCGAAAATCTATGTAAAACTCTCATAGTATCTTATGGATAATTCCTTTCGAATAATTATTTTTGAACCACCAATGAAATGTCCAATATTTGTTTAGATAGGAAATATAATAATTTACATACCTTATAATCCTCGGGTTGTTTTATCCAAATGTTCTAGGAAACAAATCTCTATTTTGATTCAGCTCAAAAAATTCTCACTTCATCATCATGTAAAGATTTCAAGTAAAGTGTATTATAATGAAAACATTATTGACCTCATCCCATTCCATAGTGTCTGTATACCCTTTATTTATTTTTTCCATAACGAGAGTCCACCATTTCTAATCCTCCCATTTCAAATGATAGACATCCAAGACAACCTTTTACTTCTTTGATCATTAATGGGTGAAGAAACTATTTCCCATCACATTGATTCATTTCTTAGTATTAAGTGTATTAAATGTTCTATTGAATAAGGGTGGATGTTGTCACATGAAAGATGTGATAGAATGATTATCCCTATTTGGTATACTTGGTATATCACCAAGGTATGTTTTATTATTAAAATCATGTGATGTGTGGGTGATAAATTCTATGATTTTTTGTGCACTTTCTCACATCCCATTTTATAGCTCATTGGTAAAATCATTACATTTACTAACACACCCAATATTATCCCAATTTATCCATTCTTCTTCCATTATTAATTAATGAAACTTAAATGAGAAAAATAGTAAATGTAAAAAAGATAAATATTATTATAGAAACAATGAATCATAAATAGCATGTGTTCATTAACTTATAAATTTTAAGTCTTCAATCAAGGTTATAAATTTTATATGTCATATTAGGTCCTCTAATACTACCATAAATATATGATCCAATACTTCAAAATGGTTTATAAATAATGAGTTAATTCCTAAATAACATCCCTTGGGAGTGTCAAACCAAGTGTGAAGTTTGTATTTTTTTTCATGAAACATATTATGATAGAGTAAATAAAAAACACACCATTATCAATGTTATTAACCCTAGGTATATCAGTTCCAAATCCTACATACACTTTTAGTATCAAAAAAGGAACATTATTTCTAAGATAACCACACAATATCTACTTTACCAAAACTTTAAGATATTATACTATACTTATATTTTTCTCTAGGTTTTCAACTAATGTTTCCTAACCCTAATTCTCAAAAATAAAATCACTATTATCCAAAAATAACTAAATCTTTCCCTTAACAAAGACTATAGAAACAAAAGATAAACACTCCATCATTTTATATCCTTTACATGATTTAAAACCTTTAATTTCATAAATCATAATATCTAAATAATTTATAGATACATTGTCTATTAACACTAGAAACCTAATAAGATTATTTTACAAATCTCATGATCGTTTTTCAGTAATAGAACCACACTAAACCATATTATATACATCTCATTAGTAAGACACATCCTAAAAACCTAGGGATTGAAAACATATAAAAAAGGTGATCTCAAGAACTTGGTATGGGTTTAATACATATTTAAACAATGATGATTTCATAAGCATAAATGAAAAACATGAGAAAAAGTGAAATATAATAACATTATGAGTGATAATCATAAGACATAAATAAGATTCAAAGTGAATGAAATATGAAATAAATTCTAAAAATGATAATAATTGTAGTATAATAGTTATAATATGACTTATAATTGTTTCACATAAACCTTAAATCTTGATAACATAAGATCAAAATGAATAAAAACCTTTAATTATGAAACAAAAATTATAATTGGGAAACATTACTTCTATGAGGAACACCATAAATTCATATGCATACAAGAAACTAAAATATACTTACGTATACCTATATCAGGAGATATAAACTATTATGAAATTAATTGGAAATTGATATAGGACCCCACCCATCATTCATCCACACTTATGTGTTCCACTTAAAAATCATTCACTTTTCACATCATAAAGAACCCATGGAAAAATTGGTATCATAAAATATAAAAATGAAAATCATTATCTTTTAATAAATAATACATAGAAATAAAATGGTTTCCATAAAATATAAAAATTTAAATCATTATATTTTAATAAATAACCCAATTAAATGAAATCATTTTCTTCAAAAAAACAAAATGGTATAAAATAATATCATGAACTAAATCATTTTATTCAAAAAAATTAATCACCAAAAATAATCACATAATAAAATAGAAATATAGTATAAACATGAAATATAAATCCATTGGAGGTAGATAATTTTGAATATATATAGTAAAATTAAAACTAAATCATTAAAATATATTTTATGAAAACATTTCATATTCATTAATGTAAAATCTTTAATTATAGGTCGTCTTTCAAAAAATCTCCATTTTTATTTTATAAAAAAGTTAAAATAAAACCTTTCATGGAGATGGATTTTGATATTGAATAATTTTTCCTAGGAATAAAATATATTACATCATTCAAAATTTAAATGTAAAGAAAAATGAAGTTTAATAATACATTGCATAACACAAAGAAAGGAGTTTGAGTAACCAAGTCCCTTACCTTTACCATTGATATCCACATAAGTTCTTTAAAATCCTATATAATAAAGATAATAATATTAATTAAAAATTTTATAATCTTATTAATATAAATTTACATTTATACTCTTCATTAATGAAAATTACCTTCTTTTATTATATTTTTATAATCTCTTTCCAACATTTGTTGTTAATAATCGTGATCTTCTTTTACTAGGTTTATAAAAGAAGTGATAATATCCATTATTTTATAAGATTTAATAATTTAAAACCCATTAATGATACTATAATTGATGTTTTATAATGAAATATATTGTTATAATTCCATTACATTGAACTTTCAGTCATGTTTTGTGAAGATGAAAATAGTGATGGACATGTTTTGGGTTATTCACCGATATCAATGGATTTCCTTATAAGAATAATTAAATTTTGTGTTATAAATAATGATCCATAATAATGATATATATTAATTATATATATCATAAATAATCATAAAATATAAACTAAAACCATCCATGAAGGTGGTAGTGAAAAACAGAATGCATCGTTCCATGGAGGTGGTAGTCCGCACGTAGACATGGATGCTGATTTCATTTTTCAAAGGGAGGAAGAAAAAAGTAACATGGTTTACCATTTAAGTAACTTAAATATTATATATATATATATATATATTATAATTATTTAGTTAATTTCCCATTTTGACCATCCAGGTTGGGTGGAGAAAAAATTGAAACACATTTCTTCTTAGAGATGGTAGTCCATAGTTACATGTGATTCATATCTTCTTCTCTCATAAAGTAAAAGGTAAAGGTGGTTAATACCTATAAAATAATTATAATAAAATACCAGTATACTAATGATATAGGTGATATCATTTTAATATGGTGTAATTGAATTTTATTAAGAGTAAGTTCGCATAAATAAATATAAATGATAAAGGAGTTGTTCAGAATTTATACTTCAATTATGGGATTATCTCTAATACAAAGGTGGGTAATAATTTTAGGGATGGTATTTTGAGAATAATAGAACCTATTTAAGGTTTCTATGAATATTTATGAGAGTTTTGGGTAGTTTTTTGGCTGAACTAATTTGTTTTTAGAGTGAGGGGAAGTAAGGAGAGAAGTTCCCCTGAAATATGTGAAAAGGGATGGAATTTTTGTAAATACCAAAACAAATTTAATAACAAGAAGTCACTCTCTAGAAAAGGAGCTCCAAAATTGGGAAATAATGTAGAGGGGAAGTTGTAAGGTAAATAAATGTCTCAACCACCCTTTCCTACACTTTTTCAAAACATGTTTGTGTCCATTCCCTCCTAGTTAAATTATTTTTACCCCTTTTGATTTTTATTGAGGTGACTAGTTTTTACAAAGGTAATTTATCCAATATGATTGAAAATAAAGTGGTACTTAATAAATAATTTTTACCTAATGGTTCCAAATTTTAAATATATTTATTTATATTAATTTTATAAAATTGATTAACATAAATTTTTAAATAATAAATATATTATTATTTCAAAACAATTTTTTAAAAAATACAACTTATGTTCTAAAATGTCAAATATTATTTTATAAATTAAAAAAATATAGAAGATTATATGAAATTATAATATATATTTATCCTTATAAAAATGTTTCATGAAATTTCAATTCATACTTATATACTAATTATTTTATAAAATTCATGTTATATATAAAAATGATATTTTGCACTATTCAGAAAAAAAAATCTTTTAAAAAAATACCAAAAATTAATATTAAGTTAATATTGTTATTATCAGATTAAAAATGTATTTAATTTGTTTCTAAAATTAAATAAAAAAACTAAAATAATATAGTTTATAGGAAACCATTTTCTGAAATATTAAATATTCTTATAAAATAATTAATAATCATAAATATAAAATTTTTGGAAAATATGAATTTTATAAATTAAATTTTAATAAAAAAATATTTAATTATCTTATTATCAACACTTATGGAAATATAATTAAAAGGGGCATTTATTTTATAATTTGATGATAACTATTTATACCCTCTTATTCAATAGCTTCGAAACATTGGTAGATATTTATTTTAATAAATAAAATTGTGGTCCATTGGGGTTTAGTGTTTAATTTTAAGAAATATAAATAATGAAACACTTATTTTAAGAGTAATATGCTACTAAAATATTGTGTTGTCATATTTTACACCCATAAAAAATTTACATCCAAAAAAAATTTATTTCAAGGATGAAAAGAAATGAAGGTAATTTTTCCTCATTACATCCATGGGTTCCCATTTGGATTCCTCAAGTATGTGATTACTCTAATGTAATTTTGCCATATGAGTGATCTTTTCATGTGTTACCATGTCACTATGATCTAGGATATCTACTAGTTTGTCCTTATATAGGAGATCAGGTTCCAAATGCATAGCTTCCGAGATTAGAACATGTGAAGGGTTTCATATGTACTTTCTCAAAATTGATACATGAAACAGATTGGGTGTTAGATAGTTATTTGGAAGGAATAAAAAGAAATGATATATAGGCATAAAATGATCAAGGGACTCAAATGGAATTATATATGTAGGTATTCTCTTCCCTTTTTCCCATATCTCATAAATCACATCCAAAGAGATGTATAAAGGAACACCTTGTCACCAATATAAAAAACTAGATCTCATTGATGGATATATGAATAATTATTATATCATATTTTTTCTTCTTTATTGTGAAAATGAATATTTGAAACCTTGTTCATCATTTATTAAACAAGGTCAAGTCCAATCTGGTTCATTTCTCCAAAAATATTCCAATATGTTGGAGTCCTACATTATTTTACATATAGAACCTCACATAGAGCCCTATGAATTCTAGGATGAAAACAATTGTTATATGAAAACTCAATGAATGAAATTATTTTATCCCAATATTCGTGATATTTAATTGGATGAGATCTCATCATATCCTCTAGATTCTGAATATTCCTCTCAAACTGTCTATCTGTCTGAGGGTGATAAAAAATGTTGAAACTAAAATCTATCTGCAATAATTTCTAAATTCTTCTCTAAAACCTCAATGTGAACCTAAAATCCAAAAATTATACAATATAGAGTGGTACTCCATATATCCTTAAATATTCCTTTATGTATATCTTAGTGAGTTGGTAAAGAGAGAAATATTCATTTATTGCATGAAATCCATGGTAATGTGTTCCTGTTTTCAAACAGGTATGGGTAATGGTTGAAACTTACCCTTATAATTTTTTCATATAGCCTTAAACAGTGGGAATAAATTGAATAAAGATATGTATTCAATGATCTCCCTCTTCATGTTATAACACCTTAATTTTTTCATTAGATATCTATACATCTCCAATCTTCCTAGATTAATATAGAAGGATGATCTATGAGAATCATCCAAAAGATACCACTTCAACTCTAGATTTGATGGAACATATATCTAGGATCTCAACCTTATAACTTCATCTTTATCAATGTTGAACTCTAGAATATATACTACCTTTTTTATATCATCACTTCATATTTTTGTACTTCTTTGATATTTTCAGGAATGGATGGTTGAGCATCCATTTGGGAGATATAAAAATTCACTCCACCCATAGTATTTTAAGATTTATCCCCTATAAATCCATGAATATTGGGTCTTTTAAATCCTGATCATGGATATAGTAGCATGATCTTTCATGATCAGACCTTCATCCACCTTGTGTTCTTTCCTGGGGTGGTAATGTATTTCCTAGTCATAATATTTTATCAATTCAACCCATCTCCATTGGTTCATATTCAAATCCATCAATGAAAATATATATTTCTATCTCTTGTGATTAGTGTGTGTGTGTGTGTGTGTATTCCACTATAGAGGTAATTCTACTGAACCTTAAATGTAAAGATCACCACTACCAAATCTAAATTATATATTGGGTAATTTTTCACATGAGTCTTTAATTTATGTGAAGAATAAGAAATTACACAATTATTCTACAAGGGGCCACATCCTAAGACATTTTTTGAAGTATCGCTATATATTTAAAACACTTCCCCAATACATTTTAATGTAAGTATAGGTGCAGTGACCAACCACTTCTTCAGTTTATTGAAACATTAGTCACATTACTCTACCAAAATGAACTTTACTCTCTTTCATGTTAACATGGTTATTAGATTAAAAAACAATTAAAATTACTCACAAATAATCTACAGTATCTATTTATCCTGAGAAAATTACACATCTCAATTTATGTTTCTTTTCTGGTTCATTTCATGATAACCTCCATATTTAAAGGATCGTAAAATAATTACTTTTTTGATTACATGAACCAATAATGATAATTTATCTAGCCATAATTCATACTTGGTAATCATGGAATATAGTTTTTACCATCCTAATTATTTTAACTCAATACAAAATTGATATTTAGGATCCTCCTTACTCTTATAATATATGAGAATATCATGAATAAATACTATCATGATTTTTTCAATGTAACCCCAAAAAACATTGTTCATCAAATCAATAATTTTATAATGGGAGTTACTAAGTCCAAATGGTATCATTATAAATTAAAATTTTCCATACCATGTGCAGAAAGATGTTTTAGAAATATCTTCCAATTTTACTCTTAACTAGTGATATCTAGATTGATTTTTATTCTTCGAAGAGTATTTATTTCCTAGGATTTGATCAAAAAAATCATCAATATATATAAAATGGGACTTTTTTCATGACCCGTCCCTCGGGGCCCATTTCGTGACTACCCCAAGCTCACCTTCCATAGGCCAGGGGTTGGCGACTAGCACCTAAAGGCATATCCTTGAAAAATGGGAAGGCATTTCCTTTAAAACTGCAACACATAGTCCAAGATTACAATTAGAACAAACCACTTAGTAAAACTATAGTAGTAAAAAAGATGTTTACTAAAATTAAAAGGGTGATTATTTTAAGTAAAGGGGGTCGGAATATAATCCCAACATAAAAATACAATAGAAAAAAATATCTCCTAGAATCGCCTGCCAAGGATCCTACCTAATGGGTAGGTACAGCTCAAAGTAGGTCGTCACTGCGGAACATCACATCTAAAGATCCACCTTCGAGCATCGTTCAGTCCTGACTCCAAAACCTTCGTCAAATATGTTTTTTGTCTGCACAAGACACAAAAAAGGGTGGGAGAAGCCCGTGCAGAGGTGAGTATAAGAATACTTGGTAGGGACCCTAAGACCCCTGAAGGTCTCCAAGAGTTCCACAAAGTAAAAAACCACAAAGAAAGACCTCAAACACAAAGTACGAAGAAATAGTCAGGTGACACGAGTTATACAACTCATAGATCTAGAATATAGATGATTAGTCTTAGGTTATATCATCTTATTCCATTTAGAGGTTCCAAAACTAATCCACAAAGTATTTGTTCTATTATCGATCCACTCTTGGACATAATTTGTTGTTCTATGATGGTCCACTAAAAGGATATTCCTCGTAAGGTCACGCTACTGTAGATCCCATAGTGTCGGTAGAATGAAGATCCACACAGGGTCACTGGAATGCCGATCCACAAAGGGTTACTGGAATGCTGATCCGCATAGGGCCGCTAGAAGCTGATCCACACAGGGTCTTTAGATTCTAATCCACTCAGGGTTGCTATGTGTTTATCCTTGATGGGCATCTCTAAAATTGGTACTCATCATGTATCTATAATGCGGATCCACATAGGGTCCCTATGATACTACTCCACATAGGGTTGCTACTTCAAAGACATCCAATCACAGGATTCCCCACACCCGGTGCACTCGAGTTCTGTAGAATCTCCTCCTCAAGATATTGGTTGTACCACGACCACCACTAAAATCCACAAAGTTGTAACCCAATGTACATTCATGTCGTAAGGGTTCCAACATGACAGATGGTGTGTCAATCGGATGTCTAGTCTATGAGTTATATGTGTTTTAGTACCAAGGGTCCGGTTGGATTCAGGTTCGATCCAACCTGGTCGTACTCCAACTTTCTCCAAAATTTGACAGGTGTATACCAAAATAATTGTCTCGCTCAAAGAATCCCAGCGCCACAAACGGTTCATTAGACGAATGTCTGAATTTCATGTTAAGTCATTTTAAGAGAAACTGGGCAGGGATAGGTCCGGGTTTGAGTCTGGTCCGACCCGGTTGGATGGACCCAGCTCGGCCCAAACTAGCCTGGGCCGGTCCGGTTGGTCTGGACCATAGCATGGCCTGAAGGGGGCCTGGCTGGCCCCTCAGGGGATGCAGCCCAGCCTACAAGGGGTGCGGCCCGGCCCACAGGGGGGCGCGGTCTGACCCGCAGCAGGGCACATCCCAGCCTGCAAGAGGGCGCGGGACCAACCCTAGCTGGAATGGGGTAAATGCTCGCCCACACAACCTTCCCAAACAACTATGTCGCTCAAAATTTGGAGAAACAATGCCATGTGGCACCGCTCGGTCACCCAAGGGACCCGCAGGGTGCAGGTCTCTGCCTCTGCCCTGGCTTCGAGCTGTAGCCACCTTCAGCGGCGCGCGATGGCACAGTGCCCTGCCTCTACGACCGGCTAGGGCTGGTAGCCCTGCTCAACTACCGCAGCTAAAATGTTGTGGCCTCCTCCTCCTACAGCATGTGAGGGTGCACCGCCACCATCTTTATAGTTGGTCGATGTCGTCCGCCTACTGACCATTGTGGCCTAGTGATGTGGCCTCCTCCTGCGGCATGAAATGGCATGTCACAACCACCGTGGCTGACCGGTCCGGCCACCTCCATCGCCTACCAAAACTGGTCACTGGTGGCATGCTTGCGGTCTTCCGCAGGCCACAGGGTGAGCACCGGTTGTCCATTTTTTCATCTGTCCACACCTACGGGCTTCCCAGGTCGTCTTCTTCACAACTTAACCCTTAGATTTGGGTTCCATCTAACCTGAATATTCACCTGCGTAGAACGCAATGATAAAACAAGAGGCAGAGGGACCGAGACTTATTCGTTTGGACTTCTCCCTCTGTGTTAGCATCTTAATAAGGGAGAAGATAATTGATTCCATAAATCTTGAAATTAAAAAAAGAAAAAACCATAACTCATGAGTTATTGGAGAGCATCCAACATTTGAAGATGGGTCGGTGTTTTTCGATCCCCAATCAATCCTCCAACGATGCCGCTCAAATGATGATCTTCAGTTCTTGCTTAATGGATCTGTTCTTCTTCAAGAGGCTCCTCCAAAATCCTCCTCTCCAAAAACACCACTTCCTTTCCAACAAATTCAGAAACACAAAAAGAGAGAAGTGGATAGTTATCTTTAGAACACATAATTAAGAGAGGTTCATTAATTGATGAAATTAACAAACCTCTATAATTACATGTAGGGTGGTTACAAATATTTGTGTAACCAAGCATTTAATGTTCTGCATTAAGTTCCCAACCACCTCCTGTGGTCCCCACCACCAAATCCTAAAATAGAGGTGGAAGATATTTAAAATAAATTATATTTTTTTTATTAATCCTCCACAAAAACTGAAAAAACCAAATTCCTCCCTCAACACTATGTGGTCGAGGTTAATGATCCCTTAAGCGAATCCTAGCATTGTGAGTTCAACGGTGCCCTCATATTTCAATTCCAAAAACTGGTTCAAAAGTTATGATTTCCCACTCACATGTTTACTAAACGTACCTTATGAAAGTTTAAAATTCCATTCCGGGAACACCGACCATCGGAATAAAATGTCGTCAGATTTCTCATCCTCGGAATAATTCCATGTAATTAAAAAACATTACATGGAAAATATAGATATTTACCTTCTCCCCACCTTAGGTATTTTCATCCCCAAATTCCACAACATAGACTACAGAAAAAAATGGGGGTACTAAGAATGAATTTGAGCCTCCTGCTCCCATGTGCTCTCTTGGAATATCCCATGCTTCCAGCGAATGCGCTCCAGAGGTATAGATTTTCCATGAAGGAACCTCTCCTTTCAATCCTCAATCTCCACTAGTACTTCCGTAAACGTTTCCCGAGCATCAATGTCCATCTCTCCCCAGTCGATAATGTGTTATGGATCATGAACGTATTTCCTCAGTTGTGACATGTGTAAACTTTCATGCACCCAATGCATTTTTGGGGGAGGACCTAGGTGATACGCCACCTCGCCAACTCTGCTGAGAACCTAAAATGGTCTAATAAACCTCCGATATAGCTTGATGACCCAGCCAAATATCCGCAAACCTCATCAAGGTGAGACCCATAGGAAGACATAGTCTCCCTCCTTGAACTCCAAAGGTCTTAGTCTCCTGTCAGCATAAGACTTCTTCCTGCTCTTTGCAGACTTATTCTTCTCCTATATAATTTTCACCTTCTCAGTGGTAGCCTGTACCAACTATGGACTCATAAGTTCTGACTCCCCTGGGTCTATCGAGCATAGAGGTGATATTCATGGTTGACCATACAAGGCCTCAAACGGTTACATACTAATGGTGGAGTGATAGTTGTTGTTGTATGTGAACTCCACCAAGGGAAATTGATCCTCTCAACTGTGGCCAAAATCTAGGATGAAAGCATGAAGAATTTCCTCTAGTGTCTGAATGGTCTGCTTCATCTAACCATCTGTCTATGGATGAAAGGTGGTGCTCAAACATAGTTGAGTCTCGAATGCCTCCTACAATACCTTCCACAACTAGGATGTAAAATGTGTTTCATTATTAGATACAATCGCCGATGGCACCCATAAAGTCGTAAAATCTCTTATACGTAGAGGTGTCCCAAGCCTTCTATTGATCCCTTCTCTCGGATGGGTAGGAAGTGGTCCAACTTGGTGAGTCAGTCAACAATCACCCAAATTGAATCATGGCCCTTGTATGTACGTGGTATCCCTGTCATAAAATCTATGTAAATTCCATCCCACTTCGACTAAGACACCACTAGTGGTTGCACTAAGTCTGCTAGAACTTGATGCTCAGACTTCACTTGCTGATAAGTGAGGCATCGTGAAACAAACTCTACCATTTCTTTATTTATCCCAGGCCACTATTGATAACATTGGAGGTCCTGGTACATCTTTTCCACACCAGGATGTACCTCCAGAGGGGACGTATATAACTCCCTCAACACCTTATCTCGTAGCACCATCATTACAATGGTGTGTCCTCTGAAAGGGATGATATTCTCCCCACCTTCATAGAATCCATCAGGTGTCTGTCCTGAGGATATCTAAGCACATAGAGCCTCACAGTCAATGTCCCCATGTTGTGCCTCCTGGACTCACTGAAGGATTGGGGGGGTGATTTTCATAGACTGGAGGTAAGTTGCTCCATCTCTATCCATGAAAGATATCTGCAATGCGGCTAGCTACTCTATCACCTCACTTTGAAACTGTAGACCAGATCTCCTTCTAAGTGCATATTCTATGATGTTACCCTTCTTAAGAGTATAGAATGTCTCAAAGTCATAGTCCTAGAGGAACTCTATCCATTTTTATTGTCTTAGGTTCTGGTCCTTCTGTGATAAGATATACCTAAGACTCTTGTGATTAGAGTAGACTGTAAAACATTCACCCATCAAGTAGTGTCACAGCATCTTCAAGGAAAAGACCATTGTTGCTAACTCCACATCACAGATAGCATAGTTTTTCTCATGATGTCTCAGCTTTCATGAACCATAAGAGATCACTGCTCACTCCTGCATCAGGACACATCCATGTCCAGTCCCTGATGCATCGTTGTAAACTACACACCCAACACTCTCTTCTGGTATCCTTAAGACGGTTCCACTCATCAATATCTTCCTCAGCTCCTAAAAACTCTACTGGAATCTCTCCATCTACATGAAGGGTTTCCCCTTCTTCATCAATTCTGAAAAGGGTTCCGCAAATCTAGAAATTTCAGGTACGAATCTCTGGTAGTACCTAGCCAACCCAAATAAACTTTGCACCTCGATCACACTCCTGGGTGGCTCCCAAGCAAGAACAACCTCTATCTTTTTTGGATCCACTGTAACTCAAGCCTCTGAGATAACATGTCCTAGAAAGTGGACCTCCCATATCCAAAACATTCACTTTGATATATCACCATAAAGATGGTGCTCTCGGAGTGTATCCAGAACTATCTACAGATTATAGGCATGCTCCTCCTCTGTTGCTGATTACACCAAGATTTCGTCAATGAAGACCACCACTAAGTGATCGAGGTATGGCTGGAAGATAACGTTCATGAGTTCCATGAACACTGAAGGGGCATTGTTCATGCCAAATGGAATAACCAAGAACTCATAGTGTCCATACCGACATCTAAAGGCCATCTTCTTCACATCCTCGTCCTGTACCATGAGCTGATGATAGCATGATCTAAGGTCTATCTTCAAAAACCAAATATCTCCCTTCAACTGATCGAAGAGATCATAAATCCTCATAAGTGGATACTTGTTCTTCACGGTCACCTGGTTTAGGCGCCAATAATCCACATAGAGCCTCAAACTCCCATCTGCCTTCTTGGCAAACAAAATCGAGGCTGCCCATGGAGAAACACTGGGTCTTATGAACTCCTTCCTCTACAAGTCCTCCAACTGTACCCGTAACTCAAAAATCTCCAAAGGAGCCATCCGATATTTTGGTGTAGATATCGTTGTTGTCTCGGCATACAGGCCGATGTACAAGTCCACCTCTCTGCGAGGAGGTAGTCCTGGAACATCATCATGGAAGACATAAGTATACTGGTCCACCAATACAAGATAGCGTAGACTCTAAACATCAACTACTCTAAGGGTAAGGCTAGCCAACTGATGTGTGATCGGATGCACCCTCCTCTGGGTAAATCCATCCTATGATACAAAGATTCCCTTCTCGCCGGTGAAGGAAAACCTAGTACCATCTTTGCAGACACACCGCAATTTTCACCTAATGCAGTCAATATGAGCATCGATTGTAGATAACCAGTTCATACACAAGATGAGATTTTAAGGACACGATGCCGCTACTAGAAGATCCCAGCCGAAGATCTCGCCTCCTAGAGTAATCTCACACTACCATCACTAGTGTTTAATTGTTGAATCCCCTCCCATATAAGTCTCTAGCCATAAGGATTGAGCCAACGGCCCCACCGGAATCTCTGAGCTCTGAACGAGGGTCGTGGAAATGAAAGAGTAACTAGAACATGTGTCTATAAGTACTTTAACTAATGTAGAGAAGACACAGATCATACCTTGAATCATATCTGGAGATTCATGGTCATAGGCCTCGGCTACCTAGAGCTGAGATAATCCCTATCCACTTACTTTATATGGTTGGGGTGGACCATTTAATAGTGGTGTAGGTAGATCCTTAAATCCCATCCCACCAACTACTGCACGTCCAACTCCTCTTCCATGTCTGTTTGGTGCTTGCAGACCTCCCCACTCAAATCTCTTCATATGCCTCAGCGGTCCCTCGACCATTTGAAGGTCGTCAGTATGGTTGGTCCGGTAGTCATGAGCCATGTGACCTTTCCCACCGCATGTGAAGCATAGTCTACTCCTCTTTTAGTCTGCTCTACCTAGTGATCCTCGAACCTATAACCCTACTTCCTAGGGTCGTCTACCAGAAGTTCTGGTCCACTTGGACCTCTATGTCATCTGCCTACTACCAGCCGCAGATGACTCTGTTATGTGTTTCCTGATGGTGGGTCTCACTGTCAGTGTCTTCTCATCAAGGAAGCTCTCCACCAAGAGTTCTCTCTATAGCACTCCATCATGCATTAGGATGATGAGAGATACCATCGAAGATTTTTTCTTCCATTAGAGTCTCTTCTCAATGATTCGGGACCGAAATAAAGGGTCCCACACCATGTCGGTATAGTAGTGAAAGAGGTCTTTGAACGTCACCGAGTACTGGGCCACTGTCAGGATGCCTTACTATAATTGTAGTAGCTCTAGTATATGCACATAGCAAAGAGTCACTGGAATGAACTCTTCCCTAAAGAGTCCCTCGAAATCTGCCCAGGTGAGGGTCACCTCATCATGTATCTGAAGAATCAGGCTCCACCATCTCTGATTCATGCTCAAATTTACCCAAGATATGAAGGTAGAACGGTCCCTGTAGTCTATATTGGGCTGTCGAATCCACTGAGACCTAGGAAGATACCTAAGACACACAACCTATGAGGTGGATTTTTGGCTATGAAGTGGAAAACTTGGTTTTGATTTTGGATGGTTTTAAAGAACAATAATAAACCTAAGTGAATTTAGTTAAACGAAAATGGGTTGATCTTAAGATTATGCTAGGGGTGGATTGAATGTATTCTACTTCTTTAGAAAATTTTGGATTAATTAATTCATGATGAATCCATTCTTCAAAATAACACTACCTTCATCATTTTCTGGTTTTATGTAACTAATCTCAATTAATAATCCCCTACACACTTAGATAATAAAATTCATGATTTCTCCAAGGTATATGGTCATTTTATTAATTGGATATAGTTTCCTCAAACACAGTGAATATGAAGAGTGGAAATCACTAAAGAATGGAAGTCTTAAATTAGTTAACCAATTAACAACAATTCGTTCATAAAATAACATTCAATCCAACCTTTGCATCTTACTAAGATCAACCCATTAAATTTTTATCCCTAAATTTATGGTATACTCTCAATGGTGGGCAGAAGATGGCTTACAAGAATTAGATTGAAGAAAATTAAAACTGCGGAAATAACAAGCACTCCTCTGTGTGTGTGAATGAAATTCACACCTATGTGTGAACTAATTCAGAAAAACAAAGAGATATCACTGTGCTTTGTGATTATAAAGTTTTAATGAGATAAATGGGAAGAATATAAGAGAAAGATGTTGATTAAGAATAAAAAAGTACAAAAAGGAAACTTACATGTAATTTGAAATGCGATTACAAACACAAAGCGGCAGCATAACATTACAATTAAACCAAACACCCAAGATCCTTCAATCCTCCAACACCACTACCTTAAATAGGAATTTTTGAGCCCTTGGGTCGAGCCTCCAACAGTCCAAGTCTCCCCAATTAATTGTGGTAGGCCATAGGTGGGTGGAAAGTAAGGGAGAGTTGATTTTTCCACCCTTGACCCAAGGTGTCAGCCAGCTTTCCTTCACCGAACAGACGCACTTGGAAGACCATCTAGATGGCCGAATCGTAGTAGTCCATAGAAGAAGAAAATGGATCCCCAGATGTCTTATAAGCTCCTGTAAACTTTGGGACCATTTGGAGTTGTGTATTCCGAGATATGATCATATTAGTGGACTATTTTTCTGGGATGCAGAATCTGGCCCAGAATTTTATCTCTAAATTGGGCCGCTTAAATAACCATAATGGAGGAAGAATTAGCACTGGATCATGCAGAATGATTTGTTCCTATATATCTATTATAGAATACTATGAAATTTGGGCTTCATTGGGCCTGTATTGTGTGACCCACATTCTCATCAGTAGGCTGGTGTCCAATTTGCCTTCTCCAGAATTGTTTCTTTTCATCGCCAAATATCTCCTTCATCCTTTATGAATCATCCATTGATCCCTGAATGAAAAATGTTTAAATTTAAGTGAAGATCCATTTCAAAAAAATATCAAATTAAAATATGGATAATTACATTCCTTATAATTTGATGACTCATTGGGCCTAAATTGGTGTACATTAGACATGAAGTGCAAAAATGATGAGAATGGATGTTCAAAATCAAAATCCACTAACTCAGGCCCATAAGATCAAAAATGAAAATTTAATATCATTAAAATGTAATTAAAATATATGTTTTTATTAGCTAATCACACACCCCAACTTGAGATTTGATAGTCCTGAGCAAATAATTCAACGATTTTATTTGAATTCTTTTCTTCAAACACATTATAACAAACAGTGCTCACAATGTAAACTGCACACAAATATATCTTTATAAACTATCAAGATAATTTAAAACAAGATAAATTTAAAAGAAGATCCCAATCCCAATCCCATTACTTTGATAAAATCTATCATCATACTTCATCCAACTCAATTAGGTGTAATGATGTGTTGTGAATCACAATAGATATGGGGGTTCATTTTCATTCAAGGGTGAAATCATAGAAGCGGTAGGTGGAATCACATTTAATCCTAACATGAGAATTCTTCATTTATTTTTTTTGGATTTTTTGTTTCAATATTTCCATATTAATTGAGATTGTTGTTAATCAAATTAACCCATGTAGCAAGACTTCACCGATGACTCCCAGACTCAAAGGTTTTACGGCACCAAGTGAAGCCCACATACCCGGGCATCGTCTCGAGTTAACTTAATCAAAAACAAAGTCATATTACCATAAATAGAGATAGATTGAAAAACTCAGGGCTAGAAAACTCTAGTGTCACGATCCCCAAGTTCTGAAAGCCTCGCATTTTATCAATCCATTGCTCTACACGCAATTTTTTAAATTTTATTTATTTATTTATTTATTTATTTATTTTTGAATACTCAAATTATTCATAAAAATCAAACCATCCTATGATATTTATTATGGGACCCCAAAAATCAAAATTAGTACCCCAAAGTCTAGAGGATTTTCATTGTGGCATTTTTATTTAATGGATGAAAATAAAAATGATGAAAATTTTCATTAGACAACCAAACTTCCAAAATCAATGCTTTTAAACTTAATAATGAATTAAATTAAGATTGAAGGAAATAAAAATTATTTGCTATGTAGTTTTAATGTGAGAAATGATGTTATTATATGAATGATAAAGGAATTTTACTTTACTTTTTTTATCATTGTCTTTTTAAAAAATATTTTGTTTCCACACCCTCCAACCTAGAATGAAACTATCCCTAGTTTCATAAAAAGAAAATAGAGGAGAAGTGGGTGGGGGAAATGAGTTGGAAAGGTCATGGAACATGTTCACCTGGTGGATTCATAATGATGATTTTGGTGCTCCCAAATCACTCTTTGGTCTCATGGGAGATGTAGGCACCTCCTTGATTGAATATGTATCACCAAAAAAATAGTCCCTAAACTATACAAACAAGAACAAACCAAACAAAACAAACAACACACAAATTTATTTAATACCAAGTATCATCATTTTTATGGTTTTTTTAAATCAACTGATGATGCATTGTCTTCTTTTTAATTTCTCGGTAAGGTAGTACTCAGGGATCACACCACGTGACACGGATGAATATGGTGCTCCCCTTTCGTACCCATCCATAATCATAATAGAAGAATAGATCAACTGTCTATATTTTTTTAAATATCAAAATTATTAATAAAAAAATTATTCCAAAAAGATTTAAAACATGAAAACCATGGGTTGCCTCCCATTTAGATCTTTGTTTAATGTCGTTATCCTGACAAGGATCCTAAATCAATAATTTTTTTTTTCTGTTTCATAGGTTGGATCAGTAAACTCCACCTCTATTTCCTATTTATTGAATGATTCAATGAATGGTTTTAACCTTTGACCATTGACCTTGAAAATGTAACCACTTGTGGGATCTTGAATCTCTACTGCCCCATGGGGGTACAGCTTATGCACTATGTATGGACCTGACCATCTAGACCTTAACTTTCTCGGGTGTAAATGATTTTTTGAACTATACAAGAGCACAAGTTTTCCCGGTCCAAAATGTTTGACCATGATATTCCTAGATTTGTAGGCTTTAACTCTAGCTTTATTGATCCTTGAATTTTCATAAGCCTCCATCCTTAGTTCCTCTAGTTCATTGAGATCTAATTTCCTTTTTGTTCCGACCAATGAGAGGTCATAATCCATTTTCTTAATTGCCCAAAAGGCCTTATGCTCAATTTCAATAGGTAAATGGCATGCTTTTCCATAAACCAATCTATATGGTGACATTCATAAGATGTTTTTGAATGTTGTTTGATATGCCCAAACAGCATCCAAGAGTTTCTCGGACCAATATTTCCTAAAAGGATTGACAGTTTTCTCAAGATTTTTTTTGATTTCACGATTGGCTAACTCAGCTTGACCATTGGTCTGTGGGTGGTAAGAAGTGGACACTTTGTGAAAAATTACATATTTTTCCATGAGTGATGAGAATGTATGATTGCAAAAATGAGTTCCATGATCACTAATGATATCCCTAGGAATTCCAAATCTAGAGAAGATGTTTTCCTTGAAAAATCTAATCACAGTTTGATGATCATTGGATTTTTTAGGAATGGTTGCAACCCATTTAGAGACATAATCTATATATAAGAGAATGTAAAGATATCCCCAAGAGTTTGGGAAGGGACCCATGAAATCAATTCCCCAACAGTTAAAGATTTCAACCACTAAGATGGGAGTGAGTGGCATTTGATTCCTTTTTGTGATGGACCCTACTTGTTGACACCCAGGACAGCTTTGAAAAAATGTGTAGGAATCCCTTGAGAGGGTGGTCCAGAAAAGACCACATTGAAGAATCTTAGAAGATGTTTTCTTAGAGGAAAAGTGACCTCCACATGCCTCACTATGATAAAATTTAAGGATGGACTCTTGTTCAGATTCTGGAACACACCTCCTAATGACTTGTTCAGGGCAGAACTTATATAGGTATGGATCATCAAACACATAGTGTCTAACATCAAAAAGTAATTTCCTTAGAGCTTGATTCCCTAAGAATTTTGGAATGACTTCTATAATGTAACACCCCGAGATTCCACGATATTCTTCTCTTTCAATAATGCAATAGCTTGTATTGTACGCAAGTTTGAGATTCTAACACACCGAGACCAATCAAAATAGCCATTATGAATAGTAATACCCACTTTATGAAATTATATATATTTTATATTTCAAAATGGACTTCATTTTTGGATTCTGAATATCGAAATTAGCCTATGTTGAATTTTTGGTATTTTTCTAAGAACATCCATTTTTTTATGAATAGTGAAAAATACTTAAAAACAACTTATTTAATCAAAATAATTTATAGTGATAAATTATACTATTTAGTGGTTTTAAAGTATAATTAGAATATATTTTTACCATTTTATCCAATTTTGGTCATTATAATTAATTTCACTTTGAAATTGGATATAAACAACTGTCAATCTTTTGATATATATTGTTTCTTAAAAACACGCTATTTGTTGTGACAACGGGAATTAATTATAAAATTAATTAATGAAACTTATATGTTTGGAATTTTTTAAAATAGACATCATTTTTGAATTTTTAATATCAATTATATCTTAGGGTGAAATTTTGGCATTGTTCTGAAAAACATCAATTTTTTATGAATAGTGAAACCACTAAGTGGTAGTTAAAAAACTGATTTTTCGTTTAAATGAAACATTACCACTTCGGTGATTTGATTTTCAATAATATTACATACATGGTTGTCATTAGGAAGTAAAATTTGGTTCAATGGGATTAAAATAATTTTTTGGTGAATAGTTACTTTTAAGTTTAATTAATCGCGATTAAAGGTAATTAGTGAAATTTAAGGTAAAAATGATATTATAAAAATATGAAAATACCTTTAAACTTGTCTTACCCCTATTTTATGAGTCATGGTCGACCAATAAAATCCATGGGTCAACTTGGGGACCCCATGGAGCCACATTGGTAGGAAAATGACATTAAAATCTTTTTATTTAATGTTAAAATAAAAATGTCACAAACATGAGTTGTTTTACTAAAACAATTTTTAAATGGGGTTATACAAGTCATATTTTTGAATATAAATATTCATTATAAATCTATAAAGATTTCATACATCATGATAATTTTTTATAATTTTTAGACATTAAATAAATTAAATTATTTATGACACCATGATGATGCAGCGATTACCTCATTAATTAACGATTTTAATAAAATGGAAGGATAATGTAAAATATAAGAATTACACTTGTCCAAAGCCTATTGGATGAGTATATTTCGAACCCCTATCACCTTATCCTTGAAATATATAAGTTTGAGACCTTTAAAATCTGAAACTCATTATATAATAAAGTAACATTTCATTACTTTCCAAGAGTGCCCCTCCTCTCCTCTTATAAAAGGCCCCCACCACTATCACCTTATTCACACCTTCCATGCCATTTGGCTCGGAAAACATCTACCAAAATACTCTCCCAACTTCTCTCTCTTACTCCTAGAAGCCTCACTTTGGGTAGAATTATTCTCAATGAAGACATTGGCTCAAATCAAAAAAGAGTTACCCGATTTTAATGTAATGTCTTCTCTTATGTTATTTTGTTTTATTTTGCTTATACAACCCCTTAACCTCTTTTTATTCCTTTATTTTATAACAACACAAGTATCTCCAATATATTAAGATGTTTTTATTAGAGTTATTTTATTTACACCTACACACACCTTCATCTAATGGTTAAAGAACATACTGTTTCGTTGGGTGGCAAAATACTGCCTCACGAAACGATGATTGTTCAATATTCATTTAACACCTCTAATGGTGGCCATTTTGATGAAAATATTTTCGTTTATGATATATATATTATGTTTATGTTTTACTTATTCTTCTTTATTTCTAATTTATGGCATAACATTATGATTTCCATTATGGGTGAACGCGATAATTTCATTTTAGGAAGTGCGGACTACCGCCCCCTCAAAGTGATTTGAATCGTTAACTCCATATTTGGGATGTATAAAGGATGGAGTAAATGATATTATATATGATATTATACTGGAATTATAATACACCTTTATATCATTATTATTTCATTCCATTAAATATGAAATAGAAATGAAAGTATCATTCATGCGTACGTACGGATTACCGTCTCCATGAACGGTGCATTTCATTTCTTACCTCTAAATGTTACGTAATATTATAAATGAATGTATATAATGGATATATATGATATATATGATATATAAATCATGAATATAATTCTTTAGATAATTTATATTCTACCACAAACACAACTTTTAGTTATAAGAAGTTTATTGTTGACTCAAGTGCCAAAGATCGACAAAACGACTGTTATTAACTTAAATGACTACATAATTTTCGTAACATTGTAATAAGTGATATAAAAGGGATAATGAACTTGAAAAAGGTTCTTAAGAAAGTATAGATTAACTCTAGTTTATTATTCTGGAGTTTAAAGGATGATTGAGTCAATTCATACACGGGGTAAGGGTTAATTCTACGACCTCTTCATTATTCAAGGTTGTTCATATGTAATTATCTTCTGGGACCTCTATATCATCCAAATCCATGTTTCTTAAATATATATTTCAAAATATTTTTAATATTTATTATAAAATGGGTTAATTTCATTTATACCATTGTTTGACCATATACATTTTTGAAAGGAATCTTTCCGTCATTTTCCAAACAAGGTACTTTTTGACATTTTCGACAAAATTAAGGTAAGGGAACTTCTTAACCCAATTTCCGTTCTTTCAGTTAATCTCCCACTTTCAAATTATGTCATGATATTATTATATCCTATCTTGTATTTGTACTTTCATTATGTTTACTTATAGTGAATACACATAATAGATCTATTTTATTTAAAAAATTATCTTTGTAAGGGAACTTTTTAACCCAATTTACGTTCTTTGGGTTAATCTCCTAATTTCAAATTATTTCATGATATTTTTATGTTCTATCTTGTATTTGTAATTCATTTTTGTGTACTTATAGTGAATACACATAATTGGTCTATATTATTTAAAAAAATGATCTTTGTAAGGGAATTTCTTAACCCAATTTCCATTCTTTGAGTTAATCTCTGACTTTCAAATTATGTCATGATATTATTATGTACTATCTTGTATTTTTACTTTCATTATGTTTAATTATAGTGAATACACATAATATATCTATTTTATTTAAAAGTTATCTTTTTAAGGTACTTCGTCTCAATCTCCATTCATTGAGACATATTTTGTTTTATACACAAATTTCTTTTATACAGTTTATAAACCCCTTTGACTTTTACGTTTATTCAAAAGGAATCTTTTTATACGAAGCATTTTACTAAACGACAAAAAGGAATGTTTTTATTATGTATCCGGCGACAACGACTTCTCCCCCTCTGTGACTATTATTTGAGTTTCGGCTTCCTCTACAAGCTATATCTTTTTTTAAAATGAAAAATAAATACCAAGTTTTAATTCTCTTTTATTTTGGTATTGAAAATGGTTTTGAAAATGTTTTTATTATATCAATGTTTTTTATTGATATCTTGTGATTGAAATGTGGAAATTTTATGTTTCCTTTATGAATGTTTTATGTGATACGATTATGTTATGGTTTATAATATGTTTAAACCTGTTCATATGAGGAATGCATTGGACTTAATAAGTGATGGGTGGAGCCCGCTATAGCTCATCGATGCATCGGCAGGTCTCATGAGACAAACTAGTGTCTTGCCACGAGGCCTTGACAAAATCTTATTTGTGGTCTTGGCATGAGGCATTGGCTACATGGTTATGATAGTCTGGCATTATGCATTCCATCATTGTGAATGTGGTTATTAATATTTCATGTGATTATTCGACCAGTAGAATATCCATGTGAATAAGTAAATGGCATTATCTCATTTTACATTTTCCATATTATATTGAAGTTAAAGTTTAAAATGCTTTTGTTTTAGTTATACATTGACTTAAATGTTTATGTTTATTTATGAAAGCTTCCGCTATATTGTTATCCTTATTGAGCATCTGAGCACACCCCTTCCAATGTTTTAATTTTCCAGGATGTGAAGAAGTGTATTATGAATGATCTGCAGGGATAGTATGAGGGAATATGAAGACAAGATGTTGTTGTAGTTTTGTTTTACTTTATGATGTAATGTAAGACTTATGAATTTATCTAGTGTTTCTAAGGCTACTAAACTAATCAGCCTTTCGAGACTTGATCTTTTGTGATCATGCCAATGTTACGTAATAATGCACTGACTCTAGGTAACTGGGGTCGGGGCGTTACATATAACTAAGAAATTTGCTATGTCAGCATACCAAGGGTAGTCACTCATAGAGTATAGGTGTTCATCATAAAATGAATCATACACAGAAAGGTGATTAGATTAATATTTTAATTCCATTCTAGAGAGGTGATCAGCTACAAAATTTTCAACACCCTTTTTATCCCTGATTGTGAGGTCAAATTCTTGTAAGAGAAGGACACACCTAATAAGTCTAGCCTTAGCATCTTGTTTTTGGAAGAGGTATTTTAGTGCAGAATGGTCTGTGAACACAGTGATGGGGGATCCTAAGAGGTAGGACCTAAACTTATCTAAATAAAACACAACATAAAGTAACTCCTTTTCAGTAGTGGTGTAGTTTATTTGGGCATAATTTAAGGATTTTCTTGAATAAGCAATGACAAAAGGAGTTTTATCACAATGTTGTCCTAACACAGCTCCAACAGCAAAGTCACTGGCATCACACATAAGTTCAAAAGGAAGGTTCCAATTTCGAGATTTCATAATGGGAGGAGAGGTGAGAGAGGATTTGAGGGTTGAGAATGAACCCTCACATCTTTCTATCCAAACAAATGGAGCATCCTTTACTAGGAGAGAACAAAGGGGATGGGATGTTGAACTAAAGTCCTTGATGAATCTTCTATATAAACCATCATTTCTGAAGAAAGAACTCACTTCCTTGATAGTTTTGGGTGATGGAAGGTGACGAATGATGTCAACCTTGGCTTTATCAACTTCAATCCCCCTACCTGAGACCAGATGTCCAAGAACTAGTCCCTCTTTAACCATGAAATGGCATTTTTTCCAGTTTAGGACCAGATTATTTTCTTCACATCTTGACAAGACTCTCTCCACATTCTTCGGACATCCCACAAATGTATCCCCAAACACAGAGAATTCATCCATTAAGACCTCAAGAAAATCCCCTACCATGTCTGAGAAGATTCCCATCATGCACCGCTGGAAGGTTCCAGGAGAATTTCATAATCCAAAGGGCATATGTTTGAAGGAAAAGGTACCAAATGGACATGTGAATATAGTCTTCCCTTGATCCTATAGGGAGACCTCAATTTGATTATACCCCGAGTACCCATATAAGAAACAGTAGAAGGCATGACATGCCACTCTCTCAAGGACTTGGTCAATGAATGGTAAGGGGAAATGGTCATTCTTGGTGAATGATTTTAGCTTCCTATAGTCAATGCAGACCCTCCGTCCACTACTCACCCTTGTTGGAAGAATCGCTCCATCCTCATTGGTTATCACTGTGATTCCAGCCTTTTTTGGAACCACTTGGATTGGGCTCACCCATTCACTCTAAGCTATGGGATATATGATACCATCTTTTAACAATTTCAGAAGTTATTTCCTTACTACCTCCATGATATTAGGATTGAGTCGCTGTTGAGGTTGACGACATGGATTTGATTCAGATTCCAGAACAATCCTATAAGTCCCAATAAGTGGGATAATCTTAGGAATATCAGACAGGGTCCAACCAATGGCTTTCTTATGTTTCCTAAGGACATATAGAAGCATCCTCACATGATTGGATTCAAGAGAAGAAGAAATGACAATAGGATGTTTTTTATTGTCCCCTAGGAAGGCATAATTTAGTGCAGTAGAAAGTTCCTTCAATTCAAGATCAGGTTGGTTCAGAATTTCAGCAGAATATTAGGACATTGGATCAAGATCAATTTTATTTCCTAAAGTTTTAGATAGGATTGATTCCCCGTATGTAGAAGTTTCAGCAACTAGATTGGCTTGATCATATTTAGGGAAGGAATTTGGAGTGGTCTCCATGAAAGTGGTTTCTTGAAAGGTTTCACTGATTGTTGGACCTAAGAATTCATTATAAGAGCAATTCGAAAATGATTCAATCCAAGGAGATAAACATCCATCATATGAACAAAGGAAATCAATATCATCCTGACTTAAACATTCATCAAATATTCCTTGATGTTCTATGGATTCATTATCAATGCTTCCTATCATGTTTACTTCATAAATGTCCTCATCATCCTCTATTTGTGAGCTTGCATTATAGATGTTCAAGTCTAGACTCATGTTCCCAAAGGTGATGGTCATGTTCCCATTTAGGAATCGGATAACAGAGTTGATTGTTGCAAGGAAGGGACGACCAAGGATAACTGGGGTTTGTTCCTTATTTCCTAAGTCTGGATGGTTTTCAAGGAAAATGAAGTCAGCAGGGTAGATGAAGTTTTCAAACTTTACCAGAACTTCTTTTAAAATCCCCTTTGTAACCCTAATTCTTCGGTCAGCAAGTTGAAGTTTGACTAATGTGGGTTGGAGCCCTTCTAGGCCTAACTGGCAGTACACATCATATGGTATGAGATTGACACTAGCACCAAGGTCACACAAGGCCTTGACAACTTTGCTCTCTCCGAGTTCAACATTGATGTAAGGGTAACCCTGGTCTTTCAACTTAGGAGGAATGGTCCCTTGAATGGTGGTACTCACATTAGCAGCCAAAAGGACTTTGTTTTTATGTCAAAATTTTCTTTTAAAAGTGCACAAATATTTAAGGTACTTTGAGTAGGAAGGTATGGTTTGAATTTCATCATGGAGTGGAATGTTCAACTTGACTTGTGAGAATATTTCCCTCAATTTTTTCACTCAATTCAGGCTTGGTTTTCCCCCTTATGCGTTGAGGAAATGGTGTAGGTTGTGGGGTTGATTGTTGAATAGTTGTTTCTTTGACAATGTTATCGTGTTTTTTAGTTTGATCATTTGGTTCATTTGAATTTTCATCCAAGTTTGAATATTCAGGTGGGTTTTTAATTAGTTGTTTAGGTTTCTCAATTGATTTCCCACTTCTTAAAATAGTCATAGCCTTTAGTTGTTCATGAGTTCTTTGAGCACAACTTGACTCTCCCCTTGAAGTTTAGGATGGAACCGCCTGAGTAGGCATGGGCGCCTTTCCAGTTTTGATGGTTTGAAGTTCTTGTTTAAGGGAAGAGACTTCTGAGTTCATCATTTCTATTTTATTGCACATTTGTTCTAGTAGGCTTTGTGGGACAGTTTGGGTGGGTGCTTGAGTAGGTTGGTTTATCCCAGGGGGATATTTTGGAGGTGGGATGGTTTTCTGAAAATGGACAGGTGGCTAATGGTATTGGATAGGTTGGGTTTGGAACTGTTTATGGGTTTGGTAGTTCTGATGGGGGTAAGGATTTTTTCCCTGTGGTTGGCTAGGTTGTTGGTTATCTTTCCAGCGGAAGCTTCGGTGGTCGTTATACCTTGGGTTGAAGGTGTTTTGGTATTGAGGTTTTTGAAAGCTCAAAGCATTTACTTCTATTGGGGGTCCTCCTAAAAGAAAATCCTTGATGGATGGAATGGTTGGGAAGTTATCTGTCTTATGGTCATGTTTGTCACAAATTGTTCAAACAAGGTCAACAATTTGGATTTCATGGACTTTTCTAAGGTCTATCTCTTCAACCTTCCTAGAGAGTGCTGCAAGTTTATCCCTAAGGCTTTCCTCTTCTCTAAGTGTATGAATTCCAGTAGTTCTTTGAGGCTTTTCAGAATAATGTGAAGTTCCCCATGTTTGGTTTTGTTCAGAAAGGCATTCTAGATACTCGTAAGCATCATTTATGGATTTGTTTTTAAAGGTTCCATTAAACATCATGTCAATGAATTGTTAGTTCCCCGGACCCAACCCTTCATAGAAAATTCTCACATGTTCAAGAATATAGAAACCATTGTGTGGAACCATGTTTAGAGTGTCTTTAAACCTCTCCCATGTTTCATAGAATTACTCTCCCTCTTTTTCAAAAAAGTTTTGGATACTCTTTTTAAGTGCAATTGTTTTGCGGTGGGGAAAGTATTTTTTGTAGAATTATCTTTGTAGTTGGTCCCAAGAGTTTATGGATGATGGTCTCAAATTTTTTAGCCAATTTTTAGCTCGATCCTTTAAATAAAAAAGAAAATATCATCATCTTAGCTGAATCTAGTTGATGTGGGGGACACATGGTTTCTGCAATGTCATTGAACTCCTTAATGTGATGGTAGGGCATCTCGGACTCCATTCCATGGAATGTGGGAAGATGGTTTAGGACATGGGGTTTAAAGATGTAGTTGGATTCTCCTAGGTAATTGTGTCTAATGCATGAGGGGGCATTGGTCTAGGAAGGTGTGAGGTAGTCATTCATGGTTTGATCAACTCCATTCCCCAAGTTTGAGGCTACCTCATTTGGGTTTCCATTTTGGTTCCCATCCGGGTTTATGATTTTGTTTCTTTGAAGACCATCCATTTAAATTGGATCAATTTTTGACTCTAGGGTATTAGGTTCTAGTTTAAACAAACCCTTAGGTTCACTTGACTCCCCTATCCTAGGAATTTCCACCCAAACAAGTCTTTTTGAGTTATCGCGGGTGTAGGCGGTCATGCACCAAAAGAAAAAAAAACAAGAAAGGGAAAAGATAAGAGATCTTGGGTGACAATAGAAGAATGGAGGTGAGGAAATAAGGTTGTTGATCTAAGGTACTTACTTGGTCCCCGGCAACAGTGCCAAAATTTTATTCATGCTCAAATTTACCCAAGATATGAAGGTAGAACGGTCCCTATAGTCTAGATTGGGTTGTTGAATCCACTGAGACCTAAGAAGATACCTAAGACACATAGCCTATGAGGTGGATTTTTGGCTATGAAGTGGCCAACTTGGTTCTGATTTTGGATGGTTTTAAAGAACAATAATAAACCTAAGTGAATTCAATTAAATGAAAACAGGTTGATCTTAAGATTATGCAAGGGGTGGATTGAATGTATTCTACTTCTTTAGACAATTTTGGTTTAATTAATTCTTGATGAATCCATTCTTCAAAATAACACTACCTTCATAATTTTCTAGTTTTATGTAACTAAACTCAATTAATAATCCCCTACACACTTAGAGAATAAAATTCATGATGTCTCCAAGGTATATGGTCATTTTAGTAATTGGATTTAGCTTCCTCTAACACAGTGAAGATTAAGAGTGGAAATAAATGAAGAATGGAAGTCTTAAATTAGTTAACCAATTAACAATAATTCGTTCATAAAATAACATTAAATCCAACCTTTGAATATTCCTAAGATAAATCCATTAAATGGTTAGCCCTCCACTGATGGTATACTATCAATAGTGTGCGGAAGATGACTTATAAGAATTAGATTGAAGAAATTAAAATCGCGGAAATAACGAGCACTCCTCCATGTGTGTGAATGAAATTCACACCTATGTGTGAACTAATTCAGCAGAAAAAAGAGATATCACTATTCTTTTTGATTATAAAGTTTTAATGAAATAAATGGTAAGAATAGAAGAGAAATATGTTGATTAATAATAAATAAGTACAAAAAAGGAAACTTACATGTAATTTGAAATGTGATTACAAACACAAAGTGGCAGCATAACATTACAATTAAACCAAACACCCAAGATCCTTCAATCCTCCAACACCACTATCTTAAATACGAATTTTTGATCCCTTTGGTAGATCCCCCAACAATCCAAGTCTCCTCAATTTATTGTGGTAGACCATAGGTGGGTGGAAAGTAAGGGAGAGTTGATTTTTCCACCCTTTACCCGAGGTGGAATCCATCTTTCCTTCACCGAATAGAAGCGCTTGGAAATCCATCTAAATGGCCAAATAATAGTGGTCCATAGAAAAACAAAATGGTTCCCCGGATGTCTTCTAACCTTCTGTAATATTTGGGCTCATTTGGAGTTCTGGATTACGAGATATGATCATATTAGTGTACTGTTTTTCTAGGATACAAAGTTTGGCCCAGAATTTTATGTCTAAATTGGGCCGCTTAAATAACAATAATGGAAGTAAAATTAGCACTGTCTCATGAATAATTATTTGTTAATTCATATTTATTCCATAATCCTATGAAATTTGGGCTTCAATGGGCATGTACTGTGGGACCCACATTCTCATCAGTAGGCTAGTGTCCAATCTGCCTTCTCCAGAATTGTTTCTTTTCATCACCAAATATCTCCTTCATGCTTTATGAATCATCCATTGATCCCTGAATGAAAAATGTTTAAATTTAAGTGAAGATCCATTTCAAAAAAAAATATCCAATTAAAATATGGATAATTACATTCTTTATAATTAGATGACTCATTGGGCCTAAATTGGTGTACATTAGACATGAAGTGCATAAATGAAGAGAATGGATGTTCAAAATCAAAATCCACTAACTCAGGCCCATAAGATCAAAAATTAACATTCAATACCATTATAATGTAATTAAAATATATGTTTTTATTGGCTAATCACACCCCCCAACTTGATATTTTCTAGTCCCGAGAAAATAATTCAATGATTTTATTTGAATTTTTTTCTTCAAACACATTATAAAAAACAGTGCTCACAATGTAAAATACAAACAAATATATCTTTATAACCTCTCAAGATAATTTAAAACAAGATAAATTTAAAGTCAAATCATAATCCCAAGCCCATTCCTTTGATCAAATCCATCATCATACTTCATCCAACTCAATTAGGTGTAATGATGTGTTGTGAATCACAATAGATATGGGGGTTCATTTTCATTCAAGGGTGAAATCATGGAAGCGCTAGGTGGAATCACATTTAATCCTAATATGATTATTGTTCATTCTTTTTTTTGGATTTTTTTTGCAATATTTCCATAGTAATTGAGATTGCAATTAATTAAATTAACCCATGTAGCAAGACTTTTCTGATGACTCCCAGACTCAAAGGCCTTAGGGCACCAAGTGAAGCCCACATACTCAGGCATCATCTCGAGTTAACTTAATCAAAAACAAATTCATATTACCATAAATAGAGATATATTGAAAAACTCGGGGTTAGACAACTCTGGATTCACAATCCCCAAGTGCCGAAAGCCTCGCATTTTTTCAATCAATTGCTCTACACGCGAATTTTTTATTATTTTTTTATTTTGTTTTTTATTTTTTTAATTTTATTTTTGAATACTCATATTATTCATAAAAATAAACCAGCCTCTGCTATTTATTATGGGACCCCAAAAATTCAAATTTGTACCCCACAGTCTAGAGGATGTGCATTGTGGCATTTTGATTTAATGGATGAAAATAAAAATGATGAAAATTTTCATTGGACAACCAAACTTCCAAAATCAATGCTTTTAAACTTAATCATGAATTAAATTAAGAGTCAAGGAAATAAAATTTATTTTCTATGTAGTTTTAATGTGAGCAAATATGTTATTATATGAATGATAAAGGAATTTTACTCTACTTTTTTTATCATTGTTTTTTTTAACAAAAATTTTGTTTCCACACCCCCCAACTTAGAATGAAATTGTCCATAGTTTCGTAAAAAGAAAATATAGGAGAAGTGGGTGGGGGGGAAATGAGTTGGAAAGGGCATGGAACAAGTTCACCTGGTGGCTTCATAATGATTATTGTGGTGCTCCCAAATCACTTTTTGGTCTCATGGGAGATGTAGGCACCTCCTTGATTGAATATGTATCACTAAAAAATAGTCCCTAAACCATACAAACAAGTACAAACCAAAAAAAACAAACAACACAAAAATTTATTTAATACCAAGTCTCATCATTTTTATGGTTTTCTTTTTTTTTTGAAATCAACTGATGATACATTGTCTTCTTTTTAATTTCTGGGTAAGGTAGTACTCAGGGATCACACCACGTGACATGGATGAATATGGTGCTCCCCTTTCGTACCCATCCATACTCATAATATATGAACAGATCAACAGTCTATATTTTTTTTAAATATCAAAATGATTAATAAAAAAAATTATTACAAAAGGATTGAAAACATGAAAACCGTGGGTTGCCTCCCATGCAGCGCTTTGTTTAACGTCGTTAGCCCGACATGGATCCTAAATCAATCTTTTTTTTTCCGGTTCATAGGTTGGCTCAGTTAACTCCACCTCTATTTCCTGTTTATTGAATGATTCAATGAATGGTTTTAACCTTTGACCATTGACCTTGAAAATGTAACCACTTCTGGGATCTTGAATCTCTACTGCCCCATGGGGGTACACCTTATGCACTATATATGGACCTGACCATCTAGACCTTAACTTTCCCAGGTGTAAATGAAGTTTTGAACTATACAAGAGCACAATTTTTCCCGGTCCAAAATGTTCGACCTTGATATTCCTAGATTGGTAGGCTTGAACTCTAGCTTTATTGATCCTTGAATTTTCATAAGCATCCATCCTTAGTTTCTCTAGTTCATTGAGATATAATTTCCTTTTCATTCCGGCCAATGAGAGGTCATAATCTATTTTCTTAATTGCAAAAAAGGCCTTATGCTCAATTTCAATAGGTCAATGGCATGATTTTCTATAAACCAACATATATGGTGACATTACTAGGATGGTTTTGAATGCAATACGATATGCCGAAAGAGCATCCAAGAGTTTCTTGGACCAATCTTTCCTAGAAGGATTGATAGTTTTCTCAAGAATTTTTTTGATTTCACGATTGGCTAACTCAGCTTGACCATTGGTCTGTGGGTGGTAAGCAGTGGACACTTTGTGAGAAATTCCATATTTTTCCATGAGTGATGAGAATGGATGATTGCAAAAATGAGTTTCATGATCACTAATGATAGACCTAGGAATTCCAAATCTAGAGAAGATGTTTTCATTGAGAAATCTAATCACAGTTTGATGATCATTGGATTTTGTAGGAATAGAATCAACCCATTTAGAGACATAATAGATAGCTAAGAGAATGTAAAGATATCCCCTAGAGTTTGGGAAGGGACCCATGAAATCAATTCCCCAAAAGTCAAAGATTTCAACCACTAAGATGGGAGTGAGTGGCATTTGATTCTTTTTTGTGATGGACCCTACTTGTTGACACCTAGGACAACATTGAAAAAATTTGTAGGAATCCCTTGAGAGGGTGGGCCAGAAAAGACCACATTGAAGAATCTTAGCAGATGTTTTCTAAGAGGAAAAGTGACCTCCACATGCCTCACTGTGATAGAATTTAAGGATGGACTCTTGTTCAGATTCTAGAACACACCTCCTAAAGACATTTTCAGGGTAGAACTTATATAGGTATGGATCATCAAACACATAGTGTCTAACATCAGAAAGGAATTTCCTTCGAGCTTGAGTCCCTAAGAATTTTGGAATGACTCCTATAACTAAGAAATTTTCTATGTTATCATACAAAGGGCAGTCACTCACAGAGTATAGGTGTTCATTAGGAAATGAATTAGACACAGAAAGGTGATTGGAGTTATCTTTGAATTCCATTCTAGAGAGGTGATCAGCTAAAACATTTTCAACACCCTTTTTATCCTTGATTGTGAGGTCAAATTCTTATAAGAGATGGAACCACCTAATCAGTATAGCCTTAGCATCATGTTTTTGGAAGAGGTATTTTAGTGCAGAATGGTCAGTGAACACAGTGATGGGGGATCCTAAGAGGTAGGACCTAAACTTCTCTAAAGAAAACACAATAGAAAGTAACTCCTTTTTAGTAGTGGTGTAGTTTATTTGGGCATCATTTAAGGATTTTCTTGCATAAGAAATGACATAAGGAGTTTTATCACAACATTGTCCTAACACAGCTCCAACGGTAAAGTCATTGGTATCATACATAAGTTCAAAATTAAGGTTCCAATTTTGAGATTTCATAATGGGAGGAGAGGTGAGAGAGGATTTGAGTGTTGATAATGAATGGTCACAGCTTTTTGTCTAAAAAATGGAGAATCCTTTACTAGGAGAGAACAAAGGGGATGGGATATTGAACTAAAGTCCTTGATGAATCTTCTATAGAAACCAGCATGTTCTAAGAAAGACCTCACTTCCTTGACAGTTTTGGGTGATGGAAGGTGAAGAATGATGTCAACCTTGGCTTTATCAACTTCTATCCCCCTACCTGAGACCAGATGGCCTAGAACTAGTCCCTATTTAACCATGAAATGGAATTTTCCCAGTTTAGGACCAGATTCTTTTCCTCACATCTTGACAAGACTCTCTCCACATTCTTCATACATCCTTCAAATGTATCCCCAAACACAGAGAAGTCATCCATGAATACCTCAAGAAAATCCCCTACCATGTCTGATAAGATTCCCATCATGGACCACTGGAAGGTTCCAGGAGCATTGAATAAACCAAAGGGCATGTGTTTGAAGGAAAAGGTACCAAATGGACATGTGAATGTAGTCTTCCCTTGATCCTCTAGGGAGACCTCAATTTGATTATACCCCAAGTACCCATTTAAGAAACAGTAGAAGGCATGACCTACCACTCTCTCAAGGACTTGGTCAATGAATGGTAAGGGGAAATGGTCCTTCTTATTGAATGAGTTTAGCTTCCTATAGTCAATTCGGACCCTCCATCCACTACTCACCCTTGTTGGAAGAATCTCTCCATCCTCATTGGTTATCACTGTGATTCCAGCCTTTTTTGGAACCACTTGGATTGGGCTCACCCATTCACTCTCAGCTATGGGATATACGATACCGGATTTTAAAATTTTCATAAGTTATTTCCTTACTACATCCATGATATTAGTATTGAGTCGTCTTTGTGGTTGACGACATGGATTTGAATTAGATTCCAGAACAATCCTATGAGTCCCAATAAGTGGGCTAATCATGGGAATATCAGATAGGGTCCAACCAATGGCTTTCTTATGTCTCCTAAGGACATCTAGAAGCATCCTCTCATGATTGGATTCAAGAGAAGAAGAAATGACAGTAGGATGTGTTTGATTGTCCCCTAGGAAGGCATACTTTAGTGCAGGAGGAAGTTTCTTCAATTCAAGATCAGGTTGGTTCAGAATTTCAGCAGAAGATTGGGAAATTGGATCAGGATCAATTTTATTTCCTAAATTTTTAGATAGGATTGATTCCCCACATGTAAAAGTTTCAGCTACTATATTGGCTTGATCATATTTAGGGAAGGAAGTTGGAGTGGTCTCTATGAAAGTGGTTTCTTGAAAGTTTTCACTGATTTTTGGACCTAAGAATTCATCATAAGATCAATTCGAAAATGATTCAAGCCAAGGAGATAAACATCCTTCATATGAACAAAGGAAATCAATCTCATCTTGACTTAAACATTCATCAAATATTCATTGGTGTTCAATGGATTAATTATCAATGCTTCCTATCATGTTTACTTCATGAATGTCCTCGTCATCCCATATTTGTGAGCTTGCATTATAGATGTTCAAGTCTAGACTCATGTTCCCAAAGGTGACGGTCATGTTCCCATTTCAAACTCGGATAACAGAGTTGGTTGTTGCAATGAAGGGACGACCAAGGATAACTGGGGTTTGTTCCTTATTTCCTATGTTTGGATGGTTTTCAAGGACAATGAAGTCATCATGGTAGATGAAGTTTTCAACCTTTATCAGAACGTCCTTTAAAATCCCCTTTGGAACCCTAATTCTTCGGTCAGCAAGTTGAAGTGTGACTGATGTGGGTTGGAGCCCTTTTAGGCCTAACTGGCAGTACACTGCATATGGGATGAGATTGACACTAGCACCTAGGTCACACAAGGCCTTCACAACTTTTCTCTCTCCAAGTTCAACATTAATCTAAAGGCAACCCGGGTCTTTCAACTTAGGAGGAATGGTCCCTGGAATCATGGTACTCACATTAGCAGCCAAAAGGACTTGGTTTTTATGTGAAAATTTTCTTTTAAAAGTGCACAAGTATTTAAGGTAATTTGAGTAGGCAGGAATGGTTTGAATTGCATCAAGGAGTGGAATGTTCAACTTGACTTGTGAGAATATTTCCCTCAATGTTTCACTCAATTCAGGCTTGGTTTTCCCCCTCATGTGTTGAGGAAATGGTGAAGGTTGTGGGGTTCTTTGTTGAAGAGTTGTTTCTTTAACAATGTTATCATGTTTTTCATTTTGATCATTTGGTACTTTTAAATTTTCATACAAGTTTGAATCTTCAGGTGGGTTTTGAATTAGTTTTTTAGGTTTCTCAATTGATTTCCCACTTCTTAAAATAGTCACAGCCTTTAGTTATTCATGAGTTGTTTGATCACAACTTGACTCTCTCCTTGAAGTAGAGGATGGCACCGCCTGAGTAGGCATGGGTGCCTTTCCATTTTTGATGGTTTGAAGTTCTTTTTTAAGAGAAGATACTTCTGAGTTCATCCTTTCCATTTTTTTGCACAGTTGTTATAGTAGGATTTGTGGAACAGTTTGGGTGGGTGCTTGAGTAGGTTGGTTTATCCCAGGGGGATATTTTGGAGGTGGGATGGTTTGCTGAAAATGGACCAATGGCTATTGGTATTGGATAGGTTGGGTTTGGAACTGGTTATGGGTTTGGTAGTTCTGATGGGGCTAAGGATTTTGCCCCTTTGGTTGGCTAGGTTGTTGGTTATCTTTCCAGCGGAATACTGGGTGGTCGTTATACCTTGGTTTGAAGGTGTTTTAATATTGAGGTTTTTGAAAGTTCAAAGCATTTACTTCAACTAGGGGTCCTCCTAAAGTAACATCCTTAATGGATGGAATAGTTGGGAAGTTTTCTATCTTATGGTCATGTTTGTCACAAATTGTGCAAACAAGGTCAACAGTTTGGATTATATGGACTTTCTTAAGGTCTATCTCTTCAACCTTCCTAGAGATTGCTGCAAGTTTAGCTGTAAGGCTTTCCTCTTCTCTAAGTGTATGAATTCTAGTAGTTCTTTGTGGCTTTTCAGAATAAGGTGAAGTTACCCATGTTTGGTTTTGTTCATAAAGGCTTTCTAGATACTCGTAAGCATCATTTGGGGCTTTGTTTTTAAAGGTTCCATTACACATCATGTCAATGAATTTTTTGTTCTCCGGACCCAACCCTTCATAGAAAATTCTCACTTGTTCAAGAATAGAAAAACCATGGTGTGGAACCATATTTGGAGTGTCTTTAAACCTCTCCCATGTTTCATATAATGAATCTCCCTCTTTTTCAAAAATGTTTTGGATACTCTTTTTAAGTGCAATTGTTTTGTGGTGGGGAAAGTATTTTTTGTAGAATTATTTTTGTAGTTGGTCCCAAGAGTTTATGGATGATGGTCTCAATTTTTTTTTCCAATTTTTAGCTTGATACTTTAAAGAAAAAGGAAATAGCCTCATCTTAGATGATTCTAGGTGATGTGGGGGACACATGGTTTCTACAATGTCATTGAACTCTTTAATGTGAAGGTAGGTCATCTCGGACTACATTCCATGGAATGTGGGAAGATGGTTTAGGACATGGGGTTTAAATATGTAGTTGGAATCTCCTAGGTAATTTTGTCTAATGCATGAGGGGGAATTAGTCCAGGATGGTGTGAGGTAGTCATTCATGGTTTGATCAACTGCATTCCCCAAGTTTGGGGCTACCTCATTTGGGTTTCCATTTTGGTTCCCACCAGGGTTTATGAATTGGTTTCTTTAAAGACCCTCCATTGAAATAACCTCAATTTTTGACTCTAGGGTATTAGGGTCTAGTGTAAACAAACCCTTAGGATTACTTGACTCCCCTATCCTAGGACTTTCCACCCTAACAAGTCTTGTTGAGTTATCGCGGGTGTAGGCGGTCATGCGCCAAAAGAAAAAAAAAGCAAGAAAGGGAAAAGATAAGAGATCTTGGGTGAGAATAGAAGAATCAAGGTGAGGAAAGGAGTTTGTTGATCTAAGGTACTTACTTGGTCCCCGGAAACGGTGCCAAAATTTTATTCACACTCAAATTTACCCACGTTATGAAGGTAGAACGGTCCTTGTAGTTGAGATTGGGTTGTCAAATCCACTGAGACCTAAGAAGATACCTAAGACACACAACCTATGTGGTGGATTTTTGGATATGAAGTGGCCAACTTGGTTCTAATTTTGGATGGTTTTAAATAACAATAATAAACCTAAGTGAATTAAATTAAATGAAAATGGGTTGATCTTAAGATTATGCTAGGGGTGGATTTAATGTATTCTACTTCTTTAGACAATTTTGGTTTAATTAATTTTTGATGAATCCATTCTTCAGAATAACACTAACTTCATAATTTTCTAGTTTTATGTAACTAAACACAATTACTAATCCCCTACACACTTATAGAATCAAATTGATGGTGTCTCCAAGGTATATGGTCATTTTAGTAATTGGATTTAGCTTCCTCAAACACAGTGAAGATGAAGAGTGGAAATAACTGAATATTGGAAGTCTTAAATTAGTTAACCAATTAACAACAATTCGTTCATAAAATAAAATTAAATACAACCTTTGAATATTCCTAAGATAAATCCATTAAATGGATAGCCCTCCATTTATGGTATACTCTCAATGGTGGGCTGAAGATGGCTTACAATAATTAGATTGAAGAAATTAAAAACGCGGAAATAATGAGCACTCCTCCGTGTGTGTGAATGAAATTCACACCTATGTGTGAACTAATTCAGTACAACAAAGATATATCACTGTGATTTGCGATTATAAAGTTTTAATGAAAGAAATGGGAAGAATAGAATAGAAATATGTTTATTAAGAACAAAGAAGTACAAAAAGAAAACTTACATGGAATTTGAAATGTGATTACAAACACAAAGTGGAAGCATAACATTACAATTAAACCAAACACCCAAGATCTTTCAATCCTACAACACCACTGCCTTAAATAGGAATTTTTGAGCCCTTGGTTCGAGCCTCCAATAGTCCAAGTCTCCTCAATTAATTGTGGTAGGCCATAGGTGGGTGGAAAGTAAGGGAGAGTTGATTTTTCCACCCTTGACCCGAGGTGGCAACCATCTTTCCTTCACCGAATATACGTGCTTGGAAAACCAACTAAATGGCTGAATAATAGTGGAAAATAGAAGAAGAAAATATATCCCCGGAGGTCTTATAACCTCCTGTAAAATTTGGGACCATTTGGAGTTTTGTATTACGAGATATGGTCACATTAGTGGACTGTTTTCTGGGATGCAGAATCTAACCCAGAATTTTGTCTCTAACATGGTCCGCAAAAATAACCATAATGGAAGAATAATTAGTGCTGGCTCATGAAGAATTATTTGTTTCACAATATGTCTTCTATAAGCCTACGAAATTTCGGATTCAATGGGGTTGTACTGTGGGACCCACATTCTCATCAGTAGGCTGGTGTCCGATCTACCTTCTCCAGAATTGTTTCTTTTCATCGCCAAATATCTCCTTCATCCTTTATGAATCATACATTGATCCCTGAATGAAAAATGTTTAAATTTAAGTGTAGATCCATTTCAAAAAAAATATCAAATTAAAATATGGATAATTACATTCCTTATAATTAGATGACTCATTGGTCCTAAATTGGTGTACATTAGACATGAAGTGCACAAATGATAAGAATGGATGTTCAAAATAAAAATACACTAACACAGTCCCATAAGATCAAAAATGAAAAATTAATACCATTAAAATGTAATTAACATATATCTTTTTATTGGATAATCAATCTACCTGTTGATCCTTGTAAAAGACTAGTAGCTAATATCACCATCTGGTCGGCTGGTGTCCCAAACGGGTGAAAAACTCTTCCCACAGCCTCTAACCAGTCCTCATCCACCTTTGGATTCGTCTCACCTTAGAACCTTGGAGGCCTATCTCACTAAAACTCGTTAAATGCGCTCAATCGGCATGCACTATCTGCTGGTGGGGTTGTTGGAAATGGCTACCCAATGGGTAGTGGTGTTTTTGGTACACCACCCAATGGTGTTGTCCCCATAAGAGGGCCCTGGACCGAAGCTTCATGTCTTGGTGGGCCATCATCGCAAACTCTCACTGGAACCCTGGATGGCTATCTATGTGGAGGCATCTTGAAAGAAAAAAGATCCACCATGATCAGTAAGTTATTCCTGGTGAGCTGACTCAAAGGAGATCAAAAGAAAAAACTTTTCAAAAACACACACAATCAGTGTTTTCATGTACTGAGTAGGAATTCAGAATTCAGTTCTCAGGTGTATGGATACGTCGACTGCCACACCAACACTAGATTCCCCCAAACGAAAAACCACACTCACAACACTTAACTATATTGCCCATGAAAAGATCAGATTCCTAGTTATTTGGTTGAACCGACTCCTCTGATACCACTTCGTCATGACCCATATCCCAGGGCCCATGTTGTGATTACCCCAAGCCTGCCTTCCATAGGGTTGGGGTTGGCGACTATCTCTGAACGGAATATCCCTGAAAAATGGGAAGTCATTTCTTTTGAACCTGCAACACACAGTCCAAGAATACAACGAGCACAACCCACATAGTAAAACCATAGTACTAAAAAGATGTGAACTAAATGTAAGAGGGGTTAGTACTGTATGTAAAGGGGAACGGAATACAATCCCAACTGAAAAGTACAATAGCAACAGAAAAAAATCTCCCAGAATCATCTACTAAGGATCTTACCAGAAGGGTATGTACAGCTCACGGTCGGTCATCACTATGGCACTTTACGTTTAAAGGTCCACCTCCGAGCACCGTTCAGTCCTGGATCTCGAACCTCAGTCAAATTTTTCCATCGTCTGCACAAGACTCAACAAGGTGTGGGTGAAGCCCGTGCAAGGATGAGTATAAAAATACTCAGTAGGGACCCCGAGACCCCCGAAGGTCTCCTAGAGTTCCACGAAGGAAAAACCACAAAGCAAGACCTTAATCACAAAGCATGAAGAAATAGTCAACTCACACCTAGTATACAACTCAGAGATTAGGAATATATATGATTAGTCATAATTTATATCATCTTATTCCATTTAGAAGTTCCACAACTTATCCACAAAGTAGTTGTTCTATTATCAATCCACTCTTGGATGTAAGTCGTTGTTCCATGATAGGCCATTGAAACGTTGGTCCTCATCGGTTCATGATATTGTTGATCCTCATAGGGTCTCTAGAATGCAGATCCACACAAGGTTATTGGAATGTTGATCCACATAGGGTCACGGGAATGGTGATCCACACAAGGTCGCTCGATGCTAATCCACAGAGGGTCGCAAGATACTGATCCACTCAGGGTCGCTAGGTGCTGATCCTCGACGGGCCACTCCTAAACTTGTCCTCTTTGGGTATTTATGATGATTATCCACACATGGTCTCTATGGTGCTGATCCACAGAGGGTCGCTACTTCAAAGACAACCAGTCATAGGATTCCCCGCACCCGGTACGCTCGAGTTCCATAGAATCTACTCCATGAGATATTGGTCATAAATCAACCTCCACTAAACTCCACAAAGGAGTAACCCAAAGGACCTCCATGTTTTAGGGGTTCCAATGTGAAAGATGGCTCGTCAATCGGATGCCCGTTCTGTGAGTTATAAGCATTTTAGTACCGAGGGCCCGGTTGGATTCGGGTTTGATCCAACCAGGTCGTACTCCAACTTTCTCCAAAATTCTGGTAGAGTATACCAAAATGATAGCCTCGCACCAAGGACCCCAATGCCCTAGACGGTTTTTCAAACGGACTTCTGGATTTCGAGTTAGGGAATTTTAAGCGAAACCGGGTCTAGATGGGTCTGGGTGCGGTCTGACCCAATCAGACAGACCCCGCCCAGGTCCGACACGGCCTAGCACGAATCGACCTAGGCCGGTCTGGTTGGCCTGGGTTGCAGTCCGACCTGGCCTGTTGGGGGGTGCGGCCCGGCCTGTAGGGGTGCGGCCCTACCCGTAGGGGGCCCGGCCCGGCCCGCAACAGGCGTGGCCTGACCTGCAGGGGCACGGGGCTCACCTTAGCTGTCACGGAGGGAAACATCACCCCCCCCCCATTTCCTGAATGGCTAAGTCATTCGGGATTTGGAGCAGCGCCGCCTATTCACATGTGGGACCCACAGGTTGCATGTCTGTGCCTCTATCACAGCTTCGAACTATGACCACCTTTATCGGTGTGCAACAGTGTGCCACTCTACCTCCACGGACAACTGGTGCAAGTCACCCTGCTCAACTGCCATGGCTGAAAAGTCGTAGCCTCCTCCTCCTGCGGTGCACGACGGCGCGCCACTCCCATCTTTGCAGTCGGCCGGTGTCGGCCGCCTGCTGACCGTTGTGGCCTAGTGTCATGGCCTCCTCTTGCAGTGCGTGATGGTGTGCTTCCACCACCACGGTCGGCCGATATGGCCACCTCCATTGCCCGCCAGCAACGGTCGCCACACCAGCGGTCTTTCGCAGGCCACCGGGTGAGCCCCAGTGGTCCGCTTTTTCATCTGTTCTCACCTTCGGTCTTCCCAAGTCATCTCCTTCACTACTTGACCTTCAGATTTGGGTTCCGTCAAACCTGAAAATTCACCCATGTAGAACGCAACGATAAAACAAGAGGCAAAGGGATTGGGCCTTGTTCGTTTGGCATGTTCCCTCCACATTATCATCTTAACAAGGGAGAATATAATTGATTCAATAAATCTTTATGTTTAAACAAGAAAAAACCCTCCCTCATGATTCATTGGAGAGCATCCCACATTTTAAGATGGGTTAGTGTTCTTTGATCCCGAAGCAAGCCTCCAATGATGCCGCTCAAATAAAGATATTTGGTTCTTTCTTGATGGATCTGTTCTTCGTCAAGAGGTTCCTCCAAAATCCTACTCTCCAAAGACACCACTCCTTTTCTAATGAATTCAAAAAAAAATAGAGAAGAGGGGAGTTATATTTACTACACATTTGTTATGAGAGGTTCATTAATTGGTGAAATTAACAAACCTTCTTAACTTCATGTAGGGTGGTTACATTTTTTTGTGAAACCGGAAATTTAATGTTCTGTATTAAGTTCCTGACCACCCCTTGTGGTCCCAACCACCAAAACCTAAAAGGGAGGTGGAATATATTTAAAATAAATTAGATTTATTTTTTAAATCCTCCACGAAAACTGAAAAAACCAACTTCCTCTCTCAACCCACTACGGTTGAGGTTAAGGATCCCCTAAGTGAATCCAGGTGCTGCGAGTTCAAAAGTGTCCTTAGATTTCAATTCCAAGCACTGGTTCAAATGTTAGGATTTTTTTCTCTCACATTTACTAAACGTACCTTATGAAAGTTTAAATTTTCATTCCAAGAACATCGGGCTTCAGAATCAAACGTCATCTAATTTCACAGCCTCAGAATGGTTCCATATAATTAAAACAAATTACATAAAAAATCCAGGTCTTTACACTTTTTTCTCATTTTTTTATTATTATTGTGATAATTGATGCATAGATTCATTGATATATCCTTGTTTTTGAGAAAAAAATGATGGGTTCACCCATAGAGACGCACACTGTCTTATGAATCCCTTAGCCAGATTCTCATTAAGTTACTTATTCAATTCCTTAATTTCATTAAGGGCCATTATAAAAACAATTAAGAAAGTAATAGATCCTACTGTTATTTCTATTGAAAACTTAGCAAAATTATCTAAGGTAATTCCATGAATTTCATCTGAATATACATCATTATATTCTAGTAAATATGCATGACATAAATATTTAATTTCACCATGATCATTTTTTCTATAAATTCATCATTTTTTATATCAGGACCCATATTATATAATTTTATTACAATGGAAGTTCAAGATTATTCATATTTTTATACTTTATAATGTTATTATACAATGTATTAACAAATATCACTTTTCTTCAATAATTTATATGTTGTTTTTTAATGGAAAGACAATCCATACCCAATATTATGTAAAATTAAACTAAAGGAAGAATAATTAGATATATAGGGAGTATGCTCCAATAAATATCAACTAGAAAATATTTATATATCTTATACAAGATTATTATAATAACAAGTGTTTTCAAATATAGTTTAATTCTCATTTTTGGAGGTGGTGATTCTACATTCCTAGAGAACATGTATAATATAAATGAATGTGGTGAACTAGAATGAAATAAGGTACTTACAAATCTTGAATATGAATTAAGTGTACTACATATCACTTCATTATCATGATCTAACTCGGTGGTAGTTTCCATGAATAAACTTCCTTATTCCCTTGGTTTAAGAGGTTTTTTGGGAATATTTTATTTATTGTTCTGAGGATTGGGGAATTGATTCACATAGTGTCCAAAATGATTTCACTTGAAGCATTGTAGTGCTGGTACATCATTAGTTGAGTCCTTCTTATCCTCTATTGGTTAATTTTCCTCTTAACCATTGTTTTAAATTTTTGGTATTGATTTCATACCTTACCACACTTAAAACACTTCCATTATCCTTTAATGAAATTAACTAGGTGCTTATTCCAAAACTTTTAACTGGTATGGGTTGAAATTTCTTCCCCATATGTGAATTACCATTAGGGTTCTCTTTAAATTATTCATTTCTATTCTTTTTTGCAAAATAATGATAGTCCTTAATTTCCAACTCTTCCTTTAGTACACATCGAACAATCTCATTATAGCACAAAAATTATCTTATGGTTAATGTCTTTTTAAGACTTTGTCTTAAAAGAACCAATGTAATGGTACATATTGTTTTTGAATTGGGATATATAACAAGAGTCATGATCCTAAATATTTTTTCTTCATATGTTCCAATTCACTCATCTTCAATTTTATTTAGCTCTAGAAATTATTAATCCATTCTCATGTGAGGAGTTTGAGGAAATTAATTGATGAAGAATGATGTCATGGACTCCACCCATTATATAGTGTCAAATTCCTCGTATATTGTGTTCATAATGGGATTCCATAATTATTCATCCTATCCTTAAAAATAATAGAAATCCAATAAAACCTTTATTTACTACATGCACTGAAGAATGGAAAATATATTTTCCATCACATTGATCCATTTCTCACTAATAAGTGGATTATAGTATCCACTAAAGGAATATAGATTTTTCCTCATGAAAGACTTGATATCATGTTTCTCCTTCCTTGGTGTATTCAAGAGCTCAAAATATTTTATGTTATTATTCAATACATATGATATTTGGGTGATCATTTCAATAAGGTTTTGTGCATCGACTCCCATTCCATTAGGTAGCTTATTGGGATAGTCATTGAATTTCTTATTACACCTGTTGTTAACATAATTTCTCCTTTATTAGGATATAATTAAATAAATGAATGTTAAGGATAAGAATACTTAATTTTAAAAGAAAAATATTTTCATAGAAATTATTAATCATAAATAACATGTGTGACTTTAATTTTAGATGTTATGGATTCAGTCTAGGTTATTCATTTCCCATATACAATTAAGTACTCTAATCATGCCATAAATATATTATCTAATACTTCATTATATTTTATGAATTGAAAATTAATTCCCAATGAATAACCCCTAAGTGTTTCAAAATAGTGATGGGTAAGGAAAGTTCTCTTGAGAAACTGATCACCTGTACTATAGATAAACCATAGGATGTACGATCATCAAACCACCAAAATTTCAAGCACAGATTATCACAATGAAAAAACTAAACCACTAGAAATTAACTTCATCTCAACTAAGTGTGTCAGAATTAGGGAGTTATTGTACCATACCCACCACAATAAGTTATCCTTTTTACACACCTCAATGGAAACAAAAAAAATGAAATGGAAATATAAGAAACTTCAATTCATTCTTCGTAAGTACATAATTTAGTAAATTAACAAAGGGGAGTTTAATATTCCTTATAATTTCATCCTACGTTCATGGCAGGAAGAATTGGGACTTATTTGTAATACTGGAAGTAAAAAATAATTACAATCAACTGATAAACAATGTATTTAATATTTCATTATATGTTAATTAACACTATGTAAAACTATGATATACTATTCATGGGTAAGATTCACTATTTGACACATAGATCCATAGATAGGTTTAGTCCCCATTTCCTTTTATAGTAAACTTATCAAGTTGACTATGTCACAAAACATACCCATATTAAAATAGAATCCTCCATATGAAATGGTACTATTCATTTCCCATAACATTGTTGACCTCAATTGCTTTCCCCGGTTAGAAATTATAGATTATTCTTCTGGGGTATTTCTTAGAGGGGTTTTTATGTCATTGTGGATAGTCATTGATTTCATGAGAAGATATGAGCTTATAATGACATAACAACCAAAGAAGAGATGAACTATCATTGTCTAAAAACTAAGTCTAAACAACTTCCACTGGTCTAATTTTTTATAAACATAAATCTAATGCTCAAACTTTTTATTCTCTCAAAGTCTGGTGATCTAAAATTATAATTATCTAAAATGTTGATGCTTTCAACTTTCTATTCTATGAACTAGGTTTCACATCCCAGCATTATATCCCACTTGAATACATGTTCTAGGGAAAACCTTAGCATCTAGCCTTATCAAACTTCATTATTTTCTCTATAGTAGAAGTGTTTCTCCACATTTTATTATTGCATTCACCCAAACCCCAGTGAGTCATGTTAGTTTCTAAATCATTATGGATCTATAGACTTGGAGAACATGTACATTAAATTTTTCCTCATAGAAATATTTTTAATATCTGATACTTTCTTTTATATTATACTTCAAATTAAGTGGTGATTTAGGTTTATTTTCTTTGTCCTTGTATGAAACACCAAATTTTTATCCAAGTGGATTGTATTTTGTCTATTACATAAAAGAAAACCTTCTTTAATTTTTCTTAATTCCTCGAAAAATACTACATATAAACCATCTCCTTCCAAGATTTCATTACCTTTACATACTTTTCTTCATTCATACATAGAGTAACAATATTCTACATTTGCGAAATCTAATTGATTGTTGTTCCACCATAAGTAAATACAAAATCTACTCTGAACTTCCAAATGTCTCTATCACTAGAAATGTAATCATTAAAAAACCTTTGAATAGATCATCCATTCCAAGTCAAGGAGCATAATCTTATGATATTATCAAATATAGAATTATCCACTTGATGGTTTCCTAGTGTTCCTTTCTAGCATTGGAAATAAAACAAAAAATATCTCCCATACCAAACAAAATATTTTTTCAAGAACAAATAATTATATAAATTATACTTATGAAAAATAAATAAAAAAGGCACTTTCTATTTATAAAAAACTCATATTCTATTATAAGTTCTTAAAACTTGGATAGTTTGAAGGATCTATCAAGAGGGGTAGAAATTGTTCAACATTCTATCATGATAAACCTTTCAATGACTTCCCATATATACTCCTTCTGAGATAGAACCAGAGATTTGGTCTTCCAATCTCTTTTAATCCTCATTACCATTATCTTATTTTATTTCTCAAGATCTTTCCTCTCAAAACATCTAGAATACTTACATTTCAATTTATAAATATTTAGAAAATCTGGTCCAACTATAAAAATATCATAAACATGAAACAATATTATGATGAATGTATCATTATCTCATTTCTTCTAGTAATAACAATGATTAGTGTTACACCTACTTAATCCTTTTTTTTCTATAAACCACTTAAATTTTGTATTCCACGTCCATTTTTCTTTCTTCAATCCTTACAATATTTTATTTATTTTATATATCAAATTCTATTTACCAATTTATTTTACTCCTATTATATGTTTCTTTTAAATATCCTCATAAAAATCACAATGAATGAAATCTATATTAATATACATCTTATCTATATACAAAGATTTTTTATAAAACAATACTTAGAAATTTTCTAATGGAAAAAAATTTTACTATCAGTGATGATATTTCCAATAAATCTATTCATTCCTTATATTGAAACCTCTTCACTTATATTCATTCCTTGTTTCCCTTATTTCCATAATCCTCTCATTTAATTTGGTAAACCCACTTTTTTTTAAGTTCCTTTTTACCATTAAGAAGTTAATTTATTTACAATTTTTTGTTAATATTTAATGAATCCACCACCTCATTCATGGTTTACACCCACTACTTTGAATCACTGTTTGATGTTTATTCCCCCATATTTTTTTGTCCTATATATAATAGGATTATATATTTAAGATCATTCCAAAACTTCTAATATGTTCTCTTGATTCTAGTTGATCTTCTTAACTAAATCAACTTATATGAGCTTCATAGATTTTCTCTTTCTACTAGAATATGAATTTATAGTACTTCTAATTATGAGGTGTATGAATATGGTTCTCCCACTCAAGAATCAGATAATCTTCAATAATATGGTATTACATCAGTAGTCATGATGCCTTTAGAACCAAAATTTTAGTTCTCCAATTTTTGTGAATTATCAGTACTCTGATCAACCTAGATTTCAACATTGATTTTCCTCAAACTTCCTACTATACCAAGTTTAGGTCCTTCCAACAAACCTTCACACCAAAAAAATCATACATAGGATTTGTTTCATATCACCATCCCACAAGTGATATCCTAAATTAAAATCTACATAATTAAGGAAAAAGTATATTTATTAATTGGATTCATGTTTATCGTGATCCTTATCATTCATATGTATATATGATAAACATACAAAGACTCTAAGATGATGAAATTTGAATCTCTTTCCATGCCATAGATCCTTCAGAAATTCCTTCCCAAATTCTGATACTAGACTTTTGTTAGTGAGATAAGCTATCGTATTGAGTGTCTCTACCCAAATCACCTTAGGCATTAATGAGTGTAACCACATACTTCTGGATTTCCCTTTAAAATTATGATTCATCCTTTTAGCTACTTCATTATATAAAGGAGTTTTTTTAACCTACTTCTAATGAATGATTCCATAATTCATGTAGAAATTATAGAAGTTACATTCAATGTAATCTCCATCGTTGTTCATACGATTCACTTCAACTTTAAACCAAACTCTCATTCATTCATGTCATTACACTTATTTAACACCTAAAATATATAAAATTTATATTTCAGTATATAAATCCATACATTAATTGTAGCATCATCAATGAATGTAAGAAATTAAAGTTAACCACCATAAGATTGAACATAGGGAAGTCTATAAACATATTAGTATACAAGATCCAACTTTTTTTTCTTAGGTTTTCAACTATATAAGTTGAATGACACACTTTTCCACATTCCCAACACACAACTTTCACACTTTCCAATTTCAATGTGATCAAGATTTGTTATTCCATTAGTCTTTAGAAAATTCATGTTCTTTTCACTATGTTGACTGAACCTACATTGACATACTTCTGAATCATCTAAATTTTTAATTCTAGAAACCTCCATCCAATCTATATTTCTTATCATGTAAAGAACCTCATCTTTTAATCCTTATATAATAATAATTGGTCCTTAGATAACTTTCTATACACCACCAGCATAGCTAGTTCCATATCCTTCATCATAAAGATTCCCAATAGAAATTTGATTTTTTCTAAGACTAGGCATATGAATAACATCTATTAACATCATAAACCCTCAAATATTCATTAGGTTGTTGACCTATCCATTCTATAAAATTATAGGTCTTTACCATCCACTGGATGGACATTATAAAGATTCCTATATAAATAATTGACTATGAATCATTAATATATAGTTGTATGAAAGAATACTCTAGAGTTAACCACCCAATCTTCTATATGAGTATTCAAACTCAGTAAATGACCCTAGCCTTTTTACACTAAGTATAAAGAATCATAACTATTAGATTTTGATTACTTTATACAGTTCTCATTTTAAAACTTTCAGTCCCTTTTGATATATCCTTTATTCCCTGATATGCATCAGTTTGGACTAAGAATATCCAACATACTTTGAATCCTTTCATGGGAATTTTCTTCCATTATTTTCTTTTTTAATTTCTGATGATGTGACCTTCCACTTTCATCGGTATTAAGGGAAAAATAGGTAAATAGCTGCACTACCCACTTTATTATCTATTCATTCAATACTATGTTCTAGATATCATAAAAATAATATATCTATTTTCCCTCTATTAGTACTAACTATGGTAACCATTTCTTCCTGTATCTCAAAAATACAAGACGAAATTAGAAACACCAGTACATCATCATAAAATGTTACCCTTATCAATTGAAGATACTCGCATATCATGATAAAGTAATTTACATGATATTCCACTAGTATTTCTCTAGATACCTTAATCCAGAAATTTTTTTCAACATGAAATCCTTGTTTAGGTTCATTGTTCTATCATACATGTTTTCTAATAGATTTACAAATTCCAATGTTTTCCATTTCTAGAGAGTATTTATAGAAATATTTCTTATAAGATACATTATTACTAGTGAAAATAATTCTTATCCATCATTTTAAATTCATTTTTCTACATAATCACTATATTTGCCTCATAAAATATAACATCTATGTCCTTTGGAATCAAATGATCTTCTATCTTCATTCACCATTATCCAAAATCCATTCTAATGAATTTCTTGATTTGGATCTTCCATTAATATCATTCCATTCATGTGTTGCTACCAATGTGTCAAAGATATGAATGTCAAACATACCTTTTATACCACTTTATGTGGAAATAATGTTTTATATAAAACTAATGTCTCGTATTATCAACATTTCATTAGAATTATTATCATTGACCCACTGGAAATTCATCTGCAAATTAGTGATATTGAAAACAAAAACATTGGAACTCTGCTTCCCATTGACTAAGTGTACTAGAAGTTGGAAGTCACTACACCATACTCACCAAAATAAATCAACCACTATACACACCTAAAAATAAATATAAAATGAAATAGAAATACAATCATCATTGATACATGAAACCAAAGTACATAATTCGGTAAATGAACATAGGATAGTTTTACATACTTCATAACTTTTTCCTATATGCATTGGAGGAACCATTATGAATTAATTATATTATAGTAAAAAATAAAAAATTATAATAAAATGATAAAAACCATTAATAAAATTGAATTATAGGGCTATTAATACTCTATAAACCTCTGATGTATTTTTCATGTGTCGGATTAACAGTTCCATGTATAGATCTATTATCAGGGTTAGTCCCCACTTTTTTTTAATAGAATATTATCTGATAGACCATGTCACACTACACTCCCATTTTCATGGAGAACCCTATAAATGTAATTTCACTATTGATTTACTGTAACTCTATTTGTATGGTTCTATCCTAGGTACAACTAAACTAGTGCCCCAAGCTGGTTCCCCACATAACCTCAAGCACTCCTCCCCATGTGCTAGATGTTTCCAACTTGTAGTGAGGGTCTAATGGAATGTGTTATTAGAATAAACTTTATTTACCATACTAATAAAAAAACTAAAATCTAGATAAATATCAATATGAAATAAAAATAAATACCAAAACAACAAATACCACATTCCCAAATAAGGGAATTCCTAAAAATCCAATATAGTAAAATATACCATTCCATGAGATTCTACTATCTTTAAGATAAACTAAATATATGGACACACTAATGAACTCCAAATTTGGGTACCAACACCAAATCTAGTTCCCACGTCAATGTTATTTCCTATATCCCATATCATCTATATATCATAGTACCTTTTCCCTTATATTGACATGTAATCATGAAGTCTACTATAATACCCAACAACGACCTGTGTAGTGTGAGAGTACAACTCAGTAGGCCACCACCAATGGTTTCTAAAATAATATCTATTCTAGTCACATTGTATACATAAGTGTAGTAAAAAATAAACAAGTATTAAATGAACCAAGTTTCATTACTTAACATTGTTAAACTTATCCATGTCAATTCACACTTCCAAGTGTTACCCTTGTCCATCAAACCTACTTCAGCCCTATGGAGGTTGTCTGAACCATGTTTCAAAGGGGTAAAAAGTTGTAAAATATGGATAATTAGTACAAGTATACAACTGGGATTCATAACACCATGTATGACCATCCCAACCATGATATATAACTCCATTAAAATTCCCTTGGAATCATAAGAATTTATCCATCCTCTAAAACCTACATTGCATATGGAAACCTAAAGCATCAATATGGCCTACCAAAGGGATAGGAGAATTATTATAGTATCCTAACCAACCATATTCACATTTCAAAGGCTCATAATCACCAACCGTTTTGTAAAATAAAACTACATAGGTGAACCATTTCATTTATCATAACTCCATGGTCCATTACATTCAGCATATTCACAATTCCCATAGTTTGGACATTTGACTATTAAAAAATCATTAAAACTCTTTATAATCCATTTAAATTTAATTAATCACATGGACCAACCCCATTAAACATTTCTCACATTTACCATTTTACAAAACATTACTCATTTAACTAATTCAAGTCAATAAAAACACCTCTGTATTCTGTTCCAACATGATTACCACAATTACAATTGGTTTAATCTCATAAACCATTCAATTAATCATTTAACAACTTGATTCTTATGTACCAACAAGTGGAACACCCCATGGGTGACCATAGGCCATATCTAATCAACCAAAAAAATCCAATGGGGATTGTGAGTGGTTCACCACACCATTTACTCACCCATCTTATCATTTCTTTCCAAGGGTTAGAATGTACAACATAATGTCATAAAATCACAACCACAGACACATAAATTAATCATCAAGATTATGGGATATAACTTGTAGATCACCTACCTCAAGTTCAGAGACAAATACTTATTCATCATCATCCTTTGATTCAAGCTTAAACATCACTAAAATACATAATATAGAATATTTTGTAAAATAAGGTTTTAGAGTATTTGGAATAAGAATAACAATTATAAATGGATTAGTTTATAAAATAGTATAAATAGGAGTGGTAGACTTCCTCATATCTTAGATTCTCACCTAACGGTACCTCAAACAACTCAAAATTGAGGATGAATGATCCTTGGAAGAGGAGAGAGATCAAGGTTCATCACTTGAGCTACTAGAAGTGGATAGGGTAAGAATATCATGTAAAAACCCTTAAATATCAAGGGGTGGTACATTCACTATTTAATGAGGTGCATGTTTTGGACACAGGGTTCTCCAAACCATGCACTAACTGTGTTCCACCCTCTATCCAAGAGGGGGACTAGGTCAAATGGTCTCTTTAGGAGACCCTATGGTTTTTCAAATGGTTTGGAGGTCACATATTTGGATCTATATAAAGATGAATATTTTCCAAGCTCCCCTTTCATATTTTTTCAACCATGCACCCTCCCCCTATAGGCTAAATTTTTAAATTGTATAGTTAGTACTAACCATGTTCCAAACTATTAACCCAACATGGTATAAAAACTTTTCTTCCACATTCATATCATGAACCCCAGGGACACCCTCGAGTCCCCTCATATTCTGAAGAAACATTTAATTAACCATTAAAAGGGATTTAACTCAAAATTTAAATAATAATGTACCACCTCAAATTTTAGGATCTTAGAATCTCCCTACTATATAATAGATCATCCTCATGATGCACTCCCAAGTGTGACTAAGACTCCAAAGAAAAAAAGGTCAGGCCATTGGGCCCACATATATGTCTCCCTCTCCAAATTTTTCTCCTGAACATTACTATTATACCACAACACTCGGACCAATGACATGGTCCTACCCTAAAAAACTTTCTCAAATCGATCCACAATACAAATTGGATTCTCCTCAACGGATGTATCATTATATATCTCAATATCGTCAACATAGATCACATGAGAAGCATCAAGGTGATAATATCAAAGCTTTGACACATAAAAAAAGAATGCATGCCAATATACCACTATGAAAGATCCAATTGGTAGGAAACTAGTCAGATCCACTCCAATATCTCAAACAGTCCAATATACATGGGTTCCAACTTTCCCTATTTTGGAATCTAATGGTGACATAATCTCAATGACACTCAAAGAATCACATGGTCACCAACTGTAAGATTATGTGGTCAACAACATTGATCAGTTTATGACTTTTGTATGATCTAGGCTATAACCATACACTTATGAATCAACTAAACCTACTTTGATGTCTCCAACATGAGACTTGATCCCAAGTATTTAGATTCCCCTACTTTCATCCAACATAAGGGAGATATAGATGGTCTACCATAGAGCACCTCATATGGTGCCATATGAAGAGTCACCTGATAAAAATTGTTATAGGATAACTCAATGAGTGATAATTTTTTCTCCCAATATCCACTAAACACTTGAACACATTCCCTCAATATACCCTCTGGTGGCTAGATAATATACTCCAATTAACCATCTGTATGTGGGAGAAATCCATACTTAGAAAGACCTATGTACCAAGAAACTTGTGAAAACTTTATAATAATTGTGAATTAAAAAAAGGATAATAATCTAAAAAAATACTATCAGGTACCCCATGAAAATGTAATACCTCCCAGACATACAAGTCACCTAACTAGTCAATGGTGAAAGTCTCCCTTATTGGTAAAAAATGAGCTACCATTTTCAACTGATCCATAATCACTAAAATCTAGGTTCCCTTATAATTTCAACCACAAAATCCAGTGTAGCACCATCCCACTTTCACTCTAAAATGGGGGATGGATTTAACCAAAAACCTATCCATTGATGATCAGCCTTCACCTGCAGATAGGTGTAGCATCATGTCAGGAAACCTACAATATCCATTTTTATTACTAGCCAATAATACTCTCTATGAAGATATTGCTACATCTTGGTTAAAATAGGTTAAAATATCAACTTAAAATCATAAAACTCGCACATCATATATTCTTGTATACAAGTAGGCACAACAACACAGCCATGAACATGAATAATCTTGTCCTCATAAATAGTCCATTCATAATATAGATCCAACCTATAAAAACAGTCTCTCCAAACTAACTATTATAAATCTTCATATTTTCACCTATTTAAATGATTTAAAATATAGGGATCTAGTGATAAGGACATGTTTTTCTCAACTCTTGGTCCTCATTGACACCTAGATGTGTCTCAGTAAACAACACCATCATCCTCCACTAGGAACTAGACTCCCAAACCACATGAGTCTTTGTCTTCCAACTTAAGTCATCTGAAGCATTATTTCCGTTTATAGGTATATAAGTTAGTTTGAAGTCAAAATCCTACCTATACTCAACCCATATCAACTATTGAATATTAAAATCTCACTCAGAAAAGATAAACTTAAGGCTATTATAGTCAGTATAAACAACAAAATTTTTACTCAAAATATAATTTCACCAAAACATCAAGGAATAAAGCACAGTGGCCAACTCAAGATCTTGTGTAGGGTTTTTCCTTTCATGTGGCATCAAATTCTCTGATCCATAAACAATGACTTGATCTCCTTGCATTAGTAATTCATCAAGTAAAATCTCAAATGAAACAAAAAACAAGTTATAATCCTTACCCAAATCGAGTAACATAAAAATCAATGTAGTGATTAATCATTTATTCATCTCCTAAAAATAATTCTTACATGCTTTATACCACTAAAATATTATACCCTTCTTGGTCAAGACCAAAAGGGGTACTTCCAAGAGAGAAAAGTCTTTAATGAATTTTTGATAATAACTAAAAAACCTAGAACGTTTTGAATATCAAAAACATTATTGGACTGATCCCAAGATACAACTACTTGAAACTTATCTGGATACACTAACACACCTTCTTCTAAGATGATGTGACCCAAGAGATGTACCTTATCAATCCAAAAGGTACACTTTGATATCTTAGGATATATATGATTCTCTCTTAGTAAACTCCAGATGAAATCAAGATAGGTAGCATGATCACCATGAGTCTGGAGTTCCACCAACATTTCATCTTGAAAAACAACTATAAAATGATATAGGAATGTGTGAAAGATTTAGTTCATCATGGAGATAAAAAATGTAGGTGCATTCATCCACCTGAATATTATTATTATGAACTCATATAAACCAATCCTCCTTATAAAAGAAGTATGTAGTATATAAGAATGTATAACCATCAGTTGATGATACCCTGGTCTCAAATTAAACTTAGAGAATACAGAAGCACCCTTCATCTAGTCAAATATATCTTCAATATGTATAAGAGGGTATCGATTATTAACCATCTTCTAATTCATCTTTAGATAATCATAACACAACCACAATGTTCTATCAACCTTATTAGAAAACAAAATTGTATATCCCCATGGTGACATACTCGAATGGATTTATCCTTTATTCTCCAATTCCTATAACTGAGCATTAAGAACTTGAATATCTACTAGTTCCCTTATATAAGGTAGAATAGAAACTGGCTTAGCTTTAGGCATCATCTCAACCATGAAATCAACTTCTCCCTTGGGTGGAAAACCTAATTATTCTTTAGGAAACACATCTTGGAAATGATCCACTACTTGAGGTAATGTATCATGCCCCACTCTATCATCATCAAGAAAAAGACTCATAAACTTGGTTGTGCTTTCACCTTGTTGAAAAAGAGCTATCCATTCATGGACTACCTAGATATTTTATTCCTCGTGATGGACATAAGTGTCACCCTAAGTGGATGTGAAACTCACTCTACTATAGTAGAAATCAATGTAATTATGGTATTTAATCAACCAATACATCCCTAGTATTAGGTTAAAACCTTGCATCTCAATCATATAAAATCATCAAAGGAGATGGTACCCACCAACCTCAAGTCTAAACTTCATACATTTTTCGATAATATCATCTCATACTCATAACAGTGTGTCAATCAACATGACCCCATACATATATTCCATCACTAGACCAAAAAATTTCACAAATTGAGTAGATATAAAATAATGTGAGGATCTTGTATCAAATAAATAACTAGAAGGAATATAGGCTATAAGAATCTTACCTTGAAAATTCGATCGTCCTGCCTCACCCCTACTAGGTGTAGGTTGAACTACGTGAAACTGACCTACCCCACTACCCTGGGCTCTGGTCTTAGTTTCTACTATTGAAATAGCCTAATGATATTGATGTTATTACCATAAAGTACCACATACCCCACCCCAACATATACTATCAATGGAACCCAATCCTCATGACTGATACTGGGTAGCATACCACCTACCAGTGCTCTGTACCTTCCTAGATCCTCCACCACTACTAGCCTATCATGGGTTCATTTATAAAATCTATATATTTCCAATCCTACCACATGCTCAGTTTTCCATTTATGGTTTAGGAAACTATCCTAAAATATGGAACGGTCTATTCTACAGATAGTAAATGACTAAAATACCTATTGGAGAGAAAGTTCTGCTTCTATGGCCACTTTGTCTACCACTGTTCTAGTGGAAATTCTCATAATGTTGTTTTTTATTTTGAGAACATGTTCCACCAGATCTCCCAACTAAAATGGTTTTTCCACCACTAGAATCCTTCTTTAGGTTCCCTTCATATATTATATCATGATTCCCTACCTCTGAAAATCTCTTCAAAATAAATATATTTATAAAGGACTTGATATCTCATCTAAGTCCATCCTGAAAATGCTTGTCCAAAGCTGCTTCACACCCTATCAACATTAAAGAAAAATGTTGCAAGTTTGTAAGTGTATAGAACAATCCATCATCATCATACTACCCTGATTCAAGAAAATAAACTCTTTATCTTTTCACTACCTCATGTTCTTAGGGTAAAAGTTCTCTAGAAACTTATCTTAAATATCCTTCCACAGTATACAATTTTTCTACTCATTATGAACTCGGATGTCTCACTAATTCTTTTCTGGTCCTTTAAATGTATATGTTTACAATTTGACCCACTTATCAGGAGGAGTCTAAAAGTGGTACAGTATCATCTGGATGGGCTCAATCCAAAACTCAGCTGCCTCGGGCCCGCCCTTTGTGGAAAATTTTGATGGGTGATATAGCTTAAACTCTCTTTTCAGGTCAAACATACTCATCATAGTCTTCTTTGGGTATCTCTCTATAAACTGTATGAAATGGGAAAATTTATCATGAAATTGATCTTCACCTATAATATATAGAACCAATGGTGGTATTTTCCCCTCTATTGGAGGAGAATTCTTGGAAATATCCTCTTATTTCCCAGCTGATAGGTATCATCATGGTGGATTCACTCTACAATGCCAAATTTATGTCTCAAATAACATAACATAAGGTTCCCACAATTACGTAAAAGATGGCTCACATCTAGTTATAAAAAATTACCCCTCGTACATTATATCAATGGGTAAAAAAACACACCATCATTACCCTAAACCATCCCTATCCTTGGCCATGGATAACATAAGGAAAAAATATATTCAAATTCCAAATTTATGTTATACATCATACAGACCATTTAATTTAACATCATTTAATTAATTAAATATTTAAAACATTCCATTATTATATATTTAAACCATTAAATTTAATTCTTTTAATTTAAAAAATTTATCATCTTCATTTTGCACCATTTATTTAAAACTATAAGAAAACTAAAAATAATTTTGTCTCTCACATCATACATGTCTTTCTCTATGTGTGCCTATCATGATGCATGTTACATAAATTTTAAATTGCCTTTAATGATGCATGTATACACAACCACATTCCATTCCTCCACACAATCAAAATATCATGAAATAATAACATCACACAACAAGTGTATCACCAAAGGTGAAATAATATTCACCTATAACATTGAACATCCAGAACAATAATCACCACCTTGGGTACTTAGTTTTTTCCCTACACATGGGTTAGGTACTCCCATGAAAAAGCTCATGAAGAAGGCCTAAATAATCCTAGTTTCCTACCTAACTTTCCAAAATAATAAAGTTTCCTAAAATAAAAATGATTTGATGCCATTTTTTCATGTCCTGGCCTAGGTTCCACCTAACTGGTGCCCTGAGCTAGTGTTCCACATAATGTTAAGCACACCTACCCAGATTCTAGAGGCTTATAACTAAAAGTGAGGGTATAATGGATAGTTTCAAGAGGATATAACATCTTTAACAGAGTAGTAATACAATGTAAATGAAGATAAGGATCAATATGTAATAATAATAAACATCAAAACAACACATACCACACTCTCAAATTGGTGAAGTAATAACAAGCCAATACCATAAAATATGAAATTCCGTGAGAGTCTATTGTGCGGAAGGTAAACTAAAAATAAGGACACACCAATGAACTCCCATGTTGGGTCCAAACACCAAGTCCTTTCCCCAAATCTATTCTATGTCCCATTTCTCACATCACCCATCAAGAATAAGGCATTTACCCTTATCATGACCTGCAACTATTAATTCTTATTGAGTACCCAATAGTGGCTCGAGCAAGGTATGATTACAATTTAGTAGTCCATCCCCAATGGTGTATACAATAATATATAGTCTAATCATAGTGTGTGTAGATGTACAATAAACAATAAAAGAGATATAAATGAACTTTGTTTCATTACTTAACATTGATAAACTTAGAAACATTCATTCCTAATTCCATGTGATACCCATTTCCATCAAACCTGCTTCTGACCAATGTTGTTCATTTGAACCATGTGTTAAAGGGTTCAATGGTTTGAAAAAAATGAGGATCAAATAGAGTGTCCAACCAGTATTCATAACACCATGTCCAACCATCCCAACCATGATATGGAAAGCTATGACCATTCCCTTAGAATTAGGAGAATCAGTACTTCCTTCAAAAGTTATTGTACATAGGGGCACCTGGTGTATCAGTCTGGATGGCCCAAGGGAGACATGCATCCATCCAATAACTCAAAAAACCATTAGTTAACATTTCAAAGGCTTATAATCATTAACCTTTTCATTAAATAAAAACCAACACTGGTTAACCATTTTATTTATAACAATTCCATTGTCCATTACATTCAACATATTCACAATTCCCATAGTTATGCCATTTCACCCTTAAAGAAACATTACAACCATTTATCACTACTTTCAAGATAATTAATCACATGGATATTAACCTTTAATCATTTCACACATTTACCCACTTACAAACCATAACTCATTTAACTTATTCAATTCATAAAAACACTTGTTCATTCCATTCCAATGTGATTACCAAAATTTTAAGTGGTTTAATATCATAAAAAATTCAATTCATCATCTAAAAAATGTATTATCATGTTCAAGTAAGTGGTACACCCCATTGGTGACCATAGTCTTGGTCTAATCAACCTCAATGAATCCAATAGGGATTCTGAGAGGATAAGCATACCATTTACAAACCAATTTTATCATTTATTAAGATGTTTTCAAATGTAAAACACAACAGTACGACCACATACACATAAATTAATCATCAATACTATAGGATGTGACATGTATACTACCAACCTCAAGTTCGTAGATAAGTACTCAATCAACCTTATCCCTTGATTAAAGATTGAACAACCCCAAAGACACAGCATATAATCTATTAGAAATAAAGGTTATAGTGGATTTAGAAGAAAAAGGGTAATTATACAAGGACTATTCCATAAAATAGAATAAATGGGATAAATACACTCACACTGAGCTTAAATTATCTCCAATTGGTACTTAAAATGACTCAAAATCCAAGGAGAATGATCCTTGGAAGGTGGGAGAGATCCTAGTTCTTCACTCAAGATAATAGAGATGGATAAGAGAAGAAAACTGGAAATGGAAGCTCAAATACCAAGCGGTAATAGAAGATTATCTATTTTAATGAAGATCATGGTCTGGACAAATGGTTGGCTAACTAGTGCACCAACCATGCACCTCCATTTTTCCAAGAGGGGACCTAGGCCACACAGTCTCTTAGGGAGCCTTTGTAGTTTGAAAAATCATGAGGATTATATGCATTTGGCTCTATCCTAATCCGCATAGTTTCTAGGCTCTCCTTGCATGATTCGTTAACCATACACCCACCCTATATTGGTTTCATGGTTAAGGCATATTGATAATACCAACTGAGTTCAAACCATGTTCCCTGCATAGTGTTTCCTCTTTTTTTCCTCTTTCATGTCTCAAACCCCTTATAAACCCCTGAGTCCCCTCATATTATCATGAAATATTTTTATTAACCATTATAAATGGTTTTAACACAAAATTAAAATAATAACATACTTATTTGAAAGATCTGGATATTATACTGATTACCTCAACCACCTTCCCCGGTACACACTTTTAGATTCTTTTTTTAGAATTTCTTCTATATTTTTCACCAAAATTATATATTTTTCTAGATATCATCTGACAATATGAGCATCTGATGACCTAACTAATGGTGGAGTGATAAAAAATTTCTACTTATACACCATGCCCACCCATATTCCATTGATTAAATTTCTAATGAATATAAATCCAAACACGAACTTATGATGATATAAATTTATAAAGCACTAAAATTATGATTTTAGAAACTATAATTCACATTCCATAAACCATGTGTGTTTTTTCACCTGATTTTCTTCCACAATTTGATGATTGATTTAATACCCCACACACCATTTTCATGTTTATTACCCCAAGATAAATCTATGTTATAACCTACATCAAATTTAAGTATTTATGAGGAGATGTTATTACCCAAAAAACCACATAGTCTCTAATTTACGAAAACTTTTGGATATTATACTATACATATATTTTTCTCTATAATTTTCAATAAGGTTTTCTAACCCTAGTTCTCAAAAATAGATTTTCTAATGTCCAAAAATAACTAATGATTTCCTATGATATATATTATAGATAACCAAGCTAAACATCACATTATTTTACATATTTTCGTGATTTAAAACACTATGTTTTATAAATAACAATATCCCAATAATGGATCGGTTCAATTTCTTTAGAAAATAGCTACATAATAAGATTATTTTAAAAAAAACTCATGATCATTTCTCCTTAAAGGTACTATAATATACCATATTCTAGATATATCATTATTAAGTATCATCCCTAAAACCTTATGATTGAAAATATAATAAATGGGTGAGATCAAACTCTTAGTAAGGTATGAATAAAAATTTTATCAAGGATGATTTCAAAATCATATGTAAAAAAATCATGATCATAAGGGAAATATCATAACATTGGGACTGATTATAATAAGACATAAACAAGCTTCAAAGTACATGTAATGTGAACATAAATCCATAAAGGATAAATGTGGAAGAATAATAGTTATAACATGGCATGGAATAATTTAACATAAACCATGAATCATGAGATAATAACATTTTAATGAACAATATCCTTTAACTATGGGACATAAATTAGCATTGGGAAAAATTTCCTTCATAAGACACATTGTTAGGGGACATTATTAAAAGAAACTAAAATGTACATTTCAATACCTATCTTTTGGGATATAAACTATTATACAATGAATTGGAGGGTGATATTGGACCCCACACATCATTCATCCATATTTATGTGTGACACTTAAAAATCATTCACATTTCACATAAAACATCTAAAAAATATCTTTCCATTTTCATAAATAACCATTGGAAATAAAATAGGGTTCAAAAAAACTAATGTAATTCATTCACTATGAATAAATAACACCATAAAATACAATTGGTTTCTTAAAATATTCAAATGGAATAAAATTTTATCATGAACTATATCGTTTAATACCAGAAACATAATCACTTAAAATAATCACATAAATAAAGAAAAATATATAATAAAACATTAAAAATAACTCTATTAGAGGTATATAATTTTGAATGTAGTGATGAAAATGAAAGATAAATCATTAAAACTTCTTTCTTGATAAAAATATTTATTCATCGATGTAAGAGACATAGTTGTGAGTATCTTTTTAAAAAGTATCCTTTATTTTTTTTAAGTCAAAAGAAAACATTAAATGTAATTGTATTTGTATAAGAATATCTTTTTCCCAAAAATAAAAATAGAACATAAATCAAAATGGAATTTCTTGGAGGAAAGAAGTTTGATAATAAATTGAATAACTCAAAGAGAAGAGTTTTAGTTACCAAGTCCCTTACTTTTACCATTGATTTCCATGGAAGTTATTTAACCTCATATATTCTAAAGATAGATATTGTAATTATGAATTTTATACCATTATTAATATATATTTATATTTTTACACTTCATTAATAACAATTTCTTTCTTGTATTGGATTGTTATGATCTATTTTCAACATTAGGTTTTAATAGTCTTGATTGTCTTGAACTACGCTCATAAAATCAGTTTTGATATTATTTATTCTCCCAAAGTTAATCATTTAAAACCAATTAATGGTAATGGAATTGATGTTTTATAAATTCAAATAATGTTATAATTACATTACATGGGACTTTTATTCATATTTTATGAGGATTAAAATAGTGATTAACTAGTTTTTGGTGGCCCACTAATATCAGTGGAATACCATATAAGGATAGTTACTTTTTGGGTTTTCCATAAAGAAACATATTCATAATATATATTATCAATATATATTATATATAATAATAATATTAAAACTAATATCATGAATAAAAGTTTTAGTGAAAAATATAATTCACCGTTCCATGGAAGCAGCAGTTTGCACAAATACATGGATTATGATTTGATTTTTTGATGGGAGGAATAAATAAGTAACATGGTTTATGATTCCAAGAATATAAATATTATATATATATATATATGTACATATATATATATATCAAAAATATTTAATTAATTCCCATTTTTCTATCCAGGTTATGTAGTGAAGTAAAATAAAACATGTTTCCACATTGAGGCGGTAGTCTGCACGTATGTACGATTCACGTTTTCATTTATCATAAAGGAAAAAAGGAAAGGTTGTTAATTAATGTAACCTAATTATAATAAAATATCAGTATAATAATTATGTTAATATTATAATTTGAATATATTTTAATGGAATTTGAATAAGGATAATGGCGCTTAAAAAATAAAAATGACAAAGTAGGGGTTATAAATTTATACCACACTTATTTTATTATCTCATTGAAAATGGGGGTTAATAATTCTGAGGATTGTCTTCAAAAAATGAATTTAATTTTTTTTAATTAAATTCATAAAATTTATAAATTTAACTTCAAAATAAAATCATAAAATATTTTTTAAAAAAAACCATTTTTATTAGAAATTAATTTTTGGAATATTAACTATTTTTATAAATTAAGTTCCATTCATAAATATATTAAACTTGGAAAATTTCTATTTTATAAATAAAATTTAATAATAATAAAAATATTTTATTAGCTGGTCAGCTGATCTTTTTGAAACTATATTAAAAGTTAATTTTATTTCATATGTTGGTTATAACTTTTTGTACCTACTTATTCAAGAATGATATCTATTTTCATAAAATTGTTATGGTTCATTATTGTTTGGTTTTTCATGTGGAGAAATATTTTAAAAAAAATAATTATTTAAGGGGGAATATAATACTAAAATCTTGGGTTGTTGCAATTAGTTTGGATTTGGTGATGTGTTGGTGGATAGACCCCAATAGATTTAGTCGCTGATATCATCTAGACCATAATAGTAGTAGGTGGTTCCTAAAGATTTTTTTCCTTTTATACATTATATATTTGGTAAATTAAAGGATATTGGAATTAATTACCCTCAAATACCTTAGTTAGAGAAGTTATTTGGTGTTATTAAATATCTGAGGTGATAATATGGAGTTACAGGATGTAAAGAGTTCTCTGCAATACTTTTTCCAACATCGGGGGTTCATGGAAACGTTTTATATAACACCCAATAACTTTAATAGCCCATAATATTGAGTATATTAGTAGTTATTTTAATTTTATACATCCCTATGATATTTTGGGTCAAAATTTTTATAATGTTATCAAAACACCATTGCATAAAATAGTGGATACTTCCACATAAAAAATATTTTTTTTTCATAAAGTCATGGCTTTAATTTCACACCATTGCTTCTTTTCAAAACACTTTTTCTTATTTTATGATTATTCCAAAGTATAACTTTTGACCATTAAATATTTCTTAATCACTATTAGATCCTTTAAAAAACAAAAGAAAATATATTATGAGTAAAAAACTTCAATAAGGGTTACAAAAATAAAAAACAACCCATTACTCACATAAAAAACATGAAAACCCATAAAAAAGTTTCTATTTTTTATAATAAAAAATTCATCACATAATAATAAAAATAAACATATGAAAATCATAATTTTCTCAAATAAATCATTTTAACCCCAATAAAAATCATTTTCAAATAGTAAATTCATCATGTGGAATAAGAGAACTCCAGAAAAAATCTTTGAGGATTAAACCTTACACCCTTAAAGTTATTAAGATTTACTTTCCCCATGAAATAAAAATATTTCCCTAAATAACCTTAGAAAAAATTAATTAGGTATATGGTATAATCATATTCATAACCTATGTTCTCTTTTCTTTGACCCTGTTCAAAATAATAGATTACCTGTTAATTATATTTGAGTAACCTACCTATATATCTCCCTTATTTTTTTCCTTTTAAGACTAAATCATTATCTAATGAATTAAAGATATATGTTGGGATCACTCTCCATAATGATATATATTGGGGATCACTCATCACCATATATAATTCTAAATTAGCATATCATGACCAATAGTTTTGAAATATTTCACTTTTTATTTATAAAACCATTTAAAAACTCATTTTAAACCCAAAAGAAAAAAATCAATTTTAGTTATCTCATTAAAATGAGAAGAAATATATTTTTCTCTTTTAAATGTTTAAAAACTAAAAAATATTAGAATATAGAGTATAGTTTATTCATTTAAAACTGAAAGAAACATTCCAATTAATATTGATAATTAATAATGGATATTTTTTAAGGAAAATTTGGTTAAACAATATATGATAAGAAAACGTTTTTTCACTTTTGTAAAAAGACAAAAATAACACATAGAAAATGTTAAAATGATTAATTTTTAAATATTTTTTAAGAAGTTTAAAAAATAGTTGAAAATTAACTTTAAAAATATTTTATGTTTAAATAAAAAACATTCTAGAAAAATTTAAATGAATATGGATGTGGAGGAAAATGAGTCAAAAAAGAAAACATTAAAACTTGGTTTTAATGAAAAATTCCTTACCATAAGTCTTGTCTAGATTCATATATTCTAAAACACCTAAATAATAAAATTATATTATATATTAAAATTCTTAAGATCTGTTTTAATTTTCATTATGTTATCATTATTCCTTTTATTTTATTTATTACCATGTTTTATTTAGTTACTTTATTAGTTAAGTTTACGTCAGATGTTTTGAGGTCATTTGTTATTAAATATATATAATAGCTTGTATAGGTTTATCATGGTAAAGGTTTCATAGCTTCATAATATTATTCATGTAATAATTATTATATTTATACATTAAATAAATTTTGATGTCATCCATGTAATTAAGTAATGATGAATGAAACACATCATTTCATAGACGTGGTAGTCCACACGTACACACGAGCTGTGTTATTATTTTTATAAGATATGGAAAGAAAATAAAATATATAAAATTTTACAATTAAAAAATCATATTTATGTTTAAATTATCATATTAATCTATTATATCCATCTGAATTACCATAAATGTGAGTCAGAAAAGAAAAACAAATCACATCGCTTCATAGAGGTGATAGTCCACACGCACACACAAGTGACATTACAATTTTCCAAGAGAGGGGTGGGTAAGGATTTGGATAATATATAATCTTTAATAACTTCCTAAATATTGTATATATCTATTAATAAGGTATTGATAGCCATCCATGTAATTTGATGATGAAAAATAAAAAAAATATTATTTCATGGTGATGGTCGTTTGTACATACACATGAGTGATGCTTTCGGTTCCCATAGGATAGAAATTGGGTGGAAAATAGTCATTCCATTTACATAAAATTTTATAATAGATAATATAATGATTAAATTATGTTATAATTCTTGGAAAATATTATAAGTATTGAGATAAAATAGACTTGAAAGAGTTTGTTTAGAGTTTATACCTCCTCCTTAGACAATATCTTTTAACATACACATTAAGCCTTATAGGACTGGAATTTTTAGAAGACCCATAACTCTAAAAATTGGGGAAGAGTTTTGGGAAGAAATTTATGCATATATTTTTCAATATATAGTGTTAAAATGTGTTTGAATATGTGGGATAGGAGGTTTCTTTTATAAGTGAGGGGAGTGGAACACTTTTAATTATTCAATATTTTAAAATAATATAATGTTTATTTCATAGTAAAGTGGAACAAAGGAAACAAAATTTCAATGATAATATGATTTGAAGTCTAAATAATATCCACAAATCACATTTAAATTAGTTTTAGCGATTTTTCAAACCTTATCTATTTAAACATTTATTAACCCATTTTATCCGTTATAGATATAACTAAAAATTTTATCTAGGTAATTTATTTATATGACCAAAAATAAATGGGGCCTTATAAAAAATAAAATTTTGATTTAAAATATGAATAAAATTTATCTAATTTAATTTATATAGGTGTAATAAATTAGTCTTAATATAAGTATTCATAACACAAGAAATTTAGTTTCTAGAAAAATACTTTTTTAAGCATAAAAATAATTTTACAATAAAAATAAGAATATTTTTTAATTTTCGTTAATTTAATTGGATTAAAAATAAAAAAGGAATGTTATATGACATTCTGATCATACAAAAACCGAATTTCACCATCCAAAAACAATATTAAATGAAAAATATGAAAATAGTTTTTAATTATAATAAAATATAACTTAAGTTCCAAAAAGACAAGCTTGGGTTTTCAAATTCAAATTAATATTTTAAATTTTTTTGTTATAGTTAAACAAATATTTTTTCAGGACAACTTTTTTATAAATTTTTACATTTATATTGAATCATGATGATTTCATTAAAATTATAGAATTTTGAAAAAAAAAATTGTATTTTTAATTATTCACCCAAAAATCAATTACTTTAGAAAAATCCAAAAAATTCACCCAAAGAAAAATTTGATAAGATGAATCCAAAATTTAATTCCTTATTAAAAAATTCTGACTATAATTTTTGGAATTTAATTTTATAGAAAACAATGAAATACATAGAAAATATTTTTTGTTAATCTAATATTAAATTTTTCACTTAAAAAGTTTAAATAAATTTATTTATAAAAAATAATGAATGAGAATCCATAAAATGATAATATATAAATCATAACATTGATTTGTTACTATAATTACATGGGTTATCACATTCTTCTCATATTTGAGAAATCTGGTCCTCATAATTTTATTCATTACCTAGACAAGTGTGAGTAATTATCCCTTCTAAAATTTTCATATGTTTATGTTACTTCTTCAATAATATGACTATTCAATAAAACCTTAACCTTGTTAGTCTCTATATTTTGAAGAATATTCCCTTTACAATGAAAAATCTAAAATGGATTCTCTTCATATGAAATATTATCTTCCATGTGCACCACTATAGGACTCAAAACATGAGATACATTAGGAACATATTTCCTTAACAATGACACATGAAACGTATCATGTACCTAACAAAAATTGAGAGGTAAGGATATTCTATAAGAAATTGAACCCACTTTTTACAAAATTTCTTATGGTCTAATAAACCATGGACTTACCTTATCCTTCTTACCAAAATGTATAAAAAATTTTGTTGGATATATTTTATAAAATACATGATTTCCTGCCTCAAATTAAAGATTTTTCCTTCTACTATTTCCATAAATTATATTCCTACTCTAAGAATCCCTCATATGTGACTAAATTATATTTACCTTTTCAACCTTTTCATTTACTAGTTATAGTCTCAAAAATATATTCTCACCACCCTCTTCCCAACAATATGGAGTTCAACATAATTTTCTATATAATAAATTAAAAGGTTTCATATATATACTATAATGAAAACTATTATTATAAGAAAATAAAACATATAAAATATGTTGATCCTAACATACTTGATAATCTAATGAGAAAGCTCGAAGCATATCATCTAATTTTTTAATCATTCACTCTAACTGTCCATCAGAATGGGGATAAAAAAATTTACATAAATTTAATTTAAATTCATTTCTAAAAAATATAGGTAAATCTAGTATAACTATCTAATGCAATATAGAGATGGAATATAGGTAATCTGACTATATCATTACGATAATGTCTAAAAATATGATCCAATACATAATTTATAAAAAATAAATAAAATGAATTTATTTATCCAATAAATCAATAATAACCCAAATCATATTGTTACATAGATATTTATTTAATAATCTCTCCATGAAATCCATAGATATATTCTCTTATTTATAATCAGGTATTGAAAAAGGCTAAACAATCCCCTTTAATAGTTGTCACTCAACATTAACCTGTTGAAAATTTAGTCATTTCATATAAAATATACAATATATTTCTTTATTCTATCCAAAAAATATTATTTCTAATTTCTATATAAATATTAGTGTTATAATATTGAATAAAAAATGAAACGATATGAGATACACTCAATAATTTCATCCTTAAATAGGAATCACATGGCACACAAAACCAGTTTCCAAAACTTATAATACCTTCTTTGATAATGTTAAATTCATGAAACTAACCCTTCATAAAATAACTATACTATTTATATAAAACCATATTATTCCTTGTGAGAATTATTAATTCTTTTTTTCATATATGACTCAACTGATACCTAAACCAAAATAGAGGGACTTCCCGAATAAACAATTTCTAGACCAAAATTTATAAAATCATTAACCAAATGATAATGTTCTAAACATAGAATATGTAATGATACATTATCTTTTTAACTCCTGGAATCAAATTCATAGTTTTCTTTACCTAGATAATAGTAAATTATACGATCATAGTCCTTTATTAGTTTCAACCATCTTTTATACCTCATTCTCAATTGTTTTTGAGTAAATATATACTTCAAACTTTTATGTTTGGAATATATTTCACATTTTTTTCATATAAATGATATCTGTTGATTTTTAAATTCAAAAACTACAGCCAATTTGAGTTCAAGTGTAGGATAATTTAGATCATGGTTTTTTAGTTGATATGGTGTGTACTCAATCAGTTTATCATTATAAATAAAAAACCACCCTGAATCTTTAACGATGAATCGTTGGAAATGTAGATTTCAAAATTTCTTATTGGTAAAGATAACATTGGTTCATTAAAAATTATCCTTTTAAATTATTATAATTATTCATAAAATTTCCTTTTTTAGGTGAATTTATCTCTCTTTTTAGTTAACAAAGTTAGTTATCTAGATAATCAAGAAGAGGTTCCCACAAACCATAGGTAGTAACCTACAAATTTAATAAAACTATGAATCTCAATGACAGTTTTAGGTCATGGACACTCTTACCCCACTTTACTTATAGTATGATCAACAATTATTATATCTTTGGGAATAATATTCCCAAGGAATTAAATGTATTGTAACCAAAATTCACATTTCCTAGATTTTATACAAACCATTTTTCATATAAATTTTTCATCACAATATATTAATATTTCACATGTTCCTCATAACTTTTATAAAAAAATAAGAATTTTTTTAATTAAAACTACATAAATTTTTCTAAATAATTCTAGAAAACTATTTTTATAAGATCCATAAATATAGTGGGTACATTCCTCGACCTGTATGGTATAAACCCAAACTCTTAATTTCCATACCTAGTGAAAAACACCATCCATAGAATATATTCCTACTTCATATTCAACTGGTAATATCTAGGACTAAGATCAATTCTAAAAAAATACCAAACACCCTAGAGTTGATAAAACAATTCATCCATAATAAGAAATTGATACTTGTTCTTAAAAATGATTTTATTGGGTGGTTTATAATCACTGAAAGGTCTCAAGGATCCATCCTTATTTTTAACTAGAACATAGGTGAACTTAATTTTTAAGTTCTAAGATTAATGGTACCCTTTTCATGAAACTCTTAAAACTGATTTTTAAATTATGATTTTTTATAAATAACCATTGGATAATGTGATTTTGAAATTGGATTAGGATGAGGAAAAATGTCTACTATAAATTCAACCTCCCAATTAGTAATAACACTAAGAAAATCATCAAAACAATATATCCAAATATTCATTTAATATCATAAAAATTAAGGATTTTAATAGGTTATTTTATTAAAAAAATATATAAAAGATAACATTAAATCTAATATTTAATCTTTCCACCACTTATTTAAATGTTATTAAAGGTATGAAATAATTATTATAAATAAATTAAAACTCACTCTAAAAATTGAATATGAATTATTTAGATCTAAAATATATCTTATCGTGATAAAATAAAATCCAATCCAAACCTAGAACAATATCAAACTCCACTAAAGTTAAGACATTAATGTTTTTATTGAAATAAATTCCACATATAATGATTAGAGGGTTTCTATAAATCTGGGTTGTATTAATAATTAAACCAAGAGCTTTTACCAAAAATGTTTTCTCTATTTATTGAGATGATATTTCCAATTTTATTTTATATTAATGTGTATATCTAAACTCAAAAAAGACATTGGAATAATGTGAATAAACCAATAATTTACATGATTCCACTTAATTTAATGACCTATAATCTTCTAATGTAGTAGAAATCACAACATTTTACTTTTGGTATTGATGATTCTCATTATGAGTAACTAACTTTGAACATTTGTTAGCATAATGAGACAACTCATTAAAATTAAAATACCAGATTATTGGATAACAATGTATTTTACCATTACTTGTCTAATAAATACACTTCTCCCTACAATAATGACCTAAATATATGATCTTATAACATCGTTAACACTTTCCTAATTATATCAAACATTATTTAAAATTTATTTTAACACATTTGGATATTTTGGAGGACATGCCTCTATATTTCTTAGTTGACTGCTTCTTAATTATTTCCATAATAACACTTCTTAATCCTATTTTCATGAGGTATTTAATTGTAATAAAAGTTTATATAAACTTTTATAGATCACTTAACATTTTCCTCATAACATCAAAATTCTTAATAGGTGAATTCCCTTCATAAACTTGGTTTCAGACCTATGTAAAATCTATCAATTTTATAATCAAGATACAGAATGAAATATAGTGCATTCCTGACCAATCTAGTAAAATTTTCATCAAAAATAGACACATAGTAATCTATCATTTTCTTCGACTCTATAAATTACCAATCCATTATAATTAAAATTATTTTTGAAAAAGAAACTTAATAAAAAGATCATTAATTTTTTTCCACATCATAGTCACATTCTCATCATTTTCCTTATTATTCTGAATCAAATACCCACATCGATCAAATTCACATTCAAAATGATAAAAATAAATAAATAAATTTTTTATATAATTTATAAAACATCAGATATACTCTCCATTACTTTTATCCATACTCTATCATTCACCGGGTCTAAAGATCTACTGAAATCCAAAAGGTGATGTTTCATGAAATTCTAAATTATAGACAAGTTCCTCTATAGAGAATTTGTTCGTTATATTTCATGTATACAACCATTAAAAGCCTTCTTCAATTGAGTTAACACAAACACAAACTTCTATGTTCAGGTCCATCAAGGCTATAGATTTTCAAATTTATTATCCCAATTATATTTCCTACTTAAACTTCCATATTTTCTCTATGAAAAAAATTCCAAACATAGATGGATTAGATGAAGAAACAATTAAATACTCACAATATTTATAATAATAATATAACCATAAATCTAAATTTATTAATAGTGTTGTTTAATTTCATCTTAACCTCTAAGGTTATCTAAACCTCTCTCTAATACCAACTATAATAGTTCATAACATTTAAAACCCATAATATTGAGTTTAGTAGTCAAGATCACATTTTTACATTCCCATGATATTTTGGGTTTATAATTTGAGATAATTATATAAAATTATTACATAAATATGTGTATATTTCAACATAGTGCACATTGTTTCTATAAAAATAGGTCACTATGTTTAAATACTTATTACAATTCAAGACACTTTTCTATATTTTAATATGAGTCCATAGAATAATTTTTGACCCTACTATATCTCTTACTCATCCTTATATCATATGAAGAATATTTAAAATTTTATTAAGAGTAAAAAAAGGCTTAGTAAGGGATATGAAAAAAAAATTAAACATGTTAGGCTAGTGTAATAAATAAAAAATCATTAAAATTTTTACCTTTTACACAATAAAATTTTAACACAAAAACAAAATATATCAACATTTGAAAATAAAACAATGCACAATTAAAAACATATAATCCCATTAAAAATAAAATTAAAACCATGAATGAATCTTGAGGAACTTGATAACTGATAAAAATATTCCTTAAGAAGATAAAATTTCACATTTACAAGTTTATAAACTTTTATTTCCATGTAAAATTAAAATATTTCCATAAAAAACCTTTGTTGGAATTTAATAATTCTCTTTGTGAATTATATTAATAACCCATGTTCACTCATGTTTAACCTATGTTGGAATAACTAATACCCAATTAATTCCATAAGAGTAACCTACCTAGTTATCACCATTATTTTTACCTTCTAAGAATAAATCATTACCCAATGCACTGGAGTGCTATATTAATATCACCCATCATCATGAGCTATATCAATAAAAAATTTCATCATCTATAATTTTAAATTATTTCACCACTAAAAACCCATTTTCAAATTTTCATTTTTCATCATAAAACCCTTGAAAAACTAATTTGAACCCATAAGAAAAATAAATTTCAGTTATCTCATAAAAATAAGAATAAATATCATATTCTATTGAAAATTATTTAAAACTAAAAATTATTAAAATATAGGGAATGTTATATTCTTTCAAAAACCATAAACACTTTTATATTAATCTTGATAATGAATGATGTCTATGATAGTGGGAAAAGGTTTTCAAGGGTTCATTATTTCAAAATTAAATTCATGTCATAATTATTAGATTTATAAATGAAATAAAATTTTTAAACCAATAATGAAAGTATGTATTGAATAATGAAACGCATCATTTAATGGTGGTGGTGGTCCACACATACACACGACTGACATTTTCATTTTTTTGATGAGATAGAAAGAAAATACAATATATAAAATTTTAACATTACATAATCTTATTTATTTTATAAGTATCATATTATCTCATTAAATCCATTATAATTACCATCCATGTAGTGGCTAAATAAAAAAATTAAATCACATTACTTTGGGGAGGTGGTAGTCCAGACATTTGTATAAGCAACGTTATCATTTTCTAATGGATGGAAGGGTAAAAAGGTAGATAATATTTTATATTTAAATAACTATAATACTTTAATAAATATAATATATTTGGTGATGAAAAATATAATACATCACTTCTTGAAAATATTAGTGGGAACATACAAATGATTGATGATTTTATTTCCCCTAAAATAGAAAAGGTGCAGAAAATAGTTGTAACATTAACATAATAACTTTTTATTATGAAGAATAAAATTATTTAATTAGTTTTTAATTATTAAAATATATTATTAGTATTTATATTAGTAAGTAAACTTGAATGATTTTTAGTTATTTCTTATACCTCCTCCTTGGATAACCTTATTTGGAATACACCTTAAGCCAACTAGGATTGATATTTTGAGAAGACTAGGATAACTAGAAAAAGAAGGGGGTTTTGGAAGGTATTGGGGTAGATATTTGTTGAGATGGAGATCTAAAAGTGTGTGAATAAGTAAGTATATGAGGTTCCCATTTATAAGTTATGGTAGAGGAACTATTGTAATTATTCAATGTTATAAAATAATATAAAGTTTATTTCCTAGGAAAGTGGAACACAGGTAACCAGATTTAATATATAAGATAATTTTGGGTCTATATACGCTCAAATAGCCACATTTTAATTTGTTTTAGAGATATTTTAATATTTGTTTCTTATTTTATCCATTTTTATTCCATTTTATCATTTCAAGAGATAACTTAAATTTTTATCTAGGTAATTTATTTATATAACCAAAAATAAAAGAGAAATTATAACTAAATTTGTAATATCTGATTTCAAATATGGAATCCATTATTTTATATTCAATTTCAAAATATATAATAAATTAATTTTAATATAAATACCCAAAATTTATTAAAATTGATTTTTAGTCAAAAGATTATATTAAGAATAAAAAAATTACACTAAATTATGCATATTATTGATTATAATGAATTTAATTAGTTATAATTAAGTAAAATAACTTTATATTTTATTTTTATAATTACCAAATCTAATTCACCTTACAACTACACAATTAAATGAAATTATCCAAAAAAATTAGTTAAGTAAAATATAACTTATATAAGAAAATTTCTTGTATGGGGTTTGAAATAAAAATAAAGTTTTTAAATGATTTATTTTACCACTTGAGCACATAATTGGTTTGGAAAATATTTGGATAAATTTTTATATCAATCTTACATCATGATGATTTCATAAAATTTATGGTATTTTGTAAAAATATTATTTTTTAATATTCACCAAAAAATCAACTACTTTTGAAAAATCTAACAAATCAAACCTAAGATAAATTGGATATGATGATTCCATGAATTGAATACTTTTTATTAAATTAAAATTATAAAATTTATAAATTTAACTTTTAAATAAATCCATGTAATATATTGAAATAAAACTTAGTTAAAATAATAACTATTTCATTTTTATTAAAAAATCAAAATAAAATTACATGAAAATTTATAATGAATATGAATCCATAAAATGATTACATATAAATAATAACATTGATTAATTATATGGATTACTAACTTTTTCATATTTTATGTAACATTTTTCACCATTTTATTCTAGTTTATGATTTTATCAGCATATAATTATTATTTTCCATCATTAAACCTAACTTTCTCCAAGAATTGGGAATTAAGTTGGATATAATTTTTTCCCTAATTATTATCTACACCTATTTGAAATATATCTAGTGTATAATTGGTACTTTTAATTAGAAAAAATGTCAATGGGGGAGTTATTCCCATTACATGTATAACCATAAGATGTGAAACTTTGCATGTATTAGTTATATATTATACATCGAATCATTGATTTTTATTAGAGGAGGGTGGTTTTTAATGACATGGGTGGTGAATTGTAAATTTTTTATGGTAGGTAGGACTATCAAATTAACTGAAAACATATTTTTCAAGTCTCATCATAGCTGGAAAAAATTATATTGATTTTAGAAAATGTGTAGGAGAAGGAGTTTTTTAGAGTTGTTGAAGAGTTTTTTTGTTTTTTATTAAGATTTATAGAACTATACCAATAGTATTATAATTATTTTGGGATATATTATAACTTATTGTTTTCATGGTTTCTATATTTCCTTATAGGATAGAGCCTTCAAAGTTGTGGTACTTTCAAATTCAATTTAATGATCTATTATAAAAGGGTTTTATCTGGATCATTGTGTCACCTTAGGGAGATAACCTATTTTTTGTGAAAAAGTATAATCATATTTTGAGTCTATGTATATATTATAGATATTTGAACATTGTAATGAAAAGTAACCATTATCCCCTCTTGATAATTAATGAATTTTCTTAGTTGAATAAACCTATCAAGTTCATAAAGATTGATCTATGGTTGGGACATTATTGAATGTGGGTGGATGAGAAAAATTTGAAGAAAACACCATTAGGTGTTTTTATAGTCACTTAATATACTATCACAGACCTAGATAACAAAAAAATAATTGAATCAGACTATCACAATACCTTAGATACACCTCTCAATAGACAGAAGGTAGCATCAATATTGAGGGATGTAAAAAATTATTTTTGACATGATTTTACCTCTTAAAAAATAAAACATATTATCAAAAAAAATATCTAAAAATTCAGTATATCCTCTATAGATATATCATAAATATAAAAAATAAAATTGTATAATAATTGTGATAGTTACACACTTAATATATAACTTTTACATAGATATTTTAATATATAGGAAACTATATGAGAAATAAACATCATTAATTACAGTCAAAAAACACAAAAAAAAATTTACCATATATAAATAGAAATAATAGGAAAATAAAAGATCTTTTTAGATCAAATAGACACTACTGTGTGAAAAAAACATTCTATTATATAAAATTTCCAATATTTAGGGTCCAAGGATAATCTCCATCATCCCAAACATGATTATCCATCAAAATATCCCAAAAATATTCCTATGTATTCATGATTTGTATTATACAAAACATCCTACTCTAATTATTTACCTTCTCAGAGATAATGTAAAATAATGTTTAAAAAAATCCCAAAACATATACAAATAGGGTTTGTGTACATTATTCCCATTAGGTGGTCACCATCTAACCCATACTATCTTGTCATAAAATTTATTTTCTGAAGTTCCAATAAAAATTAATCATTGAATACTATAAAATAAAGAAAAATAAATAATTAATAAATAATTTATTTTCCAATCATGAAACTAATATGCTATTTAATCTATAGTTTATATCATATGTTTTTAACATTCCTTCAAGGAACTTATCAATACTTTATTTGAGCCCAAATCCAAATCCATAGTGAATAACCTTTATGTCAATGTTAACTTAATGATATATATGTCAAAGTGCTCTTGAAATCTCAATAATAAAGTGATATCTATCATTCAAAAATAGTGTTTCTATAAATCAAAAAAGAATATAACTCATATTATATATCAATTTAGTTGGGTACACTGTGAACTTCACAAAACTAATCCCTTTCTCCATATAAATAATAGTAATATACTTCATTTTCTAGACATATAATTCATTAATATAATATATAACTACATCATATGTTATTTTGGAAAACTGAAGTACCCCCACCAAATTGTTACCTCATTTCCATGTATAAATAATAAAGTAATGGGAAATATCTAGATTTCTTCTCCTTTTTTCTTACATCAGTCCAAAAAAATAAATAAATCATGATAAAAAATTAATAATATGATTGGAAACCCATAAACATAACTCGGATATCACAGTCCTTTATAAATATTTACTAATATCTTGTTATTATAACATAGGCAATAAGACAATAATAAACTTACCAATGAATGGAGTATGATAAAATAAAAACACAATCATGAGACTTTATATATCAAAACTATATCTATTTTTTAATTCCATTTTAATAAAAATCATTAATAATTATGAGGAAAATTTGTTTTAGGTTCACTCTTAATCTACCTCATTTAATTAATGAACTATATACTTAAATAATATGACATTAAGGATGGGTTTACCTACCAAAACTATGAAGAACCAATTCCATAATCTTCAAGAAAATGGATAATCCATGAGCTGAAGGTTTTCAAAACTAAAATAATAAAAACATAGATTTCAATCCAATGACCTGATAAGAAAAAAAACCATGAAGAAAAAAAGTTTCATTTCCTCAATAACACTAATTAAATATTCCACAACACTCTTGGAGATATAATAATAAAATAAAATTATCATTATCAAAAATTATAAGAGAAACATATTTAGGGATTCCATACTATAGTAGGGGTTATAGGAATCTTGGGTAGAATGATTCTCTTAACTTAATCCCCCTAATATATTAAAACCAATAAAAGAATTTTGAATCAATTATTTTTATTATGGTTATATATAGAATGGATTAATATAGGAGTAAAGGTTTGGATAAGCTACTAAGAGTGTTTTGAATATTAGTGTTGATAAATGGATAAAGTGGATATAATTATTAAATTAAAATTTACAATTTTTACATATTTAAAAAATATATAAATATTTTCTACCAGGGGACTTATATAGTGACACAAGGTATTCAATTATTTAAAAAATATATTTTTAGATCACAGGACACCACTAAGCACCCAATACCCCTCCACCATGTACTTGGTACCACTCCACAATGTACTTGGGATATTTCACAAACCATACCCACTTTACATTCATTTACCTATCATATTATCATTACTTATTCATCAAAATGAATTTCATATAGATTAATACCAAAATATAAGGGTCATTAAAATCTCCCAATCATCTATTTTCTTATCACCAATAATCTTCAACAATTCTCCGGACTAAATAATAATATCCACCATGTTATCATTTTATCCTATATTTCCCAAATTTATCTTTATGTTTTACTTATTTACATAAAATGTTAACTAGAGGAATTATCTTTCCATGAAATACCATTTCACTTTGATCTATAATACATATTTTTTTCTCCACATATATACCATCTCATTAATGGACAATGTATTTGAAATGAATATCATGGATAAATCAAGGTAGAAATTTTTATTGGGACCACTAAGTTAATAAGTTTGACCTATGTAAACCATATGGGGGGCGGATAATAGTGTTTACCTACTCAAACATTTTATCAATAACCCTTGTACATCATTGGATCTTGTACACATTTTTTGAATAATAAATTTCAACCTAAATCTCACTCAAATACATCAAGAAAGAAAATATAAAATCATATAAAAAATATAAAGAAAAAAATATTATTTTACTTGATTCACCTTCACTAAGATGTATCCAAGTATTATACACATGGAAATTTTTTTTGTATTAAAATCCATTAATAACACACTTTTTATATTGATACAATGATTTAAGTAATACTAACTCTATGTGGTAGTGAACTTCCATTATAATAATATTTTTGAACCACTCATTTCTCAAAAAAGGATTACCCCATATTATTCATAATTTAAATAATTCATTAAGGAAATAAATTAGTTTATATAATTATTGTTATCTCTAAGATAATCATAGTTAATTGATATAACTTTCACTATTAAATTCCATATGTGATGAGAAATTGTAGTTATGATGCCTCCATTTTTCCTTGTATTTATCTCTCAATATCTCTCATTGGTGCTCTTGAGTTTCAACCCTTATGGTGGAAGGTTCATATCCTTTTCTTCTACAACCCTTCCTATAGTGTCTTCCCCTAGTTTTATCTCTAGAAAATTGTGTATGTTTATAGTTATTCCTTTAAGTTTGTTTTTATTAAATAATCTCTATAGGCATTATCTCCCTGAATGTCTTGTTTATCATCTTCTCCCTGATCAGTGGAGTCATCATTTTTTCTCTATCTATTTTTATTTTCACATTTTGTTCCTAATTTGGAGGATTATTCTCAGAGGAGGCCTATTAGATTCTAGGGTTTCACCGCCTCCTATTTTGGTGGTTCTCTTACCCTCTTCTCAGTGTTCTTATGGTTTCACTCTCTTCTCTCCTCTATTAATATGCATTTTCTTCCTCCCCCTAGCTTTGGTCTTGGATTGGGTTTTTCTACATTCTACTTTCAAGTAATTCTTCCAATAATCCTTTATTTCTTGATTTTTTTTCTCAATTATAGGTTCAATGGAATCTAGTTCCTCCATAATCTCACTTATTCTCTTGTTTGCCTCTCCCAAAACACCTGACGCCATATTTCTCTAGCATGATGGAGCTGAGGGTGATTTGGGATTGTGATGGGTGTATGTTAGAGGCTTCATTTCTTCTTTGTCATGTTTGTTTATACAGTCATGAATCTATAAAAGCCTAATTTTTCTCCTTCTTCTACTCTTTCTTATAGATCTATCATTCTATATAACCCATATCGGTTTATTGAGATGTTTTTTGTGGGAGTTTTGGGATGTGATGTTAACCCATCAATGTTGTTCGAGTGGGTTTTTCATTGGTTCTTTCTTCCTTTGGTTTCAGTTTCCATGGTGGTGATGGTATATCTTCATCTTGGATTTATGAGTGTTGTTCCAATATATGGTTCTAGAGGTTCATGGTGGTGATCGATGATGGTGTTTTCCTGATTTGGAAGGTTTTATATTGTTCCTTTCTGATTGGATTAATCTTCTTGATGAATTGTGGAGCAAATTCAAATTCATGGTTCTGATGGTTTTTGGTGTCCTATTATGGTTCTTTATGGTGGAAATAATGAATTTTAGTAGATGTTTATCTTCAGTGAATTGGTGTGTATGATGGGTATTCCTTGATTCACGGTGTGCGATAGGAGGAAGTGATTATGGATTTAGTTTGATATTTTTTTATATTTGATTTTCAAAAAAAATTGTTGGGTTACGTTTGAATAAATATGGATGTTTATGTAAGGTTCCCACGATACCAAAATTTTATTTTCAAAAATATAAAAAATGGATTAGAATGGATTAATGAGACTTTCTAGTTTTACTTGATTCTAGATGTGATTAAGTATTTATTCAAAAATATTAAAGTTAATCCCCCAATAAAATTATAAAATTATATTATCTTCATCTATCAATGGTCTATTTTAGATTAATTCTTTATTAATGGAATTTCTTAGCCATGCTACACCTTATTCTCCCTCTTTCTCTTTGTTAGATATGTTAATGATATACCTTGAAAAAACATATCTCGCAATTAATTGGTTGTTTTTAACATGTTCCAAAATATTTATCTATTTTTCCTCCTCAAAAACATCCAAAAATGTAGAGTATGTTTACCACATGACCTAGAATAAAGGGATAGATTTTCACAAACTCATTATTCCATGTGGAATCACCATATTTATTTAAAGAAAATATAAATAATTAATCTTTTAATAGTTAGAAATATTTTTTTTAAAATCTTCAAATATTCTTAATGTATCCTTTATAAATATCTTAAAAAATATCTAAATATTCAATAATTATAATATCATATATATATTATTTCAATAATAAATATGGAAACATTAATGATATTTATTATTGAATTATAAAACTTACAAATAATCTTTATGGATTTTTATAACTAATTAAATAATTCTTGTTCAACAAAATATATATATAATATAAATCTATATTTTCTACTTTTTCCACTATGTCATTGTTTAATCTTAGTCAATTTCTATAAAATTATTTTCTAAAATATATCCAAGATTTTATTTAAAATATTAAAATGATTTTATTCAAGTAAAACCAATATATGTAACCCATAAATAGGCCTTCAAATTCTTTAAATAAATTGATTAAAACTTACCATTAATCCTCACAACATTAAATAAATTTAAAATATATCAAATCTTACATATCCCTAATAAAATCACAACCCATGGAATGGAAACCTTCATTGTGATGTAATGATCCATCAATATTGTTTCCATTGTAATTCAAGGATTATTTTGAGATTTGAACTCCATGATTCATGGATTAAATATATCCAAGATTTCTCTATTAAAACTCATTGAGTGGCCATTCTATTAATTATATCACAGCCCTTATCTTCAAATAGTATCACCGATATTATGTTTAATTATTTTGTCACATGATTTGTACTCGTTCAAAAACTCATTATCCAATTATAGTGTGACATGTTCCTCTATTGTATAAATAATAATTCTATATAAAACATAAAAATTCTATGGAATAATCATTATAAAATCATTCTACTGATCATAGTAAAACTTCTTATTCCACCTATATGAACTATTGTTGAGATCTATTTTCTACATTCTCACACTCTAATTATAACATGTGAAGATATTTTTTTAATCATTTGTTTTAAAATCCAATGCTATATAAATATATAGACCAATGGTGAGTTATTACCTTCTCCATTAACATATAAATCCCAGAAAAAAATGACATAATCAAGATTAAATATATTTTTTCTTCCATTATTATAGATAATATAAAAAATAATAAAGTCATAAAATTATTTCCACTTATTTGAGATAACTTAAGTGTTACCCTAAAACTCATAAATCTATAACCACTGTGTATAATTCAAATTGAATTAATATGAGTGAACTCACCACTTCATAGTGTTTTATCAAAAATATTTTCATCCTACCATGTCAAAAAACATTATTGGAAAATATATTATCATTCAACAACATCAATGTTATCCACTGAACTCACTTCATTCTATAATGTAATAAGTCTTTATGTGTTCTCAAACACAAATTCATAGGATCGTCATAAATTAACCATTAATGAATAATTTTTATAATCATACAAATTTCTAGTTGAATATTTCTTTCATTCTACTTATTATGAAAATTTCATCTCCTTTCATTGGGGTTCCCTCCTTTATAAAATAAAGATAATAGCCCTGTTATTTCTAACTCAAACTCTACCTAAATTATTTCATATCTAGAAATAATTGTAAGAATGACATTCACAGTTGTATTTTCATTTAAGTATATACATATGTATGGAATATGTATGATACCACTTTAAGTATTTAGAAAAAATATATTAAGAACACCACCTTGAATATTTTGTTTCATCATCGATCAAGTGTTTCCCCCTATGCATTTAGGGTCCAAAAAACTAGATATATTCCAGATAAAACTTATATAATCCATATTTTGTATGAGACCCAAATCTATTCTAGTATATCCATTAACACTACTTTATTTATATATGAGTATTAATACAACTTGAATTACTCTAATACCATTTTAAATAGTATAAAGGTGGTTGATATCAATTGAAATTAAATATTTCGTAATGTCATCCTCTTTCAGTTAAAACGATTTTATAAATTCATGATCCATTTTGATTTACTTGTATATTTTTATGCATTAACTCTATATGAAGTATCTCATTTTTAAACTCATATAACTCAAAAAACTATTGTGAAAATTTAATACATGGGTAGTGGGTTTCTTCTAAGCCATCCAAAATTTGTTTAATATAGTTGGTTATGATAAACCAATCCTTAAATTATAATTCACTTAAAGTAGTATTTACAAACATTCTTTGGATTAATTGACTCATGAATCATTCTTTCTTAATATTTGAATTTTTATTCACCATCTACATTAGCATAGAATAAAAATCCTTCATGAGACAAATCCCACAAGTTTATATTTTACCTTCTTTACATTATAATTATATATCTCTTAATGATTATTTCTCAATGAGAGGGATAATAAATTTTTTCTTCTCTTTCTTTGTACTATAATTTTTTAAATAACTTTTCCATGATTTGTGTTTTTCCTCTTCAATGACTATTAAAACTACATTATATTAATTTATCCTTGGTTATAATTTATTCATGAATGCAACAAAAATCAATATTTGAATCTTTCTTTTTTACTCTCATACTTTTTCCCTTCTCTCAATGATTATTTCAATATGAACAATGATAATAGTGATTGATATACCTTTTATTATCCTCTATATTTATAATATTTCAATTCTATGAATATATTTTTTAGAATAATATATTTTCCTTCCATTTTCATCTTTCTCTAATTTTTCTTACGAATAATGAATTTCCTATTTCAATCTCTATCATTAATCATGTTGTAGAATTATTAAATATTACTATGGTTAAACACATAAAATACCTTCGTAGAATATCATGCCTCATAAATATTTTTTTTAGGTTGAGTTTTTTAGTATTTTTACTATGATTGTAAAGATCATTTTCTTCCAAACACACTCCCATGGTGTGTTAAACAACACCAAGGTAGAATAAATTCAATGTAACCTTCACTTGAGGGCCATTAAATAAATATTTATAAAGAAACATCCTTTTATACATTACTTATAGATTTCTATCTTTTCTAACTCCACCCATTACGGATATTATAGGAATAATATCCAATTTCATCCACTATGTGTAATATTTTATCTTTATTTAAAGCTCTATATTATTTATATCCTTATTATTTAAATAAACATCCATCTCCTCTATTCAAGTAAAAACATATTTTTTCTAATTTTATATTCTCTTTAAACCACATATTTAGAGTAATAAGGTTATATTTTAACACCTCCATTCAAATTTATTCTTTATCTTCTAAAGAAAGGTCATTGAGTAAATTAGATTATTTATTAATCTATACACATTTCAAAGTGAGTAATTTGTTAAAATAAAAAACTACATACATATTTACCTTATGATATAAAATTAATTCTATACTATTGAAGTGAATTTCACTCCATGAATGATCTCTAATTGATCCACATTCTCTTGAAATTTTTTGATCTATCCATGGTTGATAAATGAAAACACTCTAAATTTTTAACAAAATGTTATTCCCACTTCATCAACAGAATCATCACTTCCTTCCATATTCATAGGGGATCTAAATTTCAGGAGTGAAAATAAACATCCGAAACAATATTAACAAACATTTATAAAAAAACAGTCTCACATACCTCAATGGGTGTGAGAAACTTCTTCAGGGTCTTCTTATATTTAATATTATTTTTCCTTTAGCATTGATAAATGTTTCTAACGTTGAAATCAACTCTTGTGAAATGTTTCACAGCATTATCTTTCTTTATAGGTTTTCCATATATTGCCTATATTTTTAACACATTTTAAATGGTTGGGTAACATGGATGGTTTTTTTAAATGCATTATCACTTATAGATCTATACATGATCATTTCTAAATTTCTATCATATGTGCTTCCAAAGTGCATTTTCAAATCAAGATCAGGTGTTTATAATACATGAAATTGTATCTATGAGCTTATAAATAGTAAAATGACTTCTCACTGTGGCTATAAAATTTAGTAACATAAAAAATTGAAATATTTAAAAATAAATCCACATGTAAAACCAACCACAAATAAAACATTCATAGATTGAAGGCCAAGCCTAAAATATTATTCACTGAAATAGATTTTTTGGACCATTGAGTATAGATGTCATATATATGGAACCCTAGGAGGTTGTATGTAAATCTAGGTGGTTTATTATTAAAATAATTTCACTTAAACACTAACCCATCATTGAATCTCATTCTTATGTTAGTAATAAAAAAAATTAATCTATATCCCCTTGAATAAATCCATAGAAAAAATGTATAACATATATATATATATATTAAAGCACAAAATAATATGAGGACTCAAATTTTCTCACCCACACTGGGCTACATCCTAGGAGTATACACATGATTATGTTCCTATTTACTAAAATCCACTAATAATGAAATGTTAGTGAATATATAATGATTTGGGAAAATTTTTACAATGAAAAATGACCTAAACATAAATGGGTGTTTATGAATCCCTCACTAATCATTTGAGGATCATATAATTTTGTTAATATTTTATAAATTTGTTCAAGGAAAGAAACTAGTTTGTTGAATTTTTTTCTCTCTGATATAAGAGTAAGAAACTGATATGATTTACAGAATAAAAATTTTTATATAATGTATCATTACTTTTCACCTTTTAGCCTCCCTTTTATCTAAGAAAAATTCCATTAACACTCAATTAAAATAGTTTACATATTCCCACTAATAAAACATCACTTAAAAATCATCTTATTCTATTAAGGATCTATATTAGATCAATCAGTTACTAATATAACTATCTATGTTAATATTTATCTTCATATCTATCTTAAACATAGTTTGATATTCAATTGGTATCTTTTGAATAATCTCAATTTATCAAAGTTATTATGCATGTATTGGTTTCTTTCTCTCTTTCTGCTTTTACCATAGCTTCCAAAAGTAATTTTTATATATTCAATATCAAAACCTATCATTATGGTTGAGATTAATATAATGTAATAAATCCTTTTATCACCATAATAATGATATAGATATTCCATAAATAATTACTCTTTTAACAGTAAATCATATCTTGGTTTGTCACAAATTGGCATAGGTTGACCTAACCTATCACCTGATCTAGATCAAAAAAATTCCTCAAGAATTTATCCTCATACGCTAGAGTATAATGACTAGTAGTGGGGGATATAGGGATACAGAGGGGAGAATATTACTTGGGATTATAGTTTAATAACAGTGAAAATAAACTAAACACAAAAACATCAATGAACTTAAAATTGAGTATGTATAAATAAATAAATAAATAAAACAATCTATAATAAATGGAATTAAATATACAGAATCATAGAAAAAACATACAAACATAGGTCACCCACTGGTCCAACCACATATATATATATATAGTAATATAAAAAGGAAATAAAAATGCATTATTTTACCCTTGAACTTTTATCCTAATATATATATGGTCTCAAAAACATTTGAAATCCACTATTATGAACCTTATCATCCAATTGAAAATATACAACTGAATCATGGAACATTGAGCCTCCACCTGATGCATCATGTCATGTGCTTAACCTAAAAGAAAACATAAGGTCTGTATACACAATGAGGTGCTCATAGAGGGGGAGATAAATAAATCTAATTAGGATACACACAATGGTGGTCCAAACCTATGTTTTCATAACATTTGTATGAAATACGTGATATTCCTAACCAAATTGAACAATAACTTATGGAATAATGGTAAGCAAAAAATAAAACTAAATAAAATGGGAAAACAAAATGGAATACAGTGAACCTAGGGCTCCAGTTTGGAACATGAGGTAGATCTAACCTTGCTCTGGCCTAAGATAGAGGAATTATAGAACGTGGATCACCCAGCCACAACATCAGGCACATCTACCATATCAATATGGAGCTCCAAAATTCCAACATAATGGAATTAATAAACATCGCGCTCTAGGAATCTAAAACAATGAAGCACGTATACTAGGTTCTTGGACTCTAATGGAATGGTTTTAACTGGTTGTAGGAACTCCTGTTGACCTTGGTAGATTCTAAACCATTTAATAGAAGTACATCAAAACTAACTTGGATATAAATGACCTATCAGTGAAATATGGTCTAACTAGTCCCAAAATCAAACATTAGTCCCTGATATCATAATAGCCTCCATGGTACACTACCCTTATCTAGGGTGAAAAGCTAAATGTGGGAGGATTCACTTATCCTGATCATCCATTAGCTCCCTTGACCCACATCACAATAATAAATAAATAGATGACAAAATCTAAATAAATCTTAGGGAAAATCATGGTACATTAATATCCTAACATTATCCTCTATCATCTAGTCCTATATAAGAATAGCCTCAAACATCAATTCCCCAAAATCTCAAGAACCATGGTCAGCTAACACCTAGACCCCATATCCAAAACCATGAAAACATCAACACTGGCCATATCATGGGAAAAAAACATGAGTAATCCTCCACATTACCCAAACCTCATCTCATATAGTAAACCCTACAAGGGTATCCTCTAGTAAACCCAAACATCGGGCCAAGCCTTCCAAAATAAACCACATCTGACCTCTTAGAACACAAGCTAAAAAACACCACGCCTATAAGGGAAACCTCAAGAATAATAATTCTCATTATATTATTTCTAAATCAATTCCCTAAAACCAATTTCAAATGCTCCCATTAGAACCTAACTTTTCTCAATGCTCTAAAAAGTTAAACTAGCTTAAAATATCTAATCGATCAAGACCTAAAGTGACTAGACCTAATCATTAAGAAACTAAAAAACTAAGCTCATAAAATAGAACACTCGATATATCCTTCCAATAATATTCCAAATAACCTCGAAAAATTCACCTAGAATCCTCAATATAAAGTGATCAAAAAGTGAACAACACTCCCTCAAGCATCCCAACTCATGACCCAACCCTCAGAAGTATTCTAAAAAAATCAAAGTAAATCCTACCACCAAATCTATCCCAATAAAAAACACAATCTATATGAACTCATAATGTTTAAAAGACTCCACCATCATGATATATGTGACAAAATAGTCATAATCAACTACTTATAAGTCCAATTATGACTTAGGGGTATAAAAACACCCAAACCACCCAAAGGAAAAAGTACATTATGTGTACTTACAAGTACACATCATGTACTCCCAAATCCATTCATAGTCATGTATTTATACATGGATAGGGATCACCAAGGATATATCTATATACTAATATATGGTTATGGAACACATGGGTTTTGTTCGTGTACTACTACACAGCCATATCCCCCTTATATGGCGTGTCTATCCAAGTACCCCACCACATGGCCATGTACCACTACATGACATGTGCTCAAAGAATGCAATTTTTAGTTTAAAAAACTACACCTTCCATGATCAAAAATATAACACCACATGAATTCTTGAAACTACACACCATGTGATTAGGTTTTCAAAATGGGAAACCCCTATTAACCTCTTGAAACCTATATTTTCCCCAAAACCCCACTGGATCAACCATTTAGGAGTCCCCAGTAACCCAAAAACAAGATTAGTACATAAAAATAGATACACAAAAGAAATTTATCGAAAAAACAATAAAACTATCTAACCTATTTATGGAAACCACTGATGATTTGGTCTGATCTATATTTTGCAGTTGTCATATGATGATCCAGTATGACCCCAAGCTTTACATAGGCACTTCCCTCTCCCTCTCTGCCCCTCCCTATCTCTCTCTTCTCTTTTACATGAGTGTGATCTATAGGGGAAGGATATGTACATTCCCAAATAAAAAGGGAGAACGATAAAAGAATAGAAAAGAGAAAAGGAAAATAAGAAAAAAAATAAAACAAGTAAAGAAAATTAAAAGGGGGATCAGGTACATCCATGATGCCCAAAACAAGGTTAGGCCTCTCTTGTGAAAAAGACACCAATTCCAATTTGAAACAAAAAAGTCATAATTTCAATAATATATTATGAACATAAGATTTTTTAGAAAAAAACATATTAATAAATAATATTTAATTAATTAAATATTAAATATTTTTCAAAAATTCAATTGACTTAGAATTCTACCAAATTCCTACTATATGGTAGACTATATTCTGAAACTAATATAAGGGCCGTAAAAATTCTCTAATATCTCTTGATATGATAAATACTCTTTTCTCACAAAAAAACCCACTCGATATAAAAAATAAAAATTTTATATATTTTTTCAAACTTTCATGATAAGGTTTGTAAAAAACATAAAACTATAAACATTTCATGCACCCAAGAAGCCATGGTGGTCATCTAGATGCCAATATTCACCTTGAACATTGGAGCTTCTAATGCTACCACTAACATTCACTAACATATCTCATGATACCCGTGACTCTCCCAAAATGAAGGACATTCATCCATGATTGATCTGATACTACCCACTATAGTAGTATCCTTATCATCTCCCCACAACAAAACATCAAACTTTAAGTCACATGGTCTATCCACTCTTGATCATAATGAATGTATGTGTCCAAACACCTCACTCTAGAGAGCCAACAGGGAACACTAACCATCACTCATTTATATCTATCTAGGAACGGCATCCCCCACCTGGAACTATCCACTTGATACGAGAATTTTAAATTCTAACATTATATAGGTCACTCCCAACAAAAAGGCTTCCCCAACATAACAATTCCTTTTGTAAAATTCAATACTAAACACTACTCTCCTCCTCGTGGAAGAGTGTCCCACCAAAAATCTCTTGCATGCCCTTATTCTCAAACAATCCAGGACCTAAAAATTCTAGAATAATGTTCCTAGACCACTAACCATGCTTCTCATGTAGTTCTATTCCAACAAACACTAGAACCCACCCACCCACCCCCCCGATAGTCCTCATCAAAATTGAGGGATCTACCTCAGTCCATAATCCACCATAAGACTATCCTCTACCTAGTAATCTATCAAAAACCACGAGCACCTAACCATTCTCTCACCATGTTTCCCAAAGTGAAACTAAAACCAACCCAATCAATGAATAGTTCCCTATCAAACTAACCATGAAACCACATGAACACCCAGTGCTCCACTTCATAACCATAAGTAATCCCAGACTTAACTATTTAACTTCTTAGATAAACCAAAACCTCAAGGAAAATCGATCCCAATCCAAAAACTTCTCAGGTATCCTTTCCTTCATCGATCCAACCACAACAATACAGAATCCCAAAGCTAGTGTAAACCCACAAAGGTTTCTACTGATCCCTCGATGAAGGGACTTCACTTCTATTACTTGACAAAACCAAATCGAAGGACCCACATGACCTGCTATTAGAAGAATATATATGTGATTTAGATGTGTAGAATTCCACCATGAGATATATGAGGAAACCCAATGTAGGTTATTGATGAAACTTTAAATAAATGAATTCCCATCATCATTAGAACCACACATGGTCAGTAAATGTCATAAGAATCCTACATGACTATCCTAATGCATAAAAACATGCCTCTTTACATTATACCAAGATCCAAAAACTCATAAATCAAAAAATCAAAAAATAGAAGTTAAATAATCAAGATGAAAATCGCACAATAGTAACCTTGAAAACCAATCATAATAATCTCATAACCTTGGAAACCTAGAATTCCGACCAGACATGGTCTTCAAGACACACCATCCCGATATCCATCGTAAGATCCATTGCATTACTAGACCCTTTTTCTTCCAAATTTTCAAATAGTATGATAAATAAAAGGAATCGTTTAATTCCTTTTTTCATGAACTGACCTAGATCAACCAGAACCTTCACCCGATCTATCTCAAAACAAGGCCTCAAGTGTTCCTCCACATATTCTATATGTTACTGACTAGTAGAAATGTACTAAAAGGATCCAATATAGATACTATATCATTTTATCAGAGAGAGATAACAACATAAATAAACTAAACACATACTCGTCCATGAATAAACAATATATTTCACATAAATAAATAAATAAATGAAACAAAATATTATAAATATAATGCATCATAAAAATAAAGGATAAGAAATAAAAAAACTAGTATCCAACAGAGCCTACGATATATACAGATTAAAATAAAAAGGAAACAAAAATACACAAGGCTCTCCTATAGCTTCAACCCAATATATTAACTCGGTCTCTGCAACTAATGAACTGCTCAAGTACAAACCTCAAACTGCAATAGGAAAAATAATGCTCAATAATGAAACACTAGGACTCCACCAATTCCATCATATCATGTTCTCAACCTAAAAATGTACATAAGGTCTATATATATATATATATATATATAGGTTCTCACATAGGGGGTGATGAATAAATCCTAGAAGGCCACCCACAATGGTAATCCTGGCCTCTATTATCATAACATATGCATGAAACATGTGATATCACATTCTATCTTAATAAGGATTATAGGTAAAAAATAAATAAAAGACATAAATAAGAAAAAATGGAAAAACAAAAGGAAGACAGTGAAACTTAGGTTCTAGTCTGGAACTAGAGGTTAATCTACCCCTTATTTGGCTTAAGACAAAGGAATTATAGAAAGTGAATAACCCATCCCAAAAATCTTCCATGTTTGTTATATCAAAAAGGAGATCCAAAATAATAATTCAAGGATAGCCATTAATTCCAAACCCCAAGATATTTTCATTGGGATCTGAAATAATAAAGTGCATCAACTGGGATCTAGGACTCCAATGGAATTATCTACACTGTTGATAGGAATTCCTGTTGACCTTGGTGGAATCATACCCATGTCCCAAGAGCCCTATAGAACTACTGGGCTATAAACTATCTACTATCACAATAATTTCTGACTAGTCCTAAACTCAAATACCTGGCCCTAGGAGTGAAATAACCTACACGATCCATGTCCCCTAACTTAGGAGAATACATATAAATGGGGGGTTCCACTCATCTATATCATCCATTAGATCCCTAGACCTGTGTCATAATAATAATATAGGAGAGAATCTGAATCAATCTCAGGGAAAATCTAGGTCCAGTAATGTCCAAAATTTCTCTACTCTCATATAGTCCTTAAAAAGTAAAAACTCAAACCTATATTCCCCAAAATCTCAAAAACATGTGTTAGATAACCCTTATAAACAAATCAAAAAGTAGAGAAACATCAACACTAATAATATCATAGACCATAAAATCATGTGGTACCCTCCATAGTCCCCAAATCTCTACTCATACAGGACACCCTACAAGATTCACCTCTAGAAAAACTATTATTTTTCCTATGAACACCAAAATAAACCACATCTTTCCACCCAGTACACAATGAAAAGTTAACAACAGTCAAAAGAGAAACCTCAAGTGGCACCACACCCATAAGGGTTTTCCTAAAAAATGTCCCTTATACATATTTCAAACTTTTCTAACTTCACTCAATTATTCCTGATAATTCATTCTTCTAACATATCCTAAAGAATCTTACTGATCTAGGTCACAAGAGGTGAGATCTAATCCTTAAGAAACAGACTAAAAATCTCATCCAAGAGAACACTAGATATTTCCTTCCAATAATAGTCCAATAAAACTCAACAAACGTACCTTAAATCACCAATCCATGGTGATCAACAAGTATACAACCCTCACCTGGAATCAAAACTCACAACCCAACCCTTAAGAAGATATTAAAACAAAAAATTTATGGAAATACCTAAGAAAAATCTCTCTTAATCTAAAAAAACCATCCATATAACCTCTAAATGATTAAAGGATTACACCATCATGATCTATTCAAAAGATAACTCAAAATGGACTATGCATAGGATTAATTTTGAAATTGGGATGAAGAAACTACCAAACCCCTCGAAGGAAAATGTACACAGTGTTTACTTCTAAGAACATTAATTATACTCTCAAATACACACCTAGACATATATTTCTACATGTCTAGGGCACACATGGGGTCTGGAAATGCATTACAACATGTCTACGGAACACATGGGGTCTATATGTGTATTACTACATGTCTATTCCCGCCTTATATGAGGTGTCTATCCAAGTAATCAAATAGATATCCATGTACCACTACAAAGTGTGTAAACAGATTATATATAGTGTACTTTCAAAAAGTATATCAACCCAAAATAAGAAGAACACATGATATGTGTTCATAAAACCACATGTTGTGAGATTAGGTTTTTTTAATGGGAAACCTCTATGATCCTATCAAGACACTTGTTTTACATAAAACTTTCTAGATAATCCCTATAAGAATCTTTGGAAACCCAAAAACAATATTAAAACTAAATAACAACAAAAATATGGGTGTTTTGTTAGAAAACTTTAAAAACTCTTATAATTGAGTAGAAATAGTGGGTGATTTAGTCTAATTCATGTTCCTCAGCTATTGTAAGATGATCCAACACAACTCTAGCTCTATAGTGAAACAACCATATACCTCCCCATCTCTCTCCATCTCCCTCTACCTATATTCTATTTTGGATGATATCATCCCATATTAGGAAAGTATCTACCTAACCCCAACCAAATGTAGGAAAAAAATAATATAAATAGAAAATTAAATGAAGAAAAAAGAATAAAGGGAGGAAAGAAAAGGGAAAAAGGAGCCCCTGCCCAACCTTAATGCCCAATTAAATGTTATTCCTTGCCTAGGAAAAATCCATCATTTTCAAAATCAACTACAGAGTTTGACTTTAAACTCGGTGCTCCAAAAAAAATATCACCAAACAAATAGGCACAAATAAATAATATTTAATTAATTTAATATTAAATATTCTAACAACATTTAAACTAATCAGAATTCCAATAAATTCCTACCCTAGGATAAACACCCTAATCAAGGGATAATGTAATTGTCAAAAAAATATCTGAGATATCTTGAAAAGACACTATTGTTTACCTCAAAACCCACCTTAGAGGAAAATAATCAAATTTCCCTTAATTTTCTCAAGCTTTCATAACATAGTTCATGAGATGGTTATATATTTCACTTTTTTTAATATCCCCCCCCCACCAGAAATATCTTTGAAAATATATAGTTCTATGTTCCATAATGAATATATCACAAATATCCCATTTCCATCATAAATATATAAAAACCATCCTTTAATATAATATTAATTCCATACCAAATATGATTGATTAATTTCAATATTAAACCAAATAAACCTTGGTTGTACATATATCCACGAATTGTGAATATATATTTTATTTTACATTTTCAACCAATTCAAATTTATATGATGGTAAATTTAAATTAATTAATTTCATAAAATACATCTAGGATTTCCTCAAACAATTATATGCATGATTTTCTCCAAGACAAACCATCATATTTGACTCATAAATGGGTCCTCAAATTTTTCTTATCAAATTGAGTTAATATTTCCATAAATCTGCATAACTTTCAATAAATTATAAATATAACAAAAATATAATATCTTTTAAAAAATGCATAAAACACAACATGAAAAATTTTATTATGGCATGATTCTGCATCATTATCAGGTCCTCTGAAAATAAAATATAGTTTTTTTATTTAAAGTATAAGATTCATGTGGCCTATGTCTCTAAAATATCTATAGTCAAACTCATTATAGTATAACACTATTGGTTATAGTGAAACCATCATTTTTCAATTTAATCATTGTAATTATAAATCTTTTTATTGGAGTATGATTCATACATGATCAAAACCTTATCATTCAATATCAATATGACATATTAATATATGGAATCAAAAATAATTCCAAAATTATATTCAAAATTAAATGAACATTCTCTAATGGTATAGTTTCAACAATCATAGTGTAAAAACTTATATTATAGTATTAATTATTCCAATTCATATTCAGTTATGTGACCATAAGAATCCTACTTGTGAAAAAATTAATCTTACATGATGATCATTATAGTGGAGAATGGAATATTAAAATAATATTTTTATTTCTTTTATCAAAAAAATATCCATATTTCTATAATAATTTTAAAATTCTATAAAATTATTTAATATACCAAAATTGAAATTTTAAACCACTTACCCCAACCATTCTTGTATTCCTAAATATTCATTTTCAATGTACTCAATATATAAATCATAATTAATTCAAGGCATCCATTATTGGTATTTCATGTATAAAAATAATAATTATTTCCTTGATCATGAATTTTAAAACGCTTCTTCACATGACATCTCTATATGTTACTCGGTCTCAATATATTTCTACTAAAAAATTCCTTTCTAATATCTTGTTACTCTCTGTAGTATGAATCCCATAAATAACCATGTTTGTTTTTTTATGAATCTTCAATTCTTCCATAATATTTTAGCATAACAAAAATAGAATAAAATAACCTATCTATTTTGATATTATTCCTTAATTGATAATAAATCCAAAACCCATAATTTTGTTTCTTCTCAATACATCCAACCAATAATAGACATTATTGATTTTTAATAAATACAATATATAGACTCTTAGTGGTTGAAACTTCATCAATTATGAAATATAGAAAAATATATATTTATATTACTAAAGAGAGGTAGTAAATAAAGTTTGTAGTTCATCACCCTAATTTAGTCTAAGATCTAAAATTTCCAAATGAACATTGGATTTAACTTTCCATGTTTCCCTATATGTCTGTGACCTAGCCGAGAAAAATCATAGAAATAAACATGATCACTGAACTAAAATTTTATGGGTCATGTCCTTTTATTATCATGTGACATATGGAAGATATAATTTATGGTAAAAAACCCCTAGAAATTATATTTACAGTTTTATTAATCTCTTGAATTTTATTATGCCCAATCATATATTATTGGCTCATTTTAGTCAATCACCAAGGAGAATGAATAGTCCTACTATAAGGGGACTTAAAATTTTCAAAATGAATGGTATATTGATAAATAAAATTATAGTAAAATTTTACTAATGATAATTGAACCTCCCATGAGCCACCAAAACTTGAGTATGAAACCACTCAACACATTAAAAAGTATATAAATAGTATAATCTAATAGAATATTGGTCTAATGGTGATATGTTTCCCTTAGTTTAACAAGATTTCAAATAGGGTTCTAGAACCATTATCAAAACAATAAAATAAACATTAGGTCTTAATGAATGATAATTCTAGTTGATACCCCATGATGGTTCATGTTATCTTGTATATACAATTTCCCCAATTTATTCTAAAATGATGATTCTCAAATAGTTATAAAATAAATCTTCCCCATATGATTATAAATAATAATAAACATTGTACCTTGACCCCTTATATATCATGACAATCTTGACATAATATCCACCATAATTTCATATTATTTCCAAATAGGTATCAAACATGGATAAGAGAAACAAAAATGATTTTGGTGTTAAATATTTTCCCATTGATATGATAAATTACAAGAAATGAAACTAACATTTTTTTTCTTCATAAAAATACACTAATATTTCCTATAAATATAATAACACATCTTTAAAATAAAATGAAGAAAAAAATATTTTTATGATTAATATTATCTCATAACATATAACTTTATACATTTAGGGACTACTACCCTACCATGAATGTAGTATAATTAATGGGAATTATTTGGGAATTATTGAAGTATATCCACAACATCATGCATCACTTAAATAATGATATATTCATGATATGATAAGTAATATTATATAAGTCAATCAATGATATGAGAGGTTAAGTCAATATGGAATTGATGAAATTCATTCTAATCCACTAGAACATCATAATGATGTTATTATATTATGAACATGTCCCTCAATTTTTCCACTTTCTTTTTCACACTCTCATATATAGTCTTCTTGATAAGGGAATCTACAATAAAATTACACTTTCAAGGTTTATATGAATGTTTAAAATAAATGGATTGAGAATTTTCCAACCAAAAACACTACCTCATGTTCATATCACACTGTTAGTAGATATACATCATACTTACATGTTTTGTGTATAACATAAACCATTTACTAAAAAAGTAGTACCTACATCATGTTAAAGAATTTAATTCAATGAAAAATTAAAGGTCATGATCTATGACTTTGTTCTTATATGTAAATAGTTTCCTATATCCATAATAAAATACCCAGAGGTCATATATAAAAACACAAACCAAACATACCAAATATCCGGCATAATATCATTTAAACCCTTCCATAGGTAGAGGTCAAATCAATGTAGAAGATGATGTCATTCTCTTTTTCAAATTTTGAAAAGTTTTTTCACACTATTCTAGACATATCAACATAACATCCTACTTTTTTGGAGCATTTATTAAAGATAAAATTCGATAAAATTCCCAGATAATGAAGTGGAAATATCATTAAATCTCCTAAAACCTATGAGTATAAAAACTATAATATAAATTTTCCAAGACAATACAACTCAATCTTTCTATTTATAATATTAGATTCCTACATATGAGAACACATTTATAGGGAACTTAAATTTTAAAGTCTATAAATAATATTTATAGATTTTAGTATATAAATAATTCCCTTATAAGGTATCTAATACATTCTAAAGAAGTTTAATATAGATATCAAATTAATTATGTTATTATCTATAAAAGACACAATGAAATGTTTAAGAAGTGGATTATCTATTTAGTTAATTAGATCCATAAAAAGTATATAATCATTAAAAAACCTAATGAGAATTAATAAATACATATAATGGATATAAAAACATTGAAATTATATCATAATGCTCTCTGGTCAATGACTTAATGAGGATATCTTCAATGAAAAACAAAAATAATGAGTCAAAGTATCAGTAGAGGATCATTTTCATGAGGTCCATGAACACCTTGAGTGAATGTTTTGTCCAAACAACACCATGTACTCATATATATCATAACATCTCCTAAACACTGCCTTTGGAATATACTTTTCTTTAACCAAAAACTAATAATAGTGAGATAGGATATTAATCATGTAGAACCACCAAACTCCTCATTACTAATCAAATATATCATTGATCCTAGGAAAATGGTACATATTTTTCCTAGTAATCATAATCAATATAGAGTTGAATAATATCATCTGCCTTCTTGGAAAATAGAATAGGTATACCCTATAGTGATGTACTCAACCTGAAAAGATCCCTTCTATTCTCATTCATCATGTAGTACTTTTAGATCCTTCAAATTGACCTACACCATATGATAAAGGGTTTATCTAAATGGAATTCTCACTTGGAATATGTTTTATCATGAACTCAACACCTATATCTAGGGGAATTCATATGAATTATTATAAGAATACATTCTTATAGAGATCTGCAATTGGATGGAAATGTGAGGGGGCTACTACTGATCATGTGGAATGATCCAAGCCTATAATTGGAATAGTAATCATCACAAGTTGGATAATGTGTAGACTAACTCTACCTACCCACAACCCCCATTCACCAGTCATCATTAACTTCTCTCTCTTGGTCAATATAAATGATATTTTTCTATGATAGTAATCAATATTGGCTCAAATCATGGTTATCCAATCCATTAAAAGGATCGAATCATATTTATTCATCTCAAGTATCATGAAATCCAATATATATCCACCACCAATAATGATTATAATACAGTCTTTGAATCATTGAAGACAACCCACTTTGTTTCCTAATGGTGTATAAAGGGAAATAAACTCAGAATATAACTTAACTGGTAATTCAAGTCCACAAATAGCATGTGAATCGATAAGGGAATAGGAATCATCTGTGTCAAACAAAGAAGTAGATAGCATAGAAGTGGTCAAGACTATACCCTTTAATAGTATATGGTCCTGATCCATCATCTACTAGAGCCTTGTGTACTATATAAACTCTGTTTTCCCCATCTCCATGACCATAACCCTGAGTTTCATGACTTGCCTAAGCCATCATCATATGAACCTATTACTAAGGACCCTGACCAGATCCCTGGGTTATAGTTCACATTTTTCTTACACCTATATGAAAACCTAACTGCAATGGTCTAGGAAAAAAGTACTAGAGATTCACCATCTTGCTATAATTTCAGCACTTTCTTAAAGGTGTTGGACAGAATATGTGATAATGCCCAACTATTATATAGTTGAAGCACTACATAAATCCTCCTAAGGGGTTGAAATATCCATAATCTACTCCACATGATTTCCACTAACAAATTTCACATCCATGGTCTTCATATTCCTACTACCAAGAGAGACACTAACCATGGTACTAGGAGGTCCACCCACCAAAGCACTGAAGGGTGAAAGAAGACCAATTGCTCGATTATCCTATAGGACCATCTCAATAGTAAAGGACTTGTTTAGAAACTCTAGGCATGTCATTAGGTTGAAACTCCTAACATGTCATCTAATATTAGGATGAATCCCAATCTCAAACTTTATCCTTCTGCACCTCATTTTTCACTAAGATAATAGTATAAAGAATTATTTTTGTGAAACTATTAGGTATGAATATATAGTCAAGGACCCATACTGATGCTTCATAAATTCTTGGTCATGGTATAGCTTCATCATGTTGGAAAATAATTACCTAAATAATAGGTTCCTGAAATCCTCCTTTGGGAGACCCACACATCTATATTATTGTCCCATGATTCCCTACCATTTCCTAGTGGGTCCTCGAAACATTATTGTTGATATATTGACCCATCGATCCTCTAGGATTTAAACCATGTAAAAAATGACCTCAATTTTATCTAAAATGTAATTTGAATCATGTGTTCTTCCATTTCATTTAAATGTTGGTGTATTTTAGATATAGAAGTCATGGGAATAGTAAACCACGGTCCTTTTTACTCCTCCTCCATGGGAAGGTGAAATTTGAAATACTCAAGGATGGAGTGTCTCCAACACCTAAACCACTTGAGAATATTTGGGAGAATGAATTGTTGTATCCTCTTGAATAGACTATAGGGGAACTATCACATTATCAAAAAAGGAAACATTCAAGAATCCCTAAGGTATAATTTTTTTAAATTCTAAACAAACATTTAAACACATTATGCCATTAATACATATCCTAATTAGTATATGGGTTCACACAAAGCTTCTCATAGGAGGCTAACCATAACACAATGTATATACTTCCTAGAACTACCCAAGGTTCTTTTTACCTAAACATTCGTAACAATCACATATGTAAAAAACATAATAACATGATAAAGTTAAAATAACTAATTCCATAGAGATATATAAAAACTAAAAAACACTAATATATCACTCAAAAAATGTAGATTTATCCAGAATAGAAAAATAAAATCAAGGAATTAAATTAAAGAACTATTATACAATACACAATATATATATATATATGAAATGTGATCATACATGACTACTCACGATTTATGAACACACCCAAATCCCAAAAAACTGTAATTGCAATCTCAAAAATAGTAACTCAGAGGTATATTGGATTTTAGAAGGCTTGGAACATGGAAACTTCCCTACCCATTTTCTACAAAACCTATCTCCATCCTACCAAGTCATAGGATAACCAAATAAATAAATGAAAACTTGGTCTCTAATACAATTTTGTAATTCCCCAACCCAAACCAACATTTCGATCTATAGAGACACGATACATAATACATCCCTCCCCATTTCCAAAAGGTTTTAACTAGAGGCTAGGGTCCTAATGTAATTAGTGGGGAGACTATGCCCCTGGTAATCATAATCATACATCAAAATAATTAATATATATATATATATATAATCAACATAGAACATAAATTCATAAGATAAACTATCATAATGAAATAAAAAATTTCATCCATGTCACACATGTAAACAAATAGGGATCCCAATATGGAAATCCAAACTAGAGTATAAATATGATCATAGATAAAAAAGAAAATTTTCAATCATCTATCTACCATGGGTCCCTTTCCCTTACCTAGATCCCTAATAATTTTGTATTCAGGAACATATAGATTCTCCTTTAGGGTATGAGTAATAAAACTGAGTATCAAACCACCATTGTGTCCATAATATATGTGAAAAGGTATAATGGGTGTATTCCATGATAAAAATAAATGAAAAATAAATCAATAGGAACCATGCACTAAGAACTCATGTGTTAACCCAACCACCAAAATCCCCATTTGAACCTACCTAAACTTTTTGTTGAATGGATATTCAAAATGATGCTTAAAGTGATCAAGATATACCTATAAGGATGGTGAACATCTCTCTAAATAGTTCCAAGGCATTGAGTTGGATTAGGCCACAAGTTCTTCATTTATCACGTCTATGTCGAGTTAGGCCTTCAGTTTTTCATGTGTTATCTATGCCTTGGGTCAAGACCCAAGGCCATCATACCCCCAATGTCACTACAATGGATCTAGTGTCAAGGTTTTTATTCCTCTATCCTATGTTTGGGTTTATCATTGTATTCCATGTGAGCTCCCCCTCTAAGGGGTGACCATATCCACATGGTCCACCAATTTCGAGTACCAAAGAAATTCCTCCAAAATCATGCTAACCACAAGAAATAGGGTAATTAATTTAAATTAATGTAATATAATGTCATCATGAGATCATTAGAAACATAAAAATATATGTGGTAAAAATTAGACATGTTATATCATGATATGATAGAATAATCATGCTATCAAGCATCATATATGGGTCTCATGAGCTACAAACACTCACACATGAAATCGCTATCAATAATGAACAAAAAATTTACTCCAACAAAAGAATAATATCAAGGAAACAAGAGTAAACAAGTGACCAAATTGTTAAAGAACTTCTTATCTCCATCCTTTCGATGAATTACTCCAATATTCATCAAAATATTGAAGTCTAAATCACATTTTTCACCCAAGATAAACTATTTATCACCTCAAGGATACCTATATTTGATTTAGGTTCATCAAATAAAATATCTAAACAAGATACCCATGAATATTCCTTACTAATAAGGGTAGTTATATAATCAAATACCTCACGAAGTCCATTGATGGAACTAGTTCTGAGATATATTGAATAAGAGGACACAAATTCACTAGATCTATTTTCAATTAAATAATGGATTGTTAATTTCTTATCAAATATAAAATTGAATCTAGGTTTAATAAATAAAAATCAATCCACCATTAATGTTTCAACATAATAGAGAATCAATATGATATCCAAGAAGAACAAGTGTAACACCTCAGACTTTTTTTTATTTTTTCTTTCAAATAAATACTGTAATTAAATAATATTATAAATTGAAATACAAGAATGATAAAAATTTTATTGATACACAAGATCTAATACAACATTAAAATATAAGAACTAATTTAAATAAATCACTACTAGTGAGATTAATACAATAGGAGAAACTCTAATTAAAAAAATATTGTTGAAATTATAACCCACCTCTTTTAGATCTACCATATTTAAAAAATTATTGGTGAGGAAGATAAAAAATATAGATAATAAGAGGAAAGAAGTTTACTATTCTAGAGTAAGAAAATAGAACTTGGAATAATTTTTGTTAGCCAAATTTCTAAGGCATGTATTTATAGAAACTTTGTTTTGACTGTTATAAAATGTAACCATTGTAATTTTCTATTAAATGTGAAAGTGACATTGTTAAGCGCAGTTAGTAAAATAGGACATGAAAAAATAGATATAAGTTAAAAGATTAATATATATTTCAAGTATTAGTTATTTTAAATATTATTATATTTATATAAAGTACATTTTTTTGAAATCTCTTAGTTATACAAGTAGATAATTTGGATAGTGTGTTAAAAAATTATTTAATACTACTTTGAAACAAAATATTTAATTTTTACATTCTAAATGATAATGGTAGAAATTATATTAATAATGGAAATATGTTTTTTACTAAACTATAATTAAATATAAAAATAAAAAAAAATTATGAAATAATGTTTTTAATCTAATTGTATTTTTTTGAGAATTATAAATATAATTCTTAGTATTTGATAGTAATTTAGTTTATATTTTAAAATTTTAGTTTTATTTTATCAAAAAAAATATCCATCCACTAGATAGATAAATAAAGGACACCTCAACCAAAAGATTACCCTTTAGTAGTCACCCCCTTATGGGATGCATCAACCCAAGCCATCCCATAAGGTTCTTAGGTTGTGCAGTGTCACTTTGGTGAATTAAAACTACCGCAATGCGAAGGGAGACCCATGTGAAAAGATAAGACTATGAAAAGAGTGGGAAAGAATCCCATAAGGCCTATGTATAAGTCCCATTATTTTATTTTTGAGATTCTTTGTTCAAAATTTGTTATAAAATGAAGTTCTTGAATTTATCTCATTGCAATGTGGGATGATTATAAAATGTCGTATGACACCAAGACCATCTGATTAATCTAATATTGACCATATTCTTGTCTTCTTATACCTCATGATAGAGTCCTCCTCAACCCACGACGCAATCATCTCCCTTCTTCTCCACTAATTTCCTCGCCCATTTTAAACCATGGCCCATAAATATAAATTATTAACCAAAAATAAATCGTAATCTTCAAATGAGATATGAAAAAATAATTTGTAGTCATCTCATTTAATGAGATGCGGAAATTTTTATATTCTTAATCAAGAAGAAGCAACATCTTTTGGTATAAATAAATATATATTCATTATCATCATAAAATTTTGGGATCTCTCTTAATATAGCCTCTCAAAGTGTCGATCTTTTGGTTGGTCATTTTGGTTTCTGTTTCCTTCACAAAAAAACTTATAGAGAGGGATGATTATATATATATGTGTGTGTGTGTGTGTTCGGTATCACATTAAACCACTAATTTGTTTATAAAATCATATATTTAATATAAAAATGGAATAAAATCTCCCGTTATACACAAAAATAAAGTCACTATTCATACCACCCTCGACCGCTTGATGAAACCAAATGGCCAACCGTCCATATTTCTCCTTTGTTAATATTTTAAGGTAAGGGAGTTAATTTATGTACCAAATCATTCTATTTTTTAAGTTTATAAAATTTTATTATTAGATAAGGGTTAAGGATTTTATAAATTATATTTATGTTTTTATGAAAATTTTATAAAGGCTGATATTATTTTCATAATTATGCTTTAATTATTTTATTAAAATAAATTATGAATTTCAAATTTTCATATGAATTTAAGTAAGGGTTTCATTTTCAAGGCTTATTTTTATAATTGAGATTATTATGTTTTTGGAAAACCATTAATAAGTTAATTAGTTTTTATAGATAGTTATTCTATGAAATTATATAAGCTTTTATATTTTCTATGTTTATTTCAAAAATTTCTATTTTTGATATATTATATAAAACAATAACAAATATTTTCTATTATTGTTCAACATTAAAATTATATAGGTTATTCAATTTATCAAAATCTCAACATTAATATTTCTAACATGAAAATTTATTATTTTATACCTTATAATGAATGAAATTGACCATTTTATATGTTTTCTATTTACAGTAAGTTTTAAGTAACAAAATCTATCATTTTATGTGTGAAATGTTCATGTACATTCATGAATATCATATATTATATATGATATTTCCATTATCTATAAAATATTGACATTTCATTCATGTACTAGTATAATTTTATGAGTCTATGTTTTAGGTTTATATGTTTTGAATGTACATATTTAACAAAATTGATTATTTAGAAAATTATTAAAAGATTGTGTTATTAATGTAAATTTTCATAGTGTTATTATTTTTTTTTGTATTCCTTCTAGAATATGGACTTCTCAAAAATACATATGAATTTTTTTGAAAATTATATTTTTGAAAAGCATAATTATTTTTTTATTTGAAAATAATTCTAGTAGTTTTCAAAGGTTTTTTTAAGGGTTGTGGTTGATAAAAGAAGATTTTCAGAAAACAAATTTCTCAAATTTATATCTGAGACTTTGGTATCAGCTAAGTTTATGAGGAATGAGGAGTGAACCCACAATCTCATTGGAGTGATATTTCTTGTGGCCATATTGTTTTCATAAGATCTTTTAGGTGTAAAAATAATCCATAGAGAAATTATTATTTTTCAAAATTATTTCCAAGTAGAAATCCATGTGCTTTCAAATATGTATTTTTGAAATGAATTTTCAAAATAAGAAGTATTTTTAAAAAATATTTTTAATGGTATTATATATAATAAATATTTATATTTGATATAATTTTTTTATAAGAGTTTTTATTAGAGTTTTTATTAAAGTGTTTCACTGGTTTTTAAACCCCTTTCTGGGCAATTTTATGCCCATACATTGTTTTTTAAATGTTTTTCACGTGTATTTTAGAAATCCAAATATGGATGGATTTTCTTAAGGATTTAGTGAATTAAAATAGAAATATTTGTATTATATATTTGTGTAAAAATATAATAAATTTTATAGTTTTGTCTAATTCTCAAGAACCTATACTGGAAAAGTTCTTGTAATGTAAGATGTTTTGTGTATTGATTCATTTATATTTTTAGAAAAAATATATACACTATATTTTTGGCATAGAATATATAAGTGAAAGCCTTTGTTTTTTATAGTTGGTATCAGAGAGATGGTCTAGATAATTTCTAAAAAATTTAGAATTTCATTAGGTTAAGTATACTTTCTTAGTAAAATCCTTTATTTTATAATTTTCATATGGAAGGAAATAAAACTCAAACAAATATCATATCTCTTCAATATGAGTTTCTTGTTCGGATTATAATAAATTCTTCCTACTATTAATTTTAACCCTTTACACCCTCTAATTTACTTCTGAACACCTCTATAAAATATCCAACACCTCTGATAACTCTGATTCTTTTGAGGATCGAGATTTACCCATTATGCAATCTTACAAACTCTACTTTTCTATTTTATACAACATGAAAATTATCAAGAGGTTATTTTAAAAAATTCACCTTATCCAACCAATATGAATCACTTATAAATTTTTATAAATATACAGAAGGGGGAAACCACCATACAGGATATATTTTTTAACTTTTATGTTTTTTATGTGGATGAATTAGAGGAAGAATCAAAAATGACTTCGAAATATTCAAAGATGATTCAATTAGACTATATTATAGGATTCAAGTCCAAATATATATTTTGGAGTTTTATACTCAATATAATTCTGTATGAACTTTTAAATTTTAAAATTAATACAATCACAAATTCACAAGTTTCATATGGGAAAAAGGGAATATGAACTTAAAGTCACCTTAAGAATCAATCTACATGGAATAAACTCTCCATTTCATGATAATAACCAACATTTTAGACTTTGGTAAAGGTAAGAATTATTTGAAGAAAATTTTTTGATTTCAAAATTTCGTAATACAATTGTTTTTGTAGGAAGTGAAGACTGAGGTTTTAAGGTTTTATGTACACATGAATTATGAAGTCATAATTCAGGTATAGAGGAGAGTGTGAAACCCAATATATTTTGTGTATTTTGTGTTTGAAATAAATATAGAAATTAATATTCTAAATTGAAATACAAGAATGAAAAACTTTTTATTGATACACTGACTCTAATACATCATTATAATACATAAGCTAATTCAACAAACTCACTACTAGTGATATTAATACAAATTGAACACCTCTAATTAACAAAATAAGGCTGAAAGTATAACACACCTCCTTTGGATCTACCATAATTAAAAAATTATCAGTTATTAAGATACAAAAAATATAGAGAATAAGTTAAAATTAGATAACCAATCTAGAGTAAGAAAATAGAACTTCTAATATTGTGTGTTAGCCAAATATCTAAGCCATGTATTTATAGAAACTTTTTTTTAACTATTATAAAAATAACAATTGGAATTTTTTTTAAATGTGAAAGTGACAGTGTTAAGTGACGTTGGTAAAAGTGGACATGAAAAATAATTTAAAATATATATAAGTTAAAATATAATTATATATTTTAAGTATTAGTGATTTTTCAATATTATTATATTTATATAAATTATTTTTTTTGAAGATCTTAGTTATACAAGTATATAATTTTTATGATGGGATAAAAAGTGATTTAATGCTATTTTGAAACAAAATATTTAATTTTTACTTTCTAAATGATAATAGGATAAATGATATTAGTAATGGTAATATGTTTTTTCTAACATTGATTTGAAATAACAATAATAAAAATGTTTTGATAAGTAATTTTTTTAATCTAATTGTAATTTTGTTTTAATAATTATAAAATATAATACTTGTTATTTGATAATAATTTATTTTATATTTTAAAATTCTAGTTTTCTATTGTTAAGAGAAGGATTCAACCACCAAAGGGCTGGATAAAGGACACCTCAACCATAGGTGGACCCTCATGATTTAACCCCATATGGGAGGCATCAACCCAAGCCATCTCATAAGGTTTCTAGGTAGTTAATTATTTCTTAGGTGAAGGAGAGCTACCAAAACATGAAGGAACACCCATGTGTAAGGTCGAGTCCATGCACAGAACAGGAAAAAATCCCACTGGGCCTATGCATAAGGCACATCAATTGATTATGGAGTTTCTTCAGTCACTATTTGTTATAAATATAAGCACTAAATTTCATCTCGTTTCGATGTGGTAGGATTAAAAACATCAAACAAAACAAGAACGGTCTTATTAATCTAATTTGGACCATTTGTTGATCTTCTTCTACTTTGTAACAAATTCATCCTCAACCTGTGACATAGTCATATCCCTTCTCATCTGCTATTTTCCTCTCCCATGTTTAACCATGGATCAAAAATATAAATTGTTAACCAAAAATAAATCATAATCTTTAAATGAGATATGAAAAAATAATCAGTAATTATCTCATTTAATGAGAAGTGGCAGTTTTTATATGCATAATCAAGCAGTGGAAAAATATTTTGGGATACATAAATATTAATTCATTAGCATCATCATATTTTTGGATATATCTTAATATAGTGTCTTAAATCACTAATCTTTTGGTTGGTTGTTTTGGTTTTTGGTTTCTTTATATAAATGTTTCATTAAAGGGTGATTTTATGTGTAAGTGTGTGTTTGATATCACATTAAACCAATGATTTTTTAGATACTCATCAATCTAATATAATCATGGAAGAAAATATTCTATTATACACTAGAAATACTCGATCCATACCACCCTCGCCCATTCATTGAAAGAAAAATGCTAGCAGTCTATATTTCTCCTTTGTTAATATTTTGAGTTAAGGGGATTATTTTATATACCAAATTATTCTGTTTTTAAAGTTTATAAAATTTTATTCTAAGTTAGATATTAATAATTTTATAAATTATATTTATGTATTTATAAAAATTTTATAAAAGATTATATTATTTTCACAATTATGATTTAATTAAATTATTGAAAATAATTATGCATTCTAGATTTATATATGAATTAATGTAAGGATTTTTATTTTCAAGATTTATATTTATAATTGAGATTATTTTGTTTTTGGATAACCCCTAATAAGGGAACTAGTTTTTAGAGAAAATTATTCTATAAAATTTTATAAGCTCTTATATTTTTTATGTTTATTTCAAACATTTTTATTTTTGATCTATGATATAAAACAATAAGAGGGCATTATTTTTATTATTTAACTTTAAAATGTTAAAGGGTAATTGGTTTTATTAAAATCTATATGTTTATATTTCTAATAATAAAATTTATTATTTAATTCCATAGAATAAATTAATGTTATCATTTTATGTGTTTTCTATTTAAAGTAAGTTTTAATTAATAAAAGATATAATTTTTGGGTTGAAAAGTTCTTGTATATTCATGAATATAGTAAATTATATGCGACATGGACATTATCTATAACATCATGACATTTCATGCATGAACTAGTTTAATTTTATAAGTCTTGTTTTTATGTTTATATGCTTTGAATATATGTATTTGAAGGAATTTATTGCTTAGAAATGTATTAAAATAATGTGTTATTAATGTAAATTTTAATATTATTTTTGATTTCATTATATGAATTCCTTATAAAATATGGATTTCTCCAAAAAAATATTTAATTTTCTAAAAAATACCTTTTATAAAATCATAATTATTTTCTTCTTTGAAAATAATTCCATTAGTTTTGAATGTTTTTTGGATGGGTTTTTATTGAGAAATGAAGATATTCAGTAAAAAAATTTCTAAAAATTATATATGGAAAATGGGTATCAATAAAGTTGATGAGGAATGGGGAGTAAACCCACGACCTAACTGAAGTGATATCACTTGTGGTCACATGATTTTCATGGGATCTTCCAAGTATTAAAATAATCTATAAAGAAATTATTATTTTTAAAATGATTTCAAAGGAGAAATCCAAGTGTTTTAAAATAAGTATTTTTGGAATTAATTTTCAAAATAATAAGTATTTTTTGAAAAAAAAAGTAAAGTTTATATATATATATATATTATTTATATTTGAAATAAAGTGTTTTAAAAAAAATTGGTAAAGTGTTTTTCATTGGTTTTTAAACCCCTTACTAGGTAATTTTATTCTCAACCCTTGTTTTAAAATGTTTTTCACAAGTATTTTAGAAATACTAAAAAGGATGGATTCACTTAATGAGTTATCACACAAGAAGATAAATATTTGTTTTAATTATTTATTTAAAACTCTGATAGATTTTATAGTTTTGTCTAATTCTTTATAAACTAAACAAGAAAAGTTCCTAGAATGTAAGATGTATTGTGTATTGTTTTAGTTGTTTTTTGGAAAAAAAATATACAAAGTTTAGCACTGAATACAAAATATTGGGTGTAGTGTATTTACAATAAGGTCAAAAGGTGATCAATCAATGATAACTTACCCAAAAATGTCTATTGTTCATGAGAGATATAACTCTAATAAAGATAATTTTGTCGACTCGCTAGATCTGTCACCGATTTATAAAGTATGAAAGAAATCATCATAATATATGCATAGATTTCATAGATATAATAAAGATTAATGTACATATAATGTGTGGTTTATTATTTCATATCGACTGTTCAAATTTCCAGTGTTTTTTTATAATTTTTATAGTTTCACTTGGATCAAATACTCGGTAATGGTTCTATATTTTGTAGTGGTTTTTTTTTGAATGGGGGTTTTTGTAATGATTAACGAAATTTATTTAGTGATGAATATTGATTTAAAAATTTGATAATGATTTGGGTGAGTTCATTATTGTGGATTTAAGAATATGATATCCTTGAGCTTTACTAATTATTAAATTAAACTAATATACACTTCATGAGATGATTTTGATTAGAATTACTAATTATTTTGGATTTAATCGCAACTTTAACTAGGGTTCTGATCATTATTAATTATTTTTTATGGAAGGTTCAATATTTCAGGAACCCATGTGTACTTTTTTTTCCAATAATCCATATAATACACATATTAATAAAATATTTCATTAATACATAACATATCTTGTTTAATATACCCAATATTAATTCAAAGAATGTAAAAGAAGTGAAATATCTCAATCACCTAACATCCACAAATTATTAATAATCTTAGTGGTTGGTTTAAATGTTCATTGAGATGGTTATTAATCTGGTTTATAATGTTTATTATGATGAGTTGATATATGAAGAAAATGAATGAGGCATGAAAGGAGTTATTCATTGAACAGACACACGAACAATGAAAAGAGTTTAACACAGACCATGGATTGAATAATAAAGTTAAATAAGTAAGGGTTATTGACTTAATTTAAACTATTTAAATAAGATTAATATTACAATGAGGAAGTTGGTTGAGAATAATATAATATGATGAGGATTCATGCATTAATAGTCAAATGAAATTATAATCAACTTACACGATTATAATTGAAAACAATTGAAGTACATGAAAATAAAGAGTGGGGGAGTAGTCTATCAAGTTTAAACTTTAGTATGGAAGGTCCTTCTAGACCTTTTTAATGTATTTTTTCATGCCAATGTATACTCTTAAGCTCTAAATTACTAACCTATTTCAAGTAGATGAGAGGAATGTAATTATATCCCAAGGTGGTTGACAGTTTTCCTTATAAAAAAATCCTTCAAGTTTACTCTACCATTTACCTTGAAGAAAGATAAATCTCAAGAAATTAAATTTTGAAAAAACAAACTAGATATATATTTTTAAATTACACTCTACAAATTTCGTGGATTTTGGACTTTTTGAGCCAATGATATGGTTGTTTCCTAAACCAAGTGTTATTGACCATAATTATCTATAATTTTTCCAAAAAAATTAATGTTAATGTGTTTTAAGCATGGAATATTTATTTATTTTTAATCACAATATTCTACAATTTTGTTCACCCAATACTTAAATTTATATCAAAAAAAATTTTAGGATAATTGGTCAAGTGAATTGGTAGAAAGTTCAATAATGGTGAGTTGTTGTTCAATCCCAGGTAGAATTGCGAGCTGGAATTTCATGCATGGATTGGGAACCATTAATTATGAAATGGGATTGGAAATTTTTATCTAAGTTATAATGGAATTTATTAGGACTTTAGGTGGAGTATCATCTAAAGTGGACTAATGGATATATCCCAAAAAAATATAGCATCACAGCTAGTCCAATTTTGTTTAAAGATTCATTGGACATTCTTATGTTGTCCATATGGACCTTTAAATAGATGAAATATCCATTTCTCTAGTTAAATTAATTTTATTAACTTTAAAAGGTAACCCTAAAAACAATATTCACACAATTTTTATAAATAGAGTGAATGTTATAAAAAAATAGTAAGTTGTCTTTAATATGGATTAATTAAAACAATGACCAAAAATTATATTCAATATTAAAACATGGGAATATCACACCAGTTATGAGCTTTTCATTGAAAATAAATAAGGGGAGTATAAAAAATTATGAATAAATTAATGACATAAACATCTCATAAGTAAGAAGAGGAGTTTGGTTTAGATCTTGAGAAAACTTACTAATCTTGCATCAGTGGATTGATCCAATGTTCAAAGTCCAAGGGGATAGGAATGGGAGATATCAAGAGTTAATATAGGATTTATAAGGTTTGATATAGGGGTTTAGGGTCATATTTGGGTATTATAAAATGATTAAAATGAGTGGAATTAATAGTTATGGGGTTCATTTAATGCACACTTGACCAGGATCTACTGGCGGGCCGGTGGCTGGCGCCTGGCTGGCCATTGTGAAATGCAGAAAAACTTGGGTTTCAGTAGTACCACCTATGGGTAAGTGGATCCCCACTAACTATCCATCAGTGTCTATATTTTTCTCCATACCCACTAAAACCACACCATCTAGCTAATATACTCCCATTAGCTAGCAGATGGCTATTTACACCCACCACCCATCCTAGCCTCAACTCACCTCTCTGACATTTAATTCTCAGGGAATTTTTACTAAAAAATCCCAAAAACACCCATAATAAAGATTAATCAAAAGATAAAATAATATTTTTATATAAAAACGTCTCATTCCTTAAACTAAGATGGGATGTTAGATCTGACTCTATAGAATCCAACTAACACCACACTTCTCTTTCATGAAGAAATATTTTAACCATCTCACAATTCCAATATACTACTTCAATAATTCTATAGATGAAATGGATCTATCAAATCCATCCTTAAATTTCATTCTATGAGATGTCTCCACAGAATGGAAGAGTAACCTTGGTGTCTCATATTTCTCATCATGTTAATCCCTTCCCCACCACGTATAGTATTTGATCCACCTTATCTAAGTCTTTAAGGTTAATTAAAGGTCAAGTAAACAAATCATGAATTATTTATCCTTCCCAAAAATATATTGGTGGTCTATGTGGTATCATCTACTACATTTAAGCAAATATCAAATATTAAAATTCTCCCAAGGATAGGTAACTAAATACTTAAGCAAAATATAAATAATAAATTCATAAACCTATCCTCTCTCTCATATTCATTTACTTTACCAATTCATTTTTTCATTAAATAAATGTTTGAAAACATGTAAACTACATTTCAAATACAATACTAGAAGGCTTGACTAACAATAATGTTAATGTGAATATCTAAAGAAAATGGACCAATTGATGAATTTATATTAACCTAATAATAAATAATAAATTTTTAAGAAAAAATTATCAATTTATTACTAATGTTATGGTTAATACAAATCATCAATTTATTACAATAAAAAATGTAATACACCTTCCAATAATTACCATTCCAATAAAGAAAAATATTGGATTGGTTTTGTAACAACTCAATGTTTTTCAATGGAAATTCCCTTCTCATAATTATTTCATAAAATCACTTGAAAACACAACATAATTAACTACTAAGTGCTACGTAACCTTTAAACATAGTTTGACACTTTTGTGTTTGGAATTTCAAAAATACGGCATACATAGTTGTAATCAGTAATTTATTTGGAGTCCGATAAGAAAAACATAATATTTGGTGAATAGTAAACTACCCTAATGATTAGTAACATGACCTTATGAATAGTGATATACCCTATTGAATAGTAACCTCACCTATGATAGTATAAAAATAATATTCATATTGGAAGTACGATATACCTACATTTTAGAATAAGTTAATGAATGTTTTAAAACTGGTTTTGATAATAAATTATTATTTTAATTAAATATTAAAATAATCATATTTAGAAAATTATTTTTGAAAAACTGACATCATTTTTGGATTATTCACGTTGAAAAATGGTTATGGTGAATTTTTGGTATTTTTCTGAAATACTTGAATTTTTTATAAATAAGATAATTTACAATAAATGCTAAATAAGGGATTTATTGAGTCATTGATGATGTTCTGCTGATCTAAGCCTAATTGGTTCGGTATCATAGGATACAATTACTATTCTAGGTCATTTAATACTTACTATTCTTTGTCTTGTGAAGAAATAATAAATTAATGATTATAATATTATGAAATCCCTCCTCTCCTCCACTATAAAAAACCCCATTCACTCCCTCTTCTCTTCACTCCTATCAAGCCTTGTGCCTTGCCATTATTCTATCCAAATCTCTCCCCAAGATCCTCCCCCATGTACAAAATCTCCTAGCCTCTTCAAAATACAAAAACCTCTCCCCTTAAGAGGTTCTCAAAGGAGGAAGTCCCAAGAGGTAAATTCCTCTTTCCAATTCTTTCATTTCTTTTAAGTTCTCATTCTTTTGTTTCTTTCCTCACCTCCCTTCACCATAATAGTTTGATAAATCCAGTAACATACATATACTATAATTTTTTCATTCTAATGTCATATTTCATTATCTCCTCTCCTTTCCCCACCCTTTTATTCGAAAGAAATGATAGCACCGTTTGAGATGTGCTAATTTAGCACATTCAACGACAACAATGTATCAATTTCTATTATTATCTTTAATTCTAGTCATGAAACCATTTTTATTATGGTTGAACCAGATTATTATATATGTATTATATCCTATTTTTTTCTTTAATCCTTTTGTACAAATGGTATTAAGTTATAATGCAAAACATGTTCTTTGGAACCAAATCCACCAATTAACAAAAGCGGTTATCACTAAGGTTATATATATAATAATTTTTCTTCACTCTATGTAACCTAATTAAAATTAAAACTATTTAATCTCCTAGATGTGCACTAAAGAATATAACTTCAATTATGGACAACCACTTTCATCTTACATATAATCCAAACTTTAATATAAGTGAACTGATCCTTTAAAGCCAAGTAAACAAACGAGCCCGAACAATGAAATTGAACCTTATAACTAATCAAAAAGGATTTGAATGAACTAAATAGTTATAATAAATAAATTAAATATAGAAGAGTTTCTGGACTTATTAATTAATAAGCCTAAATTTTTTTATTTAGGTCTTTAATAATAAGTCGAGAACACCAACGGATTTAAGGTAATAGATCCTCTCCTTTTCACTCTTAGTCAATATTGTTCTCTATGTTATGCCTTTTTTTGTAATACCAAGTGATGGGGTATATTTTCTCACCTACCCCATACTAACCTAATTTTTTATATTTGATTGGAAACCCCTTATCTCTCTCATCAGGCATTATTAGTTACACCTAATACCATGCCGATAGACCGTAATGGATTCTACCCAAACTTCCTTTATTCCTTTAGGTTTCTCTATCATTCATTTTTACCAAAATGTAGTTATATTTTATTTTTATGTAAAACCTATACATTATTTTTATATTCTCCATAATCATGTTCCAAGATCCATATCTCATTCTCTTTTGGGGATATACATGATTTTAAGTGAATCCCTCCACGATACTTCCCAATAAGCACACTCGTTTTAGAGAAACTTCCCAAACATTTACCCAATATCATGTGCACTCTATCCTATATTTTAAGAAATCATTGTCTTTATAAAATCAGTATTTTTATTATGAAAACATTCTTTGTTCAATTATGGTTTTATATAAAATAATTTCATCTTTACTATTTTAAAAGCTCTATAGCATTTTCCTTAAAACATCACAAAAATGTTTTAATGCTAATGTTTCTAAAATACATTTCTTATATGATATCACTTATATTTGTTACCACCTACCATGTTATATTCCTATATTACCTTATGAACGTCCATGTAAGTTCTAATCCCTTTCTTTCATGGACACTTTCAGGATACACTCATTGGTTATGCTTTATGTCATGATTGTGGTAACCAATTCTCTCTATGGGGAACCTTATGTTTATGTATGGTTGATTATGTATGATTATTTATGTGGAAAGAAAATTTATGTGGCAAGAATATTTATGTGGCAAGAATATTCATGAAAATTTTGAGATGGGTGGGCCCAGATAGCACTCCAATGCATTGGGTAAGGTTAATTCTCATGAGATGTGATGTGAAACTGGATTGGCGGTCAGCCTTGACTCATACAGAAATGGGAAACGAGATTGGTGGTTATCATTGACATGTACTAAATAAATGTTTTATGATTCTTCCACATTTATAAGATTCCATGTTTATATGATCCCATGATTATATGATATTTTTTCATATGTTCCATGTTTTGGATATCAATATGCCATGCCTCCTAACTCATGTGCTTAAGATGTATCCTTGTGATCATTTCATTACGGGGCTTTTTAGCTCATCCTTTTGTTCATGTGTTCCCCAGGGTACCCTATGCAGATGTAAGGGCTCAAAGGAAGTTTGAAGCTCTTTATGGAGATTAAATAAATAAATGTTTTTTTAGCCCCATGTTTTATGTTATATGTACCTAGTCTTCCAAGACACTAGACTTAACGATCCTTGGCTTTTATTCTGATGATTAATTATTCTTAAAATCGTGAAATGTTATATGTAAAAAGGTTGGGTCGTTATAGTTGGTATCAGAGGGAGGTTTAGTTATTTTTGGAGACTAGGAATAGATGACCTTAGTGAGAACCTTAAGGATGAGACTAAGTACAAGAAAACATTCCAAGATTTTGGTGAGTCTTGAGTAAGTGGTTTATCAATAAAATAAATCCCTGTCTGGATATGAGCAGGTAGAGGCGGCTCTGGCACAGATATATCTAGGGGTAAAACTCAAAAAAACCACTTTTATCTAGACTCGAACAGGAACTGGTGCATGACAACGGTCCTTGTTTCACTCTTGGTTACGACACTCCTAGGGGATATGCTTTAGTATATTCACAATCTTACTACAAACTATTATTAAGGGATAAAAATACGCCCATAATAATATAAGTTAAGAAATATATCGAGGATAATCTGGATATAAACCTAAGGAATCACAAGTCAGGATATAATTCTTTTTTATAAGTTTATACTTTTATGTTCAAAGTTTTCTTTTTATGCTCAATAGCTAAGTATTCAAGACCTCTAATTATACATTATTTTTCTTAGTTAATGGTGGGAAATAGAACAACACGTTCCAACAACCATTATGACAGGTAATGTGATGATTTCCCTAATGATATGCCTGATGTGACGGAAGTGAGTGCTCAAAACTTCATGGTAGTACTTTCTCAACTGGCTCGAGTTATGAATAATAACTTGAATCAGGTGGAACTTCCTCCTCCTCCGATGAAATAGCAAGTTTCTGGAGAGTCCTTCATGCTCAAAGGCCACCCATGTTTAGCAGATCTTTTGATCCCCTTCTTGCAGAAGAATGGATTAACTTCATTGAAAAGATATTCTTTGTCCTCCAGTGCTCGAAAGAAGAGAAAGTTGTACTGGCGGTATATTTTATTGATGGGGAAGCTGATCAGTGGTGGACACTGATCAAGAATACAAAGTCCCAAGAGGAAATTGATTCCAAAGATTGGGAAGAATTCAATAGGATGTTTTTAACAAATATTTTCCACGAACCCTCCATCTCAATATGTAAAGAGACTTCCATGGACTCAAGTAGAAGGAAGATGAGACCATCGGGGAGTATGAAGAAAAATTTACAAGACTTGAAAGGTATGCCGCTATCTTTGTCATGAACACTGAATGCAAGGTGGATCACTTCTTTAGTAGACTAAAGTCGAGTCTACAAAAAGTGTTGGTGATTTGAGACTTCAACAGTTATGAGGAGATTGTCCATTGTTCCCTAAAGGTTGAAATGGAGATTGGAGACTCTTAGTGGTCTCATGGGTATAGTGACAAGAAGTGTAAAATGGAGAACATCATTGGTGGTTTATCAAAAAAATCCCATGATGGAAAGAAGCCTCACTTTCCCCTTTGCAAAAATTGTGGGAAGAAGCATCTTAGTGACTCTCTCAATGGAACCAATAATTACTTCAAATGTGGAAAGTTTGGTCATCTATCCAAGAACTGCCGAAGGGATATAAAAAATCCCGCTAATGTTGAAGAAGAATGGAAGGTTTAGATCAACACTTAGCCTATAGTGTAGTGTTACAACTGCATGGAGCTTGGGCATTATGTGAACAATTTCCCTAAGCTGAGGGTTGTTGGAGGCAACAAGCAACAACCTCCAAGGAAACAAGGAAGGTCTTATGCTATCACTACTACTGAGGTGGAGTCGAAAAATGATGTGGGGATAGGTATGTTATTTATTCATTCAAGAATAGAGAACATAATATTTGATTCTGGTTTTACGCATTCTTTCATATCTTGCAAGTTTAGTAGAACTATTCAAACACTACCTCAAAATTTGGAGCAAAAGTTATCTGTGAGAACAGAGAATGGGGAAATTATTTCATCCATGGTTTATAACTCCTCCCCAGTTAACGTTTTTGGACTGAACCACCCATAATATCTTGTCATACTTCCTTTGGTGGAGTTCGACTCTATCTTGGGAATGGATTGGATATCTTTGTACAAGGACAACATCAATTTTCAGGAAATGGAGATAACTTTTCACATCCTGAAGCATCCTCCGATTCTTTACAAGTGTAAGGAGGAAGATGAGCCTCCTTTATAATCTTTGTCTCAAGTTTGGATACTATTTCCTTGTGAGCAAGAATATCTATCTCAAATGATTGTGACAAAGGATAGAATCAGGCTTAAAGACATGCCCATCGTGAGGGATTACACTGAGGTATTCCCTAAAGAGTCGCCTGGTCTTCCTTCTAACTGAGAGGTTGAGTTCTTAATTGAACTTATCCTTAGATATCTACCTATCTCAAAGACACCTTATAGAATGGTCACCATAGAGATGGAAGAGATGAAGAAGCAGTTACATGAGAATATGGAGAAGGATTTTATGTGCTCAAGTGCTTCACCGTGGGGTGCTCCAGTCCTCTTCATCAAGAAGAAGGATGGATCAATGTGCCTCATCATTGATTATCGTGATCTCGATAAAATCACGATAAAGAACAAGTATCCCCTTCCACTGATAGATGACTTGTTCGATCAGCTTTGTAGGGATAGTTATTTCTCTAAGGTGGACCTTTGTTCAGGATATCACCAAATAAAGGTGAGGAAGGATGATATTCCCAAGACTGCCTTTTGAATGAGCTATGGAAACTATGAGTTCATAGTGATTCCCTTCGGAGTCACTAATTCTACATAAATTTTCATGGATTTAATGAATAGAGTTTTTAGAGATTACCTCAACAAATTTGTGGGGGTCTTTATTGAAGATATTCTGATATACTCTAAGAGCAAGGAGGAACATGAGGAGCATTTGAAAATTGTATTAAAGAATTTTCAAAGAGAGAAGTTGTATGAAAAGTACAGTAAAAGTGGGTTCTTGATTGAGGAAGTATCATTCTTGGGGCATGTTATCACTAGGAAAGGGATATTTGTGGACCCTTCCAAGACGAAGGCAATTGAAGAGTGGCTGAGGCCAACTTCTGTATGGAGATCCACAACTTTTTGGGTCTAGCTGGGTATTATCGATGATTAATGAATAACTTTTCACGATTGTAAAACCCAATGAACAAGATAACATGAAAGGGAGTAATGTTTGTTTGGACACAGGAATGTAAAGACTTTTTCAAGGAGTTGAAAAAGAGGCTTATCACTGCGCCAGTACTCACACTCCCTTCAAGTGGAGAACTCTTTGTGGTGTACAGTGATGCTTCTAAGAAAGGATTAAGTTGTGTGCTAATGAAAAATGATAAAGTGATAGCCTATGCCTCAAGGTAGCTAAAAATTCATGAGGAAAACTATCATATGCATGATCTGGAGTTAGCTGTTGTGATCTTTGCATTAAAAATCTGGAGGCATTATCTCTATGGAGAAAATGTGAGATATATACTGACCACAAGAGTTTCAAATATATATTCCCATAGAAAGAGCTTAATCTGTTCCATCGAAGATGGATAGATATCATCAAGGATTATGACTGCTCAATCCACTACCATCCTGGTAAGGCAAACAAGGTTGTGGATGCTCTAAGTATAAAGGATCCTACATCTTTATCAATGATGAGAATTGAAAGGGATCTGATCTTCTTAGATTTTCAAAGTATGGACATGGGAATAATTAAAGTAGGAACATCATTAATCATTTTTCAAATGATTTCTCAACCATCCCTCTTGGAGAAAATAAAGGACGCTCAAAGAAAGGATGTAGAAATTCAGAAAAGGGTGGAAGCTATTAAAAATGGGAAATCCTCCAATTTCAAAATTGATGAGGAATGAGTTGTAAGATTTGGGACACGATTATGTGTACCATCTGATCCAAAAATAAAGAAGGAGCTATTTAATGATGCACATAGCTCGACCTTCTCTATCCACCCAGGGAGCACAAAGATGTATCGAGATCTCTGGGAAAACTTTTGGTGGGACAATATGAAAAGGGAGATTTCTGAATATACGTCAAAGTGCCTGGTGTGTCAGCAAGTGAAGGCTGAGAGAGAAAAGTATAAGGGAATGATGGAACCACTACCCATACCATCATGGAAGTGGGAGAACATTACCATAGACTTTGTCACTGGACTTACAAAGATAAACTTAATTTTTGTTGAATAGTAACCTACCCTAATGAATAGTAACATACCCTTATGAATATTAATATACCCTAATGAATAGTAACCTCACCTATTATAGTATAAAAATAATATTCAAGTTGGAAGTATAATATACCTATATTTTAGAATAAGTTAATGAATGTTTTAAAACTGGTTTTGATAATAAATTATTATTTTAATTAAATATTAAAATAATCATATTTAGAAATTTATTTTGGAAAATTGGACTTCATTTTTGGATTCTATATGTCGAAAAATACTTAGGGTGAATTTTTGGTATTTTTCTGAAATACTTTAATTTTTTATAAATAGTAAAATACAATAATTTACAATAAATGCTAAATAAGGGATTTATTGAATCATTGATGATGTTCTTCTGATCTAATCCCACTTGGTTCAGGATTACATGATAAAATTACTTTTATTGGTAATGGAATACTTACTATTCCTTGTCTTGTGAAGAAATAATGAATTAATGATTATAATATTATAAAATCGCTCCTCTCCTCCACTATAAAAACCTCATTTCACTCCCTCTTCTCTTCACTCCTCTCAAGCCTTGTGCCTACCATTATTCTATCCAAATCTCTCGCCAAGATCCTCCCCCACGTCCAAAATATCCTAGCCTCTTCAAAAAACCAAAACCTCTTCCCTTAAGAGGTTCTCAAAGAAGTAAGTCTCAATAAGTAAATTCCTCTTTCCAATTCCTTCATTTCTTTTAAGTTCTCTTTCTTTTGTTTCTTTCCTCACCTTCCTTCACCATAATAGTATGATAAATCTAGTAACATACATGTACTATAATTTTTTCATTCTAATTTTATATTTCATTATCTTCTCTCCTTTCCCCACCCTTTTATTTGAAATAAATTAAAGCACCATTTGAGATGTGCTAATTTAACACATTCAAGGACAACGGTTTATAAATTTATATTATTATATTTAATTCTGGTCATGAAACCATTTGTGTTATGGTTGAACCAGATTATTATATATGCATTATATCCTATTTTTGGTTCTGTAATACTTTTTTACAAATGGTATTAAGTTATAATTCAAAACAAGTTCTTTGTAACCAAATCCACCGATTAACAAAAACGGTTATCACTAAGGTTATATATATAATAATTCAATTTAACTATAAGTAACCTAATTAAAATTAAAACCATTTAATATCATGTTTTTCACTGAAGAATATAACTTCAATTCTGTACAACCACTTTCATCTTACATATAATCCAAAATTGAATATAAGTGAACCGATTTTTTAAAGCCAAGTAAACAAACGAGCCCAAACAATGAAATTGAACCTTATAACTAATCAAAAAGGATTTGAATGAACTGAAAAGGGTTATAATAAATAAATTACATATAGAAGAGGTTCTGGACTTATTAATTAATAAGACTAAATTTTTTTATTCAGGTCTTTAATAACAAGTGGAGAACACCAACGGATTTAAGGTAATGGATCCTCTGCTTTTCACTCTTAGTAAACATTGTTCTCTATGCTATGCCTTTTTGTGTAATACCAAGTGATGGGGTATATTTTCTCACCTCTTCCATACTACCCTAATGTTTTATAAGTGATAATAAACCCCTTATCTCTCTCATCAAGCTCTCTTAGTTACACCTAATACCATGTCGATAAATCGTAATGGATTCCACCCAAACTACCTTTATTCCTTCGGGTTGCTCAATCTTTATTTTTTACCAAAATGTATTTGTATTTAATTTATATGTAAAGAATATAAATTTTTTTATATTCTCTATAATCATGTTCCAATATCCATCTCTCATTCTTATTCAGGGATATACATGCTTTTATGTGAATCCCTCCTTGATACTTCCCAATAAGCACACTCGTTTTAAAGGAACTTCCTGAACATTTACCCAATATCATGTACACTATATCCTCTGTTTTAAGACACCATTTTCTTTATAAAATCAGTATTTTTATTATGAAAATATTCTTGCTTAAATTATGGTTTTATATAAAATAATTTCCTCTTTATTATTTTAAAATCTCTGTAGCATTTTCCTTAAAACCGTACAAAACAATTTAATGCTTATGTATCTAAAATAAATTTCTTATATGATGTCACTTATATTTGTTACCACCTACCATGTTATATTCCTATATTACCTTATTAACTTCCATGTATGTTCTAATCCCTTTCTTTCATGGACACTTTCATGATACACTCATTGGTTATGCTTTATGTCATGATTGCGGTACCCAATTCTCTCCATGGGTAAACTTATGTTTATGTATGGTTGATTATGTATGATTATTTATTTGGAAAGAATATTTATGTGGAAAGAATATTTATTTGGAAATAATATTCATGAAAATATTGAGATGGGTGCGCCTAGATAGTGGTCCAATGCATTGGGTAAGGTTAAGTCTCATGAGATGTGATGTGAAATAGGATTGGCAGTTAGCCTTGACCCGTACTGAAATGGGAAATGGGATTGGTGGTTAGCCTTGACCCATAATAAAGAAATGTTTTATGATTCTTAAACATTTATATTATTCCATGTTTATATTATCCCATGATTATATGATATTATTTCATATGTTCCATGTTTTGAATATCAATATGTCATGCCTCCTAACTCATGTGCTTAAGATGTATCCTTATATTCATTTCCTTATAGGGATTTTCAGCTCATCCCTTTGTTCATGTGTTCCCTAGGGTACCCTATGCAGATGTAAGGGCTCAAAGGAAGTTAGAATCTCTTTATGAAGATTAAATAAAGAAGTGTTTTTTATCCCCATGTTTTATGTTATATGTATCTAGTCTTCCAAGGCACTAGAATTAACAATCCTTGGCTTGTACTCTGATGATTAATTATGATTAAAATCATGAAATGTTATAAGTAAAAGGATCAGTTCATTATAGTTTTACCCTCTAATAGTCCATCACATCAAAATACCAAAGATAAACATTATAATAGGAACAAAAAAGTGGAAACTAACATCAATATGCTCAATAAATTTAGGAAAGTTTCCCTCATAAGCCCATATCATTTATACAACCAAAAATAGTAATGAAATAAAAAACAAATAAAAAAACTTGAATTATATATATTAGAATAGTAACAAAATAATTTATGCACCCCCCTCCCACACCAACATAACTCTAAATGAATACATATATAGCTTCACGATGTCTTCTGTATTGTTTACTAGATATTGAGCCATCATTCTTTTAGCTAAAACATTATACATATTATCTATATGCACACAAATTCTATATGTACAGGGAGTTAAAATAAATCATTAGTATAAATATAATTCATATAATGTATACATCACTTAGTATCCTAATAATTTTGTATGAAAAATCCTTAAAATACATAGTTAATACTTCTAGTAAAATTTATGTGTTTAATCCCAATTTTATATGTATTTTAATATATAAATACATTAACTATAGTACATAACCCAAACCAAATCACTCACTACATATATCTATATATATATTAATCCATGAAAATTCATTAAAATTATTACACTTATGTTATAAATTTTTATAGCAGCAAACATCAACTTAATATGTTAGATTATCATTAAAAAATAAATTCCCACCCTTAATTTATCATCATTAATTATTCCATTAAATATTTCATCAAATTAAATAAATATTTCTTTATTTTATTTATCAAATACATAATAAATAAAATCCTATAATTTATTCCTTTTAAACAATTTAAAACAAATCAGATCACATAAAATTTGTTAAAAATTTATTCAATATAATTATAACTAATTTTTCATGTAACTTAACTCATATGAATTATTAAATTCTCATAAAAGTATATAATTCATATAAAATAATATAATTAAAGACCAAAATGTGAAAGTGGTTACCTACATCAAAATAAATGAATAATTTAAACCGTGAATAATACTTAATTATTTCTAGAATTAGAGGTATCCATAAAATCTATAATATATGAGTATAGAGAATGATTAGAAAATGATAGTAAACAAACTACAAGTAATTTACATTAAATTATAGATCTCCAAAATATCATATGGATATGAATACAATATCATAAACAGATCATGATTCTAACAAAAAATTAAGAATAAATCATCACATTAATGTAGAGGGAGAATAAGAGATTTAAGAGGAATAAATCCATCAAAATGACCTCCTACAGATGGAAATGTTCAATATAATAAAAAAAACATAATAAAAAAATTATATAATATCCCTTGTTATAAAACATATCTTGAACACATTATGCTTGTAATACCCTACAAAAACTAACTAGTATATCCTTGGCCACCCAATATGTAACACCCCAATAATTTACAAATAGATTTATTATAGAATGCATGGATTATTGAGTCTCCACAAACACCACTTTTTATAACCTAGCCATGTAAACATAATTTTTTCACTTCTCTAATGTGAATTTCGAAAATATGACATACATTGTTGCAATTAGTAAGTTATTTGGATTCCGATAAGAAAAACTTAATTTTCGGTGAATAGTAACCTACCATTATGAGTAGTAGCATACCCTTATAAATATTGATATAACCTAATGAATAGTAACCTTACCTATGACAGTATATAAATAATATTCAAGTTGGAGTACGATATACCTATGTTTTGGAATAATTAAATAAATGTTTTAAAACTTTTTTTAGAAAAAATTATGATTTTAATTAAATATTAAATTTATCTTATTTAAAAAAAAATTGAAAACTGAACATTATTTTTGGATTCTACACATCAAAAAATGGTTGGGGTGAATTTTTGGGATTTTTTTTGAAATACTTGAATTTTTTATAAGTAGTGAAATACCATAATTTACAAAATAAGCTAAATACACTAATTATAGAGTCATGTATCATTTTCAGCTAGTATAAGCCCAGTTTATTCAGATTCACATGATTTAATTAATATTCTTGGTCATGTAAGACTCACTATTCCTTTTCTTGTGGAGAAATAATAAATTAATGAATATAAAATTGAGAAATCCCCTCCCCCTCCACTATAAAAAACCCCCATCACTCTCTCTTCTCTTCACTCCTCTCAAGCCTTATGACTTCTCAAAATTCTATCCAAATATCCTCCCAACCCTCTCTCTCACATCCAGCAATCCTTGGTCTCATAAAAATACCAAAACCTCTCCATTAAAGAGGGTCTCAAAAAAGTTTGGTTCAAGTGGTAAATTCCTCTTTTCAATTCTTTGTCTTTCCTTTCATGTTCATTTGTTTTCTTTTTCAATTATTACATCTCCTTATCCAAATGATGTAATGACTCCAGTAACTTACATGTACTGGAATTTATTCATGATATTGGAATAATTTATCATCATCTCTTCCTTTTACCTTCTTTTATACTAGTATCAAGAACACCATTTTGGATGTGTCAATTTACCACATTCAGGGACGATGGGATTTGGATTTCTATTATCATTCTCAATTCTGGTCATGAAACCATTATTGTTATGGTTGAACCAGATTATCATATATGTAATATACCCTATGTAAGTGTAACACCCCAAGCTTCCATGTTACGCTTCTCTTTGAAAAATGCAGTAGCGTGTGTTGTACATAACTTCGAGTTATAACACAGACCACAACCAATAAAACTAGCCATTATGAATAGTAATACCCAATTTTTGAAATTTTATACATTTTATCTTTCAAAATTTATTTCATTTTTTGATTCGTAATATTGAAATTATCCTAGGGTGAAATTTTGGTAATTTTCTGAAAACATTCAATTTTTGATGAATAGTGAAAATTACTAAATTTTGATAAAAAATAACTTTTTTAATCGAAATAATTAATAGTGATAAATTATGAATTTGAGTGGTTTAAAAGTATATTTAGAATATATTTTTACCATTTAATACAATTTTTGTCATTGGATATAATTTCACATTTAAACCGGACATTAACAAGTGTCAATCTTTTGATAGTTATTATTTCTCAAAAACACGCTTTTTGTTTTGACTGCGGGAATTAATTTTAAATCAATTTATACCACTTTTGTGTTTTGAATTTAGAGAAATATATTAAAAAAATTTAATCAGTATTTCCAAATTTTTTAAATAGTTAACTCTTATTTTTATACATTTTGAATAATTACTTTGGTAAATATTATATTTACCATGGTTAAAGGGTAAATCTGGTAACTAAGGGTAACAAAATAATATTATAATAATATTAAATTACCCTAAAACGTGTCCTAACCCTATTGTTTGATACATTTCTGACCATGGGCATCTTTGGGTCGATTTGGGGACCTCATAGAGCAACTTGTAAGTGATAATGACACTTTATATTAATTAAGTTAAAGTAAATACAAAAATGACATAAGCATATATCTTTTAGAAAAACAATTTTTACATAGGGTTATATATGTTATATTTTAGAATATAAATATTCATTAGAAATATGAAAATATTTCCTATATAATGGAATTTTATTTATAATTTTTAGACGTTTAATAATTAAATTTATTTTTGACGCAATAATGATGCAGTATTTTCCTTATTAATGAAAGAACCAAATAATTAGTATTATAAATGTTAAAATAAATATAATTTGAAAGTTTTGATGAAATAAACGCATTTTATTGGTTACTATGATAAGTTATGATTTCTTAAATGAATTGTTTTTTGAATTAATAAAGTTTTTAAGACTTTAACAAAAATCAATTATTGAATAGTTTCAAAATTTACATAAATGAGTTCTTAAATCAAATATTATAATATTAATTGATATTCTATTTTGAAAAATATAGGGTTCAGAAAAAGGACTTATATAATGATATTTGTATCATTAATGGATCACTTGTGGGTCACTTGGAAGAATATAGTAAGTTTATTAACCATATAATATAAAAATACAAAGTGACATGGTAAATATCAAACTAATTAACTAAGAGTTAAAACTAAAAGATAAGGTTAATAAAGTGACACAAACCTATATAAAACCTATTGGTTGAGTTTTTTTCGACCAATATCCACCATATACTTTTAATAATCCACTTTGGATCCATTAGAAACCGAATATAAATTTATTATAAAATAATACTTTAAGTTTTTTCTAAAGAGTCCCTCCTCCCCCGTATAAAAGGACACCACTTATAACCAATTATTCACACCTTCAAAGACATTTAGTTCGACCAAAACCTACCCAAATATTCTTTCAACTTCCCTCACTTCAACATAGAGGCCTTAGTTTGGTCAGAAATCCAACCTAAGGAGCCCTTTTGATCAAATGAAAAGGAATAACCCGAAGAAGATGTAATGTTTTCACCACCCTCTTTCAAGTTCCTTTCTTCTTCAACTTCTTCTTTATTTGTTATTCCAATTATAAAATAACTCTAGTATCTTATATATTATATTAAGTTATTATAAATATGGTACAACCATATTCAGTATTCTATCCATCCTTTGAATGACATGTCACCATACGTGCGTACGTATGGCTTACCGTCTCCACGTCGTGGTGTAATTGTTATTCAATACACTATTATTTGGATGGGTATAAAAATGGTGTGTAATTCATTTAAATAATAAATATAACTTGATAATTATTCTCTATATATGATATAACATCCAATTATATATTATTTTAATATCAAAATAATGATATTGTTGCTCGTGCGTACGTACGGATTACCATCTCCACGACGCGATGAGATTCATTTCCAAGTTCACCATTCATCGACGATTATAAAAATATATATTACTAATAAGTATGTAATATATGAAATAATAATGCTACTGGATATATATATATATATATTTATATATATAATTATTTATGTACTTACATATATCTTATTCACTTACTTCTGTTCAATACTATATGAAAACGAAAACAGCGTTTATGCGTATGTACGGACTACCGTCTCCATAAACGGTGTTTTCCATTTCATATATTCTTTTATTATACATATTTATATTCTAAATATATATGATATATAAATAATGTTTTATATTCTGTAAGTATTTAAATCATGATCTAAGTGATACAATCAAGAGTAACAAGTTAAAACACGTACGATAAAGAAAGCGATTATTACCCAAAATATTAATATAACAAAGAAATTATTATCAAATGGCTAGTATAAAGTCATAAATTAATAATTTATGATATAATAATTATTAATATGGTTCTGGTATAATTTAACAATATACTATAGTCTTCATACAAGAGGTTAAACATACCCTCGACCAAAGTAAAGTGCAAGGTAAGGGTTAATTTCACAATCTCTTTATTATCCAAGGTTGTTTTTATATAAGTATCTAATGGGACATATTTATTATCCATGTATATGTATCATGAATGAGTATTCAAAGGGGTTCTTTTATGGTACTTTTTTACTAAAACATCATTTCAAAAGTTTTAAATATTTATTCATCTAAATCTTTTTCATTAATGTCCATGTCTTCAAAATGGTTTTTAAGGATTTATTTATATAGACATGAATGTTTTTAAAATGCTAATTCCTTTAAAAGTTTAAAAGTGGTATGGGACACTTTGATTCAAAAATATCTTTAAATGACTTATTTTCTAAATTGTGTGACTTTTAAATGTTTTCATGAAAAAGGGGTATTTCTCTCAAAGAGTTTTATAAATCATTTTCATCTATGTCAAAATCCTTTAATGGATTTTAAACTTATTTTGAAGTTGATTTATCATGATACAAATCTTCCATATTGTGTTTAAGGTTTTGTGATATGTTTGACTATGGATGTGTTTTTTTTATACTATTCATGGTTTATAGGTAAAATATTGACATTCCGTATGATAGTTTTAATATGAATGTTTATGTTATGTTTAGACCTTTTCATATGAGGAATGCATTGGACTTAGTAAGTGATGGGTGGAGCCTGCTATAGCTCCTTGATGCATTTCTAGGTCTCATGAGACAAACTAGTGTCTTGGAACAAGTCCTTTACAAAATATTATTTTTCGTCTTGGAACAAGGCCATGACTATGTGGTTATGATAGTCTGGTATTATGCATTCCATCGTTATGAAAGTGGCTATTGATATTGCATGTGATTATTCGACTAGTAGAATATCCATGTGAGTAAGTAAATGGAATTATTTTGATTTATATTTTCCATATTATGTTGAAGTTTATGATGAAAAGTATTTTGTTTTAGTGTTATACATTGCCTTAAATGTTTTTGCTTATTTTTGGAAGTTTCTGTTGTATTGCTTACCCTTACTGAGCATTTGAGCTCACCCATTTCTATGTTTTATTTTTCCCAGGATTCTAAGAAGTGTATTGTGATTGATATGCAGGGTTAAGCTGAGGTAATAATGGTGTTCATAAAGTATTATTTATGTTGTATTGTATGTTATAAAGTGTAATGTAACATTCATTTATGTAATCTATTTTCCAAGACTGCTAAACTGATCGGTCCTTCAGGACTTGATTCCTTGTAATCATACCAATGTATTAAAATAATGCACCGAATCTGGGTAACTAGGGTCGGTACATTATAGTAAGGTTCTTTAATCCCTTTGTACAAATGGTATTAAGTTATAAAGAAAAATGAGTTCGTTATAATTAAAACACACAAATTAACTGAAACATTTATCATGAAAGTTATATATAATAATTCATCCTCGTGACCTGTAACCAAATTATATAAATGACCACTAACACCTATACATGATCATTAATAATATTTTAATTCAATTCTGTAGATTTAAATCCATTCTCCATGAACTCCATTACTTAAGAACAAGTGAACCGATTATGAAAATAAAGAAAATGAACATTGCAGAACAACGAAATTCAATATAATAACTTATCAACAAGGGCATAAATGAACTAAACATAATTATAATAAAATAAATAAATGTATAATAGGTTCTGAAATAAGTTATTAATAAGTCTAATTTCATATTCTAGGACCTTATGTTCAAGAGCGGAACACATTCGGACTTAAGGTAATGGGTTTCTTTATCTCACTTCCATTTTTGTGTGGTTTCTCGTATTCACTACTAATATATGTGTATGGTGTGTTTATAATGACCATTTATGTTACATATCATGAATATATTAATTTTAATTTTATTAAATGTATCATTTTAAAATTATTAATTTTGGGGCATATGAATCGATTGATTATAAAGTCGTAAAGGTTTTTCCACCCGAACTTCCATTTTTATTCGGGTTACTTTTATTATCTAATTAACTCAATGAAATTATGGTATATTATTATGTAATCCTCATAAAATATGTTTTATTTTTATATATATTTTTACCAACCATAACCCTTCATTATTTTGATTATAGTTACACATTTTAAAAGGATCCTTTAAAATTATTTCTAAAATACAAGCCTGATCCAAGGGAATTTCTATAATTCTTACATATTTTCATGGATGCTTTGTAATCTTTTTTTGGAAACCATTATATTTATTAAATAACTAATTATATTATTAAAATACTATAATACTTCACTTCTGGTTTTAGACAAATATTTTTCCAAAAGAACTCTTCTTTTCAATGTAAAAGAGTATTTATATCAAGATTTACTCGAAGATTTTATAAGAGTATCTTCATCTATTTCAACACTCTTGTTGATTATTTTTTTATTATTGGGATTATTATTGCATGTTATCATCTACTGTATTTAATTTAATTTTCTATTATTATTTTGGATATTGATGTGCTATCTTAAAACCATTCATCAGTTTACTTCTAATGGTTAGTGTTTATGCTTAATGTTCCGGGAAAGCTATTTACATTTCATATATTAGTTTCAATATGAATGTGTATGTTGTTTATGTTAATCCCCATTAATATGAGGAATGAATTTGACATAGTAAGTGTCATTTCGGGCCCTCTATAGCCCCTCGGTGCATCAGTAGGTCTCATGAGACAAACTACGGTCTTGGCACAAGGCTTTAACAAAATGATTATTTATGGTCTTGGCATGAGGCCTTGATGGTATGGTTATGTTGTCCCGCATTATGAATTACCTCATTATGAAAATAGAATTTATGGTTCATGTGGTTATTTGACTAGTAGAATACCCATGATTAGGTTTATTTATGGCATTACTTACTCAACTCTTATCCTTTCCATAATGTGTTCAAGTTTTTGTTAAAGGCACATGTTTTTATGTATTCAACATGCCTAATGTTTATGTTATGATATCTTCCATTGTATTGCTTACCCTTACTGAGCATTTGAGCTCACCCCTGTCATTTGTTTTTCCTTTCCCAGTTTAAGAAGAAGAGATCATTTATTGAGTTTTGAAGGATGCAGTTTATTAGCTTTTTTTATGTATCATATTTCGTTTCATTTAAAAACATAAAATTGGTTCCATGTATGTATCCAGTTTCTTCAAGACTACTAAACTGATCGGTCCTTTAGGATTCTTATTCCTTGTTTATATACCAATATAATCAAAAAAGGAACCAGTTCCCGGCAACTAGGGTTGGGTACTTATAGTTGGTATTATAGGAAGTTTAGTAGTAACCTTGGGAACTATATTTAGAAAACCTAGGTTAGGGAACAAATCCCTAAGAAGGAATTTGAGGATAAACAAACAAGAAAATCCTAGAATTTTGGTATGTAATATATTATGTGCATATTTATAGAAAATAAATCCATGTCTGTATACAAAAATGTATAGGTGCCTCTGAAACATATGTACCTAGGAGTGAAAACTCCGACAAGGAGTTTCGGGCTTGACCTGGGGTATCCTGGTACACGACAACGGGCATTTCTACACTCTCGGTTTGACACTCCCGGGGGATATAATTAGGATAATTCACATTTTATTTACCCACCATTGTGAGGTATTTATGTCCCCAAAGTAACCAAAGTATATGGTTCTAGGATTTACGATGCATAAATTTATGCTATGTGCTATACCATGTTTAGAGTTATAGAGAGTTCATAATTTTATAAACTAATATATAATATTGAATTGATTAGATATGGAGCCTAGCATAAGGAATAATAACTTCACCAATACATGGGATGCAAATAGTAAAAAGGATCATATCTCTAATGGTCTTAATCCATCTTTTCAAAGGAATATTGTCTCCCATGTATCCTCATCATATGATGAAATAATATCATGTGTTCACAAGGTATATAAAGACATCTCTGAGTCCTATGGATTTGAAGGGAAGTAAAATAATAAGAGGGTGGTAGAGAGATATGGGGATAAAGGGAAGAAGGGAAAGAAGTTTTTTCCCACATGTGATAATTGTGAAAAGAATCACCCTGGTAAATTCTTGAAGGGAAGGGGTGTTTTCTATAAGTGTGGAGAAAAAGGACACCAAGTTCATGATTGCAAGGGTAAAAAATGGTTTCCAATATACAATACTAAAATTACAAGGATATGGGACATTATACGAATCAATGTCCCAATCATCAAAGGAATATACCCCAAATTACGATTTTGGATAATGAACAATTTATGATGTTATTTCAGATGAAGTAGAATGATTAATATTCCTAGTCAAGAATCATGTCATTTGTATATTTTGTCAGTGATGTACTATTTGTATGAATTATGATATATATAAGGATTATACTGTAGTACTCTTTCATTAAGGATTTGAGGTCATAGTATGAATTGTACAAAGTAAAATTGATTCAGTGGAACGTTAAACTTTTTAAAAAAACATGATTGAGGGAAAGACAACCTTTAATATATATCTGATATAGAGATAATGATGAACAAATGATTGATTCGGATAAGTATTGAGTACCTTGGAACTGATTATTGACTTGATCAGAAGTGGTATATGCCATCATCAATGAAGTTTACATCACTTTTGGATTTAAGTAATATATCCAATAAAATGTATCTTACTTAAGGAATATTAATGAATGCATGTTTCCAATATGGTTTTTACGGTAATTCAAGTTATTACAATATTTCAAGAGGATACATGATAAATTTATTCACATGTTTGGAAAGTGAATTTTAGAGATACTTGTTTTTTATTAACATTTAATGATAAGTTCATCTAGTAAATTTAGAGGACTTCATTATAATGTTTTGAATCATTATATTTTGTAATTTTTTAACCATTTATGAAATGGTTTAAGTTTATCATTGTATGATATTTTAGAGGTTAATGTATTGCTTCACCAAAATGTGTAACCCATTCTATGTGATGAGGTACAGATAGTTAAACTACAATGAAAGGATGAGTTTATAATTAGAAATGTATATTTATACTCCTATAGAGTGGAATAATTCCTCAAATTGAGGAAAATAATATTAAATAAAATATTTTCCTATTATAATTATCATTAATAATATCAATGAATTTTTTTTAGTTTACAGTTTTTTAACAATCAACATTCATCAGAACATGTCCTCTATCATGTTTCATCAGAACTTTACAGTTAGATTTTTCTTCCATGTCCAGTTTATTTCTTCCAACTAATGTCACCTCATTCGAAAGCATACTTTTTGGGGTGACCACCTCATCTCCCTTAACCTTTTTTTAGGAGGATACTTTATTAACCATATTTCTAATGCGGGTTTCCATAAGGGAATTTTCAAGTATCAACCATTAACTTTCGAAGTTCAATTTCAAATTTTGAGGATGAAATTTTTGTAAGGAGGGGATAATGTAACACCCCAAGAATTTACAAATAGTCTTATTATAGAATTCAAGGATCATTGAGTCTCTAAAAACACCACTTTTTTATAACCTAGCCAAGTAAACATAATTTTTTCAATTCTCTGATGTGAATTTAAAAAATATGACAAACACGGTTGCAATGGGTAAGTTATTTGGAGTCTGATAAGAAAAACTTAATTTTTGGTGAATAGTAACCTACCCTTATGAAGAATAACATACCCTTATGAATATTGATATACCTTAATGAATAGTAACCTTACCTATGATAGTATATATATAATATTCAAGTTGGAGTATGATATACCTATGTTTTGGAATAAGTAAACAAATGTTTTAAAACTGTTTTTTATAATAAATTATGATTTTAATTAAATATTAAATTAATCATATTTATAAAATTATTTTTGAAAAATGGACTTCATTTTTAGATTCTACATGTTGAAAAATGGTTGGGGTACTCCCTTCCACTATAAAACCCCCCATCACTCCCTCTGCTCTTCACTCTTATAAATACTTGTTCCTTATCCAAATTCTATCCAAATATCCTCCCAACCTCCTTTCCCAAGTCCAGAAATCCTTGGTCTCATAAAAATACCAAAACCTCTCCCTTAAAGAGGCTCTCAAAGAAGTTTGGTTCAAGATGTAAATTCCTCTTTTCAATTCTTTCTCTCTTTTTTAAAGTTCATTTGTTTTCTTTTTCTATTATTGCCTCTCCTTATCCAAATGTTGTGATGACTCTAGTACCTTACATGTACTGGAATGTTTTCATGATAATGGAATAATTTATCATCATCTCTTCCTTTTACCTTATTTTATACTAGTAGCAAGAACACCATCCGAGATGTGTCAATTTACCACATTCAAGGACGATGGGATTTTGATTTTTATTATCATTCTCAATTATGGTCCTAAAACCATTCATGTTATGTTTTAACCAGATTATTATATATGTAATAAAACCTATTTAAGGTTCAGTAATCCCATTGTAAAAATGGTATTAAGTTATAAAGAAAAATGATTTCATTGTAATCAAAACCCACAAATTAACTAAAACTATTATCATTAAAGTTCCATATAATAATTCATCCTCATTCCATGTAACCAAATTATATAAATGACCAATACCACCTATATATGATCATAAATAATATTCAAATTCAATTCAGTATATTTACATCCATTCCACATGAACTCCATTACTTAAGAACAAGTGAACCAATTATGAAAATAAAGAAAACGAACATTGCGGAACAACGAAATTCAATATAATAAATTATCAAGAAGGGAATAAATGAACTAAAAAAATTATGATAAAATAAATATATGTATAATAGGTTCTGAAATAAGTTATTAATAAGTCTAATTTCATATTCCAGGACCTTATGTTCAAGATCATAACACATTCAGACTTAAGGTAAGGGGTTTCTTTATCTCACTTCAATTTTTTTGAGGTTTCCCGTATTCACTACTAATACTTGTGTATGGTGTATGTATAATGCCCATTGATGTAACATATAATTAATATCATAATTTTCATGGTATTCAATTTATCATTTTAATATTATTAATTTTGGGTCATATGAATCGATTGATTACAAAGTGGTAAGGGTTTTTTCACCCGAACATCCATTTTCATTCGGGTTACTTTTATTATCTAATTACCTAAATGAAATTCAAATATATTATAATGAAATAATCATAAAATCTTTTTGATTGTTCTATATTTTTTTACCAACCATAACCCTTTCTTATTTTGTGGATAGTTACACATTTTAAAAGGAACTTTCAAAATTTCTTCTGAAATACAAGCTCGATCCAAGGGAATTTCTCTAATTCTTACCTATTTTCAAGGTCACTATGTAATATATTTTTGGAAACCATTATATTTATAAAATAAATAATTTTATTATTAAAATAATATATTACTTCACTTTTTTTTTATAAAAAAAATTCCAAAATAACTCTTCTTTTCAAAGTAAAAGAGTATTTATCACAAGATTTACTCGAAGATTTTATAAGAGTATCTTCATAAATTTCAACACACTTGTTAATTCTTATTTATTATTGGGATTATTATTCCATGTTATCATATACCATATTTAATATAGTGGTTTATGATTATTTTTTCTATTGATGTGCTATCTTAAAACCATTCATCAATTTACTTTGAATGGTTAGTGTTTATGCATAATATTCGGGGAAAGCTATTTAAATTAATATATTAGTTTCAATATGAATGTGTATGTTGTTTATTTTTATCTCCATTCATATGAGGAATTCATTTAAAGTAGTAAGTGTTAGGTGGGGCCCTCTATATCCCCTCGGCGCATCGGTATGTCTCATGAGACAAACTACAGTCTTGGCACAAGGCCTTGACATAATTATTATTTATGGTCTTGGTACGAGGCCTTGATGGTATGGTTATGTTGTCCGTCATTATGCATTCCCTCATTATGAATATAGAATTTATGGTTCATGTGGTTGTTTGACTAGTATAATACCCATGATTATGTTTATTTATGGCATTACTTACTCAACTCTTATCCCAGCCATAATGTATTCAATTTTTTGTTAAAGGTACATGTTTTTATGTATTAAACATGCCTAATGTTTATGTTATGATATCTTCTGTTGTATTTCTTACCCTTAATAATCATTTGAGCTCACCCCTTTCTTTTCTTTCCTTCCCCAGGTTAAGAATAGGAGATCATTTATTGAGTTTTCAAGGATGCAGTTTATTATCTTTTGTTATGTATCATATTTTGTTTCATTTCAAAATGTAAAATGGGTTCCATGTATGTATCTAGTTTCTTCAAAACTACTAAACTGATTGGTCCTTCGGGGTGCTTATTCCTTGTTTATATACCAATGTAATCAAAAAATTCACTGGTTTCGGGCAACTGGGGTCGGGTCCTTACACAATACCAAGCCACCATCCACCTAATATCGATTCTAGAAGTACCTACACCTTTTCCCCTCCACTGAATACTTGATACCCTTCCACTGGGAATCTAGTGTCCTATACTGCTCAAATTCGGCACTGACTCTCACCTTTCTCCCCTCCCACCTCCTTCCATCATCAAGAACACCCAAAGTCCACACATAGTGCCTCTAATCCTTAATAATCATCATTGAGTGTATCCAATGAAAAAATCTATCCATCAAAACCTCATCTCCACTTCCCTTTCCCAAGCCTCCTCGTGTGCATATCCATGATGTCGTAAAACATATATAAGTGGGTTGGATTTTTCTCTTAAACTTTTCACAAAAAAATCAATATCAATAATGAATAATGGTCTGTAAATAAAAGATTCATCTGAATCTAAATCTACATCCATATACAAAAGAAACATAAGATAGATCGATTTCATACTTTCTCCATTATGACTCATTAAAAACTTCATACATAGAAGTATAATTTGGTTGTAATTATGAATGATAAGAAACCTCTTCATTCCTTTTTAGAATCTCCAATGGTCCATTAAACCATGGATCTATCTTCCATTACATAAAATCCAATGATTTCTTAATAAATTTGATACATAAAGAAAAACGTGGTCGCCAATATCAAACTCAAGAGGGTGACATTTTTGGTTCACATATAACTTTATATAACTCTAAGCCACAACTAATCTCTTCCTAATCATTTTAACTCAATAAAAAAATTTCTTCGCAAGTCTATTCACAATGATAGATGGCTTGCAATCTTCTATCCAACCCTTGTTAAATCAATATGGAAATCCATATAATGCAAAAAATATATCCATTTGAATACATTAATATTGGACTTTTTTGTGAACAAAATTTACCAAGGCCACATAATCTTGTCACACACCTCTAAAATCAAAAATACATAATTAAAAAATATCCTAAAGAATAAAAAAGAATACATTTGGATTGGTCATCTATCTATGGGAGATAATTTATTCACAACTTTACTTAAAAATCCAAATATTGTTATAATCCATAAAAAAATAGAATGTGAATATCCTTTCATAATCAAGTACAATGATATTAGTTATCCCAATAAGTCTCACAATTTCTAGGATATAATACTTCCATTGATCCTTTTCCATATGAATCTCTTTAATTGAAAAAAAATTATAATATTTGTTAAATAATTAGTGGCATCCAAAAATATATATTTTTATTTTTATGATCACAGGAAACCAATCATTAAATACTTTATAAAATCATCCCATTTCTATTCCAAAATGAGTAATGAGTAATCCCTAACTACTAGACCATTATATTTTGATACCAATTACTAATAATAAAATCCTAAAGAAACAAAACCATCCATGTCCCATATTATACCAATCCACCAAAAGTGTTTTTATCACTATTGACATGATCCAATACCATGGGGACCTACTTGGGATGGCAGTGATCTAGTTGTGAAGCATCAAGTCCACATCTAATAGTTCAGAGGCTAGTAACGAGCATTGAGTAGGCTTAACTCACAATATGGAAGGCTTTATGCTTGATCAAACTATAACAAATACATATCTTATATGTTTAAAACTAAGTAGTAGTGTGAATATTTAACTCTAAACTATATAAAACACATTGATGAAGAAATATATAATATCAACATTGATAACTTGTATATAAAAAATGATACAGATTGGGGATGATACAAGACCAATATCAAAAAAGGGAAACTGTAATAAGCAGCTAATATGAAGAGGTCCCCATAGTAAGCTACCTCTTAACATTAATATCATCAACTATTTTCACCTCTAAGTGCCACCAATATTTTCCAATACCATATCCCCTAAGGTTTCTAGAATAATCTAAGAATAATTCAAATCAACTCCACATTCATAAGACCATATTTTACCTTTACACTATTTGAACAAACACATCATGTGTGGGCCCAAGGCCCATGAAAGGGTGAGTATAAACGTACTCAATTGGATTACCCAAAACCATAAAGAAAAACCACATAAAATTTTCTACTCAAAACCCCTAGCATGAGGGAGTAACTAGGAGTAAGTAAAGAAATGATCTAGATATACTCATTCACTAGAGGTATTATGGATGTAGAAATGTCTTGGTCATCGGAACTCATGCCCCTGAATTTTTTACCTCTCAAGTCACTAAAGATACATAAATAACATTAAAACCCAAGAATTTTAAAGTAAATAGTCAGTTGTATTTCATATATCGATGGAAACCTAGGGGTTACTTAAAAGTATTGAAGTATTTTAAATTATTATATTTTCTCTGACACGTACATTAAAATCCACCAAGGGGAATCCACTCCAAACTGAAGTAAAAACATCATTCAAGGGAGTATTTTACCACATATTCTTAAAACTCTAATACTATACTAAAATTTAGAAATCCATGGGGGTCATAACATGACTAAGAAAAAAAATTGTTCAAGGGAGTATTGTACCATACCATTATAATCACTCTAGAATGATGTAAAGGGGGTGAAAGAGGGAAATTGAATGGAGTCCCTCTATCTATACACCCTAATTATAGGATAAATAAATAAACAAATTCAAGAATATAAACTACCAAAATCCAAAAACCCACATTACCTTTATGGAGTTATAGTGGAAGGTCCCACACCATTGGAAGGTAGAAGGAGTACTAAATCCAATAGAGGATATTAATCCCTATATAGTCTCTTTAGAAATGGGGAACACTAACTCCATATATAGAGGATCTTGCACCCCTAGTTAAGTGCGAGGAATACCAATCTTATATGGTCGCCAGGTAGAGGATCATAATCCTTTAATAATGCTTAGAAAATAGGGGAATACCAAATATAACTGGAGATGGGAGTGAAACCATACCCTGACACAACCAGTTTTCTAATTAGGGTTGAAAACCCAAATAAAACTTTCATTGTCATGATTGAACCATGATGTCAGCCTTACAGAGGAAAATTAAAAATCCTCATATCCCACCTTGAAAATGGCCTTGTTTGGATGGACTTACAACACCACTATAATCTACATGGAAAAATATTCAAGAAAGGAAATATACATGTCCATAAATGACACATGAGGATTTTTTTTCATATAAAACATCCCACGAAGTGATTGGACGGAATCATAATATACCCTAAGTGTGCCATATGTCACACTAGGAGGAGTGGGTGTGCCCAGTTAGGGTGTTTGGATCCTATACATGGAAAATTATATTGGAATGTTGTTCTAACACTCTTCATATATCCTATAACACACGCCCCTCCTAGGTTAGGTTATGTGAGACCCAAAACTACCATTATACCTTACTGAAACATTCTAGGACATGTGCATATGGGACCTTACTAGAAAAAAAGGTATCGCCCAACCCGTAAGGGTGATGAACCTATTCCATCCTCTCACACCATGGGATAGGTGATGAGGCACCATGGACCCACACTTCTAATTCCAATACTAAGAGCACATACTTATATAAAATAAATTTTACATCAACAGATGTGATCCGTACCAAACTTGCAAAAAATGTAAATTATTATATATAATAATAATCTCACACAAATCTTAGAACCTTTTAGTTTTGTTCCTTTGAGGACTAGCTACATATTAAAATTATTTTACAACACATTTAAACATTTATCCATAATAGAACTCTTCTAGACTCCTTTATATACAACACACTAGTTATAATTATATTTATAAGCTATGGAAAAGAAACATAATAAATGGGAGAGATCAAATGATGAATAAGGAAGAAAGGTATCAATATTTCATCAAGGGTAAAATCATAAGCATGTGAGTAAACATGGGTAGAGGAGAAATTTATTATTATAAGAAACATAGAACAATGATAGTTATCCATAAATCATGATAAAATAACATGTAATATCAAATGAGAAAATATATGCCTTAGGAAAAAAAGAGTGTGAAATAATTAAATGATAAACTTGATCTATGGAGCATAATAATAGGCATATGATTATGACATAAGAGTGTGATATAAAAATAATCATTGAAATAATATTTCAATACCACCCACTAATATATTCATCATATAGTAGACTTGGTATAATCGCATGTATGCCTTTTTTTGCTTGGGATAATCTTCTCATATACCACTGTACTTGGTAAAAATCATCTTTTGTACCCTTTGGATGTGTATAAATCTTATCTCGTAGCCTCTGGATTGGGATAAATCATCTTTTGCACCCTTTGTCTTGGGATAAATCCATTCATGTATTATTTGGATTTGGATAAATCTTCAAGTGTACACTTTTGACCTCATGAGATATAAACTTTACTACTTCATTTAAGGGAGGTATAGTTCCCCTACTGTTATTCATCAATAAATATGTATGAAACTTGAAAATAATTATTCATCATTCCATTAATAACCCATAGAAATAAGAATGGGTTTTTTAACATTTACATATGGTATCACAAAAATTGACCTCAAGAATATGGATGGTTGCTCCCCGGCTATTATTTCCTCTCTTCTGTCTTCAAAAATCTTAAAGAATACCATTCCTTCCAACACCAGTTTTCCCAAGGATATTTAGGAGATGGATCCAAGGAATATGCTTTCAGAGGGGGTGGTGAGAGAGATCTGTTCCTCCCAGTCTTCACCTCAGTGAATGGTGCTTGTCTCCCTTTCTTGTGAGGATATGCATTTGAGTTTTCCTCCAGATACTTCTAGAATAAAATTCTCAATGTTAGAGGAGGAGGATAGTCCTTCAAAACATAATATTCTCACTCTTAAGAATTCTATTTCATCAAATGGTTTTTCTAGGACAGTAACTTGTTATATGTCAAAGTAATCCTCTAAGAGCTTATCTATCCCAAAAATAGGTGTGTCTGGTTGTATGGACAATAACTCTCCCTTTTAATGCTTTCCATGATTTTTTGGAATGCCTGGGGATTGGGGGAACATGAAAAGTGTTCCTTCATTTAATCTGAGTATAGTAAATACAAAGCTTCGATGGTTTTTATTTTAGATCCTAAGAAGGATTCGAGCAGGATTTATTCTTTTGTAAAGAAAATGGTTTATGGTTTCTATCTGCATACATACTCGGACATTAAAAAAATAGATTTTATGGAAAAAGGAACTTTCAATTGGATTTGATTAATGTAATGGCTCAATGTATCATAATAAAGATCTCTCTCAAAGGAACCAAAGTTCTGTTTTCTTTCATTTATTCCAGTGGAGACCCGTATGGAAGATTGGTTCTCTAGGTGTTTATGGACTCCTTTTATCCACTCAGTTTACCTTGGTTTTTTGGTGGATATTTCAATTCTATTGTGGATATCTTGAAAAAGAGAGGAGGTTAGGGCGTCTTTAATAATGGTATGATTGACTTTAAAAACTTCCTTTCTAACAAGGGTCTCTTGGATTTGGGTTTCAATGGGAAAAAATATATTTGGTTCAATAACCAAAAGGGTGATAGTTATGTTTGGAGCCACCTTTATAGATTCATTTCAAACCTAAAAGGATTAGAGTCCTTCTTGTGGGCTGTAGTTACTCATTTTACTTGTTCTCTATCAGACCATTCTCCGTTGTTGGTGGAATTGAAAAGTAGTGTTGCGGATCATCAATTATTTCTATACTCCACCAATTGGGATCACATATATGGTTTTATGCAAATGATAATGAGTTCCTAGGATCAATAAGAACTTGTTAGAGGGTGGTTCGGTCTCTAAAGGTCGCTAATATGGCTTAAAGAGGATATCGGCAGGTGGTTTCTTAACAATCCTATCATGGATAATTCGGTGGAGTCCATACAAGAAGATATTGGCATGGTGGATGAGGAATTTCAGGACATATGGGACAAGGGAAGTTTCATTGTCCTATATGATAAACATATTTTTTTGTGGAAAGGCTTTTAGAGATTGATAAGTCTCTTACAAAAATATCCAGAATATGATGGCTTAAAGAAGGATATCATAACAGTGCTTATTTTCAAGACTATTTAAAGGAGAGGAATAACGTGAAAATAAATCCCATGCTTGATGATGGATCCTACTAATTTTATTTGAATGTGGTAGCTAGTTTGGTGCTGGAACATTTTGAAAGGATGCCTGCAGGAGCTACCCCTGACAGTGATGGTGAACCTTGTCTCTCTGAGGAAGAAAAGTACTTTGTGGGGTGTTTACCAAGGATCATGGGGGACTTAGATAATGATTCCTTAATGGTTATTCCTTTGGGAGAGTAAATTAGGGGAAAATTTCATATCAGGTCTTTGGTTAGCACTCCATGACCAGATGAATTTTTGGGGGCCTTTTATGTGTCTGCTAGGGACTTCGTGGGAACTCACGTTATTGAAGCGGTCCAATATTTTTGGGGGGTGTGATCTCAAATGAAGTACATGTTCTTCTATAGTGGTTCTTATTCCAAAATTCAAGGATCCTTAAATAATTAACCATTATAGGACTATATTCTTGTGTAATATATCTTATAAAATTTATACAAGTTTACTTGCTAGGAGATTGAATGAAGTGATCCCTCATATTGTTTCTTAAGATAAACATGGTTTTGTAAAGGTATGGAGCATTTAAGGGGTGATCAACATTTCCAAAGTAATTTTGGATTATATTAATAAAAAATCAATTGGTTCCAATGTTATTATCTTGGTGTATATGGATAAAGCCTATGATAAATTAGAGTAGAGTTTCATTATCCAGGCTATGAGTAAATTTGGCTTCCATGAATGTATCTATGATTTAGGCTTCAGGTGTTAATTATCTTCATGGATCTCTATCTCTTTTATTGGAAATGGGTTTGGATTATTTAAAAGCATGCAGGATGTGAGACAAGGAGATCCCTTATCTCCCAACATCTTCATCTTGGTCCAGGATTCCCTTTCATGAAATCTTCATAGATTCATGGATGAAAGAAGGATCATGTCATATCACACTCAATATAGGGATAATATCATCTCTCACCCCATGTTTACGGACGATATTATTATTTTAGTCAATGTAAGTGTAACACCCCAGGTAAATAAAGAATATGACATCTTTATATTTATCCATATTTGTGAATAAAATATTAATATTACTTTAAAGGGGATGCTATGCTCGATGGCATACCCAATACGCAACAACGAGTTTCTTGGGAATCTTACATTGCACTCTAATAATAAAATAATATTATTTTAAATAGTAGTTAACGCCTAGCCGTTGTAATGGAAGGAATGAACACAACTAACTACAAAATTATTATATATGTTTTTCAAATATTTTTACTCTTTACAATAAATGTTAGAGGATTAAAAATGCGAATGAATCCAATTTTAAGTGTAAACATTCTAATATTATTTAAAAGGTCGATTAACCGCCTTTTGATGGAGAACCTCTTTTAAATCCACTTTTTGACAATTTTATGTGTTATATTTGACAAAATAAAATTCTTCATTAGAATTGGGACATCAAAATTTACTTTGTGTAAACTTTTGGTATTTTTCCGAAAAAGTTCAATTTTTAATGAATAGTGAAAAATGTTGTATTTTAATTCAAAACCTCTTTTTAATATAATTTATTTATATGATTATATTATCTTTTTAATTGGTTTTAAAGTGAAATTAGAATATATTTTTACCATTTAATCAAATAGTGGTCATTGGAATTAATTTCTCTTTGAAATTTGACTTAAACTAGTGCCAATCTTTTGATATATATTGTTTCATAAAAACACGCTATTTGTTCTGACAGCAGGAATTAATTATTAAATTAATTAATGTAACTTATATGTTATGAATTTTTTAAAATATACATCATTTTTTTATTCGTAATATCAAATATATCTTAGGGTGAATTTTTGGTAATTTTCTGAAAAACTTCAATTTTTGATGAATAGTGAAACCACTAAGTGGTACTTATAAAAACTGATTTTCCGTTTAAATGAAATTTTACCACCTTTATGTTTTGAATTTAAAAAATCCGACATACATGGTTTTCATTAACAATTAAAATGTGGTTCAATGGGATTAAAATAATTTTTTGGTGAATAGTAACTTGTATGTTTTTAATTGCGATTAGAGGTAATTAGTGTATTTTAAGGTAAAAATAATGTTTTAATAATATGAGATGAGATTGACACATGTCCCACCCTCATTGGATGTGTCATGGCCGACCAATAAAATCCATGGGTCAACTTTGGGACCCCATGGAGCCACTTTGGTTGGGAAATGACATAAATAACTTTTTATTTAATGTTAAAGTAAAAATGACACAAACATGAGATGTTTTACTAAAATAATTTTTACATGTGGTTATACAAGTCATATTTTTGACTATAAATATTCATTATAAATATAAAAATATTTCCTAAACCATGATATTTTTTTTATAATTTTTAGACATTAAATATTTTAAATTATTTTTGACATCATGACGATGCAGCGATTACCTCATTAATAAAGGATTTAAATAAAATGAAACGATAATGTAAAATCTATGCCCTACACATGTCGAAAACATATTGTATGAGTATATTTAGAACCCTTATCACCTTATCCTAAAATTATAGCAATTTGGGACCTTTTAAATCCGAAACGCATTTTAAAATAAAGGAACATTTCTTTACTTTCCAAGGGTGCCCCTCCTCTCCTCTTATAAAAGGCCCCAAACTCTACCTCCTTACCCACACTTCCAAAGCCTTTGGATCGGCCAAACCCTTCCCATTTGTATCTCCACATCCCTCTCTAACTCCTTGAAGCATCACTTTGGGCAGAAGTCTTCCCAATTAAGCCTTTGAGCTCAAACCAAAGGGAGTTAACCGATTTTAAGGTAATGTCTTCACTTGAGTCCTTTTGTTTTATTTTGCTTCTCCAACCCCCTAAACTCTTTTTATTCATTTCTTTTGTAACAAATAAAGTATCTTCAATATACTAATATTTTGTTATAAGAATTATTCGAGCTAAACAATCACACACCTACATCTAATGGTTAAAGAACATACTATTTCCGTGGATGGTGAATTTCTGCCTCACGAAACGATGATTGTTCAATATCCTTCTAACACCTTCAAAGGTGGCCATTAAGATGTCACTATATTTATATATGATATATAATATGTTTATTGTTTCCTTAATCTTCTGTATTTTTCATTTATGGCATACCTTTATGGCTTACATTATGGGTATACGCGATATCTTCATTTTAGGAAGTGCGGACTACCGCCCCCTCAAAGTGATTTGATTCGTTAATACCATATGTGGTGCATATAAAGGATATATTTAATGATATTATATATGATACCATAATGGAATTAAAATAATATTATGTATCATTATGTTTTAATTCCATTAAATATGAAATAGAAATGGAAGTAGCGTTCATGCGTACGTACGGCTTACCGTCTCCATGAACTGTGCATTTCATTTCTTAACTCTAAATATTATGTAATATTATAAATGCATGAATATACTGGATATATATGATATATATGATATCTACATAATGAATTAAATTCTGGATATAATGGATATTTCACCACATGAACAACTTGTAATTATAAAGAGTTTATTTTTGACTCAAGTACCAATGATCGTTAAAACGACCGTTATTAGCTTAAATAATAACATAGTGTTAATGAAATGGTAATAAGTGATATAAAAGGAATAATGAACTTGAAAAAGGTTCTTAAGGAATTATAAATTAACTCAAGTTTATTATTCATGAGATTAAAGAACGATCGAGTCAAATCGAACCCGAGGTAAGGGAACCCACCCCTCTCTTTCTTTTTAAGTACACTCTTTTATGTCATTCCTTTTAAGCTCATCTTACTTATGATTGGGATGTTATTTTATATTACTCTTACTGTAATTTTTATATTCATATGATGAGAGACCCTATTTTATCTCATCAATCCATTTTAAAAGTTTTAAGTGGCGCCGTTAGGCTGCCGAGTTTTCGTAAGGGATTTTTCATCTCACTTTTAGTCCCGTGAGATTTATGCTACATTTGCCACAATTTCCTTTGAGTGGTGTATGTACTTACCATTATTATACTCTTTGTGAATTATAATTTCATTTATGGGTGTTTACATATTTATTGTATAACCCTTCTTCAATGGGGTGTACGTTTCGAAAGTTACCCAAGTCGGTAAGGGAACCTTTCACCCTCCTCTTTTTTAAAAGACTTATTTTGTTATGTCTTTTAATTCACATACTATTATATTGGGATATGTTCTTATATATCCTTATTGAATTAAATTTTATGACCAAGTGTTGAGATACCCTTTTTATCTCTCATCAACTCTTTTTCTGAATTTTGAAGTGACGTCGTTAGGCTGTCGAATTTTTGCAAGGGAACTTCTTAACCCATTTTTGATTCTTTGGGATAAACTTGTACACCTTGAATATGTCGTTCTATGATTATGTGTGAATGTCCTCTGATTGTTTTACACTTAATAACCACTTATATTTCGTGTATTTGTTTGTCACACATAATTATGTAACTGATTTATCCTTAATCCAAGGATACCGTCTTTGTATGGGACTTCGTCTTCATCTCCTTTCATTGAGGCATATTTTGTTTTATACACAACTTTCTTTTATACGGTGTATAAACCCCTTTGACTTTTATGTTTATTCGAAATGAATCTTTTTTCTACGAAGCATTTACTAAACGAAAAAAGGGAATGTTTTTGTCATACGTATGCGGCGACAACGACTTCTCCGCCACCGTGACCATTATTTGAGTTTCGGCTTCCTCTACAAGCCATGCATTATTGTTAAAAGAAAAATAAATACCATGTTTTAATTTTCTTTTATTTTGGTATTGAAAATGGATTTCATAATGTTTTTATATCAATGTGTTGTATTGATATCTTGTTATTGAAAGGTGGAAATGTTATGTTTCCTTTATGCATGTTTTATGTGATAAGTTTATGTTATGGTTCTTTTGCATTGTTATGAAGACGGTTGGTTCCGTGATAACCTAAGGGTGGGTGAGACCGATATAGATCTCCAATGCATTGGGTAACACGAAGGAGTGAAACGTTAAGGTTTCTCCGAAGAGATTTAGGGAATATACTGTGGTGGGTATTCCAAACGTAACCAAGAGGGTTACTCCCTACGTAAGAATGTTATGAATGCCTCAAGTTACCTTTTATGTCTTATGATTTCTATGATTTGATGAGGTATGTTAAAGTGCCTATGTTTTATAGGTAAAGTATGATTTCATTCTTATGTATATATGATCTCATGTTTCCTTTCCATATTTTTTTATAACCCTTACTGAGCTTCTTATGCTCATCCCAAGTTTTTTTGAAATGTTTTTCACAGGTCAGGGGAAAAGTACATGATATGATGATAGTGTCAAAGAAGTGTCAAGAAAGAATCCATTCTTTATTTATTAAATATGTTTCCATTTATGGGAAAAAATGAATACTATCTTTTATGTAACCACTTTGTTTAAATGTGGAATGTAATGCAAGTTTTATGATCTAATTCTCTAAAACTCTAAACCTGAAAAGCTCTTCAATGTGTAATCTTGTATTAACTCAAGATTAAGTAAGGTTTAAGTTTGGGGCCTTATAGTTGGTATCAAAGGTCGGTTTAGATAACTTTAGAGGTTAGGGTATTCTTTAAGCATAAGTAACATTACCATAATGGTTAGGATTTCAGAAAGAGTCCTAGTTTTAGATAAAGTGAATGACTAAGTATATCTTAGTTTTTATCTTCCTCATTAGTACATGATGGTTTTTTTGATATACTCACACTGACCTTTTTGGTTTTAGTAAATGGTTGGATCTAGTAGGCACCAAAGTAACAGTGGATGTGAAGGAAACTGCGACAGTTTTTTGAGCGAGCAACTGAATGATATGGGAGCTGCAATTAGAACTCTTGTGTGTATCCTCAACCAACTATCTGGAGTGATGATTGACCACCTAAACCTTGGTGATTTCTCTAAGGCATCATATATGCGAGAAACAAATCCCTACGGAACTACAGGTAACAATCATAAAGGTAAGTGTGTTCAAAAACCTATGTGTCAAATATGTGGAAAGAAAAACCTAGGAAAATGTTTCAAAGGGATAGAAATATGCTATAGATGTGGAAATGATGGTCATAAAGCAAGAACCTACCATGGAAAAAGGAAGCATCCAGTTGACTAGAGGAAAGGTAAAGAAGTTCTTTCTGAGGGATCGATTGAATGTTTTAAATGTGGTGTGCATGGTCATTATGAAAGCACATGTCCTATGAAGAAGTTTCATGAATGGGATCACCAAGATCATACAAATACTCCTTTACCAATACCTAATGCCATTCCGATTGAGGATGAAGAAACTTACAATGACCAATCAAAGGTATGAATTATTTCATAACTTTTTTTTTCCTATTTTGTAATCTTAGGATATGATTCATGATTTTGTTTGTAGGAAATAAGTATTTCAGAATAAGTTGGAAAGGAATGGTTAATTGATCATGAAGAATGTTGAACGAGTAAGAAGTCAACATATAAGGGCTTCAAGAGTTATGGTGAAATTCTTAAGAGTATTAAGTCTCTTTTGATGATGGGGTTACATTAGAAGACTTTTTATAGTATGTGTAACCCTAATGTTTAATATATGAAAATTTTAATCAAGGAATAGTTATCTGTTCTTTTGTGGACATAGTTATAAAGAACCATTTGGGTTTATATGATCCTTAATTTTGAGGTAATTATGGGTTACTATATGTTATGATGGAAGTGAAAGGCATGAGATAAAATTGAGGTTAAATTATGCTATGGTTATTTTGATGATTTTATCTCTTTTTGGGGAATGATTTGAGAATTATATAGTTTGGAAAAAGGACAACACGCAGACCGTGTGACAACCCGTCGTGTCGGAAAAAGATGCGGGAATAGAACCCACAACCAAAGTGCAACTGGTATTAATCACCTACCACTGGACTACGTGAAGTCCCTAGTTAGTATGACTTATTATTTTTAGTTAGGTGGTTTTATGAATTAAGAGTAAGTTGATTTTGGGTTATCTATGGAAATTTATTAACCTATCATGGAGCATATGTGATTAGGTTAATTACTTTTCAATACGAGACATTAAGAGCAACTGATGTTGTTTGGACATAAATGTTACGATTTAACTTGGAAGACTATGTGACTAAATCCTTAAAATATTAGGGTTTCAATATTAGTTTGGTTTACTTTGAATAATTTTATGGACAAATTGTTTATCGAATGGTCCTCTTTGAATTTTGGGTTTTGTTGGACAAATTTTAGAGATTAAGAATAGATTTTCTTTTTATAAAGGGTTATCCTTTTCTGGATTATCTGATCTTGTACTAACCTTTTTAGTTTTGGTTTTGTCTAGAGTCTAAAGACATGGGAAGTATAAATTTCTCTTTTTTGGATTAGGTGATTCTCTAGAAATTGATTGTAGTACTCTTAATGCTAACAAGTCTTCCTAAATACTCGTCTTTTGGAGAAAATATGAGATTGATTAAAGAATCTAGTAAAAGTTGAAAGTCTACATGAAAAGTAAGTATGTTTCATTATGATTTAGTTAAGCTCAAAAATAAATTCCTCAATGAAAAGTAACTTAAAACAAAAAAAAAATTCTGTTAACTTTACCTACTGGGGAATCGAATACCGTTTAACCCATCACAAGTTTGTGATTTTCTTATGGTTAACTTTCTCCTAGACATGTTTACTATCACTCTCCATTAGAACATGACCCTTTTTTCCTCCATGTCCATATTTTCATACTTGGAATCCTAGTATGGGTTAACTCGGGTGACCTTTGTACTTATCTTCCTTTATTTTAAAGTGATTTTTTTACCGACTCTTGTTCTGATGTGGGACTTTCAAGGATGTTTCCAAGCTCAATTTTAAAATTGCGAGGACGCAATTCCCAAAAGGGGGGAAGGATGTAACACCCCAGGTAAATAAAGAATATGACATCTTTATATTTATCCATATTTGTGAATAAAATATTAATATTACTTTAAAGGGGATTCTATGCTCGATGGCGTACCCAATACGCAACAACGAGTTTCTTGGGAATCTTATGTTGCACTCTAATAATAAAATAATATTATTTTAAATAGTAGTTAATGCCTAGCCGTTGTAATGGCGGGAATGAACAGAACTAACTACAAAATTATTATATATGTTTTTCAAATATTTTTACTCTTTAAAATAAATGTTAGAGGATTAAAAATGCGAATGAATCCAATTTTAAGTGTAAACATTCTAATATTCTTTAAAAGGTCGATTAACCGCTTTTTGATGGAGAAACTCTTTTAAATCCACTTTTTGACAATTTTAAGTGTTATATTTGACAAAATAAAATTCTTCTTTATAATCGGGACATCAAAATTTACTTTGTGTAAATATTTGGTATTTTTCCGAAAAAGTTCAATTTTTAATGAATAGTGAAAAATGTTGTATTTTAATTCAAAACCCCTTTTTAATATAATTTATTTATATGATTATATTATCTTTTTAATTGGTTTTAAAGATAAATTAGAATATATTTTTACCATTTAATCAAATAGTGGTCATTGGAATTAATTTCACTTTGAAATTTGACTTAAACTAGTGTCAATCTTTTGATATATATTATTTCATAAAAACACGCTATTTGTTCTGACAGTGGGAATGAATTATTAAATTAATTAATGTAACTTATATGTTATGAATTTTGTAAAATATACATCATTTTTTAATTTGGAATATCAAATATAGCTTAGGGTGAATTTTTTGTAATTTTCTGAAAAACATCAATTTTTGATGAATAGTGAAACCACTAAGTGGTACTTATAAAAACTGATTTTCCGTTTAAATGAAATTTTACCACCTTTATGTTTTGAATTTCAAAAATCCGACATACATGGTTGTCATTAAGAAGTAAAATGTGGTTCAATGGGATTAAAATAATTTTTTGGTGAATAGTAACTTTTATGTTTTTAATCGCGATTAGAGGTAATTAGTGTAGTTTAAGGTAAAAATAATGTTTTAATAATATGAGATGAGATTGAAACATGTCCTAACCTCATTGGATGTGTCATGGCCTACCAATACAATCCATGGGTCAACTTGGGGACCCCATGGAGCCACTTTGGTTGGGAAATGACATAAATAACTTTTTATTTAATGTTAAAGTAAAAATGACACAAACATGAGATGTTTTACTAAAATAATTTTTACATGGGGTTATACAAGTCATATTTTTGACTATAAATATTCATTAGAAATTTAAAATGATTTCCTACATCATGATATTTTTTTTATAATTTTTAGACATTAAATATATTAAATTATGTATGACATCATGATGATGCAGCGATTACCTCATTAATAAAGGATTTAAATAAAATGAAAATATAATGTAAAATATATAACCTAAACATGTCCAAAACCTATTTGATGAGTATATTTCGAAAACTTATCACCTTATCCTCTAATTATATAAATTTGGGACCTTTTAAATCCGAAACTCATTTTAAAATAAAGGAACATTTCTTTACTTTCCAAGGGTGCCCCTCCTCTCCTCTTATAAAAGGCCCCCAACTCTACCTCCTTACCCACACTTCCAAAGCCTTTGTCTCGGCCAACCCCTGCCCATTTTGTATCTCCACATCCCTATCTATCTCCTTGAAGCCTCACTTTGGGCAGAATTCTTCCCAAGGAAACCTTTGAGCTCAAACCAAAGGGAGTTACCCGATTTTAAGGTAATGTCTTCACTTGAGTCCTTTTGTTTTATTTTGCTTCTCTAACCCCCTAAACTCTTTTTATTCATTTATTTTGTAAAAACTCCAGTATCTTAAATATACTAGGATGTTTTTATAAGAATTATTCGAGCTAAACATACACACACCTACATCTAATGGTTAAAGAACATACTGTTTCCGTGGATGGCGAATTTCTGCCTCACGAAACGATGATTGTTCAATATCCTTCTAACACCTTCAAATGTGGCCATTAAGATGTCAATATATTTATATATGATATATAATATGTTTATTTTTTCCTTAAGCTTCTTTATTTTTCATTTATGTCATACCTTTATGGATTCCATTATGGGTATACGCGATATCTTCATTTTAGGAAGTGCAGACTACAACCCCCTCAAAGTGATTTGATTCGTTAATACCATATGTGGTACGTATAAAGGATATATTTAATTATGTTATATATGATACCATACTGGAATTAAAATACTATTATTTATCATTATGTTTTAATTCCATTAAATATGAAATAGAAATGGAAGTAGCGTTCATGCGTACGTACGGCTTACCGTCTCCATGAACGGTACATTTCATTTCTTAACTCTAAATGTTATGTAATATTATAAATGCATGAATATACTGGATATATATGATATATATGATATCTATATCATGAATTCAATTCTATATATAATGTATATATCACCACATGAACAAATTGTAATTATAAAGAGTTTATTTTTGACTCAAGTACCAATGATCGTTAAAACGACCGTTATTAGCTTAAATAATAACATAGTGTTCATGAAATGGTAATAAGTGATATAAAAGGAATAATTATATTGAAAAAGGTTCTTAATGAAGTAGAAATTAACTCAAGTTTATTATTCAAGAGATTAAATAACGATCGAGTCAAGTCGGACCCGAGGTAAGGGAACCTACCCCTCTCTTTCTTTTTAAGTACACTCTTTTATGTCATTCCTTTTAAGCTCATCTTACTTATGATTGGGATGTTATTTTATTTTACCCTTACTGTAATTTTTATATTCATATGATGAGAGACCCTATTTTATCTCATCAATCCATTTTAGAAGTTTTAAGTGGCGCCGTTAGGCTGCCGAGTTTTCGTAAGGGATTTTTCATCTCACTTTTAGTCCCGTGAGATTTATGCTACATTTTCCACCATTTCCTTTGAGTGGTGTATGTACTTCCCATTATTATACTCTTTTTTAAATATAATTTCATTTATGGGTGTTTACATATTTATTGTATGACCCTTCTTCAATGGGGTGTACGTTTCGAAAGTTACCCAAGTCGGTAAGGGAACCTTTCACCCTCCTCTTTTTTAAAAGAATTATTTTGTTATGTCTTTTAATTCACATAATATTATGTTGGGATATGTTCTTATATATACTTATTGAAGTAAATTTTATGACCAAGTGTTGAGATACCCTTTTTATCTCTCATCAAATCTTTTTCTGAATTTTGAAGTGACGCCGTTAGGCTGTCGAATTTTTGCAAGGGAACTTCTTAACCCAATTTTGATTCTTTGGGATAAACTTGTACACCTTGAATATGTCATTCTATGATTATGTGTGAATGTCCTCTGATTGTTTTACACTTAATACCCACATATATTTCGTGTATTTTTTTTTCACACATAATTATGTAACTGGTTTATCCTTAATCCAAGGATACCGTCTTTGTATGGGACTTCGTCTCAATCTCCTTTCATTGAGACATATTTTGTTTTATACAAAACTTTATTTTATACGGTGTATAAAGCCCTTTGACTTTTACATTTATTCGAAAGGAATCTTTTTTCTATGAAGCGTTTACTAAATGAAAAAAGGGAATTTTTTTGTCATACGTATGCGGCGACAACGACTTCTCCGCCGCCGTGACCATTATTTGAGTTTCGGCTTCCTCTACAAGCCGTAACTTATTTTTAAAAGAAAAATAAATACCATGTTTTACTTTTCTTTTATTTTGGTATTGAAAATGGTTTTCATAATGTTTTTATATCAATGTGTCGTATTGATATCTTGTTTTTGAAAGGTGGAAATGTTATGTTTCCTTTATGCATGTTTTATGTGATATGTTTATGCTATGGTTCTTGGGCATTGTTATGAAGACGGGTGGTTCCATGATAAACTAAGGGCGGGTGAGCCCGATATAGCTCTCTAATGCATTGGGTAATTCGAAGGAGTGAAACGTTAAGGTTTATCTGAAGAGATTTAGGGAATATACTGTGGTGGGTATTCCAAACGTAACCAAGAGTGTTACTCCCTACGTAAGAATGTTATGAATTCCTCAAGTTACCTTTTATGTCTTACGATTTCTATGATTTGATGAGTTATGTTAAAGTGCCTATGTTTTATGGGTAAATTATGATTTCATTCTTATGTATATATGAACTCATGTTTCCTTTCCATACTTTTTTATAACCCTTACTAAGCTTTTTGTGCTCATCCCAAGTTTTTTTGAAATTTTTTTCACAGGTCAAGGGAAAGGTACATGATATGATGATAATTTCAAGGAAGTTTCAAGAAAGAATCCATTCTTTATTTTTTAAATATGTTTCCGTTGATGGAAAAAAATGAATACTATCCTTTATGTAACCACTTTGTTTAAATGTGGAATGTAGTGCAAGTTTTATGATCTAATTCTCTAAAACTCTAAACCTGAAAAGATCCTCAATGTGTAATCTTGTATTAACTCAAGATTAAGTAAGTTTTAAGGCTAGGGCCTTATAGTAAGGTGGACATATCTCCATAATTTTATGTAGATTATGTCGGCTTATGGTGATTTAAGCGGACAATTTATTAACTCAAGGAAGACAAGAATATTTATTTACATCATATTCTCAGGTAGAAGAAGTATGGGTATTAAATAAATTATTGGAATCCAAAGGAAACAAATTCCAATGATTTATATTGGGGATCCAATTTCCAATGGATGCATCAAAAATTACCTCTTTGATGATATCATTAACAGAAGGATGGGAAGGATTCTTAACTAGAATAAAAAAATTCATTCGGAGGACATGTCACCTTGATCAATAGTGTCTTAACATCCATTTTGATGAATGTTATCTCAACCATTAATCCTCCTAAATGGACCATTAATAGTATGGATAAGATCATGTTTGTCTTCTTGTGGTATTCCAATGACTTGGGCCTTTTCACTAGGCTTCATAGAGCCACATGGAAAAACCAATTGAGGAGGCAGGTATTGGTTTATAGGACGTGACAGTATCCATGCAGGCCATGCAGGTATATCTAGCATGGGATGTTATCATGGGGGATTATTTATGGTCCACCTTTATCAGAAACAGATATGGTGATCATTGGGAGGATTGGGAGAATCTTAGTTCTAGACTTTCGAAGCTGGATAAATGTGTGTTGAAACATTTGGAAACTCGATAGGCTTCAAATCGATGGATTATAGGGAGATGAGACATCAATATATAGAGGGATAATTTTTTTGGTGAAAATATATATTATCTAGGATGATCGGTGCCTAATAAGTATTTTTAGGAAGAAAGTAGATACCCCCTGCTGTTATAGGAGATACTGAGTAACAACTAAATGGACCACTTCAAAGGTATTTCTATGAATGATGAGGCTTATAGATGTTGTTTCATAGGGTTGAGTTTGGGTGTTTTCAATTTCCATGACTTTAGATCATTAGTACATTCTAATGTTGTTTGTAAAAAGTGGGTTTCATGATTATGGTCTAAGGAAATCCCTATAAGAACGAACTTCCTGGTCTGGAGGGTGACAAATTGGGCTATATAAATAGATTATAATGTTCAAAAGAAGGTAATTTCCATCGATTATCGATTTTTATGTTGTGATAGACCAATTATTGAGTCATTTCCCTACCGTTTTTCAATATTTAATGGGTGGTTAGCCTCTAGTATACCTTCGGCCATCTAGGGTGCACCAATAATGAGGATTTCTCTATGCAGGACTTCCTCTCCAACCAATTTCTCGGTTCTCAACATAGAGAGATGGAGATACAGATTCGCAGCATTATCTTCACCACCATATTTTGGACCCTCTGGGAGGAGAGGAATTAGGAGAGATTGGTTATACGACTCTTATTTTCCTTAAAACAAGTGATAATAAAGGATTTAATCAACGATTTGGATTTGATTGTGAAAGGTAAATAGAAGTTTCACTTTCTTCGCAGTTTTCTTAATAGGCATATTACTGTAGCGAGTTCTCAAGGTGTATGGATTAGTTAGTTCCTGCCCACTAACAGTACTAAACTCAATATGGATGGATCCTTCATGAATGGTTATATGCATGGGGGAGGACTGATCATGGATTATAATGGGTTGGTTCTCATTGCTTTCAATTCATTTTATGGTCTGAGGAACTCCTTGAGTGCAGATGTGAGAGCTTTGCAATCAGGAATCATATTATGCAATAGGTATGGTCTACAGATTTATGAGGTTGATAAGGATTTAGTGGTTCTAGTGTGTACTCATTAAGGTAAAGATTATCCTCCTTGGGATCTGACCTATTCCATTAGAATTTGTTCAATGGAGACCAATCAAGGGTGCAATGTTCAACATATTTGGAGAGAATCCAATTTTGAAGAATATACACTTTCTCAAGGAGGAAGTCCAGAGGCTTCTCTGATGGTTTTCTCTTGTTTGGGTTCTCTTCCACAAGAATGTATAATATTCATTCAAGTGGATTCCCTTGTACTTCACCAATTCATATCCCCTTTAGTTTTCATGTTTCATTCTTGATGGGTTCTTTTCCCATACTTTAATAAAAATCAATTTTCGATCAAAATTCATCAAGGAGGATAATATAAATAAAAAAACAATACCTAGAAAGAAATAGAATGTAACTTGAAATAATATATTAGGGTGGAAAAAACTAATATTGGTATAATAAGATTCAATGATATATATTTTGACACAATCAAGGGAGTTGAGTGAATAAAAACCCTTGTGATGATAGTAACATTAGAATCAAAGACCACAAGAGTTATGCCATGAAATGGAAATTAAGATATCATAAAATGTAATATATTTATTATAATTTATTCCAATGGGGATTTGGATAAACCATATAAAATAAAATTTCAATTCAATACCCCTTAAAGGCTATGATTTCAAATAAAAAATTAAATATCATGAAAAATTATTGGGACATCATAAAAAATATTGATGGTAATTATATTAACCAACAAAAATAAATCATAGTGTATAATATGAATTATGCATCAAGGGGTGAAAAATTGAGACAAGAAACTCTTATTGTGATCCAGATTTCCCTTATTTTAGGAATTTTAATAATGGAGGATGATATTTTAATAATAAGTTAAAGGCTTAATATAAACTTTCTATGATTATAAAATAATCATTATTTTCTTAATAAATTATATTAATATTATTATTTAGGATCACATAGTTCTCCATGATATATATTTATTGCATGGTTCAAATAGGTTGTTAAACCGACCTAAATACGAACACTTTATAACATAATGAGTTAATATGGTTAAGGATGTTTATAATATCATTATAACTAAAAAATAATTATTTTATTTATATTTTTTTACATTTTTTAATCATATTTTAAGTGGTTTGGATGGTGAATGTAAATAAATAAAAAATAATAAAAAAATGTTATTTTGAGGAAGCAGTAGTCTGCACAACGCATGGTCAACATTCTTTTATTTTTCTAAATGGATATGAAGGAATAAATAATTATTTTTTCCATTAGTATAATTAAAATTAATTATAATAATTATATTGAGGTTATTATATTATTGTGTTTATGTTAGGTTTAGAAGATAAAGATCAAGAAGAAAATGATGAGGATTAAGTAATACTCATGTTGCGACCTTGAACATTCTTTTGGAAAATATCCTTAGAAATAAAGGTATTAGGATAAATAATTGAGAATATGATATTCTAAACATGAGATATGATTCAATGAGGAGAAAAATTGAATAATTTTAGGAGTAAATGGGTTTGTTAGGAAGGGGATAAAGTGTCCCCTTTTATAAGTGAAGAAAAGGGAATATTTGTGAATACACATTATTTTTAAATAATGAAATGATACTATTTTAGTTCAAAGATAATAAAAGTGATAAATAATGAATTTTAGGGTGGTATAAAGATGATTAATACTCTACCAATCATGTGAAATCATTTTTTAAACATGTTTCAAGTAATTTTACATTAGGTTACGACATTATATAATTTTTACCTAGGTAACTAGTTATTAAGTAAGTAATATATGTTTTAATAATTATATAAAATAATAAAACCAACCAAATTGAACCTCTATTTAATCTAATTCAATTTATAAAACAACCCCTCCTACTAAATTTACTTGCTTACCATCATGTTCCCCACCTGGTTTCGATGATGGTGGGTCGTTGATGTTGTCCTTTAACTTGTACAGTCAGAAACTCTTGTAGAAGATGCAGTGCTGGAATTATTTCTAAACAAGGATTTCCTACTTGTATCAAATAGAGTTCTTCAAATGGTTACATATGGTCACAATTACAAAAAAAACAAGAATATCAATCAATACAGCATCACATGTAAGTAACGTGCTTAACTAGCTATGAATGGGCTACTAATTTTTTTTCTTGTTAATGAAAGATTTGTGTTAAGTTCACTGTTCTTGTTTTAATAGAATATATTGGAAAAAATTGATCAATGTATGTGTAACATGAATATTTCTAGTTATTCAAATATTCATTTTGGGTTCACCATTTTTGTTTTGACCTGGGATAGGGTAGCCCAATACTTTTTTTGATAGGGGATGAGTATATTTGTATATTACTGACAACAAGTAACTACTTCCATATTAGATAGTTTATAATAGGGTTTATTCATGTAACTAGAAACATAAAATGGATCCAAAATCTGTGAAGAGCTACATGACTACTTTATAAAGGAAGGTGACCATTGGGTTTCTCACCAATGACACTTAGGAACTCACATTAGTCAAGAAGATGGGAGGTAAATCTCATCACACCTTATTGGTTGAATAATTTCTAACTTTGGGACTCTTTTATAGAATTATTTCATGTTATTTAATCATTACCATATACTGATATGAGACTGGTTACCCCAACATTTATTAATTGTTTATTGGAGTACAATGATATGAGTATTTTTATAAGTCATAGGTATCCAATAAACATGAAAATTCTTATATATCAGAGGATCTCCATCAATGGAACCATCTATATGTATTAGAGGTTCTCCACCTTTATCTTACTTTTACTTAGTGATGATGATAAATTGGTCACTCTATTTTAAGACACTCAGCTGGTGTCTCTAGAGTTTATTATTTTTTAGGAGGATTTGGATGTTTGTGATGTCAAGATTAGACCTATAAAGGGTATTTATATATATCATTGTTAAATGAATCAATATACAATTAGTTTTATACTTATTAATAAGACATTTTATAACTTTTATGGTCATGAAATAGGGAAAAATACAAGAATTTTAACATCATATGGTAATTAAAACTAGTTTAAATGGTCCAAGAAATGGTTGGTTTGGGAATTATACATGAGTGAAACATTTTGGTTAAACTCCAATGGAATATGTCCCAATGAAATTGGGTTGATCCCATAAGGAATATAGCCCTATTAAGTTTTCTCCCATTAGGAATATATCTAATGATAATGATATAATATGGCCTGAAAATAATATATCCCTTTGGGTGGAGGCATGATACTATTAGGAATATGGCTTGATGAGAGGATAGTATATAGTGTGTTTGGTCTTAACAGATGATACGTATAGACTTGTGGGAGTGTCTCCTAGAGATGGAATGAGGTAAATGATGTCATGTGGGGTATGGCCCCATGATGGTGTAACTTAATGGTTGATTATAATATTATTGAAATTATGGAGTATTAATACATATACCATCGAGATGGGAATCAATTCCATTGTAACTTAAATAACATAGTTTCAGGTCATGTGACAGGACTATTCCATGTAGTTCAACATCATGTATTATGGATTATGTTATTCAATTTAATTTCATGAAATTAGGATGTATGTATCTTAAAAGATATGAAAATAGATAATTGAGTGGGTTTTATGTGTTTAAGGATTATCTGAGGTGCTTCATTGGGAATATGGGCCTATGAAGGAATTTATCATGGGGAATATAGCCCTTTGATAAATAGAAAGTATTTTTGATTGAACTTATTCTTAATAAGGAGTCCCATAGAGGCATTTTCATCATACCAATGGTGTGATCATTGTATATCTATAATCTCACATGAATTGTGATGGGTGTGAGAAACAAGAGATAGAAAAATATCAGACACGCTACATGTGACCGTAATAGTGGATCTGAATGAGGCTAACACCCTGAGGCTACCCAAGGAACAATATGGTTATGAATATCATGGATATTATAGATCTAAGAGAGATGAGTGGAGATTTCATAAGGAATATGCTCATGTGGAAGTTAGAATTTTGGATGATGATAATATGGATGCATGTTGTGTTGGGTTTGAACCTCACGATGACATCGTATGTATACTCTTAGAAACAGGAATTAGAGATCATGTAGTTCAGAAGTTTTTTAGTTTAACATGATGACACAATGATATTAACCATGTTATTTTTTATAGAATGGTGAGGATGTATGATATAATAAATCATCCTTATAACATCTAATTGTAACCTCTAAGCCCATGTGAGTCACTATCAATGTGAGAAATAAGTGGTTATAATTATCCAATTATATGGATTGTGGGATTGATGGTTTCATGAGTGGTATAGCCTCATAGAGGATAGTAATATGGATCTCAAAGAAAAAATGGATCTCAGGGTAGGTTATGATCCTTCACATGGAATATTGTATTGTGAAATATATATACCAGAGTTTGATGATAACATTATGAGGCATTGTGATCTCCTCTGGGAATATTGACATGTGGAAGGCATAATATGGAAATATATTTTATATATAGATCTATCCTAAAAAATTCTTATAGTGTATCCAGTTTATAATAAGAATCAGACTCTATGTAGTTCATATGTTCCTAGATTGTTGGTGGGGAATGAAGGATAATTTAAATCATGGGTAATATTGCACTATGAGTTAGAAAAGTTATGGACTTACACTAATGTGGTTACTCATGAAGGATACAACCTCATGGTGTGAAAAGAGGATAATATAGATTCAAGATGATGAGGTGAAACATTTATGTAAGGTCATTTCTTACTTAGATATGAGTTGGGTGATAACATGATAGTCATGAGGTTACGTTGTCACATGAAGAAAGTAGGGTCTTACAGTCGCATAAATAAGATGATGTTACAAGATATCATGAGGGAATGTGTTCATGAAATTTCATAAATTAGATGATTCTGCAAGGTCACAAGAAGTAAGTGCAGTCATGTGGTCTCATAATGGATGTGGGGTCATGTGATAGTGTATCTGGTGTAGGTTAGGTGATTGCGTAACATGATCGTGTTACTAAGAGGTAATAATGTGATTGAAACTTGCGTAAATGGTCACACGACCAAGTATTTCATAAATTTTTTTATGATTGATAAATTTTTACCCCTTTTTCATGTTCCCATACTTTAAATTCACTCACTAAATTTCCAAATGGGAGACTTCGATTTTATGTAACTCTCCTTAACTCAACTTTAATAATTTTTTTGTTTTTATCCTCCATATATTGTTTCTTATCTGAATAGATTTTTTTGTTTTATAGGAATTATATTCCTTTATCTATGTCATTATTATAACAACCCATGCTTCAATGATACGATTCTCTTTAAATAATACAATAGTGTGTAATGTACGCAACACCGAGTTCAAGCGCACCACGACCTATCAAACTATCATTTTAGAAAGTTGTTATGAATAGTAATAACCACATTTTTAATTTTATATATATAACATATAATTTTAACATTCATTTTTTGTGTTTCTTTGACATAATATAAGGAAAAATCAATTTTTCAGATAAAAGAAGTATTTTTCAAAAAATACAGTTTTTTCACTTTTTAATGGAGAACCATTTATAAATCCAATATTTGACACTTTTATATATTCAATTTTATGAAATTAAATTCTTATTTATAATTGGGACATAAAAATTCAGTTTGGATAAATTTTTTGTGTTTTTCTGATAACTTTCATATTTTGATGAATAGTGAAAGATACTAAATTTTAATTGTAAAAAACTTTTTCAATCAAAATAATTTATAGTATTAAATTATAAATTTTAATGGTTTTTAAGTATAATTATATTATATTTTTATAATTTAATATAATTTTGTTCATTGTAAGTAATTTCACTTTTAAACCAGACATAAACACATATCAATCTTTCGATAGTTTTTACTTCTGAAAAACCTGCTTTCAGTTTTTGACAACAGGAATTAATTTTAAATTAATTAATTCTAATTATATGTTTCTAATATGGTAAAATAAACATCATTTTTTGATTCATAATATCAAAATTATATTAGGGTGATTTTTTGGTATTTTTCTAAAAACTTTCAATATTTTATGAATAGTGAAAAACACATCGTTATTGTTTAAAACTGACTTTTTATTTAAATAATTATTTATTTTATTTAAATTTTTTTTAGTAAAAATAGATACATTATACCAATATTATTTCAATGTAATTCATTGGAGTCATTTTATAATAAAATTAGATGTATAAAATTTTATTGAATTTTTTAACGTCTTTTACCTACCATCTAGGCACATTAGCAAATTTACATAAAACATAATTTTACCACTTCTCTAAATTTAATTTCGAAAATACAAGAGACGCATTTAACATCAGTAAGTAAAATGTGGTTCAATAAGATGAAAATAATTTTTGGTGAATAGTAACTTTTGAATTTTATTTACCACGGTTAAAAGTAAATAGGATAATTAAAGGTAAAATGATATTATAAGAACCCCAAAACATGTCATAATTCTATTTTATAAGTGTATTTCGACCAAAATCAACCTTAGGAATAAAATATGATCTTTTTGGGTCTACTAGGTTTAGATTAGGACATTTATTATTATTTTATTTAAAGGAGATTTAAAAGTGTTAAATTTAAATTTTAATAACAAAACCATTTTTAATATAGGGTTATACAAAAGAAAATTTAGACTATAAATATTAATTATAAATCTAAAAATATTTCCTACATCATAATATTCTATTTATAATTTTTAGACATTAAATAATTAAATTTATTTATGACACAATGATGATGCAGTAGTTACCTTACTAATGAAAGATTAAAATAATTGCTATTATAAATATTAAAATAAATTTAAATTGAAACTTTTGATGCATTAAAAAAAATTCTAGGTTAATATTACATGTTAGGGTTGATTCAATTTATTTTGTTCGAAGAAATCAGATTTTTATGGTTTTTACAAAAACCAAATACTAAAAATAATAAATGAGTTTTTAAAACAAATACCATATTATTAAATGATATAATAGTCCAAAAAATCAAATGTTCGGATAAAAGACTTATATAATAATATATATGTCATTAATGAACCACTTTGGGTTTTATTGGAATTTTATATGAATTTTATTAACGATATAATATAAAAATACAAGAGACATGGTAAATGTTAAACTATTTAACCAAGAGTTTAATATAAAAGATAAGGTTAATATGGTGACATAAACCTATCTAAAACCTATTGGTTTAGATTTTTTCGACCCAACCCCACCTTATCCTCAAAATAAATCCTTTTGGAGCCATTATAAACTGAATATGATTGTATAGTAAAATAATATTTCAAGGTTTTCCTAAAGTGACCCCCACCTCTCTTATAAAAAGATACTTCTCCTTCTCTCAAAATCACACCTCCAAATCCATTTTTCTTGGCCAAACCCTACTCAAATATCCTCCCGACTACCCTCAATTCAACCTAGAGGACTTACATTGATCATAAATCCAACCTAATTAGCCCTTTTGGTCAAATCAAAAGGAAGCACCCGAAAAAAGAGGTAATTATTTCATCACCTCTTTCAATGTTCTTTTCTTTTTCCACTTCCTATTTCATTGTTGTTTCAATACCAAAATAATAACTCTAGTACCTTCTAAATAATCTTATGTTATTAAAAATATGGTGCAACCATATTCATTATTCTATCCATCCTATGAATGACAAAGTCACCATACGTGTGTACGTACAGCTTACCGTCTCCACCTCATGGTGTAGTTTGTTATTCAACACTTAATTATTTGGATGGGTATAATAATGAGTATAATTGATGTAAATAATAAATATAACAGGTTAATTATTCTTTATATATGAAATAAAATCCAATTACATATGATTTCACCATCAATAGAATGGTATTTTCACTCATGCGTACGTGCGGATTACCGTCTCCACGAACGCAATGAGATTCATTCCCCATCGTAACCATTCAAGAATAAATATAATTTTATGATTAAAAAATAATGTTTAAGGACATCATATCATTCTAGATATGAATCAAATGAATAATATCCTTGACAAACATGACTTACTTAACAAAACATATAAAGAAAATGAATCAGTTAACACCTAAAACAATAATACTACTAAAATATTATTAGCAAAGCAATATTAAAATATCATATATGATATCATATTTATGTATATGATTATTTTATAATTTAAAAACAATTATTTCACCAATATAAAAGAGTTTAAAATACCCTCAACTAAGGAAAAGTACAAGGTTGGTTTTCATCTCACTTTTTATTCTCACGAGATTCATGCTATATTAACCACTATTTCCTTTTGTGTGGTGTATGTACTACCCATGATTGTATTTATTGTGTAATATAATTTAATTTATGGGTATCTACATATTCATTATATGATATTTATTTCATTGGGTGTATGTTTCATAATTTACCAAATCGGTAAGGGAATTTCTAATTTCAATTTCAACTCATTTGGTTTTACGCATGCTTCATTGACTATTTTACTCCAAGATTATGTGTGAAATCCCTATTTATTTATTTATTTTGTACTTTCCACTCAATTTTGTGTAAATATACTTTTGATACACATAATCACTCCATTTATAAATTCTCAATTCATTGATATGAACTTGGTAAGGGTAATCTTAACTCAATTTTCTTTCATTGAGTTAAACATCCAAGTCATTGGTTTTGTTTTTACAAAAATATGTGGGAATGTCCTCTGATTTATTTACAATAAATATATAAACATATTGAGTGTATTTATTTTTTTCATTCATAATTATTTCATTGATTTATCCTTAACCTAAGGATACTGTCTTTATAAGGGATTTCATCTCAATTTACATTCCATTGAGACTTCTTTGTGGTTATTCCCCAATTCACTTTTATATGGTGTACATACTATAGTTTAACATAACATATAATGAATCCCTTTATTCTAAATATATTATAAAGTTTGTATTACCTCAATTTTTTGTATTCAAGCATCTCTCATTTGGTTAGAAACTATAACTAAAATATCATTTTAAATGTTTTAAAGATTTATTCTTCTAAATATTTCTCATTAATGTCCATGTTTTAAAAATGATGTTAAGGATTTATTTATATGGACATGAATATTTTAAAATTAAAATTCTTTTTAAAAGTTTCAAAGTGGTATGGGACACTTTGATTCAAAAATATATTTTTAATATCTCCTTGATAAATAGTTATACTTTTAAATGTTTTCAAGAAAAGGAGATATTTATCTCAAATAGTTTTACTGATTATTTTCATCTATTTCAATATCCTTAATTATGATTGATTGAGGTTAATTTATTATAAATATTCCATATTTTATTTAATGAGTTATGTTTTATTGTGTATGTGCTATTTTTATACCATTCATGGTTTGTGGTTAAAATATTGACATTTTGTATGCTAGTTTTAATACGAATGTTTAGATTATGTTTTAACCTTTTAATATGAATAATTAATTGGACTTATTAAGTGACAAGTGGAGCCCTCTATAGCTCCTAGATGCATCGTTAGGTCTCATGATACAACCTAGTGTCTTGGAACAAGGCCTTGACAAAATCTAATTTTTATTCTTGGCATGAGGCCTTGACTATGTGGTTATGATGTTTGGCATTATCCATTCCATCATTATGAAATTATCTATTGATATTACATGAGATTATTCGACTAGTATAATATCCATGGGAATAAGTAAATGGAATTATTTGATTTATATTTTCCATATTATTCTGAAGTTTATGTTTAAAAGTCTTGTGTTTTAGTCTTATACATTGTCTTAAATGTTTATACTTATTTATGAAAGTTTTCACATATTTTTATCCTTACTGAGCATCTGAGCTCACCCCTTTCTATGTTTTATTATCCTTAGGATGTAAATAATTAAATCATGATTAACCTATAGGAATAGGCTAAGGGATATGAGTGTGTTCAAAGGGGACACAATATTGTTTTTCTTTATTTCATGATGTAATGTAAAACTTTTGTATGTATCTAGTACTACCAAGGCTACTAAACTAATTGGTCTTTCAGGACTTGATCTCTTTTGATCATTCCAATGATATATAATAATGCACTGACTCTGGGTAACTAGGGTCGCGGTGTTATAGTTGGTACCAGAGGAAGTTTAGTACAAACCATAGAAACTTGATTTAGAAAAACTCTTATTAGAGAACATTACCCTAAGATAGACTTTGTGGATTAGTTTATAAGAACATCCAAAAACTTTGGTAATGTAAATATTATGTGGGTTTTCCAAGAAATGCATCCATGTCTGTATACGAGTAGGTAGAGGTGGCTTTGGAACAGATGTACCTAAGGGTAAAACCTGAAAACACCGCTTTGAGTTAGACTCAAACGAGAACTGGTGCACGACAATGGGCCTTGTTGCACTCTTGTTTACAACACTCTCGGGGAATATGCTTAAGATAATTCACATTTTATTTACAAAATTATTTGAAGGATTTTAATATAATATGAGAATAAATAACCTTGGTTAATCCTAAGGTGTTTTAGATTGAAAATAAGGTGTCATGATATTATCTAAATGATTTTATGAATATTGTTACTCACACAATATTTTCTAGTTTTAGTCAATGGCTAGCTTCCAAGTAAGTCATAGTAACATTGAACATGACGTAAAAGGTGAGGATGGAGGTGGAAATGAGCAATAAAATAGAATTTTGATAGGTGTAAATGATATCATTTTCATGTCAAATAAGTTTTCCAAAAATATGATCAACAACATATATATTTACCAACTCCTAGACTCAATAAAGAAGAGAAAGGGGGTGAATGAAAAGAGCTCCAATAGTAGATACCATGGAGAAAAGAAAGCTAAATTTATATCATGCAAGAAATGTGGAAGGAAACACCTAGGAAAGTGTCTCAATGGAATAAATAAATGCTTTATGTGTAGGAAATAAAGACATAAAGTAAAGAATTTATGAGTAAAAATGAAGAGTACTATGGAAAAAAATAAAAATGATCCCAAGAATCCATTTACAGTCATTTTCCATAAATATAGGGGACCTGGGCATTACCAGAGTCAATTCCCTATTCTCTAGAATAACCTCTTGGTCTAGGAAGAACCTATGTGTAAATAAATGGATTGAGAAATTTTTAAAAGTATTAGTGCTCTTTGTTGATGGGATTACTTTGGAAGACTTTTCTCTTGTATGTGTAACCCTGCAATTTGTAATGTGAAAATGCTATTCGAGGAAGAATTATATTTTTTTTTGTGGATATAGTTATAAATAACCATTTGGGTTTATATGATCCTTGGATTTGAGGTAATTATAGGTTATTGATTTTTGGGATGAAAATGTGAGGTATGAGATAATATTTGTGGTTAAATTATCTTAGAGTTATTTTGAGTAATTTATCTCATTTTGTTAATTAAATAAAATATAGTTTTTGAAAAAAGAAAACACACAGACCATGTGACAACCCGTCGCGTCGGACAAAGCTATGGTAATTGAACCCACAACCAAAGTGTGACTGGGATTTATTGCCTACCACTGGACTACGTGAAGTCCCTGGTTAGTGTGACTAATTATTTTTAGATAAATTATTTTATTGATCAATAATAAGTTGACTTGGGATATTAAGTTTTATCAAATGGATATCCTTAGTGTAGGAAAATGATTTTGTGATTAAGTGATAAATGTTGTTTTGGAAGACGTTAGCTCTATTGGGAACACTATATGCCTAAGGAAAATATAATACTATAGCATTTCATTTGAGGAGTAATGGTGTATTTTTATCTATATTTTTATTGTGGATTTATATAGATTTGGGTTATTTATGGAAATGATTAACCTATCATATATAATATGTGATTAAGTTAATTACTTTTAATTATGTGACTTTAAGAGTAGTCAATGTTATTTGGAGATACAATTTAACATGGAAGACTACGTAATCAAATTCTTCTGAATTTTGGGTTTCAATCCTAGTTTGGATTATATTGAAGGATTTTAAGTACAATTGTTAATTGAATGTTATTTATTGAACTTGGGTATTGTTGGTTTAATTTTAGAAATTAAGATTACTATTTCTTTCTCTAAAGGATTATCCTTTTTTGGGATCATTTTATCTTGTACTAACCGTTTTGGTTTTATTTAATCTCTAAATACAATGGAAATATATAGTTCATCCTTTGTTGATTATGTGATTCTCTATAAGTTGATTCTAGCACTTTAGATGTAACCAAGTCATCTTGAATACTCATCATTTGGAGTAAAAGATGAGTTTGTTGTAGAAATTAGTTAAAGGATGGAACTCTACTTATCAAGTAATTTTTTTCTTATTCTAAGAATAAATTAATTCTTAAACCTTATGTAAAGGATCTTAAACCCAAAAATGTATTATCCTAATACCTTATGTTATTCATTATAGATTTATGGCTTTGAGGCCCTCAATTTTCTATTCACTTGTTTGTGATTGATCACCTCAATCACTCCCTATAAATATTTATGTTTTTCCTCCAGTTATAATTTCCCCCAATGTTCTCCTATTTGAAATCCTAATTTGGTGGTAACTTTTTCATTGCCATTTCCCTCTTATTAAAACTAAAATTTATTAACCCAATTTCTGATGTGGGTTTTTCAAAAATGAATTTTCTATTTTGTTTAACCTTTTATTTACTAAGAAAAATTTTAATTTTCAAGGGTGCAATTTGTTGAAGTAGGTAATAATGTAACACCCCAAGTTTCCATGGTATGCTTCTCTTTAAATAATACAATAGCATGTGATGTACGCAACACTGAGTTCAAGTGCACCATGACCTATCAAACTAGCCATTTAGAAAGTAGTTATAAATAGTAATAACCACATTTTTAATTTTATATATATCCCATATAATTTTAACATTCATTTATTGTGTTTCTTAGATATAATATAAGGATAAATTCAATTTTTTAGATAAAAGAAGTATTTTTCAAGAAATGCAGTTTTTCCGCCTTTTAGTGGAGAACCCTTTCTAAATCCAATATTTTACAATTTTATATATTCAATTTTATGAAATTAAATTATTCTTTATAATTGGGACATAAAAATTTAGTTTGGATAAATTTTTGGTGTTTTTCTGATAACTTTCATATTTTGATGAATAGTGAAATATACGAAATTTTAATTGAAAACAACTTTTTGAATCAAAATAATTTATATTGATAAATTATACATTTTAATGGTTTTGAAGTATAATTAGATTATATTTTTATCATTTAATCCAATTTTTTTCATTGGAAGTAATTTCACTTTTAAACTGGACATAAACACATATCAATCTTTTGATAATTTTTACATCTCAAAAACCCGCTTTTTGGTTTTGACAATGGGAATTAATTTTAAATTAATTAATGAAACTTTTATGTTTTGAATTTGGTAAAATAGAAATCATTTTTGGATTTGGAATATTAAAATTATTATAGGGTGGATTTTTGTTATTTTTCTGAAAACATTCAATTTTTGATGAATAGTGAAAAACAATATGTTATTGTTTAAAAACTGACTTTTTATTTAAATAATTATTTATTTTATTTAAATTTATTTTAAGTCAAAATAGATACATAATACCTATATTATTAAAATTTAATTCATTAGATTCATTTTATATAGATTTATAAAATTTTATTGAACTTTTTAGCATCTTTTACCCACTTTCTTGGCATGTTAGAAAATTTGCATAAAATGTAATTTTATCGCTTCTATGAATTGAATTTCAGAAATCTGAGAGACATGGTTGATATCAGTAATTAAAATTTAGTTCAATAAGATGAAAATAATTTTTTGAGAATAGTAACTTTTCAGTTATATTTACACTGGTTGAAATTAAATTGGGTAATTAAAGGTAAAAATGATATTATAATTACCCTAAAACAAGTCATAATTCTATTTGATAAGTTTATTTTGACAAAAATCAACCTTAGTAATAAAATATGATCCTTTTGTGTCTACTTGGTTTAGATTAGGACATTTATTATTATTTTATTTAAAGAAGAGTTAAAAGTGTTAAATTTAAATTTTAATAACAAAAACAGTTTTAATATAGGGTTATAAAAAAGATAATTTAGACTATAAATATTCATTAGAAAGATAAAAATATTTCCTAAATCATGGTAGTTTATTTATAATTTTTATACATTAAATAATTAAATTTACTTATGACACAATGATGATGCAGTAATTACCATATTAATGAAACATTAAAATAATTGATATTATAAATATTAAAATAAATTTAAATCGAGAATTTTGATGAGTTACACAAATTTTTATAGGTTAATATTACATTTTAGGTTTTATTCAATTTATTTTTTTCAAATAAATTATATTGTTATAACTTTCACAAAAACCAAATACTAAAAATCATAAATGAGTTTTTAAAACAAATATTATATTATTAAATTCTATAATAGTCCTAAAAATATAATGTTCATACAAAGGAATTATATAATAATATATATGTCATTAATTAACCACTTTGGTTTCTCTTGGAATATTATAGTATGTTTATTAACCATATAATATAAAAATACATGGAGACATTGTAAATATTAAACTATTTAACCAAGAGTTAAATCTAAAAGATAAGTTTAATATGGTCACCTAAACCTATCTAAAACCTATTGGTTGAGAGTTTCTAGACCCATTCCCACCTTATACTCAAAATAAATCCTTTTTGATCCATTATAAACTGAATATGATTGTATAAAAAAAATATTTCAAGGTTTTCCTAAAGTGACATGCACCTCTCATATAAAAAGTTACTTCCCCTTCTCTCAAAATCACACATCCAAAGCCATTTTTCTTGGCCAAAACCTACTCAAATATCCTCCCAACTACCCTCACTTCAACCTAGATTCCATACATTGATCGTAAAGCTAACCTATAGATCCCTTTTTATCAAATCCAAAGGAAGCACCCGAAGAAGAGTTAATTATTTCATAACCTCTTTCAATGTTCTTTTCTTCGTCTATTTCCTCTTTCTTTGTTGTTTCCATACCAAAATAATAACTCCAGTACCTTCTACATACTGTGATGTTATTATAAATATGTTACAACCATATTCACTATTCTATCCATCTTATGAATGACAAAGTCACCATACCTGCGTACGTACAGCTTATCATATCTACGTATTGGTGTAGTTTTTTATTCAACACTTAATTATTTGGATGGGTATAATAATGAGTATAATTGAGGTAAATAATAAATATAATAGGTTAATGATTCTTTATATATGAAATACCATCCAATTACATATGATTTCACCATCAATAGAATCGCATTGTCGCTCGTGCGTACATACGAATTACTATCTCCACGAACGCGATGAGATTCATTCCCCATCGTAACCCTTCAAGAATAAATTTCATTTTATGATTAAAAAATAATGTTTAAGAACATAATATAATTCTGGATATGAATCAAATACATACTATCCATAAAAAACATGACTTATTTAATAAAACATATAAAGAAAAATGAATCATTGAACACCCGAAACAATGATACTACTGAAATATTATTAACAAAGAAATATTAAAAGAACATATATTATATCATATTTATGTATATGGTTCTTTTATAATTTAATAAAAATTATTTCACCATTATAAAAGAGTATAACATACCCTAAAATAATAAAATTTACATGGTAAGGGGTTTTCATTTCACTTTTTTTTTCCATGAGATTCATGCTATATTCGCCACTATTTCCTTTTTTGTGGTGTATGTACTACCCATGATTGTATTCATTGTATAATATAATTTAATTTATGGGTATTTACATCTTCATTGTATGACCTTTATTTCATGGGGTGTATGTTTCATAAGTTACCAAATTGGTAATGGAATTTTTAATTTCAATTTCCACTCATTTGGTTTTACGCATACTTCATTGACTATTTTAATCCAATTTTATATGTGAAATCACTATTTATTTATTTATTTAATACTTTCGACTCCCCTTTGTGTTTATATACTTTTGATACACATAATCACTATATTTATAAATTCTCAATTAATTGATATGAACTTGGTATGGGTAATCTTATCTCAATTTTCATTCACTGAGTTAAACATCCAAGTCATTGGTTTTGTTTTTACAAAAATATGTGTGAATGTCCTATGATTGATTTACACAAAATATCCAAACATATTGAGTGTATTTATATTTTTCACACATAATTATGTCATTTATTTTTCCTTAACCTAAGGGTACTATCTTTATAATTGATTTCATCTCAATTTACATTCCATTGAGACTTCTTTGTGGTTATGCGCCAATTCACTTTTATATGGTGTACATACTATACTTTGATGTAGTATATCATTAATACATTTATTATTATGATATTATAAGGTTTTTATTACCTCAATTATCTGTATTCAAGAATCTCTCATTTGGTTGGGAACTCTAACTAAAATATCATTTTAAATGTTTTAAAGATTTATTCTTCTAAATCTTTCTCATTAATGTCCATGTTTTAAAAATGGTGTTAAGGATTTATTTATATGGAAATGAATATTTTAAAATTAAAATTCCTTTTAAAAGTTTCAAAGTGGTAAGTGACACATATCCCCCGGTGAATTACATGATATTGTAAAGTTTATGTGATCACATAAACTTATCACATGACCCCCAAAATGTTATATGATCTAGGAATGAAGTGTTTTCTGTCTAAGTTCCTTTATTCCAAAAATATTACTCATCCTTTTAATATTTTTCACTGCTTCTTATTGACATTAATTTATTGGGAAAAGAACCTATTCCAATATTTTGATTACATCTCCCTGTTTACATTTATATCTATTTTACACCTTCAAAACACTTCATATTCTTCTATTTTTTCATTTATGAATCCATATTTTCAAAAGTACCTTCATGTTCTTCCTTAAGACTAATAATACCCACTTTTTTAAAAAATTATTATAATTTCAAGACACAATTATTTTTTTCATATGAATGAAATTATGTCACTTATTCTTCCTAATAATATTAAATATCATATTTAGAATTACTAAAAATTGTTCTTAAAAACATATTTTTTTATTGTATATTAGAAATTTATTTATTATCTTTTCCTCTATGAAAACCATTTTGAAATTATACTTGATAAATAAACCATCAGTCCTTCTTCAAAATTTAATTATCACTTAGTAAAAAAAATGTAAACCATTACCTCATTTAAAACAAAAAAAAAAATTAACTTCAAGACTTACTTTTCTTATCTTTATTTTACTAGATATGAATGAAATTAACTTATTACTGATATCCATATTATCTATTAATTAATTCATATTTAGTTTTTTCAAATATTTAATTTCCATATCCTTTACTGATTGTTCTAAATAGCCTTCTAAAAAATTCATTCATACTTTTATTTGGAATCACTCAAATATATTTAAATTAACTACTCAAAATAATATGTTTTGTTTATTCCAACGTATTACACTATTTATAACTAATAGATAGTTTTTTTACATTTATTTATAATATTTTAAACTTATAAACCCCATTTAAATATGATTTGAATGAGATCCACCCAAAAAAATCCCTTGTTATCATAAATATTTAAAATCATCCAATTCAATGTAGTAAAATAAATCATAGTAGGGTAATCAATTTAAATAAAAATGATATCATCTGTAAGAACTTATAGACCAATAGATCTCAAATGTAACTTCACCTTATTTTTTAATATTTTATAATTAATCACATTAAAATTTGGAATAATTTTTTCCTAAAATGAACACTTCATGGTATAAATAAAAAATCTAAAATGGATAAATAAATATTTAACATTTCTTCTCTAATACCACTTGTTAATTTTAAGGTCTTACTAAGACACCCTAAGAGGGGAGGTAAATTAGGGTATAAAAAAATTTCATTTATAGATAAATATTGTATTATTATTATAAGAAACAAAAAACTTGTCACCTATCACAAACAAATCATGTAACACCCTGATATTTTAGAATATATTTCTCTTTAAATAAAATTTAGGTGTTTGATAACTTAATTAACAAGTAACACCAAGCATAAAACAAACCTTGATTTATTATAACCATGAAATTAAATTAATGGATATTAATAGGATTAACCACATTATGAAATATAAATATTTTTTAGTCAGATAAAATTTATTGATTAATGTATAATAATTAAGTACGCAAGTTTTAGTAATTTCATTTTATGCTTCAAAAAAAGTATGTTTTCAATAAAAATGGTTTTATTGCATTTTTTGTATGAACATTATAATTAATTTATAAAAAATTCAGAAATTTTATTTGATGAATAGAATATTATTTTTGAAACCATGTTGTAAATATTATCTTAGTATGAACTTTTTGGATTATTTTTAAAAATATCTATTTTTAAGTGAATAGTGAATAATAACGATTTTTGTAAAAAAATCATTTATTTTCATTAAATAATGTAATTAAAAAGCCCTATTATATTATAAATTTGATTAAAAGTAAAATAATATTAATTTAATTATAAATAATATAATTAATTACATATGATTCGTTATTATACTATATTTTGGTAAGAGATAATTTTTAGAGCTAAAAATGCATTTTTATAAAAAATATTTTTCATTGTTTTTATGATTTTATATTTAAATTTGTTTCCACCAATTATATAAATTTAATATTTAAAAATATATTCCATATTTGGAATCATGGGGATAAATTTTGTTTATTGTTTCACTTTTTTTATTATAAATATTAACCATGGTAAATATTTGTTACATCGGTAAAGGTACAATGGGTGAAATCAGGTTAAAGCTATGAAAATAGTCCTATAAATCTCCCAAAAACATTCCATTATTTCATTTCAAAGGTTCCATTATACCTTAATAATCTTATATTCTAATTTTTTGGAATTTATTTCTAGTTTCCTTTGATTATGATCTTTATAAAATTTTAAATAAAGGATTAGTACAAAATGTCACTATCTTGCTATTAATTTCTATTATATGTTCATATATTGATAATAAAATGGTATAAATGAGTATAAAATATTATTTTGAAAATAAATTAATTTTTTTTATAATTTTAATTTATTTTTAATGCTTAGTTATTGTATAATTAACTTAAATTCTTATATAACGCTGACACAATACTCGTGCAAGGAGAAAAAAATAAAATTAAATGATTTTTAAAACATAAAAAGTAATATTTTTTGTATTTTTTATGGTTTTATAATAATTATATTGATAATTATAAGGTAAATTATATTTTTAGAGAGTTTATATTGAAATTAAATTATTTTATTCATGTCTTTAAAGTTAAAATATATGAATCCTTCTTAAACAGACTTTATTTTAAATTAAAAAGTTTTTTATTAGTAGATTTTAAAATCATAAAAATATTGAAAGAGAAAAATATGTATGATATATTCTTTAAAATTTTATCCCACGAATAAATTTGAAAAAATTTGTACCATGTAATTTAATTGTTTATCCTTTAAGAATGAACATTTTTTTACCATGGCTAAAGTTAAATATTTTAACAAAAGGGTAAACCAAAGGATAAGGTTTAAAATTCAATATAAACCCATCATAATTTTATTATTTAAAGTAAATTAAAACCCTAAGATATCTTTAATTATAAATTTTGGACTCTTGGTTCCATTTTTCCATGAGAAATAATTTATTATGTTTTAATATTTTAATTAATTATAAGTGTGTAATTTCCTTCACTATAAAAGGAAACCACATCTTCTCTCTTATACACACTTTAATATAATATTATATTGTAAAATACCTACCCAAATCCTTTCCTAACATCCCTACCCACATAATTGAAGTACTGGTTTTATCATAATACCATTCTTTCAACACTTATATTGTAAGCCATATGAGGTTTCTCAAAGAAGATATATAACTCTTATATGCCTACTTTCCATTTTATTTCTTCATAAAACTACTAAAAAAATTGTATACATAATATAAAGATTAATAAATTATAATACATATACTAATATTTTATTAATATAAAGAAACAAACTATTTTGAACTTTTTTCCAACAAAAGGGAAATGAAAGCATCACTTGTTCATACATGTTGAAAAATACCTCCACGTAGAGGTATGATTCATTATCCATATCTATATTTCATGGTTGGAAATTATGATATATTTCATGTCTATATATTATATTTATGGTATAATTATCCATTTTTAATTATAATATCTTTTAAATCTTCTTAGATTCTCATCCATTGTGAAACTATAATGTTGCTCATGCGTATGTGTGGATTACCACCTTCACGAAGTGACTTGAATCATTATTTATTTCTGATTTACATGGATACTAATAAGGATATATTTAATGAATATATATAATTTTAATTATATAATAATTATTTTTGATGTTGAGTTATAATTTATCTTTCTTTAATTCCATCAATCAAAAATTGAAATCATCGCCTTTGCTTACATATGAACTATCATCTGCAAGATGTGATGTAATTAATTTTTCATCACCACATTATATAAATTATTATAAAGTTTTATATAAAAAATATATATAGTATAATTATATCAGGATTAATATTCTTTATAATATGAAACTATGACCATGGAAAAAGTATCAGAACCATCAAACTGAAACATGCATGGAATACAATCCAATTTTCATTTGAATTTCCATTTTAAAGAATAATTGTTAATAAAAAAAGATAATTATAGATTATATAGTAATAATAAATAGTAATATATGTATTAATTTGGTTCAATAATAGATTATTAATACATCTATATTTATTATATTGGATATTTGAATGTGTAAAAATCATTACAAGACTTCAGGTTAGGGTTCTATATCTTAATATTGTTTAATTGATACATGTTTACTGTTATGAACCTATTTATGTTTATGAGTTTTATATAATACAATTTTAGATTTTATATTGTGTATCCTTATTAATTAATTATATTTAAATTTGGGATTAAAATTGTTTCATATAATGGTTTTTTATTAAAAAATTATAAAGGTGGAAAGGGTTTGTCGTCATACATTTATTTCTTTGTGCAGTTTGGTATATTCCCAATTTTTCCATTTTTGTGTTGTATATAATTCCCATGAATTTATTTTATGATTAATGATATGAAAATTATTTGGATTCACAAATCCATCTAATTTTCTCTCTTTTATAAGGTTTTGATTTTGAGATTATTAAATCAGTGAGGGATTTATGTTACAATCTCATTTCTTTTTGGGATTGTCTGTGCTTAATTTACATTGAGGGAATTTTTATATATATATTATACTTTAAACCTCATATATTTTCTTATAATATGGTTATTAATATAATATTCAGGTAATGTTACCATTTTTCTCCCATTTTTACTTAAAATCATTGAGAAAATATATTTAAAAAAATGTATTTATTTCCTCTTTGGTCTGGAATAATTTTCTTTAATCCCCATATTCTCTTTAAAATGTTTTCAAAAATATTTTTAATATTATCCAATAATTGATTAAATTAATTGTTTCCCATATTTTAATTTATACAAAAAGGGTTTAAAATTAATCTTTTTCTTTGTTTTCTAATGAGATATTTTTACCAAAGTTGTGAATGAAATCTTTATTTTAACATATACCACATAAATGACTTTTACCATTGTCATGACTAATCATTCCATTGAATATTAACTTAAAATATTAAATAGTTATTTTCCTAAAAAATCATAATATTCATAATGTTTGTAAAATATAAATAAGTTATTTTAAATTGAAAATGGTATTTTTCTCATGAAATGTTCTAGCGATCTTCTAAAGGTATTTTCATCAATGACAATATCATTTGATGTCACTTATGATTTAATGAGGATATGATCTGATGATAACATCATTATTTTTCTCTATATTTTTATTGATTATGTTGATAAAGTCATGATGAATCCTATTTTATTTTCTATAGGTTAATATATAATGAAATGATAAATATTTTCATTACCTTATGGAAAACATATGATGAAACTATGATTATTTGACGATTGGGTTCATCATAGCCCTCAAATACATTGGGAAATATGATATTTATATCTCATGAGATGACAATGATAAGAGTGTACATTATTTTGAATATATTTTTTCACATTTTCTGTGTGATTATGATTTATTCTAGCTCTTCTCACAAGATTATGAATAGACAAGATTGTGAATGGATATATTCACATTTTAATGTTTGAGTATGATCACTTATAACTATTCTCACAAGATTATGAGTAGAAAAGATTGTGAATATCTATGTTAAAAATATTATTATTTCCTATGATTATTATTCCACATTCCAATGTTATGAATCTTGAATGATGATTACTACTATGATACCCTTACTGATCAAGCTTCTAGATATGAATTATTTTTGGATTTTATGATTAAATATTTCCTAAGTATGAATATTTTATATTGAAAACATGTAATTGATTATGTTATTGTACCCTAATGTTCATATTATGATCTCATATGATTTACATCTCACATTTTTACCATTACTGAGCATCTGAGCTTACCCTTTATTATGTTTTCCTTCCAAATGTTTTCATGTAAGGTTTTTATTGTGATAAGTCTAGAAGAGTACATTATGTAAAGAAATATGATTGAGTTGATCAATATTGTAATTAAATAATATTTTTATGTATCTATCCTCTAAATAAACTAAAACTTTATGGTTTTTTAGAATGTTTATTTGGGAGATATATTGAATATTCATCTAAAATGATGAAATATTTATGTATGTTTTTCTTGGGTTACTATAGTAGGTATCAGACAAGGGTTTGGTTACTTTTGGAGATTAGGATTTGAATTTTTTTTTGAAAATCCTAGGGATTAGCCTAAGTATATGGTAACATCCTGATACATTGGAAAATTATAGATTGTATGTTTTTCCTAGAAAATGCATCATTATATGGATACTAGAAAGTAAATGTGGCTATGGAATAGATGCGCCTAGGGGTAACAACTTTAAAAGAGGAAAAATTGGTATTGTAATGATTGTCATTATGCATGATGAATGGAAAAAAGATTGTGCACCTATATAGGAACTCTCAAGGGATATTAATTGGTTAATTTACCTTTTATTTATGAAGTATTGTGAAGGATCTAAATAAATAATGACCATTAATGGCCTAGGTTAAACATAAGGTGTAATAAATAAAAAAGAAGGTCACCTGATTTTGAAATCATTTGAATGGTTTTTCATTATTACATGATTACTAGATATGATTATTTTTTCTCACACAATTCTTTTTGGTTTTATTAAATTTCTAGAACTATGATGAATCATGTTAACAGAAAATTTTATAGACAATGGAATGATTATCCTCATGCTCAAAAAAAATGAAATGGGAGCTATAATATGAAACCTTGGGATTATTTCTAATTATATATCTCATTATATTGTTAAAAACAAAAACATGTGTGAGTTTATGAACACACCTAATAAGATATAAATAGAGTTTCATGTGAGTTCAGTTGAATAAGACCATGGAGGGAAGCATATTTAGCTTTTTATATGTCAAGTTTTTCAGAAGAATCCCCTAGGGAAATGTCTAAAAGGAATGAGAAGATGTTTAGGTGTAGAAAATAATGTCATATACTAAGTAATTTATATGTAAAAATGAATATTTCAATGGAGGATAATGAATTTCATCCTAAGGTACCACTTATAGTTCAATTTCATATGTGTGGAGAACTTAAAAATTATCTGAGTCAATTTCCAAATTCAAGGTCTAAATGCTAGACCTAGGAAGGGCTTGTGTTATTCTAATCATTGATGTGGAATAATTACAGTGTTTAAGTAATGGGATTAAATAATTACTTTTTATAAGTTTTTTATCAATGATATCTTAACTATAAGAATAATTAAACATATAAGTATTGTTTTGAAGTATTTTTTCTTTAACTGTTTTCAAATATATATTAAATGGTACCTGTAACCTAGAAATTTTATTTATTAGTACAGTGAAATTTTTGAAAAACAAATGATTAAGTTATATATAACCCTAAATATGTCCAAAATATTGTGATAATTATATTTAGTATGGATAAAGATCTGATTGATACTGATAAAGTAAATTAGATAGTTCATAAAGAGTTTTTTTTAAGAATATATGATTTTATTGTGGATTTATGATAATTCATGATATTGTTTGAAGTAATTAGTATATTTGGGGGAATATATGATTAGGGAATATATATTTTTAGTATATAACTATATGAGAAATTAGTATTATTATATATAATTATTAAGTTGATCATTGAATAATATCTAATCAAATCATTCTAATAATTGGGTTTTAATATTGATCTGGAATATTTTGAACAATTTTTAGGATTATTATTTATGGAATGATTTAATTTTAACTTTGGGAGTTATTATATAGATTATGGAGATTTTTTTATGATTATTTATTAATTTTGGATAACTTGTTCTAACCATTTTGGTTTTGGTAAATATCTAGAGGCTATAGGAATGACTTGTCATTTTTTTAGATCTTATAATCTGTTGAATGTTAATTTTACTATTTAGGAATAAAAAAATTAATCATGGTTATTTATCAAATGGAATATGAGATAAATCAAGGATGTAATGTTGTTATTTTCACAATAAAATGATGAAATTATGATTATGGTATATAAAACAATCAAGTAAGTATGCTATCCAATATTATCTACCTTGATGGTAAATTATTTCCTCAACATTTTTTTTAAAAGTTTGGGACCGAAGCCTTAATTTATTATTTAAAGCAAATACCTCTTTATACTGGGTAGAGGGTGACCCATTACATATCCCAACGGATCAAGGCCAAGTGTCCTGAATACAAGGATTAAAAGCCCATTTTTTGGCCCAAAGGACACCTTAGTGAACATTACTGCTACAGTACTCGCACCGCTACAGTACCTGCTATAGTACCACCACTACTACAGACTTGCTACAGTCCCTCCAGTGCTACAGTGTCGCCACTGTTATAGTTCTTCCACTGCTACAGTACTGCTATAGTACCCAAAAAATTTCCCCTAACCGGATTTGATCTTAGGCCTTTTGGATGTCCATCAGGAGCCTGTACCACTAGGGAACAGTATTTTTGGCAGTTATTTCTTCAACATAAGTAGAAGGAAAATAAATTTATTCAGGTTTTTGGGGAATTTATCACTTATCTATCAATATATGTTTTTGGAAATTCAAGAGTCAGATAAATGATACCTCTATGGTTTTAGAAATACATTATTATGAAAGGAAAATTTTGTTAATAATGACATAGAAATTAGTTATTATGATAAAATCTACATCATATTTTATCACTATATCATGATACACTAATTCTGGTATGTTTTAATTAAAATTATGAGGGTAAAGTTTATTTAATTTTGGTATAATTTGACACCCTAATACATTATAATTTATTTATCTTTAAATAAATTTAAATTGTTTGATAGCTTTCTTGACACCCAAAACTAAGCTTAAAACAAACTATGCTATATTATAACCTAGATGTTAAATTTAAGGACATGAATAGGAATAACCACATTATGAAATATTTATAATTTTTTTTACTCAAATCAAATGTATTGATAAACTTATAATAAATAAGTACTAAATATTTACTAAATATATTTTATGATTCAAAGAAATATATTTTCTACAAAAATAGTTTTTATTGCATTTTTCAGAGATTGTATAATTAATTTAAATGATATTATGAAATGGAATTTTATGAATTGAATATAATTTTTTAAATCATCTTTTTAATATTATCTTATGGTGATTGTTGACACTCCATTCCATCAAAGAGTCTAAAAACTGAAAAAGGGAATCCCCTTAGAAAGAAAGGATAAAATGTATGAAGAAAATCAATATTTGAAAAGGTATGAATTTTGGATCGCTTTAGTCAGACCAAAAGAGCGGCAGCGCGCAGCTTACTTGTGTGCCCCAAAATGTCATGCAGCATACTTGTGCGCCCAAATTCTTTTCACCAAAGGTATTATTTTTTCCTATAAATAGACCCCTAGGGACTTAATTTGTACGAACTAATTTCCTAGAATCACAATTACTACTCTGGTCTCCCTAGAACTTCGCCCTAGTCTTCCAAAACTTTCAGAGTAGTTCTTCAACACCTTGAGCAGAGGATTTAAGGGAGGAACATTGGAATTAAGTATTTTTACTGTTTGAAAACCATAACACTTGTGCGCCTAAAGCGCCCAACCTCCCTAAATCCGAAATACTTTTGTGTCACCTATTCATTTCATAGGAACTTGAGCGCCATACTTCTGAGATCACCTATGAATAATCTTAAAGGATTGAGCCAAGTCTCTCCCAAGTATTACCATACAAGATGTTCGTCACTTAAGTGAACATTAGGTCACCCAACCCTACTTGTCCACCCATAATTTTGTGCCCTTACCTACTTGCGATCCCATATTTGATTAACTTACTCTCTTTAGTCTACAAGCCAACCAGCCTTCATCAAATCCATTCATGACAATGCTTCTTATTCTTTGGATCCCTTCTCTGAAAGGGATTCTGTTGAGACCTCCACTAAAACCTCCTGACTTATCAAACCTTTGGGTAAGGCACATCAGCGTGTCTTCTATTTGGGTTTGTATTTCCATAGTCAGAGGTTTCCCACATTTGTTTCACAATGAGGTTTGGATTCATTGAATGTCTGTGGGTTTGTATATCCATAGTCACGTGAACCTTTCTCCCAGAAACAGTGTTGGGAAGTTCTCGGTTTGGAGGAGGGTTGGGTCCTGGCCTATACCTTCTTAAAGAGATGGCTCCGAACCTCTACTCTCTATTAGGGGAATGTATGGTTCATAACTACTTTTCCTTATAAGAAAAAAGAAGAAGTCTCCCACCCCTACTAGGATTAATTTTAGGGCGACCATCCTGTCATAAGCCCCTAGATTTTCTTGCTGGAGGTAGCATCACTGCACCTCCTTTCTTCGATTCCAAAGACCTGAGGGGAGATTGGTACAGGGGATCTTGTTGCCTTTTCCCTCTCTTGTTGGGATTTGTCACAATGCACATCCATCCTGGTGTAAGCCCCTAACCTTCATCCCTTCTTTTTTCCATCGGACCCTTTTCTAACATGAAGAGAATAGAGGGAAGTCTTGTCGCCCCTCCCTCTTCCCGGGTCACCTTGCCCTTATCCACTGTTGCCACCGTAGGCTCTCCCTCTTCCACCAACAGAGGAGGAAAATTTAAAAAGTGAAATTTTCATTTTATAATCTTTCAAATCCTCTTATTTCTCACACCGATCATGAATCACATGGGTATAGTGATTCGTGATGATTATAACATGTACACAAACACTCATGATTGAATGGGCTATGAGAACTCTGATTCCTATTCAAACCTAGATACCTAGGAAGCCCTTTCAGAGCCAGATCTCACTGGATATCCTCTTTAGTAATATAACCTTAATTCTCTTAATTTGGGCATCTTACTTAGGAATAAGCCCCAAATTAAACCCCCAAAATCACTAACGCATCCTTTTCAAAAAGTAATCCCAAAATCATTTCTCTCAAAGGACTATACTCTCCTATGAGACTAATCGAACTATGTGGGTTTTGATTCCCATCTATATGGGATACGTAGAAATCCTCCTTGAGGTTCAAACTCAATACCTTAAATCAACCATGTTCTCCTTGGTCCATATTCCCAACAGGGTCTGATCCTACTTGGAAACCCATATCCTTTCCAAGTTCCTTGGGCTTCTTCGGCATAAGTCCCATACCAAGCTTTAATTAAGCACCTATTTATTAGGGGTCCTTATCACATGACCTTAAAAGGTATGATGTTTCCCATTAAGCGACACTAAACTTTGAGGGTTCTGATTCCTTTCACAAGGATAAGTAGGTAACTCATTTTATGGTCATGATCCCAAGATCAAAACAAACCTTCGTCTCCCTGGATGACAATAAATTATAGAGTGTCTTGCTGAGTGGCTTAAAAACCAGTATCATCATAATTATGATTAAAAGAATCTTGAAATAGTATATTAGAGGATACCATTAATGGAGAACCTCAAATACATAAGGATATCTCCATTGATGAAGAACCTTGAATACATACTGATGATTCTAAATTTTAAAAAAATTAATAAGTGATTGCAAATTCCAAGGGAAACTTATTTCATACCTAGTGAATTAATAAGGATTCCTTAAAATATCTTAAATTTATAAAGAGAGTCCCAAAGTAGACAATAATTCCTCCCAAAATGGTGTGATGAATTCAACCTCCCATACTCTTAATCAATGCACTTTCTCAAGTATTGTAAATTTAAAACTTAATGAACACCTACCTTTGAAAACCAGGTCCCCTTTGGATAAATAATTTTTCGAAGTTTCCGGTTCCAGGAATAAATCCAATGGAAACCACCTGTAAGTAGTGATTCTTAAAACTAGAACACACGTTTCAAGGAACTACGAAACAAAAATGGTGAACCCGACGTGAATCCTTAACCAAGTTAATAATGTTACCCACCTGTTAGGCCCCTATAAATTGATAAAGGAAGGCCAGACAAAGGAATCAATCACGCATGTATCCACCTAAAAAGATGTTTCTTAAATGGATTTTGTTGTTGTTTCAAGTTTTTTCATAGAATTCCCTTCACTACAAAATGACTTTATTCAAGACAAAATATGTGTACTTCCTGACTACTGCTCAAGATGGATCCCCATCCATGGGAAGGACGTCATCACCAACCTAGCATCTTCAATGCTGGGTCTCTAATGTGATGTTAAAGTAATATCACTGGTATGTTACAATCTCGACATTGGAGGCTGCTCGGCAGGCCCTCTCGGTCAATAACAATCCTCGATCATCTGGCCAACGACGACCAATGATCAAGAAGAAGATGGTGCAAACCACCGTCTTCAACCTTTTTGGGTCTTTATCCTCATAATTCAATAATAAATCCATCTCATACTATAGATAGGTGGATCAAGACGGCACTCAAGGCCTCAATTCAAGAATGCAGGAGTCCTTGAGGACTCCCACCAGCAATCACTACCAGCAGAATCATGTGGTAGTGAACCCCCAACATGATGGGGGTGTTTCCTTAGGATGTTCGGCCCAGGTCTCTCAAACCCATGCATTCAAGATGAACCAATGGGGATAACATCCGATCAATAGGGTGCAAGTTCTCACCTCTACCTATTTCATAGAATTCCATCAACCTATCTTGATGGCAAACAATGAGTGGGCACATACACCAGTCCGTCCTAATTTTTTTGTCCAACAGACTCGTCTGACAGCAACCCACCAATACCACTAGATAAATCCAGTGTAGTATCATGAACAGACACATATACCTGATTACAAGTTATCATCCAGTCAGTAGGCTCATCTGACTGCATTTAAAGAAGCCTGCCAATCTAATGTGGTGGCAACTGGTAAACAGAAACATACACCTATTTACAATCACCAATTCTTCCAATAGTCTCATATGCCAGTATTGAAGGAAGTTCTTCAACCATACTTTATGGGGAACAGCAATTAGGCACATACACCTTCCAATTTTCATAAAGTCTACCAATAGTCTCGTTTGGAAGCACCCTGAGAAGTCAGCCGGAAAGGTCTGATGATAAATCTGCGGTAGTCCCAACTCTCTTCCCCCATGCATGAGTACTTTCAATAACCATTGATATGAAAAGGAGGATCGGAGCAGGAACATACACCTACTACAGATACGGAATGGAAGTATATTCATGTTCCAACCGCTGAAGTCACCAAATACATCTTATCAATGGTGAAAGGTAAAACACAAATCTCTGCCCATATTCTGGATGCATGACTGGATATTATAACAACCACTTCAACAGTACCAGGGAAATATACACATATATCTATCCCCATATATGGGATGACACATCAGCATGCCATCCCAGAATAGATACACACCTCTTTTCCAGTCCAGGAGTGTTATGGGGAATACTCCCCTATATCATACGGATAATGATATCGGGAACATACACCCTTTCCAATTGGAGGTAATCGATTCGTTCCGGTAACCACTTTAAGGCAGGCACATACACTTTCCCATGATAACCACTTTTCCCAAAAAGTGTCCCAAACTAAGTATAAGAGAACATCCAAAAAGAATTCTCACCAAGCACTGTTGGAAAATCAAGATTCAAGCATCAATTTATCTCCTCTTAATGATGGAGTTCTTGAAGCCCTCAGACATTTATCTATTGCAGCTCAAGATCCTATCCTCTCATTACCAAATTATGGTAGCAGTAGTAGTAATTCTGAAGTTCCTCATTGGACACTTCATCATGAAGGCTTGCTTCATGAAAATTCAGTCAATCCAGAGTGCCTATCTTTGTATGAGATCCACGACAACCCTCTGTGTGGCCAGAAGACTAAGGAGAAAGAAGATTTATCCCTTGCTGTAATCCACCATAGAGATTCTCCCTGTGATGAAATTTTCTGCGAAATCCCTCTCCGCAGTATTATTTTTCATTGTCAAGAAAATTCTATAATTGACAATGTAGCGATGAGAAAGCCCTCCTATCTTGAGGCACTTGCAAACACAAGGCCAGTCATGTCTGATGCCTTGTCATTGACAGGTGAACCACTTTCTCAACTAGAATACATATTAAGGGAATAGTCATTCTCTAAACCTCCCTTGGGTCATTTGTCTTTGAATACAGAGCATCCACTTTGGTCAAACCAAGTGGAGAACCTCTAGTGAAAGACGATGAAGATGTGTTAAACATGAGGAAACAATTGTCTTAGGTAGAAGTACTAGTCATGTTCTGGACATTGGAAATTTATCAATATAACATTCCATAACTGATTTCAAAATATTTCATTCATGATATCCACCTCAACCTATGGAATAATCTTCGTCGTTTGAAAACCAAAGTATTACCGTATGATGAATATCAAAATCATTTAAAGGTAATAGAAGGATTGCAACGCCAAATTGACTTGGAATCTCTCTCAGTTTCCCAACATTCAAAGGTTTAAAGATAATAGAAAATACTTTAGGGTGTATGACTCAATGCTCTAAAGAGGCTACACTAGTTAAATTCTAATTCCCTATCTAGTGTTTGTATCAGAGGATGGGGTAAACATGGAGCATTGCATTTCACTGCACTCCAAAATCAGAAAAGTCCTTCAAAAGTGGTCTCATGGAATGTTATTTCCCATAGTTGGCCACAATCAATAGATTTTTTATTTTATCAATTGTACTCTCAAGAACAGGCCTCGACCAGCTCTCATTAGGGTCGGGCCCAAAGAAAAGAAGTTGTCGAGTTACTTTTACATCAAGCATCTGAGAATCTTGAGTAGACATCCCTCTTATACGATGTCAGACATCATAGAATAAAAATGACTAAAATAGCAAAGAGATCTTCCAAAATAGGTGATTTGAGTGGTTGTTGGACAATGCACCCAGATAATATCTGAACCAAAAATTCACAAAATCAGAAGATCAATTCCACAAATTTCAGCCATAGAAGTTCAAGAATCACCCCAACTTGCAAGTTTGGGGGATCATTTAATTCAACCTTAAAATCCATTAAACAAAGCTTAAAGATTTGAAGAAGACGATTAGGAAGATCCCCAGCTTGTAGGGCTAGAGGCTTTTTCACATCTACAATCCCCTCCTCAACAGAAGTCAGTTTTCTACTAATTAGGGAAGAAGCCACAAGGAAAGCGTACAAATGAACTATATAAGGATTCCCTTTGGGTTACTATCTGCTAAACACTTCCCGATAATTCATTATATAGGAGAATAGAGTCTCATGGAAGCTATATAGGGAGACGATCATACAAAAATACTGACAGAATGTCATCGACGAATTATGCGTCAGTGAATTTCATTAACACAACTACAGAAGATCCTCTAGAAAATGAGTCCAGTTCTAGGGAATCAGAAGATGAAGTTCTTGTCCATAATACGGTACACACTAAAGAAAATGAAGAAGGTGTGTGTACCCAAAATCATAGGCTTACCCAGAATCTAGGTATGCCTTCAAATAACCAACCCCAACCCCTCCGAAAGGTATCTAACAAGGGGAAAGGTAAAAGTTAGATTCCATCTCACTTTTACACTAGATAAGGTCAATCTCATTCACTTGAATATATATTTTCACAGTAAGAAGTGTAAATGAAGGAGTTGAAAAGACTCAATATAGAGTTACTTCGAAGTAGAATTTCTACTAGACATACTCCCTAGGAAAGTCCTCAAATTTCACATCCTATAGGAGCACCTCAAAAAAAGAGGATTTTTAGTAACTACAGATGCAAATAATAAATTCCCTCCATTGGGTACACAATCAAGGTAGGATTAGACACATCCTGATAGGTCTGTTCCCATGGGTTATCCAAGGAAAATATCAGCACCACCATCATTGGTTTTTTCGGTCATTGCACCAGCTCAAGATCCAATTGTTATACCTATACAGGTTCCAGCTCATCCGGATGTACCCCAAATTCTTATGAACACAATTGAGGCATTAACGAATCGATTGGAAGCTATGGAGGAATGACGTTCCCCGTTTTAGTAGGAAAAGAGAGCTTACCTTGTATTGGTTGATGCAATTTCTCCCCCGCCAAATTTTGTGAATACCACATTCCCAATATTTAATGGTTTGGGAGATCCGGAATAACACTTAACACATTTTGTTTCTCATTGTGATCCCATGATGGTAAATCCTCAACAGCAAGATGTAGTAAAGATTAGGTGTTTTTTCAGTCATTATAAGGATCATCTTTTGTCTGGTATACAAGTTTACAATCTCGATCAAAAACTGGATAGAAAGATCTATGTTAGAAATTCCTTCTTCAATTTAGCTCAACGCTACCAAATGTGATAGTTTTTGATATTACCAATTGTAAACGAACGGAGAATGAAAGTGTTTCCAATTTCATTGTGCGATGGAAAGGATTAACATATTTTTTAATTCTAGCACTCCCTTAAAAAAATTGTTGCCAATTTGTGTGGAAAATATACTTGATGAGTTACACACACCATTGATCCCTGTGAAATACATAGGAGGGTTTCGAGACCTTACTTCAATCATTCAACAGATAGAAGACTCTATTATAGAAACTAAGGCTAAAACTCATGTAATTCCATAAGCTCTAGGGAGGAGGATAGGAAAGGCAGAAGCTGCTACAGTTACTGTAACACCCAAGACTTTTATGAGAAATATTTTGTTTTTATGTTATATAAATCATCAAATGGATATTTCACTACACACAACACTATCTTGGCTTGCTTTACATGCAATTTCGGCCTTCCTCGATAGCTTGCGTTGTACGCAATACCGAGTTTCACTAAACAACGATATGCTATTAAAATATTATTAAAACTAGCTATTATGAATAGTAATAACAACCTTTTGAAATTTTATAAATTTTATTTTTCAAAATGGACTTCATTTTTGGATTTGAAATATTGAAATTAGCCTCGGGTGAAATTTTGGTATTTTTCTAAAAACTTTCAATTTTTGATGAATAGTGAAAACACTCGGTTACTATTTAAAAATCGACTTTTTATTTAAATAATTATTTATTTTATTTAAATTTATTTTAGGCCAAAATTGATACATAATACCTATATAAGTTCAATTCAATTCATTGGAGTCATTTTATAATAATTTTAGATTTATTAAAATTTTATTGAACTTTTCACCGTCTTTTACCCACCTCCTAGGAGAATTTCCAAATTCACATAAAACTTAATTTTATAGCTTTTTTGAATTGAATTTAAAAAATCCGAGAGACACGGTTGATATCAGTAAGTAAAATTTGGTTCAATGAGATGAAAATAATTTTTGGGGAATAGTAACTTTTTACTTTTATTTACCACGGTTAAAAGTAAATAGGGTAATTAAGGGTAAAAATGATATTATTATTACCCTAACATATGTCCTAATTCTATTGGATAAGTTTAATTCGACCAATATGACCATTTAGGCCCACTTGGATTAGATTAGGACATTTAATATTAATTTATTTAAAGAAGTGTTAAAATAGTTAAAATCAAAGTTTAATAAGTAAATCATTTTTAATATAGGGTTATACATAAGATAAATTCGACTATAAATACTCATTAGAAAGATAAAAAGATTTACAACATAATGGTATTTTATTTATAATTTTTATACATTAAATAATTTAATTTATTTATGAGACAATGATGATGCAGTAATTACCTTATTAATGAAATATTGAAATAATTGATGTTATAAATACCCAAATAAATATAATTTGAGACTTTTTATGAACTCAACTAATTTTATAGGTTAATATGACATGTTAGTATGGATTTAATTAACTTTTTTATAACTAATCATTCTGTTATGGTTTTCAAAAAAAATAAATTACCAAATAGTGTCAAAATTGACATAAAATAGTTTTTCAAAACAATATTATATTATTAATTGTTATTTTATTATTAAAAATATAAGGTTCGGAAAAATGACTTAGATAATGTTATATATATTAATAATTAACAACTTGTGGTTCTTTTTTCTTGTTATATTATGTTTCTTAACTTTATAGTGTAAGAAAACAAGAAGACACGGTAAAAGTTAAATTATTTAACTTAATGTTAAATCTAAATGATAAGGTTAAAATAGTTACCTAAACTTGTCCAAATTATATTTTATGAGATTATTTATACCCATACCCACCTTATATTTTAAATAAATCAATTTGGAGCTATTAAAAACCGAAAATGTCTTTATAATAAAATAATATTTTTAGTTTTTCCAAAGGTGCCCCTCTCCTCCCTTATAAAAGGGCACCTCCTCCCTCTCTTCCTCACACCACTTTGAGCCTTCAAGTTCGGCCAAAACCTACCAAATTCTCTTCTCCACTTCCCTATAAATATCCTAGAGGTCCTGGTATTCTTAAAAGACCAATTTTAGTACCCTAAAAGGAGGTCTCAAAGAGGCGCTTCAAAGAAGAGGTAATGTCCGTTACCGATTCTTTCAACTTTATTTCTTATTCCACTTCTTCTTCTTTAGTTGTTTCATTATGAAGTAATAACATCAGTATCACTAATATACTGATATGTTATTATAATTATAAAACAACCCTATTTCAGCATCTATCCATCCTGCAGAAAACAAAATCACCGCGCGTGCGTACGTACGAAATACCATCTCCACACTGTGGTGTAATCTATTTTCCACCACCACCTTACTTATATGGGTATAATGTTGTAAAGAATAACTATATATGATTATTGTAAAGTTATATTGATTCTTAAATAGTATACATACACTCCAATACAATTCCACGATCATGGGAACGATATCATCGCTCGTGCGTACGTACAGAATACCGTCTCCACGATGTGATGCGACTCGTTCTACATGATATTCATTACATAATGATTATATAAATAAATTTAAAGAATTAATATGATATATATTACACTAATACCATTCTGTAAATGAGGTATCTATAACCTAAAAAAGAATAATAAGAATTTATTCGACAAAACACGCATAAGAACAAAAAGTAATAAAGCCTCAAATAACAAGTAGTAATGAAATATTACAAATAATAAGCTAAGAATATGACCATATATTATATCATAAAAATAATTATGATTATGGAATAAGTCAATAACATTATTTAAATCATTATACAGGAGTTTCGGACACTTACGAAGAAAATCGGACTTATGGTAAGGGAAAATCACGCAATCTCAATTTTTATCCGAGATTGTTTATACTTCAGAATTTACTGGGGAATATTTATCATCCACATCCATGTTTCCTCAATATGTAATATTATTTCCATCCACCTAAAATTTTTTAAATCCAATTTTACCCTTCGGTGAGTTTTTAGTAAAAGATATGAAAGCAATCTTTTGTCATTTTTCGTACGAGGTAACTTTTGACTTTTCCGGCCAAAATACGGGAAGAATGTTTTTTTAACTTATACGGCATGAATGGATTTTTTTAGAACATTATTTACATGAATCTTCCTTTAAAAGTTTTCAAGTTTATTTTTAATCAACTTCCTTTTCAAAATTATATGACATGTTAAGAAAGGAAAAAAAAATTGAAGTAAAAAGGATATTTTCCTCAAGAATGGAGTTCAAGCATTTTATCAAAATTATTTTCCATCTAAGATAATATAGGGTTCTGTTTCTATCCCTATTTTTACATTGATTTGATTATGTTATGATGGAATTATTGTTATGATGTCCTTTCATCTTATATGGATTATGTTATGATGGCAAGATGTTTAAGATTCCCATTTTTATTACATGGGTTATGCAGTGATGTATGATTTTTGATTTTGTGTCACACATAAGAATGGTATCATTATGAGATGGGTGGGACCTATATCTCCCTCCAATGAATTGGTTAAATATTTATATCTCATGATATATACATGGCTGGAACGGCAGGTTAATCCAGTTCAGTTAAACAGGACTGAAACGAGGAGTGAACTCGGTTCAGAAATGGACTTTGTCTGCTAAGATAGTATTGGCAATGAGTCTTGACTTCTAAGAAATGATTTTCTATGATTATGTGTGTATGACACAAATTTTCATGTTTTAAGTTATGATTATTGGGATTACATTTCACTACTATGATTTATCCCATGTTATGAAATTTTGATCTCTTTCGCAGGTTAATATTTCCAAAATGTTATGTTCTTATGAATATGATGTGATTGATATTTCTTTTGTTTACCCTTACTGAGCATTTGAGCTCACCCTTTTGTTTGTTTTCTTTTCCCCAGGTCAGGAAGAAGGATATTAAGTAGGATATGCCAAAAAGGGACTCTTGATATGATGAAATAAAAGGGAGACAATGTAGATGATTTATGAAACAGTTGTTTATGTTTCCCAGTTTCTAAAGACACTATACCTATATGGTCCTTTCATGGTTTTGTTATATGTTGTAATAAGTGTACTTCAATTTTGAAGTATTAACAATGTATGTAAAGTATGGGTCTTTATAGTTTGTATTAGAGGAAAGGTATAGTCAACCTTTGGAAACTAGGATGTGAAAGCCTTAGTAAGAACCCTAAGGATAAGTCTAAGAATAGAATACAATCTTAGTGTTTTTGAAATGGCCATGAATAACCTATGATAAGACCTTAAGTGTAAAATTTTATTCTTGATTATGTTTTTTTCCTTCTTTCTTTTAGTCAATGGCTGGAACTCGAAGGAACCGTGATAATGCGGAATGCGACGGGAAATGCAATGATTGTCCCCCTGAGTAACCAAATGTTATGGGAGCTGGAATGAAAAATCATATAGCCATGCTCACACAACTTTCTCAAGCTATGAATCATGAAGGACTTCCAAATGAGAAAAGGAAGGAGCAACATTCTGTTGAATCCTTCATGAGGCAGCGTCCACCTTCATTCAGCGGGTCTTCCAATCCATTAGTGGCTGAACAATGGATCAGTACCACTGAAAAGATATTTTCAGTTCTTCAATGTTCTGAACATGATAAAGTCATCTTAGCAGTATATCGTTTACAAGGTGATTCTGATCAATTGTGTAATCTTATTAAGAATACGAGGCAAAGGGATGAAATTGAGTCCATGGAATGGGACGAGTTCAAGAACTTATTTTTCAATAAGTACTTACCTCATATTCTTCGAACAAAGATGGAGAAGGAGTTTCTTGAACTGAATCAAAAGGATGATGAATCTGTTGGTACATATGAAGCAAATTTTACAAGACTTGCAAGGTACGCTTCTGGTATTATTATCCAACCTGAGAGTAAGATCGATCGATTCTTTAGTGGCTTAAAACCAAGTCTTCAAAGGGTGTTAGCCATAAGGGACTTCAATAGTTACGAGGAAATTATTTGATGTGATCTCAAGGTTGAGATGGATAATGGAGTAACCCATAAGTCATATGGGTTTGATAAGAAGATGAAAATGGAATTCAAAGGAAAATATAAAGACCACACTAAAAAGAATATGAATTTTCCCTTATGCTCAAAGTGTTGAAAGAAACATGGAGGAAATTCTCTTAAGAGGACAAGAAAATGTTATAAGTGTGGAAAAGAAGGTCATCGGGCAATTGAATGTCGAAATAATGGGAAGAAGATTTCTAATGATGCAAAAAAAAGGAAGGGATACACAGAATGAACCTAATACACTTCAATGTTTCAAGTGCAAGGAGATGGGGAATTATGCCAATAAATGCCCAAATCCAAGGGCTGATGATGATGATCGAGTCAACAAACTCTTAAGGCCAAAGACAAAGGAAAGTCACATGCAATTACTATCGGCGATATGGAGTACGACAACGAAGTGGTGAGAGGTACACTTACCATCCACTCTAAAGTATCAAATGTTTTATTTGATTCTGGATCCACCCACTCTTTTATTTCTGAAGAATTTTTTAAGGGTATCACCGTATTACCTCAACAATTAGATGTTGAGTTAGCTGTGACAACCCCTAATGTCATAACAGTCACATCAAAAGTTTATAATTCTTCTCTGATTGAAGTTTGTGTGAAAGTGCTTCCTACAAATCTTGTGATCCTTCCTATAGTAAAATTTGATGTGATTCTTGGCATGGATTGTCTTTCTCTATATGGAGCTCATATCAATTTCCAAAGAAGGGAAGTCACATTTCATATTCCGGATCAATCTATGATCGTCTATCGATGCAAGGATGAACATAACCTTCTAGTGTAAATTTCTTCCATCTTATGGGTCTTGATTCCACCAAATGAAGGTTATTTATCTCTAATGGTTGGAGAGAAACTCATGATTAAGAATATTCCCATTGTACAAGAGTTTTATGATGTCTTTCCAGAAGAATTTCCTGGTCTTCCACCAAATCGTGAAGTTGATTTTTCAATAGAACTCATACCGGGTGCTTTGCCTATTTCAAAGACACCTTATAGAATGGCCCCAAATGAGTTGCTGGAATTGAAGAAGCAACTCAAAGATAATCTTGATAAGGGATTCATACGCCCTAGTGTGTCACCTTGGGGAGCACCTGTTCTGTTTGTTAAGAAGAAATATGGATCAATGAGACTCTGCATTGATTATCGAGAACTTAACAAGATCACTATCAAGAAAAAATATCCTCTCCCATGCATTGATGACTTAGTTTACCAACTACGTGGAGCTCAATACTTTTCCAAGATTTATCTTCGTTCTGTGTATCATTAATTAAGGGTCAAAATGGAGGATATACCAAAGACGGCTTTCCGTATAAGGTATGGACACTATGAATTTATAGTGATGCCATTTGTTCTTACTAATTCCCCTACTATCTTCATGGATCTGATGAATAGATTATTTAGAGACTATCTTGATCATTTTGTGGTAGTCTTTATAGACGATATTCTTGTATATTCAAAGAGCAAGTAAGAACATGAAGATCACTTGAGAATTGTATTGAAGACCTTGAGAAAGGAGAAGCTTTATGCCAAATTTACCAAGTGTGAATTTTGGCTTCAAAAAGTTTCATTTTTGGGTCACATAATCTCAAAAGAGAGGATATCTGTGGATCCAGCAAAAACAGAGGTTATTGAAAGATGTTCGAGACCAACAATAGTAACCGAGATCCGATGTTTTCTTGGTTTGGCTGGATATTATCAACGTTTTATGATAGATTTTTCACGATTATCTAATCCACTCACCAGGTTGACTCGAATAGGAGTTAAGTTCATGTGGATAGAGGAATGTGAAGAGAATTTCAAGGAGTTGAAAAGAAGGTTATCCAGTGCACTTGTACTCACACTTCCTTGTAGTGGAGAAAGGTTTGTGATCTACAGTGATGAATCCAAGAAGGGGTTGGGGTGTGTTCTTATGAAAAATGATATGGTGATAGCTTATGCCTCAAGACAGTTGAAAATCCATGAGCATAATTACCCAACTCATGATTTGGAGTTAGCTATAGTAATCTTTGCATTAAAGATTTTAAGGCATTATCTTTATGGAGAAAGGTGTGACATTTATACTTATCGTAAAAGTTTAAAGTATATTTTCACACAAAAGGAGATGAATATGCGCCAAAGAAGATGGTTGGAGCTGATTAAGGATTATGACTGCTCAATTCATTACCACCCTGGGAAAGAAAACAAGGTGGCAGATGCATTAAGTCGACAAGACCATGCTAGCTTATCCATGATGAGGATCACAAAAGATCCAATATTTATGGATTTACAAAGGATGGATCTTGGACTTATAATGGAAGGGGAAAATCGTATCTTTCTCAAATGAATTTTCAACCATCTATACATGTGAACATTAAAGAGGCACAGAAAGAAGATATAGAGTTACAAAATAAGGTGAGAAATGTTCCTGAATTCAACCTTGATTGTGATGGGATAATAAAGTTCAGGAATCGGGTTTGTGTTCCTCCCATCCATGAATTAAAGGAGCTGGTGTATGAGTCTCATAGTTCTTCATTCTCTATTCATCATGGAATCGCGAAGATGTATAGGGACCTGAAAGAGTACTTCTGGTGGGAAGGCATGAAAAGAGATGTTGCTGAATATGTCTCTCGATGCTTGGTTTTTCAGCAAGTTAAAGCTGAGAGACAGAAGTCTAAGGGGATGTTACAACCATTACCCATACCTGAATGGAAATGGGAAAACATCACTATGGACTTTGTCACGGGACTTCCTAAAACATCCAAAGGCAATAATACTATCTGGGTCATAGTTGAGCATCTTACAAAGTCTGCACACTTCATTTCTATTAGAGAAGATTTCTCTCTGGATCAGCTTGCCAGGATATATGTAAAGGAAGTGGTAAGATTTCATGGAGCACCACTTTCTATTATATCTGATCGGGATCCGAGGTTTACCTCAAAGTTCTGGCAAAGTCTTCAGCATACTCTAGATACAGAGTTGAGTTTCAGCACTGCTTATCATCCTCAGACAGACGGTCAGTCTAAGAGGACAATTCGAACTCTAGAAGATATGTTGAGAGCTTGATCTATGGATTTCAAAGGTGGTTGGGATCAACACCTAACTTTGGTGGAATTTTCTTATAATAATAGCTTTCACTCCAGTATTCATATGGCTCCTTATGAATCTCTCTATGGAAAGAAATGCAGGACTCCAACTTGTTGGAACGAAGTTGGGGAAAGAAAGCTATTAGGACCTGATCTTATTGACGAGATGGCAGAAAAGGTCAGATCTATTCAACAACACATAAGAGCATCTCAAAGTCAACAAAAAAGTTATGCCAACAACTGAAGAAAATCCCTAGAGTTTGAAGTGGGTGATAAAGTGTTCTTACGAATATCTCCTTGGAAGAGAGTAATGATATTTGGAAAGAAGGGAAAGCTAATCCCTAGGTATATTGGTCTTTTCGAAATACTGGATCGTGTTGGGAAGGTAGCTTACCGATTGGAGCTTCCACTGAATCTCTCTCAAGTTCACGATGTGTTCCATTTATCTCTCCTGAGAAATTACATACCTGATCCTTCACATGTACTCAGCTCATAAGTTTTACCGCTGGAGCAAGATATTTCTTATGAAGAACAGTCGATAGAGATTATAGATCATAGCGAAAAAGTCCTACGGAACAAGACCACTCACTTAGTGAAAGTTTTATAGAGGAACCACTAATTAGAAGAAGCTACATGGGAGCTTGAGGATATGATGAGGGAGAGGTATCCTCATCTGTTTGTTACAAAGTGATGAATTTCAAAGGAGAAATTCATTTTAAGGGGGGTAGAATGTAATACCCGAGACGTTTATGACAAATATTTTGTTTTTATGTTATATAAATCATGAAAGGGATCTTTCACTACACACAACACTAGCTTGGCTTTCTTTACACGCAATTGCGGCCTTCCTCGATAGCTTGTGTTGTACGCAATACTGAGTTTCACTAAACAACGATATGCTATTAAAATATTATTAAAACGAGCCGTTATGAATAGTAATAACCAATTTTTGAAATTTTATAAATTTTATTTTTCAAAATGGACTTCATTTTTGGATTCAGAATATCAAAATTATCCTAGGGTGAAATTTTGGTATTTTTCTGAAAACTTTCAATTTTTGATGAATAGTGAAAACACTAGGTTAGTATTTAAAAACCGACTTTTTATTTAAATAATTATTTATTTTATTTAAATTTATTTTAGGTCAAAATTGATACATAATACCTATATAAGTTCAATTCAATTCATTGGAGTCATTTTATAATAATTTTAGATATATAAAAATTTTATTGAACTTTTCACCGTCTTTTACCCACCTCCTAGGAGAATTTCCAAATTCACATAAAACTTAATTTTACCACTTTTGTGAATGGAATTTCAAAAATCCGAGAGACACAGTTGATGTCAGTAAGTAAAATGTGGTTCAATGAGATGAAAATAATTTTTGGTGAATAGTAACTTTTACTTTTATTTACCACGATTAAAAGTAAATAGGATAATTAAGGGTAAAAATGATATTATTATTACCCTAACACATGTCCTAATTCTATTGGATAAGTGTAATTCTACCAAAAACAACCTTAGGAATAAAATATGACCATTTAGGCCCACTTGTATTAGATTAGGACATTTAATATTAATTTATTTAAAGAAGGGTTAAAATAGTTAAAATCAAAGTTTAATAAGTACATTATTTTTAATATAGGTTTATAAATAAGATAAATTCAACTATAAATATTCATTAGAAAGATAAAAAGATTTCCTATATAATGGTATTTTATTTATAATTTTTATACATTAAATAATTTAATTTATTTATGACACAATTATGATACAGTAATTATCTTATTAATGAAATATTGAAATAATTGATGTTATAAATACCCAAATAAATGTAATTTTAGACTTTTTATGAACTCCACTAATTTTATAGGTTAATATGAAATTTTAGTATGGATTTAATTAACTTTTTTTGAACTAATAATTCTGTTATGGTTTTCAAAAAAAATCAATTACCAAATAGTGTCAAAATTGACATAAAATAGTTTTTAAAACAAATATTATATTATTAATTTTTATTTTATTCCTAAAAATCTAAGGTTTGGAAAAATGACTTATATAAGGTTATATATATTAATAATAAACAACTTGAGATTCTTTTGGCTTGTTATAGTAAGTTTCTTAACCTTATAGTGTAATAAAACAAGAAGACACGGTAAAAGTTAAATTATTTAACTTAATGTTAAATCTAAATGATAAGGTTAAAATAATTACCTAAACTTATCAAAATTATATTGGATGGGATTATTTCTACCCATCCCCACCTTAGCTTCGAATTAAATCAATTTGGAGCTATTAAAAACCGAATATGACTTTATAATAAAATAATATTTTTTGTTTTTCCAAAGGTGCCCCTCTCCTCCCTTATAAAAGGGCACCTCCTCCCTCTCTTCCTCACACCACTTTGAGCCTTCACGATCGGCCAACCCCTGACAAATTCTCTTCTACACTTCCCTATAAATATTCTAGAAGTCCTGGTCTTCTTCAAAAACCAATTTTAGTGCCCTAAAAGGAGGTCTCAAAGAGGTGCTTCAAAGAAGAGGTAATGTCCGTTACCGATTCTTTCAACATTATTTCTTCCACTTCTTCTTATTTAGTTGTTTCATTATGAAGTAATAACATCAGTATCACACATATACTGATATGTTATTATAAGTATGAAACAACCCTATTTAACCATCTATCCATCCTACGGAAAACAAAATCACCGCATGTGCGTACGTATGGAATACCGTCTCCACGCCGTGGTATAATATATTTTCCACCACCACCTTACTTGGATGGGTATAATGGTGTAAATAATAACTATATATGATTATTGTAATGTGATATTGATTCTGAAATAGTATAAATACACTCCAATACAATTCCACGATCATGGGAATGATATCATCGCTCGTGCGTATGTATGGAATATCGTCTCCACGATGTGATGTGACTCGTTCTACATGATATTCATTGCATAATGATTATATAAATGAATTGAATGAATGAATATGATATATATTAAACTAATACCATTCTGGAAATGATGTATCTATAACCTAAAAATAATAATAAGAATTTATTCAACAAAACACGCATAAGAACAAAAAGTAATAAACCCCCGAATAACAAGTAGTAATGAAATATTACAAATAAGAAGCTAACAATATGACCATATATGATATCATAAAAATAAGTATGATTATTTAATAATTCAATAACATTATTTAAATCATTATACAGGAGGTTTGGACACTTACGAAGCAAATCGGACCTAAGGTAAGGGAAAATCTCGCAATCTCAATTTTTATCCGAGATTGTTTATACTTCAGAATTTACTGGGGAATATTTATCATCCACATCCATGTTTCCTCAATATGTAATATTATTTCCATCCACCTAAAATTGTTTAAATCCAATTTTACCCTTCTGTGAGTTTTTAGTAAAAGATATGAAATGAATCTTTTGTCGTTTTTCGTACGAGGTACTTTTTGACTTTTCCATCCAAAGTACGGGAAGAATGTTTTTTTAACTTATACGGCATGAATGGATTTTTTTTAGAAAATTATTTCCATAAAGCTTCCTTTACAAGTTTTCAAGTTTATTTTTAGTCAACTTCTTTATCAAAATTATATGACATGTTAAGAAAGGAAAATGTTTTTAAATTAAAAGGGATATTTTCCTCAAGAATGGAGTTCAAGCATTTTATCAAAATTATTTTCCATATAAGATAATATAGGGTTCTGTTTCTATCCCTATTTTTACATTGATTTGATTATGTTATGATGGAATTATTCTTATGATGTCCTTTCATCTTATATGGATTATGTTATGATGGCATGATGTTTAAGATTTTCATTTTTATTACATGGGTTATGCAATGATGTATGATTTTTGATTTTGTGGCACACATAAGAATGGTATCATTATGATATGGGTGGGACCTATATCTCCCTCCAATGCATTGGGTAAAGATTTATATCTCATGAGATAGACATGGATGGAATGGCAGGTTAATCTGGTTCAGTTAAATAGGACTGAAACGAGGAGTGAACTCGGTTCAGAAATGGACTTTGTCTGCTAAGATAGTCTTGGAAATGAGTCTTCACTACTAATAAATGATTTTATATGATTATGTGGGTATGCCAAAAAGTTTCATGTTTTAAGTTATTATTATTGGGATTACATTTCACTACTATTATTTATCCCATGTTATGAAATTTTGATCTCTTTTGTAGGTTAAGATTTCCAAAATATTATGTTCTTATGAATATGATGTGATTGATATTTCTTTTGTTTACCCTTACTGAGAATTTGAGCTCACCCTTTTGTATGTTTTATTTTCCCCAGGTCATGAAGAAGGATATTAAGTAGGATATTCCAAAAAGGGACTCTAGATATGATGAAATAAATGGGAGACAACGTAGATGATTTATGAACCAGTTGTTTATGTTTCCCAGTTTCTAAAGACATTATACCTATACGGTCCTTTCATGGTTCTGTTATATGTTGTAATAAGTGTACTTCAATTTTGAAATATTAACAATGTATGTAAAGTATGTTTCGTTATAGTTACACTCAAGCAGGCACATGTACCTGCTTCTACTTTAAGACCTTCATCATACTGAAGTGCTCCGCCTCCTGATCTCCATCAGAAATGACTGCCTTGTCAAGATGATCAAAGAGATCAAAGGTGGAAACAGTTCGAGGAATTAAAGAACCAAGCTTATTCTTTCCAGAATGAACAAGTTCCTAGTTACCTCATCTCAATTATGCAAAAAAAATTGGTTCAGTTTCCATGGCCAAAGAAACCAAATAAATAAGAAGATTAAGATATTCAGAATTATTGTCCCTTTCGCTAGATGTTAGGGAATCCCATATAGGAATGTTTTGTTTTCAAGTACCTCTTGCAAAAGATGATAGATTTTTGACCGGTGAAACTAAAAAGTTTTTTAGCTCAAGTATCATGTGTTATTGCTATTGATCCAGAGAAATAAGGTGAATGGTAGGAAGTCAAAAGTAAAAATGTGCAGAAATATGATGATTGGATGATCAGGAAAATGATCAACCGAACTCATGATATTTTATAAACACAGTTGAAACAATCAATTGTGTCTTCTGCCACTCCTGCCACAGCAAAAACATGTTCATCAAAAGTTCGTTCCTCAAAGAAGAAAAATGTTCATAAGGCAAAATAGCAATCAAAAGAAGATGATCTCACGTTATGGACAAAGTTTTCCTTGACCCTGGTAGATTTCATTCCATATGTTTCAAAAGCACGAGCACCTCCCCTCCAAACAGCATAATCAGAATTAACCTATCAAGCAGAATCTTTATCAGATGAAGAATTGATCTTTGGTTCTATCAAAGTTATCCATTTAACGGATCCTTATACCAATGGTGATTCTGATTATAATAATTCAAAATTCATTATACCTAACTCAAGAACTAGAGGAAGAGGCTAGGGTCAAGGATACTGGGGAATATGTGGGAATTCTAGAAACCACCATTTTAACTCTACCCCTGATCGAACTATATATGCAGTAGAAACTCATGGAAGAGCCCTTATACATGCTCAAAAAGAACAAAGAGTTTCTTCCATGAAAGACAGGTTCAGTTCTAACACGATTATTTTGGAGGACTAATCAGAAGTCACATCATCTTCCTCTCAACAAGTGAATAGACTTAGTCAGTCTAATCTACCAAAGCCGAGAGTATTTGTAGCTTCTGCTCCAACATAGGGTACGTCTACATCAGAAGCATCAAATTCAAAAACACCTGTAAAACCACATATTCCTGCTAGAAAACGTAGACCTTTGGACCAAAATTATGATTTTTTGAAACAATTATCCCAATTACCATCCAAGTTTTCAATTCTGGATGCTTTTAATATGTCAAAAGTACTTCTAGAAGCACTCATTGAGGCTTTGTCAAGTCCTCAAGAGTTTGAAACCAAAGTTGATCCTGCTGAGGTTTACCGTATAGAGAATGATACTACAGAATGTTATGCAATCATATATTTTACAGATGATTATGAAGATGATTTTGTACATGGACATATTAGACCCTTGTATTTGTTGGGTAAATTCAATGATGTATACATCTGACGGTCCTTCATTGATAATGGATCTGGAGTTAACCTCATTCTTGTTTGTACACTTTGTCGATTGGTCCCGACTTAATCTGACTTATCTACTTCCACTTTAATGTTGCAAGCTTATGATAAGAATGAGAAAGAACCTCTAGGAAAAAATACACTCAGAACTCAATTTGGATATCTTGTGTCAAATTCATATTTCATTGTCGTTCTTCAAGACATAGCCTTCAATATTCTTCTTGGAAGGACTTGGATACATCAACATGCAGCCATACCTTCGCCATACCACCAATGTCTGAAGTACTGTTTCAATGGTCAAATCGAGATATTTTATGGTGATAAGGCTCCATTCAAAACATGTGAATCTTAGTACATTTAGGCAGAGTTTTATCATGCAAAAGGAACGAAGTCCATGACAAAGAAATAACCATAGTTAATGCTCCGAATGGACTCAAAAAGATCCCATAAAATCCATTCATACATTTGAGTACAGTTTATGTGCTAACCATCAATCAAATTGAAATGGTAAAACCATATCCAGGAACTCGTCTAATAACCTCCATAATGTCAATTACGGTAACTAAGTCTGACAGTATGGGAAAAATTATTGATCCATTAAACAATGATGGAATCCTAAATGAAGATGTTTTCATTTCATCTTCTAAAATACAACAAGCCTCTAATTTTTCAATCAGAGTATAAGAAATTGTAGCAATACGAGAGGAAGATAAATATGTTGATTCTCAATCCATTATTTCCTATTTACTATCACAGGAAGACCCTTCATCATTAGTAGGGTCAGATATGGTGGCCTCTTCTTCAGGATGTTAAAATACTGACTCCCCATCTAACTCTAGGAGTTTTTCATCATCATCTAATATGCAAGTAGAAATAGAAGAGTTAACACGTAATGAAGAAGAAGAGTAATTTCTTGGGGATTCTTCTCCATCATTTGAGGAAGGTGTCTCTACCACTATGGATGAGCATAGAGAAATAAATATGGGTACATAAAAAGATCCATTCCCCACTCTAATTAGTGTGGCCATGACTTCTAAAGAGAAAGAGGTGTATACTTAATTTCTAAAGAAACATAGAGATATATTTTCATGTAATTATACAGAAATTCCATGACTTAATCCTGATGTAGCCACCCATCATTTGGGTCTTCCAGAAGAACATCATGGATTCAAGTAAGCAGCAAGAAGAACACACTCAACTCATGCCTCTAAAATTGAAGCTGAAGTTAATAATATTATAAAGGCAAAATTTTTCAGGGAAGTTCAATATCCCAAATTTCTAGCCAACATTGTCCCAGTGTAAAATAATAATGGGAAAATTAGAGTTTTCATTGATTTCAGATATCTTAATTGGTATTGTCCTAATGATGATTTTCCTATTTCAATTACAGATCTTTTAATTGATGCAACAGCTAGCTATGAAGCTCTTTCCTTCATGGATGGATACTATGGGTATAATAAAATCTATATGGACCTAGAGAATGAAGAATTTACATATTTCAGTGCCCCTCAAGGTGTGTTTTTCTATCGGGTAATTCCCTTTGGCTTAAAGAATGAAGGTGCAACATACCAACGTGCCATGCACTATATCTTCAAACCCTTATTAGGGAAATTTGTTGAATGTTATGTAGATGATTTGGTGGTCAAATCCAGGAAATGTTCCAATCACCTGGCTGATTTAGAGACCATATTCCATAAACTTCAGCAACAAAGTTTGAATATAAACCCCTTAAAATGTGCTTTTAGGGTAACCTCAGGAAATTTTATTGGCTTTGTTTTATTCCATCATGGTATTGAAGTTGATCCTGAGAAAACAAAATCAATCCTTGGTACATAACCTCCTAGAAATTTGAAAGAATTAACAAGACTCCAATGACACGTGGCCTATATCTGGTGCTTTATCGCCAATTTGGTAGGCAAGTGTTTACCCTTCACCAGATTAATGAAGAAGGGAGTCACCTACCAATGGACTAAAGAATGTCAAGAAGAATTTTATACCCTCTATAAATATCTCTTGATTTCACTAGTATTAATGCCACCTATTAAAGGAAGGCCTCTTATTCATTATGTGACAGCTTTAGAGCAATCACTGGGTGCCTTCCTTACTCAAAAGAATGATGATGGGAATGAAAACAACCTTTACTATCTCAGTCAATCTATGATTGATGCAGAAACATGATATTAAAGTATTGAAAAGTTATTCCTAGCATTAATATTTGAAGTTCAAAAATTGAGGCACTAACTGCAACATCATGAGGTCCAATTGGTATCTCGAAATAACCCGCTCAAATTTATCTTTGGTCATCCTATGCTTACAGGGCATCTGGCACAGTGGGAAGTTATTATGCAACAATTTGATATCCAGTTTGTGCCTCAAAAGGAAATAAAAGTCCAAGCATTGGCCAACTTCCTTTTTGATCATCCATCTACAGAAGATACATCATTAAATACTGAGCTTCCTGATGAAGAGGTATCCTCTATTCAAGATAATTCCAAAACATGGGAAATTTAATTTGATGGTGCTTCTAGAAGTCCAATAGGGAATAGAATGGAAAACCCTAAACTCATCAAATATAGGTTAGGAATTGTACTTATTTCCCTAGAAAAGGGAGTATTGCCTTATTCTTTCCTATTATTGAAAGGAAAAACCAACAATGAGGTGGAGTATCAAGCTCTCATTGTAGGTTTGGAATTGGAAATTCAAGTGCAAATGAATCACTTTAAGGTAAAAGTTGATTTAGAATTGGTAATCAAACAAATCAATGGAGAATATTATATCATAAAATAGGAGTTAATCCCTTTGTGTGATTATTTCAGAGGGTTAATGGCTGAATTTCCCTCAGAGTCGATATTGTATTATGTCCCGTGATCACAAAATGACTAAGCAGATGCACTGGATAATGAATCTACAGCCTTGTAAGATCTAAATTGGGATGATACATTCGTTATCATAGCCCATCGTCATGTGGTATCACCCTTTTTTCAAACTAGAATGGAGGAAATTAATGAAATAAGTCGTATTTATAATCCATATGGTCATACCATGGGATGGAGAACATCCATCATGAAATATCTTCAAAATAGAGTACTTCCACCAAATAGGGTTGAAAAAGAACAAATCCAATGACGAGCAGCCAATTTTACTCTTTATGATAGTCCAGACCACTAAAAGATCCTCTATAAGCGAGGCTTTGGTGGAATCCTCTTTATATGTACTGATGGAGAAGAGACTGCAACTTTCATGAAAGAAGTACATTTAGGAGCTTGTGGTGCCCACCAGTCTAGGCATAGACTCTCTGATCATATCCAAAGGCTTGGATTCTTTTTTCCTTCAATGACACAGGATTGCACAGATTTCACTAAGAAATGACATCCTTTCCAAGTGCATCCCAACTTCATTCATCAACCTTCAGAGTTACTACATACAGGTAAATACTCTTGGCCATTTTCCACATGGGGAATGGATGTAGTAGGACCTTATCCTCCAGCTACAGCTAAGAATTTCAAGTATATCCTTACTACTATTGACTTATTTTCTAAATGGGCCAAGGCAATACTTCTCAAAGAAATCAGAGCCAAAATCATTGTTAGTTTTGTCAAAACTAACATCATTACAATATTTGGTGTCCCACATACTATATTGATAGAAAATGGCACCAATTTTTGTTTTGCTGAGGTAAAAAAGTTATATCAAGAACCTAATATCAAATCCAACCATTCATCTCGCTATCATGCAGTTCCCAATGGGAAGGTAGAAGCCTTCGACAAGACCTAATCAAATATACTTCAGAATATGGTAAATAAAGATAAGAAATCATATCCTGATAAAAAATTTAATGCTTTACGGGCTTATCAGACAACTACTCGTACTGCCATCCAAAAAACTCATTATTCATTGCTATATGGAACCGAAGTAGTTTTGCCAATTGAAATGCAATTTCCTTCACTCAAAGTTGCAATCTGTGATTAGTTTTCTACATATGAGAGGTCTTAGAAACGTTTCATTGAGTTGGAATGATTAGACGAGATAATATTCCATACTCTACATCATTTAGAAGTCTATAAGAAAGAATAGTGCGAGCTTTTAACAAGAAATTTTGCCTCCATTCATTTCTCCAAGGAGAATTAGTATTGGTCCTTAGGACTCCAATGATACCAGGGAAGAAACCTACAAATCTTGAGATAAAGTGGAAGGACCTTATTCCATACATAAGGTCTATTCAAATGGAGCTTATTCCTTAATCTCAATGGATGGAGAGATTATTACAACTTCAACCAATGTGAGATTCTTACAGAAATACTTTGTGTATTTATAAAAATTTTCCTCACTGCAAGACTTAAAACTACATAGTATAACGTCTTATCTGCAAGACTAAAAACTACATAGCCCCCATGTCCTTACTACAAGACTAAAAACTGCATAGCCCTCATGTCCTCACTGCAAGATTGAAAACTGTACAGTACAACGTCCTAGTTGCAAGACATTAAACTGCATAACAACCAAAAGCGTTCATGTTGCATGATGTTAAAATGCATATCAACCTCTTCCTTATCACATGATGTTAAACTGCATGACATCATTTGTCCTCATTTCATGACATTAAACTGTATGAATAATATTTTCTTCATTTAATGTTAGAAGCTTCCATAAGCAAACATCATTGACATCATCGCTACTTCTTAGTATCACATGAGTCTCTCTCTTTCCTATGTCTGAGTTAGATTTTCATAGAGACCATATTTCAAGAACTACATATGGGTTGATTCTCAATTTCAATGAGATATGTAGAGACACCTAAATCTCCAATTTTGGGCCCAGCCACAATCATAAAATCTTCTTATTTTATTTTCTCCTTCTGTATATGAATCAGATCTATACAGAGTGTTTCCTTAAGATATATGATTGGGTCCTTATACCATTTTATGTAATAATATTTATTGTTCTCTCATAATGTGTCAAAATCTCCCATTCTTCATATCAAACTCGATTAGCATGAGGAGCGATTGTTTAAAGAACTACGTACGACTTGATTCTCATCTATTTGAGATACGTAGAGACACCTAGATCTCCAATCATGGGCCCATAGGCAAAAAATACCATTTATTCTTTGTATAAGAATTTTGACCTTACCACATGACATTAAATTTCATGGAAATCTGACACCCCATTCTTCACCTGGGTCACCTTTGTATTATAGAAGAAACCCTTACTACTCCTTGTTTCTCACACCGAGCATAGCTCAAGTAGGCTTAGGAATTGGGTAAAAGTATTCTTCAAATAAATGAGGTGTTTAAATTCTTTATGGGGCTATTAATGTCCTCATTTCATGACTTAAAACTGCACATCATAATATTAATTCAGAAGAAACAAAGAAAGTCTTCATTTTACATATGAGTCAGATCTATGTAAATGATGTCAAACTCATGGCCAATATTGGTTCAAATATTTCTCATATGAATTGGGCACAAATCACTTCCATATTTCACACTCTTAATCTTTAATTTTTTCAGATATTCATAGTATTTTTATGGTTTTTGGTGACAGATTTTTTAATACCTGAGAACTCTTTTGCTTGACTATGCAGCACATTCCCTTAGGTGGCCTTGCATAAGTTACCTACATAATGGGCATGTCAGCCAAAAGTTTCCACTATTTGGCTATGCAGGATATTCCCCAGTTGACCCTACATAATAAATCACCCATAATGGGTTTTTAAAATAATGGTAATTTTGTTCTTGGTTATAGTGTCTTTGTTCCCTTCAAACTTTGATGAAAATATACAAGAATCTGTATTTTAAAAGATTCATTGAGACATACATGTCCCATTATCTTTCTCACAATCTCAAAGTCTTTAAGCCCATAGTTTACACATTTCCCTTACCATGTGTTCAAAACAATATGAAATAACCTTGGAATCACTTGGCCACATATCATATATTTTTTCCATTTTCTAGTCCTATTTATATGACCTAAAACTACAGACACCACACCTCCTACATTTGGGTCATACCTTCATAGAAATACTATTCTTCCACTTCTTTGGAAATCTTGGTTGGAAATACCCTTTCCATATTCAGGTACCTTTATCCATAAACCAAACTCTGTGCTTCGGAAAATCATAATCTCCATAAAGTTTCTTCAGCATTTAATAGTATAATGTCATATTTTTAAGATCTCTTTTTCCTGTATATGCAGCACATGACCTTAGGTGGCCTTGCATAAGTTACCTACATAACAAGTCTTTCAGTAAAAAGATGCTACTATTTGGCTATGCAGCATATTCCCCAATTGGCCCTGCATAATACAACTCCCATAATGGGTTTGTCAAATAATGGTAACTTCATTCTTGGAAAAAAATACTTCCTCTAATGATTTTAGATCTTTTTCCATATCATTATTCTTATTTAGAAATTCCAAAATCACAGTTTATCGTTTTCTCTTCCATACCTAAATATGATAGTATGTTTCCAAAAAAATTATCAAGAAATTAGGAGAGTCTCATACCTTTGGTCAGAGTTAAAGACCTTAAATTAAAGCCACACAATGTCCTCACTACATGACATAAAACTGCACATTATAATGTCCTCACTGCATGACTTAAAATTGCATAGTACAATGTCCTCACAACATGACTTAAAACTACACAGTACAACTTCCTCACTACATGACTTAAAACTACACGGTATGATATCAGAAATTCTCTTTTTTGATAAATTTTAACTATTACTCATACATCAAATTTATATAGAAGTGGTTTTACTATTCATAACATTTTTCAGCATAAAATATCCATTTTATTCTTAAAATTCATTTCCTTGGAAAAACCACCCATTATGGTCTTAAGTCACCCAAATCTTATTTTCCCCTATCTATCAATATCAAAATGTTAAATTCCTAAAGAGATCTTTTTCTTGACTATGTAGTAAATGCCCTTAGGTGGCCTTGTATAAGTTTCCTACATAATAGGACTTTCATCCAAAAGATGCCACTCCTTGGCTATGCAACATATTCCCCATTTGGCCCTACATAATAAAAACCCGATAACAGGTTTTTCAAAATAATGGTAACTTAATTCTTAGAAGAGACTCCCCTTATGTTGATACAGGTTTTAAATTTGGTGACTATAAAAATCATGGCTCAAGATTCCCCTTGGAAATATTTAAAGAATATTAAAGAAATTTTTATCCACAGAGACTTGTTTGGGATCTAATTTCAAAATTTATGGTCAAAGCTATTAGACCTTAAATACTATCCCTTTATAGTCCAACATGCATGACTCTAAACTACCAACAACAAGAGACATGGTACTCACTAGATTGAGAACCTGCAAAGGGAACTCTGAACAAAAGTCGAGTCCCAACTCACTAAATGTACCTTTTTTGTATGATTTAGGTAATATTGAGCAATAAAAATTAAAAATATATAAATTTGGGGGGTTGTCCATATAAACCTATCAAAAAATAAAACTATGCTTACTAGGACCAATGGATTAAGTAAAACAAATTCAGTTAGAGAAAGTGAAAACACAAATGATTGAAGAAAAAATATCTTTCATTTGTGAAAAATTTTCAAAAAGGAGCATCCAAAAATTAGAGTATCTCTATTTTCAAAAATCATAAATTATAAAATTATTTCTACATAATATCTCATTTGTTTGACAGCCTCTTGAGCCCCATCAGCTACCTATTGAAGCTTGTTTATTTGACCAGCCTTTCTCTCTTCAGCATGATGAAGTAATTCTCTAGCATATACAATAGCTTTTGAACCATCCTTCTGGACATCTATTAATGAGCTATGAATCTGTTCAAGTTCCTCTATAATGATATCTAACTCTTGTTGAAGTTGCAGCTACTGAATAGTCTTTTCTTTAATTTTCTGCTACAGTCCCTTCAACTTTGCAGTGTGATTAGCCTCATCGTGGGACAGTTCTACTTGTAACTCTTCAATATTGATTTATAGTGTGGCTTTTATCAAGTCTTGTCAAAGATTTTTCTCTTTCTCCCCCCTCTGAATAATCTTTTTCACCGTAGTATGAGTTTCACGGTATTCAAACCCACCAAATCCTATCATGATAAATAGAGATGAAATTCATGGAATTATTGAAGTTCGTTCATCAAGGGGCATTTTAACAAACCCAGTAGGCCTAAAGCCCAACCAAAATAATCCATGCCTAAGCCCATACCTCTAGTAGATAGCAGACCCCCATGCCACAGGCAGATAACAGGCCCCCCACCTCAGACCATCCTAGATAACATGTGGCAGGAACTATCCCCAGCCTGATGAGAATTTAATTCACCTCCCTCCCAACTCGAACTGGAAACCACAGGCTTAACATCCAACCTAGATCATTAACGAGTACATTAATCCATTGGCCTAGTGGTACTCATTAACACTCCCAGTTGTCTTTTAAGCATGTGGTCCCCAGTTTGAGTTGTGAGGGAGGTGAATTAATTCCTCGTCAGGCATGGGACAGTTCTTGCCACGTGTTATCTGGGACAGTCTAAGGTGGGGGCCTATTATCTTCCCGTGGGGTGGGGGTCTGCTATCTCCCATAGGGCTCGGCTCAGGCGTGGCTGAGTTTGGTTGGGATTTAGGCCTACCGGGTTCGTTACATAAAAAGTCGCCTTTTTATGTAATGAACCTGGCAGGCCTAAAGACCAACCAAACTAGGCCAGGCCTGAGCCCAACCCTCTGGCAGATAGTAGACCCCTTCCCCACAAGTAGATAACAGGCCCCCACCTCAGACTGGCCCAGATAAAAAGTGGCAAGAACAATCCCCTACCTGATGAGGATTTTAATTCACCTCCCTCACAACTCGAACCGGAGACCACAGGCTTAACATCCAACCAGGAGCCTTAACGAGTACCACTAGGACATTCGTGGTACTTGTTAACACTCCTGATTGGCTGTTAAGCCTATGGTCATCGGTTCGAGTTATGAGGGAGACGAATTTAATCCTCGTCAGGTAGGGGACAGTTCCTGCCCTATGTTATATAGGCCAGTCTGAGGTGGGGGCTTGTTATCTACCCATGGGGTGGGGTCTGCTATCTTCCAGAGGGTTGGGCTCGGGCGTGGCAGAGTTTGGTTGGGCTTTAGGAATGTCGGGTTTGTTACAGGCATCTATGATATTATCTTCAAGATTTTTTTCCTTGCCTTGTGGCATGTAATACGAAGAGCCTTCTGCAGTTCTAGGTCCGATTCAGAATCACTGTCATAAAGAGGGATATATTCTGGGATTAATGCTCTTAAAGAAGTACCCTATTTTTTCCTTCCTAAATAATGGTTGATCCACCTTCCAATGTTTTTTGGGTTGATATAGAGGCTTCACCTCCAGATCTAGCCATTGAAGTTGATATCTTTATATGATAAATCAAGAAGTGTGACTATGTTAGATTCAAGGGATATCAAAAGTGAAATCAATCACAATATCATTATCTATTACCTAACAGTAGGTTAGCAGCTTGAGAATAATCTTCCCTAATATTCTCAGTTTCAGCATTTTTTTTTGATGCATTTGGATGAGGAGTGTTATCTTTAATATGCTCAGGATATTTAGAGTGAATATCAGGAAGATCTGCTATCTCAAGATCAACCCGAGCCAATGTATCTGCAATGGTGGGGTTGACTTTAATATCAATACTTCCTTCAAGTATCGTTGCGGCAGTAGTTTCTTTAAATGGAACTACATATTTCAACCAACCATGGTTAGAATGTTAATCATAAAAATATCAATAGGACAAATAATAAGAACTCACATCCAATTGATTCTATACAAGGAACTCTGAAATCTTCTAAAGCATTTGATATATTAACATGTTCTAATATTTCTTCAAAAGACATTCCAAGTGGATCAAAGGGGTCCCAAAATAGACCCAAAGATTCTCATGGTCATTAATGACTCGACAAATAAGGTTAGGACAAGTTTTAAGGTAATTTTGAATTATTATAATATTCTTTTAACCTTGAACTACCCTATTTACCTTTAACTGCGGTAAATAAAAGTCAAAAGTTACTATTCACCAAAAATTATTTTCATCTTATTGAACCACATTTTACTTCTTGATAATAACCATGTATATTGGATTTTCAAAATTCAATTTACATAAGTGGTAAAATTTCATTTAAATGAAAAAGTCAGTTTTTTAACTACCACTAAGTGGTGTCACTATTCATCAAAAATTGAAGTTTTTCAGAAAAATTCCAAAAATTCAGCCTAAGCATTATTTGATATTCAAAATTCAAAATTGATGTCTATTTTTCAAAATTAAAAACATAGAACAGGAATTAATTAATTTAAAAATTAATTCCCACTGTTAAAACAAATAGCGTATTTTTAATAAACAATAACTATCAAAAGATTGATACTTGTTTATGTCCAATTTCAAAGTGAAATTACTTCCAATGACCAACATTGGATCAAATGGTAAAAATATATTTTAATTTAACTTTAAAACCAATTAAAAAGATAATCTAATCATATAAATAAATTATATTAAAAGGCACTTTTGAATTAAAATACAATATTTTTCACTATTCATTAAAGAATGAACTTTATCAGAAAAATACCAAAAATTACCCAAAGTAAAATTTGATGTCCCTATTCTAAAGAAGGATTTTATTTGGTCAATTAGAATGTATTAAACTGACCAAAACTATATTTAAAGAGGGTTCGCCATTAAAATGCGATAAATCGGCCTTTTAATGTAAATTATGCTTAAAATTAGATTCATTCACATTTTAAGCCTCTGACTTTTATTAGGTAAATGTAAATACATTTAACAATCATGTATAATAATATTGTATTTAGTTTAATTCATTCTCTCCAATACAACGGCTTGGATTTAACTACCATTTAAAATAATGATATTATATTATTAGTGTGCAACGTAAGTTTCCAAAGAAACATGTTGTTGCATATCAGGTACGCTATCGAACATAGCAACCCCTTTAAAGTAAAATTAATATTTAATTCACAAATATTAATAAATATTAAATATGTCTTATTCTTCATTTACCTGGGATGTTACATCCTTCCCCCCTTTTTGGAATTGCGTCCTCACAATTTTGATTCACTTATCAAAATAAGTGGGGGTATTTATCCCTCATAGAATTTTCAGATTCCCACGTTGCCTCTTCAACCATATAGTTTTTACACAAAACCTTTACCTGTTGAATTACCTTATTCCGTAAAACTTTCTCTCTACGGTCAAGAATCTGAACTGGTTTTTCTTCATAATAGAGATTCTCTTCCAACTGAACTACCTCTGGGCTCAAAACATGAGTTGGATATGACATATACTTTCTCAACATATAAACATGAAAAAAATTGTGTACCTGGGATAAACTTGCAGGTAAAGCCACTCTATACGCAACTGATCCCACTTTCTCCAGAATTTCATAAGGTCCAATGAACCTCGGACTCAACTTTCCCTTCTTACCAAAACACATCACACTTTTCCATGGAGAAACTTTGAGAGAGACATGATCACCTACCTCAAAAGAAAGATCCTTCCTACGGTTATCTGCATAACTTTACTGTCTACTCTGAGCTGTTCTCATGTGCTTTAGAATCAACTGAACTTTCTCTTCCATCTCTTCTACCAATTCTGGTCCCATCAGCTTCCTTTCACTTACTTCATCCCAAAAAGCTGGAGTTTGACAATGCTTTCCATATAATGCCTCAAATGGAGCCATCTGTATACTAGAATGAAAACTGTTATTATATGAAAATTAAACCAAAGAAATGTTTTGGTCCGAACTTCCCTGATAATCCATCGAACAAGCAAATAACATATCTTCCAATGTCTGAATTGTTCGTTATGACTGCCCATCTGATTGAGGATGAAAAGCTGTAAAAAAATTTAATTCAGTACCCAATGACTTGTGAAGGATTTTCCAAAAGTTAGAAGTGAACCTGGGATCACGATCAGATACAATGGAGAAGGGAACTCCATGCAATCTGACTATCTCTTTAACATAAAACCGAGCAAGTTGATCTAAAGACATAGTATCTCGAATGGGAAGGAAATGAGAAGATTTAGTCAATCGATCAACTATAACCCAGATTGCATTATTACCTCAAGATGTCTTTGGTAATCCCAAAAAGAAGTCCATGGATATATTTTCCCATTTCCACTTTGGCACCGGTAGAGGCTAAAGCATCCTTTAGGTAACTGTCGCTCTGCTTTAACCTGCTGATAAGTCAAACACTTCAAAGTAAAATAAAAAATATCTCTTTTCATTTCATCCCACCAGTAATACTCCTAAAGATATATGTACATCTTAGTACTACCAGGATGAACTGAAAACGGAAAACTAGGAGCTTCACATAACAACTCATTCTTTAACTGTGAATCACAAGGTATACATAATCTCTACCCAAATCTCAAAACAAAATCATTATCAATGTTAAATTCAGGAAACTTACCCTTCTGAACCAACACTACCTTTTTCTTCAACTCACTGTCTTCTTTCTGTGCTTTCTTAATTCTGTCTGATAGAGATGATTTCACTAACACCTAAAACAAAACAGAAGAATTTCCTGCAACAAAAACTTCTATACTAAAGTTCATCAAATCAAAAACCAAAGGATCTCATTCCAAACGTAGCATGGCTAATGATACATTACTTTTTTGACTCAAAGCATCGGCCACTTTATTTGATTTTCCCAGATAGTAATAGATCGTGCAATCATAATCCTTGATTAATTCCAACCATCTCCTCTGTCTCATGTTCAATTCTTTCTGAGTGAATATATACTTCAAACTTTTGTGATCAGTATATATTTCACACTTCACTCCATACAAATGATGCCTCCAAATTTTTAAAGAAAAAACAATTGCAGCTAATTCCAAATCATGTGTAGGGTAATTTAACTCATGTGGTTTCAACTGACATGAAGCATAAGCAATTACCTGATCATTTTTCATTAGGACACAAACAAGTCCTTTCAACGAAGCATCACTATAGATAACAAACTCACCATTTTTGGAAGGCAGTTCGAAAACTGGAGCATTCACCAATCTTCTTTTCAATTCCTGAAAACAATCATCACATTCTTTTGTCCAGATGAACATAACACCTTTTCGAGTTAACTTAGTCATTGGACTAGATAACCGTGAAAACTTTTCAACAAACCTCCTGTAATAACCTTCCAAACAAAGAAAACTACGTATCTCGATTATATTTGTGGGTCTTGGAAATTCTTCAACAACTTTTGTTTTATCAGGATCAACAGTTATTCCATTTTTTGAAACAATGTGACCAAGGAAAGAAGCTTGTTGTAACCAAAACTCACACTTACTGAATTTACCATAAAGTTTCTTTTCTTTTAAGGTTTTCAAGACAACCCTTAAATAACTTTCATGTTCCTCTTTACTTTTGGAATAAACTAAAATATCATCAATGAACACAACCACAAACTTATCCAAGAACTCACAGAAAATTCTATTCATAAGATCCATGAATACAGAAGGTGCATTGGTTAACCCAAAAATCATAAATACAAATTCATAATGGCCATATCTAGTACAAAACGTGGTCTTTATAATGTCTTCTTCCTTTACTTTAAATTTATGGTACCCCGACCTCAAGTTAATCTTCGAAATATACTGAGCTCCCTGGAGCTGATCAAACAAATCATCGATATGAGGCAAAGGATACTTATTCTTAACATTGATTTTATTCAATGCTCTATAATCAATGCAAAGTCTCATTGAACCATCTTTCTTTTTAACAAACAAGATAGTAGAACCCCATGGTGATGTGCTAGGTCGAATGAAACCTTTATCTAATAACTCCTACAATTGCTTCTTTAACTCTAAAAGTTCAATTTGAGCTATTCGATAAGGGGGTTTTGAAATTGGCTTAGCATCAGGAACTAAGTCGATAGTAAATTCAACTTCCCGATCAGGTATAATACCAGGAAACTCATCAGAAAAAACATAAAGGTACTCATTTACCACTAGCACATCATTAATCTGAACAGTTCCTTTGTTTTCAACAATATGTGAAAGGTAACATTCATTTCCATCTTTTACTAGTTTCTCAGCTTCCTGATATGTTATCAATAGCAAGGGTTAATTTTTGTATACAAACTAAAAATTATTCTGAAAAGAAACCTCTTTAGCTCTGCAATCAATCTTAGCATGATAAAAAGAAATCCAATCCATGCCCAAAATAACATCAAACTCTACTAGAGGAAAAACAATAAGGTTTGTAGGTAGATTCTTTCTGCACACAAGGATGAGAATGTTCTCATGTTTTATTTTTGTCTCAACGTTTCCTCTAGGTATTTTTACCATAAGTTCAGTATTCATATCATGATATGGAATTCCCAATTTACTAGAAAACTTCTCAGAAATGAAAGAATGTGTAGACCCTAAATCAAACAACACATTAGCATAATCTGAACAAACAAACAGTGTACCTGATACTACTTCATTTGATGGACCAACATCTACTGAAGTAGTTGAAAAGGATTTCTCCACCCCTTTATTCTTGTAGTCTGGATTCTTTCCTTCGTTTGAGTTCTTTATTGGACACTCATTTACATAATTACCCATTTCATTGCACTTAAAACATTTTACTGACTATAAATCAGATTTCGTCCTACCATTATCCAGATCTTTTTCAGTGAAATTATGATCCTTATGTCCCATTTTACCACATTGATAGCACTTAACATAATTCAAAAGACATTCCTTAGCATGATTTTTACCACAATTTTCACAAACTATAAACTTAAGTTTCTTACCATTAGACTTTTTTGAAGAGTTCTTCCCTTTCTCCTGCCACCTCGACCTCTTATTCTGTTGTTTGTCAAAGAATATCTGATCATCAGAAAACTCCATTTACACCTTCTCCACACAATGAACAAGGTTTTCATAACTTTTGAACTCACGAGAAGCTAAAGCCCTTCGATACTTTGGATTTAATCCTGAGTAAAAATGGTTGATTTTACTATCAAGATATTGTATGAAATTTGGAGCATACCTTGCCAGTCGAGTGAATGTTTCTTCATAAGCAGCTACTAAGTAATCCTCATACCTCAATTCCATGAATTTTTTTTCCATCCTAAGAGGAACCACCTTAGGAAAATATTTCTCAAGAAACATACCTTTGAATTCATCCCAATCGAGAGCATCAATCTCCTCACTATCCCTGATATTTCTCACCATCGACCACCACTGATCAGCTTCACCTTCAAACTGGTAAACAAAAAGACTAACCTTTTGATGTTATAAACAACCCATGACATCAAAAATATTCTCCAATGCATCAATTCACCCTTCATCTAGAACAGGGTCAGATGATCCTCTGAATGATGGGGTATGTTGCCTCATGAAATGCTCCACTACTGACATGTTCCTCTATGGTTGATCTGGCTGATCTCGTACATGGATACCACCACCATTTATAGCCTAAGTCAACTATTACATCACTACAACAAACTATTTAGTTCATATTCCGACCATTTCAGGTTGCTGATTTGGAAGGTTGTCTTCCTCTTGATGTCGTCCCAACATATCTGCCCTGTTTCCTCTACGGAAAACCATTCTGAACATAGAAATATCTTAGGAGAAGCAACATGGTAATCTGTAAATGCTATATGATATCAATATTAACATAAATTACTTTATGGATATTAATTTAACAATACCCTAACTCCTTAAGTTATCTAAACCGGCCTCTGATACCAACTATAAGGACTCGGCCTTAAATATTACATAATATTGAATTAAATGAATAATTCACAATGAAGATCTTTTCAGGTTTAGAGTTTTAGAGAATTAGGACATAACTATTAAATCTCAAAAGATTACAAGGTAGACATATCTACATAGTTTCAATTTTTTTCATAAAATAAAAACTCTTAAAAAAAGAGTCATGTCTAGTTCCATGTTTTAGATAGCATGAATTTTCCTTGATCCCATCCTTGACCTTATTCATCTTTAAGTCCTGTGAAAACATTTCAAAACTTGGGATGAGCATAAAAAGCTCATTAAGGGTTATAAAACAAAGAATGAAAACATTTTTTCATAAATACATACAAAACATGAACTCTTTTACTTACCTCATGAAATCATAAGATTTATGAAAGACACATAGAAATCATAAATCATAAAGGTAACTTGCAGCATCCATACCATACTTACATTGTAGCTATCACAACTATATAGGGAGTTACTTTGGAATACCCATCACTATATATTACCTAAATCTATTAGGAGAAACATTCACGTTTACCTCAATCATGTTACTCAATGCATTGAAGAGCTATCGCGGGCTCACCCACCCTAGGTTTATCACGGAACCACCTGTATATGTAAATAATGCCCAAGAACCATAACATGATCATAACACATAACATAAGCATAAAGGAAAGATAACATTTCAACATTGAAATAATAAAATATCATTTCAAGATATTGAAATAATAAATCATTTCTCAAAATAATTTTCAATACCAAAATACGTAAAAAGAGTATATGGTATTTATTTTTCCTTTTAAAAAAACATTCTCGCTTGTTAAGGAAGCTAAAGATCAAATAATACTCGCAGCGGTGGAAAGGTCGTTGTCACCACTTACGTTAAAAAAATCATTCCTTGTTGTAATTTAGTAAAACACTTCATATAAAAAGATTCCATTTGAATAAAATGAAAAGTAAAAGTGGTTTATACACCGTATAAAATAAAGTCGTGTATAAAACTAAAAATGCCTCAATGAAAGGAGATTGAGACGAAGTCCCTTACCTCGTGTATGACTTGACTCGATCATTCTTTAATATCCTGAATAATAAACTAAAGATAATTTTTACTTAATTAAGAACCTTTTTAAAGTTTATTATTCCTTTTATATCACTTATTACCATGTTATAAACATTATGCAATCATTTAAGTTAATAACGCTCATTTTTTCCATATTTGGTACTTGAGTAAAAATGAACAACTTATATTTACAAGTTGTCCATGTGGTCAAAGGTTAATTATATCCATAATTATATTCATGATTTGGATATAATATATATCATATATATCTAGTATATACATGTTTTTATAATAGTACATAACATTTAGAGGTAAGAAATGAAATGCACCGTTCATGGAGACGGTAAGCCGTACGTATGCATGAACGCTACTTTCATTTATATTTCTTATTTTAATGGAAATAAAACATAATGATACATAAGTATATTATAATTCCATTATAATATCATATATAATATTTTTAACTCCATCCTTTATACATCCCACATAAGTCATTAACGAATCAAATCACTTTGAGGGGGCGGTAGTCCGCACTTCCTCAAATGAGATTATTGTATTTACCCACTATAGAAACCATAAAGTCAGGATATAAATGGGAAGTACAGAAGAATAAGAAAATCATAAACATAATACATATCATATATAAATATAGTTCCATCATAATTTCTACCATGAGAGGTGGTAAGATGTAATTGAACAATCATCGTTTCGTGAGGCGTTAGTTTTCCATCCACAAAAACAATATGTTCTTCATCCATTAGATGGAGGTGTGTGTAAGTGTAGTTCAAATACTTATTATAACAACATCCTAGTATATTGAGTATACTGGTGTTGTTACAAAATAAATAAATAAAAATATTTTAGGGGTAGGATAAATAAAATAAAAGAAAATAATTTAAGAGAAACTGTTACCTTTAATTTGGGTAACTCTCTTTGGTTTGAACCAAAGGACTTCTTGAAGTGCCTTCTGCCTAAGGTAAGGCTTCTAATAGGAGGATAGGGATGTTTAGAGCTTAATTGGGCAGAGTTTGGACGATCCAAATGGCCTGAGAGGTGTGAGGAATTGGATAGAAATGGTCTCCTTTTATAAGGGAGAGGAGGGGCTCTTTAGGAAAGTGTGAAAACATTATTTTATTATATAATGATATTCGGTTTCTAATGGTACAAAAATCATTAAGGTTTAATATAATATGACTCATAATCGAAATAAAATCATCCAATCAGAATTGGACATGTTTTGGATAATATTTTAATCATTATAATCTTATTTATTTAAATAATTTATTAATGAGGTAAATACTGCATCATTATTGTGTCATAAATAATTTAATTTATTTGATGTCTAAAAATTAAAAAAAATACCATGATATATAAAATAGTTTTATATTTCCAAAGAATATTTATAGTTGAAAATAGGACTTATATAACACCATATAAAAATTAATTACTAAACAATTTTTGTTTATGTCATTTTGGCCTTTACTTTAAATTAATTAATCCAAATTGTCATTATCACTTCCAAGTGGATCAAAGGGGTCCCAAAATAGACCCAAAGATGCACATGGTCGTTAATGACTCAAATAATAAGGTTAGGACAACTGTTAAGGTAATTTTGAATTATTATAATATTATTTTAACCTTGAACTGCCATATTTACCTTTAACCGCGGTAAATAAAAGTCAAAAGTTACTATTCACCAAAAATTATTTTCATCTTATTGAACCACATTTTACTTCTTGATAACAACCATGTATGTCGTATTTTCAAAATTCAATTTACAGAAGTGGTAAAATTTCATTTAAATGAAAAAGTCAGTTTTTTAATTACCACTAAGTGTTGTCGTTATTCATCAAAAATTGAAATTTTTCAAAAAAATACCAAAAATTCAGCCTAAGCATTATTTGATATTTCGAATTAAAAATTGATCTCTATTTTTCCAAATTCAAAACATTTAAGTGGCATTAATTAATTTAAAAATTAATTCATGTTGTTAAAACAAATAGTGTGTTTTTAAGAAATAATAACTATTAAAAGATTGATACTTGTTTATGTCCAATTTCACAATGAAATTACTTACAATGACCAACATTGGATCAAATGGTAAAAATGTATTTTAATTTCTCTTTAAAACCAATTAAAAAGGTAATCTAACCATATAAATAAATTAGATTAAAAGTCACTTTTGAATTAAAATACAATATTTTTCACTATTCATTAAAAATGAACTTTATCAGAAAAATACCAAAAAATTACCCAAAGTAAAATTTGATGTACCCATTCTAAATCAGGATTTTATTTGGTAAATTAGAATGTATTAAACTGACCAAAACTATATTTAAAGAGGGTTCTCCATTAAAATGCGATAAATCGGCCTTTTAATGTAAATTATGCTTAAAATTAGATTCATTCACATTTTAAGCCTCCAAATTTTATTGGATAAATGTAAATACATTTAACAATCATGTATAATCATATTGTAGTTAGTTTCATTAATTCCCACCAATACAATGTCTAGGAGTTGACTACCATTTAAAATAATATTATTATATTATTAGTGTGCAACGTAAGTTTCCAAAGAAACCTGTTGTTGCGTATCGGGTACGCTATCGAACATAGCAACCCATTTAAAGTAAAATTAATATTTAATTCACAAATATTAATAAATATGAAATATGTCTTATTCTTCATTTACCTGGGTTGTTACAGTCACAATAACATTTAGGGATAGAGTGTTTACCAATAGTTTAGTGATAAGACAATTTTTGTTGGTAAAACGTTTTACCAACAGAAAATACACTTTTACCAATATATACACACTTGTTGGAAAAGGAAAATTATTTTTTAGTGTAAAATCATCACCACATAGCCACATCACCATTAAATCTGACCCCAAAACAACCCAAATCAACAACCACCATAATAAAAAACCACGCTACCCCAAAAAAATGAATAAGGAAATTCCATCATCCATATCAAGATATTATCTGCTTCGGGTGACACTAGCTCGCACACATGGGTTTAACTCCATCATAGTATAATGCATCTCAATTAGTAATCAGGTACTACCCTTTTCATATTTTGATTCTTTATCACATATCATAAATCAAAAATCATGGAAAATATATCATTGAACAAAAAATCAAGTATTTAAACATTACATCATCCAAAAAAGTAAAATTCAAAACAAAACAAAACTCAAAATAGATCTAGTTATTGGGAATACATTTATATCTCTAACTTCTAAGTATTATCCTCTAGGACACCAGGCCTCCACAAAAAGTGAAAAAAATGTATTTTTCATCCATGCAACACCTTCTCTTGGTGATCCTGGATATCTACTAGTTGCTCCATGAATTTCACATCATCCTCGATATCCAACTCTCCCCATTCAATGACATGTGATTCATTGTGAATATAGTGATGAAGTTGAGATAAAGGGAAGGAATTGTGGATCCTATCCATCTATGTTGGTAAATCCAATCGATATTCAACCTCTCCAACTCTCCACAGCACCTCAAAGGGGCCAACAAACTTGAATGAAAGATTACTCCACTAATAAAAACTTTTCTTCCCACATCGAGGGGAGACCATTAAGAACATGTGATACCTAGCCTCAAACTTCATGGGCCTCCTTTATGATCGACATAATACTTCTTCCAGTCCAACACTGTTTTCATTCTCTCTCGAACCAACTAAACCTTTTCTATTGTGCTCCACACCACATCGGTTCTAAGAACTGCTGCCTCCCCAACCTCTATCTGACATAATGGAGAATGACATGGCCTACCGTATAATGCCTCAAACATAGCCATATCAATGGATGATTGAAAGTTGTTATTATAAGAAAAAAACAAAGGTAAAGTGTTTTTACTAGGATCCACTAAAGTATAAGTTTCATTCCCATAGAATTTCTTCCAATTCTTTGATGGTCCACTCCATCTGCCCATCCTTATATGGGTAGAAATTCTTACTGAGGTGTAACTGAGTGCTAAAAAAATGTTGTAATTCCATATAGAATAATTAGTTAAAATTTACATCCTAATCCCAGACAATAGACCTCCAAAATCCATGAAACCGAACCCCCTCATCCACATACCTCTTAGCCAAAGTATCCACTATGCCTAACTCCTTGATCGCTATGAATTGGGATGATTTATTCAATTGATCTAAAATCCCTCAGATAGCATCACAACCTCCCTAAGATTGGGGAAACCATATGAATAAATCCATAGATATTTCATACAATTTCCACTTAGTAACATCAAAATGTTGTAACAAACCTCTAGGAACATAATGCTCGGACTTTACCTACTGAAAAACCAAACAACTCACCACAAACTCCGCCACCTCCCATTTTATCCCAAGACACAAAAACTACATTATAAAGCCATAGTACATCTTGGATACCCCTTGGTGTACTTACAAAGATGAGCTATAAAACTAATTAATGGATCCCACTCACATCACTATCATCACAAACTACCTCCAATGAAATAATATCTAGTTTCAACCATCTTCTCACCCTCTCTCCAAAGAAACACCATGTCCAACATGATCACTCATAAATTATTTATATGAGTCTCCCCACTTAGACTCCTCCACTTGCCTCATTAAATAAGATTACACCATAATCTAAAACAAAAATCTTGTACCACCATCCACCCTTGAATCTGTATGCAAGGCTACCAACTCCTCCATTCATTTCCAAGCATCCTCGGACTCCTGAACAGCATCCTTCCACAAATTATTTCTCAAAGTGGCAGTCACAACATTACCATTTTATGAGGTATAGGATATTTAAAAATCATAATCCTAAATAAACCCCATCCACCTCCACTACTGTAAATTTTGATCACACTAAGAAAATATATAACTAAAACTATTTTGGTCCATGAATACCACAATGTACTCCTCAATGAGTTAATACCACCACTAATTCAACACAAACATAGCTGCTTCTAGCTCTAGATCATGGGTGGAACAGTTATGCTTATAGGGATGATACTTCATAGATCCATAAGAAATCACCTCCTTATACTATATAAATACACATCCCAAAACTAGATGGGAATCATTACAAAACACCTCAAATATCACACCCTCGGGAAAATAAAGCACTTGAGCACTGACCAACTTCCCCTTAATGTAACTGAATGCTTCCTGATATTGATCAGTCCATAGAAAATCTTGGTACTTCTAGGTTAATTTTTTCAAATATGATGCAACATGAAGGAAATTAGGAACAAACCTATAAAAATATCCTGTAAAACCAATAAAACTGTGAATCTATACCAAATTCTTGGGTATTAATCATAAAATAACTTCATCATATTTCAATGAAACTATTTCAATACCCTACTGAGATGAAACATTCTTGATTAAATTCACCTCTCATGTCCAAAACTTACACTTGTACAACTTTATATAGAGGTAGGGGCATTGAAGAACCTATAATACATCCCTTAGATGATCGGCATGCTCCTCCTCTAACTTCAAGTATATAAATATGTCATCAATTAACATGACTACAAACTAGTTCAAGAATTCATAGAACATGGATTTCATGATTCCCCTGAACATAGATGGTTCATTTGTGACATCGAACTGCATTACTACAAACTATAAGTTCAAATACTTTCATCTGAAAGTGGTACATGAGATATCTACCTCCTTCACCCTCAACTGGTGATATCCATACTATTGATTGATCTTGGATAACCAACTCGCCCCCTCCCAACTGGTCTAAAATATAATCTATCCTCTTATAAGGGTAATGGTTCTTTACTATTACCTGATTCAACCTCGAGTAGTCTATACAAAACCTCATACTACCATCTTCCTTCTCGGAAAATAACACCGGAGCAACCCATGGGGACATACTGGGCCATATAAACCCTTCTACATTAGATCATCTATCTAAATAATCTATTCCTACAACACATAAGTTTTCATCTAATAAGTATCTATAGAAATCTAAACAGCGCAAGGTTTAAAGTATATCCTAAACTTATCATCACTTTGAGGGGGTATCATCACAAAATACTTGTGAAAAACATCCATAAAATCTCCAACAATCCTAGGATCCTCCACTATCTCAGCCACTTCCAATGCTAAAAACCACTCAACCATAAAATAAATAATGGGATCCACACACCGAAGGCCCACATGACAACCCTAATTGATAATAAAAACCATGTGTAGTCTATCCACATATAAGAACATGAATCTCCTTAAGAAGTAGTCCATAACATAATGTAAAAAATCCAACCAATTTATGCCTAGGATGACATTATATGGCTATATCTGTAGAAATAAAAGATCCCCATGGGATTGATGTGTCCCCTTAATCAATCAACACCAGGGGCATGTGAACCATCTCTATTTCTAGTCCTAGATCATGGACTAGAGTGGGTGAAATAAAGGATTGAGAAGATCCTGAATAAAATAAGGTACAAACAAGGGTAGATGAAAAACTCAGTGTACGTTGAATGATCTATGTACCCTCTAGTAATACTTCATCCACTGTATAAAACTGACCACACCCAACTCCTCTACCTGTCTACTGACTTCCACCTCCATGAACATGATCAAGTAGAGTTCCCTAAATATAAGTAACATCTTGAGGTCATCCTAGACCTATTCCATATCCCGTCATTAGATAATAATACCACTACCCAAGTAGATGAAACCATATCACTAGAAACTGCGGATGAGGATGGCGCTGAACCTATCCACCTCTACCAAACTAATCCAGAAGAACCACAGAGAATTAATTCTATAAATGGATATGAACTCTATAGAAAAATAAAAAAATATGATATCTATAGAAAAATCATGGAGACCATTATCCCTACATGGCCAGAAGGGAATCTACTGAGGTCGAATCTCCACTGGTCAAAACCTCAAAGTTCCTTGTGTCTGATAACTACCACTAAAATCCCTAATCCTTGTGGAAACCTACTAATTCCCCTCTCATGTTAATCCTTTTCATGATTTTATCCTCTCAATAACCTCCTCATTCTTCTAAACCTCTAGATACATTGGCAATATAAAAAGAGTAACTGCATACTGAATAGAAGGACAGAATGCCTCCTTAAGACATCTTGCATGAGATGCCTCATCTGGAAAATAATCTAAGGAAAAAGGTAGAATTTCATTGAACTTGACTCCCAAATACCACACTAACATACTCTCCTATTGAAGAAAAATAAGTCTCTACCTCTTCACTACCTTCATGGTTGACAAAAGGAACTTTGTCCAAAACTCTTTTTGAAATTTGAACTGCAAAACTTATGCCTCATTCTTCTCACCTGGATACAGTGTCCACCAATGATGTGTAGCTCCTCACATATGAATAACTTCCAAAGGGACCCATCATACCACTAGGGACTGGATCAAATTGAAATTGATCTTGAGCTCTTCTAGTTAGCACTATATGTCCATGTCTGAAACACAACCTTCATACTTCCCTAAAGCCTACCACAGAAAAGTGCAAATGTAACACCCCGATATTTTATTAAATATATTTTTCAAATGAATTTAATATTTTTGAAATTTTTCATTACACAAAACATCGATTGTATCTTGCATTACATGCAACATCAAGTTTAAATGAAATGTGACATGCTATTAAATTATTATTATATGATAGTAATCACTTAGCTATTGGAATAGAGGGTATGAATAGGATTAAATAAATTATAAAAATATATGGTTTACATGTGTATATAAAATTAATTATTTGGAGACCAATAAACTAGAAATTAAAATAAAACTATTTTAAAATAAAGGAAATACGTTTATAAAAAATATTTTTAATCAAACAAAAGTGTTTTACCTCAATAAATTTAAAAAAAACTTTTAAGTAAATTAATTTAATGAAATTTTTATATTATATATTTAGTAAAATATTTAACATTAAACTTTTGTGTGTTATAGACAATAGATAAGAATAAATCCAATTTTATATTTAAAATTTTTATTTATCTAAAAATCATTTTTTTCTCCTTTTATACACTTATTTTAAACATATTTTTAAATTTTAGAAAATTTATTTGAAATAATAAAGGTAATTTTTTATATCATCGTGGAAAAATTATCTTAGGGTGATTTTTTGATAATTTTCTTAGAAGAAATATTTTTTGATGAATAATGAAAATATTAGTTTTTATAAAGAATTGTCATTTATTTTAAAACTTTTAAAACATAAAATTTGTTTTAATAAATTTTCAAAAGAAAATTTATATAAATTTTATATATATTAATCCAATTTATTTCATTTTAATCATTTATATACTGAATTTTGATATAAAAACGTTTTAATATTTTGAACTTTTCCTCTTTGAAACCCCATTTTCTCATCACATCTGCCAGATTAATTTTAAATTAAAATTTTCCAATTATGTGAATGGAATTTAGAAAAATGGATTCTATATTTTGAATCATTATAGTTTATTTTATCTAATAATTTCAACTTAATTTCTTCCATAATGAATAGTAAAAACAATAAAAAAAAATATTTATCGTGGTTAAGGTAAAAATGCATTTACCGAGGGTTAAACTAAAAATATAAGGGTAAAAATGACCCAAAATTTTCCAACACAAATTTTCTGTCCATATTTTGGCCTTATATCTTCTTGGTTTAATAATTTTTCATTTTAGATCCTTTTTTCATGTGAAAAATGTGGGTACACCTTTTTCTTTTCAAAAAATACAAGTGTGTACTCACCTCACTTATAAAAGGTCACTCTATCTTTTCTACACTTCACACATCCAAAACCATTTTTCTTTAAAAATAATTTCCCAAATCACTTCCTTACTTCCCTAATTTCATTATAGAATCCTTATTTTGTTCATAAAGACAACCTAATAGTCCTTTTGGTGCAAACCAAAAGAAGTTGTCTGAAAAAGAGTTAATGTCCCTAATCAATTATTTTATTTTATTTATTTCTTTTCCTCCATAAATTATTATTAAAAAATTATGATATAACAACCTTAGTATATTAAATATAATTATATTTTATTATATTAATGTAATAAATATAATCCTTTTCTTCTTCCATCAAATGGGTTATGAAATCATCATTCATGTGTACAGCGGACTACTGTCTTGCGAATCAATGTTATTTATTTTCCATTTCCACCTATCATGGATGGATATAATGATAGATTTATTGTTTATAAAAGATATTAATGACATAATTATTCTTTTATAATCATGATATCACATGGCCTTTCTTACTTTCCATTCTGTGGGAATGTGATAACATGTTCATGTGTAAAGCGGACTACCGCCTCACAAAGCGATGTGATACGTTCATGCTTTATATGGAATGTAATTAGGATGGGTTTAATGAAAATATGTGATATATATTACATAAAAATAATTTTTTTAATGGTACTATATTACTTACCTTTAATTCTTTCATTCCATATTGAAAATGGAAATAGTGTTCATTCGTACATACAACCTACTATCTCCATAAATGGTGTATTTCATTTTCTATCTTTAACTATTTTGGATAACTCTAAAAAAATTTATAATGAATATATATTATATTTATATCATGTTTAACATTATATATATTATTTATCCACAATAAACATAAGAGGAACAAAAATAACAAATCAAAACATACACAAAAAACAAAGCAGCTATTACCTGAAACGTGACTTTAACAAGGAATTTTTAATAAATGGGTAATAAAAGTTCATAAGTAAATCATATATGGTATGATATATATATATATATATATATATGTATGTATTTATTTATTTTTATGTAATATATTTATAATAAACTTATATTTATTATATAGTATTTTTTACCGTGTATGAAGGAAGTCAAGACTTATGGTAAGGGATTTTCATATCGCTTTTATTTTTCTATGAAACACATGCCATATTCACCATGTGTTTATTTTATGTGGTGTATATAATTTCCATGAATGTATTTTATTGTTATTAATCTTAAATTTATGGTTATTTAAATATCAATTTGAGTATCTCTCTTTCATTGGGTTCATAATTCAAGCAGTAAGGGATTTTTGTCTCAATTTTCCTCCTTTGTGACATATATTATGTTATATACCTATATTATTTTAAAATTTGTATATAAAACCCCCCATATTTTCCCTTTATTTCCTATATTTATGTACACAAGAGTTGAAAATAATTTTTTTATGAAAATTCATCTTTATTTCTCTCTTCGGTTGAAAATCATTTTTCTTCCAAAATTATTTTTTCAAAAAATTATTTCAAAATTGTTTTTCAATCCTCCAAATTATTTTTTAAAGTATTTTTTACCCATTTTTGACCTTTTTACAAAACAATTAATATTCATATTCATATCATTTTCCAAATAATACTTGTTTGGATTTTATTGAAAATATAAAAGGAATATTTATTTTAACATGTGCGACATGAAAGGAATTTTCCACCATCATGATTCATTATTTTAAAGATTCCTTAATAAGTTTTAAAGTTTATGTTCAAAGAAAAGGATTTTCAAAATATTTTATTAATTTTTAATCTTAAAAAGTGATTTTCAAAATGGAAAAGATATTTTTTTCAATAAATTTTTAAATGGTTTTTAAAACTTCCTTTATAAGTTTCCAAGGTTATTTTCTAAGGAATGGATTTTGAAAATGTATTCTATTTTAAAAAGTTTTTTTCAAAGTAGAAAGGTTATATTCCTCAAGAAATGTTCCAAGTTATCTTTTAAAATCATTTTCCATTAAGATAACATCCTTTGATGTTACTTAAGTTTTACTAGATATAAATTTGAATGATAACATCATTATTATTTTTATGGATGGTTAATATTTATGTAGATTAAATTTTTATAAAACCCCTTTATTTTTTATGGGTTATGATATGGTGAATTTTTGATTTTTTAATGAAAAACGTTTTATTTACATGGATTATGATGTGATGATATGATGAACTTTTTATGATATTGTGGCACACATAAGTATAGTTTTCATTATGATATGGGTGGGGCCTATATCTCCCTTAAATGAAATGGATAAAGTTTTATATGTCATGAGATAACAGTAGGAAACAAGTCTATGGGCTTGATCCATTATGGAAAATAAGTGCGCCCTTATCCACTATAGGAATCAAGTGAGTCTATATCCACAATGGGAAACATTTGATAAGTCTTTATTCAAAATGGGAAATAGGTGATAAATCATGATCCACTATGTTGATGGTCTTTGTAGTTAATTTCTTGACCCAGCCTTCCCTGGGCTATAGACCTAGTCATCTGGCCCCACGGGTCTCCTATAATACCTTGGTTTCCTTCTGAGCACACTACAAGCTATTACCCACTGGGGTCTCTTATCAAAATAATGACTATACTTATAGGCAACATATTTTCTTTGAGTGTGTTCTTTCCTCACTCACACACACCTGGGGAAACTTCCCAAGAGGTCACTTATCTAGATAACTAATATAGGACAAGCATGCTTAACTTTGTATTTATGATCTGGAAGGCTCCCAAAAATAATGATGTACCTTTTGGACATGGGTAGTAACATTTATCCTTTTTAAGTCTCACTTTTCAAGGGTGTTACACTCTCCACCCATTTAAAGAACAACACCCTTATTATGGGCCCCACACACCAAACCCAAGAAATGTCACTACACTTTCAGTTGGGTATTGGCTCTAATACCATTTTTCATGACCTGGGATTCCTCGGGTCATAAACCTAGTCATCTGACCCCATGGGTCTCCTGTAATACTTCAGTTTCCTTCTGAGCACACCGCAGTCTATTACACATCGGGGTCACTTATCATACTAATTAATTTCCCCACATGCCAACACATGTTCTTTTGGTGTGCCTTTATTTAACTCAAACACACCTTAGGAAACTTCTCATGAGTTCATCCATCCTAATCACTACTCCAATACAAGCATTCTTGACTGTGGAGTTCTAATCAGGAAGTCTCTTGAAAATAATGGTGCACCTTGTTGACATGGGTAGTAAAATTTAGCCTTTCAAGTCTCACTTTTCAGGGTTTTAATAGCTAAACTTGACATATGAAATGGTTTTTCTATATTTATGATGTTTCCACACTTTTATGTAATGATATTATGTTAATGGTAGATTTATGGTGATTTATCACTCTTATGGGCCATGATTTCTGAATTGATAAAGTTTTATGCCAGGAATCTTATTTAGGGTCAATTATAGGTTGGGTATGAACTACCTATGTTATTTTCATGATCTCATACACTTATTCTTATCTTGTTATTTTTTATGATCATATATTGATATCTCCTATGTTTACCCTTACTGGGAATTTGTGATCACCCTTTATTATGTTTCCTTCCTCGTGTTATGAGGAATGGTTTAGGTAGGGTATTCCAAATAGGAGTACTACATTAGAATATCTTTATCAGTGATGTTGAAGATATTTCATGAAATAAGAATATTTTTTTCTAGTCTCTAAAGACACTAAAATATTATGGTCCTTCAGCATGTGATTATGAAATGTATTGAATATTCATCTAAAAAGGTATGATAATTATATATAAAATCTGTGGTATCTATAGTCAGTATCAAATGAATAGTTTAGTTAAACTTTAGAAACTAGCATTAGAAAATTATAGTGAAATACCTATTGATATTTCTAAGGATATTTCCAAGTATTTCTCTAAGGATAAGTCTAAATATGAGTCAAATTATAGGAAAATGTCATGGAATTTTGGTGAAGGATAGATAAAGTAGCTTCAAAGAAATTAAATCCATACCTAGATACTAAAAGTGGGTCTAGATCTAGAAAAGTGGTACCTAGGGGTAATAAATCTGAAAATGGTACATTTATATGGACTCAATCTCCACCTAGAGCACGATAATAGGCCTTAATAGATGCCCGGTTTGACACTCTCGGGGGATATGATTTATATATTGAAAAATTCATTACAAACCATCAAGAAGGATTTAAATAATGACCAAGAATGTCCTATGTTAAGCCTAAGGTTTCATATATTGAAAATAATGTGTCATGATTTAGACATCCAATAAGTGATTTTTCATGATTTTGTGGTTTCTTAGAATGAATATTATTACTCACACTATGTGTTTTGGTTTTATTCAATAGAGGGAACCAAAAGGGATTGGAACAGCACTGAATGGGATAGACAATGTGTTTATGTAAGAACCCGGATCTTCTTTTCAGGTATGAATCTTGCTTTCGGGTTGTTTTTGAGAAAAGAGGAGTTTTTGGAAATTTCTAGATTACATGTCGTGTAAGTATAAGTACACTCCGTGTACTTAGTTTCCGCACATATCTTTGTGATGGTCGTGTAACAGCCAAGAACACAGTCATATGTGGTGTCCTAGAGACCGCCTAAAGTGGGGGTCAGAAAAGGATATTACATGCCATGTACTTTTAAAATACACATCGTATACTTTCGTTTTTTTCATTAAATGGACTGGGGTTGTGTCTAATTGATAGAACCCTTTTTCTCTTCGTTTATCTCATCCAAGAGCAACTGTGCAGTCGCGGATCTTCTATGAGTCCCTGACTTGCCATCTGTTCTCCGATTTGACCGTCTTCGATTGTGTTGGAATCGCATCAGTGAGTTATCCCTTCTTCTTGAACATCATCTCCTGATTTCTCCTCTCCCTCAAGTTATCCTCGGCTGAAAATTTTAGATGTTTTTGTAGATATACCACATTCTAGGTCGATTCAAGGGTCGACACCAGATTATATCAATCGTACAACTCCAAGGTAGGTGGTTTGTGACTTTCTGTAGTTAGTCTTTGAGTTATATGTGCAAAAGTGCCCAATACCCTCATTTGGGGTATTGCGTGTTTATGGTTTTTAGCCCTGCTTTTTCCTATTATGACTTGTTTGTTTTGATAGAGGTTAATTATGTGTGAATAGGGTTAATTTTTTCAATCTAAGGATGTTTTTCCCATGTTTCTTGTTTTGATTGTTTGGTCTAGCTTTGTCTGTTTGGTTGTTTACCTTCCATGCCTAGTACTATTAGTATGGAGTGATTATTATATCACATGCTATGATATTCTGTAGATTGTTTAGCCAAGTATTTATTGAGGTTTACTTTAGCTACCATGTATTGTTTGTGCATGACTGACTTACACAGGGTCGTTATAACCTGGTGTAGTGGACCATAGGAAGAATGGATGTTAAGGTCTTCTCTAGAGTGTTTGTTTTACTGTTATGTTGTGAGACCATAGGGGGTGGATGTTGAGTGCTCCTTCAGAGTGTTTATGGTTCCTTAATGTGGGCCATAGGGAAAACTGGATGTTTATTGATTCCTCGGAGTGCCTATTAGTTATCGATACGATACTATAGGGGGGATTGACGGTGAGTGCTTCCTCAGAGATTATGTGCTAAAGATGAACCAGAGGGGTTAGACTGTGTGTACTTCCCAGAGGATTTCTTGTGTTTTTTTTGGTTGGACCAGAGGGGTTAGGCTATGATTACTTCCCATAGGGTTACCTATTTGTGAGTATCTTCTTACTTGATACGTGGAATTGAATGCAATTTAACTATAGAATTGTTTACTACTGAGTACTTCCTTGTTTACTGCTTCTTTTTTCTTATTGCCTTCCATATATATTTACTGACTGTTAGGCACATATCTTTGGGTGTTTGCCTACTAGGATTCGTCTCACACCCTATTTGGGTCATGATTTTGGGCCCAAACAGATTATATTGTTTCAAGTCTAGATAAGTGAAAGTGCCCTTCTACTTCAGGTACTTGATTGCTGTGGAGATGGAGAGCATGGGACCAAGTTGAGGCTTGTGATGCTGAGGAGTTGTTTACTTGTTTTCTTTATACTTTGGTTTAGTACTATATTACAGAATTGTGATTTGTTTGGATTCTTTCCTAGACATATGTATCATGCATAATTTATATATATGTGCTCTATTTGTTTATTACTTTTGTTATTTACTTACTGTATGTTTTACTGCTTCCGTTATTGCTATCAATTTACTTCCGTTTTGTTACTCTACCAATGAGGGCATAGTTTCTCCACTATCACACCCAAGGCCCTCGCTACTATTCGGAATCCTCTAGTATTCGAGGAAATTCACTTGAGTCCATGTGACCGACTGGGTATGGGCCACCTCCGGGCGGCTTCTGAAACTGGGACATTACAAAGTGGTATTAGAGGGTTTCTTTTCTTCTTGACTTACTGTTTAGAGCCTATATCCAGAAATAGGAAGGAAATAGGTACTTGGTAATAAGTTGTGCACGGGAGTAGCTAACCCGTGTACAGGGAAAATCCAATTTACCTCATTATTTAAATTTTTATGGTTTTGCAATTTTACAATTGATTTGATTTCACCATTGGGTGATTCACATGTTTAGTGTTGTTATCAATGATAATATTGTGGTTCTATTTCTATTACAACCCGATGAGATAATGGTATGTCATCTCATGCATCATATAGGCACTTGTTAGAATTCACATTTCATGCATTCCTACCATGCCATTTAGGGTGAATTAGTGATTTCATGTTGTTGTGATAGATGTTGATCTAGATATGCATGCTGTTATGATAGATGTTTTGATAGAATACCTACTTTTGATAGGGTATTGATTTGTGTAAAGTTTGTTTAAATTAATGACAAACATTGGTTCTTGGGGTGTTATGGGACCTCATGGATCATAATTTGGTGGATCATTGCCTTGTTTTTCTTGTATATGACATGTATAAGATTCTAATCTTTGATTCGCGAGGAGTATGGGCCCTCACGGATCAGAATTTGGCACTTTAATGTTTGTTTCAGTGTTTTTCTAGGTTCAGGAGTAGTTTCTGAGGTTTACTATCCGAAAAAACCTAGAATACGTGGCGTGAAATGATAAATACACACCATGTGTCCTTCTGTTTGGGAAGGAACTATTTTTCTTGAGTACATGTCATATACTATATATACATTTCATTTAGTCTCTAACCATGTCACGGGCTATGTGGGTAGAGACATGGGGTTGGGAAATCTTGGTGGGACACACCATGTACTGGATGTATACATTGTTTTGGGTAGACCATGTGTCCACTCGTGTGACTAACGACACGGATGGATAAAACTTAAGTTATACACGTCGTTTCAAGCTTGAACACGTCGTGTAGTGTAACACATGTATCCAGCCATGTAGAGAACAACAGGGGTCGATAAAATCCTTAAATTACATGTTGTTTCTATCTAGAACACACCATGTAGAGTGAGATGTGTAACCGGCCGTGTGACAAAAAACATAGGTCGGTGAATTTCGTCCAGTACATGTTGTGTCTAGCACTAACATGTCGTGTAGTCTTAATCTAGGAAAACCGTGTGGCCTATCCATGTAGAAGAACTCATGTTGGGAAAGAGGATTCAAGTACACACTGTGTGTTAGGACAACACATCGTGTGTATGGGGTGTTACATGACCTGGGTTGGAAAAAGTACACACCCATGTGAAGGCTTAAGGGAACATGCCATGTAGGCATTATACACACCGTGTATCCATGTTTTGAAAAACTTGAATGATTTATTTCTCTCGTTCCCTTCTTACACTTCTAAGTTTCAGTCCCTGTTAATCTTGACCTAAGGTGTGTGATTGACCTTGCAGAGTCATGCCACTGAGAGGTCCTCCGGTTGTTCGCCAGTTGCAGGGTAGTGATCAGACACCAGACATGGCTGATCAGGGACTACCAACAGATCCTCTAGTTATTCCAGTCTTGGAACCAACCTTCATTTAGGACACAGGTGCAAATGCACAGTTTCAAGATGGTTTTATGAGGTTCGTGCAGACATTCCATGAAGTACCGCATCCTTCTCCATCTATGGCAGAGCTGAGGTGGGTTTTCCAGTAGCAGCATCCTCCTATCTTCATAGGGGATAGAGGACCTCAGGCTGTAGATTCATAGTTTGAAGCCATGCTTTCTATCTTCAAGCATATGGAGATGCCCCCAGATAGGAGAGTAAAGCTTTCTATGTACATGCTTCGGGATTCCTCCAACAGATGGTGGGATGTGATCTTATAGGCGGGATACCAATAGGTTATGGTGTGGGATGAGTTCTAGCGTGTCTTCTATGACTACTTCTATCTGGATACTTTGAGGGCCTATCGATCCCAAGAGTTCATGATCCTGGAGCAGGGTACTCTTTCTGTTATAGAGTATTCGTCTTGATTTATAGATTTGCAACGCTTCACGCCCATCCTAGGAGGTGATGAGTTATTCTTAGTAAGGAATTTTTAGGATGGTCTCAGGAACGACATATGATCTCAAGTGAAAATCTTTAGGTTGAATTCCATCACTTTTATAGTCAACTAGGTGTTGATCAAGGAGCACAATATGAGGGATTATGGAGTTTTGAGCCAGGTCGGCTCGACATCCGGGGTTGGTATCCCTCCTACTGATAGCAGGAAGTGTCACAGGGAGTCTATAAATAGAGATCCAAGGAGGCAAGAGACATCTTCTGGTAGCCAGGTAGTGTGCTACCAGTGTGGGAAGAGCATGCATACAAGGACACATTTCCTGAGAGACCCATTGGAGTGTCGATCTTGCGGTAAGATGGGTCATCTTCAGCGCTTCTGTCATATCTTCTCACCAGTAGTTGGTGATAGTGGTTCTTTTATGACTCCTCGTTCGGGAGCAGCACCACCAGTTTCTCACCAGTCTGGGAACTAGAGTTCTTCTTACCATTCAGGCTGAGGTGGAGGTCGCGGATATGGTAGTCATTCATCAGGCTTTCAACGACAATAGTTTGGATCAGCTCAGATTGTTCAGGTAGGGTCACAGTTCTGCGGTACAAGTCAGACTTTTGTAGTGGAGCAGACCCAATAGGAGCAGGATCCCAGACCCTCTACAGTTCAAGGTAGGACCCTAGTTGCCTCAGTTTTAGCTTCTGCTCTTTTCAATATAGGGGCTTCCCATAGCTTTATATCTATTTCTATTATGGAGATCTTTGGGATATGTATCTTTTCTTCTACTGATATCTTGACTCTAGACACTCTGCTGGGGACTAGAACGACTAGTGTACGTCAGTGCAATGAGTGACCTCTAGAGGTTGGTGGGTGTCACTTCTTTTGGGACCTCTATGTCCTAGAGATGATGGGTTATGATGTCATTCTCAGAATAGACTGCATAGTTCTCTTCTAGGCTATTCTCAACTTCTATCATTGTAGGGTGAGTTTCACATCACCAGAGGGTAGATTGTTTCTTCATAAGGGCGAATGGGATGTTCAGGTGAGTAGAGCGGGACACGAGCATCATGGATTGGGGAGAGTTACATCCCATATTGATAGTATATATCTGGATAACCATGGAAATTCATAGATGTACTTCCCTCCAGTGTTTGATCATTTCAAGGAAGTCTTTCTAGATGACTTTTATGGTTTGCCTCTGGAGAGAGAGGTGGACTTTTCAATTGAGCTTGTGTTGGGAGCAGCACTAGTGTCCATTCCTCCTTATAGGATGGCTACACTTGAGTTACAGAAGATCAAGAAGCAGTTGGAGGAGTTGTAGGAAAAGGGTTTCATCTGACCCAGTACTTCTCCTTGGGTTTCACCTATCCTATTTGTGAAAAAAGAGGATGTTACCCTCATACTGTGTGTGGATTATCGAAAGTTGAACCAGTTGATGATCAAGAACTAATGTCCCTTTCTGAGGATTTATGATCTCTTCGATCAGTTTGAATATTGACTTGAGATCTGGTTACCATCAGTTGCACATTATACCATCATATGTACCTCTTACAGCCTTCTAGAGTAGTTATTGTCTATACGAGAATGTGGTTATGCCGTTCGGTCTCACGAATGTGCTGGCAGTTTTCATAGCACTGATGAACCAAGTGTTCCATCCATACTTGGATTATTTCATGGTAATATTCGTGGATAATATCTTGGTGTACTCTCACACTCGACATGACCATGCCACACATCTTAAGATCATTTTGAGTACATTGAGAGAGCATCGGTTATTTTTTAAGCTCTTAAAATGACACATTTGGATGGACCAGATTCACTTCTTGGGTCATGTTATCTCAGAGACAGGAGTATCAGTAGACCCAGAGAAAGTGAGAGCTATAGTTTCTTAGGAGAATCCAAAGAACTTATTTGAGGTACGAAGTTTTCTAGTGCTGGTTGGTTACTACAGGAATTTCATACAAAACTTTTCATGCTTAATAGCACCACTGATGGGTTTGACTAAGAAGGGTGTGAAGTACTTGGGTCAGATTCTTGTGAGTCAACCTTTCAAAAGCTAAAAGATAGGTTGACTTCATCACTGATACTAGTATTTCTAGAGTCGAGTAAGAGCTATACTATGTAATGTGATGCAGCAGGTATTGGACTGGGAGCTATGCTTATGGGGGGAAAGGATTCATTGTGTATGGGTCTTGGCAGTTGAGGCCACATGAGAGGAATTACCCAACGCATGATCTTGAGCTGGCTGCAGTAGTTCATGCTTTATATTATTGGAGACATTATCTTTTGGGATAGAATTTTATGGTTTTCACTGACCACAAAAGTCTCAAGTATATCTTCACACAGTGTGACCTAAATTTGAGACAGCAAAGGTGGGTTGAGTACCTTCAGTCCTTTGACTTCGAGCTTGTCTATACACATGGGAAAGGAAACATTGTGGTTGATGTGATAATCAGGAGGACTCAGATACAGGAAGTTTAAGAGTCTATCAGTGAGTGGAAGCTCATGGATCTATTCTCTAATATGCATTTAGAGGTGCACGAAAGACAGGGGCAGACGTTTATATCTTTTGTAGTTGTTGCATCTACTCTTCTTGATAGAGTGTGAATGAGGAATTTGTTAGATTCAGAATACCTAGTCCTACAGGAGAGTGTGTCAGGAGAGGACCCTATTCCTATATGGATAGTAGGCAAGGATTAGATCTTTCATTTTCATGGGCGCTTATGGGTTCCAGATGACATACGCGAGGAGCTGATGCGGGACTTTCATTCCTCAGGTCGGGCAGTTCATCCTGGTGTCACCAAGATGTATCATGATTTACACCATTAGTATTGGTGGACAAGTATGAAGAGAGATGTTGTTGGTTTTTTCATGAGGTGTTCCACCTATCAGTAGGTGAAGGTGGAGCATCAACGACCAGTAGGGTTTTTGCAGCAGTTACCCATTCCCGAGTGGAAATGGAATGATATCACGATGGAATTTGTGATAGGTTTTCTGAGGTTGCCTCAAGGGAATAATGAAGTATGGGTTTTCATTGATAGACTCAAGAAGGTTTCTCACTTCTTTTCTATCAAGGAGACCTTCAGTGTTGATGATCTTGGAAGGGTGTACATCTAAGATATTGTATGTTTACATGGAGTAACACACTCCATTATTTTAGACAGGGGTGCATGTTTTACTTCTCGGGTCTGGTTGGGATTAAAAAAGGCTTAGGGTACATAGGTACTTCTGAGTATAGCTTACCATCCCCAAATAGATGGCTATTCCAAGTGTACAATTCAGGTTCTTGAGGACATGCTTCGAGCATGCATCTTGGATTTTGGATGTTCTTGGGAGAAGCCATACCTCTTGTGTAGTTTTCCTATAATAATATTTTTCAAGCAACTATTCAGATGGAACCTTATGAGGATTTGTACGATAGTCTATTCCGATCACCCTTATGTTGGCTGGAGGCAGAAGAGGCAACTATGCTGGGACCTCATCTTGTCCAGAAGACCACAGAGCAGATAGAGTTGATTCGGAAGAGGATGGCTACTGCAAAGTCAAGATAGAAGTCTTATGTTGATCGGTGGAGATGACCTCTGGAGTTAGAGGTCGGAGATCAGGTTTTCCTATATGTCACACCGAGGTTGGGACACAGAAGGATTAGAATACAGGGTAAGCTTTCACTGAGGTACGTCAAACCGTTTGAGGTTTTGGAGATAGTCGGGTTAGTTGCCTATCAGTTGCAGTTACCTCATAGGTATCAGGATATGCATGATGTCTTCCATGTCTCTTAGCTTCGATGATACTTCTCATACCCATATCATGTTTTCCAACCTGAGGAAGTTGAGTTAAAGGTGGATGCATCATTCAAGGAGCATCATATCTGGATTGTTTATCAAGGTGAAAAGGTTATCCATGGCCGGTTTATTCCTCTGGTACGAGTGCAATGGTAGCATGGGAAAGTATAGGATGATACCTAGGATAGATAGGCTGATGTACGATTGCAGTGTCCAGAAATTTTCGAGGATTATTTTTCTATGCCCCCTTTCTAAGGAAATTCAAGGAAGAATTTCTTTAAGGGGAAAGTTTGTAAGAACCTGGATCTTCTTTTCATGTATGAATCTTGCTTTCTAGTTGTTTTTGAGAAAATAGGGGTTTCTAGAAATTTCTAGAGTACACTCCATGTACTTATAAGTACATGTCGTGTACTCAGTTGCAACGTGTATCCATGTGTTGGCTGTGTAACAGCCGAGCACATAGTTGTGTGTGCTGACCTGGAGACCGCCTAAAGTGGGGGATGAAAAAGGCTAGTACACATCGTGTACTTTTAAAATACATGTTGTGTACTTTATTTTTTTCATTAAATAGACTGGGGTCACATGTAATCGACAGAACCCTTTTTCTCTTCGTTTGTCTCCTCTAGGAGTGACCGTGCAGCCGTGGATCTTCTCCAAGCTCCTGACTCATCGTTCGTTCTCTGATTTGACCGTCGTCTATTGCATTGAAATCTCATCGATGAGTTCTCCCTTATTCTTGAACATCATCTCCAGATTTCTCCTCTCTCTCAAGTTATCATCAATTGAATGTTTTAGACATTTTTATAGATCTACCACATTATAGGTCAATTTAAGGTTCGACACCAGAGTACATCGATCATACAATTCCAAGGTTGGTGGTTTGTGCCTTTCTGTAGTTATTCTTGGAGTTATATGTGAAAAAGTGACCAATACCCTAGTTTAGGGTATTAGGTGTTTATGGTTTTTAGCTCTGTTTTTGCCTTCTATGCCTTATTTGTTTAGATAGAGGTTAATTGTGTATGAATAGGGTTAATATTTCCATACTATGGATTTTTTTCCCATGTTGCTTGTTTTGACCATTTGGTCTAGCTTTTCATGTTTGGTTGTTTACCTTCCAAGCCTAGTACTGTTAGGATGGAGTGATTATTATCTGACATGCTATGATATTTTGTAGATTCTTTAGCCAAGTAGTTATTGAGGTTTACTTTGGATGCCATGTATTGTTTATGAAAGATTGACTTACACTAGGTCGTGAGAACCAGGTGTAGTAGATCATAGGGAGAATGGACGTTGAGGGCTTCTCTAGAGTGTCGGTTTTACTATTAAGTTGCGAGACCATAGGGGGGTGGATGTTGAGTGCTCCCTCAAAGTGTCTGTAGTTACTTGGTGTGGTCCACAGGTAGAATTGGATGTTTATTTCTTCCTTAGAGTGCCTATTAGTTACCGATACGATACTATTGGGGGAATTGACGGTGAGTGCTACCTCAGAGAGTCTGTGCTAAAGTTGAACCAGAGGGGTTAGACTGTGTGTACTTCCCAGAGGGTTGCTTGTGTTTTTCTTGGTTGGACCAGAGGGGTTAGGCTGTGAGTACTTCCCAGAGGGTTACCTTTTGTGATTATCTTCTTACTTGATATGTGTAATTGAATGCAATTTAACTGTAATATTGTTTACTACTGATTACTTCCTTGTTTATAGCTTCTTTTTGCTTATTGCCTTCCATATATATTCACTGACTATTAGGCACAGATCTTTGGGTGGTTGCCTATTGGGATTCGTCTCACACCCTGTTTGGGTCATGATTTTGGGCCCAAACAGATTATATTGTTTCAGGTCTAGATAAGGTAAAGCGCCCTTCTACTTCAGGTACTTGATTGTTGTGGAGGTGGAGAGCATGGGACCAAGCTAAGGCTTGAGATGGTGAGGAGTTGTTTACTTGTTTTCTTTGTACTTTGGTTTAGTATTGTATTCCAGTATTGTGATCTATTTGGATACTTTCCTAGACTTATGTATCATGCTTCATTTATATATGTGTGCTCCAGTTGTTTATTACTTCTGTTGTTTACTTACTGCATGTTTTACTACTTCTGCTATTTCTATCTGTTTACTTCTGATGTGTTACTCTGCCAATGATGGAATAGTTTCCCCACTATCACACCCAAGGCCCTCACTGCTAGTCAGCAACCTCTGGCATTTGGGAAAATTCGCTTGAGGCAATATGACCAACCGGGTATGGGGCACCTCTGGGAAGCTTCTGGAATCGGGACGTTACAGTTGATGAGAAACCAAATGGGATGAAAACTAGAGTAAATGATATTTGGATTATGCCTAATCATTTATCAAGATATATAATTAATAACTTTCACTATAAAAAATTATGACTCACCAAAGAAGATAAGGATAGGGTTTGTGAGAGTTTGGGTGTTGTATACAATCAAGGAAATAATATTTAGTTTCTTATATGTTGAGAATGTGAGAAGAATCATTGAGGTGGATGTCTTAAAGGAAGAGGAAGATGTTTTTGAGGGTATAAAAGAAGAAAAATAGCAAGTAATTATAGAGTAAAAATGAAAATTTTGGTTAATGAAATAGATTAGAATAATTTTCTCCCTAAGATATCATCTACGATTAAATGTTTCAAATGTAAAAAGTATGTTCATTATGAAAATTGATGTCCTAAGGAGAAAAATAATGAAGAGAATCAGAAAAGTGGTATGATTAATGGCCATATTGATAATGAGGATGAGAATAAAAATGAAACATGAAAGGTATGGGTTGTTCTAAGAGTATTGTTTATTTTAAACATGAGAATTATGATTAAATTGAGTTTGATGAATGTTAGGAAATGATTCAGATTTCATATTGTAAGAAAGATGTATTTAGTAATAAGATTGTTAATCCTAGTAAAAAGTTTGATAAGGGATTGGGATGTTGGAAGTGTTTATGTATTGTAATTTAATAATTATGGTATATGAATCATAAAATATATAAGTATTGTTCGGTATAATTTTATTGTTATGGATTTCCAAATATATGTTGAATGGTGCTAATGACCTAGAAATTTAATCTAATAGAAAGTTGATATTTTTATTAATAGAAGATAACCCTTAATATTTTCTTAATGCTAAGAAAATGGTGTTTAGTTTGGGTAAAGATACGATTGATATGAATAAAGTAAATTGGCTAGTACTTATGACCTTGGAACTGATTAATGATTTATAGAAAAATTGGTTTATGTTTTCATTAATTCAGTTTATAGCATTATGGATTTACAAAATATATTCAATAATATGTGGTTTTGTTCAAGTAATGAAAAAGTATGTATTTTTTCATTAATGTTTTATTGCAATCCTGATTATTACCATGATTCAATAAAATATATGACTATGGTATTCTCATATTTGGTATGTGAAAATAAAGAGATACATTATGATATATAGGGGATTAATGTTAAGTTTATTTTTAGAGATTTAGTGGTTTTATTTAAAAAAATTTAATTTTGGAAGGTTTATAAGGTTAACCATTTATGGATTGGTTTATATTGAATTGTGGATGAGGTTTTAGTGATTAATGTATTATTTCACAGTATGATGATTCATGCATACCTATGTCAACTGTTTTGCTTTTAATAATAACTAGGGATATAAGGAATGACTTATCATTCTTTTATAGAACTTATTTAGTGCTTTAGTCATGTAAAATTTATCTCTTAGAGTAATAGATATAGTATAAATTGATCATGGCGCAACCAAAGGATAAGATTGTACTTACAAATTTGAATGAAATAAAATAATTATATCTTCTCATAAAAATTCCCCAAAATTAAGAAAAGGATATTGAAATAAAATAATTTCTTATTATTATCATTTTTGATGACATAAATGACCTTTTTCACACCTCTTTGATATATGACTTTGTGGTCATTAACTTTCTCCATACCATGTTCTCTATCACTCTCCATTAGTATTTGGGTGTTAGTTTTCTCTACTATGTCCATGTTATTACTTCCTAATTATGTTCTCCTATTTGGAAACCAAGTATATTTTATTCCAGATGACCTCCGTACATCCCTTTCTCTATTTTCAAGATGAATTCTGATTAACCCATTTTACAATGTGGGTTTCCCACAATGGTATTTTCAAATGTTAAACCCTTGATTACTGAGAACAAGTTCAAATTCTGAGAAAGAAATTCATTTAAGGGGGTATAATGTAGCACCCTAACATTTTTTGAAATATTTTTTTCATATGAATTTAATCTTTTTGATATTTTTTATTACATTAAAAACTGAGTATAGATTCTTTTACACGTAACACTAAGTTTAAATGAAACATGGCGTACTATTAAAATATTATTATATTATAGTTATCACCTAGCTGTAGGAATGGTGAGTATAAATAGGATTATAAAATTTATAAAAATTTATGGTTTAAACACATAAATATATATATATATATATATATATATAATTATTTATTGTCCATTAAATTAGAAATGAAAATAAAAACTGTTTGAAGATAAAGAAAATCTTTTTTAAAAAGACTATTTTTATGAAAAAAAAAATTATTTTCCCTAAATAAATTAAACAAGAAAATTTTGGTGAATGATTTTAATGAAATATATATATATATATATTAAATAAATTTTCTATCATTCATATTATGTTTTTTATAGACAATAGATAATAATAAATCCAATTTTATGCTTGAAAATTGTATTTTTCTAAAAAGCATTTTTTTCCTTTTATACACTTATTTTAAAACTAACATTTGAAACTTTTAGAAAATTTACTTTTAAATAATAACTTTTTTTAATCATAATTTAAAAATTATATTAGGGTTAATTTTTATAATTTTCTGAGAAGATAAATTTTTGGATGAATAATAAAAATTACTAATTTTAATTAACAATTGTCATTTATTTTAATGCTTTTAAAAACATAAAAATTGTTTTAGTATGGTTTTAAAAGAAAAAAATAGTTAAATTATATATCTATTAATAAAATTTATGTCATTTTAATCATTTTCATATTGAATTTTTATATAAAAACTCATTAATATTTTGACCATTTTCTCTTGGAAAACCCGCTTTCTCGCCATATATTTAGAATTAATTTTAAATTAAATTTTTTCACTTATATGAACTTAATTTAGAAAAATGGATTCCATATTTAGAATTATAATAATATATATTATCAAATATTGTCAACTTAATTTTTTACCAAAGTGAATAGTAAAAATAGTAAAAAATATTTACCATGAGTAGGGTAAAAATGGGTTTATCGAGGGTTAAACAAAAAAGATAAGGGTTAAAAATGACCTAAAACTTATAAAACACCCATTTTATGTTCATATTTAGATCTTATCACTTATAGGTTCGACAAAGAACCATTTTTATCCTTTTTCATGTGAAAAACATTGGTACACCATTTTCTTTTCAAAAATTTGAAGAGTGTCACTCACCTTTGTTATAAAAGGACACCCCTTATCCTCTTCAATTCACACTTATAAAACCAATTGATTCAGAACATACATACAAAAATAACTTATTTATTTCCCTCTTCTCATCCTATAAGTCTTATTTTGGTTATAAATCTAACCTAATGTGCCTTTTGGTGCGAACTAAAAAAAGATGTCAGAAAAATGTTTAGCATCCCTAATCAAGTCTTTTATTTTATTTATTCCTCCACATCCTTCAATTATTATTAATCATGATGATATAATAACCCAAACATATTCCATATACTTATATTTTATTATCTTAATGGCATAAACTAAATACTTCCTCTCTTCTATCAATTGGGTTACGAAATCACCATTCGTGTGTACGGTGGACTACCCCCTCACGAGCCGATATTATTTTTTCAATCACCACCTATCACAAATGGATATAATGATTTATTTATTTTTTATATATGATATTTATGATATTATTATTCTTTTATAATCATTATATCATATGTTAATTCTTAATTTCTATTCTTTGTGAATACGATAACGTCGTTCATGTGTACGGCGTATTCCCACCTCACGAAGCGATGTAAATCATTCACGATTTACATTAAAGGTAATGAGGAAGGTTTTAATTAACATATGTTATATATAGGGCATAAAAATTATTATTTAACAGTAATATATTATTTTTCTTTCTTTCTTTCTTTCCATCGGGAAAATGGAAACAATATTTATGCATACGTACAGCCTATCGTCTCCATGAATAATGTATTTCATTTTCTATCTCTAAATTTTATGGATCACTATAAATACATGTATAATGAATATATATTATATTTATATCATTTTTAATATTATGGATAATAATTAACCATCATCAAAGTAATAGGACCAAAAAAATGAAAACATACATGAAAAACAAAACAGTTATTACCAGAAACATGACTTTAACAAGGAATTGTTGATAAACAGGTAATAAAAGGTCATAAGTAAATAATATATGGTATAATATATATATATATGGTTATATAATATATTTATAATTAACTTATATCTATTATACATGAGTTTTTAATGTGTATGAAGGAATTTGAGACTTATGGTATGGGATTTCTGTATCGCTTTTATTTTTTTGTAAGACACATTCCATATTCACCATGTGTTTATTTTATGTGGTGTATATAATTACCATGAATATATTTTATGATTATTATCTTTAAATTTATAGTTATTTACATATCCATTCTATTATCTCTCTTTTTTTGTTTTAGGATCAAAAGTTACCAAAGCGGTAAGGGATTTTTGTCTCAATTTCCCTTTGTGGGACGTATATTATGTTATGAACCTATATTATTTTATGAGGTGTATATACAGCCCCATTTCCATATAATATCATGAATTTATGTATTCTAATTAGATTATAAGTTTAATTTAACTTCATTCTTTCATTGGAATTACGATTCAAAGTTACCAATGTGGTAATGGTTTTATGTTACAATCTCATCATTTATCGAGATTACTCATGATTATATTTCCAATGATGAAATATTACGGTCTATATCTCAAGAAACACATGTGTTTTCTTCTCATATGGTTATTACTTAATAATACATGTTTTCCATTCATTTTTATCTCATTATGTACTCAATATTTCAAACTATTGTTTTTAATAAAAATCATCATTATTTCCCTCTTCAGTCAAAAATTCATTTTCTTCCAAAATAATGTTTTCTAAAAATGTTTTGAAATCCTAAAAATAATTTATTGAAGACATTTTTAACCATTTTTTAACTTTTTGTAAAAAAATTAAATTATTCTTCATGTAATTTTCCAAAAAATTCTCATTTTTATTTTACAAAAAAAAATGTGAAATGAATATTTATTTTATCATGTACATCATGAATAGAATTTCCTGTCATCATGACCAAATAATTGTTTTAGAAATTCCTTTATAAGTTTAAATTTTTATTTTCAAATAAAATAATTTCCAAAAAAATTATGAATTTTTAGTTTTAAAAATTTATTTTCAAAATAGAAAGGATATTTTCCTTAGGTAATTTTTTAAATTATTGTTAAAGCTTAAATTATAAGATTCAAAGATTATTTTTAATGAAAAGAATTTTTAAAATGTTTTATGTTTTAAAAAGGTGTTTTTTTAGTGGAAAGGCTATATTCTTAAATAAATATTCCAAGTGATCTTTTAAAATCATTTTCCATATAATATGACATCCTTTGATGTTACTTATACTTTATTAATGATAACATTGAATAATATTATCCTTATTATTTTTTGGATGGATAATTTTTATGTTGATGAAATTTTTATAAAACTCCTTAGTTTTTCATGGGTTATTCTATGGCGAATTGATTAAATGTTTATAAAACCTATTTTTTTACATGGGTTATGATGTGATAATATGATGAATGTTTAATGATATTATAGGATACATAATTATGATTTTTATTATGAGATGGGTGAGACCTATATATACCCATAATTAATTGGATAAATATTTATATCTCATGATATAAAAATGGGAAACAAGTCGATGGGTTTGATCCACTATGGGAAATAGGTGCATCCTAATAAACTATAAGAAAGAGGTGTATCCTGATCCACGATGGAAAATAGGTGATAATAATTGATCTACTATGTTGATGGTCTTGGTATCTAAACATGAAATATGAAATGGATTATCTATATTTCTGATGGTGCTACACTTTTATGAAATGAGATTATGGTTAATGATTGATTTATGATAATTTCTCACTCTTATGGGCCATGTTTTCTAAAATGAAAAATTTTTATGCTGTGAATCATGTTTATAATCTATGAAAGGTTTTGTATGAACTTACTATGTTATGTTAATGATCACATACCCTTATTTTATCTTATTATTTCATATGATCGTTGATTTATATCTCATATGCTTACCCTTACTAAGCATCTGGTCTAAACTTTTCTTATGTTTCCTTCCCTAGGTTATGAATAATGGTTTAGGTAGGGTATTTATAATAGGATTAATATGTGAGAAGATATTTGTGGGATATTTTGAATATATTTCATGAAATAAGAAGATTTTGTTTCCAGTCTCCAAAGACATAAATCTATTTTATTCCTCAGACATGTATTTATGAAATGTATTGAATATTAATATAAAAAGATGTGATATTTATGTATAAAATCATTGGTATATATATCACATTTCCCTCTTCTAAACCTTATCCTCCTCTATCATATCAACCCTATGATGATCAACCAGATCAACTTGTTGAACCTTAACTGCTTGAGCCACATGCAGATGACATCCAAGAGACATAGTTCAAAGAAATAAGAATTTCCTAAGCCCAATAGTATGGAATTTTATTCAGATTCATTTTAATTCACTTTATTCATTTTAACCTTTCCAAAAAAACCCAACTCAAATAGGAACACAAGTCATCATGATGCATGTATCTCTCCTAATTCTCTACCCTGAAAACAGGTTCACCTCACTTAGTCGTTCAATAATCTCAAAGTCCATGCACTAGATCTTGGGGGGACTAAAATCTCATATCCTAGCCAGTACCCTATCCTATGTCCTGAACCAAGGTCAATTGTAATTATTTCCATACTAATCCATACAATTATTATTTTAGCTAACTCTAAACTATATCCTATCTATAAACCAGCAGCCTCTAATACCACTTTATCATGACCTCCTCCCACCAAATATACCAAAATCAGGGGGGGAGATAATTATTCCTGATTCCCACCTCCAGTAATCCCTAGGTAGGAGACTATCACCAATGGTATAAAAATATCATTAAATGGGAGGTATTTCCCTATATAATAATATAGGATTGGGAGATAAGATGAATCATCCACAATAAATTCCATGAAAAAAATAAAAAAACAAAAAAATACCATAATGCATGTATAAATAAAACTGATATAGATAAAATTCTTTAAAATTAAATCCCAAAAATCAAAGATAAAGTATCACACTACAACTATACAAAAAGTAAGAAGCTAGTACTATCCATAAATATCCATGTAATTTTCCTAGCAACCATAGAATCAATTTACATATGTAGGTTGAGCATACAATTATACTCAATAGGGAAAATAAAGTCTCTTATAGACATGTGAAAAAATCATACTAATCCAACAGTGATCAAACATCAGAACTAACAGCACCTAAATAGGTCAAATGTATATCCCAACCTCCCCAAGGCATGCTCACCAAATAACAAAATCCAAATATAACAATATAATAATAAGAACACCAATAAAGGTTACCCCACACCGCTTTCCCACTAATTTTTCACTCTCACACCCACAATCCACAATTCATATTTTTTGTGTACTTTCTAATGACAGTTTTAAGGGAAAGTTTGAACCCAAAAATAAACCACCACATTCAACATTCAACTCATCAAGAAAATAAAATGCATCTCCTGTCCACATTTCAAGAACCGCGACTATGAATGTTCAAAATTCAAAATCAAAAACCAAACTGATATCGACCCACGTGTCGCGGTGTGCCACCTGAGAAACCAACCATCGGTCAACTCACCGCCATCATCACATCGCCAAAAAAACACCATCACCACCATCACATCATCACGTTACCATGGGCATCACCCTCATCATCTCATCGTCGTCGGCCTCTCCGACGTCCATCGCCAGAAACACCGTCGTCGCCTGAACCCGAAACTGTTGTCGTCGTTGTCCACCACCTGCAACACCGTCACCGCCTGAACCAGAAACCATCATCACCATTGTTAACTCCCACATAAATACTATCGTCAACTCCAAACCACCATCACCAACATCATCGTCGTTCAAACACCATCGAGCAAGGATTGCGACTCCTAGAATGTCGAACCCACTCGAACAGCACCTCCCAAAGCTCCTGTGAAAACACCTTGCCAGACCGACTCGGGGAGGAGAGATGGACACAGAACTAGAGCAGAGTAAGAGTAGAAAGGATCCTTCACAGAGAGTCTTGATATTTTCCGACACCGCCCAACCAAACTGAGAACCCACTGCTTCCTGAACACAAGTCGGGCCACCTAGAATCCCCCCCCCCCCACCGCAACGTACAACCCAACCCAGAGCCTCTTGGAAGCCAACGCACCCAACTGACCAGGAAGAGCGCAGTGGACCCAGAGACCAGAGAGGAGTATGAGTGAACGGAACCTCCAAATCGATCCATGACCAAGCAAGCACCAACATACTCACCAAAAACAGCATCAATGAACCTTCACCAGCAAAACTCACCACGCCATCGAAATATCCATCATAAACTGATCTACAACTCAAAACCACCATAGAATGAGGAAGAATAAAACGGGATTGCAACCCTAAACGAGAACGGGACTGAAAACTTAGGAAGAAAAGGTGAAAGGGAAAATCAAAGAAGGGCTGGGGATGAAACCCTAAACAAAAAAGGAAACAACAGCGAGGGAATAAAACCCTAGGAAGAGGAAAGAAGAACATTGAAGTCGAGAGGGAACATCGGAGAATGGAACCCTAGGAAGAAGGAAGAAGATTGCTCCAGGTATCTCATCGGGAGAATAGATGTCGGAAGATCACTCCATCGTTGGAGGAGGAAGATGATGAAGAAGAGAGAAATGTGATTGGGAGAGCGCTCTGGGAGAGAATGGGTCCATCTCACCTTTTCTCTCACACCCCATCGTCATATATCATGGATCTCCCGTATCTTATGAATAACATATACCAACTCCCCACAGCACAATAACATCACATCATGCCCATAGACACCTGGCCCACCACCCCATAGTATGATTACATCGCATCTCATCCAAATACACTTGGGTCATCACATCACAACCACTTCCATAACCAGACTAGTAGGGTATCATGAACATGAAGGACTTCAAATCTCATGCCATATTATTACCATGAATGACCCCCACCACAAGCCACACCACAACATGTTCATATCACATATCGCTAGAAGACAACTAGTCCATCTCCTAGTGCACTAACAGACCTCCAATCATCAAATCCTATGCATATATACTCTCTTGGAAGATAAAGAGAGAAAAATCGGGTAACCATCCATCCATCCCCATCATAGAGATGTGGAAAAAACACCCCATGTGAAAATATGGGTGTTGGCACATAATTATCTACATGGATGGGGTGTATATAAAAAACACAAGGAATATAAAAATATATACATATATCCACCCACAATCCAAACCTATGGGTTTACAAAAAGACATTGACCAACTCAAAACACTGCCACTTTCATTGCCACCACAAAATACATAACACCACACAAGCCAGAAGCCACATTTCAAATTTCCAACCAATCCCATTTTCCAGCCCATTCATTTCATTATTTTCCATCAACCACATTTAACCACACATCCCATTATTTAATTTTTTTCATTAGACATTTATATCCCATTAAAAAAACCAAACCCAAAATATTTCAATCATTATTAAATAATTATTCTATCATTACTCAGGCTTCTAGAACAATATAACCATACATCAAAACTGACTCATTATTCCCACAAAACCATCACCTTTCCACCCCACTAGCATGGAAAAGAAAACCATCACCTCACCACCCTAAAATGAAAATAAAACAAACCATCACATCACCACCCCCAAAAGCATATCCAAGAAAACCATAACCTCACTATCCCAAAAACACAGCCAAACAACCATCACCTCATCGCCCCAAAAGCATGGCCAAACATCCATAAACTTTCCACCCCAAAATAATATCCAAACAAACCACACATCACCCCACACTATATCGCAACCACACATCACTACCCTATAGCACAGCCACACATCAAATATCTTCTTACAAATTTAACAAAGGAGTTTTATCACATTTCACATTATTTTAGGGGAGTTATCACACATTCCATAAATCAAAGAGAAACCATTTTATTAACCAAATATAAGGGTTATCCAATTTCTATTTTAGGTTGATATCACAATAAATGCATAACAAGGTCTCTACAACACATATCAAATCAATGAAAAAAAATCCCCCAACGAACATAATTTTCAGTGGGTAATTTATCCCATACAATCACAATATCATAATAATGTCAAAGATGTAAAAGCATGAGAATCATTTCCCTTTACCACTTAAATTCTTATTAGATATATTTTTATATTTAATTAATCCATAAAAATAATCCCCCATAGATAAACAAGAGAAAACCCCACCCAAATGATACAGAACATGAGAAATAAAGGAATTTTCTACCGTAAAGAAGCTTTGTCCACTTGCTGCACACCACAAGGTGAAGAAGAAACACTTGAAAACTAAAAGTTCATAAAAAACCAAAGATCATCCTACACCATATCAAGGGTTATCAAAAACACAACCTAACACCCAATCTAAACCAAATTTGCACCCCCAAATTGGATTTCTAAAGAAGAATGGGAGAAAATCTATGGGGAGGATTGGAGAACTCACCATAGATTACTAATAGGAATCCATCAAAACTAATGTATCAAGGCAGGAGTAAGGGGATGAAGATCCTCTAAGAGACATATATGATTCTCCCAAAATAAGAGAGGAAAAGGGTATAGATGAATGAGGAGGGTTTTAACCAAAATACCTATTAGAAACCTATAACTTGACACTTTCATTTCATGTAACTCATTCATGATGTGAATTTCATGTATTATTATGAAAAAAACAAATTCCTCCAAAATTCACATTGCCTCGGCCTGATTTAACTACTCATCATGAATTACATTTATAAAATGAATATGTTTGTTGCATTATTCCATAATCTGACACAAATCGTGAATCATGTCAGCTACACAAGCTATGAAATGCCATTTAATGTTGTATAAACCTTTTATGATGTTAATATCACACAATAGCCATGCTTCACCTCCAACCACCATATAATCTCCTCATGACTCCTCTAAAAAACATTAACACCCAAAACTTAAAAGTGACAGATTGAGATGGCATGGTTCATTATAGTCTTGATTCCCAGGAAAAGTAATTTAGTGGTAATTTGATAATTTTTTAAAACACATGATTACGGGAAAATGACCTTTAAAATGTGATTGATTTTGAGATAATAATGATAAATATATGTTTATGGTATTGAATTGGTGAAGCCTAAATTGTTTAGTTGTTTGATAGTTTATATTATCTTTGATGGAGTTTAATTCATGTTTAGATTTATGGAATATATTTGATGACCTAAGATTTTATTTTCAGAATAATTCATGTTTTCATTAAGGTTTTATAGTGATTAAGGTATTAAAATATTTGGAATGTGCCACTAAGATCCACTTTATATTAGCTAGGGAATATAATGTTGATTTAGTGACCTTTATTCTAAATTTTTGGACTTTGAATTTGGTCTGAAATATTTTGGATGAGTCTTAATATTAACCATTTACAAAACGGATTATGTTGAATATTGGGAGATACTATTGAATTTTTATAGATTAATTTATTATATTGGATAAATTTTTTTATCCATTTTGGTTTTAGTAAAGGCAAGAGGAATATCTTCTTACTATTTTATAGAAATTACAATCTGTTTAAATTTAGTTTTAGTGCTTCAAGGAAAAAATCTTTTTTGGATATTAATTTCATGGATTAAGATATTATGTATAAATTGATCTAATAAAAACAAAAGGATGAAATTGTGTTTAAGAAATATAAATATATCAATTTTTTATATTTCCTTATATTCATAGATAGTAAAAAAATTATCAACTCTAGGAAAAGGATCTTAAAAAATGTTTTCTTAATACCTTTATTTTTTATGAACCAATGGTCCTTTCACCTTATAAATATTTTTGGTTATGTGGTATTTATCCTTATCTAGATCCCTCACTTTCCTATGATCAATTATCTCTATCACTCTATAATTTTTAATTCTTTTATTTCGTGTCAATAAATGTTCTCCTACTTGGAAAACTAGTTATGTGGTATTCAATATGACATTTGTACTTCCCTTTATCTATTATAAAGAGGATTTTTTTTTAACCATTTTTAGTATGAGGGTTTCCAAAAAGTTATTTTCAAATTTAAAACCCTTAACTTATAAGATCAAGATTAAATTATGAGGATACAATTTATTTAAGGGGGTATAATATAACACCTTGAGATTTTAAAAGAGAAACATCATGTTTGATAGAATATATGAAACAAAACAAAAAGATTAGAATAGAATAAAAAACCTAAAAAATTATGATATATTTATTTTTTAATAAATTCAATCTCTTATATAGCTTTTAATGCATGCAACATTGGGTTTAAATGAAATGTGATACTCTATTAAAAAATTTGTATTTGAATATGACCATCATAACCTGACCATTAATTTGGTGGGTATAAATAGTATTAACTAAATTATGAAAATTATATGGTTTACACATATATAAAATAAATTCAATGGATATATATTTATTATAAATAAAATAAGAATCATTTGAAATAAAATGAAATTTTTTCTGAAAACTGTATTTTTCTAAAGGACGGTTTAGTCACACTTTGCACACATAATTTAGATGTAGTTTTTAACAACTTTAGAAAATGTATTCTAAAAAATAAGATTAATTTTTTAGATATACATTTGAAAATTATAATCGGGGTGAATTTTTGAGAATTTTCTAAAAACATTAATTTTTTATAAATAGTGAAAAATATTGATTTCCATTGAAAATTTCATTTTTGTTTAAATTATTTAAAAAGTTATATTATAATTTAAATTATTTTCAAAGTAAAATTAGTTCAATTATATTAAAATTTAACTAATTTAGGTTATTTTAATCAATTTAATATTGAATTATGAAATTAAAACATTTTATACTTACGAGAATTTTCTCTTTGAAAAACCACTCTTTCTTTGTGTCTGTGGTTCAATTTTTAATTGAATTATACCATTTATATGAATTTAATTTGTAAAATGGAATAAATATTTGTAATATTAATGATTTATATTGTCTAATAAGGTCATCTTAATTTTTTAACATAAGTAATAGTTAAAACGGTAAAAAATAATTATTGTGGTTAAAGTAAAAATGGGTCTATCAGGTGTTAGACTAAGAAGATAATGGTTAAAGATAACATAAAACATATAAAAACCCCATTTTATGTTCATATTAATATATTATCACCTATAAGTTTCAATAATGACCAATTTTTTAGGATTGGAGAATGACAAAAACAAGGTTATCACTTTATCTTTTAAAAAATCCCATGTGTGTCTTCTCCCCCACTTATAAAAGGACACCCCCTCTCCTCCCTCTTTTACACTTTGAAAACACATTGTCTCAAACAAGACCTTAATAAATACCCTAATTAATTCCCTCCCTGCATTATAGAGTCATTAATTTGATTAGTAATCCCTCCTAATAATGCTTTAGGTATGAGCCTAAAGGATCTCTCGGAAGAAGAGGTAAAATTCTTATACGTGTGTATTTGTTTCAATTATTATTCCACATCCTTGAAACATTATTCAACTATGATAATATAGCAACACCACTATATCCTATATACTAATATTTTATTATGTTAATGTAATTATCTTGATCCATATCCACTTCCATCAAATAGGAAACGAAACCGTCAATCGTGTGTATACCAGACTATCACCTCACGTACTGATGTAGTTCGTTTTCCATCACCAAATTTCAAGTATAGATATAATGATGGACTTAAAATATTTATTTAGAATCCCACATATTAATTTTTATATAATTTCTAAATTAATTTAAAATTTTCTTTTTGAGGATGAGTAGTTTTAAATTACGGAAGTAAGAGTGAGGATCTAAGGGTTTGAAAATCCATAAATAGTTTTTTCAGACATGATTATGTTTTAGTGGAAGTCTCAAAGGTTTCATAAAGCACCAATATAAGCATGGTAATTCCAATATATTTTAATTAGATTCTTTTATAAATTCATTTTGTGTATATAATATACAATGTGAATGTGGTTCACAAGGTGCACCTCGCATTTAAAGGACGTGAAATCTCGGGGACTTGCCCCAAGGAAATCACCACATGTATATTTTACACATTGTGAATTTGGTTCACATCATATAATAGATACAAAAAATGAATATTATGGGTATCCTTTTTAAAAAAATTATTACATAGTCTTGGTCCCTCATTTCTCTTTACATGTAGGAGGGTTCCCATCTTGGCATTGCCTCCTCCTCTCTACTAGGGATCATGGGATCTCCTTAATCTAGTGTACAATATGAACCTCATCAGATGCATTCAAATCCACTTGGTAAGTTCTTAACTTTTCTTTATTCCTTATTCTATATATCTCTCCATTTTTATCGTTGTTTTGGTGTGAGTTAATTTGCCCTATTTTTAGGGTGTTTGTCCATTTTTTTGATTTATCTTGAACCAACTCAAATAATGACCCGATATTGGATGAGTGGACCATACCAATAATGAAGTAGGTGGTCTATGGATTTTCCCTCAAAGTCTATTCATTTTATATGATACATCATTTTTTCACCCATCAGGATTTCTATGTGATGCCTATAAAATGTGAAACTCATGTTTTAGATCCTAATGCCTTGAACTAAATATATATTACTATTAATTAGATTAATTTTAAGATTCTCACCTCAACATAGACCACCCCTTAGGGGGTGTTCTTAGAATGATTAATTAATTAAGCAATTGTTTTTTAATAAAACCACCTATTGAGATGCATTTTATAATAAATTTTAAATTTAATAATCAAATGTAATTAATTTAAATGTGGATGCGTGTGACACTCCACTATATTTATTCCCTATTGACCAAACCATCCCTAAGTGTTTGTGGTATAATTCTTTGTAAATGAACTCAATAAGTTGTGTGTGTCATGCATGCTAGTATGGACTATCTTATACCTTTTTCATGTATAGTGTTAAATTTACATGAACATTACATCTATCCCCTAATACCTTAAGATAAAATTGGCCTCTCTTAGCAAGTATAATGATAATGGCATGGACTTCCCATGTCCCTCATTTTACTGATAATGGAATGAAGTAGTTAATGAATTAAATGTCATGTATTAAATTGTTAAAGGGAATGGATACTAACATAGCCTTTGTATTTTATATTATTTACTTACATATTTATGTTGATTATTTCAGTATGGAATCGATGTTTATTGATGGAATGGAACCGATCATTATTCTGGTATGGCACCGATGTTACTTGATGGTATGGAACCTGCTATAATTAAAGGTATGGAACCTATTGATTGACGGTATGACACTGATCATTATTCCAATATGACATCAATGTTGATTGATGGTATGTCACTTATTTTGTTTGACAGTATATAACCAACTATTATTTAAGGTATGGAACCTATTGATTGATGGTATGACACCGATCATTATTCTGGTATGACATTGATGTTGATTAATGGTATGTCACCAATCATTATTATGGTATGGAACATATGTTGATTAACAGTATATCACTGATCATTATTATGGTATGGCACTGAGTAGTGGAATCAAGGTATGGAACCTTTGACCTTAGTATACATTCATGTCTCTAGATATAGGTCACCTTGGTTATTGCCTTGGGACTTGACCCTCATAGGTTTGATACTTGATGCATGAGATATCTAGAATATTTCATGGAAAGTACTTTTATTTATGAATTTACCTTTATTTTGTAGTATAACTTGACCATATTCATTAATAACTTAGGGTATGACATCCCTATTGATAAGTGATTCCCTATGTGGATGTTTTGGAACTAAGACATGGGTCCACACCGGTGCATGTATATCTATACAGATAATTGTATGATGTATGAATATATATATATACACATGATGGTATGTGTATAGTGGTATTCTAACTTATTCTGAATAAGGTATGGTTGGCCAGGTGCCCTTGAGAAACCTAAGCCTAACATATTTATTTTTATTCATTTATTGATAACTTTATTATTTAAATATGAAAATTATTGTATTCTATATTCATGTATTGGATTATAATTTATACACTATTGTTGGTGGCCTATTGAGTATATCTTGAACCCTATTCAGGCTTCCATTATACTAGGTTAATCAAACATGCCTCATGGTTGAAGGACCATGTTCTTTGTATTATACTTGATTTGTCGTGCTTATACTTGGGAGGTAAGAGCATAGGACTATGTCGGAGCTCAGGATGCTCATGGAGATATCTTTGAGGCTTTTTATTTATTTATGTATGTATGTATTGTATTGTATAACCTACTTTATCTTTACTACTTTAATTATTTAGTCTCATCTAGACATGAATGCATAGTGGTATATGTGGAATTGTCCATTTTACTCAGTTATTTTTATTATATTTCATTGTTCTGTTAGTTATATGCTTCTGTTGTTGGTTTATATATATGATATCGTCATTATACTCTAATTATGAGGGTACATTATCCCCATAATACCACCAATAAACTCTTGCTTATATTTGGAAGCCTCTATTATATGAGGAGGCACGCTTGACTCCTAATGGAAATCCATATCAGGGCACTGTTCTAACTGGATCCTAGGTCGGGATACTACAAGTGGTATCAGAGGTTGTTTCTTTTCATTTGTCTTGCTATTTTGGGTTGGTATAAATGATACTAGGAATGTTTTGGAACTTGTTAAATATCCATGTCTGGGAGTGATCATCCCATGAATAGGGAAAAGACCAAGTCTCTAGGGATGGGGTTGTTGTTAGTTCTGTTCATTGTTATATTTGATTATGATTTCACCTCTAGTTATTGGTATACTTTTGTTGCTCATTGATTTATGAGAGTTACAATATTTTCCCTTGGTCTGGTATGGAAATGAATTAGCATTACTTGCATCCTTATAGGCACATTTAGATTCACATTCCATGCATATTCCATTATATGTAGTTGAATTAATAGATGTTCCATGTGTGATTTATTAAGTATGCTTTTTTGTATAACATGATGCATAGTTTAATAGAATTATTTCCTATAAATTATAATACTATGATTATTTTTCCATGTTTAGAAAACTTATATGTGTACCATACTTGGGTTTTTCCTACTTACGTAGTAGCTTCACATATTATTCTTTCGGGATTGGGTGTTTATTTATCATGTTTACTTATATTTACAGCTTTTTATAGATTGCCTTGTTATAATTGTAATACATGGATAGCTAACTAAAATGTCAACATTGTCTTAAGTGGTGTTTTTTTTTATATATTGATAGTGTAATTCTATGTAACTAACCAATTATGACATGTTTGATCCATGGACCATCGGATTCATGGGATGAAACTTTTACAATTGTGATTAAATGGGATCCATTTTGCAATCTATAAAGTGTATGGGCACTTTATAAATTAGAAAATGGTAACCCATATAATAGAACTATTATATATGATCTTTATACACCTTGAAACCATTTTATAAATATAAAATATACTAAATTTTTATTTTAAATGAAATGTTTTCCCTATGAGGGATTGTACGTATATTACTTGGGCATCATAACCCGTATGGCTAAATTTATAAATGCACAACTAGACCCAAGTAGGTCGGTTGGGTCATATTGTTTATATAATAAACCCACTAAGGGTGATTCAGTATTTAAATGATTTAAAAAATTTTGGGTTACATTTATATGAACCCAAAATGGATTAATGGGACTCTAGTAGGTCACCTCTGTTTTTTATGCCTTAGTACTCAACCCCATGGGGGTATATTTATGTTATATAGGGATAGTCATTTAAAGTGTTTGAAACCACTTATATGGGTTTACATATAGATGTATAGTATCATATTACTTGATTATTCCCCTCTTTAATTTATAATAGACTTGCTATTTTCTTTTTCTTTGTACTTATATGAGGTTTCAGTTGATTAAAAAATCAATTACAACCTAAAGGGTGTTTTCCTATGTAGATTAGAATTAAAAGTTTCTTTAACTAATCCAAATATGAGATCTTTAAGGATAAACCAAATGGATAAAATTGTTTTTATCATAGAAATTTTCTAATTAATATATTATTTTAGTTAAATAAATAATAATTGAAAATAATTTTGATACAATTTTCTTGTTATCTTTATAGTGTTAACTAAATAAATTTTCTAAGTATAGTTTACCTTATAACTGATACTTTATTTTTTTAAACTGTTCCTTGAAATGTTAAAAATCAAATGTGAATAAATGAATTGTCTTAAATAGAAACTTAAAGTGGTGTTTTTAGTTTTGACCCTCATGTAAGGGTAGCTTAAATGTTTTCCCTGAGTTTCCTTAGAAAGGGAACATTATTGTTTCCCATAGGATTTTGTGACTTTTCTTGGAATGTGTTGAACCTAATGATAGGAGGTAGAGCCTAGTGATATTTTTTTGTGAATATAGTATTAATATTAGATGATTTATGTTTCTATAAGGGTTTATCCCATTATAGGTAGCACCCTTAGAACATAAAACAATTCCACATGTTGTGATAAACTTTATAATGTATGATACTGTTCAAGTGGCATTGTCTCGTGTAGGACTCTTAGTTTCTAAAGAGATACCTTTTTCTTGATGGGTGTAAATTTTATAATTCAAACCTTGTTATAGGAATGATTATCAATAAATGATTGGTTATACCAGTTTAGACATGCCTAGGGCATGGTCAGCCGCATAGTGGGTTGTGTGGCCCCTCTTCCTCTTCTTTAGTGTTGTATGATTCGACATGTCTTTTGTCTTTTTTATAGCCATATGGGATAATATGACTCTGGGATAATTTTTTTAATAGTCTATTGGATATTGGGATGCATAAGTATGATTATCCTATGGATAGTATTAAGTATGCACCATTTTTTGATGAAATATTAGGGTAGTATGTGTTGATACTCAAAGTACCCATCGAGTTAATAAAGTATTATAGTGAACTATACGAGTTTTGTGGGAATAATTTAAGCATGGTTCTGTTATTCTATGTTCACAAGTCATCTCCAAGGTAGATTGACATAGGAATTAGAGGAAATAATACGCATTCTAATGCTTGGGATAATTTCATAAAAGGATCGAGTTTTTTAATACCACCAGTCATGTTGGTTTGGATTGTATGCCTGATGTTATTGCACAGGTGAACATAACTTAGGATTAATTCCATGTGTACATATAAATTAAATATGTTCTATCATGATTTTAAGTGGCTATTTTTATTCTCTCTTCGAATGGTTACTTGGTAAAATTGTTTTGACCATGTCTATAAACCAAGGTTAGTGATTGACAGATCATGTTTCATGGGATGAGTTCTCATTCTCAGTAATGCGATGATGAGGAAAATCCTATGGTGGGGAGAATCACGTTAGGAAATTTTAATATATCCTTTATAGTATAGGGAGTAAAACTATTAAGGGAACATTTTATAAATGTTCAGACTTACTTTAAAACTCTCATAGGGCTAGTAAGCATGGAAATGTATTGGTTCTTCCAAGGAAACATGACGATAAAATGATTTTTTGTGTATGTGAAATTTGAAAACACCATTAGTTAGGTATGGAATTTAGGGTTTGCTCTTGAATTTTCATAAAATTCCTCATGTGGTAAGGGAATTATGATTGGTTAATTATGATGTGTTAGTAATTTAATCCAATCTCTTTTTAAAGAAGTTGACCATTGGTGGTTTGAATTCTCATCTTGTCTATTGTTGGGTGTGTATGGTTGGTTGAAAACAATGTTGGAAACTTCTCCTTGATTACAACAAGACTGTCTTGGGTCTTCTTGGTAATTCTAAATATCCTATTAGTGTACTATTATCTTAGCGATAATCATGTACCCTATCATAACATTGTCTAAGGTACACTAAGAGACTTTCGGGGATATGCAAAGCTAATTAAAATTACCTTATTTTTTGATAAATAGACTATTGGGTAGTTGTGCTCTGATATCATGATTGTTTATAGAGGCATGGTTAGTCCTAAGTTACACTTGGGTTCCTAAGTAGGAACATCATTTTGGCTTGTATGAGTTTTTTTTAGGGTGATGATCCAAGTTTTTTGGATCCGATATACACCATGTTCGTACTAAGGCACAGCAACCAAAATGTATAGTTGATGGTTCGGCCAAGATACATCATCAAAATTTTGTTACAGGATTCATTTGATAGGATCAAATTAAATACTAGGTGCCTTAGAAAAATGTTTCATGTTTTTGGTTGTGATACACCAATCATTTAAGATGATAATTTTGGAGAATAGTCAGCTAGAAGTGGCTTCACTTCTTTTCTTTTTCTCAAGGAATACGGTCGGTGAGGAATCGCGCATGGAACATCACTAGGATAGGATGAGTTCAATGAAAGTAAACATAGGATTTTCATGAAAATTCATCTCAAAAAAGATGTTTTATATTGATAGGGATTCGACCATTTGGTCAAGTTAAGAATCATTCTAGAAGAATCGTTAGAACTCAAGGGGTGTGATTGCATAGGAAATTCCAACAGTGGAATTATTATGGATCGGTATTATCCATTAATATTGGAAAATATGGTGGGTAGAACCTTGGGTTAGTGGATTAAATAGATGATTACATGATCATGTATATATTTATACGGGCTTAGGTAAGCTCTGTCTTGATGTTTTATTTTTAGAGTATGAGAGTTGGCTTTATTTTTAATGACTTGTGTACCATGGTTTAAAATGGAGGCTTGGTGGTGTGTTGGGAATTGAAAATTCAATGTGACCTTTTGAATGAAACTTCATAACCTAAGTAGGTAGGGTGTTGTTTTTGTTATTCCCTAAGTATTCTTAGGGGTGATAAGTTTTATGGTGGGTATATTGTATCAACCTATGTTTTGGACCAGAGGAATTTTCAAGGGAATTTAAAATTTTCCTTTAAAGGATGAGTCATTTTAAATTTTAGAATTCGGGGTGAGGTTATGAGGGATTGAAAATTTATAAATATTATTTCTAGATGTGTTTATGTTTCAGTGGAATCCTTGTATGTTAGAGAAAGCACCGGAGGAATAACGGGCATTCTATGTTGATCGAAGAAGTTACTACAAGAAATTCACATCATGTATATAATACATGACATGAGTGTGGTTCATAGGGTGTGCCTAGTTTTTATAGGATTTGAAATCCTAAGGAATTAACCTAAGGAGTTCATGACGTATATCTATTACTTGTTGTGAATTTGGTTTACATAGTGTAATTGATACATGATGTGAATCTTATGGGAAACCTTTTAAAAAATGGATAATAGGGGCTCGGTCCCTCATTTCTCTTCATGCACGGGAGGGTTCCCAGCTCAGTAACACCTCCTCCCCTCTCCTAGGGATCTTGGTATCTCCACTATCTGGTGTCTGATTCTAATACCATTTTATGTGTTAGAAGCCTCTTGGTAATTGATTCACTCCTCTTGCTTCCTTCTTCTATTTATCTCGTTATTTTAGGTATTGTTTTTGTGTAAGATAACTCATCCAATTTTAAAGGTATTTTAATATTTATTTGATTTCTATAAAAATAGATTCATTAAAGAATATATATTGGATTAGTGGACCATCCTAATCATGAGATAGGTGGTATATAGCTCTTCCCTCATAGCTCGTCATTTTATATGATACGCCATTGTGCCACTCACCGGAATTTATGTGTGAAACCTCTAAAATGTGTAACTCACATTGTGGATCCTAATTCCTAAAACTAAATGGATGTTACCATTATGTTAAATCATTTAAGGTTACTCACCTTAATATATACCACCCCTTAGGGGTGTTCTTGGAATTATTGTTAATTAAGCTATTGTTTTCTAATAAAACCACCTGTTGAGGTGAATTATCTTATAAATTGTAAATAGGGTAATAAAATGGAATTAATTGAAATATGGAAGGGTGTGACACTCCACTATATTTATTCCCTAGTGACCAAACCACCCCCTAAGTGGTTGTGGCCTAATTATTTGTAAATGAACTTGATAAGTTGTGTGTGGTGTACATGCTATCATAGCCTATCTTATACCTTTTGCATGTATGGTGTTAACTATTCATGAATAGTTCACCTAGACCTTAAGATAATCTTGGAATCTCTTGGAAAGTGGAATGTTAATGGCATGAACATCCCATGGACCTCATCTTACTAATAATTTAATGAACCAATTAATGAATTGAATTTTGTGTATTAAATTAGTAAAGGGTGTGGACACTAACATAGCCCTGGGATTTTATATTATTTACTTGATTATTGATTTTAATTATTATGTTATGGCACTGATGTTGATTAATGGTATGGAACCAATAATTATCCTAGTATGGCACTGATATTGGTTGATAGTATCGCACCAACAATTATTATAGGTGTATGGGACCTATTGATTGATGGTATGACACCAATCATTATTCTGGTATGGAACCAATATTTATTGATGGTATGGAATTGATCATTATTCTAGTATGGAATTTATGTTGGTTGATAGTATGTAACCAAATATTATTAATGGTATGGCACATTTTGATCGATGGTATGACACCAATCATTATTTTAGTATAGCACTGATGTTGATAGATTGTATGGAAGTAATCATTATTATGGTATTGCATTGATTTTTATTGATGGTATGGAACCGATAATTATTAGAATATGGAACTAAGTAGGAGATAAAGGTATGGCACCTTTGACCTCCATATACATTCATGTCCCTAGATATAAGTTTCCTTAGTTATTTCCTTGGGACCTGGCCTTCATTGTTCTGATACTTAATGCATGATATTTTTAATGTATTAAATGGATAATGATCTTATTTATGTTGTTACCTTTCTTTTATAGACTACCTTGACTAGATTTATTGATACCTTTGGGTATGGAATCCCTTTTAATAATTGATTCCCTATGTGGATGTATGGGAACTAAGCCACAGTCCTATAATGATGAATGTATATCTGTGTATATAATTGTCTTATGTATTCATATATATATATATATATATATATGATGTTAAGTGTATAGATGTATTCTAACTTGGGATAAAGTAGGTATGGTGGTCTAGGTGTCTTTAAGGAACCTAATCCCAATATATTTGTTTTTATTCATTTATTGACATCTTTATCAGTTAAATATTTTCATTGTTGTAATATATATTCACATACTGGATTAATCTTTAGACACTATTGGTGGTGTCCTACTGAGTATATATCACACCATTTTTAGGCCTCTATTGCACTGGTTTGGATGAACAGATCTCATGGTTGCAGAACCAGGTTCTTTGGATTATGCTTGAGTTATTGTGCTTGTACTTAGGAGATATGAGCACAGTATCAAGTTAGGGCTCAGGATAATAATAGAGATAGCCCTGAGGGTTTTTTTATTTTTTTATTCATGTATTTTATTATATTTTATCTCCTACTATATATTTACTACTTTAGTTAGGTAGTCTCATATGGATATGCAGGCATAACTCTATATGTGGATTTGTCCATTTTACTAAGTTATCTTTATTATCTTTATCTACTCTATTATTTATATACTTCTATTTTTGTTTTGAATATATAATACCTTTTTGATACTCAAATTATGATAGAATAGTCTCCCCACCATACTACCAATAGACCATCACTACTAGTCAGCAGCCTCTGGCATACGGGAAGGCGCTCTTGAGGCCCAGTGGTAATCCGGCTTGGGGAACCATTCTAAGTGGATCCCAGGCCAGGATGCTACAATGTAGATTAAATTTTTGACATTTTTATAATTTTTTAATTTTTATATCATATATACTTTCTTACTTTCTATTCTTTGGGACATGATAACATAGCTCAAGGGTATGGCGGACTACCGTCTTGTGAAGCGATATGATTTTTTTTCTCTTATATGTTAAATAAAGGGTATTAAAGTTAAATTTAATGAATATATGTGATATTTATGATATAACCATAATTTTTTAAATATAATATCAAATATAAATTCTTACCTACTAATCTGTTATAAAATAATATCGTCTCTCGTGTGTATGTGTGGACTACCGCCTCTACGTAGCGATGTGAAACGTTTTTCGTTTATTTTTTACATGGATGGTAATAGCAATGTATATGATTAATATATATTATATATATGAAATAATAATTATATTTTAAATATAAATTAACATAAATTTTACTTTTATTCTAACTGACGATAAAAATGGAAACGGTGTTCATGCATACGTACGATCTTCCATCTCCATGAACAGTGTAATCCATTTTATATCTCTAACTTTAATAGATAAATATAAATACATATATAATGGATATATATAATATTTATATCATGGTTAAAATTATGAATATTATTTAACCATTATCAAATTAAAAGGACTAAAATTACCAAACTAAAACATACATGAAAAATGAAGTAATTATCACCCGAAACAGTGATTTTAACAAAGAATTGTTAATAAATGGGTGATAAATACTATAAGTAAATCATATATGAAATAATATATATTAGTATGGATATGTAAAAAATTTATAATATAACTATATTTATTATACATGAGGTTTGAACACATGTTAAAAAAGTTGAACTTGAGGAAAGGGTTTCTCATCTCACTTTTACTTCTATGAGACATATTCCATATTCACCGTTTATTACATTATGTGGTATTTATACTAACCATTTGATATGTTATATCATTAATATCTTTATATTAATGGTATTTAAAGTTTCACTTGGTGTTATTTCTTTTATATGTATTACAATTCAGAAGTTACAAAACTGGTAAGGGATTATTTCACAATCTCATCATTATTCGGAATTTTTTATGTTTATGTCTCCCTTTGGGGAATTATTTAGTATTACTATATTAAAAACAATATATTTTAATCTACACTAGTTATTCATAAAATTTTCAAGTGATATTAACATTTTTCTACTCTTTGGTACTTAAAATGATTGAGAAATTTTTTTTAAGAAAATTTGACATCATTTATCTCTTCGATCGAAAATCTTTTTTCTTCCAAAACCATGATTTAAAAAATTGTTTTTAAAAATGTTTTTAATATTATAAAAATGATTTATTAAAGTAATTTTTACCCATTTTTTACTTTTTAAAAAAAATTAAATGAATCTTCATGTCATTTTCCATACAATGCCCATTTAGCTTTTATCAAAAATGTGAAAGGAATATTTATTTTAATGTATACATCATGAATGGAATTTTTCACCAACATAGACACTCAATGTTTTAAATATTATTTTAAAAAATTTAAATAGTTATATTCATAGAAATTTATTTTAGAAATGTTTTATTAAATTTTAGTTTTAAATTTTCATTTTGAATGTGTAAAGGTTAGTTTCCTCAAAATTGTTTTAAAGGAACTTTTCATGGACTTTTTATTCATCAACAACAACAACCCTTATTATAATTATTAACCACTGGGGATATTTGGAACTGATACCATACTTATCATTTCTCTATATGGTTTATGATTAGTTTGACTTGGGGTGTACAATTTTATTACAATTCACAATTTTACTCTAGATGGTTTACAATTATGTTTATTTTATTGGGGTAAGTATTAAAATTTTGTATGTTAGTTTTTTAATGTGAATATTTATATTGATTATGTTTAACCCATTCCATATTATTAATAGATTGGAGTTAGTAAGTTATTGGTGGGGCCTAGTTATAGATAGCCTCTTGATGCATCAACAGATCTCATGAGACATATTAGTTGTCCAAATTAATTGGGTTTCTACCCACAGATTTAAACTGTCTTGTGAATAGTATTAATGGTATGTTTCAGATGTTTGGAATTCTATATTACCTCACTATGAGATTAGTTATTGATTTCCATATTAATATTAGATTTTTTAGAATATCCATAGATATGTTTCAATCATATGTGATTATTTATATGGATTTATTTGATCATAATTTATTTCTGCCATATTATACAAAGTTTATTGAATAATTGGAATTTTTTTAGTTATTTACCTTCCCATATTATGTATTATTTTTTATTAATGATATATTTTATTGTATTTTTACCCTTAATGATCAAATTAGTTCACCCTATTCTTATATTTTATTTTCTATAGGATACTAGGAAGTGTTTTTTGATTGATATACATGGATACGCTATAAGGAATAATGGTATTCTCAAAGAAAACACTTTGTGTATTTTATGTTATCAAATGTATTTTAAATTCAAGTATGTATCTATTTTACCAAAACTACTAAGCTATGAAGTACTTTAGGATGTGATACATTTTATCTAGTTACAATGTAATAAAGTAGATTCTAGATTTGGGTTACTTGAGTTAGGTTCGTTACAAAAAATCAAGAGTGAAAAATCAATATCCAATTAATTAGTAGTAGATGAATAGGATTTTCCTTGTTCGTATTTTTTAGTGAATATTTCCCTCATTTTCCATTAGGTTGGGACATTTATTCATATAATACCCAAGTATATTTCACTTGAAAAAATGTATTTTTGTAGATTCTCTCTTTCCCTTACACTTGTGAGTTTGATGACCTTCATTACTTGATCTTTTATGAGACTCCATATTATCTTATTTGGTGTGCTTAATACTTTGATTATGTTCACATTATTACTAATATTTCAAGATAACTATCTTGGTATAATCATAAGGTTTATCACTCCATCATTTATTCTGTTAGATTATTCATTAAGGTAATTTGTACATTATCCCCCATGCACATGGTTCTTTATAGTTCCATACATTAATAAAACCAAAAGAGTTAACACAATTGATTATCATTATAATTTAATTATCATAAATAACCTTAGGATAATTTAACCATAAGATTTAAAAATTTATATCACTTCCATATTAGCATATAGTTATTATAATTTAACTTGTAAAAAACTTGGTAGAACGTATATTACTCAAAGTTTAACATATATCATTATTGGTTCAACCTAGGATACTTTGATTTGGTTTATCTCATGTATATAAACTTAATAATTAAAATAGAAATCCCAAATTATCATGAATTTTACTAAAATATTCTATACCAAATAATCATTGAAATCTATACTCTCAAAATCCAACTTATCCTTCCTTAAAAAACATTAATCATTCTTATAATCATATACCCAATTATGTATATATTATAATAATATATTCACAAAAATATACCTTTCCAAAAACCTAATTGAATATCTAATACATTAAACAACAATGAGATTAAATGTTCCTAAAAAATTACATTTATCTATAATCCTTATATGGCATTAACCACTAGTTCATATGATCACATATTAGTCACAATATATCATAATACCAAAATTAAATTAACATCACCAAAAATATCATGAATAAATTATCAATCCCAAAAATACCAACTATTATCTAAATTAATTCTTCAAAATAAAACCACCCTTCATTATCTTGGAATTAAATATATACCAAACCTAAAACTTATCCATCCCATAAACATGTGTTATTTAATAGTTATATCCAAAAATATTACCTCACCATAAATTAATTTTAAAAGTTTATTGATACCATTTAATATATGATTTCAAACCACTAATGAAAATCTTCAAAAAAATCCTTAAAAGTTTCACATAATCCTCAATAACATTTATAATATACCAAAATGTCATCAATAAATATTACTTCGCTAATTAAAATAGCTAAGAGTGTCAAGAATCATTTTCCATTATGAAATCAACTTCCCTGTCATAGGTAAGACTAGTAAACTCTTATTTTATATCATAATAGGCATATACTAAAAATATTAATCATTTATGTATGCTCTCTTTTCTGATTATAATATATAGTGGTTTCTAGATACATACATTTCTCATCTTCATCTACAAAATCCTATTTATACTAAATAATAAATGAAAAAAATTATAATAATATCTAAAATATGAATATTAAAACATAAATCTAAATATGTATTCCCTTATGAAATCTTTTCTTTTAACATATGATACTTTCGGATCAACCTTTGACTCTCCTTATTTAATCCTTAGTTATCCATGGTAATTTTTTTTTATTTTTTCTAGCAAAATTAGTTAATATCATTCATAAACCCTTCATAATGGTTTATATATAGAATTTTATTAACCAAATAATATCCCCTAGGAGTGTCTCTTTATGTGTGCAGTCTTAGACCCACTCATCATGCATCAAAGTAATGATTGATTCAATTCTCAATCAACTAATTTTGGGTTGATTTCCCCTATATACATTTGTTCCACAACTGCATCCACTGTCTATTATCCATATAGGAATTTATTTCTAGGAAAAAACATATAATATCTATTTTACCAAAATATCAAGATATTATCCGATAAATAGACTTATTCCTAGGTTTTTTCACGAAAGTTTTCTTATCCTAATCCATAAATAAAATTTGAATTATTTTATTAGCATTAAATCATATACTTATATTAAAGTGTAATATATAGCATTGAACTTATGATGAACCCTAACTTATTAAGAATTAAAAAATCCAAAAATACTTCTTAATCCTTAAAGTTATCTAAAACTTTACTTTGATACTAAATGTGATGCCTCGTATACACTCTCCAATATCTAGTTCTTATAACACTTACATTACGTACTTGATATGATACCAGTTGTAAAATCCCATATATAACCATCCTTAATTACATAATCAATAACAATTATTTCATCCCTTAAATCCAAAAAATATTTTTAGGTTTAGGTATTTAGAGAATTAGGAAAAAAACATAAACAGATAAATCCCCTGTTCTTTGTATCAAATGGAAATTTTTCTAATCATATAAGAAACTAATTAATTCATGATAAATATTCAATGTCTCTCAAAAATACATTCATATGTTTTATCCTTCTAAAAATGTAATGTGTACTACTTTTATCTATAACCATGATAAATGGAAACATGAAAATGGTTGAGATCAAATGATCAATAAGGGAAACATATAATAGAAGCAATCATGGAAAAACATATCATAAATATTATGGTGTGAATGGGTAAACAATATGATTCCATAATCATCTTGAAACTAAGAGCATTATATATCCATGAAAATAAATGAAAACATGGATATCAATAATACTGATCTCATACTGATGGAATTTATACTTTTAGACATCAAATAAATGTTTTAAAGGCCTTGTTCCAAGTCACTTTATTTGTATTTGAGGTCATATTTAATACATTTTTCTAAATTGAGTAGGAATAAAACAAATACCCAAACCTTTTTTGCCCCATAATACATGTTGATGCATCAAGGGCTATATAATATCGAGCCCCACCCATTTCTTTTTTAAGTCTAATGCATTCACCAAAAGTTTCATTAATAACTTTAAAAACATTCCCTAGGGAAACACTTGCTGAATAAAAACAAGGCTATCCATATAATGAAAAATACATAATGTCAACCTTTTTCCCTATATCAATAAAATGGTTAAAATGATCATAACCCATCTGAAGAAAGAAAGAGGAATTTTAAAAAATAAATAGTAAAATTTAAAATAATATCTTATATATGAATTCCAATACTCTTACCTATGTTAATAAAAGTTATAACATCATTATAAACAATCTAGAGGAATAATTTGGATAGTTAAAAGATACATAATCAAATTTACAATAATCATATGCATTGGAATCCCGATAATTTTACCTATAAAAATAAAATAACATTCATTATAGGTGAACATGATCCATTGTGAATTATGTAAAATTTTATGTTAACATTGTATAGAGAAATGGGTATATTTGTAAGGAAATACTGGAATAACATGATCATAATCCATTCAGAGAAAGAAATTGGATGGTTTCAACATATCCCAAGAAGTGAGAAATATTTTTCAAAGGTTTTATGTGTTAGGAATTTATATGCCTCAAAAAAATATATAATACCATATTTTATAATAAAAGTTAATAATGTAATTAACTTATATGAAATATTTTCACACAACAATCATAAATTAATAAAAAAAATAAGCTATAAAAAATCCTCACTAATGGTGAAATGACTGAATTAATGGACACTTCAATTAGGGTATATGATTTGGCTAGTAAATACCATGAAATACAAGGAGTATGATAAACATATATCTAGGGTTTTTTAATACACCATTCAAAGAAAACATGTTGCACAAAAATTATTATGTCTCAAAGATTCAGAATTGAGGCCAAGAAAAAACATACCACTTTAGAAACTTTTGAGTCAAAACCCCTTGAAATATAGGGCTTTAAATTTAACTTAAAATACCATGATTAAAATAAAATTCATGATATGATATCTCAAATAGGTAACATATACACCACATAAATTAAATTAGGTGCATAAATATAATACTTGTCTCAATGAAGGGAAATTGAGAAAAAACCCTAACCTCTCTTCCTGATATTCATGAACGTGCTTTAACCATTTGTATCGCAAACATTTATCTCTTAATAAACTAATTCAAAACTATACTCATATCCATTTTCATTTATACTGTTTATAAATAGTCATTCTTTGCATGAATTGTTCTTATTTTTTACACCGAGTGTCTTTATTTTTGATTGTCTATACTAGTTTCATTAAATTTGTGTATGTGTTTATTCATCATTAAAAATTCATAATTACTAGGTGATATGTTTATTTCATGAATATATTTTAGGTGTTTTAATACATTTATTTGCATAATATAATTGATATTCTTTCCAATATTTAGACGGTTTAACTTTTTTTGTGATTTATGGAAGGATGATACTGATATTCAGAAAAGGAAAAAAATAGATGATTATCATAACCTAAATACACTTCCCACTGTAATTTGAAATGATGAAGTACAACACTAATAAATGAAGTATCTGACACTGAAAATTGAAGATTCATAATGTGTAAACATTACATGACATGAAACCATTGCAATACATGACACTCCTCTAAATTTATAGAAAATGAAAATAAGAAGTGATTTTATTCATGGGGTGCTCTTCCCCTACAAATTAGATGTCTTTAAGACATTACATGATGTGAAATGGGATGATAGGTCTAAAAATTAGCAGATTCAATGTATCATTCCACTATGGCCACTGTTGACGACCTGAGACCACCATTTATTACCGAGGGTGGAATCATGATCCATTATCGGTTTAATTAATGGAACTAAATAAAACATGATCCCCGTTGATTTCTATAAATAGAGAGGTTTATTTATACTTCCAAGGATGAATCTAAATACCAATGTCTAGGGTGAGAAGTTGTGCAGCTATAGGGTCCTCCACCACTTTATCTCCTATTTTCATCATTCTTTATTATGTTTTCTTCCTTACCCATTACTAAATAATAATTGGGATGAAGGGTTAAAAATCACCTTCTTCTAGGGTTATATATTTAAAGGGTTAAGGTGTTTTGGATCTATTTCGTATTATTATTCATGTATTTGGTTTTCTGCAATTTGTTCATCTAATTTCAATCTCTTTATTTTTGTTTAATCATGACCATTGGTTAATAAATATGAAAGTAAAATTATAATTGTGTAACTGGGTACCCTTAATTGAGTCATGACCATTGACACATTCAGGTTAACCAGGTTTAAATATGGTATTGAGACAAACTCAATTTGGAAAAACCCTAAATTATCAGAATAAGGGAAATAGGGAATTGTAGCATTGGGGAAGGGATACCATGACCATTTGATCTACCTTTTCTCAACTCCAACACCAATAATGGATTAATAATTTAATTTATAAAATATAATTTCACATGAACACTAAAAATATAGAACCCTGTAATGCTTTCAAAATATAATTTTTCTAGATAATCAATCGAATTATTCTTCATTACTCTTCCTTCAAATCAATAAAACGCATCTATTCTTCACTTTTTTCTTAATTTCAATTAAATAAATTCATTTAAAACCTAATTTAACTAATTTAACCGTCTTTTTGGGTTTGACCTTAACCTGTTACTATATTAATTTTAATTAACTAATTTCCCAATTTTAGTTTTTATCACTTTTGTATTTTGATTAGACTCATAAAGAAATAAGGAAACTAGTTTTTATAGGACCAAATGGTGTCATTATTTCCCAATGGGTATAATAAAAATAAAAAGTTTATTAAAACTAAAACTATACAATTAATTAATTAAAATTAATATAGTATTAGGTCAAGGTCAAAGACATAGAGATAGTGAAATTAGTTTAATTTGGTTTTAAAAACAATTTATTTAATTAAAATGAATAAATAAGTGAATAATATATGGTTTTAATTGATTTGAAGGAATATAAACAAAGATGAATTGGATTGATTGTTTAGAAAAATGTGATTTTTAAAGCGTATCAAGATTTTTTAGTTTTAGGGTTCAAGTGAAATTGGATTTTAAAAATTAAATTATTAATCCATGTTTTTAGTTGGAGTCGGGATGAGGTTGTTCTAATGGTCATGGTATCTCATCCTCAACTCAGCAATCCCCTATTTCCCTTAGTTTAGAAATTTAGCATTTTACCGAATAGATTTTGTCTCAATACCATATTTAAACATGGTGACTCTGAATGCTACAATGTTCAGGCTGTAATTTTGAGTAACTAGTTGTGAAATTATAATTTTCATTTCATATTTATTAACCAATGGTCATGATTAAACAAAATTAAATTGATTGGAATTGGATAAAAAAATTGCAGAAAACCAAATACATGAAAAGGAATAAGAAATATATTCAATTAAACCTTCCCCATTTGACTACATAAGACTATACTAGGGTAGTTTTTACCCCCTAATCCTAGTGATGATGGAGTAAGGGGAAGGAATAAAAAAATAAATCATAAATAAAACTGAATAGAAAGTGGTGGAGGACCCTGCAGCAGCACAGCTTCTCAACCAAGACTTATGTCTCCATATTCATACTTAGTAGAAACAGTATCCCTCTATATTTATAAAACTCTATGGGGATTTTGTTTTATTTATTTTTTCATTAATGTGGCCAATAATGTGTCATGTTTTCACCCCCAGTAATAAATTATGGTCTTGGATCTAAAATGGTGTCCTTCATGGAATGATACATCAAATCTACTCATTTTTTTCCATGTCAGTCTATTTCACATCGTGTAATGTTTTAACAACATTTAATGTATGGGGGGTGAACACCCCCATGAATAAATTAATGAATTATTTTTACATTCTAAAAATCTTGAGGAGTCCCATGCCTTGTAATGTTTTTACATCATGTAATGTTTACATGTTGTGAATCGTCAATTTCTAGCATCAGAAGCTTCGTTTCCCGATTTCGCACCATGTCACTTCATGTCATAATGGGAACTATCTTCAGGTCATGACATTAATCTATTTTTTTTCCTTTTATAAATATTGGTAGTATTCTTCCATAAATCACAAAACAAGTTAAATAGTCCAAATATTAGTAAGAATATCAATTATATTATGAAAATTGATGGATTAAAACATCCTAAAATATATGCATGAAATAAAAATATCACTGGTTCATTAAGGTTACCACTAGGTATTTTTTATATTTATTTAAGATGTTCCAAAATCCATTTATGAGTGTTTTGGTCTTCATCCTTGAAGATGAAAATGATAAGAAGTGTGTTTTGATGATTCATCATAATCGAAGTGTGTTCTATTAATTAAAGAATTAAATATTAATATAACTTATCAAGAACCAAAAAATAATTATTTACACATTTATATCATATTATAAAATTAATTATTCTCCCATATTCATTCATGATATAAATTCATAGTATTTTTCAATTAGGTAATTAAATCGACCCAAACATTACCCTGATTTAATGAATGATTATGAGGTGGTTTTGTAGTAATATCATTATAAAATAATCATAATGATCATATTTAGTTTTATTATTCTAATATATTATAATTTAACATAATTATAAGAATAATTGATGGATGTGAAAATATTGCACAATTTTAATAAAATATTATCCTCTTAGTGCGCTTATTTTAAATGATTAAATTAATGATGACCATTTATTAATCATATCATTAATAGGTTATTAAATTTTTAAAAATATATCCTCAATGATATCATAAAAAATAATATATATCCTTTAATCCCTTCCTTAGATACATTATTTTTAGGTGGTGAAGTAAAATGAAACATGTTACGTCATGGAGGCGATAGTCCGCACAATGCACGAATAGTGCCTTTGTTTTTTATAATGGATAGGGTATATAAAAAATAATAGTAATAACCCTAATATAGTAACATTAAATTATATAAATGATAATTATATCATTATATTATTATGGTTATAATAAATTTCAAATAATATAATTGTGAAGAACGACTAAGTAGTTGATAATAATCATGTCGGGGACTTGAATTTTCCGTAGAAGTCTTTATGAATTTGAAAGGATTGGGTTGACTATGAGTGACCAAGGTATTAAGTTATTAGGAGTGGTTATAGGTAGATTAAAATGTTAGAGTATCTAGGAGAAATTTAAATAAGAAGTTTGTCTTGAAGTGGTGAAGATGTTATCATTTTATAAGCGAACAGAAGGGTAGGTTTGGGAGTACCCATTACATTTTCAATAATGTAAGGTTACTATTCAAGTTTCAAAGTCAAAAAAGTGGATAAAAGAGGATAGAAAACTGATTTTTTTGTAAAAAAAATCTCAAAAAAATCCTTTTTTAGACATCTTCAAGATTTATAAGGCTTAATTTTACTTTTTATATTTTATCTTAATTTACTTTTACCTTGGTAATTAATTTCTAACCATATAAATTAACTTTAATGAAAAATACTAAGATTTTTACCTTTTAATTAATTTAAAACTTATAATTACAAATTTGAAAATAATTTTATCAAATAAAATTTCCACATGTGTGAAATTTTAATTTTAAAATAAATTCACTTCATTGCGTAAAAATAGTTTTTAGAGAAATAATGTTTTTAAGATTTAAATTTATATATAAGATAAAAAGTATTTGGTATAATTATTTTAATGACATAAATTGATTTATATTAAAAAAATAGTTTATGAGTATTCCATGTTAATCTATAACTGAATCTCCCTTGGAAATAATTGATTCAAAAAATACCAAAAACGATATTTTTATTAAAGTAACATGTTAATTAGTTCTAAAAATGTTAGACATAAGATATATGAGCTAAAATAGAATTTTAAAACGCATATTTTTATTATGTAAATATATATTTGATTACTTGAATGGTTTTTGAAACTTTTAGTTTATTCTTATATAACGATAAAGTCATACAAATTATAATTTTTGTGAAAACTGTATTTTTTCGACTATAAACAATCCATTTTAGAAAAAAAAACAAAAGGTCATAATAAATCAATTTTGATATTAGTAATTCAAAATTCAGTTAATTTTTATTAATTTCAAATTCCAAATTTTATATATTTATTATTTAAATGAAATCATAAAATATAATGAAAACCCATTTATATTTGAAAAATAAATTTTCAAAATTAACTATCATTACTTTTCTATTATATCATTTATCAACTAAATTTTTGTTTAACAATTAATAATATCAAAAATAATTTTTCATTAAAAATATGTTTCTTGAAATATAATTATGTATTGTATAAAAGAAAATTTAATAGAAATATATTTTTCTAAACAACAAATGATCTTATTTGTCATTTTAGGTAAACTAATTGATTATCGTTCATATTAAAAGTATAATTTATTTTCTATATATATATATATATATATTATAAATTGGTTACTCTTATTCATTCTTGATAATTACATGGATAGGTTTTAATGTTCATACTTAAATATTTATATTTTTATCTAAATATATTGTGGTTTCCTTTTAGTTTGGTGTTTCATATGGAGTAACCTATCAAAAAAATTGACTTATTTAAGGTAATGATATATTATAATTTTGAGGTATTACACCTAATGACATAGGGAAGAACCATAATCTTGATCTCCAAAGGAATATACTCTATATAGAATGAAAAATATAAATATACTATGTTATTATGAAGAAATAAATATACAAAGAAATAAACATGGTATAGGATATAAAGGAAATATATTAATAATTTTAGATTTTATAATAAAATTTATATATGTGGGATAATATGAGAGTTGGAAGGGAAAGGTGACTATTTGAATATTAACTTTATAATATGATCGTTCTAATGTAATTTAATAATTATGCATACAAGTTTTAAAAAAAATAAAAAAAAATGGTAATAATATAAATAGTATTTATTAAGAATGTATAATAAGAAATAAATTATAATATAACCAAACACATATTTATTGCAATAAAAATGAAATTTATTAAAAAAATATTTTTTAAATTTTTAGCACCAAACAAATGATTTTTAAAAACACAAAAATAATTAATTAATAAATTTTCTCATATATAGAAATTTATATTCAAAAAATGGAATTTAAATTTAAATCAAAATGTTGAAATTATCTAGCATTAAATTTTTCATTATTTTCTAAGAAAAATAAAATTTTTGGGTAAATAATAAACAATGATATGAATATAAAATAATTATTATGGCCTATTTATGATCAAAAATGGTATAATAATTAATATAAAAAAATAAATGGCAAATAATATGTTATTTTATTAATATAAAGTCATATAATAAATTAAAGTCAATTTCTAAACCTATAATGGACTTTTCAGAGTCTAAAATGAAAATAATTGTTCTTAAAAATAATATTTTGTGAAAATGTTATGTTTATATGAGAAAATTAATATTAAATATGTATTTTGGTTTTTAAGAAAAAAATTTCAAAAACCATGCCTTAATTTTTAAATACAATGAATTAAAACCATGGTAAATCTAATGGTATTTCATTTTCTACATCCTAGATTTCTAAAGTCTAAAATCCAAAATTAATAAACATTTCTTCCAATTTTTCTAGAAAACCAACCCATCCTCTAACTTATCTTCACTATAAAATCATTGAGCATGGTTCACATCTCAAAATATCTACCCATAGTCCTTAAAAGGTATTTTTTTTAGGTTCTAAGGTGTTCTTTATCAAGATTTAAGGAACTTCTTTACAAGGTAAGGGTTTTTGAACTCCCTTCTTTATTTCTAATTTGTAATCATTTTAGTTCCTATACATTTAAATTTGTTAATGTTTATATGGGCCCTTATTATAAATACATTATTGTATTTTTAGTGAGTGGATACTCTTCCCACTCATTATACCATCTTAATTGGCCATTATTTTTCTTAAACATTCTCATTTCCTTAAACTACATTATCCAAACCCATGTGTATGTCATGTATTTGTGGTATCATGGATATATTGTTTCTAATATGTGATATTTTTATAAGGGAGGATGATGATGATGTTACCAGTGGATTTTCTATTATGTCCTAAGTATATTAAACATCATTTTTGGCATAATTTCACATTTCCCATCAATTCATGCCAACCTAGACTTGTTTTATTAAGGAAATTTTATATCCCTAATGCATATGAAATTTATTTAACAAATACTCTTAACATTTTAAGGGGTTTTTTCATCATTGCATTTTTCACCTACCACTAAAAACTATTATATTCACTGGCTATTTATTTTTTATTTTATTATACTATGGAATTACCCTACTCTGTTACATTATTATAATTCCTTTGATATGGGTTCCATTTCATTGGGAATATCTTATAAATTCTATGTTATTTTTTATATATTCACCTAGGAATCCTTATTATTTTATTTAATGGGGAAATATTGATATTCTATATATCCATTATTTTTATTTTTTAAACTATTTATTTACTAGCCATGATTATATATGTTGTTCTATAGGGAATATTATGATATGTATTGTTAGTTATTGTATTTATATGATAGTTTCATTGGAATTATTATGTGATGGGTGTGTCCTGGAATGATTTAACCCCTTGATACATCGGTAGTTCTAATGAGACAAATTGGATTGAGTATTTTGTTTATTTCTACCCATTTATGAATTATTTCTTGTCCAAATCCTTGATGATATGGTTATGATATCCGGAAATACGCATTCCACCACTATGAGATCAGTTATTGTTATCTAGGGAATTTTTTATTTCTATTTTTATGATATACATGGATATATTATGCTCATTTTAGTTGTTATATGAAATTATTTAACTATTTATTCCATACATATTATGTATTCCTTGTCTATTTATGATAGATTCCATTGTACATTATCATTTACTATGTTTTTAAGCCTACACATTTGTATTGATTTCCATTTTCTAAACAAACTATAGAGATTAATATTTTTGAATTTTGGATAATAAAGGAGAAATGGTAAATTTTGATTCATTATCATAATATACTTTTAATTTCTAATGTAATGTATTGATCATGTCTGCATATAGTCTTCTAAGACTTCTAAACTATTGAATATTATTTATTGTGATCTATGTATTCAATAAAATTATGATAAAATTACCACTAACTATCATATATTGAAGTTAGAGATTTTATAGTTAGTAACTCAAAAAGTTTAGTAGAAACCTTTAGAACCAAATTTAGAAGAACACAGTTAGAGAATGAAACCCTATAAAAATCCCTAATAAAATTATATAATTTTTTTTAGAATAGATATAACACTTGAATTGTGTATATAATAAGTTCATAGTTATTATATACTATGATTCATAATTCATACTGTTATTCATGGTATAATCAATTACATTTATTTTTTTATAAATATAACCTAATGTAATCAATGAAAATTATGTCAATATGCATAATCAATGTTGGGATTTACCTTATAATAAAGTCAATGAGTTAGTTATTAAATATTAGAATATTATTTACATAAATTGAAGTGTTACACACATAGCGGGGAGGGAACAAAGTTGTGGACTATCTGGCCTCGCTTGATACCTATAGACATGAGGATGTCTGTTTCCATATGGTGGTCACCATGAATCCTGAAAGGGTGAATTTGATTATATGGGATACCCTCAGTCTGAATTATTTTAGTCCTCCCTAACTTCCTTGATGAGGTTTGGTGGGGGTTGGCCTTTTTTTGTTCTTCCTTTTCCTCGAATAAAAAATTACTTAGTGCCTATAATAAGGATGTCAACTCAGGTAATAAAAAATAAACTTTCTCATATATAACAAAATGTATCACATTTTGTTAAAAATATAAACCATGTTCTATTTATGGGATAATTTTTCTTTTATAGGAACTATCTTGACCCATAAAGAGTAAAAAAAATTATTATCATTGTATTTGTCAAAGGAGTTAATGGAGGGTTAAAACAAAAATATACGGATAAAAATCACCAAAACTTGTAAAAATTCTATCATATTAGATTATTTATACTAATACTAATATTAAATTTTAATTTTATTATTTTTTAGTCATTTTAATATGAAAATTAATTTATATTAATTTAATACTTTAAGAAATTCCAATAGTGCCTCTCCCCTCACTTATAAAAGGGAACCTCCTCTCCTCTTTTATTAACACTTAGAAATTATTTTGGTTTGGATAATACCTAACAAAATACATTCCTTATATCACTACTCATATCCTAGAGGCCCTTTTTATCATAAATACAACCTAGTAATGCTTTAGGTATAAACCTAAAGTGGTTGTCCAAAGAAGAGGTGTGGTTTTTAACCAAGCATTTTCATTTTATTTCTTAATCCACATCCTCAAAATATTCTTCAATGGTGTTGATATAATGAAAATTATATATACCATATAATAATATGTTATTATATTAATTTAATAACCTATATCCATCTCCTATTTCATCGTATGGGAAACAAAATCATCATTCGTGTGTATAGCGGACTAGTGCCTTGTAAACCAATGTAATTCATTTTCCATCAAAGCCTCTCACAGATGGTTATAATTACAGATTTAATGTGTATATATGTATATATATTATGATCAAGAAATAATTATAATAATTTAAATTTAATATATCATCTATTTTCTTACATTTACATTCATTGAAAAATGATAGCGTCATTCATGCATACGAGTGGACTATCACCTCCACGAGGCGATGTGATTAATTTTTCATCTCCACATCATAATGATTATATGTGTAAGTATATTTAAAGAAATAATATTGTATTTATGATAAAATAAAAATTATATAAATATAAAATAATACTTTCTTTATTTCCATTATGAACATTGAAAAATGGAAACGTTACTCATACGTACATACGGCCTACCGTCTCCATGATTGTAACGCAGTTCATTTTTCATAAATATCTTCCATGATTGGTTTTAAAATTATAATTGGTTCATAAAAATGATAACTATGTCATGATAATTATTTTCTAATAATTATTCTATATATGATGGAATAATGACCATGTTTACCATAGTAAACCTACCAAAGTCATTTTGGACATACGAGTGGAATATCTTCAAAATGTATGACATGAACATAGATGGTTAAGTAATTTAATATAACATGGTAATAAATAAAAAAAAGTAATAATAAACATGAAAAAGGTTTCTAATCAATTAAATAATTTAAAAAAAATATTCAATAAAATATGTAACATATCTGATGAGTCAGACTTGAGGTAAGGGATGCTTTAACTTAAAACCTCATTTTAAATGTTTTCAAGGTTTATTTTCTAAATTTTTTCCTTCCATTCCCATATTATTAAAATTTATTCATATATATTTTTATATTTAAATAAATTAATTATAAAGTAACTTTTATATCACTTTTTAATTTATCTCAAGGGTTTTTAAAAATTAATCTTTTTATAAAACGTTTTGAAAAAATTAAAAAATGAATGTTTTATTTTAACATATATAGAATCAATGGTTTTCCCACCATCATAACTATTATTTGATGTTTGGATTACTTTACAAGAATTTGTGTTTTCATCAAATAAAAATAATCTTTACCTTTTTTGGTATTTTGGTTTTGAAAATGGTTTTTTAAAAGGAAAGGGTATTTTGATATCTAAAAGTGTTTTTCATTCAAGTTCAAAATAATTTTACAAGGGTTTTGTTATAAAAATATAAAGTATAAATTTTTTTATATGGTACTTTTTCATTATAGATAAATATCAGTTGAGTGTGATATATATTATATGTGTGGGTGATACTAATATATCTTATAATAGTGGGTTATCCTGATATAAATTATATGAATAGGTGATCCCAAAACATCTTATACAATGGGTGAGCCCCATTATAGCTCTCTAAAGCATTGGGTAATGTTCATTTTCCTCAAATTACATAAGGAGGGAGTTAACTAGGAAGTTTTATCCTATGGATTTAACTGGGATCCAGTTATTTTTTACATGGGTTATAAATATAATGATCTAAGTCACCTAAAAGGGGTTTTTAATTACTTTCTATGAGTTTTAATGGTTTTATTTGAGAAACAAAGAAATTTTTTCAGGTGGATATGATTTATCTCTTATTGTCAAAGAATATCTGATAAAGGTAAAATTTTTATTTTTTATCATTTTTTAACAGATTCATGGATTTATTACTTTTATATCCCTTACATATCTTTTTATACTCATCCCATGTTTTAAAAAAATTATAGGGTTTAAGGTTGATTAGGAATAAAGAAAAAGTCAAGATGAAAAACATAAATATTTTTCATGTAAAGAAATATGTTTTATTTTTAAAGTTTTGTAATTTGGGAAAAATGGATACTAATATAAAGTTTAAATCATGTTATATGTGAGTTTATTATGTAAGATCTATGATATAATTCACTAAAACTATAAACTGAAAAGATCCACAAAATGAAAGAGAGTGAATTATTTTCTAAAGATTCAATTTACGGATTGTTTAAGTCAAGGTCCTTAAATTTTGTATCAGAGGAAAGTTTTAGAAAACATTAGAGATTAAAAAAATCATGAGTGGTTATCTTAAGAGTTATTGATACCATCATGGGTTTATGATTTTAACTTTGATCATAAGTTCAAAGTCTTAGGCACCCCTTTAGAGGTTTTAAGTGATGGTATTTTAAAGTGATTAATGATATTTTGGGAGATTTTTTATTTGTTTGAGGTTTATGTAACCTTTAGGTTTAATGTGAACTATTATTTGAAGAATAATCCATTTACTTACTGATAAAATTTAGGGTTTATATGATCTTTGATATTGAGGTAATTATAGGTTATTACATTTTGTGAATATATATTTTATCGTATAGATAACCATGGGGTTGAAAAGTGATTTTTTAATTAATTTTATTTCAGAATATGATCACTATAATTTGGGAGAACATTATATAATTAAGATAAGTGGAATATAATTGGATTTTAGTTTAGAAATAATGGTTGAACTATATTTTGAAAAAATATATGATTTTAACATGGCTTTATAGTGATTCAAGTTATTTATGGAAATGATTATCATATACTGGAGATTATATAATTAGGGAATATACATTTTTTGTGTAAGACTTTAAGAGTTATTGATGTTATTTGAAGATAAATATTAAAATTTATCATGGAATAATATGTGATTGAATAATTCAAATATGTGGGTTTCAATCTTGGATAGGAATATTTTGAATAATTTCAAGGATATTTATTTATTGAATTTTCTAAATTAAACTTTGGGTGTTATTATTTAGGCTTTGAATATTAATGTTATATATCTTTGTATTAAGGTTTATTCATTTTGTTAATTTTATTGTGCTAACCACTTTAGTTTTAGTTAATGTATAAAGATAGAAGGAATATATTTTTATACTTTTTGGAATTATGTGATCTATTGGAAGTTCATTTTAGTTCTTCAGGCATGAAAAAATATTCTTGAATACTCACCGTTTTGAGAAAAGTGTGATATTGTGGCAGAAATTTATTAAAAATGAAATCATGCTTGTTAAGTAAGTATATTTCATTATGTTATTAGTCTATATGGTAAAAGAATTACCCAAATATAAAAAAATGATCTTTAAATAAAAAAAAATATCATTACCTTCATTTTTTATGAAATTATAGTCTTTTAAACACCTCTTTGGTTTATAGTTTTGTGGCCATTGATTTTCTCATGATCATTTACTATCTTTTGATCAATGTTCTATGTCATTATCCATCATTAATTGGAAATTAATTTTTCATCCATGTCCATATTCTCACTTCCTACTGATGTTCTCATATTTTTAAACCTATTATATGTATTCCAGAATACCTTCATCTTCCCTTTATCTCTTTTCAAGAGGAAGTATTATTTACACTTTTAATGATGTAGTATTTAAACAAAGGTATTTTAAAATTTCAAACCTTTTATTACCAAGATCAAGTTAAAATTATGGGGAAAATTTTTATTAAATGGGTTAGAATTTAATATCCCAATATTTTAAAATAAATACTATGTTTGATATTGTTCAATATATACAACATCGATCTTTAATGAACCATGAAATATTATTATTTAAATATGATCATTATAAAATAGCCATCGAATTGGCAGGTATGAATAGGATTAAATTCATTGTGAAATATATATAAATTTCCTAATAAATACAAATTTATTTATTAGTTCTTAGTAAATAAGAACTTAATTTTTAGTAATGTCATTTTATTATTCAAAAATACTTTCTCCTAAAAAATGGTTTTTATTTCTTTTTATAAGAAAATATTATAATTAATTTATATAAATTTTAAAAAAATTATTTGATAAAAATTATATTAGTTTTAAAATCATCATTTATAAATTATATTAGAGTGGTTTTTTTGTATTTTTTTAAAAATATTGATTTTCCACTGAATAATGAAAAATACTGATTTTTATTGAAAATAGTATTTTTTTTATTCAAGCATTTAAAAAGTTACATTTTTAAAAAAAGATATTTTAAAGTAAAATTAGTTATATTGTATTATTAATAATCTAATTAATTTTATTGGAATCAATTTTATAGTTGAATTTGGAATAAAAACATTATTATACTTAAAAATACATTTTTATAAAAAACTCTATTTTGTTTCTTTTTCATTTTAATTTTAAAATAATTTATACCACTTATATAAATTGAATCATTACAAATGGATTCTTTATTTTTAATCAATAGGTCCAAATTTTGTAAATATTACCCTTTTATTTTTGTTCATTATGAATATTAACCATAGAAAATAATTATCGCCATGGTAAGGGTAAATAAAGTAATTAAGGTTGAAGATAGTATGATAAGGACTAAAAATGACACTAATGCCTTATTTTATCCAATTGGATGAATTTATTTTATCCATTTCCATTCAATTTCCAAAAATATGGCAACTTGGTGCCATATTTCTTTGATTTTGACCTTTATAATATTTATGTAAAAGATAATGTCAAAAATTTCACTTTCTTACTTTTAATATCTATAATATTTTGTGATTGGGTGTAAAGACCCGTAAATTTCAAGGAAAATTTTTTTAAAAAAAAATTCTTTGGGATTTTACGAGTACGTAGTTTCTGACGGCGCTTGATTCCGAGGCCCGGTGTGCCTGGAATCAATTTTCGAAGTTTAGCTCGGGTATGTTCAGTGAACGAATGAGCGGGTTTTTCTAAATTTTGAATCGGTGCTCAGAATTAAAATCCGAGGACACCGATGAATTTTTAGCGCCGGGATTCGCTTAGGCGAAGCTTAACTTCAACAGACAAGGGTCGGATGAAAAAGTTAAGTTTTTAGACTTTCAGAAAAAGAATTCTATATAATAAAATAACTATAAGTTATTTTATTCTTTTTCTTCCACCGTTGAGCGACAGTTGGTGCAATCATAGTGTAACGACGATCATTAAATGAGGTCCATTTAATGACTTGTCCCTTTGGTTGTATAACAGCAGCGCCAGTGTGTTTAATAGATTCATTAATTAAGGTTCACTAATGAACCATATTAATGAACGCATCATGAGGATTGATTATTTTATTAATCAACCCTTTGGAAAATGAATTGAGAAACCACGGGAGGAAGTTTTGATGAAATGCCGACGAAGAATGACAAAGAACTCTGGTTCCTCAGAAATAGACAACGCGCCACCAAACCTCTTCCCCACGCCAGAGAGGAGACGCCGCTTCCTCCTCGGCGCGCCCTAACGACGCCTACGATCCTCTTCACCGCGACATCGTGTACCGCGACGCTGACAATCATCTTCCTGGTTGAGGTAGGGGTTTTGGTTTATTTTTTTCTTTATGTGAATTATACCCTTGGCATGACGTATAATTGTTGATAGTTGTTTGAACCACTAACGTGGTGGGTGCGGACCAACGAACAAGTACGAACCCACCGCTATTCTGTTCTTGATGCACGGAACGTTGGGCGACAATGAAACGGGACCGCAACGGCGTTTGAAAGTCGTCGCAGTGAAGAACGGGTCCCAAGATGACTGCAGGCACAGTCGGAAGCAAGAACGGACCCCCCGGAATGACTCTGGTGGCCCACAGACATCACCGGCGGCGCGGGTCGCTGGTGTGGTGGTGGCGCCCCAGCGTGCCGCGTGCAGGAGCCGCTGCGGTGGCAGGGGACCAGATCCCATGTCCGCATGGGATCCGGAGGAGATGCGACGCTGGGCGCCGTGTCCGCGAAATGCAATGGGAGGGGGGAACGTGTCCCCCCCCCCTGCTCGGCCCGCTGGCCGAGCCAGCGCACCCCCCGGCCAGGCTGGGACGGGTCGCTCGGACCAGGCTGGGCCGCGCCCAGTCGGGTTGGGCCACGCCCATCCGGGTTGGGCCACGCCCATCCGGGCCGGACCCGGACCCGGGTCGGGTGGCCCGGTTCGGGCCGACCCAGGGGGGGTTGGGCCGGGACGGGCCGGGCCCAGACCCCCCATTTCGGACCTCTTTCGGTCATTTGCCCATAACTTGTTCTAGGGACCTCCGATCGATGCACCGTCAGTTGCCTATGAATCCTTGGATTGAGACAGTCGTTTTCGTATATTACACTTGAGGTTTTGGCAAAGTTTGGTGGTGGAACCGCCTCACCCTAACCTCCCTCTGATACCAATTTGTCACGACCTGTCCCCCGGGGCCCGTGTCGTAACTACCCCAAGCCATCCTTCCATAGATCAGGGGATGGCGACTAGCACCAAAGGCGTAAATCCCTATAACTGGGAAGGCATTGCCTTTATGAAACATAAACACACACACAACCAGAGTACAAGCGGAAACAAACACTAAGTAAATTAATATAACAAGTGTGTTGAAAGTACAAAGGGGGTCGGAAATACAAGTCCAATAGTAAAGTACAATGAAAAGACAAAACAGCAGGAAAGTTGCTCCTGGATCATCCTTCGGAGACTCTACCCAGGTTGGGCCGGGACAGGCCGGGCCCCGACCCCCCATTTCGGACCGCTTTCGGTCATTTGCCCATAACTTGTGCTACAGACCTCCGATCGATGAACCGTCAGTTGCATATGAATTCTTGGATCGATACGATCATTTAAGTTTGTAACACTTGAGGTTTCGGCATAGTTTGGGTATGTCCGGGTTGGTTCGAACTCGAACTCAACCGGGCCCTTGGAGCGGAAACACTCATATCTCAAGGACCGAACATCTGATTGACGTGTCGTCAATTGCGTTGGGATCCTTTTGTTGAGACAGTCCTTTTGGCTTACTCCTCTTGAGGTTTGGATTCATATGGAGTACAGTCGGGTTGGTTTTAGCTTAAAAACCAACCGGGCCCCTGGAACGGAAAAGCCAATAACTCTCAGACCGGGCATCCGATTGACACACCGTCTGTCGTGTTGAGTTTCTTTTGACGAGACGGAACTTTGGGAAACATCAAATCTGGACTTCGTGACAGTTAATGTATCGACTCTCTTTTACTCGAGGAGTGGACCCTCCCGGAATCAAGCATGCTATGTGTGGGAACACTAGATCTGGCTGCGACTGCAATGATGATGACTTCACTTGGATCCTCCATGGGTTCGGCAGCGAGGATGACTGTACTTGGATCCTCCGTGGGTTCAGCAGCGCTGACGACCATACTGGGATCCTCTGTGGGTTCGACGGCGATGACTACTGTTCTTGTATCCTATGTGGATCCAGTAGTATTTGACTTGATACTTGTATCCTCTGTGGGTCCGACAGCTTATATGGTCTTGTATCCTATGTGGGTCTGATAGCTTAGATGAATCAGTGGCTACATCTGATCATCTCTATCGCCTTACGAAGTGAATAAATGTGTGAGTTGAGTCTTTATTTTTCAATCATTATCATTTATTTGGTTGTCTTACTTTCCTTTGTGGATTGGGTTGTGCTTTCCTTTGTGGATTGGGTTGTGCTTTCCTTTGTGGACTGGGTTGTGCTTGGTCTCGGGAGCTGGAGACAAACTGTAACTGATGACTTAGGTATATGTATGGGCATATACCTAAGTAGTGTTATTGATACTTCATGATTGTATCTTTCCTTTGTGGTTTATCCTACGTGGATATTGAGAGACCTTCAGGGGGGTCTAGGGGTCCCTACTGAGTATCGTATACTCACCCCTGCACGGGCTATGCCCGCACTACGTTGTGTTGGATGCAGACGACGGACAACACTGATCGAGGTGGAGGCTTGTAGAGCTGGACGGTACCCAGAGGTTGACCACTTGGCAGGATGTACACGGAGCAGACGGTCGGACCGAGGAGCTGAATAGACAATTTGTACCCACCATTCAGGTGGGATTTCCAGAGGACGACTCGGTGTTGCTGTTTTACTTTCTGTTGTTGTACTTTCCTTTCAGTTGTACTGTACTTTCATTTGGGTTTGTATACTGGCCCATTTTCTTTCAGCACTTACCTTGTACCCAGTTTTACTTAGTGTTTTACTTCACTTTCGTACTTTTTGGTGTTTGTTTACTCTTTAAAGGCAATTCATTCCCTTCTTTTGGGTTTTACGCCTTTGGTGCTAGTCGCCAGCCCCTGGCCTATAGAAGGCGGGCTTGGGGTAGTCACGGCTCGGGCCGCGAGGACGGGTCGTGACATTGGGATAAATAAAACTTATGTTCAGTTATAAATGGATATTTGAAATATATATGATTTTTTTATCATGCTTATTTATTTATAATTTTTGGTTATGAAATAATTTCCTTAAATGCCTATGCAATGTTAACATGGTATTTATTCAATTAATAGAAAAATAAAATAAATGATTCTAAGAATATTAAAATTAATATAATTTTAATTAATTATTATGTTAAATTAATATTTTAGACAAATATAACATTTTAGGGATGTTTTAAAGTATTATATTAGAATTACTTTGTTGTCATATTATTTTCGAAGTTAAATTAAATGAATAGTTCCAAAAATGAAATTAATGATATTTTATAATAAATAATATTTTATAAAATGATTTAAAATTCCAAAAATTTCTATATTTGGAAAAATGATTGGGATATGGATTAAAATATCATAAATGATACATTTATGGGGTATTTCCCCTTTTATATTAACTATCTTCACCCCTAAAGAGTAAAAAACTTTGTTGTCATGGTAATTGCCAGAGTTAATAGAGGGTTAAAACAAAAAGATAAGGGTGAAAACATCACCTAAACGGATAAAATTTTTATTGAATGGGATTATTAAGACTCATAATCATCTTATATCATAATTATATAATTTTTGGATCTATTTAAATATGAAAATTAATTTATATTAATTTAATACTTTAATAAATTCCAAGAGTGCCCCTACCCTTACTTTAAAAGGGAACATCCTCTCCTCTTTTCTTAACCCTTAAAAATAATTTTTTTAGTTAAATAACTACCCAAATACCTTCCTTAAATTCATAAACACATCCTTGATTCATTTTTTATCATAAATATTTCCTATTAAGTCTTTAGGTATAAACCTAAAGAGGTTTTCCAAGGAAGATGTATGGTTTCTAACCAAGAATTTTCATTTTATTTCTTATTTTACCTCCTTAAAATATTCTTAATATGTGATGATATAATAAAATAAGTAAATAAAATATAATAATATTTTATTATGTTAATACAATAATCTATATAAAACTCATCTTCCATCAAATGGGAAATGAAACCATCATTCGTGTGTATGGTGGACTACCATCTCATGAACTGATATAATTTGTTTTCATCACCACCTCTCACGGATGGTTATAATTATGGATTTAAGGTATATATATTATATTAAAGAAATAATTATCATTATTTAAAATTAATATATCATTTATTTTATTAATAATCTATTCAATAAAAAATGATAATGTTGTTTGTGCGTACGTGTGAATTATTACATCCATGAAGCAATGTGATTCGTTTTTCATCACCACATAACATGGATGATATATATAATTATATTTAAAGAAATAATATGGAATTTATTATATAATTATTATTTTTTAAAGATAAATTAATACTTACCTTCTTTCCATTATGATCATTGAAAAATTAAAACATTACTTAAACGTACTTACGACCTGCAATCTCCATAATTGTAACGTAGTTCATTTTTCATAACTATCTCTCATGATTAGTTTTAAAAGTATAATTTAGTTATAAAAATGATTATTATTTTATGATTATTATTCTTTGGATTATGTAATAATTACATCATTGACCATAGTTATCCTACTGAATTCATTTTTTACATATGAATCGAATATCATCAAAACATCTGACACGAACTTAAATGATTAAGTAATTGAATAAAAAATGGTAATAAATAAAATAAAATAAATAATAAACTTTAAAAAGGTTATTATGAAATTAAATAATTAACATATTTTTAATATTCATGAATATAATGAATATACATGATGAGATGAACTCATGGTAAGGGACACTTTAACTTAAAACCTTGTTTTAAATGTTTTCAAGATTTTTTTTCTAAATATTTTTCTGCCATGTCCATATTATTAAAATTTATTTTATGTATATTTTTATATGGACATAAATTAATTAATATGAACATTTTATGTCACTTTTTAATTTAATTCAAATTTTTTCAAAAGGTAATATTTTTATGAAACATTTTGAACAAAAAGAAAAAAGGGAATGATTTATTTTAACATATACGGTGTCAATGGTGTTTCCCACCATCACAACTATTATTTTATGTTTGAATTAATTTACATTAATTCATTTTTTATTAAAATAAAACCCCTCTTTCTATTTTTTATGGGTATTTTGGTTTTGAAAATGGTTTTTTAAAAGGAAATGGTATTTTGATATCCAATAGTCTTTTACATACAGATTGAAAATAATTTTTCAAGAGTTTTATAAATAAAAGTACAAGCATAAATTTTTTTTGTTTTTTATATAGTACTTGAGAATTATATATGAAGATATGGTGATCCCAATGAAACTTATATGAGCGGGTGAGCCCAATACAGCTTATACGAGTGAGTGATCCTGATATAGCTTATACGAACGGGTGTTCCATATACATTTTATATGATAGGTGAGCCTATTATAGTCCACAAATGTATTGGGTAATATTACTTTACATAAAATAAAATAAGGAGGAAGTTAACTAGGGAGGTTTATCCTATGGATTTAACTAGGCCCCAGTTATTTCTAACATGGTTTTTGAATATAATGCTCTGAGTCACCTAAAAGGGGTTTTTATTTTCTTTCTATGAGTTTTATAGGTTTTATTTGAGAAAAAATTGTTTTTTTCATGTGTATATAATTTATCTATCACACTAAAATAATATTTAATAAAGGTAAAAAAATTATGGTTTTTCATTTTTTTCACTAGATTAATGGATTTCTAACTTTATGTCCTTTACTAAGATTTTTGCGCTCATCCTATGTTTTAAAATATTTTTCACTAGGTTTAAGGATGATTAAGAACAAAGAAGAAGTCAAGTTGAAAATCATAAGTATTCTTCATACAAGGAAACTTATTTTATTCTATAAGTTTTTTATTGTGGAAAAAATGGATACTAAGGGGAAGTTTCCAATATGTTATGTATGAGTTTATTATGTAATATTTGTGACCTAATTATCTAAATCTCAAAAACAAAAAGATCCTCAAAATGAAAGAATTTGAATTTGTTTTTAAAGATTCAATTTATGTATTGTTTAAGTCCAGGTCCTTACAACACCCTAGTAGACTCATTTCCTAGTGAAATATGGATCTTGGCCCACTAATGGGTATGATGAATATTTTAAAAGGTGTCATCATTTTAGTGGTAGTTTATTTAATAAAATTCTTTATTAAATATTTATTAAAACATGATACTCATATGTTAAAAGCTTCTATTGTTGATGAATAACATCATCATCATCAAACTAAACTTTGTGATTAATCCTTGAAAATGATATGTTTAATTTAGCATACTCCTAATACTGGTAAATTAAGAAAAATCCTTAAGTAATATTGGTGATTTAAGAGAATTTATTAAGGAAAATACATTGTTTTAGAATACTTCCTTCCTTATTAACTAAGTGTTTAAATTGTTAATTAATTTAATCTAGATGCTTATGGAAGCATAGAGTGATTTATTCAAGGTTTAAAATAGCCAAAAGGTTTGAGAGACAGGCAGAAACCTACTCCCAACAAACTATTATAAAAAAGGATAAATAGTACAATACAACTCAGAAACAGGAAGCCTTGAAAAGTCGTGTATACAAAACACCATCCCTATCATTGCTAACCAAACTGTCACAATAGAAGGGCAGAAAAAACAACCAACTGGAACCAACCTCCATAATGGCCCTTTTGGAGAGAGCATCAGCAACCTGGTTAGCTTCTCGATAGACATGAGAAACATCAAGGAATAAGCATTTAGTGAGACTAAGATAGGATATCCAAGCAGACATTGTCCTCCAAGGAACATTTTGAGATAAATCTTTCAAAATATGCACAGCAACAGATGAGTCCGACTCTAACCATACTCTACGCCAACCATAATGCGCTTCATACCTGATAGCCTTGATCATAGCCCATAGTTCTTCTTCAATCGCATGAGCATACCCAACATAATGGAAAAAATAGACTTTAACGAAGCCCTAATGAGTTCTGAAGACTCCACCACACCCAGTAGGACCCAGTGCACCAGAGGCCGCCCCATCCACATTCACTTTCAACCATTCTGAAATTGGTGGAATCCACTAAATGTACTTGACCATTCTGGGCTTCCTTTCCCTGCCACTAACACTAAGAGTTCTCAAAAGTACAAAGTCAGATACATCAATGTTCATGGACCCATTTTGGTTCATTGAACCAAGTTTAATTCTTCGATGTATCACCAGAACACCATCCCAGAAAGAAGGCTTGACATTTTTAAAAACAATATTGTTCTGAGATTTCCAAATATAGAAGAAAACTAAGACAATAGTGGCAATAAACAAGTATTTCACTTTATCACTGAAATAAATCTTAAAGGATGAACTGAGCAGTGATTCAATAGAGTAGAAATCAAGGTAGTAGTGGAATTTTTATTGCACATAATTCCATAAACAAACAGAAAATGCACACTGGATAAATAGGTGTGATATAGATTCATCACTGTTAATGAAAAAATGACATACCAAAGCCAGATTAAGGCATGTGTGTTGCAACACACACTAAATGGGTAGTCTCTTTTTCCAAATTCTCTAGATAAATAGAGTATCATTGGGGGTATGTAGGGTCGACGAACACCTTCCAGCCATGGAGGCATTCCAGAAGGTACGCCACACTACAGATTATAATAATCCTGGCTATAGAAGGATCCATTAAGAGCATGTTTCTAGATTAATATATCAATATCAACATAAGAATAGTTATTAATATATATACTAAGATTACTAGGAATGATATCATAAGCATCAAATTTTTCCTACAGATCAGAGATGGACAGATTTTGCAGAGAAGATGGGATATTAATGGAATCCTTTATTGGGGAAGATATCCATGGGATGTTCCAGAAATTTAGATGAGAACTAGGAAATACCAACCATATATAAACATGATGTTTTAATATACACTCCTTATTAAAGGCCACACATAGGATTTCATGTAAATACACTTGCTGTTTTGAAGTCTATCGACAAACCTGCCAACTAGAAATTCAAGAGAAAAGTCTGGCTTGGAAAGAACCCTCTAAGTGAAGTTATGAAGGATCACGTTATTAAATATTCTGAAATCCTTAATTCCCATTCCTCCCATATTAATTGGCTTTATACATTCTTTCCAAGAAATGGTAAAAAGTTTCCTCTGATGAGTTGAGCCAGTCCAAATGAAATTCTGTATCATTCCCATCAATTCCTTAAGAAGAACGGATATCCATCTATAAACAGAAAAGGAGTAAACAAACATAGAATTGATGACATATTTGACAAGGAAAACTCTACCAGTTTGGGACATGGTCTTCCCTTTCCATCTTGCCAACTGATTGATAATTTTCAGAGAAATACCCTCTAAGTGGGCAGGTTTCACCCTTCCCCAAAACAAAGGAACCCCAAGATAATTAAAGGGCAGTGTACCTCTTTTGACACTAAGCCTATGAGAAACCTTGTTTTGCTTCAAGATTATAATTCCTTCTCCAAATACAACAAAGGATTTATTCCAACTGATTACCTAGCCTGCTACCTCTTTATAATGTGAGAAGATACTCTTAATGTAAGAAATTGTTTTCATGTCAGCCTTACAGAACAGAAGTATGACATCAGCATAGAATAAATGTAAAAGAGCAAAGGAATTCCTACCTGCCCTCATTATTTGATATATACCAATGTTGAAAAGGTCATGGAGACACACCCTCAGATAATCCTCATCTATAGAGAATAGAATCCCAGATAAAGGATCACCTTACCTGAACCCTCTAGTACATTGAAAGAAACCCATGGGGGATCCATTGACAAGAATAAATAAACTAGCACTTTTCAATATGGAATAGACCAAACCAATGATTTTCTCTGAGAATCCATGCATCTTAAGAATTGTGAAGATAAAATTCCCACCTTATTATGTCAAAGTACTTTGATATATCTACCTTCAAGGCTATATTACCATGTTGAACTTTGCTTTTCATAATATTAATACATTCTGAAGCAGTAAAAAGACAATTCTGAATATTTCTCCCATGTACAAAGCCAAATTGATTAGTATAGACAAGATTTTTAGAAACTTCACCTAACTGGATTGCCATGATTTTACTAATTACCTTAGGAATAGGATTTCCAATGGCAATAGGCCTGAAATCTTTGATGTCCAAGGCATTATACTTCTTAGGAATCAGAGCAATAAAATTAGAGTTTATCCCAAATGGAATAAAGGAATGATGAAAGAATTCTTTTACAGCATTGATCACTTCATTATGGATGATATCCCAGTAGAACATAAAGAATTTATTTTTAAAGCCATCAGGACTAGAAAAACTATCCATATTTAAGGATAAAAGTGCATGATGTATTTCCTTTTGAGTAGGTGCCTCAGTGAGCTTTTTTGTTCTGATTATCATCCACACTAGATTCAACACATCTAATAATCTTGTTTGAGTTGTTCTCACAAGAATCAGAATATAACTTTTCAAAATAAAATGTCACACCATTAGCAATGTCATTTTCAGATGTGATCATGGTTCCATCAATCTTTAAAGCCCTAAGATTTATCTTAACCTTTTTCTCCCTATGCATGTAGTGAAAAAATATTGAATTCTTATCCCCATCCTTAAGTCACTTAACATTTAACTAATTCCGATCTAGATTCTCCTTAAGAGTCAAGAGATTGTCAAGCTTTGAGGCAGCTTGTAACTCTTCTTGAGATGGGTTGTCCTATTGCATGTTCCCCTGCTGACAACTTAACAAATGAGATTCAGACTCCTTAATATCATTCTCAATGTTGGAGAAATATTTTTTACTCCACTCTTTGAGTCTAGATTTCACAATTTTCAGCTTAGAAGTCAGAATGTGAAAAGATCTACCTGTGACATCTGTGTTCCAAGCCTCCAAGATTATTTCCCTACACCCAGGCACAACCAACCAAGCATTATTGAACTTAAAGTGTAAAGGTGCTGACCTCAGGCTACTAAAACAGAGGTCAACCAATATGGGGTTATGATCTAAATAATGTCTGGGAAGAGTCATGCCAGAAACCTCCATCATATCACTTCTTTCATCCATCTGCACAAGGAACCTATCTAATTTACTTTCCTACCTCCCATTTAGAGTGTATCTGCTCCAAGTAAAATCTGCACCTAAAATTGGAACTTCATTCAACCTACAATGATCAATGTAGGAAGAAAAATCTTTGGCTGAAGCTCTGCAAAAATTGCTCCCAATTTTCTCCTCTGGCCTCAAAATGGTATTAAAGTCGCCAAGCAGAATCCATCTAGTATACATGTTGTCAGAAATGATGAGTAGGGTATTCCATAATGACCTCCTTCTAATGTACTGATTAAAATCATACACAAAATTCACACAGAGATAGTTGGACTAAAAACAGCAAAATAAAGTTACTGACTGCTGATCATTTTGAAAAGAAACAATGATAACACTATTGTGTTTTAGCACCCATAGAGATTCATTCTCATTCTCCTGCTGATTGGTTGCAGTAAGGGAGTATCCCAGGACATTCTAATTAAAGGCCATCCATATTTCAAATTTCATTCTTGGCTCAGCAATACCCAATAACATGGGTTTATTTGTCATGATAATATGCTTCAGGGTTCTGACCGTGGGAGAATTCCCAAGACCCTGGCAGTTCCAGAAAATTATCTTCATTGATTAGAGGACCTCTGTCTAGTGTAGGGGCCAGCATATCTTGGAGCTAATAATTCTTCAGGATCTGACTTATTCTCATCCAGTACATCATTGGGTGAACCTCCATCCTTGAGAGGTTCAGCTTCATCATCAGAAAAAGAGATAAACTTGTTTCCCGAATCAATAGGAATTGATAACGTGGCAGGTAACTTTATTCTTGCAACCTTATATGAAGGTATTTGTGAGAATTATCCTACTGGGTCCTTAGTGGGTTGTACCAACTTACTTCCTCCCAAGGGGGAGTCCTGTATAACTGATTCATTTATAATCCGAGCACCAGAGCCCTCATTCATGGACAGATTAGAATTCTCATGCCTTGTTGAGCTCCCCTCAATGGGGTTGTTAGCAGCAGCAGCATCATGAATTGTTGACTCCTGACCAGCAGGCACATCATCCTTAGTGTGAAACTGAATATCCTGTTTTTACTCCCTTCATTAACAGTGACAACACCATCCACCTTATCCTGTGTGGGAGTATCCTATGATGGGTTCTCTAAGATATAATTTCCATACTAAATAGTAGGGATAGTATCAACATTGGGTTTCAAGGATGCACTATGAGCATCCACTTTGTCAATCACTGCCTGTCCATTGTTGACATTTATATCAGGTTTTGAGGGGCCCTGATCAGTTGTCTTCCTTCGACAACTCCTAGCATCATTCCCTCTAATATTATAGGAGGAGAAAATCTTATTCCTATTACATTCAGAAAGTACATGCCCAAAGATTTGGAAATTGAAACAAAATTTTGGCTTCCTTTCATATCCTATTTCAAGGTTGATGCTATTATCCCTAGTGGTGAAGACTACTTCTTCCACTAAAGTAGCTGACATGTCTACTTCTACTAGAATCCTAGCATAATGACTGAAGCTTGGGTTGTCTCTTTTCTTATCATTCCTTATCGGATTCCCAATAGAGTAAGTAATATCCCATAGGATTTTTGGGTGACAATAAAGCCAAATTAATTTATGAATATGTATCCATACCTGGGAAAAGGTGTTATTGACCAAGCTGGGATCAAAATTCGGATCCCATTCATGAATCCAAAGGAAGCCAGGATGTAGAGGAACAGATCCCAAACTCCATGCATGCCTTTTGCATTCATCAGAGGGAAACACCACATGATAGAACCCCCACCCCATGGTCATCATCTTCTAGTCACTGAAGCCCCAAATATCCGCTAATCTGCTTGTGAGATCATGAAATTTCCAAGGTTGTACCCCTTTTGGAATCAAAACCTGAGAAATAATTGAAAATTCTCACAATTTTTCCTTTTCCTCAACAACAGCCTGATTTTCCGATACATGCGCAATCCAGACCTTCCGTATGATTTCTCCCAAGCTACCCGCTTCATAATCCATGAACAAGAAGCCTCTAGCCTGTTTGGACACATCCGCAAAGCTCTTCCCATGATCAGAGGTAGCCTTGAGCACCCATTTCTCAGATCTTCGCTTCGCATAGAGGCTAAAGAGATCAGAATGACCAATACGGTCTTCATCACCCAGATCGACCGCCTCCTTTTCCCTGGAATTTTCAACATCGTTTCCCCGTTTAGGGTTTCCACCACTTTCTCCCTCGATAGCACCCTTGAGAGCTTCCATCCTCTCCCCTTCTTCTCAATTGAACCAAGGTTTAAAATAAATTAGATGAAAAATGACCAATTTAATCTTAGTATCCACTCATGTATTAAATGTGATTGGGTACATCAATGATTTTAGAAATTTTATTCTCATATACCAAATATGATTGGGTATGTCAAATGAAATTAAATATTATTGAATGTATTGATGAATTTATGAGACTAAAGGTTTATTTAAGACTCTATTGGTTATAAAAATTGATCATATAATTCTAATGGATATATGATATTGATTGTATGTTTTAAAAGTGTTGTAAATATATATAAGATCAGAATATGAAAATAATTGAAGCTTGAATATTTATTTCAAGTAATGGAATAAATAAGTTACTGTATTGATAACTTGTATATTTCAATCTTGGATAAACTTGTTATAATATGTGTATTTTTATCCCATTTATCTTTTTAAATGGTCATATAAATAGTAGTTGTTTAAATTAAATGATATGGGTGTTGTAATAAACATATTTTATGATTTGTTTAATTCTATAACCTGCTTTAAGGGGAGATTAAAAATGGAATGTTTTAGTTAGGTAATTTATCATATTGTCATATATGGAAATGTTTTGATAATATGATTTCATTTAAATAAAATTTACTTGATATTATCAAAGTGTTGGGAATATATATTAATTAGAATCATAATGTCTAGGTTATAAAGTACCTTATAGAAAATAAAACTAAGTAAAAGTTCAAATTGGATGAAGAAAAATTAATTTAAAATTATAATAATATTTATTCAAGAATCTAATCAAGGTAATTGAAACCTAAGGTTATCATAAATGAGGATTAATATTTCAATATGATTGGATTATCCAAGATATTCATGAAGGAGTTTGTGAAAATCAATGGAATTTCCATGTCATGTATGGATGTTATAGAAATTTATTCTTCAATTTTTAAAGGTATGTGATACAAAATGTATATTTTATAAAAAATTTTAAATATAGATGAGTTTAAAATAAAAATAATAATTTATTGATCTTATAGATTATATTCATGAGATGAAGTAAATAGTTACTACATTGAGTATTTTAATGTAAAGGATGTTATAGAGCTCAAATGAATCTAAGTAAAATAAGTTTATATTTATCTCATTTATCTTATATGGTAAGAGAATATTTTTTATAAAAAATATTTTTTATGAAGAACAAAGGTTGATTAATTTTATAAACATGGTTTATGGTTCATCAAGATTATATAACATTTTTTGAGAAGAATATATAGATAAAAATGTTTTATCCAAGATAAAATATTTATCCAAATATTTGTTAAAATATGAGGGAATGTGTTTCTTCAACCCATTGATGGTATATTTTAATAAAGTATTCTTTTAAAATAGAAATTTTACAAAAACATAGAATACCTTATATAATATGGAAATAATTGTTTATTTGTTAAAAATTCCTACTAAAAAAGAAATAAATATTATTTCTTAATAAAAAATGGTTTGTGAATCTTAGAAAGATATTATGAAAATAATAAGATTTCTAAGAGGATAGTAGGAGTATGTTTGGACTTAAATAAGTTCAAATTTAACAAAAAAAAGGATTACACCAATCTTAAGTTAAAGTGACTTCCGCTTAATAACTTAAAATTTTTAGGATATGTGATGGTAAATAAAAATGTAAAGTGTTACATTTAGTTAGTTTCAATTTAGAATGTGAATGTCAAAAATTTAGGAAGGGTTATACCAGTAAAAAATAAAAGTAAATACACTTGATATCCTAGAAGAGTTTAGGATATGGCAGTAAAGAGAAATGTAAGAGTTATACTTAGCTACTGTATTGAATTTTTTATCACTTTATCCTAAAATAGTTTAGGATTACTAGTGAAAAATAATGTAAATAGTTATATTAATTCAAGGAAAAAATTTTGTGGAATAGGATTCCAAGTATAGTGATGAGGAAATTAGAAAGAGTTATATATAGTCATAATAATTTGACATCATAACATTTGATATTTTGAAGTTAATAGGTTTGATTATGTTCAATTAGTTGAACAAATAGGAATATGATTCTTAAGTCTCGTCGTTATTCAAACTAGCTTAATTCATATATGTTTCTCACTAAAGAGTTTAGTGGGAGGGTTTTATAATGTATTCATATAGAGATATTATTGGGATTACATATGATGTAATGTGTTAAAAAATCAGAATTTGCAGCAAACATAAGTTTGATCTGGCAGTTTATCATATATGATATGATAAACCAGTGCTTGTGTTGGGTTTTTTAAATATTCTTTAATAGTTAAAAAATATTAAAATGTATCATATTAAAGGAAATATCCATTTTATCATTCTTTTACATTTTCTACATAAATGTGTGTGTTTGTGTATACATTTCATGAAGTGCAATGATAATTGGCCTCTCAAAGTATGACTTTGAGTTTATCCCTAACTGATGTTCATCATATAGAATTATAGTTTATGAAAAGATGTTATGTTTAGTGTTTGTAATATTATTATATATATATATATATAATATGATCTTGAGGCAAAAAAACAAAGAATAGGATTATTTTTTGTATGTTGGATGGCCTAATAAGTATACTACATGCAGTGTCATACATATTTCATTGGTATACTATGGGTTCATGGATCATATTTGAGTCCCCATTACCTAAGGTTGGTGAGATTCCTATCATGAGAACCTCTATAATTTGATACCACAGTTATAAAATTTTATATATTGACTTAGATAATATGGGGGTTGTTAGGTATTTTGTTGATCATGTCGTCAGTTGGAGTTTAACCAAGATGTGATTTGTCCTCTCATGTGTTGGGCCTGAAATTTGGGCCCTCGATTGAGATTGAATATGGGAGTGTGTGGCCACACCAAGATGCAGTGTGTATATATATCCAAATATTGGGTGTGTGATGTTTTTATCTATAAGGATTAATTATATATGATATATTCATCAATCAAATCAGTTTACACTTAGATAATCAAGAACAGATGAGTTGACTATATGGGACTGACATGTTTCATGTCCCATGGTCACTCTATGCCTTGGAAAAAGGAGAAATATGAGAATTCATGTTGGAATATGATGAAAACTAGTGGAAATGAGTATATAAATACATGTGTATAATGGATATCACACCAGATCTCTTTATAACTTAAGTAGCATTGAAACATTTTTAGAGTATGATCTTTGCTTACATATATGGATCCAGATATTTGTATTTAATGTCAATTATATAAAGGCTCATGGGGTCAAACTTATTGTTTGAATTAATCATGATTTATTTTGAATCAAATAGATACTCTAAAAGTTTTTTAGAGTTAATATAGAAGTGTTTTGGATGGGTATTTACAAGATATTACATATGATGTGATATAAGGTGAATTTGATGATGGATTTCCAAAAGAGTTTTCAAAGTTATCCAAAAGAATTTTTGGATATGGTTTCACAAGTTATTGTATATGATACAATATAATGTGAAATAGAACAAATTCTATTGATCTTTAGTGCAAGTGGGAGATTGAAAGGTATATTCCCTAAATCCATATTCATGATATTTATATAGCTACAACCTACATATGATTCATGTATATATAAATTCCATGGTATATGCATGCCAACATCTTCAATAGTTCGGATATACATATTTCATGAGATGTATGGATAATAAAACTGATATTCCTACTCATTTGGTTATCATTTAATGGAGAGTTTAATGAGATGAAATGTATTGGGAGTTACATTCATTTATATTATAAATTATCATACTGAAGCAATATTTACTCATGAATTATAAATGAATGAGTAAATAAATAATCCCAAGGAGTATCTCTTAGGGTAATAAAAAAATACAACCATGTTACGGCTATGTGGGTGGTGATTTCTTCATGCTAGTCCAAGAATCCTCCTCGCCCAAAGCTATGTTCATCTTTCTACATTGCTTTGGAAGCTATAGTAGGTCGTAGAAGAATGATTCATCACATCCATGTGATGGATGATTTGAGAACAACCCATGGATACACATAGAAGAGGGATGTATTTTGGATTCCCTTAGTGATATCTATCAAGAATATCAAATAAAATTTAAAGGTTGAAAAGGTTTTTTGGTGTATGGTATGCATATTTAAAACAATATTTCTTCATTTCTATTTTCACATAAGTTTTATGTTTCTTGCATATTTGAAAAGAGTTTAAATCACTTATACTTCATATGATAATTATTATTATAATAATTTAAAACCATTCAATAGAAACCAAAAAATCCCCAATATAGGATCTTTTATATATAATTTACAATTATTTTATATAAATACAAATTACCTTTTATTGTGATTCTTTCTTAGTTGTCAAATGGTTTGACCTATTTTTATTCTATCATCATCGCATTAAAGGTTTTATGTGTAAAATACCTTTATAAATATACACACATAATCCAAGAATATCAAAACATCATCATAGAATCTATATATGTTAGTGCATATTATTCTCCCCACTTACATCATTCACCATTGATCGCAAAAATAATTCTTTTGAGTTTTAAGAATTCTTCTAATTCTCTTGGGGATTGAGAGGGATGCGAAGGATCAATGTTATCTGTTATTAAGATTTTTTTAGAGTGTAACATCATATTATTGTTTCCAAGTATTCCTAAACCCCTCTTTTTATCAATCTTTGGTTAGGTTTCATTTGCGGTATTTTTGGGTTAAATTTTTAAGAATTTTGAAAATTATGGGTTAGTGCATGGTTGGTGCACGGTTTTCCCAAACTGTGCATCCTATAAGATAAAACCATGAAACCCAAGGCATTGTACTTTTTCATGGATTGTTCATGGTTAGTCAATTCATGTTACATCTTAGTAGAAACCATTCATCCCATTTATAACTAGTGCATGACTTGCGCACAGTTTGTCTAAACCGTTCACCTTTTCCCAAGAAACCGTGCGTATAGTATTTTAAGTGATCCAAAATTTTATTAAAATTTTATGAACCCCTTTTTATACCCCTGATATACTGGTACAACCTCAAACTAGTTTCTCCCATCCTTGTATCTCCCAATAATTATATTTGTCCCCTCAGATCTCTCCTGAAAGCGATTTGAAGCTAGAGGAATGCCCTTAGATCTTCTCACGGTTAGCTTCCTCATCCTGGTCTCATTCTCCCATGCTCTATATTCTTCTCTATAGGGTTCTTTGTATCACCATATTGATTTATATATCTAATACCCTCACTTTTGGGTTAATAAACCTAGGTTTGATCCTTGTTTCCTGGATTCCTTGATCATCGTTCTTCATTGATGAATCCCAACTAGGGTTTAGTGATTTGAGATCAGTTGATCCCAATATAGGCGGTTCCATTATGATGCCCAATTTATTTTAACCTAAATTGATTTGTTTAATTTCAATTTTTTGAATTAAATGAATTTTTTTGGTTCGTATTAAATGGATTTCAATTATTTTGTTAGAAAAACCAAATTCCACTGAATTGGTGTTTTTAAGAAAAATAGGTTTTTGGAATGAAATTGGAAAACCCCTAAATTACATTGAATTGGGTTTTATTTGTGGAAATTTTGAAATTTAAATCTTTTAATTTAAATTTTTTATTTTATGGAAATTTATTCAATTAAAATTTTGAATTTAATTGTGGAAATGTTTTGATGGAAAATTGTGAAAAACCCCAATTCCATTGAATTAGGGGTTTGTTATGAAATTGATGTAATTTGTTAGAAAATTAAATTGATTAATTTAATTTTTGAATGTGGATTGTGAAATTTCATGAATTGGTTTCAAATCCTTATTTGAAAAAAATGTCTTAAAATGGTTTTGATAGAAACCTTAGGGTTTTATCATAGTGAAAATGCATGTTTTTATTAAAAACTCATTATGGTTTTTAAATATAAAATTGTCATATTTTAAATAGATAATGATATTTGATTATATTTTAAGTGTTCCTAAAATAAATTTATCATCATTGTTTTTTACTAGAGTACATTCAAGCCTTGGGTAGTTAGTGAGTTATTTTGGGTGGCCATTTATGACTTACAACATTCTAAAAATTTATATCAGTACATAGCATCCCTTAGGTGATGGTGATGAGTCCCTTTTCCTTTGGACCAAAGGGGCATATGTACATATTTATCATTTCACAGTGTCGGGTCCCTATATCTTGGAACTATCGTACCTATTTTTCACATGACCATTTGCTCACTTTTTTGTATTTAAAATGTATATATGTCATTTTTGTAAACTATTTTAAATGACTTGAGAATTTATATAAACTGTTTTATATAAAAGTGTTTATTTAAGATATTTTTTGAAAAGTTCCATTTGTGTAAATAATTATTTTATTAAAGGTAAAATTTATCATTTAAATGTATTTCCATCATTTGAAATGTGAAGCATGAATTTCTAAATTATTCCCATCTTTTGAATTATAAAGAATTATTTTTTTAAATATGATTTTAGAAATGACAAACCTATTTATTTAAAAATTGAAATCAAATTCTTTGTTAATTTGATATTGGAATCATGTTTTGGAATTTTTTTGGTGAAATCCTACTGGGATTTGGCTCACACCCTACTTATTCCTTCAGGTGTTTGTAGATTTTATTCTTCCAAGATTGAGTAGGGGAAAAGGATCTCTTGGAGGTGGTTCTAGCTATTTATTTTTGGTCCTGATTAGTTTAATCCTTAGGGACTTTGGCAGTGTTTCCAATTTTCTGGTACTTGGTTGTAGTACTTTGGGTTGTTATACCTATTTGACTTATGGTACATTACTCCCATTAGAGTTTCTTTTTATATGCATACTATCTTGTTTCTTTTACTTCCATAGTGTTTTTGGAAAAACCATTCACACTTTCATTTTGTATGATGCTAGGTTCTAGTCACCGACCCATGGGAATCAAGAATTCCCTTTGGGATATGTTAGGACTGGCCCAGTTATTGGGTTACTAGGGTACCCAGATTGGTTCGTGACAAAGTGGAATCATATCTCTAGGTTGATCTTTTTTATTGAAGTTAGTATGCATTTGTGAAATCTTTTCGGGACTTAGGAAGTAGATTCGATTGAGTGCATAGACATCACTCACTAAAATGAACCTTAAGTCTCTAGGGGTGGTTTTGTAAAGTCATATTTTTTATTAGTTTAATTATTTTCCCTTTTTTATTTGGATAGAGTGAAATATAAATATTTTTTGTTCTATCTGTTGGGATTAATTTCCCTTGTCACTCTATTGGAGTGTTAATCTAATGTATTTCTTATTGTCTGCTAATGTTTTGTAGCATCATGCTTCTAGGAATATGTGTTAATAAGATCCAAAAGGAAGCTGTTGCTGAACCTCGGTGAGTAAATCCTATTTTGGATCAAAATCTGGTTGAGGTGATTGTGTTCATTTTCCAAGCTATGGGATAGGCACCACCTCCAGGTCTCGTTCAGGCTCTAGTTTTGGAACCTCAAATATACGTTCTTAAGATTATTTCTAAAGAGTTACTTTTCTAGAAACTCACACCGTTTAAAGGCTCAAATGATCCTTAATATATTGAGGAATGGTTGATCATGATGGAATGTTTTTTTGGTTCTTGGACATGCCCAATGAGAACAAATTGAAGTGTACCACCTTCATATTAGAAGGACCAAGTAGGATATTGTGACACAAAATGGTAATAGTGAAAAATCATTAGGGCTTGGAGTGGAATGATTTAAAGGTTATTTTCACTGACTAGTTCTATTGAGATTCCATATTGTTGGCCAAGTCTATGGAGTTTTTCAGACTTGAGAAAACTGATAGGACCATGATAGAGTATGCAAACCATTTTTCTAAACTTGTGCACTTTTCACCTAAGATTGTATCGAATGAGAAGATAAATCCTTGAGGGTTTGAGTTGGGACTTCGTCAGTATATTCATTCTTATGTTTTTTTTCTGAATCTTCCTTCTTATGTTGATTTACTGGATAGGGAATTGATGGTTGAAATAGACCTGGCTAGAAATTCAAAGCTATCGAGAGTTTATTTTTCTCCCAGTGGTAGCGTGAGTTATTTTAAGAGGAAATGGAAGCGTGATTATTCTCATAGAATTTCTCAACAACGGGGTAGTTTTAGACCTCTTATGGTACCAAGAAGAAGTCCTTTGATTTTCTACCAGTGTGGTAAGCTAGGATATTCAAAGAGGGTTTTCACTGAGGCACCCAAGAAGTGTGGTTTCATCGGGAATTCAGGGAACTTACAAATATTATTCCATAGTTATTCTACTCTTTGTAGTGGAACAGGATCATTATATCCTCCAAAAACTATGGGGAAATAATATGCTTCATGTATATAAGGGTTCTAGTCATAGGCATCTGGAATGAAGCTTCTTCACGCAGTGGAAGAGTCTCCAGAGAAAGATGATATGGGACCAGTGACCTTAAGAGGTTCCATTACTATAGATTTTTCATTATTGACTACTCTATTTGATACTAGTGCATATCATTCATTTATTTCAACTCATATATTGAATCTACATAATCTTCTTATGGATCTTTTATATTGTACAATGAATATTACTACACCCCTTGGTATGAAGAGAGAGTAGGGTCTCTATAGTCCCATTTGTGTCTTATCTCTAGCAGATATCAAGATTGTTTAGAGTTTTCTATTTCTCTACATGAAACCTATTGATTTCATATTTGGGATGGATTGGCTCATTTCCAATAAATCCTAGATTGATTTTTATCTCTGATGGGTCTCTATTACTAAACCCAATGGTGTGTGTTGTGTTTTTCAAGAAGAATGAGACCCAAGGTCAAATAGGGTCGGACTTCTTATCCAGTATTAGGGAAAGTAATATCATTGTTTTCTTTTGATCTGTAGTGGGAATCCTTGAATAGTGATCTCCCTCTAGTTTTCATCGAGTTTCCCAATGTGTTTCCTTATGAAATCTCTAGTTTTTCACTCGTAATGGAGGTTGAGTTTTCCATTGACTTAATACCTGGTAATCAACCAGTTTCTATTCCTTCTTACTACATGGCACCAGCTAAATTGAAAGAGATGAATTCTTACTTGGATTATCCATCTAAATCAAAATTTTATTCAAAGAAAGAGAAAACAAAACAAAACAGAACAACCAAGACTACCAAAACAACTAAGGTACCCCAGGAATTAGGGGGGTCGAAAATAGTGAAAGAAGAGGGAATCCTCTCTAATTAAATTAACACACTCTAGTTTCAAACTATTGATAGGGAGAAGACTGGTGGAGATAGAGCTCTGGGCATCCAAGGAAGTCATGTGATCCACAACCTTATTACCCTCTCACCAGGTGTGAGACACTTGGATGTTGGTTCCAAGTAAAGCGCGACATTTCCTCACAATATAAGCAATATACCAAGGTGGGGAACCTTGACCTATCATCGCATCATGCGGAACCTGGAATCAGTCTCCGCCTGGGTTAAATCAATCTTCTCCTACATGCAGAGGGAAAGACCCGTGATCATTGCCTTGACCTCGGCCAAGAGAGGGGTACCGTTGCCAAAGAAGGACAAAAAAGCCATGACCGCCTCCCCCCAGGGACTCGTACCACACTCCCTCCTCTCATCACCCCCAACGTGCATGACCCGTCCGTGTTTAGCTTGAGACCAGAGCCGGGGGGTTTCCAGCACACCCACTTCCCCTACTGAACCAGGGAGGGGGTAGTGGAAGGGACACTAACCTGGAGAAATCTAGAAGAGGGGACCTCCTGACAGTCCTTGAAAAGCGAATCTAAGTTTGGAAAAAAGGAAACGGGTCCGCGCGATAATGGACCTAACAATGGGAACAGAGCCTTCATACCTTTCTTGATTTCTGTCTTTCCATAAGCTCCATCATCATGCACTGAAAATAACCGAACAAACCATTATATCCTTCTCATTACCATTTGTTCCTTGGAACCATATCTCCTCAAAGGATGTGGTGTTCTTCTCTTGGGAGGATAGTGTCGTGAAACCCCTGAAGCAGTGCCACACAGCAATAGCCCAATCCCCCGCAAAAAATAAGTGGTTGGTACTCTCTTCCCGACTGGTGGTGCAGAAAGGGAACCTGGAGGCTAATCTGATACCCAACCTTATGATGTTCTCATCCATAGCCAATACTGAGTTCCTGATGTTCCAAGTGAGGAAGTTAAACTTCACTGGGATTTTATGGCACCATAGGGCTCTGATCCCCCCCTCCGGGTGAACCTACCCAGAAAACAGCCTACAAAAATCTCTGCAGAAAAAGACACCCGAAGCAGCCGAGATGAAAATACATTTGTCTGGGTAGCCGGTAAACTCAATGGACTCCAGAAGAGCCTGTTGATCACCATCCAAAATGGTCTAGGTAAACCTAAGGTGTTGGGTTGCTTCTCTAAGAGATATCATCGGAGCTGGGCAACCAGGGAAAGCTAAAACTGAGCCTGCCCAGTTCCTATGCCAGAAGAGGAGGTCTCATGAGCCAACTATCCAATGAGAATAAAGATGAAGAGTCTAGACCAGGGGAAAAATTTTCTCCCACAGCGGAGAAGCATGGCCACAGGAAACCTCCGCACCTTCACCGCACAGCATCCCCATGGACTTTTCCCAAAGAGATCACTCCTCTAAAATTTCCCATGCGAGCTTTCCATGCATGCAGAGAATCGTGTTCTGGAGGCTCTTCACATTGATCCCACCATCCTGGAAGTGCCACGCCATCCTTCCCCACGCATCCCAGTGTCTCTTGCCTTCAACCTTTGCATCCTAGACAAAACTGCAAAGAATTCTATCAATGTTATTGATCACACCTTGAGGGACGTTGGAAGCATCCAAAGCATAGATGGGAATGGCAGACAACACACTTTTCACCAGAGCTATACGACCTCCAAAATACAGGAACTAATTTTTCCAGTTAAGGATGCCACTAGTGATTCTATAAACAACATGATCATAATATTTGATATGAAGATGACCTGATGAAATGGGATAATCCAGGTATTCCATCGAAAAGGACCCATGATGCATGTCGAGACGGTTACACAGAGAGGACACCCACCCTTGAAAACTTTTATTTGAGATGTAGATGTTGCTTTTGGAATTGTTGATGACTTTCCCGCTCTAGTAGAAATGTTCATCCAGAATGTCCTTGATCCCACGAACTGCACCCCGACCACCATTGATGAAAATAAGCATGTCATCGGTGAACATTGGATGAGACACCATAGGTACGTTCATCTTCCTCTGGAAAGGAAGAATGCCCCCTTGGGATATTCCTCTATTGATAAGCCTGCTAAGAGTGTCCTGTGCCAGGATAAAAATTCTAGAAGAAAGAGGGTCTCCCTGTCGGAGACCTCTTGTAGCCTTGAAGAAAACATGAATCTTCCCCCTGAAAGAGATAGCCAACCACGAGGAACTTAAGCTCCTAAAAAAGGAGGTCCACTGCCTTGGCTGAAAACCCAATACCTGATAGAACTTTGTTGATAAAACTCAATTTCATCTTGTCAAAATCCTTGTTCATATCAAATTTGATCACCATATTGGATCCATGGTTTTTCATATTGATGTCTCTAACCATATCCTGAGCAATAGAAATTGATCCCTAGATGGAGATACCTTTCACAAAGCCGTGTTGCTCAAATGAAATGCACCCCGGGAGAATATTGGACAACCTATGATTAAGAACGCATGCAATAATTTTGTAAGGGAAGTTGCAGAGACTCACTGGTCTGTAGTGAGTGAGTTAATAGGGGTCCTTGATCTTGAGAATGAGAACAAGAGTTGTAGCACTTGCCACCCGAGGTAGTCCTCCACCTCTGAAGAAGTCCTGTATAGTACCAATGATGTCTTTCTTCACAACATCTCAAACCCCTCTGTAAAAAGAACCAGGAAAACCATCAGGACCAGGAGCGCTCTCTGGATTGAGTCGCTGTATGGCTGCATGGATTTCATCCTCACTAGGAATTGCCTCCAAGACCTCGTTCTCCCGATTGGACACTACAGTGGGAATCGACTCCCACAACCCTTCATTTCCCATGGGATACCTGCTAGACATCCTTGGGTTGGGTCCAGCAAGCAGTTACTTGAAGAAAGTGAGAGCTAAACTCCTGACCGTGTCACAATTATCTGTATAGGATCCATCCTCATGTAGAATGTTAGGTGAGGAGAGGAGCCTTCTCTCTCTAATGCATGCATGAAAATAAGTAGTGTTGTTATCAGCTTACTTAATCCATTTCACCCAGGAGCGGTCCCGAGCCATCCATTCCTATTTGAGAAGATCCTCGGCCCAACACATCTTTTTACCCACAAGTTCTTCAAACACTGAAGTGTCCCATTCCCTTTCCAGAGCAGATTTGATACTTTTGATGCTCTGTTTAAGGCCTTCCAAGTCATGATCGGGTGGAGGAAATCCCCTGGACCACTCAATTAGCCCATGTTTCAGCCTTCGCAATTTTTTATGAATAGCTACCCACGTATTCCCCTAGATAGGAGCCTCCTATAGTTCCTTCACAAGCCTCTGATAGTCTTGGATCTGCGACCAATATTGGCAGAATCTAAAGGACTCATGGATATCCTGCTAGGGAAACAGATACACCAAAATAGGAGAATGGTCAGAAATACCTCGTGCTAAATGCTTCACCTTAGCCTCCAGAAAGGTGGTGATCACCTTGTGGTTAGCCAAGCAGCGATCGATCCTACTCCAATAGTGCCTTCCTTCCGATTGGTTATTTCACCATGTATACTTGTCTCCAGAATAACCCAGGTTGAGGAGACCCTTTTCCTCCAAGAAGAGAGTGAAGTCCAGAGCTCCCTGACGAGGGAATACCCCTCTACCTTTATTCTCCTCAGGGTCAAGGATGGCATTAAAATCCCCCACAACATACCACGTATGGTCCTCCGGTTCAAACGACCCAAACCCCTGCCACAGTCCTTTGCGGGTCTGAGTATTGCAACTGCCATAAACAAACGACATAAAGAAACTCCCCCCCCCCCCATTCGATAATTTTTTGGTGAGATATTGATCTCCAGCCTCTATAAAATGAATTGATACCTCCTTATTCCAAAAAATCCAGATGTGCTTGTTAGTCGGATCTGCATGCAAGGAACCATGCAAACGCACTTTGTGACTGAAAGCCTTGATCTTCTCTGGTTTTTGTTTGTGCTCAAGCACAACAATGATACACACCTTGTGTTTCTTAACTACCGAAGCTATATGGTCCGACTTCACCCGAGAACCAAGGCCGCAGGAATTCCAAACTAACAGAGATAACATTAAAATCTGGGGAGCCCGGCTTTGGCCCTAGGCTCATCGGTCTTCAAACTGTGGGGAGATTGGCTTCCCCTAAGGTGTCTCATCTGGGATCGGGTGCACACTCCTGGACTCTGAACATTGGGAGTCAGTGCTATAGACGATGTGGGAACATATGACACCACAGACCTCCCCTTCACTATCTTACGAGGGGAGAGTAAGGATACGTTCTGCTCAACCAGCCCCTCCGTAATTTCTGCAACAACAGTCGCTGAAGAACCCCCTGGAACAATGCTGATCTTGTCCTCCAAACCAGCCTCACAAAGAAGAGGGACCTGAGGCCTGCTGCCCAAGGCTTCCTCCTCAACTGAAGCCTCCGAATAGGCAATCCGCAGAGGTTAACACTTCAAACTCACCTCCCTGGGGAGAAAAAGGGGGTCCATGATCCATTTCCAAAACCATTCAGCTGAGCACACCTGGACATGGAAGAGCAAACTATCTGCAAGGGCATCGAACAACAGAGGGGGGGCCTCGACCTTGAAAGAAACTAAGTCTTGACAAGGGGAGGCTAGGAGAGCTGTAGGGAGGACCACCCAAGGCTCGACGTTGGAAGAAACTGAGGGGGCCCGAACAGCTACCGAAGAAACATCATCCTTGCCCTGGAGGGTAGACTCTGGACCTCCTGGGCTGAGAGAATTTGAGTTCCCCTGCAAAAAAACCCTTCGATTCGGATGTGAACATCCCCTCATCCACTTCCTGTACTGCTTCCTAGAATGACCCTGAAGGCCACAAGAAGAACAAAACCTGGGGAACACGGGAAAGGAAACATCCTGCACCCAATCCACGATGTCCCTCACCTTCAAAGTTACCTTCTCAGGAGGCGGTGATGACAATTCCAACTCAACACAAATTTTAGGAACCAAGATGTCTTTACAATAGAGTGTGCGATCATCTGCACACAAGAAACCACCAAGAGAGTCCCCAATTGATTTCAGAAGAGAACCATTTTGGAAAGGTAAAGGCAAGCCAGGGAGACCCAACCAAACCGCAGCACGGGGGCTTTCCTTTCCCTTGTGAGCCTCCATAGACCATGGGGCCAGACTGAAACTCCATCTTTCAAAAGATCTTGGGGCTTTGCACCATGCAGAAATGAAATCCACCTCCGACTCTAGCACCAATAAAAAAGAAAGACAATGAATCACGGAGAGACGCACCTGACCCAGTAAACCCCACGATCCCACGAAACATTTGAAATCCTGCAAGGAAGGTTTCTCCACCCCAAAGTGAGCTATTAGGGTCCACTGGAGATAGGCAGCTGCCTCTGCAAACGTCGTCGATGGGACATCCAAAGAAACACCAGTGTATTCCCTGGAGACCGCCATAGAGAATAGCCGCACATCTGGGAAACAGATATTCACTCGGGACGAACCGCACAGGACCTCAAGAAAAAACGCCTATTGATGAGACCAAGCGCCATCGAGGAGCTCCGAGATCCAGGAAGAGACAGACGTGCCGGGATCAAAGACCGGAGGAGAAAATATCGCCACATGAGCCTCACCGTCCGGGGGAGAAACGGGTGGGAAATTTTGAAAAAACTCCAGCGCGTGAGGCGTGTTCTTTTGATCCATCCTTTTAGGTTGTATAAAATTACTTAGATTATATTATTGATAAAGGCATTATATGTATGAGTGTGTCACCTTGTACAGTGCTAGTTCTCTTTGCTAAGAAGGTTTATGGATCTCTTTGCCTATGTGTTGACTACTGAAATATCAATCGATTTATGGTAAAATACAAGTATCTTTTTATATGTATTAACAATCTATTTGATCAATTGAAAGGGGTGAAGTGGATTTCAAATATCGTCCTTCTATCTGGTTACCATTAGTTGAGGATAAAAGAAGAAACTCACCTTTCAAAGTAGGTATGGTTATTATGAGTACCTTGTTATGCCCTTTGGTCTAACCAATTCTCATGTAGTCTTTATGGAGTTAATGAACGGGATTTTCCGTGAGTATCTTGATACCTTCATGGTAGTCTTTTTAGATGATATCCTTGTTTACTCTAATTCTAAGGAGGGTCATGTGCATCATCTGAGAATAGTTCTTAGTTTGTTGAGGAATCATCAAATTTATGCCAAGCTTTTGAAGTGTGACTTTTGGATTTGGGAAATGAAATTATTGGGACACATAGTGTCTGAAAATGGTATTTTAGTTGAACCTGAGAATTTAAAGGCTATTAGGACATGGGAACAACCATGAAATGTTTTAAAGATTCGGAGCTTCTTGGGTCTAGCTGGTTATTATCACTAGTTCGTTAAGTACTTCTCGAGGTTGGATTCTCTGATGACTACCCTAACTCGGAAGGGAGTAAAGTTTTCTTAGAATGAAAATTTTTTGAATTATTGTATTGAGTTGAAGAAAATTTTTACTACTACATTGGTGTTGACTCTTATATAGACCGGGCAGGGCTATGTGGACTTTTGTGGTGCATCGAGTTCAAGTTTGGGCTGAGTTATTATGAAAGGTGAACATGTTGTTGCATATGGATCTCATCAGCTTAGACCACATGAGAATAATTATCCAAACTGTTATCTTGAACTTGTAGCTATGATGCATGTTCCTAATAGTTGGCAGCATTACCTTTAAGGAGAAAGGTTTACCATGTATTCAAACTTCTTACCCAAGTAGTGAAAGCATATTTGGAAGAGTGGAATTTGATGAATCTCTTTACATAGTTGCATATTGGAGTTCAGGAGAAAGGGTTCAAGGTTTCCTTAGTTATAATTTAGTTGAAATACACTCTTATTGAATTTATTATTTAGGATCAGTAGCTTGATTATGAGCTTAGTGGCATTAGAGACTCTCTTTATGGTGGGGAGAAAATTTCCAAGTGGTAGTTCTCCAAAGAAGGAATTCTATGCTATTGGAATTGTTTTGTGGTACCATATTTAGTAAGGAAAATATGTGATGGGGGACTTCTATAGTTCATATTTGGAAGTGAACCTAGGAACCATGAAGATTTTATATGATATGTGGTGTCATTTTTGGTGTCCAGTTATGAGACATAACATTTCTGAGTTTTTCTCTTATTGTTATACATTCCAATAGGTGAAGGATAAGCACCAGAAACCTTTGGATTTTCTTCAGCCACTTCTATTCCCAAATTGGAAGTGTGGTGAGATATCTATGGACCTTGTGGTTGGGTTGTTGTGTATCCATATAAATAATAATTCTATATGGTTTTTGATCGATCAGTTGAAAAATTGGATCACTTTATACTAATTCATGATATAGCCAAAGTTGAGGAGTTGGGAAATCTCTATGTGAAAGAGATTGTTCATTTTCATGGAGTTTAAACTACTATAGTCTCTGATAGGGAACCTCCATACACTTATTGTTTTTAGATAGGACTTTATGAGGTACTGGGATCTCATGTTTGTTTGAGTACATCATACCATCCACATTCAGATGGCCAGATAGAATGAGCTATACAGATTCTTGAGGATATGCTTCACACTTGTGTTCTTGAATTTAGTGGGTCTTGGGATGATCATTTGGGGTTGGTTTAGTTTTATTATAACAATAGTTATCATTCTATGATCAAGATGTCTCCTTTTGAGGCCTTTTATGGTCAGCCATGTAAATCTCCTTTGTATTGGTTGGAGATTGGTGAAAGTTCATTGGTTGGACCAATTTTGGTGCTAGAGATGATAGAAATGATTCATTTTATTCATCAAAAAATTTTGACATCATAGTACCAATATAAATATTATGTTGATCATTATTACAGGCCATTGGATTTTTCAGTTGGTGATCAGGTTTCACCCTGATTAGGTCATCAATGGCTTGGGAAGCAGGGGAAACTTTATCCTTATTTTTTTGGAACTTTTTAGGTTTTTGAGAAGGTGGGGAAATTTTCATACCATTTAGCACTTCTATTGTATCTAATGTCAATACATAATGTGTTCTATTTATCGCAGCTGATAAAATATTTATCTTATCCATCTCATGTTTTGAGTTGGCCTAATCTTGAAGTTGAGCTTGATTTATCCATTACTGAATTGTCAGTCGGGATAGTTGATTCTAAAACAAAGGCACTTAATGGGAGCATGATACCTTGGTTTTTGTGTTATTGAGTCATGGTTCTGATAATCATGAGACGTGTGAGAGGGATTCATATATGAGAGAGCAGTGGCCTCATATTTTTTGGAATGGAATCTTTTGAGTAGGATTTTTGGGGACAAAAAGTTTCTATGGTGGGAAGGTTGTAACATACTGTTAATTTTTTCAGGTATTCCTAAACCCTTATTTTTATTTATCTTTGGTTGGGTTTCGTTTGGGGTATTTTCATGTTAAATTTTTAATAGTTTTGAAAATTATGGGATAGTGAACAGTTTGCACATGGTTTTCCCAAACTGTGTGCCCTATCAAAGAAAACCATGCATCCCAAGGTAGTGGGATTTTTCATAGTTGGCACATGGTTATTCATTCCATGTGACATATTAGTAGAAACTTTGTGGACCATTTATAAATGGTGCATGGCTTGTGCATGGTATTTCTAAACCATATTCCTTTTCCTAATAAATCAGGCATACGGGATTTTAAGTGATCTAAAATTTTATTAAAGTTTCTAGAACCCCCTTTTTAGAACCCCAAAAGACCAGTATGAAATCAAACTAATTTCTCTCATCCTTGGAGCTCCCAAGAAGGATTTTTTCCCCTCATGTCTCTCTCAAAAGTGATATGAAGATAGAGGAATTCCCATCAATCTTCTCACGGTTAGTTTCCACGTCCCAATCTCATTTTTCCATGGTATCTCTTATTCTATATAGGGTTCCATGGATCCCAATATTGATTTATGGATATAATACCCTCTATTTTGGGTTAATAAACCTAGATTTGATCATTTTTTCTAATATTCCTTGATCATCGTTCTTCATTGGAGAATCCCCGTTAGGGTTTGGTGATCCGAGATTTGTTGATCCCGAGGTATGTGGTTCCATTACGATGCCCAATTTATTTTAACCTAAATTTTTTTTTAATTTCAATTATTTGAATTAAATTTATTTTTTTGGTTTTGGATTAAATGGATTTCAATTTTTTTTTTTGGAAAAACCTAATTCCATTGAATTGGGGTTTTTAAGAAAAATGGGTTTCTTGCATGAAATTGGAAAGTCCCCAATTCCATTGAATTGAGGTGTGTTTTTTGAAATTTTGAAATTTAAATTTTTTAATTTAAATTATATATTTGATGGAAATTGATTTAATGAAATTGTTTAATTTAATTGTGGAAATATTTTGATGGAAAATTGGGGAAAACACCAATTCCATTGACCTGGGGGTTTGTTATGAAATTGATGGAATTTGTTTGAAAATTAAATTATTGAATTTAATTTGATAAAGTTGATTGTGAAATTACACAAATTAGTTTAAAATCCTTATTTTTGAAAAATGTATTAAAATAGTTTCGGTAGAAACCTTAGGTTTTTATCATGGTGAAAAGGAATGTTTTCATTAAAAACTAGTTGTGGTTTTTAAAAGGAAAATTGGGATATTTGAAATAGATAATAGAATTTAATTGTATTTTAATCAGTCTTAAAATACATTTCCCATAGTTGTTTTGTACTAAAGAACATGAAATCCTTAGGTAGTTAGTAAGTTATTTTGGATTGAACTTTATGACTTACAACATTCTAAAACTTCATATTAGTACATCACATCCCTTAGGCAATGGTGATGAACCCCATTTTCCTTGGGCTCAAAGGGGAGTATGTACATATTTTTCATTTCAGAGTGTCAGGTCCCTATAGCATGGAACTATCATACATATTTGGAACATGAACATGTTGCTTACTTTTTTGTATTTAAAATGTATATATGACATTATTGTAAACTATTTTACATTACTTGAGGATTTATATAAACTATTTTATATAAAAGTGTTTATTTAATCCATTTTGTGAAAAGTGTCATTTGTGCAAATCACTCTTTGATTAAAGATGAATTCCATCATTTGAAATGTATTTCCATCATTTGAAATGTGAAGCATGGATTGATAAATTATTTCCAACTTTTGAATTATAAATAATGATTTGATTAAATATTCTTTTAGAAATTCCAAACCTATTTATTTGAAAATTGAAAGCACATTGTTGGTTAATTTGATATTAACATCTTATTATGGAATTTTTTAGTGAAATTCCACTAGGATTTGGATCACACCCTACTTTTACCTTCAGGTGTTTGTCTATTTTCTTCTTCTAAGATCAAAAAAGGGAAAAGGATCAGTTGGGGTGGTTATAGATATTGATTTGTGGTCTTGGTGAGTTGTTTCCTTATGGACTTGGGAATTGTTTCCTATTTTCTGGTACTCGGTTGTAGTACTTTAGGTTGTTATACCTTTTTGAATCCTGGTACATTACTCCTAGTGAATTTTCTTTTAATATACATATTATCTTTTTTATTTCACTTCCATGGTGTTTCTGGAAAAATCATTCCTGGTTTCATTTTGTAAGATGCCCAGTGCTAGTCATCAATCTATGGGGATTGGGAATGCCCTTCAAGCTATGTGAGGACTAGATCGGTTATTAGGTTACCAGGGTACCTGATCTGGTTCGTGACATAGATAATGTTTTATCTAGGTTTGATATAATTCTCTATAGATGATTTTTTCACAACAACATCTAACCCTATAAATGATATAATCCAGTTTATATAGTTGGGTTGAAAAATTGGTAATTGCGTATAGGACCCTATCAGATATCTTAATTCTTAACAAACAACATGTAAAATAATAATAATAATATTATTATTATTATTATTTCCTTGACATATTATAAACTCATAGATTATTTAAATATCATTTCTTAAATAAATTAATTAATATTTATTTAAATGATATTTAATACGTCATTCCCGCCAAACTCTTAACTCTTTCTTTAAATCCCCCATGATTTTTATCAATACATGAATAATGAATATTTATTTAATTAATAAATATAACTACATTATTCATTAAATAAATAAATAAATATTTTATTCGCTAAAGTGGAGAATAAATATTTATTTAATATTCAACTCACATATATATTCTCTGGAATAACTGGTGACTAAATATATGTGATCAAAATATCATGAATAATTATTATTCATAAGAACTTGAGAATAATAATTATTATAATATTAAATCAAATATAATTTAACTGAGGTTTTGGATACACTTAGTGTGTGACCCTCTAGGCCCCTTTCTCAGTGGCATTAAGTAAACTTTCCTAAAGTCCAAGATTAGAGTCTAGCAACATGTTAAGTCATCCATAAAGAAAAGAATTAATTTCATAATGAAAAAACCTCCTACAAATGTTAACTATTTAATATAATATTTTTGTCTTGATATCACATCAAGTAGGTTACACACTTGTGTCCTTAACCTATATTCTTGAATATCTTTCTTTGCATTTTCTGAAATGTGCTTGTCGATAAAATTGGCATGGACATAGTCTTAATCATATGGTTTCATTGTAATAAAAGGGTATTAGATATCTACTTAAATTAACTTGAAAAATAAAAATCCTTTATTTAATTATTCATTAATATTATATCACTTTTGATGCTCCTAACATATCCCACTTCCCTCTAATCATGTATCTTCACGGTTCTCATTAATACATCAAAGTACATGAATCGAAAAATACATTAATAATAATATAAAATATAAGTAAAAATACACATGTATTTAGATATTAATATTCAATAATACATATAAAATTTGTAATTCCTATAGATGGGTTTGTTCTCATAATCTCCTCTCTTAAAGGTTTCCAAATTCAATCTTCATGAGAAGAAGTGTCAATGTCTTTTGAGACCCCTGCATCTGATAGACAACATCATCTATGTCTTATCAGGAATATTTAATCCATCCATAAAACATATATGTAATAATATCATCATAGTGATTTAAGGTTCTCATCGTAGTAGGGAACTAGGATGAGCAGTGTCACGCACGCTCTAAAAATATTTGTGATCATTACTAAGTGTAGCACAGGGGCTGACCAATGTCATCTCTCTTGAGGATCCCTAGTTTCAATCACTCAATATTCCAATTTAATTTATTAAATTTTTGGTATTTTATATTTTATGAAAATAATAGTAAATAATTTGTTTTAGTGAGTGAATTTATAACAAAAGGGAGTAAGGAAATGATTTCATGACAAAATGAATTGAGAAGGAAATAATACTTTGAAATCAAAAAAAATAAATGATTGTGATCAATCTAATCACCATCATCATTAATAATTAATCATTATCCCTTATAATCAAATTTATTCAATTATTATTCTATAATTTTTTACCCCCTAACATTATGAGAGAAAATGTAACCACAAAAATTGGAAGAAGTGAACAATAAGTTAACTTCAGGACTTCCAATCACAGCACCCTACTTTTTTTTTGCCAAAAGATAACTTAATTTATGTAAAATTAGGTTAGAACCTCCAATATGGAATTGATAATTTATTGATTTTGGAGATTATATTTGAACCTTATTAATTTATCTCATGTTGATTGATTTGATAATTAAATTGTTTCTCTCACAATTCACACAAACCCAACCTTGTGTGCTAATTTTGAATAGTTTGAGTAATTTAAACATTACAAACTCAATTAATTAGCCATAATTTTGTGAATTACATGGATTTAATGGATTAAAAATAACTAATTAAGGAAGAAATATTTATATTGACTATAAAAAGAACTGCTCTATCTTGGTAGAATTATCATCATGGAGAAGATTCACATAAGTGAAGTTTTGAAAGGGCATAACTCAATCTCATGTCTAATATTATATTACGAAAACAAGAATAAAAATAAAGTGATTAAAAGAGAATAAAAAATTCTATTTTTTTAAGTGAAAGTGAGACTAAATGCATATAAAAAAGAAACAAGTAGAAGAAGATCAAGAGATCATTTTCATAGAAGAGATCCTTACTACAAGACTTCCTTCTTCCAAATGGTTAAAGATATGGAATAGAACCACTATATTTGGTCACACCCACCTAAACCCACTACAAACCCACTTCAAGTGTAAAAACTCAATTAAATAGAGTGTGGGAAGGATAGGGTATGAAATATAAACAAGGGTATATGCATAATTCTATAACCAAAATTTACTCCTCATTGAGTCACATTTTAGATAGAGTTCCTATATGAACCAACTATAAACCCAACTTAATAAATTCTTATAATTTAGTCCTTTAAAATATAGAAATATTTTATCCCATTCCATGTACATATGAAAAATCTATAGCCCAAATGGTGAGTTAAGGTTCAGTCTATCAAATCCATTCCATCATTAATTTCATGGTCATTTTATATCCTTTAGAAGTGAAATCTAGATAGCATGTTCTAAATAAAAATTATTGGAAAATTAGTTTTTAAATTTACCATAAAATTTAAATTCAAAATACATACCAAATAAAAATTTTATGATAAAAATACTTGAGTAAAATTAAAAGGGAAAACATATTTTTCATGGAATTTTATAATTCAAGCTCAAAATAAAAAATTTCATTAAATATTCAAATAACTCAATGTGGGGAAAGTATGTCAATTATTATAAAAAAATATAATAAATACATGTTTTATCAACTCCCCCATACTTACTATTTTTTAATCCTGGGAAAAATTATATAATATCCTTATTAAATTCAAATAAAAAACAATAATGATATAATTTTAAATATTTTTTTAAACAAAGTTTATCTTGTATTATGAAAAAAAATATTTTTAATATGATTTAGTTCATGATTTATTATATAAATGTACACATAAAACAATACCATAAGATCATGAAGCCTAGTTTATTTGGAAAATTAGGTACATAACACATCAACTTGAAACATGGATACAACATTATTGGAATCTTTCTTAACATGATCCTAAAATTTCATTGCTCTTTTAAAATTGCATGGGATAACCTTGGGATATACATAAGGGGTGACTTATAAAATCCAGTAAGGTAATAAAAAAAATAGAAAAAGGTAAAAAGTACATGTTATCCAAGAGTTATATCAAGGTAAAATAATAGGGGTGAGAGTCATAATCATGAATAATAAAGCATGATATGACATGATAGCATAAAGAAAACATGGGAATGCAGTGACAACATAAATTATGTCATAAACATAAGTCAAGGTTGAATTCAAAAAAATCACATTTTTAATAGAGTCACATGATGGATTAGGTTTACTCTCTAATCTCATACATGACATCTCATGAGACAAAAACGTTACCCAATGCATTGGATCACTATCTGGGCACACCCATCATAATACGTACATACTCATGTGTGCCACATAAATCATTCAATATAAGGAAATATCTCATCACATTTAATCCCATGATTAATGCGTGTGGGTTAAATACATTTAATCTACTAGTTAATTAATTATAGTTACATCTATGTGAATACCCTTGAGTAGAAATGGGGATGGGTATTCAGTGCACATTTTTTTAGCATGAAAAATCGTAGGGAAATTTTTCCAGCATAATGACAATACTTAAGGTTTTATAAAAGGGATTAATGAATGTTAAAGTGGTATGTAATAAATTATAAATAATAATGGAATTAATAATAATATATAATATTGTATTCCAATATTAATAATTGGAAAACAAATGGCGTAATTTAAAGGAGTTTCTTTTATAACGAGAAGGAGAGGATCCCTTACCTTGAGATGGCGCTTCTTAAAACTTAGAAGGGGATTATTAAGAGATTGGGGGAACCTTGGTAGGGTTATTTATAATGAATTTCATATTAATTTTATGATCCAAGAGTTTTTAGTGAAGAGTAATGGGTGGTTTTTTGGGTTTGTATAGAAAAATAGAGGAGAATTCTTTATTAATTTCCAAACATAGGTTTTGGACTCTATATGATAAATTAATCAAAACCAAAAACCTTTCCATGGTTTTTGCCCATGGTTTCTAATAAAGTAGAGTATTTTTAATTATTTTACAAGTTTAATAACTAATATAATGATGATAATTCCCTTGGTGATGTAGAAATGAGTCATTTTTACAAAGAATTGATTTTAAAACCTTAAAATATAATAAATGTTTTATAGGATTCATTAAGGGTTTATAAAAATAACTAAATAACCTAAAAAGAATATTATTTTAAATTTAAAATATATATTTTTTCATGGATAACTTTTATGGAATATATTACATCGCTTTTGGGTCATTATGATGTCATAATACACACATTATATTTATACCGTATTTAATTTTGACCCAAAAAATCATCTATCTCTGGAAATTATGAAAAAATCACTCTTGGATAATTTTGACATGCTAATTTAAAAAATAATATTTATTTTAACCAAAAAAATCATAAGTATTAAAATTTACACTTTTAAATCAAAAATTCACATTTATTTAAAAATAATAGTTTTTTTAAAATAAAAGTTTTTTGACCCTTATAAAACTTATTTTTGAATTTATAAAATTAGATTATCATTTAAATTTAATAAATATCATTTAATAATTATATTTTATTAAAATATCATTCATTTCAAAAAAAATTGAATTCGTCAAAAAAAGTTTTTATTGAACTATATATTTTCCGAAAATACAATATGTGTTTGATCACATCACAATCGAATTTTTATCAAACTTATTAATTAATCATTATAAAGTAATAATAAAATGTTAAATATAATCATTATTTTATAAAAGTATAAAAATTCATACTGTTAGGGCCTAGATACATATCCCTTTGTTACACTATTGGATTACCTAAGGGTAAGGTGAACGATGGTAAGATATTTTATGGTGATTAGGCATACATGGTTTGGGAAATGATCTAAATGAGCTTGAAATTCTCCTATAAATGGATTTTCTCATGCTCCAATAATTGAATCTCAGCTTGGTATTGGTCAAGATAAAAAATCAGTGATGCTATCTTCCTGAATGACTGAAAATTAACTTTTTTTATTAAGAAACACTTTTAAGGAAAAAGTGAGAAACCAATGAAAGTTAAACCCAAAAATCATCCCCATACATAACTTTAGAAACATCTTACTCCCTCTCAGAATTGATATCTGAATCCTCAGGCATGAGACTAGATTGGTGGCAAAAGGAGCAAGTGTGCATCCTATCTGCCACCTCCTGCTTACCGAAGACCTTCAAGGAAACACCAAGGTTGGACAACTCTCTTGCTTGTCCTCGCATTTTTGGATTTCGAATCGGCTGAGTGTCGTCCCCAAGGGTGTCAAGCTGATTATGAGAAACCATAGGTGCATCCAATTCAGAGGGTGCAATCCTACTGGTCAAGGTCACTACTTATTTTTTCAGTGTCAATTAGACTTTATCATAACCCTTAATATATACTAATCATATGATCATTATACAACAGCTATATTATCAACGGTTGTGATGCTTAATGATCTTTTAAATTCAATGGGATATAACTTATAATGGTCTAAAATAACAAAAGTAGTACATGTGTTTTCTATAATCACATTACATGATGGGGAATTTAATTTAATCACAAAATGAACACAATTTATAAAAGTTTGGGTCATTACATTCTTCCCCCTTCAGAAATTTTTCTCTTGAAATTTTCATTTCATACACTAAAATATATGAGGGTACTTCTATTTCATCACCTCTTCTAATTACCATGTCACGTCATTAAACTTGTGGTTCCACCATTACACTTTGACTAAGTGATTTGTCTTGTTTCATATAATTTTTTCTCTATGATCTAAGATCTTCATTGGATAATCCCCATATGAAAGATAATTCTCCAATGGTACCACCTCTAGATTCAGTACATATGAGAGGTTTGGTATGTACTTTCTTAATAGGGATATATAGAACACATTATCTACTATATATAGGTTAGGTATGAGTTCTATTTAATCACTAGTAGAAAAAATATTTATAACATTATAGTTTTCACATAGTTTATTTAGAACCAACATGAAAATCAAGGAATATTAATTTTTTACACCGGTTTTCCATTAATTGATGTGGAAAAGTCATTTTTCACATCATTTTTTATATAAACAATGTGAAAATGGATATTCACCTCTATTTCACATCAATTAAATGATAGTACCGATGTTAAAGAGTAATTTTTTACATAATTTATATTATAACCAATGTGAAAAAACTATATTTTAATATCGGTTATAATATAACCAATATAAAAAATATTTTAAAATTTCATAAATCAGCAGAGGTTTAATTACACGCCCTTTCATTATGGAAATACAGGTCTCGTTTCTCTCTCATCCAAGACCTAACCCTATAATTTCTTTGATATGGTTCTCCAATATCACATTAGTATCTTAATCAAGCCTCAGGTTTTGTCAGCATCATGTTACACATCAAAGATAGATCTGACATAAGACTCTCATATTTTTATTTCTCTTTTTTCGGTCATTATTTATATTGGAATCTCTAACTGATGATTGTTTGATCACGTGGACTTTATTCTTGCATTACCATCTTCATAAATTCTATTTTTTTCAGCTTCATTATTGCACATTTCATTCTAGATCTGCTCGTCTCCAACTAGCTCTCCTAAATGTTTTAATATCTTTTATAATGTGTTAATTAGTTGTTCCTGGTTTTATTTCTAGTATGAATTAGTTATTCTCATTCAATATAATTTTCCTTGTTTGGATTACTTTAAAATTATTTTATAGAATATGTCATGATAAGGAGTATTATTCATAAGATAAGATAGGTGGATATTTTGTGTTTATACATTTCCATTCAAGTCAATGAGTTGGTTTTTAAATTAATTAGGTGCTGATATCATAGTGGGTTCATTTCAATTCTGATAAATTTAGCGCATTGGAGAGTTGAAAAATTCTTTTTCATGTAATTACACATCAAGAGATGGGTTTTTTAATGGGTTTTATAATGGATATTTTGTTTAATATATGATATGTGTGTGTTGTAGAATAGAATGTGATTTTTTGTTAAAAATTAGTTGGGAGTTTGAAATTGGTAATTAGTAGTGAAAACCATTTCTAATGGATGATCAAGAGTAAGGGTATCATCATAGATGCTTATTATTGATGATAATACCTATGGAGTGAAGTTTATTATGGGGTGAGTCATTATAGGTTAATCAATTTAGTGAGATTTTATTCCTTGTATGGAAGTAATGGTGATTTGATAAATGGGACTCATATGATAATTTTGATACTATGAGCATCTTTAGGTGGTATTTTTATGCATGGTCATGTGTTTCAATGGTACTCTAGGGAATTTCAAATGGGTTGAATGGGTGATGGGTCTACTTTTTAAAGTAGCAGACCAACTGGGTACCCGATTAGGGAATACTATGTACCATATGAAGTCCCATGAGGCAAGGTTTAATGTGACATTTTTTAAACTAAGACTCAATTTATGATTTGAATATATTGTTAATTGCAAAAAAAATATAAATTATTTATTTTTATAAATAATCCACTATGAATTAGTTTTTCTCATTTTATATATTTTTTTATGGATATTATTTTATGGATATCATTGTACATATTTTTTAACAATTTCATAAGGTTGTATTCATTTATTTTTACTTGAGAAAAAATTGAAATGAATGTATTTTGTAATTACTTCTGCATGAATGAATTTTTAATAAAAAATTTCTATTTTCCATATAATGTTTCCATTCTTGGTTTTCTATATTTTTCAATTTCATTTATAATCTCAACATTTTATAAATTACTCCCATTGTTTTAGATATTTATTTTTGATATTTTTTATAGATAATAATGAATCAAAGTTGGATTAATGCACCTCCAATAGGTTCTGAATATAAGAAAGGTGTTAGTTCTTTTTTGGAATTTTCTAAGTGAAATGTTCCAAACAATGACATGTTTTTCTATCCATGCTTGTAATGCTTAAATTTTAATAAGTTGGAAAGTAGATAGATAAAAGATCATTTAATTTTTCATTATTTTAATTCGAGTTACATATCTTGGATTTGGCATGGTGAAACTGGATAGAATTTCAAATCTATTGATGATAGTACTTTTTGAGATAATAAATCAGATCAACTTGATGAAATGATTCATGATATTGAAGTAGATATAATTGGGAAACAATTGAAAATTGAGCGTTTATATCATGATTCTGAAAAACCAATATATTTCGGTTGTATGGAATATACAGTTTTATTGGTGGTGTTAATATTGATTAACCTAAAGGAAAAACATGGATAGAGAGACAAGAATTTTACAGAGATGCTACAATTATTGAAAGAAATTATTCCTAAATATAATGATATTCTAGATTCACATTATAAGTTCAAGAATATATTATTCCCGATGGGATTGGGGTACAAGAAAATACATGTATGCCCAAATGACTATGTGCTATATAGGAAAGAATACGAATTTATGTCAGAGTGTCCTAAACGTGGGATATCATGATATAAGTTGAAAGAAAAATCACATGTTTCTTTATAAGTTACAAATAACCATGCCAAGTCATTTTGGTATCTTTTTATAATTCCTCATTTGAAATGTTTATTTACTAATTCACATGATGAAGATAGGTTAAGATGGCATATTGATGAGCAGATATGTGATAGAAAAATACATCATCCAGCTAATTGTCTATAGTGGAAGAAAATTGATCACCAGTTTCCTACATTCAAAAATGAAATTAGAAATATCAAACTTGGATTGTCCATGGATGTAATGAATCCATATTTAAGCCTTAGTAGAACACATAGTTCATGGCCTGTTTTATTGGTAATTTACAACTTAACTCCTGAATTTTTTATGAAGAGAAAATATGAAATGTTGAGTTTAATGATATGTGGACCAAAATATCCTGGAAATGATATTGAAGTATTCTGGTTACCATTAATTGATGATTTGAAATTGTTATTGGAGGAAGGTATAAGGGTTTATGATTCATATAAAATGGAATATTTTCAACTACATGCAATGATTATGTTCACTATAAATTACTTCCCAACATAGTAAATTTTTTTGGATACAGTGTTAAGGGTCATAAAGCTTGTCTAATTTGTGAACAAAAGAATTCATATTATCAATTGCATCATGGGAGAAAAATATTATATTGTTTAGATGGTATGTGAGTATGATATACTCTATAATACCAAATGTAAGATCTAAATAAAAGAGATACTGTATGGAGTATCTAATGATGCTCAAAATACAAGAGGGGGGTGAATTGTACACTTTAAAAATTATATTGGAACTTTTAAAGATGGTTATATTTAACAAGGTTAAACAAGGTAATTCACAAAACCTCTAGTTCTACACACTTGCTTGATTCCGGAAATATGATTCTGAGAATGTGATTCTGAAAAGATGGTTCTGGAAATGAAACTTAATGAAAGTTTACAAAGATGAAGATTCTACCTTAAAGCATATAGAATCTAACAAAATCAGAGTACAAGTATAAGGAACTATAAGATAGTTATACTTTCCTCAACAATACAAATGCAGTGGAAAACTTGAAAAAACAAGTAACAAGTAGTAAGTCTTTCAACCCAAAGAAAAGGGTATCCAACAACCTTGGATAAAGGTCCCTTGATTTATAATTTCAAGAAATTCTGTCTTACCCACACCAGGGTAAGTCCTCGATACAAAGATCAGTGTATTTCTTGCTATCCCTGCAAGCCCTCAACTTCAAGGTAGTCGACACCTCTATCTTCCTCAGCAAGGAATCCCTCAACTTCAAGGTAGTCAGCACCTCTGTCTTCCTATCCCCAAAATCCCTCGATTGTACACAGCAACAATCGAAGTCGCACAAATAAAATCTGAACAAGAAGTTTAGTACACACAAAGAAATAAATCCTATCTCTCTAGAAATCACTTCTGCAGCATGTAATATCTAGATTGATCAACTTGTTATGAGATCTTTCAAATGAGCTCCTATTTATAGGCACGACTTCAACGGTCATCTCCCTCCTCCAACGGTCATATTTTTCCTTGAATTTTGGAGAGACATATACACATGTCACTCAAACAACAGTTAGTTAGTAGCTAAAATCATGACATCATTTTATAATAAAACAAGTGTAAGAAAAAATATGGTTACATAACTAAAATTCAATATTCGGAATGTAAGTAAATATGAAAGTTCGGAGTCTAAGGAAAATTGAATTCGGAGTCTATAATACAAGGATATTCGGATTCTGTTTTCTAAGAATTCAGAACCTAAACTCTATAGAATTCCAGAGTCTGAATTTTAAGGAAATTCAGAATCTGGATTCACAAGAATTCGGAACCAGAACTTACAAAGTTCGGAGTCAGAGTTCATGAGAATTCGGAGTCAGAACTCATAAGATTTCGTAGTCTATATTCAAAGAACTCGGAGTCATAACTCAAATAAGTTCATAACCAGAATTCATATTCATAATTCAGAGTCAGAACTCATAGGAATTCGTATCCAGAATTCATAATCAGAACTTGGAGTTAGAACTCAGAATAGTTCGTATCCAGAATTCATAATCAGAATTCTGAGTCAGAACTCAGAGATGTTTATAACTGGAATTCGTAATCAGAATTTGGATTCAGAACACAGAAGAGTTAGTATCCATAATTCATAATCATAATTCGGAGTCAAAACTTAGAAGAGTTAATATCCATAATTCATAATCAGAATTTGGAGTCAGTACTCAGAAGAGTTCATAACCAGAATTCTGAGAATTCGGATCCTAAAACAGAATGTTTCATATCTAGGTAATTATAGGATTATGAGGTTTTTGTTTCAAACCAAATTTTATACTTATAAAAATTATGATATGAACAATGAAAACATGGTAAGTATAAATTTCCTTGGGGAAGGAAACTTTTCCTTATAGAAGTAAAACACAGGGTAAAAAGATATTTTCCTTGAGATAAGGTGTTTGTGATTTTCAAAACAAGAAGGAATTTTAAAGACATAAGGAAACCTTATTGACTTAACAATATCCCTCAAGTATGAAAGAATGAAAAATTCATAAGGAAAACCTTATTGACTCAACAATCTCCCCCTTTTTGTAAAGCACAAACATCCTTACGAAAAAGAATATAAGGACTTAGAAAAAAAAAATCCAAGACTTTGAAATAAAGCTTATCTCTATTTACACATAGACAATGGTGAATACGACTAACTCCCCCTTAGGCTTTGGAACACTAAGAATCATATTCTGGATTTCTGTAATGACAATTTTCATTTAGCTTTAGTATGGAAATCTTCATAATGAGAACTACCCCTTAGATAAACTCCCCCTTACTTAGGGATATTTCTTCTTTACTTGGAATTATTTTTTCCTTTATCCCCCTTTGTGATTTTCAAAAATAAATTTAGGGAATGTAAAAGAAATTATGGTACCTGAAAAATTAGTAAAAACATCCAAACAAAAACAAGCAACCACAAATTTATTAAGATTGAAATAATTTTTACAAACGAAAAAATACAACAAAAGATCAGATTGATCTATTTTCATTCCTTTTCATTGGGTACTAATTTCTTCACAATGGTTTTCAGCTTCTTTAGCTCCTTGTGATCTTCCTCTGCTTGCTTCTCTAAGGATTTGATCCTATCATCCTGAGCCTTTAGAGCCTCTGCCTGAGCCTTCAATAGGTCATCTTGCTTAACTAACTTCTCTTCAATCTTGATCCGGAGATCCCTTTCTATTTTCCAACTTTGGACAACATAATTCAACTTCCAATTCAGATCTTTGACATCTTGAATCCGAGTATTCTGCTAAAGATTTAGTTTTCCCTCAAATCTATTTGTGAGATCCTTGATTTTTCTATCTTGAGTATCAAAAGTTTCCTTAACATCACCTTGAAAGTCATCAAGCTCTCTCAAATCTTCTACTATATTCTTTGACCAGCTAACCATTTTCTTGCAAGATTTTATATTGGTTTCATATTTGATAAGGAAGTTCTTGTAATCAGCCTCAATATTTATACACCTATCCATCACCATGGATACAGAATCTGATTTTTTATTCATGGTATGTTGGAGCATCTAACATCTGGATTCAATGGTTGGAAATATCGGAATGGTGTCAACAAGCTTCTTCAGAGATTGAATGAAAAAATCATGTCCCAGAGCTAATGATTATGAATCTGACACTTTTCTAGGTGATGGTTCTTTCTCTAGATCGACCAGCTTCCTTTTAGAAGATCCACCAACTTCCTTCTTCCATAAAATTTCTCTTGTAGGTGTATCAGCAACCACCTGCTTGTCCTTATTGGTCCTTGTAACATCTTCTTCATCTGGAGACTCATGCTCACTTTCAGATAACTAAAAAATATTATCTTCATCGATTTTTTCTTTCTCGACTCCTGCCTCAATATCCTTAGGGTGTATTAAGTGATTATTATAACTCTATTCCTCAGATAATTTGTTCACTTCCTCTTTAGCCTTCTCATCAATTCCAGGGGTAGTAATTTTCAAAGATCCGGCTTGAGAATTACGGATTGATAATTTTTTGAAATCACTTTCCTTCTCATGAAATTCTTCAACTTGCTTTATCAGATCATCTATATCATCACTTCTTTAGGATTCTTGTACTTCTTCCATAGCTTCCTTTTCTTCGACAACCTTATTTAGTACTTTTCCAGAGTCATGAACTTCTTCCCTAATGTCTCAGGTAATGGTTCTACTAAGAAAGTTTTCGGTACCGAAATGTTTTCGGATGTAATTTCAGTGTCCCTTAAAAGAGATTAGACAATTTTGGCTTTAGAAATTTTCTTCTTAAGCTTATTCTCTTTGACTTGCTTCTCAATATCTTCAGTAATCTTTTCTTTTAGATCCTTGGCCTCAGCAGGATCTACACCAAACTGTGGTTCTCCTTCCTTCTGATTCTTTTTATCCTCCCTCTATTTGGCTACTACCTCATCCGGATAGGTTTTCTACTTCTTGGGATTTGGAGGTGCAGTTTGAGCTTCCTTAGCTTTAGGGGTTTCACCTTAAACTTCTACTTCCTTCAATTTTCTTATCTTTCCAGCCTTATTAGATGGTTCAGCCTCTTCTACATTCTTCGGAATGTCTTCTGATTCTTCCACTAGTAGATCATAAAACTCTCATGTCTCCTTAGAAAAGCTGACATTCATTATTTTCAAAGTGTCATCACTAACTAACATAACTTTTCAATTCCTCAGCTTGGAACTGCAAGGAATCTTGAAGGAATCAAGACATCGAACAATAAACTTGGAGAGTAGGGTAGGATACATGATTATTTGTGCTCTCAAATTCCCATTCTTGATATTCTCTATCGTAATGATAATATACTTCATCATATTGATCTTCCTTAGATTTACCAAAAAATAATGGATATACATATCACTTTTCTTCAGTGTGTCCTTGTCACCCTTTCTCGGTACAATAAAACCCTGAACCCATAACTCAAGGATCTGATTGTTGGTAGACAAGTGAGAAATCTTTGCAGTCTTGACATCTGTAAGTCCAAGACACTCTATAGATTTTACCTTTATAAAACTTTATTGAACATCTGGAAGCTTATAGGAACAAAATTCTGCCTCTCCTTCATAGTAAAACCCTACCAAGCTAGCATCCTTGGTGTATGAAAGTGCATATGTTTTTCCATAGATTTTAAAGGAAATTTTTTTTCTGCCATCTTCCTTGAAAAAACAAATTAATTCATAAAATTATATCAGCATATCTGAATACACTACATCCTAAGCTCCTGGATTTGAAATGGATACACTCTCCCATAAATTAAGCTTGATATTCTTTGAAATAATAGAATCATATTTGTTGAATAATTTCGGATGTACCAATCTCTCCCTGTATACTTTCCATTCTGCAATCGTCTTGACAGAAGACATATCTTGAGAAGGAACTTCACAAAACATTCAGAATTGAGAAATATTTGAAAATACTTAATGGTATTTTGAAGTGGGGCAGAGCTTCGACACGAAAAATCTTGAAAACCGATGTGGGACAGCCATCAAGGGTCCCCTTTTATAGGTGTTGATGCGACGGTTGAACATCCCATCTCAATACAATGGCTGAGAAATCTTCTGATTAGATCTAACAGTTGTAATGATATTCGTAAGGAAAATTTGGTAGGATCTGATCTTTTGAGGTTTTTAGAAGAAAACATTCGGATTTAAGGAAACTAGAATCCGAGAAATTTTAAAAATACAAAAGAAACTACCAGCAAGTAAAAGGTTATTACAAAAACTCAAGAAATAATCATACCTTTCAGATTGTCAGGAGAATTATTCGTATTGAGGAAAATTCTTCTTGAAGGACTTTAGATTCTGAAAAAAAAACTTGAGTACGAAAAAAAAACTTATTAAAAAAAGAAATTGAGTATGAAAATTTTCATTATGAAAATCTTCATTATGAAAATCTTCATTACAAAAATTTTCATTATGAGAAAACTTCATTATGAAAAGTATGAAAAACTTCATTACGAAAAATATGAAAAATTTCATTACAAAAAATATGAAAAACTTCATTACGAAAAATTTCAAGTGCGAAAAAATTCATTATGAAAAATATGAAAAACTTCATTACAAAAAATTTCAAGTATGAAAAACTTCATTATGAAAAATATGAAAAACTTCATTATGAAAAATATGAAAAACTTCATTAAAAAAAATATGAAAAACTTTATTGCAGAAAATATGAAAAAATTCATTACAAATTATTTTTTGAAAACTTCATTACAAAAAAATTTGAAAACTTCATTATGGAAAAATTTGAAAACTTCAAAAAAAAATTTAAGCTCGCAAGAAAATGTACTCCCCCTATGAAAAGGAGTTTATTACTGTAAGTAGATTGGTTCAACAAGAAGTTAATGAGGAATATTACCTTATGGTTATTATTCCTAACTTCTATTTAATGTATTCAAATCTATCAGAGGGTAAAGATTTTGTGAAAATATCAGCAAGTTGATCTTGTGTTCTGATAAATTGAAGAATGATATCTCCTTTTTGTGTGTGATCCCTAAGAAAGTGATGCCTTATATCTATGTGTTTTGAACAAGATGATGTGAAGGGTTTTTACTAAGGGAAATGGCACTTGTATTATCACACAAAATTTGTGTTTTGTTAAAACTCATACCATAGTCTGTGAGTGTGTGTTGCATCCACAACACTTGAGCACAACAACTTCCAACTGCCACATATTCAGCTTCAATAGTGGAAAGTGATACTGAGTGTTGCTTCTTGCATGACCAAGAAACTAATGAATCTTCTAAGAAATGACAAGTTATGGATGTACTCTTTCTATCCATTCTACAACCACCAAAGTCAGCATCTGAAAAAAAAATAAAACAAAATCATTTCCAAAAGTATAAAAGAGTCTTAAATCCATAGTTCCATTTAAGTAGTGAAAAATTATTTTCACTGCCTTTAAATGAGTTTCCTTAGGATTGGATTGATATCTTGAACATAATCATACTGAAAACATTATGTTTGGATGAATAGCTGTCAAGTAAAGTAAACTTCCTATCATACCTCTAAAAGATGTTTAATCTACTAGTTTCCCAGCTTCATCAAGATCAAGTATGTTTTAGGTACCAATGGGAGTACTTATACTTTTAGTGTTGTCATATCCATACTTTTTCAAAAGATATTTAATATACTTATGTTGCGATATATAGATTCTTTCTGGTTTTTGAGATATTTGAAAACCAAGGAAAAATGTTAACTCACCCATCATACTCATTTCAAAATAAAGTTTCATTATATATACAAAGGAATTAGTTAAATATTGATGAGTTGAACAAAATATAATGTCATCAATATAAATTTGAACAATCAAAACATTTTTCTTATCTTTATTTATAAAAATGGTTGGATCTGCATTTCCCTTAACATAATTATTTTGAATAAAAAATCATGTAGGTCTATCATACCAAGCTCGAGGGGCTTTTTTAAGTCCATACAAAGATTTGGTAAGTCTAAAAACATGATCAGGATATTTTGTATCTTCAAAACCAGGAGGTTGTTCAACAAAAACTTCCCCTTGAACATAACCATTAAGGAAAGCACATTTCACATCCATTTTAAAAAGTTTGAAATTGAAGAATGTTTCAAAGGAAAGTAAGATACGAATAGATTCAAGTCTAGCTACTGGAGTATAGGTTTCTTCATAGTCTATTATTTCTTGTTGATTATAGCCTTTAGCAACTAATCTAGATTTATTTCTTACAATGATTCCATTTTCATCACACTTATTTCTGAAGACCCATTTTACTCCTATAACAGAAGTTTCCTTAGGTCTTTCAACAAAGGTCTAGACTTTATTCCTTTCAAATTCATTTAGTTCATCTTGCATGGATTTAATCCTATCATTATCACCTAAAGCTTCATCAGTGCTTTTTGGTTTTAATTGGGAAAGGAATGCTAGATGTTCTACTTCATTTCTTAAGGAAATTCTAGTCCTTATGGGTTGATTTACATCACCAATGATACTATCACTGGGATGATTCTTTAGAAATGACTGATTTGGGTTTTGTAAAACATGTTCATCAACATAGGGTAGGAAATATTCTGGGGTAAATGCTTCAAAAACATTTTCTTGGTCATTTTCCTTATCAGAAGTATCTTCTAACAAAGGTTGATAATCAGTTTTTGAAAACACATCCAAAGATGTAGGTTGGGGTTGTTTAAAAACAAGAGGATCAGTTTTATCAAATTTGACATGTACTGTTTCTTCAACAGTACAAGTGTTTTTATTGAAAACTTTATAAGCCTTAGAAGTTGTGGAGTAGCCTAAGAAAATTCCTTCATCAGGTTTTGGTTCAAATTTATATAGATTATCTTTAGTATTCAGAATGAATATCTTGCAACCAAAAACCTTAAAGTAGGAAAGTCTAGGTTTTCTACCATTCCATAACTCATAAGGAGTTTTATTAAGAAAAGGTCTAATCAAAACTCGATTTATAGTATAACAAGCAGTACTTATGGCTTCAGCCCAAAAATGTTTGGCTACAAAATACTCACTCAACATGGTTCTTGTTATCTCTTGAATAATTATATTTCTTCTTTCAACAATGCCATTTTGTTGAGGTGTTCTGGGTGCTGACAAGTTGTGAGTAATTCCTTTTCTACTACAAAAAGTTTCAAAATCAGAATTTTGAAATTCTCCTCCATGATCACTATGAATAGTTTTCAATGGAAGGTTTTTCTCATTTTTAACTTGGGCTCTAAAACTTTTGAAATAAGAAAAAGCTTCAAACTTCTTTGATAGAAAATAGACCCACATAAATCTAGTGTAATCATCAACTAAAACAAATACATAATACTTTCCTCCAATACTTCCAGTTTGTGTGGGACCAAAGAGATCCATATAAAATAACTGTAATGCATCAGTAGTTGAGACTTCACTGACTGATTTAAAACTTGATTTATGATCCTTTCCATATTGAAAAGGGTTACAAACTTTTGAAGAATCAAATCTAAGCTCTGGTAGATCCTTAACTAATATTTTCTTAGAAATTTTGCATAAGTTTCTAAGGTTACAGTGTCCTAGACTTCTATGCTATAACCAAGAATGATCTTCCATTTCACCAAGGAAAGATAGATCATGGCTCCTAAGTTATTCTAAGTTTAGTCTGTAAACAATCTCTTACCTATGGGTAGAAAGAATAAACTCTTCCTTGGAATTGTGTACTAAGCACTTGTCATCACTAAAATTCTTAAGGTAACCTTCATCACATAATTGGATTATGATAATGAGGTTGTGCTAAAGACCCTTAATGAATAAAACATTTGAAATCAAAGTTTTTTCAAGAAGAACAATGTTACCTATACTAATAATTTCTTCCTGAGCATTATCTCTGAAAGTTACTTTCCCTCCTTCGTCTTGATAATCTTTTCAAAATAGTTTTTTGTTACCAATCATATGCCAGAAACATCCACTATCCATGTACTAAGTATTGTTGTTGGTACCTTCTCTATTTTCCTGAAAATAAGAAAAAGTTAGGTTTTTGGAATCCAAACTTTCTTGGATCCGGAAGTCTCAAAAAGAAAAATTTTAGGCACCCGCATCTTTTTAGAAAAATAGGCTTTATGAAATCCTAAAGATTGAGTTTTATTTAGGGAACAATTTTTTTCCCAATCCCCACCACACTGACACTTAGTGCAGAATGGATCACTTTGAGGAACAAAATAATTGTTACTAAAAACCAGTTTAGAACTAGTATAACCAAAACTAGAACTATTCCTTAGAGGTCAGATTTGGGAATACATCTTATCAAAATTTTCCTTACCTAAGGTAAAGTTTTACAAACACCTTCTCAAGGAAAATATTTCGGATTTCAGTTTGATAACCAAGTTTTTATCTTCTAAAACATTTTATTTTGAATTAGAGTTAGGCTTGAAAACATTTTTCTTAGAAATTACGTTTTCTAGATCCTTAGAAAGTTTATTCTTCTCAAAATTTACTTCCTCAAGATTTTTTGAAATACTTTCAAAATCAACATTTTTCTTATCAAGATCTTTAGAAAGATCTTATATTTCCTTAGTAAGAATAGTATTCCTAGAATTTTCCTTATCAAGATTTTTCATGAGTTTTGAATTCTCAATCTCAAGAATTTTGGAAAACCTAGAAACTTATTCATAGGTAGGTAAAGTATTTTCTTCATCAGAAGAAGAATCATCATCAGGATAGTTATAGTATTTACTATCACTATAGTTTGAATTCAAAGAAACATTGGTCATTGATTCAGCATTGTGTACCTTATCCATTAAAAAATAATTGGCAATAGGTAGTCTGGCTATTAGACCAAGATTCTTCTATCCAGAAGATTCATAATCTGAAGATTCATCTGAAGAGTCACCACTACTGGAACTCTAGGTGTCATTAGATTTCAAGACTTTCTTAGCTTTAGCCTTGTAATACTTCTTTCTATTTCTCTCATAATGCTTTTCCTTTCTTTCTTTTCTCTTGAGAATATGACAATCAGGTCTTATATGTCCAGCTCTCTTGCATTCATAACATGTAACTTCTGAATATTTCTTATCTTTCCTTTCTTTCTTCTTGTATATGGATTGAAAGTTCCTCTATCTAGCTATCTTATTCATTCTTCGAGAAATATTTTCTAATTCATTCTCTGAGGATTCACTTCTATTAGATTTGTATTGGATAACAACTTTATTAGATTTAGATCTAGTAACTCTCTCAGGAGTCTTATCTTTCATATGATTTGAAGTTGTAGTAAAATCAACACTTCCATTCCCATTATTATTCTTTATATTATCATCATCTCTCTTCATTATAGTCTCATGTTGAAGAAGAGTTCTGAACAACTCATCAAGAGTAATCTGAGTAAACTTTCTGTTTTCATCAATAGCAGTCCTCTTGGATTCCCACTCATTGGGCATGATGTCTATGATTTTATCAATAAGAGATCCATCATCTAATCCTTTCTCACTCATTTATTGTAAACTATTCACAATATTCATTAATCTTTGTTACACCTTACATATGGGTTCTCCATAAGGAAAGCAAAAACCATGATATTAAGCTCTAAGCATGGCTCTTCTAGTTTCAATAACTTTGGAAGTTCCAAAGTGTGTAACTTCAAGTTTCTTCAAAATACAATTTGCTGCTTCACAAGATGAAATTTGTCTATATATATTTCTATTCATGGAGCAAATCAAAGTATTTCATACCTTATAATTCAGTTGATATTCATGTTTTTCTTAATTGGTGAAGGTACTAACTTCTTTTTCAGGGATTTTATATCCTCTAGTAAGTAAAACAAAATTATCAACTCCAATATTGATAATGAAAGTCTTTATACAATCTCTCCAATATTCGTAATCATTTCCATCAAAAATAGGTGGTCTAGTTGGATTGAGATTTTTTATGGAACCAACATTGATTCCTTCCATCTTTAAGAAAAATCTTTCCACAAAAACGTTTTAGTATAAAAAGTTTATAAACAAGGAAAATATTCCTAAGCAAGGAAAATATAGAACAAGAGTATCTCTAATAAAAAATTAATCTAAACTTTATGAGTTTGAAAAAACTGGTTCTGAGAAAAGAATAAGATGAATTCTCTTCTGAATCTAATGGTGAGATTAATTCAGATTGAACCAATGATCTTATACTAATTGTTGAGAAGGTATGTGAGTATGATATACTCTATAATACCAAATGTAGGATCTAAATAAAAGAGATACTGTATAGAGTATCTAATGATGCTCAAAATACAAGAGCGGGGTGAATTGTACACTTTAAAAATTCTATTAGAACTTTTAAATATGGTTATGTTTAACAAGGTTAAACAAGGTAATTCACAAAACCTCTAGTTCTACATACTTTCTTGATTCTAGAAATGTGATTCTGAGAATGTGATTCTGAAAAGATGGTTCCGAAAATGAAACTTAATGAAAGTTTACAAAGATGAAGATTCTACCTTAAAGTATATAGAATCTAACAAAATCAGAGTACAGGTATAAGGAAGTATAAGATAGTTATACTTTCCTCAACAATACAAATGCAGCAGAAAACTTGAACAAACAAGTAACAAGTATTAAGTCTTTTAACCCAAAGATAAAGGTATCCAAAAACCTTGGATAAAGGTACCTTGGTTTATACTTTCAAGAAATTTTGTCTTACCTACACCAGGGTAAGCCCTCGATATGAAGATTAGAGTCTGTCTTGTTATCCCCGCAAGCCCTCAACTTCAAGGTAGTCGGCACCTCTGTCTTCCTCAGCAAGGAAGCCCTCAACTTCAAGGTAGTTGGAACCTCTGTCTTTCTGTCCTCGGAAGCCCTCGATTGTACACAGCAATAATCGAAGTCGCACAAAGCAAATATGAACAAGAAGTTCAGTACGCACAAAGCAATAAATCCTCTCTCTCTCTCTCTAGAAATCACTTCATCAACATGTAATCTCTAGATTGATTAACTTGTTATGATCTCTTTCAAATGAGATCCTATTTATAGGCATGGATTCAACGGTCAGATCCCTCCTCCAACGGTCATATTTTTCCTTAAATTTCAGAGGGACTTGTACATATGTCACTCAAACAATGGTTAGTTATTAAATGAAAGCACGACATCGTTTTATAACAAAACAAGTGTAAGAAAAAATATGGTTACATAAATAAAATACAATATTTGGAATGTAAGAAAATATAAAAGTTTGGAGTCTAACCAAAATTGAATTCAGAGTCTATAATACAAGGATATTCAGATTCTGTTTTCTAGGAATTCAAAACCTAAACTCTATAGAATTCCAGAGTATAAATTTCAAGGAAATTCAGAATATTGATTCACAAGAATTCAGAACCAGAACTTACAAAGTTTGGAGTCAGAGTTAATGAGAATTCAGATTCAGAACTCATAAGAGTTCGAAGTCTGTATTCAGAGAACTCGAAGTCAGAACTCAAAGAAGTTCATAACCAGAATTCATATTTGGAATTCAGAGTCAGAACTCAAAGGAGTTCATATCTAGAATTCGTAATCAGAATTTTATGTCAGAAATCATAAGAGTTCATATCCAGAATTCATAATCAGAATTTGGAGTCAGAACTCAGAGAAGTTCATAACCAGAATTCGTAATCAGAATTCGGAGTCAGAAATCAGAAGAGTTAGTATCCAGAATTCATAATTAGAATTCAGAGTCAGAACTTAGAAGAGTTCGTATCCAGAATTTGTAATCAGAATTCGGAGTCAGTACTCAGAAGAGTTCGTAACCAGAATTCTGAGAATTCATATCCTAAAATAGAATGCTTCATATCTAGGTAATTATAGTATTCTTAGGTTTTGGTTTCAAACTGAATTTTATACTTACAAAATTATGATATAAACAATGAAAACATGGTAAGGATAAATTTTCTTGGGGAAGGAAACTTTTCATTATAGAAGTAAAACACAGGCTAAAAAGATATTTTCCTTGAGATAAGGTGTTTGTGATTTTCAAAACAAGAAGGCATTGTAAATTCATAAGGAAACCTTATTGACTTAACAATATCCCCTAAGTATGAAGGAATGGAAAATTCATAAGGAAAACCTTATTGACTCAACATATACATGGGTCATCGAAAGGTTTTTCTTATGGAACACACTTATATAAGATTAAAAAAGTATTTCAATGGCTCTCATGAATTTGATATTTCTCCAAAAACTTTATCCACTGATAGATATTTTGAGAGGTTGTAAAACATTGATGTGACATTAAAAAAGATACATAAATATGGTAATGATAGAAATATTTGGGATAAATAGTCAATATTTTTTGAGCTACCATATTGGATATATCATGAGGTGAAACATAACATTGATTTCATGTACGTGGAGAATAATATCTATGAATGTTTGATTGGAACATTGTTAGATATTAAAGGAAAGACTAAAGATTAGTTGAATGAAATAATGGATTTACTCTCAATGGGAATACATTTGGATTTGGCTCCCACTCCTGATGAAAGGCAAAAATTCCTACCCCCGGATTTTCATAACTTATCCAAGAGGGATAAAATTATCCTTTTCAATGTCTTCATGATATCAAAGTTAAACATGGTTATTCTTCAAATGTTAAAAATTTTGTGTCTTTAAAATATTTGAAGTTGACAGGTATAAAATCTAATGATTGTCACGTCATGATGTAACAGATCCTACCAGTTGTATTACATGAAATATTTCTTACCCATGTTAGAATGACTATCATTAAGGTGTGTTATTTTTTTAATTCAATTTTTAATAAGGTGATTGATTCAAGTTCTTTGAACACTTTGGAGAATGAAGTGGTTTCTATACTTTTTCAATTGGAAATGTATTTTCCTCCATGTTTTTTTGATATCATGGTTCGTTTAATGGTTTATTTGGAGTGAGAAATAAAGCTTTGAGGACCTCTATATTTATGTTGGGTGTATCCTTTTTAAAGGTATATAAAGATATTAAAGGGGTATTCTAAGAATCCATATTAACCTGAAGTGCACATGAGCCTCAGCTCGGTTGGTGAGGACTCTGCAAGTGCATCCAAGAGACCTAAGATCAAATCCAAGTGGCGGTATATTTCTAGGTTACTATAGCAGTACTATAGTAGGTACTATAGTAGATATTATAGCAGGTATTGTAGTAGGTATTGTAGTATCCAGAACTATTCATCTGTTTGTGCCTTCGGGCCACCGGTTTGGTCCTCGAGTCCTTCAAGGCCTTCAATCCACCTCAAGGCCTTAAGACCACATGAAAATGCAGATCCAACCATAAATATTACAAGGAACAAGGCTCCTTATGAGGATTCAAAGTAGACACATTCACTAGAGTAGAGCTAATCAGACTTGGAAGATTGAGAGGGTATGGCATTACCATTGGTACCAGGCCTATGTAGCTCTGCACAGGACAGATAGCCGACCATCCATGTGAAGGTGGAGAGATGACATCACGATATTTTCTAGGGAGGTTCAGTTCCAAGTTGTCTTATTTGAGATGATTTCCTCTATACCTACGGGTCTTATAATGTGTCACTTAATCATTCAGGACTTTTAAGGGTTCCCCCTCATCCCTTGAAAGGGGTATTATCAAAAAATAAATAAAAATTAAAGTCCTTCAAGAAATTTAGGCATATCAACCTGAAGAATCCATTGTTGAGAAGTATATTTCTTAGGAGGTTGTAGAGTTTTGTACAAGCTATTTTTCTGATGTGGAACACATCGGTTTGCCTACATCTCTCCATAAATGAGTTAATTATAGAGGAAAGGGGATTTGTGGTTTGAAAAGAAAATCATTTATAGGTGAATAAATAAAGAAGTTACATTTATACATCTTTAATAACATAGATGACTCTAAAACATATATAAAATTGCATATTAATGTGTTGAAATAAAGTTATCCAAATAAGAATGATATGTGGATTTTGAATGATCATGACAAAAACTTTTTCCCATGGTTTAAAGAGACCATGCTTGGTAAAATAGATACATTTAAAACATTGAGATCATTAATGGGTGGTAAAAGTTTAAATTTGATAACATGGTCTGGGTATGACATTAATAGATCTAATTTTAATATGAAATATTAGGACAACAGAAGTGTGGTTCAAAATATTAGTGTTTTGGTGTTCACAGAAGTAATTCATTTTTCAAGTTCTAAAAAAAAACAAATCTTCGCATCAACTGCATATTATGGAGTCATTGAATAAATATGAGAGGTTGATTACATTAAATTTCAAGTTCTAGTGTTTAAGTGTAAATGGTTTATTGGTAACAATAGTGTCTAACATGATGAATTTGGAACGAAACTAGCTAATATAAATAAATTGGAATACACAAATGATACTTTTATCATGGAAACACATGAAAAACAAATTTTATATGTTCTTGATCAATTCAATATGTAGTGGTCTATTTTTTAAAAGGAAAATACCAGTATGTTGGTGATGATAAACTTGAAGAAGATACTAATTTATGTGATATCCCTACTTCCATGGAATGATTAACAAATAATATTGATGAGAATTTCATAGACATGGTTTGTGCCATACGGAATGATTATGATGAAGGAATTTGGGGGAAAATCTTTAGTGAATTCCTAATATTACAGGTAACATATGTTTAATTATGGATTACTTTTTTAAATTTCATAAGTTAGATATTTTAATTTTATTTTCTTTATTAAAACATGTATTATAACTAATAACTTAAATTGTCTGTTTATATTAGTTTAGTTTTGTCCATTTTTCTATGTTTACCCTTAGGTAACTTATATATTAATTGATTTTTTTGAAAACCAATTATTTTAAATTTAACATTTTAAATAAAAACAAAATATATTATAAAAGAGTATATTATAAAAAAAATTGTAAAAACGATTTATCAGTTTGGTGAATTTTTACTATGTCATTTCATCTCTCATTAATATTGTGTAGTTTTCATTCATTTATATCATTTCATCTCTCATTAATATTGTTATCTTTTTAGTTAACTATAAAAAATATGAATAAAAATGTTTTACTTTTAGTTTACTTTAATTTTTGTATGATTAATAATTTTTTATTTACATTTGTATTTAATTATTGGATTTGTATATTTGTGTGCTAATTGATGCTGCTTTGATTTGTAGGATAATGATAGATCAATCCTCTGATCCAACACATATTTTTGAAGATGATCATCTTCATACCTCTAGGGTGGAATGTACACATGCTCCTCTTGATGAGCCTTCTCATGCTTCTTTACCTCAAACATCTACTTACATGGTGGAATATAGAGTTTGAGGGTTGGTAAACGTGGAACCATGAATTTACCAAAATTATCAGTTTCTCATAGCTAGGAATAGAGGATACCAATAGACATTTGTGGAAATGATATTCCAAGAGGTCCAAATTCAACACAATTCAAGACTTTTGTATCATTACATGATAAAAGAAAAGTTAGTGTTTTGTTTGATGATTGGTGAAGTGTTGACAAATGGATATTATAAAAATTATGAGAGACTGCTTTGGTAAGATTGTTTGTTATTATTTTACTTATCTTGAAATTTTTATAGTAATATATATTTTCCCCTTCTTATCAAATGACCTATGACATACCTAATATTGGAGGAGTTAGGAGGAAATTTTTATCATTGGATTCTAGGATATATAGGGATTTTAAATCATTCCTCACATCATAGTTCATTTTTGGGAATAGACAGCATGAAAATCCATGTCATATATATCCATTTATAGATGAAGATACATAGAATAAATTTGTTGAAAGTATACGACAAGAAGAATTTTTGGTGAGTGCAATGTTACCTTTTTAGATGTTTTTTTATATTAATGACCATGTTAATTATTTCTTTATTATTAATTATTATTTTACAGTAATCAAGGAGATCTCATCAGGAGATTCAAGTTAGAAATGGAAACTCTCATATGATATCTCAGGGAGGGTATATGTTATAGGAAGAACACATGCTAGAATAAAAACTTTAAAAGCTAATATATGAGTCATTAGGGTCTACAGAGGTTTCCCCCCCACCCCCACTAGACATGAAAAATGAAAGGGGGCTAAGATGAGAAAAAAGGACAATATCTTATGGATGATTCAATAGTTTTAGATGATAAGATTGTAAGATGTTTACTTTATTTATTTATTAAAGTTAAATCAACTCTTTATATATTTTGATTCATTAAAAAAGTTCAAATATTCTATATAGGATTCTCTTGAGGATAATATCACACAGGGGGTCTTTATTACTAAGGGTAGAAATGATATTTTAGCTACAACATTGGGAAATCTCAAACACTCGAGTTTTGTATGAGGATACCTGAAAGGTGTATCAGTAAGAAAATTGTTTCCACATTTAGAAGATTCTTCAAAGGAGAATGTTTATAAAAAAATAGAATCTTTGGAAGCCAAAGTTCAGGATATTCAAGTGTTGATGGAGGATAGGATTCGAACTTTAGTGCAATCAATGTTTGCAGAAATGCAAGGACAATTTCGTCATGCCGATTCGACTCCTCCACTTTCACCAATAGATCCCACTCTTCCTTCTTATCCTACTCACACATCTATGTTTATAGACCCCACTACTTCTTATCCTAACCCTACACCCCCTATTCCACATCTTCCAAGTTACTTTGAGTTATATGTTGATGATCCTCGTCATATTTTTTCATATGGGGTGATATATTATATCAGCTATATCATTCATCATTAGCAGATTGAGATAGAGAATCATAGGGTCATTGTACAAGATATTATAGATTGATTAGAAAAAATACCATGTTCTACAAATGAGGTGAGTACATTTGGACAAAGTATTTGTCATTTTTTAGTTTGGCCATCTAGACTACTTCGACATATTACCATATAGGTATGTATATATGTTATATTTTATTTAATTTTATTATTAATTTTTTTCTCATTTTAAAGTTTATATATTTATCTAATTTTTTACATGAATACTTTAAATGTAAAGAAATATTGTATAGACAACAAAAAAATCAATGTATCATGACTTCAGATACAAATTCTACTAGTCTTGATAGATTGTTAGCATACTCAAATTTTTTATTGGGAGTATATGAGATTTCAATTTATTTTGTTGTTTGTGTGTGTGCAATGACTATGGGGATTTTGAAAAATGATATCATGGAGCTTGTAGTTTGAGATCAATTTTCCATCAACACGATGAAAAAAATTTCCATGTAAGTCGATTAACAAAAAAAATTGTTTCTTTAATTTATTAAAAACTTATAATTATGTCTACTTTGTATTATTTATCTATATAAAATTTGTACAAAACATGAAAAGATAGATTTATATGGATTTATAGACCCAGATTTTATTTCTCCTATAGCTTTGATAATGACTGATGCTGAAATAACAGTCTATATAGCTGAAAGATTTCAGAATAATTTCATCATTCAGTGTTGGATGTTTCCATATCTTAAAGAGTATGAAAAAATATATCTCACAAAGTGTTATATATCACTTAAAATATTATCAAATCATATTAAATTTTCTTTTATATCCATCGTCATTATATTTTAGGTGTTTTTTTTTCAAGAGAGAAGACATTGTACTGGCTATGATCTATCCATGGTGAAGTGAGAGAACATTTTCGAAATGTATTGAACATGTAAGTTTTATTATTTTAATACTTGTTTATATTATGATTAATAAAATTTATTTTATTCATGTTATTTTCAAATAGGTAATGGAGTTTATTTAGATAGATAATAAGAAATAAGATCTCCAATGTCAAATTTGTAAAATATAAGGTGAATTTTCATTTATAATTACAAAATTTTGGATATATTAATTAAAAATGTTATTTTGAATTAAAATCTCTTTGAAAAAATTTCATAAACAAGAAGGTGGAAATGAATTTGGATATTATGTTTCAAGATTCATGTATGAAATAATTTCAACTGGTACTGTTACAAAGTTTCATAAGGTTAGATTTATTTATAAATATTTCCTTAATATTTCATATGTTTTATTGAAAATTCAATTCAAATTATTTCTGTATTATTTTATTATATTTTTTATTAACCATGGTCATATAGTTCATAGGAGTTGATACATTTAAAAATTTAATGGTTTGATCATTTTATAGGTTTGATTCATTTTTAGTTTATTTTTAATATACATTGTAAATTTTAAAGTTCAATTGTATGTGTCTATTACTAGTTTTATGCTACCTTTTCTATTGTTCTCTTGATTTTAGCTACTGCTACGGTAGAGGATGAATGAATGACTAGTTTTTTAAAAAAATCATGTCAGTTATTGGATAACCGACATGAAAAACATATTTATGCAGTGTTTTTCATGTCGGTTATCCAATAATCGATGTGAAAAATGGTTTTTTACATCAGTTATAGAATAACCAACATGGAAAACCAATAACAGATTTTAATTTATAATGTCATTTTTAGTTAACCGATATGAAAATGTTATTTACTACATCCACTATAATAATGTCGCTTAATAACTGACATAAAAAGGCATATAAAACCAACATGAAAAATCATTTATGCACTAGTGAATGGTTTATCACTTTGATGTGATCAAGGATATCAATGGGCCCAATGTGTCTTAGACTAAGCTTTCCCTTCTACCCAAACCTTGTGACTTTCTTCCATGATGATATATAAAGGAAAAATTTATCTCTGACCTTAAACTCCAGGTCTCATTGATGATTATCTACATATATTTTCTATCGACTTTGAATAGATTTTATATGACGTTAGATGGTTTGAACCTTATATGTAATCTCTTCCTGAAAATTCCTTTTTTATTAAAATAATCACAAACACAACAACATTCCTTCAGGGGGGAAATAATGTAAAATGAGGGCATCCTCTTGGATCACCCTCCTACAATCAAGAGGAAGTGAGCCTAAGCTGTCATAGATGATCATCGGGGAGTCTGTACACCCCATCTTGGCGAGCGAGTTGGCCGCAAAGTTGGAATCTCTACATATATGGTGCACTTACTGTCCAGAGAGAGTCCCCTCGAAACACCATCTAACCTAGTACATAGAATGCTAAGGAACCTCCTGCCGTCCCTGAATAGACCTAACAAGAACCTCAGAGTCCAACTCGAAAGCTGTCACCACAAAACCAAATTCCCTGCAAAGGCTGATACCGGAATTAAGGGCCCAAACCTCTACACCGAACGAAGAGCTCGGACTGTAAAAGGTGTTGAACCCCAGAAGCACTGAGCCTTGGGAGTCACAGAGAGCTCCACCTCCCCTCATCATACCCTCCATGAGGGAGCCATCAACGTTAAGTTTCAGGCCACCCGTGGGTGGAGTCCATTTGATCCAGTGTCCCTCCTTCCTTGATGAAGAGGGAAGGAGAATGGGCAGGCTGCATGAGATATCTGAAATCTTGAACTCCTTGAGAAGAGACCCAAGTTTGAAGATAAGAGACTTGAACCTCATTTTGAGGAACAAAGGTGACCTCCTGTCACCATTCCTAACATGGTTTTGGGCCTCCCATAGTGTTCAGCACAGAGAGATGAGAATGATTGTCTACACCCTGCATTTCATGGTCCTCCCATCTGTCCTGTGGAACCATATTCCCAGGAACCCCTGAAGCGAGGCCAGGCAATTATCGAAGTTGGGGCGGGGAGAAAAAAGTGACCAGATGAAATCCACCCAGCTGCTCTGGAAGAAGATATGAGTGATTGTTTCCATCTAAGGAATCTCGCAGAAACAACACCGTGACACCATGGAAATACCCCTCCGCTGCACGTTATCGTCCGTCGGCAGGGCTCTGTTCCTAATGTGCCACATGAGTAAGTTCATCTTCATGGGGATTCCCTTGCACCACACCTTGTCCTCCCACTCATCCTAAAATCTTTCCTCCTGCACGAGACTCCTGTAGTCTTTCATATTGAAGTTCCCGGATGAGGATCCTGTGAAGCAACATTTTTCGACTTCGTCATTTATCACAACATCCTCAAAGCACATGAGTTGTTCAGATGGGAGAACCAACTGGGTGAAGCCAAGAATCCCGCTGGCTTCCTTGAAGGGTATCTCCGAGAGAGGACAGCTGGGATATTCTAACATCGTCTCGACCCAGTTGTCCTTCCATAAGTGCACATCCCCACTACCGATGATCCACTTGACAGAACCGGAGAGTGCCTCAATATGGGAAGCCATACAATTTGCCAACTTTGAACCCCGGAGTCCTTGCCCGTTGAAGCTTCCCCCTTGCATCCCATAATGCTTCCTAAAAAACTCATCCCACAGGGACTTCCCCATGATGATATCCCAAGCGAGGCAGCCCTGAAAACCATGAATAGCATCTTCGATGTTCCAAAGGCCCACCCTTCCCTCTGAAACTGGTTTGCCCATGTGTTTCCAGGAGGCCCAGTGGCAATGGTCCCCTTGATTGGCGTCCCAAAAAAAAGCAGTGATGGTGTTTTCAATGCACCTGATAACCCCTTTGGGCGGATTGAGCAGAAAAAAAACATGCATTGGGATGGACGTTAAGATACTATTAACTAGAGTTATTCTCCCACCGAACTATAGGAACTTGTTCTTCCAATTTTTGATCCTCCCCACCAGCTGATTGATAATATCCTCAAATTGCGATACTCGAATGTGTCTGGGAGAGAGTGGGACACCCAGATAGATAATCGGCATCAGTTTTTTCCGACAGCCCAGAATTTCTTGAATGCCCCTACAATTCCCCTGAGTACATATATTTGAGCTGAAGACATGGCTTTTTGATACATTCACCTGCTTCCCACTTAACCGACCATAAGTATTGAGGATACCCATAAGATTCGTCAAAGACCTCCACCTTCCATTGGTGAAAATAAGGAGGTCATCCAAAAACATTAGATGGGACAAACTCTCCATTCCACCCTTGTTATGGTACTACCCCAGTGTACCAGTCTCACCTCCCTTGCGGTGGTTGCAAGATAAGAGCTCCTGTGCCAGGATGAAGAGGCTTGGGGATAAGGGATCCCCCTGCCGCACCCCACAAACCGACATGAAGAATCCGAAGCACCTCCCCATAAATGAGATAGTTATCCAAGGAGAGGAGAAGCATCTGAAACACAGGTCACAAAACCACTCCTGAAATCCATACCTACGCAGCGCCCGAACAATGAATCTCCATTCCATTTTTTCATAGGCCTTGTCCATGTCGACTTGAAAAATCACGTTGGAATCGATTGACCTTCTATTGATATCATTAACAAGCTCACTAGCAATTACGACCGCCCCTTGGATGCTTCGAGCTCTGATGAAACCATGTTGTTCCTTCGAAACCAGTCCTGGAATAACTCTACTCAGCCGGGATCCAATGAGTGATGACAGTATTTTGTATGAGACATTGCACAGACAATTAGGCCGATAGTGCCCAACGTTCGTGGGGTTAATCTTTTTGGGGATAATCACAATTCTAGAGGCACATGTAATTCTATTCAAGGGGCCCCCAGTGAAGTAATCCTGGATCGCTTCCACAACTTGTGGACCGACAATCCCCCATGCCTCCGCAAAGAAATCCCCCAGGAAACCGTTCGGTTCTGGAGCGCTATCGCGAGGGAGCTGAAGCATAACATCCTTAATATCCTCTTCCGTTGGGATGGATGTTAACCTATGGTTGTCCAAGTTCTCCACAAGATGAGGCATACATTCCAGAAAATCCTCCTCATCGGTGCCCCCCAAACCACCTCCACTCCTAGGCGACAGTGTCCCAGCTAAAATGCCTTTAAAATGATCATGCGCCATTTGACCTGCCACCTCCACGTCTGAGGTAAAGGTACCATTTCCCAGACTGATATTTATTTTAGAGCTCCTCCTCTACTTCAAGCATGCATGAAATTAGGCGTTGTTCTGGTCTCCCTCCCGCAACCATTTAACCCTTGCACGTTGTCTGTATTCCTTTTCAAGCTCCATAAGTTTCTCCGCCAGCAGCACACGCTTGTAACATAAAATAATGAAGGCATCCTCATCCCACATTCCCTGTAATCCCTCTTCCAAGTATAGAATATCCACCTGAAGCCGATCCACCCCTAGGTTGTCCCTGCCCCTCTTTGCCAACCAAAGTATAAGGTCCTCCCTGAGACGCTTCAAGTGGTTAGCTAAACCACGCCATGCACTCCCGGATCCTCCGCGATTCCAAGAGCCTTCAACCATTTCCAAGAATATCGTCTATTGATTCCATGCACTACTATACATGAAGACTCAGTGGTGCAAGTCCTCCTTTATGATCTCCACGAGCAAAGTGGCATGATCGGAAAGAGCTCGCGGAATATGCATAACCTATGTTTTTGAGAAAGCATCAAGACCCTGTATGTTGGTGAAGAACCTATCCAGACGGCTCCATATCTGTTGTTGTCCCTTCCTGTTGTTGCACCAGGTAAATTTGGGACCAGAGAAACCCAGGTCAAACAACCCTGCTACAGTAATGAAATGGTTGAAATCCTGCATGCCGCTAGAAGCCGCAGCCGAGCCCCCTTTCTTTTCCAAACCATTTAGGATGGATTTGAAATACCCACCCACCACCCATGGGTTGGATCCGAGCTACACAGACTCCAAATGGTTATATAGCTTCTTACACTCTTCAGCATCAGTACTCGTATAGACAAAAGAGAACAGAACCTCCAAACCATTACAGGACACTTTTACATCAATGCATTGAGAGGAGAGACTCATATTTTCCACTGTGATATGGTTCCTCCAACAAATCCATATGTGCGAATTCTCTGGATACCCATGTATGGATAGGGGATAACCCATTCTCCTCGCTGTGTTCAAAAGCTTGGACAGATCCAGTTTAGTTCCAGGATGACCGTAAGAGCTGCATGATGGTTCCTCGACTCATTGGCGATAAAGGCACACTTGGCATGTGCCTTTATACCACGTGAGTTCCATATGAGCAGGGATATCATAGGAGGATACCCTTCCAGCCCTTCTGACCCGAACCATTAGAAAAAGGAAGGAGAAAGGGTGTACCTGAATCATTCGACTGTGAGCAGGTGAGAGGCCTCAAAGAGCCACCTGGGATATTGGATATCTTTGGTGAAAGAATCTTCTTCTTGAATGAACCGTCGGATTCCTCAAGCAAATACAGCTTCTTGTGCTGCGGCGGGAGCTGGGGACTCTCCTCCAAGGAGACATGGAATAGGGACACCAGGATAGATCACCGAGGGGGGGAATGGTTATAAGGGAACCCCCGCTACGAATCGTCCATCAGGGGGACCTTCTGAGGAGGACCTCTGGAGATGTAAACCAAGGAGCTGACCAACGAGCAATGCATAAGATCCGGAGACAACTGGGAAGAGATGGAGAAGGGGCCGGGGGGAGATGGCAGTGAAGGAAGGATCCTCAGAGAGAAGCAGGAAAAAAGTTTTTTGTCATCCCAGGAGACATCGAGATTCCCACCAGCAGGAGATGAAGGGTCTAAAGAACCCCTAGGGTGAGGCGCTGATCCGGTGAAAGGGGACAGGGTCATCAGATCCTGTTCAGGAACCAAATCTGACAGAAGGACAAAAGGTGCAGGACGAGTGGCTGGGGACAAAACCGCTTCTGACTTCTGGGGTCCACCACTAGAATTCAAAAAAGAACCCATTGCGCTAACGGTAACTAAGGAAGGTCACCTTGCCACCGAACGCGGCTCCACCGCAGCCAGACCGGGTGAGCGCGGGTCCACCACCGCCGGACCGGGCAAGCCCCCTCCCTTCTCCACTGGGACCCCAGCACCAGAAGGTCCCGCATCTGAGTGCTTCTGTCTAAAAATTGAAACCAAGTGCCCATGTAGACAATAGAAGGTGCAAAACCGCGAGTAGGAGGAGAAAACCAGACGTTGCCACCAAGAGAAATCGTCATCCGAGTGCAGAAGGAGGCGAGAGGGGCGAGCCACTGAGAGGTCTATTTCCACGCAGATGCGAGGATTAGCCGCCACCTGGAGATGCCCAGTGGCCACGTCGGAGCATAAGAAGGATCCCATGGAGTCACCCACCGCCTTCAGAATCGCCGGGTTCTGGCAAGGTAGAGGCATGCTAGGTAGACAGAGCCAAATCGCCTCTGATGACGATTCTCTTCCAAAATGGCAGTCTCAGGACCACCGAGAGAGGGAGTACCGCCAGGAACTACACCGGAAATCTTCCCGAGACCAAGCCTCCACGAAGTCCTCACGAGAGAACAAGTGAAAATAGAACGCCACCCTTGAAATCTTAGAGACCGCAGCCGGAATCCGAAGACCCCAGGAATCGACGAAACCCTTGAAAACATTGAGCGTAGTTTTGTTACCCCCCAAACGAGCCACCAGGGAGAGATTATGGAAGGCGGCCACCTCCCACAGCTCTTTCCCAGACAAGTCTACCACGAGAACCCCCTCTACGGGAACCGAGTCCCTGAGTTTCACCTCAATCGAAGGAAAGACTGAACCGCAAAGGGAAGACCCATCCACCCCTCTGAAAGATGGAACCGAACGGGAAGGCGCACTGCAGAGGATATCCTTGAATTAATCCCCCTTGGGAAGGTCACACTGGGAACCCCGAGAGGCCCCCGGTGGCAGGGAACCCTCTGCCCAAGACGAAGGAGCCGAGACGGCCGAAGGAAGGGAACGCGCAGGAGGGGAAGCAGGCGCCGGGAGAGACATAGGGCAAGCTCAATAAACCAATCTGTAATATCTTGGATAAGATCATATCTCATCATCTTATACTCTCCAAAATCATCCTAGCATGTTGGAGTCCAACACCTCTTCTCATACAAAGCCTCATATAGTTTCATTTCAATACTAGAATGGAAACTTTTTTATATAATAACTCCACTAGGGGGGGAGGTATTAATCCTAAAATCCTTGTAAATACATTGAATAAGATCTCAACATATCCCCTAGAGTTTGAATGCTCCTTTTAGACTGACCATCCGTTTGAGGGTGATAAGCAGTACTGAATCTCAGTTCTGTATCCAAAACTTGCTGAAGGCTTCTCCATAACCTTAAGGTAAACCTCATATCTCAATAAAATACAATAAAGAGTTGTACTTCATGCAGTCTTGCCAGTTCCCTTATTAATAACTTGGAAAGTTAGTCAAGAGAGAAATATTCCTTAATAACAATGAAATGAACTGACCTGGTAAGGTGATCGACTACCACCTAGATGGAGTTTTTACCTTTAAGTGTTGTTAGGTCCACTAGGTCAAATACCCTGAGAAGGGGGGCGCATTGGGGTATGGTAGATTAAAACTACTACCCCTTCAGATCTTTTTTTGTCATTAAACAAAACACACTTATCTCTTTATCATGTAGCAATATACAAACAAAAATGAAATCATGCATAGGACAAAAAATTTACTTGGTCTACCCACATTGGGCTATGTCCAAGGAGCATACAATGTCAATGTTTCGATGTACCAAATCCACTAAATCTCACTTCCAATTACAAGGTTTTAGCTATATCACTTATATACCCAAGATCACCGCCTTTACAATATTTAGGGTCTACTCACTACATTCCCAAGGGTCACTCCCTATGTCTCTTTCTCTGAATCACTACTGGTGGAAAGGATCACCATCTTCCTGTTCCTTTGCTCACTACTCTTGGAAGGGATCCACTCACAATTTATGGACTTGTAAGTCCCTTCATTTTTATACAATCACACATCATTAACTGTAGTTAGATGCTCTTTTGAAGTCCCTTTTTCATACATAGATAAAATCCACTTTTTCGCATACTATTAGTTAACAGAAATTACTTTCATGAATTTTTTAATTCCCTTCATGAACAACCTACTTCTTCTGCAAACCACATAGAGCATATGTTTTTGGACAACCACTTTTGAAAAATTCCACTACTTTCACTACCACATACCGCCTTCGCGTACCATCTATGTGAACCACTTTCACTTCTGTGGAATTTTTTCTTTCATGGACTACTCTTACTGTAGACCACTTCTTATCCTTTAATGAAATCCTCCTTGTGAACTACTTCACCCTTCGCATAATTCTCCCTTGTGAACCAATTTTGGGATTCACTAAATTTCTGGTGAAAATATGTTTTCTTATGAAAAAAAACTCTTATCAATGAAGGGATTAGTTCTAATTATATAGGGAAATAGATCTGAAAAAACCCACTAATCCGAGATTTACCCAAATCTTCAATGTGGTACCGACTTCACCGCGCATTTCTTCTTCTGTGAATGGTTTCCCTACACGGTCCGTGTATTACCTTTCTTCCTTCACGGAATCCCAAATCATTGTCTTGTTTTTTCCAAAAATAAGATATCCCACATACCACAAGCCTTCCTACAAAAAATTTTCCTTTCATGAACCGCAAGCCTCCCCACAAACCGTTTTCAGTTCATGGTCCACATAGCATCCTTCGTGGTCCGTATAGCACTGCAATGTGGAAAACTTCCTTTGCTGAAATTCCTTCATAGCTCCACGTACCACCTTTTGCGATCCGAAAACTGTCCTTCACAATCCATGAACTGTGAACCCCTTTGAGAAAACACTTCATTTTCCAAAAACAAACTCTTGATTTTGAGGTCCAAAAATTTGGAAAATGCTTGGAAATTGTGCCACCATAAACACCTACTTCAAAAAACACCAACCATACTTATTCAACATCATATGGCTTGGTCAACAAACACAATCACACCTAGAAACACCGAGAGGACACCTAGAGAGATTTTTTCCCAACAAGTGTCCTAGGGAGTCCTATAATGAAATATATCATTATTTTTTCCCATTTACATACTAGTATGGGCTTTTTTCATTCTACCATGAATTTTTGTCATACCAAGCATCAAGATACAAACTCCTCAATCACCCTCTACATGTTATCCCATCACAATTTTTACTTTAAATATCTATACAACTTAGTGCTTCCTAGATGAATAGATAATGATGATCTATGTGAAATATCCAGAAGTTCCCCCCTTTGGTTCTAGTTTTAATGGGACACATATCTAGGTTCTAAACCTCATAACTCCATCTTTAGTAAATTTTAATTTCATAATATTCTCTACCATAATATATAGAACCATGTCATCTTTTTAGGCCTCTTTGATCCTCTCAAGAATATATGGTTGATTAGTTATTTGTGAAAGGTAGGATGAAGATCCTTTTATGATTTCCATGTCCATCATTTTCTTGTCCAAGATGATTGGATCCTTTTCAATCTTAATCATGGGTAGGGTTATGAGATCTTTTTTTTCTCAGAGTATCTACCACTTTATTTTCTTTCCTAGGATAGTAATGTATAGAACAATCATAATCCTTGGTCAACTCTAACACCACTATTGGAAAATATTGAGATCGTTTTGTGTGGATATATACTTGAGGATTTTATAGTCCATATATTTGTCACACTTCTCCCTGTATAAATAATTTTTCCAAATATTTAGTGTAAATATCACTGTATCCAATTATAGATCATGTGTTTCATAGTTTTTATCATGGATATTTAATTTTCATGAGGCATAGGCTATCACTTTTTCATCTTTCATGAGTACACAACCCAATACCCTTTCATATGAATCATTGTACATCACAAATCCATCCCCACTATTGGGTAATATGAACATAGGTTCAGTGATAAGCATCTCATTAATCTCTTTAAAACTTTCTTTGTATTCATCAATCCTAATAAACTTTACTCCCTTCCAAGTAAGATTGGTTAGTGGGATTTACAATCATGAGAATTTTCTCACAAATTTATTATAGTACTCAGATAATCCAAGGAAACTTATGATTTCTATCACAGATATTGGCCTTTTCCATCCTTCAATTTCCTTATTTTTTGAAGGCTTCATAGATATACCTTTGCTAGTGATAACATACCTTGGGAATGTTAATTTATCCAACCATAATTCTTATTTACTGAAATTATCATACATATTTTCTTTCCACAAGTTCTTCAGTATATTATTCAATTTATCCTCATGTTCCTCCTTGTTTTTATAGTAAATGAGAATATCGTCTATAAAGACTATAAAAATTTTGTAAATATGATCTCTAAATACTCTATTCATCAAGTCCATGAAGATTTCTGGATCATTAGTGGGTCCAAATGGTATCACTATGAATTCGTAGTTCCTGTAATATGTATGAAAAGTAGTCTTGGTTATATTCTCCTCCTTCACCTTTACTTGATAATATCCTGGATGAAGATCCACCTTAGAGAAGTATTATGCTCCACATAGCTGATCAAACAAGTCATCAATCCATGGAAGAGGATACTTGTGCTTTATCATGATCTTTTTTAGCTCACAATAATCGATACAGAGGCACATTGAACCATCCTTCTTTTTGATGAAGAGAACTGGTACACCCCATGGTGAAGCACTGGGCATATAAACCCATTATCCATATTCTCCTACAATTGCTTCTTCATCTCTTCCAAGTCAACAAAATCTATTCTATATAGAGTCTTGGATATTGGAAAATATTTGGGTATAATCTCGATTGAGAACTCAACCTCTTGGTTGGGAGGAAGGCCAGGAAATTATTTGGGAAACACGTCAACAAATTACCTTACAATGGGAATGTCATAAAGGATGGTATTTTTAGTCACAATCATTTGAGTAAGATATTCTTGCTCATAGGGTAATAATATCCATTATTGAGATGATTATATAAAAGGAGTCATCCTCCTCCTTGCACTTGAATATAATTAGATTACAATTCACAATGTGGAGTGTGATTTCCTTCTCTCAAAAATTTATGTTGGATTGATATAAGGAATGTTTATCCATGCCTGAAATTACATCAAATTATGATAAATGAAGTATCACAGGATGCACTAAGAAATTCAACCAACAAATATGGACATAGGATGAGTTATATTCTTGGGATGCAACAATTGACTCATTCTATGTATTCACAAATAACTCGACTTCTGTGTTTTGAGGTGGTGTTTGAATAGTTCTACTAAACTTTTGTGATATGAAATAATCCATACAGCTATAGTCACATTGGACATTTGAAGTTTAGAAATGGATAATAATCCTGCCTTTCGCTATTTTATTATGGTTTTAATCATTTAATTCATCTAAAATAGTCACAGGGATGAGAATTTTCAAACTATTAAACACAAAATAGGAAATGATGAACATTAAAGGGATAACTCATGAATGACATTTATTCTTTAACCTATAAATTTCTAGATTTCAATATAAGTTATCTATGATCTATTTCCTAACATAAAATTGTATGGTAATTTTTGTTCCCTTAATAATGGTTCATAAGGATCTTATGAAATTACCAAATCATGTACCCAGGGAGTATCAAACAAGGTGTATAGCAAGGCCCATTATTATGCACCATGTTATGATCTAATAGAACTCAATACATCAGTTTTTGGGTTGTTACCCCTAGGTACATTTATGCTAGAGCTGCATCCATTAATAGTATCCATACAGGGATGTATTTTCTTATAAAAAATTACTCTATACTTTACCAAAATTTAGTTATGTTTTCCAATGTTTAGTCTCTATTCCTAAGGATTTCTCTAGATTTTTCTAATTATAATCCCAAAAAATAACTAGACTTTCCTTTGATACCAACTATGACAATCCATATTTTTAATACACTTTATTTCATAATTTATTACATAAAGGTACACATAAAATAGTCCCATAAGATCATAAATCCTAGTGTATTTGGGAAATTAGGTACATTGCACATCAACTTGAAACATGGATACAAAAAAATTATTGAAAAATTCCTTAACATGATTCTAAAATTCCATTTCTCTTTTAAAACTGTATGAGATATCCTAGGGACATACATAAGAAAGGGGTAATCTATAAATCCTAGTAAGGTAATAAATAAATCATATTATTGGGTAAATAATTTCATGTTAGACAAGAGGCATATCAAGGTAACATAATAGGAGTGATAATCATAATCTTGAACAATGAGGCATGATATGAAATGATAGTATAAAGGCAACATGGGAATGTGGTGACAACATAAATCATGTCATAAACATAAATCAAGGCTAAATACCAAGACAACATCACATAGTGGATAGAGTCCCATAATGGATTAAGTTTACTCCCTAATCCCACACATGATGTCTCATGATAATAAAACATTACCCAATTCATTATATCACTATCTGGGCGCACCCGCAATAATATATACATGCTTATGTATGCCACATATATTATTAAACATAAGGATGTATTTCATCACATTTAATCCCATGATTAAGGAGTGTGGGTTATATATATGGAATTATCCAATCAATGAAGGATATGTGCATCTAGGTGAATACCATTGAGTAGAAATTTGGATGGGTATTCACTATATAATTGTTTGGCATGAAAAATCATAGGGAAATTTCAGCAGCATAACGGCGATATTTAAAGTTTCAAAGAAGTTATTAATGAGAGTTAAAGGGGTCTATAATCACTTGGAAATCATAAGGTCAGTAAGAGGGGTATATAAAATCATATTAAAACATGAAGAATTGTAAAAAAGGCATAATTTAAAAGGAGTTTATTGAATAAAGAGGAGGAGAGGATCCCTTACCTTGAGAGGGTTCTTCTTAAAGCTTAGGAGGGGCTTCTTAAGAGCTTAGGGAAACCTTGGGAGGGCTATAGAGAGGTAAGGGTGGAGTAATTTTGTGATCCAAGAGTTTTTAGTGAAATTTAATGGGAGGTTTGGTGGGTTTATATATCAAAATAGAGGAGAATTCTTTATTAATTTCCAAACTTAGGTTTTGGACTCTATATGATAAAGTAATCAAAACCAAAAACCTTAATATGGTTTTTGCCATGGTTTTTACCAAAGTGGGGTGTTTTTCATTATTTTAAAATTTTAATAACTGATCTCATTAAGATAGTACCCTTAGTGATGTGGAAGTGATTCATGTTTACAAAGAATTGATTTTGAAAACCTTAAATGTAATATAGGTTTTAGAGGATTCATTAAGGTTTATAAAAATAATAAAATAGACTCAAAAACAAATTATTTTAAATTTAAAATATATATTTGGTCATGGATATCTTTTATGGCATATAATGCATCACTTTTGGGTCATTATGATGTCATAATACACACAGTATATTTATACCGTATTTAATTTTTACCTAAAAATTTGACTATCTTCAAAAATTATGAAAAATTGTCATTGGATAATTTAAACATTCTGATTGAAAAAAATAGTATTTATTTTATCCAAAAAATACTATAAGTATGAGAATTTAAATTTTTTAATCAAAAATAAACATTTATTGAAAAATAATGGTTTTTTCAAAATAACGGTTTTCTAACCTTTATAAAACTTATTTTTGACTTTGTAAAATTATATTATCATTTATATTTAATAAATATTATTTAATAATAATATTTTATTAAAATATAATTCATTTAAAAAAATATTCATAAAAAATAGTGTTTCGATTGAACTATATATTTCCCAAAAATACAATTTTTGTTTCATTACATCAAAATCTAATTTTTATCAAACTTATTATTTAATAATTATAAAAGTAATAATAAAAGGATAAATATAATAATTATTTTATAAAAGTATAAAAATTAAAATTGTTAGGTTCTAGATACATAGCCCTTTATTACATCAGCGAACACCCTAACGGTAAGGTGTGCGATGGTGAGATTTTATTAGGGTGGTTCAGCATACATGGTTTGGGACATGATATTGATGAGCTTAAATTTATCCCATAAATGGTTTCTCTCATGCTCCAATTTTTCAATCTCATATTATTCTTGGTCAAGGGAAAGGACCAGTGATGTTATCTCCCTCAAAATCTCTGATAAATGGGATTCATAGGGTATGATCCTACTGATCGAGCTCATCACTTCTTTCGTCTATATCAATTGGAATTTATTATAACCCTTAATATATACTAATCATATGATCACTATACAAAAACTATATTATCAATAGTTATGATACTTAATGGTATTTTAAATATAATGGGATATAACTTATAAGAGTCTAAAATAACCAAAGTAGTTAAAGTGTTTTCTATAACCACATTACATGATAGAGAATTTAATTTAATCACAAAAGGAACTTCGTTTATAAAAGTTCAGGTTTTTACATGTATCATCTATGAAAAACAATTTATTTTTATTTTTTTCTCCTACATTTGAATTTTATCAACCTCAAAAATCTATCTTTGACCCAATCAGAACTTACCTCACTTAAAAATTCATTTCACTCTTCACTCAAAAGAAAATTAATCTAGAGTTATGTTCATACTTGAAAAATGCAGGTATCACCATATGCATATGAAAATTCTCATTTCTTCACACCATTATATATAAAAATGTAATCTATCATAAGGAATTTTCAAGGTGAATTTAGTGGCTAAGAGTTGGTGGGTAAAATCATTTAAAAAATCAAGGATGAAAAGAGGAGGTTAAACTATTCAATAACATTACATGAATATTCAAGTGAAAATATATGAAATTCACCTCAATCAATTCCCCTTATAATATGAAACACCACACTTCCCATTTTGTGACATGGGCCATGAGTCAAACAATAAATGCAATGAAGTATTTCATCCTAATTTGACTTTTTTTCTTTTTTAAGTAATATGGGGTGACAAATGGATATAATGAATGAATGAAAAATCATGCCCTTGATTTTTGAAAGGGAAATGAGTCATAGAAGCAATCACAATGAATAATTAATTCTCATCTCCTTTTTCTCTTATTATTTTTTTCTTTGTATTTGTTTGGATAAAATGGTGATGTGAATGGATTACTGTGAAAAAAATTGACTCGTGTCCATATCTTTCTCCACTACCCAAAAATAGTGACACACACCTCACAACACCCTATAATGAATTTATTCCCAAATAAAACACATGAAAGGATTTTCCCACACACTAAAACTTTAAATATCCATGAAAAAATATTAAGAGTGGGGTTAGGTAAGGAAATGTTGTCTTGTAATGTGTCCTAAACCTGTAAGGAAATTTATGGATTCTAAAGGCAAAATAAGGGAAAATGTAAAGTGTAGGTCGTAAGATTAAATTATGGCTAGCCAAAGAAGTGCCTTAGTCATTTCAAAAAAAAATTATAAACTCCAAATATTTAAAAGAGAAATAATTAAAAGTTTTGGTTTGTGCATAAAATTGAAGTTTCTCTCAATAGGGTGAGGGTATTAGGAATAATGTTTTAAAGGGGTTTATAATACCTTGCAGGATAGGGAAAAATAATTTGATTCAGTGTTTCATGTGAATGAATATCAAAAGTTAGTCAAACTCATAAATATGTTAGAAAATAAAATTCTAGGAAAAATCATCTACATCAACAATCATTTAAAAATAAATTTCATCAAAAATCAAGTAAAATATCTCAAAATCAATTCAAGGGTGAAAATAATGATGAATATTTAGTGAAACTCAAAGTTCCTAAAAAAAGAAAAACAAAAGGTGAAATAAAAACTCTTAAATAGGTTGGCACTCCCCACACACTTAAATTTAACTACACTTAATTTCATCTCATCGTATAAAAATATAAGGGAAGAAAAAACAAAGAGATGGAAAGATATAGCCTAGGTTTATTTGGCAATGCACTACTGCAAATATGGCATTTATCAGTGCTAGAAAAGGGAATTAACAGTGCTAGAAAAGTACTGTTAATTGAGCCGAAGATAAAGGGGGGTCCCTTTTATCAGCGCTCAGAAAAGCGCTGATAAAGGCCCCTTTTATCAGTGCTGAAAAAAGTGCTAATAAAAGTTAAAAAATATTATAAAAAATAAAAAATATATTTCTGCAATTCTGGGAGGGGATTCAACAACGCTTGAAGCCCCCTTCAACGGTTCCCCATCTCCCACCGCAGCCCCCACGTACCAACAACCCTCCTAGCCTTTAACAATGCTCACACCCCCTTTAACAGTGCTAGGCCTTATTCCCCACCCGCGTGCATGACCTACTTCCCCCAGGATTCGAACTCGGGACTTGTTGTTTGCCCGCCTAAGTCTTTACCACTCCACCATATTTCTTTGCTCTTCATTTATTAATATATCTATTTATTTATATATATATTTAGTTATATTTACTCGTATATTAATATATATATATATATATATATTAACATATATATTTAGTTATATTAATATATATAGTTATATAGTTATATTAATATATATATATATCTGTATATTAATATATATATATATCCATATATTAATATATACATATATAGTTATATTTATATATTAATATATTTATTCGTATATTAATATATATTTATAAGATCAGTTTTAAATACATTTAAAAAATATGCTTTTTGTGTGTGTTTATAAATAAATAAATACATATGTACAACACACACACACGCATATTATATGTGTATTTGTAAGTATAATTATACATATTTATATATATTTACAAATAGTATATATTAATATGTATATACATATGTTTAGAATGTATAGATAATATATATCAGTTTGTCAATACAGACCCACACACATATATATAGACACACACACACATCATATAGGCATATAAATATTAATATGTTTTTATTTTAAATAAAATGGATATTAGTTTTTTATTTATATAAGCCTTATGTATTGAGAAATATACTTTATATGTAAATATGATTAATTATTTATTTATAAAATTAAATTTTTATGGGTGAATATATAAAAAATATGTATATATTTTCATATAATTGATTATAAGTAACATTAAATTGGTAAGAATAATAAAATTTCAAATCCATAATATCAATATAAATGTAACCCCTCAGAATAAATTCAGTCCCTAGTGAAAAAGGTCAAAAAGACCCCCTGAAATGAGGCTGAAATTCCATCAAATATTAAAAAAAATTGGTATATGAACTAAAAACTCAGTTTTGGAGGCCTTCTAGGCCTTTTTTGGCCTTGAAAAATGTGACATAAGGTTCTCTTGGTTTATAACGCATAGATCTTGGCGCAGGTTTCGATTTGATATGTTGTAGAGATCAAACGGATATCCGGATCAAAAGTTATGGTCGTTTGAAGTTTGAGTTATGTTTTTAACTTATTTTAGATCTTTTATTGATTTTTTTGATTTTTTGTATCTTCAAATTGTTATTAAATGATTATTAGTCAATAATAATTAGTAGATTATTAATTAATAATTTTTTAAGATATTTTATAATCCATTTTCACTACATATCTTACATATTAAGTGAAAATGTTTATTTATACTTATCTAAAAGATATTTAAAATATATATATTATATTTATATCAATATAAATATACTTATATATAAATATATTATTTTTATGAAATATAATGTTTTTTAAATATACACTTTATCAGCGCTAGGAAAAAGTGCTAATAACCCCCCCCCCCCCATTTATAAGTGCTACTAAAAAAAGCGCTGATAAAGGGGGCCCCTTTAACAGTGCTAAAAAAAGTGCTGATAAAGGCACCCTCTTTATCATCGCTTTTCTTTAGCGATGTTAAAGTGTGGTGCTGCGGAAACCCGGTTTTGTAGTAGTGATGGAAACCTTGAGTTAAGCTCCTTGTTGCTGCCACTTTAAAACAATATGATTGCAGGAATGAAACATAAATAATTTATTAAAAGAAAAAATAAAGAAAATAAAGGAGAAAGGGGAAATAAGAAAAGGGGTATAACTTGGTTTAAGCCACCACCTAGTGGGTGAAACATTTTATACTATCCACAGCTAGACAATTTCAAAACTTTATCCCCAATCTGAAGGTGGTGTGGTTTCTTTGATGGGAGCCACCACATGATATTTCTCCCAATATTCATATGTAGGTTCCAAGAGTGGGAACCCCCAATAAAATAGAAAAATGATACTACCCAAAAAATAGGAAAAAGAAATAAGTAAGCATTGGGGGAGGGGAAAGAAGGAAGGGGTACTACCTATCAACATTTGTGGCATCCTCCTCCAATAGATGTACTCTTTGTTTTAGAGGAGGCTATCACATCACCATAGGCTCCTTGAGATCTTCTTCTTCTTAAACCACCCCCTCTTGGGTAGTTTCTTTGGTAACATCTAAGGCTTGTTTCAAAAGTGTTGATTCTTCATAAAAATAATAAAGAAAATCATTTAACAATTCTATTTGATAAATATTAAAACAAAAAGAATTGAAATTTTCATGATCCCCCTGATTGTAATTGGCTTTTAGGTCATCTTGTATAGCCCCTAAAACTTCTTCATCTTTTAATTCCACCATCATCTTCTCCTTAATGGTGGTAACTTCATCTACATCTTCATCACTATCTAGGGAAATCATAGGTTCTAGTTCTTTAAAATGTAAAGAAGGGCAGTGAATTGGCTTTAATAATAGGGTAAAATCAAAATCAAGAGAATCCATTGTTAAGTCCACTCTCCTCAACTGGTCAACTTCAAGTGTTGGTTCTTATTATATGGTCTCTAAGAAGATTATATAATTTTTTGGGAGAGAAGGGTTGTGCAATTGTGATTCCACCTCCATGATTTATTATTCACGAGTATGAAGGATAAGCTCTTTTTGTGTCTCAACCGCCTCTTTATGGAACTCTGGAAAGTAGTGTAATAATTCTTCAATTTCCTTGGTCAAGGCTTCTAAAATTAGTTGTTTTAGGTCTTCCTTTAGGCCCTCAATGATCTCTTGGAATTCCTTCTCTCCGTAATTGAATTGTCACACCCCCTAGAATCTACCTTACAAATAGTTGTATAGTTTCACTAATGATGGGGAGTGAAGTTAACGATAATTACATTTTTTCTAAATTTATTTTAAAAAAAATAAAATAGTAAAATATTTACAAAGTGAAAAAAAATATTGAGAAATTAACTTGGCTCCCCGTCAATAATGCCAATTTGATAAGTGTTGGCGCGCACGCTCTCAAAATGTGTTTGATTATAACTAAGTGCAGCATTGGGGCTGACATATGTCGTCTCTCTTGAAGAGCCTTAATGTCGATCACTCAATATTTTTATTTATTTTATTATATATTTGGTATTGTATATTTTATGAAAATAAAAGGGAAATGGGGGTTTTGTGAGTGACTTTAAAATAAAATGAAGCAAGGAAATGATTTCTAAATAAAATGAATCGAGAAACAAACAATAACTTGAAAAAACAAATGATTATGATTAATCAAATCTACCCCTTCATTGATCATTAATCATAATCCCATATGATCAAATTCATTCAATTATGGTTCCCTAATTTGTTAACTCACAAACCATTAGGAAGAAAACGCGGACACAAAGATTGGAATAAATGAACCCTAACTTAACTTTGAGACTTTTAATCACGACACCTTGCTTTGATTATGGTCCAAAAGCTAACTTATGATTGGTGGATAGTTAGGGAAGCACCACCACTCTAGAAATGAGAATGTCTTGAGTATGGGGATTAGATTTGAACCCTAAGAATTGATCCCAAGTTGATTAGATTTGACAATTAAAGTGGTGCTCTCACAAATCACAAAAGCCCAACCTCGCGTGCCAAGTGTGAATCATTCGAGTGATTCAAACATTACAAACTCATTTCATTAGGCATAATTTTATGAATTATAGGGAGTGCATGGATTCAAAAGAACTAGTGACGGAAGTAAAAATTAGATTGACCACAAAAAGAACCGCTCTACCATGGCTGGAATAGTCATCATGGAGAAGATGTTCATAAGAAAAGGTTTGAAAGGGGATAAATCCATCTCATCTCTACTCTTAGATTCCAACACCAAGAATCAAAAGAAAATACGAAAAAAAAAGAAGAAAAAGGAAGATTTTATTGAAGTGAAAGTGAGATTACATGTATAAAAACTAAGAAACAAGTAGAAGAAGAACAAGAGGGGTGCCTTCTTAAAAGTGATTTTTGCTACAAGATTTCCTTCTTCCAAATGGTTATAGAGGTGGAATGGAACCACTCACTTTGGTCATACCCTCCTAAATCCACTACCAAACCTCCCCAAGTGTGAAAAAAACACTATTAAATAGAGTGTGGGAGGGTTAGGTTATGAAATTTCAACAAGGATACATGCAGAATTATGCCTCCAGAATTTACTCCGCAATGAGCCACATTTTCGATTGAGTTCCCACACGAACTAGCTATCACTCCAGTTTAATGAAATTTTTGTAATTGAGTTCTTTAACATTTGGAAAAATTTCTAACCATTCCATGTTCAGATGAAAACATTATGGACCAAATGGTGAGGTAAGGTCCAATCTATCAAATCCAGTCCATCATTGGCTTCATGGTCATTTTCCACCCTTCAAAACTGGGACCCAGCTAGCATGGTCTCAATGAAAAGTGTAGGAAAATTAGTTTAGAAATCTACAATGAAATTTCAAGTCCAGAGTTACACCACATAAAATGTTATGACAAAAATACTCGTGTGAAATTAAAATGGAAAAAACAGAATTTTTGTGGAATTTTCAAATTCAAACTCAAAATGTAAATTTTCATTAAATATTCAAATAAAGCTCAATGTGGATAAATTATATCAATTATTATCAAAAAATATTAATAAAAACATGGTTTATCAAACTGTTATGACCTTTCGATACAGCATGTATTGTAAGGACATTACCACATTAATGTTACATGGAAGAACAATTATCATGTGATAAGATATTAATTAATATTCAAGACTCTGAATTTAGAGGTAATCGACAATACAAAATAGTTGGTTCTAGGGCACCAAATCCAAAAATATCCACCTTAACCAACGCCTTTTTGATACAGGTGCCACCCATTTTTTGTTTTGACCCGCTACGTAACCGATTTAGGGTTAATTTTGGAGGGATCATAAGGTTTATTGACTGTAAACACTCCTCTGGGAAAGAGGTTCTATTGGGTCATGAAGTGTCCATGATGTGTAGTAGTAGTGAGTGGCAATGGACACTTGTGAGACTTGTTCATGCTAGAAATATCCAACTTTGACGTGATCTTTGGCACATATAGGATGACTCGTTTCTAGGCTCATGTAGATTTCTACTAGAGGAGAGTGTCTATTTCTTCTCTAGTAGGTGACAATTGTTCTTTTATCAGGGAATGGGATCTACAGTGGGTTGTATAGGACCTGACCTTCAACAGGTGGGTGCCACTACTGCTCGGATAACGAGTGCAATCCTTGAGATGGTTGAGGGGTAAGCTCTTCCAGTCTTTCTATCGGTAGTGGATCACTACCAGGACATATTCCCCCGATGAATTCTCAAGATTTCCACCTAAGGGATAGATTGAGTTTATCAGCAAATTAAAGTCGGGTGTGGAGTACATATTGATATTGTCATATCGTATGACACTGACTAGACTAACAGAGTTGAAGTTCCAGCTTGAGGGCCTTGAGGCAAAGGGGTTTATATATCTGATCATGTCTCTATGGGGTGCTTCGATGTTATTCTCCAAGAAGGTTAATGACAACTTGAGATTGTGTGTGAACTACCAGAATCAAAACTAAGTTGTAATGAAGAATATATATATCAAATCTCATGAATAGTATATATATTTTTTATTAGTTGAGTGGATCCCGATAGTTATACAAGATTAATCTATAATTAAGCCATCATCAGCTGAGAGTGAGAGATGAGGATGTTCCATAGACAACGTTCAGGAACAGGTATAGACTGCATAAGTTATTAGTGATGTCATTTTGTAAAAACCTAGATTTTCGTATACATTTTTCTTTCCTTAAATTAAATGTTATATGACAGTCTTAATAAAAATAATTTTTATTATATAGAATCGAACTCAAGTATAAAATAAATCATCTAAAATTTACAATGAAATTATCATTACTTTATTTCTTTATGATATAACATTACATATGGAGAATGAATACATTCCATAAGACTAATACAAGTACAATAAGAAAATAAACACAGGTAAATAAAAATGCAGCAAGCGTGAAATATTTTTCCTCGTATCTCCCAAAAAAATCATACATTCGAGCATAATTGCTGAAAGAATGCAAAACGTTATACATACGATAGATATTTTGAGAAAGAAATAAAGGAATAAAATGAATGTTTTTTTAAAAAAGTACATAAAATTATATATAGAAATGGAAAGGGAGATACGACTCTTTGGGAAACTGATATATAACCATTAAAGGTAGTTGTTATACGACACTTGAGGGTAACCGTTATATGATCGTTAGGGTTGTTGTTATATGATTGCTAAAATAAGATGTAAGATGCTCATTATTTAATCAGTTAGATAAATGTAATATGATCAATTAAATACTCACTATACATCAAAAAATAATTATGTTTACAAAAATTAAAGCATAAAAAGTGATTAAGCGCGGAAATAACTTACGCGTCTTTGGTGGACATGATGGACATTCAAAAAATCTTTAGACATGGCAAAATTTTTCAATTGAATAATCAAAAGTAGTGTTCCAACCATCCAAGGAATCAAAGAACCATTAAAGGATGGTGATAAGATGTTTAAAGTTTGTTTATACAAACTTTTGCCTTTGTTAGTAACAAAGTATATAAACCTTCTAACATAGACAAAAAATGTTTAGTGAAAATGCAAAAAGAAACAAGGAAAGCATTGGAACCTTGGAGACATGTTACGAATCAACAAAGTCCGAATAACAAGTTATGTCATGCAAAAAAATTATTGAAAGATGTTTTGATGCAAAGAAAGCAATTGACCATACAAAGTAAAACAAGACTGGATAAAGTGATTGGTCATGTTCATAGACCTCCAGAAGAAAAATTTATACTACCTCCCCCAAGTAATTCATTAAGGCCAGACCCCTCTGTACATGAATCGCAACTTCCTCTGCAATAAAAAACCAATTTGATGACCCGCTGGATCAATCATAACAAGTCAGCTCCGTTTAAACAAGCACTCAGTCAGGACCTGAATCTTCTGATGGTCACAACATGAACAATGGGGAAGAACACGGTTTCGGGGATCAAAATGCGACCAATGAATGGCCACCAATCCCACAAATCATCCTCTCCAGTAAAATTCCAATACCGGAAAGTCAAGTACCCCATTTTCAGTTCATTTTCCTGTGAAATGTCTGCTGGAAAATGAACTGAAAATGGATATCTGTCTCTCCAGTACTGGAATTTTACTGAAAAGAATTTTCATCCTCTCATGCATGCCCCCCTCAAATTTTTTCCATTCAGACCTGATGATAATCACCACTCATGTCCTGGCCACTGCCATTACATGTTCCAAGGATGCCTATTTCTAAAGACGCGCTGTCACCAATCCTGCCATGGACACGTCGAGAAGATCTCGACAATGAGTTATTCCGTGCAAGACCCACCCCACGCTTCCTCTTCCCTTCCATGGTTAAAAAACCAGATGCGAGAGCTTCCAGTGCTTTTGCAGTCAATGGCCGGTTCCTCGTGCTCTGTCTCCGCTCATTCAAAACAGGCTGCTGGTTTGCTTCAGGCAAACAGGTTGGCTTCACCGCTGGATCACCGCCATGGCCATGCACCATCTCCATGGCAGAGGACTCTGAATGATCGTCACCGTTCTCATCTGGATGATCCCTTACCATTGGAAAACCAGCGGATGGAATATTTTGAGCCTGTTCAGAAGTCTGCTTGCCCAAGGTTTCTGAGGGTTTGGCATGATGAGGTTTTGCCTTCCTCCTGAACGAGCCACCTTTAGTGGGTTTCATAGGCTGCTTGCCATTGGAGGGCTCTGGGACAGTAGTTCGGCATTCCAGTGAGGACCCACATGGTTTCGGGTCAATCCCATCCTCGGTCGTGTCTGATGCGTCTCCATCTTGTGACCCGTTAGATGTTTCTTTATCAAAAGGAAGGCTTCTCAGCTGCCTCACCATGGACTGTTCCACTTCTCCGTGGCGTGAACTGGTGTCCACGATAGTGAACTTCATTCGATCCTGAGAGCGAGGCTTGAGGTAGTGATGCGTCTGATCTGATGAACAGCTTTGTTCGCTGACTTTGGGTTCGGCGATCTCAAGCTCAAGCAGAGCAGGGTTGGAGGCGACTTTGTTCAAGACATCACTGACCGAGTCGAAGTAGTGGCTTCCTTTCACGAGCCGCCTCCTTGAGAACTTGTCCACACCAGGGATGAGGAACACGAGATTGTTTTTGCCAAAAGAGAATCCACGGTGCTTGGTCTGCTCGGAATGCCACCCTCTGGCCAAGAGGTGTGGCCAGACGGCTTCCCAGAAGAGATCGCTGGACCGGGCCTTGCTTAGCCTGAAATCTCCAGTTAAAAACTTGATTATGTCACCCTTAGTGAGGGAGGAGCAGGCTCTACCAACAGGTATTTCAGGATGAATGGGGAATATGTGATTATTTTTCATCAGATCCGAATTAACACCGGTCAGGTCATGCTTCCCCTTGCCGATTCCTATAGCTTCTGTGAGGATCTTAATGCCAACAACGTTTCTTAAGGTGAAAACATATTCTTCGAGAGAAAGCTTACCCTCGCCAAACGTCCGAGAAACCTGCAGCAGACCACAGATAATGAATGATTTGTTTATCTACACCAAGGAGGAATAAATTAGTGAATCCCCATCCTCACATTTCGCAATGGAAAAAAAAGCTGTTTTGAAAATTTAGCTTCGCCATCAGGTTGAGATTGTGGCTATTCCAATTCAAAACCAGTACTTTTACAGCTAAATTTCAAAGAGAAGGCAAACTAATCCCCCGCTATCTCAGGTTTGTATCTTTTATCTTCATCTATAAATGGAACAACCCGACCTCACTTAGGAGGTATGGGTTCTGGGTCTCTCCTATCTTCATCTGTAAATAGAACAACCCAACCTCGCTTAGGAGGTATAGATTCTGGGTCTTCTCCTTCTACACCATCAAATGGGAATGCTATTTTATTTAAATTTAAAAGAAAAAGATTTCGAACTCATCTTTTTAAGGACATTTAAATTGTGCATGGTTTTAGAGAACAATTTTCATTTTCATTTTTCAAAAATGTATTATTAAAAGATGATAAACAGTGTTTTAAAGAGTGAGGGAAAAATAAGAAAGTGAGTTACCTATCAAAGCATTTTTAATTTATGGAATTGTGAAAACAAGTCTTTTTTGTTTTCCAAAAGTCAGACATTATCATTTTCATATTCTTTTTTCACAAAATGTTGTCCATTTACTTAATTCAATACATTTTCTAATAAATTTTTAGAAAACGAAAACAATAAATGTTTTCCAAAACCTAACACAATGCAAGAGGAGAGTTCAGCAAAAGAAATCCCATTGAGTGCTTTTATCTTGTGCAAGAGACCTATCCACTTGGTCAATTACCTTAACCACTTTCAAATGAAAAGTACAAACGAAAATGATTTTAACAGAATACCAGGTTTATGTAATGTTTGAAAAGAACTCTTGAAAAAACAAAGGTAGGAAGCAGTGTTGAACAAATGAAACCAACCTACTAATAATTAACTAAGAATAGATCAAGTGAAGACAAATGAAATGAAATGTTCCCCTCCTCATGCACACCAAAGCTTTTAATATCAACTAAAAAAATTCAACGATTTAGTTACTGTATAAATACATGCTTACAGTTTGAAAATATTATACATTCTTATAAATTCAATTTCTTTAAAAACTACAGTTGCTATGATAAAAATTGCTAAAATGTCATCATAAAAATACCTGCACTAAAGTTTCTAGGCACTCCTTTGACACATGAGAGGATAAGCGCGACAACAGTTCTTGCTGCCTCCAACCAGTAAAAATCTTTTGTCCATGTATACACTTTCTGCTTCTGTTCTTTCGGCATTCTGACCATCTACGCCGTCCATCGGATTGATAAAATTTTCCATAATAAAAACACAGTATGTCACCCATCTCTTTCGTGGCAACAAATCTCTTCACATGGATAAAATTCTTCCCAAATATATATAGACCAAGGAGAAAAATTTCATGCTCAATCTCGCTCCAAGATTCACTTAAAGATGCGGGCATTGGACAAAGACCACCTTCCCCAACATTCAAATGCCCCACACCAAGTCCTGCATTGTCAATAACTGAACCAGACTTGCTGTCTTCATCTTTTGTGGATTCCAAGGGCTCATTTATTTTCATGGCAGCATCCTCACTGCCATCATCACGTGAATTTAGAACATCAACTGTCAGATTTGTATAATTGTCTTTCTCCATAGGGTGCAGCCGATCATGTTCTTGTATTAATGGTGGGATTTCAACCTGGTATTGATCACCAACTCGAGGTAGTACTTCTTGAACTTCAAGATAATCATTTACACTATTAATGAGTGAACAAGGCAAAGGTGACTGTTCAGTAGCTTCATGTTTGACACTGTCAATGTTACCGCCCAATAGAACTGCATCCATCTGCCAATGATGTAAAAGAGGCTCAAGTTCATATAAATAAATATCCACATGAATCATAAAGGGTTTTTCTTCAAGCCACCTTAACTTCAAGTAAATACATCAAACTAAAAGAATAATAAGTTAAAGAATGTGGATCGCTGGATAATGACCAATACATAAGCTGTCCGCACCCTGTGTCAGTCAATAAAACTAAGATCTCATTTAAAATTGCTTAGCATCATTTGAGCAATTTAAATGGAAAATAAAAACAAGTGATGTTGAACTCTTTTCATCGATTTAATAGGCACCTATCAGAAGAAGGAACCGTGTCGGTTTTATAAGGATCATCGAAGCAGCCAAATAAAGAGCTTATTCCTAAGACTTTTAGTAAAATATGATATAATGATAACAGTTGCAAAATAAAATTTAGATCCAATTTAAAATGGAAAAGACTGATCAACATACATTACATTCCAGATATTACATAAAAAATTCAAATTTTCAAATTTGAAACATTACAGTGGAAATCACAGAATTTGAATCAGGACAAAAGCATTCAATTGCAGTACAGAGAAACATCATAATAAAATTCATTTATCATATTTAAGCAACAGTGAACTATAGACAGACAAGCTAAACCTGATGCAAGAGGAACAAACAACGATCGAAGAGGTTAGCTAAAGTTAAACACATCAAGCATTGGATAATAAAGGAAGCAAGACATGCAGGAAGTGACGAGACTTGGGTTCCGACCTCCACGGGAATAATTTGAACGTAAAAACCCACGTAAATAGTACACTTTATGGAAATGGGTTTTAATTTCCCCATTGAGTATTGACCCTGATTGTCAACTTTTTTGTTTCAGGAAAATAATACTTGTACAAAACTTGTCACGAAGGGAAAAAGATAAAGGAGATGGAAGAAGAGAGGAATATCAATGGAGAGAGGGAGGAAGAAAGATCGGATTTCAAAGAGGAACTGACCTCGTGTAAGGGATGGATTTTCATGGACAAGAAGTTGAACGGCGGAGGACTTGTGGGCGAACGAATAAGATGGCCAGCCTCAAGGAGAGTAATAAGGAAAACCGAACGCGTTCGAGAGAGGGAGAGCGGCCGAGCCAGAATGACGACGAGGGGGTCAATTACTTTGAATGTATCATATCCGACCCGAGAACCGATCCGGCCAAAATAATTACAACCAATACAAAAACAAAAACAAAATTATTATATCATTCCTTCCCCAATAATCAACTCAACCTCATCCCAAAAAAGCATGCGACTATAATAAAAACAGTATTTATTTTTTGTAATAGTACATAAATAAATAAAAACAAATTACAATTGAAATGTTATATAATCCATTACATGTGGTCACTTCTTACAAGTCATAAATGAAAAATTGATTGTTATAGAGTACTGCGACAATCAAAACGTGTTTGCTCAGTTTTAAGTATCTGACATGTGTTTTGAATTAAAATGTCACTTTTAAATGAAAACACATACTTTCAATTATACCAATCACACATTATGTTGGATTGACATGCGATTAATTCCTACGCATCACAAATCTATTATCAATATTTGTCTTAAAATATCAACACAATTCAAGTATGTTTGCTCAATTTTGAGTATGTGACACACATTTTGAACTGAAATGTCGTTTTTAAATAAAAACGATTACTTTTAATCATACCGAACACACCAGGTGTCGGATTGACTTGAGGTCAATTCCTACATGACACAAACGAATCACAGATCATTGTCCTAAAGCATCAAGACAATTCGAACGCATTTTTTCACGACCCCCTCCATCAAAAGGTACCACTTCTGGGTCGGTAATGAAGAAAAAGAGATAATGACCCCCCTGAAAACCCGTCTCAAGTAGGCCACGGGTTGGTGACAGGCATCGAAGGTATATAAATCACACATATGAGAGACATTACCCTCATATAAATTTAATGAATAAGAGATAAGATGAGAACCTACCAACCAACATAATGCATAAATATAGAATCAATCCCAATACATGTAATGTCATACCTAAACTAATACAACTGAAAATAAACTACAAGCGCCAAAAGTAAATCATCGGCAGCAACCACGAAACTCCAACACCTCATGAACAACTCCTCAAGCTAGTACCGCTCAGCCCAATCACCAACCAACTCCCGTGGATCTGAAAAACAGTTTATGTATACATAAGGTGAGCATAACATGCATACTCAGTATGATCCTCTTTGAAACTTCTCATGCAAAATGTGAAAGAAGCATATTAAAACTCAGTGAATAAATGAATGAAACTAACTCGTCACTTAAATAGGTAATACTGATTTTGTCATCCTCACAATGACTCACTCACCATGTAACACATAGAAGTAAAACATTACTTATCAAAAGAATATATAATGGGGGGGGGGGGGGCGTCGGTCGCGGGGTCGAGTCCCCGGACTGTGTTTTCTTGTAACGTGCGTATATAATGGAAGTTTTTTTTAAAGAATATATATATATAATAAAGGTACCCCGCTTCCGCTTCCCCACTCGTTTATTGCTCTTGCACCCCAATGAGCCACGCACTGCGATCACCTTCCCATAAATCATTTGGCATCCCATGCATAAGTGTCATATTCATTACTGCATCTCGTGTAACCCAACACCGCATCATCATCACATCCCAACAGTAACCAAGTGTATGCTCGAAAGCCACTACAACCTGCATCCATGCATTATACATCAATCCATCATAACCCATGTAAGTATACTCGTGGGAAGCCGTAACCACCATGCCCGAATACAAGTATGTGCCATACCTCAAGTCGTTACAGTCTGCACATAAATATATAGTAAAACAAGAGCAATCATGGCCCGGGTTGGAACACACCCTATACCGTAAGCCATTATAGCCCATGACATGCTTACCCTTTACTATACCTAAAAGTTGTAACACCCTGATATTTTAAAAGAATACTACACTCGATAACATACAAGACATGCAGTACTGAGTATAAACTCACAATGAAATAATATTATTTTAAATGACCGTTATAACCTAGCAGGTATGAATATGATTAATTACTTTAGAAAATACATATAAATTTCCTACTCAATATAAATGTATTGATTGGTGATTAGAAAATAAGCACTCAATTTTAATTAAAGTCATTTTATGTTTCAAAAATACGCTTTCTTCAAAAATATTTTTTATTATTTTTTGTGAGAGAATATTATAATTAATTTTTTGGATCTTTTAGAAATTTAATTTGTTAAAAAATTTATCATTTTTGGAATCAACATGTCATAATTATCTTAGGATGAATTTTTGATAATTTTCTGAAAAGTTTGATTTTTTAATGAATAGTAAAAATATTGATTTTTAATGAAAACTGTATTTTCTTCAAAAGTATTTACAAAGTCAAATTCTATTTTGGATTAGTTTTACAATTTCATTATTTAATTTTTATTAAAAATAATCCAATTATGATAAGAAGGTCAAATTTAGTAATTATGTCCCTTTTATTTTTGAACATTATGAATAGTAACCTTAGTAATTTTTGTTACCACAGTAAAAGGTAAATCAGGTAATTAAAGGTAAGAATAAAATGATAAGAACTAAAAAATGACCCTAAGTCCTGAATTAATTTTATTAGATGAGTCCATTTAATCCATACTCATCCAATATTTGGTTATATGACCTTTTTTCCATTTGTATGAGATTATGACCTTTATAATATTTTATGTAAAGAAAAGTAAAAAATACCACTCTTGTTTTTAATAACTATTATATTTTTAACATGGGGATAACCATAGGATATGTTCAGTTATAAATAATCTTCTAAAAGATAAATGATTTATCTTTATCATGGTGATTTATTTTTAATTTTTAGTGAATAAATAATTGCCTTAAATGATTATACAATTATGACGTAGTAATTATTCAATTAATGGGAAAATAAAATTAATGATATTAAAAATATTAAAAGTAAAAAAAATTGAAAGAATTAATTTAACCCATGAATTTTATAGATAAACATGACACATTAGATCGGTTTGGATTCATTGTATTTGAATTAATTTGTTTTTTGATGTTATTAAAGTCAAAGTAAATGAATAGTTCTAAAAATGACATTAATGAGATTTTATAGTAAATAATATTTTATTAAATGATTTAAAATTCATAAAAATCGTAGATTCCCTCAAATGAATGAGACATGGTTAATGAAATCAACCATGGTCTATTTATTGGTTTTTTATCATTTTATAGTGACATTATTAACCCTTAAAGGGTAGAAAACTAAAATATTATGGTAATTTTCAAAAGGGTTAACGAAGGGTTAAAAAAATATGGTTAAAAATGTGATCCAAACTTATCCAAATTTTATTGGATGAGATTATTTAGACTCATAATCATATTAGTTTCTAATATTATTAATTTTGAGCCATTTGGACATCATATTTAATTTATATTAATTAAATATTTTAAGAAATTCCAAGAGTGCCCCTTCCCTCTCTTATAAAAGGTCACACCTTATTCTCATTTCATCAAAACTAAATAACCTTTTTGTGTAGTCAAGATCTTCCCAAATTATTTCCTTATATACATCATCACATCCTAGAGGTATTATTTTGGTCATAATACAAGCCTTAGAGTTCTTAAGTTGGGAAACCAAGAAGCTTTTCCAAAGAAGATGTAAAACATTTAACCAAATGTTTTGGTTTTATTTATTATTCCACATGATTAAAATATTCTTCAACCATGATAAAATAATAAAATTAGTATCCTAAATATAATGATATTTTATTATGTTAATATCATAGTTTATATCCATATCCTCTTCCATCAAATGGGGAAAGAAACCATCGCTCGTGAGTATGTCGGACTACCATCTCGCAAATCGATGTAATTCGTTTTCCATCACCATCTCTTGTGACTGGTTATAATGATGAAATTAATGATTATATATGATATTCATGAAATATTTATTATTCTTAAAATATGATATATCATTTAATTTATTACCTTTTCATTCACTGAAAAATGATAACGTCATTCGTGTGTATATGTGGACTACTGCCTCCACGAAGCGTTGTGATTCGTTTTTCATCACCACATCACATGAATGATATATATAAGTATAATTAAAGAAATTATATGATATTTATTATATTATGATCATTCTGGAAATAAAAAATAATACTTACCTTCTTTCCATAACGATCGTTCAAAAATGGAAACGTTACTCATGCGTACGTACAGTTTATCGTCTCTATGATTGTAACGTAGTTCATTTTTTTATAACCATATTTCATGATTGGTTTAAAAATAATAATTGATGTATAAAAAGTATAATTATTTCATGATTATTATTTTGGATAAGATGGAATAATTACTTCTTTGACTATAGTCAACCCACTAAAGTCATTTTGCACTTATGAACCGAATATCATCAAAACATCCGACAAGAACTTAATTGATTATGAAATTTTATATGACATGCTAATAATGGAAATAAAAGAAATCATAAACTTGAAAAGGGTTCTTAAGCAAGTAAATAATTAATATAAGTTTATTATTAGGATGATAAAGAAAGTATGTGATGAGTCAGACTCAAGGTAAGAGACACTTTACTTTAAAAACCTTATTTTAAAATGTTTTAAAGATTTATTTTCAAAGTATTTTTCTTCTATATCCATATTATTAACAATTATTTTATGGATTTATTTATATGGATATTTTATTTCAATTTTTACTTTATTTTAAAGTTTTTTAAAAGTAATATTTTTACGGGAAGTTGTGTCTTTCTTTACAAAAGAAAAAAAAGAGTGTTCTATTTTAACATATAAGATGACAATGGTTTTTCTTTCCGTCATAACCATTATTTAATTTTTGGATTCCTTTATAATATTCCATGTTTTCTTCAAATAAAAACCCTATTTCCCTTCAATATAGTAATTTTAGTTTTGATGTAAAGACCCAAAATTTCTATGTATTTTTTTAAATATATGTGAATTTTACGAGTCCGTGAAAATTGACGGTGCATGATTTTGAGGCCCGGTGTTCCTGAAATGAATTTATGAACTTTTTTTCAGGTACGTTCAATAAACGTATGATTGGGTTTTTGAAACTTTTGAACCGGTGCCCGAAATTAAAATTTGAGGGCATCGTTGAACTCGCAGTGCCAGTATTCGCTTAAGAAGAACTTCACCTCGATCGCAGTGGGTTGAGAGTGAAAGATAATTTTTGTGCTTTTCGTGAAAGAATAAAATAAAATAAAAATGTCTAACATTTTTATTTTAGAAACCCTCAACATGGGTTATGGTGGTAGGGACCACCCAATCCTAAACCTCCCATGTGGATGTTTCAAAGGTGGAGACCACCTGAACTAAAACCCTACACATGGGTTACGGTGGTGGGGACCACCCGAGACTAAAACCCCCTTGAACTCCCCTCTTAATGGGGAGAAACCTCTTGAGCTCCCCCACTTTAATTGCGCCACCCCCTTTGATTAATTATTCCAACTCATCAATTAATTAATTAATCCAATTTGAAATTATTCCAACAAACTAAATAGATAACATATTATATTATGTTGGCTATTTCATTTTTTGTGGGGATTGGGGGAAAGTTTTTGGAAAAGGATAAGGGAAGAGCTTTTGGGAGGATTTCACTCCTCCAACAAAGAGCTTCTCCAGCAAAGAACGCCAACGAAGAACTCTTCTCCTTTGACAAATATTTCTCCAAACTCCGTCGAAGGATCTCCAATGACGAATGAACCGATAATCGAGGAAACGATGTCGTCACCGACTTCATCTTGTTACTCTCCTCACCGACGTCGTTGGAGGAGACTTGTTGCGGGATCGACAAACGCCAAACCGTCTCAACCGCGGACAATCTTCAACCGAACCATCGAGGTAGGGTTTTTAATATGTGTGATTATGGATTCCCATGTTTCTCCCTTCTAAACAAAGAACACTGATCAACTCTTTAACTAGTTTATCTGTGGATGATTTCTTTTACGGGTTTGGGAATATTCAATTGCGGGAGGTTTTGGGGTTTGATGTTCTTCATTCAAATTTTTGTTGAGCTGCTTGCTACCCCTATAACGCGGAGGGTGTGGGCCAAACAAATATGGCCCGACCCCTCCACCGTTCTTCTTGAATGGTGTGTTCTTCGCGATAGAGGAGGATGACAACCAACTTCGGTGGGACACGAGAACGAAGACCGACACCACCACTGACTGCGACGAAGGTGGCGACGCCGCCCATGGCCTCTGCTGCTCCGCAGCCCCGCACTGACCGCAGCCTCGACCGCCCCACGACCTCGTGCCGCCCACGGCCTCAGCCGCCCTGTGGCCCGGCACCGCCCGCGGCCTCTGCCGCCCCGCGGCCTCAGCCGCCCCACGGCCTCGCCCCGTCTGCGGCCTTCGCCGCCCCGCAGACTCATACCATCTGCGGCCTCCGCCGCCCCATAGCCTCGTCCCGCTCAACTTCCCTCAGCGGCCCCCGTGGCCTCCTCCGCCTCGCGGCCTCGCATCGTCCCACGGCCTTGCGGCCCTCGCGGCCTCCGCCACCCCGCGACCCTCCACGACCCCCACGGCCTCGTGCCGCCCTCGCGGCCTCCGCGCCGCCCTCGCGGCCTCCGCGCCGCCCTCACGGCCTCCACACCGCCCATTGCGGTCAGGCCAGATCCAGCGGGCCAGACCAGACCCAACGGGCTAGGTCGATCCGGGTCGGTCCTACTGGGTTAAACCATACCCGTGCCAACTTCAAACTTTTTGCTCTATTAGCCATAACTTTGGCACTGGGTGTCCGTTTGACGAACTGTCAGTGGCACTGGAAACCTTTGAGCAAGACGATCCCTTTGAGTATACCCCATTGGATATTTGGATAAAGTTGGAGTATGGTCGGGTTGGATCAAGCACGAATCCAACCGGGCCCGGCACTAAAAGGCTAATAACTCACAGACCGGGCGTCAGATTGACGCACCGTCTATTGTGTTGAGACCCCTATGGCATGGTGGTCCTTTGAGATACTTACTCGTGGGACTTCATGTAAGTTGGATCATCAACCAGTGGCTTGAGGAGTGGACTCTCCTGGAGACGAGCAAGCTTCGTGCGGGAACCCAGTAGATAGTTGTGACGTGAAGAATGAATAACGATCCTGTGTGGGTCAGCACCTAGCGATCCTGTATGGGTCAACACCGAGAAATCTTGTGTGGGTAAACACCTAGATATCCTACGTGGGTCAGCACCGAGCGATCCTATGTGGGTCAGCACTGAGTGATCCTGTGTGGGTCAGCACCGAGCGATCCTGTGTGGGTCAGCAGCAGAACCTCTTAACATAGTAAGATGATTTAGTAGTTAAATATAATCATCTATACTACTATACCTAATAAATACTTGGTGTGAGATGAGATCGTACCTATGCAGTACTTTCCTTCATGGTAATACCTTGGTGGTATTCTTCTGTGTGACATTCCTGTGCGGTACTTACCTTTTGGGTATTCCTTCTCTTGTGGAACAGTTGAGCTTTGGACTTTTGGGTTGGACCCTGTGTTTTCCTCATGATTGAGATGAGTTTACTTGATAACTTAGGTATATGTATGATCATATACCTAAGTAGGGTTGTTATTTATTTTCATACTTTGTGGTTTATCCTTTGTGGATTATGTGAGACCTTGAGGGTCTTGGAGTCCCTACTGAGTATCGTTATACTCACCCTTGCATGGGCTATGCCCGTACCTTGTTGTGTTTGGTGAAGATGAAGAACAATGCTAATCGAGGCTGAGGGTACCAAGACTGGACGGTGCCCAGAGGTGGACCATACGGCGTGTCGGTACGCAGAGGAGACGGACAGACTTGGAGTGCTGAGGAGGCGATCTGTACCTAACCTTCAAGTAGGAACCTTGGAGGACGACCCAGTAGATGTATTTCTCTTTCTTCAGTTATATTTTAGTTCAGTTGTACTTATAACTTTACTGTTGGGATTGTATTCCGACCCCTCTTACTTTTGACACTCTTTTTACTATACAATTTACTTGTGTTCATATCTTGCTGTGAGCTTGGTTACGTGTGTTTACAGGATATAAAGGAAATGCATTCCTAGTTTTAGGGAATACAACTTTCGATGCTAGTCGCCAGCCCTTGGCCTATGGAAGGCGGGCTTGGGGTAGTCACGGCACGGGCCCCAAGGGAAGGGTCGTGAAAAATTGGTATCAGATGAGTCAGTTATACCGTAGAACATAGGATTATGATTCTTCTTTTAACGGAAATAGTGTTAAGTGTGGTGAGAATGGTTATCAGTTTAGGGAACATAGTGTTGGTACGACGACCGACGTATCCATACACTAGGACCCTGACTTCTGATTTCTGACTCAGTGCACAAAAACACTGATTGTGTGTGTGTTTTAAAGAGTATTATTTGTGAACTCTTTGAGTCAGCTCACCAGGTATAAATTATTAACCGTGGCACACCTGTTTCTTTTCAGGATGCCTCCACGCAGACATACAACTAGGGTTTCGGATATAGTACGCACTAATATCCCACCGAGTGACGAGGCCTCGGTGCAGGTCCCTCTTCCAATAGAGGCATCAACAGAGGCGTCAGTGGTACCATTACCAGTTGGGCCACCGATGCCACCAGCCCTAGCAGTAGAGGGTGCATGCCGCTTGAGCACATTGCATGATTTCCAATGCCAGAGGCCACCCAGGTTCAGGGGAGAGACGAACCCACAGGTGGCTGAGGATTGGATGGAGGCTGTAGTGAGAGTTTTTCGACTGGTAGGGACACCAACTGATCTCATGGAGATCCTTTACACCAGCCTTCTACAAGTAGTAGCAGGAAGATGGTGGATCTTGATGCTCCAGGTTCATGACGAGGTGACGCTTCTCTGGGCAGACTTCAAGATCCTGTTTTAGGAAGAGTTTGTTCTAGCGAATCTTCGTGCAGTGTGCATATAGGAGATTCTTCATCTGCAGAAGTGCATCATGACTGTGGCTCAGTACTCAGCGTGGTTCACTGACCTCTCACACTACTCCACTGATATGGTGCGGGACCCATTCTTCAGGGCTCGAACCTCTGATCAGGGACTCAGACGAGAGATTAGGGCTTCAATGATTTCTCTTAGTATCCCGACGCAGGCGGGGGTGTTAGAGAGAGACCTCTAAGTGGAGAGTTTTCTTGTTGAGCAGTCACCAGCAACGATACCCACCACCAGACGTCACGTAGCAGAGTCTTCCGCAGTTGGAAGCAGACAGATGTTTCAAAGGTCCAAGAGGACCAGACCTACAGGTGGATGACCGCATGATTCAGGGTCGGTTGTGTGGGGCACCCGAGGCAAAGCCAGTTATACCAGGAGTGGGAAGTGTTACGCATGTGGCGGGAAGGGTCACATGGATCGTGACTGTCCGACCCGCCGTACGGATGATCAGCAGATGGTCGAGGGACCGTCCAGGAAGAGACAGAGGTTCGACTGAGGAGGTTCGCAGGGTGCAAGCAGATGTGGCAGAGGAGCTGGCCATGCAGCTGGAGATGGGAAATGATTTAAGATGTTATCACCACCACCACCAGGTGGTCCACCCTAACCACAAGGAGTAGTAGGACAGGGGCGAGCTCAGCTCCAGGAAGCTGAGGCCTACGATCACGACACTTCGGAGATGATACGAGGTACGATATGTGTCTACTCCACCTTATCTGCAGTACTTATAAACACAGGTTTTAGTCATTATTTTATTTACACTTCCCTCATTTGGATCTTGAAGATTCTGATGGAGTCATTGGCTCGATCCTTATGGCTAGAGACTCCTACGGAAGTGGATTCGATGATTACGCACTGGTGCCGGTAGTGCAAGCTTACTCTAGGAGGCGAGAGATTCAGCTGAGATCTTCTAGTAGCGGAATCAAGGCCTTACAACGTCATCTTGGGTATGAAATGGTTATCTACAGTCCATTTTTAGATTGAATATATTAGGCGCAAAGTACAGTGTGTCCGCATGGATAGGACCAGGTTTACCTTCACTGGCAAAAAGGGATCCTTTTCAGCTTATGATGGACTTACCCAGAGGAGGGTGTAGCCGATCACTCATCAGTTGGCTTGCATTACCCTTGGATAAGTTGATGTGGAGAGTCTGAGTTATCCTGTAGTGGTGGACTAGTACACGGATGTCTTCCCTGATGATGTTTCGGGTCTACCTTCTCACAAAGAGGTGGACTTTTACATTGACGTGTACCCTGTGACGACAGCAATATCTACACAAGCGTATCGGATAGCTCCTGCGGAGCTTCATGAGCTGCGGGTACAACTAGAGGACTTACAGGGGAAAGGGTTTATTCGGCCCAATGTTTCTCCTTGGGAATCCCTGATTTTGTTCACTAAGAAGGAAGATGAGAGTTTGAGACTTTGTGTCGACTATTGGAGCCTGAACCAGGTGACCGTGAAGAACAAGTACCCACTTTTTAGGATTAACGACCTCTTTGATCAGTAGAAGAGAGCACTATGGTTCTCGAAGATAAACCTCAGATTAGGCTATCACCAGCTCAGATTACGAGATAATGATGTGGAAAAGACAACTTTCAAATGTTGGTATAGCTATTATGAGTTCTTGGTTATGCCATTCGGTGTAACCAACACTCCAGCAGTATTTATGGGACTCATGAATAGGATCTTTCAGCCATACCTTGACTGCTTTGTAGTGGTCTTCATTGATGACAGTCTGATCTACTCAACTACTAAGGAGGAGCATGCCTATCATTTGCAGGTAGTACTGGACACACTCCGAGGGAATCAACTTTATGGTAAGCTCTCGAAGTGCCAGTTCTGGATCCGAGAGGTCCACTTTTTGGTACATGTCATATCGGAGGCTGGAGTTGCAGTAGATCCAGTGAAGATTGAGGCGATACTTTCTTGGGATCCACCCTGGAGTGTGACGGAGGTACGAAGTTTTCTGGGTTTGGATGGATACTACCAGAGGTTTATACCAGATTTCTTTAGAGTTGCAGCACCTTTATCAATGTTGACAAAGAAAATACAACCCTTCATGTAGTTGGAGATATTCCAACATAGTTTTTAAGAGCTGAGGCAGATATTGACTAGTACCCCCATCTTGAGGCTTCCAGAGGAGGGCGTAGGGTACGTAGTCTACTGCGATGTATCAGGGACCGGGCTCGGATGTGTCCTGATGCAGGAGCGAGCAGTGATCACATAAAGTTCTCGACAGCTGAGACAACATGAGAAGAACTACACTACCCATGACCTGGAGTTAGTAGTAGTGGTCTTTTCCTTGAAGATGTGGCGACACTATTTTATGGGTGAAAGTTTTACAGTCTACTCAGATCATAGGAGTCTCAGGTATATATTCTCTCAGAAGGACCTGAACCCGATACAATGACTTTGGATTGAGTTCCTCCAGGATTATGACTTCGAGATAGTCTATACTCTTGGGAAGGGTAACATTGTAGCAGATTCACTCAGCCGGAGATCTGAAATACAGCTGTTAGGTGAGGCGATGGAGCAGCTGGCCGCTTTGCAAATATCCTTTGTGGATTGAGATGGAGTAGCTTTTATTCAGTATCTTACAATCAATCCCCCACTTCTTCAGTGATTTTGGGAGGCGTAGTGTGGGAACACTGACTATGAGGCTCGACGTGCTCAGATATCCATAAGATAGACACCTGATGGATTTTCTGAAGGTGGGGAGCACATCATTCTCTTCGGAGGACGTACCATGGTACCAATATCACTTTAGGAGGAAGTATTGAGGGAGTTCCACACATCCCCTCTAGCGGTACATCTAGGAGTGGTGAAGATGTACCAGGACCTCTGATGATAGCATTGGTGGCCGAGAATAAAGAAAACAGTAGCAGAGTTTGTCTCTCGGTGCCTCACTTTCCAGCAAGTGAAGGCAATGCATCAGGTACTGGAAGACTTAGTTTAACCTTTAGAGGTCTTAGAGTGGAAGTAGGATGGAATATACATAGACTTCGTGACAGGAATTCCACGTAAATCCAGAGTTCATAACTCTATCTAGGTGATCGTCGACCGACTCACCAAGTCGGCCCACTTCCTACCGATCAGAGAGTAGGGTTTAGTAGAGATCTTGGTACGCCTCTATGTGTAGGATATTATGCACCTAAATGGAGTAACCTTGACTATTGTCTCCGTTCATGATACACATTTTATTTCCCGGCTATGGAAGGGGTTGTAGGAGGCTTTCAGGATGCAACTTTGTTTGAGCACCACCTTCCATCCGCAGACGGATGACCAGAATGAGTAGACCATTCAAACCCTCAAGGACATACTGCGTGCTTGCATCCTAGACTTCGGTCACAACTGGGAGGATCACTTGCCTTTGGTGGAGTTTTCATACAACAACAGATATCACTCCACCATTGTAATGACACCTTTTGAGGCGTTGTACGGGTGACCTTGCAGATCACCTTTGTGTTGGACTAATCTAGGGGAGTCAGCACTAGTGGGACCAGAGATGGTATGGGCTACCATAGAGAAAGTGAAGATCATCCAGGAGTAGATGAAGACTGCACAGAGCAGGCATAAGTGTTATGCCGATAGGATACGGAGACCTCTAGAGTTCGAGGATGGTGACCACATCATTCTACGGGTCTCTCCCTGATGAGGTTTACAGAGATTTGGCCGAGGCGACAAGTTATCTCTGAGGTTCATCAGAACCTTCCAGGTCCTCAGCAGAGTTAGGGAGGTGGCTTACTGATTAGCTCTTCCACCTCAGTTGCACCGGGTGCACGACGTCTTCCACATATCCTAGTTGAGGAGATACGTGCACAACCCTTCTCACGTCATTGACCATGACGAGATAGACATCGACAATGGGGCGACGTTTTCAGAGGTTCCAGTGGAGATTAAGGATTGACAGGAGCGGGTCCTTCGTGGATGGTCAATACCTCTAGTGTGCATTCTCAGATAGCACAGGAACCTCTAGGTGAGAACATGGGAGTGGGAGGCTCAGATGCGTGCTCAGTACCCCCACTTGTTCCCTTAGTTTGAGTTGTGGCTTATGAGGATGCAAAACCCTGAGGTGGGGAGAATATAAAGACCCTAAATTTCCATGTAATTTTTTTAAATATATGGAAATTTTACGAGTCCGTGAAAATTGATGGCGCGTGATTTCAAGGCCCGGTGTGCCCGGAATGAATTTCTGAACTTTTTTTTTCAGGTACGTTCAGTAAACGTACGAACGGGTTTTTGTAACTTTTGAATCAGTGCCCAGAATTGAAATCTGAGGGCACCGTTGAACTCACAGCACCAGTATTCGCTTAAGGAGACCTTCACCTTGATCGTAGTGGGTCGAGAGTGAAATATAATTTTTGTTCTTTTCATAAAAGAATAAAATAAAATAAAAATGTCTAACATTTTTATTTTAGAAACCCTCAACATGGGTTATGGTGGTAGGGACCACCCAATCCTAAACCTCCCATGTGGATGTTTCAAAGATGGGGACCACCTGAACTAAAACCTCCCACATGGGTTATGGTGGTGGGGACCACCCGAGACTAAAACCCCCTTGAACTGCCCTCTTAATGGGGAGAAACCTCTTGAGCTCCCTAATGCATAGGAATTTTTTGCAGATCCCCGATCAAAATATTATTTACCTAAGAATGCAATATAATGCACTCCCAGGGTCGGTCTTAAAGAGGCAACTTACACAACACTGAAATTCTATTGTCACTATTTATTTTCTAACTAATATACAATATAAAGATGAGTTTGAAATATGCATAAAATATGAATATATATATATATATATATTAAATGAGAACAATATGATGTTAAAAAGAAATAAATAAGACATTTTTTCTTGGGGGATCATAATGGTTGATATCATTGTTTATTAAAATATTCTCAATATCAATTCAATGTAGTGATCAAGATCTATCACACTACATCCTCTCATTCAAAATGTTATTTCCCCAACACTGAGATCTCTACATGTGGGGAAATAATCTTCCTAAAGTAGTCTAGGAGATCTCTTTACTAACCATCACTACCCAAGCCATACTCCATCGTATGCATGACTTATATAGTGAAGGGAAGGATAAATGTTGAATGATAAGAAGAACTTGGTGATAGAGAAAATGGGTAAATTGCACACCATAATCAATTTAACCACCAACAAAATTCTCAGAATTAAATAAAGAGATTTAAATTGAAGAACAATGAAACTCAATCAACCACCATTCTCCCTCTCGAACAAACATCAAGGTTAGTTCCCCATTCTCATGGAGTTAGAAGAGAATACGGTGGGAGAAACACATAAAAGTAAAAATGGAAGAATGAGGTATGAATAAGAAGAATAAACTAATGTATATTAAAAATATGAATAAAAATTATAGAAATAAATATCCACCTTAGCCCCCCTAGAATGGCTATATCATAAACTGGGATAAGGGACACATATTTATAGGGAGAAGGGGTGACGAATTCACACACAAAACATTTAATCTGAAAGCTTCCACATATATATGCCCTTGAATGACCAAATATGTAATAGGTGTATTCATAAATTTTGTTCCATAATGTCTCCTCAGTTTTCTCCCCAAATTTCAGCTTCATTGGACCCGCCTAGAAGGAGTTATAAATTTAATATTGGCAGTTTCCTTTTTTGGAGGCAGCTTCCAGGCAGCTTTTTAAAATTTATGTCATTCAATGGCCGTCATAATGGATTCCAAATGGCATGAAATTAAATTTGATAGTGATAATTGGAGTCCTCGTCCATATACAAGTATAATCCCATCATTTGGAGGTGTTTAGGCCAATTTATGTTGCCACTACTGAGGCGGAGTCCACGCAGTCTTCCCGGAAAAATTATCAACTTCATTGATTTGTTTGGGCCTCAAGATGCATGAATCTGACCCTCATCGTGAAGAAAAATACGATGGAAATAAAATAAGGGTTCCAAAAAAATTATAATCATATAATTTGGAAATATATTTTATGAGAAATGACCAAAATACCCCAGTGAATTTTTTTTGTTAAAAATCCAGAATTAGGCCGTTTTTGCACTTAGGTTCAAAATGACACAAAAAACTAAATATGTAACAATTTCCTATTAAATAACACTATGGTGGGATTATAAAAAATGATTCTCAGTATAAAATATATGAAAATACGAGCTTCATCACTCCCCCACTTTAATTGTGCCACCCCCTTTGATTAATTATACCAACTCATCAATTAATTAATTAAGGCAATTTGAAATTATGCCAACAAACTAAATAGATAACATATTCTATTATGTTGGATATTTAATTTTTGGTGGGGATTGGGGGAAAGTTTTTGGAAAAGGATAAGGGAAGAGCTTTTGGAAGTATTTAACTCCTCCAACGAAGAGCTTCTCCAATGAAGAATGCCAACGAAGAACTCTTCTCCTTTGATGAATATTTCTCCAAACTTTGTCGAAGGATCTCCAATGACGAACGAACCGACAATCGAGGAAACACCGTTTTCAATGACTTCATATTTTTCATCTCCTCACCGATGTCGTTGGAGGAGAATTGTTACGGGATCGACAAATGCCAAACTGTCTCAACCGTGGGCAATCTTTAACCGAACCATCGAGGTAGGGTTTTTGTTATGTGTGATTATGGATTCCAATGTTCCTCCCTTCTAAACAAAGAACGTGAATCAAATATCTAACTAGTTGATCCATGGATGATTTATTTTTCGGGTTTGGGAATAATCAATTGTGGGGGGTTTTAGGGTTTAACGTTCGTCATTCAAGTTTTTGTCGAGCCGCTTGCTACCACTCTAACACAGAGGGTGCGGGCCAAACAAACATGGCCCAACCCCTCCGCCATTATTCTTGAATGGTGTGTTTTTCGCGATGGAGGAGGACGAAAACCAAATTCGGTGGGGCATGAGAATGACGACCGACACCACCGCCAGCTGCGATGAAGGTGACAGCGTAACAGCGCCGCCAGCGATCTCCGTCGCCCACAGTCCCTGCCGCCCCGCGGCCCCGTGCCGTCCGCGGTCTCTGCCGTCCTGCGGCCCCGCGCTGCCCGCAGACCCCGCCGTCCGCGGCCCCGCGCCGTCCGCAGACCCCGCCGCCCCGTGGCCTCACGCCGTTCGTGGCCTCGTACCGCCTAGTGGCCCCCGCGACCTCTGCCGCCCTGCGGCCTCGCGGCCCCCGCGGCCTTCGCCACCCCGCGACCCTCCACGAACCCCGCAGCCTCACGCCACCCTCATGGTCTCTGCACCGCCTAGCGCGGCCAGGCCAGGACGGACCCAGTGGGCCGGGTCGGTCCGACCGGGTCGGACCAGACCCAGGCCAACTTTGAACGTTTCACTCTATTGGCCATAACTTTGGCACCATACGTCCGTTTGACGAACCGTAAGAGGTGCTAGAAACCTTGGAGTGAGAAGGTCCCTTTGAGTATACCCCAATGGATATTTGGATAAAGTTGGATTATGGTTGGGTTGGATCGATCATGAATCCAACCGGGCCCCCAGGACTAAAAGACTAATAACTCACAGACCAGACATCCAATTGACACACCGTCTTTTGCATTGAGACCCCTATGGCATAGAGTTCCTTTGAGATACTTCTTCTTGGGACATCGTGGCAGTTGGAGTATAGAACAGTGGCTTGAGGAGCAAAATCTCTCGGAGACGATCAAGCTTAGTGCAGGAACCCAATAGCTAGCTGTGACGTGAAGAATGAATAGCGATCCTATGTGGGTCAGCACCTAGAAATCCTGTGTGGGTTAGCACCAAGCGGTCCTGTGTGTGTCAAAACCTAGTGATCCTCTGCGGGTCAGTACCGAGCGATCCGGTATGGGTCAACACTGAGCGATCCTGTGTGGGTCAGCACCGAGCGATCCTGTGTGGGTCAGCAGCAGAGCCTCTTAATAGAGTAATATGATACATTAGTTACATCTAATCATCTCTACTACTGTACCTAAGAAATACCTGGTGTGAGATGAGATTATACCTGTGTGGTACTTTCCTTCGTGGTAATACCTTGGTGGTATTCTTCTGTGTGGCATACCTATGTGGTACTAACCTTTGTGGAATTACTTCCTTTGTGAAACAATTGAGCTTTGGACTTTTGGGTTGGACCCTGTGTTTTCCTCATGATTGAGACGGGTTTACTTGATAACTTAGGTATATGTATGGGCATATACCTTAGTGGGGTTTTCAGTTGTTTTAATGCTTTTTGGTTTATCCTTTGTGGATTACGTGAGACCTTGAGGGTCTCGAGGTCCCTACTGAGTATCGTTATACTCACCCCTGTATGGGCTATGTCCACGCCTTGTTGTGTTTGGTGCAGACGAAGGACAACGATGATCGAGGCTGAGGGTACCAGGACTGGACGGTGCTCAGAGGTGGACCATATGGCATGTCGGTACGTAGAGGAGACGGGTGGATGTGGAGGGCTGAAGAGGCGATTTGTACCTACCCTTTAGGTAGGAACCTCGGAGGACGACCCAATAGCTATATTTCTCTTTCTTCAGTTGTATTGTATTTCAGTTGTACTTGTACCTTTACTATTGGGCTTGTATTCCGACCCATCTTACTATCAATAATCATTTTTCTATACAGTTTACTTGTGTTCGTATCTTGTTGTGAGCTTGGTTGCGTGTGTTTACAGGATATAAAGGCAATGCCTTCCTGGTTTTAGGGAATACGAATTTCAGTGCTAGTCGCTAGCCCCTGACCTATGGAAGGCGGGCTTGGGGTAGTCACGGCACGGGCCCCGGGGGACAGTTCATGACATATGAAAATGGGTTTTAAAGGAAAGGGATATATCAATATCTGATTTTTCTCCTATAGATGCTAAGAATGTTTTTATGATGCAAGATTTCATGTTTTATGATTATATTATGGTTCTTGGGAATTATTTATGATGATGGGTGATTATGTTATAAACTAAATAAGGGTGGGTACATGATATCCCTCCAATGCATTGGGTATGTTTATGTTGTATGTTGACTGTGATGGTTTTTCCAAGTGTAACTGTGATTGTTACTCAAAGTATAACCGTGAGGGTTATTTCAAGTATAACCGTGAGGGTTATTCCATGTGTAACTGTGAGGGTTACCCTATTTGTAGTTGAGATGATTACTCCATGTGTATGTATGATATGAAAATGATTCCCCAAGTTTCCTATATGATTTATTTATGCTTGTTATGGGGTTTTATAGAAATATTATGTTTTCAAAAGGTATGATATTAAGTTTATGTTCAAAGGAAAGTATATGTTACTTCTTAAGGGTGAAAAGTATAACTTTTTGAAAAAGTTTTCATGATTTTTTCATGTTTTCAAAGAAACAATTATGGGTTTTATTTTTTCCTTTAAAATTTCTTATGAAATGTTCTATGAAAATATTTTGGCAGAGAATTTGATTTCTTGGGTAAGAAAATATTTATTTTAACCCCAAAGTTTATTTTTGAAAAAGGAACATTTTTATATGTATTCATGGAATAATAGTTTCTTTCTTTATTTTTTTATGTCCCTTATTGAGATTTTTTTATCATACCACATTTTAAAATGTTTTTCACATGATTTTAAGGATTATTAGGGGTAGAGATGAGATTGAGATGAAAATTGTGATGACATGTCATGAAAAGAAAACTTGTTTTATCATAAATTTTTTGTTTGGTGGAAAAAATGGATAACAAGTGGAAGTGTCCACTTTGTAATGTGATATTTATTTAAGAGTTGTGGATACCATTATGGGTATATGTAAGGCCCCAGACTTAAACATTATATAATCTTGAGTTAAGTCAAGAATTCACATTGAGGATTTTTTAGGTTTAGAGTTTTAAAGAATTAGGCTGTAACTATTACATTACATCTCAAAATATTACAAAGTAGACACTTTTACTCAATCCAATTTTTTCACAATAATAAAAATCCTTAAATAAAACAAGAATTATTTTCTTGATATAAATCTTCTTGAATTATTCCATTCCCTTAACCTTCCTTATACCTTGTGAAAAACATTTCAAAAACTTGGGATGAGAATAAAAAGCTCAATAAGGGTTATAAAACAAGGAAAGAAAACATTAGTCCATCAATACATATGAATTAATGAAATCATACTTTTCAATCATAAAACATAAGATATTTAACATACCTCACAAAATCATAAGATTTATGAATAACACATAGAAATCATAAATCATAAAGGTAACTTGTGACATCCATATCATACTTACAATATAGCTTTCACAGCTACATAGGGAGTTACGTTTGGAATACCCATCATAGTATATTCCCTATATCTATTAGGATAAACATTAATGTTTACCTCTGTCACGTTACCCAATATATTGAAGATCTATCTCAGGCTCAACCATCCTATGTTTATCATGGAACCACCTGTATACGTAAATAAATCCCAAGAACCATAACACATAAAACATGCATAAAGGAAAGATAATATTTCCACATTGCAATCACAATATATCATTTCAAGATATTGAAATAATAAATGCTTTCTCACAACCATTTTCAATACCAAAATACGTAAAAAGGGTATATGGTATTTATTTTCCTTTTAAAAACACTATGGGTTGTTAAGGGAGCCAAATATCAAATAATACTCGCGGCGGCGGAAAAGTCGTTGTCACTGCGTACGTTAAAAAGAAACATTCCTTTTGTCATTTAGTAAAATGATTCTTAGAAAAAATATTCCATTTGAATGAAATTAAAATGAAAAGGGGTTTATACACCGTATAAAAGAAAGTCATGTATAAATCAAAATATGCCTCAATGAAAGGAGATTGAGACGAAGTCCCTTACAAAGATCATTTTATAAATAAAATACATCGATTATGTGTATTAACTATAGATACACATAAGTAATGTAAAAATACAAGATATGACATAAAAATTTATTTCTTACATAATCATATCATGACATAATTAAAAGTAGAAGATTAACCCAAATAATGGAAATTGGGTTAAGAAGTTCCCTTACAAAAATTCAACAGCCTAACCACGTCACTTAACAATTAAGAAAATGAGTTGATGAGAGAGAAAAGGGTCTCTCATGACATGGAAATAAAATTTAAAGAAATAAGGATATATAATAACATATCCAAAAATTTCAAAATTGAAATTTAAATACATAACATAAAAGAAGTCTTTCACTAGAAGAGGAGGGTGAAAGGTTCCCTTACCTTGCGTCCGACTTGTCTTGTTCGTTCTTTATCTCCATGAATAATAAACTTAAGTTAATTATACTTGATTAAGAACCTTTTTAAGTTTATTATTCATTTTATATCACTTATTACCCTATTATAACAATCATATAATTATTCAAGTTCATATCAGTCTTTTTGTCAATGTTCGGTACTTGAGTAAAAAATAAACTTGTTATAATTACAAATTGTCCATGTGGTCAAAAGTCCATTATATCCAGAATTGTATTCATGATTTAAATATCATATATATTCAGTATATATCTATTTATATCCAATATATATGTATTTTAAAATATTCCATAACATTTGGATATAAGAAAATGAAATGTACCATTCATGGAGACGGTAAGCCGTACGTACGCATGAATGCTACTTTCATTTCTTTTTTTAAAGGAATTAAAACTAAATAATACATAGGTATATTATAATTACATTATAATATATCTGTTATTTATGTTACATGAGTTCATTAATTCTATCCTTTATACATTCCATGTATATTATTAACAAGTCATATCACTTTGAGGGGACGGTAGTTCACACTTCCTCAAATGAAATTATCATATTTATACAATATTAAAAGCATAAAGGTATGTTCTAAATGATAATTACAGAAGTATATATATAAAATAAATATCACATATATCATATTTAATTTCATTTCCATCATAATTTCCACCATGAGAGGTGGTAGGAGATAATTAAACAATCATCATTTTGTGAGGCAGTAGTTCGCCGTCCACAGAAACAGTATGTTCGCATCCATTAAGATGGAGGTGTGTGGATGTTTAGTTCGAATAGTTATTATAAAAACATACTAGTATATTTAATATACTATTTTTATTATAAAATAACATAATAAAGATATTTTAGGGGGTTGGAGAAGGAAAATAAGTGGAAGAATCTTGAGAGAAGACATTACCTTAAATCGGGTAACTCATTTTAATTTAAGCTAAAAGGCCTTATTGAATTGCCTTATTCCCAAAGTAAAGATTATATGGGTAATATAGGGATGCTGGGATCTTATTTTGGATGATTTTTCACGAGACAAGTGGGATTTAGAGGTGTGAGTAAGGGTTAGAGGTGGTGACCTTTTATAAGAGGGATGAAGGGCACTTAAGGAATATCTTGAAATATTATTTTATTATAAATTCTATTTCGATTATAAATGAGTAAAAATTAAGTTAGTTATAATATAAGATGAATATAAGTCTAAATAAAATCATCTAATAATAATTAGATAGGGTTTGGATATTTTTTAATCCTTATCTTTTTTATTTACCCCTTTTTTACTCTTACCGTTTTATCAAGAATTTAACACTTTGAGAATCAAAATAGTTATAAAAATATGAAAAATATCCAATTAAAGAGTCAATAATAACATTTTAGACTTATTATAACTTATTGGACGAATATTAGATTTTTATAATTTTATAATATTTAATAAAATATTTTATATTTTAAAATATGAATTATGTCAATTTTGATAATATTCATATCATGTCTTTTTTAAAAATCCATAAAACTTCATTACTTCAAAAAAACTTTATTAATAAAAATATAACATGTACCTATCATCTAAAAAATTCTTGGATGACATAAAAATAACAAAATTACATTTATTTTAAAATTTATAATATCATTTATTTGAATCCTTTATTAATGAAGCAATCACTGCATCACTATTGTGTTATAATTAAATTTATTTATTTAATATATAAAAATTATAAATAAAATACCATAATGTAGGAAATATTTTTATATTTTAAATTAATATTTATAGTCTAATATATCACTTATATAACCCCATATAATTTTTTTGCTAAAAGATATATGTTTAGGTTATATTTTTCTTAACTTTAAATTAAAAGTAATTAAATGTCACTTTCACACAAAAGTGGCTCCATGGGGTCCTAAAATCGACCCAAGGATACCCATGGTTATAAATAACTCATCCAATAGTGTTAAGACATGTGTTAGGGTAATTTAATATTATTATAATATTATTTTTTACCTTTATTTACCAGATTTACCCTTTAACCATGGTAAATAAAATATTTACTGAAGTTACTATTCATAATGTCTAAAAATAAAAGTTACCTATTTACACAATTTGAAACTTCTTATTAAAAATATGGAATCCATTTTTTCAAATTCAAAACACATAATTTTCATAAATTAAGGTAAAATTAATTCCCATTGTCAAAACCAAAAATCGTGTTTTTAAGAAGTAAAAACTACCAAAATATTGACATGTGTTTATGTCCAATTTCAAAGTGAAATTAATTAAAATGAAAAAAAATTAGATTAAATGATAAAAATATAATACAACTACACTTTAAAACCAATTAAAATTACAATCTAACTATCTAAATAAATTAGATTAAAAGGCGGTTTTGAATTAAAATTCAATATTTTTCACTATTCATTAAAAAAATGAACTTTATCAGAAAAATAACAAAATTTTATCCAATGTAAATTTTGATATCCCAATTATAAATAATAATATTATTTTTTCAAATAAAACGTATAAAAGTGAAAAAAATTAGATTTAAAAAGAGTTCTCCATCAAAAGGCGGTAAATCAACCTTTTAAAAAATATTAAAGTATTTCATGCTTAAAATCAGATTCATTCTTATTTTAAGCCTCTAAAATTTATTGTATAAATTTAAAAACATTTTAAAAACATGTGTAATCATAAATTATTTAGTTATGTTCATTCCTAGTAATTCAACGACTATGCGTTAACTACTATTTAAAATAATATTATTCTTATTTTATTTTTCGATATAACTTAAAGTTGTGCGCAATGTAAGATTTCAAAGAAACCCATTGCGTGTTGAGTATTCTATCAGAAAAAGTGTCATATTTAACATTAAATTAATATATTATTCATAAATATTAATATAAATGAAAAAATTACTATTATATAAATACCTGGGTCGTTACATCCTTCCCCCTTTTAGAAATTGCATCCTCGAAATTTTAAAATTGGGCATGGAAACTTCATTGAAAGTACCACATCAGAAAAAGAGTCAATAAAACTATCAATTTAAAAGAAATAAAGAGAATTACAAAGGTCATCAAAGATAACACATACTAGGATTCCATGTAGGAAAACATGGATATGGTAGAGAAACTAAGTGTTGAGTTCTGATGGAGAGTGATGGAAAACATGATTAGGAGAAAATTAACCACCATAAAATCACAAACTTGTGATCGATTAAACGATATTTGATTCCCCAGTAGTAAAAGTAAATAGACAACATTTTTTTAAGGTCCTTTTCATAAATTTAGAGAATTTATTTATGAGACTGACTAAGAACATAAGTAAATATACTTAATTTTCAAATAGAGTTTCATCCTTTAATAAGTTTCTACCAAAAACTAATCTTTTCTCCAAATGATGAGTATTAAAGATGACTTGGTCACACCTGAAGTGCTAGAATCAACTTCTAAAGAATAAAATGATCCAAAAAAGATAAACCACATATTTCCCCTGTCTTTAGACATTAACCAAAACCAAAAAGGTTAGTACAAGATCAGATAATCCCCAAAAAGGATAATCTTTTATAAAAAATAAATACTACTCTTAATCTCCAAAATTGAGAAAAAAAATACCCAAAGATAAAAAATACCATTCAATACGCAATTATCCTTAAAATTATTCAAAATAATCCAAACTAAGTTTGAAACCCGAAATTCAGAAGTATTTTATCACACAGTCTTCCACAAAAATCTTAACATTTACCTCCAAATAACATCGGCTACTCTTAAAGTCTCACACTGAAAAGTAATTAACCTAATCACATATTATCTATGATAGGTTAATCATTTCCATAAACAAACCAAATCTCTATATGTCTACAACAAAAACATAGATTCTTCCAAAATAAAATTTCACCATTACTCCTCAATTGAAATCCCAAAGTATTCTATTTTCCTTAGGCATATAGTGTTCCCAAAAGAGAAAATGTCTTCCAAAATAACCTTTATCACTTAATCACTAAATCATTTTCTTATAATAAGTATATCCATTTGATAAAACATAATATCCAAAATCAACTTATTCTTGAACAATAAAATCGTTTAACTAAAAATAATAAGTCACACTAACCAGGGACTTCATGTAGGCTAGTGGTAGGCGATGCGCCCTTGTCACCCTTCGGTTGTGGGTTCGATTCCTATGACCTTGTTAGACATGATGGGTTTTCACCCATCCTACGGGTTGTCATTTTTCTAAAACCATATGATTCTTACAATATTCTCAAAAATAAGATAATTTCTTAAAAAATTACCATACCTTGCTTTATCCTTAAAGGTTATCTAATACCTTTAATTTTGCATCCCAAAATGTGATAACTATTAATCACCTAAAAAAAGATCATATGAACCCCTAAGGTTATCCATTATGTATAGACAAGAAAAATTAATTCTTACTTGAACAACATCTTCACATATCAAACATCAGGGTTACACATATTAGAAAAATTCTTCCAAAAGTAATCCCATCATGAGAAGAGAATTAATACTTTTAAACATTTTATCATCCTACAATCTACCATAACTCTTGAATCCTTTATATGCTGACTTCTTACTCATTCAACACTCTTCATAATCCATTAACTATGAATTTCCACCTTATTTCTTAATATATCATTCCTGAAGATTGAATATCCTCATCATTTATAAATATCAATCCAAATATGCTTCATTCTTTATGGATAAGAAAATAAATCATACCTTGAATCCAAATATCATGATCTTTAGGATGCTCCCTTTCTCTTTCTTCATGTTGTCATACTTTCAAAAAGTAAATGTTCACTCTACTTCTAAAATTTCACTTTTTGAAAGAATCGGAAAAGTTAAGATCTTGAAATCATATGAAAAAGATACCAAGACCCATCAAACTGTTTTAGAAATGAGTTGGTTTTTGATAGCTCAACAAATTTTTTTGTAGGTGATTTGAATACTCAAGAAGCTGTCAAAATCATTTGAATGGGATTTTTCCATAATATTGATGATCAAATCATTGGGGATGGATAATAAGGTTGTGAAAGATCTCTTTCCTTCCATCTTGATAAATGATCCATAATCTGCTGAAAAGAATCAATACTTAAACATGAAAAAAATATTATAATTAAGAAAAGAATCCTCTATAGGTTAAAGATAACATAAAATATTTTATATTACTCTAATACATTGACCTCCTTATATCTCCATTGTTCGGGTTTTTATCCAAACAACCTATTTTACCATAACCCTCCAAAAGTTTCCATATGATAATAACTCTCTTGGTTATATGGGATCCTTTACCTATACCCAGATAACACCCTAACCTCTAAAGATATCTAAACCGACCTATGATACCAACTATAAGAATCCAGCCTTAAACATTACATAATATTGAGTTAAGTCAAGAATTCACATTAAAGATCTTTTCAAGTTTAGAGTTTTAGAGAATTAGGAAGTAACTATTACATTACATCTCAAAATATTACAAAGTAGACACTTATACTCTACCCATTTTTTTTCAAAATAATAAAACTACTTAAATAAAACAAGAATTATTTGATTGATATAAATCTTCTTGAATTATTCCATTCCCATAAACATCTTTATACCCAGTGAAAAACATTTCAAAAACTTAGGATGAGCATAAAAAGCTCAGTAAGGGTTATAAAACAAGGAAAGAAAACATTAGTTCATCAATATATACAAATCAATTAAATATTAATTTTCAATAATAAAACATAATCTCATTAACATACCTCACAAAATCATAAGATTTATGAATAACACATATAAATCATAAATCATAAAGGTAACTTGTGGAATCCATATCATACTTACATTTTAGCTTTCACAGCTACATAGGGAGTTACGTTTGGAATACCCACCATAGTATATTCCCTAAATCTATTAAGAGAAACATTAACGTTTACCTCTATCATGTTATCTAATGCATTAGAGAGCTATCTTGGGATCACCTGCCTTAGGTTTATCACGGAACCACTCATATATGTAAACAATTACCAAGAACCATAACACATAAAACATGTATAAAGGAAAGATAACATTTCCACATTGCAATCAAAATATATCATTTCAGGATATTGAAATAATAAATGATTTCTCAAAACCATTTTAAACACCAAAATACATAAAAAGGGTATATGGTATTTATTTTCCTTTTAAAAATACTACAGATTGTTAAGGAATCCAAATAACAAATAATACTTTTAACACATTGACCCCAGTTAACCAGAGTCGATGCATTATTATATAACATTAGCATGATACAAGGAATCATTTCCTGAAAGACCAATCAGTTTAGTAGCCTTGGAAGTACTAGATACATCCGTAAGTTTTACATTACATCATTAAATAAAAACATCAACAAAATTTTTCACCATTTTTAACACACTTATATCCTTATCCTATCCCTGCAGGTAAACCATAAAATACTTCTTCACATCCTGAGAAAAATAAAACATAGAAATGAGTGAGCTTAGATGATTAGTAAGGATAACAATACAACAAAAACTTTCATAAATAATCATAAACATTAAGGCAATGTATTAGACTAAAACAACAGCCTTTTAAACTTAAACTTAAGAATAATACAGTAAAGATAAAATCAAATAATTCTATTTACTTATTCACATATATATTCTACTAGTCTAATAATCACATGCAATATCAATATCCACTTTCATAATGATGGAATGCATACTTCCACACATCATAACCACATAGTCAAGGACTTGTGCCAATACTACGAATAAGATTTTGTAAAGGCCTTATTCCAAGACACTAGTTTGTCTCATGAGACCCACCGATACATCAAGGAGCTATAGCAGGCTCCACCCGTCACTTACTAAGTCCAATGAATTCCTCATATGAAAAGGTTTAAACATAACATAAACATTCGTATTAAAACTAGCATACAAAATATTAATAATTTATCCATAAAACATGAATGGTATAATAATAACACATCCACAGTCAAGAATATCACAAAACATTCAATATAATATGGAATATTTGTATCATAATAAATCAACTTCAAACAAGCTTAAAATCCATCAAAAGGATGTTGACATAGATGAAATCAATTTTTTTTATAGAAATATCTCTTTCAATTTTGAAATAATTTAAAATCCTTATAATTATAAAAGAAAACATTTATTTTGAAAGTATTCTTATAAGCTTGTAATAAAATCTTCTATGATGTTATAACGACATAAAATAGATGCACTCACTATATAAGTTAAAAAAACATTATTACCTTAATTTTGTCGAAAAAGGTCATAAAGTACCTTGTTTGGAAAATGAAGAAAAGATTCATTTCAAAACATATAAGGTCAAATAAGGGTATAAATGAATTTAAGCCATTTTCTAGTAAATAGTAAAAATGTTTTGAAATACATTTTTAAGAAAACACGGATGTGGATGATAAAAAGGTCCCAATAGATACTTACGTAAAAACAACATCGGATAATAAAAAGATTGTGGAATTAACCCTTAACTTGTAATTTTCCTTGGTCAAGGGTATGTTAACCTCCTGTATAATAGTTAAATAATTTTTATTAAATTATACACGAACTATATACTTAAATATGATATCATATATGATCCTCTAATATTGCTTTGTTAATAATATTTTAGTAGTATCATCGTTTCAGGTGTTAACTAATCTGTTTTACTTTATATGATTAGTTACATAAGCCATGTTTGTTACAAATAGGATGTATTTTATTCATATCCAGAATTATATTAAGTTATCAGACACTATTTTTAATCATAAAATGAAAATTATTCGTGAATGATTACAATGGGGAATGAATCTCATCGCGTTCGTGGAGACGGTAATCCGTACGTACGCATGAGCGACAATATCATTATATTGATGGTGAAATAGTATGTAATTAGATGGTATATAATATATAAATAATCATTAACATTTTATATTTATTATTTACATCATTTATACTCATTATTATACCCATCCAAATAATGAAGTGTTTGAATAACAAACTACACCACGATGTGGAGACGGTAAGCCGTACGTACGCACGTATGGTGACTTTGTCATTCATATGATGGATAAAATAATGAATATGGTTATACCATTTTAATAAAATCACAGTATATACAAGATAATGGATTTATTATTTTAGAATTTAAATAATAAAGAAAGAGGAAGTGGGAGAAGAAAAGAACTTGAAAGAGGTGATGAAATATTTACCTCTTCTTCGAATTCTTCATTTTGATTTGATCAAAATGGATCCTTAGATTGGATTTCTAATCAAAGTAGGGACTCTAGGTTGAAGGTAGGATAGTTGAGAGGATATTTGGTCAGGGTTTGGATGATCCAAAAGGTTTCAAAGGTGTGAAATTAAGAGAAGGGGAAGTGGCCTTTTATAAGAGAGGTGAGGGTCACTTTTAGGAAAAGTTTGAAATATTACTTTATAATAAAATAATTCTCAGTTTATAATGGATAAAAAATGAATTAATTAGAGGATAAGGTGGGTATGGGTCGAAAACCACTAAACCCATAGGTTTTAGACAGATTTAGGTCATCACATTAACCTTATCTTTTAGATTTAACTCTTAGTTAAATAGCTTGACATTTACCATGTCTCTTTGTATTTTTATATTATATGGTTAATAAACTTACTATAACAAGAAAATATAACCCCATGTAGTTAATTATTAATATATATAACCTTATATAAGTACTTTGGCCGAACCTTAGTTTTTTAGGAATATTATATCAATTAATAATATAGTATTTTATTTAAAAAATCAATTATGTCAATTTTGACACTATTTAGCATTTGATTTTTTTTGAAATCCATAAAAAATATATCACTTAAAACAAAATATATTTAACCAATCCTAACATGTCATATTAACCTTAAAAATTAGTGTAATTTATCATAAGTCTCAATTTACATTTATTTGGATATTTATAATATCAATTATTTTAATATTTCATTAATAAGGTAATTACTGTATCATCATTGTGTCATAAATAAATTAAATTATTTAATGTCTAAAAATTATAAATAAAATTCAATTATGTAGGAAATATTTTTATATTTCTAATTAATATTTATAGTTGAATTTATATTGTGTGTAACCCTATATTAAAAATGGTTTAGTTATTAAACTTTGAATTTAACTCTTTTAACTCTTCTTTAAATAAAATAATAATAAGTGTCATAATCTAATCGAAGTTGACCAAATAGGATCATATTTTTTCCTAAGGTTTTTTTTGGTAGAATTATACTTATCCAATATAATTAGTACATGTGTTAGTGTAATTATGATATCATTTTTACCCTTAATTACCCTATTTACTTTTAACTGTGGTAAATAAAAGACAAAAGTTACTATTCACCAAAAATTATTTTCATCTTATTGAACCAAATTTTACTTACTGATATTAACCGCGTCTCTCAGATTTTTGAAATTCAACACACAGAAGTGGTAAAATTTTGTTTTATGAAAATTTGCAAATGCTCATAGGAGGTGGGTAAAAGACGGTAAAAAGTTCAATAAAATTTTTATATATCTAAACTTAATATAAAATGAATCCAATGAATTACATTGAACTTATATAGATATTATGTATCTATTTTGACTTAAAATAAATTTAAATAAAATAAATAATTATTTAAATAAAAAGTCGGTTTTAACCAATAACACAATGTTTTTCACTATTCATCAAAATTTGAAAGTTTTCAGAAAAATACAAAAAATTAAACCTAAGCTAATTTTGATATTCCAAATTCAAAAATGAAGTCCATTTTGAAAAATAAAATTTATAAAATTTTAAAAAGTGGGTATTACTATTCATAACGGCTAGTTTGATTGGTTGCAGTGTGTTAAAATCTCAAAGTTGCGTACAATGCAAGCTATTGCATTATTCAAAGGGAAATGTACCGTGGAAGATTAAGGTGTTACATTCTTCCATTATTCAAATAATTTTGTCCTCAAAATTTCTATAATACTACCACAAAAAAAGATTCAGGTGGTTCTTCATCATAAGTTCCTCTGGTTCTCACATTGCCTCTTCTATCTTATGGTTTCTCCATAGAACTTTTACCAAACGAGTTGTCCAGTTTCTCAGAACTTGTTCTCTTGTATCAAGAATTTTAACAGGCTCTTCACAATAAGACAGATCAGGTTCGAGTACAATTTCTTCATAGGTGAGTACATGTGTTGGTTCAGGCATGTATTTTCTCAAAAGTGTTACATGGAACACATCATGAACTTTAGAGAGACTTGGAGGCATTTCCAAATGATAAGCTACAAATCCATTTCATTATTGAATTTGAAAGGTTTGATGTACCTGGGACTCAATTTACCCTTCTTACCGAAATGTATAACACCCTTCCATGGAGATACCTTCAAGAAAACATTATCTCCTACCTAAAATTCCAAATCCTTCCTTTGGTTATCGACATAGCTCTTTTGCCTACTTTGAGCTGCTTTGATGTGGGTTTGGATGACCTTCATCTTTTTCATCATTTCCTTAACAAGTTATGGGTCTATGAGTTTTCTTTCACCAACATCATCCCAACAAGTTGGTGTGCGACATCTCTTTATATATAACGCTTCATATGGTGCCATCTGAATACTTGAATGGAAGTTATTATTGTAGGAAAATTCTACCAGAGGTAAATATTTATCCCACATACCTTTAAAGTCAAGTGATCAAGATATCAATATGTATTCTAAGGTTTGAATAGTTCATTCTGATTGTCCATTAGTTTGAGGGTGGTAGGCAGTGCTCAAACGAAGTTCAGTATCCAGGTCCTTTTGAATACTTTTCCAGAATCTTGATGTAAAATGGGGATCACAATCAGAAACAATCAATATGGGTACACCATGGAGTCTTACAACTTCATTAATATATATTCTTTCCAGACGTTCAAGTGGTAAATATTCTCTTGTAGTAAGAAAATGTGCTAACTTGGTAAGACGATCAATAATGACCCATATTGCATCATTCCTTCTAGGAGTCTTTAGTAGCCCCATGACAAATTCCATCATAATATTATCCCATTTCTACTCAGGTATGGGAAGAGGTTTTATGAATCCTCTAGGATGTTGCCTTCCAGCTTTCACTTATTGACAAACCATACATCTTGACACAAAATCGAAAATCTCCCTCTTCATGTTGTCCCACCAAAAATGTTATTTCAAATATCTATAAATCTTAGTGCTACTAGGATGTATAGAGAAGTTGGATCTATGAGCATCATCCAACAATTCCCTTTTTAGATTAGGTATATCAGGAACACAAAGTATCTTCCCAAATTTCAAAATTCCATATTTATATACAAAGTCGATCAATCTCTCATCGTTCACAGCTTTAATTTTCTTTTGAAATTCCTCATCATCAGTTTGAGAAATTTTTATCCTTTCTAGTAAAGATGGTTTAGAAACCATTTGAAAAAGTATTGATGTTTCACATTCCATGGTTATTCCCATATACATCTTTACTAGATCCATGAAAATATGACCCCTTTCAACTCTCATCTTCTTCAAAACTCCATGATCATTTCTGATCAAAGCATCTGCCACCTTATTTTCCTTCCTCGAATGGTAGTGTATTGTGCAATCATAATCCTTGAGTAGTTCAAGACATCTCCTTTTCCTCATGTTTAGTTCTTTTTGTGAGAAAATATACTTCAAACTCTTTTGATCAGTATAAATCTCACATTTTTCATCATAGAGATAGTGTCTCCATATTTTTAGAGAAAAGATTACAACTGCTAACTCAGTATCATGAGTGGGATAGTTTTTCTCATGAATTTTTAGCTGTCGTGATACATAGGCAATAACTCTATCATTCTTCATAAGGACACAACTAAGTTCTTTCTTTGAAGCATCACTATAAATAACAAACCCATCATTCCCCGATGGTAGAGTCAAGATAGAGGCATTAACTAATCTTCTCTTCAGTTCTTCAAAACATTCTTCACACTCTTTTGTACAAAAAAATTTAAACCCTTTACGAGTGAGCTTGGTTAATGGGTTAGCCAATCGGAAAAAATTCTGGACAAAATGCCGATAATAACCAACTAAACCAATACAACTGCGTACCTCAGTTATACTCGTCAGTTCTGACCATTCTTGGATTACTTTGGTCTTTGAAGGATCAATAGAGATTCCATCCTTAGAGACAATATGGCCAAGAAAAGAAATCTCCTAAATCCAAAATTCACACTTTCTAAACTTCCCATATAATTTATTTCTTTTAAGAGTCATTAGAATAATGCGCAAGTGATTTTCATGATCTTCATAGCTTTTGGAGTATACCTAGATATCATCAATAAATACCACTACAAATTCATCAAGATATTCCTTGAAAAATCTATTCATTATATCCGTGAAGATATAGGGCGCATTAGTCAATCCAAAAGGCATTACTATATACTCGTAATGCTCGTACCTAATTCAAAATGCTGTTTTCAGAATGTCTTCCTTTTTTTAAAAGTTTGGGTCCAAAGCCTCAATTTATTATTGAAAGTAAAGACCTCTTTATATTGGGTAGAGGGAGACCCATTACATAGCCCAAAGGCTCAAGGCCAAGTGGCCTGAAGACAAGGCTTGAAAGCCCATATTTTTGGACCAAAGGACCCCTCGATGAACAATACTGCTATAGTACCCCCGCTGCTACAGTACCTGCTACAGTACTGCCACTGCTACAGTATCTACTACAGCCCTTCACTGTTATAGTGCTTTCACTTCTACAGGCCACCACTGCTACAATACCTGCTACAGTATTGCTATAGTCCCCCCGGGAATTCTCCCTTGCCCATATTTGATCCTGGGTCATTTGGATACCAAGAAAAATCCTGTACCACTAGGGTACAGGCTCGTTGGCATTCGAAATGTCTTCCTTATTCACACAAAACTGATGATATCCGGATCGAAGGTCAATCTTTGAAAAATATTGAGATATATTAAGTTTGTCGAATAAATCCTCAATGCGAGGTAGGGGATACTTTTTCTTTATTTTTATAACATTAATCTCCCTATAATCAATGTACAACCTCATAGATTTGTCTTTCTTCTTAACAAAAAGGACAGGGGCTCCCCATGGAGAAACACTAGGGTTAATAAATCCCTTATTACTCAATTCCTCTAGTTTTTTTCTTTAGTTCCACTAATTCCACAATGTACATTCTATAAGGGGTCTTCGATATGGATCTTGAACCAGGAATTAAATCAATGGAAAACTCAATTTCTCATTCTAGAGGATGTCTAGGTAAATCCTATGGAAACACATCAACATATTTTTTCACAATAGGTACATCCTCTATTCGAACATTCTTTTCCTCACCCATAATTATTTCATTCTCATCCTCCCAGATAATTGAATTTAGTAGAGCTACTGGGGGTGGATCTAGATAAGAATTAGATGGTGACGTTTCTTATCTAAAGATAAGGTACTCCTTATCATCATCGAGAATTTTCACCTCCTTCTTCTTGAAATAAATTTTCACATCATGGTCCGAAATCCAATCCATACCAAGGATTATATCAAATTCAATCATGGGTATGATGATGATATCATCAGATAAAGAAAATTTATATGCCCTAATGGGAACTGATTCACAAAACTTTGTTACAATGATACTTCCCTTATGATTTTTGACTAACAACTCCCCTTTTAAATCAAATTAGAAATATCTAATTTTCTTAGAAAACTTGGAAGATATGAAACAATGCAATGATCCAGAATCAAATAAAGCATTGGATAAACTTGAGGAAACCATTAAATTACCTTCCACTACATCTTTCAGAGCTTCAACCTCAATAGTAGTGATCACATAAGTTTGGACTTGACCCCTTTTACTTTTCCGAGGTAAGTTCTCTTGGCACTTAGGACATTCATTTTCATAATGCCCCTTTTCTTTACAATTGTACCATTCAACATTGACAACCTTTTTCGTTCCCTTACAATCACGAGCTTGGTGGTCTTTTTCACCACACTTGTAATAGACTCCCATTCCCTTCAGGAAAATACCAGGGTGTTTCTTCCCACATTTACCACAGGATGGATATTCAACTTTTATATTCTTCCCCTTATTTCCATTTCCAGAGTGTTCAACAGATCTCTTCTTCTCCTACTTTTCTTTAAAGTCGTAAGACTTAGAGAATTATTTTTCTATATTGATAGTACATGAGACAATATCTTCGTATGATAAGAAGGATTGTGGGACTAATTCTTGCTGAAAAAATGGGTTTAACCCATCAAATAATAGATCAAACTTACTCCTTGGGTTATGTATATAATCTGTAGCATGCCTTGCTAACCTTGTAAAGTTATACTCATACTTTGCAACATTCTCATCCTCCTTTTTCCTCAAACTCAGAAATTGTCTTTCTATATCTACTCGATGGTCACAAGGAAAGTATTTTTCTAAGAAAATATTGTTAAAATCACTCCATTCCATGTTTGACACTTCTCCATCTTATTTTTTGTTTTGAATCAATGACCACCATTGATCTACATCTCTCGTGAGGCGATAAATTGCCATGATAACTTTTTTCCTTTCGCTACTCCCCAAAGCATGAAATATTTTCTCTAAGTAACTTATCCATTGCTCAGCTACTAACGGATTTGTACTCCCATTGAATGTTGGTGGTTTTTGCCCCATGAAGGGGTCTAACATTGATCCTCCATGTTTTGGATCAGGGTACTCCATATGGGTAAGGTTATTATTCATAACCCGAGTGAGTTGTCATAGTATGGTGATAATATGATCAGAACCAATTGCATCACTAACTCCACTATAATTATCTTGAGTAGGAGGGAAATCCCTACACGGATTACATGTGTTGATATGATTTCCATTCCTTCCACTAGGCTCCATTTCTAAAAAATGACATACACTAGATTAGTTTATGAATCGCACTACATAATTATGAACTTGTAAAACACTTAACATAAATTGAACAGTTTATGGATATAATCCATAATCATAAAAATATTTTCTTTGAGGAGGTATATAATCATAAACCATTCATAATGGTTTGTAAATAAAATGAGAATTATCCTAAGCATATCCCCCAAGAGTTTCTTAACCAAGAGTACAACAAGGCTTGTTGTCGTGCACCAGTTTCCATTCGAGTCTAGCTCAAATCGGTGTTTTTGAGTTTTACCTCTAGGTACATCTGTGCCAGAGCTGCCTCTACCTGCTCGTATCTAGACAGGGATGTATTTCTTGGAAAACTCACAAAATCTCTACAGTACCAAAATTCTAGGAAGTTCTTCTATACTAATCCTCAAATTTTATCTCAGGGTAGTGTTCTCTAATTATAGTTTTTTTAAATCTAGTTTCGAAGGTTTGTACTAAACTTCCTCTGATACCAACTGTAATGCCCTAACCCCAGTTACCCAGAGTCGGTGCATTATTACATAACATTGTCATGATACAATGAATCATGTCCCGAAAGACCGATCAGTTTTTTATTCTTGGAAGTACTAGATACATTCATAAGTTTTACAGTACATAATGAAATAAAAACATCAACAACATTTTTTCCTCTTTTGAATACACTTATATCCTTAGAATATCCCTGCAGGTCAACCATAAAATGCTTCTTCACATCCTAGGAAAAATAAAACATAGAAAGGGGTGATCTCAGATGCTAAGTAATGATAATAATATAGCGGAAACTTTAATAAATAAGCATAAACATTTAAGGCAATGTATTTAACTAAAACAAAAGCCTTTTAAACTTAAACCTTAGAATAATATAGAAAATATAAAATCAAATATTTCCATTTACTTATTCACATGGATATTCTACTAGTCGAATAATCAAATGCAATATCAATAACCACTTTCATAATGATGGAATGCATAATGCCAGACTTCATAACCACATAGTCAAGGCATTGTTCCAAGACTACAAATAAGATTTTGTTAAGGCCTTGTTCCAAGACACTATTTTGTCTCATGAGACTGACCGATGCATCAATGAGCTACATAGGGCTCCACCCGTCACTTATTAAGTCCAATTCATTCCTCATATGAAAAGGTTTAAACATAACATAAACATTCGTATTAAAACTAGCATATGAAATGTTAATACTTAATCCATAAAACATGAATGGTATAAGAATAACACATCCAAAGTAAAACATATCACAAAACCTTCAATATAATATGGAATATTTGTATCATAATAAATCAACTTCAAACAACCTTAAAATCCATCAAAAATGATGTTGACATAGATGAAATCAAAACTTTTTTTAAAGAAATATCTCCTTCTATTTTGAAATAATTTAAAAGTCATAAAATTGTAAAAGAAAACATTTATTTTGAAAATATTCTTATAAGCTTGTAAGGGAAGCTTCGATGATGTTATAACGGCAGAAAATAGCTGCACTCTCTGTATAAGTTAAAAAAACATTCTTACCTTAATTTTGTCGAAAAGGTTATAAAGTACCTTGTTTGGAAAATGACGAAAAGATTCATTTAAAAACATAAAAGGTAAAATAAGGGTATAAATGAATTTAAAATATTGTATAGTAAATAGTAGAAATGTTTTGAAATACATTTTTAAGAAAACACATATGTGGATGATAAAGAGGTCCTAGTAGATACTTACGTAAAAACAACCTCAGATAATAAAGAGATTGTGGAATTAACCCTTACCTTGTAATTTTCCATGGTTGAGGGTATGTTAACCTCATGTATAATAGTTAAATAATTTATATTAAATTATATAAGAACTATATACATAAATATGTTATCATATATGATCCTCTAATATTTCTTTGTTAATAATATTTTAGTAGTATCATCATTTCAGGTGTTAACTGACCCATTTTCCTTTATATTCTTGGTTACATAAGCCATGTTTGTTACATATAGGACGTATTTTATTCATATCAACAATGATATTAAGTTATTATACATTATTTTTAATCATAAAAATAAAATCATTCTTAAATGATTACGATGAGAAATGAATCTCATCACGTTCGTAGAGACGGTAATCCGTACGTACGCACGAGCGACAATATCATTATATTAAAGGTGAAATCGTATGTAATTGGATGGTATATCATATATAAAGAATTATTAACATTTTATATTTATTATTTACATTAGTTATACTCATTATTATACCCATCAAAATAATGAAGTGTTTGAATAACAAACTACACCACGACGTGTAGACCGTAAGCCGTATGTATGCACATATGGTGACTTTATCATTCATATGATGGATAGAATAATGAATATTGTTGTAAAATTTTAATAAAATAAATATATATATAATATACTGGAGTTATTATTTTAGAATGGAAACAACAAAGAAAGAGGAAGTGGAAGAAGAAAAGAACTTGAAAGAGGTGATGAAATATTTACCTCTTCTTCGGGTTCTTCTTTTTGATTTGATCAAAAGGGATCCTTAGGTTTGATTTATGATCAAATTAGGGACTATAGGTTGAAGGGAGGATAGTTTATAGGATATTTGGGTAGGGTTTGGCTGAGCCAAAAGGCTTCAGAGGTGTGAAATTAAGAGAAGGGGAAGTGGCCTTTTATAAGAGAGGTTAGGGTCACTTTAGGAAAAGATTGAAATATTATTTTATAATAAAATAATTTTCGGTTTATAATGGATAAAAAATGAATTTATTAGAGTATAATGTGGGGATGGATCTAAAACCTCTCAACCAATTGGTTTTAGATAGGTTTAGGTCATCATATTAACCTTATCTTTTAGATTTAACTCTTAGTTAAATAGTTTGACATTTACCATGTATCTTTATATTTTTATATTATATGGTTAATCAACTTACTATAACAAGAAAAGAGAACCAAATGTGGTTCATTATTAATATATATAACCTTATCTAATTCCTTTGACCAGAAATTATATTTTTAGGAATATTATATCAATTAATAATATATTATTTGTTTTAAAAACTCAATTATACCAATTTTGACACTATTTAGCATTTGATTTTTTTGAAATCCATAAAAACTTTATAACTTAGAATAAAATTTATTTAACCAATAATAACATGGAATATTAACCTTTAAAATTAGTGGAATTCATCTAAAGTCTCAATTAACTTTATTTAGATATTTATAATATCAATTATTTTAATATTTCATTAATAAGGTAATTACTACATCATCATTGTGTCATAAATAAATTAAATTATTTAATGTCTAAAAATTATAAATAAAATACCATTATATAGTAAATCATTTTATATTTCTAATGAATATTTATAGTTGAATTTATATTGTGTTTAATCCTATATTAAAAATGGTTTAGTTATTAAACTTTGAATTTAACTATTTTATCTCTTCTTTAAATAAAATAATAATAAATGTCCTAATCTAATATAAGTGGACCAAATAGGATCATATTTTATTCCTAAGGTTTTTTTTGGTCGAATTATACTTATCCAATAGAATTAGTACATGTTTTAGGGTAATTATGATATCATTTTTACCCTTAATTACCCTATTTACTTTTAAACGTGGTAAATAAAAGTCAAAAGTTACTATTCACCAAAAATTATTTTCATCTTATTGAACCACATTTTAATTAATGATATTAACCGTGTCTCTCATATTTTTGAAATTCAACTCACAGAAGTGGCAAAATTATGTTTTATGCAAATTTGTAAATGCTCATTGGAGGTGGGTAAAAGATGGTAAAAAGTTCAATAAAATTTTTATATATCTAAAATTATTATAAAATGACTCCAATGAATTAAATTGAACTTATATAGGTATTATGTATCTATTTTGACTTAAAATAAATTTAAATAAAGTAAATAATTATTTAAATAAAAAGTCAGTTTTAGCAAATAACGTAGTGTTTTTCACTATTCATCAAAAATTGAAAGTTTTCAGAAAAATACCAAAAATTAACCTGAAGATAATTTTGATATTCAAAATTCAAAAATTAAGTCCATTTTGAAAAATAAAATTTATAAAATTTCAAAAAGTGGGTATTACTAATCATAACGTCTAGTTTAAAAATAATACTATATTATTAATTGACCCTAAGCTAATTTGATAAAAAAATTATCAGTTTTTAAATTATCATGTCAAAATTATCTTAGGATAAATTTTTGAGAATTTTCTGAAAGTTTTATTTTTCAATGAATAATGAAAATACTGGTTTTTAATGAAAACTATATTTTATTCAAAGTATTTACCAAGTAAAATTCTATTTTTCATTTTTTTAAAAATTAATTAGTTCATTTTTATTAAAAATAATCTAATTATGGTGTCTATAATGAATTTTATACTTGAATTTGGTATAAAAACATTTTTATACAAAAAAGAGCATTTTTCTGAAAAATTTCTTTTTGTTGCGTTTCACGTTTTAATCTTAAATAAAATTTTGAAACTTCTATGAATTTAATATTAAAAAATTTATTCCATATTTGATATCACGTGGTCCAAATTTATAAAATAATACTCTCTTATTTTTGGACATTTTGAATAGTAACCTTAGTATTTTTTATTACCACAGTAAAGGGTAAATTAGGTAATTTAGGGTAAGAATAAAATGATAAGGAAACCTAACACCTGACTTAATTTTATTGGATGAGTCAATTTCATCCATACTCATCCAATATTAGGTTATATTTCTTTTTGTTTCCATTTGTATGTGATTATTTCCTTTATAATATTTTATGTAAAGAAAAGTAAAAAATATCACACTCTTGTTTTTAATAACTATTATATTTTTAACATGGTGATAAACAAGGTATATGTTCAGTTATAAATATTATTATGAAATATAAATGATTTATATTCATCATGGATTTTTTTAATTTTTAGTTAATAAATAATTTCCTTAAATTATTACACAACGTTGACGTAGTGATTATTCAATTGATGGGAAAATAAAATAAATGATATTAAAAATATTTTAAGTAGTACAATTTGAAAGAATTAAAGAAACCCATGGATTTTATAGATAAAAATTAAATATTATATAGGTTTGAATTAATTTTATTATAATTCCTTTGTTGTCTTGATTTTATTAAAGTAAAGTAAGTGAAAAGTTCTAAAATTGACATTAATGATATTTTATAATAAATAATATTTTATTAAATAATTTAAAATTCATAAAAACCTTAGATTCAAAAAATTAATTTTATATTGTTAATGAAATAAAAAATGGCCCATTTATGGGTATTTTATCATTTTATAGTAACATTATTAACCCTTAAAGGGTAGAAAACTTTAATATTATAGTAATTTTCAAAATGGTTAATGAAGGGTTAAAACAAAAAGATAAGGGTAAAAATGTGGTAAAAACTTGTCCAATTTTTATTTTATGAGATTATTTTGACTAATAATAATATTATATTATAATATAATCAATTTAGAGTCATTTTAACATCAAAAATAATTTATATTAATTTAATTTTTTAATAAATTCCAAGAGTGGCTCTGCCCTCTCTTATAAAAGGCCACCTCTTCTTCTCATTTCTTAACAACTAAAGAACCTTTTTATGTGTAAAATATATACTAAAATAATTTCATTACATTAATACTCACATAATATAGGTATTATTTTGTTCATAATACCAACCTTAGAGTAATTAAGGTGGGAAGAAAAAGAGGGTTTCCAAAGAAGAGGTATAACGTTTAACCGAATGTTTTAGTTTTATTTTTTATTTCACCTACTTAAAATATTATTATACCATGATAAAATAATTAAACTAGTATCCTAAATATATTGAGATGTTATTATGTTAATACCATAACCTATATCCATATCCTCTTCCATCGAATGAGGAATAAAACCATCATTCGTGTGTACGGTGGACTACCACATCACGAACTGATGCAATTTGTTTTCTATCACAATATATTTTGGATGGTTATAATAAAGTATTTAATGATTATATATAATATTTATGACATATTTATAATTTTAATAATATAATATATCATTTAATTTTTTTACCTTTTCATTCAATGAAAAATGAAAACATTGTCTGTGTGTACCTGTGGACTACCGCCTCCACGAAACGATGTGATTAGTTTTTCATCACCACATCACATGGATGATATATATAAGTATAATTAAAGAAATAATATTATATATATTATATTATTATCATTATGTAAAGATAAAATAACACTTACCTTCTTTCCTAAATGATCGTTGAAAATATAAATGTTACTCGTGCACACATACGACTTACTGTCTCCATGATTGTAAAGTAGTTAATTTTTCATAATCATATTTCATAATTGGTTTAAAAAGTATAATTTTTGTATAAAAATCATAATTATATCATGATTATTATTTTGGAGATGATATAATAATTAATTCTTTGATCATAGTCAACTTATTGAAGTCATTTTGGACTTATGAACCAAATATCATCAAAATGTCAGGTGAGAACTTAATTGAATATATAATTATATATAAAATGGTAAAAAGGGAAATAAAAGGAATGATTAAATTGAAAAGTTTCTTAATAAATTAAATAATCAATATAATTTTATTATTCATGAAGATAAATAAAGTACGTGACTAGTCACACTCAAGGTAAGTGATACTTTACTTTTAAAACCTTGTTTTAAATTGTTTTATAGATTTATTTTCTAGGTATTTTTATTCAATATCCATATTATTAAAAATTATTTTATGGATTTATTTATATATATATATATATTATTTAAATTTTTTACTTTCTTTTAAATGTTTTTAGAAGGAATCTTTTTACATAATTTTTTGACTTTCTTTACAAAAGAAAAAAAATGGTCTATTTTAATGTATATGACGACAAGGGTTTTTCCCACCACCATAACCATTATTTTATGTTTGGATTAATTCATAATATTACATGTTTTCTTCAAAGAAAAAACCTATTTTCCTTTAATTTGGGAATTTTAGTTTTGAAAATAGTTTTTAAAGGAATGAGATATATCAATATCCAAAAAAGTTTTCCTATGGATGATAAGAATGTTTTTATGATGCAAGATTTCATGCTTTATGATTATGTTTTATTTATTGGGAATTGTTTATGATGATGGGTGGTTCTGTTATAAACTAAATATGTGTGGTTCTGTGATATCCTTATAATGCATTGGGTATGTTTATGTTAGAAGTTGATTGTGATGGTTATTCCAAGTGTAACTGTGATGGTTACTCCAAGTATAACTGTGAGGGTTATTTCAACTATAACCATGAGGGTTATTCCACGTATAACTGTGAGGGTTACTCCATTTGTAGTCGATATGGTTACACCATGTGTAATTATGCTATGAAAATGATGCCCCAAGTTACCCATATGATTTATTTATTATTTATATGGGTTTTTATAGAAATATTATATTTTCAAAAGGTATGTTATTGATTTTATGTTAAAAAGAAAGTATATGTTACTTATTAAGTGTGAAAAGTATAAATTTGTGAAAAAGTTTTCTTGAGTTTATCATGTTTTAAAATAAATGTTTGTGGGTTTTATTTTTCCTTTAATATTTATTACAATTTTTTTTATAAAAATATTTGGGCAAAAAATTTGATTTGGGTAAGAAAATTTTTATTTTAAACCCAAAGTGTTTTTTTAAAAAAATGAAAAATTTTATAATTATTCATGAACTAATGATTTATTTATTATGTCCCTTAATGAGTCTTTTTTTCTTAACCCACATTTTAAAATGTTTTTCACTGGGTTTTAAGTATTATGAGGGACAAAAATGAGGTAAAGATGAAAATTGAGAAGATATATCATGAAAAGAAAACTTTTTTTATCAAAAAAGTTTTATTTTGTGAAAAAATAGATACTAAGTGGAAGCGCCCACTTTTCGATGTAATATTTATTTATATAATATCAATTTCCTAATTATCTAAACATATAAACCAAAAATATCCTAGAGAATGTAATAAAGTGAATTCTAGTCTAAAGACACTAGAATATATAATGTATACGACCATGTCTTTAGAAAGGGAGAGCAGGGGAGAGGGAAAAGTTGGCCATCTATTCCCTCTCCATCCTAGATGTTGGAGAAAACACACCCCAAAACCTTTGGGTGCCAATTTTCTTACCAATGTGAGTGGTGAAGTATATAAAATAATAAAATATTGGATAATATCATGCAAAACCACATTAAGGGAAACTACTTAGCATTAGAATCCTATGCCACTATCATCACCCAGGATCCCTATATGCCACTATTAAGGTCTAGGTCTCCAGAAAGCATACAAACATAAAAGTTTCACATTAATTAATTAATTATCCATAATTAATATTATTACCTTTTCATTTCAAAGATTAATACTTCAATACTTTAAGTTAGTGCCTTTAGTATTATAAATATTATTCTTACATTCTCAAGCATGTCATCATCATCTGTGAACATCATGAACCAAAACCATTAAATTATTAGTTTAATTATCAATTTTTAATCATTAGGGAACTCTGGGATTTAGCTTAAGTTACCACTTCATGAATTCATAACAATTCATAACATCAAACCATGTCAAGCAGTTGGTAACTGATCATACAAATAACATCTGATCATTTGGCCACCAAGTAAGCATTAAGAAAGATTAAAGATATCATTGAGAAAGTTATGCTATGAACTTAACCTGAATTCCCCCATGTCATTCCCATAAAATTGTGTATATGTATAATATTTCCTACCATCATTGACATTGACCATCACTTCAGCCCTAGGATCCCAACCCATTTCTTGTCAAAGTTTCGTAGCCATATCAATGTTATCAACAACACATCAATACTCTAAATCCCTAGAGAACACATACATTTCAAAAGTATTTTTTACAAATAGAAAAAGGCACTAGGGCCATGACATTGTGTCATTCAATCCTCCTGTAATAAGGAATGATCTCATTTATCCATAACCATTTATATTTAGAAAAAAACCATTTTAATTGCATCTTGAATCAATCGGTTTATTATGCATAGGTTCTCAACAATAAGTAAACCTATAAGAAATAACTAACAGTATATATAAAACAAAAAAAAAAACATGCTTCACACATTCTTTCCATGTTTAATTAATTTCAAGAAGAGTGGTAGTAGTTGAATCGTGACTCTTTCATTTAATTATAACATTATATCATCTTTATGTTGTTTAGTAATTTCAAGAAATTAACTATGAAAATCAATAAAACAAAACTTCCAAACACACACACAGACATATATTACACTACCTAGTAAACAACAAGATGAAAAATAAACAAAACTTAAACAAAATATGATCATAAACCCAACCATTTATTTAAAATGGCATACCATAAAATATCATTTATCTGTAACATGCAGTAATTTCCATTTCAATTATTTAATTTACTAGAATTATTTAAATAATTATCACCTCATAGTATTGAGTAGTTTAATACTACAATATGCAATTATTTTGATGATATAAAATAATATTTACACTATTACATGTAGTTAACTTGTTTCTCTCTATAGGATAAATTTCCAAGACACCAAATATAAATTAAGAAGTGTTCCATTAGATTTATTTTTCTTTTAAAATTACCAAATCAGTAATAAATTATTAATAATCATATATATCTCGTGATAACACTTTTATTTCAACTCTTGAAATAATAAAATCATATTCAGATTATTCTGCAACATAAAATTCTATATTTTTATTCTTCTATTATGAGTTTTCATATTGTTACATTATCATTATTTATGTACATGACATGTGAATAAGTATCCTAGATTATTTAAAATAATCATTCTTCACATGATATATTTTTATTATTATATTTTTAAGGTTAGTCACACCCATTGAGACAAAAGAAACTTAGACACGATTAAATCACACTTTCACATAAAAAAGGAGAAATAATAGATACCCTACTTGTAAAATAAGGCTTCACATAACCAGATTCTTAAGAGAAGGAGAGAGAATATGATACACGCTGGTTGGAAATCATGAGAAAGGGATTTCGGTTGATTGTATAATGATTGAAAAATCTAAATAGAGAAGCCTTGATCACCCAGATTTGGAAGAAAGAAGAAAACTCAAATGAGGGAATAAGTTTATTTGTTTTTAGAAAAGATCAGAGCATTCCATGAATATCTCAAAAAACCCTATTATATATTTCTTAATTTAATACACATTAATTTTTTTTTCCATTTAAGTATCCTCACATTACTATTTAAATACCATAACAATAATGGAGTTCAAATATTTCATTCCAAATCATAACATATTTTAAAACTATTGATTCCCATTTCTTCCTTCTTTTTTGTTAAAATTATTCTATAGAAGGAAACTAAAAAGAAAAAAAAATATGAATAAAGAAGTTACCTCTATAAAAGAAGCATTAATTGCATAAGGGTGATATAGTTTTACCCACATGAATCTAGTTACCCTGATTTGAGTATGGAAAACTTGGATGAACCCTTATGCGACTGAACTTTATGTGAGATTAGAATTAATCCAAGACCCTTATACGAGCTGACACCATTATGCAAGTTGGAAGCTACCCTAATGTAACATAGTTTACCCATAAATTAAGAATACCTTACCTATACATAGTGAATGTAACTCAATGCTTACCTTTAAAAAGACTAAGGAAAAATGAGCTGAACCATACACAATTCACGAGAGTTCAAACTTACCTTTATAAAAGTATAGGGAAAACTAGATTACCTAATGTGAGGGAGAATCTACCTTCATGCGAGAAAAATTAGCCTACCTTCATGCAAGGTAGGGTATCTATATAGGGTAAGTGGGATTACCCACACATGAGAGGGGATATTTAACTAAAGGTAAATAAAAATTTAAAATAATTAAATTTTCAATAATAAAACTTATAAATTAATAATGAAAAGGTTTTTTTCACCCTCTAAACACCTATAAGACCCAGAAAAAAAGGGTTTTAGAAATCCAGGACCTTACATCAAATACCTCTCAAACAATTATCATACTCTAGAATTTAAAACAAAACCTAGAAGAAGAGAAAGAGGTCCAAGCAACCAATCTTTGAGATACCTCTCAAGAATATCAATATGAAAATATCTTTACTATCCCACCTAAGGAACAAATATCATAACCATGAAACATCAACAACCAACCTCAAAACACACTCTTGTGGGAGATACTCTTCAAAAAAGAGTAAGGTCATAAATAAGAATAAAAATGAGGAAGTGAAACAATATCATAAAACAATATAAGGTTAAAAAATATTGATAATGATCAAGAAAAGAAAAAAAATTGTGATATTGAGAACACATATATGAATACCACTCCTCAGTACTCTCCTCTAAACCACCATACAACCATAATATAAGAACCAAAGTAATATCACACATACACAACACATTCTCATAAAGGTTATGAATCTCAATAGGTCATTCCTTGAAGGTTTCATCATCTCCACCATCTATCTCAACCTAATAGACTATGTGAGAATATTCATAAATATATTGGTGAGGATGTTACAAATGGAAGACACCACAAATCTAGCTCATATACATGGGTAGTGGTAACTGATATGCAACAACTACAATATGAGATGATTCCTCAAAAGGTCTAACAAACCTGAGAGAGATCTTACTCCCATGAATGAAACTCCACTTCCCATGAAAATAATACAACTTTAAGAACATGTGATCTCCAACATCTAACTCTATATTCCTCCACCTATGATCAACATAGGACTTATAAAGATCTTGTGACACCTTTATTCACTTTCAGATCACCTTCACCTTCTTTTTCATGTTTTTCACCAATTTCATCCTAAGAATAATTGACTCTCTAACATAGGTCTATAAAAATGGAGACCTAAAAGGTCATCCATAAATTTATTTAAACAGATCCATACTAATAGTTGAGTTATAATTATTATTATAAGAAAACTCCACCAAGGATAGGTGCCTCACCCACAAAACTCTAAAATCCATAATGCATGTGTGCAACATGTCCTCCAAAGTTTGGATAGTCTTCTCTATCTAATCATAATTTTGTAGATGAATAGTGGTTTTAAGGAATAACTAAGAGCCAAAAGTATGTTGAATACCTCTCTACACCCTGGAGGTTAAATGGGGATCACTATCATATATGATCATCTTCGAAGCCCCATGAAGCCTCACTATCTCCTACATATACCACCACAACAAAACATCCACTAAGATCGACTCCATAATCTCTAAGAAGTGAGATTAATTCATCAAACAACCCACAATCACCCATATAACTTCATAAAAAAATCTAATCCCTAGGTAATCTGGTAATGAATTCCATTAATATTTCCTCCCACTTCCACTAAGGAACATTAATTGGTTGAAGCAAGTGACCAAGAACATGATGCTTGACTTACACCTTCTAGAAAACCAATCATCAAGAGATGAATTCAATAATTAAATGATTCAAACCAGACCACCAAAAATGGTCTCTCATAGAACAATACATCTTCATCACACCAAGACATACCACCAAGGGAAAACTTTGGAACTCATAGAGAACCACCCCACACATCATTAAATGAATGAAAATATTTCCCTTTAATATCACCCAATGTTATCCATTCTTATAAAATCCCTTAGAAACATAACCACAAAAATACTCATTCATGAAAAATATTAAAAAATTATCCTTCCACTAGTTATTCCACATGAAAACATGATCCTTTCTAATCAAAGCTATCATAAAAGTTTCAATCTTAGAGAATTTGAGCATGAACGTCCTATAATAACAAAAAATACCAAGGGAACTTCACAACTCTACAACATTCTTAGGGGATACCTAGAAAACCACCATCCTAATATTTGAAGGATCTATGAATACTACACATTGAGATACAACATGACCCAAGAAATAGACCTGACAATCCCATAACTCACACTTCAATAGCTTATTGAACAACTGATGAAACTGAATAACTCTCTATACAACTCATAGATTATCTATGTGCTCCTTATTTTACTTATAGAAAACAAGGATCTAATCCATAAATACCACCATGAATTGGTCTAGAAACTCATGGAAAACTATATTCATTAATCTCATGAACATGGTTGGTGCATTCATAACTCTGAAAAACATGACAATGAACTCGTAATTCCTATTATGACATCTAAAAGCAGTCTTCAAGATATCCTCATCCTTCACTTTCATCTGGTGATATCCACAACATAGGTAAATTTTTGAGAACCTACTAGCTCCCTTAAATTGATCAAATAAATATCAATCCATGAGAGAGGATAATGATTATTCACCATCATTTCAAATGTTGATAATTGAAACACAACCGAATATTTCCATATGAATTATTAAAAGAAAATAGAGATCCCCAAGGTGAAACACTAGGTCTAATGGAGGATCTCTAAAAGAGACCATTAATTTTAATCCACAGCTCATATACCTTAGAAGAGGACATCTGATATGGTGAAATTGATATTGGAGAGACCTATGGTTACATCTCTATACAAAAAATGATCTCCCATAGAGGGGGTAGCGTCGCAACCACTTTGAGAATGATATAAGGTTATTATTATACCACCTCAGGAAAAACCATTGAATGATCCTCCATATAACTCAACATCAAACCAGCCATCAAAAAAGATAGATAATCAACACGCCTCTGACACATCTGAGGATCTTGCTCACCAATGAACATAACCTGGTCTCCATCAACGTTGTAGAATATGATGCACCTAATAAATCAATCCATGATATCCTACACCTAATAAATACCATACATGAAAATGATGATATTATATGGCTGAATCTATGAACATAGAAACTATCCCTAATAGAGGTATTTCCCCAAAACCAACTCACCGTCTCTGCACACGTTTTACAAGCTAGCTTGACCTCTAATTTGTATAGTTAATTCCAAGGTAACAAAAACTATCTTCACCTCAAGTCTTAAATAATGGAATAGAATGAGTGAAGAAATGAGTGCATAGATCCTTGATCAAACAAGGCATAAAACTAAGTAGAAAACAAGATGATAATACATCACACAATACTGGGCTCACCTGGAGCTAATAAAGCTAAGGCACACATCTTTCCAAGTCTATCTCCATGACATATCTAGCCTAGAGGATGACCAAATCCACAGCCTCACTCCACCTGTTGTCCTTAAAGATGATGGATATCACGGTGATTCCCTTTACCTGCCCCATTCCCTATTTGCTGATCATAAGTTAGAACACCATGCTACTGATGCCTCAGCTAAAACTACTATAAAGTTTAAACCTAAAAAGGGTATTCTACACCATTTTGATTTCTAATAAAGTTTGGAAACTCTTTCGTCTATTGTCTATGAAGTCCACAATATAAAAAATATATACCTGGCCCACTAGCAGGGGTCTAATAACTACTATCTCTAGTGAAATTATTTGAAGAAGGCTAAAACATGCTTCCTACTGATTGAAACTTCTAATTTTGTCCAAAAAACTAAGAAATCCTGGTCACAAATATGATTCATGGAAAATATTAGAAACTCAAATATTGTGATGATCTAGTCCTAGATAAAATCCTATTGATGAACTCCACCTTCTTTAGTACCTCAGAATATGACTTCAATATAAATAGGGTGACCTATCACTGGATCTATAGATAAAAAGAATCCTTGAAACGCCTCACCCTAGCCTCTTTATCTGGAAGAAGGTCCAAATCATAATGTAGGAGGTTCTTATAGTTGATACTAAACTCTCAAACACTATAACTCTCCTTTCAAAGGGTAAGATCACTTACTAATAATCTTCCTTAGAGAGCGAATATAGAAACTCTGCCTGAAACTAATCCTTGAACATGTCCCATGAAATAGTCGACTCCTCGCAACCCTTGTGAAAAATAAGGCACCACTATTGAGATAACCCATATATCATCATCAAAACTAAATAAACCTAGAGATATTTACAAGAATTAATCAAACTGAAGGCTATCTCTACCTCCTTTAGTCATTCATTTTTCTCCAAATCTGAAACAATTCTCACTTACTTCTGCAGACCATGGTGCTGTAACTCTCAGGGTGTCCTCCTACAAGTTTCGTTGTCATCGACCTCCACTTCATGGAGATTCACCAGAACATCCTAATGAATGTATTCAGTATGAACCTAAATGGGACATCGACCTAAATCTATATCTATAAAAGAAATTTTTTTAGTAACACTTAAACTTGGGACAAAAGAACATTTTAGGTTAATTAATTAATTCATTTTAACCTATTTACCCATTGGATACCAAATTAAAACATAGGCATAAAACATCATGATGCATAATACTTATCTAGGTCTCTAACCCATAAGAAACATCACTTCACTTAGCATGTTTAGTAAACTTTAAGGTCCTTGCATCATATCATGGGTGGAGATAAAATCATATGTCCTAACCAATCTCCCTTGTTTACAACATGTAATAAGCCCAGCTGAATCTGTTGCCCTACCAACAAATGAATCCTCAATAGTGACTAACTCTAAACTCCATACTATCTCTCAACTATTCTATTTGATACCACTCTATCATTACCCCTCCCTCTAAAGGTACCCCTCCTAGGTCAATAATGAAGAAAGAGAGATAATGACCCTTAAAGTACGCCTCCAGTAGGCTATGGGTTGGCAACTATCACTAAGGGTATACAAATCACACACATAGGAGGAATTAACCTCATACAGATTTCAGGAGTAAGAGATAAGATAAGAAACTACCAACCAACACCATGCATAAATATATACACAATCCCAATATATATAATGTCATACATAAACTAATACAATAGGAAAAAACTGAAATTACTAAAAATAAATTCTCGATAGTGATCCTTGAGCTCCAATAGATCCTAAATAACTTCTAAATCTAGTACTTCCTAGATTGACAAATAACTAGGTCTTATGGAACTAAAACATAATATTAATTGTTTAGGTGTTGAGTTAGTTTTATTTTTTTATTCATAGGTATTTTTTATGATTCTTTCACATTTTTTACAAGAGGTTTTAGGGAGGATATTACTGAGTATACATGTTATGCTCACCCTAAATATATAAACTATTTTTCAGGTCCATAGGATCTTGTTGGTGATCAATTTGGATGAAACTAGCTTGAGGAGTTTTTCAAGAGCTATTAGAGTTCCGTGGTAATTACTGAGTATTTACTTTTGGTACTTATAGTTTTCTTTTTAGTCACATCAGTTTATTTATGAAATTACATGTATTGGGATATGCATACATAGTATTTTTTGGTGATTTCTACTCTTATTTATTACTCCTTAAATATATATGTGGGTAATGCCTCCCATGTGTATGATTTATATACCCTTATCCTATTAGAGGTGGGCTTCAAGGGTCATCATCTCTCTATCTTTATTGTTTCTCCATCCTCACAATGGATCATTCACCAAGTAATGAATATAAGTAAATAATTCCTTATCAAAATAATATATATATATATATATATATATATATATATATATATATATATATATAATGAAGGTACCCTGCTTCTGCTTCCCAACCAGTTTGTCTCTCTCACACCCTAACGACTCATATACTATGTTCATCCCTCTCATAATTCATCCTACATCCTATGCATAAGTGTCATAGTCATTACTACACCCTATGAATCCAAACACCTCACCATCACCATATCCAAGTAGTAACCAAGTGTATTCCTGGAAGCCACTAGAACCTATGTATGTACATTATATCTTAAGTCATCACAAACCATGCAATTACACTCACATGAAGCCATAACCATCATGCCCAAATAAAATCACGTGTTATACCTCAATCCGTTATAGCTCGCACATAAATGTATAGTAAACTGAGAGCCATCATATCCCAAGTAGGAACACACCCTATATCGCAATCTATTATAGATCATGATATACCTACCCATAACTATTTATGAAGGGAGAGAATGGTAGAGTGAGAAGTCTATCACCCATTCTCTCATCATCCTAGATGTTGGAGAAAATACACCCCAAACAGTTGGGTGTCGATTTCCCTATCGATGTGGGTGGGGAAGCATATGGAATTATAAAATATTGGATAATATCATGCATAACCCACTAAGGGAAACTACCTAAACTTAGAATCATCTTCCACTATTTTTGCACAAGAACCCCAATTGTCATTTCTAAGGTCCAGGTCTTGATAAATCATACAAACATCAATGCTTCACATTAATAAATTAATTATACATAATTAATATTACCCCCTTTTAATTTCCAAGATTAATATTACAATCCTTTAAGGTAGTTCCTTCCACACTATAACTCTTATGATTATATTCTCAAGTATGAAATCATCATCTGTGAACACTCTAAACAACAACCATTCATTTATTAGTTTAATTATCAATTCCTAATCATCCGAGTACTCTAAGACACAACTTAAGTTACCAATTCAAAAATTCACTTATAGTGCATAACATCAGATTATTCAAAGCAATTAGAAACTAATCATATAAATAATATTTTAACATCTTTACATAAAAAAAGCATCAAGTAAGATTAATGATATCGATGAGTAGTCCATACTTTGAACTCGTTCTGAGCACCTTAGTATCATTATCACACTATTTCACATAAGTACAATCTGTCTCATCATCACTAACATCAACCATCACTATAACCTTGAGATCCTAGATCATTGCTCATAAAAGGTTACTAACAATATCAATGTTATCAAAAACACATCAAGGATTTAAATCCCTAGAGCACACATACATTTCAAAATTATTTTTTCACACATAAGAAAAGGTATTAGTTCCATAGAATCAAGACATTAAAGCATCATGCAACAAGGAACATGCTCATTCAACCTCAAACATTTATATTTATAAATCAACCATTTTAATTCCATCTTGAATTAACTAGTTTTTTATTCATAGGTTTTTTTGAAATAAGGTAACCTATAGGTAGTAGCTATAAATAACTATAAAAAAAAACAAAAAACCTTCTTCATGCATTATTTCCAAGTCTAATTAATTATAAGAAGAGAAGTAGTTGTAATGATCATCTCTATTTCATTTAATTATAACATCATACCAAATTTATGTTGTTTAAAAATTTCAAAAAATTAACCATTATAAACAATAAAAAATAAACACTACCAAACATATTTATCACACTACCTAATAAACAACAAGAGGTAACATCAAGAAAACATAAATCACATGGGATCACAAACCCAACTATTTATTTAAAATGTCATACCATGAAATATCAATTAGCTATATCATGCGGTAGTTCCCATTTGAATTCTTTAATTTCCCAGAATTATTTAAATAATTCTCACTACATAGTATCGATAAGTTTAATAAATCTAAAATAATATTTACAATACAACATAAAAATATATTTTCTCTCTCTCTGGAATAAATTTCCAGGACACCAAATATAAATTAAGAAACATGATATCAACTTTATTTTTCTTTGATAATTACCGGATTAGTAATAAATTATTAATCCTCAAATACAACATGAAATAACACTTTTTTCAAATCTTGAAATAATAAAAACATATTCAGAGTATTATACAACGTGAAATTACATCTTTTTATTCTTCCTTTATGAGTTTCAAGATTATTACATAATCATTATTCATATATGAGGCATGCAAATAAGTTTCCCATATTATTTAAAATAATCATTATTCCTGTGATATAACCAGATTATTATTTTTTTAAGGTTAGTTGTAACAATTTATATAAAGGAAACATATGAATGATTAAATCACACTTTCACATAAAACAAGGAGAAGTAACAAATCCTCTACTTGGAAAGAAGGATTCACACGACCTGCTTCTCAAGAACAGGAGAGAGAAGATGATGTGTGAAAGTTAGAAATCATGAGAAGGTATTCAGGTTGATTTTAGAAGTCTTGAAAAACCTTAACAAAGAATCCTTGATAACCCATATTCAAAATAACTAAGAAAAATTAAATGAGGGAAAGAGGTTACCTAGTTTTTTAAAAGAAAAAAGGGTTCCTCAAATATCTTTGAAAAATCTATTATATATTTCTCAATTTAATTCTTATTAATTATATCTTCATTTTATTATCCTCATATGACAATTTAAATACTCCTAATATTAAGGGTGCTCAAATATTTTTTTTCTAACTCATAACAGGTTTTAAAACCACTGATTCCCATTTATTTTTCTTTACTTTTCATTAAAATTACATTATAGAAGGAAACTGGGATGAAAAAGGTTTTTTAATAAAGTAGTCACCTATATACATTAAGCATGCACTGTGTAAGGGTGATATGTTTTTACCATTATGTAGTCAATTACCCTGATGAAAGTATGGAAATATTGGATGAAACCTTATGTGACTGACCTTTACGTGAGATTCAAATGAATTCATGACCCTCATGTGAGATGGTACCCTTATTCAAGCTGGAAACTACCCTGACATAATATGATTTACCCTTATGTAAAGAAGAACTTACCTATATGAAATGAATGGAACACAGTGATTACCTTTATGCACACTAAGGAAAAATGAGCATACCCTACACAGTTCATGAGAACTTAGACTTTCCCTTACATTAGTATAGGAAAAACCAGACTACTTATATGTGAGGGAGAATCTACCCACACCCGAGAAAAATTAGCCTACCTTCACGTGAGGTAGGGTATCTACGTAAGGATAAATAAAAATTTAAAATAATTAAATTTTCAAAAATAAGAATTGTAAATTAATAAGGAAAAAGTGTATGGGAACCCTATTGACACCTCTAAGCCACATAAAAACAAAAATTAAAGGTTTTAAAAATCTAAGACCTTACATGTTTGCCTAGTTTTGACTATGTGATGTGTGTTCTGAGCTAAAATGTTACTTTTATACTGAAAACATTCAATTTGAGTCATATCAACCACACCATATATTGTATTGATATGTGTTGGATTCCTACATGTCAAAAATGAACAAAGGATCACTATCCTAAAGTATCAAGACAATCATTGTGTGTTTTCTTAGTTTTGAGTACATGATTCACATTTCAAACTAAAATTTTAGATATAAATGAAAACATGGATTTTCAATAATACCGATCACACCATGTTTTGGATAGGCATGGAGTTAATTCATACACTTCAAAAATTTATTATCAATCTTTTTACCAAATTACCAAGATAATCAGAATGTGTTTTCTCTTTTTTGAGTATATGACACACATTTTGAACTAAAATAAAAATTTTAAATAAAACACATACTTTTAGTAATACTAGTCACATTGTGTGTCTGATTGATGTGTTGTTTATTCTTAAACATTACAAATGAATCACATATCATTATTATAAATTATCAAGAAAATACGAGCATGTTTTTTTTGAATATGTGACACACATTTTGAACTAAAATGTCACCTTTAAATTAAAACATGAAATTTTAGTCATATTAGTCACACTTTGTGTCATATTGATGTATGTTTAATTAATTTTTATAAAAAAACTAATTATAAATATTTATTCTTAAATATAAAGATAATTTGAATGTGTTTTCTCAGTTTTGAGTACATGAAACATGTTTTGAACTAAAATTTCATTTTTAAATTAAAAAATGTACTCCCAGTCATATTGGTCACACCATGTGTTATATTGAGGTTTGCTTAATTCATACATGTCGAAAGTGAATTATAAATCATTGTTATAAATTATCAAAATATTTCAAGTGTGTTTTCTCAGTTTTGAGTATGTGACACATGTTTCAAACTAAAATATCACTTTTAAATGAAAACATATACTTTCAGTCATATCAGACACATTGTGTGTCAGATTGACATGTAGATAATTACTACACATCAAAAATGATTTATTGATATTTTCCTTTAAATATTAATACAATACAATTTTTTTCTTAGTTTTGAGTATGTGACACACTTTTGGAACTAAAATATAATTTTTAAATGAAAAAAATGCACTTTTGGTCATACCAGACACATCATGTGTCATATTTATGTGTGATTGATTCATATACATAAAAAATTAATTATGGATTTTTATTTTAGAGTATCATGAAATTTTAAGCATGTTTTATCAGTTTTGATTATATGACACATAATTTGAACTAAAATTTCACTTTTAAATGAAAACACACACTTTCAATCATACCAGCCACACTGTGTTTTAGATTGATGTTCTATTGATTATTACAAATCACAAATAAATTATCAATATTTCCCCCTTAAATAAAAAGAAAATTATAGTGTATTTTCTCAGCTTTGAGTATGTGACAAATATTTTGAACTAAAATGTCATTTTTAATTGAAAACACACACTTTCGATCATACCGACCACACCGTTTGTTAGATTGATGTGTGGTTTATTTCTAAAATTCAAAAATGAATAATGGATCATTTTCATAATGTATAAACATTATATGAGTTTTTTTATTGGTTTTGAGTATGTGGGACATATTTTGAACTAAAATGTCAATTTTAAATGGAAACATGCAATTCCATTCATACGGTCCACAACATGTGTTATATTGATGTGTAGTTGATTCCTATATATAAAAAATGATTAATGGATCATTATACTAATGTATAAATATAATATGAACGTGTTTACTTGGATTTGAGTATGTTATGCATGTTGTGATCTAAAATGTTTCTTTTAGGGGAATGGGTAGCCTAAAAAACAATGGATAATAATGAAGGGAGTTGGATGAAATTCATATAAGTACCCAAAAGATAGTAGGAAGAAATATATACAAGTGGCAGTTGCATGACCAAATCACTAACTATAGTAAATTCAATAACTTTTTTTTTCTTTTATTAAAACACAAAGTTGTTCTCTTCATAAGAACAAAATAACTCATAAAGTGGGATTATAAAGGGGAAATTATTGGAGTTGGTGGCCTAAAACCAACTAATTTGTACTTTATTAATTAATAAATACCTTATCACATATTGATTTTTCTTCTTCATGGCAATGAAAGTGATAATGTCCTAAGGAAAGATGTTTCATTAAAGGGTCGTAGCAGATCCCTACTATGTTGAGAACCCAGAAGTGCCATAACACTATTCTTGAATATATGTTCTATGACTGGATGATGTTATTTTAGGGACACAAATAATACATGCCATTAGGGGAGAGGACTCATAAAACTTTGAGACACCTTCTCATGGTGTGCACCCTTGGTAATATCCAGGATTATATTATGAGAATGAGACCCACCAGTAGAAAATCCAATTACATAGTGTCATTGGATGTTCCTATCTACGAAGATGTGTATTGGTCCAAAGACTTTAAGATTATTATTAATGGGTATTACAACTTGCGCACTTATATGTATTAACGAAAACACTGACGACACACTATTCGTAGTGAGGTAGGATATGTTGGGTACGTTGCGAGTAATACTGAATTAATAGATAATGTGAGAGAGTATTTGTCCCTTCTATTCCATAACGGAAGTAGATATCTCAGGCCCTTTGATGAAATTGATATAACCTAAATAAATCCATGGCCATGTTAAGGAATGAGTGATTTCAATTCAAGAAATTCAAAGAAAGAATAATCAAGTATATGGGTTGATGGCACTAGCATGCAACCTGATTGATTTGAGATATAGAGAAAAAAGGGATTACATTTCATGGTAAGTGTTCGTAGGAGGTGACACTCCATTGCGGCGTTAACTTATTTCTCTATGGGTGCCTTAGAATGTTTCTAGATGCTAACCTTGGAATTTAGGTAGACTCCTCCTAATGCCACTGAGAAAGAGGCCTAGAGGGTCACACACTAAGTGTGTCCAAGTATCTCAGTTAAATATTAATTTAACAAGTTGAATAAATATTATTCTCAATTGTGGTTTAATAATTATTTAAGGATGCCTAATCGCATTTATTTCAACAATAGTTATTCAAGAGAATATATTGTGGGAAAAATAATATATTTATTAGCGAGTAATGTAGTGATATTTATTTTAGAAATAAATAACCATTATTCAAGGTCTAATAAATGTGGTGGAGGAAATAAAGAGAATGGAAAAACAAAAGTACACTCCGTGTATATTAGTATACATGCTGTGTATTTTTTCTGGGAATTTATGAGAAATAATATTATTTATTTAATTAAATAATATTAGGTGTAATTCACTGGGCGCATTTCAAGTAATAATAATAGTCAACTATTATTATTAGAAATGGGGTATTGCTAAGAATTAAATAAAATGAATAAATGCTTTCAGGTAATTAATTCATTTTATTATTCTAAGTAATTAAAATCCCAATTATATAATTCTTATTAGACTAGCCATTTTTGGTGGTTGTGTACAACGGATCTAGAGAAATATCTCAAGCCAATAGAGAATTCTTTTCTTCTAAGAACGCTCTCAAGCTATGAGAGAGAGATCCTTCTCCACCGGATCAAGGCGATCAAAGTTGGACATCAAAAGCGAAGGTTCTTCTATGATAGCATCCATAGATCCCTTTGGCGACGTCTAGAGATACGTGTAGCATGTGTGGATCACCGCTAGAGGAATCCTACTGTAATGGCCTGGACCTCTCTGGTCCATTCCTTTGTGAAAATATGGTGTTTGAGGTGTCCTAGGAGGTCAAGGTGACTTATCCCCAACACTTTTCCAATTTTTTCCTTTCTATGAACAGTAACATCGGTGACCCTCAGTGAACAGTTCCAATGGTAGACCGTTGTGAGTAGTGAAACAGTGACCTTCTATGAACAGTTCCAACAGTAGACCGTTGTGAACAGTGCAATGGTAACCTTAGGTGAATAGTGTCAACATTAACCTTCTGTGAACAATGTAACAATATCCTTAGGTGAACATTGTCAACATTAACCTTATGTGAATAGTGCAACGGTAACCTAAGGTGAACAGTGTCAACATTAACCTTATGTGAATAGTGAAACGGTAACCTTAGGTGAACAATGTCAACATTAACCTTCTGTAAACAGTGCAACAGTAACCTTAGGTGAACAATGTCAACATTAACCTTCTGTGAATAGTTCAATGATAACCTTAGGTGAACAGTGTCAACATTAACCTTCTATGAACAGTTCCAATGGTAGACCATTGTGAACAGTGCAATGGTAACCTTAGGTGAATAGTATCAACATTAACTTTCTATGAACAGTGCAACGATAACCTTAGATGAATAGTGTTTCTATAACAATGAGGTTCCAACAGTGAGGTTCATTAACAGTGTTTCCAGAATAGTTAGGTTCCAATAGTGAGGTTCATGAACAGTGTTTTTAGAACAGTGAGGTTCCAAAGGTGAGGTTCTTAAATAGTGTTTCCAGAATGGTGAGGTCCCAACAGTGAGGTTTCAACGGCGAGGTTTGTAAAGACCCGTAAAATTCAAGGGAAATTTTTTCTTAATTTTCTTTAGAATTTTACAAGAGCGCGGTTTCAGACGGCACCTGATTCCGAGGCCCGGAGTGCCTGGAATTAATTTCCGAAGTTTGGCTCGGGTACGTTCAGTGAACGAACGAGCGGGAATTCCTAACTTTTGATCCGGTGCTCGGAATTGAAATCCGAGGGCACCGATGAACTCGCAGCGCTGATATTCGCTTAAAGAGACCTTTTCGGGAGTTGCGTTTGTTGCGGGTTGAAAGTTAGTTTTGGGGTTTTTAGTTTGAGTTAAATAAAATTGTGTAGAACAATTTTATTGTAACTTCTTAAAACCTATCAAAGGAGGTTGGAAGTGGGACCCACACCCACTTAACCTCCCTTGGGAGGATTAAGTGTGGTGGGGCCCACACGAACCCCTATTTCTTTTCAAATTCCCTAACCCCTCTAAACCCCCTCTTAATTATGTAACTCTTCCCTACTTTAACTCTTGCCAACCTATCTCTTCACTTAATTTTGTCAACTCTAGATTTAATTAATGTATTGAATTCAACTTTTGAATTTTGAAAGGTTGGCAAAGTGAAAATAAAATAAGGTGTAGCTTATTTTATTTTGGGTTATTTGTTTGTCTTCTTGAGAGGTGGAGAGCTCTTCTTCTTCTTCAAACTCAACGAAGAACGCGAAGAACGTCGTTCTTCAACGAAGAACTTCTCCGCCGAAGAACACGGTCCATCCGCGACGCCGTATCCGCGACGCGACGTACTTCTTCCGCGTCATCTCTTCCGCGACGGTTTTCCGCGACGAACGCCATCGACAACGACTCTTCCTCCGACGTCAAAGGAATCGACACCGATATTCCACGACTACGTCAACGTGCGACTATCGAGGTAGAGGTTCTTGAGTTCGTTGTTTTCCTTATTATTTGACTTTCCTCAAGACTTGACGAGGAACGCTCAATTTTCGACGAAGAACGCCGCTCCGCTCTTCTTCGTTTACCGTGTCAACGAAAGGGGACGCCACTTCTTTCTCGGACAACCTTCGTCGGCGTACAAGTTTCGCCAACGACGTGTCTCTTCGAACGCATCCCTTCGTCATCGGATTTGACGAACGGCTTCCGCGACGCCCGACCTCCGCGACGTCGTCTTCCGCGGAACCTTGACAATCTTCGAACCTTATACCCGAGGTAGGGGTTGTTGATTCAATATTTATTTATTCCATTTCTTGAACGTGGATCTCGCATGTCTAACATGAGGCTTTGAATGTTTAAGTTGAGTTATTTATTTAACGTGAGGGGGGCCGGAACGCATGAACACGGCCGAACCCCCCTCCATCGTTCTTGTTTAATTATTTTGCGGAAGAAAGCAAGTGGCGTGGTGCCGTCGCACCACGCGGATGTTCGTGCTAATATTTTACGCGGCGCCGTCGCGCCACGCCGAGGAAGAATCTTCAAGAACGCGACGCCGTCGCGCCGCGTTGAAAAGAATCATGGCACGGCGAAAGGGGCGCGGTGCCGTCGCACCGCGCCGGACGACGAACACCGCGACCGGTTCCGGGCCGCGGCGGGACGAGAAGACCGCGACCGGTTCCGGGCCGCGGCGGAAGAGAAGACCGGCGGCCGGGCCGCCGGCGTCGGAAGCCGAAGAGGGGACCGGAATTTCCGGTCCCGTTGGAGAAAACCGGCCGGCCAGCTGGCCGGCCGGACGCCGTTAAAACCGGGGGAATTAATCCCCCGGCCAACCCTCAAAACCCCCCTCTTTATGAGGGGGGCGGTTTTCTTTGAAGGGAGGGGGGCAGCCGGCCCCCCCGGTTCGCTCAAATCAGGCCCCCCACGTGGGGGGGGGGGGGGGGGGCGTTTTAAAAGAAACGGGCGCGGCACAAAGGCCGCGCCGCCCCTCAAAACCGCGGGGGTTTGATCCCCCCCGCGCGGCCTCCTTGAGGCGACAAGCTGCCCCCCGCGCGGCCTCCATGCGGCGCCAGCCGCCAAGCCACCGCGGCCCGCCGCGGCTCCGCCGCGCCGCCCAGGGGGGGTCGGGCCGGGTCGGCCCGGACCCGGACCCCCCGTTTCGAACCAGATTTGGTTTTTGGGCCATAACTTGAGCCTCGGACCTACGAATGACGAACCGTCTGCGGCAACGCGATCCTTGGATCGAGACGGTCGTTTCGGTATATCGCACTCAAGGTTTCGGTTTACTTTGAGTTCGGCCGGGTTGGTTCGTTCACGAAACCAACCGGGCCTTCGGAGCGGAAACACTCATATCTTGAGCTACGGACGTCCGATTGACGTGCCGTCAGCTGTGTTGAGTCCCTCTTAGTGAGAAGAATCTTTTGGAATACTCCGCCCGAGGTTTGGACGCAGGTGGAGTACGGTCGGGTTGGTTTTGCCTTAAAAACCAACCGGGCCCCGGAGACGAAAATGCCAATAACTCTCAGACCGGGCGTCCGATCGACGCGCCGTCTGTTACGTTGAGTTCCTGTTGACGATACGGAACTTTTGGATACATCAACTCTGGTCTTTGTGATAGTTGATGTATCAGCCTCTCGGCTCATGGAGCGGACCCTCCGAATGAGCTTGCTGTGTGCGGGAACCCTAGTGCTGGCTGCGACTGCTACTACTGCTACTACTGCTACTGTGACTGCGACGACGACAGTACAGAGATCCTGTGTGGATTCGACGACGACGACTACAGCACTCAGCGATCCCACGTGGATCAGTGCTACAGGTCCTGTGTGGGCCCGATCCTGTGTGGGTCCTTGCGCTCAGCGGTTCTGTGTGAGCCAGCGCCTACAGGTTCTGTGTGAGCCCGATCCTGTGTGGGTCTTTGCGGGGGTTAGTTACCTATCGATCCTTCGTGGGTCCGACGACTTAGATGGATCAGTGATCATCTTTATCGTCCTTGAAGAAGTATACCTGTGTGAGCTGAATCCTATTGCTTTCCTGTGTGGATTGTGTTGTGCAATCCTGTGTGGATTACGTTTTGCTTTCCTGTGTGGAATACGTTTACTATCCTGTGTGGACTGAGTTGTACTTAGGCTCGGAGGTTGGAGCGTATTTGAATTGATGACTTAGGTATATGTATGGGCATATACCTAAGCAATGTCGGTTTTTACTTCGTGATTGTACTTTTCTTCGTGGTTTATCCTTTGTGGATTTTGAGAGACCTTCAGGGGTCTCGGGGTCCTTACTGAGTAGCTTATACTCACCCCTGCACGGGCTTTGCCCGCACTACGTTGTGTTGGTTGCAGACGACGGACAGCGTTGACCTTAGCTGAGGCTTGCACAGCGGGACGGTACCCGGAGGTGGACCACTGGGCGGGACGTGCACGGAGCAGACGGCGGGACCCGTGGAGCAGAGGAGCTATCTGTACCCACCCTTCAGGTGGGAATTCCAGTGGACAGCTTGGAGTAGCGGCTTTTACTTTTCAGTTGTTGTTTTTCCCTTTTCGAGTTGTACTTTACTTTCAGTTTGGGTTTGTATTCTGGCCCGTTTACTTTTCCGTACTTTCAGTTGTACTCTGCCTTGTTTAGTGTTTACTTTCCGCTTGTTTACTCTGTGGTGTGTGTTTACTTTTCAAAGGCAATGCCTTCCCTTTTTACCGGGATTTACGCCTTGGTGCTAGTCGCCAGCCCCTGGCCTATGGAAGGCGGGCTTGGGGTAGTCACGGCATGGACCCCGAGGGCGGGTCGTGACAAATTGGTATCAAAGGAGTTCGGTTCTACCGCGAACTCTGATCTTTTCTATGTGAAGCAATAATGTTTAGCGTATTGAGTGTGGATATCAGTCCAGGGAGTCCAGTGTTGGTGCGGCGGCCGACGTATCCGTACACCAGGACCCTGACTTCTGATTTCCGACTTAATGCACGAAAACATTGATTGCATGTGTGTTTCAAAGTTTTCTTTGTGATTACTTATATCAGCTCACCAGGTATACTGTTCTAACCGTGGCGCACCTGTTTCCTTTTCAGGATGGCCCCACGACGGCAGCCAGCTAGGGTTCCGAGAGTCGAGTGAGACGACAGCCCACCGAGCGACGAGGCCTCGATGCAGGGCCCTTTTCCAGTAGTGGCACCGGCGGTAGCTTTACCCGCTGATCCCCCGATGCTTCCAGAAGCAGCCGCTGACGATGCACGTCGCCTCAGCGCACTGCATGAGTTTCAGCGCCAGCGACCGCCCAGGTTTCGCGGGGAGACGGATCCCCAGGCAGCAGAGGACTGGCTGGAGGCAGTGGTTCGAGTGTTTAGGCTAGTGAGGACACCAGCAGACCTCATGGTGATCCTCGCTGCGAGCCTACTGCACGCAGCAGCAGGACGATGGTGGAGCTTGATGCTCCAGGTGCACGATGAGGCATCCCTACTTTGGACGGACTTTGAGAGCCTCTTCCGCTCGGAGTTCGTCCCAGCCACCCTTCGTGCGGTGCGTATCTAGGAGCTTCTACAGCTGCGCCAGGGCAGCATGACGGTCGCTCAGTACTCGGCGAGATTTACCGATCTCTCGCGCTACTCGACCGACATGGTACGGGACCCATTCTTCCGGGCCCGGACCTTTGAGCAGGGTTTGAGACACGAGATCAGGGCATCGCTGATCTCCCTCAGCATACCGACTCAGACAGGAGTACTGGAGCGGGCCCTTCTGATCGAGAGCTTCCTTGCTGAGTCTACACCAGCACAGCGACCCACCGCAGGGCGGCACGTGGCAGAGTCATCTGCAGCAGGCAGTCGACGGATGACTCAGGGGTCCAGACAGACCAGACCTTTAGGCAGACGATCTCAGGGCACTGGCTCAGCAGTGCGGGGCACGCAGCGCGGAGCCAGTCTTCCGAGAGGCAGACAGTGCTACTCGTGCGGCGGGCAGGGCCACATGGCTCGTGACTGCCCGACCCGCCGTGCCGAGGAGCAGCAGTCAGTTGATGGACCACCGAGGCAGAGACAGAGGATCGACCGTGGCGGTCCGCAGGGAGGAGGCGGACGAGGCAGAGGAGCTGGACGAGCAGCTGGTGGTGGCCGACGCTTTGAGGCTCTACCACCACCACCACCAGGAGGTCCACCCCGACCACAGGGAGCTGGCGGGCAGCGACAGGCACAGCTCCAGGCAGTAGAGGCCTACGACCACGGCGCACCCGAGATGATTCGAGGTACTATCTGTGTCTATTCCACCCTTGCTGCAGTTCTTATAGACACAGGAGCGAGTCACTCTTTCATAGCCGCTGCCCTTGTTCGGAGCTCGGAGATTCCGACAGAGCCGTTGGCTCGATCCTTACGGCTAGAGACTCCTACGGGAGCAGACTCGATGATTACGCACTGGTGCCGGCAGTGTGAGCTTACTCTAGGAGGCGAGAGCTTTGGCTGGGATCTTCTGGTAGCAGCGTCGAGGCCTTACGACGTCATCTTGGGCATGGATTGGCTATCTACGGTCCATGCACAGATTGACTGTTTTAGGCGCAAGGTGCGATGTGTACGCACCGACGGGAGCAGGTTCACCTTCACCGGCGAGAAGGGAGCCTTAGCAGCACATGATGGACTTCCGCAGAGGAGAGGACAGCCCATCACTCATCAGTTGGCTAGCCTTATCCTTGGAGCAGTTGACGTGCGGAGTCCTGGTTTTCCTGCAGTGGTGGATCAGTTTGCGGACGTTTTTCCCGACGATGTTCCAGGGCTACCTCCTCGCAGATAGGTAGACTTTTATATTGACTTGTACCCCGGGACAGCCCCGATATCCACTCCAGCATATCGGATGGCCCCCGCCGAGCTTCGAGAGCTACGGGTACAGTTGGAGGACTTGCAGGGCAAGGGGTTCATCCGACCCAGTGTTTCACCCTGGGCTTCCCCGATATTGTTCGCCAAGAAGGCGGACGGGAGCTTGCGACTTTGTGTTGACTATCGTCGCCTGAACCAGGTGACAGTGAGGAACAAGTATCCGCTACCGAGGATTGATGACCTCTTTGATCAGCTCAAGGGAGCACGGTGGTTCTCGAAGATAGACCTCAGGTCAGACTATCATCAGCTCAGAGTCAGAGACGAGGATGTGCAGAAGACGGCCTTCAGATGTCGGTATGGCCACTATGAGTTCTTGGTTATGCCTTTCGGTGTAACCAATGCTCCAGCAGTGTTCATGGATCTCATGAACAGGATCTTTCAGCCATACCTCGATCGGTTTGTCGTGGTCTTCATCGACGACATTCTGATTTACTCTACGACAGAAGAGGAGCACGCCTATCACTTGCGAGTTGTTCTTGACACACTCCGAGAGCATCAGCTTTATGGTAAGCTCTCGAAGTGCCAGTTCTGGATACGTGAGGTCCACTTTTTGGGACACATTATCTCTGAGGCGGGAGTTGCAGTGGATCCCGCGAAGATTGAGGCTGTGTTAGCATGGGAGCCACCCAGGAGCGTGACTGAGGTTCGGAGTTTCTTGGGACTAGCTGGATACTATCGGAGATTTGTGCCGAACTTCTCCAGAGTTGCGACATCACTCACAGCTTTGACGAAGAAGGGGAAACCCTTCGTGTGGTCAGACAGTTGTCAGCAGAGCTTCCAGGAGCTGAGACAGAGATTGACTAGCGCACCTATCTTGAGGTTGCCTGAGGAGGGAGTAGGGTACGTAGTCTACTGCGATGCATCAGGGACCGGACTCAGATGTGTTCTGATGCAGGAGAGGGCCGTGATAGCCTATGGATCGCGTCAGTTGAGGCCGCATGAGCAGAACTACGCTACCCATGACCTGGAGTTAGCAGCAGTGGTCTTCGCTCTGAAGACTTGGCGACACTATCTGATGGGCGAGCGCTTTACAGTCTTTTCCGATCATCAGAGTCTCAGGTATATCTTCTCGCAGAAGGACCTGAACCTGAGACAGCGACGATGGCTCGAGTTCCTCCAGGACTATGACTTTGAGATAGTCTATACTCCTGGAAAGGGGAACGTAGTAGCCGATGCCCTCAGCAGGAGGACGGGTATTCAGCTACTCGAGGAGGCGACGGAGCAGCTAGCCTCTTTGCAGATATCCTTCGTGGATAGAGATGGAGTAGCCTTTCTTCAGTCTCTCACAGTCACTCCTCCACTACTACAGCGAGTCAGGGAGGCACAGCGCGGGGACGCTGACTGTGAGACACGGCGTGCACAGATATCCTCGGGACAGGCACCTGATGGTTTCTCCCTTGGAGCAGAGCACGACATCCTTTTCAGAGGACGTACCATGGTACCAGTCGCATTGCGAGAGGAAGTGCTGAGGGAGTTTCACACTTCTCCTTTAGCGGTACATCCTGGAGTGGCGAAGATGTACCAGGACCTCAGACGACAGCATTGGTGGCCGGGTATGAAGAAGGCTGTAGCAGAGTTCGTTTCTCGATGCCTCACCTGTCAGCAGGTGAAGGCAGAGCATCAGGTACCAGCAGGCTTGGTACAACCCTTGGAGGTTCCGGAGTGGAAGTGGGACGACATATCTATGGACTTCGTGACTGGAATTCCACGCACTTCCAGAGGTCACGACACCATCTGGGTGATTGTTGACCGACTCACCAAGTCGGCACACTTCTTACCCATCAGAGAGCAGGGCTCAGTGGAGAGCTTGGGACGTCTCTACGTTCAGGAGATTGTGCGGCTCCACGGCGTGCCATCATCTATCGTTTCCGATCGAGATGCCCTCTTTACTTCCCGGCTTTGGAAGGGGTTACAGGAGGCGTTCGGGACGCAGCTACGTCTTAGCACAGCCTTTCACCCTCAGACGGATGGTCAGACGGAGAGGACCATTCAGACTCTCGAGGACATGCTCCGCGCATGTGTCCTCGACTTTGGTCGTAGCTGGGAGGACCACCTACCCTTGGTGGAGTTCGCGTACAACAACAACTACCACTCCACCATTGGGATGGCACCGTACGAGGCGTTGTACGGCCGACCATGTAGATCTCCTTTGTGCTGGACAGACCCTGGGGATTCAGCACTGGTGGGACCGGAGATGGTCCAGGCCACGACAGAGAAGGTCCAGGTCATCCAGGAGCGGATGAGGACAGCTCAGAGCCGGCAGAAGTCATACGCTGACAGGAGGCGGAGGCCACTGGAGTTTGAGGATGGCGACCACGTCTTCTTGCGGGTCTCACCTCGACGTGGTATTCGGAGATTTGGCCGAGGCGACAAGTTATCTCCGCGCTTCATCGGACCCTTCCAGATTCTCAGCAGGATTGGCGAGGTGGCTTATCGCCTGGCTCTACCACCTCAGTTGCACCGGGTGCACGACGTCTTCCACGTATCCCAGCTGAGGAGATACGTGCACGACCCGACGCACATCATTGACCATGGGGAGCTTGACGTTGACGATGGGGCGACTTTTACGGAGGTCCCGGTGGAGATAGAGGATCGACAGGAGCGGGTCCTGCGTGGGCGATCGATTCCTCTTGTGCGCATCAGATGGCAGCACGGGAATCTCCAGGAGAGCACATGGGAGCGGGAGGCTCAGATGCGTGCTCAGTACCCTCATTTGTTTCCCTAGTTTTTGTTGTATCTTTACGGGGACGTAAAGCCCTGAGGTGGGAGTAATGTAAAGACCCGTAAAATTCAAGGGAAATTTTTTCTTAATTTTCTTTAGAATTTTACAAGAGCGCGATTTCAGACGGCACCTGATTCCGAGGCCCGGAGTGCCCGGAATTAATTTCCGAAGTTTGGCTCGGGTACGTTCAGTGAACGAACGAGCGGGAATTCCTAACTTTTGATCCGGTGCTCGGAATTGAAATCCGAGGGCACCGATGAACTCGCAGCACTGATATTCGCTTAAAGAGACCTTTTCGGGAGTTGCGTTTGTTGCGGGTTGAAAGTTAGTTTTGGGGTTTTTAGTTTGAGTTAAATAAAATTGTGTAGAACAATTTTATTGTAACTTCTTAAAACCTATCAAAGGAGGTTGGAAGTGGGACCCACACCCACTTAACCTCCCTTGGGAGGATTAAGTGTGGTGGGGCCCACACGAACCCCTATTTCTTTTCAAATTCCCTAACCCCTCTAAACCCCCTCTTAATTATGTAACTCTTCCCTACTTTAACTCTTTCCAACCTATCTCTTCACTTAATTTTGTCAACTCTAGATTTAATTAATGTATTGAATTCAACTTTTGAATTTTGAAAGGTTGGCAAAGTGAAAATAAAATAAGGTGTAGCTTATTTTATTTTGGGTTATTTGTTTGTCTTCTTGAGAGGTGGAGAGCTCTTCTTCTTCTTCAAACTCAACGAAGAACGCGAAGAACGTCGTTCTTCAATGAAGAACTTCTCCGCCGAAGAACACGGTCCATCCGCGACGCCGTATCCGCGACGCGACGTACTTCTTCCGCGTCATCTCTTCCGCGACGGTTTTCCGCGACGAACGCCATCGACAACGACTCTTCCTCCGACGTCAAAGGAATCGACACCGATATTCCACGACTACGTCAACGTGCGACTATCGAGGTAGAGGTTCTTGAGTTCGTTGTTTTCCTTATTATTTGACTTTCCTCAAGACTTGACGAGGAACTCTCAATTTCCGACGAAGAACGCCGCTCTGCTCTTCTTCGTTTACCGTGTCAACGAAAGGGGACGCCACTTCTTTCTCGGACAACCTTCGTCGGCGTACAAGTTTCGCCAACGACGTGTCTCTTCGAACGCATCCCTTCGTCATCGGATTTGACGAACGGCTTCCGCGACGCCCGACCTCCGCGACGTCGTCTTCCGCGGAACCTTGACAATCTTCGAACCTTATACCCGAGGTAGGGGTTGTTGATTCAATATTTATTTATTCCATTTCTTGAACGTGGATCTCGCATGTCTAACATGAGGCTTTGAATGTTTAAGTTGAGTTATTTATTTAACGTGAGGGGGGCCGGACCGCATGAACACGGCCGAACCCCCCTCCATCGTTCTTGTTTAATTATTTTGCGGAAGAAAGCAAGTGGCGTGGTGCCGTCGCACCACGCGGATGTTCGTGCTAATATTTTACGCGGCGCCGTCGCGCCACGCCGAGGAAGAATCTTCAAGAACGCGACGCCGTCGCGCCGCGTTGAAAAGAATCATGGCACGGCGAAAGGGGTGCGGTGCCGTCGCACCGCGCCGGACGACGAACACCGCGGCCGGTTCCGGGCCGCGGCGGGACGAGAAGACCGCGACCGGTTCCGGGCCGCGGCGGAAGAGAAGACCGGCGGCCGGGCCGCCGGCGTCGGAAGCCGAAGAGGGGACCGGAATTTCCGGTCCCGTTGGAGAAAACCGGCCGGCCAGCTGGCCGGCCGGACGCCGTTAAAACCGGGGGAATTAATCCCCCGGCCAACCCTCAAAACCCCCCTCTTTATGAGGGGGGCGGTTTTCTTTGAAGGGAGGGGGGCAGCCGCCCCCCCCCGGTTCGCTCAAATCAGGCCCCCCACGTGGGGGGGGGGGGCGTTTTAAAAGAAACGGGCGCGGCACAAAGGCCGCGCCGCCCCTCAAAACCGCGGGGGTTTGATCCCCCCCGCGCGGCCTCCTTGCGGCGACAAGCCGCCCCCCGCGCGGCCTCCATGCGGCGCCCTCCGCCAAGCCACCGCGGCCCGCCACGGCTCCGCCGCGCCGCGGCTCCGCCGCGCCGCCGCCCCCCGCCGGCCACCGCGCCGCCCAGGGGGGGTCGGGCCGGGTCGGCCCGGACCCGGACCCCCCCGTTTCGAACCAGATTTGGTTTTTGGGCCATAACTTGAGCCTCGGACCTCCGAATGACGAACCGTCTGCGGAAACGCGATCCTTGGATCGAGACGGTCGTTTCGGTATATCGCACTCAAGGTTTCGGTTTACTTTGAGTTCGGCCGGGTTGGTTCGTTCACGAAACCAACCGGGCATTCGGAGCGGAAACGCTCATATCTTGAGCTACGGACGTCCGATTGACGTGCCGTCAGCTGTGTTGAGTCCCTCTTAGTGAGACGAATCTTTTGGCATATTCCGCCCGAGGTTTGGACGCAGGTGGAGTACGGTCGGGTTGGTTTTGCCTTAAAAACCAACCGGGCCCCGGAGACGAAAATGCCAATAACTCTCAGACCGGGCGTCCGATCGACGCGCCGTCTGTTACGTTGAGTTCCTGTTGACGATACGGAACTTTTGGATACATCAACTCTGGTCTTTGTGATAGTTGATGTATCAGCCTCTCGGCTCGTGGAGCGGACCCTCCGAACGAGCTTGCTGTGTGCGGGAACCCTAGTGCTGGCTGCGACTGCTACTACTGCTACTACTGCTACTGTGACTGCGACGACGACAGTACAGAGATCCTGTGTGGATTCGACGACGACGACTACAGCACTCAGCGATCCCACGTGGATCAGTGCTACAGGTCCTGTGTGGGTCCTTGCGCTCAGCGGTTCTGTGTGAGCCAGCGCCTACAGGTTCTGTGTGAGCCCGATCCTGTGTGGGTCTTTGCGGGGGTTAGTTACCTATCGATCCTTCGTGGGTCCGACGACTTAGATGGATCAGTGATCATCTTTATCGTCCTTGAAGAAGTATACCTGTGTGAGCTGAATCCTATTGCTTTCCTGTGTGGATTGTGTTGTGCAATCCTGTGTGGATTACGTTTTGCTTTCCTGTGTGGAATACGTTTACTATCCTGTGTGGACTGAGTTGTACTTGGGATCGGAGGTTGGAGCGTATTTTAATTGATGACTTAGGTATATGTATGGGCATATACCTAAGCAATGTCGGTTGTTACTTCGTGATTGTACTTTTCTTCGTGGTTTATCCTTTGTGGATTTTGAGAGACCTTCAGGGGTCTCGGGGTCCTTACTGAGTAGCTTATACTCACCCCTGCACGGGCTTTGCCCGCACTACGTTGTGTTGGTTGCAGACGACGGACAGCGTTGACCTTAGCTGAGGCTTGCACAGCGGGACGGTACCCGGAGGTGGACCACTGGGCGGGACGTGCACGGAGCAGACGGCGGGACCCGTGGAGCAGAGGAGCTATCTGTACCCACCCTTCAGGTGGGAATTCCAGTGGACAGCTTGGAGTAGCGGCTTTTACTTTTCAGTTGCTGTTTTTCCCTTTTCGAGTTGTACTTTACTTTCAGTTTGGGTTTGTATTCTGGCCCGTTTACTTTTCCGTACTTTCAGTTGTACTCTGCCTTGTTTAGTGTTTACTTTCCGCTTGTTTACTCTGTGGTGTGTGTTTACTTTTCAAAGGCAATGCCTTCCCTTTTTACCGGGATTTACGCCTTGGTGCTAGTCGCCAGCCCCTGGCCTATGGAAGGCGGGCTTGGGGTAGTCACGGCACGGACCCCGAGGGCGGGTCGTGACAAGGTTAATGAACAGTGTTTCCAGAATTGTGAGGTTCATGAAAAGTGTTTTCAGAACGGCGAGGTTCTAATGGTGAGGTTCATGAACAGTGTTTCTAGAATAGTGAGGTTCCAATGGTGAATAGTGTTTCCACCTTCCTACTATTTCACCTCTTTGACATTTCCTTTGACATAAAATGCATTTAAAGCCTCATTTTAAGGACTCTAAGGAAAATTAAAAGGCCATAACTCCTATATTAATTATCTCTAAGGCTCAGGATGTTTTTACTTGGTCAAACTTCGTGGTTTAATGTGATCCTCTTTTAATGAGAAATTAAGTTTATCTTAAACCGTCGCTCCATTAAATCTTCTATAGGGATAGGATATATTCCTCCCTAATTCTTTCTCCTTTTTCTTAGGTGTGTGATGCTCGAACATCCTGTTCCTTCTCATAGAAGTTTCACAATCAAAATTTTCTCCTCAGATTTGTTTAGCTCTTTTTTGATTCAACCAAGCTGTATCGATCAATATTCGATATAAGGTATGTTTTATCGCTATTATTTTAGGTTTCATCTTCTCATATTTCTTATTCCATATTATAGCATGTGATCTTTATGCTTCTAATAGAGTTTTCTTGGGTTTCGGTTGGTGTGGTTATACCATGGCATCCTCGGGTGGATGCAGTTGTCGCGAGAGGAGGATCGTGACCCGTTGTGTGGACTATTCTCATATAAAGAATGTCAAGAACCATTTGAGGTAGGGGATTCATTGATTCTATCTTATTTTACGTGCAACTGTATCATTAGCACATTTTATCCCACTGGATGATAATGGAATTGACATAATAAATATTTGAACTAGATAAATAAATTGATATCGATCATATGTTATTGCCTCTTGTTTTTCTAGATAGTGTGATATCTATGCTTGCTTTGTTTAGATGTTTGTTCTTGATGGAAATAGGTAATGAATGTAAACTGCAATTAATTGATAATTGTTGGTTAAAAGATAAAGAGGCATGTTAGTGAATCTGGTTCTCCTTGTGGTAATTTTATGTCAATCAAATTGGCACAGTAAGCATGATTAATTGTTTTTTTGATAGCTTACTGATTAGGTTTCTTGAATTTGGAACCTATGAATAATAAATCGGTTAATTCAAGATGTATTAAAGAACTGATTGTTTGATAATTCCTTGAAGGGTTCTAAGTTACCCTCTTGATTGTTTAAGGGACAAGATCCAAATTTTTAAGATGTTTGTTTTCCTGATGCTTGTGTTGTGATGTGAGCCTAGATGGCTGTTGTGGTATGTGGGGGCATGAAGGCCTTTGGTTGTGGTAGCATATGATGCCTAGAGTGGCGAGATACATCATTTTATGCATGTGGGTGTCGGGGAGGACACCAGAGATTATGGAACAAGATGGATGTGATTGTTGGATGCTTTCTCATTCTTATTGGTTGATTATCTGCTTTACTTTTCCCCACTACTCATGGTAGATGGTCTTGCTTCCCCTTCTTTCGAAAGAGGTTAATACCCGCAGGGTATGCCACATGATTTCTGTGTTTAGCTTCTCAAGGGAGGATGGGTCTACACTCTTGCTATAGGCGGCAAAGACTCGATGGGTAGTACATCTACTCACCGTGTTAATCCCCCTTGTGTTTAGTAGCATAGAATGTTTTTTCTAGAATGACTGGGAATATGGGAAAGTAATTTTATAATGAATAATTGAATAAATTATGTTAACCCTTGGGGTTGGAGTTGTTGAAACATAATGATGAGGTTGTAATTTTAAAGGGATAGTGGAATTTGGGTGTGATGCTAAAAAAGTTTAATGTGGAATTATAAATGGTTAATTAATGTTTAAATAATTAATTAACATAAAGTGGAACTGATAAAAAGGTAATGAAGCAATCTAATAAATCTCTTTAAATGGTTGTGTTCTTATAGGATACCTAGTCTTATAAGTGGCAACCTAGAGTCCGAGATACATTAGCTGCAGTTGAGTCTAAGACTACTTTATGCCCATAGTGTGGTTGTGACATATAGTATATTCTATACTTTTTGTGTTTCTATATGCTACTCCACCATGTTAGTAAGGGAAACTGACACCATGGGGATTCTAAACCCTGGGGTGGGTGGGGGGGGGGGGTGTTTTCCCCAACATTCCGATGGGAGGATGGATGACTGACTACCCCATTTGGCCCCGCTCTCTTCTCTTGGTAGTTACTTGTGCTGGCATGCACATTAGTTAGTTTTCCCCATGTATGTGTGTAGAGGAATGTAATGTCTTGGGTTTATTTGTACACATATATTCTAGATATAGTTTTCTATGGACTACTGGAGGTGTAACGTGTATAGGCTGTGATGGCATGAGGATCCTTACTCAGTGTATGGGCTGTAATGGCTTGAGGTATAATACCCAATGTATGATACACATTATGCAAGATGTGGTGGATCCCAAAAACTACCTGGTTACTTTTATTATGTGGACGTGGTGGTTTTGTTGCATGAGGTGCATGTTGTGGTGCTTTTTCCGAGTGTCTACGGGCAAGCCTTTTTGGAGAGAGATGATTAGGATGTGCGATGTTGGGGAAAAGAGGCATAATATTGGGGAAGTAGTATCAGGGTACCCTTGATATTCTTTATTATATTATATACTCTTTTGTGAATTACTTGGTGAGAGTAGCCATGGTGAGGCTGGTAACATAGTATACCTGCTTAGGTGACAAATTAGTTTCACTTGTTGTTCACTGTGCTTTACCATGCTTTCTTTACTTTTGAACAAGAGGCTTCGAGAAGGATTTTAATGAGTATATAGTTATACTCACCCTATGTATATATAAACTGTTTTTTAGGTCACTTGGAGAAGGTTAGAGATCAAGCTGGTTTCTACTATCTTTGGGTTGAAGGAGCTGTTCAGGCTTGTGGTTGCTGCTGTTTTAGTTTCTTTTGGGTACTTGCTATTTTCCCCTTTCATTTGTAGTAGTTTTTCATGAGATTTTATATGTGTACTTGGGATTTCTTTCATATTATTGGTTGAGTTGGAGTTGGTTGGTGTCTATCTTATCTCTCTCTTTCGCATGTGTTCTCTTGGAGGATATTGCATCCCATTTGTGTGTTTACTATACCCTAGATTCTAGTCGCCAACCCGGGGCCTACTGGAGGCGGGAATTAGGGGTCATTATCTCCCTTCTCACATTGCCGGCCCAGGAGGGGTACACTTTGTGGGGAGGGCATCATGACAGAGTGGTGTTAGAGTTTTGGTTGAGGGATAGGATGAAATTTGGAGTTAGGAATAGGTGAGGTTGCATGGGTTGCTAGGGAAACGGTGTCATTCATGTTTAGAAAGTGATGTAAAAACTAGAGACCGACTGAGACATAGGAGTTTAGGTACCCCTATGATCTTATGTAAGGGCCTTAAAGTTTACAATGGCTAATAAAAAAGGTGATACTAGTTTCATGGTAGAGACCTAGGAAATGATCATGAACCATTCTTCTTTGTGTCTGTGTTTGAATGGGTAGACCTTGGGATAGGTTAACCTAAAATCAATGATAGAAAACAATTAATTAATTAATGGTGAGTCTTCCATATTCTAGGTTTAGGAGCTCTAACGATTTGTTATTTTACAGGTATGGCTCCAGATCGACTTCCTCATCAAGTTTGCACAGAAGATTTCTAGCAGGCTGTTCCAGCAGATCGTTGTAGGGTAGAGGTTGATGATGAAGACACTTGGAGGAAGACACTCTGAGAGTTTTAGCATTAGAGTCTGCATAAGTACGAGGGATCTGTTTTAGATGTAGTCATGGAAGAATGGTTGTAGGAGGTCAAGATAGGCTTTAGTTCGATCCATGCTCGGAAGGAGCACTGGTTATCCTTGGTTGTGATGATGCTGCATGGAATAGTGAGGCAGCGGTGGTTCTTGTTCCTTAGGAATCGTGAGGAGTTAGCGATCTCATGGTAGGAGTTCTGAGACAAGTTTAGAGTCGAGTTTCTTTCTTCGACTACGAAGGCATCCAGTCACCAGGAGCTTATTACCCTTCTACAGGGGAGATCCAGTGTTTGAGAGTTTTGGAATCCATTTCATGAACTTTTTACGATATGATTCGGACCTTCTTCCAGATGAGGAGGCCTGGGAGAGGAATTTCTAGGAGGATTTGTGTTCATAGATCCAGCTCCAGGTCACCCCATTTATGCTGAAGACATATATTGAGGTGCTGGAGATGGCAGAGTTTTTCGAGAGGACTTTGACCAGGACCGGATCATCATGATAGGGTTATTTTCATGATTCCTCACAAAGTAGAGATGTGGTTTGGGGTTCCTAGTTTTTAGGGTAGAAGAGTTTCCATTCAGCCAGGGGTAGGTCCCAACCCTTCACATATCTTTTCTCCAGAGGCAGAAACTCTCAAGATTATTCCAAGGGATCAGGTGATTATTTTTATTGTGGTGGTCGTGGTTATCAGCAGTGGGAGTGCCCGACCTTTTAGAGCAGTCATCGTGCACCAGGTGCTACGCTTCAGGTTCCTCCATTGAGGCAGTTCTAGCTGAGGCAGCAGTAGCAGGTTGCACCAGATTTAGACCAGTAGAGGTAGATGGGGCAGGTAGAGGATAACCCAATGATGCTCCCTGTCCTTAGAGAGCAGAGTGCGACTATGGTGGTGGTCAACATCAGGGTCATAGAGGCCATGGAGGAGGTCGTGGTCAGCTTCATGCTCTAGCATTTTCAGATCCAGGCGAGCCAGATGTCATTCGAGATTACCTTTTCTTGTTTTCTACCTTGGTATATGCCTTGTTTGATTCAAGAGCAACATACTCCTTCATATCACCTACCCTTTTCCATTATTTTGGACTTGAGGTAGAGAGGCTTCCAGTGCCCTTGGCGTTGACTACTCCAGTTGGAGGTCGAGCTGACTTGTTTGAAGTATGCAGAGTCTGTGAGCTAGTGTTGGGGAAACACCTCTCTTGGGGAGATTTACTATGTTTACAAATACAACCATATTATGTCATCCTCGACATGAATTGGTTGTATTCGGTGCAGGCTATCGTGGATTGCTTTAAGAAGAAGGTAATTTTCATTGGTGCAGATGGAGAGCCGGTGGTGTTTGTTTGGAGAGTGAGATCCTCAGATGGGTCATATAAATGTTCCATCATTATCATCTATGATGATTGAGATGATGTTGAGTTCTTCAGAGGTTCATTAGTTGGTGTTTCCTAGAGTTGTAGAAGAGTACCCTGATGTCTTTCCCGAAGAGGTTGTAAAATTACCCCCTCTATGAGAGATCAAGTTTAGGATTGAACTACAACCAGGACAATATCCTATCTCTATGTCTCCATATAGGATGGCCCCTTCCAAGTTACGAGAGCTATGTATATAGCTTGATGGTCTGTTACAGTGTGGTTTTTTTCGACCAAGTGTGTCACCGTGGGGTGCACCGGTTTTGTTCATGAAGAAGGATGATGGAAGTTTGCGGTTGTGTGTTGATTATCATCGCTTAAACAAAGTGACAATAAATAATCGCTATCCTATTCCATGGATTTATGATTTATTCTATCAACTGAAGGGTGCAAGTTGGTTCTCAAAGATCAACTTGCGGTCAGGATATCATCAGATGCGTGTAAAGGATGAGGATATCCCGAAGACTGCTTTCCGTTGTTGTCATGGGAATTATGAGTTCATTGTAATGCCATTCGGCATGATGAATGCTCCAACTGTGTTCATGGGATTGATGAATACTGTGTTCTGTGAGTTCCTGAACAAGTTCATGGTGGTTTTCATTGATGATATCCTTTTGTACTCCACATCTTATGAGAAGCATGAAGAGAATATACACGCCGTTTTGAGAGTTCTTCATCAACATTAGTTGTTTGGGAAGTTTTTGAAGTGTGAGTTTTGGGACCGAGAATTCCGTTTCTTGGGGAATTTTATGTATTAGTAGGGAGTAGATATGGATTCATCGAAGATAGAATCTATTGTGTCTTGGGAATCCCCCAAGACAGTGTTGGAGGTGTGAAGTTTCCTTGGTCTCACAGGCTACTACAGGAGGTTCATAGATGATTTCTCATGAGTTGTGACTCCTCTGACATCTTTGACGAGGAAGGATTAGGAATTCATATGGAATGATCAATGTCAGGAAACTTTCGAGTATCTAAAGGAGAAGTTATTAAGTGATCTAGTTCTTTGTCTTCTAGCAGAGGGAGTTCAGTTTGATGTTTTCTGCGATGCTTTGCATCTGGGTTTAGGTTGTGTTCTAATGCAGTACAGATCAGTTGTTTCTTATGGGTCTCGAAAATTTCATCCCCATGAACGTAACTATGCCACCCATGATCTTGAGTTGGAATCCATGGTGTTTGCTCTGAAGTTGTGGAGAAATTACCTCATTGGTGAGCGTTTTGTGGTTTTCACCGATCATAAGAGTTTGAGGTATGTTTTCTCCCAACATGACTTGAACTTATGAAAAAATTTATGGGTGGAGTTCTTACAGAAATATGACTTCAAGATATCATATAAACCTAGAAAGGGGAATGTTGTAGATGATGCGCTGATTCAAAAGTCATGTAGTGATGCTGTGCGTGAATCTGGTTATTCCTGGAGAGTAATGGAAGAGATGTCAGTATTACATCTTGATATAGAAGAAGTTGAGGGTAGAGGTTGTCTTTTTTAGATGAAGGTACAGTAATCCCTGATGTAGAAGGTGAAAGAGTCCTAGTTAGGGGATATAGAGGTGGAGGTCTGGAGAGACTGATTTGTTTGTGGTGACGCCCCTGATGGTTGGTTAGAGGATGAACAACACCGAGTGTTGTATCACAGAAGGCTTTTTTTCCTTTTATGATGCATGAGATGGTTATCAGATAGTTTCATTGTTCTCCTTTAGCGGTGCATCCTGGCATGACAAAGATGTATCAAGCCTTGAGGAGCCAGTTTTGGTGGCTGGGGCTGAAGCATGCAATTATGGAGTTTGTGTCTCGATGTTTGGTCTTGCAGAAGGTAAAGGATGAACACTGTGTTCCTGGTGGTCTTTTCCAGCCATTAGAGATTCCTCAGTGGAAGTGGGAGGACATCTCAATGGAATTTGTTACTGGTTTACCTTGAGCTCTGGGAGGACATGATTCTATTTGTGTAGTAGTGGATTGTTTAACAAAATCAGCCCACTTCATAGCGATCAAGGAGTCGAGCTTAGTAGAAGTTTTGTCAAGGCAGTATTTGGAGGAGGTGGTGAGACTTCATGGATTCTCAAGGATGATAATTTTTGATTGTGATCCTCGTTTTACCTCCAGGGTGTGGAGAGGTCTCCAACATGCTTTCGGTTATCAACTATGCCTTAACACTACTTTTCATCCTCAAACGGATGGTCAGACAGATCGAACTATCCAGACTCTTGAAGACATGTTATGCTCTTGTGTTCTTGATTTTTGAGGTTCATAGATGAGGCACTTACCCTTGGTAAATTTCACTTAAAATAATATTTTTCACTCCACCATCGGTATGGCACCATTTGAATCCTTGTATGGCCGACCTTGATGTTCTCCGTTGTGATGGACTGGGGTCAGAGAGTCAGCAATTCTCAAACCAAAAATAGTGTGGAATATAACAGAGATGGTTTAGGTGATTCGTGAGAGGATGAAGACATTGTAAGATCGTCAGAAATCATATTTTGATCAAATTAGGAGACCCTTAGAGTTTAATGTTGGGGATAATGTGTTTATGAAGGTAACTCCCCGTAGTGGGCAGTGAAGGTTTGGTCGTGGGAGTAAACTTTCTCCTCAGTTTATTGGGCCTTTTGAAGTGTTATCTCATGTTGGAGTTGTGGCATATCGATTAGCAATTCCCCTGCAGACGAGTTAGATACATGATGTTTTCCATCTATCACAGCTCCGTTGTTATCTTCATGATGACTATCATGTCATCGATTGGGGAGAGATCGATGTTTATGATGATGGGACCTTTGAGGAGTGACCTGTGGAGATCCAAGACCGCAGGGATAAGGTGTTGTGTGGGTGTTCTATCCCCTTGTTTCGTGTCTTGTGGCGACACGGTGGCATGGATGAGATTACCTGGGAACATGAGTCAAGGATACGTGATTAGTACCCAGAGTTGTTTGATATTTAACTCTTTTCATGTATCGATGTATCCTTTGTGGTTATAAACCTTTCATGTTTATGAGATGGCTCCCTTTGTTGATTTTGTGGCTTTCTCTCTTTTGAGAGGTATCTCGATGGGTGGTTGTTCAGACCCCTTTCATTTTCACTTTAGGTGGGTTTTGAATTCTCGAGAATAAGAATGTTTTGAGAGGTATCTGATGTAATATATCAGACCACTCTGGTCCATTCCTTTGTGAAAATATGGTGTTTGAGGTGTCCTGGGAGGTCAAGGTGACTTATCCCCAACACTTTGCCAATTCTTCCCTTTCTATGAATAGTAGCATCGGTGACCCTCGGTGAACAGTTCCAACGGTAGACCATTGTGAACAATGAAATGGTGACCTTCTGTGAACAGTTCCAATGGTAGACCATTTTGAACAGTGCAACGGTAACCTTAGGTGAACAGTTTCAACATTAAACTTCTGTGAATGGTGAAATGATAACCTTAGGTGAACAGTGTCAACATTAACCTTCTGTAAATAGTGCAACGATAACCTTAGGTGAACAGTGTCAACATTAACCTTCTTTGAACAGTACAACGGTAACCTTAGGTGAACAGTGTCAACATTAACCTTATGTGAATAGTGAAATGGTAATCTTAGGTGAACAGTGTCAACATTAACCTTATGTGATCAGTTCCAATGGTAGACCATTATAAATAGTGCAACGGTAACCTTAGGTGAACAGTGTCAACATTAACCTTCTGTGAATAGTGCAATGGTAACCTTAGATGAATAGTGTTTCCAAAACGGTGAGGTTCCAACGGTGAGGTTCATGAACAATGTTTCTAGAACAGTGGGGTTCCAACAGTGAGGTTTATAAACAGTGTTTCCAGAACAGTGAGGTTCTAATCGTGATGTTCATGAACAGTGTTTCCAGAACAGTGAGGTTCCAACGGTGAGGTTTCAATGGTGAGGTTAATGAACAGTGTTTCCAGAATGGTGAGGTTTCAACAGTGAGGTTCATGAATAGTGTTTCCAGAATGGTGAGGTTCATGAATAGTGTTTCCAGAACGGTGAGGTTCTAATGGTGAAAAATGTTTCTAGCTTCCTACTGTTTCACCCCTTTGACATTTACTTTGACATAAAATGAATTTAAAGCCTCATTTTAAGGACTCTAAGGCCGATTCAAAGGCCATAACTCCTATATTAATTATCCCTAAGGCTTAGGATGTTTTTACTTGGTCAAACAGTGTGGTTTAATGTGATCCTCTTTTAATGGGAAATTAAGCGTATCTTAAACTGTCGCTCCGTTAAATCTTCTATAGGGATGGGATATCTTCCTCCCTAATTATTTATCCTTGTTCTCAGGTTTGAGATGGTCGAACATCCCATTCCTTCTCATAGGAGTTTCATAATCAAACTTTCCTCCTTGGATTTGTTCCGCTCTGTTTTGATGAAACCAAGCTGTATCAATCAATCTTCGATATAAGGTATGTTTTATCACCATTATTTTAGGGTTCATCTTCACCTGTTTCTCCTTCCATATTATAGCATGTGATATCCATGCTTCTAATGGAGTTTTCTTGGGTTTTAGTTGGTCTGGTCGTACCATGGAATCCTCAGGTGGATGCAGTTGTCGCGAGAGGAGGATCGTGACCCATTGTGTGAACTGTTCTCATATAAATAAAGTCAAGAACCATTTGAGGTAGGGGATTCGTTGCTTTTCTCTTCTTTTATGCTCAACTGTATAGTTAGCATGTTTTATCCCATTGGATGACAATGGAATTGACATAATAAATATTTGAACTGGATAAATAAATTGATATCGATCGTATGTTATTGCCTCTTGTTTTTTCTAGATAGTGTGATATCTATGCTTGCTTTGTTTAGCTATTTGTTCTTGATGGAAATAGGTAATGAACATAAACAACAATTAATTGATAATTTTTTGGTTAAAAGATAAAGAGGCATGTAAATGAATCTTGTTCTCCTTGTTGTAATTTTATGTTAACAAATTGGCGCAGTAAGCATGTTTAATTATTTTTTTGATATCTTAGTGATTAGGTTTTCCAAATTTGGAACCTATGAATAATAAATCGGTTAATTCAAGATGGATTAAAGAACTGATTGTTTGAAAATTCCTTGAAGGGTTCTGAGTTACCCTCTTGATTTTTTAAGGTCCAAGAGCCCAATTATTAAGATGTTTTTTTCCTGTTGCTTATGTTGTGATGTGAGCCTAGATGGCTGTTGTGGTATGTGGGGGCATGAAGACCTTTGGTTGTGGTAGCAGATGATGCCTAGAGTGGCGAGATGCATCGATTTATGCATGTGGGTGTCGGGGAGGACACCAGGGATGATGGACCATGATGAATGTGATTGTTGGATGCTTTCTCATTCTTACTGGTTGATTATCTACTTTACTTTTCCCCACTACTCAAGGAAACTGGTCATGCTTCCCCTTCTTCCGAAAGAGGTGAAGACATGTGGGTATGCCACATGCTTTCTGTGTTTAGCTTCTCAAGGGAGGATGGGTCTACGCTCTTGCTATAGGCGGCAAAGACTCGACGGGTAGTACATCTACTCACCGTGTTGAGCCCTCTTGTGTTTAGTAGCATAGAATGTTTTTATAGAATGCCTGGGAATATGGGAAAGTAATTATGTAATGAATAATTGAATAAATTATGTTAACCCTTGGGGTTGGAGTTGTTGGAACATAATGACGAGGTTGTAATTTTAAAGGGACAATGGACTTTGGGTGTGATGCTAATGAAGTTTAATGTGGAATTTTAAATGGTTAACTAATGTTTAAAGAATTAATTAATGTAAAGTGGAACTGATAAAAAGGTAATGAAGTAATATAATAAATATCTTTAAATGGTTGTGTGATTATAGGATACCTAGTCTTAGAAGTGGCAGCCCGGAGTCTGAGAGACGTTAGATGCTGTTGAGTCTAAGACTAGGTTATTCCCATAGTGTGGTTGTGAGATATAGTATATTATGTACTTTTTGTGTTTCTATATGATACTCCACCCTGTCAGTAAATAAAACTGACACCCTAGGGATTCTAAACCCTGGAGGGGTGGGGTGTTTTCCCCAACATTCCAGTGGGAGGATGGATGACTGACTACCCCCTTTGGCCCTACTCTCTTCTCTTGGTAGTTACTTGTGCTAGCAGGCACATTGGTTAGTTTTCCCCATGTATGTGTATAGAGGTATGTAATGGATTGTGGTTATTCACACACATATATTCTGTATATAGTTTTCTATGGACTACTATAGGTGTAACGTGTATAGGCTGTGATGGCTTGAATATCCTTACTCGGTGTATGGGATGTAATGTCTTGAGGTATAATACCCGATGTATGATACACATTATGCGAGCAGTGGTGGCTCTAAAAAACTACCTGGTTAATTTGATTATGTGGATATGGTGGTTTTGTTGCATGAGGTTCATGTTGTGGTGCTTCGCCCAGGTGTCTACGGGCAAGCATTTTTGGAGAGAGATTCTTAGGACGTGTGATGTTGGGGAAAAGTGGAAAACCAGTGGGGAAGTAGTAGCGGGGTACCCTTTATATTATTTATTATATTATATACTATTTTATGCATTACTTGGTGAGAGTATCCATGGTGAGGCTGGCAACATAGTTTACCTGCTTAGGTGATAAGTTAGTTTCACTTGTTGTTCATTGTGCTTTAGCATGCTTTATTTAATTTTGCACGAGAGTATTCAGGGAGGATTCTATTAAGTATACTGTTATACTCACCCTATGTATATATAAACTATTTTTCAGGTCACTCAGAGTAGGTTGGAGATCAATCTAATTTCTACTAGCTTGGGGTTGCAGGAGCTATTCGGGCTTGTGGTTGTTGCTTTTTTATTTTCTTTTGGGTACTTGTAGTTTTTCCCCTTTTAGTTGTAGTAGTTTTTCATGACATTTCATACATGTACTTGGGATTTATTTCATCTTATTGGTTGAATTGGATTTGGTTGGTGCCTATCTTATCTCTCTCTTCTGCATGTGTTCTTTTAGAGGGTAATGCCTCCCATTTGTGTGTTTACTATACCCTCGGTGCTATTCTCCAACCCGAGGCCTACTGGAGGCGAGACTCAGGGGTCATTATCTCCCTTCTGACATTTCCAGCCCAGAAGGGGTACACTTTGTGGGGAGGGGGTCATGACACCTACAATTGGATTCTACAACGCAATGATGGATCACATCAGATCATGACCAAAAATATCAACGACAAGAGATAATTCCATCAAGGTAATTCTTGTTTTTTTAATTAAATTAATTATAACCAACATATGATGATCCTCTCTATGGTTCTGGGACTCCCTTATTTTCTTTCATTCTTCAGTCTATTTCGAAGATACGAAATTTTATTATCATGACGGATCTCAGATTAAACGTCTTTAATGACAAAAATTGAAGTTGGGTTCACCCACCAATGCGCTTCCGCTACACTCGGAACCTACAAGTGGCATCAGAGCAGTCATATCGTTGATTATAATTATTTAGTTTTCTGTTGGTAATTTATGCATTTAATAGTTTAGTTTTTTCAATTCAAGTTAATCATTCTAAAAATATGAATCTTGAGATCTGTTCCTCCTCACTCATTTCTCACTCACCTTATTGAAATGAATTTTTCTTTTAATTTTGATTAAAATAAAACATATGATATTATCTGAAGGTTCCAAAAATTCTTGGCCATACAACACTAGAATACACGGTGTGTATTTGTATGTACACACCATGTAGTCTAGGTTCAATGCATCAAACTGGTCTTCTAAATCAGGTCGTGTATTGGATTATTTTTATGTCTTAAATGATTTAGTGTGTTGACCAGGAACAGGTGGCACACAATTTCTAGATTACACGACGTGTGGTTCACTGAACATGGCATGTAGTTTCTTTGAGTTAGGGTTGGACCGTGTACCCCATACATGGATTTCTCAGATGGAAATCGTGTAACACGGATACTACACGGGCTATGTCCCACTGAACTCTCCATGTACTCTAAAAAATTTCCTAACTACATCTACATTCCATGTCCTCAGGTGTGTACTTAGGATGGATGGTGAACAAAAGTACACGCTGTGTATTCGGAACTACACACTGTATACTCATCCAAATTACACAAATTTATTAAAATTTATTATTATATTATACAAAGCCTTGAGACATGTACCATAGTGTAGGCATAAATATGAGGCACAACATGTGATAGGTGTTATATATATATATGTGTGTTTAATTTAACATCTGCATAATGTTCATTTCTACTCATTGGATAGTTATGAACGAGAATTCATTGGGTTGCCTCCAAGGTACCAGTTACATACAAATATAATTTTAAATGAATTTATTTGTTTAAAATTATGATGGATGAGAATCTCAAGGAAATTAAAAAAAGGGTTTACGATAAAAGGATTGATTAATTAAAGATAATTAATTGATTCGAGCATGATTTATCTTAAACAAGAATTATTAAAGAATTGAATGATAGTTTTATTTATGCGTAAATATCATTGCATGTATGGATGATCATGATCTAGACCAAGACCTTTGTATGTGAATTTTTTCTTTTAATTTTGTTGGCATGTGAGTCTTCTCCTCATTAATACATAGGGCCTACATGACCAAGGTTTATTTTTTGTAAAACCCAATTTTACACCTCATCGGTGTGTGAGATAAAGGCATATGTAATGAATGGACCTCCCAAGCTGGTGGAGGTGGATCAAGTTAGGAGCCAAGGTGAAACCAATCCAAGGAGATACAAAGGTGAACAGGTGGAAATCTATAAACACGAACCTAAAAGGTTTAAGGTGTTTCTCCCCTAGGTCTTGGGTTATTTTATCAACCGCTGGATAAACTAACCAATAGAACTAGCTCATGATCATACCATTTATTTTATTTTTTTCAGTTTCATGGTTTATTTATTGTGGGTGTGTCGTAACGATCACACAATTAATGAATTAAACAAGCATGAAATATGGAACTAAAATAAGACTGGCTTATGCTTAAATATTATATTAGACATGGTTAATCACTTAAGTATATCCCACTTAATATTAAAAAGTGTGTAATAAAAGATAATAAAAGGAAATTTATGTATAAGGATAAAATCCCTCAAATAAAATATTAAGTTGGTATAGCCTTCCATAATCTTGGTTAGAATCGAACCATAGTTCAAAGTGCTTGACCAACTCTAGTCGGGGTGCTTTCAATTATCAAGGAATTCTAATTCAAGGTTTTGGGTTGAATTGACTTGGTTTTTATCAAGGGTTGACTTCCACATCAGGACTTGGTGTGACCAAGAGGCAAAGGTTGAGGAAATCCAAAAATAAAAGGATTTAAGGATTGGGGAGTCCACTCAGTGGATCAAGGAGCTAAAAGTTAATTCAGTTGGCGTTTGGAATGCCTACCTAAAACCCTTCAAGTTTCTTTACCAACCCTAGTTGGGGTAATGCGAAGGCAAATATGGATCCTTTCCACTAGAATATTCAGGAAGCAGAATATTCTGAAGTCAATGGTGAGGGCTATAGGATTTTGATAAAATAGTGGGAAACTAATAAATATTAATTTATTTATTTGTCTCAGTTTTATCATGATAAAGTACTAAAACTTTGCTCATATTAATTTGTAGAAACATCAAGAAAAATTACTTCAAACATATCATTGTGAAACATACTCGAGAAGGAAAACCTTCTCACCGGCACCAATTTCTAGGAATGGCAGAGGTGTTTACACGTCATCCTTCGCCACGAGAGGAAATTGTACGTACTGGAGGAGCCTATTCTAGTTGTGCCTGGAAAAGAGGCTAGTGATGAGGAACTATCTATCTATATGAAGAATATAGATGATGCCACATATGTCCAATATTTCATGCTATCGGCCATGTCTAATGAGTTCTTAAAGCAACATGAAAACATGGATACGTATAGCATGATGTCTCACCTTAAGGATCTCTATCAAGAGAAGGAGAGACAGGAGAGATATGAGATCTCGAATTCTTTGTTCACAACTAATATTGGAGAGTCTGTGCCATCTAGGCCTCATGCAGTCAAGCTTATTGGCTACATTGAATGCCATGACATCTTAGAGATTAATTTCTAGGATGAGTTGCATACAGATCTCATCCTATCATCACTTCCCAATACCTTCTCTAGCTTTATTATCAAAAAAACATAAGAAAAAATGATAAAAGTCTATCAGAACTTATGACCTTAATTTTCTAGGTAGATAAGGACATGGGGCATGACAAACCCGCAGTACTTATGGTGAATAAAAAAAGTAAGGACAAGGTAAAGGGGCCAAGGAATCATAAACAACTTGAATTCCCTGAGCACCATCCTTCCAAGAAGGGTAAGATCTAAAGGCAAGGTGAGAAACAAGAGGTGGTATGTTTTTCATGTGGCAAGAAAGGCCACTGGAAGAGGAACTGAATCCAGAGGCATGGGGACACTAAAGGTGCATTTGTTATTGAGTGTAATCTTTCCATTTCTACACATTGGGTATTAGATACATCTTGTGGGGCTCACATCTATATTTAAATGTAGTAACCAAGTAGATTTAGAAAGATTTCCAGAGGAGAGGTGGATCTTTGAGTTTCCAATGGCGTGAGGTTGGCTACATAGTCCATTGGTGATTACCATCTCTCATTTCCAACTGGGATGATTTTGGTTTTACATAACTATTATTATGTTCCTAGTGTTACCAAAAACATAATTTCTGTATCATGTTTGGAAATGGATGGATTTATTTTCAAGTTTGGAAATAAGGGTTGCTTATTTTATAAGAACAAAGTATTTTATGGTATGGAGCATTTAAATAATGGTTTGTATGTATTAAATTATGAAAACCAAGTGTTAGAAATCGATAACGAAACAAACTCACATGACTCATACATCACCTAGTTGTGGCATCACCATCTCGGTCATGTAAACGAGAAGCGATTGAAAAAGATCTTCCAATATGTCTATTTAGACTCTCCTGAGATAAAACCACTTGATAGATGTCATGCTTGTCTACTAGATAAAATGACCAAGACACCTTTCATTGGAAGGGGTGAAAGGGCCATGAAGCTTCTAGGATTGGTGCCCATGGATGTGTGTAGACCATTTCCAGTAGAAGCTAGAGGTGGATATTATTACTTCATTACTTTTACTGATGATTTAAGTAGATATGGCTATGTCTACTTAATGAGATATAAGTCAGAGTACTTAGAGAAATTTAAGGAATTCAAGAATGAAGTATAGAATCATATTGGTAAGAAGATAAAGAAAATTCAATCAGATCGATGTGGAGAATATCTTAACCAATAGTTCATCGATCTTCTATGGAAGTGTGGGATTCTATCTCATATCACTCCTCCTTATACACCACAGTGGAATGGTGTTAGTGAAAGGAGGAACCACACCTTGTTGGACATGGTGAGGTCTATGATGAGTCATGCAGATCTTATATTATCCTTTTGGGGATATGCATTACAAACTACAACATACACATTAAACCGATTACCAACTAAGGTGGAAAAAGAAATTCCCTCCGAGTTATGGAATGGAAAGAAACCCATTTTGTTGCACACATGTGTATGGGGATGAGAGGTGTTTGTTAAGGCCTTCTCAGGCAACAAACTAGCACCCCAGAGCATGAGGTGTATATTTATAGGATATCCCAAGGAAACAAAAGGATATTACCTATATAACCCTTCAGACAAGAAAGTGACTGTTGCTAGACAAGCCATATTTTTTGAGAGGGAGCACATCCTCAAAAAGGATAGTGGGAGCAAGATCAACTTCGACGAAGTTGATGCTCAAGATACACAGTAGTTGGTACAAGAACAAGTTCCACAGGTCCCCATAGAAGAGGTTCTAGAAACACAAGTACTGCATAGGAGCTCAAGAGAGGTAAGGGAACCAGAGAGATTTGGTTTCCTAGTCACTGAGGATGGTGAATCATTATTGTTGGACAATGATGAACCTCACTCCTATAAGGAATCAGTAGAAATATTAGAAGCTGCAAGATGGATAAAAGCTATGAATTCAGAGATGGATTCCATGTATCATAACCAATTTTGGATTTTGGTCTATGAGCCAGTTGATGTAAAGCCTGTTGGATGCAAATGGGTATTCAAGAGAAAAATGGACATGGAAGGTCAAGTTAGCACTTATAAATCAAGGCTAGTGGATAAAGGATTCAGAGAACGTCAAGGAATTGACTATGATGAAACCTTCTCGCCAGTTTCCATGTTTAAATCCATAAGAATCATACTTTCCATAATAGCTTACCATGACTATGATATTTGGAAAATGCATGTCAAAATAACATTCCTTAACGGGAACCTTCAGGAATATGTCTATATGACACAACTAGAAGGGTTTGTGACACTAGGTGAAGCCAAATGGGTTTGAAAGTTACATAAATCCATTTATGGATTAAATCAAGCATCATGGTCATGGAACATTCAATTTGATGAATCCATAAAGAAATTTAGTTTCATTAAGAACAAATGTGATCCATGTGTTTATAAGTGGTTTAATGGGAATGTAGTCATTATCCTAGTAGTACATGTTGATGGCATATTACTTATTGGAAATGATCTACCATTCTTACAGTTAGTTAAGGACTAGTTGAACAAGTGTTTCTCCATGAAGGATTTGGGTTAAGCAACCTATATTCTAGGGATCAATATCATTCATGATAGATCCAAGAGGATTCTTGGACTAAGTCAAGGTATATACATTGACCAGTTACTACAGAGATTTAGTATGGAACAATCTAAAAGGGGATTGGTTCCAGTGTCACATGACCTACATCTTTCTAAGAAAATGTGTCCCTAGATACAACAGTAGAAAGATAGAATGAGTAAGACCCCATACGCTTCAGCTATAGGATCCATCATGTATGCCATGTTATGTACCAGGACTGATGTGGCCTATGCACTAAACATGGTAGACATATATCAAGCAGATCCAGGAGAACAACATTGGACTGCTATTAAGACAATCCTTAAGTATTTGAGAAGAACTAAGGATATGTTACTTGTGTATGGAGGAGACGAGGATCTTGTCATTAGAGGGTATGCTGATGCTAGATTTTAGACATATCAGAACGATCTGAAGTCGCAATCTGGATATGTTTTCTATCCCAATAGAGGAGATGTGAGCTAGAAGAGTTCAAATAACCCATTTGTCGTCGATTCTATAGAAGAGTCCGAATATATAGCAACTTCTGATACAGCCAAGGAAACCATCTGGATTCAGAACTCTGTATAGAATATTGATGTGGTGCCTAGAAGTAAATATCCTATCACATTATATTGTGATACTACCGTAGTGGTGGCTCTTTCAAAAGAACCAAGGTCACATCAACAGACAAAGCACATACTCTGGAAGTATCACCTCTTGAGGGATTTCTATCAAAGGGGTAAAGTTGCAGTGAGAAGAGTGTCTACAAAAGAGAATGTGGCAGACCCCATGACTAAAGGCCTATCTCTGCATAAGCATAAATATCATGCGAGAGCTAGTGGGTTAAAGGTTTTTAGTAGTTAGATCTAGTCCAAGTGGGAGTCTGTTGGAGTCGGTGGACTTGAACCAACTACTTTTTACTTTATTCATTAATAAATACCTTATCACATCTTGTTTGTTCTTATGCATGACAATGCATGTGATAATTTTCTAAGAATATCCATTGCATTAAAGGGTCATAGTAGATCCTTGCTCTGATGAGAACCCGAAAGTTCCATAACACTGTTATTAAATATATGTTCTATGACTGGATGATGTTATTTGAGGGACACAAATAATACAAGCCATTAGGGGTTAGGACTCATAAAACATTGAGGCACCTTCTCATGGTGTGAACCCTTGGTAATATCCAGAAGGATATTATGAGAACGAGGCCCACCAGTAGGAAATCCACATTTCATAGTGTCATTGGATGTTTCTATCTACGGACATGTGTATTGGTACTTATACTTTAAGATTATTATTAATGGGTATTACAACTCGCGTACTTAGATGTATTGGAGAAAACTGTGATGACACACTATTCATAGTGAGGTAGGATATGTTGGGTGCATCATGAGTAATACTGCATTAATAGATAATGTGAGAAAGGATTTGCCCCTTCTGTTCCATAACAAAAGTAGATATCTCAGGCCCTTTGATGGAATTGATATAGCCTAAATAAATCCATGGACATGGTAAAGAATGGGTGAGTTTAATTTCTGAAAGTCAAATAATGAATAATTGATTACATGGGTTGATGAAACTAGCATGTAACCCGCTTCATTCAAGATATTGAGACAAAAGGATTACATTTCACGGTAAGCATTCGTAGGAGGTGACACATCATTGCAGTGTTAACTTCTTTCTCTATGGGTGCCTTGGTGTGTTTCTAGATGCTAACCTTGGAATTTAGGCAGGCTCTACCTAATTCCACTAAGAAAGAGGCCTAGAGGGTCACACATTAAGTGTGTTCAATTATCTCAGTTAAATATTAATTTAACAAGTTGAATAAAGATTATTCTCGATTGTGGTTTAATAATTTTTTAAGGATGCCTCATCGCATTTATTTAGACACTAGTTATTCGAGAGAATATATTGTGGGTGAAATAATATATTTATTAGAGAGTAATGTAGTGATATTTATTTTAGAAATAAATAGCCATTATTCAAGGTCTAATAAATGTGGTGGAGGAAATAAAGAGAATGGAAAAACAAAAGTACATGTCATGTATATTAATATATACACCATGTATTTTTTCTGGGAATTTATGAGAAATAATATTATTTATTTAATTAAATAATATTAGGTGTAATTCACTGGGTGCATGTCAAGTAATAATAATAGTCAACTGTTATTATTATACATGGGGTATTGATAAGAATTAAATGAAATAAATAAATTCTTTAGAGTAATTAATTAATTTTATTATTCTAAGTAATTAAAATCCCAATTATATAATTCTCATTAGCCTATCCATTTTTGGTGGTTGTGGATAATGAATCTAGAGAAATCTCTCAAGCCAAGAGAGAATTATTTTCTTCCAAGAATTCTCTCAAGCTACGAGAGAGAGATCCTTCTCCACCGGATCAAGGCGATCGAAGGCAGACATTGCAAGCAAAGGTTCTTCTGTTCTAGCACCCAGAGATACCTTCGGTGACATCCAAAGATATGTGGAACACGTATGGATCACCACTAGAGGAATCCTACACTTTGATTCTACGACGTAACGACAGATCACATCAGATCGTGATCGGAAACATCAACAGAGAGAGAGAGAATTCCATCAAGGTAATTCTTGTTTTTTTTAATTAAATTAATTATAACCAACATATAATGATCCTATATATGGTTCTGGGACTCCCTTATTTTCTTTCATTCTTTGTTCTATTCTGAAGATCCATCATTTTATTATCGTGATGGATCTCGGATTAAATGTCGTTAATGGAAAAAATTAAAGCTAGGTACACCCATCAACGCGCTTCTGTTGCACCTGAAACCTACAAAAATGAAGTGGGATTCTACATACATTCAAACACCATGTAATATTCTCACACATTTTTAAACAAATTCAATTCCACTTCAAGTATTCTAGTTTATTAATGAAATATGATATATTTTATAAATTTATAATTGTAATAACCATAATTTCCATCATTACTTTATTTTGGACACTGTATAAACTTTGATAAAAATAAGTAATCTATTTTGATATATGATTTCATAGTGAAATATTATTATATATACCTTAATACTTATCTATTTTGAGAAATATATAGGATTATTATGCTCAACTATTGTCCTCATACCATGATTTTGATGATTTTTAAACATCAACCTATCATAAAAAAATTCTATTTAAAACACAATAAAAAACATCTAACTTGAATTTCATTTGTAAAATGTTGAATGAAGTGTATTAAAAATTGATAAAGGAAATCATGTGTGGTCAATTTGTTGGACATATATAATTTGGATCTAAAAAATAAATCTTCAGAGTATCCAAATTGATTGTAATAAGCATCCAATGCTTCCTAAAAAACAAAAATGGAATAATTAATGAAAAAATGAAAAAATATTTTATATGATTATATTGTAGAGTTTTAACCCTATATTATAGGTATTAAGAAGAGTCTATCATCAGTTAGTTTCTTTTCAAATATTTTGGATACTTCCACCACTTTTAATTAAATTTCATTACATTTCAATGCTTCTTTTTTTATAAAAGTGTCATGAGAAAAAATGAGTTCAAATTTTTATTCATAGGGTTATAACTTTATGTAGTAGTGATATGTAGGCCTGTAGAAAATATGAATAATATTTAACTATAATTAACATAGTAGATCAATTATTAAAAAAAAAGATTATGAAAATATACCTTATGTGTACATTCACAACTGAGGCTCCCAATCATTTATGCTTGATAATTTTATTTACATTATCAAGACCAATCATGTATGGAATGGACTCTTTGAATATTTTTTCTTAAAATTCAATGTAGGTCATATTTTTATCTTTGAATGTCATATATGCATGAAATTGTAATATTAGTGAATGTGATAGTTTAATTAGCGGGATGAAGACACTCAAAGAATATTTTTTTTGATGTATTGGTTGATTCTATAGATTTTTTTATTTGAAATTCTATTTCCCCTTATTTTTCTTTGTCTATAATAACATTCCTCAGTTCAAACCTTTTTTTCATTATTTTTTAATGTTTTTTCAAAAAAAAAATTATTGTAAAGGGCATACCTCATTATCGACATGTATCTTTATAATATTAAATGGCCACACTATGGAAGTTCCAATATAAAGTTCAACCATGTGAAAATTTATATCATCAAGGGGAATAGGTAGATCGATAATTAGATCATGCACTACAAAAAAATCGCCGTTTAGTGACGGTTTTGTAGCGGAGGTTCCTAGAACCGCTGCTAAACCTTTTTAAAAAAATGTTTCACAGCGGTTTATAGCAAACCACTGTGAAACATTTTTTTAACAGCCCTGGCCCTTCCCCCCCATCCCAACCCTCCTCTTTCTCACCCAACGACCACGATTCCCCCGGCCCTCCGCTTCCCCCATGACCCCAGCCCCCCGCGACCCCTATAAGGCCCCGACCTTAAACATTACTTAATATTGAATTAAATGAATAATTCACATTGAGGATCTTTTCCGGTTTAGAGTTTTAGAGAATTAGGAAATAACTATTACATCTCAAAAGTTTACAAAGTAGACACTTCTACATAGTTTCCTCTTTTTTTTACAAAACATGAACTCTTGAAAAAAAAGAGTCATGTCTAGTTCCATGTTTAATACAACATGACTTTTCCTTGATCCCATCCTTGACCCTATTCCACATTATGTCATGTGAAAAACATTTCAAAAAAAACTTGGGATGAGCATAAAAATCCCAGTAAGGGATACATAAAGAAGGAAAACTGTTAGTTTTTCAAAACAATAAGTAAACCATGAATACTTTATCAAAGTAATAATTTTAACCTTTATGAAGTAGTAAAAAATATTCACTGAATAAAATATCATTACTTACCCTTTTGTAACCAAAATATTACCATAAAACCCATATAAAGAACACATAACATATAAAGGTAACTTGGGACATAAACATACTTAAATGGAATAACAATACAGTCGACTTCCACACATATCACTAAATGGAATAGCCACACGGCCGACTTCCATACCCAATGCATTGGAGGTTATAACGTAACCACCCGTCCTGGTATTCATGGCACCACCTGTCATATGGTTTATCATGTAACCACCCGTCAAATGTCCAAGTACCATTATAAAATCACAAGACATAAAACAAATATAATGGAAAGAAAACTTTTCCACATTTCGATCACAATATATCACTTAAATACATTGACATAAAAAATCCATTATAAAAACCATTTTCAATACCAAATTACATAAAAGAGTATATGGTATTTATTTTATTTTAAAAACATTACGGCTTGTTGAGGAAGCCAAATACCAAATTATACTCACGGCGGCAGAAAAGATCGTTGTCACTACGTACGTTAAAAGAAAAATTCCTTTTTGTCATTTAGTAAATCACTTCGTAGAAAAAGATTCCTTTTGTATAAAATTAAATGTAAAAGGGGTTTATACACCATATAAAAGAAAGTATTATATTAGAACAAAATATTTCTCAATGAAAGGAGATTGAGACGAAGTCCCTTACCTTGTGTCTGACGTGACTCGATTGCTCTTTAATCTCCTGAATAATAAAATAAAGTTAATTTATACTTTATTAAGAACCTTTTTCAAGTTTATTATTCCTTTTATATAAATTATTGTCATGTTATAAATATTATGTAATCATTTAAGTTAATAAAGTTCATTTTGTCGATATTTGGTACTTAAGTCAAAAATGGACTTCTTACAATTACATGTTGTTCATGTGGTCAAAGTTTCATTATATCCATAATGATATTCATGATTTGGATATCATATATATCATATATATCCAGCATATACATGTATTTATAATAGTACATAACATTTAGAGGTAAGAAATGAAATGCACTGTTCATGGAGACGGTAAGCCGTACGTACGCATGAACGCTACTTTCATTTCTATTTCATATTTAATGGAGTGAAATAATAATTATATTAAGGTATATTATAATTACAGTATAATATCATATATAATATCATTAAATCCATCCTTTATATGTCCCACATATGGCATTAACGAATCAAATCACATTGAGGGGGCGGTAGTCCGCACTTCCTAAAATGAAGATATCGCGTTTACCCATAATGGAAACCATAAAGGTATGACATAAATTAAAAATAAAGAAGCATAATGAAAAAATAAAAAAAAACATATCATATATAAATATAGTGAAATCTTAATGGCCACCATGAAATGTTTTAAAAGAAGATTGAACAATCATCGTTTCGTGAGGCAGAAATTTTCCAACCACAGAAACAATATTTTCTTTAACCATTAGACGAAGGTGTGTGTAAGTGTAGCTCGAATACTTCTCATAAAAATATAATAGTATATTTAAGATACTGGTTTTGTTACAAAAGAAAGGAATAGAAATAATTTAGGGGGTTGGAGAAGCAAAATAAAACAAAAGAACACAAGTGAAGACATTACCTTTAAATCGGGTAACTCCTCTTAGTTTGAACTAAAAGGGTTTCTTGAAGAGATTTCTGCCTAAGGTAAGGATTCTAGGATGAGGAGAGGGATTTGGAGAGATAAAATGAGCATATCTTGGTCGAGCCAAAGGTTTGAGAGGTGTGGGTAAGGTGGTAGAGGTGGGGGCCTTTTATAAGAGGAGAGGAGGGGCACTCTTGGAAAGTCCTGAAAAGATACTTTATTATATAATGAGTTTTGGATTTTAAAGGTCCCAAAACTATATATTTCTAGGATAAGGTGATAAGGGTTATAAATACACCCACACAATAGGTTTTTGACAAGTTTAGGTCTTATATTTTACATTGTCGTTTCATTTTATTTAAATTGTTAATTAATGAGGTAATCGCTGCATCATCATGGTGTCATAAATAATTTAATTTATTTAATATCTAAAAATTATAAAAAAATATCATGATGTAGGAAATATTTTTATATTTCTAATGACTATTTATTGTCAAAAATATGACTTGTATAACCCCATTTAAAAATTGTTTTATTAAAACAATACATGTTTGTGACATTTTTATTTTAACTTTAAATAAAAAGTTATTAATGTCATTTTCTTACCCAAGTGGCTCCATGGGGTCCCCAAGTTGACCCATGGATTGTCTCGGTCGGCCATTACACATCCAATAAGGGTAGGACATGTGTCAAGGTAATTTTATATTATTAAAACATTATTTTTATCTTAAATTACACTAATTTACTCTAATCATGATTAATAAAACTTAAAAGTTACTATTCACCAAAAAATTATTTTAATCCCATTGAACCACATTTTACTTCCAAATGAAAACCATGTATGTTGGATTTTTGAAATTCAATTCACAGAAGTGGTAATGTTTCATTTAAACGAAAAATCAGTTTTTTAACAACCACTTAGCGGTTTCACTATTCATCAAAAATTGAAGCTTTTCAGAAAAATACCAAAAATCCACCCTAAGCTATATTTGATATTCAGAATTCAAAAATGATGTCTATTTTACAAAATTCAAAACATATAAGTTACATTAATTAATTTAATAATTAATTACAGTTGTCAAAACAAATAGCATGTTTTTATGAAACAAAATATATCAAAAGATTGACACTAGTTTAAGTCCAATTTCAAAGTGAAATTAATTCTAATGACCACCATTGGATTAAATGGTAAAAATATATTCTAATTTCACTTTAAAAACAATTCAAAAGATAATATAATCATATATATAAATTATATTAAAAAGAGGTTTTGAATTAAAATACAACATTTTTCACTATTCATTAAAAAATGAACTTTATCGGAAAAATAACAAAAATTTACACAAAGTAAATTTTGATGTCCCGGTTATAAAGAAGAATTTTATTTGGTCTAATAACATGTATATGAGTTACCAAAACTATATTTAAAGAGGGTTCACCATCAAAAGGTGATAAGTCGACCTTTTAGTGAATATTAAAGTATCTATGCCTAGAATTGAATTCTTTTCTTATTTTAAGCCTTTATATTTTATTGGATAAATGTAAAAACATTTAACAAATAGATATAATCATATTTTAGTTATTTCTATTCATTCCTTCCAATACAACGACTACGTGTTAACTACCATTTAAAATAATATTATTATATTACTAGTGTGTAACGTAAGATTTCAAGGAAACTCGTTGTTGCGTATCTGGTATGCTATCGAACATAGAAACCCCTTTAAAGTAAAATTAATATTTAATTCGCAAATATTAATAAATATAAAAATGTATTATTCTTTATTTACCTGGTATGTTACATCCTTCCCCACTTTTAGGAATTGCGTCCTCACAATTTTATTCACTTATCAAAATAAGTGGGGGTATTTATCTCTCATAGCATTTTCAGATTCCCATGTTTCCTCTTCAACCATATGGTTTTTCCACAAAACCTTTACCTGGTGAATTACCTTATTCTGCAACACTTGCTCTCTATGGTCAAGAATATGGACTGGTTGTTCTTCATAAGAGAGATTCTCTTCCAACTGAACTACCTCTGGGCTCAAAACATGAGATGGATCTGGCATATACTTTCTCAACATTGAAACATGAAAAACATTGTGTACCTAAGATAAACTCAGAGGTAAATCCACTTGGTAAGCAACTAATCCAAATCTCTCCAGAATTTCATATGGTCCAATGAACTTTGGACTCAGCTTTCCTTTCTTACCAAATTGCATCACATTTTTCCATGGTGAAACTTTGAGAAAAACATGATCACCTACCTTGAAAGATAGATCCTTCCTCCGATTATCTGCATAACTTTTCTACCTACTCTAAGCTGTTCTCATGTGTTTTCGAATCAACTGAACTTTTTCTACCATCTCTTCTACTAATTATGGTCCCATCAGCTTCCTTTCCCCTACTAAATCCCAAAAATCTAGAGTTCGACACCGCTTCCCATATAATGATTCAAATAGATCCATCTGTATATTGGAATGAAAACTGTTATTATATGAAAATTCAACCAAAGAAAGATGTTGGTCCCAACTTCCCTGATAATTCATCGAACAATCACATAGCATATCCTCCAAAGTCTTAATTGTTCATTCTGACTGCCCATCTGATTGAGGATGAAAAGTTTTTCTAAAATTTAATTCAGTATCCAACGACTTCTGAAGCCCTTTAAAAAAGTTAGAAGTAAACCTGGGATCACGATCAGATACAATGGATAGGGGAACTCCATGCAACCTGATTATCTCTTTAACATACAACCGAGCAAGTTTATCTAGAGGCAAAGTATCTCGAATAGGAAGGAAATGAGCAGATTTAGTCAATCGATCAACAATAACCCAGATTGCATTATTACCTCGAGATGTCTTCGGTAATCCCACAACAAAATCTACGGATATATTTTCCCATTTCCACTCTGGCACTGGTAATGACTGAAGCATACCTTTAGGTAACTTCTTCTCTACTTTAACCTACTGACAATTCAAATACTTCATAGTAAAATCGACAATATCTCTTTTCATTCCATACCACCAGTAATACTCCTACAGATCTCTGTACATCTTAGTACTGCCAGGATGAACTGAAAATGAGGAACTATGAGCCTCACATAACAACTCATTCTTCAACTGTTAATCACAAGGCACACATAATCTCTTCCCAAACCTCAAAACACAATCATTATCAATGTTAAATTCAGGTAACATACCCTTCTGAACCAGATCTACCTTTTTCTGCAACCCACTGTCTTTCTTCTGCACTTTCTTAATTCTGTCTGATAGAGATGATCTCACTGACACCTGAAACAAAACAGAAGAACTTCCTGTACTAACAACTTCTATTCCAAATTTCATCAAATAAAAAACCAAAGGATCTCTTTCCAAACGTAGCATGGTTAATGAAGCATTAATTTTTTAACTCAAAGCATCAACCACTTTATTTTCTTTTTCCGGATGGTAATGAATTGTAAAATAATAATCCTTGATTAATTCCAGCCATCTCTTCTGTCTCATGTTCAATTCTTTCTAAGTGAATATATACTTTAAACATTTGTGATCAGTATATATTTCACACTTTACTCCATACAAATGATGCCTCCAAATTTTTAGAGCAAAAACAACAACAGCTAATTCCAAATCATATGTAGGGTAATTTACCTCATGAGTTTTCAACTGACGTGAAGAATAAGCAATTACTTGATCATTCTGCATAAGGAAACAACCAAGTCCCTTCAATGAAGCATCACTGTAGATAACAAACTCACCATTTCTGGAAGGAAGTTCCAAAACTGGAGCATTCACCAATCTTCTTTTCAACTCTTGAAAATAATCATCACATTCTTTTGTCCAGATAAACTTAACACCCTTCCAAGTTAGCTTAGTCATTGAACTAGATAACCATGAAAAATTTTCAACAAACCTCCGGTAATAACCTTCCAAACCAAGAAAACTATGGATCTTGGTTACATTTGTGGGTCTTGGACATTCTTAAACAACTTTTGTTTTAGCAGGATCAATAGTTATGCCATTTTTTAAAACAATGTGACCAAGGAAAGAAATTTGTTGTAACCAAAACTCACACTTGATGAATTTTCCATACAGTTTCTTTTATTTTAAGGTTTGCAAGATAACCCTTAAATGACTTTCATGATCCTCTTTACTTTTAGAAAACACTAAAATATCATCAATGAAAACAACCACAAACTTATCCAAGAACTCATGGAAGATTCTATTCATAAGGTCCATGAATACATCAGGTGCATTGGTTAACCCAAAAGGCATAACTAAAAATTCATAATGGCCATATCTAGTACGAAATATAGTCTTCGGAACGTCTACTTATTTTACTTTCAATAGATGGTACCCCGAAATCAAGTCAATCTTCAAAAAATACTGATCTCCCTAGAGCTGATCAAAAAAATCATCAATATGAGGCAAAGGATACTTGTTCTTAACAGTGATGTTATTCAAGGCTCTATAATCAATGAAAAGTCTCATTGAACCATCTTTCTTTTTAACAAACAAGATAGGTGCACCCCATGGTGACGTTCTAGGTCAAATTAAACCTTTATCTAATAACTCCTGCAATTACTTCTTTAACTCTAAAAGTTCAACTTGAGCCATTCGATAAGGGGGTTTTGAAATTGTCTTAGAATCAGGAACTATGTCAACAATAAATTAAACTTCCCAATCATGAATAATACCAGGAAACTCATCAGAAAAAACATCAAGATACTCATTTACCACTGGCACATCATTAATCTGAATAGTTCCTTTATTCTTAACAATATATGCAAGGTAACATTCATTTACATCTTTTACTAGTTTCTCAACTTCCTGATATGTTATCAAAATCAAGGGTTCATTCTTGTACACAAACTGAAAATATTTCTGAAAAGAAAAAATTTTAGCTCTGCAGTCAATCTTAGCATGATAAACAGAAAGCCAATCCATTCCCAAAATAACATCAAACTCTACTAGAGGAAAAACAATAAGGTTTGCAGGTAGATTATTTCCACACACAAGGATAGGAAGGTTCTTATAATTTCTTTTTGTCTCAACGTTCCCTCTGGGTGTTTTTACCATAAGTTCAGGATTCATATCTTGAGATGGAATTCCCAATTTACTATAAAACTTATCAGAAATGAAAGAATGTGTAGACCCTAAATGAAACAACAGATTGGCATAATCTGAAAAAACAAACAGTGTACCTGATACTACTTCATTCGATGAACCAACATCTGCTAAAGTAGTTGCAAAGGATTTCACCACCCCTTTCTGCTTGTAGTCTGGCTTCTTTCCCCCAGTTGAGTTCTTCGTTAGACACTCATTTGCATAATGAACCATTTCATTACACCAAAAACATCTTACTGCTGTCTTTTCATTTCCTGCTTGATCATCTTCCTTACAATTACGAGCAATATGACTAGACTTACCACACTAAAAGCACTTTCCAGATTTGGATAAACATTCTCCAGGATTCATTTTACCACACTTCTCACCGGATGGATATTTGGTTTTCTTACATCCTTTCTTCTTTGATGAATTCTTCCCATTTGCATGACAACTGGACCTCTTATTCTATTTTTTGTAAAATAACACCTGATCATCGGAAAACTCCATTTCCACCTTCTCTGCACATCGAACAAGTTTTTCATAACTTTTGAACTCACGAGAAGCTAAAGCCCTTCGATACTTTGGCTTTAACCCTGAGTAAAAATGATTGATTTTACTATCAAGACCTCATATAAAATTTGGAGCATACCTTGCTAGTTGAGTGAACTTTGCTTCATAATCAGCCACTGAGTCATCCTCCTGCCTCAATTCTAGGAATTGTTTTTCCATCCTAAGACGAACCACATTAGGAAAATATTTCTCAAGAAACATACCTTTGAATTCGTCCCAGTGAAGATAATCAATCTCTTTACTATACCTGATATTTTTCATCATCGACCACTACTGATCTGATTCACCTTCAAAACAGTAAACAACAAGACTAACCTTTTGATATTCTGAACACCCCATGACCTCAAAAATCTTCTCCAATGCTTTAATCCACGCTTCTTCTAGCACAGGGTCAGATGATCCTCTGAATTATGGGGGATGTTGCCTCATAAAATGTTCCACCACTGACATGTTCCTCTACGGTTGATCTGGCTGATCTCGTGCATGGATACCACCACCATTTATAGCCTAAGTCAACTATTCCATCACTGCAAAAAACTGTTCAGTTCCAATTCTGACCATCTTAGGTTGCTGATTTGGAAGGTTGCCTTCCTCCTGATGTCGTCCCAACATAGCTGCCTTGTTTCCTCTTCGAAAAACCATTCTGAACACAGAAATATCTTAGGCGAAGCAACATGGTAATCTTTAAATTCTATATCATTTCAATAATATCATAAATTAATTTATAAATTTAACAATTTTCTAACTCCTAAAGTTGTCTAAACCGACCTTTGATACCAACTATAAGGCCCCGACTTTAAACATTACTTAATATTGAATTAAATGAATAATTCACATTGAGGATATTTTCTGGTTTAGAGTTTTAGAGAATAGGACATAACTATTACATCTCAAAAGTTTACAAAGTAGACACTTCTACATAGTTTCCTCTTTTTTTTACAAAACATGAACTCTTGAAAAAAGAGAGTCATTTCTAGTTCCATGTTTAAGACATCATGACTTTTCCTTGATCCCATCCTTGACCGTATTCCACATTATGTCCTGTGAAAAAAATTTCAAAAAAAAAACTTGGGATGAGCATAAAAATCTCAGTAAGGGATACACAAAGAAGGAAAACTGTTAGTTTTTCAAAACAACAAGTAAACCATGAATACTTTATCAAAGTAATACTTTTCACATTTATAAAGTAGTAAAAACTCTTCACTAAATAAAAGATCATTACTTACCCTTTTGTAACCAAAATATTACCATAAAACCCATATAAAGAACGCATAACATATAAAGGTAACTGGGGATATAAACATACTTAAATAGAATAACCATACGGCCGACTTCCACACATATCACTAAATGGAATAGCCATACATACGAATTCCATACCCAATGCATTGGAGGTTATAACGTAACCACCCATCCTGGTATTCACGACACCACCCGTCATATGGTTTATCACGTAACCACCTGTCAAATTTCCAAGTACCATTATAAAATCATAATACATAAAACAAATATAATGGAAAGAAAACATTTCCACATTTCGATCACAATATATAACTTAAATATATTGACATAACAAATCCATTACAAAAACCATTTTCAATACCAAAATACATAAAATATTATATGGTATTTATTTCATTTTAAAAACATTACGGCTTTTTGAGGAATCCAAAGACCAAATAATACTCGGGGCGGTGGAAAAGGCCGTTGTCACCACGTACGTTAAAAGAAACATTACTTTTTGTCGTTTAGTAAAACTCTTCGTAGAAAAATTTTCCTTTTGTATAAAATTAAATGTCAAAGGGGTTTATACACCATATAAAATAAAGTCTTGTATTAAAACAAAATATTCCTCAATGAAAGGAGATTGAGACGAAGTCCCTTACCTCGTGTCCAACGTGACTCGATTGCTCTTTAATCTCCTGAATAATAAACTAAAGTTAATTTATACTTGCTTAAGAACCTTTTTCAAGTTTATTATTCCTTTTATATAACATATTTCCATGTTATAAAAATTATTTAATCATTTAAGTTAATAAAGTTCATTTTATCGATATTTGGCACTTAAGTCAAAAATGGACTTCTTACAATTACATGTTGTTCATGTGGTAAAAAGTTCATTATATCCAGAATGATATTCATGATTTGGATATAATATATATCATATATATCCATCATATACATGTATTTATAATAGTACATAACATTTAGAGGTAAGAAATGAAATGCACCGTTCATGGAGACGGTAAGCCGTCTGTACACATGAACGCTACTTTAATTTCTACTTCGTATTTAATGGAGTGAAATCATAATGATATAAAGGTATATTATAATTCCAATATAATATCATATATAATATCATTAAATACATCCTTTATATATCCCACATATGGCATTAATTAATCAAATCACTTTGAGGGGGCGGTAGTCCGCATTTCCTAAAATAGAGATATCGCGTTTACCCATAATGGAAACCATAAAGGTATGCCATAAATTAAAAATAAAGAAGAATAAGGAAAACATAAACATAATATATATCATATATAAATATAGTGACATATTAATGGCCACCATGAAATGTGTTAAAATAAGATTGAACAATCATCGTTTCGTGAGGCAAAAATTCGCCAACCACAGAAACAATATGTTCTTTAACCATTAGACGGAGGTGTGTGTAAGTGTAGCTCGAATAATTATCATAAAAAAATCATAGTATATTTAATATACTGGTTTTGTTACGAAAGAAAGGAATAGAAATAGTTTATGGGGTTGGAGAAGCAAAATAAAACAAAAGAACACAAGTGAAGACATTACCTTTAAATCAGGTAACTCCTCTTGGTTTGAACCAAAAGGGTTTCTTGAAGAGCTTTATGCCTAAGGTAAGGATTATAGAATTATGAGAGGGATGTGGAGAGATAAAATGAGCAGATATTGGTTGATCCAAAGGCTTGATAGGTGTGGGTAAGGTGGTAGAGGTGGGGGCCTTTTATAAGAGGAGAGGAGGGGCACTCTTGGAAAGTCTTGAAAAGATACTTTATTATATAATGAGTTTCGAATTTTAAAGGTCCCAAAATTATATATTTCAAGGATAAGGTGATAAGGGTTCTAAATCCACCCATAAAATAGGTTTTTAACAAGTGTAAGTCTTATATTTTACATTTTCTTTTCATTTTATTTAAATCCTTAATTAATGAGGTAATCGCTGCATCATCATGGTGTCATAAATAATTTAGTTTATTTAATGTCTAAAAATTATAAAAAAATATCACGATGTAGGAAATATTTTTATATTTCTAATGAATATTTATAGTAAAAAATATGACTTGTATAACCCCATGTAAAAATTGTTTTAGTAAAACAATACATGTTTGTGACATTTTTATTTTAACTTTAAATAAAAAGTTATTAATGTCATTTTCTTACCCAAGTGGCTCCATTGGGTCCCCAAGTTGACCCATGGATTTTATTGTTTGGCCATGACACATCCAATAATGGTAGGACATGTTTCAAGGTAATTTCATATTATTAAAACATTATTTTTACCTTAAATTACACTAATTACCTCTAACCGTGATTAATAAAACTTAAAAGTTATTATTCACCAAAAAATTATTTTAATTCAATTGAAACAAATTTTAATTCCTAATGAAAATCATGTATGTATTATTTTTTAAATTCAATTCACAGAATTGGTAATGTTTCATTTAAACGAAAAATCAGTTTTTTAACTACCACTTAGTGGTTTCACTATTCATCAAAAATTGAAGTTTTTCTGAAAAATACCAAAAATTCACTCTAAGATATATTTGATATTTTGAATTAAAAAATGATTTATATTTTACAAAATTCAAAACATATAAGTTTCATTAATTAATTTAATAATTAATTCCCATTTTCAAAACAAATAGCGTGTATTTATGAAACAAAATATATCAAAAGATTGACACTAGTTTAAGTCCAATTTCAAAGTGAAATTAATTACAATGACCACCATTGGATTAAATGGTAAAAATATATTCTAATTGAACTTTAAAACCAATTCAAAAGATAATCCAATCATATAGATAAATTATATTAAAAAGAGGTTTTGAATTAAAATACAACATTTTTCACTATTCATTAAAAAATGAACTTTATCGGAGAAATACCAAAAATTTACACAAAATAAATTTTGATGTCCCAATTATAAAGAAGAATTTTATTTGGTCCAATAAAATGTATATGAGTGACCAAAACTATATTTAAAGAGGGTTCGCCATCAAAAGGCGATAAGTCGACCTTTTAGTGAATATTAGAGTATCTATGCCTAGAATTGAATTCTTTTCTTATTTTAAGACTTTATCTTTTATTGGATAAATGTAAAAACATTTAACAAACATATATAATCATATTTTAGTTATTTATATTCATTCCCGCCAATACAACGACTACGTGTTAACTACCATTTAAAATAATATTATTATATTACTAGTGTGCAACGTAAGATTTCAAGGAAACTCGTTGTTGCGTATCGGGTACGCTATCGAACATAGAAACCCATTTAATGTACAAATAATATTTAATTCAAAAATATTAATAAATACGAGATGTATTATTCTTTATTTACCTGGGATGTTACAACCCCAGTGACCCCGCGACCCCAGCGACCCCGCGACCCCGGTGACCCCGCGACCTTGGTGACCCCGCCCCCTCGCGACCCCGGCGACCTCACAACCCCATCGACCCTGCTTCCACGAAGACCTATACGAACCCTAGGGTTTGATTTCTAATTTTTTTTTGTTTTGATATTAGTTATTTCTTTATTATTATTGTTTCTTATAATAAATTGTAATGTTGTATTTATTGTATTGTATGCAGATGTTTTCGTTTATGATTATTTGTTTTTCTACTTATTGCATGTGATTTTTTATATGTGTTTATTAGTTTTTATTATTAAGTGATTGTTTTTCTATCTGCTTGATTGTTTGTGGTTGTTTGATACTATACTCATGGGTTGTGATGGCTCATGGTTACAATACATGCTTATATTATGGGTTATAATGGATTAAGGTATAACATGTACACATTTCCCTAGGTTGTGATGGATTTAAGGCTATGTAATGTTTTTGGTTGTGATGGCTCGAGGTTATAACATATGTCATTGAGGTAATGATGTTAAAATTTAGTGTATGTTGGGATGGTTAACACTGGTTGAGAGTTGGACTTTCTTGTTATGCTGATGTGATGATGATGAGATGATTGACATAGGTTGAGAGCTGGGATTACCTATTTTATAGCTAATATGATGATGTGACAGTGATGATTGACACATGTTAAGAGTTGGGTTTTCTGTTTTGTCAAAAATATTGATGGTTTCCATATTATGGAAATTTTTGTGAAGTGGCATAATTATTCGATGATGATGTTATAAATATGGAATCTATAAATTATTGTTATAATTACATGGAAATAAAAATCCCTGTTACTTACTTTCTTTTGACAATCCATTGGTTTAATATGATAATACCTTTACAGGTGACATGGTTAAAGATAGAAAATATATAATGTGTTACATTTATTTTTAGCATAACCCATATTCTATTATTGCTTAGTTGTTTCACATATGTCTATTCTGGCACATATATCTTGCATGGATATAGAACTACTTATAAATATATTCCTACTGAGTACTCCCAAGTGTTCACCCCCTCTATAGTGTTCTTGAGTTGTTTTTCTAGACAAATCGATAGAGATTTTAGATGATACTATTTGGGAAGCCAGATTAGATCTTAAGAGGTATTTGTTCATTGTTCTCGGTACATTATATTCATTATTATAAAGATTTTAAGTTGTATGAAATTTTTTATTTATTTTATTATATATATATAAATATATATATTTTAAGTTGATTGGAGGTTCTATTTTTATAATTAGGAAATTAAGAAGGTGATTCCTCTCATACGTGTCACCCCCTCTAATAATTTTCTTGTTTTGATGTTATATAATGTTCATTGATCTTTATTGATTAAATATTTCATCATTCATTTCCATGAACACCACCACTTATCATGCCTCAAGAATATCCCTCACGTGGTTCTTGCCACTCCAAATTAACAATGTGTTGATTTTTGTAAGCATCATAAGGTTTTACCTAAACATTATTTATAATAGATTTATTCAATATTAGAGTTTTATATGAAGACACTATAGAGAACTTAGGTTGGGGTTATTCCAAATTAACAATATGATTTGGTTTTCATGGTAAAGTAGCTACCATGTTGTTAGCACACTGTTTCTCTTTAACAAAGAAACTTCCCCTATCCCAAACACTAGAGGGTTGATATCTAACTCAGGGGCTCATCTTTATTATATTATGTTTCTGTAATGTTACACTATCGTATATATGAATCTCTTTCTCTATTTAGTAGTAACCATGTGTTTTAATTATTTTTATTATTGTGTAGGAACATTGTGATATACATGGATAAAAGCTGGATCACATTACTGAGGAACACACCTCAGTATGTTAAGGGTTTGAATGAGTTTTTAGATTTTTCAATTTCTAATTGATCCATTGAAGGAAGAATAAAATGTTCATGTCCTAAATGTAAATTTAGAACATGGTTGAAGAGAGATGAGGTTTATGAACATTTAATACTGAAGCAATTCACTGGTCAATATTTGTGTTGGATTTGGAATGGAGAATCGAATGTTACAGAAAGATTGATCACTAATGTTAATCCACAAAATAAGGTCCCAATTTCGTCGACAATGGAAAATGAAATGCAAAACCTCATAAATGATGCATTCGGCACTGCAATACACTACTATCAGCATCAAAACATATCAGAACAACCAGAAGAGGGTGCTACAAATTGCAACGTGAAAAGTGATGTTTTTGAGACTGTAACACAGGCAGATCAAGATTGTAACATATCATTAGATCCTCTTCTTGATTCTGTGGAGCCAAATGTAAGAGAAAACTTCACTAAGGAAAATGCGTTTCATGATTTAGTTGACGATGGAAATCAAGAGTTGTATAGTGGGTGTTTGAAATATTCAAAGCTTTCATTTCTGTTGAAGTTGTACTATACCAAATGTCTATGTGGAATTACAAATAAGGAAATGTCCATGATATTGGAATTGATTCGTGATGCATTTCCTGAAGAAAAAATCCTAGAATCTTTTTATGATATAAAAAAAGTTGTTAACAAGCTTGGTCTGAATTATAAAAAAATACATGCGTGTCCCAATGATTATATGATTTATTTGGGAGATGATTCAAGTAGACAGAATTGTAATAAATATTCTTCTTCTAGATGGTAGGAAAAGGGTGATGTTGGAAGTCTAAATGAACATAATTTCATGGAGAAGAAGAAAAGGAACACACCTTCAAAGGTTTTGTGTTACTTTCCTTTGAAGTCTCGATTGCAAAGATTCTTCATGTCATCGAAAACCGCTGAATACATGAAGTGGAATTATGTAGATAATAATAATGATGGGTTAATGAGACATCCACAAGATTCTCAATTTTGGAAGACATTTGATTCAGTACATCTTGATTTCTCAGCTGATCCTAGGAATGTTTGATTGGGATTGGCTGCCGATGGATTCAACCCATTTGGGACTTTGAGTACCAGTTATAGCATTTGTCCAGTTGTTTTGATCCCTTATAATCTGCCTCCTTGGATGTGTATGAAACGAACATCTTTTATCCTTTAGATGATTATTCCTGGAAAACAAATGCCTAGAAATGATATTGATGTATACTTGCAGCCTTTGATTGACGAATTGTAGGAGTTATGAAGCAACATTGTTGAGACATTTGACGCTTATTCTAAAACAATGTTCAAAATGAATGCTGCTTTAATGTGGACCATTAGTGAATTCCCTGGGCTTGGGAATTTATCTGGTTGGAACAATTACACGGGTTTGGCATGTCCCATTTTTAACTTTGATTTTGAGCCCAAATGGCTACCTCATAGTAGAAAATGGTTCTTCTTGTGTCATCAAATATTTCTCGATGCATCTCATAGGTTTTAGCTGAATAGATCAAAATTTAATGGTTACATTGATCGTAGACCACCTACAAAGTTGTTAAATGGTTCTGAAATATTGACACAACTTGAAAATGTTGAAACAGAATCTGGGAAGGTTCATCATTTGAATGAGAGTAGAAAACAGGTCCGAAGTGCATCGTCAAGCGAAACCAGAATGCAACAATAAAAGAAAAAAAGTATATTCTTCAAACTTCTGTATTGGGAATTTAATTTATTGAAACATAATCTTGATGTGATGCATATTGAGAAGAATTTCTGTGACAATTTGATATTCACTTTTCTTAATGATCATGGAAAGTCAAAGGATCATCTCAATGCTCGCAAAGACTTATAAGCAATGAACATAAAACGTGATCTCTAGCCAGATGAGAATGAAAAGTATCCTCTGGCAATTTTTGCAATGAAAAATAGGGATAAAGATACATTCCTTTGAATGTTAAAGAATGTTAAGGTATCTGATGGGTATTCAAGTAACATCTCGAGGTGTGTTGACTTGAATAATCATAAGTTACATGGATTAAAAAGTCACGATTCACATATTTTGTTACAGCAGTTACTACCATTGGCATTGCGTACATTATTACCTGAAAAAATTACTGCTGTTGTACTCCAGTTCTGCACATTTTTTAGACAACTATGTGAGAAATATCTACATCCATTTCAGCTTGACAACCTCCAGGAGAGGTTTGTATTGACACTTTGTACAATGTAGATGATCTTTCCTCCATCGTTTTTTACTGTAATGATACATTTAACTGTGCATTTGGTTGAGGAAGCTAAATTAGAAGTCCCCATTCATTATCGATGGATGTATCCAATTGAGAGGTACTTTATTTATATATTTTTCAGTTAAGTAAACAATTTTTGGTACCTAATTAAATGCATAATTATGTTTATTTTATTTCACAGATATCTTGGGCATTTGAAATCATACGTGAGAAATAAAGCTCAATCAGAAGGCTCTATTGCTGAAGGCTATTTGGCTAAGGAGTGTCTAACCTTTTGTTCTTGATACTTGGATGATATTGAGACAATATTTAATCGAGTTGGATGTGTTGATGACACATCGACTCAATATAAAATACATCAGAAATCCAAAATATTTCCTGCTATTGGCCGATCAGTTGGGAAGACCTCAAACGTGACATTGACTGAATTAGAATTATTACAGGCACATAGATATGTGCTGCTGAATAGTGAAATTGCAGATCCATTTATTGAAGAGTTGAGGATACAAACAAAGAGACGAATGAGAGGACAAACACAAAATTAGAAATATATAACGAAATCTGTTAATAAAGATCTTGTAGAATGGTTTGCACGACGTGTAAGTTCATAAATATTACAATAAATATGAATATTAGTTTGACACATACATTTTGTAAATCTAATAAAGTATATTTCTTTTTTCAGATCATGAATATTGATACTCGAGCAGAGGTGTCAGAATATTTTAAGTTTCTTGCTAGAGGTCATCTAAAACAAGTTAGAAAGTTTGACGCTTATAATGTGAATGGCTTTAGATTTCGTACAGTTGATCGAGAAGTGGGTTTGAAAACACAGAATAGTGATATATTTACATTTACTGAAGTAGAATACTATGGAAAGCTGCATGATATTATTGAATTAAACTACCATATACATTTTTCAGTTGTTTTATTCAAATTCAAATGGGTCGATTTTATCAGAGGTGTTAAAAGAGATTCCTTGCAATTTACTTCTGTGAACTTCTCTCACTTGATGGATATTGGTGATCATGAACTGCATGATCCATATATCTTAGCATCACAAGAAAAACTGGTATATTATGTGAATGATGTTTCTGATGAAGGGTGGAGTGTAGTTTCTCACTTAATACAAAGAGATTTCTATGATATGGGTGATGAAGTGGAAAATTTGACCTCTAAAATTGAAGTTAATCAGCAACATGAAGCAGGATTATTTGTCCATCATGATATTAAAAATATTATTCTAGCAAGGATGAATGAAGTGGATGAAGTAATGGATCATGAAACTGACATGATTGAAGAGGAAAATGATTGTATGTAAAATTATTTATTTATTCAGCAACCACTTGTTTCATTTCTACAGTCATTCATTATCATTGTTATATATATTTTGTCTGTTAGTACTGGGAATCTATTATCATTTTTAATTTTTTTTCTGCATAATTTTTTTAAAATATATATTTTGAACTTAATTTTATTTTATTAAATGATAGGAATTCCAAGGAGGAAGCGATACACTATTTCATCTAGTTCTGCGACAGATGGTGATCCATTTGGCTCCCTCCCCATGACATCTGAGGCACCAGCTACTGACACCCCTGCACCATCTCCCCCTGCACCATCTCTCACACCATCTGTGGATGTCCCATTAGAGGGCGAGTTGTCGAATCCCCCTTCAGGAACCTCAGTATTGGGGCAACGAAACGTCCCTTCCAGTTCATCCTGGGCATACTGGAGTGTCACTGTCATAGGTAAAAATTTTAATTAAATAAATTTATTGCATTTTGTTTATACCAATTGTTTGCTCATTGAAGATGAAAAAATGCAACCATGGAGAAAAACATAAAAATTTTAGATGTTTGGAATATGACTGGTGAGAAGATAGTTGTGGCATTTTATTCTTATGGGGTCCCTACGACTGACGCCGCAGGGTTACTTGTCCAGATTTTAGGCCAGCTAGCAGCGGAGCCTATTTACCTTCCCATTTCATATGACGATTGGAGACATATGCCTCCAAGATAGAAAAACAACTTTTATGATTCTAAAATAAAGGTAAATTTATTACATTATGGTTTAATTGAATGTCATGTTACTAATATGTTCAAAATGAATTTCTGTATACAGATGTTCTTCCACTTTACTGTTGCTGATGTGATAGCACAGAAGTGGACGTTGAAAAATATAGGTAAGAAGTGGAATAATTTCAAATGGAGATTTTGGTGTGATGTCAATGATACTTTGTTGACCGCGCAGAAAATGTATGAGAAGCTACCCAGTGGGGTACCGAAAGAACAATGGAAAGTGTTTGTTGACAAACATCGTGATCAGAAACAGATGTTATTGAAATATATATTATTATATTATCCTTATTTTACATTTATACTTGTATATGAAAAGGAAATGACATTCAATACATTAGTATTAAATGAAATTTTATTTATTTTAGGATCTCTCAAGACAGAATGCATCAAACTGGGCTAAGCAAGTCATCCCGCACACCGCGGGCTCAAAAAGTTTTTTCTAGAAGCCAAACGACATTGGTAATCTTTTAATTAGTATAAATATTTATAAGAAAATATTATCTATTTAATATATTTAATTGTTGATTTATCTTTTCTTAATGCAGTCCCATAGTTTAGGGCATGAAGCATCCAGAACTGAACTGTGGTTGGGTGTTCACAAGAAATCAGATGGAAGCTTTGTTAATGAGCCTGCTAAAGAAGTTGGGGTATGAAGTCAATTTTTTATCATAATAACTTATTATCAGTTTTTACTGTGTTAATATATATTGATATTTGATTTATAGGTAAAAATTAAAGAACCATGGGATGCCAATCCTGCGCAGTCCTACTCAGTCTCCCAAGATGACTCGGTTGCTAAAGTCCTTGGGAAGGAGCATCCTGGGAGAGTGCACGGGATGGGTTTGGGACCCGTACCATCTGATGTTTTTAGCAGGCTACCAAGGATGGTAGCTGTATCTACTCATGAATTTACTCAGCCCATACCCGGAGATTCTAAGAAAGAGATTGTTTCTTTACGAAACACAGTTCAACAACAGGGGGATCATATATCTGCTTTGTAGAAAGAGTTGACTGAAATGCGTCAGCAGATGAGCAGATATGCCCCCGGTGGTAGTGCATAGACTGGTGGTATGCAGGTAAATCACAAAAAATCAAATTCATTTAGTTTTATAACTTTCATTGGTTTTAAGTTTTAATATAAATATTCAACCGTATTTAATTTTCAATATAATGTTCTTACAAGTGACAACAGAAAGTGGAGATGAAGGTGGAGAGGGTGATGATGCATCATCAGACCCTGATTAGTTGTATTGTTGATGTGTTGAACAAATATAGGAACAATTGGTTTGTATATGTAAAATTTGTGGAACATAGTTTCCACCACACATTTTCATGTCCTAAAATTTCCTTTATTTTTCATGTTTCTTTTTATGCATTTTATTGATTTCTGATGTTTCTTTTTATGTCTTGATTTCTTAAGTGTGGTATACATCATTCCATTTAATCCTATGTTTGAATTGGTAGCTTCCACCACACATTTTCATGTCCTAACTTTCTCCCATACTATCACACATCAATCACTTCTACATCCTCCCACAATAGTAGAAGTAATAATAGACTCATTAAACACTAAATACTTTGTTATTCAAGAGGGTTACTGGCTGCAATGAATGATCTATGCCTCAATGTGCATTGTGTGCATCAAATGAGAGGGTTACCAACTCTATGCATGGATGACCCATGTCCTATCACTATACTAGGATTACGTAATCCAAAAAAATAAATAGATGACTCATTCCTTGGATCCATTATGCTACTAGGAGGGTTATCGACCCGATGGATGCTCCAATTGTCCACCCACACCTATCATAATCCCTACAAAGCTATAAAGAACCATCTACTTGTATGTTATCAATATAAACCCCAGATTATGAATGCATGTGTAGAATAATGTTCTATATAGAAAAATTATTAGAATGGACTACTCATATGTCCCAAACTAACACTCTAGTGAGAAGATATATAAATTACTAGAATGTATCTAGCACACAGGACCCGATGGATTTTTTTTTGCAAAAAGGTACCACCATTAGTTATTCACCCATACATCTATCATATATGATTGATGCTAGTTGTACTAAGTGTCCACCCCAAATATGTCATGATAATAGATTAGAAACACAATAAGAATCAAAGGGTCTCATCCATCCCAACAAGTGATTCACAGGTGTCCTAAGTAATGAAAATTGTGTCATGCCCAATTAGATATTTTAATGAATCTTATTAAATATCATGAATCAAGACTAAATATAAATATAAATAAAATCATGGTCAATCGAACACCCATTCCCATCATTATCATCTTAGCTCCATCAGGCATCCACATTGGTTCAGGTTCTATAGTGACATTTGTAACCATCTCTAAAGAAACACATGCACATATTTAGGGTTGGTCTATCTACTGGGAACCCACATGGGTCCTCTAGGTCTATATGTATATAGAGGAATCTCTCTTGAGATCCTTGTTCATGGACCATTATCTCAATATAGTACTTTTCATTCGATAAAATCACAATTTCTAGCAGTGTCAATATATAAAATAACATCTCGGCCTCAATGTGGAAACCAAATAATGGGTTTTCTTGGAATATGGATCATAGACCATCTTAGTTAGAAGGTTCCACTTAGATGGTCCACTCAGTAAACCCAATCCTAGTCCATCCTATGTTCGTCCACCTAGAGTAAATCACAACTAATGGAAAAGGGTTTGGTCAATACAAACAATTACTATGATTTCATAACTTGATGGTATACCCAAGACACATTCCAGAATAGATAGGCCATGGTTTATAAGTCAAACATCACTTAATTGTTGGATGTGTCTCAAGGGTCTTAGCTAGCCCACATTGGATGGTCATCTTATATCACAAAACACCTCCATAAAAAGGTATACAAGGCTCATCCTCTAGGGAAAAGACATATCAAAAGGTCCCCCCCCAATGAAGGGGTCAGGAAGTCACTTGAGATATCTAATTTCAATGCCTCATCCTTTAGATACCGAGGAATCAGGCCAGTACACAATCTTCTATTTGTTCCCTATCATATAGTTTAGTTTTCTCATGGTCTTCAATCACCTTAACATTTTAATTTCAATTAACAATTTAATTAAAAAATAATAATTGGGTTTATAGAAGGAGAATGGAATCCAATGGAAATCTTACACACCTCAAACCATACAAAATAATAATAAAAACAATAGGTCTAGAACATTAGAGAGCCTAACTCATTTTGAAGTCCCTGTCCATTGACACACCACTTAACAACTCATGGATAGACCTCACCCCCAAGCTTTCCATGGACCAATCTTTCACCACCCATTTTCTTAGGTCCTATAACATAAAAAGGAATCATACATTATTAATTATAATATTTTATCATCAGTTATAATTAATTAATCCATTTTAACCAAATATTAATAATATATAATTTATTACCAAATGATTTTTTGTGGAAAGTGATGTTTTGGTGTGTGATTATCATGTTGTTATTTTTGATATTGAGGAAGTGATTGTGGGAATGTAATGTAGTGAAGGAGGAGGGATAGTTATGATGATACATGATGTGGGTTATGCATGGTAAGAGGGCTATAATGTATCTCAGTTGGTTTATATTTATGGTTTGATTTGTTTTTTAGGGAAGTGGTACAACGGAAGTAGAATTTTTTTTTCTGGGCAGCTTTTAGTGGTGGTTTTAACTGCCGTGACATTTATATGGGTGGTGGTTTAAACCGCCGCTAAACTGTGAAAACTGCCATGACATAGCCGAATTGTTGCTGCCTCGTTCCGCGGTGGTTCCCGTGACTTTGGCGATGGTTTTACGGCTACTGAATTTGAGTTTATTTGTGGCGGTTATAACCACCGCGAATAAATTGATATCCAGGGATCGTAAAAACAACCGCTAAATTTAGGAAAACCACCCTGAAATGAGGCAGCTACGATGATTTCCTTAAACCGCCATGAAACGGAAAAAATGCCATGAATAGATTGGCGACGCCGTATTAGGCAGCGGTTACTGTAAACCACCACCAAACCATGCCACGACGGTTTAAACCGCCGCAAAACACCAAAAAAACCACCGATAAACGGTGATTCTATTGTAGTGATGATCTATGTGAATCCATACTATCACATTATATTTTTTAATTTTTTTATTGTGTAGAATATATAGTATACCCCTTTTAACAAGGTAATGGGTAGTTATCAATAGATAAAAATCACAATCAATTTCACCCTGAAAAATTTTAATACAATAATGGCATCATTTGTTTTTTATTTACATTTAATATAAATAGTTATAACAAAATCGATTACCTTGGGTAAGGTAGGGCTTTGGGGGGGGGATGACTAGCCTTAAATATGGGGGTGAATATTTATGTAGTGGTTATTAATATATTTTTTCTTCTCCTTGATCCCCTCCCATAAACCATTCTAATAAAGAATAATTCCATGTAACATTTTCATTTAGAGCATCTATTTATTCCTTCATGTATTACATTTTATTATATTTAGTCCACAATATCTTTTCTTTCTCATAATATACTCATGGAGATACTCCAAATCCGATACCTATGACATGACTATATTGTCCTAGCCACTTAAAAGACACTAAAAGGAGTCATTCATCTGGTATAACCGATGATAATTCTTATGTCTAAACCAAATAGAAATATAAGAAAATAAGTAGTCATTATTATGAAACACTGATTTAAATTAGATCAAATTTCTATTATGTCATTATTACATATGATTCCCATACATTTTGTGTATTTTCATTTACTATTTGTCCCTTTTTTATTTACATGATCCTCCTTCCATAGAAAATGACATGAGATGGAGGTGCCTTTAGATTCTAATTCATAAATCTACATATAAAAAAGAAACATAATTATGTTTTTGTTTCATATCATATAAAAGTATTAATGTAGATTTAAAATAAAAACCATTTTTTTTCAAGTGAAGCATATCCAATCCTTACTTTATGGTAGGGGTACATTGGTTTTGATGCATGATACTTATTTTCATCACTCCTTCACTATTTCATAAATTAAGAAATGTGAATCAAAGTAATTAATAAATGTAATGTCAAATAAAATATTATCAACTATAATATACCTAAAATGATTCCTCCTCATGATGACCAATGAAATCATTCCATGTTTTTTGGTTTATCACGTGTATATATATAGATTGTTGATGGGGATTTACTTTTCCCTTAGGATCTCTAAGATGACGCTTACTAATAAGTGTTTAAAAGTCTCTATGAGCATTTCTAACAACAATTAATAAAAATTTCATTTGAAAATCATATAATATAAATGTAACCTATAAGGAATAATAAAGAGTAAGTCAACATTTTATTATTTTTTCAGTATAATAGAGAAATTATATCATAATTATACCCTAATGTCTTCCCAAATTATTGTCTTCAATGTAGGAAAAACATTTTTCCATGTATTAAATGAATAGGTATGTGCATTTGAGTAATAAACCCAATGTAACCAATGAAAATAGACTTTTTGGGGTCAACAGGTTGTCCATGTGCATTCTGTCCAACCTTGAATTTTTGGCCTTAACTTATCACCTTAATAATTTTTTTAAGACTATTTTACTATGATGATCCTATCATTTTCACCCATATGTTGTTCACTTTATAACATTTACTTAGTTTCAACATTTTCAATATGTTGTTCCTCAGGATTGTTACCATAAACATGTGAAGAATACATTATTTATATAAGTAGTTAAACATTTAATTTAGATTATATAAATATAGTAGTGAACATATATTATTATGATGAAACACATTGGATATTAAAAAACCTTAACATATTCATTGAAATCCATTTTTTTCTTTAAAGGATAAAGGGATTTGGACCCTCTATCGAGTATCCAAATCCCCTCCTTGTGGTATCCTCTATTATACAAGACACTATATACATTAGGGCCACAATGAAATGATTGTGATAACCTAATAAAAGGGTCACCCTCAATGGAATTTTCATTTGACCATATAATTGTTTTAGTTGGTAACAGAATAACTGACTGATTTTTCTTTGCAGGATCTAGGAAATATAATACTTAAACTACCTATAATTCCATTATGAATGGTTCTCCCTTATACCCTTCCTTACTAAAATTCATTTTCACAAATTTTAATTCATCAATTTTAGTTGTACTCCTATTGTCAACCCATTTTCATCAAAAAATAAGAACTTGGAATGTTGTATAATATATATCCCATAATTATTCGATGATGCCATAATATGATATATTCACTTAAATTAGATTTCTATCCTTGGTACCAAATACATGTATCACTTCTTCTATAAAAACAACTCCACCATTTTTCATTGTATGATGTTCATTTTATTACTTTGTATAGAACATATAACCATTAGTTAAATAACCATTTTAAGATAATACATGTACACTTGGTCCTTTGGTTAGCCATCAAATTCATTCTAAAATTGAATTTGGATTTGTATATAACTCTTTAAAAATATGCTATCAAAACCATAATAAACTATTGATTATGTGTATTTAACATTCAGATTTCATCCCTTGATGGATTGAAATTCCTAATAATTACTTTGTGGGTTTTAACATATGGCATAACCTCTATATTTTTATGTAAAAAGTCAATGTGATCCTACTGTAACCTTGTAGTAGTAATTACAAAAAAATCTATTCTGGAAATTATTTTACCCAAAAGACACCCACTTCAATGATATTTTGGAAGACCAAAGCTATCCACATCTGATAGGAAGTCAGTATAGAATTCAATGAATTCTTCAAAAATACATCATTATGCAATAAAACCTTCTGATTGACTTTGATTTTTTTATAACCTTTCAAAATATGTATATATCATTTAACGGGGTACATCCATCTATAACGTACAAGAGCACATAACCATATCTCTCTAACCAGGTGAACCATTATATCAAAGAATAAAGATGGGAATAACACATATAATTCACTTAATATAATATAAATTTCCTTTTAAATGGTTGGAAACTTCAATAGGTCTATAAATTTACTATATGAAGCATTGAAAAATAAGTATAGACTGGTTAATGTGTGTTGTAAAGTTTTAGGTAAAATGCAATGTAAAGCTACAAAAGTTAAATCTTGCATTAAAACATGATAATCATGTGATTTTAGGCTCTTTAACGATAAATAATTCACTGAAATGATATTATTGATATTTTATTAATACCCCTATGGAACCTTTACATCATTTAAAAAGTTTAAAAATGTTATCTCTATTATCTATAAAGAGTGTAAGCTACTGGAGAAAGAAAATTCCACCTTTCACCCTTTACTAGCGCTAACTCTTCCCTTATCCCCATTTCAACCATGTTTAACCTAGCCTTTGTTTTTTGTTAGGTGCATTTAGTAAAATTTATATGACACCATCATATACATTTTTTTCTATGTGTACGCCATCAAGAAAATGTTTGATATATAAATAATTTTTGTACAATAATTTAAGGAAAACTAATCACTTCTTCCAACCACTTTTTGTAATCTTTTTCAAAAAATGTTTACTAAAAAACAATGAAAATATCCTTTACTTTATCAAAATATTGGTCACCTATTAATGTAGATGGTGTCATAAATTCTTCTAAATTCCCATAAAATGATGTTGTTTAGGATCAAAATTTATGTCGTCGGGGTAAAAATTTATGATTTTCTAGAAAAATTATATTTGAGGAATGTTTCAACCTAATTGATTATGTACTTTTTTCACAAATTAGGTACCCTAAAATTCCTTTAATTCTATATCTTAGAAAATTTTCATAAGTAGAAAAGTCATTCAACATCTCATACAACATGGATCTCAATGTAAAATCTTTATTTCTATAAGCATCATACAACATAACACCTGAATCACACATTAATTTCAGATCTTAGATCAATGGATCTAAATAAACATCGATATCATTACCCAGTTGTTTTGGTCCTAATATAAGAATAGAAAACATAATGTATTTTCACTTCATGCAAAACCATGGTAGGAAATTATAATTTACCAATATAACTACACATGTACTATGAGTTCTACTTTTTATACTAAAAAGATTCATTACATATTTAGATAGTTAAATATGGAGGTTTCTTAGATAGTTTCCAAAATTAGGATACTTATGATAAATTTTCTTTAATTAAAGATTGTTTATTAAGTGATGAAATTTCCCATATTGATTTCTTGTATCTACATGACACATCAATTTACTTGCAATCTCATCACTTACATATAGTAATCTAAACCTTTAAATTATTGGAAAATACCATAAAAATTTCAAAGTACTTGATTCATATTTCTTATATTGACCCACACTACACTTAGGGACTTTTAAGTGATTTATAGTCCTTGTGAAACAATATACAATCATTTGGACAAACATGTATTATTTCAATGATCATAACCATTTAACATAATAATCATTTAGCATCATATGTGCAACAAGGAAGTTCATTATATCATGGCATCATATTAATCAAGGGATTAAGTAGTTATGTAAAGCTGGCGTCACTCCATCCATTGCCGAATTTTAAATTATATTACTTTAGTATGACTTAAAATGTTGTAAATTTAGTACAACGAGTATAAAAGGGAATATTTGTATAACTCTTTAACTTCTCAAACATATTTGGACAATTGTGAAGTTCATAGTCAAATTCCATTTTCATTTCCTCAATAAAATATTCATTATCATTTATACTTGTAATCATATCAGATGATCCATAAAACACTGTGTTTTCTCCATCATTTTTTACAATTGTTATCGTATCAGATGATCCATAAACCACAGAGTTATCCCACTCTATAGCTACATCCATTTCTTTCCTGTTTTTATTCCAACATTTATAACTTATATCTATTTTTTGATAGATCAAGTGTTATTCCAACTCCTCTCAATTTTTTTATTGAATAAAAACAACATAAAAACAAACAAATGATTTAAGAATTGTCATATGAATACTTTATTACAAACTTGATGAAATATTTAACCCCATCCTCACACTATTTTGTCATATGATTGGTATCCATCTATTTTAAATTCATATCTATATTATTTGGTCAAAAAATATTATCATTTTACAATAAATAAATACATAAAAGGTATGAATGTAATATATCATTTTTTACACCCATAAATTATATAATGTATAGATTTTAAAAATATTATTATAAACTATAATACAAATACATATAATGCATATAAAATAATAGATAAAAATATTATTGGATTAGTCTATAAATTCCTTGTTTTAATAATAAAAAATCATGTTAATGTTGTTTCTAATCTATTTTTTGTTTTATAGAAGTTAATTATATTTTTGGAAAATAATGGAAATTATACGAAGTCTTAAATCTACTATGAAGCTTAACTAGATAGACTATTAATCGTGAGTCTGAAAAATGGAAATTTCACAAAGTATTAGATTGAGAGCATGACCATCAGATCAACCATGGATAATATATGTCAAATGAATAAAGCGATAGTGAATTATATTTCAAGTGACCAAAACACTTAAAAATTTCACAAAGGCTTGGATCAACCATATATAAAGTTGTATCGACTACAAGACAAGACAGATCGACTGAACACCTAAGTGATCAATCACAAATACTTTCTTGAAAATTCTTGGATCGAATGGATGAGAAAACTTTCAATCATAAAGATAAATAGAAGAAACCACTAGAATATCATAAATATCAAAAATTTATGGATTAGCTGCACATTTATTTTCAATTGACCACACGATAAAATTGGAGTGATCGCATGACAATACAGATTTTTAAAATCTAAACAAGATTCCGAATGAATTATATCAACCACACATCAAAGGAAGGTGAACATAAAAAATATGAATATTTTTTACAAAGTAATGATGTGATTGTGATAATAAATCAGAATTTGAGAAAGTACTGGACCAACTGTAAGATTAAGGTGATTGACTCTATGTTCAAGTGATCAACCGTATGACTTTCTCAAAGGATCCAACCAAAATTCTTGAAAAGTTTTGACACTATCATGGATTCTGACATGGAATACTTAAATCAATTATATTTAAAAGTAATTATTATATTATATTTAATATATTAAATCCATCCACTTTTATGTGCATAATTAAATGCCGGTTAAAATAATTTAATGAGCCCGAATTTCATGTTGAAGTTCTAGGATCTCCAATGATGATATTTCAAAGGCTATTTTTATAAAAAATCTAATTTTATAGGATAAAGAATATATAGAAAAAGTAAAGGTCATGGAACATAGACATCATAATTTTTAATGAATGAAAACAATGAACCAATGCTCTATTTTTTATGTGAATGACACTTTGTTTTCTCTTAAACTTCAACAAAAAATTATAGAACAAAATTCTGTATTTTCACATCATTTCTAAACCAAAATAGGACATCTAGAAAAATAGAACTACATTCTTACAACATCAAATTTTTTCACTTCTATTAATATTTTATCTTACATTTTGAGTCGTTCTTGCTGTAAATACTTTATTATTCAATAAAAAACTCATGCATTGTATTAGAGAGTATGTTGATACTCTCTCAATATTTATTTTATAATTTCTATCCCCTAGAAACTATATAATAGGTTCTATATATATTGGACATCCTTGTGCGATGTTTTATGTAAAATCAAATCCTGTATGTGGATCAAGTTTATTAGTTAATAAACTATGATTGGAAGCAGATGATTTCCAAGTAGAGAGGATTAAGTATCATCTTGAGAATAAACCTATTTTTTTATTTCTATTGTGTTTTAATTTTTTAACATTGGGTTTTAAACCATTTTTAAAACCTTTTTAACAAAACTGTACTTTGATAGTTAATTTTTACAAGTGATATTTCTTCTATCTAGTGTAATTATAATAATCTCAAAATATGGGAATAATCCTAATATTATTCTTTCATAGTTTTGATCAAAATTTTGATAGGTTATTTAAAATAATTTAATAAGACATACCAACTGTATTAATTAACTGAAATTTTTTTCAAATTAGGGGATTTACTTTTATAAATTAACTGAGCCTTTTTTCAAAGAAATATGTCCGAATACCTATACTATTAAATATGATACATTTAAGATAAAACCTAATGAATAAATTTATGATATGTATATCAAGTTTAACAAAATTTTTCAACACAATTCATACACTTGGGAAGAAAATTAAAGATAAAGATCAATGGATGAGACTCATATAGTGCTTACCTAATTGGTGGAGAGGAACCTATATATCTATTCAATAATTTTACTACATAATAAAACTTACAGTGAAGAAGCTAATTATAAAACTCATGATGTATGAGGGAGAGTTTAAAGTGAACAAAGATAAAGATGAACCTAAAATAAAATCAATTGCTTTAAAAACTTCCAAGTCAAAGATGAAGGAGAAAATAAAATAAGATAGTTCAAGTGAGGATAAATCACCCTCAGACGGTGATGATAAAATAGCTCATTTATCCAAGAGGTTTTAATAAGTTCTATAGGATGATGAAATTCTTTAAGAAATTAAAATACGGAGGAAATTATGACAAATGAGGAAAATGGGAAAAGGAAAACCAGTTAGGAGAAGCATCTTGTAATGAATATAAAAGGAAAGGTAATATTAAAGTTGAATAAAAAAAGTTAAAGTATCAGAAAAGGTATGAGGACTAAGAAAGAATTCTAAAAAAATCTATAAAATCTATAAAATATACATGGAGTTTTTATGAGGATATTACCAGTGAGTCTGACTCGAGATGAGAAGAAAAGGTTAAAAGAGACAACATCTGATTTATGATAAACAAATTTGAGGTAATAAATACTATCTCTAAATCTCTTGTTCATATTTCAAATATTTATAAAAATTAAAATAATTATGAAAATATGACCATTAAATATTTATTTTATTACTGCAATATATTGTAAAAAACTTTAAATGAACTTAATGATAAGTATAAAATTTTGAAGAAAAAACACGCGTTATCAATTTATATTAAATATCACCCTGCTTTAGAAAAATAAAAGAATGATCAGTTATTAAAATAGAACAATAAACTTAAAATTTAAAATGATCAACTTAAAAAGAATCTTTAAATATTTAAAAATGGTAGAGATATCTTGACCTAGATTCTTGGTAAATAGACCACACCCAAGTACACAACTAGAATTGGTTACCAACCTAGCCAAAGGGAAATTTATAAGAATAAATTTATTCCTAACTCAATATTTTCCAATTATAAAAATAGTTCATACTATTGTGGACTTAATAAAGTGTTTATTTCTAAATGTATACATTTATTTATGGTAAACTTATTATATAACTTTGGATTCCAAATTTTTTTATTACTGACATTTTTTGACCTAAGAAAGTATGGGTACAAAAATCATTTCTTATCTAAAAATGGTGCCGTAAACTTTATCAAAGAGTACAATTAATAATTTAGGTTATCTATATTGTGGATGTTCTAGACATATGATTGAATATTAATAAATATTTAAGAACCGTATAAATATGGATGGTGGACATGTCATATTTGGTGATAATTCCAATTGGTCAAATTAGTAATTATAATCCTATTTTAATTTATGAAGTCTTATTTGTTGATGGATTAAAGTATAATTTTATAATTATCTTACAATTATGTGATTATTGTTACCATGTAAAGTTTTAAAACAATTCTTGAAAAACTTATGATTCTAAACATGCTTTAGTTTTTACTAACTTACTTAATGATAATGTTTATACAGTTTCTTTAGATTCTTTATTTTCTCAAAACATTTCTTATTTAAGTGACTTTCACAAAGAATATTGGATATGTAATAGGATAATAGGTCACCACATACTTTATTCACTTATAAAGATAACTAGGAAAGAATTAGTTAACAATATTCCTAAACTAGAATTCAAAAAATATAGAGTTTATAACCCATGCCAAAAAGGGAATCAACATAAGATATCTTTCCAACCAAATAAATAAGTTTCAAATTCTCAAAAACTAAAGTTGGTTCACATAGACTTGTTTGGAACTCATAGAGTTTATAACTTAAATGGGAATCATTATACCTATGTTCCGGTAGATGAATATTTTAGATATACTTGGGTATTCAATCAAACTTAAAAAATGAATCTTTTTCCTATTTTAAAAAATATGAAAAACAAATAGAAAATATTAGTGGAATTACTATTAAGAACTTAAGGAGTAATGATAGAAATGATTTTTAAAATAATTACTTTGAAAATTTATGCTCAAAACATAGCTACAATCATAAATTTTCTTCTTTTAGGACACCCCAACAAAATGGTGTTGTAGAAAGAAGGAATAGTACTATTCAAGAGATTTCCCAGACCATGCTCAATAAATATGACCTACATGTTTATTTTTGGGAATAAATTTTCAATACAGTCTATTATATTATCAATAGGGTTCCAATTAGAACAATTTTGAAGAAGAATACATATGAGTTGTGGAATGGAAGAAAACCAAAGTTTAATTACTTTATAGTTTTTAGCTGCAAAGTCTTCATTATCAACACAAAGTAAAGATTAGAAAAATTTTCATCCAAAAGTGATAAATGAATATTCCTTGGATATTAAACCTATAGTAAATCATATAAGGTGTTCAATAAAAGAACCAAACTCATGGAAAGATCTATACATGTCAAATTTTATGAAACAGATCCACATGAGCCTAAAAATTATTTATAAAAACTTGAGGATGATATTTTAAATATGAATATCAATACCTAAAAAAATCATAGTCATAGTTCTATAAAACCTACTATAGAAAAATCACACATCCCTGAGGAATAATTTTAACCACATCCCAAAGAATAAAATGGAGTACCAAGTAATCCTATCCCTAGATCCATTATAACTCACAGTGACTATACTTTGGATACTATTGGAGAAGATCTAGAAAGAGTTTTTCAAAATAGAGATTATCTTAGAAACCAGGTTGAACATCAAGCCTTATTACCACAAATTGAACAAAAAAACATCATTGAAGAAATAGATGATGAATTTTAGGTAATGACTATTCAAGAAGAGTTAAACCAGTTTGAAAGAAACAAAGTTTGGGAATTAATAGAAAGTCCTAAATACTTATTTACCATTGGAACTATGTGGGTGTTTATAAAAAAGGCTGATGAGTATAGATATATAATTATAAATAAATCTAGACTGGTTGCATAAGGCTATAATAAAAAAAGGCATTGACTATAAGGAACCTTTTCACCAGTTGCGAGACTTTAATCCATTAGAATATTGATTGCTTATGAAAAAAATTTAAATTTTAAATTATATCAAATGGATGTTAAGAGTGCTTTACTTAATGATTATATTTTTGAGGATGTTTTTGTTGAACCATCTAGATTTCAAAACCCTCATTTTCTAAATCATGTTTTCAAATTAACCAAATATATTTATGTTTTAAAAAAAGTTCCAAGATATTGGTATGATAGAATCAATTATTTTCTTATTTAAATTTTTTTAAAAAGGTATATATGATCATTATTTATTTATTAAAATAACTTAAAAAGGTGTTTTAGTTTCAAAAATTTATGTTAATGATATTATTTTTGGTTCTTTAATAAATTATTTATGCACTGAATTTTAAAAACTAATGTAAAATGAATTTGAAATGAGTTTAATGGGTGAACTAAAATTATTTATTCATTTTAAAATATTTTAAAATAAAGAAGTAATTATTTTAAATCAATGTAAATATACTATATATATTTTAAAATGTTTTGGCTTGGATAACACAAAAGGAAGTGATACTCTAATGAGTACCACCTGTAAACTGGATCTTGATGAAACTAGTAAACCTGTTAATCAAACCAATTATAGATGTATGATAAAGAGTTTAATTTATTTAATAGATTTCCAAATCTATATTATGTTTAGTGTGTGCATATGTGAATGATTTCAAGAAAACCCAAAAGAGAGACATTTTAATGATATAAAAAGAATGTTTAAATACCTAAAAAATACGACAAATTTAGGATTTTTGTATTCTAAAGGAAATGATTTTGACCTAATTAGTTATTTTGATAATGACTTCAGTGGATATAATTTAGATAGAAAGAGAACCTTTGGAACAAGTCACTTTTTGGGAAAGTCTCTAGTTTCATGGTATACTAAGAAATAGAACTCTATTACATTATTTATTACCGAAGCTGAATACATAGTTATAGGAAGTTGTTGTGCACATGTTCTGTGGATGAAACACACATTACTGAATTATGGATATTAGTTCAGACATTTACCTATAAACTATGGAAATACAAGTGCTATTAACATTTCTAAAAATATTGTATCTCATTCTAAGACAAAAACATATTGATATAATACATCACTTTTTGAGAGATCATTTTAAAAAAGGAGATATCACTCTTGAATTCATCGGCACAGAGCATGAGCTTGCTGATATCTTTACAAAGCCTATGAATTATGAGAGATTAAATTATATCAAACATGATTTAGATATGATTAATTACGATTAAAATGTTTTGGGGTATTCTTTTAATATTATTAATATTCTTATTAATATATATATATATATATATCTAAGTTCTTCTTATATCTAGTATTATTTTATTCACTTCATTTTAAAAATATATCGTAAGGGATATTAAATATATTTTTTATTCCCATACATGTTACTATTATAAAACCCCCAAATGATTGAAATATCTAAAATTAGAATCTGAATTGATACATTTCCTTCAAACATGAAAATAATCATCTTTCAAAACCTATTTTTCCCAACCACTGGCCTCTTAATTTGTAAATATTAACTATGTGAGGTCAAGATGAAGAGATATTTTGGAGAAGATATTCTGGAATACTCAAATTCCTCCAAAAGAGAGAAAGAATGTTTGAGCACACCCAAAAATCTTACAAAGCCACATTTATTATAGCTCATGGTCATGCAAGAAAAGGAAATCAATGTTTAATGGTTCAAGATTAGTCATTTGTTAATATAAAGAGCCTTTCTTTATCAAGGATAGACGAGTTGGTTTTAGATGAGTGTCACCCCTTCTATCAATGTTTAGAAAAATATTTTTTCCTAAACATGATTTTTGAAGCCAGAGATCATGAGGATGTGATTAGTACTGTTTTAGATAGTCATGAATGCAAGTTCTCTTCAACCTTTTGGGATGATTGTTTAAGAGTTTCACACCTTAGAGAATATGAGGATTATCAGAGATCATATCATATGAACCATATCTATTTTTAGATTGGTAAAGTGCTATAAGATCTAATATATAACAAAACCTATTGAATACCTAGTGAAAATGAGTTTAGTGGAGATTTTAGGCTATTATTAAAGTTCATAAAACACTGCATATTCCCTCAAAAGGGAGAATTTAGTTCAATAAAGTATCAAGATCTTTTTCTATTGTACCTGATGGTTCATAGTATCCAAATTAGTCTTCCCATATTATTAATGAGACATATGGAATAATAGAATAAATATTATTCAATATTCAACACTCTTCTTTACCCCAAGCTAATATCAGTCATGCTAGAATAGAAAAGGTTAATTCTTAAAGAAGTAGAGATGTGAAGCTATTATGGCGGTATCTGTTTAAACCCAAACACATGCCAGTGTATGAAAATAAGTTGGAACCCCTGGAAAAGGATGTGGGTAAATGATGAATAAAAAGTGTATAAGAGGTCCAATCTAGTGAATTACCCTACTAGACTGAGGAATATGATTGATCTAGTTTTGAAACCATATGAAATAGTTGAAGTAAATTATTCTTCTGATGAAGAAGGATATTAGGATACAGTTGATTAAACTGAATAATAGAGAAGATATTATGAAGTTATCTTTGGTGGATTTCCTATTTATTAAGTACAAAATGTTTCTAAATATTCTATTAAATTTCCAAAGGAATTAGAGATTTCATTGGTAACTCAATCTTTAACAGAAGGAGAAACTCCTAAGCGGGAGAAAACTCATAGATCCTTATTGTTTGGACATATTATAACTGATTTAGAGTAAAAAATAATCTGATCTAATTTGTGATATTCCAACAATTCTTAAGATTGGGGAACCCCAATATTTGGTTCCACACCTTTAAGAGAAGATGGATCACCAAATAACCCTTTCTATGCTATGGGTTTATTGGATCCTACTGATGGAAATGATAAATATAGAAAGGATAATGATTATGATGATGATAATGATGATGATAATCTATCTAATATATAGGGATCAACCATTATAGTTACTTTGAGAGATAGAGAGTCTATTTTTCTAAGGAAGACTTATTCACTTTATCTAGAGGAACAATTCAGACTTGTTCCCTATGAAGATATTATGAAACTTTTAGCCTCACCTTCTTCTCATAGACATGTATCATAAAATTTTCTTAAAGTATAACCTTTAAGTGATTATTCAACCAAAAAATTTGTAATAAAAATGGAATAATATGAGAAATAATCAAATACTTATCTTAACGAATTTGAGAGACCTCCCAAAATCTTTTCTAATAATGATGGATATATGATTAGATATTTACAGTATGAGTTTAGTGGGTCATATACAGATCTGAGTGATGATTTATTTCATAAGGATGATCCTGATCAAGCCCAATATTATCTAACTCAAGAAGCTTCACCTTCCTCTAAACCTCCTTCGATGATCATCTTTGTTGACTTCATACAGTTTAAGAATGACCTATTATAAGTATTGAAGGAAGTGTCTAAGTATCGGTTATGCTAATAACTATGACAAACAAGAATATATATAGAGAGTGTAGTAACTCACATCAGACCAAAAACATTCCCAAGATAGATCATATGAAACATGACATTTCAAATTTTAGAAATGAAATGGATATTTTTTTAGGTTAGGTTGGATAACTTCAAGCTGATTTGATAGTCATGATGGATACTATAGAAAAAAGGCACCTTTTAGTTATTACTAGTACTTTTAGACCTTATACATATGAATTAGTTCATCCTACCTTAGTCTTTGTTGATGAGGATCTCATTAGAAGATCAATTCATGAGTAAATTCAGAATATTCTTGACAGTGTAAAAGATATTAGAAATCAAGCACAAATGGATGTTATTATTTGATATGGTTAAATCTTAGGCAATCAAATCTTTAAAGTAAAATGCTATAATCAAGGGTTCTATAAAGTACTATATTAACGAAATTCTCACTAAGTCCAATTTTAAAAATTAGTTTTTATCTATGGAAAGAGATATGAAGATGCATCCTCTGAATGTATTTTTTAAATCTATTATGGAGAAACTTATTATAATGATTTTTTTTTCTGAATTAGTTTATGTCAAAAAAGGATGAATTTATTTAGATTATAGAGCATATATCAAGGGATATCATAGATATTGTAAGGATTTTAGAGCCTTACATATATGTTAACGATGAACCTGTTTTGTTACCTCATGTTTATCATTTTTTATATTTTCTCCATCTCTTTCGCAAACCTCATCATCCTCTTCAATATAAATTTACACATCTTCCTCTACTCCCACTTATTACTCACCTGCTTCACCTCATACAAGACCATTTGGTCTCACCCTTACTCATTACTTATATAAAACCATTATAGTTTTAAAGAGTTTCACCATTTCTAGAGCTATTGTCACTCCTCATCCTCCTCCTACCCTTCTCCTACTACTGGAAAATGGAAGGATCCCTTTGTTATTTCTATGCATCTAGAACCTAAGTATTTAAATTATAATTAGGGATTCATATTGGTTCCTTTTAATATTTTTAAAAATTAATAAAAATATCTTTTTATTCTTAAATTTATTTATTTATTTTCTTATTTCACTTTTTTACTTTCCACCCTTTATGTCTTATTTAGTGATAATCCCAAAAGGGGGAGTAAATATACATTATTTTACAAAAAAAATCACATTATTATAAAAAAACTGACATTATTATATTATAGCCAATTTCATGTTATAAAAGACTATAACCTTTAATTTTTAATCTTTAATATTTGTTAATGGTTATTTATTGCATGATTTATGATTATCAAAAAGGGAGATATTATTGGATTAGTACAAAAATTCCTTGTTTTAATAATCAAAAATCATTTTTATGTTGTTTCTAATCTATTCTATGTTTTATGGATGTTAATTCTACTTCTGAAAAATAATGTAAATTTTCCAAATTATTGAATCGATGGTAAGGCTTAGCCAGACAAACTATTGATTGTGAGTTTAAAAAATGGAAAATTTGTAAGGTAGATATTTGACCACATGAAAATCAGATTAAACATAGCTGATATATGAAAAAGGACTAAAGAGATTATAATAGTCATAAATTTTTCAAAGGCTTGTATTGACCGCAAGACAAGATGGATCGATTGCACACCTATGTGATCGACTATAACCACTTTCTCACAAATTATTAGATTTACCACACGAGAAACCTTGAAACCACTAAGATAAATAGTAGAAACTCTACAACTGTCATAAATCTCATAAAGTGATGGATCGACCACACATTGATTTTCAATCGATCACACAATAAAATTAGAGTGACCCTGTGATAATTCGGATTTTGATAATCTAACCAAGCTTTCATAAGACTCCTATCGATCACACATCAAAGGAAATAAACCATAATAAAAGTTGGAACTTTCTAAAAAAGCAACAAAGTGTTTTTGGAAATAAGTTAGAATTCAACAAAGTACTAGACCAACTGTAAGATCAAGGTGATAGACCATATGTTCAAGTGATTGACCATATGAATTTCTCATGGTATCCGACCAAAATTATTAAAAAGTGTTAAATCTAATATGTATGCTAATGTGGTAGAAATAAAGTGACTATATATAAAGGAATGTAATATATTTTATTTAATATATTAAATCCAACCAATTTTCTATGTAGAATTAAATGCTGGTTAAAATAATTTAATGATCTTGGATTTCATGCCAAAGTACAAGGATCTCTAATGATAATTTCTCAAGGGATATTTTTTGGAAAAATATTATTCTTTTATATAATACCAAAGAAAAAGAAAAAGTAGAGGTCATGAGACATATACATTGGAATTTTTTATGAATGAAAAAGAAGTAGTGATCTATTTTCAATGTGAATGACACTCTATTTTCTCCTAAACTTAAATGATAAATCATAGAAAAATATTATATATTTTTGAATCATTACCAAACAAAAATATGAAATAAAGAAGATAAGAATATCCAAAAAAAAAACTACATTCTCCACTACATCAAACTCTTTCACTTCTCTTACTATATTTTTCTTACATTTTGAGTTGTGCTTACTATAGTTATTTTATTCTTTAAGAAAAAACTTATGTGTTTTATTGGAGAGTATGATGATACTCTCTCAACATTTATTTTATAATTTCTATCCCACATCAATGGTGGAAGAGGCTCTATATATCCTAGAGAACCTTATGAACTGTTGTATGTAAAACTTGGTCTAGGTTGCAGATCAATTTTATTAGTTAATAAAGTGTGATTGGAAACATGTGATTTAAAAGTGGAGAGGATTAGGTCTTGACTTAAGACTAAACCACTTGTTATATTCTATTGAATTTTAAAGTTTTTTTTACTCTATTTTTGAAATTATTTTTAAAATCTATTTAATGAAATTTTCCAGTGCAAGTAGAATAATCTACAAATACAGAAATAAAAATAATATTATTCTTGATGGGTTTTGATCAATGTATTGAGAGGTTATTTGAAATCATTGAATTTGATATAACAACTATATTAGTTAACTAGTCAATTCTTCAAATTGGGGGATTTAATTTTATAATTTATTTTAATAAAAATTTTAATTGGAAGCTCAATTCACCCCCTCTTTATTTATCCACTTTGACCAACAAAGACTATGTATTATTATAAAATGTAAAATCTATACATATAATACAACCTAAGTTTTGAAAAGAATTAATTATTCTCTATTGGTGTAGATTGTTTACCTAGTGTGAAGTAGATAACTTCATACACAATGTAATGGTATAATAATGAAAAACATGAAATCTAAACACACACATGAAAAATACAAGTACACATTCATAAAACTATTTATAAACATTGAATAATTATAAAAAATATAACATTTCCATTATAGAATATTTCAAATTACATGGAAAAAATAATTCACTTCCTAATGAAACATCATTAAGTATAAAAAATATGGATTTTATATTATGAACTTATAAAAATTAAATACCTCAAGTATATTTATAAACAAAACGAACTAATCCATCCACCATTCTCGTGGTTCCCTTATGTATAAAAAATATTACTACTTTATTTTTTGTTTTTCTTTGATTTTATACACATGAGAGGCTACTACAAGCCTCATAAGTGGATAAATAAGAGGGGTGGTGGTGGTTGGTTGAGGTTGAAGGTTTATGGAGTCCAAAATAATTATAACAAGGTATTTTACTTCATGCAATGTGGTGAGTTTTCAAGAAAACATGGGAATATAGTATGTTTAGGCTTTAAGAAGGGAAGAACTATAAAACATAGACAAAAACTATGCAAGATCGATAAAAAACTACTAATGAATAACATAACTTTCAGTTTTGAGGGTTGATTAATCTAAAAATTTGAAAGAGGCAACAATGAGAATTGGCTTCCACGGTAGCTTGAATAATAAGGGCAAGCGTCGCAATCTATTAGTGTTATTTTAAAAGAGGGGAAATGGTTGTATCAACACTAGTAAAAATAATTGATAAAATATACCTCTATTAGTGCTAAAACTAAAAGAACTAATATAAATTTTTTTATGATCGATACAATTAATGCCGTTAAAGTCTCAGATTTATCCTTAATCCAAAAGTATTGATAAATATAACCTTTATCATTGTTAACTAATAGTGTTGATAAATAAAGAATACTAATTATATTAAATTTATTAATAAATGAGTTAAGATTAAAATAAATGTATTAATATTATGATAATTGGATTTATATTATGGTAGATATATTATTAATATTATAATAAATGTATTAATATTATAATAAATGTTTTATTAATAAATTTATTAATATTATACTACAAATTATTATTAAATGGATTAATGTTATTTAAAATTAAAAGTTAAAAATTATTTTATAATAAAACATAATAAATATTAAAAATGAATAAATTAAAAAAAAATGGATAAAAAATATTAATTATATTAAATTTATTAATAAATGTACTATTAGTATGATAAATGTATTGACATCATAAAAATTTTAATTATAAATTTATTAATATTATAATAAATTTATCATAAAAAATGTATTAATTTTATGATAAAAGTTTTATTAATATTATAATAAATGTATTACTAAATGTATTAATATTATGATATTATAATAAATGCATTAGTATCATTATAAATTTATTAATATTATAATATATTCTTTATTAGTAAAAGTATTAATATTTTAATAAATATTATGAATAAATCTATTTATATTATAATAAATTACAAATTTCTAAATTAATTTACAATAAAAATGAATAAAATTTAAAAATAAATAAAAATAAATAATTATTAACTATATTTAAAATTTTAATTATAATTATAAAATTATTAATTATTTAAATGAATAAATATTTTGTAAAAGCCAATGGGCCTGTAATCGTGTGGTACTAACTCATTTTCATCCAAAAGATCAAGGTTCAAAACTGGGTAGGGATGGATTCCCGACTTACTATAGAAACCACTATAGCAGTAAAGCTATTCCCCTGAATTGGGACTTTGGGCATTGAATTTAGGCCCTTGGGTCATAGGGCCTTAGGGACACCATAGGTCTTTGAGCCATAGGGCCTCCAGGCCACCATAGAGTAGCAGGTGATATAGAGAGACTAGTCGATCCCTGCAATGCATCAGGTAGGCCATGCAACTTGGATCCACACAACATTGTCAGGTGGGTAGATCGAAAGAGTGATAGGTGCGTTGGAACCAATCATTTGAACCTATAACCACTTAGGATAGAGGGGTTATCTTTCACATCATTGAAAAAAGTATAAAAATGTTATTTTTATTGGATGGAGGGGGGGTGACACATCACATGAATGGTGATGACCAGACAGACAAAGTGACACATCTTGGTAGGCAGCGTGGCATATAGACATGTAACCGTTGCTGGGTGGGTATCTTGAATGAGAAATGAGTGTGCTGACATCTATCATATGAACCTCTAACCAAACATGGGTTAAAGAGGGGTTCCCTTTCATGAATTCATAATAGGGCAATGCAATGCAATGATAACTATTGAGGGGGTGCTAAGATGAGAAGACTGAGATCATGATGCGAAGCTTGATTGCTCAGCTTTGGCCTTTGGTTTATCTCCTTCAGCTTTCAGGCCACAAGTCATGCGAACTATCAAATTTCTTTGGGCCTTTGATCCACTAGGATTTCGGTTCATGTAGTGGGGGGGACACATCAAGTTAATAGAGATGACCATACAGAAAAAGTGACACATCTTGGCAGGTAACATGGCATAGAGACATGCAGGCGTTGTTGGGTGGGAAGCTTGAAAGATTGATGAGTTTGATGACATCTATCATATGGAACTCCACCCAAACTTAAGAATTATTATGTGTTTATGTATTATTATTCTTTTATCTTACTCTGATACATTTCACTTACCATAATTATTTTTAAGCCTATTCATTTTTATGGGAGCTAATAACCAGTTTGATTACTTTAATCATTCTCTAATGGTACTTAATAATTCCATGATTTGTGATCATAAAAAGGGGGAGATTGTTGTCCCATAGGATATTGTTGGACACTATCTATGAATATAATGGTTTTAATTATCAAAAATCATGTCATATATTATAACATATATCCTAATTCATGAAATATCCTAAATTATGTTGAAGATTATCTTGTATATTTGATCATTTCAATTATATAACTAATTATGTTTATTTATGTCTAAAAAATATTATAACTAATTATCTATGTGTAATTATAGGTATTCAAACTTTTTAATTTTTCTGTACTATAATACATATAAAACATATAAAATTATCTAAGTATGAGTTACTAACACCGAAAGAAGGAGATACCGATAGAAAAGTGACTCATCGATGCATATGACTCACCGACGCAAATGACCTACCGATGTATATGATTCATTGACGTAGATGACCTATCAATGCATGGTGCTACCGAAGCAAGGACTCGCCAACATTTAAAATGAATCACTGATGTATGGAAAGACCGAAATAATGACATACTGATACCGATAGGTTGAGTCACCGACAAAAGGAGATACTGACAGATGACTCACTGACAGGTGAGTCACCGATAGACCGTTTAAATTTTCATTTATTAATATTATTTCTAACGGTCATATTTGAGTCATTTAATGATACTAAAATATTTAATAATCTTTTGTAGGACTTTTAGCAGATAGTACGAGGTACGATGAACCTATGAATGTGGAAAGAACATGATCTTTGTCTACCCTCAAGTATAAAAATCATTTTTGAAGATAGAAGCAATATATACACATAAAACAGAAGAGAATTGTGGAATTCCTGTGTGTGAGACATAAAGAATAACATCCAAAACCCTCATGCACCCAATTTAAACTCTAGAACAAAAGGAATAACACATAAGGAAGTGTCAATCGAGTTATAAATCGAATTGAAAAACTACTTCAGCATATAAAAGAAGGAGAAGAATATACCTGCAGAACCATATATATACCTAGAATCCAGAATACGACACTCTGTTTTTGTGTCAACTTATAGAAGAGGACTCAAACCTCATCTCAGCTACATCTGAAGAGTCTAGAGCTACATCTCAAGAAACACAGAGCCCTCTAAATCCTTTCTCATATTTATTTGCTCTGTTGTGTTCTATTTACATACTTTTGAGCATTATGTATATCTGTCTATAAAGAACACACTTTCTCCTATATCAAACTAAAGGATACAAGATATCCTTACAATCATATCTCCTTACATCTATTTACTCCCATAGATAAGTGTGGAATAGGTCTTTGTGTGACCTGGTAGTTTGTACCCATGAAGAACTATGGTAGATGTCTTGTGACCTGGACAACCTATGTGCTATTATGAACCCCAATCCAGGGTGTGGATCAAGCTTCTTATTAATTCAAACTGCTTGGTGTCAGGTGATCACCAAGTGGAGAGGATTAGATCACTTCTTGAGACTGAACCTCTTGTTTAATTTCCGCTGTGTTTTTACTTTTAGTTTTACTCTATTTTATCACATATTTCATAAAACTAAATTAAACTCTAATAGTTAGTCTTATAAAGTGTTTATAAAAGTGATGTATTATTAGGTTAGTTTCAAAAGCTGTATTAATTATCAAATTGATATAACTGAGAACTAATCACTCTTTTAGGGAATTAATCAAATAGACAAGCTCTTATAAATTCACTACTGGCTAATTGGTCAATTGAATTATAAATTTGGGGGAACTTCAAATAATAATTTTTACAGAAATTTTTATAGGAACTCAATTCACCCCCCTCTTGAGTGTCCTACTCCGACCAACATTTGGTATCAGAGGTGTTTAGAATTTTCAGTTTTCAAATCTTTTTCAAACTTTTCAACTCTGATTTTAGTTGTATTTCAAAGATATTAAAATTTCAGTTAATACTAAATTTTTATCCCTTTAAAATATTTTCTAAAACTTTATTATGGAAAATAGGATGGAAGGTGCTGCTACCAACAAACCTCTATTCTTTAATGGGACAAATTATACATAATGGAAAATTAAAATGAAGACGCACTTAGAAATAATGGGTTTTGAAATTTGTATTCAATTGTAGATGAACATAATATTCATGAAACTGCTAGAACTACTTGGGATAACCCAACTAAGACTGATTATAACAATAATTGAAAATCCATGAATGCCTTATACCATTCTTTAAGAGTTGAAGAATTTAACAGAATTTCTACATGTTAAAAAACCCATGAAATTTGTGATACTTTTTCTATTTCACATGAAGGAACCTCTAGTGTTAAGGAAATGAGACTTAACACATATACTATTAAATATGATAACTTTGTTACTACCAAGGAACAAATTATGATTATTACATGCTTACCTGATAGAGAGAGAGAGAGAGGAACTTCTGTCTCCATTAGAGAATCACGTGACATCAGAAAACTACCTTTCAAAGAACTCATTGAGAAACTGATGATTTATGAGGAAGAGTTGAAAGTAAACAAGGAAGAAGAAGATAAAACTAAGAGAAAATATGTAGCATTCAAGACTACTACCTCTATGAATAAGGAAAAAGAGAAGGTGCTAGCCTCTGTTGAAAGATACAGTAATGATGAATCAACATTAGATAGTGATGGAGAGATGGATCAGCTGGCCAGAAGATTCAAGAAATTCTATAGAAAGAAGATGTTATTCAAAAAAACCAATTATAAAGGAAGATATAATAATAAGGGTAACTGAAAAAGGACTAGAAAAGAAATGAAAAATCAGAGGAGATTGTATTCTATTAATGTAAGAGGAGAGGACATGTCAAAGTTGATTTTTCAAAATTAAAATACAAAAATAAGTATGAAAATAAAGACATGAAGTACAAGAAATCTATGAAGGACACCTGGAGTTCCTTTGAGGATAGCTCCAATGAATTAGAGTCATCTCATGATGAGAGATATGACATGGAAAATATATTTTTTATGACAAACACATCTGAGGTAACCTTAGATTCTCCTGTAAAAAATTCTTACCATCCTGGAGATGAAAGTGATTTTGAGAATATGTCAAGTGATGAACTATTTGAATACTATAACGTGATGGGAGAGACATGAAATTAATTGAAATATAGATATAAATATTTAAATAAACAACATTCTCTCACTATAAATATAAAGTTAGAACTTACTACTGAAAAGGAAAATAATGCTCAACTTCTCAAAGAAAACAATGAATTAAAAATGTCTAATGAGAAACTGAAGAAAGATATAGAAAATTTTACCAATGGAAAAAATACTCTTATTGAAATTCTTGGTAAACAGATAGATCCTAAGTAAAATTCTGGTATTTCATATTATCCTGGATAGAGAAACCTATCTAAGACACATTTTATAGCTAACTCTAGAAAATCTGTTTTCTACATAGAAATCAAAATTCTACTACTAGTTCTAGTTCTAAAAAATATCTTACTACCTCCAAGTGTTCTAGACCAAATAGAGTCTATTTTAAAATATGTTATATAATTATTATAGGTAACCCATGAAGAAAATGTGGGTACATAAAGCATTTATTACTAATTTCATTATACCAAAACAAGTCTGGGTACCAAAATCTATTTTTGTTTTATTATTCTGTAGGAAATCTGTTTAAAGAGCTCCTGTTAGAGTCAGTGGTACTTGGACAGTGGATGTTTAAGACATATGACAGGATACTACTCATGTTTTAAGAATCTAATAACGATTGATGGTGGATATAGAACCTTTTGTGATAATTCTAAAGGAAAAATAAATGTCTTAGGCCATATTGGTAACTCTAAGTCAGTATTAATTTCTAAAGTACTTTTTGTTGATAGATTGAAATATAATTTTCTTAGTATTTCACAATTATGTGATGATGGATTTCATGTTAAATTTGAAAATGATGCTTGAAATGTTTTTAACTCTAAAAATGAATTAGTATTTTCTTCTCTTAGAAATGAAATGGTATATGCTATTAACTTAGATTCTTTAGTTTCTCAAAATGTTTCTTGTTTAAGTGATTTTCATAGAGAGTCTTGGCTTTCGAATAAGAGATTAGGACAATGTAATGCACAATATATTAGAAAGATTAAAAGAAAAGGACTAGTCAAGGATCTAACCAAACTTGAGTTCTAAAATGACAAAGTCTATAAACCTTGTAAAAATGGTAAACAACACAAGATATCTTTCAAATCAAAGAAATAAGTCTCAACTTCTCAATCTCTTGGGTTGGTTCACATGGACTTATTTGGACCCTCTCGAGTTTCTAGTTTAAATGGGAATCACTATGTCTATATTATTATAGATGACTATTCTAGGTATACTTGGACTTATTTCTTAGCTTACAAAAGTGAAGCATATACTTACTTCACCAAGTATGCTAAAACAGTGTAAAATATAAGTGGACTCAGGATAAAATCCTTAAGAAGTGATCATGGATGTGAGTTTAAAAATAAATATTTTGAATATTTTTTCTCACATAATGGCTATAGTCATAACTTCTCTGCCCCTAGGACACCTCAACAAAATGGAGTTTTGTAAATAAGAAATAGAACCTTACAAGTGATAGCCCGAAAAATGCTTAATGAATATGACCTACCTGTTTACTTTTGGACTGAGGCTATGAATATAGCCTGATACATAATTAATAGAGTCTTAATTAGAACTATCCTCAATAATAATCCTTATGAGTTATGGAACAATAGAAAACCCAAAGTTAGTTGCTTTAAAGTTTTTGGTTGCAAAATCTATATCCTTAATAAAAATGAAAATCTTGAGAAATTTGCATCCAAGAGTGATAAATAAATATTCCTAGGTTACTAAATCTCTAGTAAATCCCATAGAGTCTTTAATAAAATAACCAAGTGTGTAGAAGAATCTATGCATATCAAATTTGATGAAATAGATCCACATGAACCTAATACGTCTCTAGACAATCTTGAAGATGATATGAAAAATATGGACATAGATGAAAAAACATCTAATCCTCTTATCAAGAAATCTGTTAAATCAAACTATTCTGGAAATTATTTAGAGTTTGTAAATAATGAACCCGAACCTGTAGATGAACCTGAAAATACCAACCCCTTCTTTTATAGACCAACTAGAACTCTCAAGAACCATCCTTTAGATGCTGTTGTTGGAGACTTAGATAAAGGGACACAAACTAGAGCTTCTCTTAGAAACTGGGTTAAACATCAAGACTTTTTGTTACATCTTGAACCTAAAAACATCAATGATGCAATTAAAGATGAATTTTGGGTGATGGATATGCAAGAAGAACTTAATAAATTATAAAGAAATAAAGTTTGGAAACTTGTGGATAGACCCAAATACACATTGACCATAGGAACTAAGTTGGTGTTTAGGAACAAAGTAGATGAGTTTAGTAATATTTTTAGAAACAAAAGAAAATTGGTTGCACACAGTTATAGCTAAGAAGAAGTCATTTTCTATGAATAAACTTTTTCACCCGTTTCTAAACTTGAGGCCATCAGAATCTTGCTTTCTTATGCTTCCCATCTTAATTTAAATATTTATCAAATGGATGTTAAATGTGCATTCCTAAATGAGTATATAGTTGAGGATATTTTTTTGAACAACCCCTGGTTTTACAAACTCTCATTTTCAAAATCATATTTTCAAATTAACAAAATCATTATATGGTTTTAAACAACATTCAAGAGCTTGGTATGATAGAGTAAGTACTTTTATCAATAAAAAAGGTTTTACAAAAGGAATTTCTGATCATACTATTTTTATAAAATGAATTTCTAAAGATTTTTTAGAAGTTAAAATTTATATAGATGATATTATTTTTTGATCTTCAAGAAATTATTTATGTATTTATTTTTCTAAAATGATGCAAAGTGAGTTTGAAATGAGTTTGATGGGTGAACTCAAATTCTTTCTTGGATTTCGGATTTTTCAATATAAAGAAGGTATAATTTTAAATCAAAGTAAATAAACAAAATAAATTTTAAAAAGATTTGGTTTTGATATCATTAAAAGTAGCGACACTCTAATAAGTACTGCCTATAAGTTAGATCTTGATGAAGATGTTAAATCTGTTGATTAAACCAATTACAGATGAATGATTGAAAGTTTTCTCTACTTGACTGCTAGTAGTCCAGATATAATGTTTAGTGTGTGTATGTCTGCCCATTTTCAAGATAATCCCAAATAATATCACTTAAATTCTATTAAAATAATTTTAAAATACCTCAAACATACAATTAATTTAGATTTTTTTACCCTAAAGGACAATAATTTGATATAGTGAGTTATTATAATGATGATTTTGGTGGATGAAATTTAGATAAAAATAGAACCTATGGAACATGTCACTTTTTGGGAAATTCATTGGTTTCATGGTGTAGTAAGAAACAACATTCTATTGCATTATCTACTGCTAAAGCTAAATACATAGCTGCTGGTAGCTGTTGTACTCAGATTTTGTGGATGAAACACACTCTTCTAGACTATGGATATCAATTTATACATGTACCTATAAAATGTGAAAATAAAAGTGCTATTAATATTTCTAAGAACCCAGTTTCTCATTCTAGAACAAAACATATTGATGTAAGACATCACTTTTTGAGATATCATTATCAAAAGGGTTATATCACTTTAGAATTTATTGGCATTGAATATCAGATTGCTGACATATTCACTAAGACATTGAACCGTGAAAGAATGAATTACACCAGAAATGAGTTAGGAATGATTAATCTATAAGACCTTGTGTTGATATTCCTTTGATCTTTTTAAGTGAAGTTGTCATGCCAACACGGTTGTCATGCTGACATCGAAGCTATGTCCTGGCGACACAGTTGTCATGTCATCACCATTAGTGTTTTGAAAAATCTGTCATACTGAAACCGATGACTCACTATTTTTATACATTTTATGTTTTTAACAAAATGATACTGTTTAATTAATATATTTCAACCCTTTTCATGATTTCATGATTGCATATTTTGAAAAGCACTAAATGATATAAATTTGAATCGATTCACTCTACTCCTTTACCTGTACACTCTTTCGACCATTTCTCTCTCTACCTCGACCTTTAACCTTCTAACCTTTAGACTGAATGGATTGGAATGACACTTGTGAAGCTATCTCTTGATGATGGCTATTATTGTTATTCTAATAAATATAATGATGAATCAAGCAAATCTTCTACACCTATAAATCCTGCTCTGGAAAATCGTGTTGTAACTCCAAGAAAATAAGTTCTTGTGGAATGTATATTAGAAATAAAGTCTATGATGCTTAAGATACTACAAGATCAAGATAGTCTTGAGTGGTTCTCAAATAATGAATTACCCTTTTACCCGAATCTAGTTTATGAGTTTTACATGAATATGGAGTTTTTTTTGGAAGTGATGTTTCCTGGATAAAATTCATAGTAAAAGGGAAGAGAATATGTTTCTATTCAAGAAATTTGGATGAATGTCTCAAAGTTCCCCATGAAGGTGTATTTGATGATTATCAAGGTACCTCCCCACTTGAGAGTGATATGTTGTTCTTTGAGACAACATTAAAGGAACTTACTAATAATGATCAGAACATAAGACCCATTGCTATAGAGTTAAGTAAAGAATGTAGAATATTATTTAAGTTTATTTAGCATCAAATCTATCCCAGGAAAGGGGGATTTTATTCTCTAAAATATCAATATGTATACTTGGTTTATCTGATGAGAAAAGGGATCAAGGTAAATTTATGTAGATACCTTTCAATGCACATGAATTATATGATCAAACCTTCCTGTAAAACTAATTACCTGTTCTATCCAAGGATGATATCAACTATTCAGAAAGAAAAATGTTTTATAGATAAAGGTGAAGAAGCTATTTTTGACTACAGTGGGATCTGCCTCAGTAAAGAAATTTGTAAGAGGATGAAAATCAACCGGAACCCATGGAAGAGAGAATGGGGTAGAGATAAAGATAAGATCTATGAAAAGTTAAAGCTAGTGTATTATTCAACTAGACCTAAGAATATGTATGATCCTAGTTTGGGACCAAATGAGGATGCTATTTACTCTTTAGAAGAAGAAGAGGATCCTATCACTCTAGTTAGAGATTAGGTATCACCTATTGATGATAGGAGTTATCCTGACACAATTGGACCTCACAAAGGTTTTTTCCTTTGGACCTCCTAGTCCTCCACTTACCATACACTCTGAGGAGCCTACTTTGGAAGATAATGAGGATGAGTATACATAAGTCTCAAGTATTGTGGAATTTGTACAAAGATTCTGCAGTTCAGAAGAAGAAGAAGAAGAAAGTGAAAATGGTGAAAATGGTAGTGGTAGTGAAGAGGAAGAAGTTGAAGAAGATGGTGATACGAATAAAAATGGAGAATATGTCTCTAGACATGATTATTATGAAATCAATGGAAGTGGTAATGAAAATCATAAGGATGATCAAGGTGAAGATGTTGAAATGATTGAAGTTGTGGATTAGGCACATTTGTAAGAACCTCCTGAAGTTGTTTTTGAAGTGAGAGAAAATGATGAAGTTGATGTTGAAGTTGATACTCCTATGGAACATCAATGAAATCAAGAGATGGTACATGCTCCTCACGCTATGTATGTAAGTAAGAAACATAAAACTAAGGGGGAGAAAGATGCCAAGAAGGATGGCATTGAGGGGGAACCTCAAGAAATAGAAAATCAATATGGAGAAGAGAATCATCTTGGATGAGTAAGGATAGACACTCTCACTCCTCTAGATGATGATTTAATGGATGAATGGGTGAGGAATCCTGGGTATGTGGCACTGGGATTATATTATGAAGATTTAGATGAGGAAGTATTTTTACCTACTGCAAGAGAACCAATGGGTGAGACCCTTTCTAGTAACTATGTCACTAAAGAAGATTGGAGAAATTCAAGGAAGATATATGTTCTTCAGTAAGACATTCATTACAATCTTAGATAAGATATGAGATTGACGAAGATAGAAGGGAAAACACAGAGCTGACTAATAACTTGAAAGCCATCCATTCTATGGCTGAAGGTGTAAGGAAAACTAGAACTTCTAGTTCTACTCCTACCTCAACCAGTGTATCTCAAGATGATGCTACTTCAGTCTCTAAGATGGTGATAAAGTAAATTTAGACAAAGTTGATTACAACTTCTGAAACCATTGTGGAAAGAAACAATAATCTTGGGAATGAGATGAATAAGTTAACTACTAGAATCAATTACTTAACTACAGAGTACAAGAGTATAATGGAAAGCTTTATGAAAGGTCTTGCAGATCTTTTTTCTCATATTAAAGTTCCCAATTTTTCCAAAATGAGAAAGGAAATAAAGTAAATTATACAATCTAATTCAACCTCAACTCCTAATTCTATTCCTTATATATCTATTCATACCTCTCAGACTCTGTATACTGAGGCAATCAAAACTATTATAAAGTAAGAGGTTAAATCTCTATTTGATACCACTGGCTTGAGCATCCTAGAAAATATTTAGAAGAATAGTGATCATGTGGATGATATGGTTAGATTATATACCAAGTAATCATATGCCACTCAGAAAGAGCTTAAAAAGAGGGTAAATTCATATTTCTCCAAGATTTACTCCAAGCACTGGTTGACAAGTCATTTTAAGTATTTGGAATAAAATTTGACTTTACCCCCAGTTATAAAAGAATTCAAATAATAAGTCAAGAAATTGAAGGTATTAACTCCTATATTAGATAAATTTATAGAGAAAAATGATAAATTCATGAAATAAATAAACTATGGAGTAGAAATTATTGAGGACTTTATCAAGCTATTGAAACCATATATCCATGTTCAGAGTGAAGCCATTGTTATTCCAGCTACTGCTTCTCTTAACTTTGATTCGCAAGTGTCTTTCTATCAAATTTTAGTTGCTCAATACTTGACCCAAATATGGCCTATTATCACAGAAAAAACTCAATCTCAACTGTGATCCTAGCACAAACCAATCCTGACACCAACTGTTCCAGCAGTAATTCCTTTACTTCCACTAAAGATCCCTTCAGATTCTCCTATTTCTCCACCACCACCTACTGGACCTACTATTGATCCATCTGATAAGGGTAAGGCACCACTTGACCCTCCAAAGTAGTGTTGAGTGATTCTTTTTGATAGGATTTAGTTTTTGTACTTTTTGTATCTCAGTAAAATTTTCTTATGAATGACAACTCACTGTTTCAACTTTTTAGTTTTAGTTTTTACCCTTCCACTTTTTGCTAATCCCAAAATGGGGAGAACATTATTAAGCATTATTATGCGTTTATGCATTATTTTTTTTATGTTACTCTGATACATTTCACTTCCCATAATTATTTTTCATCCTATTAATATTTATGGGAGCTAATAATCGGTTTGATTACTTTAATGAATCTCTAATGGTACTTAATAATGCCATGATTTGTGATCATCGAAAAGGGGGAGATTGTTGGCTCATATAAGATTGTTGGCCACCATATATGAATATAATGGTTTCAATTATCACAAATCATGTCATATTTTATAACATATATCTTACCTCATAAAAGATCCTAAATTATGTCAAATATTATCTTGTATATCATATCATTTCAATCATATAACTAATTATGTTTGTTTAAGTATAAACAAACTTATAACTGATTATCTATGTGTAATTATGGGTAATAACACTTTTTTGACTTTTCTATACTATAAGATAGATATAAAATCTAAAATTATCTAATTATGATTCACTGACATTGACATAAGGCGATACCGACAGACAAGTGACTCACCAACGCATATGAATTTCCGACGTAGATGACCTACCGATGCATATGACTCACCGACGTAGACAACCTACTGATTCATATGAGTCACCGATGCAGGCGACCTACCGATGCATGGTGCTACTGACAAAAGGAATCACCGATAGTTAAAATGACTCACTAACATATTGAAGGACTAACAGAATGACACACCAATACTGATGGGTTGAGTCACCAAAAAAAGGAGATACCGACAGACGAGTCACTGATAGACTGACTCACCGGTAGACAAGTCACCTATAGAATTTTTAAATTTTTATTTTTTAATATTATTTCTAATGGTCATATTTGAGTCATTTAATGATTCTAACATATTTAATAATCTTTTGTAGGTCTTTCAGTAGGCAATATGAGGTACGATGAACCTATGCACATGGAAATAACATTCTCATTTTCAACCCTCAAGTATAAAAAGAATTTTTGAAGAGTGAAGAAATATATAAACATAGAATAGAAGAGAAGTGTGGCGTTCCCATGTGTGAGACATATAGAAGAACATTCATGACTCTCATGCACCCACTGTGAACTCAAGAAAAAAAGAAAGAAAACACGAGCCAATTTCAATCGAGCTATACATCGAATTGACAAACTACTTTAGCATATAAAATAAGGAGAAGAATATACCTTCAGAACCATACATATACCTGGAATCCAGAACACGAAACTCCATTTTTGTGTCAAATTTTAAAAGAGGACTCAAACCTCATCTCAACTACATCTGAAGAGTCCGTAGATGCATCTCAAGACACATAAAGCCTTCTAAATTCTTTCTTATATTTATTTTCTCTGTTGTGTGCTTTTTACATAATTTTGAGTAGTATGTGTATCTATTTGTAAATCACACACTGTCTCCAGTATCAAACTGAAGGATATAAGATATACTTCCACTCATATCTTCTTACATCTGTTTACTCCCACAGATAAGTGTGGAAGAGTTCCTTTTGTGACCTGGTAGTTTGTACCCACTAATAACTGTGGTAGAGTTCATGTGACATAGATAGACCATGTGATGTTGTGAACCCCAATCTAGGGTGTTGATCAAACTATTTATTAATTTAAACTTCTTAGTGGTAGGTGATCACCAAGTGGAGATAATTAGGTCTATACTTGGGACTGAACCTATTGTTTCATTTATGATATGTATTTACTTTTAGTTTTACCCTGTTTTATCACATATTTTATAAAACTAAATTGAACTCTGATAGTTATTTTTAGAAAGTATTTATAACAGTATTGACTTATTAGGTTAGTTTCAAAAGTTTTATTAATTATCAAATTGATATAATTGACAACTAATCACTCTTTTGAGAAATTAATCAAACTGTCAAGCTCTTATAAATTCACTACTGGAAAACTGGTCAATTGACTTTTAAATTTTAGGGAACTTAAAATAACACTTTTTAATAGAAATTTTTATAGGAACTCAATTGACCCCCTCTTGAGTGTCCTACTCTGACCAACAACTCTGATGAATAGGGTGTTCCACCCCTATTTGGATTCTTTTGTTTTAGTATTTGTAGAAAAAATATTTGTATATTCTCACACTTGTAACAACTATTTAAGTCATCTAGAGATTGTTTGGGTACACTGATAGAACATCATATTTAGGCCAAGCTTACTAAGTGTCATTTTTAGATCAAAAAATCTCACTTATTAGGTCACATCATATCATAATTTGGAGCATCCTTTGACCCAAAAAAGGTTAGTGCTGTAGTTTCCTAGGAGAATCCCAAGAACGTGTTTGATATATGAATTTTCTTGAAGATGGGTGGATATTATAGGAATTTCATACAAGAATTTTCATGCCTTACTTCACCTCTCACTGGTCTTACAAATAGGGGTGTCAAGTTATTGAGGTATAAAGCGTGTGAGAAATACTTTATGGAGCTAAAAAGGAGGATTGTCTTAGCACCCATTCTGATTCTACTAGATCCAGGAAGAGGTTATATTGTCTTATAAGATGCATCAAGCACCAGACTAGGATAAGTTCTAATACAAAAGGATAGATTCATTATGTATGGATATTAGTAGTTGAGGCCTCGTGAGAGAAACTACCCAGCGTACGAACTTGAGCTAGCAATAGTTATCTATGCCTTATGTTACTCAAGACATTATCTGTTGGGTGAGCACTTTGTGGTGTATACAGACCACAAGAGAATAAAATATATCTTTTAATAGTATTAATTGAACCTTGGATAGTGAAGATAGGTCGAGTATCTACAGTCCTTTGATTTTGAGCTTTCCTATTTTCTTGGGAAGGGAAATGTAGTCATTAATGTGCTGAGTTGAAAAACTCAAGAACAACCCGTACGAGAAGCCATCGATGAATGAAAGTTAATGGAAATATTATCTAATATTCATTTAGAGTTTTATGATAGTCACGAGTAGTCTTACCTATCATATTTTATATCTAAATATTTCCTCCTTGAGAAGGTGAAGGGTAGAAAATTTTCAAATCATGAGGGCTTGGTTCTCTATGAAATAATATCACAAGATAACATGCCTTTAGATTGGTCTATAGAAATAGATGAAATATTGAATATTCATGGAAGTGTATGGGTTCCTATAGATATGAGATATTAATTGATGCACAAGTCCCATGCTTCTCAGTGGAAAGTTAATCTAGGAATATCCAAGATGTATCAAGATATGCGATGCTGGTATTAGTGGCCGGGGATGAAATGTCAGATTGCAAGATTTATCTGTAGGTGTTCCACATGTCAACAGGTGATGGAGGATCACCATATACCTATAGGCTTGTTAAAACTACTTATAGTCCTGGAATGGAAATGAGAAGATATTACTATGGATTTTTTTGTTGGCTTACTTAGGTAGCCAAGAGGTAGTGATGTTTTTTGGGTAGTTACTGATTGACTAAAAAAAGTATCCCATTTAATTCATATTCAATAGACCTTCTCAGTCGATGATCTGGGAAGACTATATGTTCGTGAGATCATATGATTACAGGGAGTCCCACTTAATATCGTTTCAGATAGGGATGCTCGTTTAACATCACGGTTCTTGAAGGGTTTGTAGAAAGTTATGGGTATACAAGTTCTTCTAAGCACATATTTTCACCCTCAGACCAATGGAAAATTTGAATGGATGATATAGGTCATAAAGGATATACTCTGAGTTTGTGTTCTTGATTTAGATGGTTCTTGAGAGAAGAATATCCCTCTTGTTAAGTTCACCATAATAATAGTTTAAAAGAAACGATTCAGATAGATCATTTTGAGGCCTTATATGGTAGGTCATTTCATTCACCCCCTGTGATGGCTAGAGATAGGTGAGGAAACACTACTAGGTCCTTGTTTTATTTATAAGACTTTAGATCAAGTTCAACTGATCATAAAGCATATGACTAATGATCAACATAGATAGAAATCTTATGTTGATCACTATAGAAGACCTTTAGAGTTCAAGGTTAGGGATCATGCTTTCCTTTGGGTATCACCCAGGCTAGGGCATAGAAGGTTATATAAGAAAGGGAAGTCATCTCCCCATTACATAGGTTCATTTTAGATTCTAGAGAGAGTCAGGCTGGTAGCCTATCAGTTGCTACTACCTGAGAGGTATCATTCCATGCATGACATATTTTATGTTTCACAGCTTCAACAATATCATGCCAACCCATATCATACCTTTGATCCGGAGGAAGTTGAGTTAGATGATGATTCTACATTTGAAGAGTATCCAATACGCATCATTGAATAGAGCATGAAGGCTCTCTGAGGTCAGTCTATCCCTCTAGTATGGGTGCTATGGAAGCATATTTGCGTGCAGGATGAAACTTGAGAGTGGGAGGCCGACATACATGCCCAATGGCCAGTGTTGTTCTCAGATGGTATTCCCCCACCATTATAAGTTTAACTTGGGGATGAGTTATTTTAAGTGGGGAAACTGTAAGAACCCATTTTTTCACTCAGGTATGGATCCTTTAAATTTCAGTATAATTCCTTATTTTGGACCTAATATGGATGCCTAGTGGGTTAGTGAAGGTCCTGAGGGTGTATGAAGATTGTTTTGAGCCCAAAATACATATTTTTAGAAAAAATGGCCCTATCACATGGTTAGAGTAAATTGTGCTGGTAGGGCACACGGTTAAATCTAACCATGCAGATGGTATGCAATTTTGGGAATATAAATCTCACAAGGTTGGCGTACAATTTTCCTAATCATACAATACACCCCTTTATCTTGTTACTTGTTCGTGGTTTGTAAACAATTTGGAAAACTGTGTAGACAAACCATGCATAGGATAAATTTTGGGCAATTTTAAATTTTGGCCCTTAATGGTCTAATTTAACCTCCTCCTTCCTCCTATATAATTTTCTTGCAGGATGAACACAATTTTCTATCATTTTGGTTCTCTTTGAGGTCTTAAGCTAGGGATAAACATATATAATTCATTTGGGATCTGTTAGATCTTCCATTCATCTTGTTGGATGTGCAATGGTAAGTACTCAAGTCCTTATGAGTCATTCTTCGCCTCTCTTTCTCTCGACCTAGTTATCGAGGTGTGAGAGTTCTTACCTTTTTATTAGATATACTCTATTAAACACCTAATTAGAGGCTAATAATAGATTAGGAGTGTCATAAAAGCCTAAGGTGGGCAGTATATAACTCATCCCTCAAGTTCATTGATTTTGGAATTGTTAGGTGGGCCCCGCCAATTTCATCAGGTGCCATTTATTGAACTTATATGCCATGCTTATAATCATTAGAACTATATGATTATTCTATTTCCAAACATGTCATCAGTTATTAGTAGTTATTCTCACAACTCCATCCATCCCATGTAGGATGCTATGCCATTTTTTTTAGTTTTTTGACACGTTTGAGCCTCCGTTTAGGTGTGCCTTGGATTGACCTCCCTAAGGGTAAGCTTTTATATATTAAATGGATTGATTTATATTGTGAATTTTATAATAGAAAGTACCATGTATCCTCACCACTTGAACCACCTAAGTTAAGTGCTTAAATTAATAAACTTATGTTAAATGGAAATTAGAAAGTATACTAAGTATATGACTTTCCCTTTTTAAATTTAATTGAATAATAGGTTGAACATCCATAGCACCCCTTAACATGTTGATGGAAGGTAGTAGACTGAACCTTATTTATTAAAATGCCTTAAATGGATTTAATAATGGTTGCAAGCTACTTATCCTTTTCACACTAATGGAAGGAAAGGCTTGAACCAAATGGACTTACTGACTAATTATGACTTCAATAAATGGTTTCATGATCAATTAGACTTGTAACACTAATTAAAGGTAATGGATTGAACCATATGAATCATACAATGATTATTTATCAAAATAGGAGTGTCTTGACTCGAGATCGCCTTGTATTACTGAGGAAATTCCATGAGCTCTTGAGGACCCCATTCTGAATTCAAGGATACAAATTTATTAGGTTGAGAATCACCTGGAACCTGACCATTATCTAACTTTGTATGCCCAATATAACACCTTAGGATCCCTCATGTATTACTATAGGATTCCTTAGATACACTCATTGTATCCAGTATTGACAAGTAGGTTTTATAGTTTATGCCCATCGGACCTAGTCATTGCTTAGACCCATTTTACCTTGGATGAACTCCTGGGGATTATTAGGCATCTTATTGTGGAATGACTTGGAAGATGCTCCTTATATTACACTTTTACCCCTAGAAAAGCTACACTTATTACTGAGTAGGTGACCCTTGAGGTCTATGTTTTCTTGGTTATTACCTTGGAACTTCATTGTTAACATCATTACAAGTTTCCTTGTTAAATCTTAGAACCTTTACTATTTTAAATAGGTTACTTAAATATAAATTGGTAATAAAAAAATAATCATTGGTTACATGTTCAAACACTAGGTGAGGGATAAAGCAGGTACATGGGGTTTTAGTTACATTGTACTTCTTTACTTTATATATTCATTCTCGATCACTATTATATTTCCATTACACAAGCCAGATGTTATAGAAACCATTGGTGGTGGCCCACTTAGATTTATCTCACACCCTCTCTGTGTGTCGTTTTCTACCAAGGGAAGATTAATTTTATCCAGGTTTTAAAAAAGGGAAGCATACAGATTCGAACACTTTATTACTTGTTGTTTAGGATGGAGCTTGCTAGTAAATGACTGAGCCGGAGCTCAGGATTCTTGGGACAATCTTTTTTTTCCTTTATACTTTGTGGAACATGTTATTCCTGTTTTCTTGTACTCATTTTTCTAGTTTTATAGTGACATGACATATCATCATTTATTCCAATCGATCCATTATTGTTATTCTTGTCTATCTATTACTTTTTTCTCCTTCCATAGTTTACTTATATTGCTTATTCTATTTACCTATGTTTATATTTATCCACTATTCTACACTGTGGTAATGAGGGAATAGTCTCTCGATGAACGTACCCTAGTCCCTCACTGTTATTCAGAAGCCTATGGAGTTTGGGGAGATGTGCTTGAGGCCATATGGCCTACTGGGATCGGGGCACCTATTAAGTGGAATCCGGGTCTGGGACATCACAGTAATGGATTGAACAATAATAATCCTTGATCAACTCTAACCACCTACATTGGTGGAAGTTTATCACTTTTTGTGTGAATATATACTTGAGGATTTTTTGATTTGTATATATGTCATAATTATCCCTTTAGAGATAATGCTACCAAATATTTAATGTGAAGATCTATACATCTAATTCCAAATCATGGGTTGGGTAGTTATACTCATGAATGGTTAATTGGAGGGATTAATAAACTATCACTTTATTATCTTTAATGAGTAAAAAACCCAAAACCTTTTTGGATGAATGGTTGTATATGAAAAATCCTTACCCATTGGTGGGTAATGTGAGAAAATGTTCCATTATTAGCCTCTTCTATCAATCTTTAAATCTTTAATCGCATTCATTATTCTAGAAAAAATTCACTCCCTTCTGTGTTTTCTTGGTTAGTGGGCCTGGAAATCATGAGAATTTTCTCAACAATTGACGGTAGTACACAACTAATCCAAGGAAACTATATATTTTCATCAAATATATTGGTTTGGGATATCCTTTAAATGCCTCTATTTTTAAAGTATCCATAGATATCCCTTTTTTGGTGATAAAATTCCCTAGTAATGTTACTTAATCCATCCAAAAATACGATTTACTATACTTCACATATAAATTTTCCTTTCTCAAGGACTTCAGTACAATATTAAAATTCTCCTCATGTCCCTCCTTACTTTTGGAGTATATAAGAATATCATCTATAAATAATTTCACAATTTTTTTAAGATAATTCATAAATAATTTATTCATTATGTCCATAATTATAGATGGATCATTAGTTAATCCATATGGAATCACTATGAGCCCATCATTCCCATACCTTGTATGAAAAGTAGTATTCGGAATATCCTCTTTCTTAACCTTTACTTGATAATATTTTAGAATAAGATCCACCTTGGAGAAGTATTGGGCTCCATGTAGCTAATAAAACAAGTCATCAATATCTGTTAGAGGATAATTTTTATTTATCATGATCTTACTGAACTCAAGATAATAAATGTTGAGGAAAATTGATCCATCCTTATTCTCGATGAAAAGGAATAGTTCACCCCATAATGAAGAACATGGGAATATAAACCCTTTATCTAGATTACACTATAGTTTCTTCTTCATATCTTTAAGTTAAATAGTGTATAATCTATATGGAATATTGTATATTGAAAAATATTAGTGTATAAGTTTGTTTGAGAACTCAATATCTTGGCTAGGAGGATGACCAAGAAATTCTTCAAGAAACACATCATTGAATTCACTCACAATGGGAATGCCATCAAGGATTATTTTTTCTTAGTATTAATAATTTTATCTAGATACGCTTTCCCAAAAAGCAATAATATCCATTATTGAGATGATGATTCCAAAGGATATTCATCCTCCTCCTTGCACTTGTATATAATCCGAGGGTGGTTTGTGATACAGAGGGTGATTTCCTTCCCTTAGAAATTTATATTGGATCTATAAAAGGAAAGTTAATCCATAACCATAATAACATCAAATTATACTAAAGGAATCATCACAGGTCTTGATGGGAAATTCATCCCTCAAATTTGGTAGGGGAGAAGTTATATGCTTGGGATTCAATAATTGACCCATTTTCAGTGTTCACTGATAACTTGAGTTCCATGTTTTGAGGTGGTGTTTGAATATTTATAATAAACTTATGTGATAGGAAATAATGCATGAAACCCAAGTCAGTTTGGAAATTTGAAGTTCATTATTAGAGGATAAGCCTACCGTTCACTATTTTATTATGGTTTTAATAATTTATTTAATCCAAGTTATCGATGTTAAATTTCCTAACATAATTTTTTATGGAAAATTTTTCCCTTCATAATGGTTCATAGAGATCCTATGAATTTACCAAAGCATATCCACATGAGTGTCAAACTAGGTGTGTAATAAGGCCTCTTTGGAATGAACTAGGTGATGAACAAGTTAATACCAAATTATGTTACACCCTCCATGTCACTAATGAAATTTATTTTATATTATTTTATGATCTTAGTTGTTTTTGTAATTTCCATGGAGTTTCAGCCCAAAAATTGGAAAATCTTGAAGTTTTCATTCAGTACATGGTTAAGGAACATGGTCTGAGGGAAACCATACAAGTCCTAAGAGAAACTATGTGAGTCCTTGGTGAGTCTGGGTTATGGAACATGACTTTAAAATGGTAATGTAAACCCTATGATAAGAGTGTGGTTTTCCCCAACCATTTTTAGTGCCATTTGGCATGGTTGAAGCATGGTTTTTCTAACTATGAAACACCTATGAGAAACCATGTGGATCAAGGTATTTCTAGGTATTGTCTTGTACATGGTTGGTGCATAGTTAAGTAAACCATGTGACCTAACCATGAAGGATACCCTAGTTTTTAAATTTTTTGATTTTCTTTATATTTTTTAATTTTTTATTAAACCTCAAAACTAAACACTCAACGTCCCTCGCCCCTCTCCATCATGCTACACACCTAGGCCAATACCTCCTCTCCCTCATGTGATTCCACCCTCCTTCTGTCAACTCTACTTCCTCCTTTATTTTCAACATTTTCTCTCTTATAATAATTAAGTGGTAAGTTATACTCTCTTCCACTTCCTTCTTCTCCTTTCTTATCCCTCCAAATTTCTCCCTTTCATGAAACCTAATCAATTTTCATTGTGGATAGGGTTAGGAATGTGTATCACCCCCAATTTCAAGTAATAAACCCTTTATTTATGTATTTTAAGTATGTAAAGTGTTTGAGTTAAGTTTGAGAAGGTTTAGAGTACTTTTGGATGTTTTGGGGGATTTTTTAGAGGTTCAAAATTTGAGAAAGATTAGTATAAACCATGAAACACCTATAAGAAACCGTAAGAAATGAAATAGAGACTACTTGGTAGGAACACGGTTAGGAAAATGGTTTAAAAAAACTGTATGGAAACCCAGGAGAAACCATGATTTTTGGTAAATATGAATTCTGCATGGTTGGCACACCATTTTTCTAACCGTGTGATTTTCTTCTTAAGGCAGAGGACTATGCACGGTTAGCACACAGTTTGCTTAACTGTGTTCCCTAACCATGTATTGTTAAAAGTTAGATACAAAACTTGTTAATCTAACTTGATTTATTCCCTTAAACCATATTTTTCACTTAATATGACCCTAACTCAAATTACACTCTTCCCAAAGTATGTGGAGACCCATCCCTTTGATCCAGGTGTGATCCATTGGTGAATCTTGGTTTGTTGGAGGCTAGATTCCTTAACCAGACTTCCTTTTTGGTTGATTTTCCTTAGTTTATTCTTCTTCCCTCTCTTGGATTGATAGATACAATCCATTTAGGATGGATCTAGGTTGTGTGATTCTAATCATGATGGGATATAGTTTTTTTATGATAGGGAATGAGATGTAAGGTAGGTTTCTAGAGTTTCAACCCAATTGTGTAATTTTTGTTCCTTTATTTATTTTAGCCTAAGTTTATGAGGTATCTGTATTCACTCTAGATTCCTCTTATTAGAGCTTGAAGGATTGATTTTTTTTAATTTTTTAATTTAAAGTGTGAAATTGCTGTGAAAATCTTGGTAGAAACCCTCTTTAGTGTTTTTTTGAAATTATTGGAATTGGTTGTTATGGAAAGTGATTTTTCTATTTATTTTAAATTGATGATTTTAAAATATATATTTTTTTGATTCATGGAAACAGTTTGATAGATTTTTTTTAATAAAAGAGATTTTTTATTGAAATGGATTGAAATGGTTGACTTGGCATGGGATTTGGTATAAATAGTTGGCGTGTGTTAATTTTCATTAATCTGAACCCATGGAAGGGGCATGTGCCAATGGGGAACTTGGTATATGGTTACCTTTTTATGAATTGGTAGATCAAAGAGAGACCTCTCATGAGTATGGAACTACCTCCTGGACACGCATGTGTGATTTTGTGGAATGGAATGGGATATGCCAAATGGATTTGTGAAGTGCTTTTAAAGGGTTTTCTTGGTTGTTTTCCATGGAAAATGGTTTTTTTGGAAAACTATTTTTCTTAGAAATAGTTTTTGTTTTGATATAAACTATTTTAAATTGTTTTATATAAATTATTTTATATAAATGTGCTAATATGTTCTATCCTAGTGATACGAGTAGGGAAGTCATTTTGGGAAAACCTACTGAGTTTCATTACTCACCCCCTACTTGGGAACTTTGGTGTGTTTGTAGATATTGTACAACAATATACAGGTAAATTAAAAGTATATAATTTATTTAGTGATGCTCTATGATACTTTGGACATGGATTGTGGAATTGGAGTTTGGATCATATTGGGAGATTTGGAGTTTATGTCTTTAGAGTATTTGAGATTGTTGGTTTTGTATTCCACTTTATATTTTAATATTTTTTCCTTGGTTTCCAAATTGTACACTGATATAGTTTGGTTGGTCTTGGTTTACATTAAGTTGTATTACATTTTTATCATGAATAATACAATAATTGTTTGGTCATTTTAATCTTTGTATGATTGTTTTATTTAAAAAATGGAAAATCATCCCTCAATTTTTTTCTGAATCCCTTGAAATTTATTACTAGCCTTTTCTATCTCAGGGATGTCCCCAAAGGACTTATAAGATCCCAACACCTTCCCAAGCTGACGAGGAGGGTCAGGATGTTACAAATGGTATCGGTATTTTCTAGCCCATCCTTTATTTGAAAAAATGGTATTCATTAATAGTATTAGAGTTGATTTCTAATTTATTCATTGAGTTGGTATGGTAGTAAAGAGTATGATCATCAGGAATTAAAATGTAGTGCATAAAAAAAACTAACCTTTTTATACATAACTTCAAGTTACCATTGTTTTTGGGTACATGAGTGTCTTAAGACACTTCTAGGAGTTGTAATCTCATTGTTAGGGATTTAACCAATTAGAAAAGCATGACATGAATTGTAGAAATTAATTCCCACTAGGAGTGAATATTTCATTTGAGTAATGATTTATTATTTGGTGAAAAAGAGTTTATTTTTGAAAAATGTAGAAACTGTTTTCAAATGTGAGATTTTGAAAAGGAATAGTGGAGATATTGAAAATGGTTTGATTTTCAAAGAGCATGGGAAATTTTCAAAAATGGGTTAAAAGTGGAAGAATATAGAATTTGGAAATCCTTATTGTGATATTATTGATGTGGTAAAATTTAAATTGTTAAACCTTCAGTTTTTAGAGAGTGAGACTTATGGAGTTCTGTTTTGGTTATAGAAAATGGCACTGGTTAGGTGTAGAATAAACCAACCAGAAGAAGCTTCTAAGAATGTGTTTGCACCCGAGCCATAGGTGAACCAAAAACTAGTTTAGAGTATTGTATAACTTTTCAAGCTATGGATATAGGGAAACAAAGGGATGAACTAAGATAAGTGGATCATTCTATTCAGTTCCATAAGAAGAATCTACTCATATTTCGTGGTGATTTGAAACTAAATAAAATGTAGGTGTGGATGAATAAGATAAATCAAATCATTAATTTCTTTGGCACACTAGCAGAGTTGAAATTCAAGTTAGTGAAATATATACTGAAGGATCTTTCATGCCAATAGTGAGATTTAGCAATTTAGGCTCAATTATACCAAAAAATTGCATGAGAGGATTTTGAGGAATTGTTCAATAAACAATTATATCCTCACATTTTCAAAATTTCAAGAAAAATAGAATTTTTCAGCTTTAAACATGAGAATATCTCTATGATAGATTATGTGGATAAATTCATAAATCTAGTCTGATTTTAAACCAAATTTTCTATAAGTTCATCCTTGAAGGGACACATTTTTAATAGGGGTTTAGGTTGGAAATTCTCTCAAAGATTTTCATGCTTTGTATAAAAGATTATATAGATATGGTTAATATAGTGATGGTGGAAGAAAGAGATATCTCAGGAACTAAAAGAGGATAAATCATGTTTATACCTATGTGAAATGGTGGGAAATATAACGTTGAGAATAAGAAGAAGAGGGACACCTATTTCCAAGGTAGTGGTATGACATAGAACCAGATGGATATATTGGTGAATCTTTCTCCTATAACCAAGGGTAAACCTAGATGATTTTGAATTTCCAAAGGATCAAATAATAATTGGCGGGGGGGGGGGGGGGTGAATCAGTTGTTCACATTTTATAAGATTCAAAAATTTTATAAAATTAACCCCTATAACCTTTTAAGATTTATATCCTTATTAACTTTTAATAAATACTCATGCATAAAAAATTAATAAAGAAAGTAAAGCACACAATATTTATAAGGTTCAGACTCAGTGTGAGAACCTACATCCTTACCATAGCCAATATTGTGGTTATATAGAAATCCACTATTATAAATAAGTGAATAAAAATTATGAAAACTCTCATTAGACACCTCCTATCTCTTGATAGGAAGGATTATACCAACTCCTGTCAGTTTACAATGTTTTATTATAAAAAAATATGCAAAAAATAATAATAAATACTTTGTTGAAACTTCTATATAATTGATCAATCCAAATCCTCAGTCTAATTTGAATAGATCTGATTTTCTCAATACGATAATGATAGATCTGATTTTCTCAATAAAAATTGTCTGGATCTGATTCTTTGAATATAATGAGTCGGGATCTGATTTTCTCAATACAATAAGTCTAGATTCGATTCTCTCAATAAAATGGACTCAATATGATGAACCCATTCACAATTTGTAAAACCCAAACTTTTCTCAAATTCTTAATACAAACATTCTCATTATGATTGAATCAATCTAATTGACAGAATATGATCATATTAATACGATCTTCCTGAATTCGGTAATTTGTTTTTTCAAATATCTGATTCACCTCATGAGATCTCTATCCGGTAATGAATTTCACTTGATTTATTCAGTGCTATTCCTTTTCCAAATGTTTGAAAAGTTCACTTTGAACTAATGATCTGAGAAAGTATTTATATGTGACTCAGAAAAAAATGCAGGAAACTTGAAAACTTTCCCTACTTCCTCAAATTTCTAAATCTATAGTGATCTCTCACATTTTAACTTAAACTTTTACTTCTTCAAACCTCCTTAAATTTCTCTGAGATTTAAGTAAAATTGAATTTCAAGTTTGACTTCGTCAACTCTTCATAAAAATTATAGAATTTTATTTTTGAGTCTTCTCCATAATCAAATCAATACTATTTCTATTTCTTTCACAATGAATCCAAATTCTATTTCTTTCTCAGTGAATCTGATTTCTATTTATTTCTCAATAAATCTAAATTCTATTTCTTTCTCAGTGAATCTAATTTATGTTTCTTTCTCAGTAAATCTGATTTCTGTTTCTTTTTCTGTAAATATAAATTTTGTTTCTTTCTTAGTGAATCTGATTTATATTTTTTTCTTAGTGAATTTGAATTTGGTTTCTTTCTCAGTGAGTCTAAATTATATATCCTTCTCAGTGAATCTAAATTATGTATCCTTATCATTGAATCTAAATATTGTATTTTTCTTAGGGAATCAAAATTCTATATCCATCTCAATGAATCCGAATTATGTATCCTTATTAGGGAATTTTATTGAATTCTAATTACGATGGAATTACATTACAATGGAATTCTCCACTATGAAATTTTGAATTTCTTCAAATATATACACAATTTCTACAAAATCTTTTATAATGAATGTATTCATGATTTGTGAGAACTTCTTGATCTGAAAAGAATTATCTGATTTGGTTTATAAAATATTAAAACTTTCTTACTCTTAACTTAAATATCTTCTTTAAAAACTCTTCAACAACAATATGACTTCTTCACTCAACAACTTCTTTCTTTCTCTGATTACAAAAAAGAAAAAAATCTAGAAAATAAAAATTTATACCTCTGATTGTTTTAGATCTTATGATTTTAAATATGATAAAGATGGATCCGATTCTTGCATAACAAAAAAATTTTTTATACAAAAAGGTTAGTTTTCAACAAATACAAAAACTTTTTTAAAATAATTTTTCACAAAGGTTCTTCAATATCTCCCTTTGGATTTGTTGAAAAACCTTGTTAACAAAATTTCTAACTCTAAAAATCTTTTCACAACTCAAATTTTGTAAAAAACTCAAGTTTTTGAATTTTATCAAAACATATCCTTTATCACAGGAGAGTTCCCTAACACCACACTATTGGATAAATTAATGTTTTTGAATGAATTACATCCCTCGGTGGCAAGAAAACTTTGTGAACATGTAAAGATAAAATCCCCCTAACTTTTATCTTTTCCTCTCTCAATTTTATTTTTCTCTCATTTCTTTTTTTCTATCTCCCCCATTCCATGATTACCAAAACTTTAGATTCATAAAATAAAGATAAGTAAAAACTTCTTACAAAGTAAAAAGTTGTTACTTTATCTCCCCCTTTATCAAAATAATCCAAAGAATGGTGGGGGTTCTTAATTATGAGGTATATAAAGACATGGGAGGAGGATGGACATGAAGTTTTATCCTCAATTCAATAGACCTTTCTTTTGGAATTTATTTTGTAAAGATATCATAAATTTGATACTTTGTTGAAATGTATTAAAAAAAAACATATCCAGTAGTAGATTTCCCTTTTATATAGTAAAACTTTATATCAATGTTATTGTAACTTGAATATTGGATAGTATTATTATATAGATCAATTGCACTCTGATTATTAAAAAGTATCTTCAATGGTTTAGAAACTTTTAATTTCAAATCTTCCTGCTAAAATTTCATCCAAAAAATTTGAGTACAAGATTGAGAAGATGAAATATATTTGGATTTAGATATGATCAATGTTACTGAACATTGTTTCATAGTATTCCAACTCACACAACCTTCACCCAAGAAAATATTCTTATAAGGTTTATCTTCTATCATTACAATATCCAGCCCAATCGGCATCAGTATGACCATGAAACTTCATCTTACTATTTCATTTGTATAACAACCCATGTTATATTGTTCCTTTTAAATATCTCTGAATCCTCTTTGCTACCAACATATCTGATTCTTTAGGATTATTTTGATACCTGACACACAAAGTCACAACATAAGAAATATCAAGACTTGAGGCTATAAGGTAAGTAAGACTTCCTGTCAGCTTCTGAAAGTATTTCTGATTCACACTTATTCCCAATTTATCATTACTCAACTTTGTGCTCACTGAAATAGGAGTTGAAACTTCTTTGTATTATGTCATCCCAAACTTAGTTAACAATTTATTTGACATACTTTTCTTGATATAATAAAATGTACTTTTCCTTTTGTTGAACTTGTAAGCCAATGAAGAAAGTTAATTATCCTAACATATGAATTTAAAAATTCTTCTTTATTTCCCCATAAGTTTTTTTACAAACATCTTCTATATCCATAAAAAAATTATATCATCTAAATAAATAATTAAATTAGAGCTCTAGAGTTGAAATATTTCACATATAAGTTGCTATCAAATTTTCATTTATAAAATTTCAACATTCTAATTTTTTTTCAAGTTTATAATACTAATAACATGGATCTTGTTTCATCCTATATAAATATTTCTTCAATTTACAAACTTTGTTTTCATCCTCATCAAGTAGAAACCCCTCAAGGTTGTTCAATGTAAACTTCTTCCTCAATCTCACCATTTAAGAAATATGAATTTACATCCATATGATAAAATTTATAATTTAGATGTGTAACCACTGAAAGAAACATTCTAACAGTTTCTAATCTTGCAACTAGGGAAAAATTTTCTTCAAAATCCACACCTTTCACCTATGCATAGCCTTTACAAACAAGCCTGTATTTGTTTCTTGAAACATATCCATGTTAATTTAACTTGTTTTTTAAACCCACTTGATTCTAATAAATTTTTTATTTTCTAGACGTGAAAAAAGTTTCCATGTTTCATTCATCTTAATCTGATCCAACTCTTTATTCATAGTATCCAACCATTCTTTCTGTTGAAAAGCTTCTGAAACTGATTACGGTTCAACTTTTGAGATAAGTGAAGTATGATTATCTAATCTAAACTTTCTTCTTGTATGGGATAGATTATTTTTATTTCCAATAATTTTTTCTTCAACATGTTTTTGTAAGGTATGAAATTTAAAAGTTTCTTTCCTAGATGAAATTTAATCATCACATGATTCTTCTAAATCATGATAAGGATGTTTTTAATTACTTTCACTATTTTTTGAATTTTCCAATTTATCTTCCTTACCATTCTAAAATAATTTTGTTAAGGAACTTTGATTTTCAATTACCTTCACATTATATGAGTCCACCAACTTTTGAAAAAATTTGTTCCAACATTTGTAACTTCTTCTATTTGGTGAATAACCTATAAAAGTTCCTTCCTAATATTTCTCATCAAACTTTCCCAAATCTAGATTTTTGATTTAAAAAAACACGAACTTCCAAAAACTTTTAAGTATTTCAATGAAGGTTTTTTTATTGTACCACAATTCATAATGAGTCATGTTAGTTTAAAAAATCAACAAGCATATATTTTGAACATGTACATAAATACTAATAGATTCTCTATAATATAATTTTGAAACTTTTTATTTTGATAATATAATTCTTCCCATTTATACTAAAATTAAATTATTTCTTTTTGATACTACATTTTGTTATGGAGTATAGGGAGAACTATACTGATGTTTGATACTATGATTTATCAGATAAGTTTCAAAACTATTTCTTATAAATTCATTACCATTATTTGTTCTCAACCTTTTTATGGAAACCCTCATTTATTTCTCAACATATTTTCTAAAGAATTTGAACATTTAAATAGCCTCTGAATTGTGCTTCATAAACATGATGTTTTTTATATGATTGAAATCATCAATAAAAGTGATAAATTATAAATATCATTTTTTTGATTGATGTCTCATCAGCCCACATAAATCAGAATGAATAATCTCAAGTGAACTGGTAGATTGAATCTCAATTCTCTTATAACTTTTGTTTGCTTCCTTTCCATTCTGGAAAGTAATACAAAAACCATCATATATTCTTTTTAATTCTGGAAAATTTTGGATAAAATCAACTTTAGAAAGTTTATTCATGTTTTTATTCCCATGGTGGCTAAGTCTTTGGTGCCAAAATTAGTTTTCATCTTCAACAATAAAGTAATAAGGGTTTTTAAATTCTATTATTTGAAATAGATTCCCATTGGTTCTTTCTCATTTTGTAATAAATTTTCTATCTTTCACACTTTTTATGATATAAAAATATTTTCTAAAATAAAATTCTTTTATATCATCACAAATTTGACTTAAACTAAGTTAGTTATGTTTTGGCCCATCAATAAATAAAACTTCCTTATCAACTTTTCAGCTTTAATCTCTACTGTTTAGATTCCTCTTATTTTTAAGGAACTATCATTAGCGAAGGTAAATTTTCATCCATCATGAATTTAAATATGTTTCAAGATTTTTATATCACCTATCATATGTGAAAAAAACTATCAATTATCCATGTTTTTTTCCTTTTACTTGCTTTCAAAGCTTTCTCAACAACAAAAGATCTTTTCTTAACTTTCTTATTTCCAGCTTTCTTTTCTTTTCTATCATAAGAAACTTGTTCTGGAAGAAGTTTCACACATATTTTGGTATGATTAACATCCTAATAACATCTTCCAAAAACTACTTCCAAATATTTAAATTTATTTTTTCGAAATGTTTCTAAGATCTTGAGAATTCACGTTTTCAACCTTCTGCAATCTAGAAAAGTTACTTATTCAACTTCCACTATTTATTCCACTTTGCAAAAATCTTCTTTTAGGAAGAGATAATTTGTAAAAACAATTATATGACATGTTCCCATAGATTATATAACACCATAAATAACCATCAAATTTTGGTTTTCTATTTAAGAAAGATCTTTCTTTTTAGTAACCATGCAGAGGTTGATAACTTCTTTCAGCTCTAACATAATCAGGACATGGATCATCTTTTATTTTGAGAGAGTTTTATAATTTTGTAGATTTTATAGGTTTATTACATTATTTCTCCACCCAATATTTCCCAATACTTTTTACATAACCTAAAATGTTAAAATAATCAGATCAAACATTATTTTTAGTAATATAAGATTTCACCTGATTATCATATTGAGCATTCTAAACAACTATAGAAGTCTCAACATTTACTTCTGATGCTTTTTTGAAGTTTTAATTAATATTACTCAAGGTACTATAGGACTCAAGAAGTTTTGATTGAAATTTTTTAAACTCTTGTTCCTTATATTCCATCTTCTTGCTAAGATCTTCAATCATCTTTCCCTGTTATGCAATTCTAAGTTTGTAACTTAGAATATTCTGAATGTATTCACCCTCCTACTTGATGAAATATTTTCTTCCATAATAAATATCTTCACAATATTTATTCATTACTCTAATTTCTTTATTGAGAGATTTTCTTTTCTCAAGACATGCAACAAGTTCTGTTCTGAGCTGATACTCTCTATAAGATTATTCACCACCTTCTTCACTCTCTGAGAAATCTTTTATTTTCTCAACATTTTAAATTAAGGTTCTAAATTTATTTAAACTTTAATATTCATAAGAATTGTTGTCAGTCAAGTCAGAATCATATTTCTTACTCATCATACTTATTTTGTTTCAAGTAAACTACTTCTTGTATATGTTAGAATAATTTTCTTCTTTATCATTTTTTCCACTTCTTCCATCGAGGTTTTCTATCAGAATCATCACCATATTCTCCAACTTTTTTCTTGGAGAAATTAAAAGAAAAGTGTCTAATTCCACAACACTCAAAACATTTGAGAGTAAGTTTACCTCCATACTTTACTCTTCATCTTTTATAGTTATTGGATATAAGAGACATGCTTTTTTCATTCAACTCATTATCATCTTTATCTTCAGAGTCACAAGGATCAACATCTTCAACACCTTTAATTTTAAACATTATTATAGCTTCAAAATCCATTTCATCTTTCATATTATTTTTAAACATTGTAGATTTTATCATTTCATAAGAAACAAGAAATTTATTCCACTCATCAAGAGATAAATCATCCTTATCTACAAAAAAAGAAATTTTAGAAGAAAACCTATCTAGAAAGTTTCTCATTAGTTTCTTCACAATTGTAGAATCTTACAGGAAATATATGAATCTTATGATGTTGCCTAAAATTTCATTTACTTTGGTGATGTATTCATAAATTTTTTCTTCATCTCTCATTCTGATGTCTTCATACTTACTACGCTAGATTTGTAGCTTTTCTTCCTTAACTTTTGTATTCCCATCAAAAACACTTTTTAGCTTGTCCCACATACTGTTTAAATTTTTGAGACCCATCAAATTCTGATAAAATTTTTTCTATAAGTACATGATAATATAATTTTTAACATTTTGATCAAAATATATATTTCCTTATCAATAAAGGTCATTAGGGAATCTTTCTCAATAGGTGGAAACCCAGTAGTAGCAGCATCAACAACTTATAGGCCAAGAGATAGTATATAAGGAATCATTTTATTTTGTCATCCCTAATAATTTTTTCCATAAAATTTAGAAATTCCTCTACTGTTGATAGAATTGATATTATCCATGATAAGGATTCAACAAGGGAACCTTCCCCTATGATACTAATTTAACTTCTAATGGTTCGAATAAATACGGATAAGGGGGGTTGAATTAGTTGATCACTTTTTATAAGTTTCAAAATTTTTAGAAACTTAACTCATTCAACCTATTAAGATTTATTTCCTAATCAAATTTTAGTGAATAATCATGCATGAAAAATTAGGGAATCAAGTAAAACCCACAAGATTTACAAGGTTCTGCCTTAGTGTAAGAACCTATATACTTTCCATAGCCACTCCCATGGGTCTTTAGAAATACTCTATTATGAAGAAGTGAATAAAAATTGTTCCAAATCCCATTAGACACCTTATATCTTCCGATAGGAAGGATTATATTAACCCCCATCAGTTTACAATATTTTCTTTTAAAAAAATTGAACAAAAAAAAGAATAAAGGATTTTTTGAAGCTGCTCCACAATTTCTAAATCTGAATCCTCAGTCTAATTCAAATGGATTATTGGAACCAAGGATGTTATTTTCTATAAATAGTGTATGTTTAGTGTTTTTTTTCAATCCTCACATAGAATAATAGGGTGATTGTAAGGAAAGGTATCATACATTCCAAGTCGAAAGCAATATTGAAGGTGGTGTAGTTTCCCAGTGTTTTCCAAATTTTTGGGGTCCAAAATTTATAAGTTGGCTTTCAACGTGAAAAGTGGTTTTTCTTGGAGGCCATAGGAAAATATGGAAAAGGCATGAGTTTAATGAAGATGGGATTTTAAAGTTGCATTTCATGAAGACATAATGTTTTTTGATGGTGTGCTTCATGATTATGATAGGCTTCGCGATCAGAGATGGTGTTCTATGTGATTACGAGTTTTGGAGATTTATAGTCATTAATGGAATGCTTTAAGAATTTTATGGATTCCAAAAAGTGTTTTGAAAGAACACTCTATGGTTATAATGAGCTTTGCGAATAGATATTTTCCATTATTCTTTTTGAAGGGAGGAGCCCCGCGAAGTCTTTTTTTGATGATCCAGAAAATCCACAAAAAGGTGGTGGAGCTTTGAAATTAGCCAAGACTATAAATATGATACTACCCCTCTTCACATGCATAGCTGTTTTGAAGGAAAATCCAGAAACTCTTTGAGTTCATAAAGAGCTTCTCAAATCAGGATTTCTTTACAAGCTTAAGAATCATGAAGAGATTACATGTCTCAACTGATGCTCAATGCTTTTGTTTAAGGGTACTTCACGATGATAAGGTATTCCACATTGAAATAGTGAGATTCGTGAAGGTTTTCCATGAAGTCAAGGAAGATTCATGAAGACAGTTTGTTCCGTGAAGGCATGAAAGGTTCATGAAGACAATTTGTTCTGCAAAGGATAGGGTGCTTTGTGAAAGAGTGTGGTTTGCAAAGGGGCTTCGTGAAGGGAAGTTTTGAACATTTAGTTTAAGGGGATATGGATTTCAAAGAGAATAAACTAAGGTATAAGGTTCCAGAAGAGTCTCGTGCTAAGTCATAGATATAGACTTTAATGCCAAATCATTGAAGAGACCTTCAAGTCAATAAACTTAGTGTGGCATATCAAAAGGCAGTAAGATAGGGGGAGTCAATAGAAGTGTTCTATGGGAAGTAGTGAGATATCCCTAAAACATTGTGAAGGCAATGATCTTAGTACATAGTGATTGTGGCCAAACCTTGTAATCCACAGATAGTAAAGATTAGTGGTTTTTGGTATGACCAACACACTATCGCCGTATGATCCTTGGACATAATCCTTTGTGGTGAACCAAGTAAAATTGTTGTTCCCTCATTTTTCATGCATTTTTATAATAGGTTTAAAAGTTTTCTACCAATGTGGGAACAAGATCCATCTGTTTAAAAGAAAAAGATGACACCCTAATTCAAACCTCCCCTCTCAGGATGTTCTGGGGTCCTTCATGGATATTATATTCTCAATATGAAAATGTTGGATCCGATTTTATCAATAGAATCCATCTAGATCTAATTCTCTCAATAGGATGAGTCTGGATCCTATTTTTTCAATATAATTAGTTTGGATATGATTCTATTAATAAAAGGGACTCAATACGATGAACCCATTCTCAATATGAAAAACTCAAACTCTGCTCAAATTCTAAATATAATCTTTCTCAGTTTGATTGACTCAATCTGATTAACTGAATAAGATATTCTCAATATGATATTTCTCAATCGAATAAACAAAAATTTTAGTTGCATGATCCCCCTAACGAGATCTCTGGCTGGTAATGAATTTCACTTGATTTCTTCAGTGCTTATCCTTTTACACTTGTGGGTAATGTACAATTTGAATGAATGATCTGAGAAAGTATTTATAGGTGACGTAGAAAAAAAAGTGGGAAACTTGAAAAATTTCCCCGATTCCTCAAATTTCAAAATCTCTAGAGATCTATCAAATTTAAACTTCAACTTTTTCTTCTTCAAACCTCCTTAAATTTCTTTAATATTTACACAAAATTGAATTTCAATTTTTACCACCTCAAATCTTCTTAAAAATTATGGAATTTTATTTTTGAGTATTCTTCATAATTAGCTCAATACAATTTTATTTCATTCTTAGTGAATTTGAATTTTGTTACTTTCTCAGTGAATCTAATGTCTGTTTATTTCTCAGTGAATCTGAATTTTGTTTCTTTCTCAGTGAATCCAATTTCTGTTTCTTTCTTAGTGAATCTGATTTATGTTTCTTTATCAGTGAATTTGAATTCTGTTTCTTTCTCAGTTAATTTTATTTATTCTTCTTTCTTAGTGAATTCAAATTCTGTTTCTTTCTTAGTGAATCCTAATTCTATATGCTTCTTAGTGAATCTGAATTTTTTATCTTTCAAATTTAATCAGAATTGTATATTCTTTTTAGTGAATATGAATTCTATATTCTTCTATTTGAATTCGAATTTTTTATCCTTCTCATTGAATCTAATTAAATTCTCATTATAATGGAATTTCATTAAGATGGAATTATCCATTATAAAAATTTTAATTTCTTTAAACATCTCCACCATTTCTTCAAAATATTTTATCATGAAAGTTTTCATGATTTTTGAGAACTTCTTGATCAGTAAATAATCATCTGAGTTTATTGAGAAAGTATTAATAATTTCTAACTTTTGAATTAACAATATTCTTTAAAAAATATTTACAAATAATATGAATTCTTCACTCTGAAACTTATTTCTTTCACTGATCATGAAAAAAGAAAAATTACAGAAAACAATAATTTCTACCTCTGATTCTTTTTGATCCAATGATCTGAATATGATGAAGATGGATCTGATTTTTGGATAACAAAAATATTCTTATAAAAAAAGGTTAGTTGTCAACAAATACAAAAAAATTGTTTAAAAAATTTATCATAAAGGTTATTCAATCCCCCCTTTGGATTTATTAACAACCCTTGTTAATAACGTTCTAAGTCTTATAATTTTTTAACAACTCAACTTTTATAAACAACTCAAGTTTTTTAATTTTATCAAAATATATCATTTCTCAAAGGAGAGTGCCCTGAAACCACACTACTGGATAAATTAATGTTTTTGGAGGAATTCCATCCCTCAGTGGAACAAAAATTGTGTGGCCATGTAAAGATAAACTCCCCCTCACTTATATCTTTTCCTCTCCCACTTTTTTTCTCACTTTCCCTTTTTCCACTCCCCTATTCTATGATAACCACAACTTAAGATTTATAAAAGAAAGATAAGTAAAAACTTGTTACAAAATAAAAAGTTGTTACTTTCTCTCCCCCTTTGTCAAAATAATTCAAAGCACGGTGGGGGTTCTTCCTTATGAGTTTTAGGAAGACATGGGAGGATGATGAACATGAAGTTGCAACCTCAATTAAAGAAACCTTTCTTTTGGCATTACTTTTGTAAAGATATCAGTAATCTAATACCTTTTTAAGATGTATTATAGAAAAACATCTCCCGTAGAAAATTTTTATTTTATAAAGGGAAACTTTATATCAATGTGCTTTGATCTTGAATGTTTTACATGATTCTTAGAAAGATCAATTGAAATATTATTATCACAAACTATCATCAATGGTTTAGAAACTTTTACTTTCAAATCTTACAGTTGAAATTTCATCCACAAAATTTGAGTACAATATTGTGTAGTTGCAACATATTCGGATTCAACTATGATCAATGTTACTGAACTTCATTTCTTAATATTCCAATTCACAGAACATTCACCCAAGAAAAATGTTCCTCTTGAGGTTGATTTTCTATCATTACAATATCTAGCTTAATCGACATCATTATAACCATGAAACTTCATCTCAATATTTATTTTTTATAACAAACCATGTAAAGTTGTTCTTTTAAAATATCTCATAATCTTCTTTGCTGTCAACATATGTGATTATTTTATATTACTTTGATACATGGCACACAAATTCACAACATAAACAATATCAGGCCTTGAGGCTGTAAGGTAAACAAGACTTCCTACCAGAGTTTGAAAGTCTTTCTGATTCACACTTATTCCCAATTTATCTTTACTCAACTTTGTGCTCACTAAAATAGGAGTTGAAACTTATTTGGATTATTTCACCCCAAAACATTTTAATAATTCCCTAGAATACTTTTATTGAGATAAGAAAATGTATTTTTCCTTTTATTGAAATTATAAGCCAATGAAGAAAGTTAATTTTCCAAACATATAAATTTACAAATTCTTCTTCATTTCCTCAGTAAATTTTTTAAAAGATATTCTCTATCCCCAAGAAAAAATTATATCATCAAAATAAATAGATACAATTAGAGCTCCAAAGTCAACATCTTTCACATATAAGTTACTATCAAAATTTTCTTTTGAAAAGTTCAATATTCTCAAACAATTTTCAAGTTTATAATATCAAGAATGTGGATCTTGTTTCAGACCATATAAATATTTCTTCAATTTTAAAAAAATGTTTTCATCCTTATCAAGTAGAAACCCACAAGGTTTTTCAATGAAAAATTCTTCCTCAATATCACCTTTTAAGAAAGATCACTTTACATCCATATGGTAGACTTTGTAATTTTTATGTGAGACCAATGAAAGAAACATTATAATAGTTTCTAATCTTAAAAATGGGGAAAAAGTTTCTTCAAAATACACACATTACAACCATGAATAGCTTTTACAAACAAGTCTGGATTTGTTTCTTGAAACTTCTCCATGTTCATTTAACTTGTTTCTGTAAACCCATTTTGTTCTGATAATATTTTTATCTGCAAACCATGAAACAAGTTCCCATGTTTCATTCTTCTCGATCTAATTTTACTCTTCCTTCAAAACATCCACCCTTTATTTGTGTTTAAAATCTTATGAAATTTATTCCAATATAACTTTTGAGATAAGTGAAGTATAATTATCTAATATCAACTTTATTCTTGTATGAAATGGAGCCTTTTGATTTCCAATAATGTTTTCAGATTCAACATGTTTTTTTAAGGTATGAAATTCCAAAGTTTCTTTCCTAGATGAAATTTCCTCATCATATAATTCTTATGAATCTTGATATGGATGTTTTTAATTACATTCACAATTATTGGAATTCTCCATTTTATCTTCCTTAACAGTATCAACAAATATTGTTAAGGAACTTTGATTTTCAATTACCTTCACATCATATGAGTCTACAAACTTTTGTAAACATTTGTTCCAACATTTGTAAATTCTTATACTTGGTGAATAACCCATAAAAGATACTTCCTCAGATTTCTCATCAGAATTTACCAAATCTAGATTTTTGATTTTGAGAAACCATGGAATTCCAAAAATTTTGAATTATTTAAATGAAGGTTTTTTGTTATAACACATTTCACAAGGATTTGTGTTGATTTCTAGTATAAAAAAGTATCTATTTTTAACATGTACAATATTACAAGTATATTTTCTCCAATATAATTTTGAAATTTTTTATTCTGCTAACATACTTCTTCCTATTTCCACCAAACTTATATCCTTGCTTTCTGATACTCCATTTTATTATGAAGTATAGAGAGCACTATACCTATGTTTGATACCATGATTTCTTAGATAATTTTAAAAATTATTTATTGTGAATTTTGTACCATTAACCATTCTCAACCTTTTTATGGAAACTCAATTTCTTTCTCAACATATTTTCTGAAGAATTTGAACATTTCAATAGCCTTTTACTTGTGATTCATAAACATGATGACTGTAATCTGAGTGAAATCATCAATAAAAGTGATAAATTATAAATTTACTTATGTTGATTGATGTCTCATCAGCCCATGTAAATTGAAATAAATAAGCTCAAATGATCTAGTAGATTGAATCTTAATTCTCTTATGACTTTTTTTAGTTATCTTTATTTTCTGGAAAGTGATAAAAACATCATCATCTCTTATTTTCAATTCTGGAAAAATTTGGATAGCATTGAATTTAGAAAGTATATTCATTTTTTTCCTCCCAAGCTTACTAAGTCTTCTGTTCCACAAATTTTTTTCATCTTCAGCACTCAAGTAACAAGAGTTGGTGAATTATCTTATTTGAAAGAGATTCTCATTGGTTCATTCTCCTTTTGTAATAAATTTTCCATCTTTCACAATTTTAATAAATCAAAAATATTTTCTATAAACAACTTATTTTCCATAATCACAAAGTTGACTTACACTAATTAAGTTTTGTTTTATCCCATAAAAAAATAAAACTTCCTAAGATTTCAACTTTTTAGCTACAATATCAGTCGTTCAGATTCCTTTCATTTTTAAGGAACTATCATTACCAAATGTAACTGATCCTCCATCAGGACTTTCAACATTTTTTAAGAGTTTTATATCACCTTTTATATGTGAAGAACAAACACTATCAATTATCAATGGTTTTTCCTTTTACTTGCTTTCAAATCTGTCTCAACAACAAAAACTTTTTCCTCAACTTTCTTCTTTTCAGCTTTATGTTATTTTCTATCATAATAAACTTGTTTTTAAGGAGTGTTATACATATTTAGGTATGATGACCAACCTAATAACATATTTCAATAACTTCTTCCAAACATTCAAATTAATTTTTTGTTGGAATGTTTCTTACATCTTGAGAATTTACTTTTTCAACTTTCTGTAAGTTAGGAAAGTTATTAATTCTATATCCACTATTTCTTCCACTTTGCTCAAATATTATTCCAAGTAGATATAAGTTGCACCAAAATTTTTATTCCATGTGCCCAGAAATTCAAAAATACCAGAAATAGCCCTAAAATATTGAGTTTCTATTTAAGAATGATATTTATTTGTAGAAAACTTTTATGAGGTTGATAACTTCTTTCATCTCTAATATACTTAGGATGTAGATCATATTTTCTTTTGAGTGAGTTTTATAATTTTCTATATTTCATATGTTTCTTACATCCTTTATCCACCCATGATTTCCCAATAATGTTTCAAGAATTTAAAATGTTAAAAGAATCAGATGAAACATTATTTTTGGTAAGATAAGATTTCACCTGATTATTATATCGAGCCCCCTCATCAACTTTATAAGGCTCAAATTTTACTTTAGAAGCTTTTTTTCAAGTATTAATTCATCTTCCTCAAGGAACTTTAGGATTAAAGAAGTTTTTATTGAATGTTATTAACCTATTATTCCTTATCTTACATATTCTTACTAAGATATTCCATAATATTTCCCTATTTAGTAATTCTAAGTTTGTAACTTAAAATATACTAAAAGTATTCATCCTCCTACTTGATGACAATTTTTTTTCCATTAGTAACTTCTTCAAAATCTTTATTCCTTAATTTAATTTCTTTCTTGAGAGTTAAAGAAATGCAACAAGTTATGTTCTGAGCTGATACTCTCTATAAGATACTTCACCACCTTCTTCACTCTCTGAGGAATCTTTTGTTTTCTCAACTTTTGTAATAAAGGTTCTGAATTTTTATGAACTTTCATCTTTATAATAATTTCTTTAATTTGAGTCTAATTCAACTTTATTATTCATCATACTTATTTTGTTTCTAGTAAACTTCTTCATTTATCTATTGGAATACTTTTCTTATTTATCACTTTTGTTCCACTTCTTCCATCATGGTTTCTTATCAGAATCATCACTATATTATCTAACTATTTTCTTGAAAAAATTCATAGAAAAGTGTTTGATTCTACCACACTCAAAAATTTGAGAGTAATTTCACCTCCATACTTTAATCTTACTCTTTGATAGTTATTGGATATATTATACATGATTTTTTTCATTCAACTCATCATCCTCTTTATCTTCAGAGTCAAAAGAATAAAAATATTCAATATCTTGAATTTTCTACTTTATCATAGCTTCAAAATCTATTTCATATTTAATCTTATTTTTAAACATTGGATATTTTATTATTTCATAAGAAAAAATAAATTTATGTAATTCATCAAGAGATAAATCATCCTTATCTTTTAAAGAAGAAATTTTAGAATCAAAACTATCTAGAAAGTTTTGTATGAGTTTCTTCACAATTATAGAATATTCCAAGATATATCTGAATCCTTTGATGTATCATACAATTTCATTTACTCTAGTGAAGTATTCATCAATTGTTTCTTCATCTCTCATTCTGATGTCTTCATACTTACTATTCCTTATTTTCATATTTTCTTCCTTAACTTTTATATTCCCTTGAAAAACACTTTACAGATTTTCCCACATACTTTTTGATGCTTTGAGACCCATCACCTTCTAATAAACATTTTCTGATAATGACATGATAATAGAATTTATATCATTTACATCAACTTCTATATTTATCTTATAAGAAAAGGTCATTGGGGAGTCTTTCTCAATAAGTGGAAACCCAATAGTAGCAGCATCAACAACTTCCATGATAAGATATAGAAGATAAAGAATCATCATATTTTTCCATCCATAATAACTTTTCTATAAAATGTTGGTATTAATCTACTATTTAAAGCATTAATATTATCCATGATAAGGATTTATCAAGGGAAAGTTCCCCTATGATACCAATTTATGTTCTAAAGGTTTGAATAACAAATGAGAAGGGGGGGGGGGGGTTGAATCAATTGTTCTATTTTTATAAGTTTAAATTTTTTTAGAAACTTAACCCCTACAATTGTTAACATTTATTTACTTATCAATATTTAATAAATACTATTGCATGAAAAATTAGGAAATAAAGTAAATCACACAATATTTATAAGGTTTGGCCTCAGTGTGAGAACCTACACCCTTTCCATAGCCACTCCCGTGGGTCAATGAAAATCCACTATTATGAAGAAGTGAACACAAATTGTTCTAACCCCTGTTATACACCTTCTATCTCCTGATAGGAAGGATTATACTGACTCTAGTCATTTTAGAATGTTTCCTTATAAAAAAAATTGATCCAAAAAAATAATAAATACTTTGTTGAAACCGCTCCACAATTGATCAATCCAAATCCTCATTCTTATTTAGATAGATTCAATTTTCTCAATATGATAATACTGGATCCTATTTTCTCAATTCAATCTATTTAGATCTGATTGAATCAATACAATGAGTCTGGATCAAATTTTCTCAATACAATCAGTTTTTATTTGATTCTATCAATACAATGTCCTCAATACGATGAACCCATTCTCAATATGAAAAACCCAAACTCTACTCAAATCCTCAATATGATCTTTCTCATTATGATTGACTCAATCATATTAACTAAATACAATCTTCTCAATATGATATTTCTAAATCTGGTAAATAAATATTTTAGTTGTTTGATCCTCCTCATGCAATATTTGGATAATAATGACTTTTACTTGATTTATTCAGTTATCCACCTTTTCTGCTTGCATGTAAAGTCCACTTTGAATGAATGATCTGAGCAAGTATTTATAAGAGACTCATCAAACAAAAGCAGGAAACTTGAAAACTTCCCCCCCTTTCTCAAATTTTAAAATCTCTGAAGATCTATCACATTTAAAATTAATCTTTTACTTCTTCAAAACTCATTAGATTTATATAAGATTTACATAAAATTGAATTTCAAGTTTGACCTCCTCAACTCTTTATAAAAATTATATAATTTTCCTTTTGAGTCTTCTTCGTCATCATCTCAATATAATTTATTTTTCTTTATCAGTGAATCCAATTTATATTTATTTCTTATTTAATTTAAATTCTATTTCTTTATTAGTGAATTCAATTTATATTTCTTTTTCAGTAAATCTGATATCTATTTATTTCTTAGTGAATCCAAATTCTGTTTCTTTCTCAATGAATCTGATTTCAGTTTCTTTCTTAGTAAATCTGAATTCTGTTTTTTTCTCAGTGAATCCAAATTTTATATCCTTCTTAATGATTCTGAATTCTGTATCATTCTCAATGAATCCAAATTCTATATCCTTCTCAATGAATATGAATTTTTTATCCTTCTTAGTAATTATGAATTATGTATCCTTCTCAGTGAATCTAAATTTTGTATCCTTCTTAGTGAATCCAATTGAATTATCATAACGATGGAATTCCATTAATATTGGAATTCTTCACTTTGAAATTTTGAATTTCTTTAAACATATACACCATTTATTCAAAATATTTTATCATGAAAGTCTTCATCATTTGTGTGAACTTATTTATCAGAAAAGAATCATTTGATTTTGGTTAGAAAGTATTAAAACTTTCTAACTCATGACTTCACACAATATTCTTTCAAAACTCTTCAGCAAAAATACAACTTATTCAATCAGAAAATTATTTCTTTCTCTGATTATAAAAAGGAAAAATTATAGCAAATAATAATTTCTACCACTGATTATTTTGGATCTGATGATATTAATACGATGAAGATATATTTGAATAAGATTCAGGTAGATCTTATTCATGGATGAAAAAAATATTATTATACAAAAAGATTAGTTGTCAACAAATATAAAAAACATTGTTGAAAAAATTTATCAGAAAGGTTCTTCAGATTTCAGTGTGGTTCTTTTAATAACATGAAGAATGATTGCCCAATACCACCTAGATCATTCCAAAATTGCAACTAGATGGGACATATTCAGTACTATTATTATAGTGCTCCAAGGTTAGGTGTTCGGGAAACATATCATGTTTCATAGACATTTTATGCTTTTATGGGATGATGGTAGAAGAATAACTCTCATCAGAATATTTGATCTATCCATGGTGATTCTAAGAATACCATGACTCCTCTGGAAGTGCAATCTCAACAGGATAATAAAGACCTAAGTGAATTGAGTAAGTAATTATATAAAGATGATAAAGTGATTATGGATGGTCAATTTGGATATTCAATAGTGATAGGTAAAATTATTTTGAATTATAACCTTATGCAATATTTTTTTAATACGAGTACATCCTACTCATTTATTGCTTCTTGTGTTGTTTATCTTCTGGGTTTTCATGTTGATATGATGCCTTATATTTTAAAACTTGAAAATCTTCTTGGCCAAAGTGAATGTAAAACCTTTATGTGAAAATCATTTTTTTTATAATTGTTTATGGATTTGAGTTGATATGGGATATCTATATTCTTGAGATGGATATACCTGATATACAGTATTGGAAAATGTGTCTATACCCATGGTTTTCCTAAAAACCATGGGTATAGACCTACCTATACCCACAATTTTCCTGAACTATGGGTATAAGTGACATTTTCTAACCTATACCCATAGTTCTTGCTAAACTGTGGGTATAGGGTACCCACGTAAGCGCGGGAAGCCAAAACAATTTGTGGGAATGCTGTGGGAAAACCTATAGCCGCAGTTCACAATGAACTGTGGGTATAGGTTACATCTATACCCATGGTTTTCATGAACAATGGGTATATGCTTCGGTATATATTCCTATACCCACGATTCATGAAAACCGTGGGTATAGAGGTCACCTATACCCACTGTTTTACTAAACCATGGGTATAGGGTCCCTTATGTTTTGCGTATGAAAAAAATATAAAAAAATATATTTATATATAAAGATAATTGTAGTTGGTATAGTGGTAGAGGAATTCAATGGTGTGGAAGTTCCGCGGGTTCAAAACTCTCCTGATACTTTTTATTTATACCCATGTTTTATAAATAGATATATAATATAATATATATGCATATAAATATAAAATCATTTGTTGTAGTGTTAAGGGTGTTTAGCAGAAATGTCATGGTCTAGGTTCAAAACTTGTTGCATTCAAATTTTTACAGGAATTTTATATTAATATATTTATGTAAATATATATAATATCATAAGATTAATATTAATCCCAGGTTCGATACTCTTGGATGGATTTTTTCTAATACATATGGTTATATTAATATATTTAGTTAAATGTAGATATATAATATCATAAGATTATTAGGATGAGTGGTAAGGTTATGAGTGTTAGGAGAGGGAGGTCACGAGATCAAAACACACAATGCTATTTTTTATACATACAATTTCAATTAATATATTTATGGTAATTTTTACATATATATAAATGTAATATGTCTATCTTGGTTGGTAATCCCCTTTGTGCTGGAAGAGTTTGTCATGGGATCAAAACACAGTACACATTTTTTTTCTATATAGACAATTAATATTAATATATTTAAGTTAATGTACATTCATATAAATATAATTTTCACAAATTGGGTGGTAAGAAACTCCATTCTGGGAAGTGTAGGTCATGGGATCAAAAACCTGTATCAACATTTTTCTAATATATATATACCCATAGTTTGAAAACCATGGGTATAAAGCTATGACACAATGGAATGTGGGTAAATGGCATGGTGGAAAAAAGCTATACCAACAGTTCACAAACCTTAGGTATAGGTGGTGGAGCTATACCGACGCCTCAGTTTCCTATGGTTCTCAAAACCATGGGTATAGGATATACTCACAGTTTTGGGGGTTATAACCATGGTTTTGAACTGTGGGTATAGCTCATTTTTCTATTAGTGATTATCCTGGGTATGGATTTGTAGACAATGTTCAAGGCTCACATCGACTGTTATACCTGACAAATTAGTTTTATAACCGATGATGGCACTGCGCATCTCTTTAAATGGGACTGGAATGTAAAGTTAGTTGCATCAGGATTGTTGAAATCAACAATTGGAATGATATATTACGATTTGGAAACTTTTACTTTGGCATCAGTGGATGAGATTGAGAAAAATAGTTTTCCAGTAGCGGTTGAATAGTTTTTGGATTCTTTTTCAGAAAATTTCCCAGGGTTTCCACCCATAAGAGAAGTGGAGTTTATGATTGATCTCCTCCTAGGGACCAGTCCTATTTCCTTTCCATCTTACCAGATGGAACCAACATAATTAAGGTAATTTAAAGTCCAGTTATAAGAGTTATAAAGTAAAGGTATTATTTGGTTGAGCATGTCTCCGTGGGAAGCACCAGTCTTGTTTGTGAAAATTATGGATGGAACTCTTCGGATTTGTGTAGATTATTGTAAGTTTAACCAAGATATAATAAAGAATTAGTATCATATTACAAAAAATTGATTATCTATTTGATTTATTTAGGGGATCCAAGTGGTTCTCTAAAATTGACCTACGATCAGGATATCACTAGTTTCAATTTCAGAAGGATGATATTATGAAAACTTCTTTCAAGAGTAGATATGTTCATTATGAGTATGTGGTTATTCATTTAGATCTTAAAAATTCATCAAATATCTTTATGGAATTGATGAATCAGATATTTTAAAGGTATATTTATTCTTTTTTGGTGGTTTTTATTGATGATATATCAGTGTATTCAAGGGCAAGGGATGAGCATGATAAACACTTGGTGATAGTGTTGGGAATTTTATGGGATCATCATATTTATGATAAATTGTCAAAGTGTGATTTTTAGATACAAGTGGTATGTTTTATTGTCCATTTAATCTCCGAAAGAGGTGTTTCTGTGGATCCAAAAAAGATATAAATTGTTTTCTCTTGGAAACTTCCAAATAATATCTTTAAGATATGCCATTTCCTTATCCTAATTAGTTATTAGCAATGGTTTGTTCAAGAATTTTCATGACTAGCTTCACCAATGAAAATTTGATGAGTAAAAGCATTCCATTCCAATTGAATAATGGATGTCATAAATCTTTTCAAGAGATTAAGGTTCACCGTAAATATTCATAGATCCTAATATTTCCAAAATTAGGATAAGGGTACATGGTGTATTATGATGATTTGGGACCAGGGTTGGGATATGTTCTCATGCAGGGAGATCATGTTGTTTCTTATGGATCAAGGAAGTTATGATTTCATGAGAATAACTACCCAACACATGATTTGGAATTATCTTATGTAGTTAATTATTTGAAGACTTGGCGTCATTAACTATTTGGTGAGAAATTTATAGTGTTTACATATTATAAGATCTTGAACCACATTTTCTCACAAAGATATTTGAATTTGAGATAAAGAAAATGGATGGAGTATCTTCATATGTTTGAATTTTAATTGATGTATACACCGAGTAAAGTCAATTTTGTGATATATTAATTAATTATAAATTCATACACTAAGTTGAAAAAAAATATTCAGATCAGTACCAACTGATACTAGTGATAGCTGACATGCAATTTGACTATGAAGATTGAGGTAGTGTTTCAGTTTTCATTATGGTTTCTTTTTTTCCTAATTTGGTTAAAGCGGTTAAGGTGTCACATACATCTGATTATGAATGTGTTTCTATGAGGTCAAAACTCAATGGTGGGGAGACTATTAAGGTATGGAAGATGGATGAGAGTTTTTTTTGTGGTATCTAGATCTGATTATCGTACCTATGTATTGTCAGGAACAACTCCTTCATGATTACTACCATTCAAGATGGAATGTTTATCCTAGAATTCAATAGATTTATAATGTGTTGAAAGAAAAGTTTTAGTGGGTTGTCATGAAGAAAATGTGTTTGAGTTTGTGATAAGATGCCTCACCTATCAGCAGGTTTATATGGAGCACCAATGACCAGTAGGTATGTTACAGTATTTATCTATTCCTATTTGGAAATGGGAATAGATAACCATGTATTTTGTGATTGGTCTCCCAAGTATGGTTTAAAAACACAATTACATATGGGTGATAGTGGATCGAATCAATAAGTTATCCCATTTCATTCCTATTTGTGAATATCATACGGTGGAGGACTTGTCTAAAATATATATCCGAAAAATGGTAGAGGCATGAAATACCAGTTTCGATAGTATCAGACTGAGATACAATGTTTACATCTTGTTTATGGAAATACTTACAATAATATTTTTGGAATAAATTGACCATGATTATGGCATATCATCCTCATATGGTTGGACAATCCAAAAGAACAATACAAATATTGGAAGACATGATTTGGGCTTGTGTAATGGATTTTGGTGGCTCATGGGAGGAGCATGTTCCATTAGTGGAGTTATCCTACACTAACATCTATCAGGCCTCAATACATATGGATCCTTTTGAAGCATTTTATAGGTGTCATTGTTTCTCTCCACTTTTTTATATAGAAATAGGAGATACTTCACTAGTTGTACCAATCCATTTGAAAGAGACAACAGAAAAGATAAAGTTGATTTGGAAAAGGATGGAGATGGCTAAGAGTCATCAAAAATCATATGAGGATTATCTTTGATAACTACTATCATTCGAGTTGAGTGATCATGTGTTCTTAAAAATATGTATAAAAATTGGGAACCATTATTTTGGGAAGCAGGGAAAGTTATATCCTAGTTACATAATTCATTTTGAGATAATTGAATGGGTTTGTGAGGTGGCATATCAGTCTAATTTTCCACCAAGGTCCAGCTTAGTGCATAATGTGTTTTATGTATCTCAGTTGAAAAAGTATCAAACCGATCCTGACTATGTGATTCGATGTCAGATTCTTCATTGGTTCATATGCCTATACAGATTGTGGATAGGCAAGAAAAATTATTCCATTGGGAAACTATTGGTCTAGTGTGGGTTTTGTGGAAGCATGGTCAGATTCAAGAATAAATATGGGAACAGGAAAAGTAAATGGTTGAGTAATGGCCTGAACTCTTTCAAGAAAATGGTGGTGTTATATTTTCTAAGGATAGAATGGCCAATGTTGGGGAGAATATAATACCCCTAGTTTCAGGTAAGTAACTATTTATTTATGTATTTTAATTATGTACAATGTTTGGGTTAAGTTTGGGAAGGTTTGGAGTACTTTTGGAATGTTTTTGAGGATTTTCTAGAGGTGCATGTTTTGATCATAGTTAGTAGAAATTGTGAAACACCTATATGAAACTGTTCAAAGAGAAACAAAGGCTACTCGGTAGGCACATGGTTTGGAAAAATAGTGTAGACACCTAGAAGAAACCATGATTTTTGGGAAAAATGGATTTTTCATAGTTGGAACACAGTTTTTGTAACCGTGTGATCCAACTATGAGAGGTGCTTCTTAAGGTAGAGGCCTATGCACGATTAGCACATAATTTTCCTAACCATGTTCCCTAACCGTTCATTGTTAAAAGTTATATCCAAAAAATGTGGATCTAACTTTGTTTAACCCCTTAACCCATTGTTTTTCACTTAATCTAACCCTAAATATAATTCTACTCTTTCCAAAGGCTATGGATACCCTTCCCTTAAATCCGAGAGTGATCCATTGGATAATCTTGGTGTGTTAGAGGTCGAATTCCTTGGTAAGTCTCTATTCTTGCTGGTTTTCCCATAGTTTTTTCTTCTTCCCTCTATTATATTGATAGATCCAATTTTTTGGGGATGGATCTAAGTTGTGTGATTCCAAACATGATGATATATGATTTTTTACAAGAGGGGACAAGATCTAAGGTGGGTTTATAGAGTTTCAACATGGTTTTTTGGTGTTTTTTTCTCCATTTTTCATTTTGGCCTAAGTTTGCCAGACAGGTTGCTTCAATATCAATTCCTATCACTAGAAAAAAATATAAGATTATTTGTGGTTCTTAGAGGGGTTATGCACAACCCCCTCTAATTTTTTAGCATTTTTTCTTTGTAATATTTGGTTGGATTTTAGAGGGAGTTGTGTCAAAACCACTGATAATTTAATAATTAGTGGACCTATATGTTCAGTTAGATTTTAGAGGCGCTATATATATAATATTAGTTTGGATATATATTAGAGTCTATATTTATATAACATGGAAACTGTTATTTAAAGGAAATAGGGGAGGTTTACAACCCCCTCTAATCTCTTAAATTAGAGAGGGTTCATGAACTATTGTTAATACATTATATTAGAGGGGGTTTTAAACCCCTTTTAATTTACGGAATTAGAGGGGGTTTAGGAACTGCCTCTAATCACTTTGATTAGAGGGTTTCCTTAACCCCCTCTAAATTTTTATTTACTTTTTAAAATAAATCTCAAATAAATTAAAATTATATAATATATATGTGTGGGTGTGCATGTGTGTGTGTGTATATATATATATTACATAAAAACATTATATAAATGTATTTAAATTCAATATAAACATATATATATATAAATACATTATATAAATATTTTAAATAAATGTTTATACATATAAAAAATGTATACATATATAAATATTGGTATATATAATATAAATGTAATTATAAATATATTTATTCAAATATATAAAATTTATACATGGTTTTATAAATACTATAAATTTATATTATGATTTATATTATACATATATTATATTATGTAACACCCTAAGATTTCATAGTAAGTTATTTTCTTTAAAGTAATTCAATATCTTGCGCTACATGCAACACCGAATTTGAGCACACCACGACTTACCAAACTAGTCGTTCAAAAGTAGTTATGAATAGTATTAATTTAATTTTGAATTTTATATACTCTATATAACTTTAGAATCCATATTACGTGTTTCTTAGACATAATATAAGAATAAATTCATTTTTTTCAGATAAAAGAAGTATTTTTCAAAAAGTGAAAATTTACCACCTTCTAATAGAAAACCCTTTTTAAAACCAATATTTGACACTTTTATATATTCAATTTAATGAAATTAAATTTTTCTTTATAATCGGGACATAAAAATTTATTTTGAATAAATTTTTGGTACTTTTCTGATAACTTTCATATTTTGATGAATACCGAAAAATACTAAATTTTAATTCAAAACAACTTTTTTAATCGAAATAATTTATAGCATTAAATTATGAATTTTAATGGTTTGGAAGAATAATTAGGTTATATTTTTATTATTTAATACAACTCAAGTAATTATAAGTAATTTCACATTTTAATTTGACATAAACACACGTCAATCTTTTGATAGTTTTTACTTTTTAAAAACCCGCTTTTCGGTTTCGACAACGTGAATTTATTTTAAATTAATTAATTCAACTTATATGTTTTTAATTTGGTAAAATAGAATTCATTTTTGAATTTGGAATATCAAAATTATCTTCGGATGAATTTTTGGCATTTTTATGAAAACATTCAATTTTTGATGAATAGTGAAAAACACCGCGTTATAGTTTAAAACTGACTTTTTATTTAATTAATTACTTATCTTATTTAAGTTTATTTTAAGTAAAAATAGATATATAATACTAATATAAGTTCAATTTAACTCATTGGAGTCATTTTATAATAAAATTAAATGTATAAAATTTTATTGAACTTTCTACTGTCTTTTACCCACCTTCAAGGAGCATTTGCAAATTTGCATAAAACTTAATTTTACCACTTCTGTGAGTTTAATTTCAAAAATCTAAGAGGAATTGTTGAAATCAGTAAGTAAAATTTGGTTCAATGAGATGAAAATAATTTTTGGTGAATAGTAACTTTTAACTTTAATTTACCACAGTTAAAAGTAAATAGGGTAATTAAGGGTAAAAATGATATTTTAATTACCGCAACACATGTCCTAATTCTATTGGATAAGTTTAATTTGACCAAAAAAAACCTTAGGAATGAAATATGATCCTATTTATTCCACTTGGATTAGATTCGAACATTTATTATTATTTTATTTAAAGAAGAGTTAAAAGAGTTAAATTCAAATTTTAATAACTAAACCATTTTAATATAGGTTTATACATAAGATAAATTAGACTATAAATATTCATTATAAATATAAAATTATTTCCTACATAATGGTATTTTATTTATAATTTTTAAAAATTAAATAATTAAATTTATTTATGACACAATGATGATGCAGTAATTACCTTATTAATGAAAGATTAAAATAATTGATATTATAAATATCCAAATAAATGTAATTTGAGACTTTTGATGAATTCCACTAATTTTATAGGTTAATATGACATGTTAGGGTTGATAAAATATTTTTTTGAAGTAATAACGCTTTTATGATTTTCAAAAAAAACAAATACTAAATAATGTCAAAATTGACATAAATGAGTTTTTAAAACAAATACTATATTATTGGATGATATAATATTCCTAAAAATCTAAGGTTTGGCCAAAGGGATTAAATAATATTATATATGTCATTAATGAACCACTTTAGGTTCTCTTGGAAGTTTGGAGTAAGTTTATTAACCATATAGTGTAAGAATACAAGAAGACATGGTAAAAGTTAAACTATTTAACTAAGAGTTAAATCTAAAAGATAAGGTTAAAATGGTAACCTAAACCTGTCTAAAACCTATTGGTTGAGAGGTTTTCGACCCATACCCACATTATCTTCTAAATAAATCATTTTAAAACCATTAGAAACCAAATATTATTTTATCATAAAATAATATTTCAAGGTTTTCCCAAAGTGACCTTCACCCCTCTTATAAAAGGGCACTTCCCATTCTATCAAAATCACACCTCCAAAGACATTTGGCTCAGACAAACCCTGACCAAATATCCTCAAAACTTCCCTTAAATAAACCTATAGTCCTTACTTTGATTATAAAGACAACCTAAGGATCCCACTTGATCAACTCAAAAGGAAACACCCGAAGAAGAGGTAATAAATTCACCACCCTCTTTCAAGTTCTTTTCTTCTTCCAATTCCTATTTATTTGATGTTTCCATACCAAAATAATAAATCCTTTAACTACTATGTACTTTTATGTTATTTTAAATATGGTTCAACCATATTCGTTATTCTATCCATCCTATAAATGACAAAGTCACCATACTTTCGTACGTACGACTTACCGTCTCCACGTCGTGGTTTAGTTTGTTATTCAAACAATTCATTATTTGGATGGGTATAATAATGAGTATAAATTATGTAAATAATAAATATATAATGTTAATTATTATTTATATATGATATACCATCCAATTACATACGATTTAACCATCAATATAATGATATTGTCGCTCGTGCGTACGTATGGATTACCGTCTCCACGACGTGATGAGATTCATTCCCACGTTCACCATTCAATGATGATTATAAAAATATATATTATTAATAAGTATGTAATATATGGAATAATAATTCTAATATATATATATATATGTATGTACTTACATATATCTTATTCACTTACTTTCGTTCAATGCGATATGAAAATGGAAACATCGTTTATGCGTACGTATGACCTACCATCTCCATAAACGATGACTTAAATTTCATATATATATCTATTATAAATATTTATATTCTAAATATATATGATATATTAACAAAGGTTTATATTCTGGAAGTATTTAAATCATGATCTAAATGACACGATCAAGAATAACAAGTTAAAACACGTACGACAAAGAAAGCGATTATTACCCAAAATGTTAATTTAACATGGAAATCATTATTAAATGGGTAGTATAAAGTCATAAATGAATCATGTATGATATAATAAATATTAATACGGTTATGTTATAATTGAATAATATACTATGGTCATTATATAGGAGGTTAAACGTACCCTCGACCAAAGGAAAGTGCAAGGTAAGGGGTTTCTTATCTCACTTTTAATTCCGTGAGATTTCCATTTCTTGCCACTTATTTATTGCATGTGGTGTATTTTGTACTTACATTTGATATAAATTATCATGATTCTATTTATATTCATGGTATTATATGATTCATTTGGTGGTTATTAACTTTTGGTCATACGACTTGATTGATTACAATCTGGTAAGGGGTTTTCATCTCACTTATTATTTCCATGATATTCATGCTATATTGCCACTATTTCATTTTGTGTGGTGTATGTACTAACCATTATTATATTCCTTCTGTAATATAATTTAATTTATGAGTATTTACATATTCATGGTATGATCCTTCTATCATGGGGTGTATGTTTTGCAAATCAGTAAGGGAATTTCTAATTTCGATTTCCACTCATTGGGTTTTACACAAACTTCATTGATTATTTTACTCCAAGATTATGTGTGAAATAACTATTTATTTATTTATGTAGTAATTTACACTCCCATTTCTGTGGTTATTCTTTGATACACATAATCACTCCATTTATTAATTCTCAAGTCATCGATATGAACTTGATAAGAGTAATCTTAACTCAATTTTCATTCATTGAGTAAAACATCCAAGTCATTGGTGTTGTTGTTACAATAATATGTATGAATGTCCTATGATTGTTTTACACTGAATATCCAATCATATTTAGTTTATTTATATTTTTCACAAATAATTACATCATTTATTTATCCTTAACCTAAGGATACGGTCTTTATAATATATTTCATCTCAACTTACATTCCATTGAGAATTATTTGTTGTTATGCACCAATTCACTTTTATTTGTTATATATACTATACTTTGACATAATATATCATGAATACCTTTATTATCATGATATTATTAAGTTTTCATTACCTCAATTATTTCTATTAAAGCGTCTCTCATTTGGTTAGGAACTCTAACTAAAATATCATTTTAAATGTTTTAAAAATTTATTCTTCTAAATATTTCTCATTAATGTCCATGTTTTAAAAATGGTTGTAAGGATTTATATATATGGACATTAATGTTTTAAAATTAATATTACTTTTAAAAATTTCAAATTGGTATGGGAAACTTTGATTCAAAAATCTATTTTAAAGATCTTCTTGATAAATTGTGATACTTTTTAATGTTTTCTTGAAAAAGAGGGATATTTCTCTCAAATAGTTTTGATGATTATTTCATCTATGTCAATATCATTAATTATTCTCGATTAAGGTTAATTTATTATAATAAAATCTTACATATTGTATTAATTGAGTTATTTTTTACTGTGGATGTGCTATTTTTATACCATTTATGATTTATGGTTAAAGTATTGACATTTCATATACTAGTTTTAATACAAATGTTTAGATTATGTTTCACCCTTTCATATGAGGAATGTATTGGACTTAGTAAGTGATGGGTGGAGCCCAATATAGATCCTCGATGCATCAGTAGGTCTCATGATTTTGGCAATGTAAATATTATGTGGGTTTTCCAAGAAATACATCTTTGTCTAGATATGAACAGGTAGAGGCGGATCTGGAACAGATGTACCTAGGAGTGAAAAGTCTGACAAGGAGTTTCGGGCTTGACCCGAGGTATCCTGGTATACAACAACAGGCCTTGCTGCACTCTTAGTTATGACACTCCCATGGGATATGCATAGGATAATTAAAATTTTCTTTAAAAACCAATTTGAAGGATTTTAATATAAGATGAGAATAAATAAACTTGGTTAATCCTAAGGTGTCTTAGATTGAAAATAAGGTGTTATGATATTCTCTAAATGATTTTATGACCCACATTATGATTTATTGTGTTAGTCAATGGATGGATTCCAAGGAAGTCATAATAACATTGAACATGATGTAAAAGGTGGGCACGATGGTGTAAATGAGCAACGAAATAGATTGTTGATAGGTGTAAAAGATATCGTGTTCATGCCGAATCAATTTTCAAAAAATATGATCAACAACATATATATTAACCAACTCCCGAACTCAAAAAAGAAGATAAAGGTCGTGAATGATAGGAGCTCCAGCAGTGGAGACCATGGAGAAAAGAAATCTCAATTTCCATCATGTAGAAAATATGGAAGGAGACACCTAAGAAAGTGTCTCAATGGAACAAATAAATGCTTTATGTGTGGGAAATAAGGAAATAAAGTAAATAAATTCTGAGGAAAAATGAAGGGTACTATGGAAGAAAATAAAAAAATCCCAATAATTCATTTATAGTAATTTGCTGTAAATGTAGGGGACCTGGGCATTACCCGAGTGAATGCCCGATTCTTTAGGATAACCACTTGTTCAAGGAAGTGCCTTTATGAAAATAAATGAATGGAGAAATGTTTAAAAGTATTAGTGATCTTTGTTGATGGGATTACTTTGTAAGACTTTTCTATTTTATTTGTAACCCTATAGTTTTTTATGTGAAAATAAAATTTTAGGAAGAATTATATTTTTTATTATAGTTATAAATAACTATTTGGGTTTATATGATCCTTGAATTTGAGGAAATTACAAGTTATTAAATTTTGGGATGAAAATGTGAGGTATGAGATAACATTTGTGGTGAAATTATGTTATGGTTATTTTGAATAATTTTTCTCATTTTGAGAATTTTATAAAATATTGTTTTTGAAAAAGGACAACACGCAGACCGTGTGACAACCCGTCGTGTCAGACAAAGCTATGGGAATTGAATCCATAACCAGAGTGCGATTGGGATTTATCACCTACCACTGGACTACGTGAAGTCCCTGGTTAGTGTGAATAATTATTTTTAGTTAAATTATTTTATTGATCAATAATAAGTTGATTTGAGATCTTATGTATTATCAAATTGATATCCTTAGTATAGAAAAACAATTTGGTGATTAAGTGATAAATGTTATTTTGGAAGACATTCGTTCTATTGGGAACACTATATGACTAAGGAAAATAGAATACTATGATTTTTCATTTGAGGAGTATTGGTGTATTTTTATCTATTTTTTTTATTATGGATTTATAGAGATTTGGGTTATTTATGGAAATGATTAACCTATCATAGAGAATATGTGATTAGGTTAATTACTTTAAGTATGTGACTTTAAGAGTAGTCAATGTTATTTGGAGATACAATTTAATATGGAATACCACATAATCAAATTATTCTATGTTTTGGGTTTCAATATTAGTTTGGATTATATTGAAGGATTTTAAGGACAATTGTTTATTGAATGGTATTTATTGAACTTTGGGTATTGTTGGTTTAATTTTAGAAATTAAGATTAGTATTTATTTCTCTAAAGGGTTATCCTTTTTGGAGATCATCTGATCTTTTACTAACCATTTTGGTTTTGAATAATCTCTAAAGACAAGGTAAATATATAGTTTATCCTTTGTGGATCATGTGATTCTCTAGAAGTTGATTCTAGCTCTTCAGGTGTGATCAAGTCATCTTGAATGCTCATCATTTGAAAAAAGATGAGTTAGTGGTAGAAATTTATTAAAGGATGAAACTCTATTTAAAAAGTAAGTATATCCCTTTATATTCTTAGTCAATCTCATAAATAAATTCCTCACATTTATGAAATGGAACTTAAAACAAAAAAACATTGTCCGTTTACTTTTCTTACTTTGAAACTAATGATCATTTATCCCATCACAAGTTTGTGGTTTTATTGTTGGTAAATTTATCCTAATCATGTTTTATATCACTCTCTATTATAACTTGAAACTTATTTTATCTTCCATATCCATGTTCTCTTACATGGAATCCTAGTATGGGTTATCTCAGGTGACCTTTGTACTTCTCTTTATTTATTTTAAAGTGATTGTTTTATTGACTCTTTTTCCGATGTGGGACTTTTAATGAAGTTCCCAAGACCATTTTTAAGATTTTGAGGTTGAAATTTACAAAAGGGGGAATAATGTAACACCCCAAGATTTCATATTAAGTTATTTTCTTTAAAATAATTCAATAGCTTGCACTACACGCAAGACCGAGTTTGAGCGCACCACGACTTACCAAACTAGTCATTCAAAAGTGGTTATGAATAGTATTAACTGAATTTTTAATTTCATATACTCTATATAATTTTAGAATCCATATTATGTGTTTCTTAGACATAATATAAGAATAAATTCATTTTTTAGATAAAAGAAGTATTTTTCAAAAAAATGCAATTTTACCACCTTATAATGGAAAACCCATTTTAAAACCAATATTTGAAACTTTTATATATTCAATTTAATGAAATTAAATTATTCTTTATAATCGGGACATAGAAATTTATTTTGAATAAATTTTTGGTACTTTTTTGATAACTTCCGTATTTTGATGAATACTGAAAAATACTAAATTTTAATTGAAAACAACTTTTTTTTAATTGAAATAATTTATAGGGTAAAATTATTAATTTGAATGGTTTGGAAGTATAATTATATTATATTTTTATCATTTAATACAATTTAGGTCATTATAAGTAATTTCACATTTAAATTTGACATAAACACATGTCAATCTTTTGATAGTTTTTACTTTTTAAAAACCCACTTTTCAGTTTCAAAAACGAGAATTTATTTTAAATTAATTAATTCAACTATTATGTTTTGAATTTAGTAAAAAAGAATTAATTTTTTAATTTTCAATATCAAAATTATCTTAGGGTGATTTTTTGGTATTTTTCTGAAAGCATTCAATTTTTGACGAATAGGGAAAAACACTGCGTTATAGTTTTAAACCGACTTTTTATTTAAATAATTATTTATTTTATTTAAATTTATTTTCAGTAAAAATAGATATATAATACATATATATGTTCAATTTAATTCATTGGATTCATTTTATAATAAAATTAGATATATAAAATTTTATTGAACTGCCTACCGTTTTTGCCCACCTTCTGGGAGCATTTGCAAATTTGTATAAAACTTAATTTTACTACTTATCTGAGTTGAATTTAAAAATTTGAGAGACATGGTTGACATCATTAAGTAAAATTTGGTTCAATAAGATGAAAATAATTTTTTTGAATAGTAACTTTTGACTTTTATTTACAACAGTTAAAAGTAAAAAGGGTAATTAAGGGTAAAAATGATTTTATAATTACCCTAACACATGTACTAATTCTATTGTATAAGTGTAATTCGACCAAAAACAAAATTAGGAATAAAATATGATCCTCTTTGGTCCACTTGGACTAGATTATGACATTTGTTATTATTTTATTTAAAGAAGAGTTAAAAGAGTTAAATTCAAAGTTTAATAACTAAACCATTTTTAATATATGTTTATACATAAGATAAATTCAAATATAAATATTCATTAGAAATATAAAAATATTCTTACATAATGGTATTTTATTTATAATTTTTAGACATTAAATAATTAAATTTATTTATGACACAATGATGATGCTATAATTACCTTATTAATGAAAGATGAAAATAATTGATGTTATAAATATCCAAATAAATGAAATTTGAGAGTTTTGATGAATTAAACTAATTTTCTAGGTTGATATGACATTTTAGGGTTTATTAAATAATTTTTTTCAAAGTAATCATACTGTTATGATTTTCACAAAAACCAAATACTAAATAATGTCAAAATTGGCGTGAATGAGTTTTTAAAAAAAATACTATATTATTGGTTGATATAATATTCCTAAAAATATAAGGATCATCGAAAATTCTTAAATAATATTATATATTCCATTAATGAACCACTTCAGGTTCTCTTGGAAGTTTAGAGTAAGTTTATTAACCATATAGTGTAAGAATACAAGAAGACACAATAAAAGTTAAACTATTTAACTAAGAGTTAAATCTAAAAGATAAGGTTAAAATGGTAACATAAACTTGTCTAAAACATATTGGTTGAGTGATTTTCGACCCATAACTACCTTATATTATAAATAAATCATTTTTAACCATTAGAAACCGAAAATGATTTTATTATAAAATAATATTTCAATGTTTTCTTAAAGTGACCCTCACCCCTCTTATAAAAGGTAACTTCCCCTTCTCTCAAAATCACACCTCCAAATCCATTTGGATTAGAAAAAATATACCCTAATATCCTCCCAACTTACCTCAAATAAACTTATAGACCATACTTCGATCATAAAGCCAACCTAAGGAGCCCTTGTGATCAACTCAAAAAGAAACACCCGAAGAAGAGGTAATAATTTCACTACCCTCTTTCAAGTTCTTTTCTTCTTCCACTTCCTCTTTATTTTATGCTTCCATACCAAAATAATAACTCCATTAACTCCTACATATTGTTTTGTTATTATAAATATGGTTCAACCATATTCGTTATTCTATCCATCCTATTAATGAAAAAGTCACCATACATGCGTACGTATGACTTACTGTCTCCACGTCGTGGTGTAGTTTGTTATTCAAATACTTCATTACTTGGATGGGTATAATAATGTGTATAAATAATGTAAATAATAAATATAAAATGTTAATTATTCTTTATATATGATATAACTTCCAATTACATATGATTTCACCATCACTATAATGATATTTTCGCTCGGGCGTACGTACGGATTACCGTCTCCACGACGCGATGAGATTCATTCCCACGTTCACCATTCAATGATGATTATAAAAATATATATTATTAATAAGTATGTAATATATGAAATTATAATTATACTATATATATATATATGTATGTACTTACATATATCTTATTCACTTACTTTCGTTCAATATGACATGGAAATGGAAACAACATTTATGCGTACGTACGACCTACCGTCTCCATAAAAGGTGCCTTACCTTTCATATATATATATATCTATTATAAAAATTTATATTCTAAATATATATGATATATAAATTAAGTTTTATATTCTAGAAGTATTTAAATCATGATATAAATGATACGATCAAGAATAACAAGTTAAAACATGTACGATAAAGAAAGCGATTATTACCCAAAATGTTAATTTAACATGAAAATCATTATTAAATGGTTAGTATAAAGTAATAAATTAATCATTTATGATATAATAAATATGAATATGGTTATTTTATAATTTAATAACATACTATGGTCATTATATAGTAGTTTAAACGTACCCTTGACCAAAGTAAAGTGCAAGGTAAGGTGTTTCTTATCTCACTTTTAATTCTGTGAGATTTCCATTGTTCACCACTTATTTATTACATGTGGTGTATTGTGTACTGAAATTTGATATATATTATCATGATTCTATTTATATTTATGGTATTATGTGATTCATTTTGTAGTTATTAACTTTTTTTCATACGACTCGATTGATTACAACATGGTAAGGGGTTTTCATCTCACTTCTTATTTCCGTGAGATTCATGCTATATTGCCACTATTTCATTTTGTGTGGGGTATGTACTGCCCAAGATTTTATTAATTATGTAGTATAATTTAATTTATGTGTATTTACATCTTAATTGTATGATTCTTATTTCATGGGGTGTATGTTTCTTAAGTCACCAAATTGGTAAGGGAATTTCTAATTTTGATTTCCACTCATTGGGGTTTACACAAACTTCATTGATTATTTTACTCCAAGATTATGTGTGAAATAACTATTTATTTATTTATGTAGTAATTTACACTCCCATTTTTGTGGTTATTCTTTTGATACATATAATCACTCCATTGATATATTCTCAAGTCATCGATATGAACTTGATAAGAGTAATCTTAACTCAATTTTCATTCATTGAGTTAAACGTCAAAGTCATTGGTGTTGTTGTTATAAGAATATGTATGAATGTAATTTGTTTTTTTACACTGAATATACAATCATAATTATTGTATATATATTTTTCACACATAATTATGTCATTGATTTATCCTTAACCTAAGGATACTGTCTTTATAAGGGATTTGATCTCAACTTACATTCCATTGATACTTCTTTTTTGTTATATGTCAATTCACTTTTATTTGGTGTATATACTGTACTTTGACATAATATATCATGAATCCATTTATTCTCATGATATTATTAAGTTTTTATTACCTCAATTATTTGTATTCAAGCGTCTTTTATTTTGTTAGGAACTCTAATTGAAATATCGTTTTAAATGTTTTAAAAATGTATTCTTCTAAATATTTCTCATTAATTTCCATGTTTTAAAATTGGTTTTAAGGATTTATATATATAGAAATTAATGTTTTAAAATTATAAGTCCTTTTGAAAGTTTCAAAGTCATATGGGACATTTTGATTCAAAAATCTATTTTAAACAGCTTCTTGATAAATAGTGATACTTTTAAATGTTTTCAAGAAAAAAGGGGGATATTTCTCTCAAATAGTTTTGATGATTATTTTCATATATGTAAATATCTTTAATTATTCTCGATTAAGGTTAATTTAATATAATACAATTTTCCATATTGTATTAAATGAGTTATGTTTTACTGTGTATGTGCTATTTTTATACCATTCATAATTTATGGTTAAAGTATTGACATTTTTTATGATAGTTTTAATATGAATGTTTAGATTATGTTTCACCCTTTAATATGAGGAATGAATTGGACTTAGTAAGTGATGGGTGAATCCCTCTATAGCTCCTCGATGTATCAGTAGGTATAATGAGGCAAACTAGTGTTTTGGCACAAGACCTTGACAAAATATTATTTGTAGTCTTGGCATAAGGCCATGACTATGTGGTTATGAAGTCTGACATTATGCATTCCATCATTATGAAATTGGATATTTATATTACATGTGATTATTTGACTTGTAGAATATCCATGTGAATAAGTAAATGACATTATTTGATTTATCTTTGCCTTATGATGAAGTTTAAGTTTAAAAGGCTTATGTTCTAGTCTTATACATTGCCTTAAATGTTTGTTCTTATTTAGATAGTTTCTGCTATATTGTTATCCTTATTGAACATCTGATCTCACCCCTTTCTTATGATTTATTTTTCCTAGGATTCAAATAAGTATATTACAAATAACCTACAGGAATAGGCTAAGGGATATAATAGTGTTCAAAGGGGACACAAATTTTTTTTATTTCATTATGTAATGTAAAAATTATGTATGTATCTAGTACTTCCAAGGCTACTAAACTGATCAGTCTTTCGGGACATGATTCCTTATATCATGCCAATTTTATGTAATAATGCACCAATTTTGAGTAACTGGGGTCGGGGCATTACATATTAAACATATTTTTATTATACATTTATGTATAAATACATTTATATTATATTATGTATACAAATAAATATAATATAAACAAAATTAAAATTAAATATATATACATATATTATATTTATATTATATATATTTTATTATATATAAATTTATATATATTATATAATTATTTTATATATATTCAGTATACCATATTAATTACAAACTAATTTAGTATATATATATATATATATTATTTAATTATATTATATATTTCTAATTATATTTTTTGTATTTAATTGTATTTATACACACACATAAATATTATTGTATAATTTTATATACATTTATATATATTTATTTGTATCAATTATATTTCATATAATATTAATTATATACAACATAAAAGCATAAATATATTATATAAAAATATACATAAATATAATTTATTTAAAAAATAAATCATATAAAAACCCAATATTGTAGTTTTTATAATTTATATTATTATAATAATAAATATATTTCTAAATAATATGTTTATGATTTTATATTATATATAATTAATATTATATGATATACAATTTATACAAATAAATATATATTAATGTACACAATATTATACAACTATATTTATTGAAATACATATATATTAATGTACATAATATTATACAATTATATTTATTGAAATACATATATATTAATGTGCATAATAATAAATATATGTATTGAAATATATTATATAAATATTTTTATGAACTGTATTTCATATAATACTAATTTTATATTTGTATAAATTTTATTTCATATAAAAATATATAAATATTTGTATAACTTTTATTTCACATATAATATTTGTATAAATTGTATTTCATTTAATATTAATTATATATAATATAAATATTTATATAAATTATATTTCATATAATATTAATTTTATATATTATAATAAATTTTTAAAAATAAATATATATTAATTTACATAGTAATAAATATATGTATTGAAATACATTATATAAATATATATTTAAATTCATTATATAAATATATTAAATAAACACTTATATATATATATATATGTATTATATAAATAAACATGTAAATTTTATAATAATATGTATTTAAGTATATAAATAATTTACATAAATATATTTATAAATATATAAATATATGTGTATATATATAACCTAAATAGTATTATAAAATATATACTCAAATGTACACATATATACACATACAATATATTGTAAATACACATATACAATATATAGTTTATATAAATGTATAAATTTAATATAATATAAATTTATTATAATATAAATACATAAATATATAATATAAAAAAGTATATATTAATTTATATAATTATATATGTATTTATATATTTATTGAAATAATATTTATTTGAATTAGTTTCATAATATATATAAATACAATAATGTGTAACTATTTTAACAAAATGAAAATTCCATGGTGGTAGTGGCACTGATATTTTATGTAGGAGGTCTTGGTTTCAAAACATGATGTGGGTAAAATTTTAAAATCCTTTCATGATTTCTATGTGGCCTGGGTTCATAGGTTAATGAGAGAGGAGGGATGTACTGCATTCTAGAATAGGAGGGGCCCGTCTGGGTGTGACATTGAAATAGGGACATGAGGGGGATACAATGAATAAGAGGGAGGGATGTGATATAGGGACAAGAGGGGGCTGGGTTCGTGAACTAGGGGGTATAGTCGTTGCACGAGAGAATTTAAAAACAGAATAACTTATTTAGAGTCTCATACAACTCAACTATTAGTGGTTGGAAACCACTGCTAATTTGATCAGTAATTTAGAGGGGGTTAAACCCCCCTCTAAACTAATATTCTGTGGTGAAATTAGAGGGGATTTTAAAAACTACTAATACAACCGCAACTAAATTATTCATTAATTTACCAGTGGTTCCTCATAACTACCACTAATGTGTTTTGAAGGAGTTGTGATGGGTTCATGAACTGGATGGTAGGGTCACTGCAAGGTAAGATTTAAAAAACCAAATAACTTATTTAGAGGCAGTTCTAGAACCACCTCTAATATGGCTCGTGCAACTCATCTAGTGTCAGTTGGAAACCATTGCTAATTTGATCAATAATTTAGAGGGGGTTAAAAACCACTCTAAAATGAGATTCTGTGGTGAAATTATAGGGGGTTTTAACTACTACTAAATTATTTATTACTTTACATTGGTTCCTCATAATCACCACTAATTTGTTAAGAAGGGGTTATAACCCCTTCTAAACTTTAAAATAACCCCATCTAATTAGGTCATTTTTTATAGTGTCTTATCAGAACTTGAAGGCTTGACTTCAAATTAATTTAATTTTATGATTTAAAGTGTGAAATTGTTGTGAAAATCTTGTTATAAACCCTATTTAGTGATGGTTGTGAAATTGTGGGAATTGGGTGTTTTGTAAAGTTCTTTGTCTCTTGATTTTAAAATGATGATTTTAAAATATAGATTTGTTTTTATTCATGAAAATGGTTTGATATATTTGTTTTCAATAGAAGATATGTTTTATTGAAATTGATTGAAATGGTTGATTTGTTGCGAGATTTGGCATAAATGGTTAGTGTGTGTTCATTTTTGTTGATGTGACCTTGTGGAAGGGGCGTGTGCCATCAGGGCACTTGGTATATGGTCACCTTGTGATGACTTGGTAGATCAATAAGAAACCACTCCTGAGTATGGAACTATCACTTGGGACTGCATGTGTGATTGTGTAGAATGGAAAGGGATATGACAAATGGATTTTGGAAATGGTTTTGAAGGATTTTCTTGGTTTTTTTCTATGGAAATTGGTTTTGGTTTGGAAATTATTTTTTCTTAGAAATGGTTTTAGTTTTGATATAAATTATTTTAAATTATTTTATATATTTTTTTATATAAATTTGCTAAAATGTTTTATCCTAGTTTCATGAGTAGGGAAATCATTTGGGGAAAACCTATTGAGTTTCATTACTCACCCCCTACTTGGGAACTTTGATGTGTTTGCAGATATCATATATCATAACACATGTAAATTCAAAGTATCTCATTTATTTAGTGGCGCATCATGAAAATTTGGACATGGATTATGGATTTAGATCTTGGATCATGTTGGGAGTTATGGAGTTTATGTCTTTGGAGTCTTTTAGCTTATTGGTTTTGTCTTCTGCTTTGTATTTTGATATTGGTGTCATGGTTTCTGAATTGTACTATGATATAGTTTGGTTGGGTTGGGTTTACTTTTAGTTGTATTACATTTTTATTACACATTAAATAGTTTTTGTTTGGTCATATTAGTATTGGTATGATTGTTTTATTTTCAGAAGGGGAAATTTCCCCCAAATTGTTTATGAATCCCTTGGTATTTATTATTAGCCTTTTTTGTCTTACGGATGTCACCTAAGGCCTAATAAGATCCCACCACATTCCCAATCCAATGAGGAGGGTTGGGATGTTACATGATGGTTTTAAAATTCTTATTTTGGGTGTTTAGGGTTCTGAAAGACTCTCCCTTACATGTGGTATCCTTTTCCTTTGAAGAAGACTTGTTTTAGCTCACCACAACATGATTTTGGCTTGATTGCCATTGGTCTGAGGTAAGTTTTTATTTTCCTTATGTTTTTATTACATGACATTAATTTATTATTGTTTTAAATTTATATATCTTTTAAATTAATCCTATATATATGTCCCATGTGGGGCTGATCTAATTTAAAATTGGTTTGAGACCTTGTCATGCGGTGAAAATCCAAGCCAAGTTTTTGTAAAAATATCCTATTGGAATTTAAAGAATATATTTGGTTTTAAAGAGATTTGGTGAGAACCAATTTGATTTTTAAAAAAATATTCTTTTATTAAATTACTTTCAAACCAAGTTTTTGGTGTTTTTAAAGTGTTTTTTTCTATTTGAGTTTTCAAACCATGTGGTTGGTTTTTTGATTTCAATGGAATGGGATAACCTTTGTTTTGGAGTAAAAACACTTTTTATAACATTGGGTGATTTATATTTAAATGTTTTGGGGTGTTTAAAGATGTTTATATTTCCAAATGGGTTATTTGATTTTAAAAAGAATGCGTTATCCCATGGGGACTTTATTTTGAAACTCATAGTATCTTTGAATGTTTTCGAAGGTGTTTTAAAGTGGGAAAGGTGAGTTCCTTTTTGAGTTTCAAAAGAAATTTAATAAAACTTAGTGTCAAGATTAGACTGAGACGAATTTTTAAGGTGAAGAAACAGATTGTTATTCTAAGAATGATTTAAATAATGTAACATTTGGAATTTTATGGAAAATGGGTTTTCATATATGATACCCTATTGACCCCCTTATGATTATTGTGTGCTCATGGTGGCATGTGATCCCATTAGGGGAGGTTTATTTTAATGTATTGTATATTCTACTTATATTTATTAATTATGGGTATCCTTTCTTGTGAGGGTGTGTTAGGTGAGGCATGTGTAATTTTTAGAGCCTTGCATGTGATGCATGTGGTTGATTGTGCTCACCTCCATTTTGACTTATCGTGGTATGCTTTAGGGAAATCGGGTTGGTGACTAGGTGGTTGATGCCATCACCTAGGTTAGTAATTAGAATCATTTTCCTGGGACCATGAAAGCACATTAAGGGGACACTCCTCCTAATACTAAGTGTGATCATGGGTAGTTGGGGACTGAGAGATCCCTGACGGGGATCGTAATAACCTAGTGAGGATCGAGTGATCCTCTATATATTTTTAGTCATGTTATGTGATATAGTTGAACTTAGTTTCATTTTGAGCCATGTTAGTTCCCATTAAAGCCTAATGGTTGGTACTATGACACTATGATCCTTTTGGATGATTTTAGGGGATTTATTTACATGATTCTATTTTATCCCCTATTATTATTTTATTTATTGGAACATATGCTAATATCATTTGTTATCCCTTATTCTATAAATTGACATAGTAGTGCCTACCTGCACACCTTCTTACTTCTTTGTGCGGTTTCTTTTCAAATTCTTTGAAAATAGATTGAAACATTTTTAAATAATTAAAAAAAGGAAATATTTAATTTAAAATGTTTTCAAAATATTCATAAAGATTAGTTTGAAAGGTTTTCTCTTGGGAGAAAAACTAGAAAATTATTTTTTTGAAACTCCAAGTGCATGTGAGTTTTAAAAATAGGTTTAGGCCATTATGTATAGTTTTTATTAAGTGGTTGGTTTTCAATGATATTTTATAAAACCATGTGATAATTGGAAACCTATTTGAGTTTTGAAATGTTTATTTATAAAAGTGGTATCTATGAAATGGATTTAAAGTGGTACTTTAAAGTGGTGTTTTGGAAAAGTGGTTTAGGCCAGAAAAAAAGTGTTTTCCAAGAGAATGTTTTTATTTAAGAAAGATCTTGGTAAAAGTTTTTAGCACAATTTTGATTTTTTGTTTATCATTATATATATATAGAAAATTTTAATTTTTATATTGTATTTAAAAATAGCATTATTAATATGTAATATTAAAGTGACTACTTAGTTTAGGAAGGTTGTGGTGTCCTACTAAGTGATTATCTGCACACACCTATATTATTAAATCTGTTGCTGGTTTCTTGGTTTTGCTTTGAACCGCACTTTGAGCATTATTTTATCTAGGTATTTGAGGTGTGTTATTTATTTTATCATATTCGGATTGTGGTTACCATTACATGATTTTATAGTACCTACTTTTACTTTTTATATAATGCCCAATGTGTGGCTTTTTATATGATTTTCTTGGATAATTAAGCTTTTATTGCTTTCTATGGATGAAGTGTAGTAATAAATGTTGGTGGCTGAATCAAAGGAAATTGGCGAGGGTTATTTCCTTGTAAGAGAGGGATATTGGGGTGGTGAGGGAGGGTTTTGGTGACTTTTCTATTTACAACATTTATATTTTGTTTTTCATTTATTTATTTCTTCTATTTTTGTTTCGGTGTAGATTTCCAACTTAGGGATGGGTCATTCCAATTTTTTTATATTTCTTATTTCAAATTTATTATAATTATTGAATTAAACCATTCCAAAGAGTGTTATTATGATTCCTAACCACTATTTTCTAACCCTTGAGGATCGAGAATACCATTTGGGAAAGTGGAGGGCTGGTTCAAGCATCCATCAGATGGAAAACCTGGGTTGATTCATTATAAATAGTATTAGAGGTTTATGTTATTATTTTACATAGGATCCCAAGACTTTTAATTAACCTTTATTATACGGGGTTTTGTTAAATTAGAGATAAGGTTTTTAGGACTCATATGGTAGTTTTAGGGAGAGTTTCACGAGCCCTTTCTCACCTAAAGACTTGTTTTTCCATGGTTAGTTGGGATTTTACTTTGATTCTAGTTTGTATTTTGACGGAGTTGTTGGATTATGGTTTTATTCCAATGACAATGGTGATTTATCCTTAATTTTATTAATTCAATTTCCTTAGAGTATTATGTTTGATGTTGTAATGGAAACAAAAAAAGGGGAATCAAAGTGTGATATTGGATTTTAGGGCATGAAAAATCATAAAAATGCCAAATTCTTAATGCCTGATACATTGTAGGGACCCATGGATGATTGGAATGTGGCTATAAACTATGTGGTAAATTCAGGCACAATTCTACATCCCAATTGATTTTGTTATTTAAACTTATTGACCATTGGATTGCCTAGTGTGTATAAGGGAAATGAGATAGAGGTCAAGGTTGTTCTTGTGATAAATTGGAATATTTGGATTTATTTTGGGACTTTTTTTTGCATTTTTTTATGCTATTGTTCATGTGATGTGAAGTTCATTTGGTTTGTATGAAAAAATGGGTTTTATGAGAGAAATTTTTTCGATTTTAAAATAAGTCGTTATGGATTTTTTGTAAAATAATTTTGGTTTCCTAATTTTTTTTGAAATAGTTTGTTTCATTTTGAATTTGTATAATGTTTTACATGTGAGTGATTTTTCAAATTTAGTGAACATCGTATTTTAAAGGATTTGAAAATTATTTCAAATGGAAAGTTGTTAATTTATGAGGAAACCTAGAATGGTGTTTTGGTTTTAAAACTAGTTGGTTCTTGTTTTGAAATCAATTTAGGAAACATTTTAAAATTAACCAAGTTTCATAAGGTATTTATGTTTTAATTTTTAAAATGTTTTCTATTTGGTTTTGAAATAATTAGGCCCCAATTTTAGTGGTTCCTTTTTTTTCAAATGGGATTTTGGAAAATTATTTCTTGTTTAACTAAATATTGTGTTTTTTTTATCCCTTGTGCATTTCGGGATAACTTGATGTGATTTCGAGGGAATGACCACATGAGAATCTATGTATCAGGTTTTTTAATATGATCCCTCCAAAAATCTCTAGTGTGTATGTATAATGTTTGTCTTAGGGGTTCCTCCTCCTATATGACACTTCCCATGCTCTGAATGAAGTGACATGTGTTGTTTCTTTATCAAAGAGTTGTTATTTGGGTTTATCTAAGGCAATGTTTCTCTAGTGATTACTTTGTATATTTTTTGGTTCAGTGGTTTATACCCATTCTACTTAGATTGATGGTTGGATCAGTGATGATCATTTTTCTTGGTGTCTCTCATGTGAGATCTCGTTTTGGATATTTCCTTGGTCTACTTTAGGGAATTTTGAGGTTTTATGGATACGTAACCATTATTTGGTGTGACCTTTGATCACTTGGTTGCGTATCTTATGGGTGATTTACCATTTGGGGATTTTTTCTCATCAATTTTGGAGTAGTTTTGGATTGAGGATTCCTTTGATAGTGTTTCTTGGGTCCTTTTTTGGTTTCACATTTTGGGTGGTGTTTCCCTTTGGGATTTATTCATTCCTTATTGTTTGATATTGTTTATTTTTTCCCATGTGTGGTGTAGATAGTGGTAAGTTTTGGTTTCTAGGTTGGACATGGGAATATACTAGAGTAAATTCTTGGATTATTGGGTATAGTTTTGTTTTTATATTGGGATATGGATTCCACCGGGCTATATATTTCTATCAGGATTACCATGGGGGTATTCTAGAGATTTGAATGTGAAAAACCATGAATAAAGGATGTGAACCTTAAGTTAAGGAATTTTATTTTATTAATGAGTCATGTATCCCATTGGTATTTCTTCTTGGTTTTTAAACACCTCGATATTGGTGATCTAATTTTTCTACCTTTTGGAGATGTTATTGAGTTTGTGTTTTGGTAGTAGTTTTGAACCTATTTCTTGGGGATACCTCAAATTTTCAGGATTTATTTTGTGCGCCTTAAATTTTTTTAGGTTCATTATTTCCTTTGGTGGTTTTGGAAGCAGTTTCTTGTGTATTTCTTTAGCCCATGGAGTTTGGTGATTTCCTTTAGTGATTTTGGGAATGTGGTTTCTCATTGAGGTTCTCTAATTTTGAGAAAGATTTTATCAGTTATTCCACCAGTTTAGTTCATTACTAAATGATGGGTAGACTGATTTTTAGTCTCCATTTACTTATAGAATTTTCTTGATCAGATAATGATCAATTTTTTTGAGGATTCACTCGATTGTTTCAGGATTTCTCATTTTATTAGGAGTTGTTCTAGATATTTGTTCTCTTTTGACCTTTACTTAGAACTGAGACTTTATAGGGGAATAAGTGGAATTGTGGGGAGGATTATGAAACCCACAATGTAATTGTGTAATTTAGTTTATATTATTTCATGATATTGGTGGTTTCTTTAATTTTCCATGGAGTTTGAGCCTCAAACTTGGAATTTTTTGAAAATTTCATTTAATACAATATTAATTTACATATAAGGAAAACTATAGAAGTAATAAGAGGAACCTTGAGGTTTTTTATGATTATGGGGTGTGTCATATGAATTTTTCATTATAATGTTAACCATGTAAAAAATGTGCAGTTTAGATCTACCATTTGTTAGTCCCATTTGGCATAGTTTTTCTAACAATAAGATGCTTAGGAGAAACTGTGTGGGGTGGTGTTTGGCTAGTTAGTGCCTTGTTCATGGTTGGAACATGGTTAGTAAAACCGTATGACCTAACCATGCGTTTTTTTCCAAGTTTTTAAAATATTATATTTTCTTTATAATTTTTAAATTATTTAGTTATTAAAACTCTAAATGAAACACTCACTCTGCCTCATCCCTCTCCATCACACAACACACCCATGTCACTCCCTCCTCTCCCTCATATGACACCACCCTCCACCTATTATCTTTTATTCGTCCTCTATTTTCAAAATTTTTTCTCTTGTGATATTCAAATATTAATCTCTCATCTCTTCCACTTCCTTCCTCTCTTTTCCCATCCCTTTGATTTCCCCCTTTCATGAACCATAATCATTTTCGGGTCATGACTAGGGCTAAGGATGGTTTGAAAATTTCTATTTTGGGTGTTTAGGGTGGAGGGACTCTATATTGTGTACTGGATCCTTCACCTTCTAAGGTGACATGTTTAATATCTCCATATCATGATTCCATCTTGATTTCCATTAGTTGGAGGTAGGTGTTTTCTTTTCCATCACTTTCTATTACACGAATTTAATTACTTGATGTTTTAAAATGAATTATATTTTAAATTTTTCCTATATGTATTAACCATGATGGGATGATCTAATTTTTAAGTGGTTTGAATCCTTGAAATGGTATGATAATCTATACCAAGTATTTGTGAAAATGTAAAATTAGAATTTAAAGAATTATTTTGGTTTTAGAGAGTAGTGGAGAACACCAAATAGTTGTTTAAAAAATTATTATTATATTAAATTACTTTAAAAAAATGTGTTTTGTGTTTTTAAAGTGTTTAAAATGTTTTAAGTGAGATATTTTATTTCAAAGAGATGTTATAACCTTTGTTTTGGTGTGGGAACCATTTTTATAACCTTGGGTTATTACTATTTCAAATGTTTAGGGTGTTTAAAGATTTTGAGATTTCAAAATGGGTTTTTTGATTTTAAAAAGGGTGTTTTATCCCATAGGGATTGTATTTTGGAACTCATAGTTGTTATTATTGTTTTCAAAGACGATTTAAAGAGGGAAGGGTGAGTTTTATTTGTAGTTTCAAAAGTTTTTTAATAAAATTTAGTCTTAAGAGTAGATTGAGATAGATTTCAAAAGTGATAAAATGGATTAGAATTCCAAGAATTTTTTAAAGAATGTATTTTTTGACATTTTATAGAAAATGAGTTTTCATAAATGATGTGATACCCTCTTGAACCCCATTATGATTATTGTGTGCCCACGGCGGCGTGTGATTCCTTGGGGGGAGGTATAGCAACCCGATCCTTTTACATAAATCATTTCATGATTTTAAGCATAATTAATCATTAGAGTACAATCCAAGGATCGTTAAGTCTAGTGTCTTGGAAGACTAGGTACACAAAACATGGGAAAAAAACTTCTTTATTTAATATCCATAAAGAGCTTCTAACTTCCTTTGAGACCTTACATCTGCATAGGGTACCCTGGGGAACACATGAACAAAGGGATGAGCTAAAAAGCTCATTAAGGGAATGAACATAAGGATACAACTCAAGCACAAGAGTTAGGTGGCATGGCATAATGATATCCAAATCATAACACTTATAAAATCATTTAATATAGGAATGGGATCATATAAACATGGAATCATATAAATGTGTCAGAATAATAAAACATTTCTTTATTATAGGTCAAGGCTAACCGCCAATCCCATTTCCCATTTTAGTATGGGTCAAGGCTAACTACCAATCCCGTTTCACATCGCATCTCATGAGACTTATCCTTACCCAATGCATTGGAGCGCTATCTGGGCACACCCATCTCAGAAATTTCATGAATATTCTTGACACATAAATATTATTAACACATATACAATCATACACAATCAACCATACACAAACATAAGGGTACCCATTGAAAGAATTGGGTACCAAAATCATGACATAAATCATAACCAAAGGGCGTATCATGAAAGTGTCCATGTACAGAAAGAATTAGAAAATACATGGACGTTCATATGGTAAAATAAGAATATAACATGGTAAGTGGTGTCAAAAATAAGTGAAAACATATGAGAAATGTATTTTAGAAACATTGGAATTAAAACATTTTTGTGCAGTTTTAAGGAAAATACTATAGAACTTTTAAAATAGTAAAGAAGACATTATTTTATATAAAACCAGAATTGAACCAAGAAGGTTTTCATAATAAAAATAAAGGATTTAAAAAGATAATGGTTTCTTAAAACAGAAGATATATTTCACTTGAAATTGGGTAAAAGTTTGGGAAGTTCCTTTAAAATGAGTGTGCTTATTGGGAAGTATCGAAGAGAGATTCACTTAAAAGCATGTATATCCCCGAAAGAGAATGAGAGATGGATCTTGGAACATGAGTTTGGAGCATATAAATAGAATTTTAAAGTTCTAAATAAAAGAAAATACAACAACATTTTGGTAAAAAGAAAGAAAGAGCAACCCGAAGGAAGAAAAGAAGTTCGGGTAGAATCTATCATGGTTTATTGGCATGGTATCAGGTGTAACTAAGAGGGCTTGATGAGAGAGATAAGTGGTTTCTCATCACTTATAAAACAGTATGGAAGTATGGGGAAGGTGTATAAACATACAAAATCACTTGGTATTACACAAAAAGTCATATCATTGAGAAAAATCTTGATTAAGAGTAAAAAGGGGAGGATCCCTTACCGTAAATCTGTTGGTGTTCTCCACTTGTTATTAACGACCTCTTGAGACTTCCTCCTTTGAGAACCTATTAAGGGGAGAGGTTCTGGTATTTTGAGGAGGCTGAGAGATTTTGGAAGTGGTGTAGGACCTTTAGGAGTGATTTAAGAATAATAATGGCAAGGCACAAGGCTTGATAGGAGTTGAGAGAAGAGGGAGTGAAGGGGGGTTTTTATAGTGGAGGAGAGGAGAGATTTCATAATATTATAAGCATTAATTTATTATTTCTTCACAAGACAAGAAATAGTATGTATTCCATGAACAAAAATAGTAAATGGGTCATGTGAATTCGAACAATGGGTTGTGACATCAGCCATGATGCTATGAATAGTCTATTTAGCTTATAATGTATATATACGGTAAATTATCGTATTTTACTATTCATCAAAAAATCAAGTATTTCAGAAAAATCTCAAAAATTCACCCTAACAATTTTTTTACATGTAGAATCCAAAAATAATGTCCATTTTAAAAAAATAATTTTCTAAATATTATTATTTTATTAAAATAATAATTTATTATTAAAATCAGTTTTAAAACATTCATTAACTTATTCTAAAATATAGGTATATCGTACTTCCAAATTGAATATTATTTTTATACCACCATAGGTGAGGTTACTATTCATTAGGATATATCACTATTCATAAGGGTATGTTACTATTCATTAGGGTAGGTTACTATTCACAAAAATTATGTTTTCCTTATCAAACTCCAAATAACTTACTGATTATAACCGTGTATGCCAGATTTTTGAAATTCCAAACACAAAAGTAAAGAACTTATGTTTAAAGGTCACTTAGAACTTAGTAGTTCATTATGTTGTGTTTTCATGTGATTTTATGACATAATTATGAGAAGGAAACTTCCATTGAAAAACATTGGGTCATTACAGGAGGTCTATTTTGAAGCAATGTATATGGTGAATATATTTATTGATTATGGGGATATCTAATTATGATGGTGTGGGAGGTGAGGAATGTGTTATTTTTAGATCCTTTCATGTGATTAATGTGGTTGATTGATTGCGCTCACTGATATTTTGACTTATGATTGTATACCTTGAAGAAATGGGTTATGTGACTAGGTGGTTGATTCCCTGAACTACGTTTGTAATTAGGAACATTATATCGGGCCCATGAAATCCCACCAAGGGGACACTCCCCCTAAGATTTAGTGTGATGACAGGAGGTTGGGTATCAATAGATCCCTAGTGGGGATTGTAAGAGACCATGGTGGACCAAGGGACCCTCGATATGTTTGTAGTAATGTTATGCACAACGGTTTAACCTAGGGTCATTCAGAGTCATGATAGTACCCATTAGAGCCCTTTGGTTGGTACCATGACACTAGGATACTTTTTTTACCATTTTAGGGGATTTATTTACATTATTTTATTTCATCCCCTATTTTTTTCATTTCTTGTAACATATGCTCTTTTTTTATTATCCCCTACTATAGGACTTGACATAATGGTTCCTATCTATGTGCTTTATTCCTTATTTGTGTGGTTTATTTTTAAATTCTTTTAAAAGGAAATATGAAAAAAATTTAAAGTAATAAAAATGAAACTTTTATTTAAAGTGTTCTCAAAATATTTTTAGAAATGAGTTTGAAAAGTTTTCTCTTGGGATAAAATAAGGAAAATTATTTTTTTAAAACTCCAAACATGATAAAGTTTTTAAAATGGGTTTAGGCCTTTATGACTAGTTTTTATTAAATGTTTAGTTTTAAAATATGTTTTGGAGAAACATGGGCTAGTTGGAAACCTCTTTTAGTTTTGAAATTTTTATTTCTAAAATAGTTGTTTGTGAAATGGTTTTAAAGTGGGACTTCAAAACGGTGTTTTGGCAAAGTGGTTTTGGTTGGGGAAAAGGTTTTTTCCAAGTGATTATTTTAATTTAAGAAAAATCTTGGAAAAGAGTTTTTAACACACTTGTGATTTTTTTTGATTATTTTATATATATTTATATAAATTTTTTATTTTTATATTGTATTTTAAACTAGAATACTTAGGATGTAATATGAAAGAGACAACTTAGTTTCAGAGGCTTTAGGTGGCCAAGTGAGTTCTTATATGCTCACACCTATATTATTATCTCATTTTTATGTTTTATGTTCTAATTCAGACTACTCTTTGAGTATTATTTTATCTAGGTATTCAAGGTCAGTTATTTATTTTTATTTCATTCAGTTTGTTATTCCTATTACACGATTTAGCGGGAATTACATTTTACTTTTCATAGAATTACTAGCGTGTGTAATTTTATATTATTTTCTTGGCCAATTAGGATTTTATTTCTTTATATGAATGGGGGTAGTAATAAATGATGGTGGTTTAAGAAAAGGAAATTGGTGGGAATATTATACTTATAGGATAGGGATATCGGGGTGATGAATGAGGTTTTTGGTGCTTGCGTTGTTTACTAATTTTATATTTTTTCCAATTTATTTGCTTCTTATATTTTTGTTTCGGCATGGATGTCCAATGTAAAAATGGTTCATGGCATTTTTTTTAAATTCATCCAATCAAATTTACTCTAATTATTGGGAGAAACCATTCCCAAGTGTGTTCTTATGATGACCAAATAGTAGTTTCCAGCCCGTGGGGATTAGGAATTCCTTTTAGGCTATTTGAGAGCTGGTTTGGTCACCCATCAGATAGAAGTCTTAGGATGGTTCATTAAAAATGTGCTCTTTTTAAGGTTATTTCCTCAAGGTACTACTATTTTAGAGCCACATCCACTTGTAGTATCCATACATGGATTTTTTTTCTTGGAAACTACATAATCTATACTTTTAAAAAATTTAGGGATGCTTTTCTTTGTTTGTTATTATCTCTAAGGATTTCAATATGATTTTATAATCCCAATACCCAAAAATAACTATACTTTTATCTGATACCAACCATGGAAACCCATTTATTTTACACACTTTATTTCATGATTTATTACATAAAAAAAGCTTAATGCAATCTCAGAAGATTTAGAGGCCCAATGTATTTGGGAAACTAGATAAATAGAACAATAACATAAAACAAGGATATGGATACATTATCTAAAACTACTTAACATGATTTTAAAACTCCATTTCTCTTTTAAAACAGCACAGGATAACTTGGGGACATACATAAGAAAGGGATGAGATATAAATCCCAGTAAGAAAATAATCAAATTATAAAATGATGAAAGTAATACATGTGAGTCAAGAGGAACATAAATATGACATAAAAGGGATGAGAATCATAAACATGAACATCAAAGTATGATATAAGATGATAATATCAAGGAAACATAAGAATATGGAAACAACATAAAACATAAAATCCTAAGAATAAGTCAAGGATAATCACTGATAAATCATAATATAGAATGATTAGTATAATATACCATGAACCATACATGGCATCTTATGCCATAAAAAAATTACCCAATTAATTGTAGAATTATATATCTCTAGGACCACCCATCACATTCATATCAGGTACATGAATTTTTGTGCCATATAGATCATACAACATAATAACCTCTTTCATAACTTTTAACCTCATGATTAAGAAATTTGGGTTACATAAATGTAATTTCCTAATAAATTAAGGATATTTATATCTAGGTGAATAACTTTGAGTGGAAATAGGGATGGATATTCACTACATAAATGTTTTCAATGGAAAATCATAGGACAATTTTTATAGTATAATGGGTGTACATAAATATTCATAGAAGGGTTTAATGAGAGTGAAATGTGGTATCTAATTTCTAATAAATTGTAATTATATTGAAAGGTATGTGAAAATACATATTCCAATATAAAAAAACCTTCAAAAAAATGGCATAATACAAATAAAGTGCTTAAATAAAGAGAAAGAGAGGATACCTTACCTTGAGAGGGCGCTTCAAAAATCTCTGTAGAGAAATATTAAGATATTGATAATGAATTGGGAGGGATTTTTAGATGTAAAAATAGAAGAACTTCATTATAAATGGTTTTTGAGTAAAGAGGAGTGGGATATTGGGTGAGCATTTATAGTAAAAGAGGCTAATTATTTATTTATTTCTAAACATAGGTTTTGGAATCTATAATAAAATAACCAAAACCAAAAACTTTACCATTATTTTTCTCCAAGGATCTTCAAAATAGTAGTGGTTATAAATATTTTATAAGGATAAGAATAAAAATAATTAAAATAATATCATTGGTGATGTGGAAGTGAGTCATGTTCATAAAGAATTGATTTTAAAGCCTTAAAATACAATATAGGTTTTGAAGGATTCATTAAAGGTTTCTAAAATTTATAAAATAACTTAAAAACATGGTATTTTAACTATAAAACCTATATTTGTTCAAATATTCCTTATATAGTATTTATTACACAATTTCTGGGCATTTATGATTCCATAATACATACCATATATTTATGTTGTATTTAATTTTTACCCAAAAATTTGGATGTCTCATAAAATTATGAAAAATTTACTATTGGATAATTTTTAAATTCTTATTTCAAAAATTATATATTTTTTACCAAAATAATTTTATTATTATGAGAATTTACACTTAAATAAATATTCTTAATTACCATAAAATACTAGTTTTTACGATACTAACCACTTTCCAACCCTTGTAAAAATTACATTGGACTTAATTAGATTATATTATCATTTATATTTAGATAAATATTATTTAATAAGAATATTATATTAAAATAAAAAGTTATTTTAAAAATTATTGATTTTTTCAAAAAGAGTGTCTTAATTAAAACTATAAATATTTCCCATTAATATAATTTTTATTTATTCATTTAAAAATGTAATTTTTATTAAACTCATTAATAATTTATAAAGTAACAATAAAAATGGATAAATATAATAATTATTTTATTAAAATAAAATATAAAAAACCATACGACTAGGGTCTAGATACATAACCCCTTATCACATCAGTATGTTACCTAAGGGTAAGGTGTGCGATGGCGACACCTTCTTGGGGTGGTTCAACAAACATAATTTAGGCCATGATCATGATAATCTTGAACTTCTCCCACAAAAGGTTTCATGCATACTTTAGTTATTGAATCTTATCTTGGGATTGACCAAGGGGAAATCCCAATGATGTTATCTCCCTTATAAGTTCTGATAAATGGGTTTTATAGGTTATGATCCTACTACCCGAGGCTATCATTTCTTTCGTAAATGCTATTTGAATTTTATCATAACCCATAATATATTATAATCATAAATGTTATTTTAAAATGGATATATTATCAATGGATATGATGCTTAAATATCTTTTAAATCTGATAGGCTATAATGGTCTAAAATAACAAAAGTAGTGTATATTTTCTCTATAACCATATTAGTTAACAAGGAATCTATTCATTCAAAAAGGGAGTTAATTTATGAATATTTGGGCCATTATATTCTTCCACCTTTCATAAATTTCACCCTTGAAATTATATTTTATAAACTAAATCAGATGAGATTACTTCTGTTTTATCACCTCTTCCTGTTCCCAAGCTTCTTCCTTAAATTTGTGGTTCCTCCACAACACTTTGACCAGGTCAGTTTTCTTTTTCATAGAAATTTGTCTCTAAAATATAAAATCTTTACCGGATTCTCCTATTATGAAATATCATTCTCCAAGGGTTCCACATCTAGATTCAGTACTTGTGATGGGTCTCTTATATACTTACTCCAGAGATATATATGAAACACATCATGCAGTTGAGATAATTTAGATGTGAGTTCCATTGATAAGACACAACTATGATGCAATCAAGGATCTCAAAGTGGGGAATTTATTTTGGAATAATATTTACCTTTTTCCCAAAACTCATGATTTTATTCCATGATTATATATGAAGTATAAATTTATCTATGAAATCAAACTCTAGGTCACATCTATGATTTTTTCATATATTTTTTGTTGAATTTGTATAGATTTCATATGAAATTTAATGGTTTGAAACTTATCTGTCATATCTTAAATAAGATTAGGTCCCATCAGCTTCTTCTATCCAACATTATCCTAGCATGTAGGAGTTTGAAACGTCTTACCATATAGATCCTCATAAGTTTACATTTGAATGTTATAGTGGAAACTGTTGTTATATGAGAAATCTAATAAGGAAAGGTGTTGATCCAAATATCTTTAGAAGTAAATTGAACATGATCTCAGTATATCCTCTAGAGTTTTAATGGTTACATCAGACCAAATATACTTCTAAGGGTGATAAGTAGTATTGAAGCTCAAATCTATATCCAACTCTTACTAAAGGATTCTTCAAAATCTCAAGGTAATCCTTGGATCTTGATCAAATAAAATATAGAGTGTCACTCCAAACAATCTTAAAACTTTTAATATATATATCATAGTGAGTTTTTCAAGAGAGGAATGTTCCTTGATAGTACTTAAATTCATTGACTTTTTAAGGTGATCGACTACCCCCCATATGGTGTTATTTCCTTCATATTTCTTAGGGAGTATAATGATGAAATCCGTGGTTATGTTTTCACATTTCCATACCAGTATAGGAAATTAATTCATCATAACATTAGAATTTTTCATTCATTATTGACTTGTTGGAAAACCAAGCATCGAGATATAAATTCCACAATCTCTATCTTCATGTTATCCCACCAAAAGTTTTTCTTCATATCTCTATATATCTTAGTGATTCTTAGATAAATAGAGAATTATAGGATGTGTGCATCATCCAAAATTTACATCTTCATATCTAGTTTTTATGGGACACATATTTGGGTTACAAACCATATAACTCCATCATTATTAAAGTTTAACTCTGGAATATTTGATACCTTTTTCTGTAGCACCTCAACATCTTTTTAGGCCTCCTTAATCCTGTCAAGAATGGATGGTTGAGAATTTATTTGAGAAAGGTATGAAAAATATCATTTTATTATTACCATTTCCATCCTTTTCATTTCCAAGAATATTGTATCCATTTTAATCCTCATCATGGATAGTGTTGTAGGATCATTTCTACTCAGAGTAACTGTTACTTTGTTCACCTTCTCAGGATGGTACTAGATTGAAAAATCACAATCCTTGATCAGATATAACCACATCTATTGGAACATATTTATTTCCCTTTGTGTGTTTATATACTTTATAATTTTATGATATGTATATATTTCACACCTCTCCCCATAGATATAATTTCACCAAATATTTAATGTGAATATCTCTACATCCAATTCTAGATCATGGGTTGGGTAGTTCTATTCATAGATCTTTAATTAGAAAGAGTCATAGGATATTAATTTTTCATGTTGAATGAGTACACAAACCAATTCCTTTTTGGATGCATTAATATAAATAAAAAATAATCCCCCCTGGTGGGTAATGTGAGTAAAGGTTTTATGATTATCCTCTTCTTTAACTCTTTAAATCTCACCTCGCATTCAATAGTCTAGACAAACTTCACTCCCTTATGAGTTATCTTAGTCTATGTGCTTGAAAATCATGAAATGTTTCTCATAAATCAATGATAGTACCTAGCTAATCCAAATAATATATGGATTTTTTTCACAGATATTGGTTTGGGTCATCCTTAAATTGCCTCTATTTTTAAAAGATCCATATATATTCCTTTTTTACATTGAAATTCCCTAGTAATGTTACTTACTCCATCTAAAACTCGCATTTACTATAATTAGAATATAAATTTTCCTTTCATAGGGCCATCAGTATAATATTCAATTCTCCTCATATTCCACCTTGATTTTGGAGTAGATAATAATATTCTTTATAAATACTAAAAAAAAATTTTAAGGTAATCCATAAAGAATCTATTCATTAATTTCAAAAGTAACACAGGTGTATTAGTGAGTCCAAAATGTAATCACTATTAACTCATAGTGATCATAACTTTTATGAAAATAAGTCTTTGTAATATCATCCTACTTCACCTTTATTTAATAATATCTAGATTGAATATCCACTATGTAGAAGTACTAGGCTTCACATAACTGATAAAAAAGTCATCAATCTATGGTAAAGGATACTTGTTATTTATTGTGATATTATTGATCTCACAATATTAAATTTCAAGGTGCATTGATCTCCTTATTTATGAAAAGGACTGGTGCAACCCATAGGGAAGCACTTGGGAATATAAACCCTTTATCTTGATTCTTGTGTAATTGTTTCTTCAACTCATCAAATTCAATAGTGGCCAATATGGAGTATTGGATATTGTAAAATCTTTGGGTATATGCTTTATCAATAACTCAACCTATTAGCTAGGATAATGACTATGAAATTCATTAGGAAACACATCAGTGAATTACCTCACAATGGTTATGTAATCAAGGATGATCTTTTCCTTAGTCTCAATCATTTGAGATAGATATGCTTGGTCATAATGTAATAATATCCATTCTTGAGATGATGATTACAAAGGAGAGTCATCCTCCTCCTTGTACTTGTATAGAATTAGAAGGAGATTTGAGATATGAAGGGTGATTTTATTCTCTCAGTAGTTTATGTTGGATCTATACAAGTAAATCTAATCCACATCCAAAATAGCATTGAATTCCACTAAAGGGAGTATAACAAGTTTCACTAGAAAATTAAGCTCACAAATTTTGACTAGGGAGGATTTATATGCTTGGGATGAAATAATTGACCCATTTTCTATTTTCATTGATAACTCAACTTCAATGTTTTGAGATGTTGTTTTATTAGTTCTAATAAAATTCCATGACATTAAATAATGCATAAAACCATAGTCACATTGGAAATTTGAATTTCATAATTAAATTATAAGACTGCCTTTCACTATTTGATTCTAGTTCTATTAATTTATTTATTCCAAAATAGACTTAGGGATGAGAATTTTCAAACCATTACTCACATAAAAGGAAAAAACTAAACATTGAATGTATAACTCAGAAATGACATATATTCCTTAACCTATGAATTTATAGGTTTCAATATAAGTTATCAATGGTCTATTTACCAACATAATATTTTATGGGAATTTTTTGTTACCTTTATAATGGTTTATAAAGAGTCTAGGAATTTACAAAAGAATATCCTCCAAGAGTTTCAAACCAGGGGTACAACTAGGCCTCTTTGTGCACTAGGTGATGATCGAGTTAATAAATAATACACCCTTTTCAGGGTTTTTACCATGAAGTACAAATGTTCTTGATCCAAATCCACTTGTAGTATCCAGATAAGGATTTTGTTGATTAGAAACTACTTAATATATATGTTATCAAAATGTAGGAATGTTTCCTATATTTAGTCTTATCAATAAGTCTTTCACTAAGTTTTCTAATCCCAATACCCAAAAATAACTGGAATTTATTTCAATTTTTTTTTTGAAAACACATGCCTTTTATACACTTTATTTCATGATTTATTAAGTAAATACACACTTAATACAATCCCACAAGATTTAGAGGCCTATTTTATTTGTGAAATTGGATAAATAGAATAATAAATTAAAATAGGGATATAATGGCATTTTTTAAAACTCCTTTACATGCTTTTAAAATTCCATTTCTCTTTTAAAACTACACATGATAACTTGTGGATGTATATAATAAAGGGGTGAGAAATAAAGCCCAGTAAAGGAATAATCAAAGAATAACATGATGAAAGTAATAAAAGTGAGTCAAAAGGAATTTAAATGTGTCATAAAAGTCATGAGAATAAAAAATATGAACATCAAAGTATGATATAAGATGATAACATCATGGCACCATAGGAATACAACAACAACATAAAATATGACATCATAATCTTAAGTCATGGATGACTGTTGAAACATCATAAAATATAATTCTTAGGATAACCTACCATACATCATATATGGTATATCACGATATAAAAAACATTACCCAATGCATTAAAGGTCAATATAATCTTGTGTCAACTCGTCATATTCATACCATGTATATGCATTTGTGTGATACATAGATCATATAATATACAAACATATTTTATCACTTTTAACCCCATGATTAAGGAGTGTGGTTTCCATAAATAGAATTCCCCAATAAATGAAGGATAATTTCATCTACATGAATAACTTTGAGTAGAAATTGGGATGGGTATCCACTATACAAATGTTTGGAATGGAAAATCAAAAGATAATTTTGGAAGTATAATGGGTGTATATAAAGATTCATATAAGGGTTAATGAGAGAGAAATGTGGTATATCATTACATGGAAATAATAAGGAAATTAAAAGTAATGTGTAAAAAAATATTCAAACATGAAAATTTTAAATCAAATGGAATAATACAAAGAAAGTGCTTGAATAAAGACGGGGATATGATCCCTTACATTGAGAGGGCACTTCTAAAATCTTGGGATGAGATTCTTAAGATCTTGAGAACACATTGGGAAGGATTTATATAGGAATAGGTAGAGTAAATTCATGCTAAATTATATTTTAGTTTTCCTATTTTTTTTACAAATAGGAGTGTTTTTAATTATTTTATAAGTATATTAATGAAACTCATTAAAATAATACCATTAGTGATGTGGAAATGAGTCTTATTTATAAAAAATTGATTTTAAAACCTCAAAATATAATATAGGTTTTGGAGGAGTCATTAATGGTATATAAAATTGATAAAATAATTTCAAAAACAAATTATTTTAAATGGGAATGATATATTTTGTTGTTTATTTATTATATAATATTTATTACATTTTTTTTGGATTTTATGATGTCATAATACATTCTGTATTGTTATACCATATTTAATTTTTACTCAAGAATTTGATTATTTCAAAAAATTATGAAAAATTAAATGTAGGATTATTTTGAATTTTTGATTTCAAAAATTATATTTATTTTACCAAAATAATTTTCTATATATGATAATTTACACTTTTAAATAAAAACCCTTATTTTTTAGAAAATACTAGTATTTATGACACTAACTACTTTCTGACCCTTATAAAAATTACATTGGAATTAATTAGATTATATTATCAATTATATTTAAATATTTATCAATTAAAAAGAAAATTTTATTAAAAATTTCATTTATTTTAATGATTATTTAATTTATCATAAATGGTGTCTTAATTGAAACTGTATATATTTCCCATGAATACAATTTTGATTTATTCATATAAAAATATAATTTTTATCAAACTCATTAATCATTTATAAAGTAATAATAAAAAGGGATAAATATAATAATTCATCTATTAAAAATAAAATATAAAAATTCATACTACTAGGTTCAAGATACATAACCCCTTATTACACTAGCGTATGCCCTTAGGGTAAGGTGTGTGATAGTGAAACTTTATTGGGGTGGTTCAATGAACATGTTTTGGTCTGTGATATAAATAATATTTAACTTCTCTCAAAAATGTTTTTACTCATGTATTATTTATCTAATCTCATCTTAGGCTTGTTCAAGGGTAAATACAAGTGATTTCACCTCCATTGGAATTTTTGATAAATGGGTTTCATAGGGTACTATCCCATTAGATAAGGACATAGATTCTTTTGTATATGCCAATTTTATTTTACTATAAACCTTAATATATAAAAAATAATGGTCATTGTAAAAATACTATATTGTCAATGGTTATGATTATTAATAGTATTTTAAATCCTATAGGCTATAAAAGTCTGAAATAACTAAAGTAGTGTATGTTTTTTCTATAGCTATATTAGTAAATAAGGAATGTCTTCATTCAAAAAAGGAGTTTCATTTATAATTGTTTAGGTCATTACATGGTCTCAATCTACACTAAAAAAATTTGCTAGTATCATTCATTTGAATTGCTACCATTATTTTAAGAAGGTTCACACTAGGGATTATTTCCCCACACCTCTGAAGTCTTGAAATTCGCATAGATACAATGGTCATCTATAGAGGTTCTTCTAGTATATATCCACTCCTCATTATGGATTGGTTTTATAAACTCTAAATGGATCTATAGTGTAGTTGGAATCTTGCAAACCTTTAGGTATTTATACACATGGATCTAGGGTGAAGCATATGTATAAAGTATAAGGATATATATTGGAAGTTGAATCAATCCTATCTATGGTGAGATTTATTATATTTATTGAATATTCTATAGAAATTGATCTATTTGATTGAGGTGCATCCCACTCTTTTATATCTACCCATTTTTTGTATATTTTGAAACTTCCCATTGAACTCATGTCATATTTTATGGAGTTGGAAATGCCTCTTGGAAAGAAAAAGGAGAAGGGGTTTTAATGTCCTTCTTATTCTTTATCAATATATGATACTGAGTTAGTCTGGGATTTTATAGTGCTTTACCAAGATCTCTTCGACATTATTATAGGAATAAAATGGTTAGTTTCTCATAAGGTTGAGATTTAATGTTACCATCAATGTTTTTCTTTCTTTTTTCCCTAATGGAATCTCCCATGTGTTTTTGGGAGAGTGGGATTCAAGGTCTAGTCATGTAATAAATTCTCATATGGAGATTAGGGAACTAGTTTCTGCTTGTATAGTTGATCTCAATGTTTTATCCTATAGTTCAAATTTTTCTTTAGTGGTTTGTGATTTTCTTGATGTTTTTTCTAGATTACTTCTTTGGTCTTCCTCTAGAAATATTGGTGGAGTTTTCTATTGATATGGTGCTTGGTACTCATCCAATATCTATTCCTTATTATAATATGGAACTGGATGAGTTGAAGGATCTAGAGTTTCAATTATAAAATTTATCAGATAAAGGTTTCATCCATCCTATCATATCTCTTTGGGATTCCCTAGTTCAATTTTCCAATAAATATTATAGATCTATTCATATTTTCATTGATTATCAGAATCTTAATCAGGTGATGATGAAGAATAAATATGATTTTCTCCATATTGATGATTTTTACAATTAGTTAAAGGGGGAAAAGTGGCTTTCAAAAGTTTACCATCGATCTAGTTATCATCATCTCAGAGTTAAGGAGTCAGATATCCCAAAAATTTCTTTTAAGAGAAGTTATAATTTTTTTGAATATCTTATGATGCCGTTCAACCTAACTGATACTCTTTTAGTTTTATTTCCCTAACAAACTGAATATTACACCCATACCTAAATTACTTTTTTGTGTTATTTGTGGATGATATGCTAGTCTATTCAAAATTTGAGGAAGAGTGCGTGCATCACTTGAGGTTGTTTTTTTGAATCTTGAGGAACCACCAACTTTGTGCTAAAATATCAAAATGTGATTTTTGGATTTGAGAATTGAAGTTCTTAAGGCATGTGGTTTCTAAATATAGTATCTCAATTGATCCTGAAATGGTGACGGTTGTCCTATCATGGGAAGATCCATAAAATTTCTTTGAGATAGAGAGATTATTGGGTCTATCTAGATACTATTTTCATTTTATGGATGAATTCTTAAAGATTTCATTGACATTGACTTCTTTTACCAAGAAAGGAGTGAAATTATTGTGGGATGCAAAGTATCGTACTTACTTTTATGATTTAAAATGGATTTTAACATTAGATACTATTTTATCTTTTCATAATATAGTCAGGTCTATTTGCTTTACTGTGATGATTTAGGCTTAGGTCTGGGATATGTGATTATTCATGGTGATTATGTTGTGGCGTACAATTCCCATCACCTTCGACCACATGATAAGAATTATCCCACTCACAAATTGAAACTTGCAACTATAATACATGCTCTTAAGTGTTGGTGACAATACCTTTTTAGGGTTATGTTAATTTTTTATTCCTAGAACACGAGTTTAAGTTAAATCTTATCTCTAAAATATATGAACCTCAAGTATAGGTGATGGGTGGAGTTCATTAAGATGTTTAAATTTGACATGGACTACACCCATGGGAAGGAGAACATTATAGTTGATTATCTTAGCAAGAAAATGATCAATAATTATATATAAACCTTGGATTTTCATACATAGATGTTATATCTTAATAGATGATTATTCATTACATTACACAAAAACACACCTAAGGATCATAAAGGTTTAGTGTCATTGGAAACTTGGAAACATAAAAAAGTGGTTCATAAGTGAACTAAATCATCTCCCACTAAGTTATTCATAATCAAAAACCTTTTTAGACATACCATTAACAATACCATTCTTTATATCTCAGCGAAAGGAAACATGAGAAAGGGTGAGCTCAGATGCTCAGTAAATGTAAATAAGGATGATATGTAAACACAACATGAGCATAACAGTATGCGAACATGCGCATAACATTTGAAAACCATACCCCTCATATCAAATATTATAATCTTGATTCATGACATAAATATTGGTAGTTCATAAAACATGAATCATAAAGGAATAAAAAGACATGATCAATTAGAGCATAACATTGGCATAAGATATGGAATTTTGGTATATACATAGGTATATAAAATCATTTTCATATAATTCAAGGATCATTTCCAAGGAAATCATAGTAGAATGGGTTCACTCCCCAAACCATAATAGTAGTCAAGGGTCAATACCAAGACTACTATTGTGGGAAAACTCCCTTATGTAATTGGGCTTACTCCCCATTATAATTATGTTTATCTCATGAGATATCAATCTTTACCCAATGCATTGGAGGGAGATATAGGTCCCACCCTTTACAAAATAAAAATCATATATATGTGTGCCACAAGATCATCAAACATTCCTCACAACCCATGAAAAAAATGGGTTTCATAAATAATTCATCATATCATAACCCATGTAAAATAAATGGGTTTTATCATCATTTTATTATTTCACCATATCATAACCCGTGGAAAAAGAAGTGGGTTTAATTAGAATTTCATCATTGTATCACCCATGGAAAATAAAAAAGTTCCATAAACATATTTTTATCATAAATATAAACTATTCATAGAAATAATAATAATGGAATCATTAGATTATATACATATTAAATCATAAGTAACATCAAAGAATGTCATCTTAGATGGAAAATTATTTTGAAAGATCCCTTGGAATCATTTCTTGAGGAAAGTAACCTTTCCAATTTGAAAATAAATTTTTAAAAATAAAAATGAAAAACATATTTTCAAAATCAATTTCTTTGAAAATAACCTTGGATAACATATAATTAAGCTTTAAAGTAATGATTATTCATGGCGGTGTAAAATTCCCTTCATACAGTACAAGTTAAAACAATGATTCCTCTCATATTTTTGGTAAAAGTTGAAAGTTCCTTGTTTATAAAATAATAAGAAGATAAATTTTAAGACATTTTTAAAAAATTAAAAAATGGGTAAAAATGAATTTAAAAAATCATTGGATAATAATAAAAAATATCTTTAAAACATTTTTAGAAAACATAGACATGGAAGAAAAATAATTTCGACCAGAGATAGAAATAAAGTTTAATTTTACTTAAACAAATATTTTTGATCTATTGAGTAATTAAAGAGAAGAAAATGAAAGGAAAATATTTATTATCAATAATTAAATAGAGGATAATAAAATTCATGAGTTTTTTGAGATATGTATTTTAAGATATCATCATCAGATACTTAATTATAAACAATCCTGATAAATAATGAGATTGTAACATAAAACCATCAACACCTTAGTAACATTTAAATCATAATCCAAGTGAAATAATAAGATTAAAAAACAATACATATATCTAAAATAAATAAATTCATTATATCAAAAGTAAAATAGGTATTATATACACCTCATAAAAGAAGATAGGTGCATAACATAACTTATGTCTTAAAGAAGGCAATTTGAGACAAAAATCCCTTACCTCAAGTCTCAAATTTATTATTACACATTAGAAAATCCTATATAATACATATAGGTTTATTATAAATCTATTTCAGAACCATAATCAGATAAATAAAACAACATATTATTTACTTATATCCTTTTATCACCTATTTGTTAACACTTCTTTATTAAAATCATCGTTTTGGGTAATAACTAATTTATTTTATCATGTATGTTATCATTTAGTTTTGGTCCTAATAATTATAAAATAATTCTAGAATATATATAATTTTAACCATGATAATAATATAATACATGTTAATTATATACATATTAAAAATTATTCATAAAATTTAGAGGTAGAAAGATAAAATACACCATTCATGGAGATAGTAGGCCATACGTACGCATGCAAACTATTTAATTGTTTTTATGAATAGAAATAAAGGAAGGTAAATAATAATTCACCATATATAATCATTATTATTTTATATATATATCAAATATTTTAATTAAATTTATTCTTATTACCTTCCATGTAAAGCATTAGTGAAAAATGAGTCACATCGCTTCGTGAGGCGGTCGTCCGCCGTACAAATGAGTAATGTTATCATTTCACCATGGAATATAAAGTAATAAGACATTATATCATGATTAAATAATTATAAATATGTTAAAATTTTCATATATATAATTTATATCCATCATTACACCAATCTGTGGTAATCAGTGATGAAAAGAGAATTACATTTGTTCGCGAGACAGTAGTTCGTGGGTCACACGATCAACGGTTTCATTTCCCTTTTGAGGGAAGAGGAGATGGGTGTAGGTTATTAACTTAACCTAATAAAATATAATTATAAGTAATATAATTGTGTTATTATATTATCATGGGTTAATAATATTTTAAGTATGTGAAGAAAAAACCCAGAAACGCTCTTTTAATAATGATACATCTTCTTTAGACAACCTCCTTAGATTGGAACCAAAATCCTTCTTAGGATAGATTTATGATAAAAAATGGGATATATGTAATGTTTAGGGAATAAAGGAAGGTATTTTATTAGGTATTTTATGAAAACATGGCTTTTTAAGTTTAAATAGGATAAGAGAGGGGGTGGCCCTTTATAAGTGGGTGAAAGGACACACTTGAAATTTATGAAGAGATATAATTATGCCCAGATATTTCACATGAAAAATGGATACAAAATTGTAAATTATCAATAATTAGAATATATAAGGTCTAAATATGACCATAAATTTTTATTTAGACAAGTTTTGGGTTATTTTGTACCCTTATCATTCTGTTTAACCCCCAGTAAACCCATTTTTACTATAACCATGACAATTTTTTTTTCTATTTTTACTACTCATTATGGTCTAAAATTAAGTTTAAATTATTATATAATATTAATTATTTTTATTATAAATATTTAATATATTTTTTAAATTAAATTCAAAGATGTGAAATAATTTAATTTAAAATTAAACCTATATAGGCGGTGAAAAAACAGTTTTCCAGAGAAAAAGTTCTCATAATTTTAAAATGTTTTTATATAAAAATTAAAAATGAAATTGATTAAAATAACATAAATTAGATTAATAATAATATAATTGAACTAATTTTTCTTTTAAAACCATATTAAAAAAATTTCAAGTTTTTAAATTCTTTAAGCAAAAAGAAAATTCTTAATAAAAAACCAGTATTTTTCATTATTCAAAAAATTATAAAAAGATATATATAATTTTCCAATTATTATTTAAAAAATTAATTTAATTTTCTAAAAAAAATTTCTAAAATTTTAAAAAATTAATTTTAAAATAAGTGCACAAAATACGATAACTCTATTTTTTAGAAAAAATACACTTTTTAAGAAAAAAATTGGATTTATTCTTATCTCATACTTAGAAAAAACATAATATGATTGTTAAAAAAATTGATTGAATATATAATATATGAATTTTATTAAAATAATTCTCCAAAAGTTATTTATTTAATTTATTGAGATAAAATGCATTTATATGCATAAAAATAGTTTTTTTGAGAAAATGATTTCTTTTATTTTTAATTGTTTTTGTTATTTTAATTTATAATTAATTGGTAAGAAAATAATTCATTTTATATATTTAGGTAAACCATATATTTTTATAATTTATTTAATCTTATTTCATACCCTCTATTCAAATGGCTAAGCAAAAACTATTATATTAAAAAAATATATTTTAATAGTATATCATGGTTCGTTAAAACTCAATGTTCCGTATAATTTAAGCTATTAGAGAATTTAAATTTATTTGAAAAAAATATTGCATAAAATATTGGCGTGTCAAATTCTACCCCCCTTAAAATTAATTTCTCCCTCACTCTGATATAAAGTACTCAAGATATTTTTGCTTCATCATATCCCTAGGTTCCCATGTAACTTCCTCAAGTTGGTGGTTTCACCACAAAAATTTTACCAGGTGAGTGGCCTTATTTCACAACAATTTCTCTCTACAATCTATAGTCTCCACCTACTTATCATAATAAGATAGATATTTCTTTAATGGCATGACCTTAGAGTTTATTACATGTGAAGGTTCATGTCACGACCCGTCCTTAGGGCCCATGCCGTGACTACCCCAAGCCCGCCTTCCATAGGCCAGGGGCTGGAGACTAGCACCAAAGGCGTAAATCCCGTTAACTGGGAAGACATTGCCTTTATAAAACATAAACACATTTAACCAGAGTACAAGAGGAAGTAAACACTAAGTAAATCTGAATACAAAGCAGTGCTGAAAGTAAAGGGGGATGGAAATACAAGCCCAACTGTAAAGTTCAAGGAAAAAGATAAAATAGCCGGAAGGTGACAAGCAGCTCCTGGATCATCCACCGAGGATCCTACCTGAAGGGTAGGTACAAATAGCGCAACTCCTGGATCGTCCACCATGGATCCAACCTGAAGGGTAGGTACAGATAGCGCAGCTCCTAGATCGTCCACCACGGATCCTACCTGAAGGGTATGTACAAAGAAGGATCTCAACAGATAACCCTTACATAGGTATAAGACCATACTTATACCTAAGTTATCAAGTAACTCATCTCAATCATGAGGAAATACAAATGTTATGAAATCAAGGGATAACCACCACCCAGGTATATGCCCATACATATATTTAAGTTATCGAGTGACCCATCTCAATCATGAGGTAAACACAAATTTCATAGACTCAGCTCAAACCAGGATTTTCATTATCGAAACCATAACTGCTGAAGAGCCCCATCTTTGGTGAGTACAGTGATCCTATCACGACTCTGAGGTACTGCTCACTAACCTAAGACTACTGAGGTACTCCTCCTGTTGAGTACCGCGGGCCAGCCACCCAAACACAGTAGTGCTTCCCGCTGGGGTCTTCCACCCAAACACAGTAGTGCACCCCCCCTAATAGCCTGCAAAGGTACTCCTTCTGTCGAGTACTGCAGGTCTGCCACCCAAACACAATAGTGCTCCCAGCCTTGGGTCCACCACCCAAACACAGTAGTGCTCCCCATTGGGCTATACAAGTCACTCCGACTCGAGTCGGACAAGCAGTCTTCAGGTCTCAGCCAGCTACACGGTCTCCGTGCTTCATACGCTCGTCTCCGGGGGGGTCTTCTCCACGAGCTATATGTCGATACTCCAAGTATCACAAAGTCTCACGAAGAAGTATCTCAAAGGACCGCCTCATCATAGGGGTCGCAACGCAATAGACGGTGCGCCAATCGGACGCCCGGTCTGTGAGTTATTAGCCTTTTCGTCCTAGGGGCCCAGTTGGTTTCGTGTACAAACCAACCCGACCGTATCTAAACTATACCCTGAAATATCATAGGGCATACTCATAGGGACCATTTCTCAACGTGATCCCCAACGCCGCTGACGGTTCGTCAAATGGACGTCCGGTTTGAAAGTTATCGGCTTTTCCGTTCCAGGGGCCCGGTTGGATTTCGGGTACAATCCAACCCGGCCATATTCCAACTGCGTCAAAACCTCATGTGAAGTATACCAAAAGAACCATCTCAACAAGAGGAAACCAACATAGTCGGTGTCACGTCAATCGGATGTCCGAAGCTCAAGTTATAAGCGTTTCCTCTTCGAGGGCCCTATTGGATTCATGTTCGATCCAACCCAGTCGTACTTCAAATGACACCGGTTAACCAAACCGGTCACACCATTGTGATCCATATGGAATAACACATGATATGGACTACCCATTGGTCCAAAACGGATAGCCGGTGAAAAAGTTGCATTTCACCGCATCACACGCGAACCGGGCCTCATGGGGCCTGCACCTCGACCTCAACTTAAATATCCAAAATTGGTTTTGAAACATCCGTCTTAATTCTAGGGTCACAACGTCGCAAACGGTTTGTCATTCCGACACCATATGAGAGATATATATCAGATACAAGATCCTGTAATAATAATAATAATATTATTATTCGGTGTTTCGTGGGCCCGAGCTACGAACCAGAATTTAGTATCCAACATTAGACTTGAATCGACCGTCTTAAAGACAGAGTCACATCGCCACTGATGATGAGTCAATCGGACACCGCACACATGAGTTATGGCGGGTCAAAGATTTAATAATAATATTAAATCTATTATGTACGAGCGTTTCAGGTACTCGATCCAAAAACTCAAAAAGGACATCCAATATTGGACTCATAAATTCCATCTCAAAGTCAGGGTCGCACTGCCACTAACGGTTCGTGAAACCGAGGTCGCACGAAGAAGATACTGTCAAAATACGGTTTTCCCAACGAAAATAATAATAACATTATTATATTTTTTTTTTTTAATTTAATTTAATTCTTAAATTAACACACCCAAAAGCCACGTACCACCCAAACTAGCACCTCCTCTTTCCTTCATGCCAATCACGCCCCAAAATCCTTTCCTTTATTTTATATCATCATTAATTTATTTTTCATCTTTCTCTCTCCAATCTAAATTCCTCTCATGATTTGTTCTCCCAAAATTAGTGCCCCAACTTCAGGTTTCCTCTCCTCCAAAATTCACGTGGCCCTCATGAACCAGGAACCGCTGCACCTCTGCCTTGCACACAGCTTTCTTCGGTCGCACCGCCTGCTCTCACTACACCAGCCGCCACGGTCGCCTGCTCGCCCAACCGAACCGTCGCCTTGGACCGCAGGAACCCTCGTAGCACCCGCACCACGAGATCCTTCCGCGCGCCATACCGGGTTCGATTTAAATTGGAAATAAAAGAATAAAGTGGTTCCGTGATCCTCAGGTCGAGATCTCCACGTCCGTATGCCGCGCTCAATGAAGCAGTGAGTTTCCATCGTGCTTAATTATTTGGCGTACCAAAGAACACGTGTAGAATAGAATAGAAAAGGCATGGTATATGAGTGGATCGATGGCCGTGTTGGTTTGACCATCATTTTTGAGAATCAAGAACATAGGGAATTGATAAAAAGATATTCATCATAATTTGATATTTTCAATAAAAACAATAAGAGATTGATTCAACCCATGGTTTTTCGATCCACAAATTAATTCATTTAATTCGCGTTCGTCATGAAAATTAAATTGGGGTAAGGAATCCACAAAGATAAATCCTACAAATAAATGTTCAAGCTCAAGGGTATAAACCAAATAAATGAGAAATATACAATATTCCCCTACCTCAATAACGATGTCAAAAGTCGATGTCACGGTTGACTCCATCAACGTACGTCCAAGGTGGATGGCATCTCACAATGGCTGCGGAGAGGAGAAGAACGACACGTCAATCACTCCTTGCGGTGATGACATTCTTCATCGAGGTCTTGACGTTATTCGCGTTCTCCAACAAAGAAGATGAGTTCTACCTCCTCCAATTCCCCACACAACAAAACAACCCCAAATAAAATAAGACTCTTCTTATTTTATTACCCAACCCATGAATTTCCAAAATTCAAAAGTTGAATTAACTAAACTTAATTAATCTTGAGCTTGTCAAAATTAAATGAAGTAAAGTTGGCATCATTAATGAGAGGGAGGGTCACATAATTAAAGTGGGTGTTTTAGAGATGTTAGGGAATTTGAAGGGATGGGGCTCGTGTGGGCCCCACCTCACAAAATCCTATCAAGAGGATTTAGGTTCACGTGGGTTCCACACAACTTCCACACATGGGGTTAAACCACTTGGAAGTGAAATAAAGTCGTACACAACATTATTTCACTTAACACTTATTCCAATTTTTTTAACAACTCTTCCCGAGAAAACACAACTCCAATGAAGGTCTTCTTAATCAATTACCGGCGTTGCGGTTTCATCGGTGCCCTCAGATTTCGATTCCGAGCACTGGTTCAAAAGTTAGAAAAACCTGCTCGCTCATTCACTGAACGTACCTGAGCTAAACTTCGGAAATTGATTCCAGGCACACCGGGCCTCAGAATCAGGTGCTGTCAGAAACTGCAGACTCGTAAAATTCCAAAGTAAATAGCAAAAAATTTTCCTTGAAATTTATGGGTCTTTACATTACACCCACCTCAGAGATTTACGTCCCCTTAAAGCTTCAACACACACTAAGGAAAAAAAATCGGTACTGAGCATGCATCTGAGCCTTCCGTTCCCATGTGATCTCCTGGAGGTTCCTATGCTACCAGTGATAGAACACCTGAGGAATTGACCATCCATGTAGGACCCACTCCTGTCGATCCTTGTTATCCACTAGAACCTCTATAAATGTCGCCCCGTTATCGACGTCCCACTCCCTACGGTCGATGGTGTGTAAAGGGTCATGCACGTATCCCCTTTAGCTGAGATACGTGGATGACATCATGCACCCAGTGCAACTGAGGTGGAAAGGTCAAACGGTAAGCCACCTCGCCTACCCTACTGAGGACCTAAAAAGGCCTGCTGAACTCCGGAGATTACTTGTCTCCTAGACCACATCTCCATAGACCTCGTCAAGGTGATACCCGTAAGAAAACGTGGTCACCATCCTCAAATTCCAGTAGTCTCCTGTCAGTTCTATGCAGTCTCATCTGCCGTGATCCATAGGCGATCACTGCCCACTCCTATATCAGGACACACCCGAGTCCTTTCCCTAATGCGTCGTAGTGAACTATGTAACCAACGCCTACAAGTTGGGTGCACCGGTCAACCTCTACCCCAGCTCCTGAAAGCTCTGCTGGAAGTGGTGCCACAACTCTGAAGAATTATGGCACAAAGGTATGTTTGGCCATCTCCTAAGTGATCGAATGCACCCACTTATGCATGATTCCATCATGTGCTGCCTGGGTTTTCCTTTTTGATGACCAAGGAAAACCCCATCCCAACATTGTAGATAAACCACAACCTTTTTTCCTAATACTGTCAAACTGTTTATGAACTGTGGTTGCCCAGTCCATACCCAAACTAATGTCGTAAGGCCTCGACGCTACCACCAAGAGGTTCTAACCGAAACTCTCACCTCAAGGGTCATATCACACCATCAGCATAAGTGTGATTATCAAGTCTCCTTCCAAAGGTATCTCCAGACTTGAGGGTCAAGTCAACAGCTTAACCGAAAACTCTAGGTCTGGGACAAGATTCGTGGAAGGAAGGAATGATTTATATCAACGTCTGTTACTACGGTAGCTAGTAGTGGACATAGAATGTCCCTCAAATCATTCTTAGAGTCATTGGGTTACACTCCTTGACCGCATGCAGCTACTCTCTTCCCCTGCCCTCTAGCTCCCTGATCCTAGAGGGGACAACAAAGGCGGGTGGTTATAACTTGTTGAAATGTACACCACCTCATGCTTCTCTCCTAGCTCTGCCTCCACGTCTACTGCTCTGCAGATTTATCTATCCTTTTTTACTTCCTCTACTTGAAACATCTAACACGCCCAAGTGTTCGAGACTGGCGCCGGTTTCCAGCTTTCCCACTGCTAACCTTCACTGACTGCATCCATTCAGCAAATAATTCTCATCCACAAAGGTTCTTTCTAGCATCCTAGCCTAAGTAGGAATGCATAGAGAAAAGGTGCTGGCATAGATATCCTTAAACACAACACTCTTAGAGGTCCGAGCTCTATAGCACTGATCGAATCGTATTCATCGAGTACCTGGAATGCTTGGTACGCTACGATGAATACTCAGCTACCGAAATGTCGTCCTTCCGAAGCTATATAAGCTCTAGAGAACTCTCAGCCACCTCCTCAAGCCAGTCCTCATCCGCCTGTAAGTCGGGCTCACCTCAGAACTTGAGGGTATCTGATGTTGGAACACATGTAAGGCAATGATCCTACATGTGTCACCTACCGGTACCATCAGTTGTAACTGCTGACCAACAGGTAGTGATGTATAGCGGACACACTACCCAAAGACACTATCTCAGGCATCGGTCCATGTACCGAAGCGTCATCACTATGCGGACCATACTCATGGTCATTCACTGGAAAAAACTAGTAGCCAAGTCCACCATCCACTCTACTGATGTCTCAGCTAGGCGGAAAACCCTAGCAATCGCCTCCAGCCAGTCCTCTACTGTCTGTGAATCTACCTCACCTCGTAACCTTGGAGGCCTCTACTGCTGGAACTCGTGCAATGCGCTCTGTCAGCATGCACCATCTGCTAGTATGGAAAGTGGCATCTGCTACCCAATAGGTGGTGGTGTTGCTGGTACACCACCTGAGGGTGCCAATATAGTAAAAAGGGCCCCGCACCAGAGCCTCGTCGCTCGGTGGGCCGTCATCGTGTACTATCTCAGAAGTCCAACTGACTGTCTGTGTGGAGACATCCTGAAAAGATATGACATGGTCAATGATTTATACCTGGTGAGCTGACCTAGTTTGAGCTGACTTTAAAAATTTTAGAAACACACATGCAATCAGTGTTTTCATGCACAAAGTCAGAAATCAGTTGTCAGGGTCCTGGTGTATGGATACGTCGACCGCCCGCACCAACACTGGACTCCCTGAACTGAAAACCACAATCGGTACCCTTAACAATATTTCTTCACAGAAAACAAATATAATAGTTATAAGTTTTGCAGTAGAACCGACTCCTCTGATACCAATTTGTCACGACCCGTCCTCAGGGCTCATGCCGTGACTACGCCAAGGCCGCCTTTCATAGGCCAGGGGCTGGTGACTAGCACCAAAGGCATAAATCCCGTTAACTGGGAAGGCATTGTATTTATAAAACAAAAACACATTCAACCAGAGTACAAGCGGAAGTCAAAACTAAGTAAAACTGAATACAAAGCAGTGCTGAAAGTAAAGGGGGCCGAAAATACAATCCCAACAGTAAAGTTCAAGGAAAAAGATAAAACAGCCGGCAGTTGACAAGCAGCTCCTGGATTGTCCACCAAGGATCCTACCTGAAGGGTAGGTACAGATAGCGCAACTCCTGGATCGTCCACCACGGATCCTACCTGAAGGGTAGGTACAGATAGCGCAGCTCCTGGATCGTCCACCATGGATCCTACCTAAAGGGTAGGTACAAAGAAGGATCTCAACATATAACCTTTACATAGGTATAATCCCATACTTATACCTAAGTTATCAAGTAACTCATCTCAATCATGAGGAAATACAAAGGTTATGAAATCAACAGATAACCACCACACAGGTATATGCCCATACATATACCTAAGTTATCGAGTGACCCATCTCAATCATGAGGTAAACACAAAGGTCATGGACTCAGCTCAAACCAGGATTTTCATTATCGAAACCATAACTGCTGAAGAGCCCTGTCTCTGATGAGTACAGTGATCTTGTCATGACTTCGAGGTACTGCTCACTAACCTAAGACTACTGAGGTACTCCTCCTGTTGAGTACTGAGGTCCAACCACCCAAACACAGTAGTGCTTCCTGCTGGGGTCTGCCACCCAAACACAGTAGTGCACCCCCCTAATTGCCTGCAGAGGTACTCCTTCTGTCGAGTACCGTGGGTCTGCCACCCAAACACAGTAGTGCTCCCCACCGTGGGTCTGCCACCCAAACACAGTAGTTCTCCCCACTGGGCTATACAAGTCACTCCAACTCGAGTCGGACAAGCAGTCTTCAGGTCTCAGCCAGCTACACGGTCTTCGTACTCCGTACGCTCATCTCCAGGAGGGTCCGCTCCACGAGCTACAGGTCGATACTACAAGTATCACAAAGTCCCACGAAGAGGTATCTCAAAGGACCGCCTCGTCATAGGGGTCTCAACACAATAGACAACGCGTCAATCGGACACCCGGTCTGTGAGTTATTAGCCTTTTCGTCCCAGGGGCCCGGTTGGTTTCGTGTATGAACCAACCCAGATGTATCTAAAATATACCCTGAACTCTCATAGGGTATACTCATATGGACCGTTTCTCAACATGATCCCCAATGCCGCTGATGGTTCGTCAAACAGACGTCTGGTCTAAAAGTTATCGGCTTTTCCGTTCCAGGGGCCCGGTTGGATTTCAGGTACAATCCAACCCAGCCATATTCTAACTGCGTCCAAACCTCATGTGAAGTATACCAAAATAACCGTCTCAACAATAGGAATCCAACATAGTCGGCAGCATGTCAATCGGACGTACGGAGCTCAAGTTATAAGTGTTTTCGCTCCGAGGGCCCGGTTGGATTCATTTTCGATCTAGACCAGTCGTACTTCAAATGACACCGGTTAACCAAACCGGTCACACCATTACAATCCATACGAAATAACACATGAGATGGAATACCCATTGGTCCAAAACAGATAGACGGTGAAAAAGTTACATTTCACCGCATCATACGCGAACCGGGCCTCGTGGGGCCCATGCCTCGACCTCCACTTAAATATCCAAAATTGGTTTTGAAACATCCGTCTTAATTCCAGGGTCACAAAGTCACAAATAGTTCGTCATTTCGACACCGTATGAGAGAGATATGTCAGATACATGATCCTGTAACAATAATAATAATATTATTTTTCGGTGTTTCATGGGCCTGAGCCACGAACCCGAATTTAGTATCCAACATTAGACTTGAATTGATCATCTTAAAGACAGAGTCACATCACCACTGATGGCGAGTCAATCAGACGTATCACGCATGAGTTATGGCGGGTCAAAGATTTAATAATAATATTAAATCTATTATGTACGAGCGTTTCGGGTACCCGATCCAAAAACCCAAAAAGGACATCCAATATTGGACTCATAAATTCCGTCTTGAAGTCAGGGTCGCACTGCCACTAACAGTTCGTGAAACCGAGGTTGCACGAAGAAGATACCGTCAAAATACGGTTTTCCCAATGAAAATAATAATAACATTATTATATTATTATTATTTTTAATTTAATTTAATTCTTAACTTAACACACCAAAAAGCCACGCACCACCCAAACTAGCTCCTCCTCTTTCCTTCATGTCAATCACACCCCCAAATCCTTTCCTTTATTTTATATCATCATTAATTTATTTTTCATCTTTCTCTCTCCAATCTAAATTCCTCTCACGATTTGTTCTCCCAAAATTAGTTCCCCAACTTTATGTTTCTTCTCCTCCAAAATTCACGTGGCCCTCACGAACCGGGAACCGCTGCGCCTCTGCCTTGCACACGGCTTGCTTTGGTCGCACCGCCTGCTCGCGCTGCACCAGCTGCCACGGTCGCCTGCTCGCCCTACCGAACCGTCGCCTTGGACCGCAGGAACCCTCTTCGCACCCGCACCATGGGATCCTTCCGCGCTCCATACCAGGTTCGATTTAAATCGAAAATAAGAGAATAAAGTGGTTCCGTGATCCTCGGGTCGAGATCTCGGCCTCCGTATGCAGCGCTCAATGAAGCATTGAGTTTCCAGCGTGCTTAATTATTTGGCGTTCCAAAGAATGTGCATAGAATGGAATAGAAAAGGCATGGTATATGAGCGGATTGATGGCCGTGTTGGTTTGAACATCGTTTTTGAGAATCAAGAACATAGGGAATTGAGAAAAATATATTCATCATACTTCGATATTTTCAATAAAAACAATAAGATATTGATTCAACCCATGTTTTTTCGATCCGCGAATTAATTCATTTCATTCGCGTTTGTCATGAAAATTCAATTGGGGTAAGGAATCCACAAAGATAAATCCTAAAAATAAACGCTCAAGCTTGAGGGTATAAACCACATAAATGAGAAATATACAATATTTCCCTACCTCAAAAATGATGTCAAAAGTCGGTGTCGCGGTTGACGGCGTCGGCGTACGTCCAAGGTGGATGGCATCTCACACTGGCTGCAGAGAGGAGAAGAACAACACGCCAATCACTCCTTGCGGTGACGGCGTTCTTCGTCGAGATCTTGACGTTCTTCGCGTTCTCCATTGAAGAAGACGAGTTCTACCTCCTCCAATTCCCCACACAACAAACCAACCCCAAATAAAATAATACTCTTCTTATTTTATTACCCAACCCATGCATTTCCAAAATTCAAAAGTTGAATTAACTTAACTTAATTAATCTTGAGGTTGTCAAAATTAAATGAAGTAAAGTTGACATCATTAATGAGAGGGAGGGTCACATAATTAAAGTGGGGGTTTTAGAGATGTTAGGGAATTTGAAGGGATGGGGCTCGTGTGGGCCCCAACTCACAAAATCCAATAAAGAGGATTTAGGTTCAAGTGGGTTCCACCCAACTCCCACACATGGGGTTAAACCACTTAGAAGTGAAATAAAGTCGTACACAACATTATTTCACTCAACACTTATTCCAATTTTTTTAACAACTCTTCCCGAGCAAACGCAACTCCAGTTAAGGTCTTCTTAAGAAATTACTGGTGCTGCGGTTTCATCAGTGCCTTCAAATTTCGATTATGAGCACCGGTTCAAAAGTTAGAAAAACCTGCTCGCTCGTTCAATGAATGTACCCGAGCTAAACTTCGGAAATTGATTCCGGGCACACCGGGCCTCGGAATCAGGTGCCGTCATAAACTACGGACTCGTAAAATTCCAAAGTAAATAGGAAAAACTTTTCCATGAAATTTTCAGGTCTTTATAGTTCAAGTATGTACTTCCTTATGACAAATAAATGGAACAGATCGTGAACTTGAGAAAGGTTTGTTGGAAGCACCATGTGATAAGAAACCATCCTTACTCAATCAAGAATCTCTTATGGGACAATTTACCCAGGGCCCAAATTTCATTTTTCAAAAATTCCATAAAATTATTACATGGGGAAATTCATTGAAACTCCATGTCCGAAACTTAAAATTTCATATTACACTGATGATTGTCAACATAAACTTTCTTGTTGAATTTGTATTTCCCTTATGTTCTGCTAGATGGATCTAACCTTCTCAACCATTTCTTCAGCCAAATCAGGTCTCAATATATTTCTTTCTCCAATTTCATTATAGCATGTTGGATCTATATAATTATTTCCATAGATGGCTTAAAAAGGATCCATTTGAATACTCGATTGAAATACATTGTTGTATGAAAACTCAACTTGAGGAAAGTTTTGAACCCCACCACCTTTTAAATTTATAGAATATGATCTTACAATATCTTCCAGGGTTTGAATTGTTCTCTCATGTTGAATATCTATCAGAGGATGATACGTGGTGCTGAAGTGTAACTCTATATCAAGAGCTTGATAAAGACTTCACCAAAACTTTGAGGTAACATCAGATCCTAACCAGATATAATAAATGTGGTACTCTATGCAACCTTACCAATTCCTTAATTTATATCCAGAAAATAGTATCCAGAGTGAAATATTCTCTAATAGCAATGAATTTTCTTAAAATTGTAAGGTGATCGACTACAACCCATTAGAATTATTCCATTTAGACATTTTGGGGGAGTCCTATAACAAAATCCATGGTGATATTTTCCTATTTCCATTATAGTATGGGTAATGGTTGTAACATCTGATTATACTTTTGTCTCCTAGTCTAAACTTAATAACACACCAATCACTAAGATAAAAAATTCTATAATATCTCTCTTCATTCCATTCCACCAAAAATAATATTTTAAATATCTATAAATATTTGTACTTCTAGGATGAATATAGAATGAAGAACTATGATATTTATTTAAAAACTCCTTCAAATTAGGTATGGATAGAACACATACATAGTTTACAAAATTTATCATTTCATCCCAATCAAGGTCAAACTCTGGAAAAATTCTCACCTTCTTATTTCACTCTACATCTTCATTTTGTGCCTATTTAATCTTCAATTGTATAGATGTTTGAACATTTATTTGATAAAAATAAGATTTATCCCATTCCTTCAAGATCTCCAGATCCATTCTTTAAAAATCTATAAATAATGGCGCTTTTTTGATCCTCATCATGGATTGGATACCATGATCCTTTCAACTCAAATCATCAACCATTGTGTTTTCTTTCCCAAGGTGGTAGTGTATTGAGCAATCATAATCCTTAATTAGTTCCAACCATCTTCTCTGGTGCATATTCACCTCAATTTGTGTGAATATATAATTTAAAATTTTATGATCAGTATATATATCACACATTTCCTTATAAAGATAATTCCTACATATATTTAATTCAAAAAATACTGTAACTAACTCCAAATAATGACTTGGGAAATTTTTCTCATGAATCATTAGTTGTTGCGAGGCATACACTATTAACATATAATTCTACATGAGAAAAAAATACCGATACCTTATTTGATGCATCAATATAGATTATATACCCTCATCCATTTCTAGGTAATGTAATCATAGGTGTGCTGACTAACCTTCTCTTAATATCCTTGAAATTTTATTCACATTCATCTATCTAATGGAACTTGGATCCCTTCCGAGTTAACTTGGTTAGTGGATTGGATAGTTTTGAGAAATTCTACACAAATTTTCAATAATATCTATCTAAACCAAGAAAAATATGAATCTTAGTCACATTTTTTAGTTTCATCCAACATTCAATAACTTCCATCTTTGATGGATCCACCGATATACCCTCACTTGATATTATATGACTCAAAAAATGAAACTTTTTATTGCAAAAATTTACACATTATAAATTTTTCATACAAATTCTCATTCCTTATGGTCTTTAGTACAAACCTCAAGTGATATTCATGCTCTTACTTTCCCTTTGAGTATTTAATAATATAATCTATAAATACTACCACAAATTGATAATGGTAATATCTAAATAATATATTCATTAAATCCATTAATATAGTAAGGTAATTAATAAGAACAAAAGGTATAAATATATATACATAGATTTTATACCTTATATGGAATTATATCCTAGGTATATCCTCCTTCATGACCCTTAATTTATGATATCCAGAATAAAGATCAATCTTGGAAAATTATTGACCTCCACACATTTGATAAAACAAATCATAAATATGGGATAGAAGATACCTATTATTGATAGTGATATTGTTAAGTTATTGATAATCAATACAAAGTCACATTGATCTATATTTTTTCTTAAAAAATAGAACAAGTTCACCCCATGGAGACACACTTGGATAAATTAATCCCTTGTCAAGGGTTTACTAAATTTTCTTCTTTAGTTCTTGGAACTAAATTGTGGTCATTCTATAGGGAGTCTTTGAAATAGGTGAGGCACTATGTATGAGGTAAATTGAAAAATCAACTTCATTATTTGGTGGAAAACTAAGAAAATATTCTGAAAATATATCAAGAAACTCCCACACAATAGGTATATCATCGATGTTGAGTTTTCCCCCAAACATTTGAGATAAACACCCATTTTGAATAGGAATTAATTCCCATACAATGGATGTGATTTCCATTAAGAGTTCACATTTATCATCACACTGGTTAAAAATTATAGGTTTTTTTAGAATATTAAATGAAAATTACTTTCCTTGGAAATTGATGTGGGATTTATTTAGTGAAATTCAATCTATCTCTAATATGAAATAAAATTTACCAAAGGGAGTATAAAAAGATTTATATGAAGAATATTCCCACAAAATTTAATAGAATAAGAATCATATACTTGATATGTGATCATCATACTATTAGGGGTTTTTATTTCTAACTCAATTTCTAATCATTGGGGTGGAATCTTAATACCCCTAAAACATTCTTTAGATATAAAAGAATGAGTAGATCTAGATTCAAATTATAAATTAGAAGTTCTAGAGTGGATGGTAAGTGTACCTTTCACCATTCTGTTATCATAACCTTCATTAGAAATAAAAATCACATGAGATCTCCCTTTTTCTATTAGATTTAAAGGTTAGCGGCATTGATCATCATCATTAACCCTTAGATTTGGGAATTGGTTTACATAATTCACATACTCCTTGTATTGGAAACACTGGAGTGCAGTGGTGCATTCTATAGATCTTTCTCTTTATTCACATCATTATATAACTTCTTCCAATAAATTCATATTTTTATTTCCCAATGACCTTCCTTTTCACACTTAAAACATTTAGCAGTCCCATTAAGAAAATTTATTCTACGTTTCTTCCCACACTTCAAGCATGAAGGAAATATCATCCTTTTCTCTCCACAGTTTTTATAGTTTACTTTTAATTTTATCTTTATTTTCTTATCAAAACCATGATATTGATGGGTAACTAAAATATCCATCTCCCCCTTAATATCACATAAATTTATTTCAATATAGCTAATGAAGTACCCTATGGATAACGCCCTTAAAAGAAATAGTTTTCAACCACTGAATAATTGATCAACCTTACTTTCAGGTTGAATGATAATTCAAAAAGCATACCTGACAAGTCTTGTAAAATTTTCCTCATAGGCACCAATAGATTCATCATAATTTTTCTTTATCTTAAGTAATTACTTATGTATTTTAAAAAAATGAATATAAGTAAAATACTTATTGAAAAATAATCTCTTAAATTCATCCCACTCCATGAATTCAATTTATCCTATTGCCTCATATTCTTGATAAGATACCACTATTATTCTACTTAACCTTCCAAATGATAGATATACAAAATGAATATTTATTTCTCTAAACACTGGATAAAAGAAAACATCTTTTTAGTGGTATTGATCCATTTATTATAAACTGGTGTATCAAGAAAACCACTAAAATAAGGTGTATGTTTCCTTATAAAGGAATCAATGGATTTTTCCCCCTTATTCAATTGTTTGGAAGCTCAATGAGATTAATAGTTTGAGAATATTTTGTAAACTTATAAATAAGATTTTTTATTCTAGATCCCATAACATTTATTTTCTCAGGAGGATAATCATTGTATTTTTCATTTCATTCAGTATTAACATGATTCCTTTTGGTTCCATCCATTGAATAAAATAAAAAAGAATAGTGTGAGATACCATAATCATAGTGGGAAAACACATAGTCATGAAAAATCATTTAGTATGTCTAAATCAAGACACAATATTTTAAATTTATTACACCTTAGGTTAAACCTAAGTCATCCATGATCATCATATATTCAAATAATATATGATGGTTTGTAAAAAGATGTAAATTAACTAAATCATATCCCCCAAAAGTGTCAAACCAAGTGTCTAGTAAATCCCATTGTCATGTACTAGGTAATTCTCAAGTTAGGACTGAAGTGCCTTTTTCAGAGTTATTAACCCTATGAACATATGTTCTAGAACCACATCCACTTTTAGTATCTAGATATGGATTTATTTCTATTTAAACCACATAATCTCATCCTTACCAAAAATTTAGGATGTTATCCTATACTTAGACTTATCCTTATGGGTTATTTACTAAATTTTCTCATCCTAGTCTCTAAAGGTTAACTGAACCTATCCCATGGTACCAACTATAGAAACCCTGGATTTTCATACATAGATATTACATCTTAATAGATGAATATTTATTACATTACACCAAAACATACCCAAGGATCATAATGGTTTAGTGTCTTTTTAAACATAGAAACATAAACAACTAGTTATTAAGTGAACTAAATCATCTCCCACTAAGTTATTAATAATTAGTAACCTTATTAGATATATCATAAATAATACATTTCTTCATATCTTTGGGAAAGGAAATATAAGAAAGGGTGAGCTCAGATGCTCATTAATGGTAAAAAAGGGAGATACATAAACATAACATGATAATAAGTGTACGAGAACATTAGAATAACATTTGAAAACCACACCATGTATATCAAAGATCATAATCTTAAGTCATTGAATAAATATTGGAATTTCATAAGAAATAAATCATAAAAGAATAAAAAACATGCACCATGAGAGCATAAAATTTTCAAAAGTAATGGAATTTTGGAAAACACATAAGCATAGAAAATAAATTAAAAAATATTTAAGAATCATTTCCAAGACTATCATAGTGGAACGATTTTACTCCCCCAACCATCATAGTAGTCAAGGTTCACTCCCAAGATTATCATAATAAAAAAAGTTACTTTTTGAACTAGGTTCACTCCCTATTCTAATACTTTTTATCTCATGATATTTTAATATTTACACAATGAATTGAAGGGAGATATAGGTCTCATCCATCACATAATGAAAATAATACATATGTGTGTCACAAGATCATAAAAAATTCACCAGAACCCATAAAAAATGAGTTTCATAAACATTTAATCATATCATAATCTACGGAAAAAAATAGGTTTCATAATAATTTTATCATTCCATCATAGCATAACCCATAGAAAAATGAGTGGGTCTCGTAAGCATTTTATCATGGTATAACCCATGGAAAAGAAAAAAGTTTCATAAAAATATTATCATCATAAAAAAAACATTTAGAGAAATAATAATAATGGTATACTTGGATAATATCCCTATTAAATCATAATTAACATCAATGTATGTCATCTTAGATGGGAAATTATTTTTAAATATCACTTGGAATCATTTCTTCAGGAAAATAACCTTTCTACTTTGAAAATCACTTTTTAAAACTGAAAATTCACAAAACATTTTAAAAATAATTTTATTTGAAAATATCCTTTGGTAAATTATAAAGTAATCTTCAAATAAATTATTGTCTTTTATAGTATAAATATATGTCCATACTATACAAGTTAAAACAAATATTACTTTCAGATTTTTGGTAAAAGTCAAAAGAGTCTTATTCAAGAAATGATAAGAAGATTCATTTTAAACCATTTTTAAAAAATTAAAAAAGGGTAATAATTTATTTTAAAAATATTTATATAATATTAAAAACTTTCTTCAAAACATTTTTAGAGATCATGGACATGGGAGAAAAAAGATTTTCGATCGAAGAGAGAAATATAGTTGATTTTCCCTCAAAAATATTTTTTATCTATTGAGTACTTAAAGAGAGGAAAATGAAATTAAAATATATTTTTTCATGAATTAATGATAGTAAAATAAAATTCATGAGTTTATTTAGAGATATATTATAAGATATCAACACCATAAACTTAGTCATAAATAATCCCGATAAACATTGAGGTAGTAACATAAAATCATTACCACTTTGGTAATATTTGAAATCATAATTAAAATAAAATAATAACATTAAAGAAACATTATATATCTTGAAAAAAAGAAATTAATGATATAAAATTTAAAAGGGTTAGTTTATACACCTTATAAAAGAATATAGGTGCATAACATAACTTATGTCCCAAGAAAAGGCAATTTGAGACAAAAATCCCTTACCTTAAGTCTTGGATATTTTCATACATATTTGAACCTATTGTATAATAAATACAGTTTTATTATACATATATTTTATAAAAATAATCATATATATAATACCATATATGATCTATTTATAATATTTTATCACTCGTTTATTAACAATTCTTTGTTAAAATCACTATTTTGGGTAATAACTACTTTGTTTTCACATGTATGTTATCATTCAGTAGTTTTGGTATTTTTAATTTGATCTTAATTCCATACTATATAGAATTTTAACCATGATAATAATATAATATATTTTCATTATATACATATTTAAAATCATTTATAAAAGTTATAGATATAAAGAAGAAATACACCGTTCATGGAGTCGGTAGACTGTATGTACGCATGAACACTGTTTCCATTTTTTGATGAATGGAATGAAAGAAAGTTAAATTATAATTAACCATTATATAATAATTATTATTTCATATATATCATACATTTTCATTAAATTTATCCTTTTTTACCTTCAATGTAAATAGTTAGTGAAAAATGAGTCACATTACTTCACGAGGCGGTACTCCACCGTACACACGACCGATGTTATCGTATCCCCCTAGAAAGAAAAGTAAGAAGGAATATGAGATTTAGTGATTAAATAAGTGTAATTATGTTATAAAAAAATCATATATATACTTTATATCTATCATTACACCAATTATTTGGAAGTAGTGATGGAAAATGAATTATATCGGTTCGTCAGGCAGTAGTCCTCTGTACACACGATCGACTATTTTGTTTCCTATTTGGGGGAAGAGGAGATGGATGTAGGTAATTATCTTAACATAAATACATATAATTATTTTTAATATACTGATATTATTATATTATTATGGTTTAATAATATTTTAAGGAGCTGGTAGAAGAAATATAATAGAAACTCTCATTTAAGAATGATACCTCTTCTTTGGACAATTACCATATATTAGCACCAAAATCCATATTAGGATGACTTTATAATCAAAATATGGGATATATTCTATTAATAGGGAAGTAATTAAGGTATTTGGGTAAGTATTGGCTAAAACAAATGGATTTTAAAGTGTTAATAGAATAGGATATGGGGTGACATTTTATAAGCGGGGGGGGGGGGGGGGGGCACAGAAATAATTATACCAACTTTTTTCACATCCCAAAAGGCTAAATATATCAAATTATAAAAATTTATAATATATAAGGTCTAAATATTAATAAAAAATAGGAATTAGATAAGTTATAGTTCATTTTTAACTCTTATATTTTTAGTTTAAGCCCCACTAAACTTGTTTTTACCTTATCCACGGTAATTAATTTTTACTGTTTTTACTATTCATTATGTTGAAAAATTAAGTTAAAATAATTAGATAATATTAATTATTATGATTAAAAATATTTAATCAAATTTTCTAAATTCATTTCAAAGAAGTGGCTGAGTTTATTTTAAAAATAGAGTCGTAGGCATGATAAAAAACAAATTTCCAAATAAAAAGTTCTCATAAGTTTTAAGTTTTTTTATAAAAATTAAATAAGAAATTGATTAAAATGACTTAAATTTGGTTTAATAATAATATAATTGAACAAATTTTTATTTTAAACCCATATTAAAACAATTTTTAATTTTATAAATCCATTAAATGAAAATGAAATTCTTAATAAAAAAATCAACATCTTCTACTATTCACTGAAAAATTTATCATTTTAGAAAATTATCAAAAATTGAAAATAAAATAATTTTGAAATTATGATTAAAAAAAATGAAGTTAATTTTTTAAAATAAATATTATAAAATTATAAAAAATTAATTTTAAAATAAGTGCGCAAAATGTGACAAAACAACTTTTTTGAAAAAATACAGTATTTAAGCATAAAATTGGGTTTATTCTTATCTCATACCTATAAAAAACATAATATTAATGTTAAAACATTTTATAGAATATATAATATAAAAATTTAATTAATAAAATTCAGAAAAGTTATTTATTTAATTTATTATGACAAAATACGTTTGTGTGAATAAAAATAGTATTTTAAGAAAAATATTTCATTTATTTTCAAATGGTTTTTTATTTTAATTTGTAAATAATTGATAACCAAAGAATTAATTTTATATACATTTGTAAACCATATATATTCATAATTTAGTTAAACATATTCATACCCTCTATTGCAATGGCTAATTGATTACAGTCTTCTTAAATAATAATATTTTAATAGTATATCACAATGTGTTAAAATTTGGTGTTGTTTGTAATGAAAAATATAAAAGAATTTAAATTTCATTGAAAAATACATTTCATAAAATCTTGGGGTGTTACACACTCTATTTTGGAGTTGAAGGAGGAGTGGAATATCATGGGTCACTTTTCTCAGTTGCATTTGGATGCTCAGTAGGATAAATCAAGTATGTTTTGACCAATGTGTGGTTGAAATAACATATCCTTGAATTTATTATTTATTAAAAATATAAGAATAATGTGTTTAAGTTAATTTTAGATTTTATTTATTGTGGGGAGACTATTTCTGAGTGGTATCTCTCTTTTTATAGGGTTCTTTACTTTAGGGACCAGTTTTTCATTCCTCTATCCATCAAGGTCTCACTATAGAATGATTGTCATAATTATTCATGGATCATTCACCCTAAAAACAAAAAAATTTATTATGAAAAGATATGTTGGTTCTGGTTTTTAGGTATTATGCATGACATAGTTTATTTTCTATCTTGTTGTTATACTTACCAACAAATTAAGGTTGATAACTAGAATCCTTTAGGTTTTCTTTAGCCTCTTTCAGTGCTGGTGTAGAAATAGGATGAGGTGTCCATATAATTTATTATAGGATTAACATAGAATCCCAAAGTGAATAATTATAGTTGGTTATTTATTTATTAGTTTACTAAAATGACTCACTTCTTTTTGATTCAAGACACCACCAAGGATGAGGATTTAAGGATGTTGTATGTGTAAGAAGTTGTGCGGTTACATGGGATTCTATCTAGTATCATTTTTGATAGGGATCCCAAGTTTACTTCTATATTATAGAAGTGTCTCTAGGAGGTGATAAGGAAAAAAGTTATATTGAGTGTATCTTACCATCTATAGATAGATGGTCATACAGAGTATGCTATTTAGATTATGAAGGATATGATTTGTGTCTCTGTCTTGGATTTTAGTGGATCACGGGACAACATTCTGGGGTAGGTGGAGTTTTCTTATAATAACAATTATCAGTATTCAACCATAATGTATCCTTATAATCCTCTTTATTCCCATGTGAATCACCAACTTTCTTTCTAGAGGAGATTAAGGCTTCTCTTATGGGATTGATTATTGTCTAGGAGATGCTAATAAGGATTTAGATTATATATTGATTCTTTATGACAAATCAGATTCATAAAAAATATTTCATTGATGATCAATATTATCCTTTGGAATTCTCTATTAGGGAATGGGTTTTCTTGAAAGTATCACTTCATTTGGGTCATTTTCGGCTTGGGAAGCAGGGAAAGTCTTCTTTGAGATAAGCAGGACCATTTTTTTAATCCTTAAGTAGATTGGAAATATGGATTGTCATTTGTCATTTCCATATCATTTGATTATAATTTATGATGTATTTCACACATATGATATTAAAAAATATCACTCAGATCTATCTTATGTTCTAAATTGGGGGTAATTTGTTTTAGAACTATATGTATATACGGGTGAGAAGCCAGTGCAGATTGTTGGCTCCAAAATAACGTTTTTTCATGGGAAATTGATTTCATTGGTTAAAGTGTTATGGAAACACAGATATGATTCTAAAAAGACTTGGGAGCTTGTAACATTGGTGAGATAGTTGTAACCTCATATATTTTTAGACCATTCCACTAATACTTCAGTTTTTGGGGACAAAAATTCCTACGGTGGGGAGAAATGTCACATCCTTGTTGAGGTACATATCTATTTTAAGTTTAATGAGGTTATATTTCTTGTTTGGGATGTGATGGAGGTAGCTCATTGGTGTTTCTATGTGGCTTGGTCTTCGTGATGGATACATAGGGCCATTTTCTAGATGGTGGGAGTCCATAGGCTAGTCGATGGACCTCTATCATCTCATCGATGGTGTCAATCTAGGATAGATTTGTAAGGGAAGTATCATCATTTGTTTAATTAAAACCATTATATTAATTATAAATTCCTCTCAAAAAACCTAATTCAACCAGGGATCTTGGAGAGGCTACTCTTTGGATTTATTTTCTACCTTAATCATATCTGATTGGTGTTTTTATTTTGGATCGATCAATTGTCTTCTAATTGGAAAGTTTGATCTGTTTTATTTCATTCATCCATATTCTCTTGGATTGGTCATGGATCTATGCTATTTTGATCCAATCTATCAACCATGTGATGTTTCCTTCATTATCTCTCATAGATATATTGTGATTTTGGTTCCCGAAGGCTAGAATTGTTTGGTCATGGTGTGGATTTTGTGTTCAAATAGGTATGTGATATCCTTTTTTCTCTTCCGACCATGGGCTCACTGAATCTAATTTCAAAGACAAGTAATTGATATTTAGGGTAACCTATTGTATTCTATTATGATCCATTTTCTCTCAGTGTTTGGATCCCATGTTCTTATTGTACAAACCATGTTTTGAAGTAGGTTGTTTCATGTGAAGTATTTTTTAATGAATTGTATATACTCATTTGTTTCTAAACTTACTTTTGAAATGTTTATTGGCATGATCCCCAATTTATAAAATGTGCGTGTAATATATTTTCAAATAAAATGATTTACCTTGAAAATTGATAAAGTAAGGATGATTTAAAAGAACCAATGTTTTGTTTATAAAAATTGGTTTTCATATAATGGTTTTGATAATGAGAAAAGGGTTATTTAAGTGTGAAAATACATTTAGAATGTTTTGATAAGTGCAACACACAGAAGAATTGGTTACTTAGGTGGTGGTCTGGTATTAGGAATTTTCATTGATTTTTAGGAGGAATCACACATCTGGGTATTCCTATGCTCCTTTGGATGGTGTTATGAAGACTAGTTTTTATGTCATCATAGGAGAGAACCACACATTAGGGTATTCCTCTTCTCCTTTGGTGGGTGTTCCATGGAAATGTCTAGTGCACACTAGTCACGATTGATCATTGTAAAAAAAACCTAGCTCGCCCAGTCCTATGTTATCCTAAGGGTATATCTAATGTTATTTTTTTTGTGATATAGATTTTGATGCATTCTTTGATAATGGAAAATGGTTTATTTATTGTGCTTTGAAAAAATGTTTATATGAAATTGTTTCGTGTATGATAAAAGGTGTAATTTTCATACTTTTGATATTAATTGGTAGTTTTTTCATTCCATGATTTCTTTAAATTTGAGAATATATGGATTTATATAATAATTAATTCTTATGGAATACTTGGTAGGATCTTATTGGGATTTTTTATCTCACACCATACACATACCCTCAGGTGTGTGCAGATCTTGTTTTATCCAATACAGGAAAGGGAAAGGCATCATAGTGTGGTGATAGATTTCATGTTTAGCTGGACATGGGTATCTGGTGGTGAGATGGTGGGACGTTTTCCATATATAAAATGTGGTAGAGGTCATTAGTTTTGAGGAATTTGGGTTTTTTATGGTTTATGTATATTGGTTTGTCTTGTTTAGACCTTGAAGCATCACTACCACTGTTCGTTTCTGTTTATATCACATTTTATTTCTTCCTCTTTCCTCACTTATTCATGTATGACATGTCAATTGTTTTCTTTCAGGTTGGAAAAAATCATTCCCAAAGGGTTTTTATGATGCTCGAGTGCTTTTCACCAGCCAATGGGGATCGAAAATGCCCTTCAATACTTGTTAAAGATCGGGTTGGGTACCTCACTTGATGGGTGATCCAAGTTGGTTCATGACAAACACATACATGCATGCATGCACGTGTGAGCACACACACATACAAACACATAGGTATATACACACACATACATACATGTGTGCTCATATACAAACATACATACACATGCACATACATACACATGCATACACATGCATACACATGCACATACATACACATATGCACATGCATGAACACACATACATGTACATGCATATATACACATGCACTTATCAACACACACACACACACATTTTGTATACACACATGTATTAACCCACATTATTTTTTTCTTTTTTTTATATTTTTTCATGTTTGATAACACCAATGATTATATATATATGATCATTTATATAATTATATAATTATTTAAATGAAATTTTAATATATTTCATACATAAATTATGAAAATAATATTGATAATAAATTTCCATTTTAACACGAATTGTCTTTTTAAATGTAAATTTTAAATGTTTAAGATCCCAATTTTTCTATAGACGACTCAGGCTTGATTATAGGTATTATTTTGCCTTGTATTAAGTAATTTTTAATTAGGTTTTACTTTTGGTTGTGTTTGGGATAAATTTGAAAAAAATTGGAGGAGAAGGGGCTATGCACAGTTGGCACATGATTTTCCCAAACTGTGGTTCCTCTTAGGAGAAACTTTTCATACCCATTATAACTAGTTCATGGTTCGGGAAAACTGTGCACCCCTACCTAGTAAACCATATGAGGGTTTTAAGTTACCTGATTTTAATTTAAAAAATATAACAAGCCTAGAAACTCACATATTTCGACCCTAATTCTACCCTAGGAGGTATTTCAAAAATTTGAATATCTACAAATGAATTAAAATCCATCCCAACCTTCTTTATTCATTATTAAAATCATGTATCGAAGATCCGCTTTTCTCCTGATAAGTGAATCCTATATTGGTTCTTCTCCCATTCTTCCCTGATTCTATCTGCTTTCTTTCAGTGACATAATCCTATGTTATGGAAAGATTTAAATCTACTTGTTGATATATATATATATATATATATCTACATTTCTAGATCAATATATAGGTTTATAAGATCTTTATTTTAATTAATCTTGATTTAGGTTTTGAGATTCATATCTCACTTTATGTCATTGTGCCACTCAATTTTTGGGTATTTCTATTGGATGATTATCCTTCAAAAAATTGAGGTAGGTGGTATAATATTCAATTAACATAGTCTTGATTTTGATACATGTATAAAAATTATATAATTTCTAGAATTATTTAGCATGTTAAATTCTTAAATTGGGTTAATTAATGTGACCAATTGATTAATTAAAGTATTGTTTAAATAGATAATTAACTGGGGAATTAATTATGAGGTTTAGGGGCTATTCAATTAGATAATTAATTAGGTAATTAATTATGAGAATTAGGAGATTTACAATTAGATAATTAATCGGGGGATTAATTATGATATTTAGGGGTTGTGATTTAGATAATCAATTGGTGGTTAATTATGTGATATTGATATTACCAGTTGAGATAATTAATTATAGAATTAATTATGGGATAATGATATATTGATTTGATATAATTAGTGGTAGATTAATTGTGATAAATTAATAACATGAATTGAGATAATTAATGGTACATTAATTATGAGATATGATATCATGAATTGAGATAATTAATAATTGATTAATTATGTGATATTGATATTATGAATAGAGATAATTGATTGTGGAATTAATTATGAGATGTTGATATTATATATTGATATAATTAATTATATAATTAATTATTAATAATTGATATTGTGAATGAGCTAATTACTCTAAAAAATAATTATGCGATTTTGATTTTGTGAATATTGATTAATTAGTTGTTAATTAATTAATGGGTTTGATGACATAATTAATTGGGGAATTAATTAAGGGTAATTATGTGATAAAATTATTTTTGAATTAGTAATGAAATAAGTGTTATTAGATAATTAATTAATCAATTAATGTTATTAATATGATTAGTTAATTATTGAATTAATTAATGGGATTGTGGTGTTTAACTAATTGTTGGATTAGTAATTTAATTTATGTGGATAATTAATTGTTGAATTAATTATGTGTTTATAAATGGTAACATGGTCATTCAAAGTATGAATTAAATAATTGGAACATGGTAATTCTAATGTGTGTTTATGAATGGTAACATGGTCATTAATTTATGAATTAAGGAATGGGAACATGATCATTCTAATGTGTTAGGTATGAATGGTAAATCGTGCATTCAAGTTTGAATTAAATAATGGGAACATGGTCATTATAAAGTGTAAATTTAAATAATGGTAATAATGGAATTCTGAGACATAATATCCCTCAGACATACTTCAGGATCCGATATGAGCTGAAGAAGGTATTGAGGTATAAGTGTCTTTGAGAACCCATGGAGTTTATGTGGTTGAATAGAGAAGATTTAATAATGTAATAAACTGTTTATTTATGCATAGTAATTATTTCTTTATAAATATTCATACACTGTTATTGACTAGATTTGTTTTAGACACCATTGGTGGTGGCCTACTGAGTTGTACTCACACCCTACTCAGGATTCCTAATTGTTACTCGAATAGATTTCATTGTTGTAGTATAGGTTAAGGGAAAAGGCCCAGTATTAGATGGTTGGTTTGGGATAGATCATGGATGAGGAAACTAGACATGGTTTGGGACCCACTTGGGAGTCATTGGTGTCTTTACATCCATTTTTTCATTTTATACACTTAACACATACATTAGCATGACATGTATTCTAATTTAGTTGGAAATTTTATTTACTGTATTGATTATCTTGAGATACTAGTTTTGTTCATGGATATATATGCTTCCACTATGGTTTATTATTTCGGGTGGTGTATTAATCAGATAAAATAGGGTATAGTCTCTCCATGATCGACTTATCAGAACCTCACTGCTAGTCAACAACCTATGGTATATAGGGAGGTTCCCTTGAGGTCGTGTGACCAACTGGCTTAGGGCACTGATGTGTGGAAACCGGGTCGGGACGTTACAATATGTGTATTTATATTTTAAAATATTTATATATTTATATATTTATTCATACATAATCGCATATATATATATATAAACACATATATAATTATAAATACATTTATATTGTATATTACATTATATGCATATAAATATATAATAAATTTTCAATATAAACCATACTATATTTATATATTTATTTATATATTTCATATGATATTTTATAATTATATACATATATATCATGTGTGTGTTTATGTGTGTCAATATCTATAAATATAAATACACACACATATAATTATAAATATATATGTATATTTTAAATATATATGTATATTATAAATTATATAATATGAATAAAAATACATAAATCTACATATGAATATAAATATATAGATTTAAAAATGAATATAAATATAAATATATATATATTATATAAATAATATTTAAAAATATATAAATATGTATATATAAAATATTTTATATATGGTACCCTTTATCAGTGCTAAAAAACCACAACCTTTATCAATACTTTTTTAACATTGATAATGATCATATTTATCAACGATTTTTTTTTCTAGTGCTAATAAAAAAACCACATTTATCAGCATTTTTATTTAGCATTGATAAATGGTATCACTGAATATGGAAGAATCTATAATAGTGACACACTCACAATATGATTTATTTATATATTCATTTATAATTATATATATAATTATAATTAAATATATTTATAATTCAAATTAAAATTTATATTTTTTTCAAATTATATAATTTATAATATATATGTATATTTATAATTTTATATGTTTTTTGACATTATATATATTTATATATATTTATATATATAATTATATTAATATATATATATATATTATAAAATATAAAAATATAAAGTATAAATAAAGAAATAAATATATTAAAAATATATTCCAATATATAAATCATATTAGAATAAGGTCAACTCTGCTACAAAATCTATTACTAGACCGTATGTCACAAGAACTCATCTTGAGTTGGATATATATTTGCCTTTGACATAATATATTTGGATTGATAATGGGTCAAAATGATTTCTTCATGAGGTGATATATGAAAGCCTTCATTATTTTTTTGATTTATACCTCTAACTAGGATATGATTTAGGATATTGTAGGATTAAGGCTAAGGAGAAAAAATAACAGACACATGTTTGGAAGAGAAAATTTTCAGTCACTAATAATAGAAAACTTGATGCTTCACATCAAATAGGGAGTGTATAGAGACCGTATACTTTTAAACATAACATTACATGATTTTATGGATAATTATACATCGGAATACAAGCCAAGGATCATAAAGTTTAGTGTCTTTAAAGACTAGGTACATAAAACAGATAACAGAAAACATTTCTTTATTTAATCTTCATATTGTGATCCTAAATTTAATTTTTTTCATACATTGGAATAAGATAACATTGGGATAACATGAACAAATGGGTGATCTAAAAGGCCCAGTAAGGGAATAATCATAATAATAGAGCTTTATCACATGGTTTAGAAGGAATGACATAATGAAAATAGAAGGCATATAACAAATGGAATCATAACATATAAACATGGGATCATATAAATATGGATTCATAGTAATGTGGAAGAAACATAAAACACAACTTTAGCATGATTCAAGGATCATTTCACATGTAGGATCACACATCAAGGTTAACCACCAAGATTATTGCACATAGTAGCATAAGTCAAGGCTAACTGCCAAGACCATTGCACATGGTAGAGAAATTCAAGGATAACCACCAAGATTGTCGCACATAACATCTCATGAGACTCAAATTTACCCAATGCTTTGGAACAATATCTGGTATCACCAATATTAACATGTTCATGAATATTTTTTCCACATAAAGAATCAAACATAATCAATCATACATAAATATAAGGGTAACCATAGAAAGAATGGGTATCATAATCACGTAAGAAAGCATAAAGAATGGGCGTATCATATAAATTTCCATGAAAGAAAATGATTAAAAAATACATGGATATTCATAGTAATATATCATTACAATTTCTTTCAAATAGAAGTGAAAACATGTAAGAAGAGTGTTTAAGAAATTTTGGCATTTAAAACATTTTAGTGTGGTTTTAAAGAAAATAATAAAGAGCATTTAAAATAGAAAAGGGAAAAATATTTTATATAAAACAAGAACTGAACCAAGAAGGTTTTAATAATAAAAATACTTGTTTTATAAAAACAATGGTTTCTTAAAACATATGGTAGAGTGTACTTGAAATTGGGAAGGAATTTGATAAGTTTCATTAAAACGGGTTTGCTTATCAGGAAGTATTGAGGAGAGAACCATTTAAAAACATGTATATTCTAGAAAGTGATGATTAAAGGGACTTTATACACTAATTTGGTGCATATAAACATAATTATAAGACTTACGTAAAAATAATAGATAACTTTTTTTGGGTAAAAAGAAAGATAAAGTAACCCGAAGGAGTAAAGGAGGTTCGGGTTGAATCCCTTACGAAACCTCGACATGGTAACAGGTGTACTTAGGATGGATTAATGAGAGATAAAGGGGTCTATAATAATTTATATATTATTATGGAATTATAGGGAATGTGATGAAACATACCCCATCCTTAGGTACTAAAAATAAAAGGGCATAACATAGATGAGATTCTTGAATAAAAGTGAGAAAGAGAGGATCTCTTACCTTAAGTCCGAAGGTGTTATCCAATTGATATTAATGACCTGAATAATCAAATTAGGTTCATTAATTAATAATTCAAGAACCAATTTTACATTTAATTTATTTAGTATAACCTTTTTAAGTTTATTCATGTCCTTTTTAATGGGTTAAGAGGTTTAATTTCATTTGTTGGGTTCGTTTGTTTCATGATCGGTTTACTTATATACTTGAATAAATAATCATGTAAAATGAAGATGGTTTTCCATAATTGGATTCATATTTTATTACTGAAAATACATAAGGTTACATGGTTATAAATTTCATTTGGTTCCTTGGAGTTAATTTGAATCAGTATATTAAAGTTTAGTGATATTTTTTGGGTCAATTTGCAGGTTTTTTATCACAATGAACATATTCTGATTTATAAATAAAAACGAGGTGTACAAAATATTCTAGAACCATATAAGAGACATAATATATATATTATAGTCTTGTTCAACCATAATAATTATTTCATGACCAGAATTGAATATTGTAATAGAAATTGAAAACCCATCATCCTTGAATGTGGTAAATTAACACACCATAGACAGTGTTTTTACTACTAGTATACAAGAAGGGTAAAGGAGAGATTATAATAAATTATTCCATAATCATAAAAATATTAAATTACATTCATGATACTGGATTTTTGATATAATTTTGATTAGGATAGGTAAGGATAGAAAAGAAAACAAAGGAACTTGAAAAGAAAGAAAAATAATTGAAAAGAGGAATTTACCTCTTGAATTAATCTTCCTTGATAGCCTCTTAAGGGGAGAGGATTTGGTATTTGTAGGATACCAAGGGCTTATAGAAGTGGTGTAGTATCATAGGGAGATATTTGATCATAATTTAGGAAAAGAAAAAGGGTTTAGGGGAGTGAATAGAAGAGGGGAGTGTGGGTGGGTTTTATAGTGGAGGGGAGGAGGATTTTCTTAATATTTTAATCATTAGTTTATTATTTTTCCATAAGACAAGAAATAGTGATTATTCCATTAAAAAATAGTAATATGTTCATGTGAGTTCAAGCCAAGGATGATTACCTTAGTAATGATTCTAGTAATAGTTCATTTAACTTATAATGTATATCTACGGTAGATAACTATATTTTACTATTCATAAAAATTCACGTATTTTAAAAAAATCCCAAAAAATTCACCCTAATAATTTTTCAATGTGTTGAAAAAAAATTGAAATTCATTTCTCAGAAATATTTTTCTAAATATGATTAATTTTATTTTTAATTAAAATCATAATTTACTTGAAAAATATAGATTTTAAAACTATAACTGATTTTATAATTCTATAAAAAAATACATAAGGTCTTATAAAATTATCTTAAAACTAGAAGAAATAAAATTATTAATTTATGAAAATAATTTATGAAAATATATTTTTTTAAATTAATTAATTTATTTTAATTAAGCATTTATTACTTACAAAAATACCAATACTTTTACTATGGTTATATTATCACTTATAAGATGCCTAAATTTTATTTATACATTCCTGGGTGATGTTGTTATTATTTTTTATGATTTACTATTCATAAAAGTCATATTACTATTAATAAGGGTAGGTTACTATTCATAAGGTCATGTTACTATTCACCAAAAATGAAGTTTGTTCCATCAGACCCCAAAAATCACCCTAAACACAACCATGTATGTCAGATTTTTGAAATTCAAGACACAGAAGTGGCATAATTCTTTTTAATGGTCACATAGTATTTAGTATCATGATATGTCATTGTGTTTACTATTGTGATTATACTATAAGGAATAATTATAATAAGGGAATTCCATTGATAAAACATTAGGTCGTTACAGAGTGGGTTTCAACCAATGATTAAATACCAAGAAGGCAATGCAATTGTGAGAGGGGAACCAAATAAGAAGAATGATGTTAATCTTATGAGTCCATTAGCCAAGATTCCCAGAAATAATTATTTCATTGTAGATAATTTGGATGATTTTACTTTTATTGGGAATCAAAATATTTGTAGAAATGATCTACTGGGTGTTTTCTAAATGAGATAATAGTTGGAGGGGAAGAGGAAGGAATTGTCAAGACTTTAGTAAAGGATATTTTTAATAATAGCTTAGGAGATTCATTAAGGATGTTAGTACTAGGTTTCATAGGGTTATAATAACACTTATTAATGGAATATAAAGTGATTATGAAATCCAAACTGTGTTTTCCATGATAGAATAAATAAAACCATGTGAAATTATAAATTAAGAAAACCATAAATGTGCATACCTTATATCTGAGTATCCATTTTTCATTAATCATATTTTATCAAATGTGTTTGATGAATTTTTAAATAAATGAAACCATAAAAAACTAGAAATGAATAAAATTATAAATGTTCATACCTTAAACCAAATTCATCGCTATTTATTCTTTATCCTTCATTGAATGTGTTTGATGAAGATCAGAGGAGTGGGAGTCAAAGGAATCCCACCTCTAAAGGCATCCATACACAAGATTCCAAATAATCCAATGATTGGGTGGGATCTACCTTCACACCAAGAAGTGACCATTCCTAAAAGGTAAAAGGGAGAAGATAAAGAGAGCTTCAAGTGAGGGAGTCTCTATGGAGTATGAGCAAGAATACTTCTTTACCTACCACCACTTGGCAATAAGCTTTATATAGCCTTCGCGAATTATTCTAAAGCATAAATACATTAAATCATGTGTTATAAAACACGATTTAATAACTTGAATGAAATATTCATTAATTTATCTTACCCCCTTATGTTATATATTATGTAACACCTATTTAAATGATATCTAATTTGGAAAACATCCTTGAATGATACAAATTATCATTCAACCACCCATAATATCGATGGAAGTAACACGATATGCCATGCCATATGATATATAAAATCATAAACCCATGATATATTAGGGAAAACATAGTCTCAAAATATGAGTCACATGAATATCATATTATGTTGGAACTAATGTATGATTAAGTATCTTCTCAAGATTACACTATTCATCAGAATAACCTCATGGCCAATGAAAACTTACAATATGCACCCAATAGTACCATATTATTGAAATGGGAAGTAGCATAAAATATTATTCCTCACATTATGATATCTCTTTCTCATAGGATACAATATATCCTCTTACATAATATTAAAATAATGATTTATGGAACATCTCCTTAAATACCCTAATTTCACTAAAGTCTAAAATGATCCATGCCATTTCACCTTATATTGTATCATATACAATGACTTGTAAAACAATATCCAAAACTACTTTCGAATATCTTCCTAAAAACTTTTTCTTAAATCTATCATTAACTTCACTATGTACCACATCATATGTAACACATTTGTGAATACCCTTTCAAAAAAAATTTAGATTAACTCTAGAACATTTTTAGAGAAGCTCTCTGAGTCAAATCAATCATCATTCAATCAAAAAAAAAGTGTGACCCCACAAAACATTATAGTATTTAAAAAAAATATGAATATTTGAATATATAAATGTAATCAAATAAAATCCTCTAACATATCGTCAATGCTACAAAATCTACAAAGGGATCTGGTATGATCTCCATCAAACAGATGTATCTTTATACTTATGTCCATCAGTCACATCACATGCTAGTATGCACTTCTATACAACCTCTTTGCCCAAGAAATCAAGTGACCATGGGACATAGAGTATGTTAATTCCATATAGACAACTCACACATTCTCAAATATTTTGGTATAGACTATCCAAATCAATGAATATATCATATTCCATTCATCTCTTTGGATGATCACATCACATGCCCCTCATATGAAGAAATAATAACATCATATATATAATCAATGTGCCAATGCATACTCCTAATTATTTATCAATCGATGTCTTAGATGTCATACTATTTATATGAGATGAAAAACCCCGTCTTGGTAGATCTCTAACCAATGAAATGATTAGCAACATACCCAACTACACCTTAATTAGCCAATCCTCAAGGGTTGTGTAAGAAAGGTATCAATATATGAAGGATCTCATGCTAGTTATCTCTCTAACCTTAGGTAAAGAGGAAAATATGATTCATGATCCTCTAGTATACCAAATACATAGCATATTAAATTATATGTGGTATACTTAGTGGGTTATCTAGTGCACAAAAACACTTTTTGTGGATCAAGAGAAAATTCGATATCTTTATACAAGAATCCTACTCATGATAAACTTAAAATTCTATCATAACCTATAATAATTCGTGATGAACATAGGTTAGCGATAAATCAAAGTCATGCTTTTAGAGATCAATGATCATTACATTTAATGAAATGTATATCAATATATACATATATGCAATTTATATGAAATAATGATAAAATTAAGATTACCATTTTATAAGATACATTTTATATTCTTAAAACTCTTATGAATACTTAACAAATCCCTACATAAGTTCCTATCTAACATATAATATATTATATACTTCCATATCAACCTTATATTTTATGCACTTTCTAGGGTTTTGTTAACTCATTACATATATATGTATTTATTTCCACATCACCACATGAACATTTGAGAAAACCCTCATACTAAACTCTTTAGTGAGTAACATATATAAAGAATTATAGTTTTAATAATGGTGAGATTTTGGAATCATATTTCCAATGTTTAACTTCTTGAACATATTCAAACTTCTTAACTCCACAACATCAAATGTTATGATGTTAGTTTATGTTATATACTTAGAAATTTACTAAGTGTAACATCATCATCTTTGGAACCCTTTACATAATTTTTTTCCTTGATATATTTTCATAAATAATATAAATATTTACATTATTACTTAACAACACATCCTAAATTCCTTTACGATAAAGCTACATTCACCTTTTAATAGTAACTAAATGTAACTATTTAAATTTATCTTTGTAGTTATACCCTAAAAAAATATATGATATTATGTGAAATTCAATTTTTTATTTTGATAGGCATAATCCTTTACGATATAGTGATATTCACTTTCACATGGTAACTAAATGAAACTTTTTAATTTTTTTCCTTACCATCATTGATCCTAAATAATTTAGTATATTAAGTGGAAATTACTTTAGTTTTATATTATTGTAATATTTTATTTTTTAAATTTTAACTTCTATAAGTTTAAACATACTTCACTAGCCTCTTAGACACTATATTCTATTCAAAATATCCTACTAAGATATAATAACTCATTTGCATTTAGGAAATAACTCTTATTTTCTTTTATTAGGAATATTTAACAAATAAAATTATTATTTATATACCATATATAGTATTATATGTTATTGAATAAAATTTACTCTTAAAATAATATGTTAAAATATACCACTGGTGGGTGGTGAGAACACCTTTTCTTATATTTTAACAAACACCTGGATAAACCTTTTATCCTAGATAAAGATTTTTTACCATTATCTACTTTTAAAAACATGTTATATAATTTGATGAATCATAAACCATGCTTATTTAATCCATAATCTCATATTGTTTATAATAACTATTTGTTAACAAAAAACTCCTCTTATCATAAAATAAAAATGATATAACTCTACACATCCTTTAGATAGATCCATCCAAGATAAAAACATAGATTTATACTGAAATATTTAATATATAAACTCTTTTTAGTTCATCACTTGAATAAAAACAAGAATATATATCAATTCTTCAATTTATTTTGAAGTTCATTATATTTAAAACATTTTTAAAACATACAATTGGTATCACATATTCTTCAAAATAAAATAATCAATTTTTAAAACATTGATACCTAATATGAACATTACATAGAGTTTCCAAAACCCCTTCATTTATCTCATAAAATTTTATCCTATGGAATCATTACTCCTTGTTTATAATACCCATAGGTTTCAAATTACCTTAACTGGATACTAAAAGAAATATTTTCAGACTCTTCAACTAACTTTTCTTCTTTCAGTTTGAAATTTTACCCACTTATACTATCAACACAACACCAGGACCTATAAATCATATGCCTAAATAATCTATACTTAACACTTTCATAATTGTGGATAAAAATTTATTTAACTAATTATCATTATCATAACATTTCCATCAATGAAAAAATAATTAATTACGTAACCATAATAAGACTTATATAAAATATTCAGTCTCTCAAAAAGTCATTTTCATATCCAATCATATTGAATATATGATTGAAGAACCAAATTCCTTAGGTCATTTTGCATCTAATGCATTCTAAACCTTAAGTGAATCATTTAATGATTCTCATAAGTATCTAGATTCACTTATTGAACAACTTTAATAATTTGGTTATTCAATAAGGTGTTTCTTTAAAACATACAATTTATATTACTTAAGAACTCTTCTTAAGTTACCATTCATAGGATTTCATACATTATACTTTTAATTTAAAAGTTTTATATGAAATTTAAGTATTATTATGATGATTATATTATCTATAATAGAATATTTTATAATATAACCTTTATATATTACTACTATTAAACATGTACTTTTATTAAATAGACTCACACTAAATTTACGACTTATTTTAAATTCATCATATCCATTAGTAGTCCAAGATCAATATTTTATTAAGCAATGAGTCTGCTGTGGTGTTTTTGGTTGGGCATCATCCTAATCATATAGTATATGAATCTTATATAGTCAAGAAAACAACTCTTTTCCCAATCCAACAAGTGGATAAACCCAACCCTATTTCCCTGATGACATAATCCTATTAGGGTTTCCCAACTAAGTGTAACAAATAGAAAACACCAAGAACTTGAACCAAACTATGGTATGACCTTACCATTACTTACTTACCTTACAAAAGATAATACATGGGAACCTAACTATAGAATAAACTACTTTATTGGATGATCAAGGTCTTGACAAGTGTTTATTTGGAAGGAATATAACACTTAATATTTAGAATAGGATTTATTGTCACAATCTTATCTCATGTTATTCTCTATACATATATGCATTCTTCTAGTTACTTACTTTGGAATCCTATTCCCTCCACCAAATCAATATGTTCAAACCATATTTATGTCTAAATTTTTATGAAACTAACAGTTTGTGTTACTCACCTAAAATAGAATTCAAATATATTTATACATATCCATATATATATCATGTATATGGTATATGAAATTTTATTATAAATGTTTTTAATTATATGAAATTTATAATCACTATATGAGTAACCCTGAAGTCACAAATAGTCAACCTATAACTCTTATAGAATAAGGCATAATCCTTTAGGCCAATGAGAAGTCAGACCCAAAGTACCTCTACTAATGGATAATTTACTCAAGAGATATTCTAACTCATCATAAATCTAATACCTAATGTGTATAAACTATATCAAATAAATAAATTCTAGAAAATAACTTTAATTACAAATCAAAGTCAAGGAAGATGAAAACTAAATCCATTATCATACTTAGCACACAACTTCTTAAATGCATGTATAATAATATTATGAGTAGTTTAACAATTAATCTAAAGAATACTCATATTTATAATATAATTTTTTTTAACTATGAATAAAAAATTGAACAATTTTTAAATTAAAGAAAATTTCACATATTTAAACATGAGATAAATATTTATGAACAATTCAAAAATAACAGCTAATTATAAACACTATAAATTATCTATTCATTATTTTATTTCATAATATTTAATATAAACCCTTTATATTCATTCTATAATATGTAATCTTTCATATAATTCATTATAGGACATTTTAATTTTAAATATATAACATTTTATGAATTAAAAACATTTGATAACCCAAATTCTATTATGTAAACATTTTACAAAATCTAAATAAAATATTCTTAACCTTGGTCAAATAAATCATTAAAACTCTTTTTGATGTGGTTTAAATAATTTCTCAAAACAAGGATTTAATTTAAACAATTTAATTTAATAATTATGGGAAATTAAAAATTTAAAAATAAAAAATTCATTATTTGGCCTTATTTTATAATTTATAAAAAAATTATAAAGTACCCTAATTATTTCTAAATACACTTTATTTCTAAGTCATAAGGAATGTCATATAATTTTTTAAAAGGTATTTTTAATATTTACTTTTAATATCAAGGAATATTTAATAATAAATGTTTCATAAAAATTTATTAATTATTTATAAAATATTTACAATTTATTAATTTATAAACAATTTATAAATTAATAAATATCCCGAAAATAACTTTTATAAATATTTATAAATAATTTATAAATAATAAAATCCAATTTCTAATTTAATTTCATGAAAAATAATTTTTCTACCCCAATTGTATTATAACATTCAAGGGGAGTCATTGGATATGAGTTATACATCATGAATTTATATGTTATTAGTCTTACTTTACAACTGATAGTTGTATCACCAAATATGATATACCAGGGGTGCACCATCAATTGTATTTTATGACATATAACCTAATTGTTACCTATGATATCTCATATCGTATTTAATGATAGGATTCGATATCAGCTTTGAAATTCAATGCCCTATCTTTCAAAACATGTAACAACTATCATGAGATATGATTATCAAGATTCATATGTTATGATGAATACAAATATGAGGGATTTGTATTGAGTAACTACTTACAATATCTCATATCCTAAGCTACAAATCAACTAACCAAAACAATATCCTATATCACATTTTATGATATGGAATATAATATGAAATAAAAAATTAATATTCTTAATTTCAAGCATGATTTCATAAATCTAAAAACATGTTAATCTCTAATACAACTATTGGGTTTCATAGGGATCTAATAACGCATATTAGTGGAAGTATAAGTGATTAAGAAACTGAAACCAAGATCTTCATGCTAGAATAAATGAAATCATTCAAAACTAGAAATGAAGAAAAGTATAAATGTGTATACCATAAACTAAAGTCACCATTGTTTATTCTTAATCCCTCATTGAATTTGTATAATGAATATCATAGAAGTGGAATTAAAAGGACTCCCACCTTCTTTGGTATACATGATATACCAAATCACCCAATGTTCATGTGGGATCCATATACACTCTGTGACATGCTATCACCTCATAGGACAAAGGAAGAAGATAAAATAACTTTAGGTTTGAGAGTCTTATCCAAGCATGAGAAATATTACTTATTCACCTACTATAGAATGATTGTTGGATTTATATATCCTTAGAGGACATTCCTCAATTATACATAAATTAACTCATGAATTATAAATCTTTAGTTAATACACCAACCCATACAAGAATGAATTAATCATACTCTCATTCATTATGTCTTATGTAACACTACTTTAAATTATGGATTACATAGAAAACTTCATTTAATGATAATAGTTATCATTCAGTCACCCATAATATTGAAGGTAGTAACATGATATATCATACCATATGATATGGAAAATCATTATCCCATGATATGTTAGGGAAAACCTAGTCTCAAGATATGCATCACATGAATATCATATTACATTGGAACTAATGTATGCTTATGTATTTTCTAAAAATTACACTACTCAGTAGTGTAACCTCAATCCTAACGGAAACTTATGATATATCCACCCAATCATACCATACGATTGGAATGGGAAGTGTAATGGAATCTTATTCCATGAATAATGATATCCACTTATCATTGGATAGGATATATCCACTTGTATTATATACAAGGAAGGATTTAGATAATATATCTTTAAATCTCACACTTTAACTAAAGCCTAGAAGTCTTTGTTCCATTAAACCTTATATTTTATCCTATATAATAAAATTTTAACATTATCCCAATATAATTTTGGGTATCTTCTAAAAAACTTTTTGAAAGATATCATCAACTTCATTGTGTACCACATCATATGAAATACCTTTGAGAATACTCATCCAAAACTCTTTTGGATTAATTAAAAAACACTTTTAGAGAAGTTATTTGAGTAAAAACCAATACCCATTCATTTAATCACCAATTTGACCCCACATGACATTTTAGTATTTTTTAAAAAATATGAATATTTAGATCCATAAATATAAGAAATTAGTGGCCTCTAGAAAAGGTCTAGTTCTACTCAAGATACATAGGGATCTGGTGTGATCTACATCAAGAATATGTATATTTATACATATTTCAACCAATTGAAACATATTATAACATGAAATTTAATTCATTTATATTTTCCGAGATATCGTGTGACCATGAGACACAAATTATTTCAATACCTTATAGCCAACTCACATATTCTCGATTCTTTGAGTATAGAATGACCAAGTTGATGAATACATCACATGTTATTTATCTGTATGGATAAGCACATCACATGACCCTCATCATAATAGATAAATATATCATATGTAATATCTATATTCATATGCACACTCCTCGGTCTATCTCAATCAAAGGACCATATTTCATACTTATCATATGAGAGGATAAATCCAATTTTTATTGAGCTCCAATCAATGACATGATCACCAACATACCCAACCATAATTAACTAAGATTGAAGGATTTCATAAGAAAGGTATCAAATTATGAAGGTTTCTATGCTAAATATCCATCCAACCTGAAGTAGTGTGGAAAAATTGATCTATGTGTTGGGTTGAAAAGGTAATGATTGATGGTTGGGGGGGGGGTGAATAGGCCTTTATCAAAAATATCAAATCTATTAAAATTAAATGATAAATCAAAAAACGTAAGAAAAATAGAGAGAACATAGAATTTTATACTGGTTCAGTCCAATCAACCAAACACACTCTTCACACCCCAACCAATAGAGCATGACACCAACTATGAAAAAAAAATACTTTTACAGTAGAACCAATATAATCCTATAATTTTAAAATGGGAAAAATCCCAACCCATAACTTTTTAAGGAGAATACCCAAACCTAACAACACAAACTTTTTAAAGAGCCTACAAAGCATTGGATTTTCTTTAAGGAGAATCCACAAACTAAGTGTATATATTTTTAGTCAGGTATGAATAACTATAGGAATAAATTTTATAGGTATCATAACCTATATGGGAAAAATATTTAATTACAGACCTCTACCCAGATAGAAAAGGTAAAATAAAGATTACTAATGGATAGTATCATAGGAAATGTTGTTGAAGATATAGTTTATGTAATACCTTTTTAATTATGTAGTTAGTGTACTTTAGGATTTAATTATAGAAAATTTATAGTTCATATCATCTAAGTGAATGAAGTCAAAGATTATTTTTTACTCCCTTGAGATCTTGTCAACAGAAGATGTAAAAAGTGGGGCATCAGATCATTTGATTGTTGTAAGGGTGTAATTTCATTTTATTACTCATCATTGTAATTATTGTATAACTTCCAAGCATCCTCAAGTCCTTTATATGGAAAAATATTTGGACTACACACTCAAATAAACCATTAAAACAAATCAAAATAATAATAACGGAGTCAACTAGAAATCTTCTAGAGATAAAAAAGTATCCTGAAATATAAAAAGAGTTTAAACTAATTTTAATATATAAATTGAAAAAAATAACAATACTTCAAAGATTATTGCAACACTTATCAAGGTGAGAGAAAAAAATTTCTGGTAAAATCGTCAAGATAGTTATTCAAAAAGTTTGGATAAATTCAAAAAAGTATCCTTAAAAAATGTGTCAAATATACATTGAAATAATTTACACTTTAATTAGTCAAATAAATAACATAAAAATATTGTAAGATAAATATATTTAAAATCATAACTGACACACAAAATATTCATGATAAGTGTCCTTGAAAAAATAAAGAAAAATTTAAATTTTCGAAATAAATAATTTAACACTTAAAAATGAAATTTTATCGCTTATTAATAATTAATATATATTTTTTAAATAAATAAATATATAAAAATTATTAACAAAAACTCATAGTAAATAAAATGTCGAAAATATGGAAAAATAAAACATTGTAAGTAAATTTTAAAATTGTAAAAAATTATTTTATTTTAAAAAATTATAGAAAAAATTAAAGAACCTAGAATGTGGTACCGTGAACAAAAGTGTGCTTCCACCAACAGATGATGGACCTACTAACATTGGAAGTTGATTATGAAAATACTATTACCACTACAAGGAAATTCAAACATAACATGGACTTTAGAGAACTGGTGTGATTTTGTTGACCCAAGATGATATCGGTTGAAGGTCGGGAGATGAGGAAGACAATGATGTTAAGGAACCATTGTGATTCCATAGAGAATCTTGAGGGTGAAAAGTTGATGAGTCGCTATGCATGGTTAGAGAAGAGGAAAACTTTTATCATAGAAATAAGAATCTAAAGGTGAGCTACTGTTAACTGGTTGAGATCACACTGGAGAGGCTACACATGGAGGATATGTAGAGAGGATAACTAAATAAGTGTGGAAGAATAAGGTAAGAACAATACATAATATATTGTATATATATGGTACTATATATATATATATGTCATTATATATGAATATATTCATGATATAAAAAAATATTTTAACAATAAACATAATATTTAAATGATTTAATGTATTAAAACAAAATAAATTCATATAATAAAATTGTATATATTTAAAAAATCAAGAACACATGTGATATAAAAAAATAACACTAAAACGATTAACACACACCTATGTTAAAAAAAATATAACACTAAAACAATTAACACAAGCACACAAACAATAAACACAAGAAGCACATGATGAAATTTAATCAAACAAATATCATCATATATAAATAAACATAATTTTTAATCAAACAAAACAAAACACATCGCATGCACAAACAATCTACCCCTTTTTATTTTATTACAAAACCAAACATAAAAAGTTAGAAAATTATCCACTTTTTTTAAATAAACAAAATGATCACAATTAAACTCTTTTTAAATAGAACAACTAATTATCCCACTTTAGTAATTTAATTAGATTAAAACAATAAAGAATAAATTAAATCTTTGAATATAAAGGTCATGATCAAAACAAAAACTCCGACAAAAAACATCAAAAGATAAAACTATGTATAAGAAAAAAATAAGATTGGAAAATGAAAATCTCTACCTAAATAGAATAAAATATTAGATAGAACAAGACCTCCCACTGAACATATGCTCCGATTTAATGAAATTTCACTAGTAAAAAACATTTATAGAATAACTTTTTTAATAATTCCTATATTGAAAATTTCTTAATCCAATAAATAATTTTTTTAAAGTATCCACCACTTTATTAAACATGGAACTACATGTGACATAGTTCTATAAAAATAAAACAGAAATACTTTTTGGAACACATCCTATTTTTGGTCCTTTTATGTTAGAATTTTTTTGGGTAACCAAGTAGATTTGAAACATTTATTATAAGGTATATAAGATTATATATTATTAAAAATGGAAAATCTAATAATAACTTGACATTGAGGAAACCTGATACAATATTTATTGACATAATTTCCTTGTAATTATCATTTGAGACATGTAATTGTTGAAACCTTCTCTATATAACTCTTTAAAAAAATATGTTATGTACATCATAGGGCTCTAATAATTATAACCAAAACTCGTCTTATATCAATTTGGTTTCATTATAAAAATCATCTTATCATAATTGTCTTTACATTGAATAAAGATAGATAGCGTTTTTTCCAAATTGAAAATTTCTTTTTTCATATTAACATTCTCCTTATAAATAATCTAATTATCATCACATACTTTTTATTTAGTATATGAATTATAATTTCTCAAAAATTTATTTTCCTTTTAGATATTATAAAGATTATTCTCCATAATATTCATTTTCTATTTTTCTTTATCAAAATCAATAATAGAATTTTACAAGTTTTCATTTTCTAAAATAATATTTTTATTTACTTTAGTGATATTCTTATTACCCTAAGTAAATTTTTTATATTTTTTATAAATATTTTCAATTTTCTCTTGAAATTCATCATATAATTTACATAATTATTTAACTTTAGATTTATCATAATCAAAACATGAAGAATATTTGTAATTAGAATCAAAATTAGAAGAATTGCCAACCTTACCTGATGCATCCATAAAAAACCAGTAGGTTTTTACATATCTTTAAAGGGACTATTACCTAAGGATCTTTTCCCATCAGAGAAAGGATTCCAATAACTTTCTCACTTCCAAATTATTTACTGGAGTCCAATTATTTAGTGAAACTCCAACCAACATGATAAGAAAATTTATTTTCTTTATTATATTTATTATCTTTCCCTTATTTTTTCAAATTTGTACACTCATATTTGGTTTGGTTAGGTTTCCTACATTCATAACAAATAATAAAATATTTTCATTCCTTGCCTTTTATTTTGAAAGTATTATTTTATCTCTTTATTTTTCCCTTCACCATTTTTTGGTAGAATACATTTTCTTTATAATTCCTTGAACTCATTTAACAATTGGATTTATATCATCATCATTATATGAGATTGAAGAACCTAAGGAATCACTGAAAGAGTTATAACAAATGTATTTAGATTTAAAAGAATCTCCCTTTATTTTCTCAATATAATAAAGTTCATTATTCTTCAATTAAATATCATGTCATAATAGAGATCCAATCAACTCATATAGAGAGTATTCTATAAAACATTTACTTTCTTAAATATTTATTTTCATTGAATTCAAATTATTGGGTAAAGATATAAGTATCCTTTCCATCAGTACTTCATTCTTAACATTTTCACTAAGTGTAACTATGCGCTTGAAAATATTTGTCCTTATGTTAAACATATCAATTATATATTCATGGACAAACATGAAAAATTCATGAAATTCAGACTTGTGAATTCCAAGATTATTTATCTATAAATGTTTAGTTCATTGATGAGTTACTTTTAAAGTATTTTTGATTTCAGAGGAAAATTTATACAAATATATATGACTATACACACTTATATTGAAATAGAAATAAATATAATTCATTACTTTTTAATTCAAGAAATATTTTTTAGCATCATTTCTAGTTAAAGATTAAAGTTCAACATTAGGTATTTTATAAGGTATATCTATGATAATCCAATATAAAAAACCTATATTTTTTAAAAATAACTATATTTCATCTCACCAATATCTGTAATCACTTACATTTAAATGAGGTGGTCTCATCAGATTCAAGAATTAAATCTCCTAACTTTACATCACTTAAATAGATCTTACCTTAGAATTTTTAAGGAATTTTATATAAGTTTTCCAAAAAAAAAATATTTTTACGGAAAACCATTGATACCAAGTGTTTTGTTGGAAAGGTAATAATAGATGGTATAGGGGTGAATAAAACTTTATTAAAAATATAAAATCTATTAAAATTAAGTGATAAATCATAAGAAAATATTAATAATAGATTTCATAGATAATTTTATAGTGGTTTATTCTAATCGACCTAGTCTACTCTTCACACCCTAACTGATGGAGTATGAAACCCATTATGAAATAGAGAGATAATTTTTCAATGAGGGAAATCAAAGACCATAATTTTACATTGGTATGAATCAAAACCCATAAATTTATGAGTATTATCCCCAAACCTAACAACATTACATTTTATGGGGTAGACAGAAACCCATGATTTTCTTCAAGGAGCATTCCCAACCTAAGTGTACTAATTTTTGTTCAAGAAAGTGTAACATACAAACCCAAGGGATACGAAATAGTGCCTTGATCCAGTGAGTCACATGGACTCAAGTGAACCTCATCATACTCCAAATACTACCGACTAGCAATGAGGGCCTGGGGTGTGTCTGTGGGGAGACTATTCCCTCATGTTAGAGTGTAGCACAATAGTAGTAATCATAATAGTCAATAAAGGAAGAAGATAAATAACTGACCACCATAAAAAATATAAACACCAAATATGATAATAATAAACAATGCCAAAGACAATATTATATACAAATGATGTGTTATGTCATGTCTCTATAAAGTTTGAAAACAATTATACAAGTATACAGTACAATACATGTATCAAAATACCCAAAACACCAAAAGAGATATCTCCTGATAGCATCACGATCCAAGATTGGTCTTGTGATCCCATTCTCCTAAGTAACAAGAAAATAAAGCATCATATAATGGGATATTTCCTCAGTCCATACCAACATCCATAAATTCTGTCTGGGTACCCAACAACAGTCCAAATAGGGAGTGAGATAACACTCAGTAGGCCACCACCAATGGTTTCTATAATAAATCCAGTCTGTGTATAACAAAATAAATCAATGTGCATGTATAAAACATGTATTCAAGTAATAAAAGTAAAGTTACCAAGTAATATGTGATAAAATAAAGTGATAATATCTAGCCAAAAAAGGATCCCTAAAAATAGTAGTCAAGCTCTCATAATAAGGGTAGATGTAAACAAACAAAATAGGTGTTCAAGTCTAACCAATGTAATCTAATACCCAAACCCAGGATTTATTTAAAACATTCCAAAACATCCAAAATGGTATTTTCGTGTAATGTCTTATATGACATACATCGTGTCCATGTCGTATAACCAAAATTCATCAACAATGGCCTTAGTGTGTAATCAAAAGTTTTAGACCATGATGGGGAAGATCCAAGGTAAAAAAGACCAAGGCATCCATATTGAGTCCTAGGATCATGTCAATGGAAACTCAGTAATGACTTGGTTGGAGTCTAAGGACCCTGTAAACATACCATGTCCAATGCAATTCCAAGAAAGTTAGACTAAGGGGGTAGCAAGGCCCTTGGAATCCAATGGAATCAGGATCCAAGGAGTAAACATGACCAAGGCATCCACTACCATAATCAATACCCCATAGAGTAGAAGTGTCCATGGAATCATATGGAATCAAGATCTAAGGAGATCATCCTAGGTATCCACTATCAAAAACAATTCATCATATCATATCATTAATCATTTATTTACCAATTAAATTCTATGAATTTACCCAAATCATTTCCACAATTCTTATATAAACTATTTAATCAATTAAAAACATGTCATCACATGGAAAGGATGAATTAACTCTCTCATATTTCCTCAACTCAATTCTAATCAATTTATAAAGGCTCCCTCTAACAAGGTGATCACACATACACACACCCATCAGGGTGGTATAAAGTAAGGTAGATACGAAGTCACACCCCATGGGTGGCATAGTTTAGGGATAACAACCTCAAAAAATCTCAAGGGAATAAGTGGGAAAACGTAACATGTCCCAATCCATTCAATTTAATCATTTAATTAATTTAAATGGCATCTCCATGAAGTAAGACATGTAGAAAAATGGAAATTATGCTTATAAAACACCAAACCTTGAAGGAAAGATATTGAACACATACCATAGGTCCATAGTAGATCACTCGTCCAGTATCAACCTATGGTTCAATCTAGATAAGGAGAAAAATGAGGAACATATGCAAATATTGGAAATAGGGCTTATTAGCTTACACCTAAATAACTCCATCGATACAAAGTAAAATTAAGAATGAAACAAGATGATTGAATAACTTACCGACATAGATACAATGAGAAAAATGGTGCTCAGATCAGATATCCTGAAAAGAAATGAGAGAAAAGATTATGAATTGGCTTTAAAAGGGATCCCCTAATGTGAGAGTTTACCCACTAGAGATATAAATAAAAACAATTTAAGTTATAAGAGATGTTAATGGAATTTTGGTCATTTCCCACATTTTTACTAGGTTATATAGTTTAGCTATATGGTTGGACAAACCATGTGCCAATCATGTTCCCTGCATTGTCTCAAGGGGGTATCGTATGATCAATTCACATAGTTAGAAAAACTCTATATCAACCATGTGCTAAACCTCTACTAAACACTATAAATACCCCGCACATAAATGAGCCCCTGACTTTACAATTTCCTCAAACTGTTCACCCCTTGATAGAGGCTTTGACCACCTCACACGGTTCACCAAACCATACAGCTTGGGTTGCACTGTTTCTACTAACTGTGCGACCCAACCACATTTTCCAAAAACTGGGTCTCTGAGCTCTGAACAAGCTGTAGATTTCCCTAAAACTTCTATGATCTCATTATTAACCCACATTAGGTCAAAACCAAGGATTTAAACCAAAAACAAAAATATTTATAACTCATAATAAAACTTGGGATCATACAATACCCCCCCAAATAAATTCATCCCCAAATTACCTTTCCAAGGGTTGTTAGTAATAGCCTAATAATAACTCCAGCCAATGATTATGTACATCATCATCCCACTCCCAAGTCTCATATTTTAAATGAACGTTCTTCCATAGCACTTGTACTAAAGTAATTGACCGAAATTATAGAATCTTTGTGATCCTATCAATGATACAAATAAGATTCTACTTGAATGAAACATCAACCTATAATTCCACCTCATATGGATACATAGTGTGAGACAGGTCAAAGTGATTATGGTGCAATTAATATACATGGAAGAAATTGTGCATGGATCGACTCCTCTAAGGTAGCTCCAAACGATAGGATACTAGCCTGACTTAGTCCATAATCTTGAATGGACTGATATATTTAAGTAAATGATTACCCTATCTCTTAATTCATTTGTGTCCCATCCTCAGTGAGATACTTAAAAAGTACTGATCCTCGACCTCGAACTCCAAATGTCATCAATGATAATCAGCATAATATTTCTGTATAGAATGTGTAGTAGCCATAAATTTATAGATCAAATGAACTTGCTATGACGTCTCCTAAATAGGATGAGGTCTAAGAAATGCTACCTCACCTACCTCTAGCCACCACATGGGTGATCAACATGTCCTACCATATAAATCTCCATAAGGTGTCATCTGTATATTCTTCAGAAATCTATTATTATTGGAAACCTCAACTAGGGGTATATGACTATCATAAAATCCCCCAAAATCATATACTCATGATCTTAGTAATTCCTCAAGAACCAGTATAGTACAATCTTACTATCCATTAGTCTAAGGGTGGTATGTCATGCTCAGAATCACCTATGTATAACACACCTTCCCAAGACTCTGCCAGAATTGAGATGAAAACTAGGAATCCGTATTTAAAATTATAGTAAAAGCGGACCTGTGAATGTGAAAAATTTCAAGAATATATAACCTCTCAATATCATCTACTATGAAGGTATCCCAAATCAGTGGGAAATGAGCAACCTATGTGATTCTGTCCATAACAACCCAAACAAAATCACTACCTCAAGGTGACCTCAGCAACCCAGTCATGAAATACCTCATAGCATTAACCCATTTACACTTGGGAATAGGTAACTACTATGAAAGTCTGGATAATCACTGATGTTCCACCTTTACCTGTTGACAGAAAAAACACCTCATGAAAAAAAAACTACCTCCCATTTCATCCCTAGACACCAATACCAGTGATGTAAATCATGATATATCTTGGTAACACTATGATGCACTTCCAAAACTAAGGCATTAAACTCCTACATTAGAACCTTGCATATGTCTGTTGAAACCCATAGGTGACCATGGCTACAAAAAATTTCATCATTACCCACAGTCCAACTAGGAAGTAGGTCCTCACCCAAAACACTCTCATATAGGAATGGGCCCTAATAATTAGATAACTATCTCATCCTCAATCCATCTAGAAGAGTTTAAGTCACCTATAAGGATAATAGAAAAGTCTCCCTAGTATTATCCTTCATCTCCAAGTGAATCTCATAAAAGAAGTCCATAAGTTTCCACTTGATACCAGCCTCCTAAAGTACCTATATCATAGTCCTCCTACTTAGTGAATCAGTGACTGCATTTCCATTTCTTGGAATATATGAAATATTTAAGTCAAAATAATATAGGTATTCAAATCATCTTCATTACCTCAAATTCATATCACACTATGTAAATATGTACTTTAGGATTTATAGTCCATGTACACCAAAAAATGCTCTAACAGTAAATAATGTCTCCAACAACGTACAGAATGAACAACTATAGCTAACTCAAGATTGTGAATCGTGCAATTAATCATCTATAGAATCAGATGATCAGACCTATATTCCATGACTCAACCCCTTTCATCCGAACTATCCTAGCCTGATAACTGATGCGTCATAATACACAATGTAGCTTCTATCCATCTCTGGTAGAATCAGGACTGGTGTTAAAGTAAGTCTCTCTTTCATCTTCTGAAATTCCTTCTCATATGTATATTACTATATAAAATTCACACCCTTATTATTAAATCCCTTAATAGGTGATTCTAATAGTGATAAGTCTTTTATGAAATGCCTATAATATCAATATATCCTCAATAAACTCCGTATATCAAATATGTTCTTGGATTTCTCCCAGGAAACTATTTCTCCGTCCTTCTTTGGTTAAACTGAAACTCCCATCTCTAAGATAATATGACCCAATAAGTGAATCTTATCCATTAAAAAGTGTCACTTTGTGATCTTATCATATAAATGACGCTCTCTAAGTGTATCCAAAATGATATCAAATTTTTAGCATGGTTGTGTCGATTGTGAGAACACACCAAAATATCTTCCAAGAATACCACCACAAACAAATCTAGATAAGGTTGGAAAATCAATTCATCAAGGTCATGAAAAATTCTGGTGTGTTTTTGAGAATGAAAAACAAAACCAAATACTCATATAGACCATATCCTATATGAAAAGCTATACAATATATGTATATTGGTCGAACATGAACCTCATGATAAACTGACCTCAAGTTAATTTTTCAGAACACTTGAGGTCCTCAAAGATGATAAAAAGGTTCATTGATCCATGGTAAATGATAATGGTTGTTAACCTTCAACTGGTTCAATTTACGATAATACATATATACCCTAAGGGTACTATCCACCTATTTTGAAAAAAGTACCAGTGAACCCTAAAAATATGTACTAGGTTTTATAAACACCTTTCCCTACAAGTCTTTTATCTAGCTCTTGATATCCTACAACTCTATAGTAGCCATACTATAAGTAGGAATGAATACTAGTGAAAATCCTTGAACTGGATCAATAGATAACTACACCTCTATCTTAGGAGGTAAACAAAAAAATTATTCTATGAAAACATCCCTAAAATGATTAACCACTGGAGGAAATTTTTCTTGATGCAATCCCAGATCAACTAGATATAAACTATAAATCTATGTCATTGTCCTGGACAACCCATGATTCTCTATAGTCTAGCTCGAATCACCTGGACATCCCATTCACCCTTGTGAATAAAAACTAACCCCTATGATGATGTGAAATTCAACCTCTAGTGATAGATATCAAACTAGGCTTGATAATCCACTATCCAGTTCATCTCGAGTATGACATCAAACCTGATCATATCAAGGACAAAAAGATTCCATATGAAGTGACACCCACCAATCTTAAGGGTTCAATCCCTGCACCAGTATACACTCTATGTTCTAATCCCAAAAGGAGTATCCAAGGTTATAGAACCATCATAAAACTGAAAAATGATCCCAAGGATATTCATAATAGGTATTGATATGAAGCTATGAGAAGCCCCTATATCAAAAGAGTAGATACTAAAGCAGAGGCTACAAAGATCTTACCTCTTATCGTAGATAGCTCGATGTTTTTTTCTCAGGTGTAGGCTGTATAGAATATTTATAGACAGTACTGTAACCCTGTGAAACAACATCACTAACCATATTATGCCCAATATGATGTCTAGGTACAATTGGTGCATGAATTACTTAACCATGACCACTACCTCAGCTTGAATGACCATTATTGCTCTAGCTCCCATCTTGATATGAAGCTGTGAATATTTCTCCTGAACCTAGATTCAGAGTCGATCCCCTTCCACTAACTACTCTAGTAAGGTCCTGAAAAACCTCTATACATGGTCCATCCTGTCTCAAGCTTGACACTAAACCAGGTATCCATCACACTAATTCCATATATGACCTCATCTACCATACTAATGATATAAAATAGAGCTACCAGAATAAATAGCATGGCCAGAACTCCCATCATGAGAAGCCTAAAAATAGAACTTCATGCCACTAGAATCTGAACCACTAGGTCAAGAGACAATAATTCCCTACTATACACCCCCATCTCCACTAATGTTCCACTCAATAATAAGGTCCCGATTCACTATATTTGTTAATGTAGTCAACTGAAACATGTTTATCTGAGATAAAATGGAATTCTTAAGACCTTACTCAAAGAGTCTCTCCCTTGATAGCTCATCAATAAGACAAATCAAAGAAAAACACTGAAGTTATGTAGAGTGTGTTAAATATTCCATATCCTTCATCACACCCTGCTCCCAATGCATAAAATCATTGGTCCACTATACTCTCAGAGTTTCAAGGAAAAATTAGTTATAAAACTTGGATTGGAAATCCCTCCAAACCATATATCTGAGCATATATTCCTAGTTCAAAAAATCTCACCAATTCTTAGCTTGCCCCTAAAGAATATACAATGTGATATTTAATCTCCTCCAAAGAGGTGTCTCCAGGTACTCAATGATAAAAAAATAGTTTCAACCCATAACTCAATAGCCAATGGTCCTCCATACCTTGAAAACGTGGGTGGGTGATACTATAGAAACACATGATTCAACTCTTCTATAGAAGAGGCATACTACAGTACTCCCTGAATGGTTTATATAAAGTACATAAAAATCTCACAGAAGTGTGCTTCAAAACCCATATCTGGTAAAATCACTAGTTCCATAATTGGAATTACATGAGGATGTACTAGAATTTAATGGTTTACCACCTCTAGAGCATTGTCATTACCACCCTCCTAGCGTAAAACTAGAGGTATTCATTGTGACATGTCTCTATAATTCCAAACAAATGCCTAAGAAAATATTGATAATGAAAGATCACTAGTTAAAAACATTGGATAGGTCAAATACTTCATATAAATAGATTTCATCCCTCTACCTAATCCTAAATATAAAATTGGGTAAAAATAAATAGTCATAAAAATCACTAGAGATACTGCCTACTGCCCACTATAAAGCCGAGTCTAGGTAAAGTTCTCTATTTCAAAATTTCCATTCCATTTTAATTAACATTTATATCAAAATTATATTTTAATGATTGATCCAAAATAACTACCACTTTTGATACATAAGTTTCCATACACCTCAATAACCAAATTTTGGTGTCCATTTAATCGAAACCATAACAATTTCTAGTCTATGCAACCAATGGTCCTTAACTCAATATTCCATAATTAGTTTCTTAGGATGTCTGTTGTAGCCTATGCAGGAAAATATTATTTAGGTTATGGTAGGCACTCTAAGTACCAATCATGTTCCTAAATTCCTTGCAAAAACATCTATTAAATAATAGGTATATCACACAAGGCACACATAATGGTCATGGATTTAAGCAATGCATCCTATTTGGCTTGTCATAATGCATGGCATGCGAATCATGGAAATTGATTAAAATGATACATGAAATGGAATACCCTCATCTCATCAGGTCTCGATAAAATTCAAATTAAAATCATATCAATAATAACTTAACATATCAATTGCATTGACTAATGGTGGAATCAATTCAACTATAATAGGAAAAATCCAGAAAACCATGTTATGTTTTAGGAAATTTGGGTTTTTACTATATGTGGGTTAGTTACTCCCAAGAACAGTTCATTACCAAATTCCAATATATTCCTAATACCCTATATATTATCTCAAAACACCAAGTCAAGAAATGAAAATTCCTTTGATACCAGTTTGTAAAGTGCTGACCCAGGGGCCACTAAATGGTGCCCTGAGCCAGTGGGTCACATGGGATCAAGTGCGCCTCCTTGTAAACTAGAGGATTCCTACCAGTAGAGAGGGCCTAGGGTGTGTCTTTTAGTATACTATTCCCTCATTTTAGAGTGTATCACAATGGTAGTAATCATAAAAGTCAATAGTGGAAGAAAATAAATAACGAATCATCCAAAAAAAGATAAACATCCAAGATGATAATACTAAACAATGCTAAAGACAATAACATATACATATGACGTGTCATGTCATGTCTAAAAAGTAATAAAACATACATAAAAGAATCTAGAAAAATACATGTATCAAAATACCAAAAAGGCTTAAAAAGACTATCTCCTGGTAGAATCACGAGCCTAGATCACTCTAGTGATCCCATAATCCCATGTAACAAGAAAATCATGCATTGTATAGTGGATTATTTCCTTGGTCCCTAACTACATCCAAGAACTCTGTCTGGTTACCCAATGTAAGCCTGGACAAGGTGTGAGATAACACTTGGTAGACCCCCACCAATGATGTTTATAAAAAATATAGTCTGTGTATAATAAGATAAAGTAGTGTGCAACACACATAACAGGTATGAAACTGCTAAAAGTAAAGTTCCCAAGGATTATGTGATAAAAGAATGTGACAATGTCTAGCCAAAAAAGGATCCCTGTAAATAGTATCCAATCTCCAATAATAAGGTTAATTGTAAAAAAAAATAACAAGTTTGATATAATCAAGTATAACCACTGTAATTTGATACCCATACTAGGGATATATATAAAACATTCCATGATACCCAAAATGTCTTTGTTGTGTAATCTCATATATAACATATATCACAAACACTTCGTACATCCAAAAGTCATCCACAATAGCCTCACCATGTAATGAAAATTTTTATAACCAAAAGGGCTGGATCCAATGTATAGAAGATCAAGACATCCTCATTAAGTCCCATGAGCATCTCAATGGAAACTTGGTAACAAATTAGTTGGATTCCAAGGTTTATGTTAATAGACCATGTTCAACATGATTCCAAGAAAGTCATATCCAAGTGGTATTAAGGCCCTTGGAATCCTATAGAATCAGGATCTAAAGAGTAAACAGGTCTAAATCACCCACTACCATAATCAAGATCCATGGTGTAGAAATGTCCACGATGTCCTGTGGAATTATGAACTGAGGATATCTTCCAAGGAATCTAATAATATAACTAATTCATCATCTCATATCATTAATCATTTCATAACCAATTACATTCCATTAGTTTATCCCAATAATTTAAATAATTACCATATAAACCATTCAATCAATTAAACAACATGTCATCATATGGAAAGGAGGAATCAACTCTCTCCTATCATCTCAATTCAATTCTCATAAATTAATAAAGGATCCCTCTAACAAGGAAAGAACACACACACCTAGAGGGGTGGTATAAAGTAAGGAAGAAATAAAGGAACACCCCATGGGTGGCCTAAGTTTGGGATAACAACCTATAATAATCTCAAGGGAACTAGTAGTAAACCCTAATAGGTCCTAATCCATTCAATTAGAGCGTTCAATTAATTTACAGTGTACTGTTGATAAGTATGATGTACGAAATAATAATAATTATGCTTATAAAACATCAAATGTTGAGAGAGATGTATAGACCACCTACCATAGGTTTTCAATAGATCACTCATCCAGTATCAAACTCTTGTTCGGTCTTGATCGGGGGAAAAACTAAGAACAAACAAAAACCCTGAAAATAGGGCATATTAGCTTGCACCGAAATATCACCATCGATACAAAATCTAAAAAAAGAATGAAACAAGGTGATCAAAGAACTTAACGACATGGATCCAATGAGATAAACAATGCTATGATCAAACATCATATGAAGAAATGAGAAAAAACCTATGAATTGGCTTCAAAAGGGATCTCCCAAGGTGAAAGTTTATCCACTGGAGGAAAAAATAAAAATTATTTATGTTATAAGATATTTTAAGGAATTTTTTTCATTTCACACATTCTAACTAGGTTTCATGGTTTGGCCACATGATTGGCCAATACATTCACTAATTGCATGCCCTTTATTTCCTCAAAGAGGGCCTCATATGGTCATGGTGCACGATTAGACAAACTATACACCAACCGTGCTCTAAGCCTTTACTAAACACTTTAGATCCCTTACATGCGCGTTTTCCCCTTACTTCATGGTTTCCTCAAATGGTGTGCCTCTTGACAGAGGATTGGACCACCTAACACAATTTCACCAAACCATGTGGCTTGGGGCACATGGTTTCTACTAATCGTGTGTCCTAGCTTCCTTTTCCAAAAATCAAGTCTTCGGGCTTTGACCAAGCCTTGAAACCCCCAAAACATCCATGATCTCATTATTCACTCACATTAGTTCAAAACCAAGTTGTTAAACTAAAAAAAATATGTACCTCATAGGAAGACCTAGGATCTTATAGTGAGAATAACCATAGGAATACCTTTTATAGGTAGTATAACCTATTTGATAAATATACTTAATTATAGACGTCTAACAAAACAAAAAAATAGAATAAATATTTCAATTGGATAGAAGTATAATAAATAGTGTTGATGAAATAGTTTATGTAGGCCCTTTTGAATGATATAGATAATGTACTTTGGGCATTACAGAAAAGGTACAATTTGTCTCTTCAAGGTGAATGAAGTTGAAGACAATTTGTTTATCCCTTGAGATATTATTAATAGATGATGTAAATATTTGTACACCATATCACTTTATTATCATAAGAGTATAATTTATTTGTATCACTCATCATCATTATAATTTTATAACTTTCGTGAATCATGTATTCCTTTATAAAGAAAATTATTTGGACTGCACACTTGAATAAACCATTAAAACAATTCAAAATAATAAAATAAAGTCAACTAGAATTATCAAAAAGATAAAATAGTTTACAAAAATATTGTAGGAATTAAAACTAATTTTAATATATAATTTGAATAAAATAATACATCCAGAATTGTCACAAAAATTATCATGAAGATAGAAACAAAAATTTGGTAAAATGGTCAAGATAATTATTCAAAAGGTTTGAATAAATTCAAAAAAAATCTCTTTAACAATAGTTCAAAAATAATTTTTAATAATTTCCACTTTAATTAGTTAAATAAATAACATAAAAATATTACAGGATAAATATATTTAATATAATAATTGACACATAAATTATTCAAAATAAGTATGCTCAACAAAATAATGAACAATTTAAAATTTCAAAATAAACAATTGAAAACACATAAAAATAAATTTTTATAGATTAATATTAATTAATATATATTTTTTAAATAAATAAATAGGTAAAAAATCTTAACATAAACTTATTATAAATCAAATATTGAAAATATGGAAAAATATATCATCGTAAGTAAATTTCAAAAATCTAAAAAATTAATTTATTATAAGACATGGTAGAAAAATATTGCTACCATCATAGGTAGAGGATCACTACAATGGAAGAAAGTGTGCTGCCGCTAGTGGATGAAGGACCTGTTACTATTGGCGGTCAAGGATTATGGTACTGCTATCTCTACAATAGGTCCTTATGTTTGCAGCACTTTCTCAGGTTCAGAAGATAGAGAGATAGAGCTGCAATGAAGCCATTGTGCTTCCATGGAGATGTTTGAGGGAGACAAGCTAATATGAACTGTTGCAGAACATGATAAATTTCATCATATATAGAAGAAGATGAAGGTTAGCTACTGTTAACAGGTTGAGATCGCACTGGAGAGGTTGTGCATGGTGGATATTCAGAGAGGAGAACTATACAAGTGTAGAAGAAGAAGGTGAGCACTGTACATAATATATAATATATATATGTATTTATAAATCCATGATATAAAAAATCATATTAAAAAAATAAAAATAAATTTATATTATTTAAAATATTAAAACAAAATAAAACCATATTATACAATTTTATATATTAAAAAAACATTAACACATGTGATATAAAAAATATATATAACATCAAAATAATTAACACACATACATGTGATATATATATATATATAACACTATAGAAATTAACACATTCATGCAATAAACACAAGCACATAAAAAGATGTAATAAAACAAATATTATCACATGTAAACATTATTCATAATCAAACAAAACACAAAAAAGAACCTGCACAAACACTATGCACCCATACTATACTAAAGACACAATGTATGAAACCCCATGTGGTATACTTAGTGGGATATTCAACACATAAAAACACTTTTTTCCACCTCATGATAATATTTTATATCTCTATACAAGAATCCTACTTATTCTATCCTTAACATTTCATCATAACCTATTATACTCTATGATGAACAACAGTTTGGGATAAATAAAAGTCATACTTTGAGAGGACAATCATCATTTCATTTCCTGAAATACATATTAATATATACATATATGCAACCAAAATTAAAGAATAATAAAATAGAAATTGCATTTTATACAATACACTTTATAATTTTATCACTTTTAATAATACTTTGAAAAGCCCTATATAAGTTCATTTCTAACATATCATATATGATATAATGCTAAATCAACATTATTTCATTACTTTATTAGGTTCCACTAACTCATTACATATATATGCAATTCCTACCACATCACTATATGACCATTTGATAAAACATTCCCTCTAAACTCTTTATTGAGTAGCAACTTTTACGAAATAAAGTTTCATTAATTTTGATATTTAGGAACCATATTCCTAATGTTCAAATCCTTGAACATATTAAAACTCTTTAACTCCATAACATCAAATAATGTGATGTTAACTTTTGTTGTCTACTTAGAAATTTTTTAAGTGTAACATCATCATGTTTGGAAACTTTTCTATCAAATATTTTTTCATGAAATATTTTCATAAATAATGTAATTATTTACACTATTACTTACCAGCATATCCTTAACTCTTTTAAGATAAAGTGACATTCAATTTATTATGGTAACTAAATATAACTCTTTATATTTCTCTTTACCACTATACCCTAAAAATATTTTAGGATATCAAGTGAAATTAACTTTGTATTTTTGCTGAAATAATACTTTAGGACATAATGATATTAACTTTCTCATGATTACTAAATGAAACACTTTACAATTTTTATTTACCTTTTCATATCCTAAAATATTTAGGATATTAAGTGGAAATAACTTCAATTTTAGACTAATATACTCTTTTATTTGTTAACTTTTAACTTCACTATGTTCAAACATAGTTCTACTAGCCTGTTAGATACTATATTATTTTCATAATATTATTCTAAGATACCCAAAATATTTTTGTGTTTTGGAAATAACTCTTATTTTCTTTTAGTTTGAATATTTAAAAAAAACTTATTATTTCCATATCATATATGATATTCTATGTGTTTGGTGAATTGTTTTCTTCTTCTGAAAATAATATTTTAAAATATATCACTAATGGGTGGTGGTAACACCATCCAAAAATTTTTAACAAACATTTGGATAAACCTTTTGTTGGAGTTGGTTCTCTAGAAAAAACTTATGTGTACTTTATGATAACTAGTATTCATTATTTTAAGTATTAATAAACTTCTTATCACATCATTATTGTTTTTCTATGTAACATAGTTTGTGATAATATCCTTAGAGTAGCTGTCGCACTAAAAGATCATTGTAGTTCCCCACTATGATCACTACTGGAAATAAAAGCATTTACGATGGGTCATGTTACAAATGTCCAGTTGTAGAAAATGGAATAAAAAATTATTTATTTGGATTTTTAAAAAACTCTTCTGTGATTGGATTCACACCCCATGAAAAAAAAACATAAAAAATAATAAAAAAAATAATATTAATAAAGTTTAATAATAATAATAATAATAATAATAAAATAAAAATATAAAACTAATAAAACTAATAAAAATATAATTAAAATAATAAAAAAATAATAAAAACTCTTAAAATTAATAAAAATAAAATTTAAATAATAAATAAAATAATAAAAATTAATAAAATTAATAAAAAAATATTCACAACAATATAAAATAATAATAATAGTAACAAAATAATAATAAAATAATAATAATAAAATAATAATAGTAATAATAATAAACTAATAAAATAATAAAATAATAAAAATAATAAAAATAAAAAAATAAAAAAATAAAAAATAATAATAAGAAAATAAAAAATAAAAAAATAATAAAAAATAAGAATATAATAAATAATAAAAAATACAATATTCACAACAATATAAAATACACAATATATAGAAATATAAATATATGGATTAATAAAAATATTACAAAACAAATTACATTCAAATGTTTATCATAAAAAGTATATAAATCCTTGAGGGGTCATCTGGATGAGATGGAGGACATGGTAGATGGAACCCCATCCCTAAACCATGAGTCATTCATCGCATGTACTCCATCGTTTGCTTGTGATGCTGCTACTATCATTGACGCATCTCCCCTGTTGTTGTCACTACTATCGATGGAGCTCTTCCTGCTCCCTAAGCATGGTCTCTATAAGCTCACCCTAAGCTCACAACTGCTCCTCATACTATAGAGTATATTATGATGACTCTTTACATGCTTCTCTCAGTCTGCATGATGACATCATAATGGTACTATAATAACTCCCACATGTTAATTGAGAGCTAATACCAACAACTCAGCCTTTATTGAAGGCATACAACCTACATCCATGCTTCATCATCAAATCCTGCTACCCTGGAGGTCTGATCCTCAGTCTTGGACTAACTCTCAACCAATATCTGAGATGTCGCGACCTTATATGAATCATTCAATTTCAATTTAAAATTAAAATAGATAAAATATTATTTTCAGTTAATTTTAAAACTAAAAAAGAAATTCTACTGACCACAATATGATGCTGGTGATCACATATAATCTCTCTAGTGACATCATCATTGTACTCCATACTATAAACATCATACTCCTTAATATAAGGTATTTCTAATGCCTATATGAGTATAAAATAAATAGTTTACATTTAAAGTTATATACATTATTAAAAAAAGTACTTACCAAATGTTGTCGATGTGCACTGAATGTACGACTACCAGAAAAATGCGTCACCTCCTGCCTCCCCTGATTTTATCGACCTAATAATTATCTCCTCTAAAAAGAATCTCCCATCTAAGATGAACACAATCCATCTCAAACTTGATATGAGATGTAACCTAGTTAGTGGGCACTGCAAGACTGATCAAATTCTCTAACTCCCACTTTCCACATTGTTATTCTCCTCAGATTGTGTAAAAAATGATGGTAACACTCAACCATACAGATCTCACATGCTTCTCAGATAGAGTCTCACATGATATCATCTATGGGATACCATTTACCCTACAAATAATTAATAATATCATTTAACCAAGTAAATAAAATTCAAAATAACTATTATTTATTTATGTATAATCCAATGCTCAAACATATGTCGCTGAAAATCAATGAGAATCTAATCTCATGTCACCCACCCTTTGGAAACATAATTCCAAAATATAGCACTCCCCTGTCCAATATCTATATGTGAAAAGCTATGAAAAAACAAAACAAATAATAAAAAATTAGTATATAAATATATTAATGATAATTAAAGAAAACTAACTAAAATGCACATATAAACATACCTCTGTATGCATGGATCGAAGTCAAGACATGGATGTCTCTTGAGGATAGGGTCAGGAATCATCAATCTTGCAAGACCATGACCCCTCCGAGTTGTTGCTGAACAACCATAAATCTGAGGGTCAGATGATCCAAAATCATGCTCGTCACCAGGTTGATCATCCCTCCAAATCATGAAATAGATCTGAGTCCATTTGAAACATGAAATGGAATTTGTTATCAAATAATTAAAAACAACTATTATATATAGATATATATTATATATGATTATTACTAGCATTTAACCACTTCAATCTTCATCTCCATCCTCATCTTCATATTTGAAAATGTCAATATCTTTATATTCCTCCTTGGAATCATTAATTTCCATAAGAGTTCTATTTTTATCATATCTTTCCATTTAAAATTAATTTGTTACATCAATAACATCATTGTCACCATCAAACCTTAACTGTGGGGTCACATCAACATTATTTATGCCTCTTCATGGAAAAGATGTATTTTGAGTAGCCTCATGAAAAATTTAAATTCTTTACACTTCAACGAAACCACATTCACATTGAATAAAGTGATTTTCCTGAAATTTCATTTTTATTAGGCTCTACCAATCACTTAACTCTCTTGAAGTAGCACAATAATTTTTATAATAAATCTTATTTTCCTGACGATCCATTAAAAATGGTTCATTTACTGTAAGAAGGATTTTATATTTAATATCAATGATTCCATGCCACTAATGAACACAAATGAATCTCTCAGTATCCAACCACTAATATTTAAACATTTTTATGTAATTATTTCCTAGATAAAACTGTTCAATTATTTCTTACAACATGTTGTAAAAGTTAACTTCACTTTCTATATAATGATATCCTCTCAAGAAAATAAAACTATTCATTTTTTTGATCTCCATATGCATGTGTATGAAATCTAAAACCATTCACAACATATGCATTATAAGATTTAACCATTTTTGATAGTGCGTTACTCAATACACACAATTGATTATCATTTTTTTTCAGCATGTTGAGATACATGAAAAATTATAAAATAATTATCAATATACCAAGTAATAAATTTATTTTATATGGTAAACCATAAAAAATTTATTTTAAAAGTTTTCAAAACTAGTAGGAAAAATTATTTTGTCGACACTCTTTAAGAAATGCTTCTGTAATTTGTGGAAATTGTTTCTTGATATTATTATCATACAATATAAAAATAAGATAATTTTAATTTACTAAAATAAAAATAATATAATAAGTGATAGGAGCACTCACATTAAAAATGGTTTCATTTATTCAAAATTGAGTAGAATATATGTATGAGCCCTCTAATTTTCATCATCTAAAAGACATCATTCATGAACTCTACCAAAACCAAGGTCATGATGATTAAAAAATAACAATTGATTGCTCATTTCTTCTTCAACATTTCCCTCACTATGGCCCATGCGATTATGTTTTATAGGATATATAGATTGAAAATAAAGAGATCAGAAAAAAGAACTTTTCTCCTATAAACAAGTTTCTATAATTGATCCTTCAACCAATTATTTGTTATATACCTTTTTCTAAAATTTATGCGTGAATATCTTGAATGGGTACATCCATGAGAACTGTACTTTACATCCTCATTTTGCTTCACGTGGAAAATTTAATATCAAATTTTCCATTGAATTAAATAAATCTGAAGGGAATTTTTTTTCCAGTTTACATAAAATTAAAACAAAATATTCTTGAAGTATACTTAGTGCATCTTAGTCTATTGTTTCTGCACAAATATCTCAGAAAAAAATATGATATTACTTTTAGAGCATCCCAAATTAAGGAATTCAAAAAACCCCTAAATCAAATTGCTAGAAGTATTTCCATTATAACAGTACATTCATGACTTTTTAGTATAGTAATTTGACCATTTCTGACACATCTAGGAAAATTGAAAACATAACCATCTGGAAGCCTCAAATATGTAATCCACTAAAAAATAATAAATTATTTTATTTTTAAATTGTATAAGTTGATCTTGGATTTATTAACTTCTGTGATTCATCATTTTCAAATAGTTTAAGTTTTGGTCAACTATAAATTTGGGCAAGATCTAATCATGTATTTATATTATCTTTGGTCTTACCTGGTGTGTCCAAAAATGTATAAAATATATTATCAAAATAGTTCTTCTCAATATGCGTGACATCTAACATATGATGAACCAACAAATTAGACCAATATATAAGATCCAAAAAATGCTATATTTTTTCTAATTGTATTCTTTACCAAAGCCATCAAATTTATATTGGTTTATATTCGGTCCAAATGTAATAGGAGGAAATAAAGAAAAAATGGATTTTAACTTAATACCTTAGATTATTGTTGGAGACCCATCTCTTTCAATTATGTCTGTTTTGAAATGATATATGTTCCTCCGAAAAGGATGATCATTTGGAAGAAATATTCAATTACAGTTAAAGAAACAAGGTTTTCTTCCATTAACAATCATAAACACTTTGATGTCTCTCATACAATAAGGACATGATTTTGGACCATGTGTACTCCAACTAGATAACATGCCATATACTGGGAAGTCACTAATTGTCCAAATTAATGTAGTTTTCAATAGTAAGTTCTATTTCACAACATCATATGTACTGATACCATTACTCGATAATAAATTTAAGTCATCAATTAATGGATCCAAATAAAAATCATGATTTTTTTAGATGTCCTATAATTAATAAGGTCAAAAAGATATATGGCTCCTTCATCAACATATAAGAAGGTTACTTGTATAGAGTTATAAAGACGAATCAATAAGAATATTGACTATTATAAGAACCAAATGGATAAAAACAATCATTATAAAGACCCAATTGCACATTTCAAGCTTCTGAAGTAAAATATAGATGTACTTAGTCAAAATGTTTCCATGAATCACCACCAGTAGGACAGTTTAAGCCTTTAACAGTTGAAATATTAGTTTTGTTCTATGATATTAATGACACTGTGTTCTGAGACATAATTAAACACTGTAATCTGGGTGTAATCAGGAAATATCTCAATTGTTTTACAAGAATCAATCTAGAATTCCCTAGTTAAGCCTCTTTGTACCTCAATTGTCCACATGTAGGACAACTAACAAATGAATAATTTTTAGTATAATATAAAATTCAATCATTTGAACATGCATGAATATTCTGATAACCAAGACCCAAATTATGAACATGCCTCTTTCTCCCATAGAAATTTATAGGCAACACATTTCCTTCAGGTAATAATGCTTTAAGCAAAGAGAATATCTAATCAAACTAGCTATTTTCGATTCTATTATCTAATTTAATATCTATAACTTTTTCAACCGTTTAATTTTTTTTTATCTTGAAACCAGGATATAATCCTTCCTCATAAGACTACAAAACTCATAAAATTGGGATGGTTCCAACTCTGGAGTTAAATCAATATCATCATGAGTTTTGGTTTGTTGAAAATACAAACTAGCCACATAATGTAATTTTTTTTAAACCATGATGGATATGGAACCAAATTATCAGTACCATCTCTGGAACTGCATTTATCAAATTAATACAAAAAAATCATTTCAAAAACCACATCATAATAGATGACCCCAAAATTATAAAATGTGTAAACATCCTCATATCACATTTCTTTCATGGACACTTAATTTTCCCTTTCTGAAAAAAATTATAATCTTGATGATGTAAATTATAAAAAGCTCCAACACCCATAATATATACAAGATTTATACCAGAACCGTTTGGATTCTTAAAATAATTTATCCAATCGCGATCATATAGTAAAGACTATTTTCTACTTCCTTGCTCTATATTACTCTAAAAAAAAGAAAAAATTGTTTATGATTAGTATGATATAAGAAAAATATGATATTTTACTAATTATCACTAATTATCAGCAATTATTTCTAACTACCAATTAATATTACTAATTTTTATTAGTTTATAACAATTTTTTATTAATTACCTCTTATTTTTACTAATTATCACTAATTACTACTAATTATCACTTACTATTACTAATTTTTATTATTTTATAACAACCTTTTACTAATTACTGCAATTTGTTTTCTAATTACTGCTATTTTTTACTAATTACATCCAATTTTTACTAATTACCAACAATTACAGCTAAATACTACTAATTACTGTTAATTAGAACTTATTATTACTAATTTTTGTTAATTTATTACATTTTTTTACCAATTACTGCTAATATTTACTAATTATTGCTAAGTATTACTAATTACTGCTAATTATCGCTAATTACTACTAATGACCACTTAATATTACAAATTTTTATTAGTTTATAACAATTTTTACTAATTACAGCTAATTTTTACTAATTATCCCTAATTTATAATAATTACAACTCTTTTTTTGCTAATTATCACTAATTATTACTAATTACCACTAGTTGTTACTATTTACCACTAATTGTTACTATTACTTACTATTTGTTACTATTTTTTATCAATTGTTACTATTTGTTACTATTTATTACCAATTCTTACTAATTATTACTAATTATTACTATTTCTTATTTCTTATTATTAATTATTACTAATTTTTTCTAATAATCACTAATAATTACTAAGTATTCCAAATTATTATTAATTATTACTAATTATTACTAATTATTATTAATTATTACTAATTATTAACATTTATTACTATTTATTCTAAATTATTCCTAATTATTTCTAATTATGAAAATCTATTACTAACTATTACTAATTAATACTATTTTTTTACTATTTATTTCTATTTATAACTACTTATTGCATGTTATTACTATTTACAGATAATTACTGCTAATTACTGCTAATTACTGCTAATTACTGCTAATTATCACTAAATACCTTTAATTACCTGTAATTATTCCTAATTTTTACTAATTACAACTAATTACTTCAAATTACTGCTATATTACTACTAATTACCGATAATTACCCCCAATTACTGCTAATTATTCCAAATTTTTACTAATTACTACTGATAAATTCTAATTACAGCTAATTATTCTAATTTCTTACTAATTAGTGCTAATTACCAAAAATTACCGCTAATTACCGCTATTAATTCCTAATTATTATTAATTTTTACTTATAATTACTATTTACTACTATTTGTTTTTAATTATTACTATTCATTACTATTTATTTCTATTTATTACTATTTATTAATATTTATTACTATTTTTTATTATTTTTTACTATTTATTACTAATTATTAATAATTATCACTAATTATTTTTATTTATTACTATTTATTACTATTTATTACTATTTACCGCTATTTGCTTCTAATTACCGATAATTATTCCTAATTTTCACTAATTACCACTAATTATTCCTAATTATCACTAATTACCACTATTTATTCATATTTATTCCAATTTATTATTAATTATTACTAATTATTGGTAATCTTTACTACGTATTAATAATTTTTACAAATTATTTCTAATTATTACTAATTATTATTAATTATGACTAATTATTACTAATTGTTACTAATTATTACTAATTATTCCTATTTATTACAAATTATTCCTAATTATTCCTCATTATTACTAATCTTTCCTAATAATTCCTTATTATTCCTAATTATTCCTAATTAATCCTTATTATTCCTAATCCTTAATAATTATTCTAATCATTACTAATTATTCTTAATCATTATTAATCATTCCTAATTGTTCCAAAATCATAAAAATATATAAATTCTTCCAAATTCTTCCTAATTATTCTTAATTAATAATAATTATTCCTAATTCTTACTATTTATTACTAATTATTACTATTTATTACTAATTATTACTAATTGACAATAATTATAACTATTTTTTTTAATTATTTATATTTTTTATTAATTATTACTAATTTTTATTAACTTTGATTAATTAATAATAATAATAATTATTTTTTATTAATTGTTACAAATTTTTATTACTTATTACTATTTTTTATTAATTATTACTATTTTTTATTAATAATTGCCAATTATAATTAATTATTACTTACTACAACTAATTATTACTAATTATCACTAATTATTACTAATTATCACTAATTATTACTAATTAGCACTAATTTCTACTAATTATTACTCATTTTTACTATTTTTATCAATTATTTCAATTTTTTATTAGTTTTTATTAATTTTTATTAGTTATTACTAATTAACACTAATTATTACTAATTACCACTAATTATTACTAGTTACCTTTGATTTTTGTCTAATTACAACTAATTATTACAAATTATTACTAATTATTACTATTTTTTACTATTATTAACATTTTTCACTAATTAACATTATTTTTTATTAATGTATAACAATTTATTACTAATTTATATAAATAATTACCAGTTATTACTAATTTCCACTAATTACGACTAATTACTGCTAATTATTACTAATTATCACTAATTATATTTTTTTAATAATTATAGAAAATTACTAATAATTACAACAAATTATTACTAATTATAGAAAATTAAAATAAATTATTGAAAATTAAAACATTTTAATTATAATTAAAAACATTAATACAAATTAGAACAAAATATTTCTAACAAAAATTAATGGAAAAAACTAGTTAATTTTATTTAAATCTAATTAAAACTAATCAATAATAATTATTACTAATATCAAATAAAATAAATAAAATAAATAAAATAAAAAATAAAAAATAAAGAAAATAAATACCTTGAAATTGATTCTTTCAGCGAATTTTATACTTGAAAGTTGATCCCTTGTAACGTTTGAAACTCTAAAATTTTAAACTAAAAAATATCAGAGTAGAGAGGGCTAGAGAAGTTGTGGATGGAAAAAATCAGAGGGGGGTATACATAAGTTAGATCTTTTACGATGTGATTATTTACAACGGGACTCTCGTTACAAATAGTTAAGCTATTATTAATTTAGGCGGTGGTAAAAAATAGTATTTGCAACGAGTCCGGTCGTAAATACTAACCCACCGACACATTATTTGCGATAGGGGTGGTTCCTCGTTCCAAATAATCTTCCCGCACTTTGGAGCATATGTCGTGCCAAAGGTATTTGTGACGGGCTGTTGCAAATACCTCTTTCTCATCGACTATTTGTAGGAGGTCAAAATTCCTATCACGAATAGTATATTTTGACGGACTATTTGTGAGGTGTCTTATTCCCATCGCACATAGCCAATTGCAAAAAGCCGAAATTTCCGTAGTGGATGAGAACCCGGAAGTGCTATGAAAATATTCTTAAATATAAGTTATATATCCGGATGATATCATTTAAAGGGACACAAATGATACAAGTTATCAGGGGTGGAGACTCATAGGACTTTGAGACAACTTCTCATGATGTACACCATTAGTAATATTCAGTGCGATATTATAAGAATAGGAACCGCCAGTAAGAAATCCACATTTATATGTGTCATTGGATGTTCCTATCTACGGATGTGTGTATTGGTCTTTAGACTTTCAGATTATTATTAATGAGTATTATGAGTCGCGTTCTTTGATGTATTGATAAAAACCGTGATGACAGAAGATTGTGATGAGGTAGGATACGTTGAGTGCGTCACGAGTAATATTTCATTAATGAATAATGCGAAAAAATATTTATCTCTCAAATTCTTTAATGAAAGTTAATATCTCAGACCCTTTGATGGAAATGATATATCCTAAATAAATTAATGTCCATAGTGTTCTATAGGCAAGTTCTATTTCTAAAAATTCAAAGAAAGAGACATCAAACACATTGGTTGATGGCATCCGCATGCAACCTGCTTGATTTGAGAGATTGTGCTAAAATGATTATATTACATAGTAATCATTTGAATGAGGTATTATATCATTGCGACGCTAACTTATTTCTCTATAGGTGCTTTGGTGTATCGCTAGATGCTAACCTTAGATTTTAGGCTGCTTCACCTATTTCCACTGAGAAATAGGCATATAGGGTCACACATTAAGTGTATCCAGAATCTCATTTAAATAATATATTATTATTTATTATTTAACAAGTTGAATAAATATTAATTCTGTATATTATTTAATAATTATTCATGTATAATTTATCTCATTTATTCTGTCACCAGTTATCCAAGAGAATATAATTTAGAAAAATATTTAATAAATATTTATTTTCTATTTAGTGAATATAATATTTATTTATTTATTGGTGAATAACGAAGTGATATTTATTTAAAAAATAAATAGTAATTATTCAAGTCCTAATAAATATTAAGGAATGAGAGACTGAGTTTTTAAGTCGGACACTACTAGAGAAACAGGTTTTCACAGCGCCACCCATTAACAATGCTCACTACTGTAGATATGACCTTTAAAAGCACACAAAAGGGACTTTACAATGCTAAAAAAGTGCTGATAATCAAAGATTTATTAAAAAGGGGGTCCCTTTTATCAATACCAAAAAAACCTTGATAAAAGTAAAAAAAATTAGTTTTTAAAAAGATTTTTTCCCTATAAATTCAGAGGGAGGACCAACTCCCCTTTTATCAGCACCCGACCCCCCCCTTTAACCACTCTTATCTAGCCTCCCCCACCCCCTTTAACAACGCTAGGAACCCACCCCCTTTAATAATTCTATGCACTGCCTAACTCATCCAAGAGCACCCCTGCCTTTGGTGAGTTTTGAACCTGAGACTCCCCCCTCATAATCTCTCACCTTTTCCACTCACCTATATTTTTTTGTTCTTTATTTTATGATATATCTATATATTTATATATATTTTGTTACATGTTTTTATCTATATATATATAAATACATATATAAAATATATTTTTTGTGTGTATGTGTGTTTATAAATACATATATACATACATACATACATATATATATTTATATATGTGTGCATCTATAAATAAAATTATACATATTTATATTTATTTTCATATATTATATATTACTATTTATATACATACATATATACATTAATTGTATATGTATATAAATATTCATTCATTTTTATTTTAAATAAATTGGATATTATTTTTTATCTAAATAAGTTTTATATATTGAGAAATATATTTTATATGTAAATATGTTTAATTATTTATTTATAAAATAAAATTTTTATGTGTGAATATATAAAAAATATGTATATATTTTTATATATTTGATTATAAATAACATTACATTATGAAAAATGATAAAATTTAAAAACCATAATATCAATATTAATGTAATCCCTAGGAATAAATTTCATCCCCTTTGAAAACGGGCAAAAAGACCCCCTTAAACAAGGTTGAAATTCCATTGAATGTTCAAAAATTGTAGTGCGTTGAGTAAAAACTCAGTTTTGGAGGCCTTATAGGCCTTCTTTGGTCTCAAAAAATGTGATAGACAAATATCCTTTATTATAACCATGTAGATCTCATCGTAGGCTTCGATTTGATATTTAGTAGAGCCGAAACATACACCCGTATCAAAAGTTATGGTCGTTTGAAGTTCAGGTTATGTTTTCAAATAATTTTAGATATTTTATTGATTTTATTGATTTTTTTATCTTCAAATTGTTATCAAATGACTATTACTGAATAATAATTAACAAATTATTAATTAAGAATAGTTTTTAATTATTTTATAATTCATTTTCTCTAAATATCTTATATATTATGTGTAAATGCCTATTTACCCATATCTAAAACATTTTTTAGAATATATATTATATTTATATCAATATAAATATATAAAGGGGAAGGTTTATCAGTGAAAAAAAGTGCTGATAAATGGGGACTTTTAACAGCACATTTTTTAGTGCTGATAAAGGTGACCCTTTATCATCACTTTTGTTAGCATTGTTAAAGAGTAGCGCTGTGAAAACCCATTTTTATGGTAGTGGAAAAAATGCTGATAAAGGGGGTACTATTATTAGCAATGATAAAAGATGCTTTTAATAGCGCAGTTAAAAGTACCTCTTTATTAGTGTTTTTTAGTGATGATAATAATACCCTATTTATCATCAATTTTATAGCATTGTTAAAGGGGCCCCCTTTATCAGTGCTTTTTTAGTAGTGCTAATAAAGGGGGATCTTTATTAATGTTTTTTTAATTGCACTGATGGAGGGTATATTTAAAAAAACATTTCATTAAAAATATATTAATATATAAATATATTTATATTGAAATAAATATAATATATATTTTTTAAATATGTTTTAGATAAGTTAAATAGGCATTTACACATAATATATAAGATATTTTGTGAAATGGATTATAAAATAATTAATTTTTTAATTAATAAATTGTTAATTATTATTTAGAAATAGTCATTTAATAACGATCTGAAGATAAAAAAAATAAAAAAATAAAAAAATATATAAAATAATTTGAAAACACAACTTGAACTCCAAACAACCATAACTATTGATCTGGGTGTCCATTTGAGCTCTACCACATATCAAATATGAAACCTCCGATGAGCGCTATGCACTCATGATAGAGGGGAACCCTATGTAAAAATTTTTCAGGCCAAAAAATAACCATAAGGCCTCTAATTATTTTTAGTCAAGGTACCCCAATTTTTTAACATTTGATGGAATTTCAACCTCATTTAAGGGGGTATTTTTTCTTGTTTCCAATGGGGAAAAAATTTATTCTTAGTTATTATATTCATATTACGATTATGGTTTTAAAATTTTATCATTTTTCATAATGTATTGTTAGGGAATTTAATCAGTCGTTATATGTGTTCGGATTGAAGAACATGGGTGGTTTTTCACAATATTTGTATGAGAATATGCATTGAAGTTGGTGTTTCTCAGAATCTTGTTTAGTATGTGTTACTATCAGTTGACAATGAATTATGTTATAAGAAACTTGTTTACTTTGAGAAGTGGGTTGATTATTATTTGTCATGCCAACACCTTGGTAATCTGATGGCAACGTGGAGGCGCAAGACCCCATGCTGGGTTTAGAAGATGACTAAGGTGGGGTTATGTTCTAGTGGAAGTGCTAAAATTGTGAGTAGGATATAGGTAGGAAGGAGTTTCATGTGGGTTCTCCCTGAATTATTCTTCTTCAGAGGAATCTGATCAACTTGGTTTGGATGAATCTACAAAAGTGGATCCCATCTAGAAAGAGGTTTTTATAAGACAGATAGATCCAAAAGTTGTGGATGTGTTTAGCTGGTTGAAGAAATATTTGGAAGTTCCAGAGGTGCATGATGTGATTGGTTCAAGGGTAGAGGGTTTGGGTGGCCCGTGTCCTCTTGTTCAACCAAAAAAACTTCCTATGTATAGCCTCTAATAGATGAAAAATGAATAAAATTTAAGGAGGGGTTATTGGGGACATGGTCTAGGTGTCCTAAACCCAACTCGATGAAATAAGTGGATATGCATCTGATAATGGGAAAAGGTTCAACGAAATTCAGGGTTTTGGGTATGCAAGTGATAAGTGAAAATGAGAATGTTTATAATGAGTTCGATTTAAGGAAGGTCTGGCCAATGATAAAATTGGGCAATCACTTTGAAGGATTAGATATGGAAGGGTTGGTTTTACATCAACCTGAACTATCCCAGTTCGAGGCTTCCTTTTAAGGAAAATGAATCAACAAGACAAAGACAAGTGATAGAAACACTAACATCTTCTCAGATGATAATGAGTAGTAAAAACATGGTATAGAGGTCCATAATTTAATTAGGAAGAATGGGTGGAAAGAGTACAATGATTAAATAATTTTCATCCTTCTCAAGAAACAGAAATCCAAAGGTTGAAAAGATTATTACCACCTACCTAAACCGATGGAGACAAGGTCTGCTTCAAAAGATAGAACTAAGGATAAGAACTTAGAACCTAATGAGGATAATGTTTAAATGGTGAATACATCAATTTAGGGTGGAACACAAGTGATTGTAAGTTATACTTCCATAGTTCAAGAGGTCGACGATGGGATAAGAGAATCAAATAAAACCCAAGATACCTAAGTAGAGGCAAAGTGTCAAAATGAGAACACCACAAATAGAGATTATCTCGCTGAGGATGGATAGTATAGGGAGGCACACAATGAGGATCCAAATAATTTCAAGACATAGAATATCCTCCTTCACTTGGGGGAAGAAATGTTAGAGGAATATTTTTGGGTTAATGCCTCGCTAGAGAATGATGACAATATAGTGTAACGACTATTACTTGTGAACACAAACAAGGAGAAAACAGAATGGATCAATAAACAAGTCCATATTCTGGTAAAAGGTTTCAATGTAGGGAAAATAAAAATGGAGAAGTACATTAAAACATGGGACAAGATGACTTATTGGTTCGAAGACCTTATCAAGGATGATCCAACTAGATTAGGTGCAAATTAGTTTATAATGGATCATATATTTCGTATGGTATTTGATGTTTTGTTTTCTGTATTTCTTGGGTTCTCACTTTTCCCTTAAAAGTGTTTAGAAAATAAAAAAGGCAATTTTCAGTCAGTATATAATATGTTTATATATATATAAATATATTTGTGTCTATATTGAAAAACATATATACATTTATCTACATATTCTTATATATGTATATAAATATAAATATATAATATATGAATATAAATATAAATATGTATAATTATATTTATAGATTCACACATATATATAAATTTATATATGTATGTATGTATTTATAAACACACATACACATAAAAAACATATTTTATATATGTATTTATATATACATGAATAAAAAATGAAATGAAATATATATATTTTTATAGATATATTATAAAATAATGAATAAAACAGAATAAGTGAGTGAAAATGTGTGGGATTATGAGGGATATGTCTCAGTTTCAAAACTCACTAAAGGAAAGGGCGCGCGCGGGCAGGTGAGGCAGTTCCTAGAATTTTTAGAGGGTGGGGGAGTTCTTAGAATTGTTAAATGGGATGGGGGAGGCTAGAAAAGTGTTGTTAGAGGGGTGGGGGGGGGGCATTGATAAAATGGGGTTGGTCATCCCTCTGAATTTTCAGAAAGAAATTCTTTTAAAAAATTAATTTTTCTGAATTTTATCAGCTTTTTTTAGCACTGATAAAAGACCCCTTTTATCAGTGTTTTTTAGCATTGATAAAATGGTCCTTTATCATCATTTTTTAGTACTGATAAAAGGGACCCCCATTTAATAGTTCTTCGATTTTCAGTGTTTTTTAGCACTATAAATTTCCTTTTTGTGCTCATTTGAAGGTCATATCGAAAATAGTGCAGTGATAAATAATAAATAATGAATATTATTTAATTGAATAACATTTAATAGTATTTTAAATATAATAACATGTTGAAAAATAATAATATTTATATTATTATTTGACATGGGGTCTCGTAAATATTAAATAAATAATAAAGGGCACCTGTACTATTATTTTTGTTTAACCTTAAAAATATATAAACCCATTAATATTATTTTCTAAATAATAAAATTCATTGGTATTGGTTGGGAACAATAGAATTAGAGAATTCTCTCAAGACTTAGAGATCTCCCTTATTACAGAATGCTCCCAAGAATGGAGATCAATCTTCCTCAACCAGATCGAGGAGAATGCTTTGGAAGTAGTTCTCGAAGCGATCAATGGCGGATGATGCAAGTGCAATGATCTACCATGATAGAACCTAGAGGTTCATTCGATGATGTGGAATGTGTATGGATCAACAGTAAAGAGAATATACACTAGATTAATTCAAAAAAATTATGGAGAAACGAAGATCTATTTCCAGATCCATCAATTAAGAAAGAATTTTATTAAAGTAATTATTAATTAATTAAATTGATTATAAATAATATCTGACGATCCTAACTCTGGTTCGGGCATGATTTATATTATTCTTGTGTGTGTTAATAAAGTTGATAAGATGTTACAGCCTCATACGACACCCTCAATTTTAATTTAAAATTAAAAAAGTTAAAATATTATTTATAGTTAATTTTAAAACTTAAAATAAAATTCTACTGACCAAAATATGACACTGGTGATCACCTCTAATCTCTCCAGTGACAAGATCATTGTATATAGTCCTATAAATGTCTAAATCCATAATATTGGGTTGTTTTAATGCCTATATGAGTATAAAATAAATAGTTTACATTTAATGTTATATAAATTATTATAAAAAAGTACTTACCAAATGTTGCTGATGCGTACTAAATGCATGAATAGAAGCTCTATGCGTCAGCTCCATTCTCCCCCAGTTATGTCGTCCTAATGATTATCTCCTCTAAAAATTATCTCCCATAAAATATGAAAATAATATATCCCAAACATGAGATGATATGTAATATGTTCAATGGGAGCAACAAGACTGATCAGAATCTGTGACTCCCACTTTCTACATTGATGTACTCCTTAAATTGTGAAAACATTGACTGCAATAGTTATATATACAACCCTCCCATTCCTCCGAGATAGAGTTCCTCATACAATCATTGATGATATACCATAAACCCTACAAATAATTAATAATATCAAGTTATTAATTAAATAAATTTCAAAATAACAATTCTTTATTTACATACCATCCAATGATCGGACAAGTGGTGCTGAACATCAATGGGAATTTTATCTCATGTAACCCATGCTCAGGAAAAATAATTTCGCAATATAACACTTCCTTATCGAACTGATATATGTGAAAATATATGAAAAAAGAGAACAAATAATCAAATAATTAGTATGAAAATAAATTGATGGAAATTAATGAAAACTAACTAAAATACACAACTGAACATACCTCTTTATGCGTGGATCGAAATGAAGACATGGACATCGATTGGGGATATGGGTATGAATCATCAATCTCACAAGACCGAGACTCCTCCAAGTCATCACTAAACCACCAATAGTATGAGGGTCAAATTATGTACCATTAGGCTCATCATCAGGTAGTAGAACATCATCCAAAACATTAATTATATCAGATAAACATTCACTAGCTATTTGAAACATGAAATTAATATTATAAAAAAATACTAAAAAATGTATTATATATGGATATATATTATTTATGATTATAAAAAATATTTAATTATGTCAATATTCATCCTCATATTTGTATATGATGGTGTTAATATCTTCATATTCCTCCTCAGTATCATGAATTTACATGAGAGTTTAATCTTAATCATCTCTTACTATTTCAAATCCACTTGTCACATAAACAACATCATCACCTCTATAAACCCATAACTATGGGGTGTTATCATCTATATTAATGTATCTTCATGGAAAATATGGATTTGGAGTTGTATCTTAAAAAATCTCAATTCCCTTCCCTTCAAAAAAACAACATTAACTTTGAATAAATTGATTTTTAGGAGATTTCATTTTTATTACGCTTAACTAATCACTCAAATCTCTTGAGGTCGCTCAATAATTTGCATAATAAATTTGATGTTCTTGACAATCCAATAAAAATGGATCATTTACTGTAAAAATAATTTTATATTTAATATCAATGATTCCATGACATGGATGAACACACATGCCTCTATCAGCATCCATCCAATGACATTTAAACATTGTTATGTAATTCTGTCCCAAATAATATAGTTCAATTATTTCATCCAACATGATGTAAAAGTCAACTTGAATTTCTTTATAATGATATACTCTCAAGAAAACAACATTATTCATTGTTTTTTTGATTCCCCTTATGCACATGTATGAAATAAAAAACCATTCGCCACATATAAATTATAATATTTACCTATTTTGGATGGTGGGTTACCCAATACACACAACCAGTTATCAATTTTATCAGAATGTTGAGATACCTGAAAATTTGAAAAACAATTATCAATATAACAAGTGATAAATTTATTTCATATTTTAAACCATAAACAATTTACTTTAATAGTTTTTGAAACCAGTAGGAAAAATTATTTTTCTGGCGTTCTTCAAGAGAAACTACTGTAATTGTGGAAACTATTTCTTGATATGATTATCAAATAATATAAAAATAATATAATATTAATTCACTCAAAAAATATATACTAAATGATATGGGAACTCATAATACAAATGATGTAATTTCTTCACAATTTAGAAGAACATATATATGATCCCTATGATGCTCATCATCCGAAATCCATCATTAATGAACTACACCAAAGCCAAGTTAGGAATGATTAAAAATTGATAATTGATTTCTTATTTCATCATCAAAAGTTCCTTCATTATAGCCCATTAGGTTATGTTTTGAGGGATATTCAGATTGAAAATAATGAGAACAAAATAAAGAAATTTCCTCCTACAAAATTTGATTTTGTAATTGATCCTTCAAATAATTTTTTGTTATATATATTTATCTTCAATTTATACATGGGTACATCCATCAAAACTTTACTAGAACTCAACATATTTGTTTAGGTGGAAAATGTAATGTCAAAATTTCCATTGAATCAATAAATCTAGTGATATTTTTTTTCTAATTTACATAAAATTAAAACAATATCTTCTTGAAGTCTATTTAGTGTATCGTAGTTTGTTGTTTCTACACAAATTTATCAGAAAAATATGATATTTCCTTTAGTGCATCCTAAATAATATAAATAAAAAAACCTCTAAATCCAATTGACAGAAGTATTTCCATTATAATATGACAATAATGACTTTTTAATCCTGTAATATGACAATTTTTGAAACATCTAGACAAATCAGAAGCATAACCATACAGAAGAATCAAATTTTCAATCCATTGAAAAAACAACGAATGATTTTTTTGGAAACTGTATAATCCACTTTTGGATTCATCAACTTCTTTAATCTGACATTTTTAAATAGTTCATGTTCTATTCACCTTTAAATTTGGGCAAGATCTAATACCGCCTTTACAATATATTTGATCTTACAAGGTGTGTCCAAAACTATATAAAATATATTACTAAAATAGTTCTTCTCAATATTCATGACATCTAACATGTGACAGACCAAAAAATCAGACCAATATAGAATATCCCAAAAATTACCCTTTTTATGAAATTGTGTTCTTACCCAAAGTCATCTATTTTCTATTAGTTTATAGTTTGTCCTAATCTAATGGGAGGTAATTAAGAGACAATTTATTTTAACTCAATACCTGAGATCATTGTTGTAGGTTCATTTCTTTTAATTGTACCTCTTATAAAATGTTTTTTGTTCCTCTAAAAAGGATGATTGGTTAGAAGAAATATGTGATGATAGTCGAAAAAAGGTTTTTATTCCACTAATGAGTATAAATGCTTTACTATCTCTCATACAATACATACATGATTTTGGACCATGTGTACTCCAGTCAGATAATATTCTATATGCTGGTAAGTCACTAATTATCCAAATCAATATATATTTCATTAAGAAATTTTATTTCATAATAGACTTATATGTACTGATACCATTACCCTATAATATATTTAAATAATCAATTAATTAATTCAAATTAAAATCAATATTATTTTTTGGATGTCCTAGAATTAATAAGGTCAAAAATATATATGGATCATTTATCAACATACAAGGACGTAATTTTATGTAGTTATAAATATAGTTCAACAAAAATATTGACTACCATAAAAACCAAATGGACAAAAAAACATCAGTAAAAATACCCAATCACAGATTTTGAGATTATAAAGAAAAATATGGATATACTTGATGAATGTGTTTTCATGAACCCCCAACTTTAAGATGATTTAACCTTTTATGGGTTGAAATATTGGTTTTGTTCCATGACATAAATGAAATTGTGTTCTGAGACATAAATAAACACTGCAAACTAGGTATAAGTAGGAGATACCTTAACTATTTTATAAGAATCAATCCAGACTTCCCTAGTTGAGCCTCTTTGTACCTTGATTGTTTACATGTAGGAAAACTAACTAATGATTCATTTTCACCATAATATAAGATGCAATAATTTGAACAGGCATCAATCTTCTGATAACCAAGACCCAAATAACAAACTAGTCCCTTTCACTCATATAAATTTATAGGAAACACATTTCCTTCAGGTAACAGTGATTTAAACAAAGAGAATATCTAATCAAAACAACTATTTTACATTCCATTATATGATTTAATAGCTATAATTTTACAACCGCTTCAAATTTTTTTATCTTGAAAACATTATATAAGAAATCCTTAGTAGACTTCAACAACTCATAAAATTGTGATGGTTCTAACTCAAGAGTTAAATCGATATCATCCCAAGTTTCAGTTTGTTAAAAAGATGGACCAGCCACATCATGTACTCAATTTCTTAATTGTGATGGATCTGGAACCAAATTATTAGTATCTTCTCCAGAACATCATTCACTATGTTGATACCAAAAAACATAATCTTTTTGAAAACCAAAATGCAATAGATGACACCCAACATTTTCAAATGTGTCAAACCTCTTCAGATCACATTTATTATATGGACACTTAATTACCCCTTCTGAAAAAAAATTCTAGTTTTGAAGAGAAAAATTAATAAAAAGCTTCAAAACCCTCAATATATACAAGATTTCTACCAGAATTATTTGGAATCCTATAATGATTTATCCAATTTTGACCATGTAATAAAGAATATTGTCGACTGCCTTATTCCATATTTTCTCTAAAAAATAAAAAACTTAATAATTTTTTATAATTAATTTGGTATAATAAAAATAGGATCCAAAAAAGTGAAAAAAATTAAAAAATTATAATTGAATTGTAAATATAATAAATTTTATCTATTTACCGAATTTTTTCACTAATTACCGTTGATTTTAAATAATTACCACTAATTATTACTAATTATTACTAATTATTACTAATACTTACTAATTATTACAAATTATTACAAATTATCACTAATTATCACTAATTATTACTAATTATCACTAATTATTACTAATTATCACTAATTATTACTAATTATCCTTAATTATAAGTAATTATTTCAAATCATTACTAATTATGACTAATTATTACTAATTAATGTAAATTATTACTAATTAACACTAATTACTAATAATTACCATTAATTATTACATATTATTACTAATTATTACTAATTACTAGTAATTATGACTAATTACAACTAATTACTACAAATTACCACTAATTATTACTAATTACCACTAGTTATTAGTAATTATCACCAATTATAACAAATTATCACAAATTATCACAAATTATTACTAATTATGCATAATTATTAATAATTATTAGAAATAATTACTAATTATTACCAATTAATGCTAATTATTACTAATTAATTCTAATCAATACTAATTACTGTTATTTTTTACTAATTATCTCTAATTATTAATTATTAAAATTAATTATTACTAATTACCACTAATTATTACTAATTATTACTAATTAACGCTAATTAATACTAATTACCATTAATTATTACAAACTATAGTTAATTATTACAAATTATTTCAAATTATTAATAATTATTACTAATTAACACTAATTTTAAATAATTACCACTAATTATAACTAATTATTACTAATTATTACTAATTACTACTAATCATTACTAATGATTACAAATTAATACTAATTACCACTTATTATTATTATTAATTATTACTAATTATCACTATTATTACTAATTATTAATAATTATCACTAATTATTACTAATTATTACTAAACATCACTAATTATCACTAATTATTACTAATTATCACTAATTATTTCTAATTATCACTAATTATTAGTAATTATCACTAATCACCACTAATTATTAGTAATTATTACTAATTATGACTAATTATTACTAATTAACACTAATTATTACTAATTAACGCTGATTAATACAAATTACCATTAATTATTATTAATTATTACTTATTATTACTAATCACTACTCATTATTACTAATTACCACTAATTATTACTAATTACCACTAACTATGACTAATTATCACTAATTCTTACCAATTATCACTAATTAATACCAATTATTACTGATTATCACTAATTATAACTAATTAGTACTCATTATTTCTAATTGTTACTAATTCTTACTAACTCGTACTATTTAACGCTAATTAATACTAATTATTGTTAATTTTTACTAATTATTGCTAATTATCACGAATTACCGTTAATTATTACTAATTATTACTAGTTATCACTAATTTTTACTAATTATCACTAATTATTACCAATTATCACTAATTATGACTAATTATCACCAATTATTACTAATTATCACTAATTATCACCAATTATCACTAATTATCACTAATTATCACTAATTTCACTAATCATCACTAATAATCACTAATCATTACTAATTATTATTTATTACCACTAATTATTACTAATTACCACTAATTGTTACTAATTACCACAAATTATTACAAATTATTACTAATTATCACTAATTATCGCTATTTTTTAATTATCACTAATTGTTACTAATTATCCCTAATTATCACAAATTATCACAAATTATCACAAATTATCATAAATTATCACTAATTATGACTAATTATGACTAATTATCACTAATTATTAATAATTATTTCAAATTATGACTACTTATTAATAATTAACACTAATTATCATTAATTATTACTAATTATTACTAATTACCACTAATTATTACTAATTATCACTTATTATTACTAATTACCACTAATTATTACTAATTACCACTAATTATTACTAATTACCACTAATTATTACTAATTATTACTAATTATTATAAATTATCACTAATTATCACTAATTATTACTAATTATTACCAATTATTACCAATTATTACTAATTATTACTAATTATTACTAGTAAACGCTACTCCTTACTAATTAATGCCAATTATTACTAGTTATCATTAATTTTTACTAATTATTACTCATTAACATTAATTATCACTAATTACCACTAATTATTATTAATTATTCCTAATTATCACTAATTATGACTAATTACTACTAATTATCACTAATTATCAGTAATTATCACTAATTATCACTAATTATCACAAATTATCACAAATTATCACTAATTATCAATAATTATCACTAATTAATAGATATTAAGTCTAATTATTACTAATTAATGCTAATTAATTCTAATTAACATTAATTTTTACTAATTACCACTAATTTTTACTAACTACCGGTAATTTTTACAAATTGTTTCTATTTCTTACTAATTAGGACTATTTTTTACTAATTACTACTAATCATTACTAATTACCATTAATTATTACTAATTACTGCTAATTTTTACTAATTATTGCTAAATTTTAATAATTATATTGACTTATCGTTAATTTTCACTAATTAACTCTAATTAATACCATTTACCACATTTGTTTTTATTAATTTCCATTAATTATTAATAATTAATGCTATTTTTACCAATCCGTGCTAATTTTACTAAATATTGGTTATTATTACAAATTACTACTAATTACTACTAATTAATGCTAATTATTACTTAAAACTATTAATTACTACTTATTATTACTATTTTTTATTAATTTATAAAATTTTTATACTAATTAATGGTAATTTTGAATAATTATTTTGATTTATCGCTATTTTTTACTAATTACCACTAATTAATACAAATTACCACTTTTTTACTCATTACCATTAATTATTACTAATCACCTCAAATTAAAACTAATTACTGCAAATTAAAACTATTTACTTTTTAATTACAAACATTACTACTAATTAAAACTAAATATTACTAATTCAAAATAACTACTATTAAATATAAATAATAACTTATAATTATACATAATTACTTATAATTACAAATAATTACTTCCAATTGACTCTAATCCCTAATAATTAATAATATTAAAATCAAATAAAAAATAAAATAAATAAATGAAAAATTTAAAACATTACATAAATACTCAAAAAATGAAGCTTTTGAGCACTGTAAACTTCAAAATCTCCTTCCTTGTAAAAAATTATACTTCTACATGAAGGTGGAAAAATTGAAGGAAGGAGAGGTGAATGGGGAGAAAATATTCAAAGGGGGGAGGGGTATATAGGTTAGATTAGTAGCGATGAGACTATTTGTGATGGGACCCATCACAAATAGTTTCCGCAATAAATGATTGAGGTGGCGGTAAAAAACTAATTGCGACGGGACCTCTCGCAAATACTCACCTACTGACAGATTATTTGCGATGGGTGAATGATCTCGTCACAAATGATCATTCTTGTGTTTTGGCGGAAAGGTGCGCCCATAGTATTTACGATGGGTTTGTTTACCCATCTCAAATACATGTTTATTAAATAGTATTTATGATGAGATTAGAATCCCATCGCAAATAGTTCCTTTCTGAGGACTATTTGCAAAGGGCCGAGAGACCGTCGCAAATGACCCATTGCAAAAGGTCATTTTTCCCGTAGTGAAACCATGTTATATCAGTAGGTATGGTGCCCCTACCATATCATTCCACAGTGGTCATAATGAGAAATCACATACAAGCAAGCATCACTTCCCAACTACATCATCATAAGAGGTCATAAAATCCCTATCCTGGGGTAGCTCATAAGAAGAAAAAACATCCCCCATCCTAAGACACATCATAAGCTAGGTAATTACATCCAATAGGAAACTATTGACATTTAGGCATCTCATCTTCTTCCTTGGAAGTATCATACTATGGGTAGTAAGTCTATTAGAAAAAACCCCTAGGAGTATTTTTGGGTTGTATTTTTGAAAAATCCAAGGGAGTTAGGTCCAAAGATGTTTAAGGAGACAAAAGGTCTTGATACCATGAATTTTGGAGGTTTTTAAAAGAAGCTGGAGAAATATGTTGCATTTTTTTCTATAAGATAGAAATCATGTCATAGCTATATGAGTCACACTGCAATAGGTCTCACATCAGATTAAAATTTTTTAGATGAAAGAGTGAGTTGCACCATTGGGAAAGTAAATATTCTATGATGGAACAATGGAATATTAATTCAAAACCTACATTATATTATTTTGAGGTTTTGTAGTAATATCTCAATCTTATAAAAGATTAACTAATATCATATCTCACCATAATGAGTTATGCCATACTAAAAATGACAACCTGATCTAGAGGTCAATATTATGAACAATGATTCATGCCATGAAGGTGTCCCTACAGTGGTTTAGTGCAACAATGTCAGGTGTTGAAAGGAAAATCACGCCACAATGGGTATATTTGCTATATGATTTAGTTGGAGTAGATTTTTGGTGACCAACCTAGAATATGGAGACTATTCCATGGAAGGGGGTTTGCACTATATATTGTTGGTCAAATATATTTTCCTAAAATATCACCACACCACAAAAGTATGATTTCAATCCATGAATATCAAAGGAGAATAGATTTGTGTTGTGAAGGAAGTGTTCATGCTATAGTAGTGTTAAAATTGGAAGTAACTTGAATATGTGTTTTTAAGTGAGGAAAGGCATTGTGTTGTGACGATGGATGTCACACATGAATCATATCGAGTCAAATAAAATATATAGAATTAAAACTTCTTATATTTTAAAGATTTTATGTAACTTAAATTATGGAAATATTTAATCCAAATTAAAGGTATATTTTATATGAATTTTTTCATCTTAATCATATTGAATTAAAGGAAAATTCAAGGGGAAAATTGGAGATTCTCCCAAGGTAAAAGATATATATTTCTCAATAAAATATTGAAGGAGGATCATGGATTCACAAAGAGTTATAATTCTAAATCATGTTGGAAATAAATAGAGAATAAATTGGGAGAATCAAGTAGTCTATCTCACTGGAAGATCAAGGAATTTCATTATATGGATGGAGGAGCCAATTGATACATCATTGATAGTGTAATCTCATTCTTGGTTTATGAAGATCTAGTTGTTTTCTCTTGGAGGGACAGTGAGCTTCCTAAGTGACTGAGGTTCACGGTCTCTCTACTTTTTAAGGGTTATAAACCTAGGGTGGTTAATATTACTAATCTAAATTATAAAGACTCAAGTAGTTTACTTAGTGATTTTGGTGTATCAATACATCTCCATTGTTTTCTCCTTTGATTATCTTGGTTTGGGTGTACCAAGTAAAAATTTCTTTTGTCTCTCCTCACATTATTTATCTATTCATATTATTGTAAGGGAGAGAGGTTTTCCTACTAATAGTGTCACAAGATCACTAGTAAAGGTCATTTGAAGAATCCGACATTCCCTAATTCACCCTCAACCTATCAGGGAATCTACCTTGTTTGGGTCCAACAAGTGATATAAGAGTAGTAGTTCCTTGGTGAAATATATATTTTGGAATCCATGGAATAAATCATCAACCACAATGGAATTCCAATATTTAATGAAAATAATTTTTAGCCATGAAAGTATCAGATGCGACACAATTTCTAATCATTGGAAATGGATATCTAAATCATTTCCATACATGAGATCTCAGTCAGCATGGAAAGTGAAGCATTATCATAAAAATATCAAAGGGAGCTAGATGTTTATGCTAAAGGAGTTAACATGTTAGGGTGATATGTTTCTAACTCTATCAGACACAAAGGTGATGTCATGTAAATCCTCTCACATGATGTGGTAAAAATTACTCAAAATCACAGAAAACGATTCCATGGTACATGAAGCTAAATTATAGGTCCTATAGAGAAAGTATGAGGATTTGAGGATACAGTTGAATAAACATATTAATGAATTCTTTGATTATGTGAAAATTTTTAGGGAGGATATGTGAGAACTCAAATAAACCCTAGATGATATAAAAATTTTATAGTGGATCCTAATAATATTTGTAACTTTTTTTAATGTGAATGTCTCAATGAATGAATATAATGATCCAAAGGAAGTCACACTAGATAGTTTTATAACACCATAATTACATACGAGATGATGAAAAATGATAACTGGTCCTTAGAAAATGATATTTATCAAAATGTGTCATTCAAAGTAATAATGAAACTCACATTAAAGGATAATCTGAAATATTTGGGAGTTTATGAGGTTATGTATTTCCTTTCCTAAAATTCGAAAAAGGAAAAAGGAAAATTCAAATCCAAGTTTCTGCCCACTTGATTTCAATGTGGAAATTTTGGGTACTTTAATTAAAAATATCAAAATAATCTTAAAGAATAGAATAAAGATAAATCATTCACAATGAAATCATTAAAAGATGTGAAAGGCAAGAGGATTTTGCAACATAAGTTCTTTTAAAATAAAAAAATTTCTTTCAAAAGAGGGATCAATCTTAGACAATACAGAGTTAGAAGAAATTGAGGAATGTAAAAACCTCGATGAAGAAATCATTGTGGATATCATAGAAAACCCACAACCCAAGGATAAAAATGATGAAGATTATATTATTGAGGGAAGATTAGACTTAAAGGTTAAGCTAAAATCCAATATTAAGGAAATTTATGTTTGGAGGTCCAAAACAACAAAGACCAATGGTGTTTTTCATGATTCCAAACTATATATGTAGCAACAAGAAAAATATAAATATGATTTAAAGGTAGAAATTAAATTGGTAAAATATGGAAATATAGAAAACATAGAGAAGGATGTTGTGTATAAAATCAAAATTGAAGAACATTTCGAAATCATTGATAAATTGACTAGTATATTAAAGGACATATTAATAAAAGAGCATGAAGTAGAGATTCACAATTTAGGGTGAAAGATTGAGTTTCAAGAAATAATATTAACTCCCAACATGACATATGGAAATTGGAATATGAAGGATAAAAAATGTGGAGGTAAAACTTAGTGATCCAAATGAGAGTTTATAGTATTTACCATAAATGCATCGTTTAAAAAATAAAGACAAAACTATAGTGGGGATTAACCAAAATAAAAATGTAGTGGTGGTTGATGAAAAACCATAATCACCCACAACTTGGTGGAAGATCAACTTAGGAAAAATCTAAAAACACCCAAATGGATATTGGAAAATTGAAACATACATAAAAAATATACCAAAAATCTATTATTATTATTAAAAAAATACGTGAGATATCGAATACATGTGTACCATAGTAAAATGAGTCTTTAAGGCACAAGATAAAAAAATATATGAGCATAAATTCATACACATGTTATATTGTTAATGGATATTATTTTTGGTGTAAAGGTTATAGAAACAAAAATTTTAATTACTCCATAATCGAACAAAGGAGTATTTCAAAATAAATTCACAAAGGGAAATGTCAATAGATGAAAGTATCATCAAGTGGGATGAAAACCAAAAAACATTTTTTATCTCTATAATATGAGGTTTATCCAACAAAACCAGAGGAGGTACAAGTGTGTAATTCACCTGAAGAGGGGAATTATTAGACATTTTCAAAGAATTCAAGAGGTGGGAATGTGAATGTAACTGATATTTATTTGAAATAAATGAATCAATCTAGAGTGTACATCCTTAATAGTGGATGTACTTACCTTATAAAGGGAAATAAGGATCATGTCACAGGTATCAATTATGATAAATAAGGTATCATTAGTTTTGTAAAATGATAAATCCTTGAATATTATTAGCTCTAGGAAAGATAATTTATGAGGTGGAGGCATTAGGATCATGGATGTATTGATTGTTAAAGGACTTGGTCATAATCTACTAAGAGAAAGTAAATTATGGGAACCAAGGAATGATATTAATTTCACCAAGAAGGATATAATTTTATATGTAAGAGATAATATATTTTTAATTTAAGGTAATCACTTAAAGGGGAATCTCTACCTTATTGCTGGTGATAAATACATATGTTTTCTAACCAAGGAAGAGGAGAAAAAGTTGTGAAATAAAAGGCTTAACCACATGAGTAAAAATTATATGGAAGATTTGGGGGAATAATTATGGAGCTCATGATATCCCTAAACTCTCATTTGATCACACCTACACATGTGATACTAATAAAAAGGGAAAAATATTTAGAAGATTTATAAAATGAAGGATAAAAAGTCAATGGATTTTCTTGAGTTTCTACACGTTGATGTGTGTGGGCTAATATAACCTAAATCCATAGATAAAATAAAGTTTAATTTTTTATTCATTTATTATTATAGTATTATGACATAGCTAATAGTGATATCTTACAAATTTGAAGTATTAAAGTGTATTATACATTATTTTAGATTGAAAGAGGAGAGGTTTGGGGTAAAAACTTAGAAATTCAAGACTGATAGTGGCATAAAATATTTAAATAGTCAAGTGTTATAATATCTTGATAATCATGGTATATGGAACCAAGTTTTAGAGGTGATAAATCATTAACAAAATAGTATCATTGAGAGGAGGAACCATGTCATCAGTAACATTTAATAGGAAATACTCAATAAAAAATTACCACTGAAGATATATTGGAACAAAATATTTTTGAAATCAATTTAGATTTCAAATAGGTATTTTTTGTATCATTATTAATAGAAGACACCTTAATATATATGTTATGAGATAATATGACGTTGATATATTTTTAATTTTTTGGTTGTAAGTGATTTATACTCAACAAAGTGAAACATACAAGTTTTATATCATTTGGGCTTAAAGGTATATTTTTTGGACACTCATCCAATAGAAATTAATATAAATTCTTAAACTAAAGGCTTAGAAAATCATTGAAAGTCATGATTTCACTATGGTGGAAAATGTGTATATTTATCATCAAAATAACAATGAAATACCAAAATAAAGTCATGTTGAAATTTGAATCTCATGGGTGGCACATGAGGCTGAAGTTGATTCATAAGGGGATATAGATTATGAAGAAAATGTGGCATGTTCATAAGCTATTTGGAAATCAAGACAAGAGAATGAAGTCAATAAATATAATATCATTGATGACAAGAAGTCTCTAGTAAAAACTAATAGAATTAATTATCTTCAAAAAACATCATTCCTATATCAATTAGAGTCAAATAATTTTTAGGCAGCTACTAAGTATGGAAAATGGATAAATGTGATGAATTAAGAGCTTGATAAAATTGGGAAGAATCAAACATGTAAAATTATTCCATGGTTAGAAGAAAAATATGTTATTAGAACCAAGTAGGTATTATATATAAAACTCAATAATTATGTAAAGGTTAGTCAAAATAAAACACAATTTTTCTGCAAGTGGTATTACCAAACTGTGTTAATTGATATATAAGGGATGTTTACTCCGATGTAATGATGATATACAATCCAAATTTTCTTGGACATTGAATTTCAAATAAGATTCAAGGTATGTAAAATGGTTTTCAAGTAATTATTTCTCAAATTATTTCTTGAGTAAGATGTGAAAATTGAATAAAAAATGGTTTTCTTATCAATTAGTACTTGTTAGAAGTATTCTAGTTGAATAAGGCATTGTACAAGAATAATCAAGCATCAAGTGATTGGTATTATGGGCATGATCAACACTTGTGAATCCTAGGATTTCAGTATGGAGGGGTTGATTCTAATCTCTTTATAAAGAAGGAGACTGATGAAAGGATTTTGGTGATAATTTATTTATATGACATAATATTCGGTGTATTAAGTGAGTAAAAGTGAGAAAATATTGAAATATTTATATGGAATGAGTTTTCAATGTGTTTGATTAATGAGTTAACATTTTTTATTGGTTTATAGGTGACCCATGGAAGGCATGAAATTTTATTTTAGAATATAAATATTCCAATGAAGTACTCAATATATATTTAATGTAATATTCTTAGGTTATAAAAACACCAGTAGGTACCCATATGAAGTTGACAAGGGATGATAATGAAAAAAAAGGTCGATGCGACAGAATATAGGCAAATCATTTGGATACTATTTTACCTAAAAACTACATGACTTGACATTGTGTTTTATACTTTTCAAGTATAATGGTAAAAAATAAATCCTAAATAAATCCAATTACTAGTATTGAGAAATATATTAGGGTATGTCAAAATCATGCTGGATTACAGTGCAAGTTCAAAATATGATTTATTAGGATTTAGATATATATATCAGCCTAGTTTAGTTGATTATATCAAGACAACATTTGGTGGTTAATTTTATCTTGGAGTATTATGTATTTCTTTCCCATGAAAGAATCAATATTTAATTTCATTAAAAAAATGAGAAATATGAGTATCTTTTGAATAATCAATCACATAATAAATTACTATAGATGAAGTAATAAATTGAATATGCAAGATTTGATGTGAAATATACTATTTTGATCAAGTTTCATAGCTCTTCTTTTATCAATAATAGAAAAAATATTTTCCATCACTAAAGGACAAAGAAAATCAATAAGAATTATAAATTCATTAAGTATAAGGTTGAAAAAAGGATGATGAAGCTGTAGTATGTTTCAACTCAAAATCAAGTTGCGAACATCATGAAAAATTCACTACCCAATGATTTTTTTGAAAGGAAACAGTTGGCTCTTAGAGTATTACCTTATCTATCCAGATAGATGGTTTAGAGAAGGGACCCCACTCCCCAATATGATTATTTATTCATGGAAGGGTATGATAGTTATCATGAATTAATTTTTTACATTTCTAACCATATTTTATGATATTTAATATAAATTCACTTTGGGTTTATTGAACAATGTGGAGAAGTTTTCCTTTATTTGGAGAAGTCTTCAATGATTTGGGAATTGTTTTTCATTTTTTGGATAAGTTTTTCTTGATTTAGAGACATTGGATATGGTTGGAATGTTTTTTACTTGTTTAATAGAGTTATCCCATGCTAAAAATTTAAAAATGGGTATATTATTTGAATTTCTATTCTAGGGGATAATATTGTTTGAGAAGTATTGAAGAACATGACGATCAAGGAAGTGTTTTCATGAGGGAATTTTTATTTAACAATCTTGATTCATGTTTTCTTAGAGTTGATGATTATAGAATCATTGATATACTATTTAAAGTAAATGAGATTCATATTGAATTATTAATTTGTGAATAATATTTTGATTGAAGATATATTAAAGAAGTGTTAAAGTGTTGTCAAGAAACTCAAAGGTGAAGTTAGATAGAAAATCTTATGGGAATATATTTGGGTTGTGTTTGTGGAAATATTTAATGGAGATATGTCCAAATAAGTTCAAGGAGATATAAGGACTTGATACCATGAAGTTTAGAGTTGTTTGGAAGAAGTTGGATAAATATAGAGAAATTATTTCTACTGGATAGAAATCACACCATAGCCATATGATTCACATAAAAATGGATTTTTCACTTGATTAATTTTTTTGGTTAAAGGAGTGAGTTAAATCATGGAGATAGTATCCAAACTATGGTGGACCTATGGAAGATTAATTCATAAGATAAATTAGGTTAGTTTGAGGCTATGTAGGAATAACTCAAACCCGTAGAAGATTAACTAAGAGTGTATCATGTCATAATGAGTTATTTCATTCCAAAAATGTGCCATATCAGATTAATCAAAAAATAAGTTGGTATTGAAAATGATTATTCACACCACTAAAAATACGCCATGGAAATTTAGTACAATGTATTTTGGCGAGGATAGGTAAATCACCGCACAATGGGTATATTTTCTTTATTAAACAGCCAGAGAATGTTTTTGGTTATCTGGATAGATGATGGGGACTATTCTGTAGAAGGAGGAATGTGTTGTGGATGAATGGTCAATTATATTTTATTGAAAATATAGGATTTTGAGCCATAAATTTTGGAGTATAAGGATTTTTCACCATGAAGGAAGTTTTCATGTTATGGTAGTGTCAGAATTGGCAGTATTATGAATTTGAGTTTTTAGTAAGGAAAGGCATTATACCATGATGGTGGTGGTCATTTCACAATCATGTTGATTCAAAAAAAATATAAAAAAATCAATGTTCCTATATTTTTGGGGTTTTTGTGACTAAAATTATAGAAATTTGACTTGGAATTAAATATATATTTTAGAAACAATTTTCTATCTTAGTCATTAATAATTGATTAAAAATTAAATGGAAATTTAATAGATTATCTCAATGTAAAAGATATATATTTTTCTAAAAAATAGGTGAGGAGGATCATAGATTAATACAGAGTTAGAGTTCTTGATCCATGATATAATGAAAGAGAGAAGAAAAATGAGAATCAAGAAGACTATCTCATTGGATAATCAAGGATTTTTATCTTGTGGATGAAAGATGAACATATTGATATACTATTTATGGTGTAATATAGTTCTTGGTTCTTGAAGATTTAAATATTTTTTTTATTAGAGGAGTGGTGAGATTACTAAGTGATTGAGAGAAGTAAGTTTATTACTTTTTAAGGGCAATAAATCTGAAGGGTCAGTGCAGTTTCTCTAAATTATATATAAATAGGTAGTTCACTTAATGATTCTGGTATATCAGCAAATCACTATTATATACTCCTTAGATTTTCCCAGTTTGGTTAGGTCCATTTGAATAATTTGACACACCAATATTCACCCTCTTCTCTGGGTATTTTACTTATTTGGGACCAATAATGTATCAATTCTAAGGATTATAACAAGTAATTGGGAAGATATCTTCTTCTTTATCGAAATCAGGTCCATGTGGTAATTACACCCCACAACCTGATGGAATTAAATCCCCTTATAATGGGAATATAATCCTAGGTAATTATCATACCATATATTGGTCATAGTGTCCCCCAATAACATGACATGAGGTAAATGAGCATTCCATCCCATACCTTATCCATTAACACAATGGCATGTTATCCCATGCTAGAAGTGTCATCAGTGTAACTGATCACATTAGATCATAGTATCAAAATAGATGAAAAGTTGTAATTTCATCCAATACTATAAGAATATCAATGATATTGGATAACATATCCCAATCTAAGAGTATAACACATAATAAAAAAACTTCCCTAATCCCATTATTGTATGGTAAATGGGAAATGCATCCTATACCACACATCCTAATATCATTGTAGGAATCTTTTACAACCTATTTAAATAAAAATACAACTAGGAATAAAATCCAATAACATAATCAACGACACATAAATTCATACTTAATATATTAATAAAAAATATACAAGAAAGACACATATTGGGATGGCATAATCTCCTACTCACATTAAGTCTATAGTAAATCAACTCTCACAAGTGAAACCTACACATAAAAAACCAAGGTATAACCTGCTCGGTTACTGCAATATGGAGGGGGGGGGGGGGTAAACTCACCACAGAAGTCAGTGATATGAGATAAAAAGTATAAACATAAAACACTAATGTTCCATTTGGGACAATCCTTGATTTGAAAACACATAAATCCCACATATCCTAGTCAGAGGAGGCTAAGGGAGCCTATTCTAGGACATCTATTCCATGGTCTACCAAGGGGAAATCCCTCTTGGTTATAGATTCCATAATTCCAAATAATTTAATTTTACACAATGGCCTTCAGTGGAGGTGGAAATAAGATACTCTAAAAGTAATAACAATCATGGCCATAACAAAACATACCCACTCTCAAGTTGTGAAAGAAATCATTCTTATTAATGGGTCACAAATAAATCTCTCAATTACACATATCTTCTATGTATAAGGAGGTTAGGGAAACCTAATCATGATCCTAGGAGTCATAATACCACTCAGGGAAGCCTCCAATGGGTCCCAAGTGCATGGATCAAACTTTTATGAAATTTAATCCCATGACCATCGATGGTCAAGGAATAAAGGAATAATGAGAAAATAGTTCATCATGGGATTAGAAATCCTTACCCAAATCATATAAGTAAAAGGATAAAAATACAATTTATTTTTATGTCTATCACACATGGGTAGTGACACACCATATCATACATCACTCAGAACATGCATAAACCATTAACAATGAGTAATGACCACCTACCTAAAAATTAATTTATCACCTCGAGTGACATTTAAAAACCATCACTTAAACTCATCCAAGACCATATCAGTCATCTACTAAAACCATGAGGCCCTAGATCCATCTACATGAATCCATAATCAATTAAAAAAAATTACAATTAATTAAAAAAATAATTCTATATTAATTCAAATAGGGATAATTGAAGAATAACCCACAAGATGATGTAATGATACCAAAACCGTGAGAAATGAAGTTTGGATCACTACTGGTACACCCTAAATCCCACTAACAATGAAATACCAGACAAAATATATCAATTCATAAATTAAATCCATCCCAAACTAATGTAAAAACCAAAATAAATAAGTGTACTAGATTACCAACAATAAAATGGTAAGAAACCTCAAGCGTTCATCCTCTCAGGAACTAATCTATCCAAGATAAACCAAAACCTCATTATCCTAATAACATTATTCCATTATTTGGTGGATTTAGTATTAAATACAAAAATCCAATCTACCAAAATATAGGGGTAAATAAGATAGAGAAAGGGAATGAATAAAGGGATGAGAAACCGACCACAAACAACTGAAAACCCACTCCAATCCACCATGGGTAAAAGTGAACCAAAGGGGATAAAAGGGGATCCAAAGTTAGCTCCTCCTTGATTACTTGAAATCCCCAAAGAAGATTCCTTAATTTGGTATAAAAAGAAGGGGGGGGGGTGGAAATATAATTATTCCCCCACTTTAAAAAAAATTAATAGAACTACTGGGAAACTAGTGGCCCATTAAGTACCTAGTGTATTGCATTAGATACCCAGTGGACCTAGATAATGGGAAAGTATCCTTAGAACCCCCCACCAGGTACTTGGTGCACCTAGAACATGTAACCAATGGCCCTATAAAGTCAGCATGTTGCACTAATTGATCCCACAAAACCTTGAAACTTAATATGGGCCTTAAATACTTGAGATACTACCTTATAAATATCCATTTTAATATTTAAAATGTATTTATAACTTTCTACTAAAAATAAAAATTAAAAAATTAAAATCAATCCCCATCCCTATATCAACAAAACTCAACTTTTCTTTGGATCCACTAACACACTTAGGTGAAATACATTATAACTTTCCGACTATAATACTTCTTATGCCTAATAAGTATTCATGTTCAACTCTCACAAAACAAACAAGTTACTAAAACCCAGTGCATGGTCTGGACATATATCCCATTGAATTTGATCATGTCGATATGTTCCTAAAATAGAGAAACTATCCAAAACCCTAGAAATCATATGCTCCAGTCCATCACACATGATGGTCAAACCCTAAACAATGAGTTATAATAAATATTCATTTTTTCATACTATAACATGTATAAAATTCACTCTTCAGTTTCCCATAGCACCAACCATCGATGAATACTTGATGGGATGCATACTAAGGCATATAATCACACCACTAACTTCATGACGCCTCACTAATCCCGATGAATTTTGTGAGGTCCCAATTCACCAATATCATACACCCAAAATGGACATCACTATTCTAAACCAAACCACTATATGCATGAAAGTACACCTAAGAAACCCCCAAAACATCCGAGTCTCCAACCCATAACCTAAAACATGAGACTCAATCAAAATTTTACACCTTTCCCAGTTAAAAAATGTGTCATATTTTCTATGAGTATTGAAATCCATAGATCTGGTCATTAATCAGTCAAAAACCTGAATTTCCACCAGTCAATTACCGAATGCACTAACTTTCTCAAAAATTGTAGTCCCATACCATAATATTGTTCTCTTCCACTAATAATATATATATATAAACTTTGATTGTATACATGTAACAATGATGAACTACCACCACTACTAGTTATGGTTACCATATGCATCATGAAGGACACTCACTATACTCCACCCTAACAAGTGTTTGAATAAAACAAACTCAATGGTTCCTCCCCACCATATAATTTACCACCTCATAAATCAATGAATAATTACTCCATGGTATCACATAATCAGTCTACTGTTGATACTCATGAGACCCATCTCATCACATCTAGATATACCCAACTCACCGAATCTAGATAGACCCACACCATGGGCCTTTATCTAGTTACTATAACATCACAATTATCCACACAAACACTATCCAAAATAACCAAAGATTTATCACCATATATTTGGTCTCAATGGACTCACAATTTCAATGGTTCCCAAATCTTCTATAAATACAGTTGACAAACCAACCTAATTACTACTAATAAAGAAGATCCACTCAAATTCTCAGTGTCATGCTAATTCCATTGGTCACCTCACTGGTTTCCATATCACATAAAGGGACATATCTTATTCTCTTGTGTTGGTAAAAAAATGATATAACATCATGTGTCAACACCATTATATGAGGTAAGATGTATTTCAACTTTCCAAATTCATATCATACCCAATCACATCCCATGAGTTATCATCTAAAAATGTAATCAACATTCCTTTACCCAGCTCTAAGATGTTGGGAATGTTAAGGATTCATGACCCAATCATAACATTTATACACCTCACAAGGTCATATACCATATAAAAGTATCAAGGGACTAAACATGAATCCATATCTACCCTAACCAATTAATATAAAGGAATAAAAAATGTTCATCAAAAAGGTAATTTGACATAACACTAGGAGTCACATGACCTACACACCATCCCTAACCTAGAGAGTTCCTAAAACCCATCCATAAATATATCCAATATTCCATACAAGGATAATAATGCCTATCTTACCACTAAGATCACCAATCCTAGGCTAATATTAGAACATCATTCTGATTGATATCAAGGGAAGATTCATATAATCATATATACAATAGTGGACACAACCATCATGATTAATCAAAATGGAAAACCAAGAAGGCACAAACCATAGTGTTATACCATTGATGACCCGAATTGCATCATGGTGAGTCACATATCATAAACCTAGGTTTTCCAGCCTAACTAACAATGATCGTGCCTCATATTCATATCAGTCATGTTACCACATAGAGAATCACCCATGCTTCTAAAATAATATATATCAATTCATCCCTAATTCCTATCTAAGAACAGATAAAAAATTACTCATTTATCATTCATATCATTCAGAGTATCTAATCAATGCTGTAATCATAAAAGAATCCATATTCTTAGGTCTCACCCCTCTCTTGGGACACCGTCATATCATCACAACCCATCTGGGTATAAGTAGGAGAAGTTCCCTTCCACATGGCTAAAACTTGAATCACTATGACCTTGAGAAGAAATAACCATCACTATGATCTCCAACCTAGTTTATAGACCATATACCCTGAAGGTTATAACCACAATGTATCTCTCAAGTTTCAGTCTTATTTATATAAGGAACTCACATTCAAATGCCCCCTTTTGAAATTCTATCAACAATGATATATCTATTCCCATACCAATCCAACCACACTAGGGTTCTAATCCTCACTAGGTACCCACTTACAAGACTATCACCTCGTGATAACTATCATATCAATAGAAACATCGATAGTTTTTTCCCTAATCAACACATTCCATTTCAAACTCATAGGAAAGTAAAGAGAAATAACCGAAAATAGTTCCCACTACTCTATACTCACCATACTATATAAGGGTCTCATATCACTAATGAATAACCCTAGTCAAAATAAATGATATCTGGCCATGTATTAGATATAAATAGGATTCTATAGGTTTTAGTCATTGTAGATGTTCCTTTATGGCATGGGAAACTCTAATTTTAGTATTAATTTATGAATAATCATTACTGCACATGACAAATAACATAATGTACAAAAAAACAAAGATTATTTGACTAGGGAAAATCACAAAAACTAGAAGATAAGGATGTTTACATGTAATTTATAATTAATTTATGAGAAGATATAAAATTACCTTAAATTTTAATTCTATCTTTATCTATGAAATGATCGATTATATCTCATAAAAAAATAATTTCATTACAGGTTCCTATTGAATAATCTTTCTAGCAGCGATCCTCACATGCACCACAATCTATAAACATCTCTGTAGAATCATTGGGTACTAGAAAAAATTCTCTTGATCACTCATGTTGTTCATGGTTGATCACAAAAAAATTCTTCTTGAAGGAGGATAAAATCTTGATTTTCTCTCAATGTCTTGATAGTGGAGGAAGAGAGAGAAAATTTTAGATTACTATATCTATATCCAGGGATTTATAGATTCTATCTCTATCCATGTTTTGAAAAAATATAAACTATGGAAAGTGATATAATTAGATATTTAATATAGTAGGTTTTGGGTTAGAAACTTCAAAACAATCCCTTTCCCAACCTTATAATTATTAATTGACCCTGAGTCTAATAATAATAATAATATTATTAACCTGAAATTCACAAAATAATAAATAAATAAATATCTCTTATACCAATTCTAATCAGACCATTATGTTTGGCCCACTTTCCCTCATTGACATTTATCGATCATTGAATACTGCCTATCTATTTAATAAATAAATATCACTATATTAATCATCAATAAAAATAAAAAATAATATATTCTCGAAACCTTAAAAATAAATATTTATTATTATTTTAGTCATTATTTTGAATAACTTGTGATTAAATCATGACGATTAACCAAACCAAAATAAATATTATATATTCCAAATTGTTAAATATAATACATAAATTTTAAAAATATTTCAGATACACTTATAATATGAATCTATATGCCCCTTTCTTAGTGGAATTTGGCTGAATGACATAAATTTCAAGGTTAGAATCTAAAAAAACACTAAGGAAACCATAGAGAAATACGTTAATGTCACAAAGTCATCCAAACTCCTATTAACACTTACCATGAAATACAACCCCTTTATCATGATATATCGGATCAAGTAAGTTTCATGATAGATCCATTAACCTACACCCTCAATGACTCTTTATTTGAATTTTTAGAAATGAACATTCCCACTAAACACCATGTCTATGGATTTATGTAGGAATTTACATTCCCATAAAAGGGACTGATATATCAACTTCTGTCAAAGTGAAGAAGGGATAAATCATTTCTCACTTTATCCATTAACAAAATATCTCTCATGATTCACACAAAGTATCCTACCTCACTGAAAAAAATATGTTGAAATGGTTTTCATGAATGCATAAAAGTAAAAAAGTCATTATATCCATTAATGATAACATTAAAGTCTAAAGATCAACACATACATCTAAAAATAGAAAAACCCAATGACATATGGAAATGTGGATTTCCTATTAGTGGGACTATTCCTATAACCTCTTATTTGTGAGATTATCAAGGTAGAAGACCACGAGAAGGTGTACTAATGTATTATTAAACTCCTAACCCCAATATACTATATCATTTATGCCTGATTAAATAATATCATCTAGCTGTAGAACCATATTCAAGAATAATATATTGGAACCTCCAAGTTCCCATCATAGTTGGGAACTTCCATGACCTTTCAATGGACATATATTCTAAGGAAATTATCATATATGAATGTCATGAAAAGGAAAAATAATGATGTGTTAAGAAAATTAATTAATAATATAAAAATGTAATCAGGTACTAAAGAATTTGGTTCTAGGGAACCAACTCCAACAAACTACAACTTACACTAGAGCCAACTGATAAAAAATATTAGTGCACTAGCTCTCACATGATACTCATGACTCTGTTGAGATAAATCATTTATCAAGGTTTCTACCACATTTTTCTTCATGTATACTCTACTCAATGTGAACTTATATTATCTATAAAAATACCTCAAGAAATGAAACTTTCAACGTATGTTATTTATCCATTGATGAGCCATTGTCTCTTTGTAAAGGGACACCATTGTAGTGTTATCATAGTAAACTATGATAGCGTCTTGAATATTAGGAACCAAATCAATCTCATATATTTTTTTGAATCCAAACTCCTTCCTTGGATGAATTGGAAGACACAATATATTCATAATCAACTATAGAATCAGCAAAAATGGCTTCTTAAAAATCTTCCTGCTTATAGCTCCTCCATTGAGATAAAATACATATCTTGTGCATGAATTCACATCATTTTTATCTATTTGAAATCTATCATCTATATAAACCATAGTGACTAGATCTTCATATCCTAAATAAGCTAGGAACATATCCTTAGTTTGTCTTAGATACTAAATTATAACCTTAATATAAGTACAATACTATTTATCTATATCTTCTTGATACCTTCCTACCATGATCAAATCATAAAAAAAATCAAGCCTCATACATAACATAGAATACATGATGGATCATATCATAGAAGTGTATGGTATCTTACTCATTATCTCTCTATCCTCTTATGTATGAGAACACATTTTCTTGGAAAGATGTATACCATGTAATACTGTAACTAATCCCTTCTTAGAGTGTTCTATAATGAAATTATTCATTATTTGGTCAATGTATGTACTCTGACATAGTCCAAGAAGCCTCACAGATCTATCATGCATGGTCTTGATCCCTATAATGTAGGATACATCACTTAATTCCTTCATAGAGAAGTATTTTCTCGACAACTACTTAAACTATTGTAAGTATGGAATAATGTTTCCAATTAGTAATATATCATCAACGCACACTATTATAAAAATGACCATACTCCCACTAAAAAACTTTTAAACACATGGATAACATTTATTATTAAAGGAACCAAACTCTTTTATGGATTCATTGAACTGAATATCACATGAAATAGATGCTCGATTTAATACATAAATGGATATCTACAACTTTCATACCTTTTTGGCATTGCTTAGAGTCACAAAACCTTCTAGTTGTGTCATATAAACATCCTCCTAAAGGTTCCCATTAAGTATAGTAGTTTTTATACCCATCTTCCAAATCTCACAATCATGGTAAGCATGGAAAGAAAAACTATGCCGGATTTAAACATGAAAAATAAGGAAAACATTTCTTTATAGTTAACACCTTGATTTTTTATAAACCCTTTATCTAATATCCATGATTTATAGGTATTTACTATACTTTCTATGTCTAATTTTTTATTTAATACCCATTTACACCCAATAGGATTTGCATCCATATACAGATCAATCAAAACCCAAAATTGGTTTTGATACACGGAACCTATCTCATAATTCTTGGATCATTTCCATTTTGTAGATTATTATCTCTCTACTACCTTCTTATATATGACAGGATCATTATTTTCAACCAATAATGAGTCACTAAAATCAATGAATAGAAAAACATATCTCTTTGGTTATCTCACCTCTCTAATATTTCTACATAGTAATTTTTTTAGGAAAAAATTCTTTTATAGGGACTTGGGTAATTTTTTCTAATACCACCTATCATACATATTGATCATAAAATTTATTGAATTTGATCTTGGTCCCATTATCCTCCTTGAATATGTGCTCCCCCTCAAGAAATAAGACCAATCTTATGAAAATTACTTTCTTATATGATGGTCTGTGTTGATATTACCCCCTTGTTTCTTTGGGATACCCTAAAAATATACACTTGGTGCCACATAGTGCTAGTTTCTTTCTAGATATTTCCTTAACATGTTCCTAAAAACCCTACACATGAAAATGTGAAAAAACTGGTTTCTTCCTATTTCTTAACATGAAGGGAATACCATTTTCCACTTTAGTTGGCACTTGATTTAGTAAGTATGATATTATGTATAATGAATATCCCCAAATGGATAACAGAAGGATTTCATGAATCATTACTAACCTTACTATATCAAAAAAAGTACGGTTCCTCCTTTCAATAACACAATTCCACTATTTTGTATAAGGTGGAGTAATTTGAGATAAAATCCCATACTCTAGTAGAGCGTTGATAAAATCTTGGTTATGATATTCACTAGATCGATCTAATCAATTTTTTTTATATTATTACCAAGATAATTCTTAACTTCATTCTTAAACTCTTTGAACTTCTAAAAGTATTTATACTTATGCCTTATGAAGTAGATACAACCATAATTTCTCAAGTAATCAGTAAAATTAATAAATTTTGAAAATCCACCTCTAGATTCTACTTGAAAATTTCTGTACACATTGATGCACACAATTCTATAAGCTTAATGTATATTTCACCTTGACCATTGAATGGTGGTTTGGTAATATTTAATTATAAACAAGCATGCCATCTATTAAATGGTTTTATCTCAAAAGAGTCTAAGTATCCATATTAACTGAGTTTTTTCAAATGGGTTTCACTTACATATCCAAGACGATGATGCCATAACTGGGTGTTAAATAAGTCATGGGTATTTATTTCATTATCAATTTTAAAAATTTGGGTTTTATAATCTAATACATAAAAAACTATATTCAATTGTGTTGTACCATAATATATACTATCTTTATAAAAGTAGAAACTACTATTTACAAAGATGAAAATAAATCCATCCATGTATAAATAAGAAAGAAAAAATATGTTCTTAGTAACACTAGGCTCATAATAAAAATCATTTAAAACCAAAATCAATCCTATTGGAAATGTGATATGTTAGTATCCAATGACTAGAGTAGCCAAAATCACTCCATTGGTAGCCCGCAAATCCACCTCACTTCTAGAAACCTTAAAAAATATACATGGTTCCTATATTTGGATACAATTGTGATCACCAAATATAGTATCTAATACCCAAATTAAAGATATGGAAATATTACAACTGATAATGAATACACCCAAAGATTCTCCTTGCTTCTTTGGATATATAAAATTCCAATTTTAGTGGTCCTTCTTGCCACATGAAAAACATATAGTATCTAGTTTCTTTCCTTGAATCTATATATTCTTCTTCTTGGAAGGATGATACTATAGATATTTAGACTTGGAATGAGTATTGAACCCTTATTCCATGTTCCTACTCTTCTCATTCATCATAAGGACCGTGGGTTTGTTACACCTCATGTCATTATCAACTTGGAAAAATTCTGATAGTTTATTCTCATTATAGACCATATTATAATTTACAATAAATTTGGAGTTGTTTTTAGGTAGTGAGGACATAATGAGATCTATGAATAGATTATTAGGGATATTAAACCCCATGATGTATAAGAGCTCAATGGATCCAATCATATTGACCACATATGGTCCATCTGAAACTAACTCTCCAAGATTGAATTTGTATAGTGTATTGGAGATCTCATACCTCTTTGATTTCACCTTCTCTTGATAGAGTTATTAAAGTCAAAAAATGATTCTATATGAATCCATACCCCCATATTGATTTAGAATCACATTTATATGGAGGATAACATGAAACATTGGAAATCCATTACATTGTCCACATGCTTTAAGTAGAGATATAATTATCTCTCATTAGCCTCTTTTGGAAAGTGAACCAGGAAGTGGGGTTTCCATCATGTATAATTTTGGTTCATGGTGTATTATAAAACATAATAACCTATACCATTCTAAGAAATTCACACTAGTGATAAGGTTATCCTTATATAGTATGAATCATAGTGACATTTTAAAATTTGTTTGATTTTCCATTTCTACAAATTAAAAGGAGTTGATTTGTATTTCTTTGATTACAAAACATATTAACAAATTTATATTTAATTACATTCCATTAATCTTACACTATTTAATCAAAACCTAATATCCCTCACCATTATTTTCAAAATATAATTTTTATTAGATATTCTAGTGGCAAGGATCTACATTCCATTTTTCATAACCCATACTTGGGTTTGAAAAGTCATTTTAAGGGTTTTAGGTAGGTGTAACTTTCCAACTGAATTAACTCATAGTTTATTAATCTATTGAGTGGATTCCTAAATCTTGAAATCATAAATAAATATTTTCTCAACAATTTACTCTTAGTTACACCAATTACTTCTTGGTAAGTCAACCCTTGATGTGGATCAAGCAAAGTTAACCAAAAAATTAAAGGAAAAAGTTCCATGATAATTCAATTCACCCCAACATAGGTTGTTCGAGCACTTTGAACTATGATGTTGTTTTTAACTTAAGTAGTGAGAGACTATTCTGAATCAATATATAAGTTGATATATTTATATCATTTATGTGTAAAATCCTATTTTATATTTATCACATTCCTTATTAATGTTTAAGTGGATTTCAATAAAGTGGTTAAGCAAACTATAATATAATTTAGGAAAAATATAATTATATTTTATTGTATCTTGCAAGCTTGTTACTTCATTTATTAGGTGATCATAAAAAATTCATAAACATAACTAATTAACCATGCAACCAAAATAAATAAAATATAAGTGTCATGGTCATGATATTATCTAATGGTTAGTTTATCTAGCAGATAATGAACTAACCCTTAACCCAAGGGGAAAAAAACTTAAACATAGCTTGGTTCATGTTGCATAATTTCACCTTAGTTTCTATGTTTCACTTTGATTGGTTTTCCTCTAATATTGTACTTGGACCAACTTATTCCTCATGAGAGACCCATCCTTAGATAATCTTTTACTCTCATGCAGGTGAGGTGATTTAATATATCAGATAAAAAAGGGTTTACATAGAAGAAAATATGGGTTCAAAGACCCCTACATAATAATGAGGTGGGATGACACAAAATCCATTATTTTTAATTTAATCATAACAAATTAAAATAAACCAATAAAAATTACAAGGATAGTTTAATATCACGATCATCCACACAAAATACAATTAACATACACATTCAGTCTAGTTTTTAATTACTACAATCTATTCATTAATTATGATAAAGTGCAACAAATTAATCTAATTAATTAAATTTATCTCAATTCCACCAAAGAATTCTTAACTCACCAACATCCATAATTTTAAAATAAATTAAATTAACTGAAAATTAACTAAGTACAAAAGTGTATTTGAATGCAATGACTTGTCCAAAATTTTAACACAAAAATTAATTCAATATATAATTATTAATTATAGGACATAGAATGTAATATCAAATGAATGATACAATAAATACATTTAAATTGTTTTAATTATATATTTAATTTTTCTCTCTAAATTAAATTAAGTACACCAAATGTAGTAGACTACAGGACGTGTAGTTGATTACACAACGTGAATTGTTTTCTACCAGTGTCCATAACACACACCTATGGAACGTGCATGTTGTTGGCCACATTTTTAAGACATGTAAAATTTATTATGATTTAATGATGATTTTATAGAATAGGGTAGAACCTAGGTCATCTCTCAATGATAATTGGTGGGTTTAGAGTTTATTATGAATAAAAATAACTAAAAAGTGTGGGTGGTTTTGAAAAAAATTATAAGAAAATAATTGAATTTAAAGAGATTAATAGTTGAAAAACAAACTTTTTTTTAGAAATATTATAAAAAGGCATCATTGTGAGTCCACTATGCACATTTGAAATTCATTTTTCTTGGACATTAATTTAGGTTTGGAAAAAGTCTTTGGTTGAAATTAGTCAGAATCATGATTACTTTACAAGATTTTATATCAATGCATTTAGATCCAAACCTTAAAATAAAAATCATAAAGACAAGGTCCAACTATTATGAATGGAATAACAACTTAAAAAGAAAATTGAAATATCAATTAAGTGTGGAAGAAAATTATTCTTTCAATTTCTAATCATTGAAACACAATTCATGCACTAAAAATTTAACACTGATTAGTTTAAAGTAAATAGCAATCAATTCGGTTGAATCAAATAAAGAATTAAAATATGAATCAAAGTAAGATACTTCTGAATAAAATTTTTTCAAATGCAAAATACATGAATCTAGTATAAAAAAATGTTTTGAAACTCCCTTTACAATATGTGTAGCACCCTCACAATGAATTCCCACTATTTAGATTTGCATCAAGAGGAGGATGAAGCTCACACAGCTAGAAAATTCAGCTATAATAATGGTTTCAAACCATTAGTATAGGATAGAAATATATTGGTATTCCCTAACCCAATGGTTTTTCAAAATTTTGGGTGTTATGGCATGGTTATAGGCATATACTAATGGTTATTCATCAATAGTTGGTATAGGCCACTGAAAATTAAACTATACCAATGGTTGGCTAATAACCATTGGTATAGATATGTTCCAACGGTTTTCCAAAATTTTGTATAGAACACGATCCTTAGAAATATACCAACGGTTTTTAAACTATTGGTATAGAGTTATACAAATAGTTTATTGATAACCATTGGTATAGATGACCATTAAAAATATACCAATAGTTTATAAACCGTTGGTATAATGTTTTTCAAAAATGAAACATACATCAGCCTCACCAAAATTCCATACAGTAGAATCCCATCCTTTTCACAGAGCACAAAAATAATTCCAAGAATTATATATACAAAATCCTTATATATAATACCATAAAAAAACTAAAATAACACAAAAAATACAATGTACATAATTCAAAAAAACTAATGCAGACAACTGAATCATAGAAATCATGGAATAGAAAATCAATGGAACTAGTTTTTTTACATGATAAATACTACATATTACATGAAATCCATGAAGTATAATGGAGTTATGGAATTTGAAATTGTCAGCATCATTAGAGTAAGGTACAAAGAAGCCCTAGAAATATCCCATTTTCTCCAAAATTTATGCAGCGGGATCTCTGATTTGGATTTATTAACAATATATTCAGGAAATAGTTTTCTAATGCCAGTGGGGTCACTAATGGGGCCTGGGGAAATCCCATTCAACCTAATATCATAGTCACTTCCCCATTCCAATTCCAAATTTCTTGTTATGGAATCAAAAACAGTGTGATGTAATGAAAATCATAGTCTAAAGCTACGGTGTCAAAGCCACAATGAAAAAGAAAATTCATACAGAAAACCAATGCAAAAACATGGCTACGACTACATGGATTTGATAAAAAGTTGCAGTATAATGAAAAGTTGCATAGATATTCAGAATCAATCCACCATTAGTAGAGTCCCTTCTTTATCCCCCTTTCTTAAGATACTTCAAAGCTTCACGGAACACTGTAAATTTTTGAACAAAATCAATATCCATGATTGTAAATGGATAAAAATGGGGACAAGTTAAGAAGTAAAATTTTAGGATTCCTCAACTAAATATTTATTCTATTCACAATAAAAGAATATAAAAAATATAAATAATAGATCTATATCTGAGGCCTTAATATATTTCATTCATTATTTACATTTCACCTTCAAGAAAGAAATAGAACAACACTAATTGAAGTCAGATCAAGTGAACTCAGTTATTACCTATCATAGATAAAATTCTATAAATTTAATATGAAAGAGTATATGAAAATAATTTAGTTTTAAAGAAAAAACTAATGATTTTTTTTAATATTTCACAGTTTTTTATTTGAAGTTGTGACTGGTTCATCCTATAAAAAATGAAATGAAATTTGTTGAACCAAGAACATCTTTAAATAATTTCACAACCTATTTGGAAACCATTCATCAAAAACTATTCTTGTGATGAATCTTATAGAGTGGCATAAACTATATTCTAAGAAGAGGGAGATACCAAATGAATGCAGACAACAGTCTGCGGGGACCCTGTTATAAGAAATTTTCCAAATCATCCTAAAATGAGAGGATTGAATCTAGACCTTTTAAAAGTGAATAACCCATTTACACTCATTTGTAGGAGAAATATTATTAAATTAATATAAATCCCTACTATAAGGTATACCACAACATATAATATCCCAAACTAGATTATCACCATTTAAAAAACTATAATTATCAATAAGGCACCTTATATGTGTGTTATAAATGCCCCTTTTACTATACAATTCAATTATATAAATTGGGGGCTCCAAAGTGAGGAGAGGGAGATTTTTGATGGCTCAAACAGCCTTGAAAAATAAAATTTTAGTAGTGAAAAATCAATTTAAACAAATCTATATTAATGTTTAATAAATTATAGAATTATATATTTTTGTAAGTCAATAATATTTCTCAAAAAATGGAATGTAAATCAGTGAAACAATCTCCCCTATCTTTTTAAATTTTTTTGGTTTTTTGGTTGGGTAAAATGTGAGATAAATATCAGTTTGTACTGGGTCCTCTCAAAAGGGATAGTTTTAACTTGATTAACTATTTTAATTTGGTGTGGTGAACTAAAAAAAATAATGAATATGAGATGTTATATATGTTGTAGCATACAAGAATAGAGTTTTTTTTTGTGTTTTCAGATTTAAAGTGTGTGCGTGTGTGAAAATAGAGAGTAGTTTAATGTGTAAGCTTTAAAACCATTGAAGACAAATTAAATGAATGGAACCAAAGATGTAATGAAATAAAAGTCTAAAATACATTATTCCGAGAAGCAAGAGTTGAATGATTATTATAAATTGGGTGGTGGGGGAAAAGTTCTCTTGGGTTCTATAATGGATGAATGGGCTAAAGAATCTAGAGGATTTTGATACCACATTCACATAACCACCTAAAAACAAAAAACACTTAATATTATGGTAATGTATACAAATCTCATTTCCAATGTGACTTTTTTCCTTAGTAGTTTTTACAATACTTTCTTTCAAAATTATTATTCCCTTATTTTCCATTGAAGTTATTGAAAAATGTTAAGTAATAACTTAGTAAATTTGTTTTGCATTTATACATAGATATGAGCTATCATAACTTTATAATATGTTTATTCTATTATAGTTATTTCAGAAAAATCATAGTTCATGATATATTATTATTTCATATTATGATTATGAAGTGATGTAAGTGTTTTTATAGCGTTGTAAAAATATAATGAAATATGATAATTCATTATGGTAAATCATATAATGAGAAATATGAAATAATAGACTATGTCAATCATAATAAATATTAATATAAGAAATCATCATAAATAAGATGAATATGTTGAAGATTAAAATTTTCTAGTGTAAATGTTGTACATGTTTTAAGTATCAGTATGAACACAAACATAATCATCTATACTATTCAATAAAGGATTGAATCACTTAAGTTGGTGGTAAGAAAAATTAACATTTATAAAGAAGTAAATGAAGAACAAATCATATGGATGAAAAAGTAGTTAGGTGTAATAAATAGTTGAATAACATAAACTATTGAAAATTACCTATTAAGTATTCTTCATGAACTTTCTTCTCAATGATGCTAACCAAAGGAGAGAAATTATGTATAGAAGTTGGGTAACTACTACAAATTTCAGAGGGGAATAAAAATAAAGTATAGTAAGAAACATTATCAGGGTTCTATAAATATACTTGAGACAGTATCATCAATGGGAACCACTGAATCAAAACATAATTCACCTACAATAAAAATATAAAAAACATAATTCAACTATAACAAGAACTACCAAAAATCAAAACAGATCATATTAAATAATGAAACTAACTTCCCACTGCAATCAAAACACCAATAGAACATCCTCAACCTACAATGAAACCAACAAACCATCATAAAAAAATAGAAACTACAAAGAGACCAATATACAATCATCAAATACCAAAAAATAAATATATAAATAATGATAACAAAATAATTAATTGATGCATTTAACAAATTCTAACAATCATACAAAATATCTCACATATATTCAGTCATAAAAATCATCAAACCTAAAATGTCATAAATATCAGTAGAAAATGCAATGGATCAGTCCATCCCTCATCACCATAACTATAATCACTTTCATCATCATCCTCATCCTCATCCTCATCCCCATACCCATCCTTGTCCCCTTCCTCATCCTTATCCCCATCCTCGACCTCATCCTCACCCTCATCCTCCACCTCATCCGCAACCTCGTCCTTGGTCTCTTCCTTTCCATCATCATTTCCATCACCACCACCATCTCTAGGAACAACATCATATCAACCACCACTAGAAATACCACATGGTGTACTATATAATGAATGCATCAAAGACATATATGCATCAAAAAATGTGGTGGTCTCTGGTGGAAGTGAGAGACATAAAACTTTCATTAGTTTCATAAATTCAGCGTTTCCCTTTCAACCCATTCTTCCAACTATTTGACCTTTTTTGGCTTGTTATACTCATGCCTTAAACATTTAAAAATTGGTGGTACTACAACTGGTGCCTAAAGTGGTCCAATACCTTGTTGGGACTATACTCTTCCCAATTTGACATCGTACTCTACTATGGTGCTCATCTCCCAAAACCTGATATAAGTGATCATTTGACCCAAAATTGTTTAGTTTGTAGGAATCAAAGCCCACCAAATAAACCTATTAAAAATATAAATACATTATTAAGTTACAAAATAGATATTAAAATTTTAAATCAACAAAGTAAAACTTACAATATGTTGCTGTGTCGGTTTGTTAACCACACTTCCATATTTTTTCTTTCTACTTAAGAAAAACAATTTTTCTTAAGGTACACGTCATTCAATATTAAATACCTTTCTCTATATTGACATTGAATATAGGAAAAAATAATTTAAAATAAGTTACTAATAATTAATTTCATAACTAAAATAAAATCGATATTAATTTAAAATGAATGTAAAATAAAAAACATATGGTTTGATTTGATTCTGTTTAGTTCAGTTAATTTCAGTTTAGTGTGGTTTGGTTTGATATTCAATCTCCAATTATCTACTAAAACCTTTTAAATATAATTAATTATTTATGAAACAATATAAAGTACAAGTCTTAAATAAAAATTATAACTGACTATCATACTTGTTTCCAATAACGGAATGACATTGTAGTCCGTCCCAAAGTGTGGAGGTACTTCTTAGCATCAATGTTTCTTTTATTTTTTCCCAAAGATTTATAAAATAAATTAAATAATAAAAAATAAATTATTAATGAAAAACATGAATATTTTATTTTAAAACCCTCTAATATGATTAATACTTTGAACGTGATACTCATCCAATGAGTAATCATTTACCGATAATGTTCTGTTGAAAAATCCTCCATGATAGGTGTGACCTCTAAACTTGTGCAAACTATAGAACGCTAGACAATATAAAAATCATTATTTTATCCTCTATATAGCTCACCTAATTTCATGATCCATGTTGGCCTCACACCCCCACCATCGGGAAAATCAAAACGAATATAGATTTAAAATATTAATTTGTATAAATACAATAATAATAGATCATTAAATATATCGGATTTTTTTACTTATATCCACATGAAAGTGTTTTCTTTTACATAATTTGGAAGGTTTATCTAGGATATTGGAATGATTAAAATAATGTCTAAGTATTTGGAAAACATCTCCAAAAAACTCTTACATTCTTGCCCTGTTTTTCTAACCATTTGGTTTCCTTCATTGTATTCCATCATCAACTGCATGTGGCGATTCCATAGTGCATGTATGCATATATTCCAACACTTTCTATCAGTATATGTATCTTTAATAGATTAAATAAATATTATATAAATACATATTATATTGAAAATAATTTATGGTAAAAAAACTTATTAGGGTTCTATAAATATACCTCCGACGGTCTAATCAATGGGAATCATTTGATCTGTAGGAACTGAAGTAACATCACCCAGTACAGATGAAAAAGGATTCAGAGAATAAAGAATATTTAATGTTTAAGAGAAATATATATAAGTAAATAAGATAACATAGATGACTTTCCAAATGTATGATATATATGAGGAGTATGAATCATCGTCGGATATAGGAAAGATGGGTGAGGAGGATCAGATGTAAATGCCAGTGAAAACATGGGCAACCTAAATATCTCCTATATCCCTAAAAACACTATGGGACTATAATATTTTGTATATGGTACATAATTGGGAGGGATACGGTCTAATTGGGTATGCCGATTAGAGTGCCTAGCTTTAGTACCAGCCCCCTTGTATAGTTGTACTGTGTACTGGGACCACTAGGTTTCTCATCAAATAACTGGTGCCTAAGTGGTGGATTTTGTATAAGTGTTTAAAAATAAATTAATAACATGACATTATATGTTATTTATATATATATTTGAAATAAAATACTCACAATAGGCACTAATGGAAGAACTTGCATCTCAGTCATTCAATGACTTTTGTACATCATTCTTTTTCTCCATATATCCTTAATAGTTTTCATTTTTTTCATTTGAAAACAAATATGGAATTAATTATATATTTATAACTAATGTGCCACCCCCAAAAAAATGAGGCACGATTTAATTTACGAATACAACTTGTCAAGCCAAATATAGGATATGTAGTGATATAATAATCAACTATTTTAAATTTAGTGGTAAGGATAAAAAAATAATAGACACATCCTGAAATAAACAATACTTTCAAATTCATATGTTTACCATTAGTATGATATATTTTTATTCTATTTTCAATTCTATATAATTCAAATTTTGTCCCCTCATTTATTAATTTTTATTTTCACATTAGTTGGTTCATTTTTTTCACTTTATTAGGTCATTTGTCTATTTTTTATTTATCTTTGGTCATTTGGTTCACTTGTATTAATTGATTAGGTCATTTGTTAATTTTTATTTGTCTTAGGTTATTTGGTTCATATTTTAGGTTAGGTAATTTTTTTCATTTTTGGGTTAGGTCATTATTTTTAGTTGTTCTGATTTTCATTTCAATAAGTTTAATATGTCCAATTCAATTTACCTTGTTTTTTGTAATAATTTAATTATTTCTGTTGTGTTTGGTTTTTTAGGTTTGAATAGAGTTCAATTCAATATTAGAAAATAAAACTCAAAGAAAAATGAAAATAATAAATAATGAAAATACACATGAAGGTCAAGTTGAATAAAAAATATTTGTAATCAATAGTAAATCAATTTGAATATTACCAACCTTAACAACCCAAGTTGAGATAAACCAAAAGAAATAAGAAAATAGATGGATGATTCTATATATTTCCCACCACAACTTTATGTTCATAATAAAATTTGAAAATTGATCTATTGGAGTCATCAAATGTAATAAATTTAATGGGTCTTATGGTAGCATGGATGGTTTCAATACCATCATCACCATCATAAAAAAATATGTCTTGGAATTACTTCAATAATAACACCAAATTCAGTTCGAAGATGATCTTTTACATAAAAAAAAATTTATTCGTTGATGCTAAATAATATGGTTCATTAGTATCAAGAGTACGAGTCTTGTTAATAACTCAAAATCCACAATCATGAATAAATGTTCTCTGCCTCATCATAGAATCAAACCACTGGAATTTTATCATAATGACTCGACCATGAGAGTAATAATCCATTATTATTTTTTCAATGACTCCATAATAACCTAAATTATTAAATTGAGGTATACTATCTGATACACTAGAATAAAATTCCATTGTGGCAGTTACAATTACACCATCATGTTGTGTTCTCATGGTTTTTTGTTATTTAGTGATTACAAATCTATACCCATTGATCACAATTGATTTGAAGTCACAATCCATGATATTATAACCAAAATACAATGTTTTTATTTCATCAAATATAGAGTTAGTAGGAAAACTCAATACATGAAATATAAATAAATATTATTCATAATTAAATATCGATATTATTAATTTATTAAAATAATATTTATACCTTCAATTTTAACCAAGAAGAAAAATCTTTAGTATGAAAAGTATCTCTACTTATCAAATATAAAGAATGATTCTTTCTATTTATCAATTATTTATGATCCCTATCGATAAAAATAGAAATATTTTGAAAAATATTTAAAATTACATTAGATAATATAATATATACATGTTCAATTTACTTACTTGATGTAGTCATCAAACAAATCACAGTTGAAAAAAACCGTGTGATGTGCCATATCCCACTCTTCAAGGCTTAATGTCATCAATGTATATGATCTAGTAATTTCTCCAATTTGAGGAAGTGATGGAAAACTAGGTTCAATTTTTTTATACTATTTTCTTCATTTTTCATTATTCTGTTCATTCTCGCAGTAAGATCAGACAAATACATTAAGTAGAATGGATCTAGGTAACTGTTCATGATAGAACCTTTAGGATAATTCCTATTCCAGACATAAGACTTAACTGTGTACAATTTTTTTTTCCAGTTGGATACATCTAATAAAAATCAATAGGTTCCATGATAATTATTTCAGTTAGAATATAGACAGTCAGATGCATCATGCATGTGAAAAATTATGGTGGAAATATTTTCTCAAATTCACACAAAATTAATGGTGCCTCTGCTTACATTTTTTGCAAGAAAGACTTAGAAAACTTCTTAGCAGAAATATCTCTAAATAAATGGAATAACCAAATAACTACAAACCTTACATTATTGGAAAAAAGATGAAATATTAATATTAGAATCAACTCATGTAGAAGTACTTGATAATCACGAGTCTTCAAATATTTTAGCTTCAACTCTCTTCTGTTGACCTGTTTTGATATGTTTCTTGAGTATCCATTCAAAAATTTAATATCCTATAGTACTTAAAAAAATTGATTTTTTTCTATAGGTTTCATCACATCAGAATCACATGGAAGTTTCCATTTATTTTCACTGATATACACATGATTCAATTTTGGTATGATGCCCTAATACCCTAAGTCATGCCGAGATCGTAAAACATATTTTTTCTTTCTCTTGACATTTAGAAGAATCAAAAGAAACATTTCATATATATTATTTTTAATGTTAATTATGTATAAGAAATGATGTAAAAAATTGGATAACTAATAAGATAACTCAAATAAGATACTCATCTTCTTCCAATTGTAATATGTTTCATTGGAAACATTATTACTCTTTTTAGTTTTCATTTGACCATTACCAAATACAAAAATAAAATCTTACAATTCATTACGAACATCAGTTCCAGACATATGCTAAGGTGGATCATTGGTCTCCATGGTATTGTTAAATATTTTTTGATTTTTTCTATATGGATAGTACATTGGAAAGATTGTCAATGTCCCATAAAACTGAAACTAATACAATATTTTTGTATTCTGGATCATATATTCTTCAAAGGTACATGACATGATAGTTTTCCCTTTATTCTCCATAAAGACATCATTTAATAAGTTGTAAAATCATTGATCGTACACATAAGTGCTTAACACAACTGAAATATGTATTTTGAATATGAATCGTATGTTTATATAGCCACATACGAAAGAAGTTTCATCTATTTTATTTTTAATGTTTCATGTATACGTCTATATCATTTCTAGGATCAGAAGGGCCAGATATAAGTGTACTCAAGAAAGTGATTTTTTTATCATAAACAACTATAGGGGAAGGTTATAAATGTGTATGAAAACTAGACATGTGGTATGCAAAGTAAGAATCTGACCAAACGAATTAAAACCATCACATGAAAGACCCAACCCTACATTACACACATTAGCTAAAAAATCCGGATATCAACCATCAAATCTTTACCATGAAAATCCATCTTCATGGTGAACCAACTCATTATTATTATTCTTTCTCTTGGTATCATGACATCACATTTTTATTGAAATTTCATCAGACATGAAAAGGTTTTGGAGTTTGGGGATTAATAGAAATTCCCACATCACTTTATATAGAACACAAGATGGTGTTCTATCTGCTTTTAGTTTGCATCAGGATGTTCCACATTTTATACAATCATTTAGTTTAATGGTTTCCTCTTAAATTAAGTTAAAATCTTTCAGGCAAGAATACATTTTGTTTTTGGAAAATCCAAGTTCCTCAACTAACTTCCAGGCGATATAGTGATTTGAGGGAATATCTGCATCATCTGTAAGTAATTATTTAAATAAGGTAATAATATAATCAATGGAAGTATTAGAAATACAATATATGGTTTTCTCATAAAACAATTGGATTGAATATTAAAACATTTTCATTTTACTACATTGTCGATATGATGGAGCCATGGTAGAAACATTTAATATTTTCACCCTATCAACATCATCATTTTCCTTAGACGCATCATGTGTGCTTGTTTCAAAGTATTCTTGGGTAAGCATACTTTCCTTACCATGTTGATGAATAAACGGAAACTAGTCATATACAAAATTCTCCAATCCTTCCCTCTCATTTGGATAATCAACATTTTGATATTCCATTTTCTCCCCATTGTGATACCACACATAGTAGTTTCTTTGAAAACCATATTTGGTTATTTAGTAGCTAACTTATTCATGGAACAACCAAGGTATTCCAACATAATTGCAACAGGGGTAGTGTATGTGACCATTATATAAAGTATTGTCAAATGAAAAATCTATAAATACCTCTAAATTCCTTTTGAAAATCACTTGAAATATGATCAGTTTCAGACATCCAACTTCTATCCATTCTGAAAAAAATTTCTTTTAATTTATTTATTAAAAGAAATTCAATATTGTTGAAGATTAATTGAAAATATATTTAATTAAACTATATTTGTTCACTTTTTATGAAATAATAACTGAAACACTACTCTATATAAGAATTATAATATAAAAGACAACAAAAAACCATATATATATATATATATTATAATATAAATTTAAAACCATGATATTTAATTCATTTATAAATATAATACCATGATATTGGTTAGTATTTTGATTGGGTCAGTGCATTCCTATTAGGGTTTTATTAAAGATTATTCAACTTATCCATTTTTAATCATTACTATATATTTTATTATAATTAGGTTCAGTTTAATTAACTTTTTTTATTTTAGTTCAGTTTGATGAAATTTTGTGTTATTCAGGTCTACTCATGTCTACTAAGGTTAAATCAAGTCATTTAAATTCAATTCAGTTTGTTTGGTCAAGTTATTTTAGTTATGATATATACAGGATTTGTTAGTTTGGTTGGGTTTCAGTGTGTAAAGTATTGATAGGTTCAGTTCATTTATTTTCAAGACTATTTAGGTTAGTTTAGTACAATTTAGTTTTCTTAAGGTCTGAAAAATTCATTTCAATTTAGTTTATTTAGCGAGTCATGCTAAAAAATCATAAAATCATTCATTAAAAATTCATATATAGGTAGGGTTTTACCCACTATAAAAAGGAATTCCCTTACTCTAAATATAATCATCAAAAAAGTGGAAACCATGCCTAATTTATCATAATGGAAGTATAATCTGAAAATCATAAACCATTGTTAACATATTGATCATTCTATATACCTATGGAAACTAGAATTTGATAAAATATAAATCATATCCATTAAAAGGAAATAGAATATCCTTTTGAAACCAATCATGGTATAACTGAAAAACCACTCGTCGAAGCCACAAAATTCAATATATACCTTAGAAGACTAAAATCGATGTTCCTAATAAGAATAAGTCAAAACCCATTAAAAAAAATCCATGATCCATTTTATTTGAAATGTAAACTAGAAGGAAATGTCTTTATTTTTTGTGTTTATTCATATCAATATTGACATAATAATTTTATTTAAAATGAAACATCTAAAAAGTTGAATTACATAATTAAAAATATGTGTATTTATATTTTTTTAATGAAAGGAAAAGGAAATATATTAAAAATAATCATATAAAATAGATAAAATCAAGATATCATGAAATAAAATTATTTAAAACATACTAGTTCATAAAATAAAATGGCAACCAATTTAAAATTTTTTACAACTAAAACAATTCATTTAGTATAAGTTATGGACATATTTAGTAAAAATTATATTGATTTAATTCCCTATCCTTGTTTTGACATCCTACTAAAACATAGAATTCATGGTCATAAACCCAATAAAAAAGAAATATATCTTATATAATAATGGTTTCAAGTCAAAAACAATTATAAAAGTGAACATAAACATATAAATATTTTTTTGTCTATTAGAAAACCATTTACACCAATTATAACTATTAAATGGCCCAAAAATAACCACCAAACCATTTTAAATTTCAATCCTTCATGAATTATAATTTTCCCCTTAAAATCCCCCATTAAAATATTTTTTACATTATGAAACATTCATTTAAAGGGAAACCATAATTTTAAAAACACATAATTAATTTTTAAGAAGTTAAAATTTCAAAAAAGTTCTACTTATAAGGGATATAACATATGAAATAAAACCCAAAATAGTTAAATAATAAAATTAACCAAGGAAATCATGTCAATAAACCTTAAATTTAAAATAAAACAATGATTAAATAACCAATGATCATATTTATGTCTTCAATATCTATCAAAATTATTCCATAAATAAGAAAAATCACAAAAAAACCACAAAAAAACAATAAAAAAACTACAACCCAAAATGATATATGGATTTTTTTCATAAGGGGATCATTATAAAAAGTTGAAAAAAAAACAATATTATAGTGAAACTAAATGAAATAAGCCAAAATAAATGGAGGTAGAAGATATAAATCAGTTACAACATACCAATTTTAAGTGGAAGAAAAAATGACTTTAATCAAGGATTGATCGCCAATTGGGAAGAACCATTCCTAGGTAGGGAAGAAAGGAGGGCTCTCTTTTAGGAAAAAATGTGGTCAGATTTATTCTGGAGGATAGAGGCTCACGACTGGGTATTTGGGGTTTTCTATCCCAATAGGTTTTTAAAACTATTGGGACACCCTGTATCCAATGAATCATATCCCAATGGTTTTTTAAAACCATTGGGAAAACCCTCTCTTAATAGCCCTATCCTAATAGTTCTACAAAAATGTTGGGATAAGGGCGTTGGTATAGCCTAAGTTTCCACTAGTGTCGCATGGAACTCTGAATTCATCTTAGCTATCTCTACTAGGGTAGGGAGCTCCATAACCTCCAAATAGATTTGAATAATCCTTTGGGAATAAAAAACAGTGTCAAATTTCATCCTGGTATAACTTTAAAATGATGTTCCCAAGGTTCCCTTTTATATTAAAAATGAGAGGTGGGGTTGGGAACTCAGCTTTCTAGATACCAATTATGACTCAGTTTTGTATAGGTAAAAAACCTTATATCTACTTTAACAAATGTTAAGAGTTGTATTTAATAATCATGACTATCAACATGTAATTTATTTTTACAATTAGACATATATAATGGTATATATTATCAAAATACAAAACAAAATTTTTGACCTAGTGCAGATTTGGTTTCCGAGATGGATCAGTTCGGTTGGGCCAATAAATGGATGAATTGGGATTGGGTGTCTTGAGATGAGTTTCATACCACTGATTTTTGGATAAGATACCAAAATTTTGTCCTAATTGGATTCATGGATTTATTTAAATATGTAAAATAGTGGACATTTTTCCTTGAGATTCCATGTAGTTTGGCCCATTTTTATTCTATATCATCACTGACCCTCCAAATCACCTCCTACTATAGTGTAATCATCAAAAAAGCAAAATTTATATTTTTAACAGTGGGAAAGATTAAATAATTGAATAAAATTTGAATTGAAATATACTAATATATTTGTAATTTTCAATACAAAACTAGTTTAACATAGTAGTGTAAGGGTGAAATAAAATAGTGAATCACGGTGTGATCACACCCCCACACCAAAAAATTTTCACTCATGGGAAAATTTACATTTCCAAAATTATGCAAGGATATATTACCAACTTTATGAAGATTTAAAATTGAAAGATAATTTAGTTCCTGATAGCGAAGTGATCAAATAAAAAACCACACTAAGGAGTTATTTTCAGTTGTCATGGAAAAAGATGTATAATAAATTGTATCAAAATGAAATTCAAGGAGATGTATAATAATAGTCTTAGAATGGAATTAAAAATTACACCATGAAACTGAATCTCTATGTGTGTTTGTGAAAACCATTAAATTCTATTCCTTTCACTTTCTATCCCATAAATATAGGCTATTTTATAATTTTTCTTCTTTCCTGATTCTTTAAACTGAATTTACTATAAAATTTCAGGACCCACTCACTTATGCATTCTTGAAATTCAAACCATAATATCCCAACCTATATATCCCCATATTTTATACATTTAATTAATCCCATCATTATTTATTTGTGTTTCTTTGGTTTTGTGATTTTTTGGGGTGTATAATAGTTGGATAACCAGTACAAACATGTATGCCAATCTGGTATAGTAATGAAATGGATTGTATACGGAATGAACTTATGAAAAAATCATTTTTTAAAGATGATAAATATTAATATATATTAGATTTACCTTATATTGATTAAAAAATGTTCACACTTCAACGTTGGGTGAAAAGATATGTGGAGATGTTAAGGTACATTATTAACCCATAAACTACTCAAATAGAGGGTATAAATCATCTCAAAGGTTTCATAGATATAAAAATATTAATATCATTGAGAAACAACCAATTTACTAAAAAAACATGACAATGATAAATTTTTTCTACAACTCACATGCCATTAGTGAATAAAGATTTCTTTAAATGTTATAAGAACTTGAAATAAAGAAATTCATCATGAATTTTCAATAATTTTCTGGTTTAGGAGGACATAAAAAATGAGCATTTTGATGGGGGGGGGGGTAAGGTAAAAAATACTATGTAGAAAGCCAAAAATAAAAAAAAGATAATGAAAGAAATAACGAACATAGTAAAGTGGGGAAAAGTAAAAATAATATGCATTAATAAAAAAAGGAAAATGAATAAATATGATAAAAATTCCTAACTAACTCAATAATTTATCCATCCCCAAACCTAGAGTGTGAAATTCCCTCATTACATGAAAAGAGATCATAGGAAGGAAATATAAATCTTGGTAGGTTTCTTCTTTAAGGTGTAGTTCCTCCACTAGGAACTCTAGAATGTTTTCCTAAAAGTGATTTCATCACTCCCCATTAATGGGGAAAGTTATTGTTTGTTTTTTATTTTTAAACCTGCACAACAAAAAATGGATAAACATTAGTAAAATTTTATGAAAAAATCCAATATAAATAAAGCTTACCTAGGTGTAATTTTACCCTTTTATTGTAAAGGAGGACCTTCTAACCAATATGGAATTGATGATGAAGGATTAGGTAGTCATGGGAAGCCTTGGTTCTCTCTTTATAGTTATAGGAGTTATCATATGATTCTCACTGAATTTAATCCAGTTTTTGAATGTGCATCTTGATATGCTCACCTAAATCTAAGGGGTTCATATTAAATTGTTAAACAACACACTATGCATGGTTCTCTACCTCTATATGGAGGTGAAATACATTTCCAAACACAGTCTGATGCGATGAAATTCCTTTTTGGGTTTTAAAAGCTATAAAGCATGCCTAAATTGCATCATCCAAGTATAAAATCCAATCATTCCTATTGGGCTATACCATTTTCCCAATATTTTATCAACTTTCTAATTTGAGATTTGTTTCTGTCCCGTTATTTTTGAAGTTATATGAAGTATAAAATTTATATACAAACCAATACTTATGGATTATATTTTTGAGGTTTCTATTATAGAAATTTGAACCCTAATCAGTAATGATGAATCTTGGAAAATGAAACTAGATAAAAATCTGAGATCTCAAAAAATCAAAAACCACTCAAGAGTCATTGGTCTTAGTACCATTATTTCCACCCATTTAGATACATATTAAAAAACCAATAATATGTAAACAAATACCAATTAATTTTAAAAATTCCCAATGAATTTATTTCCTCAAGCATTGAATATATCACAAAATAACATGGTTTGTTGGGGAATTTCATTCCTCTTGGAGATATTTCTAGTGAATTGACATCATGTGGATGAATTACAAAAATTATGAAAATATCTATAAAAATTTGGCCAATAAAGTATAGAGTCAAGTACCATTTGATTTTAACATTGACAGCTAAAGTGGAACCCATGAGAAAAAGTGTGGTAGAAGCTCATGATAGAGGTGGAATCATGGTTGGGGACACACCGACAAACAACCTAGTTACTACAAATTATTCCAAAGTGTGGGTCATAACAAATGTACCATCATAACTCAAGATTAAGTCTTTGGGATTGTGAATTGAAAAATTATGTGGGGACCCTATATAATTTCAAAAAATTAAAAATGTCTATATACCAAGGGGTAAGGTTCACTACATTTCAATGTTTATCATCAGGGAATAATTTTCCAATGGGGAGAGGTGAGTCAACATGGTGGTCCAATGGTGGGGAAATCCTAACAATGTGTTCTTATACCACATTATCTACTACTTTTTATCAATAGTTTATAGATTAAATTGCAGAAGTATGAGCATCTAGAGAATGATATTTAGTTTGGATTATGATTTCTTAAAGAGATAATAGAGGGTTGTATGGTATGATAACCTAATTACTTTGAACCCTAGAAGGTATGTCTTGAATTTTTCCATGGAAAACACAATGTAATGGAATTAATTTTTAGATGTGGTGTAGTTTACTTGGGTAGGGTATAGTGTGCATGAGGCATAAACTATGACATGGATCTTGATCGAACCATTGTGATAAGAGTTCCCCAACTATATAGTTAGAGGCATGACACATGGGCATAAATGGTAAATACCACTAAGGTTTTTTTATTATTAGGGGTAATGCGAGACTCTACTTTAATTTTTTAAAATCATCCTAAAAATGTTATAATTTTTTTATTTTTTGAGTAACCGGGAGAGGGAGAGTGAAATATTACTAAATTCATGAATGAAATAATGATAAAATCCAACATGACCTAATAAAGACTGCACATCCCACACATTTTTGGGGAATGGTAGGGAAAAAATTATGTCTACCTTTTATTTTTATACTTTTATACCATCCCTAGAAATTAAATGTCCAAGTATTATAGCTTATCACAACAGGAAATGAAAATTATAATAATTTAATTTAATATTATTCTCAATACAATGATGTAGGATAAAACCAAGACTACTCAAGCACTAACAGAATGATGATACATATATTGTGAAATAATACATGAAAACTTCCATGTAATTCTCTATGTAATCTAAAAAAATACTAAACATGCATCATTAGAATGTACCCAGAGAATTACATAGACCAAATGGTATCCTCTTGTATGAAAATGTTTCAAAATGGAAATTAAATTTTGTCTTTTCCTAATCCTCTAGGGTAATATAGATATGAAAGTATCTAGAATACCCATAAATAAAGTAGTAGTGGAACTTCCTTGCTCTCCTTGCTAGAATCTGATCAATGAGAAACAATTAGAAATGTTCTTTCTTAGTTTAATGGTTTAGTAGATGATAATATATACATACATACTAACCATTTTTCACATGGGTTGGAACTAATTCTTTATTTTTATTTTTGATTAATGTAAGACTAGTTTTATTAGAAGCTACCTACACTGGAAAGACCCATTAGATGTTATAGATGGGGTAAATGATTCCATCCACCCATAATTTGGTTACATACTTTTCAACAACATCAAGGAGGTTTGGTTTTAGTCAGTATTGTTCCCACCTCACTGGTTTAACCTCATAATTTAATAATATATGATTCATACAAATTGATGGAATAATAGCAATATTTTTAGAAATTTTACATCTATATGATTTTTTATATTCCCTTAAAATGTTAAGGAATCTCAATTATTTATTTAGAGGGATTGAACTATAAATGATGATGAGAAAAAATTTTCCATTATCAAGATACACGTATTTCATTTTTTGAGGTAGTGTTTTGAGTTCCAGGTTAGGGGTATTTTTTATTTATGGGAGGGAATATGATAGTTAGCGGTTAATGATATCATTTAACCTCTCACTGGTAACATACTGAGATGAGGAATAAAGTTTTAGAAGATGAAAAATATCATCAATTGTCATAGGATACTTAGTGGGAAAGAAATCCTCAATTAAAACATAATATTTACAATTTTCCAAAGTCACACAAAACTCAAAAGTTGAATCAAAACACAAATCATTAATGAGTGAAGAAGAGGAAAACACATCAGAGTATGGGTTGGGGAGAGAATGTTGTTTGTTTGTGTCATTGGATAACACTTCCATTAAATAAATAGAAAGAGTGGAGGTCTCTTCAACAAGGTTTTTCATAGATTAAAGAATATTTAAACTTACCTTTACTCACCCAAACTCCATGGACAATGTATTTTTGTGAATTTTGATGATAGTATTTGTTTTTTTAATGAAAGGACTTCAAGGTATGATAGGATCATATCCTTTGGTTTGGTTATCATCCATATCTAGAATTAATAATTTTACAGGGAATATGAGATTATTAACATGAATGAGGAGATCCCCTATAATTCCTTGACCCCAGTTACCCAGATTCGGTGCATTATTACATAACATTGGCATGATACAAGGAATCATGTCCCGAAAGACCGATCAGTTTAGTAGCCTTGAAAGTACTAGATACATTCATAAGTTTTACATTACATCATGAAATAAAAACATCAACAACATTTTTTCCTCTTTTGAACACACTTATATCCTTATCCTATCCCTGCAGGTCAACCATAAAATACTTCTTCACATCCTGGAAAAAACAAAACATTGAAAAGGGAAAGCTCAGATGCTCAGTAAAGTTAATAATATAGCAGAAACTTTCATAAATAAGCCTAAACATTTAAGGCAATGTATTAAAATAAAACAAAATCCTTTTAAACTTAAACTTCAGCATAGTATGGAAAAGATGAAATAAAATAATGGCATTTACTTATTCACATGGATATTCTACTAGTCGAATAATCACATGAAATATCAATAGCCACTTTCATAATACTGGAATGAATAATGCTAGACTTCATAACCACATATTCAAGGCCTTGGGCCAAGACTACAAATAAGATTTTGTTAAGGCCTTATGCCAAGATACTATTTTGTCTCATGAGACCTACCAATGCATTCAGGAGATATATCAGGCTCCACCCATCACTTACTAAGTCCAATGCATTCCTCATATGAAAAGGTTTAAACATAACATAAACATTCATATTAAAACTAGATAAAAAATTTCAATACTTTATCCATAAACCATGAATGGTATAAGAATAACACATCCACATTCATACATATAAAAAAACCTTCAATACAATATGTAAGATTTGTATCATAATAAATCATCTTCAAAAAATCTTAAAATCCATCAAAAGGATGTTGACATAGATGAAATCAAAACATTTTTAGAGAAATATCTCTTTCTATATTGAAATCATTTAAAAGTCATATAATAATAAATTAAAACATTTATTTTGAAAATATTCTTATAATCTTGTAATGGAAGCTTAGATGATGTTATAACGGCATAAAATATCCACACTCGCCGTATAAGTTAAAGAAACATTCTTACCTTAATTTTGTTGAAAAGGTCATAAAGTACTTTGTTTGGAAAATGACGGAAATATTTCTTTCAAAAAATATAAGGTAAAATAAGGGTATAAATGACTTTAACCCATTGTGTTTTAAATATTAGAAATTATTTGAAATACATTTTTAAGAAAACATGGATGTGGATGATAAATATGTCCCAGTAAATACCTATGTAAAAACAACCTCGGATAATAAAGAGATTATGGAATTAATCCTTACCTTGTACTTTTCCTTAGTCGAGGGAATGATAAAATCATATATAATATTTAATTAATTGTTAATAAATTATACAAGAACTATATACATAAATATGATATCATATATGATCCTATAATATTGATTTGTTAATAATATTTGAGTAGTGTCATCGTTTCAGGTGTTATCTGATCTGTTTTCCTTTATATGCTCAGTTAAGTAAGCCATGTTTGTTATAGATAGGATGTATTTTATTCATATATAGAATTATATTATGTTCTTAGAAATTATTTTTAATCATAAAATGAAAATTATTCTTGATTGATTACGATGGGGAATGAATCTCATCACGTTTGTGGAGACGGTAATCCGTACGTACACACGAGCGACAATATCATTATATTAATGGTGAAATAGTATGTAATTGGATGGTATATATTATATACAGAATCATTAACATGTTATATTTTTTATTTACATCAGTTATACTCATTATTATACACATACAAATTATGAAGTGTTTGAATAACAAACTACACCACGACGTGGAGACGATAAGCCGCACATACGCACATATGGTGACTTTGTCATTTATATGATGGGTAGAATAATTAATATCATTGTACCATTTTAATAAAATCAAATTATATATAATATAATAGAGTTATTATTTTAGAATGGAAACAACAAAGAAAGAGGAAGTGGATGAAGAAAAGAACTTGAAAGAGGTGATGAAATATTTACATCTTCTTCGGATTCTTACTTTTGATTTGATCAAAATGGCTCATTAGGTTGGATTTATGATCAAAGTAAGGACTCTAGGTTTAATGGAGAATTTTCTAGAGGAAATTTGGTTAGGTTTTTTCTAATACAAAATGCTTTTGAGGTGTGAAATTAAGATAAGGGGAAGTGGCCTTTTATAAGAGCAGTGAGGGTCACTTTAGGAAAAGTTTGAAATATTATTTTATAATAAAATCATTTTCAGTTCCTAATGGATCCAAAAAGAATTATTTCGAGGATAAGATGGGTATGTGTCTAAAACCTCTCAACCAGTAGGTTTTATACATGTTTATGTAATCATATTAATCATATCTTTTACATTTAACTCGTAGTTAAATAGTTTGACATTTACCGCGTCTTTTTGTATTTTTATATTATATGGTAAATAAAATTACTATAGAAATCCAATTGAACCCCATGCGGTTCATTATTAATATATATAACCTTATATAAGTCCTTTGGACGAACCTTATATTTTTATATATATTATATCAATTATAGTATTTTTTTTTAAAAAACTCAATTATGTCTATTTTGACACTAATTAGAATTTGATTTTTTTGAAATCCATAAAAACCTTATCACATCAAATAAAATTTCTTTAATCAATAATAAAATGTCATATTAACCTATAAAATTAGTGGAATTCATCATAAGTCTCAATTTAGATTTATTTGTATTTTTATAATATCAATTATTTTAATATTTTGTTAATAAGGTAATTACTGTATAGTCATTGTATCATAAATAAATTAAATTATTTAGTGTCTAAAAATTATAAATAAAATACCATTATTTAGGAAATATTTTTACATTTATAATGAATATTTATAGTTGAATTTATATTTTTTTAACCTTATATTAAAAATGGTTTAGTTATTAAACTTGGAATTTATCTCTTCTAACTCTTATTTAAATAAAATAAAAATAAATGTCCTAATATAATCCAACTAGACCAAAAAGGATCATATTTTGTTCCTAAGGTTGTTTTTCATCGAATTATACTTATACAATAGAATTATGACATGTGTTAGGGTAATTATGATATCATTTTTACCCTTAATTACCCTATTTACTTTTAACCGTGGTAAATAAAAGTCAAAAGTTACTATTCACCAAAAATTATTTTCATCTTATTAAACTAGATTTTACTTACTGATATTGACTTTGTCTCTCTTATTTTTGAAATTCAACTCAAATAAGTGATAAAATTATGTTTTATGCCAATTTTCAAATGCTCCTATAAGGTGGGTAAAAGATGATAAAAAGTTCAATAAAACTTTTATATTTCTAAACTTACTATAAAATTAATCCAATGAATTAAAATAAACTTTCATAGGTATTATGTATCTATTTGACCTAAAATAAATTTAAATAAAATAAATAATTATTTAAATAAAAATTTGGTTTTAACCAATAACGCATTATTTTTTACAATTCATCAAAAATTGAAAGTTTTTAGAAAAATACAAAAAATTCACCCCAAGATAATTTCTATATTATGACCTAAAAAATGAAGTCAATTTTGAATAATAAAATTTATATAATTTCTGAAAGTGGGTATTACTATTCATAATGTCTAGTTTGATTGCTCTCGGTGTGTTATAATCTCAGTGTTGTGTACAATGAAAGCTATTGCATTATTCAAATAGACAAGTACCATGGAATCTTGGGGTGTTACACTCTTCCCTCCAAATAATTTCATCCTAGAAATTTCTATAATACTACTTCAAAAAAAGATTTGGTGGTTCTTCATCATAAGTTCCTCTGGTTCCCACGTTTCCTCTTCCATCTTATGGTTTCTCCAGATCTTTTACCAGACGATTCATCCAGTTTCTTAGCACTTGTTCTCTTATATAAAGAATTTTGACAGGATCTTCACAATAAGATAGATCAGGTTCCAGTTGAATTTCTTCATAGGTGAGTACATGCGTTGGGTTAGGCATATATTTTCCCAACAGTGATACGTGGAACACATCATGAACTTTGGAGAGACTTAGAGGCATTTCCAAATGATAAGCTACAACTCCAATTCATTCTATAATTTTGAAAGGTTTGATATACCGGGGACTCAATTTACCCTTCTTACTAAAATTTATAACACCCTTCCATGGAGATACCTTCAAGAAAACATGTTATCCTACCTAAAATTCCAAATCCTTCCTTCAATTATCAGCATAAATCTTTTTTCTACATTGAGCTGATTTTATGTGGGTTTGGATAACCTTCACCTTTTCCATCATTTCCTCAACAAGTTCTGGGCCTACGAGTTTTCTTTCACCAACATTATCCCAAAAAGTTGGTGTGCGACATCTATTTCCATATAACGCTTCATATGGTGCCATCTGAATACTTTAATTGAAGCTATTATTATAGGAACATTCTACCAGAGGTAAATATTGATCCCACATAACTTGAAAATCAAGTGAGCAAGATCTCAACATGTATTCTAAGGTTTGAATAGTCCATTATGATTTTCAATAAGTTTAAGGGTTGTAGGCAGTGCTCAAATGTAGTTCAGTATCCAGGGCCTTCTGAAGACTTTTCCTGAATCTTGATGTAAATTAACGATCAATATCAGAAACAATTGATATGGGTACACCGTGGAGTCTTACAACTTCATTAATATATATTATTTCAAAACGTTCAAGTGGTAAATCTTCTCTTACAGCAAGAAAATGTGCTGACTTGGTAAAACGATCAACAATGACCCATATTGCATCATTTCTTCAAGGAGTCTTTGGTATCCTCATTAAAAAATCCATCATAATATTATCCCATTTCCACTCAGGTGTGGGAAGAGGTTTCATGAATCCTCCAGGATGTTGCCTTCCAGCTTTCACTTATTGACAAACTATACATCTTGAAAATAAAATCGGCAATATCCCTCTTCATGTTATCCCACCAAAAATTTTCTTTCAAATATCTATACATCTTAGTGCTACTAGGGTGTATAGAGAAATTGGAGCTATCATCATCATCCAACAATTCCTTTTTTAGATCAGGTATATCGGTAACACAAATTCTCTTCCCAAATTTCAAAATTCCATCTTTATATACGAAGTCGATCAATCTCCCATCATTCACAGTTTTAATTTTCTTTTGAAATTCCTCATCATCAGTCTGAGAAATTTTTATCCTTTCTAGTAAAGATGGTTTGGAAACCATTTGAAAAAGTATTGATGTTTCACCTTCCATGGTTATTCCCATATCCATCCTTATTAGATCTATGAAAATAAGATCCCTTTCAATTCTCATCTTGTTCAAAACTCCATGATCAATTCTGCTCAAAGCATCTACGACCTTATTTTCCTTCCCCGGGTGGTAGTGTATTGTGAAATCATAATCTTTGAGTAGTTCAAGCCATCTACTTTGCCTCATGTTTAGTTCTTTTTGTGATAAAATATACTTCAAACTCTTGTGATCAGTATAAATCTCATATTTTCCCCATAGAGATAGTGTATCCAAATTTTTAGAGAAAAGATTACAGCTTCTAACTCAAGATCATGAGTGGGATAGTTTTTCTCTTGAATTTTTAACTACCGTGATGCATAGGCCATAACTCTATCATTCTTCATAAGGACACAACCAAGTACTTTATTTGAAGCATCACTATAAATAACAAACCCATCATTCCCCGATGGTAGAGTCAAGATATGAGCATTAACTAATCTTCTCTTAAGTTATTTAAAACATTATTCACACTCTTTTTTCAAAAAAAATTAACCCCTTTACGAGTGAGCTTGGTTAATGGGTTAGCTAATCAGGAAAAATTCTGGACAAAAAGCCTATAATAACCTTCTAACCCAATAAAACTGCGTACCTCAGTTATACTCATCGGTGTTGGCCAATATTGTATTGACTTGGTTTTTGAAGGATCAATAGAGATTCTATCCTTAGAGACAATATAACCATGAAAAGAGATCTCCTGAAACTAGAATTCATAATTACTAAATTTCCCATATAATTCATTTCTTTTAAGAGTCCTTAGGATAATGTGCAAGTGATTTTCATGATCTTTATATCTTTTTGAGTATACTAAAATATCATCAATAAATACCACTACAAATTTATCAAGATATTCCTTGAAAACTCTATTCATCAGATCCCTAAAGACAGATGGTGCATTAGTCAATCCACAAGGCATTACTGTAAACTCATAATGATCGTACCTAGTTCAAAATACTGTTTTCAGAATTTCTTCCTTCTTCACACACAAATGATGATATCCAGATCGAAGGTCAATATTTGAAAAATATTGAGCTCCATGAAGTTGGTCGAACAAATCATCAATGCAAGGTTGGGGACACTTGTTTTTTATTGTTATAACATTGATCTCCCTGTAGTCAATGCACAACCTCATATATCCGCCTTTCTTCTTAACAAAATGGATAGGGGATACCCATGGAGAAACACTAAGGTGAACAAATCCCTTATTACTCAATTACTATAGTTGTTTCTTTAGTTCCACTAATTCCACTGTGTCCATTCTATAAGAGGTATTTGATATGGGCATTGAACCAGGAATTAAATCAATAGAAAACTCAATTTCTCATTCTGGAGGATGTCCAGGTAAATCCTCTAGAAACACATCATCATATTCTTGCAGAATAGGTACGTCCTCTATTCGAACATTCTTTTCCTCACATATAATTATTTCATTCTCATCTTCCTCAATAATTGAATTTAGTAGAGATACTGGGGGTGGATCTACATAAGAATCAGATGGTGAAATTTCTTCTCTAAAGATAAGGTACTCCTTATCATCATTGATAATTGTAACCTCCTTCTTCTTACAATAATTTTTTGCATCATGTTATGAAAGCCAATCCATACCATGGATTATATCAAATTCAATCATGGGTATGATGATGAGATCTGAAGATAAAGAACATTTATATGCCCTAATGGTAATTGAGTCAATTTTTTTTTGCAATGATACTTCCCTTAAGATATTTTATTGACAACTCCCTTGTTAAATCAAATTTGAAATATCTAATTTTATTAGAAAACTAGAAAGATATGAAAAATTGAGACGATACATAATCAAATAAAACATTATCTAAACTTGAGTAAACCATTAAATTACCTACCATCACTTCTCTCGGAGTTTCAACCTCAGAAGTAGTGATCGCATAAGCTTGGCCTCTCTCCCATTGAATTTTCTTAGGTAAGTTCCTTTGGAACTTAGGAAATTAATTTACATAATGCCCCTTTTCTCTAAAATTGTAACATTCAACATTGACAACCACTTTCTTTCCCTTTCAATCATGAGATTGGTGTCCTTTTTCACCACACTTGTAACAAACTCCCATTCCCTTTAAGCAAGTACCAAGGTGTTTCTTCCAACATTTACCGCAGGATGGATATTAAACTTTTCCCTTCTTCCCCTAATTTCCATTTCTAGAGTGTTTAGCAGATCTCTTCTTCTCTTGAAATTCTTTAAAGTCGTAGGAATTAGAGAATTTATTTTTTGTCTTGATAGCTCATGAGAAAATATCCTTGTATGATGAAAAGGACCGTGAGACTAATTATCGACGGAGAAATGGTTTTAACCCATCAAATAATCGATCAATCTTACTCTTTGGATTATGTATATAATATGATGCTTGCCTTGTTAACCTTGTAAAGTTAGCCTCATACTTTGTGGCATTGTCATCCTCCTTTTTCCTCAGACTCAAAAATTGTCTTTCCATATCCGTTCGATGGTCAAGAGGAAATTATTTTTCTAAGAAAATCTCTTTAAACTCCCTCTATTACATGTTTGATATTTCTTCAACTTCATTTGTATTTTGAATCAATGACCACCATTAATCTGCATCTCCTATGAGGTGATAAAATACCATGACAACTTTTTCCCTTTCACTACTCCCCAAAGCATGAAATATGTTCTCTAAGGAACTTATCCATTGCTCAGATACTAATGGATTTGTAATCCCATTGAATGTTGGTGGTTGTTACCTCATGATGCGGTCTAACATTGATCCTCCGTGTTGTGGATCAGGGTGCTCCATACAGGTAAGGTTATTATTAATAACCCGAGTGAGTTGTCCTAGTATGGTGATAAGATGACCAGAACCAGTTGCATTACCGGCTCCATGATAATTATCTTGAGTAGGAGGGAAATCCCAACATGGATTATGTGCACTGATACCGTTTCCATTCCTTCCACTAGGATCCATGTATAAAAATGGAATACAATAGATTAGTTTATGAATCGCAATACATAATTATGAACTTGTAAAAAACTTAATATAAATTGAATAGTTTATGGATATAATCTATAATCATAAAGATATTTTCATTGAGGAGTTATATACTCATAAACCCTTCATAATGGTTTGTAAAGAAAATGAGAATTATCCTAAGCATATCCCCTCAGAGTTTTATAACTAAGAGTACATCAAAGACCATTGTCGTGCACCCATTCCCATTCAAGTCAAGCTTAAAGTGGTGTTTTCAGATTTTATCCCTAGGTACATCTGTGCCAGATCCACTTCTACCTGCTCGTATCTAGACAGGGATGTATTTATTGGAAAACTGAAAAAATATCTACAGTACCAAAATTTTAGGAAGTTATTCTATACTAATCATCAAATTCTATCTTAGGGTAGTGTTCTCTAATCATAGTTTTTCTAAATATAGTTTCCAAGGTTTATACTAAACATCCTCTGATACCAACTGTAAGGCACTAACCCCAGTTACCCAGAGTCGATGCATTATTATATAACATTGGCATGATACAAGGAATCATGTCCCAAAAGACCAATCAGTTTAGTAGTCTTGGAAGTACTAGATACATTCATATGTTTTACATTACATCATGAAATAAAAACATCAACAAAATTTTGTCCCCTTTTTAACACACTTATATCCTTAGCCTATCCCTACATATCAACCATAAAATATTTCTTCACATCCTAGAAAAAATAAAACATAGAAAGGGGTGAGCTCAGATGCTCAGTAACGATAACAATATAGCGAAAACTTTCATAAATAAGAATATACATTTAAGGAAATGTATTAGACTAAAAAAAATCCTTTAAACTCAAAATTCAGCATAATATGAAAAGGATAAAATCAAACAATGTCATTTACTTATTCACAGGGATATTTTACTAGTCGAATAATCACATTCAATATCAATAGCCACTTTCATAACGATGAAATGCATAATTCAAGACATCATAACCACATAGTAAAGGCCTTGTGCCAAGAATACAATAAGTTTTTTTCAAGGTCTTGTTCCAAGACACTAGTTTTTCTCATGAGACCTACTGATGCATTGAGGATCTAAAGTGGGCTCCACCCATCACTTACTAAGTCCAATGCATTCCTCATATGAAAAAGTTTAAACATAACATAAACATTCACATTAAAAATAGCATAAAAATGTCAACACTTTATCTATAAACCATGAATGGTATAATAATAACACATCCACATTCAAAAATATCACAAAACCTTTAATAAAATATGGAATATTTGTATCATAATAAATCAACTTCAAAAAAGCTTAAAATCCATCAAAAGGATGTTGACATATATGAAATCAATTTTTTTAGTGAAATATGTCTTTCTATTTTGAAATAATTTAAAAGTAATATAATTATAAAAGAAAACATTTAATTTTAAAATATTCTTATAAGCTTTTAAGGGAAGATTCGATGATGTTATAATGGAATAAAATAGTAGCACTCGCCGTATAAGTTAAAAAACATTCTACCTTAATTTTGTTGAAAAAGTCATAAAGTACCTTGTTTGGAAAATCACGAAAAGAATCCTTTAAAAAATCTAAGTTCAAATAAGGGTATAAATAACTTTAACCCATTTTTTATTAAATAGTAAAAATGTTTTGAAACACATTTTTAAGAAAACATGGATGTGAATGATAAATAGGTCCTAGTATATACTTACGTAAAAACAACCTCAGATAATAATAAGATTGTGGAATTAACCCTTACCTTGTACTTTTACTTGGTCGAGTGTATGTTAACCTACTGTATAATAGTTACATAATTGTTATTAAATTATTCATGAACTATATACATAAATATGATATCACATATGATCCTATAATATTGCTTTGTTAATAACATTTTAGTAGTATCACCGTTTCAGGTGTTAATTGATCCGTTTTCCTTTATATGATCAGTTACGTAAGCCATGTTTATTACGGATAGGATGTATTTTATTCATATAAAAAATGATATTAAGTTCTTAAAAATTATTTTTAATCATAAAATGAAAATTATTCTTGAATGATAACGATGAAGAATGAATCTCATCGCGTTCGTGGAGACGGTAATCCATACGTACGCACGAGCAACAATATCATTATATTTATGGTGAAATCAAATGTAATTGGATGGTATATTATATATACAGAATAATTAACATATTATATTTATTATTTACATTAGTTATACTCATTATTATACCTATTCAAATAATGAAGTGTTTGAATAACAAACTACACCACCACGTGGAGACGGTAAGCCGTATGTATACATATATGGTGACTTGGTCATTAATATGATGGATAGAATAATGAATATGGTTGTACCATTTTAATAATATCACAATATATTGAATATACTGGAGTTATTATTTTATAATGGAAACAACAAATAAAGAGGAAGTGGAAGAAGAAAATAATTTGAAAGAGGTGATGAAATATTTACCTCTTCTTCGAGTTCTTCCTTTTGATTTTATAAAAAGGGATCCTTCGGTTGGCTTTTTAACCAAAGTAAGTCCTCTAGGTTGAACGAAGGATATTTTAGAGGATATTTGGGTAGGTATTGGTCGAGACAAAAGGCTTTGGAGGTGTGAAATTAAGAGAAGGGGAAGTGGCCTTTTATAAGAGAGGTGAGGATCACTTTAGGAAAAGCTTGAAATATTATTTTATAATAAAATAATTTTAGCTTTATAATGGATCCAAAATAAATTATTTATAGGATAAGGTGGGGTTGGGTTGAAAAACTCTCAACTAATAGGTTTTAGATAGGTTTAGGTCATCATATTAAACTTATATTTTAGATTTAACTCTTAGTTAAATAGTTTGACATTTACCATGTCTCTTTGTATTTTTATATTATATGGTTAATAAAATTACTATAACAAGACAAAAGAACCCCATGTAGTTCATTATTAATATATATAACCTTATCTAAGTCATTTGGACGAACCTTAGATTTTTAGGAATATTATATCAATTAATAATATAGTATTTGTTTTAAAAACTCAATTATGTCAATTTTGACACTATTTAGCATTTGATTTTTTTGAAACCCATAAATACTTTATCACTTCGAATAAAATTTATTTAACCAATACTAACATGTCATATTAAACTATAAAATTAGTCAAATTTATCATAAGTCTCAATTTACATTTATTTGGAAATTTATAATATCAATTATTTTAATATTTCATTAATAAGTTAATTACTGCATCATTATTGTGTCATAAATAAATTAAATTATTTAGGGTCTAAAAATTATAAATAAAATACCATTATGTAGGAAATATTTTTATATTTATAATTAGTATTTATAGTTGAATTTATATTCTGTGTAACCCGATATTAAAAATGGTTTAGTTATTAAACTTTAAATTTAACTCTTTTAACTCTTCTTTAAACAAAATAATAATAAATGTCCTAATATAATTCAAGTGGACCAAAGAGGATAATATTTTATTCCTAATGTTTTTTGGGCAAATTATACTTATCAAAAATAATTTTGACATGTTTTAGGGTAATTATGATATCATTTTTACCCTCAATTACCATATTTACTTTTAACGTGGTAAATAAAAGTCAAAAGTTATTATTCACAAAAACATATTTTCATCTTATTGAACCAAATTTTACTTAATGATATTAACTATGTCTCATGGAATTTTTAAATTCAACTCACATAAGTGGTAAAATTATGTTTTATGCAAATTTTCAAATACTCCTAGGAGGTGGGTAAAAGACGGTAAAAAGTTCAATAAAATTTTTATATATATAAAATTACTATAAAATGACTATAATAAATTAAATTGAACTTATATAGGTATTATGTATCTATTTTGACATAAAATAAATTTAAATAAAATAAATTATTATTTAAATAAAAATTCGATTTTAACCAATAACACATCATTTTTCACTATTCATCAAAAATTGAAAGTTTTTAGAAAAATACCAAAAATTTACCCTAAGCCGATTTCGATATCCAAAATTGAAAAATGAATTCCATTTTGGAAAATAAAATTTATAAAATTTCAAAAAGTGGGTATTACTATTCATAACGGTTAGTTTTATTGGTCGTAGTGTGTTAGAATCTCGAAGTTGTGTACAATTCAAGCTATTGCAATATTTAAAGGGAAACGTACCATGGAAGCATGGGGTGTTACATCCCTGATCACTCCAATTGGGTGTGTTGTGCACCATTTGGAATGTTTAATGATGGTTCCCATTGGTTTAAACTCTCTAACTTGTAGAGATGTATACACAGAGTGAGGCATCACATTAAAAGAGCATAAATCAATCATTTCATCAGAAAAGAAAGTCTCCCCTATGGATATAGGTATCATAAAAGTTCCCAAGTCCTTACATTTTTTTGAATCACTTGTTGTATCAAGGCCGATACATTTCTTCCATGATTGACTCTCTCATTCCCCTTTAGTTTCTTTCTATGGGTGAAAGGTTCTTTGAGAAATTTGGAATAATGAGAAATTTGTTTAACTACATCCAATAGAGGAATGTTAACCTGTAAATTTTTAAATGTATCCGTGATCTATTTATCAATTTAATTATAAAAAAATTTCTAGGATTTAGAGAGTATTTTGGGAAATCAAAGAGGAATGGATTGTTTAGGGGAATCCTCATTGATAAATTTGTTACCATTTTTTTTCACTTGAATCTTTCGAGGCTAAAGAAAGAGAGTTTCTAGGAGGAGGAAATACTTGATGTTTTGAATCACTATAAGGAAAAATTTATTTACCACCACGAAGTGTGATATCACATACATTACCTTTTTCCCATGGGATTGGAAACTGGTTGGGATGATAGACATCTAGATCTTGGACTTTGGATTTATCATGCCGAGTTGATGAGTTGGACTAATTTATTTCATAGGTTTTATATGGATAATTAATTTTTTTAATGGAATTTCAGGTTATTTGTAGTAATTTATTACATAATATCCTCAAGGATAGGCTTGGGTTTTGGAGGGGGATGTTGGAAAGGAATTTGTGGTGGTTAGGAATTTTTGGGTGGTGGTTTTGGTTGACTACCCTACCCTTTGTGGTTCTAGGACTGTTGAGGTTGGTTATAATACACCCCTTTACTATAAATATCTATTATCTTTTCATCAATATCTATATGGATATTATTTTATTTCCTAATAGGTTGGTTATTGGGGATACCTGATAATATTTCCTCACAAATCTCAGAAGACTATCTCAGTTGATGGAATTGGTTAGAATAGAGGGTGTCAACAACATAGATACCATAATGAATTGGAGGATGGGGTTGATATTTCCATTGGGAAAGATAATGTTTTCAGATTAGGGTAATTACCTATTCAAACATCATGTTCTCCTTCTTCCTAAATTCATAATTTTACACCTAATGGACACCTAAAATGGGTATACTGGACCTTGAACCAAATTGCTGCATGTTTTGTTCCATGTTCTCAATGCATATTCTTGTAGATATTGGGGTCTTCTCATGTATCGTCCCCGACCCGGAAGCCACTAAACTGGTGCTCCGATCTGGGTGGTTACAGGACCTTAAGCACGCCTACCCGTACGCCAAAGGCTGTCGACTTGCAGTAGGGGTCTATGTAGTCAAGTGGGGAGACTATACCCCCTTTTTATCAGAGTAAGACACAACAGAAACACCCAATAGCAGAAACAATAATCAATAAACAAGAAACTTGAGCAACAACCAATTTCAACATTAAATATGCCATTTCATACTACAAGTGGAAAAGTGAACAAAAGCCCAAAATAAGGACAAAGAACAAAATCCCCAAAATGGCCCTGACTCCAAGTCTGGATCCTCCACCAAGTGCTACCCATGCCACTCACTATCTAGCAAGGACCCTTTCCCTTCTCCTGACCTGCAAACATGAAGTCTGCTCGGGTACCCAATGGCGGTCCGAGCAGGGTGTGAGTACAACTCAGTAGGACACCACCAACGGTGTCTACAAAATATCCAGTACAAGTAGGTAGTGCATGCAAACAGGAAATGAATGATAATTTCCAAGTAATTACTTAAGGTTCCGTTAACTAGTTTAGAGATAAAACCATTTCCATTCCATTACCATTCATTTATTACCATTGACCATCACTTACCATTTCATCATATTTCCATGGGCTAATCACATGCATTATGATACATGGGTCTAAGGAAAACATTCACATGCAGGGGGGTAAACACCTTGTTATCCTATCTCATTAGGACTAACTCCCTCATAGAAACCATAACCTCACCTTGAAGCCTCATTCCGGGTTGATGCAACCGTTAGGAGAAAGGATCCTCAGTCCGCATTCCAAACCCATGCATTTAGGGTGGAGTTTGGAGCCTCAGTCTTTGCTCGACCTGTGGGAGTAGATCCTCAAGTCATACCCCACACTACCAAGCCATGTGCACATGCTTATATATATAAGTAACCATCAACCTCCCATACCATTGCCCCTTGGACAAAGCATTCACAACACATGGGAAATTTACATCATGCCTTAACCCATTAACACATTACCATTTCACATCATTTAACCATTCACCCAATTCCCATGTGTTATGCCTATCTCACTAAGCATTCATCACTAGACCCATAATTCATCCCATTATGGTCTTTAATCAATTTACACACTAACCCATTTAACCCTTTCATCATTACCATGAATCAACCAGTCAACCCATTCCAATTAACCCTTAGGTTATTTCCATGTCTAGGTGCATAACCTAACTTCTATTACAAGTTCAACCAATCATGCCAACATACTCGTCAAGGGCTCTACAATTCATTACAACAAGGTCACTTGTTTAATATTAATCCCTAAATCCGGGAAATGCCGGCACATCCCATGGATGGATCCAATTAGGTCAAGCCTATACCAACACATCCCACGGGGATCGTGAGGGTTCCCATTTTCCATTTTAAACACCATTATTACCAAACATGCCAAGGTTATCCAAAACATAACCAAAGGAAAGCAAGAACACAACTAAACATACACAAAACCCTAAATAACCATGGGATATAACTTGTAGACCACCGACCTCGAAACCGCAGTTGAATTCACTCTCAATCGAGTCCTTAGACATTGATCCGACTAACCTTTGGAGATTCAACCTAAAACTCACCCAAAAGATAGGGTTTTAGAGCTTCAAAACGAGAGAGGGAGAAGATACAAACCCTAAACCAAAAAGAGAAGCAATGACGAGGTTAGCCTTACCTGGAGCCTCGATCCGCAACCAACGACACCAAAAACGCCTTAGAAACGAGAGAGATTGATCTCTTGGAGCTCTTGGGCGAATTGGTTAATCCCTAGGGTGAAGAGGGTGGAATGGGAGGATAATCCCGAGTGGGGTTTAAAAGACCGAAGTGGCAATTTTGTAAATTTTCCCAACAATAAGTGCCTGCATGGTTTGTCCGCACAGTTTGGCAAACTGTATGCAAACCGTGCACATGCCACTGCCCGGAGGAGGAGGAGCCACAAGGTTTAGCCATAGGGTTTCGAAAACCATGCGCAAACCGTGCACTCGCTTCTGTCCAGAGGAGGGAGGGTCGCACAGTTTCGCCGGGGCATGCTGCACGATTTGGCTGACCGTGCGCAAGCTGTGCGCCTTCGTCTGCTTTGCCCAGACTTCCCTTCTTTCATGTCCCGAGCCCCCAGAACTCCCCCAAGGTTTCTCACACTTTCATGAATCCTTTTAAAGTTCCAAAAGAAAAGGTTTAACCCAGAACACAATAAAAACATACCTTTCCAAAAACTGGGATCTTACAACCTCCCCACCTTACAACAGCTCGTCCCTGAGCCGAGTTCCCAAGCCTTATTGCTCCATCAAAGAGAAGAGTTCAGGCCACAGAGCCCGCACATCCGATTACCGCTCCCTTTTTTCTTCCTGAACTTTACCATGCTTCCATAGGACTCTCACTAATGGCACAACCTTACCTCACAAGACCTTTTCACTAAAATCCACCACATGAATCAGATGCTCCTCAAAGGATGCATCTGCCTCAATCTCGATGTCCTCAACATCAACCACGTGATATGGGTTAGTGTGATACCATCAAATCTTCAACACATGAAACACATAATGCATCCCACTATTCCACTATGGAAGAGCCAATCGGTAATCCACTAGTTTGATCCTCTCTACAATCTCAATAGGTCCCACAAACCTAGGCGCCAACTTACCCTACTTTCGAATCCGATGGTGACCCAGCATTGGAGACACACGAAGGAACACTTTATCACCCACCCCAAACTCATGAGGTCTCCACCTCCAATCTGCATATGAATTCTGCCTACTCTGAGCTGTATCCATTCACTTACTGATCAACTGAACTCTCTCAGAAGTCTCCTGCACGAGACTTGGCCCCAACAACTCAGATTCACTGGCCTCTAGCCAACACAACGGAGATCTACATGGTCTCCCATAAAGCACCTCAAATGGTTCCATCTGAATTGTAGCCTGAAAACTGTTATTGTTGGCAAACTCAACTAATGATAGGTGTCTCTCCCAAGAACCACCAAAGTCCAAGACACTAGCTCTTAACATGTCTTCCAATGCTTGGATCGTATGCTCTGGCTGCCCGTCCATCTGTGGGTGGAAATCCGTACTAAAAAAAATTGCGTACCAAGCACCTTCTACAACCCTTGCCAGAAACGTGATGTGAAATGTGGATCTCATTTTGAAAGTATGGCCCACGACACCCCATGCAACTGCACTATCTCTTGAATGTACAGCTCACCCAACTGGTCGACTGTGAAGGTCTCCTGAATTGGTAAGAAATGTGCCACTTTTGATAACCGATCCACAACCACCCAGATTGCATCATTCTTTCACGGCATCCTCGGAAGAACCATGATAAAATCCATCATTACATCATCCCACTTCCATTCCGGAATGGGAAATGGATGCAACAAACCACTAGGGCGTTGATGCTCGGCCTTCACTTGCTGACAGATAAGGCACTTTTCCACAAATCCCACAACATCCTTTTTCATTCCAGGCTAGAAAAACTGCCTTCAGAGATCACAGTACATATTGGTAAAACCAGGATGCACTGCCCACCTTGATTTATGGAACTCTCGCATCAACTCTTCCCGGACCCGCTTTGGCACAACCACATGATCACGAACACGAACAACACCGTCCATGCTGATGGTCCAACCAAAAGGTAGATCCCCACCATTATGATTTTCTCTCATGGACAAGCACTCAGGATCATCAAGATGACCTTCCTTAACTCGACTCAAAAGCGTTGAACCCATCATTAAGGAATCAAGAGTGACCTGACCATTCTCCTCTTGCACCTCCAGGTGCATCTCTGAAAACAAATCCACCACCTTCCACTCGGTGCTGGACTCCTGAACCGCCTGCTTCTGAACCTTCTTACTCAGAGAATTAGCAACACTATTTCCCTTTCTTGGCATGTACACAAACTCAAAGTCAAAATACTGGAGATATTCAACCCATCTCTGCTGCTGAAGATTCAGATCCCGCTGGGAGAAGATGTACTTTAAACTCCTATTTTCAGTAAAAACAGTAAACCGTTCTCCCAAAAAATAGTGCCTCCAACACTTCAAGGAACACACTAATGCAGCCAAATCAAGATCATGAGTGGGGTAGTTCCACTCATGGGGTCTCAACTGCCTTGACCAATAAGCCACAACCCGCTCATCTTGCATCAACACAACCCCTAGTCCGATTCCAGACTCATCACAAAACACGATATACTTCTTACCTAGATCAGGTAAGATCAAGATAGGTACGTTCGTCAGCCACTTCTCCAACTCTTGGAAAGCATTCTCACAAGACCTAGACCACTCAAAACCGATTCCTTTACTGGTCAAGCCCTCAAGTGGTGCTTCCAATTGAGAGAAATCCCGAATAAACCTTCAGTAATACCCGGACAAACCCAGAAAACTACGAACATCAGAAACACTCTTGGGCTGCTCCCAAGATACAACTGCCTGCACTTTCTCTGGATCAACTGACACACTTACCTCTGAGATGATGTGACCCAAAAAATTCACATCACCTATCCAGAATTGACACTTTGACAGCTTGGAGTATAGCCGATGCTCTCTTAGCGTACCCAGGATGATTTCAAGATGTTGGGCATGATCACCGTGAATTTTTGAGTACACTAAGATATCGTCAATGAAGAAAACCAAAAACTGATCTAGATAGGGATGAAAGATCCAGTTCATCAAATCCATAAACACCACCGGTGCATTGGTCAAGCCGAAAGGCATTACCACAAATTCAAACAACCCATACCAACTCCAGAAAGCTTTCCGCAGTACATCAGAAGACCTCACTCTTAATTGGTGATAACCTAACCTTAGACCAATCTTAGAAAACACTGATGCACCCCTAAACTGATCAAACAGGCCATCAATTCTAGGAAGAGGGTACCAATTTTTCACCGTCATCTGATTCAACTTCTGATAGTCAACACACAGCCTTAATGACCCATCAACCTTCTTTGAAAAAAGCACGGGAGATACCAAAAGAGACATACTAGAATGGATAAACACCTTATTCTCCAACTCCTCAAGATGAACCTTCAGTTCCAGGAGTTCTTCCGGTGCCATTCGGTATGGCTGAATAGAAACTGGCTCTGCTCCCAATAGTAACTCGATCGTGAACTCAACATCCCTCTCGGGTGGTAACCCCGAGAAATCCTCAGGAAACACATCCTGAAACCGATACACCACAGAAGGAAAACTAGGTTGTCCCCCTCTCTCATCATCATAAAGCATGAGACATGACACTTGATCCGCGAGTCCACTCATATGTTGACAAAACAGCCCTGCACGCCCTGCTCGAACATCCCATTCACCACGGTGGACATAAGAGTCACCCTCAAGCGACCTGAATGATACTCTACGATGATGACAATATATGTGCACCTCATACAACACCAACCAATCCATTCCCAGTATTAGGTCAAACCCTGACATCTAAAGAATGAATATGTTCCACAAAAAACGATACCCACCAACTTCCAAGGTGCATTCCTTAAATTGATTGATATCCTCAACCCGCACTCCTAACGGGGTATCAATTGACATCACTCCACACACTCTTTATACAGGTAAACCCAACACTACCACATGTTGAGTAGAGATAAAAGAGTGTGTGGCACCCATGTCAAACAACGCAATAGAAAACGTAGAAGCTACAAGGATCATACCTCGAATAGTTGACGGTCCGGCTTCGCCATCACCAGGCGCAAAATGAACTGCCTAAAGCTGACCTAACCCTCGAACCTAGGCTCTAACATGAATACTCTATTCTACACCGCCCTACTAGCATGAGCACTCTTGCCCTGGAGTTCCACATCCACCACCCTGCCAGTACGGACCGTGGAGATCCAACTGCCTACCAGATACGGGGCAACTGATCCTCTTCCCATATCCGGTATCTACTTTCCACCATCATGCTCCCTTGCCTGCCGAGGATTCCTGCAGAACCTCTACACATGTCCCATCCTTCCACACAAACGACACTCAACTGGAGGTCGAGGACACTGACCACACATATGCCCCGGCCTACCGCACTGATAGCAGAACACTTGATTCCCACTCTGAGAGGCTAACCCTCTCTTCTGATCACCATGCTAGAAGCTTTCCAAACGACACTTCCGACCTTCGGAAGATACACCACTTTTCCACCTAGATGGAACGACAAGACCACCACCCAAAGCTCCCTTCAGGTTCCCTTTAGAGATGAGTGTCTGATCCATCACCTCTACAAACCTCTTTAAGCGAAAGATATTTACTTGAGACCTAATATCATGTCTCAGCCCATACTGGAAATGCCTTGCTACCGCTACCTCATCCCCGGCTAACACTGGGACGAAGCGTAGAAGATCAGTGAAGTGACTAGAATAGTCCATCACCGACAGTAATCCCTGAGTCAGGCTCATAAACTCTGTAGCCCGCTCCTTCCTCAAAGTCTCTGGGTAGAAATTCTCCAGAAATTTCTCCTGAAAAACATTCCATGACATCCCATCAGCCTGCTCAGTTTGAGCCTGAATGTCCCACCAATGCCTAGCCTAGCCCCGCAACATGTAAACGTCCAGCTTTACTCGCTTTTTGACCGGGGTCTCCAGATGATCCAATATCGTCTAGACATACTCTAACCAGAACTCCTCTACGTCTAGCCCACCCTCTCTGGTGAAATTTGGAGGGTTTTGTAGCTGGAATTACCTGGTCAGCTCAAACATACTCAGTGCAACCCGCCTTGGGGTCCCGATCCATCATCTGTATAAGGCGAGCCATGTTCTCTCGAAACTGGTCTTCTCTACCTTCATTGATCACCACATTTTCTTGCTCTTCTACTGGAGGAGTTTTCTCAGGAACATCCTACCATTGCCTAACTGGAAACCGACGTCGTGGCGGCATCTCTCTACCATTCCAATCACGAGATTTAGAACGCATACCATAAAAATTTCATGACTTCATCACAAAGGACTCCCTACGAGGCAAAACAACCCACTTTCATATAATAATTCAACAAAATTAACACCTAAAATTCACCACCCCGACCATCCCTAATGCGGGCCATGGTCCACATGGGGTAAGCAACCATGAACTATTATCAAACTCACACAACACTTTACCAAAAATTTTCCACTTCATTTCAAACCCTTATTTTTTTCATTAATCATAAGTTACCCACTTATTTTAATTCATTCTTCTCATTATTTCTTGGCTTCATGAAATGCACAATGCACCCTACTTTCCTACCTCACACACCCACCCTGTGCGTGTGCCTAACACAATGCATGTCAAATATCTCCCTAGGTGCCTAAAAAGGATGCATGAATTCAAATCCTCATACCGTTAAGGACACGAGAAAAATATCATGAAACAGTCACATCAAACCACATGTGCATCACCCAATGGTGAAATATCATCAACTGTAACAACACACGACCAAGAATAACAATTCCCACCTAGGGTGACTTGGGTTTTCCCTCATACCTAGGTTAACTACTTCCAAGAATGAGTTCATTACCAAGACCCGACACATCTAATCCCTTGGAAACCAATCCCAAATAACAAAACATCAGAGAAGGAGAAGAAAGACCTTCTATGATACCACTTTGTAATGTCCCTGACCCGGAAGCCACTAAATCGGTGCTCCGATCTGGGTGGTTACATAACCTTAAGTGCGCCTCCCCGTACGCCAAAGGCTGCCGACTAGTAGCAGGGGTCAATGTAGTCAAGTGGGGATACTGTACCCCCTTTTTATCAAAGTAAGACACAACAGAAACACCCAATAGAGGGAAAAATAATCAATAAATAAGAAACTTGAGCAACAACCATTTCCGACATTAAATATGCCATGTCACACTACAAGTGAAAAAGTGAACAAAAGCCCCAAATAAGGACAACAACCAAAATCCCCAAAATGGTCCTAACTCCAAGTCTGGATCCTCCACCAAAAGCTACCCATGCCACTCACTATCTAGAAAAGACCCTTTCCCTTATCCTGAACTACAAACATGAAGTCTGCTCGGGTATCCAACAGTTTCCCGGGCAGGGTGTGAGTACAACTCTGTAGGCCACCACCAACAGTGTCTAAAAAATATCCAGTACAAATAGGTAGTGCATGAAAAAAGGAAATGAATGATAATTCCCAAAAAATTACTTAAGGTTCCATTAACCAGTTTAGATCCAAAACAATTTCCATTCCCTTACCTTTCATTTATTACCATTGACCATCAATTACCATTTCATCAGATTTCCATGGGTTAATCACATGCATTACGATACATGGGTCTAAGGCCAACATTCACATGAAGGAGGGTCAACAACTTGTTATCCTATCTCATTAAGACTAACTCCCTAATAGAAACCATAAACTCACCTCGAAGCCTCAGTCTGGGTGGGTACAACCGTTAGGAGAAAGGATCCTCAGTCCCCATTCCTAACCCATGCATTTAGGGTGGAGTTTAGAGCATCAGTCTTCGCTCGATCCATGGGCATAGATCCTCAAGTCATACCCCACACTACCAATCCATGTGCACATTCTTATATATATAAGTAACCATCAACCTCCCATACCATTGCCCCTTGGAAAAAGCATTCACAACACATAGGAAATTCACATCATGCCTTAACCCATTAACACATTACCATTTCACATCATTTAACTATTCACCCAATTCCCATGTGTTATGCCTATCTCACTAAGCATTCATCACTAGACCCATAATTCATCCCATTATGGTCTTTAACCAGTTTACACATTAACCCATTTAACCCGTTCATCTTTCCCATGAATCAACCAGTCAACCCATTCCAATTAACCCTTAGGTTATTTCCAAGTCTAGGTGCATCACCTAACTTCTATTCCAAGTTCAACCAATCATGAAAAAATATTCGTCAAGGGCTCTACAATTCATTACCACAAGGTCACTTGTTTAATATCAATCCCTAAATCCAAGAAATGCCGGCACATCCCATGGATGGCCCCAATTAGGTCAAGTCTATCCCAATACATCCCACATTGATCATGAGGGTTCCCATTTTCCATTTTAAACACCATTATTACCAAACATGCCAAGGTTATCCAAAACATAACCAAAGGAAAGAAAGAACACAACTAAACATGCACAAAACCCTAAATAACCATGGGATATAACTTGTAGACCACCTACCTCGAAACCATGGTTGAACACACTCTCAATCGAGTCCTTAGACCTCGATTCGACCAACATTTGGAGCTTTAACCTAAAAATCACCCAAAATATAATGTTTTAGAGCTTCGGAATGAGAGAGGGAGAAGATACAAACCCTAAACCAAAAAGAGAAGCAAGGATGAGGTTAGCCTTACCCTAAGCTTCGATCCGCAACCAACGACACCAAAAATGCCTTAGAAACGACGAAGATTGATCTCTTGGAGCTCTTGGGCGAATTGGTTTGTCCATAGGGTGAAGAGGGTGGAATGAGAGGAAAATCCTGAGTGGGGTTTAAAAGCCCGGAGTGGAAATTTTGTAAATTTTCCCAAGTTTAAGTGGCCGCACGGTTTGTCCGCATGGTTTGGAAAACTGTGCGCATGCCACTTCCCAGAGGATGAGGAGTCACATGGTTTAGTCGCATGAATTGGCAAACCGTGCGCAAACCGTGCACTCGCTTCTGTCTAGAGGTGGGAGGGTCGCACAGTTTCACCTGGGCAGGCCACACGGTTTGGCTGACCGTGGGCAGGTCATGCGCCTTGGTCTGCCTTGCCCAGACTTCCCTTCTTCCATGCCCCGAGCCCCCAGAACACCCCCAAGGCTTCTCACACTTTCACAAAACCTTTTAAAGTCCCAAAAGCATGGGTTTAAACCATAACACAACAAAAACATACCTTTCCAAAAACCAGGATCATACATCACCACAAGTAAACCACCCGAAAAAACATTAATCATGTTACAATTAATTGGAATTAAACCTTAATAAAAATATTATATTAAAAGTTTCTATCTTATTTGATGGTGTGGACATATTGAACATAAACTTTTAAATTATTCCCATTATTTAAGAAGTGTCTCCCATTGTGATTTAATTATTACACAAATTTCTATTCATATAGTTTTAGTTTGAAATTATGGGAATTATTTTTCGAGAAAAAGGCATTTCTCATTCCCCCAACCTTTAATTGGGGAGTTAACATACTATAACCAGTATTTTATAGTGTCTTTTAAAAATAATGAGGATTAACTGAGTTAAAATAATTCTTTATCCACATTATTAGGTTTTAAAATTGAATATAAAATTTACAATTAATTTAGTTTATTATCTGGGTATTTTACATATAGTCCATGAAATTCCAGTAATAAGTGATTGAGTCTAGATTTAAGTTCAAAATTAGAGGCTTCACATTAAATTTGAATGTTTGTGAGATAAATATCTAAACTAGGAAAGGTTAGTTATTTTAATTTATGGTTATTTTTAATATATTATGAAAGTTTATTTCAGTGTTGATATTGGATTTAGAATAAGAAAAATGATGCAGAAGAGTTTTGATGTTTTGTGTATCCCATTTCAAAGGATCGTTTGGTGTTTCTTAGTGTCGATGATGCAAAGATCCTCTATGGTTCATGTTTAATAGGAATTATTTCCTCATATTAGGATCAGATCATTAAAAAGGATTAAAAAAATATTATTTTATAAAAAAAATTAAAAACAAATAATTAAATAATCACACAAATATTTATAAAATACAGAATATCTTTATAAAAAATGTACAATAAAAACCAAAGGGCTCCTCAGCAGAAACACCAAAAGTTAACCATGTTTTTATGGAACATCAATTTTTTTATTATTTAAATATTATTTTATAGCATATGGTAGACCCTAGGTCATCTATCAAGGATAATTTATTGTTTACAGTGAGTATTTTGAATAAAAATAACTAAAAAGTGGGGGTGGTTTTGAAAACAATTCTAAGAAAATAATTGAATTTAAAGAGTTTAATAGTTGACACACAAAGTGTATTTTGAAAAATATAATAAAAATAGGTTGTTGTGAGTTTACTACACTCATTAAAAGTTCATTTTTCCTAGATATTAATTTATGTTTAGAGTAATACTTTTGTTTAAATTAATAGTATTGCTAATTAATTTCTAGGATTTTATATCAATGCATGTAATCCAAACCTTTTCATTACAATCATATATCAAAGTTCCATATCTTATGAATGGTATATTAAATTAAAAATAAAATTTAAAACTCAAATAACTAGGGAATAAAAGGATTCGTGGGTTTTTCAATCGCAAAAACACAATTCATGCACTCAAATATTCACACAAATCAGTTAAAAGTAAAGAGAATTCTATTCAATTGAATAAAATAAAGCATTAAAATATGAATCAAAGTAATATAATTATAAATTAAATGTTTCCAAACCAAAATTACATCGAACTGGTTGAAAAATAAGTGTTGTAACTCCATTTATAATATGTTTATCTCCCTCTGAACGAATGCCCATCGTTTAGCTTGCCATCGAGAGGATGAGGAAGCTTGTGTAAAAACTCCAACTTAACCTCAAATTTTCCTATGAGGATAAATAGTTTTAGAACCTATAAATTGATTATAGGAATTATTTGGGACTCCAAAATAGAATCACCTTTCCTCTTGGTTGAACTTTCAAATGAGGTTCCAAAGGTGCCCTTTTATTGCCAAAATGGGAGGTGGTTTTGGGTACCCATATTTCATGATACCACTTGTGTCACAATTTTGGAAAGGTAAAATAAATTATATCAACTTGTAAAAAATATAATAGTTTTTGAAAGGAAATTTAATATAACCATGTAAAATTAGGTATCCATTGGACATCTAGAACGAGAGATATTGTCAAAATACCAAGCCAAACTTTTTAGTTAGAAAATGTTTGGTTCCTTGGACATATCAATTTAGTTGGGACACTTGATGGATGAATTGGGATTGAATGTCCTAAGATGACTTGTATCCCACTTATTTTTGGATCATCTAAAAAAATTTAATCCCAATTAGATTCACATATTTCACATGATTTGTAAAAAAGTGAACATATTTCCTTGGGCTTCCATACAGTTTGACCCATTATCCTTCCACATCATCTCAGACCCTCCAAATCACCTCCTCTAACAATGTAATAATAAAAAAAAGTAAAATTGACCTTTTTAATAGTGATTAAAGTTAAATAATTTAATAAATTACAAAGTGAATATTTTTATTATATTTTAAATTTTCAATACAAAACAATTTCAACATAGTGGTGTAAGGGTGAAATAAAATAGTTAATCACAGTGTGATCGGTTGCCTACTGCGGTCAAGTTCATGGTACATGATATATTGTATTTATTACATTAAATTTGGAATTATATTATCATTTAATATCATTCCCCATGTTTTGTATCAGATATGGGTCATGTTGGGATACCTCATGTTCTTGACCAAGAGGAAATGAGGTATACACTCCAGGAAAAGTAGTTACACATTGTGTAATTGTTCATGCCATGTGCCAGTCTATCCAGATCTAAAAACCAATCAAATTTATTTATATCTTAATTATAATTTTAATGTATATAACCTAATATAGTGACATAAAAATGAGAATCATTATTATACGATGTGTATTTAAAAATTACACACCGTGTACTCTGGTTTTATCCGAGAAGATCCTTTGGAACCTCCAGATAATGTTTCATTCAATGTTTCTTTGTTTTTTAATCTTAAAGGTTTACTGGTTATATTTCTATGAACAAATAAAAGAATATATGATGATGTAAAATATTATAACGAATTGATATGGGTAAATGAAAATGAAAACACATGAAAATAATCAATTAATAATAAATAATTATAAATTAAGCATGTGACCTCTCTAATACCACTTATAGGTTTCAAGTGAAACATAATATCTTTTATGGAATAAAAAACTCATCTTTTAGTCTTAATTTATGAAAAATCATTAATTTACATGACAAATAATATCATGTCCAATGAAAACCGCGGATTACTTTACTAAAGAAAAACATAGAAACCAGAAGAGGAGGATCTTCTTATATAATTTATAATTAATTTATAGGAAGATATAAAATTACCTTAACTTTTAATTATATATATATTGATGATACAATTTAATATATCTAATATAGCCATCATTATGATATAGTATCCATGTGTATTTTACATCTAGAGGAGATCCACACAAGCACCACAATCTCTGAACATTACTATAGAATCTTCAGGTACTAGCACAACCAATCCTAATTGCTTGCATTGTTAGTGGTTGATCATGAAAAAATTATTGTTGAAGGAGGAAAATATATTGATGTTATCTCAATGTATTGAGAGGAAGGAAGAGATAGTGTGTTCTAGATCTCTATATCTATCTCTGGAGACTGAGATATTCACTCTCTCTCCACTATTCACAAAAGAGTGATTATGGAAAGTGATATAATTAGTTATTTATTATGGTAGTTTTAGGGTCAGAAACTCACACACAAGACCTTTAACAAAATTATAATTCTTAATTGACCCCATTTATAATAATAATAATATTAATATTGTTAACATGAAATCTAATATAAAAATATGTAAATAAATATCACTTATACCATTTCTGGTTGGACCATTAAGCTTAGTCTGCTTTATCTCATCGACATTTATCAATCATTGAATAATGAATATTTATTTAATAAATAAATATCACTACATTATTCAACAATAAATATAATAAATAAAATATTTACCAAACCCTAAAAATAAATATTCATTATTATTTAACTCATTCATTCTTTCAAATAACTTATGATTAAATCATGATGATCAACCAACCCCGAATAAATATTATTTAATCTAATTTTTTAACATTAATACCTGAATTTAAGTGAGATTATAGATACACTTGTCATGTGACCCTTTAGGCCCCTTTCTCAGTGAAATTAGGCCAAATGGACTAAAGTCATAGGTTATCATCTAAAAACATGCTAATACACCCATAGAGAAAAAATTTAATATCACAATGACATACAAAATCCTAAAAATGATTACCATGTAATATAATTCCTTTATCATGATATATAAAATTAAGTAGGATGCATTCTTTTACCATCAATCTACACACTCAATGTCTCTTTCTTTTACTTTTTGAGATGAACTCATCCATTGAACACTATGGACATGAATTTATGTAGGTAGTTCCATTCCCATCAAAGGGGTAGGTATATCAACTTTTGTCAATGTATAGAAGGATAAAATACTTTCTTGGATTATCCATTAATTCAATATCACCCATGACTCACCCAACACATCCTTCCTCCCCATATATATATGTTTCCATGATTTTCATCAATATATCAAAGTAAGTGAGTCATGATATCCATTAATGACAATCAAAAGTTCTAAGGATCAATACATACATCCACAGATAGGAACACCAAATGACATATGAAAATGTGGATTTCCTATTAGTGGTAATGTTCTTATAACCTAATATATTAGAGATTAATAAGATAAAACACCATGAGAAGGTGTCTCTGTCACAACTTGAACCAAGCCGGGGCTCGAGCCACAACTACCCCAAGCCCGCCTCCATAGGCCAGGAGATAAAGACTAGTGAAAAAGGCATAACTAAAATGGGGAGGACTATTTCTAAGTACATGTATACACATAAAAAACCATCTCGATGCTAATGTCTAGAGTAATAATTGTAAAATATGAAAATTACTAGGAAAAAATCATGAAAATAAAACCTCAAGAAAACAAAAGAGTACGATAGTGTAAATTGATAAGTGAAGGAAAAAATGCATGCCCAACCAAAAAGATGACCCAACTTGAAAAAATAGGAAAGTAAAACACTGAGAGAGCCCATTTACTGATCTCAAAGATGAAACCACACTATATGGTTCAAACTACCAGGTATCCCTAAGATCCTATGAAGTCACCGCCGACCTGTCTATCATCTATATAAGACACGACATGTGTGGAAAAAGTACACATAGGGGTGAGTATATACATACCTAGTAGGATTCCCCAAAATATGAAGGTGTAGTAGTAAGAGATACACATGAATAAAAGGATAGTTGATAGTAAACCTGATGCAAGATGTAAGGAAAGAGAACAGCTTAACATAAATAAATAGATAAAGTAACCTCATCCAAACATAGGGGGATCGACACAATGTGTAAATGAACTACATACAGAGTCTTTTCCACATATATCAGAAGAGTAGACACATCTAACCATGAGAATCTAAACAGAGAAGGAATGTGGCATACCCCGCATGTCTTCTCTACCCATGGAAAGAGAGTAACCATATCCTAAAGTATGGGTACCAAAGTATATATATATATATATATATGATCAGTTAAAATAATAAAAAATGAGAGGTTAAGGGTATATCTATAACAAAACTCAGCCCAAGAATAAGAGTCTCCAAATGTTCAAAAAGTCCATCAATGATGCAGAATATCTCACATGTCTTTTCCAAAGTATCCATAAAAGTTAAGGAACACCTCTTCACTATACTAAAAAATCAAGAGGAAAAAATATATAGGTAGAGGACCCATTCGATGGTACAACAGGAGGGTTTCACTCAGTGGTAGAGGACCCATGCCCAGCCTAGCTAGAGGGTTCCACTCTAGAAGTCTGTAAAGGACCCATGCCCAACCTAGCTGGAGGGCTTCACTCTAGGAGTTAGTAGAGGAATCATAGACTTCCCATCTATAGGGTTCCACCCTAGTAGCCAGTAGAGGACCCATTCCCATCCCAGCTATAGTGTTCAATTCTAAGAGTCAGTAGGTGACCTATGACCAGCCCAACAGGAGGGTTCCAATCTAGAAGTTGGTAGAGGACCCATGCCCAACCCAACTGGAGGGTTCTATTCTGAGAGTTGTTAGAGGACCCATGCCTAGCCTAGATAAGGGTTTCCACTCTATAAGTCATTGAGGAACCATGGATAGCCCAACGAGAGGGTTCCACTCGAGATGCCTCTGGTGATCTTACATGATCACTGCCATCATCAAGCATCACCTAACCAAGAATCATGCATATAACATTCCAAATCATATACAAAATTCAAAAACCAAGGGAACTATCATGTTTTAGGTGAGAACACACTCAGAGAAGGCTATTAATGGGACAGAATCTGATTCCAAAAAAGGATATATGAGATATTGAATTTTCCTCAAAAGGAACCAAGGGATACATGGCGTGTGAGAGGAACCACATGGCGTGTGGTCCTTCTACTTCACCTGTATGTATCCCTTGAGGTTCACAGATCACCTATAGTATAGGGGTATATGATGTGTAGGGGGTATACTCAGTGTGACCATGCCACTTAGGGTCCCACCCATGTTCTTGGCCGCATCCATCTATCCAGGCTATGTATATGTACTTTACCCCATTTTAATGTATTTTAGTACACATGTTGCCACTTTAAATTAAGTGCATCCCATGTGCTCTATCTGCACCAGTATACTAGGGAACATAGTGTGTGCCTAGATGTGTGCTCAGTCACATGGCTCATCCACATAGAAAAGGGGGTACACAACCTCTAGGGAGTCTAAACTACATTCCATGCTTATAAAAACTCAAAACCCTAGTCGCCGCTATCAAGGGTCCACATGGTGTGTGTTCATCACAATACACAAAGTTTAGTTGAGTTTTTCACAATTTATTAGATCTATGTTCCATTCCTCAAATCAGGTCATTATTTCATAGATGTCATATCATTTCTACTTGAGATTAGTGGATCCTATATAGATATATTATTTTCAACCATCTGGTGGCTGTAAATTGGTTCCGTTGATCCTCAGTGGCTCGTCACTCAAACCATAAACCGTATAACCTTTTACCTCAATGGATTTTATCTTCAATCACCCACATGATCATACACATCCCTAAAATATCCCAAATATATCCTTTTCTTCATTGATCCATGCCTTGTTCATTATTTTTTCATACCTCCAGGGGTCCGATTGGGATCGGTACTACCCGAAAATGTCAAACTAGGACCAAGGGGTCCAACTGGTGAAGTATGTGAATAATTTTAGGGATAAAGGCACAAGAAAAGAGTTATAGCCATCATTGTTAAAGAATTATTGGACAATGATCAAGAATGGGGATATTTAGGTTAGAAAATAATAATAATCAATTATATCGATACATAGAAGCATGCCAATGATCTTTAATTTGAGAAAATAAATTAAGGGTGTTGATATAATAAATAAATTTATTTAAAATGGGAGTAATCTAGAAATTTTAATGTCTTACCTAGATATTGGAACATTAATCATCTAAGAACCGGACTAACAATGATCGAATTAATTCATTACATTCTCTACATCCTGATCCACTATGATCCAATGGTTCATCATTGTTCGAGGTGATTTTCCAATGTAAGGAGGAAGGAGAGGCTATAGATAGTCCTAGGGTTATGAGGATAACTATGGATAAATTTCCATGGTAGTATTCTAATAAAAATTTCAGTTAGGTTAAAATAATCAACTAATAAAATTAATTTAATTACTTAACCAACTAAACATACCACCAACAAAATAATATACAAACGCCCCTCAACGACCTATTTAAGGTTGTGTCTAGGGTACACATCACACTCCAAACATAAAATTGGTATCATATTTCTACTCTAATATTTTATTTAATATGTATCACATTTTATTTAGTAAACTACATGTGCACAATATAAAATATATTTAATATTCTTATAAAATATATTCTGGGTACATTGGGTCTTGGAATCGATGTCGTCTTAGTGATTGGATCTAAATATATATATATAGAAATATTTAAAATTATTAAAAAGAAAAAACTAAGTATCGACATCATTTTTTCCTTCAAGATTTTTTTCTTCGAAAAAAAATACTAAACAAAAAATGTGGGATATTGAGCCCACATCTGGCTCTCCCACTCCCAGGAGATCTCCAGTATGCTCTTGTGTTTCAGCAAAACATGAACTAAGGGGATGGTCCATCTACATAGGTTCCTCTATTATTGATCCTAGATTTCCACCGGGTACTCTACAAAGGTGGATCCATCCTTGATGTCTAGATCACCCCAATTTATGGGGTACATGGGTTCATGCATGTATCTCATCAACTATGACATGTGAAAGACATCATGCACCTGATTTAGCTATGGAAATATGGATAGATGGTAAGAAACCTCAGCAATCCTCTCCATGATCTCAAAAATCCTAATGAATCTTAGTGATAACTTTCCTCTTTGGACAAACCTCTATAATCCTCATCACGGGGGGATTCTCAGGAAAACATGGTCTCCCTACTCGAACTCCAAGGGATCATGCCAATATTCTTCATAAGATTTATGCCTACTCTGTGCCATCCTCATCTACAGACAAATGACCTGTACCTTCTCCATCATCACCTGCACCATCTCTGGGTGCACAAGATATGTCTCACCAATCTCTGTCTAACATAAGGGTGACCGAAAGGGCCTCCTGGATAGGGTCTTAAAAGGGTCCATGCTGATAGTAGAGTGGTAACTAATGTTGTATTTCAACTCTACTAAGGGAAACTTTCCCTCCCTACTCTGGCCAAAGTCTAAAATAAAATCCATCAACATATCCTCTCACACCTAGTTAATGAGATCAATTTACCCATTTGTATGAGGGTGAAAGGATATACTCATCCTAATTTGGGTCCCTAATAACCCCTAGAGGACTCTCCACAATCGTGATGTAAACCGTGAATCATGATCAGATCGAATATTTGAGGGAACCCCATGAATGTGAATGATATCCCATACATACAACTTCCCCAAACTCTCCACTGAACTCTACTCCATAATAGTAAGGAAGTGTTTAGACATTATGAGTTGGTCAACAATCATAACGATAGAATCATGAATCTTTGCTTAACATGGAATCACTATTATAAATTCCATAGATATGATGTCCCACTTCCACTTAGGGATCTCAAGCGGCTACAAAAAACCTACTAGAACATAGTGCTCATCCTTTACCTACTGACAAGTGAGGAACCAAGAGACAAACTTATCTACGCTCCATCTCATGATGGATAATGAAAAATGTCGCTAAAGGTATCTATACATTTTTTTCACATTGGGATGTACATCTAGGGGATATGTTTGAAACTATCACCTCACCTACTCCTTCATATTGATTGGGACCACCACCCATCATTGGAAAAGAATGATGTGATTCCCTCCTTCAGAATATCCATTTGGTGAATCCCCCATGGATATCTGGTCATGTAAGACCTCACAGTTGATGTCTCCTAGCTGGGACTCTCTTACATGCTCAATAAGTAGAAGAGACAACACCATAGAGTGCAGAAAGAATGCACCCTCCTACTCCACTAGGGTCAGCTGTATGGAAGACAATTGATCTGAAGCCTCCCACACAAAAAAATCATGATACTTATTACTAATGGAATATTCCACTATGTTTCCCTTCCCTATAGTATAGACTATGTCAAAGTCATAGTCCCATAAGAACTCCAACAAGTTATTTTTCCTCAAGTTCAAGTCTCTCTACTTGAATACATACCTGAGACTTTGATGTCTTGAGTAAATCAAAAATCACTCTTCTAGAAGGTAGTGCCTCCAAATCCACATGGAGACGACTAACGATTCTAGCTCTAGGTCATTAGTCACATAGTTTTTCTGATGGGGTATCAATTATGTTGACCCATATCTGATAATTTCCTACCGCTGCATCAATACGTTGCCGAGCCTGACTTCTAAGGCATTTTAAAACACTATGTACTCCACACACTCATCTACTTGTCTTAATACAAGATAAATTTTCAACATTAGACTCAACTCCTCAAAGGGTCTCTATCACGAGTCAAAAAAGGTAAATATATTCCCTTTCCATGGTAGGGAGGTCAAATGGGTTCAATTCTAGATAAGTATGCCACAAACATCCTATAGTAACCCAACAAGATAATAAATATACACACCTTTGACATGATCTTGGAAGGATCCCAGTTAAGATCTGCATCGATCCTCACTGGGTCCACGGATAAACCATGCTTAGAAATGAGATGCCCACAAAGTGAACCTTATGAATCCAAAACTATCACTTTAAGTGATTTTTCTTAAGGTGGTACTCTAAAAGAAAATATAGAACCAAAATCAAGTGCTCTACATGTTCTTCTAATGTAGAGTATATGAGTATGTCATTGATGAAGATGACCAAAAACTTTTCTAAGTATGGTTGGAAGACCTTATTCATAAAAACCATAAACACAACAGGGTCATTTTTTACACCAAAGGGCATCACCAAGAACTCATAGAGTTTGTAGCGACATCAGAATGCCAGCTTTGGAATATCAAACTCAAGAACCCTCAACTAGTAGTAACCAAACCAATGATAAATCTTTGAGAACCATCTCATACCTCACAATTGGTCAAAGAGGTCGTGAATCCTCAACAAGGGGTATTTTTTCCTTATCATGTCCTGGTTAAAGTGATGATAATCTATGAAAATCCACAAGATTCCATCCACATTTTTCATGAAAAACACCAGGGACGCCTTGGGGGACACACTGAGCCTGATGAAACCTTTCTATTGAAGGTCCTCCAACTGCAACTACATCTTCAAAATCCCAGTAGGGTCCATTTGATATACTGGAGAAGATATGAAAGTATTCATAGGATACAAGTCAATAAAAAACTCTATCTCCTACCTCATAGGTATTCCTAAAATTCCCTCAGGGAAGACGTCTATATAATCTAAAAAAACTAAAGGAATACAAATGCTTGAATATCCTTCTACACCAAGGGCTATAATCTCAAACAGATGGAGGATGGTCTACATCCTCCTACTTGTAGAATCCACTCTCTCTGCTATGAGATCTCTCTCACCCATAAAGGTGAATCTCATCCCATCATTGCATAGGTATTTTACTCATCTTTGGTGATAGTCAATCTGGGATCAAACCATGGAAAATGAATTCATACCCAAGTTAAAATCATACGGTTAAATAATGATTACCAATAGGTATCATGTGAACCTCTCTCCACCAATCAATATCTCACACTAAGAGTAGATAAAAGATAAAAAAAGTTCCCTATAGGAACCTCAAATGAAGTTACTAGGCTTACACCCCAACTGGGAGCTCAATCTCTATCAATAAAAGTATAGATATAAAGGAATTACTAGAACCTGTGCCTAATAATACTAAATAAATACTACAATAATCATAGATATTATCTCTAATCATCTCGTGCATAGTGGGGTCATAATCCTCGAAAGCATGAAGCTGTCTACGACCCCAATTTCCAGCTCCCTGAGCTTGAAATGGGCCACCTAGTAGTGGTGGTGGAAGGATATCATAGAATCTTCCACCACCCATAGCTCCTACTACTCTTCTTCTAGATTCACCTCTATGGGGACCACCCTGCCCTTTCCTGGTAGACCCCTGATCATGGAACTACCTCTACTATGGTGGTACATCATCTACCTTCCTATGCTCCTAATTATGTCTAGCTAAGAAGTCATGTTCTATGTGACCTATCCCAACTCAAGAATATCACTAACCCTTTCTGTGATACCCTAGTGCTCTACGTTGTCCCTATACCACACAACCACGTGCCTGTGTCGAATCGTGAAAGGATATCCTACACCGAGATCCCACTAATTGACACCTACTAGATGATACAGATGACTAAGATCTATGATGCCCATTACTAGCTCTAGATATATGGAATCACTCTAATAGAAATCTCTCAATCACTAGTTCCTGCTCTAACACCCCGACATAGGTGTGGATTCACAAGGGAACCACACTAGCATATATCTCTCTATAGAGTCCCTACTCAAACATCTGCTCTTGGAAGTATCCATCATAGATCATATGAATGGAGTACCTACTAAGGTATGTGAACCTCACTGTGTAATCATCCACCCTAATTCCTCCGTGTTACAACTTTAGAAACTCCAAATCCAAACTGATCACAAATAAGAGTTATATTACTCCTCACAGAACAAATATTATAAGTCGGGTCAAGAGAGTGTCAACTCATTGTGCATCTGAGTAACAAGACTCCACCAATGCCCAACCAGTCCATGGAAGAAGGATAGATACCAGGGAAACCAAATGATCCATCAGTGTATAGAAGATCCAAAAGACATGAACCACTAACTCTAGCAAATCATCTTCTTCCCAAGGATCTGGTTCTCTGTGGAACCTTAGAGGCCCCTATCACTAGAAATTATAGAGCACACTAAGCCATCACACATACTAAACCTACTATTCTTGGATGATCTACTTATCTTTAGGTGGAGGTGTTGCTACCTACCCACCTAGAGTAATAAGCTCAAGGGATGGAGCCTGAACTGAGGCCTCATCGGTCATCAGATCATCATCACAATACAGAACTGGTATCCTAGATGGCTGTCATCATGAAGGAATCCTGAAAGTTATCAAGATGTACCACAATAATATGAGAATATATATATATACATATATAATGATAAGTTTAATCGAGAAGGAAATTCCAATAATCAATCCTATATGATTCATGTACCATTGATCACTATAAACAATGTCTCAGTATGCTGAGTTGACAAATAGGTAATCAAGTCCCTAATGAATGGATACATTGGATACCCATACCATAAATGAATTCCTTTTCCTGAGAGCCGCACTCAAGACACTCTGATGCTATTTACAAAAACCCAACCAAATCCTCGTAAGGGGACTACTCCCAACATTGTCCCAAGGATCAAAATAGCTCTAATACCAATCTTTCACAACCCGACCCTAGCTAGGGATTGAGCCAAAAATACCCCAAGCCCACCTCTATAGGCCAGAGGCTGGAAACTAGCACTGAAAGAGTTATTAACATGGGTAGGACTTTTCCTAAGTACCTATATGAACACACACATCCATATTGATGAAGAATTAAAGAGGAATAATAGTAAAGGATGAAAATTATTAGGGAAATAACCATACATGTAAACCCAGTAGACAAAATATATGTATGGTAGTTTAAACAGAGAAGTAAAGAGGAAAAATATAAACCCAACCAGAATCTTTTCCCAACCTAAAAAAATTAGAAAGTAAAACACTAAGAGATCCCAAATTCTGATCTATAAACTGCGATCACTATACACTGTACAAAGTACCAGTTATCCCTAAGCTCCTCTAAAGTAACCATTGACCTGTACGTCATCTTCATAAGTCGTGAAAAGTGTGGGAAAATATCATGAAAGGGTGAGTATATACATACCCAATAGGATTCAACTGAAGATATAGGGTGAGGAGTAAGAGATATAATAAGAATAAAAAGGTAGTAGATAGTAAATAGGATATAGGATGCACTGAAAGAGAACAAATCAACCCAAAACAAGTGAGAAAGTAACCTTATCAAAACCCAAGGGGCTTAACACAGTGTGTAGATGAACTACACATCAAGTCTTGTCCACATACACAGAAAAATATTAGACTCATATAACCCTAAGAAGATAAACACAGAAAGCACGTGGAATACCCCATTCATTTTTGCAACCCATGGAAGGAGAGTAACCAAATAAAAAGGTATTGGTACAAAATTATATATATATATATATATATACATATATATGATCAGTTAAAAAAATACCAAATGAGATAGAAATGGGATATCCATATCACAAATAATCACAAGAAGATGAGTCACCAATAGTTCCAGAAGGCCATCAATGATACCTATCATCTCACACATCCACCTAGAAGTAACTATCCAAGTAAATCCACACCTAAACACCATACCACACAGTCAAGGGGCCATAATCTCTAGGTAGAGGACCCATACCTTGTTACAACAAGAGGGTTTCACTTAGTGGTAGAGGACCCATGCCCATACCGGTTGGAGGGTTCCACTCTATAAGTCTGTAGAGGACCCATGTACAGACCATCTAGAGGGTTCCACTCTATGAGTTGGTAGAGGACCCATGTCCATACCAACTAGAGAGATCCACTCTTGAAGTTAGTATATGACCCATGACCATCCCAAATGGAGGTCTCTACTATTTGAGATGGTAGAGGACCCATTCCCAACCCTACTGGAGGGTTGCACTCTAGTATTCGATAGAGGACCCATGTCCAGACCAGTTGGATGGTTCCACTATAAGAGTTAGTAGAGGACCCATGCCCATATCAGCTAGAGGGTTCATCTATAGAGTTCGTAGAGGACCCATTCCTATCCCAGCTAGAGGGTTCCACTTTGGATGCCTATAGTGATCTTGCATGATTATTTCCACCATCGAGCATCACTTAACCAAAATTCATGTCTGGAACATTCCAAATTGTATCCTAAATTTTACAACTGAGGTCAACATTGCATTATATGTGAAAAAACTCTCAGAATAGGATAATCATGAGCCAAAATTTGAGTCCAAATGAAGGAGATATGAGAGATTTAATTTTACTCAAAAGGAGACATGTGGTACACCGTGTTTGAGGGTACCCACACGACATGTGGTACCACTCCTTAAACTTGGTTGTGTCCCTAAAGGTACAAAAATCACATACCATGTAGGGTTATATGGTGTGTAGGGGGTATACAAGGAATTACCATGGAACTTGGGGTCCCAACCTTATGCTTGGCCATGTCCATGTATCCATGTCATGCTCGTGTACTTTACCATGTGTCTGTGTCTTTTAGTATACGACATGCCTCTTCACACAGGGTGTTACCCCTGTGCTCTGGATATTACCATGTACTCAGGCACATGGGATGTCCCTGGATGTGTTCTTAATCACATGGATCATCCATACTAGGAAGGGGATATATAGCATTTAGGGAGTCTACACAATTTTTCATCCTTATAAAAACACAAAACATTAGCTGCCTCAGTCAAAGGGATACCTGACGTGTGTTCATCATAGTATATGGCGTGTTGTTAGGGTTTTCAAAGTTTATTAGATTCATGTTCCACACCTAGAATTAGGAAATTATACACCATATCATTCCACATTTCCACCTGAGATTAGTGGATATCATCCGTATCTATTTTTTATGGCAATCTGGTGGCCAAGAATTGGTTCTGTTGATATTTGGAGGCTCGTCCCTCGACCTGTATGTCGCTGAGCCTTATGCATCCATGGATTTGATCTCTGATCATCAAAATGATCACCCAAATCCAAAAAAATATTATATTTATCCTTATTTCATATATCTATGACCCTTTTATCATTGTTTTGTGATTTTGGGGGTCCAATTGGGCTACGTACCACCCAACAACGTCGAATCGAGATCTTGGGGTCTAACTGATGAAGGTCGCAAAGAATTTGAGGGATAAATAAACAAGAAAATAAGTTTAACCATTGTTGGACATGAGTTATTTTCCAATGATAAAGAACATGGATATTTAGTTTAGAAAAAATGAATAACCAATTAAATCGATACGTAATGGCATGGAAAGGATCCACAATTGGAGAAGATCAACATAAAAAATTGATATGCTAAATGAATTTAATGAAAATGGGTGTAATCCAAAATTTGAATAGTCTTACTTGGATATTGGATCATTATTCATCAAATAATGTTCTCACCAATGATCAAAGAAAGTCACTGCATTTTCTGCATCCTGATCTTCTTCGATCCAGTGTTTGGTCATCATACAAGGTGATTAGCCAATGTAATGAGGAAGGAGAAGCTCTTGATGGTCCCAAGGTTATGAGGCTAATGATAGAAAAATCACCACAGTAGTATTCTCATAGGCATTTTAGTTAGGTTAAAATAATCAATTAATTAAATTATTTAACCAACTGAATGACTTCCAACATCAAAGATATCCGAACAACCTACAAAAACCTATTTTAGAGCACACCTAGAGTAAAAATTGTGTTTCAGATTCAACTCCAGTATCAAATTTCTAATTCAAGATTCCATTTAATATTTATCCCATTTTCATTAGTAAACTACATTCATGTAATATAAAATACTTTTAATATTTTTATAAAATTTATTTCAGGCACATCGGGCCTCAGAATCCTACATCATCTCAGCACTTGGCTCTGGAAATATATATAGAAAATTTTAAAAGTCTTATAAGAAAAAAACCAGGAATATATAGTCTCAATGTATTATGAGACTCTTTACCTTGATATCATGTATCATATGTGTCCCATCAAAAAATGTTAACAGACCATATAACCGTATTCAAGAATACTGACATGGAACCTCTATGTTCTAATCATAGTAGGGAACTACCATAACCTTTCAGTGAGACATATATTCTAAGGGAATTATCTCATATATGTGTCATGAAAGGGAAAAATCATGAAATGGTAAGAAAATTAATTAATAATAGAAAAAATATAATCAAGAACTAATGAAATTGTTTCTAGGGAACCAAATCCAACATATTAAACTTATCAAGTACTAAATAGTAATAATATAATCAGAATATAAGTGAAATTATGTATATTTAAACCCTAAAGTTATATTGGAAAATAATGTATAAGATACTGATGAAACTTTAAATAACTCGACTCTATAACATAATCATGGTTCTCAAACACATGTAAGAACATGTTGTCAGATAAATCCTACATGCCAATATGATGCATGGATAAACAAATATTTCCAACCTGGAGTAAAGGAAAAACTAGTAAATCAATAATGCTAATACATTAATTTTAGAAAAAATAGAAAAATAAGTTCTAATAGTAAAACACAAAAACAAAAAATCCCAAATCCCTACAAACTTGTATTTTTTCTCATGTAGGTGATAACTATGTACAAACATAGAATCCCCTCCAAGTTTAAACCACTACTATCTCTTTTCACTCTATCCCAAATAGCGAGATATAGAAAAATAGGGCTATAATACCACTTTATAGAGTCCTAATATTGGTTCACTATAACAACCTATGATTTTAAAAGAAGAACATTATATTCTAGAGCACATGTGACACACAACACTGAGATTGAACAACCCATAAAATATATTTCTTTAAATTTAAAATCTTCGATAACTTGTGGTACATGCAACCCTGAGCCTAAATGAACTATAATATAGTATACCTTTAATACCTATCCATTAAATTGGAGGGTATGAATAATACTAACTAAATTTTGATAATTATGGTTACCTTTTCATTATAAATAAAATAATAATCATATAAAAAAATGTTTTTTGAAAAATAGTACTTTTTTAAAAAACAGTTTAGTCTCGCATTGGGAGCATAATTTAAAATTGATTTTAACAATTTTAGAAAATATATTTTACAAAATTAACTTATTTTTTAAAACCATAATATCAAAAATATATTAGGGTGGATTTTTCAGATTTTTTCTGAAATTATTTATTTTTTGATAAATAATGAAAAATACTGATTTTTATTGAAAACTGCCTTTTTGTTTAAAATTATATATGGATAAATTATAGTTTAAATTAAATTTAAAGTAAAATAAGTTTAATTATATTAATATTTAAATAATTTAGTTCATTTTAGTAAATTCTATTTTTAATTTTGATATTAGAATCAATTATACTTATGAGAATCATCTATTTGGAACCCTGCTTTTCATCACATCTGTGGGTATAATTTTAAATTGGATTCTTCCACTTATGTGAATTAAATTTAGAAAAATAGATTTCATATTTAAAATAGTAATATTTTAAATTATATAATAAGGCCAGATTAATTTTTTACCCTAATTAATAGTGAAAATAGGAAAAATTAATTACCATAGTTAGATAAAAACGGGTCTACTAAGGAGGTTAAACTAAGAAGATTAGTGTTAAAATGACCTATTACTTTTCAAAAACCGATTTTATAGAAATATGTAGACATTATTGCCTATAATTGTATATAATTACCCATATTTGACTCTTTTTTCTTGATAAAAACATGGGTGTAGTTGAATCTTTTAAAAAAATTCCATGTGTGTCCTCTCCCCCACTTATAAAAGGCCACACCCAATCCTCCAATCTTAACACTTAAAAAGCCATATTTTTTTTCCAGAAAATACATAAAAAGTCACTTAATAAATCTCCTAGAAATATCACAGAGACCTTGGTTTTTACATTATAGAAACATATGAAGGCTGTTGGTAGAAACATAAAGAAGTTTTATGAAGAAGAAGTAATGTTCTTAAATAAGATTTTTTATTTTTTATTTATTTTTACACATCCTTAAAATATTATTAAACCATGATTATATAATAACATCATTATATTACACATAATTATATGTTAATATGTTAAGTTAATGACCAATATCTATATATTCTTTCATCAATTTGGAAACAAAATTATCAATCACATGTATAGTGGACTACCACCTTGTGAGGCAATGTAATTTGTTTTCTATCACCACATTTTAAGGCTATATATAATGATATATTTAAAAAAGTTATATCATATTTGTGATATTACTACACTTATGTAATTTTAATATCAAATATTACTTCTTATGTTCCATTCCTTTTAAAATACGATAACGTCGCTCATGTGTATAAAGGATATCACATCCATGAATTCTTTTAAATGTATTTTTTATTAATTTATATTCTTTCTTTGTTTATGGGGGTTTACCAAGCATTTTTGAAGAAAGGGGTGGTTACATAATTATTTGGGCCAAACTGTGAGCCCATTTCAAGATTTAAAATCAAAATTTGTTTCTTTTATAACTACTTATTTTTTTTAAATTTTTCATCCATTAAACATACCACATGGCCTTCCCTAACCTATTAAAACCACCACATCATTTTGGACCCATTATTAACTCAAAATCATGATGGATTTGGGTGATTTATTGAGGCATTGGGCCAACCTATGATCCCATTTATAGTTTAAAAAAATTATTTATTTTTTTATATCTCATTAATTTTTCAATATATTTTAGTAATTCCACCTCTCACACGATCCCAAAAACCCAAGGCACACCCCCATGTTCCAAATCCCCTCTTTGTAGCTCATCTTAATTGGGGATTAGGGCGAACTTCATCAAGGTTTCTCAAATTGTATAGATTTGAAAATATAATTTGTTTCTTTCATAAATCATTCATTTTTTACTATTTTTACCCCATTTCTTTCCCAACTTGACCTACTAAGACTTATTAGTACCTCCACTTCAATTTTGTCTGCTTGGAGATTCAACTATTAGTGTATTTTGGCCAATTTCTTTAAACTTTCTCAAGTAAGTGAGTTTACTCTCTTGTTCCTTCCATTTCATTAGGGTTTATTCAACTTTTCTTGAAGCCTAAAATGTAAAAAAGTTAAGGATTCATACCTAGGTATTTTTTATGTTTCTTGGTACAATTTTTAGGTTTTTTGGTTCATTTAAACTCCCTTGTAGTGCGACAGGGGTGCTGTTGAAGTTCCACACAAGGATTTGAGTGGTCTGACATGTGTGATAGGTGATTCCATATGTAAGCACTATAGAATGAGTTATATTTATATATTTATATTTCCTTTATATTCCTCTTTCATTTTTTGGTGTGGAAACTATTTTCGGTAGAAATTTTTAAACGGTTTATTTTTATGTGCCAATTTTGTGTGAAAATGGGTGTATTACTTGTGCATTCCATTTTTACCAATTTGTGTTGTTTTATCTTTTATTGAATGAATTTATAAAATTTTTATGTTCTTTAAATAGCGTTTTGGTGAAATAATAGTATGAATTTGGTGTTAAAAGAGGTGTTCTAAATAGAATTTATGTGCAATGTTTTGTTACAACTTGTAAAGTTGTTTTATGGAAATTTTATGTGTTAGTTTGATCTATAAAAATGGTGAAAAGCATGTTTAGATACTATTTTGAGAGTGTCTTACCAGAATTTTTGTTTTTATGTTTAAATGTAATTTTGTAGCATGTGTAACTTTTTTGAGAACAAATAGAGAAGCCTGGGTATCTAGGTGGGCGGATGTGTACTAGCATGCTAGTGATCCAGAGTGGTTTTTCCCTATTTCACATAGCAAGTATGACATTGAAAACAATAACAGAAATATGATGATGATGATGTTGAGGACCACTAGGTTATGGGTGAATCCTCTACTAGTGCATCATGCACAAGAACAAATATTGTTATGGTTACTTTCACATCGTGATGCGAGGTAACTGGGGCTCCAAACTAACTAGTGCCTAGGGGAGTTACCGTGTAAAGTGATCATTGAATATTTGGAATTTAACTTTTTATTATGGTGTGTTTGTATGGAAAATTATGTATATTATATGTTTTATTTAATTGTACCAATTTTTAAAGTTACCCACTTTGAAAACTATTTTCATTCAAAAGATGCACCTTTTGAAATTATTTCTACCATTCTTCGTTTATAACCCTTATAAGATTTTTATCTTATAATTCTTATCACATAGAGTATTTGGATGGTATACTATTGGTATTAGTCTTACACTCTACTTAAAAAATTATATGTAAGTAGACCTGATTATGTTTGACACAGGTAATGGAATGGCCTTTGAAGACGACAGTTTAAGTTGTTAGTTGCTTCTGTGGTGTGGTGTTGTGGAGATGACTCATGGGTGGTGAACCCTTGTCATGTGGATGAATTTGGGATGTTTTTATACTACTTTTCTTTTTTGGACCTCCTGTGTCATTTTTAAAACCTTTTATTTAGTTCTGAATTTTAATTAAGGCTTGTTTGACATGAATTTTCAGATTTGGTTTATTGATTGTTTTTTGTTGTTTTATGTATCCCAACTCAAGTAAATTATTCCAAAACCATTGTTTAAGATAATAGGGCACTTTTACCAGACCGTGAGGTTAGGTAACTCCCTTTGGGACTTTCCATGGACTGGGTTGGGTGCCAGTTTTAATGGAGACCAGATTCAGTTCGTGATTGAGGACTACCACCTTATGTAACAATATGAATCATTTTTCACAAACACATTAAATGGAAGCTAATATGGATAAATTTAGAAAATATATGTGATATATATTAAATTATATTGACTATTTTAAATTAATATATCACCCATTTTTTTACCCTTTCACCCACTAAGTAAATGATAATGTCACTTCTCCATACGTACGACCTACCGTCTCCACAAAGCGATGTGATCCATTCTCCATGTTCAAATTTAAATAATGATTATAAAAATGTATTTAATGAAAAAAATGATATTTATAAAAGTACCATCATTATGGAGATTTCTTAACTGTATAATATGTGAAAGAACTAGATCTTTCATGAAAAAACACACCTAAGAAAATAAGGCAATTAACACATGAAATGATGAGAATAATGAAATATTATTAATGAACAAGTGAAAAGATGTTATAATTGAATCATATATGATATTATATGAATATGATTCTGGTATAAATTAATGAAATAACTAAAACCTTTATATAGGAGGTTAAAATATGTTCCACAAAAAAAACATTAAGGTAAGAGACTTCATCTCAATTTCCCTTCATTGAGGCATATTATAATATTATTTAGCTTCTTTTATATGGTTTATATAATGCCACTTTGACATATAATATAAGGATTAATTAATAATTCATGATATTTTAAGTTCAAATTTGAATTATTTCATCAAAGGGAATTTGAATTAAAAGTTACCAAGTGGAAAATAATTTTATAGCTCAATTTCCTTTCATTGGGTTATATTACTTCTTCATTGTATTTGATATTATAATATTTTGGGTGTAATAAATTTTTATAATATTATGTTTTATTTTCACTTGTTTTATTTGGATTTATATTTGATACACATAATGGATTCATTGATTGATTATTATCTTAATTTTACAAACATTATGATGGTTTATTTCACAATCTCATTTTAATTGGGATTGTTTATGATTGAATTTACATTAAAGGAAATTATTTGGTCATTGGATAATAAAACCAGTTCATTTTATTATACACTAGTTATTCAGGTAATAGTACTATTTTTGACCCATTGGTTCTTAATTTTTTTGAGATTTGTTTTATGAAAATCTGACTTCATTTCTATCTTCATTCGAAAATCAGTTTTCTTCCAAATCCATGTTTTTTAAAAATGTTTTAAATTTTTTGAACCTTTGAAAAATGATTTTTTAATGAAATTTTTACCTATTTTGAATTTTTAATAAATGATTTGAATTTCATCCTCATTTAATTTTCAAAACAAGGAATATTTTTCTTTCACCGAAAATGTGAAAGGAATATTTGTTTTAATGTGTATGGAATGAATGAATTTTCTAGACATGATGACTGATCACTGTTTTAAATATTATTTTATAATGTTCAAGGGTTATTTTCAGAGAATTTTTTTAAATTTTTTTTTGAACCTGTAGTTTTAAAATGTTATTTTTTAGGTGAAAAGGGTATTTTAGTTTAAAATATTTTAAAGGTATTTTTATGGTATTTCTGTTCTTCAACAATAAGAAAAATTTATTTTACTTACAATCTACTAAGAAAATGTTGTATTGATATAATCATTATTATTTATAAAGATGTTTTATAATCATTTTTAATATGGAAATTATTGAAAATCACTTTCTTGATTATTTTTTTGTATTCATTAACCCCCCCTTGACATATTCTCTTTTATATAATAATTGGAAATTAAATTTCCCATAAATATACATATTATTTATCATTAATATGTTTATTTATTAAATTTTTTATCATTTATACATACAGTTTTGTACATTAAAAGTTGATTGTTTATTTGTGGAAATATTGATAAATCTATATTATTTACTCAATACAAATATTTGATAATAAGAAAAATTGTTCATGAGTTAAATAAATTATTTGATATATGAGAAGTGATTTGGACATGCTGTGATGGGTTAGTCCTAAAACAATATGGCTCCTCAATTCATCAGTAGTATCAAGAGGAAAATCAGCATGCTAGCATTAAATGTGGTTTTACCCAAAATTTTAAACTATATTGTGAAAGGTCCGGACAGTAGATGTATCATGATGTATGATATCATAATGTCTAACAATTAATAATTTTTTTCCTTAAGAATTAATTTATTGTTATACATGGTATCTTCACAATTATATTATACCTGAATGCATTTCATTTCCAGTTATTGATTAAATGAAATACATTTTTAGTTATTTACCTTGCCATATTAATAATGACTTATTTATTCATGATAGTAAAGTTATTTAAATGGCATGAGTGTTTAGTTATTTACCTTTACATATTGATTATTCATTATCTATTTATGATAGAAAAGTTATTTAAATGGCATGTGTGTTTAGTTGTTTATCTTACCATATTGATCATTCCACATCTATTCATGATAGTCAAGTTATTTAAATAGAATGAATATTCAGTTATTTACCTTTTATATTGATTATTACCTATCTTATAATGGGATTAAAGTTATTGATTAAATTTATTTTGTTTTTAGATACTTACCTTAACAAATTGATTATTCCATATTGATTATTCTTCATTTACTCATGATAGCTTCCACTTTACATAAATCTTACTATGAATTTGAGAACACCCTTATTTTTTTCCTTTTCTAAGAATCTAGGAAGTGTCATATGAATGATATAAAAGGATATTATTGAGGTAATGATGATATCATAGAAAAAAATTATGTTGTAATTTGTATATTCAAATGTAATATGGGAATAATCTATGTTTCTAGGTTACCAAGACTACTAAACTATTCGGTCCTTATTGATGAAACTCATTGTATCTTATGTGAATGTAATAAAGGAGACACCAAATATAGGTTAATAGAGTTGGGGTCATTACAATTAGTAATAGAGGAATTTCATTAGAAACCTTGGGAACTAGATTAATGAAAATATAGATTAGTTAACATAATCATATGATAAAAATTGATTATAAGTATAAAAGAACATCCTAAAATTATGTTAAGGTTGATATTATGTGATTTTTCATAGAAATAAATCCATATATGGATTCTATAAGTTGACTTGGTTCTAGTATAGAAGTTACAAGGGGTAATAACTCTAAAAAATTCATGCAAGTCTTGACTCGATCATTACCTAGTACATAATAATGTGTCCTACTCTTCACTTGGTTTGACACTCCCATGTAATATTCTATGATAATTAAAATTTTCTTTAAAATCCATTATGAAGGATTTGAATAGATGATGAAAATGAATAAACTAAGAAAAATATAAGGTGTTTTATATTGAAAATATGGTGTCAAGATTTATATATCCTATAAATTATTATATGGTTTTCCCACTATGAATATTGTTGCTCACACTATCCTTTTTGGTTCTAGTCAATTGGTAGAACCCAACGAAATTATGTTAACATTTAATATGAAGGAAATTGTGGTGAATATGAGAAAAAATATGATAGGAATGTAACAAAACAATTTTTATGGTATGTTTTATTAAAATAAATTCAACCTCTTCGATATCTTACATTTCATAGAACACTAACCTTAAACAAACACTAAAATATTATTATTTTAATATGGGCATTATAAAATAACTGTTAAATTGGAAGGTGTGAATAAGATTAACTATATTATTAAATATATGAGAATTTCATGTTTAATAAAAAATTATTTATTCTCAGTAAATAAACACATCATTTTCAGTAAAGTCATTTTATTCTTTAAAAATATGTTTTCTTAAAAATGAGATTTTAATTTCCTTCTATGAGAAAATAAATATAATAAAAAATTTCAACCTTTAAAAAAAATATATTTTATAAAATGAACATATTTTTTTGGATTCATAATGTAAAAATTATCTTAGAATGATTTTTTGATAATTTTCTTAAAAGCTTAATTTTTCAGTGAATAGTAGAAAATAATGATTTTTATAAAACTATCATTTTATGTATAATTAAAATTAATTTATGATTTTAAATTTATAAAAAATTAAACTAAGTAAATTTGAGTAAGATATAATCTAATTAATTGTATTTAATCAATATTTATGCCTTATTTTTGTATAAGTACATTTTTGGGCTTAATAACACAGTTTTACAAAAAACAGTTTTTATTGAGTTTGGACAGTTTAGTTTTAAATGTAAATTTAAAAATTATATATTTTGAATTTTAAAAAACGGATTCTATATTTAAAATAATAATTTCTAAATTAGGTTATATTTTCATTTTCATTTTTTTGCATAAAAAAGTTATTTTGGTAAAAAAATATTTACTACAGTATTTGTAAAATAATGTAGTAGGTGAATGTTAAAAGGTAAAAGCCTAAAATACATAAAAAATAAAAAATTAAAGGGTTTGTTGATTTTTTATAAAAATTAACTAGTTTTTAAAACATTAATTATCAACCAAAATCATTGGAATTAATTCCACCCAAATGTGGTTGGCTAAAAATATAAAATAATCATTATTTAATACCTTAAAACCACCCCTCACCACCCCATTTCTCCTATAAATCCTTAAAGATTATAAAATATCAAAACTAAACAGTCTTACCCATTATATATATGTATTAGTACTTATTGACTCACCCAAATACCAATTCCAAGTTCCTTAAGGGTTCCTTTAAGGAGGTGTTATTGAAGAGGTACCTTTCTCAAATAACCCATATTAATTTCTTTTCATTTTATACTTTATCATCACATACTTAATCTATAAAATAATAATAACTCTAATATAATTTGTTTAATGTAATTTTATATTTCTAATTAAATATCTTATATCAATCCCTTTTCTTATCTCCTCTTATTTAAATAAACCACCATTGTCTAAATTATGGCGGTTAACTGCCTTTATGAATAATTATTTTATTCATTTTCCATTACCACCTTCAAGGATGGTCATAAAAGAATTATACTAGTTAAATAATACTTTAACAGTTATATTATAACCTATTTAATGTTTTGGAACTAATATATACACATAATATTGAATAAAACAAAAACTAGTTTGTGATGTTTGGAAAAACCTGCAAGATAAACTAAACATTTATCATTAAAGTTTTATCAAATGAATCATCATCATGTCTGAAATAAAAATGATATATGGTATAATTTAAAATTATCTAAGTGCATGAATAACATTCTATATCACATATAGTTTATAACCCAAATAATTTACCATATTTTTCTTTTAGAATAAATTTAATTTTTTTGATAGCTTACAATGCTCGCAACACCAAGTTTAAAAACAACACTTTCTAGTCACATTTGGAAAATAAATTAAATTAGAAAACTTATAGATAATTTATATAGTGAATTTATATATTATATATCTAATAAAATATTTTTTACATTCATTCAATTTTTTTTATAGGTATAAGATAGGAACCAACCCAATAATACACATAAAAACTTATATTTTTATAAAAACAATATTTCCACATTTTAATGGACAACCTATTTTAAATCTAATTATTGACATTTTTATATATATTATATTTTATAAAATAAAATTATTATTTTAAATTTTAATATAAAAATTTACTTTTTTTGAATTTTTGGTATTTTTCTAAAAAGTTTCACGTTTTGATGAATAGTGATAAAATATTGTATTTTAATTGAAAACAAATTTTTCATCTAAATAATTTACAGTATTGAATTATATTTTTTATTTGTTTTAAATTATAATTAGATAAATTTTATATAATTTAATATAGTTTAGGTCATTTGAATCAATTTTACATTTAATATTAATATAAAAACATTACAATCTTTTGTACATTTTCACTCTAATAACCTATTTTATCATTCTATCAATATGATTAATTTTAAATTAATTACTGAAACTTATAGATTTTTAAACTTTAAAAATATATTATGTATTTTTAATAAGTGGGTATAAATTGTTTTAATATATTTCACTTAATTTTGGGAATATGAATAGTAAAGTTTGTAATATTTTAATTACCATAGTTAAGAGTAAATCATGTAAATAAGGGTAAAAATAATTGTAAAAGACAATAAAATTTCCCTAAAACTTGTAATAATTTCATTGGTTGAATTTGTTTAAAAAAATCATATTTGATCCAATTTTATGTCCCCTGAGATCCACTTGGACGACTTTATGCAATTTATAGTATTTTATTCTAAGGGAAGTTCGATATGTCACACTCTTGTTTTTAATAAGTATTACATTTTTCATATATAGTTATTTAGAGGATATATTAGACTATAAATATTAATTTTAATAGATAAAATTTATCTTAATAATAATAATTTATTTTTAATTTTTAGGTAAGAAATAACTAAAATAAAGGCTTGTACAATGATGATGCAGAAATCATTTAATTTGAGGAACATATCAAATAAATGTTATTAAAAATATTAAAATATGTATAATTTGATATAATTGATTTCATCCAAGAATTTTATATATAGAATAGAAATATTAGGGATTTATTAAAGGTTTTTTTGAAGTTAACTTGTGTATTGATATTTTTTAAAAATTCAAGAAATAAATAGTGTCAACAAAATTGACATTAGTGGTAGTTTAAAATAAATAATATTTTATTAAATGATATAAAATTCATAAAAACATAAAATAAAGAAAAATTATTGGTATAAATTTTAAATTTTCATCCATAACTCATTTATGGTTAGTTTGTAATTTTACTGTAACTATATTAACCCTTAAATAGTAAAAAGCAAAGTTTTCACTATAAGAGTTAAAGGGTTTAACTAAGGGTTAAATCCCAAAGATAAGGGTTATAACGTGACATAAACTTTCCTAAAAATTATTTATTGAGATTATTTAGACACATAATAATATTATATTATAAATAACTCACATTGGAGAAATTTTGATCATAAAAATAATTTATTTAATTTAATAGTTTGAGAGTTTCCAAAAGTACCCCCACCTCAATTATAAATGGGCACCTCCTCCCTCATTACCTCAAACCACATTGAGCCTTCACGATAAAAAAACCTGAAAAAATCACCAAAATTACTTATAATTATCCAATAATCCACAATTTGGTCATAAATCAATCCAAGGAATCCCTTTGGTGCAAACCAAAAGGAGTTACCCAAAGAAGAGGTGACATCTTTCCTCAAGCTATTTAGTTTTATTTTCATTCTCCACCCCCTAAACTATCCTTATAACATCATTATATAAAAAAAAAATATCATAAATATAGTAATATTTTTTTATTATAATTACTCCACTAACACTAGCACACAATTCCATCTAATGGATAAAGAATATACTGTTTATGTGTACGATGAACTACCGCCTCAAGAAACGATGGTTGTTTTTTTCTTTAAAACTTTTCATGGTTGGGAATTATGATAGGCACTCTATTTATATAGGTTATATATTATATTTATTATGTATTTATGATTATTCAATTCCTTTATAACTCATTACCTTATTCTTTTCATTTTGTATAAATATGATAACATCGTTTGTTGAAGTATGGACTACTACCTCTTCAAAGCGATGTGATTTATTCATACTATCCATAAAATGTATAAAATATGGTTTTAATAATAATATGTGATATGTATGACATAAATATTATATTGGAATTATAATATATATATATATCATTTAATTTTCATTCTTTTAAAATAACAGAGAAATGAAAGTAGCGTTCATGCGTATTTACAACCTACCGTTGCCATGAACGATGCATTTCATTTCTTATCATCAAATTTTATGAATTTTTATAAATAAATATATATTGAATATATTTAATATTTAAATCATGTTTTAAATTTCATAGATGATGAAACCATGATCTAATTAATATGAACAACAAACAAAAAGTCAACACTTACTCGAGAAACTAGGAGATTAACACCTAAAATAGTGAAAATAATGAAAGATTATTAACAAACTAGTAATAAGATTTTATAATATGATCATATATGAAATCATAAATTTTAAAATGGTATTAAATAAGTTATTAAAACTCTTAAAAACTATTATACAATAGGTTAAAGTATGATCACCTAAAAGGAAATGCAAGGTAAATGATTTCGTCTCAATTTACATTCCACTTAGACTTATTTGTTGTTATGCACCAATTTAAATTTATATAATGTATATACATACCTTTGACATATTATATCATGAATATACATTTTATCATGATATTATAAGTTTAATTTATTATTATTCCATAATTTATATTATTATTCAAATGTTTCAAAGTGGCATGAGACACTTTAGAATGTTTAAGGATTATTTTCCTCAATTTTTTTTAATGATCTTTCAATGATATTTCCATTTATCAATGTCAATAACCCTTGTTGTTACTTATCCTCCACTGGGAAATTATTTATAACTATGTATCCTTTATTCAATATGGATATTTTATAAGGAATATTTTTTATTATTTGAATCGATTATTCGATTTGAGGAATGCTTTTGACATGTATGACATGGGTGGGGCATGGTTATAAATATCCCCTTGATGAATCAGTAATCTTATGAGATGAAATAGTTGACCAAAATAGATGGGTTTTTACCTGATATTCTATCCCATATTGTGAAAGGTATTGATGGTAAAGGTTCTATATACATAGGAAACATGACGTCCAATAATTAAACATCTTCCTCATTTAGACTTAGTTATTATTTATCTATTAGATGTTATGTCAACATATCTATGGATGAATTATATTCTTAGTTTATTGATTTTGATGATATGTGTTTCATTTTCTTACATTTACATATTTATTATTCTTTATTTATTTATTTTAATGGCATGTTTTATCAGTTATTTACCTTTATATGTTGATTTATTTCAATTGATTCAATATTGCTTCTATTTTACTTACCCTTACTGAGCATTTTATATCACCCTTATTATGTTTTATTTCCCTAGTATATGAAGAGGAATACTTTAAATGATTTTCAAGGATTCTATTTATTTATTTTTATCATGTATCATGTTTTTATTTCCTAATTCACAATGTATTATGGTTATAATGTATATAATATGGATTTATAAGACTATAAAAATGATCCATCCTTAAGGATTTGATTAATTTTATTTCATGACAATGTAATAAAATAATGCACTAACTTAGGGATTCTAGGGTCAATGTGTTATATCTAGATTTTTATTTCCATTTGAAAAGAACATTCATAATTATAGACAACCAAGAAACCATGAAAAAACACTCTCAAAGCAATTAAAATAATGAAATATTATTAATAAACAAGTTATAAGATGTTATAAAAGTGACATATAATGTATTATAATATGTGTATAGTTTTATAATGAGTTAATAATATTCTTTAATCCATTATATAAGAGTTTAAGGTTTACAAAACTAAAGGGAACCGCGAGTTAAGGGATTTCTTAACACAATTTCCATTAATTGGGTTAAACTTATAATTCATTGATTATTCCATGTTAAGATTATACGTGAGATGAATTTTAATTATATTATGTTGTATTTAAAATTTTTTATTTGTATTTATAAATGATACACATAATCTATTAATTTTATTAATTCTCACCTCAATGATATGATATTTACAAGGGGATTTATTTTCAATAATTATTTTTTCAAAGTTTCCCTTTAAACTCACCTTTTCTTCTATGTTTATGTTTTATAAAATTGTATATTAAAATATTTTTACTATTATATTATTATTTTTTAATTCATTTTTACTCATGTTTTACTTTTTACAAAACGTATTTAAAGGATTATTTTTGTTGTTTTATCAATGAGGTTCTTTGTGTCTTTTTTGAAAAAAATAAAGAATGAATTTTTTTTAATATATATAACATGAGAAACTTTTCCCGCTATCATGATAACTTAATGATTTTATTTATATTTTATAATATTATAATTATCCTTTAAAATAAAATGGTTTCCTTTATATTTAATCATCTTTTTAAAATTAAATGATTTAAAAATGGAAATTTTCTTTTTGTCAGGAATTATTTCAAGTGATCTTTCAAAATTATTTTTTATTTAAGATAAAATTATTTGACATTACTTATGTTTTACTAGATATATTATTCAAGGAAAATATCCTTATTTTTTATGGTTTGTTTATTTTTATTGTGGCTTGGTATTTATGATTTTTTATTTTCCATGAGTTATGTTATAATGAAATGTTTATGAAACACATTTATTTTCATGAGTTCTGATATGATGAGAGATTTTCGTTTTTTTGGAACACATATGTATTTTTTTCAGTATATTATTGGTGAGAACTATATATCCCTCAAATGTATTGGTTAATTATTTATATATCATGAGGTAGACAACAATGAACTGAGAAGTGAACTCAGTTCAGTAAAATAAGACTAAAAAAAGTGAACACAATTTAGTAAGGGAATTTTCCCTCCAAGATGGTATTGTGAGTGAACCTTGACTACTATGATTGTTTGGGTAGTGAATCCATTCCACTATGAGAAAAGGGTTTCCACTGGGTATGGTGGTGTGTCCCTCCCATGAGGTGTGTCCTCCCATAGAGTTCCCTTATATTTTTTTTGTCAATGAGCCTTCAGTTCTTAGGGAATGATTTTCTATGCTTATGTGTATTCCCAAATTCTATATCTTATACTAATGTTATTCTCACAGGAATCATTTTATTTTATGATTCATGTCTTATGAACTTACATGATTTATTATATGACTCAATATCAATATCTTTGATATAGAAGGTATAATTTTTCAAAGGCTATGTTCATGTTCTTATGAACTTATTCTTATATTATAATTTGATATCTCCCTTGTTTACCCTTACTGAGAATCTAAGCTCAGCTTTTTCTTATTTTTATTTTACCCATGATATGAAGAAAGGTATAAAGTATGATATTTCAAAATGGGTTCTAGTTATGAAGGATTAATCAGAAGATAATGTTGATGTTTTATAAACAAGTTGGGTATGTTTCTATCTTTCCAAAGACACTAAAATCATTTGATTATAGCATGGTTTTGTTATATTATGAATATTAATATATTTATATGTAATATCTATGTATGAAAATAATGGGTCTTTTCAATTGATATTAGAGAAAGGTTTAGTTACCCTTCCGAAACTAGAATGAGAGAACCTTATTAAGAATCCCAAGGTAAAGTCAAGGATACAATTATAGAGTTTTGGAAACAATCATGAATAACCTATGTTAAACCTAATGTGTTATAGATCGAAATTTTATAAGTAATTTTCCTTGATTATGAGGTTTTCCAGTATGATTAGTATATATCAAAATATTTTTTTGGGTTTTAGTCAATGGATAGAACATGAAGGAATAGTGTTAATACTGAATGTGATGTGCAATGCAATGATTTTATTCCTGATAAACTGGATGTTATGGGATATGGAATGAAAAATAATATTTTTATACTCACAGAAGATATGAAACATTGTAAAGACCCGTAAAATTCAAGGGAAATTTTTTCTTAATTTTCTTTGGAATTTTACAAGAGCGTGGTTTCTGACGACACCCGATTCTGAGGCTCGGAGTGCCCGGAATCAATTTCCGAAGTTTGGCTCGGGTACGTTCAGTGAACGAATGAGCAGGAATTTCTAACTTTTGATCCGGTGCTCAGAATTGAAATCTGAGGACACCGATGAACTCGTAGCGCCGATATTCGCTTAAGGAGACCTTTTCCGAAGTTGCGTTTATTGCGGGACGAAAGTTAGTTTTGGGAGAATTATAAAAAGTTAAATAAAAATGTGCAACACTTTTTATTTTTTCTTACTTGTTGGTTAACTCCTCTCAAAGGAAGTTAAAGGTGGGACCCACATCCACTTAACCTCCCTTGGGAGGATTAAGTGTGGTGGGGACTACACGAAACCCAACTTTCCATCTCCTCTCAAAACTCCCTTAACTCCCCTTTTAAATGAAATTGACAACTTAGCTTATTAATTGGGTTGAGTTATTTAAACTTTTTCAAACCTTTGAAATTCAAAAATGTTTGGTTGAGTAAATAAAATAAGCTCTTAGCTTATTTTATTTGGTTAGAATTCTCTAGCCTCTTGAGAGTTTTGAAGCCTTCTCCTTCTCCTTCTTCTTCTTCTTCTTCTTCTTCAAGCTTGAGGAAGAACGCGAAGAACCTTCGAGCTCCGACGAAGAACGCCGCTCCTCTCTTCTTCGTAGCCGATTGTATCCGAAGATCGACGACGCCTTCCATGTCAACGAAAGGGAACGCCGCTTCCTCCTCGGACTTCCTTCGTCGGCTTACGAAGATTCGCCAACGACGTACCTCTTCGGACGTACCTCTTCGTCATCGGATTTGACGAACGATTACCGCGACGCCCGACCTCCGCGACGTTGTCTTCCGCGGGTCGTTGACGATATTCGAACTTGAACCCAAGGTAGGGGTTTGTTGTGGTATATTTCTTTACTCTCGTTCTTGGTTCTATAATGATAATCTTGTGATTAAATATTTAAGAGTTATCATCTAACGAGAGGGGGGTCGGACCGCACAAACACGGCCGAATTCCCCCTCCTTTGTTCTTGGTTATTTATATAATCTTGTGATGAACGAGAAGGCGTGGTGCCGTCGCACCACGCGGGAATCGCCCGACTTATTTACGCGACGCCGTCGCGTCGCGCCGTGGATGGATTATCATGAACGCGACGCCGTCGCGCCGCGTCGAAGGGAATCGAAGGCGCCGCGGCCAGAGCGGGGCCGTGACGGAGGGGCGCGGTGTCGTCGCACCGCGCCAGACGACGAACACCGCAGTCGGTTCCGGGCCGCGGCGGGACGAGAGGACTGGCGGCTCACCGGGCCGCCGGCGTCAGAAACTGGAAGGGGACCGGCTTTTCCGGTCCCGTTGAAGAAAAACCGGCCGGCCAGGTGGGCCGGCCGGAAGGTCAAAGACAGGGGGAATTTAATTCCCCCAGTCAACTCAAATGCCCCCCCATTTATGATGGGGGGGGGGTTTCTTTGAGGGGGGCAGGCGGCCCCCCAGTTTCCCTCAAAGCAGGCCCCCACGAGGGGGGGCCGGTTCTCCAAAGGCGCGGCTAAAAGCCGCGCCGCCATCATAAAGAAGCGGGGGCCTTGCCCCCCGCGCGTGGCACCCAGCGGCGGCAGGCCGCGCCGCCGCCGGCCGGGCCGCGCCGGGTCGACCTGGTTCGGGTCGACCCGGTTCGGGCCGACCCAGGGGGGGGGGGGTCGGGCCGGGTCGGCCCGGACCCGGACCCCCCCGTTTTCGAATTGACTTCGGTCTTTTGCTCATAACTTGAGCTATGGAACTCCGATTGACGAACCGTCAGCGGCAACGCGATCCTTGGATCGAGACGGTCGATTCTTTATATTGCACTCAAAGTTTCGCAATACTTTGAGTTCGGACGGGTTGGTTCGTTCACTAAACCAACCGGGCCTTCGGAGCAGAAACGCTCATATCATGAGCTACAGACGTCCGATTGATGTGCCTTCAGCTTTTTTGTGTTCCTATTAGTGAGACGGATCTTTTGGCATAATCCGCCCGAGGTTTGGACGTAGGTGGAGTACGGTCGGGTTGGTTTTGCCTTAAAAACCAACCGCCCCCCCTGGGACGAAAAATCCAATAACTCTCAGACCGAGCGTCCGATCGACGCGCCGTCTGTTGCGTTGAGTTCCTGTTGAAGATACGGAACTTTTGGATACATCAACTCTGGACTTTGTGACAGTTGATGTATCAGCCTCTCGGCTCGTGGAGCGGACCCTCCTGTACGAGCTTGCTGTGTGCGGGAACCCTAGTGCTGGCTGCCACTGTTACTGTGACTACTACTGCTACTGCTACTGCTACTGTGATTGCGACGATGATAGTACAGAGATCCTGTGTGGATTCGACTATGACTACAACACTCAACGATCCTACGTGGATCAGTGCTACATGTCCTGTGTGGGCCCGATCCTGTGTGGGTCTTTGCGCTCAGCGGTCCTGTGTGAACCATCGCCTACAGGTCCTGTGTGGGCCCGATCCTGTGTGGGTCTTGCGGGGGTTAGTTACCTATCGATCCTTCGTGGGTCCGACGACTTAGATGGATCAGAGATCATCTTTATCATCTTTAGAAGAAGTATACCTGTGTGAGCTGAATCCAGTTGCTTTCCTGTGTGGATTGTGTTGTGCTATCCTGTGTGGATTTCGTTTTGCTTTCCTGTGTGGAATACGTTTACTTTCCTATGTGGACTGAGTTGTACTTGGGCTCGGAGGATGGAGCGTGTTGGAATTGATGAATTAGGTATATGTATGGGCATATACCTAAGTAGTGTCAGTTGTTACTTCGTGTTTGTATCTCACCTTTGTGGTTTATCCTTTGTGGATTTTGGGAGACCTTCAGGGGTCTCGGGGTCCCTACTGAGTAGCTTATACTCACCCCTGCATGGGCTATGCCCGCACTACGTTGTGTTGATTGCAGACGACGGACAACGTTGATCTTGGCTGAGACTTGCAGAGCAGGACGGTACCTGGAGGTGGACCACTGGGCGGGACGTACTCGGAGTGGACGGCGGGACACGAGGAGCAGTGGAGCTATCTGTACTCACCCTTCAGGTGGGATTTCCAGTGGACAGCTCGGAGTAGCGGCTTTTACTTTACAGTTGCTGTTTTCCCTTTCGAGTTGTACTTTACTTTCAGTTTGGGTTTATATATTGGCCCATTTACTTTTCCGCACTTTCAGTTGTACTCTGTTTTTACTTAGTGTTTACTTTCCGCTTGCTTACTCTGTGGTGTTTGTTTACTTTACAAAGGCAATGCCTTCCCTTTTTACTGGGATTTACGCCTTGGTGCTAGTCGCTAGCCCCTGGCCTATGGAAGGCGGGCTTGGGGTAGTCACGACACGGACCCTGAGGGCGGGTCGTGACAAATTGGTATCAGAGGAGTTCGGTTCTACCGCAAAATCTGATCTTTTCTATGTGAAGCAATAATGTTTAGCGTATTGAGTGTGGTTCTCAGTCCAGGGAGTCCAGTGTTGGTGCGGCGGCCGACGTATCCGTACACCAGGACCCTGACTTCTGATTTCCGACTTAATGCACGAAAACATTGATTGCGTGTGTGTTTCAAAGTTTTCTTTGTGATTAATTATATCAGCTCACCAGGTATACTGTTCTGACCGTGGCGCACCTGTTTCCTTTTCAGGATGGCCCCACGACGGCAGCCAGCTAGGGTTCCGAGAGTCGAGTGTGACGACAGCCCACCTAGCGATGAGGCTTCGGTGCAGAGCCCTTTGTCAGGAGTGGCACCGACGGTAGCTCTACCCGTCGAGCCACCGATACTTCCAGCACCAGCCGCTGACGATGCACGTCGCCTCAACGCACTGCATGAGTTTCAGCGCCAGCGACCACCCAGGTTTCGCGGGGAGACGGATCCCCAGGCATCCGAGGACTGGCTGGAGGCAGTGGTACGTGTGTTTAGGCTAGTGAGGACACCAGCAGACCTCATGGTGATCCTCGCTGCGAGCCTACTACACGCAGAAGAAGGACGATGGTGGAGCTTGATGCTCCAGGTGCACGATGAGGCATCTCTTCTATGGACGGACTTTGAGAGCCTCTTTCGCTCGGATTTCGTCCCAGCCACCCTTCGTGCGGTGCGTATCCAGGAGCTTCTTCAGCTGCGGTAGGGCAGCATGACGGTCGCTCAGTACTCGGTGAGATTTACCGATCTCTCACGCTACTCGACCGACATGGTACGGGACCCATTCTTCCGGGCCCGGACCTTCGAGCAGGGTTTGAGACACGAGATCAGGGCATCACTGATCTCCCTCAGCATACCGACTCAGACAGGAGTACTGGAGCGGGCCCTTTTGATCGAGAGCTTCCTTACTGAGTCTACACCAGCACCGAGACCCACCGTAGGGCGACACGTGGCAGAGTCATCTGCAGAAGGCAGTCGACAGATGACTCAGGGGTTCAGGCAGACCAGACCTTCGGGCAGACGACCTCAGGACACTGGCTCAGCAATGCGAGGCACACAGCGCGGAGCCAGTCTTTAGAGAGGCAGACAGTGCTACTCGTGCGGCGGGCAGGGCCACATGGCTCGTGACTGCCCGACCCGCCGTGCCGAGGAGCAGTAGTCGGTTGAGGGACCACCAAGGCAGAGGCAGAGGGTCGACCGTGGCGTTCCGCAGGGAGGAAGCAGATGAGGCAGAGGAGCTGGCCGAGCAGCAGGTGGTGGACGACGCTTTGAGGCTCTCCCACCACCACCACCAGGAGGTCCACCCCGACCACAGGGAGCTGGCGGGCAGAGACAGGCACAGCTCCAGGCAGCAGAGGCCTACGACCACGGCGCACCCGAGATGATTCGAGGTACTATCTGTGTCTATTCCACCCTTGCTGCAGTTCTTATAAACACAGGAGCGAGTCACTCTTTCATAGACGCTGCCTTTGTTCGGAGCTCGGAGATTCCGACAGAGCCGTTGGATCGATCCTTACGGCTAGAGACTCCTACGGGAGCAGACTCGACGATTACGCACTGGTGCCGACAGTGTGAGCTTACTCTAGGAGGTGAGAGCTTCGGCTGAGATCTTCTTGTAGCAGCGTCGAGGCCTTACGACGTCATCTTGGGCATGGATTGGCTATCTACGGTCCATGCGCAGATTGACTGTTTTAGGCGCAAGGTGCGATGTGTACGCACCGACAGGAGCAGGTTCACCTTCACCGGTGAGAAGGGATCCTTTGCAGCACAGGATGGACTTCCGCAGAGGAGTGGACAGCCCATCACTCATCAGATGGATAGACTCATCCTTGGAGCAGTTGACGTGCAGAGTCCTGGTTTTCCTGCAGTGGTGGATCAGTTTGCGGACGTTTTTCCCGACGACGTTCCAGGGCTACGTCCTCGTAGAGAGGTAGACTTTTATATTGACTTGTACCCCGGGACAGCCCCGATATCCACTCCAGCATATCGGATGGCCCCCGCCAAGCTTCGAGAGCTACGGGTACAGTTGGAGGACTTGCAGGGAAAGGGGTTCATCCGACCCAGTGTTTCACCCTGGGCTTCCCCGATATTGTTCGCCAAGAAGGTGGACGGGAGCCTGAGGCTTTGTGTTGACTATCGTCGCCTGAACCAGCTGACAGTGAGGAACAAGTATCCGCTACCGAGGATTGATGACCTCTTTGATCAGCTCAAGGGAGCATGGTGGTTCTCGAAGATAGACCTCAGGTCAGGCTATCATCAGCTTAGAGTCATAGACGAGGATGTGCAGAAGACGGCCTTCAGATGTCGGTATGGACACTATGAGTTCTGGGTTATGCCTTTTGGTGTAACCAATGCTCCAGCAGTGTTCATGGCCCTCATGAACAGGATCTTTCATCCATACCTTGATCGGTTTGTCGTAGTCTTCATCGACGACATTCTGTTTTACTCTACGACTGAGGAGGAGCACACCTATCACTTGCGAGTTGTACTAGACACACTCCGAGAGCACCAACTTTATGGTAAGCTCTCAAAGTGCCAGTTCTGGATACGTGAGGTCCACTTCTTGGGACACGTTATCTCAGAGGCGGGAGTTGCAGTGGATCCCGCGAAGATCGAGGCTGTGTTAGCATGGGAGCCACCGGAGCGTGACTGAGGTTTGGAGTTTCTTGGGACTAGCTGGATACTATCGGAGATTCGTGCCAGACTTCTCTAGAGTTGAGGCACCACTTACAGCTTTGACGAAGAAGGGGAAACCCTTCGTGTGGTCAGACAGATGTCAGCAGAGCTTCCAGAATCTGAGACAGAGATTGACCAGCGCACCTATCTTGAGGTTGCCTGAGGAGGGAGTAGGGTACGTAGTCTACTGTGATGCATCAGGGACCAGACTCAGATGTGTTCTGATGCAGGAGAGGGCAGTGATCGCCTATGGATCACGTCAGTTGAGGCCGCATGAGCAGAAATACGCTACCCATGACCTGGAGATAGCAGCAGTGGTCTTCGGTCTGAAGACATGGCGACACTATCTGATGGGAGAGCGCTTTACAGTTTTTTCCGATCATCAGAGTCTCATGTATATCTTCTCGCAGAAGGACCTGAACCTGAGACAGCGGCGATGGATCGAGTTCCTCTAGGACTATGACTTTGAGATAGTCTATACTCCTGGGAAGGGGAACGTAGTAGCCGATGCCCTCAGCAGGAGGACGAGCATTCAGCTACTTGAGGAGGCGACAAAGAAGCTAGCCTCTTTGCAGATATCCTTCGTGGATAGAGATGGATCAGCCTTCCTCCAGTCTCTCACAGTCACCCCTCCACTACTGCAGCGGGTCAGAGAGGCACAGCGTGAGGACGCTGACTGTGAGACACGACGTGCACAGATATCCTCGGGACAGGCACCTGATGGTTTCTCCCTTGGAGCAGAGCACGACATCCTTTTCAGAGGACGTACCATGGTACCAGTCGCTTTGCGAGAGGAAGTGATGAGAGAGTTTCACACTTCTCCTTTGGCGGTACATCCTGGAGTGGCGAAGATGTACCAGGACCTCAGACGACAGCACTGGTGGCCAGGCATGAAGAAGGCAGTAGTAGAGTTCGTTTCTCGATGCCTCACCTGCCAGCAGGTGAAGGTAGAGCATCAGGTACCAGCAGGCTTGGTACAGCCCTTGGAGGTCCCGGAGTGGAAGTGGGACGACATATCTATGGACTTCGTGACTGGAATTCCACGCACTTCCAGAGGTCACGACTCCATCTGGGTGATTGTTGACCGACTCACCAAGTCGGCACACTTCTTACCCATCATAGAGCAGGGCTCAGTGGAGAGCTTGAGACGTCTCTACGTTCAGGAGATTGTGCGGCTCCACGACGTGACATCATCTATCGTCTCCGATCGAGATGCTCGCTTTACTTCCCGGCTTTGGAAGGGGTTACATGAGGCATTCGGGACGCATCTACGTCTGAGCACAGCCTTTCACCCTCAGACGGATGGTCAGACGGAGAGGACCATTCAGACTCTCGAGGACATGCTCCGCGCATGTGTCCTCGACTTTGGTCGTATCTGGGAGGACCACCTACCCTTGGTGGAGTTTGCGTACAACAACAGCTACTACTCCACCATCGGGATGGCACCGTACGAGGCGTTGTACGACCGACCTTGTAGATCTCCTTTGTGCTGGACAAACCCTGGGGAGTCAGCACTTGTGGGACCAGAGATGGTCCAGGCCACGACAGAGAAGGTCCAGGTCATCCAGGAGCGGATGAGGACAGCTCAGAGCCGGCAGAAGTCATACACTGATAGGAGGCGGAGGCCACTAGAGTTCGAGGATGGTGACCACATCTTCTTGCGGGTCTCACCTCGACGTGGTATTCGGAGATTTGGCCGAGGCGACAAGTTATCTCCGCACTTCATCGGACCCTTCCAGGTCCTCAGCAGGATTGGTGAGGTGGCTTATCGCCTGGCTCTACCACCTCAGTTACACCGGGTGCACGACGTCTTCCACGTGTCTCAGCTGAGGAGATACGTGCACGACCCGACACACATCATTGACCATGAGGAGCTTGACGTTGATGATGGGGTGACTTTTACGGAGGTCCCGATGGAGATAGAGGATCGACAAGAGCGGGTCCTACATGGGCGATCGATTCCTCTTGTGCGCATCAGATGGCAGCACGGGAACCTCCAGGAGAGCACATGGGAGCGGGAGGCTCAGATGCGTGCTCAGTACCCTCATTTGTTTCCCTAGTTTTTGATGTATCTTTATGGGGACGTAAAGCCCTGATGTGGGAGTAATGTAAAGACCCGTAAAATTCAAGGGAAATTTTTTCTTAATTTTCTTTGTAATTTTACAAGAGCGCGGTTTCTGACGGCACCTGATTCCGAGGCACGGAGTGCCCAGAATCAATTTCCGAAGTTTGGCTCGGGTACGTTCAGTGAACGAACGAGTGGGAATTTCTAACTTTTGATCCGGTGATCAGAATTGAAATCCGAGGATACCGATGAACTCGCAGCGCCGATATTCGCTTAAGGAGACCTTTTCCGAAGTTGCGTTTATTGCGGGACGAAAGTTAGTTTTTGGGAGAATTATAAAAAGTTAAATAAAAATGTGGAACACTTTTTATTTTTTCTTACTTGTTGGTTAACTCCTTTCAAAGGAAGTTAAAGGTGGGACCCACATCCACTTAACCTCCCTTGGGAGGATTAAGTGTGGTGGGGCCCACACGAAACCCAACTTTCCATCTCCTCTCAAAACTCCCTTAACTCCCCTTTTAAATGAAATTGACAACTTATCTTATTAATTGGGTTGAGTTGTTTAAACTTTTTCAAACCTTTGAAATTCAAAAAGGTTTGGTTGAGTAAATAAAATAAGCTTTTAGATTATTTTATTTGGTTAGAATTCTCTAGCCTCTTGAGAGTTTTGAAGCCTTCTTCTTCTCCTTCTTCTTCTTCTTCTTCTTTTTCTTCAAGCTTGACGAAGAACGCGAATAACCTTCGAGCTTCGACGAAGAACGCCGCTCCTCTCTTCTTCGTAGCCGATTGTATCCGAAGATCGACGACGCCTTCCGTGTCGACGAAAGGGAACGCCGCTTCCTCCTCGGACTTATTTCGTCGGCTTACGAAGATTCTCCAACGACGTACCTCTTCGGACGTACCTCTTCATCATCGGATTTGACGAACGATTACCGCGACGCCCGACCTCCGCGACGTTGTCTTCCGCGGGTCGTTGACGATCTTCGAACTTGAACCCAAGGTAGGGGTTTGTTGTGGTTTATTTCTTTACTCTCATTCTTGGTTCTAGAATGATAATCTTGTGATTAAATATTTAAGAGTTATCATCTAACGAGAGGGGGGTAGGACCGCACAAACACGGCCGAATTCCCCCTCCTTTGTTCTTGGTTATTTATATAATCTTGTGATGAAAGAGAAGGCGTGGTGCCGTCGCACCACGCAGGAATCGCCCGGCTTATTTACGCGACGCCTTCGCGTCGCTCCATTGATAGATTATCATGAACGCGACGCCGTCATGCCACGTCGAAGGGAACCGAAGGCGCCGCGGCCGGAGCGGGGCTGCGGTGGAGGGGCGCGGTGCCGTCGCACCGCGCCAGACGACGAACACCGCGGCCGGTTCCGGGCCGCGGCGGGACGAGAGGACCGGAGACTCGCCGGGCCACCGGCGTCGGAAACCGGAAGGGGACCGGCTTTTCCGGTCCTGTTGAAGAAAAACCGGCCGTCCAGGTGGGCCGGCCGGAAGGTCAAAGACCGGGGGAATTTAATTCCCCCGGTCAACTCAAATTCCCCCCCCCCATTTATGAGGGGGGGGGGGGGGGTTTCTTTGAGGGGGGCAGGAGACCCCCCAATTTCCCTCAAAGCAGGCCCCCACGAGGGGGGACCGGTTCTCCAAAGGCGCAGCTAAAAGCCGTGCCACCATCATAAAGAAGCGGGGGCCTTGCCCCCCGCACGTGGCACCCAGTGGCGCCAGGCCGCGCCGGACCGCGCCGCCGCGCCGGTCCGCGCCGCCGCGCCAGACCGCCGCCGGCCGGGCCGGGTCGACCCGATTCGGGTCGACCCAGTTCGGGCCGACCCAGGGGGGGGGGGTCGGGCCGGGTCGGCCCGGACCCGGACCCCTCGTTTTCGAATTGACTTCGGTCTTTTGCTCATAAATTGAGATATGGACCTCCGATTGATGAACCGTCAGCGGAAACGCGATCCTTGGATCGAGACAATCGATTTGGTATATCACACTCAATGTTTCAAAATACTTTGAGTTCGGCCGGGTTGGTTCGTTCACGAAACCAACCGGGCCTTCGGAGCGGAAACGCTCATATCTTGAGCTACGGACGTCCGATTGATGTGCCGTCAGCTTTGTTGTTTTCCTCTTAGTGAGACGGATCTTTTGGCATACTCCGCCCGAGGTTTGGACGCAGGTGGAGTATGGTCGGGTTGGTTTTTCCTTAAAAACCAACCGGGCCCCTGGGACGAAAAATCCAATAACTCTCAGACCGAGAGTCCGATCGACGCGCCGTCTGTTGCGTTGAGTTCCTGTTGACGATACGGAACTTTTGGATACATCAACTCTGGACTTTGTGACAGTTTATGTATCAGCCTCTCGGCTCGTGGAGCGGACCCTCCTGTACGAGCTTTCTGTGTGCGGGAACCCTAGTGCTGGCTGCGACTGTTACTGTGACTACTACTGCTACTGCTACTGCTACTGTGACTGCGACGACGACAGTATAGAGATCCTGTGTGGATTCGACTACGACTACAACACTCAACGATCCTATGTGGATCAGTGCTACATGTCCTGTGTGGGCCCGATCCTGTGTGGGTCTTTGCAATCAACGGTCCTGTGTGAACCAGCGCCTACAGGTCCTATGTGGGCCTGATCCTGTGTGGGTCTTGCGGGGGTTAGTTACCTATCGATCCTTCGTGGGTCCGACGACTTAGATGGATCAGAGATCATCTTTATCGTCTTTAGAAGAAGTATACCTGTGTGAGCTGAATCCAGTTGCTTTCCTGTGTGGATTGTGTTGTGCTATCCTGTGTGGATTTCGTTTTTCTTTCCTGTGTGGAATACGTTTACTTTCCTGTGTGGACTGAGTTGTACTTGGGCTCGGAGGATGGAGCGTGTTGGAATTGACGACTTAGGTATATGTATGGGCATATACCTAATCAGTGTCGGTTGTTACTTCATGTTTGTATCTCACCTTTGTGGTTTATCCTTTGTGGATTTTGGGAGACCTTCAGGGGTCTCGGGGTCCCTACTAAGTAGCTTATACTCACCCCTGCACGGGCTATGCCCGCACTACGTTGTGTTGGTTGCAGACGACGGACAACGTTGATCTTGGCTGAGGCTTGCAGAGCAGGACGGTACCTGGAGGTGGACCACTGGGCAGGACGTACTTGGAGTGGACGTCGGGACCCGAGGAGCAGTGGAGCTATCTGTACTCACCCTTCAGGTGGGATTTCCAGTGGACAGCTCGGAGTAGCGGCTTTTACTTTACAGTTGCTGTTTTCCCTTTCGAGTTGTACTTTACTTTCAGTTTGGGTTTGTATACTGGCCCATTTACTTTTCCGCACTTTCAGTTGTACTCTGTTTTTACTTAGTGTTTACTTTCCGCTTGCTTACTCTGTGGTGTTTGTTTACTTTACAAAGGCAATGCCTTCCCTTTTTACCGGGATTTACGCCTTGGTGCTAGTCGCCAGCCCCTGGCCTATGGAAGGCGGGCTTGGGGTAGTCAGGGAACGGACCCCGAGGGCGGGTCGTGACAAACATGCTATACTTGAAAATGAGAAAAGGAGGGAACAACATTCTGTTGAGTCCTTCATGAGGCAACATCTAACTTCTTTTAGTGGGTCGTCTGATTTATTAGTGGATGAGAAATGGATCAACCCCTTGAGAAAATATTTTCTATTCTTAAATTATTTCAACATGAAAATTTTTACAAGATATTTATCACCAGGAAGGAAAAGTAGATAACTGGTGTAATATTTTCAAGCATACAAGGAAAAAAAAATAAGAAATTGAATCAATGGAATGGGAGGAGTTTAAGGGGATATTACTCAGTAATTATTTTCCTCTATTCTATGTAGAAATATGGAGAATAAATATATTGAGTTGAATAAAAAGGATGACAAATCCATTGGTATATATGAAGAAAATTATAAAATTATTTCAAGTCATACCTATGGTTTAATTATTAGTCCTGAAAGTAAAATTTATTAATTTTTTGGTGTCTTAAAATCTTGTATTTGATGGGAATTTTCTATAATAGACTTTAATACATACAAAGAAATTTTTCTATGTGTTCTCAAGGTGGATATGGAAATAAATTTCATCCATCAATATCATGGTTTTGATAAAATAAGTAAAATGGAATTCAAAGGCAATTGTAAAAACCATGGAGAGAAGGAGATGAGATTTCCTTTATGCTCAATATGTGGGAAAAATCATGGAGGGAATTTTATTAAGGGGACTAGAATTTTTTTTATGTTTTTAAGGGAAGGTCATTAGATAATTAATTTCCAAAATTGATAGGAAGATGTTAGCTAATGATGCAAATAAAGATAAAGCTACAAAGAATGAACCACTCACTCTCCAATGTTTCAAATTCAAGGGTCTTACGAATTATTCAAATCAATTCCCCAATCCAAGGTATAATATGTATGATAAGTCACAACGACCTCTAAAGGTAAAGGATAAAGGGAAATCTTATGAAATCACAATGGAGAAAGTAAATAGAGTTTATTAGGGAACATTTATCCTCTGCTCCTTAGTTGGGAATTTCATGTATGATTTTGTGTGAGTGAGAATGATTAAAATATTATTTTTTATCCTTCAGTGAAATTTTATGTGATTATCTACCTATACACAAATTCTAGAATTATCAAATCAAATTTTAGTCTATCAATTCATGGTTGAAATCTAGCTTCCAATGGAAATGTTTTTGTATAAGATAAGAGATTATTTAAGGTATAATGGGTAAATTATATTTTTTAAGTATATATGTATCCAGGAATGACTAACGTAAGAGTTATGGATACCATCATGGATTCATGAGTTTAAGGTTGGTCATGTGTTTAAAGTATTTAACACCCCTTTTTAGGTTTTATATGATGAAATTTTATCGTGATTATAGATATTTTAAGAGAAATTTAAAAAAATTAAACCCTTTGGTTTTATATAGTTATTTTAGGGGGATCTCTTTAAACTTTGTGGATATATGATTAAAGGTAACCTTTAGGGATTATATTATATTTGATGTTAGGATAATGATAAGTTATAATCAGTAACTTTAGGAAATCAACACACTCCATTTCTATCATAGAATACTTTTTTGATATTATTTCCATAAAATAAATAATGTAAGTGGTATGTTTTCATGAAATACCAAATTCAATTATATTTTATCATAATATGGAGTTTACATTGAAGTTATATCAATGTAATCATTAAAATATTGATATGAAGTTCAGTGTCATCACTACGTATCATCCCTAAATAGATGTTTATTTTTAGAGAATAAATTAGACCCTTGGGGATATTTTAAGATATTATTCTATTGATTTAAAAGGTTGTTGGAATCAATAACTTACTCAAGTCTATTTTTCTTAAAAAAATATATTTCATTTGATCATTTATATGGATCTTTGAAACCCTTTATTGAAGGAAGTCTAGAACTATAACGTATGTGAATGATGTTTTAGAAAGAAAGATTTTGGGATATAAGAAAGATGATGAGATGAAAGATAATTTTAGAGCCATTACACAATTTGCAAGTAATGTACAAATTAAATATAAATGTTAAACTAATAATAATCAAAATGATTTTGGTGAGAATGCAATCCTATGAATTTATCTATAGAAGAAAGAAGGTAAAATTAAGACCTAGGTTTGTCGTCCCCATTAAAATACATGACCATATTAGGATAATAGCTTATCATTATATTCTTCCATTGAACCTCCCTCAAGTCCACGATGTGTTCCATGTGTTTCTTTAGAGAAAGTTCATACATAATCCTTCACATGTACCAAACTAAGAGGTCTTACAAATGGAGAAATATCTCTCTTCTAAAGAAAAAATTATAGGCATTTCAGATCCTATATTTAATGTTTTATGAAATAAGACCACTCAGCTAGTTATTTTTTTTGTAGCGAAACCACCAATTTGATGAAGATATATAGGAACCTGAGGATGTGATGAGGAAAAGATATCCTCATCTATTTGTATACGAGTGACGAATTCCAAGGGTGAAATTCATTTTAATGGGTGTATAATGTAACACCCCAAGATTTTATGGTATGTCTCTTTTTTAGATAAATCTAATCTCTTCGATATCTTATGTTGTACGAAACACAGAGCTTAAAGGAACTCCAAAATATTATTATTTTAACACAACCATTATAAACTAGAATTTAAATTGGTGGAAGTGAATAATATTAAAAATATTATGAAATATATATGAATTTCATGTTAAATACAAATTTATTTATTTCTAGGAAATAAATACATAATTTTCTATAAAGTCATTTTATTCTTTAAATATATGTTTTCTTCCAAAAACAATTTTCATTGGTTTCAATGAGAAAGTAAATATAATTAATTTTTGTTACTTTTATATAATTTATTTTATATAATGAAAATATTTTTTGTATTTATCATGTAAAAATTATCTTAGGATTTGTTTTATAAATATTTTGAAAAGTTTAAATTTTTAGTGAATAGTAAAAAATTACATATTTTTATTAAACTCTCATTTATTTATATTTAAAAGTAATTTTGTAATTTAATATTTATATAAAATTAACATTATTATTTTTTAATTATATATAATCATGAAAATTAAATTTGAAAAATCTTTATCCTTTAATTTTTTATAAGTACATTTTTGTGATTAAAAATATATTTTTTCAAAAAACTTTTTTCATTGGGTTTTAGTGGTTTAATTTTAAAAGTAAATTTAAAAAATAAATGTTTTGAACTTTGAAAAATAGATTCAATATTTGAAATAATAAGGTAAAAAATATAATATATGTTCATTTTCATTTTTAGGCATAAAAATTTACCATGGTAAAAAATTATTTACCTCAGTATAGGTAAAATAATGTAGCTGGTTAACGTTAAATAGTAAAGGATTAAAATAAATAAAAACACAACATTAAATGAATAATTTTTGTTTTTAAACAAATAAAATCTCATTTAAAACATTAATTATTAACCAATATCATTGTAATTGATGACACATAATTGTGTCTGTCTTTAAATATAAACCAGTCATTATTTAATCACTTAAAACTACCCCACCTCAAGTATAAATACCACCCCTCAGAACCCCATTTATTCTCACAAGCCATGGAGATTTTAAAATATCTACCAAAAAAATCCTACCCACTCTACTCACATCAAAGTGCGACCAATCTGACCCAAATACCAATTCTATATTCCTTAAGGGTTCCTTCAAGGAGGTAATATTCAAGAGGTAACATTCTCAAACAACCTCTCTTAATTTATTTCCCTTTTCTACCTTCTCTTCACTAAATTTATCGATAAAATCATAATAAATATAGTATAATTTATATAATATAATTTTATAATTATAATTTAATATTATATATCCATCCATATTCTTATCTTCTCTAATTCAAAGAAACAAAATCATTTTCCAAATTATGGCGGTAAACTGTCTATATGAATGATGATTTTGTTTTATTTTCCATCACTACCTTCAAGGATATTCATCATAGTATTTTTATGATTAAATAATATTTTAATAGGTATAATATATCCTATCTAAGGTTATAAATCAAATATATACACATAATAATAAATAAATTGAAACTAGTTTGTGATATTCGAAAAAACTGCCAAAATAAAATAAACATTTATCTTTAACATTTTATGAAATGAATCATCATCATGTTAAAAAAAAATCATATATGGTAACATTTAAAATTATGTAAGTTCATAAATAAAATTTTATCTCACTTATGTTTTTTTATTTTCATTTGAAAAGAACATCCATAATTATACAAAAGTGAATCGACCATGAAACTATGAAACAGATGCTCCCGAAACAATGAAAATAATGAAATAATATTAATGAATGGGTCGTAAGATATTATAAAATAATAATATAATGTGTTATAAATAATAATATAGTTCTATATTGAGTTAATAAAATTCTTTAAAACTTTATACAAGAGGTTAAAGTACCCAAAACTGAAGGGAATCACAGGGTAATGGACTTCTTAACTCAATTTCCATTAATTGGGTTAAACTTAAACATAACTTATTATTTCATGTTAAGATTATGTGTGAGATGAATTATGATTATCTTATGATATTTTTAATTATTTATGTGTATTTATATCTGATACACATAATCAATTAATTTTATTAATTCTCACTTTAATGATATGATATTTATAAGGGAATAAAATTTCAAATAATATATTTTTAAAGTTTCCCTTAAAACTGAATTTTTCTTCCATGTCCATTTTTTATTAATTTTTTAAATTTTTTTCTATTCTATTATTATTTTTTAATACATTTTTACTCATTATTGTGTTTTTTTAAAATATTTTGAAAGGATATTTCTGACATTTTCAAAACGAGGTTCTTTGTGAATTTTTCGACAAAAATACGGAAGAAGTATTTTTTAACTTATATAAAATAAGTGGATTTTACCACTATCATGAGACCTTGATTATTTGATTTTTCCTTTAAAATCTTAAATTTTTCTTTTCAGATAATTTTTTTTCATTATAATTGCATGAATATTTAAAAATAATTGATTTAAAAATGAAATTGTAAATTTTCTTAAGAATTATTTCAAGTGATCTTTCAAAATTAATTTCTATTTAAGATAAATTATTTGATATTACTTATGTTTTAATAAGGATATTATTCAAGTATACTATCCTTGTTTTTTAGGTTTGGTTTATTTTTATGGTGGAATGATATTTATGATTTTTGTTTCTTTTCCACGAGTTATGTTATGGTCAAATATTTATGAAACACAATTCATTTCACTAGTTTTTATATGATGAATGATTAATGAGCTTATGGAAAATATATGTATAGTTTTTAGTATGTTTTCGGTGAGACCTATATATCCCTTCAATTCATTGGGTAATGATTTATATCTCATGAGATAGATAGGACTGAACCAAGAAGTGAACTCAGTTGAATAAGAAAAGACTGAAACAGGAAGTGAACTTGATTAAGTAAGACATGACTTAAACGAGAAGTATAATCGATTCAGTATGATAGTTTTTCTTCGCTGATTTTCATGAGAGTGAGCCTTGACTACTATGATGGTTTGTGGATTTAACTCTTTCCACTATGAGGAAATTGATACCACTGAGGATGGTGTTGTGTCTTTTCCAAGAGGTGTATCTACCCATAAAGTTCCCTTATATGTTTTAGAAATGATCCTTGACTACTCATGGAATGATTATATATTATTATATGTATGACATAATTAGATGTCTTATTGTAGTGTTATTATCTCATGGATCATTTTATTTATGATTCAAATCTTATGAAATTATATGATTTATTCCATGAATCAAGATTATAATCATTGATATGCATGGTGTAATATTTAAATGTTATGTTCATGTTCTTATGTCCTTATGCTTATATTATAATTTGATTTCTCCCTTGTTTACTATTTCTGATAATATGAGTTCACCCATTTATTATTTTTAATTCCATGAGGATATGAAGAAAGGTATCAAGTATGACATGTTAAAAAGGGTTCTAATTATGAAGGAATAAGTTAGAGATGATGTAGATATTTTATAAACTAGATTTTTATGTTTCCAAGTTTCCTAAGGCACTAAAACCATACAATTCTGAAGTGTTTTTTATTATTATGAACATTCATCTATTTAGATATAATATCTATGTCTGAAAAGAATGGATAGTTTTAATGATTATAGGAATTAAATATATCATGATTATTCCTAAAAAGTTATCCAAAAATATGATCAACAAACTATACCACAACCAACTCTTAGACTTATAAAAGAAGAGAAGGATAAAGTTCATTAAGAGTTTGAGTAGAAGAGACCATATAAAAAAGAGGAATCTATTTACTTCATGTCAAAAATGTGGAAAGAGAAATCCAAGAAAGTGACTCAAAGGAACGAGAAAATGTCTTATGTGTGGAAAAAAAGGGCATTAAGCGATGAATTGGTGAAAAAAAATGAAGATTATAATGGAAGAAAAGAAATATCATCCTAGGGATCAATATATATTTTATTTTCCTAAATATGGGGAACCTATGAATTATTTGATTTAATGACCTATTCCAAATTTTAAAAACTAGACTAAGGAATGACTTATGTTGAAATAAAATAGAAAAATTATATATGTATTTGGATTCAATAATTAAATTGTAGATGTATTTTTACCAATTTTATTTTGTTTATAAGACTCATTAAATATATAAGGATTGTGGTAAATTCTAAAAGATTATATATCTTTATTATATTAAGAGTTGTGGATACAATCATGGGTTTGTGAGGTTAATATTTAAAATAAGTTAAAAGTCTTAAACACCCCATTTTAAGGTATAAAGTGATATAAGTATATTCATATTAAGGATATTTTGAGATATATTTAGGGTAATACAACCCATTTTTATAGTATATGTTTTAGTGAAAATTTTATTTAAAGAAGAATTCCCTTACTACTTTTGGTATAAGTTTAAAGAAATTGGTAACCATTAGAGTTTATCATATCTTTGATGTTGAAGTAATTATGTGTTATTAAAATTTGGGAATTTTATAAGAATTATATTAATGTGGTTCTAAGAAAATGACATATTTTATGCTAGGTGACAACTCGTCACATTTGGCAAGGCCATAGGGCTTGAACCCATAACCAAAGGGTGATAAGGGTTTAAATCCTACCACTGGCCTACATGATGTTCTGGATATTATGTCATTAATTTTTCTAAAATTATTTGATGAATAAATATTAATGATGAACTAGTTGTTTTACTATTGAGACTTAGAGATTAACGTATTATATTGGATAACTTTTTTGAACTATATTGAATTTGGAGAATAGTTAAAGACATAAAAAAATACTTTCCACTCTTTTATGGATATTATGATTCATTAAAATTGAATTATAGTCCTTTAGGAATAAAAAATTCAATTTTGGATTTTCATTTCTTAAAGAAATCAATGAATTGGAAATTGATCAAGGCACAACCAGAGGAATAAATTTTGGTTATGAGATTGAAATATATCATGTAAATATATTTTATAATATTATTAGACAATAAAATATTTTCTAAACTTTAGGAAAAGGATATTGAAACAAAATTATTATCCTATTAACTTTATATCTTATGAATAAAATATTCTCTCAAATCAACAAATATTTATGGTTTTGAGGCCTTTAACTTTCCATTGATCCTTGAATTTCTTGTTATCAATGACCTCTATCACACTATATAATTATTGAAACTTTTATTCACTGTCCACTTATTAAATTTCCACCAAATTTATCTAATTTGGTAACCTAGTAATGTGTTATTCTCAACAACAATTGTATTTACTTTTCTCTCTTATCAATAGGAAGTTTTATTAACCCTTTTACAATGTTGGTTTTTCAATAATGGTATTTAGAAATGTAAAACCCTTGATTACCGAGATCATGTTTAAATTGTGAGGATTAAAGAATATTAAAGGAGGGGATAATGTGAAACCATAAGATTTTAAAATAATAACATTTTATTCGATATCATATTGGACACACAACACCTAGTTTAAACAACCCACAAAATATATTTCTTAAATTTAATATCATCGATAACTTGAAGAACATTCAACCTCAAGCCTAAATAAACCAAAATATAGTATACCATTATAAAATATATTTTAAATTGGTGGGTAATAATAGTAATAAAAAATTTATGAAAATTATGGTAATATTTTTTTTATAAATAAAATAATAATGATTTAAAATAAAAATAAATGTTTTTAGAAAAACTGTATTTTTCATAAAAATGGTTTATTCGTACTATGAGTAAATAATTTAAAATTATTATTTTTACAACTTCTAGAAATTTAATTTATAAAATGAAATATCTTTTTAAACCATCATATCACAATTATCTTCGAGTGATTTTTTTTAATTTTTTAGAAAATATTAATTTTTCAATAAATAGTAAAAATACCGATTTTTATTAAAAACTATCTTTTTGTTTAAAACATTTATAAGGTAAAATTATATTTTAAATTGGTTTTAAAGTTAAATTAGTTCAATTATATTACAATTTAACTAATTTAGTTTATTTGAACAAATTTCATATTGGATATTGGTATGAAAACCTTATATACTTATGATAATTTTCTCTTTAGAAACATTCTTTTTAGTCACATCTACAGTTATAATTTTTAATCAGATCTGAAAATTTTGTGAATTGAATTTATAAAAATGGATTCCATATTTGGAATCATAATAATTTATATTATCTAAAAAGTTCAACATAAGTTTTGACCATAATGAATAATGAAAAGAGTAAAAACTATTTACCTTGGTTAAGGTAAAAATGATTTTACTGAGAAGTTTAACTAAGAAGATAAGGGTAAAAAATGCGATAAATTGTTTTAAAACCAATTATATAACCATATTTTGACCTTATAACTTCTGAGGTTCTAGGATGACCCATTTTGAAGGATTTATTCATGATTAAAATTTTGGTGTAATTGAATATTTTAAAAGATTTCATGAATGTCATATCTCTTACTTATAAAGGTCACCCACTCTCCAACCCTATTTACAACTATATAGATATTTGGTTTAGAAAATAACAGACCTAATTACTTCTTTAATCCCTTAAAAACATCATATATCTATTGGTTTGATCATAAATTCAAGCCAGTAAGGATTTTGGGGAAAACCTAAAGAAGTTTTCCGAAGAAGAGGCAACGTTCTTAAACCAACGTCTCTATTTTGTTTATTCTACCACCTCATTAAAATATTATTAAAACATGTTTATATAAAAAAATTGGTATCTGTCTTATACTTATATTTTATTATTTTAATTTCACGAACTATTCCCATTTCCACTTTAATTAAATGGTAAATGAAACTGTCAAATGTGTGTGCGATGGTCTACCACCTCACAAACCAATGTAATTCATTTTACATAATCATATTTCAAGGTTGAAAATTATTATTTAATTAACAAATTTATATCATATTAATGATATTATTATAATTATATAATTTTAATATCACATATACCTTTTTATGTTCAATTCCTTTTAAAATATGATAACATCACACTTGTGTATGGTGGACTAGCACCTCAAGTAGTGATGTGATTCATTATTCACTAATAGTTTAAATAGAAATAAATAAGGATAAATTTAGTGAATATATGAGATATATATGAAATTATATTTATTCTATAATATTAATATATAATACACTTCCTTACCCTTTCAACCATTAAGTAAATGATAATGCCACTCATGCGTATGTATGACCTACCATCTCCACAAAGCGATGTGATCCATTATCCATGTTAAAATTTAAATAATGATTCTAAAAATGAATATAATGAAAAAAATGATATTTATAAAATTAATAAAATTTTTGATATGATGTAACTATGTAATTCATACAAGAATCAATACTTTCATGCCAAAATACACATGAATAAATAAGGCAATTAACACATGAAACAATAAAAACAATGAAATATTATTAACGAATAGATGATAATATGTTATAAGATGATAATATATGATATTATATGAATATTATTATATTATAAATTATTTTCAATCTTAAAAAAATTATACAGGAGGTTAAAACTCGTTCAACCCAAAAGAAGTATAAGGCAAGGGACTTCGTCTCAATTTCCCTTCATTGAGGTATATTGAAATGTTATGCACCTGATTTATTTTTTATGGTATATATAATACCCATTTTATATGTAATATAAATATTTATTAATAATTCATGGTATTTTAAGTTTCAATTTTAATTATTTCATCCAAGGGGATTTGACTTAAAATTTAACAATTTGTAAATAATCTCATAATTCAATTTCCTTTCATTGGGTTATATTACTTATTCATTATATTTGATATTATAAGATTATGTGTTTAATGAATTATGATTATGTTATTTTTTATTTACACTTGTATTATGTGTACTTAAATTTTATACACATAATTAATTCATTGATTAATTACCACTTTAACGTTTCAATCTTTGCGAGGGCTTATTTCACAATTTCATTTTTATTGGGATTGTTTATGCTTGAATTTAAATTAAAAGAAATTATTTGATCATTATATAATAATGAAATTTAATTTTCTTCTCATATGGTTATTCATGAAGTTTTCAATTAATATTACCCTTTACCAATCAATGTTACTTAAAAGTATTGAGATATTTTTTAAGAAAATCCGACTTCATTTCTCACTTCATTTGAAAATAAATATTTTTCAAAACCCATGTTTTCAAAAAATGTTTTAACATTTTTGAAATTATATATTAAATAAATTTTTATCCATTATATCTTTTTTTAATTTTTTTTGAAATAATATTCATGTCATTTTAAAAAATAATCCCCATTTGGATTTTAATTAAAAAGTGAAAGGAATTTTTTTTAACAATTACAACATAAACAAAATTTACAGCCATCATAACCAATCAATTTTTTAAAAGATTATTTTAAAATATTAAAAGGTTACTTTAAAAGACAATTATTTTCAAAATTTTTTGTGAACCTTTATTTTCGAAGGTTTTTTTTCAAGATGAAAATGATATTTTCCTCAAGAATGTTTTTAATGATATTTTTATTTTATTTATATTAACTAATAACAAAAAACCATTATTTTACTTATACTAAATTATAAATATAATGTTTTAATACCATAATTATTACTTTTAAGAATTATTAATGATAATTTTGTTTAAGTTAAGTATTTAAATTCACTTTCTTGACTCATTTTGTAGTCATTAACTTCCCCTTGTTATATTCCCTTTAATGTGATCATTGAATATTAAATTTTACCTAAATACATATTATTTATCATGGATATGTTTATTTATTAAACCATATATCATTTATACATAGATTTCTCTAAATTTAAATTCTTTTATTTATCTAGGGAAATATTGATAAATCCAAATTATTTACTCAATACAGATATTTTTGATAAGAAACATTGTTCATAAATAAAATCAACTATTAGATATATATAAAATGATTTGGATTTGTAGTGATGGGTGGAGCCTAAAATTATATATCGCATCGATGTATTAGTAGTCTCATGAAGTTAATTAGTAAAAAAGAATTAAATGAGTTTTTACCCATAGTTTTAAACTATATTATGAAAGTTATTTATAGTAGAGGTATCATGATGCTTGATATCATGACATCCATTAATTAATCATTTAATTCATTAAGAATTAAGTTATTATTATCCTTGAGATCTTTACAATTATATTATCTTTATATGTATTTCATTTTCAGTTATTGATTAAATGGAATGCATTTTTAACTATTTGAATTACCATATTTATTATACATTATCTATTCATGATAGTAAAGTTATTTGAATGGTATTTGTGTTGAGTTATTTACCTTTCCATATTGATTATTCAGTATATATTCATTATAGTCAAGTTATTTAAATGCAATGCGTGTTCAATTATTTACCTATCCATATTAATCATTGTTTATCTATTCATGATAGTTAAATTATTTAAATGGTATGTGTGTTTAGTTATTTACCTTTCCATATTGTTTATTCCTTATCTAATCATGATAGTTAAGTTAACGATTAAATGGAATGAGTGTTCATATATTTACATCAATATATTGATTATGCTATATTAATTATTCTTCATTTACTCATGATATCTTCCTCTTTACATAACTCTTACTGAGAATTTGAGATGACCATTATTTTGTTTCGTTTCCCTGGAATCCAATAAGTGTACTATGAATGATGTACACGTATATTATATAGGGAATAATTATATTCTTGAAAATATCATGTTGTAATGCTTATATTCATATGAAATATGGGAATCATTTATGTATCTAGTTTACCAAGACTACTAAACTATTCAGTCATTTAGGATGTGATTATTTATATCTTATTACAATGTAATAAAGTAGACACTGTCTCTACTTTACTAGAGCCGGGGCCATTACATTCACCTCCACCGTGACAAAATTGGGTTACACAAACATCAAGAGAACCTCCACGTACCCTAGACTATGCCTACAAGTGAAGAGGATCTATGTACAAGGTGAGGATACTATACCCTATATAGAATAGATTACTATAACTCACATTGAAATCAATAATAACTAGCCATGATTACTTAAAAAATGTAAATTGGGAATTTCACCTATATGACATCAAGAAGTAAATAACAACTACCATGTGATCAAAAAAATGATATGTATGATAATTTCACATGAAATATATCAAAATAAAGGTCACCTTTAGTTTGATTAATAATGGCCTATCCAACATAAAAAAAGTAAACGAGAATATAGTGAAATTGGGCTGCATGTCCTAGACTAGTCCCATATCCTAACTCTGCCAAGGTTTAGCCTACTCATCCATCAAAATATGGGCCTTAGAATTTACTTGTGTCTACAACCATGAAGATTTTTCAGGTTCCTGGTTCTTTTATATGAAAATATTATAACTCAATATTCCACCACTAATGGTGTTTTAAACATACCTAGTAAATAAATTTCATGCAAAATGTGATATTCTCATGAGTAAAATAATAAACAATGGCCACAATAGTCATATGTCATGACCATTGATATTAAACAACCACTTGGGTGTGACCATGCCTACTTTGGCCAGTGCAAACTATCTCTAAACATATAATAATTACACTGATTAGGAATCAAATCCAAGTTAGGTATAATGTCCCATTATATCATGGTAACTATGGGTAGTTAGTGTCGATAACCATGTCATATTAGCAGACAATTCATCCCTGTGATATAAATACATAGTGGGAATAATATCCCGGAGAAATTCCATATAATAACACATCAAATTCCAACCAGAACATAATAAGAGGTCATTTTATTCATACCTATGTGTAGATTATATGAGAGAAAAGCGTCCCTAGTTCCATGACATATCATTTGTAAGTGAATCATGTCCTAGAAGAATCCATTTAAATCTGATAATATCTTTTATTTCCTTATAAGAATCATACTATGGGTAATAAATCTCATATCCATGGGTTATAAAAAATAAATAGGCAAATCATTCCCTCTCTATTTATATTAGGGGTACTTGGGTATTATGTACTGTAGTTTAGACCAATTAGTCTCCTGATCCCTTGAAAATCACCTCAAGCCTCACCTAACATAGATTCCACAAAATAAAATCTGATTTTATCATTTAAAACACATCCAAAAAATACAATTATAGGTCCAAATATAAAAATTAAAATCATCCTTGGTTCTAACCTTAATCAAACTCTACATTTCACTAGCTCCACTAACACACTCCATTGTGGTCAATTATAATTTATAAAAATATATGTATATATATATATATCTCAATATAAATATATAATAATAATAATATATATAAATATATCATTATATAACAATAATAATAACATGGTATGGTGGTTAAGGTTCTTCTTGACAAAGTGATATAAGTGGGGTTTGATTCTCAAACCTTCTCAAAATAATTATGACTTTCTTGGATGATTTCGGGTAGTGCGGTGTAGCCAGATGATGTATGTGGTTGTCCCTGATTTTACTATTATTTTGTTTCTATACCAATAAATATTTTAAATGTTTTTTTATCCTTTATCATATATTAAAATTAGTGTTGAAAAATAGAAGGCTTTTATCAGTTCTTGAAAAGTGTTGATAAAGACCAACCTTTATCAGCGTTAATTGAACACTAGTAAAAGAACAGTTTTATGAGAATTTTTTTAGCGATGATAAATAATATATCCTTTATAAATTCATGGATTATAAATGATTTAAAAAAACTTATACAATTTTCAAATCATTGATAAAATTCTAGTATGTGGTAGTGATAAATATTATCCCCCAATAAATGTGGTGCCCAACAATAATGTAATTCTATCAACTTTGTGTCACTATCCCATTCCACATTTAAGATGATTCATTATGTTTCCTTTTTTAGTTTTATAGTTAATTTCATTAAAATTTTACCCTCACTTTTGGCATAATGGAGCTTTGTTCTAATGGTCGTAGAGTTTTATTGAAAATGTTGAAAAACTTTTAATGCTATAATAAATAATCGCTCCAGATTGATTTTTTATTTTATAACTCGTAATGATTAATCGATATTCATACTAATACACCCATTTTTTGGGTATCCACTAAATCTACCTTATTCTATATTTTGAATTTGGCTAAATCAATGTAGCATTATCCATAAAAATTCCTTAAAAAATTAGATTGAATATGATATCATCTCCTTGGAAACATAAACATATTCTAGAAACTGACTAATTTTTTTATTCTTCATGAAAACTAGCATGTCACATAAAATTTATTTTTCTACTCAAAAGAATCCTCTTTCACTTTATTATGAAAATTCATACACGAACAACCATTTATGTTGGTTGAAAAGAAAATATATATTTTTTACCCCCATAACATGTATACTTATTTATCATACAATTGAAAAACCTTAATATATTGCATAATCATATTAGTATTATGTGTTGAACTAGACAAAGAAATGTTTTCCTAGATGGATATACCATACGATTTCAAGAATGCCTCCTTGAACATTATAGACTACAAACTAGAAGTGAGGGATTGTTAATGTCATAGAGAGACTATATCCTCTATTAGACAACATAATAAGAGTGAAATAATGAACAAAAATAATCCTGACATCATGATGAATTATATAAATTATAGTTATAGGCCAACCATAATTAGTATATCATATTCTAAAACAAAATAAGATACCTAAGTAATATTATACAAGTCATACAACAAAAACTGGGTGTATCACCCAGAGTTTTTAAAATTAGTAAGTTGTGTTGAAGAGAATATATGACATGAAACACCAAGATAAAATGATAATGTAAAACCCCTATACATTTTGATATATTTATTTTTAAATAAATCTTATCTTTTTAATAGCTTGCGGAACACACAACCCTGAGTCTAAATGAACTGTAATAGATTATACCGTTATACCCTAGCCGTTAAATTGGTGAGTATGATTAGTAATAACAAAAATTATTAAATTTATATTGTTTACACACGTATAATAAAAATTAATTGTCTAACTATTTATTATAAATAAAATAATAATCATTAAAAAAATAAATGTTTTTTGAAAAACTATATTTTTCTAAAGGATAGTTTAGTCATGTTTTATGCACATAATTTAAAATAAATTTTGACCACTTTTAGAAAATTTATTTGATAAAATTATATAATTTTTTTAAATAATAATATCAGAATTATCTTAGGGTGAATTTTTCTGTTTTAACTAAATTTACTCATTTATCGATGAATAATGAAGAATACTGATTTTTATAGAAAAATGCATTTATGTTTAAATAATTTACAAAAACAAATTATATTAAAATTTAACTAATTTAGGTCAGTGGAATCAAGTTAATATTTATTTTTTATATTAAAACATTATATACTTATGATAATTTTCTCTTTGGAAACCTGATTTTTCATCATGTTTGTGTGTATAATTTTAAATTGGATTCAAAAAATTAGGTGAATTGGATTTAGAAAAATTTATTCCATATTTTTAATTAGGATAATTTATATTATATAACAATTTTATATTAAAATTTTACTATTATTAATTGTAAAATTTGTGAAATATATATTACCACGGTTATTGTAAAAACTGATTTACTACGCGGTTAAACTAAAAAGACAAGAGTAAAAAATGTCCTAAAACTTGTCAAAACCTATTTACAGACATATTTATACCTTAGAAATACTAATGTTCTATAATAAACCCTTTTTGTGGCATTTTTAATGATAAAAACATGGGTGTAATAGAGTCTTTTCTAAAATTTCCTGTCTATCCTCTCCCCCACTTATAAAAGGCCACACCCTCTCCTCCCCTATTCACACTTCCAAATCCATTTATTTCAGACATAACCTAACCAAATACCATCCTTACTTCTCTACCAACATCATAGAGCCTTCTTTTTATAAATTCAACATAGGAAGGCATTTGGTGCATACCTAAAGAAGTTGTCCAAAGAAGTGGTAACATTATTAAATGATCATTTTTTTATTCATACACCTCATTAAAATATTATTAGAACATTATTATATATTAAACTAAGTATATTACATATTATTAGAAGTCTTTATGGTAAGTTCATTACCTATACTCATATCCTCTTCCTTCAAATGAGAAACGAAACCATTGATCATGTGTACGACAGACTACCGCCTCGTGAACTGATGTAGTTCACTTCCATAAGAATTGTTAAAGGAAGAATAAAATTATGGATTTAAAATATTTATATAATATCTATGGAATTATTATAATTATGTAATTATAATATTTCATATAACTTCTTACTTTATATTCTGTTTAAAACATGATAATGTTGCTCGTGTGTACAACAGACTACCACCTCACGAAGCGATGTGATTCATTTTTTTACTTACAATTTACATGGAAATTAATAAGGTTAAATTAAATTAATATATGTTATATATATAAAATTATATGTTTCATTGAAAACTAATATATCATTGAAAGATGCTATCGTGGGTGCTTTCAAATGATATTCAGTTTCGGGTTACTTAGGTGCAGCAGAGTGGCTGACCAAGGTCGTATCTCAAAGGAGGAAGTAAATTTAACAACATATTAAAGGTATTTTGAAAATATAATAAAAGGAAATATTAATTTATGGAAGAAGATTGCATTTTTTTAATTTTGAAATAAATGTTGATTAACAAAGCGTAATGAGAAGATGTTTTTTTAGAAAACAATTTTTAGAAAGTGTAATCTACGTAACTCTACCTATTCATTTACTTATTAATAATTATAATTTAAATTAATATCCACTTCATTATGATCCCCTAATTTTTTAACCCTAAAACCCTATGAGAGTTAACTTAACCACCAAGATGAAATCACTTAAACCCTAGGATAGCTTCGGAACATGCAATCACAACACCCTACCTTGATTGATGTTATAAGGTTAGATTATGGTCAGTGGTTAATTAGATCACATATACACTCTATAAATTAGGATTAATTGAGTTTATGGATTATATTTGAACTCTATAAACTTATCCCATGTGGTCTTGTATTACCGTTTAAGTTCGCTCTCTCACAATTTACACAAAATCTCAACCTCATGTGATTTGTGTTTATTGTTAAATTGCTTTCTTAGTTTCATTTAAATTGAAAACACAATTAATATATCATATTAAGTAAATTAATGTAGCTCATTGATTCATAATAAATGAATGAAGAAGGTAAGAGGTATATCAATTACTAAGAAAACTACTCTTCCATGGGCGATGTAGTCATCATAGAAACGATTTGCATGTGGAATGGTTTAGAAAGGATAGAACCCAATATCATTTCTACTCAAGAAATCCAGACAAAATAAGAAGATAAAATAATAATTAATTTTAAAAAAACATAATAAAAGAGAAGAAATAAAAGAATAACAAAGAATTTTATTATGAAAACACAAACATTACCACATGAGGAAGAAGAAGAGGGCTTCGATGAAGGGATCCTTGCTTCAAGAGCTACCATTATTGAATTACTTGGACAATTTGAGTGAAACCTATTCTAATCTTCCCTAAACTTCATAATTCACGTCCCAACACCTTTAAATGGAAAAAAACTAATTTATATAGTTGAGGGGAGCCTAGGTTTAATGAGGTTTCAAGAGTGAATGGGGAATCTCGGCCAAATATTTTAAGAGAACTTGCACAGCCCATTTGACTTCCAAAATGCATAAAATAGCTGTTATTACAAACAAATGATTTGTGAAAAATTGGGTTGGAGAGATCCTCCAAAAATTGGGGCCCAATAAAAGCTCTAATGAAGATGTTATGGCCCAAATACAGAACTGATGTCCAATCTGGCGGGTCCATCCCACCTTTGTGTTCATGGTTTTTTTAGTCCAACCAAATGAAAATTTTAGCTCTAATATCCTAAAAAAGTTATAGAAAATTAATTGAGTAACACTATTACAAAATTTTATGTTCAAATAATTCATATTAAAATATTTATGTGCAAAATACTATAGTGAATTTTAAAAGGGTAAAACTGGAATTTTAATCAAATTTTCAAATGAATGTTATAATCCCAAATATTTCATAAATGAACATATTTAGAACAATCTGAGAAAATTATGTCCTTTATTATCAATAAAATATTCATCAAAATAGTGTTTTATCAACTCCCCCACACTTAACCTTTTGCACTCCTGGGAAAAACCTCATATTAAGTACACATCAATATCAAATCAAAACAAATTTTAAAACACATATCCTTGAGATACAACAATTCCACACGAAGAAACAAAAGATATCATGCCTCATTAAAAAATTATTTCATGTTATCTATTTATATCATTCAATATATTTCCACTTAATTTATCCTCCCATGCACAAAACACTTACCTCATTTGAATTTTCTCTTATCACAGAAATGTCAATTTTTTTAGCAATCTCTCTCTCATCCAAACTCATACAAAGGTCACTATAGGCTTGATAAATTCCTACATCGCCACCCAATTTGAGTCAAGGACATATGTTTATCATGAGGAATTTTCTGGGATGTTTTATGGATTTCAGTTGGTAGGATTTAGATGTGAAATATTCTGAGGCTAAATGAGGAGGGCTTGACTCTTTTTGAAGCAAAATTTCATTAATCTAATTTACACATAAATATAGTCTCCTCCTCAATCCCCATAGCATCAATTAATCTTCCTCATCATGAGAAATAATGTAATGTTCACACCATTCAACATTCCGGCCACAAAAATGTCAATCTTCTCAAACATGATTTTTGTGAAAGGTCCAGATAGGCAAAACTTTTATTCTTGATCAGAAGTCCTGAAAAGGAATATCTTCTTTTATCATGAAAGCTCCAGAAATTCACAAAATTCAATACAATTATTTTTTTTATTAGAAAACAAGTCTCTTTGGAATTTAATTTTCCACCCAAAGTATCACAAAATTTGGTAGCACAACAGAAGACATCTTTCTCCATACATAAGTTTAACTAGATTATGCAATTTCACTTCAAGAGTTGGTTGGATAGGGAAAATTGACTTATAATGTGGAAAAAATAATAGGTTGTTCATGGATTATAAGGGATAAAGGACTTAAATGTTCAAGGTAGGGCATTATAAAAAAATGATTATTTGAAGTAGGGGCTTTAATACCAAATAAATTCCTCAACAATTTAAACATATGTACCTAAAACCCTCAAGTTTTGACTAGAATAAATCAAAAATTGGTTAAATCAAGCATGGTTTGGTTCTCTCAAGAAATGAGGTAAATAGAAAGAATATGAAAATAATGGTTCAGAATCCTCACAGGAAAGTGATTTCAAATATAAAGATAGTGAGATGTGGCGTGAGATTCAAAATTCAAAGTACTTTTCATGAAATTACTAAATATTTAAACTTGAAACAATGTTATTTTTAGCATTCATTTAAGCTCTATTTATTGGGATAATTTTTTTTTCTTATTGATATGGATTTTAAAATGGTTATGAGAATCATTTCAGCTCAAAAGTTCCAAAAACAAACAAAAAAATTGAAAAATAAACACACAAAATTTGAAAAACACACAATTTTTTTGTTTTTTTAAATCACTGAAAAACAAAAAAAAACAATTTAAATTACTAAACTAAAAGGTTCCCTACCCCACACATAAAATATTTAATTGTCCTCAAAGTAAACCCATGAGATGATATATGCACATGAAATGCAGAATTTTAAATAGGAAAAATAATATTAAAGTGAAAGCGTTAAGAACAACCTAATATGCTCAAGTGATGACGATGTCATGCAATGTGATGAAATCCACTGCATTAGTAGAAATTCCATCAATGTATATCTTCAAACATTTCCCATTGACTGTAAATATCATTCCTGTGTGATCTTGTGCGATCTCAACTGCACCATAAGGAAAAATCATTAGTCACAACATAAGGACCTAACCATCTGGAATGAAACTTACCATGCATCAGCTTCAGTCGTGAACTGTAGAGAAGTACTTTATCTCCAACATGAAACTCCCTTTGTTGGATCATTTTTTCATGAGTTGCTTTTGATATTTCCTTGTAGAGCCTTGAGTTCTCATATGAAGACAATCAAATCTCTTCAATCTCTTGAATTTGCATCTTCCTTTGGATTCCATCTTGGGCCAAATCCATGTTGCATTTCTTTATAGCCTAATAATCCCATTGCTCAACTTTCATGGGGAGATGAAATGATTTCCCCAACAAAATAAGAAATGGGGACATAACAATGGGTGTCTTGTATGCTGTCCTATAATCCCAGAGCACATCATCCAAGCACTTGCTCTAATCCTCCCTATTTGGCTGTACAGTTTTCTCCAAATTTTTTTTCAACTCAAGATTTTAAACCTCAACCTAGCCATTTTTTGGGGGTGGTATGGTGTGGATGTTTTTTGTGTCACCCCATACTTTCGAAGAAGGAAAGTAAGATTCTGATTACAGAAGTGTGTTCCTTGATAATGGCCTTCGGTACTCCAAACCTACTAAAAATCCGTGCTTTGACAAAGTCCACAACAACATGAGAATCATCAGTCTTGGTGGCCTTAGCCTCCACCCATTTACTCACATAATCAAAAATAACCAAAATATACAAAAAACCAAAGGAAATATAAAAAAGTCCCATAAAATCAATACCCCATACATAAAAAATATCAAGAATAGTATGGGTTGTTGGGGCATCTCATGTCTCCTAGAAATGTTCCCAGTGTGTTGGCAAAGAGAGCATGACTTACAAAACACATGGGCATCATGGAATAAGCTAGGATAATATAATATAGAGTCCAAAACATTCCTAGCTATCCGTTGGGGTCCAAATTGTCCACCACAAGAAAGTGAATGATAGAATTGTAGAATAGACTCAAACTCATGATTAGGAACACACCTTCCAATAACTTGGTCACTACACACGCACCATAAGTATGGATCATCCCAAACATAAAATATTGACTCAATATTTAATTTTTGGACTAGATATTTCTTTAAATTTGCTGGTATTTCAGAGGCAACAAGGTATTAAACTAAATATACATACCAAGGATGCATACCTATGATGGAATAAAGATTCTCATCGGGAAAAGTTTCCCTAAGTGGTACCTAGTCCAAGGTGTCTTCCTATAGTGTGTGAGTAAGCCTACTCATGTGTTCTGCCACCAAGTTTTCTGACCCCTTTATGTCCTTTATCTCAATATCAAATTCTTGAAGAAAGAGCATCCATCTTATTAGCCTGGGCTCTACATCTGGCTTCTTCAAGAGGTACCTCAGAGTTGCATGGTCAGAAAAAAACTACTTTAGAGACCAATAAATATGAACAGAATTTATCTAAAGAAAATATGACAGAAATAAACTTCTTTTCTGTGGTTGTGTAGTTTGATTGGGATGAATCTAGTGTCATTAATGCATAGGAAATCACATGCGAATGTCCCTCCACCCTTTGAGATAAGAAAAATCCAACTGTGAAGTTGGAGGCATCACACATAATCTCAAAATGAATCTCCCACCATGGGGGCTGTATGATCGGTTGAGTGGTTAGAAACTTCTTTAGATCATCCAAGGAAGTCCAGTAAGAATCATCAAACATAAAATCAAAATCCTTTTGAAGTAATCATAACATAGGAAGAGAAATCTTACTAAAATATTTGATGAAGTGCCAATAAAATCTTGCATACCCTAGGAAATATATAACACCACAAACACATGAAGGATATGGTAAGGATAAAATAATTTCTATCTTAGATCTATCAAACTCTATCCCATGTTTTGACAATACATTCCCTAAGACAATTACATTCTCTACCATGAAATTCCACTTTTCAATGTTCAAGACCAAATAATTATCAATACAATGATTCAACACCTTTCCCAAACTAGAGATACAATAATCAAATAAAGACCCATAAACTGTAAAATCATCCATAAATACCTCCATAAAGGTCTCAATAAAATCATAAAAATACTCACTATGAATATTTGGAAGTTACCTGGGGTGTTGCAAAGTCCAAATGGCATCCTTCAGTAGGAAACCACATCGAATAGTCAAGTGAATGTTTTCTTCTCTTGATCCTATAAAGCAATAGAAACATGAAAATATCCAAAAAATCTATCCAAGAAATAGTAGTGTATTTTCCTAGCTAGTATCTCAAGCATATAATCAATAAATGAGAGGGGAAAATGGTCTTTGTGTGTGGATTGATTTAGTTTCCTATAATCAATACAGACGCAACAACTATTTTTCACCCTCATTAAAACTAACTTATATTTCTCATTTTTAACAACAGTAACACAAATTTTCTTAAGCCCAACCTAAAAAGGACTCACCCAATGGGAATCTGAAATGGGATAGATTATACCTACCTTGATAAAATCTTCAACCACTTTTTTAAAAACTTCTAGAAGGGTTGGGTCGAGTCTCCTTTTTGGTTGCCTCACTGGTTTAGCCCTATCCTCTAAAAGAATCCTATGCATGAAAATGGAAGTGCTAATACCTGATATGCCAGCCAAGGTTCATCCAATTGCATTAATGTTCTCCCTCAAAAGATTAAAAAGTTTTTCATCATGCTCAAAAGGAATATTATTAGCAATTATAACAGGTAATCTCTCACCACTCAACAAGTATGAGTATTTGAGATTTGGTGGCAATGGATTGAGCTCCAATGAAGGGGGGTGGTGTATGGATGGATACATTGACAGAACTAAAATATGTGCACAAATAGCATCAATATTAGAATAGAAATCATCACAATCAGAGAATAAAGCATCAAATCTTTCAGTATACTCAATAACCATGCCATAATTAGAGTTCAAATGATCAGAATATGATTCCATTTCAAAATAAAATCTAAGAGAGTCTTGTGCATTAGAAATTGTTGTGTAAGTACTCATAGACATCAGAATAGAAAAAATACTCATAATCTACCTAAGAATAGTACAATAAAAATCCATGGATTTTTTATTTAGTTGTTCAAAATGGGAGATAAAAAATGAAGAATGGTCCTCTGAGGGGTACTTCAAGGAGTCTATAACATTAAATATCACAACTTCATCCCCAAACTCCATGGAAAGTGTACCCTCATTGATATTTATGATAGTTTTTTAAGTTTTGAGGAAGGTTCTACCTAAACTAATGGGAGAATGAGAACTTACCTGATCATCCTCTATGTTAAGCACATAGAAATCTACTGGAAAGACCGTGTCTCTTACCCAGACAAGTACATCATCAAGGACTCTTACTGGATATGTCATAGCTCTATTCTCCAAATTCACCACTACTCTCATTAGTGTCAGCTCACCAAATTGCAAAGAAGAGAATATAGAGTGAGGCATCACATTTATGGAAGCTCCAAAATCACAAAGAGCAACAGAAAAGTGCAACTCCTCTATGGTGCATGGTATGGTGAATGTCCCTGGATCCTTACAATTTGCTGGAATTGCTAGAGTTGGTGTAATGAGTGTAGAAAAATTCCTTCCAAGATTGATCCTCTAATTTCCCTTGTCCCCTCTTCGATTGTTACAATGTTCTTTTAAGAATTTTTCGTACCATGGGATTTTCTTCATGGCTTCAAGTAGAGGAATTTTGATCTTTACATGCTTAAATGTATCCAAAGCCTCCTTTTGAATTGCTTCTTCAAAAATATTTTTGGTTTGTAAAAATATATTTGGAGATAGAAGTGGTTTAGGGTGAACATCATCAATCTTTTTCTTACCTTTGTCTTTCTCCTTGGATTGCTCATCTGTTGGTGTGGAATAGGGATTTTATGGAGTTGAGGTGAATCCTAGTGGAATGATAGGTGAAGATGTATCAATTGTTTTCTTCCCACTTCTCAATGTGATGGCACTGACATTCCCCTTGGGATTATGAGTTGGTTGATAAGGTATATTTACGGAGTTCTTATCTACCAGTTCATGGAGGGTAGTGGAAATATGGCTCATTTGTGCCTTTAACTCCCTCATATCTGAACCTTGACTCTTTAACTCATTCTATTGATTAAGAACATTTTTTTTTCAAAATATAATCATTATTAGAATCTACCTTTAATGGAGGATTCCCTTGTTTTTGGATTATTGATTCTTGGGATTAAAATCTTCTTTGGGGTTGTTGGAAACCCTACTGGTAAGGCAGAGGCTGCTGGAAGTTTTATTGAAAAGAGGGCCTTTGTTGTTGTCTAGAGCCATACCTCATGTACGATTGATCTTTCCATCCCTCGGTTTGTTTTGGTTCAAAGGAATCAAGATTCTTTTGGGGATATGGTTGTTTTTTCTCCTGATATGGTCTCCCAGGAAACACTTCTGCACAATCTTCTGTTTCTAATAGTTGGGGGCGACAATCAGTTAGGTGGCTTGTCTCAATGTAAATACCACAAGGCCTTGAAGGAGGGGGTTGGGATGTATTTTTACCCAAAGAAATTTGTCTCACCATAGTTGATAATTATTTTAAATTGGTATCAATCAAATTACTTTTAAGAGAAGATGGAATTAACTGATGTGCTCCCATGACATGTGCTATACCCAGATCACCAAATTTTTGGGATTTTTGGGCCATTTTGTCGATCAACGCATGTGTAGCTATTGGTGTCTTTCCACCAATGCTCTACCAGCCTCAACATACACCATGCTTCTCTCCATAGGTGCGAGTCCTTTGTATAAGTACTGTATGAGGAGTTGATCACTGATTTGGTGATGTGGACAGCTTTCACACAAATTCTTGAATCGCTTCCAGTACTCATAAATTGACTCCCATTGGGATTTCTTGATCCCCAAGATCTTTTTTCAAATGAATGTGGTCCTTGATAATGGAAAAAATCTCTGCAAGATAATATTTTTCAAATCGTTTCAACAGGTTACATCTTCAGGTTGTAAATTATACATCCGATCCTTTACAGCTTCAACAAGTGAGAATGGGAATGATCTTAGTTTGATTTGATCTTCAGAAACATTTCTTGGTTTTAGGGTTTAGAAAACCACATTAAATTATTTTAAATGTTTTTTTTCATCCTCACAAGAGAGGCCATGAAATTTTTGAAGTAGGTGAATTAATCCAGATTTCAGTTCAAAGTTTGATTCGAGATTTGGGTATGCAATGCAATTTGGTTGATAATTAATATCAGGTGTATCTAACTCTTTAATGGTTCTATTAAGTTCATTTATATTATTTTCATCCATTGTTTCTTGTTTTATGGTTTAATTTGAATTTCTTCCAATTTCAATGTTCTGAGAGTGGAGGAATTCTCCAACTAGTTGAATGTTGAAACTTCTCATAGACTGAAAATATCTGATTCATGCTCGAAGGCTACATTCAATATCAGGGTAAAGATCTAAAACATCCCTGATATTAGTTCGTGTCATAAATAAAATAAAAATTAAAAGAAGGAAAGTGGACCATAGAAAAATAAAAATGAGAAGTTTGATTTCATGGTCCAAAATGAAGTAGAAGAAAATAAAAGAAGAAGAAGAAAGAAAAAAATCAGATTGAGTAAAGAAGGAAGAAATAATAAGAAGAAAATAAAATGTAAAATAAAGTAAATACCTCTAATTAGTTGAAATAATTACTTGCCTCCTTGACAATGAATCTAATTTGAAAGGCGCTGTCGTGGGTGCTTTCAAATGATGTTCGATTTTGGGTTACTTAGGTGCTACAGAGTGGCTGACCAAGGTCGTCTTTCAAAGGAGAATGTAAATTTAACAACATAGTAAAGGTATTTTGAAAATAGAATAAAATTATATAAGAATACTAATTAAAAGTATGGGGTATTTTTATTGTTTATAAATCTAGAAGATGTTTTCTAGAATAATATTGCATTTTTTTAATTTTGAAATAATAGTTTATTAACAAAGCACAATGAGAAGAAGTTTTATTTAGAAAATTAATTTTAGAAAGTGTAATCGATCTAACTTTACCTCTTAATTTACTTATCAATCATTATCATTTAAATTTTTATCCAATTAATTATGATCCCCTAATTTTTTAATCCTTAGACCCTATGGGAGTTAACTTTACCACAAAGATGAAATTACTTAAACCCCATGCTATCTTTGGAACACACAATCGCAACACCCTGATTTGATTGATGTTATAAGGTAAGATTATGGTCAGTGATTAATTAGAGCACATATAAAATCTATGAATGAGTATTAATTCAGTTTAGTTATTATATTTTAACTCTACAAACTTATTCCATGTGGTCCTGTATTACCAATTAAGTTCTCTCTCTCACAATATACATAAAATCTTGACCTCGCGTGATTTGTGTTTATTGTTCAATTTCATACTTAGTTTCATTTAACATGAAAAATAAATTAATATATCATATTAAGTGAATTAAATTATCTCATTTATTCAAAATAAATGAATGAATAAGGTAAGAGGTAGATTGATTACTAAGAAAACTACTCTTCCATGGGCGGTGTAGTCATCGTAGAAACGATTTTCATGCGCAAAGTTTTAGAAAGGGTAGAACCCAATCTCATTATTACTCAAGAATTTCAGACAAAATAGGAAGATAAAAGAAGAATCAATTTTAACAAAATAGAATAAAAGAGAATAAATAAAGAAAGAACAAATATGTTTATTATGAAAACACAAACTTTACAACATGAGGAAGAAGAAGAGGGCTTCGATGAAGGGATCCTTGCTTCAAGATATACCCTTATTTAATTGCTTGGTGGATTTGAGTCTAATCTCTTATCCTCTTCCCTAAACTTTCTAATGCACTTACCAACCCCTATAAAGAAGAAAAACACTAATTTATAGAATGAAGTGGAGGCTAGGTTAAAAGAGGTATGAAGTGTAAATGGGGAATCTTAGCCAAATATTTTCATCCAATTTGAACCACCCACTTGGCCTCCAAAATGCATGCACCAGCTGTTCTTACAAAATAATTATTTGTAAAAAATTAGGTTGGAGATATCATCATAGAATTGGGGCCCAGACAAATATTTTATGAAGAAGTTATGGCCCAAATATAGAACCGATGTTCAATCTGGTGGGTCCAGTCTGCCTTTTCCTTCATGGTCCATTTAGTCCAACAAAATGAAATATTTAGCTCCAATGTAATGAAAATAAGTTGTATAAAATTAAGTGTGTAATAATTTTACAAAATATTAAGTTCCATTAAGTCATATAAAAATATTTATGTACGAAATACCACAATGAATTTTAAAAGGGTAAAATAGGATTTTTTATTAAATTTTCAAATGAATGATCTAATCCCAAATATTTAATAAATTAACATATATTCACAATGTGAGAAAATTATGTCATTTATTTTTAATAAAATATTCAAAAAATTGTGTTTTATCAATCATCTAATTACTTATCCTTTCACTTGTTATAGAAATGATAACGTCTCTCGTGCGTACGTATGATCTACCATCTCTTTGAAGCGATGTGATGCATTGTACATGCCCAATTTAAATAATTATTATAGAGATATATATAATGAAAAAATAATATTTATAACATTTATATCATTTTAGTTATTATGGAACTATATAATATTATTAATAACCATAAATTTCATGACAAAAAACACATGAGAAAACAAGGCAGTTAACACCCGAAACAATGAAAATAATGGAATATTATTAACAATTGAGTGGTAAAATGTTATAATATGATCATATATGATATTATAAATATTAATATTGTTATGTTATAAATTAATAACATGATTGAAACAATTATTCATGAGGTTAAATCATGTTTAACCAAAAGGAAGCATGAGGTAAGGGACCTCATCTCAATTTCCCTTCATTGAGGCGTATTATAATGTTATTCACTTAATTTCCCTTATATGGTGTATATACTATCAATTTTTCATGTAATATCATGAAAAATTCATAATTAATATTATTTTATGTTTTGATATTAATTATTTAATCTAAGTGGATTTGACATGAAAATCACTAAGTGGTAAAGAATTTTATAATTGAATTTATTTTTCATTGGGATATTAATTCTTCTTTATATTTGACATTATAATATTATGTGTATAAATAATTTCGAATATATTATTGTTTATTTCTATTAGTTTTATTTGTATTTACATTTTATACACATAATTGATTCCTTGATTAATTCTCACTTTAATGTTATCATCTTTGTAAGATTTTATTTCACAATCTCATTTTATTCTGGATTATTTATACTTGAATTCCCATTGATGTAAATTATTTTATAATTTTATAATAAAACCATTTATTTTTATTATCATATATTTATTCATTATTTTCAATTAAAATTACATATTCTTTTATTTGGTTTTAAAATGAATGATAAAATGTTTTTATTAAAATAAGACATCATTTCTCTATTTGGTCAAAAATGTATTACCTTACGAATCCATGTTTTGTAAATTTTTTTTCAAAAATGTTTTTAAAATTATAAAAATGAATTATTAAATACATTATTACCCATTTTTAACTATTTAATTGTTTTGAAAGGTATATTTATTCCATTTTCCAAATAAGTCCCATTTAGAATGTACCAAAAATGTGAATAGAATATTGGTTTTAAAGTGTACGAAATGTATAAAACTTTCCTACATAATGAACAATCAATTTTTTAAATATTATTTATAATTTTCAAAGTTTATTTTTGAATAAAAATATTTTTAAAATATTTTGTGAACTTTTAGTATTTAGAAAATGTTTTCGAAGTGAGATGGTTCTTTTTCTCATGATTTTTTTAATGAAATTTTTATGGTATTTATATTCATCAATGACTTGAAACCTTTTTTTACATAGGAATCAATGATTATATGTTTGATTGATACCATCCTTATTATTTATATGGATTGTTTACAATAATTTTTTCTCAGGAAATTATTGACAATCACTTTCTTGATTAATTTTTGTTATCATTAATTTTCCCTTGAAATATTCACTTTATTGTCACCATTGGACATTAAATTTCCCCTAAATATCCATATTACATATCATGGATATATTTACTAACTAAATCATATATTATTCATGTATATATCATTTTACATTTTAAAGTTACATAATTGACTAGGGAAATTGCTGTTAATCTATACTCCTTACTCAATACGAAAATTTATTAAAAAAAGAATATTGTTCATGAATTAAATTGATTATTTGATATATGATGAATTATTTGGGAATAAAAATATGGGTGGGGCCTAGTTATAGATATTTCCTCAATGTATCCGTAGTCTCATGAGATGAAACAGTTAGAAAACCTTAGTTAAATGGGTTTCTGGTGTATACATACCAATCAATTTTAAATTGCCTTATTAAAGGCCTTAATAGTAGTGGTATCATGATTACTAAGGTAGTTGTGTGAAATAGTTAAAAATTTCATTCATTTAGAATTTATTTATTATTATATATTTTGTAGCGTTGATAACTTTGGATGATTTTCATTCTCAGATTATTGATTAAATGACTTGTGTTTTTAGTTATTTACCTTTCTATATTAATTATTCCTTATATAATCAGGATATTAAGGTTATTAATTAAATGTAATGTGTGTTCATATATTTACCTTTACATATTGATTATTCCTTATTAATCATCATTTATTTACTCATGATAGCTTCTAATTTATATAACATATACTGATCATTTGAGTTCACCATTATTTTTTTCCTTTAATAGGTATCCAGGATGTGTAGTATGGATGATATGTAAGGATATTATAAAGGGAATAATGATATTATAAAAAAAATGTTGTAATTTGTGTATTTAAGTATAATATAGGAACCATGTATGTATATTGTTTACCAATACTACTAAAATATTTGGTCCTCTAGGATATAATTCCTTTTATCTTATACCAATTTAATAAAACATAAAACAACTCTAGGTTACTGGGGTTGGGATCATTACACATGGTTACTCGGTTCTTTGTACATATACAAGGTATAGTCCAAAATGAAAAATAATGGATACATAAAAAAAATTGGATCATAGGCATTGTCCGTCCATGTATTATAATCTCTTTTACCCATATTTAGAATACCCATTAATCATTAGGTACTTTCCTTCACCTCTATCATAAATCATAAAGTTTTCATGTCCACCATGGTGCATGAGCATGATGATAAAAATATACTCAGCATGTCACCACCAACATTGTCCCTAAATAAATATAGTTTATATGTGTATATTCATAATAACATATGTAATAAATAATAAAAAATATTATAATACCCACCACAACATTGAGTACTAAACAAGCCACCTAGATGAGAATCCTTAACCACTTCATCTAGTGTCGGGCACAGGATAGGGTTTCCTATGGTTAAATCAGAAATGAGTCATGAAACCACTATGAAATGGTCTTCCTAAGGCCCAACTAATAATGAGATGAAAAAATTATATGAGACTTCAATGTATATAATAGAAAGTGGGTAAACTATGAATCTCTAGATGAATATATATTGAGATGATCATTCTTTTCTAGGGGTAGATGGAGTATCATTAAATAACATATATAATAGACAATCATTCCTTTCTAGGGGTGAATTTAGTATCAATGATTCACATATAAGTCATATAATCATAAAATTTTGATGGGTGAATGGATTATTAAAAAATAAAAAATATGATTGGTTGGTAGTGACCCCAAACAATTTCTAGAGGAGAATGAAGATTCACTAATCAATAGTTAGGGTAAGCACTCATAATTCATACACTACATCATTATACCAAATCCCAATCTATGTTACTCACCATGCATGGAATAATCATTCATTTTCAATATTAGAATTATTATTATTTTTTTCTATTTTTAGTACCCCATGATTCATTCATTTTTTATTCAAACCTTATTTTTAATTCATTATATAAAAATAAATTTTAAAAGGGTAATATGACCATTTTTGATATTTTCTTGGGAAAAAATTAGTTTGGTATTTTTGATATAAAATTCAATACATTGATACAAATGGAAAAATAAATTTTTTATATATGATTATATATATATTAGATTCATTTCATTCAACTAGACATAGAGTTGAGTCCAATTATAGGAGGCCCAAATAAATCATTCAAGATGAACCCTAAAATCTATGTATAGTTGTGATGACTTATAATGATGGGCCCATATCTCAAAATTTACCAATAAAAAAGAATTATAATTTTTCATGAAGTTATAGAATATAAATGGGAACAATTTCAATAACTATGTATTTCCAATATTCAAATATTTAAAATACCACAAATGCATGGCAAACCGATTCATTGAAATTCAAAGAGTCTTCCAGGCCAAAAAAGTATACTATATTAATTCTGCCATAACTTTTCTACACATATCCAATGGAGTTTAATTTTCTTAAGAGAATAAAAAAGTTTTATAATAACAATTTCATGTAATATCACATTTTGAGATTAATATATTTAATAGTCCAAACATGCATTAACATTAAAATGAAATAATTGGGGGGGGGGAATCGAGTGACCTCTCTTGATTATAAATTTTTACCTTTAATTCCATTAAATATTTATCCAATTTTTCAAAAGAAAATAGAGGTTTATATATTCAAAGGAGGATTTCCAGTAGATTAAGGTATCCTTTCTAAATAATTTTGGTTTTTATAATAATATGTTTCTATTTATCTTTATTCTAATATTTTCTCTGTTTTTTTCCACCATATTCCATTATACTCATAATAGAGAGTGACTAACATGAGGCTTAGCCTTGGGGAGGACTTTCTAAGTGTTTATAAATTATTGATATTAAATTATTTATGTTTTTATTCTATTTATGGTGTGGTAAAGAGGAGTGATGGGGGTTGGTGTGGTGATATTAAACCTCTCCTTGATATGATTTTCGAACCCATTATATTCCCTACCAAATTTTCATTCCTACAAGTTTCTCATACAAGCTCTTCATATGATGGTGTTTATGTTTTTAAGGGGTGAAATGAAATATGATGAATCTATGTCTTGGAATTTTCCCCACATATTATAGAGCGTGTTCATAATTATTGACTATCGAAGGAGGTGAGATTTAGTGTGTCAATTAAGCATCCTAGGCATAATAAGTATGACAATAAACATAAGGTATAGAGGTTAATATATGATTGTATGAACTATTAAATAGAATTTATAAAATAATATTGGATAATGAAGAAACATGAGTAGTCATCCCTAGGGTAATGTTTTTTATTTCTAACATCTATTTAGTTTTTACCACCTTCTTAATTTTCATATACTCATTATCATCCCTATTTATTTATTTTTTTATAATACATTTTAAAATAATAAAAATATAATAAAATGATTAAAAAGTTATTTGTTGAATCATGTATAAGTCTTTTTATTAGAGATTACCCTAGTCAACCACTATGTTGTACTAGAAAAATATAAATACTATTTTTGTATACCAAGTGATGGATGTGTCAAAGTTTGGAACCACTACTGGGGATCCATTTCAATTAATAATTATCCAATACTTTTACATTTTTTAGTTATTTTTTCATTTAAAAAAAATAAAAAAATATGTCCATGATGGATTCCAATTCTTATCATTATGCATAGAATAACTCTTCATAGGTGAAAGAAGAAGAATTTTATGATGAAATAAAAGATTGGTTGAAAAGTATTAGTGAAGACCTAAAAGAGATAAATATCCAAGAAATTTTATAATTTAATATCTTCTTGTATCCAATTATTATCAACTAGATCAAAAAAAAGAAATAAATAGTGGTGGAAGAAATTTCCCCACTCATCTTTAAAATAAAATCACCCGTGTGGGCCAAGAAGTAACTAATTAAAGATTTATTACCATATATTACCCAACAATTTCATGAGGAGATTCGTGAATAACACATGCATGCTTATAAGAATGTGGGAAATTAATAGTTTTTGGGATCACAATATATTCATTTTAGAAGGTAACTTGCAACATGATTCTCCCATATTTGATGAACAAGAATCAAAATAATTGTATACTTATATAGTTTTAAAAGAATAAACAACAAAAAGTGTTTTTTTAGATAATAAAGATAAGTTTAATCACCTACCTCCATCTATGAAAAACAAACTCACGGTGGAATTTACCATTAAAGAAGAACTGATAACTGTGCCTACTTAGGGGGAAAATCTTTTCTTGAAATCATTTCATTAAAATTTTATTTTAGATAAATTGAGTATAACCTCCCATTATTTAGATTTTTTTAGATTTGAAAAAACTCATAGTTTTCCTTAGTTAAAGAAGGTGAAAAATATTTTCCTAAAAATATACACTTAAAGTTCCCAGAAACCATTAAAAATAAGTAGGATGGAGTTTATTAGGTGTTTCCACAAGATTTGTTGAAAAAATTTAGTTACAAGATAATCCACATGAAGGGGAATACTTTTATGTTTATTATTTTCATTGTATTTTTTTAAATTTATATTTTCAATGACTTCCCATATGACACAATTTATAAAATAAAATACATATAGAAGGCCCTAGATAATAATGAGGATACATACAAAGTGGTAGTAAAGGAGGAGGAGCCATTATTTTTCCTACCCCCACTATACAAGTTTTACTTAATTTTAATGGATACAGACCTAATGTATTTCATCCATGGGATCTTTTATAACCAATTTTAATAAATAAAAACTGGAATAAATAACATGTTGTGGTTTAAATAAAATAAACCCAACCCACCATAATATTTTTTTATAACATATGGAACTACCTTTCCTGGGGTAGTCAAACCCAATACTAACTTGGGGTTCAAACTAATATTTTTCCTTTTTCCCTTTCCCTTTCCTCTTATTTTTATTTAAATAAAATTAATCATATTTTATTCTTTTACTTATTGGTTTTTAGTGGGTTGAATTTTTAAGATTAACTAAAAGTTTACATTGACAATAAATCAAGTTATATCACTCCCTTTTACAAATTTGGATTACTTCCCAAATAAATTCTATATGAACACAAGTTGAGATAATTTTTTAATCCAAATGATGATTATAATAGTATAAGTGTGGGGGTTTTACTAATATATTTAGAAATTTTCTACATTTTTTTATTGTTTGATTTTTTAGTATCTTGAGATTAATTTAATGGTTTAGAAAATTGAGGCCATCTTGGTATTTTTGGTATACTTATTGATTTTAATTTATAAAGATTTAAATTATTTCATAATGTATTTTTTTGTTAATTTACAATCTTCTCATTTAATGAAGTTTTATTTAATTTGAAGCTTATGTACAAGAAAAGATTACAAAATGATGATTATATTTCCCAAACCCAAGATGTTTCTAAAACTTTTAAAAATTTCATTACATTTCTATTTTTCTTGATTCTTGAGGCATGTTGTAGGTTATATAAATTTCTATTTTTCTTTTATTAAAAAATATTGTATTTCATGAACTATGTTAAGTAATTATTGAAGCCCCATTTTGAAATCACATTTTAACATTCAACTTATATTTTAGTCCACACTTATATCTATTTTTTGTTAATACCCTTGTATCAATGAACAACCACTATGAAAAAAACAAATTACCCACATTTTTTTCTATTAGATGTATTTTAAACATATCTAATGTATTTACCCATGTTTCTAAAAAAAATGAGGTGTCATAAATTTACTAGTGTTTCTAAAAAGTGTTGTTAAAGTACCAACACCACATTTCCTTATGTTTTTTAGAAACACATGTTAATGGTTGGCATATGTAGTTATTATAATCATAAAAATTAAAAACTTTTTTGATAAACATGGGTAAATAACTAAGAATTGATTTTTTTACCCGTATCCTTGCAACCACCACATGCTTGATGGTTTTCTTTTCTTTTACCCTATGAATTCTTTATAGTCTTTAGATTTAGGATTAATGCATTTATAACAAAGAATCGTGATGTGAAGGAGATTCCCAACCCATAAACTTAATGTGTTACCATGCATGAATACACCACTCCGACTTTCTCCATAACACATGTCCATAGTGAACTACCCAACATTGAAATCTCTACACAAATAAGAACTTTCCATTTATAAGAAAGAAAAAAGGCATGAACCCATGATTTCAAGGAAGAAATGAAAAGGTGAACCAATTAGGATAATATAACACTATAATTTTATTACATGATGGGGTGTGGGTACTCCATTGGTAGAGTTCATTTATTTCATGAAATATGGGCTATAGAGTTGTTAATCTCCCATATTCTAATTCCATGGCATAGTCCTTCATAGGGGTTAGGTACTCCCTTAAATTACACAAACATTCGTCAATGAGGTAAAATCCCCCATTTTGGTTTCAAAAAGGTATAATGGATGTTATGGAAGTTTATTGTTTCAAGTGATGAAAGTATTATGATGTATGAACACATATAAATGACATCATGATACTAATGATATATTGGGACTTTATGGATGCCTTCCAATTATGGAATACAACTAGGCTATTACCTTTAGGTTTTATAAGTATTTTGGAAACTCATGTTTTCTTGTATTTATAGTGAGATATAATCCTTATTGGAGTTGTTTATTGAAGGATGATAATATTTATTTCCCATGGTTTTCATGACCATATACCAAATCTTATTTCTTTTGGATATTTCTTGATATTTCCCTCATACTTGAGTTTTGAGATGAATTATTGTATTATCTTTACTTTTTGTTTTTAGGGAGTCCTACTTGGTTTATATATACTCATTCATGCATGTGATTGTGTCCACTCATGTTGTTTCTATATAACCATTTCACATTTTAGCAGTGACCATGGTGAGTATAGAGCTAGTATAGATGGTGGATAAGATGCATAATAATCGATGGTGGTACATGGTGGGATATGATTATTGATAGTTTCCATTCCAGGAGTCTATATAGTGAGGATGTATCTTCACTTCTTATATTTATATTCATTTAGGGGTTTATTTTACTATTTTCTTGTATCCCCTTTTTGGGTTATGACTTAGTGGCATTTCACATGTCGTTTTTATCTCAAGTAAGATATATACATAGTTGTGTTGATTATTTAAATATTACTAGTGTTTTTGACTATCATTATATTTTAGATATGAATTTATAACATTGAATGTTATAGTCTAGAACTTCCAATGTATGTTTATACCTTCTTGACTCTAGTTAGAAAAACCTACCCTATTAGAGGGGAGATTGGGGTGGCACACTCAACTCACTGCCAGCCCAAGTGCGGTCTCATGGGTTGGGTCATATTATAAGGTAATTAGGGTAGTTTGAGTATTAGGGATAGATTATGGAATTATTTGTTTTGTAAGAATTCGTTTTTAGATCAGGGAAATGATTCATAAGGGTTTTTGAGTTCAGTTATCAGAGCATGTAGATCAACATAGGTGTTATGAATGATGTATTATTTCTCGAGGACTTTTAAAACCTATTATCCAACCCAACAATCTAAGGCATAATTTTTAGGGTACAAGTTGGTAAATAAATCATATATTGGCCAATCATGACATTTTAGGCCCTTTTCTATAATCTCATCAGATATGAGATAAGTAAGTTGAGGATTCATCATTTCTGTTAGATAATTCTACCCATATAAATCTATCTTATATAATGGAAGGGTTATGGTGTGCCCATAAAATGGTCTGAGTCTATTGTCACTAATTGGGGGGGGGATAAGTCATCAATTTAGAGATCAATTGTGCGGTATATTTTCCCTAATAGTTGATGATAGATTCTCCAAAGATTTTTCATTGTGTATATCTTACAAATAGATAAGATGGTGTATCTAAATCATTCAAGTAGGGATATTTATAGTTTTAATGTAAAATGTGTGTCCTAGGGATAGATGAATCAGGGGTTTTTAAGGGGATCTTGATCCAAAACTGGTTTAAGATTGGTTAGACTCTAGGATTTACACTCCATGTCAAGGTTAAAAAATTTTCTAACCAAATAATGATTTTTAATTTGATTTACCTTTCCTGGTGTAGTGAATCATTGGTTTATATTTAATCGAACCCAAAATGGTATTTCCCTACCATAGTTAGAGTTTAAGCTTCTGAACATGGGGTTTTTTATTGATTTTATAATTGGTTTAACATCAAAAGATACTAGACTCTTTTCCAAGGTAGCATGACCATGACCATTCTCATGTTTATGAATTATTACCTCCCAATCCTTATTTTATATTGATTTATATAAACTCAAGAATTTTATTATGACCCTTGGTATGTGTTTCTAGTTTGGGGATTTTCCACACGTGCATTTCTCACCTATTTTAGAGGCTTGAGTTTTGTTTTTCGTGGTGAATATTATCTTAGATTATAATTAACCTTGGATTTTTGAACATGATATTGATTTATTATTTATACCCAAAGTGGTGTCATGGATAAAACTCTACATTAAAGGAAACATTGAGAATATAATCTGTCCTATTGAAAGATCCAAATCCTTCCAAGAGGCAACGTCAATAGGGGACTTGTTAGTGTGGAAACATATTTATATGGAAGATGATTTGGTCTATCTCCATTCAACACCTTCAAGTAATTAATATTTGATCCATAGTGTTGATAGTTATAATCTAGAGAAATTCATGCAATGGATGGATCTAAATAATCAATTTTCTATGAGATATGAAGTACACATTTTTTTCATTCATGTTGAAACTCATGCTCTCAAATGCATGAGAGTGAAATTTTTCTCTTCCAGTAATGTTGTTCATGGGTTTATAGTTCTTGTGGAGCTCTAAGAAATACCTTTATGTCTAGATATTACTACTGGTATTGGTCATACCTGTCTCACATCTACTAAAACTGTGAGTTTTTCCTCTAGATAGAAATAAATTTTGAAGGATTATAACTAATCATCCACCATTTAACAAATATATTATTTCAATATATATAATATATAATGGTGTAGTTACCCACAATGTTTATTGAAATCAAGAACATTATCCTCAAGTATATCATAGTATTTCCCCCATCAAGTATACAAAATTCATATTAGCTTGACCTTATGGCTATATTGATATTTATAACTAATTATTAAAAATCCCAACAAGGCATATAGAGATTTTGTGTAATTAGTAGACCTTTAGGAGGAAGTTTTTCATTGGGTTCTATGTAGAATCACCTAAAAATAGTTCATGGAGTTTGATCTTAGTTCTAGTTGGTAAAATATTCTATTTTTATGAATGATTCTCTACAGGTAGTGTTTAATAAATTGTGGGACATCTTAGAAATTCTAATGTTTTTATTGGGAGTTATTTGTGCCATTTTTTGAATATAATTCCCATGAATTATTTTTAGTGGTCTTCCTTGATAGAACCCATTTTGGAACAAAAATTATGGGTGATCATATCGTGTGTTTGGAGGTTGTTTTTACCTTCTTCATGGACACTAATGGTGTGTCAATCCCACATAGTTTGAGTTTTGGGTTTAATGAATTAATACTTTCAAGAATAATATTTTAGACGATAATAAAGTGGATCAACTACATTAAACTTGATACAATAATGAATTATATTATTAGAGTGGAAAAGTAATTTGATACTTTTTGATGATGCTAGTAAGAGTTTTATTCCCATTGGATGTTGGAGATATTAGATAAGTTATACTTCGCATTGTTATTTTGGATGAGATGGTATGTATTTATTCTATTTAAATGACTCTAATATATCAATGAATGTGAGAGAAATAGTATAATAACTTTTTTTTGGTGTCACTTAACACATTCCCTTAAAGGTGGGGAGTATACGATCATTCTTCAAGAATGAATAGTGGTTTATTTTAATACTCATATTGGGTGATGCGATGAGTTGTTAGTAAATAAGGTATTTTAGTGGGTATGAGACATTAGATGTGTAAGTATAGTATATAATTGGGGTTATTTATGTGAAATTTTTATCTATGTAGTGAATAATTTTGATATGAGGGTTTTTATTATAATCTCTTGAGTTTAACAGGTGTTTTATGGGGTTTGGAGTAGAAAGAGAAAGGTTATTAGATCATTATAGACCATAGACATTAAATTATGGTGGATTGGGTCACCAACGAGCTTTGGGTTTATTACCTGGAAATGCGACTAAGTTGACACCATATATTAATATGATCAATAGTAAATTTAACATAAATAGACCATAACCCAATAACCAATTTTTAGTAGTGGATGTCAGATTGTTGGGAATTATAGGCATGGTTGTATGTTATCGCTTATGAATTATTTTATTTCTCATTAAATATGGAGAGCATTATTCTCTCATATATCGTGGCCTTGATAATTATGATTTTGAATGCTAATGTTCATAGTTTGTAGTTCTCAATTCGTGCTATGATAATTGATAACTTGTGGTTGAAAATGGTATTTGATATAGAATCACGGTGGGAGTTATGTAATGTCATCCTACTCGCTTTTCTAGGTCCTCTCTAGGATAAAAAGGATATAGATGATTCTTTCAGTGTGGTAAAGGTAATTACATATATTAGTTTTATCCTGGGTTTTATATTGCATGGACCTCCATAGGTTAATTGTTTATACATGATGGGAGGTATCATTATGTCAATAATTTTTCAACAAGGTAAGTTTTTTGTAGTTAATATTGTTTTATTTTCAAGGATGAAATGATTTAGAGGTGTATAAGTTGTTGGGATGAAAATATTTTATAAGAGAGACTGAAATTATTTTTGACTATTGGTAATCATGTCCTTAAATAATGGTAAAATATTTAATTTACCCTAGAGGATGAACTCAGTAAAATTTTCTGATGGTTTCATTTATCTTAGAATGTGGTATTTAACCTTAGAATGAATTTTGGAAAAATTTTGATCTTGCTAAATTTCAAGTAATATATTAAATTTATTAAATTAATAAATATTTATCTTTTGATCACAAAAATTTAATATCTCTTAAATGAATTTTCATTTGAAAATTTCAACAAAACATTTTTGTCTGAAATGTGATGTTCTTCATAAGAATGTTTTAAATTATGCACCCAGGTGTTGAGCTATAAATAGAGTGTTTTTAGGAATTTATTTATATATTTACTTATGAAATAGTAAAATGGTGTTTTCATGGACATGAGGAATTACGTGGTGTTGACATGACACATTGGAGATAATACAACATAGTTAAATCTAGAATCAAATATTTTTGTCATATCAAGGTCATTATGATAGGATTTTATTATTTTAATTAAGGGATAGTCATAATATTAAATTATGATGCAAATTTTTATAATAATTAGCATGGATTTATGGTGGAGGATTATGGTGAGATAATTTCTCCTTTATTTATACATTTCATTATTAGAAAATATTAAATAAACATCCCTACATCTCTATTATCATTCCATTTATTATTGGAATAATATTATAAAGAATATTTATCTCTCCTTAGTGTAAAAAATCATTCTTAGATTTTTTATCATGGTGTTGATAACGATGAATGAGGAACATGAAGTGATCATTAATTAATGGTTATTAAAAAATTAGTTAGGAACCTTTGTCTTTTCTTACATATTTTTTCTTTTTCATGTGGCCAAACCCTATTTTCCTCATGACTGGGATCACCTTTATTCTTATGGTAATGGATTAATTACAATTTTTGGATATTTAAATGATGAAAAATTTATCAAAAATATTATGGTAATTTGATCAAGTATTTTTTTTCATGAATATTTCATGAAAATCAGAAAAGAATTGGGAATTGGTTTTAATGAATTTTCCATGACATCATTTTTGGTGATGAATAAGGAAAAATAATTTTCTTTTAAAAATTATTTTTCCTTAATTTTTTTTCAAATGACAGACATTATCAAATTTGAACAAAAAAATTACTAGTTATTTGAAAAATTATAATATTTTACTAAGATATTCTCTTTCTCTCAAGGAACACACATCGTAAATTAATATCCTAGGGGAAATATTTTTTATATGACTATGATTATTTTAGAATTATTATAACATAAAAAGGGTGAGGATTCAAGGGATATTTTATTAAATACTTGAACTAGATCATATTTCTTTATGAATTAAGAAAATTATTTTATAATTTGATTATATTTTAGTCTTCATTAATCTTATCATTATTTTTTCCATATTTAATTCTGAGTATGAAATGAATGTGAGGATGAAGCCTCTATATCTATTAAAAAAATATTTTGGGAATTTTCATGGGGTTATTTATCTAATGAAGTTATTCTCGATGGTGAATAATAATATTGTTATTTATCTTAGATAAATTATTTCTTTTATAAATATAACATTAATGAAGTTTTAAAATCCAGTTTAGAGATTCTCCACCATGAATAACATTTTTATTTTCTTATCTTACTCGTATTCTATAATGATCCCAAAGGTGAGCCTTTTCTTGGGAGGTCAGGTATTCTTATAACCATTATTTTCATGGATATTTTTGTTATATTGTTCACACTGGTGTTTGATTATAGTTTAAATATGCTATAACAAAGGACAACTGGAGAATCATTGGTTCTGGTAGATTCAGTAGATTGTAGAGGTGAAAATGGTAACAAAGGTAATGAAAATATTCATGATGTGGAGACAATGATATTTAGATTCAATAATTTCAAAGATTACTTGGTTTATAGCATCTAGTAACATGATATGTACCTCTCTATGCATAAATTCAAAATTTTTATTAATTCCATAGATTATGTGGCTTCAAAATTCTCACCATGTGACTTGAAAATGATAGTGTTAGGGTTTTACATGATTTTAAATATGACATGCTATGTGAATTTAGGTCACACACTATGTGTCTTGATACCATGTACTTCAGTGTCTCACCACATATATGATGAGAAAGTTATATATATCCACACAACATTTTCCACTTATACACACGCTATGTATATCGGGTCGAGTTACTCAACATATACAAGCAGTAAAATCCAAGAGTCTATATAGACTTACATGCTGAGTATTCTGCAAATAAATAGTATATAGATACAATTTATGCACATAATGTTCTTCATTTAACATGTCAAATATATCATCTTCACATGGATTAGGTTTTTGGAGTACATTAGTATCCTTTACTGAGATAACTACACACCGTATACTGGGATATTTATAGTATTCTTCTTGATTTCTTTCCTATGTGTCTATATAGGTCATATTTGTTGTCAATTATGAGAAATTTTACACATAGATAAAAAGTAATGGGATTGTCTAATCCATTGAAGAATGTTTTCAAAATTCAAGGATTTTATCACTACTTAGGTGACGACAGAGTACAAGTGAGGTGTTTGGAGTAGACATGGAGTTTAGGAATTCCCCCATGTTTTAGGGTGGGAACCTATAAAAATAAGGTTTAATAATTCCCATAGTGACATAATCATGATAGTATGTGACCTTTATATGGTAGATATAGTTCCAGTACCCCCCATGTGACTAGGGTTAGAGTCCTCCACATTCGAGCAGGGTCTATATCCCTATGTGGTATAACTTCCATATACTATAGGTAGGGCAGATACTCATCCATAAGACGGGTCATAATTCCTATGCCTATAAAGTCTAGTATCATCCTATGGATGGGTTTTTGAGTTATTACTCTCCCATATACTTAGCCAAGTTCCCTCATAGGGGTCAAGTAATCCCTTAAACGATACACACATTCCTCGATTAGAAATGATCCCCCACTCTGGTTTGAATGAGGTATCAGGAATGTTAGGGAATTTTAGTGGTTCAAGTGACGTATTTATTATAAAGTATCAACATATGTATATGAATTTAAAATATTGATGATGTATTGGGCCTTTGTGCTTTCTTTCTACTTATGAATTATTGTTGGGTTGTCCATATTAGGTTTTATGGATCTTTATAATACTCTATGTATTCTTGAATTTTAGTGAGATATGATCCTTAGTGGATTTAGGTTGTAAAGAATAAGAATATGTATTCTCAATGGTTGTTATAACTTTAGATAATATTTGGTTTCTTTGGGATAATTATTCCTAAAACCCTTATAACATTTAGATGACATGTTGGTTTATCCTTTTTTGGGGAGTACTACTAGGTATATCTACGCTCACACCTACATGGGATTATTCCCACACATGTCATGTATGTGTAGATGTCACATATTTTGGTTATTACTTTGGTTAGTATGGAGCTAGTTGATATTGTGTAGATGATGTATAATAGTTAGAAATGGTATATGGTGGGAGATGGTTACATTTAGTTTTCATTCTAGTAATAGATATGGTGAGGATGTGTCTTCACTTCCTAGATTCAAAGTCATTCAGTGGTTTAGTTTTCTATTTTTTTGTATTTTCATTTTGGTTAATTCATCTATTTAATTGTATAAATTGTTCATTGTCTCATGCATTATATGTAAAAAGTTCAATTGATTGTTTATATATTATCAGGGTTGTCGATTACTATAAATATGAATTTATGATATATGTTTTTATAGACTAAGGAATACCATGTATGTTTATTCCTTCATGGTGCTTATTTATAGTCCATATACCATCGGTGGTAGGATTATGGTGGCACACACAAATCACTAATAGTGTTTTGGTTAGTATAGGATCATGACCTTATCTATGTAGTTTCCAACCGCATCTTGATAACCTATATACAATTTTAATTCTCCCCCACATGAATCAAACCAATAACTAATGACTCCCTTTCCTCTAACCTACATAGAGGTGAAAAATATAATCTTCCATATAGTGCATCAAAGGTTACTACCTATATTGATTCTTGATAACTCCATAAGTGTAAGATAATTCTCCTAATATATACACAATAAAAGACTTTCCTCAAGAACCCAAATCTTATTCTCACACTATAAATTATTCATTGGATGATATGACTTAGTAAGCTTAACTTGTTTACATAATTGTTGCTGAATCCACTACTAGAAATGAGAAGTATATCATGAATCTCATTATGACACGACACTTATTGGCACATTATGTTGTCATACTATCTCTTGTATGTATAATATTTTTAATGAATCAACTAGCTATGTTTATAAAATTGGTATGAAATGTATAACCATGATCAATCAATCAACAATGACCCATGCCATATCCTTGCCTTAATGTGATCTTAAATTCTTAATCACAAAGTCCATGGTGACCTTTTTACATTTTCATATTGGAATGAACTGGGGATAGAGAATACTTGTAGGACTCTAATGATCAACCATCACCTGTTGACAGGTAAGACACAATGATATTCATATTTATATATCCTATTTTATTCTGGGTCACCCAAATCATCATCATATTTCATGGTATATCATGGACAACTAAGTGTGTTCGCCCGTTTATAGGCATGGGAGTCCCACATCAACTCCTATATAAACTCCTATATCATGTTTTTAGGACCACCACCCCAATATGAATTTAAAAGACACCATACTTTCCCTACGAATAGTCTTAAAGTAACCCCAATATATTCTCCCCATCATCACTAGGAAGTTTCAATCAGTTAACTAAACTTCATTCACTCTATCCAAAAATGATGAGGTGATTCTTAGATAAGTTAGTGTATCCATCTAATAATACTCTTAAGCATCTAAATATATCATTATAAAGAGTATTATAAATGACCCCTCATATATGGCCTAACACTCCACCTATTCATGTGTGTTCTGAATGAGAAAATTTACCACTAGATTCCCTTCCCAATGATTTAAACCATCTCGAATTTGAAAAAATATAGGTACTTGAACAATCTTAGCTATCAAGGATTTAGGCCTCCTTGAGAGAATACATACATGATGTTTTTGTGGTTGGTGACAACCATATACCTCTCACTAAGAATATTGTGTCACCGACATATCAACACATTGAATACTACACTCATATTAATATAATGAGTTTTATAGTTCCTCTTATACAATCCCAAATACTAGGACCCTTAATCATTATCCCAACCATCCTATATTAAAACCGCACCAAGACTTATTCCAGATGCATCATAATACCCTATATACTATTTACCCAACATAGGTAAAGTAAATACCATAGTATAATTAAACCTCAATTTCATCTATTGAAAGGCATTCTTATACTAATTAGTTTACTTGATCTTCACCACATTTTTGGTTAGGGATGTCATAGAAAATTTTAATCAGAATAAGTCTTAAATAAATTATATGTAGTAGCCTACCAATCCCATGAATCTCATAATTTTAAATTCATTCTTATTATATTAAAAATAAATCATGTAATAAACCTATTATAGGTCTACTGAAATTCCTAACTTAGAAATAATATTCCTTAGTAATTCAACTTCCCTTATCTTTAAGTGACACTTTAAGAGTTTGAAAAAGTATGCTTCTCCCTTAGCGTACCCAATAAAACCTCTAGATACTTTCAATGGTCCACCTGTATAAAAGAATATACTAGTTTACAATCAATGAATATTACCATGAACGAGTCATTATAAGAATGGAATATCTTTTTCTTCAAGTACATGAATATATATAACACATTATTTAAAGAAAATGGAATCACAATAAACTTTTGCAATATATATATATATATATTATCCTAAAAAGAGTTTATAGAACATCCTCTTCCCTCACACTTGTTGGTGATAACCAAACCTCAAATACATATTACAAAACTATATAACTCCCACAAATAGATTAGAAAGATTATCGATATGATTAATTGGACATCAATCCTTGATCATGATCTGGTTCATCATCTGGTAATTTATACACAATCACAGGCTACCATATCCCTTCATGAAGAATAAAATTAGAGCACCCCAAGGAAAATTTATTGGGATAATAAACCCATTCATATATTTTTACATTAATTGTACATGAAATTATATATAATCTATTTATTCTATTTGATATGGTGGTATAAAAATGGGTTCTACATTTGAAAATAACTCAATCATGCACTTTTCCTTTCTCTTTGGTGGTAATCTTGATAAATACTTGGGGAATATATCCTGATACTGATCTATGACATGAGTAAATACCAACTATCATGTATCCCATTTAGACTAAAAAAGGACACTCACTATCTTGGATTCAATAATTCTCAATAATTGATGATTATGTCTAGATAAAACTACCTGAGTAACACCCCAAGATTTTTAAGCGGAATATTTTTTTAAAAAAATTTATTCGATGTCTTATATTATTCACTACACCAAGATAAGCTTGCACAATACACAACACCAACTTAGCATGCAGTATACACAAAACAATGGTTGGATTGTGTTATACACAATTTAAATTTATTTTGATATAATTAATTTCAAGAAAGACCAAGTATAAGTGAATAACTAAATATTATCATGGTACCTTATAACATAGTCATTATAATGGTGCATATGAACGGTATTAACTTTCTTCTGAAAAACTATTTAAATGAAAATAAGTGATTTTATAAACTATTTATGGATTTTATCAATGAAATATATGTTTAATATATTCAATGTAATGTTTAAAATTAATCTTATATGTTTTCTAGACATGATATTAGAACAAATTCATTTTTTCGAATAAAAGAAGTAATTATTAATAAAATGTAATTTCACTGCCTTTTGATAGAACATCTATTTCAAATCTAGTTTTTGACACTATTATATATTATATATATAAAAATAAACACGTTATTTATAAGAAATATATAAAAATTTACATTGGATTATTTTATGATATTTTATGATAACTTTTAAGTTTTTATGAATAATAAAAAGTAAAATAAAATTTAAATTTAAAAAAAATTTAATTGAAATAATTTATATGGTTAAAATATATTACTTAATGGTTTTAGACTATAAATATAATATATTTTTATCATTACTTAAAATTTATGCAATTGAAATTAATTTTTCATTGAATTTTGATGTAAAAACATTTCAATAATTTATAATGTTTTAACTTTTAAAACCCATTTTTCATTCTGAAAACATGATTAATTTTAAATTAATTACTAAAACTTATGTATTTTGGATTTTATAAAAATGGATTCCATACTTGGAATCATTAGGTCCAAATTATTTAAATATCATTCTTTTATTTTTAGGCATTATGAATAGTAACTTCCGTAATTTCTAATAATACAGTAAAAAGGTAAATCTGTTAATTAAGGGTAAATATAATTTTATAAAATTATATTTACTCCTTTAATAATGTGATTGTATGAGTGATTTTATACCTACACCATCCTTGGGTATAAATTATACCATTTTAGAACCACTTGGATTAGATTAGGACATTTGATATATTTTATATAAAGAAAGGTTAAATATGTCTTACTGAAATTTTAATAAATAAATCATTTTTAATATAAGGTTATACAGATGATAAATTCAATTATAAGTAATCATTTGAAATATAAAATATTTTCTTTATCATGGTAATTTATTTATAATTTTTAAAAAATAAATAATTTCTTTAATGGTTTATATATTGATGATGCATAAATTATTTATTTGATGGAAATTTAATAAAATAATTTTTATTAAAATGATAATAACCATTAAAACACAATAAAACATGAAAAAATATTATTGGTCAAGTATATATCGACCATAATAATCCAAGGTCCAAGTTATTGACAAATTGGAGTCATATAAAAAAGATTATGACACTTATAATATTTTATTTAAAGTAATGTCAAAGTTGTCACATTGAACTTTTAATATATATAACATTTTTAATGTAGCATTTCCCAGGAGATATATTATACTATAAGTATTATTTTTCAAATATTATTGATTTATCATCATCATATAATTTTTTATATTTTTTATTCAACAAGTAAATGTATTAAATAATTACAAAAAACTGATGTTGAAATTATTTTATTACTAGAAATATTAAATTAATGTTATTAAAAATATTAAAATGAATATAATTTGGGATAATTAATATATCAAATGAATTTTATTCATTAAATTAAACCCATATGGATATAATAAAATATTTTTTTTGTGGATAAAATCTTATCTTGATATTTTTAAAATCCAAGAGTTGAATATTATCAAAATTGAAACTACTTTTGTTTTTTAAAAATAATGAATTATTAAATTATTTAAAAATTATAAAACATTTTTAAAAATATATAATAAATATTATATGGTCTAAAATATTCTAAAATATTTATTTAAGATTTAATTGACATAAAATAAGAAAATATTTCACTCTATTAATATTGAAATATTTATTACCATAGTTAAAATGTAATAGAATATTTAAGTGATAAATTAAAATAATAGTATAATTTATTGGTAGATTATATTAAGACATTATCTAATCTAATATTATAAATTAGGATATTTTTAGGTTTTTTGATATGGTTTTATTTTATTATAAATTAATACTTTTGTAGATTCTTAAAGTGCCCCTCACCTTAATTATAAAAGGGAATCTCCTCCCGTACCTCTCAACATCACATTGAGACTTCAATATTGACCACACCCTAAAAACTTCTATTCTAAACTTCCATAGTTACATTATAGAGGTTATTGTCTTCTCAAAATACCAACTCTAGTGCCTTTAAGATGAGATTTAGAGGGAGAGCGTTGAAGAAGAGGTAATCTCATCTAATAATTATTTCAAATTATTTCTTATTCTAATTACTCTTCATGAGTTTTTTTCCATTATATAGTAATAAACAAGGTATAAGTTATATTATAATATTTTATTATGGTTATGAAACAACCATATTCTTCCTTCTATCCATCCTAGGAAAAATGAAATCATTATAGGTGTGTACGTACGACTTACCGTCTCCACGCCGTGATGTAATTTTTTTTCACTACCATCTTAATTGAATGGATATAATAATGGAAATAATATCTATATATGTTTATTATAATATGATATGGATTCTGGAATAAAATATATAGAATACACTTCAATACCATTTCACAATTATGGTAATGATATTATTTCTCGTGCGTACGTACGACCTATCATCTCCACGATGTGATGCAATTCCTTCTACATGATCTTTATTAAAGAATGATTATATAAATGAATTTAATGAGTAAATATGATATATATTATACTAATATAATTTTTTAAATTATATAACTATAACGTAAGAAGTGGAACTTATCTGATGAAACATGCATAAGAAAATAATGAAGTTAATATCTGATGGACAAGTAATAATGTTACTAACAAACAAATGATAATTTGATCATATATGATCAATATGATTCTAGAATAAGACAATTATATAGTTTAAATCATTATTAAAAAGGTTAGGATATAATAAAATGACATCATACCAAATTTAAGGGTTAATTTTTCAATCTCATTATTATCCGAGATTGATTATACGTAATTATTTATTGGGGTATATTTTTCATCCATGTCCATGTTTTCTCAAAAAAAATTCATAAATGATTACCATTCTCTTATAGATGTTTAAAGTAATTCTTAACCATTTAAACTTTTATTACATGGTTTTTATGGAACCTTTCTTTCATTTTCCATATTAGGCTTTTTTAGCAAAAGTACGAGAAGAGTGTTTTTTTATCTTATACAACATGAATGGATTTTTACGATTTCATAATGCCTTATTTCCATGAATCTTATCTCACAAATTTTCAAGGTTATTTTCAAAGAAATTTTTTTCTTTTAAAATTGCGTTGTGTTTTAATAAAATAATTTTTTTGAACAAGAAAGGATATTTCCTCAAGAATTAATTTCAAGTGTTATATCAAAATTATTTTCCATCGAAGATGGAATTATTTTATAGGGTCATGTTTGAAGTACAATATCCTAATTTTTCCTATGGTTTTATTATTTTCTTTATGTAATTTTATTTATGAAATACATTTTGTTTACATGGATTATATAATGATGGAATGATGTTTAATAAACCCATTTTATTCCTTGGGTTATACAATGATGAATTATTTATGTTTTTGGGGAACACATAAGAATGATTTCATTATGAGATGGGTGAGACATATTTATCCCTCCATTTCATTGGGTAAATTTATATATATCTCATAATATAGACATGAATGGAACAACAAGTAAATCTGGTTCAGTAATACAGAGCTAGAATGACATGTAAATTGAGTTTAGTAATACAGGGCTGAAATAGAAAGTAAACCCAGTTCAGTAAAGGAATTTTTGCACTATGATGGTCTCAGAAATAAGCCTTGTTTAATATGAGATTTATTTTATATGCTTATGTGTTTTCCAAAATTCAATGTTTTATTCCAATTGTATTTTCCACTGGCTCTTGTTCCATTATGATTTATGCCTTATGAACTACCAAGATTTATTTTATGACTTAAGATTTTGATATTTGTTATACATGGTATGATTTTAAAAAGTCATGTTCATGTTTTTACATACTTATGTTTATGTTTTGTTTGATATTTTCTATGTTTACCCTTACTGAGCATTTTATATCACCCCATTTTATCTTTATTTACCATAGGATATGAAGAAGAGTATTAAGTAAGATGTGTAAAATGGGGTTCTAGTTATGAAGGAAAAATCAAGAGATGATGTAGATGTTTTATGAACTAGTTGTTTATGTTTCCTAGTTCTTGAAGACACTAAAGTAATATGGCCTTTTGGAATCTCTTTGTGTCATGTATTAAGTATTCTATAAAAGTAATGTAATGTCCATGTATGTCAAGTTATGAGTCTTTACAACCTGAAAATCCAATTCCTAAACAAAAGATTCACAATCACCTCCTAGGAAAATTAAAGACACCCATATTCGATAGTAATTAATGTGATCTTTGTAATAAGTTAACCAATCCATATTGAACGTCAAATAAAATCTACTCATATTTATTATTGGTAAATACCACTTATTCCAATAACCACTCACTAAAATAGTGGATCTTTGAAATTTATCAATATTCTAAAATTTCTTCCATAAAGGAGTGTTGATGGTAGAGACCCCCATATGGCACTTCAATATTAACCCCAAATAACTGACTAGCTGAATTGAAATAAATGAGTGAAATACAATGAAAAAAAACATAATTTAAGATTTAATTGATTCCATAAGGATCATACCTCATACTATCGATGGCCTCTATTAAGGATATATTCTCTAATTCCTATATATATATGATACATTGAGACAACATTGTATGACACACAAAAGATTTAATAAAACAATTCTTTAATTTTAGTAAATTATTCATTTATAATAACCAATATATTATGATAATACATGATATTTTACTATATATTTAGTTTAGAGGAATAATTTTCGGTTTATAGTATAAAGATATTAAAACCATGATTTTTATGATAATATTGATATTGGATGATTTAATTTAATGCCTATAATCTAAACTATTTTTTTAATATTTTTTAGGTAAGGAAGCTGAGGTAGGCCATGAAGGAAATATAAAATCACATGGTCTATTGAAATTACTTGACAATACATTAGTCGTATAATGACACCTCATGTAGTACCTAGATGATGTGTTAGCTATGCTAATATACTCCCATGAAAGACCATCAGAAGGGATCAACCACTCTACAACTTCCCACAATCAAACCTTAGAGTACACTAACACCCAATAGACACTATGTTGAATAGTCATGGATACATCCCAACCTAATGTAACCTCAACTACCAATTTGACCTACCATTCACATACCAATATGTAATAAAAATCTAATGCAGAATACAATCACATCCCAACACAATCAATTTTCAAATTTTATATTTTTCAAAATTTCCTACTGTAAATTACAATGTAGTGTGAGGCATTACTAATGAAAACAAAACAGGAAACACACTCTATGTCTATGTAAATGGAGCCTCGGGGATTATCTTTAGTATTTTCCTAGGATTCAATGTTATTCTATGTTTCACTACGACATTACATCTTCTCAAAAATGTATTATTGTTCTCTTACCTGAGATTACATTCTTCCATTAATGTATCCCTACTTTCCACCATGAGAATAAATTTATAAGACAATTCTACTACTCCACTACTATATCTATAATCCTTCATGAATAATTCTCAAGGGAGATGAAGTTTAATCTTATCCTAGTCATCCGTGTATAGGTGATATATGTGGAACCCATGCATAACTCGTGGGACCATCAAAGATTTCCTATATGAATTACCTCACCAAATGAAGTAAACACTCAATGAATTGGACATGTGGAGGATGGTGCTGGAAAGAGAATAATTTAGGATCATGGGAATGAAAACCAATTCAAGTATAAGTCTTTGTGAAGAATAAATAATTTTGGTAGCAATACTTGTAGTCAAGAAGATCTGATTGAGTTATAAATATAAATAAGGACTTATGGAATAGGGGTTATGAGACTCTAAAATTTACATACCTCTAACCATTACAGAATTATTTTCCTTATTTAATTTATATTTTGTATCATGATCTTATTTTATAATTTTCGAGATCAATATATAGAGAACTAATCTCGATGCTAATCTAAGAGGGAATAAACCATAGAAGTAACATTGATTTTTGAATATCTGTTTCTACCTTTATTCTATTTTTGTTCCAAGTTAAAAGTATGTGTACTTAAATTGGATGGATTTTTAAATGGTTCTATTTTCCCAACATAAAACTTTTTATCTTAACTTGGTGAAGGATATTAATTCACTCAACTAAACCAAAATTAGATTAGGGTAAAATACCTAGAATAATTATGATAGGAATCCCTTGGTAGATCCCTAGAGGGTTTACTACATTTCCTACAAACTCTTCATTTTCAATTCATATATAATATCATCAAAATTAACTCCCCACTATTTAATATGATTTATAATATTTTAAGTATAAAACAAAAACAAATTTAGTAATGAGAACTCACTAACTGTGGTACCAAGACAATCTTAAAATATGACCTTATTTATCCACTCTGATATTCTAGGATAATTATAAATTCTTTGTTATTTGAGGACCATAATATCCCTAAAATAAATTTTTATCCATTTTGGGGAAGTCTAGGTGGTTTTATTAGTGTGTTTCTTGTTTTTTTCTGTCTTTTTATATTTTTTGTCAAACCTCTCCATGATAAAATACCAAGGAAATCTATATTATGCATCGAACTATCAATCCTAAGTGCATGAAAACACTGATTATGTATGGTGATATTAGTTATAGGAACTGAGAGATGAGATATATGATCTAAGGAATCAATTGAAAAATCTCACCAAAACATCCTAAGGATTACAGTTGGAGTATCAATTTGAACATTCTTATAAAGAAGAAAAACCCCCACTCATAGTTGGAGGAAAAACTAAAGAAAAAGTAAACCCATTGATATTTCTTCTCGAGGAAGTTAAAGAGGATGAACACCTACTTAAAAAACCTAAAACATCACCTATAGGAGGAACTATATAATATTTAAGAGATACAACTTGAGAAATTAAAGATATATGGTTTAATTTCAAATTTATTTTATTATAATTTCGTATATAATGAATTGAAAAATAAATTCCCCTATTATGAAATTATACACTCATTAGATCATTAGAGTATCTGAAATATTGAATTTAAATAATAAAAAAACACTCTGGAAGAGGTGGGATTTTTTAATGAAGAGATAAAGGCAACTAATGAGATATTTAAGGGAGAGTTATAGGAGGCGTTGCCTGAAGAGTATGGGTTTAATAATGAAATAAATGAGGGACATCCCATTACCAAAATTTCAATTATAAAATGATATTACTTGTAATATAATTAATTTTTTTTAAAATTATTACCATCTATGGATTAATAGGATAAAGCCATCGACAAAGTGTAAAATGTTGAAGAGGGAATGAATGATCAGTTGTGATTACCTACCAATATTGAATAGGGGGATGAAATAGAGATGGTACAACATGGATAATTATATAACAAGTATAATGGGGAAGAATAAATCCCTATGATTTATATAAACTAATCAGCAACCATCACCTGCTTTCAGAAAGAGAAAGATGGTGGCCCTTACTTCCACTAACCTCTACTATAGAAGTTACACTTCACTTAAAAGAGGGTGAAAAAATTAAATCTGAATAAAGTGTACCTCTATGAATATTATAATAAATTCCAACAAGATCCAACATAATGGTTTTGTTTAAATCAAATAAACCACACCCTCCATTTGATTGGGGATAACGAACAATACGACATTGAGGGAGGTAGTATACACTTAGTACCCACTTGGGGGTTAAACTGGGGATTCATTCTCTTTTATATTTCCTTTTATTTATTTATTTTTAATAAAATACTTATGTTCATTTTTATTCTTTAGGTATATAATAGGAATGAATAATGGGATTATGTTGATCTTCCACTACCCAATAGCTATGTTGTGTTTATCCATCTCACTATGCTCAACTGACCAAATTCCTTGATTATGCATGAACTAAAATGAAGTGTAGTATAATCTATGTGTGTGGGTGGGGTGGGTGGGGAATATCATAATCTATTATAGGGTTTTCATGTTTTATTTATAATTTTATTTTTTGAGTGTTTTTATTTAGAATTTGAGATAAACTTAGATCCATACTATTTTTTGCACTAGACATCAAACACTTTGATGGAATGAAATATATTTTGCGGAACAAAAGGGATATAATTTAATTGAAAAGGTTTTAAGTGAATTTTATTTTTATTTTTATTCACTAAAATTTTGAACTTGAAACAGGGTGAACCATTTTCTGTAAAGAAATAACACACTAGGGAAACATATTAAATGAAAATTATATAACTCATATAAACTAGAGTAAAATAGTAAATGGGATACAACTGAATGTTTTTGGAGTTAACAATGAAATAATATGAGTTTTTGTGAAAAATAAAATCTAATAATAATAGTTAATTCAATCTGAGAACTATTTCTTCCCACCCTTTCTTCTATTCTATGTTTATTACAATTGACATCAAGAGATTCCTACTATTGGGGATAACTTAGTTCTAGTTTATCCCAAATCACATTATAAATTGATTACACATACTTGGATTGAAATTTTTTTAATAAGTGACTTGTTAATAAAGTTAATATATATTTAAGGGAAATATAAAATCAAATGAAAATGGGTATAAGATATATAATATTATTACCTTCGTTTTATCCAAAAAGTTTGAACCTAAGCTGTAAGTGAGGAACTTGGGGGAGAAGTATTTAATAAGGCATTTTATATTAAAATAATGATTTTGTTAACTTATTTTCATTTAAAATTAATTTATTTAAAGTCTAATATGGGAGTAAGTTACATATTTTTTTATAAATTAGTGTGGGAGTGACTTCGGATATATTTACTTTCCTAGGCGTGTAAACAAATTTGTGTGGGAGAGTGATTCAACCAAAAATTTCAACACTTTTAGTATGTAATTTATTTATAATTACCCCACTATTATGATAATACATGGAAATTTTCTATACATCTATAATATATTAATTACTTGGTGTTCAATATGAAATTGACTTGAAACCATCATTCTAATGATAAAACTGATATTGTGTGATTTTGATGCCTTGACTATACTTTAAACTGAGTGCTTGATGTTTTGTAGGTGAAGGAAGCCAAGGTTGACCGTGAAGGAAATGGAGAATCATATGGGATATTAAAGGGACTTAACAATACATCAGTTATCCAATTACACTTAATGTAGTACCTTAATGTGTCATCAACCTTACCAACATACTTCTGAAGAAGAGAATCATAGGGAATTAACCACATAATGACATATCACACTCAGACCTAGGAGTATGCCAACACCTAGTAGATGCTACATGAACTATCCAGGTTCATGTACCTTCCCAACAGAAAACCAACTCATAACACCACAAGATATTCATATAAACAAGTAGCATCACAACCCAATGAAAAATATGCTCACATAATAATGTAATTACCATTTTGATGCTATATTTTTTGGGGAATTTATACCATAAATATTTTCATAGTTTAAGGAATGACCAACAAAACCTCAAAATAAGGCATATAAAATGTTCATGTAAATAAATCCTCAAGGACTAAATTAAACATTTCAATGAAATTATATATCAACCAATAAATTTATTCTCGATCTGAAACCCACGATTACATTATTCTATTAAGGCATCCTCACTATCCACTATAGGACTATGTTGGTAGGCCAACACTACTACCACTCCATTACTACCTCTAAAATCCTCCAAGATGAGTTCCCTAGTTTGATATAGGTCAATATCATCCTTGAAATCCATAAAGAGGTGATCTATGTGGCACATATACACAACCTCTGGGGGCCATAAAAGAGTCACTATATTCACGACATCACTAGATTGGGTAAAAAATCAATGAATGGACATGAATAGGCTGATGCTGGAAAGAGATGAAGTATCATGGGTGTATAAACCTATGATAGCTTGAGGGTTAGTGAAGTAAAAAGACATATGGAAATAATACATGAACATGGAGAGATATTATCAATATATAAATGTAAAATAGGACTTATAGAACATGGATTATAAGAATCCAAAATTTCTAGACCTGTGGACTTTATGATTTTTTTTATTTTGTTGCGTTTTCATTATGTATTATTATTATCCTTTACAATCATCTAACTTCATCCATGGAGAGTTAACCTCAGTGTTAATCTATGGGGGAATAAACCAGAGACGTTTCTTTGAGTTTTGAATATATAATTTTACCTTGATTATTTTTTATGAATTTAAGTGGTATTGAATTAAACTGATTGTACAATGTGATGGTCCTCCTTTCCCAACATACTACTCTTCTTCTTAACCAATTTTTATCTTTAAAAGCTTCACCTCACTATACTAACCTTTATATGATGGATTCAGAAGGCATATTGGGGAGTACTTTTATGATTTCTAGCCATGTACAGTGGATTTATTTCTTTTGTTATACCTAACCAAGGAGAGTTACTATGTCTTCATACACTCAATTAAGGTATAATAACTACCATTGTACTAGGATGAAAAGGATTCCAAACATTTGAGATCTATGTGATTTAGTTATTATAATAAATGATATTGTGGGGTTTTTTAACGAATGATACTAAGTCACTGGACTAAAAATGAATTTTATTTGTGTAAAATACTTAGAAGAACTATGATAATACACACATGGTAGATCCACTGAGGATTGAGGAAGAATCCAGATAAATTTTTAATTTTTTTCTTTCATATAGCATCTCATCAAAAAAACACCCACATAATTTTATATACATTCAATTATTTTAATTATAAATCCATAAAATAATGATGATAATAATAATATGTTGAGTGTGATACCAAGCGTTCCTTGGGAGATATCCTTGGTCAACCACTACACAGAAATAAGTGAACTTGAAATTGTTAGTGATTTGAGGATATTTATAGCCCTGACATCATACATTGATGAATTCAAAGGTATATCATATACAATAGGTTGGGAATATAATGAATTAAAATATATGATATTTCACTACTTCCGCAGCCTAATCATATTAATTATATGGCGATTTCATAAAACCATCATAAATGTTGTGATAAATTGAATCATATTATACAATTCATATAGTGTTTTAGATTGTTATAAATTGTAGTGGATCATTAATAGTTAAAAATTTAAAATATTATACTAATGTGTATTATGAATTATAATATTTCAGAAAATAAAACATTTGGTATAATCATTTCAATCAAAGGTTACAAGAGTTGTAAAAGAAAATATTTACCTGTACATTTATGAAATGTACAATTAAATGTATGGAGCTGGGGAAGCAACCCAAAAACCAATAAAAATGATGATTGTTATGATAATTTTAATACTATTTCTCAAGAAATCTATTGTATTATACTCTCTCCATCCTAAATATATCTTTAACCCTCATCCTTTTTAAATAGATATACTAACATATCATAGAAGGTTGAAGGGTCTTACCCAAACTGTTTGGGTGATTCAGTATAACCTAGGGATACACATCCAAGTGAACATTCAATTAGATATTCCTAGTGATCTTTATAAATCAATTATTTAATGAAAAAATAACAGTGATCTCTAGTGAAAGACACACGTTCTTCGGTTACAACAGTTGGCTTCATTTTCAGTGCATGGTGTTCTTATTATTTATGGTTTATAATGTTTTACACTATTTTGATTATTTGTTAATAAATTCTTAGAAACATAAAAATGGTGTTAGATCCATTACATGCATCTTTATTAAAAAAAATAATGTTTTAAAATGAATAGAATGTGTATTGTATATATTTCATATTGAAAATCACTAAAAATGATTAAAAATTTTCGTTGTGATTGGCCATATGATATGTGATATTGTAATATCTGATATAGTTTCACCCTATGATAAATGATATCATAGGTAGTTCTATAGTGAAATTTATTTATTTTTTCTTGTATCGTAGTGTATGATATTGGATATCATAGATGGAGATATAGTTTAATTTCTTCAGTTTTTTCATGTATTATAGTATAGGATTAGGGATGTCATGTTGTGATATCCTTTTCTTGAGAGACTTTAAGTTATATTTCTCAAACGATTTGAGGATTATTTCTTTTTTATAAAAGTATAGGGTTACTATATATCTCTCCAAGCATACTCATATAGAGATAAATGTTTTCAAATAATTTTAATCCTTTACAAAAAACATATCATGTACCTTATACAAAGGATTCATTTGGATATGTATGAATATAGTTGGATTTTAATTTGGGATAATAATGAAAGATATGAGTTGTGTAAAGAGTTACACATCAATATTTCTAGAACTTATTGATTTGTTGGATGGAATGTGATAATAATTCCCCTATAAAAATACTAAGTGTTAGAGTCCTTCTGAAGAAAAATCATGTTAATATTTTGATCATTAAACCTAATAGTTTTTGAAAAGTCATGGTGAAAAAGGATTATCCTGGGGTTTTTAAGGCCTAGAGTACAATAAAGGGAAACCATACAGGTTAGTACACATCATTAGACTAATCATGAGAGAAGAGGTTGTAGCTTATACAAAATTTCAAAAACCATGATGTAGAGGCTTCATAGTCATGCAGTAAGTTAGAAATTTTGTAGACTTTTGACAGGGAGATACCACATGGTTACTGCATGGTTAGTTAGACCGTGTGGAGTAATGATGCGAAGTGTGAAGTTCCAAATCGGGATCTAAGTATCATTGAGAGGGGGAGGGGGTGAATTAGTGATATATTTTTCTTTTTATGTTTCCTTCTTTTTGAAACAACCATCACCTCTTGTTAAAGAATTTCTTCTCTAATGAACACACACAAACACATGAACACATGATTTACAAGGTTCACTACTCATCAAGAGTAGCTACGTCCTTGGTATGGTACAAAAATAATCCAGTACCACACAATCCACTATAAAACAATCCTTTGATGTGGAATAAATCGAGTAGGCTATACCCTTACACTCGTGTAGCACTTGTAAAACAATCCTCAAGTGTGTGTTCACCTTCTTAAAACAAATAGGGAATTACAGTATCTCAGTGCTTCTTTGCATTTGAACAAGTTTTTTCTCTGAAGTACAAATCTTCACTTTCTTACCCAGAAGCCGGTAAGAACTATCTTAAGCACAACCGAATACATGGGAAGACCTAAAATATTTAGCGCACCCTTATAGTTGTCTTGCGTGTAACTTTTATTCCAGGCGTGAAAGATTTAACTTTTGTCGTGAAACACCTCTTGCACGCAACTTCAATCTTCCACGCAACTCTCTTCTTACACACAACTTCTCTTTTTTGCATGCAACTCATTTTCTTTCACGAACTCTCCTTTTCTTAATATTTTTCCACATCTTAGATCTTGGGATTTATTTAAGTGTTGATCATTAATTATGTGAAGGTTTTAACTATAATTTATAGACCACTTTGACCCCTGCGTGCAAAAACCCCGATCCGTCACAGAAGACCCTGACGCGTCATGCAAAACACCGATTGACATAGCCTTTGGCAGAAATGCTTATTTCACACCATCCTCATCTTTCGCACACCTCTAAAATCTTCTGCATGCTTCATTACTTTGCCATTTTCTGAAGTTTGGATCATAAATTATACATGGTGTGAAATACCCTATTTTACATCACCTTTGGTGCACAAGTTTCTTTTGTGCCAACCTCTTATTTCACGCCAATTCTATAATATTTCATGCAACCTAATCTTTTGTGCAAATTATAAAAACATTCATGAAACCTCCTTTTTTGCACCAATTATTCAATCTTTCACGCAACATTTTTTCGCGCACTTCTTGCGTTTTCCAAAAAAACCTGTCTTTATCTCCCGATTTTTAGGCCCTAAAATTTGGTAAACACTAGAAAATAGTGACACCTTAAACTATTCTTTTCTGCCACCTCCAGATTGTCCATTCATTTCTAATTTCTCTATTAACTGCATCCCATATCCATTCTTCAGCTTTTATCATGAAATCCACCATCGTGATGTGTAGCCTTTGAAAGTACAACTTTAGCATCGTCAGAGTTTCAATGTAAAGTACTGAAACTTCACTATCTTCCAGCTGAATCATTATTTCCAATCAAAACTTCATATGACTAGAATAACCTTTACTCCCCCTTCCATTATAAGACTTGCATTAGAAGTTCACAAAACTTATGATATTTGTTAAATACCAATCAGAAAAGCATCGTCTGATTTTCAAGTCCTTTACAAAGTGAATTGATTTCTCTTATTTGAAAACAAAAAAACAACACTCTGTAATAGAAAAATCTTCTAACTACCTTATCCATACAACTTGGTGCCAATAATGTGACCCTTGGAGACAGTGAGCAATGCACAATTTTTGCATGGTTTGGGAAACTGTGTGTTAAACAGTGAGAGCTTGTTGGTTGTTTTTTAATTTTAATTAAAATTAAAATTTCCTTTTAAACCCATTTTGGGATTTCCTTCAATTGAACAACAACCCTCACTGTAGAGATCTCCATTTTCTCACCTAAGTTAGTATTTTATCGTATTTCTCCATATGATCTCTGTTTTGACCGTGGATTGTCTTATCAGATCTATATCAGTAAGGACTGAATTCATTTTTATCCATTATTGTTTCTTTGGAACAATGATTGCGCTATTTTATTTTAGGCCTATATGCCATAATTTTCAATTCTTCATATGTTCTTTAGATTTCTCGTAAACCTAGATAAAACATGACTTGATACTATAAAAGCACTCAAATACCAAGCCAAAATTGGGGGTCAATGATTTTATTTGCCTTTTCTAGGAATTTTGTGCATTCAGCCTATACGCCGCCCATCTGACTTTCTGGTGTGACCCTATTTTTGATCAAGATACCTAAAATAGTATTTTTTGGATCTAGTGAGGATGCCTAAGGGTTATTTTTAGGTGTGTTAATACCCATTGCTTGACTGACGGTCACCCGTGGGGTGCACCTTAAGGAAATAATCTGTTTATGTCTATTTAAACCACCAAAGCGGTGTGTGATTGTGATTTTTTATTTAAAATTATGTCGTTAATGAATAAATGGAATTGAATAGATTTCCTAGGAGGTGTATTGCCTCAAAGATTTGGGAAATCTTGTTATTCCATGCTCTTTTAATTAGATGGATTTGATAAATGGATAATGTGGGAGGGTAGGCCTCTGTAATTGTGAATGATAAATGGAATGTATGAGCAGGTATACTCAGGTATTTTTCTTGATTATGTGAGTGGGAATAATCACATGGGGTTAATTTTTTAAATTTTATGAATTGAATGTATGTTTTGATAGATGCCATGGATTTATCTGTATGGATCTAGAATGTAGTAGTGGAATCCTTAGGTTGAATTTTCCCCTTGGGTCTTGCATCCATGGGATGCCATAAGCCTTTCTACCCCATGGATCCAACTTTCTTGAACTCATGTAGGACATGTTGGCAAACATTCTACTAGGAATCCAAATAGCTACTAGACTGAGTTTCCACTGGGACGCCCATGGGACTTGATGTAGATTCCTTGTAAAAATTCATTATATCCATCCATTCTTGGTCTAGACTTATTACATGGATTCCTGAGTACCTGACACTTGGGATCCAAACCTTGGGGTCTACACTTCACTATATGGCATGGATGTTGGATTCTACACTTCTTTATTTGATGTGTCCATGGGTTATTTGATAGGTATGGTTGTACGACGAGGTTGTTAAACTTTTTTTACTTATTAATAGCTACTTTGTTAGGATATGACTCTATTGGAGGCATCTTTGAGGGGTTTTTGGGTTTTACAATTGCAGTAGACTTATTCCATGGCTATACAGACTTTTACATTACTACGTTACATAAACTTTCTAGCACTTTTCATATTTCTGTTATAAATGTATAGACCTCTAGGTGGTTACCTTCTAGGATGTTTATCTCACAATCTGCTATGGCCTTATTATGAACCCAAAAAAATTATATTGTCATAGGTGATGATATGGGAAATCACCCTAGTATAGTTTGTTGACTCTGGTTTTGGAGAAGGGGAGTATAAGACCAATATGAGGCTTGCGATGCTACTGAGATAAAGTTTTTCCTTTTTTTATTTTGAGAAATATATATGGGATTTTATTTCCCCATATTTCTTTAGATTCTTTCTAGATACATGTATCATCTGTACCATTCTATATATGGGACACTTCTAGTTATTTATATGAATTTCTATTTTTCTTGTTCTATTTACCTCATTTGACTATAGTTTATTTCACTTCCACTATGTGATTTATTTGGAATCCAATGTGATACTCTAGTAATGAGGGAATAGTCTCCCCAATAACTCACTTAGGCCCTCATTTCTATTCATCAGCCTATGGAATTTTGGTAGATTCACATGATTCCTTGTAGCCAACTAGGTTTGGAGCACAGTTTCGGGTAACATCCTAGTCTATGATGTTACAAAGTGGTATCAGAGGAGTATTTTTTAGTTTCCTTAATTGGTGACAATTGATAGGGATAAAAGGAACTAGAGTTTTTTATTAATATTTTCTCGAGAGTAGATGCCCTGTGTACAGGTAAAATCAAAATTTCCTCGAATGGACTTGTTATCATTTGGATTTTGACTATTATAGTTTCTTTGATTTAACCACTGGGTGACACACATGATTTATGCTCTTACTATTGATGAAACTGTGGGCTCTATTTCTGTTTCAACCAGATGAGATGGGGGTGTTCCATTTCATGCATCATATAGTAACTTGTTAGAAATCACATACCATGTATTATGCCATGCCATCTAGGTTTCATTACTTATTGCATGTTGGTGTGATAGTTTATATGATAGATATTCCTTCTATTGTGATAGTTTTGGTGTAGTGGATAGAGAAATGATATTGTATTTTAATTCACAAGGTGTATGGGCCCCTATGGATTGGGAAGTGATACACCAAAGAAATGATTATTCTAAAATGAACATGATATATCTCTGTGTTTGAATGAGAACCATGTTTTGGGTTCATTAGGTGTTATGGGCCCTCATGGATCTAGAATTGGTAAACCCTTGGTGAAATTTTATGGAGAACTAAATGTGAAAATGGAATGGAAACATGAAATAATGGATAGAGACTTGACCTAGACCTGACTATTGAGTGGGAAAAAGGAATAGTTTATAGTGGTTCATTGGATGATCCTTAGACATCCCTAGATTGAGAAGCAGTCTATGTGTTGACTTGGATTCAAGGAGGTTTTTGACCTTTCACACACTTTTAAGCTATGTGCCTTGATGTTGTTCTCCTCTAAGACGTGCATTGGAATTATAGGGATATCTCTCCATGACAACCTCTACTAGTATGTTGTGAAAAAGGTGATGACCATAATCCGGAGATGGTGGGCCATAGACTACCAATTGATCATCCTGTAGTGCCAGCTATGGAACTAGAAATTGTTCTAGAAATGGGTGATGAGGCATAGTTTCACAAGGTGTTCTTTCAATATATACAGACCTTCTAGGGAGCACTACAACCTACTTTGTCTATGGGTGAGCTAACATTGGTGTTCTGGCACCAACATCCTCCCATGTTTTTAGGGGAATGGATGTACACATGATGCATAGATATGTCTTGAAGCCATGTAAGAAAGTTTTGAGCATCTGGGGATGCCTCATGAGTGGAGGGCCAGTCTTGAGACTTATATGATATGTGGAGCAGTGAAACACTAGTGTGGAATTTTGAACTAGGATGATGGTTTGTGATATATGGGATGGGATGATTTTCAGTCCTACATATATGACTAATTTTACCCTGAAACTCTACGAGCACTAGGGGATAGTGAGTTCATGAATATGGATTATAAAGGGATGAAGATTATGGAATACTCGACCTGATTTATAGAGATGCAACATTTTGCGTCGATGTGTCTTACTGATGGGTTGTCAAGAGAGAGATTATTCAAGGAATGTGTTGAAAATGCTGTCAAGTATCAGGTCAAAATGTTTAGATTGACTTATATCATTGATATTGTGAATCATAAAATAATCATAGAGAAAAAATGATGGAATATGGGGGTATATAACATGGAAGTGCTGGTTCTTTCCCTACTGGATCTATGTCTTCAGGTAGGAAGCACCATTTTAAGGCTTCCCGCAACTTGTGTTCCATTCGGGCTATGGGAGAATCCAAATTGCTGTTTTTTAATCAATGTGGTCAGTTTAGACACAAGTATAATAAATGAGACCGTGACCTAGTCGAGTGATGAGATTGCGGCAGGATAGGGCAAATACAGTGGTTTTGAAGGACCTTCCCTTCAGTTGTGAGTGGTAGGGGTCAGCTTCAACATCGGGTTTAGGAGTAGGTTATTCATCTTTGTTTTAGGCTAGGAGATAGAGTAATTTAGAGAATTTAGACAAAGACAATGGTGTTCATATACTTGGTAGAAAGACAACATGTTCTCAGAGACAGTATGGTCGACCAACTCAGGGTAGCCAGGAATTGTCATAGGGCCCTGATACAAGCTAGACTTATGATGTGTAACAAAACCAGTAGGAGAAGATCCCAAATCATTTACAGTGAGAGGTACTATCTTATTAGATTATAGTATCACATATACTCTTTTCAATATATGTTTTTCTTATAGTTTTATATATCTGTGTGTGGTTAAAATCCTTGGGCTTGTGGTTTTTTTGAAGGCGTTATGACGCTAGATACACCATTGAGAATTAGAACGAGTGTTGTGCGCAAGTGTATGGAGTGTCCCCTTAAGGTGAGAGGACACCGGTTCATTTAGAATCTTTATTTCCTAAAGATGGTAGGGTTGGACTTCATTCTCAAGATTCTATCTAGTAGATTATCGAGTGTACATTGACTGCTATTGTAGGAGGGTGAATTTCACATCACTAGAGCATGAATTGTTTACTTACAATGGAGAATGGGATGTATAGGCGATCCGAGCTACACCCCAATATCACTGGCTAGGCGGGATAACAATCCACATTGCAAGATTGTTTCAAGATGATCAGTGAGTGAGTCAGGAATAATTTCCTCTGGTGGTTGAGCACTTCAGGGATGTATTTCCCGATGACTTTTCTAGGTTACCTCCTGAGATAGAGTTGGATTTATCCCTAAACCAAGGTCTAGGAGATGTAACACTATCCATTCCTCCTTATAAGATGGATACAATGTAGTTCTAGGATATCAAGAGGTGGCTAGGGGATTTGGGGGTGAAGGGGTTTACAAGACCCATAAATTCTCCATGGGGTTCACTAGTACTTTTTACAAAAAGACGGATGGTAACCTTAGGTTATGCGTGGAATATTGGAAACTGAACCATCTGATGGTTAAAACTAATATTCCTTACTATGAATCGATGATCTGTTTGATCATCTTTAAGGAGATCAAGTTTCCTCAAAGATAAACTTGAGGTTAGGATATCACCAGGTGCATGTCCTCCCTGAAGAAATACCTTGTACTACCTTTTGTAGAAGGTTTGGGTTATACGAGTATCTGGTTTTTCCGTTTAGTCTCACAAACATGCCAATGGTTTTCAGGGTGATGATGAACCAGGTGTTCCATCCTTACTTGGATTTTTTGTGGTGGTTTTCATGGATGATATCTTGGTATATTCTCACAATCGACATGAACATTCCAAAAATCTTGAGATCATTTTGAATACAATGAGAGAGTATTAGTTATATGCTAATATCACGAAGTTCAACTTTTGGATCGATTATATTAATAACCTGGGTCACATCATCTCAACGACTTAAGCATCAATAGACCGAGAGAAGGTGAGAGATGTAGTTTCCTAGGAGCTTCCCAAGATAGTTTTTTAATATGTAGAGTTTCTTAGGGATAACTTGTTACTATAAGAATTTCATACATGAATTTTCACACTTATTAGCACCATTGAAGAGATTTACTAAGAAAGGTGAGAAATTTGTACGGTTAGATTCTTATGAGATATCCTTTCAGAAGATAAAAGGGATATTGTCATCATCCCCAGTATTGATACTGCTAGAGCAGGGTCAGAGCTATATTGTTAATTACGATGCATCAGGTATTGGGCTGGGAGAAATGATTATACTGGGGAATAGAGTCATGGAATACGGGTCTTTTCTACTAAGGCCACACAAGATGAATTACCCTCTGCATGATCTCGAGTTAGATGAAGTTGTTCATGCTTTGTGCTATTAGAGACACTATTTAATGGGAGAGTCTTTTGTGGTGTACATAGACTAGAAAATACTTAAGTACATATTTACACATTATGATCTAAATAAGAGGTAGTAATGGTGGGTGGAGTACCTACAATCCTTTGACTTTGAGCTGGCATTTTTGTTTAGTAAAGGCAATAAGGTGGCTGATACACTGAGCATGAGGACTCATATAAAAGTAGTATAGTAGGCCAGTAGCGAGTGGAAGCTTATGTCGTTTTTCCCTAAGATGCATCTGGAGGTGCACGGAAGGTGAGTGAATAATTTTATATCATCTTAATCTATGACCCCTACCATACTAGAATGAGTTAGGATGAGGTAACTATCAGATTCATATGGTCTAGTTATATTAGAGTGTTTGGTAGGTGTAGAACCTCCTCCTGGTTATACAGTGGGTGAGGATGAGATCTTTCATATGCATGGATGCATTTGGGTTCCAATGGATATACGTGTGGAGTTGATGTGACAGTTTCATGATTCATCTTGGGAAGTTCACCCTAGAGCCACCAATATGTACCCTAAATTGTGCCATAAGTACTGACGACCATGTATGAAGAAATAAGTATCAGGTTTTGTTACAAGGTGTTCCACCTGTCAATAGTTGAAGGAAGAATATCAGCGACCAACCGAGATTTTACAATAGTTAACTATTCGAGAGTGGAAATGGGATGATGTAATGATGGATTTAGTGATTGGTTTATCAAGGTCTCCTTAATGTATTGATTCTATTTGGGTTGTTTTTGACAAATTTATAAAGGTCACCCATTTCTTTCTGACCATAGATACCTTCCGCATTGATGAGATTAGAAATATTCTTATCAGAGAGGTGGTACGACTACATTGGGTACCTCGTTCAATCATTTTGGATAGCGATTCCCTCTTTAAATATCGTTTCTGGTATAATTTTTAGAGGGAGATGGGTATATAGGTGCTTCTATGAATAACTTATCACCCTTAGACTGATGAAAAATTATGGTGTATGATACAGGTGATGGAGGTCATACTGCAAGCATGCATTCTAGATTTTGGGGACTCTTGGGAGAGGCATATTCCCTTGGTTGAGTTCTCCTAAAATAATTTTTATCAGGAAAATATATAGATGGAACCTTATGGGTATTTATATAGTAGTCCATGCCATTCTCACTTATGCTGGTTAGAGGATAGTGAGTCAGCTTTACTTGGACCATGTCTCATACAGGAGACCTATGAGTAGGTCCATTTGATTGAAAAGTGGATAACTATAGAACAATATCATTATAAATATTATGCCAATCACCATAGATGAACTCTAGAGTTTGATGTTGGGGATCTTGATTTCATGCAGGTTTCACTAAGGTTGATACACAAGAGTATTAGGAGACAGGGTAAAAATAAACCATGATATGTCGAAATGTTTGAGATTTTGTTCAGTTTTCAATTGGTTGTTGTTACCTCAGAGGTACCAATCCATGCAAGAATTCTTCCACATATCTCATCTGTGCTATTATCATTCAAAACCATCACATGTTTTTTTTATCCCAAGGAGCTTGACCTTTAGGTTTATGTATCCTTTGAGGAGAATCCGATTTGTATCATTGATAGGAGAATGAAGTTTCTTCCAGGTTGTCCAATACCTCTAGTATAGGTTCTATGGAATCAAAACCTGTTATAGGATGATACTTTGGAGCGGAAGGCTGACATACATTCTCAATGGACCGAGTTTTTCTCAGATGAATCATGACCACCCTTCAAAGAGTAATTTCTAGATGAATTACAACAACTGGGAAGATTATAAGAACCAAGGTTTTTGTATAAGGTATGGATCCTTTTATTTTTAGTTTAAATGATTTTTTATGGCCTTACATATATTACACTATTTATCACAGGTGGTTTGGAGGTGTATGGAGTTCGTTCTAAGTTCTTAACAGTGTTTTAGGGGGTGTTTAAGGCTTGGGGCATGGTTATGAAAAACTATTTAGGGTAGGACAGATAGATAAACTAAAAGTGTGAGAGGACGTAGTAGCTTCCGTATGGTTTTGGAAATAGTTTGGTAGATCCCACATGGCTACGTGGTAAGTCTGAAGTTTTGAAGAATTTCAATAGAGAGATAGCACATGGTTACCACAAGGTTAGTCGGACTATGCGAAGTAACCATGCAATTTTCCCCTTAGAGACAGTAAGTTGTGCATGGTTTCCATACGGTTTGGTAAACTGTGGGGGTAAACCCTATGATCTTTCTAGGTGTTTCTTTAATTTTTTATTAAAAGTAAAATTTCTGTTTAAACCTATTTTGGGTTTTCCTTTAATCGAACATTATCCTCACTATGGAGCTATCCCTTTTATCACATAATCTAGGCTTTGATCCCATTTCACCTTCCAATCTCTATTTCTACCATGGATCATCTCATTAGATCCATATCAGTAAGGCCTACATTTGTTTTTATCCATTATTGTTTCTTAGGAAAAATGATTACACTATTTTATTTTAGGCTCATATTCCCTAATTTTTCATTTTTCTTTCATTCTTTAGATTTCTCCTAAACCTGGATGAATCATGACTTGATACTGGATGATATATCTACTATCGACCTGAGGTAGGTGGTCTATGCCTTTTTTTTAAATTTTATAGTAATTTTCGGGTGTTCATCTTATATTTTTACCATTGGAATTTCCAACAAGACCCTGTTTTTGAGCGAGAAACCTATAATAGGCTTAGTAGGACATAGTGAGGATGCCTGTAGGTTCTGTTTAGGTGCGTTGACACCCATTTCTTGATTCAAGGTCACCTGTGGGGTGGGACATAAAAAATAAACTATTTATTCCATTTTAAATAACCCAAGGGATGTGTGCTTGTGTTTTCTTAGTTAATGGAATCTTGTTAATGCATAAATATAATTTAATAGCATTCCTAAGAGATTTACTACCTTCTAGCTTTGTGAAATTTTATTATGACATGACTTTTTGATTATATGGGTTTGATAAAAGGATAATGTGGGAGGGTGGGCCCATGTGATTTTGAATGGTAAATGGAATGTATTAGTGAGTATACTCATGTCATGTGTTTGATTATGTGAGTGGGTATACTCACATGGGTTTAATTGTTTAAATTTTATGAATTGAATGTATGGTTTCATATATGCCATGGACTTCTCTCCATGGATATGGAATGAATTAGTGGATTCCTTGGCTTGACTCTACCCCTTGGGTCTTGATTCCATGGGTTTCCTCAGTATTTGCTACCCCATTGATCCATATTGCTTGGACTCATGTAGGAAATTTCAGTACACATGCTCCTAGGATTCCAAACAGTTCCAAGACTGAGTTTCCAATGGGATGCCCATGGGACTTGATGTGGATACCTTATACAAGTTATTTGGATTCAAACCTTCATGGCCTAGATTTATTACATGTATTCTATGGTACATGATAATTTATACTAGGCCCTCATTGTCTATAGTTTACTATACAATGTGGCAGTTGGATTCTAAACTTCTTGATACGGTGAGGCCATGGGTTATTTGATAGGGATAGTTGTAAGGTGAGGTCATGAGACTTGTTTTACTTGATAATAGATTCCTTGTTAGGATTTGACTATGTTACAGGTATCATTGAGGGTCTTTTGGGTTTTATGATTATAGTAGACGTATTCTATGGGAATGCAAACTTTTAAATTAATTATTTACTTACACTTGCTAGAAATTTGCATATTACTATTAGAACTGTACAGAACTATTGGAGGTTACCTACTGGGATTTTTATCTCACACCATGTTTTGGCCTCCTCAAGGACCCAAATAGATTATATGGTTGTTAGTGATGATAGGGGAAAGTGCCCTGGTATAAGTTGTTGACTGTGGATTTGGAGAAGGGGAGCATAGGACCAATATGAGGCTTGTGATGCTACTATGATATATTTGTGACCTTTTTTTCTTTTTGAGATATTTTTATTGAATTTTATTTCCATGTACTACTATGGATGATTTATAGATACATGAATCACTTGAGCTATTCTGTATATGAGACACTTCTAGTTATTGATATGCATTTATGTCTTGCTTATTCTGTTTACCTCATTTGACTACTATTTATTTCACTTCTTCAATTTGTTCTATTTGAATTTCACTTTGATACTCTGGTAATGAGGGAATATTCTCCCCACTAACTCACTTAGGCCCTCTCTTATATACAACATCCTCTGGCATTTGGGAAGATAAACTTGAGGCCATTTTTCTAACCAGGTTCAGAGCACCGTTTTGGGTGGCATCCGTGTCCGAGACGTTACATTATTAGAACACTAAAGATGGATCTACATAGTAAAATATAGATCTTGTCACACTAATGGATATGATTAATATAAAATGGGTATTATTATTAGTGGGAGAACATTTAATTAAATTACTTATTAAATGAAATAAAAACATTATAATCATCTGATAAAAAGATTCTATTATCGATATAATGGAATCAAAATCATATTCAAGATTAACTATTAGATATATATTAGTGAAGGAAAATATTATTGAAATTAGTTTCTAAAAAAGTTACTAAATCTTAGGAATAGATCTTATGTAAGAAGGAAAGTTCTATGTGCTAGATAAACCTATTAATTTAAAAAAAACTAGTGTAACTATTCAATAAATTGACATAGATATTTATACTAAGAATCTAAAGGATTCTATATAAGTCTATACTCTCATTTTGGAGACCATGAAACCCATGTTTTCAAAATCAACATGAAAATATGGGTGCATAAAAGATAATAGATGATATGAAAAGGCACTATCAAGAAAAAACAAGTCATGGGAATTTTGAATCGTCAAAGGCTCTCTTTCAGTGAAATACGGAAGATGGTACATTAGTCTCTACACATGAAATTAATATGATTGGGTGTATCAATAACTTGGATATACTAGGAAAACCTCATAGGCTTGATTTTTCCACAAACATCATTTTACAATCACTTCCATAAAGGTTTCAAAAGTTTGTGAATTAAAACATGAATGTGTTCAATTTTTTACCCTATCTTGATAATATGCTGAGGATTTCTGATCAGGACATGGAAGGTCCATTATCAAGTTATACGATTATGGTGTAGAAAAAAGGAATTTTTTCAATAAAAGAAAAATAATACAGGTATTAGAGGTTCCACATAAAATTTTCAACTAAAAAAGGCATGGTCACCACTTTCATTGTGGAAAAACTAGTCATTGAATAAGGAACTATCTAAATCACTTGAGGGGTTATAATAAACTCAATCAAGAGTCCACATCTGGTGTCATTTTTATAGATTTTTTTTTATATTTTCAAAGGGTATATGATACCAAATATATATTTTACAAGAGTTTTAAATATACATAAGTTTAAAATTGATGAATGATTTAAGAGTAGTTCTTAAAGTATGCATTTAATTAAGGGATCAAGGGGTTGTAATATCTAGGTTTAGGATGAGGTGTATTACTTAAAGATCAATTGGATCAAAATAATGATTATGTTATTTTAATCTTGTTTACTTATTATATTAAAAGAATTGTTATTTTAAGAAATGTTTTGTTATCAATAAATGAGGTAATTTTTTTATACACATTATTTTGAATGATACAAATATATATAATGTATAAAAGGAAAAATGTATTATTTTGGAATAACAATCCAAACACATAGAATACCATATATGATATGGAAAAAATATTTTATTTTTATATTCCCACTAATATAAATAAGATTTATTTCTTAATATAATGAATTTCATGTTTCATAGTATGATATTTTTGAAATAATACAGTTTATAAGAAGCTAGTGGGAGTATGTTTGTATTATGATATGTTCAAAGTTAAAAAATAAATGATTATACTGACCAAAAATTAAATTGAAAGTCACATCCAATAATATTTTTATCGAATGAGATCCAATAATGATGTTTCTAATAAACTTAGAAAAAAATCTAAGTAGAAAAAAAGAGTTATTTACATCATATCATTTCATTTTATGAAGTTAAGGACTTTGAATATGATTTTAAAATATTTAAACATTGGAAATATGATTTATAAGTCTCAACATTATTCAAAATAGTTTTCTTAATAGATTCTATAACTAAAGTATTTAGTTAGAGGGTTTTATTATATGTTAATATAGAGATGTGTAGGAATTACATAGATAATTAATGTGTTTGAAAAGCGTAAAATTATAGAAAACATAAGGATAATCTGTTTTCCATCATATTTTATATGATAACGAATGTTCTTCTATATGTTTTCATTGTTATTCTTAAAAGAGTTTATTATTAGAAAATGTATCTTTTTATATAAAAGGTACTCTCTACATTATCAATATTTCAAGTTGGTATATATATTATGTGAAGTGACATGGTAATTAACCTCTCAAAGTATGAATTTGAGTTATCCCTAATAAGTGATCATAATTAAGTATTAGAGGTTATGAAGAAATGTTAAGGTTATAGTGATAAAATTTATAATATTAGAAAAAAATATTCCCATGAGGTACATAATGTTTTTTTTGCACCAGTTGACCTGCAAAGTCCATCACATAGAGTGTCATACACTATGTGTTTAGTATACGGGGGTTCATGTTTCATTTTTAATCCCTATACATGTGTTTGATGAGATACATAGTATGATAACCTTCATAATTTTATACTTTTATTGAAAAAGTTTAGGCTTAAATAATTATGGGTGTTTGGGTATGTTACTTATCATTTGATATGTTGGAACTTAACTAAGATGGGACTTATCTTCTCATATAATGTGTATAAGATCTAGACCCTTGATTCAGATAGACTGAGGAAATGTATGGTCATACTTATAAGATACATATTATATGTCTATCTACTTGGGTGAGGGGAACATGATGTATTCATCTTCTTAGAATAATGACATGTGATATATTCATAGAGTTTTCAAGTCTTTACTCAAAGAATAAAGATCACATGAGGAGGATATATTATATTGACATACTCCATTTACAATGGTCACTCAATGTTTTATAAAAATAGATTATTTGCTTATAAATTCTTGTAACTTATTCATTTGGACAATACAAGCATAGAGATACATGTGTTTGATAGAGATCATACCATATCACCTTGTAAATTGAGTAGAATTGATGATTTGATAGAGTATTATATTTACTCACATTTATATTTTTAGGAATTTGTATTTATTATTTCACAATAAAGGATCATGGGATCACACTTTTTATTTTAAATTAAAAGGTATTGAGTATTTTCAAAACATAGAGAGTTTCTATAAAGTGTTTTAGAGTTTATAAAAAATGTTTTTTGGATGGGTATTTACAAGTTATTTCATATGACATGATACATGGTGAACATAATGATGGATTTACAAAATGTTTATTGAAGACATCCAAATGTATTCATTGATATGGTTTCACAATTTATTGTATATGATACAATATAAGGTGAAATGAAACAATGTCTATAAGGATTTAGTGAAAGTTGGATATTGATTTAGATATGCCATAAATCTTATATGCATGTAATGAATTGAGACTATATCATATGGTATGATATATATATTTATGTCATATGGTATGAGATTCATGAAATATATGGCATATAATATTCCATGGGTTGGGTATATCATAAAGAAAAATAAATGATATTTCACTATTGACACAACCTAATCATATTTATGATATGGATATATCATAAAACCATCATTAATGTTTTAATTAATTGAATTGTATCATAAAATTAATAGTGTTTATGAATGACATAAAAGGAAGTGGAATGATAAGAGTTAAATTTTTAAAATCAAACATCAATGGATATCATGAATTTCAACATTTCATAAGATAAAACATTGGGGATAATCATATTGGTCAATGATTATAAGAGTTATAACCAATAATATTTAGTGGTATATTTATGAAACATATGAGTAAATGCATGAGGCCCATGAATCATTCATGAATCCTTTATAAAGAAAGTTTTTCCATGATAATTTTTAGAGTTTTCCTCAAGTAATCTACTAACCGATGCTCCCTCCCTCCCAAAGCTCTCTTCCCTTTTCATCCTTTGGAACTTGAGATACTAGCATATCACGGAAGATAGGAGGGTTGAAAAAAACTAGTTTGGGTGATTTGGTATGATTTATGGATACAACTCTGAGGGAAGAGTCTATTGTTTGTTTCTAACGATCTTCATCAAGCCTAGATTGAAATAAGAAATTACAATGATCTCTATTTAAAGGTATGCATTATTAATGTATAGTAGTTTGTTTTAGTTTAATTGCATTGTTTTTTTTGGGATTTATCATTTTTAATGTTTTTTTCTATATTGATTAAGTGGTAATCAATCCATATAAATCTAACACCCTTAATACAATCAGGTAGTTCTTGCGCAAATGAAAAATTTGACCTAAAATATCTCCTTGGTCCTAGAATCCAGCAATATAACCACCCTCTAGAATCCTATTTTTATATTACCCCTAACCTTATATGCCACATCCATTTATATTTCCTAATTAACTAAAAGAACATAATTAATACTTTGAGGTAAACCCATAAACTAAGATCTTGATACTTGTGTCTCTCTTTAATCCATTTTTTATTTTAAAATATCCACTTTAATGTTTAGTGTGAACTAATTATAATAATGATCAAAATAATAACTAGAAAATATATAAACAAAAACCAATAAAGTATAAAATCAAAACAAACTAGGCATTAAAATCCATCCTAATGAAAAAGGAATACCATAATTTTCATGGAAAATTAACCACCAAAAAATAAATATTTTCAAGCTTGGAATGTTAATGAAAATATGTGAAACCTAAATCCTTATATTTCTTAAACTAAGGTAACCTTGGAACCTATACACACCCATCGATCGAGGACACTATTCTTTTCAGTTTAAAACTCTAGTATCACTACTAATTAAACCAAAATCCATTGTATCCCCACCATCATTGAAAAATTTCACAATAAACCTATATCTAAAAGTATAAACCCCACACTATATATGTAATATAACTACAATAATCACCAACGAAATCCAATAAAAATATAAGGAAACACCCAAACTAGATAAACTATCATGTCAGAGAAGACTATGTTCACCAAGGACTTCATCGCCACCCCTGATAACCCTTGAAGAGATGAAAAAAATATCACTAATGCTAGAGAAAGATCACCAACATCAGTTATTCTAAAATCAATTAATTAATACTAAGACAAAAATCAAATAAACATACTAAAGAAGCACCAAAACCAAGGGAAATCAACAGAACTTGAAAAAAGATACATTAAACTTGAATAAACACACTAAAACTATTGTCGAATGCTATCACCGCATAATCCAAAATCATCTAAAACACCACCAAACATGAAAAATAACGGGGTCTTTCATGTTGGGTAATATAGAGAGAGAAGGATATGAAGTAAAATTAACACAGTAAAGAGGATCCATAAAACTAGAGAGGACCACACATAGTAAAAGGGGAGATGAAGCCGATGCATATCTTTCTCGCTATAACTTACATTGAAAACATACACCATAATATACCAAAAACATTGTAAAATACCTCATGATTTACTAATAATGAGGTCAAGTTTGATGGTTTTGGTTAAAAAAAAATTAAGGTGGAGGAGATTAACCATGACCCTAACTACTCTGCCTAATGTCTGCTTACCATGAACCATCAAACATCCACTTCTAATTACCATAGGATCTACTATTATATCCATTGAAAGATGTAGTCTACCCAGAAATACCATCATAATCTATTTTACAATATGTGATGAGATCCTAGTTCACTATTTTAAAAAAATATGTTAGGTAGAATTGTGAGATCATGTATTTTGAACTGGGTGGAATTTCCAAAGGAATTCAAAATTTTCATTTGTTAAACGGGTCAAATATTTAATAGATGTTTCAAATGGGATTTTGAAGGACATGATTACTCTAAATAATTTTTTCATATGTTAAATGAATCCTGGTTTATATCTCAAAGGTTTTGGGATAATCTTGGGGGTTTGGGGACCAAATATTGAGTTTTGAGAGAATACAACATTGGGAACATAGTAAGTACTAACAGTGTGTCCTGAATATGAATCCTAGATTATAATTGAACACAGTTAGTTTAAACCAAGTGAGGGTCCTATAAAACCAAGTCAAATGGAATGGAGGTATTTTAATAGCCTCCATGATTGGTGCACGATTTTCCTAACCACATGCTGCAACTGTGTGAGGTAGGAGTGCTTGGGGGAAGCAGTTCCGCACAGGCTGAACACGGTTTGTCAAAACCTTTTCCTAGCCCACATGGTTAGTGCAACTTATGTAATACACCCTTACAGTTAGGTGCACATTTTGGAAAACCATGTGGCCAAACCATTCCCCTCTTTGCAGTGATGAAATTAATCTTCTACCCCTATTTTATTTTAACCCTTCCTCCCTCTTTTATTCTCCTCCACACACACATAATCCTTTCGTGGGTTGTCCCATTTGGATCTCATTATAGGAATGGATAAATCTCTCAAGTCTAGTGTCTGATTAAAGCACCTTTGGTCATGTTTGATCACCCTAGGAAATAATTTGACTCCTATTAATTATTTTATTGGTTTATCTTACCATATTAAATGTTATTTCAAATAAATACCATACTCCATATTTCTAGTGAATTTGTCTAATATTCAAGTTTCCCTCATTATGGCCCGAATAAAAGCCTAATAATGGTTGAGAGAAGGGTCCCAAGTATAAGGTAGGTGGTTAATGAGTTTTAAATTATACATTTCACCAATTTTCCACATGTTTTAATTTCTATGCATCAACCTTAATGTGTGAAAGTAATTTTTTTGAACCTAATCAGTTAAAATAGATATTCATTTTACATTTTAATCAAAACATTAGAGGGTTTTCACCTCAAATAAAACCAACCCACTTGGTATGTGTTTCTTATATGCTATAACATGTATTCATTATCTATAAAACTAGATTACCCTTGGGATTTCTTAGTATAAATGATTATTAGTATACATATCATAGTGTACTTTAATCACCCTGAGGTGTATTGGAAAAACTATAATGTAAGAGATGTTTAATATTAATTAAATGAGTTCATATTATAACAATGCCGTATTTTTTTTAATAAAACAACCTAATAATTATGCAATCATAAATAATAAAAAAGGAAAATCAGATGGAATCATTTTAAATGAAAAATGGGATGGATCCTCCCATGGAATTCTTAATTACTTTTAAATGAATAGTTTAGATTGTATACCTAAAGGGAAATATGGAATGTTTATGGACATGGAACCCTTATATTTCATGCTTAAATTATGATAAAACATTATTAATAACTTTTCTTTCATTATTACTTAAATTTAAATAGTTAAATGAATTATATTATACTTTTAGTGACCCTTGGATTCCCAAGTAGGATTTCCCTAGACGTGCTCATTGGTTATTTGATTTTTTTACACCTTGATAAAAACTCAAGTTCCTTATTCAAAATGAATTGGACAAGATAATAATTTGAATGATTTTTGGTACACCTTGAAATACTGAAGTTCTATACACAAAATTATTTATATGGGCTCATAGGGTGTTTGATATTTTATGTACCATGAGCGACAATTATATTTCTTAAGTGGAACAACTTGGATGGGATCCATGGTTAGATGAATTATAACACACCTCAAGTGATAATTGGGTTCCTTATGAGGAATACCTTAGAAGGGCTTGTATGGTGTTGGGTTCAAAGTGCACTTGGGGTGATACATGGGTTCCTCAAATATAATTCCTTAGATAAACTCTGGTTTCCAATTAGTTAATTGATAAATTAGTATAAAAGACCATATTCCAAGTGCAAAAACATACCTGGATTTAGTTAGTGCTTTAAATACATGATATTAATTATAAATTTTTATAATGGATCATGATGACCATTATTTGAAATGTGAGACTCTTATGTTTACATAGGTACACCTGAGTCGTACCTCGAGTCCTAGCTAGTACTGCACATATATATACATGTATATGCATGTTTTTAAATATATAACACAAACATATATATACATACATTCTTATTTTGATATATATATATATATATGCCTATATATTTGGTGACACACGTTTAGAGACATTCTATCTTGGGATGAAGAAGGTATCGTCATCCAGGTGTCCCACAAGGAACTTGAGCATGACATGTTTTTTTTCTATTATTTTGATTCTTAAATATCATACATACACATTTCTATAATTTATACTCATGGACTGGATAACACTACACATCATTAGTGGGGGCCTACTGGGTATATATCACACCCTGTTTGGTCCACCGTTGGGTACTCGAACATACCTCATGGTTATCTGTTTAGGATCATGTATTTTACTATTGTTCTATTACTAATGCATGTGAGAGCTTAGGAACATAGGATTGAGCCAGTTCTCAACATGCTCCTAGAGATATATTTGATAGATTTTGTTCATTTTTTATATATGTAATATATTTTATGTCTACTTCCATGTATTTCTGTTGTATATTTAATGCATGTATTTCATAGATTCACATGGTCATGCATGATTTTATATTTTTTGTTATCCATTTTATCAATTATTATTATATTCCACAAATTTTGCATTTATTTTATTTCTTCTATTATCTATTTATATATTACATACCATTGTTTTACTCATATTAAGAGTGTATAGTCTACCCACCATAACATCATTATACTCTCACTATTAGTCGGTTGCCTCTGGCGTTGGGGGGGGGGGTGAGGCCATATGGAGAACCATATTTGGGGTACTCCTGGATCCTGGGTCAGAATGTTAGAACATGGTATCATAGGTTTCATTATTTTTACCTTCATTTTTCTATTTTGGGAATTGTTATACAGGAGAATAGAATATGTCCGAACATAGAAAATAGCTATGTATGGGAGTGATCAACCCACATAAGGGGAGAAGACTAAGATACCAATGACGAGACTATTGTTCTTTTTGTTGATTAATAAAACTAATTATTATTTCACCTTAAGTGATTGTAGTAATTTTTTATGTTTAATGATTAATTAGATTTAGGGTATTTTACCCTTGTCTAGGTATGGTAAGGAATTATTGTTACATTCATCATTATAGGAAAATAGATATTCAAATTCCATGCATATGACATGCTGTGTAGTTTTCATTTTTTAACTTCCTGATACATGTTGGATGTGCCTTGTGTGATTTTACAACATATTTATTATATACCATGTATTGGTGATTTATTAGCATGCTTACTTGTACACAATGTTGTGTGATAAATTTACATTCTCACTGGTAATTATTTCTATGAGATACCATTCCTTGAGGTAGTTATGGTATATGGTTGGATAAAAAAATTTATACATCAATGTAAATGGTGTTCTCCTATATATATTGATGGTGTAATCCTATTTGACTGATCAATTATGAAATATTTGATCCTTGTACCATTGGTTTCATGGGATGAAATATTAGAATTTTTGATTAAATGTGCACCGATTTAAAATTTATAAAGAGTATGGGTCTTCATAAATTGGGAAATGGTAACCCATATTACCAAGACACCACTTATGATCTTAATATACATTGAGATTGGATGTAAAGTTCTTATTACACTTATATGAATTCTAATTTTAACTTATAAAGGCATGTAGATTTATAAATTTGGAATGGAAATTCATATAACTAGACCATAATATAAATAAGAAAGTGGTTAAAAAAATATGACTCATAAATGACATGAATTATTATTGATCTTAGGCTTGAATTGACCTAAGTAGGTTGGTCAAGTTGTTTATGCTTATGAGAAAAACAAGACTCAACTTGAGTAGGTTGGTCATGGTGCTTTATGCTCACATGATAAACACACTATGGGTGTTTCAAAATATTAATTATTTAAATGTAACTAAGTTTCATTTAAGTGGACTAAGTATGGAATGATGGTACCCTTTTAGGTTTCCTTTATCTTTTATAAGCCTTATTCATAACCCCATGGGCGTATACTCATGTTTTATAGGGATAATTATTTAAAGTGTCAGAAACCACTTATATGGGTTATGTATAAATGTATGGTGGAATATTATTGAGATAGTTTCTTAGAATTTCCAAAACAACCACTATCAATTTTTAAGATTATTTTTATGAGTCTTTACTTAATAAAAATTCCAATTACAACCTGAAGAGTGTTTCCCTTTATAGCATGGAATTGAAATTTTATTTAAATAAGACAATGTGATATCTTATGAATAAATAAAATGATTAAAAAATAATTTAAATTATGTCAATATTTTATATGAATAACTAAAGTTTGAAGGTAATATTTATATATCTTTCTTATTTTCCTTAAGGCATTATCAAAATAAAGTACCAAACACCTATTCCTTATAACTGGTACATGATGTTCTTAAACCGATCCCCTGAAATGTTTAAAAATAAAATCTGAATTAATTCAGTGGTTTAAATGAAACCTAAATTCGGTGCTCTTAGTTTTAACCCTTGTGTAATGGTTAATCCTAATGTTTCCTTGGAACGAGAATGTGATCATTTCCCATAAACATTTTCATAAATAGATTGAACTTAAATGATAGGTTGTAAAATATAGTGATATTTTTTGGTGTGACTCTAGTTAGGGATCAATTCCTTATGTTAAAAAATAAGGGGCTAGCCCAGTTTTAGTAGCAACCCCAGAACGTAAAACCACTTCCAAGTGCTTGTGATATGTTTCAAATAAGAGGTGCCATTGGGGTCTCATTTATCTAGTGTAAACTCTTTGTTTCCTAAATGAAACATGGGTTGGATGGTGTCCACATAAAAAACCCTTTTTAGGGATGTGAGCATCATGTAATGCTTGAGTTTAGTGAGCTAGACATTACCATGGCATGTCCAACCAATTAGTAGGGAATTTGACCCTTATTTATATTCCTTTTGAGGGACAACCCAGTAAGTTGTTAGCCGAGATAAAAATAATATGCTATAATATGACTATGGGATACATCTTTTTTATGGGCCATCAGATACTAGGATCTATAGGGATGATATCCCTATAGATAATATCAAATAATGTTTCATGTTGGTGAGGAAATATCGTGGTAGCATGTTTTGATACATGGATACCCATCGATCTAATAAAATTGTAGAGAAATTTTTATGAGTTTTGTGGACATAATATATGTCTTGATATATCATGATATGTCCATAGGTCATATTTGAAGTAGAGTGACCTCGAAGTTAGAGTGATTGAATTATCCTGGTGCTAGGGGATAATGTTTTTCAAGGTTCAGGTGTTGTAACTCTACAGGTTAGTTTGGTTTATCTTTTATTATTTATGCTAGTGACACATGTGATCAAGTATGGGAGGATAATCATAAAGGTTTCTAAGGATGAATCTGATTTAGTATGATTTAAAGTGATAGTTTTTCCTCTTTTTTCTAATTCACACTTTGTGAAAGCATGTTGTACATATTTAGAACCCGTGTGTGGAGGTGGATGGAGAGTGAATTGTGGAAATGATTCAGTTCTTAGTAAATGATGAATAGGACACTCCTAAGGTGGGATACAACGTGTCAAATGTGTTTTAGAATATTCTTCTTTATAGATGGAACACAACCGTAAAAGACCATTTGGGAGTAGTCGTAGATTTTCTTAAGCCCCATGGGGCTAGTACATTCATGATTTATAGTCCATGAGATGATGATCACTATAATTTTTTTATTTACATTGTATATGGAAACTTGATTTAGGTTTAGGGTGTGTTAGAGGCCCAGATAATTCAAGGATTATAAGGTGTGTTGATGCTTGTAAGGAAGTATGACAATCAAATGATTGGCTATGTATGAAACCTTTAAGGATAATGTGAGATAAGTTTGGTCTATGGTGGTGTTCTATTAAACAATCATATAATGCATTCTTAGTGAGGGAATAATGGACGGGTAATGATGATGCATCAGTAAGTACAATTGATCTATGTTTAAATAAGTCTTCCAGTAGTGGTTTGACTATTATTATCTGTATTTGCATATGGTTCTTTGGAAACCATGTCGGGGACTTCATATTTGGTATGATGGGAGTGTTTCAGGTATCTTTGGTTATCTTTGATATCCACTTAGTGGACTATTGACTCAGTGATGATCATGTAACCAATCTTGAAATCATCCACAGTATTCCAACTAAGATTCGATAATGCGTTGAGAAAAATAAAGAAGTCGAACACCCTTCTGACTTGCTGGATAAACTTCCTGGGAGTTAAACCCTGATAGTGAAGAAAATTGTGAAGGTATGGTTGACCTAATTGATACTTGAATTCCCAATACAGAGGGACTTGGATGGTTCCATGGAAACTAGCTGATTCATAGACTCGACTGCCAAGTGAGATACCACTTTCGGATCAGTCAGTGTTTTGATACATGGAAATTTCAACAATGTACCAACATATCACCTATGAATGTAAGAGTATGGAAAACCTTGGATAATCAACGTAGACTATGGTAGATAATTCTAAGGATACCTCAGACTTGTATTCAGGATCTACTAATTTAAATAATTTATATCAATCCAAGGGTGTGGGATCAGGTATGCACATATGTTTTTGTTGTGGAACGACAACATAAATGAACGTATTTTTTAGAGACATCACTGTAAGATGTTTATGATATTTTATGAGAGTGATCAGATAAATATAAAGTAATATTAGTTTAAAGGTGATGAGAACATTTTTTTGAAATGCATCATCTATCTAAGATGATGATTTTTTAACATAGTCGACCAGAGGTGGTTTAGCTTGAGATATCTCTTTTGTTGCATGTGGTTAGTGAGGAACTTTGTCTAACACACTATTAGGTTGAGATAGGTATAATCAGCATGTTAGACAAGTATTTTGGAAAGAAATATGAAATGAATAGTTTGAACTAGGTCAGTTGGACTTAGACTATTTTAGTCAAAATAAGGACCTTGGGAAGCGTCCACACTGATAACCAGGAATGTCATAATAGAAGTCATGCCTAAAGAATTATTGGAATGTTAAGGGTTATCTTTTTATGAAATACTAATGGTGGGGAGTGATGTGGAATGAAATTTATGGTTAAATGTTAAAACCTATCATAGAGAGGGATATAGGCTGGTTGTTGATATAAAAAATGATGTGATCATATCTCAAGATTTATGGTGTTGGGTAAGTTTTGTCTTGGGGTATTAGTTTTTAATTCAAGCATTTAATTGAGTTTTAATTGATTATGTACCATGTTATAAAAATCATGCCTAGAAGTTCATTGGGCCTTTAAAACACAATGAACCTATTCCAAAGGGTTTTCTTCAACCCATGTATTTTTAGTGACATATCATTATCTCCAAAGTATTCTTGAGGATGAGAAGATTTAAGATGGGGAGATTATAAGATCCCATGTTTTGGACCAAATGAAATTACCTAAGGAATTCAAAATTTTCATTTAATGGATGGGTGAAATCTTGAATGGATGTTTAGAGTGGGATTTTAAAGGTTGGGATGCATCTAAATAATATTTTTAGATGTGATATAAAGCTTTGTTTATATCTCAGAGGTTTTGGGAGTGTCATTGGGGTTTGGGGCCTAAATGTTGATTTTTTAGAGAATAAAAAATAGGGTTCACGGTTGGCACATAGTTAATGCAAACCATGATGTTTAGTGAAACATAGATTGTATTAGGAAATAGTTCATTTAAACCATTAAAGGATACTAGAAAACCATGAGAAATGATGCATAGGTGATGAGATATCTAGCATATTTTGACTAATCTTGTGTTGCAACTTTGTGAGGTCGGAGTGCTTGGGTATAGTGGCTTCACATGGGCTGTGCGTGATTTTTCAAACTATGCACCTATCCCATGTTGTTACTTTACCTTAGGAATTATACCTACATGTTTAAGCACACAATTTAGAAAACGATGTGGGAAATATATAAACCGTTTTAAAGTGGTGAAATTACTCTTCTAACCCTTTTTTATTTTAGCCCTTCCTCACTCTTTTCTTCTCCTCCATGCGCAAAAAAACCTTTTATGGGTTATTCCTTTGCCTATCCTCCTAGAAATGAAGAGATATATCTTTTTTGGTGTCTGATGAAATCATTATTAGTCATGTTTGATCACCCTCGGTAAGAATACAACTCCCCTTTCTTCTTTTCTCGATTTATCTTTCTATATTTAATGTTATTTCAATGTGAGATCATATTCCCAATGGTTTTGGTGTTTCTATAATATTGAATTTTCTCCCATTTTTGATTTAATAAAAGGATCTTAACAGTCAAGTTAAGAAGAGTATGTATTTTTTTATAAATTATTCCATTGTGAAGCATGCTAAAATTTCAATGCATCTCCCATAAAGTGTAAAATTAATTATATAGAATCTGATGCCTTAAATTAGATAGACATTGTTAATTTTAATCGAACAATTGGTATATGGACCCGGCCTTAAAACATCACTTAATCTTGAATTAAATTGAATAATTCAAATTGAGGATCTTTTCAGTTTTAGAGTTTTAGAGAATTAGGACATAACTATTACATCTCAAAGATTACAAAGAAGACACATCTACTCAGTTTCCATTTTTCCACAGAATAAAAACTCTTGAACAAAAGAGTCATGTCTAGTTGTTGTTTTAGACAGCATGACATTTCCATGATCTCATCCTTGATCCTATTCCACTTTATGTCATGTGAAAAACATTTCAAAAAACTTGTGATGAGTATAAAAATCTCAGTAAGGGTTATAACAATACGGAAAGAAAATATTAGTCAATGTATACATAAGAATCAATGAAATCATACTTTACTCATGAAACATAATCAATTTAACATACCTCATGAAATCATAAGGTTTATGCATAACTCAATAGAAATCATAATAAATAAAGGTAACTTGAGGCATTCATAACATTATTACGTAGGGAGTAACCCTCATGGTTACATTTGGAATACCCATCACAGTACATTCCCTAAATCACTTCGGAGAAACATTAGCGTTTAACTCCTTTTCGTTACCCACTACATTGGGGAGCTATCACAGGATCACCAGCCCTTAGTTTATCACGAAACCACCTGTATTCATAAACAATTCCCAAGAACCATAACATCATCGCATCGCATAAAACATGCATAAAAGAAACATAACATTTCCACATTATAATCACAATATATCATTTCAATATATTGACATAATCAATGCTTTATCAAACAATTTTCAAAACCATTTAAAACATTTAATAAAGATATTTTTGAATCAAAGTGTCCAATACCACTTTGAAGATTTTTAAGGAATTAATATTTTAAAACAGTAATGTCCATATAAATAAATGCTTAAATCAATTTTTAAACATGGGATTTAATAAGAAAGATTTATAAGATTAAATCATTAAGACGATATTTTAGTTAAGGAGTTATTAATAAATAGGAGATGCTTCAATACTAATAATTGAGGAATATCATTTAATAAAAACATTATAATATCATTATAATAAAGGGATTCATGATATAATATGTCAAAGGACATTATATACACCATTTAAGAGAGAATTTGTTCATAACAACAATAAAGTCTCAGTGGAAAAGTAAATTGAGATGAAATCCCTTATAAAGATGGTATCTTTAAAATAATGATAAATCAATCAGATAATTATGTGCAAAAAATATAAATACACTCAATATAAGTGAATATTAAGTGTAAAACAATCAGAGTTCATTCACACATATTAATAGGATGACATATTCAAGAAGTACAAGTTGAACCCAAAGAAATTCGAAATTGGGTTAAGAAGTTCCTTTGGTAAAATTCAACAGCCTAACAGCGTCACTTTAAAATTCATAAAATTAGTTGATGAGAGGAAAATTGTATATCATAACTTGGAAATAAAATTTACATCAATAAGAATATATAAGAACATATCCCAACATAAAAATATGTAAATTAAAAGACATAACAAAATAAGTCTTAAAAAAAGAGTGTGAAAGGTTCTCTTACCGATTTGGGAAACTTTCGAAACATACAACCCATGAAATAAGGGTCATAAAATGAAGATGTAAATGCCCATAAATGATAGTATATTATACAAATAGTAAAATAATGGGCAGTACATACACCACAAAAAAGTAAATAGTGGCCAATGTAGCATGAATCTCATGAGAATAAAAAGTGAGATGAAAATCCCCTTATGAAGATTCGGTAGCCTAACGACGCGACATAAAACATACAAAAATGGATTGATGAGATAAAATAGTGTCTATAATCATATTAAAATAAAATTCACAGAAATAGGAATATAAAATAACATCCCCAAACATATTAAAGAGGATCTTAAAGTAAGTCACATAAAAAAGAGTACTTAAAAAGAAAGAGAGAGGTAGGATCCCTTACCACAAGTCTGAATTGTCTTGTTCGTTTCTTTATATTCATGAATAATAAACTTTTGTCAATTTATAATTTCTTAAGGAACTACTTTAATGTTTATTATTCAATTCATATCACATATTATAATGTTATAATAATTAGTTAATTATGTGAGTTCAAATCAGATGTTTTTGTCGATGTTTGGTACATGAGTCAAAAATGAACTTGTTTGAAAAGAATTGTCCATGTAGTTATAAGTAAATCATATAAAGAATAGTATTAATGATTTAAATATCATATATATCCAGTACATATTAATTTTATACTATTACATAACATTTAGAGATAAAAATAAATGAAATGCACCGTTCATGGAGATGGTAGGCCATACGTACGCATGAACGCTACTTTCATTTCTTTGTCATATTAATGGAATTAAAAATAAATGAGAGATATATATATTATAAATCCATTATAATATATATGTTATATAGGTCACATATTTTCATTAATTTATTTCTTTATATATTCCTTGTATTGCATGAAAGAGTCACATCACTTGAGGGGGCGGTAGTCCACACTTCCTCATATGAAATTATCGCATTTGCACAATAAGAAAAGCATAAAGGTATGTTTTAAATATAAAATACAGAAGCATAGAGAGGAAATAAATATAATATATATCATATAAAAATAGTTCCATTATATTGGCCACCATGAGGGGTGGTAGGAGAAGATAGAACAATCTTCGTTTTGTGAGGCAGTAATTCATCATCCACAGAAACGGTATGTTCTTTAACAATTATATGGATGTGTGTGTAAGTGTAGATCGAATACTTATTATAAAAACATCCTAGTATATTTAAGATACTAGTTTTGTTACAAAATAAAGGAATAAAAATAGTTTAGGGGGTTGGAGAAGCAAAATAAAACAAAAGAACATAAGAGAAGACATTACCTTTAAATCGGGTAACTCCCTTTGGTTCGAACCAAAATGGTTTCTAGAAGAGATTTCTACCTAAGGTGAGGCTTCAATGATGAATAGATGGACGTGGATAGATGAACTGGGCAGGGTTTGGCCAAGCCAAAGGCTTGAGAGGTGTGGGTAAGGAGGTATAGGTGGGGGCCTTTTATAAGAGAAGAGGAGGGGCACTCTTGGAAAGTTATAAAATATTACTTTATTATAAATTGATTTTCTAATTTTAAAGGTCCCAAAAGTATTTATTTAGAGGATAAGGTGATAAGGTTTTGAAATACACCCATCCAATAGGTCTTTGAAAAGTGCAAGACTTATATTTTACCCTATCTTCTCATTTTATTTAAATCGTTCATTTATGAGGTAATCACAACATCATCACGGTGTCATAAAAAATTAATTTATTTAATGTCTAAAAATTATAAAAAAAATATCATGATGTAGGAAATATTTTTATATTTATAATTTATATTTATAGTCAAAAATATGACTTGTATAACCCCTTGTAAAAATTGTTTTAGTAAAATAATACATGTTTGTGACATTTTAATTTTAACTTTAAATAAAAAAGTTATTAATGTCATTTTCCTACCAAAGTGGCTCCATGAGGTCCCCAAGATGACCCATGTATTGTATTGGTCAGAAATTACTCATCCAAGAAGGGTAGGACATGGGTAAAGGTCATTTCATATTATTATAACATTATCTTTACCTTAAATTACACTAATTACCTTTAATCGCGATTAATAAAACATAAAAGTTACTATTCAACAAAAATTTATTTTAATCCCATTGAACCAAATTTTACATCCTAATGACAACCATTTATGTTGGATTTTTGAAATTCAAATCACAGAAGAGGTAAAGTTTCATTTAAACTAAAAATTAGTTTTTTAACTACCACTTAGTGGTTACACTATTCATCAAAAATTGAAGTTTTTCAGAAAAATAACAAAAATTAACCCTAAGTTATATTTGATATTCCAAATTAAAAAATGATGTATATTTTACAAAATTCAAAACATATAAGTTGAATTAATTAATTTAATAATTAATTCCCGTTGTCAGAACAAATAGCGTGTTTTTATGAAACAATATATATCAAATGATTGACACTAGTTTAAGTTCAATTTCAAAGTGAAATTAATTCAAATGAACAATATTGGATTAAATGGTAAAAATATATTATAATTGGACTTTAAAACCAATTCAGAAGATAATATAATCATATAAATAAATTAGATTAAAAAGAGGTTTTGAATTAAAATACAACCTTTTTTCACTATTCCTTAAAAAAATGAACTTTATCGGAAAAATACCAAAAATTTACACAAAGTAAATTTTGATGTCCTGATTCTAAAAAAGAATTTTATTTGTTCCAATAGAATGTATACGAGTGACAAAAACTATATTAAAGAGGGTTCACCATCAAAAGGCGATAAATCGACCTTTTAGTGAATTTTAGAGTATTTATGCTTAAAATTGAATTCTTTTCTTATTTTAAGCCTTTATCTTTTACTGGATAAATGTAAAAACATTTAAAAAACATATATAATCATATATTAGTTATTTTTATTCATTCCCACCAATACAATGACTAGGCGTTAACTACCGTTTAAAATAATATTATTTTATTATTAGAGTGCAACGTAAGATTTCAAAGAAACTCGTTCTTCTGTATTGGGTACGCCATCGAGCATAACATTACCTTTAAAGTAATATTAATATTTTATTCAAAAATATTAAAAAATATGAAAAATTAATATTCTTTATTTACCGGGGATGTTACATCCTTCCCCCCTTTTGGGAATTACATCCTCGCAATTTTAAAATTGGCCCTGGAAACTTCATTGAAAGCCCCACATCGGAAAAGGAGTAAATTAAAATGTCACTTTAAAAGAAAGAAAGGGAAGTAAAAAGGTCACCCGAGTTAACCCATACCAGGACTCCATGTAAGAAAACATGGACATGGAAGAGAAAACAAAGGGTCATGCTCTAATGAAGAGTGATAGAAAACATGATTAGGAGAATGTTAACCACAAGAAAATCACAAACTTGTGATGGGTTAAACGGTAGTTGATTCCCCAGTAGGAAAAGTTAATGGATAACATTTTTGTTTTATGTTACTTTTCATTGAGGAATTTTTTTATGAGATTAAATAAATCATAAGGGAAGATACATACTTGTCGTGTAGACTTTCATCTTTTACTAGATTTCTAACACAAACTCATCCTTTCTCCAAATGATGAGTATTTAGGATGACTTGTTCACATTAAGAGCACTATAATAAACATCTAGAGAATCAATTAATCCAAAAAATAGAACTATATATTTCCCATGTCTTTAGGAAAAAACAAAAACCAAAATTGTTAGTATGAGATCAGATAATACCCAAAAATAATAATCCTTTATAAAAAGAAAATCTATTATTAATCTCAAAAATTTGTCCAAAAAAACCCAAAGTTCAATAAAGACCATAATTTTTCCATAAAATTCATCAAAGTAAACCAAACTAAGATTGAAACCCCAATATTTGATGGATTTAATCACATAGTCTTCTAAGGTAAAATTAAAATTTTTCTCCAAATAACATCAGTTGCTCTTAAAGTCTCATATTGAAAAGTAATTAACCTAATAATATATCCTCCATGATAGGTCAGTATTTTCCTAGATAACCCAAAATCAACTTATTCTTGATTCATAAAATTATATAACTAAAAATAATAAGTCATACTAACCAGGGAATTAACATATTCTAGTGGTAATAGATTCACCCTTGTCACCCTTCAGTTGTGGGTTTGATTCTTGTAGCCTTACCAGATGCGACGGGTTGTCACCCATCCTACAGGATGTCCTTTTTTATAAAACTCCAAAAATATCCCTAACATGTTTTAACCTCAAGGGTTTCCTTATACCACCCATTTTCATCCAAATTCATTACGATATCATCATCTTAATCCTTGAAGTCTTATTTTACCACCATAAGATAAAATAAAATGATTCTCAAAAATTAAGAACATCATACCTTGATCATGGTGTCCATTTGGTTTCATCTTCATCCTGTTCACGTAGGTAGAAGGTCCATGTATTGCAAAAATGATTTAGAGATCCTTCAAAATCATTTTATTCCTCCATAAAAATACACCTTGTACAACATGGGTCATATGGCTGTTCATAGAAAAACAGTTTCGGAAAATAATCATGTATGACATATAATTTCAAGACATCTGATAAGACATGATTTCTAAAAAACTGTCTGACTGAATTTGAGTTAAAACTTTCAATTAATTGTCCTTTTAAAATACCATAGGTATGTTCTAAGATACTATATTTTAAAAGAAAATATAAATAGGTTGCAAAAGGGTCTCTTTCTTCAGCACCTTCTTTAAAATCATAACATGATTCAAAATCTTGTGATAAGGTAAAATATTTGAAAACGACTTGATAATATCTACCATTCTTGAAAATATGAGAAATTTGTGAAAATATGATTTGTCTAAATACAACCCACGATCCAATATGATAACGAGGTATAGTAGAGGTGTTTGATATCTCAGACAACTGCTTGCAAGTGATTTGTATGCTAGAAAAAGTTTCTCAATCATCCAAACATGACTTTGCAATAATTATTGCAAGCAAGTCATCTGGAAGAGATAATAATGTCTTTTGAGATCCTCCTCCTTCCATTTCCTTGATCTGAAAAAGTTATAAAACAAGGATTTAACTAAGATAATAAACATAGGGACTAATCATGTGTTTAACGAAAACTCATAATCCCTAAAGTTGTCTAAACCGACCTCTGATACCTACTATAAGGACCCGGCCTTAAAACATTACTTAATCTTGAATTAAATTGAATAATTCACATTGAGGATATTTTCAGGTTTAGAGTTTTAGAGAATTAAGACATAACTATTACATCTCAAAGATTACAAATTAGACACGTCTACTTAGTTTCCATTTTTTCCATAGAATAAAAACTCTTGAACAAAAGAGACATGTCTAGTTATTGTTTTAGACAGCATAACATTTCCTTGATCCCATCCTTGACCATATTCCACTTTATGTCCTATGGAAAAAATTTCAAAAAACATGGGATGAGCATAAAAAGATCAGTAAGGGTTATAAAAATACAGAAAGAAAACATTAGTCCATGTATACAAAAGAATCAATGAAATCATACTTTACTCATAAAACATAAGCAATTTAACATGCCTCATGAAATCATAATATTTATGCATAACTAAATAGAAATCATAAGACATAAAGTTAACTTGAGGCATTCATAAAATTATTACATAGGGAGTAACCCTCATGGTTACGTTTGGAATACCCATCATAGTATATTCCATAAATCACTTCGGAGAAACCTCAGCGTTTAACTCATTCGCGTTACCCAATTCATTAGAGAGCTATCACGGTCTCACCCGCCCTTAGTTTATCACGAAACCACCCATCTTCATAAACAATTCCCAATAACCATAACATAGTTGTATCACATAAAACATGCATAAAAGGAATATAACATTTCCTCATTGCAATCACAATATATCATTTCAATATATTGACATAATCAATGCTTTATCAAACAATTTTCAAAACCATTTAAAACATTTAATTAAGATATTTTTGTATCAAAGTGTCCCATACCACTTTGAATATTTTAAAGGAATTAATATTTTAAAATAGTAATGTCCATATAAATAAATCCTTAAAACAATTTTGAAACATGGGAATTAACAAGAAATATTTAGAAGATTAAATCATTAAGACTATATTTTAGTAAAGGAGTTCTTATCAAATAAGATATGCTTCAATACTAATAATTGAGGAATAGAATTTAATCAAAACATTATAATATCATGAGAATAAAGGGATTCATGATATAATATGTCAAATGACATTATATACACAATTTAAGAGCTAATTGGAGCATAACAACAATAAAGTCTCAGTGGAAAAGTAAATTGAGATGAAATCACTTATAAAGATGGTATCTTTAAAATGAGGATAAATCAATCACATAATTATGTGTGAAAAATACAAATACACTCAATATAAGTTAATATTAGGTGTAAAACAATCAGAGTTCATTCACACATATTAATAGGATGACATATTCAAGAAGTACATGTTGAAGCCAAAGAAATCGAAACTGGGTTAAGAAGTTCCTTTGGTAAAATTCGACAGCCTAACGACGTCACTTTAAAATTCATAAAATTAGTTGATGAGAGGAAAAATGGTATCTCATCACTATGAAATAAAATTTACATCAATAAGGATATATAATAACATATCCAAACATAAAAAGATTTAAATTAAAAGATATAACAAAATAAGTCTTTAAAAAAAGGAGTGTGAGAGGTTCACTTACCGATTTGGGAAACTTTCGAAACATACACCCCGTGAAAGAGGGGTCATACAATGAAAATATAAATACCTATAAATGAGAGTATATTATACAAATAGTAAAATAATGGTCAGTACATACACCACACAAAAGGAAATAGTGGCCAATGTAGCATGAATCTCACGGTAATAAAAAGTGAGATGAAAATCCCCTTATAAAAATTCGGCAGCCTAACGACGCCACATAAAACTTCCAAAAATGGATTGATGAGATAAAATAGGGTATCTCATCATATTAACATAAAATTTACATGAAGAGGAATATAAAATAACATCCCCCAATATATGAAAGATGATCTTAAAGTAAGTTACATAAAAAAGAGTACTTAAATAGAAAGAGAGAGGTAGGATCCCTTACCTCAAGTCCGAATTGTGTTGTTCGTTTCTTTATATTCCCAAATAATAAACTTTTGTCAATTTATAATTTCTTACAGAACTTCTTTAATGTTTATTATTCAATTCATATCACATATTATAATTTAATAACAATTAGTTATTTATGTGAGTTCATATCAGATGTTTTTGTCGATGTTTGGTACATGAGCCAAAAATGAACTTGTTTGAAAAGAATTGTCCATGTAGTTATAAGTACATCATCTTAAGAATAGTATTAATGATTTAAATATAATATATATCCATTAAATATTAATTTTATACTATTCCATAACATTTAGAGATAAAAAGAAACGAAATGCACCGTTCATGGAGATGGTAGGTCGTACGTACGCATGAACGCTACTTTCATTTCTTTGTCATATTAATTGAATTAAAAATAAATGAGAGAAATATATATTATAATTATAGTATAATATATATGTTATATAGGTAAAATATTTTCCTTAATTTCATTCTTTATACATTCCATGTATTGTACAAACGAGTGACATCATTTGAGGGGGCGGTAGTCCACACTTCCTCGTATGAAATTATCGCATTTGCACAACATGAAAAGCATAAAAGTATGTTTTAAATATAAAATACAGAAGAATCTAGAAGAAATAAATATAATATATATCAAGTAAAAATAGTTCCATCATAATGGACACTATGAGAGGTGGTAGGAGAATATTGAACAATCATCGTTTCGTGAGGTAGTAATTCGCCATCCACAGAAACAGTATGTTCTTTAACCATTAGACGGATGTGTGTGTAAATGTAACTAGAATCATTATTATAACAACATACTAGTATATTTAAGATACTGGTGTTGTTACAAAATAAAGTAATAAAAAGAGAATAGGGGGTTGGAGAAGCAAAATAAAACAAAATAACATAAGAGAATACATTAACTTTAAATCGGGTAACTCCCTTTGGTTTGAACCAAAAGAGTTTCTTGAAGAGATTTATGCCTAAGGTGAGGCTTCAATGATGAAGAGAGGGATGTGGAGAGATAAAATGGGAAGGGTTTGTCTGAGAAAAAGGGTTGAGAGGTGTGGGTAAGGAGGTAGAGGTGGGGGCCTTTTATAAGAGAAGAGGAGGGGCACTCTTGGAATGTTATAAAATATTACTTTATTATAAAATGATTTTCAGATTTTAAAGGTCCCAAAAAGATATATTTCGAGTCTAAGGTAATAATATTTCGAAATCCACCCATAAAATAGGTTTGTGACAAGTGTAAGACTTATATTTTACCATATCTTCTCATTTTATTTAAATCGTTCATTTATGAGGTATTCACTATATCATCACAGTGTCATAAATAAATAAATTAATTTAATGACTAAAAATTATAAAAAAATATCATGATGTAGGAAATATTTTTCTATTTCTAATGAATATTTATAGTCAAAAATATGACTTCTATAAACCCATGTAAAAATTGTTTCAGTAAAACAATACATGTTTGTGACATTTTAATTTTAACTTTAAATAAAAAAGTTATTAATGTCATTTTCCTACCAAATTGGCTCCATGGGGTCCCCAAGTTGACCTATGGGTTGTCTTGGTATTCCATGACTCATCCAAAAAAGGTAGGAAATGTTTCAAAGTCATTTCATATTATTATAACATTATCTTTACCTTAAATTACACTAATTACCTTTAATCACGATTAATAAAACTTAAAAGTTACTATTCACCAAAAAATTATTTTAATCCCATTGAACCACATTTTACATCCCAATGAAAACCTTGTATGTCAGATTTTTGAAATTAAAATAACGGAAGTGGTAATGTTTCATTTAAAGGAAAAATCAGTTTTTTAACTACCACTTAGTGGTTACACTATTCATTAAAAATTAATGTTTTTCAGAAATATATCAATAATTCACCCTAAGCTATATTTGATATTCTGAAATCAAAAATGAATTCTATTTTACAAAATTCAAAACATATAAGTTTCATTAATTAATTTAATAATTAATTCCCCTTTTCAGAACAAATATCGTGTTTTTATGAAACAATATATATCAAACGATTGACACTAGTTTAAGTCTAATTTCAAAGTTAAATTAATTCCAATGACCACTATTAGATTAAATGGTAAAAATAAATTATAATTGGACTTTAAAACTAATTAGAATAAGTGTCCATATTCCATGTACAAAAATATACATGGACTCAATCAATGCTTTACCTAAATGAGGTTCCATATAACTTGTGATACTCGGGCATGATGACCCATTTTTAAAATGTGATACTTTTATGTTTATGTACAAATGCCTGAGTTACTTATCAGGTCATAACTAGTACTATATATTTGTATATATATATTTCTATTTATATAGTAAATATATATACATACATTCTTATATATATTTATATATATTTATACCTATATACATGGTGAAACTTGTTAAGATACATTCTGGCTTTGGCTGAAGCATGTATTACCGGCTAGGTATCCCCTGGAAAACTTGAGAAAGACATGATTTATTTATTTTCCATTATTTTATTTATTACCTATAATACTTGAAAAATACTATAATTTATAGTCAAAGACTATATACCATTAAAAACCATTGCTGGTGACCTACTAAGTAGATCTAACACCCTGTTCAGGCCACTGTTGGGTACACAAACATACCTCATTGTTGTAGGTTTGGGGTCATGGATTATGCTATGTGATATTACTCATGTACATGGGATCTTAAAAGAATATGACTAATTTGGTGCTCAAGATGATCATGAAGATAAGCTTTTGAAATTTTGTTCATTTTATCATACATTTACTATATTTTATATATGATACAATGTATTATTATTATATATTTACTTCTGGTATTTCATAGATTCACATGGACATTCATGATTGTATATTTTTTGTTGCACATTTTTTCAGTTATAATTAACTTCTTATGGTTATTTATTTATTATATTTATTCCATTATTGATTTATCTGTTACATACCATTGTGATACTCTGATGAGGAGGGTATATTCTTTCCACCATACCATTATTATACCCTCTATTCTAGTCGATATCCTCTGGTGTACAGGGAGAATTGGTTTAGGGAATGTGGTGAACCATCTTAGAGCCCCATATAAATGGATCCCAGGACAAGATGTAATAAGAAAAATATGACTTAAACTCAAACAGGATACCTTAACCCAACCTAAAAAACATCTGGCTTAGGCAGCCTCCTCTCCAGCTATCATTGGAGTGAAATAAATAAACTCAATAAAAAATATGGAATAATCCATCATCAATATAATAGACTGAGTGATATTTATGAACTCCCATGCATGCACTATCTTCTGTATCTTAGGGTAGAACCTATCAAAGAAGTTAATTTTGAAGCTCATCCAAAACGACCCCACATATTATCCTAAAATGACTAGAATATACAAATAGTTCATCAATAGTCTACAAAAAATAAAGATCACTAGATTTACCATCATATTAGTTGGTGTATCAATATTATCAAAGATACATTGAATTAACATAAAATAGTCCTCATCTCCTTATGATTCACCCTCACCTAAAAAGATTAGTAAACTATTAATTAAGCTCTGACTTAGATGGAACACCCGTATGGTTCATATGCCATAACTACTATAAATTTTGGCTAATCCCATTGTTTTTATCATAGTATGAAAAAATCATGGTAGTGGATCCCATATTATCCAGGTTCTCATAACAATGGAAATAAGGGTCACTAAGCATTACCTATTTCTATGGTGTTTATAAAATGTGTAAATAAATGAACCATGGGACCCCTATTTCCATGGATCATGAAAAACATGGTAATAGGGGGACCATATTCCCATGTTTTTAAAAAACTATTAAAATAGAGGTTCCATGTCACCCCTATTTCCATGCTTCTATGAACCATGTAAATATGTTTCAACAGATTACACATATTTCTACAATTTTTATGAACCGTGGAAATTTGGGGGATATTGCCACACTTTTAGAAAAAATGGAAATACATATTCCTTTTTTAAATTTATTTAAATTAATAATAATAATAATAATAAATATTATTTTTTAAATATTTAAATTTTAATAATAAGTATATAACAATACTATTAGTATTTAAGGAACCCATTCTAGAATTTTTTATTAACCTATTACCATGGTATGAAAACTATAGTAATAGCAGTGTAAAAATGAACCCCCTTATTACCAAGGATTATACGGGGCCATAGAAATATCCCTACTACCGTAGAAGCTATAACCATGAATACCAAAACAATGGAAATAGTAAATTACAATGGTTTTAGATACTATTTCAATATTGTTAACCATGAAAATAGCCTATTTCTTTCTACAGAATTGTCCATAGATAAGATCACTATAAGCAAGATTTCGAAAAGTTTCTCATCCACCATAGGTTCACAAGATTTGATAAGTGCAAATTTATTTTCCTTGAAATCCTAAAACTCAACTAGAGGCCATCATAGAGGTATATCATTGACATTTCAAATACACAACTCGGAACATTTTACCATAATTCTTGATATCACAATTTTTAAAAAACGTAAAGGTAACATGATTCACTACATTATAAAATTTGGACCAGTGTGATTCCAAGTACGTCAAGAGGGGGGGGGGGTTAATCAACTATATTAAAAATTATGAAAAAATATAAATCATATTAACACATAAATTACTATAGATTCAGGTCCAGTGGTTTACTATAAATGAAATGGAAAACAGATAAATAAAAAACAATGAAATTTTTATAGTAGTTTGGATTATTGTTATCCTACATATACTATTAAATTATATATACTCCTTAAGAAACATTTTATCCCTATAAACTCACTTCTTAAGGATATTGAAAACCCAGTTACAAACATTCCTCTCTATAGAACAAGGAATAACCAAATAACCTGCCTATTTCAACCTGGAGGCACACGCCACAAATCATGTATTATATAGTTGGAGGCATAAAAAAATTCATATAACTTTTTTTAGGAGGTATAAAAATTAAATTTACATTTTTATGAGGTGGTATAACAATACCCACATATTCTTTAATGGAGGTATTACCAGTAAAGACTCTCTATTTTGAAGGGAAATCATAATAAAAACACGACAAAGATAAAAAATGTTAAGAAAAAGGGCTCAAAATACCAAAAAATATAGAACTAAAAAGATTAAAATGTTTATGTAGATTTATCACTCCAATAAAGTGATTTGTATGCTGTATAAATTTTTGTGATCATACCATTGTGATAGTAGTTGTAATAATAGACATTCAACACAATCATATCTTTATCTACAGAACTTTAGTAAAAAATTACAATTATATAGTTTCTTTATTATCTATTTATAATTTCTATCCAAATATTATTTCCTTGATATTTATTAAATCATTATTGATAGTGAATTAGGTTAGGTTTCCAAATTTTGGAAATATTCATTGATTCCATCAAAATAAGATTCCAAATATCAGAGTAAATCATTAAATTTAGCATAGGAAAAATGAAACAAATCACTATAAAAAACAAGTAATATTGATAATATATCAATTTCATTAATTATAAATATTCCTGAATTATATTTATAGATTTATATTCCATATAATAATATTAAGTAAATTTTCTATCAAAAAAATAGTTTTATTCTTACTAAATCAATTTACATGTATAATTTTGTTTTATTTAAAAGCATGATTTATAAATTTTAGAATTTAAATTTAAAAATATTTAAACCATTTTTGATATAATCTTGTTAATATTATATTAGAGTTAATTTTTGGATTTTGATTTGGAAAAGCTGTTTTTTTGTAAATATTATGAAATACCAATTTTAAAAACTCTCTATTATTTTCAAGTACTTAAATAGTATCATTTTTTATATTTATTTTAAAATGAAATTAGTTCCTTTATATTAAAAATATGTAATAAATTTAATTTTAATCAACATTATACTTTAATTTGACCCAAAATCATTTTTATACTCTAAAGGCCTTTTTATAGAAAACCATTTTTCATCATAATACAAGTTTTGATTTTAAAATAAACCTCTTAAAATTATATAAATTGAATTAGATAAAATTGAATCCATATTTTTTTTTATAATTTTCATATTTTTAAATGAGTTCAATTTATTTTTTTGGTCATTAATAATAGAAACTTTGGTAAAAAATCAGTTACCATGGTAAGAGTTAAAATGGGTTAAAAGGGTTAAAACTTGAAATATAAGGGTTTAAATGACCTAAAAAATATTTTAAATACTTTTTTTGGACATATTTAGACCCCTTATTATCCTTTATTTTAATATGAGTAATTTGGGATCTATTTTTATTTTGTAAGACATTAATATATATTAATCTTTTGAGAAATTCCATGTGTGAACTCTACCTCAATTATACAGTGGAAACCCCTCTCATCTCTTCTCAACACTTTAGGAAACTCTTATCTTATAAAATATATAAAAAAGTACATTTATAAAATCCCTCTACATACCTTAGAGGTATTGTTTTTATTATAATACCATCATAGTATTTATTTAGGTGTCAACCTAAGGAGGTTGTCCGACGAAGAGGTATAGTTATTAACCAATAATTTTTATATTATTTCCTCTTCTACCTCCATATTATCATCATAAACCATGATAAACTAATAAAATAATTATCTTACATATACATAAATTTTATTGTTTTTATGTTATAACCATTTTTCATCTACTTAACTGTCTAAAAAAAAACATCACTTGTGCGTATGTGTCGCCTTCCACCTCATGAGATGATGAATTACATTTCTCACCACCAAATTTTATTGTTAGTAATAAATATGGATAAAAACTAAATAATATGATATATATGATATAAATTTAATTATTTATGTTAAACAAATATTCTACCTATTTTTTTACCATCAAAGGAAAAATAAGAACATCGCTAGTGTGTGTGTGTAGACTATAACCTCAGAGACCGATATGTCTTATTTTTCATCATCAACTCCAAAGGATGGTATATATAGTTGTTTTTGTAGAAATAATATGATATTAAATAATTAATTATCATTTTATAAAGTTTAAATAACACTTACCTTCTTCACCTCATGTTCATTAAAAAATTTAAATACTACTCATGCATATGTACAACCTACCATCTACATGATTGTATCATAATTTATTTTTCAAAACCCATCGTATAGTTGGTTATAAAATTATAATTAATGTATAATAATTATAATTATTAAAATTTTAATATTTTTTAAAATATATAATCATGATCCATTTGACCTAAGTCAACCTACCAAATCCATTTTGGACTAATGAACTAAGCATTATCAAAATGTTAGATGTAAAATTAATCAATTTAGGGATTAAGAATTGCATAAATATAAGTGAAATAAAAGGAATAATAAACCAAAAAAACCTTATTAATCATTTTAATAATTAACAAATTTTTATTACTCAAGAATATAAATAATGTGCATGATAATTTTAACTCGAGGTTCACTTTACCTTAAAACATCATTATAAATATTTGAATGATTTATTTTATATATATTTTTATTCCATGTAAATATTCAGAAAATAAATTTATAGATGTGTTTATATTGAAATTAATAGATTAAAAAAGAAATTTTATTTCACTTTTTAACTTCCTTAAAATGTTTCCAAAATAAATATTTTTATATATTTTAGAAGAAACATTTTTTATATTCGTTATAAAAGAAAAAAAGGAATATTCTATTTTAACATCTGTGACATATTTTACTTTCATTGAAACCATTAATTTATAATTTTCTTCCTTTAAAATTCTCCAAGACTTCTTCAAATAATAACTCTTCTTCCCTTTGTTTTGGGTATTTATTTTGGAAAATGGGGTTCTAAAGGAAATGGAAATATCAATATCCAAAAATGTTTTAGTTAGTGGTTCAAAAATATATTTTTAATAGTTTGATGATGAAAATGAAATATTTTATGTGTTCTATTTATGTAATGGTACTTCTTCATTGTTTATGATGATGGTTGAGCCTGATATATATATTCAATACATTGGGAAATGATTATGTTCTCATGAGAATCACATTGGAATTAACCGAGTAGGTTATTCCATTTATAAGGGTTGTTACAAGGATTATATGTTGATGATGTCCAAAGGGACTGATATAATTTTTATATACATTCTAATGATTTTTAATATAAATATTTTCATTAAAAAATGTAAAATGATAATATTTTTTAAATGGAATGACTATGACCTTCAAGGGTAAAATTTAAAATTTTTAAGAAAAATTTTTCTTGGGTCCTTATGTTTTCTAGAAATCCATCCGGGTTTTGATTTTTCTTTTATGTTTACTTGTAAAATATAGAATGAAAACCTTTGTTAGTAAATATAATTCCATGTGTAAGTAAATTAATATTTGAGATAAATTTTTATTATGTTAAACTCAAACTCTCTTATATGATATCATAATGTTGAAATGGACTAATGAGTTGTTTATTACTTTTTATATACACCTTTCTAAGATTTTTCTATCATATATCATGTTTTTAAAAGATTTTCAAAAGTTTTAAGGATAATTAGGAACAATTATGAAGTCAATTTGAACATCATGATGATTTTTCACGAAAATATAACATGATTAATTTTAAAATAATTGTATTGTGAAAAAATAGATACTAAGTGAAAGTTTAAATTATAATATATTGGTTTTTTTTGTAAGATTTATAACCATAATATATAAAAATATAAACTAGAAAATATCTTCAAGTGTTCATGAATATTAATTATTATTTAAAAATGAAATTATTTGTTAAATAAAGATTGAGTCCTTATAATTGGTATTAAAGTTGGGATTTGATAATCTTAGAGGTTAGGATAATATAAGCATGTACCCTAAATAGATTATGATTTATTGTTATCATTATATATAATTTTAATATTACCATTTCAATTCATCTAAAATATTTTCATTCATATAAGTTTTCCATAAAGGAAATAGGGAATATAAAGTAAGAATACATCAAGATTACAATATCCTTCGAAATCAGGAACCTTTAAAGTTTAGAATTGGAATAGAGTAGTTAGTTAATGTGATAACTTAGTTAACATAGTATACAAATGATGGTTACATACATGTGATAGAAAAAACACATTAACCATATAAAAACATGTCCATAGTAGACAATTTCTTGAAAAAATCTCTAAAACATTTAGTGGATCATCTAAAATTATGATAGTTGATTGATGGCTTAAATCCTTAGAAAAAATATATGAAGTTATGGGTTATTCAGAAAATAAAAAGCAAACACTTTATATTTACTAATTTTATGGTGAAATAAATTAGTGGGGGTCAATGGTTATGAATATCAGAGAAAGATAAGATAAAAATTCCTTGAAATGAGATGAATTTAAGAATATTTTCCTTGAGAAGTATTTTCCTAAATATTTAAAAATTAGGATGGAAAATAAATTCTTGGAATCAAGGTATAAGGAGAAATGTTTAGTGGCCACATATTAAGTAAACTTCACCCTATTGGAAATGTATACACCAAATTATATTCGAGATATTTATAGTTAAATTAGTTGATTTTACTCAAGATTGAAGCCAAGATATCAACATAAATTGACTTCTCATTAATTTAAAATCTATGAGAAACTTGTTATATGTGATTATATGGTAGTGTTGGAGTTTTTTGATGATCTCATTCCCTATCAAAATAAGAAAAAATAGGTCCCTGTGTAAGGAAAATGGGAAAATCTATTAAGTAAATAACAATTTAAGAAAATCATGTTTTTTTATATTATGAAAAGTGTGGTAAAATGAAATAAGGGGAATATATTATAAAATATTGAATTTTTTTTAGATGTGTTAATTTTATACATGTGTCTAATGTCAATAAATTAAAAGGATCAATATAATGACCTGAAAAAAAATTATTTTCATAAAACAGGCACTGACTCTATCTTTCTCAAAAAAATACTAGACAAATAATGAAAATATGGGGGTAATATGCTTTAACATTAATGAAATGGGTCATTATGTGAGTAATTATCTGGATATAATAATTAGTGATAGAAGTATACAAGATCAAAAGTATAAAGGTTTGGATAAATCATTTTGAATACTTCATAAAATATTGGACCATCCAATGATATGGAGAAAGATGTAGTACTTGTTTATTCAGATTATTACAATGTCTTGTCTGATTTAGGGATTACACATTATTTTATTTCCAAGAAATTATCTGGAAAATTAGAAATTTTATTTCATGAAATAAAGTTATAAGAAATGGTAAAAACCCCAATGGGTTTTTATAGAAAAAAGAAGTTATAATAATATTCCTATTATTTTATTTGTAAAGGATTTACATGGAAACCTTATTGTATATCCCCTTGTATAGAGTGATGTTATTATGTGTATGGATCGAATTTTTGTATATCCTACTAAGATAGATTATAGAGATAAATATGTCGTTTTTTGGAATGAGTTTCATTTTCTATAAAATAATGAATTTATAAACTTGATAACATATTAAGAAGCTGAGAAATTGATTAAACATGGAAATTAAAGTTATATTTCATATAATGTTAAGAATAAAGAGAATATTACAATTAGTTACGTACCTATATAAAATTAATATCTAGATTTATTTCATAATGAATTTCATAGTATTATACTTGATCAGAAGATTTAATTTACTAATGAATTAATTCTTGATATTGAGACAGTATAAAAACACCTTTATTGAATGACTAAAGTATAGCTTTTCGAATTGAAAAATTTGTTATAATATTGTATTCATAAAGGATTAATTCATCTCAAACATCACCATATGGTGTCACTACATTATTTTTTAAAAATACAGATGGTTCTAGGAGATTTTAATTGATTATTGATCATTGAATAACATCAAAATTATGAATAAGAATTTGTTTACTCATATATATAACTTATTTTATTATCTCTAGGGAGTTTAATATTTTTTGAAGGTTGTTATCAGGTCCAGGTACCATCATCATAAGCTGAAGGAGGATGACATTCCAAAAATGACATTTTGGATTATGAATGAATATTATTTATTTTTGGTTATTCCCTTTTGGTTGAAAAATGCTCCAGCTATATTTTTGGACCTTATGAATAGATTTTTCTAGGAGTTATTAGATAATGTTTTGGTTGTGGTTATTGATAAAATCATAATATAATATGAAATTTATGATGATCATGAGAAAAAGTTTAGGGTGGTTTTGTAAACCATGAAGGAAAATAAGTTATATGGAAATTTTAGAAAATATGAATTTTGGTTGTGATGGATTTTTTTCAATAGATATATTTTAAATAATGATGGAATAACTATTGATTTGGATGGAAATAAATAAGTTTAATAGAGAAAACAAATTAAAAATATAACATATATTCATAGTTTTCTAGAATTAGAGGGTTACTAATGATGGTTTTTTGAAAGAATTGATCGGTTGTCTAGCACACTAACTAAGTTAACTTAAAAATGAGTTAAATTAATTTAAAGGAATGAATGTGATGAATGTTTCCAAGAATTAAAAAAAGATTAGTGAATTATCTAGTTTTTTCCCTAACATATAAAACTAAAGAAATTTTTTTCTATAAAAATTCATATTTTAAGATACTTGGATTATTTATAAGGTAGAATGATTGAGTAATTTATTATGATTTTTGACAATTGAAACCTCATGGGATAGATTATCCTTAGCATGATCATGATCTAGAATCTATAGTGTTATCTTTAACAAATTTAGAGACATCATTTATATAGATTAAATATTGAAATATATACTAGTCATACAAGTTTTACATATATATTCACTTATAATGAGTAAAAGATGAGACAAAGAAGATTATTGGAACTGATTAAGGATTATTATTGAAAAATTATTTACCATATAGAAAAAGAAAATATAATAAATGATTATTTAAGTAATAAAGATAATGAATCATTAACTATGATACATTCCAAACATGATCCTTTTTCATATTTTTAATGGATGTTTTTCTAGAAATTGTGCAAACATAAAATTAGTCATATTTTTTTTGGTGATAGTATAATCATCATTGTCTGACAAAATTAAACAAGATTAAAAAGAAGATCTTGGTTTGATAGAAGGAGCTGAATCTGTCAATTATGGTACATTTCTTGAGTTTGATGTTGATAAAAAATATGTTTTAATATTTGGTAAGAGTTTGTGTGTTCTAATTGAGTTGTAGTTGGATAGATAATTATTGAGTGATGTTCATAGTTCTCTATTTTATATTTATATTAAAAGTACTAATATTTATAGAGACCGTTATGAAAATTTGTTGGGGGATGAAATAAAAAGAGATAATAATTAATTTAAAATGATTTTTTTTACTTTTAAATAGGTCTGTTTCATTAGAAGAAGTTAAAACCATCCATATGATAAAAAAATGGTCTGATGAGAAATGTTCAATATTTAAATTTTATTGTGTGAAGGAGATACTGTAGATAAATGATTTCACATCAGGTTGAACACTTTTGTTTTTTGAAAAAGATGTGGAGGGCTTTTCTTTTTTTATTATGGTGGGATTATAACACCCTGACCGTTTTTTTGAAATATATATTTTCAAATTCATTAAGCTTTTTTATGTTTTTTATGTTACGTGACACTGGAAATAGAAATATATATATCAAAAGTCGAATTCAAACATTCTCTAAAAATTTCACCCAGTTTTATTTCACTACAAACAACACTAAATTGTCTTGTGCTACATGAAACATTAACTTGGTATGTGCTACCCAGAACACCGACTTGGCGTACATTACACACAATACCATGTTTCTACGAAACATTATTTTATTGTTATAACTATTTAAGTGATTTTGTTATATCATAGCTATTAAAAAATATTAATACAAATAGTAATAAATACTTTCCAAATATTTTTATAATGGTTTTATATAAATAAAACTTATTTTTAATGAAATTTTTTTTTTGGAAAGACTTTATATGTTAAAAAAAATACTATTTTCTCGAATGAACTTATTTTCATGTCCTTCTATGAAGAACAAAAGAAATTAAATTTAGACACATAAAGAATTTTAATTTGATAAAATAAACATAATTTTTTTTAATTTATAAATATGAAAATATTTTAAGGAAAATATTTGGGATTTTTCAGAGCAACTTCATTTTTTGATGAATAGTGAAAGATACTACATTTTAGTTAACAAATTACTTTTCATTTAAATAATTATTAATTTTAAATTATACTCTAAATTTATTTTAAGGTCAAATTAGGTCAATTATAAATTTATTTATATAATTTAGGTAATTATAATCAATTTTACTTTGAAAATGAATATAAAAACTTATCAATCTTTTTTACATTTTTCTACTTTAAAAACCTATTATGTCGTCTTGTCTGTAGGATTAACATTAATCTTAATTTTTCCTCTTATTTGAATGGAATTTATAAAAATGGGCCTACACAATTTTAATAATTATAATATTTATATTCTAATTATATAATGTAAATTTTTGACCAAAAAGATTAGTAAAAGTGATTAAAATTACTCACAACAATTAAGGTCAAATTAAGTTTAATTAGAGACTAAACCTTAATATAAGGGAAAAATTTACTATAATCTTGTCCAAAAACAATTTTATGGCCATATTTAGGCCCTAAACCATACATTATTTCATTTTTAAGGTTTATTATTATTTTTTTAGGTAATAACATATGTACACATAACTTGTTTTCAAAAAATCCCAAGTGAGTCCCTTTCCTTCCTTATAAAAGGCCACCAACTCTCCCTCTTCTTAAAACCTATAAAACAACTTATGTTATGCCAATATATATCTAATAAAATTCTAAAATTCACTACCTTAATCCTTGAATATTTTCCTTGGGCATAAAGAAATCCAAGGAATCTTTTTGGCACAAACGAAAAGGAGTTGGCCGATTTAGAGGCAACCTCTTATCTCAAGATCCTTTATTTTATTTTCCCTCTCCACCCCCTAAAATATATCTATTCAATTATTTTATATAAAATTATATTATATATAATATTATGTTATAATTATAAGGTTTATATCTAAAATTACACACACATCCATCTAATGGGTAATAAACATACTGTTTATGTGTACGACGAACTACCACCTCACTAAACGATGATTGTTCATTTTTCCATTATTGCTGCTCATGGTGGAAAATATGATGAAAATTTGTTTATATATGTCATATATTATTTTTATTATGTATTTAATCTTATATACTCATTTTAGAAAACTTATATTTTTTACTTTCCATTTGGTGTAAATACAATAATTTTGTTTGAGGAAGTGTGGACTACCACCCCTCAAAGCGAGGTGATTCATTCACACACTACATAGAATGTATTAAGGATTTTTTTAGTGAAATTATATGATATATATGATATAATAATGATATTTTAATTATTATATATTTACATATACATACATATGTGTCATTTATTTTTTTTATTTCAATACGACAATAAAAAATGAAAACAACGTTCATGCATACGCATGAATTACCATTTCTATGAACAATGTATTACATTTCATAATTATATATGATAGAGATTATTTTAATACATATATAATGAAAATTAATGATATTTATATGATGTTTTAAATTATTTTAATCATTATATATTTATAAGGTCCAAATATATAACAAATTAAGACACAAGCGAAAAACAAAATGAATATTACCAGAAGCGTAAGTTTAACATGACATTTCTTACAAGTAAGTAATATAATGTCATAATAAATAAATTTATGGTATTATATATAATAATATGGTTATTTAAAATATTTATAATAAATTTATATTTATTATAAAGGATATTTTAATGAGTACGACGAGAGTGAAGACACATGGTAAGGGGATTTCATCACACTTTTTATTTCTGTGAGGTACAAGATTTATTCACCATCCATTCATTTTATGTGGTGTGTATACTGAACATGGATGTATTATATGATTATTATGAATAAATATATGTTAATTTACATATCAATTCTATTATCTTTATTTCATGGGGTCAATATTTCAAAAGTTACAAAATCAGTAATGTTGTTTTTTCTCAAATTACCTTTCTTGTGATATGTATTTTGTTATGCACCTATGTTTTTTAATAAGGTGTATATGATTCCAATTGAAATGTTATATAATTAATGTTATTATTTCTATGATATTTTATGATTTATATAATTTCATTTTATTACTTGAAGAGTATGATCCCATGTAACCAAGTGGTAAGGTTTTATTGAAACGATCTCATCGCTTTTCGAGATTGTTAATGATTATGATTATTTTGATGAAATATTATAATACGTATCTCAATAAACCATGTAAGATTAATTATAATCAGTTTATTAAATATATATTGATTTATTATTACCATTTTTACACTCTTTGACACTTAAGATAATAAAGAAATGTTTATAAGAAAAATCAGATTGTATCTCTCGCTTCAGTCGGAAATATCGTTTATTACAAAAACTAGGTTTTTAGCAAAGTTTAATTTTTTTTTTCAAATGATAGTGGAATATAATTTTCAAGGAAAAATTATTTTAAAAATTTTATATTGTTTCCAAATATTACTTTATATTTTTTCAAATATATTTTCAAAGAAAATAGTTTTAAAAATGTTTTGGATCTTCTTTTATATGATTTAAGGAAAATTGTTTGCAAAATGTTTCCAATATTATTTCAAATGTTTCCAAGTAAAGTGGTTTCAATATGTTTTGAAGATTATTTTATAAGTTTTCAAGGAAAATAGTTTTCAAAATAATTTATGGTCTTCTTTAAAACATTCCAATGTATTTTCAAGGAAATGGTTTTCAAAACATTTTCATGATTTATTTTGATGTTTTCATAGTGTTTTCAAAGAAAAATGTTTTTCAAATGTTTTGAAGATTATTATGTATGTTTTCAAGAAAAAATATTTTCAAAATGATTTTAGGTATTCTTTATAATTTTTCAAATTATTTTATCAGAAAATTACCTTCAAATGGTTTTATTCATTAAAATGACTTTTGCAATGAAAAAATGATATTTTCATCAAGATTATTTTTTAAAATATCTATCAAAATTATTTTCTAACTAAGATGACATCCATTTATAATAGTCATGTATTTCTCTGAAATGTTATAAATTTTCCATTAAAATTATTTCCATGAATGGGTTATGTATGTTTCATGGTCTTTATGAACCTGTTTCTATTTCATGGGATATATGTTCATGAAACTCATTTCTCATTCATGTGTTATATTTTTATGAATCCCATTTCTCATTAATAGGTTATATGTTTATAAAACTCGATTCCTTTAACGGGTTATAATTTAATGAAATGTTTATAAAATGTATATATTTTTTGTAAGTTATACTATGGTGAAATGTTAATGATACCCATTTCGTTTCCTAGATTATTATTTTCTATTTATAAAACCCATATATTTTCATGGGTCATAATATGATGAATTATTTTCATCACATGACTATATGATTTTATTTTGTGATGGGTGTGCCATATATCTACCTCAAGTTCATTGGGTAATGATAAATGTTTTATGATCTCAAAGGTTACATGGGAGGTCATCCGAAGCCTGAAACAAGAGGGTATACTGGAGGAAATACAAAGCCCGAAATAAGAGGGTGTAGATAATAACAATCCAAGAATCAAATATGAGGGTATATGGGATGAGATTCCTAGACTGAAACAAGAGGTTACATGGGTGGAAATCCCAATATTGAAACACTAGGATACACATGAGTACATCCCAAGACCAAAATAAGAGGGTATATAGGAGGGAATACCAAGCCTGAAGAAGGTACAAAAGTGTTTAACCCATTCCTAACATGTTACAAAGGCCTTGGTAGGCTTCCTTGCCATAGAGTTTTTATATGATTGTGTGTTTTCCAAAATTCTATGTTTTATTACTATGTTATTATTCCATATATTTTGTTGTTTATTTCCTTATGATTCAGGTATTATGAAATATAAATCTTTATTATGATCTCTTATATGAAGGGTATGATCTTCAAATGTTATTATCAAGTTCCATACCATTTTGTTCATGTAATGCTTACACATTAACTTTATTTTACCTTACTAAGCATCTGAGCTCACATGTTTCTTATGTTTCCCTTCCCCTGGTTATGAATAATGATTTTAGATCTAAGTAATAAAGGTTTAGGTCTTTATAAGAGATGTTTAAGATCTTTCACCAGGATAGAATATTTTGTTTCCATGTTTCCAAAGTAACTAAACTATTACAATCCTAAGGAATGTATTTTTGTAATGTATTATATATTCATATAAAATGATGTAATATCCATGTATGTTAAACTTGGGCCACTATAGCTAGTATGAAAGGAATGGTTTAGTTAACCTTTGGAATCTAAGAGGATAAAAATTTAGTGATATCCGTAGGTATGTTTCTAAGGATATATCTAGGTATGTATCTCTGGATAAGTATAAGGATGAGTAAACATTTTGGAAAATGTCCTATAATTTTGGTAAATTATTTAGTGAGTGGTTTCCTAGAAATAAATCCATTTCAAGATAATACAAGTTGATGTTACTCTGGAATAAATGTAACTAGGTGTAACAACTTTGAAAAGATGTTCTAGGCCTAACTCAGGGTAACCTGGTATGTGGCAATGGGAATTGCTACACACCTAGTTTGAAACACCCAAGGGATATTCTTTAGAGATTCAAAAAATATCCACAAACCATCATAAAAGATTTAAATATATTTTTTATATGAATAACCTAGTATAAAAATAAGTGTTATTATATTAAATAAGTATGATCCATTATTTACACTCCCTATATGAAATATTTGATGATTATATGGTATCCCAATATATTAAATGTTTCTCACACTATGATTTCTATTTTTGTCAATAGAGATAACTATAAGGAACATGGTTAACATTTAATGTTTCATATTTGGAATGTATCGACATTTTTCAAATCAATTTCCCAAGTAAAAATATCGTAAAGAGAATCAGGAAGGTTGTATGAGTATTATTCATACTTTTTAATATAAAGAGACCGTAAACAAAATGTGAAAGGTATGAGATATTATTGCAGTATTGTTTACATTTACCTTAAAGAAGAATGATTAGATTAAGTTTACGCAACCTTAAGACATGATTCATATTAATAGTTTAGGAAATATATATTAAGGAATAAGTTGATGAAGCCTACGTAATGGTTTAATAATAAAGTTGGATGAATGAATTACTTATGTTTTGGAATTCAAATATTATGTTATATGAATCACGAAATATTTAATATTTTTTTATAAGTTCTCATTAATTATTGAAAATTAAATGTTTAATCGTGATAAATACATAGAAAAGTGATATTTTGATTAAGGTAATGTTACCCATAATGTGATAAACATGTTGAGAAAATTGTGTTTTTCTTGCATAATGAGATTATTGATTTGGATAAAGTAAATTGGATTGCACTTATTACCCTAGATATGATTATTGATTGGTTTAAAAAGTATTCAATGTCATCATGTATGATGCATACAACTTATTTGATTTAAGGAAAATATCCAGTATGCTTTGGAATAAGGAATCATAGATATTTTCATAAATATATATGATAATTTTGGTCATTACCATGTTTCAAGAGAATATATGATGTGGGTATTCACATGTTTGGAATGTGACAAACAAGAGATAAATTTTTAAATATAGGGGGATCAAAATTAACATAATTCTATGAATTCTTTATAAAGCATTGTGTTTTCATATTTTAGAAGGCTTATAAGGTTCAAAATTTATGTAATGATTAAGTTAATAATTGGATGATGTTTGTGAGAATAAATTATTATCTTACTACATGAGGATTTAAGAATATTATATAACCTGTTATAAAAATGCAGTGTAGATGATAACTGATGATAGATGGCCTGACATATCATGGATCTCATGACCAGTTAGTGCTTTGGGAAGGAAAAATTCACCTTCCTTTTTAGAGAAATAGGTGAAGTGGATAAAGGAACAATAAAGGGTGAGGTGATCCCAAAATCATACAAGAATATATTTTCATGAAAATTTATTAAATTTATTAAAAAGGGTAGCAAAAACAAAAATGTTATCCTAGTACCTCTATTTTCGATGAATCAGATGGTCCCTCAGTTCATTGCAGATTGATGGATTTCTGATTGTTAAATTTTTATTAACATTGTTCTCTATCACTCTCCATCTAAACTTGATAGTTACATTTTTTCTTCCATGTTCATGTTTTCACTTCCCGCCTATGTTATCCTATGTGGAAATATCTTATATGTTAACTCGGGTAACCACTATGTTTCCAACTTTCCCTTTTTAAAGGATGTTTTAGTATTCTTTTTATGATGTGGGTTTCTATGAATGAAACTTTTAAGTATTAATCCTTTGATAACCCATAAATTTTTGATAGTAAAATTCATTTTAAGGTGGGTAGAATGTAACCCCGCCATATTTTTTGAAATTTTGTTTTCTAATTAGTTAATATTTTTTTATATTTTCCAGTTCATGTGAAACTATAAATAGTAATATATATATATATATATATATTCATACACTAATTAAAAAATTCACTTCACATAAAACCAACTTTGATTGTTTGACACACAACACTGAATTGTCATGAAAAAAATACAATATTTACTTGGCATGCGCCACATGTAACACCAACTTGGCGTACGTTACTTGTAATACTGAGTTTCTATGAATCATCATTTTATTGTTAAAAATATTTAAGCGATTTAGTTATATCCTAGCCATTAAAAAATAGTAATATGAATAGTAATAAATAATTCTAAAATATTTTTATAATGGTTTTATATAAATAAAACATATTTATAATGAAATATATAATTTCTTTGTAAGTCCTTTATATGCTTTAAAATACTATTTTCTCTAATATACAACTTTTCATGTTATTCTGTAAAGAATAAAAAAATTATTTTTACACAAATATAGAAATTTGATTTAGAAAGATAAAATTAATTTTTAATTTATATTTCCAAAATTATCTTAGGGTGAATTTTTTGGATTTTTATGAGAAACTTCATTTTTTGAAGAATAGTAAAAAAATACTGCATTTTAGTTGATAACTGTGTTTTTTAAAATAATTGTTAATGTAAACTTATAAATTAAATTTTTAAGGTTAAATTATATAAATTATACATCTATTAATACAATTTATGTCATTAAATTAAATTTCAATTTTAAATTGAATATAAAAATATAACAATCTTTTGAAAATTTTTCTACTTTAAAAACCAGTTATTTTGTCCCATCTGTATGACTAACATTAATCTTAATGTTTCTGATTATGTGAATTGAATTTCATAAAATGGACCTAAAAAATTTTAATCACTATAATAATTATATTCAACTTATATGATGTTTATTTTTGACCAAAAATATTAGTAAAATTGATTAAAATTAATCACAGTGATTAAAATTAATCACAGTGATTAAAGTCAAATTAAGCTTAATTAATGAATAAACCATAATATTGAGGCCCAAAATGAACTATAAAATTGTAATAAACCCATTTTATGGAAATATTTCTCCATATACCATAAATTATTGATTTTATTTTGTTTTTTTATGGCTTTTGTAAGGTAATAACATGTGTAAACCTAACTTGTTTTAAAAAAATAACAAGTGAGTCCTTTTCCTTCCCTATAGAAGGATACCAACTCCACCTCTTATTCATTCCTATAAAACCTATTAGTTTAAGAAAATATCTGCCTAATACACTTATAAACATACCTATATTCTTCTTAGAAGCCTCCCCTTGGTAATAAAACAAAATCAAGAAAGCCTTTTGGCAGAAACTAAATGGAGTTACCCGATTAAGAGGTAACCTCTTCTCTCAAACTCCTTTATTTTATTTTCCTTCTCCACAAATTCAATACATTTATTCCAATATTGTATAAAAAAATAATATATTTAATATAATAGGATGTTTTATGCTAATTTTTATACCTAAAGTTACACTCACATCCATCTAATGGATAACAAACATATTTGTTTATGTGTACGACGAACCACCGCATCACGAAACAATGATTGTTCATTTTTTCCCTTAACACATATCATGATGAAAATTATTATGTAAAATATATATATATATGTAATATATTATATTTTTTATGTATTTAATCTTCTTTATTAATTTTACAACACATATATTTTTTACCTTTTATTTGGTGTACATATAATAATTTCATTTGAGAAAGTGTGGACTGTCGGCCCCTCAAAGCGATGTGATTTGTTCACACACATGATGAAATGTGTTAAGGATAAGTTTAGTTAACCTATATGATATATATGATATAATAATTCTAATGTAATAATGATATACATACATACATATACATATATTTCATGTACTTTGTTTCTTTCTCTATGACAAAAACAATTGGCAACAACATTCAAGCATACATACGACTTATCGTCTCCATGAACAATGTATTACATTTCATAATTCAAAATGCTATATATTATTATAATACAAATATAATGAGTATAAATTAAATTTATATCATTTTTACATTCCTGAAATCACTATATATGTATAAGGACTAAAGATATAACAAATTAAGACACAAGCAAAAACCAAAGAGAATATTACCAGAAGAGTAACCTTAATAAGAAATTACTAACAAGTGGGTAATATAAAGTCATAATAAATCCATATCCGGTATTAGATATAAGAATATGGTTCTTTAAAAAATTTATAATAAATTTATATTTATTATACAGGATATTTTAATGAGTACGACGAGAGTCAAGACACAAGGTAAGGGGATTTCATCTCATTTTTTATTTTCATGAGATACATGCTTTATTCACCACCCATTACTTTTATGTGGTTTTTAGACTGAACATGGATGTATTATATGATTAATATTCATACATTTATAGTTAATTATATATCTATTTTATTATTTTATTTCATGTGGTCAATGATTAAGAAGTTACCAAATCGGTAAAGTAGTTTTGTCTCAAATTGCCTTCTTTGAGACATGTATTTTGTTATGAACCTATGTTTTTCAAAAATTTATATATAATTAAAATTGAAATTTTATATAATGAATACAATTATTTTCATGAAATTTTATGCTTCTTTTAATTTCATTTTTTATATGAGTAGTATGATCCCATGTAACCAAGTGGTAAGAGTTTATTGAAACAATCTCCTCACTTTTTAAGATTATTAATGATAATGCTTATTTTGATGAAATATTACAATACATATCTCAATAAAACAACTTATATTCCTTCTCATATATTTATTCAAGATATATACATGTGTTTGTACCATTTTACCACACTTTTTTACTTAAGATAATGAATAATATGTTTTTAAGAAAAACCTGATTGTATCTCTCCATTCAGTCATAAATTTATTTTAATACAGAAATCCTGTTTTAAAAAAAGTTTTCAAATGATAATTTGAAGATCATTTTCAATGAAAATGTGTTTTAATTTTGTTATTGTTTTGAAAGGTTCGTTTATATGTTTTGAAATTAATTTTCAAATAAAAAGGTTTTTAAAATATTTGGAATCTACTTTTATATGTCTTCATGAAAATGGTTTGCAAAATGTTTTCAAGATTATTTTGTAGGTTTTTAATTAAAATGGTTGTCAAAAATTTTCAAGCTTATTTTATATTTTTCAAATAATAATGTTTTCAAAATAATTTTAAGTCTTATTTATAAGTGTTCAATGTATTTTAAATGAAATAGTTTTTAAAATATTTTTAGATTTATTTTAATGATTTCATAGAAAAATAATTTTAAAATGTTTTGAAGATTATTCTATTTGTTTTTAAGGAAGAAGTTTTTCAAAAATTATTTTAGGGTTTCTTTATAAATTTTCAAGGTATTTTCTAATAAAATAATTTTCAAATGATTATACGTATTAAAATTCCCATGACAATGAGTAAAGGGTATTTTAGTCAAGAATTTGTTTTAAAAGATCTATTAAAATTATTTTCTATTTAAGATGACATCCATTGATGTTAATCACGCCTTTCTAGGAAATTATCTAAAGGTTACATTGACATTCTCTCACTGAATGAGTTATACTTGATTTCATGGTATTTATGAACCCATTTTTCTTTCACTGGTTATATATTTAGGAATTCTATTTCTCATTAAGGTGTTATATGTTAATGAAACCTATTTCTCACTGAAGGAGTTATACTTTATGACATCCATTGATGTTCTTTATTTCATTATTCTTCATGTATTATGAAATTTCAATATTTATTATGATCTTTAATATGCAGTGTATGATACTAAAATGTTTTTTTCAAGTTCCATACCCTTTTTCATGTTATTTTTACACATTTCATTATTTACCATCATTGGTAATCTGAGATCACCCCTTTCTTATGTTTACTTTCCCTAGGATATGAATAAATGTTTTAGGTAGAATTACTAATGGTGGAGATATTTATGGGATATGTTGAAGACCTTTCACCAGGATAGAATATTTTGTTTCCATGTTTCCTAATACACTAAACTATTACAGTCCTTATGCATGTTTTTTTGTAATGTACTGAATATTCATCTAAAATGATGTAATATCCATGTATGTTAATCCTCGGTCACTATACATTTGATTTCTTATACAATCATTCAAGTTGGTTTTATCATTTTTTATCTCTAATTGAAAATCACAATGGCTCCCACATCCATAAATGAGTATAGACCTTCTTTCCAAAAGTTGGTGGCCCTATGGGGTTTCAAACCCAACGAAACTTAGGAACTCACACTGGCTGAGAGGATTGGAGGTTAGGATCATTACACTCTTTTGGGGGAATTATTTCTCACTCCAATAATCTCTTATAGATTTAAGATATGTTTTATAATCTCTTCCCAATCTTGATGTGAGATCAATTAACTTGAAAAAGTTATTATAAGTTAAACCATTTAAAATAAATAAGAAATATTATTAGTTAATCCATATATATATTATAGGTTGTCCACCCATTTCCCACTAGTTGGTATCTGTTTATATATATAAACAAGAACTCCGGATTTTGTTTCCATCCAGGTAGGTGGTTAATATTTCCAGGGAGGGATTGAGCCATTATGAGGCATCCTACATATCCTTCATTATAATAGGAATCAAAAACCATGTAGTTCATTAAAATAGTGTAGTTTAATATCATATGTAAAAGGTAAACATGGTGGAATTTAGAAACCTAATATTGAGATCACTCCTCTGGGAGGCATCCTATATATCAAAGTTATGGAAGGAATCATAGTTATCATAGTTCAATCATGCCATTGGGACTTGACCTGAGGTAGATTCCGTTGAATGGGGGTAGTTATATACCACCACTAATTAGGGAATTCACACTATGATTTCCCTGGATGGGGATATATTAATGATAGGAATGATATAAACTTTGTTAGTCCCTAATTCAAGTGATCCATGATAAGTGTAGGAAACAAGGGATAGTAAGTAATTAGTCTCACTACATATGGATGTGGTCCTTATGTGATGGGAGATACATTTGGATACTTAATATGGTGTTCGATACAAATGAAATAATCCTACATATCCTGATTATGGTAGTAATTAGAGTCATTGTAGTTTAATTGGCTTCTCAATTTGCTAGTGGACGAGGAAATATGATTAGTTCCCAAGAGATATTAGGTCTCGATGGTTGGAATTTTGAAGATATGGTAGGACATACATTTAGGTGGATTCCTATTTGAGATTGGGAAATAGAAATGAATCCTACATATCCTACTTATGTAAGGAATAAGAGTTCTGATAGTTCAGCTGTCTCCTCATTCCACTGGTGGATGTGGTAGAATGATCATCCCATGGAAGAGATTAGGTCCTAGTGATCAAAATGTCAGAGATATGGAAAAACTTATACTGAGGTGGATGAACATTTGAGATTGGGCATTAGGAAGGCATCCAATGTGTCCTATTTATTGTAAGAGTAATAGTTGTTATAGTTCTATATAATTGGGGCTTAGACGCCAAGGATTCCCTTTGGATGCTTGATATGGTGCTCATGCCTTAATAAGGTTTCCTATATATCCAAGTTATAGTAAGAATCAGAGTTATCACAGTTTAGTTTAATTGGGTCTTACAAAATGAAGCTTCAATTTGGATGCTCGATATGGATTTCATGCCTTAGGAAGGCATCCTACATATCTTGGTTATGGTAGGAATCAGAGTTCTTGTTGTTTCTTTTGATCATTTATTACACACATAGGCCAACCTTTGGATTCTTGATGTGGATCTCAGGCCTTAGGAAGGCGTTATACATATCTAGGTTATGGTATGAATTATAGTTCTTTTAGTTCCATTTGATCAAGGCTTACACACTGAGGCTTATCTTTCAAAGAATTATGTAGAGAATGGGACTTAGGAAGGCTTCCTACACATCCTAGTTGTGGAAGGAATCAGAGTTCTCATAGTTCAGTAGGATTGGGGCTTACACACTGAGTCTTCCATTTATGTACTGACTTTATAAGGTTATCATTACACAATATGTCTACTTTACATGACTTGATTGTATTCCAAACATTCCTGAGGATGTCTGGATATGTCTTGGTTGCTTAGTTACATGCCTAGAGTCAATCGCATGATATAGTTGACTTGTGTGAAGGATGTCACCAAAATTGAATGACATGTCAGGAGTACATTATATGATCGATGATGACACTTCTAGAGGGTGTCGCATGATATGGATATGTTATCTAGAGTGCATTGTGAGTCCCAAGATGACATGTTTAGAGGGTGTTTCATGATCTGGATGACTTGTTCTATGGTTATTATGAGACTTGGTTGGCATGCTTGGAGGGTTTCACATGACCTTATTGGAAATACCTGTGAGATTCACGGGACCTAGATGACATACACTAGGGTTGCTACATAACATGGGACATATTTATAGAGTACATAATAAGATCTAGATGGTGAACCGGAGGGCCTCTAGAGATTCGGGTGGCCTGCCCATAAGGAATCGTGCGAATTTCTTGACATATCTCAAGAAATAAACTGATTCAAAGGGTATGTTCATGGGACATCACATAACTTGAAAAACATGTCCTAGTGATGTCACATGAGTTGGATGAGTTATTTGAAACATATAAAGATCATAAAATCTGTCTTCTCATAAGTCTTCCATACATTAATCTTTATTCAATATTTTTATTTCATATATGTCTTAGATTTTTCCACGGTTATCATATATTAAGTTTTACATGACCCATCCAACATACATGATCTAATTCATATAACTCTACTGATATGAAAAAATTCCTTTGTGTGATATATGAGTGATCACACAAAGTGACTATGCATATTTCATGATCCTTAGGTTGTTCCCAAGATTTTTACCTGGCAGGAGACCTTGTGATCACGTGATTGGCTATTTCGAGAAGTATGCTCTTATACATTCACATGAAATTGATTAATGTATTCCTTTTTATGTTTAGGGGAGGTGGGGAATTTATAGGCCTGACCACCCTTGTTATACACCACCTTTCATGATGCATATCTCACAGATTTTGGCCAGAGTTGGTGGTGGGATTTGGTGTCGCATGCTTCACGAGATCCTATAATCGCATGATTTGAAGTGACCATAAGAATTTTTCATCTTAGCCATTTTTATTTAACCCAGGATGATCAAAGTGATTTCACCTAAACACATACACATTCTGAGGGAATTTCACAAGGTTAGGACATCACATCTTGTGGCTTTCATGAGATCTGGATGCCCATTGAAAAGATTTCATGTGATTTGAGGTACCTTATTTGGGGTTCTATGGTAGACAAATATGACTTTTCTAGGGTCATTTGTGAGACGATGTCATCTTTCTAAGTGGAATTTTGTTGGATTATATTGTTATGATGAGGGGGACTCCATAGGATTAATGGTTATTACCAGGGGTGCATAACCCCTTTCACAGGATGATCCACATGTACTCACTTTTCAAGAAGCATCCATATTTTCCATTTTAATTTCATTCATTATTTTAAAGAGGACATGGATATCATGAATTTATGTGAGCAATGTCAAATAAAATTTCTCTACCTATCGGTGATACGTCGCGTGACCAAAAAAGGGTTTTGTGCTGATGCATGAGCATTGATATGGGAAAACCCTTTGATTTTTTGTGGAGATAAAGGCAAGTCATCAGGCTCTTTCATGAGAATATGGGTATGTCACCATGGATTTCAGGGAATTTTGAGAAATGTAGGAGTGTGTCACATGAAGATTTATGACTAATAGAGGTTCCATCATTTGAAATATTTTTTTTATTATTTAATAAGAATTTTGGATGGTTTTTTAGTCACCGGTCGACTAACAAGTCATGTGACTTGGGGGATGTCATATTGAAGCCACCTCATGATCAATGAGGGTCTTGGATGCCTTCAAAGAAACAAGGAGGTTTTTCAAAAGGGGCTCCTTGTGATCTATCAAAGGTCTTGCACTGCGCATACCCCTTTCTCAGGACATTCTAAAGGCCACGTGGTCACATATATTTTAGAAGTTTTCTTGATCCACATGACCATGGAAACCTTCCCTTACTTAATTTTCAGAGAAAATAATACCCATGATTTTGGTGTTTCATTCCTTGTATTTATTCTGATTCTCATTTTGGTGGGTGAAAATCCCCCCCCCCTCAAGAGAAATATATATGGGGAAAAGAGATTTATTCTAAGGAAAGTAAATACACACTTGAGTCTCTAGGTTTTAACTCAGAGGCTGAGCTCTGGGGAATACTGTTCTGGGAAAAATTACCTTTAGAAGGTTTTCCCACTCTACTACCCCAAAAAATTAATTTAAAATACTGACCTCTAGAGGTCAGGTATTTTCTTCTAAACATTTACATGATGTTATAAAGTGTCAAGGGTTGAGTTTGATATTCCCCTTTGGTTCACCAAATAGTGTTTTTGGGTATTTTGATGATTTCAATAGATGATCATCGTTATCCCATTTTTGAGGTAGTGGTATAGCTAGTATTTATAATGTGTTCAAATAGTTATGGTGTTTTTGTATCCATAATGACATCCTTTGTGTTTCTTTGACATATCAAGAAGCCATAGAAGACTGAATAGTTATTTCATCCACTGTATATTCTCCTCAGGGTATGGATATTAGGGATAGATTCAATAGTGACTGGGGGACCAATAAAGAGGGGTCCTAGGTCAACTAGATTTAATGAGGAAAATAGTTACCAATCATAGAGAGAATAAATCGACAAAATTAAAATCTGGGGAGCCCTACTTAACGATCTTGGTGTCACTTCCTTTTAGAGACACTACCCCAGAGGGGAAAGGAAAAACAATGTATTATAATTTTCCTAAATCCTCTCCACTGAAGTCCTCTTGTAAGTGTGGGATTTCAATCTTTCCTTATCCAGTTTCACATCCTAATTTTTCAAAAATGTTAAGGTACCATATGAGACTGCTTGGAAAATCATATATCCAATACTGGGGAAACAAGTGAGCATTTATTGACTTAATTAGATCCTTTGCTGTTTGGGGCGACCAATACAAAAGAAGTGATTGATCACATGCTGGAATGGTTAGGCCTAATACCCACTAAAGATGTTTTAGAAGTCATGTCCTTTAATCTAGTGTAGGTGAACACAATTTTATAAGAGAATAATATAATTATATATTCTACTACTAAGTTAGCCTTTATGAATGTGTGTTTTCGAGAAGGTTAATACATCATCATAAATCAGAATCTTTGTTCACTTTATTTCATGTATACTAACATTATCATTTATTTTTATTGTTCTATAGGGTGGAGATAAAATCATGTATTCAAGGAAAGAACCATAGGTTCCAAAAACCCGGTCATTGTAATAAGGTTTCACCTATTCTCTAGAGGATGGGTTTAGGGAAATGGATTTTTCCAGTATTGAAACCAAGAAAGGTATACATTAAAAATAAGTTATATCCACTGGTTACCTGGTAATATCATATAATTTATCTTCTTACTAATAAATTTATGTTCCCTTTGTTGTATTGAATTCACCTTGAAGATCAGAGATATTTGTCCTTGCTCTCTTAGGGATTCCTCTGACCAAGTCATCCAATTTAGAGGCTAACTATCTTATTACTACATCAAAGACCCTGACCATGACTCATTATCTTAGAAACCTTATCCTGGAATATGTATTTATTACTAGCATGAGACTAAATCAAGGGTTGTGGTTTGTATCATTTTACTAGTCTATGCGGTGAAAAATATTGATACAGATATGGACCTTAGTTTTAGAGACTCCATTAGAAGGGATAAAGGATTTATCAGGTCATCGTAGATTTATGTTTACCACCCTTGGGTATGACGGTTTTTACTAAACCACTATTCATGCCAAGGTGAAAGAGGTGATCTCTATAAGAGAGAAGTATATTTCAATTTAATTGAAGTTAGTAGCCAATGAGGCTTCTTCCTCAGTAATGAAAATATGGGATAAGGCCTTAAATGAAGCTTTCTAGTGTGCATTGGAGGCAAAAACTCACCAGGACATGGTCATCACTAGTAATGTGAGATTAACCATCTCCAATCTATAATAAATCATATATAAGTAACGCTATACCAGTTTCACCATGCACTTAAAATATCAAAGAAAACTGTACTTGAAAAAAAATGACTCCTTAACATGGAGGAGAATACCAGGCTTCATGTTCTTCCCAAAGTGAAGGAGTTGCAGTTGGATAAAGAGGTTGAAACCAAATCTATTGATAAATTATTCCAATCTATTACCTCTATGGAGAAGTTGTTTACAGAGATCAAGTAATCCTGTAGGAACATGATGTGAAAAAAATGTAATTTTAAAAATTTTCCTTTACTCATATATTCATTGGAGAGACTCTGATATTTGGATATTCCTTATACTTTATGCTATAAAGGAATGGATCTACCAAACTTTATATGTTTTTGTCTAGTTTTATTCCATTCATGACATGAATGAGATTTATTTGATATGATTCTGATTGAATCATCAATGATATCCACTCTTTTCATAATATCATTTAAACCTTAATGCATGGATTTGACTATTATAACAAATTTTCCTAAATAAATGCTCATTAATTCCCACCAATATGAAATTCCTTGTTGAAATATCTTCTCTATCTATTTTGAAATCACTTCATTCCCAAAAGGATAATTTGAGAAGAACATATTTTATGGGGGGAGAGTTTTATAACTTTTTCTAAAGTCATTGGGCTTAGTTAGCATAACTTGATTTTTTCTAAGGCCATATGATGGACCTTACAAGATTTATATCTTTTTATTTATATCACCGAAATTTTATCCTAAGCTTGATATAGGGGAAGGATTAGTGGGAAGAGAATTTTTTTTTGAGGATTCCCTTATCGGGTATTCATCCTGGAATGTTTTATTCTTTATGGTCCTGTAGACTAAACAATGATATAGTTTAGGGTCTTTTATATCAAACCTTTTATTACTATAGTCTAAGGTCTTCTGGCTTAGACCTTATATTGATATAGTTTAGGGTACTTTAGCTCGGACCTTCTATTGATATAATTTAGGATATATTAGATCGGACCTCCTATACCTGGTAGTGTATGGTCTTTTATCTCAATCCATCTATCGATATAGTTTATGTTCTTTTAGATAAAACATTCTATCACTGTATTTTAGGGTTTTTAGCTTGAAACTTTTTTCACTGGTAGTTTATGGTATTGTTTTATCAGGAATTCTATCATCTATTGTTTAGGGTCTTTTATCTCATACCTTTTATCAAACATGGAATATGGGGAAGACACACTAGAGATGACTGATGCACTGCTGTGTATAAGGCATTTACACTTGGTTTAATATCTATAAAATGGTCTTTGTGGATTGTTTTTCATGAATTTCACAATTTTGATGTAACTTGTTCTTTGTTTTTTGGTCACCAAAGGATAAAGCATGGATTCTATGAATTTTCGAGATTCAAATTGGAATTGGAGGATTTTGGACCCTTTTCCCCTGACTATGTTGGAATGGAATCAACCGAATCAAGAACTAGACATGAAGGACAAGCAAATTCGGGAATTCCAATGACAGAGGAAACCCGCACAGTCTGCACACGGTTATCCAAACCGTGTTCAAATCGTACTGGAGAAGATACCTTTGACAGTACCCTCCACATTATTGGCACACGGCTTACCCAAAACATGTGGCCCATCCAGGAAAACTGTGTGGCTTAAGGATTTGAGGCAGAAGAATCCGCACAGTTGGCGTACGGTCTACAAAATCATGCACCCAAACCGTGCAGATGACTGTAACCTTCTCCTTTTTTTCTTTTTCACATTTCACTCACTCCATAACCCGGGGTTACCCTTTCTACCTACTTTTGGAAAACTGGAAAATCCCCTTTGGAACTAAGAAGACTTAGGGGGAGTGGGGAAAAGAGGGGGTAGGAGGTTGGGAATGAAGGAACAGAAGGAAGGAAGGCTTTTGAGGACTGGTTCTTGTAATTATGTAGAATTTTTTGGATTATTCTATTTTTCTGTTGTAATGAACTCTCTTATGAATCTTAGTAAGTTTATTATCCTTTTCATTATGAGTAGCTAAACCCCCCTTGTGTTGGGGCTGTGGAAAATGTGGGTTCGTTAGAACCAATTTCTCTATTATTTTTTTCATTAATTGTATCTCACCTAATTCTCCCAACTTCCCTTTCTTATTTCACTAGAAACCCCATATTGGATCAAGAATGGAGTTTCTAGGGATCTTTGGGAGAATTAAGACAATGATATCCATGACCATTGGATATACTTGTCATTTCTAGAGGGCGGTTCTTAAATTAAGAGTTAGTAGAAATCAATTTCTAGACCAAGGGATTTATTCCTACCGACTTGATCGGAACTCACCAGACCAAGGGAGTTCCAACACAAGTGAAACCCAGAAATGTGAGTTATCATGAACCACCCAACACAATAAGGAATAAGGTTTAACATCCCACACAAACGTCCAGCCCTAACACATCTTCATTAAAATCCAAAATCCAATTTTATGTAATTTTTAGTTTTCAAGTTTAATTCGTAGTGAATTAGAAAAGTCCAAGTACTTAGTTATCTTTTGAGATCTGCACCATGAACCAACCAATCGTATTTAAATTCATCATCTTCACTTAAATGATTTCAAATCAAGAGACATAAAACACCAATTTTTCTTCTCTGTGGATCAACCCCGTACTTGCACACTATACTAGTTACAAGTAAGGGAAACTAAATTTGGTTATGAAAACAATACATTAGGCAAACAACCGTCAAAATTTTGGCATTGTTTCCAGGTAGTGAGTGTCATTTTTTAATTGAATTTGTGTCATTGAGTGGAAAAAAAATAAAAAAATTTCGAAAGAAAATAAAAAATAAAAAATAAAAAATAAAATAAAATTCTTTTCTTAATCTCATTTCTATTTTTCATTATTTTTTCCTTTTTACGTTGGGTGTGTTGTTTGTGTTATGCATTCCTGTAGGTATATGAGTGGCCAGGTCACTCGTTCTCGGATTTCAGAGTCGTCAGAGGTACACCTGATAGATCCAGAAATCGAAAGAACATTGTCCAGGAGATGTCTTGAACTTATGGGTGATCACAACGCAAACGACCCATTGGCAAGTAGGAGGAAACCTGGGGGATGCCCAAGGAGTTGAGCAGCCATTCGTCATTGAAGGAAATCCACCACTGGGTGGTGAGGAAGAGCAGCATTTAAATCAATCAGGGGCTTATGTGGAATACCTATTGAGGAACCAATAGAGGCCACTAGCTCAATTTGTACTAGGTTTCGGGTAGCCACAAATGCGGTAATATATTCTGTGGGAGCAGCCTCCCTTTTTGCCTCAGAACCTGCCGACTTATTATCCTCAGGAGAAACAAAAATTCATTCCCCAAGCACCTCAAGAACCGATGTTGCCACACCATACTCTTATGGAATATGGATTACCCTTCATTCAGGGAGCGGACACAGGAATAATAAGACCACTGGTGCCGGACCAACATTTTGAGATCAACCTGACAGTAATGCAGTTAATTCAAAATATAGTTTAGTTCGGTGGCTTTCCGAGTGAAGACCCCAATGCTCACCTCTATACTTTTTTATAGATATGTGACACTTTATATTATCACAGAGTGTTAGAGGATGCAATATGCCTTAGACTTTTTACCTTCTCATTAAGAGATAAAAAAAGGAATGGATCAAGGGGCTACCTCAGACATATATTCTTACATGGGAGGTATTTTCCCAAGTATTTTTATCGAAATACTTCCATCCCTCGAAGACGATCACCTTAATTAATTAAATTCATAACTTACAACGGCATGACTCAGAATCATTGTATGAGTCCTAGGAACGGTTTAAAGAGATGTTGAGGAAATTCCCACACCATAGACTACCATTGTGGATAAAAGTCTAGACTTTCTATGGCGGTCTAGAAACTAATACAAATTCTGTGGTTGATCCAACTGCTGGAGGGACAGTCATGAGAAAGTCCCTTGAAGAGATTTTTGAATTGTTGAAAGACATGTCATCCAATATTTTTCAGTGGCATTCCGAGTGGGGAACTAAGAAAAGGTGAATGCATAATTTTGATTCCACCACCATGATTGTGGCTCAACTCGATGTAATCTCAAAGAAGATTGATGCTTTGAATTTAAAACATCCATATCAAGTTCATGTTGTCAGTCCACCATCGGGCAGTGATTGCAGTGACAACCATGATATGGGCGAGTGCCCATGGGTATGTACGGGAGCCTCCACCAGTGAGGTAAATTATGTTTCACAAAACAGAAAACCCAAAAACTACCCTAAATACCAAACCAGGGGTGGAAAGATAATCAAAGTACCGGCTGGGGAAAGTAACAGCAAAATCCTCAGCCCGACCACAAAGACAACCTGGTTACAGGAAACAATAGTTTCAGACTCCGTATCTGAGGCAGCAACAGGGAAAACAATTTCAGCAAGGAGTATATCAGCAGCATGGGTATCAAAACCCTCGTCCAGCTAAACCGTTGTGATAGCCACCTCCCCCACAAGTATCCCAAAAACCTCAGCAGGATCCTCCCTCAAGGCTGGAGGAAATGATATCTAAATTTATAACTACTGCTGAAACATGGTTTCAAAACCAGGAGGAGTCAATTAGAAGCCTCAAGAACCAAATTGGGCAGCATTTCAATCAGCTTTCTCACAGACAGCCTGGTACACTACGAGGAAACACTGAGAAAAATCCATGGGAGGAGGCTAATACTGTTGTTCTACATAGTGGGAATGAGCTGACACCCAATGTAACTATCAGTCAGGGTGCTACACCATCAAAGTAGTCCACTTTCTCCTCAGGTGGAGAAGTTGTAGCTAAGTAAACTTCCCCAAAACATGATATGGATAAAGAACCAGAAGTCCCACATGATAAGGGCAAAGAAGTGATTAAAGCATATGAACCAGCAAGGATGAAATAATGGAAGATAGACCGGTAATTTTCCAAGTTCATGGAAGTCTTCCTGAAGCTTCATATCAACATACCCTTTGCAGAGGCATTAATTCAAATTCCCACCTACATGAAGTTCATGAATGAGATACTTAAAAAAAAGGAATATGGAAGACTCGGGAACCATTCCCCTGACCAAGGAATGCTCGACGGTGGTCCAATGTACTATCCCTCCTAATCTCCAAGATCCAGAATGTTTTACTATCCCATATTCTAATGGACCTTGGGAGTTTGGAAAATTCCTTTGTGATTTGGGAGAGAGTGTTAATTTAATGTCCTTAAGAGTATTCAAGAAGTTAGGGGAGAACGATCTCAAGCCAACCCGAGTGGCACTCCAACTAGCTGATCGTTCTATTAAATACCCAGGCGGGTTTTTGGAGGACGTGTTGGTTAATGTGGGGAAGTTAATTCTGCCAGTGGATTTCATTATCCTCAATATGGAAGAAGGCCAAGAGGCACCTTTAATTCATGGAAGACCCTTTATGGCTACCGGGAAGGTGTAAATTGTTGTGCACCAAGGAGAGATGATCTCTTGTGTCGGTGAAGAGAAGGTTTCCTACAACATCCTGAAGGTGGTGAAATAGGTTTCACTGATGGAGCAAGAGGATTTTTTGTGCTTTGACAACAATAAATGAGTTCTTATTCCTATAGGAAGATGATATAATATATTATTCATTCAAAAATGAACTCATTCTTGAGGATGAATAGCTTGAAGAAAACAAGGAGTAATTAATTTTTATTGAAGTCCAAGGCAGCCTTTACTAGAAAAGGCGATTGTTCTAGATTTATTAGAGAAAGCCGAGGTTGATCCGATCATACCTTCCATTCTCAAGGATCCCTACCTCAAGTTGAAACCTCTCCCCTCCTCATTGAAATATGGATATTTGGGAGAGGAGAATACATTTTCAGTGATCCTAAATGCCTTTATCTTAGGATAAAAAGTGGAGGCTCTTTTTCAAGTCCTTTGAAGGAAGAAACATGCCATTGGATGGATGGTCATTGACCTTAAGGGTATAATCCCCACGGTCTGCACCCACAAGGTACTTATGGAGGAAGGAGAAAAACCATCTCACCAACCATAATGAAGACTAAAACCCCCATGAAAGAAGTGTTTAAGAAGGAGGTGATTAAATTAATCGATGCTGGGATTATATACCCCATCTCCGATAGTCCACAGGTGAGTCCTCTTCAGGTGGTGCCTAAAAAGAGAGGCATCACGGTAGTGACCAATGAAAAGAATGATCTCATTATGACTGAACAGTAATGGGATGGTAGGTTTGTGTTGATTACAATAAGTTGAATGATTCAACAAGGAAAGATCATTTCCCTATTCCATTCAAGGATCAAATGCATGAAAGATTGGCAGGGCATGAATATTACTGTTTCTTAGATAGTTATTCGGGATATAACCAAATCTCTATCTCCCCGAAGGATCAAGAAAAGTGTACCTTTATGTGTCCTTATGGAACCTTTGCCTACCGTCGAATGTCAATTGGGATATGCAATGCTCCAGCCAGATTTAAAGGGTGCATGTTATCCATATTCCATGATATGGCAGAGCAGATTCTGGAGGTTTTCATGGATGACTTCTCGGTATACGGGAAGTCATTTAATACTTGATTAACAAATTTGGAGCTGGTTCTCGAGCGATGTGAGCATACCAATCTGGTCCTCATTTGGGAGAAGTGCCATTTTATGGTACAACACAGAATTGTGTTAGGACATAGGATCTTGATGAAAGGAATTTAGGTGGATCTGGCTAAATGGAAGTTATCTCGCAGTTTCCCAATCCCACATCAGTTCGAGCAATTCAGAGATTTTTGGGGAGTGCGGGTTTTTATTGAAGGTTCGTCTGTGAATTCTCCAAGATTGCTCATCCCTTAACCAATCTACTATCCAAGGATGGAGTTTTTGAGTTTGATGGTAAATGTATCATGGCCTTCCAAATTCTGAAGGAAAAATTGGTCACCACCCCCATCTTGATTACTCCGAATTGGGAGGAGCATTTTGAACTTATGTGCGATGTGAGGGATTATGCCGTGGGGGCTGTGCTTGGACAATGGAGGGATTTTATTTTTAGACCGATCTGTTATGCTAGTCAAGAATTAAATAAAGTTCATCTGAATTACACTACCAAATATAAGGAAATGTTGGCCATGTTTTTTTTTGAATTTTATAGATTCCACTCCTAATTGGTGCTTTCTAAATTTGTGGTCTACACGGACCATGCTGCACTAAAGTATTTGTTGAACAAAAGAACGCCAAACTGCGGCTTATCCGTTGGGTGCTCCTCCTCCAAGAGTTCGATTTGGAAATTAAAGACAAGAAGGGAAGAAAAAATGTGGTGGCTGATCATCTCTCCTGGCTAGAACTACCCCACTTAGAGAGAGAATAAGACTGGGAGATCAAGGAAGACTTCCCTAATCAGCATCTATTTTCCATTGGCTTACCACCTCGACCAGGGTTCACCGACCTTGAAAATTAATTATCCATAGGAGTTATCCCACTGGACTTATCATTTCAGTATAGGAATCATTTTTTGTCAAAGGTAAAGAGATATTTCTTGGAGGACCCCCTACTCTTCCACTCATGTGGTGATGGGGTAATCCGTCGTTGCGTCCTGGATGAGGAGATCCAAAATATTTTGGAATTTTGTCGCTCTTCTTCGGTTGGAGGACATCATGGGCCAGATCAAATAGTAGAAAATGTTTGACAATCAGGATTTTTCTAGAAATCCATGCATAAGGAAACTCATCATTTTGTCTCTTTCTATGATCGATGTCAGCAGATGGGCAATGTGGGACGTCGTGCTGAGATGCCGCAACACCTGATACTTGAGGTTGAAGTTTTTCATGTATGGGGAATCAACTTTCTGGGTCCGTTTACCCCATCCTTTGGGAACACATACTTTCTAGTATGTGTAGATTACATTTCCAAGTTGGTAGAAGTAGCATAAACAACTCATAATACGACTAAGGTTGTCGTCAATTTTCTAAAGAAACTTATTTTCAGTCGGTTTGGGAGCCCATGAGTGTTGATTAGCGACTGTGGTACACATTTTGACAACACTATCATGCGAAATGTGATGTTAAAGTATGGGGTCAAGTAAAACTAAGGGCCACCTTACCACCCTCCATCTAGTGGTTAGGTAGAGGAGTCAAACCGAGAGTTAAAGCAAATATTGGAGAAAACAGTATACACATCAAGAAAGGATTGGTCAAATAAATTAGATGATGCATTGTGGGACTACTAGACATCTTTCAAAACACCATTGGCTATGTCACCATTCCAGTTGATCTATGGGAAACCCTGCCATTTGCCGGTGGAGATGGAGCACAAGGATTATTTGGCTGTCAAGACCCTGAATTATGATCTCAAGGCTGTGGAAGAAAAGAGGAAATTCTAGTTAACCGAGATTGATGAGATAAGGAAGGAGGCCTATGAGAATACGAAACTTTATAAGGAGAATATGAAGGTAGTCCATGACTGCATGATCTATTGTAAATCCTTCCAACTAGGTGATAAAGTCTTACTTTTTAATTCTCTTCTGAAATTTTTTCTAAGTAAGTTGAAGTCCCATTGGTCAGGAACCTTTACAGTGATTACTATTTTCAACCATGGAGTGGTGGAAGTGGCCGACATGGATGGTCGACTATTGAGGGTCAATGGGAAGCACCTGAAGCCTTACTTTAGCATGGAAGACATAGTGGGAACCATTTCCACCATGCAATTGGGGTAGCTCAAGGACCAGGTAAGTTGAGCTTGCGACTTTAAACATAGCACTGACTGGGAGGTAACCCGACATTCTGAAAAATTTTCTGTTCTAGTAATTTATTTGTTTACATCTTCCTAGGACTACATGATAGTGTGTTTTTATATTATTGTGTGTTATAGTGTGGAAGTCTCCCTACAAGTCGAGGTATCATATTGAATTGCGTGTGCAGTGCTTTTTTTCCCTAATAATAGTACTGCTTTTTCCTGCTTCACTTGTATAATTCATTTTTCACCCTAGAAGGAATTTCCATATGTTCCACGCCAGCCACCTTTCCGCTCATCGAGCTCTGACCCACCACCTGATTTCCCCACTTGACCAAAATTTAGGGGAGTTTTTATCTTTTTCACTATTTTCTATTCTTCATCTTTTCCTCCCTTTTCATGCTTCCTTACCCACCCTTCTCTACTTTATTACCTTCACATGGGACCATGCTCGGTTTTAAGTGTGGGGGATGGAGCCCTTAATTGACACCCCATTTTAATTGATTTTTTGCCCAAGTACTTAGGGTAGCATGTTTTTTAGGTGTGTTTAAAGGGCTGTTATAGATTTCATGGGTTTATATCATTTAGCTAAAAATGAATTGTGGAAATTATCTCTGAAAATGGATCATATGTTCGGATTGTCAAACCTAGTTTGTGATATGAATAATCCTTATAATACTTGAAAAAGATCATATATCCATTCATTTAGAAGAATAGTTTTTATAAAAATTATTTTTGTGGTGGAGTAATTGGAATTGAGGAACCCCTTAAAATTAAAGTCAAATTGTGCATAAGTAGAGGTGAGGTTTTGGGAATTGTTTCTGCCGCACTAGTGTCTATTATGTGGTCTTAATGTCATGAACTGTTGACTTGCTCAATCATTTTCATCATGTGTTGAAATGAGCATATTGGGCCACATTTTATGCTGGCAACTCATTCCACTACAAAAAAGAAAAAACATTTTGAGATATGAAAATGCATGCCCAATAAAATTTAATGACATTTAATCATGTTCCATAATGCATGTCAATGAGGGTGTGTGACCTATTAAAGTGCTATCCCACCAATTGGTGACGAAGAAACTTGGGATTAACTAATATGACTATATAATGAGAAGAAAATGGAGGTAGGAACTCTCTTTGAATGAAGAAGTGAAAACTCAGTTTTATGAAAAATTTGATTTATGAATGAATGGTCGACTGTTTTGGATTAAGTTTACTTTGTTGGAAAAATTCATACACTTTGGAATCCATAAAGTATGAATACTGAAATTTTTAACGGTAATTAGTTCAAAGTTTATATTCATTTAATTGATATAAGCGGTGATATTTCTACCTTTCTCTTTGGTAACTCTTTGGACATGACTGTCTATGCCTTTTTTTGAGGAAAAACAATCAATTAAGTGTGGTGGAGTTTGATGCACTACTATGCATAAGGAATTTCCACTTGGTTTAATATCTATAAAATGGTCTTTGTGGATGGGTTTTCTTGAATTTCACAATTTTGATGTACCTGGTTCTTTGTTTTTCGGTCACCAAAGGATAAAGCATGGAGTCTATGAATTTCAGATATTTAGAAGGGAATTAGAGGCTTTTGGACCCTTTTCCCCTTACTATGTCGGAATGGAGTCACCTGGATCAAGCACTAAACAAGAAGGACAAGAGAATTCAAGAATTTCAATGACAGAGGCAACCCACACAGTCTGCACACGGTTATCCAAACTGTGTGAAAGCCATGTTGGAGAAGATACCTTTGACAGTACCCTCCATACAATTGGTGCACAACCTACCCAAACCATGCAGACCATCCAGAAAAACTGTGCGGCTCAAGGATTTGAGATAGTAGCAACCGCACAGTTTCCGCACAGCCTACCCATACCATGTGGCCCATCTAGGAAAACTATGCGGCTCAAGGATTTGAGACAAAAGAATATGCATAGTTGGCACACGGTCTACTAAACCGTGCGCCCAAACCGTGCAGATGACTGCAACCTTCTCATTTTTTCCTTTTCACATTTCACCCACTCCTTGACCCAAGGTTCCCCTTTCTACCTGATTTTGGAAAACAGGAAAAATCCCCTTTGGAACCAAGAAGAATTAGAGGGGAGTGGGGAAAAGAGGCGGAAGGAGGCTGGGAACGAAGGAACAGGAGGGATGAAGGCGTCTGAAGATGAGTTCTGGTAATTCTATTGTATTTTTCGGATTATTCTATTTTTCTGTTGTAATGAACTCTTGGATTAATCTTAGTATGTTTCTTATCCTTTTCATTATGAGTATCTAACCCCCCCTTGTGTTGGTGCTGGGGAAAATGTGGGTTTGTTAGAACCAATTTCTCTATTATTATGTTCGTTCATTATGTCTCACCTAATTCTCCCAACTTCTCTTTCTTATTTCACAAGAAACCCCATATCAGAACAATAATGGAGTTTCCAAGGATCTTTGGGAGAATTACGACATGGATATCCATGACCATTGGATATAATTGTTGTTTCTAAAGGGATTTCTTATATTTAGAGTCTGTAGAAATCAATTTCTAGACCAAGGGATGATTCCTACCGACTTTATCAGAACTCACCAGTCCAAGGGAGTTCTGAAACAAGTAAAACCCAGAAATGTGGGTTATCATGAACAACAAAACACAATAGAGAATAAGGTTTAATGTCCCACACAAATTTCCAGCCCCAACACATCTTCATTAAAATCCAAAATCAAGTTTTAAGTAATTTTCAGTTTTCAAGTTTAATTCGCAGTGAATTAGAAAAGTCTAAGTACTTAGTTATCTTTTAAGATCTGCACCATGAACCAACCAATTGTATTTAAATTAAGCGTCTTCACTTCAATTATTTCAAATCAAGATACATAAAATACCAATATTTCTTCTCTGCGGATCAACCTCGTACTTGCACACTATACTAGATACAAGTTAGGGAAAATAAATTTGGTGGGGAAAACAATACTTTAGGAAAAAGACCATCCAATGACCCAAGAAACCGTATGGTTTTTAGTTCTTCCAGGTGTTCTCCAGTGCTTATGGGTATTGGAGTTCCTTTATGTCAAGGAGGATACACCTCTAGCTCATAAGGGCCAACCTTATTACATTATGAAATCTTGAATTTTGTCAAGAAATAAATTTCTTTCAAATTGAGTATCTTTTCAAGTTTAGATATTTAGAGAAAAGGGAGATAACACATTCACACCATTAGACATTAATACAGAGTGTATACCATAATAATAGTATTATTTTCTTCCAAAATATAAAACATTAAAATAAAACATGGATTTTTTGACAGTTCATCATATATTTAATTTGGATTACTTATTTGTATTAAATATCCATATAACCTGTGAAAATCATTTAAAAACTTGGTATGAGAACAAAATTCTCAGTAAGGGATATACAAAGAAGGAAATAACACATTATTCCTAGAATACTTGTAACATATGAAATCAATTTCAAAATACATACTTGTCACCCTATATACTTACATTTTTAACCATGAAATTTACACAAGATTCCCACAGTACATAAGAAAACAAATAGAACCATAAAGTTATCTTGGGGGATTACTTACATAATCTTGTAACCCTCACAGACAACTTATAATTTGTAACTCTCATAGCTACCTTACAATTTCTGTAACCATCACAATTACACTTGGAGTAACCATATGGGAGAGCAAAAAATTACAAATAACCAATGAATTTAAGGGAGATATAGGTCCTACACTTCATCATAAATAATGCTCAAGAACCATAACACAATAATATAACATGAATAATTTCATGAAAACATTTCTTTTGAATTTTGAAAAACTTAATTTCAAAAGATGATTTTAAAGGAAAATCACCTTACAAATATCATATAATTGAAGAGAGACTTAATATAATGAATGTAATATGTATATATACTAAAAATACAAATTATAAATCATAATATAAAAAATTTTAATCACAAAACAATTTTAATACCATATAAATGATGAATTAGAAGGTTAACCCAAAGAATGGAAATCAGGTCAAGAATTCACTTTCCTTGGGTTCATATTGCTTAAAAATTGTATAAAACACTTGAATAATAGTTAAAAGGTGTTATTAGTATTTTATAGAAACATTTTCATGTTTATAACATCTTATATGATCATTTCATAACCTCATTTCAATCTTTAATTTTTATTATTTTGTTCCTTCAATTGTTTTTGGGTGCGTTATCTACATGATTTCTATGGTCGGTTCTTGATGGATATTATTATCGATTGGATGTGAAAATAAAGAATTGGAATAGAGTTGTATTTAAATATTTCTATAACCCTAAATTATACCTTTTATCATTTTGAATTTTCACATGAGGATAATTCATAAGTTAAATCATTATTGATATTTGTTTAGGTCATTTTGGGAGATTCTTCGATCGTAATAAACTCATTTGTTTTATAAATTAATAAAATGTGTATAAAATGATTACAGAACCATATATAAGATATAATAAATAAATTATAATCTAGTTCAACCATAAAAATGGTTTCATGACTAGTCTTGAAGAAAGTAAATGAAATTGAAATAACATCTTCCACGATGTCAGCAAATCAATACATCACGAACAATGTTTTAGTTTCTTGAATAAGTGGGAGAGGGGAAGAAATGTAATGGTGATTATTACATAAACATGATGAAATAAAGAATATGTAAGATACTAGATCAATAATTCCTCTTGGATAAGGGGAGGCGAGTAAAGGAAAAGGAAAGAAATGAATATCAAAATTGAAGAAAAGTTGAGAAATCCCTTATGAAAATTATGCATCCTAATGGAGTCTCATAAAATTTCATAAAATATTTTGATGAGAGAAAAGAAATATCTCATTATTATTACATAATATGGATAGTAAATGGGATATGTAATGACATATCACAGCATAATAAAATGTAAATTTAAAATAATAACATAAAATGAAAGAAAAGAAAGAAAACAAATGAGGATGTTTACATCTTGATCTCTTCTCCTTGAGATCATTCTTAAGGCCTTTGGTTTTTGGCCATTTGGTGAGACCAGTATCTCTAATATGTGGGTAAGATATTTGTGAGGAGTATAGAAAATAACTTAGGTAAGGTTCATGGCTTGAGAGGTGTGGTAGGAAGAGGGGAATGAGGGTGGTATTTATAGTAGAGAAGAGGGGGAATTTTTCATTATTTTAATCATTATTATAATATTTTTTCTCAAGACTATGAATAGTCTTAATTAATGTGACCCAAAATAGTAATAATGTCATGTGGGTTTGAACCCATTAAACTTACAATACCCTTGAATTAGGTATTATGCAGTAAATCAAGTCTTTAGCATTTATCGTATTTTATCATATTTTACTATTCATACAAAATTCTAGAATTCCATAAAATTACCAAAAATTCTCCCTAACCATTTATCAATGTTTAGAATTCAAAAATGAACTCCATTTTTTGAAAATAATTTTAGAAATAATATTAATTTAATTTTTAAATAAAATCATACTTTATTCAAAAATTAACAATTTTAAAACTATAACTTATTTTATATCACATTGAAAAATTAACCAAGATGTCATTATCTCAAAATAATATTAAATCAAAATAATAATACAATTTAATATTCATTAGGGTCATATTACTATTCATATTACTATTCATAAGGGTATGTTACAATTCAAAAAAAAATACGTTTCTTCCATTAGACTCCAAATAACTTACTAAAAAAAATTATAGATGACTGTTTCTCAAAATTTAAAACATAGAAGTGGAAAAAAATTGTTTAAAGGATAGTTATATATATATACTTTAAAAAAAATTCATGCATTTCAATTTATTTTAAAAAACATGGGATGTTACATTTTCCCCACATTCTGGAAAATTCATCCTTGTAATTTTATTTACTTATTAAAAAAGTAAGGATACATTTCCCTCATAGCATTTTCAGACTCCCATGTTGCTTCTTCAACCATGTGGTTTCTCCAAAAATCCGTTACATGGTGGATTACCTTATTCTACAATTCTTGTTCCCTTTGATCAAGAATTTGAACTAGTTTTTTCTTCATAAGAAAGGTTCTCTTCTAGCTAAACTACTTCTGGGCTCAATACATGAGTTGAATATGGCACATACTTTCTCAACATCGAAACATGAAAAACATTCTGTTTCTTAGAAAAAATCGAAGGCAAAGTTACTCAATATGAAACTGGTTCAACATTCTCTAGGATTTAAAAAGGACGGATGAACTGTGAACTTATCTTTCCTTTCTTCCCAAAACACATCACACTTTTACAAGGAGATATTTTAAGGAAAAAATTATCACCTACCTCGAAATATAATTCTTTCATTCTGTTATTTTCACAACTTTTATGCCTTCTATCAGTGGTCCTCATGTGTTTCCAGATCATCTTCATTTTATCAGCCACTTCCTCCACTAATTATAGCCCCATCAACTTTTCTTAACCGAATTCATCCCAAAACGCTAGAGTTTGACACCACTTCCCATCAAATGCCTCAAAAAGGTTCCATATGTATACTGTAATGAAAACTTTTATTATATGAAAACTCAACTAAAGAATTATGTTGATCCCAAATTCCTTATTAGTCAATTGAATAATCTCAAAGCATATCCTCTGAAGTTTGAATAATTCATTCTGACTGCCCATCTGATTGAGGATGAAAAGCTAAACTGAAATCTAATTATTTTCCCAATGACTTCTGAATCCCCTTCCAAAAGTTAAAAGTGAACCTGGGATCCTGGTAAAATAAAATGGAAAGAGGAACTCCATGTAACCTGAAAATCACTTTGAGGTACAGTCAAGAAATATGATCCAAAGACATTGTATCTTGAATAGAAAGAAAATGTTCAGATTTATTCATCTGATCAACAATAACCCAAATCACATTGTTACCTCGATATGTCTTAGGTAGTCCCCCCACAAATTCCATGGATACATCCTCCCATTTCCACTCTGGCATTGGAAAAGGCTGAAGCATCCCCTTCGGTAAAGACTTCTCTACTTTAACCTTTTGACATGTCAAACAGTTCATGGTAAAATCAATGATATTACTTTTCATTCCATCCCACCAGTAATACTTTCAAAGGTCTCTATACATCTTAGTACTACTGGGATGAACTAAAAATAGAGAACTATGAGCTTCACACAACAAATATTTCTCTAAATGAGAATCACAAGGCACACACAACCTTTTTCCAAATCTTAAAAAATAATATTTATCAATGTTAAATTATAGAAAATTACCCATTTTAACTAATTATACATTTTTCTATAGCTCATGGTATTCCTTCTGTGCTGGCTTAATTCTGGCTGACAACGATTACTGCACTAACACCTGAAACAAAACAGATGTATTTACTGCACCAAAAACATCTAATCCAAAATTCATCAAATCATTAATCAGGGGATCATGTTTCAAACGTATCATGGTTAATGATGCATGATGTTTTTGACTCAAGGAATCAATACTAGAATTATTAATAATTGCAATGGGTTATTTGTGATGGGAAACAGTCGCAAATAGTCTTTAGAGACGGGGACCCGTCGCAAATAGCCCTTTACAGAAAATGCTATCTCAAATAAAAGTATTTTCGACGGGCCCATCACATAAAATGTTATTTGGGACGGGAAACGTCTTCGTTACAAATAAGATTCTGATTATATGTATTATATATACATAAATGCTTTCGTGACGGGCCCGTCGCAAAACTATTTACGACGGTCTCTCATCCGGTCGCAACAAAAATATAACACTTTCTGCGATGGGCGTGTCATAACAAATTATTTACGACGGTCAAGTACTACTGCCAGAAATATTTTTTTAAAAATATTTAGTTAGACTATTTGCGATGGGGTCCCGTCACAAAAAGTTTTGTCACAAATAATAAATTAATTTTAAAAAAATAAAATTTAATAAAATTATGATTAATGAAAAAATATTATTACTATTATTAAAAAAAATAAAAAAATAAACAATATTAAAATTCTCAATATTCAAAAAGAATATAAAAAAATAAAAAAATATTAAAAATTAAATTATGTAATATTTTCATCGATATAAAAGATAGAAAATGTGAATAATTCATATTACAATGTTAAATTCAAATGTTTGTAACATAAAAAAATCATTGGGGGGGGGTCATCTTCTAGGGGAGATGGAGGAGCTGAAGGAGCTGGTGAAAGAAACTCCATCCCTAAACTATGAGTTAGACGGTGCATGTACTCTATCTGCTTGTGATGTTACTGCTGCCGTCGACACATCTACTTCTCGTAATGCTGCTTCTTCTACTACTGCCACCATCACATCTCTTCTTACTGATTCTGCAAAGTCTCTATATGCTCAGCCTGAGCTCGCAACTGCTCATGATACTGTGAGCCAGAAGATGATGCCTCCCCACAAGAACCTCTCGAGCTAGACGCCGAGATCACAGCAGTACCATAATAAGTACCAGGAGTCAAATGAGAGACGATTCAAACTACTATGCCCTTCTCAAAGCCATACTGAGTCGCCTGCATCCACATCGCCTCATTAAAATGGTGACCACTGGTCTGCTCAGCCGTCTCGTCCTGACCCTCAGCCTGTTTCAGAGAGGTCGCAGCCTCATATGACTCCTTCAATTCCAATTTAAAATTAAATTTGTCAAAATATTATATGCAGTTAATTGTTAAACTGAAAAAATAATACTAACCATAATCTGATTCTGGCGATCACCTCTAATCTCTCCAGTGGCTGGATCATTGTACATCCTCCAATAAACGTCGAACTTTGCAATATCGGGATGCTCGACTGCATACAAAAATATAAAATAAACTATTTATATTTAAATTTATATAAAATATTTAAAAAATATACTTACTAGATTCTCTCTATTCTAATTATAGCTAATTATTCCTAATTATACCTAATTATTCCTAATTATTCCTAATTATTCCAAATTATTCCTAATTATTCCTAATTATTCCTAATTATTCCTAATTATTCATAATTATTACTAATTATTACTAATTATTACTAATTATTACTAATTATTACTAATTATTACTAATTATTACTAATTATTACTAATTATATCTAATTATATCTCATTATATCTAATTATATCTAATTATATCTAATTATATCTAATTATATCTAATTATTACTAATTATTACTAATTATTACTAATTATTACTAATTATTACTAATTATTACTAATAATTATTAATTATTACTAATTATTACTAATTATTACGAATTATTACTAATAATATCTAATAATATCTAATTATATCTAATTATATTTACTTATATCTAATTATATCTAATTATATCTAATTATATCTAATTATATCTAATTATATCTAATTATTACTAATTGTTACTAATTATTACTAATTATTAATAATTATTACTAATTATTACTAATTATTCCTAATTATTCCTAATTCTATCTATTTATTCCTAATTATATATATTTATTCTTAATTATATGTACTTATTCTTAATTATATATATTTATTCCTAATTATATATACTTATTGCTAATTATATCTACTTATTGCTAATTATATCTACTAATTGCTAATTATATCTATTTATTGCTAATTATATCTACTTAGTGCTAATTATATCTACTTATTGCTAATTATATCTACTTATTGCTAATTATATCTACTTACTGCTAATTATATCTACTTATTGCTAATTATATCTACTTATAGCTAATTATGTCTATTTATTGCTACTTATATCTATTTATTAGTAATTATATCTATTTATTCCTAATTATATTTAATTAATATTAATTGTAACTAATTATTTATAATTATAACTAACAATATCAATTTCTTAGTAAAACTAAATATAAATAAAAATCAATTGAAATCTAATTAAATTAGAACTAATAAACCCCAATTAAAATTAACATAAAAAAAATAAATATAAATAAAATAAAATATAAATACCTTAAACTTTGATATTCTGAAGATATTGACGTACTCTGATTGCTCTCATATAAATAACTTCAACTAAAAAAGAAAATAATTTTTGAAACTGAAAAATGAAGAGAGAGAGAGAGAGATAGAAAAATCTGAATGATTTGGGAATGAAACAGATGGGGGTATATATAGGTTAGATTAGTTGTGATGGGCTTCCCGTCGCGAATGGTGGTATTTGCGATGGGCCCCATCGCAAATACCCTCGCCCTCATTAATTACAGTCGACGGTTAAAAGGTTATTTGCGACGGGTACCGTCGCGAATAGTACCTACCGAAAATCTTTTTGCGATAGGACGACATACCGTTGGAAAAAGGTATTTACCGCCACCGGGTATTTGCGACAGGACCCGTCGCAAATACCCCTGCACGGTTGGGCGAACAAGCTGCGTGTTTTGGCGCACAAGTCACGCCAAACTATTTACGATGAGATACATCTCCCCGTCGCAAATAATATTCGCGCGGTTTGGCGTGCAAGTCGCACCAAACTATTTGCGACGGGAGAGGAAATCTCGTCGCAAATAATTGGTTATTTGCGACGGTCTACTTTCCCTATCGTAAATAGCTTCCTGGACGGGTTATTTGCGACGAGATTTTTTCCCATCGCAAATAACCTGTCGCAGATACTGATTTTTCTCGTAGTGAATCCTCCACTTTGTTTTTTTAGATAGCAATTGTTCATGAAATCATAATCCTTTATCAGTTCCAGCCATCTTCTCTGCCGCATGTTTAATTCCTTCTAAGTGAATATATGCTACATTATTTAATGGTAAATATAAATTTGACATTTGGATCTATATAAAGGATGCCTCCAAATTTTCAAATAAAAAACCACATCTTCCAATTCAAAGTAATGTGTGGGATAATTTTACTCATTGGGTTTTAGTTGTCTTGAAGCATAAGCAGTTACCTGATCATTCAGTATCAAAACACCACCAATTCCCTTCAATGAAGCATTACTGTAGATGAAAAACTCCCCATTTCAGGAAGGCAAGGACAAAACCAGATCATTCACCAAAATTTTCTTCAGTTCCTAAAAACAAACATCACATTATTCTGTACAAATAAATTTAACCCCTTTGTTTGTTTACATAGTTATTGGGATAGATCACCATGTAAGGTTATTAACAAACACCGTTAATAACCTACTAATCCAAGAGAACTAAGAATCTTTGTAACATTTTAAGGTTTTGGACATTCATCAACCACATTTGTTTTGGTAGGATCAACTGTTATTCCATTCTTATTTACTATGTTCCTAAGAAAAGAAATATGTTTTAACCAAAAATAACACTTACTGAATTTTCCATACAATTTCTTTTCTTTTAAGCTTTTTAAATCAACCCTTAGTTGTTTTTAATGCTCTTATTTACTCATAGAAAATACCATAATGTCATCAATAAACACAACCAAAAAAATTATCCAAGAACTCCTGAAATATTATATTCATAGGATTCATGAATATAGTAGGTGAATTATTTAACCCAAATGGCATGAAAATAAATTCATAATGCCCATATCTACTTCAAAAATCTATTTTCAGGATGTAATCCTTCTTCACCTTTAGCTGATGGTATCCGGATCTCATGTCAATCATGAAAAAGTACCGAGCTCCCTGGAGCTAATCAAATAAGTCATCAATGTTAGGAAAAGGGTACATGTTTTGAAATATTGATTTTATTCAATTCTATATAATCAATGAAAAGTATCATAGAACCATCTTTATTTTTAACGAACAAAATAGGATCACCCCATGGTGAAGTTCTATGATGAATGAAGCCTTTATCAAGCAAATAATGCAACTAATTTTTGAATTCAAGAATTTATATTTAAGATATATGATATGGGGTTTTTGAAATAGGCTTAGCATCCAGAACTAAGTCAATTGTGAATTCGACTTCCAGATCTGGTTTGACACCGAGTAGATCATCAGGAAAAATGTCAAGGTATTCATTTACCATTGGAACATCATTAATCTAAACAGTTCTTTTATTTTTAACAATATGAAAAAGATTACTTTTATTTCTATATTTCAATAGTTTCTTAGCTTCCAGATATGTTAAAAATTGTATGGGTTATTTTTTATACAAACTGAAACTCTTTCTGAAAACAACTACTTTATCTCTACAGTCAATCTTATCATGATAAATAGAAAGGAAATTCATTCCTAGAATAACGTCAAACTTGACTAAGGAAAAAACAACAAGGGTTGTAGGTAATGTTTTTCCACAAACCAAAATGGAAATATTATTATAATTTCTCTTTAATATAATATTTCACTTTTGTGTTTCAACAATAAGTTCCGATCACATTTTCTGAAAACATATTTATAATTTACTAGAAAATTTCTCAGAAATGAAAGAATGTGTAAACCCCATATCGAATAAAACTTTTGAAAATATGAGTAAACAAACAATGTACCTGATAAAAAGTCATTGGATGGCTTATCATATGCTAATGTTGTCTCAAAGGATCTCACTACACCTTTCTTCTTATATCCCGTATTCTTCGCATCCTTCAGATCTCTCTTTGGGAAGGCATTTTCATTATGACCCATCTCACCAATTTTAAAACACTGTATAGTTTTCTTATCAGGATTACTATTTAGATCATTTTCATTATAATCTTTGGCTATATGTCCAAATGTACCACATCAAAAACACTTCCCAGTTTTAGTATGACATTTCCAAAGTGCTTATTTCCACATTTTTCACAAACTAAAAACTGGATTTTCTTACCATCAAATTTATTTTGTTAATTCTTACCCATCTCTTTACATTTGGTCTCCTTATTCTCTTTTTTGTCAAAGTGCATGTGATCATCAGAAAACTCCATCTCTATGCTCTCAGTACATCAGAAAAGTCTCTCATTACTTTTAAATGCACTGGAGTCCAACACCCTTCGATACCTTTGCTTAAATCCGAAGTAAAAGTGGTTGATTTTTCTATCAAGATCCAGAATAAGATTTAGAGCATACCTTTCCAGTCAGGTTAAGCTCGTTTCATAGAAAAACCTTGAATCTCCCTCCTCTTTCATCAATTCATGGAATTGATTCTCTATCCTAAGTCGCACCACCTTAGGAAAATGTTTTTCAAGGAAAAGAATTTTAAATTAATCCCACTCTAAGGCATCAATACCCTCTCTATCCCTAATATTATTTTCCATTGACCACCACTGATCAGATTCACCTTCAAAATTATAAATGGAAATACTTAATTTTTGATTATCTGAACATCCCATAACATCGAATATCTTTTCAAGGGATTTAATCTATCCTTCTGCCGCTACTAGGTCCGAAGATACATTGAAATCAGGATGGTGCTGTCTCATAAAATTTTCCACTACTTTCATGTTCCGTTTTGGTAAATCTAGTTTTTCTCTTTCATGGATTCCAAAATCATTTATTGCATGCTTTATCTAATCCATTATATTCATAAACGTTTTGGTTCCAATCCATATCTTTCTGGGATATAGATTCGGAAGGATATCGTTCTTTCAGTGCCTCTCATCTTCTGCTTCCCTATTTCTTCTATAAAAAAACATCCTGAACATAAATATCTTAGTCAAAGAAACATCGTAATACTTAAATTCTATAACATTTCAAATTAACCGTAAATTAAAAAAACATTTATATTATTATATTACCAACATCCAAACCCCTAATTTTATCCAAACTATCATTTAATACCAACTATAAGGACCCCGCCTTATAACATTACATAATCTTGAATTTAGTCAAGAAATCACTTCCTTTTACATTGAGGATATTTTAATGTTTATAGATTTAGAGAAAAGGGATATAACACATTCATAACATTTCACATTAATATAGAGTGGATACCATAATAATAGTATTATTTTCTACCAAAATATAAAACTTTCAAAAAAAACATGGTTTATTTGATAGTTCTTCCATCATTTAACTTGGATTCCTTCATTGTCTTAAATATATTTATAATATTTGAAAAATATTTAAAAAATTAGTATGAGCACAAAACGATCAGTAAGGGATATAAAAATAAGAAAATAACACATTAGTCCATGAATACTTGTAATATATGAAATCATTTTCAAAATACATACTTGTCACCCATATATACTTACTTTGTGAAACATGAGACTTCCAAAAGATTCCCAAAATAAATAAAAACATAAATAGAACCATAAATGTATCTTGGGGCGTTACATATATAATCTTGTAACCATTATGACTACCTTATAATTTGTAATCCTCATGGCTACTTTAAAATTTGTGTAACCATCGCAGTTACACTTGGAGTAACCATATGGCTAACCTCAAACATACACATAAACAATGAATTAGAGGGAGATATATGTCCTATAATTAATCATATATAATTCCCAATAACCATAACACAATCATTAAACATGAATAATTTTATGAAACATTATTTTTCACTTTGGTAAAACATAATTTTAAAATAAGATTTTAAAAGAAAAGGCCCTTACAAATATCATATAATTGAAGTTAGAAATAATAGAGTGAATGGAATACATATATATAATGTAAATAAACAAAAAATTTTATAATATAAACAACGTTAATCACAATTTTTGTAATACCACATAAATAATGAAGTAGAGGTTAACATAAAGAATTGAAATCGGGTTATGAATTCCCTTACCTTGGGTTCATCTTACTTACAAATTTTTTAAACCCCATGTATAATGGTTAAAATAGTTTTATTATTATTTTAAAGAAATTTTTTCATGTTTATAACATCTTATATGCTCATTTCATAACCTCATTTCACCCTTTAATTTTTAGTATTTTGTTCTTTCCATAGTTTTTGGGTGAATTCATTACATGATTCCTGTGGTCGGTTCATGATGGATATTCTTATCTATTGGAAGTGAAACTCTAGAATTGGAATCTAGTTTTATTTAAATATTTACAAAACCATAAATTATACCTTTTATCATTTTTAATTCTAACATGAGGATGATTCAAAAGTTAAATCATTAATGAAATTTGTCTAGGTCATTTTGGGTGATTCTTCGATCATAATGAACTAATTTGTTTTATAAATTAATAACACGTGTATAAAATGATTATAGAAACTTATATAAGATATAATACATAAATTATAATTTGTTTCAATCATAAAAATGGTATCATAACCAATCTTGAAGAAAGTAAATGAAATTGAAATCACATCATCCATGATGTCGGTAAATCGACACATTAGAGATGATGTTTTAATTTCTTGAATAAATGGGAGAGGAGAAGAAATGTAATGGCGAGTATTCCATAAAAATGATGAAATCTAGAATATGTAAGATACTGGGCCATTCATTCCTCTTGGATAAGGGGAGGTGAGGAATGAAAAATAAAAGAATGGAATCTCAAAATAAATGAAAAGTTGGGAAATCCCTAAAGAAAATTCGGGAGCCTAATGACGTCACTTAAAATTTCATAAAATATTTTAAAGACTGAAAATGGGTATGTTGGGATAAAATCTCTCAATGTGTCCCCTTGGTATGTTTTGGGTGTGGTTGTGTTTTTCGACAAAGCCAGATGACCATAAATGAGAATGGTTGGTGTTTTCCGAAGATAGGGTTTTAAGGTGGTTAGCGTCTTCATAGGAGTGAATCATATGAATAAAGTTGAAGAAAACTGGAAAAGGGTGAGAACCACATTCAAAAATTCATGGACTGCATACCATGTTCTGGGAACGGTATGCAGAGCAGCGAGAATGGTATGCCGAAGCGGTTCACAAAACCAAAAAATGGTTTACGGAGGAGTGAAGGTGTGGTACATGGATGGATTAATCTCAAAAGAGTACATCTACAAGGTTAGAGCAAAGGCAGTACGCAGATGATGTGGAAAATGGGTTCGTGGGTGGCTTGCGGTTCGCATTGGTAGAAGGATCAGTAAGCGGTGAAGGATGGATTGAAGATTCAGTAAATCTTGTATTAGTAGATATTACAGGTATCTTTTGATATATATGTATCGCTAATATCACAGATTACGGTTGAGATTGAATATAATTAGAGAATTTTTTTTTGAGATTTCAACAATGTATGAAGGAGGTTCGCAAGGAAGTATTCCGCAAAGGCTAAAGTGGTTCACACATAAGGAATTCTGTTGAAGGATTTAAGTGGAATGTTGTATCCAATTAAGACTAGGTATGTGGAGGAGGAATATATGGTTCTAGAAAGTGTGAATTCTGCAAGTGGTATATAGAGGGAGATCTTTGGTACGAGGAAGCGAAGGCATTACACAAACATAGAACAGTTCGCAGAAATATGGTGCTTCGTAGCAGTGGTTCACGGGATCGATATGTGGTGGAAGTGTGTGATTGAAAAGGCAGAGGCAGTCCATAGATAGAGGAGTTTCACAAAAGAGGTATAAGTACACATAGAAAGTAATCCATGTACCATAACCAGTACTCAATATGCAGGAGGGAAGGTGGTTCGCGAAACACACAAGGGATCTTGAAAAAGCTTCAATTCAGTTTGTGAAAGTATTTTCTGGTACATAGAAGTCCATGGGAAGGTGGACTTCATCTACAGGTGAATAAGAAACTTCAAGAGAGCATCTTCTAATAGTTGAGGATGCATTAATTCTTGAAAATTAAAAGTCCTACATGTACATAAACTATGTTTTACCTAGAAGTCGATAAACTATGTGTGGATTCTTTTCCAAGATAAGTCAATGAAGGAAGAGGAAGATAGTGACCCTTTCCTATAGTAGTGAGCCCTAGAAAGTGGCATAGGTAGTGAACCTTGGGAATGTAGTGAACATACCCTAAATCTTGTAAAGGTAGTGAGACTATTCATAGAAGATATACCCCAAACATTATACTCATTATTGGCAGTGAGCCTTAGTGAATTTGGAATTTCAACACATTGCCATTTCATGCTCCATGGATGTAGCCAATTGAAGGTGAACCAAGTAAAAATCATTATTTCCTATTCATGATATCATATATGTTCATATATTGATATGGGAGAAAGAGATAATTGAGTTTTTTCTAACAGCGAAACAAGATCCGAATAGGAGAAAGTTTTAATCTTCCATACCCTGATTCACCCCCCTCTCAGGGTATTTGACCTAGTGGACCTAACAATTGGTATTAGAGAAAAGGTTGAAATTTAGTGGTTCTCTCTCAAAAATAATAAATGGATCTGGTCAATCATAAATTAATTCCAATATTTTGCAGAAATAATTTTCAACTATGGAAGAATTAGATTTAGCACTACTTCCAATCAGTAGGGTTGGATGTCTTCACACCATCTATTCATGGAATATCAACTAACATTAATACCAGCACTTTATCAGAATCCTAAATAATATAATTGGATGCTGATGCTAAAGGGATCAATGTATTAGGGAGAGACCTATAAAATTCAGTTTATACAAAGGTGATGTCCTATAAAACCTCACATGCAATGTGAATTTTTTTTAATGTTTACGAGGGTGACTCAAAAGTCCAAGAAGCAATGTTGCAGGTTCTATGGAACAAGTATGAGGATCTCAGAATGAATCCCAATGAGACTATTAATGTATTCGTTGACAAGAAAAATATTATTTTGGAATATATTTAATGTCTTAGAGAAGTAATTGAAGATATAAATATTGTGAAACGTATCTTGAGGAAACTTTCACCGTAATTCAATCCAAAAGATTTAGTGTTGGAAGAAAAATAAATGAAAGAGATGACACAAGATAACCTACAAAGTAATCTTTTAGCATATGAAATGAGAAACGATGATAACGATGCATTGGAAAAGGGAAAGTATAAGGAAGTGGAATTCAAGGATAGGAAGAATCTCTCTGTTTAAGATAGTCATGGAGATGAAAATTTGGATGATTTACTATCATTTCTCTACTCCAATATTCAAAGAGAAAAAGGGAAGTTGAAAGTTAAACATTCATTTTCATGCTTTCAATACAGAAAGAGGGAATATTGCAGCAATGTGTCCTAAGAATCGTGATGATGAAAATGAAGAAAATGATGAAATTCCCTAAAATAAGTATTCCTAAAATGAGAAAGGGAGGAAATATATTAGGAGAAAGTTCTTCAAAACGAATAATATTCTTTTAAAAGAGGATAAAAGTATAGAAGAAAATGAGGCATAAGAGTTGGAGGTCTACAAGGATCATAAAATAGATGATTTTGTGGTAGTTTTCAGAAAATCATTAACAAGAGAAGAAAGTGACAATGAAGTAGAAGAAATTAAAGGAATAGTTGATCTTAAGGCTGAATTAGAAGCTGCCCTAGAAGAGGTAGATATTTTCAGAGCTAAAAAGAAGAAATCAAACAAAGTTTTTCGTGATGCCAAACTCTTTATACAACAGCAGGAAGAAGAGAACTCAGAGCCAAATGTAGAAATTGAAAAGATGAGGTATTCAATGCTAGAAATCTTCGAAAATGTGGTTTAATATAAATTTAAAATTGAAAAAAAAATTGAAATTGATAGTTTGAATAATTCTGGAAAAGATCAAATCAAATGTATCAAACAAATAGAAGAGAAAGTCTTCAGTTCACGATGAACAATCAAAGATCAAGAGAAACTGCTAGGAAAGGAGATCATATAGGAAACAAAGAAGATGAGGTTTAAGTAGAGTGGTCCATCAAAACAGAAGAAAAAATACGCTCTGAATGATAAGACTGGTATGGGGATTGATCTAAAATATAAAGTAGTTATGGTTCAACTCAGACCAAAAGAACTCACTCTAAGATTGAAGATTGATTGGGGTATAAAGAAGAATATGAATATTTAGAGAACATGATACACAACTAGTGTTAAATTATTGACACATAGGAAGGTACCTCATATAAAATTCTATTGTTGTGGTAAGATGAGACACTCTAAAAATGTATGTTCAAAAGAAAAGAGGTACCAAAGAGAAAAAGACCAACATAGGTGGTCATAAAGTGCTCAAAACTACAGGTCATCATTTGAGGTTCATTTTTGAAGGTGTAAATGACTCGAACATATGGTGATATATTCCACATCAATAATGTAGAGGAATGTGATGAGGCAGACTGAATTTGTTCCTAAGAAGCATCCAGATGTTTCTTCAAGAGAGATGAATATTTAAAATTGATTTTCATATCTACAAATTGAAGATGGCATGTCATATACTAAGGAAGATCAAATTTATCATTCCATGCTGGGTATGAATTCATTGACTTGGGTTAAAAAGAAAAGGGACAAGTATGTCGTGTTTCTAGAAATTATGTTCAAGGCATCAAATCTCTTGGGGATATTGACAATTTACAGTAGATGCACTTCAAATATGATAGGAAATAAGAATCTAGTAACTAGAATTAGGTATGATAAAGAAGTTATTGTATGATTTGGTAATGATGAGGGCCTAAAAACTATTGGTTCATGAAAATCCATGTTTGGAGGAAAAACATGAGACAAGTAGATGTCTTGGATGTTGATAGGCTTAGTCACAACTTTCTTAGTGTTAGTCAATTGTGTGACTCAGGACATTTCATATGTTTTTCCAAGAAATTATATATCATAAAGTAAAATGATGGTTCTATTGTGTTGTAAGGAAATCGTACAAAAGGGAATCTGTACAACGTAATTGGAGAAGAAGATATGTGATTTCTGTCCAAGGATGAAGAAAAAAGTTATGGTACAAGAGTCTTGGACAATTAATCCATGGTTCCTTGGATCATTTGGTGAAACATGATGCAACTCAAAATATCCCTAGACTATCACATGATCGTACTCATATGTGCGATGCATTCCAATAAGGTAAGATCATTTGAAAGACATATAATCAAAAGGAGAAAAAGTCCACAAGATTTTTTGAGTTGATGCATATTGATGTCTGTGGGCCAATTTTGCCGAAGCCTGTTGATGGGATGAGATATTATGTTCTCTTCATGGATGACTGTATTAGAATGGAATGGGTTTCAATAATCACCAAAAAATTTGAAGTGTTCAGTTGCATTACAAGATATATATAAGAATGTGAAAAGATGCTTGATCACAAAATCCAAACTATTCGAATAGATAATGGATCATTATTCAAAAATAGACAAGTGGAATATTATCTCCGAAAAAATAGGATAATCCATCAAGTTTCAGCAGTATGAACTCCACAGTAGAATGGAGTAGTTTAGGGAAGAAATTATATTGTTAACAATATGGTCAGAACAATACTCATTGATAAATACCATCTAGAGAAATTTTGCAAAGAAGTAGTGATGACAAAAGTATACACTTCAAATAGAGATTTACTTTGTAAAAAAGAGAAGAAGACTCCATAAGAGTTATGGTATGGAAAGAATCCATCATTAAAGTAATTTTGAATATTCAAAAGTAAATGTTTCATTATCAATAAGGATAAACATAGGAAATTTGAATCTCATGGGGATGAAAGGATATTTCTTGGATACTCAATGAAAATAAAATCTTATAAATGCTTCAATAAGTGGCTGGGAAAGATAGTTGAAGTAATGATGTAACTATAGTGTAAAAGTAACAGAATCATCAGAAAATACCTGATCAGACTCAAGAGGGTTTTGATGGAGATATGAGAAGATTAAGAGATGCTTCAGCTCCAGATATTGATTCCAAAGAAGACTCATATGATGATAATAAATTTGTGTCTTCCTAGAGACCATCAAGAAGAGATGAAATTGATAGGTAAAACATAATTGGTGATAAGAAAACACTAGTGCATACAAGAAGAATGAAGTCTCAAAAACAAGCATCAAACTTATCACAAGTGGAGAATAAATGCTTTGATGAAGTAGTGGGAGATGAGAATTGGGTTCAGGAAATGAATGAAGAGCTTGAACAAATTGAGAAGAATCAAATGTGGGAAATCATTTTGAGAGAAGAAGACACGAATTTCATAGGGGAAAACGAGTCTTTTGAAACAAAATGAATGAATATGTTGTTGTGATTCAAAAAAAATCATGAATTGTGTACAAAGGGAACTCCTAGATAGAGGGTATTGATGTTGATGAGACATTTTCACCCATTTTAAGGATGAAGACAATTAAATTATTCCTGTACAAATCTATGGAGAGAAAGTTTAATGTTTTCCAGATGAATGTCAAGTCATCATTTTTGAATGAAGTTCTGAATAAGAAGTATAATTTGAGAAACCAGATGGTTTTATCATTAATGAATATGAGAAAAAAGTTTTTTAGCTAAAGAAGGATTTATATGGATTGAAGCAAGCACCAAGAGCATGGTATCCAAGTCTTGATCAGTTTCTAAAGAAGATTGGTTATAGCATAGTGGAGTTGATTACAATATGTATTTCAATAATGCAAAAAATTTAAGGATGATTGTGCTAGTTTATGAAGATGACATAATATTTGGTGGATTAGATGAAGCATAATGCAGACATTTTTTAGAACTTATGAAAAGCGAGTTTGAAATGTCTATGATTAGTGAGATGTCATTTTTCCTTGGTTTACAGGTGATTCATGGAAGGAATAGAACTTTTATTTCTCAATCTGAATATTCCAATGATTTTTTTGAGAAGGTTTGTAATGGATAATTGAAAATAGATGAAGAATCCAGTTTCTATATAGCTGGAACTATAATAGGATGATGATGGAAAGGCAGTTAATGTTACAAAATATAGGAAAATCATTGGATGTCTTTTGTATCTGACAGTGATAATGAGTCATATTGTATTTTCCATCGTCCAAGTAGAAAGATATAAAATAAATCCAAAAAAGAGGCACATGATTTCCGTAAAAATAAGTCTTCAGTATATCAAGGGAATAATGGATTTTGGCCTAATGTATAATCACAAATCTCAGCCATAGTTATTGGGATATACAGATGCGGATAGGGCCAGTTCAGCAGATGATAGTAAATCAATATCAGGAGGTACCTTTTATCTTTGAAGGTTGTGTATTTCTTGGGTAATAAAGAAAAAAGATTACAATTTCATTCAGCACCACAGAATGTGAATACATTGTGGATACTCAATCTTACACACAACAATTATGGATAAAGCAACTACTTGAAGATATGGGAATTAAAGTAAAATATACGATTATAATTCATTGTGATGATTAAAGTTCTATAAATCCAATAAAAAATATAGTCCACCACTCAAGGACAGGGCACATTGAAATCAAATATAATTTTATTCAAGAGAATGTAAAGAAAGGGCTTGTGATGTTGGAGTATGTGCCTAAAGAACAATAGGTTACAAATATTTTTACAAAGTCTTTACCCAAAGAAGCGTTTGAAAGTCAACGACTAGCTCTGGGAGTCCATTTGACTTCCCTCACTTGAAAAAAAGTGGATGTGGGTCCCCCTATCCTCGAGGTATGATGTGTATTTCCATAATGTGCTTATATGTGTTCTTTACCCTATTGCAGACAGCCTTGAAGTGCCTTTCGGGTTCCTCATCAAAGAGGGAGAGAGTGTGACTATTCTAGGAGGTGAATAGACACATAGAGAAGCTTCTATGTGGATTAGAGAGATAGGGGGAGTTAAATCTGAGCTGAATCAATTTGGAGTATCTATTACATAGGGGGAGCATTAAATATGATGATGCTAGAAGTGATCGATCAATGATTAGATATCACGATGACTAAAGTTTGTGATGAAAGTAGTTCTTTGGTATCCATGTATCAGTATGGTATCAGTAGTTGGTGACTAGAAATTAAGTGGTTCATTGATGAAATTATAATTATACTATTTTTTCTCATGCCGATCATGGCTCATGTGGGCTTAGAGTATATGTTGAGTAAATCCTTGATCACTATCTTAATCTCATGAAGTGAATGATGGTTGAAGACGGAGGAGCTTTAACAAGATATAAAAAATGCAAAGAATTGTCATGAGAAGAGTTGTTAAAAAACTAAAAGGGGGAGATTGATGGGAGAAAAATCCTTGAAGGTATCCTCTCGGTATGTTTTTCATGTGGTTGTGTTTGTTGAAAATGTCAGATCACCATAAAGGAGTATGGTTGGTGTTTCTAGAAGATAGGTTTTTAAGGTGGTGTAGTTTCCAAGTGTTTTCCAAATTTTTGGGCATCCAAATCATGCGATCGATGTTTGAAAAGGAAGGATTTCATCATAGGAGTAAAGAGTATGAAGAGTTTTTAAGAAAACGGGAAAAGGGTGAGAACCACGTACCATAATTCATGGACCACGTACCATGTTTTGGGGATGGTTTGTGGAGCGGCATTAACAGTACGCCAAAGCGGTTGGCGAAACCAAAAACAGTTCCCGATGGAGTAGCAGTATGGTACGAAGATGTATTTATGTCAACATAGGTGATCGAAAGAGTAGGAGGAATGGAATTAAAAAAACAACGTGGAATAATGGTTCGCGGGTGACTTGCAGTTTGTAGTGGTAGAAGGATTGGTAAGCGGTGAAGGATGGATTGAAGATTTTGTAAATCTTGGATTAACAGATTCTGTGGGTATCATTACCTATACAAGAATCACTAATCTCACCAATTACTATTGAGTCTGAATATAATTTGATAACATATTTTTGGTTCGAGATTTCAGCAAAGTATGAAGGAGATTCACGAGGAAGAACTCTGTGAAGGATAAAGTGGTTCACGCGGAAGGAATTCTATTGAAGGATTTAAGGAGAAAGCTGTATCTAATTAAGACTTGGTATGAAGTGGAGGAATCTAAAGTAGGTAAAAGTGTGAATTCTGAAAGGGGTATGTAGAGGGAGGGTTCTAGTATGTGGAAGAGAAGGCAGTTCGTGAAAAGAGAACAATTTGCAGACAGAGGGTGATTTGAAGTGGAGGTTTGCGAGATCGATACGTGATGGAAATGCATGATAGCAAAGGAAGATGTAGTCCATGGATTGATGAGGTTCATAGAAGTGGCAGAATTATGTAGAGCGTGTAATCCACACTCCAAACCTGTTACCAATTATGTGGGATAACAGGTGGTTTGTGAAACACACTAGGGATCTTGAAAAGGCATCAATTCATTTTTCAAATGTATTTTCTGATACATAGTAGTACCCGGGGGGGGGGGGGTGGAATTTATCTACAATTGAAAAATGGACATCAACAGAGCATCTATAAATAGTTGAGGATGTAGAAAATCATGAAAATGAAGGGACCTACATGTCCATAAACTATGTTTGACCTATATGTCGATAAACTATGTGTGGATTCCTTTCTAAGAGCAGTGTGTGGAGGAAGAAGAAGATGGTGACCCTTTCCACTAGTAGTGAGCAAGAGAAAGAGGCATAGAGAGTGAACCATGGGAATTCAATGATCAGACCCAAAATCTTGTAATGGAAGTGACCATGGGAATGTAAGATATAGCCTGAACATTGTACTCATTATTGGCAGTGTGCATTAGTGAATTTGGTACATCAGCACATTGTCATTTTATGCTCCATGAACATAGCCCAATGTGGGTGAGGCAAGTAAAAATCATTGTTTCCTATACATTATTTCATAACTACTCATATATTTCTATGGGATAAAGATAGAATTGAGTTTTTTCTAACAATGAAACATGATCTGAATGAGAGAATGTTTTAATCTTCCATACCCTGATTCACCCACCCCCTCTTAGGGTGTTCGACCTAGTGGACCTAACATGGTATCTCATAATTCTTACATAATATGGGAATTAAGGGGGATATGAAATGACATATCCCAACATAATCAAAAGTAAATAAAAAATAATAACATAAAATTAAAGAAAAGAAAGAAAACAAAAGGGTATGTTTACCTCTTGTTCTCTTCTCCTTGAGATACTTCTTAAGGCCTTTTGTTTTGGACTTTTGGTGAGACCATCAGCTCTAGGACGTGGGGAAGATCCTTGGGAAAAGTATTGGGCAGAACTTAGGTAAGGATCAAGGCTTCAGAGGTGTTATAGGAATAAAGAAATGAGGGTCGTATTTATAGTGGAGGAGAAGAGGTATTTTTCTTTATTTTAATCATTATTATAATATTTTTCCTCATGAATTTGAATAGTCTTAATTCATGTGACCCAAAATAGTAATAATGGAATGTGAGTTCTAACCAAGTGGTCTGACATCATCCATGCATCACCTATGATGTTGTCAATCAAGTATTTATCATTTATCGTATTTTATCATATTTTACTATTCATTAAAAAATCTAGAATTTCAGAAAATTCCAAAAAATTCACCCTAACCACTTATCGAAATTTAGAATTAAAAAATGAACTCTATTTCTAGAAAATAATTTTCTAAATATTATTAATTTAATTTTTAAATAAAATCATACTTTATTAAAAATATAATAATTTTAAAACTATTACTGCTTTTATATCACATTAAAAAATTTACAAAGATGTCATTATATTAAATCCTTAAGAAAATAAAATAATAATAAAATTTAATATTAATTAGGGTCATATTACTATTCATATTACTATGTATAAGTGTATGTTCATATACCCCAAAAATTAAGTTTGTTCCCTTAGGCTCCAAATAACTTACTGAACACAATTGTAGATGAATGTTTTTTGAAATTCAAAACATAGAAGAAGAAAAAATTATGTATAAAGGCTAGTTATAAATATCTACTTAAAACAAATTTTCATGCATTTCAATTTATTTTTAAAAACATAGGGTGTTACATAGCTGGTGGGCCAAATCCCTTATGCATCGGTGGAATTTTCAAACAAATGTGTCCGCACTCTTTTTCAAGTCCCATTGAAGATTTATGGGGGGTAATATTGGTTGAGGGATAAATACTAAGGTTGTTCGGTCTATATTTATGGTTGGTTCATGGATTCATTAAGTCATAAATAAAAAAATTGGGTTGTGGAATATGGGATGGGGTAGACATACCAGGGATGACCCATAACACTTGAGGTGCCGGGTTCTACCACAATGTAACTAGGGCTCACATGGATTTGAGTTCCTTTCTTACAAGGAGAAAACACCTCTGCTTGGTACGTCAAATATATTATCCATCAATATAATAATCCAACAAAGGTTTCATTAATCTTTTTTGAGGGATATAAAAGATTTTTGATGACTCTAATGTCTATGTGATGAAGTAGGACATAGAGAAAAAGCTATCTAGGAAAGATTTAGGATCCCTAGGGTAGTTTATTACTTAGATTATGAAGCATGGGCCCTTTGACCTATGGTTTTGAGTCACAAGGTGTAATCCATATAATGTTTTAGGAATAGAGTGTCACATTCCATCTTTGATAAAGGGTGTAAAACATAGTGATATAATGTTGAGGATGCCAAATTTTCTTGAATAATCTAGTTATAGGGGTTATAAACCATGGTCCAAAGTGCTCAGGTTTTTAGGATGATATGGTAAAATCATGATGGGGATGGAACAGAACACTCGGGTCGTTGACGATCATCGTTCTTGAACCGAGGTAGGGGTTTTTTGTTTCTTATTTATTTATTCTCGTTCTTGGTTCTAGCATTACAATCTTGAGGATTATTGTTAAGTGTTATCGACTAATGAGAGGGGGGGGGGGGGGACTGCACAAACACGGCCGAATCCCCCCTCCTCTATTCTTGAATATTATTTCCTTGCGGATGAACGAGATGGCGTGGTGCCATCGCACCACGCGGGAATCGCAAGGATATAATTGCACGGCACCGTCGCGCCGCGCCACGGAAAGTTTATCAAGAACGCGACGCCGTCGCGCCGCGTCGAAGGAAACCGAAGGCGCCGCGGCCGGAGAGGGGCCGCGGCGGAGGGGCGTGGTGTCATCGCACCGTGCTGGATGACGAAGGCCACAGTCGGTTCCGGGCCACGGTGGAACGAGAAGACCGGCGGCTTGCCGGGCTGCCGGTGTCGGAAGCTGGAAGGGGACCGGCTTTGCCGGTCCGTTGAAGAAGAACCGGTCGGCCAGGTCGGGCCGGCCAGTAGGGGAAAGACCGGGGGAATTTAATTCCCCCGGCCAACTTAATTTCTCCCCCCATTATGAGGGGGGGGGGGGTTCACAAAGGGGGGGCAGAGCCCCCCCGTTTTTCTCAAAGGAAGGCCCCCAGAAGGGGGGCCATTGAAAAAAGGCGCGGCTTTCAGCCGCGCCGCTAGCAGGAAAGCGGGGGCCTTGCCCCCCGCGCGTGGCACCCGAGCGGCGCTAGGCTGCGCCGCCGCCGGCCGGGCCGCGCCGTCGTGCCGGACCGCGCCGCCGGCCGGGCCGGGTCGACCCGGTTTGGGCCGACCCAGGGGGGGGGGGGGTCGGGCCGGGTCGGCCCGGACCCGGACCCCCCGTTTTCGAATCGATTTCGGTCTTTTGACCATAACATGAGCTACGGACCTCCGATTGACGAACCGTCAGCTGCGATGCGATCCTTGGATCTAGACAGTCATTTAGGTATATCACACTCAATGTTTCGGAATACTTTGAGTTCGGCCGGGTTGGTTCGTACACGAAACCAACCGGGCCCTTAGAGCGGAAACGCTCATATCTTGAGCTACAGACGTCCGATTGACGTGCCGTCAGCTTTGTTGTGTTCCTCTTAGTGAGACGGATCTTTTGGAATACTCCGCCCGAGGTTTGGACGCATGTGGAGTACGGTCGGGTTGGTTTTTCCTTAAAAAACCAACCGGGCCCCTGGGACGAAAAAGCCAATAACTCTCAGACCGGGCGTCCGATCGACGCCCGTCTGTTGCGTTGAGTTCCTGTTGACGATACGGAACTTTTGGATACATCAAATCTGGACTATGTGACAGATGATGTATCTGCCTCTCGGCTCGTGGAGCGGACCCTCCCGAACGAGCTTGCTGTGTGCGGGAACCCTAGTGCTGGCTGCGACATGACTGCTACTGCTACTGCTACTGTGACTGCGACGACGACAGTACTGAGATCCTTGGTGGATTCGACGACGACTACAGCACTCAGCGATCCTATGTGGATCAGTGCTACAGGTCCTGTGTGGGCCCGATCCTGTGTGGGTCCGATCCTGTGTGGGTCTTTGCGCTCAGCGGTCCTGTGTGAACCAGCGCCTACAAGTCCTGTGTGGGCCCGATCCTGTGTGGGTCTTTGTGGGGGTTAGTTACCTATCGATCCTTCGTGGGTCCGACGACTTAGATGGATCAGAGATCATCTTTATCATCATTTGAAGAAGTATACCTGTGTGAGCTGAATCCTGTTGCTTTCCCGTGTGGATTGAGTTGTGCTATCCTGTGTGGATTTCGTTTTTCTTTCCTATGTGGAATACGTTTACTTTCCTGTGTGGAATGAGTTGAAATTGGGCTCGGAGGTTGGAGCGTATTGGGATTGATGACTTAGGTATATGTATGGGCATATACCTAAGTAGTGTCAGTTGTTACTTCGTGATTGTATCTTCCTTTGTGGTTTATCCTTTGGGGATTTTGGGAGACCTTCAGGGGTCTCGGGGTCCCTACTGAGTAGCTTATACTCACCCCTGCACGGGCTATTCCCGCACTACGTTGTGTTGGTTGCAGACGACGGAAAACGTTGATCTTGGCTGAGGCTTACAGAGCAGGACGGTACCTGGAGGTGGACCACTGGGCGGGACGTGTTCGGAGCGGACAACGGGACCCGAGGAGCAGTGGAGCTATCTGTACCCACCCTTCAGGTGGGATTTCCAGTGGACAGCTCGGTGTAGCGGATTTTACTTTACATTTGCTGTTTTCCCTTTCGAGTTGTACTTTACTTTCAGTTTGGGTTTGTATACTAGCCCATTTACTTTTCCGCACTTCAGTTGTACTCTGTTTTTACTTAGTTTTTACTATTCCTCTTGCTTAATCTGTGGGGGTTGTTTACTTTTCAAAGGCACTGCCTTCCCTTTTTGTTGGGATTTACGCCTTAGTGCTAGTCGCCAGCCCCTGGCCTATGGAAGGCGGTCTTGGGGTAGTCATGGCACGGGTCCCGAGGGTGGGTCGTGACAAATTGGTATCAAAGGAGTTCGGTTCTACCGCGAACTCTGATCTTTTCTATGTGAAGCAATAATGTTTAGCATATTGAGTGTGGTTATCAGTCCAGGGAGTCCAGTGTTGGTGCGGCGGCCGACGTATCCGTACACCAGGACCCTAACTTCTGATTTCCGACTTAATACACGAAAACATTGATTGCGTGTGTGTTTCAAAGTTTTCTTTGTGATTACTTTATATCAGCTCACCAGGTATACTGTTCTGACCGTGGCGCACTTGTTTCCTTTTCAGGATGGCCCCACGACGGCAGCCAGCTAGGGTTCCGAGAGTCGAGCGTGATGACAGACCACCGAGCGAAGAGGCCTCGGTGCAGGGCTCTTTGTCAGCTGTGGCACCGGCGGTAGCACTACCTGCCAGCCCCCGATACTTCCAGCACCAGCCGCTGACGATGCACGTCGCCACAGTGCACTGCATGAGTTTCAGCGCCAGCGACCGCCTAGGTTCTGTGGGGATACGGACCCCCAGGCAGCCGAGGACTGGCTGGAGGCAGTTGTACGAGTTTTTAGGCTAGTGAGGACACCTGCAGACCTCATGGTGATCCTCGTTGCGAGCCTGCTACACGCAGCAGCAGGACGATGGTGGAGCTTGATGCTTCAGGTGCACGATGAGGCATCTCTACTTTGGACGGACTTTGAGAGCCTCTTCCGCTCGGAGTTCGTCCCAACCATCCTTCGTGCAGTGTGTATTCAGGAGCTTCTTCAGCTGCGGAAGGGCAGCATGACGGTCGCTCAGTACTCGGCGAGATTTACTGATATCTCGTGCTACTCGACCGACATGGTACGGGACCCATTCTTCCGGGCCCGGACCTTCGAGCAGGGTTTGAGACACGAGATCAGGGCATCACTGATCTCCCTCAGCATACCGACTCAGACAGGAGTACTAGAGCGGGCCCTTTTGATTGAGAGCTTCCTTGCTGAGTCTGCACCAGCGCCGAGACCCACCGCATGGCGGCACATGGCAGAGTCATCTGCAGCAGGCAGTCGACGGATGACTCAGGGGTCCAGACAGACTAGACCCTCAGGCAGACGACCTCAGGACACTGGCTCAGCAGTGCGGGACACACAGCGTGGAGCCAGTCTTTCGAGAGGCATACAGTGCTACTCGTGCGGTGGGCAGGGCCACATGGCTCGTGACTGCCCGAACCTCCATGCCGAGCAGCAGCAGACGGTTGAGGGACCACCAAGGCAGAGGCAGAGGGTCGACCGTGGCGGTCCATAGGGAGCAGGCGGGCAGAGACAGGCACAGCTCCAGGCAGCAGAGGCCTACGACCACGGCGCACCCGAGATGATTCGAGGTACTATCTGTTTCTATTCCACCCTTGCTTCAGTACTTATAGACACAGGAGCGAGTCACTCTTTCATAGCCGTTGCCCTTGTTCGTAGCTCGGAGATTCCGACAGAGCCGTTGGCTCGATCCTTACGGCTAGAGACTCCTACGAGAGCAGACTCGACGATTATGCACTAGTGCCGGCAGTGTGAGCTTACTCTAGGAGGAGAGAGCTTCGGCTGAGATCTTCTTGTAGCAGCATCGAGTCCTTACGACGTCATCTTGGGCATGGATTGGCTATCTACACTCCATGCGCAGATTGACTGTTTTAGGCGCATGGTGCGATGTGTACGCACCGATAAGAGCAGGTTCAGCTTCACCGGCGAGAAGGGAGCCTTTGCAGCACAGGATGGACTTCCGCGGAGGAGAGGACAGCCCATCACTCATTAGTTAGCTAGCCTCATCCTTGGAGCAGTTGACGTGCAGAGTCCTGGTTTTCCTGTAGTGGTGGATCAGTTTGCGGACGTTTTTCCCGACGACGTCCCAGGGCTACCTCCTCGCAGAGAGGTAGACTTTTATATTGGCCTGTACCCCGGGACAACCCCGATATCGACTCCAGCATATCGGATGGCCCCCGCCGAGCTTCGAGAGCTACGGGTACAGTTGGAGGACTTGCAGGGAAAGGGGTTCATCCGACCCAGTGTTTCACCCTGGGCTTCCCCGATATTGTTCGCCAAGAAGGCGGACGGTAGCTTGCGACTTTGTGTTGACTATCGTCGCCTGAACCAGGTGACAGTGAGGAACAAGTATTCGCTACCGAGGATTGATGACCTCTTTAATCAGCTCAAGGGAGAACGGTGGTTCTCGAAGATAGACCTCAGGTCAGGCTATCATCAGCTCAGAGTCAGAGACGAGGACGTACAGAAGACGGCCTTCAGATGTCGGTATGGCCACTATGAGTTCTTGGTTATTCCTTTCGGCGTAACCAATGCTCCAGCAGTGTTCATGGCCCTCATTAACATGATCTTTCATCCATACCTCGATCGGTTTGTTGTGGTCTTCATCGACGACATACTGATTTACTCGACGACTGAGGAGGAACACGCCTACCACTTGCGAGTTGTACTGGACACACTCCGAGAGAACCATCTTTATGGTAAGCTCTCGAAGTGCCAGTTATGGATACGTGAGGTCCACTTCTTGGGACACGTCATCTCTGAGGCGGGAGTAGTAGTGGATCCCGCGAAGATCAAGGTAGTGCTAGCTTGGGAGCCACCCAGGAGCGTGACAGAGGTTCGGAGTTTCTTGGGACTAGCTGGATACTATCGGAGATTCGTTCCAGACTTCTCTAGAGTTGCGGAACCACTCACAGCTTTGACGAAGAAGGGGAAACCCTTCGGGTGGTCAGACAGTTGTCAGTAGAGCTTCCAGGAGCTGAGACAGAGATTGACCAGCGCACCTATCTTGAGGTTGCCTGAGGAGGGAGTAGGGTACGTAGTCTACTGCGATGCATCAGGGACCAGACTCGGATGCGTTCTGATGCAGGAGCGGGTAGTGATCGCCTATGGATCACGTTAGTTGAGGCCGCATGAGAAAAACTACGCTACCCATGACCTGGAGTTAGCAGCAGTGGTCTTCGCTCTGAAGACATGGCGACACTACCTGATGGGCGAGTAATTTACAGTCTTTTCTGATCATCAGAGTCTCGGGTATATCTTCTCGTAGAAGGACCTGAACTTGAGACAACGATGATGGCTCGAGTTCCTCCAGGACTATGACTTTGAGATAGTCTATACTCCTGGGAAGGGGAACGTAGTAGCCAATGCCCTCAGCAGGAGGACAGGAATTCAGCTAATTGAGGAGGCGACAGAGCAGCTAGCCTCTTTGCAGATATCCTTCGTGGATAGAGATGGAGCAGCCTTCCTTCAGTCTCTCACAGTCTCCCCTCCACTACTACAGCGGGTCAGAGAGGCACAGCGTGAGGACGCTGACTGTGAGACACGGCGTGCACAGATATCCTCAGGACAGGCACCTGATGGTTTCTCCCTTGGAGCAGAGCACGACATCCTTTTCAGAGGACGTACCATGGTACCAGTCACTTTGCGAGAGGAGGTGCTGAGAGAGTTTCAAGCTTCTCCTTTGGCGGTACATCCAGGAGTGGCGAAGATGTACCAGGATCTCAGTCGACAGCACTGGTGGCCGGGCATGAAGAAGGCTGTAGTAGAGTTCATTTCTCGATGCCTCACTTGCCAGCAGGTGAAGGCTGAGCATCAGGTACCAGTAGGCTTGGTACAGCCCTTGGAGGTCCCAGAGTGGAAGTGGGACGGGATATCTATGGACTTCGTGACTGGAATTCCACGCACTTCCAGAGGTCATGACTCCATTTGGGTGATTGTTGACCGACTCACCAAGTCGGCACACTTCTTACCAATCAGAGAGTAGGGCTCAGTGGAGAGCTTGGGAAGTCTCTACGTTCAGGAGATTGTGCGGCTCCACGGTGTGCCATCATCTATCGTCTCCGATCGGGATGCTCGCTTTACTTCCCGGCTTTGGAAGGGGTTACAGGAGGCGTTCGGGATGCAGCTACATCTGAGCACAGCCTTTCACCCTCAGATGGATGGTCAGACAGAGAGGACCATTCAGACTCTCGAGGACATGCTCCGCGCATGTGTCCTCGAATTTGGTCGTAGCTGGGAGGACCACCTACCCTTGGTGGAGTTTGCGTACAACAACAGCTACCACTCCACCATCGGGATGGAACCGTACGAGGCGTTGTACGTCCGACCCTGTAGATCTCCTTTGTGCTGGACAGACACTGGGGAGTCAGCACTTGTGGGACCGGAGATAGTCCAGGCCACGACAGAGAAGGTCCAGGTCATCCAGGAGCGGATGAGGACAACTCAGAGCCGGCAGAAGTCATACGCTGACAGGAGGCGGAGGCCACTAGAGTTCGAGGATGGCGACCATGTCTTCTTGAGGGTCTCACCTCGATGTGGTATTCAGAGATTTGGCCGAGGCGGCAAGTTATCTCTGCGCTTCATCGGACCCTTCCAGGTCCTCTGCAGGATTGGAGAGGTGGCTTATCGCCAGGCTCTACCACCTCAGTTTCACTGGGTTCACGACGTCTTCCACGTGTCTCAACTGAGGAGATACGTGCACGACCCGACGCACATCATTGACCATGGGGAGCTTGACGTTGACGATGGGGCGACTTTTACGGAGGTCCCGGTGGAGATCGAGGATCGACAGGAGCGGGTCCTATGTGGATGGTCGATTCCTCTAGTGCGCATCAGATGGCAGCACGGGAATCTCCAGGAGAGCACATGGGAGCGGGAGGCTCAGATGCATTCTCAGTACCCACATTTGTTTCCCTAGTTTTTGATGTATCTTTACGGGGACATAAAGCCCAGAGGTGGGAGTAATGTAAAGACCCGTAAAATTCAAGGGCAATTTTTTCTTAATTTTCTTTAGAATTTTACAAGAGCGCGGTTTCTGACGGCACCTGATTCCGAGGCCCGGAGTTCCCGGAATCATTTTCCGAAGTTTGGCTCGGGTACGTTCAGTGAACGAACGAGCGGGAATTTCTATCTTTTGAACCGGTTCCCAGAATCAAATTCCGAGGGCACCGATGAACTCGCAGCGCCGATATTCGCTTAAGGAGACCTTTTCCGAGGTTGCGTTTTATGCGGGACGAAAGTTAGTTTTTGGGAGAAATTATAAGAAGTTAAATAAAAATGTGGAAACACTTTTTATTTTTATTTTGTTGGTTAACTTCTCCCAATGGGAGTTAAAGGTGGGACCCACATCCACTTAACCTCCCTTGGGAGGATTAAGTGTGGTGGGGCCAACACAAAGCATAACTCTTCACCTCTTTTTTTTTAAACTCCATTAAACTCCCCTTTTTAATGAACTTGACAACTTAGGTTATTAAATGGGTTGAGTTGTTTAATTTCAAACCTTTGAATTTCAAATGGTTTGGTTGAGTAAATAAAATAAGACCTTAGCTTATTTTATTTGGGTTAGAATTCTCTAGACAATCTTGAGAGAATTGGGAACCCACTTCTTCTTCTTCTTCTTCTTCAAGCTTTGACGAAGAACGCGAAGAACCTTCGAACATCGACGAAGAAAGCCACGTTCTTGGGAACCGTCTTCCGCGACATCATACCCAAGATACCGACGACGTACTTCTTCCGCGTTATCTCTTCCGCGACGATTTCCCGCGACGAAATCGTCGTCAAAGAACTCTGAATCCTCTCTTCACGACATCGACGTCCTTCTTCTGTGACACCGACCACCGTGACGCTCGTCTTCCGCTGGTCGTTGAAGATCATCGTTCTCGAACCGAGGTATGGGTTTGTTGTTGCTTATTTATTTATTCTCGTTCTTGGTTCTAGCATGACAATGTTGAGGAATATTGTTAAGTGTTATCGACTAACGAGAGGGGGGGGGGGGGGTGGCGGACCGCACAAACACGGCCGAATCCCCCCCCCCTCTGTTCTTGAATATTATTTCCTTGAGGATGAACGAGATGGCGTGGTGCCGTCGCACCACGCGGGAATCGCAAGGCTATAATTGTGCGGCGCCGTTGCGCCGGGCCACAAAAAGTTTATCAAGAACGCGACGCCATCGCGCTGCGTCGAAGGAAACCGAAGGCGCCGCGGCCGGAGCGGGGCCGCGGCAGAGGGGCGCGGTGCCGTTGCACCGCGCCGGACGATGAAGGCCGCAGCCGGTTCCGGGCCGCGGCGGAACGAGAAGACCGGCGGCTCGCCAGGCCGCCGGTGTCGGAAGCCGGAAGGGGACCGGCTTTGCCGGTCCGTTGAAGAAGAACCGGCCGGCCAGGTCGGGCCGGCCGGAAGGGGAAAGACAGGGGGAATTTAATTCCCCCGACCAACTTAATTGGCCCCCCCATTATGAGGGGGGGGGGGGGGGGTTCACAAAGGGGGGGCAGCACCCCCCCATTTTTCTCAAAGGTAGGCCCCCACAAGGGGGGCCGTTGAACAAAGGCGCGGCTTTCAGCCGCACCGCCAGCAGGAAAGTGGGGGCCTTGCCCCCCGCGCGTGGCACCCGAGCGGCGCCAGGCCGCGCCGCCATCGGCCGGGCCGTGCCACCGCGCCGCCATCGGCCGGGCCATGCCACCGCACCGCCGCGCCGCCGGCCGGGCCGGGTCGGACCCGGGTCGGGCCGGGTCGGCCCGGACCCGGACCCCCCGTTTTCAAATCGATTTTGGTATTTTGCCCATAACTTGAGCTACGGACCTCCGATTGACGAAACGTCAGTGGAGATGCGATCCTTGGATCGAGACGGTCGTTTTGGTATATTGCAATCAATGTTTCGGAATACTTTGAGTTCGTCCGGGTTGGTTCGTACACGAAACCAACCGGGCCCTCGGAGCGGAAACGCTCATATCTTGAGCTACGGACATCTGATTGACGTTCCGTCAACTTTGTTGTGTTCCTCTTAGTGAGACGGATCTTTTGGCATACTCCGCCCGAGGTTTGGATGTAGGTGGAGTACGGTCAGGTTGGTTTTGCCTTAAAAAACCAACCGGGCCCCTGGGACGAAAAAGCCAATAACTCTCAGACCGGGCGTCCGATCGACGCGCCGTCTGTTGCGTTGAGTTCCTGTTGACGATACGGAACTTTTGGATACATCAACTCTGGACTATGTGACAGTTGATGTATCAGCCTCTCGGCTTGTGGAGCGGACCCTCCCGAACGAGCTTGCTATGTGCGGGAACCCTAGTGCTGGCTGCGACTGTGACTGCTACTGCTACTGCTACTGTGACTGCGACGACGACAGTACTGAGATCCTTGGTGGATTCGACGATGACTACAACACTCAGCGATCCTACGTGGATCAGTGCTACAGGTCCTGTGTGGGCCTGATCCTGTGTGGGTTCGATCATGTGTGGGTCTTTGCGCTCAACGGTCCTGTGTGAACTAGCGCCTACAGGTCCTGTGTGGGCCCGATCCTGTGTGGGTCTTTGCGGTGGATAGTTACCTATCGATCCTTCGTGGGTCTGACATCTTAGATGGATCAGAGATCATCTTTATCTTCCTTTGAAGAAGTATACCTGTGTGAGCTGAATCCTGTTGCTTTCCTGTTTGGATTGAGTTGTGCTATCCTGTGTGGATTTCGTTTTTCTTTCCTGTGTGGAATACGATTACTTTCCTATGTGGACTGAGTTGTACTTGGGCTCGGAGGTTGGAGCGTATTAGAATTGATGACTTAGGTAGATGTATGGGCATATACCTAAGCAGTGTCGGTTGTTACTTTGTGATTGTATCTTCCTTTGTGGTTTGTCCTTTGTGGATTTTGGGAGACCTTCAGGGGTCTCGGGGTCCCTACTGAGTAGCTTATACTCATCCCTACACGGGCTATGCCCACACTATATTGTGTTGGTTGCAGATGACGGACAACGTTGATCTTGGCTGAGGCTTGCAGAGCAGGACGGTACCTAGAGGTGGACCACTGGGCGGGACGTGTTCGGAGCGGACGACGGGACCCGAGGAGCAGTGGAGCTATCTGTACCCACCCTTTAGGTGGGATTTCTAGTGGACAGCTCGGTGTAGCGGCTTTTACTTTACAGTTGCTGTTTTCCCTTTCGAGTTGTACTTTACTTTTTGTTTGGGTTTGTATACCGGCCCATTTAATTTTCCTCACTTCAGTTGTACTCTGTTTTTACTTAGTGTTTACTATTCCTCTTGCTTACTCTATGGTGGTTGTTTACTTTTCAAAGGAAATGCCTTCCCTTTTTGTTGGGATTTATGCCTTGGTGCTAGTCGCCAGCCCCTGGCCTATGGAAGGCGGGCTTGGGGTAGTCACGACACGGGTCCCGAGGGCGGGTCGTGACAATTAATATGTCTTAGACCCTCTTTCATTGATATATAGTGTGCGCAAGAGAAAAATACGAAGATCTGACTCGTGCATAGAAAAAATAATCTCATATGGATCAAACCCTTATTAAAAAGATTTATATGCAATTTTTTGTCATATAATTTAATTTCATGCAGCTAGAACGTTTTAATTAGTTTATATACTATGGATGAACCCGGTATTGGAGATCATGGTGTCTCTATGTATCTTGTGATGTTAGGAATAATGTCATACGTTGTTCTTGTATGCAAGTCCCCTATGCAGGTTTGACATATACACAGATATGGGGGAATATTTGTTTTATTGTATATGGAACCATGAATTAGTGATCTCGGAGTCACTACATATCCTATGATGATATAAATCAAGCCACATGTATTTCTTGAGTGGGGAGCACTCTATGTAGGTCCAACCCATACACAGAGGGGGGAAATGTTATCGTTGATTATTATAGCCAGGACTAGGTTTGGAGATCCACGTGTCACTAGATATCCTGTGATGAAAATATTCAGTCCACATGTAGTTATTGAATGGAGGTGTGGTAGGATACCAACACTAATGGTAGTGGTCCTCTCAAAAGGGGTCCATAGAAATACATATTTTAATGTCTGAAAGGGACATCAACCATGATATTTAATGTCACACAATGAGGAATTATGGTTCTACTTATAAGTTATTTCAACTTGGAACATGATAATCCTATCACAAACTGACCTTCCTTATTTGTATAGGGAATCCCTTAACAATATTTCTAAGCTCACGTGAGTTATGTTTAGTGTGAGAAACAAGGAAAAAAAGGTTCCTCTCACTATGAAAAGGAAATTAAGGAGAGGAAATGGGAATTTTGTATCCTTTAGTGTCTGGACCAATATATAAGATCAAGGAATCCCTATATATCAAATTAAAATGAGAATCAAGATATACATAGTTTTAGAAACTTGTACAGTTTAACTTCATGCAGTGGGGATGTTAGCCATGCAATTTAAAATATTGTGGTAAGGGAGAGGGCCACCCAAATTGAAGGAAGATAAAAATTGGGGATCCATTCCATTTTTTATGTCATGTGGTGAGGACGTGTTTGTGAAGTTTAATTTCATGTGATTAGGACGTGTTCATGCAATTTAACATCACGTGACCAGGAAATGTTTGTATAGTTTAACATCATTTGCCAAGATGATTTTTTGAAGTTCAATGTCACGTGACCATGATGAGTTTGTACAGTTTAACACCATGAGAATAGGATGAAGCTCTGTAGAGTTTAATGTTATATAGTTAGGATTATTTTGTGTATTTTAATATCATGTTACTAGGATGAGTTTGTGTAGTTTCAATTAAGGTGAATAGGAAGATTGAAACTTGATGATAACCATGCAATGTATTTCTTTAGAAACCTTTCATTGGTGGGGGGTGTGACTCTTTCCCTGTCCATTGTCTCATGTGAGTAAGATCCATTTTGATAGATGTTATGTATAATATAGGTACTTCACACATGGGTTCTATCTTTGGAGGCCTATTGACCAGTATCATTGGGGTTCTAAAGACATCAGTAGTTCTCTGTGGGGGAATGAGTGGATGTGAACCTTCTAATAGAAGGCTCATGTGATATGATTTTGATATACTTCAAGGTTTCTTAATGTATAAACCATGTTATCATCAAGCCAATTTAACTCAACCAAATTATTTTGTGATTTATCATTATATGAGAGTATCCTAAATATGGATATTTAAAGCAAGGGAAACTGTAATTTTATGGGAAACACTACTTCGATTCCATACACTAATGAAAATTTCATTTCTTATGTTGTAGTATGCATCGTGGTACAATAGGCCCAAAAATAATGGAGGAGATTATTTGACTGGGAATTATTTTATTTATTCACCATTTCATAGATTGTATTTGATAGAGTCTTATTGAATGCATCTCTCTATCCATTTGTCACTGCATAATAGTAGGATGAGTGATTGGACTAGATTTTGTACTCGAGGTATAATTTATTCAACTATGTGGAATAGAAGTTAGTGTATTTTTCTATCACTATCATTATAAGGACTCCAAATATGGGGATGATATGGGACTTCATAGATTTAATGATGTTATTAATCCCAAACTCATTTAGGGGTTTCTCCTCATCCCATTTTGATAAGAAGATGGTAAAGTAAGGAAGAACTTGAATTCTTTAGCTATAGCTGGAGGATATGGCTTAACAATATTCGTTCCCCATATGGTAAAAAAGCAAGAATATTTATCTATATGTAGAAATTTTGGGTTTTGTTAGATGATGTCTTCATGGATCCAGAGGGATTGACATCTCTTGGTTAGTTCTACACAGTCCTATATCATGGTTTTCTAGCAGTAACCCAGTCTCCTGATTTGGGGGGAGATCTTGGTCCTAGATTAATGAGCGATGTAGGACCCTACACATAATTATTCCATAACATAGTGAATAACTCTTTCTACTATGAATTCGAGGATGATTCCATTCAATCATCTCTTGAAGAGGGAATTTTTATCATATGTACCATCCCACAATGATAAAGTTCTCTTCTCAATGCCAAATCTATTCCCTCCGGCATGGTCTTTTGGTAGATTCCCATTTTGGAGATAACCAATTATGGGATACATCTATCTTGGAGTGGATATTTCTTTATCACTCTATGATGTGGTTTTTACCTTATTGATTTCTTTCACATCACATATGATGATTGATGATACCATTTTTCAGTGCGTAATACTGAGGATTAACTCCTCTTGATTACGGTTATCTAGGAATATGGCTCCATTATAAAATTCATTAACACAAGAATTATGAAATTGAGGTACATTTCACAACATGGGATAAAAAGGTAATTCCATCATTAGTCCTATAACATATCCAACGAGAGGTTCCCATTCTTCATTTTTGATGGAATATTCACTGTTTATATGCCTTTATCACTAACTCTGAATCCCATTTGATGTTTAAGTAGTATATCTAAATCATAAGGGATAATTCCTAGCCAGTGATGAGGGATTTGTTTTAGTGTCCTTAATTGTTCAGGCTTTATATAATGAGAAATATTAGGTAAAAATTTCTTTGTATGGAGAAACCAACACAATTCATAAGCCAACCCAATTATGTTTTCGGTTTTTGAGTCTACCTCCAATTAGAATTTAGGCGGAACCATTAAATTAAATCTATCTTGCATGGGGAGTGTCATGGGTAGAAAACTCTCCTTTTTTGAATGTTCAGTGTATACTAGTGTGAAAAATGGAGCAGAGTTTATCAGAAGGAAATAAGCTAGTGTGTACCCTTTCATCGACATTTCTAACCTATATTGACTGTCTAACTGTTTTATAGTGACCACATATTAGTATAGGCACCCATTCATCATGGGAAGAACAAGGATTGTCTTGATAGGATCAATATGAGAGACTAAAGAGACTCCATGGTGCTACAAGTAATGACTCAAATTTTTCAATGCAAATATGAGTTTGAGGAAGTTCTTCTCAACATCTGAATATCAAGTCTTAGTACATTTCATCATTCGATTGAGTTAGTATAGAATATTCTCACTCCATGCATGATTTTTATTTTTTAAGAGAGTTCCAACTAGACATTCCATGGTGACCACATATAATATGGGTAGATTTATGTCCAATGGTGACATCTGGACTGGTTGGTGCGACATGTACTGCTTGAAACTCTCAAAGGCTTCTTGGAAATCTCCTTCCCATTGATAGACTATTCCATTATTCATTATCTTAGTAAAGGGGAGAGATCTTCTGGACAAGATGGCTATGAAACAATGAATATGAGAGAGGTTCCCTTAGATTTCCCTCAGTTCATTGAAATTTTTAGCGGGTGATATTTCCAAGATTTCATTGGTCTTCTTAGGGTCAACCTTAACTCCATGGTGGAATAAAAAAATTCATTCAATCTCCCTAATGTTACATAAAAAGTTAATTTCAATGGATTCATCTTGAGGTTATGCTACCAAAACTTGTCGAAGACCATTTGATGATTCATGAAGTGACTACCTCACTATCAAGATTTGATCACCTAGTTTTCAACATAAAATTTGACTAATTATTACTTGTAAGGGATTAATTATATGATGCATGTCGTTTTTATAAGTATCACCAACATTATTCTATCCATAGGTAATGAAATGATATAAAGAGATCCCCTAAGATGCTATAAAGGTAGTGTGTTACTCATATTTAGGGGACATTTTTATTTGATTGTACCATGAATAACCATCCATGAAAGAGAGGGCTTTGAAGCTAGTAATTTCAATGATCAAGAGTTTTGTGATTGTAAATGAGAAATCATCCTTAAGGATGTATCGATTAAGGTCTAAAAATCAATACATACCATAATCTTACCATTTTTTTATTGACAATGATGATGTTGGCGATCCATATTGGGTATTTCACTTCTTTGAAAAATATTTCCTTAATCAATTTGTCAACATCCCCCACTATATTTTAAGTAAGAGAGGGGAACATCCTCCTAGATTCCATCTTGAAGCCTCGATGGTCATCAAGTAATCTGAGTTAGTGTGTAGCCACAACCAGATTCAGTCTGGTCATTTCTATATAATTCCAAGATAACACATATCAATGTTTCTTTATAAATTTGATATACATCTACTTAACCTTGAGAGGCATGGATACACTAATCATTATAGGCCATGGGTCTTATTTTGTTCCCAAATTTTCCTACCTGAGATCATTAATAGTGGTGTAGACGCCTTCCTCAAATGAAAGAGGGGTGTTCCTCAGGTCACCCACTTCATCTTCCACCTTTTATTTTGTAGAGGAATTTATAGATGATGTCAAAAATTTGGGGGCATATCTATTGCTATCATAGTGAGATACATCATGAGAAAATACATTATCATCCCTTACTTTCAGATTCATTGTAGAGAGATTCTAGAGCTAAATTTCCTCTACACTATTGTTGGGGATAGAAGGGAATGAGACTTCAGGTATCAGGTATATCACCTTAACAAGATTTATGGGAAGCACATAGTCACGATCGAGCATACTCCATTGATTCATTATAGGTGGCCCCAAGAAAGTGGGGTCATGAACCTATATATTTTCATCCACCATTGGTTGTTTGCCTTCACTTTTTTAAAAACCTACATCAACATATGTGGCTTCACAAGTCATGAAGGGAGAATAATCACCATACAGTATACAGCCCTCTCCATTGATGGGGTATTTCAAACATTGATCAAATATTGAGGGTACCACCACATGGATATGGAGCCAGATCCTTCTAATAGAGAAGTTGTATATTGTGTCTTACTAGAGAACTATAAACTCATTATTAGATGTGAGATCCCACAACCATGTTTTGAGCTTGATATTACCAAGTGGTATTTTCTCATGCATATGACACCCTTGAATGATCAATTTTTTGGTATAAAAATCCCCATCGCTATATCCTAAATTTTTAAGAGTTTGATTTAGGATATGGTTGTTCCCATAACCACATTCAATCAGATCCCTTCAAATATAAAAATTATTAAGTCTAACTGAAAAAAATAGGGCTATGATGTGTCACTATAGAAACTCTTCCTGATACTTCTCTATGGATGATATGGTGACATGGAATTCTACTATCATGGTTTCCACTCGAAATAATTTGACAATAGTGACTTATTTATTGAATTCCTATAGGCCCTGGAGGGATTCAACGAGTGTCTCCCATAGTTATTTGGAATTATTAAGTGAATCCAAGAATGAGAGTTTGGCTGGGATAACCACCCTCTATTTCATAATTTCATACATTATTTCCATAGGCTAGTGCTTTCCAAGGTGCGGAGTCCCCTTATTATGTGGCTCAGAAGATGATGCATTTTAGGTAGACAGACTTGGTGGTTTTGTAGAGGTCTAGGGAACATCTTCTGCCAGTGGAATAGGTTGTATTAGCCTCCCCATCATCTGGGATGATTAAATAATCACACACCCACTAGGTTTTCATAAAAGATTATAGGGTGAGGATGATCACTAGATGGATTTGGAACACCTTAATATCTCTGTTAAGATTGATGGAGTACTTCCCTGTGGGTAGAAGCTATATATGTGTCCTCTATAGGGATGTGACCAAAATATTAGGTTGAAATATGCCTATTTTATACCCTCTATCCTTGGTTCCTACGCATGTGGCCTCATGTTCCCCATTTAGGTGAAGGGAAATCATACTCTAAGGAATATTCATCATTAGATATGGGTTGTGCCAAGTGTATCATGTCAAAAAAACCAAATATGAGCTCTTCATTCGATGTGGGTTCTGTTTTGTGGGGTGGTGCCCGTGATTCAGACATTACTAGGATGAAATACACAAGGTTCAGAGATTATATCAATGCATAATATGTATTTTCCTATTTTGTATCTTTATCTGATGGTCACATCCCCCTTTGGGAGACATATTCAATGTAACCTCTCTGGATGTTGGAACTATTTTTGGTCTGTGAATACGTGATCTCAGCATGGAATGATATCAGTCAACTATCTTTCAACTCATATAGTTTTTGACATTTCATCCACTCTTGGATGAAATATTTTTGCAATTAAATTATTCTTATGAATGGGAAATGGTTTTGTAGGTCACCTATTTCTAGGATTTATCTAACACCACCTATCTATAATTGACCATGATTTGAATAATGCATTTGAAGATGAAAAAATCATAGATGTTGTGACTTCAAATTCTATTTAAAGGGAAGTAGTTGGGATGATTTATGAGATTATCCTCACTGGGCTTCCTGGGCTATGATAGATCTATCATGTTATGGTCCATGACTACAAGGAAATAACTGGGGACTTGTTCATTTCATATGGATTATGTTTTATTCATCCATTCCTCAAGTCCTGGGTGACCTTGTCCTATTTTTGATTCAAAAAGAGGGATATATTATGGTTTCTGTTGCTAAAAAGAAGGCATTGGGAGGTTTGAGATCCTTTTAGGTTCTTGGATCATCACTATTACTGATTTGAGTGTAGCAACAACAGTTTCCTCCTTACTGATCCTTTTCTCCTGTGCTAAAGGCATGAGATGAGATTTCTTTTGGGTTACTGAATGAATTATTCCAAATGTTGGTCTATTTCTATAAACTCAAGAAACCCATATGGATACTTCATTAGGATTAGATATTTCTATATCTTGTCCTAGATATTTTTAGTGCAGAGTTACAACAATTGTTCTTATGAGAGGGATACTTAGAAAATAGGTTAATCTCTTCCATCTGAATATGAATTCATATACCCTTTAATTTTCACATTGTTTGCAGTTCTCCAGGTTGATTATTGTTATTTAATCATTTTGGAGCTTAAATAATAAAGTAATTGATGATGAGGCTCTTCCCATATTGTAATATATCATGTTGGAAGGATTATATAAAAACAAATGTTTTTTCTATCAGAGTCTATACAAAACACCTCAACTTGGATTCCTTCTTCTGATCTTAAGGGACCGTCATTGGACCACATTTGGATATGAAGTGAGTGATATGTTATTTGGGGTCTCCCCTTCACTAAAAGGTGGAGAAGGTAGCATTTTGTAAATTGGGTGGGGGAAATGTTTCATCCACATATTTGTGATATGGATTATTCTCAGGCTACATCGGTGCACATTACCTTTCCATGTATTCCATTCAAGTAGTTAGGGACCCAATGGCATCGATCAATTTTAGTGGGAATGCTATCTAAGGAACCTAACTTCTATAGGGAGAGGGAGGGGCCTAATGATGTTTTCTTGTTTTTATCTCTTGTTGATTCACATTTCATGAAAATATTGAATGATTAACATGACAAGGGAGATTCTATTACCATAATAAAAGGAGGTTATGATCATTATCAACTTACACATTTATGTAGGTTAGATTCTTAGAACTATAGCTGATCTGTGATTTAGATTCCAATCTTTCAGGTGGATTGGATCTTTCATGAAGTATGAGAGGAGGGATATTTGTCTCTATCTAAAGATGATATCTAGTGGGAATTTTCACCCTATGTAGCTCCTCATTATGTTTCCTAAATTTTGAATCATTTTATCATGTTATGCTATTTTTTCCTCTATGGAAGGAAATTCGACTCTTCAGGGTGGTGATTGGGATGTAGACACACATGTCCCATTTTCCTTGGCAGTGTTTCACTATAGAAGTGGTGAATCAATATTCATAGGTTCCATGTTTTTTGTCCTCTTTTGGTTTTGGGTACATGTAGCCTCAATGTGTGCATCTAAATCATCCATTAAGGGTATGTTTTTTGTATTGAGTTCCTCTATATGCACATCTTGATCTACATTATATGATGTTTTGATGGTGAAGACATTCATAGAGGTGTATCAAAAAAATGGTAGTTTTTTCATTACATTCAACATAGTAGTATGATTCCAAAATATATGAATTAGGGTAATTTCTTGAACACATGGACATATTGGGACATATTTTCCAATGAACATGTAGAGATTTGACTGCCATTATCTTACGCTCCTCCCATATAGACCTTTGAGTAGTGACCTCAGGGGAGTTTCTTATCATGATTACCGAATGAGCCTTGAATAGCAGAGGTTTTTCAGGTTGTAGGAGGAATGAATGGGATGAAGACAATAAATATTTACTTCCCTACTTCGAGAAGACTAATTCCTTCAATGGTGACGATGATGATAAAAATTTCCCTAACCCTATGGTATGGGGGATATCTAGGGCTATAATTAACATATATTGGTTCTATTATTGAGGATTAAATGATTGCATTAGGGGATTTGATGACTTTAGAGATGAAAATTGAGGTATAATTACATCCATCCCAATGGGATGGGGTTGATCTAGAATAAAATTACTTTCCCTAGTACCTACATGATGAATAATGAATTTAGTGATGGAGATTGAGATATAAATTCGCCCAGCCTAGTGGGCTTGGGTTTGTTTTTAACTTCTACAGATATTTCTAGAATCCTCTTAGAAATTTATGATCTGAGGGGTGGAGGGGGTGATTGATATTTCCATGGCATAGTGGGATGGGTTTTCTCCAAGATAGATACAATAAAAGTTGCTATTACGACCTTCTTGATGTGGTTCAACTGTGCCTGTATAGAATCTAGGTGTAACAACAACCCATGATGGGAGATAGTTTCTAATAAAACTTGTTTGGTTTATCACAAATTTAGAATCCGTTTCAGAAGTTCATTCTAATTGTTTCATGGGGACCATCTGAAAGATATGTGTGTTGTCCTCTCCTGAAATTCATGATGTCTTAGCATCGTTGAAGTAGATTAATTTTGTTATAGTGACCAACTGGATCACACGTTACCTAGTGCCCTGATTTTTCTGGAGGCTATGGCTTTATCAGAAACCATATATTAGGATTTATGATGTTTCAATTGTGTGATAATGTGTAACTCTCTATACTTTACCCAGCCTTGAATACAGATACATTTCATGGATTCTACTATCTACTTCATGGAGTGGATTCAAATATCTATTTTCAAATAGTTGTTACACAATGGTGGAAAAGGTGTTTCATATTTACATTATGATTCTATAGTTTTTGGTCTTAGACCAATGAGACAATAGTCAGGTTTAACAGACAATAGAGTATGTTGATTTTCTAAATGTGACCATCATAACCTTGATAAGGGAGGTATATATACTTCAATCACTTTTTAGTATCCCAAATATTCATGCATAAATATGGCATTTTCTCCTTTTATAGATCATCTGGGATATCATAGTCAGAAGTAGAGAGGGTATAAAATGTGGCGGGGAGGTCATTTCTTGATAATTCTCTCAATATTTCAATGTCTTCATCCTCTTCATCATACTTACACACCTCCATTTGGTCAGACTGTAAAAGGTGCTTCTTGGGGTTGCCTGCTGACCATAGAGGAGTGTTATTGGAAGATGACAGGGGAACTATATAGGGTTGAACCTGATGTTTTTAGTACCTATCTATAAAAATGAATATATGTTTTGAAAACATATCTATATTGAGGTGTCTGGGATAGGGAAGGATTTTCTCATCTGTTAGAGATATCACCATGTGTAAGTTGACCATAATGGATGTCTCTAGTAGAGTCCCTACAATCCATATCAACACTTCCATGAGGAGTACTATCACAATAATGATTGCTTTATGATTTGGTTGAAGAGTCAATGGACCATCGGTGTGTTGATATTGTGTATCTACCAACCTTAAGGAAATTTTTATTTAGAATATTAGGTACATGAGACTCATTACGCATCATGGATAGAATATGACATCATATCTCTTGGAAATGTGCCAGGACATGAGCCTACTATATAAAAACTGCCAGACTTTGTTGATAACCATCTAGTTACATGGGAGTATGATATTGATTTTGAGAAGTTTCTAGAATATTCCAATTATCATTTTCATTATTTATTGTAATATGAGCCTGTACCAAGGCATGTACCATTCTCACATGGTGAGACCCTGTCATAATGTGGATATGAGTCCGATCTTGGGCCTCTGGAGTATCTTTTTGGCCTTTTTCTGATAGGAATATGATACTATCATGAGTCATGTTCTCCTATCATTTGGTGATCCCTGGTTTGAATAGGAATATCATACCAGAACAAATATTTATTACCTATTTGAGTATGCCGATGAACATTTGAAATGGGAGAAGGGATATGAGAATCCTTCTGTATGGCCTTAGAAGTATGATAGTGAAGTCATTCATCGACAGAAGTTGGGATATGTGCTTGTATTCTGTGATATACTAGAATATTATTTTTATATTTACTAACAGTTATATGAGCCTCTCTAGAGGCATGTTCCACTCTCACTTGGAGATCCTTGGTCAGAATGAGGATATGAACCCGATCCTAAACCTTTGGAGTATGACACTGGTCCTTTTCAATAGGAATATGATCTTATCCTAAGGCATGTGAAACTCATACCTAGAGAACCCTAGTTGTAATTAGAATATGTTCCCAGTTCAGTGCCTCTTCCTTTACTAGAATATTCTTATTATCCTCTTAGATGAGAGAAATAATGTGTGCTTACTTCAGAGATACAACTTGTTCATAGTGATCAGAGTGTTTTGCTACCCTGACTATAGGGATAAGAGTATGAACCTATCCCTATTTTTTTACCAGTACTAGAATATTTTGGTAGAGATCTTCAGTTATTGATAAGATGTAATGAAACAACAATAAAGTTCACATAGGAATATAAGACCCGAAATTTTCTTTCTCCACTATGTATTTGTTGATAGCTTCGATTAAAGAGAGAATATGAGACCACTCTTTCCACCTTGTGCCATCAGAATATGATGATGAGATTCATGAATGGGAGTATGTATATTTTCCTCCCTCATGATTGCTATAGGAATATCCCCAAAAAATTTTCTAATCAAGAATAGATATGATTCTTCTTGCGGGTTATCACTGTAATATACTAATAGACATCGTCATTGGGAGTGGGGATATGATACCACTCATGTTTATATATATCCTTCCACACTTGATTTGTCGTACTTATTCTACATAAATGGGGATAAGAGGTTTTGGTGTATAGGGTGGTACCCTCCACAGTCCACTGAAGGGCACATACATGATGGCACTAAGGACATCAGTTGATAAGATCCCTCCTCAGTGGATCCGAAACTAGATGAGATCCATAGTTAACTCCATGGTCCACCATTATCAGACAAAAAAAATGGTGATTTTCATACACTGTGGTAAGCCCCTGAGGTGGTTGGCAGTGATGACGAGTGCCATTGGATTTACTATAGCTTTCTTTGGATGATTCATACTTATTAGTTTTAGCACTTGGACACCCTCACAGGATTCCTCAAGGGCCGAGATCATACCATGTCTGTGGCAGGACCTTAATATTGAACCCATGTTAAAGATTTTGGATGGGTGAGGACATTTGAAGACCTCTGGGGTTGCAGCTGTAGATGATTTTCTAGAATAGTCGCTAGATAAAGAAACAATGGATCAGCGTTTTGTTTGTGAGATAAGTATATATGGTTAGGAAGAAAACCAAGGAAAATGTATTTGATTAGTGCTTCACCATAGGAATGATATGTTCTCAATTAGAAATGAATGTGTAAAATAATTTTCCTTTTTTATCCATGATCTATCCATTCTACTCGTGTGTACATGTCAAAGGAAGGATGAACTTATTTTATGAGAACCCCAACTATAGAGAATCATGCATTCATTTGAAATGATTAATGTTAGGTTTTCTATGTTTGTATATGTTATAAAAATAATGTGGCATGATGCATAGTAAACTAATCATTATATTATTTGATATATTCATAATAGGTTCACCAATTTAGTTTCATCAAAAGAATATAGGACCATCCATATAATAGAAAAAAATGGTGTGATGAGAACTAGGTAGTATATCCTTTTTATTTTTTGAAGGAGATGTTGTAGTTATTTGATTTCATGTCCATTTGAAAATTTTTGTTTCATATGAAATATGTGGATGGCTTGGCCTAAGGGTATGATTTTGTGGGGGTTTGATGTGTTGGGCACTCATTCAAGTCGAGTTTACCATTTTTCATCTCTAACTAAAACTTCCCACGACTCCCACATCCATAACTGAGTATAGAATTTATTTCTAATGGAAGGTGTCCCTTTGGGTTTCATAACCAATGATTCTTAATGACTCACATTGGGCTAGGTAATGTACCAGGCGGCTACTATAGAAGTACTATTCATAGAATGGGCCTTGGGCCATAAATTTGGGCCCTTGGGCCATATAATGTGCTAAATTCCCACTAGGAATTCAGGATATGTAATGGGTCTCCCTCTACCTAGTTAAAGAGGTCTTTTCATTACTTTAATAATAAATGAGGCTTTGGCCCTAACCTTTAAAAATTTGAGCATTTACCCTATATAAATGATCATAGGTTAAATAATTTTATATACAAAGGGGAATGTTATTAGTGAATCCATATGTATGTATTCAAGGTTATTCATCCATTTCCCACTAGTGGGTAGCTTTTTATATGTATAAATAGACAATTAAAAGTTTTTTTCCCATACAGGGAGGTGATTAATATCTCAAGGATGATGTTGAGCCATAACGAGGAATCCTACATATCTCACATTATAAAAAAATCAAAACCCACATTGTTCTCTAAACCTATGCAGTTTAACATCATACAAAAGGACATAAATGGGGGATTTTAGGCACTCAATATTGATCTTGATCCTTGGAGAGGCATCCTAAGTATCTTGGTTAGGGTTGGAATAAGAGTTATCATCATTCAATCATTCACTTAGGATATTCCCCAAGGTAGATTACCTTGGGGAATGTCGGTAGTTATATCATGCCACCGATAAGTTCTTACACACTGAAATTTCCCTAGATGGGGAGAGATTCATGATGCGAATGATATGACCATTGCATATCACTATGCTAGCATGATCCACGCTCGGTGTAGCAAAACAAGGGATAAACAATAATCATTCTCACATCATTTGTATGTGGGATTACAGGATAAGATGACCCATTGATTGATTAATATATATCTAGAGCCTTAAGAATGAGTACTATGTATCTTGATTTTGGTAGGAATCAGAGTCATCATAGTTCAACTAAGATTTTAATCTACTAGTGGGTGAGGAAGGATGGTCATCCCATGTGAGAGATTGGGTCCCGATGGTCGTAATTTCAAAGAAATAAAGGGACTTACATTGAGGTGGACTCCCATGTGAGATTTGGCCTTAGGAAGGTTTCGTATGTATCCTAGTTATGGTTGGAATTAGAGTTCTTATAGATCTCTCATCTCTTATGTACGCTGATGGATGAGGAAGAATGATCAGCCTATGGGAGAGATTAGGTCTAGATGGTTGGAAGCTTAGAGATACGATCAGACTTACAGTTAGGGGGATGCTCAATTATCTCAGGCTTTATATAGACTTCTGAAGTATCCTAATTATGGTTGGAATTAGAGTTCTCCATATTCATTTTGATCATGTCGTACACAATGAGGATTCCATATGGATTGTTTATGTAGAGTTCAGGACATACGAAGGCATCCTATGTATCCTAGTTATGGTAGGATTTATATTTCTCATAATTTAGTTTGATTAGGGATTACACATTGAGACAACCCTTTGGATTATTGATATAGAGATCAGACCTCAGGAAGGCATCCTACGTATCCTGGATATGGTAGGAATCCGAGTTCCCATAGTTCCTTTGACCGAGGATTACACAATGAGGATTACATTTTGATACTTTATGTGGTTATTAGGACATAGGAAGGTGTCCAACATATCCTGGTTATGGAACTATTTAAATTTCACATGGTTACATTTTATCAGGGATTACACAATGAGGTTTCTCTTTTGATACTTACAGTGGGCCTTGGGATTTAAGAAGGAATCCGATGTATCCAGGTTATGATAGGAATCAATGTTCTCATATTTCAGTTTGATCTGGGTTTACACACTGATGATACCATTTATATGTCGATCGGAAAAGTTTGTCATGTCCCGAGACATCTGCTTGACATGGATTGATTATATGCATTACATGTCTATGGATGTATAGACATGTCATAGTTTTTTTAGTGGTCATGACTAGTTAAAATTTCATGAAATAGTTTACTTGTATGGATAATGTTTCCTAACTTGAATGACAGGTCATGAGAGGATCATATGATTGATTCTGACAAATTTAGATGGTGTCTCATGATCTTGTTGTCAATTATGGAGTGCATTACGATACCTAGGGTGACATGTCTATAGGGTGACACATGATCTGGATAGATTGTCTTGGTATTATCATGAGTTTTGGATGACGTGCTTAGAGGTTGTCACATAATATGGTTAGAAAGATCTAAGGGATTCATGAGTCTAAGCTTACACACAATGGTGTCACCACATTACTTGGGTGATATGTCCTGAGGACCTCACAAGATCTGGATGGAAAACCTAGAGGGCTTCACAGGATTTTCGTGGCATCCTCAGAAGGTATCGTGTGACTTTATTGACAAATCCTAGGGGAAATTTAATGATACAAATGTAATGTGAGGAAAATCGCATTACTTGAATGACATGTCCCAGTGCTCTCGTATGAGGTATATGAGTCATGTGAAGCACATGAGGATCAATGAATCTGTCTTCATCTAATTCTCTCATTATTTAATAATTATTCTATATTTTTATTGCATTTGTTCTATGGATTTGTCAACTTTTATATTATATAGGTTACACATGACCTTCCTGACATTCAAGATCTCCTTCACATGACTTAGTTGATATTCCTGAAGTCCTTCGCATGATTTATTAGTGATATTGTGAAGTTCCTACTCATATTGTGTGATAATTTGGTATTTACATACATTTTTACATGTAATAAGACCTTATAATCATGTGATTGGATGCTTCGAGAAGTACACTTGTACACTCCCATATGTGATCATCAGATAGATTTTCTTTTTTGTGTGTGTGGGGGGGGGGGTTTAAGCCCTGCGATATTGATTATATTCCACCATTCATGGAGTGTATATCTAAAATTTTGGTCGGGGTTGGTGGAGTGATTTTGTTTCACATGATTCATGTGATCCTGCCATCTCATGATTCTCAATGACCACATGAAGGATCTGCCTTGGATGTTTTTATTGGATACATGATGATTAAAGGGATCCTTCCTAGTCACATAGACAATCCAAGGTTATTTTTCAGGGCCAGTCTTTCATATTTAGTGTCCTTTGTGGGGTCATGATCCTCATTTAAAGGGTTTCACATAATCTAAGATACCATGTCTGGGGTTCTCTAGGAGACAAAGACGACTTGTCTGGGATCATTCATGTGACCATGTCATATTTTCGAGAGGACCTCTACGGGACTATTATAACATGTTGAGCGGCCTTTTTAGGATCAATGGTGATTTCCCAAGGTGAATAACCTATTTCATATTATAAAAAACACATTTTATCTTCATAATAAAATTCTATATTTTCCATTTTAAATTTTATTATTTATGTTCTAGAGGTGAGGGATCTCACGAATATATGCAGGCATTATTGAAAAACTTTCTCTCCCCATCGATGATGCATCATGTGACCAAAAAAAGGTCTTATGGTGATGTGTGAGAATTGTCACTAGAAAACCATTTGATTTTATTCGGATTCAAAGGCATGCCATTAGGATCTTGCATGAGAATATGGGTATGTAACCCGAGATTTCATGGCATCTTGAGAATCACAAGGGTACGTATCATCAATATATATGACTGTAAGAGGATCCTAAATTTTACATATTTTCACCCTATTTAAAGATAAATTTTCAATATTTCTTTAGGCACCTTCCATATGACAAGTTACATGACATATGGGCGGTCATTTGGTAGTTTCTGCAGGATCAAAGAGTTTCTTGGACACCTTCATAGGAAAAACATGGTTTTTAAAAATAGGTTCTCTGTGATCTCCCATTGGTCATGATCTATACATGACCCTTTCATATGACCTTATGAAGGACTAGTGATTTTGAATATTTTGGAGGGTTATGTGATCCACATGATCAAGGGAACCTACACTTCCTTTGTTTTATAGAGAAAATAATACCCATGATTTTATAATTTCTTCTCTTATAGATTTTATAATACTCATTTTAGTTGGAATAAAAAGGTTAAATTATAAATTTAATTACCAAATAGAATGATTCATCCTTTTCTAGTTACAATAGGGTAATGGGAGAATATACCAATAGATTTCAAAGTGGTATTACCAAGTACATATTTAGGTAATAATTAAATTTAGGTTATTGTTTATCTATTGAATAAATATAAACATTTACTTCTTTTTTTAGATACTATATCTTTAGATCATATTTCCAAACTATATCTCAAATTTTTAGTCATATTACATGGAGTTTCTTTCCCCATTGTATTTGTCCATGATTCCTAGTTTATATCTAATTTTTGGAAATGTCTTCAAAAGTTGTTGGCGATGGAATTTAATTCTTGTAAATCATTTCATCCTCAACCTAATAAACTGTCACAGTGAATGATTCAAACATTAGAAGATAAAATTATAACATGTTTTATAGTTTTCTAAATGAGTTAGGATCAATATATTATATTTGTTACATTTTCATATAATATTATTCATTCTAGTATATAGAAGGAACATTTTGAGTCATTATATAGAAAGTTGTGCCAGAATATAGATGGTTGGTAAAAATTAGGTGAAATAAATTTCATGGAACCATAATTGGTAGAATAAGTGGTTATAAAGGGGAATATGACTCAATAACTTATTATGAAAGATAATAGTATGAAAATAAGTTATATTAACAACCATAGGAATAATATTTCATTTGTGGTATCTTATTTTTTTCTTAAAGTATATTCATGGAAAGGTGTTATGAATTTTTGTATAAAGGGGTAGTTAAGTCCATGGTTCATTATAACATATAATATTCTAGAAAAGGTTAGATCAGTTGATTATTGAGTGTCCTTTACTTCATTATTGTCTTTGGTATATGGTGTTTTATTGTTAAGAAAATATATATGAGATGCATCTCATGTTTTTATCCATGAAGTAGTATAGTTATAAGAGAATATTTAATATGAGGAAAAACTAGTTAAAATTCAAGACCAAATAGATTAATTTATAAGGAATAAGTTGATCCACTAGGTTATTTTTTTTGGAGAAAACTATATGATTTAAGAATCATTATGGGAATATGAAAATGATATGAAGGAAAAATATCCCCAATTGTTTATGTAATGAATACAATTGTGGGGAAATTTTTTCCAAAATTGGGGAATAATGTAAAAAACCCAATTAATTTTGATATTATATCAATTTCATTTGTTATAAATATTTATGAATAATAATATATATATTTATATTCATTTTAATAATATTAAGTAAAATTTCAACAAAAAAAGAAACATTTTTATTCTTACTAAAATTAATTACATTTATTATATGGTATTATTTTAAAACATGATTTCAAAATTTTGGATTTTTAACTTGAAAGAATAAAATTCATTTTTTATATCATCATGTCAAAATCAAATTACAGCTATTTTTTTAATTCATTAAAAAGTTGTTTTCAGTGAATAGTAGAAAATACTAATTTTTTTTAAAAAGTTTTATTTTGTTTTCAAGTATTTACATTGTATAATTTTGTTTTTTATTAGTTTTATAATTTAATTTGTTTATATTTACTGAAAACAATCCAATAAATTTAATTTTAACCAATAATATACATTAATTTTGTATAAAAATATTTTTATACTGAAAATGCATTTTTCTGGAAAGCCATTTTTTATTACATTACATGTTATAATTTTAAAAGTAATTTCTACCAATTATATAAGTTGAATGAGATAAAATGAAATCCATATTATTAATCATCATTTTTAAATTTTGAAATGAGGACACTTTCATTTTTTTTCATTATGAATATTAAGTAAAAAAACTAGTTACCAAGGTAAGAGTTAAAATGGGTTTAAATAGTAAAAAATAAAATGATAAGAGTTAAAATGACCTAAAAATGTTTATAAATCCTATTAGATGGGAATATTTGTAATTATACTATATGTTATTATATTATGAGTTTTTTTAGATCCATATTTCTTGAGTAATATATTAATATATTTTAATTATTTGAATTATTCTATGTGTATATTCTCTCTGACTTGTAAAAGGGTACTTTATATCCTATCTTCTACACAATTTAATATCCCCTAATATCAGAAAATACCTTCCCAAATACCTTCCAATAGTATCTCCCCATGTTCTAGTTGTTTTGGATTGATAATAATAACATCATAGGAAATAATTTATGTATAAACCTAAGGGGTTTTTTTCCAAAGAAGTGGTATAACTCCTAACAGAGAATTTTCATTTTATTTATTCTTCTAAATCCTAAAAATATAATGTAACAATGATGAAATAATTTAATTACTATCTTTTATTTAATAAATTATTATAATGTTTATGGTATAATTTTTTTTAATTACTTAACCATCTAATTAAAAATAAAATCATCGCTCGTGTGTACATGTGAACTACCACTATATGAGATGATGTATTTAATTTTTCATCACAGAATTTTATGGTTCATACTAAAGATGTATAGAAATAAAATAATAATATATATATGATATAAATTAATTTTTTAATTGTAAATAAATATTTTACTTCTTTATTTACCATAAAAAAACAAAAACATCTCTTGTGTGTATATACTGACTACCGCCTTGCGAATAGATGCATTTTATTTGTAATCACCACCTTAAATGGATTTTATATATATGTGGATATAAATATATAATATGATATTTATGATATAATTATCATTATTTAAGTTACAATAATAATTATATTCTTTTTCTTATTATCTTTGAAAAATGAAAACGTTATTCATGCATATGTACGACCTAATTTTTTTATGATTCTACCATAAGTCTTTCATCACAACCTTCTTACATAGTATATTCTAAAAGTATAATTATTATATAAAAAAATATAATTATAACATTACTAAGATTATATGAATGACATAATAAAAATCTATTTGACCAATGTCAACCTACAGAAGTCATTTTGGACTAATGAACCAAGCATTCTTAAAACATAGAAAGTAAAATTAATCAATTAAGTAATTATGTGTGGAATTGATATAAGTGAAATAAATGGACTAATAAACACTAATATGGTTATTAAGAAAGTAAATAATTAAAATAATTTTATTATTTAGGATTATAAAAAATATATATGTCAAGTTGGACAAAATGTAAGAGACAATTTACCTTAAAACATAATTTTAAATGTTTGAATAATTTATTTTCTAGATCTATATATTCCATGTCCTTATTAATAAAATAATTTTATATCTGTATTTATATTTAAATAAATAAATTATAAAAAACTTTTAATTCATATTTCTAATTTATTTAAAAGTTTTTTAAAATAATTTTTTTACATATTTTATATTGAACATTTTCAATATATTTACAAAAGCAAAAAAGGAATATTTTATTTTAAATTATATGAAAACATCTACCACTAACACATTAATTTATTGATATTTGGATTCTGTTGAAATATTACCTATTTTATTAAAAGAAAAATCCTTCTTCCCATTGTTCTGTGTATTTTATTTTTGAAAAATGGGTTTTAAATGAAAGAGATATATCAATATTTTAAAATATTCTACTTATGAGTTAAAAAGTATATTTTTATGAGTTTGAATAGTTAGATGAAAGATTTTATGTGTTTCATGCATGTTATTGTCTTTGAAGTGTTTTTATGATGATGGACAAGCCTGATATTGCTGCCCAATGCATTGGGTAATGATAATGTTCCACAAAGAATTATATTGGAATTAACTGAGTAGGTTATTCCATTTATAAGTGTTCTTGTAAGATTTATTATAATTGATTTATGAATATGGTGTCCTAATAAACCTAAATAATCTTTATTTAACTACTAATTATTTTTTATGGAAATATTTATATTTCACAAGGTTAGATAATAATATTTCTATAAAGGAATGTTTATTCCCTTTAATGGTAAAAGGTGTGTTTTTATGAAAATTATTTCATGGGTTATAATTTTTTTTAAGAAACCCTCATGATTATTATTCTTTATTTAAATGCTCTTATAATGTCTTTAATAAAAAACTTAGGGTAGAAAACATAATTTTATTTTTAAGTATGTGATTATTTTAGTTCAAAGTTCATTATGTGAAAGTAAAACTCTCTAATATGTTCTCATTGTTTTGAAATAGAATAACAAGTTTATTACTTCCTTTTTATATGTCCCTCACTGAACTTTTTATGCTTATCCCATGTTTTCAATTTTTTTTTCATATGTTTTAAGGATAATTAAGAACAATGTTGAAGTCAATTTAAAAATCATGATATTTTTCATTAAAAGAATACATATTTTATTTTAAAAGTATTGTATTGTGAAAAAATATATACTTAGTGGAAGTTTCAAAATTTTAATATATTAGTTTTTTAAATAAGTTTTATGACATAATTATATAAATATAAATATATATATATATATATATATTTGTGAATTAAATAAAATTAATTCTTCTATAAAATCGACATTACAGGTTTAATAATGATTATGACCTTATAGCACGAAACAAAAATATATAAAAAATAATGATAATGATCCACATAATAATCATAACACATAATAATATAACACATATGAATCATCAAATATAAGAATAAACTATATGATAATCAATATATAATTCATGTATGAGTATATTCAAGTAATAATAAAATATAAGTTTGTAAAAATTAGATTACACTGTGTAAGGTTTAGTTTAAAAACATTGTAAGGTTTAGTTTAAATTTTTTTAAAGCTTCATGTAACACCCCCAATTTTAATGAATATTTTTGAATATATTATACTTATTAGATGTCCTTTGTATATTTTTACACCATGTTAAACATTATTTATATGCTACACTAAGTTACGTTTGCGCTACAGGCAACATTGTCTTAGCATGCATTACACGCAACATTGAGTTTATATGAAACAAAATATTATTATTATAATTATTTAAATGAGGTAGTTATAACATATCCATTAAATGTAGTAATATGAATAGTAATAAATAATTTTTAATTATTATTTACAATGTTTTATATAAATAAAACATATTTTTGGAAAAGTCATTATATGTTTGAAAAATCTATTTTCTAAAATGAACTACTTTTTATACCATTCCATAAAAAATATTAAACTTAATTTTATACGCTTTTAAAAATTAAATCCTATAAAATAAACTTAATTTTTTAATTCAAAGAATCAAAATTATATTATGGTGTTTTTTTTGATTTGTCTAAAAAAAATTATTTTTGGATGAATGTTAAAAAATATTGAATTTTAATTAAAAACCACCTTTCAATATAATTTCATTATACTGTTAAATTATATTTTAATATTATTTTAATGTTTAAGTAGATATATTTTACATTAATTAATCACATTTGGGTAATTGGATCCATTTTTATATTGAAATTTGTTATAAAAACATTTCAAACTCTTAAACAATTTCACTTTAAAAAAACCCGATGTTGCAAAAAGTCTACGAGATTAATTTTAAATTAATTTCTATCATTTATTTGATTATAATTTGAAAAAAAGGATTAATTTTTTTAATTATAATAATTTATAATGTATAATAATGTCAAAAAAGTTTTTGAGGAAAACTATTAGTGAAATTAATTAAAATTAATTATAATGATTAAGGTAAAACAATATTACATAATGGTTAAACATTAATTTTAAGGGAAAAATATCCTCTAAAAATGTCCAAAATTTATTGTATTTAAAAAATTATATCAATCCACCACTTGGAAAAAAATTAAAATTATGGGAGTGACATGATGTAAGGGAGACCTCTCAATAGTGTTTTCATTTTTATCTTTATAAGAATTGCCCTCCTCCTCTACTATACAAGGGAACTCATACCCTCACTTATTCACAGCTATAAATCATTTTCATCATTAAAAGAATGAAAAATATCCTCAAAACTCCCATAAAATTATCTTAGAAGCCTTAACTTGTTCAGAAATCCAACCAATGAATCCCTTTGGTGTATACCAAAATGAGTTATCCAAAGAATATGTAACAACCTTCCTCAAGATATTTTGTTTTTTCATCATTATTTACCCCCTAAATTATTATTATTTAATTATTATATAAGAAAATATGTATCCTAACTATTATGAGTTGTTTTTATGCTAATAATTCTACCTTAACCTACACACGCTTCCATCAAATGGGTAGTGAACATATTAATTGTGTGTACGGTGGACTACCACCTCATGAAATGATATCATTGGTTTTTTCCTTTTCCACATATCATGGTTGGAAATTATGATTGAAATAATATTTTTATATGATATATAGGATATTTATGATGAATTTATTCTTCTAGAATTATTATATAAAACACACCTTCATGCTTTTGATTTTGTGTAAATACAATAACTTTGTTTGCAGATGGGTGCACTATCACCTCCTCAAAGAGATGTGATTTGTTCACACATTACACAGAATTTATTAAGGATGAGTTTAGTAAATTTATATGACATATATGAAATTATAAAGACAATGTTATTATAATAGAAACACAAACATATATATATATATACACACACACACACACACACACACACATATGTCAATTACTTTCTTTCATTCAATACAAAAATAAAATGTAAACAACGTTCATGCATACACACGACCTACCGTCTCCATGAATGGTGTATTATATTTTATATTTCTATCTTTTATAGATTATTATAAATACATATATGGTGAATATAATAAATTAATATTATTTTTTACATTCTGGAAATCATGGTTTAAGTTTGAGGACTGTAATGACCCAGACCTCTCTGGTCCATGCCTTTGTGGAAATTTAGTTTTTGGGGTGTTCTCAAGGGATATCAATGACTGATTCTGAAATATTTATTAAAAAGAATAGATTTTTTATCAGGATTTCATTTTGACCTATCAGCGTGGGCGAGTCCTTCATGTACTATCAGTGTCGCTGAGTTAGGGTGTTGGTGTCAGTGAGTTAGGGCACCGATAACGATGAGTCAGGGCTTCAGTGTTGGTGAGTTAGGGTGTCGAAGCTGGTGAGTTAGGGAGTCAGTGTGGGTGACTCAGGGCATCAGTGTCTGAAAATCTAGGCTTTGGTGTTAGTGAGTTAGGACGTTGCTGTCCGTGACTCAGGGTGTCCGTGTCGATGTGTCGGGGCATCTGTGTCGGTGAAACTGGGTATGACAATGGATCATTGTTAGTGGATCATCGTCAGTGACTCAACCATCAGTGAATCATTCCAGTTTTTCCTAGTATTTCTAGTTTCAACCCTCTGATGTTTTATTTGACATATATCAAGTTTTAAGCCTTGTTTGGTCATTTATAAAGGTGTTTCAAAACATATTAATTATATCTTTAATATCCTAATGCTCTGGGGACTCTGACATAGTCGAACCATGTAATGTTGACCATGATCCCACAATAATGAAGTTTGAAACCATTTCCCATTCCTTTGATATAGGATTAGGATTTCTTTTTTTATACCTGAGGTCTTATCCTCTCATTTCTTTTGATGTTCCTAGATTCATCCTCTCTAGACGAGTCGTGCACCTATTCTAGATCCCTCTCATATCTGTTTTTTCTTGAAATTTCCTACTACTCACGCGATTAACTGTTCTACACAAGGAAGATTTTTAGGCTTTGGTAGTTCCATGTTGGGATTTGCATTACCTCTCATTAATTGTGTATCATTGGGGTGGGTGTAGTAATGATTATTGGGAAAGAACGACTGACTTATTTCGGTAACAAGAGTAATAAATGGGGGGGGGGGGGGTGGTGGTGATAAAAATATAAAATGACATGTTATGATAACATGTATCAGTTTGAAGATGAATGAATGCTGGGCACTATTTTATTTAATTATCATTGTTTTCCTATTTTAAATTTATTTTTCTATAAGTCCTTTTAAAAATCATTGTCATTGGTGGCGTTTTCATGTACACTAGTGATGTTCTTGTTCTTGCGGTTGATAATCAATGAATAATCAGAAATATCAATCCATTTTATTAGGTACACTTGGCTAAATAAATGGATTCGCTAGGTTCAAACCTGTTATGTGATCACTCCCATTATTTAAAGTGGAATTAAAGAACCCCTCTTGCAAAATATGAATATGATTGGCTTAATGGTGTGGATATGTGATGTGTCTGATTAGGTTTTTTACTTCATGGGGGTTCTATGAATTTGTTGTTGGTAGCCTTATTTTGGGTATGGGGGTGAATAGAGGGAACGAATTTGTGTTTGGGGTATGATCATTTCATGCAGCGGATCTACTATCTGGTGCTATTTTTTGTGGACTTTTTGTATGGGGTGGTACAAGAGGTATGATAGACCCTCAGGTTGAGATATTGATTGATTTTGGAATGGATAAACTTGTTGGTAGTGAGACTACCTTTGTTTGTGTTGTGGCCATCGAGCGATGTTGTGCAATGGGACTATAAGGTGTTTATGTGCTTTTTGTGGAGTGGGACTACAGCTTGAATTGATTTTTGTGTTAATAATGGTTTTAGATAAAGGTTTTGTGATTAGTGATGGAATTAATTACAGTGAAATACTTAATAAATAATTACCAAATTATTAAATGAAAAAGGGGTTGGGATTATGATTTGGTTGTGGTTGTTGTGTGGTTGTGAATATAGGGGTAACAATAAAGGTTGTTTTGTGTAGACTGACTTTTTATTTAAAACCCATAGTTTGGGTCGAGTTCTTATTTATCTAAATTTATAAATTATAGTTCCTTGTGATTTTAAATATGCACCCCAGCCTTGTTGAGAACTACGTGCAGAACACCCCCATTTCATGGGGGGAGGGTGTCATTCACAACACCCTGTAGGGAGGATGGATGGAAAGTTATTGACTTTCTTCCTTGCACCCCTTAGAGGTTCTTACCACTCGATCATATCTAGGCAGGCTGTAATGGATTGAGGTTTACTATTATCCCAAGATCATTTGAGAAGGTTGTGTTTTGGATGAGTGGATTAGGTGTCTGCAGGCTAGGTTTGTTTTTCAGGTGTCTTTTGGATGTGGCATATGTGTTTTCAAGTGAGTGGTGTGGTTGTTGTGACCTAGGTATCTGTAGGTGGAGTATGTGTGGTTCTTTTTCTAGGTGTGGGTGGTTATATTTGTAGTGGGACTACATTTGGGGAAGGGAGGTAGCATCAAGATATTAGCCGTTAGGAATGAGGAGTTAACCAGTGGGAAAAGTGGTGCAGGGTACCCAAATCATCGACATTCTTATATTACTACCTTAATTGACTTGCATTATTTTGTGAGCACGCCTTGGTGAGGTTGGGATGGTTAATATTTTTCCATGGTAGGTGAAATTGTTTTCTATTGTTTTCATAGGGGAATTAGTATGCTTCCTCCATATGGGCACAAGTCACTTTGGTCCCCCTATTGAGTATACCTTAATTCTAACCCTGCATTATAAAAATATTTTCAGGTTTCTAGGAGGACTTTGAGGACGGTGCTAGACTTTACTAGCATGGGAATCATGATAGTTGTTGTGATGCAACATAGAATCTTTCTTTTGGTACTTTCTTTGGTGCTTTGATTGTACTTTTTTTTTCAATTTATGTTTAAATAATGCATGGGTTGGATTTTAGTTTCTTTTTTATAAATGTTTGGTGTTGTTTAGGATTTTTACCATCTTATCTCCCAATCCTATTTTCATTAAAAATGGAAATCCATTCCATTTTGTGTGAGATTCTATACCCTTGGTGATAGTAACCACTCTAGGTCCTATTAAAGGAGGGACTCAAGGGTCATTATCTCTCCATTTTCCGAAAGTAGTAAGGGTGTGGCACTTTAATGTCCCTTCCCTCATCTTGAAGAAGGTGGGTCAAGATAAAATGATATTAGAGGGAATATTTCAAAGATAAGATGGAGTTTAGAGTTAGGAATAGGAAGGATTTCATGGGATGGTAGGGAAATTGTGTTAGGAATTCTTGGTGCATGAAATATGCTAGGAAATATTATCTAGAACCTGGGATTTTAGGCCCCACTGTGATCTAATGCAAGGACTCTGATCCTACCGAACGACCAAGTGAGGCTACACAGATTGTAGTGTATAAACCATAGGGAAGGTACATGCATCATAATGACTTGTTTTCTTGTGTTTATTGGGTGTTTTTGGAATTTAAAATAAATGAAGAGTTAAAATTAATTTAAAAGAAAATTTCCATACTACCTGAGCTTAGGAGTTCTTTGTATACCATTTTTAGCTTTGGCACTGGTATATGTCCCACATGTGGTATGATTAGTTGAGGCCCATTAGGCTGACCTCATTGATTAGTAGAGGGTTGATCTAGATGAGGAAGATGACATATTGTAGAAAAACTTTTGTCCTTTGTAGTGGCTGACCATAAGGAAGTACGAAGGTAGTATTTTGGACATAGAGATAGAGGAATGGCTTAATGAGCTAGTGATCAACATTACCTTGATCTGTGCTATGAAAAAGTATTATGTTCCTATAGCGGTGATTTAGAATAGGGGAGCCGTGTGTCAGTGGTGGATGATCTACCTAAGAGAGAGCAAGGAGACCATTTTTTAGGGATGACTTTGAGAAGGAGTTTTGGGAGGATTTTCTTTTCTCGACGATGAAGGCCGAGAAAAGACAGGATCTTCTCTCCCTCTAATATGCAAGTATGTCGGTGAGGGAACTAGGGATTATGTTCAAGAATCTACTACAATTTTCTCTTGACCTCTTTCTGGATGATGAGCCTCAGGTGAGGTGCTTGGAGGAGGCACTCCGACCTTTTCTTCAGTATATAGTTACTCCCTTCACCTAATAGACATAATTAGAAGTTCAGAAGAATACATATATAGTGGAAAGGATGCAATCACAAGGAGGAGTTATGTGAGAGGGGAGCCAGCTGAGTTCATCGAATGGGAAGGCATTTAGAAGCATGTCTCCGGCATCAAGACCTTCCAGGTTTTGGCATGACATAAGTAGGCCTCAGCAGTCCCAGTTATGATCTCCTGGTCCTCCCCCATTCCCCATGAGCCCAGGAACAAGGTGATTTGCCTATTTAGGCTATGGAAATATTTGAAATTAGTTCCTAGATCAAGCTTAGTACGGTGGAGGTGGGCAGGTTCAACACCCACCTCGGAAAAAGTCGCCAGCTAGAAATTTTCAATAGTATGGACAACAGGCTCCTGCTCCCCCAAGGGCAGACAATGAAATAGAAGGCTGATGACATGTTGATCCTTATGGCCCATTACCGGGGTGTGGTCGAGGACGTGGATGGTAGATGATGGGAAGAGGATCTAGGTGTGGACATTTTCATGTCATTGAGTCATCAGTTCCTGCGGGGTCGTAGGTTGTTTGTGGTACGATCAGTCTGTTTAGCACTATTTATTTTACTTCATTTGATTCTGGAGCCTCACAATCCTTCATTGTACCATGTATGTACCAATGAATTGGGACTAGATCTAGAGAGAATTTCAATTCCCCTAGGTTTGAGCACACTATTTTGAAGTTAGAAGAGTTTGTTTGATGTTTTTTAGGGATGTAGACTGATGTTGGGGCCACATCCGTCTATTGGGGATATTTTCTAATACAGATGTTGTCATATGATATCATATTAGGCATCGAATGGTTGTTATCAATTCATCCTATTATCAAATACTTCGGGAGAATATTTGTGTTCTCATATATGGACTTCCATTGGGTATCTTTTGTTGGCATGCATAGCTATTAGGTGGGAAGCCGACGTGTGGAGCCTCTTACTTCTATGTTGGTGGAGTTGTTAGTGTAATCGGCAGATACGTAGATGGTGGGGGTTTTGGGGGTTCTCAGAGAGTTCCTCGATGTCTTACCAGAAAAGGTTTTGGCTCTACCCCCTCAAAGTGACATTGAGTTAGGAATAAACATGCAACTTGGTGCACATCCAATTTCGATGGATCCCTATCATATTATGACTTCTGAGTTGTGATATTTGTAAAATCGGATTGAAGACCCAATAAAGATTGAATTTATCCAGTCAAGTGTGTCACCATGGGGTGCTCTAGTCTTATTCACAAAGAAGGAAAACAGTGGTCTAAGACTGTTCATAGACTACTAGTGACTGAATCAGTTGAGGTTCAAGAACCGTTATCCCCACTTGAGGATCAAAGACCTTTTTGAAAAGTTTAGGGGAGATGTTCATTTCTCTATGATCGATCTGTGGTCTGGATATCACCAGTTGAGGGTGAAGGAGGGTGACATCCCAAAGACTGATTTATGGTGATGGTATGGTAACTTTGACTTCATGTTCATGCCATTCACTGTTACGAATGCACAATCTGTATTTATGGGGCTCATGAAATCTTTTTCCAATGAATTACTGGACTAGTTTTTCATCGTGTTCATCGATGAAATCCTATGCTACACAAGGTTACAAGAGGTGCACATCAAGCATCTAAGGACTTTCATGGAGGTCATCCGACACCAGTAGATATATGGGAAGTTGTCCAAGTGAATGTTATGGATGCGAGAGGTGCACTTCCTTGGAAATGTGGTGTCTTAGTAGGGGATAGAAATGGACCTGAATAAAGTATAAGCAGTTGTTTCTTGGGAATAAGCCAAGAATGTGGAAGAGGATTGTAGCTTCCTGGGTCAGTGGTCTATTACAAAATGTTTGTACCCAACTTTTCATGAGTTTTGGCATTGTTGACTACTTCTACCCAGAAAGAACAGACATTTGTGTGGAGGGAGGAGTGTCATACAGATTTAGGATATCGAAAGGGGAGGTTGGTCAGTGCTTTGGTGCTCAGGTTTCCAGAGGAAGGGGGGATATTCAAGGTGTTCTGTGATGCCTCCTTTCTAGGTTTGGTTTTTATGCTGATGGAACAACGAGTATTGGTCTCTTATGGGTATAGTTTGTTACATCCCCATTAATGTAATTATTCCACCCATGATCTCGAGCTTACAACAGTCATGTTTGTGATGAATTTGTGGTGGAATTACCTCATTGAGGAGCACTTTGTGGTCTTCACAGAGCACAAGAGATTGAGGTATATCATCTCCCACGGAAACATAAAATTTTGGAAGCAGTGGTGGATGGAGTTTTTTTTAAGACTTTAACTTTGAGATCTCTTACAAATCAGGAAAAGGGAACTTGGGGGGTCAATTCCTTGAGTAGGAAGTTGCAGAAGGAGCTAGTTCATGAATCCATGAATGCTTGGAAAGAAATGGAGGAGTTGGATAGTTTTTTCTTATATGATAGGGTGGATAGTGGAAAATGACATATGTTTTAAATTACAATATAGTATTCCTTGATATGGAAGGTGAAGGAGTCTTAGGTGGGATACTTAGATACTGAAGTGATGTGTGATCATGTTGAACATGGCGATGCTCTAGAAGGATGGCCAGAATTAGATGCTCTTCCATGGTAAGTTGTTTTTCCTAGTGGATATGCGTAAATTATTTCTCTGTGAGTTCCATATCTCACCCCTAGTGGCATACCCAAGATTTTCTAAGATGTACTAAGGCCTGATGGAACTATTCCAGTTTCTTGGGGTGAAGTGAGCAGTGGAAGAGTTTATGGCAAAGTTCTTTGTGTGTCAGTAAGTGAAGGATGAGAACTTTGTTCGTGAAGGTCTGTTGCATCCCTTAGATGTCCCCGAGTGGAAATGAGATGAAATATTAATGGATTTAATTACTATAATACCTAGGGATTAGGGATGCCATGATGTTATCTATGTAGTGGTGGATCAGCTAACAAAATCGGTTCACTTCCTTGTGATTAAGGAGTCAAGCATAGTGGATTCCATGGAAAGGAGGTATGTGGATGAGGTAGTGCATCTGCATGGGGTTCCAAGATCCATCATCTCAAATTGAGATGAATGGTTTACCTGATGATTCGGGAGGGGACAACAACATGATTTTGGAACCCAGTCACGCATTAGTACTACTTCCCACCCTCTGACAAATGGGAATACCGAGCGGACCCTCCATAATTTAGAGGATATGATGTGGTCATGTGTTAAGGACTTTGAGGGATTGTGGTTATGAAAATTTCCTCTGGTAGAGTTTTCGTAAAATAATATCAATCACTGTATTATTTACATGGTACCATTCGAGGATTTTTACAAAAGGTCAGGCTGTTTACCATTGTGCTTGATATTGGTTGGGGTAGAAACCCTTCTTGGACCAGAGGTAGTGCAGAGAATGATGGAGATGATTCAACTTGCGTGTGAGAGGATGAAGGTTTCTCAGGACCAGTTAAATCATTATGCCGATTAGAGGAGGATGCCCTTGGAGTTTGAGGTTGTGGACCACATGTTCTTGAAGACATCCCCTTGACATGTGCAGTGGAGGTTCAGAAAGGGAAGAAAGACTTACCCTAGGTTCATCAGGCCTTTTGAAATGTTGGGATGAGTTGGTGAGGTGGATTATCAGCTGGCATTGACACCATGGTTTTAGTGGATCCAAAACGTCTTTCATGTCTCTCAGCTTCATTGTTATCTCCATGATGACTCTAATGTCACCGACTCAGGATAGTTGGATATCGAGGATTATACGACGTTCATGGAGTGGTTGATGGAGATATAGGACCATCGGGAGAAGGTGATTTATGAATAGGCCATTCCTTTGGTTCTTGTGGTATAGAGGCATGGTGGCCTCATAGAGAGTATATGAGAGAGAGAGAGTCTTATATTCTTTCCCAATACCTATAGATGTTCTGAGTTTTTATCTTGAGTCTTACTTTATGCGTTACTTATGTTGTAATGCTTGAACTTGTTGCTATGATGAGAACGATTTCCTTTTCTCTTGTTTTTGAGAAGTCATGAAATGCGGGGAGGGGAGGACATAATTCCTAATCAAGAGACATTAATGTGGATACAATTAAACCTGTGCGTCCAAGACATTTCCTCCCAAAGTGGATAGTATCTACACATGGAAGAAGGATCTCCCTAATCCATGTGTTGGGGTAATGTGATCATTGAGGTTCACATGGTTGTTTAGGGAGATAACTATTAGAAAGATGTCCTTAGATGTTGAGGTTTTCACCCATGTTTTTAAACAATGTAGGGTGATATATCCCTAAGAGGTATCTTGGAGTGGTTGTTCAGAGCCCCCCTTTTGTGTTTGGTTTTGAATTCTTTAGTAAAATAATGGTTTTAATGGAATCTGATGTAATGACATGGACCTCTATGGTCCATTACTTTGTGGAAATCTAGTGTTTAGGGTGTTCTTAGGGGCTATCAGGGGCTCATTATAATATATTTACCCCAAAAGTATAGTTTTTCTATTAGTATATCATTTTGAACTATTGGTGTTGGTGATTATTTTTTGTACTGTCGGTGTCGGGGACTCAAGGAATCAGTGTCAGTGACTCAGTGAATCAGTGTTGCTAACTCAGGGCATCAATGTTGGTGAGTCTGGGCATCAATGTTGGTGAGTCAGAGCATTGGTGTTGGTGACTCAGGGCGTCGGTCTCAGTATGTCAGGGCATCAGTGTTGGTGAGTATGGGCTTCAATGTTAGTGAGTTAGGGAATCAGTGTAAGTTAGTCATGTAATTGGATATTTAGGGCACATTAGTGGCTCAATGTCAGTGACTCACCCATCAACGACTCATTCCAGTTTTCACAATTTTTCTTATTTCACCCCCTTAGGTTTTATTTGATGTAAATCATATTTAAAGACTTTTTTGGGTATTTACAAAGGAGTTTAAAAGGATATCAACTATATATTTAATATCCAAATGCACTTGGGACTTTGAAATAGTCGAACCATGTAATCTTGACCAAGATCCCATGTTCATGAATTTTGAAACCCTTTCTCGCTCCATTGATATAGGACCTGAATTTAATTTTCTAAAGTCGAGGTCTTCACTTATCTTTTCTCTTGGTGATCCTAGAGACCTCCTCTCTAGATGAGTTGTACGACTATGCTAGATCCCCATACTTTCTAGTTTTTCTTGGAATTTCCCACTGCTTGTTTGATTCCCTATTCAACGCAATGAAGAATTTTGGTCATATGTGGTTCCAGGTAGGGATTTTCCTCCATCTATCATTAATTTTGTATCATGTGGGGTTTGTGTAGTAATGATTTTTGGGAGATAATGACTTAATTATTTCATTAATGAGAGTAATAAATGAGTTGGGGAGAGGTGATGATAAAAATATAACATGACCTATTATGATAATAGGTAGGGGTTTGAAGATGAACGAATGTTGAGCACTATTTTATTATATTATCCTTGTTTTCTATTATAAATTGTTGTGGCTATAAGGCCTTATGAAAATCATGGCCATTGGCGGCCTTTGATTGTGCACTAGTGATGTTATTATTCTTTCTATCGATACTCTTTCAATAATTGCGAATATCAATCCATTTAATCACATACACATAGTTAAATAAATGGATTCCATAGGATAAAACATGTTCCATGATCACCCCTATTATTTAATGTGTAATTAAAGGACCCATGTAGAAAAATCTGAATATGATTGTCTTAATGGTCTAGATGTGTGCTTTTTTTGGTTGGGATTTTTAATTTGTGGGGGTTATGTGATGTTTCTATTGGTAGCCTTGTTTCAGGTACTTGGGTGGATAGAGGGAATGAATTTTTGTTTGGGGTATGGACTGTTTGTGCTGTGGGGATGCTATTTAATAGTGTTTTGCTGTGAGATTTTTTTATGGGGTGGTACAAGAGGTGTAACGAATTCTCAGGTTGAGAGAATGATTGATTTTGGAATGGATGAACTTGTAGGAAATGAAAATTCCTTTGTTTGTGTTCTATTTATTAAGTGATGTTGTTCAATGGGACTTCAATGTTTTTAAGTGATGTTTGGGTGGTGGGACTACAAATTGACATGATTTTTGTTCTGAGAATTTTTGCTGACAGTGGTTTCTTGGAATGTGCTAGAATTAACTACAATGAACTCCTTAATAATTAATTACTGGTGATTAAATGAAAAAGGGGTTGGATTTATGCTTTGGTTGTGGAAGTTGTGTGGTTGTGCATATAGGGGTATCAACAAAGGTGGTTATGTGTGGGGTAACTATTTATTCGAAACACATAGGTTGGGTTGTATTCTTGTCAACCTATATGTTTAAATTGTAGTTCCTTTTAATTTTGAATGTGAACCCCACCCTTGTTGAGCACGATGTGTCAAACACTCCCATTTTATGGGTGATTATGTCTTTCCAAACATATTTATGGGAGGATGGATTAATAGTTACTGACTTTCTTCTTTGTACCCCATTACAGGTTCTTACTGCTCGAGTGTATCAAGACATGCTCTAATGGCTTGAGGTTTACTATTATCCCAAGATCCTTTGGGAGAGTTTTTCTATGGATGAGGGTCCCATGTGTCTGTGGGATAGGTTTGTTTCACAAGTGTCTTCGGGATGAGGCCCAAGTGTTTTTGGGTGAGAAGTGTGGTTATTGTGACCCATGTTTCTTCAGGAGGGGTATATTTGGTTTATGTCCTTTGGTTTGTGCCGAAAGATGTGCAGCGGGACTGCATTTGGGGAATTCAGTAGTGTCATGATGTTAAAAGTTAGGAATGAGTAGTTAACCAGGGAGAAAAGTGGTGTGGGGTACCCAAATTATCGATGTAGTTATATAATTACCTTACTTGACTTGTGTTATTTGTTGAGCTTTCCATGGTGAGGTTGGGATGGTTAGTATTTTTTCTGGGTAGGTGCGGTTGGTTTCTTTTTTTTTTCAAAGGGGCATTAGTAAGCTTCAACCACTTGTGCATGAGTGGCTTTGGTCCCCCTATGGATTATACTTGTATTCTCACCCTATATCATAATACTATTTTCATTTTTCTAGGAGAACTTTGAGGACCATGTTGGACTTTACTAGCTTGGGAATTGGGATAGTTGATGTGTTGTTTCTTAATCTCTTTCTTCTGGTACATGATTTGGTGCTTTGGTAATAATTTTGCCACAGTTTACATTTAAATCATGATTGGGTTGGATTTTGGTTACCTTTATATAAATATTTATTGTTTTTTGGGATTTTTACCATCTTATCTCCTGATACTATTTTCATTAATAAGGGTAATGTCTTCCATTTTGTTTGAGATTCTATACCCTTGGTTCCAGTCACCACTCCGGGGCCTATTGAAGGAGACACTCAGGGTTCATTATATCTCCTTCATATTCAAGAAGGAAGGGAATGTAACTTTTCTTTCCCTTCAATAGTCTTGAAAAATTTGGGTTGTGACACGGACAAAAAATATAACAAATAAAAACACATCCGAAAAAACATAGTTGTTATTACCCAAAACATAATTTTAACAGGGAATTTTTAACAAATCGGTGATGGAAGTTCATAAGTAAATAATATTTGGTATGGTATGAGTGAATATGGTTCTATAATTGATCTATAATAAACTTATATTTATTATACAAGAGTTTTGAATGAGTACAAAGAGATTTAATACATAAGGTATTGGGAAATCTATTCTCTCTTGTATTCTTGCGAGACTTATTCCATATTCACAAGGAATTTATTTTATGTAGTGTATATACTATTTATGAATGTATTATATAATAATTATCATTAAATTTATGGTTATTTACACACCCACTTTATGATCTCTCTTTCATGAGGTTTATGGTTCAAAAGTTACCAAATCGTTAGGGTACTTTTGTCTCAATTTTCATTCTTTGAGACACATGTTTTGTTATGAACCAATATTATTTTACGAGGTGTATATATTGTCCCTTTGACATGTTTTTTCATGAATCGTATTATTTTTATGACATTATAAGTTTCATGAATTGTTATTCTCTAATGGTTATTATGATTTAAAGTTACTAAAGTGGTAAGAGGTTATTTCTACAATCTCACCGTTTAATGATATTGTTTACTGTTATGATTTCATTGATGAAATATTTTGATCCATATCTCAAGAATAATCATGAATTTTGTTATACTAAGCTTAATAATGATATATTTATGTATTGGTATCATTATTCGACTCTTTGGTACTTAACCTAAGTATGGAAATGTTTTCATGAAAATTTGAGCCTATTTCTTGCTTGGGTAGAAAATTTGTTTTATTTGAAAATAGTGTTTTAAAATATGTTTTAAAAAATGATTTGAAAAAATGTTTTCTAAAATAATATTCAATGAAAATAGATTTACAAAATTATTTTTGGTTTTAAAATCTATTTTCAAAGAAAAATGTTTTCAGAAAGGATTTATATTTTAAAAAGAGTTTATCAAAGAAGAAAGGATGTTTTCCTCAAGAAAATTTTCGAAAGATATTTTCGATATAAGATTAAATAATTTTAACAAATTTATTCTTTACGATGGATATGATACAAGAAAATGATTAATATTATTTAATTTATTGGTTTATGCTTAAGATGACTAGTTTTTTATGACACCCATTCCTCTTCCACGAGGTAAATGCTTATGAAACCAACTTTTTTTCATATGTTATACATGATGAAATGATTATGAGACCATTCAATTTTCCAAAGGTTATGAAATGATGAAAATTTTATGTTTCCAACTTCATTTCATGGGTCATTATATGATGTTAATGAAACCTATATATTTTTATTCACCATGATATGATGACAGTTTTATTATCATGTGGAATATGTATGTATGATTATACCATAAAGTCAGTCAGAGGCGAACCTCCGACCATTTATTAAATAGAAATAAAAGTCCTGTATAGAAGAACACAAGCCCAAAAAAACAACTAGAACCCATCAGAATCATACCCATCACCACACCCATGATAGAACTCTTCCTCCGCAGTGGCTAACTCCCATTATGAGTATTCATAATGCTTCAGGATTTTGGCATATTTCCTTCTCAAATTCAGCCGCTCCAATGAAATAAAAGCATTAGGAGATTGGATACCTTTACTTATACCTACCCCGCCTCCCTTTGTTGTTGATGACCTCATGGACATCAGCTTTGGCAAAGTGGAGTAATCCTTCCTCGACCGCCTTTGTGGTGAGGCAGTCCTCACCTACTAGTTCTCAACTACCTTCACCTTCCCCCTGGACAATGTTGCTATACGAGGGCCTCATAAATCCACTAATATTTTCATTATCACTCTCAGATACCTCCTCCCATTTCCCAGGAATGACCACATTTTTATAAAATGTTGGTTGCTGCTACTGAAGCTGAGCATTAACGTCAAATGTTGCTAAGCATTGCAGCTGTTCATACAGAAACAACCTCCTTTCTTCACTTGTATCAATAGCCTCATTAGTTCTAGTCTCCGAATTGAAACCAATGTTTCCTGGATTAGTCACCTCTTCATCCTCCTGGTCCAAACCCTGAAAAAAGTTTCTTATAAGTATTGCAATGAGGGCCCCTACATCATCTTTGTTTCTGCCACTTTCCTCAACACATCCCTCCAAATCCCCCACAGCAAGGCCATCATGCACTGTAGGACCTGTTGTCTCCACTACCACAGGTTGCACCCCCTAAACCCTACTGCCAAAATCCTGATCATTACTTCCAGCCCGCTGATCCCCTACTACCTTTAGATTCAAATCGGCCTCCATCTCTTGAAGGTTTGCAGCAATGACCTGTACCAGACCAGCATTAATCCCATCGTTCGATGCCACTATATTGAGATTTTCTAAGCCATCAGTCCTCACATTTTGTAGAGCACTGTAATTTTGTACTACTCTTACAACTCCAATAGATCCTGGAGGATCTGACAAATCCTATCTCAACCATTTAAATATTTCAGCAACCCTCGATTCAGGAGGAAACACCCCTTCCTGCTGTTTCCTCACCCCAACACCTACAGAACAACCATATTATGCACTTGCAACTCCCCTAAACCCATCCTTTCAATTGATCCTCGGTGACTTGATGCACCCAACATCAGGACCAAAATTGGGGCCAACTGAGATCTGGGATTCCTGAGCATCTACTGTGGTCTGATCACCCTTTTCCCCAACACTTGGGGTTTCCACACCTAGGAGCTCAACAGGTCGGACAACCCCAGCCTTCTTACGACAACTGGATTCATCATGTCCCTGAATGTGACAACATGAACAAAAGGGGGTCCAAGATTCATACACAATAGACTGAGCGTACCTATATTCCTTTTCAACAACAATCCAGAAAATCTCTGGTGGAACTCTCAAAAGGTCCATTTCAATACAAATTCTCATAGTCATCGAATGCATCATCGATGCTGTCCTTTGGTCACTACATATAAACCTCCCAATAGAATTACCAACTGATTTCAGTAACACAAGTTTCTGTAATGGTAGGGGAAGACCAGAAAACTGGATCCATATCGCCAAGTTGGGTGAATCGCGATTCATATGAGCATCAAAGGACCACTGAAGAAGATGGAAATGGGAACCAGAGAAAGATTTCCTATTGCAAGACCAAGACCTACCCAAATATTCTTCATCAGCAAAGATAATAAGATATTGTCACAACCCTAGAATACCTACTAGCGCACGACGCTTCAAACCCAATTTTTCATTGATGGCCTTATCAAAATCCTCCACAAGTGGTCGTCGCCACAAAGAACTCACAATTAGAGCCAAGGAGAGTAATGACGATGCAGTAGAGAACTCCTGCAATGTAACTGGAACAGTCAGCTGACCTGAGATACAGCCGAGGACCTTCAGAGCAACCAATATTTCAAGAAAAAAGAAACCCTCATCAGGAAAGGACTAAAGAAGATCATGATTAAGAGGTAGAGACCCCCCTTCTCCATTGGAGGAGGGGTCACGACGGCCGTCATCGCCGTAGGGTTAGGTAATCACCATCAGGGGCCTGCGCGAGAGCTCCCCCTATATATGATTTTATTATGTTATATATGTGACCTGTTTCTCCTCTAATGAATTAGATAGAGATTTATATCTCATGAGATAATGATGGGAATCAAGTTTAATGGCTTGACTCACTATTGGAAGATGGGGAAACCTGACCCACTATGGGAAGATGGGGAAAACTGATCCACTATATGAAGATGGGGAAACCTGATCACTTATAAGAAAAGGTCTATGACAAGGGATGATGGTGTGTCCCTGCATAGAAGGTGTAGTCCCCAAGAAGTGCCTTGATAAGTTTTTTCTATCGAGCCTTGGCTTATATGGAATGATATTGCATATTCAATGTGTCTACCACAATTACATGTCTTATTCATATGTTATGCTTTCAAGGCTTATGCTCTTTATTCCATTATGACTCAGGTATCATGAACTTCCAATATTTATTCTAGGAATCTTATTTATGATATGTGATATGCATGTAATGATCATCGATTTTCATTATCATGTTCTCATACCCTTATTCATCTGATTATGCTTACATATTTCCCTTTTATACCCATAATTATCATATGAGGTGAACCATTTTTATGTTTTATTTCCCCATTTTATGAAGATATGTATTATGTATGAGGTTTCAAAGAAGGTTCTATTTAGGAAGAACACAGTGAGAGATAATTTAGTCCACCTATGTACTAATGTTTATGTTTTTATATTTCTAAAGGCACTAAACTGATATGGTCTTTGGGCATATGTTTGTGTAATGTATTAAGTATCCTGCAAAAAGTAATGTAATATTAATTTATAAAAAGAGAGGGTATCTGTAGTTGGAATCAGATAAAAAGTTTAGTTAACCATGGGAAACTTGGATGAGAAAAACTTTGTGAAAACCCTAAAGAAATGTATAAGGAAAAGTCTAAGGATGAGGAAAACTATAGAAAAATGTCCCAGAATGTTGTTAAAGGAGTGAGAGATTTGTTTCCTTAAAATAAATTTATTTATAGATACTAAAATTGGATGTGTCTCTAGAATAAATTTATATAGGGGTAACAACCCTAATAACACTGTATTGAGATAGAATCGTCTGGTAACTGGTGCACAAAAATGGGCCTTGCTGCACACCTAGTTTGACACTCCCAGTGGATATGCTTTAGTAATATACAAACTCTTCACAAAAAATAAAAAATGATTTAAATATAAGTTCGATACTAATAACCTAGGATAAACTTAATGTGTCATATATTGAAGAATGTTTCATAATTTAGACATTCTATACGATGTTTTTTCATGATTATGTGGTCACCCGCTATGATTATTGATTCTTACTCTATGATTTTTTGTTTTATTCAATTGATGAAACCCAAAGGAACCACATTAATTGGTATTTCAATAGAAAATTCAATTATTTTCTCCCAAGAACTTGAATGTTATGGGGGATGGAATGAAAAATATTGTTGTTATGATCAACCAACTTTCTCAATATTTGAATCTTGATAGGCTTACACATGAGAAAAGGTGGGAACAACATTTTTTGAGTTTTCCAGGAGTTAACATCCACCTTATTTACCGGGTCATCTGATCCACTAATTTCTGAACAATGGATCAGTACCACTGAAAATATATTCTCTATTCTCCTGTGTTCAGATCAAAATAAGGTAATTATTACTATTTTTTATGAAGAAGGGCAAGATGACCAATGGTGTAATTTAATCAAGAATAAAAGGAATTAAGATAAAATTGTATCCATGGATTGGGATGAGTTCATGAAATTATTTTTTAATAAGTAATTTCCTTCTATTCTTTATAAAAATGTGTAGAAAGAGTTCCTTGTGTTAATGAAAAGGGATGATGAATATACTGGTACATATGAGGCTAATGTCAAAAGACATGCGAGGTATTCATATAGTATTGTCATCTAAACTGAAAGTAATACTGAGAGGTTATTTAGTGTCTTTAAAACATGTATCAAAAGGGTTCTTTCCAAAAGAGACATTAGTAGCTACATATTGATTATTCTTTGTGCAATAATGTTTGAAATGGAGGTTGGGGTTATGTATCAATCTCATGGTTCTGACATGATATGGAAGATGATATTTAAATAAAACTATAAAAACAACATAGTGAAGAAGTTTAGTGTTACATTATGCTCTATGTTTGGTAATTATGATGGAGGAAATTGTCTAATGGTGTCTAATAAATGTTTTATGTGAGGAAGAGAAGACAATCAGATAATTGATTACCTAACTGATGGGAAAAAGTTGGCTAATAATGTGAGTAGTGGAAAAGATACAATGGATGAACCTCCCACACTAAAGTGATTAATGTTCAAGGAGAATGGGAATTATTCTAAATAGTGACCAGACCTAAGCTTTATTGATGATGATCGATGTCATCAACCTCTTATGCTGAGGGATGAGGTGAAATATCATACGATCACAATTTTTGATGAGGGGTGTGATAATGATGTGGTGAAAGGTACACTTACCATCCACTCTAGAATTGATAATGTCATATTTGATTTTGTTTCTACTTAATTATTCATATATAAATAATTTTATAAGGGTATTATAATACCACACAAATTATTATAAGTGGAATTAGCAGTGAAAACCCTTAATGGTATGATGATTTCATCTCATGTCTATGATTCCTCTCTAGTTTATGTTTTTGGGAATCTACTTTCTAAAAAAATTGATTATTCCTATGGTTGAATTTGATTTCATCTTTGGAATGTATTTGATTTATATCCATATATCCTATATCTATATTTGAGGAAGGGAAGTTATATTTGATATTTCAAACCAACCTAAGACGATCTATTAATGTGATGATAAGTATGATCTTATTATGGAGATTATATCTTGTATATAGGTATTAATTCGCATTGAGAAAGACCGTTTAACTAAAATGGTTGGGGAGGAAGTTGAAATTGATGTTATTATTATTTTTCTAGAATTTATGGAAGTCTTTTTAGAAGAGTTTCATGGAATTCCAACAAAATGTGATGTTTCATTCTTGATAGATCTCATACATGGTTCCGCACCAATTTAAAAGACTCCCTATAGAATGGATGAAATTGACTTTCAAGAATTGAATAAGAAACTCATAGAAAATGTTGATAAGGGAATCATTTAAAAAAGTGTGTTACCTTGGAGTGAATCAATTATTCTTATAAAAAATAATGATGGAACAATGTGAATCTACATTGATTATCAGGAGTTGGACAAGATCATAATCAAGAAAAATTATCCTCTTCCCCGTATTGATGACATGTTTGATCAACTGTTTAGAGCTCAATACTTTTCCAAGATTGAAATACATTTTGGATATCATCAATTGAGGGTTAAGGAGGAGGATATACCAAATATGGTATTCCATACATGCTATGGACACTATAAATATATAGTGATAACTTTTCATCTTACTAATTTTCCTACTATCATCATGGATTTATTAAATAGACTCTATAGATATTTCGTTTTTCCATTTTTGGTAGTCTTTGTATATGATATTCTTATATATTCAATGAGTAAGGAAGAGCATGAAGACAACTTGAGATCTGTACTAAAGACCCTATGGAAGGAGAAAGTATATGAAAAATTTTCAATGTGTGATTTTTTAAAACAAATTGGTTCATTTTGGGGTCATATAATCTCAATAGAGGGTATAACAGAAGATCCATCAAAGACAGAGGCTATTGAATATTGTCCGAGACCAACCATGGTTATAGAGATCCGTAGATTTCTTGGTATTGTTGGATATTATCAATGGTTTGTGGAGAATTTATCATGACTATCTAATCTTATAACTAAGTTTAATCAAAAGGGTTCTATGTTCCTTCAGATAGATTAATGTGAGGAAAACCTCAAGGAACTGAAGAGAAGGTTAGTCAGCACACCTATGCTTACATTACCACATAGTAGAAAAGGGTTTTTATTCTATAGTGATGAATTCCAGAAGGGATTGGGTTGTTTTCTTATTTTGAATAATATGGTTATATCATATGACTCACAGAAATTAAAGATTCACGAGAAAAATTACCCAACTCATGATTAGAGTTATCTACAGTAATTTTTTCATTAAATATATGGATGCATTATCTTTTTGAATAAAAGTGTGATATATACATTGATTATAAAATTATGAAATATATATTCATATATAAGTAGTTGAATAAGCACTAGAGAATTTGGTTAGAGCTGAAAAAGTGTTATGACTACTTAATACATTAACACCCTGGGAAAGCGAGAAAGGTGGACAACGCTTTGAGTCGAAAGGATCATGATATATTATCCATTATGGGGATAAAAAAAGATTCAATAATTCTATATTTCAAAATTACAGATCTGGGAATCATGAAGAAAAAATATATTATCTTCATAAACTGAATGTTCAATCATCTATCCAAGTAATGATTAAAGAGGCACATAAAGAAGATGTAGAGTTGCAAATGAAGGTTAGAAATTTTCTTGTGTTCAACCATGATCAGGATGGAAGATTATGTTTTTAGAACTGTGTATGTCTTCCATCCATACCAGTTTTAAAGAAGGGGGTGTTAGAGTAAGATCCTATCTCTTCAATCCCTATTTATCCTAGAAGTACAAAGATATATAAATACTTGAAATAATACTTTGGGTGGGATAACATGAATAGGGATATCATAGAATTTGTATCTCAGTGCTTGTTTTTCCAGGAAGTTATGTCAGAAAGAAAAGAGTATAAGGGAATGGTGCATCCATTACCCATAACATAGTGTAAATGGGAGAAAATCACTCTAGATTGTGTTGTTGGGCTCCCCAAAATCACTAAAGGGGTTAATGATATATTTGTAGAAGTCAATCACCTTACCAATTCAACACACTTAATTACTATTAGAGAAAACTTTTATCGGGATCATATTTCTTCGATATAAATTAAGGAAGACACAAGGTTTCATGGAGTACCACATTTTATTGTATATAATTAGGATTTGAGGTTTACCTCAAAGTTATAGAAAATTATTCATAAATCCCTTAATATGGAATTGAGTTACAACACATCTTATCACCCCTAGATAGATGGACAGCCTGAAAGAAAAATTCAAACCCTAGTGGATATTTTTGGATCTTGTTCTTTGGATTTAAAATGTTGTTGGGATCAAAACATCCCTTTCATTGAGTTTTCATACAATAACATATTTCATTCAAGGATTCAGATGAAACCTTATGAATCCATCTATGGAATGAAATGTAGATCTCTAACATGTTGGGATGAAGCTGGTGAAAGAAATCTATTAGGACCTAAGATCACTGAATTAATAGAAAAGAATGTTAGATATATTCAGAATCATATTATGGGAGACCAAATTTGGTATAAAATTTATGCTGATAACTGTTGGCGTGATATAGAATTTGAAATTGGTGAGAAGTTATTTCTACGAATCTCTCCCTAGAATAAGGTTATGAAATATGGGAAGAAATGGAAACTAATACCTAGGTATATCAGTCCCTTTAAAATTATTATTCGTATAGGGATAATATCCTATAAATTAGAACTTATTCCAAATATATCTCAAGTCCATGATGTGTTCCATGTATCTCTCCTAAAGAAGTACATACCTAAGGATTCAAAATTACTAAAATTAGAGGTCATACCACTCGATCAAGATATTTCTTATAAGGAACAAAGAGTTTATGTTATGGATAATATATATATAGTTATATAAAAGAAGACCAATAACCTAGTAAAAGTTTTGGGAAGAAATCATCAGTTAATTGAAGCTACACAAGAACTTGAGGAATGATGAGGTTGAAGTATCATTATTTTTTTTGTAGTAGAATGAAAATTTTGAGGGTGAAATTAATTTTAAGGGGTAGATTGTAAAACCATAAGTTTTTATGAACTTTTTTATTTCAAATAAATTAAATTTATTAAATTTTTTCATAGATATATACAACAAGTTTAAAATTATTTATAAATTACACTAAATTAAGCTTGCACTACACGTATCATTGTCTTAGCTTGTGTTACATGCAATACTGCGTTTCTACGAAACAATTTTTTTTATTATAATTCTTTTTAAGTGATAGTTATATTATAGCCATTAATATTAGTAGTATAAATAGTAATAACTAATTTTTTAATATTTTTTATAATGGATTTATATAAATAAAACATATTTTTGGTAAAGTATTTATATGTTCGAAAATGATGTTTTCTCAAATGAAATTCTTTTTATAACCTTATATAAACAATAATAAAATTAAATTTAGACACTTTTAGAAATTAAATTTGATAAAATAAAAGTAAATTTAAAACATATAATGTAAAATTTATGTTAGGATAAATTTTTGTGACTTTTTCTGAAAAACTTCATTTTTGGATGAATAATGAAAAATATTGAATTTTAATTCAAAACCATTTTTCCATCTAATTTATTTATATTTTAAAATTGTATTTAAATTTTGTTTTTAAATATAATTATATAAATTTTACACTAGTTAATACAATTTATATCATTGGAACCAATTTCACAATAAAATTAGATATAAAATCATTTCAAACCTTTAAGCATTTTTGCTTATAAAAAACTCACTATCGTGACACATATGTGAGATTAATTTTAAAATTATTTAGGAAAACTATTTGAATAGAATTTGAAAAAACTGATTCCATATTTTTAAATAGAATAAATTATAATATCTATTAAGTTTAACTTATTTTCTGACATTGATGATTTGCGAATTTATTTAAAATTAATTACAATGATTAAGTTAAAACAAGATTACTTAATGGTTAAAAATTAATTTAAAGGACCGAATAACCTAGAAACATGTCAAAAATCCATTTTTTCAAAAGTTTTAGACCAATATCCCAATTTTATAAAAAATATATAGTTTTTGGAGTCACATGATGCACATGAGACATCTCAATAGTGTTTTCCTTTTTATATTTACAAGAATTCCACTCCTCCTCCACTATAAAAGGGAACTCACATACCATCACTTATTAACACATATAAAGCCCTTTGGGTTAGCCAAAAACTAAATATATATACTTCCAACTTAATTCAATTAATCCAACAATACTCTCTTTTGGAATAAATCCAACCAAGGAATCCCTTTTGTGTAAACCAAGATGAGTTACCCAAAGAAGAGGTTCCATCCTTCCGCATGATCTTTTGTTTTATCATCATTATCCACCTCTCAACACCTATTATTATATTATTATATAATAAAATAATTATTATAAATATACTACTATGTTTTTAATCTATTCTATAGACCTAAAATTATACACACTTCCATGAAATGGGAAACTTACTTACCGTTCATGTGTACGATGGATTACCGCCTCACGATACAATGTTGTTCATTTTAACATTACCACCTCTCATAGTTATGAATTATTATGAAGATAATATTATTATATGTTATATATTATATTTATTATTTCTTTTAAATTATTTAATTTTTATATAAAACATACCTTTATGCCTTCCATTTTTTATAAATATGATGACCATGTTGGTGGACATACAGAGTACCACCTCCTCCGAGCATTGTGATTCGTTCACACATTACATAGAATGCATTAAGGATGATTTTAGTAAACATATATGATATATATGAAATTATAATTATACTAAATTATTATACATATATACACACACACATATATATTTCATTTACATAATTCTATTTATTTTACAATACAACAAAGACATCATTCATGCGCAAGTACAGCCTACCATCTCAATGAACGGTGTATTAAATTTCATATTTCATTATTTTAAAGATTATTATAAATACATATATACTGAATATATATTATATTAACATATTATTTTACATTATATAAATCATTATAAAATTATAAGGACAAAAAATATTACAAATGATGACACATGCGAAAAAAAGTAGTTATTTCCCGAAACGTAATTTTTACATGGAATTGTTAATAGAAGGGTTATAGAAGGTCATAATTAAATGATATATGGTATGACATGATTTAATATGGTTATATAATGTATTTATTATATAGGAGTTTTGAATTGGTATGAAGAGAGTCAAGACATAAGGTAAGGTGATTTCTAGTCTCACTCTTATTCCTGCGAGACTTATACCATATTTACCACATGTTTATGTTTGTGTGGTTTATATAATAAAAATTAATGTATTTTATTATTAATATCCTAAAATTTATGGGTATTTAAAAATCCATTTTAGGATCTCACTTTCATGGTATTTATGACTCAAAAGTTACTAAATCAGTTTGGTAATTTTCTCTCAATTTACCTTTTTTGAGACACATGTTTTATTATGCACCAATAATATTTTAAGAGGTGTATATACTATCCCTTTGACATGTTATATCATTAATATTCAAATATTAATGATATTATAAGCTTTATTTAATTTTATTCTCTCATGGGGATTATGATTTAAAGTTATCAAAGTGTTAAGAGGTTATTGCAACAATATCATCATTTATCGAGATTGTTTATGATTATACTTCCATTGACTAAATATTATGATACACATCTCAAGTAAAATTTTGAATTTTATTATACAATGGTTATTAATGATATATTCATGTATTGGTACAATTATTTTACTATTTGGTACTTACGATAAGTAAGTAAATGTTTTCAAGAAAATCTTACCTCATTTATCTCTTAGGTTAGAAATCTGTTTTATTCAAAAAGAATGTTTTCAAATATGTTTTAAATTTTTTTATTAAATAATATTCAAATAAAAAGTATTTTAATTTTTTGTTATCATTTTCATATCTATTTTCAATGAAAAAGTTTTTAAAAAATGTTTTATTTTTTTAAAATCATTTTAAAGCAGAAAGGATATTTTCCTCAAAAAATGTTCTTAAAAGATATTTTATATATAAGATGAAATAATTTGAAATATTCTATTATTTACTATGGATATGATCTAATTAAACTATTAATATTATTTATTTGAATGGTTTATGTTTGAGATGACATGTTTTTTGCGATACCTGTTCCTTTTCCATAGGTCATATGCCCTTGAAACCCACTTATTTTCATTAGTTATACTTGATGAAATGATTATGAGACCATAATATTTTCCATAGGTTATGATATGATGACATGTTTATGATACCCATTTAATTTCATGGGTTATGATATGATGTTTATTAAACCTGTATCTTTTTATGGGTCATGATATGATTAAAGTTATATTACCTTGTGGTCCATGTTTGTATGGGTTTCTTATGTAATGTGTGAGACCTATATCTCTATCCAATTAATTAGTTAAATAGATATATATCATGAGATGATTATGGTAATCAAGACTAAGGGATTGATCCACTATGGATGAATGGGAAACCTGATCCACTATGGGAATTTGGGGAAACCCAATCCACTATGGGAAGATGGGTAAACCCAATCACTTATAAGGAAAGGAATGTGAATGGGGATGTTGGTGTGTCCTGCCCAGTAGGTATAGTTTTCATGAGGTTCCATTATATGATTTTGTAATTGATCCTTGACATATAGGGAGTGATATTACATGTTTATGTGTCTACCACAATTCCATGGCTTATTCAATTGTTATGATTTCATGGATTAAGATCGTGGTTTCTTTATGATTTGTGTCCTATTAACTACCAATATTTGTGGCATGACTCTGTTTATGATCTTTGATATGCAAGGTATGGTCATCTATTTTAATGATCATGTTCTCATACCTTTATGTTCATGATTATGATTATATAACTCCCTTGTTTACTCTTACTAAGCATTTGATATCACTTTATTTTATGTTTCCTTTCCCTATGTTATAAAGATATGTGTTATTTATGATTTTTATAAGAAGGATTCTAGTCATGAAAAACCTAGTGGTAGATAATATAGTTTACTTATGTACAAGTTTTTATTTTTCTATGTCTCTAAATGCACTAAACTTATATGGTATTTGGGTGTTTATTTGTGTAATGTATTAATTATTCTGAAAAAATGTTGCAATGCTATTGTATGAAAAGAGAGGGTCACTATAGTTCGTTAAAAAAATTCATAATTTTCATTTTAGAGTTATCCTAAGGTACATTTCAAAGTCTTAATATGAATTATTTCAAACAATTCAAAAGGATTATTTCAAAAACATTATAACTTTCATTTTTAAAGTTTTAAGGTTCATTTTTATAAGGTTGAACTTTATAAGGGAAAAATATCATAGGGATTATTTTTCATAAGAAACACATGAAAACATCAAAATATTATATTAGAAAAATTTTAAAGATAAGGATTAATTTAGATTTAATTATTTTTATCAAAATCAACATCATAAGAGTGTTTTGAAAACTTCTTAAATGTAATCCAAGAAAAAGAAATTTTTTTATAATCATGAATATAAATAGAAAATATTATTAGTAATATTGAATTAAAATATGATATACAACTAAAATATTCATCCATATCAACCAAATTATAACAATTTAGATTTAGTGTAATCACTAGTCTTAAAAATAAAAACACTGAAATTTTTAAAACATACAATCATAATTTCATAAGATATACTAATACTTAATGAAATCATCAATATAAAAAAGAAATAATCAAATTAATAGAATAAATAAAAAAATTATCTTCATTATTCAAATTAAATAAGTAAAAAAAATAAATTATATATTCTTTAAATCATCATATATTTTGGTAAAATAATATTTTATAGTATTATTGTTTTATAATACTTAAAACAAAAATAATATTAATTGAAAAGAGTAGAATGAGAAATCAAAATTTACTATTTATCCATGTTAAAACAACAACAATATTAAAATTTAAGAATCTTCAAAACTCAAACTCTAACATCATCCCCCTTTTTGTTAATTAAAAAAAATAGTCAGAAAAGAAAAATCTCCCCATTTTGTTAAATAAAAAAAATATAAATCAATTAAAATATTTTTTTATAAAATAATAATGTTTTATATTTTAAATTTAAATTATATACAAATATTTTTGTAAAATATTTTAAAATAAAATATCCTCCCTTAATAAAAACTCGCCCTTTTAAGGTATTTGAAATGGTAAACAAAAAAATGATTAAATAAATAGTCTCTAACAATAATATATTCCTTCCAAATATCTACACTCTTAAAAATTTGTAACTATAAATAAACTAATGTAAATAATATCCTATATTAATTAAAAATTAAATCCACATAAAATAATGTTTACATTTGAAAATCTATCCTAATATAATATGAATAATTATTAAAGTAACAAAACATGTTTACTATCTTCGATATGAGTAAATGTGTATTTATTTAAACAATTCCCATAAAACTCATATATTATACCTAAATCTATGTAAACTATCAAAAATAAGAATTAATAACAGTAATTAACATACATTTTTATAAGAAATTTAGTGTTCCATCATTCTATGTTCATATTTAATCTTAATAAATTTTACAGTATCCAAAGGTTTGACAAAAATATCATCAAATTAATCATTAAGGGAAATATATTCTCAACTAATATCTTTTTTATACATGATCTCTAATAAAATGAGATCTTACATCTATATGTTTAGTTCAATAATGTTATTTTGGTTCACATAAAGTAAAATTATTGAAGAATTATCATAAAAAATTAGTAATTGATCAAAATTAATGTCAAAATTTGATAATGATTTCTTAATCCACAGAGGCTGAGAGAGACCACCAACAAAATATATGTACTATTCTTCAAGAGTAGATAAATAAATAGATAATTGTTTATTATAACTCCATAATATCAAAAACTTTATTACAAAGTGAGAATTACCTAATGTAATATTTCTATAAATTATACAACCTCTAAAATTAGAATCAAAATAACAAATTATGAAAAAAGATGTTTTATAAGGATAAAACAATCCACAATTTTCTATTCCTTTAACATTTCTTATAATTATTTTAACAACCCTTAAATGAATTTATTTAGGGTTATATTGAATCTTAGTACACATACACATAGAAAACATCGAATTATGTTTAAAATTAGTTAAATAATTTAAACTTCATATTATACCTCTTAATTTTTTAATATTTAAAGATTTTTCATATTCATTAGAATCATGTTTATATGAATTACTGTTAGGGGTTCTGATTATTTTAAAAGAAATTATTTCAAACCATTTAACTTATTCTTTATCATACATAAACTTATTTAAAAATATAAAATCATTTCATGAAAAATTTAATAATGAAAATAAAATATCCATTATCCAATTAGGGTTATATCAAATTCACTAGTCATTAAATAAAAAATTTATTTACAAAAATGTTTACTTGATTATATAAATATAATATCATTAATAAATTTTTTTAAGAAAAATATATTAATATTTTTTAATAAACAAAGTTGGGTCAAAATTTAATTTTACAAAACCATTTTCAATAAAAAATAAAAAATTGTTTCATACCAAGATTGAGGAGATTGTTTAAGTCCATATAGTTGATTAGAATGTTTTAAAACATGGTCATGAAGTTCTTCATTTTCAAAACCAGGTTATTCATACAAAAAGCTTCATGAAACATTAATCCACTTAAAAATAAACTTCATACATACATTTGAAACAATTTAAAACATTGAAAATCTACATAGGATAATAAAATTACAATTGAATCTAACCTAAAGATCAATGAAAAATCTTCATCATACTCTATTCCTTCTTTTTGATAAAATCCTCTTCAAACTAATATTTTTTTATTTGTAATAATTTGTCCAAAATTTTAAAATATATTTTTGAAAATCCATTTGTTTCCCCAAATTATTATTGGGTCTAATAAACCCCAAACATAATTTCTAAAAACCATATTAAGTTCTTATTTAATAAGCATAATCAAGTTATAATATTTCAAATATTAAATATATTAATTAGTTCAAATAGAATAAATAAAAGTTATGTGAACACAAAAATTATTCAAATAATTTATGGTCCACACTCTCGTATTAACATCTCAAATTAATATTTTAATAGGATAGTATTTTCGAGTTTTAAAGTTTCTTTCATTAGATTTATCTTCATTTTTAACATTAATAAATTCAGCATGATTATCTTCTTCACTAATGTTAAATGATTTAAATTCATATTCAATCTATTCTAAGTCTGTATTCTTTCTATTTAATTCATTTTCATTAAATTTAACATGAACATATTATTCAAAAATCATTATTATTTTATTTTAACTCAATAAGATTTTCCAACATTAGAGTTACCTAAAAATAAACCTCATTTAATTTAATATTTAATTAATGTAGTGAATCATTAGTAATTAAGATAAAAATTCTATATTGAAAATATTTAAAATATATAATATAATTTTTCTTTCCTTTACATAAATCATAAGGTATTTTATTTAAAACATGTCTAATCAATACTTTGTTAGAAATATAACAGGAATCATTTAATGCTCCACCTTAGAAATATTTAGGCCAAATAAATTCATTAAACAATGATATAACCATTTTTTTAAAAGTTATATTCGTTTTTTAACTACTTCAATTTGTCGAGGTGATCTAGGTGTAGAAAAATTATAAAAATACCCATTCCCTTCAAAAAATATTTCAAAATCTAGATTAAAGAATTATCCACCTCTATCACTTACAATATAAATAATTAAATGAACCCTTTCATTTTGAACTATTTTAATGGAAATATTAAATATAGATAATGATTCATTTATATGAGTTAAAAAATAAATCCATGTATATTTACTATAATCATCAAACATAACAAATGAATATCTTATACAAGTTAAAATGTTAGTTTTTATATGACTAAAAAACACCGAAGGAAATAGTTCTTGTAGTATTTACATTTTAAATTTATAAATATATTTAAATATTGTTGTCTATGATTTATTTTCATAAATAAATCCTAATAATTATGCTTAACTCCTTTGAGTTCCAGAAGATATGGTGAAGTTTGATGTTCTGAATACTTGATCAAAATTTTGAAAACAACTTGTCCAAGTATCCTATGTCATAAACATCATCTGTCATTACTATGTTACAACACTTAATAGTTTGACTTATTATCTCAATATAAATTTTAAGGACTGATTAGGTATATGTTTAACACTGAGGGGGGGGGGGTGAATTAGTGATGACGACTTTTATCCTATTTAAAACCTTTAAATCCCTATCATTTTACCTCTAAAATTATTAAGGTGAATGGATATATAATTTACTCCTATCACCATTGTATTTTATTACAACACATATGAAGAAACCTAAAAATAATAGGGACAAAAGACTTAAAAGGTTCACCTCTAAAAACGAGATGTATCGTCCTTGGTGTGATATGTATTCCTTTGAGATCAAACTGCCCACTAATATCAATATTTAGGTACAAGTGAGTAGGGTTCATCCTTGATATCACATTACACATCTACCAATTGTCTTCTGGTGTATCCCCCACTCTTTTATAATATTTTTGGGACTTTATAATACCCTAAAGATAGTTTACAATGGATTTTTGAAAAAACAAGTAATATTTCACCAAAATAGAATCTTCCTTGTCATTGATTCACTATGTTATTATTCTACTTTTATTATTACATATTAGTAAAAAATATTTACTTTGTATATATATAAAATTAACAAAACATATATTTCTTCTACTTACTCAAAATAAAAAACTATACGGTCTACTATAATTATTTATTCTTCTTCTTTTCTTGAAAAAATGAATGATTCTTATTTCTGTGAAAGATAAACTAAAGAACCTATTTCTTCATCTTTCTTCTATAATGCATTGTTTTTCCTCAAACCAACACTTATAAAAATAATATATCCTCCCTTTAGTATCTCAACTTTCTTGTAACTAATAAATGAACAAACCTATTATTATCATTCTTACTAAAATAACAACCAACAACTAGTTCAAATATTAATTTTAAATGCATATTCAAACAAAAAACTTCCATCAACCCCTTTTCAACTTCTCCTACTTTACATCGAGCCTTTAGATCAATTAAGTACTCTTATTTACCATTAATTAGGAATAATGGTAATGGATATCACGTTTGAGAGTATCTTGAGTTAATAATAGATACATGAAATTATATACACTCAAAACATGAATTACCCTCTTGAATATAGCTGTAACCATGATGTGATAGACCCCGTTTTTGTCCAACTACACTGAACCACATGGAAACCACTCTCAAAACACAAAAAAATATGTTTTGTAATCCTAAATTTATTTAAAATGGAATATTTTTATCACCCCATAGGATTATCTATCATGTGTAGCTCTTTGTTATGACTTTCTCCCATTTTAATTCTTTCATTAATCAATACCTTGGTGTTTTAAATTCTTCTCAACACAATAAACATGGATACAATATAGAATGGTGATACAAATTTTTATTCCCAGTTTTCTTACTCTTCATTATTCGACTAAAATAAAATCCAAGTCATGCAGTTTCTCTCCATTTCCAATAGTTGACTCTCCGAACCAATATTCCATGTGAAATTCCCATTTTGATGATTATCTCCCCATCTTTATGCAATACCAAACACTCATGGAAACCATGAAATAATATTCATTTATCCATGGAATAGGTAGAACATATTCTCCAAATCATGACTAGAAAAATGCCTAATTTTCATGTAGATTTCCCCTTTTGACTTTTCAGATGACCTCCATGACCATTTTCACATACCAACATAATATAATGATTTCACCATCACATAAAACACCATAAAATTCAACTCGTTAAGCTTAAAATTTATTCAATGATCCTTTATTCTTACTATGAAGTCAAAATGGAAAAGAATAAAGTAAAACATTATATAACAAGAGTTTGAACATGATTTATGTATGGATAACAAATAAAACATACCGATCATATCCACTTTATATTTTCTTCACATATTTTTCAATCATGGTCTTTCCAATATCAAATAATCTCATGGGATCCAAAATCTTCCACTTTAGTTTTTTTGAAAACTATAGAACATAAATCAGTTTCAAACTCAATACACTTAGTAATGGATCATTATTAAATAATTATAATCCTATATGAGTGAAATCAATGTAGGAAACCATAAAAGATAATAATAAAAATAATGTCGTCTATAAATGTGATTTAAATTCATATTAAGATATTCATTGAGACCACTTGATAACAATTGATAGTCAAATATTCATCCCAATTGAGAAAACAACTTCTCTTTTCCCTTGATACCACTTGATTAAATCAACTAAGAATTTATTGAAAATATATTTAGTATCAACTCCAAATATTCTTTTTTTTCTCTAAAAAATATCCCTTAAACTTGTATATAACATGTTATTGCATACATTCTCACCAATCATGTTAGAATAGTTTATAAATTAATTTCAAAGAATTAACCTTTTGAAATCTCCCTCCAAATATATTATCCCCCTAAATAAGATCTCTCTTTAAGTAGGTATAACACATATCAATGGATTAATCCACCTATACAGTTTTCTCCCCCTTTATGGTTACATAATGTGATAAAAACAAAAAGAGTTTTATGGTGTCTTTTATCCCCCATTTATAACAACAATTATAATGACATGATGAGTGGGGGAAATTTTTTCAAACCTTTTAATTTGATAAATTAAGGATAAATTCTTTATGCTTTATGGATTTGGATGTAACTCATCCTTTGACTAAAAACCCCCAAGGTTAGGTAATATATTCTTTTAATCTAGTTTCAGAAAAGTATAAAAAATATTATTTCTAACTTTTGTAAAACACTGTGATAAGTTATCTTCCATCTCACTACTCTTGAATTATTTATTTTAAGAACAATGATGTAGTTGTCCTAAAATAAAGGCATCTTATTCATCTGTATTACTATGAAATTTTCTTGTTAAGACTAATCTTCTAGATTTATTCTTGAGTGAACATATTTCCCCAAGATTTTTGAAGTCAATAATCTCCAACAACTTCTCAACATCTACATTGTTCTTTTTAGAAGGAACATTCTTCTTCAATGATTTATTTATTTTTCCCTTGATCTAAAATCCTTTAAGGTATTTTTTTTGAAATTATTAAATTGGTAGGATCATGATACCCTCGTAAAAAATATGACCTAATTGGACATATCTCTCAATCACTTCTTTCAAGACATCAAAACAATTCTTCAATATGAGACGTTTTTTAATTACATCCACTTTAACATTAATTTATTTCAAAAGTTGTCTTCTTAAATGTGTTCCTTTTATAACTCCACATATACAGAAATGTTATACCCCTTAACTTGAAATATTTCATCATATGATCATAGCCTATATAAAACCAACAATGATCATAAAAGGACAATATTATTATAAAACTACTATTCTATACAACAACAATAATTTTATAAAAATATTAACTTTGAAATAATTTTTTACCTTTTTTTGATGAACCAAAATTCTAATATAATCTTAATATTAACCTCTTTCCTTTAGATATTTTCCCGAATTTTTCTCTTCACACATAATAACATATTTTATTTTAAATTAACACATTCTAAAATGAAATAGATTCTAAATTATCTTTTCTTTTGCACATTTCTACACTATTTTCATATTCTATTGGGATTAAATATTTTTTATAGTGATTTTATGATCTTTATGAATAATTTGTTGATATAATTATAAACTAGAACCATTTTTGAGTCTCACTTCAGTCACAACACAATTATATTACCTCGAATGATCTCCCACTTTTTGTTAGTAATTAGAAGAACCATACATTAAATTCTTGATTTAATTTTCATTCTCTAATAGATTGAATATGAGATATTTAATATATTTACTCTATGAAATACCATTCTCATTCAACAATTAAACTTTTTTTATCCTTGTTGAGTATTTCTATTACTTATTCAACACAAATGTGTAACTCTATTTCCTTCAATATGAATTTGGTATAATCCAATTTCACCTTAATGGATTAGTTCTTCAATATCTTATTTTCTTTCTCCAACTCAATAACATTTGGTAAACTCTTAATCATTTATTTCATAAAAATGAAATCCATTTGAGATTCAAATACCTATTCATCACTACTTGATGATACCACTTCTTTCTTCAAGTCATCTTTAATTGTTGATGTTAAAATTGGTGGCTTTGATCCAACTATATTGTACATTATGATAAAATGGTATTCATGGAGTTGAATATTAATAATTACCTTATCATATCTTTATTGTTATTATGCATGATAATGCATGTGATAATGTCCTAAGGATAGATGTTGCACTAAAGGGTCATAGCGGATCCTTACTATGACGAGAACCCGAAAGTCATAAAATAGTATTATTGAATATACGTTCTATGGACGGATAATGGTATTTTAAGGACACAAATCATATAGACCCTTAGGGTTGAGGACTAATAAAATTTTGAGGAACATTCTCATGGTGTTCTCCCTTGGTAATATAAAAGATTATATTATGAGAACGATACCCACCAGTAGGAAATCCACATTTCATATTGTCATTGGGTGTTCCTATCTACGAATGTGTGTATTGGTCCTTAGACTTTCTGATTGTTATTAATGTGTATTACAACCTGCACACATAGATGTATTAATGAAATCTGTTATGAAATACTATTCACAATGATGTAGGATATGTTGGTTGTGTCACAAGTAATACTACATTAATAGATAATGTTTGAAAGGATTTGTCTCTTCTGTTCCACATTTGAAGTTGATATCTCAAGACCTTTTATAGAATTAATATAGCCTAAATAAATTCATGTCCATTTCTAGGAATGGGAAATTTCAATTATAGTAATTCAAAAAAATAATAATTGAGCACATGGGATGAGGACACTAGCATGTAACCCTCTTGAATGGAGATATGGAGACAAAGGGATTACATTACACGGAAAGTGTTCATAGGAGGTGACACAAAATTGTTTAATTAACTTCTTTCTATATGGGTTCCTTGGCCTGTTTCTAGATGTTATCCTTAGAATTTAGGAAGGATCCACCAAATTACACTTATAAAGAGGCCTAGAGGGTTACACAATAACTATATCAAATTATCTCATTTAAATATTAATTTTTCAAGTGGAATAAATATTTTTACCGATTGTGGTTTAATAATTATTCAAGGATGTATGATCAAACATATTAAGAAACTGGTTATTCGAGAGAATATATTAGGGGTGAAGTAATATATTTATTTGAAAATAATGTAGTGATATTTATTTGATAAATAAATAGTCATTCTTCATGGTCTAATAAATGTGGGGGAAGAAATAAAGAAAATGTAAAAACAAAAATACATGCCTTGAATATTAATATAAACACTGTTTAGTTTTTATAGGGATTTTTGAGAAATAATATTACTCATTTAATTGAATAATATTAGGTGTAATTTTTTGGGCACATGTCAAGTGATAATAACAGTCAAATGCTATTATTAGACATGGGGTCTTTCTATGAATTAAATGAAATAAATAAACACATGTGGGTAATTAATTTGTTTTATTATTTAAAGTAATATAAATCCCCATTACATTATTATAATTAAGCCTATACAATCTTTTTGGTTGTTCACAAAAGATCTATAGAAGGCTCTAAATCCAAGATAGAATTCCTTTTATCCAAGAATACTCTCAAGTTACGAGAGAGATCCTCCTCCACCGAATCAAAGAGAATGTTTTGGAAGCGGCTCTCAAGGCAATCAAAGGAGGACATCAAAAGAGAAGGATCTTCCATTATAGCACCTAGATATTCATTTGGTGATGTCCAAAGACACATAGAGCACATATAGATCACTGCTAGAGGAAGCCTAAAATTGGATTTTGTTATTCAACAACGGATCACATCAGATCGTTACTGGAAACAATGATGGGGAGAGAATTCCGTCAAGGTAATTATGGTCTTTTAATTAAATTAATTATAACCATCATATGATGATCCTCTCAATGGTTCCCAGACATCCCTCTTTCCTTTTGTTCTTCATTTTATTATGAATATCTGGCATTTTATCATCAGGATAGATCTCAGATTAATTAATTCTAATAGAACAATTAATGTTGGGTACATCCATCCATGTGATTACGATGTGCCCAGAACATACAAGTGGTATCAGAACATTCTTATCATTAATTATAATTATCTATTTTTTCATTTATGATTTACAAATTTAATAATTTAACTATTTTAATTCATGTTAATCATTTGGAAAATCTGAATTTGATATCTATTCATCCTCTTTCGTTTTGTGTCCACCTAATAGAAATGATATTTTCTTTTAATTTTGATTAAAATAAAATAGAGGATTTCATCTGAAGGTTCCAAAGGTTCCTGGCCATACAACACCAGAACACATGGTGTGTATTCAATAGTACATGTTGTGCAGTCAAGGTTCAATTCATCGGGTCTAGTCTACCAAACCAAGTCATGTCATTGGAGTTTTTTCTAAGTCTTAATGACACCATGTGTTGACCAAGAATATGTGGCCTGTGGTTTTTAAATTACATACCATGTGGCCCATTTTACACGGCATGTAGTCTATTTTGGTTAGGGTTAGACAATGTATTCCATACACATGTTTCCCTATTGGAGACCATGCAACATGGATACTACACAGCTTGTGGCCCACTGGACACGCCGTGTACTCTACATATTTCCGAAGTACACTGACATGTCATATCCCCAAGCGTGTAATTCAGATGGATAGTGAACAATAGTACATGCCATGTAGTTAGAAATACACTCTGTCTACTCTTCCCAATTATGCTTAATTATTAAATTTATTATTATATTATACAAACCCTTGAGATGTGTACCATGGTGCGGGTGTAAATCTCAGGCACAAAACAAAATAGGTGTTTTATATATATGTGTTTAATTTGACATATGCATAATATTCATTTCTACTCATTAGGTAGTTATGAAAAAGAATTAACTAGGTTTCCTCCAAGGTTTAAGTTCCATATAAAGATAATTTAAAATGAATTTATCTGTTTAAAATTATGATGGATGAGAATCTCAAGGAAAATTAGAAAATGTTTTAAGAAAAAATGATAGATTAATTAAAGAAAATTAATTGATTTGAGCATGATTTATATTAACCAAGAATGATTGAATAATTTAATTCTAGTTTTATTTATGATTAAACATCATTGCATGTATGGGTGATCATGAGATAAACTAAGACATTTGTGTGTGGATGGTTTCTTTTAAATTATTTATTTAAATTAAATTTTTTCCATGTGAGACTTATCCTCATTAACATGTTGGGCCTATATTCCCAAGGTTTATTTTATATAAAACCCCATTTTACCCCTCACCTGCATGTGAGATAAAATCATATGTAATGGTTAGAGCTCCCAAGCTAGTGGAAGCTGTTCAAGTTAGGAGGTAAGGTGAAACCAACTCAAGGAGATAAAAATGTGGACAGGTGGAAAGCTGTAAACATGAACCCAAAAGGTTCAATGTATTTTCTCTCCTTGGTCTTGGGTTAGTTTATCAACCACTATATAAACTAACCAATATAACAAGATCACGATCATTCCATTTATTTTATTTCTATCAGTTTCATGGTTTATTTATTATGGGTGTGTTGTTGCAATCACACAATTAATGAATTAAACAAGCATGCGAGATAGAACTAAAATAAGACCAGATTATATGTAAATATTATCATATAAATGGTTAATCACTTCATTATACCCCACTTAATATTGAAATGCACATGATAAAGATAATAAAATGGAAATTTACATATAAGGATAATATCTGTCAAAGAAATATTAAGTTGGTATAAACTTCCATAATCTTGGTTAGAATCGAACCATAGTTCAAAGTGCTTGACCAACCCTAGTTAGGGTGCTTCCAATTATTTGGGAATTCTAATTCAAGGTTTTGGGTTGACATGACTTGGTTCACATCAAAAGTTGACTGATCCATCAAGACTTTGTGTGAACAAGAGGGAAAGGTTGAGGAAATCCCAAATAAAAGGATTTTAAGATTGGGGATTCCACTTAGTTGACCAAGGAAATGTGAGTTAATGCATTTAGAATTTGGAATGTCTACCTAAAACCTTTCAAGTTGGTTGACCAAACCAATTTGGGGTAATGTGAAAGGAAATATGTACCCTTTCCACAACAATATTTAGGAAACAGAACATTATGAAGTCAATGGCGAGGGATATTGGATTTAGATAAAATAGTGGGGGACTAATAAGTATTAATTTATTTCTTTGTCTCAGTTTTATCATGATAATGTGCTAAAACTTTTTTCATCTTAATTTTTATAAATGGAAAAGAAAAATGACTTCAAAAATATCAATTCTTACCTTACTCGAGACGGAAAACCTTCCCACTGGAACCAATTTCTAGGAGTGGCAGAGGAGTTTACACGTCATTTTATGCCACGGGAAGAAATCATATGTGCTAGAGGAGCCTATTCCAATTGCACCTCGAAATAAGGCCAGTGACGAGGACATATATCTCTATATGAAACATTTGTATTATGCCACATATTTCCAATGTTTCATGCTATCAGCCATGTCTAATGAGATCTTGAAGAAAAATGAAAACATGGATGCAGATATCATGATGTCTCACCTTAAAGATCTCTATCAAGATATGGTTATACATGAGAGATATGAGATCCACAATGCTTTTTTCACAACAATGCTTAGAGATTATATGAAAAATGGGCCTCATGTAGTCAAGATTATTTGCTATATTGAATGCCTGAACATCTTAGGGATTAAGTTCTTGGATGAGTTGTGTACAGATCTTATCCTATCATCACTACCTAAGACCTTCTCTAGCTTTATTATCAACTACAACATGAGAAATAATGAGAAGTGTCTATCGGAACATCTGACCTTAATTGTATAGGTAGATAAGGACATGGGGTATGACATACCCATAGTCCTTATGGTGAAAAAAGAGGAAGGAAAATGAAAATGAGATAAGGATTTATAAATGGGTTGTTGTCCTCGAGCACCGTCCCTCCAAGAAGGGGAATATAAAAATCTAGGAAAAGGAATAAGAGGTGGTATTTTTTTCATGGGGAAATCCAGTCCACTAGAAGAGGAGCTGCACGTAGAAGCATGGGGATGCTAAAGGTGCATTTGTTATCCAGTGTAATATATCCATTTCTACAAATTGAATTTTAGATAAAGCTTGTGGGCCTCACATCTATATTAAAATACAAGAACCATGTAGCTTTATAAATATTTTCATAGGAGATGTGGGTCTTCTATCTACCAATGGTGTTAGGCTGGCTGCATTGCCCATTAGCGATTAGCATCTCTCATTTCTAACTGGGATGCTTTTGGTTTTACATAAGTTTTATTATATACCCAGTGTTATCAATAACATAATTTATATAACATTTTTTTCATATGTATGGATTTATTTTCATGATTGTAAATTAGGGTTTCTAATTTTAGAATAACAATGTATGTTATGGTATGTCACATTTAAATAATGGTTTGTATGTATTGAATTATGAAAACCAAGTGTTGGGAATTGATAACAAAAAAACTCACACGAATCATACAACACCTAGTTGTGGTGTCACCATCATGGTCATGTAAATGAGAGAAACTTTAGAAAGCTCTGACATGATGGTTTTTTTGACTCTACTGAGCTAAAACCATTTGATAGATTTCACACTTGTTTATAAGGTAAAATGACCAAGACACATTTTGGTGGATAGGTTGAAAGGGACAAAGAGCTTCTAGGATTGGTGCACAAATATGTTTGTGGACCATTTCTAGTAGATGCTATAGGTAGATATTCTTACTTCAATACCTTTAATGATGATTTTTGTACATATGGGTATATCTACTTAATGAGGTATAAGTCATTGTACTCAGAGAAATTTAAGGAATTCAATAATGAATTAGAGAATCATCTTGGTTAGAAGAGAAAGAAGCTTTTATCGGATCAAATAAGAGAATATCTGAACCAAGAGTTCATAAAGAGTTAATGGGAGTCTAGGATTCTATCTCAACTCACTAATCATTAAAGAACATAGTGGAATGGTGTTAGTGAAAGGAGGAACTAGACCTTGTTGAACATGGTGAGGTCAATGATGAGTTATGAAGATCTTACATTATCCTTTTTGGGATATGAATTACAAACTGTAGCATACACATTAAACTGAGTACCACCTAAGGAGGAAAATTGAATTATCATTGAGTTATAGAATGAAAATAAACCCATTTTATAGTACACATGTGTATGGATATTTAAGGAATTGGGTAAGGAATTATCAGGCAACAAACTAGCAACTCAGGGAACGAGCTTTATCTTTATAGGATATCCCATGGAAACGACATGATTTTAACTATATAACCCTTAAAAAAAGAATGTGAGTATCCCCAGACATGATGTATTTCTTGAGAGGGAGAAAATCCTCAAAAAGTATAGTGGGATCTAGATTGATTTTGATGAATTTGATGCTCCAGATACATAGGAGTTGGTACAGGAAGAAGTTCCACATGTCCCCATGGAAGAGGTTCTAGAAACACTAGTATTTTGTAGGAGATTAAGAGAGGTAAGGGAACCTGAGATATTTCATTTACTAGTCACCAAATATAGTGAATCATTATCACAAGACAATGATGAACCTTTGTTCAACAAAAAAGAAGTATAGATATTAGAAGATACAAGATGGATAGAAGATGTGAATTCTATGATGGATTCCATGTATCAGAACCATGTCTATGTTCTAGTTGATGATCCAGTTGATGTAAATCACTTGTTATGAAAATGGTTATTCAAGAGAAACTGGACATGGAAGGTCAAGTTAGCACCTATAAAGCAAGGATAGTAGCTAAAGGATTCAGAAAACGTTTAGGAGTTGACTATGATGAAACCTTATCACCAGTTTCCCTGTTTAAATCCTTAAAAATCATACTTTACATAATATCTTACCTTGACTACGAGATTTGAAAGATGAATGTAAAAAATTCATTACTTAATGGAAACCTTCAGGAAGATTTCTATATGACACAACCAAAGGGTTTGTGACACCAGATAAAGACAAATGAGTTTTCAAGTTACATAAATACATTAATGCATTAAAGAAAGCATCTTGGTCATTGAACATTCGATTTGATAAATCCATAAAAGAATGTGGTTTCATTATTAATGAATGTGATACACGTGTTTATAAGAAGTTTAAGGGGAATTGAGTCATTATCCTTGTAGTATAAGTTGAAGACATATTACTTATTGTAAATGACATACCAGTCTTACAGTCACTTAAGGATTGGTTGAACAAGTGTTTCTCCATGAAGGACTTAGGTGAAACAACCAACATTATAGGGATCATGATTATTTGTGATAGATCCAAGAGGTTTCTTGGACTATGTTTGGGTAAATACATTAACCAAATAATAAAAAGATTTAGTATGGAACAATCCAAGAGGGTATGGGTTCTAGTGTCACATGACCTACATCTTTCTAAGAGATTGTGTCCTCAGACACAAAAGGAGAAAGATAGGATGAATAAAATCCCTTACTATTTGACTATATGACCCATCATGTATGACATGTTATATACCAGGATTGATGTTTCATATGCACTGTTCTTGGTAGGAATATATCAAGAAGATCGAGGAGAACAACATTGGAATGCTGTTAAGACTATCCTTAAGTATATAAGAATAACTGAGGATATGATATTGGTGTATGTCAGAGACAAGGAGCTTGTCATCATAGGGTATCTTGACTCTAGGTTTCAGATAGATCCAACTGATCTAATGTTTCAATTAGGAGATGTTTTCTATCTCAACGGAAGAGCTATGAGTTGGAAGATTTCAAAAAAATCTGTTATCACCGATTCTACCGTAGAGTCATAATATATAGCAGTTTCTAATGATGACAAGGAATCCATATGGATTCAGAACATTTTCCATGAGCTTGATGTGGTTCCTAACAATAAATATCCTATCACATTATATTGTGATAATACTACAGCGGGGGATCTTGTAAAATATCCAAGGTCACATCAATAGGAAAAGAAAATTCTATGGAAGTATCACCTCTTGAGGGATTTATATCAAAGGGGTGAATTTTCAGTGAGCAGAGTGTACATAAAAGAGAACGTGGTAGACCCCATGACTGAAGGACTTTCATAGTAGAAGCTTGAATATCATCTGACAGCTAGTGGGTTAAATGTTGTCAGCAGTTGGTTGTAGTCCAAGTTGGAGTCTATTGGAGTTGGTGGCCTAGAAACAACTAATTTTTACTCTATGATAAAATTGTTTTCATGGATTTGAATATTAACAATTACCTTATCACATATTGACTATTCTTCTACATGAAAATGCAGGTGATAATGTCCTAAGGGTAATTGTTGCACTAAAGGGTTACAACGGATCTCTGTTATGATGAGAACCCGAAAGTTCCATAACACTATTCTTGAATATATGTTCTATGACTGGATGATGTTATTTGAAGGACAAAAATAATACAGTCCATTAGGGGTGAGGACTCATTAAACTTTTAGTCACCTTCTAATTGTGTGTACACGTGGTAATATCTAAAAGGGTATTATGAGAATGAGACCCGATATTAGGAAATCAACATTTAATAATGTCATTTGATGATCATATCTGCAGACATGTGTATTGGTCCTAAGACATTAAGATTATTATTAATGGGTATTACAACTCACACACTTATATGTATTGACAAATTCTATTATGACACACAGTTTGCAGCAAGGTAGGATATGTTGGGTGCGTCATGAGTAATAATTCATTAAAAGATAATGAAAGAAAGGATATGTACTTTATATTCCAAAATAGAAGTGGTTATCTCAGGCCCTTTGATGGAATTGATAGAGCCTAAATAAATAAATTTCCATAGTGAGGAATAGGAAAGTTCAATTTTGGGAAGTCAAAGAAAGAATAATCGATCACATGGGTTGATGGCACGAACATGCAATCCACTTGACTAGAGATATAAATACCAAGGGATTACATTATATGGTAAGCATTCATAGAAGGTGAAACATCATTGCATAATTAACTTATTTCTCTATGGGTGCCTTGGAATATTGTTAGAAACTAACCTTAGACTTTAGGCAGGCTCTGCCTAATACCACAGAGAAAGAGGCCTAGAGGGTAACAAACTTAGTGTATCAATGTATATCATTTAAATATTTATTTAACAAGTTTAATAAATATTATTCCTGAATGTGGTCTAATAATTATTCAAGGATTCGTGAACACATTTATTTCTACATTGGTTATTAGAGAGAATATATTTTTGGAGAAGTAATATATTTATTAGTGAATAATTTAGTGATATTTATTTAAGAAATAAATTGTCATTATTCAAGGTCTAATAAATGTGGTGGAGGAAATAAAGAAAATGGAAAAACAAAAATACATGTTGTGTATATTAATATAAATTCCATGTTTTATTTTGGGGATTTATGAGAAATAATAATATTTATTTAATTAAATAATTCTAGGTGTAATTCGTTGGGTTCATGTCTTATGATAATAATAGTCAAACACTATTACTTGGAATGGGGGCTTACTATGAATTAAATAAATTAAATAAATACCTATGGGTTATTATTTTATTTTATTACCTTAAGTATATTATATCCCAATTAAAATATTCTCATTAAGTCTTTCCATTCTTTGTGGTTGTGCCAAACTGATCTGGGGAAAGCTCTCAAGCTAAGAGATAATTCCTTTCCTCTAAGAATGCTCTCACGTTACGAGAGAGATCCTCCTCCACCGGATCAAGGAGAACGTTTTTGAAGCTGCTCTCAAGGAAATCAAAGGTGGACATCATAAGTGAAGGATATTCCATGCTATCAACTGAAGATTTATTCGGTGATGTCCAGAGATACGTGGAGCATGTCTGGCTCACCGCTAGAAGAAGCCTACACTTGGTTTCTATGAAACAACGACAAATCACATCGAATCATGACTGGAAACATCAATAGAAAAATAATTCCATCAAGGTAATTATTATATTATAATTAAATTAATTATAACTAAAATATGAAGATCCTCTCTATGGTTTTGAGAATTGCCTCTTTCCTTCTTTTCTTTATTCTATTCTGAAGATCTGGCATTTTATTGTTGGGACAGATCTTGGATTTATCGTTTTTAATGGAAAAATTAATGTTGGGTACACCCATCCACGCGATTCCACTACACTCGAAACTTACAATTGAATCCTTGAAATTCACTAGAGAGATGAGCTTATTCTCTCCATTTCCACTTGAGGAATAAAAAATCCCGCAACCAAAACTTTTTTATTAATCCTTATTAGATATATAAATCCTCCCTTTTTTAAAATAATAGTTCATTAATGAAAAAACATATGAACTATTACCTCTTATAAAATTATTGGAATTCCCCCTTGAAACTTCATTAGAGTACTCCTCTCCACCTTCAATTTCATCATCCTTTGTATTTTATAATTTGTGATAAAATTTCAAATACCCCCATAACTAAAGAAATTAAAAGGTACCCTATATAAAATTTATATTTACCACTTTAGACACCACTTGAGTTGAGTGACATGGTATTAATAAAATTCACATCGATATATTTATCCAAATATGTACTTCCAGATTCATATTTCTCTTCTTAAACTTATTTAAATTCTTTTAAGTTCCATTATTTATTCATGACTTTTAAATATATTTTCTTCATATCTAAGTACATATTATTTTAGATTTATTCATTTATCAAATCATATTTATCAAAATTTTTGTATAATTCATCTGTAAGAAGTGTGTCAATATCACGATTCTATAGATCTAAGACTTTAATATCATATATATATGACAAAATATAATGAATCCTCTCAAAATCCATTAAATCATCAAGATTCTCACCAAATACTGTAATCATGCTCACCACTTCATTGACCATTTTGAATAATTCATCAGTATATTCACCTTTAAGAATACACATATTTTTATACATTAGTTACCAAACATATAATTTAGACCATTTTATTTTGATATTGACTTTATAGATATTTTATAGATTTTACCAAATTCTTTTAATATTATTGATCCCCAAAACAATTTACAATTAATTTTTAAAAGAGTGGACAAATTGGAATTCCTTACACACCCATCAATCTCCAAATTATCCAGAGGATGGAATGTTAATGTTTTTCCTTGGGAAACATGCATAAATCCATTATTCAAAAAATCTAAAACATTTATACCCAACAAAAAGATATAGGGTAGATTTATTTGTATCTAAATATTTTAATTCTTCCCATTAAACTTGATAAATCCTTTATTATTAATTAAATTAATAATATAAATAATATATAAAAAATCTCGATCATAACACCAACTCCACTGAACACCATAAAAAAAGAAACATGGATATTTATTCAATTCTGAAATAAAGAGAATAAATATAATATAAATAATTTAATGAGAGGTGGTCCTAGATCTACTACTAATTGAGAGGGATTATTAGGGATATCCTTAACATTGAGAGGGGTTGAATTAGTTTTGATGAAATTTTATCTAATTTAAAACCTTTTAGTCCCTCTCCTTTTTCCGCTACACTTGTTAAAGTGAATATAACTTTCATTATCTATTTAGAACTTCGTATTGCCTTACAAAACATCTAAAGAGGATAAAATAGACTTACAAGGCTCCCCTATCAAAATGATAAGTCCAGTCATTCATGTGATATTGATTCCTCTGAGATCACATTAAAAACTATTATCAAATTTTATGTACAAGAGAGTATAGTTTTTACATAAACTCACATTACATGTCTCCCATATGTGTTTTGGTTCTTCTACAACTCTTAAATCATCTGAATGAGTCTTTATACTACCATCCCAATAGTTTACGCTTGTGTTTTTTAAAAACAATAAAGCCTCCATAAATATAGAATATAACTTATCATTGATGTGATGAGAAGTTATTATCCTTATATTCTTACATAGTAGCAAGACACTTATTCAATTTTAATTCATAACACATATAACCAACTTCTTTATATTCTTCTTCCTCACAACTAAAATGTGGAAGGGCTATTACCATGACTTCTCCTTCTTATTTTCTGGATGAAATGAATAGTACTTCTTTCTATGAAAAATAAACTAAAGGGACCGTTTATTCCTACTACCTATATGTTTCATAATTTTTCTTCAAATAATACCACAAAAATATCAACTCCCTCACCTCTACTCACATTAATTCCTTGAAAATAAAAATAAAATATTCTATTCTAATTAATAATACATAGAAACACTAGTTAATAACCCACTTTTATTAAAATTTCAAATTGAAATTTCAACAAAAAACATACTTCAAACACTATTGAAATTATATCACTGTATTTTGATCTATTAGAGTAATAAACAACTATTAGTTTCAATTAATTATGATTAATGATATTGGATATTGAGTATGAGAAGTTGTAAAGTAAAAAATAGATACACACCATCTAATTCACTCAAAAAAATAATTATACTTTTGACAACGATTGGAATCAGGATGTGAGGGACCCCATTTTGGTCCAACTATAAAAAAACAATTAGAAACCACTCTCGAAATTCCCAGCACAAATGTCATGTACTTCACAATCCTTTTTGAAATGGAAATTTTTATTCAGACCATGGGATTATATACAGTGTGTACCTCCATGTTTATGAGATCACATGTATTTTCATTTTTTCCATCAATCAATGCCACCAAATTTTGAATTCTTCTAAAAATGGTCACCATGGATACACTGTGGAATGATGATCCTCATTTTGATTTCTAATAATAGTACTCTTCATTATAACACAATAAATAAATCACTGACATATCCTTTCTCACCATATTTAATTGATAAATATCCCAATAAAAACATATTATACAACTCATTTTTCGATGATGATATAAATATTTTCATGCGAAGGAAATAACTCCAAGATACCATGCAATAGTCTTAATTTATGCAAAATGTAGGAAATAAATTTTCTTCTGGACAAACCTATTTGAATGCCCAATTTACATACAAATTTTCCATTATGAATTTCAAGATGATATCCAAACCGGTTTACACGTACCACTATGGCACGATGATTTAACCATCACTTCAAACACCTTTAAATTACACTCTTCTTTTTTAACCTTATCTCATGGTCCTTTAAACACTTTAAAACATTAGGATGAGTATCAGATTAAGTAAAACATTGTATCACTTATTTTTTATAATTATTTATGTGTTTTCAATAAAATAAAACACACCAAACATATACACATCATATTTTATTCACTTATTCTTAAACCATGATCTCAAAAATATCCACCAAATCTCTTGATATCAATAAAATCAATTAAATAAATAGTATATTTTATGTTATCATAAAACAAAACAGAATCTATTTTGAAAACTAAACACTTATCATTTTCAAATTTTATAAACATAAAATCATTAAATAATTATAAAATAATAATATTATAATGTTTATAACCTTCAAAATATTTAAATTTATAATTAATAATAGAATAAAAAACACCGACTTAACTGAATCCTATTACAATGAATTTTATGTTTTCTCCAAATGTGAAGGTAACTTTATCAAAACTATTGTAAGATAAAATTTATGATGGTTCTCCGATCAAGTGGTTGTGACACCAAATTTATAATTACCATGTATCATTCCTAAAACTTATAAGGAAATTTTCCAAAACAATTAACTAGAAAATAGTTTTGGTACCCATTATATTTTAGTCCCAATAGAATTAGTAAATGAACTCTTAAGCAACCAAATAGATTTTACGCATTTGTTTTGTAACATTGAAGATAATTTCTTAAAAATATATTTTTAAACATTTTAATGATTATTAAAATATTAAATAACACTCAACTTTATAATGCCCTTTCATTCTACATCTAAAATATATAATTGTTGATATTATAACCTCATGAATTTTAACAATGAATGTATTTTATATGAACCATTACTTTCTAAATATTCATATTATTCTTAAGGATAATTAACCCTAATATAGATAAAACAAATAAAATTAATTGATATTTTTTATCTTAATAAATATATAATTAAATATTTAAATGAATTAATCCATGGTTTTTCTGAATGTTTTTTCAATTTTTGGGATTAATTGAAAGGAAAATATTATCATTTAAATTTTGATGTAAATTTTAACAAGATAGTTTTAATGGGGTTTAATTTATTTTCGGATTTATATAATTAATATTTATAAACGCTCCTTTATAATTTTAATTTTTTCTATTTTAGTATTGATTTTGATTTTACCTTACATGAATAATACATTCTTTATAAGGGTAACCCCATCAGGCCAGGTAAAGTTAAGCCACTACCACTGTGTTGGGGAAGAAACCATTCCCCATGTAAAGGTATCCATGGACACTAGAGCTATATAAGGGTCACCAATTCTCTATTAGTCACATAATGGTACTACTGGGCACATATAATGTTTCTTACCTAACCAATTGAAATTCCTAAAATCGAAAAATCACTTCAAATTTATGTTATACTGGTTCAACATAATAGCTATGAGATCCAAAAAACTACCCATGAGGTGATCGTGAAGATAAATATAAAGTTGAGATCGTTAGAGGAATATCATGAAAGAGATGGAATATTCTAAATTCCCATCTTCATTAATCATGAACCTTATCCTATACATGTGGAACTAATCCATGGGTGAAGAAGAAGTTCACTCATGACATTGAAATTATAGGATAAAGGGGAATAAGGTTCTTTGGTGTTAAATAATTTACCCCTCTCCAACTATAAAGGAATTGATATCATTTTCCTTCAACCATGTATTGAACTAGATTATGTCTTCTATGATTCATTTATACTTTTTAATGTTAATTCATTATATATTCACCATTCTATATAATTATTATATTCTCTATTATATTATTTTTTTCTAAAACTCTGTGAAGTCCTTGTGATATTAAAATCCATGGTTATATAAAGATAACCCACTTCGGATAGTCCCAGGGGAATTAAAATGGTTTATAGTTTTTATTCATTTCAATTATCAATTTATTTCAATGTTCATGTGAAAAAGTAGTTTTTAGGAGTGGGAACTATTGTCACAAACTCTTTCTCCATCATTAATTTTGTATTATTCCCCTATATAATCCCAAAAAGTGAGATAATTATATTACTTGGAGCTTTTTAGGTAGGTTTTTACTTTCATAAATAATAACATATTGGGGAGGATGAGTAGATAAATGATAATGAATCAACTCATTAAATTATATTATTGAGAACCCATATAAATAATGATGGAATCCCTTATAATTCTCCCTTGGATAACCTAAATGTATTATTAATTATTTTTTGATTTTTCATATTTCATATTTTTTTAATTTCATAAAATTATAAAACCAATCATCCTTCCCCATTTATCTTTCTTCAATAATGGAAAAAATATACATAAGTGAATAAGTATTGAATCACTTAGTCCAAATCCTTTAGAGATAACCCCGGTTAGATACCTGGTTTTATTATTTGTTTTAAAAATTTTTATTTAATGAAAGACCATGACATCCCTCACATAAATAATTCTATTTCCGGGGTTTGGGGCTGAGTATTTACCATCCTATTCAAAATTTTAATTAGCATGTTCTTATTTCATTTTTTCCATATTTTTTACTTTATTTTTATTTATTATTTAATATTAATTATGTTTTTACTAGATTGAGAAAATTTTATTATCTATCACATCATAATTAATCACTATTATTACTCCTAGTTAGAAAAGGATGATGAGATTACTTACATGGTCAAACAATCTGTTGATAACATCCAAACTTACAAACATTTTCATCCACAATAATAAGAAGAAAATGATAAGAAAATACTCAGCATAAATGAACATCACAAAATTATTGATCAATTCACATCCACTTTTTAAAAGAAATGGGAACAAGAAGAATAAGAAGTTCAAGAGGTGGTATAAAAATATTAATCAAAATTAGAACATTTTATCTACTCAACATTGACAGTGTTTGAAGAGCATGAAGAAGAATACAAACTATTGTTTTCTGTTGAAGATATCTACCTAGTGGCAATGAATTTTTAAAATGAATTAAAGTATGATATCATTAAGGAAGGTTCATTAATTTTAAGATTTTCCTTTTTTAATTTTACTATACATAATCTATTTACAAATCTCTATTATCTTGTAAATTAAAAAGAACAAAGATTCTTATTGGACCAAAATTTTGGAGATAATGATGAAGTTCAAGGAATCAAATTTGAAGAAAATTATGAATGCCACTACTTTCTACATCCACATTAGACGAATTCCATGATGCATTGCATTCAAAATAACAACAACAAGATGGATTCAATGAGATGAAATTCTATACATTGAATACATGTTATCCAAATTTGGTTGATCATGAACATTATTCTGATTTTCCTTATTATGAAATAATATATTCATATATTTGATTAAATTACCTTGATGATAAAGTAAAAAAACCCACGGTAGCCTCTATAGATGAGAAATTGAAGATGGAAAAAAAAGAAAAGGCTGCCCAGTTTGAAGAAGAAGAGTAAAATGATGATTTTTTATGATCCTTGGATTTATACTATCAATGAGTTGGAATAAGATTCTATAAGAGAGGTGGATGATGTAATTCCCAAGGATTGTAATAGATATGTTTCATTTAAATAAATATAATGTGTTCGATTGCATTCTTTGGATGGAAGATCGAACTAAAATGAGACACAACATATTTGATGAATATTTTTAACAAAATTATAAAAATAATAAAACCTCTTGAAAAAAGATATTACTAAACTAAAACTTCTTACATTTAGAAGACACATAATAAATATAATTAAATACTAAAATGATGGTTATTTATTAATTATATATTTTTTTAATGTGTTGTGTATTGTATACTAATAAATTTAATTGACCACTTTTAAAATATTATTATATATGCAATAATAAATTAACATTCTTTAAATTATAAATTTATATGAAATAATATTAAGAACACTTAAAAAAGTCATTTTTAATAAAAACAACATTATTTTTAATTTTTATTTTCATTGAAGAAATAAATTATATAATTATATAATTTTAATTTTATAAAATAAAAACCATTTTTTTGTTCATCATTACAAAATTATCTTTGGATTATTTTTTGAGATTTTTTTATAAAGGTTCATTTTTGGGGTGAATAGTGGAAAACATTGATGTTGAAAATATTGTCACTTTTATGACATTGAAATAATAAAATAATGATTTTTAATTTTATGATTACTTTTTTTATTCAATATATATATTTATAAACTACAAAATTTAATTAAAAAATTTAATTACAAAATAAAATTTTCAATACATAAAACCTTTGTTAACATTTTAGAAACATAAGCATTATTTTTCTCTAATAAAAATTATTTTTTAGTATGTTTCATTTAACATAAAATCAAAAAGGTGGAATTTAATTTTGGTTTATGTTGATTGTAAAATAAACCTTATTTTAATAATAATAAACCAATTAATTGAAAATTATTAAAAAAATTATAATTGTATCTTAATATAAATTTTATGCGTAAAAATACAATATTTCTAAAAAAGGTTTTCACATGTTATGTGTATTAGTATAAATTTTTTTTTTTCAAAATCACTAATTTTATTTAACAAAATATATTTCATATTTGGAATCATTTGGTATAAATCATAAAATTAGGTTATTTTATTTTTAGGCATTAAAACTAAATTTATGAGGTAAGAATTAGTTACCACGGTAGGAACCAAAAATGGTAAAAGTGAAAAACCAAATAATTTAAGACTTAAAAACATGTTAAAAATTTATGTACAAATGTATGTATGAAGATTTAGATACCTTACCACTCAACCATGTCCATTATTTTGTATTATTGGATCCATTTTACCTTTTAATATTAAATTTATATTTTATATTATTTAAAAAATTCCAATCCTCTCTCTTATAAAAGAAGCTATCACCGCCCCACATTTCTTCACCAAAAGACCTTTGTATTTGACCAATAGATACCAAAATAATTCCCCAAAAATTCTATACACTTCTTATAGGTTTTTTTATCTTTATAAGTCAACCTCTTAGAGCCTTAATCCAATTTTCAAAGGATCTCTTCTACATATAAAAGTAGTATTCCCAATTACTCCTTTTTAATTTATTTTCCTTTCTGTATTATTATATATCATCCAAATATAATATATAAACCATGAAATATTAACATAATTGTTATATTTATACTGAAATTTTATTATGTTTATGGGACAAATATTTTTTACCTTTCTCTTAACAATTCGAAAAAAGAAAATGTCGTTTCTTATATGCAGATTAACACCCCCATAAGAGACTTGATATTATTATCATAACCACATCATATGTATGTGTAAAAAAGGTATATTTAATTTATATATATATATATTTTTAATTGTTAATTTTTTAAAATAATAACCAATTCCTACCATATTTACATTCGATGGAAAATGAGAACAAAGCTCATGTGTAGGTGTGGACTACTGCCTCCACAAAGAAAGGTATTTTATTTTTCATATAGAATCTTGTTATTTATAGAAATATATTAATATTTTATTAATAAACTTAAAAAAACTGAAAAATATCATTATACTTCTTTAATAATTATATTATTCTAAATTAATCACTTTATTAACCGTACACACCCATTGATTATAACATGTTCTTGTTTGGGTCAGTCTAACAACCTAGATGAACAAATTTATAAATTTATATCCTAGATGAATAAAAATATAACTACTATATTATTATAAAGAAATAAAAAAAAATATTTTCTAAGATTATGGAAAGTTAATATAAAGATTTTACTAATTATCAAGATACCATACTTCGTATGTTTAAAATTAATGAAGAAAGAACACCACATATTTCATCTCTAAGAACCATAAATAAAATATCATGGAATGAAATTATAACTTTATAAGTAACTACAAAACATCACTTCATGTACCTTAAATAATATATTAATGATTCATATTTTATTATAGAATGACAATCAATGTCAACATTACAAATCATGTGTAAAATAATTAAAACCAAAAACATCTGATGATCAAAATAATATACAACTAACTAGTAAATGTTAAATAAATAATTCTAATTTATGAGTATAAAATGTAATATATATGAATAAGGTTATTAAATAATTTATAGATAGATTTATTTTTTCTATACTATAATTTAGATCACATTCAACTAAGAGAGAAGAAAAGGTAAGGGTGTTTCATCTTAATTTACTATATTTGAGAGAAGTCTTGTTTTATGAACTAAATTGCATTGAAGTGGTGTGTATAATCTTTAATTAATATATAATATAATTAACTATATTTTATTTATGGTAATTTAATATCAATATCAATCCCTCTCTTTCAAGGTGTTTCTATTTAATATTTTCTTAAGAAATAAAAGTTTTTTGAACTCAATTCCCATTATTTGAGTTATAATGATTATTATTGAACATGATTATTATAAGTTGAATTATTTTATCCTATTATTATATAGGATTTCATGTAAATTTTTTATCTATATATAAAATTATTACTCATGAACTCCTTTTTTAAATATTTGTACTTCAATGATTATTTTACACATAAGGTGGTTTTATTGTCTCAAATAATTTTCTAAGCCATAATAATTCTATGTTGACTATGGTTTTACAAGATATTTTTCTTATATTCTATGATTATATTATAATGTATGTACTCTATATTTTTTAGGGAGTTTATTTGATTAATTTACCAAATAATAAACCTTTATGATATTAAGAATAATCCTCATAATCTCTAAATGAGCTCTTCATCTTCTTTATCCATATAATGCCTTCTTTTTAATGTTTCCATTTCTTATTTTGAAATCCAAATATGTTTTATTTCTGGTAATCATCAAAATTTATCTTCACATATTTTTAAATTAATTATTTATCACTCTCTTTATAATATTTCTTTCAATAAAGGAGTTTTCAAAATATTAAAAAGGTTTTCCAATTCATGTTGTAATTTTTGTCTTCTACTACATATTTCCTATAGAGAATCATTATGAACTTTTCAAAACTCTATTATGGATGATTATTTAAAAAAAATGTTTTCAAAACATTTCACTTTTCCCTTTTAAGAAATTATTTTTTGTTTGTGACTCATAAATTCGTTTTCTATAGTTACGGTAAGAACATTTTATAAGAACATTTTTATGATTTGTTTCACAATTATTATAATTCTTCTTTATAAGGATTCTATTACATGTTTTGAAATGGATTTCCAAATGATTTTAATTCTTAATTATTTTAAAAATAAATGGAAATATTTTTATATTATTGATATCTAAAAAATTATTTTTACAAGTAATTATTTATTTTAAATTTTTTTTATAAGAACATGTTTTTAAGAAAAACTGATATTAGTGTTTTTCTTTATTGTCATGGAATTTTTTAAAAACAAATTCAATTTGTATTGTTTTTTTCTGAGATATTATTTTAGATTTAAAGTGTAAATATTAATTTATTTTAACAAGCACAATGTATTATGTTTTAATGAATATAATTTCATGAGGTTTTCAATTAATTCATAAATGGATAATTATTATTCCTTTTCAAAGTAATTTATCCAATAATTTTAAAATGGAATTTTACATATATTTCAATATCTGATAATGTTCATTATAATACACTTGGTATATGTTCTTCTAATAACATATAACTTCTTTCTCTATATTTATTATGAAATTTTCTATGAATTTCTCCATGAAATACAACAATTTTATATGCATTAAATAAGGGATGTTTCAAATATGAATTATTTATTTCATGTAAGAAATATATTTATGGATGATTTATCAATGGTGTCCTATATAACTCTATAATTCATTAGTTACAATTTCATACCTCATGAGATAAATATATTGGTCTTGAAAACGACACAGATTCACTATATTCATAATATTAAGCACATACATGATGAAAATTAGATACATTCACTAGATCAAGCTTGAACATGATGTAGATTAGATATATTCGCAAGACTGAGTGTAAACATGACACATATTATATATATATAGAATATATAGAGTAAACCTGATGAATATTAACAATATTCTTATGATTTAGTGTAAATATGATGCATATTAGCGATGTTCACAAGATTCAGAATAAACACCATGCATATAATCGGTGTTCACAATATGAAGCATGAAATCACTATGGTTAGCTATGTTCTCAATATTACAATCTCATATGTTTATTAATATTCCATATTTATACTTTATATACTTATGTTATTATCTATGGATAATTTTTATTATCTCACACTCTTGTTCCATGTTTCATGTTATTCGATTGAGATTAAATGTTCTTTTGTCATGTCTTTACCTGAACCAAGAAAGTGCCTGAGGCAAAAAATACCCCCAAAATGCCTCCATATTCCAGGAGTGGTTACAAGAAGAAAAGTTATAAATAACTATGGGAGGCCTTTTCCTATGTACATGTATGCACACAAACAATCGTCTCAATGAAAAAATCTCAATGAAAAGTAATATAAGATGAAAAACATATATAAAGTAAACTAAGAATTCATGAACCTATCGACAATACAATTGTATGGTAGTGTAAACATAAAAGTGAAGGGGAAAAAATACATGCCCATCCAGAAATATGTCCCAACTTGACAAAACTAGAAAACTAAATAGGCAAGAGATCTATGATTCTAAATCCCAAGCTATGACCACCATATGAGGTCTAACCACCAAATATCACTATGATACTATAAAGTCACAGTCGGCCTGTCCTTCTATAGCATAAGACATGACAGGTGTAGGAAAAGCCTATGCAGGGGTGAGTATATACATACATAGTAGGACACTCCTAAAACTTAAGGGCAATATATAAGAGATACAATAGGAAGATAATGATAGTAGATAGTGTAAGGTTCAATGAAAGAGTATAGATCAACCCAACTATGAGGGTGAAATTAAGCTCATCCAAGCATAATGGTCTAAACACAATGAGTAGATGAACTAACCATTGAGTCTTCACCACATAGAGCAGGAGAGTAGACTCATCCAACCATGAGTATCTAAATAAAAAAATCACAAGGCATACCCTACATGTCCTCACCTCCCCTTGAATTTTAGTTACCAAATATAAGGTGTTGATATTGAAAAAGAATATATATATATATTATCAATCAAATAAGAGGAAACAAGAAAGTAAGGGGATATCGATCACACAAATCATCCAAGGAAAAAGTGTATCCAATAGTTCTAAAAGTCCAACAATGATTCCAATCATCTCATGCTTCTTCTCAAAAGTAACCCTCAAAGTCAATCCAATACTTTTCACTATTACACACATTAAAGGGGGATAAAAATAAAAGTAGATGACTCGCTCCCATGTTCATTAAGGGCATTCCACTCTTTAAGTATCTGTAGAGGACCTGAACTTGTGCCTATAGATGGATTCCACTATTGTGTCCCAAGGACCCACACCCATGTTAATAGGGGTTCCACTCAGTGAGGTAGAGGACCAAGACAAAGTTTATGGATGTTTCATCTATATAGGTCAAGGATATACAACCAATAATGTTACCAGGGTTCCACTCTGGTCATTGAGGACCTGTACCCTAACTGATAGGGGGTTCCACTCAAAAGGTACCATTAGAGGACATGTTCCCTTGTTAATGGGGATTTACACTATAGTGGTTGAGGAACCATGAACTAGTATGTTAAGGGGGATCACTATGGTCATCAAGGACCAACACCCTACCCATTATGGAGGTTTCACTTAGAATAAGACTCCAGTGATCTTGCCTTCTCACTCACATCATCGGGTGTTGCCTCATCGGGTTCCATTCTCGAAATGTTTTACATCATATCACTACTGGAATTTTACCCTTTTCCAACAGTTTAGAACCATTGGTAATGGCTGAGAAACCATTGGTATATTATATACCAATAGTTTCCCAAACCGTTTCCAAGTAATATGTGGGTATAGTGTTATAACAATAGTTCTATGTAAACTGTTGGATTATGTGTTAAAGTTAGAGATATACCAACGTTTTCAAAAACCATTGGTATATGTTACCTGTATTCCAACAGTTTAGAACCGTTGGTATATAGTGTACAATATAAACCCAAAAACGTTGGTAGAAGTGTATACCAACGGTTATACAAAACTGTTGGTAAAATATACATCATAAGGCTATACGAATGGTTTTGAAAACCATTGGTATACATATGTTGAAGCTCCACAATAGCCAGCTTCCACCTCCAACCTGCAACTAGCCACCTCCAACCTTCAACTCTCCGTACAAGAACACATACAGCCAGAGTGCAAAAGTGTACATGGGATGTTTAAAATTAATCACTAATTTATAATTTTAGAAATTTAAAATTCATTCCTCACTCAAACCAAAACACAAAAGAAAAATCCAGAATCCAATACATCCAGAATCCAATACATCCAGAATTGAAATGAAATAACACCCATAATACCAAAACAAAATTATAATCCAATACATCCATAATCCAATACACATAATAGTATTCAAAATTTAGAATTCATTACCAATACAACCTGAATCCAATACATCCAGAATTCATAAATGTATAATTTAAAAGAAATAACACCCATAACAGTATTCAAAATTTAGAATTCACTCCTCACTAAAACCTCAACACCAATACACACAAGAGAAAAAACCTGCATGTTATAGGAAACACATGGTATGTTTACTCATGGTCTCAGGTTTAATATCTTAAAACCAATAGAAAAACTTGGGTAGAGAGGACAAGGATCATGATACCCATAAGATAGAAATTGGTAGTGGTCATGTGCTTAGACCTAGGATGAGTTGTAGGAAACACATGGGATGTTTATATTCATATCTTGACTATGTATCCCTGTATAAATGGTTCCTGATGTGTTAGTGGGAATCATTGGCTAATCTCTACATATGATTTGGGTTACCAGAATAGCCTATATGTTTTTCGTAGACTTTTCAATTGGAATAATGGGGTTTGTGGCTAATTGTAATTTGGTCTCCTGGGTGTGATGTGAGATGAATCCCCATTTTGGGTAGTGGGTTTGATTATTCAATTATATCTTTGGTATTGGGTTCCCAAAGGGACTTTGGGTTGGTCCTAAACCCCGTTTATTGAGGATGGGATTGGCGTATTAAATGTCATGTGTTTTAGAACAGGGATAGGAGTTCCTCACATGAGAACTGGATTGTGTGAGGTTGGACCATGGATCCATGTGATAAAGTATCTGACACAATCCAAATATGTTTGGTCGGTTTTGCGTATACAGGTTGTTGTTTTCACTTAAAATCTTGACCATTTCAAATAAAAGTGAGACAATTTGAGTGGTACCAACCACACCATACCTTGGATTGAGGCGAGGTTGACATATACACTTTAACAATGACCCATGGATCATTTTCATAAAGTATCAAGATAATATGAATGCATTTGGTCAGTTTTCTATATGCCAGTTGTTGTTTTCACTTAAAATGTTGTCCATTTCAAATAAAAGTGAGACACTTTGAGTGGTACCGGCCACACCGTGCCTCGGATTGAGACAAGGTTGATTCATACACATAAAAATGACATAGGGATCCTTGTGCTAATGTATCAACACAATCAGAATACGTTTGGTCTGTTTTTGGAATGTCTGTTAGTTTTTACTTAAAATAGTGTCTATTTTAAACAAAAGAGAGATACATTGAGTCATACCGGCCACACCGTGCCTTGGATTGAGGCGGGGATGACTCATACACGTAAAAAATGACCAATGAATTGTTTTACTAATGTATAAATACAATCAGAAAGTGTTTGGTCAGTTTTCCATATGCAAGTTATTGTTTTCACTTAATATCTTGTCCACTTCAAAAAAATGTGAGACAATTTGAGTGGTAACAGCCACACGGTACCTTGAATTGAAGAAGGGTTGACTCATTCATGTTTTTAATTACCCATGGATCATTGTACTAAGGTATCAATAGAAACAGAATGTGTTTGGTTGGTTTTCATTATGAATGTTTTTGTTTTCACTTAAAATCCTATCCATTTCAAATAAATGTGAGACAGTTTGAGTGGTACCGGCTACACTGTGCCTTGGATTGAGGCGGAGTTGATTCGTACATGTCACAAATGACCCATGGATCATTTTACTAATTTATAAATAGAATCTGAATGTGTTTGATCAGTTTTCCATATGCCAATTGTTGTTTTCACTTAAAATGTTGTCCAATTCAAATAAAATTGAGACACTTTGAGTGGTACCGGTCAAACCTTATCTCGGATTGAGGCAGGGTCAACTCGTAGATGTAAAAAATGAACCATGGATTCTAGTGCTAAAGTATCAACACAATCTGAATATGATTGGTTAGTTTTCTATATTCCATTTGTTTTTACTTAAAAGGGTGTCCATTTTAAACAAAAGAAAGACACTTCGAGTGATATCGGTCACTCCATAACTTATATTGAGGTGGGGTTGACTCGTACACGTCACATATGACCCATGGATTGTTTTACTAAAGTATAAACACAATCCTAATTCATTTGGTTGGTTTTTCGTATGCCAGTTGTTGATTTCACTTAAAATGTTGTCTTTTTCAAATAAAGGTGAGACACTTTGAGTGGTACCGACCAATATGTGACTCAGATTGAGTCATGTTTGACCTGTACACATCAAAAATAACCCATGGATCCTTTTACTAATGTATCAACACAATCAAAATATATTTGGTTAGTTTTCCATATGTCTTTTGTTTTTACTTAAAACAGAGTCCATTTTAAACAAAAGAGAGACACTTTGAGTGCGATTGTCTCCAAAATCAAGGTAGGTGGTCCTTAACATTTTGTGAATTGTCGTGTTGTTTTATATACACTGAACCACCACTCGCCCAATGTTTGGATGTCGGGTCGAGGGGCTGTCCGGTGTCCATGGAGGAGGGTGGGGGCTATCAGGGGGGGGTCTAGGGGGATGTCCGGGGGCTGTCCGGGGTTCAGGGGGAAGAATGGGGGGTTGTCCAGGGTCCAGGGAGGAGGGGGCTATCCGGGGTCCAGGGAGGAGGGTGGGGGCTGTATGGGGTCGAGAGAGGAGGGTGGGGGCTGTCTGGGGAGCTTTCCGTCATTTAGGGAGGAGGCTGGGGGGGGGGGGGGTTGTCCTGGGTCTAGGGGGAGGGGGGCTGTCCGAGTTTCAGGGAGGAGGGTGGGGTCTGTCCGAGGGTTGTCTTGGGGGATGTCTGGGGGCTGTCTGGGGTCCATGGAGGAGGGTGGGGGGCTATCCAGGGTCCAGGGATGAGGGTGGCGGACTGTCCAGAGTCCAGGGAGGAAGGGGGGATATTCGAGGTCTAGAGAGGTGGGTGGAGGGATGTCTGGGGTCGAGGGAGGAGGGTGGGGGGCTATCTAGGGTCTAGGGAGGAGGGTGTGGGGCTATACAAGGTCCAAGGGGGAGGGGGCTGTCTATGGTCCAGGGAGGAGGGTGGGGGGATGTCCGGGATCCAGGGAGGAGGGTGGGGGTTGTGTGGGGTCTAGGGAAGAGGGTGGGGGTGGGGGGCTCTCTTGGGGGTGTCTGGCGGGCTGTCTGGGGGGTTGTTCGGGGTCCAGGGAGGAAGGTGGGGGCTGTCCAGGGTCCAAGGATGAGGGGGGATGTCCATGGTATAGGGAGGAGGTTGGGGGGCTATCCGGGGGGTTGTCTGGGGTTTTGGGAGGATAGTGGGGGGGGGGGGTTGTTAGAAGGGTAGTATAGGGGATGTCCAGGGGCTGTATGGGGTCCAGGTAGAAGGGTGGTGGGGGGGGTGTACAGGGTTCAAGGAGGAGGGGGGGGGATGTCCGGGTCTAGGGAGGAGGGTGGGGGCTGTCCGGGGGGCTGCCTGGGTGTTTGTTCGGGGGCTGGTCGGGGTCTAGGGAGGAGGGTGGGGGGGGGGGGGGCTATCTGTGGGGTTGTCATGGACACATGGGATGGTATTTAGATATTTTCTAAGAAAATTATCTTAAGGTTAAAAAATAATTTCAATATATCAACTTCTAATCAGACAATCAAATTTCAAAATTCCACTAAAAAATTACAATTTCATTAAAATAGTTAAAAAAATAAAGATAATGTGACCTACCTAATAACACATATATTCAGGCACAACAAATCAATAAACATCAAAGGTCTGTAATATCAGTCAAAAGTGCAACGGATCAATCTGCCTCTCATCAGCATCACTATCATCACCATCATTGTCACCCTCAACCTCATCCTCATCGGCATCCCCATCATTGTCTCTGCCCTCCTCCTCACCCTTGTACTCAGCCTCGGCCTCCTCATTATCCTCCTCCTCCGTCTCGGCCTCCTCCTTGGCCTCCTGCTCCACCTCGGCCTCCTCCTCACCCTCCTCCTCCTCCACCTTGGCCTCCTCCTGGACATCATCTCAACCACCACTAGAACTACCACCTGGTGCACCATATGTATAACACTTCGATGACATATATTCATCACTAGCAGTGCGGGCCTCTGGTGGAAGTGTTGGATGTAAAACTTCCATCAGTTTCATAAATGTAGTGTTTTCCCTAGAAAATTGTTCTACTATCTCTGTGGTAAATTTTTATGCCTGTTTTGCCTGTGCCTTAACCTTTAACAACTCTGTGGAACTACAAATCATACCTGAAAAGGGCCAATACCACATCGAAACTATACTCTCCCCAGGTTGGTAGCGTACTCTACCAGGGTGCTCATCTCCCAACACCTGATGTAAGTGATCGTGTGGACTAAAATTGTCAGGTTCCTAGGAATCAAGGGTCTCTAAAGCAGCCTGTTACAAATATAAATATATTATTAAGATAAAAAATTGGGATTAAAATTTTAAATCTACAAAGTAAAACTTACAATTTTCTGCTGAGTTGCTTCATTAACCGCACTTCCATCTTTCTTCTTTCTACTCGAGATAAAAAGTTTTGATCGAGGAACACATCCTTCTATATTTAATTTATTCCTCTACAATGACATTGAATATACAAAACCATAATTAAAAATAGGATACCAAAAAAATAGTAATTTCATAACTAAAATTATATAACAACTTTACTAATCAGATAAATTATAGAAGAAGCAATAGAATGTTCAAGTCGTAAAGAAAGATTATAAACTGTCATACCGACTATCTCTCATGATCTGGCATCATAGTAAGACCCAATGTGTGGACGTATTTCTTAGCATCATTGTTTTTTTATTTCTTCCAGATTCAACCTAAATAAATTTCAATAATTAGTATTAATTAAAAACATGAAATTTTTTATTTAAATACTTTTAATTTGACTAATAAAATAAATTGGCTGGTCTCCCGATGAGTAATCATCTATAGGTACTATTCTAATAGAAACTATTCCATGACAGGGACTACCTCTAACTTTGTTCCAACTATAGCATGCTAGCCAATGTACAACTAATTCTCATATGCTCTCTAAAGCTCACCTAAATCTTTTAGATGTGCTGGCTGTGCACCCTCACCATCAGGAAAATTAAACTATAGCTGAAACCAAAATGTTAATTCATATAAATAAAAACATTAATATATTTAATTAAATAAAAAATATTTTTTTACCCATATCTCTACCCAGGATTTATCCTTGACTTCATTTGGTAGCTGTCTCCATGAGAGCGGGCTGACAGGAATGATGTCAGAGTGTTTGGCAAGAATTGCAACAAAAACTCTGACATTGCTGTCCAGGTTTTTCAATCATTGGACTATCTTCATTGTAGTCCACCATCAACTGCGTGCAGTGGTTCCACACTGAATGCATGCATGTAAACCCCTTCCCCCGCCTCCTATCAGTTGATTTATTTTGTTATGAAAGAAAAACAAATATTTTTTCAATACACGTTATAATGAAAATAAATAATGGTGTAAAAATTTGTGAGGGTTGTATAAGTATACATGCGGAAGTCCGATCAATGGGCACTGCTAGATCTGTAAAAACTGAAAGAAACACCCTATACAGATGGAGTGGGTCCCAATGTATGCACTGTAAGGAAATACTCTGGTGGAGCAGTAGTCAATGAAGATGGAATATAAAAGCCCAAAGAGAAGGAAGCAGAAGTAAAAAAAGATGACAGGGACGGCTGGACAAATTCTGGATGGGGAGTGAGAATCATCATTGGATATAGTACAGATAGGTGAGGAGGCCCATATGTAAAGGGTGGTGAAAACATGGTAGGGCTAAATATCTCATGTGTCCCTAATGGCACACCAGGATCAGAACATGGGATGGATGATATGTCAGTGGCAGGGGTAGGGTCTAATCGGGTACGCCGACCATATCGTCTTGCTCCTGTACCACCCCCCTTGTACGAACACCCAGTGTACTGGGACCACTACTAGGCAGCTCATCAAATATCTATCACCTAATAGATGGATCATGAAAAACTGTTTAACAAAATTAATCCCATGAAATTATATATTATTTATATAAATATATTTTATATAAAATACTCACTGCAGGCACTAGTGGTGGAATGCCCAGATCAGCCATGCAACCACCGTTGTCCATAATCTATTTTCATTGCCTCTCTTCAAGTGGTTTCATTTTACAGCATTTGAAAACAAATATGGAAGTAAATAGAAAATGATAACTATTGTGTATCGCAAAAAACAAAATAAATGAGAGGGAATAAGGGGATTCATGGATAATTTAACTAACCATTGTTTTAGGTGAGCTTGAACAAATATACAATGAAGTCAATAAATCATACAACATGTAATAAAGAAATTTAATTTTTAGTAGGATAATTATTTACTAAATGTCATCAGTCCATTAAAATCATGGAACATTGATTCTACCAGATTCATAAGTGGTGAAGTAGTTATCAAAATTAAGTAAAAATTTAATTTCTTTAACTCGGTTAGATGATGCAGATTTCAATACATGTTTTACAGAACAATACAAACCGTTATTTTCATTACATGGTAAAATGTTAAAGAGAGGTCTTAGAGTCATACAAATTTTATACAAATCAAAGTTGAAGCATTGAAATCTTCACCAAGTTAGAAATGTTGGTTTCTTAGGTTTAAATACAGTTCAATTCCAAATTACAAAATCCAATTCAAATAAAAATTTCAACCAATAAACATTGAAAATGCACATAACAATCAAATCAGATACAACATATTTGTACTCAATATTAAATCAATTTGAATAGAACCAACCTTAAAAATCCAAATCGATGTAAACCAAAAGAATTAAGAACATGTATGGATGATTCTATATATTTTCCACAACAACTTAAGTTTCACAATCAACTATGACAATTTATCTATTAGTGTTATCAAAATAAAAAAATGTATTGGTTTCAATTAAAGTAGGTACAATGTCAATTCCTTCATCACCATCATCAAAAATATGTCTTGGAATTACTTCAAATATGACACCAAATTCAGGTCGAAGTTGGTATTTGACATAAAAAACTTGTTTAGCCATTGATTCCAATACATATGGTTCTTTAGTAGCAAGAGTGCGAGTCATATTAATTACATGAAATCCACAGTCATCAACAAATGTGCCCTATCTCGTCATCAAATCACACCAATATAATTTCATCATCGTGACTCGTCCATGAGAGTAATAATCCAATGTTACTATTTTTTCAACAACTCTATAATAAGCCACATTTTCAAATCACGGTCTACTATTTGATGCACCGGCATAACAATCTGTTGTGGTTGTAACCATAACACCATAATGTTCTGTTCTCATGTTCTTTTCTTGTTCAGTGACATTAAATTTGTACCAATTGATAACAATTGATTTAGAGTCATGAACCAAAGTATTAGGACCAAAACCCAAATCACTTATTTTGTTAGAGACAGAGTCAGCAGGAAAACTCAATAACTGCAATATAAATGAATATTTAACTTAAATAAATATTTATTTAATTATTTAAATAGTAATATATTTACCTTAAATTTTAACCAAGTAGAAAACTATTTGCAATGAAAATACTCTCTCCTTCTCAAAGATAACGAACGATGCTTTATATTTATCATTATTTTCTGTTCCATGTAGATAAAAAATATGAATATATTAAGAGATTTATATGTAAGATATACATATTCAATTTAGTCACCTGATGTAGTTATCGAAAAAATCATAGTTGAACAAAACTGTACGATATGCCATTTCCCGATCTTCAAGCCTTAATGTGGTCAATGTATATGATCCAGGAATTCCTCCTATTTCAGGAAGTGATGGAAAACTGGGTTCAATTTTCTCATACTATTATTTTTTATTTCTTATTGGTTTGTTCATTCTTTTAGTAATATCAGACAAATACATTGAGCCGAAATCCATACATTCTTTAGCCAAGTAACTGTTCACGATAGAAAGTTCTGGATGATTCATATTTCAGACATAAGACTTTAATGTGTACATATTTCTTTCAGTTGGATACATCCAAATAAAAGAAATAGGTCCTCCGAGAAGGATTTCAGTGGGAATATGGATTGTCATATGCAGCATTCATGTGAAAAATGATGGAGGAAATATTTTCTCCAACTCACACAAAAATTAATGGGGCATGTTTCAACATTTTTTTCAAGAAATACTTGGACAACTTCTTAGCACCAACATCTATAAAAAATGGCACAACCGAATAATAGTCACCCTTAAATTATTGGACAAAAGATGACATATTTCTATTGGAATCTACTCATGCATAAGAACGTGATAATCCTGAGTCTTCAAAGATTTTATCTTCAACTATATTCTATTGACCCATATAGATATGTTGCTTGAATAGCCATCGGGAACTCTAATAGTCTCTAATACTTACAGAATTTTTTTTTGTAGGTGTCATCACGTAATAAGCACACAGAATTTTCCATTTATTTTCACTAATACGCAGAAGATGCAATTCAAGTCTGATGCCCTAATCCACCAAGTCACACCGAGACCGTAAATTATCATTTTTATTTCCCTTAACATTTAGAAGTATTGAAAGTAAAATTTCACATATATTCTTTTCAATGTGAATTACGTCTACGAAATTCAATAACAAATTGATTGACCAATAAGGAAATTCAAAAAATATACTTCTCTTCCTCTAATTGTCACAGGTTTTAGCGGAAACATTATTTCTCTTTCCAGATTTCATTTGACCCTTCCCAAATGAAGAACTGAAATCTTTTAATTCATTAATCACATTAGTTCTAGACATACTCTAATGTGGATCATCGGTCTCTATGGTATTATCAAATCGTTGACGATTATTTCTATATGGATGGTCGGTTGGAAAGAATCGTCGATGTCCCATAAAATGGAAACTATAAAAATGTTTCAGTCTTTTGGATCGTGTATTCTTCATACAAATAGGACATGACAGTTTTCCCTTCATGCTTCATCTAGACATCATTGCATAAGCTGGAAAATCATTGATCATCCACATAAGCGCAACACAAATCTGAAATATGTCTTTCAAATATACATCGTATGTGCGCACACCCACATCCCAAATAAGTTTCAAGTCTTTTATTAATGGTTGCATGTATACATCAATATCAATGCTGGGATTATAAGGTCTATATATGAGTATACTAATGAAAGTGAAAGGTTTTTTCATACACAACCATGGATGATGATTATAAATGTGTATAAAAATTGGCCATGTGCTATGCGAAGTAAGTATATGCCCAAATGGATTAAAACTATCGCATGAAAGACCCAGCCTCACATTACGCACATCAGATGAAAAATCAGGATATTGAACAACAAATATCTACCATGAAAATCCACTAGTAGGGTGAACCAACTCATCATTAGTCTTCTTTCTCTCAGTATCATGCTATCTCATTTTTATTGATATTTCATCAAACATAAAAAGATTCTCGAGTATGAGGATCAATGGAAAGTGCCACATTACTTTCTGTGGCACAGAAGATGGTGTTCTATCAGATTTTTACTTCCAACGGGATGTGCCAAATATTATACTATCATTTGATTCATTGGTTTCCTCCCAGAATAAACTTTAATCTTTTGGGAAAGCATGAATTTTATTTCTTGAAAATATAAGTTCCTCAACTAGCTTCTATACCATATAGTGGTTTGAGGGAATATCTGCATAATCTGGAAGTAAATCCTTCAACAAGGTAATAATTTAATTGATTAATGTATTAGAAATCCCATACATAGTTTTCCCATAAAAAATCGGATTAAAAATTCCAGCCTTTACATTTTATCGGATTTTCGATATACAGGAGTCGTGGCAGCATCATTCAATTTTTTCACCATGAAAACATCACCATTTTTATTAAAAGAACAAATTCTGCTAATATCAAAGTCTTATTGGGTCAGAATCCTTTTTTTTTCAGGATGATGAATAAATGGAAACTGGTCATATAAAAAATTCTCCACTCCAGTCCTCTCATTTGGATCATTAGAAATTTGAGATTTCATTTTCTCCCCATTATGATACCACACATAGTAGTTTGCTTGAAAACTATATTTGGTTATGTGGTAGCTGACTTCTTCATGACTCAAACAAGGGATTTCAACACAATTTGAACATGAGATGTGTATGCGACCACTATCTGAAGCATTGTGAAATGAAAAATCTAAAAAACTCTCCAAATTATTTTAAAAATTGCTTGAGATCCGATCGGTTTCATACATCCAACTTCTATAAATTCTGTAAAAAAATAATTGTTATAAGTCATTTCGTCAAAAGAAATTCAATAAGAATGAAGTTTCATCGAAAATATATTTAAGTAAATGAGAATTTTTCACGAGGGTGGGGGGGGGGGTGTCTACGGGTAATGGCTATGCAGGGGGTGGGCGGGCTGTCCACAGGGGTGGAAGGGCTATCCAGGGGGTCTGGCTCTCTAGGTGGTGGGGGGCCTTCCAGGGGTGGGGGTTGTCAAGGGGGTATGAGATGTCTAGGGGTGGGCGGGCTGTCTAGGGGGGTGGTGGGGGTGGTGAGGCTATCCAGGGGGTACATGGTGTCAAGGGGTGGGCCGACTGTCCACAGGGGTGGGTGGGACGACTGTCCACAAGGGTGGGGGGGGGGGGGCTTCCACAGGGGGAGGGGGTGTCCAGGGGGTGGGCGAGGACGTACACGGGTACAGTGTGGGTGGGACGGCTATCCACGGGGGTGGCATGTCTGTCTAGGGGGTACGGGGTGTCCAGGGGGTGGGCGAGCTTCCCACGTGTGTGGCGGGACTATCCTGGGGGTCGGTGGGTCCGGGGGGGGGGGGGCTTTCTAGGTGGGGGGGGGGGGGGGGGGCTGTCCAGGGGTACAAGGTGTCTAGGACAACCCAACCCCACCCCCCTTAGGCAACCCCCACCCCACCTGGACAGACCACCCCACCCCCTTTGTCAACCAACACCCCCTCCCCCACCTGGACAATCCACCCCCACCCCCTTGGACAACCCACCCCCCTTGACAGCCCACACCCCTTGATAGCCCACACCGCACCCCCACCTCCCTAGACAACCAACACACCTCCCCCACCCGGAAAACCAACCCCGACCCACTTGGACTGCACAACCCCTTGACAACCCACACCCCTCCCCACTTGGATAGCCCACCCACCACCGCCCCTGGAGAACCGACCCCTCCCTGGACACCCCACACCCCTCCCCTACAGCCCCCTGACACCCCCCCTGGATAGGCCACCCCCCACTGGACAACCCCCACTTGGACAACCCATACCCCCTCCCTCACCTGGATACCCCCCCAGGATAACCCACCCCCTCCCTAGAAAGCCCACACCCCCTGCAAAACCCCCCCCCCCCAACCGGACAACCCCCCCAACCTAGACAGCCCACCCCCACCCCCACCTGGACATCCCCCCCACCTGGACAGCCACCCCCCAACATGGACAACCCACCCCTCCCTGGACACCCACACCCCCCTCCCCCACATGGGCACCCACCCTGACCACCTGTACATTCCACACCCCTCCTTGGGGCAGCCCATACCCCCTCCCCCACACCCCTAGAGACCCTACACCCCCATCCAGCCCCCTACCCCCTGGACAACCCACCCCCACCTAGACAACCCCTAACACCTGGACAACCCCCTACCTCCTACAGCCCCCTTAGGGTATTTTCATATAAAATAATTTTATTCATTAAAAAAACCAAACTACCATGCATTATCCATTTCACTAAACAAAAAAAATAAATCCCCACTAAACCTAATTCATAAAACCCCACTAAAAAAACATTAAACAACAAAACACAAACATAAATCAAACCCTTTACCCCACTAGACAAAAAACATAAAACTATCCCTTTACCCCTGCACAGCCCGCCCCCAACCTGTAGACTCCCCTCCCCCCACCAACTTTCCCAGCACCAACCCTCCACCTACACTCCCTACCTGAAAATCCCCATCCCCCACCCTTCCTATACAACCCCCCCACCTGTAAAACCCCCCCACGTCACCCCCAATATACTTCCCCCCACTACACACCCCCACCTATACATCCCCCTTCAGTCATTGCACCCTCTCCCAGCTAAACACCCCCCCTAGCACACCCCCCTCCCCCCATCAACTGCACCCCACCCACTGTACGTCCAACCACCTACACCCCTCACTTTAAATAAATTTATTCACACATGACTGCATAACAAAAACAAAAAACAAATCAAATTGAAATTTTTGGGCAGCATACTTCATGAACCTAAGGTTTAATCCAAAGAAAAATAGAAAACAAAAAAATAGATGAAAAACATTAAACATAAGGTACTACATACATATTTTATGTGTATAACAAAAAAAATTTGTGATTGAAGATGGATCTGGAGGGTGTTTTCTGAGTGAGAGAGGTATTTGGTCTCGAATTTAGCAGTTCAATTGCGTGGATGGGAGATCGGGGTCGCTTGAAATTTAGGAGAAAACTTTCCCAATATTTTAGAAAAAACATTGGTAAAACGAGAATAATTTTTGTATTTCCCAACGGTTTCTTCAAACTGTTGGGAAATACTTCAATAACAAACCGTTGGTAATGGACCCCTATACCAACGGTTCTGTTCAACCATTGGTATAAAAGAGCTGGGAAAACCCAAATTCCCAGTAGTGTATATACAAAGACACAACCAAAAGATCCATTGATTTCTTAGTGAAAACAAACTCAGGATAGGCTAATCCTGGTCCAAAATAAAATCACAATGAAGGAGATGCAGATGCTTGGATTTTACTTAAAAGAGGTCATGGGGTACACAACATGTGAGGGGACCCACATGGCATGTGGTCCCACTCTACCACCTAGTCTTGTCTCTCTCTAGAACACGACACCATCCCATGTAGCAGTATACACCTTGAATGTTGAATAAATGGAATGTATAGGATAACTAGGACTGGGTCATGAGTTGCTCGTCGTGTCCATGTACCGGACCCCATGTACGTGTACTAACCCCCATGTCCATTTACAAGAACCCGTGTCTTTGTATTTGGGTACACAGAGTAATCCTATACATGTACTTACACACAATTTCCCACATGTTTCATCCTCTATATGAGTTACCATCTGGGAAAGGGGTACACGACGTATAAGAGGACTACAAGATGCATCATCCTTAAGATTCCAGAAACCCTAGAAACCACCACTGAGGGAGATATACATTGTGTGTCTATATTTGAATACCGTGTGTAGTCTAGTATTTTTTTTAATCTTAATATCCAATTTTCACACCTAAAATCCACCAATACACTTCGATTTCATCCTCCAATATGCTTGAAAATGGAAGATCTAGCCACGGTTCATGATTTTCACCATCATTTGCTAAGAAATGTCCACTAGTGATGTGTCAGGGTTTCACCATATGCTACGGATGTTTCTTAACATTATCTCCTTATTTTTTGTATCCTAAAACACAAAAATATATATCCAAAACTCAAAATAATTACAAATAAGTGCAATTTTTGTATTGAGAAACTAATATTAATTCAGGAGGTCAGATTATGATTGGTACCACCTATCAATTGTCAAAATGAGACCTCAGGGTCCAATCAGTGATGAAAATAATGAAGAAATGGGGAAAAGAAAAAAAATAATAAATGATCGATGCCAATATATTTTGGAAAATCTATCAAGAATGGGTAACCTAAGGTTAGTAAAAATTTGAAAACAATTTAATTTCTATACACGATCTCATGAAATTGTACAACAGTTGGCACAGATCCAAGAACAAGGATAGATCTTCATAGAAACATAATAAAAGGGTGTAAAAGTAATGAAAATACTTGTCCAAACTTGATTATGGATTTATCATCAATAATGAATGCACCCAACAATGATTTGAGAGGATTTTTTTGGTGTTCAATGTGTGTCGAACTACTCCAATATAGATTTTCATCATCGTCTGATGTGATTTTCCAATGGATGAGATAGAGTGAGATATGAAATTCTCCTAGGTTTTATGTTACTAACCCTGGAGAATTCATCTTGGTGATATTCATATAGAATTATCCATTGTGATAGAATTATTTAATTAATTAATTAAATAATTAATTAATCCCCTTAATGTACCACCAATAAATGAGGAGTCTGGATGCCCCACACTGACTAATTTGATGTCACGCCTGGGATAAATACTGCATTCCAAACTCGACCATGGTCTTGGAATTATGACCTAATATTTTTTTAAGAGTTTTTCCCATTTTATTTTAGAATCTTCCCATGGAAAATATAAAATATATAAAATATTTTAATAAAATTACCGGGCCGGATAATAAAATGTTTTCTCATCTCCCAACTCTGAAAATATATATAGAAATATTTAAGAGTCTTAAAAGGAAAAATAAGGTCTCTACATTATTCCCTCAAAAATTTTCATCCCCAAAAATATAACATAAAGAAATAACTTGGGATACTGATCCCACACTTGGCTCTCCCACTCCCAGTAAATCTCTTACACAATACCATGATGGCAAAACATGCTAACCAATGGGATGGTTCATCCTTGCAGAGTCCTATCCGGCCAATTCTCTATCACCCCTAGGTTCTCCACAAAGGTGGATCTATAATCGATATCTAGCTCTCCCCATTTGACGACATGATTGGGTTCATTCATGTATTGACTCAGGTGCGACACTTGGAATATGTCTTGCACTCGCTCTAGCTATGGGGTTTTGAAAAAGTGGTAAGAAAACTAGACAACCCTTTACATGGTCTTGAATGACCTTATGAACCTTAGGGATATCTTACCTCTCCAAAGAAACCTCTACAATCCTCATCATGGGGGACACTAGAGAAAACATGGTCTCCCTAATTAAACATTATGTTCATATGATAATGATCTGTGTAAGATCTCTATATACTCTGGGTAATCCTCATCCGTTCACGGATAACCAAGACATTTTTTTTCGTCACCTACACTATCTCTAGGACCATAAGAGATGACTCAATGATAACGGTCCAACATAAGTGTAACCTAAATCATCTCCTATACAAGGCCTAAAAAGGTTCCATGGAAATGGTTTAGTGGTAGCTACTATTGTTTGCAAACTATTCCAAGAGAAATTGATCCTCCCAACCCAAAAATAAGTCTAAAACACAAGCCCTCACCATATCCTCCAACACCTAGATAGTGTGCTCACTCTTGCCATCGGTCTAAGGGTGAAATTATGTACTCATCCTCATATGGATCTTGAATTCCACTGGTAGGCCTATTTTCATTCATGATATTTACCACAAATCATGATCAAAGGAAATATTTGAGGTCACCCCATAAAAGAGAATGATATCCTGTACGTAAAACCTCCCAAAACTCTCAACCAAACTCTACTCCTTAATAGATAGTAAGTACAATATATGCACGAGTCATTCAAATATCTCCCATATAGAATCATTGAAATTCATTATGTGTGGATTCCCAATGGAAAATACCATATAAATTTCATCCCATTTCTAATCTGGGATCTTAAGTGGTAGCAACAACCCCATTGGGACTTGGTGCTCAGTCTTCACCTACTGACTGGTCAGGCACTGAGAGACGAACCCAACTTCACTTCATCTCATGCTGGATCACTAAAACTATAGTTGGAGATATTTTTAAAGTATTCCCACACTACAATTTATAGATAGGGTACAAGTGTTGAACTATCATATCACCTCATCCCATAATGTGATTGGAACCACTTCCCAATCCTAGAACAAGATTACATGATTGAATCCTTCAGAATATTCATTTGGTGAGTCACCCATTGATATCTGATCACATATGACCTTGTAGTAGATGTATCCTAGATAGTAATCTCTCATAAACTCGAGAAGAAGAGGACTCAACACCATAAAATTTATAAAATATACACCCTCCTTCTCTACCAAGGTCAATTGTAAGGAGGATAACTACTCCAAATACCCCCACACCAAGTGATCCCAGGAATTTTTCCTAAGGGAATCTTCTACAACGTTTCCCTTCCCTAGAGTATATACTATCTCAAAGTCATAGTCCAATAATAATTCCAACCATCATCACTATCTCAGGTGAAATTATCTCGGTGAAAAGTTTTACTTGAGAATCTAGTGGTCTTAGTAAACCACCAGGTGCTCCCCTAGAAGGTAGTATCTTCACATCCTCATGGAGAAGACTACCGTTGCATGCTCTAGTTCATGAGTCACATATTTCTTCTCAAAAGGTCTCAAATTCCTTGATCCATATGTGATAACTATCTACCAATGAATTAACACATATCCGTGCCTAGCTACCGAGGCATCACAATATAATACAAACTCAACACCTTACCCTTGAAGTCTCAACACTAGATCACTCATTTGCCTCAGCCTCCACTCCTCAAAGGCCCTCAAGGAAAACTTAGACTAGGTAATCTATTTCCATTTCCATGTCAAGGAAGTCAAAGGGGATATTATTCTTTTTATGTATTCTAGAAAACTCATGTAGTACCATGAAAAATCAAGAAATATTCCCCCCTTTTACATGATCTTTGTTAGATTCCATGTCAATATTCATTGGATCCATGGTTAAACCATACTAAAAAAATAAAAACACCAATAAAGTAAACCTCATGAATCCATAACTAGAACTTTTATAGTTTTCCATAAAGATGGTACTCTTGAAGAAAGTCTAGGACTATCATCAAGTGATCCTCATGCTCCTCATCTGATGTAGAGTAGATGAGTATGTCATCAATGAAGACAACAAAAAACATTTCCCAGTAAGGTTGGAAGACCTGGTTCATCAAATTCATAAACAAGGTAGGGGAAATTTTTAACACAAAAATTAATCACTAGGAACTCATAGTGTCCATAGCGACATCATAAATCCAAATTTGGAATATCATCATCGCAAACCCAGAACTAGTGGAAGACAAACCTGAGATCGATCTTCAAGAACCATCTCGTGCCTTGTAGCTGGTCAAAGAGTTCATAAATCCTCAAAAATTGGTACCTTTTCTTTTCCATGACTTGGTTTAGGTGATTATAATCTACAAAAATCCATAGGCTTCTATTCACCTTTTTCAGGAACAATGCTAGAGTTTCCTAGGGCGACACACTGGGTCTAACGAATCCTTTCACCAGAAATTCCTCTAACTACCACCAAAACAATTAGAAGTTGTTAGGGTCCATTCAATATTCCACTGAAGACATTGGAGTGGTGATGAGATGATAGTCAGTGAGAAAATTGATATCTCACCTCAAAAGTAGTCCAAGAACATCCTTGGGGAAAAATTCCATGTAATCATCAACAACTAAGGAATCCAGAAGCCAGATGGGACTACTTCAATATAGGATATACATTCAAAATGATGGATGATGGGATAAAAACTTATAATCAAAGAACCCACCCGCTCTTCCATGATATCCCTCTTGCCTGAAAAGGAGAATCTCTTCCCCTTAGTGCGTAGACATCTGACTTCTCTATGGTGATATTCGATCTAGACTCGAACCACATACAGTCAGCCCTTACCCAAAATGATGTCATAGGGTTCCATCATGATGACCAAAAGGTCCCATGTGAAACTATCTCCACCAAGTGATAGCTCGCACTACATGTAGATAAAAGATACAAATTAAACATTCCCTATATGAACCTCAAGATGAATCTAATTGGTTATCAGATAAACTATGATATCTAGCTATCGAAACCGAAGTATAGAGATAATGGAATGACTGGAACCTGTGTCTACTAATACTAAATCAAGAGTATAAAACACATAGATAATCCCTATTATCCTCTCATGCACTGTGGGATCATATACATCCAAAGCCTGCAATTATCTGTGACCCCCCACTTCTAGATCCCTAAGCCTAATGTGGTCTTCCTGGTGGTTGTGGTGGATGGATATCATATCAGCATCCACCACCCATAGATCCTCCTGCTCCATTGCCATCTTTTCCTCCCAGGGACCATCCTGTTCTCTTCTAGAAGATCCCTAATAACGATGTTTCATTTAACATGGTGGTCCATAAGATATTTGTCTATTTTTATTAGTATGTCAAGTGGGTAAATATCACACCATGTGACCTCACCTATCACATGTAAATAATTTCCCCACTTTGGGATGCCTTGGTACTCTGTGATTCCATTGAAAATATGTATGATCCTAATCTTTGAAATATATCTTGTGCGGAGATCCTAGTACCTGGTATCTATTAACTATTTTAGAGGACTCAACATAGTGGTGCCCACTACCAGCTCCAGCTGTCTAGTATCCCTTTGACAGAAATCTCTTTATCACTAGTGCCTGCTCAGAAACCATTCCATTGCCATTGAAACAAAAGGTCACCACATTTCCTCATATCTATATGTATATTACCTACTCAAAATTTAATTCTCAGAAGTAGCCATACAAGATCATGTCAAGAAAGTACAACATAAGGTCGGTGAACCACATTGCGTACTCAGCCACCATTATCCCTCCATATTTCAAATCTAGAATCTCCTGGATCTGGACTGAGCATAAGAAAGATGGGTATTAATCCTCAAAAAATAAAAGATAGAAGTCAGATCATGAGACTTTTGACTCATCATGCATCTTCATAATGCGGCTATACCAGGTCCCTACTACTCTGTGGAAGAGACTAGCTTACATTGCAACCACCTGATCTATCAGGCCCCAAAAAATCATCAAGATTCAAACTAATGAATCTAGAAAATCCTCTACTTCTTGTGGATCTTTCTCACCATGGAACATCATTTTCCTCTAGTGTTGGAACTCAGAAAGAATGCTAAGATCACTCATGTACTTATCTTTCCCTACTGGAATGATATACTGCTTGAAAGGTGCATGTGATGATACCTACCCACTTGGAGGAAGGAGATTATGGGATGGACCTAGAACTAAGGCCACATCATTCATAAAGTTTTATTCATGAACCGGAACTTCTATTCTAGATAGCTGTTTTGGTGAGGGAATGTAGATATTTAACAAGAGGAACCATGGTCATATGGCAATATAAATATCAAAAAACATTGTGAAGGTGACTCAAGAAGAATAGTTAATGACTCAATCTTTTTTGATGCATATACCATTAATTCCTACAAAAAATGTCTCAACATCCCAAGTCAATAAACCTGTAGTCATGGTCTTGGTGAATGGACATGTTTTCCACCACACTATCAGTAGGTTTCCTAGCCTATGAGCCACACTTGAGATACTGCAACACTATTTCCCTAAAACCAACAAAATACACTTAAGGTGATTAGTCCAAACAACATCCCAACTAATTAAATTACTATGATACGAATTTTTCATGACTCAACCCGAGCTAGGACTCAAGCCGCAACTACCCCAAGCCAGCCACCATTGGCTAGGGGTGATAACAAGCACCAGAGTCATAACTTACTCAAGGAGGCCTTTTTCTATCTACATGTATGAAAACACACATACACTAATTTCATGATTCAAAAGTACAGATAGAAATAATAAAAGATAAAAAAATACTATAGAATAAACCAACAATGCATGAACCTATTGATATTATAAAAGTATGGTATTGTAAAATGAAAATTAATGGGGGGGGGGGGAATCACACCCAACTAGAAATATTTACTAATTCAAATAAACTATAATAGTGAATAGGTGAGAGAGCCCATATTCTGAATCCCAATATACGACCACCATTTGTAGTCCAAGAACCCATAATCCATAATCTACTATGATGCAAAAGTTGACTTGTGCATCATTTTCATATGACATGACATGTGCGAGAAAATCCCATTCAAGGGTAAGTATATACATACCCAGTAAGACACCTCAAATGATGAATGGGGAGGATTAATTGATACAATTTGAAGAGAAAGATGATAGATAACACAATGTACAATTTAAAAATATAGCTCAACCCAACCAAGAGTGTGAAAGTAAGCTTGTCCAAACATAAGGGGCTAAACATGGTGAGTATATGAACTACCTATCAAGTCATAACCACCTATAACAGGAGAGTAGAGTCATGGAACCATGAGATGCTAACCACATAAATCACATGGTATACCATGCAAATTTTTACCTCTCTTAGAAGGAGAGTGACCAAATCCAAGTTGTGGATAAAAAATAATGATATATATATGCTCAGTTAAAGAATACCAAATGAGAGATTAAATAAATCCCCATCTCACTTCTCAACCAAGTAATAAGAGTATCCAATATTTCCCAAAATCCATCAACGATGCCCAACATCACATGCATCTTCTCATAAGTAACTGCCGAAGTCACGCCACACCTCGTCAGTATGCCTCATAGTCGAGGGGACACAAACTTGAAATAGGGGACCCAATCCCTACTCTATCTAGGGGTTCCACTCTATAAGTATTCATAGAGGAAATTCACCCATGCCTATGAAGGGGGGGTACAACTCTAGTGCCACGAGGTCCCACACCCATGATGACAGGGGTTACAATATTTAAGGTAAAGGAACCATTCCCATGCTAATGGGGGATTCCACTCTATAGGTTCCAGACCCATACCCTAGTATGTTTGGGGGTTCCAGTCTGTTTATTGAGAACCCAAAACCTACCCAATACGAGGTTCCACTCATAAGTTATATGTAGAAGATCCCCACCCATGCTGATGGCGTGTTCCACTATAGTGTCCAAGGACCCACACCATAGCATGTTTGAGGGTTTTATTATGGTCATCAAGAACCTGTGCCCTACCCATTAGGGGGTTACACATAGAATAATACTATGGTGATATTGACTACTCACTACCATCCCCAAGAGCTTCCTCATTAGGTTTTATGATTAAAAAATTTCACATTTTACCTCCCAAGTCTCAACCAAGGGAATGAATGAATTCAATGAAGGAAAATACTCCAAAGAGACTACTTGTGGAAAAATATCTGAGGTTAATCAAAATAGATACAAAAGATGGATTTTTTTAAAAGATAATGAGGGGTACACATTGTGTGAGGGGACCCACATAGAGTGTGGTCCTACACCACCCCCTAGCCATGTCCTTGACCACAACACATATTCATCCTATGTAGTGGTACACACAATGTATGTGGAATACATGGTGTGTGCAGGATAACTGAGATCGGGCCATTTCTTGTTCACTATGACCGTGTGATAGACCCCATGTCCATGTATTGACGTCATGTACATGTACACAACTCTATGTCCATATACTCTAGTACATGGTGTGAACTTGGTTGTGTAATTCCTCATAGTTTCTCACTTGTGTGATCCTCCACACTGGTTACCATCCATGAAAGGGGTACATAACCTGTTGGAGGAGTACATGTTGTGTCATCCTTAAGTTTTTTGAAACCCAAGCCATTTCCCTTGAGGTGGCTACACATCACGTTTTTATCATTGAACATCATGTGAAGTTGGGTTTTAACTAAAATATTTAGATTAGATTTCTGTGACATAAATTCTTCTATCTACTTCGATTTTGGCCTCCAATCCACTAAAAAATCGTAGATTTATCTATGGTTCACACAATCCAGCTATCATTTTCTAGAAATCAACCACTGATAAAGCATCAGGGTTTCAACATACATTCCGGCACCCCACTGCCTTTAATTTTTTGATCCCTAAACAGTGATCCAGATATTTAAAAATCACAATAATTCTAGTTTTTTTCTTTGTTTGTCGATCCACTCATTTTAACAAAACAACTACGAATCTAGGGTTCTAATTGGGCTTAGTACCACCTGAAAATTGTCGAACTAGGACCTCAGGGTCCAATTGGTGACATGCACAATGAAATTAGGGGTAAAATAACAAGAATAATGGTTAAATGATTGATGACAAGAGTTCATGTCCAATCAATCAATAATAGAGAACCCGAGGTTAGGAAACTATTTGAAACAGTTTAATTTATGAACATGGAAATATACAATTGTCCAAAAATTGTCATAAATCCAAGAACAATGATGTATATACTAAAAAATTTAATAAAAGATTGTTAAAACACCAAAATACTAGACCTAATGTTATTAATGTTCAATCATCGATGAATAACATGCCCTCTAATGATTTTAAGGGATATATTTCATTCCTTACTTCCCTATTTTCTCTAATATGGAGTTTCATCATCGTTTGGAGTGATTTTCCAAAAAAGGAGGAAGAGGGAGATATTGAATTTTCCCTAGATTTATGTGGCCAACCCTTAATAATTTAGGAACTTGTTGTTAATATATAATTATCCATTTCATTGAATCAAGTTAATTAAATTGATAATTAATTAAATAATCCACTTAACATACCGCCAATGAACGAGGAGTCCAGACACCCCATGATGACCCATTTTCTTTATCACGCCTAGGGTAAAAAAAATGTTTCAAAATCAACTATGGCCTAAGATTTATGATTTCAGGTTCTATTTATGAGTTATACTATTTTCTTTAATAATATATGCATTAAAAATATATAATATATTTAATAAATTTGTAAAATTAATTTCGAGCACAACGGGGCTCAGACTCACACTTGCTCTCTACACCTAGCCCTTGAAATATATATATATATATATATATAAATATTTTAAAGTCTTAAAAGGAAAAAACTATGTCTCCCCATAATTCTCTACTTCATTCTTTTTGTCCCCAAAAAGAAAAACTAAATAAAAAACTCAGGATAATTATCCCACACTAGGATCTCCAATCCCTAAGAACTCTGTTGCACATTCCCTTGCTGTCACAACACACATACATAAGGGATTGTTTTTCGACATAGAGTCAAATCCTGCTAATCCATGATCACCACAGGGTGCTCCAAAAATTTGTCTTTATCCTTGATGTCCATGTCACACTAGTCTATGATGTGCATGGGACCATTCCTGTATCGACTCAGGTAAAACACATGGAAGATGTCGTGCAGTAGTTCCAAATGTGGGGGTACGGGGTGGAATTAAGAAACCTTGCCAACACTCTTCCTGATATCCAAAATCCCAATTAACCTCAGGGATACAATCCTCCCCAGCCAAAATTCTGTAACACTCTATGAGGGGACACTCTTAGAAAATCATGGTCTCTCTACTCGAACTCAAAGGGACTATGTCCACAATTTACATAATATGAATCAATTTACATAAGATGAGGACTATGTCCTCATATGTTAACTTATCACATGGACCTTTTCAAACATCACCTTCACTATATCTTAGCCCACAAGAGATGACTCAATGATCTATATCCAACAAAATGGCGACTTTATGGGTCACCTGTATAGGGCCTCAAAAGGTTCCATGCTCATGGTAGAGTGGTATTTTTTGTTTTATGAAATCTTTACCAAGGGAAAGTGATCATCCCAACACCATCCAAAGACTAACAAACAATCCCATAGCATATCCTCTAACACCTAAATAATTTTCTTGGTCTACCCATTGGTCTAGGGGGAAAGTCTATACTATTCCTTATGTAGTTCCTAAATTCCTCCTACAGACCATTCCATAATCATGATTTGAACTACGTGTCATGATCAGAGACAATCTTTGAGGGAAACACATGAAGGAGAATGATCTACCATATGTAAAACTTCCCCAAACACTCTACCAAATTCTTCCCCTGATATAATGTAAGTGCGCAAACTTCTTGAGTTAGTTTAATATCACACAGATGGTGTTACTGACCTCACTATTCCTGGAAATCTTGTGAAAATGTTCAAGAAAATTTTGTCCGATTTCCACCATGGGATATTAAGGGACTATAAAAAACCTTCCATAACTTTTTTCATAGCCTTCTACGACTTATAGGTGAGGCACTGGGTGAACAAATCAACTACGCTTCATCTCATGCTAGACCAGCATAACTATAGCTGAAGGTATTTGAACATATTCCCCACATAATGATGTAAAAATTGAGTAGAAGTGTGGAACTCTCACATCACCTCCTCCCGCAATGTGTCTAGAACCACTGTCCAACTTTGAATAAGATTACATGATTGAATCCTTCAGAATATACATTTGGGGACACTAAAATGAATATATGATCATGTGTGACCTCTTAGTTGATGTTTTTCAGCTGGGAATATCACACATGCTCGAGAAACAGAGGATTCAACACCCTCGACTATAAAAAATATGTACCCTCTTTTTCTACCAAGGTCAGCTGCAAGGAGTCTAACTACTCCAGAGACTCATGTACTAAGAGATCATGGGACTTCCAACTGAGTAAATATACTATAATGTTCCCTTCCCAATAGTAAATACTATCTTGAAGTCATAGTCCAAAAGGAATTCCAAAAATCATCGCTTTTCAGGTTCAGGTCTCTATGTGTAAAGATGTACCTGAGACTCTGGTGGCGTGTGTAAACCAAAAAGTGCTCCCCCAGATGGTATTGTCTCCTCATCCTTAAGGAGAAGAATACCACAACTAGATCTACTCCATGAGTCACATAGTTCTTCTCATGTGTTCTCAACTGCTCAACCCATATTTGATAATTGTCTTCCACTGTATAAAAAAGAAACTGAGACTAGATCCTAAGGCATCATAATAAACTATGAGATCGATACCTTCCTCTGGTAGTCACAACATTGGAGAACTCATCAACCTCAGTCCCAAATACTCAAAGCCCCTATAAACTATTCAAACTAGGTAAACAACTTTCCTTTCCACGTCAGGGTGGTCGAAGGGTCTGTGATTCTAGATAGGTCTTTCCAAAACCTTATGTAGTATCATGTCAAACCAAGAATGCTCAACATCTATGACATGGTATTAGGTGGATCCCAAGAAAATAATAGGTCAATCCACACTAGATCCATTTCTAAACCATTCTAAGAAATGAAATTCCCTCGAAAGTGAACCTCATTAATCCCGAACTAACACTTTGAGAGTTTTCCATAATGTTTGTGCTCTTTAAAGATGTATATGACCATCCTCAAGTGCTCTGAATGATACTACTATGATATAGAGTAGATGAGTATGTCATTGATGAAGACAACAAAAAATTGTTCTATATATGCTAGGAAGACCTGGTCCATCAAATCTATAAACATAGTGGGAAAAATTTTTACACCAAAGGGAATCACTAGGAACTCATATTGTCCATAGTGGCATCAGAAATCCAAATTTTAAATACCATCCACATGAACCCTCAACTGGAGGTATCAAAATATGGGATTGATCTTCGAGAACCATCTCATTACACACAACTAGTCAAAGAGGTCGTCAATTCTCAGAAATGGGTACATGTTGTTTATTATTTCCTGGTTTAGGTAATAATAATCTATGAAGAGATATAAGATCCCATCTACCTTATTCATGAACAATACTAGAGCTTCTAAGGGGGGAATATTGGGTCAAATAAAACCTTTCTCCTAAAGGTCCTCCAAATTCAACTGCAACTCCCATAGATTGGTAGGTTACATCTGATATGCCATAGAAGATATCAGAGTTATGTTGGGATTAAATTGAATTTAAAACTACATCTCTAGTCTAACAGGTAGTCCTAAAACATCATTGGGGAATACATACATGTAATCCTCCATAACTGAAATAATATATATACCTGATGAACTTACTCCACCGAGGGATATACTCCCTAACTTATGGGTGATGGGATGTAGACTTATGCTTATAATACCCACCTTCCCGACATTGAGATCTGTCTCATTGGAAAAAGATAATATCATCCCATCAGTTCCTAGGAATATCACTTGTTTGTGGTGATAGTTTATCTGGCCTCAAACCATGGAAAACCAATCCATACCCAATATGACTTCATAGGGTTCCATCGTTGTGACTAATAGGTCCCACTTGAACCTTTTTACACTAACCAATATCTCAGAGTGATCAAAGATAAAAGGTACAAAATAAGCATTCCTTGAAGGAAACTCAAGAAAAGCTATTAGGAAAGAGCCTTAACTGGGGGCTCTAGCTCTCACACTAAGATTATATAGATAATGGAATGAATGAAACCTATATCTACTAATACTGAATAAAGAGTATAAAACACATAGATAATACCTCTTATCATATATTGCAATATGGGATCATAAAATTCCATAGAAAGTTGTTATCCATGACCATGACCTCCAGCTCCATGAGCCTGACATGGGCTTCCTAGTGATGGTGGTGGAAGGATATCATAGCGGTGTCCACCACCCATATATCCTACTACACCTTTGTTAGCTTTTCTACTATGGGGATCACCGTATCCATGCCTAAGAGATCCCTGATCATGGTAATACCTCTACTATGAAAGTATATCAACTATCTATCTACACTTATCAACACATTGGGTTGTGTATTCTTATTCAATGTGGCCTATCCAATCACAAGTAAATCACCACCCCTATATTGAATTCCTTGGTCTTCTAAATTACCTCTTACCATGTTCTTGATCCCTATCATGGGAAGGTCTCATACACTAAGATCTTAGTGCCTAGGGTCTACTATCTGCTATAGATGTATCAACTCTTTGGATCCCACTATCACCTCTAGTTATCTAGCATCCCTATGATAGAAATATCTTTGTACCCAATGCTAGCTCCAACACCCTGACATTGGTGGGGATGCACAAGGGCACAATGATGGCTATGATCTCTCTATAGAGTCCCACATGAAACATTAATTCTCAAAAGTTTCCTTTTTAGATCATGTTAAGATAGTTCCAAATAAGGTATGTGAACATCTCTACATACTCAGACACCACCATCCCTCCCAACAACTACTTTAGAAGCTCCTAGTTCTAGACTTAGTACAAACAGGAGGGATAAAACTCCCCATAAAACAGATAATAGAAGTACATCCAAGAGTGTGTCGACTAATCATGCATCTACATATTGAGGCTAGACCAGTGCATATATAATTCATAAAAGAGGCTAGCTACCAATGCAACTACCTAATTCATTAGGGTCAGAACAAGCCTAATGATATGGACCATCTAATCTAGCCAATCCATTATTTCCTGAGGATTTATCTCACTGTGGAACCATAGAATCCTCTGGAATTGGAACTCATGGAGTGCAATAAGAATGTGAGCATTCTCATCCGGCTCTCCTGGAATGATCTACTGCTCTCTAGGTAGAGGTGAAGCTACCTACCCACTTGGAGGAAGGGGATATCATGATGGACCCTAAAATTAGGACTTGTAAATCATCAGATTGTTGTCACAAATCAGAACTAGTATCATAAATGGTTGTCATCATTGAGGAATCTTGAGATTTATCAAGACGTACGAAAGTCAGATGAGAATATATATATATATATATATATATATATCAATAATGATGAGGATCTAACTCAAGAAGGATAGTCAATGAATCATTACGATGTAATGATTATACCATTAATACCTACAATTAATGTCTCATCATACCGAGTGGACAAGTATGTGGTCATATTCCTAGTGTATGGATATTTCTGCCATCACACCATCATTGGGTTCTCTTGATTGAGAGATTCACTCGAGATACATTGACATTGATTCCCTAAACTCAACCACATCCTATTGAGGGGAGTAGTCTGAAAACACTCCGAAGGAATGAACATGCCTTGATACCAACATGTCATGACCCGGCCCAAGCCTGGAATCGATCCAAAACTACCCTAGGTCCTCCTACATATGCCATAGGGTGGTGAAAATCACTGAAGGAATAACTAATTCAGTGAGGTCTTTTCCTAAGTACCTATACACACACAGAGACAACCGTCTCGATGAAAAAGTAATGGGGGAAAGAATAAAATATGAAAACTACTATAAAGTAAACGAATCATGCACAAACCTGTAGACAATACAAAAGTATGACAGTGTGAACTGAAATGTAAATGGGTTAAATACACACCCAAATAGAAATATTCCCTAAACTAACAAATCAAAAAAAATGTAAATAGATGAGAGATCCAAGATCTTGAATTCCAAGATATGAACACCATACGTGGTCTAAGAACCAAGTATCCCTAACCTCCTCTGAATTCATGGTTGACCTTTTCGTTATATGGATAATAAACGACATGTATGGGAAAATACTATATAGGGGTGAGTATAAACAATGCATGAATGAAACTTTTAATACTAAACGGGGACCGGTAAGAGATACAATAGGAAGATAAATACAATAGATAACATAAGGTAAAGTGAAAGAGTATAACACATCCCAAATACAAATGTCAAAGTAATCTCATTCTAATACAAGTGGATAAACATATTTAGTATATGAAATACCCATCCAGTCTTTTCTAACTATATATAAGGAGTATACTTATCCAACTATGAGAATCTAAACAAGGAAACCTAGTAGAATACCCTATAAGTATATGCCTCTCCTGGAAAAATAGTGACCAAATAGATGGCATGGATACAAAATAAGGATATATATATATATTCTTAGTAAAAGAAACCCAAACGAGAGAGTAAGGGGATCTACATCTCACATGTTAGCCCATAAAGATGAATATCCAATAGCTCCAAAATTGAATCAATGATTCCCAACATCTCACGTGTCTACACAAAAGTAACCATCCAAGTCATTCAATACCTCTTCACTGTGCCACACAGTAGAGGGGTGAAAAAATCAATGTAGAAGACCCACACCCAAGGTGTCAGAGGGTTCCACTCTATATGTATGCATACATGACCTGTACCCATGCCATTGGGGGGTTACACTATGGTGTCGTGATGACCCACATCGATGATGATTGGGGGTTCCACTCTGTAAGGTAGATGATATGTTCCCATGCTGATGGGGGGTTCCACTCTATAGGTTGAGGACTTATTCCCTAATATGTTAGGGGGTTCTACTTTGGTCATTGGGGACCCATGCACTACCTGGTAGGGGGTCCACATAGAATATAGAAGTAGAGCACCTTTGCCCATGAATAAGGGGGGTTACACTCTAGTAGTTGAGGAATCATTCCCTAGTATGTTATGGGGGTTCAACTCTAGTAATCGACGACCTATGCCCTACCCATTATAGGGTTATACTAAGAAGAAGCCTATTGTGATCTTGTTTGATCAATGTTGTCATTGGGTATTTCCTTATCAGGAAGCATCCAAAACATTTCACATCGTATCTCCAAATCATCAATTAAGGGAACCATCACATTTTAGGTGGAAAAACACTCAGGATTGGATACTCATAGGCCAAAATATGATTTCAAAAAAAGGATATACATGAGATTTATGTTTCCTCAAAATATGTTAAGAGGTACCTAGCATGTGAGGGGACCCACATTGAGTGTGGTCCCACTCCACCATGTGGACATGTCCCTAGTCGACACATGACTCCATCCCATGTACTAGTACAAACCGTGTAGCTGTACTACACTTCGTGTCTAGGCTAACCTGGACTTGGCCAGATGTTTCTCACCATTTCCATGTACTAGACTTCATGTCCATGTACTTCCCCCTCATGTTCATATAAATGACATTTTTTCCATATACCTACACATGTGTTCCCATCCATGTGATCCTTGACACGAGTTTCCATCCAAGAAAAGGGTATATTTCATGTTAGAGGACTATACAACATTTTATCCTTATGTTATTTGAAACCCTAGCCACCACCTCTTAGGGGGATACATGCCATGTCTTCATCCATGAGTAGGTATTGTATTTAGTTTTTCACTAGAATCTTTAGATACAATTTCCACTCTTGAAATCAATCCATATACTTCGATTTTGCCCTCCAATCCACCCGAAAATGGCTGATGTAGCCGTGGTTCATGCTTGTTGGTTGTCATTTACTGGAAAATGGTCACCGATGAAGTGTATAAGTTTCACTATACTTTTTTCATGATGGAGTACCCCGACACCTTTAATTTTTTATCTCAAATAACTGAAAAATTTTCCACAACTGGAAACAATTCCAGATCTATTCTTGGTTCATTGATCTGTTCCTTTTTCGCAAAACTGCTATGAAGTTGGGGGGGTCTAATTGAGCTCGGTACTACCTGAAAATTTTCAAACTAGGACCTTGGGGTCAAATTAGTGACAATCATGAATAAAATAGGGTAAAATCACAATAACAATAGTTAAATGATCGATTCCAAGCATTATTGGCCAATTAATCAGGAATAGGGAACCCAAGGGTAGGGGAAAAATGAAAACAATTTAATTTATATACATGAATGCATTTAATTTTACAATAATAAGGGAATATAAAAGTATAAGGTAGGATCTTCTAAAATATTTAATAAAAGGTTGTAAAAACACAAAAAATGGAGCGCTACTAGATTGTGGATTGATATTCAATGATTAGCGTGTCTTCCAATGATTTGATAGGATTAATTGTATTTTTTTTGTCCCAATCATCTTTGATTTTATGTTTCATCATCCTCTGATGTGATTCACTGATATAAGAGGAAGAGTAAGCTTTGGAATTCTCCCAGGTTTTACGCAACTAGCCTTGTATAATTCAACATGGAGATTTTCTTATAGAATTATCTGTTGTATAGAAATGATTCAAATAAATAAATAAATAAATAAATAATCCACTTAACATATGACCAATGAGAGATGAGTCTAGATTCCCCGCACTGACCCATTTTGTGTTGTGCCTATGGTAAATACCATTTCCTAGACTACGCTGTAGTCTCATATTTATGATATGAGATTCCTTTTATGTGTTATCCCATTTTCTTTACGAATTGTCATGCATGCAATATAAAATATATTTAATCGCTTTATAAAATTAATTATAGGAACACCGGGACATGAAATTACATGCCATATCAGTGCTGATATCTGAAAACATATATAGATATTTTTTAAAGTCTTATAAGTAAAATAATAGGTCTCTACATATCACGACTTATAGAAAAATATTATTATACCATATTATTTTTAATAATATATTTCCATATTCTCATTTTATCCCTTATTTGTATGATCTAATATAATGACCCATACTTTACATACATTGTTATTACTTCAGAATTTAAGCACACTTACTACAACATATAACAAAACCAATAAAGGACCGTATAGGTATAGAGTCTTTAGAAACTGGGAAACATAAACAACTGGTTCATAAAGCATCTACTTCGCCTCCCATTTATTTCATCATATCTAGAGTCCCTTTTTGGAATATACTACTTAATAACCTTCTTCCTGACATGGGGAAATAAAACATACAAAAGGGTGAGCTCAAATGCTCAGTAAGGGTAATTAAAAGAAATATCAATCACATCATATACATAAGAACATAACTTTTGGAAATCTTAACCTGCAAAAGAGATCATAATATCATAACATGGGATAAATCATAGAAGTGAAATGTAATCCCAATAATCATAACTTAAAACATGAAAATTTGTGGCATACACACATAATCATAGAGAATCATTTCTTATTAGTCGAGACTCATTGCCAATACTATCTTAGTGGACAAAGTCCATTTCTAAACCAAGTTCACTCCTCATTTCAGTCCTGTTTCACTGAACCAGTATAACCTACCATTTCAGCCATGTCTATCTCATGATATATAAAATCTTTACCCAATGAATTGGAGGGAGATATAGGTCCCACCCATCTCATAATGATACCATTCTTATGTGTGCCAAAAAATCAGAAAACCATACATCTTAGCATAACCCATGTAATAAAAATGGGAATCTTAAACATCGTGACATCATATAACAATTCATATAAGATAAAGGAATTCATATAAATATAATTCCATCACAAAATAATCAAATCAATGTAATAATAGGGATAAAAACAGAAACCTTTATTATCTTAGATGGAAAATAATTTTGATAAAACACTTGAACTCCATTCTTGAGGAAAATATCCTTTCTGCTTCAAAAACACTTTTCCTTTCTTAACATGTCGTACAATTCTAAACTAAAATAATTTTATTAAAAATAAACTTGAAAACTTGTAAAGTAAGCTTCTTGGAAATAATGTTTTAAAAATCCATTCATGCCGTATAAGTTAAAAAAAACATTCTTCGTACTTTTGTCGGAAAAGTCAAAAAGTACCTTGTATGAAAAACGACAAAATATTCCTTTCATATCCTTTACTAAAAACTCACCAAAGGGTAAAATTGGATTTAAAAAATTGTAGGTGGATGGAAATAATATTACATATTGAGGAAACATGGATTTGGATGATAAAATACACCCTAGTAAATACTAAAGTATAAACAATCTCGGATAAAAATGAGATTGTGATATTTCCCTTACCTTAGGTCCGATATGCTTTGTACGTGTCCGAACCTCCTGTAATAATGATTTAAATAATGTTATTGACTTATTCCAAAATCATACTTATTTTTATTATATCATATATGTTCATATTCTTAGCTTCTTAGTAGTAATATTTCATTTCTACTTGTTATTCGGGTGTTTATAACTTTTTGTTCTTATGCGTGTTTTGTCGAATAAATTCTTATTCTTCTCTTTAGGTTATAGATACCTCATTTCCAGAATGGTATTAGTGTAATATATATCATATTAATTCATTCAATTCATTTATATAATCATTATGAAATGAAGATCATGTAGAACAAGTCGCATCACATCGTGGAGATGGTATTCCGTACGTACGCACGAGTGATGATATCGTTCCTATGATTGTGGAATTGTATTGGAGTGTATGTATTCTATTTCAGAATTAGTATCACTTTATAATAGTCATATATAGTCATTATTTACACCATTATACCCATCCAAGTGAGGTGGTGGTGGAAAATAGCTTACACCACGGCGTGGAGACGGTATTCCGTACGTACGCACGCGCGGTGATTTCTTTTTTCGTAGGATGGATAGATGGTGAAATAGGGTTGTCTCATAATTATAATAACATATCAGTATATGAGTGATACTGATGTTATTACTTCATAATGAAAAAACTAAATAAGAAGAAGTGGAAGAAGAAATAATGATGAAAGAATCAGTAACAGACATTACCTCTTCTTTGAAGTGCTTCTTTTAGACCTTCTTTTAGGGCACTAAAATTGGTCTTTGAAGAAGACCAGGACCTCTAGGATGTCTCTAGGGAAGTGGAGAAGAGAAATCGTCAGGGGTTGGCCGAGCCTGAAGGCTCAAAGTGGTGTGAGGAAGAGAGTGAGGAGGTGCCCTTTTATAAGGGAGGAGAGGGGCACCTTTGGAATAATTAAAAGTATTATTTTATTATAAAGTCAAGTTCAGTTTTAAATTGCTCAAATTAATTTATTTCGAGGCTAAGGTGGGGATGGGTCGAAATCCTCTCATCCAATAGAATTTAGACAAGTTTGGGTTCCTATTTTAACCTTATCATTAAGTTAAATAATTTTACTTTTACCGTGTCTTCTTGTGTTCTTATACTATAAGATTAATAAACATACTATATCAAGCCAAAAGAACCCCAAGTTGTTTATTATTAATATATATAACCTTATATAAGTCATTTGGCCGAACCTTAGATTTTTAGGAATAAAATAACAATTAATAATATAATATTTGTTTTAAAAACTATTTTATGTCAATTTTGACACTATTTAGTAATTGATTTTTGAGAAAATCATAACAGAATGATAAGTTTGAAAAAAGTTAATTAAATCAATCAAAATATGTCATATTAACCTAGAAAATTAGTGTTATATTTATTTGGGTATTTATAACATCAATTATGTCAATATTTCATTAATAAGATAATTACTGCATCATTGTTGTGTCATAAATAAATTAAATTATTTAAAGTATAAAAATTAAAAATAAAATATCATAATGTAGGATATCTTTTTAGATTTTTAATGAATATTTATAGTCGAATTTATCTTATGTATAACCCCATATTAAAAATGATTTAGTTATTAAACTTTGATTTTAACTATTTTAACCCTTCTTTAAATAAATTAATAATAAATGTCCTAATCTAATCCAAGTGGGCATAAATGGTCATATTTTATTCCTAAGTTTTTTTTGGTCGAATTACACTTTTCCAATAGAATTAGGACATGTGTTAGGGTAATAATAATATCATTTTTCCATTAATTACCCTATTTACTTTTAACCGTGGTAAAAAAGGCAAAAAGTTACTATTCACCAAAAATTATTTTCATCTCATTGAAACACATTTTAGTCCTTGATATTAACCGTGTCTCTCGGATTTTTTAAAATTCCACTCACAAAAGCGGTAAAATTAAGTTTTATGAAAAATTCAGTTTTTTTAACTACCACTTAGTGGTTTCACTATTCATCAAAAATTGAAAGTTTTCAGAAAAATACCAAAATTTCACCCTAAGCTAATTTCGATATTCCGAATCCAAAAATGAAGTCCATTTTGAAAAATAAAATTTATAAAATATCAAAAAGTGGTTATTACTATTCATAACGGATAGTTTTAATAATATTTTAATAGTATATCGTTGTTTAGTGAAACTCGGTATTGCGTACGACGCAAGCTATCGAGGAAGCTCGCGATTTCGTGTAAAGCGAGCCAAGCAAGTGTTGTGTGTAGAAAAAGATTCCTTTGATGATTTATATAACATAAACGTCTCGGGTGTTACATTCTACCCCCCTTAAAATGAATTTCTCCCTCAAAATTCGTTCACTTTGTATCAAACAGATGAGGATACCTCTCCCTCATCAAATCCTCAAGCTCCCATGTAGGTTCTTATAATTGGTGGTTCCTCCATAAAACTTTCACCAATCGAGTGGTCTTGTTTCGTAGGACTTTTTCGCTACAATCCATAATCTTTATCTGTTGTTCTTCATAAGAAAGATCTTGCTCCAGCGGTACAACTTCTGAGCTGAGCACATGTGAAGGATCAGGTATGTACTTTCTCAGGAGAGATACATGGAACACATCGAGAACTTGAGAGAGATTCGGTGGAAGCGCTAATCAGTAAGCTACCTTCCCAACACGATCCAGTATTTTGAATGGACCGATATATCTAGGGCTCAACTTCCCCTTCTTTCCAAATCTCATAACCCTCTTTGAGGGAGATATTCGTAAGAACACTTTATCACCCAATTAGAACTCTAGGTCCTTTCTTCGGTTGTCAGTATAACTTTTCTGTCGACTCTGAGCTGCTCTTATGTGTTGTTGAATAGATCTGACCTTTTCTGCAATTTCATCAATGAGATCAGGTCCTAATAGATTTCTTTACCCAAATTCATCCCAGCAAGTTGGAGTCCTACATTTCTTTCCATAGAGAGCTTCATAAGGAGCCACCTGAATACTGGAGTGAAATATATTATTATAAGAAAATTCCACCAAAGGTAGGTGTTGATCCCAACCACCTTTGAAATCCATAGAGCAAGCTCTCAACATATCTTCTAGAGTTTGAATTGTTCTCTAAGACTGACCATCTGTCTGAGGATGACAAGTAGTGCTGAAACTCAACTCTGTATCCAGAGTATGCTGAAGACTTTTCCAGAACATTGAGGTAAACCTCGGATCCCGATAAGATATAATAAAAATTGGAACTCCATGCAATCTTACCACTTCCTTTACATATATCCTGGCAAGCTGATCCAGAGAGAAATACACTCTAATAGCAATGAAGTGTGCAGATTTTGTAAGACGATCAACTATGACCCAGATAGCATTATTTCCTTTGGATGTTTTAGGAAGTCCTGTGACAAAGCCCATAGTGATGTTTTCCCATTTCCATTCGGGTATGGGTAATCGTTGTAACATCCCCTTAGACTTCTGTCTCTCAGCTTTAACTTGTTGACAAACCAAGCATCGAGAGACATACTCATCAACATCTCTTTTCATGACATCCCACCAGAAGTACTCTTTCAGGTCCCTATACATCTTCGTGCTTCTAGGATGAATAGAGAATGATGAACTATGAGCCTCATCCATCATCTCCTTCTTTAATTCGGGGATGGGAGGAACACAAACCCGATTCCTTAACTTTATTATCCCATCACAATCAAGGTTGAATTCAGGAACATTTCTCACCTTCTTTTGTAACTTGACATCTTCTTTTTGTGCCTCTTTAATCTTCACATGCATAGATGGTTGACCATTAATTTGAGAAAGATACGATTTTCCCCTTTCATTATAATTCCAAGATCCAACCTTTGTAAATCCATAAATATTGGATCTTTTGTGATCTTCATCAAGGATAAACTAGCATGGTCTTGTCGACTTAATGCATTTGCCACCTTGTTTGCTTTCCTAGGGTGGTAATGGATTGAGCAGTCGTAATCCTTAATCAGCTCCAACCATCTTCTTTGGCGCATATTCAGATCCTTTTGTGTGAAAATATACTTTAAAGTTTTAGGATCAGTACAAATGTCACACCTTTCTCAATAAAGGTAATGCCTCCAAATCTTTAATGAAAATATTACCACAGCTAACTCTAAATCATGAGTTGGGTAATTTTTCTCATGTATTTTCAACTATCGTGAGGCATAAGCTATCACCATATCATTTTGCATAAGAACACACCCCAATCCCTTCTTGGATGCATCACTGTAGATCACAAAACATTCTCCACTACAAGGCAGTGTGGGCACAGGTGCATCGGATAACCTTCTTTTTAACTCCTTGAAATTCTCTTCACATTCCTCCGTCCAAACAAACTTAACTCCTTTCTGAGTCAACTTGGTGAGTGGATTAGATAATCATGAAAAATCTTTCACAAAACGTCGAAAATATCTAGCCAAACCAAGAAAACTTCAGATCTCGGTTACTATTTTTGGCCTCGACCATCTTTCGATAACCTTTGTTTTTGCTGGATCCACAAATATCCTCTCTTTTGAGATTATGTGACACAAAAATGCAACTTTTTGAAGCCAAAAATCACACTTGGTAAATTTGGCATTGAGCTTCTCCTTTCTCAGGGTCTTCAATATAATTCTCAAGTGATCTTCATGTTCTTCCTTGCTCTTTGAATAGACAAGAATATCGTCTATAAAGACTACCAAAAACTGATCAAGATAGTATCTAAAGACTCTATTCATTAGATCCATGAAGATAGCAGGGGGATTAGTAAGACCAAATGGCATCACTATAAATTCATAGTGTCCATACCTTGTACAGAAAGCCGTCTTTGGTATATCCTTGCTTTTGACCCTTAATTGATGATACCCTGAACGAAGATCAATTTTGGAAAAGTATTGAGCTCCGCGTAGTTGGTCAAATATGTCATCAATGCGCAGGAGAGGATATTTTTTATTGATAGTGATTTTGTTAAGTTCTCGATAATCAATGCAGAGTCTCATTGATCCATCTTTCTTCTTAACAAACAGAACAGGTGCTGCCGAAGGTGACACACTAGGGCATATGAACCCCTTATCATGATTCTCTTGGAGTTGCTTCTTCAATTCTTGCAACTCAATTGGGGCCATTCTATAAGGTGTCTTTGAAATAGGAAAATCACCCGGTACGAGTTCTGTTGAAAACTCAACTTCACGATTCGGTGGAAGACCCGATAATTCCTCCGGAAGGACATCATCAAACTCCCGTACAATGGGTATATTCTTAATCATGAGTTTCTCACCAACCATTTTAGATAAATAACCTTCATTTAGTGGAATCAATACCCATAAAATTGAAGAAATTTCCACTGGAAGGTTATGTTCCTCCTTGCATCGATAGACGATCATAGATTGATCTGGAATATGAAATGTGAATTCCCTTCAATGTCAATTGATATGAGCTCCATGTAGAGAAAGCCAATCCATGCCAGGAATCACATCAATTTCCACTATAGGAAGGATCACAAGATTTGCAGGAAACACTTTCCCATAAACATCAATAAGAGAAGAATTATAAACTTTTGATGCGACTGTTGTTCCATTAGGTGTTGTCACAGCTAACTCAACATCTAATTGTTGAGGTAATATGGTGATACCCTTAGAAAATTCTTCAGAAATAAAAGAGTGGGTGGATCCAGAATCAAATAAAACATTTTCTACATTAGAGTGGATGGTAAGTGTACCTTTCACCACATCATTATCATACTCCACATCGCTGATAGAAATTTCATGTGACTTTCCTTTGTCTTTAGCCTTAAGAGTTTGTTGACGTCGACCATCATCATCAACCCTTGTATTAGGGCATTTATTGGCATAATGTCCCATGTCCTTGCACTTGAAACATTGAAGTGTAGTAGGTTCATTCTGTGTATCACTTCCTTTGTTTTCATCATTAGACATCTTCTTCCCATCATCGCGACATTCAAATGCCCGATGACCTTCCTTTCCACATTTGAAACATTTACTTTTCCCTTTAAGACAACTCCCTCCATGTTTCTTTCCACACTTTGAGCATAATGGAAAGATCATATTCTTTTCAGTGTGCTCTTTAGATTTTCCTTTGAATTCCATTTTCCTCTTCTTATCAAACCCATATGACTGATGGGTTACTCCAATCTCAATCTCAACATTGAGAGCACATCGAACGATTTCCTCGTAGCTATTAAAGTCCCTTATGGCTATGGCCCTTCGAAGACTTGGTTTTAAGCCACTAAAGAATCGATCGATCTTACTCTCAGGTTGGATAATAATACCAGAAGCGTACCTTGCATGTCTTGTAAAATTTTCTTCATAGGTACCAACAGATTCATCATCCTTTTGCTTCAGTTCAAGAAACTCTTTCTCCATCTTTGTTCGGAGAATATGAGGGAAGTAATTATTGAAAAATATGTTCTTGAACTCGTCCCATTCCATGGACTCAATTTCATCCCTTTGCCTCGTATTCTTAATAAGATTCCACCATTGATCAGAATCACCCTCCAAATGATACACTACTAAGATGACTTTATCATGCTAAGAACATTGAAGAACTGAAAATATCTTTTCAGTAGTACTAATCCATTGTTCAGCAACTAATGGATCAGTAGACCCACTGAATGAAGGTGGACACTGTCTCATGAAAGATTAAACAGAATGTTTCTCCTTCCTTTTCTTGTTTGGAAGTCCTGCATGATTCATATATTGAGAAAGTTGTGTGAGCATGGCTACAAGATTTTTCATTTTAGCTCCCATAACGTTTAGTTGCTCAGGGGGACAATCATTTCATTTCTCGTCGCATTCCGCATTAACACGGTTCCTTCAGGTTCCATCCATTGACTAAAACCAAGAAGAATAGTGTGAGCAACACAAATTATAATAGGAAAACCATATAATGAAGAATAAAATTTCACAATTATGGTCATATCCTAGGTTATTCATGGCCATTTCTAAAACACTAAGATTGTGTTCTATGCTTAGACTTATCCTTAGGGTTCTTACTAAGGCTTTTGCATCCTAGTTTCCAAAGGTTGACTATACCTTTCCACTGATACCAACTATAACGACCCATACTTTACATACATTTTTATTACTTCAGAATTGAAGCACACTTATTACAACATATAACAAAACCATGAAAAGACTGTATATGTATAGAGTCTTTAGAAACTGGGAATCATAAACAAATGGTTCATAAAGCATCTACTTTTCCTCCCATTATTTTCATCATATCTAGAGTCCCTGTTTGGCATATCCTACTTAATAAACTTCTTCCTAACCTTGGGAAATAAAACATACAAAAGGTTGATCTCAAATGCTCAATAAGGGTAAACAAAAGAAATATCAATCACATCATATACATAAGAACATAACTTTTGGAAATATTAACCTACAAAAGAGATCATAATATCATAACATGGGATAAATCATAGAAGTGAAATGTAATCCCAATAATCATAACTTAAAACATGAAACTTTGTGGCATACACACATAATCATAGAGAATCGTTTCTTATTAGTCGAGACTCATTGCCAAGACTATCTTAGTGGACAAAGTCCATTTCTGAACCGAGTTCACTCCTCGTTTCAGTCCTGTTTCACTGAACTGGTATAACATACCATTCCAGCCATGTCTATCTCATGAGATATAAAATCTTTACCCAATGAATTGGAGGGAGATATAGGTCCCACCCATTTCATAATGATACCATTCTTATGTGTGCCACAAAATCAGAAAACCATACATCATAGCATAACCCATGTAATAAAAATGGGAATCTTAAATATCGTGACATCATATAACAATTTATATAAGATAAAGGAATTCATATAAATATAATTCCATCACAACATAATCATATAAATGTAATAATAGGGATAAAAACAGAAACCTTTATTATCTTATATGGAAAATAATTTTGATAAAACACTTGAACTCCATTCTAGAGGAAAATATGCTTTCTAATTCAAAAACACTTTTCCTTTCTTAACATGTCGTACAATTAAAAACTAAAATAATTTGATTAAAAATAAACTTGAAAACATGTAAAGGATGATTCTTGGAAATAATTTTTTAAAAATCCATTCATTCCGTATAAGTTAAAAAAACATTCTTCATACTTTTGTCGGAAAAGTCAAAAAGTACCTCGTACGAAAAATGATAAAAGATTCCTTTCATATCCTTTACTAAAAACTCACCGATGGGTAAAATTGGATTTAAAAAATTGTAGTTGGATGGAAATAATATTAAATATTAGGGAAACATGGATTTGGATGATAAAATACACCACAGTAAATACTAAAGTATAAACAATCTGGGATAAAAATGAGATTGTGATATTTCCCTTACCTTTGGTCCGATATGATTTTTACGTGTCTGAACCTCCTTTAATAATGATTTAAATAATGTTATTGACTTATTCCAGAATCATACTTATTTTTATGATATTATATATGGTCATATTCTTAGCTTCTTAGTAGTAATATTTCATTGCTACTTGTTATTCGGGTGTTTATAACTTTTTGTTCTTATGTGTGTTTTGTCGAATAAATTATTATTCTTTTCTTTAGGTTATATATAACTCATTTCCAGAATGTTATTAGTGTATTATATATCATATTCATTCATTCAATTAATTTATATAATCATTATGAAATGAAGATCATATAGAACGAGTCGCATCACATCGTGGAGATGGTATTCCGTACGTACGCACGAGTGATGATATCGTTCCTATGATCGTGGAATTTTATTGGAGTGTATGTATACTATTTTAGAGTAAGTATCACTTTATAATAGTCATATATAGTCATTATTTACACCATTATACCCATCCAAGTGAGGTGGTGGTGGAAAATAGATTACACCACGACGTGGAGACGGTATTCCGTACGTACGCACGTGCGGTGATTTCTTTTTCCGTAGGATGGATAGATGGTGAAATAGGGTTGTTTAATACTTATAATAACATATAAGTATATGAGTGATACTGATGTTATTACTTCATAATGAAACAACTAATGAAGAAGAAGTGGAAGAAGAAATAAAGATGAAAGAATCGGTAACGGACATTACCTCTTCTTTGAAGTGCTTCTTTGAGACCTTCTTTTAGGGCACTAAAATTGGTCTTTGAAGAAGACCAGGACCTCTAGGATGTCTTTAAGGAAGTGGAGAGGAGAAAGTGGCAGGGTTTGGTCGAGCTTGAAGGATCAAAGTGGTGTGAGGAAGAGAGGGAGGAGGTGCCCTTTTATAAGGGAGGAGAGGGGCACCTTTTGAATAACTAAACATATTATTTTATTATAAAGTCAAGTTCGGATTTAAATAGCTCCAAATTGATTTATTTCGAGGATAAGCTGGGGATGGGTCGAAATCCTTTCATCCAATAGAATTTAGACAAGTTTAGGTTCCTATTGTAACCTTATCATTAAGTTAAATAATTTTACTTTTACAGTGTCTTCTTGTGTTCTTATACTATAAGATTAATATACATACTATATCAAGCCAAACGAACACCAAGTTGTTTATTATTAATATATATAACCTTATATAAGTCATTTGGCCGACCCTTAGATTTTTAGGAATAAAATAACAATAAATAATATAATATTTGTTTTAAAAACTATTTTATGTCAATTTTGACACTATTTAGTAATTCATTTTTGTGAAAATCATAACAGAATGATAAGTTCGAACAAAGTTAATTAAATCAATACTAACATGTCATATTAACCTATAAAATTAGTGTAATTCATAAAAAGTCCTAAATTATATTTATATGGGTATTTATAACATCAATTATGTCAATATTTCATTAATAAGATAATTACTGCATCATTGTTGTGTCAAAAATAAATTAAAATATTTAAAGTCTAAAAATTACAAATAAAATATCATTATGTAGGAAATCTTTTTAGATTTCTAATTAATATTTATAGTCTAATTTATCTTATGTATAACCCCATATTAAAAATGATTTAGTTATTAAACTTTGATTTTAACTATTTTAACCCTTCTTTAAATAAATTAATAATAAATGTCCTAATCTAATACAAATGGGCCTAAATGGTCATATTTTATTCCTAAGTTTGTTTTTGGTCGAATTAAACTTGTCCAATAGAATTAGGACATGTGTTTGGGTAATAATAATATCATTTTTACCCTTAATTACCCTATTTACTTTTAACCGTGGTAAAAAAAGGTAAAAAGTTACTATTCACCAAAAATTATTTTCATCTCATTGACCCACATTTTCGTCCTTGATATTAACCGTGTCTCCTGGATTTTCAAAATTCCACTCACAGAAGCGGTAAAATTAAGTTTTATGAAAAATTCAGTTTTTTTTAACTACCACTTAGTGGTTTCACTATTCATCAAAAATTGAAAGTTTTCAGAAAAATACCAAAATTTCACCCTAGGCTAATTTCGATATTCTGAATTCAAAAATGAAGTCCATTTTGAAAAATAAAATTTATAAAATTTCAAAAAGTGGTTATTACTATTCATAACGAGTAGTTTTAATAATATTTTAATAGTATATCGTTGTTTAGTGAAACTCGGTATTGCGTACGATGAAAGCTATCGAAGAAGCTCGCGATTTCATGTAAATCAAGCCAAGCAAGTGTTGTTTGTAGAAAAAGATTCCTTTGATGATTTATATAACATAAAAGTCTCTGGTGTTACATCTAACCATTGATGTCATGTTGATAAGTTTTCCCTTACTGAACATTTGAGCTCACCACTTTCATATCTTTAAATTACCTAGGTTATGAAGATGAGTGTAACTGATGAGAAGTATAGATGGAAGGCTTGTCTGGTTCAATTATGGAGAAATGTTCATAATTATCATAAAATGAATTTCCAATGTTTTTGATCCTAAAAGACACTAAACCTTATGTTCTTGGTATTGTGTGATTATTTGTGAGATATAATATAAAATACACACTCACAGTTAATACTTTATAAAGTCTAAATAATATACTATATTTTACTATTCATCCATGGGTGAAAAGTAATACTCATTTTCATTTTAATACCCATATAATTTTCATGTCCCATTAACAGTTTAAATGTGAAAGAAATATAACTATCTTAACAATAGATTTAGTAAATCCATGAAGTTTAAAAATCACATTGATATAACATGATCAGAAATTTAAAACACATTTTGAATAAATAATAAGTGTGTTTATTTTATAAGTAGTCCCACTACAAAAAAATGACATCATGATTTAAGAATAATCTAATAAATCCTATCAAAATATATATTGACATGTCTTATGACTTATATATTAGTATAAGTAAATATTTCAAAACATAGGTAATCATTGATGGTCCTACATCAGTTGGAGACATACTAAACATCAAGAAACATACTCATCAATCACTTTCCTCATACCCAACCACAAAAAAACATTCAATATCATGGTACATATTTTTAACCCTAGGATGTACCACCAAAATTGAATGATGAATTATCTTTATAACTTCTTTAATCAAATTAATATGAATGACCATGTATTCCTTAAAATAGAGTGTTATGATTAATTCTATGTTCTAATTATTACTGTCATTAACATAAGTTATAATTTCTCACAATCCTTCACACATTTAGTAATAAAATCGTGACTCTTATAATATTCAATAATCAAGATTCCATATTTAAACTTTAGGTAAATAAACTTTACTCATTGTCATATATCTCTAAATAAAAATCAATTAACATATTCATAAACTACCAAAAATCATCAAATTTCTTAATAACTTTATTTTTCATTTTCTTAATCAAATCATAAACTACATAATTTACATTTAATAGTGAATATGAATGTTTATAATACTTTTTTGAATATTCTTTAATGAAATTCACTAAACTATGTTCATATGAGATTGTGGGAAAATTTACCTCAAATTTTTGTGATTTATACACCACATGAACTTCTAAATTGAGTATCTTGACAACTAGATATGTGTCCACCAACTAAAATCCATCCAAATGATTATCGGGTTCAGTTTCCTCATTAAAAAATATGAATAAAATACAATTTTTGAGAATATTTGAAATTTCCACATAATTTTTGTTTGGAAAACCATTATAATTGATTTAAAAGATTAAATGATTAGTTCAATGATCTCATTGAAAAATTTATCCTATGAATGATTCATAGAATATGAGAAGTTATCAAGCATTATTGGACAATGTTTTAGTGATACAGACATGTGTGAGGGTATAAAAGTGGCATAAGAGGAGTTTTGAGTCATTGTACACAAATATGATGGTAGGTTCATACTCTAGCTTCTAATAGATTTTATGATATGATTGGTTCTATCAATCAAAAATGATGATATAAGATGAATAATTTTATTGAGAAATTATACTAAGTTTTTTGGGGTCACATATGATGGTATTATTAGAATCATATCTATAAAACATCTATTATAGGTTTAAAACCATATATTTAATTTATGTTTAGTGTTTTTTTAGAGGAAGATACTAAAGAAGTCATGGTTAAAGTTTTTCAATGACTAAAAAACACTGATTTTTTAATTTGACATGCATAAAATATGTCTAATTTTTTTAACAGATAATAATATTTAATGTAGACATCCCGAGAATAATGAAATATCATGGATATTTATTAGGTTATTTTTTTATTGTTAGTTAAATTTATCTTGATGTAATTTTAATTCTGTTTTTAAGAAAACTTATCTTTGAATAAATAAACATTACAACCCTTCAATGCATAATAAACCACTAATAACTCAAAATCCTTAATATGATAGATTTTTTTTATTTCAACTAACTTTATCTATAAATAATTAATTTCATTCATTTCAATTTTTCACACCCTAAACACTCTTAAATAATCAGAATATAATTTATATCCATTGCAATGTCCCAGAAAAAAATAATAACTAGAAAAAATTAATTTATTTTTAATTCATTAACTACCTTTTGTAAATTATCTTTCCATAAAAATTTAACTCCTTTTTGAGTCAGATATGTAATTGGTGAATATTACTTTGATAAGTATAGAATAAATATTCATTATTACAAAAAAAACTCAATAAAACTATAAATTTAAATTAAATTATTAAGACTTTCCAATGATATCACAACCATTAATTTATTAGGGTAAACATAATTACCTTTATATAAAACAAAATACACAATAAATATCACCTCTTCAATCTAAAAGATTCATTTACATAACTATTCATAGAGTATATGTTTTTAAAAAATTCATAAAATAAATTTTATATATCATTCATGATTTTAATTTTATCAAAAGTAAATAAAGATATAATTAAATAATACTATCAATATATTATTTAAATAATTTTATATTCTTGATATCATTAAACCCTTAAACATTGATGTTTTATTTGAGATATATAAAGGAACCACAAAAAACTCATAATGTCCATAATGACCTCAATAATCCATATTTGTAATATATTATTCCATTATCTGTACTTGATAATATCTAAATCAATGATTTGTATTAAAAAAATTGAGATCCCATTATCTAGATAAAAAGATTACTCATATGAGGTATGCGATACTTATTCATTAATGTTTCTTGATTTAGATTCTGTTATTTAGTTAATAACTTCAAACCACCATTATCCATTTTAAAAAATAATATTGATTCTTTACAAGGTAGAAATATATGCCTGATAAATCCCTTATACTCCGAAAAAACATCAAGTACCCTAAATTCATTATTTTTATTTGTTATGATATTTGAGAAATTGGATTTTATTTAAATAAGAGATCAATTTAATGTTATACAAACTTTTTTCAAAGTTAATCCTAATTAATACCCTATAAATACATTATAATACCTATTAAATACCACTAGAATTTTATCTTAGCTACATTCATCCATGTATTAAAGAAATTACCAATGTTATGAGGATTATTTTTTCTAATTTCAGGTTCATATGATGGTTTAGTATGGTTATCTTAAGAATAAATGATAACAAGCGTTGTAAAATAATATGATTATTTACCTATTCTACTATGATAGTGATCATTTCAGTCCCTAGGATATTATTATCATTATTTATGAAATGTAATGTTTATGTCCTAAAAAATATGTGAAATAATTACTTGTATAGAATGGGTCTCTATATTTAATTTTAATTAAAAACCTACCTACCTTTTTAAGTGTAGATTTAAACATCCATTCATTTTATAAGGAAGAGGCATAACTTTTGTGTAATTATTTTTATTGAAGAATAAATAAAATAGTTCCCTTAAATAGAGGCATAACTAGTGTGCAAGTCATGTAAAAACATGATTAAAACTATTATATCTCTTTATAGTAAAGTATAATGAAAGATAAAAAGGATGAAACCATAGAATATAAGAAGAAAATAATTATGTATATAGATATTATAGATTTTACTCTTTAACGTGTAAAGTTTCATAATATTCCCAAGAATTACTTTTTTATTATAGGATGTTTGATGGTTCGAGAGTGGTTTCATAAAATTTATAAGTTTTTTTAAATTGTTTTTTAATTTATAAATGTGTTTTAAAATTGTGTGATAGTTATTGGTTTAATATAAAAGAGGTAAAATTTTATTTGGAGTCAATTTGGATGTTTTAAAAATATTATATAATTTTTGAAAACTTTTTTAGAATTTTAGAAGTAATAATGATCCATTTTCAAAATTATTTATAAGTTAGTAAAAATAATAATAAAATTTTTAATTTTTTTTATTTTGTCAAAAATTAGAGTCATGTAAGGATTAGTCCTATTTTTAAATAGTTGGATGAGGGTAATCCTGTTTTTCAATGTGTTTCACAAGGGTAGGTGATATTTTCCTTAAGTTACATAAGAGTAACCTAATATTTTCACTAGTTGCGTAAGTGTAACTCATACCTTTTGTGCACTAGGTAATAATCCTTCCAAGCCCATATAAGGGTACTGATCCACATGAGAGTGAGTTGTGTATGAATTATCCCATGAGAGACTGAGTGGTGTAAGTTTAAAACCATGTAAGGTTGAGTTAGGTAAGGGTCAGTTGATCTTTTCAAAGAGTTCGTAAGGGTGGGTAAGCTTGAACTATCCTAATGAAATCCCTTTTCATAGCATTATGTAATGTAAAGGGAGAATATTAAAATATTATCTAAGGGTAATCTAGATTTACTATTACATGAGTCTTTCTAGGGTGCTACATAAGGGTATAGAAACTTAACCACACACAGACCCCTTGAGTTTCATATAAGTATATGTTTTTATCTAGTTTTTAGATTATCTTTCTCCTTTCAATTTCAGATCACATGAACTCCAATTTCAAATATTTAAAAATAAATAAATCATGGTTTTAATTATTTTGACACATTTTATAATTTATAACTCTTTATGGAATATCTTTGTCGATTTTTAACTATGTTTTGAACCAAAAACACATTGGAAAATTGAATGGGTAATAAAATATGTAATTTTGATGTATTTTCTTAGGTATTTGAGCAGGGATATCTATATGTATTAAAAAGTAGTTTCTTACTCAAGAATGAGTCTCTCTTGTTTCTCTTGTGTTCCAATGACTCAAAACCTTTATGATTCTATTTTTGGAAGTATTCTACAAAAAAGATACGGTTGTTCGTACCTCTAAACCTCAATACAATATCCACTCTCTTATCTATCATTTTGGTGAAACCTAAAAGCTCTTTATTTTCTAGGTTGGGGATCTCAAGACGTATCATTCAATTTTCTCCAAAAATAATGTTGGAATGGTCTCATTATGATTAATATTACTTTTGTGTTCCTATATGATTTTTTGGATGATGTTGATTGATGTGTGTTTATAGTTTATGGGGAATAGGTGGAGGATTTAAAGAACACAAAAAAGTTAATAGAAAATTAATAATGATAAATTAAGCAGGTTGGGAGAGAAATTGAATGGGGAAAGAGGGGTATTTTATGTGTGTATTATGTTTAAAATTTTATTGCATTGTTGATCCATTATAATTGATTTTTAATGCTAAGATTACAACCCTGATGATTTATAGATACTAAATGATGTGTTCGCTACTATTAAAGGACATTACAACCCCAAGAATATATAATTAAGTAAATAGGGAAATAGGAATGGAAAAATATATGTCATAAAATATGAACCACACTAAAAAAATTTATTATAAATATTATTTTATATATTTTTGGATGGTTTGATGTGAAAAGGTGGTGGGATAAATTTTATTTTTATTATGAATTCCCTAAAATTGGCTAAAAATTGTTTAGGAAATGGAAATGGGAATTTTGAATTAGAAAACGAATAAGGAGGTGTGCTTTGGACGAATGGTTTTGGATTGAGTAAACATCATTAAAAATGAATATATGAATTTAGAATGTGACATGGAATGAATAATAGTTGGGTAGGAATAAAAAAATTAGTTGGTAACCAACCATGGATGGAAATGATTAAATGATTTGGAAATAGAATGAAATGCTGCAGGGAAATTTTTGTTTTTTAGCCTCCTTTTTTTAAGGATGTTGGATTTGATGTTGTTTTTATTTATTATTTTATTTGTGGATGGAAATTTTGGAAGAGGTATGGAGAAGAAAAAGTTTCTACGGAACATTCATGGATTATAAGGGCTCATATTGGTTATATATTTTTATGGGATATAATGGATCACAGTGGTTGTAAATATTATAAGGGATAAAATGGATCATAGTGGTTACATATTCTTTTGGGATATATTTTCTTGAAGATTCTAGATACATGTATGGGATTTGATGGACACAATTCAAAATTCTACTAGTGGTGATAATGATGGGAGGATATTAAAGATCATAGTGGGTTTGTGCATGGTATGGGGAGGGAACAAGGTTGATCTTCTATATATTCACGATACCATACAATTTCCTCTGGAATTCTGGATGATCTCATTGATTTATTATTCAAACATTCCAAGTGGTTTTTAACAGGTTTGTTTGTAGAACCGGAAACATCCAATGATTCCATATCCATTTGGACCTACTTTACAAAGGTAGGTGCTCATTAGTAGTGAACTGATGAGACTTTGGAATTTGCATTGGTCGAGAGGATGGGATTTCGGACTCATCACACCTTTTTGAGGAGAATTATTGTCTACTCCGAGACTCTCCTTATAGATTTAAGTTATCTTCGTGAATCCTTATTACTCTACCAAGTATAAAATGAGATTTTCTTTAGATATAAAAATCAATGATTAAATATGTAGTAAATTTAGAGAATATTTTATATGTATTCGAGGTTATTCATCGATAGAGAATCTTTTGTATTTGTTAGAGATTCTTAGTCAATGGTATCTTTCAATACATAAAAGTCTCTTGGTCATTATGATGACCATACTAGTTTTAAATCCACTCAGTTGGGCACTTGAAGTTTATTGTCATTCAGAAGGACATGGATTATTTCAGAGTTGGGATCGTATCCATAGATGGGCTACCTACGTATCCTTTGTTTAGAAAAGGAATCAAAACCCACGTAGTTCGAGTAAGGTAGTGTGATGTTTATGTATGATTGATGGCTCAAAAAAATATGTCATAATTATTTTTACACTCTAAGATCACGTGAGTCATTCTCAGCATGAGAAACTAGAGGTATTGGTAAAACCAGACAATTGTGCCATGAAAGATGCAATCATGAGAAATGATGTGGGGCTTATGTATGTATGACTGCCCAAATAGATGAAGATTATGATTTACTTTGGGGAAGAATTCTTGGAATAGTGACCATAAAGGTATATGTACTTTATAGAGATTTGGATACTCTAATCTTGGGGATTACTCCTAAGGAAGATGCCCAAGTTAGGAGGGGACTTAGGATTGGGTTTTAATCCTGAGAAGGAATGGTTAAGAGAAATTAAGATTGGGGAATAATCCTTAGAAGGAGGCCCAGGTTAAGGGACTTGGGAAATTAAGGGACTTGGGGATTACTCCTAAGGAGGATGCCCATATTTGAGACTGGGGCTTACTCCTGAAAAGGAAGCCCAGGTTAAGAGAATTTGGTTAGGGCTTACTCCTGAGGAAGATGCCCATATTTGGGAACTTGGACTAGGGCTTACTCTTGAAAAGGAGGCCCAGGTTAAGGGAATTATGACTTGGGGCTTACTCCTAAAGAGGATGCCCAATATTAATGAGAATTTAGGGCTTACTCCTAAAGAGGATGTCCAATATTAAGGAGAATTTGGTCTAGGGTTTACTCCTGAAAAGGAGGCCCAGGATAAGGATTCTATAATCTTAAAATGATTACGTTTAAGGAATGAACCCTCTAACTTTAGTGATATAAAGATGTGTAAATCACCAGGTTTTAAGAGATATTCCATAGAATTCCTTTCATATAAGAAATCCAACAAGGAAATCAGGCCATAAATGGCTTTGGAGAGAGTGCTGAAGGATTAATCTTGAAGAGGATAGGTGTATAAACATAGGAGAGGTGAAATAGGAAGGAGGGGAACCCAAAAAGAAGGTGGCGTACAAGTCCTGTGGGGGAACGCAAGTGCTGCATAACCATGAAAGTCCCGGTCGCACAGGTGTACCTACGCGACACATGGGTACTTGTGCGACAGTCAATCCATAGGGTATAACATGGGTGTGACTAGGCTAAAGCCTTTAATACTAACCCTAGAGAATTCAAGAAGAGAGGCACGCAAGTTATTTTGAAGGGGTACAACAGCGCGTAAGTGTGGCCATTTCCCTTAAGGGCTGCCCACCTAGGTGCGCAAGTGTTGATGAGTTTCAACACTTAGGCCTCCCCCCTCTTAAGATCTTCCGATGTAGATAATAAATTACCTTAGAAGTGTTCAGAAGCATTGAAAAGAGACTAGGGTGCCAGGAGCTCAAATCTGAGGTTCTGGAATTTTTCCATCCTTGAAATGGGGGGGCCACAGGGGGTATTTATAGGCTGGAGAAGACCCTGGGCGAATTTCAAAGAAGGCGCGCAAGTCACCTGTGCGACCAATGGGCGGCGCACAAGTATACTTGCTCGAACTTGGTGGAACATGCATGACCCAAGTGAATTTGAATCTTGGTTCATGCCTTTGTCAATTTTTGATGTTTATTTAAAGGATGAATCAATTTGGGTCAGAGGTATTACCCATTACATTTCTTTAGACTCTGTGATAGAAAAGGAGTCTGATCAAAAGTCCCCCCTCAGAGTTAGATCTGAAATAAATGAGGATGTGACTCTGAGGAAAAGAATAAAACTAGGGAACATGTGGCACACAAGTGTTGAGCACGCAGAGGGCGGCACACAAGTGTTGAACCGCGCAGGCGTCGGCGTGCAAGGGTGCGTCCTGGCCTATAAATACATGGTCATTCTCGTGAAAAGCTACCGGATCTCAAATTTCTTGATCTCATCACACACGTTGGTCTCTTCATGCTAGTTACTTGTTTTCTGCAGTTTCTTCACTGTTGCGATGCTGTCAAGGCATTTGGACTTGTACGGTGATACCTGCATGCCAAACACATACACGACACATCCATACTTGCGCGACACATGCATACTTGTGCGCCAACTTTTGGACTTGCGAACCTTAATGACTTTTCCATTTTTTTGAATTTCTTCACAAATTTTATAAAAAATCAACCCATATAAGAGTTAATTTATTCAACCTTTGTGCAGATTCAATGGCTCCCAAGAGAATTGGGATGGCTGATGAACTGGATAACAAGCGAATTGATGATATGATGATCATCATTGGCCATGATTATTATGTTATCTGGGACAGAACTCTCCCAGATTTGGATAATTACATGAAGAAATATCATGTCAATTTCCCACAAAGCATTTATCTGCCTTTATATAGTCATGGTCATCTGCAAGGAGTCAATGTTCCAGAGACAAAGAACAATACTCCTGAGATGCAGCCACACTACTATCCCTCTATTTCGGTTATGATTTGCATTAAGAGCAGCAACAATGGTGAGGAATTTCAAAATTTTCCTTCATGCCATTTCCTTGCAGATAATAGAATGGAAAACCATGGGTTGATATGTTTTCCGCTGCTGGTTGATGGAGAGAAGACTATCCTGAAATTAAAACAATACCTGAAAAGAGTACACTCTCCAAATGTCTCTTTACTTCCAATGCTCCATTCTCAAATCCATGTATCCATCTTCTATGTCTCTTGGATGGAAACAGAGTCAATATCTGATTAGGAGAAAATTATCTCAAACCGCACTCTAGAACATTATTTCACAATTGTTCCAAGAACAGCTGGTATCAATGCATCTCTTATTGTATCCAATTGAATGAATGAATTCCAGGTGGTTGCTGATAAATCTCAGGATTCCGTAAATCAAATGACGAGTTATGTTGAAAGCCTCTTGTAATTATTGAAAAAGAGAAGAGACTCTAATCTGTGGATGTCCTTCTAACTTTAGTGCATCAATGAAAAAAAATTACATTTTCAATCATTTGTGCATACCTTTTCCTACTGCCCGCTTTCAAATTTTTACCTAATCCAATGGGCCTAGTAAGCATTGTTTGATTTTTCCTATGATTATTATAAATAACCCTACAAACTTTGAATCTTTTAATTTCTCAATATTACCTAAATCATATGAAAATGTATGTTTAGTGACCTGGGAATTGACTTTTATTCAGAGTTCCCTTGTCTTTTGTGGGAAGTTTTAAGTCATGCACATCGGACATAAAAAGGCTAATGATTAAGGTCGAAATACCTTTGACCGAATGGGTTAAAATTGACTCAATTCCTTGAAAACTTATCTGAAAACATTTTACCACACTCAAGTATGAAGGAAAACATGTAAACTATGACTTAAGAATTTTTGAATCTGAAGAATGATACAAAAAATGGCTAAAAGGCATTAGAAGAAGTAGTTCACAATAATGAAGTTACCATTATTTAACAAACCCGTTAGGGGGTTGAATTATGCAGGGCCACCTAAGGGTATTGGGTATATAGTCAAATAATAATATCTTTTGGCTGAAAAGTCTGTTATATAGACTGTTTATGCAAGGCCTCCTAAGAGAATGTGGTGCATAGTCAGACAAAAGAATTCTCAGAAATTTACTTTTATACTGATAAAAAGCCAGTGGAAGTTAATGGAGATTCAGATTTTCCAAAGCATAGAGTTTGCTGTATGGAGAGAGGTACTTGAATATGGATAATATATTTCCATGAAAGATCGTCTAATAACTGGATGAATGTCACTCCTACGAAGGTTTGACCCAAATGTAGGGAAGAGAAATATAAACCATAGACATGAAAACTTTCAGATCATGAAAAAGAACATGGGGAAAATATATTAAGGATGGCTATTTTTTTGCAGATCCTTTACATAATGTTGATAAGACCAATATGGACAAAATATGTTTTCTTCTCGAGAATGAAGTTACCATTTATTAACAAACCCGTTAGGTGGTTGAATTACACAGGGTTTCCTAAGGGCATTGGCTGCATAGTCAAATAATAATATCTTTTGGATGACAAGTCTGTTATGTAGACTATTTATGCAAGGCCACCTAAGGACACGTGCTACATATTCAGGCAAAAGAACTCTCAGAAATTGGAAATTTTATGACTAGAAGACAAGAAAATGGTTATGAAGATATGGATGTATTTAAGACTAGGATTATGACACATAAAAATGGGTATTGTCCACTATATGTAGAGATATACAGATCAATGCTAACCATAATCATGTTGTGGCTGGTTCCTGAATTGAAATATTGGACTTCACTACGTATCCCATAAGGATTGGAATCAAGCCGTATGTAGTTATTGAAATATAGTTTAACTTCATGTGGGATGAAAGTATGAGAGATCTTAGTTTAGGGTCATAGATCTCGGACCATAATAATGAATACACAATGAGTTTTTTCATAGGGACTTTTCAGTGAGGAGACTGAAAGTGGAATTTGGGGTTAGGACCAAAGACTTGGGGCTAGATTCGAGGGATGCATGAACATTCCTATGTAACCCATAAAGATGGGAATCAATCCCACGTAGTTTTAGAAATACCCTCTGTACATATTTGGTTTGTACATGTGAAGGGTGGAAGGGGACTTTAGTGCAATGATGGTTTGACCCAATATAAACGGTTCCAGCATTACCATGTATACACATATTCTTTTAAATATAACATGATTGGATATCAATGTAAATAATTATTTACTCTCAGTTGAGGTTATCAAAGAATGTTGTATTTTACTATCATACATGACAAATGGTGCTGTACAGTTTAACTTCATGTGGCAAGGACAAAGGTGAACCAATGTGAAGAGATTGGTTTTGAGCTTGAACCTCGGGAGGCTGCCTACGTACCCAGCCTATAAAGCAAGGATCAAAGTCCGCGTAATTCAATTTTAGAATGAATTAGTGATCAAGTTGTTCTCGGGGACAATGAACTAAAAATGGTGTTGGTACTTACACATGGTTAGCGGCCTAGAGAGGGTGTTATGGTTGAAGTTTACTCTAAGCTCAAGTGAGTCATACTCGGTGTGAGAAACAAGAGTTAGATACAACCTTAACGATGCACAATTTAAAGTCATGTAGGACATATGAAGGGACTATGCAGTTTAAAGTCTTGCAGTTAGAACTATTTGTGTTGCACATTTTAGTGTCATGTAGCAGGGACAAAATACAGTTTAATGTCATGTTGGACAAAAAAGGGGGACAGTGCAGTTTAATGTCATGGAGTAAGGAAAAAAGAGGACACAGTTTAATGTCATGTTGGACATATTAGAGACTCTTTCACAGTTTAACGTCATGTTGGAAAAAAGTGACGATACAGTTTAGCGTCATGTTGGACGATGGTGCGAATAGTTTACGGTCATATGCATGGACCATTGCTGTATAGTTTAACTTCATATAGGACGATGAAAGGGACACAATTTAACGTCATGTTGGACATAAGTTCCAATAGTTTAAAGTCGTATACATGGACCCTTGGTTATGCAGTTTAACGTCTTTCTAGACATAAGGGACTTCTGTACAGTTTAGCATCATGTAGTTAGGATGTCACAGTTTAACATCATGTTGGACGTAAGTGTCAATAGTTTAAAGTCATATGCATGGAACCTTGGTGTATTTTGTGTTCATACAAAATATTTCTTCAGAAATATGGGATTTTTTGTAGTAGTGATGAGTTCTCCATCCATTGAGATTAAATAATAAGCTCCATTGGAGTAGATATTATGTATTAAATAAGGTCCTTCCCATTTTGGATCAAGATTGGGAGGTTTCTTTCTTGGTATCATTGGAGTTCTGAGAACTAAAACCAATTCTTCCTAAATGAATGAACGAAGATGAACTTTTTTGTTGAAAGCTCATGCTATTCAATTCTGGTAGACTTCCAAGTGGTGCAGGGTGCATAATCTTTTCTCATCTAACTGTTACAATTCAGCTAGTCGCTTTTGAGATTGTTCATCTGTAAATGACTGATCACAAATGGCTACTCTGAGCGAAGGTAAATGAACTTCAATGAGAAAGACTACTTCCGTTCCATATACCAATGAATACGGATTTGACCACGTTGCAGTGCAGGGGGTGGTTCAATAAGCCCATAAATCATGAAAGAGTTTATCAGGCCATGATTTATTATCTTTATCCACCACCATTTGCAGTATGTTTGACAGAGTCTTCTTGAAGGCTTCTATCTGGCCATTGGCCCCTGCATGATGCCGAGATGAATGCTTGGATTTGATGTTGTATTCTTGATACAACTTCCTCACCTCAGATAAACATAAGTTGGTGCCATTTTCCATCAATTTGGTATTAAGGACACCAAATCTGGTAATGATGTTAGACTTGATGAAGCTAACAATGCATTTAGAACTGACTTCTTTTAGGGGTATTTCCTCTGCCCATTTGGAAAATAAGTCAGTAGCTGTAATAATGTACTTAAACAGCTTGTATTTAGCCAAAGGATAAGGTCCCACTACATCCATTCCCCATGTGGAAAATGGCCACGAGTATTTAGTTGTGTGAAGAAACTCTGGGGGTTGATGAATGAAGTTGGAATGTACTTGGAAAGAATGACACTTATTTGTGAAATCAACAAAATCTTGTATCATTAAAGGCCAAAAATATCCATGCCTTCAAATTTGATCAGATAGTCTATGTCCAGACAGGTGGGCACCACAGACTCTTGCAGGCACTTCTTTCATGACAACCATTCTCTCTTCACCATCAATGCATCTGAAGAGAACTCCCTCAAAACGACACTTGTAGAGAATTTCTCTTGGTGATCTGGGCTATCAAAAAGTGTGAAATTGACCACATGTCTCCAGACTTGTTCTTTCACAGCTCTATCAGGAGGAAGTGTTCCATTTTGAAGGTATTCCCTGAAAGGTGTCATCCATCCTGTAGTATGACCATATGGTTAAGAGATGGGGATAATTTCATTGATTCCCTCTATTCTGGTTTGAACATAAGTTGAAATTGTACGACGGTGGGCAATACTGATGGTTGTCTCGTCCCGATTTTGTTCTTCCAGAGCTGTGGCTATATTAACCAGTCCATCAGCTTGGGCATTTTGTGACCCTGGGACATAAGAAAATGTCAGCTTCGAAGAGAACTCCTCCATTAACTCTCTGACGTAATCATACAAAGGGATTAGTTCTTCTTTTTTGATTCTATAATCCCCATTGACTTGTTTTATTACCAGGTCTGAATCACCTTTCACCTTTAAGTGACTTACTTGAGATTGAAGCGCCAACTCCAATCCTGAAATAAGAGCTCGGTATTCTGCTTCATTGTTTGTACCACCTCCCAATAATGAGAAAGATTAAGGTGACACTGACTTTTCTGAAGAAATGAGCACAATTCCTAATCCATATTTGTTGAATTTAGGATTCTCCATTTTCCTCGCTGTTGGACTTCTGGAACCACCATCAAAGTACATTTCCCATTGTTTGAAGACTTTCTTGAATAGAGAATACTTCCTCATCGGGGAGTTCAATATCTAAAGATGTGTATTCCACTGAAGGGTATTCAGCAAGGGAATCAGCCAGATTTTAGCCCTTTATTTCCTTCTAAGACACAAACTGAATGTCAAATTGCTACAAAATAACAGCCCACCTTGCCAAACGTCCTGTAAGCATTGGACAACTAGGGATGAATTTGATCGGGTTATTATAAGATACCAATTGGACCTCGTGATGTTGCAGGTACTGTATCAACTTCCGAATTTCAAATATTAATGTTAGGCAGGACTTCTCAATATTTGAATATCGGGTTTCTGCTTTAAGCATAGTCCGACTGAGATAGTAGAGGCTGTTTTCGTTCCTAACATCATTCTTCTAAGCAAGAAAGGCACCCAATGATAGCTCTAAAGCTTTCACATATAGGATAAATGGTCTTCCTTCAATAGGTGGCATTAACACTACTGGACTCAAGAGATAATTTTTAAGAATATCGAATGCTTCTTGAAATTCATCAGTCCACTTGTAAGTGACATCCTTCTTCATCAATTTGGTGAAGGGTAATCTTTTGCCTGCCAAATTGGCGATGAAACACTGAATATAGGCTAAGTGTCCTTGAAGTCATCTCAATTCTTTCAAAATTTGAGGAGGTTACATACCAAGTATTGACTTTATCTTCTCAGGATCGACCTTGATACCACGATGGCGTATAACAAAGCTAAGAAATTTCCCTAAAGTTACCCCAAAAGCACATTTTAAGGGGTTCATCTGCAAATTATGTTGTCGAAGTTTGTGGAATATGATTTCCAAATCAGCCGAGTGATTAGAAAATTGTTTCGATTTAACCACAAAATCATCCACGTAACATTCAACAAACTTCCCTAAAAAGGGTTTGAAGATACGATGCATGGGACGCTGATATGTTGCGCATGCATTCTTTAGGCCAAAGGGAATTACCCGATAGAAAAATACACCCTGAGGGGATCTGAAGGCTATAGATTTTTAATCTTCTGGATCCATTCAGATTTGATTATACCTAGAGTATCCATCCATAAAGGAGAGTGCTTCATAGCTAGTTGTTGCATCAATTAATAGTTCTGTAACCAGAACTGGAAAATCATCCTTAGGACAATGCCGATTAAGATATCTAAAATCAATTAAAACTCTAATTTTCCCATTCTTCTTTTTCACTGGGAAAATATTATCCAACCACTTGGGATATTGAACTTCTCTGATGAAGTTATCATTGATAGCTTATCCACTTCAGCCTCAATTTTGGAAGCATAGGTTGTGTGTGTTCATCTAGCAACTTGTTTGAATCCTCGATGTTCTTCTGGAAAACCCAAACGATGAGTGGCAACATCAGGATCAAGCCCTTGCATCTCTGTATAGTTCCAAGAAAATATATCTCGATTTTTCTTTAGAAAGGAAATATACATCTCTTTCTCTTCAAGAGTTATATCCGCACTAATTAAAATGGGGTGTGGATCTTCTTTTGTACCCAGATTTATTTCTATGAGTTCATCCATGGTGGTAGAGATACCCTCTTCAAATACTGGAGGAGCATCCCTGAGATCTTCCTCTTCTTATTCAATATGTGTTATTTCTTCTGTTTCTACTTGCATAGTAGATGATGAAGCAGGATTTTCATGATCAGAAGAGACGCTAAAAGTTTCACATCTTGAAGAAGAATCTTCCATTTCTAACCCAATTGATGATGAAGGGTATTCCTTGGGTAATAAATAGGAGATGATGGATTGAGAATCGACATCATCGTTCACCTCTAACATTGCTATAACTTTTTATGGCCTGGTTGGCGAAGTATAGACTTGCTGGATTTCATCAGATGAAATAAAGACATCTTCATTTGAGATTTCATCATTGCTTGGTGAATCACCACTTTCTCCCATGCTATCTGGCTTGATTGTCGTGATTAAAATTATGGAGGTTTCCATAAGAGTATTTTGATTTGGATCTATCCTGTCAATTTGACTGATAGGAAAAACATAATATGCACTCACATGTGCTAATGGGTTTACTGGAATCTTTTCCAAACCATATGGAGCATTAACTTTGGTAATCCCCTTTGTTGGGGATTCCTCCTTTCCCTTCATGTGGTAGAATTACTTCTCAATGTATTGAGATTCACATGTCTTGAACTGAGCCTTATCACCATACAATATCCCAACATGACCATCAAAACAATATTTGAGACATTTATGTTATGATGAAGGGATAACCACATGTTGATGTAGTCAGGGTCTTCCAAGAAAGATGTTTAAGGCTGAGTCTTGATCAACAACCATGAAGTATGAATTAGATACAAGATCTCCAAACTGATTTCTGAGTGTAATCTCGCCCAGTGGTTCCTGTTCATTTTTATCATATCCTTGTAACATCATAGTAAAAGGAGATAAATCAGATTCAGTGAGGCCTAATCGACAAAGCGTACGAATTGGAATGAGGTTGACTCCTGAACCATTATCAATGAAATATCTTTGGATGTCTACACCATTGACATTTCCAGATAAATACAAAGGTATAATATGTCCATGCAAGACATCATCTTCATCTTTATCTATGAAAGATATCACTACATGGAATTCTGTAAGATTATTCTCTACATGGTAGGCTTCAGCTGCAGTAATTTCAGTTTCAAACTCTTGAGGACTTAAAAAAGCCTCAATGCGTGCCTCCCTAAGATCCTTTGATAAATTCAAGTCATCCAAAATTGATAAACTGGCTGGTACTTAGGCCAAGTGTTTTAATACATCATACTTTTGATCTAAAGGTCTGTGTTTCCCAACAGGAACATGTGGTTTTTCCGGTTCCTTGGAAGTTGATGCTTTGGAAGTTGATACATCTTGTACCGGGATAGGAGTTGATAATACTCATGGATTTGGAATATTAGACCGATTAGGTCTATTTACTTGCTGAGAAGAAGAAGGTGGAACCTCCAACCGATCTTCCAGAATAACTGTACCAGGACTAAATCTTCCTTGTGTGGATGAACTCGCTTGTTCTTTTTGAGCTCGTTGAAGGGCTCTACCACGAGTTTCTACCGCATACACAGTTCTAGCAGGGGTAGAATTGGAATAGTGTCCTTTGAAAGATCCATGTCTTCCCCTGTATCCTGAGCCTCTAGAACATCCTATGATTCCTCTGTTTGATACAGGGAACCCGGGTTCATCGAGTTCCAAACTATGACTTGCATATGGATCTGTTAATTGAATCATATTAATAGAACCTAATATTAACTCTTCATCCAATGAAGACTCTTCCTGATTATCCTGTTTAGGATGTGCCATTTGGTGGGGTGGTTCTTGTGGCTTCGAAGTAGATGGCATAAAATATGCCAAAGTCAAGGATGACTTAGGCTTTGAAACATACTCATGTTCTTCTGATTCTTCTTCTTTCTTTGAATTATTTCATTTCATTGAGGATTTTACCTCTAATGAAGAAGGTTTTTCTACGACATTCATGGAAGAAGACACAATTGATTTCTTCAATTATGTTCTCGAAATATAATGAGTTTAGTTGATTTCCTTTCTGACCATCCAATCATCATACTTTTGTGCATTTTTGTTCTTGATTTCTTACCACTCGCCTTCCTCCTCTGGATCTGTAGCAGTAATACATGATACCTAAGCTAAATAACCATTCAGTTTGAATTGACACAAGTTGACCATTTTTTGCAGGAGGTTCTTAAAAACAAAACACTCTAGAATGGGATGCCCCAACATTTGATGAAATGGTCAATAGTTGAGATGATCTTCATATCCTTCCTTGTTTGGCCTCTTGGGCCTTGGCAATTGAACCAAATTATTTTCTAGAGACTAAATGAAGTAACCAAGAACATGTTCATTTAGAAAAGAGTAAACTTTTCTTTTTTAGATCCTAAAATTATATCCATATATGATCTCTTTGATCATCATGAAAAAACGGCCTCTGTTGTTGGCGCTCAGGAGGTGGAGCCCTTCGAGAAGATGAAGGTTTTGAAGTAGAAGCAGGTACAGGTGCTTGTTTAAGCATAACTATAGTTGTCTCTGCTTTAACCATTCTCCTTCCTGGAGCTGATGGAATTACATGAGATTTATCCTTAGTCGTTATAAGAGAATCTTCAATCTATTGAGTGATTGAAGTAATGTCTCGAAACCCTCCTGTGTATTTCACAGGGATCAGTGGCGTGCACAACTCATCATGTAAATTTTCCACACAGATTGTGAACAATTTCTCTTGAGGGAGTGCTAAGCTTTGGGAATATGTTAATCCCTTCTAGAGAGCAATGAAATCTTAGACCCTTTCATTCTCCCTTTGCATACAGTTTTTATGATCAAAAGCTGTTGTCTTTGGAAATGTTGAGCTGAACTGAAGAAGGAATTTTTGACGAAGATCCTCCCATCCGGTAATTGACAGGGATTGAAAGCTTGTGTAACAAACAAAACAAGGTCCTTGTAATGACTGTAGAAAACACTAGATATTAACTGCTTCTTTTTGCTGAAGGGTTCCCATCATAGGATAACAATAAGAAACAAAATGTGTTAAGTGTTTCTCTGGGTCTCCTGAACCATTAAAGATTGGGAATTTGGTACTTGCAACATTTGACGGGGGAGGAATTTCCTCAACCCAATCAAGATAAGATCTCTTTTCTGGTTGAATTTGAGCACGCTTTCCCCTCATAGCTTCCAAACGAGTTGTTGATGACTCAATATTAGTTATTAAATTTTGAGAAACATCTTGTTGGGATTGGACCTAAACAGGTGCAATGACTGGAGATGGTACAGATGTGGTGGCTGATACTGCAACTGATGGTAGCACCGCAAATTGTTGTTGCACTTGACCCGTATGATTAGACCTGTGAGGGTGTACTGATAGAGTATGATATTTCTAATCCATCTTAGTAGCCACAACAAATTCTTTTGGACGACTGACTCCAGCACACTTAGGAGGAACACTACCCTGAAGTAGTTCTAAATTCTTCCTCCTCAATTCCTTCATTTCTTCCTCTTTTTATGCAAATGTTTTCTCTAGTGAGAGTGATTGGCCTTCTCTAGATGAAGGGTCTGTAACCTGATTCGTTCCTTTCCACTTTTTGGATTCCTTTTGGAGAGGGGGAAGTGGGTTAATTGATGCATAATGCATTACATCCCTTCTATCGGAATTTCTGCGATATTGTCTTCTTCCATGTCTTTGATGAGACATTTCCTTTTATTGATTTGATCCCTCAGGAACTTCTTGACGAACCGTAATTTGGAGGGAATCATATGATAATTTGGCTCTTCGTTCCTCTTTAGGATTCTTCCCTAATCGAGGGAAGACTAACTTTCTCTGAGGAAGAGATTGATGATTTGAAAAAGTCCCATGTCTGGTGGACTGGGGATGTTCCTGCTCATCTCCTCGAATCCTATTTGTTGATTCTGAGAGTTGAGTTAAAAGAGTTACCAGTCTGGCAAGATGGGGTGGCTTTTGAGATGCTATATCTGAGGCCTTCTTGAAATATCTCCTGATCTTCTGGACCTTAGTCTGGAAATTAGCTAGATGCATCGATCTGCATCCACATTTATCACCCGGTTTAAAAGACTGTTGGATGATTTCTGACACTTCTGTCACTTGGTGATGTGCTTGATCCAAATGAGGGGCCTCTTCAATATTCTCATTTTCTTGATGCAAGAGTAATTCAACAACTTGTTCTATGTATGCTTGATTTTGAGAGGAACTAGTTGAAGCATGTTCTTGGGAAAGCTTTTGATTAGAAACAAAACCCATTGACTGTGGCCAGCCCTTGGCAATAACATTGCATGAGACCATTTTCAGCGGGCTTTGTTGACTGGAGACCACAGTAAAATGTTGTGCTCCATGAACACCTCATCCCTTGATATGAATACTAGATGGGGAATTAGTAATTAACTGGCTCCATCTTCTTAGTGCACCAAGGCATGAACACTGAAGGGATCTCTGCTACTTTTTAGCCTTTGGATATTGAAGAAATGAGAGAGATGCCAAGTCAATTTGGCATTTTAATCCTTCTATTATATTGATATGATTTTCATATTCATCATAAGATAATATTTTCTTTTTCAACTGACAAAGAGTTTTCCATATGTTGAGACGTATATCATTAATTCCATCTTTCGTCAACATCTCTGGAATATCATACTGAGAGTTGTCCAAAGGCAAAAACATGACTGGCACTTCACCTTTCGCCAGTTTTTTTCTCATATTCATTAATTCCACTTTATCATTCAATGAAGATTGTTCTACCTGATTAGACTAGAGCTGGTGCTTCCTTGATACTTCATCGGATTCAACAATATTGGTAGATAATTCACTGATTAAACTAGATGATGAATGAACCATGGGTACTTCGGAGAATTACCTACACCCCAGGATATCTTCTGATTGAGAAAGTGTTTCACTTGTTAGTGGTAAAGCATCATACATGACCGGCTTCACATTTTGTTGTTCCTTAAGATAAGATGGCTTTCCCGTCACTGCACTGTATTCTGACGAATTTTCCAAAAAATGTGAATTACTACTATGGAGAGGAATTTCTTAGCTAAATTCATCATCATGGGTAGGACCACCATGGTGGGTTACAGCAAAAGATGAAACATTTTTCTCCATGGTCTTCTGACCACACAGAGGGTTCTTGTGGCTCTCATCTAAAGATGAAACTTTGAGATCGACCGAATTGTCATGAAGCAAGCCTTCATGAGGAAGTATCTGATGTAGAACTTCGGAATTAATGTTCCCACTATTGGGAACTGAGGGAGTAAAATCTCGAATTCTAAGAGATAATTGTCTGAGGGCTTTAAGAACTCTAGCATCGAGTAAGGGATTGTTACAGATTGGCCCTTGATTTCTTGACTGTGCTGGGTGGGTCTTCTTTTTAGATGCCTTCTTACTCACTTTAGGAACCAATTGTTGATGAAAGTGGTTATTATGAGCAGGTGTATGTTCCTGATCAGGAGAAATGATCAGGTTAGGATGATTATCTCTGCTCAAATCTGGTGTATGTGCCTGACTTGGTTGTCCGTATGATATGGGGGAGTACACCCCACAAACCTCTTGGACTGGAATAGAGGTGTGTGTCTGTTCTGGAGTTAACTGTGGATGTGTCACTCCAATGGTATGGATAGATTTATGTGTCTTTACTTGAGATGCTGTAGAAGCTGTTATAATATCCTGGCAGGCATCCAGAATATGAGCAGTGATTTGCTTCTTCTCTTTCACCGTTGATAGAATATGCTTGGTGACTTCAGCTACCGGAACAGGGATATACGTCCATTCCGTGCTTGGAGTAGGTGTGTGTGCCTACTCCTGTCCTCCTTTTCCTATCAGTGAATCCCGAGAGTACTCAAGTGTAGGGGAAGAGAGTTGAGTCTGCCTCCTTTTTGTCACTGGAGCTTTCCGACTAACTTCTCCGAATTCTACCAAACAAGACTGTTGGTAGGCTTGATCAATACTAGCAAGTGTATGTGCCTGCTGATTTCACTTTGCCGAACGTGGTTGATGAGCTTCCTTCAACACTGACAGATGAGGCTGCTGGAAGGATTAATGAGTGTAAGAAGGTGTATGTTCCTGTTTACCAGTTTTCAACACATTGGGTTTGCGGGCTTCATCGCATATAGTCAGACAATCCTGCTGACTAGCTGATGATTTATAAATAGGTGTATGTTCCTGTCTATAGTACTCTGCAGGAATTTTCAAGCGGGATTGGCGTGATATTTCCAGATGAGTCTACTGGACAACGGTATTAAAACATACGGGTGTGTGTGCCCGCTCATTTCTTTCCACGAAGTTAAGTTAGTGGACTTCTCCAGAGATGGCAGAGATGAGAGATTTCTCACTATTGACCGGATTTCGCCTTTGGTGGTTCATCTTGCATGCTCGGGTTCGAGGAACCTGATCCGAACTCCTGTAGTCTATACCCTCATCATGTTGAGGGCACACTGCCGCACGATTCTGGTGGCGATTGTAATTGGGAGACCTCGGGAAGGACTCCTATCTCCTTGAATTAAGGCCTTGTGGGACCTGTTCATTAACCTCCTCAGAATATTGGAGTGAATGGTGATTGCATTCTGAGGATAACGATCCGAAATGGTTGGAGACGGTGGTTAGCACCGCCTACTTCTTGATCACTGGTCGTCACTGTCCGGACGACCAGGGTGAGTTGTTCACTTTGATGGCTTGTCAAGCAGCCTCTAGAGTTGGAATGGTACCGTGCTGACGGTACTCCTTAAACAGTGCATTCGATACCTAGCGTTGAAGAGGCTGAGTAGGTGATATCGTCCTCAGAGCAGATGACGATCTAGTAGGAGCATAAGCAGATGCATTCACATCAGAGGTGTTCACATCAGAGGTATTCACAGACATGAGCTTAAGAAAATCCATTCTCGTAATGCAGAAGATCATGAAAAAATAGTGTATGTTTGATATAACAGACATAATCAAGATAAGTCTGGCCACTATACCTTTTAAATAAGCACATATGATATTGATTGTTTTGTTTTCCCTCTCATTGAGCTTTAAATAGGGGCCTAAAAAATAAATAAAACATCATATTAAATTGGTTAAGGATTCACGTCGGGTTCACCATTTTTTCTGTCCTCTGGAATTGGGGATGATCTTACTGATTTAAGATTCAAACATTCCAAGTGGTTTCTAACGGGTTTGTTTGTAGAACTGGAAACATCTAATGATTCCATATCCATTTGGACCTACTTTCCAAAGTTAGGTGCTCATTAGTAGTGAATAGATTAGACTTAGTAATTTGCATTGGCCAAGAGGATGGATGGTTGGACTCATCACATCTTTTTTAGGGTAATTATTGTCTAATCCGGGACTCTCTTTATAGATTTAAGTTATGTTCGTGAATCCTTATTACATTACCAAGTATAAAATGATCTTTTCTTTATATTTGAAAATCAATGATTAAATATGTTGTAAATTTAGAGAATCTTTTATATGTATTTGAGGTTCTTCATCAATAGAGAATCATATGTATTTGTTAGAGATTCTTAGTCAATGGTATCTTCCAATACATAAAAGTCTCTTGGTCATTATGATGACTATACTGGTTTTAAAGCCACTCAGTGGGGCCCTTGAAGTTTATTGTCATTTAGAAGGACATGGATTATTTCACAGTTGGGATCGTACCCGCAGATAGGCTACCTATGTATCCTTTGTTTAGAAAAGGAACCAGAACCAATGTAGTTCGAGTAACGGAGTGTGATGTTAATGTATGATTGATGTCTCAAAGAAATATGTCATAATTACTTTTACACTCAAATATTACATGATTCATGATCAATGTGAGTAACAAGAGGTACAGGTAAAACCAGACAATTGTACAATGAAAGATACAACAATGAGAAATGATGTGGGGTTATGTATGTATGACTACCCAAATAGATGAAGATTAAGATTTACTTCAGGGAAGAATTATAGGAATATGGTCCATAAAGGTATATGTACTTTATGGATATTTGGAAACTCTAATCTTGGGGCTTACTCTTAAGGAAGATTCCCAAGTTAGGAGGGGAATTATGAATCAGTTTTACTCCGGATAACGAATCCGAGATCAAAAGTAATTTAGGATTGGTTAAGAGAAATTAAGACTGGGGCTTACTCTTGAGAAGGAGGCCTAGGTTAAGGGACTTGAGAAATTAAGGTACTTGGGGCTTACTCCTAAAGAGGATGCCCATATTTGAGACTAGGGCTTACTACTGAAAAGGAAGCCCAGGTTAAGAGAATTTGGTTAGGGCTTACTCCTGAGGAAGATGCCCATATTTGGGAACTTGGACTGGGGTTTACTCTTGAAAAGGAGGCCCAGGTTAAGGGAATTATGACTTGGGGCTTACTCCTAAAGAGGATGCCCAATATTAATTAGAATTTGGGGCTTACTCTTAAGGAGGATTCCCAATATTAATGTGAATTTGGACTGGGGTTTACTCCTAAAAAGGAGGCCCAAGTTAAGGATTCTCTCATCTTAAAGGATGAGGTTGAATGAATGAACTCCTTAACTTTAGTGATATAAAGATGTGTAAATCACCTGGTTTTAAGAGATATTACACATAATTCATTTTATATAAGGATTTAAATAAAGAAATCATGCCATAAATGGATTTGGAGAGAGTTTTGAAGGCTTAATATTGAAGAGATTAGGTGGATAAACATAGTAGAGGAGAAATAGGCAGGAGGGGCACCCAAAAATAAGGTGGTGCACAAGTCCTGCATGGGCACGCAAGTGTTGTGTAACCGCGCAAGTCCTGGTCACATAGGTGTACCTGCGTGAAACATGGGTACCTGCGCGATGGACAATCCTTAGGGTAGAACATGGGTGAGACTTGTCTCAAGCTTTTAATACTACCCCTAGAGACTTCTAGAAGAGAGGCGCAGAAGTTATGTTGACAGGGTAAGGCAGCACGTAAGTGTGGCCATTTCCTTTAAGGGATGGTCACCTAGGTGCACAAGTGTTGATGAGTTTCAACACATAGGCCCTCCCCCATCTTAAGATATTCAGTTATAGGTAAGAAATTACCTTAGAAGTGTTCGGAAGCATTGAGAAGAGACTAGGGCATCAGGAGCTCAAATATGAGGTTCTAGAATTTTTCCGTCCTTGAAATGGGGGGCCCACAGGGCATATTTATAGGCTGGAGAAGCCCCTGGGAGAATTTTAAAGAAGGAACGCAAGTCACATACGCGACCAATGAGAAGCGCGCAAGTATACTTTCCTGACCTTGGTGGAACTTGCGCGACCCAAGTTCATTTGAATCTTGGTTCAGGCCTTTGTCAATTTTTGATGTTTCTTCAAAGGATGAATCACTTTGGGTCCAAGGTATTTCCCTTTATATTCCATTAGACTCTGTGACGGAAAATGAGTGTCAACAAATACTAATAAAAACTGAATAGATTTGATGATGAATTCACACAGTAGGAGGGAACAAGGTTTAGGTATTTTTTACATTATCCTATCAATAGATTATTGGAAAGTGATGGAATTAGAGTGTTTCTGGATATGGATATAAGGGTTTATGGTGATATAGTTGCAGATTTATTCCATTATTCTTGATTATATGTTTTTCATGTTTACTCATACTAATTTACTTGTGATTATGAGAGGGTGGTCCAATAATCTTGCTATCTATTCAAGGGATAACCCCTGGGTGACCGGTTGGACTGGTGATAAATATAATATTGGCCTAGAGATGGAAGTGTTGTGATGATGATTATGGATTATTGGTTTGGTTTTTTATGAATGGTAGGTTTGGTTATGGATGTGGGGGAGGAATGGAAATAGAATAGTTTCTATTATTTTTTTGATTACTACTATTAATTCCTAATATTTTGTCCTTTGGTCCATTCCTATGTCATCTTTGCTTATTATTGATGATTATATTTTTACAGTTTTTTTTATTTGTTTCACTCCTTATTGTTATTGTTTAAATATTTCACACAGGTATTGGTGTTTCTAAAGGGATAATCATACTGAGTACTCTCAAGTTCTCACCCCACTGAATATTTCTAGTGTTTGTAGGTTAGATAATAAAATCTAAAACTAATCTTCAAGCATCTAGGATGGAGTGGTTATTTGGATTGGAGGTTAATGTTTTCCTTATTATATTTTTTGTATTTGTATATGAATTATGATATTTTATAGTTTCCTTTATTTTATATTATTTTATAAAGTTTCTTAGTTGTTGATACCATATATCTTTATTATATTATATCTATTGAAGTCAATTCCATCCATGTGCGATATTTTTATACCTTTGGTGCTAGTTGGTAACCTAAGGCCTACTACAGGTGGGATTTGGGGTTATCATATATATTCCTCTATTATCTTACTAAGAGGGTAACCTTTCTAACCAAAGAGGGGGACATTTAGAGGGAGGGGGTCATGGTAGAGTGGTACTAGGGGTTTAGGATGAGAGATAGGAAAGAGATTTGAGTTGAGAACATGTGATGTTGCATGGGTCTGGTAGTGATGTTTTGGAAATTGATCCTAAAATGTGATGTAGACCAATGAGACAGAATAGAAAACAAATATTTAAATTCCTCTTATGATCTGATGTATGGACTTTGATAACATACTAAAATGTTATGGTGAAATTGAAACTATTGCATGGTAACATTATATGGATGTACATACATCATGATCATTAATTTCATCTCAAATTGAATCTAATATGTGCTTCTGTGAATCTGATTTTATACTGTAGTCTCTATTTTATTTCTATTACTTATAAATTGTTTTCATAAATATATCAAAATGAAATGATAATGAAGCATAATTTAATTTTTAAATGGACACCTTTATGAAAATTTAATGTGTTTCCCAAGCTTGTTATAGTTTTTTTCCTTGAAATTATTTTTGAAACTGAAGGGAATGAAATGATAACATGTTTTTAGTAATTCTTTGAGTAGTTATAAAATAAATCTTAATGTATTTTTAGGCATATTTTGTTAATTTTGAGAACCCTTATAAAACACATTACATTATATGAATTTCATACTAGCATGTTAAAATGAATTACTTTGAACCCATGATTAGGTGTTATCTAAATTAATTTTAAGTTTATATTCCAAGTTCTTATGTTCATTTATGATATATTATGGGCATGTAATAGAGATTTATTACTAAACATGGTTTTAGTATTTTAAAATCTGGTATCCCAGGAAATGACTAATATGTTTGTTGATAATATATTTAAATTTGAGAACCTAACATGAATGAGTTTGACCTACGATTGCTCATGAAAATTATTTTAAAGTATTATTTCCATTGTATGATACCTTACCATTTTAGAAATTCATATCAAGGATAAAATCTTGGTGTATTTTATTTTAAAATTTTGTATATTGATAAGCATGTTCAGTATAAACTTCAAACAATTTTAATGTTATCCAAATTAATAAATATATCTCATTTTCCCAAGAATGGTAAAAATATTTGTTATTCTGAATTATTTATTCTATTGAGGATCGAAATGTTAATTTCATTTCATGTGTTACTTTCTTACTATGTTTGGTTTATAATCATGAAAAATAAGAATTCCTTTTTGTAACTTATTGAGGCTTTAAACTAATTTTCCCAATTAAACATACTCTTCCAATATTAATGAAATTTATTTTACTTAAATAATTATTCCTTTTATGTTAATTCATAAGTACCATTCGTATTTTAGGTTTTGAAATGTACAGAATAATTTCATTAATCATAGAATGAAAAGTATTCTTAAAAGTTGATACATTTTTGGGGATTTTTATAAAAATGCGAGCATAAAATTATTGACCATCTTATACACTTAATAAATTGTATTTTAAATTTGAAATCATGTTTTGATTAATTTTTGTTTAAGTATATTGGAATAATCATGTTTTCATTATTATGGTGTGAAAACATGTTTTTTGGGAAATTAAATGTTTAATGACTATTTTGTTTGATCATATCAAGAATGATATATAGTGATGAAATTTGTATAGTTTAAATCTTATAGTATGAGAGAATATTTATTTTCAAGATCTTGAGAGAATATTTTATTTTTAAAATATGAAATCATATCTCCTATAGAAAATAAATGTTTCTAATAAATGTTTAATTTGGGTATGAAAAACAGGATGCATGAAATATTCTATGAATATTTTTTACTAAATAATATCCCCTTGAAATCAATTATTTAACCTAAATTTACATTTTTGATCAACAGTATAAAACATGTACAATTATTTCTTAATATGGGATGTATGATGGAACATTTAAATACAAGGAATTATGATTGATCAAAAATGAATAAGAAAATGTAGAGTATTTTTTGCGATTACCTTATTTATTATTTTTTAGCATTGAAGTGTTGATATTACATTCTCAGAAGATTGTTACAAATGAGAAAATAATTATTTAAAGACTGTTTATTAATAGGATATCCCATAATAATTCTTTTCCCCTGAATACTTCATATTTCTTAACATAGATATCTTGTGATTTTTTATTTGATGATTTGTCTTTCTGTTGTGAACATATTCCCCTACAGTGATTATGTTTAGTGTAATGGTTATACTGATGGAATCAAATGACTCCCTAATAGTTTAACAACTTGAATATTGTAATAGAAATTATGTTTGTATAATTTTGAAAGTTGTTCAATATGAATTTTATAGCCAAACCAATGTTGTTATAAAGAAGTGAATAATTACTACATCTTGTGGATTTTTTTATTATGATTGATCTTGTACTAGTAATGTTCATTGTGGATTCAATCATAATAAGATATTGAAACACCGTCCCTATTAGAAAGAACACTTTATTATATGTTTTAAAATCATGTGGGTGAGTCAATTCCACCTAAAATAAGATATATATAGATACAGTGAGTGTTTCCCCTTGATTTTTGTTCTTTTAATAGAGTTGGTTTGGCTGTTTGTTTGGGAGGAGGATGTGTCGTGTGGTCGTTACAGTGGTTAATGTCGTGGGATCTATAGATATTGAAATGGTGGTGATCATAAATGTGTGGTAGTAATTTGCCTTAAGGATCTTGTGGGATGGTGTGGTTCTATTCTTGATGGGGGATAATGACATGGTTATTTGGGTTGTTTTTCGGGGTGTTGTCTTGGATTTATGTGATTATTATGTTTTTTGGATGGCTATTGTTTAATTGTTTTCATGATTTTTTGGTTTGGGATAACCTCATTGTAAAAACCCAACCCTAGTCGCTTGAAGCCGATGGCTTACTATATTACATTGTCATGCTTACAAAAAAATTGTATTCCGAAGGAATGAATAGTTTAGTACATTTGTAAATATAAATAAATAAACAAGTTTAAAATTTAAAATTTTAGAAAAAAATAATATAAAAGTTCCACTAGGAACATACACCACTCTAAGATTATCCCTGAAAGTCAATCATAATATACCTCTTTATGCCCTGGAAAAAATGAAACATAATAAGGGGGAGCTCAGATTCTCAGTAAGGGTATGCATTATAGAGGAATATTACATTAGAATTAGACATGGGGAATAATTGAAAACATATGACTTTAAAAATAAATTTGAAAATAATATGGAAGAAATATGAGTTGAGTAAATATTTCCATAATAAAACATAATCATAGGTATTATAATAGTTGAATAACCAAATGAAATATTAATTTGTATCTTCATAATGAGGTAGATGTTTATTTAGTACATTCTGAAACATATTTTCAAGGCCTCAGCAAAGACATTTAAAAATTATTAAGGTCGTGGCCAAAACTATATCTCAAAATGGGCAAGGCCTCGACCAAGTCCATATCTATTTGTATCATGAGACCTACCAATACATCGAGTGTATATAGATGTACCTATCCATCACATAATAAGTCTAATACATTCTTAATATTAATTTTGATACATATAAACAACATATACTCCCATATTGAAACTAGTGTATGAAACATATGTAACTTTCCTTGAACATTAAGCAGAAACACTAACCATTCAGAGTAAATTGGTGAATGATTTTAAGGTAGAACATCCACAATAAAACTAATATTAAACCATTCAATTAGAAATTTTATATGATATAATAAAATATTAATCACAATAATATATAGAAATCAACAAGATTGTTGAAACATATGGAGAGTCTTATAAAATCATCGAGTAATTCTTGAGATAAATACTCCTTTATTTTGAAAAGAATTGTTATTTTGAAAAATAATTTTTATAAAAACAGAATTTAATTAAGATAGAATTTTAATAATATAATGTGTTATTTTATAAATATAATGGTTTCCAAAAATATATTATAGATTACCTCTGGAAAAAGGTAAGAATTTGAGAAATTACCTTGAATCCAGCTTGTATTACATGAATAATTTTGGAAAGATCCTTTCAAAATATATAACTTCCCATAAACGAAGGTCTGTTATTTTTTGGTACACATATATATAATATTCAAACAAAAGTTATTAGGAGTACATATTAATGAATAATAAATTAATTAAGGTATGTAGATAATAAAAGTAACCCAAATGAAAATGGAGGTTCGGGTGGAAACCCCTTACCTTAAGTATGAATGTGTTTCGATCATGGAATTAAGGTCCTAGAATATTAAATTAGAATTATTAATAACTTAATTCAGACCATATTGGACATTTATTTAGTTTAAAATAAATTTATCAAGATAATTATGTCCTTATTGATAAGTTATAAGATTGAATTTCGTCGTTCTGGAGTCTTCATTTCCTTGGTTTTCATGATCGGTATATTTGTATATGAGTATGGATGTTCATGTGGGAAGGATGTAATTCTACATAACTGAAAATATATATTATTTATTATTATATAGAAGTGTTAATGGACATATATATCATTTTTTACGTGGTATGTGGATGAATCATGGGATGAAATATTAATGAAAATCACTTAGATTATTTGGTGGTATTTGGATTATTATGAACTAGTTTTGTCAAATGAATTAATAATATGTACATATAATGGTTCCTAAATATTAAGTAGGTTATAATACATATATTATAGTTTGTTTCAACCATAAAAATGGTATCATGCCCAGTAATTATGGAGAAATTTAAGAACGAGACTTTGTTATCCACAAAGGTTGTAAATTGGAACCTCACTGACGATGATTTCATTTATAAGAGAGAGAGAGAGGAAGAGTAAGAGGATTGATAATGGTTATTAAATTAACATGGTATAATTATAGTATATAGATTAGAATTTACTAATAAGTATCAACTAGATTGAGGAGGTTATGATAGAATATGAAAATAAGATAAATTGAAATGAAACTAAATGAAAAAGAAAGATACTTTACCTCTTGAAATAACCTCCTTGAGAACCTCCTTAAGGGAAGGGGTTTTGGTAGTTTTGAAAGACCAAGATATTATGGTCATGGGGAGTGACTAGGGAAGGGTATTTTGGTATAAAATTTAGGATCATCAAGGCTTAGATGAATGAAGAGAAGAGGGAGTTAGCGGGGTTTTATAATGGAGGAGAGGAGGCTTTTTACATTATTTTACTCATTATTTTATTATTTTTACAAATACAACCAACATTATTGATTCTTATGAACAATATAGTAATAAATGAATGTGAGTTCAAACCAATTGTGATTAGATCATCCATGATTCTATGAATAGTCAATTTAACTGATAATTTATATATATAGTAAATTACTGTATTTTACTATTTATAAAAATTCAAGTATTTCAGAAAAATGCCAAAAATTCACCCTAACAATTTTTTGACGTGTAGAATCCAAAAACTGAAGTCCAATTTTTAAAAATAATTTTATAAATATGATTAGTTTAATTTTTAATTAAAATCATAATTTACTTGAAAAATACATTTTTTAAAACATTTATTACTTATTCCAAAACATATGTACATCATAGTTTCAAATTAATCCTATATAGATACTATAAAATGTGAGGTTAATATTAATAAGGGTATTTTACGATTAATAAGGGTAATGTTACAATTAATAAGGGTATGTTACTATTCATTAACAACTAAGTTGGTTATATCAGAATCTAAAAAGCGTACTCATGACAACCGTGTATGTCAGATTTCAAATATTCAACTAATAGGGGTGGTAAAATTTATGTTTACATGTTAGGTTATAACAAAGTGGTGTTTTGTAGAGAATCAGTGTTTCATGCATTAAATATTAAATTTTTTTTCAAAAACATGGGGTGGTACATTATCCCCTCCTTACAAAAATTTCTACCTCAAAATTAACAGAATGTTACCTCACAAAAAGATTTGGGTAGTTCTTTAACATATGATCCTTAGGCTCTCATGTTGCCTATTTGATTTTATGAATCTTCCAATGTATCATTACCATTTTATTCATCCGATTAATCAACACTTTTTCCTTAGTTTCCAAAATCCATATAGTCTCTTTATAGTAAGATAAGTCAGGTTCCAATTCTATACCTTTAGAAATGAGGATATGCATTGGGTCTGGCCTGTAATTTCTCATCATTGAGACATGGAACACATTCTGTACATTAGATAGGCTAGGTGTCTTATCCAAACAATATGAAACAACTCAAATTCTATCCATAATTTCAAAAGAGCCTATATACCTAGGGATCAGTTTCCCTTTCTTCACAAATCTTATAACACCCTTCCATAGAGATACTTTCATGAAAACATGATCTCCCACTTAATACTCCAAATCCTTCCTTCGATTATCGACAAAGATTTTTTGTCTGCTTTGAGATGCTTTGATATAGCCTTGATTAGTCTTTACCTTCACTGTTGTTTACTCCAAAAGCTATGGTCCCACAAGCTTCCTTTCTAAAACTTCATCCAAACAAGTTGATTTATGCCATCTATATCCGTTTAATGCTTTATATAGTTCCCTTTGAATAATTTAATGGAAACTATTATTTTAGTAAAACTCCACTAAAGGTAAATATTGATACCACATTCATTTAAATTCAAGTGAACATGATATCCACATGTCCCTTAAGGTTTGGATCATCCTTTCTAATTTCCCATCAATTTGAGGATATTAAGAAGTACTCGAAAAATTATTAGTATCCAAATATTTCTTAATAATTTTACATAATTTTGTTGTAAATCATGGATCGCAATCAGAAACAATTGATATAGGTGCTCCATGATGTCTCAAAACTTCATTAATATAGAGTCTTGCTTGGCACTCCATTAGAAAATCCACCCTTATAGCGAGGAAATGTGCATATTTTGTAAGTCGATCAAAAATTACCCATATTTTATCATTCATTCTTGGAGTTTTGGGTAATCTAGTGACAAAATACATGGTGATGTCATCCCATTTACAACTAAGAATAGATATAGGTTCCATGACTCCTCTAGGATGTTTTCGTTCAATCTTAATTCGTTTACAGACTAAATATCTTGGTACATAATCTGCGATTTCCCTCTTCATATTGTCCCACAAGAAAAGTTTTATCAAATATCTATACATTTTAGTGCTACCATGGTGTATTGAGAAATTTGAGCTATGAGAATCATCTAAAAACTCCCATTTCATCTCGAGTTTAGAGGGAACACATATCCTCTTCCCAAATTTCAGAATTACATCTTCACATATGAAGTCATCCAACTTCCTCTATTTTACGGAAATAATTTTCTTTTTCAGGTTCTCATCATCAAGATGAGTGATTTTAATCCTTTATAGTAAATATAGTTGGGAAAACAAATGAAAAAGTAGTGATGTTTCACCTTTATTGATAATTCCCGCATCCATCCTCACCATATCCATTTACAAAGGATCCTTGTCAACCCACATTTTATTAAGAAGTCCATGATTCTTCCTGATCAATGCATAAACTACCTTATTTTTCTTTCTTGGGTGGTTGTGTATAGAAAACTCGTAATACTAGAGTTGTTTGAGCCATCTCCTTTGCCTCATGTTGAGTTATTTTTGTGAGAAGATATATTTTAAACTCTTATGATCTATATATATCACACATTTTTCACTATAGAGATAATGACTCCCTATATTCATAGTAAAGATTACCACTGATAACTCAAGATCATGATTCAAATAATCTTGTTCATGAATTTATAACTTCCATAATGCATAGGCAATAAATCTATCATTATACACAAGGAAACAACCAAGTCCTTTTTTATGCATTGCTATATATCAAAAACGCATCATTACACGATGGTAGAGTCAGGATTCGTTCATTCACTAATCTCCTATTCAATTCCTCAAAACAGTCCTCACATTCTTTTATCTATATGAACATAACCCTTTTACTTGTAATCATGGTCATCAGGTTGTCTAAACGGGTGAATATCTAAACGAAACATCAATAATAACATGCTAAATTAATAAAACTACGTACCTCAGTTATGTTCATTGGGGTAGTCCATTCTAGAAATTCCTTTTTCATTATAGGATCAACAGATATTCCATCCCTAGAGAAAATTTGGCCAAGAAAGGAAAATTATTAACCCCAATATTCACAATTTCTAAACATCCCATATAATTCATTTATTCTAAGAGTCTACAGAATAGTGTGTAAGTGATTTTCATGATCTTAATAGATTTTGGAGTATACCAAGATATCATTAATAAATACTACCATAAAGTCATCAAGATATTCCTTCAAAACTCTATTCATTAAATCCATGAAAATATAGGGTTCATTAGTTATTCCATATGTCATTACTGTAAACTGGTAATTCCCATACTTGGTTTGAAATTCTGTTTTTGGAATGTCTTCCTTCCTCACAAGCAACTAATGATATCCAGATCATAGGTCATTGTTTGAAAAATATTGGGCTCTGTAAATTTTTTCAAATAAATCATAAATTTGAGGTAGGTGGTACTTGTTCTTGATTTTTTAAAGCATTTATCTCCCTTTAGTAAATGGACAGCCTCTCAGATCCATCTTTCTTCTTAACAAAAAGAACAGGGGCACCCCATGGAGAAACACAAGGGAGAATAATTATTTTATCACTCAATTATTCTAGTTGTTTCTTATTTTCCACTAATTCCACAGTGGCCATTCTATAATGAGTATTTGATATATTCCCTAAATAAAAAATTAAGTCAATGAAAAACTCAATTTCCCGCTCTAGAGGATGCCCATATAAATCCTATAGAAAGACATTAACATATTATTTCACAATAGTTACATACACTATTTGAAAATTATTTCCCTCACCCATAGTTATTACATTTAATTCTTCCTCAATAATTGAATTCAATAGAGCTACTAGGGGTGGTTCTAGATGATAATCAGATGGTGATTTTTCTGTCCTAAGGATAAAGGATTACACATCATCCTCAAAAATTATAACCTCCTTCTTCTTGGAATAAACTTTCACATCGTGGTTCAAAATCCAATATATAACGAGTATTAAATCAAATTCAATGATTGTTATGGAAATAAAAATAGCATATAAATTGCATTTATATTTCATAATAGGGATTTCTTAACACAAATTTGTTGCAATGATACTTCCCTTAGGCGTTTTAAACAAAAACTACCTCACTAAATCAAATTGGAATTATCTAATTTTCCTAGAAATCTAGGGAGATATGAAATAATTCAATGATATATAATCAAATAAATCATTGGATGAGTTTGAATAAATGATTCAATTACTTGCCACCATATTATTAGGAACTTTATTATCAGTAGTTGGGATGAAATAATCTTTTCCCTAATCCCTTGGCCTTTTCTCGAGAATGTTTTCATGGCGATTTAGAAAATAAATATCATATTTTCTATATCCCTACAATTATATCATGTAACATTAATAGATTATTTCCCCCTAACAATCACTAGAAATATGGAGTTTCTATCCACAATTGTAGCACAACCCTTTTCCTTTTTAGCATACACCAGGGTGTTTCCTTCCACAATTATGACGGGGTATAAAGTGAACTCTTCACTTCTTTCCTATTTTTTATTTCCTTTTATTGAGTTTTCCATATCCCTCTTCTTCTCTTGATTTCCTTTAATGTCATAAGACATAGAAAATTTATTTTTCATCATGATGGCACATGAGACTATATCTTTGTTTGATGAGAAAGTTTGGCAGACCAACGCTTTCCAAAGGAATGTATTTAGTACATCAAAGAATCGATCAACCTTTCCATTTGGATTACATATATAGTCCACAACATGCCTTGATAACCTTGTGAAGTTAGATTCATACTTCACAACATTATCATCCTTCTTTTGCTTCAAATTCAGAAACTGCATTTCCATATCTGCTCGTTGTTCATGAAGAAAATATATATCTAAGAAAAGATCTTTACATTTACCCCATTCCATGTTTTCTATATTTTCATTGTATTTTTCTTTTTGATTTTGTGACCACCATTGATTAGCATCTCCCAGAAGACAATAAACTACCATGAATACCTTCCCCCTTTCATTACTTCCCAAGGTGAGAAATATCTTCTCTAAGGAACTTATCCACTACTATGGTACATATGGGTTTGTAGTCCAATTAAATGATGGAGGTTGTTGTCACATAAAATGATCTAACATAGCTCCTCCACATTGTGGATCAAGATGCTGCATACGGGTAAGTTTATTGTTCATAACCAAAGTAAGTTATCCCAGTATAATTATAAGTTACTCAGCAATAGTTGTAGTTCTAGACCCAAGATCAATATCTTTTACAAGAAGACAATCTCTACATGTGATATATGCGTTGATGTGGTTTCCATTACTTCCACTAGTATCCATTTATAAAAAATTTAATACACTATATTAGGTTATGAATCATAATGTATAATCTCAATGTTTAAAAATACTTAGCATAAATAGAAATTATATAAATAGTTAATCTCATAATCATAAACATGGTTTCTTTGAGGAAAATTTTACATTTTATACCTTCCTAATGGATTGTAAAGAAAATGTGAATTATCCTAAGCATATCCATTGGGAGTGCCAAACCAGGTTCATAGTAAGGTTAGTTTTTGTGTACCAAGATACCTGAGGTCAAGCCTGAAACCCCTTGTCAGATTTGTGACTCTTAAGTACATCTATGACAGAACCACACCCACTTGTAATATCTAGAGAGGGACGTATTTTCTAGAAAGATCCACATAATATATTTCTTACCAAAACAACAAGACATTCTTGTATGCTTATCCTCCACTACTCTCTTAGAGGTTTGTTTCATGGTATATGTTTTCTAAATCTAGTTTCAATGTTTTATACTAAACATCCTCTGATACCAACTATAAAGACTTGAAACCAATCTCTTGAAGATGATGCATTATTACATTGCATTAGAATGATTAAAAAAAGTCATATCTTGATGGAATGAATAGTTTAGTAGATTTTTTAAATCCATATACATAAACAGGTTTATCATTACAACTTGAAGTGAGAAAAAAACATAAATGTTCCACTAGGAACATCCACCACTCTAAGATTATCTCTGCAAGTCAATAATAATATACCTCTTCATGCCCTGGAAAAAATGAAACATAATAAAGTGTGATCTAAGATGCCCATTAAGGGTATAAATTACAACATAATATAACATAAACATTAGACATGGTGAATAATTGAAAACACATTTCTTAAAAAAACATGAACATAATATGGTAGAAATATGTGCTGAGTAAATATTATTATAGTAACACATAATAATGGGAATTATACATGTTGAATAATCACCTAAACAAACAATTTATAGATTCTTAATGATGGACGTACATATGATGGACATGCTGAAATATATATTCAAGGCCTCGACCAAGATGTCTAAAAATTATTAAGGCCTCAACCAAAACCATGTCACATAATGGGAAAGGCCTCGACCAAGTCCATATCTATTTGTCTCATGTGACACTCCAATGAATAGAGGTGTTATAGAGGCCCCCAAATATCACATAATAAATCCAATTAATTCCTAATATTAATGGATATACACATAACAACATATATATTCATGTTGAAACTAACATATGAAATGTAAATAACTTCCCCTGAACATTAAGCCTAAATACTAACCATTCAGAGTAAATTGGTGAATGATTTTAAGGTAGCACATCCATAGTAAAACAAAACAAAAACCATTAAATTATATATGGTGGATGATATCATAAAATAATAATCCCAATATTACATACGAATCAATAAGAGTGTTGAAGCAACTTAAGAAACTCTTATAAAATCATCGAGTAATTCTTGAGGCAAATACACTTTTATTTTGAAAAGAAATGTTATTTGGAATAGGTATTTGTAAAAAATTGTAAGTGATGTAAGATAGTATTGTAATAATATAATTAGTGGTATTATGAATGCAATGTTTGCTAAAAGTAGATTATATAGTTCCCTTAAAAATAGGTAAGAATTTGTGAAATTCCCTTGAATCGGGCTTATATTACGGGAATAATTTTGGAATGATCCATTTAAAACATATAACTCCCCATAAATGAAGGTATTATTATGGTTGATACAAAAAAAAAATATATATTATTATTAGTACATATGAATTGATAATAATTTAATTTATGTAAGTAGATAATAAAAGTAACCCGAATGAAAATGGAAGTTCAGGTGGAAACCCTTACCTTAAGTTCGAATGTGTTCCACTCATAAAGTTAAGGTTATGGAATCTGAAATTAGACTTATTAATAAAATAATTATGAAAACATTAGAAATGTAATTAGTTTATCATAATTTTATTAAGTTCATTATTTCTTTATTGATTTGTTATAAATTGAATTCAGTCGTTCCGGAGTGTTCGTTTCCTTGGTTTTCATGATCAGTATATTTGTATATGTGTATGGATGTTAATGTGGGAAGGATGTAATTCTATAAAATTGAAATTATATATTATTTATGAACATGAATAATTTTTAATGGTCATATAAATAATTTTTTTACATGGTACAATGATGAATCATTGGATGGAATATTGAGGACAATCACTTAGATTATTTTGTGGTATTTGGATTATTGTGAACTATTATTATCATATGAATTAATACTATGTACATATACTGGTTTCTGAAGATTATGTGGGTTATAAAACATATATTATAGGCTTTTTAAATTATAAAAATGGTTTCATTACCAGTAATGGAGAAGAAATTTTATAACGAAACATCGTTCGTCCACAATGGTTATAAATTAGAACCTCACAAATGATGATTTCGTTTATGAGAGAGAGAGAGATATTAAGAAGATTGATAATGATTATTACATTGACAGGGTATAAATATATTATATATATGAAACTAGAGTTATAAGGATCAATTGTACAAAATAGGTTATGATATAATAACACAATAAGATAAATTTAAATGAAGTTAAATGAAAAAGAAAGATGATTTACCTCTTGAAATAACCTCCTTAAGAGCCTTATTAAGGGAAGTGTTTTTGGTATTTTGAAAAGAAAAATATCCCCTGGTAGTGGGGAGTGACTATAGAAGGGTATTTGGGAATAAAACTTTGGATTTTCATGGATTATAAGAATAAATAAAAGAGGGAGTTGGGGGGTGGTTATAGTGGAGGAGAGGAGGGTTTTCACATTATTTTACTATTTTGTCAAAGACAACCAATAGTATTGATTATTGTGACCAATAATATTAATATGTGCATGTGGGTTTCAAAAAAGTATTCTTATATCATTCATGATGCTATGAATAGTGAATTTAACTGATAATGTATATATATAGTAAATTACCGTATTTTACTGTTCTTCAAAAAATTCGAGTATTTCAGAAAAATCCCAAAACTTCTCCCTAACCATTTTTTGACATTTATAATCCTAAAAGGAAGTAATTTTTTCAAAAATAATTTTCTAAATATGATTAATTTATGTTATAATTAAAATCATAATTTACTTGAAAAATACAGTTTTCAAATCATTTATTTACTCATTCCAAAACATGGGTACATCATACTTTCATTGAAATCTTATATATATAGTATTATATGTTAGGTTATTATTCATAATGGTATGCCACTATTCATATGGGTAACATTACTATTCAAAAGGGTATGTTACTATTCACCAAAAATTAAGTTGGTTATATCAGACTCTAAATAACTTACTGATCGCAACTATGTATGTCATATTTTCAAAAATAAAATCATAGGTGTGGTAAAATTTATATGTAATGACTAGGTTATAATAAAGAGGTGTTTTGTAGACACTCGGTGCTTTATACATGTAATATTAAATTTATTTTCAAAAACTTGGGGTGTTACACTCATCGTCTCTTAGTTTAAAACTATTTCATCAACACACCATTAAGGATTGGGGAGTGAAAAATAGGATGAGAGGTATTTCGATAGAGCCTTGTTGAAATTACAGAGATAGTAAATTCCAAAGTTATTTAGTGTGTCCTCCATTCTTGACACTTAGTATTGGTTGGAAGAGGTTGAGGTTTCTTTTAGGCTGGTGAAGACCCTATATAAATTCAAAGTTGCTCGAGCCATTTTCTTATTTTGGAAATTGACTTGAAGGTGGTGTGAGATGAAGTATAGTAACCCAGTGGACATTCATCAAGGGAAATTTCTTGATCTATTCAAGAAAATATTACTTTACCAGGTTTAGATGTGTTATCAGTTAAAGAATATTAAGGATCTTAGGTAGGGAGATAAGAGTGTTTTAAGATTTCGGTCTGCTTTATAGATCTGATTAGTTAGTTCCCATGAATCCTACCCGAGGAGAGAGGACATGTAGAGATTTTTAAATTCTCTTTGAATCCATATATTCAATGATTTATCATACCCCACATGTTTCCATATTGGTAAGTAGTGAGGGACTGTGTTGAGATCATAGTGAAAGGGGTGTCTATAAAGGGATTTTATAGTGAAAATACCTTCCAAGTGGTTAAGGGAGTGGATTAAAATTCATTGAGTTTTGAGGTTTAGGGTTCATATTGCAAGGGAGTGAGATGATATTCTATGGTTAGGGTGTGGAATGTAAAACTAGGGTCAAGTGTTTTGATGTTTCCTAAGTCTGTAACTTTTATCTATTTTTTATGTGATACGATGGGAAACTATTTGTATGACTATCGTGAGTATAAACATGATGTCTGATATTCATTAAGAGTCAGTAAAGGTTAGATGTATTAGTTTATTCCTACTATTTTCACTAAAAATATGTGGTTATTTTTTAGTATTTTTTGAAATTAAATTCAACAAATTGGAAAATTTATGTGTGAATGGGTTTATGAAAAATTTAAAAATAATTCATTTTAAAATTGAATGAATTTTTTCTATTAGGATGAGAAATTTTATTATTAATGTGTTGATGTCTTGAAAATCCTAGATTACATAGAAGGATTATTTGGTACTATTTGGTTTTGAGTGTAGAGGATGGTTCCACATTGGAATCCCATTTGAGAGGAATCATCAATTGGCATATGGATTTTCCAGATGATGTTTTTAGAGGATTGTGGGCTAGATCTTGTTGAATCAATTAGTAATAGGTCGTTTTAATTTTATTGGTATATTTAAATTGGTATTTATGGTGTGGAATTCATTATAGTCGTAAATAAATTCAAAGAGGTTTCTCGAGGGGTAACTATTGGGACTTCACATGTTTCTGTTTTTGATATTTTATTTGATTCCCAATAGGATAATTTTTTGAGTGGTATCTTTGTAATGGTTCCAAATATCCCAGAGGCCTCCTTTTTCATTCAAGGAAGTCCAGTGGTTCATGATTGATTTCATAAAAGTTTTATGTTGGTTTTAAATTCTATTATAATCTATAAAGTATTATTAAAATGTTTTTGTAATTATGGTAGTTATTTCAAGTGTTAAAAGTGTATTTAGAAGTTAATTTAGTAGTTTTAACATTAATCTACAATTTTTTGAAGTGTTTTATAATTTTATAAGTAATGATGAATCATTTTCTTAATTATATATATATATATATATATTCATAAAAATTTTATATTCTCAACAAAATATCTAACGTCACACTTGAAATTAGTGTAGTTTATGCAGTAGTCATGTTTTTAAAGATTTACCTATAGGTAATCCCCTTTTCCTATGTGTTACAAAAGGGCAGGTTATTTTTTCCTTGAATTATGTTATGGTAAGTAATTATTTAAATCAGTCGCATTAGGGTCCTTCCCAGTTTGCGTAAGCGTACCAAACCATGTGAGAGTGAGTTGGGTAAGGGTCAGCCTTCATGAATGTGTGTTTCAGAAGTTTAAACTCACATGAGGGTGAGTTTATTAAGTTCTAGATAGGTTTTTAAAATCATGTATAATGCTATGCCCAAGATACTCTTATGTGACCCCTTTCGGTAACACAATGTTAGGGTACTATAGGTTACTGTTACACAAATCACCTACCATGCCTAAGGGAAAGGGGTAATTTCCAAACCATATAAAAGGGAAAGCCTAAGTTATACTAACAAAATCCTTTACAAGGTTCTTTTTAAGTATAAAACAAGTTACCCTTTTGCAAACCATCTGAGTTTCATATGGGTAACTGTTTTTTCTCTATATTCAAATTTTATTCCCCCCTTCAATTTGGAAACCATGTGAAATCCTATTTTAATGATTTTAAAAATTCTAAAATGATAGTTTTGTTTTATTTGATTCATTTTATAATTTATAACTCCTTATAGAATATTTTAATTCATTTGAAATTATGTATCGAACCATAAACCATTTGGATAATTAAATGAGAAATTAAATACCAAAGTTTGATAGAGCTTCCGTGGTGTTCCTAGAGGGATATCCATAAGTTTTAAAAATACATTTCTTCCCCTCGTATGAGTCTCACTTGTTTCTCTTAAGTTCCAGTGACCCATAAACATGAAATTAATGTTTTGTGAAGAATTTTATAAATCATCAATGACCTATCCTACTTAAAAACCTATGTTTAGTAACCTATATCTCCAATATCCTTAGAGTGTCTTGTATAGGATAATTTTTTTCCTAGTATGGGATCTTGAGACTTATTACTCTATCTTTTGTAATAATGACACTTGAATAGTCTCTCTATGATTCCCCCTATATGTGTCATTTTCATTTTGTTTGGATGATGTTGGTTACTGTGTGTTTATTATTTATGTGGAATAATGGGAGGAATTAAAGAACATCCTAAGTAAAGTATGAAATTAATGATGATAAATGAACCAAGTAAAAAGAGAAATTTAATCGGGAAATAGGGGTGTTGTTTGTGTATCATATGTTTCCCATTTTATTTCCATTGTTGAGACCCTTTAATTCACGTTTAATGAGATGATTACTACCATTATGATTTATTGATGTTTAATTATGTGTTCATTTCTGTTAATGGACTTTAAAACCCCCAAATGGAAAATATATTAATGAGTGAAATAAAAATGGGGAACTTGAGGATACAAAATATAAACCATGCTACAAAAATTTTAAAAACTATTTTTATCATCATGTTTGGTTTCTATATTTGAAAGATGGGTGTTGAAGTGCTGATTTTTATTAGGACTTCCCTGAAATTTTCTAAATATAGTATATAAAATGATAATGGGAATTATAAATGAGAAAAAAAATGGTAAGTGGGTTTTGTTTGAATGCATAATAAAATGTAATGAATGGATATTGAATTAATAAACATGATGAACAATGTATATATGAAACTAGAATGATACATGGAATAAAGAACATCTAAGAATGAATAATTGAATAAATGGTAAACTAATCATGGATGTAAAATAGTAATCGACGGTGAAATAGAATGAACTGGTTTATGGAAATTGTTGTTTTTGGGGCCTCTTATTTTTATTAATATTGGATGTGATTTTATTGTTATTTATTTCTTATGTTATTGTTGAAAATTATAGATGTGGTGTCGAAGGAGGAATGTTATGGTGGAACATTCATGGGATATAATGGCACACTGTGGTTACATATTTTCATGGGCTATAATAGCTCATGGTAGTTACAAATATTCTAAGAGATATAATTTGTTATAGTGGTTATATTATTCAATGGAATATTGAGGATTTAGGTTGGTATATATATGCATGGGATATAATATCAACAATTCAAAAGTTCACTAGTGGTGAGGATGCTGAGATGATGTGGCATGCCATAGTGGGAGTTGTGCATGGTAGGGGAGGTCCTGAGGTGGAAGATATATATTTTTATGATAACTTACTATTATGAATGTAATGGTGCTGATGAGGAATTTACATGGAAGGAAGAGAAAATAATGTTTATTTCCTTAATTTTTAAATCATCCTACTGATGGTTTATTAGAAAGTGATGGCATTATGATATTTTTGGACATGTTGTTTTAGATGTGGATATGTCGGATTATGGTGATACACATAGAGATTTATGAAAATATGGTTAAGGATATGTTGAAGGTGTTGACTCATACTCACAACCCTATTATTATGAGAGGGTGATCTTAGCATCTCTCTACTGCATTGAGGGAGAACCCTTGGGTGAAAGGTTGAAAAATAGATGAGTATAATCTCGGCCCTGAGGAGGATGTATGGTGGTGATGATTATGGACAGGTGATTTGGTTTGGTTATTAAAGGCGGTTTTAGTTGTAGATGAGGTGAGGGAATGGAAATGAAATTATGGATATAGTTTTTTTGAAGCCTCATACTCATTATAGATATTGCAGCCTTTGGTATATTCATATACCCTCTTTGATTATTGATAATGATTATATTTTGACAGTTTTCTTCATTGGTCTCCCTTTTGATAATTCTTGTATATTTATTGCACAAGGATGTATATCTTTTTAGATGTATTATCCCACAAATTACTCCTCTCTGCTCAACCCACCACAATAATCTAGTGTTTTTAGGTTGGATCACCGAAGCTAAAGATACTATTCAGGAAGCTTGGATGAAGTTTTTAGTTATCATTGACTTTGAGTTTATTATATTATATTATTGTCTTTTTACAACATTTATGGAATGGTCTGGTTTCCTTTATTTTATATCATGCTATGGAGTTTTTTAGTGGTTTATTCCATATCACATAATCCTATTCTATATATTGAGGGTAATACCTTCCATTTGTGATATTTTTATAACCTCCATGCTAGTTGGTAACCTAAGGCCTACTAAAGGTGGGAATATAGTGTCATTGTCTCCCATCCTCCACTTCCAGCCCAAGAGGGGTACCTTTACTGAACCAATAGGGGGTACCTTTTGAGGTAGGTTTCATGAAACAAAATACATTATGAAATAATGAATTATTGAGTTACTGATAATGTTATCACTTATCTTTCAAAATTAAAACACATAGATTATAATTATTGAGATCAAAGTTTATTCTAACAACTCTTCCAAAAACCTTGACCATTATAGGTATCTATAAATAGAATATATTCCTCTACCTTCCCGGTTATGAAAAAAATTGAAAGAATAATTTTTCAAATAATTAATTCATATTCCCCCTCATTACTTATAGAGATCATGAAATCCATAATCTATCAGCAGTCTATAATTATAAGTATTTTAATAAATAAAATTTGGAGAAGTATTAATTACATATAATTTATATTTCATGAGTTAACTGATAAATATATGCCTATTGTATTTCATTAATCATTATCACTAATTATAATATATTCTATATTAAGATCTTATGGTATGATAATCTCTGATATAGCCCCATTTTCTCATTAATAATGTCAATCCAATCCAATATAGTCTCACATTCTTCTATAAAATGAATTTCAACACTCAACACTACCTTACACTCTCCTTCATAACAATATGTTCTTTTTTTCATAGTTTACATCATGTCCTTACAATAAATCCACTTTCAATTGATATAACATCTAATATGTGGTATTATGTGGTCATCAATATAGTCATACATTTACCTCTCATACTATATCAATACTCTAATACTATGTCTCGATGATCCTTTTGCTTACATTCACTTTAAATGTTTTTATAGAACTCAGTGCAAAGTGAATTCTTATTCCAAAACTCAACATGTCTCGGTTCATCACATTTTAGTAACTACTCAATTTATATAACTATAATCCAAATTTTTTTCAATACAATAGAGTTTAAATCTATCTATGTATCATAAAAATACACAAAACCTTAAAGAGTATAACAATAAAAATTAAATAAATTTCATATATAACTCATAATTAAAATCGAATAGATAAACCATGATATTGAGATAATAGGGGATATAAAATAATATTATCTCATGTTTAATTCATATTATTAACCAAAAAATCAAGTTATTTAGGTTTTGGTATAGTCCTAAGCTAAAATTCAAAACTAGAAAAAAATTATTAGCATCAATACATCTTTTGAGCATCTTAACCATGGATCCAAATATTGGTTTAGTGGGAATATAATTTGATAATTCAATAATATTTACAATTTATTTAATATAACCTAAATTATATATATATATATATATACCATGATATTATTTAAAAATAAATGAAAAAATAGTCTAAAATTTGCTGAAATGTGATAGAAATATTGTTGTTACTTCGAACAATATTGAAAACATCAAAATGATCAATTCATGAATGTCCTAACCATAACATAAATACATAATACATCATTACTCTTGATTATTCATACATCTCAAAATAAATAACACCCCCATAACCATTAGTTTTAGTTTATATAGAGATTAGCAATATTTATTACTTATTTTACAACCCATTGTATATTTCATCAATATTTAGAAAAAACATAAATACCTTTTAGACACATCACATGTAATATTCATATAAATAACATGAGGAATAGAAACATAGAAAAAGGGTGACATCAGAAGATAAGTAAGGGTTAAAAGAAATGAGATATCAATTGTAACAACATAAGATACCATAATGAATATAACAAATGACTATAAAATAAATATGTGTGTATGAGAAAAAACATCAAGGTTTATAAACATCAGGAAATCATACCAACTTAAATATGAATCATAAAACATCAGAACAAGTCATAAAATAAGAAATTTCGCATAAAATAAGAAATAATTTTGAGGAAGATGTTCTGATATATAAATATAGAACATGAATAATCATAAAAATTAGATGTTATGTTAAAGAACTGTAAAAAGGCTATAATCACATAGTGAAAAAATCATGCAACTCTATTATGACATATGTTTTACACATATATTTCATAATATCCTAGTGTTTTTGGGGTTTAATTTTTTTAGTGTAAAACTATTGGATCTTGATCATTTTGTGTTGAATTTTTTTCTGATGAATTTTGGTTTTTAAATGTGATTTTTTTTGCAATTTATTATTGCCATGAATAATAATAATATTTTTTTCACTAATTATATCAATTTTTATTTAGTTTTATAAAGTATACACTACATGTTTTCCCAATATTTTGATGTAATTTCTCGAGATCCAATAGTCAAAACATATGAATTTTTTATTTCCATAGAAGTTAAGTTCCATAGGTGTAGACTGAAAAATTAACCTAGGTATTTTATTTTTTAAAAGTCCAACTACTTATATAAAAGAATAATTCTGAACTGACATAGAAATTTTAATTAAGTCATTAGTTTTCTAAGAGTCATTCCTATTTTCTTGCAAAAATAGAGTCATTTATCTTTTTTTTAAAATTCATAAATGTAAATTAGAAACACAAACAGGGGTTATCCAGGAAGACAAAAGAAAATATTGATAGTGTCCTCAAATTAATAAAACTTAAAGAGGCATACATAAAAGTAATTATATGTGATAGAGATAGTTATTAAATAGATGCATCAATATGTAAAATTAATATCTTAGTATGTAAGAGGAACTTTATAGAAAATAATTCATAAAATTCATATATATATATAAGTACACTTAATAATTCATAATACTAAATCCTCTAAACGAAAACACATGTTTATTTCCATTTTTTAATTTAAAAATTCATCTAATGTAGAAAAGTATTTAATCCCTATTAAAAACATTTATATCCCTCTTTAAAATAAATAAAAATAAAAGTAAAGGGGATCATGATTAACTTAGCTGAGTACATGGGATGTTTATGGATATCTAAAAGTGAATTTATGATTATTGAATCTTGAAGGGAATGTTTCTAAGTGCTTATTCTTTGTATTTAAAGACTAATTTAGATGGGGGAGTGTCTAATATTTGATGGGTTAGGTCAAGTTACCTTGAGGTAGAAGGTGAATAGTGATATATTCCATGTGGATATTTGGGGTGAAAGTTGAAGAGACAATAGTTTGAAGGTAATCATTCATGAACCCTCTTATTGAGGGGGAGTTCCTTTATTTACAGAGAAGATGGATTCATTGAGTGGATAAACTTAGGGCAGATAAAGGAGGGTAGAGTCGATAGATGGGATATATAGGAGGAAAAAGGCATAAAGTTAACAAGTATCCCAATAGAGAAGACTCCTCCACTTCAACTCTACATTACTTTATTTATTTTACTTTTGATATTAATTTTTTGTTTGTTTTTATAGAATTAAATATGAACGTTGGCAAAAAAACTATAGGTGGAATGTGATTCATTTTGATTTTTATCATTTTGTTACATTGTTTAATTTAAAATTATATGATGGATCAACAATCTTCTACATTTTTTTTATTTTCAAAATACCATTTTATAATGATCAATAATCAATGAATGTTGATCTGGATTCATTTTCATTGAGATTACATTAGATAAAAAGTAAATTTAGATCATAATGTTTTGAATTTAAGGATTGGTTAACAAATCAATTTTTGTAAATAACATCACCATTTATATTTTTTTATGACTATATTTGGAATTAAAAAGCATATAGTTATGTTAGTAGCTTGTTCACTTCTTGTAATATTTGTTATATAAATTTTTTTGGTTGTTAATACAAATTGATAAAAAAATTCAGAACCATATGAAAATATTTTTTACAAATTTTTTCTATCAAATTTTCACTAGTCTACCTATTTATAGTGTATTATTTCTATGATCACTTCCCTAAAACCTTATTTAATTTTCACTCACTTTCCCTACCGATTACTCCCAGTTTCATGTCACACAATTACTCCATAATTGTTTTCTTATTTCATTTCTTATTGTTTTCATATTTAGTTTATATTATATTCTTTTTGGGAAACATGATATCCTTACCTAAAATTTTCAATATTACGATTGGTTTAAAAATAAATTTTTTTTATTTTAATGATGATGTAAATAATTGTAACCTTTTCTATAGAAGGTCATGTGTGTCCTAAAAAATCAATAAAAAATAAAAAATAAAATTTATTAGAAATAAAATTTGTTCTAAAAGGGTAATTTGTAAACAAATTCATCGTAAATTTACACTAAGTCATGATTTAATTATTTGGATACATTAATTCAAAAAATTGGAAAAATGGTGATCTTAATAAAAAAAGGAGAAAAAATAGGAAAATTTGAAAATAATAGGGATGTAGGTTAAAATCAGAACATTATTCCACCCTAACTATGAAATGAATGTATTGAAGAAACTAGGATTTTGGATTTACCACTAACAAATTTTTTTATTAACCCATCTTGTATTTGGATAAATTATAGGTCTAGAAATTATTAGATAAAGTAGTACTATCTCTATATGATTCCATCCTATAATAGTCTACATAAGTAGGATTAGTTATACTTTATTAGGTAATATTATAGTGTTGTTAAATAGTTTTTGTTACACAGAATGAGTGATGAATAACTCAATTTGAGGTTTTTTCCATTTTGTCAAAAAGGAAATTCCAGGATTTGGTTTTTAAAGTTATAGTTTCCAATATGTATCACATTTGATCAATTATTTAATGTTTATGTCATGAAATCAAATCCTATGAGAATGTCCACTAATGTGAGGAAAAAAATCTCTAGTTTTTATGGGATAAGGGTGCACTATTCTAAGTGAATTGGGGTGACATATGGGTCTCCTTAGATAAATTCCTAATCATAAATTTATTCCTAGTTTCTTAAAATAAAATTTCTATAATAGTCTCACTAATTACTAACAACCTTAGTTAAATAGTCATTCAACACATTTTCACAAAGCTCTTAACATAAATTTTCTAAAACAAAAAAAATACAAAGAAAAGTAACAATCTCTATTTTTTCACAAGAATGAAATGATTAGGCTACTGGGATTTAAAATAATATCCATGAGAGTCTACATAGAGATGAATTTAATTACTATGGTTTGTTTTGGAACTCTATTGTTTTATATTATAACTTTAATATGCCTAAACAACCCTTTGGGAATGATAATTTTTCATGATATGGTTCTATGATGCAATATAGTAATTATTATTTTTCAAATAATTATAACCCATGATATAGGAATGAACCAAACCTATATTATAGAGTGAGATTTGTAATTAGTAAATTTTATACTCTATGTTTCTATAATTATCCAAGACGAAAATATGAAAACCAAAATAGGATAGAGTACTGAAATTATAAAGGGAACATAGTGGGGTTGAGGGAACACATTCTTAGTAAAATGGAACCTCAATAATCTTGGCACATTGATGAGAAATAATATAAAAAAACTCCCCTTAAATATAAAATGAACAGTCTACATATCTATTTGAGTCAAATGGAAAGAGAAATTAGTGGGGGGGGAGTGGTAAATTTCTAAGTACCATTTATATCAACCTTAGGAAAACTTTAATGACTATTACCATTAGTAGTGGTTTGAAAACATTAAATAATATTATGGATGAGCCTATGGAACTTCATAACAGAATTTTGGAAGAATATAATAAACAAAAACAAGAAATAATAAAATTTTGAAATTAGGACAACAAGGTATAAAATGAGAGAAATTCATCTGTTCTGCCTAAAAAAAGGAAATGACATGAAACTGAAAAATAATTGATGTAAAGATAGATTTAAGGAAGATATTGGGGACCAAAACACTATTTTATTAAAATTTTCCCCACCAATTCCATTTCCTCAAATTTTAATTAAAAATAACAATTAACATGAACTTTTCATGTTTATTGGGGGTTTTTAGGAAGATTGAATCCAAATTTCTATTCATTCATGATCTGATTTAAATCCCATAATTGTTTAAATGATAAAAAATTATTTTTGATTTTTTTCAATATTTTACTATATATATCCTGAACGAGGAGTGCAATCCTGCCCTCTGAAATAAAATTCCTCATAATTTTCAATACGAAACTAGGTTCTTATTCCATTGTATAATTGGAAATAGTGGTCAACTCAAATATTTTTATGACGTTAGTGTGAGTATAAATTCATCTACTTTATGACTATTTATAAATTTAATATTAGCAGGGTTACCATAATCCATGGTTGTTTCACATTTGGGTTAGTTATATATTAGTCATCCAATTAGAAGACCGGGTGATCTTTTCTTCGAGAAGTTATACTATTTTTCCCAACTAAATTTATTGTCATTGATATGGAGTGTAAAAAATAAGACCCTACAATTATTGGTTGGTCTTTCTTAGATACCATAAGAGCTATGATAGTTGTTTCAAAGGTAAAGAATTTTTTTTAGTGAATAAAGAGTAGAGATTAATGTTTTAAAATATTATAAAGAACCCAAACCTGGTGAAAACTATTCAGTTGGTGAGTTTACAGAATTTGAGGAACCTTTATTTGAACTAAATTATAATTCTTAGGAATAATTCAAAAACATGATAATAAAACTATATTTTTATAAACTTTTATGTGTGTTTATTTTAGTAGGAGTAATTGATCCTAATATTATTATAAAGGAGAATTATTGGATCATATTTATGTGTTTTATTAAGAAACCATTCTTAAATCAGTTTTTTAAAATGAGTATGAGGAGCCTTATATTATGGGTAATAGTGAGGAAGATGTATTTTATTTCTACCAACATTTATTTAAATATAATATTGATGATCTTATTCCATCTTAGCACAAAAGTATACCATCTTGCTAATAAAATCCTAAAGTGGAGGTTAATCCATTTTCATATCACCATAAATAATCCTTTCTGGGTTGGAGTTCCACAATTCTTAACATTATCTTAGTCAAGATAAAAAGAAATTATATAGGAAAGGTTTTTAATTTTAATGAGAGATTTCAATACTAGTATTGGATATACCACTTATGATATTAAAGAGATTATTACACTATCTTATATGTATTGGATCCCAATAGAGGTTGATCGTAAATCTTGTGTTTAGGGATAAATGATACTTAATACAAACATGAATGATGTTTTTTGTGGAGAAGTAATCAAGATTATAGATTCATAAATCATATAACCAATCTCAGATGGCACTTGAGTTAGTCTGGTTCATGTTATCACCAAAATTAGATGTTTTATTTTTGTCACGAATGAGAATAATGAACAAATATCAACTTGTAAAGTGACTAAGTGGAGATTCTTTAAAGAAAATATAAAGATTAAATCTTCCACTATGAAATTTTAATTTCCCATTAAATTAATAGAGTAAATTATTAATATATTGACCAATAATTAGTTATATTATTTTTTTGATATCAATTATGGTTATATATAGATTCCAATATCTACTAAGAGTCATGGAAACATATCATTCCCATGTACGTTTGGAATATTGTCCTATTAGTAAATTCACTTTGGTTTGTGTGGTGATCCAACCAATTTTATTATATGTATGATGTTCATATTATTATATATTATTTAAAATATAATTGAGGTATTATAGATGATTTCCTATTATTGGGAGAAATTATGAGTGCTACTTCGTTGATTTGATATTGGTCTTGTAAGGGTGTTAAGAGACAAACCTTGTCTTAAATTGCGAAAAATATAAATTTATGGTCACTAGGAGAATTATTATAGGTTATAATGTGTATAAATAAGATTGAAGTTGAAAATACCATAAATAAATTTCATTTATAAGTATAACCCATAAATTTCCAAGAGTGTTATGATTTTGTTAGTAAATATTTGTTTATAAAAAAGATTTATAAAATTATTTTCAATGATCACTAAGACCTTTTGTTCACTATTGGTTTATGATACACCATTTCCCTTAGATAAGATATTCCTTGATTATTTAACACGTTTTATGGTAAAATTTACTTCTTCATGAAATATAACTACTTGTTAATTGGAAAATTCCCTATGAGATTATGTCTGATGCAAGTGATATGAAATTTGGGCTTATTTTAGGTCAGATAAAACATAAGAGTATAAATATGGAATATTATTCTAGTAATTTGATAGATTATTCTGAAAGGAAATAAAACACATTTGAGAAATTTAAATTGGGTATTTTTCAATATAAAATTTTAGTAAATATTTTATTGGGTCTAAGGACTTTTGTTTACTTGACCATTTATCCCTATAATATATTATATACAATAATGATTCAAAGCTTACACTCATTAGGTGGACAATTATTCTGTATTAATTTGATCTAGATATTAGGGACACTAATGGTGTAAATTTGTTTTCATATAATATATTTATAGTCTATCCAATACTTTTAACAGTGATCAAAAGGAGATCAATTTATATTTTCAAGATGAAAAATAGAGTACTATTTCCAAAAAAACCAGCTTTCTATTTATAGACTATGTGAATAAGAATCATGCATGCTGGTTTCACTCAAAACCAAATTAAGTGATTAATTTCAATACTAAAATATTACATTTGGGATTATCCACCATTTTCTTAGAGGTTTACTGATGTAATTTTGATGAGATATGTTCCTGGGGTAGAGATGATTCTTATTTTATAGAGTTATCAATATTCACCATATGGAGGATACAATGGGGGATATATGAAATATAAAATGGTTATACAAGATATAATATTTTTTATAACCCAAATTAAGGATAAAATTATTCTTTTGGTTTAATGAGGCGCATTCCAAAGAGTGTGAGATATTGGAAAAAATAAAGAGCTTCCCCAAGAAGTAATTTTGGATATAGAGATCTTTGATGTTTGCAGTTAAAATTTTAGGGAACTATTCCCAAATTATTTTGTGAATTAGTATATTTTAGGAGATATTGATTATTTTTAAAAGTGGTTTGAGTCATTATAACATACAAATAATCCTGTGATAATATTTATTAATTTCATTAAGAAGAATATCTTTTCAAGATTTTGAGTTCTTGTAGCCTTTTTAATTTATAATGGGACTCACTTTAAGAAATAAAAAATAAAATTCTTAATAAAAAATTATGGCTTTGTGAATAAAATTAAAACAAATTATAATCCATAGTATTGTGTAAATATTGATATTTCTAATAGAGAATAGAAGAATATTTTAGAAAATATTTTTTGAATTTCCAGGAAATATTTTCTATTGAGACTTGATGAAGCATTGTGAGCTTATAGAACTTATTTTATGGCTTACAATGGAATGAATCCTTATTGAATGTTTTGTTAAATAAGTACATTTTCCAATGGAAATAGAACACAATTATTTTTGGGTAGTGGAGGGATTTTATTATGAATTTATGAATGCTAGAGAGAGGAGGTTGTTAGGAATTATTGGGTTGGATGATATCAAGAGAGAATCATATGAAAATGATAGGATTTACAAATAAATAAATAAAATATTTTCATGATATAGTGATATGAAATAAGGATTTAAAAGATGTTCAGAAGATGTTACTTTTTAATTCTTGACTAAAACCTTTTCTTTTCAAGATTAAGTCTAAATGGTATTGACTATTTTTTCATCATTTGGATATTAATCTCTAGGATTATTAAATTGTTTAGAGAGGAAAATAAGAAACAAAACGTTTTTTGAGACAGATTAAGACATTACATTTATAGGCATCCAAAGGGATTGAATAAAGTGTTTATACTTAAAAGTTGATAATTTTATATGTATAGATATATAATTAAAACTAATTTCTTCATGAGATTCGATCTACGAACTTTTTTTAATTTTACTTTTATTTCTTATGTTTACGTAGTAATATAAATTTCGGTTTGTCTACCAAACTTTTGAGTTGGTTTAATAATTATATATCAGAAAAAAGTTCCCTTTTCACTCACTTGAATAATTTTTGATACCTTTTAGAGCCTTGGAATGTTAAGAACTTAAATAATGGTCCTCTATGGTGATAACTAATAGAGTGAACTGACTGTTCATTCCATTAAAAAACAAAATACTAGAAATTTTGGAGTATCAACTCAAATTATTTTCAAGGATTAAAGGTTATAAGTGATGGATCATTATAGAGTCAATTTCCACGTTTTTTATTTAGTTTCATTTATTTTATTCTTCAATTTTTGGAGTATAATTATTCCTTAATTTTACATTATAAGAGATGGAATTAGGAAAACATGTGGGTTCTCTCAAGTAGAAAATAAGGGATGTGGGTTTTGAAGAAGTTAAAATATTAATACTTGTGCATCAAGATGGTTTCTATTTAATTATAAATTTATTTTTTTCATTTAATTTATAATGACCACATATTTCTACTTAAGTGGATTAAATGGGAAAAAATTCATTGAAAGAGTTGTTTTAATGTTGAAATAGTGAGAATGTTTTAGATAGTTTCTGCTACTATGAACATGTATTTGTGTGTTGAAATTATGGTTTTACATTATAATTATTATATTTTATTTAAAATATTTAAGAAAATTAATTTAAATCATGCATTCTACGTTAAAAATATTTCATGTGCACATAAATTTTTTTGTTGCAGATGATTGTATTTTTCTCAAGATATGAGTTATTTTTTGTGGGAAAAAATAATTGTTTTCTTATTTTGATAAATTTTACATGATTTTGAGATGTTTAATTTCAAAATAATTTTGAGAATAAAATACTTTAATTAACTCTACCATAATGAATTTCACAATTATAGAAAATTTTAGGTTTCATGTTTGGGGTAGGGGACTTCTATGTGAAAAATTGTGTTTGATTGAATAAGAATCAAAATTACATGAAATTTTTCAAAAATTAGTGCTATTGACTATTAGTTTTCTTATAAAGTGAGTGTAAATGTTTCAAAAAATTAAATATTATTTTCCTAATTTTATGTGGTTAATAATCTTTATCTTCTCAAGGATTTAATTTAGTAACATATTTTTTTTCCCTATTAAAAAACATTATTGGGAAAATTCAGGAATACTTATTACATTTTTATTGAATCATAATTTCTTTATTGTATTTAAACTAGTAATATTTTCATTCAAATAGTATATTAAAATAAATCCTTATCATGTTTGATATTTGTTTGTCAGAAATTGATTTTGGAGTTTTATTTTTATTAGTACTTAAGTTCTATCTATTCTCACCCATTATCTATGTTGTGTATTTAATTAGGTTGAGATTCTATGTGATGGGTTAATTTTGGATTGTGTGTGTGTTCACTATGGATAGAAAGATATTCCTGGAAAAAAAATTTAAATAAAAATGCTGTTAGTTGAATTTTGTTCAAAATATTCAAAGTTTATAATCATTTTAAAAATTGGAAACCAAAATTTTTATAAATTATTTTTGAGAGATCAATAAATAATTTTTACTTAAGAGATTCCATTGGTTTTTTTAAAAAAATCACATAATTTTATGCATTATAAAAACTAATTTTTGAATCAATTTTCATCAATGGAGTGTTATGAATTTATTTCATTAGGAAAAATAATGGATTGATTGTGGGTGAATTTGAGGGGAATATTATTCGATAAATATTGTCCACATCTATTATATAAAATTATAGTGTTTTTTGGTATTTAATTTGTGATTTTATTTGAAATTTTTGAAATATTGATCATATTTGAGTTAAAAATTATTTTCATTAAATTTTGGAATAAAAATTTAAATATTTGTCATTTATCAAAAAATATAACTAATAATCCTGAATTTTCACAAATTATATATATTTAGAATTAATTGGATGAATCGTACACTAAAATTTTATTTTATATATTTTTTAGTTAATTTTTGAAAATCCAATAATTAAAACGTCTATAAGTTGAGTGAAGTGGAATCTATGTTCTGAATTTAAGACTAAAAAATTCTGCTAAGTATTAAAATACATATAATTAATTTTATTGATATATAAATTTTAATTTTTTAGATAATTAAAATTATGTTATGTCTTTAGTTGCGTGAGAGTCATGTCCTTAAATGGATTATGAGTAAAAGAAAAATACTAGCTTATATAAGGGTTATTATGAGTAGAAAAGAATATGATCATGTAAGTCCCTTGATGTATAAAATTAAAAGAGGTTAACAAAAGAGTCATATTTCATGATAGAGAGTAATTTTAAACAAAGGGACCAAACACGTAAAAGTAGAATCTTAGAATGTAAGATTAATTTAATGTGTGGTAATACATAAAAATAAAATATACACATGTAAAAGTAAATTTGGAAATACATAAAAGTAAATCCTTTTGAAGGCTGTACAAGGTAATTCCCTTTATTATATTTGAATATTCTACTAGTGATGTGATGTATTAAATTATGATTAAATACAAAGGGATCCATTTTTCCCGTAATTTTCAATTAATGAAAATGTGGATAAAGCCTAACTTAACTGAGTACATGTGAAGGTACTAGAGATTCACAAGAAAATATATAATGACTAAATCAAGTGACGAATGTTTCCAGGAGAAAATTACTTGGAGCCTAATTCCGATTCATGTGAGGGAGAATATTCTATTAGAAGGGTGAGATTGAGTCTCATTAATGATGAAGACGGATAATGAAAGCTTCTATAAAGTGGTCTAGGGAACAACGTTATGGTCTAATGACAATGAGGAAATAATTGACGGACCTTATTATTATGGGGGAGTGTCTAATTTTTAGGAGGGGATTGATTCATAAAGGGAGAAGAATCAAGGTATATGATCAATAACTAGGTTTTAGAGGAGGATGGAGCCATGAAGAGAGGAACTTTGTTTATAGAGAAGACTCCTCTACTTCAACTCTACATTTGATTATTTTTGATTTGTTGACATGATTTTTTATCTTTATTGAATTGAATATGATCCTGGGTGACTATTATGAGAATATTATTGATTGTGGTTTTTTCTTTATACTAGTTTCTTCCATTTCAAATTATGATATGGATGAACATTGTTTAACTTTTTTTCTTGAAAAAAACATTTCCAATTATCAATATTCAATGAAAATTGATCTTGATTCATTTTTGTTGAAAACAATTTTGATAAAAATAATTTTTTTATCAAGAAGAGTGTAATTATAAGATCATTTGAAAAATATATTTTGGAAGTGAACACCACCATTTATTTTCCTTGATAACTTGTCTCCAGATTTGATAAATCCAAAATTAGGATAGAATCTAGGTCACTTCTCCACAAAGCTATTTATTTAATTTTGGGGGTTGTTGATCTTTCTTGACCATTATATTTCAGTATTGTAGGAATATCTATTACACAATCCAAATCAACCAATGTTTCTCTAGTTTACCTACTAATTATCTTCAATTTCTGTGACCACATAACTTGGACCCTATTTTATTTTTACTGACTTTAACTTCTACTTACTTCTTATTTCACATCATAAAACTACCCCATAATTATTTTATTACTATATATATAATTATTTTCATTCATAGTTTTTTATGTTATCTTTTAGATAACAAAAAGATCCATACCTATAGGGTTGACCCTACTTGACCATATTATATCATGGTGTATATTTAAACATAAATATTTTTGATTTTAATTACATATCTAAAAATATTCCCCATAACATAGTAGACCAAAATGACTTCCCATGTCTCATATTGTAACATCTCATGAGATATAAGATTTACCCAACGCATTATAAGGCTATATAATATATGGAATACCCATCACATAATGAAAAACCATGCATATGTGTGGAACATGAATATTATAATGTTAATAAATCCATCATATAATAATTAACCCACGAGAATGAAATAAGTTTCATATAAATCAGCACAAGGCATAAAAATCAGTAATATTGAGAATGAAATTGGATGGTTTCACTAACAAAATTCCATAATAAAACATAATAAATTTTAATGGATACTGATATAGATAAAAAATTAGAATAACATTAAAAAATTATTTGGAAAAATTGAAGAAACATACCTGGCATTTTTATATGGATTTTTAAGAAATAATGTATAAATAAATAGTTTTAGGAGATAATTGTAAAGTAAATAAAAATTACTTTACGGAATCCTGAAAACTTATAAATGAAGCTTCATAAATAAAACTATGAAAATGTATGAAAATTTATATAGGATATATAAGAATATTTCTTTCAAACCATTTAAATAAGTTAAAACCATTAAAAATAGACCTTAAAAATCATTGAATTAGATAGAATGGAATTCATGTAACAATGTAAAAAATATAGGCATGGAGGAGAAATATTCCCAAATGGAATGAATTGATAAATAAATTTCCACTTATAAACATATTTTTAGGTGAATTAGGAATAAATGAGATGGGAAATGGTAATAATACATGTAAAATTAAAAAAAATGATTGGAGAAGAAAATAAATGTGGTTTTATATTATAGGTATATAGAATTTCCCCAAATTAATATTTATACATAAATAATATCAATTTCAATGAGACATTGGAATAGAAAACACTAACTTTACTCCTAACTCATATGAACCATATTGAACCGAATTATTGATGCCTACCAAATAATCATCAGAAATTCTTAAAGGGATCATATACCCAAATAATGGGTATTATTTTCGTTATAAAACAACAGAATAGAAGGTATCTGACTCATGATGGTTGTGTAATCTTTATAAGGACATGTGATCACATAATCATTAGATGGTTATGCGAATAGATCGTGAACGGTGCATAATCTAATTTTGATCACATGTATCCCCTTTCCTAAACCATCTTTCTATTCTAATGGTGATTTGAAAATCACTGATGATATTAAAAAGGCTAACCAACAATCCTTTCTAATCATATGTCTTTTCGACTAGTGGATACCTGACAATCATCCAAACTCCACTTTGTAAAATAAGGTAATGGAATTGAGGAAACCTTATGCGATGGAGAGTTACGTTGATCTTTAGAAGATGTGCTCATGTGACCTAGAAGACCTCACAAAGCCCCTGGAAGTATTCCCACTTTGTCATTCAAGAGTATATTGATGTGTATCTTTAATAATTCAAAGAGTCTTAAACATTTCTATTCAGTTATGAAATTCCCCTTCAACTCCATAGACATGTAGGGGGTTTGTCTATGAAAATTATTGAACGTCATCACAGGTCCATCATTAATTAACCAATGCATCATAGACAAGGAGATTAATTTTCCTTGACATTTATTGCACGATGTCATAAGATCTCTTATCATTGAAAAATAAGAAAATAAATAAAAAGGGGAAACAAAAGAATATTCTTGTGGAGGGAGGATATGTTCACCTTACGAGAAAGGGGTTATACACCCTGGGTGATCACCATTTATCATGTGAGCCCCTTTCGAAAAAAAGCATGATCCCTTGGAGATCCCCTTGAAATTTGAGTCGGATCTCGTAGATTCCCCTGTTGACAAGCCATTTTAGTCTCACAAATGACCCTAGAAAAGTCATATTGGGTCATGAGAAAGCCTTTCCAGGGGCTTCTTAATCTTATGAAGACTCATAAAAATGTCATATAAACATTATAAAATCCCCTATGCATTCCAAAAAGGATAGGAAAAATCCATTTGACCAGATAGGGTCCAATAAACATGGAAATGAAGGAACATTCTTACAGCCACTGAATATCATGTGGAGTCAAGGATGATCCATGGTAGGATCATGAGAGACACATGATACAAAAATACCTCCACTAAATCTATCTCATATTTGTGATATATATTCAATGAAAGGTGTAATACAACTATGGTGGGGAGGTCTATAAATACCCACCCCTCAACAAAACACACACAAAAACACACCATGAGAGACTGCTATAAAAGAGCGCATTAGAGGACTTCCCGGAGCAACAAATCACATGATAACAAAGGCCTTATGCCTGGTAAAACACTGTGAATGACATAAAGGATCATGTAGAATGAATATGTGCTTCGAATGATCACTCTATAGATCACCTGAAGGAATTTTGGTGAGTCAGCCAGATTATGGGAAGAAGCTCATGCATGTTGAATGGGTTACACAAAACTAAAAATAAGATAAAATTGGACAAACCTTGAGGTACATATGAAACAAAGGCTAGAATGAAGAATAAAAAATATGGGATACTTAGGTGAATTAAAATATGATAATCACCAAGAAATTCACATGACCTACCCATATCATATGACCACTCCAAGATGTATCACCCAAGTCACACAATACTCCCTTGACATTCCATTTGAATCATGCGAAGTCCACTAAACATTTAATGAAATTCATGAAACGCCACCTAGGAATTCCACCAAATTATTACAAAGTTATCTAGGATTTCTATCCAAATCTTGAGATGTCCCTCAAAAAAGTCTTCCATGTTAAGTGGTAGCACTAGGACAAGTCAGTTAGGTCTCGTGATGTCCTTTAGACAAGTTAGCTAGATCATGCGATTTTCTCAATATAATTCAACCAGATCATGAGAGTTCCTTCGGAAAACTATGCTAGGTCATGGGACACCCTCCTAAAGTGTCATTCTGGTCATGTGAAACCCTCTTTACATTTCATCTAGGTTTCACAACACCCTCTGGACATGTCATCCTTGATTATGTGATGCCCTCCAGACATTCCATTCAGAATATACGACATTATTCAGACAAGTCTTCTAGATAATAATCTTTCATTTAGACATGTACTCTAGGAAACTAGGAAATGTCCAGAAATCTTCATAAATTTCATATAGACACCCCATAAATTTCATTAAGGCAATAAGAACATGTCAGTCAAACAATCCAGACATGTAAAGAAGATGTCCCTGAACAAGATAACCTTATCTAGTTGGAATATTTGAGAATTCCCCAATTGAACTATGCAAACTCTAATTCATATCCAAAAAGGATACATAAAATCACATCCTTAGGCCTGAGCTCAAGTAGGAACCCACCATGGTGAAATTCCCTTCATGTCTTAGACATTCCAATCATCTAGACTAAGTCTCTCCCATGGGTTTATCTTTCTTACTCATCCAACAGTGGATTGAGAAGAAAATTAAGCTATGATGAATCTAATTCCTACCATAACTAGGATATGTAGGATTCCTTCCTAATTCCTAAGATATAATTATAATCCACCTCAATGGAATTTCATTCATGTCTCTAACATTCTAATCATCCAGACCCAAGCTCTCCCATGGGTTTAACATTTTTTTCATCCACGAGTAGATTGAGATGGAAACCAAACTATGTGAACTCTGATTCCTGCCATACCTAGTATACATAGTATTCCTTCATAATTCAGGAGATATATATCAAATATCCCATAAGGTATACCCCATCACATGAGTCCCATATTCATATTAATTGAGACTGATTACTTACTACCCATTGTCTGTCACGTAGAGCATGTCTCACGTGGTCTTATGGATTTAAAATAGTCATATCATACACATCATGAATCACTAGAATCTAAGGAAACCTTAGTGTGTAAGCCCTAACTAGTGGTATGATATTATATCCCCCTCATACAAGGTCATGGACCTCAGTTCCAGTCCCAAAATCCCATTGAACTACAATTACATTGATTCCTACTATAAATTGGATACACATGATGCATCTAAGAGGATCAATATCAATACTCAATAGCTAAGTTATCTCATATATATCTTTATTTATATGAAATTAAACTAAATATGATCAAATAAATATGATTATTTTTATTCTTATTATAAATAGGATATGTAGGATTCATTATAAAGCAGCAATACCATTCTGGAAATTTTAATCACCCCTTTAGAAGGAAGAAAACCTCAGAGTTCCAGGTTGTATGGATTCAACATATAACTAGATAACCATTATGGGAAAATAGATGAATAACCTTAGATACATATATATGGACTCATTAATAGACCCAACTTTACATGTAGAAGGATTAAACTCTTGATCATTTTGTTTTGGTAACTAAAAACATATTGGGATTAAGAATATATTATCAAACATATCATTAATCTATAAGAGAGTCTCAGAGTTGAAAAAAATTCCCCCTAAAATGGTGTGATGAGACCAACCCCCCATTCTACTGAACAATGTGAGATACTAAGTGATGATGGGTTTGAGTCGCTAATTGACCTCCTACCATTGGAAAGAAGTTCTGAACTCATTTATGGATGTGTGAACCATTGGAATTTTCCATTAATAAAAATATCATGATCCTAACATGAATGTTTGTATAAGACATTGAACCCCCAGAAATCAACCATTGGGAAAAACTGCGTGTGTTTTCTTTTGTTTTATTTTGAAACAAATGGTGAACTCAACATGAATATCTATAACAATAAAAATGAACAATTTAACATGCATCATAACATTTAATTTTACACCTCCAATGGATAAAAACTAAATTACTGTTGTTTAATCCTATGTAATTGGGGTAATCATGAAATATTCCATTATCAATGTAAAATTTACATATAAGAAAAATTTAGAAAATGGGAATGATAAATAATAATTGAGTTACCTATGCACATTTAAATTACATTGTATCATAACTATGATAATGCATTGATTGATGAAATTGTTCCCTATTGTATTAATGACTACAAATATTGACCTCAGAAACAACACCCAGCCCTAGATCTTTTCTTCATCTGCTGACTATTATGAAAAATAAGCTATGGCTGTAACCCCTATAAGTCAGAGAATATCATCCTCTACCCAATATATTAAGTATCATATGGTGAATGAAATAGTCCAGGAATACCATCATCATGGTTTGATCTTGACCCATGAGGATACAAGAAAGTGCCTCCATATAATAAAATCGACAAGAACACATTCTCTGAAGAGAGATGCAGTAAAGCCAGTAGAACTTGTTGACATTTCAATTCACTTCAAAAACATATCCCCGAATCATTAAAATCACTAAATTCAGTATATGATGAAGTTGGGCTAGGGATTTAACTACATTTACCTTCTAGTTTAGGAGCCTTAATGAGGGTTCATATCAACAATCATCACCAGCACCATCCCATCGGGGCCCTTAATTTTCTTATAGAAGGAACCACTTGACACATTTGCACCTCTTTCGGTCATGTATAGGAACCAAGGAAGCCTCATCGGGTGAATAAGGATTCCGAAAACTGAGAGTTGTCTCGTATCTCTACTTCTTCTAATGAAGCATGAGGGCATATTTTGGTGGCCTCTAACAGATATCTCTTCCCCCTCAAATCTAGTATATATGAATATTCTTATAGAAATCAAGAGGGATGATCATATCCCTACCCCCACACATGAAACCCATTAATAGATTTTGATGTCACAAAGAGGATAAAAGTTGGATTATATCCCTACATCAATCGATGAAACCTTTTATTACATGTTGTAGATACAAAATGTTAAGGCCTATATTCCAGTGAAAACTTTTGTAATATTTATCAACATTCTTGTAATAACTGAAGAAGTACAATGGAATATTCCAATGTTGGTATTGATATAAGTACATATACATATTCCTAACACTATAGCTAGGGTATAAGAAAAAAATGATTAACAATAACGAGTGGTTTCTCTAGATCAGGAACACATTATTGCTCACATCTAAAAGTATTTTTGATAGATTTCGATAATGGAAGAGGCATCATACCGTGATAATATTCCTATTACAACTGTTGCTCAGCAAGTGAGATCAATATATGACTTGAGGCACGCATACATTCCTATTGAAAAATAACAGTTATATACATCAAAGACACCACACCATGATCATATTCCCATTCCAACCGAGTCTCACTAAGTGAGAGATCCACATGCCTCGGGACATGCTCATATCCATATGAAAAAAAACTAGAGGCATAATACAAAGGCATAAGATGAGGCTCATAACCCTACACGAACATGGGGCCATCAGGTGAGAGTAGCACATTCCATGGGGTAGTCTCATATTCCTATCAGTGAGGTTTTTTGACATATTACAATAGATCATAGAATCTAGGATTATACAACTACTGTCACTGATGAAAAACTTCCTTAGAATACTTTAGAGGCTATACTAAAGGAGTCTCATATACATTCTCCCATTTCATATGTATTTTGAGATATTATATTAGGGAATTCATATTTGGAATGGAATAAAATACCCTCTTTGACTCGGTCCGACCAATAAATTCTAGAAACCATTTAGAGGTACGATCATATTCCTAATGATAATGGAGAATATCATTGGAATGATGTATAATCTTATCAATAGCAAGATCATATCCCTAAAACACCAGATAGTTTTCAACATTTACTCTAAGAAAACATACAACAGGCACATATCCTTGTACAGTGAAAAAAGGTAGGTTATCATATTCTTTCCATGATGTATAATGGAGTCATATACCTTACCTTTTCAAAGATAGTTTACATGAGACTATTTGAAACATATCCACAAAACCTCAAGGGTCCTTAAAACATTCTACCAAATAATAAGATGGTCATTACTATGATAGTCGACCAGGTTTTAGTGTAGAGATGGATCATAGGGACTCGACTTTTGATATTCAGTATGGTCAACCTCCTCATAATGAGATCTCCCTTGGACAATGAAATCCTCCCCTTATCCAAAATATATTGGAAACTCAATTTTGGTTAATAGATTTACACCTCCATTATCTATGGTAATAGGGACACCTTTATACCATAAAAATAAACTATTTTAATATAGAAATGACTGCTATCTCTATGCCCTGAGACATAAAACCCGAAAATAAATCTCAAAATCTAAATCATGATTTCTAAAATTGCATAATTTTTTTTTGAAAATTGATTTCTTAATCATAATCATGTATTTGTATCTGGGGATGGGTAATGTTGGTAGTTTTTCACATTACCACACTACTAGAACAACAGAAATTCCAAAATACACACCATATAATTTCATAGATTCTGAATAAATCAGGGTACCCGTTAATGCATGAGGTTGTTTGTCACTACATTGAAGTTAACCAACTTTAGTGATGCTGAGAATAATGAACAGGTGGATAGGACTAACAAAATATATTTCTTGTAGGTACCTCAAAGCAATGATAATTCATTTCAGTCGCAAAATTCATAGTTTTAATCAACCCAACAACTTCTTGTAGAAAAGGATGCCCATCAGGGGATACCATTTCACCTAGATCATAGATGATCATATCTATAGTAAATAAAAATGGTCACAATAACAACTGGAATTGAATGCATCTTAGAGATAACATTGCCTACCAGGATGTGGGATATCTACCACCACCTCCACCCCTTAGATTTTCAATCGCTATGAGGATTCAGGAAATTTCAGATATAGAAGAAAATCTACCATAGATCACTGGGTTTTGGGAATTTTTATTCAATATCCATTACCATGTTTATAACAACCTCAGAGGGTCCTGGACAAATCAGTGGTTGTTTTTTATCAACCCCAACCTATAGGGAGAGAGGAATTTATATCTCAATTACTATCCAAGGAGACATCAAATCCATGACCCAAATCATCATATCATCAACATAAGAGTCAAAAAATGATAATTTTGAACCTAAATACTCCCAATACCATAGAGTTGGGGTCATTTTAATCATCATCATCCCTATGGAGGGAATTAGTCTTCTCCAAGTTGGGAGGTAATTTCCAGTTGTCGGTGTTCCACCGATTTCTCCCATGACATGAGGATCCTCTACAATTCTGGGTTCGTTCAGCAAACATGACCAAAACATCCCTCAAGGACACTATTCATAGGTTGATATAGGAGAAAAAAATAATGAATTAAATCAAACCTCTAGGGTTCATAAGGTAAAATGGTTCAAGATGGATTAGGGATTGAGAAATGACCCAGATGCAAATAGTGCAAAATTTCCATGTTGTGTTGAGAGTAATGGGATAACTTCCATTTCCCAATAAACCTATTTCAGTGTCATCACAATCGACAACAAATATAATGTGGATCAATAGGAAAATACAGACATATTCAATACAGAAAACATACTTCGAGTGGAGGGTGATTTGGATACACCCACTAAGGCTGCACGTACGCAGATCCATAAAAGAATCCAAAAAATGGAACCTATGAATATTGAGTTCCTATCTATACAATGGAACACTACTAAGTATAAATGGAAATAAGTAATAATATCTTACTCGTTACCCAAAAAAGATGAAATTAGTTCCACAAAAGAGCTTTTAGAATAATATGAGAATGAGATAAAAAATCTTAGAAAACCCAATGAGGAGCTACCTAGGGGAAACATTCCCACTGGGTATTGTCTTCAAGGAGAGAAAAATATTACTACTCCCATATATTATGAAAGAGTTTATCTTTCTAAAAGATAAGAATATATGAATCATAATAACTCTAGAACTAGGAAGTCAGTATATATAAATGATGAAGTCAATGATTTTCATGACTTCACTCCAATATAAGAAAAACCTCTCCCCCACCAGTGTGATGATTTAGTCTCAGCACAAAATGAGAATCAATAAGAGGTGAAAATTAGACCACCTCATCAATAGGTACTTGATCCCTCTATATTGGAGGTTTTCCAAATAGTAGTACCAATGGAACAAGTCAATTCCATCAAGTCCCTGGATACTTGAATGGAATCCATGGAAGGGAGATAAAAACCTGTGCAACCTGAGATGCATCCATATCCCAAATGGGTGGATGAAACATTTCACCCACCTTATCTTGTAAATACCACCCTACCCACCTTTTATGGTGAAAGAGATATAGAATAGTATGTAATTCACTTTTTTTCTCAATGAGGTATGATGATGGGCCCTTGAGATCATCAGGAGGTGACTGAGAGGAGGTGTTTTGTACATAATCAAGCAGGGGCATCCTTTTTTTTAGTACAATAGCATTCTAGAAGGATATTTTTTGGTATTGGAAGACATTAATCATCAATTACATTATAAAATTTTCTCTATTCTATGGAAAATGACATTAGTAAACTTTAAAAATTTCACAAAACACAAAAATGAGAGTGTTTATGACTTAATATCTAAGTGGATTGGTTTAACCTATTCACTCAGAATCACTCTCTCATAGAAGACATTACTGGAACTCTATGCTATAAATATCTGATATGAACTAAAAACACCTCTGATATTGATTAAGTATCCAGGTGGATTCCAAGAATTCACATAAATATCACAACTTTTTGAAGAATCCATTTAGTGGACCCAAGATAAATATTTACTCATTCCCTCATCTTAGGGGTAAAGTATCAGAAAGGAAGGGACAAACACTATTACGAACAAGATAATAGAAATTATCTTTAAATCACCTAAAAAGGATCAGAATATTCGAACACATCCTATAGAGTGGAAAAAACAAAAAAAATCACCCTTGGCCAGAAGAAAAAATAGATTAGGTTTCCCCATGATTTGAAGAAGGGATAAATAAAAAATTCTCCTTAATAAATGAGAAATTCCCTATCTATTTCCTTAAAGTAATGAAAAATAACATACTTTAGATTCCACGTCCCAGGAAACATGATGAGGTTAACCTCACTGAACTAAAAAACTACTTCCATTTTCATAAGAGTCTGGGTCACACCATTCATGATTTCATTATTATCAAAGATGTCCTCTAAGCCATGGTGGATTTTGGTCAGGTGATATTGGAAAATTCCACAGCACATGTGACTTGTGTAAAAGATTCCCAGTAAGAAGAAGTGGGTGATTTAAAAATAGTTTTGGCCAAGAATGGGTAGATTTTCAACATCTGGATGACTCAAAAGATAGTTGATCAAGATTATAAAACACTGATATCACATCTTCGTAAACACAAATATGATCCCATAGGATGGTTAAATTAAATATCCCACCCATAGGTGTGTGTAATTTTCAAACACATGAAGAGATAAAAGAGTAAGAGTAATATTTATCTCCTATGAAATCTTTGACTCTTACAAACTTCTTTCCTGCAGTGTCTAAAGCATGAAAACTTCCCCACAAAATAGATCCCACATTAGAATAAGAGATCATATTTAGTTATATTAATGTAGTATACTTTGTATACCAGTTGTATGATACAAAATATTCCTCTATGTATGATTTTTAAATACCTGATTTTGGAGTTGGAGGCCAAAGGTACCTGACCAGAGGATACATGGGATAATGTGGGTGTGGTCAGAGCCAATTCCATGGTCACACCACCATTGAGGAAATATAAGAAATCAAAAACCTATTGGAAATAACTATAGTAAGACTAATAGATACATGTAGGTATCCTAGAACCCTATAGTGATCATCTATTTCTAGTAATCTTACAAGACCATTTGGAAGTTATGTGATTGTTTGATTAGCCCATACAATGGGGAAGATTGATGTGACCTATGATGGTAGAAGAAGATGAACACTCAACCTCTGTGCAAGCCCCATTCTCATCTACCTCAAATTCCTCAACTCCTGATCCACATAATATGGAGAAAACCCAATATGGGAAGTGATGAAATTTTGCCCAAAATCATGAAATTCTAATATAGTTGTTTATTGTACCAGAGGAGTTCAAGAAAAAATTTGATGCTACAAATGTTTATCGAGTAGGGAAAATTCCTTCAAAGTTCTATATATCCATGTCATTCAAAGAATAAGATTAGGAAGAGGACATATTGGGACACATTATATCCCTTTATGTTTTAGTAAAAGCTGAAAATATATACATCTAAATGGATCTGATTGACAATTATTTATGGATTAACCTCATCCCATTTCGAACCCTTAAAAATTGTTGATGTGGTGAGGGAGATTTATCTCTAACAAATATGATCATTCTAGGTCATGATAAGAGAGATAAAATACCACATAATAAGATCACGCTCAAAGCTCTGTTTGGGGATCTCACCTCTAACACGGAGTTCATGGTTATCCTACAATACACTACATATAATGTCTTTATCGGGGGAATTGGATTCATATCCATGTGGCGGTGCCTTAAAATTTTTATCAATGATTGAAACAACCCATTTATGGAATGTTTTACATTCAACAGTGGGAAAGTTCCCAATTTGAGTCTTATAAAGACACATATACTGAGGAAATTTTATATAAAAGTGACAGAAAACAAACAATGGTTGTTGAATATATATAGGTTATACCCCCCAATGGTATAGGGAAAAGACTTGAAAATACCCAAAGTATGCTTGAAAATGATTATGTGCTCCCCAGGAATCTTATTGGGGAGTAGAAATGGGCCTAGATATCCAAGATCCTCCTATCCCCAATCATATCATGAAATAAAACCAGATTCATAATATATTAATAATGAGTTTGGTAGTAGGGGATGACAGAGTATTTTCCCCTAGCCTCTCTCATCCTGAAAGTGATAGAGATTCCCCCAAATTTCGTACTTTATTTGAAAATGCCTTTATATACTATAATAAGTAAGAATAATATAATGAATTTAGGAACACCCCTCCTACATTTGAGTAAGGAATCTCCACCACCATCGATGAGGTCAGACAGGTAAACATGGGAATGAAAGAAGACCAACAACCCACCTTGAATAGTGCCTCTATTCCTCTTGAGGATAAATATATGCACATTTTATTTCTAAAGAAACATAAATATGTGTTTACATGGAATTATATAGAAATTTCTATACTGAACCTAGTTTTGTCCATACAGAATCTCATCTTACCCGATGATCATTGATGTTTCAAGTAGGCATCTAGAAGGATCCACCCCTTCCACACTAATAATATAGAATAATAAGTAGAAAAATTGATCAAATCTAATTTTCTATGTTAATTTAGACTCTCAATATGGCTCACCATCATCATCCATGTAAAGAAAAATAATTGGGAGATTAGGGTCTACATCGATTTTAGTGAACTTAATCAACATTTCCCTAAGAATAATTTCCCATTTCTAATCATAAAACTGTTGATCGATAAAAATTATTACTTACAAGACCTTTATTTCATGGATGTGTACTCAAGGTACAATCAAATGAAGATTTCCCCTAAAGAAGAGGAATCCACTTCCTTCACTGAACCTTAGGGGATATTTTACTATCAGTAAATTCCCTATGGGTTAAATAATGAAGGATCAACATAAAAAAATTCCAAAAATCACAGCTTTATATAATTACTGTGATGAGTAGGGGAATGATATATTGAATTCAAGGTGGTTAAATCCCGAGAGTGATACGATCAGCTCACGAATCATAATATAGCCTTCAAAAAGTTATAGCAAGACAATCTGAATATGAATATATAGAAATGTGTTTTCATGGTAACATCAGGGAAATTCCGTATTTTTGTATTATTCCACCATTTCATTGAGTTCATCCTTTAAAAGATATGTACAATTCAATAAATTTCATCCCCTTGTAATATCAAAGAACCGAGGGGGCTCTAAGGTAGCCTTAGTTATATTCGTATTTTCATAGCCAACATTCTTGAAAAATAACTCCCCTTTACCAATATAATGAAGAAGGGAATCACATACATAAGGGATGATATTTTCAAATAATCCTATGAGAGTCTCAAGAAATACCTATTGCACCCACTGGTTCTGACTCCATCGGTAGAAGGAAATATACTCGTCGTATTTTTAGCATCCATGGAAAGATCAAGGGGTGCTCTACTTTTATAAAAAAATGATTCGAATAATGATAAAAGTATCTAATAAATCAGATCAATTATTATAAGAACTAAGACCTGATATTATGATATCGATAAGAACTATTTCATTCCCATATTTGCAATAAAAATATATGAGGGTTTACTTACATCACTATGAAGTCCTCTTGGTCTATCATATTGAATCACTAAAATATATCCTTAGCCTCCCTATGTTGACTGAATTTTTAGCCTAATGGGAGGTTATTATAGAACAATATGAAATTTAGTTTGTTTCAAATAAATTAGTTAAAGGAAATCCCCTGGTTGATTTCCTTGTGGAACATGCTTCCCCATAAAGTACACCAGTGGACACTGAACTTCTAGAAGATTAGGATTTCTTTTCCCATGACACTCCCTAATCATGGGTGATGTACGTTTAATTATCCTAATGTCCTATTGAGAAAATTAAGTAAAATCCAAAACTCAATTGTTTTGTCTTAGATATTGTATTTTTTTCTAAAAAAAGAAAATTTCCATACTATTTCTCACAATATGAAGGTTGAATAAATAAGGAGGCCGAATACCGATCCCTCATCACTGGATTATGACTATACCCATAATGGTAATAGTCCACCTAATCAATAAAAGAAGTCTATAGCTAGTGATAAAAAGTATCAATGAAAAATATTCCATCATAAAGATATATTTGACCCCTCTAACTGGATATGTTAGAGGAATAATTGAATAGTTTCCTTTAGATCCCATATTGAATCATATCCCCTGATCATATATTGCTAGTACTAGTGCACTAGAAAATGTATCCACAGTCTTGGAAAACACTGATCAAGAAAAGGTTGTCTTATACATCACCCATGAAAGGATTTTCTAATTATTCACCTTCTATGACATGGAATAAATAAATTAGATAAACACCACCCCATAGTGTGATGAATCGATATTAACCCTTGGATAGATGATTATTGTAATTGAGTATTTTTAAAATGGAACTCTGTTAACAGACTGATCTAGAAGGGAATATATTCGATGCCAAGTAGCAAAATTTACCCTTCAGGATGTCCTAAATGAGAAAAAAATCCCTCTATAAGTGAGGTTTTAATGGAATCCACTCATATGAATGCCAGATGAGAGTTTCTTTCAATCATGGATGAAATATATACTGGGTCAAGCCACACTCATCATTTAGGAACTAGGCTCTCCCACCAAATATTGAGGATGGGTTTCTACTAGAAAACCATGATACAAGACTCCATGGAATTCACCAAAAAATGGCATGCATGCCAGATTCTTGAAAACCTTATCCATTAACCCCCAATGTTTCTACAAAAGGATAAATATTCCTATAAATTTTTTGTATGGGAATGGATATTGTTGGTTTATATCCCCCATCCTCAACTAAATAGTTTAGGTACTTCCTTACTACTAGAAACCTATTTTCTAAATAAACTAATCCAATACACCTATAGGATGTGAAGTTGATGAATATCATAAACTTCATGAAGTCCAATATCATAATCAGATTCATAGTACCTCATGTGATATTTATGAAAAAAGACAGTTACTACTATTTTACAAAGATAAAGAAATTATACTTGGTGTACAACATTGAGTCCAACCATTCATCCCACTATCATGAAAAAATAGATTTAAAAATAAAGGTCTTAAATATTAATCAATCAAATATACTCCAGAATATGTCCAGTAAGAATAATAATTCATAGATTGAAAAACTCCTCCATAGTTTATGAGACTACCATATCGAATGTTTCCCAAGACACTAATTGGAGGGAACCCCAAAGACTATGGTGGGAATTTTATTTTCTTACAACGGTACCCATATCCCTATAGATTTCACTCTAAAAGGGAGTGGATTTTTTGACACTATCTAATTGAGAATATTCAAACATATAATGGAAGAAATACTTGAATCCTGTGTATTATTTTCTCTTCAAAAAAGGAATAAAAGGTGTCTGAATCAAATGGATCACACATCCTTTAAAAGGAATCATGAAAACCCCCCTCATAAAGTCATACAAACAGATCATGGATGGGGAATGATCTTCTTTTGATCATGTAAAACCCCTTTCCCAAACCCTCTTTCTCTTGAAAATGTGGACAAACAATAGTTGATGATTGTGCATAGGCTGCTAGAAAAGATCTTTTGATAATACAACTTATCAACTAACAGATTCTGGAAAACCATCTAAAAACCATATTTATTGAATAAAAAATAAATGCAGAAGCCTCATATGATGGATATTTATGTTGATATTCATTTTATGTGCTCATGTGACCTGGAAGACATCAAAAATCCCCTAGAGACATGTCCAACTTGTCTTACAAGAGTATGTTGGCATGTCACATTCATCATAAAATGGTCTTATGAATATTTATTTAATTATGAGATGCCCCATTAACTCCATAGAAAAGTAAAGGGATTTTCCATGATAATGACAATGAATCATTACAATATCTGTCATTAATCACATGATGCATCATATATAAATAGAGTGATTATCCCTGACAATTGTTTCATGACTTTAGGATATCGCATTTCTGTGTAAATAATGAGAGAAATAAAAAGTGGAAATGGTGAGAGATTCTTATAGAGGGAGGATATGTTGGAATTCACACAAAAGTTCGAATAATCCAATACCTGTCATCAATGATCATGAAAGGATCTCTTGACATGCCAACATGATCCCATGGAGACCCCCTTGACATGTTAGCAAGATCCTATATAGGCCCCCCTAATAAGATACCTTACTCTCATGAATGACCCAATACAAATAATATTTGATCATGATAAATCCATTACAGAAGTTCCATAATTTCATGAAGACTCCTAGACATGTTAACATGAACTTATGAAATACCCTTGAAATGTCAACATGGTTAGGATAAATACCTCTGATCAGATGGGGTCTAATAAACATGGCGATGGTGGAACATTCTCACAGTCACTAAATAGCAAGCGGTACCATGGATGAATCATGGAAGGATCATGGAAAACATGATATTCCATAATCCCTACATTGAATCCAAAACATGTTTTTGAGATATTCACCATGAAAAGTGATATATAATCAGGGTAGAAAGGTTTATAAATTCTTCCTCTCATTATAGGAAATGAACACATCATGAGGTATTGATGGATGAGAGTGCTTGAGCAGACTTCTCAGAGTAGCCTGTCACATGATTGAAAAGGTATTCCCCCATATAAAATTTGTGTAATGAACTAAGTGCTCATGAGGAATGAATATGTACCTAAAATAATTTCTCTTTAGATCACACGATGGACATTCTGTGTGTTATCCAGATTATGTGAAAGAGGCCCCGCCTATCGATCGGATCATTAAAAAACTAAAATAAGATAAAATTGGAAAAACTATGAGGGAAATATGAAATTAAGGTAGGGATATATGCTGAAAATTAAAGGAAAATTATTCAAATCATGATACATTAATCATCATGTTCTTTTCATGATCTTTATTGATAATCTGACAACACCAAGAAATGTTGCCCAAGTCACGTGACGGTCCCTCAATGATCCATTTAGATTATTAAATATCCCTTTAATTTTTCAATGAAGTCATGAAATTATCCTAGGTCATTCCACCAAAGACTTAAATAGTCCTCCAGGATTTCTATCCCAATCTTGCAATGTCCGCTAGATATGTTACCCAAGTTATGTGGTGACACTAGGGTGGGATAGCCAGGTCCCACTATGTCTTACAGAAATGTCACCCAGATTGTTTGATTTACAATGGAAAAGTTTACTAGATCATTCAATTTACTAAAGAAAAGTCATATAGGTCATATCACTCCCTTCAGATGTGTAATCCAGGTCATGTGATACTCTCTAAATATGTCATTTTGGTTGGGAAACACCCTCCAGACATGTCCACCTTGATCATGAGATTCCCTCATAACATTACATTCAGATTATGTGATTTCCTTAAGAAACAATATAATGGGTAATTTGATTTTCTTTTTAAATATCCACTAGGTAACTATTACATGTTCATACATCCCTAGTCGTGTCATATAGACACCCTAGACATGTCAAGAAAACAACTAGAACATGTCAGATGGACTATAAAGACATGTTAAGAAGAATTACCGAGACACATACCCATTTCTGTTGGTTATATTTGGAAATACCCAAAAATAAACTACAAGAACTATGAAACCTATCCACATAGGGTATGAAAGATAGTTTCATATGTCTTGATCTCAAGTGGGACCCACCTTAGTGTAAGTCCCTCCATGTATCCAACATTTTTAACATTGAAACACATTATCTCCCATTGGATTATCATTCTTTCTCATACACCAATGGATTGAGAATATTGATGGAATATGGTGACTCCGATCCTTTCCATAACCATGATACATAGGATTCCTTCCTTAGGTATGAGGTCAAATGGGCATCCAATTCAGTGTAAGTCCCTCCATGTCTTAAAAATTGTAACTATAGGGACCCAATCTCTCCTATGGGATTTTCATTCTTCCTTATCCACCATCATATTGATAAGGTAAATAAACTATGATAACTCTAATTCCTTCCATACAGAAGATATATAGGATTCTTTCTTGAGGCTCAATCTGTATATCCAACATCCCACAAGGTTTTCCTCAATGCATAGGTCTCGCATACATATGCTGTGAGAATGATCACATGCTACCCCTTGTTTCTCACAACATGCATAGATCATGTGGGATTAAGGATATTAAATTTCGATATCATTCACATCATGGATCCTTACCAGTTAGGGAATCTTTAGTTTCTAATCTCTAATTAGTGGCATGATATGATTTCCTCAAATACAAGGGAATCAACCTCAGGGCCAATCCTGATGGCACATCAAACAATGATTAATCTGACCCCTACTGTAAATAGGATACATATGATGCCTATTTTAGGCTCATTATTAATACTTGAAACCTAATTTTCCTCATATATGTCCTTTACACGTGATGTTAAACAACATTGGTTCAACAAAACATGTTGGGATTGATTCCAAATATAAATAGGATACATAGGACACATTATTAAGGTTCAATAACATTCTCAACATATTAAAATACTACTAAGACATCATTATACTCTATATTTCTTGATTGTATGGGTTTATAATATAAGTAGATAACCATGATAGGATGTAGCTGAAAAACCTCAGATACATACAAATAAACAAATTAATTGTCCCCCTTTTAAACATGAAAGGTTTAAAAACTCAGTCATTTTGTTATGGAAACCTGCCCCATATCGATATAAGGAAGATATTATCAAACATAGCATGAATTTATAATATATTTCTAAATTAGGTTATAATACCACCCAAGGGTGTGATGATGATGACCTTTCCTCCTCTCAACCAATGTGACTTACCAAGTTCTGTTGGGTCTAAAACCCCAACTGGAAAACTACATTTGGAAAGCAATTTTGTACTTAGTTATATATGTGTGAACCTTTGGATGTCCCTCTAAAAACAATAATGGTGATTCTGACACTAATTATTGTACAATACATTGAACCCCCCACAATCAACCATCGGGAGAAATCGTATGTTGTTGGTTTTATTTTTTTCATTTAAAACACCCATATATAATAACAAATATCAACCTTAATAACATATTTAATAACATTATTCATAATTTTTACCATTTATACTATTAAATTATAATATTTAATATATATAAATATATGTTTGTTATAGTTCATTTTGATAATCAGATGCTTATAATTCTGATCATTCATACTTGTTCAGTATAGTGATGCAAATCTTTATTCTTTGACAAAAAGTTAATCATTAAACAATTACTAAAGTCTTTAGAGCCATAATATTAAATTAATTTAAAAACATCTATGTTCATTTGATAGAATCTATGCGAATGGTTTATAGTAATTTAATTCACAATGAGTATGTTTTAGATGATTTTATCAATAGTAAACAAGTAACATTATAATGATAATTTTATTTTTGTTTCACCCTTGATGAACCATAATAAAATCATAAATTACTCCTTTGTATCAAATATTAACATTTTTTTTATACTCATCTATGTTGGAACATATGAATATATTATATCCCTTTTCATGTAAGTGGTTGAACTGATCCAAACCAGAATAAGTTATACTAATGAATGAGTTAGAGTATAGAGTTATATTATAGAAATATAATTTTCATAAAATTATAATGATTTAAATAGTAAATAATTATAGATGTGAATTATATTTATAAAGAGTTTAAATGATATTGAAATTGAATAATATAGAGAAGAAGTAGAGACATAGATAGAGTAACTATTTCCCGTAAGAGGATCCTTCATGAATAAAGGATTTATGAATAAATATTTCTACTATAGGATTCCTAATGTTATGGAGAGTATTAGGATATGGTATTTGGGTAGGTATTTAGGAGTAAACAAAAGGAGAGAAGCGGTTTTGGAAGGGTCTAGGAGGGATCCTTTTATAAATGAGTTTGAGTGATATTTTTTCAATTTATCATTACTTAAGGTCTAATAAAGTTAATTTTTACATGAAAGGTGGACTATAATTAGAGAAAACCATAGAGGATATATATTTAATACATCATCAAATTTTATACATTTTATATATCATTTTGACTATATAATATATTTTACCATTTTTTAGTTTATTCCTGTGACTCACTATTCACACTAGTAACTTATTGTTTCACCAAATATGTAATTGACCCTATTAAATAATTTTTATACTATGATTAGGAAATTGAATCAATTTTATTTGATTCAATCTATAAATATATTAAATTTAATTTTAAAATGATAATATATAGCATATTAGTGACATAACTTTTCTTCAATAAAACAACATCTAAAATCATTATTGTTTATACGTTACATATTATCAAACATCATTTATTTTATAGTTACTAAATATTTATTATAATAATTGAATTTATTATCCATTAATTTTTTTTATTTATATAAAACATCTATATTCATTTTCTATTAAGATAATTCCTCGTGAGCACCTTCCTAAATTTTTGACATATAAGAAGTTGAATCTTATTTTTTTCATGGGGTTTTCATTTAATTTTCCAATAAATTACATTTTCCTATTATTGTCCCTAAAATTAGGAGAATAAATAGTGTCTTTAATTTAAATCTAAACCTTTAGAGAACATCAAATAATTTATTCATAGAAACACAAGTCTATTTTATCCAACACTTTTCAGATACTTGGTTTGATCCACTAAATAAACAATTGATTTATTTTCAGTGTAAATTATAAAACCAGAGGAATAAATTTCAAGTATCATAATGTGTGATTCATATGTTTCAATTTACTCATCCTCCTTCTGTTTTATCTCGAGGAATGGTCTCTCAATTTTATTTTTTAGAGTTCACGGAAAATATTTATTAGAAATATCTTCTTAAACTCATTCAATTCCATGTAGTTCATTTCTTCCTTTTCTATCATGTTTTTAAATAGATTCCACAATTTTTTTAATTATCCATTCAATTAATAAAAATTTAAAGAAAAAATTTCCTGATATTATCACTAAATAATTTAAAATATATTTTATGTTTTTTTGATCTTTTGCTCAAAAGTTAGTTTATCGAAAGACCCACTAAAGTATGATAGATGTTGTCACATGAAAAATTGAATGGAAGGTTATTCCTTCCTTGGTGAATCTTGGATCTCAATATGGTTCATTTTATTATTAAAATATTTAGATATTTGGAGTCTTATTTAAATAATATTTTTAATCCAACATTTGGTTTCTCATTGGGTCAATAATTTCATTGTCCATTGAACTCACTCATTGTGTTGATCATTTCACTATCCATTGAACTCATTATTCCATTAGTTTCTCTTAGTTTAAGACATTAAATAAAACTTTTTATAGGTATTAAATTATAATTAATAGTGTAAGAGATCACACAATAATGATAATAAATCTTAAAAATAATTAACATATTACACCATCTTTTCAACTTACGACACATTAGTATTAAACTATATCACATAGGCTGATTTAAGTTTTATATTATTATTCTTTAGAACTTAATTAAAAAATTAACTAAAACCCACTCTAATACCAGCTAGGGGGACCCAACCATAACATACATATATAATATATCACTAATTATGATTATCAATTACATATTAAAATCAATCGCACCCCCATGACATATAGGTTTAGTGGCACTTCATATTAGCTATATAAATGTCCTATTTTAAAACCTATTTCACATTCCTTCCAAATTTTCACAGAACATTAATCCCTTATTGAAATATCACATTTTTTATTATTCTTCCTGATCTGTGGAATAAAAACATAAAAAAAAGGTTGAGATAAAATACCCAATAATGGGTAAAACATAAGATACATCAGTCAAAACAACATAAATGAACATAATAAAGCTCATCTGTGTGTATAAGTTAAACATGTAGGTATATGAAAATAAGGATATATGAATGATCAATCCACAATTTTTAATTTTTTAGTATTATATAATGTTTTTCAATTATTTTTCATAAATTTTTGATGAATGTATTTACTTTTTATCCTTTTTAATATAAGATATAATAAAAAAAATTCTTAATATTCATGATGTTTTTATTGATTTTATCATTTAATAAAAAAAGTTACGTAATACTATATGAATTTTGTATTTTTCATGAAATTTTTGAATGAAATACACGTTTTGATAATAGATGTTTTATAAGAAAGGAATAATTAATAATTTAAATCATTTGTAATATCATGTAATTTGATAAATGAAAGATCATTCTATAAAAATCAATTCATATATATGAGTCTTTATCTAATGTGTAAAATTATTTCAAGTTTTTAGATCTGATGAATTAAAGAGTTTAGAAAAGGGGATATGTAAGAGTCTTTACATTTATATATAAAGGTAAACTATTTTTATTGAGTAATATATAAAAATCATGCCTTTGATGTAGTGGAATAAAGTCATATACCTAAAATTAACATCACTTTTTATTATAGGGTTCCCTTCCAATTCATAAAATTCATTTGGGTGATACACAAGGTTAAACCCACAGATTGAGTGATATGTAAAGTTCAGTAATTTTCCATCATATTGAAATGCCCCATATATAAATGTTAATAGGGATATATAAGAGTTATTTTTGGGTATGAGAATCACATAAGGTTCCTATAATTTTCCACTGGCCTGAAATACATAATAGGTATGTGAAATTTTTATCAATGAAATATGAATAGTTATGTGGAGCTCACGTAAGGGTATTTGAATTTGTAAATCCATACCTGCTCAAGAATGAAATGATTCATAAGGGTTTTATGTAATGTATCCAAATTTCTATGTAAATGATTTAAATTACATAGAATTATTTCGTGACCAGGCACTGAGATGACGCGTAATTATGAGGCCCAGGGTTCCCGGAATGTAATTTTGAACTTTTATTTAGTTCACTTAAGTAAGCGTGTGAGTACAATTTTCTATCTTTTGAACTGGTGCTCAGATTGAAAACCCTAGGGAATGGTTAAACTCGAAACATGAAAATTTTCCTAGTAAGGACATAATTTCAACCATCAAGGGTCAGACAGAAAAGTTAATTTTAGGAATTTTCCTAAAATAGAAAATAAATTAAAAAAGGTTATTTTATTTTCTTTCGCACCATTGAGTAGAGGATGGTGGGACTATGGTTTGGAAAAAAGAATCATTAAATGAGGATCATCAATGGATCATTTGATCAAGCATAACCTCTATGTTGTTTGATAAATGAAATAGTGTAACGACGCAACATCACAACATAACAAAAATGCTAGGACATGTTTTCTTTTTATTAGGCTAATACATTGAAGAGTTGAGAATTAAAACAATGTGGATTATCAAATGAAACTATGGAAGAATTCCTCTCCACCGAATAATTACGAATGCTAGAGGATCATAGCACAACGAAAAACACAAATGATTCACGGATCGACGGTGACAACGTGGTTCTCATCCATCGTTAGTGGAAGATCCAAAAATTCAAGTACGGGTTATTCTATATTTTTTATTGTTGTTCTTTCCTCATTATTCATTCTAAAACAACAAACAAATATCATCCCACGAATAGGTTGATCCAATGATTGTGTGTTATAGTGGGGAAGTTGTTAAATTTTGGCACTTGAATGGTGGGATAGATTCATGTGTTAAAATCCCAAACCTCCCTTCGATTATACACCTCTAATGCGAATGGCGCGGGTCGACACAAACAAGGATCGAGTCCCTCCACCTTGCATGTTCTTGTATGTTATTCATGGATGAACTATCATGATGTTGGTAATTTGAATTGGAGACATTCTCAATGAATGCGACACCCCACAGAGGCTAGAGGTGCAGTCAGTGAGAAGAAAAGACCACTGGTGCGGACCTGGTGGTCCATGGAAGGAACTATCAGTGGTGTCCCATGGAGACTGCTACAAGAGGGTGGGGTCATTCCATGATGGTATGAATTGACAGCCTGCCACGAATAATCCATTTACGGTGCGGCAAGGGCCGCCTGTAGGTGGGAGTGGAACACCCAATGCGCTCCATGACAAAGAAGTAGGAGGCTGCGGCTTGTCGACCGCAGTTGTGTGCTGGAGACTTGGTGCCACCTAAAACCACATTGAGTACCACCCCACATATGATAGCTACGTTTGATCGATGTGGGTGGCTAGGTTGATCGGCCCCATGCACCTCCAACCAGACCAGCAAAACCGTTCTAGGCCGTATTGGACCTACCAGGCTGTACCAGCGGACCGGGATGCCCGAGCGGCCAAACTAGTTTTTTAAGTAGGTCCGACTAGGTCAGATTGGGCTGGGAAAAGTTGACCAGGCCGTTGAGTAGCCTAGGTCAGAATTTTACCAGCCCATATATTGGGGTCGGGACAAAAAATTTGGGTCACTGGGTGACTTGGCGGATTGGACACACGACCAACATGGGCTTGGTCTAGTGGGGACCAATGGGCCATGTTAACAAGACAAGTGATACGGGACCCTGGTCTAGGATTGGTCAGGTCGGTTTGACAGGGTTGGACCGGGCCTAGATGCAACAGACCCTATTTTCAAAAATAATGATATCTCCCAAACTGGGTATCTGATTGATGTGACGTCTACGAAATGAGGAACCTTGTGATGGGGAAGTACTTCTGAGATACTCTATTTGAGTTTTGGTAGAGGCTAGAGTATGGCCAGGTTGGATCAGACTCGAATACAACTGGTCCCTTTTTAGAAAAATTCTCATATCATACAGACTGAGTGTTCATTTGATGTGTCGTATAATGCATTGGGACCCTTATGATGAGACAGTTCTTTGGGTTACTCTATGTGGGTCTTCCTAGAGTTTTTGGTATAATTGATGGATTGGGGATCAGATCCTCCCAGAATCAAGAATGCAATGTGTGGGAATCTAGTAGCTGGATGTGACGTGAAGAAGGAAGAGCGACCCTTCATGGATTAGCATAGGAGAAACTATTCATGGATCTGAATAAGAGTGACCCTTCATGGATCGATATAACATAGAATCTACATGGATCATCATGAGAGAGACCCTTCATGGATCAGAATGAGGTCGACCCTTTTTGGATCAACAGTAGCGTAGGCCTTCGTGGATCAGCAGTAGCATGACCCATCGTGGATCAGATAGAGAGTTACCCTTCATGGATCAGCAGTAAACCGACCCTCCCTAGAATAGTAGCATATCCTCTCAATAGAATAAGATGATCTATCTTTACGACTAATAATATTTATATATGAACATAATTTATACCTGGTTTGTGGTGTGTCTTTATATTTTTTTATTACTTTGTCATCTTTCTTTGTAATATTTTCCTTTGTGGATTTTTGTGAGACCCAAGTTTGCCTTGGGGTCCCTACTGAGTATTGTTATTCTCACCCCTTCACGGGATTTTCCTGCAGCCATTGTGTCTTGTGTAGATGACATAGAGTTTTGACAAGGTCTTTGAGGATCTAGGGCTAGATGGTTCTTGGAGGTGGACTGATAGACATGGTGTGTTGTAGATACATCCAATAGTGGGTTGTACTTACAATTTAGATAGGTTCTTTGACGGATGACATCTTTATCTTGTACTTCATTTCATTAATTTCATTTTCAGTTTGGCTTGTATTATATCCCTTTTACTTTTAATTTACACATTTTACTCTTAGAGGTGTTAATTTGCGGTGGTTGTATTATTTTATTTCCTTTGTGATTTTCCATGTATAACATTCCCTATATATGAGTGTACATGTTTAAAGGAAATGCCTTCTATTTTTGGGATATGCCTTTCCGGTGCGAGTCACCAGCCCCTTGCATATGGAAGGTGGGCATGGGGTATTCATGGAAAGGGCCCTAGGTGAAAAGTCGTGACATTATACAACATTTATATCCCTATGGGTAAGTGATATTAAGTATCTTCATAAGATGGGTTTCTATGTGAATTACTTTATTGGTCCACCACTTAGTTTCCATCTTCTTCTTTGTCACTACAAATTTAGAGGATACATGAACTTGTGAATATCATTTTCCTCCATCTAACTGAGGATTTGGAACACTATAAATGTATAAAATATCATTTATGAAGAATAAATATTACTATGGAATCAATCCAAGTTCCACATTCTCAACAAGTAAGGAATCCCTAGATCAATGAGATATAATCATTCATTAGTGCATGGAAAAAACGGTAGTCTCCCAGTGAAGCTTCTATATTGAGTTTATCGGTGAAACAAGGAAACCATTGATCGTGCGAAGAAAATATATGTTATATAGAGGAGTATCTAGAAATAATCATGGGAGTTGTACGAGGATCGAGGAGGAATAAACCTTAGTTTATAACCTCTTGGTAGCTACAACATTGAAGGAATATGAACATATATGTGGAGTGATATTGTGAATAAAGAGATTCAAGAGTTTTTTTGAACTTTTAAATGGGATAAAAATTCACTATATAGAGGTTTTATGTTGTTTTTTATTCTTCTTACTTATTGTATTCTATCCAATGATGTAACACTATACCATTCATGGATAATCCAACGAGACTTCCTCCTACCCTTAATTTTGAATTCCAATAAATATACAAGATTATTTATCTTTTGTTTAATGACATGAGTTCTTATTATAAAATACCTAAATTACTTAAGGGTTCCCATTATTTTATTGAGTTTTTAATCTATTTTATCTTTGAAAGGTTAGAAAAATTCCCATGTACCTTCTTAAATTCCTATTTAGTGAACGATTATGAGGTCATTTTATGAGTGATTAAGAGTAATTAATTGCTTAGAAAAGTTGAAGTATGTTCCAGAGTTGGTGCCCTTGAAAACAATATTGTGTACATTATGATTATCTATTTTCATATTTTGAATATTAATAAACTATATATCACATCATGATTGTTCTTATACATTACCTTCTATGTGAAAACATCCTAAGAGTAGATGTCATACTGGAAGGACATAGCAGGTCCCTGCTATGATAAGAAGCCAAAAGTTCCATTATAGTATTCTTACATATATATGATTTATAGTCATATGAAATCATTTCACAGAGTCAAATGATATATGATATAAGGGGTGGAGACCTATAGGTCTTTAAGGAATCTTCTCATGATGTTCATCCTTGGTAAGTTACAGTGTATAAGATTATGGGAATGACATATTCTATTAGGAAATGCAAATTTACATGTGTTATTAGGTATTTATATCTGTATATGGGTATATTGATAATAATAAATTAATATTATTGTCAATGGATACTATTCGTCATGTTTATTGATACATTTATAAAAACTATGTTGACATATACACATGAAAAAGTATGACCCAATGAGTGCATCATCAGTTAAATTTCATTAAATAATAACTAGATAAAGGATTTCCCCTAGTGTTATTTGAAGAAATCCAATATCTCAAGAATTTTTATGGAAATGATATAGCCTAATGAAATCCATGTCCATGGTGTTCAACTATAAATTCCATTTTTTGGAAATTCAAAGAAAGATACATCAATCACATAGATAGATTACAAAAACATGCAACCTACTTGGTATGAGATATTGAGATAGAGGGATTATATTATATATTAAATGTCCATATGAGGTTTTATGTATTTTTTTATTAAATTATTTCTCTATGGGTTCCGTATCATGTTTCTAGATGCTAACCATGGAATTTGGGGTGCTTCCCCTAAAGCCACTGTGAAATAGGCCTAAAGGGTGACACACTAATTGTATCCAAAACCTTAGTTAAATAATCATATTAAAATATATTTTTAACATGCTAGATAATTATTATTCTCATAAAAGGTTTAATAATTATTAATGTTTTCTTGGTATAATATATTTTATCCTTGTTTATTCAATAGAATACTTTGTGATAAAAATATTTCAAAAATATTTAAATTCTATTCAGTAAATAGAATATTTATTTATTTATCAAAGAACAATAAATTTATATTTATTTACTAAATAAATAATCATTATTTATGGTATGATTTTTTTTAGAGAAATGGAAGACTATGTTTAATGGTCTGGTGAGACATAACATATATTTAATATTATTCAAATAAAATAATATCTAATTTAATTCGTGAGTTTTGCGCATGTCCAGAAATAATAATTATATTATAATTATAGATAGGGGTTCCATATGAATTAATGAAAATAAAAAGGGTGAATGTGAAATTGTTATTCTTTAACCCTAGTTGTTTAAAGATCTATTTTTTTCTTTTGTTGTTTCCATTTCATTGGTTGTTCACAACGACATCCAAAGGGAATTCTCTCGATTTCCTAGAGACCTCCCTCTCCAAAGAAAACTTTCATGAATGAAGATAAATTACCCTCTACCACCAATATTATGACTAGATATATTAAGGAGAACCCTTCCTCGAGGAAATTATTACAACGGTCAAAGATGAACAACACAAGCATTTGGATGTACTATGAAAGTACTTGAAGATTCCTATGGTGACATTTAGAGGTTCATAGAGCATGTATGGATCACCACTAGATGCAACATACTACATATTTCTATAATAAAATGATGATATGACCTAGATTAATTTCTTGCATCATCAAGGAATAATTAATTCATCGCAAGGTAATTATTAAATTTTTATAAATTAATTATAACTAACATGTGTTGATCCTATGATTTGGTATCGGTGTTCAATCATCAATTAATATTTGACTCTATTTATTTAGTCATAGTGTTTATAATGGATATACATCTCAAATTAATCATTGAATAATATAAAAAAATACGACTTGGGAATTCCCCATCCAGCACTTCCACTACACCCGGTACCATTAATTGTGGTAACACCCCAAGAATTTACAATATTTTCCTTTCAGAATAAGTTTAATTTGGTTCCTAGATTTATTTAAACAAATATCCAAGTTATTATTTTATTACACACAAAATAAATTTTATATTTCTTTATAAGAAACATGCAGTTTATCTTGCATTACATATAAGACTGACTTTCCTCGATGGATTGGGTGACACACAAAACTGGGTTTTACTGAACAATAATATATTATTAAAAATATAATTATTTAATATAGTCAGTTAAAAACAATACATTTAATTGAAGGTTATGAATAAAAATAAAAGAAATAATAAAATATATGTTTTAATTAATTTGTTAAAAATTAATTAGAAAAGAATATAAGAACCAATTTAATGTAAAGGGAATGATTTTATAAAAAAATGATTTTTGTGCTCACAAAGTCATTTTATCTCAATAAACTAGATTAATTACAACTAGAGAGTGATATTAATTTTAACTATATATTATATATTCAATAAAATATTTTTTCCATCCATCCAATATATTTGATAAGAACAAGATAAGAATAAACCCAATATTATGCATAAAAACCTATATTTTTATAAAGGAAATTTTACCTCATTTTAATGGAACACTTAATTTAAATATGAATTTCGATAATTTTATGAATTTAATAATAAAAAATAAACTTCATCCTTGATATAGTAACATAAAAATTATCTTAGGGTGAATTTTTTATTTTTATATAAAGTTTCATTTTTTGATGAATAGTGATAGATAATGAATTTTATTCAAAACATCCTTTTCATATAATTTTATAATAAGGATAAATTAATGTTTAAATTGAATTTAAAGCAAAATTATATATATTATATATCAATTAATACATTTTATTTAATTTTTAACAATTTCACAGTGAAATTGAATATAAAAACGTACAAAACATTTAGATGTTTTTAATTTAAAGACATGCATTGTCGTTCCCTCTACAAGATTAATTTTAAATTAATTTCAATCACTTAAGTGATTAGAATTTCGAGAAATGGATCCAATATTTATATTGATAATAATTTTTAATATCCAACAAGGTCAATTTTTTTAACTAAAATTATTATTGAAAGTTATTAAAATTAATTACCTTAATTATGGGAAAAATTATCTTAAAAAGAGACTGAAATTTAAGTTAAAGGGACAAAATAACCTTGAAACTTGTCCAAAATCCATTGGATGGACATATTTCGACTTTATAATCCTTTTTATATCATTTATAAAATTAATGGGTCCACTTTACTTGTAAAAAACATGTTTGTAATTCCCTTTCCAAAAAAGTACAAGAGTGCCACTCCCCTCCACTATAAAAAGGAACTCACCCAACCAAATTACTCACACATGTCAAGAAACTATAATTTCTCAACCCAACTCAACCACTAAGTTGGTGTCCAAAACAGGGGTCACATGGCCTCAGGCAGGCCTCCTTGTACCCCAAAGGCTATTGACTACTAGCGAGGCTCTAAAGAGGTGAAAATGGGGATACTACACCCTCATGTTAAAGTAGAGCAAAAATATAACATAAATAAATTGTAGACAATATAAGAAGAAATAATGATAAAGGAAAAAGCATCAGAAGACATATATTATAATAATAAAATAAAAATTTCCAATTCCAATTTAAAAGAATGTGTGTATGACATATGATGCTTCATAAATTAAAAAAAATTTATACAGTAGGAATTGTTACAGTGTAGTAAAAAAATAAAGAAAAGTGATAAAAATATTCAATGTAAATTTCCATGAGAATCCTGAGATCTAGCTTAGTCCTTTTCTCTTAACTACTTGATATAAGTAAGAGATCTCAACAAATAGTCAATGGTCTTTTAAACATAACTTCTACTTAGTTACACTAGTGTAATGGTGTCCAAAGGAGGGTGTGAGATATAAATATAAATTGGCTATCACCCATGGTTTCTAGCACAATTCTTTCTATTCTATATAATTTAAATAGTGTGTTGCTAGTGTGGAATAAGTAAAGTACTCAAAATTATGCATCTTATAAATGAAGGATCCCAATTTATATCCAATTGATTTAATATTTTCATTTAATTTATATTCCCTGAGACTTGAAACATATTCCAGCATCACCCATGTGGATAGCTAATCATGGAATCCCAAACAATCCATCCAATATGTAATAATAAAGGCCAAATCCATGATTGTGGTTTGGCTTGGCAGACACGTCATAAAATTATTTTTATTAATTAAAACATTTAGAACCTGATCCCTTATATGAAAATAGTAAATTGGAATCCAAGTATCACTCTAGGTGTAATATGAACCAACACCCTACAATTTCATCCCTGGAGAATATCTAAGGAACCCAATTTCTCTATAGGTGTGGTATACCGTCACAACCAATCGAGTATGTCCTTGGTAGTCCACTATGGGTTCCCATGTATCACCCATAACATATGTAATTTATTCCCTTTGAGTCCATACGTGGAATACTCTATGGGATACAAGTATCTCTTGACATATAAAAGTCAATCCACAGAGGCCCTCCATTTCAGTCCATGGGGGAGTCCAAGTGTCAGTCGTGCATAAAAATGAAAATAACCAAATGAGTCCATCCATGGGATTCTCATATGGATCCCTATTTTACCCAAGGAATAAATGAACTTAATCTATTCCAAATCATATAAAAAATTACATTTAATCAAAACCACTTCAACATGTCAAGGTACAAACCATGAACAACTCATAAACGTCTCACTTCATAAGGTAACTCAAGGTATTGGCCAACATAGAAGTCTTAACATTAATTTAACTAATGTGGTAATTCCATTAAACAAGTGTATCATGTTTAATCATTCAAAAAAACCATCTAATAAATATCATTGATTCAATATCATTTAATCAGGATGATTTAATATATCGTTTTCGACACCAAGAACAATTCATTTGCGCATCACATAAAAAGGTGGACAATGGAAACAAGGCAATTTTTTCTACATGTGAAATTTCATCAATAAGAGGGAGAAACACCTAAGAGGTGTCTCGGTTAATTTTACACTCATATAAAAAGATGAAACATCATTTGGTAATAACAAGAGAGGCCATGTATAACATTCCCCTTATTAAACCCTAACATAAAGGCATAAGAATACTCAAATACATAAACTAATAAAGATATAAAAAACTAAAAGTTAATTTTTTCTTAGAAGATAGAAAACCTCCATAAAGGGGTTTTATTATAAAAACCAGAAATTTTTCTTGAAAAAATTCATTTATCATATTAATAATTATTTCAATAGGAATACCCAATTCTCTTTAAAGAAGCATTTAATGCAATTTTAAATTTAAAGGGTGAATGGAAATGGATCCTACCACAAGAGAAGAAGGCCAAGATGAACACTTGGTCACTTGACATTTTTTTAGAAACCACTTGAAGCTACACTTTCCCACCTCTAAGCATATGCATTGTTGCATATACAGAAGCACACCTAGCCCATATGTACATATTCGCATGTCCATGAATATGCATAAGGGGATCATAATATATATTCTCATATACATATACCCATTTTCACTCTTATATGTATGAATTTTTCTTATATATACATAATAAAACCTAGATTCATATATATATACATGCTTCTATGGTTGGATATACATATAGTGTGGGGAATATACATATATTTATTTCTACCTATGTATAGGAAGTAAGTTGCCTTTGACTCTGGCGACTTGAACCTGCCACAAGGATGATGGAAAATCACTATAGATAAATATTGGGATCTCAAAACCACTAAAAAAACTCAAATAATGTTGGGATAGAATAAATTGTGGTAGAAAAATTTACCTCATGTGGCAATGAAAAATAAATATGAATGAATCTGCTTCACCTTCAGCGGTGGATGTTGGAAATGAAAGAAGACATTACAAGAGATCGTTCACACACCCTAACATATAACAAGAAACTTAAAAATGGGTTAACCCCAAAACTATGGTTTAGACGAATATCTCTGAGTGATGAAGAGAGGGAAAATCGGTCAGAAAAGGGAAGGATATTGAACTAGGGACCTTACCATGAAGGATATAATAAAAATCAATAGAAAATCTGGTGGAGATCAAGGAACCAAGGTGGAGTTGAAGAGGGGGTGCATCATCTTCCTAGAGATCTAGGGAGGGGGGGGGGGGTATCGTGTGAGTGAGGGGGGGGGGGGTAAAAGGGATATTTAGGTTTTAAATTTTTAAAATTTTATTTAAATTAATTTTAGTGTCATTAAAAACCACACAGTGTGGTTTGTGTTGCACGGTTGGCCAAACCGTGCACCAACTGTGCAACACCCCCTGCCTAAGAAACTACCTCTCACAATTATTCATGAATGGTTAGACAAACAGTGCACAAGTAGTGTGGTGAATAGTCTCTAGGTAATACCTATGTGGCACTACACCATGAGGGATAGGTGCATGGTTTTTAAAACTGTGCCCAACCCATGTGCACCACCTCTGTCCACCTATTATAAGTCGTACAATTTTATAACGAGGTCCACACGGTTTTAGAAAAACCATGCGCCTATTTTATAGCTTCCAAACCATAATATTTTAAAGGAAAAAACCCCCAAAACTCAATGAAACCTCTGAGGGACCTATTGGACCTTCACACAAGTTAAAAAACAACACGTTGAAGTGTTCCAAATCTTAGAATTAAGTTAATAATCTATTCTTTAAAAATATCCTATCTAGTAAACAAAAAAGCATCAAATCCCTTAGAAATCCATATGATAAAAAATGGACTCTAAAAGCACCCATAATTAGAAAAAATCAATTATGAGAAGACATCAAAAAACCAAAAAAAAAAATCACCCAACCTACAATGTTTCTGATGTTTCATTCAAATAGTCACGTCGATTTTAAAAATGCCCAAAACGCCTAATGTAACTTTTAAGAACAAAAAACATATGTTTTCAAAACATAATCCAACACTATATTTCCAATAGAAACCACAAAATGGATCTTACATGAGCTTATAAATATAGATACATGATCACAACATGTATTCCTCAATCATTTGAACGATAGAGCTCCCCGCCTTAGGATTTATCATTAAAAATGGACCACTTCCAAAAACACAATTTTCCCCACCATTGGAATTTCCTTATTAATAACGACCCTAAGAAGTATTATAATGATTCATGCATGTTTTTACCCAAATGGGTGAACCCCATTACATCTGAGGCTATATAAGGTTCCTCACATTAAAGGAACGGTCAAATCCCGATGGACCAAACTAAAACTGGTTGCACATGATTTCCAAGAATACACCCCTAATCCAAAAACCACACACACCTTAACTCGATGGTGTGCTTTAAAATATGTTCCACTCAAAATAATATGTTGAATAAGAAAGAAACAAGTCTACCCTCTCTAGCCAACTATTCTCAAATTATCAACTTAGATGGACGGTGTATTTCAACAAAATTGCAATGCCTACTTCTAAGTAATTCTTTATTTACAACAAATATGTCCAATGAAGTCCATATATGACATCTAGGGTCGCACACATCTCAACCATATCATGTTTATTTAAACTATCATGCCCAAGAATGATCTAATGTGTATCATTTATCCTGCCCACTAGAACTTGTTACCCATTAAACATCACTTATGTGCCCAATAACTAGTCCAAAATAATGTCAGATTCAATAATCTAGATTAAAAATAACTAATATAGGGTTTCTTATATTCTATATTTACAAGTGAGATGTTGTAATATGGACAAAAAATCCATATAAAAACATTTACTAAGACCAAAGAGGCATCCTCCTTGCGGTCACGTCAATGGAAACAATGGGTGTCCAAGAGTCTTTTAAGGTGTTATTACATGGGAAACCAAGAATTATTAAGGAATAAAAATTCCCCAATAAGAACCATGTGTTATCATGAAAAAATGATAAAGACCACTTATCAACCATAACTACATTTAATACATAGCACAGTGTAGACCTATTCTCTCTTAGTGCATTATAGATGATGTCAAGATATGGGACATGCATGTCTCTTTCATAAGAGTACATTAGGAGGAAACAAAGGGAACCAAAAGAAAAAAAATTGAACCACTACTGGACCACCACTCAAAAGAATTTAAACTTCACCCTACTTACACATTTTCATTGACTGATCACAATTACTTTACCACAGCAGTCATCCTATGATCGTTCATGATTTACAACCGAAGCTCATCCAACAAAACTATTTTTCTCAATGTTTTCATGCAAAACCAACCATTTCAACGCCATGCTGCTGAGAAATAACCAAAAATATTTAAAACATGCAAGACACAAAGGCTTTCAAAAATAGAAGTAACTATTTTAATGGTATTTCTTAATTGTGTTCCTTCTACCTATAAGGGAACATTTAATAGGATAGATGTGATGCTCCCCACCATAGGAGTGTGCTAGTCTTCAAAAAGACAGTGAGACTGACTGCTCACAAGAAATAAAATTCATGAACACCTAAAATTAATGGGTGAAGTCCCTCTGAGTCACGATCACAAAGTCAATGAATTTGGATGAAAACCGACACTAATATGACTGACATGTCAAAACACCGAGTATTTAGAAAGTCGTACCAAGCATTGGGAAAAACTTTTTTCCATTAAATAATAGGAAAATATACTCCAAATATGACATGAGAATACCCTCAACAGCGCAAGGCTCAATGATTTCACCGAACTTATCTTGTTCATTGATCATTTAGAAACTCGATAGGTACCATGTATATCAACACATACTACCCCAATATATAGAAGTGAGGTGACACACTCTCAATACCTTCCATAGGTTTTCTAAACTATGAATCTGAGTATCAGGTGGTTCTCATTGGAAACTAGATCAAGTCATGACATTATACAACTAAAAAACAAATGATGACTTACTGTGTCCCCTATGAAATGAAACAGGGTCACAAGACTTACTAAGTGGTCGACCATGCCCAAGCCATGTCAAACCTACTAAAGACAACCATCACTCAATACTCACACCTATAACAAGATTCAAACATACAATGTCCACCCATCCAAAAAAGGGAATCATTTAAGAGGTAAGAATCTTATAAGGAACAATGACACCCGAACAACACCACAAGTCAGAAAGTTCAAGACATTAACAAGTCATTTAAGCTTTAAGGGTGATACGTATCATGGGAGAGCCCCTTACAAAGAATAAGCATAAACCATAACAATAGTTCATGAAAATAGATTTTACTAGGCTCAATATCCTTTCATTTAAGTCATTACTAATATGAATCAACCTATAGATAATCGGTCACATCTCTATTCCAAGTAACACCACAAGAAACATTTAAACTACACTTACACAAGGGTTTAAAAAAATTAATCATCCAAATGTTCCATTTTTTTCATTTCATTGCATTTATTTACATTAAATATGTAAAAATGTCATGGATTTTAATCAAAGTCTCACAAACCAATTCATATGGCATAAAAACTAAGATTTATATTGAATTAATATCTCAATAAAAATATGAAAATCTTGTCCAAATTACTTTTTTATCATTTAAACATTTTAAACAGCTCTTCATAATTAGAGAAATTTATAAGATAAATTCTTTTTAAATATTAAAGAATAAGGAGACTTATGAGGGCTCTATTAAAACAACTTGGGTTATTCATAAAGTAATACAATAGAATCTATTAAATTTTAAAAGAACTGAAACACCACTATATGGTTATCTCATAAAGAACATTCCCTAACTGATGTACTTGGGTCCATTTGTGCATTTAGAAAATTAATCACTATCCATTATAAAGTAAACCATAAAATTAGATCACATTTAAACAACATTATCAATTTAAATACATCAAACATACACCACATGACCATATATATAGTTGTTCAATTATATGGGTATCCATATACCAATACATAAAGCACCCACACACTATAATATTTGGAATTTGGTTCCCATTTTGATCAAACAAATATCACATTAACACATGACCTCCAACATCATTTTACAATTTAACAAGATTTATAAACATTTATAATGGTCTAAAAATGGTTAGAGTATATGGGTTAACCTTTTTTCAATCATAATAATCCTATATAAATTAAACTAAAAAATGGATTCCATTTAAATTAAAACCAATTGCATGTATCCAAATCAAAACTAGAATGATATAAGTAGAAATGAACATGAAAAAACACATTGAAAATCACAAAATCATGGAATATAATCACATAAGCATGTCAAATGATAGGAAAGAAATGATAAATAAACATGAATGAAAAATGTAACCTAAATATGAATAACTAAACATGGTATAACACTCAAAAACACAACCAAAATTATTATAAAACCTACTTATACAACTTCATAGCATTCCATATGAAGGTAATGAGAATTTATAAGTGCCTATAATGATTCATTTCATGTTACTTCCTTTATCTTTAGGCCAAGGGTAAAATACCATAAATTTCCATAAATCAATAAGAAACAGAAAATATACTATTCACTCAAGGTGATATTATATCAACTAAAACCAAAAATAGTATAAACAAAAATTCCCATCCCTTTCAACTTGATCATTTCTCTATGGGTGGGGTGATCATTCTTAAAAATGGCTATTCACCGAGCGCTAACACATTCCTAGTATCTTCTCTACTATCCCAAAACAGTATGAAAAAGGAAGAATAAGATCTAATACCACATTATAAAATCCTAACCCGTATCCCCACTAAACATGTGGCCGAACTGGTGGACACATAGCCTTAGGCTTGCCTTCCTGTACACCAGAGTCTTCTGAGTAGAAGTGAGGGTATGAAGAGGTGGTATCATGGAGACTACACCATCATGAAAGTGTACCATAGTGGTATAATAGAAATAAATAGTATGAAACAAAAATAATAGTAATAATAAATGACAAAGAAGTGGAAACAATATATTATTATAACTGAATAAAAATTGCCAACACCAATATAAAAGAATCAATATATGACATATTATGATACATAAACTAAAAAAATAAATACAACATATAGTGTCACGGTGTAGTACACGAATAAAAAAAATAAAGAAAATCATCAAAGGCAATATCCATGTGCATACTGAGAACCAGCTTGGTCCTCTAGTCCTAACTCTTAGGTATAAGAAAGAAATCTCAATCAGTAGTCCATGGTCTCACAAATATAAGGTCAACTCAGGTAACCCAATGCAATGGCAGCCTAAGAAGGGTGTGAGGTATAAATCTTAGTAGGCAAGAACCCAGGGTGTCTCTCCAAATTTGTACCATATAATATAAATTGAACAGTGTGTGGGTACTATGAAACAAGTAAAGGAAGTACCTAAATGTAAGAATCCTATAAATCCAATTTATCAATTTATATCCAATTCATTTATTAATTTAATTTAATTTATAATCCTCGAGATCTAGTGCATAGACCAAAATCCCTCATGTGTATAGTTCATAAAGGGTTCCTAAACATGGAATCTAATAAGTAATAATAAATACCAAATACAAGCTTGTGATTTGGCTTGGAAGATGCTTCATACAATTCATTTCTTTCATTAAAATATTTAGAACATGAGTATGTCCTTTAGAGTCCTAAATTAGAAACCAATTACAACTCTAGGTGTAATATGAACCAACACCCTACAAGCCCATCCTTGGAGAACATCCCAAGAACCTGATATATCTCTTCGTGTGGTATTACATCACTGCCAATAAAGTTCATCCTTTCTAGTCCACTATGGGAGACCAAGTATCACCCATGTAATAAATGATAAATTCCATTTGAGTCCATCCTTATCATCTTATATAAGATCCTTGTATCACTTAAAATATAATAGTATATCCATATATCCCATCATTAGAATCCCACATAGGAGTCCAAGTGTCACTCGGTCATGAAAAAGGAAATGTCAAAATGATTCCCTCCATGGAATTCTCATATGAATCCATGTTTCATCTATGGAATATAAGAACATAATCAATTTAAAATAATATAAAAATTTTAATATAATCAAACCAATTTCAGAATGTAAATGTCCAAACCATGAACATCTCATAAACATCTCACCTCATATGGTAACTCAATGCATTGTCCAAAACAGAAGACATATCTTTAATTTAACTAATGTGGTCATTTCATTAAAAAAGCATCCTCTGATCAATAATAAAAAAAATCATTCCGTCAATATCACTCATTCTATATCATTTAACGAGGATGATTTAATTTTTCAAGGTTGACAGAAAGAACAATTCATTTACACCTCCCCTAAAAATGTGGCTAAAGGCAATAAGGAAAATACCTAGTTGGTAAATTATAACTATAAGTGGGAAAAACACCTAAGAGGTTTCTTGGTTCATTTAACACTTATATAAGTAAATGGGAACATCATTTGAGACTAACAAGAGAGGCCATGTACAACATGACACTTATTAAACTCTATTACAATGGAATAATGATACTCTAATCCATAGACATAGCATGATATAATCATTACTTTTATCTTTGAAGAAATTGTACCTACATCGAGGGGTTTTATTAGAAACAACAGACATTGTTTTTCAAAATATTCATCTAGAATATTAATCAATATTTTATGATTCACACACAATTCATGTTAATGAAGAATTTATTGCAATATTAAATTTAAATGGATCATGGAAAAAGATCCTACCCTAAGAGAAGATGGCCAACCAGAACACTTCGACACATTATTTTTTCCACAGCGACAACTCAAATCTCATCTTTTATACCTCCAAGAATATGATAATTCATATATATAAGTACAACTATCCCCTATGTAAATATTATTATGTCCATGAATATGTAAAATGTAATCCTTACATGCATTCATATATACATATACCCATTTTGACTCACACACATTTTCATTTTTCGTATATATATAAATATATACAACCAAAACTTTCCCCATATAAATTAAAAATTCTATCAGTGTATATACATATAAAATGGGAAATTAAACATTTATATTCATACCTATACATATGACTTAGTCACCTTTCAATTTCGTGACATGAACATGTTTCAAGGGTGATCATAACTCACTAAAGATAAATACTTAGAACTAAAAATCACTGAATGACCCCAAATAAATATGGATTAGAAAAAAGAATAAGATAAATACTTACGTTAAGAGGAAAGAAAAATTGATATGAATGAATCCACTTTTACTTCAGTGGAGGATGACGAAACACGCAAGAAGATATCCCAGGATTCCCTTCGCACACACTAACACCGGTGAAAAAAACAAAAAATTGGGTTGACCACAACCCTGGGGTTTAGATGATAATCTTCTAGAGATTTATAGAAGGATAATCATCCACTAATGGGAAGGATATAAAACTAGATAATTTACCTTGAATAATTTAAAATAAATTAGTGGAAAATATGGTGGAGATCAACAAACCATAGAGTTGAAGAGGAGGGGGTGTGTTGTGCACCTAGGGCTCTAGGGAGGGGGTGTCGTGAAAGTTATGGGGGGAGAAAGAGGGATAGTAAGGTAATAATTTTTTTTAATTTTTGTTTTCATTAATTATACTTTGTTTTAAAAAACAATCCACACTGTTTCGGTCGCATGGTTAGCCATATCATGCACCAACCGTGTGGCACCCCTGCCTAAAAAAATTCTTTCAATGTTTGTCCCACAAGGTTAGACACATCTTGTGAAAAACTTATGGTGAATAATGTGCAGGTAATACCAAACTATCACAACCCACATGGGATAGGTGCATGGTTTAGAAAAATGTGTGCAGCTTGTGCGTACCACCTCTGTCCACTTATTGTAGGTCGTATAGTTTACAATTGAGGGCTGCACGGTTTCAGAAAAACATGTGCCCTGTTCAGAGTACCAAAACCTTGAATTTTAAGAGCATGATGCCCTCAAAACACAAAAAGACCACCTAGGGAAGTATCAGTACTTCACCCAAGTTAAAACAACTTATTGATGTGTTCCAAATCTCAGAATTATGTTTCGAAGCTCAGTATCAAAAATGACCCATCCAGTAAATGTAAAAGTACAAAATACCTTATAAATCCATCCAATCTACAAACATGGGACTCTAAATCCTCTTTATCATGACCAAGTTATCCCTAAATAGCTTCTAAACAATCCCACCCTAAACATAGAAGCCTCACCTTGGGAATAAATCCATCCATGGAATCCATTTGGTGAAAACCAAAAGAAGTTACTTGAAGAAGTGTTAACATTATTCCTCAAGATATTTATGTTTTATTTCTATCTCCACCAATTAATTTTTTAATATTACATGATTATATAAAAAAATTGTATCCGAAATATACTAATAATTTCATTTAATATTTATTACTGAACCTATACACAATTCCATCAAATGGGTATTGAACATACCATCTGCGTGTACGGAGAACTACCACATCATAAAATGATGTAATTTTTTTTTCCAATAACACCTTCTATGGTTAAGTATTATGAGGGATAAATTGTTTATATATGATATAAATGATATTTATAATGTATTTATGCTAATTAAATTTTTATATAGAACAAATCATTATTCATTTCATTTTGTGGGAATATGATAACATCGTTTATGAAAGTGTGGACTACCGTCTCCTCAATGTGATGTGATTCATTAATATTGTACATGGAATATATAAAAGATTAATTTAATCAAAAACAAGTGTAAAAAATTAAATATATATTAAATTTATTAAATAATTAATTTTATGTAAATATAATATATCATTTTTTTATTACCATTTTCACACATTAAAAAGTAATAATGTTAGTTGTGGACATATGAACTACCGCCTCCTCCACATGATGTGATTCCTTTTACATCAAAAAATTATATATATAAGTCAATATGGTTAAATAAAATGTTATTTATGAAATAATAACCATTTTGGGTAGATATAATGTATATTATCTACCTTCTATAATGATATTTGAAAAATGGGAATGTTACTCATGCGTACGTACAATCTACCATCTCCATGATTGTAACATTGGTTCATTCTCATAACCATATTTCTAGATTGGTTTTATAAGTATTATTTACATAAAAATATGATATGTATGTCATTATTTTTTTCTGGATATGTTTATATAATGACACCTTTGACAATAGTAAACCTACCAAAGTCATTTTTTACACAAAAACCGAATATGATAAAAAAACCAATATAAACTTAATTGTTTAAGTTCTTATTTAAAAACTGTAATAAATGTAATAAAAGTAACGAATAACTTGAAAATGGTTCTGAATAAAGTATATAATTAACATAAAATTATTATTCTGGAATATAAAGGTAGATGTGACAAATCCGACTCAAGGTGAAGGAATCTTTTCTCAATTTCCTTTTTCTGAGGCATACACCATTCTCACAACTCTTTTTTTCAAGGCATCACTATTTTCACAAATTACTTAATTTTTGGTGGTGTATATTTTTCCCCTTTTGATATATGTTATCATGAATTATTTTATTTTCATGGTATTTAAATTTTCATTTGTATTTATCTCATTCAAGGTGATTATCATTAATGTTTCCAAATGGTAAGAGATTTTGTCTTAATTTACATTCCATTGAGAGTTATGTTTTGGCATGATCTGATTATCTTTTATATGGTGTATTCACTTCACTTTTACATGTTATATGATGAATATACTTATTATCATGGTATTTAGTGTCTCATTTAATGTTATTCCATCATGGGGATTGGGATTATAATGTTTCAAAGTGTTGTAGGACACTTTGGAGTATTTAAAGATTATTTTCCTCAAGAATGTTTGAATTATATTTCAATATTATTTCCATTCGTCAACAACAAAAACCCTTGTATTTAAATATCCTATACTATATAATTATTGAAATTTTTTATCTTTTTTTCAATATGGATACATTTTTATAAGACATATTTTTTAATTAAATCAATTATTTGAAATATGGGGAATGATTTGGACATTCAATGAAAAGGTTAGGGGATGCTTAATGAAATCCTCAAGGGTTGGGGGATGATTAATGAAATCCCATCGATGCATTAGTAGTCTCATGAGAAAAATATGTTGGCCAAAAAGAATAGTCTATACTTTATTATCTTGATGATAAATGTATCATGTTCATGGGAGACATGACATCCAATAATTAAGCATTTAATTTATTGATAATTCATTTATTATTGTTATCCATGATATTTTTTTATAGACATATATATGGATGGATTTAATTCTCAATATATTGATTAAATGGAATGTGTTTTAGTTTCTCACTATGACATACTGATTGTACCATTTATATCTTATTTGAATGGATTGTGTTATCAGTTATTTATATTTCCATATTAGTTTAATCTCATCAATTTATTATTTATTTCTCTTTACATTCCATTAGTCCCATATTTTTTCTCTTTTCCTAGGTTATATAGTATAAATTCTTGAATATTCCTTCAAGGATTCTATTCATTTAATTTTATTATGTATCTTGTTTTAGTTTATATTTCCTAATGTAATATGGGTATCACGTATGTAATATGGTTTTCCAATACTATTAAACTATTCGGTCCCTTCAGATTTAGTGATTTTATCTATGCTAACATAATAAAGTAATACACAAGCCCTGGGGATTTCTAGGGTCATGTTGTTGTAGTTGGTATCAAATCAGGTTTAACAGAAACCTTGGAAACTAGATTTAGAAAACATAAGATAGGGTACATAACCTGAAGATATAATTTGAGGATAAGTAGATAAGAACAGCTTAGAATTTTGGTATGGTAGATATTATGCAGGTCTTCCTTGCAATACATCTCAATCTGGATACTACAAGTTCCCATGATTTTGGAACATATATACCTAGGGGTAACAAATCTAATAATGTGTGTCAGGTCAGACTTAATGTAACCTATTACATAACAATTGTCATTATTATGAACCAGGTTTGAAACTATCAGGGGATACTATTAGGATAAATCACATTTTCTTTACCAATAATTATCATGGATTTAAAAGTAGAGATTTTCCCATAGAAAAAAATATTACAATTCTATGATTTATGATGGATAAACATATGTTATTATTTTAGGATTATACATTATTATATTATAATATAATTCACTATATGTCATTGCTTTGAAATAGAACCTAGCATAAGGAATGCAGACCTCACTGATGAACCTATTCCTAATCGTAATAAAGATCATATATTTTATGGACTTAGGCCAATATTTCGAAGGGAAATAATCTCCCAATCATTCTAATCATATGGGGACATAATATCATGTGATAAAAAGAGGAGTAAATAATGATCCTAGTACTATAGATTCAAAGTAAGTAAAGAAAATAATAATATGGTTCGTAAAAAGATGTATAAAGGAAAGAACGTGAAGAAGTATTTTCCCACATGTGATAATTCTGGAAAGAAACAACCCAATACTTCCATGAAGGAAATATGAGTGTTTTAAGTATGGAGAAAAAGACAAAAAAGTTCATGATTGAAAGGGAAGGAAAGAAATTTTCAATGTGAAATGATTCCACTATAAATAGGTGCGACACTATTCAAATCAATGTCTGGTGTGTAAAAGGAATATACCCAAAATGAGGCTAATGGATAATGGTTAAGATTATTCTATTACCACAGACGAAGTGGAACAATTAATGTTATTATTTATAGATTACATAATTATTTCATTTGAGTATTTTATCAATTATGTACTAGTTATATAGTTTATGGAATATATGTGGATTTTACTACAGTACTTTTTTGTTAAGGATTTGAGATCATATACGAAATTGTACCAAGAAATGTTATTTAGTAGACATGAAAAATTTATTAAAAACAAATGGTTAAAGAAACATAAACCTTAATATGTTTCTAATTTTTAGAAAATTATGTTTGGATAAAGAAATGAATGGTTGGGATAACATAAATCAAATAATTGATGACTACCATGGAACTAAGTAAAAATTTATTGAAAATGTTCTTTATGGTATAATTGAAGGTGTTTACCTCATTTCTTGGATTTATATAATATATCCAATAATATATATTCTATTTAAAAAATAATAATAATGCGTGTTTTCATTATGGTTCTATAGTAATTCAAGTTATTACTATATTCACATGTTTGGTATGTGACAATTAAAATCCAATTAATTTTATTTGATAAGTTCATTTTGGAAATTTTCTTACCTTCCTTCCAATGTGTTGGATCATAATATTTTCGAAAAGTTATCCATTTATGAGTTATATTAAGTTTATCATTGGATGTGGTTTTAATGGTTAATGTATTACATCACCATATGAAAAATGTATACCACAGAATGAAGTAGAAATAGATCCAGGAATAACCAAAGGATAAGACTGTGTTTATGAAATAGAAACATATATTTACTTATATACTTATGCAGTGAAAGAGTTACTCAACAATAGATAAAATGGAATTGAAACAAAAGTGTTGTCCTATTATCATAATTTTTGAAGATATCAATAACAATGTTATAAAAATGGATTAATGATTTGTGGTAATCAAATTTCATATAATCATTTTATCGATCACTCGATATCACACCATAATTATTATATTTTTCTTCCATAAAAATGTTTCTATTTCCTACCGATGTTTTTCTACTAGGGAACCTAGTTATGTGAACATTTTACTTTCCTTTATATCTTGTTAAAAATATTTTTTATTAACACTATTCATGATGTGGGTTTTTCAATAATAGTTTACTTTCCAATATCAATCCCTCGATTATTGATATCAATTTTGAATTGTGAGGGAACAATTTATTTAAAGTGGGGGGAACGTAACACCACAAGAATTTATAATATTTTTGTTTTAGAATAATTTTAATTTTGTTCTTATATTTATTTATACAAAACAACAAGTTAATATTATGTTACAATAAAGATAAATTTTATATTTCTCTATAGGAAACAACGAGGTTAGATTTCTGTACATGCAAGACTGACTTTCCTTGCTGGCCTGTATAACACATAAGACAGATTTTTATTGATAAATACTATATTTTGAAAAATATTATTATATAATATAATAAGTTACAACCTATCCACTAAATTTATTATTAATAGAACTAAATAACTTATGAAATTATGTGGATGAATTAATTAGATACAAATTAATTAGAAATGAATATAAGAATTAACTGAATATAAAGGAAATATTGTTTAAAAAAACAATTTTCATGATTCCAATGCTGTTTTATCCTAATAAATTAGATTGATTAATATTAGAGAGTGATATAAATGTAGTATTTATATTATATATTACATGAAATATTTTTTAATTTCATTTAATAGAGTTTATAAGAATAAAATAATAACAAACCCAATATTACACATTAAAACCAGTATTCTTATAAAAGCAATTTTACCACCTTTTAATTAATAATATACATTAAATATGAACTTTAACTATTATATGAAATAAATATAAAAAAATAAACCCCATCTATGAAATATGAACATTAAAATTATATTATGTTTAATTTTTGGAATATTTCTATAAATTTTATTTTTTGATGAATTGTGAAAAATACAGATTTTTAATTCAATACTACTTCTTCATATAATTTATTAATAAGAAAAAATTATATTTTAAGTTGGTTTCTAGTAAAATTATATATATTATATATCATTTAATAAAAATAAGGTCATTTTAATCAATTTAACATTGAAATTCAATATAAAAACAAAGAAAACATTTAAACATTTTACTTGAAAACCTGCATTGTCGTCACATATGTAGGATTAATTTTAAATTATTTTCATCCACTGTGGTTATTGTAAACTTGATATACTTATTAAATATTTGGAATAATCATAATTTATAATGTCTAATAAGGTCAATTTTTTCCCCAAAAATATTAGTTGTATTGATTATAATTTATTATTGTGATTAAGAGAGAAATATTCGTTTAACAATGGACTAAACCTTAAATTTAAATTCCAAAATAACCAATAAACATTTCAAAAAGTCATTTTATGGCCCTATTTATACCTTATACTAAATTTTATTTATTTTAGACCGTTATTGTATCTACATTATATGGGGAAAACACGTGTGTAATTCCCTTTCAAAAAACTTACAAGAGTACCACTCCCCTCCATTATAAAAAGGTACTCACCCCTCCCACTTCTTCACAACCATAAAGATAAATTGTATCAAAAAATATGCTCTCAAAAAGATCCTGAAAATCCCTCTCCTCAAAATATAATCCGAAACTTTATCATAAATCCATCCAAGTAAGCCCTTTGGTGAAAACCAAATGGAGTTACTCGAATAAGAGGTAACATTCTTCCTCATGCTCTTTATGTTTTATTTGTGTTTTCATCACGTAATTTTTTTTTTCATTATTATATAATAAAATAAGAATAATAAATATACTGATATTTTTTTAATATCTCTACCTACACTTGCACACATTTCCATCAACTGGGTAGCAAACATACAATTTCTGTGTACAGTGAACTACAGCCTCACGAAATGAAGTCGTTTATTTTGTTTCCATTAAAACCATTAATTACTGAGGAATATGCTAGAAAAAATGTTTTTATATGATATAAATTATATTTATAATGAATTTATTCATCATTAATTTTTATATATAATATACCATTATGATTTCCATTTTGTGGGAATGCAATAACATCCTTGGTCGAAGTATGGACTACCGCCTCCTCAAAGCAATGTGGTTCGTTCACGCTATACATGGAATGTGTAAATTATGGATTTAAATAAGAATATTTGACATAAATTAAATATATATGATATCCATAAAATAATTAAATTTATGTAAATATAATATATCAATTCATTTATTACCATATTCAGACACTAAAAAATGAGAATGTCGGGTGTGAACGAGTGGACTACAACCTCTTCAAGACAATGCGATTCCTTGTAAATCACAATAATTATATATATAAGTATATATAATTAAATAACATGGTATATATGATATAACTAACATTATGAAAATATATAATGTCAAATACCTTCTTTCCATAATGATCATTGAAAAAATGGGAATGTTACTCATGCGTACGTACGACCTACTGTCTCCATAACTATAATGTTGGTTCATTTTCATAACCATATTTCATGGTTTGTTTTAAACTTTTTATTTATGAATAAATATGATAATTATTTTATTATTATTATACTATATTTTTTATATAATGTAACCTTTTACCATTGTTGGCCTACCAAAGTCATTTTTGACGCATAAAATTAATATAAGAAAAACACCCATTGTAAACTTAATTGTTTAAGTAGTTTCATAAAAAATTGAAATAAGTGTAGTAAAATTAATTATAAAAATGAAAAAGGTATTGAAGAAATTCAATAATTTACATAAGTTTATTATTCAGGAATATAAAGACACACATGACAAGTCAGACTCAATTTTAAGAGGTTCTTATCTCACTTTTCTTTCTGTGAGGCGTACACCATTTTCACCAAATACTTATATTGTGTGGTGTATATACAACCCATTTGGATATATTATATCATTAATTATTTTATTTTAATGGTATATAATATTTTATTTGATTTTACCTATTTCATGGGGCTTATGATTCAAAATATTCTAAATAGTAATGGATTTCATCTCTATTTACATTCAATTATCACCTATTTGTTGTTATGCACTTATTCACATTTATATGGTGCTTTACTACCCTATGAAATGTTATATCAAAAATATACTTATTATCAATATATTATAAGTTTTCATTTAATGTTATTAAATGTAAAGAAATATAATTCAAATGTTTCAAAGTGGCATATGACTCTTTGGAGTGTTTAAAGATTGTTTTCCTCAAGATTATTTTAACAATCATTCAATGGTATTTACATTCATCCATTTCAAAAACCCTTCTTATTACATATCCTCAAATGATAAATTATTTATAAATAAATATCTTATATTCTATATGGATACATTTTTAAATGGATTTTTTTGAATTAAATCGATTATTAATTATACGAGGAATGCATTCGACATGAAATACACCGATTGCAGACTATTTAATGCAAGCACTAGGTGTCGGGGACTAGCTAATGAAAGCCCCTAGATTCATCACTAGTCTGATGAGATGAATTAATCATCCAATCTAGAATAGATTAAAGTATATTATATTGAAGTTAAAAGTTTCTTGTTCCTAGAAAAAATGATGTCCAATAAATAATAATTCTCTTTATTGATAACTCATTTACTATTATTATCCATGATATTATTGTTTCAACATATCAATGGATGGATTTAATTCTCATTTTATTGATTAATTGGATTGGTTTTTAGTTTCTCTCTTTTTCAAATTGATTATGCCTTGTCATGTTTATTTAAATGACAGGTGTTATCAGTTATTTACCTTTCCATGTAAGTTTACTCTCATAAATTCATCATTAATTCCTCTTTATATTCCATTAATAATCATTTGATATCACCCTTATTTTTTCATTTCCCCAGATTATGAAGAAGATATATTTGAATAATATTATAAGGATAAATTCTATTTAATTTTATTATATATCATGTTTTATATTTCTATTTCGTAATGTAATATTGGTATCACATATGTAATTTTGTTTTCCAATACTACTAAATTCGTTGGTACATTGGGATTTAAAGATTATAAATATTCCAATGTAATAAAGTATTGCACCAGATCCATGCTTTTTGGGGTTGGGTTGTTTCAAGTGGTTTCAGAGGGACCTCATAACTAGTCATAATTATTTAAAGTCCATTGATTGATTTATGCATTTATCATTAGTTTTAAATTCTAGTTTAATCATACATTAATAGAAACCATGAGATATTTTCTTCTTAATCTTTGTTGTCCAAAATATAATCAAAATAAATTAGTTTTTTAAATAAAATACATTCAAAGAACTCATCTTGATGTGCTGAAGATTTTTTCTAGACAAAATAAGTGTACATGTCAAGTATCCCATTGGTATTCGTTGTGTACTCATGTTTAATGATTCAAATTAATTAATTATTTAATTAAGAATCATTTCAATCCTTGGGAATTTATTAAATTTAGTGTGAATTTAACTAAATTTCATCTTGACCAGGACAACCTAGAATATGGTTAGTCAAACTAAATGTCATGATACATTCATACGGGACACATATTTTGTTGCACGACCTACAATACAGGTGACCATGATTCTCAGAGATAATATGCCATGTAATCATTAAATTTTCACGAAAATATTACATGTTGAGCCCTTAGGTATGTTCCAAAGATAGATTTTGCGAAATGTACACTTTTGGTAGCTAGATTTTGTATGCTGTTTGTTTTACCAAATTATACATAATTAAAATTAATTTATTATATTGCTTAAAAGTTATCAACATGTGTTCTATTTTTCATTTATTTTACTATGTACACTCTATTTGATGGGTTATACATATATATCTATATATATATATTAAATTTTTAATTAATTTAGGCATAAAATTTGGAATTTCATATCATGTATAAAAATAAATACAATCATTACTCTATGTAAATTGAAACATAACATAGTTGGTAAATGAAATTTGTTCAATTTTTCATTAATTTGACTATGAAGACTCCATGAAACAACATGATAAGTTTCATATGGAACATGCTACATGATTAAATAGTATAAAAATTTAATACATGATTGGTAGTTCTAACAGGTACTCACCATGTTGCCTCAAACGTATATTTTTATACAAAGTTAATTTTCTGTAAATTTATATAATTTTTTTCAAATTATTATGGATGAAAATTTGAAGAATATTTCTTAATTTAATTAATATAAAATATATAATTAAATAATATAATTAATTGATTCAAAAAAATTATCATAAATTAGAATGATTAGAATTGAATGACATTTTTTAGTAAATGCATAATTCATTGTATGTATGTGGATTATCACAAGCATAAAGAAGAACTATTTATTTGATTAGTTTCCATTAATTATATTATTAAATTATATTTACAGCCTAAAATTTATCCCTTATATCATCATGTTAGCGCCATTGAGCCCATGGATTCCAATATGCAAACCCCTTTACTAATATTTTTGTTCCACTCACCTACGTATAAGTAAAATCTTATGCAGTGGATGGAGATCATGAGCTAGTAGAGGTAGTTCAAGTTTACAATTTAGGTGAAACCAATCTAGGAGGTACATAGGTGGAGAGGTGGAAAGAAACAACACAACTCAAGTCATGGTTAAACGTGTTATTTTCCCATAGGTTGAAGATTCATTTATCATCCTATAGATAAAATAACCATTAGTAAAAACACTTTATTATTAAATTTCTATCAAGTTTCATGGTTAAATTAATTATGGATGTTTTTTTTGTGAAAACATGAATTAATACATTAACGATCTTGAAATATAGAACTAAAATAAATTGTATTATAAATAAATTTTATCTAATCCATAGTTAACTACTGATGTAAATACACTTAATATTAACAGTTTCATAATAGAGATAAAATTAGAGATTGATGAATAATAATTAAATCCTTCGATTATATATATTATGATGATATATCCTTCCACTACAGAAGTTAAGATTGAACTAAATTTCATACTTCTCTACTGACCAAATTTGGGGTTCTTTTAATTATCGGGGAGTTCTAACTTGAAATTTTGGGTCGACATAACATAGTTCACATAAAGGGTTGGCTACCAATGCAACAACTAGTGTAACTAATAGGAAAATGTTGGGGAAATATTTTTTAAGGATTTAATTATTGGGGACTCCACTCAATAGATCAAGGAGTAGTGAGTTAATATCATTTAAAATTTTATGCCTACCTACAACCATTAAAATTGCATGATTGACTGAATTCTATGTGAGGAGAAGGAGAGTGTGGATCTTTTCCACTAGAATTTCCAAGAAACACGAGGTTATAAAGCATATGGTGATGGGTATTAGGTTCCGATAAAGTTTTGGGAGATTAATAAATATAATGTCTATTTATCTAATTTTATAACAAATAATGTAATAAAATTATTGTCTTGTTATTTCTAGAAATTATAATAAATATAACTTCAAGGATTTCACTATGATCCATACTTGATGAGGATAACCTTTCCATGATCACTAATTTCCACTAATGGAAATGCGGCTTACCTGTTATCATATGCCATGAAAGGAAATTAAATGTTCTTGTGAACCCTATTCATAAAGGAAGTGGCCATAAGGGTTATAGGGAAACATTGTCTCTTGATTATAAACATTTTAATGATGAAAATTATTTTTTATGTTTCATGCTATCATCCATAACCGATGATATTATAAAGACCCATGAGGACATGGATGCATATATCATTATTTCTCACCTTTTGAATCTAAATCAAGAGAAGTTGATAAAATATATATTTGATACCTCCAATTATATTTTTTAGTTTCAAGATTGGCAAGTCAGTTCCATCTGGGGCTCATATAGTTAATCATATTGGCTATATTGATATTTTAGGCATCTTAGGGATTAAATTACCAGATGAGTTGTGCACAGATTTTATAATTTCTTCACTAACCAAGTACTTATCTTGTTTTATTGTTAATTATAACACGATATATAATGAGATGGGTCTTTTAAAACTTCTTACTCTAATTCCACAAGTGGAAAAGGATATAGATTCTAAAAAGCATACATTTTTTATGGAGAATGAGAAAAGGAATAACAATGAAAAGTTTCCCAAGACTTAAAACATTTATAAAAATCCTGAGAACTATCCTTCCAAGAGGATAAATATGTAGATTCAAGGAAAGGAAAAGGAAATAGTATGTTTTACATGTGTAAATCAAGGTCACTAGATTTTGAACTTTAACCAAAAGTAATGGGAAGCTAAAGGTGCATTCATTATCAAGTTTAATCTTTCAATATCTACAGAATGGGTAATAGATATAAATTTTCGTGATGAAATATATATCCAAATGTTGGATCCACAAATATTATGAATGAATTTTGTAGGAGAGGTGGATTTATGATATTCCAATGGTGTGAGGCTATTTGCTCTAGAGATTGGAAAGTACCAACTTTCATTGTAAACATGAATGTTATTGGTTTTAAGATATTATTATTATGTACTGGCTGTTATGAAGAACATAATTTTGGTATCTTAATTAAATACATATGGTTTTATTTTAAAATTTATAAATAATATTTTTTTCTTTTAAAATAAAAACATATGTTATTTAATGATTCATTCAAATAATGGTATTTTTTTAAATTATGAAAATTATGTATTTGAATTGATAATGAATCATGATTGCACGACTCATATAACACTAAGATATGGATTCATTATCTTGTTCATGTAAATAAGAACCATATGAAAATACCCTATCTATATGGTTATTTATTGATGTTATCAAATATTTCCATACATAAATATTGCATACTTTTTGATTAATATTCAATAAATTTCACAAATACACATGTGAGGACCATATATGTTTAGTGTATTTGAAGAGTAGATACACAATCATCTTATTTACAAAAATATCTTAATAATCACTTTTAATGATCTTACAACATAGATATATTTATAGAAATTCCCTAAATAAACCATTATATATAATATGGGGAAAGGAAACCTAATAAAGGGAGAGATCAAATGCTCGATAAGGATAAAAATGAGTGATATCTTTGATCACTTAAGCATATAATGAACATAAGGGTATGAGAACATGGGCTTAACATTTATAGACTACACCATACATAACAAATATCTTAATCTTGAGTCATGTAATAAATCTTGGTAGTTAATAAGAGATGAATAATAAAAGAATCAAAGAGAATAATCCATGAGATCAGAACATGAGCATAAAACATCGAATTATGGCATTCACATATTCATTGAAAATCATTTACTTAGTAGTAAAATCTTACTATCGGTACTATCATAGTGGATTGGGTTTAATCATCATTCCACCATATTCATAAAGGTTCACTCTCAAGATGATCATAGTAGACAAAGTTACTTACTGAAATGGGTTCATTCCCCATTATTGTTCTATTTATCTCATGAGATATTAATCATTACCCATCCCATTGGAGAATTGTTTATTTCTAGTCCCACCCATCCTCGGTTATAATGTTTCCACCTTCCATGGATATAATGTATCCATCATGATTTTTTATAACATAAAAACCATCATGGGTTATAAGGTACCCACTATCCTTGGTTATAACGCAAACATCATCCATGGATATAACGTAACAACTATCTTGACTCATAACGTAAACACCATCCTTGGTTATAACATAAACAATATCCTTGGAAATAATATAACCACTATAGTTGGTTATAACATTCCAACCATCCATAGTTATAACATAACCATCTTCCATGGTTATAATATAACCACATTCAAAATATAATAAAAAAAAATATATGTGTTCCACAAGTTCATCAAACAATTATCATATAATCACATCATAACCTATTCAAGGGAAATTATTTTCATAAACAATTCATCCACTTATTATAGCATAACACAAGGAAAATAAATGGGTCTCATTAAAATACCATAAAAAACAAACCATTTAGAGAAATATTAATAATGTTATCATGGAATCATATCCCCAATAAAATATATATAACATCAAATATGTCATCATGGATGGAAAACTCCTTCAAAAGGTTATTGGAACATTCCTTGAGAAAAATAAGCATTCCACTTTGAAAATCACATTTTCAAACATAAAAATTAAAATTTATTAAAGAAAAAATTCTATTTTAAAAGAACCATATAAGATTTTAAATTATGATTCAAATCATGGAACATTTATAATGGTTGGTAATTTTTTTAAGGTTGCATAAGTTAAATTAACACATTCCTTTCCCAATTTTGTTAAAAAAATTAAAATGTACCACATTTGGAAAATGAAAAAATAATAATTTTAAATCACTTTTAAGAAAGTAAATAAATGTTAAAAATTACTTGAAACAACAATATAATAATAGTAAAAACAATCTTGATTTTTTTTAGAAATCATGGTCAGGGATGAAAATGTTTTTATGACTGAAGAGATAAATAAAGTGAAATTTCCATAGAAACATATTTTCAGTATCTTGAGTTCATGAGGTGACGAAAATTAAAATAAAATGTTTATTGTCAATAAAAAACAATATGACAATATGATTAATGAGTTTCTTTATAGTTATATCACAATATTTCATGATTGAAAATGTATTCATAAACTATCCAAAAGAATAATGTGATTGTAACATAAAACCCTCGAAACTATTGTAATATTTAAATAATAAGAAAATGTAATAATAAAATAAGAAAAACATTAAATTTAATGATCATTAGAATATTTATGACGTATAATTTCAATGTGGTTTTATAAAAACCTCATAAAAAATATCATTTCATAACATAACATAAGTCCTAATGAATACAATTTGAGATGATAAAACATTACCATTTTAGTAATATCTAAATAAAAAATCTTGAATCAAAGAATATTATATAGATTTTATAATCCAAATAATTTCCATGAAAATAATTATAATATTAATTCATGGTTATTATATACACCACATAAAGGAATCATGTGGTGAATATGACATACGTTTCACAAAAATAAAAATGAGATGATAAATCCCCTTTCCTCAGGTTTGATTTCCATCATCCATGTTTAAAAATCATGTATAATAAATTTATTTTTTTATAAATATATTCTATATCCATACTCATATATATAATTCAAAACATTTTTTACTTAAAATCTCGCATCACCCTTTTATTTATAATTCTTCATTAAATGCACTACTCCCAATTATAATTGCATTATTTTTAATATATGTTTTGGTACAATATTTTTGGTATTTGTAATTTTATTATAGTTAAATAAAATATAGAATGTTAAAAATTGTATAAATATAACATATATTCATTATATACAAATTTATATCCATTTATAATAGTTAAGGATAGAAAAATGAATTACACAGTTCATAGAGATGGTAGGTCTTACGTACTTATGAACACTATTTTCACTTCTTGAGGGATAAAAAAAATCAAAAAATAGTACTTCATATAAAAAGATTCATTGATATATAATATATAATATATATTTATTAAATTATTTCTTATTATGGTCCTAGTAAAATAGAAAATAAAAATGATTCACATCGCTTTGTGAAGAGAGTAGTCCACACATACACATGAGCAACATTATCATTTTCCAACTGATTGGAAGTTAAGATGGTATATATGATATAATAATTTCATTAGGTAATTTATTCTATAAATAATTTTTATAAAATTTAAACCCATAAAAATAATCATTCAAAAAAATTTGTGATAGAAAATGAATTGTACCGCTATGTGGAAACTGTAAGCCATGTGTATGAATGAGAAACACTTGAACGTAAAATTAAATTTAAAGAGGTTAAATTATGGTGGTTTAATGATCAGAATATAATTTAAGTATATTTATTATACTTAATTTATTGTTTTTTGAATAATACAATTGTATTATTGAATGTAAAATAATAATTAAAAATAAATTTATCGGTTAAGGTGATTACCTCTTCTTTGAAACCACTCATTTTAATATCCTCTTAATGGTTCATGGGCTAAAATTTTGGGAACAAAAAAAATATATAATTATTATATTATATTTAGGAAGATATATTTACAAGGATTTTTTGAGATAGAAGGATTAATGTGGTGTTATTAAGAGAAATGAGGGGTTACCTCTTATAAATGGGGGAAGTGGGACTCTTGAAATTCACTAAAACATAAAACAAATATAAATTAATTTGGAAGTCCTTAAGGATAAAAATTATAATATTAGAATATAAGATGATTTTTAGTCTAAATAATCTCATAAAATAAAATTTATACAATTTTTTATCGCATTTATACAATTATCATTTGGTTTCAATTCACTTTAACAATTTCTGAGGATTACCGTGATAATGTTTTTTACACTATATTGGTAAAAATAGTAACAATAAAATAAAATTTATGTCATAGATAGACCATTATATATATATTTGAATCATATTATTATAACATGGATATTTTTTTGAGTTATAAATCATTTAATAAAATATTATTTATTATAAAATAACTTTAATATCAAATTTTGAACAATTCAATTAATTTGAATATTAAATGTACAAGAAAATAAATAAGTTGGAATAAAATGATTAAAAAGACTATTTAATATATCATTTTTATATATAAAAATTTTGGAACATAAAAACACACTCAAATAATATTATTTCTATATTTTTAGAATCATTTTAATTATTATTTAGTACCTGTATAAGAACTTTATAATTATTACATATGTTTTGAAGGTAATTTTTTCACCACTAAAAATTATTAGTAAAATAAATTTATGAATATAGATAATTTATCATTCAATTTAATATTTATAATTGAATATATCTCATTTTAGTCCCTATGTGACAAATTTAAATATAATAAAATATAGAGAATGACATTTTTTATTTTTCATTATATAAAATAATATATTGTTTCCAAAATCTTTGAAAAATTGGAAGAATACATATATTAGACAATTAGATGATTATGGATATTATCTTATCATAAATTATAATAATTTTATGTTTTAAGATCATTTTTTTGTCCTCGTTATTTCATTTTTAACCTTAGTTACCTAATTCACCCTTTACCGTCTTAACAAAAATACCAATGTTAATATTCATAACCTTAAAAAAATAAAGGGTCCTATTTAAAAAAATAGGAAACAATGATTAAAAATCTTGAATCAAATTTTTGAGATGAAGATCATATAAGAAGAATAATTTTATTTAAAATTTAATTGAAAAATCATGACAAAAAGCGTTATTTTTTCAAAAAATGTATTTTTAGTATGAAATTTTCTTGTACCGAATTCATGAATAAAAATCCTTAAAAATTCTATAATTATATTTTTAAATTAAAAAGATATAATGAAAATTTTTAAACTAATAAAAATATATTTTTATGTTGTAAATACTTTATAAAAAATACAATGTTCAATAAAAATCAATATATTTCACTATTCTTTTAAAAATCAAACTTTTATGAAAATTCTCAAAATTTCAAACTTTTATAATTTTGATATGAGGATATTAAAAAATAAATTAATTTTTTAAAATAAAATTTATAATATTTCTGAAAATTAATTATAATATTCTCTCATAATAAAAAATAAAAAAATCAAATAAAAATTATTATTTAATTATAAAATGACTTAACTGAAAATTTAGTGCTAATTTCCCATGAATTAATTAATAATTTTTTTGAGTAGGGCCTTTATTTAAATTTCATAATTTGGTAATAGTTATTCATACATAAAAATTCAATATATAGGCTACAACCATCACATTATATAAAAATATTTTATTAGTATATCATGGTTCATTTATACTATGTGTTGTGTGTAACTCAAGATATCAAAGAAATAAAATTTACTTATAGAGAACCATGTCATAAAATATCAGAGTGTTATATTCTAGGGCCCTTAATAAATTTCCCCATCATAATTCATGAATGTTTTTAGTAATTTATGGTTTTACATTTTAAAATCCATTTATGGAAAACTCACATCATAAAAAGGATTACCAAAACATCTTTTTGAAAAGTTTCAAAAGAATAGATGAAAGATGTTTAGAATATAAAAATAATAATTTATAAAAATATTAGAACAATAGTGGGAAGTGAAAATATCGACATGGAGGAAAATAAATATCCCTTGATCTTGGACCATAATAATGTCAATAATCATGGGAATGTGGGAAACAAAAAAAAGGTATACCAAATTGGTGTGAAAAATGCCATTGATTTATCTAAAGTTATCAAAATAGAAATTTTAAGTATTTTTACAAGAGTAAAGGAATTTTATTAAAATATATACTAAAAACATAAATACATTTACTTTCATTATTTGTATAATTCTATTATTTAATAAATTTCCACTTCAATTGTCTTTGTTTCTCCAAAAGATGAATATTAATGATTGTTTTCACTCATGAAGTACTAAAATAAAATTATAATAGATCACATGATCCCACAAAGTTAAATCCTGATATTCAACCTATATTTATACATAAACTAAAACCATAAAATGGTTATCAAAATTTTATATATTTCCCAAAATGAATACACCTTCATATTAATACCCAAATCCAAAGATCAAATGAAACCTTAACCTAAATGGTTAACCTTAGGACATATCAAAAATTAAAAAATTTATTAATAAGTTCACTGACATTCCAAAATAAAATTTTCATTAATCCCCCAAATATCATAAATTGGATTTTAGTTATCACATACCAAATATGTGAATACTTTAGTCTTATTTCCTTGCAACATGGAAATTGTAACACCTCAGACCCGGGTGCCATGCAATGGTACCCCGAATCCGGTTCGCCACGTGACCTCATACGCATTTTCCCAAATGCCAGAGGCTGCCGACTAGAAGCGAGGGCCCATGTATGATAGTGGCGAAACTATGACCTCATTTGTCAAAGTGTAGCGCAACAGAATATAAAATAAAACATACAACAACAGCAGAAGCAGTAGACCATACACAACTGAAATAACTACAACAGTGGATATAACCAACAGTATATAAATAATGATGCAACATGTTACAGGTTCTAAGAAAATAGCTAGAACATGTTATACATCAATACAGTAAAACAAAAGTAGAGTACACTAATGCAAGGGAAACAGGTGGCAGTGGAATCGCGAGCCTCGGCTCGGTCCCATGCCCTTCTACACCACATCAACAGAGAATTACCTGTATAGGGACTCTTGCCCATATCCACACCGGTAGGAACGTAATCTTTTTGGGCCGAAAGGCATGACCCAAAAAGGGTGTGAGAAATATATCTTAGTAGGCACCCACCAAAGGCACGTTCCCAACTGCGTGTAAGCATGTAACAATTGTGTGCAGTAGTAAAATGAAATAAAGTAAGCAGTACTCAAAAGTAACTAATTACAAGTTATATTTCCATTTTATTATCTATTTAATTCATTTAATTTAAAATACCAACATAGTGAATATTCTAAATAACCAGCTAATGTCTCCAGACATGTAAACCCCTACCCTCAGGTAAAGAGTATCCAACACAAGAATCTGCCCTCAGGCATAACAAAGTTTTCCCTTAGGAGTAGGTAGTGACGCCCACAGGCACATAGTCAGCTTCCCACAAGCACGAAATATGTTTCCCTCAGGCCGAAAAAACTACTGCCCATAGGCTAAATAGGGCAGTGCCCATAGGTTAATCATAACAACGCCCTTAGGCTAAACAGGTAACCAGGCCATGCCCAACATGTCAAAATGCAGTAAACAAGAAATTCCACTCAAGGAAATTCTACAAATACTACATTAAAGGCATCCACTCGGGTACCATGGCCAAACGGCTAAACAGTGGAACACACCCCTAGGGTGGTTCTGGATCCAAACAACGATCCCAACCAGAATTTTATTATCACAATTTAATCACCTATGCAATTCTAGGAATTAAATATAACAACAGACTCAGCCACACGACACCCCAACATGGGTTCATGGCACAAAAACGCACAAAACACACGGCAGTTGGAAAATCAAACACTAAGCCACCTACCTTATACACCAACGAGCATTATACACGAACGCCGATCCAAGAAACGCCCAAGAACGATGTAGATCTAATGAAGAAGAATACCCATTCAAACATAAATAACTTTCCTTCAGGAAATAATTGGTAAGAACATATTAAGGAGAAGGAAGGGCTTACCCGCGCGGTTCCAACGAGATCGTCCGAAGCGGAATCAGATTCTAGATGAATACTCGGCAGATCATCAAAGGTTCGGCCTCCTCCTTTGGCTCCAAAACGGATCAAATGCCTCATTTTCCAAATGAGGAGGCTAGTGCCTATTTTAATCCCAAAAAACAAAGTACACGATGTGTAATTCTGAGTACACGGCGTGTACATCTTTCCTTTAACTGTTCCTCTGGCGGAACCACCACACTGTTCATCCATCGACATGAGTACACGACATGTACTCTGGAGTACACGGTGTGTACTGTCACCCAGTTGGCGGCTACTCCACCTCCTTACTATTTAGGCCTGTCGACTGACTACACGGCGTCTAAAGTACTACTACACGGCGTGTAGTCAGTTCCTACACCCCTCGTCGCCGACATAACTACACGCCCCGTGTACTCATCCCCACACGACCAAAAGTACATGGCCAGTGGAAAAGTACACGGCGTGTAGTTCCAAAATTTAGGATTTTTCCCCATTTTTCATATTTTCTCAAAAACACTTATGGAAAAGGAAAAATAAGAAGCATGTACCTCAAAACTAAGAACCGGGTTCTTAAAAACATCCCCCTTATTGAAATTCATCCCCGAATTGCCCATCCAAGGGTGGTGAAGATATAGCCATGAACAACTGTGGCCACTAAGCATGTAGGTCGACCTCCTGCTCCCTGGTCTCGTCCATCACTCGGCCATGCTGCCATAGAACCCGTACGAGAGGCACTTTCCGGCCTCGGAGAACCTTTGTGCCCCTGTCAACGATACGGATCGGATGCTCCTCAATGGAAGAATCATGCTGAAGCTCAACCTCTTCTAGCTGAAAGGTGTGAGATGGGTCTGAATGGTAGAGACATAACTAAGATACATGGAAGATGTCGTGCATGGCTTGGTACCGCTGTGGTGACTGCAACCGATAGACAACTGGCCCGACACTCTCTAGAATCTCAAATGGCCCCACATACCTGGGTGAAAGCTTACCCTATCTCATTATCTTCTTGCGTCCCATCCTCGGCGAAACATGCAAGAAAACCTGATCCCCAAACATGAACTCTAAGGGTCATCTGCGGCGATCAACATATGGATTTTGCCAAGATAGCGCGGTAGCCATCCATTTCTGAATCAACTGGACCTGCTCACATGACTCCTGCACGAGCAGTGGCCCCAATAAAGTAGCCTCACCTGCCTCTATCCAACACAAAGGTGAACGGAATGTCCTACCATATAAATCCTCGTATGGTTCCATCTCAGTAGTTGCATGAAAACTATTGTTATAGGAGAACTCAACTAGGGGTATGTGCTTCTCCCAAGTGCCCCCAATGTCTAGGAAGCATGCATGATGCATGTCCTCTAGCACCTGTATCATCCTCTCTGACTGGAAATTTGTATGAGGGTGGTATGATTTTCTCAGAAGCACATGTGTACACAATTCCCTCTGAAAACTCTACCAGAAATGCGACGTAAAGCGGGCGTCCCTATCCGAAACGATAGAACGAGGGACCCCATGAAGATGAACGATCTCTTGTATATATAGCCATCTGAGAACATGAACACTGAAGGTCTCCTTGATCGACAAAAAGTGGGTTACCTTCGTGAGTCTGTCCATAACAACCCACACGACGTCATTGCCATGAGGTGACCTCGGTAATCCCATCACGAAATCCATCGTGACATCATCCCATTTCCAGTATAAAATGGGTTACTTCTGTAACAACCCAGCTAGCCTCTGGTCCTCTACCATCTCTTGTAGATAGGTGGAACACCTCGTAACAAAACCAGCTATCTCTCTCTTCATACCCGGCCCCCAGTACAGACGCCTCAAGTCACGGTACATCTTGGTAACCCCGGGATGAACTGCCCAAGCTGAAGCATGAAACTCCCGCATAAGCTCCTCGCATATATCCCCTGGAACCCATACTCGTCCACGAAAACACAGGACCTCATCATAGCCTATCATCCATCCAATATAAGGGTCCCCACTTGCGACTGAATCCCGTAGAACTAGGCCTTTTGAATCAGATAGCTGTCTCATCCTCACTCTGTCCAGGAGGGTAGAAGTCACAGCTATGGAGGAAAGATAAGTATTCCCCTAACAGTCATGCACCTCCAGATGCATCTCAGAGAACAAGGCCATGAGCTACCACTCACCATTGGCCTCCTACACTTCTTGTATTTGAGTCTTCCTGCTCAGTGCATCAGCTACTACATTACCTTTACCAGGTGTATTGGCAAGCTCCAAATCGAAGGACTGTAGGTACTCGACCCACCTTCGCTGCCTCAGATTCAAGTCATGCTGAGTAAATATATACTTGAGGCTTTTGTGGTCAGTGAAAACCATAAAATGCTCTCCTAATAGATAATGTCTCCAACAGCGCAACACATGCACAACTGCAGCCAACTCGAGATCATGCGTCGGGTAATTACTCTCATGTGGCCTCAACTACCGAGACCCGTACGCAACAACTCGGTTGCCCTGCATCAATACTACTCCCAGCCCAATCCCTGATGCATCACAGTAAACTGTATAGCTCTTCCCCTACTCTAGGAGTATCATGATTAGTGTTGATGTCAACCTTCCCTTTAGGTCTTGAAAAGCTGCCTCGTAAGCTTCTGACAAAATGAACTTCACACCTTTCTTAGTCAGACCCGTCAACGGAGCTGCTAAGCGGGAGAAGTCCTGTATGAAACGTCTGTAGTAACCAGACATCCCTAAGAAACTCTGTATATCAAACACATTCTGAGGCTGCTCCCAGGAAACTATTTCTCTCACCTTATTTGGGTCTACTGCAACTCATGCATCTGAGATGATATGACCCAGGAAGTGAATATGGTCCATCCAAAAGTGGCACTTTGAGATATTAGCATATAGATGATTCTCTCTCAGTGTACTCAGTACAATCTCAAGATGGGTGGCATGGTCGTGTTGAGTGTGAGAGTACACCAAGATGCCTTCCATGAATACTACCACAAAATAATCAAGGTACAGATGTAACACACGATTCATCAGAGCCATGAAAACTTCTGGCGCGTTCGTTAGTCCAAACTGCATAACTGTATACTCATACATACCATATCTTCTCCAAAAAGCTGTAAGTGGTATATCCTATGGCCTCACACGCAACTGATGATATCCAGATCTCAAGTTAATCTTCGAGAACACTCGTGCTCCACGAAGATGATCAAAAAGATCATCTATCCTCAGCAAGGGATATCGGCTCTTAACAGTCAACTGGTTAAGCTTCCGATAATCCACACAATGTCTGAGGGTACCATCCACCTTCTTCACAAAAAGGACCGGAGAACCCCAAGGAGAAGTACTGGGTCAGATAAATCCCTTTTCCTACAACTCCTCTAACTGCCTCTTGATCTCCTGCAGATCATGTGTAGCCATCCTATAAGGTGGAATGGACACCGGTGCTGCTCCTGGCACAAGCTCAATAGAGAAATCCACCTCATGCATCGGAGGTAGACACGAAAAGTCATCCGGGAAGACATCCCAAAAACGATCAACAACTGGAGGGAAATCATTATGACAAGTCCACTGATCATCCAGATATAAACTCGCAATCTGGGTTGTGACTCCACCTCGCCCATGATGCTCTGGTCCAGCTCGACTCGCATGAACATCCCACTCACCCATGCATAGAAACTCTCCCCCCTCTGGTAACGTGAAACTCACCCTGTGATGAAAGCAGTCTACAAAGGCTCGATAGGGAACCAACCATTATATCTTGAGAATGATTTCATAGCTCGTCATCTCTAAGACATAGAGGTCCCAAAGAAAGTGACACCCACCAACCTCAAGGGGGCACTCCTTGCACAGACACACACCAACCGTTCTTGTCCCCAATGGAGTGTCTAGCATCATGATATCAGAAAAAGTAGAAACACAGGGGACAAGGCTCTCCACAACGGGTACAGATATGAAACTATGTGTAGCACCATATCAAAAAGTACTGAAGATAACACAGAAGCTACTAAAATAGTACCTCTGACTGTAGAAGGTTCGTGATCCAGCTCCTACTGGGTCTGTTGCACTACATAAGCCTGCCCAGTGCCACGACCCTCTGACACAACCTGACTACCCTGAGATGTCTCACCCTGTTGCCTTTGAGATCCTGGTGTCTGGCTACCACAACCATGACCACCATCTCTGCCTGTAATCCCTGACGAATTCCAGTTCCTGGACTGGTAAGAAGCCACTGGTCCTGCTCCTGCACACGAAGTCTACACAGAACCCCTCTCACTAGCCAATGCTGGAAATGCCCTGCAAAAGCGCTGCAGATGACCCATCTTGTTTCAATCTCGACACTCCACTAGACCACATGGACACTGTGGCCTCTTGTGCCCCTCTCTACCACACTGGTAGCACATAACCTGGCTACCTGAAGCATTCTTCTGACAGGTATTGCCACCGAGAGAGAATTCCATCTGTCTCTTCTTCTTGCCAGCAGAAATATTACCAGTAATTGGTGTTGAACCGCCCTGACCCACACCACTAGATTCCCACAGGTTCCTCTCTGTAATCAGTGACTGATTCAAAATAGCGTGTAATGAAGGAAACCTGAAAACATGCACCAGCGCTTGGATGTCATACCGAAGACCATCCTCAAAACATCTGGCTCTCAACATCTCATCACCCACCAGCACGGGTGCAAAACACTGAAGCTCGGTGAAACGAGTAGAATAGTCCATCACCAACAGAGTTCCCTGCTGCAGATTCATGAACTCTCGAGCTCTATCTTCCCTTAGAGTATCGGGAAAGAAGAAGTCATAGAAGACTGCGTGAAAATCTTCCCACACCATGTCTCTGTGATGCTCTGACTAGGTGGTAACATCTTACCACCTCTTGGCAGAATCACGCAACATGTAAGTCGTGATCTTGACCCTCCACCCCGGAGGCGTCTCAAGTTCCCCGAAAATAGTCTACATCAAACCCAACCAAGACTCCCCAGACTGTGGTCCGCCATCCTCTGAAAACATAGGCGGATGTTACTGCTGAAAGATATGTGTTAGCTCGGCCATAGATGTGGCAGCCTGTGGTGCTCCCTGAAAGGTCTGCATAAACTGTATAAAGCCTTCACGGAACTCCACCTCCGCGCCTGTGTCTGGTATAGCAGCTGGCACCACATCTAGATCTTCTGGAGGATCAACTGGTAGCCCATGACCCACCATCTCCGGAGTGTACTCGTCGCCACTCTCCTGGCGAACAATACGCGGTTGTCTAGGCGGCATGACACTACAAGTTCAAAGGAACGCCTTAGATTCAAGATTATTAAGACTGAAAGCGAAGGAACCATAAAGGGAACAAGGGGAAGAAGGCATTTAAAAAATTGCCAAACAAGACAACATAGCGTGTATACTGTCTACATGGTGTGTACTTGACATCCCTTCCCCTACACGGGTCCTTACACACGGCTAAGCCACACAGCTTCCATTCAACAAAAACTAAAAGAGATGTATAATATCTACATGGAGTGTATGGTGTTATTTTCTAACTGCCTGTGTCGTCTGTGACACGGCCGACTACTTGGCTTGAAACTACATAGCGTGTTACACCGACACACGGCGTGTACACCACCCTATTTCCCCGCCACACGGCTAATTCCACATGGTATGTCCTCGGAAAAGACTACACGGTGTGTCCCAAAGGTACATGACATGTTTGAGGAGAGGTGTCACCTCCCTATGTTGTTAGTTTCACCACTGAGTCCCCAGGTCACACTACACGGTGTGTGCATTATTGACACGAAATGTTATGTACATGATTTCACCGACCCGTGGTGTTAGTTACATGGCCATACTCTGGGTCAACACTACACGGCGTGTAAAAAAGCTACACGACATGTTTTGCCCAAGCCTTTCCCTACCCTGTGTCACCGACCACACAGCTTGTGACACGGAAAGAGACTATAGGGCGTGTACTCAGGGTACACAGTGTGTACTCAAAAAGTTCATTTTTCTTCCCAAACAGAAGTTCATACACGACGTGTATAAAGATAATTCATGGCGTGCATTCTGGGTTTCTAGACAGTATGCCTCAGAAACTTCCCCAGAACCCAGAAATTACTAAAAGACAACACCTAAGTGTAAAATTCTGACCCGTGAGGGCCTATACTCCCCACGAATCAAAGTCTGACATATTCACTGTGTTATAAAAACATAATCACTCAATGAGCCACAAAATTCCAGTCCATGGGGGCCCATACTCCCCAAAAAACTGAATTTTTGCATTAATTCTATAAACATGCTAACACAAGAAAATACCCTATCACAGAGTAGGTATTTATCAAGTAGCTATCATACCAACATTCTTTTCTAGCACAACAACTATCACAAAAATATGAAATTTCTAATCCACCTACATGGCATGGAAACTATGCATGGCATGTGATATCTAGAAAGTGCCTATATGATGCATGAGATGGAATATTCTCATCTCACCGAGTTGCAACTAAATAGATCCCACATATAAAATATAACAGCACAATCTCAAGTGGGTCACCCAACGGTGAAAACAAATCAACTGTAAATTGAAAAATCGGTAAAATTGCAATCACGAGGTAAATTGGATTTTCCCTGTATGCGGGTTAGCTACGCCCGGGCACTGCTTATTACCAACTAACGTTCTTCCTATCCCTGACTACAACTCCAAATAGTAATTCAAAGAAAAGAAACTCCTCTGATACCACTTTGTAACATCCCGGACCCGGGTGCCACACAACGGTGCCCCGAATCCGGTTCTCCACGTGACCTCAAGCACATTTCCCCAAACGGCAGAGGCTGTCGACTAGCAGTGAGGGCCGAAGAATGATAGTGAGGAAACTATGCCCTCATTTGTCAAAGTGTTGCGTAGTGGAATATAAAATAAAACATACAACGATAGCAGAAGCAGTAGACAATACACAACTGAAATAACTACAACAGTGGATATAACCAACAATATATAAATAATGATGCTACATGTTCCAAGTTCTAAGAAAAAAACCAGAACATATTATACATAAATATAGTAAAACAAAATAAGAGTACAACAAAGAAAAGGAAACAGCTGGAAACAGCATCGCGAGCCTAGGCTCTTTCCCATGCCCTCCTACTTCACATCAACAGTCAAGTACTTGTATAGGGACTCTTACCCCAATCCACACCTGCAGAAATGTAATCTGTTTGGGCCAAAAAGCATGACCCAAACAGGGTGTGAGAAATATATCTCAGTAGGAACCCACCAAATGCATGTGCCCAACTGCATCTAAGCATGCAACAATTGTGTGTAGTAGTAAAATGAAATAAAGTAAGAAGTACTCAAAAGTAACTAATTACAAGTTATATTTCCATTTTATTATCCATTTAATTCTTTTAATTTAAAATACCACCACGGTGAATATTCTAAATAACCTGCTAATGTCCTCGGACATGTAAATCCCTACCCTCAGGTAAAGAGTATCCAACACAAGAATCCACCCTCAGGCATAACAGAGTTTTCCCTCAGGTATAGGTAGTGTCGCCTACAGGCAGAGTCAGCTGCCAATAGGGACAGAAGATGTTACCCTCAGGACGAAATAACTACTAGCCACAGGCTAAATAGTGCAGTGCCTACATGCTAATCATAACAATGCCCTTAGGATAAATAGGTAACCGAGCCATGCCCAACATGTCAAAATGCAGTAAACAGGAAATTCCTCTCAAGGAAATTCTACAATTACTACATTAAAGGCATCCCCTCATGTACCCTCTCCAAACAGCTAAATAGTGGAATACACCCCCGAGGTGGTTCTGGATCCAAGTAACGATCCCAACTAGCATTTTATTATCACAATGTAATCACCTATGCAATTGTAGGCATTAAATATAGCAACGGCCTCAGCCATATGACAACCCAACATGGGTTCATGGCATAAAAATGCACAAAACACATGGAAGTTGAAAAAAACACCAAGCCACCTACCTTATATGGCAATGAGCATTATACATGAATGTTGATCCAAGAAACGCCCAAGAACGACGTAGATCTGACAAAGAAGAAAACCTATTCAAACGTAAATACCATTCCCTTGGGAAATAATTGGTACGAATGGATTAAGGAGAAGGAAGGTATACCCACGTGGTTCCAACGAAATCGTCTGAGGCGGAATCTGATTCAAGACGAACACTCGGCAGATCTTCAAAGGTTCAGCCTCCTCCTTTGGCTCCAAAATGGCTCAAATGCTTCCTCTTCCAAATGAGGAGGCTACTGCATGTTTTAAGCCAAAAAAATAAAGTACACGGCATGTACTTCTGGGTACACGGTGTGTATTTCCTTCATTTAACTCATCCTCTTGCGGCACCGCCACACTGTTCATTCTTCGACATGAGTACACGGTATGTACTCTCGAGTATACGGCATGTATTGTCGCCCAGCTGGCAGCTACTCCACCACCTTACTGTTTAGGCTTTCCGACTGACTACATGGAATGTAAAGGACCACTACCCGACATGTAGTTGGTTACTACACCCCTCGTCGCCGACATAGCTACACGCTCCGTGTACTCATCCCCACACGGCCAAAAGTACACGGCTTGTGAAAAAGTACATGACGTGTAGTTCCAAAATTTTGGAATTTTCACCATTTTCCATATTTTCTCAAAAACACATAAGGAAAAGGAAAAAGAAGAAGCTCGTACCTCAAAACTAAGAACTGGGTTCTTACAGAAATAATCTGAATTACCAAATAAATACAATAAAAATATACATGCTACAAAAAAATAACATTTCCCTCATTCCATAAATAAAATCATAGATTTATTATTTTATTGCATAAATCCCAAGATGATATAAACATTATAAATGATAACATAAACTACTTATTTCTCAAATCATTAATTATTTCTAAGGTCGTCAATATTATATGATTTAATTTATCCAAATCAATCATCTCTTTTTCCCAACATCACTCTCTCAACATCCAGAACATATTAAGGGTTATCTTCTCTCTCAATAATGTTCTTTCCATAAAGTATCACCATTCTATTAAATCACATTTATAGGATGTCAATTCTATTATACATATTTTTTTTAAATCCATAATGAAATAATTTATAGGAAACTCCTTATATATTTTATAATTCTTGAATTACAATACATAAATACTTTAATGATTCCACATAATTATTAAAGCATTCACTAGGATTTATAATCTTATACATCAATAAAACCTTCCTTTTATATTTTAATTTGTGTCTTATTATCATTAATAGACAAATAGTCACTCATATAACCTTTTTGATGATATTTTTGAGCGTTACCCCTAGGACATTTATTTTTATAATACCCCTAAATTCCAAATTTAAAATATTTAATCATTGATTCTTACTTATGAAAACCATTATTCTATTAAATTGTGTTAATTGAACTTTTAATTTTTATGGAGAAATTATTTTCTCAATTAATTTCTTATCCACACATAAAACGTATCCTCATTCATTTGATACATTCCATTGAATTTTTTCCCACATTCTCGACATATAGTAAACTAAATATTCAGTCCTCCATCATCTCCACCACTCAAACTCTCTGCTAATTATATACTTATCTTATTTGGTGAATTTATGAGTCGATTGAAGTGTATATTATTAATCATAGTTAATGATAACTGAGTATGAATAATAAAAATATCTTTCACTACATTCATCAACTCATTTGGTTTCTCATCAACACATTTTCCATCACATTTAATGTTAACCCAGTTCCTTCTAGTTCCCACCACTGACTAAATTCAAAAATCACAGGGTGAGCAATAATAATCATAGTGTAAAACCACATAATACTGATATATCATTAATTATATGTCTAAATTATGACACCTTATTTTAAATATATTAAATACTAGGTTTAACCTAGTTTATACATAATAAACATCAATTTAAATCCTTCATAATTGATCATAAAGAAAACATGAAACAATATAAGAATATACCATAGGATCATCAAAATAGGTGCGTAATAAGGAAACACCCACCATAAAAGATAATTATTGTTGAGATATACTTGACCAACTAATTTTTGGCTTATTATCCCAGTATGAATCTTTTCTATAACAAGTTCTCTTATAGTATCTAGACATGGATTTATTTCTAGTAAAATCACACAATATCTTCCTTACCAAAACTATAGGATGTTATCCTATACTTAGACTTATCCCTAGGGGTTTCACTAAATGTTTATAATATTAATATCTAAATATTTACTAATCCATTACACTGATATCAATTGTAGATACACACTATTATTATTCCTAAATATTCCATATTTTAAGATGAATATTCAATACATTTCACAAATACACACCTGAGGATTATAAAGGATTATTTTTTGGGGACTAGATACAAAATCCAATTATTTTATGAAATATTATTAATATATTACATAGAGATCTTATCACGCATTATTATTTAGTTACATAACCTACTTGAACCATTCTTCATAAACTGGGGAAGTGAAACATAAGAAAGGGTGACGTTGAATTCTCAGTAAGGGTAAACCTTAGAGACATCATTGATCGCATAATAATATCCTGATAATAAGGGTATGTGAACATGGTATTAATATTTTAAGACCATACACTACATATCAAAGATAGAAATCATGAGTCATGGTATTAAGCATGTCAGTTCATAAGACATGAATCATAAAAGAATCAAAGAACATGATCCATGAGAGAATAAACATGGAAATATGGAATACACATAAGGACGAAAAAACATTTCCATAGTAGTAAAGTCTTACTACTTGGACTATTATAGTGTATTGGGTTTAATACCCATTCCATCATATTATAAAGGTCCACTCCTATGACTATCATAGTAGAGAAAACCCCCTACTAAACATGGTTCATTCCCCATTCTAGTCCTATTTATATCCTGATATATCAATCACTACTCAATGCATTGGAGGGTTATATAATTTCATCCCCACCCACCCTCCGTTAGAAAATAACCATCATCTTTGGGTCTAACATAATTGCTTCCCTTGGTTATATACCAACCACTTTCCTTAATTATAAAATTACCTCCATACTTGGTTATAATGAAACCACCATCATTAGTTATACTATAACCCTTTTCCTAGATTATAACATAACAACTATGCTTGGTTATAATGTAACCACTACCCTTGGTTGTAATGTTACCACCATCCTTAGTTATAACATAACCACCATCCATGATTATATCATAATAACCATCCTTGGTTGTAATGTACCCACCATCACACAAATAAAACCACACATATGTGTTTCACAAGATCATAAAAATTCATCATATCATCAAATCATAACCCATTCAAAATAAATAAGTTTCATAAGCATTTCACCCATTCATCATATCATAAACCATAAATAATAAATGGGTTTTAAAGAAATTTCATCAAAATAACCATTAACCATTCATAGAAATAGTAATATTTTTTTATTGGGGCATATCCACATTAAATAAAAAGTATCATCAAATATTCCACCATATATTAAAAATTACATTAAATGTTCATACAAACATTTATTTAATAAAATATGATTTTTAATTTTAAAATCAATTTTTAATATATAAAAACAATAGATGCATTAAATAAAAAAATTTATTTTAAAATGACCTTGGAATAATATAAAGTAATCTTTAAATAATTGAGTTTCCATGAAGTGGGAAAATCCATTCATGCCATATACATTAAAATAAAAAATTCCTTTTACATTTTTGTAAAACAATAAAATAAAAAATTACCACATTTGGAAAATGGAAAAGCTATTCCTTTTATACTATTTTTTTAAAATTCAATCATTTTAATAATTAATTTAAAAAATCATATAATAATTGTGAAAATAATCTTTCAATTTTTTTTAGAAAAAATGGATATGGAGTAAAAAAAATTTGACCGAAGAGATAAATAATGTCAAATATACATAAAAGCATATTTTTATTATCTTGAGTACATAAGGGGCTGAAAATGAAGGGAAAAAACTAAATTCTCAAAAATAAAAAATATGAGAATAAAATTAATGATGTTTTTTAATAGGTATATCATAATATTTCAACAATAAAAACATATTAAAAAACAATCATAATAAATAATGAGATTATAAAATAACCCCCCTCCCCCAACATTGTTAACTTTTGAATCATAATCCAAATGAAGTAATAAGATAAAATGAAAAATTAAATTTAATGATCATAGAGATGTTTATGATATAATAATTAAATAGTTCTGTATAAATTCCTCAAAAAATAATATAGGGTCATAATATAACATATGTCCTAATGAAGTCCACTTAAGATGATAAATATTTATTTCTTCAGTAATCCATTAATCAAAACATAAAGAATGAGATAAAATTATATTACTTTTTGAATCCCCATAATTTTCATGAAAATAATAAATAGATGGAATGAAAGGGTTTTATATACACCATATAATGGAAACAGGTGGTGAATATGGAATATGTCTCATAAAAATAAAAGTGAGATGATAAATCCCCTTAATTCAGGTACGACTTCATTTTTATTTATTTAAAATTAATGTGTAATAAATATATATTTATGATACATATATTATAAAACCATAGTAACATATATAAGACCATAAATTATTTACTTATAATCTTTTATAACCAACTTATTAACCATTATTTATAAAAATCGCAACATCAGGTGATAATTGCTTCATTTTTTATGTATGTTATGGTACAATAATTTCAGTCCTTATATTTTTATAATGTTTAGATAATATTAATAATGTTAATAATTGTATAAATTTCATATATACTAATTTTAAATATAATTATAATCATTCATAAAATTTAGAGATTGGAAAGTCAATTACATCGTTCACAAAGATACTAGGTTGTACGTAAGCATGAACATGGTTTTCAATTTTTGATTAGTGGAATGTAAGAAATTAAAAGAATAATTAGAATAAAAATGATCATTATTATAAAATACATATCATATATATTTTCTAAATCCATCATTATTACCATCCATGTGAAAAAGAAATGAAAACCGAATCGCTTCGCTTCGTGGAGGTGATAGTCCACATATGCACGAACGACGTTATCATTTTCAAATGATTTGAAGGTAATAAGGTAGATATGATATTATCATTATAGAAAAATAATTATGACATAAATATAATATATAAACTTTAAACCCATCATTATAACTCTACATGAAATATGGTGACATAAAATGAGTTGTACCGCTACATGGAGGCAGTAAGATGTATGTACGCATGAGCGATGCATTCACTTTACATTAGATTTAAAGAGAGATAATAGAGGTGGTTTTATGATAATAATAAAATTTAAGTACATTTAGAACCATAAAAATATTATTTTATTATGTGTATAATAGATTCAGATGGGGTACAAGAATAATTAAAAATAAAGTGATCAGTTAAAGAGATCAGAAATTCTTTGATATAAACCCTTTAGATGTCATTTTATTGGATATTAGGTTGGTGTTTTAATGATTAAAAAACATATAGAATGTGTATATGGGAGTTAATAAGTTTTTTTTGTCTTTATACAATCCTCAAAGTGGAGTGATTAAGGGAAAGTATGGGTTCCCTTTTATAATTTATGGAAGGGGAACACATGGAACATTAAAAAAAATTAAATTAATATAAATTAATTTTGATATAAAATTGATTAAAAATATATAAATTAAAAATATAATATGACGATTATTTTTAATTCTCAAATTCAATAATATTTGGAGATATTTGTTTTAGATTTTCACCCTTATCATTTTGTTTTAATTCACTTTAACTTTTTTTAACAGTTACCTAAAAACATTTTCACTCTACATGGGTCAATATAGTTATTTTAAAATGATAATAGGAAGATAAATAGACCATGATATTCATTTTAAACCATATTCCAATAACATGGATGAAAAAGGATTTTGGGTGTGTTTTAAATCATTTAATAAAATATGTTTTCCGTATAAAATAACATTTATATAAATTTTGGAAGTATTCATTTAATTTGAGTGCTAAAACTGCTGTAAAACAATGGAATTATAATAGAATGTATAAAAAACTATCTAATATGTAATTTTTATATAATATAATTGAAAAAACACTTAAACAATATTTTTTAGAGTTTATAAAATCATTTTATTTATTTTTACTTCATGCACACGCACTGCATCAGTGTTTGATAAGAATTTAAGGTAATTATTTAATCTTTAATAATTAGAAATAAATTACTATATGGAAGATAAATGATTTATATTTCACGTGAATATTTATAACTGGACACGTATGATAATGACACATGCTTAACATAATGGATATTACATCATTTTAAATGAATATTCAGTACATTACAATAGTACATTCCCAAGGACCGTATTAGTTGTGGGTCTTTGTATTCTGGGAAAAATTTATTCTAATTTGGTGATATATCTTCATCATGTCCCATAAAGTTCTTACCCTTTAGTACAATTACATAAAACTTTTTTCATAATTTGGGTAAAGGAAACATAAGATATAGCGAGCTCTGATTCTCAGTAATGGTAAACAAGTGATATATGTATGCATACCATGAGAACGAGGGTATGAGAACATGATTATAATATTTTAAGATCTTACCTGATATATCAAAGATCATAATAATGATTCTAAAAAAATATTGATTGTTTTAAAGACATGAAACATAAAGGAATTAGAAGCATAATACATGAAATCATATCATTGAATAAGAAATGTAATTATGGAATGCACATGGGCACATAAAATAATTCCCATAGTAGTCAATGATTACTCACAATTATATCATAGTGCAATGGGTTCAATCCCTAAATGATTTTAGTATTCAAGATTGTTTCCCAAGACAATATTATTAGATGAAGTAGTTTATTGAACTGAGTTCACTCCCAATTCCATCCATGTATATATCATGAGATATAAATCATTACCCAATTTGTTGGAGATATATATAGAAAACACACATCTCATAATGAAATCATACATATGTGTGACACAAGATCACAAATAGTCAACATTTAATAACCCATGAAATGAAAAAATGGGCATCATAATCATTTCATTATATCAGAACATGTGGGAAAATATAGGTTTCATAATCATTTCATCATAGAATAACTCCTGAAAATAAGTGGGTTTCATAAGTTTTTTATCATGGTAAAACCAGTGGAAGAGAAATAGGTTTAATAAACAACATTCCATTGAAATAAATACCATTCAGAGAAAGAATAAGAATGATATCCTTGGATAATAAACCTAGAAATACATACGTATCATCAATGGATATCATCATATAAAGAAACTAATTTTGAAAAATATTTTGAATACATTTCAAGAGGAGAATATATTTTCTTATTTAAAAAATTATTTTTAAAACATAAAATTTTTTGACAATAGTTTTCCTTGAAAAATACTCTAAAAAATTATAATTTAATATTTGAAAACAATTTAAAAACAATTATGAAACCTAAAACATTTTTAAAAAAAAAATCTTTGAAAATGAGACTAAATATTATCTAAAATAATTTTCATGAAAAATTTGTTTTAGTTTTCTAATTTTCCCATATATAGAACCAAAACCCAAGATATAATAAGGTTTTAATTGATTTATGGAATATACCCATACAAGGAGATGCATGGACTGGGCTTCAAAAAAAGTATACATGACTCAAAACCAGCCTCTTGTTATGGGTTAATGATAAAATACAAACTCTTTCGATATAGAAATAATCAAGAAAGAGATTGGCCAGGTGAAATCCATTATGGAAGAGGGTTTAAATGTAATATTATTTGAAGATATTAGTAACTATAAGAATAATATGATGGAAAATATCACGTGACAAGAATGTATAGTTCATGAGAAATTGGCAATAATGTGTCTCCTAGAATGTTATAGGAATATAGATTTTTTTTCATCCATTAATTAGGGAGAAATAATTTCTCATTAGAACCAATATAATGTTGGAGTATGGTACTCACTCAGAAGATAAGGACATGGTTGGAGTGATTGATATGTACCATTTTAGATAACTTATTCTAGGACCTAATCCTTATATTCCTGTGGGGTATCCAAGGGGGAATACTGATTTTATGGAATTATATCAAATATTGATTCTAGTTAAGACAATGCGCTTTTTTGTGAAATTACTAATGAGAAAGAAATATATGATTCAATGTTGGTACTTAATCATGAGACTTTTTTCGGTCCAGACTGCTTATCGGGCTCCTTTTATAGGGATTCCTAGAATTTGGTAATGAGTGATATGGTTATGTATATTCAATACTTCTATTGAGGAGGAAGACATTAATGGGTTGCCTACACTGCTACACTAGTTCTCATTCAAAAAATTAAGGAACCATATCCCGTACAATATTATAGGTAGGTGATCTTGTGTAATTTCTTAGGTAATGTATTGGAGAGTATCATCAACATAAATCTATTCATAAATCCTCCATGTAGGATCATTTAGTATAAGAATCAATTTGTGAAAGGGATTACTATTCAAGAAGAAATAACATTGGATCAAGGGGTGGTAAGGGATATCAATCTCAAGGCTCATGAATCAAATATGGAAATCAAAATTCACATGGAAAAATCCTATGATCGAATTGAATAGTGTTTTATCAACAAGGTATTGGTTCATATATGATTTTATTCTTTGTATACTGAATTAATATTTAGGAGTTATAGCTCCAGGTGGCCGGCTATTTCATTAATGGGGATGACTTATGGGTTTTTCAAAGCTACTCCTGGGATGAGAAAAGAAGACCCTATATCCCTGAGTATATTAATTATCACCAGGATGTTCTTAGTCACCTTATTAATAGAATCATATTAAAAGGATATATTATTCTTTAATATGGTAGTTTGGGCCCCCATTTCATCTCCCACCTTATTTTTGCTAATGACATAATTATCTTTATGAATTATAGTAAGAGGTATGTTTATGGTATCAATATAGTTCTTGAAAAGTATAATCATTGGGGTGGGAAGATAATAAAATAAACAAAGATCAGTATATACATCTAAACTAAATTCTCAAATAGACTAGTTAACTCTTTATGTTTCATTATTTACATGAAGAGAGGGAACACTCTAATTGATTACCTGGGTTCCCTAGTGTCATTAGCTATTCTTCGCAATCACCATATTGATCACATTTTTAGTAGGACCATGGTTCGTGTTTTAAATTGGAATAACATTTACTTATCCTTCATAGGTAGGATTGTGTTAGTTAATATAATCCTCTCATCCATTTCTACTAACACACTTGGAACATTTAAGTTTCTAAAGGGTGTTATATCTAATATTGACAGGGTTCTGGTAAGTTTTATTTGGGATTCTCGTTCATTGGGAAGAAGACACCAGGTTTATTAGGCCAGGATAGAAAGGCCAATCCAGGAGGGGTATTAATGGAAGGAATATCTCTAAAACTATACATTTTATAAATAAAATTATGGAGTTGTAATTATTAGAGGATAAAACCTTACAGGGTAGGTAAATCAATACTGAATGTAGAGGGGAGGTAGAGTTGGTGGGAAGGGACACTTCTCTATTGTGGACAGTGATTAATCCCTTCATTTTGACTATACAACCATTTACCCAGTGATATTGGGGATATGTGATATTATATTTTGGAATCACAATTGGGTTGGTTCTAGAATTTGTTTTCTAGGATGGACAGCTCCAAGAATGTCCTTCCAGGAGGCCAGCATGTACTGAAAATTTATCAAGTCTGTCCTTGAAATAAATTATCATGAATCATTTGAACTCATTGAAATTAACACTGAACTAGATATTTTTATATTCACAACCTCTAATTCATGTTTTTTTCTTTGAGGGACTTCTAAAGGGAAATAATCTCCTGGGATCAAAATGATACATGGAATGATATGCTGTGGTGAAACATGATCCTTTTAAAGTATAATTTTTACACATGGAGAATAAGAAATAATGTGGTACATAGTGATGACAATATCTGGAGAAATTATGTCCTTCTCCCTTCTTAGTTCTCATGTTATGGGTAATATCAGGAGGATAGTTTTTACCTTCTATTTATTAAAGTAAAATGGGTGTGGGAAATTGGGACTTTCTTCATTGAATTCACTATATTTGTCTCACATAATCCTACCTAGGAATTTTTTATGGAGTGGTGGTTTCACAGTGTAGATTTTTTTGGGTCCTAGAAATAAATCATGAGCCATCGTGATGATAATTTTATACTAATGCTTCTAGAAATCAAGAAATAGGGCCCACAATGAAGAGTCCTATTCCTTGAGGAATTCTCTTACCATCAGAACAAGGATTTTTCTGCTCAACTTGGTTATTCCATTTAAGAACTGTTAAGAATACCCAACACTAGGATCAATTTATATGAGAAACCCATCAAATAAATCCATACACAATGATTCCCAGGGCTATCGGGTTTTACGGTGTCCACCACCCTCAGGTGTCATACTTAACACAGATGGTTGTTGCATTGGTGGAATTCATTGAGGGGGTTTCATTTGGGAACCCAAGCGCTCTATTACTCTAGAATTCACAACACATTTAGTATTCGTCCATTCTATCAAGGTTGAAGCCATGGATATGCTCAGTTTTCCCCATTTATGTTCACAAAGTAACATCGCGCTCACTATAGTGGGAAAAAAACTCTATTATTTTTTGTAACTCTCTACAGGGCATAGGAATGGTTTCATTTTTGATTTCATATGAATTTAAAAGGTGTATTAATTTTATAACCAGCCACATATAAGTTCTTCATACCTGGTTTGAGGGAAAAATTGTTTTTGTGTAATGACCTAAACTTTTATCAATGGAACTTATCCCTTATTATAGTAATTTTATATAGTATAAATCATAAATAATCTATTATATATTATAATATAAAGTTTATAAACTAATAATTAATGAAATAAAAATTATTTCTAGAAGATTAGGAACCTATACCGATGAAATAGTTACTTGACATTAGGAATAGTAATATGGCCCTTATGAATAGTAAACCACCCCAATTAATAGTATCCTCACCCATGAAAGTATAAATAAAATTTAGGCATCTTTCAAATAAAATAATGGTATAATTATATCATAGTATTAATAACTATATGTTTCAAAAATTATTAATTAAATGTTGGTATTTTTTTATGTCATAAGTATTTAATTAAAATATTATAACTAATATTATAATTAAAATAAATTGTATTTTAATAAAATGTATCCATAAATTAATATATGTATATTTTATTATTATATGATAATTTTATGAGACCATATGAACATTTTTAGTGTGTTATAAATTAAATTATAATTATAAAATATGTATTTCCAAGTAAATGATGATTTTAATTAAAAATTAAATCAATAATATTAATAAATTAATTCATAAAATTGATTTCATTTTATAATTATAAAATTAAAAAATTGGTTAGGGTGAAGTTTTGGGTTTTTTCTAAAATATATGAATTTTTAATGAATAGTAAAATAAGATAATTTACAATAAAAGCTAAATACATGAATTATGGAGTCATAGATGATGTAATGATGATGTAATATGAATATAAATAACTATTATTCATTATTTTAATATATTTAGAGATAATTATCATACTATTAAATTTCTTGAACCAAAATAATTATGTAATAAATATAATAATGAGAAAACACCCCTCTCATCCACTATAAATACCTCCCTCGCCACATATTCTCCTCACACCTCACAAGAATTGACCCTTACCAAAATTCATCCCAATAATCTTACCTATACCCTTCCCCACATCTAGGATCTATTTGTCTTACAAAAATATGAAAACAGTTTCCCTAAGGAGGTTCTCATGGAGGATAAATCAAAGTGGTAGAAACCCTCTTTATTTTTCTTTAAATTTCTTTTCGATTTCACTTTTTTATTCTGTTTTCCTCACATTCTATTATCCAAATGGCATGATAACTCCAATATGTTTTACATACTTGAATTATATCCTATAAATTAAATATCCATCATTAAAATCATCCCTCTCTCTCTTATAAAAAATGTAAATATCGCTAGCCATGTCTTGATCTACCGACATCATGGGTGATGCACTTTAATTTTTCATCAAAACCATCAAGTGTATATATAAAACTATTATAATTGTTGAAAAATATTTTAAAATTTATATTACAACCCCCTTTATGTTATTGAAGACACACACACACACAGATATATAATACTAAATGATAAAATGAAATGAGTTCTGTTGTAATCGAAAAAAGGCCAAAATGAACCTAAAATGATAATCATTAACATTTATCTTCGTATTACTCCCCAAACCATATAAAAAATTACTTAAAATTTAATTCAAATTTTTTTAGGAAAATTAATAATATATAATAAAAATTCTGTTTATTTATCAACATTTTTTAGGAACTTCTATTAATTTTTACAAGTGAACTAATCATGAAAACAAATTCTCTCAAATGATTAAATTAAACTCTACAACTCATTGAAAAGAAATTAAATGAACTTAATAAAACCATAATAAATCAATTTAATGTAAAAAAGGTTCTATATTTTTTTATTAATTAATCTAAAGGGATTATATAGGATATAAATGTGAATGAATCATCCAGAAAAAAGGTATGGGGAACTCTAAAACCCAACTCTATTTCTTTGGGTTTTCCCTTCCCCCTCCATTTTCATTATGAATATTACTTAAATATCATTTCTTCCTAATTATATTACCTTTTCTAGGATATAATTTTTTTCTACTTGTGTTCATGACAAACATAATTTTTCCCAAAAAACCCCTTCTCCTTTTACTTCTCGAGATTGTTTATTCATAAGTCAAGTTTGATGATTCTTATATCAAGTATGTTATTACCTATTTCATTTGGGAACCCAATGTTCAAGAATTTATGCTTTATTAAATTAAACCCATTCTTTTCCATGGGTTATTTTAAGTCCAATATTGATATAATCTTGATGTGTCATGCCTGATAATGTAAATGTTATGATGGGACATGTGTTCCAAAAATTATATATTGAAATGTACATGATATAATGTGATAGGTGTGCCTAGAATTATATATAACTCCGATTAATTGGTTATTGTGATTTATCTAATGATAAATGTGAATTATTCAAGAACATTATGGTATCTTTTTTCACCACTACATGCGGTATTTGACCACTAAGATATGATGATTCATTTTTATGCATTTCCACATTCCATGCATTTATCTAATGTTTCATATCATGATTATGATGATGATGTTATGATTATTATCAAACTATGTTATATTATATCATGTTATTATCTACACTCTTACTGGTATTTTATATCACCCTTTTTTATCTATATGTTCATGTGATTACTTATACTAAGGAGAATGCGAAGATATATAAGAAGCTAGAGAAGAAAGAATTAAGTAAATGATAAAGTTATATTTTTTAACTATTATTAATAGTATTAATTTTTCCAAGAAACTAATCCTTTTGGTCCTAGTCATGTGATGATTTAAATTTTTATCATTAAAATTATGAAACATTAATTTAAGGAAAAGAAGGGTCGCAATAGTTGGTATCTGAGAAAATTTAAGTTAATTTTGGAATTTGGATTAGAGAACCTTAGTGAAAACCCATAGTTTGAGACTACGAATATTTAAGCACAAAAGAATAAATTTTAAACGTAGGTATCCCCAAAAATATTCTACTATACTTAATTTCAAAACGGAATAAATTATTCATGACTTGTTGACCCATGTTTTTTAGTAAAATTTTCTATTTTAGAAAATGGTGGCAACCCAATGAAACCAAGAATACATCCCATGCAAGGGACAATGCAACGATTGCCCGAATGAAATTCTTAATTCTATAGTAGGTGGAGTTTAAAACATCATGGTGATTCTTACTTAGCTATGTCAGGTTATGAACAATAACCTGAATAATGTGGAACATCTCTCTTCACCCAAGAGGTAGAAACTCTCTATAAAGTGTTTTATGTGGAAATGACCACTGACGTTTAGTGGATCTTCCAATCCACTGGTCAAGGATAAGTGGTTCAACTCAATGGAGAAGATATTTTTTATACTTTACTATTTTGATATGGAGATAGTGACACTGGCCATTTACCATTTAGATGGAGAGGCTGATCAATGGTGGGATTTGATTACGAACACCAATCCAAATAATGAAATTGAATAGATGGAGTGGGAAGAATTTAATATAATTTTTCATAATAAGTATCACTATATAAATATTTATCTAAATATGGAGTGATAATTCATAGAGATAATGAAAAAGTAAGGATAACCTGTCATATCCTACAAAGAATATTTCACAAGCCTTGCAAGGTATGATTTTAAGTTTTTTTATCAATAATGATATCCAAATTGATAGATTATATTGTTGATTAAAAATAAATCATCTAATGTATCTATAAATTAGAGAATTTGGGAGTTTTGGGGAAGTTGTACTATATGCTCTCAATGTGCATATAGAGTTTGGATAATTGTCCCACAACTATGGTGATGTGAAAGGAAAGATGATGTTTCAAGTTGGAAGATCCAATGAGAAAGGTTGAAAAAAATCTCAACTAATCATATATATAAAATGTGGGAAGAAGTGTCATTTTAAATCCATCTAAGGGATGGTGAAATTATTCAAGTATGAGATAGAAATACACCAAGCTCATGAATGCCAAAAATACTTGAGTAAGTATGATAATGTGTTTGAAGAAAGGAGGGAATCACCTATGGTCCAATACTAAAATTATAGTGAGTAATGTCATTACGCAAGACAGTGTACGAAACTTATATTCCTTGAGGGTAATCATCATAAAAACACCATAAAGAAATGAGAAAGGAAAGTATTATTTCATCATTACAGCTGAAGAGGATCATGAAAATGATTTCATACAAGGTACACATACTATTCACTCAATAATGGAAAAATTATTATTTGATTCTAGTTTAAAATGTTACTTTATATCTTGAAAGTTTTATAGAACTATTAAATTAATGATCTGAAATCATAATGTAGAGATATCCATAAAAATACACATTGATTAAATCACTAAAACCCAAGTCATTGAATATTATCATTTTGACATATGTGGGAAGATTCTTCCATCGAATCTCAGGATACTTTCCTTAGTATCATTTAATTCTATAATTTGAATGGATTGGTTCTTGTTATATAGAAAATATATAAACTATTGGGAAAAGGAAATATATTTCATATTTATAACCATATCGTGATCCTATAAAAATTCATGGAAGATCATGAATATACTTTTAAAAATATTTCACCAGTGTGAGTATTGATTCCTTGTGAAGAATCATACCTCACTCAAATGGTTGAGTTAATGAAAAGTGTTAACCTAGTATAGATTACTATTATTTGGGAATTCAATGATGCATTTTTTAAAGAGTTACCTGGAATTCCCATGGGTTGTGAGGTAGAGTTCTCAATAGAACCCATACTCGAATATAATCCTATCTCAAAGTGACCATATAGGAAGGATCATATAGAACTAGAGAAGTTAAAGAAAAATCTATAAGATAATTTGGACAATGGTTTCATATGCACTAGTGATTCACCTCGGGATGATCCAGTACTATTTTTCAATAAAAAGGTTGGATAAATGTGGTTGTTTATTGATTATTGGGAACTCAACAAAATCCCCATAAGGAACATGTATCCTATTCCATGGATTTATGGATTCTTATATCAGTTATGAGAAGATAATTACATCATAATAGTGGATATTTATGATGGATATCATCAACTAAAGGTGAAGAAGGAAGATATTTAGAAGACTAAATCCCTTAAAAGGTATGGGAACTGTGAGTTTTTAGTGATTCCCTTCATACATACTAATTCCCCACCAATCATTATGGATTATTGAATAGAGCCTTTAAATATTACATTGAAAAATATTTTTAGTTTTTGTCAATGATATTATCATATTTTCCAAGAGTTAAGATAAACATGAAGACTATCTATGGCTAGTTTTGTCAGCATTTAGGACAGATAAGTTTTATGCCAAGTCAAAAAGTGGGACTTTTGGATGTAGGAAGTCACATTCTTAGGACATGTGATCATAAGTGAGGGAATTTATGTGGTATGTTCAGAAACAATTTCAATTGAGGAATGGCCTAGTCCATCAACTGTCACTGAAATCTGTAGTTTTCTTAGATTATATGGGTAACACAGAATGTTTTTGAGAAATTTCCCATGATTTTATAGCCTGCTAACTATGTTTACAAGGAAAGGGGTATAGTATGTCGGGATGGAAAAATTTTAGGGATGATTCAAGGATCTAAATAAGTGGATGATCAGTACACCTGTACTCACATTACAAAAAAGTGTAGAATATTTTTTGATTTACATTGATTATTAAAATAAAGGATATGTTTGTGTTGTCATGAATAATGATAATGTGATAGCTTACACCTCACAAAAATTCATGATCTATGAGAAGAACTACCTGACACTTGATCTGGAGTCAGAAACTGCGATGTTTTCCTTGAAAATATGGTAGCACTACCTTTATGGTGAAAAGTGTGACATATATAATGATCACAAGATCCTAAAGTATTTATTCACAAAAAAGGATCACAACATGTGACAAAGTATATGTTTAGAGATAATCATGGACTAGGATTTCTCTATTCACTATCATGCTAGAATGGAAAACAATATTGCAAATTCTCTTAGTAGAAAATAACCTTCTACTCTATCAATGTCACAGATTAAGAAAGACCCAATTTTCATATATATGAAAATGATGGATTTGGAGATCATAGTGAAACGGAATATATTCTACCTTATCTAAATTATTTCCAAACCATATATCCATGATAATATTAAGGTGTCAAAAAGGGATGATCTATAGTTACAAAATAAGTTGAATGTAGTAAAGTGAGGGAAACTACAAGAGTTCTATATCGATTATGAAACAATGATTCGGTTTGGAATAAGGCTTTTTGTTCCTTCACCACATGGGATAACGATGGATCTATTAAGAAATTAACATATCTGACCTTTATCTATCCATCTCGGGAGTACCAAGATGTACCTTGATCTACAATAACACTTATGGTGGGACAACATAAAGAAGGCAATTGCAGAATATATCTCAAGGTGCTAGATATGTCTATATGTCAATGAAGAGAGAATCAAGTAAAAATGGATGTTGAAAACATTGAGTTTAACCAATTTTAAATGGGATAATGTCACCATGTAATTTTTCATGGGTCACCAAAAGACATCCAAAAAAGATAATGTGGTATGGTTATGGTGGAACAACTCACCATGACTTCAAACTATATAACTATTTAGGAAGATTTATCACTTGAATAACATGAAAATATATATGTGATTAATTGGTTAGACTACATGGGGTTCCACTCTCTATTTACTTAGATCATGATCCCAGGATCATATATAAATTATGGAGGAGTCTTCAAAATTATTTGAATACTAAATTAATTTTTAGAATGGTGTATCACCCCCAAACTATTGGATAATCTGAATGGAATATTAAGATTCTCAAAGATATTGAAAGATAATTCTCTTTATAATTCAAAGGGGGATGGGATTAGAATATCACATTAGTTTATTTCTCATACAACAATAGATTCCACTCCCGTATTTAGATGGATCCATATAAAGGGATTTAAAGAAACCGATGTAGAACTCTAACCTTTTGGGATGAATTTGTTGAATGAAAGAAACTTGGACTTGATGTTGTGAAAGAGATTCATAGATGGTTAACACCAACAAAAAACATATCAAAGCTTCTTAGAGTTGGAAAAATAGATATACTAATAACCATCAAAGGGACTTAGGGTTCGACATTGGAGTTAAATTCATCCTTCGAATATCTCCATGGAAGACAGTCATATGGGTTGGAAAGAAAGTGAATCTAATCCCAAGGTTCATTAACACCTTTTATAACCTTGATTTAATAGGATAAGTGTACTATCAGCATGAAATTCCATTGAATATGGATCAATTTAATGATTTGTTCCTTATATCACTCTTTAAGAAGTATATCCTAGATCTCTCACATATCCTGAACTCAAAGGTGGTACTACTAGATGATGATATCTCTAATGTGGAGTATCTAGTAATGATTTTGGATTGGAGAGATAATGTTATACAAAAAAAATACAACCCACCTTGTCAAAGTGTTGTGGAAGAACCATAAGAATAAAGAAGAAACTTGGTAATTGGAGGAGGCGATGTAGGATAAATACCCTCACTTGTTTTTGTAACACGAAATTTTACGGGAGAAATTTCAAAAGGGGGATGAATATAACAACCCAAACATTTTTCATTATAATTTATTCATTATTATAGTAATTTTATATATTATAAATAAAATAAAATAACTTATTAAATATAATAAGAACTTTATATATGATGAATTTATGAAATAATAACTATTTATAGATGTTAAGGAACCTATACCAATTAAATATTAACTTGATGCTATGGATATTAATATGAACATAATGAAAAGTAAAATGGATTAATGAATATTAACATCACCCATGAAAGTATATATAAAATTTAGTAATATTATAAATAAAATAATTATATCTTTATATCATAGTCTATGTAACTAATTGATTTAAAAATTATTAATTAAGTGTTGGAATTTTTATGAGTCATAAATATGTAGTTACAATTTTTTCATTAATTTAATAATTAAAAGAGAATTTATTTTCATCAAATAAATCCATAAATTAATATTTTGTTGTATAATTTATTTAATATAATTTTGCGAGTCCATAAATAAATTTCAATGTGGTATAAAATCAATTATAAATTTACTATTTGTATTTTCCATGTAAATGATGATTTTACATAAAAATTAAAGTAATAATATTTATATATTCTTTTTCATAAAATAGAATTAATTTTTTAATTATACTTGTATAAAAATGTTATGGGTGATTTTTTAGGAATTTTCTAAAAACTGGATTTTTTTGATGAATTGTAAAATTTAATAATTTACAGTAAAAGCTAAATACATGAATTATGGATTCATAAATGATGTAAGGTTGATGTAAGACAAAACATCTAACTATATTTCATTATTTCCATATATTTCTATACAATTCTCAAACAACTCAAATTCCTAAGCCAAAATAATAAAGTAATGAATATAATAATAAGAAAACATCCATATCCTCCAATATAAATACCACCCCTCACCCCCTCTTCTCATCACACCTATAAAGATTTTAATCTTATCCAAATTATTCTCATTACTCTTACCTAGAAAATTACCCACGTCCAAGAGCACTTAGTGTCACCAATAGAGAAAAACCTTTTCCCTAAGGAGGTTCTCAAGGATAATGAATCCAACATGTTAAAATACACTTCTTTTTTTAAATCCCTTACCAATTTTATTTGTTTTTTTGTATTATCCCCGCCCTCTCTTATCCAAATGGAACAATAAATATATTTTATTTGACATAATTTAATTATATCATGTTAATGGAAGATCTATCATTTAAATCCTCTCTCCCTTTCTCTCTTTTATTCAAAAAAATGAAATCGTCTCCCATGATATGTCAATCTACCGACATCATGGGTGATGCACTTTCATTTTCATTTAATGACTTAAAGTATGCTAGTAAAATAATTAAAATGGTTGAAACATATTTTAAAAATGAATGGTACATCCTTATTTATGTTTTGTAACTAACATATATCTATATAATACGAAATTATAAAATATAATGAGTTCATTGTGATAAAAACCCACTAATAATAAGCTAAAATGATCATCATTAACTTTATTATAATGATTTATCCTCACAACATATAGAATATACCTTATAAGTGCATATAAAATTATGTAATATCATTAATAATATATAATAAAAATTCAGGATATTTATTTACATTTTTCATGAACTTCAATTCATGTATACAAGTGAACTGATCATGAAAACCATGAAATTGAATGCTCTTAAACAATGAAATTTAACTCTATTAATCATAAAAAAGACCATAAATGAACTTAATAAAACCATAATGAATAAAAATCAGGTATAAAAGGTTCCATATTTTTTAATTAATGGACATAATGTGATTATACATGATTCTAATGCGAAGAAAGTATTCAGACATAAGGTAAGAGGAATTACGGAACCTAACTCTCCTTCTTTGGGGTTTCCCTTATTCACCCCATTATTAGTATGAATATTTCTTAAATAAAATTTCTTCATCATTATCTTATTTTTTTATATACATGTTTTCTACTAGATTTCATGCAAAACAAGGTTTTCCAAAATAACTCTTCTAAAAATAGACCTTTTACTTCTTGAGATTTTTTCCCTCAAGGTTAATAATTATTATATCAAGTAAGTTATTCCCTATTTAATTTAAGAAGCCAAATTTTATGAGTTGATGATTTATGAAATTAAGCCCATTAATTTATATGGGTTATTTTATGTTCAGTATTGATAAATGTTCTATGTTTCATGAATGATAATGTTAATGTTATGATGTGATAGGTGCACGAGAAATTATATATTGTAATGAAAGTGTTAGGATGTGATGGGCACAGAAAGAATTATATAGCACTCCAATGCATTGGATAATGTGATGTATCTCATGAGAAATTTGAAATATATGTGAACTATATGGTATATTTTTCACCACTATGTGTGGTAGTTGACCATTTGGACAAGATGTTTCATTTTTATGCATTTCCACATTCCATGGATTTATTTAATGTGTCCTCTCATGACTATGATAATGATTTTATGATTATGATCACCCCATGTTATATTGTTTCACATTAATATATATCCTCTTAATTATATTTTATCTCACCCATTTTTATGTATATCATTAGGTTATTAATTATACTAAGCAGAATCTAAATACATCTAATAATTTAGAGAATACGGGATTAAATAAATGTTTATGTTATATTTTATAAAAGTTGTGTATGGTCTTAATTTTACCAAGACAATAATCCTTTAGATCCTAGTCATGTAATTATTATATTTTTTAATCATTAAATTTATGTAATAGTAATTTATGAAAAATGAGGGTCGCAATATTCATCCATCTTGCATCTTTGGATGACTAAGGACTAAGTGTTACATGGTTCCCAAGGTTGATTATCTTGCAGTGTGAGGTGGATAATTTGGGAAGGGGGATTCTCTTGGACGCAAATATTTTAGGAAACCATTTTTCATTTCATTGTTTTTGTTTTCCTTTTTTCTATATTTAATGTTCACACACACTTTCGGAATAAATAAATAAATGGATTATTTTGATGAAAACATGGTTTTTGAATAAAATAGATTTCCGACCAAGGAGTGAGGTAAGGTCAGATTTTCTTAAGAACAATTTCTTAATTATATTAATTTATAAAGAGTGTAAATATGGTAAAAATTAAATGAGATATCTTGTATAATCATAAGAGAATAAATATCATGATAATTATTGAGATATGTATTGGAGTATTTCAACAATAGATGCATAATCATAATTAATCCCGTTAAACGACGAGACTGTAGATATTATAAATTTGGTAACGTTGAATAAAAGTACCCATGAAAGAATAAAATTAAATGAATATTAAAAATCATTAAAATAAGGATATTCCTGATATAATATAAAAAATGGAATTATATACATCTCGTAGAAGAATATAGAAGCATAACAAAACATGTTTCTTAAAGTGGGAAAATCAAGACAAAATTACCTCACAGATTTAGTAACATTTGAACCATAATACCCCATAAAATAGAGATAAACATATGTATTTTTAAATAAAAATAAATTTATATATAATTATCATAGAGTACATTCATGGTCATTACATACACGACCCAAAACAAACAAGTGGGGAATAAGGCATATGTCTCATATAAATAAAAGTTGGACCAGAAATCCCCTTACTACTTGAGTAACTTTTGAATCGTGAGATATATGAAAGAATGGAATAAATTAAAACAATTAATTCCATGAGATAAATTAAATTAAAGATATAACATGTAATAGGTCTGTATTTACACCACACAAAAGAAATGGGTTGTGAATATGGCATGTATCTCAAAGATAAAAAAGTGACATGAAATTACCTTACCTTAAGTATTGAATATGTTCGTACAGAATCCAACCTAATGTATAATAAATTTAATTTTTTTATAAATATATAACCAAACAATATTCATATATATCCTACCATATATGATATTGTTGTTACTTTATATTACATATTTATTAATAATCACATGTTAATGTTACATTTCGGCTAATAATAGCTTTGTTTTTCATACATGTTTTCACTTATTTTTACTATTCCACTTGATTTGATAATGATTTAATAATTTTCAGAATTTAAAAAATTATATAAATATCAAATATATTCATTATATATGTATTTATAATATTCTAAAAAATATATAAATAAAAAAATGGAATTCACTATTCATGGAGACGATAATCCATACATGCACATGAACATTGACACCATTTCTAATGGTATTAAATGAGGTAAATGTAATATATATATATACATATATATTATCATTCAAGTAGAATTAATATTTAATATATAAGACAAATATTTAACAAACCAATCCTTAATACATTCCATGTAAATCGTGAATGAATCATATCGCTTTGGGGATGTGGTAGTCCACATGTCCACAAATGATGTTATCGTATTCCCATAAAATGGATAGAATGAATGTATGTGTTATATAATAATTATATAAGTATAATTACATCATAAATATAATATATATCATATAAAAATTGAAATTATATCATTATTACCAACCTTGAGATGTGTTAATGGAATAATTTTTGACATCGGTTCACGAGGTGGTAGTCTATCGTACACATGAATGATGATTGCATATCACTTTTGATTGAAGTGTGTGTAGGTGTATGTCTAAACCAAAACATAATTAAATATTAGTATATTGAGTATAATTAAATTATTTTATAGGAATGTAATAACAATAATTTAAGATTTGGAGAAATAATGAAAATAATAATACTGGTTGAAGAATGTTAGCTCAACTTTGGGTAACTCCTTTTGGTTTTCACCGAAATACATATTTTGTTTTATTTATTCCTGAATTGGGGATTCTATGATGATAGTATAGACATTGGGAGATTATTTGGATATGTTTTGGATAATTCAAAAGGATTTGTAGGTGTGATTAAGTGAGAGGGATGTGTTCCCTTTTATAGTAGAGGATGAATAACATCATTATAAATAAAAAAAGTGAACACTATTGTGGGGTCTTCCTTATATAAACATCCTAAAATAATGGAAAAAATTCAATAAAATTTTGGATATGGTCTAAAAATGTAAATAAAATGGTTTTTGGACTTGTGCATAGGTTATTTGGCCTCTTAAGATAATTTTTAGTCCCTTAGTAAACTTGTTTATTCTCTTAGTCATTGTAATAAATTTTAACTGTTTTTTGTCATAATTTTAGTAAAAAATTTATTTGAACTTATCAAAAATTATAAATCATTATGATTCCAAATAAGTAATAATTTTATTAAATTCTAAAAACAAAACTGGTAAAAAAAATTATAATTAATCCGAAAGGTGGGACGAGACAATGTGTTTTTGAAGTGAAAATTTTCTAAAGTTTGAATTGTTTTATTCCAATTTAACTTTATAATTGATTATAATGAAAAATTTGGAATAATACATTTATAATTTATCTTAATATACTTAAAAAACAAATAAAAATTTAATTTATCAATATAAATCAATTAAAAGAAAAATAATTTTTAAATTAAAATTAACTTATTCATCACCATTCATTAAAAAATGTAAATTCTCAAGGAAATACTAAAAATTCACCAAATTTAATATTTAATATTCCACATTAAGATATAAAGATTATATTTTCTAAAAAAATTATGAACTTTTCAAAAACAATATTTAAAATAGGTTCTCCACTAAAAGTTGGTGAAATTACCTTTTAGAAAAATACACTTCTTTATGTGTAAAATTAGATTTATTATTATCTGTTATCTTAAAAAAATATATAAAATAAAAATTAAATAGAATATTTAATATATATATATATATCATTAAAATAATTCATCAAAACTGGTATGTTTAATTAATTTAGATTAAAAGTGTTTTTACATAGAAATGTAGTTTTTTTGAAAAATAATTTTTTTATTTCCAAATATTTATTATGTTAATTTATAAGTAATTAGTTACAAAGGAATCCATTTTATGAACCCTGATAAAATGGATTTTCATAATTTATATATTTCCATTCATACCTTCCATTCCAAAATTTAGGTGATAACTTTAATAATGTTTTATTAATAATATTAATAGTATATTGTAGTTTGGGAAAAAAAATGAGATCTTGCATGTAACAGAATCAAATGAATGAACTCGACATTTTTTAACAAAATCTAATAATAGTGTTGCATGTAATTAAATCTATGTTCAATATTTTTTAAAACAAAACTGAATATCTATGTTTCTTTTAGCACAATCTTAACTTGGTGTTATGTATAAAAAATATTAATATGGTGTAGCGTGCAATAGAAGCCATCAAAGAACTTTATTTTATTTGAAAAAAATTACTCATAAAATCTTAGGGTGTTATATTTTATCCCCATTAAAATGAATTCCACCCTTGTAATTCTACTGGGTAATCAATTTTTTAATAGTATAAAGTCTCTTTTATAGGAATCCATAACACAAAAAAAGAATATCCAAAATTATTTTAAAAAGGGAATGTTGGGAACTTAATGGTTACCTAAATTAACTCATAACTAGGTTTATACATAATAAATAACGTGTGAGAAGTGAAAACATGGGAATAAAAGAGAAAAATAATAATAAAATAATAATAGAGAGTTATAGATAATATTTATCAGTGGAAGTGGGTGATATAGAGAAATTTTTTGATCACAAAACCATAAATATGTGATGATCTAATGGATCCATTGATTCCGTGAAATTGATAGTAATAGGATAACAACATTTTTGTTTCAATATCCTCTTCTAATATTTGATGATTTTTTCACAAGAAGATAAATTTACTTTATTTAATTCCATTCTATATGCACATTCTCAAATATTGGTTGTGCGTTAATCTATTCCCACTTTATCTCTTACTCCATGGACTGGAGGTGAATTTCAGTTTACTAAAGAACCAACAAATCATTTGATACACAAATATAATGTTAAATTATTCCATTAGTCTTTAGTTAAAAATAAAAAAACAAAAGTTAGCATTGGTTATCTAATATTTATAAATCCTTATATAGTGAGATAATACTTTAATCCCAAAAACCACATCTAAATTTTCTATTAAACCATTACATAAATATTTGACCTTATAACCATTTCAAAAGATTAAAATATAAAAAAATAGAATTAAAGTAACTATATTTTTAAAAATACAATAAACATTAAAACCCCATATATCATAAAGTAGCTCATAGTTTTCACACACTATACATGTGAATACCTTCATCATGTATTCTCTCGAAACAAGGTAATAAAATGAATCACCATAAATCATTATTTTATACAAGAATTATTTATTATTCCAAAGATTATTTTATATATTTATTAAATCTATAAAATCTATAAACTCAATACATGATTGAATAAACCAATATTTCAATACATCCATTATCAGTTATGAGGTCATCATTACTATTCAATTTACTTTATCCATATCAATCATCTCTTTATCCAAGATAAACACAATTTTCTCAACACCCAAAACAAATTAAGGGTTACCTTCATTTTAACACAACATATAATTTTCATTAAATCAAATTTCTAGTTCATCAACACCATTCAATATAATTTTTAAAATATTTAATGAATATATACTTTACAATTCATATAACATAATTCTTGAATTACAATAAATTTTCCCTTCAATCATCCCATTTTGTTCGATAACGGTTTACAATAAATTGTATTCATTAATAGTTAATTTCATCTATTTTATAACAAAAAACCTAATGGTAATATGGATTTTATCCTACTATTATATTTTGATGACATATTACTTATTAGAAATGACATACGACTGTTACAATCTGTTAAAAACTGGTTAAATAAGTGTTTCCCCATTAAAGAATTAGGTTAAGCCGCATAAATTCTACGGATAAAGATCATTTGTGACAAATCAAATAGGATAAATGGACTATGTTAAGGTAAATAAATTTACTAGATACTAAAGATATTTAGTATGGAATAATCAAAGAGGGGATTGTTTCTAGTGTCACATGGTATACATATCTCTAAGAAAATTTTTCCTCAAACACAATATGAGAAAAAAATAATTATTAGGATCTCATAAGCTTCAAATAGAGGATAAATAATATACACATTTATATATACTAGGCTTGATGTAGCAGCCACATTGATCATTGTAGGCTGATATCAAGCCGATCCTGGTGAAAAACATTGGTTTGTAGTTAAGGATATCCTTAAATATCGAATAATAACTATGGATATGTTTCAAGTGTATGGAGGATATGAGGATATAATAAAAGTTGGATATAAATATTCTAATTTTTAAATAGATTAAAATTATATGAATTAATTTTCACTATAATTATTCTATAACAGTGGAGGAGGTGTGAGAAAAAAAGTTTAAAACATCATGTTTCAAGCAATTCTAAAAATAAGTTTGACTATATAGAGACTTCAAATTTATCCAATGAAATCATATGCATATAAAAATATTTTTAGGATATTATGGGTGTAGCTACCATTTAATATCATATCATAACATATTGTGATAATACTACAACTAGGAAACTTATAAAAGAGTCATGATCATACCAAGGGGAAAACAAAAAATTAGGAAGTATCAACTCTTGAAAGATTTATCTGAAAGGGGTAAAGATGAAGTAAGTATAGTTTCCATGGAAGTAAAAAATGGTGGAACCCTTAACCAAAACATTATCATAGTAGAAGTATGAGAGTCATGTGAGAGATAATGGTCTAAAGGTTGTTAGCAGTTAGTTCTAGTGTATGTGGGAGTCTGTTGGAATTGTTTCCCTAGAACCAACTTATATATAATTTATGAATACACTTATTTATATTTTTAATATAAATAAACCACTCATCATGACATTATTTTTATTATTCTTGACATTTTATGTTATAATGTATTAAGACTAGCTATCATACTAAAATTGCATTGAAGTTCCCCACTATGATGACAACCCAGAAGTTACACAATAGTATTCTTAAATATATAAATATATATATGCTATATAACCTAATTAAATTATTTAAAATACACAAATTATACAATTTATTATATTTTTATACCCATATGAATTTGAGTAACCTTTTCACGGTGTTCATCCTTAATAATTTCTAGCATTGGAGATTATGAAAATGTGGCCGAATAATTGTAAATCTAAATTTAAAATTTTCATTAGATTTTCCTATCTGTAGGCAGGTGTATTAATACTTAGACTTTATTATTATTATTAAATGATATTACTAGTAATTTTATTTGATTTATTGATGAAAAACATGATGAAATATTCTTTCAGTGAAGTAGGATACATTAGGTGCTTCATGAGTAATATTTAATTAAAGAATAATGTGAGAAATGATTATTTTTATTTATTTCTTTAACAAATGTTGAAATCTTAAAACCGTTGATTGAATTGATATTTCCAAAATAAATCCATATCCGCTATGTTCTATAATAAAGTTCAATTTCAGGAAAGTAAAAGAAATATATATCAATAACATAGGTTGATGAAACCATCATGCAACCTAATGGATAAGTTATATCACGTTGAATGGATTATATTACATAATAGGAATTCACATGAGTTTTTATATCATTGAATAATTAACTACATTCTCTAGGAGTTCCTTTGAATGTTTATAGATTTTAAACTTGGACTTTGAGTTGTTTTTCTGAATTCTAATGAGAATGAGACTTAGATGCCACACACTCTGTCTATCCAGAACCTCAGTTAAATAACTATAACAATAATTATTATTTAATAAGTTGAATAAATCATTATTCCCACAAATGGTTTAAAAATTAATCATGTTTTATTGATATTATATATTATATAAGTAGTCAATCAAAATAATAATTTGGGAGAAGAATATTTAATGAATATTAATTTTAAATTTATTAAATATAATATTTATTTATTTAGTAGTGAATAATGCAGTGATATTTATTTGTTAAATATATATTCATTATTCATGTTCCAATAAATATTGTGGATTAATGGCGGACTGAGTTTAATTGTATAACGAGAATAAATATATAAATATATAAATATATATTACAATATTAATAAAATAACATTTAATTAAATTAAAGAGTTTTAAATATGTCAATAAATATTATTATTATTATTATTATTAACATGGGGTTTTATACAAGTTTAAAATGATAATAAGCGAACATTTTAAATTGTTTTTTTCTAACACTAGGAGTATATAAATACAATTATATTATTTTCATAGGGTGTTTCCATTTCTTTGTTAGTGGAAAATTACATCCAGAGAGAACATTATTGAAGTTGTAGAGGGATTCATCTCCAAGAACTCTCTCAAGATCAGAGAGAAATCCTCGTCCAACACCACCCTCAATTCAAGGGATTTTGAATATAGTCCTTCATCAAAGATATTTTTAGGGTGGTCAAAGATGAATGATTTAATAAGTAAGATATATCATGCTAGGAATGAAGGATTCCTATTAGGATGTTCGGATGTTTATAGAGAACGTGTGTCTCACCACTGTAGGGAATATACTCTTGATTTATAACACCATGATAGTACAATGCATATATGTTTTCATATTAACCAATAATGAAATAATTCATCACAAGGTAATTCATTAATTGTTCAAATTGATTATAAATAACATTTTATGGTCTTGAAATTTGGTCACAGAATTCACTCATTAATTAATATTTGATTCAATTATGCTGGCCATGACACTTTTCATGGATTTAAATCTTTTATTAATCAATTAATATGACATAAAATATGAGTTGTGCATGCCCCTTTTAAAACTTCTGCAGCACCAGAATCCATCAGGTTGTGCAAGTAGTGGATGTTTCATGTCCAAATATAATCTCAATTTATAAGTTATGGTGAGTGGATAAGTTTTTTTCCATTCAACTAGGAGAAATGAGAGTGCTATTATATAATGAATTATGATAAGGTGAGAAGGTTACGGGAATAACCAAGGAAAGTCCACTTTTTCTATTTAGTAAAATTGAAAACTAATTTAATATTTCATCAAAACACTCACACACAAATTGAATAGTGAAAAGAGCTTCCTTATCATGAAACATACCATGGGGAACACTTTACTAAATTTACATGGGATGAAAATTATATTTCATGAAAATAACATGAAAATGTCATTATGAAATTGGAGTTGCTGTTGAGATGAATGCTAATTTCTCCTGTTTTTTACTTTTCTGTCATTTCTATTTAAAATGGGTTTTCATTATGCCTTGAATAAGAACTGATCACCAATTTGGTTTGGATCAGATGGTTTAGAGGTCATTACTGGAAAGTTTAAGACACCATCAGCATAAAATTAATTTATAGAAAGATTATGAGATCATTTTATTAACAGAATATACCTTATCCATTTATTATTCACTGTATTCATTATTATTTTATTTATTATTCAATAATATATAAGAAAAACTGTGTCAATTAAATAGAACACTTATGGATATATATATACACCAAACTGAAACCATCAAAACAATAAATTAGGGTTTCAAGATAATATGTATATTTTATATTAATACATGTACTATTACAACTATAATATAAGAATCATGGATTGGTTAGTGAATATCTGAAACAAATATGAAGGATCTTGGTACTATTTTTGTTATCTTCAATTCCAGAGGAGAACCATAGGATGAATTTCAATGGAATGTATTTCTATTTTCCTTATAACATGTAACAAACAAGTTATTATATCGTATCTATCAGAGAGAAGTAACAATCCGAGATGGGATATAGAGAGATGTACATAAATATTTCTTCCCTAATTTAAAGATCACATACCTTAAGAATGAAATTTATGTAATAAGGAAAATTGGTTGAGAAACCCACTATTAGTATTATGAGTGGTTACAGAAATTGATTTATATTATCCAACCTCAACCTATATAAGAGAACAATTTCATCATTTTCTTCTTCCTAGGGCCTCTATAAAATGATAGGAATATATAGGAAGATTCCTCAAGGGGAGTTCAAATTAAAAATTATTTAACTGAGGATAATGTACTGATTGAAATGTTCTCCTAGAACTCTCAAATATTTAGTATAACTAATGTTAATATAAGAGTTATTATTGAGGTAAAAAATTATAAATTATCTTTACTTTCAACACATATTAAATAACTAACATATATTTTGAGATAATAAGATTTGAATCAAGTGGGTGAATATCTAACCACACCCCCTCAGTTTTGAAAATGATTTTATATCACTTGATCATTACATAGATTATTTTACCACATGTATAATGATATGTAACCAGGATTTCTATGTACCAATGAAAATCCCAACAACTAAACAATCAAGGTTTCAAAGAGTATTGTTATATATAATACGGAGATGGAAACTAATAGAAACCATTCCGATAAAGATATAGACTAGTACCTTTTCAATAAATGAGTAGTCAAGCACAACCATAGATAATATTTCAACTAGAAGGTTAGAATTAAGAAAAACCCAAGTAATATTTACTAAGACATATTTTGGAATGTAAAGGAACACAAGAAACTACCCTAGTAGATCAATGTATCATGATGAAGAATATTCATATAATGTTTTAGTAGTTTTTTTCTATTTAAACACATTAATTAATTGAGGTCTATGTAATATTATTAATCAATATATTCCTAATACTAAAGGAAATTTCAGTTCCATTGCTTTGAAAAAAGGTAAGGAAGTCCATCATGAACTAAAAATGAATGATATATCCAAATAAAATATTGTAATATAATGAGACAGTTTAGTAAAATTGAAGGAAAATAGCACAAGGGAACAAAAAAGATTAAGGTAATGCTAGATTTATCACCAACATTCCCATTGAGGATGGTCCAAACCAAAAGGTAATTTATGATTCTTTAAACAAGGGTGTACTCGAGACATTCAACAATGTGGAAATTAATATTCCACTTCTAGTATCCATTAACCAATACCTAGGAAAATATAATTTCATAAAAAAATTTACAAATAGGAGGGTGAATGTGAATGAAATTGTCTATTTAGGTTGAAATGTATCTACTCTAATCTCCCCACATCTTTCCACAAAATTCCAAGAACCAAGTACTTTTTTATACCACGATCTATTGTGAAATTTACATCTACTATTAATTTATATTATATTATGGATTTTATAAATGTCATTCCCCATTCTATCAAATGTTTATTATAAATTGAAGATCAAACAACTATAAGAGTAGTTATATATTTTGAAAAAAAGATAAATAACATTCCCAGTTGGAGTTTGGGAGTATGATATGGTTGTAGTGAAGTATATGATTTTATAGTTATATTTTTATGTATCAATCTTTTAATATGAATGATGTAATTATCATGAATATATTATTATTTGGAGAACTTTTATAAAGGATAATACGACCATAATCAATGTTCATCATTGGAAAAATTGAAGGAGATTTAGTGAAGAGGTTTTTCATTTTAGTATTTTGAATTCAATGATGTTTCCACCTAATGAAAATAATATTATTAAAATTAAATTTTTTTTTGATATAAGGAATATTAGTTTTTTAATGAGATTTTGAATATTGGGACTGAAATAATGAGTTTATTACAATTATATGAAATTGAAGCCACAGTTGAAATAACAGTAGAAGAAAAAAATATAGAAGTGATGATAATTCTGTTGAATATTATATTGATGATTTTTATTTGTTTTTTAAAGATTATTATTAAAGTATTTATGTTATTTATTATATGTCGGTAGACATGTAAAATAATATAATTCGGAAACCTCACTGATGAAAACTAAGTAAATAGAATTAAATACCTTTCTGCCAAACATAATATTTCCTTACATAATAGATGAAAATAATCTCCTATAAAATATATAAAATAATCTCATTACATATCAAGAGATATAACTTATGGATATTTTTAATGAAAACATAAATGAAATTGGATGAAATAATAGAGACATATATAAAATAACACTTGTAGTTTTCATTATTTTAAATTTATTTAAAATTGAATCTAGACTCATGAGACAACTCCAAAGGAGACGTAACCATACACCGCTCAATATTGTAATAAGGATGTGGATGAATTGTTACAAGTTAGAATAATTTATGCTATATCTAATTAAAACTTGAAGAGTCCCATAAAAATTATTCCCATGAAAATTAGTCTCAAACTCATTAAAAATGATACAAATGAACTTTTTCCATTAATGATTTAAAATAGTTATAGGACACACATTGATTGTTGGAATTTAAACCAGGTCATTTGGAAATATAATTTTCATAATCATTTTATCGATCAAATAATTGAATATTTAGTACAAAAAACACAATATATTTTCATATAAAATTTATTTTATTATGTATAAGTTCCCATTACACTAGAGGAATGGGATAAAATGAAACTAAATTGTCTATAAAATATGTTCAAGTATTGATGGATACCATTTATATAATGCAACACAATTGCTCCATTCCAATGGTGAATGGAAATTATTTTATCTCACTTGATCAAGGAATTATAAGAGGTAATTTTAGATGAAATCAATCAAATCAGATATTTATTTGACCTTTTTTTAATTAACCATAAACAATTTTTAGAAAAAGTACCTAGAATGAAACATGGTTTTGAATTTAAAAAAATATCATTTCGTGGTTCAGAAATGAATTTTAAAGGCTATTTTAATTAAAAAAAATGTAATGAAAGGGATAAATAAAAAATTTATACAATCACATATATAATATATACTAATGTAAAACACCATGTGTGATCATTTTTGGGTTATGTGGGGTTCCAACATAGTTCATTAATGATTTTAGTAAATCTCATTTCTATTGACCAGACTTCTTCGAAAGATGAATGAGTTTTTTATGGTACATGTAGGATGGAATTATATGATCTGAATTGGTGACCCCTTAAAACACCCATTATTAATCAATCTTACTAGGATTTTTCTATTTTATCTTTTTAATTAAAACATAAAACCATAAAATATGAGCTATTTTTCACAAAATATTGATGGAAGATCACTAGCTATCGATTCTTCCTAAAGAATTTTGGATTTCGATCAAGTGAATTATATAAAATGGAGAATAACATTCATTCCATTGTTTTCTATAATTATTGGAGATATTAATTTTTTAAAACATGAAATTTACACTTTTTTCATACCATGAAAAATTGTGTTTACTAAATAAATTCAATATAGAACCAAGGATACTGAGATATATACTCCATATCTAAAAGTTAAAATTGTAATTTATGGATAAAAAAGGGACATGATAATCTAATAGTTGATCCTAATATTCTACTACCTAACAAATTATAAATAAGAATACACTATGAGGTGCCTTTTCATGATTCGGTTCTGGGTGAAAAACATTACACAGTCTCAGGAATGACTCATTGTTATGCTAACATAGTCAATTTATTTGTTACATATACAATTAATTCCTATCTGAGTAAGAATAATATTTCAATTCCTAAATGAAACTGAAAATATTTTGTTTGGGAGGATTTATAACCATTGAATTTTCATAGTGACCAAGCGGTAGAGAGATAAATTGTATAGAATACTTATTTTTATATCCTTACCTTTGTCACACACTCACATATGAATGAATTTGTATTTCCTAAAACATATATAAATATAATTGATTGTAGAATTTATTTAACTATAATTTTTAATGATTCACATGATTATTTTGATATATAAAAAAGTAATTTTTCTGGAATCATTTCGGAAAGGAATGTGATGCCTCAATAAATATTGAGCTTCTGGGGAATGTTTAAAGGCCAAGGAATAGATTTCATGATCATATTCCTCATTTATTTCATATTTAATTTTGTATTATTAGTAGTTTAATATGTTTATATATGGGTTGAAATAAATTATACTATATATTATGACTTACTAGTTAAATTTTATTTCATCAATTCAATTTTTTATAGGTTTAGGGTACCAAAGGCTATCATAAGTGACTATAGAACTATGATTTGTAATTGGAATAAGGAAAAATTGATTATGGGGTATGGGGTCTATCACATAACATCAAGACTATATAATTCAAAAGAATAAATAAAAGCATAAGTGTCAAACCATGAAGTAAAATGGATTCTATAAAAAATGGTTCAACTAAACTAAAAGGTCTAGAGAAATAACTAATAGGATTCATTATGAGAATATATATATATGAAAAAATTCATGAAACGTTTAGGTATATCCTTATATATGATAGTTTTCTGTAAAATATGTCATTTCTATTTTGGGATCAAGAAAAAATATATCTTAGTTGTGAAACAAGTGAACTTAAATATAGAAAAAGTGGGAGAACATAGGAAATTTTAGATACAGGAATTATAAGAGTTATAAATAAAATATTATCAAAACTCATAGATTTATAAAGAATATAAAAAAGGATGTGCAAAATAAGATCATCCTCAAAATTGAATTCAATGTTGGTGACTGAGTGTTTCTATTCACCTCAAGGATGAAGCTCATTCCATGTATGTTTTATTCCAAGTGACATGTAATTTTATTTTACTAAATTATTTCCCTATGGTGCAACCAAGATCATGGGTTAATGATAACATAGATCTTTCTTAGTAAATTTCTAATGATTGATAGTTTTTATGAGAACATTCCGATAACATCCATCGATGAGCTCACTCTCCACGATAATTATGTATAAACTTTACCTGGTTATCTTGTTCATTTACATTTCTTTTGACACTTACATTATTTACCAACTTTAAATGGAATGTTTATCTACGATCTCACTAGGTACAGTGTTGTAGATAATTATGGGCAATTGAATAATTTATTTAGGGATATAAATTTCTTTATATGGATATATTTATTTTTATGTTTTATGGCCTTTGATATGAAAAGAAAAATAATAAAAATTGAAATATAATTTAAAAATTAAATATTCATATTGGATTAAATAATAAGATGGAGTTGTAACATGGTAATTTTTTCTTTAGAACTAGTCTAATGAACTAGATTGATCTACTATCTAAATTAAAAATGGATCTGAATCCCTAATGACTTAAGGGGAATTCCCAATCCACATGGGTTGGTGATCAATTGTAGGGTATTAAATATATATAGTGGGATTGATTTTATCTTTTAATCTAAGTTAAATGACAAAAAAATATCTCATAAAATTTTTGCATTACTCATCCGTAATTTATACATCCATTACAAAATCCTGTAAGTGAAAATAGAAAATCAAGTATGAAAATAAAAATATTTAAGGAATGAAATGAAATTTTTTATAAACAAAGAGGGATCTAAATTTCAAAAACATATAAAGAACAAACACATATCTCAAATGAGTAAACACACCCCAGTACATAATCCACCACCATACCCAAAAATGGGAAACTATAAATCATAAAAACAACCAAACTATATCTCTAATAACAAACCACCACCCAAAGACACATCCACAAGGCTAAATACAAAATCTAATTTCTAATCTAAACTAACAAATCGATTCACCAATTATTGTTATTCAATCAATCACCTAATTATAATTTGTACTACCATACATAGAAGGATAATGTTCATTTAAAATTGATTGATCAGACTAATGTTCTGGGTTCACCATAACACTTAGAGTCTTAGAAGTATCCAGAACAAAAAGAAATATCCTCAAAATAATAAATAACATATATAAAGTGTCATCCTAATATACAAGAGATATATTATATTTATATATAACTATGGGAGGCATATAGAAGCCAAAAAAAATTATGAACCCCAACCAGGCAATGTTCAATAAATCAAATCATGAAATTCCACAAAATCCCAAACAATATTCATAACATAACTCATCTAATCGAAGAAAATCACATCACTCACATACTATAAAACAAATTTACCCATTTTTAAAACTATTATCCAATAAAAATAAATTCAAATTATTTATCATCTTGAAATTATTTTCAAAATTATTTTTTAAAATTTATTTCTTTCAAAAATACTCAAAGGACTATTTTAAAACATCTCATTTCAAAATTAAATTCATCTATAATCACCTTAGTAGTTGTCTAAAAACATTCACCCCATAAAATTTCTTTCCTCATCCCATATTTGTTTTATAAACATTATTTGAATCCAATTTTAAAACAAACTAAAATAGGTTTTCAAAAAACAATATTTCATATAAAATAAGAAAACATCCTTTTTATCCAAAACAAAAATTTAAATTCACAATTCAAAATGAAGATATAAAAAATAAGATCATATCAAACATATCATAACAATACCAAACATCACACAAAATTATATTTATTCCAAATGAAAAAAAAATTAAAGGACCACTTTACGGGTAACCTAGAATCCGGTGAGTGGTCAAAAATATACCAGTAAATAAATGAAAATATACTCATGAGTATGGTGGAGTCATAAGATCCATACAATGAGCCCCATAAAATTTTACAGACCATATGTGGAAGTTAGGAAATTGTTTTTATTCCTCTATATACACCTTAAGACAAATAGGATACTCAAAATCACTGACAATTCTCATCATGATCCCAAATACCAGTTTTACATTAAAAAATTAAACCAATCAATAGGAAAATCAAAATAACAAATACCATAATCATGCTGAAATTACCCCTAGAAACATAAGGATTTGAATATAAAAGATCTATCTATCCAAAACCATGAACATAGCCCATGAGTCCTGATAAAAAATTATATATTTATATTTACTATACACTTAAAATAGATAATGGGCTACTCAGATACAGATGCTCCCACTAAAAAACCTTGGATCTGATAAAATTTGTATGAAACCAGTCCGAGATTCCTTATGAACCGACACCCAACCTGGATCACCCCTAACCCAAGTGGCCTTTTAAATACCCACAATCCATAGAAATGCACTAGGACATTATATACAAGAAAGTGGAATGATTTTACTCTAAAATCGTAATAAAAGAACCATATCATTTCATCTAAGAATATGGTAGGACCCGACTATAAATCATACATCCATTCCAAAAATAAATTAGGAGAAACAGATAAAAAAAGTTGTTAGATATACCAATTTGTACAATTTAATATAAAATAAATATAAACTAATAATTTCCTCAACTTAACCTCATATCTCTACATAGAAAAAACCACCTCTAGTATCCCTAGTATCCTATATACATTGTTAAATAAACTAGTAAATAGAAATGAACGAATTAAATAATTAATTTAAAGAGAAAACTTGGATGTGTTGGTTGGATAATATGGAAAGATAGGGGAGGGGGAATTTTTAAATTAAAAATTTAACGTAAATTTAAAACATAATAATATTAACAATATGAAGCGACAAAGTGTAAAATTTGATACTGTGATAAATTTGATATAGTGATAAAGTGATAAACTCATAAATTGATAAATTAGATAAAGTGATAACATGATAAATTCATAAAAAATTTAAATGAATAAATCAATTAGATATTATAAAGTTAATTTCAATATTAATAAAGGGATTATTCATAAAAAAAGTCTTCATATTAAGTTAATGAAATTATTCTTATTGAACATAAATGATGAAAATTTAAATTAAAAAATAGAGGGAGAACATAGTTTGATAAAGGAGTTCAATAATAGTTTGGTGTGTTCCCTCGCATCTCCTCTCATAAAGTGGAGAGGTTTTTGTTATTTATCCATTGATCATGCTGGTGACCAATAAAACCATCCCTTAGAATTTTGGCTGTAAGCACCCTCTTAAGCATCACAGGTATCCAAGGAACCATTCCCTTACTTTTCTGCAATGAGCACCTATTGTAAAAAGAGATATGTAAAAGAGATCATTTCGTGGAAAAAACTCATAACAAAGACTCTCCCTAAATCTATTTTATAGTTTGTACAATTGAGGTGAGTGATATAGAGGTAATGGAAGAAGAGAGTTTTTAATATTTTAGAAAAACTAAGATTAGATCTTTGGTAGAACATTATGAACATTTTTGTTTTAGGATGAAAACAAATTTGATTTGAGAAAAGATATATTTTCCATGTTCATTGATGATATCCAAGGATAGTTATTTCATAATTTATATGTTTCATAGAAGATGTAGGTGACTATGGTCGAGTAACAGATTTGATGACTTGAGTCAAATCTTATAATACCACCAATAAATACACCTTGACTAAACTAGATTGAGGTCATCGTCTATACATAAAATCCTACCATCTATCCAATGATACATTAGGGTTTTAACTGATTCTCACTACTTCCACTAGATGGATGGTGTACTTTTTCTACACCAAGAAGTTTTGTCCACTTGCATTTCCTGGCTAGTGCTTCCTGTAATTTCCCAAACACAAACAATATCCTCCCTTACTTCCTTTAACAAAATTTGATAGATCTTTTAACTTTTTTTCATTATTTCATGACATACATTATAAATTTAAAATAAGAAATTAAATCCTTCAATGATACTAATGTTTTGTTTAAATAAACCTTATTTTCTTCATTTAGTCTATCAATGACATGACTTAAATAGCAAAATTTGAGACTTATGTTCATTCAAATGAAAATTTTAGACACATAATTGAGTTTTTGTGATCATGAAAAAATTATGAGACAGAAATGTACAACAATATACCCCTTTTTGATTATCACAAACACTTAACATAAAAATACAAATAAAGTTTCAATCATGATTCAATGATATACCAATGTATTCAAGATAACAATGTATTATAGATATTCAAAAAGATATTAGATATTCTCAATAAATAAATGATCATTATATATTCAAATAAAGTGAACAAACCAAACATTCCACATACTAAAAAAGTGTAAAATATTTTAATCCCCCTTTATAAAACAATAAATAAAAACAAAATTAGTATAATTCTCACCCTTTTTAATAAATATCCCAATATTTTAAGGAATAATTGAAATTTTCCCCTTCTAAAAAATTTATCCCCATTTTATAGAATAATTTTCAAAACTTCTCCCCCTTTGTGGAAAAATATTTCTCTCTCATTGTGATTATAAAGAAATAGGGTTAGAAAAGAATGAAAATAAATAGAAATATTTGAGGAATAACTCAATATAGATTTAAAAAAATGATTTTTTAAAACTCAAAATATTTATTTTAAATATAGTTCATTAGATAATCAAATTGATTTTAAATATAGAAGTAAAATAAAATGATAAACTACATATTTTAAATAAACTATCACCATCATAATTCCACTTTAATGGGATATTAGAAAATGTGAGATGAAATTTTAAAAGTAGTTTTTTTAAATACGATTTAGGAAGGATATATAATGAAATAAAATATAAATATTAAATAAATAAATAGAAAAGGATATAAAAAAACTAAAATTATTAAGTATAATTTCCAAGACACTCATTTCCTCAAAGAGTGGGTTTCCCATCATTGAATGATTCAATTATTTAAGAATCTAGATAATGGTTCGTTAAATGTAAAAAAATCCTAAAAATCGTTATCCCATATTCATTTTCCCATAGACAACTCTAGAAATTTTTTACACAGGCACAAAAATATATATATATAATTTACTCATCATTAATATTCATTGAAGAGAGATAAAAATAAAATATTATTAATAACTATAGCATATAAATAATTTCTCAGATATGATTTTAAATCATATTTAAAATAATTAAACTAACTGTATTTAATTATCAAAAACAAATTTAAAATAGTAAATTCTTAATAAAAAGTATTTTATTTAGAAAAAATTACTTTCAAAATATATTTTAGATTTAAAATGTAATTTGAAGAACCAATATCCCTCTTAATAAAAAATTTAAAATTTAAAATATTAGGCTCCCCCTAAAATAAAAGAATAAGAGAGAGATATGTATAATAACAATGATAAAAACTATATTAAAATTAAAAATAAATCAAGAATTTAAAAATTTTAGAAGAAAGAATAAAATATTTAAAGCAATATAATTACAAATAAATTTTATAAATATTGTTATGTTATTCAATTTAAAATAAAATGTGTCACAAGTGAAACATTCCTAACTGGCCATTAATGTAATCCAAAAAATAAACTACTTGAGGATGAGTGAAAATATCTTCTATTTAAAATAATTTTATGAAATATTCCAATATGATATCACCCTATTAGAAGTGATATATTTATAAATGGTTCATATGGTAAATGTTTTTAGTGTGAGAGTGTTGGATATAATGTTTCTGAAATATTAATGGCCCTATTATTGCCGTATCTCATAGGGATAAAATCATATGTACAGCTAAAGTCTAAGAGAGTGTGTTTTATCTATATTATTTTGGAAAAAATACTCCTGATGATTATCTATTCCTCTTCTACAATAGAAATAACAACAAATTTCAACTTCATACAACTCTATGAGATGAGATATTTTCTAAGTATGAGGAAATTCCTACTTTTAAATTTCTTATTTTTATAGAATCCCCCAAAATCAATGTTGGAAAAAACCAGTTAATTATAAAGAAGATCATTTATGATAAAAAACCAATATTTTTAGTTCCATTTAAATAACAAAAAATTATTTTAATAGATTTGATATCATATTTTTTGGAATTTATTTGAAAATAAGAAGATACATACACATTGAACAAGATGTTTGGATAGTTCATTGTAAAATAAAGTATACTTCCAATCATAGCTCTATAATTTTTTTTATTGACCAACATACCTACTTTATCCAATTTTAGCTTACAAGTTTCACACATGACTGTAAAAATTTCCTTAGCTTGATCAAGGATGAATCATTTAAAATATTCATTAGTGCATTTTCCTTGTTTTAGAAAAATACCATCACTATTTTGTGAAATTTTAAATCTAAGAAAAACATTTAGTTCACCAATAAAGCTCATTTCCAAATCCATTTTACTTGAATTATAATTTTAAAAATAAATAGACTCATCATCCGATTTATAAATCACATCATCAAAATAAATCACAACATGTAATATATTATTAGATATTTATTTAGAAAATTATTTTGATCTTCCCTTCCCATTTTAAATACATTCGATAAAAGATAAATAGATAAATGTTTATTCCAATCCTAGGGAACTCTTTTTAAATCATAAATTTCTTTTTCAAATTTCAAAACATGATTTTGAAAAAAAGGATCTTTAGAACCAGGAAGTTGTTCGGAAAAAACATTTTCATTAATAAAACCATTTGGAAATATCTTTTAACATCCAATTTTTATAGGTTTAAATTTATATGATAGGTGAATTCCAACAAGATCCTAATAGATTATAATCGAGTGACTGGTGAAAAGGTTTCACTATAATTGATTCCTTATTCTGGACTATATCTATTACCTGCTAAATTCTATTTATTTCTACTGAAAAACAAAGATTATTTAACTTATTACCAAAAAAACAATTTATTGATTATGATGGGATTATTATTTTGTATTTCCGCCAGTGTCAACACATCATTTTGAGTTAATTAATTTAGTTCTAATTAGATCTAATTTACCAAATTTTCATTTTTAAGGATGTTTTCAATATTTTGGGTTTCCATGTGAGATATAAATACAATATGTTGAACCTTAATTGGAAAACAACTTCTAGTATGAGTTCCCACATCCAAATATCTTGTGAAATATTCAAGGGGATGGTCTTTATATTTTTTATTTTAATTAAGAAAATTATTTGAACGATATGATTATTCAATTTCATATTATTTATATTAGAAATTTTTATTTAAAAATCAATTTTATATTTTTTTAGAAAAATATATTTGTGAATTTTTTATAAAATAACAACACGGATTGATTCTTCTATCATTTTATCCCACTTTTTGAAGACATGGTATTCATTACATGAGTTTGTATTATAAAGATAGATACCTTCCTCAGATTTCGAATCTAATTTTCCACGATTTTATATGTTATTAAGAGTCAAAAATTTATATATAAAAACATTACAAAATATAGATTTAAGTTTAAGAAATTTTCAAAGTTAAAAGGGGAATTTTTTGAGAAATGTTCTTATAAGAACATGTTTAATAATAAAACAATAATTATAGATAGCCTCATCCAAAAAATATTGAGGTAAATTAAATTCATTAAAATGATTTTGAGGGAGTTCACAGAAAATATCTATTTTGACTCCGTACTACCCCATTTGGTTGGGTGGGTGGGTATTTAGGATACAAAAACAAATTAATATATCCTTGATAATTTCATAAATCATCAAATTCCATGTAGTAAAATTATTCGTCATGATCACTTCGAATAGAAATAATTTTATAACCTGTATAATTTTTAATTTTTTAGAAATCTCTTTAGTGTAAAAATATGTAACCCCAAGTGAATATTGTAATGTTATCAACAATAAAATAAGTATTTGATTTACCACTAAAAAATTAAATTATTATATATCTAAATAAACCAAGATGATTTATTTAGAGATATTTAGAAGAATAAATCTCATTTTATTTCTAAATAATATTTTTGTTCCTTGCAATATTAGAATGCTTCACAACCCAAGTCATATTGGAAATATAGTTTTGGAAAATCTCATACTAGTTGACAATGGTTTTGTTTCACTAGTGAGTGTGTTCTATAGTGACCAAGTCCAGTATAACAATTCCACAACTCACTAAATTGTGCACTCAATTGTAACATCCCGACCTAGATCACCGCTAAGATAGTAGAATGATCAGCCACCACATGACCTACGTCACACCTCCTTTTAAGTTGCATTCTACTAGCTAGCAGTGAGGGTCTCAGGATGTGATATTGGAGATACTATACACTCTTATCAGAGTTTCCTAGTTGTATAACAGAGTAAATATCAATAAATATTGGAAGTATTGAATAGTAATGATAAAGCAGTGCATGAAAAATATATTCAATTTAATAAAAGTTTCCAAATCTAGTTTATACAATAGATAAATGTATGCCATGTCAATGATACATGATGGAATGTTGTAAATAGTTTGACGTTATTTTCAATACAATATAATATAGGGCTCAAGTAAAAAAATAACTAAAATTCCATAGGTGGTCTCCATAATCATCATGAGCTCCATCTTCGTCGTTTTCTCTTAACTCCTAGGTATAAGAAAACATGAAAAAAGAAAGGATCAAGGCCCTGAAAATAGAAAAATCTACTCAGGTACCCAGTACAATGGCGTCCCATGTAGTGTGTGAGATATAAATATCAATAGGCTAGCACCATCATGGTCTATCCGAATATAGACAGTGTTGTATTAATTAAATAATATGAAATCTTTCATAATAGAATAAGAAATATAATACAAATAAATAACAGAGTACCTGCTTCAGCCCTCAGTTAGTGTCTAAACATGTTACTAGTTCAATTATTAAGTAATTAAAAATTTATATTTGTAGGTCACATGAGGCATATCCAGCACAGATATCACCTCATGATAGTATAAATAGTAAAGGTTTTAAGATGTAACAGGGAAACCTGTAATTTTATTTAATAATGATGTTACAAGGTTATAACTAATGTAACATAGACCTCAAGGGTCCCCAACTTAGGAATAAATATATCCTAGAATAAGGGTAAGGGTGTAATCCAAGGATCATAGTCCAAGGCATTCTATAATGAGATGCCTATAGAGTCCAAGAACCATCCATGGTAAAACAGGGCTAAGGAAAGACTAGGCCTGATGGGATTTAACCATGGAACCTACCTATCAATGGAGGATCCAATGAGTGTATCCAAGGTATCATAATCCTGATTCCATGTAATTCATATATGGTGAAATTGGATAAGAAAATGATTGGGATCAATGGAATTTAACTATGGAACCTACTAATCGTTGCTGGATCGAAGGAGAATAGTCCAAGGGATCATGTAGTGCTACAAGAGGGATATTATGGTGTCATACCAGGCATCTAAAGTTAGAAAAGGATCAGGTTATAGGTGGGTCTAAACCTAAGCAAGCAAAATCATTGAATTCGGAATGGGGTCCACAAGGGCTCAACGCATTCCCTTGGGAATCCAAGGAGTGCTCAAGTCAGGCCCCTCCTATTTGATAAAGAAGTCATATAAAAATTCAATTGGTTCAATCCTTACCTTTCATTAGTGTGAATAGGTCATGTAGCATGAAACCCTTTAATCAAGTCATAATTAGTCAATAAGTCTATATGGTTCAAGTCATTCCTTTAATTATTGTGAATAGGAAAAGTACCTTACAACCTCTATTAAATCCATAGAAGGCATATTAAATAATGAATGTCCACTGGGTTACCTTCCATTAAAATAGTAAGAGGTGCTACATAAATTAAACTCATCATTCAATTACATTTATTTAGGCCAAGTCTCATACTTAGTATACTTTCCAAAATTCCATTTCACATTTAATTATAAATTGAATCACATACTTTAGGTGGTTGAAGTGGTGAGAATACCTGATACCTTCCATTATACAATTCACATTATAATTCAAGCCATTTAATGTAGAAACACTTACACTTAGAATGGTCAAGCAAAGGAACACTTGAACGACAGCTCAAACATGTCAAAATGAGAAAATGATAATTATGGAAAAACATCCTACAAGGGTAATTACAATTAAAAATAGTCCAATCAATTAGATGGTGCCTTGGTTCTTTAATAATTTAAGAATAGAAATTCAGTTTCTCTAATTCCATTAAGGGAATAACCTAAAAAATCTATATCTAAAATGTAACATTAATGAATAATACATTTCAATACAACATATCAAGAAATCATAAAGGATTAAACAATAAATTTTCACTTGAAGACAACGAACCTCTGTTGGAGGGGTTTTATTACAAAAGCATGCTTTTTAATTAAAAAATCATTTATTTTATTTATCGTTTAAAACAAAAGACATGATGAAATCAAATTTAAGAGGAATTTATTCTAAACAATTAACAGCATGAATTAATCTATGAAAACGTGAATCAAGAAATTTATTAAAGCATTTACAAAATTTGAGAACTTGGAAAAGGAACCTACCTCAGGGAGGAATGAAATATAACATTCAGTTCTTGGAAATTTTTAACTAATGGATGATTCTCCCCCACTGGGTATATTCACCTTCACATACATTTAAGAAAACTGATCCTTTATGCACACGCCTTCATGGCCCTGAACATCTAAAAAGGTATCCTTACATGTATTCTTATATGCATATACCAATCTCCACTCACCCATACATGCATTTATATATATATAAATTGGTGAATTTGGAACCATACATGTATAATCAATTCCATGGATGATTATACACGTAACAGGGGAACCCATATATATAAATATTTCATTTCTTACGCATGAGTAGGTGAGTCTCCCTTGACTTGGAAACCCAAAAACATAAAGCATCCAACTAACTCACTAAAATATAAATACCGCAGACTCATAAACGTCAGAATCCAAAAATATAAACTAAAAAACAAATGAGAATAGAGGAAACCCTTACATAAAATCATGGTTGGGGAACTGAGACACCTTGAACTTCTTCACCTTCAACAGTGGTTGTTAGAAAACACAAGAAGGGGTCCCAAGAGACCCTTTGCACCACCATAAATACAGAAAAACGAAAAAAAATTATCCTCAAACACTATAGATTTCGTTGACCTAGGTATAGTAATAGTGATACATAATCTCAACTTGAAAACTTAGAGGATAGGGGAAATGAAGGGTTATTTTAAAGGATTTTGTGGAGAATCGGTTGAAAGCCGCACAAAAAAATCGAGACCAGATGATGAACCATAGAGGGGGTGTAGTGTGTTGAAGGAGAGAAACCCTTGGTGGTGTTGTGTAGTTATAGAGAGAGATAGGCATGGGGTGTTTTATTTTTTTTTTATTTTTTTATATTTTAAATTAATTAAATTAAAAAAACATGCCAATCTCCACAGTTTGACTCACATGGTTTGGAAAATTAAGCATCAATCGTGTGACACCCTTTGTTTATGAATCTTCCCTCACATGGGCTAGGAGCATGGTTTTGGAAACCATGAACAACCCATGAGAAAAAAATCTACCACCATTAACCAAACCACATAGTTACCTAATGTGGGCCTCACAATTTTAGGCAAACCATACATCCTCTGCAGTTTTCGAAAAACCTTGTTTTCCAGGGTTGGAACTCAAAAAACTCATTGAACCACCTGATAAACTTACGAACCTTCACCCAATTCCAAAAAAATAACTTAAGAGAATTAAAACTCTCATAATCTAGTTCTTAGGTCCATTTTTAAGAACGACCTATTCAGAAACTAAAAAAGTTCAAAAACATTTGTATTTATATCCAGTTCAAAAACATGGGGCTCTATGATCCCCCCAATTAAAACTTCTCATCTCGAAGAAGCTTTTGGAAATGAAAAAAAATCACCCAACGTACAAGTGTCATGATGTTTTGTTCACATAGTATTATTAAGTCCCCCACACCCAATTAATCTCTATACATACACAACCATATGGCAACTAAGCCTTTACAACGCCATCCAACAATAATATTATTTCTTAAACTCCAAAACTGTGCTTACACAATCATTTTAAGATAGAGATATGATCACGTCATTGTCTTGATAAATAGTTGACCAATAAGGCCTCAACCATAGGTCTTAACATAATAAAGGGTCCAATTCCAATCCACGTGACCTCCACTGTTCTAATTGTCATACGAAGAACATCCATGAGTGATCTAATGACATTCCTTCCACTGTTTCATTAAAAAAAAGGTAGAATCCCAATCGACCTAAAAAAATATGGTCATGCAAGATTTAATAGAAGAAACTTTTGACCTTAAGACCACACTTTCCTTCACCAATAAACATACTTTAAAATAGTTCCTTATAAAACTAAACATTGAACAATAAAGTAGGAAGAAAGAGTTGAGCAACATGGTCGTCTTACCTTTATGATGTCTATCTTAGGTGGAAAGTGCTATTCAAAAGGAACATATTGAGTGCATGAGCCTAAACAAAGCATTCTATCTTGGGAACCCAAGAATCACTCAAGACATACCAATCCTCATTAAGAACCACACATCAATGTGTAACACTAACAAGGATCACCCAACAAGCTCTATAGATTAAACCCTTATCTCGATGTAAGACGGATGATCTATTAGTACATAAAATATGACATTAAGATCAGGGACATGATCCTCTCTTAAGAAGAGTAAACTAACATGATTTGTAACAGTTTTCAATCAATCACTCCCAACAACTAGAAGGAAAAATAGTTAAACCACAACTGGTTTACTTCAATGAAGAATATTGGATACACCTTCTAACACACCAACATTTAACCAAAAACATTCCTTTACTACCCAAGGATTTTTTTTATCACACTAGATTTAACAAATAAAGTCTCTCATGACCCATAATTTTTTTGAAAGGTTCCATACACAGTAAACATCATCATTGTCATGTTTCCATGAAAGCACTAACACTTCAAACAAGACCTACAAGCTTCAAAGGAATTCAAGAATAAACTAACCATTTCAATCCTTTCAAGTTGTGCTTCTTATACATTGAAGGAAAAATTTACCAATCTGAACACGACACTCCCCATCTCAGGAGTTTCCAAGTCGAAAAAGAAATAAAACTAGCTGCTCGTAAGAATGCTAGATTAGAACAACTTAAAATAACATGTGATGCTCCTCCAAGACATGATCACAACAACAAAACATGAAAAAAGGTCGATGCAACGAAATTAGTGTTTCAAAAAACCCATGTCTTCTGAATTCCGTCTCAATCATTGGGATGAAACCGATTCTTTAATGATCAGGTAACTCTACTTAGAGATGAACTAAGACCATACTCAATGGCACATCAATTTTATTCTATATTTTTATTTTCCCCTATGATTATCATCTTGGATGAAGCCACACCAAATCATCTATTAAAAAGAAGAATAAAGGGTTAAACGACTTGTTAAGAAGCCGGCTATGCCTGAGGCTCGTCTAACTAGATGAAAACATGTATTAATCAACGCTCATGACCATAAAAATTTAAAGAAACACATGAACACCCATCCAACCAAGGGTGTCATTAGAATTAAATGTCCTACTAGGGAAAACATAACAGAATGACACCAAAATTTAGGAAATTCACATCAATATCAACGAATTTAAAATTGTAATGGTTCTACCTACCATGGTCTAGCCCCTTACTAAGTACAAGCATCAACCCTAGCACTGGGTCCCAAGAAATAGAAGTAACTATAATTAAAAGTCGATCATCAATCCATTTATATTGAAAATAATGGCTACAAAAATGCTCATGGTTCAATTCCAAGGAAACTCAAATGAGAAACTCCAAATACACTTAAAAGTGTATTTTAAGAATAGGAAACCACTATAGGTTCTATTTCTATGCCCTTTATATTTAATAACATTTAATATTTATTCATCAAATGATTCAATCAAAACCTCAAGTACCACTTTTTTAAAAAATATCATATGGTACTCGATTTATATTGACTCCCCATGGGAAAAAAGCATGTTTAATATAATCCAATTTTTTAACCATTAAACTTTTTTTGACATCTTGTCATAAATTTTAAATTTTTCATTTAAATTCTTTTTTTACTGGAAATTTTTCTTACAAGGGTCTGATTTTAACCAACCATGGTTCATCAAAAATGTATAACAAAATCAATTTTCAATTTATTAAAGTTTCAAAAACGCATATTATATCATCTCAGAAAAACATTCCCCAACTGAACTACTTGGGTTCAGTTTCATTTTAAAATCTAATCATTGGAATTATGATTAAAATTTAGCATCTTACACATTTATAAGAAATTCACAAATCATCATGCCATTACATTTAATATGGTTTTCTATTTCCTAATTCAAGAAACACCCATACACTTTAGGGATTGGTAATTGGATTCCATTAATAGATGCCAAGGTCAACTCAGAATTTAACATAATAAAAAATATTAGTCCAATTTATATGGGTGGTTATCTACCAACTTTTAAATCACCCATACACTTTATAGTTTGACATTTTGTTCCCTTTAGTTAAAACCAACTTACTTTATCATTTTTTTCTAAATATTTTATAATGGTTTGAACAGATGGGTTACCTTTTCCCAGTTTTAAGGCACACATAAACCTTAAAACTGAAAACTGGATCCCATTGTAACAACAACAAATAACATAGCCCATACAATAAATTATATATATCAAATCTTCTAACATGTCACTACAATCAGCTATCATAGAGAAACATTCTTAAAACATAGAGTTATGAACTTTTATCACTCAAGCATGTTAAATAAATCACTAAAAATGCTATCTAGATATGTATGATAATAAATACAAGGAATTGAATTTATTCAAGGAAAAGAATTCGAATCAACAGGCTTACTAAAATGAAACTACATGGCATGGAACTATGCACAGAATGCGCATCTCTTATGTTCCTATATGATGCATGAAATGCATCTTCCTTTCCATATAAATCCAAGGTAAAAATTACATAAATTCCATGAATCATTAAGAAGTGAAAAATACTCTAATAACTCTAGGTGGAATCATATCAATTACAAAAGCAAACAATATAAACAACAATCTTGTCCTTGGCCACTTAGTCATTTACTGTACATGGGGTTATCAGTCCCAAGCACAACTATTAACCAAGCACTGACACATGCCCATTATCCTGTATACCAACCAAAATAGTAATACAAAGGAAATGAAACATCCTATGATACCACTTTGTAATGTCCTGACCTAATTCACCACAAAGACAGTGGCCAGAGCGGTCTCCGCATAACCTCAATCACGTCTCCTCATAAGACATATGATATTGACTAGCAGTGATGGTCTCAAGAGGTGACAGTAGGGAGAATATACCCTCTTATCTAAGTTTCACAGTGGTATATTAGATTAAATAAAAATTAATAGTGGAATTATTAAATAGTAATTAAAAGCAGTAGATGAATAAAATATTCAATTAAATAAAATTGGCCAACACCAGTTTATACAATAGATGAATGAATCACATGGTAATGATTCAGGATAGAAAGAAATAAATGCTACAACATGATTTTTAGTACAATATAATATAGGTATCAAGTGGAGAAAAGAACTAAAATCCTAAAGGTGATTTACACGAGCATCCTGAGCTCCAACTCAGTCTCTTTCCCCTAACTCCCATGTACAATCAGATAATAACAATCAAGGTCCAAGGCCCTACAAATAAGAAAGTATACTCATGTGCCTCAGTGCAATGGTATACCAAGTAGGGTTTAAGATATAAATATTTGTAGGTTGTGACCACTGATATCTTTCCCAATCCAGTTAGTGTAGTATTAACTAAATAGTGTCAAATCTGGAATAATAAAGTATACAATAAAATAGAACTAAATACATGATTACCTACTTCATCCCTTTGCCAGTTTCATAAATTGTAACAAGTTCATTAATTAAGTAATAACCAATTTTTAGTTATTGGTCTGGTGAGGTGTAGATGGAAATGGAATCTCTACATGATAGTATAAATAGTGAAGATTCTAAGATGTTATACAGAAAACTATAATAATATTTGATAATGAAGATACAAGGAAATAACAAAGGTAACGTAGACTTAAAGGGTCTCCAAATCAGTAATAACTATAGCCTTGAATGGGGGTATGAGTATAATACAAGGATCATAGTTCAATACATTCCATAATGAGACACCTACAGATTCCAAAGATCATACAATGTAAAATGGGGTTATGCAAAGGCTAGTCCAATGTGATTTAACAATGGAACCTACATGTCAATGATGGATCCAAAGTGTGTATCCAAGAGATCCTACCACCAAGTACATGGAATTCTTCCATAGTAAAATGGGATAAGGAGGCCCAATAGGATTTAACCATGGAACCTACTTTTCATTACTGGATCCAAGGAGCGTAGTCCAAGGCATCATGTGGTACTACATGAGGGATCCTATAGTGTCATAAAAAGAATCCAAAGTTAGAAAAGGATCAGGTTATAGGTGTGTCTCAAACTAAGAAAGTCGTATTCTTAAATTTGGAATGGGGTCCTCGAGTGATCAAGGCATTCCCTCAAGAATTCAAGGCCAACTTCATTTAAGACACTCATATTTGATGATGAAGTAATATAATAATTCATGTGGTTTAAGAATTTCCTTTCATTAGTGTGAATAGGTCAAGTAGAAGGGAACCCTTTAATCATGTCATAATTAGTCAATAAGTTCATTTGGTTCAATTATTTCCCTTCATTAGTTTAAATATGCCAAATATCTTACATCATCTATTAAATCCATTTAAGGAATATTATATAATTATGTTCTATCCCACTAACTTCCATTAAAATGGTAATGGGTGATACATAATTTTTTCCCATTATTCAATTAAGTTTCATTAGTCCAAGTTATATACTTATTATACTTTCCAAAATTCCATTTCGCATTTAATTATCAATTGAAGAACATACATTTGGTGGGTCAAATGGTGAGTATACATGATACTTTTATAACGACCCATACTTTACATACATTGTTATTACTTCAGAATTGAAGCACACTTATTACAACATATAACAAAACCAATAAAGGACCGTATAGGTATAGTGTCTTTAGAAACTGGGAAACATAAACAACTGGTTCATAAAGCATCTACTTTGCCTCCCATTTATTTCATCATATCTAGAGTCCCTTTTTGACATATTCTACTTAATAACCTTCTTCCTGACATGGGGAAATAAAACATACAAAAGGGTGATCTCAAATGCTCAGTAATGGTAAAAAAAGAAATATCAATCACATCATATACATAAGCACATAACTATTGGAAATCTTAACCTGCAAAAGAGATCATAATTTCATAACATGGGATAAATCATAGTAGTGAAATGTAATCCCATAATCATAACTTAAAACATGAAACTTTGTGGAATACACACATAATCATAGTGAATAATTTCTTATTAGTCAAGACTCATTGCAAATACTATCTTAGTGGACAAAGTCCATTTCGGAAATGAGTTCACTCCTCATTTTAGTCCTGTTTCACTGAACCGGTATAACCTACCATTCCAGCCATGTCTATCTCATGAGATATAAAATCTTTACCCAATGCATTGGAGGGAATATAGTTCCCACCCATCTCATAATGATACCATTCTTATGTGTGCCACAAAATCAAAAATCATACATCATTGTATAACCCATGTAATAAAAATGGGAATCTTAAACATCATGACATCATAACATAATCCATATAAGATAAAATGACATCATAAAAATAGTTCCATCATAATCAAATCAATTTAAAAATAGGGATAGAAACAGAACCCTATATTATCTTAGATGAAAAATAATTTTGAACTACATTCTTGAAGAAAATATCCTTTCTACTTCATATTTTTTTCCTTTATTAAGATGTCATACAATTTTAAACTAAAAGAAGTTGATTAAAAATAAACATGAAAATTTGTAAAGTAATATTCTTGGAAATAATGTTTTCAAAATCCATTCATGTCGTATAAGTTAAAAAAAACATTCTTCGTACTTTTGTCGGAAAAGTCAAAAAGTACCTCGTATGAAAAACGAAAAAAGATTCCATTCATATCCTTTACTAAAAACTCACCAAAGGGTATAATTAGATTTAAACAATTGTAGGTGGATGGAAATAATATTACATATTGAGGAAACATGGACTGGGATGATAAAATACACCCCAGTAAATACCAAAGTATAAACAATCTCAGATAAAAATGAGATTGTGATATTTCCCTTACCTTTTGTCCGATATGCTTTGTACGTGTCTGAACCTCCTGTATAATGATTTAAATAATGTTATATACTTATTAAATAATCATACTTATTTTTATGATATCATATATGGTCATATTCTTAGCTTATTATTAGTAATATTTCATTACTACTTGTTATTCGGGTGTTTATTACTTTTTGTTCTTATGCGTGTTTGTCGAATAAATTATTATTCTTCACTTTAGGTTATAGATACCTCATTTCCAGAATGGTATTAGTGTAATATATATCATATTCTTTCATTCAATTCATTTATATAATCAGTATCAAATGAAGATCATGTAGAACGAGTTGCATCACATCGTGGAGACGGTATTCCGTACGTACGCACGAGTGATGATATCGTTTCTATGAACGTGGAACTGTATTGGAGTGTATTTATACTATTTCAAAATCAATATCACTTTATAATAGTCATATATAGTAATTATGTACTCCATTATACCCATCCAAGTAAGGTGGTGGTGGAAAATAGATTACACCACGACGTGGAGACGGTATTCCGTACATACACACGCGCGGTGATTTCTTTTTCCGTAGGATTGATAGACGGTGAAATAGGGTTGTTTCATACTTATAATAACATATAAATATATTAGTGATACTTATGTTTTTAATTCATAATGTAACAACTAAAGAAGAAGAAGTGGAAGAAGATATAAAGATGAAAGAATCGGTAACGGACATTACCTCTTCTTTGAAGTGTTTCTTTGAGACATTATTTTAGGGCACTAAAATTGGACTTTGAAAAAGACCAGGACCTCTAGGATGTCTATAGGGAAGTGTATAGGAGATAGTGGCAGGGGCTGGCCGAGCATGAAGGCTCAAAGTGGTGTGAGGAAGAGAGGGAGGAGGTGCCCTTTTATAAGGGAGGAGAGGGGAACCTTTGGAATAACTAATAATATTATTTTATTATAAAGTCAAGTTCGGTTTTAAATAGCTCCAAATTTATTTATTTCTAGGCTGAGGTGGGGATGGGTCAAAATCCTCTCATCCAATAGAATTTAGACAAGTTTAGGTTCCTATTTTAACCTTATCATTATGTTAAATAATTTTACTTTTACGGCGTCTTCTTGTGTTCTTATACTATAAGATTAATAAACATACTATATCAATCCAAACGAACCCCAAGTTGTTTATTATTAATATATATAACCTTATCTATGTAATTTGGCAGAACCTTAGATTTTTTGGAATAAAATAACAATTAATAATATAATATTTGTTTTAAAAACTATTTTATGTCAATTTCGACACTATTTAGTAATTAATTTTTGTGAAAATCATAACAGAATGATAAGTTCGAAAAAGTTAATTAAATCAATACTAACATATCATATTAACCTATAAAATTATTTGAATTCATAAAAAGTCTCAAATTATATTTATTTGGGTATTTATAACATCAGTTATGTCAATATTTCATCAATAAGATAATTACTGCATCATCTTTGTGTCATAAATAAATTAAAGTATTTAATGTCTAAAAATTAAAAATAAAATACCATTATGTAGGAAATATTTTTATCTTTCGAATTAATATTTATAGTCGAATTTATATTATGTATAACCCCATATTAAAAATGATTTACTTATTAGACATTGATTTTAACTATTTTAACCCTTCTTTAAATAAATTAATAATAAATGCCCTAATCTAATCCAAGTGGGCCTAAATGGTCATATTTTATTCATAAGGTTGTTTTTGGTCGAATTACACTTGTCCAATAGAATTAGGACATGTTTATGGTAATAATAATATCATTTTTACCCTTAATTACCCTATTTACTTTTAACCGTGGTAAAAAAAGTAAAAAGTTACTATTCACCAAAAAATTATTTTCATCTCATTGAATAACATTTTACTTACTAACATCAACCGTGTCTCTCGGATTTTCGAAATTCCACTCACAGAAGCGGTAAAATTAAGTTTTATGAAAAATTCAGATTTTAACTACCACTTAGTGGTTTCACTATTTATCAAAAATTGAAACTTTTAAGAAAAATACCAAAATTTTACCCTAGGCTAATTTTGATATTACGAATCCAAAAATGAAGTCCATTTCGAAAAATAAAATTTATAAAATTTGAAAAAGTGGTTATTACTATTCATAACGGCTAGTTTTAATAGTATTTGAATAGTATATCATTGTTTAGTGAAACTCAGTATTGCGTACGACACAAGCTATCGAGGAAGGTCGCGATTTCGTGTAAAGCAATACAAGCATGTGTTGTGTGTAGAAAAATATTCCTTTGATGATTTATATAACATAAAAGCCTCGGGTGTTACATTCTACCCCCCATAAAATGAATTTCGCCCTCGAAATTCGTCACTTTGTAACAAACAGATGAGGATACCTTTCCATCATCAAATCCTCAAGCTCCCATGTAGCTTCTTATAATTGGTGGTTCCTCCATAAAACTTTCACCAATCGAGTGGTCTTGTTTCGTATGACTTTTTCACTACGATCTAGAATCTCTATCGGTTGTTCTTCATAAGAAAGATCTTGCTCCAGCGGTACAACTTCTGAGATGAGTACATGTGAAGGATCAAGTATGTACTTTCTCAGGAGAGATACATGGAACACATCGTTAACTTGAGAGAGATTCGGTGGAAGCGCCAATCGGTAAGCTACCTTCCCAACACGATCCAGTATTTCGAAAGGACCGATATATCTAGGGCTCAACTTCCCCTTCTTTCCAAATCTCATAACCCTCTTCCAGGGAGATATTCGTAAGAACACTTTATCACCCACTTCAAACTCTAGGCCGTTTCTTCGGTTGTCGGCATAACTTTTCTATCGACTTGGAGTTGCTCTCATGTATTGTTGAATAGATCTGACCTTTTCTGCCATTTCATCAATGAGATCAGGTCCTAATAGCTTTCTTTCCCCAACTTCATCCCAACAAGTTCGAGTCCTGCATTTCTTTCCACAGAGAGCTTCATAAGGAGCCATCTGAATACTGGAGTCAAAGCTATTATTATAAGAAAATTCCACCAAAGGTAGGTGTTGATCCCAACCACCTTTGAAATCTATAGAGCAAGCTCTCAACATATCTTCTAGAGTTTGAATTGTTCTCTCCGACTAACCGTCTGTCTGAGGATGATAAGCAGTGCTGAAACTTAACTCTGTATCCAGAGTATGCTGAAGACTTCTCCAGAACATTGAGGTAAACCTCGGATCCCGATCAGATATAATAGAAAGTGGTACTCCATGCAATCTTACCACTTCCTTTACATATATCCCGGAAAGCTGATCCAGAGAGAAATCCTCTCTAATAGCAATGAAGTGTGCAGATTTTGTAAGATGATCAACTATGACCCAGATATCATTATTGCCTTTGGATGTTTTAGGAAGTCCTGTGACAAAGTCCATAGTGATGTTTTCCCATTTCCATTCGTGTATGGGTAATGGTTGTAACATCCCCTTAGACTTCTGTCTCTCAGCTTTAACTTGTTGACAAACCTAGCATCGAGAGACATATTCAACAACATCTCTTTTCATGCCATCCCACCAGAAGTACTCTTTGAGGTCCCTATACATCTTCGTGCTTCTAGGATGAATAGAGAATGAAGAACTATGAGCCTCATCCAGCATCTCCTTATTTAATCCGGGGATGGGAGGAACACAAACCCGATTCCTGAACTTTATTATCCCATCACAATCAAGGTTGAATTGAGGAACATTTCTCACCTTCTTTTGTAACATGAAATCTTCTTTCTGTGCCTCTTTATTCTTCACATGTATAGATGGTTGAACATTCATTTGAGAAAGATATGATTTTCCCCCTTCCATTATAATTTCAAGATCCATCCTTTGTAAATCCATAAATATTGGATCTTTTGTGATCCTCATCATGGATAAACTGGCATGGTCTTGTCGACTTAATGCATCTTCCACCTTGTTTGATTTCCCAATGTGGTAATGGATTGAGCAGTCGTAATCCTTAACCAGATCCAACTATTTTCTTTGGCGCATATTCAGCTCCTTTTGTGTGAAAATATACTTTAAACTTTTATGATCAGTATAAATGTCACACCTTTGTCCATAAAGATAATGCCTCCAAATCTTTAATGAAAAGATTACCGCAGCTAACTCCAAATCATGAGTTGGGTAATTTTGCTCATGTATTTTCAACTGTCGTGAGGCATAATCTATCACCATATCATTTTGAATAAGAACACACCCCAATCCCTTCTTGGATGCATCACTGTAGATCACAAACCTTTCTCCACTACAAGGCATTGTGAGCACAGGTGCATTGGATAAAGTAGTGAGCTCCGCGTAGTTGGTCGAATAGGTCATCAATGCGCGGGAGAGAATATTTTTTCTTGATAGTGATCTTGTTAAGTTCTCGATAATCAATGCAGAGTCTCATTGATCCATCTTTCTTCTTCAAAAATAGAACAGGTGCTCCCAAAGGTGATGCACTAGGGAGTATGAACCCCTTATCAAGATTCTCTTGGAGTTGCTTCATCAATTACTACAACTCAATTGGGGCTATTCTATAAGGTGTCTTTGAAATAGGAAAAGCACCTGGTACGAGTTCTATTGAAAACTCAACTTCACGATTCGGTGGAAGACCCGGTAATTCCTCCGGAAAGACATCATCAAACTACCATACAATGGGAATATTCTTAATTGTGAGTTTCTCACCAACCATTTGAGATAAATAACCTTCATATAGTGGAATCAAGACCCATAATATGGAATGAATTTCCACTGGAAGGTTATGTTCATCCTTGCATCGATAGACGATCATAGATTGATCTGGAATATGAAATGTGACTTCCCTTCTTTGGAAATTGATATGAGCTCCATGTAGAGAAATCCATTCCATGCCAAGAATCACATCAAATTCCACTATAGGAAAGATCACAAGATTTGAAGGAAGCACTTTCCCACAAACTTCAATCAGAGAAGAATTATAAAATTTTGATGCGACTGTTATGCCATTAGGGGTTGTCACAGCTAACTCAACATCTAACTGTTGAGGTAATACGGTGATATCCTTAGAAAATTCTTTAGAAATAAAGGAGTGGGTGGATCCAGAATCAAATAAAACATTTGTTACTTTAGAGTGGATGGTAAGTGTACCTTTCACCACATCGTTATCGTACTCCACATCACTGATAGAAATTGCATGTGACTTTCCTTTGTCTTTAGCCTTAACAGTTTTTTGACGTTGACCATCATCATCAACCCTTGGATTTGGCCATTGATTAGCATAATGCCCCATCTCCTTGCACTTGAAACATTGAAGTGTAGTAGGTTCATTCTGTGCATCCCTTCCTTTGTTTGCATCATTAGACATCTTCTTCCCATCATTACGGCATTCAAATGCCCGATGACCTTCCTTTACACATTTGAAACATTTACTTGTCCCTTTAAGACAACTCCATCCATGTTTCTTTCCATACTTTGAGCATAAGGGAAATCTCATCTTCTTTTCAGTGTGCTCTTTAGATTTTCCTTTGAATTCCATTTTCCTCTTCTTATCAAACCCGTATGACTGATGGGTTACTCCAATATCCATCTCAACTTTGAGAGCACATCAAACGATTTCCTCGTAGATATTGAAGTCCCTTATGGCTAAGGGCCTTCGAAGACTTGGTTTTAAGCCACTAAAGAATCGATCGATCTTACTCTTAGGTTGGATAATAATACCAGAAGCATACCTTACAAGTCTTGTAAAATTTTCTACATAGGTATCAATAGATTCATCATCCTTTTTCTTCAGTGTAAGAATCTCTTTCTCCATCTTTGTTCGGAGAATACGAGGGAAGTACTTATTGAAAAATAAGTTCTTGAACTCGTCCCATTCCATGGACTCAATTTCATCCCTTTGCCTCGTATTCTTAATAACATTCCACCATTGATAAGCATCACCTTCCAAATGATACACTGCTAAGATGACTTTATCATGCTCAGAACATTGAAGACCTGAAAAAATCTTTTCAGTAGTACTAATCCACCGTTCAGCAACTAATGGATCAGTAGACTCGCTGAATGAAGGTGGACACTGTTTCATGAAGGTTTCGACAGAATGTTGCTCCATCCTTTGCTCGTTTGGAAGTCCTGCATGATTCATAGCTTGAGAAAGTTTTGTGAGCATGGCTACAAGATTTTTCATTCCATCTCCCATAACGTTTGGTTGCTCAGGGGGACAATCATTGTATTGCCCATCACATTCCGCATTAACACAATTCCTTCGGGTTCCAGCCATTGACTAAAACCAAGAAGAATAGTGTAAGAAACACTAATTATAATAGAAAAACCACATAATCAAGAATAAAATTTCACACTTAAGATCTTATCCTAGGTTATTCATATCCATTTCTAAAACACTAAGATTGTGTTCTATGCTTAGACTTATCCTTAGGGTTCTTACTAAGGCTTTCACATCCTAGTTTCGAAAGGTTGACAATATCGTTCCTCTGATACCAACTATAAAGACCCATACTTTACATACATTGTTATTACTTTAGAATTGAAGCAGACTTATTACAACATATAACAAAACCAAGAAAGGACCGTATAGGTATAGTGTCTTTAGAAATTGGGAAACATAAACAACTGGTTCATAAAACATCTACTTTTCCTCCCATTTTTTTCCTCATATCTAGAGTCCCTTTTTGGCATATTCTACTTAATAACCATCTTCCTGACCTAGGGAAATAAAACATACAAAAGGGTGAGCTCAAATGCTTAGTAAGGGTAAACAAAAGAAATATCAATCACATCATATACATAAGTACATAACTTTTGGAAATCTTAACCTACAAAAGATATCATAAATTCATAACATGGGATAAATCATAGTAGTGAAATTTAATCCCATAATCATAACATAAAACATGAAACTTTGTGGAATACACACATAATCATAGAGAATCATTTCTTAATAGTCAAGACTAATTGCCAAGACTGTCTTAATGGACAACGTCCATTTCTGAAACGAGTTCACTCCTCATTTCAGTCCTGTTTCACTGAACTGGTATAACCTACCATTCCAGCCATGTCTATCTCATGAGATATAAAATGATTACCCAATGCATTGGAGGGAGATATAGGTCCCACCCATCTCATAATGATACAATTCTTATGTGTGTCACAAAATAAAAAATCATACATCATTGCATAACCCATGTAATAAAAATTGGAATCTTAAACATCATGCCATCATAACATAATCCATATAAGATAAAAGGGCATCATAAAAATAATTCCATCATAATCAAATAAATGTAAAAATAGGGATAGAAACAGAACCCTATATTATCTTAGATGGAAAATAATTTTGAACTACATTCTTGAGGAAACTATCCTTTCTACTTCAAAAACATTTTCCCTTTCTTAAGATATCATACAATTTTAAACTAAATGAAGTTGATTAAAAATAAACTTGATAATTTGTAAAGGAAGATTCTTGGAACTAATGTTTTCAAAATCCATTCATGTCGTATATGTTAAAAAAACATTCTTCGTACTTTTGTCGGAAAAGTCAAAAAGTACCTCGTACGAAAAATGACAAAAGATTCCTTTCATATACTTTACTAAAAACTCACCGAAGGGTAAAATTGGATTTAAAAAATTGTAGGTGGATGCAAATAATATTACATATTGAGGAAACATGGATTGGGATGATAAAATACACCCCAGTAAATACCAAAGTACAAACAATCTCGGATAAAAATGAGATTGTGATATTTCCCTTACCTTTGGTCCGATATGCTTTGTACGTGTCCGAACCTCCTGTATAATGATTCAAATAATGTTATTTACTTATTACAGAATCATACTTATTTTTACGATATCATATATGGCCATATTCTTATCTTATTATTAGTAATATTTCATTACTACTTATTATTCGGGTGTTTATTACTTTTTGTTCTTATGCGTGTTTATCGAATAAATTCTTATTCTTCTCTTTAGGTTATAGATACCTCATTTCCAGAATGGTATTAGTGTAATATATATCATATTAGTTCATTCAATTCATTTATATAATCATTATGAAATGAAGATTATGTAGAATGAGTCGCATCACATTGTGGAGATGGTATTCCATACGTACGCACAAGGGATGATATCGTTCCTATGATCTTGGAATTGTATTGGAGTGTATTTATACTATTTAAGAATAAATATCACTTTATAATAGTCATATATAGTCATTATTTACACCATTATACCCATCCAAGTAAGGTGGTGGTGTAAAATAGATTACACCACGGCGTGGAGACGGTATTCCGTACGTACGCACGCGCGGTGATTTCTTTTTCCGTAGGATGGATAGATGGTGAAATAGAGTTGGTTCATACTTATAATAAAATATCAATATATGAGTGATACTGATGTTATTACTTCATAATGAAACAAATACATAAGAAGAAGTGGAAGAAGAAATAAAGATGAAAGAATCGGTAACAGACATTACCTCTTCTTTGAAGTGCTTCATTGAGACCTTCTTTTAGGGAACTAATATTGGTCTTTGAAGAAGACTATGACCTCTAGGATGTCTCTAGGGAAGTGGAGAGGAGAAAGTGTCAGGGTTTTTACGAGCATTAAGGCTCAAAGTGGTGTGAGAAAAAGAGGGAGGAGGTGCCCTTTTATAAGGGAGGAGAGGGGCACCTTTGGAATAACAAAAAATATTAATTTATTATAAAGTCAAGTTCGTCTTTAAATAGCTCCAAATTGATTTATTTAGAGGCTATGGTGGGGATGGGGCGAAATCCTCTCATCCAATATAATTTATACAAGTTTAGGTTCCTATTTTAACCTTATCATTTAGATTTGACATTAAGTTAAATAATTTTACTTTTACCGTGTCTTCTTGTGTTCTTATACTATAAGATTATTAAACATACCATATCAAGCCAAAAGAACCCCAAGTAGTTTATTATTAATATATATAACCTTATCTAAGTCATTTGGCAGAACCTTTGATTTTTAAGAATAAAATAACAATTAATAATATAATATTTGTTTTAAAAACTATTTTATGTCAATTTTGACACTATATAGTAATTGATTTTTGTGAAAATCATAACAGAATGATAAGTTCGAAAAAAGTTAATTAAATCAATACTAAAATGTCATATTAACCTATAAAATTAGTGTAATTCATCAAATGTCTCAAATTATATTTATTTTGGTATTTATAACATCAATTATGTCAATATTTCATTAATAAGATAATTACTGCATCATCGTTGTGTCATAACTAAATTAAAGTATTTAATGTATAAAAATTACAAATCAAATACCATTATGTAGGAAATCGTTTTAGCTTTCTAATTAATATTTATAGTCGAATTTATCTTATGTATAACCCCATATTAAAAATGATTTACTTATTAGACATTGATTTTAACTTTTTTAACCCTTCTTTAAATAAATTCATAATAAATGTCCTAATCGAATCCAAGTGGGCCTAAATGGTCATATTTTATTCATAAGGTTGTTTTTGGTCTTATTACACTTGTTCAATAGAATTAGTACACGTGTTAGGGTAAAAATAATATCATTTTGACCCTAAATTACCCTATTTACTTTTAACCGTGGTAAAAAAAAGTCAAAAGTTACTATTCACCAAAAAATTATTTTCATCTCATTGAACCAAATTTTACTTACTGACATCAATCGTGTCTCTCGGATTTTTGAAATTCCACTCACAGAAGTGGTAAAATTATGTTTTATGAAAAATTTAGTTTTTAACTACCACTTAGTGGTTTCAATATTCATCAAAAATTGAAAGTTTTCAGAAAAATACCAAAATTCCACCATAGGCTAATTTCGATATTACGAATCCAATAATGAAGTCCATTTTGAAAAATAAAATTTATAAAATTTCAAAAAGTGGTTATTACTATTCATAACGGCTAGTTTTAATAATATTTTATTAGTATATCATTGTTTAGTGAAACTCAGTACTATGTACGACACAAGCTATCGAGGAAGGTCATGATTTCATGTAAAGAAAGCCAAGAAAGTGTTCTGTGTAGAAAAAGACTCCATTGATGATTTATATAACATAAAAGTCTTGGGTGTCACAACCTTCCTTTATTAAATTAATATTTTAATTAATTCCATTTACTTTAGAAAACATTACCCTTAGAAATGAAATGATAAGGAACACCCAAATGGTAGCTCAAATGCGCCAATACACTAAAACGTAAATTGTGGAAAACATCATACATGTGTAATTACAATCCCAAACTAGTTCAAGAACTTAGATGGTACCTTGGTTAATTAATCATTTAAGAAGGGAATGTTAGTTTATCTAATTTCATAATGGTCCATGCTCTAAATATTACATATTGAAAATGCAATGTCAAGGAATAATAAATTTTAATACAATATGTCAATCATGCATAAAGCTCTAAACACAAATTTTTAACTTAAAGACAGCGCACCTCCATCGGAGGGGTTTTATTACAATTTTTTTTCTCTTATCACAAAAATAATTTATTTGATTTATAATTTAACACATTAGACATGTTAAATTCACATTTAAGATGAATTTATTCTAAACACGTCCCTACAAAAATTAAAATCTAAAAAAAGTTCAGCAAGAAGTTTATTAAATCATTTATAAAACATGAGGACTTAGAAAGGGACCCTACCTCGGAGTGGATCCAAACAGAAAATTAAGTTCTTGGAACTTCCTAACTAAATTATACTGCTCCCCCACTGGGTATATACACCTTCAGAAACATTTAAGGACACCAAAACCTAATTCACATGCCCTGATTCCATGAAAATGTGCGAGGGGATCCTTAAGTATATTCTTATATACATATACCTGTCACCACTCACTTAAACATGAATATATATATATATATACATGGGTAAACCTAGCACCTTAAGTGTATAATCACTTCCATTGATTATTAAAAACATAACAGGAGAATCCATATATGTATATTTACTTACCCATGCACACACAAATGAATCTCCCTTGACCCAGTGACCTAAAAACAATATGTAGTGACCAACACACTACAAGATAAATACAATGACTCATAAACCTAAAACTACCCAAATATAAACTAAGAAACAAATGTTAATAGAGGAAACCCCTACCATAAATCAATGGCAGAAAACCAAGACAGCCTGAACCACTTCACCTTCGGCAATGGTTGTTGGAACACACAAGAAGGGGTCCCAATAGACCCTTCACACCACCTTAGATCAAATGAAAACTGAAAAAACCTTAGTACCAAACCATAGGGTTTCATCCGAGCTAGTTAGGGTGATAGGGAGACCGAATATCAGCCAAAACAGAGAGGAAGGGGGAGATAAATGCTTACCATGAAGGATCATGTGAAGAATTAGTGGAAAACCAGCCAAAAAATAGAGACTATAGGAGGCACCAGGGAGTGGTTGTCTCATGTCAATGGGGAGAACCCCTTTGGGGTATCACATAGTTCTATAGAGAGAGGGGGAAGGAGTGTGTTATTTTTATTTTAAATTTATATTTTTTTAAATGAAATGATTTCATTAAACAGACCAGTCAGCACGGTTTGACCCGCACTGTTTGGCAAACCGTGCACCAACCACATGACACCCTCTATTAAGAAAATATACTTCCAAATGATAGGAACCAATTTTAGAAAATCATGCAAAACCAATGTGAAATTCTTATGACACGTTTAACCAAACTGCATGTTTACCTGTAGTGGGACACATAGTTTCAGGAAAACCGTGCACCCTCTGCAGTTTTCCAAAAATTTGATTTCTGGGTACAGCACTCTCGAAACTCCCTGAGCCACCAGAGTGACTTAAATAACATTCACCTGAGTCCAAAAACATCAGTTAATAGTGTTATAACTCTCATAATCCCATTTGAAGGGCCAATTTTAAAAACAACCCATTTAGTAATTAAAAATGTTCAATAACATTCATATTTTTGTCCATTTCAAAAACACGGGACTGTACAGAATCATTTGACATTTCAGATGTCTAAATGTTTTAAAATGATTATATATATATTGAAATTGAGATCTAGTAAATCAAAATATTTTCTATTGAGTTAAAAAACTATAAGAGTAATTTTCATATGAAATTTCAAAATCACTTTCACCTAATTTGGTAATGTTTTTTTCAATACATTGATAAATAAGATAATTTTAGTAATAGTGGAGTTATAAAAACTGATGGTACCTTCACTAATTATTTTTCCACAAGATTTATCACCATTTTAAATAATTCCTCCTTTTAGTTTATCAATTTTATTGAATTTGGAGAGGTTGCCACATGCATTTATTGAGAAACAATTATCTAAGTACCATACTACTTCTTGTGATTTTATTTCAGCACACTTTTCCTATAAAATTAAATAGAAAAATGTTTAAGTTATTAAAAAAACATGGATATTCTAATGATATCCAAAAGTGATTTTTGTACCTATATATTTTTAGTATGATATTTTATTTTAGAAATACTGGATGAAATATTGATTGATTTCAGTCTCTATTATAATTCATTATTTCAATCACATACATACATTAGAAATCAAATTATTTTAAAATAAACTAAAAAATTCACTTATAACCATCATTTAATAAATATGATTTTGGATTTATTTTTTGTGGTACATGAATGATTTGAGAAACCATGAAAAATCTATTCTTTTCCAAATCATTAAGAGCCCAAAATTTTATTTAGATTATCTTCACCTAGGGTGAATTAGAAAAAAAATCTTTTGATTTGTTTGATATTATATTCATGTTTATTAAGATCAGTTTGATTCAAAAATTTCATGGATAATTCATATTTTTTAGTTTAATGAATGTTCCCTAAGATTTTCAGGTCGATATTTTTCAATAAGAACTTTCATCTTTTTTCTTGTCATTTTATTTTAATAATGATGAAACATTATTAAAACTATTTTAGATTTGATCACAAGTTTATTTATGGTATTTATAATTAATGGTACTTTGGGATAAAGAGAAATAAAATGAATGACAAGAGTTTTAAGAAGAATTGGAAAAAGAGGAAATGGGTAGAGGGGAACTAATATCGATGTATTCATCAACATGAGCCATCAGGAAATTTTCACTTGAGTAACATGAATAGGTCTAGGAAGTTAGGCTCATTGAATCATTGATCGAACACTATTTTTTCAAATTGAGATAATTTTTACCTTTTTTATTTTCTCTAATATACTTTTTTAGATAGGGAATTATAGATTAATGTGGACCTTTTTCTTGCATTCATAGCATGCCATTTTGGTTCCACTTTGTGATATAAATTATTGGTTCAATTGAAAGCTTTATTTTTCATGAATAATTTTTTCATAATCTTTTAATGTTCAAAAAATTCTTGAACTTCACCTTCAGATGAGTTGTCAAAGGTAGCTTTCTAGGTGATTGTTTTCTTTACAACTATTTATTCATTGGCCTCCCTCTCATCCAATATCATTAGATTTATTTCATACATTTTTAGAGATTTTATAATTTCTTACACCACCAGTTGTTTTACATCCTTAACTTCTTTAATAATGGTGAATCTGGGTGCCTACTTTCTTAGTAGGACCTAGAATAAATTCTAATAAATATTTCTATAGATAAATCATCCCCAAGAGACTTACAACCATTAAATATATCATAAATACATGTAAAAATACTATTAATGGATAATGTTGGATGAATATAAAATAATATAAAATAATTTCTCTATGAGTATAATATAGCATGCTAAAATTAAATTCTTTCCTTAATGAGTGGATTCTAGAAATTTTTATATTTTAGGGGAAGATTTACATGTTCAAACAGGATTAAAATCATTTTGGTTACGACTACAATATAAGGAGTTCATGGATTTTTCTTAAGAAAAAATATTTAATATCATTTAGAGAACACCTATTGAATCATTCATTATTAAAATTATAGTCATGCAAAACTATTCTCCATAAATAACTTTTTCTACTAAGAAAATTTTATATAATGTTTTTCAAATAAGAATAATCCATATCATCTAAAGAGGGATCATGTGAATAAGAGTTCAATGCCATTATAAAAAAATCGAAATTTTAAATTTATTAATTTTAAAAAAAGTTAAAAATAATATATTAACACAATTTTGAAAAAATTTAAAAAAAATCATCTTTGAAAAAAGGATATTTGTGATATAAACATAAAAAACCATTTGATACAAATTTTTGATTAGAGAGGACGAAAATAGGTTGTGGGGGAGGGGTGATTTACCATTAAAAAACTAAAGGAAAATTTAAAAATAAATGATACAAATAAGATAAAGAGATAAATCATAAATTTTATAGTGATATATATAATAAAGAGATAGATTAATAATGTTACTAAACAATAAATTGGTAAATTAAACAAATAAATAAATTGATAAATTCTATAAAGTGAAAAACTAGTAAATTTTATATATATAATAAAGTAAATTAAAACACTAATAAAGAAATTATACATAGTGGAAATAGTTGTATCAAATAAATGTGATTAAATAATTTCTGATTGAATGATGAAAAACATAAATCAAAGTAGAAACAAAACATGGTTTGATAAATGATATAGATAATAGCTCATTGTGAGCCCCTACATCTACTCTTATCATGTTAAGAGGTTTTCTATAGTACTCCCTTGATCTTAGAAGTGATAAAGAAACCCATATCTCATAATTAATGTAGATAGTATGTTCTTTAAATTTATCAGTATCCAGTTAACACACCCCTCAATTATTTGTTCATGATATCCCATTGTAGATGGGAATGAGAAGAATGCAATTTTGTTTGGTGAAAACCCATTATAAAGTCACTCCAAAAATTTGTAATATATATTTTCATAATTGAGGTGAGTGATATAGAGTCAATTAGAGATGATGGAAATTAAGATTGTAGAATAATTGATATTGGATATTTTAGAGATCATTTATACTACATGAGATTAAACATTTGAATTAATTTGATCTGATTGAATAGATGATTCACAAATTAATTGAGGAGATCCAAAAAACCCTAGGTCTCTATTTTAGGTTGGATAAAAGGTTTATATGACTAGGGTAAAGATAAACCATTAATGACCTAATTCAATGATTTTAAGACCTTTTATAAATGCACTTAGATTGAAATGGATTAAGGTCATCGGGTAGTTGGGATATTTTTCCTACTAGTCATTGAGACACATGGGGATTCACTTGTTCTATCTACTTCCAATGGTTTGCTATTGGACTTCTTCTTTACCAGGAGGTTCTGTAAACCAAAATTTTCTATTCAGTGCTTTCTTTACTTTCACAAACACCACCAATGGACTCCCATGATGAATTCAATGTCCTTTGATAGATCATTCAAAATTCATTAATTAATTAATGGAATACATTAAGAATTCATTGTGAAACATTAATTACATCATAGATATTCAATATTCTATTGATTATAATTTAATATCATCATTTATTCAAATAATTACATGAATTAAAGATGATAAGGTGAGATTGAAACTCAGTAAAATCAAAATATTAGATACATAAATGAATATATTTTATCAAGAAAACACCATGAGAGAGAATTTTATAAAATTACATACATTACATGAATAAAAAATTTTCTATATCAAACCAAATCATTTATAACGCACATGTGGATAATTAAAAAAAAAAATCATAGTAAATTTTATCCTCGAATCCTAATTGGCCTCTAACTGGCCTTGATATCACACATGCCCCGTGACTGATCAATACATGAATGAAAGCTTCAAAATGAAATGTCATATGACTGAATATAAATATGATTATTATGACACCACCCACATTTATTCATACCAAACTTTTAGTAACAAAACCATATTCATGCAATTTTGAACTACAATAATAAGATAGGGTGTTTTAGATATATTTTATGAAGAAGTAATATCAATTGAATTAATATTTAAGGAAAATTCTTCTTTATTTTTATTAAATAAACAATCACATTAAATATGTTTTATAAACCAAAAAAATTTTGAACCCAAAACACTAATTTTGAAGTGTTTTTAAAAACCCAGTTTAGATCCTTTATTTGAAAAATGTTTTCTAATCCACTATGAAATTCATTTTTAAGAAAAAATTATAAGCATAATGAAAAGGGAACAATATAAATAATGCAACACAAGTTAATGAGAAATAAAGAATGTAAGCTATAAAAAGGAGCTTCAATCGAGTCCAAGAGGGAAGAAAAATGAATCACAAAATGAAAATATCTTTTATCAACTACTAATAAAAGTGTAAGTGTTATAGGATAATAAACTAAGATCCTAGGTAATGAAATCTTAAAACGATGATATGAATTTTAGGTTAACCTCAAAGTACCTATCCATCCTAGTAGTCATGTTTAACTATAAAGGCCCTTATCACCTCAACCTGTGAGCATTAAACTACCCTAAGAAACCATCTGGCTACCTCAACAACCTAGTCACTCTCTAACTAGAAACACGAGATAAACTAGAACTTTCACTCATACACAAATATACATAGTGAACTTACATTACAATGAACAACATCTATGTAGACAAGGAGATTTAAAATAATAAAAAGAAATGAATGACTAGGAACAAGAAATATTTTAAATCTCTAATAACCAAAAACACCATAAATAAGATGGAAAACCCCAACAGGAATAATGAGGGATGCACATACTAATTCCTTTTGAAAACTATTAAAAGAAACAACTATGAATTTCCATTAATCACCCTGGGATTTACAGTCTCTTTATCACAATTTGAAATCAATTTTAAAATTTTAAAATTCTAGGAATAAAAATTACAAATTCATAAAACATCTCAAACTAATATAAAATATTGTTAAATGAACAACACAATGATACAATGTCTATCAAAACCAGGGAAGGGATTGTTGATGAAAACGACCTTATAGGAATAAAATTTTAACCTGAGGGAACTGGAATTTTTCTCTTGACCTTACAAAACCTATCCACTATTAATGAATAACACCTTAGAGACCCCCCCAAATGAAACATTTATATCTAACATAAAATGGAGAAAAAAATATTTATGAAAATTGGTCTAGAAATATTACAAAGTGAATAATTTTCATGCTTATGTGAGTAGTCCATTCAATAAGTGTTTTAGCAACATGAGAACTAGATTTCAGAGCATTGAATCCTTGATAAAAATATTAAATTTATACTTAGGGGGATTACAATGACTTGATATGGATTAACTATTGTTTCTTTGTACTCATATAAAAAGATATTATCAAATAAAATGTTCACAGAAAAATAAAATAAGTGATAGTTGGAAATGTGGGTTGATTGTTTTGGGGAGTTTAATGCTGAATGAAGATGGGGATGATGATATATCAAAATTTCATATAGAAAGTATCAAGGAAGAATAAAAAGGACTAGTGGAGCAAGGGTCATAATCATGATATATAAATTAATCCTCCACATGTTACTGTATTAATTAAATTAATATATATACTTTTTTTTACAATCATGGAAGTAGAGTTTAATCCTGGAGTGAAATTGGTCCCCAGTAAACTTGAGGGAAATTTATTATTAAATTATGAGGGACTGATGAACACCTAATTTCTATATATTACCTTATGATTTTATAATTTTTATATTTACTTTCTATTAATTCATAATATATAGAATTACAGTTTTTTTATCTTTTTTGGGTTTTTAATTCATTTAAAACATGATTATTTTTTATTATTTATAATTTAATTTATTATTTAAATGTTAATTTGGATTAATCCTATACAATGTTTGTTTTTTTTCTAATTTTTAGGTATTTTTTGGATGTAATAAACTATTTTAAAGTAACTTTCATGGATGTAGGAAAGAATTTTGAAGATACATGATCCAAAAGATCAGGGAATTTTTAAAAAATTAAATACCCATATGGATGGGTTAACCCATATATAAGATTCTTTATCTGATTCATAATGGTAATACACTTTATCACTAAAAATAATTTAAAATTTTGGAAAGAGTAATATGTAAGAGTCACCATAATGATATGGGAATATAACCTCTATAGGCCAAGTAATATATAAATTTCATGCCTTTTTCATAGAGTAAGAATGAACCATAAGAAAATGTAAATTCCTTTATCACTAGAGGGGTCCATTCCCATATATAAAAGTAATTGGGTGACACATGAAGGTAACCCCATAACCAGAGTGATACATAATGGTGAATAATTTTCCATATGATAAAAACAAACCATGAATTTTTGTTCCTAGAGAGGCATAATATTCATTTCTAATTCTAAAAAAATATGAAATGGTCCTAAAAATTTCTATGGGGATGAAATTTGGGATTCATAATGGTTGTTTTGAGCAATGAAATAAATACATGTATGTTGAACCACTAGTAGAAATAGTGGATTAAACTTTGATGCTATAATGTTGGGTTTTTATAAACTGATGAAAAATATATTGGTAAAAAGCATTTTTTATCTGTTTTAGTGTAAATAGATGCAAAAATATATTTATGATGAGTTTTTGGCATCAATTTTATAAAATAACTACACAAAAAACTCTAGCATATAGATTTATGGCATCAGTTTTTGTTAAAAATGGACACCATAAAAAAATAATTTTTGTCCTTGCTTTTTGTGAAAATGGATGGCAAATTTTTTTTTAAAAAATTTATATCAGTTTATGTAAAAAACAATGCTCAAAACCTTTAAAAAAACACAGGATTTCGATACCCTCATTTTTTGGATTTGTGAAGAATGTTTCTCAACTCGGGATGACCCGATGACCCTCAACAACAATTGTTGTTTCCTTTCTTCAATTTTTATCATCATTCCATGACTTTGAATCTTTAATTCTTCATTATATATTATTTTTTCACCATCCACCAAATTATTTCTCTTAAAAATCCATTTTTTGGCTGAACAAAAAGAAAAATTTAATTTTATTTCTTTTTTCCTTTTTTATTGTTCATTTCTACAAAAACTTTTGTTACATCAAACAATTTTTATTCATCTAATGAATTTGTTGGAGAATCATCAAATTAAGGGTCCATTTTCATTATTGAAATTTTAATTTTGTATGTGTTTTGTTAATTGGAAGTTATGTTATTTATCATTTAGTTATATTTTAGAGTTATTGTTTCAATTATATTTATGTAGTTTATTTTTTTTGTAAATGTTACTGTTAAAGATTGTTTATTTTGAATTTTTTTTACTTGATGGAATTATTAAATGGTTTTGATGATTTTATTCAATTATCAATGATATATGGTGTCATCTTTCATCAATATAATATACATCACATTTAATTAATCCTTATTTTCCAACCACTAAATTAATACAATCTTTAATACCTTTTGACACACGTGACCCTAAACTAATGTAACAACAATTTAAAATGAAATAATACATGTTTGATGATTAAAAATAATTAAATTAAAATATAAATAATATATATATATTATTAAAATAATAAATTTACATTTTTTTTAATTTTCAGAAGATATATAATTTCTATTACAATAGGATTTTTTTAAAAACAAATATGATACCATTTTGTGTAATTGAACTTAATAAATTAAATTGACCACTTTGAAATGATTGATACAATATATGATATTTACACATATGAACTTGTATTTTTTAATCAACAAATTTTTATATTCATTTGAAATAATATTAGAAATAAATAAATATTCAAATGGTCATATTTCAATAAAAATGATTTTACATTATATATAATAAATCATTTTAAAAATATAATTGTATAAATATAATTTTCAAAAATTAAATTCAATTATTGACTTATATTTTCAATATTATCATATTAGGACTTTTGGGATCTTTTTAGAAAATTATTTTTGTGTAAATAATTATTAATACTATTTTTACAAAAAAAGAGGTTTTTATAACAGAGGGGGTCTAAGTAGTTACCATGTGGTGGCGATACCCTCTATATTAGAATGTTATTTAATAAAATAAGTAATCATTTTACATAAAAAAACACAATCATTAGGGTATGAAATTAAACAAACCTCATAAAATTATAATATGTGGTGTGGAAAACTTACATATAGTGAAAAAAATCATGATTTTCTACTAGAAATATCACATATATATAAATAAATAAAATGAAATAAATTAAAACCATGCAAAAGATTTTTTTTGACATCATTATTTTCTACTGGAAATTTATACTGGGGGTATTACTTGTGTTTTCCATTAGATTACCATGACACACATCACACAAAATAATTTCCTTTAGTAGAGTTGTTTTTAATTTATTCTTAATATTTGTTGATGTTTTATATAAGATTAAAAATCATTTTTATTAAATGTGTTTAGGTTTTAAATTTATATTATATATATATATTTTAAAATTTCCATAATTTTTTTTATATTTACCAATTATATTGTGATATCAGGTATTGAATGGATTATAATTGTATAAATTTAGAAAGAACCACTGGTATGTATAAAAAAGAAATTGATGATTTCTTGTGATTTTATAAAAGAAATATTCAAAACATAAATTTGATTTTATGTACATGTCTGAATTGTTTGAATATGATAAAGTTAAACTCCAATGAAATCAAGGATCATATCATTTTCTATGATTTTAGTCATAATTAGACATGTTGGATCTTCCATGGTGAATGAACTGAAAATTTAACATCTAATGTTGATGAAACAATTCATAATGAGGTAGAGGATTGTATTGAAGAATTAATTCATTATTAAGGTGTTTAAACCTGTTGACGCTCCTTTCTTTCACAAAGTCTAATGACTAAAAAAGGGAAATAACTTAGTTCAAAGTGATTCATCCTTTGAAGAAACATAAAAAATCGACAAAGGCATAAAGAATGATTTCCTCCCACTTGGGTCATGCAAGTTTTATCATGGTCATGCAAGTATACTTGCGCGCCGCATAGTGGTCGTGTAGGTGACTTGTGCGCCCTATTTGATTCTCTCCCAGGGTCTTCAGATTCCTATATATACCCCTTGTGGGCCCTCAATTTGGAGGAAAGAAAAATTCCAAAACTCATATTCGAGCTCCCGGTGCCCAAGGCTCTTCTGAATGTCTTCCGAACACTTCTATGGTAATTTCTAACCAATAATGGAAGCTCTAAACAGGGGAAACAAGGCCTAAGTGTTAAAACTCATCAACACTTGCGCACCTAAGTGGCTAGACCTTAAGGGAAATGTCCACACTTGCGCTCCACCTTATCCCTTCAATAACACTTGTGCACCACTCTTTTGTAAGCCTTTAGGGATAATACTAAGGGCTTGAGCCAAGTATCGCCCAAGTATTACCCTATGGGTTGACCGTCGCGCAATTACCCAAGTGTCTTGCATGTATACTTGCACGACTAGGACTCATGCGCCTCTCTCATTTTGGGTGCCCCACCTACCTATTCACTTTCTTTCTTCAAATACACCTCTCCTCTTCAAAATTTAGCCTTTAGAATCCTCCTTAAAGCCATTTATGGCATGGTTTATTTTTTGGCATCCTTATCTGAAAGGAATTCTATGGAACATTTTCTAAAACCTAGTTATTTATATATCTGTAAGTCACTAAGGTTAGTGATTTCATTCATTCAACCTCATCCTTTAAATATGAGAGGATCTTTAATACGGGCCTCCTTCTCAGGAGTAAGTCCCAATCTCAAAATCTTAAATTTGGGAATCCTCTTTAGGATTAAGCCCCAAGTCAAGTAACCTAGGCCTCCTTTTCAGGAGTAATCCCCAGTCTTCATGTCCCCTTAATTATGGGCATCCTCCTCAGGAGTAAGCGCCAACCATAATTATTTTAATATGGAAATTATCCTTAGGATTAAGAACCATGTCCCCAAAATCCAAACCTGGGATTCCTTTTCCGGAGTAAGCCCCAGTCCTTATTCCCGTTAATCTGGGCCTCTTCTTTAAGAGTAATCCCCAGTCATAATTTCTCTTAACCACTCTTAAATTTTGTCAATTTGGGCTTCCTTCTCAGGAATAAAACCCAATCACAAGTCCCCTCCTAATTTGGGAATCATCTTCAGGAATAAGCTCCAAGTTAGAGTATCCAAATCTCCATAAAGCACATATACCTTTATGGACCATGATCATGGGTTTCTTCCCTGGTGTAAATCCTAATCATCATCTATCTGGGAAGTAATACATACATAATCCCCACATCATTTCTTATAATTGAATCTTTCATGGCACAATTGTCTGGTTTTACCAATACCTCTTGTTTCTCACACCGAGCATGAATCACGTGAGCTTAGAGTATAAAAGTAATTATGACATCCTTATTTAAGCAATAAATCATGCATAAACCTCATATTTCTTTACTCAAACTGCTTGGGTTCTGATTTATTTTCAAAAAACAATGGATACGTAGGTATCCCATCCGCGGGTACGATCCCAACTTTGAAATAATCTATGTCCTTATGAATGACAATAAACTTTAAGTGCCCCATTGAGTGGCTTTAAAACTAGTATGATTATCATAATGACCAAGAGATTTCTAATGTGTCGAAGGATACAATTGACTAAGAATCTCTAACAAATACAGATGATTCTATATCGATGAAGAACCTAAAATACATATAAAATAATCTCTAAATTTCATTCATACTAATTATCGATTGTCAGATCTAAAGGAAGGCTCATTTTCATACATGGTAATTTAATAAGGATTTATGAACATAACTTAAATATATAAAGAGAGTCCCAGAGTAGACAATAATTCCACTAAAAAAGGTGTGATGAGTCCGACCTCCCATACTCTCGACCAATGCAAATTATTAAGCCTCATCGGTTGAAAACTAATGATCACCTACCTTTGGAAAGTAGGTCCAAATGCATATGGAATCATTGGATGTTTCAGGTTCTATTAACAAACCCATTAGAAACCGATTGGAATGTTTGAACCTTAAATAAATGAGGTCATCCCCATTTTCAGAGGATACAAAAAATGGTGAACCCGAAGTGAATCCTTAACCAAGTTAAAATTATGTTTTACTTATTTTGTTAGGCCCCTATTTAAACTCAATGAGATGGCCAACAGAACAATCAATAACATATATGCTCATCCAAAAGATTTAGTTGACGAACATATCTTGATTATGTCTGTTATATCAAACATGAACTCTTTTCCAAGATCTTCTGTGTTACAGAAATGGCTTCTCTTAAGTTCACACCTTTGAATGCCTCTGCTGCTACTCTTGCTGGATCGTCGTCTGCTATAAGGATGACATCACCTACTCATCGTCTTCAATGCTGGGTATCAAATGAACTAGTTAAGGAATACCCTCAAAATTGTACCACTCTGACTCTGGAGGCAGCTCGACAAGCCCTCATAGTCAATAATTCACCCTGGTCATCCGGACAATGACGACCAGCGATCAAGAAGGAGGCGGTGTCAACCACCGTCTCCAACCGTTTCAGGTCATTATCCCTGGAACGTAACAACCATTACCTCCCATATTCTAAGGAGGTGAATTAGAAGGTCACTCAAGGCCTTAATTCAAGGAAACATGGGTCCTTCCCAAGGGCTCCCACCAATAATCACCACCAGATTCGTGCGATAGTGCACCCTTAATATGATTAAGGTGTCATCTCCAAGAGTTCGGCTCAAGATCCTCAATCCTGAGCAGGAAAGACGAACCACCAGAGGTGATAACCAGTTAACAGTGAGAAGGTTCTTATCTGTTATGTTTGTGGAGAAGTCCACCAACCTAACTTGGTGACAAGCAACAAGCGAGCACACACACTCGTCCATTTTAATTTTTCTATCCAGTAGACTCGTCTGGAAACAACACGCCAATCCCACCAGGCAATTCTGGCAGAGTACTATAGATAGGAACATACACCCGTTTATAAGTCATCAGCTAGTCAGCAGGCTCGTCTGACAACATACGATGATGCCCGCCAACCCAATGTGTTGACAACTCGTAAACAAACACATACACCTGATTACACTCATCAATCCTGCCAGTATCCTCATCTGTCATTATTGAAGGAATGTCGTCAAACACGTTCCACAGAGTGCAATCAGAAGGCCCATACACCTACTGGTATTGATCAAGACTACCAACAGTCTTATTTGGTAGCACCCAGAGAAGTCAATTGGTAATCCCCAATGACAAAAAGTAGGCAGACTCAACTCTCTACCCCCACACATAAGTACTGTCAGAACTCACTGACAGGAAAACGAGGACAGGAGCAGGAACACACACCTACTCCAAGCACGGAATGGATGTATATTCTCATTCCAGCAGCTAAAGTCACCAAGCATATTCTGTCAATGGTGAATGAGCAGAAGCAAATCCTTTCTCATATTCTGGATGCCTGCTAGGATATTATATCAACTTCAGCAGCATCATAGGGAAAGAAATGCAAATCAATCCCTACCAGTGGAGTGACACATCAACAGTTCACTCCAGAATAGACACACACCTCTATTCTAGTCCAAGAGGGTTTTGGGGAATACTCCCCCATTTCATACGGACAACCAAGTTATGCACATACACCTGATTTGAGTGGATATAATCAGCCTAACCTTATCCTTTCTCCTGATCAAGAACATACACCTTCCCATAATGTCCACTTTCATCAACAAGTGGTTTCTAAAGTGAGTAAGAAGGCGTCTAAGAAGATGAAATTCCCAACACAGTGAAGAAATCAAGAGCCAATTTGTAACAAGGCCTTGCTTGATGCTGGAGTTCTTGATGCACTCAGACAATTATCTATTGCAACTCAACATTCTACTCTCTCAGTTTCCAATATTGGGAAAATTAATTCTGATGGTCTGCATCAAAAACTTCCTCATGAAGGCTTGCTTTATGACAGTTCGATCGATCTTGAAGTATCATCTTCAAATGAGAGCCACTATAACCCTCTCTGTTCCCAGAAGACTAAGGAGAAAAAGGTTTCATCTTTTGCTGTAACCCACCATGGTGGTCCTCCCCATGATGATAAATCTAGTTGTGAATGTCCTCTCCATAGTAATAATTCACGTTTCCTGGAAAATGCTTCAATGGACAATGTAGTGATCAGAAATCCTTCTTATATTTAGGCACTTTCAAATGTAAATCCATTCATGTATGATGCTTTATCTTTAGCCGGTGAAATAATTTCTCAACTAGAAGATAGCCTGGGGTGTAGGTCATTCTCTGAACCACCCCTGAGTCATGCATATTTTAGTTTGATAAGTGAATTCTCTACCTATTTTATTGAATCTGATGAAGAAACAAAGTAGCACCAACTTTGGTCTAAATAGGTAGAAGAATCTTCATAAAATGATAAGGATGAAGTATTGAATATGAGAAAACAACTGGTGAAAGGTGAAGTGCCAGTTATGTTTTTGCCTTTGGCTGACTCTCAGTATGACATTCCAAAGATGTTGACAGAAGATGGAATTCATGATATTCGTCTCAACATATAAAAAACCATTTTTTAGTTGAAAAAAATATTATCTTATGATGAAACTGAAAATCATGTCAAGATAATAGAAGGGTTACAATGCCAAATTGATTTGGCATCTCTCTCAGTTTCTCGATATCTGAAGGCTGAAAAGCAGTAGAGAGCCATTCAGCATTCGTTCCTTGGCGCATTAGGAAGATTGTGCCAGTTAATTTCCAATGCCCCATCTGGTATTTATATCAAGGGATGGGGTTTCCATGGAGCACTACATTTCACTGTACTCTCCAGTCAGCAAATCCCGCCGAAAATGGTTTCATGCAATGTTATTGCCCACGACCGGTCACAACCAATTGGTTTTGTTTGTAATCGAAGTCTTTCTCAAGAACATTCCCTAACTAGTTATTCTAAAAAATTAGGAATATAGAGAACAAGTTTTTGAATTAATCTTGCATTAGGAAAATGAGAATATCGAACATGCTTCTCATTTGGAGCGTGCACATCATCATGTGAAAAAAGTGTCAGAAATCATCCAACGGTCTTTTGAGCCGGGTGATAAGAGTTGATGCTGGTTAATGCATCCAGCCAATTTCCAGACTAAATTATCTAAGATCAGGAGATATTTTAAGAAGGTATCAGATATATCAACTCAAGAACCACTCCAACTTTCCAGAATGGGGACTCTTTTAACACAACTCTCAGAATCAACATATAAGATTTGAGGAGTTGAGCAGGAACAGCAGGAAATGACCCAGTCCACCAGAATGGGGACCTTTTCAAATCCACAATCTCTTCTTGAGAGAAATTAAGTCTTCTCTCGATTATGGAAGAAGCCCCAAGAGGAATGAAGAGACTAATTATCAAGATATTCCCTCCAAATTACAGTTCGTCAAGAAGTTCTTGAGGGATCAAATCAGCAAAAGGCAGTGTCTCAACAAGGACATGGAAGAAGACAATATCACAGAAATGCTGATAAAAGGGATGCAATGGATTATGCATCAATTAATGTCATCAATTCTGTTTTTTCTAATTCCCCAGATAAGGCTCACTCAGAGTGATCAGAAAATACATTCATTCTCAAGAAGTTGTACACACAGACACAAATGAAGAAGGTGTGCATACAAGAAATCAAAGGCTTACCCAGAATCTGGGTATTCCTTCAAATAACCAACTTCTCCCTCTTTAAAATGTATCCAACAACGAAAAGGGTAGAATCAGGTTACATACCCTTCCTCTAGAGAAGTCCATTCACTCTCACTAGAGTATAGATTCGCACAACAAGAGGAAGAGATAAAGGAATTAAGGAGGTTGAATGCAGAACAAATTCAATGTAGTCTTCCTCCTAAGCATGATGGATTCAGTCATCCAAGGAAATTTGTTGTGGAAACTGAGATGGATCAAGAATATCCTCCTCTATCAATACACCATCACAGTTCTAATCCTATGGGTTAGGTGCAACAAAAACTAGTGGTGTTATCATCAGTTGTAGTACCAGTCGCCACACCTATCCATGATCTAGTTATTGCAGTTGCATAGGTCCAAGCTCAACCGGATGTTTCTCAAAAGTTAATGACTACCATTGAGTCATTAACAGATCGGTTGGAAGCTATGGAAGGAAATCTTGCACCCATTCAACCAGATAAGAGAGCATACATTGAATGGGTAGATGCAATTCCTCCCCCAAAAAATTTTGCAAGTACCACATTCCCAATCTTTAATGGTTTGGGAGACCCAGAGAAACACTTAACACATTTTGTTTCTCATTTCCATCCTATGATGAGAACCCCTTAGCAAAAAGAAGCAGTTAAGCTCAGGTGTTTTGTATAGTCATTACAAGGGCCTACTTTTGTATTGTATACAAGCTTGCAATCCCAGTCAATTACCGGGTGGGAGGATCTTCGTCAACAATTCCTTCTTCAATTCATCTCAATGTTGCCAAAGACAACAGTTTTTTATCTTAAAAATTGTATGAAAAGGGAGAATTAAAGGATTTCAGATTTCATTGCCTGGTTGAAGGGATTAATATATTTCGTGAGATTAGCACTCCATCAAGAAGAGTTGTTTCTAATTTGTGTGGCAAATCTTCGTGATAAATTATTCACACCGTTTATCCCTTTGAAATACACAGGAGGGTTTTGAGACCTTAATTCAATCACTCAGCAGATAGAAGACTCTCTTATGAAGACTAAGGATAAAACTCATGTAATTCCATCAGGTCCAGAAAAGAGAATGAGTAAAGCAGAAACTGCTATAGTTACACTTAAACAAGCACCTGTACTACTTTTACCTCAAAACCTTCATTTTCTTGAAGGATTCCACCTCTTGAGCATCAACAACAGTGGCCGTTTCGTCAAGATAATCAAAGAGATCAAAGAAAAAAACATTTTAAAGATATGAAGAGAAATGTTTACTCTTTCTGAAATGAACATGTTTCTGGTTACTTCATTTCGACTCTGGAAAGTAATTTGGTTCAATTACCAAGGCCCAAGAGGCTGAACAAGGAAGGAGATGAAGACCGTCCCAACTATTTCCCATTTAATCAGATGTTGGGGCATCCCATTCAGGAGTGTTTTGTCTTCAAATACATCCTTCAAAAAATGGTGGACTCGGGACAAGTCAAGTTGAATGGTTCTTCATCTCAGGTTTCATGTGTAACTACTACAAATCCAGAGGACGAAGGCAAGTGGAAATAAGTCAATAACAAAAATTCACAAAAATATGATGATTGGATGGTCATAAAAAGGATCAACCGAACTCATTCCATTTTGAGAACGTAGTTAAAGAAACCAATTGTGTCTTCTACTATGAATGCCACAACAAATCCCACTATATTAGAGGGAAAATATTAAAAGAAACGACATAATTCAAAGAAATAGGAGCAATCAGAAGAAGATGAGATCGTGTCAAAGCCCAAATTATCTTTGACTCTGGCAGATTTTATGCCATCTACTTCGAAGCCACGGGCACCGTCCCACCAAATGGCATAGCCTAAATTGGCTAATTAGGTAGAGTCTTCATCGAATGAAGAGTTGATCTTTGGTTCTGTTAATATGATTCATTTAACATATCCTTATGCCAGTCACGGTTTCCATTTTGATGAGCCTAAATTATCTATATCAAAAAGAAGAATTATAGGGAGTTCCAGAGGTCTGGGATACAGAGGAAGACATGGATATCCCAAAATCCAATATTCCAATTCTACCGCTGTTAGAACAGTTTATGCAGCAGAAAATCATGGTAGATCCCTTCAATGGGCTCAACAAGAATAAGAAAATTCTTCCACCAATAGCAGACTCATTCCTGGAACAGTTATTCTGGAGAATCGGTTAAATATTCCACCTTCTTCCTCTCAGTAAGTAAATAGACCTATTCGGTCTAACATTCAAAATCCAAGAGTATTGCCAACTCTTACACTGATACAAGATGCTTCTACTTCTAAAGTATCAACTTCTAAGGTACCTGCGAAACCACATGTTCTAGTTGGGAAACACGGACCTTTGGATCAAAATTATGATGTATTGAAACACTTGGCACAAGTACCGTCCAAGTAATCAATTTTGGATGCCTTAAATTTATCAAAGTATATTTGGGAGGAACTCATCGAGGCTTTGTCAAGTCCTCTAGAATTTGAAACCGAATTAGCTGCAGCTGAAGTGTACCATGTAGAGAATAATCCTACAAAATTCCATGTGGAAATATCTTTCATAGATGAGGATGAAGATGATGTTTTTCATGGACATATTATACCTTTGTACTTATCTGGAAAGGTCAATGGTGTAGACTTCTGAAGAGCATTCATTGATAATGGTTCATGATTCAACCCCATCCCCATTCATACACATCGTCGATTGGACCTCACAAAATCTGATATATCTCCTTCTACTCTGATGTTGCAAGGATATGATAAAAATTAACAAGAACCACAGGGGGAGACTACACTCGGAACACAGTTTGGAGATCTTGTATCCAATTAAGATTTCATGGTTGTTGATCATGACACAACCTTAAACATCTTGATTGGAAGACCCTGGCTACATCAACATGCATCTATCCCTTCATCATACCATCAATGTCTCAAATATTGTTTCAATGGTAAAATTGGGACATTGTATGGTGATAAAGATCCATTCAAAACATGTGAATCTCAATACATTGATGTGGACTTCTATCACATGAATGTTAAAGAGAAATCCACAGAAAGAGAGGTTACCATGTCTAATGCACCATTTGGTTTAGGAAAGATTCTAGTAAATCCATTTTCACATGTGAGTGCATATTATGTGTTCCCTATCAGAAAAATTGACATGATAGACCCAAATCAAAATACTCTTATGGAAACATCCATAATGTCAATTACGAAAATTAATCCAGACAGCATGGGAGAAATTGGTGATTCACCAAGCAATGATTAAAGCATAAATGGGAATGTCTTATTTTCATCTGCTGAAATCTAGCAAGTCTATACTTTTTCAATCAGTCCAGAAGAAGTTATATCAATGTCATAGGTCAATGATGATGTTGATTCTCAATCGAACATCTCCTCTTTATTACCCCAGGAAGACCCTTCATCATCAATAGAGTAAAAAATGGAAGCCTCTTCTTCAAGATGTTCAAATTTTATTATCTCTTCTGATCATGAAAATTCTACTTCACTATCTACTATGAGAGTAGAAACAGAAGAAATAACACATGTTGAAGAAGAAGAGGAAGATCTTATAGATGCTCCTCCATCATTTGAAGAGGGTATCTCTACCAATATGGATGAACTCAGAGAAATAAATCTGGGTACAAAAGAAGATCCACGCCCCACTTTAATTAGTGCGACCATGACTCTTGAAGAGAGAGAGATGTATATTTCATTTTAAAATAAAAATTGAGATATATTTTCTTATAACTATACAGAAATTCCAGGGCATGATCCCGATGATTCCACTAATCATTTAGGTTTGTCAGAAGAACATCGAAGATTTAAGCAATCCGTATGAAGAATACACCCAACCTATGCTTCCAAAACTAAAGCTGAAGTGGTTAAGCTTTTCAAAGATAAATTCATCAGAGAAGTTCAATATCCCATGTGGTTGGATAATATTGTCCCTGTGAAAAAGAATAATGGAAAAATTAGAGTTTTCATTGATTTCAGAGATCTTAATTGGCATTGTCCTAAAGATGATTTTCTAGTTCTGATTACAGAACTCTTAATTGATGCAATAGCTAGATATGAAGAAATTTCCTTCATGGATGGATATTTAAGATATAATAAAATCCAAATGACACCAGAAGATGAGGAATCTACAGACTTCAGGGCCCCTAAGGGTATGTTTTACTATTGGGTAATTCCCTTTGTCCTGAAGAATGCAGGCACAACATTTCAGCGTTCCATGCATCGTATTTTCAAACCCATTTTAGGGAAGTTTTTTTAATGTTATTTGGGAGATTTGGTGGTTAAATCCAGGAAATTTTCTAATCACTTGGCTGATTTGGAAGTCATATTCCACAATCTTCGGAAACATAATTTGATAATGAACCCCTTAAAATTTTCTTTTGGGGTAACCTCAGGAAAATTTATCGGCTTTGTTGTAAGCCATCATGGTATCGAAGTCAATCCTCAGAAGACAAAGTCAATCCTTGGTATGTCACCTCCTCATAATTTAAAATAATTGAGATGACATGAAGGACAATTAACCTATATTCGGTGTTTCATCGCCAATTTGGCAGGAAAAACATTACCCTTCACCAAATTGATGATGAAGGGAGTCACTTACCAGTGGACTGAAGAATGTCAAGAAGCATTCGACATTATCAAGAAATATCTCTTGAGTCCATCGGTGTTAATGCCACCTGTTGAAGGAAGACCACTTATCCTCTATGTGACAGCTTTAGAGTGATCATTGGGTGCCTTTATTGCTCATAAGAATGATGTTGGGAATGAAAATAGCCTTTACTATCTCAGTCGGACTATGCTTGAAGCAGAAACCGATATTCAAATATTGAGAAGTGCTGCCTAGCATTAATATTTGCAGTTTAGAAGTTCATAAACTACCTGCAACATCACGAGGTTCAATTGGTATCTCGCAAAAACCTAATCAAATTCATCATTAGTCATCCAATGGTTACATGATTTTTGGAAATGTGGGCAGTTATTTTGCAGCAATTTGATATTCAGTATGTGTCTCAAAAGGCAATAAAGGGCCAAGAACTGGGTGATTTTCTCGCTGAACATCCTTCAGCAGAAGATACATCTTCAGATATTGTACTTCTTGATGAGGAAGTCTTTTTTATTCAAGATAATCATAAAACATGGTAAATGTACATTGATGGTGCTTCCAGAAGTCCAATAGGGAAGAAAATGGAAGATCCTAAATTCAACAAAGTTGGGTTAGGAATTGTGCTTATTTCCCTGAAAAAGTCAGTCCTACCTTATTCCTTCTCATTTTTGGTAGGCGGTACAAATAATGAAACAGAATACCAAGCTCTTATCACTGGATTGAAGTTGGCACTTAAAGCACAAGTGAATCACTTAAAGGTCAAAGGTGATTCAGACCTAGTAATCAAACAAGTCAATGGGGATTATACAATCAGAAAAGAAGAACTAATCCCTTTGTATGATTAAATCAGAGAGTTAATGGTGGAATTTCCTTCAAAACTGAAATTTTCTTATGTACCGAGATCAAAAAATGTCCAAGTTGATACAATGACTAATATAGCCACAGCTCTGGTAGATCCAAATCTAGATTATACAAGCATCAGTATTGCCCATCGTCATAAAATTTCACCATATGTTCAAATCATAACATAGGAAATCAATGAAATTAGTCCCATTCCTAAACCATATGGTCATACTACAGGATGGATGACACCTATCAGGGAATATCTTCAAAATGGAACACTTCCACCTAATAGAGCTAGGAAAGAACAAATATAGCAACGTGTGGTCAATTGTACTCTTTATGATAGCCCAGATCACCTAGATAAAATTCTCTACAAATGAGGTTTTGATGGAGTTCTCTTCAGATCCATTGATGGTGAAGTGACAATGGCTATCATGAAAGAAGTGCATGCAGGAATCTGTGGTGCCCATCAGTCTGGACATAGACTATCTGATCAAATTCGAAGGCTTGGATACTTTTGTTCTTCAATTATACAGGATTGCATTGATTTCACAATGAATTGTCATTATTTCCAAGTACATTCCAACTTCATTCATCAACCCCTAGAGTTGCTTCATACAGCTAAATACTCGTGGACATTTTCCACATGGGGAATGGATGCAGTAGGACCTTATCCTTGAGCTACATCCAAGCAGTTTAAGTACATTCTTACTGGTACTGACTTCTTTTCCAAATGGGCAGAGGCAATACCTCTTAAAGAAGTCAGTTCTAAAATCATTGCTAGCTTCATCAAGTCGAACATCATTACTAGATTTGGTGTCCCTCATACCATATTAATGGACAATGGCTCTAACTTCTGTTCATTCGAGGTGAGGAAGTTGTATCAAGAATACAAAAACAAATACAATCATTCTTCGCAGTATCATGCAGTGGCCAATAACTAGATAGAAGATTTCAACCAGACTCTTTCAAACATACAACAAAATATGGTGGATAAAGATTAGAAATCATGGCCTGATAAACTCTTTCATGCTTTATGGGATTATCGGACCACCACCCGCACTACAACACAGTCAACTCAATATTCATTTGTATATGGAACAGAAGCAGTATTACCCATTGATGTTAAATTACCATGGCTTAGAGTAGCCATTTTTGATCAGTCATTTATAGATGAACAATCTCAAAAGCGATTGAATGAATTGGAACGGTTAGATGAGAAAATATTGTGCACCATGCACCACTTGAAAGTCTATTAGAATCAAATAGCAGGAGATTTCAAAAAAAATCATCTACGTTCATTCATTCAAGGAGAATTGGTATAGGTCCTTAGAACTCCAATGATACTAAGAAAGAAAACTCCCAAGCTGGAGCCAAAATGGGAAGGACCCTATTCAATAAATAAGGTCTACTTCAATGGAGCTTATTCTTTAATCTCGATGGATAGAGAACACATCACTACTATAACCAATGATAGATTCTTGAAGTAGTATTTTGTATAATACAAATACATACGATCCATTCATATGACCTTAAACTATTTTCCCTTTCGACCAACATGACATTAAATTGTGACGTCCTAACTACCTGACGCTAAACCATACAGAAGTCCCTTACGTCCAACAATACATTAAATTTCATAATCTCTGGTCCATGCATATGACCATAAACTGTTTCATCGTACAACATGACGTAAAACAGTGAAAAAGGTCCCTAATACGTCTAAAAGACATTAAATTGTGTCCTCTTTTGTCCTTACTACATGACATTAAACTGCACAGTCCCCCTTTCATCCAACATGACGTTAAACTGTATTGTCCTCATCATCTTAGCTAGAGGATGCTAAAGTTACAGAACCCTTATGTCCAACATGACGTTAAACAATGTCCCTATAATTGTCCAATATGACATTAAATAGTATCTTGTCTCTGCTATATGATACTAAACTGTGAAACACCAATAGTCCTCACTGCAAGACTTTAAACTGCATAGTCCATTCATATTTCCTAGATGACATTAAACTTTCAATCATTAAGGTTGTTAATACCTCTTGTTTCTCACACTGAGTATGAATCATGTGATATTAGAGTAAGCTTTAACCATAACACCCTCTCTGTGCTGCTAACTATGTGTAGATCCCAACACCATTTTTAGGTCATTGTTCTCAAAAAAAAACATGATTACTAATTTATTCTTTAATGGAACTACGCGGACTTTGATCCTTGCCTTCTAGGATGGGTAGGTAAGAAACCTCATGAGTCTCAAGCCTAAAACCAATCTCTTCACATCGGTTCACCTCCATCTCATATGATGTTGATCTGTGAAGAAGCCCCAGAACCAATACTTTTTACATTGGTCCACCATCATCCTTGCTATATGACGTTAAAATATTTTCACTTTTTGTCCTCTATGAAAATAAAATACATCATTATTTTACACTCTCACCTGAGAGGGAATCATTATTTACATTGATCTCTGATCATGTTATATTCTAAAAACTACATGCATACATGGAAATGCCTGAACCTTTTATCTTGGGTCAAACCATCATTGCACTAAAGTCCCCTTTCACCCTTCATATGTAAAAACCAAATCTGTACATATGGTATTTCAAGAACTATGTGAAGCTTGATTCCAATAATTATGGGATACGTTGGAACATTCGAGCATCCCTCTAATCTAGCCCCAAGTCGTTGGGTCTAACCCCAAATTCCACTTTCAGTCCCCTGGCTGAAAATTCCCTGTGAAAACACACACAGCGTATTCATTATTATGGCTGAGCTCTATGAACCTAAACTATGATTTCCTATACTATCATCCCACATGATGTTAAACTGTATTTCAAGAACTACATATGGCTTGATTCCTATACTTATAGGATACGTAGTGATGTCCAACATTTCAATTCAGGACCCAACTACAACATGATTATGGTTAGAATTGGTCTGTGTGTCTCTACATCCATTGAACAAATGCCCATTTTTATGTGTCATACTCCTATCCTAAAAACTTCTAGATCATCATAACCATTTTCTTGACTTTTGGTCACAAAAAGTCTGATACCTGAGAGTTCTTTTGTCTGACTATGCAGCACGTTCCCTTAGGCGGCCTTGTATAAACAGTCTACATAACAGACTTGTCAGCCAAAAGATACTATTATTTGACTATGCAACCAATTCCCTTAGGTGCCCCTACATAATTTAACCCCCTAACAGGTTTTTCAAATAGTGGTAACTTCATTATTAGGAGGAAAACCTCTTTTATCCTTATTTTTCTTAATGAAAATATTTAGGGATCCTCAAAATAACCATCCTTAACATATTTGTCTCATATTATTTTTCAGGATATGAAATTATTCAAGTCTATGGTTTATATTTTCCTTCCCTATGTTTGGGTTAGACCTTCATAGGAGTGACATTAATTCAGTTCTTAAGCAATTTTTTTTGGAAATATCTTTTCCATATTAAAGTACCACTCTCCATAATGCAAACTCTATGCTTTGGAAAATTTGAATCCCCATAAACTTCTGCTGGCTTTTTAGCAGTAGAAAAGTAAATTTCTGAGAGTTATTTTTAGTGAATATGTAGCACGTTCACTTACGCGGCCTTGCATAAGTAGTCTATATAATGGACCTCTCATCCAAAATATGCTATTATTTGACTATGTAGCCAATGCCCTTAGGCGGCCCTGCATAATTCAACCCCCTAAAGGGTTTGTTAAATAGTGGTAACTTCATTCTAGATAAATACTTCTTCTAATTCATTTTATCCCTTTTCTCATAACAATCCTTAGATTCAAAATTTCTTAAGTCATAGTTTACGAATTTTCCCCCATACGTGAGTGTGGAAATCTGTTTTCAGATAAATTAACAACGAATTGAGTCAATTTTTATCTATCAGTCAAAGATATTTCGACCTTAAACATTAGCCTTTTTATGTCCGACGTGCATGACTTTAAACTGCCCCCAAAGAACAAGGTAACTCTGAACAAAATTCAAGTCCCATCACACTAAACATTTACCTTGTATGGTTTAGGTAATATTAAGCAATTAAAAATATTCAAAGTTTGTAGGGTTATTTTTAATAATCCTAGCAAAAAAATCAAACTATGCTTACTAGGACCATTGGCTTAAGTAAAAATTTAAATGAGGTAGCGAAAGAGAATACATGCACAAATGATTGAAGATTAAAGTGTTTTCCATTGATGCACAAAAGTTATAAGGCCATCCACAGATAGGAGTCTCTTCTCTTTTTCAGGAATTACAAGAGGCTTTCAACATAACTCTTCATTTGATTTGTGGCATCTCGAGCTTCAATAGAAGCCACCTGGAATTCATCCATTCACTGGATACAATAAGATATGCAGTGATACCAACTCTTCTTGGAACAATTGTAAAAGAATGTTCTTGAGTGCGGTTTGAGAAAATTTTCTGCTAATCAAACAGTGACTCAGTTACCATCCAATAGACTTGGAAGATGGGTAGATGGATTTGAGAATGGAGCATTAGAAGTAATGTCCCATTTGGAGATAGTAATATTTTCTGATATTGTTTCTAATGTCATGATAGTCTTCTCTCCATCAAATTCCAGCGGAAAACATATCAACCCATGATTTTCCATCTTCATATCTGCAAGAAAACAACACAAAGGAAAAATTTAGAAGTTCACACCATTTTTGATGCTCTTAATGCATAGCATTACCGAACTAGGGGAGTAACAGTGCGGCTGCATCTCAGGAATATAATTATTTGCATATGGAACGTTGAATCCTTGCAGATGACCACGGCTATAAAAAGGCCAGTAGATGCTCTGGGGAAAATTAATATGATACTTATTTACGTACTCGGCCAAATCTGGGAGAGTTTTTCTACATATATCATAGTAATCATGGCCAATAATGTTCATCATATCATCAATCTTCTTACTGTCCAGTTCATCAGTCATTCCAATTCTTCTAGGAGCCATTGGATCTGTACAAAGGTCGAATAATTAACTCTTATGTAAGTATAGTTTTCATAAATTTTTTAAAGAAAAGTGAAAAAATGGCTAAGGCATTAAGGTGCGCAAGTCAAATTATGGCGCACAAGTACAACTGTGTCACGCCAGTTTTTGGCATGAATGTATCACCGTGCAGGTCAAAATACCTTTACAGAAGTGTGACACAAAGAAACAGTAGAAAACAAGTAACTTACGTGACTGAGGCAACTTGCGCGGCGAGAGCTCAAATCTATTTAAAGTCAGGTTCTTTTTGCGAGAATAAAGCCATATTTATAGGCAAGGACACAACCCTGCATGCCGATGTCAGTGTGCTGAAGCCTGAGCGACATCATATACATGCTCAACACCTACGCAATGTCATTTATGCGCTCAACACTTGTGCACCACATGTTCCTTGGTTTTCTTCTTCTTTACCTCAGAGTCACATCCTCATTTCTTTCGGATCCAACTCTGAGGGGGACTTTTGTTGATGCTCCTTTCCGTCATAAAGTCTAACGACTGAAAAAGGTAAATACCTTAGTCCAAAGTGATTCATCCTTTGAAGAAACACCAAAAATAGGCAAAGGCATGAAGAAGGATTTCCTCCTACTTGGGTCATGCAAGTTTCATCATGGTCGTTCAAGTATACTTGCGCACCGCATAGTGGTCACAGAGGTGACTTGCGTGCCCTCTTTGATTCTTACCCAGGGACTTCATCAGCCTATAAATACCCCTTGTGGGCCCCCCATTTTGAGGATGGAAAATTCCAAAGCTCAAATTCGAGCTCCCGAAACCCTAGTCTCTTCTGAAATCCTCCCGAACACTTCCATGGTAATTTCTAACCTAGAATGGAATCTCTAAACAGTGGAAACAAGGCCAAAGTTGTTGAAAGTCATCAACACTTGCACACCTAAGTGGCCATCCCTTAAGGGAAATGGCCACACTTGCGCGCCACCTTATCTCATCAATAATACTTTTGCACCACTCTTTTGGAAGCATTTAGGGATAATACTAAGGGATTGTGCCAAGTCTCGCCCAAGTATTACCCTATGGGTTGACTGTCGTGCAAGTACCCAAGTGTCGCACATGTATACTTGCAAGACCAGGACTTGCGCACCCACGCAGGACCTGCGCACCTATCTCTTTTGGGGTGCCCCTCCTACCTATTTCCTTTGTTTCCACAAATCCACCCTCCTCTTCAAAATTTAGCCTTAAGAACCCTCTTCAAATCCATTTATGACATGGTTTCTTTGTTGGCTTCCTTATCTGAAAAGAATTCCGTGGAACATTTTCTAAAACCTAATGATTTACATATCTTTATGTCACTAAGGTTAGTGATTTCATTCATTAAACCTCATCCTTTAAATGTGAAAGGATTTTTAATATGGACCTCCTTCTCAGGAGTAAGTCCCAAACTCAAAATCCCAAATTTGGGCATCCTCCTTAGGAGTAAGCCCCAAGTCCCCTAACCTGGGCCTCATTTTCAGGAGTAATCCCCAGTCTTCAAGTTCCCTTAATTCTGGGCATCCTCCTCAGCAGTAAGACCCAACCAAAATTCTTTTAATATGGGAATCCTCCTTAGGGGTAAGCCCCAAGTCCCCAAAATCCAAACCTAGGCTTACTTTTCATACGTAAGCCCCAGTCGTAATTCTCTTTAAACTGGTCCTGTTCTTTATGAGTATGCCCCAGTCATAATTTCTCTTAACCAGTCATAACTTCTTTTGACTTGGGCTTCCTTCTTAGGTATACAACCCAATCACAAGTCCCCTCCTAATTTGGGCATCCTCTTCAGGAATAATCCCCATGTGAGAGTATCCAAATCTTCATAAAGAACATTTACCTTTATCTACCGTGTTCATGGGTTTCTTCCCTGAAGTAAATCCTAATCTTCATCTATCTGGGCAGTCATACATACATATGCCCCACATCATTTCTTATAATTGCATCTTTCATGGAACAATTGTCTGGTTTTACTAATACCTCTTGTTCTCACACCGAGCATTACTCACTTGACCTTAGAGTGTAAAAGTAATTATGAAATCTTTATTTGAGCCATAAATCATGCATAATCCTAATATTTCATTACTCAAACTACATGGGTTCTAATTCCTTTTCTAAATATAAAGATACGTAGGTAGCCCATCTGCAGGTATGATCCCAACTCCGAAATAATCAATGTCCTTCTGAATGAAAATAAACTTCAAGTGACCCTCTAAGTGGCTTTAAAACCAGCATGGTTATCATAATGACCAAGATATTTCTAATGTGTCAAAGGATACCATTGACTAAGAATATCTAACAAATACAGATGATTCTCTATCGATGAAGAACCTCAAATACATATGCATTATTCTCTAAATTTCTTTCATACTAATTATTGATTGTCATATATCAAGGAAATCTCATTTTCAGACATGGTAATTTAAAAAGGATTCACAAACATTACTTAAATCAATAAAGAGAGTCCCAGAGTAGACCACAATTCCTTTAAAAAAGGTGTGATGAGTCAAACTTCCCATCATCTCGAACAATGTAAATTATTAAGCCTCATCGATTCACAACTACTGAGCACCTACCTTTGTCAAGTAGCTCCAAATGGATATGGAATCATTGGATGTTTCCGGTTCTACGAAAAAAATAGTTTGAAACCACTTGGAATGTTTGAACCTTAAATCAATGAGGTCATCTCCATTTCCAGAGGAAAAAAACCCAGAGAAAACATCAAATGTTGAATGATTTTATATAGATGATGAGAATCCATTATTCTTAGGTTGTAGTAAATACAGAGTGTTATCAACAGTTTTGAGAGTAGTAAACTAGAATGCCAGAAATGGGTGGAGTGATAAAAGGTTCTATAACTTACATGATATTTTAAAAGAGCTACATCTATAGTGAAATATCCTTCTAGATTCCAACTATTAGGAGACGAAACTATTATACCTAATAGGATTGGGATATAAAAATATAAATGCTTGGCCCAATAATTCTATGTTTTATAGGAAAGAATACGAATATTTATTAAACTATCCTACATGTGGGACATCACACTATAAGATGGTTGAAAAAGTAAAATACGATTCATTATTAGGTATTGGAATCTAACCTCATGAAAAACCAATTTTGCATAATTTCCAATAATTTTATCAAATAATCTCTTAATATAATTGTAATATATAAACTATGATTCATTCTCAGGTACCGGAATCAATGATTGGGCTAAAGAAATATGGTACCTTTCAATAATTCCTCATCTGAATTGTCTATATTCAAATTCTTTTGACGCAAAAATGTTAACATATAATTTAGATGAGTGAATCTATGATGTTAAGTTACATCATCCTACTGATTCACCAAAGTGTACGAGATTGGATAAATAGTGTCAAGATTTTGGAAAGGATGTTATATATCTTCGAAAGGGATTTTCTACTGATGGAATGAATCCATATTTGAGCATAAGTAGCCAACATAGTCCATGACATATTTTTTGGTATTTTACAACTTGTACCTACATATATGTATGAATAAAAAATATGTTATGATGAAATTAATTATTTATGGACCAAAAAAGCCATGAAATGATATTGATTTGTATCTTTCACCAATGATTGATGACTTGAAACTACTATGAGAGACATGTGTTAATGTTTTCAATGCATACATGAAATAGTATTTTTTTTGTGTTATAATAATGTTCACAATAAACGAATTTCTTTATATGGAAAATTATCTTGATATAGTGTTATGGGACATAAATCATGTCCAATTTGTGAATAATATGCTTCATATTATCAATTATAGAATGGAAGAAAGAAAATGTACATGTGGCATCTAATATATTTTTTCCAATTGATCATCCTTATCGTAGATTGGAAAAGGTATTTAATGGTTTACATGAATACAATCATTCCCCATGACAACTATTAGATGAATAATATTATGACAAGGTGAAAATATAGATTCAATATTTGGAATGAAAAGAAGTTTTGGTCTTCAAAAAAATCTTGAAGAAATAGTATACCTTTTTTGAACTAAGTTATTGGATATCGAGATAAAACATAACATTTATGTTACACATGTTGATAAATACATACATGATTGTTTGATTGGAACTTTTTTAGATATAAAAGGAAAGAAAAAATATGGATTTCATAATATATTGGACTTGATATCAATGGGAATACTTTTAAAGTTATCTACCACTATGCAAGGAAACAAAACCTATTTACCTCCAGAATGTCACACATTAAGAAAGATTGAGATGATAAAAAAAATTATTTCCTTCATGGTATTAATGTACCTAGAGTTTATTCTTCAAATGTGAAGAATTTGGTTTCATTGAAGGGTTACAAATTAATAGGTATGAAATCTCATGATTTTCATGTATTGATGCAACAACTTCTACCAGTCACACTATGTGGTATATTACTAACAACTATCCGGAAGACTATCAAAAGGTTTTTTATTTTTTTCAAATATATTTTCTTTAAATTGGTTGATCCAAATTTGATAGATGTGTTGGAGAATAAAGCCGCTCTTATTCTTTGTCAACTATAAATGTGTTCACCACCAATTATATAATATATAAAGGTTCATGTAGTGATTCATTTAGTGCATGAGATATGAATATGTGGGCCTATGTATTTTCAATGTATGAATTATTTTGAAGGATATATGAAAATTTTTAAGGGATATGTTAAAAATACTTATCAACCAATGACCTCTATTGTTCAAAAATATGTATCAGAAGTGGTGATTTTGTACTATATTGATTATTTATATGAAGTGGATAATATTAGTATCATTATATCTAGACATATGATAGCTGATAGTGAAGTTATAGGTATTTTATGCTTAAATGAAGAGCTCATTCCATGTGATGAAGTGAATTAGACACATTTATGTATTTAGAACAATATAGACTAGGTTAAATCATATATATCATCACATATTTTTGAAATAATGTTATGATATCCAAAAATAAATGAAAAGTGGATGATGATTGAGCATAAAAATACATTTGATTCATGGTTTTAAGAGAAATTCATCATAGATATATCTACATAAGAAACATTGGAATGGTTGGTGGGAGGACCATCTCTTAATGTAATCACATATTCTAGTTTTCATATTAATTGGTACACATTTTGCACAAAAATATAAATGACAAGAGAATCATTCCAAATAGTGGTGTAATTGTCATTGCTGAAGAACATCATTTTTTGAGATCCAAATATAGAAAACGAATTTTATGAATCAAAACCATGTTTTTTAGTTCTTGAAGTCATATAAGAAATTCATTATATTAAATTTTGACTCGATGTGTTTTAGTATAATTGGGTTGAAAGTAATAGTTGTGTGAAACATTATGAATATTGGTTTGAACAGATTGATTTGAAAATATTGTGTTTCAACGATGAACCATTTATTATGGAAACACAATAAAAAGAATACTTTATGTCACTCGTCTGTCAAATGGTCAGTGGACCTTCATTTTTAATGGGAAAAGAGTCCATTTTATTGATGAGTATAACAATGATGGTGATGATGTTATTGTATTATATGAGGCTTCTTTGTCTACAAAACGATTTTCAAATAATAATGACTATAACACAGAAATATTGGATGCCATACAAATGTTTGGATATGTGAAAAATCTAAATTAATCCCATGATTAGTCTAGTAATTAATTACATTATTTTTCTTTTTAAAAATTTACACGTGTAAAAACCATATTATTTAATAACTATTCAATATTTAAAATTATAAATGTTTCAATTACGTTATAATTAATTTTAATGTTTAATAGTTTACATTCTATATTTTTTTTGGTTATGAGTAATAACATCATTATTTTTTTATTTAACTTACACATATATACCATTTTTTACTTAAATATTTCACTTTTCCTATTTTATAATTATTTAATTGGATAATAATATATAGGTCCACAAGAATTTCATTGAAATTTCTTGTTTTAATTAAGAATACAGATACAAAAATAGAGGAATAGGTACCAAGGTATTTTTATTTTTTCGTATTATTAAATATCTTTTAATATAATTATTTAATGAAAACAAAATTTTAATTTACCAAAAAAATAATTGTATAAATACTAATGATACATCTTGTGTTTATTCCTCTTCTTTTACATTAACGAAATTGATTTCCTGAGTTGATAAATGTGGAATTACACGTTTACAATAAATTTCACTTGCATATGGAGATGAGTGATTAAATATTACTTTTGATGATAATAATTTTGAAACTGGACCAAATGATCCATATTTATCAGCTAAATTTCCATGTAGATCCATTGCAGGATTAACATTTTATATCTTGATTGGAAGGCCATTAATAGGATGAAAAAATATAAAATTTTGGAGGACATAATGGTATAATATCTCAAATGATTTATTTTATCTTATTTTTTGAATATGATATATTTTAAATGACTAGTTTTTATTTTATTCAAAAATAGATGACATTCAATTTTGAAGAAACTAAATAAATTAAGAAATAAATTATCAATTTGGCGGTAGTTTGATGGAGAAATTTCCAAATGAAGTTGACAAAAATTATTTTTTTTGGAAAGAGACAAAATGAAAACCCATGCCTCAAGTATGGGTTACATTAATGAAATATGTTTCCAGTAGACAATATGAATAATTTCTGGTATGATAATTTTATTATATTGAAAAATTTCAAATATATGTACCTATTTACTTATTCGTTTACTTTTTGTATAATAGGAATATATTAAATCCCATCTAAACACCCAGTTGTAGAATCTATACCCTCATGATTTATCACTTCGAGGGTATAATTTATTGGAGAAAACAATTATTGAGTAAATGATTGAAGAACTAAGATCTCACTCCCATAGTGGTTATAATAGGTCTAGTTTAGTCCTCCATCTCCCCCACTAACCATGAAATAGAAAATAGTGAGAAGAAGAAAAAATGAAAATTATATTACAGCGAAATATAAACAAGTATCTAAAAAATTATAGGTAAATATTATTTTTTTTTATTTTTTTTATTTTATATATTAAGAACAATAATAAAAGATTTCTATTTTTCAATTTATATTGAACTTTAGGAACAAGTTTCACTTGGCTATTTTATCCCTGAGTATAGGATAGACATCCTAGGCACCACTTTTGGTAAGCTAGAACACACTAACAAAATAAGTGGATTTCATGTGGGTGTAAGTATTCAGAAAGTATTCGGTCAACAATGTAATAATTCAACAGACCTAGAAATAAAATCCTTAAAATATGAGATAAAAAATATGAAACAGTCCATGGGATATCAATTTCAATAAGATATGCAATCAATTTTGAAATAATTGACAAGACATGAATAGTCTATGTTACCTTCTGAAGCTATCTAGATTTCCCAACTAACTGTGTAGCCTATAAAACCATCCTATCCAAACCACCCTGCCCACCTTTCCAACTTGGATACTCCACCTACTCACTTAGACTAAACAATATACTGTGAGTTGTATGATGGAGATCCTCATATAAATATTGTAGTGTTAGGACTCATGCATGGGGGGATTGTATACATCAACATCCTTTTTAGATGAATTGGGTTAAAGTATTCGTACATGATATTATTGATGATACTTCTATACTATGATTTCTTATTGAGGAGGTTTCTAGAGTTGGGGAATGTCGGGGGTATTTTTTACTTTTTCCTTCTAGACTTATTTGTTATATCTCATATGATGTATGCATTTTTTTAAATCATAATTGCATCTGATTGAAGGGTACATATAATGTTTTCTTACATTTAACTTATATATTAACATCTAAAAGAAAAATAAATGTCACAAATGAAACAAAGAGTTTAAGAACAAAAAACTACAAATACTTTTGATATTTCTGATAGGATATAATGATTTTCTCATGATTCTTATTCCTTAGGTAATATCATTGAGTTTAAGTTGACGCCCAATATATGTGGAAGAGAATATCCATTGAGAATATTTTTAAAAGATATCATGGATCTAATTGATTCTAATGATTAGAGCATGAATGTGTTGTAGTTGTTTTCTATATAAGTAAATTGACGTTTTAATTTTTATTTATATAATTAAAGATGATTTAAATTGACTAACTATATTACTTTTTAATTATTAATCTATGAACGATTCTTTTACAAAATGACACCGTTGGTGTTTATGGCTGTATAGATCCATAATTCATTTCCACTGATGTGAAATATGTGAAGAATCCTAATAGAATTGATTATATATATGAGAGATTATTATAGATGTATATTGGGTCTTGGTTTTTTCTACTTCATTATGGGTAAGAAAAAAAACATTATTATAAACTAATGTTCATTATAAAGGAATTAATTGTGATCTTTTTTGTATTATAGGGGAATTTGATGTTGGGTGTATTCTTCCCAAGTGAATGAACCTTATATTTATTTTTCTCTTTACTAGGTTGTGTTTGTAAAAAATTTACCAACATGTTAGAAAATTATTTTTTCTTTTTTATAAGTTCTTTATATTTAAATATTATTGAATATAAATGTATTGTTAAGTGATATATATGAAAATTTAGGCCATGGAAAAAATTTAACGAATATCACATGTCGATAAAGAGCCCAAATAAAATCGAATATGTGAAAGTAACAGTAAATAATTTTTATATAAGATATATTTATAATTTTTGATATATATATATATATATATTGTTTTTTATTATCACATTAATGATTTAAAACTACTATGTCATCATCAATAAGGATATGTTGAATGTGGTTATTCTATTCTAAAATTAATGTATGAGATAACAAAAATTGGTGTAACTAATGAATTAGATAATGTTAGTTATATTAGTTATTTTATTTTATTTTCTTAGTATTAAATTTTTTTAATATCATATCATCTAATGTTATTATATACATTCAACTATGTAGAGTCTTACATGTAAAATGAACTTACCCATCTTCAATCTTTCTTTGTAAATAGTTAGTTAAGTATGATTATGATTTAAGGTATGAATATTCTAATGTTTTTTATTAATATTACATTTTCATAATAAAATTTGTTCAAGAAACCAATTCTTTTTCTATAACAAATGTTTGAAAATAATTATATCAAATGAATTCTTCAACAATAACCAGCAATGATCTTGTTGTAAATTTTAGGCATGTGTTTTTTAATTCTACTTCATAATACAAATGCCTAGATGTTATTTTGATTAAATATATAAAAGTATGTATATTTTTATATATTTGTATTCAATGGTACATTATATTTTATTTCAATATACTTATTTTCTATTACATGGATTCTGATTATTTTGGGGATGTAATATTCAAAATTTTCTATTTTTTTAACATTATGAGTCGATTTTTATAAAAATCGATGATGAATCATTAAATTATATTATAATGGTTTTAGGAATCGGTTTTTATGAAATTAGACACCAAAAACAAAATATATTATCCTTTTGGAATTTCATTTTTAAAAACTATTATCAAAACGACAACTGAACTTGGTTTTCAGCGTCTGTTTTCTTAAAAACTATTACCAAAAACCAGTTTTTGACATCAGTTTTGCTCATAAACCAGAACTAAAAACTAATCTAAGTCTCATTTTCGGCATCCGTTTTTAAAAAACTGACACTAGTAATAATTTTTACATAACCTTTAAATTCTTTGGTTAAAAACTAATGTCAAAAATGCATAAAAAATGATGTTAAATCATGTTTTTCTCTAGTAAACTCAAATAAGGGTATTTTCAATTGTCAATAAACCCTTTTCAATGAAAAGAATGTTTTTTAGGGCTATAAATATATTTTAATCCCAGTGGGTGAGTGATATTGAATACCTCCATGATGTGGATTTACATAAGAATTACTTTTCCATTTCATTTCCCACTATCTATATTTTTCTCAAGCACTACAAATCTAAATTCTAATAGAATTTATCCATATCACATTTAACTATTGTGACAAGGTGCATGATAATTCCATATGTCTTAAAGATAATTTTTGAATAATAAATATGACAATGTGATCAATATAAGTTCCAAATGATCAACAGGAAAGGTGTCTCGTGACTGATGTGATAATCTCATTTCTTCATGAATTGATAAATCATGTAATAACCAAATGGAACTTCCAAATTGTTTTAGTGAACCTAGGGTACTAATTATCATGGGTATAAATTATATTTGAATTATAAAAGAGTTATAAGGATTATAGGAACATTATGAGGAGAAATGTGTAAGATACATAAATAAAGAACCACATAAAATCTATAATATATCATGAATATCAAAAAGAGGCTGATCCAAGTTCAATTCCACTCCACTTACTTTTGAATTCCAATGAATACGCATGATTATTTATATTTTGTTTAATTAAATGAGTTTATATTTAAATTAATGATGTAGGTTTTGGTTACATTATTTTGTTTTGTTTTTTTCTTTCACTATTTATTTAGTTTACACAATGCCCCTAGGTCTTCCTCACATTATCATAATGATGCGTTGTATGGTTGGTTTACGATCAATAAAGGGTTATTGATCACTTATTCATGGATAATTTCATTCATGAAGTGGATATTAAATGTTCCAATTTGATATGAACAAATAGGGACAGAGTTAGAGGTTATGGTTTTTGTCATTCAGTGAAGAAATAAGAGAATGTTATTACATGATGAATTTTGATAAGGTGAGAAGGATGAGAGAATAAATGAGTAAAGGATAATATATATCATTAATAATATTTTTAATAAAAATAGCATGATTTAAAACAAATAAAATACAATAAAAAATTGGAAATAGGTGCCTCGTCATGAGACAACCTGAGTCAGAAATTTTACTAAATTTACTGGGGTTCATTGTCAGTATTTCTTGATCAACTCACGAAAAAAAAATCAATAAACATATGGAAATCATAAATAATGAAATATTTATCATAAAACATAACCATGAATCATGTCATCAATATTTGGGAATAGTATAAGAAACAAGGCATTATAATGTTGTAGGACATAGATATTTGGCACATGTATTCTCATATAAAATCATATCTTATATTAAGGCTATATGCAAAGACTAATGCAACATAGTGGGAAGAAATTACCATAAAATAGTGTACAATGATAAACACCTATATTTCATAACATAACATCCCATAAGATAAATTATATACCCAATTCATTTAAGGGATATATAATTTCGATATTATTTATCATATAATGTTTAACCGTACATATTCACGCTACATGACCCTGAGAAAAATAATAAATACACTATAGAATGATTAACTCATGGGAATGAGACATATTTCATATGAATCATCATAATTCATAATAATCAATCACACAAATAAGTAAATTTTATCATTCTATTAAATAATATCCATATTAAAGCATAAGAAACATTACAAGATTTTGAAATATATGAAAAAACATTTGAATAACATAATAAATTTTAAAAAAACAGATGAAATATATTATTCATATTGATAAATTATTTATTAAATGATATAAATGAAAATGAAATAGCTTTACCAAATAATAGGAAATTAAATATTAGTTACATTGAATAATTATGAAAATGTGGAATTAAATGTTCATAAAAAACCAAAAGAAAATGATGGGAGAAAGTGACCAAGTGAGAAACAGAATGCAGGAGAGATAAAATGATTCATTTCATGACATTTAAATAAGTCATAAAAACTATAATGTGACCCTAGATAACCATATAATTTTAAAGAACATCTTTCATGAAAGAATGTAAAAAATATGGATATAGAGGAGACAGATTCCCATCAAAAGTGATGTGATGATGAAAATTCCAATTATAAACATCTATTAAGGTGAATTCTGACCAATGAGAGGTGAAATAGGGATAATAAATTTAGACCCAAAAAATTAATATTGGAGAAAGATATAAATAGTTATTTAGAGAGTAAGTTTAGAAATTTTCTCCCAACATATATTTTTACATATACCATCTCAATTTGAAAGAGATATTAGAATAGAACCCCTTAACATTACACATAACTTCGATGAATGTTATTTAACCCACGTTATAATTAAAATATCCATATTAATATTTTTTATAAACTAGTTAATATCCATTGCCTTTTGTAATACTCAATTATATTCAATCAATATTACATATATATATATATATATTAGTTTTCATGATTTATTTTCATCATCAGATGCCCATAGTTTTGATTGTTTGGAAATAGTTTTGGTATGGAGATATCAATTTTGATTTCTGTATTAAAAGATCATCATTAAAAAATTAGTAAAGGTAGTGTATTCCATTATTATAATTATTTGTACAATCCCATGTTCATTTGATGTAAGAAATTAGTATGGTTTTCATGAATGGAAGTCACAACATGTATGTTTCAAATAAAATTACCCATAGTAATGAGATTCTTAATAATGATAATTAATTTTACTTTCACTATTATAAAACCATAATCATAACATAAAATTCTCACTAATATAAAATATTACCATTATTTATGTTTTCAAACTCATCTATTATGAAAATTATAAATATAGCATAACATCATTCATGTAGGTGGATGAACCAACCCAAATAATAACATGTTCTACTAATAAAAAAGTTATGTATAAGTTAATATTATAATAATTTAATTTTTATATAGAATAATTATGTTAATATTAAAAAATTTAGTAGTTAATGATATTAATAGAGTATAGATGAGAAGGTAATTAAATAAGATAGGAAAGGAGTAAATACTTAGATGTAATTGTTACTTATAATTACTTATTCTTTAAAATTGAATTATCTAGGAAAAATACTTGGTAATATAATAAAATATACAGGTTTTTTGAGTGCATAGAAATAATCAAAAAATTTAAAATTTTAGTGTATTATGAGCATGAAAACATTATTCATGCTATTCAAAACAAAATTACATGAGTTCCTTTGGCACATGGATGTTTTCTTATTTGGGTTTAGATTCTCTGAAATTTATCATTGGTTTCGAGTAGGTTTTAGGTGTACCAGAGTACAAAATAAAATCTTTTCTGAAGTTGAAAATTGAGGAACATGTTTTGGAAAAACCTTGCGGCCTCTGAGGTGAAACAACATGGCCCACTATTGACTATATGTGTGGTTTTCCAGTCCATACTTATAGGAGAGAATTAGTGTGTGGGGAACTATGAAATTCTTAGAATATGATTAGTCATGGTTTGAAAAAATTTAAACATGATCCATGAAGGGTGTGGTTCTTAGATAAGTGATAACATATAGTTTTTGCACAGTTTTCCAAACCATGTGGTAACTGTGAGCCTTCTTGAAAAAGAAAAAATGACCCTTTTGTACATATTTACATTAATATATTTTTTTGTATTCTTACTCTATCGCATGGATCTATTTTAGGAATCCATGGGATCTATCCTCTCCCTCTTCTAGGAGTTCCTAAAAATCCTCTATATGAGTTTTTTTATCATCATCGGTCTTGTTGGAATAACATCACTAATTACTCAAGTCCCCTTTCATTTTATTCTTATATATTATCTCCCTATATGATATATTAAATCCATGAAATGTTCTTACCCAATTTTTAGGGTGTTCATATAAAACACAGATTTCTTATAATCCATCATTAGTTAAAGAATGACATCGGACGAGTTTGTGTCTACCAACACTAGGTAGTTACTGTCTTGCTTTATCTTTAATTTCACTCATGTTTTGGGTGTGATTTGTTGATAACATCATTTTGATGTTTCATCAATAGGGTAATTCATTAATAAATTTTCTTAAATTAATTTTGAGATATTATTGGATTCCGTTGGGCATGACCTAGTAAAGATTATTCTTGTGAGGTTAGGTTAGAGGTCATGGACCACATAGGTATATTCTGTTGTGTGTACATATTAATACAATTAAATTATTTATATATATTTTATGTAAAAAAAATGATGGGAACAAGATAGGAACATCCTGAGGATTGAGATGATGTTAACCATCTGGATGAGGTGAAATAGTTTTTCAGGTTTGGTGAGGCCTAGATTCTATGATTAATACTAATCACAGGTTATATGAATTGGTATTCTAGGGGTGGTGATGAGTTCATTATGTTATGGGAATAGTATTTGTGATTTGATATGATGTTGAATATATGGTTGGGAGAACATGGTCATTGTGGGATGGGGTGGTGAGATGATGAGGCTTAGGTACTCTGTTGGTGATTTTTTCTCACCATGATTGGTCGAAGGGTCATTGGAGTCTTGTCCACACATATTGGACTCATATGATGAGGTGTTTTTATCAGTCATATAGGTACATTCCTCCATTAGTTATAGTTTGGGATGAAATCAACTATCAGTGAGGTTGGATGTGCTTGTTTTTGAAATCACCAATATTGGTGAGGATCCATTGGTTCATGGTGAGTAGACTATCAGTTAGGGGATGAGGCTCACCGTATATTTATGTCGTTGGGACAAGATTATTTGGGAGGATGGATATCAATATTCCTTGATATGTTGGATATTCAAGAGACAATGATTGTCAATTGGATGATAGTGATCATTTCACCTCGGAAGTTGGGCTTCGAGTAGATGGGAATTTATGAGATGAGGCCTGAGGGACCAAGGAATAGATTGGGTGTTCCTTTAGGATCTAAATTTCTTGATTATTATACCTTGGTATGTTTGGTACACGGTGTCAGGGATACTATTATAGGATGTTCCTAAGGAATCTTCAGCATCTGATTCATTAGATAATGCATTGTGCTACATGCTAAAGAACCTCACCACTATAGTTATACAGGAAATTACCAAATTTGGTTTTTTCTTCCTTGTGGCTATTAATAATAGGTAAGAAGGGAAATATATGATGTGCTATTTTATTTATTTTCAGTGTACACCTTTATTATCACATATGTAATATAATCACATGTGGGTGGTAGTATAGTAAAATTTATTCTCATGCCCTAAATAATCCCTTCAGGATCCATGTAGAATTTATTCTTATGTGATTAGTTAAGGGTTTGGGATTAAGAGCTAGACCTTAGTGATCATGTTGGGATTTTTAGGATGGGGCAGATGGAAAAGGACCATGGATGTTCTCACATCATATGAATTTACTTTGTATCTATTTTTTATTTATAATTTTCTTATATGTATGTAATGAGTTCGGCCTTGAGGGATAAGTTCTGTTTATTTACTATCTATTATTAGATGACTTGTATTCATGTTCTATAAATGGTATCATGTGGTGTTTTATTTTGAATAGGGTTTGTCTGAACTTGTTTATTATTATTATTTTTTCTTGCTTCCTGTATTGCGAGTTACTAGTCAAATTATTTATGATATTTATTCCACTACTATATTTATATAGAACATTAATTTTATCATTACTAAAGTGTATAGTATCCCCACTATCATATATTTACACCATAATATATAATTTACTTCCTTTGGAATATAGGGAGGCGTGGTGAAGGCCCAATGGAATACTAAACTGAAGAATTGTTCGAGTTACTAATTGAGTTTGTATGATAAAAATGGTATCAAATGTTTTTATTTTAAATATTTTTGGGTATTTCATTTTTGGGATATGGTAGAATAGAGGCTTATTTTTTCGAAACTGTGTTTTGAGATTGTGTTTGGGTGCCTGTAGCCTCAAACATAGGATACAAACCAAGTTGCTAGGGGAGATAATTTCTCTTCTACTGTGTGTTTTTATAGATGATATGATTTCAACTTTGTGTCGTAAATTTGGGTTTGATTATTACCTATTATGAGAAGTCACCCATGGCCTTGCATGGACATGGACGAGATATGGACCCTTGTCCTAATACTATAAGGGTGGATTTTGGAACATTCACCCAATATGACAAGGTATGATTTTTTATTCTTTACAGATAGAAAAATAATAATAAATATGTGTTCCTATGATAAATTAGATGTGATTTTCATTGTGAACCTAGATTGTGTTAATAAGGGGTCAGTTTTTTAAAGTGTCAATAAATGAAGTTAAACATTGTTTTCCTGCTTAGCATCTCTTTTGTGGCATTCTACTCATCATGCCAAGGAATGTAGTTCCAATGAATTATATGTGTGATGTTTTGTGATATGAAATATATATATATACACACATATATATATATGGGACTGGATATGATAGGAGAAGGCATGGATGGTGATGGGGGTAATTTGATTAAAATTTCCACAAAGAATATAAATAGTGTTTTCCTGATTAGCCTATTTGGAAGCATAATACTTATATAAATAAGACTACATGTGACACCTGACTCAATTAAGGGTAGGTTAGGGTCCATGAGGATAGATTTATATGGGATACTTGGATCTGATATGGCTGGGTAAGGGCCATGAGTCCCAATGTTGTGTGACATTATTGCGATGGGGGAGTGTAAGGGCAGTGAGATTATGCTTCTTGTTAAATTTATCACAATATGGAATATATTTATATATGTTATTATGAATGTATGACCGTGGTATTGGTATTCAGTGAGATTCCACCTAGACATGCTCCGGTGGAGCATTAGAAGGGTGGTACCAAGGTGACTCTTAATCATAAAAAGTACAAGGCCCATGAGTGTTGGGATACCCCCCTTAGAGGGTCAAGTTGTGAATGATCAACATGTATAGAAACATATATAGTCTCCTTTATAGTTGGTTCATATACCATATATAAAATATTTATATCCATTTCATGAGGAGAAGCATTGGACGATCTAGGTACATGTCATCCAGGGAATTGAAAAAGGATCTTAGGGAGCAGATCCATCTATAGAATATTTGACTCAGAAGTTCTAGTCACAACACCCACCACTATTTCTGGGTATGGTTGGACTACATGAGATTGAGAACTAGAAAACATCATTCCAAACCATCTTTGACCATCTTGAGATACCCCAAAGGTAGAGGGTGGCGCTGCCTATGTACATGCTCAGAGGACCAGCAAAGACTTAGTTTGATGCACATTTATAGGTAGTGAGACACAACGGACATGCCTAGAACAATTATGAGTCCATATTCTTCGATCAATTATTTCATAATATTCTAACAATGGAGATAGATTTCATGTTCTTGAACCTTTATCATAAATTCATTTTTATCATGGACTATGTAGCCACTTTCACATATTTGTCTCATTTTGCACTCAATATCATGGGAAATAACACCTAGATAGTGAGTCATTTCAAGGATGTTATATAGAATGCCATTAGGGTGCATGTACACATCTTAAGGTTGGACAGATTATTAGAGGCTATGAATTAGGAATGGATAGCTGAGGGGAAATTGATGAAATAGTCATACTTGGTTAGGGTAGTGACATCAGGTGATGATAGTGGTGATGCTTCATATAGTAAGGTGAAAGGATGTGATGATTCTTAGCAAGAAATTCAGGATAAATATTTAGGTATAAAATCAAGGTGTTGGTCATCAATTGTGTGCTTCTAGTACATTAATCTAATACATGTTGGAACACAATGTGATCGGTCACTGAAGGAGATCTGAGCATGCAGATTGGTTGATAATCATGATAGGTTCCCTATGAATCCTTCTCAGATAGCCTTAATATAAGGAACAAAAAAATAGTTGAGGATCTAATGTTGGAATGGGAGTGGTACGAGGAGCTGGTAGCTGGGATTTAACTACACTTAGAGGTCGTGGTAGAGAAAGTGGGACTCAATAGTGGGGTTACTGGCTAGTGGATGGTGCAACACCGTAGGGAGGCCAGACCTCGCATGGTCAAGAATCAGGTCAGCTGCATGGAGTAAATCATCTAGGTGAAGTGAATATTGGGGAGATTGTTATGGTTAGAGGTATGTTAGGGGTGTGACTGGGTATCTTATAATTTTTGTGTGACCATTTTTGTATTCTTATCTGGTTTTGGGAGAATGAGGTGAACAATATGTATTTTTGGACAAACCATGTAATTTTTAGTAGGTTTTCATTGGATATGTTGTGTTATATATATATATGAGGATTTTAACCCTGAGATTTACTGTTTTTATTGATGTGATGTGTGATCTGATGAAGTTTGGATCCATCTAGGCATCGATGTGATGCGGGTTTCCTTGAGGTGTGTTAGTGTAACATCCCGATTCTAGAAGCCACCAAGAGGCGGCCCATACCCGGTTGGTCACATGGACTCAAACACATTTCCCTGAATGCCAGAGGCTGCTGACTAGAAGTGAGGGCCTAGGGTGTGATAGTGGGGAAACTATGACCTCATTGGCAGAGTACACATCAGAAGTAAACAACACATACAATGGCAGAAGCAGTAAATATCCCACAATATTAAATAGTGGAATATTGGAACAATAAAAAACTGGAGAACATATATATATATGTAATTATTCATGATAAATATGTCTAGGAAAGAATCCAAACAAGTCACCTTGCTGGAAATACAAATAGTGAAAAACCAAAGTACAAAAGAAAGATAAACAACTCCTTAGCATCACAAGCCATAGCTTGGTCCCATGCTCTCCAGCTCCACAGCAAGTAAAGTACCTCAAGTAGAAGGGTTCTTTCCCTTATATAAACCTCCAAAAAAATATTCTATTTGGTCCCAAAAGCATGACCCAAATAAGGTGTGAGACTAAATCCCAGTAGAGAACCACCCGAAGACCTGTCCCTAACAGTCAGTGAGTATATGGTAGGTAAAAGTACAGTAAATAATAAACAGTAAATAGTAACAAGATAGTGCTCAACATTAAACATTCAACAGATCAATATCAAGAAACAGTGAATCAAACATCTAACACACAAATAGGTAACCCTTCGGGAAGTTCTTGAAACCATCCCCTTTGGTCCTACCTAAATATTACAAGCAACCATCTGGGCAGCACACTCGGTCTAACCCCTTTAGTTCTGGATAGGAATTTAATAAGACTCTCTAAGGAAGCGATCATAGTCTATCCCCTTATAGTCAAAGGATAAGGAAGAATCTCTAAGAAAGATCACACAATCCATTCCCTACATAGTCTAAGGTAGTCAAGGACTCTATGAGGAAGCTCACATGTTTATTCCCCTTATTGCCCCGAGGTCTAAGACTCTCTAAGGAAGCTCACTCTGTCAATTCGCCTTATAGCCGAGGTTGTTCAATTAAAACAAAGACTCTCAGAAGAATCTCACGCAGTTAATCCCCTTATAGTATAAAGTAATCAAGGAATCTTTGAGGAAGCTCACTCGGTCAATTCCCCTTATAGCCCCTGGTGGTTCTAGGCTCTCTGAGCATGCTCACTCGGTCAATCCCCCTTTATTGCCTACTACACCAATTTCTCACGACCTTGTGTAGGTCAATGAGCATAGCACTGTAATATAGACAAAGTAAGACTACATAACTACTTGTCTAAATAGTCTACAACATAACAAGTATGTGAGAAAATAAAACTCTCCAAACTACAGAAACAAGCATGGAAAACAGGATAAGTATCCAAAGCTAAATAGGACCCAACCATCGTAATCAAAATAATGAATTGGTAAAACAAATCCAAAGCATATAAATAAACCCAATTCATATCCAAATTACCTCTACACTGGCGTACAAGAATGGAAGGAAAATAATAGGGGTAAAACTGTAACACACAATACCATGTTCAAGGGTATTGTGGGAATTTGCACATAACACTCATAGACATCAAACATAAAGGCACAAACCACCTACCTTAGGGTTAGGAGATCAATATACTTGAACCTCTAATCTTGAATCTCATTGGAATGTTGTAGATCTATGAAAATGTCCAAAACATTCAACCCACGATAACTTGGAAAAGATTATGAATTGGAAAACAAGGCTCAATCAGAAGACAAAACTCACCGATGCGATTCCAACGCAATCAACAGTGCTTGAATCGGAGGACTGATAGAGGATTGGGGGTTCATCGAAAATTCATGGATGCTCGGTGACCTCGGATGAACGAAACCTAGAAAGAGTGGTTTTTGTCCACCAGACGCAACCCTGATGCATTTAATGAAAAAAAAGAAAGTATATGGAATTTAATTTTGGAGTACACATTGTGTACATGCCTTTTCCTTACTCCACATTAAGTGGCCCCCAGTCACTCCCACATGGCCACGTATGTGGGTACTACATGGCCATCACATGGCTTGCTGCGTCATTTGAGTACACAGCGTGTACTAAGAAAGTACATGACATGTACTTAGAAAATTTCCAGAATTTCCTCTTATTTCCAAAAATGACATGAAAGGAAAAAAATAACTAAAAAGAAGGTCTGGGTTCATAAAAAATTCCCCCCGTAAAGAAATTTTTCCCTGAATTTCCCTTGCGTAGTGTAGAAGAAGAACCCTTGAACAGTTCTTCCCATTATACTCATACATCGGCATCCCTCTCCCAAGTCTCGTCATGTACTCGCTTGTGCTTCCATTACACTCGTACCAAGGGGACAGACTGTCCATGAATAACCTTTGTACTGCGGTCCATAATCCGGATAGGATGCTCCTCAAATGACGTATCCATTTAAAGCTCAACCTCCTCGGGTTGTGAGACATGAAACAGGTCTGAAAAGTAACATCATAGCTGAGAGATGTCAAAAAATCATTCATAGCTCAGTACTTCTAAGGTAACTACAACCGATATGCAACCGGCCTAGATCTCTCCAATACCATAAATGGTCTGATGTACCTCGTGAAAGCATACCCTGTCTCCTAATCCTCTTGTGTCTAAACCTCATTGTGACATGCAAGAAACCTGATCTCATACCTCGAACTCCAGAGGCCATCTCCACTAGTCAGCATAAGACTTCTGTCCAGAATGTGTAGTAGCCATCCTCCTATAAATCAACTCTATCTGCCTCTCTTGCCTCTCTTGCCTCCAGCCAACATAAAGGTGATTGGCATAGCCAACCGTACAAAGCCTCATATGGTGTCATCTGAATAGTCACTTGAAAACTATTATTGTAGGAAAACTCCACAAGAGGTATATGCTTCTCCAAAGAACCTCCAAAATCTAGAATATATTCCTGTAGCATATCCTCAAGCACCTGAATCGTACACTTAGACTAGCCATCTTTCTAGGGATGGTAAGCTATACTCAAAATTACATGTGTACCCAAAGCCTTTTTAAGCCCCTGCTAGACCGAAGAAGTAAAACAGGCATCCCAATCTGAAATAATGGAGTGTGGAACTCCATGCAGACGCACAGTCTCCCGGATGTACAACGATCACAACTCATAAACACTAAAGGTGTCCTTGATCGGCAAGAAGTGAGAAACCTTTGTGAGCATGTCAATGACAACCCAAACTGCATCATTCCCTCTAGGAAACCTCGTAAAACCTTTCATGAAGTCCATCACGACATCATTCCATTTCCACTCGGGAATGGGTAACTACTATAAAAGCCATGCTGGTCGCTGATGCTCTTGCTTCACCTATTGACAAGTGGAACACCTCATGATGAAACCAGCAATGTCCCTCTTCATATCTAGCCACCAATAATGATAGTGTAGATCAAGATACATCTTCGTGATGCTAAGATGAACTGCCCAAACTGAGGAATGAAAATCCCACATCAACTTCTCGTGTGTGTATGTTGGCACCCATTCGTGCCCCTGAAAATGACAGTCTCATCCTCACCTATGTTCCATACAAGAATATGGTCCTCTCCTAAAACACTCTCCCTTTGGACTATGCCTTCAAAATCTGATAGCTGCCTCATTCGAACTCGATTCAGAAGAGTAGAGGTAATAGCTACAAAAGAAAGAAAAGTCTGACCCTATCTGTCATACACCTCCAAATTCATCTCAGAGAACAGGGCCATAAGCTTCCACTCACTGCAGGCCTCTCGAACTGCCTATATCTGAGTCCTCCTACTCAACGCATCGGCCACTGTGTTGTCTTTTTTAGGTGTATAGGCAAGCTCTAAGTCAGAGGAATGTAGGTACTCAACCCACCTTCACAGCCCCAAATTCAGATCATGCTGATTAAAGATATACTTGAGACTTTTTTGGTTGGAGAAAACCACAAAATGCTCACCCAAAAGATAATGTCTCCAACAACGGAAGGCATGAACAATAGATACCAACTCGAGATCGTGCATCGGGTAATTCCTCTCATGTGGCCTCAACTACCGAGACCTGTACACAACGACTCCATCTCCCTGCATAAGCACAACTCCCAGCCCAATACCTAACACATCACAGTAAACATTATAACTCTTGCAAGGCTCTGTCAAGACTAGTATCATTGCTGAAGCCAACCTTCTTTTCAGTTCCTAAAAGGCCGACTCATAGGATTCTGACCACAAGAACTTCACCCCCTTCCTGGTCAGACTAGTCAGTTGTGCTGCTAAGCATGAAAAGCCCTGTATTAAACATCTATAGTATCCAGCCAGACCTAGAAAACTCTGAACCTCAAATACATTCTTCGGATGCTCCCATGAAACTATAGGTATCACTTTCTCTAGGTCTATTGATACTCCTTCCTCTGAGATAACATGACTCAAGAAGTTAATCTGATCCATCCAAAAGTGGCATTTTTAGAGATTAACATATTACTGATGCTCCCTTAGTGTACTAAAAATGAACTTAAGATGTGTAGCATGGTCATGTAGAGTGTGAGAGTACACCAAGATATCATCCACAAATAAACCATGAAAGAATCCAAGTATGTATCGAACACTCGGTTCATCAGTACCATGAAAACTGTAGGTGCGTTTGTGAGACCGAATGACATGACCAAGTACTTGTATAGACCATACCTATTATAGAAGGTTGTAAGAGGTATATCTGATAGTCTAATGCACAAATAATGATAACCAAATATGAAATCAATCGTTGAGAACACCTGGTCTCTTGAAAGATGATCAAAGAGATAATCAATCCTTGGAAAGGGATATTAGTTCTTGAATGTCAACTGGTTTAGCTTCTGATAATCCACACAAAGCCTAAGGGCACCGTCTGCCTTCTTCACAAACAGGATAGGTGAACCCCAAAGAGAAATACTGGGTTGGATAAAACCCTTTTCCTAAAACTCCTCCAACTGCTTCTTGAGCTCCTGTAACTAAGGTGTAACCATCCTATAAGGATGAATGGACACCCTTGTCGCTTCTAGAACAAGATCAATCGAGAATTCTGCCTCATGCTCTGGAGGAAACACTAAAAATTAATCGAGAAAGACATCTCTAAAATGATCCACCACTGGAAGAAAGTATAACTGTGAAGTCCCCTGGTCATCCAGATAAAGACTAGCAATCTGGGCTGTAACTCCTCCAAACCCATGATGCTCTAGACCCGCTCTGATCTCCTGGACATCCCATTCGCTTGTATGAAGAAAAGATCCACGCTCTGGTGATATGAAACTCACCCTATGATGATAACAGTCGATAAATTCCTGGAAAGAATACAACCAGTCCATTCCAAGAATGACATCATAGCCTGTCATCTCTAGGACATAGAGTTCCCATAAAAAGTGATATCCACCAACCTGTATAGGGCACTCTCTGAACTAACATATAGTAATTGTTCAAGTCCCCAATGGTGTGTATAATGTCAAGATATCAGTAGAAGAAAAGATACAGAGCCCAAGTCTATCCATGACAGTAATAGATATAAAGCAATGTGAAGCCCCTGTATCAAAAAGAGAAAAAGCTAAAACTGAGGCTACTAAGATCATACCTCAAACGGTAGAAGGTTCAGGTTCCTGCTCCTACTGGGACTACTCCACTACAAAAGTATGGCCTATACAGCAGCCTTGTGACCCTTCTTGACCACTTTGAGCTGATCCACCGTGATGTCACTAAAAACCGGGTGACTGACTACCACAGCTTCGACCTCCACCTCAGCCTGAATGGATGGAAGAACTCCAGTTCCCTGACTAGTGATAAACTGGCAGCGCTGCTCCCAAATGAGGAGTCATAGAAGAACCCCTGTCACCTGCTACTAGTGAGACGAACTAACAAAATAACTAAAGTTGACCCATCTTGTGGCAAGATTGGAACTCCAATGGGTCTCTCGGGCAACATGGCCTCATATGCCCGCTTCTCCCACACTGGTAACACACCACCTAGCTACCAGAGGATGCATCCCACCTGCTCTGATCTCATAGTGCAGCCTCTCTACAGCGCTTCCTATTATCAGCTAGAAGAGCACTAACTCTGGATGCTAAACCGCCCCGGCACGCATCTCCAAAATCCTTCAGATTGTGCTCTGTGATCATTTCCTGGTTGACGATAGAAGATATCAAAGTCCAGCTAAAGATATTCACTTGAGACCAGATGTCGTGCCTCATAACATCCCCAAACATCCATGCAGGGAACACCTCATCGCCTCCTTGGATAGGTGTGAAACATTATAGATCTGTGAAGTGAGAGGAATATACCATAACAGAAAGAGTACCCTGCTCCAGACTAATGAACTCTCGGGCTCGATTGGCCCTCAAGGTTTTCGGGTAGAATTAATCGTAGAAGATGTGCCAGAACTCATCCCAAGCCATGTTCTGATGGAATACCGCCTATGAGACCACATCCCACCATCTCTTGGCAGTGTATCAGAGCATATAGGTAGCAAGATTTACTCTCATCTCTGGAGGTATCTCTAGATGATCTAAAATCGTCAACATGGACTCTAGAAAAGACTCAGCAGCCTAAGGTCATCCATCCCTAGATAAAGTAGGAGGATGCTGCTGCTGGAAGACCCTCAAAAAATCAACCATCGATGGGGTGGGAGGCGGCGCTCCAGGAAAGGTCTGTATCATCCTAAAAAATCCCTCCCTAAACTATTCATCAACACCTATGTCAGGTACACCGACTAGTTCCAAGGCTGGAACAATGGGAGGATCTACAGGTGGTCCCGGGTCGACCATGTTTGGTGTCTGATCATTATCGGGAAACTAGCACACAACCGGAGGAAGTCACATTGGCATGACTCTGCAATGTCAATCACACATCTTAGATCAAGATTATCAAGGACCGAAAACAAGGAGTGTATGAAGGGAAGAAGACAAAGAAAGCACTCAAGTTTTACAAAACATGACTACATGGTGTGTACATTTACCACACGGGGTGTTCACTAAAGTCATTTACATGGGCCGGTACTCCGGTCCAGACTGGTCGTGTAACACCCTAGACACACGGCGTGTTGTTTCCACACACATCGTGTACTTGAGAGTCCCCTTTCCCTGCCCGAGTCCTTCTACATGGCTAAATCACATGGTTCTCTCATAAGGTAAGATGGCACAGTGTGTACAATTCCTACACGTCATGTAGTAGACAAGTTTCAATTGGCCCGTGTTGTTAGTGACATGGCCTGACACACGACTCACACTACACGACGTGTTCCAGATGGACATGGTGTGTATGAGAGGGGATAACACCAGCCCATGTTGTTTGTGACACAGCCGGATACCTAGGTCAGACTACACGGCGTGTTCCTATGGCACATAGCGTGTATTAGACACGAATCAGCCAACCTGTGTTGTTCGTGACATGGGTATGCACAGGTTATACCCTACACGGCGTGTATGGACAATAAACGGTGTGTTCAATCCAGGTTTTTTCCATCCCGTGTCTCTTTAAAAACGGCCTCTCACACAGTTTAGAGATTACACAGCGTATATAAAGTACATGGCCTGTACTTAAGAAAAACTATTTCTTCCTGAACAGAAGAACACACGGAGTGTAATTAATATTACACGGAGTGTATTCTAGGTTTTTCTAGACAATATACCTCAAAAACTACTGTAGAACCCAGAAAACACTAAAAAGATCATTGAATGTTCCATATTCGGATCTGTGAGGGCCCATACTCCCAGCGAATCAATGTTTGGAATCTTATACATATAATAACATGCAAAACAAGGCAATGATCCCCCAAATTCTAGTCCATGAGGGCCCATAACACCTCAAGAACCAAAGTTTTGTGTTCATTCCAGAAAAACCTTACACAATCAATGCTCTAACAAGAGGCAGATATTTTTATCAAGGAATCTAACAAAACAAAATGCATATTTTACACAACATCTATCAAAAAAACTTGAAATATCAAATTCATCCTAGATGGCATGGAAGAAATGCATGAAATGTGATTTCTAGCAAGTTCTTATATGATGCATGAGATGTAATACCCTCATCTCATCAGGATGAAATAGAAATAGAACCTTAATAATATCAACAACAACCACAAAAATCATGTGAATCACTCAAGGTGAAATTAAATCAACTGTAATCTTGAAAAACCAGAAAATTTCAATAAATGAGGTAGGTTGGATTTTACCTATATATGGGTTTGCTACTCCCATGCACAAATTATTAGCAAATACCTATTCCTTCTTATCCCTGGATAAAGGCTCCAAATAGTAAGTCAAGTGAAAATAATCCCTCTCATACCACATTGTAACATCCTGGTTCCAGAATCCACCGAGAGGTGCCCCGTACCCGGTTGGTCACATGGCCTCAAGTGCATTTCCCCAAATGCAAGAGGCTGCCGACTAGTAGCGAGGACCTAGGGTGTGATAGTGGGGAAACTATGCCCTCATTGGAAGAGTACACAATGGAAGTAAACAACACATACAATGGTGGAAGTAATAAATATCCAACAATTGTAAACAACAGAAGACTCGAACAATAAAAAACTAGAGCACACACACACACACACAGATATATAAATATATGAAATGATTCATGATACATATGTCTAGGAAAGCATCCAAACAAGTCACAATGATGGAAATGCAAACAGTGCTAAACCAAATTAGAAAATAATGATAAACAGCTCCTCAGCATCACAAGAAATAGCTTGGTCCCATGCTCTCCAGCTCCATAGCGAGTCAAGTACCTGAAGTACAAGGGCTCTTTCCCTTATGTAAACCTGCAACAAAATAATCTGTCTGGGTTTAAAAGGATGACCCAAATAGGGTGTGAGACTAAATCCCAGTAGGAAACCACCCGAAGACCTGTGCCTAATAGTCAGTGAGTATATTGCAGGTAAAAGTACAATAAATAGTAAACAATAAACAGTTACAAGACATTGATCAAAAGTAAAAATTCCACAGATAAATATCAAGAAATATTGAAGTAAATAGGTAAACCTCTGGGAAGTTCTCACAGCCATCCCCTCAAGTCATGCCTAAATATTACAAGTAACCCTCTGGGTAGTGCAATCGTTCTAACCCCTCTATTTATGGATAGGAATTTAATAAGAATCTATGAAGAAGAGATGATAGTCTATCCTTATATAGTAAAAGGAAAAGTAAGAGTCTCCAATGAAGCTCACACAGTCCATTACCCACATTGTCTAAGGTAGTCATGGACTCTCTAAAGAAAGCTCACATGTCAATTCCCCTTATAGCCTTGAGGTCTAGGACTCTCTGAGGAAGCTCACTCGACCAATTCCCCTTATATCTCAGGACATTAAATTCAATCAATGAATCTCTGAAGAATTTCACGCAGTCAATCCCTTTATAGAATAAAGTAATCAAGGGCTCTCTAAGGAAGATCACTCGGTCAATTCCCCTTATAGACTCAGGTGGTTCTGGGCTCTCTAAGGGTGCTCACTCGGTCAATCCCCCCTTATAACCTACTACACCAGGTTCTCACGGCCCTGTGTAGGTCAACGAGCATAGCAGTGTAATATAGCCAAATCAATCCTATAGAACTACTTGGATAAATATTTTACAGCATAACAAGCATGTGTGAAAATTCAACTCTCCATCCTACAGCAACATGCATGGAAAATAGGCAATGCAACCAAAGCTAAACAGGACCCAACGGTTGTAAACAAAAAAAAATCATGGGAAAAACACATACAAAGCATAGTAATCAACCCAATTCATTTCCAAATTACCTCTACACATGCATACAAGCATGGAAGAAAAATAATAGGGATAAAATGGTAACATGCAATACCTCATTCAAGGGTATTGGTGGAGTTTTCACATAATACTCAAAGACATCAAATAGAAAGGCACAAACCAACTACCTCAGAGTTCAGAGATCAATATAATTAATCCTTGAATCTTCAATCTCATTAGAACATAGTATATCAAAGAAAATATCCAAAATGTTCAACCCACAATAACTTGGAAAAGAAGAGGAATTGGAAAACAAGGCTCAAGCAGAAGAGAGAACTCACCGATTTGATTCCAACACAATCAATGGTGGTCGAATTGGAGGAAGGACAGAGGATCCGGGGCTCATCGGAGATCTGCTTATGATCAGCATTCTCAAAAAAAAATGAAACCTAGAAATATTGGTTTCTGTCCGTTATACGCGACCCTAGTGCATTTAATGATAAAAAATAAAGTACACGACATGTGCTTTTTGAGTACATGGAATATACTCTCCTTTTCTGTACTCCACTTTAAGCAGCCTCCAGTTACTCCTACATAGCTGTGTATATGGATACTACATGGCCAGTGCACAACCTACTGAGGAATCTGAGTACACGGAGTGTAATCACAACGTACACGACCTATATTTAAAAAATTTCTAGAATTTCCACTTTTCTCCAAAAATGACCAGAAAAAAACATACCTGGAAATAAGGTCTATGTTCCTACAGTTAACATCTCAGAATCGACATGATGTGGGATTTTATGGGTGATTGATGTGGAACAGGTACATTTGGATATCTACTGAGATGTGGGACCCCATAGGGGCCTTGTGCGACCTGGGAACGAGGTGTAAATCTGATGAGACAGAATATAATGTGTGTCAGATTTTAAGTGATATTGATTTTATAACCTAATGTGGTAAAGGAGTGGAGATGCATCAAAAAAGGTCTTTTGACTCTATATATGGTAATTAGACCAACATAATTTTGATTTTTTGGTTGGTAATCAGTCATGGTAGGTAACTACTATGGTTGGGAGGACCCTGAGAGAGTTGATATGTTCTATTTATAACTGTGGTGTTTAAATGATATAGGAATATTTGTTACCATATTTGGGTAAATAATTATAGATCAGGTGTCTGGAATTTTAAGGTGGGGAGATTATAACATCCCTAGTTTTTGGAGTGCGTCAAAATCCTCAACATGTTTGATTTTTTGGAGTTTGGTGAGTTGAAAAAAATTATTTATTGATCATTAGAGCATAATTCCAAGAGTTCCTTTGACCCATGCCCTTATTCATAGGAGAGTTTAAATTCTCAAAAATTACTTAGGGGTATTGAGTGTGTTTCAAGTGCATTGGAGTCCAATGACCATTTTTCATAAGGCATAGTCTGGGACACATAGTTAACAAAAACCTTGTGCCCTCTAGAGTGAAAATGTGGGGCCCTACTTTGGATTCATGAATGGTTTTACAAATTTTATGGGTGGGGGAGTACTATCATGTTGGGTGAAATAAATTTATAGTAGTGGCTCACACATGGTACGGTTAGGGCTTGGATTCCCATGCATGTGAACCATGCGAGGTGTGGTTCGTAGACAATGGGTACCACAATGTTCCCACACAATTATCCAAGATGTATAATAACTGAGAAGGTTCCTTAAAAGGATAAAATGACCATTTTACCCTTATTTATTTTGGAGTATATTCCCTCAGCTACATCGCTCACTTGTCTCTCCTCCAAGATGTCATGGGACCTCTCCTCTCCATCTTCTAGCTGTTAATACAAATCTTTCATCCAAGATCCATTTTGATCAACATCATTCTCATTGGAACCACATTTGTAAGTGATCAAGTCCTATGAAATATTATTCTCTTTTCTATTTCCATATGGTGTGATAAATCAATGTGATCTATTTTACCATATTTTATGATTGTTAGTCAAAAATGATGATTTCTTATAAACTAGATCATGTTAGTGGAAAACATCATATGAGTGTGCTTATAGAAACATGAGGTAGGATGTGGAAATATTTCTCTTTGTTTTATGAGATATTTTGAATTCTTGATTACTACTTTTGGTAGTCTGATTGAGACCGTAATTAATTAACTCAATATCTAGAATTAATTATGAGATAATATTTGATTCCATTGTCCATTCCCTAGCAATGATTATTTGTGTGAGTCCAGGTTAGAGGATGTGGAACACAAGGGAAGGTTTTAACATGTGTTCTTATATATATATATTAATAGTTAATATATATATATGGTGAAGATTACGATTTAAGTGTTATGGGAACGACCTAAGGATTGAGATGGTGTTGACAATTTGGAAGAGGCATTGTAGTTCATCTGGTTGGGAGAAGCCCATATTCTGTTTGTGATGATTATCATATGAAAAAAGACATGGTCACTTTGTTTAGGTGACAAGGTTATTAGGTAATGGACATGACCCAAGTAATTTGAGATGACGTTGACCATCAAGTTGAATGACAGAGTCTATGGGGAACGAACTGATGCGATGATGTGGATTATGTACCATGTTTGTAATATCCTCTCATTGTGATTGTCCAGTGTTCCATTAGATTCAAGTATACAAATATATAACTCAAATTATGAGGTGGTGTTGAAAACTCATGTGGGTAGAGGACTTAATTATTTTAAGCTTAGGATGTTGTTGATCATCAGTGAGGTTGGAGATAGTTGTCATAGAAAGCCACATGGATTGTGAGTAGCCATCATTTGACATTGATGAGACTATCTGTTGGGGGCCAAGGCTCATCTTATATTTAGGCCATTAGGCCGAGATTATTAGGGAGAATGGATATCTCCACTACTCTAGATGTCGGCTATTGATCTAACAGGTATTATCACATAGAGGATAGAAATTTATTTTCCTAGGACATTAGTTTTTTATTTGACAAGAATTTATGAATTGACGTTAGAGGAAAAATGTACATTCTTTGGTGGTGCCTTAGGGATGTCGGTTCCTTGATTATCACCTGAGGTGTCCATTGGCACATGGTGTCGGGTATACAACCTGAGGAACCTAAGGGTCTCCAGGTTTTTAGTTAGTAAGGGATGCCTTGGGTTACATGATAAGGATCTCCACTGGTGTGGTTATACCAGAGATGGTTGAGGAAAGTGATTTATTTATTGTATATTTGGATCACAATGGAGTAAATTTATTAAATAATGTGTTGATTTACCTTTTTAGTATACACCTTCTTTATCACATATGTAACATCGGCACAAATTGTTAGGGAACTACTATGATTTATTGTCACAAAATACACGAGACCTTTTGGATGCATATATAATTTATGATTCTATGATAAGGTAAGGGTTTGGGCTCAGGAGATGGACCTTTGTGATCATGATGGGCTATATAGCATGGGGTTGATGAAATGGTTCCTTGGATGTTCCTTCATCAGTTGAAGTTACTTTGTGTATTTATTTTTTATTTATTGGACGCTTATATGTATATATTGAGGTGAAAAATGGGCGATCCATTATATTTATTTATTTTACTGTATGAGATGAATTTTATACATGTTATTTAAATGGTATTATGTGTTGTGTTATTTTGTATAGGGTATGTTTGATCTTGTTTATTATTATTGCAGATTCTTTCATTTTCTATTGTTGGTTACTGGTTAAGTTTTTATGGTATTTATTCCACCACTATATTTATATATTCCATTATTATTATCATCACCAGAGGTTATTTTCTCTTAACTATCATCTCTTTGCACCCTCACTCCTAGTTAGTTGCCTTTGGTATACGGGAAGGCAGACTTAATGCCCAGTGTCACACCAACCAGAAGGACTTTCTGGGTGGCTAATCAGGTCGATGTGTTAAATAGAAGCTACCTAGTGAGAGAGGAAAATTTAAGATATATAATTTGGATTAAAATTAAAAGAAAACTAAAGGATACATATTTTTTTGAACTCTAGTGGATGATCCATCTTATTTATGAGTTTGAGTGGAAAATTTTCAATTTCTCATTAATTAATGGTTAAAGAAGGTCATAATTACTAAAAAATTGAATGATAAGTGAGAAAAACTAAGAATGATAAATATTAACTCAATTATAAATTATTATTTTGTTTTTTATAGATTTTACTAATCATTTTAACTATTTAATTTACGTTACATTTTTTACTATTTACCATTGTCATTCACTTTAAATCTAGATAACGTTTTCTACAAAAAGTGGAATTGATCATCCTTCCTAATTTTTATCAACTAATTCAAAAAATTAAATCCATTTTGTGGAATTTAATATCTAAATATTTGGAATTTATTTTTTAAATAATTTTTTAGATACTTTATAAAATTAATTTTTCTCAAATAAAATAATTTCTTATGTGTGGTTGATTATATATTACTTATAACCATTAATAATTTATTTACTTGATGTTAAAAATTAATTATACATTCTAAATACATTATGTATTAAAACAATTCATTTATATAAAATATTTATATCCCCAATATCATATTTTAAACATATTTATGAGTTATATGTATTACCAATGATCATATTTATTTCCAACAGTGATATAATTATCATATACACATTTCAATCCAATATATACCATTTAATACTAATTTAAAAATCATTAACTCCCCATTTTAGTTATTTCTAAAATATAATATTATATTATTATTGTGTTTCCCTATTTCCATAGTCATAACTAATGGTATGAGCTTCAAGGAATACCATAAGGATGATGATTTCATCTTCATGGTATTTTTATTTTCATATGGTTTTATTTTTACAAAAATTTTCATAATTATGTTTCATATAAATATATTAGAATGTTTTATTTTTATTTTTATTTTTAATATTTTATTTTAATAAAAATATATATTATTTTATTTTACATTAGTGTTCCATGCAAGATAAAATATTTAACATATTCAAGGACTAAAATGTGTGGTGTTAAAATTCAACCTTCCTAATAGTGGATAAAAATATAGTTAAAATTATTATACTTAAAAACTAAGAATAATCACATAGTTTTGAGGTATATATCTTGAGATAAGAATAAAAATATATAGTAAAACAAATATGGAAATCGATGAACAAAAAAAATTTAATTCAGAACACCATCTTTGCGAAATTATTTTATATTTGGAATCTATAGAGATACGTTGAGAACATAACGAAACATGTTTAAATTATTTTTATGTCCCTAAATGAAGTAATAAAACTTTAGAACCTTCATACAAAATTTATCACATATTATAAGAAATATATACATGAATTTACAAGTTAATTAAAACAATGACTATTAAGATATAATCAACATGAATATTACATTAAATAATACATTATGTAGACAAGTATTTAGGAAAAAATAATTATAAATTAAATGAAATATGTTTTGTAATTATTAAAAAAAAAATAATGTTTGAGAAGCCACTCAACATTTCCCCATTTTATATAATTTGAAAACACACAAACACTTCTCATATGACACCCTAAATATCACATGTATGTTTAATTTAAAGCTTGGACTGTCACTTTGAAGTTTATAGGGGTTTTAAGAGTTTTGGGGTTGAAAATATTATTTTATGGGGGAAAACAGAAAACCACATGATTTGAGTACAAATTTAGTCGTAACCATGTGCTAAACGTGCAATATATCTATATTGGTTCTATTAGAGATTTTCACACAGTGAGCATAGGATTCCAAACCATGCATGTCGCCAAGAAAATCATTCGAAAGGTTGGGTTTTGGTCCATATGTTGTCACCTGGATTGTTTATAGTTTTTTAAACCATTAAATAATTATTGATAACCTTGTGACTTGGTTTTCAAGGGATCGTAGAAATCGTAAGGGTTTTATAAATTTTTACTAACAGTGCAATATGACTATGCGACCTAATCTAAACATCTTATAATGGAAAATTAATTTGATTCCTATGGTTTTTTAACTCTAATATCCTACTAATATCTCATTATCTTGAACAATACCCTCATGGATTCTCTAACGTACTCTCCCCTTGATTCCTTCATGATCCTCGACTGGTTGGGGGTGGATTCAGTTAAGGTATATTTAGATTTCCTCTTGGTTTCTCCTTTTTTCTCTATATCTAATATTAATATATATTATTATTATATCATTAAAATCCTAATGGGATGTGTTTGTTAGATGTAGAATATTTGGCATGGAATTTATGGTGTTTCTCTTGGTTCTATACTTGTTAATAGTCAATCGTTTCGTTCTTATCACCAGTTTAAAAGTTGAAATCATTGTATCCATTGGTAAGGAAGGTGTCTCTATTTATTAAGTTTTCCATAAAATACTTATGTTATTATGATGTTCTGTTGGGTTAGAATAATAAAATTTATATTTTATATTCATGACTAATATCCTTGATCTTTATTGGAAATGTAAACTATATTAAAAATGGATTGTCTTTAAAAAAATATTGTATGAACATAATGTGTCTAATAAAATTCCTCAAATATTGTTTTGAATTGAAAATGTTTTTTCATGAATGGACTCAATGTGGAATATCTATAGATTTTTTTTAAAAAAATAACTCCATGGTTTTACTAAAATTCAATGATGATATATAGAACTTTGGAAGACCTTAGGTTTTGGGGAAAATGAGAACATATTAATACCTTAGTGGAGTAATCGATAACTAGGTTAGTGCTTATGACAATGTTGTTTCTAGTTTGGGGAATTACCATGGAACCACAGTTCCCAATAACTTGGATTCACTTATGATATCATGTGTTCCTTTATGTTTATAATTTTGGTATACTCCCAAGTCATGGATTTCTATTTGGTAATTTGTAGATATATTAAATGCATGTTTATTTTATATGACTAATCTCCCAGTTGATATAGATATTGATGCATGAAAATTAGGTTTGTTCATATACTTATTCCAGTGGGATAAATGTTTTGTCATATTAATTTTTAAATTATAATATTTCATGTTTTTAAAAGGTTAACTGAAGGATTATTTTATATGGGATACAATTTCCTATAAAATGTTTTAGATATTTTTTTATATAATAACTAACTGATTCATTTGGATAAAAAGTTTAAAGATTATTTGGTGTTATCCAACTGATATATAGTTCCATACCTTACTTTGGTATTTGGGCATATATAGTGATGTTTTTTAGGACACGAGTAATGGGAAGAGAGTAATGTGCTATATCTACTTTTATTTGTTGATATCACCTTTTTAGTGGGTTTAGTATGGTGGTGAAAAAAGGCCATATGGATACATAGCTTTGGTCTTATTTGGGTTTCCACTTGGGATTATCGTTTTAGGTTGGTTTTATATTTTTCATAGATATATACATTTTATTAATAATTTTAATATATTTGGTTTTCTTTCTTTTATTATGGATGAGATGTATTGTGTTTTAATTTATATTGAAATCATTTCCAAGGATTTTTAATTGATACAATGGTTCTTATCATAAGCCTGTGGAGAGAGGGATTGCACTTATGGCCTTTTACCGAGCTAGATTTTATGATGCGTTAGGTTTACCTAGTTTGTATAATTAAAAAATTGTACTAGAGTATTACCCATTTAGAAGTGTGGTTAGATTTCCTAATTTTTTTGTGGGCTGATAGTCTAGATTAAGTAATTTCTATGTCTCAAAGAGAACATTATGAATTAGTTCTTAACCACCATATAGTGTGATTCCAATTTTTTCACCATGGGATTTTGAGATTTAATTTTTATTTTGTTCTATATTTGGTGTGTAAACAGATGAGAGATTGAAGTTTTTTGGTCAAATTTGATGTCCTAAAAAACCATATAGTGATCCAACACTCATTCTTGAAAATATTATGGTGGTTGTTGAATTTTTGTTATATATATTTAAACCATTTTTCTAGATCAATAATAAATCCGAATCCCCTTTTTTATTTGTTATAACCCATGAATATTTGAATATATAGTGACTTGAATTGATGGTAAATGAATCAAGGTGGTTTTTCAAATATTGTGATATCATAAATTTGTTTTATTGACAATTTTGACATGATTTTCTAATACATATAGAATATAACTGGTTTTTGTATGGGAAATTGATTTTGAAGAAAATATTTTTATATTTAAAAGTGAAACATTAATTCCATGTTGTAAAATGATCATTGGGTTCTATCTCATTCAATTATAAATGGTTGTTTAGTCATGAAAATGAGAGAAATATTTTTATTTAAAAATAAGTTAATGTTTTACATGTGATAATTATACATTCTTGAAGCTTGTTTTTATTAAGGATTAAGGGTTTTAAAGAAATTATTGTTTACAATAAGATTTCAAAAATTGTGTTTTGGTGTTTTAAGGAAAAACCATTGGTTGTTTTCAACATGTAATGAAAAAGAGAAAATAGTTTTAAATGTTTAATGAAAAAACAAAAAAAAGGATTCTATTTTTACTGATATTTTTCGATAACATAAATGGTTAATGAAAAATTTTGTGTGTTTGAGTGGTTGTCTCTTTTATTGATTTTCAGACATAGATAATCTAATTCGAGATGAAAATAAATCTGATTTAATGTTTTCTCTTAAAAGGTAAGAGGTTTGATCTTGTAATTGTGAAATTATTAAATATGTCTCCTTTTTATTTTCTCTAAGTTAATGAAAGATAATTATTTATGAAATGGTATTTTTGTATAACTCCATTCTAAACAGTCTCTAGATATATTATAAATAAATTGTCTTTTTGAAAGGTTTTACACAATTCATGTGGGTTAGTATTGAAACCTCTCTGAAAGAGTTTTATTTATTATTTATTTTTATTTTTAGACTAAATAATTCATGTATATTGGGGTTACTTGATGTACTTTAATGGACATGATAAAATGGAGTTCTCATCGCATGTGTCTTGAGTATGTCTTGTAGAGTGGTTATTATTTTAGGTGACATTATTTCCTCGATAGTGTTATTTCCATCTTATCATCAATGTTTCTTAGGATTTTAATGGAGTGGAGAGTGTTATATTGTATATTAATGTTATCTATTTTCCTAGCTATAGAATCGTATAGGTATAGCAGGGTAATCTAGTTAGCAGGGACTAGGTTTCCTGGTTTTATCATATTATTTATGAGAGGAGGAATCTTGGGTGCATCCCATGACCTAGTAAATGATCTTTTCGAGTTCTCATTATAATGTTTTAGTGAAGTTATTATTTTTGGGTATCTTGTTTTAGGCATGATATTTGATATCTTATTTATACATCTCCATTGAGAGTAGTGTCTATATGAATTTTATTAATTCCTTGTTTATTTTTCACCATATATAGATATCTTTGGGAAAAAACATATACAACGAGTATTGGATTCATGTTCTAAACATCATGAACCTTATGTGTGTTATTTGGTGAAAAATTTTGGTTTGGTGAACTGAAAAGCTGAAGAATTCATACAATATTTGAATATTTTTCATTGGATTGAGGGAGAGACACTATCTTTTGTTATCTAAAACATAGTTACCATGAATGTGGTCTGATGAACCAAGACTAGTGTCGCATCATTTCTTATTGATTATTGTCTTCGGTTGAACCTTATATTTGTTATGAGAGACATGGTAGAATTGGTGAAATACCTTGTTTCTTCTTGATGATCACTAGGATGGTGGGACCCAATTATAAATTTAATGTTTCTTGGGGGTGGTATCATTTCATAAGATTAATCATGTTTCCTCTTGTTTGGATGCATCTTGTGATTTATTTGTTTTCCCTTTGGTTAGGGATGGAGATCTTGGGTGTTTCCTTTGAATGGAATGTGAAACCATAATAATCTTGTTTATTCACTCTTATATGGATATAGTTTCTCATTATTAGACCATTTTAGATTGAATCTATATTTTGGGGAGAACCATGATAGGTATTTATGTCATTAAATCCTCCTAAATGGAAACCTAGTACCTATAACTCTTTTAAATGCCTATAAGTGAGGTTTTGATTCATACTAATCCATGTAGGGTCTTGATGATTTTACTGGAAGGTCTCTGGCATGGAATTATGATATTTATTGATGATGGAAAAAATCGGTGATAGATTAAATATTTCACCACTTATGCCATTATGGAAATAATATATCTCACCGTGACCTTGAGTTGCTTGTAGTTGTACATGATCTTGAAACATTGTGACATTGTCCCCTTGGAGAGAATTTTATGATATACTCATACCATAAAATCCAAATGTATAAATTTTCCCAGAATAATATGATCCTATGATTAAAATATCAGGTTAATTGATTTCAAATATTTGATTTAGATATTTTTTAAACTCTCAAAAAAGGGGGTGTGGTCACATACGCTTTAATAAGGGAATTACCCGTATAGGATGTAAAGGACCCAAATGAGGTGGGATATTTGGTGAATCAGATTAAATAAATTATTTTTGGTTGCGATTTAGGATCTATTGTGAACATGATAACAATTATTAAGAAAGATAGTTTCTCCTTGTACAATAATATTTGACTTTGGAAAGTAGTGGATGCCAGTTGGCCACATTTTAATAAAACCATTTATGATAGGGAGACATCCAGTTTCACGTTTTGGTCTCTTAATGGTGTTTTCTGCCTTCAAAGGTTGTTTTTTATTCTCTTATATTTGAGTTTGGGTTGATGTATCATGATCATAGGTCTTTTGGTTATGTGAAATTTATGGTTAACAAGATGTTTCATGATCCAAGATATCAATGTTAGAGGCCGTAAATAAGCTATTTGATTAAGAAAATTATATTACAATGTCTTTCTTACTAGAAGAAAATAAAAATTGAACACTATAGGCCCTATAATTTTTTTTAGCCTTATATATTTTATTATGGAAGTTGGATGAAGGACCCATGATTCTCACAACTAAACCAACATAGACTCTAAGAAATAAGGATTTTATTGGGGTTATTATTGACTGAATAATTAAATAAGTGCATTTTCTACCTATCAAGGATCAATGAAGGTTGAGGATCATGGGAAATTGTATGTGTGGGATGCCATGAGTCTTAATGGTGTTTCCTCAAATATTATTTCATAGAGTGACCCTCAATTTGTATCCTAATTTTTGAGTGGATTACAAGTAGAGATGATTTCTTAGTTGAAGTTAAACAATGCTTTCCATCCTGATACAGATATCCAGAATGTGTGATCCACCTGTATTCGTAAATTCATTTTTCTGGAATGCATGCCTCACTTTGGTGGATCAAGGGTGAAACATATTCCTTTAGTAAATTTTTACTTTAATAACAATTATTAGGATTTGATTAGAATGGTTCCATTTGAGTAATATTATCGGAATCCATGTATATCACCTCATTTTTGGATATATGTTGGAGAGAAGTCATTGATTGGACCAAAAATAAACTAGGAGATGATGAATATCCTGAAAATTTCTAATGAAAATATTAGAAATATCTTTGAGTCACTGGAATCCTTATGAGGTTCAACATCATCATCCATTATAATTTTAGGTATGTTACTTTACATAAAGATTCACCTTTTTGGGACATAGACATTACGGGAGGTAGGGTAAGTTAACACCATATTATATCATCCCATTTTAGATCAGGGAGTGAATCGAGAAGGTGGATTTTTTATTATACTTACCATCTCTATTGAAATATATTGATAATGTGTTTCATGATTCCCAAATGAAGATGTACCAAATAGATCATTCCAATGTAATCAAGGACATGATTTTAACATTGAACATAACACATCAGTGATTGGAAGGAAATACCATATAGAGGATTGAAATTATAGAGATTTTCATGACAATATGATCCCATTATTTTGAGTAATATATAAGTGTTGTATGGTAATTAATGAGACATGGTAATGTGAGGACTTGATGGTGCACTAATGTCTTTATCAATTGTGGGGTTCATGAGATTGAGCCTTCATAGGGATTAGAAGTTACATGGTGGGGATAATTTTTATTCCCTCTAGGTCATTTGTATATTTAATTTTTAACTTGGTTTATATATTTGGAGGCTCTAGGGGCTTCGGGATTTGGCAATAAAAAATTTTATGTTTTGGAGAAAATAATCCAGACACACTTTTTAGAAGCATGGTTATTAATAACCTTATAGTAACAATGTGATATAGATATGTTGTTTCAAGTGGTAATTTTCACCCTTTGAGCACAATTTTTATAATTATCTGAGCCACCAAGAAAATAATGAAAATGTTTTGGTTTGGGTCTATAAGTTATTGCATGGCATGTACATGGTTGTTCAAACTGTGTAGTTATTCCATGGAAACAATATGAATTAGTTTTTAGGGTATAGTGGATATTTCATAGTTAGAACAAAGTTGGGATAATCATGTAGCCTAACAGTGAGAACAAAATCAAACTTCCTTAAATGGAAAATTACTATACTTACGTTTATCATTTTTTAACTTTTATAAATACATAATCCCTTATTTTTTTAAACCAAACCATCCATTATTCTCTAGAGGACTCTTCATTCAATTACTTGGTGTTCCTCAATCGATTTTGTTGGATCCCTGTGATGAATGTTTATATTTCCTCTCATTTTCTCATATTTTATCTACATATTCTCTTGATCACTATTTCCCTTATCTCATTAGAACAATAATGGGATGTGATTAAAGGATATAAGTGTTTTATCGGGGATTTATGTTGTTTATATTTTATCTTGTATTGTGAGGAACCGATCTATTTGTTTTGAAACCCTAATTTTGAAGGAGATTTCATTCTTTTCATTAGAGAGGTAAGGGTCTCTACTGTATGGTCTATCCCTTGAAAGTTTTGTGTTGTCGTGATTATCATTTATGTTTGAATAATAAAATTTATTTTTTTATTTATATATAATTACCTTGATCTTTGTTTGAAATGAAAGTGTTTCAATAAATGGTTTATTTAAAAATATTATTCATTGCATCTGATGTTTTTGATAATATTACTCAATGATGGATTTCAATTGGAAATTGTTTTTCAATCATTTAAGCATTGCAACATTTCAATATAAAATGTTTTATAAAATTTGGTCTTGGTTTTCTTGAAATTTAATGATGATATATTGTATATTGGGAGACCTTACGGCATGGGTAAAAACTAAACATATTAATACCTTAATAGTGTAATATATATCTAGGGTAGGTTCCCATGATTCCAGGGTTACTAATGGGTAGCCTTAATAGGGAAATGATGCACCGAAACATTAGAATTCTCTTATTCGAGCCATGGATTCACTATGTGTTTGAGTTGTGTACACCATAGTGTCATGGATTTCCCTTTGGTTATTTATGGATACATTACATACATGATGATTTGATATTCTTATTTTTCTACATTATAGGGATATTAATGCGAGGAAACCTAGTTATTCATTTCCATAGGCCTCATAGATATATTTTGTATTATACTCTTTTTTATTAGAATATGGATGTTTTTAAAAATAAAACTAAAGGATAAATTTATAAAAAAAATTATTTGTTTTGAGGTGTTTTATAAATATATTTTATAGAAGAACCAAGAGATGCATGTGGATAGACATTGTATAGATAATTTGGTGGAATCATACTATGATTTAGTGCTCAAAAAATAATTTTTCATTTGGTAAACTTTTATCATGATTTTATAGGATACATGTAAAGGGAAGGAAATCATGTGGCATAATGGCTTCTCTTTTTTGATATCACCATATTAGTGGGTTTGGGATGGTAGTAATGGAACGTCACATAGAGACATGGGTCTGGTCTTGGTTGGCTATTCACCTGATATTAGCATTTTGGATTGGTTTTTTATTTATCATATATTTTCAATTTTTATTCCATGTTGTACATTGGTTTTTATCTTTCTTTTGTCATAAAAGTGACATATTATGATGTATATTAAGAAGAAATAATTCCAATGGTTTTTTAGATACAATAGTTCTTGTCACATCCCATGGAAATCAAGAATTCACTTCAATTCTTATAGAAAGCCATATTGGGTGACATGTCAGATTGACCTGGGTTGGTTCTCTATATCTTACCTTTTTTATTAATTAAACATGTTAAAACAATCAAGTGAAAACTATTTATGAAGGAAAATTATATAATTTTAAGGGAAGTAAAATAAATAACTAAACTTATACACTATATTAATTAGTTTAAGAATTATTTAGAACCAAATATATTAGAGAGGGAAACATGGAAAATAAAGTATAACAACCCCTTAATTTGAAATATCCCTCTTGTAGTTGTAACATAATAGTTAATTCCATATCATAATATAGAACTCCCCTTGAATAAAATAGTTAAAATATGGAGCCATGAAACCTGTTAAATATATTCAATAATGTTATAAAAGATATTAAATGAATTAAAAAATAACAAAAAAATATCATATAATAGTAATCAACAAAAAACAATAGCAAAACACATGGTCACTAGAAAAAAACAAAAAAAATAGTTTAGCTCATATGTGTGTACTATTAAATGAAACAATAAATGGTAAGTATGATTGAAGATCTAAAATAGTTTATTTAAGAATTCATTCCAGATTGGGTATAACTAGATGTGTTTGAAATCCATTTGGAACCCAAACTAGATAATTTTTATGCATAATAAATTTAAGAAAAAACATGAAATAAATGCCTTATTAGGTCTATATTAATTTTTAAATCTGAAGAAATTGTTTGATACATATTTACCATATAAATAACAATAAAAATTTAACAAAATAGATACCTATATTTTTACCTTTAAGAAAGTATTTCATGAAATTGTTTGGTTCATTCCCATTATATCCAATGCATTATTTCTCCATCGTCACCCCTTATAGTAAAAAAATAACAAAGTATTCTCTTTTAGAATTGAAAATAGCCAGTTCTTAAATGAAACTTTCAACCAAAACTTTCAACATTTAATTAACTTTATATAAAACCTCCAAATTAGCTTACAATTTTAAATTAATGGGGATGAAATATTTCTCAACTTATATTTCACTTACTTTCATTTAGACATATTTTAATAATGAAGGGTTTTTATTTTTTCCACTTCTTGAGTCAAACTCTTATTTTCCTTAGAAACCATTTTTTGATTCTTCCATTGTTTCATATAGATACAATAGATATCAAAAAAATATCAATTTCAAATTTATTAATATTTTCATTCAGCTGAACTGTACTATGATTATCACATCCAAAAACATAGTTAGAATCATAATCTAAATTACAACCAGAGTCATGAACCATGTTTACTTTTAAAATAAAATAGATATTTACATACAATATCATAATATCTAAAATCATTTCTCAAATCAGAATCCCCGCTATAACTTCATGCTTATGTCATTTCTCAGTTATCTAATTTCTTCTATTTAATTTCTTTTATTTAAATTTTCAAATTTTAGAATTCATGTTTAATACTCACGTTTTTTATGAGTTCCGAACATATTACATAAAAATAATATTTGAATTAACTATTTTATCTCTTCATCTATCATAATTTTGAAATCACTTTATAGAACTATCTATTTCTTATTTTTCTATACACACCCTTCAAGATATATGCTTACTATTTTTTATCATCATTAGTATAACATGAATTTTCATCAAAAAAACTAGATTAAGTAATAACAGTTTTAAAATAAACACGGTTTTTTTAAATAATTTTTCTCATGATCAATAATTTTCAATTCATGATCTTACCAAGAGAGGGAACCATTCAGAGCATCCATATAATAAGTCATGAAATCCTTTAATTATTAAAATTATAATTTATTGAAATGAAACTTATTTTGTACTATATAATTAATTATTTCAACTATAACCTCATTATTTATAGTTTATCCATGTGTAGTCACACTATTCACTATTTTATTATGAACGTGATAAATATAATCAATAGTTTCATATTCCATCATCCAGAAATATTGATATTGATCCATGTATATGCAATGATTTTTATATTAATAATTTATAAGTACTTTGATTAGCAAAATTCTATATACAAGAAATGTTAGTAATATTTTTACTAGTATATATATGTCTATAAACACATATTTTAATAGAACAATATATATAATTTATAAAATTTTCATTATAAAAGTACTTAGAATAATAATTAAAAATCAATGTATTGATCTCACATCCTAGAAACTTATAAGGTGTAAAAATTATACTATATTATTCAATAAATATGGTCTTTATAAAATCCTAATTTATACTCTTAATATGTCCCTAGTCATTTATACTGAACATTGGTTGTCTCTGTGGATTTAATAATTTTTAAACTTCTTGGGTATCATTATAAACAGTTACAATTTCTGAATAATTTTTATTGTATTTTTAATAAATTAGATAAATAAATATATATATATATATGAACAATATATTTAAAACATAATTTGAGAAAAACATTGTTCCGAAAGGTAAGATTTGATTCTAATTTTTATGCCCCAAAATATTGATAGTAAAAATGGGTATTTAATTATCAATCACAAATAATCATAGTAATATAAAATTATATTTATAATGTAATGGATAAATAGATTAAATATTTAAATAATTATAAATTGAATATATAATGGGTTTTCATTGTGAATCGAATAAATTAATGAAGTATACAAATAAAAAAAAGAAGTGGTACAAGAATTTTATATTGGTTTGGTTAAATATCTAATAGAGTCTTAACATTATTTCTAACACCACAAGATATTTGAACAAGAACAATATCGTCACTGTTCATGAGAGTAACTACCCAATTTACATTTCCTATGAGTTATAACATAATTATAGTGTGTCATTATTAAACATCATAGGTATAAACTTACACGTTTAAGATAAAGGAACAACCTACCCAATATTTTGAAATATTATTACAACCATCCTTTACTTTTTCAAGGAATAGGAATAACCTGTGTGTGATGTTTATTTTTATGATAACATAACCAAATATCATATTTTTAATAGAGTAATAATCGATGATTGAGTTTTTTTAATCTTTTTTAAAACTATTATAGATCTTTTCAAAAAATTATAAAAAAATATAAGAACAATGAAACCATAATATATAACAATATGATGATTTTGGATGTACACAATGCATTCATCCTTTCAAAGTACATTATGAAATGATAAAGTCTTGAGAATCCAAGAAAGTGATGTTATCTCTTTTAAAATAAAAAAAGTTTATTGGAAAGATCAATCAAACAATGTATTGTATAGTAACTTATTCTACCTTATCCATTATAGGTATTTATAGCTAAAATGTATTCCTCAACACTCTATTTAAGGGAGAAAATTAAAAATTTTATTTTCTATAATTTTTAGATCAAAATGTATATAATTACTTATAGAGATTTAATAATATATAATATGTCAATGATTTATAATAATTAATTTATAGATTAAAAAAATATGGAATGTATTCATTACCCATAATTTAAATTTTATGCATAGACAGATCAATGTGTGTCCCATATATTTTTATTAATCCAATGAACTCATTCCATTGGATGATTTATTAGGATTATATGTTTTTCTATACCCTCATGCGGACCCATATCTCTTCTTAATAATTCAAATTTAATGTAACAGAGTATCACATTTTTCATTGATCCTATTTTGTATTCTCTAAGTTGTCTTATTCTATCATTCTTAACAATACTTTATTTTTTTTTTATCATAGTAAGCACATTCTCCTCACACTATCAACACATTCAATATATCTTTTGTATAATTTTTTATTTTTTTTCATCAAAATATTATCACATTCCCCCCTCATATTTTATCAACACTCTTATGTTTCCTCTTAGTAATTAATAAGTTTAATTCACTTTAAATTGTGTCTTCGAAGATTAGGAAATTATGTTCTATCTATAATTCATTATTCTACATAGTTCATTGTATTTCAAAAACTATTTATCTTTTATATATCTAATTTAAATTACTCTAAATTCATTAGACAATTCCTCTAACAATATTTCATCAACAAACACTAAAATTGTAATGATATGACAATAACAATTATGTAATGTATAAATATAAATCATACTATAGATTTAATAGTAAACCCCTAATATCAAGATAATAGGGGAGTGTAAATTTTATTATTTCATACTGAATTTATAGTCTTGACCTCTTACTCAATCTATGTAGGCTTTTCATTATACCTAATATATAATTCAATAGAAGTAAGAAATCCATAGATTTAGTCACTCTTTTTTAAATATAGACAATCGATTAAACTTTAGGTCTAGTTGATATATATTTATATAGTTCTCTAATAATTTTAATGTATCAATTATCATCTCAATAATAAATTTATAGCTATTAATATCATTAAAAAACTAGAATAAAACAGAATATGAAATATGTAGAAATGTCATATGAAATTTTGTATTGACATAAGCAAAAATAAAAAGAATAAAGATTACTAATTTTTCCATCCTTTCAGTTAAATAAAATGTAGATAAACTTATTATATTTTATCCCAATAGGAATAAAAAAATAAGGTTCTTTTATTGAGTTATGGACAAAAATACAATAGTAACTCAAATCTAGATATCTAAGAACATAATACAATGTCATTGAAAATGACCCTTATGTTGGAACCTGAGGTTTCACTAGAAAATCCAATTCCATATACATTTAAAATGTTAATTATTTTAGGAATCCATGGGGATAAAATGAGAACTTCTCAAAATATGTATAAATTAATTTCAATTCCCCTAATTATGGAATAAATCTTTGTAACCTTCATAGAACATTTTGGACATATCCTGAAAAATATAAGCATAAATTTCCTAGTCAAATAAAAAAATCCTTATATGATATAATCGACATGATTCGTACCTAAAATAACACATTATATAGACATGTATTCATAAAAAAATAAAAAAAAATTAATGAACAATTTTTTAAAATTATTAAAATGCAAAAATCAAATGTGAAATGTGGAACTCAATTTTATCCCATTTTTTTATAATTAAAAATCACACAAACACTTTTACAGCCTTTACTAATTAATCAAGATGATTAAAACTTAATATAGAAAACTATAAAATTTCAATGGTAAAAGAATAAAATAGATGACTTCTCTTATATATTAATCAACCAAATAATAATCCCTAAACAAATAACATACTTACGAAAAAAATAATGAAATTAAATATACCCCCTAACATGTGATCTCCACCTTAATAGAATAAAAATTCTTGTTATTTCAAAACCATGACTCTAAACTCCCCTTGAATTGAATTGATGAAACATTGAGCCAAAATAAATTCTAAATATATATAATGAATATAAAAAATATATACTATGAATTAAATAATAAAAAAATATTATAATATTCCAAAAATACATCAAATAAAATAGTAATAAACATTATAACTATCTAGAAAACATAGTATGTATTATCCCAACATAATACTAAATTAAACAATAAATGGTATGCATACTAGCCTTCCCAAAATACTTTACTTCGGTATATAGACTACCATTGGTCAAATAATATGTGTATAAATGCATTTAGGCCCCCTTTTTATATAATATTTTGGCATAATATCATTTCAAGTAGACATTCAAATAAATTGACTATTTTACTAAGTGATTGTATAAATATCAAATATATGCTAGTATGATAATTCCAATATGAAAAAATATAAATATATTAATATAATACATTATCCTATTTTTACCGTTAATAATGTAATTTTTCTAAATTTACATTATTTATCCCAATATCTAATAAATCTTCTCTATACAGTCATCCTTTTTAGTGACATCAACATGTCTATAGTTTCACTTGAAAAGGTTAACTTAGTTAGTTCTTTATTAAACAATTAAATCTTATTTTTAATATTCTTATAAACATTATATAAAGCCTCCAAATCACTATACACATTCTCAGTTATGGATGAAGTAGTATTTCTTAACTTCTCATTCTCTCGCTTTAGCATAGGAATTTATTTATAATAAAAACTACTTAACTATTCCACATATTAAATCAAACTCTTATTTCCCTTAACCACATCTTTGTGATTCCTCTCATGTTTATTGTATATATTAGATATATAAAGAATATTATTTTTTAATTTACCTGGATTCCTATTAAAATAATCTAAACAAGGCTTATCAAAACTGGAATCATAGTTAGTGTCACGATTTGAATCGAAAAAATAGTAACCAATTTTTTTTACATTTTCCAGTAAAACAATATGTTCATAAATTATCTTTGTATTTAAATAATCTATAGAATTATAATCACCACTACAAATCCATGATTCTTTAATTATCTTTTTCTCCCTTTTTTTATTTATTATCTTCTATTTTATTCACCATAATTGGGTATTCATGTCCAATATGTCCAATATTTATGTATTAAAAATATCTAATATATTAATTGATATTTATAGCTTCCAAGGATTCTCACACATGGATATTTCATAATTTGAGATGGCTGTTCATTATATTACACAAAAAAGATTATTAAAGACCATAATAGTTTAGTGCCTCTGGAAAGATGGATCATAATATTCTTAATTTATTGAATGACCTTAAATGTATCACAAAATGACCTTCATATTTTGTACACTACTTAGAAATACCCATATATGAAACCATTCTTCATAAAATAGGGAACAAAAACACAACAAAGAGTGGGATTAGATTTTCGTCATGGGAAAAAAACAAGATATGTCAATATATAATCATATATAATCATAATAGAAGCATAAGGGTATGTGAGAATGAACTTAACTTATGATGTTCATACCCAATATGTCACAAATCATAAACATGAGTCATGGAATAAATATTGGATGTCTATAATAAATTAATTGTAAGGTAATAAAATAATATGATCCATGATATCATAAAATTGGCATAAAAATCAACTTATAGCATTTTGAACATGTATAAATAGAGTCGGGTTCACTATTTTAGTTAAGGACATGAAATCACGACCTTGAATATATATATTGACTCGAAAATAGGTCCAAAAAACATTATGGACATGAAATACATGTCTATTCATAACATTATGGATATGAAAATATGTTCATGCATAATATTTTGAATATATAATAAGGTTCACATATAACGTTATGAACATGTAATTAGGTTCACCCATAAAATTGTGAACATGTACTCAGGTTTATGCACAACATTGTGAAAATGTAATTAGGTTCACCCATAATATTTTGAAATTGTAATCAGGTTCATGTGTATCAAACTTACTCATGAGTTATATATCATTACACAATCCATTAGAGAAAGATATAGGTCCAACCCATCATATAATGAAAATCAAACATATGTGTTCCATAAAATCATAAAAAATAATCATTTCATAACCCATGAAATGAAATGGGTTTCATAAAAATTTCATCATATAATATCCTTTGGAAAAGATACATTTTTCATAGTAATTTCATCAATCTATCATGTCATAACCAATTGAATAAGAAATGGGATTCATTAAAATTTTAATCATTTTATAAACCATTGAAGGGAAATGGGTTTCATAAGAATATTTTCATGAATGAAAATTAATAAAAAAAAATAATGGTATCCTAGGTTCATATCCCTAGAGAACTAGATGACACATAAAAGTATATAATCTTATATGAAGAATAATTTTGAATTATCACTTCAAATATTTCATGAGGAAAATATAATTTCTTTGAAAATAATTTTTTAATACATAAAACAGTTTGAATGTTATTCTATTTTAAATAAAATTTAAATTTTATGAATAGAAATATTAAAATAATTTAAAAAATTTATTGAAAACAATTTCCTTTATGTTTTGAAAAAAACATTTGGAATATTTTTTAGAAAACCTGTTTTTAGAAGGGAATGGGTTTTTGATCAAAAAGATGATTTATCGTAAAAACATTCATTTGAAAACTAGAGTAAATAAAGAGAGGAAAATAATGGGAAAACTTATATTGTAAGGAGATAAACATATTATAAGAAACATTATGATATAATTGGGATATAAATCATAATATTTCATCATTGGAAGCATAATCTTAAATAATTTTGATAAATAATGTGATTATAACATAAAATTCTTACCACTTCGGTAAATTTAAATCAAAATAACAATGAAAGAATAACATAAAATGGAAATTAAATTATCATGAGAATAAATAAATCCATTAAAATATATGTCAAATGGTATGTATATACACCACGTGAAATAATATAAGAGCATAACATGATGTACATCTCAAAGAAGGAAAATTGATACAAAAACACTTTACCGCTTTATTAATCTTTTGAATTGTAATATAAAATAAATAATAAAATCAAATGAAACTTAAAATATCAATAAAAAATGATATTCATGATATAAAATGTTAATGATGAAGTACATACACCACACAAAAGAAATAAGTGATGAATTTTCAAATATCATCTAGAAATAAAAGAGAGACTAGAGATCCCTTTCTGTAAGTCTTAACATACATCATACTCATTAGAAAATAAAGTATAGTAATTTTAAATTTATTATAAATATATTAAATAACATTAATTATATCTATAATACAATAAATCATTTTCTTATGTTCTTTTTTATTACCGATTATTTAACAATTCCATGTTAAAGTCACATTTCAGGTAATTACCGGTTTATTTTTTCATATATGTATTGTTTTTTTATATGCGGTACTATTAAATTTATCATGGATAAATAATATAAATAATAATAATACTGAAATAATAGTAATACTTTTATATATATAATACTTTTAAGAACAATCACAAAATATTGTTTTGAGAAATTAAGTATGTTACAACCATGGAGACGGTTGGTCGTACATACACACGAGTAACATTTAAATTTTTCAAATATCATCATTGAATGAAGCTAAGTAATATATTAAAATTAAATATTGACCATAAATCGATAAATACCATATTAATTATTTTAATATACATATAAATATCATCCATGTGGTATGGTGATTAAAAGAGAGAGTCACATTGTTTCATGAAAGAGATTGGCCACATGTACCCGAACGATGTAACTATAATTAAGTGAGAGAAAAGGTAATAAATAAAATGATATATAAATTTTTTATATTGGATAAAATTTAACTAATATCCTTATTATGTAATTTATATAACATATATATATATATATCCATATTTTATTTCATGTAAAGAATTAGTTAAAAATGAATCAGATTGCTTCGCAAGACAGTTGTCCACTATACACATAAGCTAAGTTATCGTATCACATATGGCTGGTAAATAAAAATTATATAGATGATATAAAGAATCCTTATGTATAATTATTTTACATATATTTTTATATCAATCAGTATACCCAATTGTGATAGGTTTAAATAGAAAAACGAATGACATTGGTTTGCGAGGCGGTAGTCCTGTGTACACACTAATGATGATTTCATAGCCCATTTGATGGTAGTGGTGGTGGTTGTAGGTCATGAACATAAAATTGTAAAATATAATTATATGGAATAAAATTTGGTTATTATATCAACATGGTATAATAATAATTGAAGGCAGTGGAGAAAGAAATAAAAATATTCTCATTGAGGAACATGACCTTTTCATTGGGTATCCTCCTTAGGATTTCCCTAAGATCATTAATAGGTTAGATTTATATAAAAAATAAGGATTATAATATTATAGGATTTAATTTTTCATGTTATTTGGGTAGGTACAGGGTGAACTAGAAGGAATTGAAGGTATGTAGAGGAGACAAAAAGGGGTGTCCTTTTATAAGTGAGGTGAGTTGCCAATACGTATTTTCATTAGAGAAATAATTGAACCCACAATTTTTTCGGGTTTAAAGGCTCCAATAATAGAAAATTATAATCCGTAGAGGGGATAAGGTCGAAATATTTTAAAAAAATGTATTTTTAATGAGTTTTGGGTTATTTTTATCCCTTTTCCTTTTAGTTTATCCCCAGATAAACCCATTTTAACCTTAACTGCATTAAATATATTTTTTTTTCTATTTTAAATATTATTTTTTGTAAAAAATCAATTTCAACTTATTTGATAAGATAAAATATTTTAATTTAAAATATTTAATCCATTTTTTGAGATTCCATTCATAGAAGTGAAAAAAAATAATTTAAAATTAATCCCACATGCATGACGAGAATATGGGGGTTTAAAGAGAAAAAGTTTAAAATTTTGCAAATTTTTATATAAAAATTTAATATTAAATTTATTCAAACGAAATAAATTGGATTAATTGATAAAAAAATTTAAAAAAATCCATTTATCAATTAATACTCAATATTTTTCACTATTAATGAAAAATATAATCTTTCTGAAAATAATCTAAAATTAACCTTAATAAAATTTATACATGATGATTTTAAAAAATAATTTTATCTTTTCTATGAAATTTATGAAATGATGATAAATTAAATTTAAATCATAACACACAGATACGATGAAAACGAAGGTGATTGGGAAGTGTATTTTTTTAATTACCAGATGATTTTATATTAGCTTTATGTCCAATAATATTTATTAAATAAAAATTAATTAAAATTTACCAATATAAAATCTAAAAATATCATTTAAATTATTCCTCGTTAAGGTATATTTCAATAAATTAAAATGAAGAACCTTATATACATTAAAATAGATTTAAAAACCCCTCTTATAAACCCCAAAAATAAACATATACTAAAATGTAGTATAAAATTGATTGAAAAGTAATTAAGTGGATTAAATATTAATAATGAATACTTATCTTACATTAAAACATAATTATTAATTTTAATTAATTAATTTATTGAAAATAAATGATATTTTTATAAAAATCAAGATTTTTCGATATTTACTAAAAAATCGATATTTTCTGAAAAATCGTAAAATTTAACAATATGATAATTTTGATATTATGATTCCAAAAATTAAGTTAATTACATAAAATAAATTTTCTAAAATATCTATAAATTATTTATAATATTTTCCCATTAAAATAAATAAAAATCATTTTTGGAGGAAACATATTTTTGAGGAATGTAATTACTCTAAAAAAATGCTTGATTATTTACTATGAGTTTATAAATAAATTTATACTTGTATGAAATTTATATGTGTATTTTATAATGTGGTTAATATTATTCATACCTACTTAATTAACGGTTATGTTATAATGATTATATTTTAAATAATATTATTTCAGGGTTCGCCAATGTCTGGTATCATGTGTCATGCACGCTCTTGATGAAACCCATTGTTTCATGTAACTCAAGTTAAAATTTTTGTTTAATATAAAATATTCTATGATTATTATTTTTTGTAAAAAATATATAAAAAATATTAAATACATTTGAAAAAATATATCAAAAAACATGTGGTTTTACATTCTGCCCCACTTAAAATAAATCTCTCCCTCGAAATTTATCTCGGTCATTAGAGGTTCAACATTTTAAAATTACATCATTGAAGCCCAAATCGTAAAATTAGTTAATGAAACATACTTTTTAAAAATTTAAAAAGATGTTCAAAAATCAGCTGGAATAAGACATACTAGATTTCCAAATAGAGGAACATAGGTGTAAAGTGAAAACCATAATATAGAAGAGAAAACTGGAACCCAAATATAGAAGAAGATTGAAAGAGATCATTGATCACAAGAATGTGGGTGATCCAGAGATGGTTAAAAATTACAAATCCATAAACCAATTGGGTGTGAAAATGGTCATTGAAATGAAAATAACATGATTCTAACAAGATACCATTTTATTTCACTATCCTTTTCCAAATATTGGGTAATTTCTTTTCATATATTGACTGAGAACATAGGGAAATGCACCCACATGATATATTTTTATTTCATACGCATAATTTCATCCCTTGGTTGTGAATTGGTCAATTTGAACATCATCTCTTACTCCAAAGGATGATTTTTCCCATATCTGAAGCAGTAAAAAAATCCATAAAGGAATGATAAGTCATTACTTCTATCTATAGTTAAAAAATGTTAAAACCTATTATCCATTATAGATAAATCGTCATATGGTGAAGTGATAATTTAATCTATAAAACTTTGTTCAAAGTAAAAATTAAACCATTCCACAAATGAGAAACCTTATAACCCTTCCAAAATTAAATATTTATAATTAATGTCACTAAATTTATGAAAATTAACAACACATTAATCCCCGTATATCATATAACATCTCTTTATTGTTACATACCAAACATGTTAATACCTCAATCTTTTATTCTCTAGAAACATGGTAACAACCTGAATTACCATAGAACCTCAACAATAATATTAAATCATCCACATTCAATGAATAAATCCATTTGTTAATGAATATATTCAAAATAACAAATAATTATGTAATATACATCAATGATAAAATATACCACTTTTCCCACAAATCATTAATCAGTTCAAAGTTTGTCAATTATATCTAATTTACTTTATCGAAACCTATCTTATATTTATCCCAAACATCATTATCTCAACCTTATGAACATATTAAGTCATATATTTCACTTAATCATGTGTGTTAAAATAATATCAACTTTCCATTAAATCAATTTTCTAGGTAATCAATATATTTCAACATATTATTTCAAATCCACATATATTTTACAATTAATATAACATAATTCATGATTCCAAATACATAAATACTTAAATACATACAATTTAATGATTTTTATGCAATAGTTCATTCCTTGGTCTAGATGTTAATTATTAGGTTAGGTTATTGAGTCGGGTAATTCCCATGTTCTACAAACATAATACATTTAACTCCTAGATAATTTATAACCTAATAATCTTCTTTTCCAAACATATAACATATTCCCCTCCATTTTTAATATTTTTAGAGGTTCTTCTTCCCAACTTATTGACTTGTGTAAATCTGAATCATCATTTAACTATGTTCATTACAACATTAACTTTAATAAAACCCCTTATTATTCTTATTATATGAGTTATAATTATCACATAAGTTCACGTAAATAATCATCTACCATGATAGATTATTTAAAATAATCATAATATCATTCTTTCAATTCATCATCCAATTTGGTTGCTTATAGTCACTATAATTTTTCATCAGATTCTATTTTAAAATGATTCCATCTAGTTTCAACCATTGACTATAACCAAAATTCATAATATAAGAAACAATAATCATGATGGAGAACTACATAATCATGAAAAATCACATATATGATGTCTAAATCTTGAAAACTTCTATAATATATGAAACTAATGATTTATCCTAGAGAATTAATAGTCATCATATATTTAATCCTTAATGATTTTTCCTAATATGTTTGGGAATTTTCAAAGAATATCTCCTAAGAGTATCAAACTAGGAGTGAAAGAAGTCCCATCGTCATGCACCAGGTGATGATCTAGTTTAGTTCAATGTTTCCTTTTTATAGTTATTACACAAAGGTATATCTATGAAATAGAAACATAAAATTTTTGTATCCAGATAGATATTCAATTGCTTGGAATCCTTCTACATTAAAATTTAACATGATACCAAGACATTTCCTTATGCTTTGACTCATCCTTAGACCTTTACGTAGAGACAACCATAGACATTTCATTTTAAATATACCTAGGGATCTCACTAATGTTTTTTCATCTTATTTTGAAATTGTTAACTAAACTTTTCAATTCATACCAACTATAGAGACCCAAGCATCTCTTTTATATATAGTTCACCCTTTTATATGAATATTCTTTACATTACAAAAACACATGCATGAGGAATACAATAGTTTTGTTACTTTGGAAACCTGAAAAAATTCATTATAATTTGTTAAAAGACATTCAATGTCTCCCATAATGATCTTCCCCTTTAGTACTCTTCATAGACCTACCCTATATAAAAACATTCTTCATAAACATGGGAAATAAAAATTAAGAAAGGGTGATATTAGATACTTAGTAATGGTAAAATAATTTATATATATATATGATAATATATAATAATTAGATAAGAATAAGGGTACATGAGAATGAACATATATTAATAAGTTCATACCCAACCTATCAAATATCATAAACATGTGTGATGACATAAATAATATCAGTTCATAAGAATTAAATCATAAGGGAAGAAGAAAACACGATCCATTAGGGCACATGATTGGAATAATACATAGATTTATGTAATACACACCAACTCATAAAATTGTGAACATGTATAAAAAGAGTAAGGTTCACTCACTATGTAATGAGATGAAATCAAGATATAAATAAAACTTATGCACATTAAACTAGGTCCATTCATAACATTATTTAAATTAAATACACATCCACACATAACATTATGAACATTAAATATAGGTCCATACATAACGTTGTTAACATGTAATCAAGTTCGCGCATAATATTGTGAACGTGTAATCCGGTTCATGCATAACATTATGAACGTGTAATCAAGTTCATGAATGAAATTGTGAACATTTAATAATGTTTATACATAACATTTTAAACATGTAATCAGGATCACTCATAACATATTTACTCATGAGTTATCCTTTATTAACCAATGCATTTAAGGGAGATATAGGTACCACCCATCAAATAGTGAAAATTGTACATATGATTTCCACAAGTTCATAAAAATGTCATAATTTCATAACCCACGAATTGAAATGGGTTTCCTAAAAATTTAATCATATCATTACCAATGTAAAATAGAGAGTTCTCATAACTAATTCATCATTTCATCATGTAATAACACATATAAAAAGAGGATGGTTTCTTAGTAATTTTCTCATGGTATAATTTATAGAAGAGAAAATGGTTCTATTAACATATTTTCATGATAAAACATATAGATAAAGAATAGGAATGGTATCCTTATTTAATATCCCTAGAATATCCTAATTCAAATCAAATGACATCATATTATATAGTTAATGATTTTAAAATATCACCTAGAACATTTCTTGATGAAAATATAATTTCATTGAAATTAATTTTTTAAAACATAAAAGATTTTTAAAATCACTTTATTTGAAAATAAATTTTAAAACCTATAAAGGATTATTTAAAAAACATTTAAAATACTTCTTTAAGAAAATTTCCTTTTTTATTTTCTAAAAAATCTTTTGAAAACATTTTTAGAAGACATGGTTTATGAAGAAAAATAAATTTTTACTAAAAGTTTCTTTCTATTAAAAATATTCTTTTGGAATATGGAATACATAAAGAGAGGAAAATTAATGTAAAACATGTATTATAATAAAATAAATTGAGGGTCAGAAAAAAATATGATATTATTAAGATATATATCATAATTTTTCATCATTGTAAGCTAATCATAAACAATCCCGATAAATGATGAGATTGTAACATAAAATCCATACCACTTTGGTAAAGTACAATTGTAATCCCCATGAATAAATTACATAAAATGGAACTTAAAATATCACGAGGATAAATAAATTCTTGACGTTACAAGTAAAATGGGCTTTATATACACCTCATGAATGAATATAGTTACATAACATAACATATGTCCCAATGAAAGAAAATTGAGACAAAAATCCCTTACTTCTTTAGTAATATTTTTAATTTTACGACGCAATATGTCATAACATAAAATTAAACATTAAAAATCATGTAAATAATGTTATTCAATATATAACATGTTAATGGGGAAATATATACACCAAACAAGTAAATAGGTGGTGAATTTTCTAATATCTTTTTGATATAAAAGTTAGAATAGAAACCTCTTACCTTAAGTCATGACTTACATTGCACTCATTAAAATATCCTATATAAAGCATATTATTTATCAAAAATAAATTGAAGAACCATACCTCTATATATAATAAAATATATTATTTACTTATGGAATTTTTATTAATAATTTATTAAAAATTCGATGTTAAATTCACGGTTTAAGAAATAACCACTTTATTTTTCATATATGTATTGATTTGTTATTTTAAATATTATTACACTGATTATGAATATATCATATCAATAATAATAATCATGAAATAATTAACCTATTTATAAATTCATTATACTTTAAATACCAATAATAATTGTTTGATTATGATAAATTATGTATGTTATAATCAGGGAGATGATAAGTTGTACAAATGCATGATTAACATATCAATTTCCCAAAAATCATCATGGGAAGGAGGTAAGTAATATATTACATTTCCAAAGTTATCATAATATCATAAAAAATAGAGTATTTCTTTAAATATATTTAAATATATACATATTTTATCCATTTGTTTTGGTGATGGAAATAGATAGTCACATCACTTCATGAAGGTGGTAGTCCACACATACACAAATGATGTTATCATCTTCTAGTAAATGAAAAGGTAATAAAAATGAGATATTAAAATATTAAAATGGTAAATATTTCATGAATATAATAATTATGTTATTTATATCACATATTTTTATCTTTATTTTCATCAATGTAAATTATTAGTGAAATATGAATCACATCACTTCGTGTGGTGGCAGTTCACCGTATACATGAGTGACGTTATCATATCCTCCCATGGAATTGAAAGATAAAATGTATATATTATGTAATAACATCGGTTTTAATATGAGGTATAGATCCTTTATTTTTGGTTTAAATGTATAATTATGTCCTATTGTGAGTACCCAATTTGATCACAAGTGTTTTATGGTGTTTAGGTCTGGTTCGAATCTTGAAAGCCAATATTTTGAGATGAAAATTTCATGGAGGGTGGTTAGTTCAAAACATGTAGGTTAGGCCACACGATTGGATAAAATATGATAGGTAGGGAATAAATAAGAATGTGGCCATATGTTTTGATGAAACCATGTGATTGGGTCCGTATGACTGGGCGACAACCTCTTCAATTTTAATAGTTGGTTTTTGTAGTGTTTTTTCCCAGTTAGTCACATCATGAAAGGAAACCATGCGAGTGCCCCTTACCTATAGATAATAATGTATTATTGATGCATGGTTTGGATAAACCATGTTTTGAAACCATGTGAACTAGATATTTTGGTAAAATGACCATTTTTATAATAATTAAAATCTATTTATAACCTATATTTCACTTACTCTCATGCACAAAAACTCTCACCAATTTGAATCTCTATTGGTTTTGTATTCTAGAAATTTCTACCGACTCTTCATCTAATATCTGATTCAATCATTACTCATTTCATTGGATCCACATCATTGAGTAATATATTTATTTTTAAACATTCTTTATTATAATGGATATCAGATCTACTATTTATATACAAGCTCATTTTCCTTATTTAATGTATTCATCTATTCACTGATTTTATTCTGATCCGAGTCAAATACGAAGCCGATACTAGATGAAAAATCTACTACTGAGTCACGATAGGTGGTCTATACTTCCCATTGGTTTTGGTGATCTATAAGGTCAGTTGTTGTTGTGTCTCCCTCTAGAATTTCCAGAGTTCCCCGGAAATTAAATAGAATAACTTAATTAATTGAAATGATATCTGTTAAATAATAACTTTAGCACCCTTGGATGATTTGGTGGATATTTCCCCAACCTAGGCCACACATGGGGTGTTCCCTATATCTATATCACTTGTTTTACCACCCATGGGGTGTGACTTAGACTTTCCTATTTATGATAAGATTATTTATATTTAAATGACATTAAATTTCTTAGTTAGAATATGTATTCCCTACTTTTCTTGTTGATTATCCTAAATTGAATAGTTGCATTGAAGCATCTATTTTCTAAATAGAATTGTTAACAGTTGTATAAGTAAGAGGGTAATCTCATGAGATGTGTTTTTTTATGTGTTGATAAATTATTTGGTATACTCTTGAGATGAATTGAGATGTAAATGATTATATGAGTGTGTAGACTCACATGGTATGATATTATAATTGATATGAAATGTTTATTTATTCCATAGATTCCTTGGAAAATGATCCTCAAATATTTAATGTATTTGTGGATTACAGGGATGGATTATTCTCCTTTGGTCAATATTATGTGGGATTCCTTAGGCCTTTATACCCCATGGATTCATATTTCTTGGACTCACATAAGACATGTGAGGATGACATAATCCAGGGACTAAAACTAGTTTGGTTTCTATGTTTCCATTGAGATTCTCCTAGGACTCGATGACGATTCCTTAGTATTTGATTCTGTGGATCCATCCCTTCATGGTCTGACACATTGGTGATATTTAATTACTATGTTAATTGTGATATTATTTGATTATATGACATGATTGTGGGAAATATGGTATGCTTGGTTGAAAAAAATGAACCATGGTTACTCTAACACTTCACTGTATGAAAAGGTTATATTTGAAATGTTATATATGGATGTACAATGAGGATGTTTTTTTTATGTTTGTTATAAGTTCCTTGTTATAGGAGCTCACACTTGTTTTATATAGGCCCATGTATAGATATATAGTGTCACTCTATTTTTAGTAGATATTCAATGGGAACATTATATTAATTTACTACTTACCTTCTTTACTTTAACACTACATTGCTTATTATATTTAATATACTAGACTTGTATAGACCTTTGGGTGTTTACCTTATAGGAATATCTCTCACAAACTATTCGGGTTGCCGTTGGGTAGCCAAACAGACTATTAGGATACAAGTGGAGACAGGGGAAAGTTCCCATAGTTTGAGGGTTCATTTTGTTACACGATTTAGAGTACATGAGAATGAGACAAAGCTAAGGCTCTTGATTTTAATTGGGGATAACACTTTTTGGTATTTTGGTTTTTTGGATGCATCTAAATTTTTTTACTATGGTGTTCCTATTTTGGATACTTTTTAGAGACATGTATCAATATTTTTTACCTGATGTGACTTTAGACATTTCTTATATATCATTTTTATTATATTTAATTATTGTCAGGTTATTATTATGTTTACTTCTTTTTGGTTACTGATATTCCACCATGTTATATTCTAGTAACGAGGGTATAATCTCCTTATTGAAACACCCTAGGGACTCACTATAGGTAGGTTACCTTTGGTGAATTAGGAGATGTTCATGAGGCCTTGTGGACAATTGGGATCAAGTCACCATTGAGTGAAATCTGAGGCCAAATCATTACAATGTGGTATCAAAGCCATTCTATTTTGGTTGGATTAACAATTATAAGATTATAGAAATGGATAAGAAAAAAAATGATATTTTTATAATGATTGGTTTCTGGGAGTTTCTACCTCACGTACAAGAAAAAGAGAATTTCCTCAAATAAAATTTCTATTTTAGGAATTATGGTTATTATAGTCGATTTGATTCCACCATTGGGTGATGCACTTGAATTGTGATATTTTTATCAATATGAATATGAGTTATATTTTTTTACAACCTAATGAGATGTGGGTATTCCATCTCATGTATCATTTTAGGCACTTGGTAGAGATCACATTCCATGTATTATGCCTTTCCATTTAGGATGCATTACTTCTTGTATGCTATTGTGATAAGTGCTGTAATAGTTTTACATTCTCTTGTGATAGATTTTTTGGTGTACATTGGATAGATAAGTGACACCATATTTCTGTTCATTAGCAGTATAGGACCTTATGTGATGGAAATTTATTCACCTTTTTATTTAATCATTTAAAGTGAATGTGATATGTGTGAGTTTTATGGGTGCCAAATTTTGATTCATAAGGTGCATGCGCACTTATGAATCATAATTTGGAAAACCCTTTAGTTTAACATATAAATTAAAATGTGATATAATGGAAATTAATATTAAATAAAATATAAAATGATAATTTAAACATTGAAACATATACTTCACCTAGATCTGACCTTCGAGTGGGAAAGAGGTAGTGTCTCTAGTGGAGTTCGTGACTATTGTTTTTAAAATCCTAGATTTAGGTGCAAGCTCTGTGGTATATCTATTTTTAGGAGGGTTTTGAACTACCCTATTATTTTGAGCTACTAGATTTGATATCATTATTTTCTGAGGTGTTTTTTTGGAATTATAGAGGCATTCCATCATGATGACCTCTAGTCATGTGTTAGGAGTGTTTAAACGACCCTACCCTGGAGGTAGTGGGACATAGGATACTAATGGATAATCCTTTAGTTCCAGCTTTGGCATAAGCTATTGTTCTAGAAACTGGTGCTAATTAAATGTTCCTTGAGGGTTTCTATAACTTCATGAAGACATTCAGTGAGTACCATATCCTACCTTGTTTATGTTCTGGGCGTAGTGAAAACGAATGATGGGTGTGTACCCAACATTGAAAATTTCCATAATCAATGATTAATCCGGGATCAATATGAAGATGAAAGCCAGTATCCACAGAACTTAATCAAATAATAATTTCAAAGGAGTGAAACTAGAACTAAAAAGAGAGGATCAACATATTTTGTTTATTATTGATTAAATTAAAATATATAATTGCCTCCATGGTGGTTCATTCTTTATTGATGCATCTGACCATGATTCTGATGTTCATCATCATTGAAATTTAGAATCTAAGGATATAAATCCTAGATTGGTGATCTGCACATGCTTCACATATATATATACATCTCCAAATAAGTCTCTGGGTGATATCATGGAAGATCCTTTTGCTTGTGATGTTCGCCTTCAATCGCCTTGAGAATCACTTTTGAAGCACTCTCCTTGATCCATTGGAAGAGGATCTCATTTTTTCTTGAGAGTGTTCTTGGAGAGGTATCAGTTATCTAGGCTCAAAATCTTATTTTCAAATATGATTTACATGCACTGATTGGTTAGCTTGTGGAATGACCCCTCGGCTTATATAAGGAATAATAACAAAACATGAAATTTAATTAACTAGGTAATAACAAATAATTAGCACATGTGTCGTTAGATAATTTATAATTCCATGTGAATAACACCTGTAAAATAATAATAGAAATGTTACTATTTCCTTTGCATGTGTTTAACGAATTTAATTCACTAGGTAATAATAAATAATTATCACAGGTTCTGTTACTTAAATTATTATTCAATGTGAAAATCCCATGTCAAATAATAATAACAATGATATTATTTCCAGGACATGTTCGTAACTTGGATGTTATATTTAAATATTATTTAACTAAATAATATTTAATATTATTTCTCACTGGTCCCATAACTTTTTCTTCCAACCCTCCACAATATTTATTGGTCCTTTAATAATGACTATTTTTTGTTAAATAAATATAACATCATTATTCACTAATAAATAAATGTTTTATCTGCAATATATTCACTTGAATAAATAGAGACAAAATAAATGTGATCATGAATAATTGAATAATTATTAAACCAAAATAGGCAATACTATTTTTCTAACTTGTTAAATAAATAAATTATTTAACTGTAATACTGGCTACACTTAGTGTGTGACCATCTAGGCCACTATCTTCATGGCATTAGGTGGGCTTGCTTAAAGTCAAATATTACAGTCTAGTAATGGGTCAAGGAACCCAAGTGTAAAAAGTTGATGTATCAATGACATGTCACCTCACATTAATGCTTATCATGTAATATAATCAATTTTCCTGATACCTCCAATTATACAGGTGGCATGCAAGTTTGATAAACCCATGTGCTCTATTTCTCATTCATTGACTTCCCAGAATTTAACATTCCTAGAGAACACCATGGACATGGATTTAGTTAGTCTATATCTTTTCCATAAAATGTTCTTAGATATCTACTATCATAGAAGAGAAAAATACTTTCTCGCATTATTCATTAATGCAATATTACTCGTGACGCACCCAATATATTCTACCTCACCGTGAGCTTTTTTCATAACAGTTTTCATCAACACATCTAATTGTGTGAGTCATAATACCTATTAATAATAATCTTAAATTCTAATAAAACAATATAAACGTCTATAGATTGGAATATCCAATGACACATATGAAATTGGATTTTCCACTGGAATTTCTTGTTCTCATCATATCCTCTTAGATATTACCAAGGGAACACACCATGAGAAGGTGACTAAATGTTTTATGAGTCCCTACTCCTGATAGCCTATATCATTTTGTCCCTTCAAATGATATCATCCAACCATAGAACATATATTAAATAATAGTGTCATGGAACATCCATGTTCTCATCATAGCTGGGATACACTATGATGTTTTAGTGTGAAAACTATTCTTATGAATTTATCACATACTATGTCATTCAGAAGAATAATCATGATGTAATAAGGAGTATATTAATATTAGTCAAATGAATTTATTTTTATCATAATGTAAAAATGAACTTGTTTACTAGGCACAAACTCCAACAGACCCCCCATTTACAGTAGATCCTAGTGTTAACAACCTTCAGTCCGCTAATTATCACATGATATTCATGATTTTGTTAAGATGTGCCTTTATTAAATAGGTCCACCACTTTCCATTCCATGGACACTCTGCTCATTACAACTTCATCACTTTGATAGAAATCCCTCAAGAGGTGATACTTTTAGAGTATATGATTTTTCTTTTGATGTGAACATGGGCCTTTTTCAATATCCACCACTATAGTATTATCACAATACAATGTAATTGGATCTTTACTACTATGAACCACATCATGTTCATAGAAATAGTTTTAAATCATGACAGATTCCTTGGAAACATCATAAGCCTCTATATATTCAGACATCAATGTGGAATCAGAGAGAACTGTATTCTTTGAACTCTTCGAGCTAACAACTCTTCCATTGAGGCATCAAACATATCTTGATCGTGACTTTAGATCATTATGATCTATCTGAAAAATTGCATTAGTATACCCTTTGATGACAAGGTATGTGTCTCCTCAAAACACCAGGAACATATCCTTATCTCTTTTTAGATAGTAAAGGATAGTATTGATATTAATCCAAAAAAATTTCTCCTCGATCTTCTTGACATATTCCTACAATGCTCATTCTATATGCAACATCATGTCTAGTACATACAATGGCATACATGAAAAATCCTACTACTGAAGTGTATAGAATCTCACTCATCCTATCTTTTTCATGTTGTGTATGGGGACACATTTTTTTGGAAAGATGTATACCATATAACACTGGAATAAATCCACACTTATATTTTTCCATACTAAATCTATTTAGTATCTAGTCAATGTACGTACTTTGACTTAGTCAAATTTTCCCCTTGGATCTATCAAAAATGATCATTATTCCTATAAAATGTGTCCCCAGACACAACATGAGAAAGATAGGATGAGTAATATTCTATACACTTCTATTATAAGATTTATCATGTATGCCATGTTATATACTAGACATGTTGTTGCCTATGCACTGATCATGGTAGGAATATATCAAGAAAGTTTGTCCCCAGATAGTTAAGTATAGTCTTGATAAAAATCCAATGTTGTTCTCCTAGATTTTCTTGACATATTCCTACTGTGTTTCATGCATACGCAACATCATTCCTAGTATATATCATGCTATAAATGATAAATCATATCACTGAAGTGTATAGAATCTTACTCATCATATTTTTCTCATGTTGTGTCTGGGGGCACATTTTCTTGGAAATATGAATACCAGCTAACACTGGAGAATAAATTTGTTAACTAGTCCTTGCCTTATTTCAATATTGGTATGTATTTTCCAATAAACAATATGTTTTCAACATACACTAATAGGATAATAACCACATTCCCATTAAACTTCTTGAAAAAACATGGCTCACATTCATTCTTAATGATACCAAATTATCTTATGTCTTCATCGAATTGAATGTTATCTGACCTAGATACATTCATTAATCCATTAATGGATCTCTGAAACTTTTTTACCAATTTAGAATCACCTAGTTTCAGAAAAACATTTGGTTGTGTCATATAGACATCTTCGTAAAGGTTCCCATTAAAGAATGTAATTTTCACATCCATCTGCCAAATATCATAGTAATGGAAATATTTTATGGAAAGAATTATTGTTAAGGATTTAATCATAGAAACTAGAAAAAAGGTTTCATCATAGTCAATTTCTGTGATGATTTTTGAAACCCTTATCAAGTAGCCTTGAATTATAAATACTAACTTGCCCATCAATGTCTAGTTTCTTCTTGATTACCCATTTAAACCCAACAAGATTTACATAAAATCAATCATTGACCAGAACCTAGACATGGTTCTTATACATGGAATCCATCTTAGAATTCATAGATTCTAGCCATCTTACATCTTATGATATTTCTATTACATCCTTTTGGGAGAGAGGTTCATCATTATCCAACAAAAATGAGTCACCATATTCAATGACAAGGAAACCATGTCTCTATGGTTAACTTACCTCTCTTGTACGCCTACGTAGTACTAGTGTTTCAGTAACTACCTCTTCCATGGGGACTTGTGGAACATTTTCCTGTACCAACTCCTGTGTATATTGATCATCAACTTCATTGATGTCAATCTAGATCCCACTATTCCTTTTGAGGATTTCTCCCTTTTAATAAAGATGACATGTTTGGCAAAAATCACTTTCTTTTCTGAGGTGTTGTATAGGTAGTATAACTTTTTTTCCTTAGGATACCCTATTAAGATACATTATGTGCCCCGGGGAGATAGTTTGTTTCTTGAGAAAGCCTTATCAAACACCTTGCATCCCCATACACATGTATACGACAAGGTGGGTTTCATTCCACTCCATAGCTCAAAGTGAATCTCATTTTCCACCTTATTTGGTACTTGATTTAATGTGTATGCCATAGTTTTAAATTCATACCCTCAAAACGATAATGGATGATCTACATAAATCATCATCAACCTTACCTGTCCAACAAGTTACGATTCCTCCTTTCACAAACACCATTACACTATTGAGTATATGATGGAGTGAGTTGATATAGAATCCATGACTCCTGTAAAATGTCGATGAACTCTTGGTTAAGATATTCTCCTCCATGATATGATCAAAGCTTCTTTATCTTCTTACAAATATGATTATCTACTTTGTTCTTGATCTCCTTTAATTTTTTAAAGGACTCAGACTTATAACTGAATAAGTAGACATATCCATATCTACTCAAGTCATCAATAAAAGTACCAATGTAAGAAAATATACATCAGCCATTAACTATAAATGGTCCACACACATCAGTGTATACCAATTCTAGAAGCTCTATGTCCTTTTCACCATATCTAGAAAATGGTGGTTTGTTCATTTTTCCTTGTAAACTAGTGTGAAATCTATCAAGTGGTTTTAGCTCGGAAGAGTTTAAATAACAATATTGATAGAGATTGTCTGGCACTTCTCATTTACATGTCCACGATGATGAAGCCACAACTGGGAGTTTTATGTGTCATGTGAACTTGGTTTGTTATCAATTTCCAAAAATTTGTTCTCATAAATTAATACATACAAACTGTTATTTAAATGTGCCGTTCCATAACATATGTTTTTCTTATAAAAGTAACAACATTAATTTTCGAGCATAAAAATAAATCTATCATTATCTAAACTCAATATAGAAATTATTTTATCAGTAACACTATGAACATTATAAAAAACATGTAAAACCAAAATCATTCCCATTGCCAGTGTGAGGTGGTAGTCACTAATGGAAAGAGAAGGCAGCCTCATACCATTGGACGCTCGCAGATCCACCTCTAATCTGGCAATTTTTTGGAATCTACTTGGTTCTTATATTTGAATACATATGTGATCCTAGAAGGTTATATCTAATACCCAATGTGTAGAATTGGAAATAGTGCACTGGATAACGAGCACACCTTTGGCTTCCCCTTGCATCTGACTGTAGTTCCTCTTCCAGTGGCCTGACTTGTCACATGAAAATCATACTACCTTCTTTTCCTTACCCTTCCTTTAGATAATCTTCATCTTCGTCAGATGATGCTTGGAGCCTTTATATTGTTTATAAATATTAGGATCCTTTGCCTTGTACTTTCTCTTCTTATTCACCATAAGGAAAGAAGTTTTTTCACACCACATGTCGTTATCAACATGGTGAATCAGCGTGTGAAATGTCGATAAACTCTTCTCATTATTTCTCATATTATAATTCACAATAAAACTATATAAGTTTTTAGGTCGCAATGATAGTATTAGATCTATATGAAACTCATCTGGGAGTTTAATCTCATAGAATTCCAGATAATCAATGTAACCAATAATAATGACTACATGTTGTACAAATAGCACATAATCTACATGCTTATTAGTAAACAAAGAATTGGAGATCTCATGCCTATCTTGTCTTTCCTTCTCATGATAGAGATATCTAAGGTGAGATAACATGCTATAAGCATCCATTTCCTCATGTGGATTCAAGAGAAAATTGGTCATGGATGATAACATGAGACACTAAACATTTGTAACGTCATTCATATGTTTCTCATACAAAAATAGTTCCTCATAAATCTCCTCATTTCAAGGCATAACTGGAAAAGGATCTTCCAGCACATAAATTTTCTTCTCATGGTGAAGGATAACCCGAAGGCACCTTTCACACTCATTGAAATTAGTTCTTGTTAGAAGGTTTTCCTTGTCGAGTATGGATCAAAATTATATGTTTTATGTCATTTTGATTGCTGTTTATAAAAATTAATGTGAACATAAATTTAGTACATTATATTGATTAATATAGACAGAAAAATAAATTAATATATATTAGTCTCCAACTATTTTTTTGAAACCTAATATTCCTCACCATTGACTCTGGAATATCTTGTTACTTGGAAATTCTAGCAGAAAATATCCATATTTACCTTTTCATTTAAACAACTAGGGTTGGTCAAGAAACATCTAATGTTTTAGTTAGGCATTCCAAATGTCAACTGTATTTACTCACAGCCCCGTGATCTGTCGAGTGGACTCTTCAATCCTAAAATCCTTAATTTTGGATTTCCTCAACCTTTGACTCTCAATTACACAAAATCCTTCTATGGTAGTAAACCCATGATGTGACCTAATTTATGTCAATAAAAAACATCAAATTATAATTCCTCGATAATTTAATGCACCCCAACTGGGGTTGGTAAGTCACTTTGACCTATGGTTTGATTCTAACCAATCCAATGGAATGCTATACTGACATAATAATTATATGAAGGATTTTATTATTTATGCATAAATTGAAACTTATTATAATTTCACATGATTTTTATCTTATGTGGGATATATATAAGTAATTAACCACGTAAAGATAATATTTACATATAATCCATTTTTATTTTAGTTCTATCTTGTATGATTGTTATTTCATTAATTAGGTGACCACATCAAACATCTATAATGAGTAACTATAAAATTGAAAGAAATAAAATAAAGGGTATGACCATTATCTTTACAATCGGTTAGTTTATATAGCGATTAATAAACAAACCCTGTCCTAGGGGAGAAACACCTTGAACCATTTAAGGCTTGTGTTTACATCTTTCCACTTGTCCACCTTTGTATCTCCTTGGATTAGTTTCACCTAGACTTATTACTTGAACCACCACCACTAGCTTGAGAGCTCCAAATGTTACATATTCTTTTATCTCACATGTAGGTGAGGGGTAAAAGTGGGTTTACATAAAAAAAACCATGGGCACATAGGCCCTACATATTAATGAGGAGAAGGCATGTAGGACAACAATGTTAAATTAATAAAAAAAATTAAAATGTAAGCAATCACTTACAAAGGACTAGCTTAGATCATGATCATCTCCATACATTAATGTAATTACACATTTAATAAAACTATAATTCAATTCAGTAATCATTCTTATTAAGATAAGTTATTCTCCAATCAATTTATCATTATTTTTAATTAATCAATCCTTTTTATCTATTTTTTTTCTGAATTTCCTTGAGATTCTCATCAATAACCCTGTAAATAAATTGAACCTAGAAAGAAACCCATTGAATACCCATCCAAAACTACCCTGCATGTATTTATAATTGTATTCACTTTATTCTTTTCGACATTTGGCATGCACATAGAATAATAATTATAATACAAATCATACTTGATGTGAAGTTCCTTGAACATTAAACATATTTTAATTAAACATTCACAGACACACACACGCACACACACACACACACACACATATATATATATATATATCAAACACCAATCACCTATTGTGTCATAGATTTATGCCCACACGAAGGTTTATGTCTCAAGGGTTACATAATATAATAATAAATTTCTAAATCTGTGTTATCGGGAAATAGTACACAACATGTAGATCCAACTACATGGTGTACACCCTCCTCATCGTCCATCTGAAGTACATGACTAGGGAAATGAAATGTGCCATGTTATTTTGAAATATTTAGAATACATGAAATATCTAGTGAGAAACATGCCATGTAGACTCTGCATTACACAGTCACTAGCTGGCCAATCCATGTATGGGATACACAACATGACACTAGCCCGAAGGGACTATACACTATATCCAATGGTCCACACAACGTGTAGTTTGGATAAACATGCTCTAGCCAATCCTGGTCAACATGGAATGTATGAATTAACTACACCGTGTGTCATTAATGAACATGTCTTGAGTAATTGCTGAATTACTCCTGATGCATTGGACACAAATACACAATGTGTAGATCTGACTACATGGCATTTATTATGGTGTTATCTAGACTGACCCTTTGGTTCCTCCTAATGAGATCCTCGATTTAATTTTAATCAAAAAATTATTTCATTCTGTTAGATCTGTGAGAAATGATAAGGGGGGAACCGATCTAAAAATTCAGATTATTGGAATGATTATATGTGAAATGACATATTAAATTATTAAATCCTAAATCATTAAAAAATTATCTCAATAATTATAAACGAAAAAAATGATAGATTTGATATCACTTGAAGGTTACAGACACTGGGGAAGCACATGATGGGCATGTAACCAACTTTGCAAATTTCTATAATTGATGGTTAATCTGGGATCAATACGACAATGAACGTCAGTATCCACATAATTGAATCATTGATAAAAGGAAAAGGAGGGAAACCAAAACCATAAATAGAGGAATAAAATATTTTAATTATAATTAATTTAATTAAATTATATAATTACTTCAAAGGTGATTCTTTCTTCGTTGATGCATACGACCATGGGTATGAGGTGCGGCTTCACTGAGATATAGAATCCAAGGATATGAATCATCTATTAATGATCCACACATGGTCTATGTATCTCCAAACATTTCCAAAGAAGTCTCTGGGTACTAGCGTAGATGATTCTTATGCTTGTGATGTCCACCTTTGGTCACCTTGAAAATCACTTGAAAATCATTCTCCTTGATCCAGTGGATATGGATTTCTATTATTCTTGAGAACATTATTTTGGATAGAAGAGTTCTCTAGGCTCGAGGGATTTTATCCAAGGATGTTATGTATACAATTATTGGTTATCTAGTGGAATGACCCCTTGGCTTATATAGAAAATAATAACATAATAGGGAATTTTATACACTATGTAATACTAAATAAATTGCACATGTGTTGTTACTTAATTTATTATTCCATGTTAAACCTCCATGTCAAATAATAATTTCAATGATTTTATTTTCATGACATGTGCTTAACAAATTTAATTCACCGGGTAATAATAAATATTTATCATAGGTTCTGTTACATAATTTATTATTCCATGTGAAAACCCAATGTCAAATAATAATATCAATGCTATTATTTACATGACATGTACATAACGTTCATGCTATATTTAAATACTATTTATCCAATTAAAATTTAATATTATTTATCACTAGACCCATAACTTAATCAACCATTCCTCCTCAATATTTACCAGGAATTGAATAATGGAAATTTACATATTACATAAATATTAATTCAGTATTCACCAATAAATAATATTTCATCCATAATATATTCACTTGAATAACTAGAGAGGAAATAAATGTGATCAGGCATACATGAATAAATATTAAACCACAACATGGAATAATACATTTTTAAATTATTAAATAAATAAATTATTTAAAAGGTATACTAGCTACACTTAGTGCATGACCCTCTAGGCCTCAATATCATAGGCATTGGGCATTCTTTCCTAAAGTCCGATTTTACTATCTAGAAATAGGTAAAGGATCACAAGATAAATAAGTTGATATCGAAATGACATGTCACCTCATATGAACAGTTACCATGAAATATAATAATTTTATCTTGTTATCTCCAATCAAGCAGGGTACATGTATGTTTCATCAACCCATTTGCTTGATTTCCCATTCTTTGACTTTCCAGAATTAAAATATTCTAGTAAACACCATGGACATTGATTTAATTAGGCTATATCATTTCCAAAAAAGGGGATGAGATTTATGCATTCATAGAAGAGAAAAATCCTTTCGTGCATTATGCATTAATGTAGTATTTTTCATGACATGACGAACACATCCTACCACAGAGAGAACATCTTTCATCACGGTTTTCATTAATACATATAATTTTTCAAGTCATAATCCCCATTAATAATAAACTTAAAGTCCAAGGAACAATACACACATCCATAGATAGGACGTACAATGAAACTTATGAATGTGGATTTCATACTGGAGGGTCTTGTTCTCATAATATCCTCTTGGATATTTCCAAGGGCCCACACCATGAGAAGGTTACTCAAATTTTCATGAGACCCCACACAAGATAGCTTATATCATTTTTATCCTTTAAAATGATATCATCTGGCCATATAACATATATTCAAGAATAGTGTTATGGAACTTATGTGCTTTCATCATAGTATGGATCCTTTATGACCTTTTAGTGCGATAGTTATTCTTACGACATTATCACATACTATGGAACACAGAATAAAAATCACAATGCGATAAGGGGTTTGTTAATATTCATCAAAGGAATACATGTTTATCTTAAAGTAAAAAATAATTTGTTTTGTAGGGAACCAACTCTAGCACCTTGTCTATGGATGAGCTGATGCACATGTTCTAGTAGCATCCTCCTCCAACATTTTTGGCGGATGGTGGTCCAAAGGCTATTGAGTTATGTCTTGATAGTATAAAGTTGATATTCAGGCATCTGTAGACACATCTAGAGAGTATATTGAAGCCAATGACATATATGATTCATGCGGAAGGAATGCACTGGTGGGATGTTTTGAACCAAGCTCCAAGGATGTGATACATATTATAGGTTGATTTTCAAACTAGTCTATATGATTAATTTTACCCTGAAACAGTACGGATAGAATGGGATTGTGAGTTTATGCGTAAAAAATATGGCACGGTGAAGATTATTGATTACATAGAATACTTTAGAGAGTTATAGTGTTTTGTGATGGAATAGCTTACTGAGGAGATATCAAGGATGGGATGATTCAACAAAGGTCTCTAAAATGATATAAGATCTTGGGTCAATGTGTTCAGATTGACCTTTATCACTGAAATTGTGAATCTGATGTTGATTACAGAGAAAAACCTGAGGAATTATCGGCGTGAAAAGCAGGATTTTACATTCTGTTTCCTAGTTCTTTTACTTCTAGTGACAGGAAGTGACGTATTGAGGCTTCCCGTTAAATGAGTATATGATAAGATGTATATATTGGAAGCTTGATTTTCTATCATCATAATGGCTGATAGGGCCACATGAAGAATCAGTGTAATCACGGCCCATTCGAGTTCCAATATTGGTGAAGGATCGGACATGTGAATAATTTTTGTAGGACCTTACCACCTATAGTGAGGGGTATGGGGTCATCTATGTAACTAGGTTTAGGAGAGGGTTTCTTGTATTAGATTTTGGTAGGGAGCTAGAGAAGTAGTGGTAAATCATGCAGAGGCTGTGGTGGTGGTGGACGAGGCAGCTGAGCACTAGTCACGTTAAGATATCAGATTGGGCTGACTCCGGTCAATGAGGTTGTGTCACAGGGTCATGGTCCCAAACATATCTTTTCTATATATCCTACCTCTGAGGAGTAGGGTACAAAACTATCTTTGGTGAGAAGTATGATATTAATATCCTATACTATTGCATCTGGTCTTTTTGATACATTTTCATCACAGAGTTTCATATCTTTACCTATGGTGAAAATAATTAAGCTTGTTATACTTTCTTCTAAGAGTGTTATGATACTAGACACACCATTAGGGATCAAAAAGGGGGATTTACTCCAGTGTAGGGAATTCCCCTTGAGGTTAGTAGGTGTCACTTAACATGGGATATTTATGTCTTTGGGATGAAAGGGTTTGACGTCACACATGAGATATACAGTCTGGTATATTTTTGAGCTTACATCGACTGATATCTCTGGAGGTTGACTTTCATATAACTATATGGTGAATTTTAAACCCCTATGGGTGATTGGGATGTACAGGTGAGCCAATATGACCACAAAATTGTGGTATTTGTGGGATGATAGCCCAGATTGATATTTTTTACCTGGATGATCTGGGATCATATCAAGAAGGAATCCATCTAGAGGATGATTGTTTTAGGGATGTTTTCCTAGAATAATTTTCATATTTACCTATTGAGTGAGAGGTAGATTTCCCCATCAATCTAGTTCCCGGATCCTTACTGGTATCCATTCATCCTTATAGGATGACTAAAATGGAGTTGTAGTAACTCAAAATATAGCTAGAGGATTTGGAGGAAAATGTGTTTTTTACCCAGTAATTCTTATTGTGGTTCATCAGACCTTTTTGAGAATAAATGTTCATGGTACCCATTGGATATGAGTAGACTATAAAAAAATAAACCACATAAATGTTAAGAACTGGTATCCATTTCCACAGATAGATGACCCTTTTTATTCACTTCTAGGAGCTCAGGTGTTCTGAAAAATTTATTTTAGGTCTGGATATCACCAGGTACATGTTCAACCACCAGAAATAACTCATACAATTTTTCATATATGGTTTTGTCTATATGAGTATCTATTTATTCGGTTCGGTCTAAAGAATGCGGTAACAATTTTCATGGTGCAGATGAATCAGTTATTTCATCCTTATCTAGATTCAACTATGGTGGTTTTCATGTATGATATTTTAGATTATTATGTCAATCAACAAAACCATGATAAATATCTTGAGATCATATTGGATACACTAAGAGAGCATCAGTTATATGTTATGATCAAAAAGTTCCACTTCTCAATGTATCAAATTCACTTCCTCAGTCACATCATCTCAGAGATAGGAGTATTAGTGGACCCAGAGAAGGCGAGAATTGTTGTTTCCTTGGAGAAACACATGAACTTCAATGACATATAGAGTTTATTGGTTATATCTAGTTAATATATGAGTTTCATTCAGGACTAATCATGCTTAGTAGCACTATTTATGGGATTGACCAACAAGGGAATGAATTTTGTATGTTCAGATACCCGTGAAACAACCATTCAAGAGCTAAAAGAGAGATTGACTTCATGACCGTTCTTGATACTACATAGAATAGGGAATGGGCCACACCATGTATTTATTAAATTAGTTATTTGGATTGAAGTAGTGATGATGCACATGGATAGGGTTGTGGCATACAGGTTTCGGCAGTTGAGGCCACATGAGAGGAACAACCTGATGTACAATCTTGGGTTAGACACATTCGTTTATTATTTTCACTTTTGGAGATATTACATACTGGGAGAGAATTTTTTGGTGTACATAAACCACAAATTATCAAGAATATGTTTACATAGCATGATCTAAATATGAGATAGTGAAGGAGGGTTGAGTACTTATAATATTGTGATTTCATGATTCTTACACACATAGTAATGGAAATGCAGTGTCCGATGAACTAAGCATGATGAAATATATACATGAAGTTGAACATGCCAGTAACGAGTGGATGATTATGTATTTATTCGTTGAGATGAACTTGGAGGTTCACAACAGTTAGGGAAAACATTCCTAGAATTCAAAACATTGACCTATACCTTTATGGATAGGGTGGGGATGAGGAAACTATTAGAATTAGAGATCCTTGTCCTATAGAAGAGTGTGTTTTGTAAAGATACACCTCCTGGTTGGACTATTTGTGAGGAAGAGATTTTATGTATTTGGGGTCATGTTTGGGTTCCAGTTGACATACACGAGGAGATGATGAGGGAGTTTCATGCCACATCTTGGGAAGTGAACCCCAATGTTACCATGATGTAGCATGAGCTATATCATCTGTACTCATATCTAGGTATGAAAAGTGATTTAGATGGTTTCTTATGAGGTGTTCCAACTTCCAGCAAGTAAATGTGGAACATCAGTGACCTTCCTGACTTTTACAGAAGTTACCTATTCTTGAGTGGAAATGGGATGATGTGGAGATGTATTTCATGAATGTTTTACAAATGTCTCCTCAAGGTAACAATGTTTTGGGGTTTTTATGGATAGGATCATGAATGTCTATCACTTATTTCCAATCATGCAGACCTTCAGTGTGGTCGAGATTGGGAGGTTGTATATCAATGAGAGAGCATGACTCTACTGCGTCCCACACATTATCATTTTAGATAGGGATGCCTATGTTATTTCTCTTTTGGGGGTTCTTGGGAGATGAATATTTTCCTGGTTGAGTTTTCCTACAATAATATATAAAAGGAGAATATATAGATGGAACCTTTTGAGGCTTTGTATAGTTAGTCATAATGATCCACCCTGTGCAAGTTAGTGGCAGGCGAGGTAACATTACTAGGACAATGCCTCATGTAGGAGACTTCTATGTTGGTATAGTAGATTATGATCTAGATGGATACTACATGGGATTGTTAGAAATACTATATGAATCATTGTATACTATATATAGAGTTTGAGGTCAAGGATTGAGTCTTTTTTCATGTTTCACCAATGTTGAGACATAGAAAAATCAGTATATCGGGTAAACATTCACCATGATATGCCAGGTAGTTTGATATTATTGGTAATGTCATGATGTTAGCATATTTGTTATAGTGACCTCAGAATTACCAATCCCTAAACGATGTCTTCTACATATCTTAGTTATGCCTTTATCACTCAGAACCATCACATGATTTTTAACCTGAGGAGACTGAGTTACATATTGATGAATCCGTTGAGGAGCATTTAATTCATATCATCAATAGAAGCATGAAGGTTCTATGAGGATGATCAGTTCCTCTAGAATAGATTCTATAGTAGAAAAACTATTTACAATACACATCTTGGGGGTAGGAGGTCTAAGTATGTTCTCTATGGCTGATGTTTTTTTTCAGATGAATCTTGACCACCATTGAGAGGGAAATTCAAGGATGAATTTCTTTATGGGGGGAATATTATAAGAACCCAAGTTTTTAGGCAAGGTAAAAAGCCATTTTTTTCTTGGATTAAATGTTTTATTATGGGATATTATGAGTACCCAATTTGATCACATCTATTTTTGGGTGTTCATGGTTTTTTTGGAGCCTATAACCCATGATTTTGGGTTGAAAAAAACCTGGTTCATAGTTAGTTCAATCCATGCGAGGGTAGGCTACATGGTTTGATAAACCATGTGAGATAGTGGTAGAGAGTAGGAGGAGGTCGCATGGTCATACCAAACTGTGTGATATAAGCCACACGACTATGCAAAAACCTCTAAAATTATTGACAGTGTTTTTTTATCATAGTTTCCACACAGTTAGTCATATAGTGAAAGCAAACCATGCTGTTTATCCTTCCCTACAACTAAGACTGCACTATTGATGCACGGTTTGGTCAGACCGTGGGGATAATCTATGCAGCCCAGATATTTGGATAAAAATAACTATTCTACCCTATTTATATTATATATTTAATATATCAATCATTTTCACTCATGAACAACAACACTGAACATTTTGAATCCCTCTTGGTCGACTATTCATGAAATTTTCATTAGCACTCTGTCCAGCCTCTAATTCAAGTGCCTCTTGTCTCTTTGGATTCACATCAGTGAGTACTCAATTCCATTCTTTCCATGATTTGTTCTTATGGATATCGATTGTGCTATTTTAGTGAAAGATAATTTTTCTATTTTTATGTTCCTCATATGTTCTTTGATACTATATTTTTATGATTCAAATCAAGAGTCAATACTAGATGATCACTCTACTATTGAGCCATGGTAGGGGGTCTATACTTTTCCTATCGATTTTGGAGCATTATAAGGTAACTTCCATTATTCCCTCACCTATTCTTTCTTACGCGACCCCAAACTAAATTGAACAATTGAATTAAATTAATTAGTACCTATTTCGTAATACCTTTGGTACTTGTGAGATTAGTTAATGGTTGTTTCCCCATCCAAGGACACCCAAGGGGTATTCCCATTGCCCATACAACGTGTTGAACCACCCATGGGGTATGATTTGGGATTTACATGTTAATGGAAGGAAATTTATATTTAAACAACATCAAATTGAATATTTAAGAGATGTTTTGCCTACTTTTCATGTTTATGGTCTTAATTTGAATGGTTATATGGAACATTTTTTCTAAAATTAATTTTTTATCAATTATATTAGTGAGTGGGTAAACATGTGATATTTTATTATGTCTTGATAGATGAGTGGGAATAACCATGATATGAATTTGGAATCTAATAGCTATATTATTGGGTAGACTCATACAAAATGAAATGATAATTGGTATGAAATGGTTATTGATTCCAAATATTCCTCGGATGATGATCTTGAGATCTTCAATGGGATAATGGATGTCTTGGATGGAGCATGATCATTAGGAATTTATTATATGGGATTCCTAGTGCCTTGGTACCCAGTGAATCCAGCTTTCTTGGACTCATGCAGTATATGTTTGGATTATATTCTTCTATGACTACAAACAGTTCCATTACTGAGTTTCCATCAGGCACTCCTGTGACATGATGAGGTTTCCTTGGTCTTATACACCTTCTATACAGCCCTTAATGGAATGTAAATATGGTTATATGGAATGACCATGTTAATTGTTATACACTTTGAATATATAACCCAACCATGTGAAATATGGTATGATTGGTTGAGCGGCTCGGTCGTGGTTACTATGAAACTTCATTATAAGAAAAGGTTGCAGTTTACATGTTACATATGGTTGTCCATCAGGTCTATTTTGTATATTTCTCTTGGTTATTGCTTCCTTGTTATAGGAGATGACACGTTTTTATAGGGATCCATGTATGGATATTTAATATCACTTTCTATGTAGTATATATTCCATGAGGAGTTTAAATTCATTTACTACTAACCTTATTTACTCGAACATTGATGAGCTAATTATATTTCATAACCTTGACATCCATTATCCTTTGGGTGGTGACATACTAGTATTATATATCAAAACATGTTCGGGTCACTATTGGGTATCCGAACATAATATTAGGAAATTTGTAGTGATAAAGGAAGCGCCTACTGTTCGAGGATTGATTTTTTGGCATGCTTTGAAGTAGGGGATCTTGTGACCGAGATGAGGCCCATGATAGTATTCAGGGATAGAAATTTTTAGAAATTTGGTGTTTTGAATACATATATTATATTTTAATTTGTTTTACCTATTTTGGGACATGTATCATTATTTTTTAAATGAGGTGACTTTGGGCATTGCTTATACATTAGTCTTACACAATTGAGTTAATTCCTGTTACTATCCTATTTACATATTTTTGGTTATTGAAAATAAACTATGGTTAATTTTGGTAAAGTGGTAATAGTCTCCCAAAAGACACACCCTAGGCCCTCGCTGCTAGTTGGCAGCCTCTGGGGTTTGGGGAGATGCCCTTGAAGCCATAATTCCAACTGGGAACGGGGCATTGTTGAGTGGAATCCAGGTATGGGACCTTACATATGATATAAGTACTCCAATGATATATGTATTTCATAAATAACATATATGTTTTTTGTATCCATCATCATACCCAACTGTGAGAGGTAGAAATGGAAAAATTGACTAACATTAGTTTACAAGATAATAGTCCTCCATACACACAAATTATTAGTTTGTAACCCATTATACGGATGTGAAGATGGATCTAGGACCTGAACATAACACAACAACATATAATCATATAGAGGATATTAATGTTAATAATCCAACATGGTATAATATTAATGGAAATAATTCAAGGATTAAAAATAAGTGCTTATTGATGTATGACACCTCTTTTTTGGTTATCCTCCTTTAGTTTGCGCCAAAATACATCGTAGATCAAATTTATGTCAAAAATAAGGATTCCTATATAAGGGGAGACAATTTATAAGTTTTTTGGTTATGCATTGGATGAAATTTAAGTGTTTGAAGGTGTGAATATTAGAGGAGAATTGATGACCTTTTATAATTGAGGTGATTGTCAAACTTATAATTTTATGAAAGAAATAATCCCACCCCAGTATTTTTCACATCAATTGTTCCAAAAATAAAGAATTATCAATTATAGAATGTATAAAATCAAAATATGTCCATAATATTCGTTTTAGACAGGTTTTGGTTTATTTTAATCCCTTATGATTTTAGTTTAACTCCCACTAAACCCATTTTCACCATAACCATAAAAAATCTATTTACGGTTTATTTCATTAATTTTTGAAAAAAAAAATATTAAATTTATTTGATAATATAAAATATATTTATCCCAAATAGGGAATCCATTTTTCATAATTCCATTCACATAAGTGACATAATTTAATTTAAAATTAATCCCATAAGCGTGATGAGAATGAGGTCTTTCAAGCAATGATAGTCAAACGTTTATAAAGTTCTTATATCAAAATTCAATAGTAAATTTTTTCTAGTTACCTTTATTATATTAATTTATGATTAATTAAACTAAAGTTACTTTACAACCAATTTAAAATAATATTTTACTTTATAAATAAAATGAACAAAAAATCCATTTCTATTAAAATTCATAATTTTTCACTATTCAAAAATATTTAATCTTTTCTACAAATTAATATAAATTCACCCTAATTTTAGTTTCACATTATGTATTTAAAAAATAATTTTATTTTTAAAATAATTTTTTTAAAATTGGATAAAATAATTTTAAAATATATCCCATAAATGCAATGAAAGTGCGAATTTTCAAGAAGAATATTTTTATTAAATACAGAATGATTTTATATTTACTATATGTATAATAATAATAATTTCATAAATATTAATTAAAATTTATTTATGTATAATATATACATTTGATTAAAAATATTCCTCATTGGGTTATTTTAATTAACTAAAATGAAGAAATATTATTCATTTTAATATTGTTTTCAAAAAACCATTTTTTGAACCCCAAAAATAAAATTATAATAAAATCCAGTGTAAAGATGATTTAAAATTAAATATATGTAAATAATACTTATTTTAATTTATAACATAATTAGACATTTAAATTTCTTAATTTATTGAAAGGAAATGATAGTTTTACAAAAATCCATATTTTTCACTATTTATTCAATGATAAATATTTCTTAAATGATAAGAAAATTTCACTACAAGTCAATTTTGATATGTTGATTAAATAAATGATATATTTTTACCAAATTATTTTTCTAAAACCTTTATAAATTAATTATAATATTTTCTCATAAAAATAAATAAAAATCATTTTTGTAGAGAAAATATTATTTATAAAGGTCATTAGCTAATAAAAAATAGATTGATTATTTACAAAGAATTTATAAATAAATTTATATTAAATATAAGAATTATATTAATATTTTATAAAGTGATTAAAACTATTCATAACTACATATTTAATGACTATGTTGTAATGTTCATTTATAAAATAATATAATTTTATGGTTTGCTGATGTTTGGTGTCACGTGTCATTCACTATCTCGAAGAAAGTAATTGTTGTGTGCAACACAAGAAAAACTTGGGGTTTTTTATAATTAAATGTATACTAATTTTTTCATGAAACATAATATATCAAAAATATTAAATTCATTTCAAAAAAAATTTCACAAAATCATTAGGTGCTACAGTATTTTTATTTTATTTTTTTCATTTCTTCTATCATTCTTGTATATCACTGTCTATAAAATCTCATTTTATTGTTATATATTTACGATACTTTCTTCATATATATTAAAATATCTTTATCATCATTGGTACCATATTAATTATCCTAATTAGAACTAGAGAAATTAATACCGTTTTTAAATGTAACATTCTTGTATTTATTTTTATTATCATAATCAATAATTTTTAATTCAAGATCATGATTTAAGAGTGAACCTATTAGTGAATCAATTGAATAAGTCATGGAGTCCTTTTTTTCAATCACTACATTTTGGGAATGTTATTTATTTGGTAGTTCAGAAGATATTATTTATACCATAACCACATTATTCCTGATCTCTCTTAGTACAGTCACAATGTTCACTATTTTAGTAAACCTATGGTATACCTCATCAATAGTTTCATAATCCATCATTATAAAATTATAATATTAATTCATATACATATCAACATTTCTTCTCTATTATTTATTAGTACCTTGATGAGTGACTTATAAAAAAATTAATATTTCAATAGTATTTTTATAAGTATATATATATGTTTAAAAACACTTCTATTAATTAAATAAAGAAATAAAATACATAAATTATTAATTAAGATTGTATTTATTGGTTTCATTCCGGATCAAAGGATCGATATCACATTCTTCCAACTTATAGGGTCTTATCTACATATTCATGTATTCAATAACTAAATTCTTAAGAAAATAATATATTATGTTTTTCTAAAATCCATAATCGTTTCAATTGACCATGGTTGGTCTAGATATATTTTACCCTTATGTAACATCTAGAGTATCCATCATAAGAAAATATTCCTTACCAATAATGTTTCTAGTCGAGAGAAAAACATATATTAAAAAATAGATATAAATAGTATATTACAAAAATAGACCTAAAAATGTAGGGTATGATACAAATTACGAGGTAAAAATGGTGTTGTAAAAGAAAACTTGGGGGAATTATTTATTAATCACAAAAAATAAATTTAATCTAAAATTGAATTTTAAATGTGTTTGATCACAAGATTAAATATTTACAATACTCTAAGGTGAATTTGTAATGGGTTCTAATTGTAAACTAAATGAAATAGTCAACCATTAAATGATAAACAAGAAAATGTACAAAAATATTATAGTGGTTTGGGTAAATCCTTAATCCACTCTTTACATACTTTATAATTCCTCAAAAGATGACTTCATGAACTATATCCCCACATTTTTGGGAGTAACTATAAAATTGAAATTTTAAAGGAGTGTTAACCCAATTAAAATACCTTGTTTGTACACCATAAATGTAAGTAAAACCATCTGCCTTTAATTTAGAGGCACAATATTCCCTACCATTTGATGAGGAGGTACGATGAAACTTTCCTTTTACAGGGATGAGGCATAAGAAGTTTGTACAAACAATTATTTTAGTAATCATAACCAAATAATTAACTTTTAATGGATGGACTAATGTTTGAGTTGTGTCACAACTTAATTAAAACTATTAAAACTCTTTAAAATAAAATACATTTTAAGATAAAAATTACAAAAATATATAATATAATAAAAAAATGGTTCTGGATGATAATAGTGTAGTTTATCCATTCGTTTTAATTTGTGGAATGATGAATTTTTAAGCAACAAAAAATGTGATATTCCCATTTTTATAATGAACACAATTTGTTAGAATTTCCATGTGATCTATATTTATTAAGAATGAAACTTTTCCAAATAATTAAAAATATATATAGATATAATGCATTCCTTTACCTTCTCTATTAAAGAAAAAATACGAATGATATTTTCAACGTCATGATATCATGTTGAAATCAAAGGTGACTTTAGACCGGTGTTCCACATGGACTTAAACGCATCTCCCTGAACACTAGAAGACTATAACTAGTAATGAGAGGCTTGAGTGTGTCCATGGGAAGACTATTTCCTCATTACCATAGTAGCACATTGGTATAATCAATATATAAATATCTGAAGATTTATAACAATGAATAAGAAATGGAAATAGACAAGAATAACCAAGAACTAAATAATAATAAAATGAAGTAAACTGAATCATATACAAAAGGATGATATTGTATGTCATGTATCTATAAAGAAGGAAAATATCGATACAAGTATAAGGCATCAGTACTATACAAAAAAGGTAAAAAGGTAAAAAACTTCCAAACATCCCGAGCTCTAACCTGGTCATCTTCTACCAAGATTCATACTAATACATGTTAGAATTTCACACATTCATAAGAGGGCTCTTCCAATTACCAACAACTATAAGAATATTTTCCACCATGGTGTAATAATAGGCTCAGATAGGGTCTAACATAAACTCAGTAGGACACCACCAACAAATTTAATAAATATAAAATATATGTGTATAACTGGGTAGTGTGCATATAATAAACTAAATTAGGAATTATAACTATAAATGGGTTAGCTCTAGTTCCTGAAGGATACTAAGATAATACTACATGCTTAGGCCCATGCCAATATATCTCTAAATAAGTATCATGGGACACAATACCTAGTATCAAATTTATAAGGGACTCCATACCAAGTATCACAATATAAAGGGGATTTCATGCCTGGTATCATAGAATATTGATGCTATTCCCAGTATCATTGAATAGGGGCTCCATTGCTAGTATCATGTATATGGTCTCCATGAAAAGTGTCATAGTATGGTATGTTGCGACCGTATTGTATAACAAGGTATTTCATTCCCATATAGTTCACAAGGGTTGTCTTGCATGTATAGTATCTCATTTATATGAGGTTCAGTATACCCTTATCGATGAATCATTTTTTAGGATCATCCTTTCTATTAAGTATAATTATTAAGGCTAAAAATTCTCATTTAATATAATTTATTTGGGACATCCATCCCAAATATATATCATGCATAAGGTCCATCATACACAATTTCCATAATTAATGAGGTAAATATTCCCACACATCCTTAGAAGTAATATACATTGAATTTAATAAAATCCGAAGAATAATTAATAACTTATTTATATTTAATCATAATAATGGAATGTCCATTATTCCATTTAATTAGGTTATATGGGCTTACCACTCACCTATAACCAATCCAATTCATTAAAAATGTCAATAGAGTTATCCATTCTAATCCACTACAGTCATCTAATATCATTATAATATAATTTTTAAATTGAATCAAACACACCATTAGGTGTTTTGGTGTAAAATATGGAAATCCAAATGTCATAAAGAGGGAACACATAGAGTTATGGCTCACTCTAAGGTGGTAGATCTCAATGTTGGTTGGGTGTTTAAATGTAAACTAATTCGAGGAACATGTAATCAAGGAAATTCACAATGAAACCATAAATTGTTATAATGTCACAATTTATAAAACATTAAAACATAATGCATAATTAATGTACAACTACCGAATTGTTATAAAAATCTCCTTGTCTATTATCGACCATTGATTAGGTATGGATAGAAAGAAAATGCTAAAATGATAAAATCCCTAAACATAGGGAATATGAGTATTCCACTCAATAATTCCATTGATATAAAGAAAAAAATAGAATGATTCAAAAGGAAGCAAGATCTTACAAGTAGTTATCCAATGAGACTAGCATAAGTTCAATCAGACACCAGATGAAGAGTCAAGTTCAAAATGTATAAAAGTGGGATTTTGGGATCTTAACATAAATAATAAGGGTATTCATTCACTATAATAATAACATAGGTAGTGTGGGAGATACTATTTAATACTTAAGGGAATTTTATACTTATTATATAATATAAATAGAGGTGCACGGTTTGACAACATGGTTGGGTAGACCGTGTGCCAATCATGAAATATTCCTCTGCAAAAAACTGTAGAGGTCTCACATGGGAATTCGGATCATTGAGTATAGTTATGTAAATCCATTCACCCAATTTCACCCATAAATATATTCACATATGGTTAGGGATAACTATTTAACCTACCCAAACACAATATCCCTTAACCGTGCAACCCATCTATTTTTCCATTACCCCGGGTACTAGGATCCAAACTAGCCCCAGACACCCTCATAACCATTCTAACCTAAAAGGGAACCTATATTATGTCCACAATAATGCATTAGACCAAATTTAATGGAATACATTCCTTGAATAAAGACCATGTTCTTATTTTTATCCCCATTAAATGAATGTATCCATGTTTTGACCATCTAAGGGAGACAAAACATTATATGAGGTTAATTCATGCCATTGTGCATGTATGTTGACCTCCGGCTCCCAAGTATCATTATGTACTTGGAAGTTCTAGAAGAAAATCCATATTGTGGGATATAATAGACTTATATATCCTTCATTATTTGATCAGTGATTCATATCAGATACTCCTCAAAATAACCATAAGTATTTATCTCAACATCATTAAGATCAAAAGTATGATACATGTGAGCATGATATCAGTGAAGTTATAAAATATGGAAGAAATCATACATGGAATAGTACCTATTATTTAAAATAAACTAATAAAATACTGACCCAACTCTTACTATAATTTCAAATGTCCCTAAAAATAATGACACTATCTTCCCTTTCCATTGAATTCATCTATGTCCAAGTCTGGGTGAAACCCTTAAGAAGAAACAGTCCCCAACCTCAAAATCCAAAGTTCATTGACAGAAAATTGAATTAAGATTTATATCAATAATGAATGATTTAAATATATATACTAATAATAAAAACGTACTATATGTTCTCTTGAGTGAGATGAGGACATGGAAGTGATTCCACTCCTACCTTTAACTTGCACAAGGTTCAATGGAACATCCTCCCATATAGGGTCTCATAAGGAACCATTTTATCATCACATGATAACTATTATTTTAAGAGAAATCAATGAGAGGGGTATTTTTATACCATGAACTAATGAAATAAATGATGTATTATTGAAGCATTTTCTCTATAATCTATATTGTCTGATCTGTCTGGCTATCGGTCTGAGGGTTCCAGGTTATGCTCAAAATCTCCCATGTACCCATTTCCTTCTAAAAACCATACCATAACCTTCATGTTAAGAGTTTTCTATATCTAAATCAATAGTAAGAGGAATCCATGTATTCATATAATCTCATTAATATATAATCTCCTCAACTCATCAACAAATAAAGTCTCCTTAATAGAAATAAAGAGGCCAATTTCGTCAGTCGATCCACAACTACCCAAACTCAATTGGAACTTCAAGGTTACCTCAGTAAGATGATGATAAAATCCATTTAAAAATACTACCATTCCCATTTTGGTTCTAATAAAAGTTATAACAAGCCAGTTGGTCACTAGTTCTCCTCCTTCACCTATTGATGGTTGGAACACCTAGGGATAAATCCTTCTATTTAATGCATCATACCGGGACACCAATACAATCGGTGCATATCCTGATACATCTTATAAAAACCTCAGTGAATTACTCACTGAGGAGAATGTGAAACTCACATAATCTCCTCTCTTATATCATTTGGAAACTAGACAAACCATTGTATATATAGGATGATGGCATCACCGATATTACACTTTAGAGGATGGTCCTCACCTGAAATACTATCTCTTATCACGAATCACTAAGGATATGAAAATTGTATCATCTTCAAATTCTCTATAAGTGAATATCTCAGTGATAGTAGTGTAATTATAAACTATCCATGTCATTTCTAAACTTCTATATGCATCTAAGAAAACATATCCATAAGACTCCATTCACTACTGGCATCCAAAACCATCTGTGTTTGAGTCATTCTCCTTAGAGAATCTACAAATTAATTTCAATTCCTAGACATATCGGATAGCTCAAAGTGAAATTAATGTAAATATTAATCCCATCTTCACTGCATATAAATTATGTCTTGTAGGGAAAAAATATCTGTCGGGCTCTTGTCATTCGTAAAAACTACAATACAATCTCCCAAGAGTTAATGACTCCAACATTGCAAGGCACCTACAATATATGAAAACTCAATATCATGAATCATAAAATTCATCTCATGAGGCCTCAAATTCCCTGAACTGTAGGCATCAACTATGTATTCCTATATTAGAACTAATCCTAGCCTGATACCTAATGCATTACTATAGACTGCATAGTTCCCTCATCACTATAAAATAATAAGGATTAATGATGAAGTAAATATAAATTTCAACTCCTATAATGATTTATTACATGATTAATACCATATAAACATCACACCATTTATAATCAATCCCATAATATGAGATTATAATCATGAGAAGTCTGGTTTAAAAAGCCTTTAGTAACCATCTTTCCCCATGAAACTCAAAATTTCAATGTTGTTCATGGGGTGATCCCAAGTAACCAAATCTCTCACCTACTCTAGGATAACTAAAACTTATTCCTCTATGATAATGTGACCTAGGATGTGAACCATGTCGATCTAGAATTCATTATTACGAAGCCTAGCATACTAATAGTTCTCTCTCTAAGAATTGAAAACAATCTCATGATGAGTATCATGGTCTCTTGGAGGATAATAATACACCATGATGTCATCTATGAATACCACGATAAAGTAATATAGATCAGGATAGAAAAACTTATTTATAAAATCTATAAATATGGATGGCACATTCATAATATCGAATGACATCACATGACACACACATAAGACGTTTCAACTAAGGAAGGTTGTATGTGAAACATCTGAAGGCCTGACTCGAACCTAATGATATCCCAATCATAGGTCAATATTTCTAAAAAATTATCACTCTTATGATATGTGTAAAAATATCATATATAGAAGGTAAATAATATTGAGTTTTCACTGTAAGATGATTGAACTACTAGTAATCCCCACAATGACTGGGGGTTCTATCTGTTTTCATGGTGAAATGTATAATGTACCATAGGGATAGGTATTGGGCCATATAAAACCCTTGGAATCTAAATACTTGATCTACCTCTTGATCTCACACAACATATTAGTATCCATACTATAAGGAAGAATGGATAATAGTGATGCTCCAAGAACAAGATCGGTAGTACATTATACTTCTATTATAAGAGGTAGTCCTAAAATGTTGTTGGTGAATACATCCCTAAATCGATCATATATAAGAGGGAACTCTTTCTGATTTAGTCCATGATCATTAATTCAAATAATGAATATATAGGTGGTCACTCTACATATCCCAATATGCAATGATCAAGATCTACATCCCCAAATATCACACTCTCTCTTGTAAATTTAAGAACCTCCCTCTTGTGAAGAAAATGAAAGCCTCCCAAGATAAAAATCCACATAGTTATGATAAAGAACCAACCAATCCATCCCGATAATGATGTAAAATATTATAATCTCGAGGAATAAGAGGTTCTGTATGAAATAATGGCTACCCACATCATGAGGAAAATCATTTCACTAGCGTAAAATCTCTAATCGTATACCTAAAGGTGTATCAAGCATCACTATAACAAAAGAGTACTCAACATGAAGTCCAATGATATCCACATCAAGCACAAATATGAAAAGGTTGATGAAACTGTATCAAATAAGGTATAAATGATTGTAGAGGATAATATAATACTACCTTGAATAGTATATGTCCCAGCATCCTCCTCCTCTGGTATAGGCTACACTGAATAGATATGGCCTACTCCATGACCGTATGTTGCAAGCTGACTGTTGGGAGTAGTTTCTCACTGCTGGAGTTGTATCTATAAAGACTGGCTACAACAATCGCAACCTCATAATCTAAATATATGTCCAGTAGTACTCCATCTACCTACATGGAAAGGTGTTACTGAACCGGGTCCTTAAGGTGGACCTATCACAGATCATGTCCCACTCATAAGAGATGGGATGGTTCTATAGAAATGATTCATATTCCCAAATATTCTATAGAATCGAAACACTATGGGGTCTCCAAGAAATTGGAGACTCATATTTCCATGATTCCCACAATAGTGACATACCACATAACAATCTATGGGTGTTACCTAGCTATCACTACTCACAAATGATGCCTCAAATCATCACTTAAGATCATTAGTAAAAACATTACCCTATATGGGTTCTAAAATGCAGTAGCCCACAAAATTTAATCCCCTCATAATCAAATTGGAGATAAGAGCCAAAGACCACTATTTATTATATGGTATAAAATTGGATAACATTCACTTGAGAATGAATAGGATTCCCCAGACCATCCCCAAATCGTATCTCTTTTTATAGATCATCAAAAGTATATATAGGAGTGAAATGATGAATCTATATAAAACAAGTTCAATATTCCAAAAAAGATAATAAAAATATTGGTAGTTTCATTAAATCCTTTAATGATCAACCCTCAAGGTCTCCCGAAAGAAATAATCAAAGTAGCATGATTGGAAATCCCTCCAAATTGTGTCATGATACTAACTTAACCTATTGAAAATATCCCACTAGTGTTTAGAAGATCCTCATAACACTCCTATATAGAAGTTTATTTAGATTATCATATATTGACATAACTGTCTTGAGATATAAATATACATCTTGTGTTCCAACATACCATCCAAAATGTTAACGGATTCTAATTCTAGAACACCCAAGTCAACTATTCCCTGGAAGGTTCAATTCACGGAGCTCTCTTTAAGGTTTAGAGAAGATGTAATAAATCTCCTAAAAAATGAGCATCACATCTTGATTCAAACAAAGGAAGAGGTACCACATGAGGTACTACTAGAGGCATAAAAATCATATCTGGGATCAACATCTATGGGGCATGGTCTTTACTGCCCTCATAATATATGATCAAAGTACTTGGTGGTGTTATTTTTCCTATAATTTAAAAACACATGAATCAAATAGGATTGAATAATGGAATAATCCGCACATGTAGATATTGAAAAGATAGAAATCTTTTCTATTTAATAACCCCTCACCTTTTCCAGCTCAAAGAATAATGCCATGCTGATAGTAACATTTATATAGAATAACAAATATGAAACATACATCGAACTAATAACATCGAGAATAGTTAAAAATCTATGTTTTTTCATTTCAATATGAGTTTAAATTCATATTTACCTTTTAATGCAATTGGTTTAACCCAATGGTGAACCACCCTTGATCCATATGGTTCCATACACATTATGAACCTAAATGTTCCATCTAGTTAATCCATACCATAACATTTTCCAGTCCGTATGACCAATGGTCCCGGACTCAACATTCCAAAATTCACTGCTTAGGGTGCCTACTATAGCCTATGAAATAAAACACTATTAGGTTATAGAAGTCACTATAAGTACATACTATATTTTTCATAATTACCTAAAAGAATCAAGACCCAATAAAAATTCTATTTATATCAATCAAATAATTCATGTAAATCATAGGTGATGAAAAAAAATCTCTTATATGGCACGGAATATGCATGAAATGTGAATTTATTAAAGTTTCCTAATATAATGTATGGTCAATGTTTCTCTGCCCTCATATCATTGTCCCATGGATAAATTATAAACCCAAAATATCAATAGTATTATCTCAATTCAAGTGCATCACTTAATGGTGGAATCTTATCGACTATAATAAAAAAATGCAGTAAATAGAAATTTCCATTTGAGTAAATTTTGATTTCCTATGTGTATTGGTTAGATACTCCTAGGAAAAAAATCATTTCAAAATCACATAACCTTCTTAATATATGGTCTATTGTCATTAAATAGTAATGAATGAAAGTAAAGGCTCTGATATCACTTTGTGACATCCTGGAGCTAGGTTCCACTCAGTGGTTCCCCGAGCCGGGTAGGACCCATTGCCTCATGCGCATCTCCCTAATTTCTATAAGCTGTTGGCTTGAAATAATGGAATTGGGTGTGTTTGTGGGGAGACTATTCCCTTATTACAAGAGTAGCATAATGGTAAAATCGACAAATAAATAGAGAAAAGAGTATAATAGTGAATAAGAAATGGAAACAAACATGAATAACAAGAACTGAATAATATTCAAATGTAGTAAACTAAATCATATAAATAAAGAAGGTGATGTATTCCATGTATCTATAAATTAGAAAAATTGGTTATATATAGCATGAAAACCACTATAAAAAAATGCACAAAAATGTAAAAATCTATCCTAGTATCCTAAGTACCGACCCATCCATATTCTACCAAGATCCACCCCATGAAAAGACATAAGTCCATGCAGTCGTAAGAGGACACTTCCCCTTATCTATTCCTGAAATCATATGGTCTTCTCATGTTTCGTAGGTGTCAAAAAGATGGTTTGATACAAACTCTGTAGGCCACCACTAACGACATGTATAAGTATTCAGTATGTGTGTATAACATGCAGTGTGTAGATAATAAAGTAAATTAAGAATAATAATTGTAAATGGGTTGACACTGGTTACTAAAGGAAACCAAGTTGACACTTCCTTCTTCAGCCTGTGTTGGTATATCTCTAAACATGTTTCAAGGGATGCAGTGTCTGATATCACATTTATAAGGGGCTCGATGACTAGTATCACAGTAATGAAGTGGACTTCATTGTCAATATCATTGAATATGGACTCCATTCCCAATATCACATATAGGGTCATCATGCCCAGTATCACAGAAAGGTATTCCATTCCTGTATAGTATTATAAGGATCGTTATGCTCATATAGTATCATAAGGGATGTCATGTCATTATAGTATCACATTTATATAAGTGTCTCTATGTCTGTGTTGATACAACATGTTAAAGGGTCACTATTAACATTTATTATAATTATTAAGGGTATTAATACACATTTTATATAAAGAAAGAGGTACACCATGACCATATATATATATATATCATGCTCAAGGGTCCTCATTTTCAATTTACATAAATAATGATGGTCTCTATGACCACACATCCTCATTAGTTATATCCATTGGATTTAATATGATCTAAGGCATTTTTATTAATTCATTTACATTTAATCATGACAATGGCATGACTATTGCTCAATTTAATTAGGATACTCGGGCTTACCACACACCTCTAACCAGTTCAATTAATTATAAATTCCTAGAGCTTTAGTTATGATAAACTACTACACTCATCGAATATAATTATAATATCATTTAGAAATTGAATCCAAACACACCATTATATGTTTTTTGTGTGAAATATTTAAATCTAAAAGGCATAAGGACAGTAAACCCAAAGGGGTTGTTCAATATAAGTTGGCATATCTCAATGTGGATTAGGTTATAACAAGTAAACCAATAAAATGATGATTAAATTAAGGAAAATCAAGGTTAAACTATCATGGGAAAAATTTAATCATATTATAAAACATAAAAACATGAGTTATATTTAATAGAACGACTACCAAATGCTCGTATGACTCACATCATTTAGTAGGAGCTATTGATTTGATCTATATTAGAATAAAGTAGAAAATGGATCAACTCCCTAATAATAGGACATATCTTCATGAAACATGAAACCTCCATCAATAAAATTAAAAATAGAGACTATGACAAAAGGAATGATGGTATTATTATTGGCTATCCAACAAGACCAATAGATGATTAATCAGACACCATATGAATATTTAGGATCCTAATCATTCAAAGAGAGATTTTGGGAGTTCAATGTGAAGAAGTAGGGGGTTCTATGGATAAAAAAGAAGAACAGGTAGAGGGGTAATACTATTAATAATTTAAGGGAATTTTTTACTTTTCCCCATGAAAAATAGAGGCGTGTAGTTTGGTTGCATGGTTGGACAAGGACCTACCAACTGTGCAATATGCCTCCACAAAAAAATAAAAATGACTTTCATGGGCGTAAAACTCTTAGTGTACAGTTGGAGAAACCAATTCATCTTTATTCAGCAATATTTTTAGCCTCACTTAGTTAGGGATAACTGTAACACCCCAGCTAAATAAAGAATATGACATCATTATATTTATCCATATTTGTGAATCAAATATTAATATTACTTTAAATGGGATGCTATGCTCGATGGCGTACCCAATACGCAACAACGAGTTTCTTAGGAATCTTACGTTGCACTCTAATAGTAAAATAATATTATTTTAAATAGTAGTTAACGCCTAGCCGTTGTAATGGCGGGAATGAATATAACTAACTAAAAATGATTATATATGTTTTTCAAATATTTTTACTTTTTACAATAAATGTTAGAGGATTAAAAAATGAATCCAATTTTAAGCGTAAACATTCTAATATTCATTAAAAGGTCGATTAACCGTCTTTTGATGGAGAACCTCTTTTAAATCCAATTTTTGACAATTATATGTGTTATATATGACATAATAAAATTCTTCTTTATAATCGGGACATCAAAGTTTACTTTGCATAAATTTTTGGTATTTGTTTTCCAAAAAAGTTCAATTTTTAATGAATAGTGAAAAATGTTGTATTTAAATTCAAAACCTATTTTAATATAATTGATTTATATGATTAGATTATATTTTGAATTGGTTTTAAAGTGAAATTAGAATATATTTTTACCATTTAATCCATTAGTGGTCATTGGAATCAATTTCACTTTGAAATCGGACTTAAACTAGTGTCAATCTTTTGATACATTTTGTTTCATAAAAACACGCTATTTGTTTTGACAGCGGGAATTAATTATTAAATTAATTAATGAAACTTATATGTTCTGAATTTTTTAAAATAGGCATCATTTTTGAATTTGGAATATCAAATATAGCTTAGGGTGAACTTTTGGTAATTTTCTGAAAAACTTCTATTTTTGATGAATAGTGAAACCACTATGTGGTACTTATAAAAACTGATTTTCCATTTAAATGAAATTTTTCCACCTTTGTGTTTTGGAATTTCAAAAATCTGACATAAATGGTTTTCCTTAAGAAGTAAAATGTGTTTCAATTGGATTAAAATAATTTTTTGGTGAATAGTAACTTATTATGTTTTTAATCGCGATTAGAGGTAATTAGTGTAGTTTAAGGTAAGAGTAATGTTTTAATAAAATTAAATGATCTAGAAACATGTCCTAACCTCATTTTATGTGTCATGGCAGACCAAGGAAATCCATGGGTCAACTTGGGGACCCCATGGAGCCACTTTGGTTGGAAAATGACATAAATATCTTTTTATTTAATGTTAAAGTAAAAATGACACAAACATGTAATGTTTTACTAAATCAATTGTTACATGGGGTTATACAAGTCATATTTTTGACTATAAATATTCATTGGAAATCTAAAAATATTTACTACATCATAGTAATTTTTTATAATTTTTATACATTAAATAAATTAAATTATTTATGACATCACGATGATGCAGCGATGACCTCATTATTTAACGATTTAAATAAAATTGAAAGATAATGTAATATATAAGACCTAAACATGTCCAAAACCTATTTGATGAGTGGATTTAGAACCCTTATCACCTTATCCTCCATATTCATCAATTTGGGACCTTTAAAATCCGAAACTCTTTTGAAAATAAAGTTACATTTTGTAATATTAGAAGAGTGCCCCTCCTCTCCTCTTATAAAAGGCCCCCACCTCTACCTCCATACCCACACTACCAAAGCCTTTGGCTCGGAAAAACCCTGCCCATTTTGTCTACCCACTTCCCTCTATTACGCCTTGAAGCCTCACTTTGGGAAGAAGTCTTCCCAAGGAAGCCTTTGAGCTCAAACCAAAGGGAGTTACCCAATTTTAAGGTAATGTCTTCACTTGAGTGCTTTTGTTTTATTTTGCCTCTCCAACCCCCTGAACTCTTTTTATTCATTTCCTTTGTAAAAACTCTAGTATCTTCAATATACTAGGATGTTTTTATAATAATGATTCTAGATACACTTACACACAACAACATCTAATGGTTAAAGAACATACTGTTTCTGTGAATGGAGAATTTATACCTCACGAAACGATGATTGTTCAACACTAATATAACACCTTCAAAGGTGTCCATTAAGATGTCACTATATTTATATATTATATATAATATGTTTATGTTTTACTTAAGCTTATTTATTTTTCACTTATGGCATCCCTTTATGGTTTCCATTATGGGTAAACGCGATATCTTCATTTAAGGAAGTGCGGACTACTGCCCCCTCAAAGTGATGCGATTCATTAATGCCATATGTGGGACGTATAAAGGATGGATTTAAAGTTATTATATATGATGTGATACTGGAATTATAATATAACTATATATCATTATTATTTATTTCTATTAATTTATGAGATAGAAATGAAAGTAGCGTTCATGCGTACGTGCGACTTACCATCTCCATGAACGGTGCATTTCATTTCTTATCCCCAAATGTAATGTACTATTATAAGTACATATTTATAATGGATATATATAATTTATGTTATATATAAATGATTAATATAATTCTGGAATTAAAATATACATACCTCTCTTTTAGTTTTAATTCCATTAATATGTCAAACAAATGAAAGTAGCGTTCATGCGTACGTACGCCTTGCCGTCTCCATGAACGGTGCATTTCATTTCTTACCTCTAAATGATTTTGTAATATTATAAATACATGTATATTCTGGATATATATGATATATATGATATCCAAATCATGAATATCATTCTGGATATAATGAACCTTTGACCACATGAACATCATGTAATTGTAAGAAGTTCACTTTCGACTTAAGAACCAAATATCGACAAAAAAAACATTATTAACTTAAATGATTAAATAATGTTTATGAAATGTTAATAAGTGATATAACAGGAATAATGAACTTGAAAAAGGTTCTTAAGGAAGTATAAATTAAATCAAGATTATTATTCAGGAGATTAAAGAATGATCGAGTCAAGTCGGACCCGAGGTAAGGGATCCTACTCCTCTCTTTCTTTTTAAGTACGCTCTTTTATGTCATTCCTTTTAAAGCTCATATTTCTTGTTATTGGGATGTTATTTTATATTATTATTTCTGTAATTTTTATGTTCATATGATTAGAGACCCTATTCTCTCTCATCAATCCATTTTTTCAAGTTTTGAGTGGTGCCGTTAGGCTGCCGAATTTTCGTAAGAGATCCAACCTCTCTCTTTCTATTTAAGTACTCTCCTTTATGTCACTTCTTTTAACCTCCTATTTTTTATGTTGGGGGATGTTATTTTTTATTACTCTTTCTTTAAACTTTAGGTTGATATGATTAGAGACCCTATTTCCTCTCATCAATCCATTTTGGACGTTTTATGTGGCGCCGTTAGGCTGCCGAGTTTTCGTAAGGGATTTTTCATCTCACTTTTATTCCCGTGAGATTTATGATACATTTGCTACAATTTCCTTTGAGTGGTGTATGTACTCCCCATTATTTTAATAATTGTGTAATATAATTTCATTTATTAGTATTTACATCAATTTTTTATTGTCCTTCTTTCACGGGTTGCATGTTTCGAAAGATACCCATGTCGGTAAGGGTACCTTTCACCCTCCTCTTTTTAAAAGACTTATTTTGTTATGTCTTTTAATTCACATACTATTATGTTGGGATATGTTCTTATATATCCTTATTTATTTAAATTTTATGTCCAAGTGATGAGATCCCCTTTATCTCTCTCATCAACCCTTTTCGTAATATTTTATGTGACGCCGTTAGGCTGTCAAATTTTACCAAGGGAACTTCTTAACCCAATTTCGATTTCTTTGGGTTAAAGATGGAGTTATTGAATATGTCATCCTTTGAATATGTGTGAATGACCTTTGATTGTTTTATACTTAATATCCACTTATATTGGGTGTATTTATATTTGTCACACATAATTATGAGATTGATTTATCCTTAATTTAAGGATACCTTGTTTATAATGTATTTCATCTCATTTTACATTTCTTTTGAGAATTATTTGTTGTTATGCACCAATTCACTCTTATATGGTGTGTATACTGTCCTTTGACATATTATATCGGGAATCCCTATATTCTCATGATATTATAAAGTTCGGATTAAATGTTATTCCACAATTATTTGTATTCAAGAGTCTCTTATTTTGTTAAAAACTCTTTAACAAAAATATCGTTTTAAATGTTTTAAAGATTTATTATTCTACATATTTATCTATAATTTCCATGTTTTCAAAATGGTTTTCAGTATTTATATGGACATTAATGTTTAAAAATTATAATTCCTTTAAAAGATTCAAAGTGTTATGGGACACTTTGATTCAAAAATATCTTGTAAATGGTTTTTAAAAATGGATTGATCAATTCAATATCTGGGAATTACTTATTGTGATTGCAAATGAAATTTTGTTATTTAAATGTTTATATTTTAAATATTTTATGTGTAATGATGGTACTTAGAAATTTTACGGGTGGTTACGTGACAAACCATATGATGGGTGGTGCCGTGAATACCAGGACGGGTGGTTACGTTATAACCTCCAATGCATTGGGTATGGAAGTCGGCCGTATGGATATTCCATTAAGTATGTATGGAAGTTGGCCGAATGGCTATTCCATTTAGTGATATGTGTGGAATTCGAACTTATGGTTATTCCACTTAAGTATGTTTATGTCCCAAGTTATCTTTATATGTTATGTGATCTTTATATGTGTTTTATGGTAATATTTTGGTTACAGAAGGGTAAATAATGAACTTTTATTCAGTGAAGAGTTTTTACTACTTAGAAAAGGTGAAAAGTATTACTTTGATAAAGCATACACGGTTTACTTGTTGTTTTGATAAACTAACTGTTTTAATTCTTTGTGTATCCCTTACTGAGCTTTTTATGCTCACCCCAAGTTTTTTTTGAAATGTATTTCACAAGACTTAATGTGGAATAGTGTCAAGGATGGGATCAAGGGAAAGTCATGATACCTAAAACATGGAACTAGACATGTTTCTTTTTATGAGTTTTTATTTTATGGAACCATAGTAGAAGTTTATTCTTTGTAATCTTTTGAGATGTAATAGTTATGTCCTAATTCTCTAAAACTCTAAACCTGAAAAGATACTCAATGTGAAATATTCATTTAATTCAATATTAAGTAATATTTAAGGTCGGGGCCTTATAGTTGGTATCAAAGGTCAGTTTAGATAACTTTAAAGGTTAGGGTATTCTTTAAGCATAAGTGACATTACCATATTGGCTAGAATTTTAGAATGTGTCATAGTTTTTAGATAAAGTGAATGAGTAAGTATATCTTAGTGTTTATCTCACTCATCAGTACATGATGGTTTTGTTGATATACTCACACTGACCTTTCTGTTTTTAATGAATGGATTGATATAGTAGGCACCAAAGAGACAACAGGTTTGAAGGAAATTGTGGTTGTTCTCTGTTTAAGATACTAGATAAAATTGGGGATTCAATGAGCAAACTCATGGTTGTTCTAAACCAACATTCAAGGAGTCATGATAAACCACATGAACCTTGGTATGTTTTGTAATGCATCATGTACGAGATGGTCAATCTATATAGAAGTTCAGGTAAAAATTATAAAGGTAACCATTAGAGTTTATATGGTCCTTACTTTTGAGGTAATTATGGGATACTATATGTTATGATGGAAGTGAAAGGCATGAGTTAAAATTGAGGTTAAATTATGTTATGGTTATTTTTTATGATTTTATCTCTTTTTGGGGAATGATTTTAGAATTATATAGTTTTGGAAAAAGGACAACACTCAGACCGTGTGACAACCCGTTGCATCGGACAAAGCTGCGGGAATCGAACCCACAACCAAAGTGCAACTAGTATTAATCACCTACCACTGGACTACGTGAAGTCCCTGGTTATTTTGACTGATTATTTTTAGTTAGATGATTTTATGAATTAAGAGTATGTTGATTTTGGGTTATCTATGGATATTTATTAACCTATCATGGAGGATTTGTGATTAGGTTAATTACTTTTCAATACGAGACATTAAGAGCAACTGATGTTGTTTGGAGATAAATGTTACGATTTAACTTGGAAGACTATGTGACTAAATCCTTCAAATATTTCGGTTTCAATTTTAGTTTGGTTTACTTTGAATAATTTTATAGACATATTGATTATCGAATGGTCCTCGTTGAACTTTGGGTTTTGTTGGAAAAATTTTGGAGATTAAGAATAGATTTTCTTTTTATAAGGGGTTATCCTTTTCTGGATTATCTGATCTTGTACTAGCCTTTTTGGTTTTGGTTTTGGTATAAATACATGGGAAGTATATAGTTCTCTTTTGTGGATTAGGTGATTCTCTAGAAGTCGATTATAGTACTGTTAATGTGAACAAGTCTTCCTAAATACTCGTCTTTTGGAGAGAATATGAGTCTATGTAAGGAATCTAATAAAAGTTGAAAGTCAACATGATAAGTGATTATGTTTCCTTATGAATAAATTCCTCAATAAAATGTAACTTAAAACAAAATGTTGTCTATTAACTTTTCCTACTGGGGAATCGAATACCGTTTAACCCATCACATGTTTGTAATTTTCTTGTGGTTAACATTCTCCTAAACATGTTTTCTATCACTCTCCAACAGAACATGACCCTTTTTTTTTCCTCCATGTCCATATTTTCATACATGGAATCCGATTATGGGTTAACCCGAGTGACCTTTGTACTTATCTTTCTTTATTTTAAGTGATTGTTTTACCGACTCATGTTCTGATGTGGGACTTTCAAGTATGTTTCAAAGCCCATTTTTAAAATTGCGAGGATGCAATTCCCAAAAGGGGGGAAGGATGTAACACCCCAGGTAATTAAATAATATGACATCTTTATATTTATCCATCTTTGTGAATCAAATATTAATATTACTTTAAAGGGGATGCTATGATCGATGGCGTACCAAATATGCAACAACGAGTTTCTTAGGAATCTTACATTGCACTCCAAATAGTAAAATAATATTATTTTAAATGCTAGTTAACGCCTAGCCACTGTAATGGCGGGAAATAACAGAACTAACTAAAAATGTTAATATATTTTTGTCAAATATTTTCACTTTTTACAATAAATGTTAGAGGATTAAAATTTGAAAATGAATCCAACTTTAAGAGTAAACATTCTAATATTTTTTAAAAGGTCGATTAAACGCCATTTGATGGATAACCTATTTTAAATCCAATTTTTGACAATTTTATGTGTTATATTTGACAAAATAAAATTCTTCTTTAGAATCGGTACATCAAAGTTTACTTTGTGTAATTTTTTGGTATTTTTTTCCAAAAATTTCAATTTTTAATGAATAGTGAAAAATGTTGTATTTTAATTCAAAACCTCTTTTAATCTAATTTATTTATATGATTATATTATATTTTGAATTGGTTTAAAAGATAAATTAGAATATATTTTTTCCATTTAATTCAATAGTGGTCGTTGGAATTAATTTCACTTTGAAATCGGACTTAAACTAGTGTCAATCTTTTGATACATTTTGTTCCAAAAAAAACACGCTATTTGTTTTGACAGCGGGAATTAATTATTAAATAAATTAATTAAACTTATATGTTCTGAATTTTGTAAAATAGACATCATTTTTGAATCATGAATATCAAATATAGCTTAGAGTGAACTTTTGGTAATTTTCTGAAAAACTTCAATTTTTGATGAACTGTGAAACCACTAAGTGGTACTTATAAAAATGGATTTTCTGTTTAAATGAAATTTTTTCACCTTTGTGTTTTGAATTTCAAAAATCTGACATACATGGTTGTCATTAAGAAGTAAAATATGGTTCAATGGGATTAAAATAATATTTTGGTGAATAGTAACTTATTATGTTTTTAATTGCGATTAGAGGTAATTAGTGTAGTTTAAGGTAAGAATAATGTTTTAATAAAATTAAATGACCTAGAAACATGTCCTACCCTCATTGGATGTGTCATGGGCGACCAATAAAATCCATGGGTCAAATTGGGGACCCCATGGAGCCACTTTGGTTGGAAAATGACATAAATATCTTTTTATTTAATGTTAAAGTAAAAATGACACAAACATGTGATGTTTTACTAAATCAATTTTTAAATGGGGTTATAAAAGTCATATTTTTGACTATAAATATTAATTAGAAAGATAAAAAGATTCCCTACATAATAGAATTTTTTTATAATTTTTAGACATTAAATAAATTAAATTATTTATGACATCATGATGATGCAGCGATGACCTCATTATTTAACGATTTAAATAAAATTGAAAGATAATGTAATATATAATACCTAAACATGTCCAAAACCTATTGGATGAGTGTATGTAGAACCCTAATCACCGTATCCTCGAAATTCATCAATTTGGGACCTTTAAAATCTGAAACTCTTTTGAAAATAATGTTACATTTTGTAACATTAGAAGAGTACCCCTCCTCTCCTCTTATAAAAGGCCCCCTCCTCTACCTCCTTACCCACACTCCCAAAGCCATTGCCTCGGCCAACACCTGCCCATTTTGCCTCTCCACTTCCCTCTATTACTCCTTGAATCCTCACTTTGGGCAGAAGTCTTACCAAGAAAGCCTTTGAGCTCAAACCAAAGGGAGTTACCCGATTTTAAGGTAATGTCTTCACATGAGTCCTTTTGTTTTATTTTGCCTCTCCATCCCCCTAAGAACTTTTTATTCATTTCTTTTGTAAAAACTCTAGTATATTCAATATACTAGGATGGTGTTATAAGAAGGATTAGAGCTACACATACACACAACTACATCTAATGGTTAAAGAACATACTGTTTCCGTGAATGGAGAATTTCTACCTCACGAAACGATGATTGTTCAACACTCATATAACACCTTCAAAGGTGGCCATTAAGATTCCAATATATTTATATATGATATATAATATGTTTATGTTTTACTTAAGCTTCTGTATTTTTCATTTATGGCATACCTTTATGGTTTCCATTATGGGTAAACGCGATATCTTCATTTAAGGAAGTGCGGACTACCGCCCCCTCAAAGTGATGTGATTCGTTAATGCCATATGTGGGACGTATAAAGGATGGATTTAATGTTATTATATATGATTTTATACTGTAATTATAATATACCTATATATCATTATTATTTCTTTCCATTAATGTATGAGATAGAAATGAAAGTAGCGTTCATGCGTACGTGCGGCTTACCGTCTCCATGAACGGTGCATTTCATTTCTTATCCCCAAATGTAATGTACTATTATAAGTACATATTTATAGTGGATATATATAATGTATGTTATATATAAATGATGAATATAATTATGTAATTAAAATATACATACCTCTCATTTAGTTTTAATTCCATTAATATGACAAAGAAATTAATGTAGCGTTCATGCGTACGTACGGCTTACCGTCTCCATGAATTGTGCATTTCATTTCTTACCTCTAAATGATTATGTAATATTATAAATACATGTATATTCTGGATATATATGATATATATGATATCCTAATCATGAATATCATTCTGGATATAATGAACCTTTGACCACACGAACATCATGTAATTGTAAGAAGTTCACTTTCGACTTAAGAACCAAATATTGACAAAACAAAAATTATTATATTAAATGATTACATAATGTTTATGACATGGTAATAAGTGATATAAAAGGAATAATGAACTTGAAAAAGTTTCTTAAGGAATTATATATTAACTCAAGTTTATTATTCAGGATATTAAAGAACGATTGAGTCATGTCGGACCCGAGGTAAGGGATCCTACTCCTCTCTTTCTTTTTAAGTACGCTATTTTATGTCATTCCTTTTAAAGATCATATTTCTTATTATTGGGATGTTATTTTATATTATTTTTTTTAATTTATATGTTAATATTATGAGAGACCCTATAATCTCCCATCAATCCATTTTTTTATGTTTTGAGTGGCGCCGTTAGGCTGCCGAATTTTCAAAAGAGATCCAACCTCTCTCTTTGTTTTTAAGTACTCTCCTTCATGTCACTTATTTTAAGATCCTTTTTGTTATGTTGGGGGATGTTATTTCATATGAAACATTCTTTAAACTTTATGTTGATATGATGAGAGACCCTATTTCCTCTCATCAATCCATTTTGAAAGTTTTAAGTGGCGCTGTTAGGCTGCCGAGTTTTCGTAAGGGATTTTTCATCTCACTTTTATTCCCGTGAGATTTATGCTACATTTGCCAAAATTTCCATTGAGTGGTTTATTTACTCCCAATTATTTTACTCATTGTGTAATATAAATTCTTTTATGAGTATTTACATCAATGTTGTATTGTCCTTCTTTCACGGGTTGCATGTTTCGAAAGATACCAATGTCGGTAAGGGTACCTTTCACCCTCCTCTTTTTAAAAGACTTCTTTTGTTATGTCTTTTAATTCACATACTATTATGTTGGGATATGTTCTTCTATATCCTTATTTATGTAAATTTTATGTCCAAGTGATGAGATCCCTTTTATCTCTCTCATCAACCCTTTTTGTAAAATTTTATGTGACGCTGTTAGGCTGTCGAATTTTACCAAGGGAACTTCTTAACCCAATTTCGATTTCTTTGGGTTCAACATGTAGTTATTGAATATGTCATACTTTGGATATGTGTGAACGACCTTTTATTATTTTACACTTAATATCAACTTATATTTTGGTGTATTTATATTTGTCACACATAATTATGAGATTGATTTATCCTTAATTTAAGGATAACTTCTTTATAATGGATTTCATCTCATTTTACATTTCTTTTGAGATTTCGTTGTTGTTATGCACCAATTCACTCTTATATGGTGTGTATACTGTCCTTTTACATATTATATCATGAATCCCTTTATTCTCATGATATTATAATGTTCGGATTAAATTTTATTCTGCAATTAGTTGTATTCAAGAGTCTCTCATTTTGTTAAAAACTCTTTAACAAAAATATCGTTTTAAATGTTTTTAAGATTTATTATTCTAAATATTTATCTTTAATGTCCATGTTTTCAAAATGGTTTTCAGTATTTATATGGACATTAATGTTTTAAAATTATAATTTCATTAAAAGCTTCAAAGTTTTATGGGACACTTTGATTCAAAAATTTATTTTAAGTGGTTTTTGAAAATGGATTGATCAATTCAATATCTGGGAATTACTTATTGTGATTTAAAATGAAATTTTGTTATTGAAATGTTTATATTTTCAATATTTTATGTGTAATGATGGCTGTTTCCGACGCTTTCGCCGGGGCGCGCGCGCATCCGTCCGCGGAGGAGGGGGACGCGCGGCTTCGTTGCCCCGCATTCCCGCTTTCCAAAGGCGGGCGGCATTCGTTCCTTGTTCAGGTACGTCTGCTCCTTGATCGAAACGGGATGATGGGATGTCGGTTCTTCCTCCTGTGGATTCCTCCTCAGAACTCGTCACCTAGTCCGGGTCTCCCTTATAGATTTAATACGTAGTTCGTGAAACTCTTCCCAGTGCCATATTGTCATGGACACCGGTTAATTACGCTGCTTCTGTCGGGACATTCCAAAGGGTCCAGTCAGGGCAGCTACCTTCGGTCAGGGGAGTAATCACGTTCGAGGCATCGGTAGCGTGTCTGGATGCTGGGGTACCTGGCATGTCTGTCTGTTATCCTCGATCACGAGGCTTCTCAAGGGCGTGGAAACCCGAGGCATCCCACATCGAGCGCGGGGGGTTACATGTCATAGACACGTACCTGAGGTTTTCCTCAGCTTCCCGTGTTCAACACAGGGTATGTTTGCAAGATTAACGTCTAGCAAAGACGGTTACGCCAAAGGCGTTCCATCCGAGGTTTTCCTCAGGCATCTCGTGTTTACCACGAGGTAGGTCGCGAATTTAACGTCTCGCGGAGACGGTTGAGAATGGAATGGGACCATCGCAGGGGTGGTGACGACGAAGTTGGGCTTGAGCCTTAAAGGGGCTTCCTACGTATCCCCGTGGCAGGGAATCAAAGTCCGCGTAGTTCGGGATGGTGCCGGTAAACCGACGTGATGGTGGACCTTGGTCCGATGGGCATCGTCAGCGTACCTACATGAGGGTGGACCTTGGTCCGGTGGGGGTTGGGCTTGAACCTCTGGGAGGATTCCTGCGTACCATGCCTTGACATGGATCAAAGTCCTCGCAGTTCAAATGATACAGTTTAACGTCATGCGGGACGGTAATGAACCCTGACGTGAATAAACGACGGGTGGTGGGTGTCGGTGAGCCGACATAAGTGAGGGACCTTGATCCACTATTGTTGGGCTTGAACCTCGTGGAGGCTTCCTACGTACCATGCCTTGACATGGATCAAAGACCTCGTAGTTCAAATGGTGAGTCGCAATGGCTTACCACTGGACCGGGGTGCAGTTTAACGTCGTGCTGAACGGGGGTGAAACCCGACGTGAAAGACGGGTGGGCTTGAACCTCGTGGAGGCTTCCTACGTACCATGCCTTGACATGGATCAAAGACCTCGTAGTTCAAATGGGGAGTTTGTCGGTAAACCGACGTGAAAGCAGACCTTGGTCCACTGATGGTGGGCTTGAACCTCGTGGAGGCTTCCTACGTACCATGCCTTGACACGGATCAAAGTCCTCGTAGTTCGGATGGGGAGTAGACCTTGGTCCACTGATGGTGGGCTTGAACCTCGTGGAGGCTTCCTACGTACCATGCCTTGACACGGATCAAAGTCCTCGTAGTTCGGATGGGGAGTAGACCTTGGTCCACTGATGGTGGGCTTGAACCTCATGGAGGCTTCCTACGTACCATGCCTTGACACGGATCAAAGTCCTCGTAGTTCGGATGGGGAGTAGACCTTGGTCCACTGATGGTGGGCTTGAACCTCGTGGAGGCTTCCTACGTACCATGCCTTGACACGGATCAAAGTCCTCGTAGTTCGGATGGGGAGTAGACCTTGGTCCACTGATGGTGGGCTTGAACCTCGTGGAGGCTTCCTACGTACCATGCCTTGACACGGATCAAAGTCCTCGTAGTTCGGATGGGGAGTAGACCTTGGTCCACTGATGGTGGGCTTGAACCTCGTGGAGGCTTCCTACGTACCATGCCTTGACACGGATCAAAGTCCTCGTAGTTCGGATGGGGAGTAGACCTTGGTCCACTGATGGTGGGCTTGAACCTCGTGGAGGCTTCCTACGTACCATGCCTTGACATGGATCAAAGACCTCGTAGTTCAAATGGGGAGTAGACCTTGGTCCACTGATGGTGGGCTTGAACCTCGTGGAGGCTTCCTACGTACCATGCCTTGACATGGATCAAAGACCTCGTAGTTCAAATGGGGAGTAGACCTTGGTCCACTGATGGTGGGCTTGAACCTCGTGGAGGCTTCCTACGTACCATGCCTTGACACGGATCAAAGTCCTCGTAGTTCGGATGGGGAGTAGACCTTGGTCCACTGATGGTGGGCTTGAACCTCGTGGAGGCTTCCTACGTACCATGCCTTGACACGGATCAAAGTCCTCGTAGTTCGGATGGGGAGTAGACCTTGGTCCACTGATGGTGGGCTTGAACCTCGTGGAGGCTTCCTACGTACCATGCCTTGACACGGATCAAAGTCCTCGTAGTTCGGATGGGGAGTAGACCTTGGTCCACTGATGGTGGGCTTGAACCTCGTGGAGGCTTCCTACGTACCATGCCTTGACATGGATCAAAGACCTCGTAGTTCAAATGGTTTGTCAGGGTCGGTGCTCGCTCTAAGCCCACGTGAGTCATGCTCGGTGTGAGAAACAAGAGGTTGCAAGGACCTGACGATCACGTCGCGAAGGGTGCGTCCGTGAGAAGCGAAATGGGGCTTACGCGTTGAGCGGCCCATGGTGTTGGGGCTTACTCCAGGATGGAGGCCCATGGCGCGGCAAAGCGCGGGGAAGATGGACCTTGGTCCGGCGATGGGAGGTGCCTCGTTCCCTATCACGTCCTCCACTGACCTTGGTAGTGGGGAAGTACCGAGATGCACGGGTGCAATCATCCGTACCAAAGGTTAGGGATTTACGCTCTGAGGCGACCCTTCCCCTGCGAACATACACCACTCCGACAAGGAGGATCTCATTCCATGTGCGGAAGAGTTCCATTCCCGTGGAGACGAGTGGTGTAAAAAATGTTCGACGTGGGGAAACCCTTCGTGAGGGAGACGAGGTTGGGTCACAGTTTAACGTCATGTGTTGAGGACGTGGTGCTTGGCAGTTTAACGTCCTGCAGCTCGGACGAGGTGGGTTCACTCCACACCCCTAGGGCTTACATAACCGGTACCCTCTGGTCCTTGGGGAAGGGAAGGTGTCGGTAAGGCCATGGTAAAAGGGGGTCGCGGGAGGAATCATCGAGGGGTCCACGTTAGCGTGGCTATGCGAAGAAGCAATAGCCGTTAGCGTGCCTATGCGAAGGAGCATTGGGCGAAGCAACGCTACGGGAGGTGTTGTCCATGGGACTTTGAAATCACATCGTGCAAACCTGGAGGGTCGCACGGAAGGAGGAATCGCTAAGCAGAGGAGTGTGCTTTGCGAAGTGGGGTGACTTGGCCTTAGCATGGGGCATAGGTGGAAGTGGGAGGTGCTTCGCGAAGTGGAACAGTGTTCGCGGAGCACTGCCTCGCGAAGGAGTGGTTCGCGAAGCAGGGTCCTGCCAAGCAAAGTGCTTCGCGATGCATAGTTATCCTGCCTTGGCATAGGGATTACTAGCATGGGTTGGGTGTTTCGCGAAGCACGAGTGCTCCGCGGCTGCCCGGGTTCCCTTGGGAATCCCCTTCCTTTGCGAACGCCCTTGGGATTCGCGAAGGGCATCCCTCTCGGAAGAGGGGCTCAGAACGAAACAAATCAGAGTCGTCTCGCGAAGTAGAAATACCTCGCGGAGCTCATGATTCCCGGGGCAAAGCTTGCTTCGCGATTCGGGAGAGGAGAAGCCGAAAGGTCGGATTGTCCGTCTCCGGGACTCAGGGGGAGTCGAGTATTTATAGGGAAGGGGCGCCGCGAAGCAGGGCTCGCGCGCCGCCTCTTGAGCTTCGCGGCGCGCTCGCGAACGTCAAACGCGCCCGCGGAGGATCACCGCCTCTGGTGCTTCGCGGCGGCTCGCGAACGTCAAACGCGCTCGCGGAGGATCACCGCCTCTGGTGCTTCGCGGCGGCTCGCGAACGTCAAACGCGCTCGCGGAGGATCCCCGCCTCTGGTGCTTCGCGGCGCCGCCAGGGCTGGGGCGCTTCGCGGAGGGGCTTCGCGGCTGTGCTTCGCGGCTGTTCTTCGCGATGCAGCATGCCGGCTGTCTTTTTCGTTCCTTCCTTTCGGGCCATATTTTTGGCGCCAACAAATGCCCCCCCTCAGACTTGGAGCCGCGGAGGGTGAAGGGTCAAAATCTGAGGGAAGATCGCCAAAACTGTCGGTGGTTCGCGATGCGGCATCGCGAAGGAGGCCCGCGATGCTCGTCGGGGCCGCAGATCCGGACGCGCCGCGATGCTCCGCACGGGCGAGGCGCGCCGCGATGCTCCGGGGTCGGCGTCTATAAATAGGGGGTCCGCCCTCTTTTGTCTTTACAAGCCTTCCTTGTCTTCTTGCGCTCTCGGTTTCGCGAAGCTCCGCGTACTCCGCGACAGCTCTCCGCGAATCGAGCTTCGCGGCGAACCGCGAGTCTCTGACTCTGCGTCCGCGCCAAGCGAATCTTTGCGTGCCTGCCTTGGCCGGACTTCGCGGTTTGATCACGCGACCGATCTTCGCAATCCATCTTCGCGACCGAGCTTCGCGACCGAGCTTCGCGATTCATCCGGAAGAATCCTTTTCCGAGGGCCAGAGTTAACATGGCTCATCAAGAAGCTGTGCGGGAAGTGCTTGCAGATGCTGCTCGCCGGGATGAGATGGCCAACCGCCCGGGCTTGGGGGAAATGGTCCGGAACCACTCGGACCACACTTCCTTGACAGATCTGCTGTCGGAAGGCCAGAGGGATTATCCACAGTGCAAAAAACTGCCGTTGTACGGCTTTGGGCTGAGGGATGACGTCTTCATCCCTGAGGCGGGAAGGGATGAACCAGCTTGCTGGTTCAGGAGCACACCATGCCAGCGCCAATGGTTCAGGGCGGCCGATGGCCATGCACAGGAGGATTTGACACCCGTCACCGCCGATTGTCTCTACAATCATGTGAACGACATTGACGGGAGGCCACTGCAACCGGAGACGTCCCCTCCTCTCTACCGCACCATGCTGAAGGCGGCTCTGCAGGATCCGACGAAGGGATGGTCTGATGAGTGGGACCTGCGCCAGGGCGGCAATTTTACCGACGACTGGGCCTGGGCCTACTGGGTAGGCGCCTCATGCGAGGAGTTCGAGGCTGAGCTGAGGAGAGTGGGATTGTACGAGGCGGCATGGGCCTCCCAGTTCCACATTTACCAGCCAAAGCAGCTGATGCCGGAACTGCTGAGTAGATGGTCGTCCAGGACCAACACTTTTCATCTGCATCACGGGGAGGTGGGCATCAGCCTGTGGGATGTCCACCAGGTTTCTGGGGTCCCGGTCTTGGGGGCCATGTACGACGAGTTCCTCCCCGTCATCAGTGTGTGGGAAGATGCGGAGCAAATGCCGCGACTGGCGTCAGCGCTGATGGCGTTTGTCCCCGCGGATGACAAGGAAGCAGTGAGGGACGTCCACTTCAGAAGATGGTTCAAATGCTTCCTGAACTTTCCAGAGAATCGAGAGTTCCCTCCAAGGCCTCGGACTTGTCCGAGGGCAGCCCAGCGGGGTAAGGGGCACTCGTATTGGCGGGTTTTGGAGGACAGCCAATGGAAGACTTGGGGCTTCAGCGTCAGCACCGAACAACAGCCAATAGTTAGGCTGGCGGCGTTCATCGCGGCCCTCATATGTGGGTGGATCCTACCAGTGAGAGATACAAGCATGGGGGTACGGCCCAGCTCGTTCATCATGGCGTCGATGCTGGCCATGGGGCAGCGGATCAACCTGGGGATCCCGATGCTCGCCAAGCTATACAGATTGCTGCGACGTATCAGCGAGAGCAAGAAGCCGCTAAGAATATGCGGGCCCTTCCACCTCCTGTATGGGTGGATCGCGGCGCACATCAGGGGGATTTACGAGTATCCAAACCCCATTTCGCCGCCGGGATCAAACTTTCGCCCTTCCATCCTGAACGCAGCTGGGAGCTTCCCATTTAAACTGGCCGTTCCGATGGTGCTGAATAGGGTGTGGAGGGCGGACGAGTTCAACTTTCATCCCTTTCCACTGCCGACGGGAAGGCTTGCCGATGATGGACGGGGAACGGAAGAGCATCGGGCTTACCTCCTGGCCTTCCGAGGTGGCGTTTTGGTGGCTCGGATAGATCGTGAGCCAATCTGTGAACCGTACACCCCGCATCGTTTCGCGAGGCAGTTCCGGTGCCTCCAGCGGCTGACCCCGCAGGTATACTGGGAGGTGCGTCACGAGGAGCACCCGTGCGTGATGAGGCAGTTGTGGCTCATGTTCACACGTGAGGATGGGAAGATGCAGATCACACTGCCTCCATCCACCGCCGCCTTCGGCTTGGTGAAGGAGTACGCCATCAGCTGGGAGGCTGCTTATCCCGGGGAGATGCTGAAGCAGCCAACGATCCGGGTTGGTGACGGTGGGCCTCCTTTATCTCGAGGCCGGGGTCGGAGGGCAGCTAGGGCCGCCCGCGGCAGCGGGGCTGCCGTGGCAGAGAGGCCCGCACCGGCTGAAGGTAGGGCAGCAGCGGCGGATCCGGTGGTTCCGGAAGAGCAGGGTCATCCGGAGGGGCGGCCACCGAGGGGATTCCGTCGGGTATCCGCTCAGGCTCCGGGGAAGCGGCTGCGTCACGTCGACATGGCAGAAAATGCCATCTTTCCGGAAGCTTGGGACATTTGGGATGTCAACCGGCAATTTCTCAGCCCAACCGAGATGTGGGATCACCTGAATCGCCTCGGGATGAGACTGCCGGGCATAGGCCCAGTTCGGGCTGGATTCATGGCGTCTCCGACGGAGGCGGAGCAATACTTGAACGAGCTGGAGGATTACGTCCACTCCAGCGGTGTTCCTCGCCCGATGACAGACCGGGTGAGGGTACTGTTGAATCAGACGGTCCCTCCACAGCTATCGGCTGCCGACCTGAGGGAGCACTTCCCCTTGCCGGAGGAATCAGGGGGCTCTTCTCGGGAGGATGAGGCGGGAGGAGGGAGCCCGTTGGAGGAGGGCGAGGTCGGAGACCGAAGCTCAGAATCCGATGACTCCGCGGAGGCTCTCGAGGTAGCATTCCGAACCTCTCTTCTTACGATCTGTTGTTGAATCCATACGGACTTCTCACCAATGTTTGGGTCGTGCAGGAGGAACTTGTTCGTAGGCCTCGTTCTCGCTCCTCGGCGGGTGACGATGCGGGGCCTTCAGAACCCGCGCCTATGGCTGCGTCCAGTTCTGCACCTGGTGGAACCGGGGGGTTTGAGGTGGCTCCTCCGGACTCTCCGGGCCTTCCAACAGTATACGGGGGGCCTCGTCTTGGAGTCCCATCGGTACCGGTCCGGGAGCAGCGCTCGGAGGTCAATCTTCGTAAGTCTCCTCCACCGGTCTCTTCGTTGCCACACGTGGGCCATGTCGACTAACTTTTATGTCTCTTTCTGTCATACAGTTCTCCGACTGGCGTGGGCTGCTGCGGCGAGGCTGGTTGGGATGTCTGGCGGCGTTCCTCCCAGGGGCATGCCGGTGATGGTGTCGATAGTCCCTTCACCTCCTCAAGCTACGGCGCACACCATCACTGGTGGGACCACCAGTAGGGCCATACCTGAAGTCATCGAGGTGGACTCTGAGGAAGAGGATCAACCGGTCAGTCCCAGTCCCGCCGTGCCTGCGCCGGCGTCAGGCGTCGTACCAGACTCAACACCAGATGCGGATCCCGCTGAGGAATTTCTGCAGGCATATCCTGCGTACGAGCCTGCCGACCACGCGGATTGGGACGAAACGGCCTCTGACGAGGAAGACAGCAGCATAGTCCGTCGCCGGTCGTGGAAGCTGATCACGCGCTTCATCAGGGACACTCCCCAAGCGCAATGGCTGGCCGAAATGGATAGACTCCGTTCGCGGTTGCGCGAGCTATGTGCCGGGGGAGTGGATTCCCAACGCCCTCACGCGCTCATCCGAGACCTCATGGCTGAGAAGATCCGGGAGCATGATCGTGGGCTGAGCGTGGGATGGCAGCGGAGGAAGGCGACCAACATTAGGAAGCTCCAGGAGGCTGAAGGCGAGGCCCAACAGATGCAGATCCGGGCCAACGAGCTTTCAGCCACTCTCAATGCGCAGTCTGAGCTGGTCTCACACTTGAAGGCTCAGCTAGCGGAGGCTGAGGAACATATGGGGCAAACCTCTGGAAGGATGGCTGTCGTCCAGGCCGAGGTGGAAAGGGCCCGGGCCAGGGTTGACGGATTACGCCCCGCCGCTGCTGAAGAGGAGCGGGAGTTGAATCAGCGGCAACAGGCTTTAGACGCCGCAAGTCAACGGGTGGCGGAGCTGCAACGCTCTTTTGACGGAGTCAACCCGTCCATGGGGGAAGTCAACCCCCGAGTATTGTAGCGAACCCGAAGAAACTTTTATTAACACTTTTGTGCTTCAACTCTTTCTTTCTCCTTTGTTTTGAGTTCCGTAGTACGCACAATATCCACTGTTGAATTGCCTTGTTACATCCCTGCAATGTTTGCGGGACGTTTGACGACAATTCTCTCAAACCAGTCCAGATTCCCGAAAGATGGGGAAGGCTTGATCGGAGGAGGAATTTCCAGGATAGCCGAACCACTGTCTCTTCGACGTGCTCTTATGCACGGACAGGGCAACGCCAGGGGCGCTGAAATCAGTTCAAACAGATGAAAATGGGGAGTGTGAATCACGATGCCCAAATTCGGAACGCTATGGAGGCGGCGTGACAATAAAGGACAACCGTTAGCCGTGGCGGAGAAACGGTATCCTTACTGCGTTAGCCTGAAACGGGGACAACAAGTGAGCATCGACCGCTGACCATATTCGCAACGCGGGATTTTATCAATTTGTTGTCGATTAATCTTTCGGGACGTTGGCCCAGGACAGTTGGTGGACCATAGGTCAGACATCCTTACTGTTAGGGGGTCCTTCCAGACATGAAAGAAGACGAGGGTCCGAATAAGGGGCACGCAAAGCGTGGAATATGGAGTGATGGTTTGTTCAAACAGAATCCAACACTTCAGTAGTTACACCACCATGGTGGGTGTACGCCAGATGGGCGCATCGGCCTGATCACAGATCATTCTTTCTTCCAGATAGGGCCTCTCTGGCGAGGGCTGGAAATGAGGAGGAATAGGATTTTGCGATTCCTGGGGCTGGACCCTAGGTGAAATGCCTGGGTGTCTCTACGTATCCCATGACGATGGGAATCAAGCCATACGTAGTTCTGAAGGTGCAGTTTAACGTCATGCAGGATGAGGAGCAGCCTGACTGTGTTGGTACACATCCAGCCAAAACTACTAAGCCCACGTGAGTCGTGCTCGGTGTGGGAAACAAGCAGTAGTGGTGGGAATTTCCCGATGCAGAGAGGGGCAGGTGAGGGTAAAGGGATGCTCGGTGACTACCGGCCCAATGACACTAACATGATCATTCAGCGCATCTAGATGCGCGAAGAGAAAGAGCCGAGTATGGTGGAGTTCCACTTGAACATGAGGGAGTGGAAATGTGTGAATCATGACGCTCGAGATTCGGATCACGATGGTGACGGCGTGGCGATGGAGGACTACTGCTGGCCATATTCGCAACACAGCATCCTATCGCGTTAGCCTGAAATGGGGACAAACAAATGAGGGTCGACCGTTGACCGTATTCGAAACACGGGACCGTGTCACAAATGTTGTCGATTATCCGCAGGGACGTTGGCCCGAAACGATTGTAGGGCCCTTAGGTCCAGCATTCATGGAGAGCCCTTAAGCTTAGTATCCACGTCGTCCGAGGGTCCTTTTGGATGTGGAAGAGGATGAGGATCCAAATAGTGAGCTCACGAAGCTTGGTCATGGGATGAGGGGAATGTCCCTGTGAAAATCCCATGCTTCGGGCTTTTTGTCAAAACACATCTGAATACGTCAACGAAACGTATTAGAGAGAGGGAGCAGATTCCTTTCCCTTGGGGAGATCTTAGTTTATGGTCATAGACTTCGGACCATGGATTGGAAAAAGGGGATCAGGGGACGCATGACATCACAACCTGACGTGAATGAGCTCGAGTCGAGGGACCGAACTCAAGGGTTAGGCTGGACCCGCGGGAAAGTACCCGGGCGCTCCTACGTATCTCATAAGGATGAGAATCAAGCCGTACGTAGTTCTGGAAGGTGACAGGGTAAGGTACCAGTGCCAGGGGAAAGGGGAAGTGCGGACGTGGCCCTTGCACTAAAAGAAGCGGAATTTGATGTATCTTGTTTGTTCTTCGAGGTGAATGGTTTTTTTTTTGTGAAGCGACAGGCCTAGAACTGTAGGTCGTGATGTCGCCACAAGAATCAAGCCGTGATGGGCGTTGACAAATGGCATGGCGCGTGGCCAGTACCCAACGTGATGTCCTCTACAGCGAGGTCACCATAATGCGGTGCCGTTTTTCGTCGTGCGGCCAGGACGATAATGTCACAGTTTAGGGTCGTATGATAGGACCAAGCATGCATTTTATCGTCACGCAGCGCAGACGTAGCAGAGACGATGCTAGGCGGGAAATGTGCGCAGTGTTTATAAAACACATTTGACAGAGACATGATCCCACATCAAATCGTACGCCATCCGGAGGTGAAACAGGGAGAGAGACTGGCTTCCTGAATGGGTTGTACCCAGAGACAGGGCGTCTGGGCGGTCCTACGTGTCCCATGAGGATGGGAATTTGAACGTAGTCCCGAATGGGTCTTAGTTTATGGTCTTAGAGCTCGGACCAGGGAGTCCCGAAGGACGCCAGATTGCAGCTTTGTCCCCCTAACATGCAAAGGTGCACTGAGGGATAGCGCCAAAAGTGTCGAGATTCCACCTGGACATGATGGGGTGGAAAATGATGTGAATCATGCAACCAACATTCAAGGACTGAAGGGGCTGGCGTGACGACAGAGGATTACTGCTGACCATGTTCGCAACACAGCATCCTGTCGCGTTAGCCTGAAATGAGGACTAACAAAACGAGCATCGACCGCTGACCATATTCGCAACGCGGGATTTTATCGATTTGTTGTCCGAAACCCTGGAGGGCGTTGGCCCGTATCGGTAGGAGAGCCCTTGGGCGTAGTTTCCAGGCCGTACTTGGGGGTCCCTCCGGGTGTGAAAGATGATGAAAGTCCGAATAGATGGGAACACGAAGCTTGGCAAGTGGAAGGAACTTGACCAAGTTGAATCTGACACTCTTGGTCCTAGACCAGAGTACTCTTAATACATGGTGAACCACTGCGGGGAGCCAAGGGACTCAACCTTGAGGGTGATCGAGAGATGGCAGATTCCCAGGGGAAGGGGGGCATGATGCCCACAACCTTGTATCATACCTACGCACCCCCCGCTGGAGAGGGATGGACCAAATGGTCTAGGTGACCGGGAAATCAGGATATCTCCCAGAGGTGGGGCTGGACCCGAATCTTGAACATTCAGGTGGTCCTACGTATCCCATTAGGATGGGAATCAAGCCACACGTAGTTCTGAAGGGTGCCTTTTAATGTCATGCAGGACAGGGGACAGGAGGACTGAACCTCAGAATGGGGCGTGCGTAGTGCAGCTATTGCGTACCTGACGTGAACGAGGACGTAGTCCCACACTGCGCCACGCAGTCCCGTGATCAGGGTCCTGAAGGCAGGATTAGAGAGATAAATTCGCTGAACTCAAGCTGGACTCGGGGGCAAGGGGCCTCGAACGTAGTTCCAGATGAGAGTCTTAGTTTATGGTCTTAGAGCTCGGACCGTGGATGGTGACAACTCCCAAGTAAGCACAGAGGTCAACCCAATCCCTAAGCCCACGTGAGATAAACTCGGTGTGGGAAACAAGGGGGGGACCCTCATTGCAACACTTGGGGCATCCATTAAAGGGGAGTCAGCAGAGAGTTCCGAAGGACACCTTTGATGTAGCTTGTTCCTCAAACGTGCAGACGTGCACGGGGGAAAAAAGTACCAAGAGTCCCGAAATTCTACTTGGACACGATGAAGTGATGAAGGGTGTGAATTGTGTACCCGGCATTTGGGCTTAATGGGTTGGCGTGACGACAGAGGAAAACTGTTATCCTTGAAGGAAACACAGCGTCTGTATCGCGTTAGCCTGAGGTGGGAGCAGCAAACGAGCATCGACCGCTGACCATATTCGCAACGCGGGATTTTATCGATTTGTCGTCCGAAACCCCGGGGGGCGTTGGCCCGTATCGGTAGGAGAGCCCTTGGGCTTTTGTATCCAGGCCGTACTTGGGGGTCCCTCCGGGTGTGGAAAATGGTGAAAGCCCTGATGCGGGGATACGCAAAGCCTGGAAAGCGGGTGCGGACGTGTCCGAGTAAAGCTTGGCATTCCAGGTAATGAACCAGAGTACTCTTAAGCACATTGGTGAACAGCCGAAAGAGGGATCGACGAAACAGCTCGGTGGTGCGGGAAACATGGCGTGGTCACTACAAGATCCTCGTAGATGAGGACATAATCCCACACCGCACCATATGATCTCTTCATGGAGGAAGGATGGGCCAAGGGGCCAAGATGGGATGAGGATTCCCGAGAGATGGGGCTGGACCCGGATTTTGGACATCCAGGTGGTCCTACGTATCCCATTATGATGGGAATCAAGCCACACGTAGTTCTTGAAGTGCAGTTTAACGTCATGCGGGACTTGGGTGGGGAGTAATATACTCCTGAGCAAGGTGTATAGTATGGCGAAAAACCGACGTGAATGAGGACGTAGTCCTACACCATACCGTACAATCCTATAAGATAGGTCCTGGGCCGCGGCCTAGAAAGGCCGAGGGGCCTGAGGCTGAGCCTCGGTCAGGAGGGCCTGACCGGTTTGTAGTTTAACGTCTTACATGAGGACGGGGGGCCAGGGGCCCAAGGAGGCCAAGGGGCCTGAGGCTGAGCCTCGTAAGGGGAGTTGTACGGCATGGTACATGATCCCGACGTAAATGAGGACGTAGTCCCACACCACACCGTACGCTCCGGGTGAGGAATTGTGGGCTGTGGTCCCGATCACTAGCACCACCTGGGGGAAGTTTATCACCTCAGGATGGGGCAGAATGAATCACTGTTGACCACAGTCTAAACACAGCGTTCCTATGGTGACCCGCATGGGGGCAATAATTGAGGGTCGACCGCTGACTAAATTGGCAACGCGGGACTTGTTTCAATTTGTTGCTTGAGAAACCCTCGGGGGCGTTGGCCCGTATCGGTAGGAGAGCCCTTGGGCTTTGTATCCAGGCCGTTCTTGGGGGGTCCCTCCGGGTGTGAATCCATCCATGAAAGGGGCAAACACCTCCAGGGGGGGACGTGCAGCCGGGTCGAGGCTTGCTCGACATGGGCCGGGGCAAAAAATGTGCGCCCTGCCGTGTCTTAACCCGAGGGGAAGATTTCGGCTTTTGGGCTGGGCCAACAGACGAAATGTCTGGGCGTTCCTACGTATCTCATAAGGATGAGAATCAAGCCATACGTAGTTCTTGAAGGCCATGCAGTTTAGCGTCATGCGGTAAGGACGTGGGAGGGTAGAAGAACGGAGCGGGCGCATGGTGCGACCTTTACAATCTTTGCGTGAGTGGGGTTGCATGAGCGGGGCCAAGAAGGCCGACGCCCTGCTACACAAAGATCCTCCAAGGAGACCATTCCCAGGGGGAATAGTGGAAGAGAGAAGCTTGGGGCTGGGCTCAAGACGAGGCGTCCGAGCGTTCCTACGTATCCCATAAAGATGAGAATCAAGCCGTACGTAGTTCTTGACATGCAGTTTAACGTCATGCGGGACGAGGGGTATCTCGTTCGGGGACGTGTGCGGCATGGTCATGATCTCAACGTGAGAACGTAGTCCCGCACTGTACCGTACAATCCCGTAAGAGGGTAAGTCGGAGAGAAACGAGGGGGGCCTGGGGCCAGACCTCGGTGGAGACGGGGCCAGGGGCCCAAAGAGGCCGAGGGGCCTGAGGCGGAGCCTCGGTCAGGAAGAACTGACTGACTTGCAGTTTAACGTCTTGCAGTGAGGACGGAGATACAGTTTAAGGTCATGCGGGACCAAGTCGCAGTTTAGGGTCATGCGGGACCGTCTCGCAGTTTAGGGTCATGCGGGACCAAGTCGCAGTTTAGGGTCATGCGGGACCGTCTCGCAGTTTAGGGTCATGCGGGACCATCTTGTGCCCTAGGCGAAGTATCGCTTGAGGAATCTGGCATTGGTGGGAGGGGTTACACGCTCTCCATCTGTGGTCACCAAGGAGTAAGCTCCATTGGGGTAAACCTTATGGATGATATAGGGCCCTTCCCATTTGGGTTCTAACTTGGGCGGCTTCCTTCCGGGAATCATTGGCGCTCGCAGGGCCAGCACCAGGTCACCCTGTAGAAAAGAGCGGAGACGAACCTTCTTGTCAAAAGCTCTTGCCATCTTGTCCTGATGCCTTTCCAGATTGTGCAGGGCACGAAGCCGGTTCTCGTCCAGTGCTTCTAGCTCAGCTAGACGGATCTCGGCTACCTCATCTGATGTCTGGTGATCATAAACGGCCGTGCGTAGCGACGGCAGCTGGATCTCGATGGGTAGGACGGCCTCAGCTCCATACACCAGGGAATATGGGGTCACCTGGGTAGAGTTGCGAGTCGTCGTCCGGTAAGCCCAGAGGGCGTTGGGGAGCTTGTCCGGCCAACTTTTCTTGTTCTGACCAACCATCTTCTGCAGAATGTTAGAGAGGGTCTTGTTGAACGCCTCGATCTGTCCATTTGCCTGTGCGTGGTAGCGGGAGGTATGGTTTGACCGGATGTCGTACTTAGCGTACAATTTCTTCAATTCAGCTGCTCGGAAGTTGGTGCCGTTGTCAGTGAGGACGGCGTGAGGGACCCCAAACCGGTGGATGATGTTGGAGCTCACAAAGTCAACGACGGAACGGGCCTTGACCTCTTTGAGCGGAACTGCTTCTGCCCACTTGGAGAAGAAATCTGTAGCAGTCAGGATGAACCTACACTGGCGGGCTGTTGCCGGCCGGTACGGTCCCACTACATCGAGTCCCCATACCGCAAATGGCCAAGAGTACTTGGTGGGGTGGAGGGGTTCTGGCGGCCGATGCAAGAAGTTGGCGTGCACTTGGCACGCGTGGCATCTCTTGGCGTATCCAATACAATCGTGGATCATGGAGGGCCAGAAGTACCCTAGCCTCCGGATTTGATGGGACAGCTTCGGCCCAGCTTGATGGGCACCACAGGAACCGGCGTGAACCTCTTGCATAACTTGAGGTATCTCTACTCCTTGGATGCAACGGAGGAGGACACCATCAAAACTCCGTTTATAGAGGGTCTGCTCAAGACTGGGGCCACTCTGGAGGGTAAATTGAAGCGCGCGGCGTCGAATTCGCTCGCGCTCGGCCCGGTTGTCCGGGAGCTGACCATTTTGGAGATACTCGACAAAAGGTGCTCTCCAATCGGGGGTCGTTTCAACCACTGCATCCGACGAACCCGGGACTTCCGATACGGAGGGTCCGGCGGTGAGATGACTTACCCGCAGGCTATCACGGTCCTCTTGGGTGACGGGAGCAATGACTCTCCGGTGGGCCACGTGTATGACCAAATCATCTTGCTCGGGTTCTGCGAGCGATGCGGCTAAGCCAGCTAGGGCGTCCGCTTGGCCGTTCTGCGACCGCGGGACATGGGTAACCTCTGGCCGAGAAGAGAACTGGGCCATCAGGAGGAGGGTGTACTCCAGCAACGGTGCAAGCTCTGGCTTCCTGACGACGTAGTCGCCATTAACCTGTTTGATTACCAGCTCAGAATCTCCTTTCACATGTAGATGGGGTACATGGATCTCGAGGGCCAACTCGAGGCCGGTGATGAGAGCTTGGTACTCTGCCTCGTTGTTCGTACAACCTTCTGACAGCAGGAAGGAGTACGGCAGGACGGCTTGCGTCGGGGTAATGAAAACAATACCCAGACCCACTCTGTTGAGCTTGGGGTCGTTGAGCCTTCTACCGGTGGGGCTCCGGGAGGCGCCGTCGAAATGCATTTGCCAACACGGGACAGCGTGATCGACCGAGAGAATCGTCTCATCGGGGAAATCCAGGTCCAGGGATTGATCCGCGGAGGTTGGATGGGCAGCTAAAAAGTCTGCCAATGCCTGTCCCTTGACGGCCTTCTGAGGCACAAACCTGATGTCAAACTGCTGGAGAATTACTGCCCACCGCGCTAGTCGGCCAGTCAGCATGGGGCGGTTCAGGATGTACTTCAGCGGATCCACCCGAGAGATCAATTGCACCTTGTGGTGTTGCAGGTAGTGTCGCAACTTCTGCACGGCGAAGACGAGCGCAAGGCAGCTCTTTTCGATAAGGGAATATCTGACCTCCGTATCGAGAAGCATGCGACTGAGATAGTAGAGACTGTTCTCAGTGCCCTCGTTATTCTTCTGGGCGAGCAGCGCGCCGAGGGATCTTTCCAGGGCGGTCACGTAAAGGACCAGCGGCTTTCCAGAGACGGGTGGCATCAAGACCGGAGGTTGGAGCAGGTACTGCTTGATTTCCTCGAAGGCGATCCGACACTCCTCATCCCATTCGTAGGCAGCGCCTTTCTTCATGAGCCGAGAAAAGGGCTTACACTTGCCGGCCAGATTCACAATGAATCGGCGTATATAGGCTAAGTGGCCTTGCAGGCCTCGAAGCTCCCGAATGTTGCTCGGGGGAGGCATTTGGCTGATGGCCTTGATCTTCTCCGGGTCGATCTCGATACCTCGGTATCTGACAACAAAGCCCAGAAACTTCCCGGAGGTGACCCCGAAGGCACACTTCAGCGGGTTCATCTTCATGTGACGGGAACGGAGGAAACCGAACACTTTCTCAAGGTCTTTGAGATGGTCCTGGCGCTGATATGATTTGACTACAAGGTCATCCACGTAGCATTCCACCAATGTCCCGAGGATCGGTTTGAATATGCGATGCATAGCCCTCTGATAAGTGGCACCTGCATTTTTCAAACCGAATGGCATTACCCGGTAGCAAAAGGTACCCTGGGGAGCCCTGAAGGCAGTGGACTCCTCATCTTCGGGGGCCATCCGGATCTGGTTATACCCGGAATATCCGTCCATAAAAGAGAGGGCTTGGAACCCGGCCGTGGCGTCAATCAACAGCTCCGTCACTGGAAGTGGGAAGTCATCCTTTGGGCAGTGGCGATTGAGATCGCGGAAGTCGATGCAGACTCTAATCTGCCCATTCTTCTTCCTGACTGGCACAATGTTGGCGAGCCATTTGGGGTACTGGACCTCTTTGACGAAGTTGGCCTTGATTAGCTTATCAACTTCAGCCTCAACCATAGCACCATGGGAAGGGTGCATTTTCCTGGGAGGCTGCTTAAACCCACGATGTTTTACCGGGAGGCCCAGACGGTGGACGGCCACTTGGGGATCCAGTCCTGGCATCTCATCGTAACTCCAGGCAAACACATCGCGGTGCTGTTTGAGGAAGTCTACATACTGCTGTCGCTCCTCGAGGGACATGGCCGCACTGATCAATGTGGGTCTTGGATCTGCCTTGCTGCCAAGGTTCACCTGTACCAGCTCATCAACCGTGGTAGAGACGCCTTCTTCAAAGGCTGGGGGAGCATCCTCCAAGTCTTCCTCCCCAGCCGGGGGGAAACTTTCCGTGACGGAAGGTGCTTCTGGGCTCTCAAAACCCGAGGGGCAGCTGGTGCCGGCTTGGGCAGCAGCAGTCATCACATCAGGAGACTCACTCGTCGTGGAGACCATAGCAATGAATGCATTTGACCCTATCCCATCCGGCCTTCGGCCTAAGGGGCCACGCTTGACGATATCAAAGCAGTGGTGACGTGTCGGCCCGAGTCGGTTGATTCCATCCCGGCGAAATAGACACGTATGGCGCACCGCTGTTGTCATGAGCCTGACATCCCGGTACCGTACAGGGGTAGGAGATTCCGGGATGACCCGAGCCTGGTTGGTGTAGGAGTACGAGGTGATTCTCCGCCGTCGCTTGGACGCGGGAACATGCCTTCCTTGCGTACCCGAAACAACAAAACATTGTCCCATGTCGGGGGTCGTGGCCTCCAACCGGTGGATCGGGAGGATGTAGGCGTCGTCCATGCTTGCCCAGGGATCACTTGTGATTGGAGCGGGCTCATCCTCGCTGACCAGGATCTGCTTGTCTTTGCTTTTGTAATAACCCGCATCCAGATAGCGGGCCTCACAAGAAGCAAAGGGGGACGCGTCTCCTTGGATCACGCCTACTCGACCGTTGAGCGAGTACTTAAGGCACTGGTGATACGATGAGGGGACCGCAGCATGCAGATGGAGCCATGGCCTACCCATCAGTGCGTTGTAGGCGGTGTCCTGAGAAACAACCATGAACTCGGTGCTGGCAATTAAGCCACCGAACTGGGTCTTCAGGCGGATCTTGCCGACCGGGGTTTGCTCTGTCCTGTCGTACCCCTGAATCCTGAGGTCAGAGGGAGTCAAATCACCTTCAGACAAACCCAGTTTTCGCAACGTCCGGGTCGGAATTAGATTGATTCCAGAACCCGTGTCAACGAGGCAGCGACGGACTTCCACACCGTTAAAGTGGCCAGTGACATACAGTGGGCGAATGTGCCCCTGTATAGGAGGGTCTTCGTCTTCACCAGAGAACGAGATAACCGCCTGACATTCGGCGTTTTCAATCGTCTCGGTATGGAAGGCCTCCGCGGCTGCCACTTCCGTCTCGAACTGGAGGGGGCTCCTTAGGGCCTCGGCAAGTGCCTCGCGCATCTCGGATGACAAGCGCAGGGCCTCAAGGATGGAAAGCATCGCCGGAATGCCGGCTAAGTGCTTTAGGACATCATACTTGCGTGCCAAACGCGCACCTCTGCTTACAGGGGGTTTTTCGGCATTTGGAGGCATAGCGGGTCCTGCTGGCTGAACTGGCGGTCGGCTAGCACTGGGTACATCCTGCTGCCTGCTAGTAGAAGCCTGGGGAGTAGTCGCCGGGCTAAGGTTGAACAGCGGGAGCTGGCCCGTCGCCGGGCGAGACTGGCTGTGATACGAACGAGGCGGCTCTCCCTGATCCAGCAACACGAATGGCGGTGGAGGTAGAGCCGAGGGTGCTGAATGGGTCTGCGCGTGCTGAGATCTGCGCTGAGCCTGCTGCCTCGTCTCGGTAGCGTGCACGGCTTGGTCACAAGTGCCTGCTGACACACCTCGGTGACCGGCGCAATTGCGATTCCGCCGACGTTGACGTCGGCTGGAAACATTGGGGCGGTCTGCCTGGGGTTCCCCCTCATCGGGGGTCATATAGGGCTTTACCAGCTCCACGGTGTTAACCGAAGCGTACCCTTGACTATCACTCGAAGAGTCATCCACCGCTGGGCGGATTCTGGGGGGAATGCCCATTTCAGGAGGCATAAAGTCGCCAAGAGTGCGGGATGACGACGGCACTGGCGGTGCACGTTGCTTCTTCTTACGTCGTCGCTGCTTGCCCTTTTGGGTAGAGGTCGATTGCGAGGACGATGCTGAGGCACCGGCTGTTTCTTCTGAAGGTTCCGGCTGCTTCAGGCGTGCCCGGATGATACCCTGGGCACGGATGACAGTTTTTCGAGCCATCCAGTTGTCGTATTTCTGGGACCCGCGGCTAGGGACCTGCTGCCACTCACCCTCGCTGTCACTGCCGATTTCTGATCCTGCAGAGACGCCTGCCACCTGAGCTGGCGCTGGGCCCAGCTTGACTATGTTGTTGTTGACCTGGTCCTGAAGCCAGTCTTTAAACACATAGCATCGCTTGAGGGTGTGCCCCAGGATCCGATGATAAGGGCAGTAGTTGGGGTGATCAGTGAGATGCGCCTCTGCCGGTCTCCTGCACTCAGGCAGATGCACAATCCCTTGCTCCAGAGCACTTCGGAAGTAACCAGGGACCTGATTTTCGTTGAACGAATAGGTATGGTATTTTCTTTCCGGGTAAGGAGCCCTGGGGGCCTGATCCTGTCGAGGGACCGGAGGGGCCTGCCGAGGGGGCGGCGCCTGGTTGTCTCGCCTAGGTGGCGGTGGCGCGTTGCGCGGGGGAACCTGTCGGTTCTGAGGCGGTCGCTGCTGAGCAGGAGCCTGTGCTTGAGGTGGAGGACCTCTGCGGGGTTGCGGGGGTGGTACCACCGGTAGCAATTCCAGCTGCCTCGGGGCTTCTATTTGAGCCACTGCGGCGGGTTCAGCCCTGGCGGCCCTCCTGGCTGGGATCATTGGGGGCAGCAAACGTGCCTGACTAGCCTGTTGCAGGGCCTCTTCGAGGCGCTGGGCCTTATCCGAGAAATCTCTGAACCCCCCAGGGTAATTCTGGGTAATTCTGGGTAATCAGGGAGGGTACCAGCTCTGTCTTTACGTTCCCCACACACATCGTCAGTAATTGCTCCTGAGTCAGTGGCATATCGAGAGAATACGTAAGTCCTTTCCACCGGGCGATGAAGTCCGCAACCCGCTCATCAGGCCTCTGTTTGCACTTAAAGAGGTCCGCGATGCTGGTCTTCCGCGTGGTGGAGCTGAACTGGTACAAGAACTGCCGGCGAAGGTCTTCCCAGCCGGTCACTGATCCGATGGGGAGCTGGCTGTACCAGACGAATGCCGGACCTTCCAACGTCTGTACAAAACATCGGAGCTTAGCGGCTTCTTGCTGAGCCGGGGTCCCCAACATGGGGCCGCACCTGGAAGAGAAATGAGCCAAGTGCTGGGGTGGGTCCCCTGTCCCGTTAAAAGGCGAGAAAGTGGGGTTCCCAAAACCCGGAGGCGCGGGCATATCATCCACCCACGCGGGATAAGGCTTGCCATCGGGTGGGACCGCCACCTGCCGTGTCTCCAACGCCTCGAGGCGGGCTGTGAGTGCCGCAATAAGGTCCTCCGGGTGGGGGTCCCTGTCTTGACGGGGATCCCTAACCACAAGCGCATTGCCAGGTTCTTCAACGCGGTAGACGGCTTCTGCTGCCCGCGGGTCAACTGGCTGAATGACCTGTTGGGCGACTGGGGGAACCCGGATTGGATTCTTCAGATTGCCCCGTCGCTCAGGGGGGTTTGGCGAGACGTATCGCGCCCTCTTGCCGTACGTTCCGGCTTCCACCCTGTCCGCGGCAGTAGCATGATCAGGGTTGCCCGGAGGCATCTCACCAGGGGGAAATTGTTCCTGCCCCTGCTGTCCCGGCCTGGGATTACCGTAGTCGGGTCGTCGCTCTGCAGCGCGCTCAGCCAAGAGTTCGTCGACCAACCTCTTCTGTTCAGCAAGCTGCTGGCGCAACGTGGCTTTCTCAGGATCTTCGTCCGTTTTCTGCACGGAGGCGGACGGGTCGGAGTGCTTGGCTATTCCGACGTGCTCCTTACCCTTGCCAGTGCTTCGACCGAGCGCCAGTGACTCGGTGGGTACAGGGAGGCCTAGCAGGTTCCTTTGATGACGGGTGACTCTCCCTGATGGGTCGAGTAGTGGCGGTACGCACTCGGGTGGTAAGTCCCCATCAAGGAACTCAAGCTCATCTTCCTTATCCACAACGTCGGCCATGTGGACTGTGACCCCTCTTGAGGGCATATCCTAAATGTCGCATAGCGAATCAGGCTGTCGTAGAATAGGGTTGAAGAGGAGGGCGGCATAGCGTCCCCAACCACGGACTTGCACATGGGGGGTAGCTTCCCTGACAATCTTGCGGAGTGCCTTGAAACTCTGAACGCATCTTCGTTGGAGGGCACCCTGATGACCGGGCGACTCGGGGTGCTGGGCCACAAGGAGCACCGCTGCATCAATCAGGCGGCACTGTTTGCCAATCTCCTCGAAGTGCTCCCGACTCCTGGGGTACACTACCCGTTCCCAACGGAGGCGGAAGTGCGTCGCCCACAGGGTCCGACAAAGGCATCCTACTTCTTCAGGGGTAAGCGACTCGGGTATGCGGAAATTCAACGCTGCCGCGGGCCAGAACTTCTCTGGGAAATAGTCCGCTGCAAGAATACTCCAGAAGCTCCTGGGTTCATCCTCAGAGCTCGGCCCTACATTTCCCCACTCATCAACCGGGGGTGGCTGAGGGACCGGTAGCGGCACCGAGGCGGACCTCTGGGATAGAAAACTCGGCGGCGGAGAATACGGCAAGCGAGCAGACTGGCCACCGTACTCTGGGCCTTCCTCTGAAGAGCAAGGTGACCTGACCACAACGTCACGATAGGACGGGCTAATAGCCGCTACTTCGGGTACGGGAATCGCCGATACCGGTGTCCGGTCATGTCGTGGCTCTACCACCGTTGACCCCCAAAACAGCTCCTTGGGATCCCGGGTAGAGGAAGAGGGCGCTTCGGGCGACGGTGGCGGTGACTGCGCGGTCGAAACCTGCGGAATTCCCAGGATTTCTTCCTCCTGGATGTACCTGCGGAGAGAGACGGGAATCCGATGGACCTCAAATTCGGGGAGAACGAGGCTGACGCGTCTGGTTCCTGCCCCAGTCCTTGATACGGAGGAGCTGGGAGAAGGTTCCATCGCTGAATCGCATTCCGCTTCCGAATCGGAGAAGCGGGCAGGTTTGATCCCCCCCTGGGCCTTCCCAAGATTCTTCCCGTGGCGGCGACGACCCGCTCTTCTGCCCCTGGGTGGCTCTTCGGGACAGGGTTGACCCCTATCAGGCAGCTCTGGGGCGGCGCTAGCGACGTGGCGGAGAGGGCCCCCACTTGAGACAGCCGGGGTGCGAGGGGCACCAGGGCAAATATCAAAGGGTACATGGGGAGGACCTCCATGAACAGTACCCACGTGGGCGGGGCCTCTGTTGGAACCGGCAGGAGCATGGGGAAGGCCTCCACAGTCGATGCGAGTGGAGCGAGGCTGACCTTCACTCCTCAAATTGCTGGGGCGAGGAGGACCTTCGTCAGTCGCAGAGAGGACGTAGGGGGGACCCCCACGTCGAAGGACCGGATGGATGATGCCTTCAGAAGGACGGACTTCATACCCTGTACCGCGGGCGCGGGAAGTGTTTCCGCGCTGAGCATCACTGCCCCGGGGCAGGTCTTCCTGTAGGATGGGGGCGGCATGAAGCATGCCTCCATGACGAACCTCGGAGCGGGGAAGGCCCACGCTCTGTGGAGTGGTGGTACGGGGAGGACCTCCGTACGGGGTGGCATCACCGCGGGTTAACTCGCGGCGATCACTACTTGGGCCTGCAACCCGAAGAGTCAACCCGACCTGCCCGCAGGGCGGTTGGGGTCTCGATCCTGGTTGGGCGAAGGGGTGCCCCTGCTCAATGTAGGCGGGGGCTTCATAATGTACGTCGGCGGTGGCTCGGGCCACTGTAGCTGTCGACGTGGACGCGGCTAGGCGAGCGTCCTCAGCCCGGGCCCGGCGCTGACGTCGGGTCAGGCGGGCCGGTGCAGGTGGTGCAGGGACGTAGTCTACCTGTTCTTCCTGCGGGGCCGGACGGCGGCGCTGACGTGGCCGGACGGGAGCTCTCGCCTGGGATTCCTGGGTCGGGGCCCTGAGCGGGCTGAGCCGGACCGCACCTGCCTCTTCAGCATAAGGCGAAGAGTCGTCAAGGCGTTCCGGGGATAGGCTCCCGAAACGATTGAATGTCTGGGTGGGGAGCGGGGGCTCCCTGCGCGGCCTGTTAGGGCGGCGTTGACGGCGGGGCCTGGAAGCCTCCAGGTCCAAACGGGCCATATCCCTGGTCGGGATGACCCCTTGTTCCTCATACCTGCGCACGAGGCTGTTGATCACCCTTCGTTGGATGACCTCTGATGGGGAAAGGGGACGTGGACGTCCCGCCTCCCGCGACGTGCCAGCCATCGTGGCGGTAGTGGCGCCATGTGGGGTGGTCGTAGTGGTGTCGCCCCTGCCCCTGCGCGGGCGAGGAGCGGATGGTGACCGCATAGCAACCTGATTCCTGACAAACGAAGGGATCAACTCATCAGTACTGAGAGGAAAGTGATTGACAGCCAGTGCCCCAGCATTCTTCCATCCCCATGTCTGTGAGAAGGATCCACGCCAACACGCTGCAGAGCGGAGCGCCCCACGTTCTACTACCCCGACTTCTGGTGAGTTCCACGATAGGCCCGCCATTTGCTTGGCGGGGCCAGGCACCGGATACCTGGATCCGGTGACACGTCAATCTACCGGTGTCTCGAACGCTACTAATCTCCATGCTGAGGAGAAGAATTTCACGTCGGGTTCACCATTTCTGTTTCCGACGCTTTCGCCGGGGCGCGCGCGCATCCGTCCGCGGAGGAGGGGGACGCGCGGCTTCGTTGCCCCGCATTCCCGCTTTCCAAAGGCGGGCGGCATTCGTTCCTTGTTCAGGTACGTCTGCTCCTTGATCGAAACGGGATGATGGGATGTCGGTTCTTCCTCCTGTGGATTCCTCCTCAGAACTCGTCACCTAGTCCGGGTCTCCCTTATAGATTTAATACGTAGTTCGTGAAACTCTTCCCAGTGCCATATTGTCATGGACACCGGTTAATTACGCTGCTTCTGTCGGGACATTCCAAAGGGTCCAGTCAGGGCAGCTACCTTCGGTCAGGGGAGTAATCACGTTCGAGGCATCGGTAGCGTGTCTGGATGCTGGGGTACCTGGCATGTCTGTCTGTTATCCTCGATCACGAGGCTTCTCAAGGGCGTGGAAACCCGAGGCATCCCACATCGAGCGCGGGGGGTTACATGTCATAGACACGTACCTGAGGTTTTCCTCAGCTTCCCGTGTTCAACACAGGGTATGTTTGCAAGATTAACGTCTAGCAAAGACGGTTACGCCAAAGGCGTTCCATCCGAGGTTTTCCTCAGGCATCTCGTGTTTACCACGAGGTAGGTCGCGAATTTAACGTCTCGCGGAGACGGTTGAGAATGGAATGGGACCATCGCAGGGGTGGTGACGACGAAGTTGGGCTTGAGCCTTAAAGGGGCTTCCTACGTATCCCCGTGGCAGGGAATCAAAGTCCGCGTAGTTCGGGATGGTGCCGGTAAACCGACGTGATGGTGGACCTTGGTCCGATGGGCATCGTCAGCGTACCTACATGAGGGTGGACCTTGGTCCGGTGGGGGTTGGGCTTGAACCTCTGGGAGGATTCCTGCGTACCATGCCTTGACATGGATCAAAGTCCTCGCAGTTCAAATGATACAGTTTAACGTCATGCGGGACGGTAATGAACCCTGACGTGAATAAACGACGGGTGGTGGGTGTCGGTGAGCCGACATAAGTGAGGGACCTTGATCCACTATTGTTGGGCTTGAACCTCGTGGAGGCTTCCTACGTACCATGCCTTGACATGGATCAAAGACCTCGTAGTTCAAATGGTGAGTCGCAATGGCTTACCACTGGACCGGGGTGCAGTTTAACGTCGTGCTGAACGGGGGTGAAACCCGACGTGAAAGACGGGTGGGCTTGAACCTCGTGGAGGCTTCCTACGTACCATGCCTTGACATGGATCAAAGACCTCGTAGTTCAAATGGGGAGTTTGTCGGTAAACCGACGTGAAAGCAGACCTTGGTCCACTGATGGTGGGCTTGAACCTCGTGGAGGCTTCCTACGTACCATGCCTTGACACGGATCAAAGTCCTCGTAGTTCGGATGGGGAGTAGACCTTGGTCCACTGATGGTGGGCTTGAACCTCGTGGAGGCTTCCTACGTACCATGCCTTGACACGGATCAAAGTCCTCGTAGTTCGGATGGGGAGTAGACCTTGGTCCACTGATGGTGGGCTTGAACCTCGTGGAGGCTTCCTACGTACCATGCCTTGACACGGATCAAAGTCCTCGTAGTTCGGATGGGGAGTAGACCTTGGTCCACTGATGGTGGGCTTGAACCTCGTGGAGGCTTCCTACGTACCATGCCTTGACACGGATCAAAGTCCTCGTAGTTCGGATGGGGAGTAGACCTTGGTCCACTGATGGTGGGCTTGAACCTCGTGGAGGCTTCCTACGTACCATGCCTTGACACGGATCAAAGTCCTCGTAGTTCGGATGGGGAGTAGACCTTGGTCCACTGATGGTGGGCTTGAACCTCGTGGAGGCTTCCTACGTACCATGCCTTGACACGGATCAAAGTCCTCGTAGTTCGGATGGGGAGTAGACCTTGGTCCACTGATGGTGGGCTTGAACCTCGTGGAGGCTTCCTACGTACCATGCCTTGAAATGGATCAAAGACCTCGTAGTTCAAATGGGGAGTAGACCTTGGTCCACTGATGGTGGGCTTGAACCTCGTGGAGGCTTCCTACGTACCATGCCTTGACATGGATCAAAGACCTCGTAGTTCAAATGGGGAGTAGACCTTGGTCCACTGATGGTGGGCTTGAACCTCGTGGAGGCTTCCTACGTACCATGCCTTGACACGGATCAAAGTCCTCGTAGTTCGGATGGGGAGTAGACCTTGGTCCACTGATGGTGGGCTTGAACCTCGTGGAGGCTTCCTACGTACCATGCCTTGACACGGATCAAAGTCCTCGTAGTTCGGATGGGGAGTAGACCTTGGTCCACTGATGGTGGGCTTGAACCTCGTGGAGGCTTCCTACGTACCATGCCTTGACACGGATCAAAGTCCTCGTAGTTCGGATGGGGAGTAGACCTTGGTCCACTGATGGTGGGCTTGAACCTCGTGGAGGCTTCCTACGTACCATGCCTTGACATGGATCAAAGACCTCGTAGTTCAAATGGTTTGTCAGGGTCGGTGCTCGCTCTAAGCCCACGTGAGTCATGCTCGGTGTGAGAAACAAGAGGTTGCAAGGACCTGACGATCACGTCGCGAAGGGTGCGTCCGTGAGAAGCGAAATGGGGCTTACGCGTTGAGCGGCCCATGGTGTTGGGGCTTACTCCAGGATGGAGGCCCATGGCGCGGCAAAGCGCGGGGAAGATGGACCTTGGTCCGGCGATGGGAGGTGCCTCGTTCCCTATCACGTCCTCCACTGACCTTGGTAGTGGGGAAGTACCGAGATGCACGGGTGCAATCATCCGTACCAAAGGTTAGGGATTTACGCTCTGAGGCGACCCTTCCCCTGCGAACATACACCACTCCGACAAGGAGGATCTCATTCCATGTGCGGAAGAGTTCCATTCCCGTGGAGACGAGTGGTGTAAAAAATGTTCGACGTGGGGAAACCCTTCGTGAGGGAGACGAGGTTGGGTCACAGTTTAACGTCATGTGTTGAGGACGTGGTGCTTGGCAGTTTAACGTCCTGCAGCTCGGACGAGGTGGGTTCACTCCACACCCCTAGGGCTTACATAACCGGTACCCTCTGGTCCTTGGGGAAGGGAAGGTGTCGGTAAGGCCATGGTAAAAGGGGGTCGCGGGAGGAATCATCGAGGGGTCCACCTTAGCGTGGCTATGCGAAGAAGCAATAGCCGTTAGCGTGCCTATGCGAAGGAGCATTGGGCGAAGCAACGCTACGGGAGGTGTTGTCCATGGGACTTTGAAATCACATCGTGCAAACCTGGAGGGTCGCACGGAAGGAGGAATCGCTAAGCAGAGGAGTGTGCTTTGCGAAGTGGGGTGCCTTGGCCTTAGCATGGGGCATAGGTGGAAGTGGGAGGTGCTTCGCGAAGTGGAACAGTGTTCGCGGAGCACTGCCTCGCGAAGGAGTGGTTCGCGAAGCAGGGTCCTGCCAAGCAAAGTGCTTCGCGATGCATAGTTATCCTGCCTTGGCATAGGGATTACTAGCATGGGTTGGGTGTTTCGCGAAGCACGAGTGCTCCGCGGCTGCCCGGGTTCCCTTGGGAATCCCCTTCCTTTGCGAACGCCCTTGGGCTTCGCGAAGGGCATCCCTCTCGGAAGAGGGGCTCAGAACGAAACAAATCAGAGTCGTCTCGCGAAGTAGAAATACCTCGCGGAGCTCATGATTCCCGGGGCAAAGCTTGCTTCGCGATTCGGGAGAGGAGAAGCCGAAAGGTCGGATTGTCCGTCTCCGGGACTCAGGGGGAGTCGAGTATTTATAGGGAAGGGGCGCCGCGAAGCAGGGCTCGCGCGCCGCCTCTTGAGCTTCGCGGCGCGCTCGCGAACGTCAAACGCGCCCGCGGAGGATCACCGCCTCTGGTGCTTCGCGGCGGCTCGCGAACGTCAAACGCGCTCGCGGAGGATCACCGCCTCTGGTGCTTCGCGGCGGCTCGCGAACGTCAAACGCGCTCGCGGAGGATCCCCGCCTCTGGTGCTTCGCGGCGCCGCCAGGGCTGGGGCGCTTCGCGGAGGGGCTTCGCGGCTGTGCTTCGCGGCTGTTCTTCGCGATGCAGCATGCCGGCTGTCTTTTTCGTTCCTTCCTTTCGGGCCATATTTTTGGCGCCAACAATGGCACTTGGACATTTTACGGGTGGTTACGTGATAAACCATATGACGGGTGGTGTCGTGAATACCAGGACGAGTGGTTACATTATAACCTTCAATGCATTGGGTATGGAAGTCGGCCGTATGACTATTCCACTAAGTATGTATGGAAGTTTGCTGAATGGATATTCCATTAAGTGATATGTGTGGAAGTCTACCTTATGGTTATTTCACTTAAGTATGTTTATGTCCCATGTTACCTTTATATGTTATGTGATCTTTATATGAGTTTTATGGTAATCTTTTGGTTACAGAAGGGTAAGTAATGAACTTTTATTTAGTGAAGAGTTTTTACTACTTAGAAAAGGTGAAAATTATTACTTTGATAAAGTATAAATGGTTTTCTTGTTGTTTTGATAAACTAACAGTTTTCATTCTTTGTGTATCCCTTACTGAGCTTTTTATGCTCACCCCACGTTTTTTTTGAAATGTTTTTCACAGGACTTAATGTGGAATAGTGACAAGGATGGGATCAAGGGAATTCCATGCTACCTAAAACATGGAACTAGACATGTTTATTTTTATGAGTTTTTATTTTATGGAAACTTAGTAGAAGTTTCTTCTTTGTAATCTTTTGAGATGTAATAGTTATGTCTTAATTCTCTAAAACTCTAAACCTGAAAAGATCCTCAATGTGGAATATTCATTTAATTCAATATTATGTAAGTTTTAAGGTCTGGGCCTTATAATAACCATGTGGCCTTCCCCACACAGTTCCCTTTAACTGTGCATCCAGTCTGTTATTCCCATATCATGAAATTCCGTGATCTAAAAAATCCCTGAACACCCCCATATCCTTTCATACCTCTAAGTGAATCCATATTAGGTCAATAATTTGTAATTTTCCAGAATTTAATTGGATATTTACCATGAATAAATACTAGTTTTTTACACATTATTTTCTAATTATTAATTCACATGATCACTTAAATAATTTTAGAGATCCGGAAATCTATAATTTCACAATAGTCATTAATTAAAAATTTTAGAGAAATAAATCATAGGAAGGATTAATTACATTAATATTGAATTTAACCTTTAACAATTGTTTCCCATGTGTTTTATTAATCATGGAAACTCATTCCAAAGTTACATGAATCATGATATTTTGGTAATCTAACCTATGACCTAGTCCCAAATATATCTTTAATAATGTCAATTCAATATAATTTTGTTATATGTTCTTACGTAATATTAATTTTCTTTCTCAAATTTATCTTTAACATACAACTCATGATATATTTTTTTTTACTATAGTATTAAGGAAAAATTATATAGTAATAATTCATTAGTAACATTTTCATGATTATGATCATCAAAACCATGGATTTAGCTTCTAGTAAAGTTGATATATATTTAGATAGTACTCAACTATTATTAAATTATTTAATTTTACCTCAATAAAATTTATATAGCTCAAAATATCATTTAAATATAGAATAAAATAAAATCTGAAAATGTAGAAATGTGATATAAATGTTTTAGTAATGTAAGTCAAAATTTAGAACACTAAAATGATTGATCCAACCTTCATCATAATTGAATAAAATTAAGTAAAATTTTCATATTCAAAATCAAACAATATTAAAAAAATTATAAAGTATGGATCTGTATATATGGAAAAATACTGAGTAAACCAAATCATGAAATTTAGTAACTCAATACTATGACCTTGAGAAATCCCACTTTGTTAAATCCTATGGTTACATTATTAAAACCAACTCCATTTTCGTTGTAACATATGATTATGTTGGAAATCAAATAATTTACCTTGGGAAAATCTGAAATCATTTATAAATTAATTAAAGTCCTAAAATTATGGAATAAAATATTGGAACCTTCATACAACATTATGAAAATATCAAAGAAATATAAACCTGAATTTCACTTTTCAATCAAACAATGATTCATTTTATATAATAAAAATTAAACATATGTTAGATAATATATTATATAGATATGTATTCAAAAACAAATAAGTGGTGGTCGGAGTGGACACTCAAGAGGGGGGTGAATTGAGTTCCAATTAAAATTTCTTCTAAAAACAATTTCTATTAAAATCCCCAATTTCAAAAACAAATTAAACTGTAGTGAATTTATATAGATTATAAAGGTTCAATTAGTTTCTCAAAGATTGATTAATTCTCAGTTAACTTAACCTGATGATTAGATTAACTTTTGAAACTAACTTACTGATTTATAATAAATATAAACACTTGCGAGTTTAACTATCAAAGTAGCTTTGAAAATATATTATATTTCAAAGTAATAGCAGCGGAAAATGAAATAAATGTATATAGTATGGATATAGATTGTAACACAGAAAAAACAATAGTTAACCAAGAGGTTCAGTCTCAAGCCGAGACTTAGTACTCTCAAAATTTATATAAAGTGATCCACACCCTGGATCTAGGTTAACAACAGTGATCACACTGTTCAGGTCAAGAGACCTCTACCACAGTTATATGTGGGATAACAAACAACAGCTCAAAGCTGTCCAGGTCACACTCGACCTCTTCCACTATCCACAGTGGGAAATAAAGGATGTAAAGATTGTGAGTGAGGATTTCTAAATCCTCCAGTTAAGATTCATGAGACAGTGTGTGTAATAATAAACAGGCTACACACACTGCTCGTAATGCAAATACAAAATCACTTAGAGAACGATATAGAGTTCAGAATGGCTCTGGTGATTGCAGTGCAGCTCTGGACTCTTTTGGATTTGATCAGAAAATGATCTTGAGTCCTTCTCTGGTATTCGACTGAAAAACATTGTATTGTTTCTTCTTTCATTTCTTCCAGGCTCAGCTTGGTTATCGTCTCAGAAAATGAAGTGTTCTGTGTAGTTCACCTTTAGCATAGATTGCTCGATGTATGCTTTGTGTTCTGGAGTCTGGTAGTAGTAGTCTTGTGAGTGCAAGTTCTCCAGTTGTTCTTGGCACGTTGTGAGCTTGATCTCAAGTATGTTCTGTGTGCTCGATCACTTCATGTATCTTGTCTTTTTCACGTCTTCTCTTTGATACATACATGATGTCCTTTTTTATGCCCTCCTTTTTTTTGTTGTTTTTCCGAGTAGAAAGGAATGATTATGATTTTCGATCGTACTTGGTACGGTTTCTCCGCAGTTCATTATAGGTAGCTGTTTGTTTGTAGACGTGTACGGTTGACTCAGTGTAGTATCTTCCATCGGTAGCTCTTAAAAATCTTATCAGTGGCTCTTATCAGTAGCTCTTATTGGTAGCTCTTATCGGTAGCTCTTATCAGTAGCTATTATCGGTATCTCTATGTGCAGCGGTAGCTCTGTGCATCGGTAACTCTGTGTGCATCGGTAGCACTCTGAATCGGTAGCTCTGTGTGCATCGGTAGCTCTGTGCATCGGTATCTCTATGCATCGGTAGCTCTGTCCATCGGTAGCTCTTATCGGTAGCTTTGTGTGCATCGGTAGCTCTGTGCATCGGTAGCTCTGTGTATCGGTAGCTCTGTGTGCATCGGTAGCTCTGTGTGCATGTCAGTGATACTTACACTTGACTGTCTTATGCAAAACATATCTAATTCACTTAGAATCATTTAAAAACTTATATAAACATGGATAAGTGAGATTGACATAAATCAGAAATTATTTTAACATTATTATTAACTTAATCATCGATCTGAAATTATTAAAGTGTTGATCAACATCAATTGTGAATATCATAATATATGAAAACATAAATGGGATTGTTAAAACATTTGAATACAATATTGGAATTATCAAAACAGGTGAGGTCAACAATCTACGCCTTTTTGATAATCAAAACTTATGATATGGCCATTTTATGATATTGAGAATATAGTATTAGATAGTATAACATTAATATTCAATTTTCTCAAAGAAGACAGTATCATAGGAAAGAGGAAATAGTAATAGAAAGATAGAGATCAAAATTATCATAGGTAGAATTAAATACAATAGTATCAGAGATAAGGTTTAAAAGAATTGGTACCAAAGAATATAGTATAACATTAATATTAAATTTCTCCTTTTATATTTCTTGTCTCCCCCTTTGTGATAATAAAAAAGTGGGGAACCAAACATAGAAAATTGATAAACTGAGACAGTGGAAAGAGAGAGAAAAAAAAATTGTATTAGACCAGACAAAAAAGTACAGAAACAGAATAGAAAAAAAATAATTCTTATCAAACATCCTTGCCACTTTATCAATCCACATCTTCAATGTGAACTTTTCCCTTGGGATCAGAAGAGAATTCAGGTGTTGAGGAAACTGGGGAGGACTTTGGAATTCCAGAAATGATCAGAGGGGGCTGAGCAACTGATACAGTGTCGGGCCTGTAATGGGAAGTCCTTTGAGGGATCATAGGTGTGAGACTTATTATGGCTTGAGCATGAGTCATCTGAACTGGAGACACAGTAGAGGCAGAGGCAGGCAAAGCAGGAGGTACAATGACCGGTCTGGCATCCACATGCAGGAAGGGAAGCAACAGGTTTCTGAAATCCATTATAATGCTTCCTCCTCTCTCCATTACAGACACAAAATCATCTCTATTTTCAATGAATTTATCCAAAGCAGGAGTAAGCTCCCTGAGCTCACTAACCTGCTCTCGGAAGGCCTGAGTCACTGGAGGTAACTTTAGATTCTCAAGCCGAAGTTTTAAATGGTTGGTCAGTTGTTGCTTGGTATAAACCTTTTCAAAATAAGTATCCACCTTATTCTTGATTACTTCTTGAGAAGCAGAGGCCTCTCTCATGTAGTCCTGGACGATTTTCATTATTTCTCTGGCTGAATCCCTGGTAGACAGCACAACTCGACTTAAATCTGATGAGTCCACAGATCCACTGGTTGACATAGAACTAAGCTCCTCTTTCATCAGAGCACGAAATTGATTCAGATCAATTGCAGGTTTTGGAACTAGAGGACCATGAGAGAAGGATATAGTGTCCTTGAAGCTTGTGGTCAACCCACTAATCAGATTTTGCATTTGAGAGTCCTGATCTTTGACATGATCCTTCACAGATGTTTTGAAAGCTTCAAACACCGAGACCAGCTGACTTACAACACTTTTCAAATAGGCTAAATCCTTATCAACTTGAGATTTTGAACTCATGAAAGTGTCTAAGGAAACAACAGATATCCGTAGAGCTTCAAGGTCTGCTTCTAGCCTAGAAGTTTGAGTCTTTCACTCCTTGACTTCTTCCATTATCTCACCCACAAAAGTTGACAGATTGCAACCAAGAGAAAGCTCAAAAGACCTTTCTAACATCTTAATTTCTTAACCAAAATAGTGCTTTATCTCAGCAACAGAGGCACTGAAGGATTCCTTAAGCTCATGCTTTAGGGATTCGAGGTCAAACTTAGTAAAAAAATCAGTTAGAGAAATTGTAGTAGGTACTCTTTCAGAAGCTAAACTGACTACAGAATCATCCATGACAGATTGAATCGAGGATACTAAAAAAGATTCCATTGTCTTTACTTCTTCTACAAAACTGACCTTGAGATTTTGGTTCAACACATCTAAATCATGTACTCGGACCACATCAGCAGGTAATACCTCAGAATTGATGTCATAGCTGATCTTTGGTCTATTCAAAGATACTTCATTATCCGAATCCAGATAATCCAAGCCAAAGACTATAAAACCTAGGTCTTCTACCCAGTCTTCAGACTCGATAGTCACTGTAACATTTCCAAACTTGGTGTGATGCTCCCCCTCAATGGGTGCATTCTCATATATAGCAACTACATTCTCTGCTGGTCTTTCGTCATCAGAATCTTCCACAAAAACTTCCATCTCTGCAGCAGTAGGATGATTTTCTTGAATAGTTACAGCTTCTCCTCTTTCTCTTTCTTCATCAATATAAGGTACAACTGAGCTTCCAATAACTGGACTCGGACTCAATTTAGAAGAATAAGATAATTCAGAGACATTCTTTTCTTCCTCATTAGCGGGTGTCTCTACTTATGCTAGCACTTCCTTTTCTAAAGACATAACTTCAAAAATAGGGCTTGGAGGAAAATCAGGATCTCCTCCCTCATCCATAGGAGTTTCTTCCTCTTATACTTCTTCTTCTGACTCATCACTGTACTCAGGTTCCTCTTCATCAGGTTCTAGACCTGGATCTCTTTTATCCTTTGTCCTTGAAGGATAATCCACAGGATTGAACTTATCATATACCTTTTGGTCATCATTGACCCATTATCCTCTCCACAGATTCCAATTAATCTTTATATATTTGCAAATTGTAGTAGTGATACAAAAGTTGCTCTTCACTACAACTGTCTCATCTTGAGACTCAGCTATCCCTTTCACTTTGATCATTACAGAAATCAGCTTAGCATAGAATAGTGCGTTAGTCTTTGATTTTGGCCTTGTCATATCTTCCATTTGACTCATCACCAATCTGCATAAATTGACTTTGACATCATGTATCAAAATATGTAGGAGATAAATATCCTGATATCTCAAATTAGAAAAGTCTCCTCTCCTTGGTATTAATACATGTTGAACAAACTTGAACAGTAATGTGTTCTCTCCATCCATTTCTGCAGCAACTACTTGCCTTGGAGTTCCATCACCAGTCAGTTCTTTCAACGCGGTCTCATGATCAAAAATGTCACTGGTAGGTGGCATTGCTCTTGATACATATCCAGACACACCTTCATGAGGAACTCTTAAGCAATCATCCCATTCTACTGATGAAAAAGATAGCACTTTACCATTTACAAACGAAGATACTCGGTTCTCATTTTATAATTTCTCGATGCTTACGAACTCCTAAAACTGTTTTACCAACATTGGGTAGTAGGGACCGTTGTTATTTGAAAATCTGTCTACCCATCTCTAATCTTCCTGAACTTCGAGGACCAAGGACCTGCAGGGCAGAAACCAGTCTACACACAACTCTTTTTCGACCACAATAGCTCTATTTTTCAGATGAGGATTTACTGGTCTCCTTCCTGACCTAGTTCTAACAGAACTACTTGCTTCTGGCTTGGACTTCTGCCTTTTTGCTTTAGGCTCAACACAGTCGTCTTGGATGATAGGAAGTTTGGTTTTTGCCATCGCTGGTTCGAGGGATCTCAGGTTTGCAGAGGGTTCAGGTTCTAAGGTTCGAAGGTAAAAGGTTGTGGGTTCGGTGGAGTGAGAAGCGGCTTAAACTTAGTTTTATCATTTAGGAATCATAAGTTAAATTAATAAAAATAAAATAAAAGAAAACGGTTCACATTCTTGATGGCAGACAAAAGATTTAAAATAGCACTTTATCGGTGAGGATTTCTATTGGTGAGGATTTCTATCGGTGAGGATTTCTATCGGTGAGGATTTCTATCGGTGAGGATTTCTATCAGTGAGGATTTATATCGGTGAGGATTTCTATCGGTGAGGATTTCTACCGGTGAGGATTTCTACCGGTGAGGATTTCTATCAGTGAGGATTTCTATCGGTGAGGATTTCTATCGGTGAGGATTTCTATCGGTGAATATTAAATATCCCCAGCTCGTGCCTAATGTAACATAACCTATCCACACTTAAGGGTTTTGTGAAAATTTCAGCCAATTGATGTTTAGTGCCGATAAATTCAAGAGAAATATCACCCTTTTGATAATGATCTCTCAGAAAATGATGCCATACATCAATGTGTTTGGTTGTTGAGTGAGATACAGGGTTCTTTGAGATGTTTATTGAACTAGTGTTGTCACAGTTAATCGAAACATGCTTAAAATCATATCCATAGTCCAAGAGAGTGTGTTTAATCCACAGAATTTGTGCACAACAACTACCAGTAGCTATATACTCTGCTTCGGCAGTGGATAGAGCTACAGAATTCTGCTTTTTACTACACCAAGATACTAAGGATTTTCCTAATAAATGACATGTTCCTGAAGTTCTTTTTCTATCTAATTTGCAACCAGCAAAGTCATCATCTGAATAACTCATTAACTCAAAGGATTTTCCTTTTGGATAAAATAAACCATGATTAACAGTATGTTTGAGATACTTGAAAATTCATTTAACAGCAAGAAAATGATATTCTTTCGGGTTAACTTGAAATCTTGCACACATACATACACTGAACATAATATCTAGTCGACTAGCAGTACGATAAAGTAAACTACCAATCATACCCCTATAATTGGTTTGATCCACTGGTTTCCCAGTTTCATCTGTATCCAATTTACAGATTGTACTCATAGGAGTTTCACTCTCCTTAATACTATCCAAACCAAGTCGTTTTAAAAGATCCTTTGTATATTTACTTTGATTCAAAATGATACCATTTTCATTTTGAAATACCTGAAATCCAAGAAAGTATTTGAGTTCTCCCATTAAACTCATTTCAAATTCATTTTGCATACTTTTTGAAAAATCAGTACATAGAGAATGTTTAGAAGATCCAAAAATAATATCATCAGCATAGATTTGTACAACTAAAACATCTTTAGAAATTCGTTTAATAAAAAGTGTTGGATCAGCAATCCCTTTAGTAAAACCTTTTGAAATAAGAAAATTGCTGAGTCTATTATACTAAGCTCTTGGAGCTTGTTTTAAGCCATATAAAGCTTTAGAATATTTAAAAACTTGATTTGGAAAATGGGGGTTTGTAAATCCCGGAGGTTGTTCTACAAAAACATCTTCAATTATAAAACCATTTAGAAATGCACTTTTGACATCCATTTGATATAACTTGAAATTTAGATGTGCAGCATATGCAAGTAAAATCCTAATGGCTTCTAGTCTAGCTACTGGTGCAAAGGTCTCCTCATAGTCTATGCTTTCTTCTTGACTATATCCTTGTGCAACTAGCCTAGCTTTGTTTCTAACTATGTTTCCTGATTCATCAACTTTATTTCTAAAAACCCATTTGGTGCCTATTGTTAGTGTGTCCTTAGGTCTGTCAACTAATTCCTAGACATTGTTTATTTCAAATTGGTTTAACTCTTCTTGCATAACCATTACCCAGAATTCATCAATGATAGCATCATTAATGTTTTTGGGTTATAGCTGAGAGAGAAAAGCGTGATGTTCAACCTGATTTCTTAGAGAAGCTCTAGTCTATGTTCCTCTATGATGATTACCAACAACAGCATCCAAAGGATGATTCTTTAGAATTCTTGTTGATCTATTAAAGGTAGGACTAGACACTTCAGGTGCATCAGTAGGTTAGGGTACAACCGAAACAGATTCTGGAAAAAGTCCAGAAATGGAAGTTTTTATAATAGGTTCTTTGGATTTATCATTAAGGTCTAGAACAGACAAATCTTCTTCAAGATTCTTAAGAGAGGTTTTAGGATCATGTGGATCTGTTTCATCGAATTCGATGTGAACAGATTCTTCCACACATTTGGATTTCTTATTAAACACTCTATAAGCTTTACGTGAAGTAGAGTAACCCAGAAAAATTCCTTCATCACTTTTAGAAGAAAACTTGTCCAGATTATCCTTTGTGTTAAGAATAAAGACTTTGTAACCAAAAACTCTGAAGTAATTAACCTTAGGCTTCCTATTGTTCCATAACTCATATGGGGTTTTCATAAGAAATGTTCTGAAGAAGACTCTGTTGATAACATAACAAGCTGTATTTACAGCCTCAGCCCAAAAGTAAATAGGCAGTTCATATTCATTGAGCATGGTTCTATCTATTTCTTGAAGGGTTCGGTTTCTCCTTTCTACTACACCATTATGCTGAGGTGTCCTAGGAGATGAAAAGTTATGAGTGTAGCCATTGTGTAAGCAATAAGATTCAATGACTTGATTTTCAAACTCACGGCCATGATCACTTCTCAGGGTCTTAATTTTGAGTCCACTAAGATTTTCTGCAGACTTGGAGTATTTAACAAAGGAAGAATAAGCTTCAATTTTGTGAGATAAGAAATATACCCAAGTATATCTAGAGAAGTCATCTACTATAACATAGACATAGTGCTTCCCATTTAAACTAGAAACTCTTGATGGTCCAAACAAATCCATGTGAACCAACTCAAGTGGTTGAGAAGTTGACACTTCTTTATTTGATTTAAAAGAAACTTTGTGTTGTTTTCCCTTTTGATAGGGATTACACACTTTTTCATTTGGGAATTCTAATTTAGGTATGTCTCTAACTAAGTTTTTCCTAACCAGTTTCCTAAGTGAGTGAATGTTGCAGTGTCCTAATCTTCTGTGCCATAGCCAAGATTCTTTATGAAAAGCATTCAAACACGAAATATTTTGTTTGGCTAAAGAATTTAAATCAACAGCATAAACATTTTCATTCCTTAGAGCAGAAAATACTAAAGCATTTTTGGAGTTAAAAACATCGCAGGAATCATTTTGAAACTTGACATTGAAACCATCGTCACATAATTGAGATATACTAAGCAAGTTATATTTAAGTCCATAAATGATTAAAACATTATATATTAATACTGAGTCAGTGTTACCAATCTGGCCTAGGCCGATGATTTTTCCTTTAGAGTTGTCACCAAAGGTGACATCACCTCCATCAACCTTTATTAAGCTCTTGAAGCAAGAATAATCACCAGTCATGTGTCTTGAGCACCCACTGTCTAAATACCATATCTTCTTGTGACATCTCTTCAAGCAGATCTCCTATAAAAGAAATTTAAACAGGAAATGACTTTGGTACCCAGATTTGCTTGGGTCCAGATAGGTTAGCAATCAAGTCTTTAGGTACCCAGATTTGTTTTATTGGTTTTATACAATTAACAGAAGTAACAGATTTTGAAATATAAACATTATTTGGTCTATAACCATATGAATATCCGGTTGAAGCATATGAATTTCCAAAACTGGAACGAGAAATATTTTTTCAGACTTAGGAATGAATCGGGTTCTAGTGAACTGTCTCTGTCCAGGTTGGTATCCTAAACCAGTAGCATATCTAGGTGCAACTTGCTTTCCTAGCATTTGAGTTAGAGAATACTTTCCATTTGTGAATTTCTCTAAGTCCTTTATGAGTTGCTCATTTGACAGTTTTAGTTCTGTATTTTCTTTTAATAGTTGAGCATTCTTTTCCTTTTATATATCAAGATCAGATTTATGCTTAACACTTAACGCATAATGTTTCTTTAAACCTTTTTATTTGTCTTTAAGATCATTACAGGTTTTTTCTAACATATCACAGTACTAAAATAGTTCATATTCTGACATGTTTTCTGAATCAGAATCATCTCCAGAATAATATGAATTTAAAACAGGAGTGTCAGATGTTACCTCAGAAGTATTTGTCATGAAACACATGTTGGCTCGATTCCTTTCAGAGTCCGAAGATTCAGCTTCACTAGTGCTGTCTTCTGAAGCACTCCAGGTAGCCTTCATGGATTTCTTGTACTTGTCTTTGTAATCATATTTCTTTTTGAATTTTAACATTGGACAGTCTGCTTTGATATTTCCTTTTCACTTGCATTCATAGCAGACAACTTAATCAGTCCTGTCAGCTTTCTTCCAATCCTTTTTCCATTTTCCATGTTGATCATAATTTCCTTTGTAATTTGTTTTCCTAAAGAATTTCATTTTCCTATAAAACTTCATGAATCTCATGGCTAACTGATCCATTTCTGCGTCACTGTCATACTCTGAGTTTTCACTTGTTGAACTCTCATCCTCCATTTGTATTTTTTCCTTCTCTTTACTCTTCAAATCAGTAGACTTGAAAGCTACAGATTTTCTTTTCAGTTCATCATCTTCATCTTTGTTTACCTTTAGATCTTCTTCATACATCATAAATTTTCCAATAAGCTCTTTGACAGGTAGAGCAGCAATGTCAATGGATTCTCTGATTCAGGCATATGTGCTTCTCCATCGGTCTGGTAGACATCTCAAGATCTTCATAATTTGTTTCTTTGGTGGAACAGCTTTACCGAGTCAATTCATCGTATTGACTATCTCATTAATCATGAGATACATGTCAGAAATAGGATCATCAGACTTCATTTTAAAATTATCATACATAATAGTATAAGTATTCAATCTCATTTCTTTAAAATTATTTGTTCCTTCATGAGAAACAGCCAAGGTATCCCATATTTCAAAAGCAGTTTTGCATGCAGAAATTCTGTTGAATTCTTCATCTCCTAGAGCACAGTACAGAGCATTCATAGATTTACAATTATTATTATAAGCAGTCTTTGTAGGTTCATCCCAAGTAGATCTATCAGTAGTGGGAATTTTGTATTCAGATTCAATAGCAGCCCAAATATCAAAACTCATTCTTTCTAGATGAATTTTCATTTTATGTTTCCACTAAGCATAGTTATTTCCATTAATGAAAGGTGGCTAGTTAGTAGCAGCACCCTCAAGTCTATTATCCATTATAAACAAAATTTAAAGAGATAAAAATTTAGAAATAACAGAAATTTTAAGAACATTAAAGTACAACTAAAATCACAGTTGAAAAGCAGAGAGTAAATAAACATTTTTGCAAAACAAACAACCTCTGATACCAAATGTTGGTCGGAGTGGACACTCAAGAGGGGGGTGAATTGAGTTCCAATTAAAATTTCTGCTAAAACAATTTCTATTAAAATCCCCAATTTCAAAAACAAATTAAACTGTAGTGAATTTATATAGATTATAAAGGTTCAATTAGTTTCTCAAAGATTGTTTAATTCTCAGTTAACTTAACCTGATGATTAGATTATCTTTTGAGACTACCTTACTGATTTATAATAAATATAAACACATGTGAGTTTAACTATCAAAGTATCTTTGAAAATAAATTATATTTCAAAGTAATAGCAGTGCAAAATGAAATAAATGTATATAGTATGGATATAGATTGTAACACAGAAAAAAAAGAGTTAACCAAGAGGTTCAGTCTCAAGCCGAGACTTAGTCCTCTAAAAATTTATATAAAGTGATCCACACCCTGGATCTGGGTTAACAACAGTGATCACACTGTTCAGGTCAAGAGACCTCTACCACAGTTATACGTGGGATAACAAACAACAACTCAAAGCTGTCCAGGTCACACTCGACCTCTACCTCTATCCACAATGGGAAATAAAGGATGTAAAGATTGTGAGTGAGGATTTATAAATCCTCCAGTTAAGATTCAGGAGACAGTGTGTGTAATAATAAACAGGCTACACACACTGCTCGTAATGCAAATACAAAATCACTTAGAGAAAGATATTGAGTTCAGAATGGCTCTGGTGATTGCAGTGCAGCTCTGGACTCTTTTGGATTTGATCAGAAAATGATTCTGAGTCCTTCTCTGGTATTCAACTGAAAAACAGAGTATTGTTTCTTCTTTCAGTGCTTCCAGGCTCAGCTTGGTTATCGGCTCAGAAAATTAAGTGTTCTGTGTAGTTATTCTTTAGCATAGATTGCTCGATGTATGCTCTGTGTTCTGTAGTCTGGTAGTAGTAGTCTTGTGAGTGAAAGTTCTCCAGTTGTTCTTGGGACGTTGTGAGCTTGATCGTAAGTATGTTCTGTGTGCTCGATCTCTTCAAGTATCTTGTCTTTTTCACATCTTCTCTTGGATACATACACGATGTCCTTTTTTATGACCTCCTTTTTTTGTTGTTTTTCCGAGAAGAAAGGAATGATTATGCTTTTCGATCGTACTTGGTACGGTTTCTCCGCAGTTCATTATAGGTAGCTGTTTGTTTGTAGACGTGTACGGTTGAATCTGTGTAGGATCTTCCATCGGTAGCTCTTCAAACTCTTATCGGTGGCTCTTATCGGTAGCTATTATCAGTAGCTCTTATCAGTAGCTCTTATCGGTATCTCTTATCGGTAGCTCTTATCGGTAGCTCTTATCGTTAGCTCTGTGTGCATCGGTAGCTCTGTGCATCGGTAGCTCTGTGTGCATCGGTAGCTCTCTGCATCGGTAGCTCTATGTGCATCGGTAGATTTGTGCATTGGTAGCTCTGTGCATCGGTAGCTCTGTGCATCGGTAGCTCTTATCGGTAGCTCTATGTGCATCGATAGCTCTGTGCATCGGTAGCTCTGTGCATCGGTAGCTCTGTGTGCATCGGTAGCTCTGTGTGCAGGTCAGTGATACTTACACTTGACTATCTTATGCAAAACATATCTAATTCACTTAGAATCATTTCAAAACTTATATAAACATGGATAAGCGAGATTGACATAAATCAGAAATTATTTTAACAATATTATTAACTTAATCATCGATTTGAAAGTATTAAAGTGTAGATCAACAGCAATTGTGAATATCATACTATATGAAAACATAATTGGGATTGTTAAAACATATGATTACAAGATTGGGATTATCAAAACAGGTAAGGTCAACAATAAGAAAAAAGTATATAACAAGTGTCATGCAATTATAATAACCAAAAAAACAATGGGGATAGAGCCACATAATAAATAGTACCTTGTGCTATAGAAAAATATACAAGACATCAAAATACTTAGAAACATTATCAACTGTAAGAATATATCCATGTAGTTTTTGAGGATCTTCCACCTCCATTGGGCACCTAGAGTATATTACGTTACATTATCTAATAAAATATATTATCCCTACATTAGAATGGATCTTCATCTACTAGTTACTCCTGAGAAAAAACCCTAAATTTTCATTAGATGGCCCATTATTCGACATTTATTATATTCATAGCTTTAAACTATATAATGATGTTATCTTAAAACATTTCTATGAACTAAAAACATACATATAAATTATTACCTTTAAGAGAGTGTGGATAAATTGTTAAGTGTTTACTTTAAAAATATTTCTACTAACTCTTATGGAAAATTAAATAACTCTTTTCTATACTAGGTTGAATGGGAAATATTTTTCATATAACATGTCTTTTAAATGTATTCATCCATAAAAATTTTATTTACCACATATGTAATAGTATGAAATTTAAAAAATATATTCTTTAATTATATCTTCATTCACATCCATATTTCCATACATGATTCCTTGGGGTTCCCATTCATTAATAACTATAACACTAATTATAAAATATTTTTCAAACTTTGATTCATATTCCATCATAGATATATTTCCCTATTTGAAATCCATAAATCCATAATATTTATCCAACATTAAATCCTCATGAAAATATTGATCATTAATGATATTTTGAAAACATTCTAGTAAATATCTTTAAATATTTCTATTTCCTTCATAAAATACCACCATTTATGACACCATCCTTCCAAAAAATAAGATAAAAATTTCTATTTCAAGGATTAGAGAATTTTTAAAAACAATCATATATTGTTTATCTTACACAAAAAATATTTTACCCACTCCTTTTCAACATAAAATATAAATTATATTGGATTTTATGTTTAAAACACTATAGATTAATCCATATCTATTAGAATGACTATATTTTCTTCTTTTACAATTAACTAAAAAACATATATAATCATTGTCAAAAGCCTAATCCATATGGGAATATTCCATTCCCCCACCCTTGTATAGAATTAATCCTTCAAATGGGAATATCTTCTATAATTCACTACATATTATATTTAAAGAAATTCCCTAATATAAATATTCTATGAAACAACAAAATAAACATTTATCTTACCTGGAAATATTCAAAATAATAAAAAATGAAAAAAGTTCTCTTTTTTAAAACATTTTAAAATTGGCTTTAAAAATCATCTTCAATTGTGTCAATTGAAAATCAAATTTAAAAACCATTTTCAAGTGATATATGTTACCCCCAAATATTTTATGAAAATTTTAATTTATATATATTTTACTTCTTTGATAGCTTCCGTTACAAAAAATTATGATCTCAAGATAAACTTGATACAATTTAAAATATAATTATTACCTAGATGTTAAATTGAAGGTAATGAATAATATTAGCAACTTTATGAATTATATGAAAAATCCCTACTCAATATAAATTCCTAGTAATCAATCACTCAATTTATAGTGATGTCATTTTTTATTTGAAAATGATTTTTTATTTATTTTCCTATGAAAATATTGTAGTTAATTTTCTAAAAAAAAGTAATATATAAATTATAAAATGAACAAATTTTTTTAAATCAACACATAAAAATTATCCTTGTTTGAATTTTTGTTATTTTTATGAAAATGTCAATATTTTAGTGAGTAGTGAAAATTTTAGTTTTTTATAAAAATCCCATTTTTCTTTTCATATAAAGTATCATTTTAATTTAAATTTTATTTCAATGTAATATAAGTATTATTTTATTTTATATAATATAACTAACTTGATTTCAATCGTCATTATACATCATTTTGGGATATGTATGTGGTTCTTCTTAAAACCACATTTTCTAAAAATTGTTTTTTATTTCATTTAAAATGTTTATATTCAATGTAATTTAGACCAATTGTATAAATTGAATCTAAAAAATAGATTCCATATTTAAAATCTGGTGGTTCCAATTTTTTAAATTGACCCCTTATATTTTTTATCAAAATTAATTATAACAATGGTGATATTGATTATCTCAATTAAGGGTAAATCATGTAAATATATGTTCAAACTAATTGATAACTCCATAATTATTCTTATTAATTATTATCAGATGAATTAAATTAAACACTTATCATGTTAGGATTGTATTTGAATTTTTTAATGGTCACAAATGTCATATATTATGTAAACCAAAGAAAGTGATAATATGTCATTCTATTAGTTTTCAATATAATTTATGTGTTCACATGGGGATATAATTAGTTATTAATGAATATTAATAATAATTTTGTTCCTAATGAAACTATATTTATTATGGTAACTTATTTATAATTTTAATTAATTAAATAATTATCTTAAATACATGGAAAATGCTGATGTAGTAATTATTCAATATATAGAAAAATAAAATTAATGTTATTAAAAAAATTAAAAGTATTATAATTTGAGATAATTGTGGTGGTAAAAAAAATTATAGATGAACATGAAATGTTGGTGATTTTTTAAAATAACTGGTTTTAATTATAAGTTTTTTCTTGATGTTATTAAATTCAATGTAATGAATAATGTAAAAATTACAATAATAATGCTATATAGACATATTATTTTATTAAATTAGTTAAAAATTATAAAAACATATAAATTAATGGAAAGTATGATATAAAATGGTTTAAAATTATATCCATTATCCATTAATAAGTAGATAGTTACATCATATTAAAAATTATATCCTTTTAAGAGTAAAAAATGTGTTACAAATGTTAATGTTAAAATAAGTTAACTATGTGGTTAAACCAAAATATAAGGTTTATATTTTCCTTGAAACCAATAATAAGTTTATTATTTAATGGTATTTTAAGCATAATCTACCGTATGTTTAATTTCAGGACCATTAGGAAGTATTTTTGTCTTGAATAGTCTTATTATATATTATTTTTCTAAGAAATTACAAAAGTGCCCCTCATCTGAATTATAAAAGGAAACCTCCTCCCTCACTTCGTTACAACAATTTGAGACTTATAACTCTACCATATGCTCAAAAATTATATTTTCCAATTCTACATTAACATTATAGTGGCTTTATTCTTCACAAACAATCAACTCTTGATCCCTTTAGAGGAGATCTAAATGATTCATTTCAAAGAATATGTAATTGCTCAAACCAATCACTTTCTTTTTCTAATATCATTGAATCCACTGAATATATTATACAAATTATAATATAATAAATTAATTATAAAAAATTTAATTAAATGTTATTATGAATATGAAAACATCCTTATACACCCTATTTCCAATCAAATAATAAGTGAAAGTGTCGCTCATGCCTATGTACATCTCATCATCTCCACGTAGCGGTACAATTTAATTTCCATCACCATATTTTAGGGATGGTAATTATTATGGGTTTAATTTATATATATATATATATATTATATTTATAACATTATTATACTTCTATAATGATAATATCATGTTTACCTTCTTGTTATCCAATCTTTTTGGAAATGATAACATCGATAATACAAATGTAAGGACTACAATCTCCATGATGCATTGTGATTAATTTTTAATTTATATTTAAATTGATGGTAATAAGGATAAATTTATGAGTATATATAATATATATTTTATAATATTATTTTTTGAATAGTGAACTATTATTTATCTTTCTTTTATTCTATCAATTGAAAAATAGAAACATCGTTAATGCGTACGTTCGAGCAACCATATCCATAAATGGTGTAATTCAATTTTCTATATCTACTATCTTTGAATGATTATAAATATGTACATAACTAATTTATTACTATTCTATATGATTATTAACATTCTAAAAATTATTGGACCATTAAAAATGTATAAGGAATGGGACTACCGAACAAAAACATGACTAGAAAAAAAGCAGTTATCATTGAGAATAGTGAATTTAACAACAAATTACTAATAAATGGGTGATAAGATATTATAATAAAATAATACATGATATGATATATATTTTTATGTAATAAATTGTTAATAAAAATATATTTATTATACCAGAGGTTTGAATGTGATGGAGGAAAGGCGAGAGTTGAGGTTAGGGTTTTTTTCAATTTATCATCAATATTCGGTATTGTTTATATTTGAGTATTAATTAAGGAATATTTACCTTCCATATCCATATTTAATATAATTGAAATAGAAAAGGATCATATTATCCTAAAATTTTTTAAATACATTTTTAACCATGTTTTACTTTTTTCTAAATACTTTGAGAGGAATCTTTCTTTCATTTTTAAATCAATGTACATTGTGAATTTTCTAAAAAAATAAATAATAATTTTTTTTAAATTATATGAAATGAGTTTATTTTACCCTTTTTATGGATCCTTAATTATTTTAATATTTATTTATTATTTTAAAATATTATTTTCAAATATTATTTTTCATTTATATGTGTGAATATTTTTAATAGGGGAAGTGATTTTAAAATTAAAATGTTATTTTCTAGAAGAATTATTGAAAGTTATATTTGAAATATTTTTTCCATCTAATAATACTTAATTTAATGAAAATTTTTTTATTAAAAATATTACCCAAAAATACAATCCCAATTATTTTCGGTTGTTTTTTTTTATGTTGAAAACATGTTGATAAAAATTTACCCATTTTTTATGGGTTATATTTTGATGAAATTCATTTCTTTTCATGACTTCTACGATAATGAATATTTAATGATATTATGATAAATGTATATATATATATATATATTTATGATATGTTTGGGACCAATATCCACCTAAAATTCATTGGCTATATATGGATAACTTAATAGGTAATTATGTAATGCATGAACTTGATTTCATGCTCCCAATTTTATACATGGACTTTGATTTCATGTTCAATAGTTTATGTGTGGAACACGATTTAATGTCCATATGTTTATGCGTTGAACTAGATTTCATGTCCATATTCTTATGTGTGGAACCATCATTCACATCTCTAAGATTATTCTTGGGCCTAGTTTAATGTCCATAAGCTTATGTGAGGGCCTGATTTAATGCCCTTAACTTAAAGAGTGAACTTGTTTATATTTATACATGTTCATACAATTATTATTTTATTTGTATGATGAAAATACCATAATTTTGTCAATGATATGATCTCATGGATTATTTTATTTGATTATTTTATTCTTCATGTCTTATAATATACCAATATTATTTCCATAACACAATATTATTATTTATGATATGCATGGTGTAGATTTGAAATGTGAAATTCATGTTATGACACCATTACTCTAAATTTATGCTTATGTTATTATTTATATATCTCTTTTTTTAATGTTACTATGAATATAATCTCAACACTACTTATATTTTCCTTCACTGGGTTATTAATAAAGGTTTTATAAATCCTGTGTTTAATAAGGGTTATAGTTGTGACAAACTTAGTGGGACATGATATAGAACATTTATGAACAAGTTTTTTTGTTTCAATGTTTCCAATGGCACTAGGCCTATTTGATTTTGGAATAGATGAAAATTTTATGTAATGAATGTTCATATAAATAGATGTAATAACTATGTATGATAAATATCTGTTGTCATAGTTTGCATGATAGCATGGTTTAGTTAAACTTTGAAAAATTGGATGAGAAAATATAATGACCCCGTCTTAACATACATACTAATTACATGATGTTTTAGGAATACAAAATATATTACCAAAACAGATTCCCAATTACTGTAGTAGTTTAGTTCATTTGGAAATATGGAACAAAAATCTTCTAACTGAGTGAAATGACATCAATGTATTCGACAAATATCTCCCCTATATAATTATATTTAAAAAAAATATTTTCATAACATGGTTAAAAGAAACATAAGAAAGGGGTGAGATCATATTCTCAGTAATGGTAAATAAAAGAAACTCATAAGCACAACATGAACGAACAGGTATAAGAACATGATCTTTTCATTATAAGATCATAACTTTCATATAAAAGATTATGAACATGAATCATAGCATAAATATTAGAGGTTTATAAGCTATTCATCAATAGATAATTGGTTACATAAGTCATTAAAGTATAATATATGAATAAGACAAGGAATTATGGTATACACATAAATGTATAACATCATTAACATGTATATGTTTAAAAAGGATCACACATTAAATTAAGGACATGAAATCCTACCCTCACATAGACTTATGGAAATGTAACTGGGTCTGGAAATAATGCTGTGAGCATGAAATCAGGTTCACACCTAACATTGTGAACATGTAGTCAGGTTGACACATAAACTTATGGACATGAAACCAGGTTCATTAATGTAATTACCTAGACCCGAACAGCCACCAGAACAGTGCTAAACAGGTCAGGTGTTACTACCTTAGGCGCACCTCCCCGAACTCCAAAGGCTATTGACTAGAAGCGAGGGCCTTATAGGTATAGTGGGGAGTCTATACCCTCTCATAGGATAATAATGGTTCTGGTATGAGTATAAAAATAATGATGCAGCCAAATAAATGACTCAGTATACTCAAACCAGACCCATAGAGAGGAAGCACATTCAATATCAATAAACAACGGAAGAAATAAATATAAAAAAATAGCAGTAGAAAGCAAACACAATAGTATGCTAATCACTTGTAGCTACTACTGAACAAAAAACATATATCCAAAGTAGGTCATACATATCCATATGTAATGGCACTAATGGTTAACCAACTATTGCTACAAAACATGTAAGCATGCTGATACAGGAAATGAAGAAAAACAAAGTAAACTACATATATGTAAGACCACAAGGTCCATACCATCTCCATGCAATAGCTAATGTAGTCCAACTCCTGATTTTGACATCTTTTCAGCACATAAATCCATAACATCTTTACATGTCTTGAAGGGCCTGTGTAGGGTGTGAGACGAATCACATTAGGATACCACCCAACATTTCTTACTTAGTAAAAGTGTTTAAGAAAGCATCCAGTTATGAGGAAACCAGTAAAATGTACGATGAACAAATAAAGACAAACTCTATTGGTGCTCAATACCCAACATAAAGTGTCGCTTGCTTCGGCCAACGCCGAAATCTCTATCATGTAGCGCAGCTCCATGTGCCCCCAGACACTGTGTGTCTCAAGTACTGATGCCCTGAAGGAATTACCCAGATTTAGTAACTTTGAGGAACAATGAGCTCTATCGTCAAATAAGAAACTGGAGGGACAGTGATGTCTGCGCTCAAATAAATTAACTTGATGAACAGTGATGTCTTCCCTCAAATAACGTAACCGAAGGGAGAGTGATTTCTTCCCTCAAATAATGTAACTGGAGGGATAGTGATGTCTTCCCTCAATTAACTGTGAGGCTCTTACTATAGCCATATATCCTCAACGTTATCCCCTAAAGGCACCTCACCTTCCACGTGGATTCCTACAGTAATCACCCCCAATCAATAGTACCTAAACCATAACTATTGGGGACCTCTACCCACACGAGTGGTCAAAACAACATCATCACAAAGTCTCTCTATGTGCACACTACTCAAAGTTTTAGGTGAGTGGGAATCACCAAAATAGTACACAAGCCACAACACCTCTAACACCTTATGTACCTGAGACCAAGCCGCTCATTTCTGATGGCCTCTCCATCCAAGTAACCTAAACCATGCCCAACCTAGTAGTAATCCGACCTCAATCTGACGTCTATGATGCCCGATCCTGTGGTCAAAACAACCCAATGTAACCCAGGAAAACTCAACCTGTGATTAGCATCACTCAAAAATACTCAGGCTATGCCCAGCCGAACCGAAAGGTTTCAACATATGAAATATCACAATATATATATATATATATATATATATACCCAAAATAAAAATAAAAACATTAAGCAGGTAAAATAAACTAAACAATCACATTGCACAAACTATGTGTTGTCCCAAACCAGTACCAAGGTCATGGAAGCCTACAAAAAATCATATCATGACTTTTCCAGTAAATCATCAGTTTAACCAAATAAAACAACTTGTGCCATTTCGGCACCCCCATCCAAAATGCCCTAAATGAGAAATGACCCCCACCTGGCCCCACTCAAGGAAAAAATGACAAAATAAATACCCAAAGGCATCCCATTGGTATAATAAAAAAGTCAATATACAATAGCAGATAAAATAAGGTCTCTCTCCAAATACCTGAATAAGTGATTTAATCCACTCCACCCAAAGGGATATGAAAACACAAAAAAAATTATGAATCACCAACCTAAGACTCGTAGACTTAGGAACATCCGATATCGAGCTTCAATTCGATGATGATCTTTATAGATCTACGTTTCCGTCAAATCCCAGTAATTCCAATCACATGAAAACTACGACATGTGTGGAAAAGGATCAAGAACGGAAAATGGTGCATGGTTTTAGCCTCACTATTGTGATCCCATAGTCACTGGCGTATTGAATAATGGATGACATATGAAGAATCAAAGAGAAGAAATGTTTTGAGCCTTCCAGAACATCAAGGTTCAAAAAAACGGAAGAAGAAGGTATTTTCTAGAATAAGACACGATTACAATTCATTTAATCAAATAAAAATAAAATTACATGCCATGTATTAATGGATACACACCGTGTAGTAGCCTTTTTTGTACTCCGAAATAAGCGGAGGTAGCCAGACGACTTCGATGCTCCCCACGGGTCGACACACGACTTGAACTCATCCGGTACGTAGAAAGAAGGATACATGGTGTGTCGAGCTGCACAATATGCCATGTAGTAGGAAATTTCATCATGATCATCACACATCATGTACTCAGTGATCACACGGTCGATACTTGCCTAATCCCTACACAGCGTGTACTTTAGAGTACAAAGTGGGTAGTATGAAAATCTCCCGAACTTCCCATATTTTTCCATATTTCTTAGAAACAAGTCAAAAATTCAATCAGGGTCGAGATTTTGACCCGTTCTAAAAACCTGGGTTCTTACAATCTCCCCACCTAAACATAGCTCATCCCCACGATATCAAACAAAACCTGGAGATATCACCGAACATACCACCTCAATCAATGTAACATGGACTCTCCTGGTCTCAGAGGTTCTGGCTAAATTTCTCAAGGGCTCCCCACCTTAGGAATTTCCTAACTCTTTATCAAACCTACAAAACTTGACAAGAAAGTTTCACTAACCTGTTTTACATACTCATGGTACTCTCATGATGCATCGCCACTCATGCACTTCATTGGTGCTCCTATGTCATTTCCGACACCCAATGTTTCTCACACCGCATCGGTGTGTGCCTCTATGAGGTCCTGTATCCCATGGAAGCTCAAAATAAATCCTATTTCCATGCATCTTATGTAACCCGCATACCCGATGCCCTGATCCCCAATTCACCTCATGTAATCGACATTCTTGATTCCCAGATGTCCGTGGTACCTTATGTAACCCGTATCCCCAATGCCTCGATGATCATGGCACCTCATGTACCCACATCCTTGATGCCCTGATTTCACGCATCTCATACATATATAAAAATATATGACACACTCTATATGGCGCCAATCCCACAAAACAACATCTAGTCAGTCCACATAAATTATGTGCACCTTGTGCACTCAAAACATATTTGCATCAATAGGTCATGCCAAAAGAAAACAAAAAAGTCACGACCACACTCGTGGGGTACCTATAACCATCATCAGATCACCAGCATGATCAGCCCCTGGTAGCTCCATGGCATGCACCTAGCCTGATGTATGGCTGCCTGATGCCTGACCTCCCAATGGTGCTACTCCAGTCACCAGCCACTGACCCCTCAGCTGGGTTCCACCCTCTTTACTGTGTCCTCCACATGCAGCTGAACCTCAGATACCCACTCCTGGTACCAAACCTGAACCAACTCCAGATGCCACCGTTTGTCCTGGTCCCTACCTGCCTGTTATCTGAGAAAGATGGCAGCATAACCTCTTAAGATTACCAAACTATCCACATGCCTAAAACTCCATTGGAGGCCTATGACACCGAGTTTGAACATGTCTTTTCTATCCAAACTGAAATAAAACCATTGTTGAACTGCTACAAGGTGGTCTAGATGAGTCCTTGGCCTGACTGCCCTACTAGAACTAATCCCGTCCTCACTTATTGCTATCTGAACCATCACATGATGTTGTGTCCCGGCCAACCTAGGGCCTATCCATCTGGTTACCCTCCGTTATGAGTGCCTGAATTTCCACCTCTAAGAATGAACCCAGTCTGAAGATATTTACATGGATTCAGATGTTGTTTCGTAAGCCATCCTCGAAGTGCATCACCCTTTCCACACCATCGCATACCATACCAGGTGCAAAGTGAGACATCTTAGTGAATGTATCTTCATATTCCATGATGGAAATGGCTCCCAACTGAAGGCTCATGAACTCTCAAGCTCTTTCTTACCTCAGTTTCTCTCGGAAAATGTTCTCGAGGAACCTATCCTAGAAGTTTTTCCATGCTAGTACCTCATGCCTGCAAGCCTGAAACTTCTTATCCAACCATTGCTTTGCTGGTACTTGCATCATGTACTTATCTATCTTGAACATCCACCCTACAGTCATCTTGAGTTGCTCAAAGATCATTTTCATGCTCTATATCCAGTTCTCAGCTGCCTGTGGGCACCTCTCCCTGAAAGAGCAGTGGGTGCTGCGACTGGAGCTCCAGCATAAGATATTCCACAGATGGCTCTGTACCCTGCACACCTATGTCAATCCCATGCAGGACACATACCAGATTAGACCGAAGATGCTCATCGAACCACAGTCAAAACACAGCCAAACCCGGCTGTTGTCCTGCTTGCACTGGATCCTGAACTTAATCCTATCTCTAAGCCTATACCTGCGGCTCATGCTCTGCCTGCACCAGATCATGAACCTAATCATTCTCTTGCAGCACTATACCATCTCCCGCCTGATGCTCCATCTGATATGACTAAAGGAACCCCCTATATACCATAAATTTCCAAACAACCCATATATAAATATATTAAAATATATATTCAACACACATAAGGAAATCAGTAAAGAGGAAGCATAAAACAACTACCCTTATTCACCCTATCGCAACCCATCCCCATAACATCATGACTACATGGCCTCATTACCTGCCCTTAACAGAGGAAAGTATCAAAAGTACATCGGGCCATGCCCGTCCTGACAACCAACGTTACCTCAAACCGATGACCGAGTCGCCCAATCCTAATGATCAACATCAGGTCAACCATATTACATGTTAGCTCTCATAATAGCTAGACCCAAATACCCTGCCACATGCAATTCTAAAAATATATAAATCATGGAATAACACATTGCAATAAACAAGAAATTCTATCAGGAATTTCACCTATTCACATCTCAAAAGAATAAAAAGCATAAAAATTGACATTCTTTCAATGGTATTATCCCATCACAATGTATATGTGCAATTATGAAATTGAAATTCCCTAAAATGTACCTATCAAAATCCATGAAACCTTTTCATACTAGTCCAAGGTCCAATTATCCCTTACCGCACTGGGTTAAGGGTTACATATCATAATAAATATCACTACACACCAAGTGATCCACTGAGGTGGAAATCATATAAACTGTAATCTGAGAAAAATAATACAGCAATTCCCACCCATGGAAAGTTCATCCATATCTCATACCTAGGGCTCCAAGCAGCCATGAACAAGCTAGAAACATAGTTCTAGTAACAACCTATCTCCAGTCTACCATATCCCAAAATAGTAAAACCAGCAGAAATAGGAAGAAAAGTCTCAATCTCATTAGTTGCCAGCGAAAACCTGCTACCAAATCCTTGTCAAGAACTCCTCTACTACCACTTTGTTATGACCCGGACATGAACAGCCACCCGGACAGTGATAAACGGGTTGGGTGTTACAACCTTAGGCCCACCACCTTGAATTCCAAAGTCTGACAACTAGCCGTGAGGGCCTTATAGGTATTCTGTGGAGGCTATACCATCTCAGAGGATAATAATGGTACTAGTCTGAGTATAAAAATAAAGACGCAGCGGAATAAATGACTCAGATGACATGAACCAGACCCACAATGTGGAAGCACATTCAATGTCAATAAACAACGAAAGAAATAAATATAAACCTCAGCAGCTAAAAGTAAACAAAACCACATGCTAATAACTTGTAACTCCTATTTAGCAACAAACATACATCCAAAGTATGTCTTACATATCCATATATAATGGCACCAATGGCTAACAAACTGTAGCTATAAAACATGTAAGCATGCTGATAGAAGAAAGAAAGCAAAACAAAGTAAACTCTAGCTAGGAAATACCGCAAGGTCCATACTATATCCATGTAATAGCTAATGCAGTCCAGATCCTGAAGCTGATCTCTTTCATGCATGTAAATTCATAAAGAATTCACGCATCACGAAGGGCCCATACAGGGTGTGAGATGAATCTCAGTAGAATACCAGCCAATGGTGTGTACCAAATTTAAGTGTTTAATAAGGCATGTAGTTATGAGGAAACTAGTAAACAATTTGATGCATAAATAAACAAGATCTCCATTAGTTCTCAACAGCCATCATGGTGTGTCACATGCTTCAGCCAACGCCGAAATCATTTTCATGTAGCTCGGCACCATGTCCCCCCTGACACTGCGTGTCTCAAGTACCGACATCCAAAAGGCATGCCCAATATGTAGTAACTCAGAGGTACAATGATGTCTGTCCTCAAATAAGCAATCGTAGGGATAAAGATGTTTTCCGTCAAATAAAGTAACCAGAGGGACAATGATACCTTCCCTAAAATAACATAACCAGAGGGAGAACTATGTCTTCCCTAAAATAATTTAACACGATGGATAGCAATGTATGCCCTCAAATAATTGTGAGCCTCTGTCCCTAACCTGATAGCCTCAACGCTATCACCTAAATGATCCTAACCTTCCACGTGGCATCATGTGGCAAGCACCCCAAACTAATATTACCTAGACAAAAACTAAGGGGGTCCTCTACCCACACGAGTGGTCAAAACCACCTCATCACGAAGTCTCTCTACGTGTACACAACTAAAAGTTCTGGGTGAGCGGTAATCACCAAAATAGTACCCAAGCCCCAACACGTCTAACACCTCATGTCCATGTGACCATGCTACTCAAGTCTGATGACCTCGCCATCCATGTAACTCGGGCCATGCCTAACTTGACAGTCATCTTGCCTCACGCCGATGTCCATGATGCCCAATCCTGTGGTCAAAACAACCCAATATAACTCGATCCAAACCCAACCTATGATCAGCATTACTAAACAATACCACGGCCATCTCGAGCATAGCATGAAGGTTCCAACATATGAAATATCACACATCACACATATATATACAATAAAAATAAAAACATTAAGAAGACAAAACAAACTAAACAACCGCATCACACTAACTATGTGTGGTCCCAAACCAGTACCAATGTCATGGAAGCCTCTAAAAAACAAATCATGACTTAACCAATAACTCAGCAGTTTAACCAAGTAAAAAAACGCATTCCATTTTGGAACCACTAGCCAAAATGCCCCAAATGAGCAATAAACCCTCACTCGACCCCGCTCCAGGAAAATAAGACAAACTAAATTCCCAAAGGAATCCCGTATGTCTAATAAATAATTGAATATACAATATAAGATAAAATAGTGTCTCTCTCAAAATAAACAAATACACGTATTATACCACGCCACCCAAAGGACTTTGAAAGAACAAAAGACGGTATGCACCACCTACGTGAGACTCATAGACGTATGCACGTTCAATATCGAGCTCCAATTCGAATCTGATCATCGTAGATCTACATTTCCGTAAAATCCGGATAATTCTACTCAGAATAAAATTGAGGTGTGTGAGGAAAACGAACAAGAATAGAACAGGGTGAACGGGTTTAGCCTTGCTGTTCCGATCCCGCAGCCACTAATGGATTGAGGAATGGATGACAGATGATGAATCTCGGTGAAGAAACATTTTCGGCCTTCTAGAGCATCATGGTCTGAAAAAGGGGAAGAAAGAGGTATTTTCTAGAATAAGGCGTGACACCCATTCATTTAAGAGAATAAAAATAAAAGTACACGACATGTATTAAGGAATACGCACAGTGTAGTAGCCTTTTCCATACTTTGACTTAAGTGAAGGTAGCTAGATGTCTTGGACACTCCACATGGGTTGACACACAACTTGAACTCAGCAGGTACACAGAAAGGAGGATAAATGGTGTGTCGAGAAACACTGCACACCGTGTAGTAGAAAATTTCTAGACGGTCATAACACGACATGTACATGGTGACCACATGACCAGTACTTGCCCAACCCCTACACGGAGTGCACTTTAGAGTACATGGTGTGTAGTCTGGAAATATCCAGAACTTTCCAGATTTTCCCAATTTTCTCATAATCAAGTCAAAAATTCAACCAGGGTCAGGATTTTGACCCGTTATAAAAACCCATGTTATTACAATTTATAACATTATGAACATGTAATAGTGTTCCTGCATAACATTATGAACACATAATATGGTCCACCGACAACATTTTGAACATGTAATCAGGTTCACACAAAATATTGTGGACATGAAACCAAGTCCATGTATAACATTGTGAATATTTAATCAGGTTCACACATAACATTTATACTGAAGAGTCATCCATCATTACCCAATGGATTGGAGGGATATATAGGCCCCAACCATCACATAATTACAGTCAAACATACATGTTCCACAAGATAATAAATCATTCATAATATCATGTCATATAAAAAAAGATCATATCACAAAATATGGAAAATATATATTTATATTATCCTATAATAAACCATGAAAGGAAGCAGGTTTCATAATAATTTATCATGGTATCACTCGTTAAAGAAAAATTGTTTCCATAATCATATAACCATTGGAAGAGGAACACGCTTCACAATCATATAAGATGTGGAAGTGGAACATAATTCATTGATATGTAACCCACGAAATAGAAATAGGTTTTCATAAACATCATTCTATGAAACCCTAAATCATTAAAATAAATAATATGAATAGAGACTTAGGATAGTTTTCTAGAAATACATGATCAACAGTAATGAATATTTTATATGTTGGGATATAATTTTTAAATTTCTTTTAAAGCATCACTTGAATAAAATATCCAATCTTCTTTAAAAATGATCTTTAAAACCAAAAAACCATTTGAAAACCATTTTATTCAATGCAAACATGAAGTCTAATAATGAAAGATTTGAAAACATTTTAGAAAAATTTTCTTTTATAAAATATAATGAGAGATTGATAATATTTTTAGGACCGTTTTCCATGAAAACATAAAAAAGGACCTTGAAAACGTTTTGAAAAAACATTCCCTGAAAATACGTTGAAAACTTATAAATAACGATTGAAATAATTTTAAAAATAATTTTACATGTACGATTATAAATGAACCTTGAAAAAAACTTAAAAAAAAATTCCTTGAAAACATATAAAATAATATTGAATACATTTTTCCTTGGAAACTTATAAAATAATCATAAAAATTTGAAAACCAGTTTCCTTGAAAAATATAAAATTAGCTTTAAAACATTTTGAAAACCATTTCTTTGAAAATTTATTTTTTAAAAAATCCTTAAAAAATAACCTTCTTATCATGAAAATAAATCTTCAAATAATTGATGACCAGTAAATCCATACATGTTGTATGAGCCAAAAAGATTATTTTTTTTCCACGGTAAAAAGGTTAGAAAAATTACTCGTTGGAAAAGAGATAGGAAGATTATTTTAAAAAATTTCATAAATTAAAAAGTGTAAGAATATAACACCCTATTAATTTTAAAATATATTTAATTTAGAATGAATTAAACACGGAGTCCCTACAAAACAACACATTTTATAATCTAACCCTTAAAAACAACTTTTCCTCTTCTATGTTTTGATTTTCAAAAAACGGTCATCTGGTGTTGTGATTAGTAAGTCATTTAGAGTTTGATAGAACAAACTTGATTTTTTTTGAATAGTAACATACCTCTAGAAATAGTAATATGTCCCTTATTAATAGTATAAAATAATATTATTTTATTTTCTTAAGGTAATAATAGATGTTATCTTAATTAATTTCTCAATGTGATATAAAACTAAATATACCTTTAACATTGTTATTTTTAAAATTTACTATGATTTTATTTAAAAATTAAATTAATAAATTTTTGAATTTCTTTTTCAAGATGGAGTTAATTTTTTAATTCTACACATCAAGAAATGGTTAGGGTGAATTTTTGGGATTTTTCTGAAATTCTTGAATATTTGATGAATAGTGAAATACGGTAAAATACCGTATATACAAATTATCATTATAATACACTATTTATGACATTATAAGTTAAATGATACCACATGGTTCGAACTCACATGTCATTATTACTATTATGGGGGACATTAACTTTTATTATTCATAGTATTGAGCCAAAATATTATAATAATGACTAAAATAATGAAAAATACATCCTCTCCTCCACTATAAATACCACCCTCATTCCCCTCTTCCCCCACACCTCTCAAGACTTTAGACTTACCTATGTTCATCCCAATACTCCTTCCAAGTCACTTCCCTAGGTCCTAGAGCTATTGGTCTCACCAAAAGGCCAAAACCAAAGGCCTTAAAAAGGATCTCAAGGATAAGAGCTCAAGAGGTAAACATTCTCTTTAGTTTTCTTTGTTTTCTTTCATTTTATTTTATTCTTTTTAAATTTAATTTGGATTATTTTGGGATATGTAATTCCATATCTCCCTTAATTCCCATATTATTTAATTTTTATTACATACCCTCTTTCTCTCATCAAACTATTTTATGATATTTTAAGTGACGTCGTTAGGCTCGTGAATTTTTATTAGAGATTTATGATTTTTTTTCATCTAGTTTGAGTTATTTTATAATACTTTCCTCAAATCACCTCATCCAAATTCTATGATAATTCCCATACCTTACATGAACTAGAATTTTATTATTTTAATGTAATATTTCATCATCATCTATCTTTCCCCGTCCTTTTATACTATAAATGTAAACACTGTCCGAGATGTGTTAAATTATCACACTCAAGGAAGACTTGTTCTCAATTTACAATACTATCCTAAAGAATGGTCATGAAACCTTTTTAGTGGTTTAACCAGATATTAATAAATTCATTTTACCTTATTTAATATTTTTTAATCATAACACACTCATAATACAAAATAATAATACAAAACTGGTTCATTATGCACAAAATGGGAAAAGTCAATCCAAGCATTTATCAATAACTTTTTACTAATGAATCATCCTCAAGTATATAACCCAAAAATCATTATAAGAAAATTTATATCTCATTATTGTCACAAATAATATATATTAATAATTCTGGATGTTTAACCACATTTCAAATGAACCTCCATTCATGAATACAAGTAAACAGATCATGAAAACCTAGGGAGAAAATGATTCCAAAACAATAAAATTGAATCTCATAAAGCCCATCAAAAAGGTCATGAATGAACCAAATAAAGTTATACAATATCAATTAAAAATTTAGGAGGTTATGGATGTATTAGTTAATGAAGATAAATTTTATTATCCAGGTCGTTAAGAACAATCAAGAACGCCTTTGAACTTAAGGTAAGGGATATCTTCACTCAATTTCCATTTTTGAGTTAAACATCAATGTCATTGGATTTTTATTTTACCAAAATATGTGTGAATGAAATTTGATTGTTTATTATTTATATCCACTTTTATTGTGTGGTTTTATGTTTTTCATGCTTAATTATGTCATTTATTTTTCCTCAATCTAATTTTACGTTCTTGGTAAGGGTTTTCCCACCCAAACCTCCTTTTCCATTCAGGTAACTTTTATTGTATAATTACCTCAATAAAATTCTTTTATATTATTATTTAATCCTCATAAAATATGTGTGAGTGTTCTATATATTTTTAAAAATAAGAACCCTTCCTTATTTTTTGGATAGTTACACATTTTGAAAGGAAATTTCAAAATTATTTCCGAAATACATACCCACTTCAAGGGAGTTTCTCAAATTCTTACCTATTTTCAAGGGCATTATATAATCTGTTTTTGGAAACCATAATCTTTATAAAATCACTCATTTTAATATAAAAAATACTATGAAACTTGACTTCTGGTTTTATACAAATATTTATCCAAAATAACTCTTCTTTTCAAAGTAAAAGGTGTATTGATCTCAAGAATTACTCGAAGATTTTATAAGAGTGTCTTAATCTTTTTCAACACTCTTGTTGATTCTTATGTATTATTGGGATTAATATTTCATGGTATCATATACCATATTTAATTTAACTATTTATGATTATTTTTTCTATGGATGTGATATCTTAAAACCATTCATCAATTTACTCTGAATGGTTAGTGTTTATGCTTAATATTTGGTGAACGTTATAGATATTTAATATATTAGTTTCATTTTTTATATTAATCCCTATTTATATAAAAAATTCATTGGAATTAGTAAGTTTCGAGTGGGGCTACTTATAGCCCCTCGGTGCATCAGTAGGTCTAATGAGAAAACTATGGTATTGGCACAAGGCCTTGACAAAATGATTATTTATGGTCTTGGAATGAGGCCTTGACGGTATGGGTAGAATTTCCTGAATTATGAATTCTGTCCTTAGGAAAATAGTATTCATGGTTCATGTGGTTATTTGACTATTAGAATACCCATGATTATGTTTTATTATGGAATTACTTACTTAAATCTTATTCATCCCATAATGTATTCATGTTTTGGTTAAAGGAATATGTTTTTAGTTATTCAACTTACATAATGATTATATATCATCTAACACTTTTCTTACCCTTAATAAGATTTTGAGTTCACCCCTTTCTTATGTTTCAGTTTCTCAGGACACAAAGATGTTTTTTATGAATGACCTGCAGGGATAAACATTTTTTTTGGATGTTCTCACCAAAACTTTTATGTTTTTTTCCTTTCAATTTGTAATGTTAATATTATGTATGTATGTGGTTTTCGAAACCTACTAAACTACTCAGTCATTCATGATTTTATTACATGTAATCATTCCAATGTATTAAAATAATGCACAAGATCTGAGCTTCTAGGTTCGGGGAATTACCGTTGGAATCAGAAAAAGTTTAGTAGAAACCTTGGGAACTAGATTTAGAAAACGTAGATTAGGGAACAAATCCCTAAGATAGTATTTGAGGGTAAAAAAAATAATAACATCCTATAATTTTGGTAATGAATATATTATGTGGATATTTCTTGAAAATATACCCCTATATGGATACAAACAAGTAGTGGTGCCTCTGGCACAAATGTACCTAGGAGTAAAAACTCTGACAAAGAGATTCAGTCATGACCTGGGGTATCATGGTACACGACAATGAGCCTTTCTTCACTATTGGTTTGACAATCATGGGGGATAATCTTAGGATAATAGTGTAGGGTCCTAAAAAATCCACAAAGGAAATTTTACCCAAATCCCCCAAAAGAATTGGGGAAAATAATCAATGAAGAGACACAAAAAGGACTGGTCCGCGAACCGGTCCATGGAAGCGCAATGTGGCCAGGCACCGCGAGGCACCACCACCTCAAACCATTTCCATTTGCGAAATAGAGGTGAAGAGCCTCCGCGGTCGCGAGGCAGGATGAGCGCCAGTCCGGTTCACCATCACGAACCGCCCCAACTGCGGACTGCGTCGACCGGTTCAAGCCGCACCCTCTGTGGTTCAAGGAATAGAGGCGGAAACCTCCGCAGTTGTGGAGCACTCCCTGAGTTCGCCTCACGGAGGGGGGAGCGTTCAATACCCACCACGAATCGCGGATTGACCATGTCATCTGTGAACCAGGTATTTGGTTATAGGCCTCCGCAAAAGGTGTCGCGTGGCCGCAGATACATTCTGGTCCCCACTCTATAAAAGGAGACTAATGGGGAAAGAAGGAGGGACCAGAGAACTGGAATCAAATTTGGATGAATTGGAGATTCGGAAAGAGATTGGTTAAAGGAAGGCTTCAGATTTCACAGACAGCGAAATTCCCATCCACAAACCACAATAGGTATATGAATTAAAAAGGAATTAGAAAACACATAATAATTTGGTGAACCACGAACCTAAAATAACAATAAAAGGAGATCCACGAACCATACCCCCTCTGCAGATGACTTCCCCGCAGACCAGGGAGTTTATGCCACTTTTCCCATCCATCGTACCGCAGAGCACCCTCCTCCGCTGGCGAATCCATGACTAACGAGCCTCTGATCGGCACCGCCCTTGGCCTCCATTTCCCACCTAGAAGCCTCCGCAAACCACCCTGGTCCACGGATTGAACCCGCAGCCGCGAAACACCCTGGTTCGTGGATTAAACCCGAAGATGCGAACCAGCTTGGTTCGCGGGATGCCAATCAATCCGCAGACCACCCTGGTTCACGGACAGATTCTCCAGCCACGTTGCACTTCCCCATGTGAAGGCTGCCACCACCCATACCTCTCGGTGGCTCTCCAAATACTTCAGTGTTATCATTTCCAGAGTCAGGTAATATCCTTCCGATCCTGCCAGGTCCTCTATGACACCCTCATTGGCCTATTCATCAGCCTCGAGCCGAGGCCTCCGCCAGAGCCAACAAATCCATGTGGTATAACATTCAGGCATACCAGCGCACCATTTCGAGTTCACATACCCACGGTAAATATGGGAAAAGGGGTTTCCCCAACCATTGAGCAGATTACCAAAGCATTCCGGGGTTCACATTCCCACGGTAATGTGGATTCTGAGCTCGGGAATCCCCTTTTTCCCTTCCACTTGTTGAGGGTTCCTCAAAGATGGTAAAATAGCCATCAGAAGGAAGCCCTCGTGCACTTAAAGAGAGGAGATAGGCACAAGAGCACCCCCTTTCCCTCTCCCGTCGGGCTTTGTCACCTCGGGCATCTATCTTGGAGTAATCCCTGACCTTCTAGGCCTCCTCAGAGTGTAATCCCCAATTCATCACCCTGGACCGCCTTCATGCATAAGCCCCACTCCTCTTCTCATGGACACACCTTTCGCGACGTGATCTTATGGTCCCTGCTGCCTCTTGTTTCTCACACCGAGCATGACTCCCATGAGCTTAGAGTAAGCATCGACCATGACATCTTACTATGGTCCTCCTCAGGGTGTAATCCCTAATCCATCATTCTGGGCTGCCCCAGAGCCAAATCCCCAAGCCAATCCGAACTATGTGGACTTTGATCCATGCCAAAGCATGGTACGTAGGAAGCCTCCACGAGGTTCAAGCCCACCACTCGGTCATTTCTTCACGTCGATTTCCACCATTGTCCAACATGACGTTATACTTTATATGCGAACTATGTGGACTTTGATCCACGCTAAAGCATGGTACATAGGAATCCTCCCTGAGGTCCATGCCCAACAGCCGGTCAATCTGATCATCTCCACATCGGTTCACCACACCACTCATAGTGCTTTCTCAAGCGAGTTCCAACCCTTTGGGTTTATTAATACAACAAGGGATGGTAAACCTCGCGCATAAATGATTTTGAACCCCTATTTCAATTTGACTGTTTCCCACCAAGGTTAAATCCATGGATACTATGTTTTGATATAAACCAAAGATTCGCGAACATATGAATACGTCTTAAATCTATAAGAGAGTCCCGGAACAATCAATAATTCCCCCCAAAAAGGGTGCAATGAGCCCGACTTCCCATACTCTTAACCAATGTGAGTTCTTAAGAGTCGCTGGTCAGACCATCCGGCGAATTCCTGCCTTTGGAAAGCAGGCCCATCAATCATTGGATATGGAGCCGTTGGGCGTTTCGAGGATGAAAAAAAGAACGAAACAAAAAATGGTGAACCTGATGTGAATCTTTAACCAAACATGACGGATTCAACTTAATCCCACCCTGTACCCCCTATTCTCTAAAGGAGGGCCAAGCATGGTCATTAATTACGCATGGGATTGTGAGATGCTACTTTGATGTGTTTTCTGCTTTTATTTTCTAAAATGTTTCACAGGAACTACTTTCAGAACTCCCTTTGATCCAATGGCATCGCAAAGGAAATCATGAGTGCGCACTTCCAACGATGCAAGGATGATACTTCCTCAACAATAGTGGACCCCGTCACCCACCCAGCATCTTCAATGCTGGGTTTCGGACACGCTCATCTGAGAGTACCACGCGAATGGTACTCTCTAAATGGTGGAGGCGGCCATGCATGCCCTCCAATCCGTCAAGATTCGCCGGTCACCTGCCCAGCAGCGACTACAAAGGCAGATCCAGACATCCCCTCTCACTGTCTCCAACCGTTTCATGAGACTATCCCTAGAATGAGAAAATGCGTACCTCACTTATCTTAAAAATGTGGATGAGCTCAACGTAGAGGACTTCATCCCTTTTGAACATGGTTTCCTCTCTAAGGCCCCCGCCGGAAGGCGTCATCGCGGTCACGCCAGGACTCAACATCCTCACATCGAGGAGGATGTTTCCCCAAGGATTTAGGCCCCCACTCCCTGAGCTCCGGCCCCTCGGACAACCTGATGAGGGTGGAAGACGTACAATCGGGGAACGGTCATCACCCTGGTCCCTAAGGAGGAGCTCCACTGCTCAGCCACGGAGATGTACCACGAACAGGAACCTACACCTATTTGATCCTCCCAATACCGCCATCCAGACATGGCGACATCATACGAGCTGGTGCGCATCCCCGCCGAGCTCCATCAAGCCTGTCGCTCATGCAGGACGACACTTACCAGGCAGGCACCTCTCCCTGCCCAAGGTCGTGAAGCCGACCAGCATGATATGGTGGTGACTCGGCACCTGCAGGACTAGATCCTTGCAGTTTCTTCAGATTCCCGCCATCCTGATATGGTGGCAATCAACAAATCTCGCCACCTAGATGTGGTGGAAAATAATAGGCGGGCACGTCTCCCCACCAACAAAGGAACCTGATTCGATACGGGGGGAAACCAATATATGATGGGCCAGCTCCCTGTGGATGTAAGTAAATTCCTCCACCCAACGTGGCAATAAGTGGAGAGAGAAACCGGCATATCCCGGTACAGGGGTAGATTCGTTCACCTTCCCCGATACAGTAGAATTGTTAGTACCCACTGATCACTAGAGGACCGAAGTAGGATAATCCTACTCCGATACCAGAATGGGACTTCATACCCGTTCCAGCCAAAGATGTCTCTCTACATATCCTGGAAATAATGGAGGAGCAGGTATCGATCCCAGATCATAGCTTGCAGACTTGCCAACATGTAATTGTATCAGCGACAACAGCAAGGACTCGGGCCCGTGAGCCCATCTCCCCAATTGAGGCGACTCATCTAAGAGATGAGATAGCCGCCTCGGAGCAGATCTGCATCCCTGCTTCTGCCCAAGAGGGTTGCCGGCTATATTCCATGAAACAAGGGCAACCAGATCGAGCAGCTTCACTCTTCCCAACTGAGGGACACCCATCCATCATGGTGGATGCTCTAGAGCAGGCATATATCCCTGATAAAATTCAAGATGTTTGTCGGAAACCCTCCATGTGACTAGAAGATCGAGCAGCAAGAAGTTCTTCCACTTGCTGCAGTCGGCCCTGAAGGTCCTCCCCAGGGTATACACTGCAATCACTCTTCATACAGTGGGACCACATATTTTGATGGTAGTCCTCGCTATCATAGTCTCAACTATGGAGGCCTCCCTGTAGTGATGTCTCATTACGACAAGAAGGCCCTCCCCTTGTCAAGCCCTTCCCCGAAGGTCCTCTCCAGGGGTTACGCTACAATGAAACTCCACACAGCTAGGCATTATGTAACAGTGGTAGTCCTCGCCACCCTGATAATGGAGGTCATCCCCGTAGAGATGTCAAGCAACGAGAAGGCCCTCCTCCCATTGTGGTACATTCTCGAGCCCCTCCCCAGGATGTATCCCGCAGATATTCTCCCTACGGCAGCAGTAGTGGTAGTCCTCGCCATTGTCGCAGCTGTGATGGCAGTCCTCACCATTTCCACAGTTGTGATGGTAGTCCTCGCCACCACGATCGCCATTGCGAAGGTCCTCCACGCAATGGCCCCAAGCAACAAGAAGGTCCTCCGCTTGTCATGGCATGTCCTGAAGGTCCTCCCCAGGATGCGCATCGAATTTCAAGCTGTGATGGTCATCCTCACCATGATGCAGTTTTTGCGAAGGTCCTCCCTGTAACGACGGTATGTAGCCAGAAGATCCTCCCCTTGCTGTGACACGCCCTTGAGGTCCTCCCCATGGTGTACACTACAAAAGTCCTCTATGCAGTGAAGAATCAAGAATTAATGGTATTCCTCGCCATTACGGACACCATTGCGGAGGTCATACCTACGATGCCATATTATATCTACAGGAAGGCCCTCCCCCTGCCTAAGAAAGCATCGAAAAGCCCTCGTATTCTGAGGCACTCAGAAGGACGAGATCGAGAATGTCGGATTCCCATCTTGTTGCTAGTGACGCCATTCTTCGATCAGGAGCTGTTCTAGGTCCACGTTCATCTTATGAGCCACCTAGGAATCTCCCACAAGACAATTCGATACCTACCGGTCCCACTGCCAGTGAGAGCCTTAGTTGGGCTGACTAGGTAGAGGAATCACCTGTGGGGGAGTATGCCAATATGTTGCACCTGAGGAAACGACTGGCCAGGAATGATATACCAGTTATGTTTTGGCCCAAGACCACCTCTCAGTACGACATACCCTTTGAGTTGTCGGAAGAATGCATGCACGACATCCGCCATAATATATGGACGACCCTCTGCCGGTGGAACTCAAGCTTCCTGCCCTATGACGGGTACGTAGACCACGTCAAAACTATAGGGGACCTCCTGTGTCACATTGACCTGGAGGCCCATTACTCGACGCAACAACAATTCCCCGAGAGGTGTAAAGGGAATATGGAGGCAGCTTGCCTCCCGTGCACTGCACGAACTACGCCGCCTCATTCTGAGACGATCAAGTTCGTGGCTACTTCATTGCCGCCATGAACTGCTACATGCTCTGCCTCCTGGAGCCAAGGAAACCTGAAGAAGTCAGCTGCGATGACAGGCCAGATTACCACCCCTACCATTGTATGTCGGGGAACAGTTTCTAAGAATGATTAGTCTTCAAATACCTCCTGCATAGGATGGTAGATTCTGGAAAAGTAGTGTTGGGACCACCCACAACACATGTGGCATGTATCTCTACCACCGACTCCGACAAAGAGGAGGGGTGTAAAAAAGTCACCAGTAAGAAGGGGTAGAAATTTGACAACTGGATGACTTGGAAGACTATCAACTGAGCCCAGGGTAAACTCCGAGCTCAACTACATCAGCCGGTGTTTCCACTAGCAGCCCCTGGAGCGGAAAAGCCAACCACATCGGCCTCACAACCCTCCATAAGCTGGTCATCTGTATGGAGTCAAAGGTGGAAGCAATCACAAGAGGAGCAGTCCGTGATGGGGCCAAAGTTAGTCCTGACCCTGGCGGATTTCATGCCCTCGAATTTGGCACAACGGGCACCGACCCACTAAACGGCACCATCCGAGACAACCGACCAGGTTGACCTGTCAAAGGATGAAGAGCCAATCTTTGGTTATATCAACATCATCAATATAATGGAATCATTCCCTGACAAAGGGTATGATTATGGACTTGAGTTTCCTACATGAGGAGTCGGGAGGAGGAATCTTAGGTGCAAGAGATACCAGGGGAGGCGCAGCTGTGACCAAAACCAACCCTACGGTTGGACGCCGGCCCAGACCGTCAATACCACAGAAACCCATGGGAGAGCCCTTCAGCGGACTCAGCAGGAGAGGGAATGCCCCTCCACCTCCACAAGTAGCCACTCTGGCCCTATTGTTCTGTGATACTTAGCAGATTAGGAGCAAGTTTCTGGTTGCCTAGTGCGCACAAACATACTGTCTAGGCCAAATCCTCAAAACGGGGGAACACCATCGACATCTGTCCTCGTAGTCAGTCCCTCCACACCAAATAATCCAGCTCCCAAAGCAACCTCAGAGACTCTCCCGCCAACAGAGAAGCATCGACCGTTGGGGAAAAAATACGACATCCTTAAGTAGTTGGCTTCAGTACCATCCAAGTTGTCAATCCTGTATGCCCTGAGTATGTCAGCTGACCTTAGGGAGGCTCTTATCGAAGCATTGATTAGCCCCCAAGAATTCCAAGTCGAGGTAGCTGCCTTTTAGATTTACCAGACGGAGACTGGCCTGGCTGAATGCAATGCAGTGATTTCCTTCACTGATTCGGACAAATAATCCATCATGAAAGGATACATCAGACCGCTATATGTGTCCAGCACACTGAAGGGTATTGAGATCTAAAAGGTCTTTATAGACAATGGATCTTAAGTTAACCTCCATCCCCTACGGACACTCTGTAATTTGGGCTACAATGAGGACGATATAATTCCCTCATCAACAAATTTGTTAGGTTACGAAAAGAGTGATCAGAAACCAATGGGGCTGATTATGCTAAAGACCCTTTTTGGTGACCTAGTAGCCTACATGGAATTCTTGGTGGTTCGGCAGAGCACGACATTCAATGCCCTGCTGGGAAGGCCGTGGTTCCATAAGCACATGATCGTTCCTTCATCCTACCACCAGTGTATCAAGTACTTCGTCAATGGACAAAGTGGTACGTTGCACCCCGAAAAGGCCACTTTTGAGCTCTCCGAGTCACATTACATCGATGCTAGGTTCTATGAGAAAAAGAAGAAGAAGCCTCTGATCGACGATGTCGACTGGATCCCCACTCCAAATGTCCTGGAAATGGTCCTCAATGACCCCCTCAAGAATCTTGGTAGAGATTATATCCTACCCATCAACTGTGTTGAGGGTGGGAGTTCAACTCTGGACACACATTCAGATGTCCTCATGACTTCAGTCATGGTGGCCGAGCACGAAAACATGGGAACTTCTACCAACCCTCGATTTGGGGACGAATATTCAAGAAGGGATGCCCATGATGCCTCTCCCTCAAACCCTCGAAGTCTTAGACCAAAAACTCTCTCCTCATCAGATCAAGAAGATGAGGACTTGGGAGAAGAAGAGGGGAAAGATCTCAGAGATGATCCTCCCGCATTTGAGGTGGGTATCTCCACCACTATGGACGAGCTCCGGGAAATAAACCATGGTACCGAAGAAGAACTGAGGCCAAATCTCATTAGCGCGACCATGTCTCCTGAGGAACACGAGGTATATACCTCCTTCATAAGGCAAAATCGGGATGTCATTACATGGAATTACACAGAAATGACAGGACTCAATCCCGAGGTAGCGACGCATCACTTGTGTCTTCTAGAAGACCACCGGGGCTACAAACAGGCTTCTATAAGGACACACCACTCACATGCTGCCAAGATAGAGGCTGAAGTCTATAAACTCATTAAGGAAGGCTTCATCAGGGAGGTCTAGTACCCCATTTGGTTGGCCAACATCGTCTCTATCAAGAAAAAGAATTGGAAAATCCACGTCTACATTTACTTCAGAGACCTTTATTGGCATTGTCCGAAAGATGAATTCCCGGTTCCAATCATCGAGTTTTTAATTGATGCAACGACGAGGTATGAGGCTCTATCATTCATGGAAGGATATTCTGGATATAATCAAATCAGGATGGCCTGAGAAAACGAAGATGCCACTTCCTTTAGATCCCCTTTTATGGTATTCTATTATAGGGTTATTCCCTTTGGTCTCAAGAATGATGGCACCACATATCAGCATGCCATGTATCGGATCTTTAAGCAGTTCATGGGAAAATTCGTTGAATGTTACGTGGATGGCCAAGTAGTTAAGTCCAAACAACATTTGGATCACCTGTCAGACCTTGATACCATCTTCAACAAGCTCCTAAAGCATAGCTTTAAGATGAAACCCTTGAAGTGTGCCTTTGGGGTTACCTCATAGAAATTCATTGGCTTCGTCGTATGCCATCGCGACATCGAAGTCGACCCAGAGAAGACGAAGGCTATCCTAAGCCTGCCACCCCCTCGAAATATCACTGATCTGAGGGGATTCTAAGGACACCTAGCCTATATTAGGCAGTTCATAGCCATCCTGGCTGGAAAATGTTTTCCCTTCACCAGGTTAATGAAGAAGGGGGTCATGTACTAATGGATGGATGACTGTCAGGAGGCATTCGACAACTTGAAGAAGTACCTCTTAAGCCCACCGGTTCTCATTCCCCCAGTCGAAGTAAGTCCTCTCATTCTATTTGTGACTACCCTAGAATAGTCAATGGGAGGCTTCCTTGCATAGAAGAATGATGTGGGTAGCAAAAATAGTCTCTATTACCTCAGTCAAACCATGATTGATGTTGAGACTCGATACTCAAATATCGAGAAGAGATGTCTGGCCTTAGTCTTCGTAGTTCAAAAACTGCGACATTATCTGCAGCATCATGAGGTCTATTTCATCTCGCGGAGTAACCTGCTCAAATACATCCTCACTCGCCCGATGCTAACCGGATGTGTATCCTGATGGGCGGTCATCCTGTAACAGTTCGAAATCTGGTTCAAGCCTCAAAAATCCATCAAGGGCCAGGCATTAGAAGACATTCTAGCAGAGCACCCTTCAACATGGACCACTGCACCGGACGCTGAACTACATGATGAAGATATCTTCTCGGTTCAAGAAGAGTTCCCAGCATGGGAAATGTACTTTAACGACGCGTCTTGAAGCCCCACTGGGAAGAGGATGGAGGATCCCAGATTCAACAAAGTGGGTCTGGGGATAATACTCGTGTCCCCAGAAAAGGCAGTTTTTCCGTATTTCTTCCTCCTGTGAGAGGGATGTACAAATAATGAAGTGTAATATCAATCCCTCTATGCAGGCCTGCAGCTCGCACTCCAGTCGCATGTACAACACCTTAAGGTAAAAGGTGACTCAGAGCTGGTAATCAAGCAAGTCAACAGTGATTATGCTATTAAAAAGGAGGAGATGATACCCTTGTTTGACCATGTCTGAGGGTTAATGGACGAGTTCTCCATAGATCAAACATTGACTTATATTCCCCGGTCCCAGAATGCTCATGATGATGCATTAGCCAACGCGGCCATAGCCCTAGCCGACCCAGATCGGGATGAAACAGTTATCAGTATTGCTCACCATTGAATGGAATTGCCATTTTTTCAAGCTAAGATGGAAGAGATCCAAGAAGACAGTCCTGTACCCAAGCCATATGCTCCTACTACCGGCTGGATAACCCCCATCATGAAATACCTTCAACGGAGAGACCTTCTATTAGAAAGGGCTAAACGAGAGCAAATATGGAGAAGGGCAATCAATTTTGTCCTATATGGCGGCACATGTCAGCAAGTGGTCCTCTACAAACGAGGCCTCAATGGACTGCTCCTCAGATGCATTGACGTAGAAGAAACCAATGTCTTCATGACTGAGGTACATGCAGAAGCATGTGGAGCACATCAACCATGTACCAAGCTCTCCCATCAGGTTCAAAGGCTTGGGTACTACTGGCCCAAAGAGGCACGAGACTGCGAGTGTTTTATAGAAAAATTCCACTCATTCTAGATTCATGCCAACTTCATACACTATCCCCCGGAGTTACTTCATCAAGCTAAGTACTCCTGGCCATTTGCCATCTGGGCAATGGACGTTGTGGGACCATATCCTCCCGCCACAACCAAACAGCTGAATTATATCCTCATGGCAACCAACTTCTTTTCCAAATGGGCAGAAGCCATACCCCTCAAGGAAGTCGGGGAAAGAAATGTTGTCAGCATTGTAAAGACTAATATCATCACCAGATTTTGTGTCCCTCATACTATACTGATGGACAAAGACACCAATTTCTGCTCTACTGAGTTGGAAAAGCTATACCACGAGTATGATATCAAGGCTAACCACTCATCCCACTACCATGTAGCAGCCAGAGGATAGATAGAAGTTTTAAAAAATACCATGTCCAACATTTTCCAGAAAATGGTGGACAAAGACAAGATGTCATGGCCTGATAAACTCCTCTATGCATTGTGGTCTTATCGAACCACAGTCTGCACCTCTACTCTGTCTACCCTGTACTCATTGGTGTACGACACGAAGGCGGTCCTACCCATTGAACTCCAACTTCCCTCACGATGTTTTTCCATCTATGATTGATTATCTAATGATGAGTAGTAAAAAAAAGAAGCTAGGTGAATTGGAACAGCTAGACGAGAAGCAGCTGGACACTCTGCACCACCTGGAAGTGTACCAAAACAAGATTGCACGAGCCTTCAACAAAAAGGTCTGCCTCCGGTCCTTCTTGGAAGGAGAATTAGTGCTGGTCCTCCGAACCCCAATGATACCTGGAAAGAAGCCTCCAAAGCTGGAGCCCAAGTGGGAAGAACCATATGTTGTACACAAGGTCTACTCCAATGGAGCATATACCATGATCTCCATGGACGAACAATTTACAACCGCTCCTACGAATGCAAGATTCTTAAATAAGTATTTCACATAGAAATTGTCTGCTTATCGTCCGGACCACATTAAATTAAACTATATGGCCATCTTCCTGACCACATGACGTTAAACTGTATAGCCCACATCCTCACTGCATGACATTAAACTGCATGGAGTTCGTCCTAACCACATGACGTTAAACTGTATGGCCCACATCCTCACTGAATGACATTAAACTACATAGAGTTCGTCCGTACCACATGATGTTAAATTGTATAGCCCACGTCCTCACCGCATGATGTGAAACTTTATGGAGTTCGTCCTTATCGCATGACATTAAACTTCATGGACATGGTGAATTTAAAACACCCTCTTCCCCTGTGTACGGATCAGGCCTGCACAGGGTGTATTGGATTCCCTAAAACTACATGAGGCTTGATTCCTGCCCTTACAGGATACGTAGTGACGCCATAATTCCACACCCTGGCCCAGCAACCTAAAAAAAAGTGAAAAAAACCCTCCCCCCGTGTATGATCTAGACCTGAACGGGGTGTGCTCATCATCCTAACCACATGACATTAAAATGTATGGACTCCGTACTCACCGCATGACGTTAAACTGCACAGATTCCCGAGAACTACGTATGGATTGGTTCATAAACTCGTAGGATACGTAGCGATGCCAAGATCCCCAGTCCTGGCCCAGCCCCTTAATAAAATGCCCTTTCCCCCTATGTGCGAACCAGACTGACACGAGGTGTACTCATCCTTATCGCACGACGTTAAACTGCATGGACAATGATGTTAAAAATTCCCCTTTCCCCATGTACGGACCAAACCTACACGGGGTGTATATCTTTGTCCTTACCGCATGACGTTAAACTGCACATAAGTTCTCCCCACTGCATGACGTTAAACTGCACAGACCCCCATTTTATTTCTCATCGGGTTACCTTCATCCTTACCACATGATGTTAAACTGCATGGAGTTTTTTCTCACAGCATGATGTTAAACTGCACGGACTTCGTCGCGACCCACCCAGGACACATGGCAATACGAGATGGAGATACTCCTTGCACATTTGGATACATCCTTTCCATACATCAGACTCCACGAACCGGATAATTATGGACCATCATAACCACTCATGGCCATCAGAGGTGGACAGTTATCGACTCGTGGACACCTTTGTATGACTATACATACCATGCCCTCAGCGGCTCTGTATATTGATATCTCCTAGACCATCTACCAAAGGCAAGATTTCCACAGGAAACACTCTTCCTAGCTCCGTATGCTTACCGGCCTCAGATCCCCCATACCATAACTCCTGATCTAGGAATTTATGGAAAAGTGGTTCAAAAGTTCATTCCCCTTTTCACATCCAGATGTTGCTAGGGTATCCTTAACGGCTAGCCTATGTGTCTGTCAGGGGTTCACATAGTGACCTACATCAACAAACATCATGCCAGGACTATGCTACGTTGACTCAACATACAATTGTGGTGAAGAAGATTCTTGTATACCCGAACACCATTATCCCCACATGTTGAACTCTGCACTGTGAGCAATCGCGGATTTTTATAATCATTCATGGCCATCGTATGTGGAATTTTATCAACCCAGGGACACCTTTGTATGACCATTCATACCATGACCTTAGGACCTATGCATAATTATAGCCCCTGGATCATCCATCAAAGTCATGATTTACTCGGGCATTACTCCTCCTAGCTTCGTACGCCTACCAGCCTCAAAGCCCCCACACCATACCTCATTATCTAAGAAAGCTCAAAGTTTCAGTTTACGACCTTCATCCCCCACCCTGTTCTATGTATATCAGAACATGTTGACTCAGTTATCCTTTGAGTGAATGTAGAAATAGTCACCCAATGGTCCTAGCTCAATGACCAATAAACTAGGAGTATCTCGTCCTTACCGCATGACGTTAAACTGCATGTAATGAAGGCACACCCCCGTGCAAAAAAAAGTGAAAAGATCAGCATGGGGGGCTCTTTGAAACTCAACAAGTAACCAGGGATGGATATCCCCGACATGTACAGACATTCTCATTCCAAATGACAGACTTCACGGCCAGGATAATTGTGGATCCTCATAACCATTCATTTCCATCGGAAGTGGAAAGTCATCGACCTGTGGACACCTTTGTAACACTATGCATACCATACCCTTAGCATCTCTTCATAATGATAGACCCCAGCTCGTCCATAAAAGGGAATATTTCCACATGAGATGCTCTTCCTAGCCCGTACGCTTATCAGCCTCAGAGCCCCCATATCACCTTTCCTTACCCAAGAAGCCCCTGAACCATGATTTACACCAATCAACCCCCCTTCCACCTCTGAGGCATGTTTAGGTATTCATGCCCAGTTTTATTCTGATAAAGAGAAGCCTTCGAAAAGATTCCCCCCATCCTCGCTGGATGATGTTAAACTGCACAACAACCTTTAAAGATATCCCCATCTTTACCTCATGACGTTAAACTGCACATAATCCGTCCTCACTGCAAGACGTTAAACTGTATAGAAACCATTAAATGATGCCCCTCATCCTTACCACATGACGCTAAACTGCACAGAATATGTCCTAACCACATGACGATAAAATACACGGTCATACTCATCATAGGTTCAATGAGGAACAAAGTCTTTTCTCTGTCCTTCAGTGCATGGGTCAGACCTGCACAAACCACCACCTCACAATCGCATGAGAAAGAATTACTTCACCCATTCTCAGGATGTTTAGTCTAGATATTTCCCACGTATTCAGGTACCATCTCATCATAAACTATACTCTGTACTTTGAAAAAGCCGAACCCTCATAATCCACCACTCGTGGTTCCAAATCTCAACTTCCCTGAAGTTTCATGGCTATCGGAAGTGGATAGTCTTTGACTTAAGGACACCTTTATATGACTATGCATACCATGCCCTCAGCGTCTCTACATATTGATCGCCCCTGGCCCTTATACCAAAGGCATGATTTCCTTAGGCAATGCTTCCCTCCATATTCCTCTTGGCCTCTGAGCCCCCATTTCTATCCTGGGATTCAGAAACCCTCTAAGATACAAATTACCAACCTCTTCCAAAATCTTACCTGAATGCGGTAGAACGTCTTTTATGAGATTACCAAGAACCAGGAGAAGTCGTTCCATTTCATATGATGTCCCATCTGCATGAATTTAAACTGCGTCAAGCCTCAACCATCCCTTACGCTAACTAAATGCGTAGGGAGGTGGTCTCCGAACCACGATCCTGATTAGTACGGATGCTCCCAAAACCCTTTCAGATTTCACAATCCCATTCTGATCTTCCCCTGGTAGTTTTCATAATTTTTCATTCCACCCATCGTGGTTTCCATAAGCCGGACTTCCATGAAGTCCCATGTCCATCAGAAATGGATAAGTCTTTGACTTAAGAACACCTTTGTATGACTATTCATACCGTGCCCTCTGCGGCTATGCATATTGATTTCCCCTGGACCGTCTACCAAAGGAAAGTTTTCTTTAGGCAATGCTCTTTTTACCTCTGTATGCCAGCACGGCTCCCGTGCCCTGATACATGCCCCGCATGCCACTCAAATCCAAACATTTCCCCCACCCATGTGCATTTGAAGGGTATTATGAAATATTTTAATCAGTTGAACCATATTGGGGCCCCCGCCCCACCATATTTGGTCAATGCTGTTCGACATAAAACATCAGTAATAATAGTCTTGTCGGTGGGACTTTATACCGCTCACAGAAGAAAGAGGCACAAAGCCTGTTAGGCCGAAAACCAGAAAATGGCGACCTAAGAAAAAGCCAGGTTATACCCGCTGGGTCCATACCGAATGGGCCCAGGCAAAATCAGGGCATTAAAAGAAGAATAAAACAAAAAGATTGAAGGGTTTTCCTATAAAACCCAAGCAATAGTCAGACTATGCTCGCTGGATCCCATGGTCCAGGAAAAAAATTAAAGCTTGTTCTCATGAGTTATGATTATTTCTGATTCAGTGAATTGTTATTTTCCAACAATTTTTCTAAGTAACAATAAAACTACATAGCAGCAAGTGATTGACAGAGACTGTGTTTTGACCGAACAAAAAAAGGGAGGATGTACACAAGCCAGGCTCTCTCCTTCACACACAAAAAAAGGGTGGGGGGACAGAGGGCTATGTAAAATAGGGGATAAAAAAGTAGCTCTGATAGATATAAAGGAGCCTGACTTTCTCTCCCCACCAGATCTACGACTGCGTGGCGAAGGTCGTTGCAGGATTGTTCCAACACTGCCTACTCCCTGGTTTCAACCTCAGCCACCGGATAGATATGCTCCACTATGGTTTGGAGATCGTTTATCCCTTTTCTGGTAACTTCAAGACGAACAGTCATAGCTGATAGCTGATCCCTCAGCATCACGGCCTGTTCTTCACATGCATGCATCTCGGAGGATAGGATGGATGCCTGATCTCGAGAGATCGCCTCCTATTCTATAATTTGATGGAGCATTGTTGTAGTTTCCTCCAAGGTTCGGGCCCCACAATGAGTGGTCTCAAAGTGAGTAAGCCTACATTTATTAGTGATATCTTTTGTTCGGGCCATGAAAACTTGGAAAGCAAGAGAATGGAACTGCCAATAGTCAAAGCCACCTGACCCCAAACCCAGGAAGAGCTGACGAAGAGCTTCAGTTTTCATTTCCATTTCGGCTAAGGGGGGTTTCAGTGATGATTTCACATATTCGGGGCCAGGCCCACCTACGCACTTCCCAACGGTCTGCCATGGTTCGAGGATCTTTGGTATCCTTGCTGGACGACATGAGAACAATGTCTGGCATGGAAGCCCGTGCGGACGTGTTCTCACTAGGAGTTGACTATAACGCTGGAATGTCTGGAGCCCCTAACCCCGGTTCAGGCATGGGGACCAAGTTGCTAAGCCCAGTATCAACTAGCGGAACCTCTAGGATGGTCTCGTTGGGACCCGACACCACAGGGTCTTCCTCATCCTCACACAAGAAGGATGAAATTTCCTGAACTGCGGCTACCGCAGGGTTGGGAGAGGGAAGTACTATGAGTCGCTTTGATCGACGAGCCATTAGTCGGTCCTCCCTTACAACTGATGAGGAATGTATAGTGGATGTTGTAGCCACAATACCTCATGATTTGGGAACCTGCTAGACAGCCTTCCCTCGGATTCCATCAGGATAGTATGTTACCCAGGTTTTTTCATACTCCATGGAAAGGCCGTCAGCCGTGCCCATTTCAGGCAGGGGAAAACTTGCGTCAGATCCCTCCCACGTCAGCATCAGCCACCACTGACGAAGTATGGCTGGATGTAGTCCTTGAGCTCGAGAAGGGGGAAGGAAATCTTGGACTTGCATGCACCCAAACTGACGAGAAAATTGATACGGGATGTACAACTGGCACAAAGAAACACCGTCGATCCATGTGGACAGAAACACATCCCGCTGGGAGACCATGTAAGAGTGCTCCTCCAGGATCCCCCCACGGTTGTCAACTAAGACGCCAGAAGGGGTGTGGTAGGGAGTGAGGATGAACTGGGAGAAGTCGCACCGGAGCTCCAGGACTTCACTAGAGTTGAAAGACTTTAAGAGAACTCCTGCTATATCCAGTAGGGTAGGCCGAAAGGTAGGAATCAGGATGGCCGTGTTGTGATGATATTCATAACAACAATAGTGATCTGCCACCCAGGCGTACAAAAATTGAAATGGCCTTCTTAGATGGTAGGGTGACCCGCGCACCTGTATGTGGATCAATAGCTCGTAGATACGAGCCATAGTGGGCATGGCTAAATTCACCAAGAGGCCCTATGCTAACTCGACCTCCATCATCAAAGTGCAGGCCCGGACACCTGCGTTAACATCCCAGGAAGGAAATAGACATCCACACAAAAACATAACAAACAGATCAGCCAACCGGAGCATAGGCGACACACCAGGGCGCACCTCGTAACCACATGAAATGTAGTCGCATGCTTCCATAACTGCCTAGTAAGAACCTTGTATGGTTCGTGACTATTGGGAAGGATGAGTCCTGGGATGCTTAATCATCGACATAGGACCATTGGTGTTCAGAAATAACTCTATCCAAGTGCTATAAGGAATAAGCGAGAGGGAACACAAGGCCTAACCCAGTGAAAACTCTACCATGGTTAGAAGATCAATCTCCAATAAAGGCACCTATTCAACGTCCTCCCATTCATCGGGAGAGGGCAAAAATTCGTCATACATATTTCCAGCAATCGGCAGTCCTCCTATCCAGTAGATGTCCCACAGACTAATGTTGAATTCCCCGTGAGCAAGGTGGAAAGTATTAGTACTTGAACACCAGTGGCTGAACAAGTCAGGTAGGATCGAAGATGGAGGGTAAAAAGAAAATTGGGAAGCCCACACTGTGGAGTATAGGTTGACCGCATCCCGTGAATCGGTAGACTCTTGACAATGATGATGGACCTAGAAGCCCAAGCCCAATCATTTGAGAAGAGCCCGTCGGACAGAAGATCCCACCTGGGAACCCACCCCGCAACAGCATACCTTCGAGCAAGGTTGATAATAGAAGGGTAGTCCTTAAGGACAACTTTCTGAGAAAATTCTTGAGTGCACTGATCGCATTGGGTCCAGACAGAGCCCCTCAGAATAAATGCTTCTTTTGGACCAAAATTAGAGATTATCTCCCCAGATTGGGTAAGGTTTTCCTGAATTCATTTTAAAGGTGCTACCAGGAAAGGATAAGGGAGACCTGAAAAATTAGGGGGGATATGGACGTCATCCTGAAGACCAAAGCCGTAGAGCGGGAGCCGATAGGATAATGGATAAGTCGGAAACTCTTGAGTGAGTAGGTTATTCAATGCACCATCATCAGGAATGATGGACCGACTAGGGTCCTCTTTGATGCCCTCCACTCTGTGAATCATAGATGAACATCTCTCTGAGCCAGTTGAATGGGGATTTATAGCAGGCCTCGACGCAGAATGAGGGGGAACTATATTTTCTCCCTGCACAATGAGAGAAATCAGTCTGGAATAAAAATCTGGACAAAAAAATAACCAAATGAATGGTTAAGGAGCCTTCATAATCAAATCCGCAAGGAGGCCTTATACTTGGTTCGTGATGACATCATCCCGCGAACCAGCCCTTCGCAAAATCAGTCTGTGAAGCCCTGGCCCATGGAGCGTTGGCCCAGAAACCGCGAACCATGTCGCTCTGTATAAATTCAATCCCGAGTTTATTATGAAAATTATGATAATTTTTAATGTTCAAGAGATTTTTAGTCTGTGGAGTATCAAAACTATAAAGAAAGTTCCTCCACATACCATCATAACTAACATATTAATTAATTAAGAGTAATGGTTCGTGGTCAAGAAGTCGGTTCGTGGGTGAAGGTGACTGCAAAGAAGGAATGGTTCGCAGAGGTTGCTGTCAGTTTGTGGATGAGGCACTTAACGAAGGAGCAAACTCACAGAGACAAATGAGCTTTAGTTTCGTGAATAATTCTATAATGGAAAAGTGTGAGGGCTCCCCGTATTTATAGGCATGTTCCCATTCTGGTTCCACCTTTCTAACATAAACCATCTCAGTTTCAGGACCACTTTTCATCGGAATTGCCTCCTCTTCATTCTGATCAGACCCTATTCCAATGGGGGGCATTTGTAGGGTCCTGAAAAATCCACAAAGGAAATTTTACACAAATCCCCCAATATAATTGGGGAAAATAATCAAAGAAGAGACACAAAAAGGACCGGTCTGCGAACTGGTCCATGGAAGTGCAACGTGGCTAGGCACTGTGAGGAACCCCCTCCATGAACCATTGTCGTTCGCGAAATGGAGGCGGGGGGCCTCTGCGGTCGTGAGGCAGGATGGACGCCAGTCCGGTTCACCATCAAGAACCACCCCAACCGCCAACCATGTCAACCGGTTCAAGCCATACCCACGGTCGTTCTCAAAATAGAGGCGAAACCCTCCACAGTTTCAGAGCACTCCCTGAGTTCGACTCGAGGAGGGGGGAGTGTTCAATACCCACTACGAATCGCGGATTGACCAAGTCAGCTGTAAACTGGGTATTTGGTTATAGGCCTCCGCAAAAGGTGCCATGTGACCACAGATACATTGTTTTCCCCACTCTATAAAAGAAGACCAAGGGGGAAAGAAGGAGGGATTGAAGAACTGCAATCGGATTTGGAGGAATTGGAGATTCGTAAGGAGATTAGTTGAAGGAAGGCTTTGAATTTCATAGACAGTGAAATTCCCATCCGCGAACCACAGTAGGTATATGAATTAAGAAATAATTGGAAAATGCATAATAATTTGGTGAACTGCTAACCTAAAATAACAAAAAAAGGAGAACCTCAAACCATACCCCCTCCGTGGATGACTTCCCTGTGGACCAGGGAGTTTAAGCCTCTTTTCCCATCCATCATACAACGAAGCACCCTCCTCTGCGGACGAAGCCCCGATCGACGATCCTCTGATCGACTCCGACTTTAGCCGCCACTGCCCGCCTGGAACCCTCCGCGAACCACCCTATTTCGCGGATTGAACCCGCAGCCTCAAACCACCCTGGTTCGCGGATTGAACTCGAAGCTGCGAACCACCCTGGTTCCCAGGATTCCAATCAGTCAGTGGACCACCCTAGTTTGTGGACGGCTTCTCCAACCACGTGGCAGTTCCCCATGCGAGGGGCTCCAACACCCATACCTCTCAGTGGCTCGTCAAATACTTCGGTGTTCTCATTTCTATAGCCAGGTAAAATCCTTCCGATCTAGCCATGTCCTCCGTGACTCCCTCATTGGACTATTCATCGGCCCCGAGCCGAGGCCTCCGCCAGAGCCACCGAATCCGTGTGGTATAACTTTCAGGCGCATCAGTGCACCATTTTTAGTTCACATACCCACGGTAAACTAGGGCAAAGGGGTTTCCCCAACCCTTGAGAAGATTTCCAAAGCATTCCTGGGTTCACATTCCCACGGTAATGTGGATTTTGAGCTCGGGAATCCCCTTTCGTCCCCTCCACTTGTTGAGGGTTCCTCGAAGATGGTAAAATAGCCATCAGAAGGAAGCCCTCATGCACTACAAGAGAGGAGATGGGCACAATAGCACCCCCTTTCCCTCTCCAACTCAGCTTTGTCTCCCTAAGCGTCTATCTCAGAGTAATCCCCGACCTTCTGGGCCTTCTTAGAGTCTAAGCCCCAATTCATCACCCTGGGCCGCCTTCATGCATAAGCCCTCCTCCGCTTCTCATGGACGCACCTTTCACGACGTGATCCTCCGGTCCCTGCTGCCTCTTGTTTCTCACATCGAGAATGACTCACATGGGCTTAGAGTAAGCATCGACCATGACATCTTCCTATGGGCCTCCTCAAGGTGTAAACCCCAATCCATCATTCTAGGCTTCCCCAGAGCATAAGCCCTAAGCCAATGCAAACTATGCAGACTTTGATCTATGCTAAAGCATGGTACATAGGAATCCTCCATGAGGTTCAAGCCCACCACTCGGTCATTTCTTCACGTCGAGTTCCACCCTCGTCCAGCATGATGTTAAAATTTATATGCGAACTACATGGACTTTGATCCATGCCAAAGTATGGTATGTAAGAAGCCTCCCTGAGGTCCAAGCCCGATAGTCGGTCGATCCGATCATCTCCAACAGTTCACCATGCCACTCCTAGTGCTGCCTCAAGCGAGTTCCAACCCTTCGAGTTAATTAATCCAATGAGGGATAGTAAACATCGGGCATATATGATTCCGAATACCTATGTCCAGTTGACCATTGGCCACCATGGTTAAATTCGTGGATACTATGTTTGGGTTTAAACCAAAGATTCGCGAATATATGAATACATCTTAAATATATAAGAGAGTCCCGGAACATGCAATAATTCCCCCCCAAAAAGGGTGAGATGAGCCCGACTTCCCTTCTTCTCAACCAATGTGAGTTCTTAAGAGTCGTTGGTCAGACCATCCGGCGAACTCCTGCCTTTGGAAAGCAGGTCCATCAATCATTGGATATGGAGCCGTTGGGCGTTTCCTGGCTGAAAACTAGATCGAAACAAATACACATTTTATTTACCCACCATTACGAAGGATTTTTTCCCCAACGTGACCAAATAATATGGTTCTTGTATTTACTATGCTTAAATGTATGCTATGTGTTATTCCATTTTTAGAGTTATAGAGAGTTATTAATTTTATGAGCTAATATATAATATGAAAATTGACTAGAAATAGATCCTAGAAGAAGGAATAAAAAACCACACCAATGAACGTGATGTGAAGCATAAGAATGATCATACCTCTAATGGTCTTAATCCATCTTTTCAAAAGAAGATTGTCTCCCAAGTATCCACATCATATGTGGAAATAATATCATGTGTTAATAAGGTTTATAAATACTTCTATGAGTCCTATGGATTTAAATGGAAGAAATAGAATGAGAGGATGGTAGAGAAATGTGGGGATAAAGGGATGAAGGGAAAGAAGAGTTTTCCTACATGTTAAAATTGTGGAAAGAATCCCCATGGTAAATTCTTGAAGGGAATGGGAGTTTTCTATAAGTTTGGATAAAAAGGACACCAATTTCATGATTGAATGGGTAAGAAAATAGTTTCCAATGTAAAATGATTCAACTAAAATGAAATGGGACACTATGAAAATCAATGTCCCAAGCGTGAAAGGAATATACCCCAAATCCAAGTTTTAGATAATGATAAAGTTATGATGATACCACAGATGAAGTAGAATGATTAATATGACAAGTCAAGAATCATTTCATTTCAATATTTTGTCAGTAATGTACCAGTTATATGAATTAAGAGATATATAAGGATTGTACTACAATACTCATTTGTTAAGTATTTTTGGTCGTATGATGAATGGTACAAAGGAAAATTGATTTAAAGGAATGTTAAACTTTTTAAAGATATATATATGATTAATGGAAAGACAACCCTAAATATATATATATGATAATTAGATAATGATGATGAAATGAATGATTCATATAAATATAGACAACCGTGGAACTGATTTTTGACTTGTTGATAAGTGGTCTATGCTCTCATCGATAAAATTTACATCATTTTTGTATTTAAAGAATATATCTAATAACAAGGATCTTACATTAAGAATATAGAATAATGTGTGTTTCTAATATGGTTTTTATAGCAATTTAAGTTATTTCCATATTTCAAGAAGATACATGATGAAGTTATTCGCATGTTTGGAATGTTAATTTTATATCTACTTCTTATTGATTAAGTGTTACTTATAAGTTAATCATGGAAATTTATAGACCATTATTATAATGTGTTGAATAAATATATTTTTCATTTTTTAACCATTTACAAAATGGTTTAAGTTGATCTTGTATGGGGTTTTTAGAGTTTAATGTCAGTTCATGATGGTTTGATTATTCTTCAATGAACATGTTGTCTAATTATAATTTGTTGGTCTGTTGTAATATATTAATTTTCCAATTATCTTATTAATAGGTTATCATAACCATATTCCTGATGTGGGTTTCCGACAAAAGAATTTTCAAGTGTTAACCATTTACTTTCAAAGTTCAATTTCATATTTTGAGGATGAACTTTTTTGTAAGGAGGGAATAATGCAACAACCTATGAATTTAAAAATAGATTTAATTTATATTGCATGAAACACTGAGTCCATACAAAACAACACATTTTATAATCTAACTGTTAAACACAACATTGCCTCTTCTATGTTTTGATTTTCAAAAAACGGTCATCTAGAGTTGTGAGTAGTAATCCATTTGGATTCTGATAGAATAATCATGATTTTTGGTGAATAGTAACATACCCCTATGAACTGTAAAATGAACCTTATGAATAATAAAAAATATTATTATTTTCTTTTCTTAAGGTTATAAATGACGAGATCTTAATTAATTTTTCAATGTGATATAAAACTAATTATACATTTTACATTGTTATTTTTCGATTTAACTTTAATTTTATTTAAAAAAAATTAATAATATTTATAAAATCATTTTGAAAAAATGGAGTTCATTTTTAAATTCTACACATCAAAAAATGGTTAGGGTGAATATTTGGTATTTGTTTTGAAATTCTTGAATTTTTGATGAATAGTGAAATACGGTAAAATACCATATATAAAAATTATCATTATAATACACTATTTATGACATAATAAGTGATTTAAGACCACTTATTTTAAACTCATGTGAAATTATAACTATTTTTGGTCACATTAATTATTATTATTCAAATTCTTTAGAAAAAATATTATAATAATGATTAAAATAATGGAAAATACCTCCTCTCGTCCACTATAAATACCACCCTCATTACCCTCTTCCTCCCACACCTCTCAAGCCATTATCCTTACCTAAATTCTTCCCAACACTCCTCTAAAGTATCTTCCCCACATCCTAGAGCTAATGGTCTCACAAAAAGGCCAAAACCAAAGGCCTTAAGAAGGATCTCAAGGAGAAGATATCAAGAGGTAAACACCCTCTTGTTTTCTTTCTTCTCCTTCATTTTATATTATTATTTTTAAATTTACATTGAATTTTATTCGGATATGTCATTCAATATCCCCCTTAATTCCCATATTATTTATGAGTTATGAGATACCCCCTTTCTCTCATCAAACTATTTTATGAAAATTTATGTGACGTCATTTGGCTGCCGAATTTTCGTCAGAGATTTATCATTTTTTATTCTATTTTGAGTTCTTTTCCACTTATTTCAAAATCTCCCCTCATACAAATTATATTATAATTATTTTACATTGAATGAACTGGAATTTTATTATTATAATGTAATATTTCATTATCATCTCTCTTTCCCCATCCTTTTATACTATAAATATAAACACCGTCCGAGATGTGTTAAATTATCACACTCAAGGAAGACGAGTTTTTAATTTGCATTACTATCCTCCAGAATAGGCATGAAACATTTTTAATGTTATAAAAAGATCTAAATATATTTATTTTACCTTATAAAATTTTATAGAATCCTTACACACTCATAATAAAAAATAATAATGCATAAAAATTTCATAATTCACAAAATGGTCTCAGTTAATCAAAGCATTTCTCAATAACATTTAACTAATGAATCATCCTCAAGTATATAGCCCAAAATCATTATAAGATAATTATATGTCTTTAATTTCACTAGTAATTTATATTAACAATTCTTTATGTTTAACTACATTTCAAACGAGCTTCCATTCATGAATACAAGTAAACAGATCATGAAAACCAATGGAGAAAATGATTCCAAAACAATAAAATTGATCTCTTAAAACCCATAAAAAAGGTCATGAATGAACCTAATAAGGTTATAACATATCAATTAAATGTTTATGAGGTTATGGAATTATTATTCAATGATTCTAAATTTTATTATTCAGGTTGTTAAAAACAATCAAGAACACCTTCGAGCTTAAGGTAAGGTATATATTAACTCAATTTCATTCATTGAGTTAAACATATATGTAATTGGTTTTGTATTTTACCAGAATATGTGTTAATGAGATATGATTTTTTTATTCTATATATCCACTTTTATTGTGTGGTTTTATATTTGTCACAAATAATTATTTCATTTATTTGTCCTTAATCGAATTATACATTCTTGGTAAGGTTTTTCTCACCTGAACCTCTATTTTCATCCGGGTTACATTTATTGTTCAATTACCTGAATAAAATTCTTGTATATTATTATGTAATCCTCATAAAATATTTTTTATTATCATATATATGAATACTAACTAGAACCCTTCCTTATTTTGTTGGTAATTAAACATTTTAAAAAGGAACATTCAAAATTATTTCCGAAATACAAGCCCGTTTCAAGGGAGTTTCTCAAATTCTTACATATTTTCAAGGGAAATATAAAATCTGGTATTGAAAACCATAATATTTATAAAATTAATCATTTTATTACAAAAATACTATGTTACTTTACTTCTAGTTTAATATAAATTTTTTTCCAAAATAACTCTTCTTTTCAATGTAAAAGGGGTATTTATCTCAGGAATTACTCGAAGATTTTATACAAGTGTTTTCATCTATTTCAACACTCTTGTTGATTATTATGTATTATTGGGATTAATATTTCTTGGTATCATCTACCATATTTTATTTAATGATTTATTATTATTATGTCAATGGATGATCTATCTTAAAACCATTCATCAGTTTACTCTGAATTGTTAGTGTTTATGCTTAATGTTTGGGGAAAGTTATTTAGATTTCATATACTAGTTTCAATGTGAATACATGTTTTGTTTATATTTAAACCCGATCATATGAAGATTAAATTAGATTTAGTAACTATTTGGTTGGGCCCTATATAGCCCCTCAGTTCATCGGTAGGTCTCATGAGACAAACTATGGTCTTGCACAAGGCTTTAACAAAATGATTATTTATGGTCTTAGCACATGGACTTTAAAATATGGTTAGAATGTCCTGCATTATGAATTCCCCTATAATGAAAATAGAATTCATGTTTTATTTTTTTATTCAACCAGTAGAATAACCATTATTATGTTTTATTATGGAATTACTTACTCAGTTCTTATTCCTTTCATAATGTATTCATGTTTTTATTAAGGGAATATGTTTTTAGTTATTGAACTTGCCTAATGATTATATATCTTACACTATATTTTTTATGAATTACCCATAGGGATAAACATAGTGTTGTGGATGTTCTCAATAAAACTTTTATGTTTTTGTTTTCCTTTAAATTTGTAATGTTAAACTTACGTATGTATATGGTTTTCCAAACCTACTAAACTAATCGGTCCTTCGGAATTTAATTACTTGTAATCATTATAATATATTAAAATAATGCACCAGATCCAAGATTATGGGGTCGAGGAATTACCAAAAATGTATTTTAATTATCAAACGATATTAGTAGAATATTCTTGGGAACCCATTTTATAAAACATGGTTTTGACAGGACACATATTTTTGACCGAAGAGTGGGAAAATTCGGGCTTTCATAAGAAACCTTTCTTAACAATATTATGTACCAAAGAGTGAAAAAATGGTACCAATACATGAATATATCATTAATAACCAGATTATAAGAAACTTAATTATATTTATTAAGATATTGATAATAATATTTCATCAAAGGAAGCATTAGCACCAACAATCTCAAAATGTGATGAGATTGATTCAATATTCTCTTACCACGTTGCAAATTTAAATCCAAACCTAAAATGTAATAAAATTGAATTAAATTAGGATTAAAATATATTTAAAATAAGGATATTCATGATATAACATTTAAAATGATTTATATTCACCTCATGTAAAAATATCGGTGTATAACAAGTCATGTGTCTCAGAGAAGGAAAATTGAGAGAAAATTACTTTACTTATTTTGAAACTATTGAAACATAAACACCGTTAAAGAAAAAATAAAAAAATTGATATGTAAAAACCCATAAAGTTAATTATACTAATTATATAATACATTAATAGGAATTATTTACACCACACAAAAGTAAGGGGTGGTGAATAAATCATATATCTCACGGAAATAAAAAAGTGACATGAAGTTCTCTTACCTTGTGCTTGACATTATTCGTACTCATAAGAACCTTATGTATAGTAAATATAAGTTTATTATAAAACCTTTATAGAAAAGTATTCTTATATCTAATTTCATATTTATTTTGATTATTACTTTATATCACCCTCTTGTTAACAATTCTATATTAAGTTTATGCTTCGGGTAATATTCTCTTAGTTTCTCCATGTCTCATAATATGTTATATATGTGGTAAATATACATATATAATTTTTAAATAATGTTAAACATGATATATATATCATGTATATACATTATATTTTTATTATAACAATCTATATAATATATAAGTATTAAATGGGATACATCATTCCAAGAGACGGTAAGCCATACGCATGCATGAACACTATTTCAGTTTTTATTTACGTATTAAAAGAAATAGATAAAAAGAAATATATATATATATATATTATAATTATAGTAGAATTATTATTTCATATATATCATATACTTTCACTAAATTAACCTTAATGCATTACATGTTGTGTGTGAATGATTCGTATTGCTTTGAGGGGGTGGTAGTCCACATTTCCTCAAACGAATTTATCGTATTTACACCATGTGGAAAGTATAAATATTATTGTTTATAATGATTAATGAATAATAAATACGTAATAAATATAATATATAACATATATAAACATATTTTCCATCATAATTACCACAATGAGAGGTGGTAAAGGAAAAATGAACAATCATCGTTTTGTGAGGTGGTAGTTCATCACACACATAAACAGTATGTTCGTTACCCATTAGATAAATGTGTATGTATGTGTAGGTCAAAAACTTAACATAAAAAAATACTAACATATTTAGTATACTGATGTAATTATACAATAAGGGAAAAAATAAATTTGACGGGGTGTATAAATAAAATAAATCAAAGGAGTTTGAGAGAATACGATACCTCTTAATAGGGTAACACCTTTTGAATTGTGCTAGAAAGATACTGTGGATAGAATTATTCTAAAATGTAGGATTAGATTAATAATATAGATATTTTGGGATTTTTTTGTGTAGATATTTTATAAATCTATGTGGGTTTGGATTTGTGAAGATAAGGGCAAGGTGGTGGCTTTTTATAGGGAAAGGAAAGGACACACTTGGCATTTTTGAAAACAAGTTAGGTGTACAAACGTTTTTACCAAAAAAAGTCATAACAGATGATCCAAACAATATAATAGAAGGTTAATGGAAGAATAATTTCCATAAAATCAATTTTGGACATGTTTCTTGGTATTTTGGGTCATAAATTTGAGGTTTAGTACTTTATTAACAAAGTTTTCCACTTAAGTATTGTAATTGATTTTAATCATATTCACTAATATTTTTTTTAAGAAAATTAGGTAAACATAATATAAATTATAAATTATGATTATTCATAATATGGAATCCATTTTTCCAAATTCTAAAAATAGAAGTGGGAAATTTATTTTAAAATTAATCCCACTGACGAGATGAAACTATGAGTTTTTAAAGTAAAAACGTGAAAACATTTGCTAAGATTTATACCCAATTTAAAGGTTAAAATTATTCCAAATACCAAAATTAGATTAATTTATAAAAATAGAACATAAATATAATTTTAGACAAAATAAATATATAATTTTACGTCACAAATAAATTATGCAAAAAGGCATTTTTGAATTAAAATTCGTTATTTTTTTCTGTTCAACCAAAAAATGAAGTTTTATCGAAAAAAAAAGTTAACACAATGATGTTTTAGACATTATAAAATGAAAAATAAATTTTATTTTATAAAATTAAATTTATAAATTTTTCTAAAATTAATTTTATTATTTTTCATAAAAATGACATCAGAGAAATATCATTTTAGAAAATAGCATTTTAAAACATATAATGACATTAACAAATGTTATATATTTCATTATCAATAAGTTTTATTTATATAAAAATATATAAAAAATATTTGATAATAATTTATTAATATTAATATTAATATTTTTAATGGATAGTTTATAATTATCTAATTTAAATAAATATAATTATAAATTGATGTTTCGTATAAACATCGATGTTCTGTGTAAGACATGGCTAACCAGTGTTGCATGTAGCACAGGAAAAGTAGGTTATGTGTGAAATTAATGCTTAAATTAGTTATTATATATATATATATACTAATTGATGTGTAAAATGTAAAATATCCCAATATTAAATTAATTCGAACAAAATACTTTAATAAATTTTAATGTGTTACATTCATCCCCATATAAAATGTATTTTTCCATTGAAATTTTTCTAGGTTATCAATGGTTTTATATATGAAATTTCATTTCATAGATACCCATATCATAAAATTTTTATACTAAAACATACTTTAACAATGGAAGGTTGGAACCATAACAGTTACCGAAAGTAACATATATTGAATGATTCAGTTCATCAATGACAAAAAAATTGAATTATGAAAGAAATGTTTATGTACTCAATGTCATATATCTATGATGAATTGTAAGGACATTAGCTCATGAATAAATAAGGTTTTATAACAATTTTTTTATCATTGTCCTATGTTTAAGTAATTCATTTATTGACCAAGAAAATAAGGAAATATACTCACTTGATATTTTAAATAAATAAAAATTCATTCTTTGGTTATGATTTTAAATATTTATTATTCATCTATTACATTAATAAATGGATGTCCAAATATTAAATTTTATTCTTGATGCACTAAAATACACTTCTAATAGATATTAAGGCCAATAAAAGAAATTAAAGGTATAAATATTAATCTGTAGATATTCTTAAAAATAAATATTGTTAATGCATTAATCTTTAAACATAAAATGTAACAATACTGTTTCATCATAAATAATTATTAATAAATAATAATTATAGATTAAATCGAACATCGCGTAGTCTAGTGGTAGGTGTGAATCCCTTATTATTCATCAGTCATGGGTTCACGACCCTTGTCCCTACCAAAGTTAATTGGTTGTCACCCTACATAGATCATGTCTTTTAGTAAAAACAAACTAATGCAATTTCTAAAATATAATGCACACATTTTAAATATGGTTAATAACTAAATTTATTTTTAACCTTGGTTTTCAATATAATCTCAATACATAAATACATTCAATAAAATTTAGCATAACGTTTTCTTGAATAATAAAAATTATAACCCCTTTGAATGATGAAAATACAAAAAATTTGATTTAAATTCATGAAATCAGATTAATAGTGATCCCTTGTATTTCACAAATTAGCTCTTGGTTGTCACATTTCAAACATGTGAATACCCTCATGGTAAATTCTCTTGGATCATGGTAACATATTGAATTACTATAAATCTTTTTGGAAAACATTCATGCTTCCTTATTCCATAGATTATATGATGTATTATATCAATACAAGATATTGTAAACTTCATTCATGATATCACAATCAAATTGTCATCAATTCCTTAATTTGTTCCAAGGTAATCAATATCATCCAATTTAATTATTCATACCCCATATATCGTTATCCAAACAATAATATCACAATATAAGTAATATATTTGGGGTTATCATCCCTTAGAAAAAATATAACATTGCCATTAAATCACTTCTCCATGTCTCCATCACCATTCTATATGTCCATTTCAATCCTTAATGAAAAATTATTCTGAAAATACTTATATATTTCATAATTCATATAACATAATCTCTAAATTACAAAACAAACATACATAAATCCCCCAATAGTATTGTTAAACCATTACTCAAGATTCATCAACTTATTCATTAATACTTATTTCTTAGAATATGAAATATAAATCACGACTTAAGGTTCCTCAACCATAATCTAATCATGCATCTCATGTTCAATGTAAAAAAACTAGATGATCATCACATATCTTTCACATTTTGTATGAGGTCTCTTTATATTTTGAAGTATAACCAATAATCATACCACCTTAGAGATTATCTTTGTGAAATTTCCACTTGGGAAATGGATTCACATAATACATATAAATTTTATATCTAAAAAATAAATCCTAACCATGTTCCTTCAAGTTATTTCTATTTAATAAAACCAAAAAACAAATAGGGTGAGAAATATTTATCATATTGGGATTCCATATAATCCTGAAAAATTACTAATAATGTACCTAAATAATTGTTCATACATCTTTAATCTATGAAACATAGGTTTTATATGAGGTTATTCATTGACATCCTATATTCAAATCCTTCATTAAAGCTCATAAAGAGTTTGTGAATTCCCAAAGTATATCCCCTAAATGGGTCAAACTGTGTATATATCAAGGACCTTTTTCGTGTACCAGATAACATGAAGTTAGGCCTTAGATAGATTGTTGTATTTTTTAAACTAAGTATATATGTTCCAGATACACATCCACTTGTAGTATACGGAAAGAAATGTATATCTAGAAAACCACTCACTATATCCTTTAGGAAAATTCTACTGCATTTTCATATACTTTAAGTTATCCATAGACTTATCCTTATAAACTTCATTAGGGTTTTCATTAAGTTTTAACATCCTATATTCCAATGTATAGATAATACTTTTCTCTGATACCAACAATAACGTCCCAGTCATATCATATAAATAAATTAAATCAATTTTATGGAATAGATATTATATTAAAAAAATTGATGTACAAAGACCTTATTAGTTTAGTTACTTTTGAAACATGAAACAAAAATATTCTAAGTGAGTTGAGTATATTCAATTTTTATCATATATATATACCCCTTAGTAATTAAATTTAATAACATTCTTTTATAACGTAGGGAAAGGAAACATATTAAAGGGGTGAGATTGAATTCTAAGTAAGGGTAAATAAAAGAAACTCATAAGCATAAAATGAACATAAGTGTATGAGAACATGATCATACCATTAGAAGATCATACCATACATATCAAATATCATAAACATGAATCATGTCATAAATATTAGGTGTTCCTAATTTATGAATCATTATATAATCAGGAACATAATCCATTAAAGCATGACATATGAAGAAGACATAGAATTGTGGCATAGACATCAACTTATAACATCCTGAACATGTATAAGTATAAATAGATTCACACATTATATTAAGGACATGAAATCATTCCCTCTCATGGACTTATGGACATAAAACCAGGTCTATGCATGTTTTTGTGAATAAGAAATTAGGTTCTTGAATAACATTATGAACATGTAATTAGGTTCACTTATAATCATTTATACATGAAACCAGGTCCAAGAATAAAATTTTGAACATGTAATTAGGTTCTCACAAAACATTATGAAGAAAAAATAATGTTCACTCAAACCATTATGAACATTTAATTATGTTCACACATAAATTTATGGACATGCAACCAAGTCTATGCATAATATTGTAAAAATGTAATTAGGTTCACACATAAAATTTATACTCTTAAGACATCCATAATTATCCAATGAATTATAGGGAGATATTAGTACCACCCATCACATAATTAAACTCATACGTATATTTTCCAAAATATAATATAACATTCATATTTTGATAACCCATAAAAATAGATCATATCATATTTTAGGGAAAATATATATCCATTTCATCCTAGAATAACCCCTAAAAAGTGGTTTTTATAAGAATTTTTCTTGGTATAAATCATTAATGAGAAATGGGTTTCATAATCAAATAACTTATGGAATAGGAAAAACATTCATAAACATATAACCCTTGCAATAAGAACATGTTTCATATACAACTAACACATGAAAGAGAAATAGTTTTTCATAAACATCATGTCATCAAAACCTAAAACATTAAGAGAAATGATTAGAATGTAACCTTTGGATAATTTTATTTAAAGTCATGAGAAAAATTAATAGATATTATTATATATAAGAAGTAATTTTGAAATGTAATTTAAAATATTTCTTGAGTAAAATATATGTTCTTATTTTAAAAATTATATTTAAATCCAAAAAACCTTTTGAGAACCATTTTCTTGAAAATAAACATGAAATATTATAAAGAATTATTTAAGAACCTTTTGGAAACCTTTTCTTAGAAAACATTTAATAATATCTTGAAAACCATTTTCCCTGGAAAACTATAAAATAATATTGAGAATATTTAGAAAACCGTTTACCATGAAAACATATAAAAGTAGCATGAAAAACATTTAAAAACCATATATTTTATAATATATTTTAAAAAAATTTCTTAAAAATTAATATTTAATGTATTAAAATAAATATTCAAATAATTGATGGTGGGTAAAATTGTACATGTCATACAAGGTAAAAAGAACATTTCTTTTTCACAGTAAAAAGGATTGAAAAGTTTCATGTTCATAAAGAAAGAAGATGACTCATTTGAAAACATTATTAAAACAAAAAAGGGTAAAAATTTATTTTAATTATCATTGGATATTAGTAGAATATTTTTGGAAATCTTTTTTAGAAAACACGGTTTTCAAAAAACACATATTTCAGATCAAAGAGAGGGTAATGTCATTATTTCTTAAAAACAATTCTTGACTATATTATATAAAAAAATAGAAAATGGTACCAATACAAGAATATATCATGAAAAATTATATTATAAGAAAATTCTTGAGAGATATTAAGATATTTATCATACTATTTCTTCAATTGAAGGATGAATATAAACAATCTCAAAACACAGTGCGATTATTTTTATAAACTCTTACACTTTGTAATGTTGAACCAAAATACCCATGTAATAAAATGGAATTAAATGAAGATTAAAATATAATGAAAATAATAATATTTGTGATATATATTTTTAGAGTAATTATATACCTATCATGGAATAATATAGGGGCATTACATGGAATGTGTCACAAAATAGGAAAATTGAGACAAAATTACTTTACCGATTTGCTAACACTTGAAATAGAAACTCCCTGAAATAGATGTCATAAAATTGATATATAAATACACATAAATATAATTATAGTAATAATACAATACATACATGGGTAATATACACACAACAAATAAATAATGTGTGGTGAATAAATCATGTATCTCAAAAAAAAAGTGAGATGAAGTTCCCTTACCTTGTGTCCTGAATTTATTCATACTCAAAAGAACCTCATATATAATAAATATAATTTTATTATAAATATTTTACAGAATTATATTCTAATATATAATTGAATATATTGTTTTATTAAGACATTATATTACTCGCTTGTTAATAATTCTATTTTAAGGAATCATTTGAGGTAATTTTCTCATTGTTTTTCACATGTGTCTTGATTTGTTAAATAAATAGTACTTATATTTATATAATTATTTCCATAATGTAATAAATGATATAAATATCATGTATATACATTATTTTTTTATTAAAATAATCCATAAAATATATAATTTTTAAATGGAATACACCGTTCACAGAGACGGTAAATTGTACATATGAATGAACACTATTTCAGTTTTTATTATCATATTAAAATAAAGAAATATGATATATATATATATTATAATTCAATTATAATTATTATTTCATATAATTAATTTAATTTTAATAAAATATTCTTCAATTCATTCTATGTAGTGTGTGAATGATTTACATCGCTTGGATGGGGCGGTAGTCCGCACATCCTCAAACAAAATTATCGTATTAACACCAAGTGGAAATTGTAAATATATTTGTATTAAAATGATTAAATAGGTAATAAATATAATATATAACATATATTAATATTTTTTACATCATAATGTTCTCCAAGAGAGGAAATAAAAGAAAAAAATGCACAATCATCGTTTTGCAAGGCGGTAGTTCACCGTACATGTAAACAATATGTTCATTACCCATTAGATAGAGGTGTGTGTACGTGTTGGTAAAAAAACTCAGATAAAGACATCCTAGTACATTGAGGATAATATTTTTTGTTATAAATTCATGGAATAAATATATTAGAGGGGTGTATAAAGAAAATAATACAATGAAGCATGAGAGAAGACGTTAACTCTTAATCGAGTAACTCCTTTTGGTATATACAAAAAGGTTTCCTTGGTTTAATTTCTATCCAATGATAGTATTTAAGGAGTAAGGTTGGTATGTTTACAATTTTATTGATCAAATATTGATTGATCCTATGTGGTTTCATAGGTGTGAATAAGTGGGAGAGGTTGTGGACCTTTAGAGGGAAGGGAAAGGACACACTTGGAATTTTTAAAAACAAGTTAATTTTACCCACATTTTTACCCAAAAAAGTCATATGAAACCTTCAAAACTCAATAATGTATGGTTAATTGATGAATAAGTTCTTGAAAATTTGTGTTTAAAATGTTTCTAGGTCTTTTTTCGTATTAAAGTAAAGGTTAAGTACTTTATGAACAAAATTTTTCTCATAACCGTTGTAATTAATTTTAATCACATCAACTAATCATTTTGGCCAAAAACTAGGCTTAAATTATTAGAAATTAGAAATTTTTATTATTAAAATATGGAATCCATTTTTCCAAATTATAAACACACAAGTGGTAGAAATTAATTTAAAATTAATCTCATTGATGGGATGACAATATGTGTTTTTAATGTAAAAATGTATTAAAGTTTGCTATGTTTTTATACCCAATTTAAAATTGAAATTGATTACAATGAACTAAATTGGATTAATTTATAAGAATATTATATAATCAAAATTTTATTCCAAATTGAAATATAATTTATTCTTATAAGTAAAATAGATGAAAAGGAAATGTTGATTTAAAATCTTGTATTTTTCACTCTTCATCCAAAAAAATGTTTGTCATAAAAATCCCAAAAAACCACTCTAAGAAAATTTTGACACTATTAATTCAAAAAAATTATTTATTTAACAAAATTAATTTTCTTAATGTGTCTATATTCTATATTATCAATTCTCACAGAAATACATTAAAAGAATTTTGAATGAGAGAAATCATTTTTTTAACATAGAAGAACTTTACCTAAGATTATATAAATAATTACCAATGTGATTTATTAATATATAATAATTTGAAAAAATATTTGAAAATTAGTTATTAATATTCATATAACTACATTTTCTCTATATGTTATTATTTTCTCTTTTAAATAATTATAACAATAAAATTATGATTTATAGAAACATTGGTGTTGCGTGTAATGCATGACAAGTCGATGTTTCATGTAGTGCAAGAAAAGTTGGATTATTGTTAATGTAATTATTGAAATAGTGATGTAATATATATATATATATATATATAACTATTTTCACTACTGTGTGAAATGAAAAATATCAAAAGATTAGATTAATTTGAAAAAAAATCACAAAATCTCAGGGTGTTGTAAAAAAACATTATCAAGAATCTTAGGGATATGACTAAGAATAGGATAAAATCATAAATGTTTTGATTTTGGATGGCCTAGTTAAAACCAAACGTGTCATATATTTAAATGAATGTGTCCTAATTTAAACATCTAAAGGTTGATGTTTCATGATCATGTGATTATTTATTATGAATATCATTTCTCACACTATGTTCTTTTGTTTTATTCAATATCTAGAACCAGATTAAATCACATGAAAAAATGTGATGGATAATGAAATTACTATACACATGAAAAATAAAATGAATCATGTTATGTGATGAAATATCTTGTTAATATTCCTACTTAACTTAATCAATCTATAATGTGAAGAAGAAATCATGTCAAACTTTTTAATGCACAAATGGGGAGAAACATGTTATTGAATCATTTCTGTAAAAAATACCACAATAATTTTATGGGTATAATGATACACTAGTTTCTAAGAAATAGATCATTTTGATGGAAAATATATTTTTCTTTATTTAGTATTGTATATTAAAAGAGTTTGGGAACTGTGAAAATCATTGTCTTAATCCATGGGTTGTTGGAGATAGTAAGCCACAAAAAACCTCTAAAGTCAAATAAAAAAGGGAATGAATATGAAATTACAATATTTGAAGAGAATCATGATAGTTAAGGAAAATTTATTCTAAAATCTAAAATATTTGATTTCTTATTGATTTTTGTATGAATAATCCCTATGAAAGTATTTTCCTTTAGTGAACATTGTTGTGAAAATAAGCATTGACTATATTTCTCTATATAGATTCCATATATATATGACAAGAAAAAATTGATCATATTTTATTGTAACTCAACCTAGGATTATCTATCAGTTCAATAATGATCCCAAGCCCCCAATGTAATTTTTTTTGATGATAAGAGTTTATTTAAATAATAAACGATGAATTATATTTTAGAAGCATATATGACTTTAACCATTTAAAAATTGATTAGTACTCCTTGAAAATATATGAAAAAGGTATATAAATTTTGGTTTTTGACTTCATGAGTATTAAAATTATTATTTTTTTATCATGGAAGAATATATGATCATTTTTTTGGGAGGAGTCTTAAGGTTAAGACCTTGTGGAATGGATTAAGTTGAAATTTTTTATATTTTTTCTTCAGGTTAAATTATGATTTATCATATTATATACTAACCATTTTACTTTTTGTAAATATTTGGAGGAAAATGAATGAATAATTATACTTATGACTCAATTAAAAGTTCATTATACATGAAAAATTAATCTCAGATATCAATTTTATAGAGTAATAGATCAGTGGAAAATAGATCGAAGTACAATCAAATGATAAGATTAATATTAATACATTGAAATAAATAATGTAATTTTATTTTCATAAGTGTTTTATTTAGATATTATATTAATACGTTGACATTATATAAAATACCTTTAGATAACAATTGTTATCGATTAACTTTTCTTACCAAGAAATCAATACCCTTTTAACCCATCATAGATTTATAGTTTTGTGATGGTTATCTTTTTCATGAACATGGTATCTACCAATATCTATTGTAAATTAAGAGTGATATTTTTCTTCTATATCCAAATTATCAATTACCGCCTATGTTTAACTACATATTAACCTAATATTGTGTTATTCTGTATGACCTGCTTACATCCCTTCCTTACTTTTCAAGAATATGTTTTATTAACCCTTGTTAAGATGCGGGTTTCCACAAAAGTAATTTTCAAATGAGAATTTCTCATTAAAAAGAAAAAATTTCAAGGATTAAATTTATTAATGGGATTGGTGGGGGTATAATGGGACACCTTAAGTTTTTATGATATTTTTCATTTAGTTGTACTTAACTTCAATGATATCATGTGTTACATGCAATAATGAGTTTAATAAAACCATGATATTGTATTTAGAATGTTATCATTACCTAGATATTAAGTTGGTGTATAAAAATAATATTAAATAATTTATCAACTATATAAAAAGTATATATTAAATATAAATACTTATTAATTAATCACTCAATTTTTAGTAATGTATATTAAATTTTAGAAAATATGTTTTTACAAAAAAAATTTAATTGATTTTTGTGTGAAAATATATTAAATAATTTATGAAAATGTTATAATTTTTTTTTGTTAAAATGAACATCATTTTTTAATCATTGTATCAAAATTATATTTGTGTGAAATTCTAATATTTTTTTAAAAAGGGATAATTTTTCAATGAATTGTAAAAAATACATATTTTTATAAAATAATCAATTTTATTTTCTAATATAGTATAATTATGATAAGAAATTGAAATCAAAGTGAAATAAGTATTCTTTAATTAGATATAATCTAATTAACATAATTTGAATCATCATTATACATGATTTGGGTATAAGTACATTTTTGTGCATAAAAATGCATTTATCTAAAAACAATTTTTGATGCATTTTATGCATTTATTTTAAAATTAAAATTTTCCAATTCTAGAAATTGAATATTGAAAAATAGATTCCATATATAGAATCATCATGCTAAATTTTTTTATATATGATCTTTTTATTTTCAGACAACATGTATAGTAATTGTGGTAAAATTTATCATCTTAGTAAAGGGTATATTTGATAAATGTATATTAGAATTAAGTTATAAGGAATTTTTTTTAATAAATAATAATAATAATAATTTTGTTACTAATGAAATTATACTCATTATGGTAATTTACTTTTAATTTTTAGGAACTAAATAATTATCTTAAGTACTTACACAATGTTGATGCAGTAATTATTCAATTTATCTAAAAATAAAATAAATGATGTTACAAATATTAAAGGTATTATAATTTGGAATAATTAATGTGATACATGTTTTTAATATACTAATTAAATTATTTTTATGATTTTATGTATTTTTTTTAATTCTACATGTTTTCCTAATATTATTTAAATCAATGCAAGGAATAGTGGTAAAACTGACAATAATGATAGTTTATAAAAAATAACATATTATTAAATTATTTAAAAATAATATATATATTAAATAAGGAAATATTGGAAATTATATGGTCCAAAACATCATCCTTTATAAATTTAGGAATCAATTTTTACCTCCTATGTTAAATTATAATATTTTAAGAGTGAAAAATATGTTACCACGATTAATGTTAACATATAGCAATTAAGTGGCTACACCAAATAATAAAAATTAAAATAGAACTTAAACATATAAAAATATTATTAGTTTATTTAATTTATACCATATCATACCATAATTTTAATTTATTGACCATTTAGAAGTTTTTTTTTCTAGAATGGTCATATTATATCTTTTTTTCTATAAAATTTTAAAACTACCCCAAACATCAATTTTAAACGGACACATAATTCCTCAAATTATTACACCACTTTGAGCCTTTTTATATCAATAATAATCTATCAAAATTTCATCTCCAATTACATATACATATTAAAGATGTGATTTTATTACCAAAAATTTCAACCTTATATCCCTTAATAGGAGGTCTAAAGGAGTCATTTCAAAGATGAGGTAGTCAATCGAACAGATCACTTACTTTTTCAAATAATATTTACCTCTTATAAATATATAATATTTAACATAAAATATAATATTATGTGTCCTAAATTTTATAAAACGTTATAATGATTATTAAACTACCATTATACACACTCTTTTCCATCAAATAAGAAGTAAAAGTATCACTCACATGTATGCAATACTTGCTGTCGCAAAGTCGTATTAGAATGCATTTTTCATCAAAAACATTTTTAGATGAGGATTATTATAGTTTAAATATTTATGTATGATATTTAGGAAATTATTATTCTTATTTAGTTATAATATCATTTTTCCTTCTTATTATGCAAATTTTTTGGGAAACAATAACATCACACATGCGTACGTATGCACATATATCTCCACGATAAGATGTGTTTTTTTCACTTTTATTTCAAATGGATTATAATAAATATTAATTTAATGAATATATATGATATATATAATAATATAATCATTATTTAAATTAGAATAATTATTTATATTAATTCATTCCATCTGTTAAAAAATAGAAACAAAATTCAAGCATACGCTCAACCTATCATCTCCATGAATGGTGTAATTAATTTTTCTATACCTAATTTTTATGAAGGATTATAAGTATAAATATTTTTAATATATATTATTTGTCGAGCATAAATAAAATTATTGAAATTATGGGACCATTTTCATAGTATAATGATCGATACTATCGACTTGAAACATGCTTCGAAAACAATGTAGTTATCACTTGGAACAGTGATTTTAATTATATGTTATTAATATAAGGGTGATATATTGTTATAAATATACATGAAATGATATGATAAATATATGTCTATGTAATAAATATAATCAATCTATATTTATTATACCATATGTTTTAACATGAATGAGGAAATGAGAGACTTCACGTAAGAGTTTATTTTATAATTTCATCATTATCCAGGATTGTTTATGTTTAGGTCTCAATATGGGAATATTTATATTCCATGTCTATATTTTTTGAAATTATTTACAAATAGTTTTTTTAATAATATCCTAAATTTTTAAGGACAATTTTACACATGTTTTTCTTTTACTAAATTGTTTGAAATTAATATTATTTTTTTTCCAAATAAGGAACATTGTGAATTTACCAAACAAATATGGAAGTAATGAATTGTTTAACTTATAAAACATGGGAGTATTATCCTTTTATCATGAATCCTTACATATTCTATATATCCTTTACATGTTCACAATTTTATTTTGAAGTAAAATGTTTTCATTTATCAGTGTACATTGTTTTAAATAGAGAAGTGATTTTATAATAGATAAGTTATTTACCTCAAGAATTATTCCAAGTGATATTTAAAAATCATTTTTCTATCTAATATAAAATAATTTAATGTAACTTATGTTTTACATGGGATATAATCCTATGATACCATAATTATTATTGTTTAGGATGGTTTATATTTATGATGACAAGATATTGATGAAACTCGTTCAATTTTTCATGGGTTATACTTTCATGAAATTCATTCCTATTCATGAGTAATAATATGATGAAGGTTTTTTGATCATGTGGAAAAAATATGTGTATTATATTTATTCGGTGGTTTGGACCTATCTATATCTAAAATCCATTGGATAAATTTGTAAAACTCTTGTGGTAAATATGTTATGCGTGAACCTAATTTCATGGTCATTTTTTTTCAAAGACATAGATTTCTTGTCCAAAAGTTTATGTGTGTACATGGAATTCATGTCTGTAAGTTTATTTGTGTACCTAGTTTCAAGTTCATGACATTATGACTGGATCTCTCTTTCATGTCTATAGGATTATTCATGGTACTAGATTCATGTCCGTAATTTTATTTCTGGGCTTGATTTTTTCCCTTAAATTAATAAGTGAACAATTTTCTAATAATACATGTTCACATAAATATATGTTTATGTGTATTACAAAAATCCATGTATTATGTTAGTATTATTCTCTCATGTATAATGTTTTTTATTATTACCTGAATCATGTTTTATGGACTGAAAATCTTTATTCTATAACCCATGATTAAGATCTATCATATGCATGATGTATATTTAAATTGTTAAGTCCATGTTCTCACACACTTATTCTCATGTTATTCTTTTTTAATTATTTAAATCTATCTTGTTTACCCTTAATGAGCATCTAATATCATCCTTTATTTTTTTTCCTTTCCACGGGTTATGAATAAAGGTTTTATAAATGATGTTTCTGTGAAGGATAAAAGTTATGAATAACATAGTAAGAGATGATATAGACAATTTATGAACCAGTTTTTCTGTGTACAGGTTTTCAAAAGAACTAGACTTACACGATTCTAGCCTAAATCAAAATTTTATACAATGAATTTTCATCAACATAGATGTAATAACTATGATTGAAAATACTGGTTCATTATTACATAGGTATATAATCTCTAAATTGATTCTTAAACACTACCTATCTAAGTCCATCAGGTTATGATTGTTGGAATAATATAAAAACAATATTACAATGTTTTCATTAAGTATTGTACTACATGGATGTTATAATAATCTAATATTTTATATGAAAATTATAATTAAATCTTTCAAAGGTATATTTTGATTTGAAACTATCATACCCTCTCTTCTGAGGAAGAGTTTTCTACTATAATGAAAATTTTTAAATACCTAACACATGAACACAAATACTTAGTCCCCCATTAGATTAAAATATGGCCTCAAGTGTTTCATATGGTAATCAGAATCTATATTTTTCCATGGGATAAAATAAAAAAAATCTTTAATTATTCTCACCTAAATATAGAAACATAACCATTCTTTATATAAATAAATTTAATAAAATCTTAATTTTTTTTAATATAATCAAACCAAGTAATATAATGTTTCAAACGTGGCTGAAAACATTCCAAATAAATTCATATAAAATAAAGGTTCCCTTATCTATTTATGATTTCAACCAAAACTCTATGACACATATTCATCATAGGAAGTATGAATCATTGGAAACAATGAAGGGTGTGATCTTTTTAACGACATCATGAACAAAGTTTTCTAATTATAAATCAAATTATACATATATGGGGTGAGTATAAACTCAATAGGATTTTCCCAAGGACTAATATATAATTCTATTGACGACTAATCAAAACATGAAATTATAAAGAAAATATTATAAAACATTTACAAACAAACCACCTTAAAAAAAATCCATTATATGTATAGTAAATAAGGTAAAATAAATTTTAAATAAAATTATTTTTTGTAAATAAAAATAGAAATGAGTTAAAATATTAATGACTAATTATTATGAATTAGACCCTCATGTCATAAACATAAGCCCATAAAATTAAAAATCGTGAGGTTTTCCATAATATTTTTGAATCTAAACAATAACACTCATAAAAATATAAGTTGTCTATATATTATAAGTAATGAAACCCAATTTACACATACATCCAATTATTCTTAAGACCCACCATCCCAGAAGTGTGTCGACCTATTTAATTGTCTAAGATAATATAAATGGTATATAATGAGAAATAAAAAAAATAGGAAAAACACACTTTCTAGTAATTGAATCACAACAATATTGAAAAACCACACACTAATAATATGTTTGAAAAAATTAATCAACCATTAATACACCAATTTTAATAGCCTTATATAACCAAGGAATGAGTATCAAGTCTATAAAAATAAACCCAACCATAAAATTTTAGCAAAAGGATAAATAAAATTACTCAAAATATACCCATTAAAAATAAATCTAGTAATAGTTCTAATGTTTTTGGAAAATATTAAAAAAAACATTTCACATATAAATCCAAAGACTCACATATTTGTAAAAAAGTCTTGGGAAAAAATATTTATAAACATCCTCATTTAAATAAATATAAAAAAACACAACTAACCAATGAAAATCATTTACAAAATCTATTAGTAAAAATAATTTTAATTTATTTCATCAAAAGCCTCGTATGATTACTACCATTATGGATATAAAATATGAAATTTTAAGAAAAAATATTCTTTTTATCAAATAATGATTCAAATCCCACGAATAATTATTTACAAATAATTAGTAATAATTAATTATTATTTAAATATCAATAATAATTTCTTATTCATAATAGCTCAATATAGGAATAGATCAAAGATATCTATCTAGACATACTCTCATAGAATTCCATGAGTTTTCCAATAGAGATATTAAAAGGATAAACCATAGAGACTTATCAGTAAAATTTATAAATAAGTTGATGTTCATGATCTAAATTAAGTAAAACTCCTTGAAAAGAATTTTTACATGACCTTTGTATATTTATAATGGCATCGATTCTCTATTTTCACAACCACAATGTGACCTACTAAATTTTTTTCATGAACAATAATTAGTGGCATGACCCCCATAAGATTTGGTATAAACCCCTGATAAGAATAAAAAAAATCAATCACTCAAGAACGATAACAAAAAATTAAAGTGTTCTATAAAGTTTTTATACCATGACACAATCTGAATAAATCATATAAAATATATCGAATAATTAATTTTTCAGAACATAATTATTAGACCAAAAATATATCCTCTAACCATTGAACATCGGGATTTTGATTAAGGGAGATGGATAGATTATAAGTATCATAACCTTTTTTATACATAATTCATACCATATATTTTGATTTTAAATCATTAATGTGAAACACCCATGTTATGGAGGCCAAGACTCCATCCCTTTCTCCATCTCAATTCCATTCATTCCACAATATTTTTTTTCAATATTATAATTTACATGGTATATTATCATAAAATTCAAGGTAAACATCTCTCTAAATCCAATAATTGTATTAAATTCACCATAATAAATTCCAATTCATTATCCCAAATTAGAAATCCATAAATAAAATCCCTATTCATAATTACTAAAATACTCTCCCACTAATCACATATCAATAATAAATATTACTTAATTATAAAGATAAAATTATAAGGGAAATTAAAATTTTCATAAAGAGACTATAAATAAATAAATTAAATAAATTACTTCTCAAAAAAAATTAATATAATAACATAAACATTGGTGTTACAATCCTGACACTACTTACTCCGATATTTTTATCATTTATATAGTAATAGGGTGGATAAAATTTCATTGTTTTTAAATGAGGTGAATGAAATGCTCTTTATGGGGTGAGATGGACCACTTGATAACAACCTTAAAACACACAAGATATAACTTGACTAATCAACACCTAATTACCCATTATGTTATTAGAGGGACCAAGATATGTGTATTTTGTAATTTAAATGTAATTTTTTATCCTTATTGGATTGAGTTAAATAAAATATTCCTATGACATTATTTCATCATTCCACTTCATTTTTTAACAATTAAATCTTATAAATAATTATAAAAAATATTAGGTGAATTTAAGGGGGAATACATCACCTTCATCCTTCAAATATAATTATTTAAATGAAATTCAAATAAATATAAATTAATATATTAATTTAAATATCATTTAAATAAATATAATTATTTAAAAAATAAAATGTATTTATATAATTTAAATTAATTTTGAATAAATTAATTCAAAACACGTATAGATTAATTCAATATTATTTAGAAATATTAAATTATAATTCATATCTCCATTTCTCTTTTTATAACCTCTGATTCCATTTATGACATTAGATGTATTTTATATACTATAAAAAACTTTTAGTGAATAATAAAATAAAATAGTTACCAAATATATAAGAGGGTTTTTGATCAAATCAACCAAAGTGTACACATATATTTATAAAAAATTCCCTTTTTATCGACATTGAATATAATCATGAGACATGTGATAATTTTTCTTGGGAAGTGCTTGTAATTTTATATCAATTACTCTAATTAGATTAATAATATATAGATTTTCATGTATCGTGTGAAAATATAGGTATGCCAATATACTTAATTAATCTCACTCCATAATTTCTACCTATCATATAATTGAACTATCGAATCTTTATTTAGATTGAATTATCAACATGACTAGTAGTGAACCCACTAACCATTTATTCAATTAAACTCACGAATGGCCTAATATGGGTGCCAAAGTATAAAAACTTTTTTATTGAAGATATATGTAACCTCAAGTTTATTGAATAATAATAATTTTATTAAAAATAATATCAAATGATCGGTATACAACAACCCATTCAATTTAATTATGGAGGGAATCTTGATATATTTTCATAACTTGTATTCCCATTATTCAAATAAGTTTATCAATATATTATAGTGAATTTATAATGATCATAATGTTCCATAAACATAAATTAAAATAAAAAAATATTCACATTAATCTAAGATGAATGTATGGAACATGTTACTAGGGGATTACTAACATTAAATATGAAAAATGTTGTAATGGCCCGACCCACTAGGCCCTCGAGACCTACGAAACACTAAGACATCACAACCCGAATCCCACCTCTAACTGGACATTGGGTAGAGACAAGTGCTGAGATGGAATAAATATAAGGGGATTCTATTTCAAAATGTATCTATACGTTTAACTCCCAGATATTTGTATGAGATTTTTTTTTAAAATTTCATTGATGTCTTGGGTTTTACGCTACCCTAAGAAAAGATTGCACAATACATAACACTGACTTAGCTTGCAGTATACACAACATTATGCTTGGATGTTGCTACACAAAATTTCTCATTATTTTGATATAATAAATTTCAATAAATATTTAGTATACATGAAAAACTAAATATTATTATGTTACCTTACAACCTAGTTATTATAATCGTGTGTATGAATGATATTAACATTCTTCTAAAAAACTATTTAAATGAAAATAAATGAGTTTATAAAATAATAAAACCACACTTTATGGATTTTATTAATGAAATATATCTTCAATAAATTAAATCAAATATTTAAAATTCTACTTATATATCTTCTATACGTGATAAAATAACAAAATCAATTTTTCAGATAAAAAGAGTAATTACCAAAAAATGAAGGTTTGTCGTCTTTCGATGGTGCACCCACCTTAAATCTCACTTTTGAATATTTTGTAAATTATAAATTTTAAAATGACCATTTTATTTTGTTTAAGGATATAAAAAAATAATTTATATGAATTTTTGATATTTTTCTGATAACATTCATGTTTTGATGAATCGTAAAAATACACTAAATTTTAATTGAAAAAATAATTTTTCATAGAAATAATTTATATGGTTAAATTATGTATTTTAATTTTTTTTAAAGTATAAAAATAATATATTTTTATCATTCAATATAATTTTTGGAATTTTCATTAGGTTTACATTGAATTTGGATATAAAAACTTTTCAATCATTTGCAATGTTTTAACTTCAAAACCCAGTTTTCATTCCGAAAATATGATTAATTTTAAATTTATTACTGAAAATATGTTATTTGAATTTTTTAAAATTGATTCCACATTTGGAATCATTATTCCCAAATTTTGTAAATATAATTCTTCTATTTTTATGCATTATGAATAGTATCATCAGTAATTTTTATTAATATGGTAAAAATGTAAATCAGGTAATTAAGGGTAAATAAAATTATATAAAACTAACTTTACACTTATCCTAATTTTATTGGATTGGTGTTTTTCTAAATACACAATCGTTGGGCCAAAATGATACCCTTTTGATGCCACTTGGATGAGATTAAAAAAATTATAATATTTTATTTAACGAAAAGTTAAATATGTCTTACTCAAATTTTAAAAACTAAATTATTTTTAATATAAGTTTTTAGAGATGATAAATTTTATTATAAATAATAATTTGAAAGATAGTTTTTTATTTATCCTAGTAATTTTATTTAAATTTTTTGGAAATAAATAATTATATTAAATGTTTATTTATTGATGATGCAGAAATTATTAAATTGATGAGAAATCAATAACATAATTTTTATTAAAACATAATAAGCATTAAAAGACCAACAAACATGATCAAATATAATTGGTGGATTATATCTCAATCATAATCATAAAATGGTCATGTTATTGACCATTTGGATCCAACTGGAAATGATTATAGGGCTTAAAATAGGTTATTTAATGTTTTGTTAAAGTTGTCACATTAAAATTTTAATATATATAACATTTTTAAAGAGGTATTTTCCAGGAGATATATTAATTCTCCTGTAAGTATTATTTTGATATATTGAATATTTATCTTCATAAATGGATTTTATTTTTTATTAAATAAAATAAATATATTAAATAATAACAGAAAAATGGTGTTGAAATTATTTTATTAATAGAAATATCAAATAAAATATAATAAAAATATTAATATATTTAAAATTTTAGATTATTAATATATTTAATAAAATTTATAGATTAACTTGACCCCATATAGATATAATAAAATATTTACTTTGAGGGTAAAAGCTTATATTTATATTTTTAAAAATCCATAAATTAAATATTGTCAAAATTAACACAACTGTTGTTTTGTAAAAAAAATATATTATTAAATTACTTATAAATCATCAAAAATTAAAAAATATATAAAAAATATTATATGGTATAAAATTTTTAAAATTATTTATTTATTTATTAATTTAAATCAAATAAGTAAATATTACAGTCTTTTAATATAGAAAAATTTGATACCCTAGTTAAAATTAAATATAATAATTAAGTGATAAATTAAAATAATAAGTTCTAAATGGATAGAGAAAATGGTTTAAAATTTATTGTTTGATTATATGATAACTGTATCTCATCTCATATTAGAAATTATGACATTTTTTTGGTTTCATATGTGTTTTTTATTAAAATTTAATACTTTTGGAGATTCCAAAAGTGTCCCTCACCTCAATTGTAAAATGGAACCTCCTCCCTCAACTCTTGACTTCTTTTTGGGCATTAAAATCATCCATACCCTAAAAATTTCAATTCCCAACTTCCCTACTTATATTCTAGAGTTTATGGTCTTCTAAAAAGACTAACTATTTTCCCATTAATATGATATTTTGCGGGAGCACGTCGAAGAAGAGGTAATCTCCTCCAAAGATTCTTTCAAATTATTTCATCTTTTACATCCTCTTCCTGAGTTTTTACATTATAAATAAATAAATACAGTATAAATTATATTATGATATGTTATTATTTTTATGTAATAACCATACTCCACCTTCTATATATCTTATGAAAAATGAAATCACCACCTATGTGTACATACGACTTACCATATCCATGCTGTTGTGTAATTTGTTTTCACCGCCATCTTACTTAGATGGTTATAATAATTGAAATAGTATCTATATATTATTATTATAACATTATATGGATTATCGAAAAAAATATATACCTCCCACTTCAATACCATTTAAAAATTATGAGAATGATATCTTCACTCATGTGTAAGTACGGTCTACCATCTCCACAATGCGATGTGATTAATTTTACATGATATTCAATAAAGAATGATTATATAAATGAATTTAATGAATAAATATGATATATATTACACTAATATTATTATATAAATGATATAAATAAAACCTATGAAGAATAAATTATTTGATGAAACATACATATTATAAAGAAGAAGTTAATACACGATGGACGAGTAATAATGTCACTAACAAAGAAACGATAATATTATAATATATGATAAATATGACTTTGGAATAAGTCAATTATCCCATTTGAATCATTATAAAGTATTTTAGGATATATACAAAGGATAGAGGACCTAATTTAATAGATAATTTCACAATCTCATAATTATCTGAGATTGATTATTCATAATTACTTACTGGGGTATATTTATCATCCATGTCCATGTTTTTTAAAAATGCTTTCATAAAATATTTATTATTATCCAATGGATGTTTAATGTCTTTTTTATCCATTTTCTTTACGACATGGTTTGGAAGCAATATTTATTTTGTTTTCCATATTCGGCACGTTTTGAATATACTCATAAAAGTACGAGAAGAATGTTTTATAACTTATTCGGGATGAATGGATTTTTATGCTTTCATAATTTCTTATTTCCAAGATTCATATATTACATGTTTTAAAGGTTATTTTCAATGAAATTATTTTATTTTTAAGTTGTGCAGTGTTTGTAGAAAATAATACATTTTTGAAGAATAAAAGTTATTTTCCTCAAGAACAAATTTCAAGTGTTATATAAAAATTATATTACATTTAAGATGAAATTATGTATCATGGTTATGTTTCAAGTATAATATCCTTATTTTTTATATAGTTTTTTTTTGTTTTTTATGGACTTATATTTATGAAATCTATTTATTTTACATGGATTATGTTATGATGGAATGATTTTTAAGAGACCCATTTTATTCCTTGGGTTATGATATGATGAAATATTTATGTTTTTGTGGAACACATAAGAATGATTTCATTATGATATTGGAGGGAAATATATCTCCATCCAATGAATTAGGTAAATATTTATATCTCATAAGATAGACATGACTGGAATGACATGTAAATCCAATTCAGTAATATATGGTTGGAATGTCATGTAAATATGGTTCAGTAATACAGGAACGGAACGACATGTAAAACTGGTTTAGTAATGGATTTTTCCCCTATTATGGTCTTAAAAATGGTCCTTGGCTAATTTGGGAATGATTTTCAATCCTTATGTGTTTTCCACAATTGCATGTTTTATGTTAATTCTATTTTCTCATGAATCTTGTTCCATTATGATTTATTCCTTATGAATTACGATGATTTATTTCCTCACTTGTGATTTCATTATATGTTATTCATGGTATGATTTTAAAAGGTTATGTTCATGTTTTTACATTATTATTTTTATGTTTTGTTTGATATATTAAATTTTTACCATTAATAAGTACTTTATCTGACCCATTTTTATGTTTCTTTACCCTGGGCTATAAAGAAGGGTATTAAGTAAGATGTGTGAAAAGAGGTTCTAGTTACGAAGGAAAATAAAGAAGATTTTGTAGGTGTTTTATCAACCAGTTGTTTATGTTCCCCAGTTTCCAGTGGCAGTCAAATAATACAGTCTTTGGGCATCAATTTATATCATGTATTATGTATTTCTCAAAATTAATAAAATTTCAATGTACGTTATTTCATGGGTCTTTATAGTTGGTATCAGATAGAAGGATTAGTTAACCTCTTGAAACTAGGATGTGAAGAATTTAGGGAGATCCATATAGACATTTCGAAGAATATGTCTTGGGATGTCTTAAGGATATGTCTAAGAATAGGTTGCAATCCTATATTTTTTTAATCATGAATAACATAGGATTAATCCTAATATGTCATAAAATAAAACATTATATGTAATTTACCTTACTTATGGGTTATTAATATATGATATGTATTTCTCATACATTGATTTATGGTCTTAGTAAATAACCATAACTTGATAGAACATAGTTAACCTTGAATTTTGTAGATGTGGAATGTATGAGAATTTTGAAAAATTATCTCCTAAGTGTAAATATCATAAAGTTAACCATGAAGGTGGTATAAGTAATTTTTATAAAGATGAGGAAAAATAGATTGTAAATTACATGTGAAAGGTATGGAATGTTCTAGAATTAATATTTACTTTAAACCTAAGAATATTGGTTATATTATGGTCGAGGAACCTAAAGAAATGATTCATATTTTATAAAAGACTATGATTATGGATCCTAACTAATGGTTTGAGAATAAAGATGGATGATTGATGTGTATATGTTTCAGAATTCAAATATAATTTTATATAAATCAAGAAATATATAAGTGTTTTTAGTTTAAGATTTTTATTAAGGATTGGAAAAGACATGTTTAATAGTTATAAGGAGTTAGAAAATTGATTTATGGGTTCTGATATCCTAGATGATTTTACAGCTTTTAAGATTTATGAATTCTGAAATATTAATGTTTTCAATAAAGATATATGATAATTCATGTTCTTACCATGTCACAAGAGAATACAAGATGAAGGTATTCAAATTTTTTGAATGTGAAGAAGAAGAGATGCCTTATGATATATGGGGGATAAATGTTAAGCTGGGTTAATTTACCTCTTTCTAAAGTTATGATTTTCATATTTTGGATGAATTATAGGTTATAATTTTATGGATAGTGTTAGTTAACCATCTAATGAAGACTTAGTATTATCTCATTATATGTGGAATTATTCATATTTGATTAGTTGTGATTTTTTATGATAAAGATATATATAATCGCCTATCATCCTATTTATGGATCACACGACTTTCCAATTCTTAAGGAATGACATGTACACCATTATTTCTTGGTATAAGATATTTAGTAGAAATTGACCAACAAATAATGAAAGGATGAGATTATACTAAATAATTCAATATTTTCTTGTCATTATTAAAATCTATGGAATGGATCTTGAAACTAAAAATGTAATCCTAGAACCTTCTTTATAGACAGATTAGATGGTCCCATAGATCATCATAGATTTATGGCTTTTGATTTGTATATTTCTCTAAATGATTTTCTCTATCACTCTATCAGAACATGATAGTTCGATTTTTTCTTTCACATATATGTTTACACTTTCAACACATGTTCTCTTAGGTGGAAACCCAGTTATGAGTGACATTGGGTAATCATTATGATTCTAACCTTCCTTTTAAAAGGATGTTTTTGTCCTAGTTTTTATAAAGTGGGTTTCTATGAAATAAACTGTCATATATTAATTTTTTAAGAAACCATAGGAATTTTGAGGGATAAATTCATTTTAAGGGGGTAGAATGTAACACCTTGAGAATTTTATGAGATATATTTTTTTAGAATTATTTGATTTATTGTGTTGTATGCTATAAAAGGATAATATTGAAAAATACACAACACTAGATTAGATTTTGGTTTACACAATACTATGTTTGGATTTTGTTACACACAATTTCAAGTTATTTTGATAGAATCTATTTAAATAAATATTGAGAAAAAGTGAAAAAATAAATATTATTATGTTTCATTATAACCTAGTCATTATAATTTCAGTTATGAACGATATTAAATATCTTCGAGAAGACTATTTAAATGAAAATAAGTGAGTTTATAAAATATTAAAATCACCCTTGATGGATTTTATAAATTAAATACATGGTTAATATATTCAATATAATTTTTAAAATTCTTATTATTATATTTCTAGACATGATATAAGAAAAAATTCAATTTTTCAGATAAAATAAGTAATTATAAAAAATGGGATTTTCCCATCTTTTGGTGGAGCATCGTTTAAATCTAGTTTTTGACAATTTTATATATTTTATTTAACAAAAAAATTTTTATTTAAAATAAAGGTATAAAAATTTAATTTGGATTATTTTTTATAATTTTATGATAAATTTTCTGTTTTGATGAACACTAAAAATACATTAAACATTAGTTTAAAACAAATTTTTATAAAAATAATTTATATGGTTAATTTGTATTATTGAATGGTTTTAAATTATAATTATCAAATTAATGGTGTTAATGTATAAATAAAATATATTTTTATTATTCAATATAATTTATGGAAATGGAATTATTATTACATTGAATTTTTATGTATAAGCATTTGAATCTTTTGCAATGCTTAAACTTGTAGTACCTATTTTTCATTACGAAAATGGGGTTAATTTAAAATTAATTAATACAAAATCTTTATTTTTAAATTTTTAAAAATTTATTCCGTATTTGGAATAAGTAGTTCCATAATATTTAAATACAATTCATTTTATTTTTATGCCTTACGAATAGTAACATTAGTAATTTTTATTAACATGGTAAAAAGGTAATTCAGGTAATTAATGGTAAATATAATATTATATAATTACCATAAAACTTTTAATAATGTGATTGTATGAGTTATTGTCAACATACACCATATTTAGGTCGAAATTATACCCTTTGGAAGCCACTTGGATGAGATTATGACATTTAATATATTTTATTTGACGAAAAGTTAAATATGTCTTACTCAAATTTTAATAACTGAATAATTTTTAATAAAAGGTTATACAGAAGATAAATTATAATATAAATAATAATTATGAAGATAAATTTATTTTCTTTATCATGGAAGTTTGGTTTTAGTTTTCTATATATAAATAATTTCCTTAAAGGTTTATATATTGATGATACATAATTTATATAATCGATGGAAAATAAATAAAATAAATTATTTTAAAAATATAATAACAATTAAGAGACTATAAAACTTGAACAAATAATATCAGTAGTGAATATATAGACCATAATCATCCAAAAAACTATTTATTGACCATTTTGATCAATATGGAATATATTATGACACTTATAATATTTTATATAATGTGATGTTAAAGTTGTCACATTAAAATTTTAATATATATATCATTTTTCATGAAATATTTTCTGAAGATATATTACAATATATCTATTCTTATGAAATATATTATATTTAAATTTAAAATATTTTTTTCAACAAATAACTGTATTAAATAATTACACAAAACTGATGTTCAACTTATTTTATTAATTGAAATATTATATTAATGTTATTAAAAATATTAAAATATACATAATTTTGGATAACTAATATATCCAATTAATTTCAAATATTACCTTTAACCCATAGGTATGTAATATAATATTTATTTTGAGGATTACATCCTCTCTTGATATTTTTTAAAAAACCAATAATTGAATATTTTAAAAACTGACTGTATTATTGTTTTGTCAAAAAAATGTATTATTAAATTATATAAAAATCATAAAACATATTTAAAAATATTGAATAAAAATTATATGGTAATTTTTTTAAAATTATTTATTTATGATTTTATTGACATGAAATAAGTAAATATTGCACCCTTTTGATATAGAAATATTTTTTCCCATGTTAAAATGAGTAGAATAATTATGTGATAAATTAAAATGATAAGGTTTAAATGGAAAGAAAAACATGTATAAAATTTATTTTTGGATGAGATTTCAACCTTATCTCTTCTCATATTTTAAATTAGGTAATTTATGAGGTTTTGGTATTTGGTAATATTTTATTATAAATTAAAACTTTTGGAGATTCTAAAAGTGCCACTCACCTCAATTATAAAAGGGCACCTCCTCCCACACATCTTCAGTTAACATTGAGCATTCAAGGTCATACATACCATTAAAATTTCCATTATCAACTTCCCTAGTCATATTATATATGTATTTGCCTTCTCAAAAAACCAAATCTAGTGCCTTTAAGAGGAAATATAGATGTGGCACATTGAATAAGAGGTAATATCCTTTACTGATTCATACAATTTTTTATTTCTTATACATTAATATTCATAATTTGTTTACATTATAAAGAAAAATATCTGGTATAAATTATATTCTAGTATTTTATTATGGTTATGGAACAACCATATTCCACCTTCTATCCATTATTTGAAAAAATAAATCACCACGCTTGTATACGTACAACTTGTTATCTCTACACTGTGGTGTAATCTGTTTTCACCACTCTATTACATGGATAGATATAATGATTGAAATAATATCTATATATGATTATTATAACATTATATGGATTATGAAATGGAATATACACCATCCACTTCAATACCATTTCATAATTATGGGAATAACATCATCGCTCGTGCGTACATATGACCTACCATCTCTATGATGTGATTCGATTCATTATACTTGATATTCACTAAATCATGATTATATAAATGAATTAAATAAATAAATATTATATGTATTATACTAATATAATTCTTTAAATAACATAACTATAATCTAAGAAAAGGAACATATCTGATAAAACATGTGTATGAAAATAATTAACTCAATACCATACAGATGAGTAATAATGTTACTAAAAAACATATGATAATATGTTCATATAAGATGACTATAATTCTATAATAAGTTAATGAAATCACATAGATAATTATAAATTAGGTTAGGATACATACCAAGGATATGGTACCTATGATAATGGATAATTTCATAGTCTCATTATTATACGATATTGATTATACATAATTATTTACCAGGGTATATTTAAAATCCTTGTCCATTTTTTCTCAAAATGTTTTCATAAAATGTTTTATATTTTACTATCGATGTTTAAAGTCATTTTTACCCATTATTGACTTTTATTACATGGATTGGAAGGAATACTTCTTTATCTTTTCATATGTAGTACTTTTTGAATTTTCCAGAAAACGTTCGAGAATAATTTATTTAACTTATACGGAATGAATGGATATTTACACTTTCATAATGCCTTATTTCTGTGAATTTTATATTACAAGTTTTAAATTCTATTTTAAAAGAATTTTTTTTAGAATTGTGTGGTTTTTTATGAGATGAAAACATTTTTTAATAAGAAATGATATTTTCTTGAATAATTATTTTCGAGATTTATATCAAAATTATTTTCCATCTAAGATGGAATTTTTAATAGGGTTATATTTCAAGTATGATATCCTTATTGTTGATATGGTTTTATTATGTTTTTAATTGAATTATATTAATGAAATCTCTTTGTTTAGCATAGATTATATTGTGATGTAATGATGTTTAAGAAACCCATTTTATTCCATGGGTTATTCTATGATAAATGATTCATGTTTGTGTGAAACTCATAAGAATGATTTAATTAAGAGATGGGAGGTACCTATATCTCCCTCCAATGTATTTGGTAATCATTTATATCTCATGAGATAGACATGACTGGAATTACATGAAAATCCAGTTCTGTAATATTGGGATGGAACGACAAGTAAATCCAGTTCAGCAATACAGAGTAGGGACTATTAGTAAACCTAGTTTATTAATGGACTTTTTCCAGTACGATGGTCTTGGAAATGGGCCATCGCTAATATGGGATTGATTTTCTATGATTTAGTGTTTTCCACAATTCCAAGTTTTACACAAGTTCTATTTTATCAGCGGTCTTGTTCCATTATGATTTATGCATTATGAACAACCAAGATTTATTTCATGACTCAATAATTTGATATTTGTGATTAATTGTATGATTTTATAAATTGATGTTAATATTTGAACATTGTTATGTTTATTTTTTGTTTGAAATTTTCTATGATTACCCATACTAAGCATTTGAGATCACCAATTTTTAGGTTTCTTTATTTTAGGATATGAAGAAGGGTATTATTAAGATGTGTCAAAAAATCAGTTATAGTTATGAAGGAAAACATAGGAGATGGTGAAGATGTTTTATAAACCCGTTTCTTATGTTTACCATTTTTCAAATAAACTAAACTAATATGGTCTTTGGGTGTCTGTTTGTGTCAGGTATTAAGTATTCCAAAAAAGTAATATAATGTTTATGTACAATAATCTACGGGTCTTTACTGTACTTATACACCTAACCATATCCATATAGTAGTGTAGAGTAATAACAAACAAATACTACAACATCCAGATATAACCCATAAAAGAAATAAACTATAGGGAATACGTCAAAGTTCTATAGCTAAAAAATGAAAATTAAAGGGGAAAATATATGTGCACCCATAAATAGAGTCCCAACGGAGATAAAAAATAACTGAAACCAAGAGATCCAGGTTATTGATCTCCAAGACCAAACACCATACATGGTCAATGCACCCAAGTATCACAAATGTACACTAAATTCATCACTGATATGTCTGTTATTTGACAATGAAATGAAATGTTCCAGCACACCCATTCAGGGGTGAGTATATACATACCTAGTAGGTTTCCCAAAAAAAGGATAAATAGTCAGATAAACCCAAAAAATACACATTATATGAACAAAAATATATATAGATGAGAGTGAAAGGGGATATTCATCTCACAGTCCAGAAGAAGTCGGTGAGTAAGTCTGTAGCTCCAAATGCTCATCATCAGTTCCCAATATCAGATGAAATATCACAATAATTTATGTTGATGGGCTTGCTCCTCAAAACTTTACTTCATATCTGAAGAATCCACAATTCATGTTGGAGACCTACAACCCACTAAAGCTCAAATATGGTGTAGTACCACACTTTTGATAGAGTAAATTCACCCATGTAGGATAGTAATATCTATATATGTATAGAGAATACAGGGAACCCACACTCTTGTGTGATCTGTGATTACTAATATCAGAATCTCTTCTATAGTAAGGGTAACCCATGCCATGGTGACATAGGGGTGTAATAAATTCAAAATCTATCTGATGATCTTTTCATGATCACTTACATCATTATGTGTTTCCTAAAGAAGCGTCATGCCCATAAAATCTCTCATCCTAAATCGTGGTCCACAAACAAGGACACCATCATGTTCTACATAAAAATCTAATCAGGATAGGCAACTTGTGGGATAAAATATGAGTCCAAAATAAGAAGATATAAGAAGAATAACTAAGGAGGGAATACATGTTATGTATAGGGGTCCACATAGAATATGACCCCACCTAATCACTTGACTGTGTTATCCCATAGACACGACTTAGAATACATTTCATAGTACATGGTGTGTATGGCACATAAAAAACATGTCTCAACCTCTCGGGGGGATCTCCATGTTCCCCTGTCCATGCTTACATACGTCAGGTCTTAACCATGTACTTGGCCATGAATTATGTCTTTCCTGGGTACTAGCCCATTCCAGGAATCCTTTTAGTGATGGGTCTCCTTTCCTTCGGCGCATCTAGGGTTCTTCTCTCAGGAGTGTCTCCTCCCCCCTCCAGTGTGGCTTGGTGGCTAGATGCCAGCATCTGGATCTATTGTGTGCTCGGCAATGGTGTTTTATTGTTCATGTCTTTGTTTTAGCGGTGCTCGATTTTGGATTTAGCATGGTCCCGATGTGGTTTGGGATATCTCCAACTCTTCTACATTGTGATATAACATTTTGAAAATGGTTTCATGTCCTCTATCATTGCTTTGGCTTGAATTATTTGTCCTGACATCATCATGGATCTTGTGATGGTGGTCTAATCCTTGTTCTATCCTCATATCATGTGAGATCTAGTTCAGCGAAATCATCTTGGCATCGGTGTTGTCCGGCTAGGCTTCAGATCTACTGTACTTCTATGTTCAGGTGTCAGCTTAAATTTAAGGTTTGTTATTGGAGTAGTCTGGAGATGGATATGGTGGGTCTCTCTTCATCTGTGGTTTCAGATGGGTGGTTTGTCATATCTTTAGCACAGCTCAGAGGGGAAGGGTTTGGTATCTTTTTGGATATGGGATTCATAAGTTTGAGTTTTGGGGTTCTTTTGAAGGTTTTGATTATTTTTTGTGTTTATGGTGTTCTTACAGTGTCTTAGTTATCAGAGAAATCCCTATTGTGGGTGATTTTGAATCCCATGGTTCAACCGATTTGGAATCTAGTGAGAGTTATTACACAGTTTGGAGATGATCAGCTTCACTTTTAGGGAGGTGTTGATGGCTCTGATCGGCTTGGATCCCCTCAATGGAGACACACCAATAATGTGATTTTGGGTCTTCCAGTCCTGGGTGGCGAAGAATCAGTTTCGCATTCTTGGGTTGTCTTTCTATTCAGGTTGCTCTGTGTGGTGTTAGAGGTGACTCGTAGATCAATGGACATCAATGGATTTGATTCCAACATTGTGTTTCTCATATTCTCTTTTGAAAATATTTTGTCTACAATGGTTCTATATGTGGTCTCTTGGAATGGAGATGCACTCGGACCCGATCTCATGTAGCAAGTCCTAGTGGAGGTTTCAGAGCTTTTCTTTCATATTTACAGAACATTATGTATTTGGATTTTGATAGGGTTTGGTGTCAGCCATTGGATGGGTGCTATGCTTTGACACATGTAATTGACTTGTTGTACAACCATGCAATGGTGGAGAGCTTTTCACAATCAAATGATGTGGAGGGGTAACTTCATGTGGTCCGGTTGGGTTGTTTCTCTATACCTTCAGGTTGTTATTGTCATATTTCTATGAATTCTATTTGGGTTTCCCCATTCATCCATTAAAAGGGGTTTCTATTTAATATAAAAAAAATTAAGGCCTTCAGGCCGTTGGATAGATGGTTACTAGCTTATTTCTATATACTCTTGAAGCCCACTGTGTGTTAGACCGCGCATGGTCCTAAGAATTTCCTAGCTGGATCTTGGACCATCCACCTAGGTAAGGTCACATATCATGTGGTCCAGACATATAATGTGAGATCATTATGTTTTTTGAAACCCTAGTTATATAGTTTGGGTGGTGGGGATACATACCATGTGTTCTTCCAAGATACATGGTTGTGGTCATTTTTTACCAAAACTAAAATTCCATCATGTGGTTTTTAGATCCACTAAAACCACTACAATTATCACCCATATACTTCCTAGGAATGAAATAATATATTCCTTCAATCATTGACCATCATCTAATGGTCAAACAAAATATGGTTATACACTTAAATCCCACAATGTCGGTCATCATTCCATCCTTCAACCATCACTTGGTTCTATCACAACTTCAGATCCCCGACCCGAGAAGCTTAAAAAAACCATGATCCATTGAAATATATTTAAAAAACATCAATCTATTCGTCATTATACAATCCTCCATGAATATGGGGGTTCAAAAATGCCTGAACTCCCCCTTAAATGTCGAATCATGACCCCGTGTGACAATGATGAAAAATGTGAGAACAGATGGAGAAAAGGCACAAGAAGAAAGGTGAAAATATAATTTTCCAAGAGTTATTAGAAACAATCAAAGATCTATGAATCTTGAGTGATTAAATGGGAAAATATTAAATAAAATTAATTATATAAATTTAACTTGTCTATGGGGATGATTTAAAGAATGTTAGATCAGAGAATAAAAATAAGAAAATAAATCATTGATAGAATCTTTAATCAAATGGATTGAAATTCAACAATGATGATCCCTACATACATCTGGGACAAATATTTGGTGACTAACATCTTCTACCATGAAGGATAAGCCTTTATAAATTCACTATCTATCGATCCACCTCAATTTGAAAAATCATAGTCCTCTGATCTCAATCCGCCAATGAATAGAATTTGTTCCCCTTTAAATTCTATTAATTTTTAAGTGGATAACCCTAAATAACTGTTATCATGAGGTATATATATATAGTATTTTGGGGTGTGGGTGTTTAAAATAAATAAATAAATTTAATTATTAATTTAATTAAAATCATCTCTTATGACTACCTAAACTGAATATCTGGCATTGATTAACCATAGGTCATGCGTAGGATAAATGTTTCTTTCCAGACTAAACTATTGCCTCAAATTTCAAACAGAAGGCTCATTTGTGGAGTTATTCCACTATTTTACGGAAAATACATGATAATGATATTAATATATTTATTGTTTTTATATTTTCAATAATAGTCTCACCGATCTCAAAATCTTGTAATATCTCTGCTCTTGGATCAAAAAATATTTCTTAATATATTTCAAAGTCTTTCAATGAAAAAATAGGGGGGCTAAAATATTACCATATTCCAGGATGTTTCCCCTTAAAAATCATAAGCTAAACATAAATGTTGGGATACTGACCCCATATCTAAGTCTCTCACTCCTAGGATCTCTCCCAGATTCTTCCATAATTACACAATACATGGAGAAATGGAATGATATTTCCTCAAAATATATTTTCTTGCCAATACTTTATTACCGCCATGTAATACTTGAAGATGGATTCATCCTTGAAATCTAGGTACCCCTAGTCAAAGGCATGCATAAGAGAATGCACATATATCTTTAGCCACAATACATGTTATATGTCATGAAGCCTCTCGAACTGTAGGTGTAACTTTAGGAATTTAAAAACCTTTCCAAACCTCCATAAGATCTTAAATGGCCTAATATACCTCATGGATATCATGAATCCTTAGACAAAAACTCCCAATAATCATCATGAGTATATTCTCAAGAAAGTATGGGATCCCCACTCAAACTCCAAGGTCCAACAATATTGATATATATAATATTTCTATTAGCTCTAGACTATCCTCATATGCTCAAGGATCTCACGATATTTCTCTATCATCACCTACACCATCTTCATCCAAACAAGATATGCCTCACCAATCTTTGTTCAATACATGGGTGACTAGCATGGTATTTCATATAGGTCATTGAAAGGTTAAATGTCACTCGTAGAGTGATAATTGTTATTGTAAGAGATCTATATCAATGAAAATTGATCCTACCATCTATATAAAAAGTCTAAAACACAAGAATTAAAAATATCCTCTGATACTTATACAATGAACTAGGTTTTCCCATCCATATAGGGGTAAACCACCATACTAATCCACAACTGGGTCTTAAATTCCTCATGTTGGCCACTCTAAAAGCATGGGGTAAATTGAACATCACATTTAGAGAAAATTTTATTGGGTAACCTATTCATCCAAATAGTCTCCCACACCTACAACTATCCTAGACTCTCCGTTGAACTCTTCTCCCTAATTGTAAGGATGTTTGTTTACATTGTAATCTTTTCAACTATCACCTAGATGGAATCATGTAATCTCTCTATCCATGGAATCCCCATGGACATTCTATCATATTTCTACTCTGGGATATCAAGAGTATATTTGAAACCTTCCAAAACATGGTACCCATCATTCATCTACAAACATTTGAGACATTGAGTAAAAAACTTCATAGCACTCCACCTCATGTAGGTCCTCCAAAACTACCATTGAAGGTCCATGTACATATTCACTAAATTATTATGTATTGAAACATGAGATTTTTTAAACTCCCTCATCACCTCCTCTCACATAATTACCAGAACCACCAACCATCAGAAAATGGATGATGTGTTTCCCTCCATTGGAAAATTACTCTAGGGAATATCCCAAAGATACGTGATCATGAAGAACCTCATAGTCGATGTATATAAACATGTTCTCCCACACAATATAGAGAATAGATAGAGTAAAAAACATATACTGGTGATTAGATGCACCCCTCTACCCATTAGGGTAAGATACAATTTGTAAAAATACTTTGACACCTCCTCCAACAAATGAGAATGTGACATTTTACCAAGGGAATTTTCTGCCTTTTTGAACTTCATATGAGTATAGAATATCATGAAGTCAGAGTCCAATAAGAACTCCATCTAATTCCTTTATCACATTTACATATCTAACTGTATGAATATATATATGAGACTCTCACAGTCTGAGTAAATATAAAAGTGATCCCCCAAAAGATAGTACCTCCACATCTTTAGTACAAAGATTTCCACAACTAAATCTATGTCTTGAGTCTTGTATTTATTGTTGTGGTGTATCAAGTACCTCAACATATATACTTTCACTACCTATATCATCATCAATATTAAACTAATACCATTTACAGAGGCATAATAATACATTATGTACTCCACAACCTCATCTGGTTCTCTCAAAATAGGAGAACCATTTAGCCTAAGCCTCAACCCCTCAATGAATCTTTGACACTACCATGTCTATGTAATAAACGTCCCCTTATAGGTTAGGGAACTAAAAGTAGCTAAAACCTTGGATAATTATTTTTGACACCACATGTACTACCCTACTATACTAAAGAAACTCCACACCTCTAACATGATCCTTGGTGGATACCTTGAAAAACACTACATTAATCATTACTGGGTCCATATATTATCCATTATTAACAATGAAATTCCATAAGAAAAAAACCATTATGATCTATTACTGTAACATTAAGAGCTTATTAGAAAGATGGTCTTCTGAGAGTATGTCTAGGATCATCCTCTAGTGCTCTGCATTCTCCTCATCTGACGCAAAGTATATAAGTATGTCTTGTAATCACCCAAACCTTTATCAATAGAAATTGCCTTCTTATAATTATTATATATTGTATAAATCACATAAAATCACATAGATTACATAATATAAACCTTATAAATGAATAATGAATGGAATATGTGTTACATCTTGATGTTAAGAAACCCATACCAATGAAATATTAACATAACCATTAGAATAGGACTGTGACCATTAGGATTATTAATTTGGTTAATATAATTATTGCATCATCTATGAAACTATCAATAAAATTTATTCATATTATAAAAGATAATTTGATATACTTATATCATGGTACAAGTAAATAAATGTTTAAAAAATTATTAATTATGTGTTCGTATTTTTTTTTAAAATAAATACTAATTTAAAATTTTATAATTAATATAATGACTTAATAGAAAATTTATTTTCATTAAAAAGATTCATAAATTAATATTTTGTTCTTATGAATTGACGATAATTTTATGAGACCTTAACTAAATTTTCAAAGTGTCAAAAAATCAATTATAATTTAAAAATCTATATTTTTCGAGTAAATGATGATTTTTGTAAAACATTATGTCTTATTTTTGAAAAAATATTTTCATAAAATTTAGTTCATTTTTTTATTCTATAACACAAAAAAAATTATATAGGTGAATTTTTGGGATTTCTCTACTATACATGAATTATTTCTGAATAGTAAAATTTGATCATTTATGGTATATATATATTATATATTAAATACCATATTCCTTGAGTCATGGATTATATAAGAACCATAATATAAAAATCCAACAAATTATTTAATATATTTTTTTATAATGTTCAAAATATTTATAATATTTCACCAAAATAATAAATTAATGATGAAAATAATGAAAAAAACACCTTGCTCCTCCCCTATAAATACCACCCCTCACCACCTCTTCTCTTCACACCTTCTAGGAATTGAACCTTATCCACATTATGCATAGTCTACTTCTAAATACTCTCCACCACATCCAAGATCCATTTGTCTAGATAGAAAAACAAAACAAATTTCTTTATGAGTTTCTCCAAGAAAAGAATTCAAGAGGAACAACCATATTCTCTTTATTTTAATTTCATTTATTTTCTTATTCTACCCCCATATACACTTATACAAGGTTAATGGTAACTATAGTAACTTAAATATACTATAATATCATTATTTTAATGGAAAAATAAATCATGAAACCTCTTCTCCTGTCCCTTTTATTCCGAAAAAAATAAATCATCATTCGTGATGTGTCGATTTATCGCCATCATGGATGATCAATTTTCATTTTATTTTAAGACCTTCAAGGACAGTAATAAAACCATTATAAATGTTTAAACAAATTGTAGAATGTGTTTTATACCCTTTTTTATGTTCTTAACATAACTTCTATACATAATGTTAAATAATAAAACAATACATGTTCGTTATGATAAAAAACCAGTGAAAATAATTTAAATGAGTATCATAAAAAATTTATATAATGAGTCATCCTCATATATAGAATGAATATAATATATAATACCAAATAAACATTTTTATGTTCATTAATGACATATAATCTCAATTTTGTATAATTATTCTTGTTATATATGAACTTCCAAACCTATAACCAACATAACTGACCATGAAAATGATGAAAACAAACACTCCCAAAAGAGTAAATTGAACTCTATAACTCATCAAAATGTCATTAATTAATGTAATAAAACTAAAAAAATCAGATAAGTTTAGAATAAGTTATTTATTAATCAATTCATGAGTTTAATTTGATTATCTAGGATAATAATGTGAATAAATAAATCATACAAAAGGTAATGATATTCTTGAACCCTACTCTCTTACTTTGGGGATTCCCTCTCTCAATCCATTTTTAGTATAGATGTACATTTAAAATTCCATAAATATGATTTATTTTATTATGATTTTATTTTAGGGGATATAAATTTTTTCAATCTGGTATTATGACAAATGAAAATATTTTTTCCAAAATAACTCTTCATTCAAAAAAGCACATATTTTACTTCCATTGAGATTGTTTATTCTTCACTTAAGATTAATGGTTCTTATACCAAGTATGTTATTCTGTTTTAATTTTGGGAACCCCAATGTTTATTCATGGATGTATTCTTTATGAATTTCTTATGAAACCCATTACATTTACAGGGGTTATTATATATCCATGATTGATATACGTTTTATGCGGAAAGAATGGTTATGTAAATTTTATGATGTGACCGGTGAACCAAAAATTATATAGCACTCCAATGTAATGGGTAACAAGATGTATCCCATACGATAATGTGAAATATGCATGAACATGATTCTATCTTTGTTCATAGTGATGATGTTATGATTATGCATTTACGTTATGTATGAACATGATGATAGAATTGTTCACAACTATGTGTGGTATTTCACCAATAATACATGATATTTCATTTTTATGAAATTCCACATTCCATGATTTTATCTAATTCTTCATCTCATGATTGTGATTTTAATCTCATGATTATTTTAGGGTGATTATTATAATATCCCATGTTATATTGACTAATGTTCTAATATATTCGCTTATTGAGATTTTTGGATTTCCCCTTTCATTGATGTATATCCTTAGGTGATTACATGTACTAATAAGAACACAAGGGACACTAAGAATATAGAGAATAAATAATTAAATATTTTTTATGTTTAATTATGTACAGTTTATGGTTGGTCCTAATTTATCCCCCACACTAATCCTTTGGATCTTGGTCTTATAAACATATTATATTGTTTATCGTTAAATGATGTATTGGTAATGTAAGAAATGTAGGGTTTATAAACATGGTATTAGATAAAAGTTTACAAAGTTTGGGAATTAGGATTATATAACATTAGTGGAAACCTATAGTATGAGACTAAGTATTTAAAATCACCCAAGAATATTTGTTTAAGAAAAATCCTAATAATAGGGATCCCAAATGATATTACATTAAAGTCAATTTCAAAAAATAATAATTTATTTTTTAATGACCTATTTACTTATGTTTTGTTCAAACATTTTATTATTTAGAAACTTGTAGGAACAAGGAGAAACTAGGATAACAATCCATGTGAGGGAAAATACAATTATTTCCCGAATGACATCCCCAATTCCATGGGTGGTGGAGTTTGAAATTTCATAGTGATGTATACCCAACTATCTTAGGGTATGAGAAATCCCCTAAATAATGTGGAACTTCCTCCTTCACCTAAGAGGTATAAACCGGCTATCGAGTAAATGGCTATCTAAATTTAGTGGTTCTTATGATCCCCTCATCGCAGAATAGTGGTTGAACTCAAATGAGAACATCATTTATATACTTCACTATTCTAAGATAGAGAAGGTGACTCTGTCTATTTATTGTCAAGATAGAGAGGTTGATCAATTTTCATAATTGATTAATAAAACCAAGACAAAAAAATGAATATATGGAGTGATAAGACTTTAATATAATGTTTCATAGCAAGTATTTCCCTTATAATATTTGTAAAAAGTTTGATAAAGAATTCTTAGAGTTAACGAAAAAGGAAAGTAAATCCATGATTTCCTACGAAGAAAATATCACAAGTCGTGTGAGGTATGATTCAAAGTTTATTTATATAAAAAATTATATAAAAATTGATAGATTATTTAGTGGCCTAAAACCAAACCTTTGAAACTATATAGAAATATGATACTTTTAGAGTTATGAATAAGTATTTTGATGTGCTATAAAATTAGAGTTGGACATGGTTGAATGGTCCCATGTCATTTTAGATATGAAATGAAAGATTCAATTTGAATATGGAGGATCAAATCATAAAGGTGGAAGGAAAATTTAACCACTCACATGTCGAAAATATTAGAAGAAGAACTATGGTAATTGACTCAAAGGGACATGGAAATTATTCAAATGCGAGAAAAAAGGAAACCAAACTCATGATTGTTAAAGATACATGAGGAAGAAGGACAATGTGTTGGAGGAAAGGAAAGCAGCTCCCACGGTTCTAAGATTTATGTATAAGGGGAAAGGGAACTATGAAACCCAGTGTCCTAAACCCAGAGTCCTTGAGGCTAATCAATACCAACAACAAAAAAATCCATTGGGGAAAGGGAATGCTTATTCCATCACTACTTCTGAGGTGGGTCCCAACAATTTATTAGTCATATGTAAGTTTTTTATTCATTCAAGAATAGTGAACGTAAAATTCGTTTCTGGTTCTATGCATTATTTCATATCATGATTGTTTAGTTGAACAATTCAAACAAAGCCTCAAAAAAGTAGGCTGAGATATCTATTATAATAGAAAATGGGGAAATTATTACATCCACAGTATATAAATCGTCATCGATTAATGTATGTGGACTAAACCTCTCAGTAAGTCTTCTTTTACTTCCTTTGGTTGGGTTTGATGCTATATGGGGAATGGATTGGTTATATTTATACAAATAGAACATCAACTCTGGGGAAAGGGAGATCACTCTTTAAATCCCGAGGCATCCTCTAATAATGTAAATGAGTAAGGAGGTGGATTAAACTCATTCATAATCATCAACTCCAGTGAGGATGTTATTTCAATGTGATAAATCATATCTATCTCAATCTATTGATACAAAGGGGAGATACATGATTAAAGACATTCCCATTTTAAGGGACTACACTGATATGTTCCCTGAAGAATTTCCTAGACATCCTCTTGTCCAAGAGGATGAGTTATAAATTGAACTTATTCCTAGATATTTTCCCATATTAAACTCAAATTATTTAATATCCACAATTGATTTTGATGAACTGATCAAATAGTTACAAGAGAATCTGTACAAGGGTTTTATATGCCCGAGTGCTTCACTATAGGGTGCACTAGTCCTCTTCATCAAGAAGAATAATGGATCAATGAGCCTCCACATTGATTATCGTAAAATAAAAAAATGATTATTATGAATATGTTTCCCTTTTAAGGAATATATGACTTGTTTGATCATCTATGTGGGACCAGATATTTCTATAAGGCGGACCTTCCATCCACGTATCACCAATTAAAGGTAAGGAATGAAAATATTACCAAGATTTTTTTTGAATGTGGTATGAAAACTATGAGTTCATAGTGATACCTTTTAGACTGAATAATTCTCTATAAATATTCATGGTGTTAACAAATATAGTCTTTATAGAATACCCTGACAAGTTTGTGGTATTTTTTATACATGATATTTTTATATACACCAATAGCAAGGAGGAACATGAGGATCATTTGTATATTGCGCTAAGGAAATTTAGAATGGTTAAGCTATATGAAAATTATAATAAATGATAGTTTCATATAGAGGAAGTATCATTATTGGGGCATTTTATCACCAGTAAAGGATTATCTACAGACCCTTCCAAGACAAAGGAAATTGAAGAGTGTCCTAAGACAACATTTGTAATAGAGATTTATTGTTTCCTTTGTCTTGATAGGTATTATTGAATTTTTTAAGAACTTATACGAATAAAAAAACCCAATAAAAAAGATAAATTAGAAGGGAGAATAGTTTTTCCAGACCATTGAATGTGAATAATGGTTCAAATAATTAAAAATGAGGCTTATCAACGCTCTAACACTCACACCTTCAACAATTGGGATATTATTTGTGGTATAAAGTGATAATTTAAAGAAGGGATTAAGATATATACTAATTAAAAATGATAATGTGACAGCCTATTCCTCATTGTAGTTGAAAATTCATGATAAAAACTATCCCATGCATGATCCAGAGTTGACAGCTACGACATTCACATTGAAAATCTAGCAGCATTATCATTATGGGTTAAAGTGTGAAATATATAATTATTATATGTTCCTCTAATATAAATTACCACACAAAGAGATTAATATAAACCAAAAATATGTTTAGATATCATAAAGTATTACAAAAAATCAATCCACCACCATCCTAGTAAAGAAAATAAAGTGGAAGATACTCTAATTAGAAAGGGTCTCTAAACATTGTCAATGTCGAGAATTGTTAAGGACACAATCTTCTTAGATTTTCAATTGAATGTCAAGGGAATCATTGATGACGGTACATCACCAATCCATTCTCAAATGAATTTTTAACCATCCCACATGGAGAAAATAATGAATGGACAAAGAGGTGATGTGAAAATTCTGAAGAGGATGGAGGCTTTTAAAAGATCAAAATATTCATAGTTCAAAATTGATGAGGAATGATTTGTAAGAATTAATTCATAACTATGTTTATCATCCAATCTAGATATAAATAAGGAGATTCTGAATGATGAACATAGTTCAGAATTTTCTACCAAGCCAAGGAGAAAAAATATGTATCAAGATCTCTAAGAGAAATAATGGTGGGACAATATGAAAAAGGAGATCACTGAATAGACATAATTTTTTTAGTATATATTCTTGGGAAGGATTAAAGGTAAAATTCGAAGGGGGTGATGCAACCATTTTCCATACTAGCATGGAAATGGGAAAACATCACCATGGAAGTTGTCACCAAACTTTTGAAAAGATCCTGAGGAAACAATGCTTTATGGGTGGTTTTGTATTGTCTTGTGAAGACAACACACGTTATTAAAATTTGAGAGGACTTATCACAGGATCAACTTTCACAGATATACATAAAATAATGTGTAAGGATTCATGGAGTACCACTATTGATTGTATCAAATCTAGAATTCAGATTCACCTCTTTGTTCTAGAAAAATATCAAACATTCTATAAACATTGAGCTAAACATCAGTTTAGATTATCATCCTAAAACTGATGGAATATATGAATTGAGAAGTTACACATTATAAGACATGTTGAGATCAAGTTCTATGGACTTCAATGGAGGATGGGACCAAAATTTTCCTCTAGATGAGTTCTCTTATAAAAATAGCTTCTACTTGAGCATCCAAATGGCTCCATATGAAGCCATATTATGGGAAAAGATGTAGAACACCAAAATGATCAGATGAAGTCAGTTAATGAAAGCTTCTAGGACCTGAAATAATCTAAGTGATGGTAGAAAAGGTGAGAACATTTAACATAACATCAAGATAGCCTAAATTCCACAGAAAATCTATGAATACAATCATCGATGAGGCATATAGATTGATGTTGGAGGAAAGGTATTCCTTGACATATCTCAACGGAAGAGGATTATGAGATTTGAGAATAAAGGAAATCTAAGTCCTTGGTACATCAAACCCGATGAGATTATTTATCACGTTGGAGTTGTGTCCTATCGACTAGAACTTCTACCTACAATGTCTTAAGTACATGACATATTCTATGTATCCCTACTAAAATATTATATACCAGATCCCTCATTGTTTCAGATTCTATAGGTGGTATAGTTAGAAAATGATATCTCTTATGTGGAGCATCCAGTGAAGATATTGAACCATAGCGATAAGGTTATACATAACAAGACTACCCACATGGTAAATGTAATATAGTGAAACCATTAATATGAATATAAAACTTGGGAACTATAGGAAGTGATGAATGAGATGTACCCTCAACTATTTTTAATATATAATGTAAAACAAAATTTCAAGGGAAAAATTTTATAAGGGGGGAAGAATATAATGACACAAAATCTTATCAATAGAAATTCCATTTCTATAATTATTTCATATAGTATAAGTCACATAAAATTACATTGAGGATACAATATTAACTTTATAAATGAAGAATTATTGGAATAATAGGTACTTTAAGAAGTTAAGAAACCTATACCAATGGAATATTAACTTGACAATTGGAATAGAAATGTGTCCATTATAAATAGAAATTTGACCAAAAAAATAGTAACATAATCTAGGAAATTATAAATAAAATTCACGGATATTTTAAATGATAATATAGTATAATTATATCATTGTATTAGTAAATAATTTTTTAAAAATTTATTAGTTAACTATTGGTATTTTTTAAAAAACTCAAATTTTTATTTAAACTTTTATAATTAGTGTAACTATTTAACAAAAAATTTATTTTCATAAAACAGATTCATAAACTAATATTTATTTTTCTTATTCTTGCATCATCTACTATTATACAAGTGGAATGGTTACTATAGTATATTACATATACTGTTATTTTTTTATTTTAATGGAATGATCCATCATGGAACCTCTTATCCTCTGCCTTTTATTCTAAAAAATGAAATCATCGTTCGTGATGTGTCAATTTACCACAATCATGTAAATTGAATTTTCATTTTCATTTACCACCTTCAAGTATGGACACAAAATTATTATAATGGTTGGAATAGATTGTAAATTATTTTTATAACCTTTTTCTATTTTGGAATTAACATGTATTTGTACTATTAAATAATAAAACAAGATGAGTTCATTATAACCGAGTACTGCTAAAATTAATCTAAATGACAATCATTAAACATTTATCTAGAGAATCATCTACATATATGAAAAAATAAGGATATTTACACTTTTTTATTTTTATTAATAATATATAATTTTAATTCCATATCATCATTCTTATTATACATGAACTTCCACACCTATAAACAAGTGAACTGATCATGAAAACAATGAAAATGAACACTTCTAAATGATGAAATTGAACACTATGTCTCATTAAAAATTCTATAAATGAACTTAATAAAAATATAATAAATATAATAAATATAAAATAATTTTTTATTTGTTAATTAATTAATTTAATTTTATTATCTAGGATATTAAATGAAGAAATCATTTAGACAGAACGTAAGGGGTTTCTCAAAACTTACTCTCTTCCTTCAAGGTTTCCCTCTCTCACTCAATTTTTAGTATGGATATATCCTTAGAGTCCAATAATTATTATTGATTTTACTTGAATTTCATTTTCTATTATATATTATTTTCCAATATGGTTTTATGAAAAATACATATATTTATACAAAATAACAACTCTTTCTAAAAGACACATCTTTTACTTCTCTTAGGACTGTTCCTTCTTCGCTCTAGATTGGTGGTTCTTATAACAGGTATGTTATTCCCTTTTTATTTTGGTAACCCCAATGTTTATCCATGATTGTATTCTTTATTAAATTCTCCAGAAACCCAGTTCCATTCCATGGGTTATTTTTTTCCCATAATTTATATACATTTTATGGTTAATGCATGATTATGTAATCGTTATGATGTGATGGGTGCACCCAGAATAATATAGAGATCTAATTAATTGGGTAATGTGATGTATGTCATGAGATAATGTTCAATATTTTGGAAAATGATTCTATATTTATTCATAATTATGATGTTATGAATATGAACATATGTTATTCATGGACATGATGTCATATTTGGTCAAACCTATGTGTGGTATTTGACCACTAGGACATGATGTTTCATTTTTATGCAATTTTACATTACTTGATTTTAACTAATTCTTCCTCACATGATTATTATTTTGATCCCATGTTTATGTAATAAAGATGATGAATATGCTCACCCATGTCTTATTGATTCATGTTCTTATCTATCCTCTTACTGGGCTTTTAGATCACCCATTTCTTTGATGAATATCCTATGGTGATTAATAATACCAAGGAGAATATAGGGGACACTAAGAAGTTATAGAATAATGGACTAAATAATATTTATGTTTTATTTTGAAAATTCTATATTTTCCCCTAATATTCCCAAGACATTAAACCTTTGGATCCTTTTTTTGTAACACTGTTATATTTTTTATCTTTGAAAGGATGTAGTAGTTATGTTATAAATGTAATATTTTTATATTTTATCAGTGATGAAATACAGAAAAAAAGTTTAAGATTAGATGGAATATATGGTTTGTCAAATATAGAAACAAAGTAGGGGAAGTTCTCACAACCAAAGGTATCACTAGGAACTCATAGTGTCCATAATAACATCTGAATGACAAATCATAATATCAGCCTCACTAACCCTCAACTAGAGGTAGTCAGACCTGAGATCGAGCCTTAAAAACCAACTCATATCTCCCAATTATTAAAAGATTCCATCAATCCTCAATAAGGGGAATATTCTCTTTATGTTTATTTGGTTCATGTGATAATAATCAATAAAAATATGCAAGATTTTATCTTTCCTTTTCAAAAACAAAACTGGACTTTTCTAGGGGGACACACTAGGTCTAATAAAACCCTTATCTTGAAGGTCCTCCAATAGAAGCCTCAACTCCCAAAGATAATTAGGGTATATTAAATTTTCTAGATAGGATATAAGTATTTTCATGGGGTTTATGTTAGTGAAAAATTCCACATCCTTCTTCCAAGGTAGTCCCATAATATCCTTAGGGAAGACGTCCATAAAATAATCCCCTACCCAAGGAATTCAAAAGCTTGAAGAGCCCACTTTACAAAAGTAGTATCTCACCAATAGATGTGTGATGGGCTATATGATCTTGTGCACAAGTCTCACTCACCCAAACATGAGATATCTCTCACCTGTAAAAGAGAATATCGCCATATCAATCCAAAGGAATCTAATCCTCCTATGATGATAGTCAATCATGTATTTAATAATGGGAAAATAGTACATTATAAGGATAATAAAATCAGACAATTTTATTTTTATGAATTTTTTCCCATGTGAATCTCTCCCCATGAAACATTATCTCATATTTTCAATAGACATGCGAAATCAAAAAATCACACCAAGTTGGAACATCTAGAAAAAAATATTATACTATGGTATCAATGGGGAGATATTGATATTTATTAAAGGGATTTACAAATGAAGGAGTGGATCACACATGTTTCTACATGTAGTGGAGAAATTAAATAATAAAATATAATGTACCTCATAACATCTCATGAGTTTCCAGGTCATAAGACTTCATAGCCTATAACTATCTGCGACCTCAACCACCCACTCCTTGAGGATGGAATAGGACAACTTGTGGTGGTGGTGATGTAAGTTGCTCATAAAATCACAATATAATAATTTATACTCCTCCAAGACCCCAAAATTCTTCTATTCCAGATTTTCCATTTTATGTGTTACCCTAGCGACACCAAGAAGAACCCTGATCATGATGCTACCAAAACTCTGGCAACCCATCAACTAGCTACCTATCCTTATCAACATGATGGGTATAAAATTCACAATATTGGAGACCTTTACCATAAAAAGCATAAAATAACACCTATTTATGATTACCAAACACTTTTCTTGATTCCTCAGTCTTATAACCTCACATCACTGTCCAATAATGAGATTGCATCTTCTTCAATGATCATGATGTCTGATGCCTTCTACCTCTAGACGAAAAGTAATTTGCATCACTCCCACTACCAGCTCCAACAACCCAACATCCATCCTCTAGAATATCTATGTCAATAGATACTGTACTATCCCTCTAGCATATGTGAGTAGTCATAAAGAACCCACATTGGATAAAATTTCTCTGCAGAGACCCTTCTCGAACATCATCAACTGAAAGCATTTGTTTCTTACCACAGAAAGGGAGTAATGTACATGGATAGTGAACCTCATAGAATATTAAACCATTTATATATCACCCAATTATATCTTAAGAGGATTCTAGACCAAAACTGAGCACAAGCATGAAGGGTTATACTTATCATGAAATAGATGCTTGAAGTCGAACTATGAGAGTGTCATCTAATCATGTGTCTTCAAAACCATACTCTCATAGTGCAAAACTAATCCATGGAAATGGCTAGTTTTTTCATATAAATATGATATCATAGGCTCTGAACTAGAATAAATACTTGAATAATTGAATCAATTCAATCCTTCACTACCAATGGTCAGCCTCATTGTAGAACCTTGGAGGTCTTTAACATTATAACTCAGGTAGTGTGATATAACTCTACTTATCCCCAGCCTCAACATTTGGTATTACCTACTACTCGACAGGAATGGATTCTAATCCCTATCTTCTAGAGGAAATACCACATGGGAAGGACCCTGAATTCAGACCATAGCAGTAATCATATCTTCTTAATGTTACCAAATTTCTAACATGGACAATTATCTTCATGGAGGAATCTTGTGAGTAATTAAGATGTAACGCAGTCAGATGAGCATATATATATGGGGAATGAATCAAAAAGGACATTAAAAAGGCTCAATTGAATATGTTTCATGTATTGTGGTTCCTTGCAACCACTATTATGGTATGGAAAGTTGAAAAATATGTATTTAGAGTCTTGGTGTGTGGATACGTTGTTGTCACATCAACACTGGGTTCCTAGTCCAAAATTACACACTCAAGACACTTCGAAGATATTTTTATATATCACAAAATAATACCTATGAGTAGAAAAAACCAAAAAACATACCATGTAGGAACCTCGTATGATACCACCATGTAATGACTAGAATCATAGGGGCTCACATGTCCAGATAAAAGTCAAGCTGTTACACCCCCAACCCACCTCTAATAGGTCATGGGATGGTGAAATTTAGCAAGAATTCATAAATATATTGGGATGTTTCTTCTAATAAATCAATAAAAAGACACCCATGTATATCAATATAGTTGTACAGAGGAATATAAGGTAAATAATGTTACATCTAGAGATAAACCGTGTACTAAATATACTCTAGATAATGTATCATAGTATGACAACATAAAATAAAAATTTAAAGGGAAAAAATACATTCCCACCTTGAAATTAAGTCCGAAAAAACTAGGAATGAAGAGATATGGGATAGACCGACTTCAGATCTCTAATCTTGACCACCATACATGATAAATGAACCTAGGTATCACTATGCACTAACAAATTCACCACCAATATTTCCATTTTCAACATAAGGTGGGACATGTGTGGGAAAATCCCATGAAGGGGTGACGGTATTAATACCTAGTAGGATGCCCCATAACCTAAAAGGGAGTGGTAACAATATAAGTAAATATTCATCCTTACCCAAGTAAAATATAGATATATATTCTCATAAAGAAACCCAGATGATGGTGAAAGGGGATCTCCATCGTACAACCCTACTGAAGTTGATTAATAATTTTATAGCTCCAAAAGTACATCACCAATACATTGTATCAAATAAAACCTCTGAAAAATGTGTATAGAGGCGAATAATCCTCACAAAATCACTCCACAACCGTGTAATCCACAACTACCATTGAGTGATCATCCCTGCTACAACTTTATGTTGGGGGAGTAATGCTCCGTATATAGAGAAACCATGCCGTTGTAATTGAGTAATGTCTATATCTATATAAAAAATATAGAGAACCAAAAAACAAGTGTTACAGGGGATAACTGACTTTAGCATCACTTTGATTTTATGGGGACCACATACCCAAGAACAACATGAGATTACTGATCTTGACATCTCTATAATGATCCTACCTTGATCACTACCTTCATCAAGTGACACTTAAAGAAGTCTCATCTTCATATAAATTTTGTTCATAGATCATTTACCACAACTAAGTCTACCATCATATTATATATAGAAAACTATTATGTATAGGTTACTCAAGGGAAAAAATCTGAGTCCAAACGAAGGATAAATAATAGGAATAAGACGATGGAGGGAATACACAGCTTGTATGGGAGTCTAAATGGTGTGTGTCCCCATGTCTTCTTATGACTGAGATTTCTTTTAGACATGGATTATAAATAATATTATAGTACATAGAGTGTATGGTTCATACATGGTGTGTCTCAGACACTCAAGGCCTTCTCATGTTCTCTTTACCATTCATGTGTATGTCAGGTCATGATCGTGTACATAGCAGTGCACTTTTCCATGCCTAGGTACCAGTCTTTGCCAGTGTAGTCCTAAATTACATGGAGTTTCAGACTGCAAAATTTCCTAGGAGTGTGCTGTAGAGAATTTTGTTTCTGCACCCGATTTGGGTCACAATGCATGAGGATTGGCCATGCATTGTAAGATCCTTATCCATTCCAAAACCAAAGTACTGCATCTAGGGGGAGCTATGCCCTATGATTTCTTTTGAGATACATGGAGTGTAGTCATGTTTTTCATAGAAATGCACTTTACTTAATGATGATTTCATATCTGACACTTTTGTCTGGATTCTCTCCCATTAACCTCCCAAAAACAAATAAAATCACATTTTCCCTTCATTTCCCATCATTTGGTGGTTGGAAAAATAAATTTTATGATACAATCATATTCTGAAATTCTAAAATTTGTGCCTCTAATCACCTATTCTACAATGCCATTTCATCTCTAAATATTAGGTCTATGATAATTTACCCACAACTCATTATCCTTCTTGATAATTATGTAAAATACCAATTTATTCATTTTTCTTCAAACCATCAAGAATATGGGTGTTCAGTCGCACATGTACTCACCCATACACTATTAAAATGAAACCTCGTGATCCAATGATGAAGAAAACACATAATAGGTTGGGGAAAGGAACATGAAAAATGGTGAAAACATATTTGGACTAGAATTCTTGGATAATGATTATAGATCAGGGATCTAGGGAGAGAACATAACATAATCATAAATAAAACAAATTAAAAAAATTAACTCATCTACGTGGCTCATGTGAAGAACATTCGATCACAGAGTAAAAATAAAGATAATAAATCAATGATCAAAATTTTAATTCAATGGTTATAAAGCCAATATTGATGATACCTACATTGATTTAGGAATAATAATTGGTGAAGAACACATTATTCATTGAAATATCAGTCTCACGACATTCGTTTTCTCTCTTTCCACCTCAATCTGATCAACTATCTTCATATGATCTTAGTAAGCCAACAATGAACGATAGAGCTCCTCTCAATTCTTCCAGAGTATAAGTAGCTAAACATGGAGAATTTTTACAATGATGTATATATATATATTATTTTCTGTTGTGGGTGTTCAAAATAAAACAAATAAATTTATTTATTTATTCTAATTAAACACAATTCTAATGACTACCTTAACCCAACGTCTGTTTTTAACCAACCTTTGGTTACAACTAGTTTAACCCCATGTGACGACTCAATCATGACATCATATTTCCAATCTGAGTTTTCTTTTTGTGTGTTATTTCACTATTTTAGGGAGACTATGTGTGTGTGATATTTATAAATTTAATTTTTTTTATAATATCAATTATGGTCTCACCAAACCTCATAATCTCACACCAAATCAACTCCTATATTTGAAAACATTTCTTAATATATTTCATATTATTACATGGAAAAAACAAGGTCAGTAGAAAAGTAGAAATAAGAAATAGTAATTACTGATTCTATATAAAAATAAATAATATATGATACATCAAACAAACATTCCAAATAAAACATTACATAATTAAATATTAGAAATACATTTTGAATAACATAATTCATGATCATTGTATTATTTAAACATCGTAGGGATATTAATTAAAAAAGGTTGTGATATTATATAAAATAGAATAACAATAAAATAAATATATCATTATTGGTAATCAAGGATTATATGTTTTTAGTAACTTGTTTTTTATTCCATTCTAAAATAGAGAGAAAAAAATTCATGATTATGGTATTGTTTTTATATTAAATGGAATGTTGAGTGAGGATCAAAATATTTTAGTCGATGTTTACATTAAGTGAAGTAAATAAGCCATTGGAAGGTAGACCAAACTGCTTTATAGACACTATATTTTGGTGATTTTGAAAAGAAGTAATAGCATAATATAAGGGTTTTTGTTTTTGGAGATTCACATTGACCAGAGATATAAAACCATGGTGAATTCAATAAACCATAATTTCGTGACTAAAAAAATAAATTAGATATTTATATCTTGATAGATTTTAGAAAATATATTAATATTTACAGTATATCTAATTCATAATTATTTAATAATTTTGACCATACATGAATGGGTTTTTTTATATGATTCAAATTTATAAATTCTAGATGACATGGGGTGATTATTTTAATTTATTCTAGGTTTGGACAATGAAGTGACATTATTTATACATCAATTTAAAAACTGGTTTAGTAGAGGATCTTTTGAGGGAATCTAGAGTGTTGTAATCAACAAAGATTATAGAGTATTAATATAAGAGGCTATTGTAATATGATATTTAATTAATGTTCTGAAAACAGTAGAAGATGAATATGTTTTTGATCATGACATTAAACTAAAGTGAAAAAGTAATTATAGTTTGGTGTGACCTAAACATTGATACAATCATTTTATGGTATATGTTTAAATTTTCTTGTGATTAATTTGATAACTTACTAAGTGAAGAGTAAGGATGAGGGTATAACCCTTAGTCTCAATAGTGAACTAAACTAAGAACTTTGTAATCATTGTGAGTGATGTTAGAAATCAAGGAAAACTAGTGAAAAGCCTATATATGAACCTCAAAATAGAAGACAAACATTATAGGTTAAACAATGATATATCATCATTTCATTATTATTAGATTTATTTATAAAGATACAAAAATTTATATTACTTGATACATTAAACATCACTTATTTCATGGGGATATGATCTATGAATAATTTTTTTAAGAAAATTATAAACTATGGTTTACCCCTTTAAAGTGATGGAATTACCCATAATACCTTACTTACATATATTGATATTTGAGTGGATGGGTTCAATATTAGAAAATATAATGATTTAAGGGACCTATATCTAAATTCACCTGACATGGAGAATATTTTTAACATGAATAAAGTTTTCATATTTATCAGACTGAATTATTAAATATAAATAATATCATCAAATAAAATCATGAAAAATCATATATGATGTATTATTTTTCTATACCCATGGAATATATGTATGTGAATTGATGAATATAGTTTTATCTAAAATTGAAAAGAAACTATTGAAATATTATTATATAACACAAAATATATATTCAAAATTTATGTACAATAAGTATTATATAAATATCATTAATTGAACAGCTTATAAGGTGATATGAGATAATTCATCTCTAATATATAATGGAGACAATAATTCTAGGGAAAACATTCGTTCAATTCTATTAAAAATATTTTAGGACATGAAAATATACAAAAATAATTATATAGATGATGAATTTTTTAGTATAATAATTGATATTATTGGCTAAAGGTGATGTCTTGGAAAAAATATTGAGGATGTAAAAAATTGTGAAAAATATGCTAATAAGTATTCCACCTTTATTAAATAAAATAAAGACAGTGATTGAAGAACATAGTTTTATTCAAGTTGAACTTGATAAAAAAAATTATCTTGGTAGCCAATTTGATTAGAGGAAATGAATAAGGTACATATAGAAATTTAATAATATAGATATAATTTTATTCACTAGAAAATCTATAATAATATGGAAAATATGAAAAAAGAGGATAGTGGTGAATTTCTGTATATTTTTTAAATAAATTTATGTTTTATGATCATAGATTTCATGCCAAATTACTATTTAATTTTCTTAAATGTGGTTATGGTTTTAATATTATTAGGTGGTGTCCAGAAGAGTATTAAAAACAGTAAGATGAGTTTATTACTAATGTTGTACGAAAAATAATTACCTATAAATAATTCAATAAATTACTCTTTGAAAAAAATGATCTTTTAAATATAAATCCATGTGAGAAAATAGTATAGTGGTAATAAATACTCTTAATATGAAGAATAAACTAAATTGAAGTCTATTTTAGAAGACATTTTTAGTTAAATTGTTAATGAAGTGAAAAATTATGATTACAATTCATATCAATAGTAAATATTTTTGAACTATCAAATTGAACACAAAGGTTAATTAGAGAAGATGGATATTTAAATAAAGAAAAATAAGGATGAGTTTGTTTTTTTTGAATGAATATATCAAATTTAATAATGATATTATAAATGAAATTTTTAGAAATTGTCAATTTATTGAGGATAAATTAATAAAAAAAAAATTACAAAATATTTTACTTGTTTCAAGATAAAAATTTAAAAACATGATTTGAAGATTGATGATATTAAAAATTATTTATCTGAAAGAGGCAAGAAAATTGAATCAAATGAAGATAAAACGATTTAACTAAAATAAAATAAGGGTATTATTTTGGCAAGGAAAGTCCCTTGTATATGGGAAATATTGTTGTTGGATGTAAGGGTGAATCATAGAATACACCAAATATAAACGGGAATTAAATAAGATCCATGAATAATGGTAAAATAAATATAGAAGGAATTATTCCAACCAATTAATTTAAAGTATTAAAATAATCTGGGAGAAATTTAGCTGTAGTTGAGAAGATATTTAATTTTATAAAAACCCAGTTTGAACTAGCTACTCAAGATACCAACCATAAACCTAAGATTAAAATGACACATTGTACTTGTGATTACACCCTAATCACTATATCTTATCAAGTACTACAAAGTGATTAAAGAGAACCATTGGGGGATGGTTTAACCTTAATACTCACTCCACACCACACAAGTATAAAATTTAAAAACATTTTCAATGAACCATAACTGTAATTAATTATAAGACATACCACATGAATATAATCAATAAATCCATACATGAAAATAAAATATATTCACCAAAAAAGGTCCCAAATAATAAAACATATCCAAAATTAAAAACAAGGATATAAGAAACCATCGTGGAATCCATCTATAGTCTTCATGAGAAAATGATGAATACAATTCCCAAGCCATTCAAATAGCTCACCTACCACTTATGACTCAATCCAATTAGGGTGAAAATAACTATATGAGTATAAAAACTCATTAGGGTATCCCTGAATGACGTGAAATTAATTTCATGTTTGTGTAAACCATTGGTGATAACATAAGTGTTCATAGAAAATAAATTTTACTAACCCATGGTATACTCTAAGAATAAATACTTGAAAATAAAAACTACTTAAACATGAACTATAAAATAAACCTAACCATTCATGGTTCACATAGTTGTATCCTGACACTTAAAAATCCATTACTAATCTACGTACTCTACCTAAATAACCTATTCATCAATCAAAACACTTATGTTCCTAGAGATCCCATCATATGAATTCATTAAAAAAATGCCTTCCTGAAAATCCAATAGACACTATTTAAATGAAAAATTGATTTATAGTCATCATAACATTCTTTTTAAAATTACATAATGAATAATTATTAATTTTTTATTAATATATTATTCAAAGAACATATATTTCACACATAAATAGAAATAAATTCATTCCACATACCTTATATTGCATCCATAAATTCATTATCATCTATATTATCCAGAATTAACTTTATATGATGTCATCCTATAAAAAATCCAAAAATTTTAGTCCAATAAAAATTTAATAAATCCCTAATAAAATAAAAATAAAGAAAAAATCACCAAAAACTACATCGACATGAATAAATCCACTAAAAAAAATTATCAGCCTACTATATATTAATTAAAATATATGAAGAAAAATTCCTAATGTAAATATGGGTTCTCCATGACATAAAGAAAAGCTTAAGACAAATCCCTAAAAATAGTTAACTAAGGTGAGAGAATAATAAGATAATATGGAATAAGATAGCTGTATACGATTTAACATCATTCTAGGACATTGAATCCTAGTAATTTAAATTAATGTCATAATGATAGTGGAAAATCTCCCAAATCCATAAAAATAACTAAAAATGATGATCACATTAGTTTCGGAAAAAATAAGAGAGAGATAATGAGGTTTTTTGGGATTAAAATATTAATTTCTTAGAGAATTTTAATTATATTAATGTTTATAATACATATTTTATAACTATTTAGCTGGTAGTGTCTCTAAAATTATCCCCAAATCAATAGTTCACACAATTTTAGGATACTATTCCTATTTTCCCAAAACCATGTACCAAATTGCGAACTACCTTGAAACACTTCATGACACCCTACACCATATCCAAAATTCCCTTAGCCCAAGCCTGCCTTCCAAAACCCTATTCATATAAAAAAACATTCCTTTAAACCCAACACCATCCAACAATGGTGTTGGAATCCTCATGTATTAATTATTTTTTAATGATCACAATTCCTATTTAACCTAGTTAACTTATGTAAATTATATCAAAACATGTGTATTAATGTTTAAAGTATTCTCATGCTTTAGGAAGATCCATTCAAGATCTTAATTGCTATACATTAAGTACAATTACTTTATACTATCTTTGATCTACTCTCATAATACCTTCGTTGACAAATGTTTAAGTCTGATCCATTCTATTATCATCATTGCTTACTCTACTAAAAAAATGGGTAATGGAAGCACCACGTTATATCAGTGCTAAGAAAAAATAGTTGATAAAGACAACCTTTATCAGTGCTAAAATTTTAGTGCTTATAAAGAACCCCTGTATCAGCACCAAAATTTTAGCAATGATACAGGGAATCTTTATCCACGCTTTTCTAGAGCTAATAAAGAGTCCCTCTATCAGTGCTAGAAAAGATATAATAAAGCCTCCCTTTATCAGTGCTAAAATTTTAGCGCTGATATAGGAAGGATATATCAGTGCTTTTTTAGCGCTGATACAGAGGACTATTATCGGCGCTAAAAAAATGCAGATAAAGATTACCTTTATCAGCGCTAAAATTGTAGCGCTGATAAAGGTGGTCTCAGTACTACAAAAATGGCTTTTATCAGCGTTAAAAATGTCCATTAACAGTGCTAGAAAAAGTTCTCTTAATGCCAGCAAAGATAGGGGGGTCCCCTTTATCAGCGCCCCATAAAGTGCTGATAAGGACCCCTTTTATCAGCGCTAAAAAAAGCGCTGATAAATGGGGCCTTTTATCAGCGCAAAATAGAAGTGCTGATAAAAGGGTATTTTATCGATGCTTTCTTTTTAGCACTGATAAAAGACCAATTTTATCAGCGCTTTTTTTAGCGCTGATAAAAATAAAAATAATAAACAAATAAAAAAATTACTGCCAATCTCGGGGGGGGGGGGTTTACAGCACTTGAGCCCCCCTTTATCAGCGCTTTCCCACACCTCCAGTGCCTGCCCACACCAACTACACCCTTTATCAGGGCTATCCCTTTATATCACCCTTGCGCGCGCACCCGTGCCACCACCCGGATTTGATATCGAGACCTCCCCCCTGGGCACCTAAAGCCTTTTCCACTACCCTATATTGATTTGTTCTCTTATTCATGATATATCTATTTATTTATATATATATTGTTATATTTATTCATAGATTAATATATATTTATATTAATATATATAGTTATATTAATATATATATATATAGGTATATTAATATATACATATAGTTATATTAATATATATAGTTATATTAATATATGTATAGTTATATTAATATATAGTAGTCATATAAATATTTATATATTTGTATTTTAAATAAAATGGATATTTGTTATTATTTAGATAAAGATAATATATTTTATATGTAAATATGTTTAATCATTTATTAAAAAAATTTAATTTTTAGGTGTGAATATATAAAAAATATGTACATATAGTTATATATTTTATTATAAATAGCAGTGCATTATAAAAAAGGATGAAATTAAAAAGACTTCATATGAATATGAATGTAATACCTTGGAATAAATTCAGTCCCCAAAAAAATCCAATAATTCCCTATTAAATGAGGCTGAAAATCCACATAAAGTGAAAAAATCTGGGTACCCCGACTAAAAACTCAGTTTTGGAGGCATTCTGGGCCTCTTTTGGCCTTGTAAAATGCTTTACTAGGCTATCCCCGGTCAACGTTACGTAGAGCATGTTGCAGGCTTCGATTTGATATGTGGTAGAGCTCAAACGGACCCCCGGATCAAAAGTTATGGCCGTTTGATGTTCGAGTTGTGTTTTCAACATATTTTGGATCTTTTTTTATTTTTTTTATTTTTTAGTCTTCAAATTTTTATTAAATGACTATCACTCCATAATAATTAGAAAATAATTAATCAAAAATATAATTTTTTAATATTTTTATAATCCATTTTCAGTAAATATCTTATATATTAAGTATAGTAAGTGTAAATGTTCATTTATACTTATCTAAAATACATTTAAAATTTATATATTATATTTATATCATTATAACTATATAACTATATTTATATATTAATATTTGTTTTTAAATTTTCTTTTGAAGTCAACCCTTTATCAGCGCTTTTAAAAAAATAGCTGATAAAGCCCCCCCCCCCCCCTTTATCAGCGCTACTAAACAAGTGCTGATAAATGGGGTCCCTTTATCAGACTAAAAAACAGCTGATAAATGGGGGGCCTTTATCAGCGCTAAAAAATAGCGCTGATAAATAGGTACTTTTATCAGCACTTTTTTTAGCACTGATAACCACCACCCCCCCCCCCTTTATCAGTGCTTTTTTGTTAGCGCTGATAAAGGGGTGGCGTTGGCCTTGCCCTGTTTTTTGGCAGTGTCATTATCAATGCTTTGTTAGCATTGATAAAACCTTAGTCCATTTTTTTTATAAATTCGGTCGCATAGTGCCCTCGTTTTATCACGACCTAAAGCTCTCACGGTATTTTAACCATATGAATTCCCTCTGCCGCCCGCTGAGTTCGCATTGCCAGACCTCCGCTGCCCTTGAGCTTCTCATTGTCGGACCTCTGCCGCACACTGTGCTTCGTGTTTCCGGACCTCCGCTGCCCGGAACACCCTCGAGTTTCACGTTTCCAGACCTCCACCTCCCACTGAGCTTCACCTTTTCGGACCTCCCTTTAAGGCATGTTTTCCAAATAATTTTTTAATATTGTTCTCCTCTACCATCACACATAACCATATGTTGATTTTTCATGATATATTTAATGGATATTTGAGATTGTGATGGTTATAGGATACATGATTCATCCTTTTCTTCTTCATGTTTGTCTCTAGGGTAATGCCCCTATTGAAGCTCGAGTTTGTTCCAACTTCTTCTAGTGGTTCTAGAAATATTATTCTACAAATATTATCACACTATTAAAACACTGTTAATTGGAGTTTGGGATGTGAGTCATTCCCATCAATGGTGTTTTAGTGGATTTTGTGTTGAATTATTTCATCACTAGGTTTCATTTCCTCCGGTGGTGATGATTTTGCTTCATCATAGATTCATGAGTGTTCTTCCTACATATTTTGATGGGGTTCTTGGGGGGGGGGATCATCCAATATATTTCTATTACTCCTAAGGTATCACCTTTTTTATAATGACTACGGTGGGTTTTTAGGAGATTTTGTATTTGTTTATTCTAGATCCCAGAAACCATTCAATTTGATAGTGGTATGGGTGGATATGTTATATAAATTCTTCCAACAATAACCTTTATGAGAAGGTGTGGTTTGAATTATAGAATATATATGATATGATTTAATTATATTATTAGGTTATGTTTGGTTGGAAATGGGTGATGATGTTTCTATGGTGATAAATTCTAGTTTGTTATCTTGTTAGTGAAGTTTTTGATGATGATGTTGATTAGGCACATCACAGTGCAGGTATCAAGCCACGAGTATCATCATGATTTGAGGCATGATTCAATAGAATATTCTTTTAAAATATGAATTTAGTGGTGTTTTATGGGGTATTTTTTATAATTTCACATACGATTTGAACAGATGTGGCTATGAAATATTTATTTTTTCTTTTATCGTTACTCCATTATTCTCTAATTTTCTATTAGTATAATTTTTTTATTGTAAATCAAAATGTGGAATCTTTTGGGAATGTTTTACATGGGTTGATTTTCTTTAAAATGGATTGTTTGTTCATGTAAAATATCTCTTGAGAAACCAAGTATTGGTGGAAAGATTGATATGCTCATCATCAATGGCAATCAATGAGTTTACTCTATCAGAGTGAAGTTTATGAAATATTTATGGTTCTTCCCACTTGGATTCCAGTTTTACTAGATTCCTCCTGGGTATAATTGATTCTCTTAGATCCAACACCATGTTACCATAAAGTAAGGAATGAAGGATAAACTTTTTCTTTAAGGACAACACCACCCGGTTCTGATTCATTTCTAGGTCATCCAATGCTTGAAACCTATTTTCTTCGAGGGGTTCCCCCCTTATTTACTTCATGCTATCAAAGCGACTTTTTATGGAAGTGCACTTGTATGTCATGATGCCCAGACCACCAAGCTTTCTAGCCTTTCCACCCCTAACTCCATCTCTATCCTTCTCCCTCGCTGAGGTTACTGACTACTTCTCTGTAGTTGCCAGGCCCCTCCCTAGAAATGTTTGTTTTGTCTCCCTTGGCTCTGAGCCTATCATCTAGCTCCAAATACTTATTGATCCAGAGATAACTCCCTCACCATCCCCCAAGTTTCATTACACATCCTTCCCCTACACCTTTGGATCCTCATCACCCACTCATATGAAGTTTACCAACCAGAATGGATTATAAACATGTTCAAAATCAAGGGACCTCAATGATAGATCATCCTCCCACGTCAATAAAGCTACTAGCTCTAGATCCAATTCTAGAGCCTTGTTTTACCCATAATTATTATCATCATATGTAATGCTCATGGTCTTAGTGCCCATGTTAAATCATACTTCCACACCATAGAAACCAAAAAGCATAATGTCATTGTTGTTGTTGTCAAATAACAAAAAAACCCTTATAATAATCATATAATTCTCCTAGAAGATTAAGTTGCATGGATTTCTACACCATGACCCATCCAACAGACACAAATGGGTATTTGGTCACAATAAATATCTTGTTGAGGCTATTCATGATTTCAATCAATTCATCACTATGAAGGTGTCCAATGGTGACACCTCCTTCTTTATGACTTTTGTTTTTGGAAGCTATGACTCTCTTCATAGGGAATCTCTACGGAGTGAACAAAATACCTTCGATCCTGGCCACCATCCATTGTTTGTTGGGGGTGACTTTAATGTAATTTCTAACCCAAATGAAAGGAATGGTAGAATTCCATTCCAGAGGAAGGTCATCATTGAGTTTGTTCAGTTCATGGCTGGGAAGGGCCTCATTGATCTCAGCTTCTCAGGTGACAGTTTCACCTTGTGCAACAACTTCAGGTTCCATCACCGCTTGTGGAGTCTATTGGATAGGTGTCTAGACAACGTGAAATCCACTAACCTATTCTCAAATACCATGTTTTTTCATCTTTCTTGAGGTATTTTGAACCACTCCCCCACTTGGTTTCCATTTATTATTGTCATGATCATCAGGAACAGTTTCACTTCCACCAAGAGTGGGTTAACATCCTAGGGTACTAAGACATGGTTTGTGAAATAAGGAATGAACCCTTGTAGGGGTATCGGGCCACCTTCAACCTCAGTGACCTGACCTCTAACCCTGATAGGTGCGTGTTCTCCCATTACTCCTCAAGAACCTTCACCACCTGGGAATACTATCGCATATGGGCTCCTTCAAAGTATTTCGATAGATGAAATGAATCCTTGGGTTTATTGGATTATTATAACTAGTTTGAGATTTATGTATGACTATATACTTATTATATTTTCTTATTATTTCTTACACACCCCCACTTTAGTCTAGTAACCTAATTTAAACCCATATTGGTTCTTTGGTTCTGATGTGGATATGGTTTTTTATGTGTTTGTGACATGTGTATGTGTGGATATATGGGTATTTAGACATGATGATATTGAATGTATAAAAAAGACCTAGGAGTTGTAGATGTATCATTCTTGATTATTCTTGTGTTTGTTCAGGGATGATTTGAGAAAACTATAATGAATCTAAAGTAATTATATTTAATGTAGATGAATAAATACTAATTGTTACGCTCTATTAATCTATAGTTTTATTAGGAATTGGTTCTATTCTACTATATTTGGAAGTCCTATTTTGTGTACTTGAACCATAAATACTAATATTTTAGATTCAAGTAGGATGAAGATGAATAAATATTGGATGGATGCTAATCATTTGACAATAGAGTACGAGAACAGAGTGAAAGAGTTCATCCAATTTGAAAAGGATCGCGCAAAGGATCCTTATCAAATGATTTTTTCATGTTTACGTTGTGGTTATTCTAGAATACTTACTCCAGAGGAGTTGGAAGAACAGTTGATATCTCAGGGAATAGATCAGAGTTATAAATGTTGGAATAAACAAAGACAAAAAGTGAATGTAGCTACTGGATGGGATAAAACTGCCTTTTATGGATCATCAGATATGAATTCAAATATGGATAATGGAGAAGATCATATGGAGGATGTGATTACATATGTCAATGATGATGAAGATCGTATTGAGGAAATGACAGATACAATTGAAGATGAAATCTGTGGTTGCCAAATATTGTTTGAGAAGTTAAAGAGTTGTGCAAAGACGCCATTGTATGCTAGTTTCACCAAGTATACAACATTGTCATCTTTACTGAAGTTATATAAATTGAAAGTAGTCAACAGATATAGTGATGTCAGTTTTATGGAACTACTTTCTCTCTTGAATGACATGATCCCTAAAGATAATGAGCTCCCAAGCCGGACATATGAATCCAAACGAATGTTACGCTTGATGGGTATGATTTCTAAAATAATACATGCATGCCCGAATGATTGTATATTTTTTCACAAGGAGAACAAATCACTTACATAATTCCCAAAGTTTCGTGCTTCTCGATACAAGAAGGATGAATCCAATACTACGAAAGTTGTATGGTACTTTCCAATAATTACATGGTTTAGGCGTCTATATAGAAGTGAAGAAACTGTAAGACAATTGAATTGTAATGCAGATAAAAGAAATAATGATGGGAAATTACGTTATCCAGCTGACTCTTCTCATTGGAAGTAAACTGATCATGAGTATCCTGAATTTGGAAAAGAGCTGAGAAACCTTCGTCTTGCGTTATCTACAGATGGAGTAAATCCTTTTGGTTTTCAAACCAGCACTCATAGTACATGTCCTGTTATGTTGGTAAATTATAACTTTCCACCCTGGTTATGCATGAAGCCGAAATTCATTATGTTATCTATGCTTATATTAGGACCAAAACAACCAGGTAATTATATTGATGTTTATTTTGCTCCTTTGATTAAGGATTTGAAGTTATTGTTGGATTCAAGTGTTATTTTTAATGATGCTTATAAAAGTTAATAATTCACGTTGAGAGCGATGATGTATGGGGAAATAAATGATTTCCCTGCTTATGGAAATTTGTCAGGATATAACATTAAAGGAACTCAAGGGTGTCCCATGTGCGAAGAAGATACAAAATAAATTAGGTTTAAACATTCATCGAAATCATTGTTTCTAGGACATAATATATTTCTACCTCATCAGCATAAGTACCAATCTTGGATGACATCATTCAATGGAAGTTCAGAACAACGCGCAACACTGTCTCCACTAATAGGTGATTAGCTGTTTGAGAAAGTAAAATATGTGAACACTATTTTTGGTAAACCATTTTCGAAAAACCATATGAAAATCGACTAGAAAAAGAAATCAGTTTTTTTTTTGAATTAACATACTGGAATTGTTTGTACGTTAGAAATTTTATTGATGTGATGCATATGAAGAAACATGTATGTGACAGTGTTATCGGAACATTGCTAAATGCCCCTGTCAAAACAAAGGATGGAATTAAGGCAAGGTTGGACATGGTTGACATGGGAATAAAAGAATATTTGGCTCCCGTGAAGGGTGAAAATCGAATTTTTCTTCCTCCAGCTGGTTATACTCTTTCTAGGGAGGAGAGATACCAGTTTTGCAACTTCTTCAATGATGTAAAGGTTCTAGAGTGGTATTCATAAAATGTCAAGAACGTTTTTTCAATGATGATTTAAAGTTAAAAGGGTTAAAATCACATGACTGCCGTGTTTTGATTAAATATCTAATTCCTATATCTTTACGTTGCATTTTTCCAAGAATGTTTGTCCTACGTTAAGAAAACATTGTTTCTTTTTCAAAGCTATATGTAGAAAAGTTTTAGACCCAGAAAAATTGGCAGCTATGGAAAAAGAAATGGTCATCATATTATGTGAATTAGAAATGTTCTTCCTGCCAACATTATTTGATATGATGGTTCATTTGATGATTCACATGGTGAGAGAGATTCGACTTTGTGGTCCTGTGAACTATAGATGGATGTATCATGTTGATCGGTTTATGATTATTTTGAAAGGGTATGTCAAAAATCGATGTCATCCAGAGGGTTGTATAGTGGAGTGATATACTGTTGAGAAATCCATTGAATTTTTTACTGAATACCTATCTGATGTGGAAAGCATTGGTCTCCCGAAATCATGTCACACTGGATGCATTGAGGGTGAAGGAATTTCCGGAAGAGATGTTGTGACAATCAGCATTACAAATCGGGAGTAGGCCCACCTTTATGTTTTGTATAACAGTTGGGAGGTTTATCCATATATTACAACTCACAAAAAAATTATAGGAAGTTGAATCCATCAGGGTCTGAAAAATGGTAATCAAATACACATAATCACCAGTTTATAGGATGGTTTCGAGATCATATTTTTAATCAGTTGGATGAAAATATGAATTCAATTTTAGAAAAACATTAATGGATTTCCACTAGACCAAGTGTGTATGTATTATCTTACAGTGGTTATGTAATTAATGGTTATAAATTCTATACAAATGAACATGATGAAGATAGTACTATGAAAAATAGTGGTGTTACACTAGTGGATGAAGCGATGCATGTTTCTGGTATTAAGGACAGAAATCCAAATTATGTAAATATGTCATACTTCGACATTATCAAACTAATATGGGAGATGGATTATACGACATTTCAATTGCTTATTTTTCAATGTAAATGGGTTGATAACAATAGTGGTGTTAAAATAGATGAATGATGATTTGTGAAAGTTGATTTTAGTAATGAAGGGTACAAATATGAATAGTTTATAATGGAATCACAAGTGGTACAAGTTTTTTATGTTCTATATCCTGCAAACTGAAAGTGGTTGATTTTTCGGTTAGCGTCCAACACTACTGAAGGTTATGATGAAAATTCAGTTGAGGATGATTCTTTTAGGGGTACGTCGCAATCATTTTTGAGCAGTCCCAATGTAGATGATGTTTTTTATGTTAGAGGAGACCACAATGAAGGGATTTGGATAATCTATAGAGGTTTCAAATCCCTTCATCCTTTGAAAAAAAGAAATAGTGTTCAATAAATAGGTTATATTCTATTTGTAATATAGATCTTGTTATCTCATTTTATTATATTATAATTACTTAAGTTATGTTATATAAATTAACTATTCAACAACTTTGGAAGATAATGACTTCTGTACATTCTGGGGCTTCTAATCTTGAGGCTGAACAAGTCTCTCAAGGTACTGTTGCGGCTGCTGCTGCTCCTGCTGCTACTCCTACTCCTCCTGCTGTTGCGGATCCTGCAGCTCTTACTACTCATAGTGTTGAGGTCCAACAACCGTTAGCACATGTTGTTGCTACCATTTTAGATGAACATATAGATGATGTTGATATCGATGAAATGGTCACGAATGAAGGATCGACGTAGTAGAAAACACAGGTGCATCGTAGATTGACGATGTTAGCCAATGTTGTTTAGGTGAAAAGCAATGGCATAAAATTTGACATCGGATGGAATGCATGAGGCCAACATTTGAATCCAAACAAGGCTATGTTTAGTAGTTACATAGGAGTTTTCACTCAGAAACGCGTTCCGATTGACATAGATTCATGGCACCATGTTGTGTCCGGGATAAAGGTTATGATATGATAAGAAATTACGATAACATTATGAATTTATTTTTTTAATTTACTAGCAAATAAAATAATGAAACAATGTTTTACTCTTATCAATATCTTGTAGAATACATTTATTGTAGATGATTCACACAAGGATTATTTTCTAAGGCTTTCCTGAAGGGTTCATCGAGGTTTTCGCACTATTTTAACAAGATGTCACCTAAACGATTCCAAAGGTAAAATAAACCCACACCCACCCATTGTCTACACTCACTTGATATCCCGAGAAGCATGAGATACATTTATTGGCCACTGTGGGGATGAGATGTTTTAAGTACATTTTGGGTGATAATACGTTGTTTGATGATACGTGTATTCATCACTTCGATTGTCAACATTTCATTTATGAAACAACTACTCTATAAAGAATATAAGGAACGTACATCAAAACCAATATACCCCTATTGTAATGCAAGGATGGGGTACACTTAACTATAAAAGAAAATGGTACATATTTTAAATTTATAGTAATATTGTTAGGTCTCAACAAACAACATCATAATTATCTTTCTATGTTTATATGTATATTGATGAGTCTAAAACCAAATACACTTCAATCCCACATCATGTGCTTTGGAAGGAGGTACGTGTGAATAAAGAAGAGAATCTAGTAGATGAGAACACACAAAAGTATGGGAAATTTTTGTAAGTATGACATGACGATAAAAATATTTGTTTTAAATTACTATTACATAAAAATAATTATTTATCATATTATATCTGAGAGTCACAAGAATCAGCTACTCCTATAGTGGATGTAGACCTGTTATCGATATCTTTGAAGTAGCCAGAAAAATATAGTCATGTTAGGGGTGTGGGGTTTGTGGTGACACCCCGAGTATATTTTGAGGAGAAGAAAAAAAATGGATGATATAGATGAAACATTGAAACAAATGAGTGAAAAACTAGAAACCTTTGAAGAACGATTGTAATGACAGGGAGAGTTGATATCAACTTTTATGGGTGGGAATCAAGGAGAAGACAAAACTCCGGAATAGACAGTGCATGAAGATCCCTCCCCACTCCCACCAGCTTTGAGGCGAGCCATTCCCCTCAAAGAGCTGTCTTAGCCGTGGTAATCAATATTATAATAATTGTTCCCATGAAATTTGAATCCAAAAACACATTTGGATTGTCTTGATACATTATGATAATGATCCACGGGTTGTTTTTGATGTTCATGATTCATCCCCACCTCAATTCAAGGCACGGTGTGGCCGGTACCACTCAAAGGGTCTCTCTTCTATTTAAATTGGATAGATTTTTAAGTAAAAACAACAAATAACCTACATAAATTTGACCAAACATATTCGGATTGTGTTTATGATTAAGCTAACGATCCACGGGTGCATTGGGGATGTGCACAAGTCATCTCTGCCTCAATCCGAGGCATGGTGTGGCCGGTACAACTCAAAGGGTCTCTCTTCTGTTTAAAATTGACAGATTTTTAAGTGAAAACAACAACTGACCTAAGGAAATCTAACCAAAAACATTCAGATTGTCTTGATCATTTAGGAGAAAGATCCATGGGTCCTTTGTGACGTACAAAAGTCACCCTCACCTCAATCCAAGGCACGGTGTGGCCGACACCACTCGAAGGGTCTCTCTTCTGTTTAAATTGGACAGATTTTTAAGTGAAAACAACAACTAACCTATGTAAATATGACCAAACACATTCAGATTGTGTTGATATTTTAATAGAACAACCCATGGGTGCATTGGGAATGTACACAAGTCATTCCCTCCTCAATCTGAGGAACGGTGTGGCCGGTACCACTCAAAGTGTCTCTCTTTTCTTTAAAATTGACACAATTTTAAGTGAAATCAACAACTGACCTACGGAAATCTGACCAAACGCATTTGGATTGTCTTGATCCATTAAGATAACAATCCAAGGGTGTTTTTGGGACATATACGATTCGTCCTCTCTTCAATATGAGGCACAGTGTGGCTGATACCACTCAAAGGGTCTCTCTTTTGTTTAAAATGGACATTTTTTTAAGTGAAAACAACAACTGACCTATGGAAATTCGACCAAACACATTCATATTGTCTTGATAATTTAGGATAACGATTCATGGGTCCTTTCTGATGTGAAAAAGTCATCCTTGCCTCAATCTGAGGCACGGTGTGGCCGGTATTACTCAAAGGGTCTCACTTTGTTTTAAAATGGACAAATTTTTATGTGAAAACAACAACTAACCTATGAAAATATGACCAAATGAATTTGGATTGTTTTTATCCTTTAGGAGAACGATCCATGCGTCCTTTGTGACATGTAATATTCAACCCCGCTTAAATCTGGGGCATGTTGTGGTCGATACCACTCAAAGGGTCTCTCTTTTGTGTAAAATGAACATATTTTTAAGTGAAAACAATAACTGACCTATAAAAATCCAACCAAACGCATTTGTATTATCTTGATCCATTAGGAGAACGATCCACAGATCCTTTGTGATGTGAAAGAGTCATCCCTGCCTCAATATGAGGCCTAGTGTGGCCGGTACCACTCAAAGGGTATCACTTTTGTTTAAATTGGAAAAATTTTAATGTGAAAACAACAACTGACCTATGGAAATCCAACCAAATGCATTTATATTGTATTTATCCTTTATTAGAATGATCCTCATGTCCTTTGGGACGTGCAAGAGTCATCCTCCCCTCAATCCAAGCCATGGTGTGGCTGGTACCACTAAAAGGGTCCCTCTTCTTTTTAAATTGGACAAAATTTTAAGTGAAAACAAAAACTGACCTATGGAAATATGACCAAATGAATTCTAATTGTGTTGATACTTTAAGATAATGATCCAAAGGTGGATTGGAAATGTGAAAAATTCATCCGCACCCCAATCCGAGGCACAGTGTGGCTGGTACCACTCAAAGGGTCTCTCTTCTGTTTAAAATGGACAGATTTTTAAGTGAAAACAACAACTGACCAACGAAAATTCAACCAAATGCATTAGGATTGACTTGATCTTTTATAATAATGATACAAGGGTCCCTTGTGACATGTAAGAGTTATCCCCGCCTCAATATGAGGCACGATGTGGCCAGTACCACTCAAATGGTCTCACTTCTGTTTAAATTGGACACAATTTTAAGTGAAAACAACTACTGACCTATGAAAATCTGACCAAAAACATTTATATTGTGTTAATATTTTAAGGGAATGATCCATGGGTGTGTTTAAGACATTAAAGAGTCAACCCCACCTCATTCCAAGTCACAGTGTGGCCGGTACTACTCAAAGGGTCTCTCTTCTGTTTAAAATGGACAGGTTTTTATGTGAAAACAACAACTGACCTATGGAAATTCAACGAAACGCATTAAGAATGACTATATATTTTAAGAGAATGATACATGGGTCATTTTTGATGTGTAAAAGTCATCCCAACCTCAATCCGAGGCATGGTATGGATGGTACCACTCAAAGGGTCTCTCTTCTGTTTAAATTGGACACAATTTTAAGTGAAAACAAAAACTGACCGATGAAAATTGGTCCAAACGCATTTTTATTATCTTTATCCTTTATGAGAACGATCTATAGATCCTTTGTGATGTGTAAGTGTCCACCTCGCGTCAATATGAGGCATGGTGTGGCCGGTACCACTCAAAGGGTCTCTCTTCTATTTAAATTGGACACAATCTTAGGTGAAAACAACAACTAACCTATGAAAATATGACCAAACACATTCTTATTGTCTTTATCATTTATTAGAACGATCCACAGGTCCTTTTTGACGTCTAAGAGTCATCGCTTCCTTAATCCAAGGCATGGTGTGGCCGATACCACTCAAAGGGTCTCTCTTCTGTTTAAATTGGACATAATTTTTAGTGAAATCAACAACTGACCTACAAAAATCTGAGCAAACGCATTCAGATTGTCTTGATCCTTTATGATAACTATCAGCAGGTCCTTTCTGACGTGTAAGAGTCATCCCCATCATAATCTGAGGCATAGTGTGGTCGGTACCACTCAATGGGTCTCTCTTTTGTTTAAAATGGACAGATTTTTAAGTGAAAACAACAACTACCCTACGAAAATCCGACCAAAAACATTCGGACTATTTTCATCCTTTATGAGAAAAATTAGCGCATACATTGTGACATGAATGAGTCATATCCGGCTCAATCTGAGGCATGGTGGTTCCGATGCCACTCAAGGGGTCTCTCTTTGGTTTAAAATGGACAAATTTTTAAGTGAAAACAACAAATGACCAACGGAGATCTGACCCAATGCATTTGAATTGTCTTGATCCTTTATGAGAACAATCCATGGGTCCTTTGTGGCATGAAAGAGTCATCCCCACCTCAATCTGAGGCACGGTTTGGATGGTACCACTCAAAGGGTCTCTCTTCGTTTTAAATTGGACAGAGTTTTAAGTGAAAACAACAACTGACCGACGGAAATCCGACCAAACACATTAGGATTATGTTAATACTTTAAGATAAAAATCCACAGGTTCATTGGGGACGTGAATGAGTCATCCCCACCTCAATCCGAGGCACAGTGTGTTTTGTACCACTCAAAGGGTCTCTCTTCTGTTTAAAATGGACATATTTTTAAGTAAAAACAACAACTGACCTACGGAAATCCGACCAAACGCATTACGATTGTCTTGATCCTTTATGAGAATGATCCACGAGTCCATTGTGACATGAACGAGTCATCTTAACATCAATTTGAGGCATGGTGTGGCCGGTACCACTCAAAAGGTCTCTCTTCTGTTTAAAGTGGACATATTTTTAAGTGAAAACAACAACTGACCAACGGAAATCTGACCAAATGCATTTGGATTGCCTTGATCCTTTATGATAATTTTCCATGGGTCCTTTGTGACGTGCATGAGTAATCCCCACATCAATCTGAGGAATAGTGTTGCTGGTACCACTCAAAGGGTCTCTCTTCTGTTTAAATTGGACGGATTTTTATGTGAAAACAACAACTGACCTACCAAAATCCAACCAAACGCATTCAGATAGTGTTGATTATTTAAGATAACAATCCAAAGGTGAGTTGGAGATGTGAACGAGTCATCCCCGCATTAATTCGAGGCATGGTGTGGGCGGTACCGCTCAAAGGGTCTCTCTTTTATTTTAAATGGACACAATTTTAAGTGAAAACAACAACTGACCTTCGAAAATATGACCAAACACATTCGGATTATCTTGATCCTTTAAGAGAACGATCGACAGGTGCATTGGGGATGTGTACGAGTCATCCCCTCCTCAATCCGAGGCACGGTGTGGCCGGTACCACTCAACGGGTCTCACTTTTGTTTAAAATGGACATATTTTTTAGTGAAAACAACAACTGACCTACTGAAATTAGTTTAAATTTTTTTTATTGTCTTGATCATTTAGGAGAATGATCCACGGGTCCATTGTGATGTGCACGAGCTATCCCCGCCTCAGTCTGAGGCACGATGTGGCCGGTACCACTCAAAGGGTCTCACTTTTGTTTAAAATGGAAAAATTTTTAAGTGAAAACAACAACTTACCTATGGATGTTTGACCAAATGCATTCGGATTGACTTGATCATTTAGGAGAACAATACACGGGTCCTTTGTGATGTGTATGAGTCATCCCCACCATAGTCTGAGGCATTGTGTGGCCGGTACTATGATTTTCAATCCCATCTATCATCTGTTATCATCAACACCATGTTATTACAATAGGTTATCCATTATTTATAAATCCTAATTTTTTCATATAATAGATTATTCTATAAAACATCATCCAAATATTATATTAATAATTCTATAAATGGTTAACCTTATTACCATTCCCAAATATGACAATCCATAACATTATAGGGAAGTTCATAAAATCATTTTAACACTGGTGCCCCATATATCAAAAATTATATGTTGGTTTTCACATTACAATCATGTGAATAACCTCATCATATATTCTTTGGAAACATTGAAATAACATAAATTACCATAAATAATTTTGGAAAACATGCATGATTCTGTATTACAATGGATACATGATATATTACTTAAATCCAAGAATTTAAAAACATCATATATTGTGAAATAGACATCTTTTCAACAAATAGATAATCAAATCCATGGTAATCATTGCTATCATTTTTACATTATACACATCAAAAATCACATTATCCAAGTTAAACAAAATTTTTTAAACATCTTTAATGGTGTATGGGTATACTTGGTGTAATTAGCATATGATTTATGTGATAATTTTGTATGGGTATACTTATTGAGATGCTAAATTATTTGCAGGTGCGGGTTGGGTGTACTGTTGTAGAAACTTTTTTTGTAGCAGAAATGGATTTTATCAGCTCTTTTTTAGCGCTGATAAAAGAATCCTTTATCAGTGCTAAAAAATCACTGATAAAATAAGCATTTATCAGTGCTAACAGAGCGCTGATAAAGGAAGCCTTTATCTGCGCTCTCTTAGCACTGATAAAATGTACATTTATCAGTGATAAGAGAGCACTGATAAAGGATTCCTTTATCAGCACTGAGAATTACAACGCTTTTTTAGCACTGATAAAGCCCGTTTTGAGAGATGATAAAGCTCATTTTTTTAGTAGTGTTAAGTCTAAACAAAGTTTCTTTGAAAAGTCTGAGACACTGTGAGTCTGCCATTGGTTATATATTTCTGGCACCATGAAGCAGACAACATGAAGAAAACATCATAAAGAAAGACACAGTAAGGAAAGACATCATAAAGCAAGACACTGTGAAGCAATACACTGTAATGAAAGACACCGTAAATCGAGACACCATGAATTAGACACTGTGAAGATAGACATCGTAAAGAAAGACACCGTGAATATTAAGACACTATGAACCAGACCCCGTGAAGCAAGACAACGTGGAGCAGAAATCATGAACAAGACACTGTGAACAAGACACCATGACCACGAGACACCGTGACCAAAAGACACCATGATCAATCTAGACACTCTGTGAAGGAGACCCCATTTCCATGAAATACTGTGACACTGTTTCTTAGACTTTGTTGTTGTTTTTCAATTTAATATCTAATGGTCATATTTGAAGATTTTAAATGCACTGATATAATTAATGATTCTTTGTAGACATATCATTTGATAGTACGAGGTACAAGATGTGGTATCCATGCAACCTGTCAGCCCCAACACATGCATTCCAATATAAGAGTGAAGTGAGTCCAAGAATCAAGTAGCATGATACTGAATGAAAGAACAAGGCTATGAGCATGAAAACGAAAAACACTGAGATAATTTTTAAATAAAATATTGTCACATGCATGCAACCCAAATTTACTGAATAAAATATGAAGTAAAATGGAATCCATAGACCATCCTCAATTTTTCGAACCTCATGAAGAACACAAGCTGAATCACGACACTCTGTTTTACAGACGAGGACTTGAATTCTACATTTTCTTCATCTCAGAAGTCCAAAGATGCAATGACTAACACTCAGAGCACTTCAAAAACCCATCTCCATATTTCTGCTCTATTTTGTATCTATTTATTACCTTTCGAGAAGATTGTGTACCTGTAGAAAAAAAAAGTTTGTCTCCCGCATCAAACTGAAGGATTGTAGATATCCTTACTCAAAAACTCATTTATTCTTGTGTATGACCATAGATATCTGTGGAAGAGGTCCCTGTGTGGCCTGGTAGATTGTACCCATGAAGAACTATAAAAGAGGTCCATGTGTGGCTTGGATAGTTTGTGTACTATTGTTAACCCCGATCCAGGGTGTAAATCAAAGTTTATTTATATAAACTACTTGGTGGCAGGTGATCACCAAGTGCAGTGGATTAGGTCTTGTCTTGAGACTGAACCACTTGTTTCATATCCATTGTTCTGGTTAAATTAGTCTTCTCTGTTTTATTTCATTACTGTATAATTTAGAAATTAATAATTTCACATTGATAGTTAGTCTTGGAAAGAAGTTATAACTGGATTGTATTGGTAAAATAACATCAAAATTAATGTTAATAACAAAAATTAATATTACTTAGACTTAATAAATCTTCTAAGATGTTACTTAAATAGTCAAACTCTTATAACAATATAACCTCGATTAATTGGGATATATTAATTCTTTGGGGAAACTTTTTTGAAATACTTTTTATAGACATTTTTATAGTTACTCAATTTCCCCCTCCCCTATTGAGTAATATAAGTTGAACAGCATTTGGTATCAATGGTTATTTATTAGGAATCTGTGTAATCTTATTCAACTATGATTGTAGTTTTACTTTAATGATCTATAAATTTCTGTTAATTCGAAATTTCTAGCTCTTTTAATGTAATACTTTTTTATAGATAACAGATTGGAATGTTCTTCAACCAACAGACCACCATTATTTAATGGAACCAATTATGCTCAATGGAAAATTAATATGAAAATGCACCTAGAGAGTATGAGTTTTGAAATTTGGTCATCCATTATAGATGAATAAACAATTCTTTCTACTGATAGAGTCATAGGGGATAAACCTACCAAAACTGCCTACAATAACAATTGTAAAGCTATGAATACTTTATACTTCTCTTTAAAATATGGGTAATTCAATAGAATTTCTGATTGTAAAACTACCCATGAAATTTGGGATACACTGTCTGTCTCACATATGGAACATCTAGTGTAAAAGTAATGAGACTGAATAATTAGACTATTAAATATGATAATTTTAAATTGAAACCCGATGTGCCTATTTATGACATGTATCTTAGGTTCAATGAGATTTCCAACATAATTATTTCTCTTGGAAGAGAAGCCACTACCAATGAATAGATCATGAGAATTCTTAGATTCTACCTAACAGATGGAGGGGAACCTCTATCTCTATTAGAGAATCATGCTACATCAGCAATCTACCTGTAAAAGAACTCATTGGGAAACTAATGATGTATGAAGAAGAGCTGAAAGTAAACAAGGAAGAGGAGGATGAACCAAAGAAGGAATCTGTTGCATTCAATACCACCACCTCTAAGCACGAATACAAAGGGAAATTAGAATCTTCAATAGAAAGCTCCACCAGTGAAAAATCACAAACTGACAATGATGAGGAGATGGATCAACTATCCATAAGATTCAGACTATTTTACAAAAATAATACCTTTTTCAGAAAGCCTAACTTCAAGGGAAAATATGACCAAAGGGAAACTGGAAGATGGTATGGAAAAGAAGTGAAAAACGAATGAAATTATTTGTTATGAATGTAAGCCCAAAGGACATATCAAGGCTGACTATCCAAAGCTCAAGTACAAAAAGAAATATGAAGACAAGGATAGGAAGTATAAAAAAGAAATGAAAGCAACCTGGAGTGATCCTAAGGATTGTTCATGTGACTCAGAGACATCACATGAAGAATAGGCTAACAAATTCAATATGTTTTTATGAAAAAAACATCTGAGGAAACACTAGAATCATCTATACATAATTCATATTATTCTGGAGATGAGAGTGACTCTGAAAATATGGCTAATGAAGAAATGTTTGAATACAATAACATTCTTGAGGAAACATGTATTGAACTAAAAGACAAATATAAATCATTAAAGAAGTATCATGTTCTTATTGTGATAATTAAATCAGAACTCACAATTTAAATGGAGAAAAATTATCAACTTCTTAAAGAAAAAAATGAATTAAAAATGTCTAATGAGCAATTAAATACTGACTTAAAAAAATTTACTAATGGGAAAAATACTCTTAATCAAATTCTTGGACAAAACATTTCCCCTAAATACAACACTGACATTGGTTATCAACCTAGTAAAAGAAACCTTGGTAGAACAAATTTTGTTTCAAAATCTAGGACATGCAGTTTCACTCCCAGTTCTAGACTCAAATCAACTAATTTAATCCATGATACATATTCTACTATTTCAAGTTTTTGTTGACCAAATACAGTTTATTTTTCAAATACTTTACACAATTCTTATAGGAAACATATGAGGCAAATATGGGTTCCTAAATCACTTATTACTAATATTACTGGACCCCAAAAAGTATGGGTACCAAAATCTGCATTCACATAATATTTTTGAAGGTAATATTCTTAAAGAGCTCATGAAAATGTCTATGGTACTTTGATAGTGGATGTTCAAGGAACGATACAAGAGACTACTCATGCTTCAAGAACCAGATAAATGTTGATGCAGTACATGTCACATTTGGTGACAATGCCAAGGGAAATATTATTGGCCTCAGCCAAATCAATAACTCTAATTGAGTTTTGATTTCTAAAGTACTATTTGTTGATGGATTAAAATATAATATTCTTATTGTATCACAGTTATGTGATGATAGATTTCATGTTAGATTTGAAAATGATGCTTGTAATGTCTTTAATTATAAAGATGAATTAGTATTTTCTGCATTAAAAAATGCAAATGTTTATTCTGTTAATTTAGATTATCTAGCTTCTCAAAATTCTTCATGCTTAAATGTATTTCATAAAGAATCTTGGCTCTGGCATAGAAGACTAGTACATTGTAATGTTCACTCCCTTAGAAAACTAACTAGAAAAATAATAGCTAAAGACTTACCCAAACTAGAGTTTTCAAATGACAAAGTGTGTAATCCCTGTCAAAAGTGAAAAAACACAATGTTTCCTTCAAACCAAAGAAATAAGATTCAACTTCTAAACCTCTCGAACTGGTTCACATGGATTTGTCTGGACCATCTAGAGTTTCTAGTTTAAATGGAATGAACTCTGTTTATGTTCTTGTAGATGACTTTTCTAGATATATTTGGACGTTCATTATGGCTCCCCAAAGTGAAGCCTGCTCTTATTTTACCAAATATGCCAAGTCTTAGAAAATCTTAGTGGACTTAGAATTAAATCCTTAAGAAGTGATCATGGATGTGAGGTTGAAATTCAAGATTTTGAGTCCTTTATCTCACAAAATGGTTATAGTCAAAATTTCTCTGCCCCTAAAACACATCAGTATAATGGAGTTGTAGAGAGAAGAAATAGAACCCTATAAGAGATTTCTAGAACAATGCTTAGTGAATATGACCTACCAATTTATTTTTGGGATGAATATTTCAATACAACATGCTACATAATCAATAGAGTGTTGATCAGACCTATTCTTAAGAGGACTCCTTATGAATTATGGAACAATAGAAAACCCAATGTTAGCTACTTAAAAGTTTTTGGTTTCAAAGTCTATATTCTTAATAAAAAATAAAATATTGAAAAATTTTCTTCCAAAGTGATGAGGGTATATTTTTGGGATATTCCTTTTCTAGTAAAGCATATGGAGGGTCTAATAAAAGAACTAAATGTGTGGAAGAATTTTTTCATATCAAATTCGATGAAACAGATCCACATGAGCCTAAAACAATCCTATAGAATCTATAGGATGATGTATCAAATCTGAATATCAATTAAAAATCCTCAAATTATTCTGTGAAAGAATCTATGAAAACTTCCAACTCTAGAAATTCATTAGAATCAAGTCATAATGAACCTGAATATATAGATGAACCTAAAATCACTAGTCCTTATTTTTCTAGAAACATTATAACCTATAAGAATCGCCCCATAGATGGTTCTGTAAGACACTTAGACAAAGGAACTCAGACTAGAGCTTCTCTTAGAAATGAGGTTGAACATCAAGTCTTCTTGTCACAACGTGAAAATAAAAACATTTATGATGCTATCAATGATTAATTTGGGTGATGGCTATGCGAGAAGAACATAATTAGTTTGAAAGAAACAAAGTTTTGAAACTTTCTGAAAGACCCAAGGACACATTCACCAAAGGCACTAAATGGATGTTTATAAATAACATAGATGAAGCTGGTAACATAGTTAGAATAAAGATAGATTAGTTTCACAATGATATATTCAATAAGAAGGAATTGAATATGAGGAGACCTTTGCACCAGTATCCAGACTTGAAGCCATCAGAATCCTGCTTTCCTATGCTGCACATCTAAATTTCAAACTATATCAAATGGATGATAAGAGTGCATTCTTAAATGGGTATATAGCTGAGGATGTTTTTGTTGAACAACCCCCTTTATTTAAAAACCCTCATTTTCCAAATCATATTTTTAAAATATCAAAATCTTTATATGGTTTAAAGTAAGCGCCAAGAGCTTGGTATGATAGATTGAGTACTTTTCTTATTTCCAAAGGTTTTACAAAAGGATTAGATGATCCTACCCTTTTTATAAAAATAATTTCTAATGATATTTAGTTGTTCAAATCTATGTAGATGACAATATTTTTTTATATTTGAAGAATTCTTTATTTGTTTTTTTTCTAAAATAATGCAAAATGAATTTGAAATGAGTTTAATGGGTGAACTAAAATTGTTTCTTGGATTTAAAATCTTATAAAATAATGATGGAATTGTTTTAACTCAATGTAAATATACTAGAGATTTTATAAAACATTTTGGATTGGATAGCACTTAATGTGGTGAAACTACCATGAGTTCCACTTTTAAGTTGGATCTTAATGAAGATGGAAAATCTATTGATCAAACCACTTTTAGAGGAATGAATGGAAGTTTATTGTACTTAACTGCTTGTTTTCTGGACATTATGTTTAGTGTGTGTATGTGTGCTCATTTTCAAGAAAATCCTAAGGAATATCATTTAAATTATGTAAAGAGAATTTTCAAATTCCTCAACCATACACCCAATCTAGGACTGTTTTGTCCTAAAGGACAATCATTTCAATTAGCTAGTTATTCTGATGCTGACTTCAGTAGATGTAAGTTAGATATAAAAAAAGAACCTCTGAAACATGTCACCTTATAGGAAAGTCACTAGTATCTTGGTGTAGTACGAAACAAAATTATATTTCATTATCTACTTCAGAAGCTGAATACATAGCTTCTAGAAATTGATGTGCGCAAATTTTTTGGAAGAAACACACATTACTGGATTATGGATATCAATTCAGACATTTACATATAAATTGTGACAACAAAAGTGTTATTAACATCTCAAAAAATCCTGTTACACATTATTGGAAAAAGCACATTGATCTAAGACATCACTTTTTCAGAGGTAATAATAAAAAATGTGATATCACTTTGGATTTCATTGGTAATAAATATCATATTGCTGATATATTCACCAAACCATTAAATTATGAAAGAATAGACTACATGATACATGAACTAGGAATGATAAATGTCAAATAGATATATTATTGTTCATGTCTTACTGATTTGATATCTTACTCTTTTATACTTCACTATTTCATGATTATAGTTTCTCAGCTAGTGTTTCATGTTACTTTCTCATCATAATGCTCAGTTACTGTCTCACAATTTACCGTCTCACCGTAACGTTCTTGTTTACTATCTCACTATAACATGTATTTATTGTCTCACCATAATGACCAGACATGGTCTCACCGTAAAAATTCATTATAATCTGTTTTTTCCGTAAAAAATTGATATCATGGTAACTATCCTTTTCACCTTTTTATTCTTCCACGTTTTTATTTTTACGACGTTTGGTATTCTTAAATGATAAAATAATGAAAGTATCACACGATTCTTTACTCGGGGTTTCTTCTACATACTCATTTTGAACCCTTCTTCATCCCTGCAACCCTTTTCTCTATCAAACCTTCAGTGAATGCCAAGAATGAAACATCATTCATCATTGAAACCTGAGATGTGCATCTTGAAGAAGAAGAATATAGAACCTAAGATAACACCTGAAGGGTCTTTAAATTCGAATCTGGTAAACGGAGTTGTTGTACCTGAGAAAGAGATTTGCCCCAAATGGATTCTGTCTAGTAAGTCTCTAGTATTGAAATTGTTAGAATAACAAGGTTGGTTAGAATCGTTATCAAAGGAAGATAGACCCATATACCCTAGTTTAGTGGCTCAGTTTTACCAGTATATACAGTTCTATTTTGATTCTGGTGATAGTTTTGTTGCAAGAAGCTGGGTAAATGGCAAGAGATGCTCATTTTCTTCGAGGTTATGGGTTTCATGCCTTAGGATACCTCATGAAGGCATCTGTGAGGATTATCAGAGTGGACCTCCATCTTTAACCGAATTATTTGATTTAAAAGATGATTTGAAAGGCATAACAAGAAATGGCACCCATAGGATAATATTTGCTGCTGAACTAGATGGAGAATCAAGTCTTCTATTCAAGTTTATATAAAATTTTGTAAGTCCCATAAAAGGTGATTTTGCTGTTTTGAAATATTATGATGTGTTTCTGATTCACCTTATGAAAAATGGACATAAGATCATCCTGTGCAATCATATCATACAATATATTTGTGAGCTGATCAAAGTCACATCCAAGTCAACTTCCCTGTTTTACTCTCAGCTAATCTCAGCCATGCTTCTTTCCAAAGGTATGGGTGGACCTAATGAGGAAGGGATTAAGAATTGTTAATTCTGCCTCTCAAAGGCCACTATTAAAAGAATGAAGATAAATTAGAATCCTTGGAAAAATGAATGGGTGGAAGACAATGATAGAATTTATTAGAAATTCAATCCAATGGAACATCCCTCAAGACCAAGAAATATTTGTTATCCTGGGTTGGAACCAGGTGAGATTGTTGAGTATCCTGAAGAAGTGGAAGAATAGGCTGAAGTGTCGCCTCAGGAAGCTATTATTGTTGTGGAAGATAGGACTATTGTTCATCATGAAGTTCTTGAAGAAGAAGTCTCTGCTCCTAAAGAAGCTGTTATTCTGGAAACTCAACATGAGGCTGAAATAGAATCAGTTGCCAAAGAATCTAAAAATCATTCCATGGAAGTACTTATAGTGGAAGAGATACCTTTTACACAAGAAACCAATCTTGAGGAACTCCCTATAGAACAATCAATTTCTAACATCATTCCTTTAGTTGAAAAACGAATGAAGCTAGATTTTCAGCTAGCTAGATAGGAAATGAGTGAGGAACTTTGAGCTGAGTCTATGGAATTTGACCGAGATCCTAAGCCTCCCAGTCCTGAGAAGGAGGCACCTATTGAGGGGGAGAAAACTCCAAATATTGAGTCTATTGAAGCTTCACATCTGACTGAGTCAATTCGTGTAGACACTAAGTATAAGTTCCCCAGTTTCTATGATGTGGATGACTCTCAACAGGTCTCATCAACTGGAATTGATATTTCATCCCTATTCCAGTTGAAATCAGCCTCCAATATCACACCTGATAAGAAACCTGATCCTATACCAGTCCCTATTCATGATCCTTTATCTGAACAACCAACTTTTGTATGTAAGGATGATCTGATGAAATTTGGTGCTACCCTCCTGTTTGGAGTTGAGAAACTCATGAATACCCAACCTATTCCTGTGACTAATCTAAGTGAGAGAGATTCATCACTTTTGTTGGAAAGGATGATTTGGAAAATACAACCTAAAATGCTTGATGAGATTTAAGAAGTAAGAGTTGAAAATAATATTCTTAGTAATGAAGTGAATACACTATGAAGTATGATTGAGGAAATGAAGAGGGAGCTGCATTCGAAATCAGAGCATGTTGCTCCTCCTGTAGAACCTGTTGTTCCTCAAATCCCACAGGTTGTTGTGTCTCAGATTCAACCTTATCTAGATTCCTTATATGAAAAGGTCACTGAAAGGATCAAACATATTGTTAAGGAAGTGATAAATCTTGTTTCCAATCTTAATAATCTCGCTGATGAGTATACTGGATGTCTTCAAAAGGTGCTAAATCAACTCAAATCTCTAACCATAGATTTCAATGCCTCTAAAGCATATGCAAAATCTTCTAAACCATCCTTAGATAGTGATATGCATAGAAATGTAGTCAATGAAGAGCTTCATAATGTACTAAGTGGTTTCAATATGGAATCTCTATCAGAAGTTGTCAAGAAGAGTGATAGAGTTCTTCACCTGGTACAAATCCACTAATTTTTTTTTTATAATGCTCAGCAAGAGATTTCCATGAAAGTGGATTTCTACTTCAATGGAATCTTCTCCATGACCGACATGACAAATTATTTCAAATAAATTGTAGAAAATATATGGATTCCTCCTGTGAATCAAGATTTCAAGACCAAAGTCCAAAAGCTCATGGAGTTTACTAAATTGTTGGATGAGATTATGGAGAACAAGGATGGTTTTCAGAAAGCCATGCAGTATGATGGAGAGGTTTTTACAGATGTCATCAAAATTCTGAGGCCCTATCTTCATGTGCAGAGTTTAGCCATTATTTCTCCAGCAGATGCACCTCTAAGACCTGGGCTGCCTACCTTCACTTCTACCCTAGCCTCTACTACTTTGTCTATCAGCCAAGCACTAATTCAGATCAGGATTGTGATTCTCGATCAACACCTACCTAGATCTTCTACTGCTCCTACTTTTGATCCATCTGTCTTTGAAGGAATTTTGTTTCCCTATTTATCAACCACCTCACTCTCTTCTTCTACCTCAACCTATACTCCTATGGCTTCCTCTTCTGTTGCTGCTAAAGGCAAAGAGAAGGCCAGCCCATGGAGAATAATAGTGATTACTTGTTTTTTATAGGGATTCTATTGTATTTGTTTTGATCATTTACCTTTCTATTGAACCTTATTTTCTATTAATGGAATGTGCACTTTTGACTTCTCTTATTCCATTTTTTTGATAATCCCAAAAGGGGGTGAAATTTCGATATATTATCCATTTATCGCTATAGTTTAATCCAATGTACACTTTAACTTTATATGATTTGCGGTCATCAAAAAGGGGGATATTGTTGAACTCATCGTGTATTAATCATGTTTTAATGATCAAAAATCTTATCCAACCTATTTAACTCTTGTAAATTATATCATATAATGTGTATTAATGTTTAAAGTATTCTCATGATTTAAGAAGAGCATTCAAGATCTTAATTTCTATACATTCAGTTTAATTACTTTATAATATCTTTGATCTACTCTCATAGTATCTTCTTTGACATATGCTTAAGTCTGATCCATTCTATTATCATCATTTCTTAAGTATAAACACAGTTACTTTGAAAAGTCTGATATACCGTGAGTCTGCCACCGGTTATGTCTTTCTAGCACCGTGAAGCAGACACCGTGAAGCAGACACTGTGAAGTAAGAAACCCTAAAGAAAGACATCGTAAATCAAGACATTGTGAAGCAAGACACCTTAAATCAGTACACTGTAAAGGAAGACGTCATTAAGCAGACACCATGAAGCAAGACACCATAAACCAGGACACTGTGAAGAATCAGACACTGTGAAGCAGACACCGTGATGCAAGACACCATGAAGCAAACACTGTGAACAAGACACCGTGACTACGAGACACCATCACCACATGACACCATGATCAACTGAGACACCGTGTGAAGTAGACACTATTTCCATGACTTACTATGACATTGTTTCTTAATCTTTTTTTGTTGTTTTTCAATTTAATCTCTAATGGTCATATTTGAATATTTTAAATGCATTGACATAATTAAAGTTTCTTTATAGACATATCATCTGACAGTATGAGGTACAAGGTCTGGTATCCATGCAAACTGTCAACTCAAAAAAATGCATTCCACAATAAAAGAGAAGTGTGGACAAGAATCAAGTAGCATGATACTGAATGAAAGACCAAGGCTGTGAGCGCAATAATGAAGAACACTGAGATAAATTCTAAAGGAAAGATTGTCACATGCATGTAACCCGACTCTACTGAGGAACATACGAAGTACACTAGAATCTAGAGAACATCCTCGCATTGTTGAACCTCGCGAAGAACACAAGCTGAATCGTGACACTCTGTTTTCCAGATGAGGACTCGAATTATGCATCTACTTCATCTCAGAAGTCCAAAGATGAAAAGACTAACACTCTGAGCACTTCTAAACCCATATCCATATTTCTGCTCTGTTGTGTATCTGTTTATTGCCTTTCGAGCAGAGTGTGTACCTGTAGAACAACACACTCTGTCTCCCAAATCAAACTGAAGGATACAAGATATTCATACTCAAACACTCATTTACCCTTGTTTATACCCACATATAAGTGTGGAAGAGGTCCCTGGGTGTCCTGGTAGTTTGTACCCATGAAGATATGTGGAAGAGGTCCTTGTGTGGCATGGACAGTCTGTGTACTGTTGTTAACCCCGTTCCAGTGTGTGGATCACAGTTTATTTATATAAACTGCTTGGTGGCAATTGATCACCAAGTAGAGTGGTTTAGGTCGCTGCTTGAGACTGAACCACTTGTTTCATATCCGTTGTGTTGCTTAAATTAGTCTTCTCTGTTTTATTGCTTTACTGTATAATACAGAAATTACTAATTTCACTTTTAAAGTTAGTCTTGGAAAGAAGTTATAACTATATTGTCTTAGTAGAATAACTTCAAAAGTAATATTAATAACCCAAATTAAGATTACTTAGAATTAATAAATATTCCAAGAAGTTACTTAAATAGTCAAACTCTTATAACAGTATAACCTTGATTAACTGGGATGTATTTAATCTTTGGGGACACCTTTTTGAAATACTTTTTACAAAAAAAAATTTATAGTTACTCAATTCACCCCTCCCCTCTTGAGTAATCTACTCCGACCAACAAATGACAAAACCAATGAGAATATCCTAACTTATCCCAAATACATGGTGTTACAGCTCTACCCCCTAAATAATAAAAATATTCAAAAAATATAAATGATAACATGGTGGTATTAACTATTTTATTGTTTATTCTAGAAGAATACGTGTTATATGGAAGATCACTATTCTATGGTTTTATTTGTAGTGGTGAATTTATCATATGACAATGTATATTGATTTCATAGTCCTCAAACATTAAGATTTCATGATTTGTAAAAACAACATGCAATAATAATTAATTAAATTAAATATATAAATAAATTATTTAATCATTAAATGTTAAAATGGGAGATTAAAACACATGTTACAAGTATTTTTAATGATTTGAAATATTTTCAAAAGGTTTTCATGATAAAAAAAAATTATGAAATTCTTGGATGCACCAGGATATTCCCAAAAGGATTTGTAAAGGGGTTTGATCTTTGTGGACATGTGTAGATGTTGGTACTATTTAATAGTGTTGTAAAAATACATGAATTTAATATCCCTTCCCATTAACCTTCAATACCAAGGTTCTCAAAAGTTTTATTTAAAATAAAGAACCCATTCCAATAGTTATGAGACTCATTACTAACCATAGATTACATTCACCAAATGTATGATTTTTTCCTCTCGGTGATCTCCATGATGAACATATAGAAGAGGTTGGATAGTTTTACTTTAACAATGATATGAAATTTTTTTATTTATATTTTATTCAATTAAAATAAATGGTTAGATCTTATAGAAATATGGGTTTTGGTGGTCTGTTTATTTTTTTGGGAAGATATAATACCCTATAAATCCAATAACGATATCAAGGTTATTTGAATTAAATTTGTATTTATATAGATCAAGAATATATAAAAATTTATTCTGTATGATCAGAAACAATTTTTATTAAAAAAATATTTTATTTCATGAATATTTTCTTAATCATGATTTAATAATAAAAATAATTGGTATGGTTTATGATGTAGAATTTTTGAAAATCTGGTCAAAAATTAATTTATAATATATATATCTATAAACTTTTTTCTATCCTCAAGGTCTTAATAAGGGGAAATTTTTTCATGATTGTGAATATTCAAAACTATTTTTGGTTTTTTCTTAAAAAATATAGAAATTAGAAAAGAAAAAATGATGGAAATAATTGACAGAACAAGAGAAATAAATATATATAAATATTGAAAAATATTTAGTATAATGCTAGAGCATCTATCAGTTGTTATAATTATTTTCTATCATCAATCCACTTAATGAATAAACAAATTACAAACTTCCCCACTCAGTGTAACATCCCAAACCGAGATCCAGTCAATGGTTCCTGGGTCGATGGGTCACATGGACTCAAGTGCCTTATGTACTACCATGGCTAATGACTAGTAGCGAGGATCTATGGTGGTAATGTTAGGAGACATACCCTCAGAACTAGACTATATCAACAATAATATAAATGAATAAATAAAAAATAAATGCATATAAAAGAAAAACTAACAATATTGGTACATCATCTAGATGATAATAATAATCAGGTCATCAACATAAATATCTTATTCCATACACAATATGATGAAATGAAATTTCACTAAACCAAAAAGAAACAAGAATAATTGGAAGTAGGAACACATACCAACATGTATACAAAAAGAATCAAAAAAATACTATATCCAGATAGTATCACAGTCCATAGACTGTTCTTGTGATCCCTAGCTCTCATTCTATCACAAAACAACAAAATCAAATAACTGGGTGATTTCCCTTGTCCATGACTTCATCCATATAATCTACCCTGGTACCATTGATGACCCAGATAGGGTATGATATAATCTCAGCATTCCAACAAAGCTGTTTATAGATAATCAATCATGTTATAACAAACTATAAAAATGTTCTTATGTAATAGGAATGATATAAAAGGATGAAAAATAAATCAAGTCTGCACAAACCAACTATAATTAGAGAAGGGTGTACAAGTGATAATATATACATAAATTTATAGTAGTAAGAAGTAACCATTTTGGCACAATCCGTATGTTATATTAGAAACATACCTACATGGGCCAGGTCCCATGTTGTATAACAAGGTTGACCATTATCTATAGATATAAATGTACTAAAAAGTCATAGGTTCTATTCCTTGATCCTCCACAATGTTTTCATACCAAAATAAAATTTGGTGTCATACCTTAAAAATAATAGGTTCCATACCATGAGTAGAATTTGGTGCCAAACTATCAATAAATAGGTGTCATACCCTAATGATAGTCATTGTCATACCTTCATTCAATAGGTGTCATATCATTAATAAAAATAAGTTCCATATTGTAATTCAATAGGTGAAATACCATTAATAATAATAATCGATGTCATTCCATCATTCAATAGGTTCCATATATTTAATAATAATTAGTTTCATACAGTCATTCAATAGGTTCCATAACATTAAAAATAATTGGTTCTATACCAAAATAATCATGAAATCATCTGTTAAATAATTTTTATAACCTTTAATATTAGGGTAAGGTGGCATGGTCATATCTTAACCACTCATTTAATTTAATAGGGCTCCCAAAAATATATTTTGAGATCACAAACCCTAAGGGGTTGTTTTATCTAGATAATATAAAAGAACACACCTCCATGGTGGTTTGGGTGGAGGTTGAAAATCTCCAACCATGACAAGGCTATATAAAGGAATCTCATCTAGGCGAAAACAATTAATTTAAGGGTTATACTTTAATTTAAATGAAATGGATATAAGGTGCAATGTGGGGCACAATTATGAATAATAAATAAACCTCAAAACCTTCAAGAAAATATATAGACCATCCAAATTAAGCCTACGGTAGAATATTCTGCTAATATCAACCTTTGAATCTATAAATATCAGAAAAAATTGGTAAAACAAACAAACTACCTGAAAATAGGGCATATGATATTTCACCAAAATAACTTATTCTAGAGGAAGAAAATCATGGAAAGGTTTAAATAGGAATGGAGAGATTACTAGTGGATATCCAAAGAAATAGTAGAATATAAAATCAGCAGTCAGGTGGATGATCGACATCAAATCCTAAATTTAGGATTCAAGGGATCACTATATAAAGGGACGTACTTTTTCAGAGATAAATGATGGCTTCCATAAAAAATAAGAGTCCCTAAATCTATTTTATAAAAAAATATCCCAGGGAATTTAAATAGTGTGTAAACTAAACAGATCGTGTAATGTCCTGGTTTTTTATTCTTTGGGAAAACCATTACATACTGTGAAAATGGATTGTCCAGACAAATAAACATCATGTATCTAATACACGTCCTATATTTTAATACACACTATGTATTTAAATACACATCATGTATTTTTCCTTTCAACCTGACTCTAAAACCCTATGCAATACCATCCCAAAAAAAAACTAACAACCCAATGGTGTGGTTTCCAAGTTATTCCAAAAGTCACCCTCCATAATGGTATAACTAAATATTAAAAATATCCATAACTAATATGAAATTATGGAATTTCACATTCTTCCCTCACAAATAAACTCATCCCCATGTTCCCATTCTAGGTATGGTATAACATAATCTATTTATAGCTCTGGCCACTGATCATGAATGTCAGCCTCTCACTCCCATGTATCATTTTTTATAGACCATGAATTTATAGTTCCTATAATAAAGAGATAGACTATCTTAATAGAGCCTTCATGAACTTCACCACAATATTGATAGGGTTATTCTCAATGGATGCATGAGTCTCAAACTCATCCTCATTAGGATGATAGATATGAGAAATATATGGACAGTACCAGTGAAGCTATGAAACATTGAAGAAATCGTGCATAGCCAAGAATGTACGAGGTAACTAAAACAGATATGATACAGACCACACTATCCCCACAACCTCAAAAGGTCCAATAAACAAAGGTGAAATATTCCCCTTCAATCTAAAACATTGATTCCTCAGTCATGTCGATACATGAAATAATACCCAATCTCTATCATCGAAGTCCAGTGGACGGCGACAATAGGTGTATGAATTATACCTAGACTATATTGTATCCATTCACTTCCTAATAAACTAATCCTTCTATGTAGTCTCCTAAATGAGACAAGGACCATGTAGTGCTACCTCACCTACCTCTACCCATAATAGAGGTGTAAAATGTGTCATAGAATATAAATCTCCATCAGGAGCCTTCTGAACAATCTCTAAAAAACTATTATTATAAGGGAAATCAACAAGATCTATATGTTTCTCCCAAGATCCTCAGAGATCATGTGCACATGATCAGAGATAGTCCTCAAAAACTTGTATCGTCAGTTCTGACTAACTGTTGGTCTAAGGGTGAATATAGTGCTCAAGAGAACCTACATAGCTAAAGATCTCTATAACCCCTACCAAAACCTCAATGTGAAATTATCATCCTTTTTTGAAATGATAGTGCATTGGACCTCATGTATTCATAAAATCTAAAGGACATAAAATATTCCAAGCTCATCAACAAATAAGGTATCTCTGATGGGTAATAAATTAGATACATTCATGGGCCTTTGGATGATCACCAATACTACGTAACTTCCTCGAGGGGATCTCACTATTAAGTAACAAAATCCATCATTGTCATGACTAGACCTTCTGAGGTCCAACCTGTGACTACCCCAATTCTACCCCCAGTAGGTTAGGGTTGGCGATGATGAATGTGGGTTCTCTATACCAATATTGTTTTTTACATTTATTACCACTACATGTGTGCAATTATTTATATATACATGTGTTCATATTTCCATAATAGTGTAGATATTTATGCATCCTCTTTGTTTATTGTAATTTTCTTATATTACATGTCATATCAAAGGGTTATAGATGATCCCAATATATAATGAGAACTAATATATACAATGATAGTAATCTTAATGTTATGTCCTATGGTCCAATTACATCATTCTTACAGGACACAGATGATGTGAGACTAATAGGTGTTTGGGGCTCATAAACATTGATACTTCATCACATGAAGTCCACACATGGTGATCTATAATAGTTTAGATCATGAGGAAAGTCTTTCCAATAAGAAAGCGACATGTTTCAAGTGTCATTTGTTGTTCCTGTCAATAGAAATGTGTAACGGTCTCCTCACTTGAGATCATTATTAATTTATGTCATTTAATTACATACTTTGATGCCAGGTGAAAATCATGGCAATGATGTCTTCGAGAGGTAGTTTGTGTTGGTTACATCATTGGTTAAATGAAATTGATTGAATGATCAAGATATGATATGTTTCTTATTTTTTTGAAAGAGATATCTCGATCTTGGTTGATTAGCATGGTAGAACATTCCTTAAATCCATGTCCATGGTATTTTATGGTAAGACTGTACGAACAGATAAAAAATAATAAATCAAGGTGATAAACAATGATGGTAGTGTGCATTCTTATTTACCGAGATATCAATGATGAAGGTATCATATCACACATACCATGTTCATTGGTAGGTAGTAATTTCTCTGTCCTTTTCTTATCTCTATAGGGGCCTCGATGAGTTTCTAGACTCCACTCTTGGTTTGTGAGTATTATTAACTGATATTGAGATAATGTCCTAGAGGGTCATAACTATAGAACTTTGAGAAATTTCCCTATGATTTTGAATAAGAATAGTAAACTTAGTGGCCCCCACCATGGGGTTTAGGTATTATCCAAGTTCTATGGATTAACAAGGAATAATTAAATTCTTTAATAATTTATGTTTGAAATAATATTTTGAATTTATTTATGACATGTATTTACAAGTTGTTAAGTAAATATAAGGATAAATATTATTTGAACTAATAGTAATTAACTACTATAGAAACAGGCAAGGGATGCGCTTCACCTTTATTAGTGCTAAAAAAAGCGCTGCTAAAGCCCCCTCCAACCTATATCAGCGCTTTTTTTAGCACTGATATATGGGACCCCTTTATCAGTGCTTCTTTTAGTAGCGCTGATAAAGGGGGGATTTATCAGCGCTTTTCCCATGTGCTGATAAAAGTTATGTTTCAAAAAAAATCATGAAAAATAATATTTTGTTATATATGTAAATATATATTGATATAAATACAATATATATATTTTAAATATGATATAAATACCTATAAATAAACTATTACATTTAATATATAATAAATTTAGTGAAAATGGAATATAAAAAAATTAAAAAAATATTATCAATTAATAATTTTCTAATTATTACCAATTAAAAATAATTTAATAACAATTTGAGGACACAAAAAATCAAAACAATTAATAAAAGATCTACAATATGTTGAAAAAACAACTCAAACTTCAAATAGCCATAACTTTTGATCCGGGTGTCTGTTTGAGCTCTAAAACATATCAAATCAAAGCCTGTGACGATCGCTACGTGCTAGTGCCTCAAGAATAGCCTTTATCACTCCTTTAGAGCCCAAAAATGGCCCAGAAGTCCTCCAAAACTGATTTTTTAGTTAGGATACCCCTATTTGTTAACATTCAAACAAGTCTAACTTCTGATCCGGGTGTCCGTTCGGCTTGTACCACATATCATATCAATTATTGTTTCATTTTTTCTTATTTTTCTGGTTGTGGAATTGAAATGAGATTCTGGATTATATGTTATGGTCATTTTAACATTCTATGGCTTTTCAAATACACTTATATATGTATTTATTCGTAAATATATATGTGTCTATGTGTGTGTGAGTGTCTGTGTGAGTGTCTATGTGTGAGTCTAGGTGTTGTATATATGTATATATGTATGTATTTATTTATTTACTTTTAAACACACATCAAAAACATATTTTTTCAAAAATTTATTTAAAACTAATCTTATAAGTACATTCTGTGGCTTTTCAAATGCACATATATATTCATTTATTCAAAAATATATATGTGTTTGTGTGTGTGTGTCTCTGTGTGTGTCTTTGTGTTGTATATATCTCTGTATGTATGTATGTATTTATTTATTTATAAACACACATAAAAATAATATTTTATCAAAAATGTATTTAAAACTAATCTTATATGTATATATTAATATACAAATAAATATACGTATAAAAAATTATAACTAAATATATATAAACATATATTAATATTTGAATTAATATATATATATATACTAATATATGAATAGATATATTTTTATTAATATGAATCTATATCAATATATAAATAAATATAACTATATATATATTGATATATCATTAAATAGAGAACAAAACCGAATGGCTTAGTGGTAAAGGTCCAGTCGCGAAAGGGGAGAGGTCCCAGGTTTGACTTCGGGGTGGAAGCAAAGGGGGTGCATGCGTATGAGGATGCGTGGGAAGGGCAGTGTGTGGGAGGCCTCCTAGCGCTGATAAAGGGGGTTTGGAACGCTGATAAAATCACTCCTCGTATTTTTTTTAATTTTTTTTAAAATATTTTCATCTTTATCAGTGCTAACAAAAAAGCGCTGATAAAGGACCTTTTTATAAGCGCTAAAAAAGCACTCATAAAAGACCCCTTTATCAGCGCTTTTTTAGTGCTAATAAAAGGGGCCTTTATCAGTGCTTTTCGGAACGTTGACAAAAGGGACCACCCTCTCTATACTCCTAAATTCATGAGTGTGACTCTCTCAAACAAGAAAGTTGTTCATGTTCCAACTTCTCAGATCGAAGTTGTTGGCCTGTGGTGATCATACCTATAGTGAATTGATCACTAGAGTACTGCGCTAGCACCCAGATTCTAATGAATGATGCATGAGCAGATTCATTTAGCATATGTGGATGATCTAGAGGGATCCGACATAGGATTCTTCGAGCAATGCTTGTTGACACATTGTGACAAGCTTGCATGCATCATATCTGAAGGAGGTACACATTCGACTTTAATTTTGTACACTGCATAAACAACATGTTTTCCATAGACCGTACAAGGACAAGATCACCTGGGTTGATGATGTTATATTTCTCTAGTGATGTAAATTTTTTAAATTCCATCCCATCAACTTTCGTTGAGCGTCCTAGTACATAATAGTGGTATCAGAGGGACTCACGTGGTTTTCAAAGTTGAGGAAAAATTAAATTTCACTACATTTAAGTAAAGGGTGAAAAATGGTTCAAATGTTTTTCACCGCATGTAGATCCACTTCTAAATGGCCAATTTTGAAAATATTAAATGGATCGAGGTCGTCTGATCTAAGTTCTTCAGTTTTTTGTTTTTGTGAACATTATGGTTTTAATTTGTTTTGTGTTCTTCAATGTAGCGATATCATACCATAGTTTGGATGAAATCCAGTAACAAGAATTATTCCATTGGAGATAAATAATTATGAAATTAATAAAATATATTATAATGGAATATTAATTTATTTTCCCCAATAAGAAAACATTTTGATGTTTTTTTAAAAGTTTTCCATAATCCTTCTTAATGTCTATTAGACTTTTGGCAATGTGGTAATGGAATGATCAAAAAAAGTGAAACAGGGGGATTGACCTTGATCGACAATAAACGACCCCACTCCCTCCTCTCTTGGTCGCAGCCGAACCAGGCCACTCGCACCCTAGTATCCCGCCCTTCAGAGTTCGGCCCCTCACCTTCAGCTCGTGTCAACGGAGCTAATGTAAAGAGTCACCACCGTGGGCACGGGCTCATCGTGCCATCCTGATATAGGTGTGCCACCGATGTCCTGACCTAGTGCTTCCTCCATCCTTGGACAGTCCTGCACGCTGCCGCCGTCCCAGGTTTCTGCAGTGGTTCCGCTGCGGTTCGGCCACGGTCTCGCCACAGACATACCGTGTTCGCCCATGGTCCCACCATAGTCCCCCCGCAGTTCTACCCAACTCTAGTGATATAGCCTCATTGCATCCCGCTATCTAGTCGGAATCATTCTCTGGCTGGAGGTAAAGCATTGATATTAATTCAATTTAGTTTTTAAATTTTTTTTAATGAAACCTTATTTTGGGGTATTAATTTTTAATAGATTCCTACAACTTAATTTTAGTTGATTTTCAATTAAATCAATGGAATAATTTAATTTCTTATTTAAAATTAAACTAACGTTGGAATTAATAAAAAAATTATTTGAATTTATTCAAATTAATTTAATTTATTTGAACACCCTCATACTGATTAAAATTATTACATTTTAATTGCACATTATTTTATATTGATTGTTTTTGAGCTAGTGACTGAACTGTTCATGTCTAGATTTTATTATTTTTTTACTGTGTGCGCTATCTATAATAATTATGTAGTTAAATTAAAGTCTACATATCATCTCTTTAATTCAAATATATATAAGAGCCTTCTCATCCAATGCACCAATAGTACATTTCACCCCATGACCCTCTCGCCTACGTGTGAGTATATTTGCTAAATTGAAGATGATGTTCAGATATGTGGACCCTGATTAGTCGATGCACTAATCTAAAAGAGAGTCGAGGTCGTTTCACAAGGGGATAGTTTTTACACAATTCAGCATTCAACTTTGGTATGGAACCCCCTCCGTCATGATGGATCCATTATGGATCAATCACAACGAAATTCTCAAGACTAGTTTCTTGGTCACATAAAATAGTAAACAAGATAAAATGCATAAATATGTGAATCATATTTTTTTATTGCATGTTCAAATGTGAGAGGGACAATATAGTTTGAGCATATGAAATAGAATTGGATTATATTCATCAATAAAAAAATCCCTAAAAGAGATATCAATTATAAATACCATCCTTTGTTCAATTTTGAGAAAAAAACAACTGTTCAGAGTTCTTCTCAGCCCTTGTTGAGAGTGCTCCTTACTAACAGGGAGTTATTATAAAAATGATGAGAAAACATGTCTAAAATAGGCAACAATGAAGCAGTCAAAGCTATCTTGATATCACTTTAAAGGGAAGATATCAAGATAATCAAGTTCATATATCAAAAGTTGGGACATTACTCAGCAGTACAAGTAACTGCGAGTTAATGTGGTTGGACATACTAGAAACTTCCTTAACACTATTTAAGTAGTGGCGTAGCCAAATCTTTTAGAATATTTGCAGTAGTTTTACTGATCCTTGTCAATAGAATACTGAAGCAACAAAGTATTCTGAATCTAATTGTGAGGGCTATCAGGGTTTTCTAAAAGAATGAGAGACGATAAAAATGATACAATAAATTAATTAATCATAAATGTCTAATTGTAATCAATATAATGTATTGACTGCTAATATTTATCTATTGTATATTTAAAATGGAATTCACCAACATCACAATTACATTATATCTGTGATCTATTCTAGATAAATAAAATATCCTGATCGATAATTAATTCTAGAAGGGTACATGCACTTGCGCATATTACGACGACATGAAATGAAGATTTATGTGCTAGAAAACTCAGTTCAGGTTGATCCTCCTCAGGGATAAAGTATGGAGAAAAAATGATAAATGGAAAAATCATGTAGGGGATGAACTAGATGTTTAGTGCATCTTGTTGTCATCCATATCCAGCCAATTACAAAAAATGTATGAGGATGAGGATTCCTAGAAGATGCTTTCACATATCTAAGAATTATATATGGAGAGGGAAAAACATTAATGGTATGATATCTATAGTGCCCTTTATAGGTGTAGGCTACTAGAAGGAAACCATGCAGGTCCTCGTGTACTCAAGATGATTGGTTAAATTGAGAGGCTTGAAGCCCTTGGGTTCAAATTAAACCAAAACCTAACAATAGATCTCATCCCTTCATCATTACCAACAATAATTTCAACTTTTATTTTCAATTATAACATGAATGATAAGACAATGTCGCTCCCAAATCTCTTAGATATATATATCCAAGCTAATAAGGATATGAAAATACCAATTCATATCTCCTTATTGTGAATAAAAGAATGAAAGGAAAGGGAAAAGGGGTATAAGGCAATGTCATGACCGATGACTCCAATGAATCATCCTTCTATGATTCCAATGACATGGAATCAGAGTATTGAGTAGGAGGTGGCCTTCTTTGGATGTTGCATCAAATTCCACCGAATGAAAAATTGTAGAGCTATGAAGAATAAGAAAGCTAAGTATTCTACTTTAGGTAATTTTTTCATTGAATGAAATATTTTATTATCTTTAAGTTGGTTATTGGATACTGAATGTGGCTAACACATATATATTCATATAAACGAACCAATTAGATTCACGAAGATTTCAAGAGGCGAAGTGGATCTCCGAGCTCCAAATGGTGAAAGTATGGAAGATTTGGAAGTTGGAGACTATCACTAAACATTTCCAAGTGGTTCGGTTCAAGTTTTATATAATTGTTATTACGTACCTTCTGAAACTAGAAACATTATCTCTATGTCATGTTTGGACACTATGAGATTTCATTTCATGTTTCAAAATAAATGTTTTCTCTTCTCTAAGGATAACATGTGTTATGGTATGACACATCATAATAATGTTTTATATATTCCTAAACATGAAAACTATATGATGAAAAGCAATGACAATACTAGCAAGAAATACTCATACATCACCCGCCTATGGAACTGCATGCTCTGTCATGTTAATAAAAATAAATTACAAAAATTATAGCAAAAATTGTATTTAGAATCAATATAGTTAAAACCCTTGGAGGTATGTCATGACTATTTACAAGGGAAAATGACCAAATTTTCTTTATCTAGGAAGGGATAAGGATCCTAATAGTTACTATAATTAATTCATACTAATGTATGTGTTCCATTTCCAGTAAAGAAAAGGGATTGATTTTCATACATAACTACTTTTACCGATGACTATATTAGGTGAAGTTATATCTACTTAACGTGGTTTAAGTCATATTCCTTTTATATGTTTATGGAATTTCAAAAATAATTATATAACTATATTGGTAAGAACATAAAGTCACTCCCTCGGACCGCGAAGGAGAGTATCTTAACCACACTTTCATTGATCACATGAAGGAGTGTGTGACAGTATCCCAACTGAATCCTCATTATACACCACAGTGTAATGTTTTTAGTATAAGGAGAAATATGACATTGCTAGACATGGTCAGATCAATGGTGAGATATAAAACAATTCTATTATCCTTTTGGTGATATGCGTTGCAGACAGTGGACCATACCCTTAACCGAGTACCAACTAATATAGCGGATGGTATTGTATATCAGTTATGATGTAGAAAGAAACCCGATATGGCACGATTACGTGTATGGGGATAAGAGGATTTTTTCAAGACTTTACCAAGTGACAAATTAGAGTCTAGAAGCATGGAGTGCATCTTTATAGGTTATCTTAAGGAAATGAAATAATATTACTTATACAAATATTTAGATAGATATTTTTTTGGAAATACATTCATCATTTCTAGAATGGGAACATATTTCCATTGGAAATAGTGGGATAAGGATTTAATTCAATGAAGTTAATGCTCCATATGCACAAGATTTGGTATGGCAACACTCTCCAGAAGAGAAAGTGGAAGAAGAAGTTATTCCCGAGACACAAATATTGTGTTGGTCTACTTTAGAGGTTAGAGAACTATAGAGTTGTGGTTTTCTTGACATTGAGGCAGGTGACACATTACCCCTTGAGGATGAAGAACCCCTAGCCTACAAGGAAGTCGTAGAAGGAAAAGAATCTTCTAAATGGAAATATTCAATGTATTCTGACATGGAGTCTATGTACCAAAATCATTTTTAGATTTTGGTAGATCCTCTAGTTGATTTAAAACCCATTGGGTGAAAAAGGATGTTGATGAAAAATATGGACATTGATGGTAAGTTTATTACCTATAAAGAATGACTAGTTGCAAAGGGTTTCAAGAAACATTAAGTTATCGAATATAATGATACATTTTCACTGGTAGAAATGATGAAATCCATCAAAATAATGCTTTAAATAGTAGCTTTTCATGATTATGAGATTTGAAAAATGGATGTCAAAACTTATTTTCTAAATGAAATAATGATTGAATATATATATATGACTCAACCCAAATGGGTTTTCATGTAAATGATTTCCAATAAGGTGTGCATGCTACAGAGATCCATTTATGGGATAAATTAGGCATCACGATCAAGGAATGTTTATTTTGATGAGGCCATAATAGAATTTGGTTTTTCAAAAAACAAATTGATCCATATGTCTATAATATGGTTGAGGGGAATTCCTTTTTTTTTCCTAGTATTATATGATGACAAAATATTAATTATGGGAAATGAAGCGAAAGTCTTATAGTCAATTATGACTTGGTTAAATGAATAATTCTCCATGAAATAATTAGGTGAAATAGGCTACATTCTAGGGATAAAATTTATTGAGATGGATCTCAATGGTTTCTTAGGCTATGTCAATGTACATACATAGATAAGGAAATAAAATGGTACAGTATGGAACAATCCAAGGGAGGGTTGTTGGATATGTCATATTGTATCAATATATTCATGAAAATGGTTCCAAAACCATTGGAGGAGATTGAAAGAATGAGTAGAATAGCTTATATCTCGGTAGGGGTTCTACCATGTATACCATGATATGTACTATGTTTGATGTATCCCTTTCTTTAAACATGGTGGTCAGATATATATCTAATCTAGGAGAGCTGCAAGGGGAAAATGTCAAAACAATCCAAAATTACTTTAGGTGTACAAAGGACATGTTCCAGATGTATGGAATAGAGGAGGAACTATTAGTGTCGGGATACACTGATACTAGTTTCCAAATAGATCACAATGATATGAAATCATAGTCAGGCTACATCTTTTTCCTGAATGGTCATGTAGTGAGCTGAAGAATGTTTAAGCAATCTGTGGTCGTCGATTCTATAGTAGAATCCTAGTATATAACTACTTTCAATGATAAAAGGAATCAGTATGGATAAAAATATTTATCTAATACATTGGTTTTGTTCCGAGTAGTGCATACCTTTTTCTATTTTATTGTGATAATACTATTGTAGTGGTTCTTGTTAGGGAGACCAGGTCTCACCAAAAGAAAAAGAATATACATTTGATGTTTTATATGTTGATGGATTTTTCATAGAGAGGTGAATTCATAGATATTAGAGTATCCACAGAGGACAATGTGGTAGAACCCCTGACTAAATCAATTTCTCAGTAGAAGCATCATTTTCATGTGAGGGCTAGAAGATTCAGATCTTTTAATAGTTGGCTCTAGTGTAAGTGGGAGTATTGAAAGTAGGTTCTGTCGAACCAACTTGTGTCCTAATTTTATTACTACTACATGTTTGAAGTTTTTTACATATACATGTGTTCTTATTTACATAATAGTGCAGATACTTCTTTATCCAATTTTTTTATGGTCATGTTATTAGATTACATTTTGTATCAATGGGTTATAGAAGATCCTAGGCTATATCGAGAACCAAGAGATACTACGACAATAATCTTAAATCAATTTCTTGTTGTCCAGTAACATTATTCTAAGAGGATACTAATTATGTGAGACTATCAGGTGTTGGGGGCTCATTAGCATTGATACTTTATCTCATGAAGTTTTCACTTGGCGATCTATAATATTTTAGATCCCAAGGACATACCCCTAATAGAAACACCACATTTTTTGAGGTGTCATTGGTTGTTCTTATCTACATACATGTGTAATGGTCCCCTAAACTGAGATCATTTTCAATGTATAAAACTTAATTTCATACATTTTTGAAAGATGAAAACCATGGAAACAGATTCGTGGTGAGGTAGTATGTGTTGGGTACATCATTGGTGAAATTACATTGGATGAATGAACAAGATAAGCCTTTTTGTTTCTAGGTTGAGGAAGCGATATCTCAGGGCTGGTTGAATAGAATGGTAGTACCTTCACTAAATCCATGGTCATGGTAGTTGAAGGTAAGACCATATGAAATGATCAACAAATAATAAATCAAGATAATGTATGACGACACCAGTGTGCATTCTTATTTATTGAGATATCGATGATGAAAAGATTATATTAGAAAGATTTCATTCTTAGGAAGGTTTTCTTTGCATTTAATTTTTTGTATCTCTATATGGGCCTTGATGTGTTGCTAGACTCCACTCTTGGTTTGTGAATATTATTTAAAACTATTGAGATAAGGGCATACATGGTCACATACTATAGCACATTGATAATTTTTCCAATTCATCAGAATATGAATATAGAACATGGTGGGTCCCACTATGGGTTCTAGGTATTATCCAAGTTATATAGATCACCCAAGAACTAATAAATTCTATAATTATTCATGATTGGAATAATTTTTTCCATTTATTTAGGGAATGTATTTACTAGTGATTATGTAAATACAAGGATAAATATTATTTGAATTGATAGTATTTAAATTTCCTAGGTTTATTTAAAATAATCAATAGATGAAAGTCGTGTGAAAGAATCATCTTTATTACGTAATATATTTTAAATATATTATTTTTATGTGATAAATTATAAATATTATTTATGGAATAATTTAATTTTTAATGAATAAATATTTATAATATTTATATAGTTGGTGTTTATTACACGGGGGTGAGGAACCCAAACCAGGCATTATAAGTTTCCACTATACAAGTAGAGAGAGTATCTTATTATTATGAATAATCATCCATTGAAAATAAGAACCTCTATCTCTTTCTGAATACTATAGAGAAACTCTCTCAAAAAAGAATGTTCTTTATGTTTTGACTTCTCAGATCAATGTTGTTGGCCTGTGGTGATCATCGCTACCTTGAAGTAGTCGTTGAAGTACAATACTAGCTCCCAGATTATAAAGAACGTTCCATGAGTAGATTCAAGAAGAATGTGTGGATGATCTAGTGGAATTCAAAATTGGAGTCTTTGAGAAACGGTGACTGGAACCTTGTGACGGGATTGCACACATCTGATCCGAATAAGGTACACATTCAGTTTTATTTTGTACTCTATATGAACCATGTGTGGTACTTGGACCATATTGGCAAAATAACACCACAGTCGAAGATGTTATGTTGGTATGGTGATGTAAAAAATTTAAATTTCTATCCCATTGGCTTTCTCTGAGTGTCTCGGTACCTAACAGGTGACCATCATCAAGTAGGAGTGTCCCAAAAATTGGAGGAATTATCCTAAAGTACCTGGACACACACACATCGCAAATTCACACACAATTCTGAAATTTAAAACAGTTTAAACAGTGTATGAATACATCTAAGATCCCACAATATAGTAGATTTTTAGAAGTACCAAATGTATAAAAAGGGGGCCAGAATGATTCCCAACCAAAAATTATAAAAGTACAACCAACTTCTATGGTGACAACTAATATAAATACAAGATTTTTGTAAAACACATTAGACTATAAAGCCCCATCTATTCTACACTTGTTCTCTATGATCCAAGGACACCTTAAAAAGAACTATCATCTATATAAGACATGGTATGTGTGGGTAAATCCCATGTAGGGGTGAGTATAGCAATAATAAGTAAGATACCTATGAAATACTAATCATGATGCACCAAATATAGTTGAATCAATACAATATAAAAAAATTATAATAGAAACACCCATATACACTCAATAAATACACGACACCACCAAGAAGTCATAACCAACTGTCGGCCACATGATTCTCCTTGACGCAATTCATATTATGTGAGAATCACCTCTATTAACAACTGTATCATCAAATAATCTTGATGAAGAGTTATAGAATCATTGGGATATTCCTAATGAAATCCGACTAGTCTATGAAGAACTTGATACAAAGATAGGGGTCATGACCAGAACCAACGGGGGAAACCACGAACCTAATCTTGATCAACCCTCTACGTAGGGGATCACATGTGATGATACAAAAAAACTCCACCGATATAAAATGATATATTGAGAATAAAATCCTTTATTAGGTAGGTCACACTGATTCTACAAAATCCACCTAGGTTACAATGGATGATATATTATTACACTCTAGTCTCACATAGGGAGACCACAACTCTTTCTGAGACTTGGCCTCCAGAGGGTATCATAATCCTATGATATAGATATAATTTTTCATTGTATCCTTGTGTTAATGAACCAATAGAATTTAATATGCCTATAATTGTTAAAAATAATAATAAAATGAACTAAACACACCCTTTAAGGGGGTTCACAACATGTATTAGGGGGTACTCGACGTGTCAAACTATCTCTATGCTTTCTTGTGTGGAAGAACCTCACAAAACATGTAAGTATCCAAATACATAGTGTGTAGAAGAAGTACAAAATGTGTAGAGACCCATGGTTCCCTAACCATGTCACTTGGATGTGTCCTTGTATCGATCCATGTCTATATACTACCCCATGTACACCAAGTCATTTCTAAGTCCAAGTACACAATGTTCCATCTAACTGTGTACTTTATCACATGTCCGTGTGTTCTCTGATGTATATTACATGTCGCATGAAACGTGTCACACACAATGTGATATGGTTCACATGTCATGCAATCCTTATATTAATCTTCAATCCTTGTCCACCACAGAACAGGCCCTATACAATATATAATCTTGAGTTACATGATGTGTTTCTCAAAATTTTCCATATCTATAATTACACATTTTTTCTTCCCATCGCACTGATTACACTGTGATTTCCATTAGAAATAATTATTTAGTTATCAAATCTTAGTCGAACGAGCATTTACATTTCTTGAGCAAGGAAATCTAGCCTCAAAATGCATCAGAAATGACCTTCATCATTTGGAACATCATGCACCTCCGAGGAAGAAGGAAGATTAGTCGATCCATCCTCATCCTCTTTCTATCTATCCAACATCACCCTAGATAATTTATCCACGACTACCGTAGTGTTCTTGTAACTATGGTTTTTATAATTCTCACTAAATAACAATCACAAAATGACTGGGAACCAGGTATTTATTGGAATATTGGTCAAAAAGGAATACCAATGGCGATCACATGAAACAATTGGGGAGAAATCCATATGGAATTAAATTTGAGGAATGAGCCTTGACTGTTTCTCATTTGGAAATGATTTAATTTAATAAAAATTTATGAATGAAGAGTAAATTACAACAACAAGAAAATCATTTCCATCAAACAAAATCTATTAGCGATTCACATATCAATTTTGTTTATGAAATTAATCAGTGTTAACCTTGGATTAAATAATGATATGTAAATAATAATAAAAAATTCCTTCATAGAGTTTGTATTGATTTTTGACAAAGAACAATTTCATTTCCATCATTGACAAGGTCCTCTAACATTGTTTCCACAATGATCCACGATCAAAACTCCAATCTATCACCATCTACATAAAATCTCTCCAACGGTTGTCTAAACCACCATGGATTGAGTGACCAACCCTGTAGTACCCTCGGTTTCTGGTATGTAACCCTTACTTGATGATATTCACAGTTTTAAAGTTAAGGGTGCTAAGTAGGAGAGTCGGGAGAACTTGGAATGATATTTTGAGGCAAATTGGAAGTCGCATGGGAGGCACACAGTTTGTCTAAACCGTGCGGCCAAACCGTGTGTGGCTGACTGAGGAGGCAGTGGTTTCTGCATGGTCAGCACACAGTTTGTCTAATCATGCATCCAAACTGTGCGAGAAGGGGGGACAAGGTAGTAGCTAACGTACGGTTAGCGCATAGTTTTTCAAATCATGCAGACTAACCGTGCAGTCACTTAAAATTAGATCCTTAAATTGTGGATCTAACTCGTTTTGCCTCTAATTGCCTCATTAAAGCTCTTAAGCAGCCCTAACTCGGGATTTTGGTTCTCCTAAGGTCAATGAGGGTTCTCCCACCATCCCAGAGGTGATTCGAGGGATTTTCGTGGTGAATTGAAGCTAGATTCTTGAGGTATGTGATCGTTCTCCTTCATTCATGAATGATTTCATAGATATACTTAGATCTACTTCTTTTATTCTCTCAGCTTCTTAGATCTACGCCCGTTATGTGTAGATCTAAGTGTGTGGATTACAAATATTATGAGATTTGTTCTTGGTTGTGTCTGGAGAAGAGATCTAAGGAGGATTCTTGGCGTTTTGACCCGGTGTTCTTGAGCGTTCTTCGTCTGTTGCTTGGTTTCGCCTTTTGTTGTTGTAGGTGGCTTCACTCTCAATTCCTCTTTCTTAGAACTTGAAGGTTTAGTTTCAAATTTTATTCCATGATTGAAATGGTTTATTTATCTACTGCGAATGAATGGTTGAAACCCCTTTTTAGTAAAGGGTGATGAAAATTGTGTGTTTTTGGAAATTTGTTGTTGAAGTAAATTTAAAATGGTGATTTTAAATTGGTTATGGTTTTACTTCTTGAATGAAATGGGTTTCAATAAAAGTGTGACACTTTATTGAAAGGTTTTGAACACACTTGGTTTTGGGCATGGATTGCATGGGTTGTTGTGTGTGTTCATATGCATTGGGATGGATAAGGGTGAGAAGTAACCCCATCAAAAGGTTGGGATGGATAAGGGTGAGATGTCCCCCCATCAATAGGTTGGGATGAATAAGGTCGTGAATTACCCATGTCAAGGTAGTCCACTAAGTGACGGCTTAGTGGAAGGATGACTCACCACTCGAATGTATAGGGAGGTCCAAGTTGCATTCATGGTTGGTTGTGTGGATTGGTGAAATGGAACGAATGTGCCAAATGAAAATGTGAATGGAATTGGGAACATTTCTTGATTTCTTTTCATGGGAGAGATGGGTTTTGTTGGAAATTTTTTTTGACATGGAATATGTTATATTGTGAACTGTTGTTGGAATTGTTTTATATAAATCATTTTATATAAATGTGCTAACATGTTTTATCCTAGAGGCATGGGTTGGGGAGTCATCAAGGAAAACTTACTGAGTTTCATTACTCACCTCATGCTTTGGCACGTTGGTGCTTTTGCAGATTTCATATACCGGGATGTCCGCAAAGGTAAAGTGGCACATGTTTATAGCACTACCTCGTGATTCTTGGGCTGGTTCATGATGTTGGAGCTTGGAGCTTGTGGAGCATTGACTTGGGTTGTCGTCTTGTGGTCTTTTAGTTTTTCTTCCCGCTTTTTAGTCTAATTGTGTGTGGGTTTCCACTGTGGTACTCTTGGTTGGTTTATGATAAAATAAATGGTTGAGTTGTCTTAGTTTTTATAATGCATCATTTATTTGATTGGATTTATTATGGTTGTTGGTTCTGTGGTATGTTCTAAAAGGGTAAATTGTCCCCCACTTGTTTTAAAACCCCTCGACATTTATTGCCAGCCTTTGGCTCCTTGGGGATGCCGCTTAAGGCCTAGTAATGATTCGTTGAGCTCTCAATCCAATGATAATTGGCGAATCATTACAAATGGTATCAGCTTGTTCGGTCCTTTCCTAAAAAGTGATCATCGATGTTCTTGGTCCTGGAGTTGAAATTACTTCTTGTCTATTCCTTGGGTGGTCATCTTAGACATGAGTAGGATTGCCAAAACTTGAAATGTATAGCATAAAAGGATGTATCTAACCTGTTTATGCTGAAATTCAAGTAACTAGGTTGTTGGATACATAAGTGTTTTGGATACACTTCTAGAATGGTGGAAATCTCTTTGTCATGGGTTTAGCCAATGAGATGTGCATGACATGAATTATAGAAGAATTACTTCCCACTAGTATTGCATATCTCATTATGAGGGATGAGTAAGAATTTTGTGAAAGGTGACAATTTTTGAAAAAATTTGGAAATTGTTTTCAACTGAAAGACTTTGAAAACAGGGTATTTGGGGTAATTTGAAAATGGATTGATTTTAAGAAATTACGTTGAATGTTTTAAAAAATGGTTGAAAATGAAAAAAGGATGTTTGAGAACAATGTTGTGATAGTTGATGTGATATAATTTGAAATTATAAGCCAACAATTGCTAGAGAGCATGATTGATGGATTTTGTTGTTGGTTTAGAAAATGGCACCCGATAGGTGTCATTGAAACCAACCCGAAGAAGCTACAGAGAATGTGGTTGCACCTGAACCACATGTTATCCAAGAGCTGGTTCAGAGTATTGTCCAAGATTTTCAAGCAATGAATACAGGGAACCAGAGGAATGAGCCACGACATGTGGATCATACCATCCAGTTCGTGAAGCAGAATCCACCAAACATTAGGGGTGATTCTGAACCTGAGAAGGCGGAGGTATGGCTAAGAAGGATGGATCGTTTATTCGATTTCATCGACACACCAGTGGAGTTGAATTTAAAGCTGGCGACGTATATGCTCAAGGATCTTGCACGTAAGTGGTATTATTTAGTGGTGCTTTCTAAATTGGATAAAGGCCTTACATGGGAGGATTTTGAAGAATTGTTTAACGAACAATTCTATCCTCACACGTTCAAGATCCAGAAAATGAAGGACTTCGTCAGCTTGAAATAGGAGAGCCTCTCTGTCACAGAGTATGTGGCTAAGTTCATGAATTTAGTCTAATTTTCACCAGAGGTTGCGGCTTGTGCTTCTGTAAATGCATGCATCTTTGAATTAGGGATAAGGAAAGAGATTTGATCGAAGATTGTAGTGCTATGTATTACGGATTATAAAAAGATGGTGAACAAATAAACAGTTGCTGAACGTGATATCTCAGGATCGATAGGAAGAGGCATGATGATACCCACAAGAATGAGTGGGAACTCCATTTCTAGGAACAAGTGGAAGAGGGACACCTACTTCCATGGTGGGAGTGCGAATCAGAACTAGACAACGGGATCGGTCAACCTTCCTCCACGACCCCAATGCAAAGAAGGATGCTTTCAATGTGGTTCGACAGATCACAAGAAACGATAATGTACATCACCACTGAGAGAATTCCACAATTGCAACAAGATGGGGCATCTTCTGTGATATTGTCACAGTGCTCCATGGTCGGGTGTTCGGGACACTTCCCAGCTGTCGCAAGCATCGTATGCTTCGACATGAAGAGGACAACATAATCATTATCATCAACATAACAGAGCTAGATATGGTGATTCTCGAAATACCATGACTCCTCAACCAGGGCAATCTCAACAAGGAAACAAGGAGAATAGTGTAGCGAAGAAGCAATTGTATAGAGCTGAGCAGAAGATGGTCGATGATCAGGCTGGACCATCTATGGTGAGAGGTACGATTCTTTTGAATTCTACCCTCATGCAAGTGTAGTTTGATACTAGTGCATCCCATTCATTTATTTCTTCTTCTATTGTTGATTTTCTATGTTTAAAAATATAAATGATTCCTTATATCTTGAAATTGCAAACTTTTCTTGGTGAAAGAGAATGTCAAGCCATAGTGTGTCGAGCATGTGCAATAACTGTTGATGGAGTTCAGCTGGAATGGGACTTCTCCATGTAGGATATGGATATCTGTGATGTAATCCTAGGTATGGATTGGTTGTCAAGGTTTAAGGATCACATTAACAGTTATAGGAGAACAGTTAGTTTTAATGACTAAGGGCGACATCAAACATCTCTTTAGAGGAGAAAGGATAGTAAAGAATGGTGTAAAGATCTGGTTGGCACCAATGCTAGGAACTATTTTTTACCAATTTGTAGCATTGACCTGGGATCAGTACTATCTCACTTTCATCTTATAGGATGACACCAATAGAGTTACGGGAATTGAATGTGTAGTTAGAGGAGCTGGAAATCAAGGGTTTCATTTGGCCAAGCGTGTCTCCATGTGCAGCACCTGTTTTGTTTGTAAAGAAAGAAGATGGAACATTAAGGCTATGTGTGGAATATCGTAAGCTTAACCAAGTTACGATAAAGAATAGATATCCACTTCCATGCATTGATGACCTGTATGATCAATTTAGGGGAGCTCAGTGGTTCTAAAAAATTGACTTGTAGTCAGGATATCACCAGTTGTGAGTTCAAAAGGAGGATATTCTATAGACAGCCTTTAGAAGTAGATATGGCCACTACAAATATGTAGTCATGTCTTTTGGTCTTGCTAATGCACCAGCAATATTTATGGCACTGATGAATCGAATATTTCAGCGATATCTGGAATCTTTTGTTTTGGTGTTTGTGGATGACATATTGGTGAATTCAAGAACAAGGGCTGAGCATGAGCAGCAGTTGGAGATAGTGTTGGAAATCTTGCAAGACCATCAGCTGTATGCCAAATTATAAAAGTGTGATTTTTGGATACAAGAGGTATGTTTTCTAGGCCATGTTGTTTCTGAGAAATGAGTTTAAGTGGATCCAGAAAATATAGAAGTTTTTTTTTCTTGGAATCCAAAGAAGAATGTCTTTGAAATATGTTTTTTTCTAGGTCTAGCTGGTTATTACCGATGCTTTGTCAATGACTTCTCATGACTAGATTTCCCTATGAAAGCATTGACAAAGAAGAAATGTGCATTTCAATGGACTGAGGAATGTCAGAGATCTTTTCAAGAGTTGAAAGTTCACCATACATCAGCACCTATCTCAATCTTTCCAGAATTAGGGCAAGGATACGTGGTGTATTGTGATGCTTCGGGAATAGGGTTGGGTTTTGTTCTCATGCAAGGAGACCATGTTGTTTTCTTATGGCTCAAGGAAATTGAGTGTGCATGAGAAAAATTACCCAACACATGATTTGGAGATGGCTCCAGTCGTCTATGACTTGAAAACATGGAGACATTATCTCTTTCATGAGAAATTTACTGTGTTCATGGATCACAAAAGCATGAAACACATTTTCTCTGAGTGAGTTTTGAATCTGAGGTAGAGGAGATGGATGATGTATCTAAAATGATCGACTTTGATTTAATTTATACATCAGGAAAGGGAATGTCGGCGGCTGATGCATTAAGCATAAAGTCATATGCTTAGCTGGAAAAGGAAGCTTCAGATGAATGGCAGTTGATGTCGGTCTTAGCCGACATGAATATGTAATGTCAAGATCGGGGTGATATTGTGGATTTCTTTTCATCTACGCTTGTTCCTGATCTGTTAAAATTGGTTAAAGAGGCACAAACATCTGATGCGGAATGTCTGGTAATGAGTTCAAAACTCAATGTTGGGGAAACCATTGATGACTGCAAACTGGAAGCGGGTTCAGTTTTGTGTTTCAGAGATCAGATGGTTGTATCCATGGGTTTTCAGGAACAACTCCTTCACGCTTACCACCATTCAAGATGGGCGATACATCCTGTTACACAGAAGATGTATAAGGCGCTAAAGGTGCATTTTAGGTGGAGCGGCATGAAAAGGAAGGTGGCTGAGTTCATCTCGTGATGCTTAACTTGTCAGCAGGTTAAAGGAGAGTGTCACAGACTAGCTGGTATGTTACAGTCGTTAACTATCCTAGTGTGGAAATGGGAACATATAGCAATAGATTTTGTTACAGGTCATCCAAGAACGGTTCGGAAACACGATTCCATTTGGGTGATAGTGGATCGCATAACCAAGTCGGCCCATTTCATCCCTATTTGTGAAACCCATACGGTGGAAGATCTTTCAAATATCTATATCTGGGAATTTGTAAAGAGACATGGTATACCAGTGTCTATAGTCTCAGATAGAGATTTGAGGTTCACATTTCATTTTTGTAAATCATTACAGCAAGCCCTGGGGACTCAGTTGAAGATAAGCATGAAGTATCATCCTCAGACAGATGGGCAATCCAAGCGGAAGATACAAATGTTGGAAGACATGTTGTGGGATTGTATAATGGATTTTGGTGTCTCATGGGAGGAGCATATACCCTTAGTGGAGTTCTCATACAATAACAGTTATTAGGCCTTGATACACACGGCTCGGTTTGAAACATTGTATGGTCGTACTTATCGTTCTCCACTATGCTGGGTGGAATCGGGTGAAACTTCACTAGTTGGGCCGAGCCTTGTCCAAAAAACAATGGAGAAGATTAAGTTGATTAGAAAGTGGATGGAGACTGCTCAATGTTGTCAGAAATCTTATGCAGATCACCGTCGCAAACTATTGTCGTTTGTTGTGAGTGATCATGTCTTCTGGAGGATCTCTCCAAGACATGGACATCGTCATTTTGGGAAGCAGGGCAAAGTATCTCGTCGATATATAGGCCCTTTTGAGATACTGGAATGGGTTGGAGAGGTGGCATATCAGTTGGAAATACCATCACAGTTCAGTTCGGTGCACAATGTGTTCCATGTATCTCAGTTGAAGAAGCATCAACCCGATCCTGACCATGGGATCAGATGGGATCACGTTGACCTAGAGCCAGATGCTTTGTTGGTACATATTCCAGTGTGGATTGTGGATATGCAGGATAATGTCTCTCATGGGAAAAGCATCGCTCTAGTGCGGGTTTTGTGGAAACATGGTCAGATTCAGGAAGAGACTTGGGAACGCGAGAAAGAAATGAAAGAGCAGTGGACAAAACTCTTTCAGAAAAGAGATGGTTTTCTACTTTCTAGGGACACAAAGACCAATGGTGGGGAGAATGTAGTACCCCCAGTTTCCGGTATGTAACCCTTACTTGATTATTTTCATGTTTTTAAAGTTAAGGGTGTTGAATGAGAGATTAAAGAGAACATGGAAGTATGTTTTGAGGAAAAGGGGAAGTCTCACGGGCGGCACATAGTTTGTCTAAACCATGCGGCCAAACCGTGCGTGGATGACTGAGGAGGAAGTGGCATCTACACGGCCGGCTCATGGTTTGTCTAACCGTGCCGCCAAACTGTGTGAGATGTGGGGGCCAAGGTAGTAGCTAACGCATGGTTAGCGCATGGTTGGTCAAACCATGCGGACTAACCGTGTGATCACTTCAAATTAGATCCTTAAATTGTGGATCTAACCCGTTTTGCCTCTAATTGCCCCATTAAAGCTCTTAAGCGGCCCTAACTCGGGATTTTGGTTCTCCTAGGGTCAAAGATGGTTCTCCCACCATTCCTTAGGCAATCCAAAGGCTTCTCTTGGTGAATCAAATCCAGATTCTCGAGGTATGTGATCATTCTCTTTCGTTCCTGAATGGTTTCTTAGATCTACTTAGATCTACTTCTCATATTCTCTCAGATTCTTAGATATATGCCCATTATTGGAAGATCTATGTGTGTGGATTACAAATATGATGATATTTTGTCTTGGTTGTGTTAGGATAAGAGATCTAAGGAGGATTCTTGGAGTTTTGACCTGGTGTTCTTGAGCGTTCTTCGTCCGTTGATTGGTTTCACCTTTTTTTTGAGGTAGGTGGCTTCACTCTCGATTCCTCTTTCATAGAACATGAAGGCTTAGATTCAAATTGTTTTCCTTGATTGAAATGGTTTGTTTATCTACTACAAAAGAATGTTTAAAAACCCTTTTTAGTAACGGGTGATGAAAATTGTGTGTTTTTGGAAAGTGGTTGTTGAAGTAAATTTAAAATGGTGATTTTAAATTGGCTATGGTTTTACTGCTTGAATGAAATGGTTTTCAATAAAATGGTGATGCTTTATTGAATGGTTTTGAACACACTTGGTTTTGGGAATGGATTTCATGGGATGTGGTGTGTGTTCATATGCATTGGGATGGATAAGGACGAGACATACCCCCATCAAAAGGTTTGGATGGATAAGGGTGCGAAGTCCCCCCATCAATATGTTGGGACAGATAAGGTCGTGAAGTACCCCCATCAAGGTAGTCCACTAATTGACGTCATAGTATAAGGATAAATCACCACTTGTGAGTATAAGGAGGTTCAGGTTGCATGCATGGTTGGTTGTGTAGATTGGTGAAATGGAATGAATGTGCCAAATGGAAATGTGAATGGAATTGGGAAATTTGCCTGATTTCTTTTCTTGAGATAGATGAGTTTTGTTGGAAAATGGTTTTGACATTGAACTTGTTATATTGTTAACTGTTTTTGGAAATTTTTTATATAAATTTTTTTATATAAATGTGATAACATGTTTTATCCGAGAGGAATGGGTTGGTAAGTAATCGGGGAAACCTAATAAGTTTCATTACTCACCCCATCTTTGGAACATTGGTGCTTTTATAGATTTCATATAATGGGATGTCAGCAAAGGTAAAGTGGCACATGTTTATAGCACTACCTCATGATGCTTGGGCTGGTTAGTGATGTTGGAGCTTGGAGCTTGTCGAGCATGGACTTGGGTTGTCTTATTATGGTATTTCAGTTTGTCTTCCCACTGTTTACTCTGATTGAATGTTGGTTTCCTCTGTGGTACTCTTGGTTGGTTTATGATAAAATAAATGGTTCAGTTGTCTTAGTTTTTATCATGCATCATTTAGTTGATTGGTTTGATTATGTTTGTTGGTTCTGCGGTATGTTTTAAAAGGGTAAATCGTCCCCCACTTATTTTGAAACGCTTCAGCATTTATTTCCATCCTTTGGCACCTTGGGGATGTTTCTTAAGGCCTAGTAATGATTCATTAAGCTCTCAAGACAATTAGAATTGGCGGGACATTACAAACCCTAATGATAAAAAAATTACCATAAATTGAAGGGGATAAGTCACTACATCAAAAAATTAACAAATTTAATAAATTATTTCATTTATTTCAATTTTTTACTCAAATGGTGACTTTTTCCCAAATAGATTGCGTGAACCAAGATTATCTCATGACCAGGGTAAATACTAGATACTTCTGAAATTATTATTTTTATTGAATAAATAGGACATTACATCATCAAACCCTTCAAGGAAGGCCGAAATGATAAAGGCCAAGGGCATCCCCTCGTATAACACTAATACACTCCACGAGAAGACAGTTGGGACCACTATAAACCATGAGCTCTTCATACTATCTACCCATACGGGCCAGCGTATTCGCCACACAATTGGTCTCCCTCTAGCTGTGATGAACCGTCCTTCCCTGATTGGTCTCCACCTTGCATCTGCAAATGAGGTACGCCAACTTCCATGGAATCACCTCTTGACCCTATAATATTTCACAAGGACTTCTGAGTCTGATTCAATCTCCTAGGGTAAATACTAAATTTTTAACACAATGGTACAATTATATTTCTGATAGAGTCCCCCTTTCAAGAGTTATTAAATTTTTTCAGGAGAATTTATTATGTGCGCTATTTAATATATTTAATATATTTCAATAATTTATTCTCGGAAAACTGGACCTCAGAATTGCTTGTTTTCTTAGTACATAGTCTCGAAAATAAACAAAATAAAATCCCAAAATAATCAACAGACAATTTGAGACATTAAATTCTCCCCACCATAGGGATTGACATCTTAGAAATCGAAAGAAATGGATACAAAAAGAGATGTGGTTACTAATCATGAATCTGAGCTTCCCTGTCCCATGTTCTCTCCTAATGATTTTTATGCTGGCACTAAAAATACACATGGGGAATCCATTTTCAATTAAGGAACCACTCCTACCAATCCTTGATCTCTGATGGGTACTCTATAAAGTTAACTCTAATCTCAATGTCCAAATCTTCCCTATCAATAACACGTGATAAGTCATGCACATACCTCCTCAGTTGTGACACTTTGAAGACATCATGTACCTAGTACAACTTTGGAGAAGGATACAATAGGTATGATACATTATCTACTCTTCCATGTATCTATATGGGACCAACTAATTATAGAGATAAATTTCTTCCATAGCCAAATCTCCACAATCCAAGTTGAGGTGAGATCCTCAAGAACACATGGTCTCCCTCCCAAAAATCATAAGGTTTTCATAGTTGGCCTACATAAGACTTATGACAGCTTTTTGATGTCCTCATCTACTATTGGATGATCCGAACTATCTATGTATTAACTAAGAAAGTGGTGACCTACAGGGTCTCCCGTACAAATCCTAAAATGGTTCCATTCCAATGGTGTAATGATAAATTTTGTTTTATGAAAACTCCACCAAGGGTTAGTGATCCTACAAACTATGAACAAAGTATTACATGAAAGACCGTAGCATGTCCTCCAAGACCTAGATGGTCTTCTCTATCTAAACATCAGTTTGGGGGTGAAACACTATGCTCACATGAAACTGAGTCCTGATACCCTCCTATAATCCCATATATAAAAGGGATTTTATGAGAACATCATGATGAGTGATGATCATTAGAGGAACCCGATGGAGTGGGACAATAACCTTTACATATAGGTACCCCATTTTCAATAATAAAATCTGCTCTCGAATGGTTATGATGTTTGCTGACTTGGGGAGTTAATCTACGATCTCTTAGGTGGAATCATGTCCCCTATAGTACATGGTTAACCGATCATGAATTCCATTGATATCCCATCCCACCTCTACTCTTCTATCTCAAGGCGTTGATCTAAATCCAATGGAACCTGATTCTCATCCTTCACCTATTCACAAGTGAGGTATCGAGATACAAACTTTACAACTCCCTTATCTATCCATGACCACCAAAAATAACATCAAAGTTCCTAGTAAATCGTTGGAACACATGGATGTACCACCAAAGGTGATGTATGAAACTCTAACAACACCTCCTTCTACAACATCAATGGTAATTTTGTCCTTCCTCTAAAAAGGATTGTATACTCCCCACTATCATAATGTCCCTCAGGAGCACGTCCAGTGGATATCTGAGTGCATAAGGTCACACATTCTATATCTATATGTTGAGAATTCCTAAAAAAATATAAATGTTTTTGGGTAATAACCATAAATTGAAGATATGAATCACTATCTCTATCTATGCAGGAAAAATGAAACAAGGATAACGGCTTTGATGCCTCACCTGACAACTGAGAACCAGGCCTCCTACTGAGAGAATTATCTACCATGTTCACCTTCCTAGAAGTATAGAAAATCTCAAATTTGTAGTATTAGAATAAATTTTTCCATAAAATTAGTCTAACTTCATGATCCTTCAGATATAATATATAAATGAGACTCTTATGGTGAGTGTAAAAAATAAACTAATCACCCATATGATAGTGTCACTGCATTATCAAGGTGAAGACTACCACTGATAACACAAGATTGTGGGTCATGTGTTTCTTCTCATGTGGTCTCAAATGAATAAAACCATAGGCAATAACCCCCCACCTTGACATGAGAACACATCTAAGTACTATCCCTGATGCACCACAGAACAATATGTACTAGACACCCTCCTCTGGAAATATCAAGATGGGAGTGCATGGAAACCTCTACCTGAAATCTTGGTAGCATGACTATAACCATTCCTTTGATATGAATGGCTTACCATTCTTATTCAAAGTTATAAAAGGTTCTAAAACTATGGATAAGTCATGTACAAACCTTCTATAGTACCCTTATAACCTAAGGAAACTCCACACCTCGGTAACACTCTTGGGTGAATCCTAAGAAAGCAAATACTCAAACACTAATTGGTCCACTACTACTATATCCACTAAGATGAAGAGTCATAAAAATTTGACCTCTTGAATTAAAAATAGACACTTTAATATAATCCCATAAATCTGATTCTCTCAATGTATTTCCAATAGTATCCTTAAGTGTCTCCCAGGCCCCCCCTCAGATGCCAAATATGCAAGGATATATTCGATGAAGAATACCAAAAACCAGTCTAAGGAGGGATGAAATATCATGTTAATGAGTACCATGAACTCTTTCGGGTTGTTTGTTAGGCCGAACAACATCACCAATGATTCATAGTTTCCATAATAACATCTAAAGGTCATCTTTGTTATATCCTCATCTCCTCTTCATAGTTGGTGATATGCTGATCTGAGTATAATTTTTGGGAACCATTGCACCACTATAAACTGATCAAAGAGGTAATAAATCATCATAAGTTGATACTTATTTTTCAAAATCACCAAATTCAAGCACTATTAATCCATACATTACATTAATATCTTATCCACCTTCTTGGAGATCAAAACTAGGACTTCCCAGGGGGATACACTAGGTCCCACAAAACCCTTATACTTCTTATCTTATAACAACACCCTTATATATCAATGTTCTATGGGATCCATATGATATTATGGTGCATATATTAGTTCTATACTGGGATGAAATTCTACACGAGTTTTTCTAGACAACAAGTGAGTAATTGATTGTACTCTCTTAATCCTGAGCTCATCCCACTCTTCTAAAGTCACATTTTCACACATAATGGAATACATGGTTCTATTTATGCATACACACCATATTATCAACATAAAATAGTCAATATGGGATTGAATTGTAGATATAAATTATATACCTAAGATGATTCAATAAAGCCTAATTGAAGTATTTAAGAGATCCTAAATATAAATCTCATCTCCGACCATCATATCGCTTTATAGGAACAAGGATAGAATTGATATTTCATTGTCGTACAGAGTCTCTAACCAGAATGGTTGAGCCAATTGATCAACCAAAATCTCTATATATAGAAACCTAGTAGTGGAAAAGAAGGAATGAATTAAAGCTGTGTCTTTCAATACTAAACGTAAATTAAAAAAGGCATATATCATACCTTTTATCATCCCTAGAGCCTCAGGGTCATAGGAATCCATATCTTAAATGTGTACTTATCCCTTCCCACAAGCTCCATGATGTAGGTGTGGAAAACCTGGGGATGTTGGTGGTAATAGTTCAAACATCTTACCACCTCCTAATAACATGTTAGCCCCTCCAACATCCACTACCCTGTAGACCACCATCAACCTACATCTATCACTATATCAATTGTCTCTCGACCATCTCACGATCAGTTGTATGATGTGCATGAAAATCTAAAGACATATTTACCCAACCATTATATTAGAAACAAAAACTATACCATTTATTTTACTATCCACCATGATACACCTACACCGCTATCCCCAGATCCTTAGATCACCACCTAAAACTTATTACACAATTATATCCCTTCAACTTTCGTTGGATTCTTGATACTATGGCCTCAACCACTATGTTCCCACAACTAGATCTCACTACAGATCTCTTCTCTTCCATAAATCTCTACACCAATAACTATCACTCAAGAACCCCATCATAGGAGGGAATGAAAATAGATAAAACCAAATACCTGATGCCCCAAAAAAAGCCATTCTCAAATGTCCAATCTTTAATGACATGTCATTGCACCATATTCAATGAGTAAAATGAGAGATTAGTAAACCTCACTCAATACTCTATGATGTAAATACTACTCTTCTGTAGAAGTAGAAAATCTTATATGCATACCAATCATAGCATGGATGGATAGAACTACTCTTTAAAGGGACATTAAAAGTATGTCTAGTAGAGAGTTGTCTCATCATGTGACTGAGTCACCAAGCTCCACCATCGTCCAACAGATCCCTAAAAAAGAATATCCATGAGGGCTATCAACTGTTCAACTATTTTCCTCAGAATGTGAAAAATGTGAGCGACTTCCTCAAGAAAGTCCTCAGCCACCTGGGGATTTGACTCTCCCCAAACCATGGGAGGTCACTACCTACAAAACATGTTCAACACAGTTAACCTACGTGCATCCAGATATGGTACTTACTAGTTTAGCTAATACTCCATGAGTGGTAGTATAGATGGTAAACCACTCAAAGGTTCTATGTTTTGTACAAGACCCTATACCAATGACTCATCGCCAGGAGGATCATCCTTATGATCACGTAGTGGAGTCATAGTCAGCTATCTATGTGGGAGCATCCTGAAATTAAAACAAGATGCACCATTGGCAGAACCATAAAACTACAAGGATGGATAAATAATGAAATGGTAACAAAACCCTTCCTATATTATTCACATACCAAATACTTTCCTTGCAACCAATGTTTACATGTAACGAATCGAAAGTCATGTGATCAGAGTCCTGGTGTATGGATATATCAGCCACCACACCAAAAGTGGAGTCCCTCGCTTGAAATTCAAACTTGAAACAATAAACATCATTTCCCAAACAAAACACATTGACTCCATTACTAATGTAGAAAATACTACTATGATTCCAATATATCTGGATACTCCCAATCAAGGTTCGACCCATGACTACCCCATCCCACCTCTTATAGGCCAGGGGAAGGTGACCAACCTTGAGTAGGAATATCCCACAAATGGGATGAATTTGTCTAAATTACCTACACACACACACACACACACACATCTCCAAGTACACACAATGATGAAATGTAAGAAAACTAAAATAAGGCATACATACATCTAAGATACTACAATTGAGTACTAAAATAAGAGTATATAATCGAAAAAGGGGTCCAAATACAAGTCTGAATAAAAACAAAAAAATATAACCTTCTTCAAGGGTGAATTATAGATCAAATTAATGATCTTTGAAAAACTAATTGATCTATGAAGCACCATATATGATCCAACCACTCCCTATCCGCCCGGGACACTGTCACAAGGATCGTTGTCTGCATAAGACACAGAAGGTCCAAGAAAATCCCATGCAGGGGTGAGTATAACAATACTCATTAGGATACCTTGAATACACTAAATATTAAGGATAAAGTAAATTCAGATCAATACACAATATTGTAATAAAGTTATAACAAAAACACCCAGATATACTCATGAAAGACATCGTGTCACTAGATGGTCATAACCATCTTCCATCCATATAATTTTTCTCAAAGTATGATCATTGAGGTAGAATATACTCCACAAGAAATTATATCATCATAGAAACTAGTGGAAGCTATCAATGTCAATGGGGATTTCCAAATTAAATCTCACTAGTATAAGAAGACTATGATACATAGGTAGTGTGTCACACCTAGAACTGATGGTGGACACCACAAAATGAATCTAAATTAAACCTTTAAGTAGTGTATCACATGTAAATGATTCCAAAAACCCCTAAGGAGATGATCTAATAGATGGAAGAAAAATTACCTACTCAAGGAGATCATGTTGATTCCGCAAACTTCACATAGGGAACAGAGGATGATAGAGGATCACACTCTAGTATCATGGGGGCACCACAATGCTATATGGGACTTGGCCTCTAGAGGAGATCACAATCCAATGATATGAATTTGATTTAACATATGAATTTGATTTAACACTCTATAAATGGTGGAATGGACCAAGGGAACATAATAAATATATACTAGTACAATCTAAAAAGGAAAAGATCTAAAAATACTCTTGAAGGGGTACACGGCATATACTAGGGGTAAATTCCATGTCCGGCAATACCTTGCCTGCCAGTGTGGTAGAGCGTCACATGGAACGTACATATATATATACATGGCACACATAATAAATATATAGAGTGTAGATACACACATTTTACTTCCCATATCACTTGGTAGTGTCTGTGTACCATCCTGTGTTTGTGTCTAAGTACACAGAATTCCATTTGGAAGTGTAATTTTTCCCATGACCATGTACTCTCTGAAGTACACATCAAGTCACATGTAAGGGGTCACATTCAATGTGTTAGGTTTCACACACTGTGTGATCATTATCATCATCTCGAAAAAATATCCTTTACTGAATGATCCCTAAATGTTGTGTAATCCTCGGTTACATGTCATGTTGCTAGGGATTTTCTGAATCCATAATTCCTCCTCCAAACCTCCTTGCACACTAACTTCACCACAATTTCATATGGAAATAACTCCATAGATATCAGATCTTGTTTGAACAAGTTTCTTTGACACTTTATTGTTAGAATCCAATGAAAAAACACACTGGGAAAGAACCTCTAATGTTTGGAACATTGTGAACCACCTGGGATGAAGGAAGATCTCCTAATCTGGTGTCCTTCTCACTTGATCTATCCACTTTCAACTTTAATCCTCAATCCAAAACATTTGTCGAAATCTGTACCCAAAATTTTTATTTTTTGTGTAGGTCACACAATGATTGTGAACCTATTATTTTTTTAAATGATGGCCAAAAAGGAATACCATCGGTGATCGCATGATGAAATTAGAAAAAATACATAAGATGGTAAATAAGAAGAATGAACGTTGGTTGTTTTTTGTTTTTCCTTTACCTATTGATTTAGAATTAGATGAATGAAGAATAAATAACCAAAAAAACTATACAATTCTGTTAAAAAATGTCTACCGACGATGCACATATCAACAATATTCATTGAATTGATCCATGTTCACCTAGGATTAAATAACAGGATTTAAATCACTAATAAAAACATTCTACCTAATGTTTAGATCAATAGATGATGAATAATGGTTGTGTTTAAATCATTGACACCATCCTCCAACTCCATTGACATGACAATCCACGACCCAAACTCTGATCTATCATCGTCTTCTAGAAAATCTCTTCAACGATTGTCTGAACCTCCAGGGCTTCAGTGGCCAAGGCTAGGGAAAATAAATAATTATACATTGAAGTGGGAAAAATTATTGTGCTAAAAAATATTCAAAATAGATTAATAATTTAATTTATTTTACTTAATTATTCCCATCATGATATTTTCACAAATTATTGGTGTTGGGAAGGATTATGTTGCAACTAGGGTAAAACCCACATTATGAACTCAATGGTGCCCTCATATTTCTGATATGATCCACCATTCATATTTTATTCTTCTTTTTTATGGAAACAGTGCATGATTTCTATTTAATATATTTAATATATTTCAAAATTAAATTTCATGAAGACCGAGCCTTAGAATCACATGCCACCTCAGCACTTAGTCAAAAAAATTAACCATATAAAATCCAAAAACATAAATGGAAAATATGAGAAACTAAAATACTAATTCCATCTCGTATCCACTTAGGAATTAGAAAGTGATATAGAAGACCTTCTTGTCATTGGTGTTCTTCTATATCCTGCTGATTGATCAAACACTGAGTGAAAACACTAGCTATATACCTTTCATACTTGGACACCAGTACTAGCGATGTAGACCAAGATACATCTTTTTAAGACAAGGGTGTACCTCCCAAATAGAATAATGATACTCTAATATAAATTCATCATTGATGTCTCTCAGAATCTAGAAACATCCGTAAATTTAGGAGACCTCATCCACATGAATCATCCAACCTAGTGGCAGATCCTCACATGTAACACCCCCCTTAGGACAAAGTCATCACGATCAAATTGTTTCCATATATTCAATCTCTCAAAAAGTGAATAGGTAACTGATAACAATGCAATTAAAGAATATAAAAGAAGGTCCCAAACCTGGAAATTAATCCCATAAAATATGGGAAATAAGCTATCACTCTCTACTGGCCTCCAAAAGTAATTATGTCTGAGTACTCTGACTTAGAGAATATACTATAGAATTTCCTTTATTAGACATATAGAAAAGATCAAAATCAATGTAATTTTGGTATTCAACCCACATTCTCTACCTTTGATTTAAGTCACACAATGTGAAAATATACCTGAGGCTTTTGTGATCCATGAACACCATAAAATTTTCTTCTAGTAGGTAACGACTCCAACAACACAAGGCATGAATTACTTCTACAAACTTGATATCTTGTCTCATGTAATTCCTATCATGAGGCCTTGACTTATATGACCCATATATAATGAAATGATCTTCTTAAATTGGGACTTTGTTTATTTTCATATAATAAGCATCAAAATATACTATATATCTTCTTCCCAGATTTGGAAGAATCAGTATATTCATTAAAATAATCCCTTATTTAAGCTCTTAAAAGGATATCTCCAAATATTATAGACACATAAACATCACACCCATCTTAGTAAATCCGGTATGAGGAGTGTAAAGGCATATAAGTCATGAATAATGTTATTTTAATAACCAACTATCCCCAAGAAACTACATGAGTCAAAAACATTTGGGACACTATAATGTATTTACCTATCTCACCTACTATAGGTCAACTAAATTATCAGATTCTATAGAAATATAATATAATATTCCGAATTAATCGATCCAGAAGTGACATTTACAAATATTATCCTATGGATGGTTCCATATTTGTTTATTCAAAATGATATCATCATGTTTTTCATAGTCGTTCAAGTATTAGAATACACCAATATTTATTCTATGAATTCTACAAAAAATGAATCCAAAAAATTGACTGAAAATATGATTCATCATTGAAATGAAAATGGATGGCATGTTCATGAGAATGAATAGCTGGAGTTTTTGTGAGGCTTAATGACATAACCAGATACTCATGAAGACCATACCTCATACAAATAATTCTACGAGGTATTTCTAAAGGTAGAACACACACCTGGAGATAGATTGACATCAAATAAATATGATATAACAATCTATATCAACAAAGATGATAACAAATGTGATCTATGTGAGTCAAGGGATACCAATTCTTTAGAGTATGCTGATTCAACTTCAGATAATACACACAAATATTTAGGGTTCCATATGTGTTTTTGGAAAAAAGGACTAATGATCCCTAGGGAGAAGAACTGGGAAACTTAAATACCGTAGAATATATGTACTCCAACTATCTCATGATCTCATAAAACTCAGTAGTCTCCATCCTATAAGGTAGAATGGACACCAGTATAGATCTTGGAACTATCTCAATAGAGAGATTCATCTATTTCTCATGATGTAAACCTGAAAATACATTTGGGAAAACACCACTAAAAAGATCTACAACAGGTGGGAATTCATTATGATGTAATTCCTAATAATCCATATAGAGGATATAAATATGTAATTTTATTCCACTCAACCCATGATGCTCTATTATAGATCTACCTACATGGACATCCCACTCGCCCTTGTGAAAATATGTACCTCCCTTTGGTGATGTAAATGAATCCCTTAGATGATAAAAATCCATGTAGGCATGGAAAGGAAATATGTAACATACCAAGTAAATTAATAATAAGAGATTTTAATATCTATTAATATTTTTGAATTAAATATTAATTTTACTTTAAAAGGGTTTCTATGTTCGATAGCGTACCTGATACGGAACAACGATTTTCTTTGAAATCTTACGTTGTACACTAATAATATAATATTATTATATTAAATGGTAGTTAAATCCTAGCCGTTGTATTGGATGGAATGAACAAAAATAACTACAATATGATTATACATGTTTGTTAAACGTATTTACATTTAGCTAATAAAAGTTATAGGCTTAAAATGTGAATGAATCTAATTTTAAGCATAACATACATTAAAAGGTCAATTTACTACATTTAATAGTGATCCCTCTTTAATTATAGTTTTGTTCATTTAAGAAATTCTATTTGAAAAAATAAAATCATTCTTTATAATGGAGACATCAAAATTTATTTTGTTTAATTTTTTGGATTTTTTCCAATAATGTTTATTTTTAATAAATAGTGAAAAATCTTGTATTTTAATTCAAAACTGCGTTTTGATCTAATTTATTTTTATGGTTAGATTATATTTTTAATTGGTTTTAAAGTGTAATTAGAATATATTATTACCGTTTAATCCAATTTTGGTCATCGGAATTAATTTCAATTTGAATTTGGACATAAACAAGTGTCAATCTTTTGATAGTTATTATTTCTTAAAAACATACTATTTGTTTTAACAACAAGAATTAATTTTAAATTAATTAATGAAACTTCAATGTTTATAATTTGTTAAAATAGACATAATTTTTGAATTCATAATATCAAATATAGTTTAGGATGTATTTTTGGTATTTTTCTGAAAAACTACAATTTTTGATGAATATTAAAACTATATTGTAGTAGTTAAAAAAACTGACTTTTTCATTTAAATGACATTTTACCACTTCTGTGAATTGAATTTTGAAAATATGATATACATGGGTTTTATGAGTAAATAAAATGCGGATCAATAAGATGAACACAATTTTTTGGTGAGTAGTAACTTTTGACTTTTATTTACCGCAGCTAAAGGTAAAAAGGATAATTCAAGGTAAAAAGAATATTATAATAATTTAAAATTTTCATAACACTTGTACAAACCTTATTGGTTGAGTCATTTACGACCATGGGCATCTTTGTGTCTATTTTGGGTCCCCATTGAACCACTTGAGAGTGATAATGACACTTTAGATGAATTAACATAATATAAAGACAAAAATGACATAAACAAAAATCTTTTAGAAAATAAATGTTTACATGGGGTTATATAAGTCATATTTTCAACTATAAATATTCTTCATAAATATAAAAATATTTCCTTCATAATGGTATTTTTTTTAATTTTGAGACATCTTATAAATTAAATTATTTATGACACAATAATGATACAATGTTTACCTCATTAATAAATCATTTAATTAAATAAGATTATTAATATTAAAATAACATCCAAAACCTGTCCAATTATTATTGGATGATTTTATTTTGACCATGAGTCATCTTAGATTTGTCTCTAATTATTTTTGGATCTTTATAAACTGAATATCATTATATAATAAAATAATATTTTCACACTGTCCTAAAGAGCCACTCCTCCCCCTTATACAGAGAGACCATTTTTATCCAATTCCTCACACCTATCAAGCCTTTTTTCTCATCCAGAAACTAAACAAATAATCTCTATACATCTATCGATTCCCCCTAGAAGCCTTACTTTAGGCAGAAGGCACATCAACAAACCAGTTTTGTTCAAACCAAAAGAAGTTACCCAAATTAAAGGTAACAGTTTCTCTTAACTTCTTTTATTTTATTTTAATTCTACGACCCCTAAACTATTTTTATTCCTTTCTTTTATAACATCACCAGTATCATCAATATACTAGTATGTTGTTATGAGAATAATTCAAACTACACCTACACACACCTCCATCTAATGAGTGAAGAACATACTGTTTCTGTGGATGAAAATCTAACACCTCATGATACGATGATTATTCGTTTATCTACTACCACATATCATGGTGGATATTAATATGTAACTTTATTTATATATGATATATATTGTGTTTCTGTTTTCTTTATGCTTCTGTATTTTCCATTTATAGCATACCTTTATGGTTTCCATAATGGGTAAATGCGAAAATTTTATTTGAGGAAGTGCGGACTATCGCCCCCTCAAAGTGATATAACTCATTCATGCCATACATGAGATGTATAAAGGATGAAGATAAATGTATTAGATGATATTATATTAGAATTATAATATACCTATATATAATTATGTTTTAATTCAATTAAAACAATAAATTAATATGGAAGTAGCGTTCATGCGTACGTACGACTTACCGTCTCTATGAACGGTGCATTTCATTTCTCACCTCCAAATGTTATGTAATATTATAAATACATGTATATATTGGGTATATATGATATATATGATATATAAATCCTTAATATCATTCTGGATATAATGAACTTTTGACCATGTGAACAACTTTTAACTATATGGTGTTAATTTTTTACTCAAGTACCAAATATCTACAAATGGAATGTTATTAACTTAAATAATTATGTAATGTTTATAAAATGGTAATAAGTGATATTAAAGTAATAATAAACTTGAAAAAAGATCTTAATAAAGTAGAAAATAACATTAATTTATTATTCAGGATATTAAAGAATGAATGGGTCAAGTCGGACACAAGGTAAGGGAATTCGTCTCAATCTCCTTTAATTAAGGCATATATTGTATTAATACATGACTTTATTTTATACTCTTTATAAACAACATTGACTTTTCAAAGGGTATCTTTTTCTATGAAGCATTTTACTATCCAACAAAAATAAATGTTTCTTTTAATATAAGTGGTGACAACGACCTTTCCGCCGCCGCGAGTATTATTTGTTCTTTGGATTCAATAACAAGACATAATGTTTTTTTAAACAAAATAATTACCATATATTTTTTTAGGTATTTTGGTATTGAAAATGGTTTTGATAATAGATTTGTTATGTCAATATATGTAAGTGATATATTCTTATTGAAATTTTTTATTTCCTTTATATTTGTTTTATGTGTTATGATTTTATAATGGTACATGGACATTTGAAGGGTGGTAACATGATAAATCAAATGATAGGGGTGTCGTGATAAACCAGGATGGGTGGTTACATTATAACCCTCAATTCATTGGGTATGTAAGTCGGCCGTATGGCTATTCCATTTAGTGATATGTGTGGAAGACGACCGTGTGGTTATTCCATTTAAGCATGTTTATGTACCAAGTTACCTCTATATGTTATGTGTTTTTTATATGGGTTTTATGGTAATATTTTGGTTACAAAAGGGTAAGTAATGATCATTTATTTAGCGAAGAGTATTTACTACTTCATAAAGGTGAAAAGTATTACTTATGATAAAATATTCACGGTTTACTTGTTTTTTTGAAAAACTAATAGTTTTCCTTCTTTGTGTATCCCTTACTGAGCTTTTCATGCTTATCACATGTTTTTGAAAAGTTTTTTATAGGATATAATATGGAATAGGGTCAAGTAAGGGATCAGGAAAATTCATGTTGTCTTAAAAATAAAACTAGACATGAGTCTTTTTTTCAAGAGTTCTTGTTTTTGTGAAAAAAATGGAAACTGAGTAGAAGTGTCATCTTTGTATTTTTTTGAGATGAAATGTAATAGTTATGTCCTAATTCTCTAATACACTAAACCTGAAAAGATCCTCAATTTGAATTATTCATTTAATTCAAGATTATGTAATGTTTTAAGGCTGAGTCATTATAGTTGGTATTAGAGGTCGGTTTAGACAACTTTAGAAGATAGGGTATTGTTAAATAAATGTCCATAAATTAATTTATGGTAATATTGAAATTATATGGAGTTTATAGATTATCATGTTTCTTCACCTAAGATATTTATGTGTTTAGAATGGTTTTCCACAGTGGAAAAATGACATCAATGTTGGGATGACATCAAGAGGAGGACAACCATCCAAATCAGCAACCTGAGAAGGTCAGAATTGGAACTGAACATTTTGTTGCAGTGATGGAACCATTGAATTAGGCTATAAATGGTGGTGGTATCCATGCATGAGATCAGCCAGATCAACCGCAGAGGAACATGTTAGTAGTGGAGCATTTAATGAGGCAACATACCCCATCATTTAGAGGATCAAATGACCCTGTGCTAGAAGAAGGGTGGATTAAAGTACTGGAGAAAATTTTTGACGTCATGGGGTGTTCAGAACATCAAAATGTTAGTCTTGCAATTTACTATTTTTAAGGTAATGCAGATCAGTGGTGGTTGATGGTGAAAAATATCCAGTATAGTGAAGATATTGATGATTTTGACTGGGATGAATTCAAAGGTATGTTTCTTGAGAAATATTTTCCTAAGGTGGTTCGTCTTAGGATGGAAAAACAATTCCTAGAATTAGGGCAGGAGGATGACTCACTGGCTGCTTATGAAGTGAAGTTCACTTGACTGGCAAGTTATGCACCAAATTTCATCTGAGATATTGATAGTATGATAAATAGATTTTACTCAGTACTGAATCCACGATATCGAAGAACTTTAGCCTCTTGTGAGTTCAAAAGTTATGAAAAACTTGTTCGATGTGCAGAGAAGGTGAAAATGGAGTTTTCCAATGATCAGGTGTTCATTGAAAAACAACATAATAAGAGGTCCAGTTAGAAGAAAAAGGGAAAGAATTCATCAAATAATCTAGGAGGTAAGAATATTAAATATCCAACTTGTGAGATGCGTGGTAAAAAGCATCTGAGAGAATGTTTATCAAAGTCTGGAAAGTGCATCCGGTGTGGTATGTCTGGTCATATTGCTCGTAACTTAATGGAAGATGATCAAGAAGGCAATGAAAATCCATCAGTAAGATGTTTTAAGTGTAACAAAATGGGTCATTATGAAAATGAGTGTCTAGTGAAGAAACCAACTGAGGGAAAGCAGCTTGACTAAAAGTAGAAAGGGGTGGTGAAATTCCTTGTTACTACTTCAGTAGATGTTGGGCCATCAAACGAAGTAGTATCATGAACACTGTTTGTTTGTTCAGATTATACCAATGTGTTGTTTGATTCAGGGTCTAAACACTCATTCATTTATGAGATGTTTTCTAGTAAATTGGTAATTCCATATGAAGATATTAATACAGAACATATGGTAAAAAAACATGGAGGAAATGTTGAGACAAAAATAAAACATAAGAACATTCTTTTCCTTTTGGGCAGAAAGATTCTACCGGAAAACCTTATTGTTTTTCCTCTAGTAGAGTTTGATGTTATTTTGGTCATGGATTGGCTATCTGTTTATCATGCTATGATTGAATACCGAGCTAAAGAGGTTTAATTTCAGAAAGATTTATAGTTTATGTACCAGAATAAACCCTTTCTTTTGATAACATATCAGGAAGCTGAGAAACTAGTAAAAGATGGAAATTAATGTTACCTTTCTTATATTGTTGAAAATAAAGGAACTGTCCATATTAATGATGTGCCAGTGGTAAATGAGTATCTTGATGTTTTTCTTGATGAGTTTCCTGGTATTATACAGGATCAAAAAGTTGAATTTACTGTTGAATTAGTTCCTGATGCTAAGCCAATTTCAAAACCCCCTTATCCAATGGATCAAATTGGACATTTAGAGTTAAAGAATAAATTGCAGGAGTTATTAGAAAAAGGTTTCATTAGACCTAGAACATCACCATGTGGAGATCCTATCTTTTCTGTTAAAAAGAAATATTTTTCAATGATACTTTACATTGATTATAGATCATTGAATAACATCACTGTTAAGAAAATGTATCCTTTGCCACATATTGATGATTTGTTTGATCAGATCCAGGGAGCTCAGTATTTTTCGAAGATTGATTTGAGGATAGGGTACCATCAGTTGAACATAAAGAAAATAGACATTCTGAAGACTGCATTTCATAATATATATGGGCATTATGAATTTTTATTTATGCCTTTTGGTTTAACCAATGCGCCTGCTATATTCTTGGTTCTTATGAATAGAATTTTCCATGAGTCTTGGATACGTTTGTGGTTGTGTTCATTGATGATATTTTGGTTTATTCCAAAAGTAAATAGGAACATGAGATTCATTTAAGGGTTGTCTTGCAAACCTAAAACGAAAATAAATTGTATGTGAAATTTAGAAAGTGTGAGTTTTGGTTGTAAAAAATTTCTTTCCTTGGTCACATTATTTCAAAAAAATGGCATAACTATTGATCTTGCTAAAAAAAAGTTGTTGAAGAATGGTCAAGACCCATAAATATAACCAAGATCCATAGTTTTTTTTGGTTTTCCAGGTCATTACAGGAGGTTTATTGAAAATTTTGTATGGTTATCTAGTCCAATGTCTAAGTTAACTTGGAAAGGGGTTATGTTTATTTGGACAAAAGAATGTGATGATTGTTCTCAGAAATTGAAAAGAAGATTGGTGAATACTCCAGTTTTGGCACTGCCATTCAGAAATGGTCAGTTTGTTATCTATAGTGATGCTTAGTTGAAAGATCTTGGTTGTGTCCTAATGCAGAATGATTAGGTTATTTCTTATGCTTCACGTCAGTTGAAACCACATGAGATAAAGGAAGCTTATGGGACCAGTATACAAATGGCTCCATTTGAGGCATTATATGGAACGTATTATCGAACTCCAGCTTTTTGGGATGACGTAGGTGAAAGGAATCTTATGGGACCAGAGTTGGTAGAAGAGATGGCAGAGAAAATTTGTTGATTCAGAAGCACATGAGAATAGCTCAGAGTAGATAGAAAAGTTATGCAAATAAACAGAGGAAGGATCTTTCATTTGAGGTAGGTGATCATGTCTTTCTCAATGTTTCTCATTGGAAATATGTGATGCGTTTTGGTAAGAAGTGAATGTTGAGTTTGATGTTCATTGGACCTTTCTAAATCCTGGAGGAAGTTTAATCAGTTGAGTACAGAGTGTCTTTACCTCCATGATTATCCCAAGTACACAATGTTTTTCATGTTTTGATATTGAGAAAGTATATACCAGATCCATCTCATGTTTTGAGTCCAGAGGTAGTTCAGTTGGAAGAGAATCTGTCTTATGAAGAACAACCAGTCCAGATTCTTGACCGTAGAGGGAAAGTTTCTCGAGATAAGGCAATTCACCATGTAAAGGATTTGTGGAAAAACTATATAGTTGAAGAGGCAATGTGGGAATTTGAAAATGCTATGAGGGATAAATACCCACACTTATTTTGATAAGTGAATAAAAATTGCGAGGATGCAATTTCCCAAAGGGGGAAGGATGTAACATCCCAAGTGAATGAAGAATAATATATTTTCATATTTATTAATAATTGTGAATTAAATATTAGTTTTACTTTAAAAGGGTTGCTATGTTTGATAGCGTACCCGATACGCAACAACGAGTTTCTTTGAAATCTTATGTTGCACACTAATAATATAATATCATTATTTTAAATGATAGTTAACTCAAAGCTATTGTATTGGTGGGAATAAAAAAAACTAACAACATGATTATACAAGTTTGTTAAATGTATTTACATTTATCTAATAAAGTTAGAGGCTTAAAATGTGAATAAATCTAATTTTAAGCATAATTGACATTAAAAGGTCGATTTACTGCCTTTTAATGGATAAAACTATTTAAATATAGTAATTTTCAGTTTAATACATTCTATATGACCGAATAAAATCTTTCTTTAGAATGGGGAAATCAAAATTTACTTTGTGAATTTTTTTTTAATTTTTCCGATGCAGTTCATTTTTAATGAATAGTGAAAAATATTTTATTTTAATTCAAAACTGTGTTTTAATATAATTTATTTATATGATTAGATTATCTTTTTTAATTGTTTTTAATGTGTAATTAGAATATAAATTTAATATTTAATCCAATGTTGGTCATTGGAATTTATTTCACTTTGAATTTGAACATAAATAAGTGTCAATCTTTTGATTGTTATTGTTTCTTAAAAACACACTATTTGTTTTAACAACACGAATTAATTTTAAATTAATAAATGAAAATTATATTTTTAGAATTTTCTAAAATAGAAATCATTATTGAATTTGGAATACGAAATATAGCTTAGACTGTATTTTTGGTATTTTTCTAAAAAACTTCAATTTTTTAGGAATACTGAAACCAGTTAATAGTAGTTAAAAAAACTAAATTTATCATTTAAATAAAATTTTACCACTTTTAGGAATCTAAATTAAAAAATATGACAAATATGATTTTTATTAGTAAGTAAAATGTGGTTCAATAATATGAAAATATTTTTTTTGTAAATAGTAACTTTTGACTTTTATTCACCGCGGTTAGAGGTAAATAAGGTAATTCAAGATAAAAAGAATATTATAATAATTCAAAAATATTTTAAAATTTTTCCAAACCATATTGGTTGAGTCATTTACGACCATGGGAATCTTTAGGTCTATTTTGGGACCCCATTAGGCCACATGGGAGTGATAATGACATTTTAGATAAATTAACTTAATGTAAGGGAAAAAATGACATAAACAAAAATCTTTTAGTAAATCAATTTTTACATGGGGTTATATAAGTCATATTTTCAACTATAAATATTATTTATAAATATAAATATATTTCATACATCATGGTATTTTTCTTATATTTTTTAGATATCAAATAAATTAAATTATTTATGACACAATAACGATGCTGTGTTTACCTCATTAATAAATCATTTAATTAAATAAGATTATTAATATTAAAATAACATCAAAAACCTGTCCAATTATTATTGGTTGATTTTATTTCTACTTTGAGTCATCTTATATTCGAATTTAATTATTTTTGGACATTTATAAAGTGAATATCATTATATACTAAAATAATATTTTCACACTTTCTTAAAGAGCCCCTCCTCCCCCTTATAAAATGAGACTATTTATATCCAATTACTCACACCTCACAAGCCTTTTGGATCATCCAAACTCCTCCAAATTAATCTCCCTTATATCTCTCTCTTCCACTTAGAATCCTTACCTTAGTTAGAAGGCACTTTAATAGACTATTTTTTTCAAACCAAAGGAAGTTACCCAAATTAAAGGTAACTGTTTCTCTTAACTTCTTTTCTTTTATTTTACTTATGCAACCCTTAAACTATTGTTATTAATTTATTTTATAACAAAAAAAGTATCCTAAATATACTAGGATGTTTTTATGATATTTATTTGAACTACACCTACACACACCTCCATCTAATGGGTGAAGAACATACTGTTTCTGTGGATGACAAACTAACGCCTCACAAAATGATGATTGTTCGATTATCTCCTACTGCTTCTCATGGTGGATATTAAGATGGAACTGTATTTATATATGATATATATTATTTTTAAATTTTCATTATTCTTCTGTATTTTCCATTTATAGCATACCATTATGGTTTCCATAATGGGTAAACGTGATAATTTCATTTGAGGAAGTGCAGACTACCGCCCCTCAAAGTGATATGACTCATTCATGCCATACGTGGGATGTATAAAGGGGGGAGTTAGTTATATTATATGATATTATACTTGAATTATAATATACCTATGTATAATTATTTTTTAATTCCATTATAATAATACATATAGATGGAAATAGCGTTCATGCGTACGTATTGCTTACCGTCTCCATGAATGGTACATTTCATTTCATACCTCAAACTATTATGTACTATTATAAATACATTTATATAATGGTTATATATGATTTATATGATATCTAAATCCTGAATATCATTATGGATATAAAGAAATTTTGACCATGTGAACAACTTGTAACTATATGGTGTTCATTTTTGACTGAAGTACCAAATATCAACAAAACGAATGTTATTAACTTAAATTATTATGTAATGTTTAAAACATGGTAACAAGTGATATAAAAGGAATAATTAACTTGAAAAAGGTTATTAAGCAAGTAGAAATTAACATTACATTATTATTCAAGAAATTAATGAATGAACGAGTCAAGTTGGACACGAGGTATGAGACTTCATCTAAATCTCCTTTCATTGAGGCATATTTAGTTTAAATACACTATATTCTTTTATATACTGTATAAACACCCTTTAATTTTCAAGGGGAATTTTTTTCTACGAAGAATTTTACTAAAGGACAAAAAGGATTGTTTCTTTAAACATAAGCGGTGACAACGACCTTTCTGCCGCCACAAGTATTATTTGTTCTTTGGATTCCTTAACAAGCCGTAATGTTTTTTTCAAGGAAAATAAATACCATATATTATTTTATGTATTTTGGTATTGATAATGGTTTTTATAATGGATTTGTTATGTTAATATCTTAAAGTGATATATTGTGATTTAAATGTGGAAATGTTTTCTTTCCTTTATATTTGTTTTACGTGTTATGATTTTATAATGGTACTTGGAAATTTAACAGGTGGTTATGTGATGAACCAAATGATGGGTTGTGTCATGAAAAACCATGATGGGTGGTAATTTTATATCCTCTAATGCATTGGGTATGGAATTCGGTCATATGGCTATTCAATTTAGTGATATGTTTGGAAGTCAACCATGTGGTTATTCCATTTAAGTATATTTATGTCCCAAGTTACCATTATATGTTATGTGTAATTTATATGAGTTTTATGGTAATATTTTGGTTACAAAAGGGTATGTAATGAGATTTTACACAGTGATGAGTATTTACTACTTCATAAAGGTGAAATTTATTACTTATGATAAAGTATTCATGGATTATTTATTATTTTAGAAAACTAACAGTTTTCCTTCTTTGTGTATCCCTTACTGAGATTTTTATGCTCATCCCATGTTTTTGAAATGTTTTTCACATGACATAATTTGGAAAAGGGGAAAGGATGGGATCATGGAAAATTCATGCTATCTTAAACATGGAACAAGACATGACTTTTTTTTCAAGAGTTCTTGTTTTTGTGAAAAAAATGGAAACTGAGTAGAAGTTTCATTTTTGTATTTTTTAGATGAAATGTAATAGTTATGGCCTAATTCCTTAAAACTCTGAAAATGAAAATATCCTCAATGTGAATTATTCATTTAATTGATGATTATATAGTTTTTTAATGTCCGGTCCTTATAAAATACCTAATCCTGCCCAAATATAGCATCAAATCTCATCATCTCGAGGATAAATATGTTATTTGGAAAAATATAATTTTCTATCTCAAGGATGAACTCCATGAATTAGTGTAAAATCTCGAAATATATACCCCATGGTGTCTCTAGGGTCTTGACCCCATAGAACTAATGAATAACAAGAATGATTGTTTCCACAATAGCCGTAGAGTTAATATAATTTGAAGCATGTATGCCAAAAAATAGATCCCAAGGAACATGATACTAAAATAATACCTCAATATTTAAATGTTTTAGGACTCCGCTACACTAGAATAGGCTACAATGCATAACTCGGGCCCGTTATATAGAATTAAGATACAAAATGACATCTCTAAGAAGGATCACTCTACTAACAATGAGAAACTGGTGTCTAGATTCTACAACCAAGACCACCTCTTTGGTCGGAAAAACTAGTAGAACATTAGATTCTTTCATGGAACAAAGCTATTGATCCCTCTCTAAGACTCAGATTTTGTGTTGATCCACTCTCAATGGACACTATGGAGCATATTTTAAAAAACTGTTTTAAATAGCCCATCCTTCCATTAGATCAACACTCAAATGGAGACCTCTAACACTGATGTTTCATGTGCCCTTACATTCTGTAATGATTTTAGACCATAAAATCCCCAATATATAATCTATGACTGGTACATCCCTCATGATAGATCTCGAAGTGATGCTTCCTTGCACCAAATACTATTTATTAGGTCATGAAGCTAATGCAATATGATATATACATCCAACTTCTCTTAGGTTACGTTTGTTAATAAGATCCTTATTCACTATTTGAGATACATTTGTCAACTAGAAAATGTTCATTTGATAACTAACAGGATTATTGAGTCCATCATCAAAATGTATTAATTTTACTAGGTTATGAGCAATATAAAAAGTCAAAAAGTGATGTATCTCTGTAAAATAAGCTGATTAATCCATAAGGAACATAGAAAACTACTACTGGTGAAAAAATTCATTTATATTATCTACCACAATGACTTAGGGATGTAATATTCATAAAATATAGATTATAAATCCCTCCAAATAACATCTTGATACCAACCTTCATATTTTAGAATATCCCACCAATGTTCGTAAGATCCCTTAATCATATATGTACCAAGAATAAATTTAATATCAAGAAGTGTCTCAAGGTAATAGAAGAAAAATAAGCTAGTTGTATGCCATAACTGTATAGCCTGGGGACCACCATCCCCTGAAAAAGCAAGTGGATGTTATTGCGGAAACTCCCGTGTCAACTCTCCCTTATAAGGGATAGGTCATAGAGCTCCTTGTATAGTCTGAATAATCCATATAAATTAATCTATAAAATAGACAATATCACCTATATTGTGGATACACGGAGGTGTGATATGTGGCACTACTGGAGGTAACACTGGTAGCTTAAGGCCCACCACCTCTAGAGTATGGTCATAACCACTGTATTGACGCATGACATAAAGAAATCGTGGTAGAATAAGTCAAAAAAAGAAATTCATAAATCTCAGATAGGTATAAGACACCAATAATATTACAGATACAAGAGTAGGATAGGTACAATATTTTCTATAAAAGAATCACACCCCTTTTCATTCTCAGAAAAAAAAGTCTTGATAAAGGAACGAACATGAAAAACCTAAGAGACACCTCCTATTATCGACTACTAATATTTGGTCTGGGTAAAGCTATATATTTCAATATAAAGGAACTATTATATAGACTATCAATTTCTTTTAATAGGGTAATCACACTTTAAATTTAAATTTTCATCTCCATTTGATGATGACTACGTTAAATTTAAAATATAATAATTACTGCATTTACATAATAGGCCAGTTATGTAAATTAGTATTCAAAATTTATAAAGTAAAATATTTAAATATTTAAATTCATAGTTTATATAATTACATATAAAATTACATTTGACACTACAATATAGTAGGTTTCAAAATATCACTTGTGTAAATGAATCACCATTATAAATTTAATGAGGTATTTGTACTGATTAAATTAAAAAATTTATTCATCTATTTCAAATCACCTATTAATTTAGTCTATTTTCCCATGATTACATAACCCAAACAAGTGAAAATTGGAAAATTATTGTGGAATCATGAAACTATATGGGAAAAAATTGTTCAGGTTGATGAAACCACTTTAATAACCCATTATCAAACCCTTTTTATTGTAGAAATGTTAGTTTCATAAAAATGTATCACTCAAGACACATACAAGAAGTATCATGTAGTCATGAAATTAAATATAAAGGGAATGGAATAGTGTGTGGAATATTATTACTATAATGTTGCTAAAATGATTTATGATGAATTCTTATTTTCTATGTCAGACAAAGGATAAAATGTAAAACAATATCATAACAATAACAACACCACATATCATGTACATCACCTAATGGTGGAATCAAATAAATTGTAATTGGCATAAACCAAAACATGAAATCCAAATCATGGAAGTTTGGATTTTCCCCATACATGGGTTAGTTACTCCTATATAGAAGACTTTTACCAAATTCATCTCGACCTAATCTTATTTCTACTATCACAAAAGATAAAGGAAAGGAAAATAAATCGTTGATAATAATTTGAAACGTCCTAAATCGTGAGCCACTAAACATTGCCCCAAGTATGTGGGTCACATGGACTCAAGATAACTTCCCCATAAACTGGAGGCTTCTAACAAGAAGTTAGGGTTTAGGGTGGTAAAATATGTATACTATACCCTTATAATCATATTAGCTCAATGGTATAATAAATTAATTAATGAACAACATAACTATAATAAAAGATATCAAAAAAATGTACATCATTTAGGTGATCATAATGAATATACCATCTAATTAAATATCTAGTACAACATATAATATGAGTGAATGAAATTCCACTAAACCAAAAAGAAATATGCAAACATGGTTGTATGCACACATATAAACATGTATATAAAAAGAATCAAAAAGACCAGAAAAACTATTTCTAGATAGCTTGATGATCCATAAATTGGTATTTTCTTCCCTATCTATCAGGATATCAACAATAACGCATCTTCAACAACAGTGTACTTTTCCATGCCACTACCTGTATCTATATAATATGTATATGTAATACCCTGAGTTTTTTTGAATTATTATTAATTCAAATAAATTAAAATCATTTGATGGCATGCATTGCACACTACACTGAGTTAATATTTTTTTTATTAAGATATGATGGTCATATTGGACTACATAGAATATTTAATTTATCTTAGAGTACATGAAAAACTATGTTTTTCTTGTATTACACGCAAGAGCAGGTTTTACTAAACTGGTATATTTCAAAAATATTATTATTTAATATGACAGTTATCACCGAGCAGTTGGAATGGTCGAGACGAATATAATTAAATAAATTACGAAAACATATATTTTTAACATATTTATTAAATATATAATGGTTATAAATAAAATAAAAATCAATTAATATAAAAATAAAACTTTTCTGAAAAATAGTATCTTTTATAAAAGACATGTTAATCATGCTTGGTGCATGTTATTTAAAATTAAAATTTACAACTATTATAAAATTTATTTTAAATAATATATTTTTTTGAAATAATAATATAAAAATTATCATATATTGAAATCTTGGTATTTTTTGAGAAGTTTAATTTTTGGATGATTAGTGAAAAAGGTGGCTTTAAATTAAAAACCACATTTTTGTTAAAAGTAGTTATATGGTAAAATTATATTTTAAATTAGTTTTAAATTATAAATAGATAAATTATATAACCATTTATACATGTTATTTAATTTTAATCAATTTTATATTGATATTGGATATAAAAACATAATAAATATTTGAAAAGTCTCTCATTATACACGCACTTTGTCATCACATCTGCGAGGTTAATTTTAAATTAGATTATTCACTTTCTACATGTTTAATTTCAAAAAATTGATTGAATATTATAAATATTTATAAATTAAATTGTATAATAGATAGAAATTAATTTTTTGAACCATGTTAATTGTGAAAACAATTAAAATTAATTATAGTGATTAAGAGAAAAATAAGGTTACCAAGGGACTAAAAATTAAACTTAATAATATTAATTTCTTATAAATTTGTTATAAACCCATTTGATGGAAATATTTGTTACTTTATAACCTTAGTTTAAAATTTTATTAGTTTTTGGGACAATTTTACATGAATTTTAAACATATAATAAGCTATGTAGTGAAAAGTAAAAAAATGCACCTTTCTTCTTCTTAATTTCCATAAAGCATTTGAATAGGGGAAAAACTAAAAATATTCATTTATAAAAATAATATTGGAATATAAATGGTCCTTTATCATCATGATAAATTATTTTTATTTGCAGAGATGATATAATTTCATTAAATTCTTAAGAAATGTCAATGAAGTAATTATTTAGTTTATAATTTTATAAATCCAATGATACTAAACATATTAAAATTCAAAAAATTTGAATTAATTATTGAATTGCATTATTTTTATAGATTAATATATCATTTTACATATTTTTTAATATAATATATTCAAATTCCAATATTTTATTTATATTATTATTATATAAATTAATTGAATAAAGTGAAAATTTACATTAATATCATTTTATAATAAATTATATTTTATTAAAACATTTAAAATAAAAAAAATCCCATCTTCTATAAATTGATTTTTAAATGTAATAAAGTTCAAATATATTCCATTAATTGACACATTTTCCATTACAATGAATATATTGGCAATTAAATACAAAGAACACGGTTAGTGCAGTTATGGTTAATGAAGGGTTTTTGCGCGTTAAATGTTTTTATGTTAAAATTAATTTACAAAAGAAGCTCTATTTACACTTTATAAATTAGATATAATATTAATAATAATTTATTCCAAAATATATATTAATTATCACTCTAACATAGTCTTAAATAATAAATTACATAGGTTAGAAAACTAGTTAACTTATTGAAAATCTAGAATTTTAAAATATTGAAACATAAGAGTTAAGTAAAAAAATGAATAAAACATGAGTATTGATATTTTATGGAGGTTTGGATCAAAAATATAATCCATAAAATACTATAATTATTTTTTTGGAGAAACATGAGGAAATAATGACCTCCCAATAGTAAATATAATTGGGTATTTATAAGAATGTCCCTCCTCAACTATAAAAAAGAACTCTCATTCCCTCATTCTACACACCTATCAAGTAATTTGGATCAATCATCACCTACCCAAGTCACTTCTCCTATTCCCTAATATATTCCTAGAATACTCCCTTTTGGCATAAATACAACAATTTTGTTGGTCGGAGTAGATTACTCAAAAGGGGAGGGCTCAATTGAGCAACTATAAAAAATTTTGTACATTTTTTAGAAAATCTTTCACCGATGATTAAATACAGCCCAATTAATCAAGGTTATAATGTTATCAGAGTTTGAATATTTATGTAGCTTCTTAGAATATTGATTAATTTTTAGTAATCTTAATTTGTGTTATTAAAATTAATTTTGAAGTTATTCTACTATGACAAACCAGTTATATCTTCTTTCCAAGACTAACTATCAAAGTAAAATTATTGATTTCTTAATTATATAGTAAAGAAATTAAACAAATAAAACTAAATTAAGCAGCACAAAAGATATGAAACAAGTAGTTCAGTCTCAAGCCGAGACTTAATCCACTCCACTTGGTGATCACCTTCCACCAAGAAGTTTATATAATAAACTTTGATCCACACCGTGGATCGGGGTTAAAAATAGTATACAGACTGTCCAGGTCACACAGGGACATATTCCATAGTTTTCTTGGGGACAAAATAACCAGGCCACATAGGGACCTCTTCCACACTTATCTGTGTGTATACACAAGAGTAAGAGAATGGTTGAGTAAGGATATCTTGTATCCTTCAGTTTAATGCAGGAGATAGAGTGTGTTGTTCTACAGGTACACACTATGCTCAAATGGTAATAAACAGATACTAAACAGATCAAAAATATGGATATGGATTTAGAAGTGCTCTGAGTGTCTATCTTTGTAACTATGGACTTATGAGATGAAGAAGATGCAGAGTTTGAGTCCTCGTCTGTAAAACAGAGTGTTGCGATTCAGCTCGCATTATTTGTGAGATTTGACAGTGTGAATATGTACTATGGATTCCAGTGTACTTAGAATGTTCTTCAGAGTTGGGTTACATGCATGTGACAATCCTTAATTTAGAAATTTTCTCAGTGTTATTCGTTATCTTGCTCACAACCTTGTTTTTCATTTTTGTATCATGCTTTTTAATTGATGGCCACACTTCGCTTTTATCTTCGAATGCAGGTGTTGGAACCGACAGGTTGCATGTATTTCACACCTTGTACCTTGTACTGTCTGATGATATGTCTACAATGAAACATTAATTATGTCAGTGCATTAAATCTTCAAATATGATAGTTAGTAATTAAATTTAAAGACGACAAAATAGTTTAAGAAATGGTGTCACAGTAATTCATGAAAATAGTGTCTCCTTCACACAGTGTCTAGATTGGTCACGGTGTCTTCTGGTCATGGTGTCTCATGGTCACAGTGTCTGGTTGATGGTGTCTACTTAATTGTGTCTTGTTCATGGTTTATGCTTCACGGAGTCCTGTTTATTGTGTATTGCTTCATGTTGTATTGTTCACAGTGTCTTGCTTTACAGTGTCTTGTTTATGGTGTCTTGCTTCACGGTGTCTTGTTTATGGTGTCTTATTTCATGGTGTCTTCTTTACGGTATCTTTCTTCATGGTGTCTTGTTTAAGGTGTCTTGCTTCATGGTGTTTTGTTTAAGGTCTGTGGATTCATGGGGTCTTGTTTACAATGTCATTCTTCACAGTGCCAGAAAGACATAACCAGTGGTAGACTCACGGTGTCTTAGACTTTTTCAAAGTAACTGTGTCCAGACTTAAGCAATGATGATAATAGAATGGATTATACATAATCATTTGTCAAAAAAGGTATTATGTGAGGAGATCAAGGATAGTATAAAGAAAGTGAACTGAATTTAGAGAAATTAAGATCTTAAATAGCTCTTCTTAATGCATGAGAATACTTTAAACATTAATACACATGATTTGATATAATTCATAAGAGTTAACTAGGTTGAATAAAATTCTTGATCATTAAAACATGATTAATATATTAGGATTCCAATAATCTACCCCTTCTTGATGAGAAAAAATCATGTAAAGTTAAGGTGTATATTGTATTCAACTATAGAGATAAATGACCAACATATGGAAATTTCTCCGCCTTTTGGGATTATCATAAATATGGAATAAGAGAAGACAAAAATGAACATTCCATTAATAGAAAATAAGGTCCAGTAAAAAAAAGATCAATACAAAGGAAATAAAATCCCTCTCAAAAAAGATTAATCACTGTTCTTCTTCATGGGATGGACTTCTCTTTGCCTTTTGCTGTAGTGGAAGAAGAGGAAGCCAGAGGGGCAGAGTTCGAGGTAGAATAAAGAAATTAGGTTGTTTATAAAGAGGTTAAAGGAATGCCTTGAAATACTGATGGAGACATAGTAGGAGTAGTAGAGGATCTAGGAAGTTGTTGATTGAGAATCACAGGCATGATCTGACTTAGTTCTTGGATGACATACATAGTGGTTGAGGCTAGGGAAAAAGTTAAGGTAGGAAGCCCAGGTCTTAGAGGTGTATCCACTGGAGCAACAATGGTTGTACTCTGGACATGAAGATAGGGTCTCAAGAGTTTGATGAAATCTATAATTACCTCTCCACCATACTGCATGGCTTTCTCAAAATTATCGTTGTGCTCCATAAACATGTCCAACAATCGAGTAAACTCTGTGAGCTTTTGGACTTGGGTCTTGAAATCTTGAGTCACAGGAGGAATCCACAGATTTTCTAAAAGATAATTGAAATGGTTTTTCATATCAGTCTTGGAGAAGATTCTGTTGAATTAGAAATAAAATTTCTTGGCAATGACCTTGTGAGAATAATTATAAAATTTGGAGTGGATTTGTACTAGATCAAGAACTCTATCACTGTTCTTGAAAACTTCAGATTGAGAAGACATATTGAAACAAATGATTACAATCTGAAGCTCTTATTTGAATATAGTTCTGAGCATATCACTATCCACGGAGGGTTTAGAGGATTGACTGGATACTTTAGAGGTATTGATAGTTGTGGTCATATATTTGAGTTGATTTAGCACCTTTTGAAAACACCATGTATACTCATCAATGAGTTTATTAATATTGAAAACAATCTCTGTCATTTCATTCACAATTTGTGTGTTCGTTTTAGTGATCTTTTCATCTAAATAATTTAGATAAGGTTGAATCTGTGACACAAAAACCTCTAGAATTTGAGGAGCAACAGGTTATACAGGAGGAGAAACAGGCTCAGATCTCGAATGAAGATCTCTCTGCATGCCTTCAACCATACTTCTTAGGGTCTTCACTTCATTACTGAGAAACTTATTTTGAACTATTACTTCTTAAATCCCATGAATCATATTAGGTTTCACTTTCAAAAAAAATTCTCTATAATAATAGTGAGGCATCTCTCTCACTTAAATTGGTCACAAGAAGAGGATTTCTATTCATTAGTTTCTCAACTCCATATAAGAGGGTAGCTCCAAATTCATTTAGATCATCCTTACTTACAAAATATGATTGTTCATATAATGGTTTAGAAGTATGGATTGGTATAGGCTAAGGTTCATTCTTAGGTGTGATATTGGAGACTGATTTCAACTGGAATATAGAGGAAAGATCATGTTCGGTTGTTTTAACCTATCGAGAGTCATCCACATCATAGAAACTAAGAAACTTATAATCAGTGTCTATAGGACTGGATTCAGTCAGATGTGAAGCTTCAATAAACTCATGATTTGGGGTTCTATCCCCCTCAACAGGTGCCTCCTTCTCAGGATTGAGAGGCTTAGGATCTTAGTTTAATTCCATAGACTCAGCTCTAAGTTCCACACTTATTTCCTTTCCAGCCTACTGAAAACATAGCTCTATCCGTTCTTCAGTTGAAGGGATGATTTTAGGAATAGATTGTTCCACTGGGAATTCCTCAAGATTGACCTCTTATAAAATAGGTTTCTCTTCCACTATAGGCTCTTCCATGGAATACTTTTCAGATTCCTTGACAACTCATTATGTTTCATCCTCGGGTTGATTTTCCATATTACTATATTCTTTAGGAGTAGGTACTTCTTTAAGAACTTCATGAGGAATAATATTCTTTTCTTTTTCAACAATAATAGCTTCCCTATGTGGCACTTTAACATCTTCTTCCTCTTCTTCAGGATACTCAACAATATCATTTGGTTCCAAACCAGGATCAGATATATTTCTTGGTCTTGAGAGAAAATCCACCAGATGGAATTTCTCATAAATTCTACCATTGTCTTTGACCCATTCCTTTTTCCAAGGATTCCAGTATATCATCATTATTTTGATAGTGTCTTTTGGGAGATAAAATTCACAATACATAATCACCTCCTCATTAGGTCCAACAATACCTTTGACAAGAATCATGGATGAGATTATCCGAGAGTAAAACAAGTAAGTTGACTTAGATATGACTTTGATCAGCTCACACATATGATGAATGATATATTTTCATAGGTTGATCTTATGCCCATTTTTCATAAGGTGGATCAGAAACACATCTTGATTTTTTAAAACAGAAAAATCACATTTTCTGGGACTAAAAAAATTTTATATAAACTTGAACAGAAGCCTTGATTCTCCATCTAATTCAGCAGCAATGGCTCTCCTTTGGGTGTCATTTCTAGTTAAGGTTTTCAAAGCATCTTCTAAATCAATGAATTCGGATAAAGGTGGAGGTCCTCCTTGATAATCCTCATAGATGCCTTCGTGATGTATCATAAGGCATGAATCCCATAACCTCGAAGAGAATGAGTATATCTGGCCATTGACCCATCTTCTTACAATATAACTATCACGAGAATCGAAAGAGAATTGTACTTACTGGTAAAACTGAGCCACTGACCTAGGATATATGGGTCTATCTTCCTTCGAGAACTAGTTTAACCGACCATGCTATTCTAACACTTTCAATACAAGATAATTATTAGATAGAAGCTATTTGTGGAAAATCTATTTCTCATGTACAATAATGCAGTTTACCAGATTATGATTTAAAGGTCCTTCGAGTGTTAGCATAGGTGAAATATTCTTTTTCTTTGAGTTTCACTTCTGAGGTGTCGACGATGAAAGATGTTTCATTCTTGGAATTCAATAAAGGTTTGAGTGAGAGAAGGGTTTCAGGGATGAATAAGGGTTCGAAATGAGTAAGTAGAAGAAACCCCGTGTGAAGAATCGAGTGATAATTTCTTTATTTTATCATTTAGGAATACCAGATGTCACTAAAATAAAAATGCAAGAAAATAAGGAAGGGAAAAGAATAATTACTGTGATATTGGTTTTTAAGAAAAATTATAAATAATTTTTATGGCGATACTTTGTATGGTAATTACGGTGAGATAGTAAACACATGTGACAGTGAGATAGTGAACAAACTTCTCAGTGTGTGTTACAATGAGATAGTAACTGTCAGACTGTAATAAAAAAATACTAACTTTGAGATTGTATGTATGAACATTACGATGAGATAGTAATATGAAACACTAGATAAGAAACCATAATCATGAATTAGAAAGTTATCAAACTGTAAGACCTAAATCAGTAACATGTAAGGTAACTATTTGAGATTTATCATGCCTTGTTCATGTATGATGTAGTCTATTCTCTCATAATTTAATAGTTTGGTGAATATATCATCAAGTTGATATTCAATACCAATGAATTCCAAAGTGATATCACCTTTTTGATAATGATCTCTCAAAAAGTGATGTCTTAAATCAATGTGAATTTTCATAGAATGTGAAACATGATTTTTTTGAGATGTTAATAGCATTAGTGTTTTTACAATTTATAGGTACATGTCCGAATTGATATCCATAATCTAGTAAAGTGTGTTTCATCAACAAAATTTGTGCACAAAAACTACCATCAACTATGTATTTAGCTTATTTAGTAGATAATACAACAAAATTTTTTTCATACAACACCATGATACTAGTGACTTGCCTAAAAAGTGACATGTTCTATAGGTGCTTTTTCTATCTAACTTACAGCCACTTAAGACAGCTTCAAAATAACTTACTAATTCAAATGATTGTCCTTTAGGATAAAACAGTTATAGATTGGGTGTATGATTGGCGTATTTGAAAATTATCTTTAGAGCATTTAAATGATATTCATTAGGCTTTTCTCGAAAACGAACACACATACACACACTAAACATAATATCAGGATGACTAGTAGTCGAGTAGAGTAAAATTCAAATTATTCATCTAGAAGTGGTTCGATCAATATATTTTCCATCTTTATCAAGATCCAACTTACAAGTGGTACTCATGGTAGTGTCACAACTTTTAGTTCTATCTAATATGAAATGTTTTAGAGAATCTATAGTATATTTACTTTGGGTTTAAACAATTCCATCACTATTTTAAATGATTTGAAATCCAAGAAAGAATTTTCGTCCACCCATTAAACTCATTTCAAATTTGTTTTGCATCATTTTAGAAAAATAAACACATAAATAATTACTCAAAGATCCAAAAATAATGTCATATACATAGATTTGAAGAACTAAAACATTATTAGAAATTCGTTTTATAAGAAGGGTAGGATCAACTATTCCGTTTGTAAAACCTTTGGAAACAAAAAAAGTACTCAGTATATCATACCAAGCTCTTGGATCTTGCTTTAAACCATACAAGGCATTTGATAGTTTAAAAATATGCTTTGGAAAATGGGGATTTGTAAATTCAGGGGGTTGTTGAGCAAAAATATCCTCATCTATATACCCATTAAATAATGCACTCTTAACATCCATTTGATATAGTTTGAAATTCAAATGTGCAGCATAGGAAAGTAGAATTCTGATGGATTCAAGTCTGGATACTGGTGCAAAGGTATCCTCATATTCAATTACTTCCTCTTGACTATATCCTTGTGAAACTAATCTAGCCTTGTTTTTAACTATGTTACCAGCCTCATCTACCTTATTTATAAACACCCATTTAGTGCATATAGTGAAAGTGTCCTTGGGTCTTTCAACAAGTTTTCCAAAATTTATTCCTTTCAAACTAATTAAGTTTCTCTTGCATATCCATCACCCAAAATTCATCATTGATAGCATCAATAATGTTTTTAGGTTCATGTTGTGACAAGAAGACTTGATGTTCAACCTGATTTCTAAGAGAAGCACTAGTTTGAGTTCCTTTGTTTAATTCTCCTACAAAAACATCTATGGGATGGTTCTTAAGTGTTTTAATAGTTCTATAAAATTAGGGACAAGAAATTTCAGCTTCATTAATAGATTCGGTTTCATTGTGACTTGATTATAAGTAATTTACATAGTTTTAAGTTTTCATATATTCTTTCCCAAAGGAATTTGAGGATTTTGAATTGATGTTATGATTTGATACATCATCCTCCTAATTCTCTATGATGGTTTTAGACTCTTGTGGATCTATTTCATCAAATTTGACATGAAAAAATTCTTCCAAAAATTTAGTTCTTTTATTGAAGACTCTATAGACTTTACTAGGTATGGAATATCTTAAAAAGATACCTTCATTACTTTTAGATTCAAATTTATAAAAATTGTCTTCGGTATTAAGAATATATACTTTGAAACCACAAACATTGAAGTAGATAACCTTGGGTTTTCTGTTGTTCCATAATTCATAAGGAGTCATCTTAAGAATGTGTCTGATCAATACTCTATCTATTATGTATCATGCTGTATTGATAGCTTCAAACCAAAAATAAATAGGTAAGTCATATTCACTAAGCATTGTTCTAGAAATTTCTTACAGCGTCTTATTTCTTCTCTCTACAACTACATTCTATAGAGGTATTGTGGGGGATGAGAAATTGTGACTATAACAATTTTGTAAGAAAAAGGAATCAAAATCTTGATTTTCAAACCCAAAGCCTTGATCAATTCTTAATGATTTAATTCTAAGTCTATATAGATTTTCTAAAGACTTGGAATATTTTGTAAAATAAGGTAAGGCTTCACTTTTTTGAGCTATAAATAAGGTCCAATTATTTTTAGAAAAGTCATCTACAAGAACATAAACATAGTTCTTTTAATGTAAACTAGAAACTCTAGATGTTCCAAACAAATCCATGTGAACTAGTTCGAGCAGTTGAGAAGTTGACACTTCTTTATTTGGATTGAAAGAAACTTTGTGTTGTTTTTCCATTTTGACAGGGATTATACACTTTTTCATTTGGAAACTCAAGCTTGGGTAAGTCTTTAACTAGTCCTTTTATAGACAACTTTCTAAGGGAGTGAACATTACAATGTCCTAGTCTCCTACGCCAGAGCCAATATTATTTATGAAATACACTTAAGCATAAAGAATTTTTTGAAGGTAAAAAATCTAAATTAATAGAATAAACATTTTCAATTTTTAATTTAGAAAATCCTAATTTATCTTTAGAATTAAAGACATTATAAGCATCATTTTCAAATCTAACATGAAATCCATCATCACATAATTGTGAGATACTAATAAGATTGTATTTTAAACCATCAACAAACAATTATTTAGAAATTAAAACTAAGTTAGAGTTAACGATTTGGCCAAGGCCAATAATATTTTCCTTGGAATTGTCACCAAATGTGACATGTCCTCCATATACTTTTATCAGGTTCTTGAAGCATGAGTAGTATCCTATCATCTGCCTTGAACATCCACTATCCAAAGACTATAGAATTTTTCAGGATCTCATTAAACAACTTTCTTTCAAAAAGAGTAAGCAAAAACAAATTTTGGTACCCATACTTGTTTGGGTCCAGTAATATTAGTAATTAGTGATTTAAGAACCCATATTTGCCTCATAGTTTTCCTATAAGAATTATGTAATGTATTTGAAAAAAAACTATATTTGGTCCAAAAAAACATGAAACACTAGAATATATATCATGGATTGAATTAGTAGATTTAAGTCCAAAACTAGGTGTAAAACTATATGTCCTAGATTTTGAAACAAAATTTGTTCTACTAAGGTTTCTTTTATCAGGTTGATAACCAATGATAGTGTTGTATTTTGTGGAAATTTGTTTTCCTAGAAGTTGGGTAAGGGTATTTTTCCCATTAGTAAAATTTTCTAGGTCACTATTTAATTGATCGGTCGATATTTTTAATTCATTGTTTTCTTTGAAAATTTTTCTCCTTTTCAGTTGGGAGCTCAGATTTAATAGTCACATTAATAGCATGTTGTATATTTAATGATTTATATTTTTTCATTAGTTCAATGAATGTTTCCTCAATCATGTTATAGTATTCAAACATTTATTCATTAGTCATTTTTTCAGAGTCACATTCATCTTAATAATAATATGATTTTTGTACAGACGAGTCTAGTGTTACCTCAGATGTGTTTGTCAAAAAACACATATTGGATTTGTTAGCCTGTTCATCATGTGATGTCTCTGAGTTGCTTGAAATATCCTTAGAAGCACTCTAGGTAGTTTTCATTGCCTTTTTGTACCTCTTTTCATTGTCCTCATATTTATTTTTTCACTTGAGCTTTGGATAGTCAGCCTTTATATTTCCTTTGCACTTACATTCATAGTAGACAATTTCATCAGTCTTGTCACTTCTTTTCTAGTCCTTCTTACAGTTTACTTTTTGGTAATTTTTCCCTTAAATTTAGGGTTTCTGAAAATTTCTTCTTTTTTTAAATTCGTTCAAATATTATGGCTAGTTGAGCCATCTCCTCATCTCTCTCAGACGATGATTGTTCACTGTTGGAGCTCACTACATAAGCATCCAGTTTCCCTTTCTCTTTGTTCTTAGAGGTGGAAGTCTTCAATGCAACAAATTTCCACTTTGGTTTCTCCTCCTCTTTATTGACTTTCTTCTCTTCCCCATACATCATCAGTTTCCCAATGAGTTCTTTTATAGGTAGTTTGATGATGTCACTTGATTCTCTAATAGAGACAGAGGTTCTCCTCCATCTGTCAGGTAGACATCTAAGGATTCTCATGATATGTTCCTTGGCAGTGACTTCTCTTCTAAGAGAAATCATTGTATTGAAAATCTCTTCGAACCTAAGATACATGTCAGCAATAGGCTCATTAGGTTTCATTTTAAAATTATAATATTTGATATTATAAGTATTAAGTATCATTTCTTTTACACTAGATGTTATTTTATGTGAGACAGAAAGGGTATCGCAAATTTCATGGATAGTCTTACAAGCTGAAATTCTATTAAACTCTTCATCTTCTAAAAAGTAGTATAAATCATTCACATATTTGTAGTTATTATTGTAGACATTTTTGGTAGTTCATACCATGTGATTCTATCAATAGAAGAAATTTTTTATTCATATATAATGGATAACCAAATTTCAAAACTCATACTCTCTAAATGCATTTTCATTTTAATTTTCCATTGAGCATAACTGGATCCATTAAATAATGGTGGTCTGTTGGTTGAAGTACCTTACAATATATTATCCATAATAAATTATTTCTTTAAAAGAGATATAAATTTAAAATTAATAGAAATTACAAATCCTTAAAGTACAACTACAATCACAGTTGAATAAGATTAAACAGAGTCCTAATAAACTACCTCTGTTACCAAATGTTGGTCGGAATAGATTACTCAAGAGGAGAGGGGTGAATAGAGTAACTATAAAAATTTCTGTAAAAATTATTTCGAAATGGTTTCCCCAGAGATTAAATACAGCCCAGTTAATCAAGGTTTTACTGTTATAAGAGTTTGACTATTTAAGTAACTTATTAGAATATTGAATAATTCTCAGTAATCTTAATTTGTGTTATTAAAATTACTTTTGAAGTTATTATACTAAGAAACGCCAATTATAACTTCTTTCCAAGACTAACTAGAAAATTAAAATTAGTTATTTTTGAATTATAATGTAATGAAATAAAATAGAGAAAACTAAATTAAGCAGCGCAACAGATATAAAACAAGTGGTTCAATCTCAATCCAAGACCTAATCCATTCCACTTAGTGATCACCTTCCACCAAGCATTTTATATAATAAACATTGATCCACACCCTAGACTGGGGTTAAAAATAGTACAAAGACGGTCCATGTCACACCAGGACCTCTTCCGTGGTTTTTGTGGAGACAAAATAACCAGAACACACAGGGACCTCTTCCACACTTATCCATGGGTATACACAAGATTAAGAGAATCGTTGAGTAAGGATATCTTGTATCCTTAAATTTAATACAGGAGACAGAGTGTATTGTTCTATAGGTACACACTCTGCTTGAAAGGTATTAAAGAGATATACAAAAGAGAAAAAATATGTAAATGGGTTTAAAAGTGCTCTTAGTGTTTGTCATTGCAGCTTTGGACTACTGAGATGAAGCAGATGCAGAGTTCGAGTCCTCCTCTGTAAAATAAAGTGTCACGATTCAGATCATGTTCTTTTTGAGATTCGACAGTGTGAAGATGTACTATGGATTCTAGTGTACTTTGTATGTTCTTGAGAGTCGGGTTGCGTGCATGTGACAATCATTCGTTTAGAAATTTTCTCAGTGTTCTTCGTTATCTTGCTGACAACCTTGTTTTTCATTTTTCTATCACGCTCTTTGATTATTGGACACAATTTTCTTTTATCATAGCATGCATGTATTGGATCTGATAGGTTACATGTATTCGGAACCTCGTACCTCGTACTGTCTGATGATATGTCTACAAAGAATCATTAATTATGTTAGTGCATTAAAATATTCAAATATGACCTTGAGAAATTAAATTGAAAGACGACAAAATAGGTTAAGAAACGGTGTCACAGTAAGTCATGGAAAAAGTGTCTCCTTCACACAGTGTGTAGACTAATCACTGTGTCTTGTGGTCATGGTGTCTCGCGGTCATGGTGTCTCGCAGTCACGTGTCTTCCTGACGGTGTCTCATGGTCATGGTCACGGTGTCTGCTTCACTGTGTCTTGTTCACGGTGTCTGCTTCACGGTGTCTTGTTCACAACATCATGGTTCACGGTGTCTTGTTCATGGTGTCCTAGTTCAAGGTGTCTTGTTTACAGTGTCTTGATTCATGTTGTCTTGTTTAAAGCATCTTGATTCATGGTTTCTTATTTACAGTGTCTTGCTTCATGGTGTCTTGTTTACGGTGTCTTGATTCATGGTGCCAGAAAGACATAACCAGTGGCAGACTCACGGTGTCTTAGAATTTATCAAAGTAACTGTGTTCAGAACTAATAAATGATGATAATTGATTGGATTAGACTTAAGCATTTGACAATGTAGGTATTATGTGAGGAGATCAAGGATAGTATAATGTATGTGAACTGAATGTTGAGAAATTAAGATATTGAATAGCTCTTCTTAAAGCATGAGAATACATTAAACATTAATAAACGTGATTTGATAAAATTTAAAGGAGTTAACTAGGTTGAATATGAATTGTGATCATTAAAACATGATTAATACACAAGGATTCCAACACATTTAATTCATTTGGTGAAAACAAAAAAGAGATACCTGGAGAAGAGGTAATGTTAAACAACATACATTTTTGTCTTATTTCTTCTTAAAATCCATTAAATTATTTTTATACCATGATTATATAATAAAATAAACATATTAAATATAATTAAATGTTTTTAATTTAAGTTTATTAACTAAAATAATATACAATTCTATCAAATGGTCTATGAAATCATCGTTCATGTGCACAGTGGAGTTCTGCCTTGCGGAGTGATGTCATTCATTTTTCCATTTCTACCTCTTACTATTTGAAATAATTATTCAAATTATACTTATAAATGATATTTTTTATATTTAGGATTACATTATGCTTATATAATTAATATATGACACATAACATCATTCTTTCCATTTATTGACAATACGATAACATCGTTCATGTGTACGTTGAAATACCACCTCATGAAGTGTTGTGATTCATTCACATGGGAAGTATTAAGGATAGTTTTAATAGAATTATCACATATAATCCATTTTAATTCTAATTTAATGATAATATATATATATATATATATATTAATTTTCTAGATTTTAATTCGATGAGAAAATGTAAATGAAGATCATGCGTACCTAGAGCCTACCGTCTCCATGAACGGTGTATACCATTTCCTATAACAAAATTTTATGGATTTCTATAAATACATATATAATGAGTATATAATATATTAATATAATGGTTTTCATTCTATATATTATTAAATCATGATCTATGTTTGTGGATCATGAATAATAATTTAAAATGTATACGAAAAACAAAGTAGTTTTTACCAAAAACATAATCGAACCACTGAATTATTAATTAATAGTTACTATAATTTGAAATGTAAATTTTATATTATATTATATATATTAATATGGTTCTTTTATAAATATATAATGCACAAATATTTTTTATATATGATTTTTTAATAGGTGATATGAGATTCAATACTTTATGGTAAGATATTTTCTTCTCACTTTTTACTTTTGTGAGACAAATGGTATATTCATCTAATAATTATTTTCTATGTTCTATATTATTCTCATGAATTTATTTTATGATTCATATTCTAATTTTTTTTATTTACACATCAATTTTATGATATCTCTTTCAGGAGGTTTATGGTTCCAAAGTTACCAAATCGGTAAGGGAATTTTGACTCATTTTTCTTTCTATGAGACACAAGTTATGTTATGAACCTATATTACTTTACGAGTTGTATATAATTCCCCATTGAAATTGTATATTATGAATCTAATTAATTTAATGATTTTTCCGGATTAATTTTAGGTTATTATCTCCTTATTATTTTGATACTATGTTTTCAAAGTGGTAAGTTTTTATTTCTATAATCTCATCATTTATCGTGATTGTTAATGATTATGCTTGCATAGATGAAATAATATGATCAATATATCTATAAATCTCATGGATTATCATATAACCTGAATTTTAATGATATATTAATGTAATGGTATCCTTTTTTCAATCGTTTTATATAATATAGTCAATAAAATGTTTTTAATAAATTCTGACATTATTTCTCTCTTTGGTCGGAAATATTTTTTATTCAAAAAACCATGTTTTCTAAAAATTTTTTCCAGAATATTATTAAATATATTTTTAAGATAATTTTCGTGGAAAATGATTTTTTTATGTTTTTGAAATTATGTAGAATTATTTTTAATGATTATTTTATATGTTTTCAAGGTTATTTTCGAAGAAAAAGGATTTCAAAATACATTATGTTTCAAAAAGTTGTTTTCAAAGAGAAAAGTATATTATCATAATGAAATGTTTTAAATTAATTTTTAAATATTTATTCAAGATTTTTAAATGTTTTTTTCAAAGAATATGATTTTGAAAATGATTTATGTTTTAAAAATTTATTTTCAATCAATGGTGATTTTCTATAATAAATGTTCTAAGTGATCATTCAAAATCCATCACAATATAAGATGGTATCAATTGATATAACTTATTATTTACATGGAATATGATCCAGAGACACAATTATTAATATTTATTTTAATGGTATATTTTTTTGAAGATATTTTATTTGTGAAACCTATATCTCTTTCATGAGTTATACCATGATAAAATTCTTATGAAACCCACATCAATTCATAAGTTATTCTATGATGAAATGATTTTTGAACATCCCTATATTCAACAGGTTATGATATAATGAATATTTATGATATAAATTTTATTTCATGGGTTATGATATGATATTTATAAAACCTATCTATTTTTATGAGTAATTACATGATTAATGTTTTATTATATTATAAAACACATATGTATGATTTTATTATGTGGTGGGTGGGACCTATATATACCTACAATACATTTGGTATTGATTAATTTCTCATGTGATAGAAATGTATAGAATGAGGAGTAAAACCATTTCAGTAAAGAACATTTTCCACTAATATGGTCTTAGGAGTGATCATTTACTTCTAATATGGCTTGGGGAATGAACCCATTCCACTAAGATAGCTTTGGAAGTGTTCATTGACTATAATAGTGATCATTTCATATGTTTTTTTCCACAATTCCATGTCATATTCATATTTTATGATCTTATAGATTATCCTATTGATTCACTAATGATTTATGTCTAATGATATTCCAATATTTATTCTATGACTCAAGTGTATGATCTTTTGATATATAGGGTATGATCTGAAAATGTTATACTGGAATTCTCATACTCTTATGTTCATGTTATTCTTACATAACTCTTTTGTTTAAATTTACTGAGAATTTAAGTTCACCCTTTCTTAAGTTTCCTTTCCCTAGGTTATGAGGAGATACATTATATATAATTAATATAGGAGAAGATCATTTTGGGTAACATAGAATTTCTTTCACAAGACTAGAATATCGTATTCCACGTTTCCTAAGGTACTAAAATATTATAGACATCGAGAATGTGTTTAGGTAATATGCTGAATAATCATCTAAAAGATGTAATATGAATATATATTAAGCCAGGGTCATTTTAATGGGTATCAAAGGAATGGTTTAGTTATCCTTTGGAAACTTGGATGAGAAATATATAGAGAGATCAGAATGTATATTTTTAAGGATATGTATAGGAATTACACTAAGGATAAGTCTAAGGATGAGTTAATGTATATAAAAATGTATTGGAATTTTGGTAAAGGATAGAAAAAGTTGAATCCTATAAATACACCCTTTTTTGGATTAATTAGTGGTGTATTTGGCATAAATACACATAAGTTTAACAACCATAAAAGCATCGTTTTGATCTATACAAGATTAAGAACTACTGCCAAAAAATGGGCCTTACTAAACACTTCATTTGTTACTCCCATGGTATACGATTAGTAAATTCACATACAATTTATGATCCATAATGAGTGATTTAAATAGGTGATTACTATGAATGGCCTAAATTGAGAGTAAGTGGTTATATATTAAAAATAAGTGTCATGATTTTATAATTTTCTACCTGTTTTTTCATGATTATGTAGGTTTCCCATTATTGTTAGAAATGCTCACACTATATGTAACACCCCTGGTAAATAATGAATATGAAATTTTCATATTTATCAATATTTGTGAATTTAATATTAATATTACTTTAAAGGGAACTCTATGCTCGATGGCGTACCCAATACGCAACAACGAGTTTCTTTGAAATCTTACGTTGCACTCTAATAATAAAATATTATTATTTTAAATGGTAGTTAATACCTAGCCGTTGTAATGGTGGGAATGAACTGAACTAACTACAAAATGATTATATATGTTTTTCAGATATTTTTACTTTTATCCAATAAATGTTAGAGGCTTAAAATGCAAATGAATCCAATTTTAAGCATAAATATTCTAATATTCTTTAAAAGGTCGATTAACCACATTTTGATGAAGAAACCGTTTTATATATACTTTTGACAATTTTATAATTTTTATTTGACAAAAAAAATCCTTCTTTAGAATCTGGACATCAAAATTTACATTGTGTAAAGTTTTGTTGTTTTTCCGATAAAGATCATTTTTATTGAAAATGTTGCATTTTAATTCAAAACCTCCTTTTAATATGATTTATTTATATGGATAGATTATATTTTTAATTGAAATTAAATGGTATTTAGAATATATTTTATCCATTTAATCCAATGGTGGTCATTGTAATTAATTTCACTTATAAATTGGACTTAAACTAGTGTCAATATTTTAATAAATATTGTTTCATAAAAACATGCTATTTTTTGATAGCGGGAATTAATTATTAAATTAATTAATACAACTAATATGTTTTGAATTTTGTAAAATATAAATCATTTTTGAATTCAGAATATCAAATATATCTTAGGGTTATTTTTTCAAATTTTTCTGAAAAACTTCAATTTTTGATGAATAGTGAAACCCCAATGTGGTAGTTAAAGAAACTAATTTTTCATTTAAATGAAACTTTTCCACTTCTGTGATTTGATTTTCAAAACTCCGACATACATGGTTTTCATTAAGAAGTAATATTTTGTTCAATGGTATTAAAATAATTTTTTGATGAATAGTAACTTTTTATTTTTTTTAATCGCGATTAGAGGTAATTAGTGTAATTTAAGGTAAAAATAATGTTTTAATAAAATGAAATGACCTAGAAACATGTCCTACTGGTATTTAATGTTTCATGGCTGACCAAAAAAATCCATGGGTCAACTTGGGGACCCCATGGAGCCACTTTGGTAGGAACATGACATAAATAACGTTTTATTTAAAGCTAAATAAAAAATGTCAGAAACATGAGTTGTTTTACTAAAAAAAATTAAATGGGGTTATACAAGTCATATTTTTGACTGTAAATATTCATTATAAATATAAAAATATTTCCTACATCATGATATTTTTTTATAATTTTTATAAATTAAATAAATTAAATTATTTATGACACCATGATGATGCAGCAATTACCTCATTATTTAACGATTTAAATAAAATGGAACGATAATGTAAAATATAAGACCTAAACATGTCAAAAACCTATTGTATGGCTGGATTTGGAACTCCTATCACCTTATCCTTGAAATAAATAATTTTTTTGACCTTTAAAATCCGAAAATCATTTTATAATAAAGTAACATTTATAACATTCCAAGAGTGCCCCTCCTCTCCTCTTATAAAAGGACCCCACCTATACCACCTTACACACACCTCTCAAGCCTTTGGATCAACCATCCCCTACCCATATTGTCTCTCCACATACCTATCTTACTCCTAGAAGCCTCACTTAGGGCAGAAGTCTTCCCAAGGAAGCCTTTGAGCTCAAATCAAAAATACTTACCCATTTTAAAGGTAATGTCTTCCCTAGTGTTCTTTTGTTTTATTTTTCTTCACCAACCACCTAAATTCTTTTTATTTATTTCTTTTGTAACAAAAAAATATCTTCAATATACAAATATTATGTTATGATGAGGATTAGAGCTACACTAACACACACCTTCATCTAATGGGTAAAGAACATACTGTTTCTATGGATGGAAAATTGATGCCTCACAAAACGATGATTATTCTATCTTCTCATACAACCTCTCATTGTGGCCATTGTGATGGAACTATATTAATTTATGATATATATTTTATTTATTTCCTCTCTATGCTTCTATATTTCACATTTAATACATACCTTTATGCTTTCCATATTGTGCAAATGCGATAATTTCATTTGAGGAAGTGTGGACTATCGCCCCCTGAAGTGATGTGACTCATTCATGCAATACATGGAATGTATAAAGAATGAAATTTATGAACTTATGTGTTATATATAACATATATATTATATTTTAATTATAATATATATATATATATATATATATATATTATCTAGTTTTAATTCCATTAATGTGCAAAAGAAATGAAAGTAGCGTTCATGTGTACGTACAGCTTACTGTCTCCATGAACGGTACATTTCATTTGTTATCTTTAAATGATATGTACTATTATAAGTACATATATATAATGTATATATATGTCATATATTACATCTAAATGATGGATATAATTTTGGAATTATAATATATATATCTCTCTTTTAACTTTAATTCCATTAATATGACAAAAAATTAAAGTAGCGTTCATGCGCACGTACGGCCTACAGTCTCCATGAATGGTGCTTTTAATTTTTTATCTCCAAATGTTATGGTATAGTAAAAAATGAATATATACTGGATATATATGATATTTAAAACATTAATATTATTATGGAGATGATGTACCTATAACTACATGTAAAATTCTTTTCCAACAAGTTCAATTTTTACTCATGTATCGAACATCGACAAAAACGTCTGATATGAACTCACTTTTTTAACCAATTATTATAAAATTATAAAATGTGATATGAACTGAATAATAATATTTAAAGGATGTCCTTACGAAATTATAAATTGCTCAAATTTTATTGTTTAGGAGATTAAAGAATGATCGAGTCATGTCAGACACGAGGTAAGGGATCCTACCCCTCTCTTTCTTTTTAAGTACGATCTTTTATATAATTCTTTTTAAGATCATATTTCTTATGATTGGGATGTAATTTTATATTACTCATACTGTAATTTTTATGTTCATATGATGAGAGACCCTATTTATTTCTCATCAATCCATTTTGGATGTTTTGAGTGGCGCTGCTAGGCTGCCGAATTTTCGTAAGGGATCCAACATCTCTCTTTCTTTTTAAGTACTCTCTTTTATGTCATTTATTTTATGGTAATATTTCTTATGTTTGGGGATGTTCTTTTATATTATCAATACGTTACTTTTTATTTTCATATTATGAGAGACCCTATTTGATCTCATAAATCAATTTTTGGAAGTTTTAAGTGGCATCATTGGGCTGCCAAGTTTTCGTAAGGTATTTTACATCTTACTTTTATTCCCGTGACATTTATGCTACGTTTTCCACTATTTCCTTTGATTGGTGTATGTAATGCACATTATTATACACTTTTTGTAGTATAATATTATTTATGGGTATTTACATATTCATTGAATGACCCTTCTTCCATGGGGTGTACGTTTCGAACGTTACCCAACTCGGTAAGGGGACCTTTCACCCTCCTCTTTTTAAAAGACTTCTTTTGTTATGTATTATAATTCACATACTATTATGTTGGGATATGTTCTTATATATCCTTATTTATGTAAATTTTATTTCCAAGTGATGAGATACCATTTTCTCTGTCATCAACTCATTTTTTGAATCTTCAAGTGACGTCGTTAGGCTGTCAGATTTCTGTAAGGGAACTTCTTAACCCACTTTCAATTATTTGGGTTAAACCTATAATTATTGATTTATTTTCCAATATTATGTGTGTAATATTTATGTTGTAATTTCCACAAAACTTTGTGTATATATACTATTTCTAAACATAATCACTTCATTGATAAATTCTTACAAACTTGTTTGGGAAATCATAACTCAATCTCATTTCATTGAGTTAAATATCAATGTCATTGGTTTTGTTTTTCCATGATTATGTGTGAATGACCTATGATTTTTTCACACTTAATATCAACTTATATTGGGTGTATTTATATTTATCACACATAATTATGTTATAGATTTATCCTTAATTTAAGGATACCATCTTTATAATGGATTTCATCTCAATTTACATTTCCATTGAGACTTTATTGTTTTTATGCACCAATTCACTCTTATGTGGTGTTTATACTGTCCTTTGAAAAATTATATAATGAATCCCTTTATTCTCATGATATTATAAATCTCGTATTAAATTTTATTCCGCAATTATTTCTATTCAAGAGTCTCTCATTTTGTTAAAAACTCATTAAAAAAATATCTTTTTAAATGTTTTAAAGATTTATTATTCTAAATAATTATCATTAATGTCCATGATTTCAAAATGGATTTCAGTATTTATTTATATGGAAATTAATGTTTTAGAATTATAATTCCATTAAAATCATCAATGTTGTATGGGACACTTTGATTCAAAAATGTCTTTTAAATGGTTTTTGAAAATGGATTGATTAATTCAATATCTTGGAATTACTTATTGTGATTGCAAATGAAATGTTGTTATTGAAATGTTTATATTTTCAATATTTTACATGTAATGATGGTGGTTTGACATTTTACAGGTGGTTATGTGAAAAACCATATGACAGGTGGTTCCATGAATACCATGATGGGTGGTTACGTTATAACCTCCAATGCATTGGGTATGGAAGTCGGCCGTATTGCTATTCCATTAAGTGATGTGTATGGAATTCGATCATATGGTTATTCTATTTATATATGTTTATATCACAAGTTACCTTTATATGTTATGTGTTATTTATATTGGTTTTTATGGTAATATTTTGGTTACAAAAGGGTTAAGTAATGATCTTTTATTTAGTGAAGAGTTTTTTTACTACTTCATAAAGGTGATTAGTATTACTTTGATAAAGTATTCTTGGCTTACTTGTTGGTTTGAATAACTAACATTTTTACTTCTTTGTGTATCCTTTACTGGGATTTTTATTCTCATCCCAAGTTTTTGAAATGTTTTCCACATGACTTAACGATGATTAGGGTCAAGTATGGGATAAAGGAATGACATGATATCTAAAACATGGAACATGACATGTTTTTTAAGTGTTTTATTTTATGGAAACTTAGTAGAAGTGTATACTTTGTAATCTTTGAGATGTAATATTTATGTCCTAATTCTCTAAAACTCTATTCTTGAAAAGTTTCTCAATGGGAATTATTTATTTAATTCAATAATAAGTAATGTTTAAGGCCGGGGCCTTATAGTTGGTATCAAAGGTTAGTTTAGATAAATTTAGAGGTTAGGGTATTCTATAAGTATAAGTGACATTTCCATAATGGCTTGGATTTCAGAAAGAGTCACAATTTTTAGATAAAGTGAATGGGTAAGTATATCTTAGTGATTATCTTTTTCATTAGTACATGATGATTTTGTTGATATACTCACACTAACATTAATGGTTTTAGTAAATGGATGGATCTAGCAGGTACCAAAGTGAAAATGGGTTTTAAGGAAACGTGGTGGTTCTCTGATTAAGAGACTGGATGAAATGGGGGATTCAATGAGAAATCTTGTGGTTATTATAAACCAACTATCAGGAGTCATGATCAACCACTTGAACCATGGTGAGTTCTCAAATGGATCATTTATGAGAGAAGAAACTCGACGTGGATGTTCAGGCAATAATTATAAAGGTAACCATTAGGGTTTATATGATCCATACTTTTTAGGTAATTATGGGCTACTCTATGATATGATGGAAAATGAAAGGCATGAGATAAACTTGAGGGTAAAATATGTTATGATCATTTTTGAAGATTTTATCTCGTTTTGAGGGATTGTTTCAGAATTATGTAGTTTTGGAAAAAGGACAACATGCAGACTCTGTGACAACCAGTCACGTCAGACAAAGCTATGGGAATTAAACCCACAACCAAAGTGCGACTGGTATTTATTGCCTACCTCTGAAATACATGAAGTCCCTTGTTATTTTGACTAATAATTTTATTTAGATGATTTTAGGCATCAAGAGTACATTTATTTTGGGTTATCTATAGAAATTATTATCCTATCATGGAGGATATGTGATTAGGTTAATTACTTTTCAGTTTGAGACTTTAAGAGTAACAAACGTTATATGGAGATAAATGTTAAGGTTTGTCTTGGAAGACTATGTGATTAAATCCTTCAGATATTTGGGTATCAGTCTTAGTTTTTATTACTTTGAAGAATTTTATGGATAAATGTTTATTGAATGGTCTTTGTTGAACTTTGGGTATTGTTTGACATATTTTGGAGATTAAGAATAGATTTTTATTTATAAAGGATTATCCATTATGGGTATTATCTAATTTCATACTAACATTTTTGGTTTTAGTTATGGTTATGGTCTAAAGACATGGGAAGTATATAGTTCTCTTCTGTGGATTAGGTGGTTCTCTAGAAGTTGATTATAGCTCTCTTAATGTGAACAAGTCATCCTAAATACTCGCCTTTTGGAGAAAATATGAGTTTGTGTATGAAATCTAGTAAAAGATGATAGCCAAAATGACAATTAAGTATGTTTCCTTATGTTTTATTTAAGCTCATAAATAAATTCCTCAAAGAAAAGTAACTTAAAACAAAAATGTTTTCTGTTAATTTTTCCTACTGGGGAATCAAATACCGTTTAACCCATCACAATTTTTGATTTTCTGGTGGTTATCTTTCTCCTAAACATGTTTTCTATCACTCTCCCTCGGAACATGACCCTTTGTTTTCTCCTCCATGTCCATGTTATCCTACATGGAATAGTAGTATGAGTTAACTCCAGTGACCTTTTTACTTCACTTTCATTATTTTAATGTGACAATTTTACTTACTCTTGTTCCGATTTGGGATTTTCAATGAAGTTTCCAAGCCCAGTTTTTAAAATTGCGAGGACGCAATTCGCAAAAGCGGGGAAGGATATAACACCCCAGTTAAATAATGAATATGGAAATTTCATATTTACCCATATTTGTGAGTAAAATATTAATATAACTTTAAAGGGAACACTATGATCGATGGCATACCCAATACGCAATAACGAGTTTCTTTGCAATCTTACGATGCACTCTAATAATAAAATAATAATTTTTTAAATGGTATTTAACGCCAATCCATTGTAATGGCAGGAATAAATGCAACTAACTAAAAAATGATTATATATGTTTTTCAAATATTTTTACTTTTATCCAATAAATGATAAAGGCATAAAATGCAAATGAATCCAATTTTAAGAAAAAATCTTCTAATATTCTTTTAAAAGTAGATTAACCATATTTTGATGGAGAACCCTTTTTTAAATATACTTTTGACAATTTTATATGTTTTATTTGATAAAATAAAATCCTTCTTTAGAATCTGGACATCAAATTTAATTTGTGTAATTTTTTGTTATTTTTTCGATAAAGATCATTTTTATTGAAAATGATGCATTTTAATTCAAAACCACTTTTTAATATGATTTATTTATATGGATTGATTATATTTTTAATTGATATTAATGTATATATAGAATATATATCTACCATTTAATCCAATGGTGGTCATTGGAATTAATTTCACTTTGAAATTGGACTTAAACTATTGTTAATGCTTTAAAAGACATTGTTTCTTAAAAACACGCTATTTGTTTTGACAGTCCGAATTAATTATTAAATTAATTAATACAACATATATGTTTTGAATTTTGTAATATAGAAATCATTTTGGAATTCAGAATATCAAATATATCTTAGTGTGGATTTTTTGTATTTTTCTGAAAAACATCAATTTTTGATGAATAGTGAAACCACTAAGTGATAGTTAAAGAAACTGATTTTTCATTTTAATGAAACTTTTCCACTTCTATGATTTGATTTTCAAAAATTCGACATACATGGTTGTCATTAAATAGTAAAATGTGGTTCAATGAGATTAAAATAATTTTTTGGTGAATAGTAACTTTTAAGTTTTATTAATCACGATTAGAGGTAATTAGTGTAATGTAAGGTAAAAATATTGTTTTAATAAAATGAAATGACCTAGACACATATCCTACCCACATTTTATGTGTCATGGCCGAACAATAAAATCCATGGGTAAACTTGGGGACACCGTGGAGCCACTTGTTTGGAAAATGACATAAATAACTTTTTATTTAAAGCTAAATTAAAAATTTCATAAACATGAGTTGTTTTACTAAAACAATTTTTAAATGGGGTTATACAAGTCATATTTTTTACTATAAATATTCATTAGAAATTTAAAAAGATTGCATACACGATGATATTTGTTTTATAATTTTTATAAATTAAATAAAATAAATTATTTATGACACCATGATGATGCAGTGATTACTTCATTATTTAACGATTTAAATAAAATGAAAAGATAAGGAATCCAATAAGACCTAAACATGTCAAAAACATATTCTATGGGTGTATTTAGAACTCCTACCACCTTATACTATAAATATATAAATTTTGGACCTTTAAAATCCGAAAATCATTTTATAATAATGTAACCTTTTATAACTTTCCAAGAGTGCCCCTCCTCTCATGTTATAAAAGGCCCCCACCTCTACCACCACACCCACACCTCTCAAGCCTTTGGATCGGCCATCCCCTGCCAATTTTGTCTCTCCAAATCCCTCTATTACTCCTATAAGACACCCTTTGGGCAAAATTCTTCCCAAGTAAGCCTTTGAGATCAAATAAAAAAAGAGTTACCCATTTTAATGGTAATGTCTTCCCTAGTGTTCTTTTGTTTTATTTTGCTTCTCCACCCCCCTAAACTCTTTTTATTATATATTTTGTAACAAAACCATTATATTAAATATACTAGTATGTTTTTATGAGGTGGATTCGAGCTAAACTAACAAACACCTCCGTCTAATGGTTAAAGGACATACTGTTTCTGTGGATGGAGAATTACTGCCTCACGAAATGATGATTGTTCTATCTTCTCATACCACATCGCATGGTGACCATTATGATGGAAATATATTTATTTATGATATATATTATATTTATTTCCTCTCTATGATTCTGTATTTTATATTTAATACATACCTTTATGATTTTCATGTTGTGAAAAAGCGATAATTTCATTTGAAGAAGTGTGGACTATCGTCCCCTCATGTGATGTGACTCATTCATGCAATATATGGAATGTATAAAGAATAAAATTGATGAAATTATGTGATATATATAACATATATATTATAATGGAATTATAATATATATATATATATATCATCTAGTTTTTATTCCATCAATGTGCCAAATAAATGAAAGTAGCGTTCATCCGTACGTACAGCTTACTGTATCCATGAATGGTACATTTTATTTCTTATCTTCAAATGTTTTGTACTATTAAAAGTACATATATATAATAGATATATATGTCATATATGACATCTAAATGATGGATATCATTTATGAATTATAATATATATATATATATCTCTCTTTTAACTTTAATTTCATTAATATGACAAAAAAATGAAAGTAGTGTTCATGCGTACGTACAGCCTACCGTCTCCATGAATGGTGCTTTAATTATTTATCTCAAAATGCTATGGAATAGAAAAAAATGAATACATAGTGGATATATATGATATTTAAAACATTAATACTATTCTGGAGATGATTTACCTATAACTACATGGAAAATTCTTTTCCAACAAGTTCAATTTTTACTCATGTTCCGAACATCGACAAAAACGTCTAATATGAACTCACATTATTAACAAATTATTATAAAATTATAATATGAGATATGAACTGAGTAATAATATTTCAATTAGGTCCTTAAGAAATTATAAATTGACCAAATTGTATTATTTAGGAGATTAAAGAACGATCGAGTCATGTCGGACCTGAGGTAAGGGATCCTACCCATCTCTTTCTTTTTAAGTACACTCTTTTATGTCATTCCTTTTATGCTCATCTTAATTATGATTGGGATGTTATATTATATTAATATTTATGTACTTTTTATGTTCATATGATTAGAGACCCTATTTTTTCTCATCAATCCATTTTGGAAGTTTTGAGTGGCGCTGTAAGGCTGCCGAATTTTTGTAAGGGATCGAACCTCTCTCTTTCTTTTTAAGTAATATTTTATGTCATTTCTTTTAAGATCATCTTTCTTATGTTTGGGGATGTTCTTTTATATTCCTCTACTGTAATTTTTATTTTCATATTATGAGGGACCCTATTTGATCTCATAAATCCATTTTTCAATGTTTTTAAGTGGCGTTGTTAGGCTGTAGAGTTTTCGTAAGGGATTTTTAATCTCACTTTTATTCCCGTGACATTTATGCTACATTTGCCACTGATTCCTATGAGTGGTGTATGTACTTCCCATTATTATACACATTGTGTAGTATAATTTTATTTATGGGTATTTAAATCATCATTGTATGACCCTTCTTCCATGGGGTGTACGTTTCGAAAGTTACAAAACTCGGTAAGGGGACCTTTCACACTCCTCTTTTTAAAAGACTTATTTTGTTATATATTTTAATTCACATACTATTATGTTGGGATTTGTTCTTATATATCATTATTTATTTAAATTTTATGTCCAAGTGAAGAGATTCCATTTTCTCTCTCATAAATTCATTTTCTGAATTTTAAAGTGACGCTGTTAGGCTGTCAGATTTCTGTAAGGGAACTTCTTAAACCACTTTCAATTATTTGGGTTAAACCTATACTTCATGAATTTTTTATGCCAAGATTATATGAAAAATATCTATGTTGTAATTTCCACAAACCTTTGTGTAGATATACTATTTCTACATATAATCATCTCATTGATAAATTCTTACGAACTTGTATGGGAAATCATAACTCAATCTCATTTCATTGAGTTAAATATATATATCATCGGTTTTGTTTTTCCAAGATTGTGTGTGAATGAGATCTGATTGTTTCACACTTAATATCCACTTATATTGGGTGTATTTATATTTCTCACACATAATTATGTGATAGATGAATCCTTAATTTAAGGATACCATCTTTATAATGGATTTCATCTCAATTTACATTTCCATTGAGACTTCATTGTTGTTATGCACCAATTCACTATTATATGGTGTGTATACTGTCCTTAGACATATTATATCATGAATAAAGTTATTCTCATGATATTATAAAGATCAGATTAAATGTTATTCCACAATTATTTGTATTCAAGAGTCTCTCATTTTGTTAAAAACTCTTTAAAAAAAATATCTTTTTAAATGATTTAAAGATTCATTATTCTAAATCTTTATCATTAATGTCCATGTTTTCAAAATGTATTTCAATATTTATTTATATGGAAATTAATGTTTTAGAATTATAATTCCATTAAAATCATCAAAGTGGTATGGGTCACTTTGATTCAAAAATCACTTTTAAATGGTTTTTGAAAATGGATTGATTAATTCAATATCTTGGAATTACTTATTGTGATTTCAAATGAAATGTTATTATTGAAATGATTATATTATCAATATTTTATGTGTAATGATGGAACTTGGACATTTTATAGGTGGTTACGTGATAAACCATATGACAGGTGGTGCCGTGAATACCAAGACGGGCAGTTACATTATAACCTCCAATGCATTGGGTGTGGAAGTCGACCATATGGCTATTCCATTAAGTGATATGTGAGGAAGTCGACCGTATGGTTATTACATTTAAGTATGTTTATGTACCAAGTTACATTTTTATGTTATTTGTTCTTTATATGGGTTTTTATGGAAATCTTTTGGTTACAAAAGGGGTAAGTAATGATCTTTTATTCAGTGAAGAGTTTTTTTACTACTTCATAAAGGTGGAAAGTATTACTTTGATAAAGTATTCATGGTTTACTTGTTGTTTTCAAAAACTAACAGTTTTCCTTCATTTTTTATCCTTTAATGGACTTTTTATGCTCATCCCATGTTTTTGAAATGTTTTCCACAATGCTTAAAGAATAATAGGGTCAAGGATGGGATCAAGGAAAGACATGCTATCTAAAACATGAAACTAGACATGTTTTTTTAAGAGTTTTTATGTTATGGAAGCTTAGTAGAAGTGTATAATTTGTAATCATTGAGATGTGATAGTTATGTACTAATTATATAAAACTCAAAACCTGAAAATATCCTTAATGTGAAGTATTAATTTAATTCAATAATAAGTAATGTTTAGGTCGGGGCCTTATACTATGGTTTTTTATTTTAGCCAATGGCGATAAGTAGAAAGAACTGGGATGACATTGAATATGAATGAATATTTTTTGATTTTAAGAAAAATGAGATGATTAATGGAGTAAAGGAAGTTTTGATTATTTCAAATAAAATTTCATGGAACATGATTAACAACATATTCTTTAAGCAGCACTCACACTCACCAAATAATATACAGATAAGGTTTAGTGACAATTAATATATTAGATACCATTGAAGAAAGAATATTCTATTTCCTTTGGGTTAAGAGAGAGGTAATAAACACCTAAGTGGATGTATTAGAGGAACATGAAGATGATTTGACCATGTAAAATAAGGACACAAAAAAGTAACATTAATGAAATAAATATATGTTTAATGAATGAAATTGATGAGAATAATGGAATCCCAATGATATCATCAAATTTTGAATGCTTTAAAATTTTAATGAATGAAAATTATAAAATTCTAAGTCTTAAAGGGAAATATTTTTAAGCGTATCAACATTGGATTAAAATTAATGCTTATTTTTTTGGTGATATAGAGACTGGAGATGAAATGTGAAAAAAGAAATTAGTGTTAAAGAATAAAATGAATAAGTTTGGTTTATTGTTTGAGAATGTAGTGGGATGAATTGCGTATTTATATATTAGAATTCAAGGATTGTATTATCTGATGTCTGCAATATGTAAGGATAGTTCAATATAAAATTTTTGTTATGGATTTTAAAGAATATTTTCAAGGTTACTAATGAACTAAATAAGTCATTTAATGAAAATAATTTATTTAATGAAAAACTTAACTAATGGAAGGTAGCCCTTAATATGTTCCTAATGCTGAAGAAATAGTGTTTAGATTGGATAAATAGATGTTAGATAAGAATATAGTAATTTCAATAGTAATGATTACCTTGGAAATATAATAATGATTTATTGGAAAAGTGGTGTATTATATCGTGGAAAGAGTTGATGACATTTTTGGATCTAAGGAACACATCCAATAATTTTTGGAATAATAAAGACTCAATGTTTTCTATATGGATTTATGATAATTTTGTTTTTACCATGTTTCAATATAATACATTATGAATGTATTCACATTTTTGGAATGAGACAACCAAGAGGTACATTATGATATATATGGGATCAATGCTAAGATGTTTTAGAGGAATTCAGTGACCATTTTTCAAAAGATTTGGATTTTAATCATTTGGAGGGATAAAAAGTATAATCATTTTTAAAAGGTTTTTATTGAACTTGGAATGAATTTTTAGTGACTAATTTTTTCCAATATAATGATTTATACATATTAGATGACATGTGCTATAAAATTACCTGTGATAAGATGTAATGATAGAAAAAATGACTTATCATTCTATTTATGGATCATATGATCCATTAGTAATTTAGAAACAAAAAATTAACCTATATTTATAGGAGTATGATATGGAGTGAAAATTAATCAAGGGAAAATTGGTGGATGAAATTTTCATTAATAAATTCATGTAAAAAAGTAAGTATATCTTCTTGTGAAAAATATTCATCTTTAGGAAAAGGGTCTTGAAATAAATTTTTTTCCAGTTATAATTTTTTTTATGATATCAATGCCCTTTTAAAATCCTCTTTAGTTTATGGATTTTTGATAATTAAAATTATTCTAACAATGTTCAATATCACTATCCATTATTATTTGGGTATTAGGTTTCCCTTATATGTCCATGTTTTCACCTTCATGTTATGTTATCCAATATGAAAACCTTGTTATGATTTACTTGGGTTGGTGTTGTGTGTCCATCATTCCATTTATAAAGGAATATTTTGAAATAATTTTTATTTTTTTTACATATATAAAAATAAAATACATGTATTAAAACTATATAGACCGTAATAAATTTGAAAGGAGAAATTTATTTTAATGGAGGGGGGATATAACACCCTGAATTTTTATGAATTATTATTTTAAATAGAATTTAAAATTAATTTATGGATAGGGTTTACTACTAAATAAAGTTACGATTTATTTATATGAAACACCATGTTAATATTATGCTGCATGAAACCCTTATTTTAGCTTGAGATACATGAAAAACATTTCTTGTCTTGTGTTACCTGAAAGATCGAGTTTAACTAATCAATAATATACTATTAATATTATTACTCAATATTGTAAATATCACCTAGAATTTGGAATGGATTAAATGAATATGATTTAAAAATGTATGAAAATATTTAGTTTTCACATGTTTTATTTATCTTTTATTTATAAATAAATTAAGAATTATTAAAAATTAAAATTATAATTTTTTTGAAAAATAGTATTTTTCCAAAAGACGTGTAATCGTGCTTAGCACACATAATTTAAAATTAAATTTTACCACTTTTAGAATTTATTTTTCAAAAAATAAACGTAATTTTTTAATTCTTAATATGTAATTTATCATAGGTTTATTTTTTGGTATTTTTTTGAGAAGTTTCAATTTTTAATGAATATTGAAAAATACTGAGTTTTAATTGACAACAACATTTTTTGTTCAAAACAATTATATAGAAAATTATATTTGAAATTGGTTTTAAAGTATAATTACCTAAATTAAATTTCATTTAATACAATTAAGGTCATTAAAAAATTGTTAATATTTAAATTGGAAATAAAACCATTATAAACCTTAGATCATTTTCACTTTAAAAACACACTTTCTAACCACATCAATGAGATTAATTATAAATTAAATTAGGTCATTATTGTGATTTTAATTATGAAAAATAGATTAAATATTTTTTATTATTAAAATTTATAATATTAAATAATAAATAATAAAATTTTCACCCAAATTATTAATGAAAATAGTTAAAGTAATTACAATTAATAAGATAAAAACAAGTTTTAAAAGGGACTGAACATTAAACATAAGGGAAAAGTGGCATATAAATCGGTCAAAAAACAATTTTATTAAAATATTTATAAACCAATAACCATATTCTCTTATATTATGACTATTTGGGAAAATTTTCCGTGAAATTTACCCATATAATAAGTTATGTAATGAAAAAGATTAAAAAATGTACCTTTATTCCTTTCAGTGTCTACAATGCGTTCAAATAGGGGAAGAAATAAATAAGTTTAGTTATACATATTTTATTTGAATATAAATTAGTTTTTTTTATCATTATAATTTTTTTATATACTATATAATCACATTAAAATCATAAGAAATACCAAAGTAAGAATTATTTATTTAATTAATAAATAAATCAAATGATTCTAAAAACATTAACATTGAAGTAAATTGAAATAATTAGCATGTTAAAATTTTTATTAATAGATAATATTAAATAGGTGTCAGAATAATATATTTAAATTATATTATTGAATTTATATTATTATAATTTAAATTACTTGAATAATGTTCAAATTTACACTAATGTAATTTTATATAAATGTTATTCTTATTAAATGATTAATTTTTTTAGAAAATATTATATTATGTAAATTGATTTTAAAATGTTTATATATTCCTTATATGGTAAATTAAGGTACCAATTTTCCTCTATATTTTATATATTTACCATTATGTTTAAAAAACTCGGTTATCACGATTACAATTAAAGCCGTGTTTTGTGCCTTACATGAATTTCTGTTGAAATTAATGACCAAAAAAATTGGATTTATAATTTATAAATTAAATTTAATATTTGTAATTAGTTATTTTAAATGATATAATAATTATCACTCTATGATGGAATTAAATAATAAATTAAATATGCTTGATAAAAAAAGTTAATATAATGAATAACCTAAATTGTAAATTAATTAAACATAAAAGTTAAAGATTCGAATGGATAAATAAATATTTTAAGTGTTTTGTGGAGGTTCATGTTGACCATATCATCCATAAAAATATATAATTATCATGTTTGGTGAATATTTAGTTATGCTTCACCTCCGAATAGTAAATAAGTTTTGTGTATTTATAAGAATTCCACCTCTCCTCAACTATAAAAGTGGAGTCACTCTCCCCCATTCCTCAAAAATCTCAATCCATTTTTATCATCTAATAAATCGCCAAATTAATTATTATATTTCGTCATCTAATACTATAATATTATCTTTTCATAAAAATTCAACAAATTACTTCCTTTGGTGCAAACCAAAAGGAGATACTCGAAGAGCAGTAACATTTATCAACATATGTTTTTGTTTTATTTCTTCTTAAAACACCATAAATTATTTTCATATCATGATTATATAATAAAATAAGTATTTTTAATATGATCATATGTTTTTATGTTAGTTTTATGAACTAAAATCACAAAAATTCCATCAAATAGACTATGATATCATCATTTGTGTGCAAAGTGGCCTACAACCTCAAGAACTGATGTCATTCATTTTTTCCATGAATACCTCTTAAGGTTGAGAGTAATTATCGACATGATGTTTACATATGATATATATGTAATTTATTATGAAAATTTGTTTTTTTAATTATTATATAAATCATTCCTTCATAGTTTTGTTTTTTGAAATTATGATAACATCATTCATGTCTACGATAGACTACCACCTCACGAAGCGATGTGATTTGTTCACAAGGAACATATATAAGAGGGGTTTAATAGAATTATGATATATATATGAAATAATAATACTAATTTAATTAATATATATATATACATATATCTGTGTTCATGTTTGTGTGTGTTTTAATTACATTTCTTTCTTTCAATATGATAAGAAAGTAGAAACAATGTTCATGCATACGAACGACCAATCCTCTCTATGAATAATGTATACCATTTACTATTACCAAATTCTATAAATTACCATAAATAAATAAATTTGATATTGAAATAATGATTATTATTCTCTATATGATGAAATCATGATCTAATCAAGAGTACATTGAATAAAAAGTTATAACATGTACAAATAAACAATGTGATTGTTTCCCGAAACACAACTTTAAGATAGAATTACTATGAGGTGGGTAAAATAATGTCAAATTTAAATAATGTATGTTATTATAAATATTAATATAGTTATTTTTTATATTTATAACAATATTATGTTTATTATACATGAGGTTCGAATAATTATTATGGGATTCAACGATTACTTTATGGGATTTCCGTCCAACATTAGACTTTTGTGAAACACAAGTTATATTCACCAAAAATTTATTCTATGAGGTGTTTGTAAATCCCATTAATTTATTCTATTTTTATTATCCTATAATTTATTTGATTTTATCTATCCATTGTAGGATATATCTTTCATTGGGTTTACAGTTCAAAAGTAACTAAATCAGTTATGGAATTTTGCCTCAATTTTCATTATTTGAGACACATGTTATGTTATACACCTATATTTTTACGAGGTGCATATACTTAACCTTTTATATTTTATATAATGAGTCTCCTTATTTTCATTATATTTTATCCTTCATGTAATGATATTAATCAATGGGTAATTTGTTTTAATGTTACCAAAATGGTAAGATTTTATTGATATAATCTCATCAATTATCGATGTTTTTATGATTATGATTCCATTGAAGAAATATTATGATCTATATCTGAATAATTCTCTGAAAATTACACCTATTTTGGTTATTTATGATATATCTATGTAATGGCATGATTTTCCAATTCTATGTTACTTAGTATGACTAAGAAAATGTTTTTAAGAAAATCAAATCTTATTTATCTATTTTTTCAGAAATTTGTTTTATTTATGAACCCATATTTTATAAAAATGATTTAATTTTTTTAAATGAACATGTAATATAATTTTTAATTAAAAATATTTTAATAATTTTTTATGTTTTAAAAAGGGTTTAAGAAGGTTTTAAAAACATCCATTATTAGTTTTTAAGGATATTTTCAATGAAAAAAGTTTTAAAAAATTTTAATGCTGTAAAAATATTATTTCAAGGAGAAACAAATATTATACTCAAAAAATATTTCAAATGATTTTATAAATATCAATTAATAATTTTATAATGATTTTTTCGATTAAAAAGATTTTATAAATGTATTATGGTTTAAAAATTGATTTTCAAATAATGTTTATTTCTCTTGATAAATGTTCCAAGTGATATTTAAAACTAATTTTTCATATAAGAATAAATAATTTGATATAGTTTATGATTTATTATGGATATGATCCAAGTGCACTATTCCTATTATTTATTTGAATAAATTATGTTTATGACGATAATTTGTTTATGAAACCCAATTCTCTATCATAGGTTATACCATTGTGAAATACTTATGAAACTCTCTTTTTTTCAGGGGTTATTCTATGATGAAATGATTATGAAACTTGTCCATTTTCTATAAGTTATGATATAATGAAATGTTTGTGATACCCATTTCATTTCAAGGGTTATGATACAATGTTTATGAAACCCATCTCTTTTAATGAGTTATGAAATGATGAATGTTTTGTTACCTTATGTCACACCTATGTGTGATTTTTTATGTGATGGGTGTGAACTATATATACCTACAATGAATTGGGTAACAATTTATATATCATTAGATACACATTACTAGATTGGGGAGTTAAAAAAAATAAATAAGGGAACATTTTCCACTAATATGGTCTTGGTAGTGAACCTTTACAACTAATATTGGCTGTAGAGCGAACCCAATCCAATAAGGTATCATTGTAAGTGGGCCTTGATTACTATGAATGTAATTTCATATATTTATACATCTTACAGAATTCTATATTTCACTCCTATGTTATGATCTAATGGAATATTATCTTGATTCCCTTATGATTAATTTCTTATGATCTACTAATATTTATGCTATTACTCATGTATATAATCTTTGATATGAATGGAAATATCCTAAAATTTTATGCTCATGTTATATTCCCCTTATGTATATGTTATTGTTATGTGTCTCCTTTATTTTATCTTATTGAGAATCTGAGACCACCATTTCTTATGTTTCCTTCACCATGTTAGGAATAAGTGTTTTATCTAGGAGTAATAAAGTGGAATATATTTATGGGAAACAGCATAGATCTTTCCCGAAACTAAATTATTATGATATATGTTTCCAAAGTCACTAAACTATAGAGGTCTCTGGGAATGTGTTTATTTAATGTGATTAATATTCATAAAATATGTGTTATATCCAGGTATTTTATGACTGTGTTGCTTTATAATGGGTACTATTGATGGAAAGGATAGGTTGTGATATAAAATCTATAAGATAACAACAACAGTGTCTACAAAAAATTTATTCTGTGAAAAAAATACTATATTAATTTCTACATATAAAATATATGATATAAAAGGATAAGAGATAAGTCATGTCCACAAGGGAAAGCTGTAATAATAGAAAGGTGTACAAGTGAGCGATATGTGGTAGTTTCTAGAATAATATAAAACATATGTGATAAGATTAAAAAACCTACATGGGCCATGTCCCAGTGTGTATAATAAGGGAAATCTTTATATTGAGATATAAATGTGCTTAGAAGTAAAACATGCCATACATAAATCCTCTAAATATGTTTCAAACAAGAATAATCTAAGTTTCCACTACTTAATAATCATAATATCCATATATTGAGTAGTAGTCGATTTCATACCATCAATCAATCGGTGTCATACCGTAATAATAATATCTTTCATACCACCATTCAACATGTGACATACCTTTAATCACAATCGGTTCCACACAGTCATTAAATAGGTTCCACACCTTTAATAATAATTGATTCCATATCATCATTCAATAGGTTCCATACCCTTAACAATAATTTTTTCCATACTATCATTAAAAAGGTTACATACCTTTAATAGTAATCGGTTTATGGCTAAATAATATTTAAATCATTTGTGAAATCATTTTAATAGAATTAAATATCATAGAAAGGGTCTTTGATCCTCTCATAATAACTCAATCAATTTAATAAGCCTCCTACTAAAATATGGAAAGATCACACATCCCAAGGTGTAGTTTTATCAATATAATATATAATAACACACTGTAATGGTTATTTAGGTTGTATTTGACAACATACAACCCAGAATAGGTGTTGTAAATGAAACTCATCTTGGTGAGAACAATTAATTTAAGCCTTATCATTTAATTTAAGAGAAAAAAATTGAAAGGCCTAGAGTAAAGTGTAATAGAGAATATTAAATGAACAATAATAAAACAATAAAAAACAAGAAAAATTATAAACCACATACCTTAATCCTATTCTAGAAAACCCATAGAGTATTAACCTTTGATTAGGTCCATATCAACAGAAACTTTTGAAAAATAAATCTACTCTAAAAATAGGGGATAAGAGCCTGCAACAAAATAACTTCTTCGAGAGGAAGATAAATGATGAAATGCACAGTGTAGTAGAGAGATCATCGATTGAAATCCAATGCTACAAAGAAATATTTAATCAGAGTCCATAAGGATGATCAAATTTAAATCCATGCTTTAGGATTTAATAGAGATTCAAGGGGAGGTAAGTTATGTGTGAGAGAGAAAAAATGTATTCTATAAATATTAAGAGGCCCTGATTCCATTTAAAAAAAACCCCTAGGATATTTACATGGTATGTAAACTTTAAAAACCATGAAATAGTTAGGTTTCTACTTCCAATGAAAAACCATTACATGCCATGGAAGGGTAATGTCCTGACCCATACAAGTAATGTATTTTATACACACTGTGTATTTGGCCTCTATCTATGATCGATCCCCCCTTGCAACCTACCTTTCAAAAAACAAAACAACTAACCCAAGGGCATGGTTTATGTGTTAATCCAAAAGACACCCTGCATATGGGATTAAATAGAAATTAAAGGTATACATACCTAAAATGAAAATATGGGATGTAACACTTAGTGAGTTAGCCAATGTCTCTTCTCAAATCACATCTATCTCTAAAAATAATTAATAACCATGACAATATTTATCCCGATAAAAGAAATATCCTCCAAATTATGGTAAGAACCACTCAATAAAATCACTTCAATAAGGCTATAACATAAAGAAAAATTATCCTTTCAAGATCAAAATATCAAACATACGTTCTTGTGACAGTTTATGAAATGAAAAAAATAAATAATGCGAAAAAGGAGTAAGGACAATGGAGTAGAAAATAGATTCTAGGAGGGAATGTTCCATAAATTCTCCAAACATCACCATCAATTCTAACTAACATTGAAGAAGATGGAAATGATCATTTAATATTTTAATCTATATATAAAATAATGTTTCAATTTCCAGAACTAGTTAGTGGGTTAGAACTGTACTATAAAAGGCTGAAGTTTACCATAAATGTTAAAACTCAAACACTAGTAACACAAATCTGGTGGTTTCATTATTACACTAGAATAAGATTAAAATGATAATATCCCAAAGTACTAACCAGTTTTGTAGTCTAGAAGAACTATATGTAGTAATGATAACAATTTTACATTGGTAATAAAACATAGAACATAACAAAGGAAAATTCTCTTCATTCTTGAAACTCATGCAAATAATTCTTCTTCGTGTCCTGGGAAAATGAAACAAAATATGGAGGAGATTAAATTCCAAGTAAGGGTTATATAAAATATAATCTAAAATAATTCCGTAAAACATAATCAATATCGCAAGGTAAAAAAAATATAAAATACATTCCATTCAATAAAAACGGGAGTGAAAAAACAAGTCTTAATCAAATTGGAATGGTAAAAAACTAAGAACACTTTCCATTTAATTAATAACATAAGAATGATATTCATCCATGGAAAATATAAACTAGAAAATATAATAAATAATAAATATAACTGGATTCTCAACGAAGGAAATGATTAATATTTGGAATCTTTGTCCCAATAATCATGATACCTCTACCATTAATACCTTTCTTCAAGATAATTTAAAACAATAGGTCAAAATTTAAATAAATGAGAAATATTATTTATCTCATGAGACCTATCAATACAGGAAGGGGTTATATATAACTGGGACCCACCCACAAATTCTTTTATAAATCAATACTCATATATCAAATAATTTATTTAATTTTTGGATAATATCCCTTTTAAAAAAATATTCATATTATACAAAGAATACAAAATATCATGTTTTTTCCCAATTAGTAAAATAAGATTCCTTATAAAACACCATATATAAAAATAAAATATGGTTTAGGAAATAATAATATCCTAAATACAAATAATATAAATATTTATGATAAATTTAATATCTAACAAAAAAAAATTATCTCAGGAAAGTGAATGTGCAGGTCAAATTGAGCACTAACAAATCAATGAGAGATAATATGAATTTTGAGGTAAATTCATGTGTTTTAGAAGAATAAAGGGTTTGGAACTGAAATACTAAAATAATTTTTCACAAGAGATTTTTCTTTATAAAAAAATTGAAACTTGGAGAATATGTTAAATTATTTAAATGAGTTTTAATGGCAGGGGATTCTGTTATCGTTGTATACATTAAAACGAATTCCTTTTGACTTTGTGTAGAAAAAGAAAAAAATAACTTTTGGAAAACATTAGAAATATTGATTTCAAAATTTTTTTAAATTGGATGATGACATAAAATTTCTTTAATATATCATTAAAGTATATAAATGTACATTTTTAAAACTATTTGGAAACTGTGGATATTGAAGAAAAATACAATTGATCGAAATAGGAATGAAATAAACTTTTCTTTTAAGTATTTTATTTTAAATAATGAAAATAATTAATTAAAAATAATCATAAATATGTATATATCCATGTTAAATACCAAAAAATGGGGCAGTAGATACAGAACATAAAAATCAATAGGTGTATAATATCAAATTAGTCCCAATGGAGTGGAAATTGGGGCATAATCGCTTAACTAACACTTCCCTTTAGAAGATATCTCATTAACCTCATGAATTTTGGTTTTAAAAATGTTATTAATCTATAATAAACCTATAATAATATTTATAATATCATATATTATCCTTTTAAAACATCTTATCACCCCTTCAATAAAAATATTTTATTATTAATATTTATTTAGGTGTTAACTGCCTTGTTTTCTCATGGTTAATTTGACATGAGAGTACTGATTATTATGAAGAGGATATAGTTCCATAATTTATTGAATTATATTAATGTTATTAATATAGTAATTTATTCATTTGATACATTTTTTAGAATCATTCTTGAATTGTGGATTTAAAATGAATTTCATCGGTTCATAGAGACAATAATTCGTACACATGTAGGAGTGACGAAATCATTTATTAATGGAAGAATGGGTAAGGTAGTGGATGAGATATTAATTTATAATGAGAAATATAATGTCACAATAACCATATTTATTAAATATTTTCATAATTATTACTATCTATTTGATTATCCTTAGTAAAAAAATTATATCGGTTCATGAGGTGGTCGACCATTATACAGTCGAGAGATGGCTTTAATTACAACTAAATGAAGAAGGAGATAAATAAATATTATGAAATCATGATAATAACATCCAAATTTAAGGAAATTTATTTTTTTATCATATTTTATGAATTGATATACAATTTATGGTTGATAAAGAAGAAGTAAAAAATAATGATCTGAGTGATGATGATTACCTTCTATTAATAGAACCTCATTTAAATATATTATTAAAGACACAACGGTTGCTATTTTGTGAATAATAGTAGTTTTATAATATGAATAAGGTTTTTGGGAAACTTTTATTATAATGTTTTAAAAAATATGTCTTTATATGATTAATTATGTGATTGTAGGGGGATTCATTTTATAATTGAGGAGAGAGGACACACTTCGAATTTTTAAAATATTAAATTATTAACATGTTTTTCACATGAAATGAGGCTAAAAAATAGTCCATTCACAAAATTTTGATGAGTTAATTTGTATATAAGTACCTAAAATACGAATTATATATGTTTTTAGGTCATTTAAACTCATATCTTCTTAGTTTATTCCCCAATAAATCCTTATTATCCATAACTGTGGTAATTAGTTTTTTTCCCTTTTTTCTACTCATTATGACATATAAATTAGTTGAAATGATTATATTATAATAATTATTCTGATTCCAAATATGTAATATATTATACCAAATTCAAATCATTGAATTGGAAAATTTTAATTTAATATTCGACCTGCAAACATGATGGAAAACGGGTTTTTCCAAAGAATAAGTTTTAAAAAGTATAAAACAATTTCTACCCAATTTGAACATATAATTTATTAAATTAACATAAATTTTATTATTTATAAAAATAATTAACCAATTTATCTTTTAAAATAATTTTAAATCAAAAATTAAATTTAATAATTTTTTTAAAAAAAAGGAAATTACTAATAAAAATATTCATTTTCCCAATTAAATGAAAACTAATATTTTTTTTAAAAAAATCCAATAAATTAAATTAAATTTAATTTTGAAATATAAATTTAAAAAATTAGTTATTAATACAATATTCTAAAAGTGGTAAAAATAATTTTAATCTATGTTCACAAAATGTGGAAAAATCATTTTTGAAAAAAATATGTTTCGATAAAAAACATTTCATATACATTTAATGGATTCATATATTCATTTTACATAAATTGTTAACTAATAAATTTATATTATACATGTTTAAACCATATAATTTTCCAAATTTAGTTATTCATATTCATACTAACCAACTTAATGGATGTGGTATAATATTATACTATATTATGATTCATTAAGAATCAAGTATTCATGTACTATAATCTACTAAAGATATGAATTTTATTTTAAAAAACAATATTTTAATTTATTAGGGTGTCACATTTTTCCATCTTATAAAAATGTCACTCTATAAAATTTCATGTTATTTTCCATCTAAAAATTGACTATGTTTCTTCTTGATTTTTTCGTTTGGTTCCCATTTCCCATCCTCCATTTTATGATTTTTCTAAAGTTCATTTACCAGTAAAATCATCCATTTTCTAAAAACTTTCCATATAGGGTCAAGAGTCTGGATAATCTATCCCTAGAAAGACATATCAGGTTAAAAATCTTTATCTTCAAGGTGAGAACATGAATTGGGTCTATAGTGTTCTTTATTAACTATTATATTTGGAACATATCATTTACTTTTGAGAGACATGGTGGAATTTCCAAATTTTAAGCCTTGAATCATGTTACATAAATTACTTTAAAAGGTTTTTATGTACCTAGGGATCAATTGTCCCTTATTTCAAAACATTATTACTCCCATAAATGTAGATACACTCAAAAATATGTGATATCTTGCTTCAAATAAAAAATCATTCCTTTGGTTATCGACCTAACTCTTTTTCGTTCTTTGAGTTTCATTAATATGAGTGTATATAGGATTTGGATTTTATTGTATCCTAAAACTAATTTGGGACCATATGTTTCCTTTCACCCAATTCATCCCAAAAGGTTAATTATTCCCACTTTTATATATACTGCATCATATGGTCCCATTAAAGTATTTTAATTGATACTATTGTTATATAAAAACTACAATAAATGTAAAATACTTTTTCTAAATACCATTAAAGTCAAGTTACCCTAAAGTAAACATGTATTCTAATGTATAAATAATCTTTTTAGACTATCTATCTATTTGAGAATGGTAAGAGGTTCTCAAATGAATCTCAGTATAAATATCCTTAAGACAACACTTTAAGATTTTCTATGGAAATTTGGTTTCATGAAAAAAAATAGTTAGATCATTATGAATTAAAACATCATTAATATAGATCTATTCAAGGTGGTAAATTTATAAATCTTTTCTTATAGCTTGGAAATGCGAGGATTTAGTAATTTGATAATAAATAACCCATATTGAATCATTATTTTAGGGGGTTATTTATAATATAGTAATGAATTCCATATTAATGACATCCCCTTTTGACATAGGAATAAGAAGAGGTTTCATGAATCCTCTAGGATTATATCTCTCATCCTCCACCTTTTTAGGTAATAATAGCCTTCATACATAATCAACAATATCTTGATTAATGTTATCCCACAAAACCAATCCCCTACAATCTCTATACATCATGGATCTAATTGAGGGTATAAATAAATGTGTTCTATGATAATCATCCAACAATCCCATTTTTAGTTCCTGAATATATTGAATAGATAACTTATTTCCAAATTTCTGAATGCATCTTTACAAATGACGGATGATAATTTTCCATTATCCATGACATTACCTTTTTTTAATTATTCATCATCAGATTGAGAACCTTTTATATTAAAAAATAATGACAGTTTCACAATGAATTTAGAAAAATTTTGTTCTCTTCCCTTCATTAATAATCCTCATATACATATTTACTTTATCCATTAACATACGATCCCCATAAATCCGCATTTTTGTTAGGTCTCTAGGATCTTTCCTTCTCAATTCATCCGCTACATTATTTTCCATCCCTAGGTGGGTGTTTATTGAGAAATAATAACCCTTGAGTAGATCAAGCTATCTACATTGTTTCATATTGAGGAGTTTCCATGAAAATATTTATTGTAAGATTTTATGATACATTAATATGTCCCACATTTCACAATAGAGAAAATGTATCTATATCTTCAATGAAAATATTATAGCTTCCAACTCAATATTACGAGTTGAAAAATTCTACTCATGGACTTAAAATACCCTAATGCATATTCAATAACATCATCATTCATCATAATGACACAACCATGTCACTTTTTCTACGAATTACTATATATAAAAATTAAATAATATCTTGATGGTCATCTGAAATTATGACTAGTGACCAATCCCATGTTCAATTCATCAAAAAATTCATCACATTTATTTTTCCTTATGAACATAACCACTTTATGTGAATGTTTGGATAATGGGTTATCCAATCAAGAACAATTATAAAAAAGTCATTGATATTATTCTTTAAATAGAATAAAAATACATACCTCAATTATTTTAATTTGAGTAGATAATTATATGAATTTATTTTTTATTATAGGAATGACAGAGATTCCATATATATAAACAATATAGTTAGGAAACAAAAAATCCAGAAGCCACAATTTAGACACAAAAAATTCATCATTAAACTCTTTAAGCCTCAATGTTTTATTAATAATCTAAAAGTTATTCTCATAATCCTCCCAGCTTTTGGAATACAATAAGATATCATCAATGAATACCACATAAATGTTATAAAGATATTCCTCTAATAATATATTCATTATATTCATAAATAAATAGGTCAAATTATTCAATCCAAATGGTATTACTATAAAACCTTAATTTCCAAACCTCGTTTGGAATGCTAACCTTGGAATATATTACTTTATCAGATTCCAATAATGTTACACATAATGATGTTCAATCATTGAAAAATATTAATCTCTATGATGTTGATCAAATAAGTCATTAAAGTGAGGTTGAGGATACTTATATAATATTTCAATACTATTTATTTCCCTATAATAAATTCATGGCCTCAATAATCAATATTTCTTCTTAATAAAGATTACATGAGATCACAATGGTGAAATACAAGGTTGAATAAATCTCTTATCACAAAAATACTTTAGTTGTTTCCTCATCTCAAAAAATTTTACAGTGTAAATTTTAAAAGGGGTATTTGAAATAGGTATTTCATGAGGGATTAAATCAATTGAATACTAAACTTAATGATCTAGGGGTTGTTCAGGTAATTCCTCAAGATATATTTCAATGTATTCTTATATAATAGCTACATTCTCAATTCAAATATTACTCTCTCTATCTACAGATTGTTTATGATCTTCTTACCCAAGAATATCACTGAAAAGAGCTAATATTGGTGGGTATATACATGAATTAAATGATGAAATATCCACTATAAATACATGTAATATCAAATCATTATTATAAATCATAATTTCGGTCTCCTTGAAATAAATTTTATCATCAAATATTGAAAGGTAGTCCATGTCATGGATTATATTTAAGTAAACCATATTATGATAATGATGTAAAAGTTGGGAACATTTATATGTCATAACGGGGAATACCTAACACATCCATGTTGTAGTGAAAATTACATTATGTGTTTAGACTAAAAACTCCCTTTTTAGGAGGATAAGGAAATATTAGTTTGTCTAATAAAAAGTAGTTGATATAAAAGAGTGTGAGGATAAATAATAAAATAAAAAAATATGTTAATTTTAGGCTATGATTAAATTACCTTCTACTATATATTTGAGAGATTCAACTATAGTTGTAGAGATCACAGAAACTTGGTCTTCTTCCCTTATCATGTTCTATGGTATGTTCTTTTATATCTTTGGAAATTGTTTTGAAAAATGACCCATTCCTTTACAGTAGAATCATTGGATAACTATGTTCTTTTCTACAATTTTCATTCATTATCCTTACAATTCTTATATCTTCCCTTATAAAAAACTCACATTACCCTCACGAATGTCACTATATGATTATTTCCATAGTTTTCACAAGATTGTAATTTATTTTTTCTATTAATCTTTGATGATTCATTGCATTTTTATTGGTTCTTATACAACTTCATAGTTTCTTCATTTCCCTTTAATATATATGATTTTGAAAAAACATTCACTATTTTTATGGTGTATAAAAATATTTCATTATATGTTGAATTTTTTTCAGAAATAGTTCCCTTTAGAGACTTGTCTTAATCCATTCAATGAAATAGTCAGTATAACATTATGTTTTCATATGTAATCTATAGCATACCTAGATAGTATTTTAAAGGCAACCTCATACTCCCGTAAAATTTTATTCCATTTTCAATAATCTAAGGAACTTACACTTCATTTTAGTTCATTAATCAAGAGTAAAATATCTGTCACAGAATTCTTTTTGAAAAGATATCAATTCCATGTGTTATATTTCATCTACCTTATTAGTATTATGAATTAATGAGCACCATTGAATAACATTTCCTTTATGATGATATACTAAAATAATAACCTTTTACTCACATACTAATGAAAAAAATATCATTTTAAGGGACATAACCCATTGATCACCTACTACAGGATTAATAGTTACACAAAATCATTAGAGATTCTATAACAAGAAATGGACTGACATTGGAGAATCACACTATGTAAGAGTATGTTTCTAAATCTTGGAAATGTTATTTATCATAACATTTAATTTCTACACAAATATTGCTATGGTTTCCTCATTTTCAATACTAGTTATATTTTCTTGTTCATCAATGATACTGCTACATTGGCCACAAGTATTGATACCATTTTTTCATCGAGACACCATTTATAAAAAATGGAATAAACTGGACTAACTAATAAAATTATTAAATTTTAATCCTAATAAATAAATCATATTTTGACGAAATAATTAACTTAAATTGATTTTTTGGTATCGTTATTGTCAAGATCATAAAGATGCTTTCTTTGGGAATATATTAGTGTATCTTTCATAATGGTACATAATGATAATGACAGTTAGCCAAGACATATCCTTAGGGTGTCAAACCTGGTTCATGTTAATGACCATTACTATACCCAAGGTAATTATTATGTAAATCTAAAATCACCTTTTTAAAAGTAATAACCCTTCAGTACAACAATGTATGAACTACATCTACCTCTAGTATCTTGAAAAGTATGTATTTATTGGTAAACCATAAAATTTATTCTTTACCAAAACATAAATGTTATTTTCTTAAAATTATTCATTCCATAAAAAATTATCATGATTTATATTACCCAATATATGTTTTAAAAAATATTGTTCCCAAATTTTCTACAAATCATCATTTGATACCAATTATAAAAATCAAAACACCAGTAAACTAATGTCAGTGGTTATATTATTTCAATTAAATAAGATAAAATGTATTTTATCCCAAAATAATTATTAGTTTATTTGTCTTGATGAACCAGATAAAAAAATGTTACTGATTTTACAATGGAAATAAAACATCTAATAAAGGAAGATAAAATTTTTAGAATCCTTAAACCCCATAAAAAAAGTATTCTTCAAATATCAGTGAAAAAAATAAGGATGAGAAAAAATTATTAATAAGGAATACATATAGTGGAATCTATCATGATTTGGTACATAATCACTATGGATTGTTAAACAACTAAAAAAACATGCCATTAAATCAATAACTTGAGTACTAAATAAGGAATATTCAATATTAAAAGGTAAATAACGTAAAAAAGATAAATTTAATCAATAACATGATAATGAAATTAATCCATGGATAATATAAATGTGAAAATATAACTGGTAATAATATAACTGAATTCATAGAAAATGAAATTCTTAATATTTGGAATCATGATCTCATGCATCATGATACCTCTACCATGAAGAGATTTCACCAAGAAAGCTTATATAAATTGGTAAAAACCCATTTGGTTTGGCCAAATTATTTGTATCAAGACACCTACTGATGCATCAATAGGATATCGGAAAGTAGTCCCCACTCATCACTACATGTCTAAACTGTTCCTCATATATTCAATGACTGATTTAATTCATGGACAATGTTTTTTATCAATTAACATCTGTGATAAATAAATAAGATGAAACATACAGATACTCCCTAGTCAGACAAATAAATTTTATAATAAAAATAAAATATACAAATGGTATATAGTTTAGGTAATAATAATATCCATGATAAAAATAATACATACATTTAAATGAAAAATAATTTTAATAAAAAAAATTATTAGGAAGGAGAATTTTTCAATAGAATGTAATGATCACAATGTTCAATGAGAGATAATATAGATTTTTAGGAAAATTCAACTTTTCTAGAAGAATAATGTGAACATAAGTGAAATACTAAAATAATATTTCATAAAAATATTTTTATATTAATACAATTTAAAACATATAGAATATGATATATTTTTTAAAACAGTTACAGCGGCTGGGGAGTATGTTATCATTGTATACATTAAAAATCATTCTTTATTACTTTGTGTAAAGAAATTATAAATTGAACCTTTAAAAAAAGTATAAATATTACATTAATTTTATTTTTCAAAAAATATAATATGACTTAAAATTCACATAACAAACAATTTTATTAAATAAAAGAACTTTTGTAATGTTTTTGGAAAACATGAATGTGGGAGAATGATATAACCGAACAAAAGAGGAATAAGATTGAGTTTTATTTAACACATTACATTTGATTAAGTAAATAAAACTTAATAAAAAATAATCATTAAAAATTATATAACTTTGTCAAACACCTCAAAGGGTTATTATATACACCACTTAAAAAATAATAGGTGCGTAATTACAAATAATTCCTAATTGAGTTGAAATTGAGATGAAATACATTACCCCTCGATTAACTTTAGTTGAGTTCTCTGTAAACTATATTATAGTGGTTTGAACCATGTTATTATTTTATAATAGAACCATAGTTATATTTATAATATTATATTTGATCCTTTTATAACATATAATAGCCCATATAATAATAATCATTCATTATTACTATTATTTTTGATTTTAACTTCCATGTCTTCTGATGAAAGTTTTGACATGACGGTTCTAGTCCTAGAGAATAGGATTTAGATCCATCATATAAATAAATATAATATGGTTATTAATATCAATTTTATTCATCAGTAACATTTTTAGGAATCATTATTCACTGGTGAACATAGAAATTGAACTGCATCACTTTGTGGTGACGGTAAGTCATATGTATACACGAGAGATGAGAACATTTATTAATGGGTTAAGGGAAAGAATATGGACAATATTCTAATTTAAAACAATAAATATAATTTCCCAATAAAAATATTTAACCATTACTTCCATAATTATGACTATTAATTTTATTTTGTGATAGAAAACAATCTACATTAGTTCGTTAGGTGATAGTCTTCCATACACATGAGTGATGATTTGTTTTTGTTAATTTGATGGAGAAGGTGATGGATAAATATTATTAAATCAAAATAATAACATATAAGTATATGTAAGGAACTTTTTTTATTATATTTTATGTGTTAAGAAAGAATTTAGGCTAGATAAAGACAAGCTAGAAGTGGGAGATCAGTGAAGACAAATACCTTTTCTTAGAAAAACCTTCATTGAATATCTTGTTAATGAGGATAGGGTTGGTCATTTTAGAATATGCTCACTATATAATTTGTATAATAATTTTGGGGATGGAATTTGGTAGATTTCAATTGATCTATATGGCTTGAGAGTTCTGAATAAGTTAAGGGAGGAGGTACCTATTTATAATTGATGTGTGGGAAAACACATGGAGATTTTATAGAGTAAATTATAAAAACGTTTTTCACATGAGAAAGAATTATAAATGGAATATTATAGAACCTTAGATTATATATGGTCTAAATATTTCCCTAAAATGTTAATTATACAAATTTTTATGTCATTTAAACCAATATCTTCTCACATTTACCCGAAGTAAACCCTTTTTAACCTTAAACGCGGTAATTTATGTTTACTTTTTTTTATAAAATAAAATATAAAAAATTTAAGATGAAATTATTATATAATATTAATTATCATTATTCAAAATTTGGAATCCATATTAACAAATTTTATTCACGGAACTGAAAGAGATAAAATTAAAATTAAACCCAAAAATGCGATAAATAAATGTAGTTCCAAAGGAAAGGGTTTTCAAAAGAATAAACGTCTTTATACCAAAATTGAACTTATAAATGATTAAAATGACCTAAAATGGTTTAATTATATTATAATTAAAATAATTTGCCTTTCAAAACATTTTTAAAACAAATTTTTATTTTTTAATTCAAAACATAAAAATTCAATTTTTATTGTGAAATGTGAATCTTTCAATATTTAATGAAAAATTATTCATTTCAATTTTTTTAAAAATTATCATTTTGTTAATTTTAAATTGGCGTGTTCAAAAATAAGTTTATTTTTTTTAATTTAAAATTATACTATTGTTAAAAATTTATTTTAACATAAGTGTGAAAAACATGATGAAAACATTATTTATAAATAATAAAGTTTTTGAGAAAATCATTTCATCTACTTTCAAATGATTTATATTTTCATTTGGAAACAATTTATAACTAATAAATTTATTTTATATATTTTTAAACTATAAAAATTTAAAAATTTGGATAGCCTTATTCATACTCACCAATTTAATGGCTAGGATATAATGATAAACTATATTATGGTTAATTGAGAATCGATGATTCACGTACCTTTAAAAATATTAGAGATTATGTTTATTTAAAAAGAAATATATTTTAATGTCTTAGGGTTTTATAATAAAGAAAAATAAAAAATTTAGTTTATTTATAAAATACCATGGAAAATAAATATTAAGAATTTATAGAATAAAAAATAGTATCAGGTCCCATATTAAAAAATTGAACTAATTTATATCCAAAAAAATATTTATTCGGTAGTACATACTTTGTGGCATGAGTTACAAATGTTTTTTATCTTACATTATGTGAAATTAAAGTGAGTGTAATAAAATAAAAAATTAAATAAGCTCCTCTCAGATTCCTTGGACTTCATACCAAATAAATTACAATCTTGACTCATTCCAAGTTCAATTCAATCATTATTGGATTACCTAGAAATACTTATAAGCATTATAATTTTAATTAGCATCATCATCTCAAGTGAAATTGGATTTATTTCACATCCATGGGAAATGGTACCCCATATTTTTTTTAAATCAAGATTTAAATAATTCAAAGAATATATAGTATTTCTAAATTATCAAAGTGAAATAATTTTATCACATCAGTCACTCTTATAAAATTAGAATCATTGAATTTGAATATTATGAATACCCATTTTACCTTTATAAAATTAGGTGCTGAGACAAAATCTTAAACTATGTCCCAATAAATACTCTTATGAAACTGAAACATTTAGAATTACCATTTACTTAGCTTGAATAGACTCTTATGAATGCGAGTAATGAGAAAATATATTTATAGAGATCAAAATAAACCTTTTGTAGGTTGTAATGAATAAAACATGACTAATCATGACACTTATGTGAGTGATAGTGACTCTTATATGACTGAAATCTATAAAAATAAATACATACTTAATACAAACTTTTTGATATAAATTACAACTATATATAATCTTAATAACATTATATTATATTAATTTTAAATTTTCTAAAATTCCATAAATTAAACTTGAATTTGTTTCAATAAAACATATTTCCAATATAGATATGTTATATTGTGAAAATAATCTCCCAAATCCGAAACCATTAGTAAATTTTTCAAAATAAAATTTCAATTAACATTTCAATAAAAACAATTTTTTATAAAAACATATGTAGATTAAGAGAAATAATAATTGATAAATTTATCATTGAAAAAATCACATTATCAAAAAAAATATTAAAAGAATTTAATTTTCAATTGAAAATGATATATATTGTTTAATTTTCTATTTAAAAAAATTATAATAAAAAACAATAATTTAATTAAATATATGTGCTAAACATTAATCATTATAAAGCCACATAAAATTCCCCAACACACAATACATTTTTTATCCTCATGAAATCAGTTCAACATATTTTGTTATTACCAATTAATCCTAAAAAATAATGGACTATAATGCATATAATGAAGTTATTTTCAAAATTGTTCCCCCCATGGAATTAGTCATGTAAAAATAAATTATTTCCCTCTAAAAATGAATTGTTTTGGTAAAAAAATGGTTTCCAATATTGAAAAATTATATCAAATTTGAAAATTTTGAATGAAATTTCATTGACCACATTTTGAATTAAAATTTTATTCTAAGACTATATTTTCTCCATAGAGAAGACATACATAATGATAAATTGAATCCATAAATTAGAATAACAATATAATAAAATAGAAAATTATTTATAGGAGAGAGGGAATGTTAATTAAGAGTTCAACATAATTAAACTCATCCCACAATTTCAACAGACAAGACTCTACCTGGATTAGATGCTCATTTATCTGACCATTTCAATGAATGGTTTATCTATTTAACTCTAATTATGTGATTAATATTCAATTGAAAATATAAAAAATAATCTTAAAAATTTAATATGAACAATAATTTGCAATTCTTAAATGAAAATATGTTGTTTCATTATATCTATGGTGAAGTAAAAATTATTAACCACATCTATGTAATAAACCATAACTAATTTTAAAGAATAATTTGAAGCCACTAAATATAAAAATTACATAAAAAATCTATTATAAACAAAATTAAGGTAATTTTTATGTAAAAAAAAAAAAATAAAATTAAACACATCAATGACCACTACCCTACACTTAAAACCCATTAATTCACTTAATGTTTAGGATTATGGTGGAGGAAATAATTAAAATAATTTAAGATCAAACAAATTTTAAATTCAATAGTTTAAAAAACATGGAAGGGTTATAATAATGAATTTACTAGAAGTTCTCCATACACGACATTCAACATGAACCTCAAAACTTATAGAATGTTTTCTAGGAAGATAATATATAAAATTTTAACTGCATGTTTAACATTTTCAAGGTAAATATCATGCTTCGTGTTAATGTTCAAAGTGATTTAAAAATGTGAATAAGAAAAAGAATGGAATTAAATTATTATATTTCCAAAAATATGAAATCAATATTAGTAACTTATTTGGATTTTATCAAATATTTCATATAAAATCACATAGAATTTACTTTCATTTTTTCCATTCATTGAAATAGTTGTTGTAAATGTGTTAATACATGAGTTAGACAAATGTTTATATTGATTTTCAAAAATCTATATTTAATTTTGAATAACACCAATCAGTTAGAACATATATGTCAAATAAATTATAAAAAACTTACACTAGAGTGAACACACATGATATCAATTGATTATATTAATAATATTTAATTATATGAAAAATTAGTCTTATATTTCATTGATTATGGGATAAAAAGGATTCATATTTTACAAACATAGGAAGAAATAAATTAAATAAAATGAATTACCCACATTTTTCTTTCAAAATATGTAATGAATAATATAATTAAACCCAATAAATTTTAAGGATGTAACCTTGGTTCTCTAAAGTGAAATTTTTCTTGAAATACCATCTCACAAGGGGGAAGGAACTACATATTTATTCACATAAAAAAGAAAATAAAAAAAAATTATACATAAAAAAACCAATGAATTTTTATTTTTTGAGGGTGGTTTTTTCCCCTTAAGGTAAGTCATCATTTACATACAATTATTTTTTGAATATAAAAATAATGAAAACAATAAATAATAAATCCTAATAATAGAGACTTTAAAATAAGTAAAATATGTGTACTCTTGGGATAACTCTCTAAGTGGTGCTCTGTTTATACTATCTATAGATGGGAAATCTTAAAATTTTCCCTAACTTAATAGGGGATGTGTTTTGTTTATTAAAAAACATATTCACTTCATTAAAATGTGTTTCCATTCACACTGATTCATAATCTCAAAATTAAATTCTTATGAACTGATGTTGTCTTTGAAAATTTACATAGTTTCCACCACTATAAATTTGTTTCCATTTCAATTTATGTGGTCCAATATAGTTAGATACAAATGCTAAGAAGACTCAATGTCATTAAAAATTCCCAGGCCTTCATTAATAATAAATTTAACATTAACCATTTTAAAAATAAATTTATTATCATTTATTAAAATTAAATAAAATAGAGAAGTTAAACTATGCTGCTTGTCAAATTCTTCATTATCCTTACCAACCTTAGTTGTGGATTTATCTAAATCTTCTTTTAAAACTCCCACAATGTAATTATCAATAAAAATATAGAGTTAATAATGTTCCATTTTATGTGTATTTTTAATTTAGTCACGATTTTTAAGAATATTGAAAAAAATTTATAACCCATTGGGTGCTATACAAGGAGATGAATGATAAATATTATCCTCAACATATTGATAATAAAAAAATAAACCGTCTTCCAAAAGAAAAAATAGAGTTCTTTAGAGTATGTATAAGACAAGAGAAAGGTATAAAGACTCATCCCACCTCTCCTCTATGTAAACATATTTATATGTGGAATCCTCCGTTGAATGAGATATGATAATTTTAGTTGATTTTCTATGTTAAAACATGATATAATAATTAGAAAATTTATAAAAAAATAAAATCATCATAATGAGTATAAAAAAATGATTTTCCTAAACATGTATATATTATTTCATCTAACATTGAACTCTTTCTTAGTAAACATAAATATTATTATAAAATTGATCCTAAAAATAATTATTGGAATCCATTGGAAACTCATTTTTTTTAAAATGGTATCTCAACATCTTCCTCAAATTGTTATTCCATGTCTTCATAAAAAAATCATAATTAACATATTGTTGATAAGGTCATTCCATCCTTCTTTGTTCATATTTAATTTAATTGACCAATTGTTCAAATATTTTCAGAAATAAATCTCTACAAACCACTTCATTGTAAGTAGAAACTTCCCCATATTTTACTTTCATCCAACCATGATAAATTTTTTTATGTATTGAACTAAAAGTAATATAACAGTGATATTTTTTCCAAAATCATGAGAATCTATCTCTATTGACAGGTAAAATCAAAATAAAAATGAAGAATATTTAAGTTGAACTAAAATTCCAAGAAACATCACTAATTTTGACATCAACATTCCCTAATAATTGTTATACATTAAATTATTATCTCACTTGATATAGAAAAATATCTAACATTGGGGGTAATCACAACGAGTCTTTATTTTAATGAATCTTTAAAGCCATTTTTGGGGTTTTGTGTGTTTTTTGAAAATGAAATAATAATAAAACAATGGTAAAAACAACAAAATAGAATATAAATGATAGATAAAGGAATATAAGGGAAATATTTATTAAGAATCTAGACTTACCCTCAATTGTTCAAATTTTCTATTTATTATCCCATATATACTGATGGATTATAAAATTTACAGACTATCATACATATTGAGTTAACCAATTATTGAATATAAATCATTCATATATCCAAAACTAGTGAATATTCAGTCAAGGATTTTTCACAAAACATTATATATTATCCCAATAGTAATAAGAAACACTCAATGAAAAAACATTAATAAGGAAATTAAAAAAAACGATCCCATGGAGATAATCAAATAAAACACCCACACATGTAACAATCACTCACATAAAAAATGAATAAGGTTATGAATAGTTAGGGTAATAGTTCAAAACATATATATTTTGAGTAAACATGTCGTTAAATCTCTTAACTTCAATATCACTACTGGCTAAGAGTGAAGAAGGATTTGATGATCATTGGGTATTAAAATCTCAAGAAAGCATCATCTTTCACTTCCAAAAAATTGTTAGCGTGTGTCCCTCTATTACTGGTGGTTAAAAAACCATCAAAGATGAAAAATGTTATATGTTATTAACATAATAGTATTACATAATATATTCAACAATTAAAAAAATTGAATAAAATAATATACCAAATTTTTAAACATAACTAAATGATAACCGCAAAAATATATTACATATATTAAGATCTATCTAGATCAATTTACTAATTTTATTCTACTTAATATGAGTGAAATTTTAGTGATTGTAGATAAATCCATAATTGAACATGAACCTCCCACATGTTTCAAGATTAATATCCATGTAATCATAATTCGTACAAAATCATGGAAAAATTCAATCATCAGGGGCTTCTATAAAAATATTTTAAATCTATTCCGTGTATTCAACATCGTTGGCTTGAGTTTCATTTTATTTATTTCACAACTATGAGAAAAAAGGATCTAAATGTATTAAATTATGATTTAAATAATTTATAAAACAATTGTTATTCCAATTTTGTAAAGTCCTAAAATTATATCACAACAATTACTTTTATGAATTGGTCTTCATTGAATTTTACTATTAAATACATCCATTTTACCTTTAAAAAACCAAGGACCTATCCAAATTTAAATTCTATCTTCCGAAAATAAGTCTAAAGAAATGTATACTAGTATAATTGACTCTTAATCATCATGAAATTATAGTTATGAATGTGTGTACTTAGCTGATTTTTTTCCTACTACCCAAAATGACCCTTACAAAGGTGGACATGAATCTTACATCATTAATCATGACTCAAATGCAACTGATCATGAATCCTACATGGATGAGATCCAAAAATATGAATAAAAATATAATGAATTTTTTATAAGATCAAATAAATTCTAAACATAAGTTAACTTCACACTAGATAAAAAATAAATTTTAAAACTTCAATAAATGAGATGAACAGTTGTTTCCATAAAACATTTTTCAAAAATAATCTTGGAACATTAAGAAAATAAACTAGAAAAATTTAAAAAAATTAATTTTTTTTCCAAATTATTATTTTATTTATAATTTCACCAAATTTACTAATTTTTTGGAATATATAAAGAGATTAATGAAAACAAAAAATGATAAATTCAGAGCTAAAAAATAAATTTTTTAAAAAAATATTCAAAGAATAAAATTTTCAACTCAAAAGGATCATGATTCAATTATTTATTTTTTAAATAATTTATTGATACAAAAATAAATAAATTAAAAAATAGTTTAAAAAAACAAGTTTCAAAATAAAAGCACACTAGTTTTTAAAAATTTTATGACTATTTAATTGTCTATTTTTAATGAGAAGGGATTTTTTTTGAAAAAATAACATCACAAACTATATTTTTTACAGTATGGGTTGACTAAAAATGGTCATTGTTTACATTGAAATGATATTTTTTATATGATAACCATGACATGGATGAATAAAACCATGATGTGATTTCAAAAGTAGGTCATTTGATGGCTCTTCCCAATACCATGTTCCCAATGGAAAAACTATTTTATCACCCTTTTAACACCAAATTCTCCCTCCTATAAATTGAAAAATGTGAATGATCATCAATCAATAATCATTTTATCTAAAAAATATATTTGTATTATTTCATATTATAATTAGTAAACATTATATAAGTGGTGAATTAAAACTATGTGGAATTATAGAGATCAATTTAGACTTGTGGTAATGAATGAAAGATAAAGGATCTCAAAAATACTAGCACCAACTAATCTATATATTAATATTCTATGGAATGAATGATAAATTAATAGATAATGTGGATTTATAAAAATATATAATTGATCAATTATAAATGTGGAAAAGTATTATATTGATGATGTGGGATGTAAAAATGCATTTTTAGGATGAATAATTATGCATGAAGTTAAATAGAATTATTGGAATTTATTTTAAATATCATATTATAATACAATGAAATTAGTGGATAGATAGATTAAATATAATCCTTAAAGGTAATCTTATTAAATAGAATTCATCATCCAAGATTTATTTATTTCAGGGACATAGTTAAAAAATATAGAATGCTGAACAGATAATCAATGTAACAACCATAAATTTTTCTAAGTGAATTATGACTTGACATTCGCCATTAATCATGTGTTTTGGAAAAATGAATTGTGTGGTATGAGTTGGGGGGGGGGGGTTGTTGGTTTTTATGAGTTTTAGAGGCCTTTTTTCTGGTTCATGGTTTGATCATGTTTTTTCAAAACCATGGGGATCCTCCGGGAAACTGTGTGGCATGATGAAATAAAAACTATAGTGGAACACAATTTATCAAAATGTTACTCATCCCCTATGAAATTGTGTGACATACTCTAGTGTCCAAAATTAAGTTCAGCGCATAGTTTAAAATCTATATACATATACCCAAGGGTTTCCCTGTTGAGGTAGAGAGCCTCACACGATTGTCACACAATTTACCGAACTGTGTGAAAAAATAGTTTGAACATGTGTTAATGTTACAAAAAATAATATTTAATGAACCTTAAATATTTTTTTAATATTTCATCATCTTAGTTAATACCATATTTAATGTATAGACTTAATTGGACTTTCGGAAAAAATTCCATCTCTTCCAAGCATTAATTTGAAGGATACAAGGGTGTTGATGATCTTGAATTATGGTATTTGGTCTAAAATATCCATTTTTAGGTTTCGTATAGATCTAACTTTTTTTCCTTAATAATTATAAAATATTTGGTTTGTTTATATATATATATATATATATATATTATAATACAATCTAACGATGAATCATTGAATTGTTTCTAGAATGGTGAATGGTCTATAATTTCGATGACACCCCCATCAATCAATGTCAATTGTATAATCATTGGTGGATCATAAGGGGAATGTATATTTAAATCCTTTTTATTGGATTGATATATTCTTGAAAATAATTATATATCATTAAAGAGTTTTAACTGGTATCATTTCTAATAATTCTAGGTGTGAATTCTCTATCCAGTTAGTGCTCTAGCGTGTGTTGTGTTTTGTGCCTTAATGGTTTCAGAGTTCAATTTCAAGAAGTTATAGGTAGGCTGTTTCTTACCATTTGGGGGCCTCATTGATATATATTTTTATGTTTTAATTTAACTATAATATCTCATTTTACCATGATTTATAGTGATCACATGTGTTTGTAGCCTTTGAGACCCATATATGATGTTTTATTCCATGAGTAAGATTATGAACATTGCTTGCTCATATTTTGTTTTTCTCATATGTTGATATATGCTGCTAATTAATTATCATGATGATTTGATATGTTATGACTTTATATGATCTACCCTATTATGGGTAAATACCATACATTTGGAGGAATTTATTAGTACTTAGGAGAAGTGAACCATCATGATATGGTTATCACATAGATGGTGAGGGAACATGTCATGCAATCAGGACGATGATGGACCTGAACACAGGGTAGGGGCCTGAAATCTTTGAGTCAAGATTTATGAAAGTGGAATCAGGGTTAAAATAGAAAATTGGCCTTTTCCAAGCCATAAATAGAATCTTATGATACATTGGTGTCATACCAATGTCTAAGATGTGGTTTGATATTCTTGAGGCCTAACTCATGATAAAGCTGGGATGTGATGACCTTTTTTCCCATCCAATCTCAATGCCTTGTGAACACTGGGATGCATGTTCTGTAGCCTTATAGATAGCTCTGGATCACTTCTAAAATATATTATTATTATCCATCTATCATATATCTATTAAAGGTACCATTTTGTATCCCAGGGTCTCTGTTTGCACATTAATTTATGATATATTATTGTTTATTAATTCTTCATAATTTATTATTACCATGGAAGAAAATTGTTATAATTATAAACACTTGCTATGAATGTAGTGGTGGTGTAATTCCATGTTTTATTTCTCATGACCTTCTTTGGAATCCCAATGAATGTGAAGTATTCATGATTTGAGATCAATGTAAGGTGATAGTCCATGTAGAAGATAGATGAGCTTTAGATCATGAATCCTGTAGCTATACCGAGAGTATATCAATAGTATTCTATAGTGTTTATTTAATTATCTTCTTAAACCTTAATACTCTACATTATATTTCCACATTGGGTGCTATGTTTATTTATATGTATTACATGGGTGAAATATGCTTTAGAATAATGATACATTATCTTTTTCCCAAATAATCAATCTTATTTTATATTTTTTATTATTATGGTGTGTTTATATGATTACCTATTGTATAATCCTTCAACTGACGACATTCAAACCAACACTTCTAGTCAACAAAATATTTTACATGGGGTGGTGAACATGGGGTCTTATTCCATCTCCACATGGTGGGAATTTAGGAAAATATTGGCTGGGAATCAACAATAGTATTTGTTATTTGTTTCATTTCTTTTTTATTTATTATGTAAGGATATGGTAGAAAAGATATATTTTTTATGAAAAATGTATAGAGAATCTACTATGTTCCTGGATAGATCATGTGTAATAGAGCACGATGTTTCCATTGATGGGATTGATGTTATGGTTTAAGGGGATTTGGGTGTATTCATGTATAATGAGTAGGCAGATAGGATCAAATAACATATATATACCAATCATGTACCACATGGTATTTAATAATTTAATGCCCTGATTATTCTATCTATTTGAGATAAACCTATATTCTTTTTTGAGTAATAAATATGTATTCGTACTACTATAAAATATTTATACTGAAATAATTAGTTAAAATTGAACATGTTGTTATTCTTTTAATAGATCTGATGGTGACTAACATATAGTTATGGAGAACATTGAGTAGTACTAAGTGGGATATTCCATTTTGTTGTGGGTTGCCTCCTATGATAGGATTCTGATTGAAATCCATTAAGTATACCTTATAAATACAAACGAATTATTCCTAAACAAGTTATTATAGGGATTTTGAATATTCATTTGGAGTTTCAAACAAATGCATCCTCAGAGACACATAAATTCTCCCACTATAGAAGATAATCTAGTTCCATCTCAGGTAATGCAGAAGGATGTACCCAAGCAAGCTGCTGCACCCACTCTAGTGGTTCAGGAATAGAAATAACCCTATCCTGGAGTCATTTAGGTTACACCTACCCATGGTTGAGGTGTATAAAGAAACATGATTTATTATTCTCTAGCATCATATATCCCTCTAGGGTACCAGAGGTAATTAGGATACCAAAGTTTGGATAGAAATTATTGAGGGTATAATTGACTAGGTTCAGAAAATTGAGGAATAAATGGCCATTTTTATGATGTTTATGATTTAGTGAAATTATAGAAGGTGGTGGCGTATCATTTAACTGGATGTTAGATACAATGTTCTTACTCTAGAGGCCATCAATAACCATTTATTTAGAGAGTTCATTTCTGACATGATAAAGATTGATCATGCCCAAGATTTCATGGTGATTTAGTAGAGATATTTGAATGTAGCTGCATACTCTGCTCCTTTCACTGAGATACTTTATTTCCTTAATCCTTTCAAAAAATGAAGAAAAAGGGATAATATGTTTTATATTGGTTTTATCCTTATTTTGGATGGATGTTTATGAGTTTTATCTACTAACATACTGAGAGGTGCTATTAAAGGTAATAACTATTTATAAGGTACTAAATAATGATACAACATTTGGTATCCTTCCATCCATTAGTAATCAAGAGGGTTTAATTATTACTTCTATAGTGAGTGTATCTTCCAGTACTAGGAATATAAATATCAAGTAAATTTGGAGATTTTGTTTTAAGAAGGTTGAGTTGTGTATGTATTTTTAATCCCCCATAGGAGGAGCATCATACTAATTTAACTGTGGGATGTTTTGTTATTATCACAGGTCCTACCCAACATCTCAAGGTAAGTATCAGATGTGTATAAATCTATGGAATCACCAGAATTTTTACTCAATATATTTGAGTTCTTATTACTAAAAGGTGAATGAAATAACAGATCTATGACTAGTGATCTAGTCGTGGTCCTCAATAGCAGGTTTATAATCCTAAGAAGACATTGACTCAGGTGAGTCGTTGTTGAGGCTCCTTTTTGTCACATTGTCTAAAATAATGGAAAGGGAAATGACTTAGAAAAAATTGATTCATCCTTTGAAGAAAACATAAAAAATTGACAAAGGCACAAAAAAGGCTTCAAATGCACAAGGGTCGCGCATGTTCCATCACTGTCGAGCATGTATACTTGCGTGCCACCTAATGGTTGCGCAAGTGACTTGAGTGCCCTTAAGAATAACTGCATGGGGTCTTCTCTAGCCTATAAATACACTTTGTGGGCCCCCCATTTGAAGAGTAATTTTTTCAGAATTCACAGATAGAGCTCTGAACACCCAAGTCTCTTTTCAGGTCTTCCAAACTCTTCTAAGGTAATTCTTTACCTAGAATGGAAGGTATAAATAGGAGGAGTAAGGTATAAGTGTTAGAATTCACTAACACTTATGCGCCTAAGTGTTTTATCCTTAAGGGAAATGAACACACTTGCGTGCTGCACTATTTATTCATCAGAACATGCACTCCGTATTTTGGAAATCCTCTAGGGATAATACCAAGGTTTTGAGCCAAGTCAAGCCCAAGTATTACCCTAAGGTCTGAAAAGCGCACAAGTGCCCATATGCCACGCAGTTATACCTGTGCGACCAAGACATGCGCGCCCACGCAGTTCCTGCGCGCCCCTACCTTTTTGGGTGCCTTTCTTGCCCATTTCACCCCTCTTATGTCATTCCACCTCTCCTATTCAAGATTCAGTCTTCAAGACAATCTTCAAATCCATTTATGGCATGATTTATTGATTTGTCTTCCTTATCTCAAAGGAACTCCAGGGAACATCTCTCAAAATCTAGTGATTTATAGATCTTTATGTCACTAATGATTGAGACTTCATTCATTCAACCTCATCCTTTAAGATGATAGAATCCTTAACTTGGGCCTCCTTTACAGGAATAAGCCCTAGTCATAAATCTCAAATATGGGATTCCTTTTCAGGAGTAAGCCCCAATCTCAAATATGGGAATCCTTTTCAGGAGTAAACCCCAATCTCAAATAAGGGCTTCCTTTTCATGAGTAATCCCCAATCTCAAATACGGGATTCATTTTCATGAGTAATACCCAATATCAAATACGGTCTTCCTTTTCATGAGTAATCCGCAGTCCAAATTCCCAATAATATGGGCATCCTCCTTAGGAGTAAGCCCCAAGTCCTCTTTTTACCTGGGCCTCCTTTTCTGAAGTAAGCCCCAGTCTCAAATATGGGCATCCTTTTTAAGAGTAATCCCCAAGTCCCATAATTTTTCAAGTCCCTTAAACTGGGCCTCCTTTTCAGGAGTAAGCCCTAGTCTTAATTTCTCTTAACCAGTTCTAATTTAGTTTTTATTTGAGGTTTCTTTCTCAGGAGTTAAACCCAATCATAAGTCCCCTCCTAACTTGGACATCATCATCAAGAGTTAGTATCAAGATTAGTGTATCCAAATCTCCATAAAGTACATATACCATTATGGACCCTATTCCTAGATTTCATCCCTGAAGTAAATCTTAATCCTCATCTATTTTGGGCAGTCATAAACACATAATCCCCACATCATTGCATCTTTCGTGGCACAATTGGCTGGTTTCACCAATACCTCTTGTTTCTCACACTGAGCATGACTCACATGAGCATAGAGTGTAAAAGTAATCATGACTATTTTTTGAGCCATCAATCATGAATAAGCATCATAATCCCTTATTCGAACTACGTGGGTTCTGATTCCTTTTCCGAAACAAAGGATATGTAGGTAGCTCATCAACAGGTGCGATCCAAATTCTGAAATAACCCATGTCCTCATGAATGACAATAAACATCATGTTCCCCATTGAGTGGATTTAAAACCAGGATGGTTGTCATAATGACCAAGATACATTTATGTATTTTTAGGATACCATCAACTAAGAAACTCTAACAAATACAGATGATTCTTCATCGATGAAGAACCTCGAATACATATAAAAGATTCAATGAATTTCTTACATATCAATCATTGATTGTCAGACTAAAGGAAAGCTCATTTTATACTTGGTAATGTAATAAGGATTCACGAACATAACTTAAATCTATAAAAGGAGTCCTAGAGTAGACAATAATTCCCCTAAAAAAGGTGTGATGAGTCTGACCTCCCATCCTCTCGACCAATGAAAATTATTAAGCCTCATCTGTTCACAACTAATGAGCACCTACCTTTGGAAAGTAGGTACAACTGGATATGAAATCATTGGATGTTTCCAGTTCTACGAAAAAAAACCATTATAAACCGATTGGAATGTTTTAACCTTCAACCAACGAGGACATCCTCGATTCCAGAGGGAAACAAAAAATGGTGAACCCGACGTGAATCCATAACCAAGTTTAAATAATGGTTTGCTTATTTGTTAGACCCATATTTAAAACTCAATGAGAGGTCCAACAAATCAATTGTTGACATATGTACTCATACAATAGATGCAGTGGTTAAATTTATCTTGATTATGTCTGTTACATCAAACAGAAACTCTTTTTCAAGATTTTCTGCATTCTATGAAATGGTTGCTCTCAAGTTCACAACTATGAATACCACTGCTATGTATACCATTGCTGGAAATGCCACTACTGCTACTCCTACTAGATTGTCATCCTCTCTGAGGATGACATCACCTACTCAGTGTCTTCAACGCTGGGTATCAAATGAGATGGTTAAAGAGTACCATCAACATGGTACCATTCCAACTCTGGAGGCTACTAGACAAGCCCTCCAAGTGAACAATTCACCCTGGTCGTCTAGAAAATGATGACCAATGATCATGAAAAAGGCGGTGCTAACTACGGTCTCCAACCGTTTCGGGTCGTTATCCCCGGAACACAATCACCATTCACTCCCATATTCTGTGAAGGTGAATGAGCAGGTCCCTCCAGGCCTTAATTCAAAGAAGCAGGAGTCCTTTATGAGGGCTCCAATAAACAATCACCACCAGACTCATGCGGCAGTATGCCCTCAACATGATGAGGGTACTGACTCCAGGCGTTTGGCTCAGGTTCCTCGAACCCGAGCAGGCAAGACAAACCGCCAGAGGCAGAATCCGATCAACAGTGAGCAGGTTCTCATCTCTGCCATCTACAGAGAAGTCCACCATCCTAACTTGGTGGAAAGCAACGAGCGGGCACATACACCTGCCTATTTTAATTCTTCTATCCAGCAGACTCGTATGGAAGCATCACATCAATCCCGCCCAGAAATTCCCGCGGAGTACTATAGGCAGGAACATACACATGTTTATACATCATCAGCTAGTCAGCAGGCTCGTCTGACAACATATGATAGAGCTCGTCAACCATGTTCAGCAAAGTACAATAAACAGGCACATTCACCTGCTAGTATTAATCAAGCCCACCAATAGTATCACTTGTTAGCACACGGAGAAGTTAGTCAGAATTCTCTGGTGTCAAACAAGAGGCAGACTCAACTTTCTACCCCCACACTTGAGTACTGTCAGGATTCACTAACAGGAAAAGGAGGACTGGAGTAGGCACACACACCTACTCCAAGCATGGAATGGATGTATATACCTTGTTTCGGTAGTTGAAGTTACCAAACATATTTTATCAATGGTGAAAGAGCAGAAGAAAATCCCTACTCATATTCTGGATGCTTTCCAGGATATTATAACAGCTTCACCAGCTTCTCAGGGAAATACACATAAATATATCCATACAAGTGGAGTGACACATCAACAGTTCTCTCCAGAACAGACACACACATCTTTTACAGTGCAAGAGGGTTGTGGGGAATACTCCGCTATATCATATGGACAACCAATTCAGGAACATACACCTGATTTGAGTGGATATCATCAGCCTAACCTGGCCATATATCCTGATCAGGCACATACACCTGCTCAGAGCAGCCACTTTCGCCATGAAGTGGTTTCCATGGTGAGTAACAAGGCGTCTAAGAAGAAGACCCGCCCAACAAAGTCAAAAGATCAAGATCCAATCTGTAACAAGGCCTTTCTCGATGCTGGGGTTCATGAAGCCCTCAGACAGTTATCTTTTGGAATTCAAGATTCTACTCCCTCATTTCCCAATAGTGGGAACATTAATTCTGAAGGTCTTCAACAGAAACTTCCACATGAAGGCTTGCTTCATGACAATTCGGTCGATCTTGAAGATTCATCTTCATATGAGAGCCACAAGAACCCTCTGTGTGGTCAGAAGTCCAAGGATAAAGAGATTTAATCTGTTGTTGTAACCCACCATGGTGGTCCTCCCCATGATGATGAATTTCGCTGCGAAATTCCTCTCCGTAGTAGTGATGCACATTGCCCGAAAAATGATCTAGTGAACAATGTAGTTCCAAGAAAGCCCTCTTATCTTGAGGCACATGAAAATGCAAAACCAGTCATGTCTGATGCTTCATTGCTAGTAGGTGAAAAAATTTCTCAATCAGAAGATATCCCAGGGTGTAGGTCATTCTCCAAACCACCCCTAAGTCATGCATCTTCTAGTTTGATCAGTGATTTATCTACCAATCTTGTTGAATCCGATGAAGCAATAAGGAAGCACAGTCTCTGGTCAAATCAAGTAGAATAATCTTTAATGAATGATAAAGAGAAAATGCTGAACATGAGAACGCAACTGGCTAAGGGTGAAGTGCCAGTCATGTTTTGGCCTCTGGCTGCCTCTTAGTATGACAATCCAGAGATGTTGACGGAAGATGAGATTCATGATATTCATCTCAACATATGGAAAACCCTTTGTCAGCTGAAAAATAAAGTATTATATTATAATGAATATGAAAATCATCTTATGATAATAGAAGGGTTACAACGTCAGATTGATTTGGCATCTCTATCAGTCTCTTGATATCCAAAGGCTGAAATGCAGCAGAGAGCCCTTCAGCGTTCATGCCTTAGTTCACTAAGAAGATTGCACTAGTTAATTTCCAATGCCCCATCTGGTATTCATGTCAAAGGATGGGGTGTTCATAGAGCACTATATTTCATGGTGCTCTCTAGTCACCAAGCCCACAGAAAATGGTCTCATGCAATGTTATTTCCCATGGCTGGCCACAGTCAATGGGCTTTGTTTGTAATAAATAGCTTGCCCAAGAACATGCCTCATTTAGTTCCTCTCAAAATCAAGAATACAGAGAAAAATTTGTTGAATTACTCTTGTATCAAGAAAACGAGAATATTGAACATGCCTCTCGTGTGTAGCAAGCACATCATCAAGTGAGAAAAGTGTCAGAATGCATCCAATGGTCTTTTGAGCCGGGTAATAAAACTGGATAAAATTTGATGCATCCAGCTAATTTCTGGACTAAGGTCCGCAAGATCAGGAGAGATTTTAAGAAAGTCTGAAACATGGCATATCAAGATCCACCCCAGCTTTCCAGACAGGGGACTCTTTTAAACCAACCCTCGGAATCAACAAATAAGATTCGAGGAGTTGAGCAAAGACAGCAGGAACAACCCCAGTCCACCAGACTGGGGGCTTTTCCAAATCATCAATCCCCTCCTTAGAGAAAGTGGGTCTTTTCTCTATTGGGGATGAATCCTCAAGAGGAACGAAGAGCCAAATTATCAGGAGATTCTCTCTAAATTACGGTTCTTCAAAAAGTTCCTGAGGGATTGAGTCAACAAAAGGCAATGTCTCATCAAAGACATGGACAATGACAATATCATATAAATGGGGATAGAAGGGATGTGATGCATTATTCATAAATCAATGTCATTAATGTCGTTGTTTCTGATCCACTAGATGAGGCTCACTCAGGGGGATCAGATGAAGATTTTCCTGCTCAGGAAGTTGTACGCACAGACACAAATGAAGAAGGTGTGCGTACATGAAATCAAAGGTTTACCTATAATCTAGGTGTTCTTTCAAATAACCCACTTCCCCCTCTCCGAAAGTGATCAAACAAGGGGAAGGGAATGAATCAGGTTACATATCCTTCCTCTGAGGAAGGCCAATCGCTCTCACTAGAGCAAAGATTTGTGCAACAGGATGAAGAAATGAAGGAATTTAGGAGGATGAATGCAGAAATACTTCAGGGTAGTCTTACTCCTAAGAATGTTGGAGTCAGTTAGCCAAGGGAGTTTGTTGCAACTACTTAGATGGATCAAGAATATCCTCCTTTATCAGTACACCCTCACAGGTCTAATCCTACGGGTCAAGTGCAACAACAATTGGCAGTGCTGCCATCAGCTACAGTACCAGCTGCCACATCTATCCAAGATCTAGTCATGGCACCTGTTCAGTTCCAAGCTCAACCGAATTTTTCTCAAAAGTTAATAACTACCATTGAGTCATTAACATCTCGGTTAGAGACAATGGAAGGGAAGCATGCGCAGGTTCAACTGAAAAAGAAAGCTTACCTTGAATGGGTAGATTCAATCTCTCCCCCATCAAATTTTGGGAACCCTGTATTCCCTATTTTCAATGGATCAGGTGACCTTGAATAGCATTTGACGCATTACGTGTCTTTTTGCAATCGTATGATGGGAAATCTGGAGCATCAAGAATCAGTCAAACTCAGTTGATTCGTGAGAACCATACAAGGACAAGCCTTTGTCTGGTACACAAGCTTGAAATCCCAATCAATTATCATATGAGAAGATCTCTGTCAATGATTTCTTCTTTAATTCAGCACAAATTTTCCAAAGAAAACATTTTTCGATCTAACAAACTGTAAGAAAATGGAGAATGAAAGAGTCTCTGATTTCTTTGCTCACTGGAAGGTATTAACATATTCCATGAGCTTATAACTCCCTCAAGAGAAACTGTTGCAAATCTATGTGGCAAATATGCGTGATGAATTATGCACACCATTGATCCGAGTGAAATACACAGGAGGGTTTCGAGACCTTACTTCAATCACTCAACAAATTGAAGATTCCCTTATATAGACTAAGGCTAAATCTTGTGTAATTCCATCAGCTCCGGGAAGGAGAATGTGTAAAGCAGAAACTGCTACAGTTATGCTTAAACAAGCACATGTACCTACTTCTACATCAAAACCTTAATATTTTCGAAGGTCTCCACCTCCTGACCACCAACAACAAAGGCCGTTTTGTCAAGACATCAAAGAAGAAAACAATTTGATGATCTGAAGAGAAAAACATACTCTTTTCGAAATGAACAAGTTCCTGGTTACTTCATTTCGACCCTAGAGAATAATTTGGTTCAGCCGCCAAAGCCCAAGAGGCCAAACAAGGAAGAAGTTGAAGACCATCCCAATTATTTCCCCTTTCATCAAATGTTGGGTCATCCTATACCGGAGTGTTTTGTCTTCAAATACCTCCTGCAAAAGTTGGTCAAATCGGGACAAGTCAAATTGAAAGGCTCTTCAGCCCACGTAGCATGTGTCACTACTACAGTTCCAGAGGAGGAAGGTGAGTGGAAAGAAGTCAAAAGCAAAAATGCACAAAAATATGATGATTGGATGATAAGAAAGTCGATCAACCGAACTAATGATATTTTGAAAATTCAATTGAAGAAACCAATTGTACCTTCTACCATGAATACCGCAGTAAAACCCTCTTCATCAGAGGGAAAATACTCAAAGAAATGGCATTATTGAAAGAACGAAAAAGAATCAGAAGAATATGAGTATGTGTCAAAACCTATGTTGACTTTGACTCTGGCAGACTTCATGCCATCTACTTCAAATCAACGAGAACCTCCCCACCGAACATCACAACCTAAATTTGCGAGTCAGGAAGAATCCTCATTGGACGAAGAGTTGATTTTCAGTTATGTTAATATGATTCAATTAACAGATCCATATGCTAGTCATAGTTTCGATTTCGATGAGCCTGAATTCCTTGTTTCAAATAGAGGAATCAGAGGATGTTCCAGAGGCTCAGGATACATGGGAAGATGTGGATCTTTCAGAAGGAACTATTCCAATTCTACCCCTACTAGAACTATGTACGCAGTAGAAACTCGTGGTAGATCCCTTCAACGAGCTCAGCAAGAACAAGCAAGTTCTTCCACCAATAGAAAATTCAGTCCTAGAATAGTTATTTTGGAAGACCGATTGAAGGTTCTATCTTCTTCTTCTCAGCATGTAAATAGACATAATTGGTCTAATCTTCCAAATCCATGAGTATTACCAACTCCTATCCCGGTACAAGATGAATCAAATTCCAAATCATCAACTTCAAAGTTACCTATTAAACCACATGTTCCTGTTGGGAAACGTAGACCTATGGATCAAAAGTATGATGTATTAAAACACTTGGATCATGTGGCAGCCAAGCTATCAATTTTGGATTCTTTGAATCTATCAAAAGATCTTCGAGAGGCACTCATCGAGGCTTTGTCACGTCCTCAGGAGTTTGAAACTGAAATTCCTGCAGTTGAAGTCTATCACATAGAGAATAATCTTGTAGAATTCCATACAATAATATCTTTTACTAATGAAGAAGATGATGATGTTGTTCATGGGAATATTAGACCTTTGTACTTATCTGGAAGGTAAATGGCGTAGACGCCTGAATAGCTTTCATTGATAATGGACCAGGAGTCAACCTCATGCCCATTTTTACACTTTGTCGATTGGGCGTTACAGAATCTAATTTATCTCCAACTACCGTGATGTTACAGGGATATGATAAAAATGAATAAGAACCACTGAGCAAAGTTACACTCAGAACTCAGTTTGGAGATCTTGTATCCAATTCACATTTCATGGTTGTTGATCAAGACTCAGCCTTCAACATCCTTCTTGGAAGACCCTGGCTACATCAATATGCAGCTATCCCTTCATCAAACAATAAATGTCTCAAATATTGTTTTGATGGTCACGTTGCGACATTGTATGGTGATAAGGCCTCGTTCAAGACATATGATTCTCAATACATTGAGGTGGAATTCTATCACATAAAGGGAATGGAGAAATCCAAAACAAACAAGATTGCCAAAATTAATTCTCCATATGGTATGGAAAAGATTCCAGTAAATCCATTTGCACATGTGAGTACATATTAGGTGTTTCCTATCAGTCAAATTGATAGGATAGACCCAAATCAAAATATTCTTAGGGAATGATCCATAATGTCAATTACGGAAATCAATCCAGACAACATGGGAGAAATTGGTGATTCTCTAAGCAGTGATGAAATCCCAAATGGCGACGTCTTCATTTCATCTACTGAAATACAAAAAATCTATATTTCGCTAATTAGGTCAGAAGAAGTTATAGCAACATCATAGCTGAGCAATGATGTCAATTCTCAATCCACAATCTCTTCTTTATTACCCAAAGAAGACCCTTCATCATCAATCAGGTTGGAAATGTAAGGTTCTTCTTCATGATGTGAAAATTTGGACATCTCTTCTGATCATGAAAATTATACTTTATCATCTACTATGAAATTAGAAATAGAACATATAACACATGATGAATAAGAAGAGGAAGATCTCAGAGATGCTCCTCCAGTATTTTAAGAGGGTATCTCTACCACCGTGGATGAACTCAGAGAAATAAATCTGGGTACAAAAGAAGATCCACACCCCACTTTAATCATTGCAGCCATGAATCATGAAGAGCAAGAGATTCATATTTCATTTCTAAAGAAAAAAGAGATATATTTTCTTGGAACTATACAGAAATTCCTGAGATTGATCCTGATGTTGCTACTCATTATTTGGGTTTACCAAAAGAAAATCGAGGATTTAAGCAAGCAGCGAGAAGAACACACCCAACTTATGCTTCCAAAAATAAAGCTGAAGTGGATAAGCTTATCAAAGCTAACTTCATCAGAGAAGTTCAATATCCCAAGTGGATGGATAATATTGTCCATGTAAAGAAGAAGAACAGAAAAATTAGAGTTTGCATCGATTTTAGAGATCCGAATCGGCATTGTCCTAAGGAAGATTTCCCAGTTCCGATTACTGAACTTTTAATTGATGCAACAACTAGCTATGAAGCACTTTGCTTCATGGATGGATATTTCGGATATAATAAAATCTAAATGGACCCATAATATGAGGAATCCACAGCCTTCAGAGCCCCTCAGGGTGTGTTTTTCTACCGAGTAAAGCCCTTTAGATTAAAGAATGTGGGCGCTACATATCAGTGTGCTATGCATCGTATCTTCAAACCCTTTCTAGGGAAGTTTTTGGAATGCTATGTAGACAATTTGGTGGTTAAATCCAAACAATGTTCTAATCACATCGCTGATTTGGAAGTCATATTCCGCATGCTTTGACAACATAATTTGAAGATGAACCCCTCAATGTGTGCTTTTGGGGTAACCTCAAGAAAATTTCTAGGCTTTGTTGTGTGCCATAGTGGTATTGAAGTCGATCCTGAGAATAAAATTTCATTCCATGGTATGTGACCTCCTCAAAATTTGAAAGAATTAAGAGGAATTCAAGGACACTTAGCCTATATTCGGCGTTTCATCACCAATTTGGCTGAGAAAAGTTTACCCCTCACCAAATTGATGATGAAGGGATTCACTTATTAGCGAACTGAAGAATGTTAAGAAGCATTCGATATTCTCAAGAAATACCCCTTGATTCCACCAATTCTCATGCCACCTGTTGAAGGAATACCACTTATCCTCTACGTGATAGCTCTACAGAAATCATTGGGTGCCTTTCTTGCTCAGAAGAATGATTCTGGGAAGGAAAATACCCTCTACTACCTTAGTCGGACTATGCATGAAGCAGAAACCAGGTATTCAAGTATTGAGATGTTCTACCTAGCATTAATATTTGCAGTTCAGAATTTGAGACACTACCTGCAACATCACGAGGTCTAACTGGTATCTCGAAATAACCCACCCAAATTAATCCTTAGTCGTCCAATACTTACAGAACGTCTGGCAAGGTGGGCAGTTATTTTGCCACAATTTGATATTCAGTATGTTTCTCAAAAGGCAATAAAGGGCCAAGCTTTGGCTAATTATTTGTTTGAACACCCTTCAGTGGATGACACATCTTTAGATATTGAACTCCATGATGAGGAAATATTCTCAATTAAAGAAAGTCCTCAGGCATGGGAAATGTATTTTGATGGTGCTTCCAGAAGTCCAACAGGGAGAAAAATGGAAAATCCTAAATTCAACAAAGATGGCTTAGGAATTCTGCTCATTTCTCCAGAAAAGGCAGTGTTAACTTATTCCTTCATATTGTGGAATAGTGGTACCAATAATGAAGCAGAATACCACGCTCTCATCGGAGGCTTGGAATTGGCACTTCAAACACAAGTGAATCACTTTAAGGTGAAAGGTGATTCAGACCTGATAATCAAACAAGTCAATGGGGATTATGCCATCATAAAAAAAACTAATCCCTTTGTATGATTATGTCAAAGAGTTAATGGAGGAATTCCCTTCGGAACTGACATTTTCTTATGTCCCACGATCACAAAATGCTCAAGCTGATGCACTGGCTAATATAGCCACAGCTCTGGAAGATCCAAATCGTCATGAGACTACCATCATTATTTCCCACCGTCATGAAATTTCACCTTATGTTCGAATCAGAACAAAGGAAATTAATTAAATTATTCCCATTCCTGAACTGTATGGTCATATTATAGGATAGATGTCACCTATTAGGGAATGCCTTCAAAATGGAACACTTCCACCTGATAGAGCCGAGAAAGAACAAATCCGGCGACATGTGGTCAATTTTACTCTTTATGATAGCCCAGATCACCTAGAGAAAATTCTCTACAAATGTGGTTTTTATGGAGTTCTCTTCAGATGCATTGATGGTGAAGAGACAATGGCTGTCATGAAAGAAGTGCATGCAGGAGTCTGTGGTGCCCACCAGTCTGGACATAGACTTTCTGATCAGATTCAAAGTATTGGATACTTTTGGACTTCAATGATACTAGATTGTGTTGATTTCACATAGAAGTGTCATTAAGTCCAAGTACATGTCATCCCCATTCATCAACCTTCAGAGTTGCTTCATACAGCTAAATACTCGTGGTCATTTTTCACATGGCGAATGGATGTGGTGGGACCTTACCCTTCAGTTGTGGCCAAGCAGCTTAACATCAAATCCAACCATTCATATCGGTATCATGCAGCGTCCTATGGCCAGATAGAAGATTTCAACAATCCTCTATCAAATATACTACAAAAGATGGTGGATAAAGATAAGAAATCATGGCCTAATAAACTCTTTCATGCTTTATGGGCTTATCGGACTACCACCCGCACTACAACTCTATCAACTCCATATTCATTGGTATATGGAACAGAAGTAGTCTTGTCATTTGAATTTCAACTACCCTCACTCAGAGTTTCCATTTGTGAACAATCATCTATAGATGAACACTCTCAAAATCAAGTGAATGAATTGGAACAGTTAGATGAGAAAATATTGTGCACTTTGCACCACGTGAAAGTCTATCAGAATCGAATAACACAACCTTTTAGCAAAAACGTTCGTCTTCGTTCATTCACTCAGGGAGAATTGGTATTAGTTATCAGAACTCTAATGATAACATGAAAGAAACCTCCCAATCTTGAGCCAAAATGGGAAGGACCTTACTCAATACGTAGGGTCTACTCTAATGGAGCTTATTCATTAATCTCAATGATTGGATAACTCATCACTACTCCATCCAATGCAAGATTTTTGAAGAAGTATTTTGTATAAACACAAAATATATCATCCATGGTCCGGTATGACCTTAAACTGCACCACCGTCCAGCAAGACGTTAAACTGCATAACCAACAGTCCATCCATATGACCCTAAACTATTTGCACATACGTCCAACATGACGTTAAACTGTGTCTCATTCATCATCCTTACAATATGACGTTAAACTATATAGCAACAATCCATACATCTGACCTTAAACTATTTGTATTCATTTCATATCACATGATGTTAAACTGTGACGTCCTAAATACATGACGCTAAACTGTACAGACGTCCCTTACATCCAGCATGACGTTAAACTGCACCATCCATGGTCCATAAATATGACCTTAAACTATTTGTACTTTCATCCAACATGATGCTAAACTGTGATAAATTTCCCTAATTCATCCAACATGATGTTAAACTGTGTCCCCCATCATTGTCCTTTCTATATGATGTTAAACTATATATAAGTCCCTTTTCTTTCATCCAACACGACGTTAAACTACATAACCAACAGTCCATGCATACGACCTTAAACTATTGGCACTTTCGTCCAAAATGATGCCAAACTGTATCGTCCCTTTCTCATCCAACATGACGTTAAACTGCGTCATCCATGGTCCATACATATGGCCTTAAACTATTAGCACTTACGTCCAGCATGACGTTAAACTACATCATCCATGGTCCATACATATGACCTTAATCTATTTGTACATTCGTCCAACATGACGCTAAACTGTGATAAAGTTCCCTAATTCGTCCAACATGACGTTAAACTATGTCACCCTTCATCGTCCTTGCTATATGACGTTAAACTATATAGAAGTTCCTTTCTTTCGTCCAACATGATGTTAAACTGCATAACCCACAGTCCATGCATACGACCTTAAACTATTGGCACTTACGTCCAACATGACGCTAAAATGTATCATCCTTTTTTTGTCCAACATGATGTTAAACTGTGAAAAAGTCCCTAATACATCCAACAGTATGTTAAAAGGTGTAATCTTATTTCCTCACAGCATGGAATTAAATGGAACAGTCCCCCTTTTGTACAACATGATGTTTAACTATATTGTTCCCATCGCCCTAACTACATGACACAAAACTGTACTGAAAGTCCTTTATACATCTTACATGACATTAAACTATGCATCGTTAAGGTTTTTATTACATCTTGTTTCTCACAACGAGTATGAATCTCATAAGCATAGAGAAAAAATCAACCATAAAACTCTCTCTGGGCTACTAACCATGTGTAAGTCCCATCAACATCATTTTTTAGGTCATTGTCCCCAAGAACAACGTGATCATTAATTCATTCTTTAATTAAACTACGCGGACATTGATCCTTGCCTTCCAGGCTGGGTACGTAGGCAACCTCCCAAGGTTCATGCCCAAAATCAATCACTTCACATCGGTTCACCTCCATCTCATATGATGTTGATTCATGAAACCGCCCCTAGAATCAATATCGTTACATTGGTTCACTTTCGCCCTTGCTATACGAAGTTAAACTATACAACACTTTTGTCTAGTATGAAAATAAACTATAACATTCTATGATACCCCCACCTGAGATGAAATCATTATTTACATTTATTTTAAATCACTTTACATTCCAAAGACTACGTGCATACATGGAAATGCCCAAACCTTTTATCTTGGGTTAAACCATCATTGCACTAATGTCCCTTTTCACCCTTCACATGTACGAACCAAATGTGTAGTGAGGGTAGTTCTAGAACTATGTGGGATTGATTCCCATCCTTATGGGATACGTAGGAACGTTCGAGTGTCCCTCGAATCCAGCCCCAAGTCTTTTGGGGCTAAACCCAAATTCTACTTTCAGTCCCTTGGCTGAAAAGTCCCCATGAAAACACACACAGTGTATTTCTTATAATGGTCCAAGATCTATGACCCTAAACTAAGATCTCTAATCCTTTTTTCCCATACACTTTAAACTGTAGTTCAAGAACTACTTGTTGCTTGATTCCCATCCATATGGGATACATAGTGAACTCCAACATTTCCATTCAGGACCCAGCCACAACATGATTATGATTAGCATTGATCTGTGTATATCTGTATACATTGGACAATACCCATCTTTATGTTTCATAATCCTAACCTTAAATATTTTTAGGACTTCATAACACTTTTCTTAACTTCTAGTCACAAATTTGTTTGAAATGTTGAGAGTTCTTTTACCTGATCATGCAGCATGTGCCCTTAGGCGGCCTTGCATAAACAATCTACATAACGGACCTGTTAGCCAAAAGATGATATTATTTGACTATGCATCCAATGCCCTTAGGTCGACCTGCATAATTCAACCCCTTAACGGGTTTGTTAAATACTGGTAACTTCATTATTGGGAAGAAAACATCTTTTGTTCTTATTTTTCTTAATGACAATGCGTAGGGATCCGGAAAAATAGCCATCCTTAACATACTTGTCCCATATCCTTTCTCATGATCTGAACGTATTCAAGTCTATGGTTTATATTCTCCTTCCCTACATTTGGGTCAGGCCTTCGTAGGAGTAATATTCATCCAATTCTTTGATAATCTTGTTTGGAAATATCTTATCCATATTCAAGTACCTCTTTCCATATAGCAAACTCAATACATTGGGAATTTTGAATCTTCATAATCTTTCATTGGATTTTTAGAAATAGGAAAGTAAATTTTTGAGAGTTCTTTTGCCTGACTATGCAGCACATGCCCATAGGCGGCCTTGAATAAACATTCTACATAACAGACTTGTTAGCTAAAAGATGCTATTTATTTGACTATGCAGCCAATTCCCTTAGGTGGACCTGCATAATTCAACCCCCTAACATGTTTGTTAAATAATGGTAACTTCATTCTTGGAAACTACTTCTTCTGATGCCTTTTAGCTAATTTTCATATCATTCCTCAGATTCAAATATTCTTAAGCCATAGTTTACATATTTTCCCTCATACATGAGTATGGTAATATTTGTTCAGATAAATTATCAAAGAATTGAGTCAATTCTAATTCATTTGGGAAAATCTATTTTCGACCTTAAACATTATCCTTTTTATGTCCGACGCGCATGAATTTAAACATCCCACAAAAGAAAAAGGAAATATGAATAAAAGACATGTCCCATCTCACTAAACATACAATTTGTATGATTTAGGTAATATTGAGAAATTAAAATATTCAAAGTTTGTAGGGTTATTTACATTAATCCAAGAAAAAATCAAACTATGCTTACTAGGCCCATTGGATTTGGTAAAAATTAAAGTAGGTAGCAGGAAAATAGGTGCACAAATGATTAAAGGTGAAAATGTTCTTCATTTGATGCACAAGAATTAGACGGACATCCACAGATTGGAGTCTCTTCTCTTTTCTAGGAAATTACAAAAGGCTGTCGACATAAGTCTTCAATTGATGAACCGCATCCCGCAATTCATAAGTAGCTATTTGAAGCTCATGCACTCGACCAAATTCACTCTTTTCATCCTAATGGAGTTCTTTCTTGACATCCTCAATGGTCTTCATACCATTCGTTTGAACTCCCTCCGATGAATTATTGAGTTGGTCAAGTTCCCCAGTAACAGCATCTAACTGTTGCTAAAGGTGCATCTTCTGGATGACTTTTTCTTTGATCTTATGCTTCAGATCCTTCATCTTGGCTACATAGTCAGCCTCATATCGGGATAACATAGCCTCAAATTTTCCTATGTTGACTGACAGTTTCACCCTGGTCAGATCTTCGCGACACTTTTTCTCTTACTCCCTCCTAAAGTTGACTTATTTCATCATGGTATGGATCTCTTCGTATCCAAAACCGCCAAGTCCTAGCATGATAAATTGGTATGACAACTGGGAAATCATTGATGAAATATCTTCTAAAGGAACCTCAGATTTGATTTTCCATATGTCGTTCCATTCCTTGCGTCGTGAGAAGATGAGCTCCTTAAGCACCTCTAGGTCTGACTCAACATCATCATCACAGGGGGGCATGTAATCTGCGATTAATTCACTTAAGTAAGTGTCATGTTCTGCTTCTTCCCCTCTAACCCTGGTTGCTTCACATTATACTTCTGTTTGGATGGAAGTTGAGATGTCACCTCCAGTTCTAACCATTGAAGTTGATAACCCTGTTTGATCAATTAAAAGTATGGATCGTTTCATAGAATAATGGAAGTTAGCTGTCTATCCTGGAAGCTCAGTCCAATCATTACCTAACAATAGATCAGAAGCTTGAGAAGACTCCTCTCCATCTTTCCCAATTTCAATAGGTTCTTCAAGATGGTTCTCATGAGGGTTTACTGGGTTTATATCCACTTGAGCTAATGTTTTTTCAATGGTTGGGTAGACATCAATGTCCACACCCTCTTCAGTTATTGGCAGTTTAGCAGCTTCTATGGATGGAATTGTATATTATTTTCAGTCATGATTAGATGTGTAAATTATAAGAAAATTTATTGGGTGAAGGATAAAACTCATGCCCAAGGTCTTCTAAATGACATGATAATGTAGCAGGATCATAAAATTCTTTGAAAGACATGCCACGATTCATCATCTCATCCAATGATATTTTAGAATCCGGGTTAGTCTCACTAGTGGGAGAATTTGATGTATCCTTTTGGCGACCCTCATTTTGCTTCCCATGATCCTAAATAGTTTCTTCCAGAAGGATGGAAGATTCAGTTGCTGTGGCCGCCAATGATTCTGGTGTAGGTTCTTCTCTACTTGTAGCAGCAGCAGGAGCAGTGTTGGGAATAGATGTTGGCTCTTTTTCAGAAGAATCTAAGTCAGCCTGAATTTGCGTTTTTACTACAGCACCCTCCATGGTCCATAAGGGAGGATTAGTCCTTTCCCTCAGAGAGGAAATTAAAGAAGCCCCTGCAATCCCCAGAAATATGTGAAACCTTTTAATGGGTATAGACTCATGATTACCCAAAGGACTTACCACTGCTAAGGAAGCGTTTTTCTGTGGACTTCCACCTTTGTTGCCTTTGCTTCTTTGGTTTTTTGGGAGTAACGGTAGTCTCCCGTGTTGGCACATAAATTTGAGAATGGAAGGCTATGTCCAACGCCTCATTCATGGCCAAATGGCCTGGAGATATCTCACTGAGTTTGCGAGGAGAATGACCAGCAGCCCCGATGGTAATACCACCAAGACTATACTATGGCAAAGGAACCTCAGTTCCTTTCTTTGAAAGCTGCAAGATGAAGAAAATAACACCCTTAAGTAAAAAATCTTCGATTGGAATCAAGTTGCAAATTAACAAAGGAAAGAAAACATACATCTTTAGGAGCCACATAATCATGCCACTCCTCATCTCCAGAACCCCAACCCCCTCAGTGGCGCCACAATCAATTATTTCATTCACCCGCCTGGTGATAGGAATGGACTCATCAGTGGCATATATAAGCATTTCCAGCTCTCTGATGTAAGCTCACACTTCATTGGGGTTATCCTCATATTGGATATCTGTAGAAGCTAGAAGATTCCCTATTCCAGGAAGTTGTAGGCCCTCACACAAATCCAGCCAGGCGATCTCAGTACCACAGTATAAACTCTTCCATAACTGGATATCCTTTGGTCGTAGATATGAAGGCTGCGAGGAAGGTCCTACAATCTTTGAATTCAATTTTTTCCCAGCTCTTTCAATTGAAAATATATAATAAGAAAATAAGACTTATTGCTTTATAAAGAAGCAGTGATTAAATTACCACAATGATGTAACTCACCAGGAGTTGATGGAGTAGGTCTCTTGATTCTAACAGAAGGATTATATCGTGCATGAGGTTGCTTTTCCACTTGTTGTGCCTCATCATCCCCGTCATGGGAATCCAATGAATTAGTTCTAGAGGAGGAGTCTGGCGAATCAGCTTCAGGTGGGGAAGCATCACCTTCATTAGTGAGGGTTTCATTATCTACAGTCCACTTCCTTTTCTCCACCTGATAAACTGGGTGATTCAATATCCCTTTTGGGTATGATTCTATCCAGTTCTCGGCATAATATGTAGTCAGGTTAGGTGCTGCTTTTTCAACTGGTAGGTCAAATACCGCCCCAGTCTTCTTCATTGACGTCAGCAGCCACAGTTGCCGAGCAACCATTGGATGTTTCTCCAACCTGACATGTACTGGGGGGGATACAATAATCTGTTGTAGACACTTGAATTGACATGAAAATCTATATGGAGCATAGGCCTCACATATAATTTCTCCTTCAATCCTGGAAACTAGTAAACCATATCTACAAGCTAGCATGTATGCCCTCAGATCCAAATGGGTTGTTCCATCATCCACAAACAGCTCGGTTGGAAGATTTCCATAGGGAAAGAAGTTTAATTACATATTCATGCTCATCCTAACTTTAATATCATAGGCATTAACATCTAATGGAGAAACTCCAGAGAATGCTTGCACTGATGGCCTGAAAGAACTTCCAGGAATTTGTAATCCATTATATACATTGTAAGTCATGAAGTGAGTGGAAATCCTTCCCCATAAAACTTATAATGGTCCCACTATTCATAAAGGAGATTTACCCATGAAGAGATGAAGTAACTCCTGTGAATATTTGCTAAAATGGGGGTATCCAACCCAACCATTTTTCCATCAGCCAACTTTTCCGCAATGACAAAGGTCCCTGGCCTGACGCCTCCCTTCGAATCCCTGACTGGAAAGAGATAAATGCTGAGCCACTAAGCCAAGAAGCCCACCAGACGAGTCTTCTTCTGGATCTTTTGATTCACATCATATCCCCATTTCTCAAACTCTCCTGCTTCTAGAGTTGGTTAGAATGTGCCGGGAGCACCCCTAATCTCAGGTTTTGGGCAGGTGGTATGACATTGGGCCTCTTATCCTTGGGTTTCTTTTTCTTGGATCCCTTCTCCTTCGGCTCCTTATCATTTGAATCCATCTCTTTCTTCTCAATAAGAAATATATTCATCCACTCCTCCAGATGAATATTCTTTCTCGAATGAGTAAACGAGGTCTCTGAACTCTTGATCCTGTAGAAGATCTTAAATAATTCCCAAGCTAAAATAGGAGTCTTCTCTGAATCATTCCAAGTCACCTTGGGATGAATGAATTCAACATACATATCACCCAAAATTGGATCCTTTGAGATCTTGTGGACATCCCACAGACTGATACCTACTTCTCCATGTGTCAGATGGAAAGAATTAGATTCTCGGCTCCAGTGGATGAGTATCTCCAGCACAAAGTTATCATGTCTGTAAAAATATGTTTTCCCAACCCAAATAGCTGCGTATATCACCACCTCTTTCATATCCTCGACAAACTCTGAACAGGTTTGTCTCACCCAGTATGCCCACGTCCAAGTTGGCTTTACACCTCCCCCAGGATGGAAGTCCCAACATTTCTTCTAGCCTTTGGATTGATCCATCTGAGCATTTCAGAAGATTGGAGGATAACAATGTGGTCGCAGCTCAGGTGTATGAGGTTTCAAATCTAGCGTACAAGGTCTATGATGCATCATGTGGGCCTTCTCCACAGTTCCAGCACTTATAAATACTCCTCCTCATGAGATATTTGCTGAAGCAATGTTGGTATAATTTAGAAACCACGAAAATGGGAGATAGTTCTTTGCTTTTGGAATAGTAACTTCTCGCAGATGACCATAGCCATACAAAGGCAAATAAATGCTTTGGGGGTAATCATGATGATATTTCTTCAGATAATTAGCCAAATCCGGATGTGTACTACTTTTGGTGGTATAGTAGTTGTGACCAATGATGTTCATCATATCATCAATATGTTTGCTAACCAGTTCATTAGCTATTCTGATTCTAAGAGCCATTGATTCTGCACAAAATTTGAATAAATTAACTTTTAAGTAATTTGATTTTTCATAAAATTTGTGAAGGAATTTCCAAAAATGGAAAAGGCATTAATGAGCGCAAGTTTAAATCTTGGTGCGCAAGTATGGATGTGTCACACAAATGTTAATGTGCCACAAAAGTTTTTCACACAAAAGTATCACCGGACAAGTCCCATTACCTTGAAAATAGCACGACAGTGAAGAAACTGCAGAAAACGAGAGACTTGCATGGCGAAGAGGAGCTGCGCGGTGAGATCTTGAAAATCTGGAAATCAGATACAATGCATGGAAAAAGCCCGCATATTTATAGGCCAGGTGGCCCACCTACGCGCCTACACCCAGCTCGCTCCATCCAGTGTGCTCCAGCCCGGGGCGCCTTGAACCTGCGTGCCAAGTGTTGCGCCCCATACACTTGAACTCTGCCTTTCCTTTAGTTTTCTTTTTTTCCTCAAAGTCACATCCTCATTTCTTTCGAATCCAACTCTGTGGGGGGACTTTTTTTGATTCTCCTTTTGTCACATCTTCTAAATGAATGTAAAGGGAAATGAATTAGCACAAATTGATTCATCCTTTGAAGAAAATATCAAAAGTCGATAAAGGCATGAACAAGGCTTCAAATGCACAAGGGTCTCGCAAGTTCCATCACTATCACGCAAGTATACTTGCGTTCCACCTAATGGTCACACAAGTGACTTGTGCACCCTAAAGTATAACTACTCGGGGTCTTCTACAGCCTATAAATAGACCCTGTGGGCCCCCCATTTGAAGAGGAATTTTCCAGAATTCACAGACAGAGCTCTGAATGCCCAAGTCTCTTATTCAGGTCTTTCGAACACTTCTAAGGTGATTATTTACCTATAATGGAAGGTCTAAACAGGATGAGTGAGGTCTAAGTGTTAGAATTCACTAACACTTGTGCGCCTAAGTGTTTTACCCATAAGGGAAATGAACAGACTTGCACACCGCCCTATTTCATCATCAGAACTTGCGCGCCATCTTCTGGAAATCCTCAAGGGATAATACGAAGGGTTTGAGCCAAGTCTCTCCCAAGTATTACCCTAAGGTCTGAAAAGCACTCAAGTACCCATGTGTCGTGCTGGTATACCTGCGCGACCAGGACTTACGGGCCCACGCAGTACCTACGCGCCTGCCAAGACTTGCACTCCCCTACCTATTTTGGTTTCTTTCCTGCCCATTTCACCCCTCTTATGTCATTCCACCTCTCCTATTCAAAATTGAGTCTTCAAGACAATCTTCAAATCCATTTATGCCATGATTTCTTGATTTGGATTCCTTACCTGAAAGGAACTCCGTGGAACATCTATCAAAATCTAGTGATTTATAGATCTTTATGTCACTAAAGGTTGAGATTTCCTTCATTCAACCTCATCCTTTAAGATGAGAGAATCCTTAACCTGGGCCTCCTTTTCAGGAATAAGCCCCAGTCATAAATCTCAAATATGGGCTTCCTTTTCAGGAGTAATCCCCAAGTCCTCTTTTAACATAGTCCTCCTTTTCAGGAGTAAACCCAAGTCTCAAATATGGGAATCCTCCTCAGGAGTATGCCCCAAGTCCCTTAATTTTTCAAGTCCCTTAAACTGGGCCTCCTTTTCAGGGGTAAGCCCCAGTCTTAATTTCTATTAACCAGTTCTAATTTACATTTGATTTCGGTTTTCTTTCTCAGGAGTAAAACCCAATCATTAGTCCCCTCCTAACTTGGGCATCTTCTTTCGGGGTAAGTCTCAAGATTAGAGTATCCAAATCTCCATAAAGTACATATACCTTTATGGAACCTATTCCTGGATTTCTTCTCGGAAGTAAATCTTAATCCTCATCTATTTTGGGCAGTCATAAACACATAATCCCCACATCATGGCATCATTCATGGCACAATTGTCTGGTTTCACCAATACCTCTTGTTTCTCACACCGAGCATGACTCACGTGAGCTTAGAGTGTAAAAGTAATCATGACTTTCTTCATTGAGCCATGAATCATGCATAAGAATCATACTCCCTTATTCGAACTATGTGGGTTATGATTCCTTTTCCAAAACAAAGGATACGTAGGTAACCCATTAATGGGTACGATCCCAATTCTGAAATAATCCATGTCCTCCTGAATGACAATAAACATAAAGTGCCCCACTGAGTGGCATTAAAACCATTATGGTCATCATATTGACCAAGAGAATGTTATGTATTTTAAGGATACCATCAAATAAGAATCTCTAACAAATACAGATGATTCTTCATCAATGGAGAACCTCGAATACATATAAAAGATTCTCTGAATATATTACATATCAATAATTGATTGTTAGACTAAAGGAAAGCTCATTTTATACTTGGTAATGTAAAAATGATTCATGAACATAACCTAAATCTATAAGAGAGTCCCGGAGTAGACAATAACTCCCCTAAAAAGGTGTGATGAGTCCGACCTCCCATCCTCTCGACCAATGAAAATTCATAAGCCTCATCAGTTCACAACTAATGAGAACCTACCTTTGGAAAGTAGGTCAAAATGGATTTGGAATCATTGGATGTTTCTAGTTCTACGAACAAACCCGTTAGAAACCAATTGGAATGTTTGAACCTTCAATCAATGAGGTCATCCCCGATTCTAGAGGGAAATAGTCATACACCTCAGGATCAAGACTATGGAAGGGAATTTGATCATGTGAATGTCATGGACTATGTTACAGATAAATTTGGAGAGGTATCATTGAACATTCATGGTACGGTGTTGATCAATTATTATATTTATATAGACCATTTTGATATTAGTTCTAACCATTCATTTATATCTATAATTTTTTACTTCTATTGACATAAAAATTATGTTTTCTTATGATTCTCTTTCTCCTGATACACCCTTATATGGATTAAGATGATTATATCTAGCTATGACTACATTATACTATAGTTATTATTATACCTAGTGATCTATGGGATTTCATGATCCTTGAGATTACTAGTTTTGATGTAATCCTTGGAATGGTATGAAAGTATAGTTTTCGTTCTCACATATGCTATTATCAGAGGAATGTATCCTTTATTTCATCTAATGGGGAAAATTTTTTGATGTCTAGTGAGTGGACTATCACATCTAGTATATTAGGATGATATTTGAGGCAAATCTGATCCAAAACATCTTTTTCAGTGGGATTAATCTCTTATAGTAGAACCTTATGATAGGTCCACATTTCTTCCTCTTATTATATATATATATATATATAAGGGTGTGTTTATAGATGACCTATTAGGACATACTCTAGATAGAGAAGTAGAGTTTGGGATATAACTGATTCCTTAAAATGAAACCAATTCTATTCATTTTTTTCTAATAGCACCAACCAAGCTTAGAGAGCTCAAGATTCTATTTGAGGACCTAGAGATGACATGATTCATCATACCAAGAACATATCCACAGGGATATCCAATGTTGTTCACTAAGTATGTCGATAGAAGTCTAGAATTGTATGTGTACTAATGAAATCTATATTAGGCAATGGTAAATAACAAGACTTTTTTACCTCGGATTGATGACCCATTTGATCAGTTACAAGGGGTGATGGTTCTCTATGATTTATCCCCATTCAAGATGCCCTTAGATGGAGATCAGAGGGAAGGATACCCCTAATAAGATGTTTTGTAGTAGATATATCCTTTATGAGTACCACATCAAGCCTTTTAGGTTGAGCAATGCTCCAAAAAATTTCATTGACCTCTTTAACAAGATCATTCTACCTTATCAAAACTCTTTTATTATGGTGTTTGTGTCACGACCCGTCCTCAGGGCCCGTGTCGTGAATACCCCAAGCCCGCATTCCATAGGCCAGGGGCTGGTGACTAGCACCAAAGGCATAAATACCAATAAAAAGGGAAGGCATTTCCTTTATAAAAGTAAAGAAACAAATCAGAGTACGCAACAGAAGAAAGCACTAAGTAATGCTGAATACAAAAGTAAGTGCTAAATGGAAAGGGGACGGAAATACAAGCCCAATAGTAAGTAAAGTACAACTGAAAAGCTAGTACAACTTCAATAAATTAAACCAACAACCACTGAGTCATCTTTCGTGAATCCCACCTGAAGGGTGGGTACAGATAGCCTCCTCAACACCTTGGGTCTGTCTATCTTCTCTGGGTAAGTCTCACCAAGTGGTCCACCTCCTGGTACCGTCCATATCTACAAGACTCTACCTCAATTAGTGTAGTCTGTTATCTGCATCCAAAACAATGTAGTGCGGACATAGCCCATGTAGGGGTGAGTATACGATACTCAGTAGGGACCCTGAAACCCCCAAAGGTCTCCCAGAATCCACGAAGGATAAACCATAGAAGAAAGATAAAATCATGAAGTATCAACTAACCCTACTTAGGTATATGCCCATGCGTATACCTAAGTCGTCAATCCTAGTTCGGCTCTAACTCTTTAGCCCAAGCACAACATTGTACACATAGGAAAGAAGTCAATCACATCAATGATAATGATTGAAAGTAAAGACCCATCTCACACGGGCATACATCTTTCGTATAGCGATAGATATGATAAGATTTAGTCACTAATTCATCTAAGCTGTCACACCCATGTAGGATACTTGACCAGCTAAGCTGTTGGACCCATGAAGGATACTAGACTAGCTACTCTATCAGACCCACATAGGATATTAGTACAGAAGTCAAAGTTTCAGACCCACTTAGGATACAAGTACAATAGTCATTACTGTCTAACCCACGAAGGATTCCATCACAGTTGTCATCGTTGTCAAACCCACAATGGATTCTAATATGGTTGTCGTCATCATTGAACCCACAGAGGATTCCAGTATGGTTTTCGTCGTCGTTGAACCCACAGAGGATTCTAGTACGGTAGTCATCGCAGTCGCAACCAACTCTAGGGTTTCTGTACAAAACACGATCAATTCTGTGAGGGTCCACTCATCGAGCCAAGGGTTAGATACATAAACTATCACAATAACCAGAGTTTATGTATCCCAAAGTTCCTTCTTGTCAAAAGGAACCCAACGCAACAGACAATGCGTCAATCGGATGCCCGGTCTGAGAGATATTGACTTTTCCGTTCCAGGGGCCCGGTTGGAATTACGCTCATTCCAAACCCATCCATTTTCCAAAGTCATCCAAAATGCACTTAGAGTATCTCAAAAGGACCGTCTTGTCACAAGGATCCCAGTGCCATAGACGGCGCGTCGATAGGACATGCGGTCTTAACGTTATTCACGTTTAAGTGAAACAGGCCCGGCCCGTAAAGCCTAGTGGGCTGGCGGGTCGACCCGAACTGGTGTGGCGGGTCCAACACGGAAGGGGTTCAGCCCAGCCTGGTCCATGATGGGTCGTGGCTTGGCCTGGCTGACTGAGCGGTGTGGTGGCGTGCGGCCCCTCGGTTTCCAAAACCAGCGGTGCCGCCCCTCCTATCCGACCGGTCTTCCCGGCGCGAGCGGACCGCACAGCGGGCCACTGTCCTCCCGCACAACACCTATGGATGCTATAGCCTCCTCCAACCTCGTTGGCTGATGAGCCGGCTGGTTCGTCCGTCGAAGAATCCCACAGAGCACAGGACGCAGTCCTCCGCAGCACGGCCCCATGGGGCACCGCGGTTCCTCCAGCCCAGCCGGCTACGACTGGCCGGTTCTTCTTCAGATGAGTGGCATGCGGTTGTGGGCTGCGGTTCTTCCACACATGGCCAGTGTGAAGCCACTTCTTCCTCCGGTTGCCGCTACCTCCATTCACCACTGTCAAAATATTCAAGAACTATTAGAGGGTCATCGGGCCGTGTTCGTTCATCCCGCGCCCTCCACATTAAGTGATATCATTAGGCCGATGAAAATCCATAAATTCAATGAAGAATGAGGTAAAAAATATTCACTTAAAATTATATCAAACACCCTACCTCTTAATTGAGGTTCATTCATTGATGAGCCACAGAAGACGAGCATTGCGATAGTCGGGTGTCGAGGAAGATCGTGTCGTGGAATACGGTGTTGCGGAGAACAGTGTTGTCCCGTCAACATTGAATGTATTATCATAGACGGGGATCCTCGTGAGTGGTTTCTTCTCCCATGACGCAGAGGAAAAAAGAAAGGTTGAATGTGATCTTCATGATCTTGTTCCGGCTGAAAAGGAAAGAGAAGAGAAATTGCTTCCCGTTCTTCGAGTCGTGGAGTGTTCTTCGCGGAGAGGAACACTTCCTTCTAAATTCTGTCACGTCCCAACAAAACATGTTTATGCCAACCAAAAGAAATTATGGATATTCGTTATTTTTATGTTGGAATAACAATTAAAATTCATTTAAAAAGTTAATCCAATTAATTAATAAATTAAGTTGGCATAATTTAAGGAAGGGATGTGGAAAGGCTCCACCTTAATGAAGGGAGGTGTCAAATTAATCAAGGGGGTGTTAATGGGGAGTTTAATGGAGTTGAGGGGAGGTGAAAAGATTTGGGTTCGTGTGGTCCCCACCACACTAAATCTTCACATGAGAGGATATATGGGGTGTGGGCTCCACCCCTAACTTCCTCTTGGGGGTCATAACAACCTCTTAAAATAAAATTGTGTATCACCACAATTTTATTTATTTTATGATAAATCCCCAAATTATAACTTTTCAGCCGCATAAAATGCAATTGCAGTAAAGGTCCCCTAAAGTGAATACCGGTGCTGCGAGTCCATCAGTGTCCTCAGATTTCAATTCTGAGCACTGGTTCAAAAGATAGAAAAACCCACACTTACATTTACTGAACGTACCCGAACAAAACATCAGAAATTGATTCCGGGCACACTGGGCCTCAGAATCAGGTGTCGTCAGAAACCAAAGACTCGTAAAATTCCAAAGTATTTAATAATAAATTTTCCTTGAAATTTATGGGTCTTTAAATTACCCCCACCTCAGGTATTTACGTCCGCATAATGCTACAACATACACTGGGAAACAAAAGTGGGTACTAAGCACGCATCTGAGCCTACCGCTCCCATGTGCTCTTTTGGAGGTTCCCATGCTGTCAGTGAACACATTCAGAGGAATCAATCATCCACGTAGGACCCGCTCCTATCAATCCTCAATCTCCACCAGGACCTCCTTGAATGTTTCCCCATCATCGATGTCCAGGTCCCCATGTTCGATGATGTGGGACAGGTCGTGCACGTATCTCCTCAGCTGAGATACGTGGAAGACATCATGAACTCAGTGCAATTGAGGAGGAATGGCCAAGCGGTAAGCCACCTCGACTACTCTTTTAAGGACCTGGAGAGGTCTGATTAAACACTTAGATAACTTGCCGCACCAGCCAAATCCCTGTAGGCCATATCGAGGTGAGACCTGTAGGAAGACGTGGTCGCCATCCTCAAACTCTAGTAGTCTCTGTCTCCTATCAGCATAGGACTTCTATCTGCTCTTTGTAGTATTCATCTACTCCTGGATGATCTGCATCTTCTCTATCCTAGCCTGAACCATCTATTGTCCTACATGTGCTGACTCCCCTAGTTCAGTCCAGCATAGATGTGATCTGCATGGTCGGTCATATAATGCCTTGTAAGGGGCCAACTTGATGGTGGAGTGGTAACTATTGTTGTAGGCAAACTCCACCAAGGGTAAGTGATCCTCCCAACTATGACCAATGTCAAGGAGACATTCACGGAGGATTTCCTTGAGAGTTTGAATGGTCCTCTCTATCTGGCCATCTATTTGAGGATGGAAGACGGTGCTCAGACATAGCTACATCCCAAAAGCCTCATGTAACCCCTTCCACAGCTGGGAAGTGTATCGAGAATCTTGATCAAAAACGAAAGACGATGGCACACCATGAAGCCGTACGATATCCTGAATGTAGAGGCGTCCCAAGCTCTCTATAGAACCTTTGTTTATGATCAGTAGGAAGTTGGCCGACATGGTGAGTCGGTCTATGATCACACAAATAGAGTCATGTAATATGGATGTACGTGGAATCCCCATCACATAATCCATGGATAACCTGTCCCACTTCCACTATGGGACCTCCAAGGGTTGTTCCAAGCCTGCTGGTACCTGGTTCTCTACCATCACTTGCTGACAAGTGAGGCATCATGATACAAACTCTGCTACATGCTTCTTCATACCCGGCCACCAGCACTGTCGTCTGAGGTCCTGATACATCTTCACCACTCCTAGATGTACTGCTAGAGGGGATGTGTAAAAATCCTTTAGAAATTACTCTTTTAGTGAAACTGGTACCATAGTACGTCCCTTGAAGAGGATGATGTGCTCCCCTCCTTCAGAAAATCCATCAGGCGCCTGCCTTGTGGATATCTGAGCACGTCGCGTCTCACAGTCAATGTCCCCATGCTGTGCCTCCCTGAATCACAGAAGAAGTGGTGGAGTGATTGTGAGAGACTAAAGAAAGGATTCTCCATCTATATCCACAAAGGATATCTGTAATGTGGCTAGCTGCTCTGTCACCTCTCCTTGCAGCTGAATGCCCAATCTCCTACTGAGAGCATCAGCTACAATGTTCCCCTTCCCAAGAGTATAGACTATCTCAAATTCATAGTCCTGGAGGAACTCGAGTCATTACCACTATCTCAGGTTTAGGTCCTTCTGCGGGAAGATATACCTGAGACTCTGGTAGTCAGAGTAGACTGTAAAGCACTCTCCCATCATATAGTGCTGCCACATCATCAAGGTGAAGACCACCCCTACTAACTCCAGGTCATGGGTAGCGTAGTTCTTCTTGTGTTATCTCAACTACCATGAACCATATGCGATCACTACATGCTCCTGCATCATGAAAAACCCGAGTCCGATCCTTGATCCGTCGCATTAAACTACGTACCCAAATCCATCCTCTGGTAGCCTCAATATGGGTGCACTGGTCAATCTATGTCTCATCTTCTGAAAGCTCTACTGGCATCTATCTGACCAAACTAAGGGTTCCACCTTCTTCATCAAAGTTGAAACTTGTTCTACAGCTCTTCAGATGTTTAGCACAAATCTCCGATAGTACCCAGCAAGACCCAGGAAATTACGTACCCTCGTTACCCTCCTGGGTGGCTCCCAAGAAATTACTACCTCGATCTTCGCTGGATCCACTAGAACTCCAGCCTCTGAGATGACGTGTCCTAAGAAACGAACCTCTCAAATCGAAAACATTCACTTTGAGATCTTACCATAAAGCTGGTGCTCTCAGAGTGTATCCAATACAACCCACAAGTGGTAGGCATGCTGCTCCTTAGTAGTCGAGTAAATCAATATGTCGTCGATGAAAACTATGACAAATCGATCAAGGTATGGCTAGAAGATCCTGTTCATGAGACTCATGAACACCACTGGAGCATTGTTTATGCCGAAGGGCATAACCAGGAACTCGTAGTAGCCATACCGACACCTGAAGGCCTTCTCTTGCACATCCTCATCTCGAACTCTGACCTGGTGATAGCCTGACATGTGGTATATCTTCGAGAATCATCGTTCTCCCTTGTGCTGATCAATGAGGTCGTCAATCCTTGAGAGTGGGTACTTGTTCTTCATGGTCACCTCATTCAGGCGACGATAGTTGACAAACAGTCGCAATCTCCCATCCATATTCTTGGTGAACAAAATAAAAGATACCCAGGGTGAAACACTGGGTCGGATAAATCCCTTCCCCAACAAGTCCTACAGCTATACCCGTAGCTCACGAAACTAAGCATGAGCCATCTGATATGCTGGAGTAAATATTGGTGTTATCTTTGGGTACAAGTCCATGTAGAATTCTACCTCTCTACGAGGTGGTAGTCCTGGAATGTCGTCAGGAAAAACGTTTGCATACTGATCCACCACAACAGGAAAACTCGGAATCCGCGCATCAACCTCTCTGAGGATGAGACTAGACAACTGATGTGGGATCGGCTTCCCTCTCCTCTGAAAAATTCCATCCTTCACTACAAATGATCCCTTCTCGCCGGTGAAGGTGAATCTAGTCCCATCCGTGTGGACACACCACACTTTGTGCCTAATGCAGTCGTTCTGAGCATGGAATGTACACAACCAGTCCATACACAAGATGACATTGTAAGGCCTTGACGATGCTACAATAAGATCCCAGCCGAAGCTCTCGCTTCCTAGAGTAAGCTCACACTTCCAGCACCAGTGCGTAATCATCAATTCTGCTTTCATAGGAGAGTCTCTAGCCATAAGGATCGAGCCAACAGCTCCGTCAGAATCTCCGAGGTTCGAACAAGGGAAACAGAAATAAAATAATGACTCGCGCCTATGTCTATAAGTACTGCATCAAGGGTGGATTAGACACAGATAGTACCTAGAATAATGTCAGGTGTACCGTGGTTGTAGGCCTCATCTTCATGGATTTGAGCCCGCCTCTGTCTGCCAGCTCTCAGTGGTCGGGGTGGACCTCCTAGTGGTGGTTGTGGTAGGGCCTCAAAACGTCATCCACCATCTGCTGCTCGGCCAGCTCCTCTGCCACGTCCTCCTGCTCCCAGCGGACCGCCACAGTCAAACCTCTACATCTACCTGAGAGGTCCCTCTATTGTATACCACTCGACCGCATGGTGGGTTTGGCAATCCCGAGCCATGTAACCCTGCCCGCCGCATGCATAGCACTGCCTGCTCCTCATATAGCTGTCCCGGTTTCTTGTGCCCCAAAAAACCAATCCTGTATCCTATGATATCCCACCTAATGGCCTGGTATGCTTGGACCTCTGTGTCAACTGTCTACTTTCAGCTACATAAAACTCCGCTATGTGTTATCCTGCGGTGGGTCTCGCAGCTGGTATTGGCTCAGCAAGAAATCTCTCTACAAGAAGGGCTCGCTCCAGTACTCCTACCTGCATCAGAATACTGAGGGTGATCATTGAATCCTTGATCTCATGTATGAGTCCTTGATAAAAGGTCCGAGCCCTGAAGAATGGGTCTCGTACCATTTCCGTGGAGTAGCGTGTGAGGTTAGTGAACCTTGTTGAGTACTGAGCAACTATCATGCTGCCCTGCTGTAGATGAAGTAACTCTTGAATCCACACTGTACGTAAGGTGGATGGAACAAACTCCGAGCAGATGAGAATCTCGAAGTCTATCCAAAGTAATGATTCCTTGTCATACACCTGGAGCATCAAGCTCTACTATTTACCTGCTATTGCATGAAGGAGACTCGCAGAAAGCATCACCATATGGTCGGATGGTGTCCCTACCAATATGAAAACTTTGATGACAGCCTCCATCCAATCCTCAGCTGCATGTGGGTCCGTCTCTTCGCGGAACCTGGGCGGCCTCTGTCACTGGAACTCGAGCAACACACTCAGGTTGTGTGCACTCTCTACTACTAGGGCTGGTGGTATCGGTGGCCCAGCAGGTAGTGGTACCGTTAGTGCGTCCGCTGTGATGGGACCCTACACCGAGGCCTCGTCGCTCTGTGGGATACCATCTGATATGTAACTCGGAACCCTAACTGGATGCCTTCGTGTGTCCATCCTGAAAATAAATAGGTGCACCATGGTCAAGCAATATACCTGGTGAGCTGACACAAATTAATCACAATGAAAACAATGGAAACACACATGCAATAAATTTATTCATGCACTGAGTCAGAAATCAGAGGTCAGGGTCCTGGTGTATGGATATGTCGGTCACCGCACCAACACTGGACTCCCTGAACTGAAAACCACAGTCAATACTGTTAACACTATTTCTTCACAAAAAAAGAATGATCAGAGTCCTATGTTCTGTGGTAGAACCGACTCCTCTGATACATAATTGCCACGACCCTTCCTCTAGGCACATGCCATGACTACCCCAAGCCCAGCTTCCATAGGCCAGGGGCTGGAGACTAGCACCAAAGACATAAATCCCGATAAAAAGGGAAGGCATTGCCTTTATAAAAGTAAAGAAACACAATAGAGTACGCAACATAAGAAAGCACTAAGTAATACTGAATACAAAAGTAAGTGCTGAATGGAAAGGGGTTGGAAATACAAGACCAACAGTAAGTACAGTACAACTAAAAAGTTAGTACAACTTCAATAAAGTAAAATAGCAACCACCGAGTCATCCTTCGGGAATTCCACCTGAAGGGTGGGTACAGATGGCCTCCTCAGCACATCGGGTCCATCCATCTACTCTGTGTACATGTCATCATGTGGTCCACCTCCAAGTACCATGCAGCTCTACAAGACTCTACCTCGATCAGAGATGTCCGTCATCTGCACCCAACACAACGTTGGGTGGGCATAACCCATGCCGAGGTGAGTATACGATACTTAGTAGCGACCCCGAGACCCCCAAAGGACTCCTAGAATCCACGAAGGATAAAACACAGAAGAAAGATCCAATCATGAAGTATTATCCAACCCTACATAGGTATATGCCAATACATATACCTGATTCATCAATCCTAGTTTGGCTCCAACTCTCGAGCCCAAACACAACCCAGTACACACAGAAAAGATGTCAGTCACATCGATGATAATGATTGAATGTCAAGACTTAGCACACACAGGTATACATCTTTCGTATAGTGATAGAGATGTTAAGATATAGTCACTGATTCATTTAATCTGTTGGACACACATAGGATTATAGACCAACTAAGCTGTCGAACTCACATAGGATACTAGACCAGCTACTCTGTCGGACCCACATAGGACACTAATCCAGAAGTCAAACTGTCAGACCCACTTAAGATAAACATATAGTAGTCATCGCTGTCGATCCCATAGACTATTCTTGTATAGTTGTTGTCGTCATTGAACCTACATAGGATTCCAGTACGGTTGTCGTCATCGTCGAACACACAGAGGATTCTAGTACAGTATTCTTTATAGTTGCAACCAGCTCTAGGGTTCCCGCACACAGCACGCTTGATTCAAGGAGGATCTGCTCCTCGAGACAAGGGATCGATACATCAACTATCATGATGTCTATATTTTATGTCTGCTAAAGTTCCGTCTCATCAAAAGGAACCCAATGCGCAGGCGGTGCGTCAATCAGACGCCCGATCTGAGAGATATTGGATTTTCTGTTCCAAGGTCCTGGTTGGAATGAAACTCGTTCCAATCCAGGAAATTTTCAAAAATCGTCCAAAACACACATAGAGTATCGCAATTGAACCGTCTTTTCATGAGTATCATAGTTCCGTAGATGGTGTGTCGATAACATGTGTGGTTTTAAATTTATTCATGTTTAACTGAAATGGGCCCGGTCCATCAAGCCTAGTGGGCTGGCGGGTCAGCCTGACCTGGTTCGGCAGGTCCGACCCAGCAGGGAGTTAGCCCAGCCTGGTGGGGCGCGACCCAGCCCAGCAGTGTGCGGCCCAGCCTAGTATGGCATGGCCCAACCGAGCGGGCCGCGACCCGACCCGGCATGGCACGACCCGTCCCACGGATGGCTGCAGCTCGGCCCTGCCGGCTGAGCGGTGCCTGGGGGGGTTCCTAAAATGGAGGCTCCGAGCGATGCCATACCTCCTATTCGTCCGGCTGAATCCGGCCGGTCTTCCCTGCACGAGCGGCCCGTACAGGGGGCCGCTGTCCTCCCATGCGGAACCTGTAGGTGCAACGACCTCCTCCAACCCGACTGACTGATGAGCTGGCTGGTTCGACTGCCGATGTGGCCCGCGGAGCGCGATCAATGGTCTTACAAAATACGGCGCCATGGGGTGCTGCGGTTCCTCCCGCCTGGCCGGCTATGGCCGGCCCGTTCTTCTTCGGCCGAGCAGCCCGTGGTTACGGGCCGCGGTTCTTTGACACGCGGTCGGCGCATGACCACTGCTTCCTCCGATTTTCACTACCTCGATTCTCCACTGTCAAAATATTCAAGAACCATCAGAGGGTCATTGGGCCGTGTTCTTTCAGCCCTGCCCTCCGCGTTAGGTGATATCATAAGGCCGATGAAAATCTAGAAATTCAACAATAAATGGGGTACAAAATATTCAGTTAAAATTATATAAAATCCCCTACCTCATAATTGAGGTTCATTCATCGACGAGCCGCGGCGGACGAGCTTCGCGGTAGTTGGGTGTCGCGGAAGACGGTGTCGCGGAAGATGGCACCGTTGAGAATGGTTTCGTCCCATCAACGTTGAAAGTCGTTGTCATAGACAAAATTACTCATGAGCGGTGTCTTCTACCTTAACATGAAATAAAAATAAATGATGAAGGCATTGTATAGGATCTTTTTCCGGTTGAAGAGGAAAGTGGAGAGAAATTGCTTCCTGTTCTTCTAGTTGTGGAGCGTTTGTCGTGAAGAGGAACACTTCCTTCTAAATCATATCAAGTCCCAAAAAAAAAGTTTATGCCAACAAAAATAAATGATGTATTTTCCTTCATCTAGTATTGGAAAAAAAAATCAAATTCATTTAAAAAGTTATGCCAATTAATTAATAAATTAAGTTGGCATAATTTAACGAAAGGAAGTTGAAAGGCTCCACATCAATGAGTGGAGGTGTCAAATAAATAAAGGGGTGTTAATGGGGATTTTAATGGAGATGAGGGGAGGTTAAAAGGTTTGGGTTCATGTGGCCCCCACCACACTAAATCCTTACATGGGAGGTTATGTGGGGTGTGGGCCCTACCCCTAACTTCCTCTTGGAGGAAATAAACACCTCTTAAAATAAAATTGTGTATCACCACAATTTTATTTAATTTAAGATAAATCCCCAAATTATAACTTTCAACCTGCATAAAACACAACTACGGTAAAGGTCCCCTTTAGAAAATAACGGTTGTGCGATTCCATCAGTGTCCTTACATTTTAATTCCGATCAACGATTCAAAAGATAGAAAAACCCACATGTACGTTTACTGAACATACCCGAACAAAACTTCAGAAATTGATTCTGGGCACACCGGGCCTCGGAATCAGGCACCGTAAGAAACAACATACTCGTAAAATTCCAAAGTATTTAAGAAAAAATTTTACTTGAAATTTATGTGTCTTTATAGTTTTTATATAATATGCTTATATTTCCATTGAAGTGGGAGTGAAATACTAAAAACCTTGATATCTTGTTGATTAAACTAAAATAACAGCATAATTTTTCCATGAATTTGATGTATACATTCTAGATCCAAGGGAATGCTTCCTTGGTCATGTGATATATGAAACAAAAAAATTTGTGGACCATGAGAAGGTGAATACCTAGATGTCTTGGGCTCACACTAAGAAAGAATTTGAGATAAAAAACTCAATGGTTAGCTGAATACTAAAAATGGTTCATTCGAGATTTATCCCACTTAAGAAAACTAATGATTGGGATTACCAAGAAGGGGGTGAAATTTGAGTGGTATGTTCAGTATCATAAGTCCTTTCTTAAGCTAATGAAAAGATAAAATATAGATAATTTTTTGAATCTTTATGAGATTGGGATCAAAAAAAAGTGTATTCTGATGCCTTATGGGTTCAAATAATAGTTGAGATGTTGTATATGGATCAATTGGTTAGTTATGTGTCACAGAAGTATGTCCCCATGAGCCGAACAACCCAAAAAATGACATGGATTTTTTAGTTATGGTTCACACTGTAAATTTTTGGTGACATTATATCTTCCATTGGAGGTCTTTTCCTTATAGTTAGAAAAAAATACTCTGATATATATTCCCTTAATGGGATATAATTATCATGTAGATAAATTATTTATATTACTAATAGAAATTTAACTTAGTTAAAACCTAAGATATAGGATATGGAAATTCCATTATAGATGATCAGAATAAAAATATATTAACGATATATGATCTTGGTTAGGGGAAATCACTAAAGGAATTAAGAATATTGAGTTGTATTGTAGATTATATTGTGTATGCATATTATGACCATGGAGTCATGAAATGTGAATCCTTTTTCATTAAATATTTTTTTAGTGGATTGGGTACATATTTTCCATGTTTCAGATCCCTAGTGTGTATTGATGAAAAAATGACTGGTGGGTGGTGACCTCATTTCAGGATGGATAGTAGATATTATGACATGATTAGAATACATGGAAGTATTTTTGTTCCTAAATACATGAGATAATATGTGATTAGAGACTCTCATACTTCATTGTTGGAAGTGAATCCAATGTTATAAAATAATTTTCATGCCATCATACATCAATTTTGTTGGTTTGGTATGAAAAAAGACCTTATGAGTTTTGTTTCATAATGTCTTACCAGCCAGTGGGTAATAATAGAAAATAAACATCACGATGGATTTCTTAAGCTAAATCCAGTGATAATATGTTAGTGATAGGATAAAATTATGGAATTCAAGATTTTGTTACCTCATTCAATGGGAATTCATGATGTGGTATGTGAAATTTTTGATTAACTGATAAAAATTACCAATTTTTTCCAATTTGTGAGACTCAATAAGTAGATAAGATATAAAATCTATATGTACCTGGTATTATACCCTCTTATGGAGTTCCCTCAATCATTGAATAATATATACACTTTTTCACATCAATTTTTTCAAAGGTATTATATAATTATTTAGTAACACAGTGGAAATTGAGTAAAAAATATCATCAATAGACTGATGGTCAATAAAAGATAATGATCTAGATATTAGAGGATAATTATGAACATGTGTCTCTGACATTGTATGATTTTGGGATAATCATCTATACTTAAATTAATTCATGTAAAAATCATTTAGTATTATATTCAAATGTATCCTTTTGAATCTCTCTACAACTAGGGGTTTTGTTAACTACTAGGTGGGAATAAAGCATGTAAGGCAGTTGTGTTAGGGTCATGAATGGTACAAGAGACCTATGAGATTGTTTATCTAATCAAGAAGTTGTTGAAAAATACTTCGAGTGGTAAGATATCATATGACTATCAGTGGATACTAACTTGGGATTTCACTGTGGGAAACAAAATATTTTTATTGGAGACTCCTTAGTTAAGAAATAAATGTCTTCATAAACTAGGAAATATATATCAAATATTTATTAGACCATTCCATATCTTTGAACAAATAGAAACAATGTCTTATTGTATGGTCCCCTTTATATCAAGTTATTCATGATGTATTTCAAGTTTCATTGATATATAGTTATATTCCTGATCCTATAAATTTCATAAACTATGATGATGTTGAGATCGAGGAAATGCATTAAACGTGGAATGTAAAGTGAAGATGGTAAACCAAAGTGAGATGGAGTTATGAAAAATGAAACTTCCACTTTTCTAGATCATACAGAGATATGGATAGACCCATGAGGAATATTGGGATTGAGAGTATGATATTTAGTATGAGTGGCCTCAGCTTTTCAAGCCAGATTCTTAAATACACTTCTCTGGGAAAATAGATTTTTAAATGTGAAAATTTCTATGACCATGCAATTTTTTAGGATAATTAAAAGATAATTTAATCCTTTAAAAAATTTTATTGAACAAGAAATGAACTAGAATTATTTTTTGGGTTTCTATTTGGTTTTAAATAGTCTTAGAGGCTTTATTTATGGTTAATGGTGTAACAAAATAAATTATCATAAATAAAAACCAATTTTTGAACGAATAACTACCTAATTAAGTATTATAGTTACCAAAAAATGCACTAATTTGGTTATTCTGGATAGTTATAAAATATATTCTGTTAGATTTAAAAGAAAATTAATAATCATAAACATAAATAAAATATTTATTTTAGACTAACCATTATCATTAGTATATATTAAATGTTTAGATAATGTCTAATTGAAATAACAGAAAGAAGTGATAACCTCGACCAATATTATTATATCTAATGAAGCACAATTTTCAGAAATATGATAGGAGATGGAATAAATATGATTTTCCCAAAACCAAGCCTAGGATAATATTAACGAACTAATACGTAGGATATACTATTTACAATAAAAGATCAATTATAATGAAATAATGACCCAAACCATGTTCTCTGAACCACCTCAAGAATACACCACCAGTGCAGACAATACCCTTAGAGAGAATTCTAGTTTAATAATTTATCTAGATATTATAAGTATAAGTATTTATATCTTCTTCAAACTCAACAAAATGATTTACGTATCTCTTTTTATTATTACCATATAAATTGTTATATAATTATTTTCATAAAAATTAGATTTTGATCTGAATAAATAAAAATAGTTTTTTTCTTGAACTCATAGTTTCAACTAAAACACTCTTTTTGATAAATTAAATATTTTTTTGAATAATTGAAATTTAAAATATTTTCTATTTCATAATATTTATTTAAATATAAATAATAATACAATTTAATGAAGTCAAATATAATTTTTATATGGTTTAGAAGGTGGTTAGTGTTGTAAAAACAAGTATTTTCTAGTAAATAAAGATTTTTATTTAAAATTATAGATTATCTAATTTAGAAAATTACTTTGGTAAAAATATAATTTTTTAAATCACCACATCTAAATTATCCATTGATTATTTTTTCACTTTTTGTTGAGATAAAAAAATTTCGATGAAAATTAAATATGGTATAAATATATTGTATGCATTTTGAGAATATAAAATCTCATAAGTGATGTAATAAATATTATGAAAGGAACCCAAGAAAAAAATATAAATTTCCTCTAGCAAATAATTTTTTTATGTTATTTGATCTATTTTAAAAAAACATTACTAAATACTCCAAAACCAATATTACAGTTTAAGTTTTTAAAATCAATTCTTTATGCACATTAGTTACATCCACATAAAAAATTGTATTATTTCAATATTTTCGTTTCCTAAACATGTAAAATATTAAAAACCAGTCATCTTAGGTCAAAATATGATAAAAAACCTTGGTAATAAATATGGTTTTGATTATGTTTTTATATTTTGTCCAAACCCTATGTTTAGAAACTAACAAAGAACCCCCTATGTTTTCCTATAAATGACCACCCACCATAGCACTAGTCTTCACCAAAAACCAATTTATTATAAAGCACTTTCCCTATACCTCTTTAAATCACTCTCAAGTTATTCCCATTTTTTAAGATTCTCTTCCCAATATTTTTGAATCACCCACTCGGGGTAAGATATATCTCTCTCTTCTTTTCCATTCAAGTACTTTCATTGTATATATCCTATTGAATATCAATTTATAATGTTTTCAGATATTTATAAATATATAATTGTTATCCAATTGATGTTATAGGATTGAAATATTATTTATCCTATATGATTATAACCTTTAGCTTAGTATTTACTATTCCAATGTAAGAGATTCTCTTCCTCCCCCTAATTCATGTAATTTTATTTTATTATGCCTTTATATTTCCAATTGTTCATGTTGGAATAAGTTTTAAAATACAAATTTACTAACATTATGATTAAAAAGTAATTATTGGACATCTTTTTATCTCATTAAACCTTTCCATTTACCATTATGGAACTCTATTAAGAAATTTAAACTATTACGTGATATTTTAATCTAAACATTTGTGTTGTTGATACCCACCCTCATTTACAATTAAGTGTATTCACCTATATGTGACAATATTTTATTGATTTGGGACTCCCATGCATTTAAAATGCACTCCTTTATATTGGGATTAAATTTTATTAATAGAATTATTATGTTGTATGATTTATGTGGAAGAAAAATGTATATACATTATATGAATGCAATGAATGGGACCAAAATTATATACCCCTCCAATGAATTGGTTAATGTTTTTATGTGATGAGATATCTTGTATGGTTCATTAAATGTTACTCTAAGAATATTATTTTATGAATCCTTGATTTTTATCTTTTAATTATTCTTATGATGTAAGGTTTTGTGTTATTTTCACGTTCTATTGTGGTCCCAATGTTACCATATTATATCATGATTTTATGTAAATGTTTATGATTCTCACCCTTCTTATGTCACCTTAATATTTCTCCTGAATTACAAATATTTATTTTATAATTGTATTAAATGATTATTCTCTTACTAGGATTTGTAGTACACCACTTTCATGTGTATGTCCCCAGGTTTTCCCATATTATATTAGAAGATAAATGTAATTTAAGTGCATGTTATGGAGATTAAAATAAGGTTGTTATATTCTTATTTCATGTAATTGTGTAAAGTATCTAATTACACAAGGACACAATACCTATTGACCAATTGAGGATTGTATTATGTTTATATTTATATAATACATCACAAAATATTGTGTATATAGGATATGGGTTTTCATACATTGTGTTTGTTGATGGTCTAGTTATTTTTGAGTATTATGATTATAAAACCTTAGGTAAAACCAATGTGATACGAATGAACATACTCAAATATCCCAAAATTTTGGTAATGTATTGATTGAGTGGTTTACAAGAAAATAAATCCCTATCTAGATAATATAAGTGGATGTTGCCCAAACACAATTTTACCTAGGGGAAGTGACTTGAGAAGGTTGAATCAGGTTGAAAATCCACATCCCTCTCTGAAAGAGAAAGTTGTAATTGAGACCTCTACAAAACAAAGTCAATTTACAATCAATGGATCTTCTAATCCATTAACCATGGAATAATTGACAAACTTCATTTAAATGATATTATATGACATATAATGCTCAAAGAAATAGATTTTTTTGGTTATTTATCATATATTGAGAGAGAATCTGGTCAATAGTTGATGTTGATCAAAAATAGAAACCTTGAGGAGGAGGCAAAATAAATGGAGTGTAATTAATTACCATAAATATTTTTTGATAAATTTTTTCCATGATCTATCTAACATAAATGATGGAGGTGTTTACATATACTTAAGTAAAAGGATGATCAATTATTTTATAGGTATGATGAAAACATAACAATAATTACACAATATGCCTCATGATTTATCATTAAACCCAAGAGTAATGATGAACTATTATTTATTGGGATAAAGCCAAATCTATGAAATGACTTGGATAACAGAGACTTTTATAGCTAATAGAAAGTAGAAAATTAATTCTAGGGGAGTGATAGTGAAACATGATAGTTACAAGAACATCTAATATTCCACTCATAAAAAGTGATGGAAGAAACATCCATGAAATTTCTTAAAGGGGACAAGAAAATTCATTAAGTGTGGGAAAGATGGGTACCCAGCTAGAAAATACCAATTAGTGAAACCAACCAATGTGATAATAGAAAATAATTTTTAATTTAACCCTCATAATATGTCCAACATTTCAACATCAATGGAAAAGGGCACTATACAAACCAATTCACTAAGATAATGGTTGTTGATGTTAACTGACGAAAACAACCTCAATGGCTTGCAGAAAAAGGGAGGACTTATTATATCACAAATTACAAGTTTATTCATGAAAATGATGTGGAAAGAGTTATTCTAGTTATTCATTCATGGAAAGATAATTAACTCTTTGATACTAATTTTATGCATAATTTCATATCATGCTATTTTAAAATTACTATTGAAACACCACCTCAAAAAATGAAGTGAAGTTATTTGTGAAAATTATGAATGGGAAAATTATTTAATCCTAAGTATATATCTTCTCAAATATCAATATTTTTGGATGAATTTCCTAGAGAACCTTATAAAGCTTCCATTACTTGAAATTGATTCCATTCTAGGTATGCATTGGATTTCCATGTATGTAGCCACCATATATTTACTAGAGAAAGAAGTCACCTTCTATATCACAAATATCCCTATAATTGTATAAATTTAGAATTTGGAGGATGAATTTACTTTGGAATAATAATATAATGTATAAATTTTATTACTATATGATAAATCATATCAATATTTAATGATTAAGACTAAGGAAAATATCATTCTTGAGGACATGACCATCATGAGGGAATAAATTAATGCATTTCCAAAATTATTAATTTTCCATCATCCTAGATCAATGGTTGAGTTATAGATTAAATGTAAACCCATATATCTGTCAATGTACTTTAATATATATAGAATGTAAAATGTTTAACTTTAATATATTAAGAAGATACCATAATTGAAATTATGTAAATGCATTATAAGCTCATGTTATTCACCAGGGGGTGAACTAATACTTTTTTCAACATTAAGGATAGATCAATGTTACTCTATATTAATTTTGTGAGCTTAACTATATAGTAATAAAGAACAACTATCCTCTTCAATGGATTGATGACTTGTTTGATGTACTATGTGGGGCCTAGTACTTCTGTAAGGAAGTAGGGTTATTTTTATGTAAAGGATAAGAGTGTGGATATCCCCAAGATATGTTTTTGTAGGGGGTACTAGTACTATGAGTTCCTAGTGATACATTTTTACTCAATAATGCTCGAGCGATCATCGTGGTCTTAATAGACATAGAATTTAGTTATTACCTCTATATATTTGTGGTAGACATTATAGAATATATTATTTTCTACAATAAATGAAAGGAGGAACATGTGCATATTTTTAATTATATACTAAATACTTTGAAGAAAAAAATTTATATGAGGTGTATAGGTAATGTGTGTTTTCGATAGAGAAGATAATATTCATATTGCATGTTATCACATAAAAAGGGATATCTATGGATCATTAAAAAAGAGCGGAATTTGAGGGATTGGATATAGAAAATCTAAATTAGAGAGTCATAGTTTCCTTTGATTATATGGGTAGTTTAATAACTTTATAATAAACTTATCAAGATTTTGAGTCCCAGAAAACAAACAAACTTAGAATGGAGTGATGTTTTTATAGAGTGATGAATGTGAGGAGAGATTTAAAGTGTTAATGAATAGGTTAATCACTACAACGGTACTCACATTAACCAATAGTAGAGAAGGATTTGGATATATAGTGATCTTTCCCAAAAGGGATTGGGTTATATCATTGTTATAAGTAACAAAGTGTTACCATATTCATCCCACCAATTAGAGATCCATGATAAAAAATATGCAAACCCTGATCTAGAACTGGTTATAGTGATATTTTCATTAATTATATGGTGTAATTATCTTAATAAATAAAATGGTGGAAAATATATGGATCATAAAATCCTCATGTATATATTCACATAAAAATCGGTAAATATGAACCCATTAAGGTGGTTAGAGTTGATCAAGGACTATGATTGATCTATCCATTAACATCAAGGGAAGGAAAAAATATAAAGATTCTCTGAGTAGAAAGGATTATGCTTCTATATCCATGATAATATTTGAAATGGATCCAATATCCTTGGACATAAAAAGGATAAACATGGAAATAATAAATGGATATCAATCCTACCTTACAAAAATAAATTCTCAATCTTCCATTCCTGAGAATATTAAAGAGGCTAAAATAGATGATGAGGAGATGCAGAGAAAGGGAGAAAATATTCTGGAGTTATACTTGATAAGGATTAAGTTATATGGTTTGTAACTCAACCATACATCACATTAAAACTAGACAAGAATAAGGAACTTTTTGATGATTCACATATCTCATATTTAAATATTCTTACACGAGGAACCAATATAAATAAATATCTAAAAGAAATTTAAGGTATGCTAACAAGAAGATGGAATTGTAGATTTTTTATCTCAATTATTGATACGAAAACATGTCAAGGGTGAATGAAAGAACTATTAGGGTATGATGAAACCATTTCCCATTCTAGTTTACAAAATTTAAACCACAACCATTAATTTTTTCATAGGACTCCCCATGACATCTAAATGAAATCGTGCCATATATGTGGTTTTAGATCACCTTTAAATGTCAATGAATTTCATTTATATCAAGGTATATTTATCACGTGACCAGGTCACTAGAAAAAATTAGTGAATTGGTAAGATAGAAAGTTGTTCCACTCTATATTTCATATCATCAATATTCAAGGATTAACTTCGGGTTTTAGAGAATTATGCAACAATAAATGGATTCAGAGATTTGTTTTAGTACTTGTTATCACCCTAAGATAGATGGAATATCTATATAAACCATTTAAACTCTACAATATATGATAAGATCATGTTAAATGGATTTCCAAAGATGTTAGGATCATTGGAACCTGATCTCATCACAATTCAATATTTATTTCCACCCATACACAACAATTTTAATCTTGTTTTGTATTGAAAATTAAATTTTTAATAAAAAGTTTCACTTAATAATTTATTAAATAATTTTGGGATTTTAACTATTAATGCTTCAATTTCACATTTTTTAGGATGTTATTTATGGTGGAGGTGACTTGTAAAGTACATGATGGCGTGCAAGGAAAAGGGGCCAAATTTCATGGGAGCCAATGAACACATGCCCACATTTTTTTCCTTGTTTTGTGAAATCCACTCATCCAAATGGGATGATATTTTTTTGGAGGATCAACTAATACATGGGATATAAATATTATGAAGTAACTAAAAACCAATTCTTCTATTAAATGTCCCAACCATTTTATTCTATATAATAAAATATATCCGTATGGAGTCAAAAGTCTGTCTCTATATTTTCCAAATATCATTTATTATATACAATAACTAGAACCAAATTTTACATAGATATATATACGATGTATTCCAGCATTTTTTTATTTTTGTTAAAAGTGAGGTAAGATTTTATAATGTATAGAAACCATTGGCCATTAGATTTCTCAAAATCAGTGTTCCAAAAAACACCACCCATTTTGGCTATAAAAGAACACCTTAGAGACCACATTTGGATGTTCAAAAAGTGGGAATGCTGCTACCATTTTTTATTCCCAAAGGAGTGCTATAATCAATACTATATGTTTTTGAGGGAATGTAATGTTCTACATGTTCATCGTTTTCTTTATCTCCTCCCATGGAGTTCTAAACACCTTGGGATCACTCGGAGGGAATGTGATGTAAATCCCAAGAATCATGTTTGTAATATATCCATGATATTTTTAATTCGAGTTTTTTATGTTTTTTAAATCATCCTATTTTTTTCTTTTTAGTTATGTACTTGTATTTCATGCTCAACTCCTATAATAATGTTTGTGGGTACCCATTCATGTGAGGTTTCACACACAGTTCACTACTTCTTCTCACCCCTTTCAATTGAAGTGTTTGTGTGGTTCATATTTGTGAATTGAACTCTAATAAAAACTATCATGTCCATGTACATTCACGTATTGGTATCACAAAAAATTAACATATGAACACATGAAACACAGTGAGTTATTCATGTATTTCTTTGGTGAGTTTCAGTTATGAAGTGGAACACAAATCACCCAATCATCGACTGTATCCAGTGAATCATTGGTTGTTTCTGACTTAACCATAAGACTTATCATAGTATAAAATCAGTTACATTATGTATATATGTGATAAAAACTATGGATTCAAAGATCATAACCCTATATATTGAAGTGATTAAGTATGTGCATCATGATATCTCCTCAGGTTCAAAATTCTTAATTAATTTTGTTAATTTTTTCTTTATTTTATCATTTATCATTTTATTTTGGATTCTTAAATCACCAACCAAAAGTTTTCCAAACCCCCAATCCCCTTTTTAATCAATTTTTTTAAATTAATGATTTATGGATCTATTTAGATATGACCTATAGTTGCTCCTATAATGAAAAAATTTAAGTAAAAATTAAACACCTAATTTGAGACACTCGACAATATGATAAACTTTTGGTGAAATTTCCAGAGAGCGATGATATGTTTTTTTCTTTTTTTTCAATTTCTTTTTTTATTTTAAAACATAATTAGTACCCCTTTTATTATTCTCCCATACCTTTTTGTTTTTTTGTTTTATTTTTTGTGATTCTTATTCTCCCTCTCTATTCACCCCTCTAATTATATAGTATAAAAATATCTTTTATTTTCTCCATTCGCCCTTATTAAGTGATTTTATTTTATCCATATTAAATCATAAAATTAAATAAATAAAAAAACCAAACATCATAATTATTTTCATGACCTGGTCAGGAAAAGAAAAAATACTTTAATTTGACCCATAAATTGAAAAAATAATTCACTCATAAATTAGGTCATCTAGAGTAGGACAGTCAAGTAACTCTTAGAAACCAGTTGTGGAACCTAAAGTGAACCCAAAAAAATAATAAATTTAACGAAATGAAAACCAAGAAATAATGGCTGTAAATAACTGGACATTAAAAGAACTTACCACCACATATGTGGAGTACTAACTTTTGTATATCCAATATCCTGAGGTAGAATAAAAAATTGTGTTGAGATTAGGCATCATCCAAAATATTTGGAAATTTCTAGGCCTTCTTTTTTTGGACCCTCACAAACATCTTAAGATGTTTCACATAGTGTACTTCACCATGAAACCCCAAAATGTGTCTAAGGTTATCATTATGTTTGGGTCTTCCCTTTATCCCTTTATAGTGTAGCAAAAGACTGGACATACTATCTCTCTACCATAATTGGGGGATATAATTAACTTACTCTACTCTTTCTAGTGAATTTTATTCCTACTTCTAGGACTACATCAATTAGTAAAGAATTTTTTTGTATTGGGAAATCACAAAGAAAGAACCTTCATGAATATTGGGAGAGATTAAAACAACTTTGTTCAAGATTCCCCCACCACCAAAATAGGGAAAATTTATAATTCAATAATTATATGAGGGAAATTTCTCCATGGATTTTTGAATTCTAGATGTCTTAGCTGGTGGTGTACTAATTTATAAAACTCCCTCTCCTACTCGTGACTTAAAAAATCCAACTTAGCTCAAAATGCCCAAAAATTCTTTACATGAGTAATTAGTCCAACCCAAAAAGTTTATGAGGCAATTCATTAAAATCTATAACAAAAGGTAGATAATAAAATTGATGATATTAATACCATTTTAAAACAATTATATCAAGTACATGGTAACTAACTCACTTCTTATGTTCAATTTAATTGTGGTATTTGTTCTGATAGCACTCATTTTTCTGGATAATGCTCAAAAATTCCATATTCATGTGAGTCTAGTGCAGTTGTATTCCTTGGGAATCCATTAAGCAAGCACCACCTTTCATGAAAGAACCATTCCGGCCAAATCCAAACCCCAGGGTGAAAGCACAACCATAATAACAATAAGGAGGTAACTCAAGCTACCCCAAGAAGAATTGGTATCAATAAGGGTGTTGTATGAATCTTTCTTATCCTTAAACATCTCGGAATAATCATCCTCCTCCCAAATCTAAACCAAGGCTCGAGGTCATAGTGAAGAAAATGGAAACCCAAAACCTCCAGTTCTAGCAGACCACACAATCATCCATTGAAGACATATGAACTCATTTGAAAAAATTGTAAGACAACATCAGTGAGATTGCGATGCAAGGTAATAGATAACTACCATCCCAAACTATTTTTAATCTAAAAGACTATGGTAATTTTTTTCAATTACACTTCATAGTGGTAAATAAGTTTCTTCATCCAATGGTTCTAACCACAAAGTTTGTCCCCATCTTGAAAACTCCCTTTCCCAACACTTAAAAGTTTCGAGTAAAGAAAAAAATGGTAATCATATAATCATTGAGGATTCCCATAAACCATCCATTTATCTTCATTTCCCTCAAAGACTCTTCAAATAGATTTATTATAATTATATAGATAAATAAATAATGGATACTTTTAAAATGTTAAATGTTAAGTTTTTTTTTGGGTATAGTTAAAAATATTACTTGTTACACCGAATTTTTTAAAGAACATTTCACCCATAGATAAAGGATAATATGGAATGAGAGAGTCAACATGGGATGGAATTTATCGTTTTTAATTCAACCAACAATTCCAACCAAATTCGAGGTTATGAGAACATTCACAATACGAGAGACATTAAATTTAGATTCTATAAAAGATTTATGTGCATTAATTAATGTAATAACCATTTATGTGTATACTTATTTTCATTTTGGAGAGCTTCATGTGATCGGAATAATAGTGCAAAATTCCAACCGGAGTTGAACACACCCATCAAGAGTGGTTGAGCATGTCCTCATAAAAGTGAAGAATCTAATCTTCCCCAAAAACCTCTACATTCTTGATATGGAGGGTACCCAACCCCAAGGGAATTCCCTTATTCTACATGGAATACAATTAATTAAAATATAAAATATGACCATTAATGTAATCAGTGGCATGCTTAATATGTATATTAGTGGAGAAAAGTTATGTTTTAACATTCCTGATGCCATGAAGCACCCCATTGAAGAGCACTCCACTCTTCTTGTCTATTTAATTGAAGTAAGCTCAAATCACACAAACACTCAGAATTCACTTCACAACCCATAATATGTTTCATTTTATTATTATTCACCCTTGAATGATTTTAGTGTTTATTCATGTTTTGAGTTTTTTGTGGGTTTTGGAAAGTGTAATTTACTTTCTTTAATTGATGAGTGCGTTCATTATGAGGTATCCATGAAAATAAATTATTCTGAAAATCTCATTTCCATTGATTCTATTTCCTATGAGAATAAATATGAGATTATAAATAGTTTCATGGACCTCACTCCCCTTAAATCCCCTCCCTCAATCCAAAAACAATAGTGTTGGAACTAAAATAACTACCTTATAATTTTAAATATGCATATCTTGATGTTATTGAACAATTTCCCAACATTATTTATAATAATCTCTCTCCATAGAATGAATCAAAATTACTTGACCTTTTGAGAGAGTTTAAGAAGGAAATTAGATGGACATTACCTAATATTATAGAGATTGTCCCATATATTTTAATGAAAATATACATTTAGATGATGAGGCTAATCCTGTAAGGAAATATCAATTCTAGTTAAATCCCATTATCTATGAAGTTGTAAAATTTAAAATCATTAAATTACACGATACTTGGATTTTTTATCATATATAGGAGAGTAAATGTGTTGTCCTAGTGAAAATTGTGCATAAACACTCGAATAACGGTTGTGTAAAATGAAATAAATGAATTGGTTCAATCACGTATGCAAAATAGTAGGCGAGCTTTTATTGACTATTATCGATTTAATTAGGCCACACTAACGGAAAAATTTCCTCTATATTTCATTAAATAAATGATATAATGATTTTCTAGTATGTCCCATTATTTTTTCTTTGATGGCTATTCGATTTATTTCCAAATCCATATATCCCATGAGGATCAAGAAAACACAAAATTTACCTATCCATTTGGAAAATATTCATATATAATGATGCCTTTTGATCTATCTAATTCTCCTTGTACTTTTCAGTGATTTATGTTGAGTATTTTTTCTGAGTAACTTTATAATTGAATGTACTTTTTTATAGATTATTTCACATTTTATGGTACTTCTTTGATGACTGTTTTTCATAAAAAAGTTCAGTTATCTATTGTTTCATTGAAAAACATGTCTTACTAAATAATTAGAAATGAGATTTCATGGCTAGTGGGGGAAATTAATTGGGTAAATTATTTAAAAAGAGTAAATTCAAGTGGATAAATCAAAAATTAAATTAATTTCAACCCATAGATATCCAAAATGTGTTCATGAGGTGTGATCTTTCTTTGTTCATGCTGATATTCACAGTTGATTCATTAAAGACTTTAGTAAGATCATACATCCCATGTTTTGATTTTTTTAAAAGGATTCTGAATTTGTTTTTTATAAAAATTATGAGGATGCATCCAATTCACTAAATATTAGTCTTACCTCACCCTAATAATCTAAAAACTAATGTGGGATAACACTATTGAACTTATGTGTGACAACTCTAAATTTTTAGTTAGGGTAGTTTTATCACAAGTGTTTAGAAGTATTCTCCTGTCATTCCATATGAACTGTCTACCTTGGATGCTGGCATGAAAAAATATTGAACCACTAAAAAAGAACTCATTTATACTGTGTTTCCCATAGAAAAATTTCATTCTTTTCTTATAAGGTAAAATCATTATGGTTTCAAATCATGTTTCCTTTTGATTTCTCCTAATGAAAACTAAAGCTACGTCATGCCTCATTAAGTAGACACTCCTCCTATATAAGTATGAAAAGTATATTAGAGATATGAGAGGAGTGTAAAATGTGGTACCTGACCACATTAATATGATTTCCCCACCACTGGACTACCACATAGACTCGTATCTCCCCATTATAGAAGTCTTAACTCATGAGAACATTTGTGAGGTTTTTGACCTTACCCCTTGGTACACAATTATTGTGAATTTTCTAGAAACATCTACGGTCCCCAATAATTTAATCACATCAAAATCCTAGATACTTAAGCATGATTCTCGATGGTACATTTTTGTTGGACCATTAGTGCAGAGAACTTATAGTGGACAATTCATTCATCATTGTGTGCCTGACCATGAGTTCAACTTTGTTTTTATCTTCTTCTACACTATGGATTGTGGGGGCCACATTGCCTCTCAATGTACAACTAATAATATCATTGAATCAGGAAATTATTGGCCACCATTCAATAGAGACACCCACTAGTTTTTTAAGTCATGTACTCGATATCAATTCACAGGGAATTTCTCCAAGAGGAATTAAATACACCAACAACCCATGTTATTTTGTGAGATCTTTGAAAAATGGGGAATTGATTACAAGGGGCCTTTCCAAAACTTATTTGGATTTCTATACATGTTATTGGATGTGGACTATGCATCTAAATGGGTCGATTCCAAGGCTACCTAGACCAATAACTCTCAAGTGGTTGTTGATTTTGTGAGGTCCTAGATTTGTAGTGGGTTTGGTTTTCTAAGATTCATCATTAGAGATCAGGGTTTATGTTTTTGCAATCGCAACATAAAATAGTTGCTTCGTAAGTATGGGGTTGTTCAAAAAGGCTATAATGAACATTACCCAAAAACTAATGGGCATGCCGAAATCTTAAATTAGGACGTTAAGAAAATATTGAAAAAATCATTATATCCCAATAGGAATGATTGGAGTTTTCAGTTGGATCGTTCACTTTATGCATACTGTACAATTTTTAAAACCACAATTGGAATTTCACCATATAGGATTTTTTTGGAAAGGATTTTCACCTCCCATTAAAGGTAAAATAATATACTGTTTCGGCTGTTAATCAATTTAATATAAATATCTCATATGCATGTGAGCATAGGTTGTTACAGATTCGTGATTTATAAGAAATTTGGTGTGATGCATTTGGGAACGCTTGAATCTATAATGAGAAGACAAATACAATCCATGATAGCCTGATTCTTTGAAGGATGCTCTATATTGGTGATAAGGCCCTCATGTAAAATTCCAGGCTAAAGATTCATCAATGCATACTTTTTTCCCAATGACCCGACCGTTATATTGTTTTTAATTTTTACCCTTTTGGTGAAATATATATTTTTCATTGGAAAAGTGGCTAAATTATTATCGTCAGTGGGAAGAGACATAAATAATTTTATAAGGAATTTTCAAATCATCTGGTGGTGGAAATTCACCTTCAAGAAGAAACATGCCAGTAAAGACGACTAGGATTTATCATTCCCTCCCACATTCTCTTTTATTATAGTGAGGAAAATGATTGATCTTTGTGTGGGAGAATGGGTATATTCTGGTCTTAGTTAATAATTTTCATCATCATTTTTTTTCTCCTTTTGGTTTTCTAGATTGTATTTTCACTTTTCCTCCTTTGTTCCCCCTTTCTTTTGTGCCAGTATTTTAATTTTTGATGCCCACATTATCATGGATAATGATTTCTAATTAATCATAGATCTTATTGAAAATGAATGAAGAATTTAAATATTTTATGTTATTTTAAAATTAAAAATATATTTTTTCAATGATAAAATGTGTGTATTATCATCAATTTAATAATGGGGTGTGATTTTAGCAAATTTATTGTTTTTAGATGATATAAATAGTTGTATCTCTTTGAAACCTTTGAGAGTAGTGGTACCATTTGTGTTAGTAGATTATGGAAAATTATGTCATCTAATATCTCCACACATATTTTTCACCAATTCATGAAGTGTGAATATTTCATACATAATATATGGTAAAAATAAGTTAGGTTGATATTTATTATATTTAAAAAATTATTTTTTCACACATTCATTCCTTATCCGTTCTATTATATTTCTATACTATATTGACTTATGCATGTGTCCCAATTATCTAATTGTTATAAAACCTCAAAAAACATACTATAACTAATAATAATGAATATTAATTGAAAAAAACACAAAAAATAAAATTTTTCACTTTGGTGTGTGAAGAAATAACTCTTTCTCAATCTTTGATCTGGTTAAAACTATTATAATTATTATCATGAGGATATTAATCATGGGTCGTGTGATGAGTGTGAGATTTGTTATAGGTTAAACTATTGAAAAGAAATAATAAATGAGGGGAGTGATGAAATGAACATAATATTGGGATATATAGGTCTGGAGAATAAGGTTTGACATTTGTGAATGCTTAAGTGAGTGTGTTTTGAAATTGGATTGCAAAGGATGCAGGTCAGGTTCAATTGAAAAAATAATTTAAGTAGAAGAATGATAAAATAAGATATATTTACTAGATAGAAAGTCGAAATAAAATAAGGGAATGGTTTTCAAATACACACATGGAATGTTAGTGCCATGATTAACATTTGAATTACTTTATTATATTGGTATCATGCATCTCTTTGATGTTCATTTTGATACAATTTATGAGACACCTTTTTCCATAATCATTGAGAATAACTCGGTGATATGATTTTTTATTTGATCACATTTATTTCAGAGATAAATTTTTTATTTAATGTTAAATCATTTTGATGTTGGGAATATATACATGCATCTTTATATAAATGCGACTTTTAAAAAGAGTGAAAATGTTTAGTTGTGGGGGTGTGATCGCACTATGATTCAATATTAATTCCTCCATTACACCACAAACATAAAATGGTTTTCTATTGAAAATTAAAACTATTATAAAAAAATTCACTTAATGGTTGATTAAATATATATTTTATTTTTTATTTTTAAAGTGGAAAAATCCCAATTTTTCATGATTCCATTGAAGGAGGAGGTGATTCGAAGAGCCCACGATGATATACAATGAAAATGGTCCAAATTGCATGGGATCCCATGAAAACCTATTAAATTTTTTCATGTGACACCAAATATGTGGATTCAAATGGGCTGATATGTTATGGGTGTATGAATTAATTTGTTTACTACAACTATCATGAATAACCCAAGCCCAATTTTTACAATAAATGGCCCAACCGAACTGATCATTCTAATAAAATGAACATGAATAGAGTTAAAGGGTTGCCTTTGTATTTTCACAATATCTATTATTATGTAAAGTATCTAGCTGAAAATTTTTACATAGAGATATAAAATAGGTATTCCAAAAGTTTTTTATTTTGTTAAAAATGATATAATATTTCATTATGGCCCAAAACCATGGTTGAAATGGTTTCTCGAAACAAGGGTGACCAAAAACACATTCCATTTTAGTTATAAAAGAACACCATGGGCACCCCATTTAGAAGATTAGCCAGGGGAATGGTTCTGCCATTTTGGAGTCCCAAAACTATCTTATTGTCAATACTAGATGTTTTTGATTACTTGGGAGGTTCTACTTCATCAATATTTTCTTTCTCTCATCCTATAGAGTTCTAAATGTCTTATGATTACCTGGGGGGAAAATGATGTAATTCCCCAGAATCATGTTTGAATAGTTGAATAAAAATTCTAATTCTATGTTGTTATTTTTTTTCATAATAATATATTCTTATATTATTGATTCATGTACTTGTATGTCATGACCAACTCTTATGATAATGTTTATGGGTTCCCATTCACGTGATGTTTCAAACACCTTTCACCACTTTTTCTTCCCACATTCAATTATAGTGTTTTTGTAGTCATATTGGTCAATTGAACTCTCATAAACACTATTAAGGAAATTTAAATTTATATCATGCTACAAAAAACAAATAAAATATGAATATGGAAAGAAAATCGATTTCTTAATGTGTTTACTTGTTGAGTTGTAGTTTTAAATTTGAACTCAAATCACCCAATCATCAGCGGTATCTGGTGAATCATTGTGTGTTTTTGACTAAACCCTAGGAGGCATCCTTTTAAAAACCCAGTAAAATATTTTTTCTAGGTTTCAGAAACAAGGTAGTAATAGATCATAACACTATATCTTAAAGTGATGAAGGATGAGCGTCATGACATATCCATGAGGTGATCACGCTTAATTAATTCTATTAATTTATGATTTATTTGATTATTTTCCATTTTATTATGGATTTTAAATAACCAAACCAAATTTTTCCGAAACCCTATTATATTTTTCTTAATCACAATTTGTTTAAATAAATATTCTATTTTTCATTCAAGAGACAACCGAGGGTTCCGGATATATTGCAAAAATTCTTCTATAAACTAATCAACTAATTTGATGTGCTCAAAAGAAATGATCCACTTACCCTAGAGGAGTTATCATATAACATTAGTATCTATAATAAAATTAAAATTAAACCTTATGAGGATCTCTATGGGTAAAGGTTTCAGAAACAAACATGCTTGCATAAATTTTGAAAGCGAATGATGATATAACTTGATCTTATCCATGAGATGATAGAGTAGGTTCAAACAATTTAGCATCATTTGAAATTCATGAAAAGTAAATTAAAAATATAAATACCATAATATTTGTTAAATAGAGACTATTGTTAGAGATAAAGTGTAACACCCCAGAATGATAAATGCTTAAATGACTCAATGATATGAATCATGTCAACAAGGTTCATCTTTCATGTTAGGAGCCTACCTGATTAGAGCTTCACATTTAAGCATGTTTGGCCTGGAATAGTGATCAATATGGGTGATCTTCTAGTCAGTTTACTATATTGTGGGTGTGTGAGAAAAAAAACACTGGAAAGAACATGGGTTGGCCATTGAGGAGAATCATTAGTCCGATGACCTGTTTGTGCACTTGGGTGGGCCCAGGGTTGGGACCACATGTCTTCAAGGGAAACTAGTGGTACCTGGTGGTCCAGGACCTAATGGCAATGTTAAATATGGTTTTCTATGATGTCAACATGGCCCATTTATTACATTTGGTAGCATAGGTTGAAACCAGAAATAAGTGGGATGCACTTCCATAGTTGATATATAGGGTTCACAATGAAAAAAATGTTCTCTAATGGTGGTGGTGGTGGTGGGGGGGGGGGGTTTATATAACACCCCAAAATGATGAATGGTTAAATTAATTAATGAAATTACTCACATCAACAAGGTGAAAATTACTATTTAGGAGCCTACCTGATTAGAACTCCACCATTAAGTGTGCTTGGCACAGAGTAGTGACCAGGATGAGTGGCCTTATGAGATGTTTCTAAGGATATTTTTGAGGAAAAGACAACTGGAAAGAACATGGGTTGTCCTATGGGGACACTCATTATTTAGATGACCCGTTCGGGCCCATGGGTGGGCCCCTGGGTGGGGAACACATGTCTACGTAGCAACTGGTTGTACCTAGTGGGCCAGTATCCAAAGAATATGTTAAAGTAAGGTGTATGTGCTGAAAAAGAGGCCCAGTTGGTATATAAAATTGTTCATTTATATGTCACTATTGAAGAATTTAATTTGGTTGAGATGAAGGGGTAAATTGTTTCAAGATACATTGCCCCCATTGCGATCCATTGTCACATAGGTTCTATGACCTATCAGCTAGTACTCCTACCAAACATATCTGATGCACATGAAGTGTTACATGCATCCCACCAAAGGAATTATATATTAGATCCCTCACATTTACTTAATCATAAGGTGGAGACTTTTTATAATGATATTTCATTCAAGGAGTGGCTAGTGAAGAACTTAAATTGAAGAGAAAATGTTTTATACATCATGATAACTCACCAGGTAAATGTGTTGTGGCCGTACCGCATGTTTCAGTTATCAACCTGTGAACCTAAATAAGTGATGAAGTAAAAGTGACCTAATATATTTTAGTGTATGAAATGAAAAATTTGAGGTTGGAATTTATGAAACATGGCATAATGTAATGACATAAAATTTCATAAATGAAATTTTCATTTTGAATTTATAATCTCCTCCCTAGGTAATGTATTTATAGAAAACACATCCACTACAATTGTTATTTTGGTCCATTATAAATATATCCTATTGATCATAAATAAAATCATGCATCATAAAAAATTATAATAAAATAATAGTATAATATCCTTTTAGATTAGTATATATTAAGGGTTATGATAATGTCTAATTGATATATACAAGAGAAGCGATAACCTCGATCAGTAGGATCATAACCTATGGAGAACATTTACCCTAACATCTAAGGGAGATGAAATCACTTGAATTTTTCCCTGACGAAGACCAATAAGAGATTCAATAACTGAAACATTATCGAAACAATTTACTGGTGAAGCTCAAACTTATCAAGAACATATCCCAAACAATTATTACTAAATCACCTCAAGAAATCATCATCATCACCCACCATACCCATAAGGAATATAATAGTGTAATAAAGGGTAATAAATATAGAATATAAATATATGAATTTTTATTTGTTAATTTTAATAAAATAATTATTATATTTATCCCTTTTTGTTTAAAAATTATAAATTATTATATAACGAGTTCAAAAAAAATAGATTTTGATACCAAGAAATCAAAAAAAAAATTAGAAAATATATACGTTCAATTAAGACAAACATTTTTATAAAATAAATAATTATTTAAATAAATTTTATTTAAATAAAATATTCTTATTAAGTAATATTTTTAAAAAAATAAATGATAATATAATTTAATAAAATCCTATATAATTTTTATAAGGGTCAAAAAGTTGTGAGTACCTAAAAAACATGTATTTTGAACTAAATAGGGATTTATTTATTTAAATTTGTAATTAATCATATTTAGAAAACTATTTTTGGTAAAATAAATTTCATTTTATGAATCAATATGTCAAAAATATCGGAAGGTGAATTTTTCAATGTTTTCTGAGTTAGTTGAATTTTTGGGTAAAAATTAAATAATGTATAATTATTTTGTATCCATTACAATACCATAAATAAAAAATTTTATTTAATAAATATTATAAAATTAATAAACATACAAACATTTATTTATACTTTAAAATTAGGTTTTTGGAAGTTATTTGATCAATTTTAAAAACCTTTACTGAATCCTCTATAACGGGAATTATATTTTAAGATTTCAAAATCAATTCATTATGACAACAAAAAACATACACTTAAATGGTGGAGTTATTTTAATATTTTAGGTTTATATACTTATAAAATATATAAAACCAATATTTTTTTGGTATAAACTATGGGAAACATACAATTTAAATGTTTTTTAATATCATTATTTTATTATATTGAGTCCAAACCATATGTTTAGAAATTAATAAAGAGATCCCCTATCATTTAATATAAATACCCATCAGACCTCCCACTAAACCACACTAAAAATACATTGAGAACTAATTTAATATCCATCTCCCACTCTAAATCCTTTCCAAGGAGTTAACAATCTCTTAAGTAGATTATCCCAAGCTTTTATAAGCACTATCTCATAATAAGGGATCAATATCTTTTTTCCATTCAAGAACCTTATTTGTATTTAGCATTTTGAATCTCAATTTATTATTTCATCATGTATTAATAAATATTCCAATACTATCCAAATTATATTTTATTAATGGTAAATCATTTATCCCATCTTGTTATAACCTCTACCTAATTCATTACTATGTCGAAGCAAGTGATTTTATTCATCCTCTTCTTTATTAAAGTATATTATTTGCATTATGCTTTTTTTTATATCAAATTATTCATGTGGGAATATTTTTTTACACATTAAATTACTACAAACAGGATTACTAAGTGATGACATACCATATTTCACTCTCATTAAAACCTTTCGTTAACATTTATGTACACCAATTTCGATGCTAAAATTATCATGTGATTTTCCTAGAAAAACATTTGTTTTGTGTATACCCATCACCATTTGCACTCTAGGGTATTCACCATGATGTAAATACCCTTAATTGATTTTTTACTCCCATATTTTTAACCCAAACTCCTTAATCATGTGATTATAACTGATAAAATATATTCTTTTGTTTTACGATCTATGTGGAACACAAAAGAATGTATATGTTAAGAATAAGATTAGGAGGACTGTATTTATATATCCATGAAATGAATTGTGGAATGTTTTTATCTCACGAAATACCAAATATGGTTCATCATAGGATATTATATTAAAAGTAAGTTTTTTATTTCCTTATGGTTATCATTGAATTATGCTTATGATATCTTATTTTATATTGTTTCTAAATTTCTATGTTGAATTGTTATTATCCTCTTATATCATGATTTGATGTTCATGTTTATGATTCTCAACCATTTTACTTCTCCTTAATATATGACACACACCTATCGTGTCACATGTAAATAGATATTATTCATTTTATCATTTTGTAGTATAGTGTACTACTAGTGTCATGTCACTTTAATAACTTCACAAATCATTAAATAACATATTTTAATTCATATTGGAATTTTCTTTTTTATTTATTTGATTATTTTATAAAATAGTTATAAACTCTAAATATAAAATGTAATGTTAAGATAATGGTGTTATGAAAGAAATAACTTATCCTTTTAGGTCAAGACCCTGGTTCATTACATTATTCATACAAGTTTTTTAAATTTAGTTTGATAACCAAACTGTAAAACCGCATCCCTACATTACTATCCATTTATATATTGGTCTTCTAATATCTAATGCATAAGAAAAATTCAATTCCACTTACTCCTATAGTTAATGTTTATGAAATACCATAATTGATAGTGTTCCATCTTCCATGACTTGTCACCATCTTATGATATTCCATCCATTGAATGACTCAAATCAATGACATGAAGATACTGTGTTTAGTGGAAGGAAGGGAAAACATTAAAATAAATGAATAGAATTGAGTAAGGGATTCATGTCATGGTTTACAATCAATACACCCATATAATTCTTCCCAATTTAGCACAAACATAGACACAACTTAATAATTGAAGAAAAAAATTCAGGAACACCCAATCCTACCTTGCTGCCAAGCCGTGAGTTAGTCACTCATTGTCCTGTGAAAGAGGTCATAGTGGAATAGATAATAAAAAGTGAAAGAGAGAAATTAAGATTGAATAAGAATAGAATGAAATAGTGATTAAAAGAGAGAGTGTAACTCTTTATTAAAATATATTTATTTTATAATAAAACATGATACTAAAATCTAGAGTATAACGTAAAATAATAGAATAATAGAGCATGAATTTGTATCCTGATGTAGTCACCTAAAAAAGTTTCATTGGAATAAAGGATTTTATCTATTGTGGGTGGGGTACCTTGTATATCTCTCATTCATATATCATTTATGTAAGGTAAAATTATGTATATATATATATTAAAATATTTTCCATAATAAATTAGTTAAATTATTGATCATATTAAATCATTATCATTGTATCATATTCCATAGTGATGGTAGAAATATCTACGATTACTCTCTAAAATATTAGCATGTTCACTGATAATGTTAAATATCAAATTCCAGTATCATAGTAGTAACATCTACCATTCCTCAGTGGTAGAGGTGTCACCTATAACTCCAATAGTTATTTTAATGTCAATGTAAATGACCATTTTTATTCTAGTGAAGGTCGGATACCACTTCCACCAACACACTTGATTATGTAGCCATTTTACCTGGATATCCATGTAGATGATCCTTGTTTTTCCTTGGTAGCTAATTATGTATGTTATGCAACCCTGATAGCACTTATATACCATTTCACCATCATCAAAGGTACCACTGCTGCCATGATCTACCACCAGAGCTCAATTGTAGTTCCTCATATACCATTCATTAATGATAGAACACATTATTAACAATTTCTCTCATTATGGTACTCGAGTGAGTGATCCTCCAATTTGGTTTATCTACCATTTCTATAATGGTACTTCTGTTATAGCATATATAGTCTTACTATTTGGGCCTCACAGTAGCACATCATATGTTACGATTCCTTCAGTGTATCTATTTCAATCTCAAAACCCCTCTAAATAAAATATGGTTGAAATAGTTAATAACCATTCATGTATTTAATGAATCTGGTCATGTAGTGGTGAAATGAAGAAACACAACATTGGAGTAATCCAAACATCATAGTGGATGGATTGGGATCAGTTTTACACATGGGATTATTCTTCATTAAAGAAGGAATCACCACGGTTTTTCAAGGTCCCCAAGATCATCTATGGACACATCGGGCATTGGTAGTAAAAATCAGCTCAAGATCGTGCATTTATGGTGGATTCTAGGGTGTGTCCGATGAGTTGTAGTGGTGGTTCGACAACATTGAGCAGTGAAGGTGGTATCTTAGGTGGTTTAGAGTGTAAGGGTTGCATGTCCAACATGATAAAATGAACATTATATTAGAAATGAATAATATACATGAAACCTGAGCCTACATCGTATTTTCGCGTGATCATTCACTTCAATATTGTACAATTCATGGAATTTGTGGCTCTAAACCCTACCATCGAGATGGTTTCCAGTATACACTACACCATTATATAAATGGGCCGTGTCTATGCACACATTCTATATGTAAAATTTACTACCCTATGCACAATGGGATACTCCATGTAACACCTCGAAATTTTATGAGAAGTATTCTTTTTAATTTATTTGATGTATTATTTTGTATGATACAGCAAGATTATCTTGTTCTACATGAAACACCATATTAGCTTGCAGTATACACACCACTATTCTTAGATCATGTTATGCACAATTTCAAGTTCGTTTGATAGAATTTATTCTACGCAACATTGAGTGTATATATATATATATATATTTAATGTATAAATTAAATATGTCTGGATTCTATTATACGAAAAAAAAGGAATATTTCATTACACTCAACCCTGATTTTTCTTGTATTACATGCAATCACGACCTTCCCGATAGAGTGTGTTTTACACAATACCGAGTTTCACAAAACAATGATATGTTATTAAAATATTATATCAACTAGCCATTATGAATTGTAATACCCAATTTTTGAAAATTTATAAATTTTATAATTCAAAATGGAATTCATTTTTGGATTCAGAATATTGGAATTATCCTAGGGTGAATTTTTGGTATTTTTCTGAAAACTTTCAATTTTTGGTGAATAGTGAAAACACTGAGTTGTTGGTTAAAACCGAATTTTTATATAAATAATAATTTAATTTATTTAAATTTTTTTGTAAAAATAGATACATAATACCTATATAAGTTCAATATAATTCATTGGAGTCATTTAATAATGATTTTTGATATATACAAATTTTATTGAACTTTTTACTGTCTTTTACCCACCTCCTAGGAGAATTTACAAATTTACAGAAAAAATAATTTTACCGCTCCTATGAGTGGAATTTAAAAAATCCAAGATACATGGTTGATATCATTAAGTAAAATGTGGTTCAATAGGATAAAAATAATTTTTCGGGAATAGTAACTTTTTACTTTTATTTACCACGATTAAAAGTAAATAGGGTAATTTAGGGTAAAAATGATATTATTATTACCCTAACACTTTTCCTAATTATTTTGAATAAGTGTAATTCATCCAAAAAAAACCGTAGGAATAAAATATTACTCTTTAGGTCCAATTGGATTAGATTAGGACACTTATTATTATTTTATTTATAGAAGAGTTAAAAGAGATAAAATCGAAGTTTAATAACTAATTTTTTTTAATATAGGGTTATACAAAAGATATATTCAACTATAAATATTAATTTGAAATATGAAAATATTTCCTACATAATGGTATTTTATTTATATTTTTTATACATTATATAATTTAATTTATTTATGACACAATGATGATGTTGTAATTACCATATTAATGAAATATTAACATAATTGATATTATAAATACCCAAAAAATGTTATTTGAGACTTTTTATGAATTACAATAATTTTATAGGTTAATATAACATATTAGGGTTTGTTATATGAATTTTTTTCTAATTAATAATGCTCTTATGAATTTAGAGAAAACAAAGTACCAAATAGTGTCGAAATTGACATAAAAGAGTTTTTAAAACAAATATTATATTATTAATTGATATAATGGTCCTAAAAACCTATGGTTCGTCCAAAAGACTTATATAATAATATATATGACATTAATGAACCAAATGGGGTTCTATTGGTAGTTTATAGGATGTTTATTAACCATATAGTGTAAGAATACAAGAAGACACGGTAAAGGATAAATTATTTAACTTAGAGTTAAATCTAAATGATAAGGTTAAAATGGTAACCTAAACTTGTCAAAAAACTATTGGTTGAGAGGATTTCGACCCATCCCCAACCTATACTTTAAATAACTCACTTTGGAGTCATTATAAACCGAATATGAATTTATTATAAAAAAATATATTATGTTCTTCCTAAGGTGCCCCTCTTCCTCCCTTATAAAAGGTCACCTCCTCCCTCTCATGTTTAATCAATTTTGAGCCCTCAAGTTCGGCCAAATCCTGAAACATTCTCTTCTCAACCTATATAGTTATATTATAGAGTTTCTGGTTTTTTCAAAACACCAACTCTTATTTCCTTAGAGTAATTTTAAAAGACGCACGTCGAATAAGAGGTAATCTCTTCTACCAATTCTTTCAATTTTATTTCTTCTTCTACTTCCTCTTATTTAGTTGTTTCATTATAAGATAATAAAATAATTATTACTTATATAGTTATATGTTATTATGAATATTAAACAACCATATTTCACCTTCTATCTATCATACGAAAAACAAAATCACCGCGTGTACATACGTACGAAATACCGTCTCCACGTCGTGGTGTAATATGTATTTCTACCAACACCTTACTTGGATGGGTATAATGGTGTAACTAATAACTATATATGATTATGAGAACATGATAATGTTCTGAGATATTATATCATCCACTCCAATTCCATTCATTAATTACGGGAATGATATCATCGCTCGTGCGTACGCCCAGATTACCGTCTCTACGACACGATGAGATTCATTCTCCATGTTAACCATTAAAGAATAATTATAAAGTATATATAATGAATAATAAATAAATATATGACATAATAAAGGTACTGTATTTATGTATCTCTATATATATGTCATATACTTACTTACATTCAAGTCAATAAAGAAAGGAAAACAACGTTCATGCGTACGTACGACCTACCGTCTCCATGAATGGTGTATTTCATTTCATTTATCTGTCTATTGTATATATATAATGAATAAATATGATATATATATCATTATTTAAATTCCATAATTAAGTAAATCTTTATATAATTAATAGTAATATCAAGAAACAACAAGTCCAAACACGCACTATAAATGAAACGATTTTACCCAAAACACTGCTTTAACATGGAATTGACAAATGAACAGTTAATATAAAGTCATAAGTGAATCATATATGATATCATAAATATTATTATGATTCTGTTACAAGATAATAATATGTTAAAACCCACTATACAGGAGTCTCGGACACATACAGAAGAAATCAAACATAAGGTAAGGGAAAATTTTGAAATCTCATTTTTATCTGAGATTTGTTATACGTAAGTATTTACTAGGTTTATATTTTTAATCCATTTCCTTAAAAATGTTTTCAATAAAGAGTTTAATATTATTAAATATAGGTTTAAAGTCATGTTTAACACTCTTTTACTTTTACCTTATGTTATGGAAGGAATATTTCTTATGTTTACCATACATGGTACTTTTTTACTTTTCCGACAACTATATGAGGAGAATGTTCTTTTAACTTATACATCATGAACAGATTTTTATGGTTTTATAACAACTAATTTTCATGAAGATTACTCTAAAATATTTCATGATTATTTTCAATAAAATCATTTTATTTTAATATTGAATGGAATTTTGTGAAAACGAAATTTGTTTTAATAAGAAAGGATATTTTACTCAAGAATTCATTTCAAGTGTTTTGTCAAAAGTATTTTCCATCTAAGATGACATTATTTAGTATGATTATGTTTCAATTATAATGCCTATATTATTTACATGGTTTGATTATTCTTATTATGAAATGATATCCAATTGTTTTATATGTATTACATTAAGATGGGATGAAGTTTATTAAACCCATTTTATTCTTTGGGTTATGATGATTGATTTATGTTTATTTTGTGGCACAAGTAAGAATGATTTAATTATGAGATGGGTGGGACCTATATCTCCCTCTAATTCATTGGGTAAAGATTTATATCTCATTAGATAGACATGGATGGAATTGCAGGTTAATCCAGTTCAGTGATAAAGGACTAGAATGAGGAGTGAACTCGATTCAGTAAGAGACTTTGTCCACAACGATAGTCTTGGCAGTAATGTCTTGGATACAGTGGAAATCATAACATGTGCTTAATGGTTTCCACAATTACATGTTTTATTCCCATGATATTTTATCATGGTTAATGTTTTATTATAATTTATGCCTTATGAATTGTCAAGATTTATGTCATTACTCGTGATTTTTATTTTTTATGTTCATGTTATTACGTTCAAATGTATAGGGATTGTTTTATCTTTCCATGTTTACCCTTAATGAGCATTTGAGCTCACCCTTTTTATGTTTTCATTTCCTCAAGATTTAAGGAAAGGTTTTAGGTAAGAAAACAAAAGGGGAAGATCTTTATGGGAGATGTTGAAGACCTTTCCCCATGATTATAAGATTATGTTCTATGTTTCCAAAGATACTAAACTAATACGATGTTTGGGCATCTATTTTTGTCATGTATTAAGTATTCTGAAAAAGTAATGTAATGTCTATATACGTCAAGATTCATGTCTCTACAGTTGGTATTAGAGCGAATGATTAGTCAACCTTTCGAAACTAGGATGCGAAAACTTTAGTGAGATCCCTAGAGATATTTATAAGGTATGTCTAGGGATGTCCCTAATGTTTAGTATATATTATATTTTATAGTCCTAGAATTATGTTGATGATCCTGAATATCCTAGGGTGAACCTAGGGTGTCATGGATTAAAGAATTTTTGATAATTTAGACATCCCATAAGTGTCTTTTTATGATTATGTGGCTCCTTGTTATTTTAACTATTTCTTACACCATGGTTTTTGGTTTTACTCAATGGAGGAAACCAAAAGGCATTGGGTCAACATTGTATCTAATGGAAAAATTGGTGACTATGAGCAACGAAATTGTGTAATGCCTAGAATGTAAGATTTTGTGATTATGCCGAATCAGTCATCATGATATATGATTAACAAGGTAAACATTAGTGGTATTCCTAATTCATTAAATAAGTGGAAGATGGACTTTTATGCATGTTTGCATGGTGAGGAGCATAGAGAAATGAAGAGTGAGATTTCAAAATAAGGGAAGAAGAACCTTGATGAATTCATCAAATGGAGGGGGAGATGTTATCTCTGTGGTGAGAAGGTCCATAAAGTGACAAACTATTATGGAGTTCAATGTATTATCTATGGAGAACATGGGAATTACCCAACTCAAAGCCCTGACCTAAGAGGATACATACAAATAAAGGAAGGACTTATTCCATGATAATCACTGAAGAGGATGGATTGAAGTGTTTATGTATTGGTATTATAGAATAATTTTGTTGAGGTACTTTTATGGTATATTGGAATATCTATGTATTGGTACATTCTGGTTTTCCATAAGAATATGGTACTGGTAACCTTGAAAAGTGATTGAAATATTTTTTGAAAGTAGATGATATGATCATAATGAAGAGATAAGGAGAAAATAATATGTTTGATATTATTAATGAGCTAATGATTGATATAAGGACAAAGTGATATCATGGTTTGAGTATATAGAAATTTTGGGATTTTGGAATGTGGAAAGAGTTAACTTTTGACATCATTCATGTTTTCAGTATGGTTAAATGTTTATTCATTTTTCTAGATAATACATGATTAAGGTATTCACATGATTGTAATGTGACCAAGAACAAGATATATCTTATGATATATGGGGGGAAAATGAACGAATTCACATGCTCAATAAATGACATTTCTAGTAATCAGATAGAAGTATTTTCAATTAGCCTAATGGTTGGAATAGATTAATTTAGACATCATATAGTATTTCTTAAGGCTATAAATTTTTAATTATACTTCTGAAATGTTATAATAGTATAGTTTCATAAAAAGGACAACCCATGGGACGGGCGACAACACAGCGCGTCAGACAAGGTTGTGGGAATCTCGCCCACAACCGTAGTGATACAAGCCTTTATCACCTACCTCTGGCCTACAGGAAGTCCCTGGTTAGTGGAAACTAGTTTAATTTTATTAAGCGGTATGATAGTTGAATTATAAGTCAATTTTTTGAATCATATAGGATTAACCTCACCATAGATGGAATTATGTATATTTGATAACTTTTGATAACCTTTTGTTTCAGACAGATGGAATGACTCATCATTCTATCACATGATCTGCTAACAATTCAAAAATGACAAATTAAACTTCAATTATTTAAGATATGAAGTGGAAATTGTTCATGGGATGACCAATGATGAGATTTTACCGAAATCAAGTAAGTATTTCTTCTAATTAAAAAATATCAACTTTAGGGAAATGATATTGAAAACCAAAAATGTTTTCCTAGTATCCTCATATATGATGAATCAGATGGTATCATAGATCTTTACAAATTTATGGCTTTGTGATTGTTGGATTTTTCATAGCCATGTTCTCTACCACTCTCTATCATAAATAGATTGTTAGATTTCTCTTCTATATCCATATTTTTACCTATATTCTCTTATGAGGAAACCCAGTGATGAGTTACATTGGGTATTCGTTATGTTTCTAACATTTCTTTTTAAATTTATGATTTAGTATTCCTTTTTACAATGTGGGTTTCTATGAAAGGAACCTTCATGTATTAAACGATTTATAACCCCTACGAATTTCAAGGGCGAAATTCATTTTAAGGGCGGTAGAATGCAACACCCTGATATTTTATGAGAATTATTATTTTTAATTTATTTTATGTCCGGTATTTTATGATACACCAATATTATATTTTTCTATATAGAACACCGTATTAGCTTGCAGTATACGCAACACTATTCTTAGATCGTGTTACACACAATTTCATGTTCATTTCATTGAAGTTATTCTACGGAACATTGAGTGTATATATATATATATATTCAATGTATAAATGAAATATTGTTGGATTCTATTATACTCAACAAAAAAAGAATCTTTCCCTACATGCAACCCTGACTTGGCTTGTATTACACACAATCACGACCATCCCCGATAGCGTTTTTCATATGCAATACCGAGTTTCACTAAACAACGATATGTTATTAAAATATCATATCAACTAGCCATTATGAATAGTAATAACCACTTTTTGAAATTTTATAAATTTTACCATTCAAAAAGGACTTCATTTTTGGATTCAGAATATTGAAATTAGCCAAGGGTGAATTTTTTGTATTTTTCTGAAAACAATCAATTTTTTGGTGAATAGTGAAAACACTGAGTTGTTGGTTAAAACCATCTTTTTATTTAAATAATAATTTATTTTATTTAAATTTATTTTATGTCAAAATAGATACATAATACATATATAAGTTCAATGTAATTCATTGGAGTCATTTTATAATAATTTTAGATATATATAAATTTTATTGAACTTTTTACCGTCTTCTACCCACCTCCTAGGAGAATTTTCAAATTTACATAAAACATAATTTTACCACTTCTATGAGTGGAATTTCAAATATCCGAGTGACACGGTTGATATCAATAATTAAAATTTGTTTCAATAATATAAAAGTAATTTTTGGTGAATAGTAACTTCTTACTTTTATTTACCATGGTTAAAAGTAAATAGGGCAATTTAGGGTAAAAATGATATTATTATTACACTAAAAATTTTCATAATTCTATTTAATAAATTTAATTCAACCAAAAACAACCTTAAGAATAAAATATGACCCTTTAGGTCCACTTGTATTAGATTAGGACACTTATTGTTATTTTATTTGAAGAAGAGTTAGAAGAGTTAAAATCAATGCTTAATAACTAATTTTTTTAATATAGGGTTATACATAAGATAAATTTGACTATAAATATTAATTAGAAATCTAAAAATATTTCCTACATTATTTTATTTTATTTATATTTTTTAGACATTAAATAATTTAATTTATTTACTAAACAATGATGATGCATTAATTACCGTATTAATGAAATATTAACATAATCCATATTATAAATACAAGAATAAATGAAATTTGGGACTTTTTATACATTACACTAATTTTATAGGTTAATATAACATATTATGGTTGGTTATATTAATTTGTTTCGAATTAATAATGCTCTTATTAATTTATAGAAAACAAAATACCAAATAGTGTCAAAATTGACATAAAAGTGTTTTTAGAACAAATATTATATTATTAATTGATATAATGGTACTAAAAATCTATGGATTGGAAAAAATACATTTATAATAATATATATTACATTAATTAACCAATTTAGGATAGATTGGCAGTTCATAGGAGGTTTATTAACCATATAGTGTAAGAATACAAGAAGACACGGTAAAGGTTAAATTATTTAACTTAGAGTTAAATAAAAATGATAAGGTTAAAATGGTAACCTAAACATGTCTAAAAACTATTGGTTGAGATGATTTCGACCCATCCCCAAACTAGCATCTAAATAAGTCACTTTGGAGCCATTATAAATAGAATATAAATTTATTATAAAATAATATTTTAAGTTTTTCATAAGGTGCCCCTCTCCTCCCTTAAAAAAGGTCACCTCATCCTTCTCCTCTTTACACAATTTTGAGCCTTAAAGCTCAGAAAAACCCTAAATATTTCTCTTCTAAACCTCTATAGTTATATCATAGAGTTTCTGGTATTCTCAGAAGGCCAACTCTAGTTCCCTATGAGGAATTTTAAAAGAGGCACGTTGAAGAAGAGATAATCCCTTCTACCAATTATTTCAAGTTTCTTTCTTCATATACTTCTTCTTCTTTAGATGTTTCATTATAAATTAATAACATCAGTATTTATTATATACTGATATGTTATTATAAATACGAAAAACCCCTATTTCACTTTCGATCCATCCTATGGAAAACAAAATCACCGCGCGTGCATACGTACAGAATACCGTCTCCACACCGTGGTCTAATATGTTTTTCTACCGCCACCATACTTGGATGGGTATAATGGTGTAAATAATAACTATATATGATTATTATAACATGATATAAGTTATGAGATATTATACAATCCACTCCAATTCCATTCAATAATTATGGGAATGATATCATCGCTCGTGCCTACGCATGGATTACCGTCTCCACGACGCGACGAGATTCATTATCCCTGTTAGCCATTAAAGAATGATTATAAACTATATATAATGAATAAAAATGAAATATATGTCATAATAAAGATAATGTATTTATGTATATATATATATTTGTGTTATCTAATTACATCCATTCAAGTCAATAAGGAAAGGAAAACAATGTTCATGCGTATGTACGGCCTACCATCTCCATGAATGGCGTACTTCATTTCATTTATATATCTATTATATTTAAATACTGAATATATATGATATATAAATAATTATTTAAATTCTATAAGTAAGTAAATCATGATATTTGTAATAATAATATCAAGAAACAACCATTCCAAACACGTACGATAAATGAAACGATTTTACCCAAAACACTGCTTTTACATGGAATTACAAACGAACAATTAATATAATGTCATAAGTGAATCATATATGATATCATAAATATTATCGTGATTATGTTACAAGATAATAATATGATTAAACCCACTATATAGGAGTATCAGACACATAACGAAGAAATTTAACATAAGGTCTGGGATAATTTTGTAATCACATTTTTATCCAAGATTGCTTATACGTAAGTATTTATTGGGGGTTATATTTTTCATCCATGTCCATAAAAATGTTTTTCATAAAGAGTTTAATATTAATACATGTATTTTGAAGTAATTTTTACCCCTCTTTGACTTTTACCTTGTGTTATGGAATTAATCTTTCTTTTGTTTACCATACATGGTAGTTTTTGACTTTTCTGGGAAAAAGTACGAGGAGAATATTTTTTAACTTATACAACATGAAAAGATTTTTATGGTTTCATAATGCCTAATTTTAAAGAAGTTTCCTCTACAATATTTAATTATTATTTTCAAAGAAATCATTTTCTTTTAAAATTTAATGGCATTTTGTGAAAAGAAAATGATTATGAAGAAGAAAGGATATTTTCCTCTAGAATTCATTTCAAGTCTTTTGTCAAATTTATTTTCCATATAAGATGAAATTATTTAGTATTATTATGTTTCAAGTATAATTTCTCTATTATTTACATGGTTTGATTATTCTTATGATTAAATGAGATTCATTTGTTTTATATGGGTTACATTAAGATTTGATTATGTTTATTAAACCCATTTTATTCATTGGGTTATGATGAATGATTTATGTTTATTTTGTGGAACAAGTAAAATTATTTCATTATGAGATAGGTGGGACCTATATCTCCCTCCAATGCATTGAGTATAGATTTATATCTCATGAGATAAACATGACTAGAATGATAATTTAATCCGGTTCAGTGATTCAGGACTGGAATGAGGAGTGAACTCGATTCAGTAAGGGACATTGTCCACTGCGATAGTCTTGGCAGTTTTGCATTGGCTACTATGGAAATCATTACATGTGATTAACGGTTAGAAAAATTACTTGTATTATTCCCATGCTATTTTATCATGGTTAATGTTATTTTATGATCTAAGCCTTATGCATTGTTTGGATTTTTGTCATTACTCGTAATTTTTATGTTTTATGTTCATGTTCTTAAGTTCAAATGTTTAGGGATTGTTTTATGTTTCCATGCTTACCCTTACTGAGAATTTGAGATCACACTTTTTATGTTTTATTTTCCACATGATTTAAATAAAGGTTTTAGGTAAGAAAACAAAAGGGAAAGATCTTTATGGGATATATTGAAGATCTTACACCATGATTAGAAGACTATGTTCTATGTTTCTGAAGACCCTAAACTAATACGGTCTTTGGGAATATGTTTTTGTCATGTATTAATTATTCTACAAAAGTAATGTAATGTCTATGTACGTCAAGTATCGGGTCTCTACACTCCCTACCATCCTAATTTTTTTCTTCTTCTTGTGTGGGATCTCTCAGTATATTTTTTGTAGCTAGACCTTTCATGGTGATTTCTATTTGGATTATGGGCCACTAGTTGAGGTCTAGCTCGAGGCTGGGAATATTTTTTAATAGAAAATAATAATACAATGGTAAAAATATCCATAAAATATTATTGAATAATATTAAACATTATAGTCCAATATTTTAATCCATTTAAAACCACATTATTTCTTTATTCATAATTTCCATCTTTTTAATATGGAATTTTATTTTATGGGCATATTGAGTGAATACCATTTAATATAATTAAGAATTGTTTAAAAAATTTCATAAAATTATAAGTGTTTCAAACATCCTCAAACTTAAACATTGAATTTCCCAAAGCATAAAATCTCAAATTTAATGTAAAAAGAAAAACCATATTTCTATCATTCAAATATAAAAGAAATCAAATAGAATTATTATCACTATAAAACAAAAATTTCTACCTATAATTAAGAAATTAATTCAACTTATCATTTTTTAATAAAAGAAACAATCCAATAATTTTAAATTATCTATTGAAAAGGGTGGAACATCTCATTTCATTTAGTAATGTTCATTTTTTTTATTAAACATTTCAAGTGATGATACACCTCAATTTATGATTCCTTTTGCAAATAAAGCAGGATCACATTCATGTAGTGTGATACTCTTATCATGGGTAAATTATACTTATCCATTACTGTGAAAAGGAACTACATATCAACCATTTATAGACAATAGAAACAAAAAATATTGAGGGGTTTATAGTCAAGGTTATAATGAATATATGACTTATGATTGATTTTAATTCATGTAAAAATCATTAAGGATAAAATAGGGGGGATCTATAATGTATACATCATGATATTAAATATTTAATGTTCAAGGAAATACTCAACGTCAATGTAACAACTCTATATTCCCAATACCCAAGTAATGTTACAAAATATGATATAAAAAAATCAATTGTACCTTGTCAATGTTTTTTTCTCTAGTTTTTTACATTATTTTTAAACTACTTGTTCGAATATTTTTAACTTTTTAACATAAATGATTAGAATAATACTCACATCCACATCTAAACCACTTGTGATAAATATTAATGATCTAGTAATGGTGATTTTTTATTCTTCAAATTCAATAAATTTTTTTCTTTTTTAATTTTTTCTCAAGAATGAGAAAAACATAATGTAGAAATTATGAATGAAAATCCTTTCCAATAAAAAAATTAGCACTCTCAAGATAATTTATGTATAATTTAGTGTATCATTACACCATGAATTCCATCATCCACACACTTCAACTTTAAAATATCACAAAAAATACTAAGAAGAGTATATTAATGTAGAAAAATTCTCTTGAAATATGGCTTACCCCTATTAAGATCATTTATGATATATAAGGACAAACAAGTATTAATGTAAAAGGTGGTTTGTGGGATAGGGTATTATCAATAAAAATTCATCAATTATATTAAAATTTTAGTTTTCATAATCATAACATTGACCAGTTCCAATAAAAGTTCTAGAGGTTTACATTTCCCAAGATCACTAATGAAACATGATCATCGTTTAATTTAAAGTATTTGGATAAGAAATCCTATCTAAAATTGAAATTATAATTTATTCAATATCTCATGGGATGTCTAATAATTATAAATCAATTCACATAAATTTCATAAATTCAAATTATGTAAAATGGTTTAGGAAATTCCATATACATGATTCAAAAAATTTATTCAAATCATGAGTCATCAATTAAATTTCCATGCATCACTATAATAATTCAATTCCCACATTAATAATTAAATTACATTAAAAATAAAATCTAAAACATAGAATTATAGTGTTCCTAAGAAACTCATGTCTCAAAGATATGTAAAGTAAAGAAAGAATTTCATGTATGGGCATGGAATATCCATTTTATTACAACTATTTAAATTTAAATCCTAAAATTCTTTTTTATAAGAAAAGACAATGATTTTAAGAATAATGATTATTAAAATTAAATCTATATTCTAATAATGATTTAGTCTTATATTCTTCTTAATGATTTAGGATACCTTGTTCCATCATGGTCCTACAAAAGTAAATCACTTAATTACAATGCAAGAATAATGTCATTATATATAAAACATAATAAGGGATTGGAGATATATACTACAATAAGCCAAAGTATGAATTTGAATGTTACTAAAAGGGAAATATAATTGTAATGTTATGGTTTGATCCCCCATGTGGGCCCAATATTTCTATTAAAATAAGAAGTGATGAAATGGATATCATTTATATTTAGTAGGTCTGTGATCTTTGTGGATTTGAACCACCACATATTTATTTTCTCATCTTTTTATCCTTCTTTATTATAGAGTTATAATATGGATATAGAGTAGTCTAAAATAATATCATTCATAATTATCTACAGCTTTATTGGAGTTGGTATAGATGAAGTATGAGTCAGACACTTTTTTTGGTTTCTACTTACGAAACTTCTAATATATTTTTCTAGTTCTTTCTCAATGTTGTTTTCAGAAATTTTAATTTTCAAGTTATTGTTATAATTTTTTTTGGACAAAATATATAAAATACTAATTATAATTATAATTACACCTTTCAATGTGCATAGACACTATCTTGATTTCCTCAAACTCAAATACATCGATCTCTTTATATACTTCCCCTAAATATTGTTAAATGATTTCTAGATGATCCATGTGATTCCCAATAGGTTCATGTATAGGTTCTTATTCATCAAATAAAAAAACATGAGTTACTTGAATTTTAAAATTCAAAACAATTGTATTAAGTACCCAATTCATATTAAAAAAATTAAAATGATAAAGAATTTAAAATGAGACCAACTCCATATATTGGTTTTAATTCAAAAAATTCTTTATAGGTAAGTTCCATTAAATATGGATTTCAATGGATATAGGTAGATTGTCAATCACCTCCATATTTTACAAAAATTCAATCACATGGTCAGTTCCTTCTTCATCCAATTATAGAGTTATCTAAATTCTTATGGTTTTTTACATTATATGAAATGGGGAGATACTATTTTTACTCATACTAGTTTTATAACATATATATATATAAATATAAATATATATTGTCGATCTCCCAAACATTTCATAATACGAAATTCTTCCTCATCCTTAATCAACTCTAACACATTTTGGCCAGCTATGATATGGCTCATCAAATGGTTGGGTTGTGGATGCTCTTCAAGAATAACGTCAACTAATTGGTTGTCATCAGAAAAACTGGGAAATAAAAAAGGGGACTATTCATAGACCTCGAACACATGATAAAATTATGACAAGTAATGGGAGAACATAGTTAGTTCCTAGGAAATGGCTTCAAAATTCATTTCTTACATATCTTCCCCTAGGACAACTACAAATTATTTTGATGGATTCTCGATGAATATTTATTTAAAAAATGATTGCACATTCTTAATGGAAATAGAACAACTAAGCCCCCAAAAAATGTAATTTAATAAATGGTTCTTTTACCTGTTGGTAAGTTTATTGTGTATTAAATAAATAACAGGTTGAAGGAATCATGGAAAAATATATTTTAAGTTATTTTAATAAAATAAAATAAAAAATATACTATATGAAAATGAAAAATTAATAAAACATATGATTTCCTCCCTAACAATGACGCCATGTTTTGACACACTCATGTCACATAGTGTGGAAAAAATTACTTTTCATATTTTCTTAGTGCCGTATTATATTTGATAACAGTCATCTCACATGCGAATATTCAAATTTAATTCACGTACTTATTCTGAATCACCTCTAAAAATGATTTTTCTTTTCATTATTTTCTAATAAAGTGATAAAATATAAATATAACATTTAGTTTAAATATAATGGTGTTTGGAAAGAAATAAATTATCCTTTTTAGGGTTTGTATCTAGGTTCCCTACTTTATTCATGATAGTTGATGAAATTTTGTTTGAAAACAAATTGACATCTCATTATTGAATTAATATATTTTTTTATTGGTTGTGGAATAATGAACACATAAAAAACTTAATTCCACATCCTCTTATAATCAAGGTAGATGAAAAATCTCAATCGAGAGTATTCCATATTCAAGGACCTGAATCCATTAAATTCCATTTCATCCATAAAATGGATAAAATCCATCATTTGAAGATATATTTTAATGCATGTAAGTGGAGAGATATATATGATTGAATATATGTGGGTTTGGGATTCATGTCCTGATGTAAAATCACCATAGACATATAATTTATTATAATTAACCACAAACATAAAAAAACATAAGAATTAATGAAAAAATTTAGAATACCCAATCCTACATTGAAGCCAATCCTTAGGTCTAGCCATTCATTATTGAGTGTAGGAGGAAATGATGGAAGACATGATAATAAGAGAAAGATATAAAGACTGATAATAGAAGACAAGAATGAATCATTGAAGAATAAAGATGGTGGAATAAATTATTAAAATTGAATATAGATACAGTAATAGAAGAAAATAAAAACTACAACTAAAAAAATGAAATGGAAACTATAGTGAGTAGATGATTCCCAATGCAATCTCATTATACCATATCAGTAGATTAAATCCTTGTATTTATATAGGGTAGTGTTCATTTTATCTACCTTTTTCTTATCTATTTTATCTCGAGTGAAATGGTGGATTTATCTATTAAAATATTTTCCTTATTAAATCTTTCAATTTTATCAGGTTTTTCTAAATTTAAGCATGAAATTATATTTAAAAATGATGGATGAAACATGTAATGTTACTATTCACAATAGAAAAACATAATTTTCTAGAATTTAGTAGCTACTTCTAGTATTACAGTGATATAATGTAACATTCCTCAACAGAATATCATCACAGTATCACCCATGAATCCATTTTTTAATATATCATTAAACCCTCATATTTATTCAAGAAAAGTCTTAATATTTCTCTATCAAATCCACTTGACCATGTATCCACCTTACATATCACCATATGAAACTAATCCTTCTTATTCTTAGGTTTTTGAGTATTTATTTCTAGTTAACTCAATTGTAGTCATCAACCCTTATACACTCTATACGGGTACTGCGGTTTCCTTGATCAACCACAAGAGATCAATATTAGTTCCTCTACTACCAATCCTCAATGGAAGAATATTTCTTCTACCATTTCCTTCATCATGGTACATTTTTGAGTTCTCCTTCACTTTGTCTTTTATACCATCTCCAAAATAATTCTTCCATTAAACCATCCATGATCATGTTATTCGGGCCTCATTGAATCCCATCTTGTGTTACCATTGAAACGGTGCATCTCATTCACACTAATGACCCTTATGCACAATAGATAGAAGAAAAATTTCATGATATACCATGGCATTCATGAATGTGGTCCAATAGTGGTGTAATGGTAATTCTCATCCTCTGAGTCATATAGCCTTCACCATGGTAGGATGGGGGTAAATTCTCTACAAAGATTCATTCATCATCAAAGTGTTTGTCTGCAATGTAGTTTGAGGTCCCTAATATCATCCATGGGTACCCTGATACTTTTTGGTGAAAATATTATTGAGATGTAGATTTTTAGGTGGTATCAATGGTGTCTCTGGTGAGTTGCAGTGGCAAAATAGTGGTGTTAAGTGGGGATAGTGGTGTCTTGTGTGTTTATGAGCCTGAGGGTTACACATCTAACATGAAATGATATTCCAATTTTTAATGAAAAATATCCACGAAACTCAGTGCCACGTTTTATTTTAGCATGGTATAATGATTGAATATAATAAAACTCAAGACATCCATGGATCAAAATCCAATTATGGGGATAAGATCCCACACACACTATAACCATGCATAAATTATCTACACCTATAAGCACGACCTATGTGGGACTTGACCCACCTTATACATCGCATGATCTTACCCATAGTCCTGGTCCTTCTTTGGAACATAAGTAATCTCTTAAAGACATGGGATGTCAAAATTCATCAGTATGACAAATAAAAATAGGTGAAGTGAGATGGAAATTTTGATATAAACATTAATGATATTATGAATGTACAAGTCAATCAGATAATGGGATTGAAAGCTAAAAAAAATCTAGTGAAGGAGTCCTATAGAATTTATTTAACAATATAAACATCACTTACCATAGGAACATAGAAGAAATAGATAAAAACTAAATGTATATTCCATGAATTAGGTGATGACTATAGAATCACCTTTATCATCCACATACATTTTACTAGATACAAAATAATGGTGAAAGATAATTAGGAGATACAAAAACATATTATAAAATCATAAAACCAGGACATAAATTATATAATTCACTTTTATCATGACTTAAAAGATGAAATTACATTAATTCCATAATAACAATGATCATGATATCATGACTTATATAAGTAGATGTTTAATTTCTTTCCTACTTAGTATTTTAACATCAATATTTTAAATACTAAGAAGTCTGTAAAGGATTTCCACAATATATAAAATAAATACATATTTAATTACATAATGACGAATCCACGTTAAATAAAATGATGTAATTAATTACAAACAATAGATAAATTATTGAAGGATGTAACAAAAAAACATGATTTCATTAGATGAAAAGACATATCAAAAGATTCAACGAATGTATTAAATAATCAGAAAATTCCAAACAATATATAAATTCATATAGGATCTCCTAAAAATGAGGATATGATATGAATAAAATTAATATATTAATAAAAATGTTAGTGGTAAAAAGTATATATGAGATTTTAATATATTGAAATAAATGGGTGAAATCTTAAAAAAAATCAAGAATCAATTACATAATGATATTTTTTTCTCTCGCACATTTATAGATAAATATTATTTATTTATGAAATTTCATTACATTGTCTTCAACTTTTTGTATCATATCCCTTCATTTTATATTTAGATAAAAATGGTACTAGGATCCCCTATATATTATTCAATTTATTTATACACTGATCATTTGATTTAATAAGTCATAGGGTTATAGAATACTACTAGGTTGATACTTGATTGAATATGTCACACAGATAAGGAATTGTGTGATTCTAATATATAACTGATTATGTTCTAATTATAGGAACTTGGTATGTGCTAATTCATTATCAAATAAGTTATGGGGATATGGTATTATATATGAAAATGGTATATATGAACTTATTTTTCATAGTATTTTTTTAATATGGAAATAAGAACCTCATACTAATTTTGGTAAATTTAGAAGAAGTATATTGGGATAGGAACAATTAAAATTTAAATATGGGACATGGGGATTTCTTAACCCAGATCTCTATGCACGTTATTTCCATCCGTATTTTACACATAATTTTTTTATGTGTGACACTTTTGGAATAGATTTCTATTTAAATTAATGAATCCTTATAAGCATGTCCATATATAGTGAGTAACCCTAAAATTCCCCCTCATTATTTTATCAATTTTCAATTTTATGTATAGTATGTTTAACTTATTAATCATCATTGAAACTCCCTCATCATAGTGTATCATTGAGAATCATATGGAATGATTTAATTATTCAGAAATTCATTTTGTGGAATTCCATTGGACAACTTATTCTAAATGTTACATTGTTTTTTTGTCTTATCATTTCCACAACATTATATTTTTATTTTTTATGATATATTCTTTATCATAAATTTTATTTTAAAGGAGTTCTTAATTTTGAATTTTAATACACTCATTGTTGAAATATCCCACTAATGTACTTGTCTTTAACATCAAATGAGGAAAAAAATTTCACATTATTACCTTGACAATTTTTATCATTTCGGTAAACCCATTTCCCAATGTACTATATAAAATGAAAAAATATTATATTAATGAAGAAAATTTTTATTTCATAGTATTTTCAAAAACTGTTGTTGGGGTGGCTAACGAGGGTCAATATTAAATTATATGGTGACTTTAAACTATAAAAAACTACTTTTTTGGATGGGATGTATATTGGAATAACCATGTTTACATTTTCTATTTATTTTTAATATTGTTCACAATTATAAATTAGGGTTATCATAAAAGAGTTTATATTAATTTATATATTTTTTATAAATAATAATATGAAATGTTCATATTAACAGTATAATTTTGAAATTCATTTTAACCATCCAAAAATAATCATTGTTAGAACAAATAATTATTTAAATAAAATGAGTTATATTATTTTTAGAATGTTTACATAGAACAATGTTTTTGGGATGTTGTTAAAATAACTAGTTTTATAAAGTATTATACATTAACATGTTTTAAACATATTAATTTTGATGAATCTATAGGACACAAAAATAGATTTGTATTATAATTATTCATACATAGAGAGAATAATTGAGAAAATATGATGTGATATTAAAATCCACATAACAATTCTAAGGGTTAAACTCCTCCTAAAGAATATTTTTTAATACATTGATCATCCAAATGGGTAAGCTATTCTAAAGATGGGTGATTGTGGATTATATTATATATGTTTAACATGATTTGAGTTAACCAAATAGTTATATTAATATATTTGTAAATAATTTAAGGTCAATCATATCTTGAAAATCCTAAAATTTAGGATAATAGAGAAATAGAGTTCAGCTAATCCATATGATGGATTTTTCTATAGAGTTACACACTCAACTATCCAAGATTCACAAGTGGTATAAATAGCATTAATTTATATCAAATATAATAATGGATTCTCATATAAACTTATCTAGTATTTCTCATGATGAAATATATATATATATATATATATATATTTGACCACTAATGGATATAGTGTTATAAAATTTGATATAATTTTTATTGGATAAAAAATAGTAAAAGTCCTTATTAAATTATTGTTAATGATTATACTCATATAATAATAATGTTTCATTATGGAAAAATATAATTCACCACCATCAATGTCTACTTTGAGATCAATTATAAAAAAGAAATATCATAATATATAAAACCTCATGGAGTGGAAAAAAATTAAGAATAGTTTTTAAGAGAGAATAAATTTTTTATATGTTAGAGAATCACATTTATAAACATTAAATTGGAGTAGTTATTAAATTAATAGACATTGAAACATATGATAAAAATATGTAATATTTGATAAATGATTTTAGTATAATTTTTCGATTTTAAATTCCTTAAATAACACCATTGTTTTCATACGTACTCAATATGATTGGGTGCATAAATGGGTTAGAGAGGATATGGTCTCGTTTTTTGATAGATCTTGATAGAACATTATTTTATTATGTTTTTATAAATGTTGTAAAAAATTATTTTAAAAGAATATACAAATTATTTTGATATAATTTTAGAAATTCTTATCAATATATTAAGGATAATTGAGCCAGACCTGGGATGTTGAGGCTCCAATGTTGTGCTGAAAATATTTGACGGAACATGTTTATGTTAGAAGACTATGGTTAGAGGGTTAAATATTCAAACATGGATATTAAAAACTACATGAGGATTTAATAAGGAATCTAAAAATTTCCCATATTGAGATCCTATCCACTAGAGAATAAATTTGAAAAAGACATGATGTGTTGTAATAAACAACATAAAGATTCCTCCTAAGGTATCAATATTATAAAAATAAAATATTATATTTTAAAATGAATACGATAATTTTTTATAGTTTCTGTAAATATATAGGTGTTAAAAATTGAATAGTAGTATTTCGTTAGAGGATGAATTTTTCTTTATAGTGATAATTAAAAGGGTTTCTACATCCTATAGCCAGATATAAAGGATTACAATAAATCTCAAATGGACTGGAATAAAGTATGTGTATTTCAACCCATTTAATTTCTCTTATATTATAATAGATTATTTGTTGTAGATAATTGGTTTAAATAAAATTATATGGTTTATTTTAATACACATAGTTTATTGTTGATCCAATTATATAAATGTCTTAAAAAAATAATGATAATAAGGTCTTATCCAGAACAAAAGTGTTTGTTATTTATAAAAAAATGAGAAAAATAGTTACACTGCCAAATAGTGGGATATTTTAAATAATAAAATATTCCTTTTAGAATAATACACTTATCACATATTTTATCATATTAGATATGGTTACTAATAGATATTCATTAAATTTTATTATGATAAAAAATAAGATAATATTCTTAAAAAGGAGGATGTATCTTATAAATAAATTTTGTAGAAAATATTATTTCTAATATTAGTGGATGTATATTTTAACATAGGGAAGTTTATGGTATAATAATTAAATTATTATAATATCCCAATTCAAAAGTATAAATTAATGAATATTGTAATTAAGTGTATGATATGTTGTTAAAGAAAAATATTAATGCATACATTAATTTTTTTTAAAAAAAGTTGTCTCAAAAAAATATTTGTATGGAAAAATTACAAGACAATGATGATGAAATTATTAGGTGTTCTATGTATTAATGTTTACAAAATTTATTAACATTATAACATTAGAAATATTGAGGTAAAAAATATTGAATATTATGTTAAAATAATGAATCGTAATGATTATGAATCAATGTACCACCATTATTCTAAAAATATTTCATCATAAACATTATCCCATTAAATGAGTTTATTGGGAGGATTTATGAAAGGGTCATATAAATATGTGGCGAGTATTACATAGAGATAAATAAGCTTTAAAAGACCTATTGTGTAATAAATATATGTCCTCACTAATGTTATATCATAATGGATGTGATTGTACTAATACTTTTATGTAGTTTTGATAATATTCATAAAATAGTTTAAGACTAAATAAAATATATCATGTTATGAAATATAAAACCTCTACTTTATCATTATTTCATTTTTTTTGTATATGTAAAATGATGTGTAATCAAAAGGGATCTAAAAAAATTAATTTGAGTTATCCCAAATATATTACCATCATAGATTATTATAGGTTATGATTATGTGATATGATTAGTGTAGGTTGAGTTTTATATAGTATATAAAATTCACCCATGATACATAACATTAGTTTTATATATTGGATGACTAACTTCTTATACTAGATGGAGTGTCACACGCTGTAAATTTTTTATATAAGGGGTTCATGTTAATATTTACTCCCTTTTACCTTAGGTTTACAAGATACCTACCAAGAGAGACTTCACATTTCAATAACCTCTTATAAAAAAATTAGGATGAGATAATTAAAGGGTGTTTGGGTATGTTGGTTACCATATTTGCGATTATGGAATAGCAAGGTGGGATTTTTTCCCTTTTATGAAATGTTAGAAAACTGGGACATTGATTTATATAGAAAATGGAAGTGCATATATATAATTGATAAGATATATGTGATATTCTTATCTATTTGGGTAATGAGAGTATGATATTATCATCCATCCAGGTGATGACAAGTGATGTGTTAACTAATAGGTTAGTCCGTACTCAAATAATTGAGATTATATGAGTTGGATATATATAAAAAGAAATTATTCATGGTCACCTGATGTCTTTAAAAATATGATTATATTATTATACACACTATATATGATATAACTAGTGAATATATGTATTAAGATACTTGTTCTTCATAGGGATCATACCAGATCCTATTATTGATTTAGTAAAAATGATGTTTTATTAGATTACAATCTTTAAATAAATTTTGGTGTTAATGAAAATTCAAAAATAATTTCAATTCCACACATACTTTTTGGTTAATAATTTATGGTTATGTGAATGGGGATTATGTTATTCTATAAATTTATTGTATAAAATTTTAAATTATACTATAATAGGGTTTCTGAGTATATCTAAATATATTTTTCGATGAATTTTCAGATGATATTTTTTATAATATCACGGTTGGTGAAAATGAATGAAAGATTATCCCAATTGAGTTTTTGATATGTTTCATGAGTTATAATATATGATGCGAAAAATAGTGAAAATGGATAAAAGTTATGAGGATTTAGTGAAGGTAATAGATTTATATAAATTTAACAATAGTTAAACCATGATGTGGTGGTATTTACCACACTGTAGTTTGAATTAGAGTAAAGTACTTCATGGTGGTGTTCACCAACCTCTGGTTCTATTCACAATACTATACATGTTATATTATTATTAAAATCTATTTATCTCTAATAATAATATTTTAGGAGTTTGAATATATTAATTTTTTTATAGTAAGCTATGAAATATCACATCGAACAATACATTAAAATGGGATTTAAAATTTTGAAGATTTTTTGAAATGCTAAAGTAATAATAAATCATGTATTACATGTTTGGAAGTATGTGGATAATCCTAGGATTCTATATGAATATATTCAATCTTTTTTTATTTGTTTTAACATGAGCCTTATTCGGTAGTGCTATAAAAATAATTTAATTAATGATGTTTTCTAATTATCCTTTAATTCGAATGTTTTCTTATCAAATAAGATCAACTCCCATGAATTGGTTGATTCTAAATAATCCTTTCATTACACTACGAGGATAAATACATTATCCACTACGGTAAATCTATTAATGTTGTATTTAAAATCACGGAGAGACTACCTTCAATAAAGTTGAGGTATGTTATTCATTTTCATTTTGTTCAATTCAAAAATAATGGTTGTATCTTATGGAAAAATGGGGTTGGTAATTTGTTACCACATGGTTTTATAAAGTGAAAAATCCACCAAAAGATAATAATTAGTGTTTTTCATCATAAAAAAACTATATACAATAAAATTTTCCAAAATTAAATATAAAAAATGGGTGTTATAAACCACACATTACAATTTTGTCCAATAAAAAGATAGATAGACAATATAAGTTACATTTATAATCCTTACACACTATATACATGTATCTTTACAATAATATGAATAGTTTATGTAATAGGTCAAAAATAGTTTACCCATAATGTTACCATAATTGGTCCACAACATGTCATAAAGTGTATTTTTGAATTATATGGGCTAGTAAAAAAGGAAATGGTATCATAAAAAAGAAATGGTGGAATGAATTCAACATCTAATGGACATATTACAATATAAAAATAATTAGAGTATCACACAAGATATCCCAGATACATTATATGTTGGATAGCCAAACCATATGGTAAAAAACCATACGAGATAACAAAGTCTATAAAACAATAGAAAGAACATAATAATTAATCCTGAAAAATCCCATAGGTATATTCCAATAAGAAAATATATCACCACTATCCCATCACACTATAAATTAAAAAATGATCTTAGAGAGACATCCTATATCTGATGTTCTTCCGTTTACTTGTATCCTATAAATACAAGGCTACAAAAATGAAATGGAAAAATTGTGGTGTGATCTTACTATACCAATAGGACACCTCAAATTAACTATACAATGTATATCCTCATACATCCATCAATTCTTGTTTAATAAATATTTTTAATAAAATTTTATAAGAAGAATTTTTTAAGAGAAAGTCAAACTTTGGTTTTTTTCCAAAAACATATAATTACATTTTAAATAATTCAACATTAGAATAAACTGATCATTAGTAAATATTACATATCCAATGGAATAAATAATTAAATTAAAAAACATTAGTTATCAATATCTATATAATGTTCAATTGGGGAATACACATACCGAATATCCACACATGTAATTTAAAATAAATATATTTAATGTTGTAAATAAATGATGCGAGGGTGTACAAAACTAAACCACTAAGAAAAAAATGAACAGTAATGGTAATCTGTTACTCCACATTTTAGGAAAACTGATCCCTATGAATGTATACCCCTATAATCTATGACATTATGGGAACCTCCCCTTTTAATAACTTTCACCATTAATGATAATCCATTTTTAGATTTCCCATATACATTGAGGTCTACGAATGTTCTATTACAACATCAAAGTATTAGTGAAAAGAACCATTTATCCTTAAAATATTTTAAAAATAAAAAGTCATATTCAAAATTACTCAAAAAATTTCATAAAAACTCTTATATAATGATACCACAGTGATCCCATTATTGAATAACTATATCCATTTTAAAACCATCTTTACGGCATTTTTTCAAACATATGACATGAATATAATCTATTTTACCAATACAAAAAATTATGTAACAATTTATGTTAAGTATAATTAGTATAGAAAATTTAATTTTTTTTATAAAAATGGATGGAATCATAAGAACAGAGGGATCACCATGATATAGAACACATGGAATAAAAATCTACCTTAATAATTATGAGAATGAAATTTCATTATTAACTAGTGATGGGAGGGAATGGGATCAAATCATAGTGAACATAGATATGATGAAAAAAATAAAATACCCATTTACATAATATATCAAGTGATGATGTCCCAATAAGAATAAAAAAAATGGAGTAGAAGTTGGAAGGATTCCACATACTAGATTTCACTAAAAAGATAGATAAAATACCCCCTGAAAGAATATTTTTCACCAGGGAAAGGAAGGGAGAAAAGAATGTCATCAAGGAGACTCAAAATTAATAAAAGCAATTTGGGTTAAAGGGTCCCATTTGCTGAGATTAATCCATTAATTTATGTGAAAATGACACTTCCATACTTACTAAACTACATGACCAAAGAATATAATGGAAAGGTACTGGTCATCACCCACTAGTGGGTGGGTGTAGGTAGAAGACATACACCTACAATACATCCACTATTTATCCAATGGGTGTAGGTATAATTAATAAACCTCCAAGACATAAATTGGTGTTCTAATATAATCCCTTCAACTATCCAGTGGCACCTGCACACATCCATGTGTTCTTCCCTCTAGAACTGACTAGACGATTCCCACTTCTGGCTAGACAATGTTCTCTTACTATAACCAAATATCCAAAAGAATTATATCATCAAAATAATGACCTGAAATTAAAAAACTAATGATAAAATAATCTCCCTACATATTTCTACTAACCGTGTTGTGAAAATAACAGACACAATAAAATATCTCTATCCTCAGAAAGACTCAAGATAACTAAACTGAGAAGAGTTATGGAAATTGATTTATCATTAAGGCCCCACAATCTAATTTTTCAGAAATGTTACTACTAAACCAACACCTAACTCAAAAATTGGGATCAATATTCAACACAACACATTATCATTTATGTCCATTATGTGAACATCCCTTCAAACCATTAAGGTATAGGGTTAAATATCAACATCCTCCCAATCAACAACTTGGAAAAAAATACTTGTTTTATTTAGTGAATTGGAATTATAGAACATAACATATATAAAATTCAATAAATACAGTTATTCCAAATGATAAAAAAGCTTCCGGAGTCACTCCACAATCTCAAATGGGTTAACATCATAAAATGATAACATACCCAAATTCCCCAGACATCTATTTCCCAAAAGAGGTGAAAGACTGAGAAATAATTGATCACCAACCTCAAAGTTCAAAATATGATGATACCAATCAAAATATAATTTCTAGTCTCTTTAAGCTATCACTAACCATTTTTTGATAAATTGAATATTGTTTTTCATTTACTAATTATTATAGATCTAACCATGGAGCATTATAAATTCTCTTCCAAATAAACATGAAATCTATATGGCCTCCCATTAAACACCTCGAAATATGCTATCCGTGTCAAATACTAATAAATATTTTTATATAAAAATTTAAATAAGGTAGATATTTCTCCCATAATCTATTGATGTCGAGACCACATTCCCAGAAAATGTATTTAAGAACATAGATGTATTGCTTAGTCTTGAAATCCATATGTGGATGATAATCCATTATCAAATTTGAATTAGAACCCATGACTATCAATAATACACTCTTGAACTGAGATGTAATGTGTGGGTACCTATCATATTGAATGGCCAATGGAATTCCATGAATTTGGAAATCCTCCCCTGCATACATGTTATAATGGTCCTCTGACTTTTACAACTCCTTTATAGTTATAAAATGAACTAATTTCACGATTCAATAAATAATCACATATATAATATCCTTTTTACTAGGTTACGAAGGTAAAATAATCATGTATTTCATGGATGTCACTTACCATTTACACACTCAAATATGAAAAGGTTTCAATAATCCAATAATTATATGTTGTTCCACCTTAATTTTCTAAACTGTGATGCACTAAGAAATGAAACAATAAATAGATAACCTCATCCCCATCCAAATTTCATGACATATTATGTCATGGAACATACTAGTAAAATTAATGTGAAAAAATCAACTCATTAGGTTTATACTAACAAAAATTTTTACCTCATGTATATCAGAACAATCATCATCCTTGAAAGTGAAAAACCCTATTTTGAGTCTTAGAACACTCACCAATGGTCTCCCCCTAATAAAAATTTATACTAAAATTCTAACACTAATAATCCTCATCCTCTCAATGTTGAATCTGATCATCCAAAATTATAATTCCTAAGTAAAATATTTGAATGCATTTCTATCATCCCTCCCATCATCCATGTGTATCATTACAAAAAATCTCATTAACAACCACTCTTTCACTTAATCCATCACTACCCAACTCGGTAATTTATTACTCAAAGATTCTATGAAAACATTACCTTTAATGGGGGAATAATAAATATCAAATTAAATTTTCTAAAGGTACTCCACCAATCAAATCTATATCAATTTGGGATACCTCTAAGAGAATATATACTTCAAACACTTATGGTAATAACACACTATAAGTTCCTCCCATATAAGGTAGTGTCTCTATGTCTTAAGAGCATAAATCATTATTTACAACTCAATATCATGAATGATAATGTTATTTACATGAGATTATAGCTGAAAAGAACAGTAAAATAGTACCTATAACCCTGCATTAGAACACAACACGAACTCATTCCCAAGGTATCACTATAAACATCATAACTAACACCCAGATCAAGAAGAATCAAGAGTGGATCTAAATTTATTCCCATTAGTATCTCAACAAAATATTTATGAAACTGATCAGTCTAAAAAAACTTTACACCCATATGGGTAAACTATATCATAAAGGATAAATTATTGGAGAAGTCCAAAAAAACCAATAGAAACCATCTATTCCTAGAAAAATATGAATCTCAAACACATTTCCAAGTTACATGAAAGATATCAAGTAACATCCCAAGTAAGTAATGAATAATAGATATTTTTATCTATGTCTGTTAGTGAATTAGATAGTGTTTTAGAGGCTTAAAATGATAATAAATCCAATCTTAAGCATGGAATACACTAATATTTTTAAAAGGTTGTTTTACTGCCTTTTGATGGCAAACCATTTTTAAATCTATCTTTTGACAATTTTATAATCTATGTTTGTCAAAATAAACTTATTATTTATGATTGGGACATAAAAATTTAATTTGTGTGAATTTTTGGTATTTTTCGGATAAAGTTCATTTTTTAATGAATAGTGAAAATGTTGTATTTTAATTCAAAACCTATTTTTAATATAATTTATTTATATGATTAGATTATCTTTTGAATTGGGTTTGAAGTGAAATTAGATTATATTATTACTATTTAATCCAAAGTTTGTCATTGGAATCAATTACACTTTGAAATTGGACTTAAACTACTGTCAATCTTTTGATACTTATTGTTTTATAAAAACACGCAATTTGCCATGACATCGGGAATTAATTATCAAATTAATTAATGTAACTTATATGATTTTAATTTTGTTAAATAGAAATCATTTTTTAATTCATAATATCAAATATAGCTTAGGGTGAAGTTTTAGTATTTTTCTGGAAAACATCAATTTTTTGATGAATAGTGAAACCACTAAGTGGTAGTTAATGAAACGGATTTTTTGTTTAAATGAAACTTCGCCACTTCTGTGATTTGATTTTCAAAAATCTGACATACATGGTTGTCATTAAGAAGTAAAATTCGGTTCAATGAGATTATAATAATTTTTTGGTGAATAGTAACTTTTATGTTTTTAATCGCGATTAGAGGTAATTAGTGTAGTTTAATGTAAAAATAATGTTTTAATAATATGAGATGAGCTTGACACATGTCCTACAGTCATTGGATGTTTCATGGCCGACCAAAACAATCCATTAGTCAACTTGGGGACCCCATGGAGCCACATTGGTTGGGAAATGACATAAATAACTTTTTATTTAATGTTAAAGTAAAAATGACACAAACATGAGATGTTTTACTAAAACAATTTTTACATGGGGTTATACAAGTCATATTTTTGAATATAAAAATTCATTCAAAAGATAAAAATATTTCCTACATCATGATATTTTTTTTATAATTTTTAGACATTAAATATTTAAAATTATTTATGACATTATGATGATGTAGCGATTACCTCGTTAATAAAGGATTTAAATAAAATGAAAAGATAATGTAAAATCTATGACCTAAACATGTCCAAAAACTATTGGATGGGTAAATTTAGAACCCGTATCACCTTTTCCGTGAATGATATAAATGTGGGATCTTTTGAATCTGAAACTCATTTTAGAATAAAGTAACATTTCTTTACTTTCCAAGAGTGCCCCTCCTCTACTCTTATAAAAGGCCCCCACCTCTACCTCCTTACCCGCACTTCCAAAGCCTTTGGCTCGGCCAAACCCTGCCCATTTTGTCTCTCCACATCCCTCTATTACTCCTTTAAGCATCAATTTGGGAATAATTATTCCCAAGGAAGTCTTTTATCTCAAACCAAATGGAGTTACTCGATTTTACGGTAATGTCGTCACTTGAGTCCTTTTGTTTTATTTTGCTTCTCCAACCCCCTAAACTCCTTTTATTCATTTATTTTGTAACAAATCAAGTATCTTAAATATAATAGGATTTTATTATAAAATGGATTCTAGCTACACTTACACACACCTAAATCTAATGGTTAAATAACATACTGTTTCTGTGGATGGTGAATTTCTGCCTCCCGAAACGATGATTGTTCAACATTCTTTTAACACCTTTAAAGGTGGACATTAAGATGACACTATATTTATATATGATTTATAATATGTTTATGTTTTCCTTAAGCTTCTTTATTTTTCATTTTGGGCATACCTTTATGGTTTCCATTATGGGTAAACGCGATATCATCTTTTAAAGAAGTGTGGACTACCGCCCCCTCAAAGTGATTTGATTCGTTAAATACCATAAGTGGGATGTATAAATTATGGAGTTATGATATTGTATATTATATTACACTGGAATTATAATATACCTTTAAAAATTTATGATTCCATTCTATAAAATTAGAAATAGAAATGAAAGCACCGTTCATGCATACGTACGGCTTACAGTGTCCAGGAACGGTGCATTTCATTTCTTACCTCAAAATGATTATGTAATATTATAAATGCATTTATATACTGGATATATATGATATATATGATATGTACATCATGATTATAATTCTGGATATAATGGATACATGAACAACTTGTAATTATAAAAGGGTTTATTTTTGACTCAAGTACCAATGATCGTTAAAACGAACGTTATTAACATAAAAAATTACATAGTGTTCATGACATGGAAATAAGTGACATAAAAGGAATAATGAACTTGAAAAAGGTTCTTAAACAAGTAGAAAATAACTCATGTTTATTACTCAATAGATTAAAGAACGATCGAGCCAAGTCGGACCCGGGGTATGTGACATCGTCTCAATCTCCTTTCATTGAGGCAAATTTTGTTTTATACACAACCATATTTTATACGGTGTATAAAACCCTTTGACTTTAATTTTATTCAAAAGGAATATTTTTTATACGAAGCATTTACTAAACGACAAAAGGGAATTTTTTTGTCGTACGTATGCGGTGACAATGACTTCTCCACGACTGTGACCATTATTTTAGTTTCGGATTCCTCTACAAGCCATACCTTCTTTTTAAAAGAAAAATAAATACCATGTTTTAATTTTCATTTATTTTGGTATTGAAAATGGTTTTCATAATTTTTTTATTATATCAATGTGTTGTATTAATATCTTGTGATTAAAATGCGGAAATGTTATGTTTCATTTATGCATGTTTTATGTGATACAATTATGTTATGGTTCTTGGGCATTATTATGAAGACGAGTGGTTCTGTGATAAACTAAGGGAGGGTGGGCCCGATATAGCTCTCCAATGAATTGGGTAACATGAAGGAGTGAAATGTTAATGTTTCTCTAAAGAGATTTAGGGAATATACTGTTATGGGTATTCCAAACGTAACCAAGAGGGTTACACCCTACGTAAGAATGTTATGAATGCCTCAAGTTACCTTTATGTATTATGATTTCTATGATTTATTCATGATTTGATGAGGTATGTTAAAGTGCTTATGTTTTATAGGTAAAGTATGATTTCATTATTATGTATATATGAACTCATGTTTCCTTTCCATATTTTTATAACCCATACTAAGCTTTTTTATGCTCATCCCATGATTTTTTTTGAAATGCTTTTCACAGGTCAAGGGAATGGTACATGATATGATGATAGTGTCAAGGAAGTTTCAAGAATGAATCCATGTTTTATTTTAAATATATTTCCATTGATGGAAAAAATGAATACTATCATTATGTAACCACTTTGTTTATATGTGTAATGTAATGCAAGTTTTATGTTCTAATTCTATAAAACTCTAAACCTGAAAAGATCCTCAATGTGTAATCTTGTAATAACACAAGATTAAGTATGGTTTAAGGCTGGGGCCTTATAGTTGGTATCAATGGTCCGTTTAGACAACTTTAGGAGTTAGAAAATTGTTAAATTATAAATTAATTTATTGTATGATTGAAATGATATAGAATTTAAAGATTACCATGTTGCTTCACCTAAGATATTTCTGTGTTAATAATGGTTTATCATAGAGGAAATAGAACAGCTTCTCTGGGAAGGCATATAGAGGGAAATGACCTTTCAAATTATTATCCTAAGATGGTCAGAATCAGAACTAAACAGTTTGTTGTAGTGATTGTTCATTTGACTCAGGTTACTACCGATGGTTTGCTGAAAATTTTCCACGGTTTCTAGTCCAATGACTAAGATAACTCGGAAGGGTCTTAAGTTTATCTGGACAAATGAATGTGATGATTGTTTTCAGGAATTGAAATGAAGATTGGTGAATGCTCCAGTTTTGGCACTACCTTCCAGGAATGGTGAGTTTTTTTATATACAGTGACGCTTCATTGAAAGGAATTTGTTGTGTCCTAATGCAGAATGATCAGGTAATCGCTTATGCATCACGTCAGTTGAAAAATCATGAGGTAAATTACCCTACACATGATTTGGAATTAGCTGCTGTTGTTTTTGCTTTAAAAATTTTGAGGCATTATTTGTATGGAGTAATGTGTGAAATATATACTGATCACAAAAGTTTAAAGTATATATTCACTCAGAAATAAATGACCATGAGACAAAGGAAATGGCTAGAATTAATCAAGTATTATGATTGTACAATTCATTACCATCTGGGAAAAGAAAATAAAGAGGCCGATGCTTTGAGTCGAAAAAGTAATTCTTCATTAACAATGTTGCATTTGGATCGTGATCCTTTGGTTAAGGATTTGATGAACATTGGCATAAAAGTTGTTGGAGCAGGAAGTTCTTATGTTTTGTTTCAGGTATCAGTGAGATCATCTCTATCTGCCAGAATCAAGAAAGCACAGAAGCAAGATAGTGATTTGCAGAAAAAGGTAGAGCTGGTTCAGAAGGGTAAGTTGCCTGAATTCAACATTGATAATGATTGTGTTTTGAGATTTGGTAAGAGATTGTGTGTTCCTTGTGATTCACAGTTGAAGAGAGAGTTGTTATGTGAAGCTCATAGTTCTCCGTTTTCAGTTCATCCTGGAAGTACTAAGATGTACAGAGATCTGCGGGAGTATTACTGGTGGGATGGAATGAAAAGAGATATTGCAGATTTTACTATAAAGTGTCTGACTTGTCAATAGGTTAAAGTAGATCGGCAGTTATCGAAAGAGATGCTTCAGCCTTTACCAGTGCTAGAGTGGAAATGGGAGAATATATCCATGGACTTCGTTGTGAGATTGCCGATGACCCCTCGAGGTAATAATGCAATCTGGGTTATTGTTGATCGCTTGACCAAGTCTGCTCATTTCCTTGCTATACGAGATAATTTTTCCCTAGATCAACTTTCCCGTTTGTATCTTAAAGAGATAGTCAGGTTACATGGAGTTCCCCTCTCCAATGTATCTGACCATGATCTCAAGTTCACTTCTATCTTTTGGAAAGGCCTTCAGAAGTCGTTGGGTACTGAATTAAATATTAGTACAACATTTCATCCTCAATCAAATTGGCAGTCAGAACGAACAATTCAGACCTTGGAGGATATGCTACGAGCTTGTTAGAGGGATTATCAGGGATTTTGGGACCAACATATTTCTTTGGATGAGTTTTCATATAATAACAGTTTTCATTCCAGTATACAGATGGCACCATTTCAGGCATTATAATGGATGCGGTGTCGAACTCCAGCTTTTTGGGATGAAGTGAGTGAAAGGAAGTTGATGGGACCGGAATTGGTAGAAGATATGGTAGAGAAAGTTCATTCGATTCCGAAACACATGAGAACATCTCCGAGTAGGCAGAAGAGTTATGCAGACAATAAGAGGAAGGATCTCTCTTTGAGGTAGGTGATCATATTTTTCTCAAAGTATCACCATGGAAAAGTGTGATGCAATTTGGTAAGAAAGGAAGCTGTGTCCAAGATTCAATGGACCATATGAAATTATGGAGAGAGTTGGATTAGTCTCTTACCGAGTGGCTTTACCTCCGAGTTTATCTCAGGTACACAATGTTTTTCATGTTTCGATGTTGAGAAAGTATATGTCAGATCCATCTCATGTTTTGAGTCTAGAGGTAGTTCAGCTGGAAGAGAACCTATCTTATGAGGAAAAACCAGTCTAGATTATTGAACACAGGGAGAAAGTGTTACGGAATAAGTTGATTAATCAGGTAAAGGTTTTCTGGAAAAACCACATGATAGAAGAGGCAACGTGGGAATCTGAAAATGTAATGATGGATTAGTACCCCCATTTATTCGATAAGTAAATAAATTGCGAGGATTAAATTTTCTAAAGGGGGAAGGATGTAACATCCCAAGTATGTAATTAATTATAGATATTTTTATCTAGGTCTATTATTGAATTAGATAGTATTTTAGAGGCTTAAAATGATAATAAATTCAATCTTAAGCATGGAATACACTAATATTTTTAAAAGATTGTTTTACAGCCTTTTGATGGAAAACAATTTTTAAATCTATAATTTGACAATTTTATAAGCTAAGTTTGTGAAAATAAACTTATTATTTATGATTGGGACATCAAAATTTACTTTGTGTGAATTTTTGGTATTTTTCCGATAAAGTTCATTTTTTAATGAATAGTGAAAATGTTGTATTTTAATTCAAAAACCACTTTTTAATATAATTTATTTATATGATTAGATTATCTTTTTAATTGGTTTTTATGTGAAATTAGAATATATTTTTACCATTTAATCCAATGGTGGTCATTGGAATCAATTACACTTTGAAATTGGACATAAACTGGTGTCAATCTTTTGATACTTATTGTTTCATAAAAACACACTATTTGTCATGACAACGGGAATTAATTATTAAATTAATTAATGTAACTTATATGATTTAAATTTTATTAAATAGAAATCATTTTTGAATTCAGAATATCAAATATAGCTTAGGGTGAAGTTTTAGTATTTTTCTGAAAAACATCAATTTTTGATGAATAGTGAAACCACTAAGTGATAGTTAATGAAACTAATTTTTCGTTTAAATGAAACTTTGACACTTCTGTGATTTGATTTTCAAAAATACAACATACATGGTTGTCATTAATAAGTAAAATGTGGTTCAATGAGATTTAAATAATTTTTTGGTGATTAGTAACTTTTATGTTTTTAATCGCGATTAGAGGTAATTAGTGTAGTTTAATGTAAAAATAATGTTTTAATAATATGAGATGAGCTTGAAAAATTTCCTACCCTCATTGGATGTTTCATGGCCGACCAATACAATCCATGAGTCAACTTGAAACCCCATGGAGCCACATTGGTTGGGAAATGACATAAATAACTTTTTATTTATTGTTAAAGTAAAAATGACACAAACATGAGATGTTTTACAAAAACAATTTTTAAATGGGGTTAGACAAGTCATATTTTTTACTATAAATATTAATTATAAATCTCAAAAGATTTCATACATCATGATATTTTATTTATAATTTTTAGACATTAAATATATTAAATTATTTATGACATCATGATGATGAAGCGATTACCTCATTAATAAAGGATTTAAATAAAAGGAAAAGATAATGTAATATCTATGATCTACACATGTCCAAAACCTATTGGATGGTTATAATTCGATCCATTATCACCTCACCCTAGCATTATATCAATGTGGGACCTTTTGAATCCGAAAGTCATTTTAAAATATAGTAACATTTCTTTACATTCCAAGAGTGCCCCTCCTCTCCTCTTATAAAAGGCCCCCACCTATACCTCCTTACCCACACTTCCAAAGCCTTTGGCTCGGCCAACCCCAGCCCATTTTGTCTCTCCACATCCCTATATTTCTCCATGAAGCCTCACTTTGGGCATATGTCTTCCCAAGAAAGCCTTTGAGCTCAAACCAAAGGGAGTTACTCGATTTTAAGGTAATGTCTTCACTTGAGCCCTTTTGTTTTATTTTGCTTCTCCAATCGACTAAACTCTTTTTATTAATTTCTTTTGTAACAACTCTAGTATCTAAAATATACTAGGATGTTGTTATAATAATTATTCTAGCTACACTTACACACACCTACATCTAATGGTTAAAGAACATATTATTTCCGTGGATGGCGAATTTCCGCCTCCCGAAACGATGATTGTTCAACATTATTTTAACACCTTCAATGGTTGCCATTAAGATGACACTATATTTATATATGATATATAATATGTTTATGTTTTCCGTAATCTCATGTATTTTTCATTTTGGGGATACCTTTATGGTTTCCATTATGGGTAAACGTGATATCTTCATTTAAGGAAGTGCGAACTACTGCCCCCTCAAAGTGATTTGATTCGTTAAATACCATATGTGGGACGTATAAATTATGGAGTTATGATATTTTATATGATATTAAATTGGAATTATAATATACCTTTATATAATTTTTATTCCATTCTATAAAATGCGAAATAGAAATGAAAGTAGCGTTCATGCGTACGTACGGCTTACCGTCTCCATGAACGGTGCATTTCATTTCTTACCTCTAAATGATTATGTAATATTATAAATGCGTGTATATAATGGATATATATGATATATATGATATGTATATCATGATTATAATTCTGGATATAATGGATACATGAACAACTTGTAATTTTAAAGGGTTTATTTTTGACTCAAGTACCAATGATCGTTAAAACAAACATTATTAACTTAAATAATTACATAGTGTCCATGGCATGTCAATAAGTGAAATAAAAGGAATAATGAACTTGAAAAAGGTTATTAAACAAGTAGAAAATAACTCATGTTTATTACTCAAGAGATTAAAGAACGATTGAGTCAAGTCGGACCCAAGGTATGGGACTTCATCTCAATCTCCTTTCATTGAGGCATATTTTGTTTTATACACAACCTTCTTTTATACGGTGTATAAACCCCTTTGACTTTTAAGTTTATTAAAAAGGAATATTTTTTATACGAATCATTTACTAAATGACAAAAGGAAATGTTTTTGTCGTACGTATGCGGCGATAATGACTTCTCCCCCGCTGTGAAAATTATTTGAGTTTCGGCTTCCTCTACAAGCCATACCTTCTTTTTAAAAGATAAATAAATACCATGTTTTACTTATCTTTTATTTTGGTATTGAAAATGGTTTTCATAATTTTTTTATTATATCAATGTGTTTTATTGATATCTTGTGATTGAAATGTGGAAATGTTATATTTCCTTTATGCATGTTTTATGTGATACGATTATGTTATGGTTCTTGGGCATTATTATGAAGATGGGTGTTTCTGTGATAAACTAAGGACGGGTGAGCCTGATATAGCGCTCCAATGCATTGGGTAATGCGAAGGAGTGAAATGTTAAGGTTTATCCGAAGAGATTTAGGGAATATACGGTGATGGGTATTCCAAAAGTAACCAAGAGGGTTACTCTCTACGTAAGAATTTTATGAAAGCCTCATGTTACCTTTATGTCTTATGATTTCTATGATTTATTCATGATTTAATGAGTTATGTTAATGTGCATATGTTTTATGGGTAATGTATGATTTCATTCTTATGTATATATGAACTCATGTTTCTTTCCATATTTTTATAACCCATACTGAGCTTTTTTATGCTCATCCCATGTTTATTTGAAATGTTTTTCACAGGTCAAGGGAAAGGTACATGATATGATGATAGTGTCAAGGAAGTGTCAATAATGGATCCATGTTTTATTTTAAATATATTTCCATTGATTGGAAAAATGAATACTATCTTTATGTAACCACTTTGTTTATATGTGGAATGTAATGCATGTTTTATGTTTTAATTCTCTAAAAATCTAAACCTGAAAAGATCCTCAATGTGTAATCTTGTAATAACTCAAGATTATATAAGGTTCAAGGCTGGGGCCTTATATATAACTACATTAATCTTTTCGGGAACCACTAAAACATTGTTCTAAAAAATAAAATGATCCAAATATTTACCTTCTTAAATATATAACTATCAATTGGATATATTTTCATATAGATGATGATCTCTCATGGTTCTGTGGAAAATACTAAAATGATCACCATGATCATGCCCTAGTCTAGAATAAATAAAAATTTCATAAACAATTATAACCATGAAATAATTCAAGAACTGATGGAAGATTCAATTAATAAAATAAATAAACACAAAATGAGATTTTGAAATTCTATGTGAAATTAAAAAATACTCATAATTCCCTTACTTTGTTCTCGATTGTTTTTTCAAAATATCATTTTATTAGACCCTCATATGAAAGTACCACTATCTAAAATAATTTTTAGAAAAGAATTAGTATACCTTTAGCTAGTTAAAATGTTAATAAATTATATGAAAGTTATATTTGTTCTTCACTATCACATGTTTGAGTTTATAGTAACCAAAAAATTCAGATACTTTCTTATACATTCTTTATAAAGAGTAATGTTGATTCCCATGATGAAATTATATGATGAATAAATCCATTAACATCAATATCCTCATATGAGACCCTTAATTATTTTAATTTAGTGGTTAAAATTTTGTATGAATGTAATAAAATGGGTTTCATACCAAGAAGAAAGTCTACAGAGAACTAAACATCACTTTGAGGTTGTATCAAAATGAAATAGTTTGGGAAAATGTTTGGATAATCTCACTTCACCATAAAAAGATGAACACTAATATTCAGATTACAAACACCAAGAAAAAACTATAATAACTAATAGAAGATCAATATAGAATTATGAGAAATGAGGCTGGATCTCCCTAATCTCAGATCCCACACAACCTTGAAGATATGACCGATTCCATTATAAGAAAGAATATGTACCTGATAATGAAATAAATTAATCTATCCTTTATACCTAATAATCCAATATCAGACCATGATAAAATTAAATGTTTCAAGATAAGGGAAAACATTTTCCATAGGGTTTCGTGGTAAAAAATAAAAAATAAAACATTAGGAAATATAAACTTTTTATTGACTTCTTTATAAAATGAGTGGAAAAATACATCAAGAAAGGAAAAGATATCTCTCCACAAGCATAATGTATTGATAATTTTGTATGATATAAAGGAATGATTTGGAACTATATCAAATAAAGACAATTCCATAAAATCTTTAAAAAACACAATACCTATCACTATATACAGTAATTCTCCTATATATTGTTATGAACACTCCACTCTATAAAATATCCGTTCACATCAAACCATTTCGTCACTACCCAAGAATCACCCTTTCCATTTGGATAATATCCCACCCATTTTTTCAAACCATTTCATAACTGAGAGCCCTCAATGAATGTGATTCTAACTATACTGCCTAAGGATTAATTCCTTTTGAAACAATGAATATGAACAGATTCCCCACATGTGTTACATAGACTAGATTCATTCTTCAAATTCGGTTTGAGGTGACTTGTTTTTCCACACATACAACATACCACTAGACTCTTCCCTAGTGTTCACTGTGTTCTCCTAGAACAACCTAGAGTATGATCATCTTGCTTCTTTTTTAGACTAAAAAGTTAACATTGGAAATCTTATAATATCACTAACTATCCAAAGAGTCATTTCTTCTCAGCTATGTATGTATTTTCCAATTCCTTCTTGTTGACAACCTTCAGGTATGTGGGTAGGCTCATAAGAGTAGTCATAGAAAAATATCATCCTCACACCCATTTCATACCTATATGCCTTGATATAATAATTGGGATAAAAATCCTATGATAGGTGCAGCAACATAGTAATTTGAGTAGAATACCCAATGATTAAATGATCTCACTATTCAAAAGTAACAAACTCCCATGACTTCACCACCCTTAGTGTCTTAGGATAAAACTATTTGTTAAAATATTTCTTGATGGTAGTCAAGGTGAAATATTCAATAAAATTGTGTTAAGTAATAGATTCCCAGAACTTCCTTCTCACACCTTCAAACATAATATCTATGAATCCACCCTTGGATTATTTTTTATTATTTATAATGTGGAAGATCCTATCAATCCATTTTTATGCATCATGTGGACACTTTTAACAAGGGATTATCTATGGATGATTCTTACCAAATTCTAAATCATGGTTTTCCTTTTTTTCAATTCAAAACTAGAGACTTGTCCCATTTACATTATCATTCAAATGACAGTTTTGACCAAAGCATGGTGAACTAAATGATTCTTTTGTAGGCCATTCTCTATAGCTTCCTCAATGTTATTTTAGATTGTTCTTCCTAGTGGATATAATAACTATAATACAAGAGGATAAAAAAATTTATAATATAACTCAATTAATTAATCACAAATCAATTATAAAGAAAAAAATTCAACAGTTTAAAGAAAAAAAATAGTACTTGAATACCTCAAACATTAAATTTTAAATTTAGTTTTTTTATGATAGTTTGTTAGTAATGCAGACTACAACACTCCCTCTAATGTTCCAACAAAACTAAATCTATTATATCAATGAACCCCAAACAGAAGACAGTTCTACACTAGCATGATATCAAGTTTTAAAAAAACCTACGTATCTGATAATAATTTATAATAGAGAAGAATAGGTTAGGGCATAAATTGAACCGAATTGGCCCCCTATAAGGCCCCAAGTGTATTCCAGAGTGCCACAAGTTGGATATAAGAACCATGGTTCCATGAAAATAATCATTGTAATGAATTATCGCACCAACATAAACATGATAAGATAAAATAATTATATTATAACAACATATATACCATATAAATCATGTTTAAAACAACTAAACTGTATGGTTAAAGCCTTACATATGATAACTATGTCTAAATAATCAACTGAAAGACCTTAAACATGGAACCCAAAAAAACAGATGAGACCATCTCCTCATGACCATATTTCATCACTATTCCAACCCACAAGAAACTACACATGATCTAAGAGATCCATCTTCAACATGATACACTACCATTTACCTGCATCCTACAAACCAAGGCTAAAAACAAAAAAAGGAAAAATTATGATGTGAGATGAAGATCCTAGCAGGATATCATAACGAGCCTATGAAATTTCAACCAACATGCATCCATTGCTATTATTTAAACAAGATTTTTAAATTAAGTCTAAATGAAATCATTTTACATATAAAATTTACCTTTAGATAACATTTAAAAAACATACAATTCCTTTCAAAATCATGCCTTATTCAAATAAATGGTCAAATATAACATATTATATATCCAATTGAAAAATAAGTTAAAGAGAAATGTTCTTAAACATAAATATCCTTATCAATGTTAAGTATAAAAATAAGCATATCAAATATCCACACACATAATGAAATATAAATTTATGAAAAAAGTGAAATCTATAATGAGAGGGTGTACATAAATAAACTACTAAGACACAAAAATGAACACTAGTTGACACATGTTACACCTAATTACCGGGAACCTTGATACCTTAGAAAGGATTCCTCGAGAATCGATGAAATCATGGTATCCTCCCATAGTGATATATTACTCTTCTAGGGATCATCGCTATTTATTTTACCCCATACCATATGGCCTCCCAATGTTCCATTACAACATTATTAAGTTCAAGGAAAACAAAACTTCATTTAACAAAACATTTTCCCAAGGAAAAATGAATTTCAAATCTATGCCCTTGTTTTTCTATAAAAATTTCTATATCAATAACACACCACACCCTTTCCTCCAAAACCATTCCCATATCAAAACCATATTTGAAAAATTATTTGAAATACATAATGTGAATAAAATCAATTTTTCAAAGAAATACTATTTTGAAAACCCCATCCATTTCCTAAGAAGATGAAATAAAATTTCAATATTAAATAAAGGATTGAATCATATGAAAATAAGTATCACTAAGGGATAAACCATTGGATAGATACACATACATCAAGAATGATGAAAATGATGTTTCCAAATTAAATAGCGATGAGTTGGAATGGTATTATATTTAAATAAAAAACCTAATTATATGTTTCAATAATATATCTAGTGATCTAGTATAAATAGGCATCAAAAACCATGATAATAAGAGAGTAAAATTGGTTGGAAGGATCACACATACTAGAATTCACACAATAGAGAGATAAACTTCCATCAAACAAAAAAATTCAGTATTAAGGAAAGGAATAGAGTATGGAATGTCACCATAGTGCCTCTAAAACTAGAATTTATAAATTAGGATCAAAGTGTCATATTGATGGATATTTAACCATTAATTTGGATGAAAATTCAACATTCACATTTACTAAACATCATTCCCCGCAACATCACTGAAAATGTACTTGACCTCACCAACAAGTGTAGGCCCAATTGCAAGCCTGATGAACCTACACACATAAAGGTGTTTTTTCATCCATAACTGATAGTTAGTGCTCTCTATTAGAGATACAATAGATATTTTCTAAAACTATCTTATCAAATACTTCCTCCCAACTTATTTATGACCATAATTTCAAAAAATAAATGAACAAAAAGTATCCCCATAATTATTTACTCATATTATGTTATGAAACATTCCTTAATTATTATATCATTGAAATTTCATTAATATAAGACACCACCTTCATTGAGTACCCATTATAGAATAAATATCATATAGAACATATAAAATTAACACTTGTATAACCATACCAATGTAATAATGACAGGTAAAATAATATAATTCACAAAAATTGATCCACTAACCAATTCCAAATTGTTACCCCTCATTTTGTGCACACCACAATCAAAATATATATTACACTCACCAAAGGGACCCAAAAATGTGTATACACACTCATAAAAATAACAAATATATTATAATCAAGTTATTTCATGGCATCTTATGACACACACCTTGATTAAACTAACATACATAAATTTAAAATATCGTTTCCATCACTAATAATTCATACTCAAAATGAATAAAATTTACTAGGGGAAACATGTGAGACGTGGTAGTTATAAAAAATGTTAAAAAAGATTCAGCATGAAAAAGAGCCATATAATACATCCAAATTATTTTTAAACATATTTTAGTTATCATAAATTATTTTGTAAATTAATCCACAACTGTTAAAACCCATGATCACCAACCATTATATAAAATTCTATTATTTTAAAAATGGAAACATAAAATCACATGGTTATTATAAAATCTCCTCTCATTGGTTTGAGAAGATGAAAAATTTATACTTTACCATAGGTGACATCCCCAAAAACACTAAAGAGTATTAATAAATGCTTTGATCATTTTGAATAGTTGGAGGTTGATTTTTTCTTTTTAATTTATGAAAAATAAACCAATAATACCATAAATGAACTACATCTTTCTAATGCATGTCAAACAATTTGGGCATGTATTGTCTCAACAATACTCAATAATTTATTATGATTTTTATACTCACAAATATCCTTGTTTTTTTTTCAAATGAGGTTTTTTGGAGTGAGTTATCTGGAATTTAAATCTGGGTTTTAGAAATTTAACATTATATTAATTAATCTTGAAGAACTGTTTCAAACGTTATGTTTGTATCATGAGCTTATGGTTCATCATCCATACGTTACACTGAAAAGTGAAATGATAACATATAATATCAACATTCTGCTATGCTAAATAGTTTTCATTTTGATCAGAATCCTTGCATTCATAGAATCTTTGAATGTATAGATCATAAACACTACGTTGGAGTCTCGAAATAATGTGCATACCATACATTAAGAAAATTTGAACATATGGTTAATGAATTCTTCATTCGAGTTATTATTCTATAAAGGTGAATGTATGGATTATCATCCCTACACTACTTTTGTTCCCAATGTTACGCGAAGTTAATGGCATCGTTTAGGAACTACATGTTGGTAGTAACCTTAATCTATGAAAAGGAACCATATGATTTAGGAAGGAAATCTATGGTATAAGAGGTAACCCTACAATATGCAGTTCAAACCTACATTATTTTTTCAATGTTGATGTTTTTAAATAACGTTTTCAATATGATATTGCTGCGAATATCTTGTCAGAATTGAATACTAATTCGAAAATAGTTATGATGGTTTCAAAGAACTAGTTTCATCGAAGAAAACCACTCCTGTTCTTAAGCGAAGTTACAAATCACCTAGTCAATTGGAATTTTAATTTTCGTGATCAATCAGACTATTCTTTTAGATCTATAATACTGAAGAAAGTTATCAGTTCTATATATTCCTTCAATGTATCACATCAAAAATACGTGTTTGATACGTGATTGACATATACGACTCCTTTATTGAAAATATTGTTTATAGTGCTACTACAACGAATGATCAAATCTACGAAATTATCAAAACATGTTAAAAATTGAAAGTTTTATATATTTAAATATCGAGTTACTACTACTATATAGTTTCTACATTTTTTATTTTAATTTATTTACAATGATTGATTCAGACTATTTCATTCTTAAATGTATTCTTTTCTGAATAAGAATATCTATCAGTTGTTAGTTTCTTCTGCTATAACTATAAAGAACAACCCGAATCAAATAATCAAACCATTTTGATTTATTAGTGATTCAACTGCTCATACTCAGTTATGGTGGAGTATCATCTTTCTTATGTAAGCTGTGGATAACCAGTTATCTAATATATACCCAATAATACTTTTGATTAGTTTAGTTATAATGGTGTCAATTGGTTGTACTTATTTTTATATTTATGGTATTGTGATAAAATGACCATTTTAGTGATATTTACCATGATTATAGATTGATTGATTGGTAGAGTGTACATTGGGACCATTTTGCACTGAACCACTATAATATTTTTTCCTTTATTTCAATTTATATATCATATTTTATTTTAATACATAAGAAAAAACATCTTGTCTTTATAAGTCATATTGGTTTTCAAAATCCAGATTTGTGGAAGAGTTTTGAAAACACACATTTCACCCCTCTTGTGTTACTTTCTATATTCTAACCCAACAAATGGTATCAAATTAATAATTTTTGAATAAATATTTAGTTGTCTAAAAGTATAATATCTATACAATGATGGAAATGGATGATCCTATAGAATGAATATATATGGAAGAAGCACTATTTTTAATGGTAAAAAATATGGATGTAGGAAATCTCGAGTGATTATCTATTTAAAAAATCATGGATTAAAAGCATACTAAAAATTTCATTACTCTTTATAGGATTCCCCAAAACTATAAACATGGATGGCTAAAATAGAAGGTGAGTATGATATGAATTATAAAGTGTTGAAATATATTATTTTTTGTAATGTAAAAATGAATTCAATCATGTATCAGAATTTCCATCTACCTATGGGGTGTGGAAAACTATTTTATTTCCTTTTGAAGGAACATACAATGTAAAATAGATGACATATAATAAAACTAAGCTAATGTTCAACATGTTTTGAATGTTTGATGGTGACATCATCACATAGATAAATGGAAGGCTTATAGATATTTTCAACAATATTATAGGCATAGATTAACCCATTAAAAAATCTAATCAAACATTGAATACACTAAGAGTACAATCCTTTAAATGGAATAGAATATCTTCAATTATTCTCTAAGCATAACCTATCAAGGATCTAACAATGAATGAAATAATTTGGACAATAATGTTTTATTGAGATTAGATACAAGATGAAGTTGAAGATCATAATATTATAGTAAAGAAGAAAATTATTTCTATGAAAGTGACATCTCAAAAGCAGAAAAGAAGAGAAAATCAAGAAGTCAAAAGAGAGAGAAAATCATATTACTCATATTCTAAAATGGAACAGGCTCAGCTTGGATGAATGTTTTGAAAATTTTACAAGAATAAAAGATGATTCGGAAAAACCTTCAGGATAGATGAAAAAGAATCAACATATGTTCGATGCCATGAATTCCAGAAATTGGGTTATATAAACTTTTTTTGACCTCAAATGAATGATAAAAGAAAAATGTAAGAAAAGAGACATCCAAAAAATTATGATTATTAGTAGAAAATAAAAAGAGTAATGAAAGCTACAAGAAGTGTATCTGAAGACTCTAGATGATCTTCAATGTCTGATACAGAAAAATAGAAAACAAATATAAAATTAAACATGTTCTTTATGAATGTTGGGGAACAAGTAAAACTTATTACTCTTATGATTCTGATTCTGTTAGTTTAATAAATGAAAAATTATATTCTTAATATTCTATGATTAAATGAAAATATGATTCCTTAATAATGGAAAAAGTCAATTTAAAGCTATTTTAGGTAATGTAGATAGCATGATAAAGAAATATAAGGAGCTACATTAAAAATTCAATTCCTCTACATCAAATAGTATCAATAATAAAAAGAAAATCCATGAATTACATGATGAAGAGGAATAATATAAAATCACTTTTATCAGTTATACAAAATGATAAAATATCTTTTATGAGATTCTTTTAATGAATTTTATTAAAATTTTATGATTTCGAATAAGAATTAAGTGTGGGAAATCAAAATTGTATAAAAACTATTTTGTTCTTAATTCTAAAAATGATACCTTTTATTTTCGTGGTATAAAAGGCCATGTCATCAAAAAGTGTTATTTAAAAAATCTTTAAATCAGTTTCATTAAATGATATTTAGTTTCTAAATGTGTTTTTTAATTTAGAGATACAAATTATTGAAAAATAAAGTAGATTTGGATTCTCCAATCATTTCACATGGACACTGTAGGATCCAAGAAGATATGGGTACCAAATAAAACATTTATTTAATTATATTTCCAGGAAACATGTGACCAAAAAAAGAAAACCATAAGGTATATGGAAAGTGGATGTTTCAGGCATAAGAGGGTGGAATCAAAAAAAATTTATATGGCCAAAATTGATAGAGGACTACCCACTTTTGGTGAAAATGTGAAAGGAAAAATAGTTCTAGTTGGAAAATTTGGAGATCTAAATACTATCTCAACCAAAAAAATTAATATATGTGCAAGGTTTAAAACAGAATATGATAAGTATCTCTCAACTCTGTAATGATGGAATTTTTTGAATTCTCAAAAAATTATTTATCTATCTTTAAAGAAAATTTTCTTCAATTTATAGTACCTATAACTAATAAGGTTTATAATTTGGAAATAAATTTCTTTTGTAAACAAAAAGTTTAATTGTTTAACTATAATAAAAAATGAATCATGGATTTGGAATAAAAGACTTGAAGACTGCAACATATATGATTTACATAAATTATATAAGAAATGGTTAGTTTCGGATTTCGTTAGTCTTAGGTTTGACAATGATAGATTCTGTGATACATGGCATATTGCCATGAAACACAAATCTTCTTTCCAATTTAATAAAAAAATTGGTAAATCATAATCTTTAGAACATATCTATATGTATTTTTTGGACAATAATGATTAGAAATCTTGGTTGCTAGATTATATGTCTACGTTTTAGTAGATGATTATTCTCTATCTACTTGGGTTTTTTTTCTAAAAATCAAAAGAGATGTATTCACTATTTATGAATGTTTTGTAAATTTGTTGAAAATGAAAAATGTATTAAAATAATTTCATTGATAATTGATCATGGTAGAATATTTTAGAATCAATAATTCAATTCTTTTTACTCACATATAGGTATTAGTCATACATTCTATGAATGAATAATACTTAAAAAATGGAATTGTTGAAAGAAAAAAGGTAACTATTTAAGAAATGGCAAGGACTATACTAGAAGAATATAATATTCCTACATATATTTCGGTAGAAGATATTATAAAACCTTATATATCATGATTTTATTTTTAGTAAGGCCTATTCTCAATAATAATCCCTATGAATATTATAATAACATAAAACCTGATGTAATGTTCTTAAAATTTTTTGGATGTAAGATTTATATCTGGAATACTAAGGGAAATCATGGTAAGTCCATTCCAGAAGATGATGATGGAATTTTTTTGGGATATAATCAACCTAAAAATATTATATAGTGTTTAATAAATCCACATATTAATGAAGAATTAGTTCATGTGATGTTTGATGAAACTGACCCTTTTATTAAAGAGAATGACCATTAAGATGTAGCCACAAACTCTTTTGAAAACACCAGACTTGAAACCCCTAATATTTCTTTTGAAAATAATATTAATAAAACTCAGTCTAGTTCCTCAGAACATCATACTAAAGATCCTAAAATTTCCCTACCTAGAATTAACATAACATCAATAATCCATTTTCTAGAAACTATTATAGGAGAATTTTACATAGGAATTAGAAGTATAAGTAATATAAGAAACTAGCATAATTTTCTACCTTTTTGTCTTGGTTAGAACCTAATACTATAAAATAAGTCATAAAAATGATAGTTAGATACTATAAAATAATGAAAAGATAAAGAAATTAAAAATAAAAAATTCTCGAGAACTAGTAGAAAGACTAACCAATTATCCAGATATAATAAATAAGTGGGTCTTTAGAAATAAATAAGACGATCAATGGATAATAACTAGAAATAAAGATAGATTAGTTTCTAAAGTATCTAATCAATAAGAAGTTTTATATTATTATGAGACCTTTTCCCCTATACCTAGACTAGAATCCATTAGAATCATTTCATCATATGTATCAAATATGAATTTTAAATTTTATCATATCGATATCATTTCTTTCTTTTTAAATAGTTATTTAATAGAGAATTTTTATGTTGAACAACCACAGAGTTTTAAAAATCTTGAAAATACAAACTCTTTTTTTAAACATACTAAAACACTCTATGGCCTCAAACAATCACCTAGAGATTAGTATGAAATATTGAGTTCTTTTAATTTGAAAAATGGATTTATTGTTGGATTGGTAGATCCAATAGTTTTTAAGAAAACTATTTGTTCTAATATTTTAGGACTTTAATTTTATGACAATAATGTTATTCTTGGTTCAAATAATAAAAATTATTGTGACAATTTTTCAAAATTATTGAAAAATGAATTTGAAATGAGTATGATGGGAGAAAGAATTTTATTTTTATAATTTTAGATTTATCAAAAAGATTATATAAATTTTTAAAATCAAGGTAAATATATAATTTATTTACTTAGAAATCATGGAATTAAAAACATCATGACATATAAAACTCCGATGTCTACCAATATAAAATGATATTTGTATAAATATAGAAAGCTAGAAGAAATTATGTTATATAATGGTATTATTGGAAGTATGTTATATTGTACCTTTATTAGACTAGACATTAGGTTTTAGGTGTTTCATTGTTCTATATTTCAATCCAATCCAAAAGATTCTAATATTATTGATGTTAATATATTTTTTATTTGTTTAAAAAGAATCATTTTCAAATCTCTTATTATTCCCAAAAAAATATGATTTTAATTTAATTTCATATAAATATGATGATTTCTGAGGTTGTAGGATAGAAATAAATAGTACCTTAGAAACTTGTCAGTTTTTAGGAATATAATTAGTTTCATAGTCTAGTATAAAACAATACTCACATTCCCTATCAACCGTTATCGACAAATATATGTCTGATGGAAGATTCCATGAATAAGTATTGTGCATGAGAAACAACCAACTAGAATTTGGACAATATTTGAATTGTATATATATATTAGTCGGTAATACTAATGTTATAAATATTTCAAAAAAACCTATAAGTTATTCTAGGACGGAGAACATTGATATAAAGGATAATTTTATAAGAGATCATACCCTTAAAAAATATATATCTTTAGAATTTTTTTATACTGAATATGAATTAGATAATATTTTCACTAAACCATTTCACCGTGCATGTTTTGATTTTATTAAGGGGGAGTATGGATTGTATAATTTTTAAATGAATGAATGATTTCATTTATTTTATTTTAATCCATATAATTATATATTAAGTATAGTATATTCCTATATTAAAAATTTTATTTGTATTTATTTTATTTGGTTACATGTTATTTAAATTTTAATATAATTTTATATTATTTTTATTTTCAATATAAAATAGTTATGAGTAAATTCTCAACCAGCACAAGAAAATCAATCGGATTCTCCTCTTCTTTTTCCCCTCTCTTATAGACCCATCAGTTTACAAAGTATCTCTCTCACTATTTCAATTCTCATTTTTCAAAAACCTAAACCATAAATCCCTTTAATCTAAAAGCCTTCAGAGAGGCAAATATCTCGACGATCTGAAGATAAATAGTTGGATTCAACTACTTATCAGTTAGGTAAATCCAATAATGTTCTCCAAGGAAAGGTAATTTATTTGGATTATTTAGTTTCAATAAATCATTATCTCATGGAAGAAATAAGATTTAATGGTCTAGATTATTTTTTAGAGAAGATAAAATTACTTTATTATATGAATGTTAAGTAAAATAATTTTTTAGAAATGTTTCATTCAGTCTCGGATTTGATGAAGATAATATTGTCTCTATGATTGATGATTCCAAATTTTCTTTTTCATCTGTGGAAATGGATAAGTTGATATGTTTTCCCCATTAAGGGGAGTTTAAGTTTTATTGAAGGAATATTGGTAATGGAAAACATTTTTTAGTATAAATTATGTTTTTTAGAATGAGAAGTATCAAATAGGTAATAATGAAAGAGCTTACTCCTGACCGTTGAGTAATGAAGAAATACATTCAATATAGAATTTTTCCAAGGAATGATGATCTAGAGAAAGTTTTATATACTAAAATATATGTCATGTTTTTGTTTTTTAATCACATCATGATAAATTTATGATGGTTTATGATAATGAATCTAAACCATTATTTCTGTAAGAATTATAATATTGGATAATATCCCAAAAGAAGGGTTAATTTATTTTTCCTGAAAAGAAGAGGAAAAATATTCAATATTTTTTTTTTGGAAAATCATGTCATCATATAAATTTCATAAATTGTTTCTCTATGTCAATTTTTTCAGAAAATAAAAATTCTTTAAAAGAAACATGTCTACTTCCATGTTTTAGAGAGAATTCCTTTTCCTTGATCCCATCCTTGAAACTATTCATATTTAAGTCCTGTAAAAAACATTTCGAAATATGGGGTGAGCATAAAAAGTTAATTAAGTGTTTTAAAATAAGTAAAAGAAACATTAACCCGTCAATACATACAAATCATTGAAACCATTCTTTTTTCAATCATAACATACCACATGAAATCATAAGATTTATAAATAACACATAGAAATAATGAATCACAAAGGAAACTTGTGGAAACCAAATCATACATACATTGTAGCTATCACAACTATGTAGAGAGTTACATTGGAATACCCATCATAGTATATTTCCTTAATCTCTTAGGAGAAACATTAACATTTACCTCGGCCATGTTACCCAATGCATTGGGGAGCTATATTGGGCTCACCCACCCTAGATTTATCTCGGAACCACCCATATTGATAAATAGTAATGAAGAACCATAATGTAGTCATAACATATAAAACAATCATAAATGAAAGATAAAAGTTCCGTATTTCGATCATAATATATCATTTAAATATTTTGATATAATCAATGCTTTATCAAACCATTTCAAAACAATTTAAAACATTTAATAAATGTATTTTTGAATCAACGTGTCCCATACCACTTTGAAGCTATTAAAGGAATTAAAATTTAAAAAAATATAATGTCCATATAAATAAATCCTTGAAACCATTTTTGAAACATGTACATTAATGAGAATGATTTAGAAGAATAAATCTTCAAAACAATATTTTAGTTAAAGAGTACTTAACCAAATGAGAGATGCTTGAATACAAAAAATTGAGGAATAAAATTTAATCAAAACTTTATAATTTCATGAGAACAAAGGAATTAATGATATGATATTCCAAAGGACAGTATATACACCATATAAATGTGAATTGGTGAATAACAACAATGAAGTCTCAATGGAATTTAAACTGAGATGAAATCCCTTATAAAGACTATATCCTTGGATTAAGGGTAAATCAATGAAATAATTAGGTGTTAATAATATAAATACAACTAATATAAGTGGATTTTATGTTTAATGAAATCATAGGTTATTCAGACATATTCATAGCACGACATAATCGATAAGTTGAAGTTTAACTCAATGAATTGAAATTGGATGAAGAAGTTCCCTTACAGAAATTCGACAGCCTAACGGTGTCACGTTAAAATTCATTGAGTTGGTGAGAAATAAAAGGTTATCTCATCACATAGACATAAAATTTACATAAATAAGGATATATAATAACATATACCAACATAATAATATATAAATTAAAAGAAAATACAAAATAAGTCTTTTAAAAAGAGGTGGGTGAAAAGGTTCCCTTACCAAATTTGGTAACTTACAAAACATACACCCCATGAAAGAAGTATCATAAAATTAAGATGTATATTACCATATATTATAGTATATTACCTAATGAAATCAATCATGGTCAGTACATACACCACAAAAAAGGAAATAGTGGAAACTATAGAATGAATCTCTTGAGAATAAAAAGTGAGATGAAAACCCCTTACGACGTTTTAATCAATCAAGTCGCATGAGCAAAGGTTAATAACCACCAAATTAATCATAGGATAATTTGAATATAAATATAATATATATAATATATATCAAATGGTAGTAAACAATATAACACATTCAATAAATAAGTGGTGAATAATGGAAATCTCACGAAATTAAAAGTGAAATATGAAACCCCTTACATCATGTCCGACTTGACCTGTTCATTCTTTAATCACATGAATAATAATCTAATGTTAATTTATAATTTATTAAGAAACTTTTTAAAGTTTATTATTCCATTTATATAACTTATTATCATGTTATAGACAATATTCAGTCATTTACGTTAATAATGGTTATTTTATCAATATTTTGTACTTGAGTCAAAAATGAACTTCTTATAATTAAAAGTTGTTCATGTGGTCAAAAGTCCATTATCTCTAGAAATATATTCATGATTAAAATATCCTATTTATCATATATATCCAGTATATGTATGTATTTATAATATTAAATAACATTTGGAGATAAGAAATGAAATATACCATTCATGGAGATGGTAAGCCGTCCATACGCATGAATGCTACTGTCATTTCTATTTCATATTTAATTGAATGAAAACATAATGATAAATCGGTATATTATAATTATATTATAATATAATATGATATATATGTTACATAATTTAATTAATTCCATCCTTTTTACATTTCATGTATGTCATGAACGAATCATATCACCTTGAGGGGGCGGTAGTCCACACTTCCTCCAATGAAATTATCGTATTTACACATATTTGAAAGAAAAAAGGAATTATTGTAATTACAAATTATATAAGCATAGAGAAAACATAACAATAATATATATCATATTTAAATATATTAACATAGTAATGGCTTCTATGAGAGTTGGTAGGAGAAGATTTAACAATCATCGTTTCATGAGGTAGTATTTCACTGTCCATAGAAACAGTATATTCATTACCTAGTAGATAGATGTGTGTGTAAGTTTAGTACTATTAATTCTCATAAAAGAACTCAGTATATTGAGAATACTGGTTTTTTATAAAATAAATTAATAAAAGGATTTTATGGGGTTGGAGATGTAAAATAAAACAAAAGAACTTAAGAGAAGACGTTATCTTTAAATCATTTATCTCCATTTGGTTTGAACAAAAAGGTTTACATAAATTTACTTCTTCCTAGGGTAAGGCTTATAGTAGGAGGATATGGATGTAGGAAGATTAATTTGGTAGAGTTTGGATGAGAAAAGGGTTTTGAGAAGTGTGAGGAATGGGTAAGAAGTGAGGTCTTCTTATAAGAGAGAGGAGGGGCTCCTTAGGAATTCTTTGAAATATTATTTTATTATAAAATTATTTTCCAATTATAAAGGGCCAAAACACATTAAATTTAAATATAATAATACTAATGTTATAAATAAAATCATTCAATAATAATTGGACATGATACGGATATTGTGTTTATCTTTATAATCTTATTTATTTAAATTATTCAATAATGAGGTAAACACTACTTCATTATTTTGTCATAAATATTTTAATTTATGTGATGTCATAAAATTATAAATAAATATGATGATGTAGTAAATATTTTTATCTTTCAAATGAATATTTATAGTTGAATAGATAAATTATATAACCCCAAGTAAGAATTTATTTACTAAAATATATATGTTTAAGTCATTTTTGTCTTTAATTTAAATTAATTAATATAAAGTGTCATTATCACTCCCATGTGGCTCCATAGGGTCCCAAAATTGACACAAAGATGCTCTTTTCCTGAAATTTTTCTACCAATGGGATTAATATACATGGTAGGATAATTTAATATAATTATAATATTATTTTATACCCTTATTTATCAGATTTACCCTTTAACCATGGTAAATAAAATGTTTACTGAAGTAAATATACGTAATGTCTAAAAATAAAAGTTACCTATTCATATAATTTGGACCTCATAATTCAAAATATGGAATCAATTTTTTCAAATTCATAAACATATAAGTGGCAAAAATTAATTTAAAATTTAATCCCGCTCTCAAAACAAAAAGGTATGTTTTTAAGAAATAATAACTATCCAATGATTGACACTTATTTAAGTCCAATTTGAAAGTGAAAATTATTAAAATTAAATACATTAGATTAAATAGTAAAAATAATAATATAATTAATCTTTAATACCAATTACAAATACAATCTATACTTATAAATAAATTATATTAAAAGGCAGTTTTGAATTAAAATACAGTTTTTTCACTATTCAATAAAAATCTAATTTTATCAGAAAAATACCAAAAATTGATCGTAAGTAAATTTTGGTGTCCCGATTATATTGAAGAATTTTATTTTTTTCAAAATGAACATATAAAATTGGAAAAACTAGATTTAAGGAGGATTCTCCATCAAAAGGTGGTAAATCGACATTTTAATGAATATTAGAGTATAAATACTTAAAATAAGATTCCTTCTTATTTTAAGCCTCTAAAATATATTGGACAAAAGTTAAAACATTTAAGAAACATATTTAATCAATATATGGTTAGATTTGTTCATTCCATCCAATAAAACGACAATGCGTTAACTACCATTTAAAATAATATTATTATATTAACATTTTTCAGTATAACTCAATGTTGTGTGAAACATAAGTTTTCAATGTAACCTTTTGTTATGTATCAGGTATTCTATTTGAAATAGAATCCCCTTTAAGATAAAATTAATATTTAACTCAAATTTTTTAATAAATATAAACAAGTTATATTAAATATTTACCTGGGATGTTACATCCTTCCCCCCTTTTGGGAATTGCGTGCCCACAATTTTAAATTTGGGCTTGGAAGCACCATTAAAAGTTCCACATTGGAAAAAGATTCAATAAAAATATCACTTTAAAAGAAATGAAGAGAAATAAAAAGGTCACTTGAGATAGCCCAAACTAGGATTCGATGTATGAAAACATGGATATGGAAGAGAAACAAACAATCAAGGTTTGATGGAGAGTGGTAGAAAACATGATTTGGAGAATGTTGACCATAAGAATATCAAAAAATTGTGATGGGTTAAACAGTCTTTCATTCCTCAGTAGGGAAATTTAATGGACAATGTTTTTGTTTTATGTTACTTTTCATAAATTTGAGTAATTTATTTATGAGCTAAACAAAAAACATAAAGAAACATACTTAATTGTCATGTAGACTTTCATCCTTTAATAAATTTCTACCAAAAACGCATCTTTTATCTAAAAAATGAGTATTCAAACTGATTTGGTCACATTAAACGTGCTAGAATAATCTTCTAGATTATTAGATAATCCACAAAAGATGAAATATATATATTTCCCTTGTCTTTAGGCATCAACCAATAATAAAATGTTTAGTACAAGACCAGATAATCCCAAAAGGATAATCCTTTATAAAAAGAAATACTACTCATAATCACCAAAATTCAACAAACTATACCCAAAATTAAACTAAGACCATTCAACAAACAACTATCTATAAAATTATTCATATTAATACAAACTAAAATTTTAACCCAAAACAGAAAATAATTTAATCACATAGTCTTCCACCATAAATCTTAACATTTTTCTCCAAATAAAATCAACTACTCTTAAAGTCTCATACTGAAGTGTAATTAACCAAATAACATATTCTCTATGATAGGTTTATCATTTCCATAAATAACTCAAATCACTATATGTCCATAATAAAAACATAGATTCTTCCAAAATAAACTTCCACCATTACTCAACAACATAAAAGATAATAATTCCTTGAATAAAATTTTATTATATCAAGTTCAGGGTTACACAATTTAGAAAATGTATTCCAATGTAATCACATCATCAAACAAACGTTAATACTTTTAATAATTTCATCATCTTAAAATCTACCATAACTCTTGAATATCTTATATGTTGACTTCTTACTCATTCAACATTATTCATGATCTATTAACCATTCCTTACAATCTTATTCTGAAATACTTCATTCCTACAAACAAAATCACGAATCATATACTAGGATTGAATAATATCAAAACATAAGTTAATAAATAATACATACCTTTCATTGGTAATTTTCTATTTCTTCATCCTCTATCGGAATGGAATTAGGTTTTGGTAAACATATATTTGTACGATCCTGGTGATCTCATTCCCGAAACTTCTTTGTAGGACATCTGTTTGTATAATGACCATACACAACACATTTAAAACATTCAATTGATCCCTCAGAACAAACTTCTTTATCTTTCCTAGAATCAGCTAGATGATTCCTTTTTCCATGTAAGATTATTGATTTATGAACACCATTCCCACATCTATAGCATCTTCTTGTCCCTTTGAATCATTTTTCTAGGTGTTTCCTTCCACATCCTTGACACATAGGTTTTTGAACATACGTACATTAATTATTGTTACTTAAACATCCATAGGGATTTTTTCCCACATATACGATGTAAATACTCACAATTTTCAAGGAAATTTTTTTCTTAAATACTTTGGAATTTTACGAGTATGTGGCTTCTAAAGAAACTTGATTTCGAGGCCCGGTGTGCCCGGAATCAATTTCCGAAGTATAGATCGGGTACGTTTAGTGTATGAACAAGGGGGTTTTTATATATTTTGAACCAGTTTTCGGAATTGAAATCCAAGGGCACCTATGAAATCACAATGCATGTAATTACTTAAGGGCACCTTTACCATAGTTGCGTTTTATGCGGGATGTAAATTAAAATTTGGGGTTTAGTTAAGAAGTTAGATAAAATTGTAGGAACAATTTTTTTATATCTTTGGAAGTTAATCTCTTCCAAGGGATGTTATTGGTGGGGACAACACCCACCCAACATCCCATGTGTGGATAATGGAGAGTTGGAGAGGTGGCGCCCACATGAGCCCCAACCTTTCACCTCCAATAACTCTTTTCAAACCCCCTTTAAACTCCCATGTTTAATTCATGAAAACCCCCCTTATTTATGAGGATCCCTTCCTCTTACTCTCTCCCTCTTAATTGTTTGGAAACACACCCTAATTATGAATTTCAACCTCTTCACTTAATTAATTAAGTGATTTGATTTTTTGAAATTTAAAATTTATTGTGTTAATAAAATAATAGCTTAGGCTTATTATTTTATTTTTGGGGAAATTGTTGTGTTAAGGAGAGTGGGAAGAGAGAGCTTTTGAGAAGGGAGAAAGGTATTATTCTCATCAATGAAGAATGGTGATTTTCTCCGACGAGGAACACTCACCTTCAACAAGGAACGACTTGGTGAAGAACGCTCCACGTTTCTTCAATCCTTTTCATCCTCCGCATCAAGGGAGGAGACACCGACGTGGAGAACTCGCCAATGACGATGGTTCTTTCTGGGACATTGAAGAAGCAACATCGCTTTTCGTGACTACGACAAATGAACCATATTCGCGGTAGGTGGATTATATACAAATTTTAGTCGATTAAAATTGTACTTGTTCCTCATTGATTTTTCTGAAACAAATTAGAATATGTGATACTGCCTAACGCAGAGGGTGCGGGCCGAATGAACACAGCCTGAAGACCCTCCGTTGGAACTTGGTATTTTTAGAATCAGTGAGTGGAGGCGGAATGTGGTAGAGGCCAGCAGCGCAAGGGCCACCATTGCACAGGAAAAGACAAGTCGTGGCCAACCGGGCCATGGCAGAGGAAGCACGGCGTTGTCGTGCCGTGTTGGGAACACGGCGGAGGAAGCTGGTGTCGTCGTGATGGATGTGCCGAAGGAACCGCGGCCCGCTTTGTGGGCCGCATCGATGGAAGAATCGGCCCGCCCATTGGCTGCCTGGGTGGATGAAAGTCGCGACGCCAGGAGGGTGGTGCACCGGATGAATCGTGGCCCGCCCATGCGGGCCGCTTGCGCCAAGAAGGCCGGTCGACCAGTTAGTGAGGGAGACACCACGTGAGGCCGCCGGTTCGAGCAGCCACAGGGCCATACCCCCCCCCCCCCACCCAAAAGCTTGGCCTTTGGGAGAAGCTGCTTGTCCAGATAGCCTAGCCAGCGAGGCCACACCTAGCCGGGTCACGCCCAGCCAGAATGAGCCCCACCGGGCCACGCTGCGCCCTACCGAGCAAGGTCATGCCGAGCCGGGCCGCGCCCCCTTTGGGCCAGGCCTCACCCCCTTCGAGCTGGGACGCATGATTCTTCGGGCCGATCTGACACCCCTGTTGGGTCGGACCCTCCAAAACTGGGTTAACCCAACCCGTCGGCCCACTGGGCATAACAGGCCGTGCCCGTTTTCACTTAAACGTGAATAACATAATAACCGCACGTCCGATCGATGCGCCGTTTGCGGCACTAGGACCCTTTCAATGAGGCGGCCCTTTTGTGATAATCTAAGTGAGTCTTGGATGACTTTGGATAATGGATAGGTTAGAAATGATTTTATTTCTAACCAAGCCCCCTGAACAAAAAATCCAATATCTCTCAGACCGGGCGTCCAATTTTGGTGCCATCGGTCGCATTGATATCCTTTTGACGAGACAGAACATTGGGATACAACAACTCTGGACATCGTGATAGTTGATGTATCGACCCCCTTGGCTTGAGGAGCATACCCTACCAGAATCAAGCGTGCTCTGTGTGGGAACCCTAGAGATGGCTTCGATTGTGACGACTACCGTGCTGGGATCCTCTGTGGGTTCGATGAAGATGACAACTGCACTTCGGTGCTCTGTGGGTTCGGTAGCGAGGAAGAATGTACATGGATCCTTTGTGTGTTCGGCAGCGATGACGACTACACTAGGATCCTACGTGGGTTTGGAAGCGATGGTTACTATACTTGGATCCTGCGTTGGTTCGGCAGCGACGACTTCTGTACTAGGATCCTACGTGGGTTCGACAGAGGAGATGATTCATAAGCCACATCTAATCATCTCCACCCTTTTTTTGAGTAAGTATACTAGTGTGAGTTGATTCTTGACTTTCAATCATTACCAACAGTGTGATTGACTTCTTTCCTTTGTGGACTGGGTTGTTCTTGGGCTCGAGAGATGGAGCCGAAGTGGAATTGTTAGGTATATGTATGGGCATATACCTAAGTAGATTCTGTTGATACTTCGTGATTGTATCTTTACTTTGTGTTTTATCCTTCGTGGATTCTGGGAGACCTTCGGGGGTCTTGGGATCCCTATTGAGTATTGTATACTCACCCCTACACGAGCTCTGCTTGCACTACATTGTGTTGGATGCAGACAACAGACATCACTGATCAAGGTAGAGGCTTGTGGAGCTAGACGATACCCAGATGTGGACCACTTTGCGGGGCACACACGGAGCAGACGGATGGACCTGAGGTGTTGAGGAGGACATCTGTACCCACCCTTCAGGTGGGATATCCGAAGGATGACTCGGTGGTTGCTGCTTTATTACTGCTATTGTACTTTCTTTGCATTTGTAATGTACTTTCAGTTGGGTTTGTATACTGGCCCATTTACTTTTTAGCACTTACTTTTGTACTCAGTTTACTTAGTTCTTACTTCAGTTATGTACGATGTTGTATTTTTTTACTTTTATAAAGTCAATGCCTTCCCTTTTAATCATAATTTACACCTTTGGTACTAGTCACCCTCCCTGGGCCTATGAAAGGCGGGCTTTGGGTAGTCACGGCACGGGCCCCAAGGACGGGTCATGAAAAATTGGTATCAGAGGAGTCGGTTCTACCGCAAAACTCAGGACACTGATAATTTCATTCTGTGAAGTAATAGTGTTTAGAGTATGGAGTGTAGTTAACATTCTAGGGAGTCCAGTGTTGGTTTCGCGGCCGACTTATCCATACACCAGGACCCTGACTTCTGATTTCTGACTTAGTGCACAAAAACATTGATTACATGTGTGTTTCAAAATATTCCTTTATGATTACATTGTGTCAGGTAATTGGGTATACTTTTTGACCGTGGAACACCTATTTTATTTCAATATGGACCTATGAAGGTATCCAGCTAGGGTTCATAGTTACATGCGAGATGACATCCCACCGAGCGACGAGGCCTCGGGGAAGGGCCCCATCACAGCGGAGTCACCAGCGGTACCACTACCTGTTGAGCCACTGATACTACCTGCCCCAGCAGTAGAGAGTGCACACCGCCTAAGTGTTCTGCATGAGTTTTAGTGACAGAGGCTTTTCAGGTTCTTCGGAGAGATGTACCCTCAGGCAGCCGAGGATTGGCTGGAGGCTATCGTAAAAGTTTACATATTGGTAGGGACACCAGCCGACCTTATGGTGATCCTTGCCGTGAGTCTCCTGCATGCAACAACAGGTAGATTACAGAGCCTGATGCTCCAGCTACAAGACGAGGAATCACTACTTTGGATGGTCTTCGAGAGGACCTTCCGCTCCGAGTTTGTTATGTCCACCCTCTATGCGGTACGCATCCAGGAGTTACTAATCTGCGGCAGGGCAACATGACAGTAGCCTAGTAATCAGAGAGATTTACAGACCTCTCACGCTACTCCATAGATACAGTACAAGACCCATTCATCCGGGATTGGGCCTTTGAGCCGGGGCTGAGGCCTGATATCAGGGATTCGATGTTCTCCTTTAGCATTCTGATGCAAGCATGAGTGCTGGAGAGAGCCCTTCTTGTGGAGAGCTTTCTTGTGAGCTGACGCATTCAGCGAGACCCACAACAGGGTGACACGTAGCAGATTCTTCTGCAGCCGGCAGTAGACAGATGCCGTAGAGGTCCAAGCGGACCAGCCCATCAGGTGGGAGACCACATCATACTGGTTCGGATGTGCGGGGCACACGAAGCAGAGCCAGCCATACGAGGGGAAAGCAGTACTATGCATGCGGCGGGTAGAGCCACATGGCTCGTGACTGCCCGACCCGCCATGCAGACGAGCAGCAGATAGTAGAGGGACCTCCCATGCAGAGGCATAAGTTCGACCGTGGTGGTCCGCAGGGAGCAGGCGAACGAGGCAGAGGAGTTGGACGAGCAGTGGGTGGTGGACGACGCTTCGTGGCTCTACCACCACCACTACTAAGAGGACCACCCCTACCACAGGGACCTGGCAGACAGGTGTAGGCTCAGCTCCAGGCAGTCGAGGCCTACGACCACGGCGTACCTCAGATGATTCTAGGTACTATCTGTGTCTACTCTACCATTGATACAATTCTTATAGACATAGGAGCGAGTATTTATTTTTTTGTTTCTGCCCTTGTTCGGACCTCAGAGATTCCGACGGAGCCGTTGGCTCGATCCTTACGGCTAGAGACTCATATGAGAGCAGACTCGACGATTATGCACTGGTGATGGAAGTGTGAGCTTACTCTAGGAGGTAAGAGCTTCAGTTGGGATCTTCTTGGAGCAGCGTCGAGGCCTTATGACGTCATCTTGGGTATGGACTGATTATCTACAGTTCATGCCCAGATTGTCTGCATTAGGAACAAAGTGCGGTGTGTCCGCAAAGATGGGAGCAGTTACACCTTCACCATTGAGAAGGGAGCTTTTTCAGCACAGGCTGGACTTATGCAGAAGAGAGGAATCTGATCACACATCACTTGGCTAGTCACATCCTAGGAGTAGTTAATGTGCGGAGTTTGAGATTTCTTATTTTGGTGGATTAGTATGAAGACGTATTTCCTAACGACATTCCAGGAATACCTCCTCATAGAAAGGTAGACTTATTACATAGATCTATAACACGGGATAACACCGATATCTACTCCAGCATATCGGATGGCTCCGACTATGCTTCATGAGCTGCGGGTATAACTGGAGGACTTGTAGGGAAAGGGATTTATCCGACACAGTGTTTCACCCTGGGCTTCTCCGATTATGTCTTCCAAGAAGGCGGATGGGTGCTTATGATTATGTGTCGACTACCATCACCTGAATCAGGTGACCATTAAGAACAAGTACCCACTCCTGAGGTGTAATTCCCCAACCCCACCTACCCAGAGTCAGTGCGTTATTGCGTAACATTGGCATGATCACAAAAGATCAAGTCTCAAAAGACCAATTAGTTTAGTATCCTTGGAAGCACTATATACATTCATAATGTTATATTACAACATAAAGTGAAAAACTATAATAACAAAGTCTCCATACTCCACACTCATATCCTCTTCTGACTATCCCTGTCGGTCATTCATAAAATACTTATTTACATCCTGGAAAATATTAAATCATTGAAAGGGGTGAGCTCAGATGCTCAGTAAGGATATCAATATTGCAGAATCTTTCATAAATAAACATTAACATTTAAGGCAATGTATAAATAAAACAAAAGCCTTTTCAAACTATAACTTCAGCATATTTTGACAAAAATAAAATTAAATAATTCAATTTACTTACTCTCATGGATATTCTACTAGTCAAATAATCACATGAAATATCAATAACCACTTTCATAATGATGGAATGCATAATCCCAGACTATCATAACCACGTAGCCAAGGCCTCGTGCAAAGACCAAAAATAAGATTTTGTCAAGGCCTCGTGCCAAGACACTAGTTTGTCTCATGAGACCTACCGATGCATCAAGGAGCTGTAGCGGGCTCCACCCCTCACTTATTAAGTCTAATGCATTTCTCATATGAATAGGTTTAAATATATCATAAACCATAACATTAATGTATCACATAAAACATGCATAAAGGAAACATAACATTTACAAATTTCAATCACAAGATATAAATACAACACATTGATATAATAAAAACACTTTCAAAACCATTTTCAATACCAAAATAAAATAAAGTTAAAACTTTGTATTTATTTTTCCCTAAAAAATGTTATGGCTTGTAGAGGAAGCCGAAACTCAAATAATGGTCACGGCGGCGGAGAAGTCGTTGTCGCCGCATATGTACGGAAAGAAAAACATTCATTTTTTTTGTTTAGTAAAACGCTTCGTATAAAAAAGATTACTTTTGAATAAACGTAAAATTTAATGGAGTTTATACACCGTATAAAAGAAAGTTGTGTATAAAACAAAATATGACTAAATGAAAGGAGAATGAGACGAATACCCTTACAAAGATTATTTTTTTAAATAAAGTAGATCTATTATGTATATTCACTACAAGTACACATAAATAAAGTACAAATACAAGATAGGAAATAATAATATCATGATATAATTTGAAAGTAGGAGATTAACCCAAAGAATAGAAATTGGGTTAAGAAGTTCCCTTACATCGTGTCCGACTTGGCTCGATCATTCTTTAACCTCCTGAATAATAAAATAGAGTTAACTTATATTTACATAAGAAAATTTTTCATGTTCATTATTCCTTTTATATCACTTATTACCATGTTATGATCATTATGTAAATATTTAAGTTAATAACGGTCATTTTGTCGATCTTTGGTACTTGAGTCAAAAATAAACTTCTTATAATTACAAGCTGTTCATGTGGTGAAATATAGATTATATCCAGAATTATATTCATGATTTAGATATCATATATATCATATATATCCATTATATACATTCATTTATATTATTACATAACATTTAGAGTTAAGAAATGAAATGCACCGTTCATGGAGACGGTAAGCCGTACGTACGCATGAACGCTACATTCATTTCCATTTAATATTTAATGGAATGAAGTTATAATTATATAAAGGTATAATATAATTCTAGTATAATATAATGTTTAATACCATTTACTCCATCATTTATACATCCCATATATGGCATTAATGATTCAATTCACTTTGAGGGGGTGGTAGTCCGCACTTCCAAAAATGAAATTATCGCGTTTACCCATAATGGAAATCATAATGTATGCTATAAATTAGAAATAAATAAGCATAAGGAAAACATAAACATAATATATATATCATATATGAAAATAGTGTCATCAAAATGGCCAACATTAGAGGTGTTAATAGAATATTGAACAATCATCCTTTCGTGAGGCAGTATATCGCCACCCATAGAAACAGTTTGTTCTTTAACCATTAGACAAAGGTGTTTTTAAGTGTAAACCAAATAATTCTTATAACAAAATACTAGAATATTTTATATATTGGTTTTGTTACAAAATAATGGAATAAAAAGAGTTTAAGGGGTTGGAGAAGCAAAACAAAACAAAACAACATTAGAGAAGACATTACCTTAAAATCGGGTAACTCTTTTTGATTTGAGCCAAAGGATTCCTTGGTAAGACTTCTACCCAAAGTGAGGATTCTAGGAGTAATAGAGGGAAGTTGTAAGAGTATTTTGGCAGAGTTTTTCCAAGCCAAATGTCTTTAATGTGTGAATAAGGTGGTAGTAGTGTGGGCCTTTTATAAGAGAAGAGAAGGGGAACTCTTGGAATGATTGAAATGTTACTTTATTATGAAATGTTTTTCGGATTCTAAAGGACCCACAATGATATAGTTCTAAAATAAGGTGACAAGGGTTAGAAATATACTCATCCAATAGGTTTTTAACATGTGTAAGCCTTGGATTTTACATTATCTTTTCATTTTATTTAAATCGTTAATTAATGAGGTAATCGTTGCATCATCATGGTGTCATAAATAATTTAACTTATTTAATGTCTAAAAATTTAAAAAAATATCATGAAGTAGGAAATATTTTTAGATTTATAATGAATATTTATATTATAACATATTACTTGTATAACCCCATTTAAAAATTGTTTTAGTAAAACAACTCATGTTTGTGACATTTTTATTTTAACATTAAATAAAACGTTTTTAATGTCATTTCCCTACCAAAGTGGCTCCATGGGGTCCCCAAGTTGACCCATGGGTTATATTGTTCGTCCATGACTCATAAAATAGTTTTAGGACAAGTGTAAAGGTCATTCCATATTTTTATAATACTATTTTTACCTGAAATTTCACTAATTACCTTTAATCACGATTAATTAAACTTAAAAGTTACTATTCACCAAAAAATTATTTTAATCCCATTGAACCACATTTTTCTTCCAAATGACAACCATGTATGTCGGATTTTTGAATATCAAATCCCAGAAGTGGTAAAATTCCATTTAAACGAAAAATCAGTTTTTTAACTACCACTTAGTGGTTTCACTATTCATCAAAAATTGAAGTTTTTCAAAACAATGCCAAAATTTCACCCTAAGAAATAATTGATATTCCAAATTCAAAATTGATGTATATTTTAAAAAAATTCCAAACATATAAGTTGCATTAATTAATTTTATAATTAATTCCCGTTGTCACAAAAAATAGCGTGTTTTTAAGAAACAATATATATCAAAAGATTGACAATTGTTTATGTCAAATTTCAAAGTGAAATTAATTATAATGACCACCATTGGATAAAATGGTAAAAATATTTTCTAATTATACTTTACAACCATTCAATAGTATAATTTATCACTATAAATTATTTTGATTAAAAAAGTGGTTTCAAGTATTTTACACTATTCATAAAAAAATTAGATGTTCTCAGAAAAATACAAAAAATTCAACATAGGCTAATTTCGATATAAAGAATCCAAAAACGAAGTCCATTTGGAAAGATAAAATTTATAAAATTTCAAAAATTAGGTATTACTATTCATAACGGCTACTTTGATTGGTTGTGGTGTGTTAGACTCTCGAACTTGCGTACAATGCAAGCTATTGCATTATTGAAAGAGAAGCGTATCGTGAAACCTCGGTGTGTTACATTCTCCACTCCTTCAATAAATTTCATCCTCACAATTTGAAAATTTTCTTTGAAAATAAATGGTTGAAAACAGGAAATACCTTTGTGGAAAACCCACATTGGAAATAAGGTTAATAAAATTTAGCCTTAATAAAAGGGAAAGGGAAATGAAAAAGTCACCATCAAATTATGATCTCGATAAAGATAACATTGGTGGCAATTAGAGACATATAATTGGAGGAAAAACATAAATATTTGTAGGGAGTGATTGAGGTCATCAATAACAAACAAGTGTAAAATTGAAGGCCTCAAAGCCTTCAATATATGTTGATTTAAAATATTATCAGTTCAATAAGACATAAGGTATTAGGATAAAACATTTTTTGATTTAATATCCCTTTGATAAGAATTAATTTATTCACATAATAAGAGATAGGTATATATATTTGTTCTTGAAAATTAGAGTTTCAAACTTCAACTAATTTCTACCACAAACTCATCGTTTACTCAAAAAGATAATAGAACTCAAAAATATTATATTTATCATAATCGTACAAGGTTCAGAATATTAACACATACCATTTAGATTAGGAAAACTATTTTGTAATAACAAGGGACTTCCTGTAGGCTAGTGGAAGGTAATAAAGGCCTGTCGCACTATAGTTGTGGGTTCGATTCCTACAGCTTTGTCTGACACGACGGGTTATCCCCCAACCTGTAGGTTGTCCTTTTCCTAAAACTATAGTATTAGAATATTCCAAAAATAATCTTCATAAATGTTTTAACCATAAAATATACTATCCAAAGTTCAAATTAATCCATTCCAACCTTTATGGTTATCCAAAATACTTCTGTCCAACTCATAGTCCAAATTTTATAAGGAAGGTAAACATAATGAAGATTCTTTTTTCCGCATAACAACATGTGAACACCTTCATCATGTATTCTTTTAAAACACTACAACATCTTGACTAACCATAAATCTTTATTGATTACATGTATGATACCTTATTCATTATAGAATACTAGATATACTCTTTCTATCCGAAAATGAATACAAATCATTAATCAGTTTGATGGAAGTTAAGAATTTCCAATATAATTTATCCAAATAAATCATCTCTTATTCCAAAATCACTATCTTAGTATCAGAACCATATTATGGTTTATCTTTCTCTCAACCATATATTTTCCAAAAATTTAACCTGTTTTGGAGTCACTTTTCTTTGTTCCACACAATATCAAGTCCTTGATGAAATAGTACTGCAGTACAATCCTTATATACTCCATAATTATTATAACCAGTACATCATTGATACAACACACAAATGACAAAATTATTTAATAACAACATAAGACCTCTAATCATTCCTCCTCATTTGTGGTAGTATTATAACTTGATTATTATCCAATAACATCATTTGGGTAATACTCTGATGATTTGGACATTGGTTTGCGTAGTGTCCCCACTCCTTGCAGATGAAGAATTATACATTTGAAAACTCTTTCTTACCCTTGCAGTCACGCACTTTGTGTCCCCTTTCTCCACACTTATAACAAACTCCCATTCCCTTCAGGAAAGTTCCAAGTTGTATCTTCCCACAGTTATCACATATTGGAAAATTCTTCTTTTCCCTCATCCCTTTATCCATCATTCTCTCTTCCATCCTTTTCTTCTCTTTCTTCTCTTCAAATCCATATGACTCAGAGAATTCTTTACTTATCTTGTTAACACATGATAGTATTTCTTCATATGTTGAGAACACATGGGAGACTATTTCCCTTATAAATGTTATCTTAATACCGTGAAAGATATGATCCTTCTTACTCTTTGGATTATACGTATTGATGGATTTCACATTCCTTCTACTAGGAATCATTTCTATACAATGACATAAACTAGGTTAGTTTATGAATTGCATTGAATAATTCAAAACTTGTAAAATACTTAATGTAAATTGAACGGTTTATGGATATAGTCCATAATCATAAAAAAATGTTTTCTTTGAAGAAGTATATACTCATAAAGCCTTCATAATGGTTTGTAAAAAAATGAGAATTATTCTAAGCATGTCCCCCGTGAGTGTCTTAACCAAGAGTGCAGCAAGGCCCATTGTCATGCACCAGTTCCCATTCGAGTCTAGCTCAAAGCGGTGTTTTTGGGTTTTACCGCTAGGTACATCTGTGCCAGAGCCGCCTCTACCTGATCGTATCCAGACAGGGATGTATTGCTCGGAAAACTCACAAAATCTCTACAACAACAAAATTCTAGGAAATTCATTTATACTAATCCTAAAAGTCTATCTATGGGATATGTGCTCTAATCAGAGTTTATCTAAATCTAGCTTCCAAGGTTAGTACTAAACTACCTCTGATACAAACTGTAACGCCCCGACCCCAGCTACCCAGAGTCGGTGCGTTATTGCGTAACATTGGCATGATCACAAAAGATCATGTCTCGAAAGACCGATTAGTTTAGTGGCCTTGGAAACACTAGATTCATTCATAATGTTATATTACAACATAAAGTGAAAAACTACAATTAAAAAGTCTCCATAGTCCACACTCATATCCTCTTCTGACTATCCGTACATGTCATTCATAAAATACTTCTTCGCATCCTAAAAAATATTAAAACATTGAAAGGGGTGAGCTCAGATGCTCAGTAAGGATAACAATATTGAGGAAGATTTCCTAAATAATCATTAACATTTAAGGAAATGTATAACTAAAACAAAATCCCTTTTAAAATTGAACTTCAGCATAATATGGAAAAAAAATAAAATTAAATAATGTCTTTTACTTACTCACATGGATATTCTACTCGTCGAATAATCACATGAAATATAAATAACCACTTTCATAATGATGGAATGCATAATTCTAGACTATCATAACCATGTAGCCAAGGCCTCGTGCCAAGACCACAAATAAGATTTTGTCAGGGCCTCGTACCAAGACACTAGTTTGTCTCATGAGACCTACTGATGCATCGAGGAGCTGTAGCGGGATCCACCCATCACTTATTATGTCCAATGCATTCCTCATATGAATAAGTTTAAACATATCATAAACCATAACATAAACGTATCACATAAAACATGCATAAAGGAAACATAACATTTCCACATTTCAATCACAAGATATCAATAAAACACACTGATATAATAAAAACACTTTCAGAACCATTTTCAATAACAAAATAAAATAAAGTTAAAACATTGTATTTATTGTTCATTAAAAAAAGTTATGGCTTGTAGAGGAAGCCGAAACTCAAATAATGGTCACGGTGGCGGAGAAGTCATTGTCCCCACATATGTACGGCAAGAAAAACATTTCTTTTTGTTGTTTAGTAAAACGCTTCATATAAAAAAGATTCCTTTTGAATAAACGTAAAATTCAATGGGGTTTATACACCGTATAAAAGAATGTTGTGTATAAATCAAAATATGCCTAAATGAAAGGAGATTGAGACGAAGACCCCTACAATGATCATTGTTTTAAATAAAGTAGATATATTATGTGTATTCACTATAAGTACGCATAAATAAAGTACAAATACAAGATAGGAAATAATAATATCATGACATAATTTGAAAGTAGGAGATTAACCCAATGAATTGAAATTGGGTTAAGAAGTTCCCTTACCTCGTGTCCGACTTGACTCGATCGTTCTTTAACATCCTGAATAATAAAATAGAGTTAATTTCTATTTACTTATGAACCCTTTTTGTGTTCATTATTCCTTTTATATCACTTATTACCATGTTATGAACATTATGTAATTATTTAAATTAATAACGGTCATTTTTTCGATCATTGGTACTTGAGTCAAAAATAAACTTCTTATAATTACACGTTGTTCGTGTGGTAAAATATCCATTATATCCAGAATTATATTCACGAAGAAGATATCATATATATCATATATATCTATTATATACATTTATTTATAATATTACATTACATTTAGAGGTAATAAATGGAATGCACCGTTCATGGAGACGGTAAGCCGTACGTACGGATGAACGCTACATTCATTTCCATTTAATATTTAATGGAATGAAGTTATAATTATATAAAGGTATAGTATAATTCCAGTATAATATAATGTATAATACCATTTACTCCATCCTTTATACATCTAACATATGGAATTAACGATTCAAATCACTTTCAGGGGAGGTAGTCCGCATTTCCTAAAATGAAATTATCGCATTTACCCATAAGGAAAATCATAAAGTATGACATAAATTAGAAATAAAGAACCATATGGAAAACATAAATATAATATATATATATTATATATGAAAATAGTGTCATCAAAATGTCCACCATTAGAGGTGTTAAAAGAATATTCAACAATCATCGTTTCGTGAGGCAGTATTTCGCCACCCACAGAAACAATATGCTCTTTAACCATTAGACAAAGGTGTGTGTAAGTGTAAACCAAATACTTATTATAAAAACATACTAGTATATTTTAGATACTGGTGTTGTTACAAATTAAAGGAATAAAAATAGTTTAAGGGGTTGGAGAAGCATAATAAAACAAAACAACATTAGAGAAGACATTACCTTAAAATCGGGTAACTCTTTTTGATTTGAGCCAAAGGCTTCCTTGGGAAGACTTATTCCCAGAGTAAGGCTTATATGAGTAATAGAGGGATGTTGGGAGAGTATTTTGGTAGATTTTTGCCAATCCAAATGGCTTGAATGTGTGAATAAGTTGGTAGGGGTAGGGGCCTTTTATAAGAGGAGAGAAGGGCAGTATTGGAAAGATTGAAATGTTACTTTATTATGAAATGATTTTAGGATAATAAAGGTCCCACAATGTTATAGTTCTAGGATAAGGTTATTAGGGTTCGAAATATACTCATCCAATAGGTTTTTGACAATTTGTAGACTTGTATTTTACATTATCTTTTTATTTTATTTAAATCGTTAATTAATGAGGTAATCACGACATCATTATGGTGTCATATATAATTTAATTTATTTAATGTATAAAAATTATAAAAAAATATCATGATGTATGAAGTCGTTTTATCTTTCTAATGAATATTTATAGTAAAAAATATGACTTGTATAACACCATTTAAAAATTTTTTTAGTAAAACAACTCATGTTTGTGAAATTTTTATTTTAACATTAAATAAAAAGTTTTTAATGTCATTTCCCGACCAAATTGGCACCATGGGATCCCCAAGTTGACCCATGGGTTTTCATGGTCGTCCATGACTCATCCAATAGTGTTAGGACAAGTGTAAGGGTCATTCCATATTTTTATAATATTATTTTTACCTTACATTTCACTAATTAACTTTAATCGCGAATAATTAAAATTAAAAGTTACTATTCACCAAAAAATATTTTAATCCCATTGAACCACATATTTCTTCCTAATTAAAACCATGTATGTCATATTTTTGAAAATCAAATCACAGATGTGGTAAAATTTCATTTAAACGAAAAATCAGTTTTTTAACTACCACTTAGTGGTTTCATTATTCATCAAAAATTGATGTTTTTCAGAACAATGCCAAAATTTTACCCTAAGCTATAATTGATATTCCAAATTCAAAATTGATGTCTATTTTAAAAAAAATCCAAACATATAAGTTGCATTAATTAATTTTATAATCAATTCCTGCTGTCACAACAAATTGAGTGTTTTTATGAAACAATGTATATCAAAAGATTGACAATTGTTTATGTCCAATTTCAAAGTGAAATTAATTCTAATGACCACCATTGGATAAAATGGTAATTTTTTTTTCTAATTATACATTAAAACCACTCAATAGTATAATTTATCACTATAAATTATTTTGATTAAAAAGTTGTTTTAAGTATATTACACTATTCATAAAAAAATTGGAAGTTCTCAGAAAAATACAAAAAATTCAACATAGGATAATTTCGATATAACGAATCAAAAAAAGAAGTCCATTTGGAAAGATAAAATTTATAAAATTTTAAAAATTAGGTATTAATATTCATAACTGCTACATTGATTGGTTGTGGTGTGTTAGAATCTCGAACTTGCGTACAATGCAAGCTATTACATTATTGAAAGAGAAGCGTATCTTGAAATCTCGGGGTGTTACATGAGGATTGCCAAACTCTTTGATTTGATCAAGAGAGCATGATGGTTCTTGAAGATAGACCTCGGGTCAGGCTATCACCAGCTTAGAGTTCGAGATGAGGATGTGAAGAAGACGACATTCAGGTGTCGGTATGTCCACGACGAGTTATTGGTTATACCGTTCGTCGTAACCAATGCACCACCAGTGTCCATGAGTCTGATGAACATGATCTTCCATAATTACCTCAATCGTTTTGTCGTAGTATTCATCGACGACATATTGATATACTCGACTACTGAGGAGGAACACGCCTACCACTTGCAGGTTTTACTGGATACACTGCAAGAGCACCAGATTTATAGTAATCTCTCGAAACTCTAGTTATGGATTTGAGAGGTTCACATCTTAGGGAACGTCATCCTGAAGGCAGGAGATGCAGTAGATCCTGTGAAGATCGATGAAGTACTTTCTTGGGAGCCACCCAGGAGTGTGACAGAGGTGTAGAGTTTCATATGTCTGGATGTGTACTATCAGAGATTTGTGACAAACTTCTCCATAGTTGCAGCACTGCTTTTCTCATTGAAAATGAAGGGGAAACCCTTCGTGTGGTCAGATATATGCCAGTATAGATTTCAGGAGCTGAGACATAGATTGAACAATGCACCCATCTTGAGGCTACAAGAGGAGGGCGTTTGGTACGTTGTTTACTGCGACACATCAGGGACTAGACTCGTGTGTGTCCTGATGTATGAGTGAGAAATGATTCTCTATGGTTCATGGTAGTTGAGGCAACATGAGAAGAACTACGCTACTCATGACTTGGAGTTGGCAGCAGTGGTCTTCGACTTTAAGATTTAGTTACGATATCTTATGGGCGAGTGCTTTATAGTCTACTCTAATCACCAGAGTCCTAGGTACATATTCACGCATAAGGACTTGAACCTGAGACATCAGAAATAGTTTGAGTTCCTCCAGTACTATGACTTTGAGATAGTATATACTCCTGGGAAGGAGAACGTTGTGGTTGATGCTCTCAGCCGGAGGATGAGAATTCAACTACTTAGAGAGGTGATAGAGCAGTTAGCCGCTTTGTAGATATCCTTCAGGGATAGATATGGGGAAGTCTTTCTACAGTCCCTCACAGTCACTACTCAACTAATTCAGAGTGTCATAGAGGCAAAATTTTGGAATGTTGATTGTGATATGCGACGTGCTTAGATTTCCACAGGGTAGGCGCCTGATGGATTTTCTGGAGGAGGAGAGCATGTCATCCTATTCAGGGGACATACCATGGTACCGATTTCACTACAGGAGGAAGTGATGAGGGAGTTTCACATGTTCCCTCTAGTGGTACATCATGGAGTGGAGAAGATGTACTAGGACCTTAGACGACAGCACTGGTGGCCGGGTATGAAGAAGGATGTATCAGAGTTCGTTTCACGATGCATCACTTGCCCGCAATTGATGGCGGAACACCAGGTACCAGTAGGCTTGGTACAACCCTTAGAGGTTCTGGATAGGAAGTGGGACGGGATATCCATGGATTTCATGAATGGTCTTCCACGTACATCTAGGGGCACAAATCTATCTGTGTGATCATCGACTGACTCACAAAGTCATCCCACTTCCTACCGATCAGAGAGCAGGGCTTAGTGGAGAGCCTGGGACGCCTCTACGTTCATAAGATCATACGGATTCATGGTGTTCGATCGTCTATCATGTCCGATCGAGACGCTCACTTTACTTCCCGGCTTTGGAAGGGGTTGTAGGAGGCATTTGGGATGCAACTATGCCTGAGCACCGCCTTTCATCCTCAGATAGATGACCAGATGGAGAGAACCATTTAGACTCTCGAGTACATGCTCCATGCATGTGTCTTTGAATTTGGTCATAGTTGGGAGGATCACATACTCTTGGTGGAGTTTGCGTATTACAACAACTACCACTCCACCATCGGGATGGAACAATACAAGGCACTGTACGACCGACCATGCAGATCACCTATGTGCTGGACTAACCCTGGAGAGTCAGAACTTATAGGACTAGAGATTGTCTAGGCTACGATGGAGAAATTGAAGATCATCCAGGAGTGGATGAGGACTGCACAACGCAGACAAAATTTCTATGCTGATAGGAGACGGAGGCAACTGGAGTTCGAGGATGGCGACCAAATTTTGTTACGGGTCTCACCTCGACGTGGTTTAGGATGATTTGGTTGGGGAGGAAAGTAATCTATGCGCTTCATCGGACCATTCTAGGTCCTCAGTATGGTAGGCAAGGTGGCTTACCTCCTGGCCCTTCTACCTCAGTTGCACCGGGTGGACGACATCTTCCACGTATCTCAGCTGAGGAGATACGTGAACGACCCAAACTAAATCATCGATCATTGGGAGCTAGACATCGTTGACGGGGCTACATTCACGGAGGTCCGGTGGAGATCAAGGGTCAAAAGGTGTGGGTCCTACATGGATGGTCGATTACTCTGGTGTGCATTCATTGGCAGCATGAGAACCTCCAGAAGAGAACACGGGAGTGGGAAGATCAGATGTGTGCTTAGTACCCTAACTTATTTCCCTAGTTTATGATGTAGCTTTACGGGGAAGTAAAGCCCTAAGGTGGGAGTAATGTAAAGACTCTGAAATTTCATGGAATTTTTTTTCTTAAATACTTTGGAATTTTATGAGTCTGTGGCTTCTGATGACACTTGATTCCGAGGATCGGTGTGCCAAGAATCAATTTCCAAAGTTTATCTCGGGTACGTTCAGTGAAAGAACGATCATGTTTTTTTATCTTTTAAACCGGTGCTCGAAATTGAAACTTGAGGGAACCGATGTACTCGAAGCACTGGTAATTACTTATGGGGACCATTACCGCAGTTGTGTTTTATGCGGGTGGTAAATTAAAATTTGGGGTTTAGGTAAGAAGTTAAATAAAATTTTAGGACCAATTTTATTTATATATTTTGATGTTAATTTCTTCCATGAAAGGTTATTGGTGGGGCCAACACCCACCCAAATCCCATGTGTAGATAATGGAGAGGTGGAGAGTTGGGGCCCACACGATCCCCAACCTTTAACCTCCCATAGCTCTTTTCAATCCTCCTTTAAACTGACATGTTTTATTTATGAGAACCCCCATTATTTATGATGGTCCCTTCCTCTTCCTCTCCCCCCCTTAATTTTTTTCCAACACACCCTAATTAATAAATTCAACCTCTTTAATTAATTAATTATGTGATTTAGTTTTTGAATTTTAAAATTTTTTTTTTAATAAAATAATAGATTAGTATTATTATTTTATTTTTGGGGCAATTGTTGTGTTAAGGAGAGTGGGGGGAGAGAGCTTCTGAGAAGGGAGAAATGTATTCTTCTCCTCAATGAAGAACAATGCTTTTCTCCGAAGAGGAACACTCACCATCAACGGATAACGACTCGGCGAAGAACACTCCACGTTTCATAAATCCTTTTCATCCTCCACATCAAGGGAGGACACACCGACATGGAGAACTCGCCAATGACGATGATTATTTCTCTGAGGTTGATGAAGCAACATCTCTTTCCACGACTACAACAAACGAACCCTATTTGAGGTGGGGGGATTATATACAATTTTTAGTTGATTAAAATTGTACTTGTTCCTCGTTGATATTTATGAATCTAATTTCTCCATGTGATACTCACTAACGCAGAGGGTGCAGGACGAATGAACACGGCCCGACCACCCTCCGCTGGAACTTGATATTTTTGAATTCGGCCACTGGAGGTTGAACGTGGAAGAGGACGGCGGCGCAACGGACTTCGTCGCACACACAAAGAAAATCAGTGACCAAGCGGGCCGCGGCGGAGGAAACACGACACGTTCGGGCAATATTGGGAATGGGAAGAGAAAGTCTGCGCTGTCATGCTGACTGTACTGAAGTAACCGGGGCCTGCTTCACGGGCCGCTTCGGCAGAAGAACTGGCCGGCCCGTCGGCCTGCCGGGTAGTGGAAAGTCACGGCGCCAGGAGGGCACCCTGCCAGATGAACAACGACTCGCTCGTGCGGGACGCTTACTCCAAGAAGGCCGTCCGGCTTTTTCCGATCGGTTAGGGTGGGCGGCGCCGCTTGGCGCTACCAGGGTGCCACCCCTCCCCCCCGGACCGCTCGACCTTCGGACCGAGCCACTCGTCCAGATGGCTGAGCCAGCTGGGCCGCACCCAGCCGGGCCGCGCCCATCTGGGTCGCGCCTCTCCGGGCCGCGCTCAGCCAGACCGGGCCGTGCTGGGACAGGAAGTGCCCTGCCTGGCCGGGCCATGTCGGGCCGGGCTGCGGCCTGTCCAGCTGGGCCACGCCGGTCCGGGCTGGGCCACGCTGGGCCGCCATCGGGGCGGGACATGACCTCTTCGGGCCGGGCCACACCCCTTCAGTCTGGGTCATGCCCCACGGCCCAGGCTATGTGATTCTTCAGGCCGGTCTGACACCCCTGCCAGGTCGAACCCACCAAAACTGGGTTAGCCCGACCCATCGGCCCACTGGGCTTAACAAGTCGGGCCCGTTTTCACTAAAGCATGAATTACTTAAAGACCATGCGTCCGATCGACGCGCCGTTTGTGTCATTGGGAGCCTTTCAACAAGGAATACATTTTGTGATACTCTAAGTGTGTTTTGGATGAATTTGGATAATGGGTGGGTTAGAAAAGAGTGTATTTCTAACTGGGCCCCTAGAACAAAAAAACCAATATCTCTTAGACCGGGCATCTGATTGACATGCTGTCTGTCGCGTTGAGTTACTTTTAATGAGACGGAACTTCAGGATACATCTAATCTGGACTTCATGACAGTTGATTTATCGACCCCCCTTGGCATGAGGAGCAGACCCTCCTAGAAACGATTGTGATGTGTGCAGTAACCCTAGAGCTGGCATCGACTATGATGACTACCGTGCTGGGATCCTACGTGGGTTCGACGATGATGACGAGTGTACTTGGATCCTCCGTGGGTTCGGCAAAGAGGACGACTATACTTGGATCCTCCATGGTTTCAACAGTGATGACGACTGTACTTGGATCCCACATGGGTTCGGTAGCAATGGTTTCTATACTTGGATCCTATGTGGGTTTGGTAGCGATGACTTCTATACTAGGACCCTATGTGGGTTAGGAAGATGAGATGATTGAGAAGCTACATCTAATCATCTCCAACCTTCTTCGTGACTATTTATACATGTGTGATGTGAGTCATGACATTCAATCATTACCAACGATGTGATTGAATTCGTTCCTGTGTGGACTGGGTTGTTCATGGGCTCGAGAAATGAAGCCGAACTGTAATTTATGACTTAAGTATATGTATGGGAATATACCTAAGTAGAGTCTGTTGATACTTCATGATTGTATCTTTCCATCGTGGTTTATCCTTTGTGGATCTTGGGAGACTTTTGGGGGTCTTGGGGTCCCTACAGAGTATCCTTTACTCACCCCTACACGGGCTCTTCCCACACAATGTTGTGTTGGATGCAGAAGATGGACATAACTGATCGAGGTGGACGCTTGTGGAGCTAGACGGTACCCGGAGGTGGACAACTTGGCAGGGCGTACACGGAGCGAACGACCGGACCTAAGGTGATGAGGAGGACATTTGTACCCGCCATTCAGGTAGGATATCCGAAAGATGACTCAATGGTTACTGCTTTACTTTATTGCTATTGTAATTTATTTTTAACTATACGGTACTTTCAGTTGTGTTTGTATACTGGCCCAATTTCAGCATTAACTTTTGTACTCATTTTACTTAGTGATTACTTCAATTGTGTACTCTGTTGTGTTTGATTACTTTTATAAAGGCAATTCCTTCCCTTTTATTGGGATTTACGGCTTTGGTTCTAGTCGCCAGCCTCTGGCCTATGGAGGGCGGGCTTGGGGTAGTCACGGCACAGACCCTGAGGACGGGTTCTGACATACAATGCCTTATAAAAATCAGCATGGATCAAGTGGTCAATCATGACTCTAGATAGTTGTTTGATAATAACCATAAGAGTTCTCATTGCAACTCCCAATTCTTTCAGTTCCTCATTCAGAAAACCGTTACAATTTTCTCCACATCCACTGTTACTTTGGTGCATGCAAGATCCAACCATTTACTAAAACCAAATAGGTCAGTGTGAGTATATCAGTAGAATAATCATATAATATCTTATAATGAGGGTAAATACTAAGATAGAATTATTCATGTTATCTTTAACTCATTCAATTTATCTAAAATAACTATGGCTCATTTTAATATTCTAACCATTATGGTAATATCACTTATGTTTAAATAACACCCTATCCTCTAATGTTATCTAAACCGACCTTTGATACCAACTATAAAGACCCTACCATAAAAAATTACATAATCTTTAATTAAATAAATAATTCACATTGAGGATCTTTTCAGACATAGCTTTTTAGATAATTAGGCCATAATTATTACATATCAACTTGAAAATTACACGTGGACACTACTACTCAGTATCTATTTCTTCCATAAAATAAATTCTCTTAAAAAGTAACATGTCTAGTTCCATGTTTTAGAGAGAATTACTTTTCCATGATCCCATCCTTGACCCTATTCATCTTTAAGTCCTCTGAATAATATTTCAAAACATGGGGTTAGCATAAAAATCACAGTAAGGGTTATAAAATAAGGAAAGTAAATATAAACCAATCAATAAATAGAAATCAAGGAAACCATACCTTTCAATCTAACATACCTCATTAAATCGTATGATTTGTGAATAACACATAGAAATTGCAAACCATAAAGGTAACTTGTGGAATCCATATCATACTTACATTGTATCTATCACAATTATGTAAGTTCTTACGTTGGAATACCCATCACAGTATATTACCTAAATCTCGAAGGATAAATATTAACATTCTCCTCCATCACGTTACCCAATGCATGAGAGAGCTATCTAAGGCCCACCCTCCCTAGGTTTATCACAGAACCACATGTATTCCTAAACAGTGCCGAAGAACCATAATATAGTCATAACATATAAAAGAAGCATAATGTAAAGAAAACATTTCCACATTTCAATCACGATATACCATTTAATGATTTTGACACAACCAATGCCTTATCAAACTATTTCAAAACAATTTAGAACATTTAATAATGTTATTTTTGAATCAATGTACCTCATACCACTTTGAAGCTTTCAAGGAATTAAAATTTTAAGACATTAATTTCCATATAAATAAATCCTAAAAACCATTCTTAAAACATGGACATTAATGAGAAATATTTAGAAGAAAAAATATTCAATAAAATATGTTAGTTAAGGAGTTCTTAACCAAATGATAGATAATTGAATACAAATAATTGAGGAATAAAATTTAATCAAAATATTATAATATCATGAGAATAAAGGTATTCATGATATAATATTCCGAAAGAAATTATATACCCCATATAAATGTGAATTTGTGCATAACAATAATGAAGTCTCAATTGAATGTAAATTGAGATGAAATCCCATAAAAGATGGTATTCATATATTAAGGATAAATCAATGACATAACTATGTGTGAAAAATATAAATACACCAAATGTTAGTATATATTAAGTGTAAAAAAATCAGGGGTTATTCACACATATTCTTTGCATGACACAATCTTGATATAAAAGTTTAACCCAAAGAATTGAATTTGGGTAAAGAAGTTCCCTTATATAAATTCGACAGCTTAACAACATCACTTTAATATTCAAGAAATGGTTTGATGAAATAAAAAATGGTATCTCATCACTTGGACATAAAACTTATAGAAATAAATATATATAATAACATATCCCAACATAATAAGATATAGATTAAATGACAGAACAAAATATGTCTTAAAAAGAGGAGGGTGAAAGGTTCCCTTACTGATTTGGTAACATACGAAATATACACCCCATGAAAGAAATATCATACAATCAATATGTTAATACCAATAAATTGAATTATATTATTCAATTAATAAAATCATGGGTAGTACATACACCATGTAAAAGGAAATAGTGGCAAATATCACATGAATCTCTCGTGAATAAAAAGTTAGATGAAAACCCCTTAACACATTCTAATCAATCGATTCGTATGAACAAAATTTTATAAACACTAAATGAATCACAGAATACAATGAATATAAATAGAATAATGATATTATATATCAATTGTTCGTACATAATACACCACATTCAATAAATAAGTGTCACACAATGGAAATATCATGGAATTAAAAGTCAGATAAGAAACCCCTTACCTCGTGTCCGACTTGACCCGTTCGTTCTTTAATCTCCTAAATAACATGATAATGTTTATTTATACTTTTCTAAGAACCTTTTTAATGTTTATGATTCCTTTAATATCAATTATTACATCTTTGTAAACATTATGAAATCATTTATGTTAATAATGGTCGTTTTGTCGATATTTGGTACTTGATTCAAAAATGAATATCTTATAATTACAAGTTGTTCACGTGGTCAAAATTCCATTATCTCCAGAATGAAATTAATTATTTATATGTTATATATATATTATATATATCCATTATATTTATTTATTTATAACATCATATAATATTTTGATATAAGAAATGAAATGCACTGTTCATGGAGACGGTAAGCTGTGCGTACGCATGGAAACCACTTTCATTTATATTTAATATTTAATGGAATAAAAACATAATGATACATATGTATATTATAATTATAGTATAATTTCATATGATATATATGTTACATAATTTTATTAACTCCATCTTTTATACGTTACATGTATGTCATGAACGAATCATATCACCTTGAGGGGGAAGTAGTCCGCACTTCCTCAAATGAAATCATCGTATTTACACATATTGGAAAGCATAAAGGTATGTTTATAAATAAAAATTACATAATCATATATATATAATAAACATAATATATATCATATATAAATATAGTTCCATCATAATGTCCACCGTTAGAGGTGGTAGGAGAAGATTGAACAATCATCGTTTCGTGAGGCAATAGTTCGCCGTCCACAGAAACAGTATGTTCATTACCCATTAGATGGAGGTGTATATAAGTGTAGTTTGAATACTTCTCATAAAAAATAACCTATTATATTTAGGATAATTCTGTTATAAAATAATGGAATAAAAAGAGTTTATCAGGTTGGAGATGTAAAATAAAACAAAAGAACTTAAGAGAAGACACTACCTTTAAATCGTGTATCTCCCTATGGTTTCAACCAAAAGGTATACTTGAATTGTATTCTGCCTAAAATAAGGATTCTAGGATGAGTATAGGGATTTATGGGGATTAATTGAGTAGTTTTATGACTAGTAAAGGTGCTTGAGATGTTTGAGGAATGGTTAGAATTGAGATATTTTTATAAGGGGCAGGAGGGGCTCTTTAGGAAAGCTTGAAAATATTATTTTATTATATACTGATTTTCAGTTTGTAAAGGTAAAAAACTCATTAAAGTATTAGATAAGATGACTCATGATCGAAATAAAAATCATCCAATAATAAATGGGTAGGTTTTGGATATTTTTATAATCTTTATAATCTTATTTATTTAAATCATTTATTAATAAGGTAATCACTGCATCATTATTGTGTCACAAATAGATTTATTTATTTGATGTCTACAAATTATAAAAAAATATCATGTTGTAGGAAATAATTTTATCTTTAAAAGGAATATTTATGGTTGAATATCTAACTTATATAACCCCATATAAGAATTTATTTACTAAAATATATATGTTTATGTCATTTTTATCTTTACATTAAATTAATTAATATAATGTATCATTATCACTCCCAAGTGTCTCTATGGGGTCCCAAAAAAAACTCAAGGACTCCCATGGTTGTATATGTATCAAAAAATAGGATTAGAATACATGTTATAGAAATTTAATATTATTATAATATTATTTTTTATCCTTATTTACCATATTTACACTTTATCCATGGTAAATAAAATATTTACTGAAGTAAATATTCATAATGTATAAAAATAAAAGTTAAATATTTGCACAATTTGGACCTCATGATTCCAAATATTGAATCAATTTTTTCAAATTCAAAAGTCATAAGTGACAGAAATTAATTTAGAATTAATTCTCGTTGTCAAAACAAAAAGAGTGTTTTTATGAAATAATAACTATCAAGAGATTGACACTTATTTATGTCCAATATTTAAGTGAAATTACATCCAATGACAAATGTTTGATTTAATAGTATTAAAATATTATAATTAAAATTTAAAACAAATTAAAAATATAATCTATATTTATAAATAAATTATATTAAAAGGCCGTTTTGAATTAAAATACAATATTTTCATTATTCATTAAAAAATGAAATTTTTCAGAAAAATAACAAAAATTTACCCAAAGTAAATTTTGATGTCCCGATTATAAAGAATAATTTTATTTTGTAAAATAAATCATATAAAAGTTACCAAAACTATATTTAATAGGTTTCACCATCAATAGGTAGTAAATAGACCTTTTAATGAATATTAGAGTATTTATGCTTAAAATCAGTTTCTTTCTTATTTTAATCATAAAACATTTATTGTATAAAAGTGAAAACATTTAAAAAAACATATTTAATCATAATATGGTTAGTTTTGTTCATTCCCACCAATAAAATGGCTTTGTGTTATCTACCATTTAAAATAATAATATTATATTAATACTTTTCAGTATAACTCAACGTTGTGTGCAACATAAGTTTTCAAGGAAATATGTTATTATGAATTAGGTATTCCATCCAACATAGAATCCCCATTAAAATAAAATTAATATTTAATTCATAAATTTTAATAAATATAAAAAATATATATTATTTATTTACTTGGTATGTTACACTCAAAGTCCAGAACTTCACAACAAAGATGCTCTTGATCCTGCAACTCAATATATTATTGTTCATAAATATGAAGATGTCAGAGGATCATCAGTTAGAGAAATATCATTTAGTAATGAATATCCATGTTCTTCCATGGTACAAGTTTATAAAAGGGAAGATATCCCTGACTGTGGCACTCAGTCTCTTGAATCTTCTGATTCTCTTACTGAATCCTTGGTTATAATGTTAAATCATTTGGTGGATCAGAAAATGTTTCATAGTCAACACATGGAAGCTTAGGAAAATTGTTTTGAATATTTTAAAAGTTATATAGTACTGGGATGAGATTTTTAGGCTCAAAAGATTCATCTTAGATAATGAAAAGACCATATTATTTCTTTGGAATACCTTCAAGAGTTTATCTGATAATTATTTAGAGATTTCAATTTGTTAAAAGATGAATCTGTCAAGAAATCAAAATTTTTTGAGTTTAATATTTTTATTGGGAGGAAATTTCAATCTCATAGGGAATGAAATTGAGCATCAAACTCCTCTCAAAAGACACAGCCAGACCTGATGTAGGGATGATAAACCATTCACTTTTCATCTTAATGTAGGGATGATCAAACTCCTCTCATATGTTCGGAAAAGTAGTGTATGGTTTATCATCCCTATGTTAAGATGAAAAGTAAAATTCTTATGTGTAATATCAGCATTACTCTATGATAAATAGTTTAAATTTGGATCAAAATCCTTACGTTCGGAGAGTAATCAAATGTATGGATCAACAACCCGACATTGGAGTTCCGAAATACTATTAATACCCTATTTTTGAAAAATTTGAACATATGGTTAATCAATGTTAGATTTTGGATATTATGATAAAAAGTTTAATGTTTGGATTTTCATCCCTATGATACTTTTGTTACCTACATTATATGAATATTAAAGTATGTTTGAGGAACCATAATTTTGTAAGAACCCTACACTACGTGAAGGAACCCAACACATAACAATTCAACCCTAGGTTGTGTTTTTAATGGTGAAGTTTTTATACCACATATTCAATACAGGATTACTAAAATGATTAATTCATAATTAAATACTGATTTTTGGATCGTTATTATTATTTCAAAAACTTGTTTTCATTGGTTTAAATCAGTCTTATTCTTAAGGGATGTTATGACTCCCCTATTCAATTTGAAATTGAATTTCTACGATCATTCAAGTAATTATTTTGGATTTGGAATACCATTTCATGATATATGTTTTATTTATTCCTTTAGATTATCTCTTAAAAAATATGACTATTATAAGAAATTAATATATGAGAATGCTGTATTGAAATTAACATTTACAACTCTACTGTAACGAACGATCAAATATCGGTTATGTTCAAAAGTGCCTATGCTTTGAAAGTTATACATATTTATATCATGAGTTACTATAGATGTTTAGTTGGAACCATATTTAGGATCATTTTAAACAAGTATCACATTATACTATTTCATTCATGAATCTATTTTTTTCTCAAGATGAAGATCCATCATATCTCAATTACGGATATTGTAACCTTGAAGAACAACCCTAATGAACAATTCAATTTTTTTTTATTATTTCGAGTTTCAACTTATCGTACTCAGGTGTGGTGCATAATTACCTTCTCAATCTATGATTTGAATAACCTTTTCTATGTTATAGAACCTGTATTAGTTTTTAGTAGACTTTTTTAAAGGTGTCTACTGCCGACACTGAGTTGTAGATTTGTGGTCATTTTATCAGAGTACCATTTTAGTGAAATTTACCATTCTCATAGAGTGAGTGATTAGTAGAGTGGACTAGGTGACCTTTTTCCCCAAAACCAAAATAAAGATAATGTTCTTTTTTTAATCTTTACCCATAACATATTATTCTCATATATTAGAAAACACTAGTTATCTGCATAAATCACAGTGGGTGTCAAATTCCAGAATTGTGGAAGATGTTTGAAAAGACACAATTCACCCACTCGTTTGATACTTTATATATTAATTTTATATGAGAAATGTGATAAAGCTAAATTTAATACAAAAAAATTACAATAAAAAACTATACCAAAGTTTCATAGTGAAAGACTACCAACCTGAAAGTATAAATTGGAAGAAAAAAAACAAAGATAAATGACTCCCAGGAAATAAATTTATAGTTCCCAATATGATCCTAGATCCATATACACCATCCACTATCAAGGTATCTTACAAAATTACTAAATAAATGAGATAATATGTCTTTAATAGTGTCCCAATAAACAATATATGAAAACATAGAAATGTGGCTAAGTAGGGGGTGAGTAATGAAACCATTCTGTTTTTCCTCAAATTACTTCTCTACTCATTTAGATAGGATAAAAATGTAGAGAAAGTGTTGTTTTCAACAATACATAATATTGTTATTTAAAGGGGGAGTTTATATTAATACTCTATCTCCTTATGTTAATTTTGATTCTCAAAAATACACATAATTATTTTGTAATGATTTTATTGGTTAATCATTTTTCAGGAATTTATCTTTTTATTTTACTCTTGAAATTTTGGGAATTTATTACTAGAGTATTCGTATTTAGCGTGTTCTGGAATCACGGTTCATGCGCTACTTATTCAGAATCTGCTTGAGCGTGTTCTGGAAACACTATTCATACCCTACATGGATAAACGTAGCGTAAGGATAGAAACTATGTATACATTTTGAGATAAGGAAAAAGTATGGTTTAACATCCATACGTTATCAGTAAAGTATGGAAGAGGAACCCTACGTTAGGAAGGAACCCTACGTTTGGGATATCAGAAAATCAAGGAAGGAGAACTATATGTAAATATTAAACATTATGTTTGTTTCTCAAAATTATGTTTCATCAAACCTACTTTTGTAAACAACCATACGTTCTTGGAAAAGTATGGATCAAGTAAAATTATGGATCTTTTATCATACGTTTGAAGTTGAAGAGATAATTATGGATGACCAACCCTATGTTTGGAATGAACCTTACATTTGTTGTCATGTTTATGTTGTCAACCTATGTCATCAACCTTATGTTTATAGGATGCATACAATTCAACTAAACCTTATGTTTGGAATCAGAGAATTTAAAGTCGATATTTTTATGTAACGGCCAATACACTGATTATTAGGCGGATTTCAACCCAGATTTAAAGCGGATTTTAATGTACGATTTTGACTGATTCAAAACTGTTTCATCAATGATTTTATAATCGAATTAAAAGGATCCTTTTATGACAAGTCTTCAGGGAAGATACAGCTGCTCTGTAAAATCAAATGATTGAATATCGTGAGTTAAAAGGCGAATTTTGTGGATCTAATTTTATAGGAGATGTTCTTATCATTCATTTATTTATATGGTTTTTTAAACTGAATCAATGATTATTGATCGTGTGTGATATTTTGATTATTCTAAAAAAAAGAAAAAACATAGACTGTTGAAACACACCAATCTGCTGGTTCAAACGGTTCATCAAAGATCTATTTGTTAAAAGATGAAGGTATGCGATAAAAGATTAACTTGTTCTACAATGAAGATCTACTGTGAATTTTCTACTGCTGAAGTTGTGAATTATATTTCTATATCTACCGGAACAGGATCAAATCAGAACATTTGATATGTTAAGATTATTATTTCTGAAGCTGAGGATCTATCTACTATCAATTGCATGATATTGCAATTTTGATGAACATCTAGAATGTATTTTCAAAATAAAAAAATCTTTTCTTTCTATTCTTGAGTGATCAGATTCTTGTACTAAGCTGTGTAGGTTCTGTAAGTGAACCAGAAGGCTTTGTTTTCCCTTGAATTGTAAAGGTGTCAACTTCCTGTACTATGTTGTGAACCTTTATATTGAAATGAGGACAAGATAGTGAAAATCACAAGACTCATGGAGTAGAGTGTTTGTGGAGTGGGCTAGGGGCCCTCTATTCCCCGAACCATTATACATCTTGTGTTTCTGCTATTCAAATTTCCGCTGCATCATTTTATCTGATTAAATTTAAAAGGAAGAACACAATCTCACAAAGATTTTTGAAAAGACACAATTCACCCCCCTCTTATGTATATTTGGTGTAATCCGATCCACAAATTGGTATCAGAGGTTGAGCTTTCTGACAAAGCATTAACAAGATGAAGGTGATTATACACAGAGCAAGATGAATGATACAAGAGAGTGAATGTCTATGGTCAGTGCACCATACTTCAATGGAGAAAACATTGGATGCTGGAAGTCTCTAATGATCATCTATCTGAAAAATCTTCGATACAAAGTCTATTATAAGATTCTAGCTCCATATGAAATACTGGAAATTCCTGAAACATGGAGTGCAGCTACTGAAGCAGATTATGATATGAATTCGAAGGAAATGAATGAAATTATATTTGGTATAGGACCTAATGAGTTTAACAGAGTATCTCAAGGCCCAATAGCATAGGAAATGTGGAAAACTGTTATTGTTTCATACGAAGGAAGTTACAATATCAGAAAAATGAGATATGCAACTGCTAAGATTAAATTTGATACATTAAGAATGGTTAAAGGTGAGAGTATTACTAAAATAAATGGAAGATTGACAGAGATTATCAATAATATAAATGCATTGGGAGATCCCATTAAGGAAGATGATCAAGTTTTAAATGTGTTGAGAGTACTGCCTACAAAATGGAATGGAATCTCTGCAGCAATCAGACAGTCGACACCTGTCAAAGATTTAACCATGAAATAATTGATTCAAACATTTATGATGTATAAAGATGACATGGAAGATGAAGCTAATGAACATAAAGTGCTTATCAAAAGAGAAGATACTTCTTTGAAAGCATCATCACAGAGCAAAAATAGAAAGATGAAGAAAAATGAAAAAGAGAAGTCAGAGAGTTCTGAGTTATCTAATTTTGATGTGGAATTGTCTCAGCTAGCTCGATGATTAAAAAAATTCTATAGGAAGAAGAGAGTCTTCAAAAAATCTTTTAAGAAAGATGATAAGGAAGTAAGATGATATGAATGCAAGATAATGGGGCATATCAGACCTGACTGTCCTCAGCTAAAAGAAGACAAGAGAAAGAAATTTTTCAAAAGAAATGACTATGAGCATAAGGACAAGAAAGCCATGAAAGCTACTTGTAGTGTATCTGAAGAATCCAGTAGTACCTTTCAATCAGACTCAGAGAAGGAGGAAGAAAATCTGAAATCCAACATGTGTTTTATGGCAGAAACAGATGAGGTACAATCTTACTACTCTTCTGATTCTAGTTCTGAATCTAATTAATCTAATGAAAAACATGCAGCCTACTGCAATATGCTTGAATAAAAATACAACTCTCTATTTAAGAATAATATGTCTTAAAATAATGTTCATAAGGTTGTTTCTGATGAAAGAGACACAATTCTGAAACAATATATGGAGTTAACTGAAAAATTTGATTCAATTAATTCTAATAATACAGATTATGAATCAATGATAAAATCACTACAAACTGAAGTAGAAACTTATAAAACTTAAACCCTTGTTTTTAATAAAGGAGAATATACATTAAATGAAATTCTTGAGAAAAATGTCATTAAAAAGGAGATATTTGGAATTGGCAGAAAATGTGAAAATACCTAGCTGTAAAAAAACTATTTTTATCAAGTACAAAAAGAATAAATTGTAATTACTGTGGAACAAGGGGACATATTTCTAAAAACTGTTTCTTAAGATAACCCAAAATAAGCATAATTAAGAACACTTTTGTATAAAATGATCTGTTTGACTCATGTGAAATTAGAAAAACAAAGCCGTTTTGGAATCCGAGATCCTTGATATCTAACACTACTAGACCCAAAAAAATATGGGTACCAAAGCAATCTGTGTAAAAGTCTTTTCAGGGAGTCGGTCACAAGAGAATAAAGGACATATGGTATATGGATAGTGGCTACTCAATACATATTAGTGGAAACTCATTGAATTTATCTACACTCACCCAAAAAGATTGTGGACTAGTCACTTTTGGTGACAATGCCAAAGGAAAAATCATTGGTATTTGAACGGTTGGAGATCCAGAATATGTCTCAATTAATAAAGTACATTATGTACAAGTATTGAAACACAATTTGATATGTATCTCTAACATATGTGATGATGGTTTTGCTGTTGATATTTCCAACAATTTCTGTTCTATTTTCAAAGATAAATTTTTTAAATTTTGAGCACAAAGAACTGATAATGTGTATACCCTGGATTTAAATTCCTTATGTAAACAACAAGTAAATATATTAGCTGCTAAAATGAATGAATCGTGTATCTGACATAATATACTTGGACATTGTAATATATATGTTTTAAATAATTTATATAAGAAATTTTTTTTTTTTGATTTTCCTAGTCAAAAATTTGAAAGTTACAGATTTTTTGATGCATGTCAACTTGGCAAGCAACACAAATCATCCTTCAAATCTGTTAATAGAACTACTACATCTAAACTTCTATACCTTATTCATATGTATTTTTTTGGACCCTAATGAGTAGCAAGCTTGGATGGTAAATTATATGTATTTGTTTTAGTTGATGACTATTCTAGATTAACATGGTTTTTCTTTTTGAAATTTTAAAATGAAGCTTTTAGTTTATTTTAAAGTTTTTGTAAAGCTGTTCAAAATGAAAAAGGTTTTAAAATAATTTCATTAACAATTGATCATGGTGAAGAATTTGAGAATCGAGAATTTAATTCATTCTTATCAAATATGGGTATTAAACACACCTTCTTTGCACCTAAAACACCTCAACAAAATGGAATTGTTGAATGAAAAAATAGGACTATTCAAGAAATGGCTAGGACTATGATAAATGAATATGACCTTCTTACCTACTTTTGGGTAGAAGTTATAAGCACAACCTGCTATATAATTAATAGAGTTTTAATTAGACCACTTTTGAAAAGGACAACCTATGAAATTTGGAATAACAGAAAAGCTAAAGTTAACTACTTTAAAGTTTTTAGATGCAAGGTTTACATCTTAAACACCAAGGATAATCTTAGTATGTTCGATCCAAAATCTAGGGAAGGAATTTTCATTGGATATCTAGATACTTCCAAAGCATATAGAATCTATAATACGATGTCAATGATTTTTGAAGAATCAATTGATGTGAAATTTGATGAATCTAATCCCTTTGAGAAAAGGACTAATCAAATGGATGAATCTGACTCTAATGATAACATGAGGTTTGAGAACATGAAAAATGATTTTGAAAAAGATATAAATAAAATTTAGTCCAGTTCAGAAGAACATGATACTAAAGAACCTATAAGTGTGTTTCATAGATAGACTAGAACCCTAAAGAATCAACCTTTAGAAACTATAATAGGCGGTTTAGATACATGAATAAAAACTAGATGAAATATAGGAAATTTTGTATAATTCACTGCCTTTCTATCCCAATTAGAACCCAAGAATATAGAAGAAGCTTTAGATGATGAAAGGTGGATGATAGCAATGCAAGAAGAATTAAACCAGTTCAAAAGAAATGAAGTCTGGGAATTAGTTGAAAGACCACATAACTATCCATTAATAGGAACCAAATCAGTCTTTAGAAATAAGCAAGATGATCAAGGAATAATAACTAGAAATAAAGATTGACTTGTAGCTAAAGGATATAATCAGGAAGAGGGTATATATAATGATGAGACCTTTTCACCTGTAGCTAGACTAGAATCCATTAGAATACTTTTAGACTATGCATCTCATATGAACTTTAAATTGTTTTAGATGGATGATAATTCTGACTTTTTAAATGGTTATTTAATGATGGAAGTTTATGTTGAGCAACCTCCTAGTTTTGAAAATTATCAAAAACCAGATTCTGTTTTTAAACTGACAAAAGCTCTCTATGGACTTAAACAAACACTTAGAGCTTGGTATGAAAGATTAAGATCTTTTATTTTTAAAAATTATTTTACTATTGGAATGGAAGACCCAACACTATTTAAGAAAACTGTGAATTTTAATATTTTATTAGTTCAAATTTATGTTGATGATGTAATTTTTGGATCAACTAATAAAACCCTTTGTCATGAGTTTTCAAATTTAATGCAAAAATAATTTGAAATGAGTATGATGGTAGAACTAAATTTCTTTTTACGACTTCATATTTATCAAATAAAATTTGGAAATTTTTTGAATCAAAGAAAATACATTACTGATTTTTTATGATATTTGGACTTGAAAACAACAAGACATATACAACTCTTATGTGTACTAATATGAAACTTGATTTGGATGAAATTGGAAAATCAATTGACAACAAATTATATAGTGGTATGATTGGTAGTATATTATATCTTACTGCTAGCAGGCTAGATATAATGTATTCAGTATGTCTTTGTGAAATATTTCAATCAAATCCTAAAGAATCTCATCTAACTGCTGTTAAAAGAATTTATATATATTTAAAAGGAACTATTATTTAATCTCTTCCTTATCCCAAAACATCTGATTTCAATTTGATTTCATATTCAGATGCAGACTTTGGGAGTTGTAGATTAGATAGGAAAAGCACTTCAAGAACTTGTCACTTTTTAGGAAAATCATTAGTGTCATGGTCAATTAAGAAACAACATTCAGTTTCCCTGTCAACAGCTGAGGCAGAATATGTTTTGCTGGCAGTTTCTATACATAGATGTTGTGGATGAAAAACACTCTTATGGACTTTGGATGAAATTTTAATAATAATCCTATTTTATGTGATAATACTAGTGCTATAAATATTTCAAAAAATTCTATTAATCATTCTAGAACTAAGAATATTGATATCAGACATCATTTTCTAGGAGAACATGTTCTTAAAAATGATATATCTTTGGAATTTGTAAGTACTGAAATTCAATTAGATGATATTTTTACTAAACCACTTCCCACTACAAGGATTGATTTTATTAAGGGGGAGCTAAGTTTAGTTGTTTTTTAAATAAAATTTTATTTTACAATTCTAGTTCTTTATTTTAATTATGCTTAAAATAATTTTTCTATTTTGTTATTCAAACAGAATAAGTTTATTTTCCCCATGTAATCTATTTTATTTATTTTTAAATATATGTAATGATTATTAAAAACATAGGAATCAAGGTTGTCAGAAACCCTTTCGACTTCTAAACCGTATCATTTCTATCGAAACCTTTTTGAACCCGTAAAACGCACCTCTCCTCGTGAACCCTAATCTTCGAACCTCTGAAACCCTAATATTTAAACCTTCAGAGATTCTTGGAGAGATGGCAAGGACTAAAAGTTCCAGTGAAGCCGAGAAAATAAATTCCAAGACACAACACTTCGAAGGATGAAAAATATTAAAGGTCAAGGTAATCGATCTGGACAGGTTATTTTAGACAAATTTACTATTGAAACAAGCGCTGTCATTTTAGAACCTTGAACATACATTCAACAGTGAAACTACAGAATTTCTTTATGAGGTAGAACATAGACACTTATTCAAATATGTACATTTTAGTCTAGGAGATACTGAGGACAGTTTGATGGCTAAGATAGAGGATAGGGATTTCTCAATCTCGTCAGTAGAAATTGGTCGGATTCTCAACTGGCCTCATGAGGGAGTTTTTCATTTCAGTTTGAAAAATATTGGAGATTCTGTGCATAAATCAGAGGACATAATGATGTTTTTTTGGTATTAAGACTATAAACAAAGTTCTTATCAAGGATTTGGAGCCTGATTATAAAATTTCGGTCAAATTTTTGGAAATAGGGATTTCACCGAGGATGTATGAGATGGAAAAAATATTATATCTCGATATGTATATAATGTATCTTTTGTTCAGTGATGTCAAACTCAATTTTCCAAGGTATATAGTTAGATACCTAAGATATTTTTGTTATAGTGATTCGCTGATGAACTTTTATCCTTTTGATCGATTCATTTCCAAGTTGTTTCATAAGAAGGACATGGTGAGATTAGTGGATGACCGAGTACACATTCATCAAAGTAATGTGTTTAATGCTGGAACATTAAGGAAGACTGGATATTTCTGGAGTACTATCAAAGGAAAAGTTTTTCCAGTAGGAGCAGATGATGAATAAGAGAATGCTCAAGATCAATATGTAGAGTCCATGGAGGGACAAGATGAATTGAGAGTCAACACTGTGGCAATAGGGATCCGATTTTATGTGGTAGAAACTGAGGAAGAAAGAAGTCAGGAGGGACTTCAAACTCAGGGGAAATGACCTGTGACTGAGGAACTTACTTCTCCTAATTTAACTACAGGAGATTTAATCTCTTACAGCTTTGTCAGAGAAAAGGTTGTTGAACAACGTCAAGAACACAATATCACTGTTACAGATCCTAATCCTGAAAGGACTGTAGTTAAAATATCTGAAAAATAGGTTGTAGCTGATGTTGCTGTTGACATTCAACAAGCAAAGGTGGAAGATACTGGTGAGGAAGTGTCCAGACCTCAGGAAACATCAGAGAATATCATTTTAGATATTTCATTAGATGAATAAATTACATATATTCATGATGAGAATTCTTTTGAAGCTCACATTGAAGTCCTTCAAGAGGATTTTTCTATGGAAGAGTCTGGAAAGGAATCTGAGGAAAAAACGTGGGGACCAACCTACTCAGGCCAAGGAGAAAGAAAAATCTGATGCTGATTGATTAAATTTAGTAATAATACATCACACAGAACATGATAATGTGAATCAGGCACCTGGTGCTTCGGATTCAAGGAATAGAGAAGAAGAAGTGTTGTGAAAAAAGTTATCTCAACTTCAATGTGAGAATGATTCTCTGAGAAGCATCTTAGAATCCGAACAGTTGAAATTTCAAAAGCATAAGGAGAGTACTGTTTCAAGATAAGAAGTTTTAATTTTTAAAGAGGATATGCTAAATGATATTGCAAAATTGAATTCCAAAATGGTTATGAAGTCATATTTCTCAGATCTTAAGTTTTTTATGGAGACACAATTTGCATCAATTGGAAATAGAGCTTCTAGTGGATCAGGCACTACACCTGATTTAATTATAAGATTTCAAGCTATCATAGCTGCAATGAAAAATATGAATGATAGGTTGCATGATCTTTAGTGCAACAGTGCTCCATTATCTGTTCTCTTAGATACTCAGAAATTCTTAGTTGATCAGTTAACATCCGGGGAGCCAGGAATCCGTTCTGTCTTAGAAAAATTCACAGAGAAGCTATCTTTTTTTATGGAGAAAGAAGAAAGGCTTGATGAGTTTTTCAGAGTCAATCTCATTGAAGATATTCATATGACTAAAGAGTCCAGAGATCTTATTATTAATCTTGGTTATGTATTAATATAATATTTGAGAGAATAGTTAGCAGAAATCAAGTCTACAATCCATCGAAGATAAACCCGACCTGTTCAATGCAAAAAAAACCATGATTCGTGTGTTTATCATCCTTGTATCTATTTTTTATTTTTAATGAAAATATGTTTCTTTCATTCTATTTGTTTTACTATCTTTATTTTGATATTCCAGTACTCCAGATTTAATTATTTATAAACAGTTAATAATTTCATTTACCTACAGTTCAGTGCAACATTAAATGTGTCAAAATCCATGATTTATCATTCTTTTTGACACCATAAAAAGGGGGTGGAATTTGGATAAACAGAACATTTTATTTTAAAAACCTTATTTAAATGATTTCCGGTATATTTAATGTTTTGGATTTACACAGATTTATACTTATACAGAAAACTATTTTAGGTTATTTACAATCGTGTGTTATAAAGGGAAATTTTCCTTTTCATTTTATTCAGAGGGAGAATTTTGGATAAAACTAGAAACATTTATTTTTAAAGAAAAATTATTTTATTTTCAATAAGGGGGATAAATTTTTATTTATTGAAATTATTTTGTTAAAATTAAATATTGTTTTATCCTCAAAAAATTCTAAAACTTTATGTAAAAATTTTTTAAAGTTAATTTCATTTAATTAGTATTATTATATTATGGGTTTTGTGATCATCAAAAAGGGGGTGATTGTTGAGAAAGTGTTGTTTTCAAAAATACATAATATTGTTCTTTAAAGGGGGAGTTTATATTAATACATATCTCTTAATGTTAATTTGGATGCTCATAAATACCCTTAATTTTTTTCTAATGATTTCATTTGTTAAGCATTTTGTAGGAATTTATCATTTTATTTTACTGTTGAAATTACGTGGTTTTTTTATTAAAGTATTCATATTTAGCATGTTCTAGAAACACTGTTCATACCATACATGGATAAACGTAGCGTAAGGATAGAAACTATGTATAATTTTTGAGAGAAGGAAAATGAATGGTTAAACAACCCTTCGTTATCGGAAAAGTATGGAAGAAGAACCCTACGTTAGGAAGGAACCCTACGTTTGGGATATCAGAAATGTATGGAAGGAGAACCGTATATAAATATTAAATGTTACATTTGTTTCTCAAAAGTATGGTTCATCAATGCTACTTTTGTAAACATCCACACGTTCTTGGAAAAGTATGGATCAAGTAAACGTATGGATCTTTTATCGTATGTTTGAAAGTTGAAGAGAAAAGTATGGATGACCAACCCTATGTTTGTAATGAACCATACGTGTGTTTTCAGGTTTACATTGTCATCCTATGTCATCATCGTTATGTTCAGAGGACGCATAAAGTTCAACTTAACCTTACGTTTTCCGTCGGAGAATTTAATGTCGACATTTTTATGCAACGGTCAATACGTTGATTATTGGGATGATTTCAAGCCAGATTTAAAGCTAATTTTAATGTACGATTTTTACTGATTCAAAACCGTTTCATCAATTATATGATAATTGAATTAAAATGAGATTTTTATGCTGAGTATTCAAGGAAGTTACGACAGCTCTGTAAATTCAAATGATTGAATATCGCGAGTAAAAAGGTGACTTTTGTGGATCTAATTTTACATGATAAGTTCTTATCATTCTTTTATTTATATAGTTTATTTTAAACTGCATCGGTGATTATTGATCGTGTGTGATATTTTGATTATTCTAAAAAATGAAAAATAGAGACCGCTGAAACACACCGATTTTCTGGTTTAAAGGGTGCATCAAAGCTCTGTTTGTTGAAAGAGGAAGGTACGCGATAGAAGATTCAGATGTTCTACAACAAAGATCTACTGTGAATTATCTACTGCTGATGTTGTTAATTATATTTCTATATCTACTACTATAGGATCAACTCAGAACGTTTCTTATGTGAAGATTATTATTTCTGAAGGTGAAGATCTGTCTACTATCAATTGCATGCTATTGCAATTGTGAAGAACTTCCAAGAAGTATTTTCAAAATACAAAAAAAAAATTCTTTCTATTATTGAGTGATCGAATAATTGTACTAAGCTGTGTAGGTTCTATAATTGAACTAGAAGGATTTGTTTTTCCTTGGATTGTAAAGGAGTAAACTACCTGTACTCAGTTTTGAACCGGTCTTTTGAAACGAGGAACGGATAGTGAAAATCACCTAGATCATGGAGTAGAGAATTGGTGGAGTGGAATAGGGGCCTTCTGTTCCCTAAACCACATTACTTAATGTGTTTCTGCTATTTAAATTTCCACTGCATCATTTTATCTGATCAATGTTAAAAGGCAAAACACAATCTCGCAATGATTTTTGAAAAGACACAATTCACCCCCCCCCTTTTGTGTATATTTTGTGTAATCCGATCCAACAAGAAACTGTTTTAAATTTTATAAAATGAAATTTATATCAATAATTTTAAATCATTTTTCAGAGTTAATATCAAAGACACATATTTTCTCAACAAATAGTTGACATGTAAAACAACCAAAAAATTCCTTCAAACAATTTCCAAAATCCAATTGGCATAATCGTCTCCATTCCTAATATCCAAACATGATTATCCATGTTAAAATTCCATAATCATGAGTGGTCTCTCCTCAATCAACCAAGTCCCTAAAAGGTATGAATATACCAGTTCCCTAATGAAACATGCCCCTTCTACAGGGGTCACATCATTGAATATTAACATGAATCAACAAATAATTCCAAAATAGTGCCAAATATAATTTGTTAAAAACTTTTTAATAATTTTTTTATTGTAAACCATTCCGAAAAACCTTTTTCCATTAACGAATAGAAAAAATAATTTTAAAGTCAACATTTTAAAATCATTCAATAAATCACTTTACCCAAAAATATTTTTTTTTACAAACAATCAATAAATAAGGATTCTACCATGCGTTATTGAAAAATTTCATAATGTATTACAAAAAGATAAAACAATTTGAAAAATATAAATTATTTTTTAATAAGTGTATTTGAGAGTGAAGACAACTACCTCTAAAACTATGGTGGAATCAAGGAACGAAAAAAATTCTTCAACAACACCGAGTTGAAACTCAAAAAACAACATTAGATCTTATTCCCGATCATTATGATATCTAAATAACATCATGATTGGTATCAAATAATATTGCTATATCCCTAATGGATGAGATCTACAAATCCATGATAGTGAGGAATAAGAGATCAAATAAAACATACCTGGAATGGATACATACAACAAAATTCTAGCATAAATAATCTAAAAAACACCAATTAATTTATTTTAGATCAAGGGTAGGGATATACACATATATTGGGTAGAGATAAAAACTTGTAAGTGTTGACTTAGGGTCAAAATACAAAGTTAATTGTAAAATCCAAATTATGTCAACATTTTTTGGATCTAATTTTCTTTTCATGAATGATTATCTCACATGATTAGGAAAAATTTTAGGTGCACATTCATCTTCCTCAAGAATAATCTCACATGGCAAGATGTCATGGTTAGAAAAACCCTGAAGAAACCATGATGAGTCCCTGTATACCTATTAACATGGTTACTTTTGGGTGTCCACATCGTTTGGACTGACCATACACCTAACGGTGTGGCTACCCAATAGCCCCAGTTTCACTTGCACACTTTCCTAGAAGTGTTTCATATTTTTTACTAAATGTTCTCACACCATGCACTGCTAGAAAATACAAAAAACCTCATAAAATTATTCCAAACCCTCCCAAACATCACCCAAACACATTACATACATTAAATACATAATTAATGGCCTACTTACATAAAATTAAAGGTGATAAATTCTCTAACCATTAGAATTTCGGTCCCAAGAATGTTGAAATCCAATGTTTCATTGAATGAGTTTGGGAAATTTCTCAACCATTTATTTCTCCAATTACCAATTTTCATCATAAAGCTAAATATGTTTCCAAATAAACTGTTCCAAGATGATTATTTTACCATGAAATACATTATCATGCATATCCACAATTCATACTAGTATATAAACCAAAAAATAATCTAACTCTAAGACCACATAATCCCATATAATCACATGGTTAGGATCATACAAATAATTTTCTAACGAAGAGAGATGAAACATGTTATGAACTAAACTAAACCGTTGTGACAATGGCAACATATATTACTCCTCACAAACCCATTAATTATTATCTAAAGGGAATACATATCGAGAAAATAAACATCCATTCTTACCAAATGATAATTGCCAAGAAATGGAGATATTCTTAAGAACACATCAGCACTCAACTCAAAAAAATGATAATCATTGATGATTCTAATATGTTTTATTAAGGATTTTTGGCATAAATTTCCTTTTCCAGATCAATCGAATCTTTTATGTTGTCTCTTGCACAAGTCCTGGACCAAAAAATTATGTCACATGGGTTTCCATTCAACAAATTTTAGAATGACTGGGATGCCCAAAAAATGATTCACAATGATCCATCTATATTGAGGCATTATAACTATTGTCATATGAGAACTCCACTAACAGTATATTATCCTCCCTTATCCAAAAGAAGTCTTAAAAGATTAATTAAGAACGTATTCTAGTGTTTTTTTCATACTTTCATCTTGTCAATCCATCTGAGGATGATACGTCATACTCAAAGTCAACTGATTCTGAAGGTCTTGTTGTAAGGATTTTCATAAACATGACGTGAAACATAGATATATATCTAATAGTATAGAGATTGTTACACCATTCATCTTTACCACTTCTCTAATTTAGATTTTAGGCATATCATCTATATAATGAGATTCATGAATAGAGATGAAATTGATTGACTTTGTAAGAACCCAATTTTTTTAGGCACGTTTCCCTTTTTTGGTTGTTTTCGAGAAAAAGAAAAGTTTCTTGAAATTTCAGAAGTACACACCATGTAATTATAAGTACATGTTTTGTAATCTATTACTATGGATGACCATGTACTGGCTGGGTAACGACCGAGAACATGTCCATGTGGGGTGACTAGGAGGCCACCTAAAGCGGGCCCCAATAAAGGAAAGAACACACTGTGTACTTATAAATTACATGTCATGTACTTATTGTTTTCATTAAATAGACTGGGTTCATGTCAAATCAACAGAACATCCTCCTAGGTTTGTCCCGTCCAGGAGTGTTTTACAGTGAATAATCTTATCCAAGCCCCCGACTCGCCTTCTTTCCTCCAAAGAGAACTACATCAGTTGCGTGTTTATGGTTTTTTTCCCTGTTATTGCCTGTTATGCCTTTTTTTTGGACTGATGTTAATTGTTTGTGAATATGGTTAACATTATCATTCTATGGATGTTTTCCCATGTTTCTTGTTTGGACTGTTGGTCTAGATTTCCTATTAGGATTCTTACATACCATGACTAGTATTGTAGGATTGGTGACTTATATGACATGTTGGAATACTATAAAATATTATCCATGTAGTTATTGAGGTTTACATTGGATGATTTTAATTTCTATGCATGTTTGACTTAAACAGTGTGGTGAGAACCTGGTGTAGTAGAACATAGAGAGAATGGAGGCTAAGGGCTTCTACAGAGTGTCGGTTTTACTATTACGATGTGAGACCATATGGGGGATGGATGTAAGTGCTCTTTCATAGTGTCTGTAGTTCCTCAATGTAGGGTACATGGGCAAGTGTATGTTGAGTTCTTCCATATAGTGTCTATTAGTTACTAATAAGAGACTATAAGAGGAATTGATGGCGAGTTATTCCTCAGAGAGTCTGTGAAAATGGTAAACAAGAGGGGTTCGACTGTGTGTACATCCCAGAGGGTTGCTTGTGTTTGTTTTTGCTGGACCGGAGGGGATAGGCTTTGGGTAATTCTAATAGGGTTACCTATTTGTGATTATATCCTTACTTGATATGTGGAATTAAATGCAATTTAACTATAAGATTGTATATTAATGAGTACATGATTACTACTTTTTTTCTTATTACATTCCATATATATTCATTAACTGTGAGGCACAGATATTCGGGTGGTTGTCTATTGGGATTCGTCTCACACCCTATTTGGGACATTATTTTGGTCCCAAATAGATTATATTGTTATAGGTCTAGATAAGGGCATCACCTTTCTACTTTAGGTACTTGATTGTTATGGAGCTAGAGAGCATGAGACCAAGATGAGGCATGCAATGCTAAGGATTTGTTTACATGTTTTCTTTGTAATATGGTTTAGTACTTTGTTCATGTAGTGTGATTTGTTTGGATTCATTCCTATACATATGTGTCATGAATCATTTATATATGGGTGTTCCAATTGTTAACTACTTCTATTGTTTACTTACTGCATGTTTTACTACTTCTGTTATTACTATATTTATACTTACATTGTGTTACTTTTCCAATGAGGGCATAGTTTCCCCATTATCACACCCAAGGCCCTCATTTCTATTCAAAAACCTGTACTATTTTGGGAAATGTGCTTAAGGCCATGTGACCAACCGGGTATAGGGAACCTCTTGGCGGCTTCCAGAACCGAGACCTTATAAAGTGGTATGAGAGGAATTATTTTCTTCTTGTCATACTATTTGGAGCCTATAGCTAGGGATATGATGGAAATAGGTACTTGGTAATAAGATGTACTCGGGAGTTGCTAATCCATGTACGGGGAAAATCCAATTTACCACATTATTGCAATTTTTATGGTTTTTCAATTTTACAGTTGATTTGATTTCACCCTTGGGTGATTCACATGTTTTGTACAGTTATTATCGATATTATTAAGGTTATATTTCATTTGAAACCTGATGAGATGAGGGTATTCCATCTCATGCATCATATATATAGTTTCTATAAATCAAATATCATGCATTCCTTCGATTAAATTTAGGGTAAATTAGTGATTGAATGTTGTTTTTATAGATATTGTGCTAGATATGAATGATATTGTGATAGATGTCTTGATAGAATACCTTCTTTTTTATAGGGTATTGCTAATATGTAAGGTTATGTTTGAATGAATGACTTGCTTTGATTCACAGGGAGTATGGGCTCCCATAGATTAGAATTTTCCACTTTAAATGTTTTTTTTAGTGTTTTCTGGGTTCTAGAGTAGTTTCTGAGGCTTACTATCCGTAAAAACCCAGAATACATGTCATTTAATGATGAAGACATTCAACATGTCCTTGTTTTTAGGAAGGAAATATTTTTTAGGACACACCGTGTGCTGTATGTACAGGTCTTGTAGTCTATAACCGTGTCACTGGCTATGTGCACAGAGACACGGGGTTGGGAAATCTTTGGTGGAACATGCCATGTATAGATTGTACATTCCCTACTATGTAGACCATGTTTCCACCCGCGTGACTAACAACATGGATGGATAAAACATAGGTTGCACATGCCATTTCCATCTTGAAAATGCCGTGTAGGGTATGCCGTGTAACCAAATGTGTATCTAACAACACGGGTTGGTGAAGCTCATCTAGTACACACCGTGTTTGGAACTAACACACCATGTAGTCTTGTTCTATGAAAACCATGTGTCTTATACATGTAGAAGAACTCAAGAAGTGGAAGAGGATTCATGTACATTCCATGTGTTAGGACAACACACCATGTGTATGGGTTGTTAAATGACCAGTTTTGGTAGAAGCACCAAACCATGTGATGACTTAAGAGAATACACCTTTTAGGGATTATACACGCAGTGTATCCATGTTTTGAAAAACAATAATTCATTCTTTATCTAGTTCCCTTATTACACTTCTATGTTTTAGTACCTATTAATATTGATCTAGGCTGTATGATTGACCTTGAAGTGTCATACCACTGATACGTCCTCCGGTTGTCTACCAATTACAGGGTAGTGATCAGACACCAAATATGGATTATTAAAGACAACAAGCAGATCCTCTAGTTGTTCTAGTCTTGGAACTAGCAGTCATCCTGGACATATGTCTTGATACACAGTTCTAAGAGGGTTTCGTGAGGTTTATGCAGACCTTCCGAGGAGTACCACATCCTACCCCGTCAATGGCATAGCTAATGTGGGTTTTCCAGTAGCAGCATCCTTGCACCCTCACAGGAGAATGAGGACCTCAGGATGCAGATTCATGGTTAGAATCCATGATTTCTATCTTTGAGCATCTAGATATGCCTCCAGAGAGGAGGGTAAATATCACTATGTATATGCTACTATATTCATCCAAGATATGGTGGGATGTGATATAACAAGAGGTACACCATTAGGTTATAGCGTGGGATGAGTTCTAGAGTGCCTTCTATGACAAATTCTATTTGGAGACATTTAGGGCCGATAGATCCCAAGAGTTCATGAGCCTGGATAAGGGTACTCATTCCATTAGGGATTAATCGCCTCACTTTACAGAGCTATAGTGATTCATGACCCTCCCAAGAGGTGATGATATATTCATGGAGAGGAAGTTTAAAGATGGTCTCAGGAACGACATCTGATATTATATGAACATCTTCAGGTCGAGTTCCATCACTTTTATAGTCAATCAGGCACTGATCACAGAGTGAAATTTGAGGGATTTTGGAGTTTTGAGCTAGGGATGCTCGACATTCGGGGTTGGTATCCTCCTACTGACAATAGGAATCCCCATAGGGAGTCTACACATGGAGATCCAAGGAGGCGAGAGATATCTTACCGTAGCAAGGTGGTATGATACCAGTGTAGGAAGAGCAGGCATATGAGGCCACATTTCCCAAGAGACCCAGTGGAGTACTGATCTTGTGGAAATATGAGTTATCTTCAGCACTATTACCATATCTTCTCACAAGTATCTGATGACATGGGTTCTTCTATGACTCCTCATTTGGGAGCAGCACCAACAGTTTCTCACCAGTCTGGGAACTGGAGTTCATCCGGCCATTCAAGCAGAGGTGGAGGTCGTGGCCATGGTTTTTAGTCTTAAGGATATCAGTGACAACAGGATGGATCAAATCAGAGTGGTCATGCAGGGTCACAGGGCCATAAAATAGGGATGACTTTTGCAATGGAGGAAACCCACCTAGAGTAGGATTTCAGGCACTCTACAGTTTGAGGTATGATCCTAGTTGCATCAGTTTCATATTATGCACTTTTTGATAAAGGGATACCCATAGATTTATATCGGTTTCTATTGTGGAGATACTTGGGCTCTATATATTTTCTTTTGATGATATCTTTATGCTAGACACTAAATTTGGGACTAGAATGGATAGTGTACTTCGATGCAAGGAGTTTCTTCTAGAGGTTGGGGGGTGTCACTTCTTATGGGATATCTATGTCCTATAGATGACAGGTTATGATTTCATTCTAAAAATGGACAAGTTAGTAACCTTCTAGGCTGTTGTCAACTACTATTTCCATAGGGTGAGTTTCACATTAGTAGACGGAATATCGTTTCATCATATGGGGGAATGGAATGTTCAGGTGAGTAGAGCAGGTCCCGAGCATCATGGGTTAGGAGGAGTTATAGCCCATATTTCTAGTATATATCTGGATGACCCGGGAACTTCATAGATTGAATTCCCTCCTATGGTGGATCGTTTTAGGGTTGTCTTTCTAGAAGAATTTTCAGGTTTTCTTCTGGAGCATGAGGTAGACTTTCCTATTTATCTTTCTTCAGGAGTGACACCAGTGTCAATTCCTCCTTATAGGATGGATACACTAGAGTTGCAGGAGCTTAAGAATTAGTTGGAGGAGTTTCAGGAAAATGGTTTCATCCGACCCAGTACATCTCTTTGGGGTTCACATGTCCTATTTGCTAAGAAGGAAGATAGAACCGTCAAACATTTTTTGGATTATCAGAAGTTAAACAATTTGATGACAAGAATCGATATCCCTTCCATAGGATTGATGATCTCTTCAACCATATTTGTGGAGCCAGAGTGTTATCGAAGATTGACCTGAGTTTCCATCATTTGCGCGTTAGACCATCAGATTTACCTCTTTCAACCTTCTAGAGTAGGTATGATCTATACGAGTATGTGGTTATGCCGTTCGGTCTCATGAATGCGCCTGTAGTCTTCATGGAACTGATTAACTGAGTGTTCCATCCACTCTTGGATCCTTCCATGGTAGTCTTCAAGTAAGATATCTTGGTGTACTCTCACAATCGACACAACTGTTCTGCACATCTTGAGATCATCTTACGTACACTGAGAGGGCATCAATTATATGATAAGATCTCAAAATTATACTTTTGGATGGACCATATTTACTTCTTAGGTCTTGTTATCTCAGAGAAAACAATATTAGTAGACCTAGAGAAAGTAAGATCTATAGTTTCCAAGGAGAAACCAGAAAACATCTTAGAGGTGGAATGTTTTCCAGGGATGGATGGATAATACATACATTTCATACATGACTTTTTGCGCTAAGAAACACCACTGAAGAGTCTGACTAAGAACGGTGTGAAGTTCTTGTGGTTAGATTCTTGTGAGTCAGCCTTTCAGGAGTTGAAAGGGAGGCTGAATTTAGCACCAATACTAGTATCTCCATAGCAGAGCAGGCGCTATACTATGTAATGTGATGCATCAGGTATCAGGCTGGGTGCAATGCTTATGTAGGGAGAAGGAGTCATTGTGTATGGGTATCATAAGTTTAGGCCAACTGAGAGGAACTACCTGACATATGATATCGAGCTGGCAGCAGTTGTTCATGCTTTACACTATTGGAGACATTATTGTATGGAGAGAGAATTTTTTGGCTTTCACTGACCACAAGAGTCTCATGAATGTCTTCACTCAGCACAATATGAATTTGAGACAGTGATGGTGGGTTGAGTACCTTCAGTCCTTTGACTTTGAGCTTGCCTATATGCCTTGGAATGGAAACATTGTGGCTGATGCGCTGAGCAGGAGGACTCAAATACAGGTAGTTCCGGAGGCCAGTAGTGAGTGGCAGTTCATGGATTTTTTTTTTTCTGAAATGCATTTGGAGGTGCATGATAGAAAAGGGCAGATGTTTCTAGCTTTTATAGTTGTTGCCTCTACTCTTTATGATCATGTGCGAATGAGGAAACTATCAGATTCAAAAGGCCTAGTATTTTGGGAGAGTGTGTCTGGAGAGGAACATATTCCTAGATGGATAGTAGGCAAGGATGAGATCTTGCATTTTTGTGGGTCTGTATGGGTGTCAGAATTCATACATGGGTAGCTAATGTGGGACTTTCATTCCATAGTTTTGGTAGTTCAAATGGGTGTCACCAAGATGTATCGTGATTTACACGATCATTATTGGTGTCCAAGTATAAAGGGAGATATTGTTGGTTTTGTCATGAGGTGTTCCACCTATCAACTGGTGAAGGCAGAGCATAAGTGACCAGCAGGGATTTTGTAGCAATTACCCATTCCTGAGTGGAAGTGGAACAATGTAACGATGGAATTAATGACATGTCTTCTGAGTTCGCATAAAGGGAATGATGCAATATGGGTTGTCATTGATAGTCTCATGAAGGTTGTTCACTTCTTGCTGATCAAAGAGACCTTCAGTGTTGATAAGCTGGGAAGGTTGTACATCCAAGAGATTTTATGTCTACATTGGGTTCCACAATCTATTTTTTCAGATAGAGATGCACGTTTTACTTCTTGGGTATGGTATAGATTATAGAAGGCTTTGAGTACACTGGTACTTCCGATTACAACACACCAACCCTCGACAGATGGCCAGTATGAGTATATGATTTAGGTGCATGAGGATATGCTTCGAGAATGCATCATGGATTTTGGAGCTTCTTGGGAGAATCCCATACCTTTTGTGAATTTTTCTATCAATAATAATTTTCAAGAAACAATTCAGATGGAACCTTATGAGGCTCTGTATGGTAGGCCATTCCAATCACCCTTATGTTGGCTGGAGGAAGGAGAGGTAGCTATTATGGGACCTCATCTTGTCCAGGAGACCACATAGTAGATATAATTGATTTGGAAGAGAATGACTACCACATTGTCACAAAAGAAGTCTTAGGCTGATTAATAGATCTGACATCTAGAGTTCCAAGTCAAAGATCAGGTTTTTCTGCGTGTCACACCGAGGTGGGGACACAAGAGGATTAGAAGAAAAGATAATGTTTCACTTAGATACGTCAGGTTGTTTGAGGTTTTGGAGAGAGTTGGGCTATTTTCCTATCAATTTCAGTTACCTCAGAGGTTCTGGGATATGCATGAAGTCTTCCACATTTCTCAGCTTCAACATTACTTATCAGACCCATCTCATGTTTCACAACATAAGGAGGTTGAGTTAGAGGTGGAAGCCTTGTTCGAGGAGCATCCTATCCATATTGTGGATTGTAGAGTGAAGGTTCCCTGTGGATGGTTTATTCCTCTGGTATGAGTTCTATGGAAGCATGGGCAAGTACAGGATGATACCTATGAGTGGGAGGCCAATGTAAGATCTTAGTTGTCGGAGCTATTTAGGGATCCTTCTTCTACGCCTCCTTGCTAGGAAAATTGAGGGAATAATTTCTTTAAGGGGGGATGTTTTTAAGAACCCGGATCTTCTTTTCAGGTATGTTTTTCTTTTTGGGTTGTTTTTTAGAAAAATGGATGTTTTTGGATGTTTTTGGAGTACACGCCGTGTACTTATATGTACACGGTGTGTACTCTATTTTTGCGGGTGACCGTGTACTGGTCGGGTAACAGCCATGTACATGGACGTGTGGGGTGAACTGGAGGCCACCTAATGTGGGGCCTCCTAAAGTAATGTACACACTGTGTACTTATGAGGTACATGTAGTGTAATTGTTATTTTTCATTAAATGGACTCGAGTCACATCTAATCTATAGACCACTCTCCTTCTAGGTCTGTCTCATCCAAGATCATTCGTATGACCACATGTCTTCTCTGATCCCCCCGACTCGTCATATGTCCTCTGAATCAAACTCCATCGGTTGTGTTGGAATCACATCAGTGAGTTGTATCTTCTTCTTGAACATCATATATTTATTTCTACTCTCTCTCAAGTTATGCTCAATTGAATGTTTTTAATGTTTTTGTAGATATATAACGTTCTAGGGGGATTCAAGGTCTGAGGTACACATATAAAAATCCCACAACACTGATGTTGGTTGTTTGTGCACTTCCAAAGATAGTCTTTGAATTTGATTTTCAAAAGTGCCCAATACACTCGAATGAGGTATTGAGTGTTTATGGTTTTTATCCATTTTATTGCCTTATAAGCGTTGTTTGTTTGGATAGAGGTTAATTGTTTGTGAATAGGGTTGACCTTGTCATGCTATGAATTTTTTTCCCATGTTTCTTGTGGGTACTGTTGGTCAGGCTTGCCTATTAGGCTGGATACTTACCAATGCCTAGTATTGTAGGATGGGTGATTTATATGACATACTATTTCACTGTAGACTGTTATCCAAGTAGTTCTTGAGGTTTATATTGGTCTCTATGCATTGTTGTTCTCGTTTTACTTACATAGGGCTGTGATAACTGGGTGTAATAGACCATAGGGGGAATGGTCACTGAGGGGTTCTCCAGAGTGTTTGTTTTACTATTACGTTCTGAGACCATAGGGGGGATGGACATAAGTTCTCCCTCGGAGTGCTTATAGTTCCTCCATGTGGGCCACATGGGAGAATTGGACATTGAATGCTTCCTATGACTACCTAATAGTTACTGATACGAGACTATAGGTTGAATTTACAGTGAGTGCTTTCTTAGAGAGTATGTGCTAAAGCAGAACTAGAGGGTTTATACTATGTGTACTTCAAAGAGGGTTTCTTGTGTTTGTTTTGGTTGGACCAGAGGTGTTAGGTAGTGAGAACTTCTCAGAGGGTTACCTGTTTGTGATTATCTACTTAAATGATATGTGTAATTGAATGCAATTGAACTATAGGATGGTTTACTGCTGAGTACTTCTTTATTTACTACTTCTTTTTGCTTATTGCATGGAATATGTAGTCAATGAATGTTAGAAAAATATCTTAGGATGGTTACCTATTAGGATTCATCTCACACCCTGTTTGGGTCATTCTTTTGGTCCCAAACAAATTATATTATTGCAGGTCTAGATAAGGGCAAGCGCCCTTTAACTTCATGTACTTGATTACTGTGGAGTTGGAGAGCATGAAACAAAGCTAAGGATTACGATGTTGAGAAGTTGTTTAATTTTTTTCATTGTACTTTGGATTCATAATGTATTACAGCACTGTGATAAATTTGGATGCTTTTATTGACATATGTATCATGCATCATTTATATATGTGTGATCTAGTTGTTTATTGCTTTCGTTTTTTACATACTTCATGTTCTACTTCTTCCTCTATTACTATATATTTACTACTGCTTTTCTACTCTGCCAATGAGGGCATAGTTTCCCCACTATCACACCCAAGGCCCTCACTACTAGTCGGAAACCACTTGCATTCGGGGATATTCAGTTGAGGCCATGTGACCAATTGGGTATGGGGTGACTCTAGACAGCTTCCGGAGCTAGGACGTTACATACTTTGTGATAAATTACACTATCACCCATATTAAACCATCTTCCCAAATTCTTATTGGGAGACCTATCAAAAAATACATGGAAATTGATTATCAATTCCAAACTATAATAGGTAATGATTTCAATATACCCACAAGTTGTTGATGATATGCCTTAACTTTTTAACAAGAGTGGAACCTAAAAAAACACTACCACCACCCATTTCATGTTGACCCACCATAATTATTCTTTATATCCCTTAAGAATCTTCTATATTCTAGGATGAACAACCAATTTGGAATGGTAGTAAGTATGAAGATGTTTTTCCTTACAGTCCAATGGTAGGACAATCGAATATGTAAACCCAAAAAATGGGCTCCTACCCAGCTTCTGTCCCTCAAAGGTTGTCCCCCATTGAGTTTTGACCTCTTAGTCACACATTCCAATTTGGTTATATGTGCCTCTTCAAATGTCTCCACAAAATCCGTAACAATAAAACCAAGATGAAAACCAATGCACTACCTCAGTCTTTCCAATCAAATTTCATGTCACCTATCACTAATATTATTGACAACTAATCCAAATCCCCTTTTCCCAACTGACCATAAGGATTTATTCTCTACAAATCCACCAAAAAATTGTCTTCACCCAGTGTACATATCATGTAATATTCAAATATTGGAAGATAATACTTCTATCTTATTTGTCTCAAGTTCCAATCCCATTGTGATGAAACGTGTTTTAGGTTCTTATGATTTATAAAGACATTGAATTTATAATAAAATATATAATACCACCATGTATTCAAATCATGGGCTGAAAAAACTAACTCCAAATAATGTTTTGGGTTGTTATTCTCATGAATCTATAACTTCCATTAAGAATAATCAACATCATGATCTCCCAGCATGATAACACATCCCAACCCATAACTTGAAGCATTACAATACACCATGTACAATTATCATGAGTATGGAAATATAGAGATTGGTGTTGATGTAATGGAAGATATATGATATTGAAATATCATCTAGAATTCATCATTCCTCTATAATGGAGCTTTTTTTTCAATTCAATAATAGGATAATCTTGTTATGAAAAACATGAAAACAACATTTTTAATGAATAACCAAACAATGAAAATTGTACTTCTCAAAGAAATTCTTTAGTAGTTTCTAAGAGATAAAAAATTCTAACTTGTTGATCCATAGAGAAAATTAATTCAGTGATTACATGTCTATGTAAATGTACCTATTTTATAAAAAACAATAACATTGATATTTTTCCATATATATGATGATCCATCATGATTTTAAACACTTCCACCAAATGTTTCGAATGATCATTGTATTTAAATACACTAATATTTCATCCATAAAAACCACAAAAAATGAATCGATATGTATTTGAAATATATAACTCATCAATTCCATAAATATGGTTGGTACATTCATAAGACAAAAAGTCATAACCACATAATATTATAGACCATATCTATTCTTGGAAGAGAATTTTAGAATATCCTCCTACTGAATGTTCAATTGGTGATATCTTAGCTGCAACTCGATTTTGGAGGAAAAATTTTATCCCCCAAATTTATTGTACATTTAAAAAATGTGTTGAAGTGGATACAAATTAATTATAGTAAAATGTTTATGATTATGATAATTGACAATAAAAGGAAGAGTTCTATATACATTTTTGATAAACAAGATTGGTGCTACCCACAATGATGTGGTTGGAAAAATGAATCCTTTTCTTTCAATATATTCCTAATACACCTTTAATTACATTAATTTTTTTGGATCCATCTGGTAAAATGGAAGATAAATAAGACTTTTCCTCTAGAGGATGGTAATCATAAACTATACTAATCTTATTGGTGGAAACCATGATAAATTCTCAGGAAAAAGATATGTTAACTGATAAAAAACTACTACAAATCCACAATTATTAGTCTTGTACTCTGATTCCAAGGGAAACACTATCAACCGGTATGAGATAATTCCAACTGATGGTGTAGAAAAGCCTATTTTACACGAATTTACATTCCTCATTCCTCTAAATAGTCTCTTGATGCCATTCGCATTTATAAAGTAGACCATTCAATTATAACAGTTGGTATAAATATTAAACAATGTAAACATATCCATTCCCACGATTACTTCATTGAAATCCTTCCCAAAAATAGTGAAATCACATATCAATTCATCCCCATCAATTAATATAGAACATACTTTTCACACAGAGGCTCAACATTATCTATAGACAATAGGATATTGTAGCTAAAAAATAAAATGCATCACCTCAACCAGAAAACTATGAAAATCACCAAAAAGATAATAAATAAATTAAAGTAATGAACCCTTATTAATCAATTATTTAATATGGGTATATTTCAAATGAATCTTACTAATAACTAATATGGGTCTAAATTGATTATTCACAATCACCTACTTAGATCCATATATATTCTTACTTGTTGTACTTTTTTATTTATTTCCATATTTATATTTTAGTACCTGGGGAGTCAAGTTAATCATAGAATAACCATGGCTAGAACTAATTATAAGAAGTGAATTATTCATCCAAACTCCTACCATTAAATAATATGATGTCTAAAACATATGAGATTTTTCCTGGACAACTTAACATGGTGAACTATGATAGTAGTGCTGATGATAGTCTAAGTGGTTCCGAATGTGGCATGCTGTAGGTGGTTCCATAAAATCTTGTTTCTTATTTCAAATGAACCACATTGAAAAAATACATGTTTCCCCATTAGTTTGGGAGAAATAATCACTCATCTAGTCATATGATTCTTGGTTATTCCACTACCTTGTAAATTGGTTTCCCTCTTCCTCTTTTTACCAACATCAGTTTTCCCAACATTTTCTATAAGTATCAAAGTTCTTCCTCAACTAGTAAATCATGAGATATACCTTTACTCAAGCTTCATTAAATTGACTATATTCATATAATCCATTATATATATCACAACAATCATCATGTGAATTTATTACCACATCCATGATTAAGAAATGCATTCCCTCAAGGATTCACTAGCACAAACTTGTGTTGAAAAACTGACCAAATTAATAAATTTACTCTCATACTATGTCGCTGAGAGATTAAAATTCTTAAATATGAAAATTTATTATATTCTTTCTATGTATAACGTGATTGGATATATTTTTTTAATCAATTCATTATTATCCTCCAATGTAATGCCTCAGTAAAATTTAGCATAAACCGCTAAATCACACCACTAACTTGAATGATATTAAAATATATATATTTCAAAATCAATATTCATCTTATTTGGTGTTACTAGGAAATATATAACTAAATTCATCCTATTCTTCTACACTGCTTCATTCTATGGTTTAGAATCACCTTGAAATATGGGTGGATTATTCATCTTAATCTGAATGGAATGATCCAATCTCTTTGGTTCATCCCTTGTATTCCCTCTATCCATATCCTGAAAGGCATCGACTCTACTATGAAATAACTATCTGTTGACCTTGGGTTCAAGTGAAACCCCATTTTTAGTTGCTTTATTGTGTTGGTTTATACGACACCTATCGGGTTCCATTTTCTATAATAAGAAAACACTATAATTATCACTCTCGTGAAACTAAAGCCTTAGAAATTTCAATTTCTACCACATCACACATATCAAAATAACTAATTATAAAATTTAAAAATTTTACTCCTCAAAGAAATTTTTAAATTTCAACCATACATTTGAAAATAAAACTATCTTTTAATGACCAATATAAATCCTTTTCAAAATATCACATTAAATAAAATTCAATATTTTTCAAAAACCAACACATTTTCACCACATCAAAAATTATTTATCAAAATTATATATGCACTCTTAGTGGGATATCATTTCTATAATGTATGTCGTGATTTTATCTTTAGATAAATCCATGATAATGAGGTTGAAAATCATATAGGTCTCTCAAAACACTTTGTACATAACTCTCTAATAACAAGAGTTTCAATATAAATAGGTTAGCTAATCCTTTTTTATGCACTATGTTTCATGTTCCAACAATTGTAATCTTTTATACCATCCAACCTCTATAAAGACAAGGAAATTTCATGGATTTTATTCATAAATACTTTGGAATTTTACGAGTCCGTGACTTCTGACGGCACTTGATTCCGAGGCCCGGTGTGCCCAGAATCAATTTCTGATGTTTTTCTTAGGTACCTTCAGTAAATGAACGAGCGAGTTTTTCTAATTTTTGAAACGGTGCTTAGAATTGAAATCTGAGGGCACCGATGAACTCGCTGTGCCAATAATTACTTAAAGGGACCTTTACCACAGTTGCGTTTTAAGCGGGATGAGAATTAAATTTGGGGTATAATTAAAGATGTAAATAAAAATGTTTGTACAATTTTATTCTTTATCTAAGGAGGTTAATTCCTCCCATTAGAAGTTGTTGGTGGGGCCCACACCCAACAAACTTCCCATGTGTGTATAATTGAAAGGTGGGGCCCACACGAGCCCCAACCTCTCACCTCCCCATAAACTCCTTAACCCTATTTAAACCCCCCATTAAACTCCCAAGTTAATGTTGACAACTCTCCCATATTTATGAGACCTCTCAACTCCTCCTCTCTCCCTCGTTATCACTTTCCAACACAATAGTTTAATAAATTCAACCACATCAATTTATTAAATAATGTTGTTTGAATTTGAATTTTAAATTTTATGTGATAATAAAATAATAGGAGAAGCCTATTATTTTATTTTGGGGGATCTTTTGTAGTGCGAAGGAAATTTTGGAGAGATTTTTTTTGTGCTAAGGAAGATTGGGAGAGATTTGGTTGTGCTAAGGAAGATTGAGAGTGCTATTGATATTTTGGAAGAACACCGGCCTTCGACGAAGAACGACGTCTCCCTCAACGAAGAAGACCAATTCCATGATGAATGAAAACACACCTTCTATTCTCTTCTCCGTGACAAGTGAGGAGACGCCGCTTCCTCTTCGGACGCACTCCGTCGATGTCTACGAATCCTCACCTCACGATGATGTCTACCGCAATGCTAACGTTCGTCATCAATTGTTGAGGTTGGGGTTTATTATGGAAAGCGAATGTTTTCATACCCCATCCATTGTTGGGAATCGTTTTTTAGATATGGCCAATTGCTATCGCTTTACGTGGAGGGTGGGGGCTAAACGAACACGGCCAGAAGACCCTCCGTTGATCTTGTTTATAATTTTAGAATCGGCAATCGAATGCCGGGGAGCCACGACGTCGTCACACCATACCAGGAACACGGTGAAGAAATCCATCTCTATTGCGCTGACTATGCGAGAGGAACCACAACCCGTTTCGTGGGCCGCTTCGGCGAAGAACTGGCTGGCCCGTCGGCCAGCCAAGTAAAGGGGAGCCACGGCGTCGTGCTGGTAAACTGGCTAGCCCGTCAGCCGGCTAGGTGAAGCCTGACCGAGGCGCCAGGTGGGAGCCGCATGGAAGAATCCAGTGGCTGGCATAGACAGCTAGTTTTTAGAAGAGTGGTGCTTCTTGGCGCCGCCGGTTCAGATAGTCGTGGGGCCACGCCCCCTCAGAACCTCTTGGCCAGCTGAACGAGCCAGTCGGGCTGCGCGCAGCCGGGCCGGGCCGGGCCGGGCCAAGCTGTGCTGCGCCCCGCCGGGCTACACCGGGCCGGGCCGAGCCAGGCCGAGCCCCACAGGGCAGGGCCGCGCCACTTCGGGCAGAGCCGCACCCCCCCTTCAGGCTGGGCCGCACCCTTCTGGCCGAGATGCTTTTTTTCCTTCGGACCAGTCTGACACCCCTACTGGGTCAGACTCGTCAAACTTGGTTTACCCGACCAGTCAGCCCACTGGGCTAAACGGGTCGTTCCCGTTATTCACTTAAACAAGAATAACTTAAAGACCGCGCGTCCGATCGACACACCATCTACAAAATTGAAACTCTTTCGACCAGACGGTCCTTGTGCGTTACTCTAAGTGAGTTTTGGACAGATTTGGTAAATGTCTAGGTTTGGAATGAGCATATTTCTAACCGGGCCCCTGGAACAGAAAAGCCAATATCTCTCAGACTGGGCATCTGTTTGATGCGCTGTCTGTCGCGTTGGGTTCCGTTTGAAAAGATGGATCTTTGGGATACATCAACTCTGGACTTCATGACAGTTTATGTATTTCCCCCTTTTACTTGTGGATCGGATCATCCTAGAATTGAGTACGTTGTGTACGGGAACCCTAGAGCTAGCTGCGACTGCGGCGACGATGAGGACTCTACCTGGATCCTACGTGGGTTCGGCAGTGAGGAAAAATATACTTGGATCCTCCGTGGGTTCGACAGTGATGACGACTGTACATGGATCCTACATGCGTTCGGAAGTGATGGTTACTATAGTTGGATCCTACTTGGGTTCGGTAGCGACAACTTCTGTACTTGGATCCAACGTGGGTTTGGTAGAAGAGATGATTCAGAGGCTACGTATAATCACCTCTACCCCTCTTTGTGAGTAGTATACATGTGTGAGAGGAGTCTTGTCTTTCAATCACAATCATTGGAATGATTGACTACTTTTCTGTGTGGACTGGATTGTGCTTGGGCTTGGAAGTTAGAGTCAAACTGAGATTGATGACTTAGGAATATGTATGGGCATATACCTAAGTAGTGTTGGTTAATACTTTGTGTTTGTATCTTTCATTTTTGGTTATCCAATTTGGATTCTAGGAGACCTTCAGGGGTCTTGGGGTCCCTACTGAGTATCATTATACTCACCCCTACACGGGCATTGCCCGGACAACATTGTGTTGGTTGCAGATGACGGACAACACTGATCGTGGTCGAGGCTTGTGGAGCTGGATGGTTCCCGGAGTTGGACTACCTGGCGGGACGTACACAGAGTAGACGGATGGACCCGAGGTACTGAACAAACTATCCGTACCCACCCTTCAGGAGGGTTTCCAGAAGGAAACATTTGTTGTTGCTTCTTTACTTTACAACTGTTGTACTTTCTTTATCAGTTGTATTGTACTTTCAGTTTTGTTTGCATACTGGCCCATTTACTTTCCAGCACTTACTTTTGTACTAATTTTACTTAGTGTTTACTCTATCTTTCTTACTCTGTTGTGTTTCTTTATTTATATAAAGGCAATGCCTCCACTTTTATTGGGATTTATGACATTGGTGCTAGTCCCTAGCCCCTGGCCTATGGAAGGCAGGTTTGGGGTAGTCACAACACAGGACCTGAGGTTAGGTTGTGAAAAATTGGTATCAGTGGAGTCGGTTCTACCGTAGAACTTAGGAATCAATAATTTCTTCTTTGTGAAGGAATAATGTTAAGAATATTGAGTGTGGTTTTCAGTACATGGAGTCCAGTGATGGTGTGGCGGCCGACTTATCCATACACCAGGACCATGACTTTTGATTTCCGACTCAGTGCTCGAAAACACAGATTGGATGTGTGTTTCAAAATTGTTGTTTGTGATTACATTGTGTCAGCTCACTAGGTATATTTTACTAACCATGGAACACCTATTTCTTCTCAGGATGTCCCCACAAAGGTAGCCAACTAGGTTTCCTAGTTACATGCGGGATAACAGTCCACTGAGTGATGAGGCCTCAGGGCAGGGCCCCATTACAACGGAGGCACCAGTTGTACAACTACCCACTGGGCCACCAATACCACCACCTCCAGCAGCGGAGAGTGCTCGCTGCCTGAGTGCGTTGCACGAGTTTCAGCGACCGAGGCCGCCCAGGTTCCGTGGAGAGACATATCAGCATGCATCCGAGGATTGGATGGAGGCTAACATCAGAGTCTTCAGATTGTTAGAGACACTATCAGACCTTATGGTGATCCTTTCCCTGAGTCTCCTTCACACAACAGTAGGTATATGGTGGAGCATGATGCTCCAGGTGCACGACAAAGCATACCTACTTTTTACGGACTTCAAGAGCCTCTTCTGCTCGGAGTTTGTTCCAGTCACCCTCCATGCGGTGCACATCTAGGATTCATGACATTGGTCTAGTACTCGGCGAGATTTTCCAACCTCTCGTGCTACTTAACCCTTCGTGCAGTTCTTATAGACACAGGAGCAAGCCATTCATTCATTTCAGCATCCCTTGTTCGGATCTCAGAGATTCTGATGAAGCCGTTGGCTCGATCCTTACAACTAGAGACTCCTACGGGAGAATACTCGACGATTACGCACTGGTGCCGGCAATGTGAGCTTAGTCTAGGAGGTGGGAGAATCAGCTGGGATCTTCTTGTAGCGGCGTCGAGGCCTTAAAACGTAATCTTAGGCATGGATTGGTTATCTACAGTCCATAATCAGATCGACTGTATTAGGGACAAAGTGCGGTGTGTCCACACAGATGGGAGGAGGTTCACCTTCATTGGTGAGAAGGGAGCCTTTGCAGCGCATGTTGGACTTATACAGAGTAGAGGGAAGCTGATCACACATCAATTAGCTAGTCTCATCCTCGGAGTAGTTGATGTGCGGAGTTCGAGTTTTCCTATTGTGGTGGATCATTATGCGGGCGTTTTTTCGGAAGACCTTCCAGGACTACCTCCTCACAGAGAGGTAGACTTTTACATTGACCTATACCCGAGACAACACCGATATCTACTCAAGCATATCAGATGGATCGTGCCGAGCATTGTGAGCTGTGTGTACTGCTAGATGATTTACAGGGATGCAGATTCATCCGACCCAGTGTTTCACCCTGGGCTTCTCCGATTTTATTCGTCAAGAAGGCTGATGGGAGCTTATGACTATGTTTAGACTATTGTCACATGAATCAGGTGATCGTAAAGAACAAGTACAAACTCATGAGGAGTGATGAACTCTATGATCAGCTCAAGGGAGCATTATGATTCTCTAAGATAGGCCTCGGGTCAGGATATCATCAGCTCAGAGTTCGAGATGAGGATGTGTAGAAGACGGCCTTCTGGTGTCGGTATGGCCACTGGAAGTTCTTGGTTATTCCCTTCGGCATAACCAACGAACCAGCAATGTTCATGAGTCTCATGAACAGGATATTCTAGCCTTAAGTCAATCATTATGTCATAGTCTTCATCGACGACATAATGATTTACTCGACTACTAAGGAGGAGCATGCCTACCACTTACGAGTTGTACTAGACACACATCGAGAGCACCATATTAATGGATATCTCTTGAAGTGCCAGTTTTGGATTAGAGAGGTTCACTTCTTGGGGCACGTCATCTTGGAGGTGGGAGTTGCTATGGATCCTGCGAAGATCGAGGCAAAACATGCTTGGGAGCCAACCAAGATCATGACGGAGGTACATAGATTCCTAGGTCTGGCTGGGTACTATCAGAGATTTGTGCCAGACTTCTCCACAGTTACAGCACCGCATTCAGCATTGACAAAGAAGGGGAAAGCCTTCGTGTGGTCATATAGATGTCAGTAGAGCTTTTATGAGATGAGACAGAGATTGACTAGTGTGCCCATCTTGAGGCTACCAGAGGAGGGTGGAGGGTACGCAGTTTACTGTGATGCATTAGGGACCGGACTCGGGTGTGTCCTGATGTAGGAGGAGGCAGTGATCACCTATGGTTCACGCCAGTTGAGGAAACATGAGTAGAACTACTCTACCCATGACCTAGATTTAGTAGCAGTGCTCTTCGCCTTGAAGATGTGGCGACACTATCTGATGGGCGAGCACTTTATAGACTACTATGAACACCAGAGTCTCAGGTATATCTTCTCTCAGAAGGACCTGAACCTGTTATAGCGGCGATGACTCGAGTTCCTCCTAGACTATGACTTTGATATAGTCTATACTCCTAGAAAGGGGAATGTTGTGGCTGATGCTCTCAGCAGGAGATCAGGCATTCAACTACTTGGAGAGGAAACAGAGCAGTTGGCCGCTTTGTAGATATCCTATGTGGATATAGATGGGGAAACCTTTCTACACTCTCTCACAGTCCCTCCTCCACTACTTCTGCAGGTCAGGGAGGCATAACGTGGGGACATTGATTGTGAGACGCGACGTGCTCAAATTTCCATAGGGTATGCACCTGATGTAATTTTCTGAAGGAGAAGAGCACGTCATCCTCTTTAGGGGACGTACCACAGTACCAGTTTCACTGCAGGAGAAAGTGATGAGGGAGTTTCACACTTCCCCTCTAGCGGTACAACCTGGAGTGGTGAAGATGTATCAGGACCTCAGACGACAACACTGGTGGCCGGGAATGAAGAAGGCTGTAGTTGAGTACTTCTCATGATGCCCAACTTGCCAGCAAGTGAAGGTGGAGCACCATGTACCAATAGGCTTGGTACAAACCTTAGAGGTTCCATAGTAGAAGTGGGATGGGATATCCATGGATTTCGTGATGGGGTTTCGACGTACATCCAGAGGACATGACTCCATCTATGTGATTGTAGACCGACTCACCATGTCGGTCCACATCCAACTGATTAGAGAGTAGGACTCAGTGGAGAGTTTGGGATGACTCTATGTTTAGGATATCGTATGGCTTCATGGTGTTCCATCGTCTATAATCTCCGATCGAGATGCCCGCTTTACTTCCTAACTTTGGAAGGGGTTGCAGGAGGCTTTTGGGATTCAGCTACTCTTGAGCACTGCATTTCATCCTTATATGGATGGCTAGACAGAGAGGACCATTCAGACACTCGAGGACATGCTCCGTGCATTTGTCCTTGACTTTGGTCACAACTTGGAAAATCACCTACCCTTGGTGGAGTTTGCATAAAACAAGAGCTACCACTCCACCATCGGGATGGCACCATACGAGGCACTGTACGACCGACCTTGTAGATCACCTATGTGCTAGACTAACCCTGGGGAGTCATCACTCATAGAACCATAGATGGTTCAGGCTATAATGGAGAAGGTGCAGACCATCTAGGAGCGGATGAGGACTGCACAGAGCAGATAGAAGTCCTATGCTGATTGGAGGCAGAGACCATTGGAGGTCAAGGATGAAGACCACATTTTCTTATGGGTCTCACCTCGACCTGGATTACAGAGATTTTTCCAGGGTTTCAAGTTATCTCCAGGCTTTATTTGACCATTCTATGTCCTTATTAGGGTAGGTGAGGTGGCTTACCACCTGGCCCTTCCACCTCAGTTGCACTGGGTGCACGATGTCTTCCACGTATCTCAGCCGAGGAGATATGTGCAAGACCCGACACACATAATTGATCATGGAGAGATTGACATCGATGATGGGGTGAAATTTGTAGAGGTCCTGGTGGAGATCGAGGATCGACATGAGCGGGTCCTACGTGGATGGTCGATTACTCTTGTGTGCATTTGTTGGCAGCACAAGAACCTCCAGGAGAGAACATGGTAGCGGGAGGCTCAAATGCATTATTAGTACCCTCATTTGTTCCCCTAGTTTATGCTGTCTCTTTATGAGGACTTAAATCCTTGAGGTGGGAGTAATTTAAAGACCCAGAAATTTCAAGGAATTTTTTTCTTAAATACATTGGTATTTAATGAGTCCGTGTCTTCTGACATCACTTTATTACGAGGTCCTATGTGCCCGGAATCAATTTCTAATGTTTAGCTCGGGTATGTTCAGTAAATGAACGAGCAAGTTTTTCTATATTTTGAACCGGTGCTCAGAATCAAAATCTGAGGGCACTGATGAACTCACAACACTGGTAATTTCTTAAGGGGACGTTTACCACAGTTGCATTTTAAGCAGGTTGAGAATTATTTTTGGGGTTCAATTAAAGAAGTAAATAAAATTGTTTGTACAATTATATTCTATATTTAAGGAGGTTAATTACTCCCATGGGATGTTGTTGGTGGGTCCCACACCCAGCCAACTTCCCATGTGTGGATAATTGAAAGGTGGGTCCCACATGAGCCCCAACCTCTCATCTCCCCCCTAAACTTCTTAACCCTCTTTAAACCTCCTCCATTAAACTCTCATGTTAATGTTGACAACTCTCACATATTTATGAGACCTCCAACCTCCTCCTCTCTCCCTATTCAACTCTTGCTAGCACATTATTTTAACAAATTCAACCACATCAATTAATTAAATGAAGTGGTTTGAATTTGAATTTTAAGCTGCATGTGATAATAAAATAATAGGAGAATCCTATTATTTTATTTTGGGGGAGCTTTCATTGTGCTAAGGAAGTTTGGGAGATCTTTTGTTGTGCTAAGGATGATTGGGAGAGCTTTTGTTGTGATATGGACGATTGGGAGAGCACTTGATATTTTGGAAGAACACCAACCTCCGACAAAGAACAAAGTCTCCATTGACGAAGAACGACAACGCACCTTCCATTATCTTCTCCACGACAAGTGATGATACGCCACTTCCTCATCCGATGCACTCTGTCAACATCTAGAAATCCTCATCTCGCGATGCCGTCTACCGTGACGCTGATGTTCGTCATCAATTGTGGAGGTAGGTGTTTATTCTTGAAAGAGAATTTTTTCGTACCCCGTTCATCATTGGGAATCGTTGTTTAAATACAACCAATTGCTATCACTTTACACGAAGGGTGAAGGACAAGAGAAAAGGGCTTTAAGACCCTCCGTTGATCTTGTTTATAATTTTAGAATCAGAAACCGAATTCAGAGGAGGCATGATGCCATCACACCATGCTGGGAATGTGGGGAAGAAATCAGGCACTGTCACGGTGGCTGTGTGTGAGGAACCATGACCCGTCTCGCGGAAGAACCAGTCGATCCATCAGTCGTCCATGTGAAGGGGAGCCGCAGCGCTAGGAGGGCACCGCACTAGAAAACTGGCCGACCCGTCAGCCATTTGGGTGGAGTCGAACTGCGGTGCTAGGAGTGCGCCGCGCTGAAGAATCCCACGGCCCGCCGTGCGGGCCGCATGTGCTAGATGTCCGGCCTGCCTAGACGGCTGGTTTGGGAAGGGAGGCACTGCTTGGAACAACTTGTTCAAAGAGTCGGGGGGCCCGCACCCCCTCGGAATGGCTCAGCCAGCCGGTCGATCCAGCCGGGCCAGGCCGAACCAGGACGGGTCGGGCCCGTCCAGGCCCAGTCGGGCCGGGCCGCGCCACTTGGGGCCGAGACATGCCCCGCTAGGATAGGTCGTGACCTTCGGGCCGAGCTACATTTTTTTTCGGACTAGTCGAACACCCCTTCTAGGTCGGACCCTTCTAACTGGGTTAACCCGCCCCGTCGGCCCAGTAGGATAAATGGGTTGGGCCCATTATTCACTTCAACCTGAATAACTTAAAAGTCTCATGACTGATTGATGCACCGTATATGGAACTGTAACTATTTTGACAAGAAGGTCCTTTTGTGTTACTCTAAGTGAGTTTTGGATAGCTTTGGTAAAATTCTGGGTTTGGAATGAGCATATTTCCAATCGGGTCCCTGGAACGGAAAAGCCAATATCTCAGCGACCGGGCGTCTGTTTGACGCGCCGTATGTCACATTGGGTTCCATTTGACGAGAATGAACATCAGGATACATAAACTCTGGACATCGTGAAAATTTTTGTATCTCCCCCTTGTACTCATGGAGCAGATCCTCCCAGAATCGAGTATGCTCTTTGTGGGAACCCTAGAGTTGGCTGTGACTGCGATGACAATACCGACTGTACATGGATCCTTCATGGGTTTGGCAGCGATGAAGACTTTAATTGGATCCTTCATGGGTTCGACATTGATGGTTACTGTACTTGGATCCTACATGGGTTCGGCAGCGACGACTTCTGTACTTGGATCCTACGTGGGTTTGGCAGCAACGACTTCTGTACTTGGATCCTACATGGGTTCTGCAGAGGAGATGATTCGGAGGCTACATATAATCATCTTCAGACCTCTTCGTGATTAGTATACCTGTGTGAGCTGAGTCTGGAATTTCAATCATTATCATTGGTATGATTGACTACTTTCATGTGTGGACTGGATTGTGCACGGGCCTGGAAGATGGAGCCGAACTGAGATCGATGACTTAGGTATATGTATGGGGATATACCTAAGTAGAGTTGGTTGATACTTCGTGTTTGTATGTTTCCTTTGTGGATATCCTTTGTGGATTCTGGGAGACCTTCGGGGGTCTCGGGGTCCCTACTAAGTATCTTTATACTCACCCCTGCACGAGCAATACCTGCACTAATTTGTGTTGGTTGCAAACAACTGGCAGCAATGTTCATGGTCGAGACATGTGGAGCTGGACGGTACCCGGAGGTGGACTACCTGGTGGGAAGTACACAGAGCAGATGGACGGACCAAAGGTACTGACGATACTATCTATAACCACCCATCAGGTGGGATTCCCGGAGGATTTGGGTTTGTATACTGGCCCATTTACATTCCAGCAATTACTTTTGTAATAATTTTACATAGTGTTTACTCAATATTTCCTACTATGTTGTGTTTTTTTACTTATATAAAGGCAATTCCTTCCATATTATTGGGATTTATGCCTTTGGTACTAGTCGCCAGCCCCTGGCCCATGGAAGGAGGACTTGGGGTAGTCACGGCACAGGCCCCGAGGACGGGTTGTGACAACCTCAAGAACTAATCAAAAATTATTTTCAACTCCAAGAATGACACAACTGATTCTTAAGGATTGAAAAAATGGATACCACATGTAATATCCCACCCATTTTTATTTTCTTGATAAGAGGTGAAATTTTTACCTGGCTTGAGGTGACATCCCCAAGACACCAATGAAAAGATATAAATGATAAGGAATTCTTAAATTGTTGGGTGATGATTTTCAATTTTAAATTTAAAATAACCATACCAAGAATATCGAAACTAAACAACCACTATATAATACATGGGAAAAATGTGATACATATCTATATAAAAAACTCATAATAATTCCAAACAATACCAGTGTTCTAAAGAATAATACTACCAACATCAAAATACAAAATAGAAGACAAAATGAAAATGCTTCAGGACTCTAAAGAAATAACTATACAGCTCACAATATTCTCAATTCTATAACTCCACTAACCATATTCAAAGTGTCATGACACCTAAGTAATGAAATGAGAAACTTTTCTTTGAACTATATCCTGATAAACAATTTTTTCTTGTTCACCTATGTTTTGATGTAGGGGATGAGTAATGAAACTCAATATGTTTTCCCTAAATGAATTCCCTACTCATGACAATAGGTTAATACATGTTTTCAAATTTTTATAAAACAATTTATATAAAACACATAATTTTTTTTAGTATTTTATATCGAATATTATAATTTTCGAAACAAGAATTTTCCATGTAAAACCACCTAAAAATTCTATCAAGCAATTTAAGAAATCCACTTGGGATTACCCATTCCAACACACACATCCACACATGCATGCCCAGGTGACAGTTCAAAACTATTTATTGGTCTCTCATTAATCTACCAATTCATCCCAAGGTGACCATATACTAGTTTTACAATACCAAACACCCCTTCTATTGGGTCACATTAATGAAAATGTACTCACACTAACCATTTATTCTAAAATAATTCCAAACTAATTATTCCAAGTAAATTTATTAAATAATATTTTTATTAAAACCCTCTAAAAAACTTTTTTCCATGAATCAAACAAAAAAACCTTTTTAAATTCATCATTTTAAAAAAAATCTACAAATCAGTTTGCACATATATTCAAAATTTCACAAACAATCAATAAATAGGGATTATAACAAGATTTGTAGAAACATTTCACAATAAATTCCTAAAAATTAAAACAACATGAAACCAATCCATAATTTTCAAATAATAGGAGTTCATAATAAATCCTCTTACCTTGGAAATAATAGAGGAAATAAATAACGCCATGAATTTTTCAACAAAACCAGGTTGAAACTCTAAAAAACCACATGAGATATCATTAACAATCACCCAAAAAACCAAATATCATCATTATTAGCCTAAAATTTCATAGTTATATCCCTAGAGGATTATATCTATGAGTCTAATATATGGAAGAAGATGATATTCATGAAAAAATATTGATTATAAAGACATTCAAAGGAATCTGGACATTAAAAAACCATGAAAGGACAAATAATTGCTTCTAGATCAATGATAAGGGTCTCCACATCCATTGGGAAGAGATAAAAATGTGTCATAGTCTACATAGGGGAAGGGGGGCTTAAAAAGAAATTTGAATTAGACATACTATTTTTATATTTAATGTTTTCCCCTGAATGATTAGCATGGACGATTAGGAAAATTGTGCACTAACTGTGAACTACACACTACCTCAAGAAGCACCTTTAATGACGACATCAAACTATTAGAAAAATGTAAACCAACAATGAAGAGTCCATCTAACCCAATTTACATGGTTACACCTTGGAGTCCACATGATTTGGTAAAAACATGGACATAAAAGTGCTCCTACGCAGTAGCCTCTGTCTCATTTTCTTGGTTTTCTAGTGGTGTTGCATAGTTTCTACTAACCATTATAAAAACAGTAGCCTCTATAAAAGACAAAAAAACATTACAAAATCCATCAAACTTTACCAAACCTCACCCAAACACTATAAATAAATAAAATACACAATGAAGAGGTTAGTTACTTTAATATAAGGTTGATATCCTCCACACAATTTTCCTCTTCCTCCATATAATGCTGAAAACAATTATTTCCTTAAATGTGTTTAGGATGTTTTTCAACCATTTCCCCCTTCTTCCCATGTTTCATTGTAAATCTAACAACGTTCCACCAATACCAGCACTAGAAATATTTGTTTTCCATGAATGTCTTTCTCTTTCATATACACAATCTATACTGGAATATGAATTAACAAAGAATCTAAATCATTATCAATGTGATTCAATCAAATCACATAGTCAAGATTAGATATATAATACTTCAAATGAGATGCATGAAACATGTTATGCAATAAATAGACTCATGGTGGAAATTCCAACTAATATTCCTCCTCACCAACCCATTACATATTTCAAAAGGTACAATATATCAAGGAGATAAATTTATCCTCTTCCCAAAATGATGATGACCAAGACTTATAGATATTATAAAGAATATATGATCACTCTTTTCAAACAAAAATGAACATTAGAGATGATATGAAATTTATTTTTGACATATTAGATCTTTCTCCATCATTTTATTGATCAACCAAATCTTCTCTATTGTCTATTGCACAAGGATTTTTCCAACTAGGGATGTATCACATGTTTCCACCCAAAAAATTTATAAAGAAAATGAAACCCATAAAATGATTCAAAATGATCCATCTATATCAAGGAATGATAACAATTATTATATGAAAAATCTACTCATAGTATATGCTCTTCCCACGATCCACCAAAATCCATCACATAAGCTCAAAGCATGCCTTCCATAATTTGAATCATCCTTTAATCTTGTACATCCATATGAGGATGCAATTACACACTCATAATCAAATGATACCCAATTACATGATATATTTATTTCCAAGAATAAGATTTAAACCTTTAATATCTATCTGATACTATCGAGAATGATACACCATTCCTCTTTACCAATTCTCATATATAGATTTTATACATGTCCTCTACTATATGAGATTCATGAATAGGTATAAAATAATCAAAATTTGGGAGTTGATCCACTATGACACATTTGGTATCATGTATCCATACCATTATGGGGAGACTGACCAGATAATCCAATTTTATTTTCTATATTTTCAAAACTAGAATAGGTAAAGATTACATCATACCTACTGGTTGCAGAGGCTATCCCTTAACATGATAAAAATTGAGGTCTCTAAGAAAAAACTTCCACCTTTCTTTTTATAACCACCAACCAAAATGTTTCTTCTCACACATAATACATATTTTGTAATACATGACATACATCCCATATCAGATCTTGGAATGCATAGAGATGTTTTTTTATAGAAAATCAAATGGTATGACCATCCGATATCTAAACCACAAAAAAAATCCTACATCACCCAATGGTATCACAACAATTGAGTGTTGAACACAAAGTCACACATTTATAATCAGAAGTATGTTCCTCTTTAACTGTCTCCACTAACTCATGAACCAAAAAAACTAGGAATAAATGCACTTCACTATGTATCTCTTTACAATACAAGTGCAGTTCATCAATTACTGACATTAGATTCCACTATTATAAATCATATTTTATAAATGAGCAAATTGATTTCTTCTTAATTAATCCACCATTAAATGGCCTTTAATTAGTGTATATATCAATTAAAAGTGAAATATTTATAGATATCACATCTATCCTTTTGACTAATGTTCCAATTGCTTTGTGAGAAAATGTTTTTTATCTCTTATCTTCCATAAACTATAAATTTATCACCAATGATGTATCGAAACGATGTTTTTAAATAATGGAAAATGATATCTAACTCTAAATCACGTGTTTGTAGTTCTCCTCAAGAAACCATAAACATTTTGAGCCATATGAAACAAAATGATATCCTTGAATGAGAATACATCCCAACCCAGATACTGATGCATCAAAATACACAATGTACCCTTACCCCGATTCTGGAAATATAAAGATCAATTCTGATGTAAAAAGATCATTAATATCCTGAATATTCTTATAAAATCCCTCATTACATTGGAATGGGTCATTTTTCATTCAAAATAAAATCATAGGTGAATCTAGTCATGAAAAATCAATAAAAATCAATGGTAATAACCAACAAGAGAAAGGAAATTGCGTATCTCAATGAAATTATTTGCTAGTTTCAAAGTGATAATAGATTCTATATTTTTGGTGTCTAGAGAGACAAATATTTTATATATTTGGTGCCCATGTAAATTTACCACTGGTATAATAAACTAAAACCTTTATAATTTTCCATACAGATGAACATCCCACATGATTTCCAACACTGTCTCTAATTGTTGCCCATTATTATACCTCTTACATAAATACTCCATCATTCCATCGAAAAGAACTACCCCAATGAAACAAGATATTATTTAAATATCTTAATAATAAATTCTATAACAACTATTGAGGTATCCTTTAGACCAAAAGTCAAAACCACATACCCTTGATGGCCGTATCTTGTACTGAGAGATGTTTTCGGAATATCTTCCTTCTGAAACCGCAATTGGTGATATCCTGACGACATGAAAATTTTACAGAATCAATGGGATCCCCTCAATTGATTGAATAGATCATAAATTCATCAAAGTGAATACCAATTCATTATCCTAACATGGTTATGATTTTGATAATTGAAATAAATTTAAAGAGCTCTATCCTGATTTTTGAAAAAAAACAAGACCTCTTCCCATATATATGTGCTACATTGAATGAAATATTTTCTTTCTATATCATCAAACTGATCCTTCAATTTTTATACTTTTTTGGTTCCATCTGGTAAGATGGAAGAGAAATAAGATTGTTCCATAAGAGGAAATCAATCATAAACTCTAATTTACTTTTGGGTGGAAACAAAAATAATTTTATTCTCAAAAAACATCAGGGAACTAATCAACAACTTCTAGATAACCACTATTCTCAATATCATACACTAATTCAAGGTTCTACACTATCAAATATTTAGAGACATTTCGAACTTCTAGTTCCAAAAATACTAATGAACTTTCCTTTTATATTCCTTTCTCACGTAAATAGATGCACAACACTCTTAACATTTATAAAACGGTCTGTTCAGGAATAAATATTTACATGAGAATTAAAAAATATGAAAAAATATATACATAGGATAATTTAATATACATCCCTATAGAGAAATGAGAGATCTCAGATCAACTCAAACCGATGAACTGTTATAAAACATGATTTTTATACAATGGATTTAAATTCTATTTAGCCAATAAGAGTTCATGTTTCAAAGTTGATGGAATCGTCTCAACATGAAAACCAAAAATAAATAGAAAAAAATGTAATAAATTAGGGGGATTCACATGTATAAAACAATTATTTTATAAGGTTATAATTAAAAATAATTATATTTATAATTTTCAATGGTCTAAATAGATCATCAATTTTAACCTACTCATCTCAAGAGAACTGCTTACTCACTGCACTATTTTCTTTATATACCTATTGAGATTACACTACCAGGGGAGTCAAGGTATTCCTAGAATCACCATGGATATCATTGGTATACTATTGAGAATTATTTTTTTGTAATCATTCATTCAATTTATATGATGAATCTGACACATGATATGTTTCTTAAACAGTTGACCATGGAGCCTAGTAATAATATTGGTGAAGATAGCCCATCTGGATACAATTGCGGAAGACTTTTTGTGCTGTTGTATGATCTCTCCTAAAACCATTTTTGAAAAATTAAATCCTTATTTTAAAAATTATACCATATTCAAAATACCAGTATCATGCCTTTTCAAAATATCACATTTAAAAAACGATTCAATGTTTCAAAAAAATCGACATGTTGTCACCACGTCATAAATCATTACTCAAAATGAAATATTCACTCAATGTTAGAGTTCTTTTCTATTATGCATTTCATGATCTTATCAATGCCTAAACCTAAAAAAATTTCGTAATAACTCTTATATGTGTCTCAAGATATTTTTTACCCATCCTTTTGGAAACAAGAGATTAATTATTAATTGGTTAGATAACACTTTTTACTCTCTACATTTTAGCTTCTGATAAATTTCCTCCTTTAAACCATGAAAACTCTTGGACTAACCCAGAATGATTTTTAAATCCAAGACTAACACAAAATAAGATAAAGGATTGAACAACCACATGAAACTATAAATATCCTTCCCATCATCATTGTCTTGAGAAGAGGAAGAACTACTACTTAGCCCTAGGTGACAACCCAAAGAAACTAAAAGATGGAAATAAATTCCAAGGGCTATCTAAATAGTTGGGGGATGATTGGATATTTTTTATTTAAAATAACTATATTGTAAATAAAAAAATAAAAAAACGACTATATTATGAATGAGAATAATGTGATATAAATCAATGTAATACCAACTAATACCAATACCAAACTATAACGGATTAAAAAATTGGAAGACTGCAAACATGAAATTACAAAGTAGTATAGAAAAAAAACAATGCTTAAAAATTCCATAGAAATAATTCCACATCACCCAATTTGATCCAAGATCCAACTGCACTCACCATAGTAAAATTATCATGATGAATCACCAAATAAATGATATATTTTTCCATTACCTATGTCTACAAAGACAAAATATGAGAATGTAATATAGTTCCCATGTAGGGGCTGAGTAATGAAACAAAATATATTTTCCCCAAATTACATTCTCTACACACTCCTCTATGATATAACCTATAAAAAGATTTATATAAAACATTATAAATATAACAATTTAATGAAAATTTAATAGTTTATATCACATCAAATAATTTCCTCAAAAAAAATTCCATGGAAAACAACTAAATTTTTCCCTAACACCATTTCACAAATACATTTAGAATAACACATTCCAATCCACCCATCAACACATGCATGAAATGTTGATAGTTCCATACACATGAGTCTTCTCTCATCAATTTACCAGGTCATCACAAGGTAATCATATACTAGTACCCCAATAGCATATGACCCTTCCACGGGTTCACTTTAAATAAAATAAACACACTATAAACAATTATAACAAAAAATGGAAAATAAAATTTTAAAAACCATTTTAGTAAAATAAATAATTTATTAATAAACATTCCACAAAACGTTTTTCCATGAATTAAACAAAACAAATATCTTAAAATAATTCCAGAAATCAATTTCAAAATAATTAAAAATTTCCCAAACCATCACTAATGAAAGAGTTTTCTATTTTATTTCACTAAAATTTTAAAATAAATTCATATAATTTCAAAAAAATTAAAACTATGACTTTATCTTAAAATATTAATTTTATAGAGTTAATCCACCTTCCTCAAAAACTATGGTTTAATTGAATAAAAACACAAAATATTTCACAAAAACCTTCTTGAAACCCCAATAAACCACATTAGATCATTCTTCTTAACGTCAACATATCCAAATATCATAACTACTGGAATCATCTAACATAGATCTATCCAAAATAGATTGGATCTATGAATCCATGTGAGGGAATAAGATGAGATCCATGAGAAACTATTAAGAGGTAAGACTTACTAATGAATATAGGATTAAATTCTCTAAGAAACACAAATTGATTTATTCAGGATCAAGGGGAAGGGTGTGAATTTCCATTTGGGGGAGAAAAATTATTTTAAGGTCAATTTAGTGGAAATAGTGGTTTAGAGGGAAATCTGAATTAGAATAAAAAATTTCCAATCTATTTTTTTGGTGTTGTTCATAGTTAGATCGCATGGTTAATGAAATCGTGCGCTATCCATGCTCATGCGTCAACATAAATAGGAACCAAACATAGTTGTATCCCATTGTTAGACAAACTATTAACAAAGAATTATGAATCCCTCTGTCCCACATCACATATTTCCATCTGGGTGGTTGTACGGTTTGAAAAAACCTTGGACCAGCCCTATAGCTTCTCCTCCACTAACATGGTTTTCTGATGTCATTTCATGGTTTTTACTAAACTTGATCAGACCTTTCACCAACATAAATGCCCCCAAATACATTTGTAAAGTCCTTAGAACCTTCCCAAACATAACCAAATACACATTACATACCATAAAATAAATAAAAAAATTGTTACTTACTTGATATTGGGGGTGCAAAATTTCTATCCTCTCTAATTTGAAAAAAAATATTTATAATTTTTCATCTAACTAACCTTGTAATAAAATTTCACAATTTTACAAGTAATGGTATTGAACATTTCAATATAGAAACTAGATTATTAAATAACCATCATAACACCAAATTTATCATATTTAAAAATAAATGTTATCACATGTATATAAATAAATGAATGTCTTTAAGAAAAAATATCACATTTTGAAATTTGACATGTGTTTCACGAGGTATTTCTATGATGATAAAATGAAAATGTCTATTTTCACGACATTAAATTTATTTATAGACATATAATGTTTATAAATTAACTTTTAGAGGGAATATACAATCATAATATTATGAAAATATAATTTTCTATAATCTATCATTTTCTGTGAGGATGATTTATCAACTATGCCTATAAATATGCATCCCTCACTATGTATCATTTATCTACTTTCACAGTTTCCAAAAATTATGAACTTAACATTGTATATGTATTATAAAATAATCTAGTTGTAAAAAAAATAAAATTAATATAAAATATAAATAATTTTCCTCCAAAAACTACATTTTAGTTTTAATATCTTAAGAAACTTAATTAGGGTATATTTCCCCCTTTAGGCTAATATAAACATGACATTTTCCACCTTATATTAAATTCCCACTTCCCAAGATAATTAGATATCAAAAGAGATAGAATGGTTACATGTCCTTTCATATAATACAAAAAATATTTACTCATATAAAAATTTCATACTAGAACCCTACATGTTCTCTAATAAATATCAATTAGCCAATGATCACTATTTATTTACGGTTACCTAATCATATTAAATTTGGTACTCCAATATAACATTCCATTAATCATTCACCCAACAACAAAAAATAGTCCCCTAATTCTTGTATACATTAACTTTATAATATTATATTACTAATAAATAAATTATTTCCTTAAAATAATTAAAAATACATTTTCATGATACCGTCTAGATAGTGAAAATAAATATTGACATAAGCATACCAATTGTCAAATACCACACAATAGTGCCACTATACCAAAAAAATAAAAAAAGAAACCCACATATTATTATGAATATTTAAATAAAATATATTTTATATTAGTAATATTTAATTTTACAACCTATTTACTGTTATAATAGAAAACATTCATTATTTTTGTTCATCATAAACATATAAAGTAATGTTTAAATTAAAAAGGAAATATTTTTAACTAAACAGTTCTCTTATTAGATTTTATTTAAAAGATTAATTTTTAAATTTTGGAACATAAATTATTAATAAAAAATAAATTTCATTTTTTAAATAAATATAAAAATAGTTACACTGGGTTTAATTTTTATATTTTTCATAAAATATTGATCTTGTAGTGAATAGTATAAAATACATGTTTTTTGTAAAAAATAATTTCTCTTCTAAAAATTACATAATTTAAAAGTATAAATATGTTGGGAATATAATTTCTTGTAACTGAAGTAATATTTTTATATATTTAATCTATTTAATATCATTTTAGTAAACATTATAATGGATTTTCGTATAAGTTTATTTTTATATTTATAAAAGTTTTTTTTCAAAAAACTATTTTAAAATGAATAATGTTCATTCACTTTAAATAATTAAAATAATACCTAATGAGGAATAATTTAAATTTAAATTACATATTTTATATCAATATATTAAAATATATATCTACACAATGATTGTTATTAATCATAGAGTTAATATAAAATCACTTTTTTCATGAAAAATACACTTCTAGAAAACCTTCTTTTTCATCGCACTATCAGGTTTTGATTAAATATAATTTTTCAAATTATATGAACATTATTTATTAAAATGTATTAAATACATTGAATTGGAATAATTTATATTTTTAGTTATTTCATATTAATTTTCTTCTCAAATGGAATAGAGAAAATAAAAAATTACTTACCACGGTTATGTTAAAAATGGGTTTAATGGGGCTTAAACTAAAATGTTATTTGTTATAATGACGTTAAAACGTTTATAACATATATTTAATCAACATATTTAATCCTTATATTGTATAAGACTGTAGTTTACCTCATTTTTTACCATTTTCTTGAGAAAAAACATCAGTGTTCTTTTTTTATTTTAAAAAATTACTATTGTTCTACTCACATCACTTATAAAAGGTCATCCACTCTCCTCTCATCTTCACATCTTAATATCATTTTATTATGAAAAATAACTACACTAATAAAATCCCAAAATCCATACCATAATCATATAATAAATTTCTACTAGAAATATATTCTAGGAATACACAGCTATAATCCTAAAGTGGTGGACTATGAAGAGATAAAAATTCTAATGACACATTTTTTGTTTTAATTATTTTTCAACCACGTAAAAATATTATTAATTTATTATTATATAATGAAACATGTATAATAATTATAATTATATTCTATTATCTAAATTGAATTACAAATATCAATATCATCTACCCTCAATTTGAAAATGACAATGTCAATCGTGTGTATGGACGTCTACCACCTCACGAATCAATGTGACACATTTTCTATCAACACCTCTCACGATTGGGTATGATGATGGATATAAAGTATATATATATATATATTATATTCTATTAAATAATTATATATATGTATTCATTATATTATATATACTATTTTTAACTTTCTATTATGTGGGGGATATGATAACATCGCTTATGTGTACGGTGGATTTATGACTCGTGAAGTGATGTGATTTATTTTTCATTAATACTTAAATGGATGGTAATTTGTATAAATTTAATGAATATATATGATATAAATTCTATAATTATAGTAATCACAAAAAATTTATCCTTTTTATTATAAAATGCATTATATTATTTCTTATCTTTTCAATCACTGAAAAATTATAACGACATTCATTTAGGTAAGGAATACCAAATTCATAATGTGATGTGCCTCTTTTATCATCCCTATTCCACATGGATAATATACATTAGTATATTTAAATAAATAAAATATTATATTTGACATAATTATCATTTTTAAGGATAATATATTACTAAATACATTTCCACAATGATAGTTGAAAAATGGAAATGATACTCATATATACGTATGACCTACCATCCCAATCATCGCAACATACATCGTTTATAAAAATTATATTTCATGTCTATTATTAAAATTATCATTGATTTATAACTATGATAATTACATAATTATTATTATCTTCTATATGTTTAAATAATTTCCTCTTTGACCATTTTCAACTAACAAAATTCATTTTTGACACATAAGATGAATGTCATCGAAAGATACAAGAAAATATTAGTTTCTTTTATAATCATATATAACAATATAATTTGATAAATATAAGGAATATTAAAATTTATGCAGATTATTAATAATGTAAAAAATTAACATAATTTTATTGTTTCTTGATGATAACAAATTTACATGGCGAGTCAGACAAAGGGAAAGGGACTTCGTTTCAATTTCCTTTTATAAAGGCATATCCTGATATAATTATGAAACATTATTTTGTAAAATTTATATACAACCCCGTTTAAATGATATGTTATGATTTTTCATATAATCACGTTATTTATAGTTTTGATTAATTTTAATCATTTATTGGGATCTCAATTATAGTGTTTCACATGTGATAATGTGATTTTTTGTAAAGAAATCATATTTTAATGTTTTCATTCCGAATCTTTCTCTTCCATATTCATGGTTGAAAAATGATTTTACGATGTTTTTTTACATTAACATAAAAAATTTATAATGGAAGTAATATGTTTACTTTTTTACATTATTTCATAATTTTTTTAAAATGAATCATTTTATTTGATTTATATTGAACATTTTGAGAAAAAAAATGAATGTCTAAATTTTAATGTATACAGTGACAAAAATGTTTCCTACTGTTGTGACTATTAATTTATTTCCTGATTCCTAAAAAATATTTCACGTTTTCTTAAATAAAAAACCATATTTCACTATTTATAGGTATTTTTGTATTGGAAATGGGTTTCTGAAAGAAATTTGTATTTTGATATCCAAAAAGGTTTTTTATATAGGTTGAAAGTATTTTTAAGTGGGTTTTATGATGATAAATTTCAATATTATATTTTATATTCATGATATGGACTTTAGAAAATACTTATAATGGGTTATCCAAGATAGAACTGGCTGAACCCATTATATCTTATACTATCGACATTCCCACATATCACTACAACAAATTATGTAATGATTAGGATCTTTGGAGAAGTTTATTAGAAGTATAACATATGGTAATTATAATATCTAAAGGGTTTTAAGAGTTTCTAGAGATGACGTCCCAAGGAAACTATATTAATTTTTTATGTGTTATACTATGATATGAAGAATTTTTTTTTCAAAAGGTATGATAAATGATCATTTTAAAAGAATGATAATGCAATTTCATGGTAAAAGATATTTTTTTAATAACCGCATTTTCATAAACGTTCATGGTTTTCACTAGACTAATGGCATTATTCTTTTATGTATCTTTCACAGTTTTTGTGCTAATAACACATTTAAAAAACTTATTTTCAAATGATTTAAAGGTTAATATAGGAAAGGGAAAGGTTAATTTCAAATTCATGATGATCAATCATGAAAAACATAATTCTATTCTATTAAAATTTTAATATGATTGAAAAAATGGATAATGAGCAGAAGTGTCTACATTGTATTACATGGTTATATTATTTATGATTTATACCCTAATTCCTTAATACATTAAACGTGAAATGATCCTCAAATGTAAGAGATCAAATTCTTAACTAAAAACCCATGATTATGAAATGATTATATTTGAGTCTGTATTGTTGGTATCAGAGGATGGTTTAGATAACTTTTTAGGTTAAGATAACTTTAATAACATTCCCTTGAAAGATTATACATTATGGTTATGATCAAATGATATAGAATATTTTTATTACCATGTTTCATTATTATAAATATGTAACCTCAAAATTGTTTTCCATTGAGGATACATGGAATCTGTTGTTTTATGGAATTTAGAGGAAGCATGATTTGATATAAGAATCTCGGGATGGTTGTAATTTGAAAATCAAAGTTCATTGTAGTGAGGGATTAGTTGAAATATTACGTTAATGGGGGTTGTATTCATGCTAGAGAGGCACCAGATCTTCCATGAATGTATTATTCAGTAGTGGAGAACATTAAGAGATAACATCCACCATAATTCTGTGAATTATATCACAAAATGTTATATGAAATATTTATTTAATTCCTAGAAATGATATTTTATGTGTGGGTTGTTTATATCATAAAAAGGAATGTTTCTCAAAAATACTATTTTGAATGTGAATCTGACCAGTGGTGTTCAATATTTATGAATAACCAATAAAGGAAATACAATTCTTCCATTGAATGGGATGAATTTATTAATTATTTATTTGGGAAATAATTTTATATGGATATTTTACTTTGGATGAAAAAAATCATGGAATTGAGAAAAAATGAAGAAGATCTTATAGACATATATGAAGCTTACTTCGATCGACTAACAAGTTACAAACCCAATTTTATCCCGGATCATGATACTATGATTAATTATATTTACTTATGATTTATCATAATATAATGAAGAGAATTTACTTCTCATGAATTTAAAATCTATAGAATGTTCTTCATTATGATGAAAATTATGAGATAGTGTTTTCTGACACTTATGTGCCTTATGATGATGGGAGTAAAGAGTGGTAAAGATGGAAGGAATTATAGAAATATATACAATACATAATTCTATATGTAAGAAAATTATGTTCCAATCTTTTTGTATTTGTGGTAAAAAGTACTATTGAGAATATCTTTTGAAATCATGGAAGTGATACCAATGTCGAATGTTTGGCTTAATAGAATGTGATTCAAGTAAAAGAATACCAAAGAGTCAATTAATGGGACAAATTATTTAAAATAAATTATGAGGTATTTTATTTTTAATTTGTTGGGAAATTAAGGAAACATATTCGTTAAATCAGTAACTCGGGATAGAAATCCCATAAATTGGAAGAAAAATGGTCTTGCAAAATCATTTTCAGCTACTATGGATGATGATGGGTCATAAAATGAAGTGGTAATAGGTATGTTACTGGTTTATTGAAATTAATTTAATACCCATCCTAACATTGTATCTTCACATTCATTAATTTCTATGAAATTTTCTAATAGAATGGGAATATAACCACATAAAAAGAAGATAGAACATTTGGTGAAGTGTACGGTTGGAAATATTAACAAAACTATTTTTTATTGGAATTTTCATGTCGTTTTTAGTGGTATGGTCTTTCAAAAAAAAATTGAGCTAGACATAGTAGATCATGATATCATTATTTGTTTGGATTAGAATTCATTTTATCATTATAAGATATATTTCAGAGCTAATAAATTCATTTTCATTGATTCCAGGCCTTTAATATATTACTAAGAAGCTAATAAATTAATTATAGGTGGAAATTAATGCTACCTATATCATATTGTTTAGAATAAAATAATATTCAAATTAATGATGTTCTAGTAATAAATTAATACATGAATGTATTTATTGAAGATTTTCATGGTGTTATTCTTTATTTTGAAGTTTATTTTACTTTTGACTTATGACATGATGAAAATACTATTTATAAATACCCTTATCAAATTTCACAAGTGGAAGTTTTAGAATTGAACAATAAATTGCATTAGTATTCAGATAAATGTTTTATTCTACATTGAACTTCACAATGGGAATCTCATAATATGTTTTAAAAAAAGTAATATTGTTCAATAGTATTTTCATTGATTATAGAGCCTTGAAAGAGATAAAAATTTTGATCAATTATTCTTGGCCACATATAGATGATTTTTTTACTGAGCTCCCAAGAGAATAATATTATTTTGAATGTTTTTTTGAGGTCTGGGTACCATAAAATGAAGGTGAAGAAGGATTAAAATCCAATGATAGTATTTTGAACTAGATATGGGCACTATGAATTTATAGTTATACCCTTTGGCATGTTCAATGAACCTGATTTATTTATGGACCATATGAATTTAGTTTTTTCTGAGTTTTTGTAAATGTTTGTGGTGGTGTTTATTGATGAAATTTTGGTATATTGAAAATGTTAATAAGAACATCAAATACATATAATGGTGGTTATGTAAATCATAAAATAAATGAATCAATGTGAAAAAATAAGTAAATTTGGATTTTCGTTGTAAAAAATTTCTTTCCTTGGACATATTTTTTCTAAGGAATGATTAATTGTTAATCTAGATAAAAAAGGTCTTGGAGAGTGGAAAAACCCACAACTATCATAGTGATTCCTATTTACCACATATTAGTGGGTGACTACCCGAGGTTTATTTGAATCATTTCTTGGTTTTATTGCCTAATAACTAAGTTAACTTCAAAATGAGTTATTTTCATCTAGAAAATAGAATGTAATGAAAGTTTTTAGGATATAAAAAGTTGATTGGTGAATTCCCTTGTTTTTTACATGACTTCCAAAAAGGGATAATTTTTCATTTATTTTGATGCTTTATTAAAAGGACTTGGTTGTGTCCTAAAAGAAATTTATCAGGTAATTTATTATTATTAATTTCAGTTTAAAAAACATGAGTTAAATCACCATGCACATTATCTTGAGTTTTCTATTGTGATTTTTATTTAAAAATTTTGAGTTATAATTTTTATGGAGTAAAGTGTAAAATATATAAAAAAAAGTAAGTATTTGTTCACTCAAAAAGAATTAAAGCTGAGGTAGATAAGGTGGATGAAACTAATACAGTATAATGATTATACAGTTCATTACCATTCTAGATTACAAAATAAAGTGGATGATTCATTGAGTCAAAATAATAATTCTAAATAAACAATGTTATATTTGGTACATGAACCCTTGGTAGATGATTTTATGAATTTCATCCTACATGTTTTAGATACATGGACGTCATATATTTTGTTTTAGGTTTCAATATTGTGGGATTTTTCAAACATAATTATGAATGTTAAAATGAGGACGAATCTTTATAGGAAGAGTTAGGATCCCTTAACGAGGGTATTGTTTTGAATTTTAATATAGATTAATAAGGTGATTTATGATTTGGAAAAAATATTTGTGAATTTTTATTCCCATTTGAAGAAATATTTGTTTAGTGATGCTCATAGTTCACAATTTTCTATTAATCCGGGAAGCACTAACATATACAAAGACACTCATCGATATTACTGGCAGGATCGAATAAAAAGGTATATTGATGGATTTATCTTGAAGTTCCTGAATTGTTAGAAGTTTAAATAATAATAAAAACAACCAAAGGCAATGATTCATTTATTTTTAATACTGGTATGTAAATGGGAAAATATATCCATGTATTTTTTCTAGTATTAATAATTATTCCATGATCCAACAAAGTGATTTAGTTTATAACTAATAGATTAATTGAATACTTTAATCTAATTCCAATTCATGAAACTATGTATCTATATCATAATTAGTGACTATATCTAGAGGATATTGTTAGGTTAAATGGACTTTATCTCTATATTCTATGAGATTATGATCCCAATATCTGATTTAATTTTTGTAAATAACATCATAAATCCTCAGGTACTAAATTAATTTTCACATTAGATTTTAAACCTTCATCTAATGGTCAGTTTTTGTGAATGATATAGACCATGGATGATATTTTTAATTATTATTAAATTGATTACTAGGTAATTAAAGATCAACATCATTCTTTTTTCATGTTTTCTTATAATATATATTTTAATTATAGTATATCGAATGTGTCATTTGATTCATTATATTGAAAGAGGGGTCTCACATTAAAATTTTTAGATGATGTAGGAGAAATGATGTTGATGGTAGTATAGATATAAAAGGAATTGACTTAGAAGGAGTATTGATTTAGAAATAAATGGTTATGAATTAATTTATGTATATAATATATAAATATAATCAGAGGAAAGATCATTATTTTGATGTTTGTGATCACAAATTTCTCAAAACATTTACACGGAGAAATGTTATGGGTTTTAGTAAAAAGTTTAACCATAGACCACGGATCATTGTAATGAAATAAATCCTAGAGAACGTTTGATCAATTGTTTATTGAGTTTATTTCACTCTGAGTTTATCCCAGGCACACAATGTATTTTTTATTTCAATGTGAAAGAAATATGTTCCACATACAACTCATATTTTGATCCTTAAAGTAGGTCAATTCGAAAAAGAATATTTCTTTTGAGGAAAATACATCCCATATTCTAGAACATATAGGCAAATATTTGTGGAATAAGCTGATTCACAAGGATAAGGTTTCATTTGAAAAACAATATGGTTTAAGAGGAAATATGGGAATCTGAAAACGAAACAAAGGGAAGATTTCCCCTTTTGTTCAATAAGTGAATAAAATTCCAAGGACACAATTTTTAAAAGTTAGGAATAATATAACATCTTAGGTAATCATAGAAAAAAACAATTTCATTATTTTATTCATCATAATAATATTACATAATGTCGAAATAAAAAAGGGATCAATTTTAACTAAACTTTTTTTCTTATAAATTTTTAATATAAAAGTGTAATTTAATAATTTTAGAAATTTAATTACACAAAATGAATTTTTATTTTGAAATAATCATATTGAATTTTATTTTTTGTGGAAAATTTTAATTTTTTTTAAAAAAATATTGATTTTTAATGTATAGAAAAAAATACAGATTTATGTAAGAAAGCCTATACAATTAAAAAAATTTGATTAAATTAAAAGTCCCATTATGTTTTGAATAGATTTTCATATAATATATATATTATTTATTATTTTATAATCCATATAATTACTTCTTAATCAAATTTATTTTGGACTTTAGAATAAGTTTTTTTTTTGAGTTTAAAAATAGGTTTTTTAAATACAGTATTGAAATGGATAATGTTTTACCATACGAATTAATTAAAATATTCACTAATTATAAAATTATAAAATTAACTTTATAAATATTATATATATAAATATTCATTTCTTTTCAAACAATTATTATTATTTATAACAGAGTTAATATAAAATCCTCTCAATCTTGAAAAATACATTTCATGAAAATCAATCTTTTTTTTTCACATTTGAGGGTATAATTGTAAATAAAATTTTACTACTTTTGTGAAAAAAATGGTAAAATATATTCAATATTAAAAATAAACATAATTTATAATGTCAAATTATTTCAACATAATTTTTGGATAACATTAACAGTAAATCAAATAAAAATCATATAACACGATGAAGGTAAAAATTGGTTTAATAAAGGTTAAAATAAAATGATAAGGGTTTTAATGAAATATAAAATTGTATAAAAAATATTGGGTGTAATTTTTACATTATATAATGAATATGAATCTATAATAATCCATTTTAGACCCTTAGGGCATGCTAAAAACTAGGGCAACCCTTTTCTATCAAAAAATTACAACTATAAAAATCACCTCACTTATAATTGGACACCCCTCTTTTCTATTATCCAGACCTTCAAAAAAAATTTCTTTATAAAAATATTTAAAAAATTAATCACTAGATTAGACAAACTAATCCAATATTCCTATATTATTAGGATATTCCTTCTAGAATACATGAAGTATAATCCTAAAGAGGTGGCCTGAAAAGAGGAAAAATTATTAATTATGAATTTTTTATTTCTTCCTTTAAAATAATAAAATAACATTAATTTAGGATTATATAAGAATAAAAATTCATCTCATATATTTTTATTTTACTATTATAAGGTAACGACTTATATACATATTGTATTTTTTGAAATGTGAAACAGTAACATCCCTCGTGTGTACGAAAGACTACATCTTCACAAACTGATGTGACATGTTTCCCATTAACACCTATCATAGTTGGGTGTGCCTATGAATATAAAGTATACATATTATATTAATAAAATAAATATATAAATTGTGTAATTAAATAATTTATACCTTTTCTACATTCCATTCCATATGGGATACAATAAATATGTAGTTGTGTTTGACAAAATTCTGCCTCACGAAGCAATTTCTTTCTTTGTTCACTAATAATTTACATGGATGTTAATAAGGATAATATTAATAAATATATGTGATATAATTAACAAAATTATTATATTCATGAAATATATTCGATTTCAAATTATAATCTACTGTTTTCTTTCATACCTCATTAGTCAATGATAAATGATAATGTCATTTGTGTACTTGTAGACTACCTCCTTCACGAAGTTATGTGCCACTATTTTTATCATGAAACCACATGGAATATATATAGAAATATATTTTGAAGTGCACTGTGTTTCATTTGTTGTCAATGAGGCATGAAGTTGTCTTGGAATGAATGGATGTCAAGGAGTCAAGATGTGAATGTCAAATGATGTGATGGTGATGGTGATGAAGGAGAATGGCCATGGTACTAAGATGCATGTCACTTAGGAGATTCACTAAGTGGTATTGGAAAATGTGGTTGAAACATTCTATAGTCACATCTGACGATTGTTGAGCTGATCATTAAGTTCCAATAACTTGTATCAAGATGATACAATGTCACAACATGATTAGAAGACCATGCATTGTAGTGACAATGCATGAGGAGTTGAAGAAGATCCATCCACAACTACTAAGTGGATGATGTGCATTAATAAAGTCCATGCACTATCACTTAGTGCATGAGAATCAGAAGAAGATCCAAATGATCTCTGATTTGATCAACGAAGCCCATTGAAGATGTTATGTGATTCAGGAGTTCGGTTGATGAAGATCCTTGAGATTTCCCTCCTAAGTAATGAATATATGTTGAGGAGATTGGAAGAATTATTATGAAGAAGAAATGAAGAAATGGGAGAAATGGAGAAGAATAATTTGAAGTGGCATTTGGCTTGGAAGAACTTGGGTTGGCATTTTACATATGGGATACTTTCTTTTTTAACAAAGTGTTTATTCTGTCCTTAGCCAAAAAATTGGCCAGCCCGTGGACACCTTGAGGGTTCAACCCCAAGGCACATGTGGGACTAAGGCGCCACGCCCAAGGGGGAACCCGTGGGGCGAGCCCAGGGCGGCAGGACGCACCCAAGACACCGCAGAGGTGCTGGGGCACGCCCGGAGGAGCGCATGGTGGGCGCATAGCGCGCCCGTGTGTGCATAGTGGGCGCTAGGAGCGCGCCCGCAGGGAGCAGAGTGGGCGCAGAGCGCGCCCGCAGGGAGAACACGGTGCGGGGCGGCACCGTGGAGGAGGAAGTTCAATTGAAGTGGGGATGGGAGCGTCATATTGATAAACCGCAGAAAAACCGCGCGAGGATTCGATGTGGGACGCAAAATTTCGCCGCGGATCAGATCTGAGCCATCCGTCTCATCGCGCGCTCGATCTCCGCCGCTCATCGCATCGCGCCGCTCCGATTCAAATCCAGGCCGTCCGATGTATTTCAAACGCCCGATCCGACGGCTCCCGTCTCATCTCCTTCCTCGAGCACAGCCGAAGGCCACCCGAAGCCTCCCGCGAGCCTCTGTCGAACCAGGAGAAACCCGAGAGATGTTTTCGACCTCCCGGCCACCTCTGATGAAACTGAAGGCTCCCTCTTGCTCGTCTGGCCAAACCGAACCCATTCATGTATAAAAATATGCATGCATGCAACAAATGGAGATCTTCGAAGAACGGCCGAGGCAAGCAAAGCTACCGAGGCCACGTGGTTGGTGGTTTGCATGGTTTGGACATTAGACGAAGGTCGTGCATGAGTTCTAAGTCGCATGCACGTAAAGGAAAGAAAAAAATGAGAACCTGCGGTTAAACAGGAAAGGAAAATAAAGATTTGGAAAATCTTGAACACCCGAAAATCTCGGGGATTCAAGTTATCTCTCCGCGGAAGGCGGAGGCTCTCCTCGCCTATAAAACGATAGCCTGAGGCTCTCAAAAACGCTTGCTGATGAACTTGAAAGAAGCCCCGTGAGTGCTCTGCCTCGCGAAGATTTTGAAGCCCCCGCGCAATTATATTTACGCGGCTGAGTTCCTTGCGTGCAACTTCTTTGCGCGACAAGAAGGTTTGATGAAGTCCCCTGCGCGCTAATCTTTGCGCAGCAGGAAGTACCCAGGGCCGCAGCACTTTGCGCGCCCGTGGTTGAAGCCCGAGAGCTTGCGTGCCCCGCGGCTTGGTACCTTGCGCGACTGCGGATAAAGAGCCTTGCACGGCTTCCTTGCGCGCCTTGCTCCCTTGTGTCATTTCACTTGCACGGCTAAGCTACACCAGAGGACTTGCGCGCCTTGCCACTGCACCCTTGTGTGGCTGTTGAAGAAGAGGAGGCCGTGGCTCTTGTGTGTGCAAGGAGAACCCGATTCCACACCTCTTGTGTGTGTGAAGTGAAGAAGTGAAGGCCGAGACTTTCATGCCTTGTGTGCAAAGTGAAGACCCTACGGTATTTTGTGTGCAAGAATAAAGAAAGGGCCGTGGCAGTGTGTGTGCAAGTGGGTGAAGTAAAGACCACACATTTGTGTGTGTGTGGTAAGTGGAGAAGAAGACCCGAGGCTTTGTGTGCACAAAGAATTAACAAGGCTGAGGCCTTAGTGCCTTGTGTGCAAAGTGAACAAGAAGAGGCCGTAGCCTTGGGTGTGTGCAAGAAATAGAGTGTAGGCCACAACAAAGAAGAACACATTTAAGTGTGTGTGCAAAGTGAAGAATTTGTGTGTGCTTAACAAGTGAAGGCCGAACCTAGGTGTGTGCAAAGTGTACACATTTAGAAGAAGAAAGAAGAGGACAACCACACTAAAGTATAACACAGATTAAGTGTGTAAGAAAATTGAATTAAGAGTGTGAAGGAAGTGAGTTGGTATGTGCTGTAATTGATTACACCCTTTGTGGGTTTATTTCACCAAGAGGAAGAAAGGAGAGTGCATGCATACATGCATGCAGGCACATGCACACGTGAACAAGCTCAAATCTGGGGGTGTGCAATTGAGTTGTCCAAGACAGAAGATCTTGAAGTATTGAGAAGCCATGTAGTCAGTGCATGAGGAAGAAGAGTTTCCATGCACTCAGTGCATGAAGTTGATGTGAAGTGAGACTGAAGCCAGACTGAAGTTAAAGACATCAGCTGCCTGAGTTTTCAGTAATTGAGAAGACCTTGATCAACAGAAGTGATCAGGATATTTGAGCAAGACCAATAGACCTTTTTAGAGGCTATTGAAGATTCTTGAAGAGAGGAGCCAGGTCATCCTAAAGAAGGATATAAAGCCTGAGCTAGACGAGAATCCCTGATCAACCACAACTGATCAGAAGAGAAGTGCAAGGCCAGCAGCCTTTATCCCAGGCTGCTGAAGTTACTTGAAGAACTTAAAGTGAAGAAGATCTACTCGTGTGACTCGAGGAGCCAGGAGAAGACCCTGTGGGACTCAGGGAGAAGAAGTCATCAGTGGGATTCTGGAGCAGGCCAGTGGGACTCTGGTAACACTGTGTGAAGCAGTATAAAGACCCTCCTGTGGGACTCAGGAGAGATACGGTGGGAAGCTGTATCGACCATTGTAATACTAACAGATTATAATGGGAGAATCCATGCTGGGAGAGCATGGCAAGGATGTAGGCCTTTGGTGCCGAACCTTGTAAATCCTTGTGTCCTGTGCCTTTTCATTTACTGCATTATCCGGGAAAGGTTGAGAGATACAAGAAGAGTGGATCGAGGCTTTAACCATCCATAGAGGTTTAATTGATAAAGAATCAATTAGTAAAAGTTTTAAGGGATCACTGATTCACCCCCTCCCCCTCTCAGTGATTCACACTGATCTGGGCACTTCAATTGGTATCAGAGGGAGGTTACCTCTAAAAGATCCAAGGGAGTCTTTATGAAGTGCAGATTTGAGGAAATGAGAGACCAACCTCAAATGGAGATATCTGCCAAGACTCAGAAAAATAGAAAGAAGAAATAGGCCAAGAAGATGAAGAAAGCCTGTCTTAGCTGTGATGAAGTTGGAACAATGAATGATCTTCAAAGTGCACTCAAATATCTTCAGAAGACAGTTCCCATGTAAGTGGCAAAGTGTATAGCTACAGGCATCCATGATCTTCATGAAGAAAAATCACAGTTAGAAGAAGAAGCCAATGCAATGGAAGATCAATTGGCAAAAAGGGTTGGCATAACCAGCACTCTCAGAAAGCTGGTAAATGCCAAAGATGAAACAGTATCTCTTTGCAATGAAAGATATGAAGACACTGCTGAAGAATTGCAAAGAAGCCTTTCTGAGAATGAATTCTTTAAGATAATGGTCAAAGAAGTGTTCCATGCACTGGAGAAGCTGCATAGAGTGTCAATGATTGTCAGAGATGCTCAACTTGAAGACAAAGTAAAATTAGTGAAGGAGCTGGACAATTCATTGCAAGAATTGAAGAAGGTGCATGAAGACCAGATGAAACAACTGGTGGAGAATTGGGAAGGAAAGCTAAGAACTGTTGAGGATGAGAAGAACTCCCTTAACATGAAATGCTTAGAACTAGAGGTGATATTGAAAAATCTGCAATCACCTAAATCTGAATCCTCCCAGTCAGCTGCAAGAATACATGTTGCTACTCAAGTATGTTTTGAGCAGGATGATTCTAAGAGAAATACATCCTCTAATAAAAGTGCAACATCTTCTAGAAAGAAGGTACCATCCATACCATCTTGTACCAATGCTTCTAATTGTGTTTCCACAAAAATTGCAGGATGGAAGAATAATTCTAAACAAGAATGGATGAAGAAAATGAAGGAAGAAAGCTCTGCTGAAGCAGCACAACAATTCAAGAAAAGTACCCAACAATCAGAAGGACTGAAGAGGTCAATATTCGTGGGACAATGCTGGTGTTGTAACAAGTATGGGCATTGTGCAAAGGATTGTTGGTACAATCCACTGAATGCCAAAGCACAGAGGAAGCCCATGCCTAGGGGGAGCAAGCCATAAGAAAAGAAGCAGCATCCACAGGTCCAGAGACATCTGTTTACTGCAAATAGATTTGGATTACTTGACAACATCTGGGATGATTGCAAAAGTGGTCAAAAAGATACATGTCAGTCTCCAACTGTATCCAGAGCTCAAAAGAAGAAAAGATCACAGAACCTGGCTCAGAAAGAATCCTTGGGAAGCAAGCAGAAGAAAGTGGAAGATGCTCCCAAGAAGAGTTTGAAGAATGAAGAGAAGTCCTTGGAGTCTAAATCCAAGAAGGGTGAGTCATATAGAAGGACCACCAAGAAGACATGCTTCTACTGTGGAAAGAAAGGTCATACCATGGATCTTTGCAAACAAGCCATGGAAATCAATAGAAGCCAACTAAACTCAAACAGACAATCAATCCAAAAGAAGAAGAAGGGATTGATTGAAAACAAGTTGCCTAAGAGAGGTAGCTTGACATAATCAAAGAACCATGTGGAATATCCAGAACTGAGGCCACACTTCCAAGTGACTTACTAGTCATATGGCCAAATCAGTTGCAACTTGCCAAAGATCTGAAAAGAGCTGAAGATGAAGTTCTGGAAATTTCTAAGGCAAGAGGGAAGAAGAATATTTCACATGAAGATGTATTGAGATCCACACCAGCACCAACATCATTGAAGATCAGATGTGCAAGTGTGAAGACTGGTGAAAATGGGACATCTCGGTTGAGAGAATCTTCTCAACCTTGTTGTTCACATTGATGAACCAAGGAGGTTCCATCTTATTCCCTTATACTCTTGGTATATACATGTGCTAACATTGCAGGGAATTGAAGATGATGATCATTCTCATCTGGAGGATGGTTTGGACAGAATGGAGTGCACCCCTTGAGGGGGAGCCAATCTGAAGAAGATGATGTTATGAAATTAATATCATCTTGAGAAAGTAGATGAAAGGGGGAGCTTTATCTTTGCACCTGAACTTTCTAATGAGTTTTGTGGAGTATGTGCAGGATTTAGCAATTCATTGATATATCTGAAAAATTTCAAACCCCTGAAGCATGATCTCACATGTACAGTGAATGATGGATAGCATTGAGTTCCTTGGTTACATCACTCTTTTTTTCTACACCGGGTTAGCCCAAGTAGACTTAGAGCTGATTTACTAAAGGTTCTTTGCTAAAGAGAACATGTGGCATCATCCCTCTCTTAGTGTTTTTTAAAGAAGATGCTATTCGAAGGGAGGAAGAGATTTTTTTTAGAGAACCACACCACACCTTTGCATTTGATTGCCGATAAGGGGGAGAAAATATTGGCACACATATTGACCCATTAATATGTGCTGAAGGAGTGTATTGACAACAAATACAAAGGGGGATATTGAAGTGCACTGTGTTGCATTTGTTGTCAATGAGGCATGAAGTTGTCTTGGAATGAATGGATGTCAAGGAGTCAAGATGTGAATGTCAAAGGATGTGATGGTGATGGTGATGAAGGAGAATGGCCATGGTACTAAGATGCATGTCACTTAGGAGATTCACTAAGTGGTATTGGAAAATGTGGTTGAAACATTCTCTAGTCACATCTGACGATTGTTGAGCTGATCATTAAGTTCCAAGAACTTGTATCAAGATGATACAATGTCACAACATGATTAGAAGACCATGCATTGTAGTGACAATGCATGAGGAGTTGAAGAAGATCCATCCACAACTACTAAGTGGATGATGTGCATTAATAAAGTCCATGCACTATCACTTAGTGCATGAGAATCAGAAGAAGATCCAATTGATCTCTGATTTGATCAACGAATCCCATTGAAGATGTTATGTGATTCAGGAGTTCGGTTGATGAAGATCCTTGAGATTTCCCTCCTAAGTAATGAATATATGTTGAGGAAATTGGAAGAATTATTATGAAGAAGAAATGAAGAAATGGGAGAAATGGAGAAGAATAATTTGAAGTGGCATTTGTCTTGGAAGAACTTGGGTTGGCATTTTACATATGGGATACTTTGTTTTTTAACAAAGTGTTTATTCTGTCCTTAGCCAAAAAATTGGCCAGCCCATGGACACCTTGAGGGTTCAACCCCAAGGCACATGTGGGCCTAAGGCGCCACGCCCAAGGGGGAACCCGTGGGGCGAGCCCAGGGTGGCAGGACGCACCCAAGACACCGCAGAGGTGCTGGGGAACGCCCGGAGGAGCGCATGGTGGGCGCATAGCGCGCCCGTGTGTGCATAGTGGGCGCTAGGAGCGCGCCCGCAGGGAGCAGAGTGGGCGCAGAGCGCGCCCGCAGGGAGAACACGGTGCGGGGCGGCACCGTGGAGGAGGAAGTTCAATTGAAGTGGGGATGGGAGCGGCATATTGATAAACCGCAGAAAAACCGCGCGAGGATTCAATGTGGGACGCAAAATTTCACCGCGGATCAGATCTGAGCCGTCCGTCTCATCGCGCGCTCGATCTCTGCCGCTCATCGCATCGTGCCGCTCCGGTTCAAATCCAGGCCATCCGATGTATTTCAAACGCCCGATCCGACGGCTCCCGGCTCATCTCCTTCCTCGAGCACAGCCGAAGGCCACCCGAAGCCTCCCGCGAGCCTCCGTCGAACCAGGAGCAACCCGAGAGATGTTTTCGAGCTCCCGGCCACCTCTGATGAAACTGAAGGCTCCCTCTTTCTCGTCTGGCCAAACCAAACCCATTCATGTATAAAAATATGCATGCATGCAACAAATGGAGATCTTCGAAGAACGGCCGAGGCAAGAAAAGCTGTCGAGGCCACGTGGTTGGTGGTTTGCATGGTTTGGACATTAGACGAAGGCCGTGCATGCGTTCTAAGTCGCATGCACGTAAAGGAAAGAAAAAAATGAGAACCTGCGGTGAAACAGGAAAGGAAAATAAAGATTTGGAAAATCTTAAACACCCCAAAATCTTGGGGATTCAAGTTATCTCTCCGCGGAAGGCAGAGGCTCTCCTCGCCTATAAAAGGATAGCCCGAGGCTCTCAAAAATGCTTGCTGATGAACTTGAAAGAAGCCCCATGAGTGCTCTGCCTCGCGAAGATTTTGAAGCCCCTGCGCAATTATATTTACGCGGCTGAGTTCCTTGCGTGCAACTTCTTTGCGCGACAAGAAGGTTGGATGAAGTCCCCTGCGCGCTAATCTTTGCGCAGCAGGAAGTACCCAGGGCCGCAGCACTTTGCGCGCCTGTGGTTGAAGCCCGAGAGCTTGCGTGCCCCGCGGCTTGGTACCTTGCGCGACTGCGGCTAAAGATCCTTGCACGGCTTCCTTGCGCGCCTTGCTCCCTTGTGTCATTGCACTTGCGCAGCTAAGCTACACCAGAGGACTTGCGCGCCTTGCCACTGCACCCTTGTGTGGCTGTTGAAGAAGAGGAGGCCGTGGCTCTTGTGTGTGCAAGGAGAACCCGATTCCACACCTCTTGTGTGTGTGAAGTGAAGAAGTTAAGGCCGAGACTTGCATGCCTTGTGTGCAAAGTGAAGACCCTACTGTATTTTGTGTGCAAGAATAAAGAAAGGGTCGTGGCAGTGTGTGTGCAAGTGGGTGAAGTAAAGACCACACATTTGTGTGTGTGTGTGGTAGGTGGAGAAGAAGACCCGAGGCTTTGTGTGCACAAAGAATTAACAAGGCCGAGGCCTTAGTGCCTTGTGTGCAAAGTGAACAAGAAGAGGCCGTAGCCTTGGGTGTGTGCAAGAAATGGAGTGTAGGCCACAACAAAGAAGAACACATTTAAGTGTGTGTGCAAAGTGAAGAATTTGTGTGTGCTTAACAAGTGAAGGCCGAACCTAGGTGTGTGCAAAGTGTACACATTTAGAAGAAGAAAGAAGAGGACATCCACACTAAAGTATAACACACATTAAGTGTGTAAGAAAATTGAATTAAGAGTGTGAAGGAAGTTAGTTGGTATGTGCTGTAATTGATTACACCCTTTGTGGGTTTATTGCACCAAGAGGAAGAAAGGAGAGTGCATGCATACATGCATGCAGGCACATGCACACGTGAACAAGCTCAAATATGGGGGTGTGCAATTGAGTTGTCCAAGACAGAAGATCTTGAAGTATTGAGAAGCCATGCAGTCAGTGCATGAGGAAGAAGAGTTTCCATGCACTCAGTGCATGAAGTTGATGTGAAGTGAGACTGAAGCCAGACTGAAGTTAAAGACATCAGCTGCCTGAGTTTTCAGAAATTGAGAAGACCCTGATCAACAGAAGTGATCAGGAGATTTGAGCAAGACCAATAGACCTTTTCAGAGGCTATTGAAGATTCTTGAAGAGAGGAGCCAGGTCATCCTAAAGAAGGAGATAAAGCCTGAGCTAGACGAGAAGCCCTGATCAACCACAAGTGATCAGAAGAGAAGAGCAAGGCCAGCAGCCTTTATCCCAGGCTGATGAAGTTACTTGAAGAACTTAAAGTGAAGAAGAGCTACTCGTGTGACTCGAGGAGCCAGGAGAAGACCTTGTGGGACTCAGGGAGAAGAAGTCTTCAGTGGGATTCTGGAGCAGGCCAGTGGGACTCTGGTAACACTGTGTGAAGCAGTATAAAGACCCTCCTGTGGGACTCAGGAGAGATACGGTGGGAAGCTGTATCGACCATTGTAATACTAACAGATTATAATGGGAGAATCCATGCTGGGAGAGCATGGCAAGGATGTAGGCCTTTGGTGCCGAACCTTGTAAATCCTTGTGTCCTGTGCCTTATCATTTACTGCATTATCCGGGAAAGGTTGAGAGATACAAGAAGAGTGGATCGAGGCTTTAACCAGCCATAGAGGTTTAATTGATAAAGAATCAATTAGTAAAAGTTTTAAGGGATCACTGATTCACCCCCTCCCCCTCTCAGTGATTCACACTGATCTGGGCACTTCATATTTAAATAAATAATATGGTGTATATGATAATTTTTCATTAGAAAAAGTTAAATTATTAATTACTGCCATTTTATAATGATCATTGAAAAATGGAAAGGTTACTCATTCCTGCGTTTGACCTACCCTCTCCATGGTCGTGACACACTTCTTTTATCTACACCACCACTCCTAACAGATCATGAAAATAAAATTTATGTATAAATATTATAATTAGTTCATTATTATTATTCTATAATTTTTTAAATAATTACCTCTTTGAAAGTAACATCCTGGCCTAGATGCCACTAAAATCGGTACTCTGAGCTAGTTTGACACAAGGTCTCAATTTCATCTCCTTGTATTCTAGAAGATAGCTATTATAAGTGGGTGTATAATGGGGGAAATTTGATGAGACTGTACCCCCATGTCATTGTGCACAACTAGAAGTAAATAAAAAAATAGTATACATAATATATAAAGTGTAATAATAAATAAACTAAAACTAAATAATGTTGTAATAAAATTAAGTATAGAAAACACCCAAACAACCATGTCGTACATATAGTAATGATTACCCCATGGGAATACGACATATACAAAATAAATAATTAAATAATAAATAAATCAATACCTACTCCAAACTCCAAGACATAACATATACCCAGTCTCCAATACCATATCAAGATGCTTTTGCCCAATTAGTCCACTCCACACAAGCATCCCTCTCAACCATGAAATATGGGGCATCGAAAGTATCCATTGTGCATCTATGCTCAACATGAATGTTGAAATAAGGTACGTATGTACCCTGAGGTGTACATATAAGGGTATTTAAATAAATATCATTAGGAAACCCAAAATTGTGAACCTATAAAAAACTGCATAAGTGAATCCTCATGAAATATGCTCATCCTAAAAAGAACATAACCGAAACAACATAAAATCAAGCCAATATCAATTCTGGGGTCGAAGACCTCAATTTTCCATACCTTCTTGGTAAAATTATGTAGTGTATGTTAGCACATCCTAGTGATTGTGCATCCCCATAACTATTGGGCTTCATTCCATTGGAATCTGAAACCATACATGAAAATTTCAGTGATGCATCCTACAATAGTAGTAAAATCTGGGATACCAATCAAATAAAAACTATAACATATCATATTTAACTGATTTTCTTTCTCATGCATGGAACCTAGACCCATCTATCTTGGTTACCACACAAAATAAACACCAAAACCAGAATGTCAGTTTAACATATGTCTTTCAGATCATATTGAATAGTGCATGGAGAATCAATCCAACACCTAGACCACATATATAGTTATCCAATCTTGGATAATCAATCTAAAAATTAAATAATATATCAAATCAATCATTCATGGAGCACCAACCCAAGAATCTGTCCAGGATATGGCATTCTATTTGTGGCCATCACAACCACTAGTTGAAAAGTTGGAAAAAAATATAAATATTACATGAATCCAATAGAGAAATAGAACATGATGTCCGACCATCCTAAAATTGATACATTATTCAATGTACATACCCTTAGGTTTATGAGTGTTAGTCCATCCGCCAAATACTAAGATGCACTAGGGATTATATCATTAGTCCAATATCCCAAAACCATATATAAAACATTGTTCATAGAGAGTAATTCTAGCAACTAAACCATGTATATACAACTCATACATGAATCCTCAGTCCCAAAACAATCACATACATGTGACGTCACATACACATTACTCAATAGAAAAAAAACACATTCCCAGAACATTAGTCTACCAATCAAACCATAACCAACTCTTAATAATGATATGAATCATTAGTCTAACAATATCAATCACATATATCTAGAAACATACCTATCTATTTTTTTCCAACTCTCCCGACTATCGTATCCCTAACCAACAAACTTGGTTTAGAAACATGAAAAACTTTCAAAAATTAAACTAACCCATTGGCATAATCAAAGCCTTAATCCCAAAAACCAAAATATAAAAGGGATGGATATACATCCATCTTAGATAGAAACATCTAAGACCCATTAGATCATACATCATCTCGAGTCCCAAGGGAATACCCAGAATAAAAATTATTAAGCACATGCTCCCACATTGGTTCATCTCCAGAACTGGGAAAAACATTAGCCATCTGGGAGCACAAAAAACAATGGAATCCCTCCATGGATCATCACCACTATCACTCAAGATAAGAATCCCATTGAAATCCCTAGTAATAAAAAAACACTTTGGCCATGAAATAACATACGAAAACTCATTAATCATCACTCAATGTAATCCAAATGTTACTCGATCAAAAACATACCAACAAGTTACCCAAATGAAAACCCATTCTATTGAAGAATTATCAAAATCCAACTATGGAATCCAAATAGCAATTAACTACAAACCAAACCACTATGTAAATACACAACAGTCCCTCATAATATATTGAACCCCACAATGACACGCAGTCATAACATCCATACTAATACATCAACCAAGACCAAAGGCACCAAGAAACATGATAAAAAAACATAGGATCTAAAACTAAAATTCTATAACCTTTAGAAATTGATCCCAACATGTAGGGACAAACCATGATCCATCGAGAGTTACCACTCAATTCCCCTCCACATCTCCAACCAAGGAACCTCAATAAACTAACAACTGAACACTCATTATAGGCAAAACACCAAGCACACAACCCTCACCCGAGCCTTATTTCTCATAACCTAATCCACTGGATGATTCTGAATCCAACTCTATGGAAATCATCCAACTATACAATCATGATACAAAACAACATCTTTATGACCTCTATATTTTAAATAGATCGCCCCATTGTGATCTATTCAGTATTAGAGTCAATATGAATTTATCTTTTGTCAAAATCCGACTTCAGATGTCAAAACATACAAAACCCTGAAATGGGTAATAAAAGGTAGTACATAGTGTGTATACTAGTTCACATGACATGTAATCCCATCACCCCACATGGGAACATATAATGACTGAACTTGGAATTTAAAACCCAAGTACATGGCTGGTAATACATGCACATGGCATGTATCCTACCTAAAGAACCTACCCATGTGATTAGCATGGATCGACCTTGTTTAAATATCTGGTCGTGTATCCACCCACAAAATATCTCTGACACATGATTTGGTCGTGTTCCCTACCCAATTGTGTCTCCCCATACATGGGTCACATAAAGATGTACTATGTCGTACTCCAAGTGACAATACATTGTGTTTTCTCTCAAAAACACGCTAGGTATTCATATTCTCCTCTTATTCCCCCAAAAAGAAGAACACACAGTGTGTGTTATTAAAACCACCAGTGCTGTTATTGGGATTTTCTAACTTGAAACCCCTAAAAAACTCCGAATCCCATGTTTCTACACAAATAAGCACATATAAACCCCAATTTGTTCCTTAGCAGTCATATAGGGGATATAAAACTTGTAATGAATTCACCTATGGGGACTAGGGCATAAAAATCGAAGAAAATCCTACATCATCATGTAAATGCGGATGCCTTAGGTCCAAATATACTCTTGAATGTTTTTTCACCACAATTTAATACTGATCCATGCCAAGGATGAAGTCCAAAAATATTTCCCTCTCCTCCCCCTTCGAGTCCAGTAGTTTCACGTAGAGAGAAAACCCCCACCTCTCATACACAGAAGCCCCATACACGGTGATGTTTTATTTAATCATTAATTAAATAATCATCTATTAAAAGCAGTCTTAGGTTAGAAAATATGATGTGATTTTATACATAACTTAACCCCCATGTTCCTAACTAAACTATGAAGTAGGAATCTTAATCTGACACTTCATTCAATAGATAAAACCATCCAGAACCACATAAATAATTTAATATCACATTAATTAAATATTAAATATTCTTCAAAAACTCAAACTCTTAGTAATTCCAAAAAACCATTTTCCTAGAGTTAACCACACATTCTGTGACAAAATAAAGTGTACATAATAAATATGCAATACCATATACTATGTGAAAATGACCATTTTGACCCTCATGAGTTCCCAAAAAAATTCATATTCTATCTCAAGTTTCAAAACTCAAAGAAACTCAAGTCTCTATAAGATCCCCACCATAAACCTTATTATTTTTTAGGAGGCAAAGTGGTCTTCCAACCACACATCCTGAACAATCTTGTTCACCAAGTCATGATCAATATTTTTCATTATACTCAAAGATTCTATCCAATTTTCTCTACAAAACACTGAATAGGAACGTTCAACCCATCAATGGACAAGACACTACATTACATCACTAAATAAACACTATGAATGTTCCTAAACACACCCATCCATCCTAATATGTCACATCATTATTTAAGATTTTTTTTTTTCAAACACATGGTTCTTTCCACTATAGAAATATCCTTATTATGGACTCATAACAAAACATATTTTACATAGCCCCTACCCCTACCCCAACCAAACCTCAGAATGAGACGTGGCCATATCGCTCCTTCTGGAGGGACAAAACAATGAATCTACTATGACCCATCCCAAGAACTCATGAATGAAAAGAATGCTATTCGTTAGTATCTATACTATAATAGGGACCTCACCCACAATAATATTATGTTATTCTCCCCGCCATATGGATTTTCACACACCGCTCTATAAGATTATCCTTTAAATATCCCCATTATCATCCTAAGGAAACATATCTATAGCATGGAATAAATTTTTTTCTATCATATAATACTCACGATGATGTCATGATATTGGAATTGATTAATTCTAAACTATCAGTATACTATAATTTAATCAATGAATACCCCCACAACCAGATACATTCTATATCATCACATTTCTAACCCAAGGTCCTTGAGTCACCATGCCTAGAAGCCTATTAGAAAACCCAAAATGATTGTAATCCCACACAAGGTAGTCTTCACAACTCAAGAACCACATACACACACTCATGTAACACTTGATCCACAGCTAAATGAGACAGAACATCACTAGTGCTCACTTCTCCAATATTACACTATCACATAACCATTACATGATCCTGTGTAGCCCAACCACAAAACATGATCTAACTCCATTGTGTCACCTTTCACAATACTTATCTCACAATCCCCAAATAGACAAATTCGAGCACTTCCTGTGATTCGGATCCAACAAAAAGCCACCAAGATAAACTCTTATGCACAACCATATCCTTGGAAAGGCACCTAAATGAACATTTATCTCTCAAAGCCAACCACATGTCAGAAACATCGACAAAAAAGGAAATTGAATCAATAAAAGGTAGCCAACGATACCAAACATGATATTCATATGAACCATTTTTACCACATTACCAAAATTCCCAAGCATCCACATATAGGTCAATTCATTAAAATAATGGGTAAATTAGTCATCCCCTCCCTGGGACACCCTTAAAATTATAATATCTATGACACCCTTATCTAATGTTATGTAAAAAGGCCACGGGGAACTCCCACATTTCCCTATATATCTATGTTCCAATCTGGACAATAATTCTAACGACCATGGTCTAGGCCAACTCACATAAGGCCACAACTCACGGGGAATCAATATACACCCATCTCATTGCCACAACTCACTAATAAGATGAAACAATATACCCTCTTTTAGTTTACCTTTACATAATGGAATCATATACCAACAAACTAACTACAATTAGGACTCTCATACTCTCTCATGCACATTAGACCGCTCCAAAGAGGACCTAAATGTACTACAAATCTCAAAAAAAACATTGAAATGGGGTCTAATGATAGAATTCATATATAATAATGACCAAAAATGGTCATCACTCCTTCTTCCAATAAGGACCACACCTATGTCCTCATCATCAATCATCTCACCATGGATCCACCCAAAAAACCAGTAGAAAGAAATCCATAAAATCACACATTATCATTCCTCTAACATTGGGATCCTATGTGCCTAACATGATGTATGAGATGCGTCCAGCCTCTCTAAACCAAGAATAAAAAACAAGTCATATGAGTTTTTACAATGGTCCAAGATCCGAAAATACATAATAAACCATCAATTCAAAAAAAAGATGTTTTTTTGTTAAAGGAAAAAATCATATTCATCCATAACATCTCAAATCCAAAAAATCAATCCCAATCCCAGGTAACCTAGAAATCTTATCTGATTAAGTGTTTGCTATGAACCAACCCAATATCAATCACATTATTAGACACATTAATATATATCATATATACCAAACCCCAAATGATAAATAAAAATAATGTTGTTGCTCAAATAACACTTTTTAATGTCTCATCCCAGATACCACTAAAACTGGTTCTCCAGGATGATTCTCCACAAGTACTCAGGCATCCGTCCCCATACACTAGATGCTGTTGACTACCAGAGATAGTCTAATAGTGGATGTGTGAGGACAATATGACCCATATTATATTTCACAAACATATATAAGTAGCCAAACCCCACACTCAATAGTTAACGTTGATGAATAAATAAACTAAAACTAAAATATTTTGTAATAAGATGAAATACAGAAAATTCTAGAACAACCTTGTCATACATACAACAATGATTACCTACTTGGAAAATCATATATAAAAAATAAATAATTGAAAAATATATACAACATTACCTACAAGAAACTAAAATACATAACACATACACATATCATCTACCCTTCTAAGCTGCTCTAGCCCAACTGTTTGACTCCACATGAGTATCCTACTGAACCATGCAATCTGGTTCCTTATTTGTATCCAACATGCATATTTGATCAACATGAAAGTAGAAATAATATTTTTACATAAATCGCGGGGCACATACATGGGGTGAGAAATAAATATTTGTATTCCACCACTAATGGTAAAGTTATAAATTGCTTCCATAAGTTCACGATCATGAAATATTCTCATACTAGCTGGGAGATAACTAAAAAAATTCAAGTAAACAATTGTTGATCCTTGTTTCCACGACATCTATTGACCATACCTACTTCATAAAATATTTAGGTGTCTCTTAGAATGTCCCAATGACCATGATTCCTCATAAACTATTGGATGCATAACCATAGAGGCCACAAAAACAATGAATATTCAAGGGACACATTATATGATAGTCCTAACATTTGGGATACCATTCTAGTTATTTGCATACCACATCCTCATAACTCAAACCATTATCTCATACCTATGAGCTCGACACTTCTACCCCATTTACAACATAAAATCTCTATCAATCTAAGACCATTAGTATGACATCTATCTCATGGGTCATAACCTATAATGAATGGTGTATAAGTCTAGCACGTTTTTCTACATATCATGTCAATAATTCTAGGATCATAAATAAATAATTAAAATAATATATTATATTAACCATTCTCAATGAATCAATCCATGTGTCTAACCAGGATTTGGAACCCCCGGTCAAGTCATCCCAACCATTAGGTGACAAAGTAAGCAAACACAGATCATCATTCAATGAATCCAAATGAGACTATAAATGCCATATATGACATTATAAACCTTGATATGAAACTCCATGTCCATAAACATGGGTTTAAGAGAATTATTACTTCCCCTGAAAATAATAGTGAACTGGGGAGGGGAGAATCAATCCAAAATCCCAAAACAATATATATAATGTGGTTTATTGAGCACAAATCAAGCACCTAAACCATGTTTCATAATAAACATTCATGAAGCCTAAGTCCATCACAAAACAAATAAATGTGACATCACATACACTTTACTCAATAGAATAAAACTATGTACCTATATCCCTAGTTAAATACTCAAACCACAACCAAAAATCAGTAATAATATGGAACCTCAACCTAACAGTCTTAATTATAGATATCTGAAACTAAAAATGTGGACCATCTGTCCTAATCTCCCCATTATCATATCCCTTACTAATAATATGGATTAAAAATATGGCAACCCAACCATATCAAAGCCTCCACAATGTCATAGTCCTAGTCTCAACCCTACCAAACAAGACATAAAAGGAATGTCTATATGTCTACCTAAGCCATCAACAAATCTTCTCTATAGTATCATACATCATACTAGGTACCAATGGAACACCTAAAACCAAAAAAAATAATCACATGCACCGAATCATGGTCTTCCTCGGATGCAGGACCATATTTGGTCTTTTGGGAACACACATCGACAATGGCATCCCTCCTTGTATCCCCAGCACTGGCACTCAAAAAGTGGAATCCTCTACCAATCCCTTGTAATAACTATACTCTTGGACCATGCATCATCATAAGTAACATCCTTATGTGTCCCTCAGATGTCTTTTTCTGATCATCGATCAACAATATGCCAATAAGGCTTCCAAAAGAAAACTTATTCCACACAATAATTCCCAACAACCACTTATGGAATAAAAATATCACATAACCATAAACCATTACACTATGGGTATCATAAAGAGTCCCTAGGACTCTACCTCATCCCATAAATACATCCAACCATAACCGCCAACCTATGATGTCAACAATCTCTAAAGACTCCAACCACCATGATCTAAAACATATGATCCAATCCTCAAATGATTTAACCTTGAGAAACCGGTCCCAATATATAGTGATGGACCATAATCTCTCTACTTATACACTCAACCTCAAATTCAGGGATTCATCCAAGGAACCTCAATCAATTCACCAAGGCACACTCAATCCATTCCGAACACTGAGCTCCAAACCCTCACCTGAGCCTTTTAACTCACAACCCAACCCAATAGAAGATTCAGAATCCATATCTAAATAAATAATCCTACTAAATTATCATTGTATAAAAAACCATTTAGATGACCTCTATATGATAAAAGGATCCCACCAATGGGATATATGTGGAATATCACCATAAATGGACTCATCTGATGTCCAAATTTAATTATGGGTGTCATAACATACAAAGCCCTCAAAAGGAAAAAAGTGTAGTAAAGGGTGTGTATACTAGAGCACAAAATGTGTATTTCTATCACCCCACAATGAATCGTACTACTTCAATAATGCCTTGAGATTTTTTAAATTTGTTTTAATAAATAATTTAATATTTTTGATATTTCCCATTTCAAAGAACACTGAAAATAGTTTATTTTTTACTAAACAACTTGGTTTTTCATTCTTTAAACGACACACAAAGTTAATCATGAACTAAATGAAACAAAAAGTTTAGTTTTTACTATAAAAAACTAAGGTTAGATAATGTTACATGAAAGAATGCCTTTCCCTGATAGATTGAGTCACACTGAAGATAGAGTTTTGCCAAAAAATAATATAATATTAAAAATATAATTGTTTAATATAAAAATATATTAACTAGAAATTAAATTGAAGATTATTGAATTAACTATCTAAGGAAAGTATATTTTTTAATTCGTTGGTTACCTATTAATTATAAATGAATATAGAAACCAAATGAATATAACAGGAATGATTTTATAAAATACTATTTAATGTGTAAAATGAGATTTATATTTATAAGTTTAATTAATTATTATTATTGAATGATATTAAATAAATTTTTATGTTATCTTCACAATAAAATATTTTACCTATTCATCAAGTTGATTTTATAGGTATAATATGAGAATCAACCCAATATTATAAATAAAACCCAATAATTCTATAAAATAATTTTACAAACTATTAATGGGGAATGTATTTTAAATATAAATTTGTTCACTTTTATATTTTATATATTTAAAAATAAACTTTATTTTTGAAATATAAACATAAAAAATTGGTTAGGGTGATTTTTTGGTATTTTTCTGTGATGATTTATTTTTTAATGAGTAGTGAAAAATATTAAATTTTAACTCAAAAATACTTTTTCATCTAATTTATTTACTAGTATAAATTATATTTTAAAATTTTTTAATGTATAATTAGATTATTTTTTTATCAATAAATACAAATTTTCCATTTGAATGAATCTCACTTTGAAATTGAATATAATAACATAGAAAACATATAATGGTTTTTACATTAAAGACCCATATTATCATCCCATTTATGGGATTAAATTTAAATAAAATTCTTGCCACTTATGGGGTTTTAATTTAGGAAAATTAATTAATACTTTAGAATCAGAATAAATCATAATTTATAAAATTTTATATATAGTTTTTTACAAAAAAAATTAGTGAAACGAAATAAAATTAATTACATCAATTTATTTAAAATTAAGCTTAACAAGGGACTAAACCATAATATTAAAGGATGAAATGACCTATACAGTTGTCCAAAACCTATTATATGGAAATATTTTCCTAAAGAAACCTAAAAGGTTCTATAATGGTTAATTTGAACACTTTTTGAACAAGTAATACTTGGAGAACCCATAATTCATTTAAAAAATATCCAGTGTGTCCTTTCCCTCCACTATAATCTTATACTCACCTCTCTCACATTATCACACAGTCAATCAATATTGTATCTACCATGATCTACCCAATTAAAATTCCAAACACCTACATTCCTCCTTGAGTCATCCCTTATTGAATAAATCCAATGATGGAATCCCATTAGTGAAAAAAGAAGTTATCCAAAGAAGAGGTAACATCTTTCCTCAATCTCTATTACATTGTTATTTTTATCCACTACCTCAATTATTATTATTAAGTGCATAAATAATATCCTCAGTATCCTAATTATACTTATATTTCATTATGATAATGGTTTTATATATACTTATACACACATCCATCTAATTGGTAACAAGCTTACCATTCTTCTCTGTGGAGAACTACTTCCACACGAAATAATTCGATCATTTTTCACATTATCACAACTCATAGTTAGGAATTATGAGATAATATATATTTTTATATGAAATATCTGATATATATGATGTATTTATGATTATTTATTTTTTATATAACACATACCTTAAATCTTTCCATTTATTGTAAATTCAATAATTTGGTTTGAAGATGTGTGGACTATTGCCTCCTTGGAGTAACGTGATACGTTCACAGAGTAAACAAAAATTTTAAAATATGCGTGTAGTGAAATTATATGACATATATTATATAATAAGTCTAATATTATTATATATATATATATATGAATAAATTTATTTTATTTACATTATTTCAATATGAAAAAAGTGAAACAACATTAATGCGTACATACAACCTACCATCTCCATGACCGTTGTATTGAATTAATATTTCGATATTATATAGATTATTATAAATAAATGATAACTAATATATATTATATTTATATCATGTATTAAATTATGAAAATCAAGATATATGTATGAGGAAGAATAATATAACAAATTAAGACACATTCTAGAAACAAGTGAATATTACCCAAAGAAAAATCATGACTTGGAATTGTTAATAATAGGGTAATATAATATCATATTCAAAACATATATGGTATATTATATCACAATATTGTTAATTAAAATATGTATAATATACTTATATTTATTATATATGATGTTTTTTTGTGTATAAAGAGAGTCAATACTTAAGGTAAGAGAATTTGACCTCACTTTTTATTTTTGTGAGATACATGCCTTATTCACTACTAATGTTATTTGTGTGGTGTGTATATTGAACATGGATAATATTTCCTCAACCCAAGATCCACTAAACTGGTTCCCCAAACCAGGTCACCACATGACCTCATGCATGCCACCCATACCCCAGAGGTTCCCGACTAGCGGTGAGGGTCTAAGAGTCATGTGGGGAGAGAATACCATATTTTTTCAAGTAAGAACAATTGAAAATATAAAAAATTGTGTAATAAATATAAAAAAAATAATTTTCATAAATATCCAACCCCCAACAAGGTACAAACCATATTCAAATAGTAAATATTCTATGTCATTCTATTGTGCTAAGTGAACATCCCCAAAAGAATGGAAAACAACAAAATCCCCAAAATAGTCTAGGATCCCAGTCTAGGATATCCTCTATGAACAAACTGAACTTGATCCTCATATCAAGCATAAGGCCCTTTCGTCTTTCTTGATCATCCACACTGGAATTTTCTCTGGTACCCAACAGACACCCGAGCAGGGTGTGAGTACAACTCAGTAAGACACCACCAATGGTTTCTACAAAATATCTTGTCAAATATATAGTGTAATAAAGTAGTAAATAATACATTGTAAAGGAAAAAAGTTCAATAATACATCCTATATTATGATCCTTTATATTATGATACCCTTTAATCGATGTTTACTACTTAATCTTCTCATGGTTTAGTTCAAACTTTGATCATGTGTTCAATGATTTAAGAATGTTCAATAATTTGATGGAATATGGGAATGGATATTTCCCATATCACTAGGAATCACATAAAAATAACCACATTATCCTCCCCTCGAAGCCTCACTCGAGGTGGAATGAAACTGTTATGGGAATAAAACTCTGTTCTCTTCCCTAACCAGTACATTTAATGGGAGGATCTTAGAACCTTAATCAAAATTGACCCATGGGAATAAAACCTAATGATTATACCCCAATATACCAATCCATGTGTACATTATTATTTATATATTTAGATAACAACCAAATTACCAAAAAGTATAGACAATATCATTATCAATATCAAAAAAATATCCAATAAATGAGAAAATTAACATTTCTCAAAAATCCATTAACACATTCATCATTTATAACCCATAACCATTTATCCCCATTTCCAATTTCTCATGCCTATCCCACTATGTATATTAAATCGTAAAAATATTCTCTGAACATATTCTCATTAATCCCATTTATCTATTTACATGCCATCCAATCAATCCATTATCCTTTATCAACATTTGGTACAAATATAAAAAAATGTTCTAACTCATTATATAACATAATTAACACATTTTCTAAGGAATTACAACATCATGAGTAAAATTCATACATTACATTTCTATTATCCCATTCAGAAGGGTTAGTGCATAGAACATCCCTATTCTAGGTTCCACCCATAGGTTCCCCGTACCCAGTTGGTCACATGGCCTGAAGCGCATTTCCCCAAATGCAAGAGGCTGCTGAATAGAAGTGAGTTCCTTTGGTATGATTGTGGGGAATATATTCCCTCATTGGAAGAGTAATTTAGCGGAAAGAAACATATAACAATATCTAAAGTAGTAATAACATACAATAAGTAAAAAACGGAAGACTTGAAGTAAATAAACAGCTACAACACACACAGACACACACACACACACATATATATATATAAATAATCTTCCATGTCACAAGTATCTAGGAAAGAAACCAAAAAATTCACAATGTTGTAATACATTACTAAAACAAATTACAAAAAAAAAAACAGAAGGCAACTCCAAGAAAATCACAAGACTTAGATTGTCCCATGCTCTCTTGGTCTATAGCAATCAAGTACCCAAAGTAGAAGAGTGATTGACCTTATTTATACCTACAACAATATAATATGTTTGGTTTTAAAATCATTACCTCAAAAAGGTGTGAGAAGAATCCTAGTAGGTAACCAACCAAAGAACTATACTTACAAGTCAGTGAATAAATATTTAAGGTAATATGAAAAATGAAGCAGTAAACAAGGAAGTACTAAAATGTAAACAATCCTACAGTTTCAATTGCATTCATTTTCATATATCATGTAAGAATCTAATCAAAAAAATGTAACCCTCTAGAATGTAATCACAACAAAACCCCTCTGGTTTAACCAATAATACACAAGAGACCCTCTGGGATATACTGATCGTCTAACCCCTCTAGTTTAGCTTTAGCAAAGAATCCCTGAGGACGCACTCAAGGTCAATTCCCAATGTGGTCTCATATCGGTAACAATAAACACTATGAGGCGGCACTCAACATACAATTCCCTCTTTATTCCCACAACATTGATCTATATACACTCTAAGGGATTACACACGTTCATCCCCCCTATGGTCTCGCAATGTGAATGTATACTAGCACTCTGGAGAATCCATAAACATCCATTCCCCCTATAGACTACTACTCCAAGTTACCAAAACCCTGTGTAAGTCAATCACGCAAAAAAATGTTCAACAACCAAGGGAAACATTAATAACTACTTGGAAAATAGATTTTAATAAATACATGGATTAATAGATACAATCATATAACAACATCAGATAAAATCACTCCATCCTAACAACACTTGTCATGAAAAACAAGAATCCTAACAGGAAAAGCAAGACCAAATGGTCAATATCAAAACAAACATGGGAAACACATCCATGGAATAGAAAATAACCCTATTCAAAATCAAACAACCTCTACTAAGAAACAAAAGGCATAGTAGGCATTAACAGTGCTAAAATCTCTAAACACGCAATACCCCATTTTAGGGTATTGGGCACTTTTGGACATAATAATCAAAGAATAACTTCGAAAAGGAACAACCCACCTAACACGGTGTTTTAAGATCAATATAATCTATCATCAACCATTTAATTGGACTATAATAATGTTGATATACAAATACATCTAAAACATTCAACCAACGATATCTCACGAAAAAGGAGAAAACAAGGAACAAGGCTTTAGAAGAATGAATAACACACAGTGGCGATTCCAATGCAATCGATGATGGTTGATTCAGAGAATGGATGGTCGATTTGGGGCTCTAGGAAGAATAAAAAATATCAATCATTCCTAGATGAGCAGAGTCGAGAACAAGATGCTTCCGTCGATTAGACGCAACCCCGACCAGTTTTATCAATTAAAAAGAAATATACATGGCATGTTATTTAAAAGTACATGTTGTGTATATTCCATTATTAGGCCCCACATTAGGCAGTATTTCCATGTCATTACATGGTCTTCTATGTGGATGTGACATGGACAGACATATCCTAGACTCATAGGTAGGGTACATGGCAGGTATAAAGAAGTACACGACCTATACAAGGAATTACACGGCGTGTAATCTTAAAATTTTCATTCACTGCATTTTTCCTAAAAAAACATGAAATGAAAAAAATTCATGAAAACAATATCCTGGTTATGAAAATAATCACCCCTTAAAGAAAAAATCCCCTGAATTTCCCAAGAAAGTTGGCGTAGAAGAATAATCCTCGAACAACTTTGGCCATTGTGATCACACATCGGCCTCCCTCTCGCACGTCTTGTCCTGTACTCGCCCGTGATGCCATATCACCTATAATAAAGGAACAAAATGGCCACAGAGAACCTTCACACTATGATCAACAATCTAGATAGGATGATCCTAGAATGGGGCGTCCACCTCCAACTGATCCTTCTCGGGCTGGAAAAAATGATACGAGTTTGAGAAGTAAAGTCGTAGCTGAGAAATGTGGAAGACATCGTGCATAGCCTGATACCCCAAAGGTAACAATAAATAGATAGGCAACCAGTCCCAACATTAGTGTGTCACATATTAAAACATGATCTCCGACCTCAAAATCAAGAGAAAATCTCTATCGATCAACATAAGACTCTTGTCGGGACTGTGCAGTATCCATCCTCTTCCGAATCAACTCTATCTGCTCTATGGTCTCCTAGAGAAGATGAGGTCCCAGCATATCTGTTTCTTCTACATCCATCCAAAATAAGGGTGATCAACATGGACTACCATACAAAGAATCACAAGGTTCCATATTATTAGTTTGTTGAAAAATATTATTATAGGAAAACTCCGCAAGAGGTATGTGATTCACCCAAGAACCTCAAAAATATATGTTTCAAGCTCGATGCATTTTCTCCAGCACATGTATCAGACGGTAATACTAGACATCTGTCTGGGGATGGTAAGATGTACTCAAATGTACCTATTTACCCAAATCCCTTTGTAGTCCCTACCAGACCTGAGAAGTAAAATGTGCATCCCTATCAAAAAAATGGTGTGCAAAACTCCATGTAAATTTGAAATCTCTCGGATGTAAAACCTCATAGCTCATCCACACTGAATCTATACTTGATTGGAAAGATGTGATAAAACTTAATGAGTCATTAAATGACAACCCATACTATATCATTACATCATGTTGACCTCGGTAAACCTATCACAATGTCCATCACGACATCATTCCACTTCCAATTGGGAATGGGTAACTATTTCCAAATCCCTGGTGGTCACTGATGTTATGCCTTCACCTGGGTACATGAGAAAAATCTCATGAAAATACCAGCAACATCTCTCCTTATACCTTACCACCAATACTGATGGTGTAGATCTTGATACATCTTGGTGACACTAGGATGAACTGAAAAAACTGAGGAATGAATGTCCTGCATCATCTCCTCACATTTGTTTGCTGGAACCCATAAGTGCCCAGGAAAATGAAAGACTTCACCCTAACCTATAGTCCATCCAAGAATACGGTCCTCTTCTAACAAATACTCTTATAGGACTAGGCTTTCAGAATATGATATCTACCTCATTCGGACTCAATCAAGTAGAGTAGTGGTAATAGACACATAAGAAAGAAATGTATGCACCAATCTGTCATGAACCTACAAATGCATCACAGAGAACAGAGACATAAGATGACACTCATTACTAGAATCTTTAAGTACCTTTATCCTAGTTATCCTACTTAATGAATCAACCACTGCATTGCCTTTTCTAGACATATAGGCAAGCTCAAAATCAATGGTCTGAAAGTGTTCCACCCACCATTGTTGTATTGTATTCAAATCATGTTGAGTGTATATATACTTGATAATTTTGTGATCGGTGAAAACCAAAAAATGCTATCACAGAAGATAATGTATTCAAGAACATAAATCACAAAATATTGTAGCCAAATCCAGATTGTGCATCAGTTAATTACACTCATGTGGCCTCAACTACCGAGACCCATACACAATTACTCATTCCCCTTACATAAGCATAGATCCTAGCCCGATACATGATGCATCACAATAAATAGTATAACACTGGCCTGGATCTATAAAAATAAGGATCGGTGTTGAAGTCAACGTACATATTAGCTCTTGAAAAGATTACTAACAAGAATAAGATAATAAGTACGTCTCACTGTTCTTAGCTAGGATTATCAGTGGTGTTTCTAAGCATGAAAAATCTTGTAAAAAACACTTATAGTATCTTACCAGCCCAAGAAAACTCCTCACCTCAAAGATGTTATTCATTTGATCCCAAAAAAATAATGCTCTAACATTCTCTGGGTGTAATGATACTCTTTTCTCTAAGATAACATATCCCATGAAATGAATTTAATCCATCCAAAAGTGTAATTTTGAGAGCATATAATATAAATTATTATATCTCACTGTACTCAAAATGATCTCAATATGTGTGTCATCATCATGTCAAGTGTGAGAATACACCAAGAAATCATCCATGAAGACTACCACAAAAGAATTTATGTATATATGGAACACTCAGTTCATCAGATCCATGAAAATTATAGGTGTGTTTGTGATGACGAACCACATAACCACATACTCTAATAGGCCATACCTACTCTAAAAAGCTATAAGAGGTAGAAATAATGGTCTAACGTGCAACTAATGATAACCAAATCTCATGTCAATCTTCAAGAACACCTGAGCTCCTCTAAGTTGATTAAAGAGTCTATAAATCATTAGAAAGGGATATTGGTTCTTGACCATCAATTGGTTCAACTGATTATAATCCACAAAAATTAAGGGGGTTCCATTTACCTTTTTCGCAAATAGGACATATGAAAAGTAATGAAAAGTAATGGTTTGGATGAAACCCTTATCTTTAAACTCATTTAACTACTTCTTGAGATTCTGTAACACTTGTGTAGCTATCCTATTATGATGAATTGGTGTCGGTGCCGCTCTGGGAATATGATCAATAGAAAAGTCCACCTATCACTATAGAGTAAAACCTAATTATTCCTCTATAAAGACATCCCTGAAATGGTCAACCACTAGAGGAATGTAGAAAAGTGAATTCCTCTAGTTTTTTAGATATAGACTATCAATATGGGCTATAATTTATTACATCCCATGATGCTCGGGTCCTGCTCTGCTCGCCTAGACATCTAATTCCCCCTTATGAAGAAATGAACTGTCATATCGTGATGTGAAACTCACCCTACGATAATAGATGTCAACAATAGCCTACAAGGGAACCAACCTGTCCATTCTGAGAATTACATCATAGCTTATAATCTCTAAGACATTGAGGTCCCATAAAAAGTGACCTCCTCCGACCTCAAGAGGGAACTCCTTGCATTAACGTACACTTGTTGTTCTAGTCCCCAATGGAATGTCTAGCATCAATATATCGGCAATGGTAAAGATACAGAGCCCAAGGCTCTACAAAATAGAAAAAGGTATGATACTATAAGATGCCCTTGTATCAAAATGTGAGGATTCCAGAACTAAGGAAATGAGAATCATACCTAGAATTGTATAGGGTCCACGATCCTGCTCCTATTGGGTCTACTCCACTACAAAAGTCTGACTTGGATCATGGCCCTGGGACCCTGTATGAACACCTTGAGCAGATCCACTCAATTGTCTCTGAATTCTTGGTGACTGGATACCATGTCCACAACATCCACCTTAGCCTAAACTGCTGGGAGAACTCTAGTTACCAGACTAATGAGAAACTGGTGGTCCTACTCCTGAATGAGGAGTCAAAGAAGAACCTATGTCACCCACTAATGGTTAAAATATTTGACAAAAACGCTGAAGATACACCATCTTGCATCCAGATTAGAACACCAATGGGTCTCTCAGGCAATGTGACCTCACATGACAACTCTTCATACACTGGTAGCACACCACCAATCTACCAGAAGAAGTATACTGCTTCCATGGATCCCCATGTGTAGACTCCCTGCGGCCCATCCTCTATCAGTAGGAGGGGTACCAACTCCAGATGTCGAGACTCCCTATCTCAAACCTCCATAATCACACATATTGCAGTCTATGATTAGTGATGGGTTGAATATAGAGGTTATGGATGTTAAACTTAAGATTTTCACTTGAGATCGGAGGAAATTCCTAAGACCATCCACAACCTTCCTCACCAGGAATAACTCATCACATCCTGGAATAGGTGTGAAGCACTGTAGCTTTGTGAATCAAGAATAATACTCCATGACTAAGAGAGTACCATGTTCCGGACTCATGAACTCTCTGGCTCAATCGGCCCTCAAATCTCCAGCTAGAAATAATCATAGAAGGCATGCTGGAACCCATCCCAAACCACACCCTGCTGGTGAACTGCCTGTGAAATCAAATCCCACCATCTCGTAGAGGATTCCTGAAGCATATACCTAGATATATTTATATTAATCTCTGGAGGCATCTCCAAATGATCGAATATAGACAACATGGCTTCTAACCATGACTCTATAGCATGAGTTCCTCCATCCCTTGAGAATGTGGGATAATGATTCTATTAAAAGACCTGTGTAAATTCTTCCATAGATTGGGTAGGAGGCGGTGATCCCTAGAAGGACTACATAAACATCATGAATCCTTCTCAGAACTATGCATCAACACATGTATCTGAAATTATTGTTGGAACCATGACTGAAATCATAGGATGATCTGCTGGTAGTCCCTAACCAGCCATGTCTAGTGTCTTATCACATCCCTAAATCTGGCGTACAACCAAAGGAAATCGCGGGGGCATGACTCTGTAGGGTCAAGCGCACACCTTAGTTCAAGATTATCAATGAATGAATCATAGAAGTGCAAGAAATGAAAAAGTGGAGGAAATCATTCATGTTTTTTTAAAACCGTGTTACAGGGCGTGTATGACCCTTACCTGAAGTGATCTTTTAAGACTTGACATTGGCATGTACTCTTACAAACCCCAGTCGCGTGACACCCCATACAAACGACATGTTCTCAATGACGTGACTTGTACTTGAATTGTTTTCCCCTGAACGAGTTGTTCTACATGAATAACCCACACTATTCTCCAAGATCAAGTATACATGGCGTGTTTATGCCAGAAACAATTTCTATAAGAAATAACTTCACTGACCCGTTTTGTTAGTCACACGGATGGTTACACGGCAAAAACTACATGGAGTGTTTGTGATAGACACAGTGTGTACTAGAAAGATCTTCACCGTCCCATGTTGTTATTCACACAGCCGGTTACACGACTAAATCTACATGACGTGTTTGTTCCAGACACGGTGTGTACTAGAAATAACTTCACGGACCAGTGTTGTTAGTTACACGGCTAGTTATACGGCTGACTCTACATGGCGTGTTTGTCCCAGACACAGCGTGTACTGACTACCCATAATCCACCAGTTTCTTTGGTCACACAGCTGGACACATGGTCTATAAACACTGCAGATATATCCTGTACCTTGCTTGTTACACCAAGGATTACCCAACCCCATGTCTCTGCCCACACATCCAGTGAAAAAATTTGAGACTACAAAACGTTTACATACAGTACACGATGTGTACTTTAAAAAACTAGTTCCTCCCCGAACAGAAGGATACATAGAATGTATTCAAGAATACCCACCATATATTTGGGGTTTTTCCATACAGTAAACCTCAAAAACTAATCCAGAAGACCATACAACATGAAAACAAACATTTAAGTTCCATATTCCGATATGTGGGGGCCATAATCATCACGAATCAAATCTTTGCATCTTATACATGTCATATACATGGAATAAAAATGCAATGATTCACCAAATTATAATCCATGAGGGCCCATAACACCTCATGAACCAATGTTTGCTGTTCATTAAGATGAAACCTTCCAAAATACAATACCCTATAAAATATCAAGTATTCTTTTAGGGCATCTATCACAACAGCATTCATACCTAGCACAACATCTATCACAACAACATGAAATCATTAATGTAACCTAAATTCCCTAGAAAGAATACATGGAATGTGATCTCTATCATGTTTCTATATGATGCATGAGATGGGATAACCACATCTCCTCAGGTTGCCATAGAAATAGAACCTCAATAATATCAACAATAACAACACAAAACATGTGAATCACCCAATGATGAAATCAAATCAACTATAATAATTGCAAAACTAGAAAAATTGCAATAATTGAGGTAAATTAGCTTTTCCCTGTACACGGGTCAGCTACTCTCAAGAAAATCTTATTACCAAGTACATATTCCATCCTATCCCTACTTATAGGCACCATAAAGTAAGTCAAGAAGAATTTAATGACTCTCATATAACTTTGTAACGTCCCGGTTCCAGGTGCAACCCAGAGGTACCTCGTGCCCAGTTAGTCACATGGCCTCATGAACATTTCCACAAATGCCAGAGGTTACCAACTGGTAGAGAGGGCCTTGTGTGTGATAATGGGGAAACTATACCCTCATTGGTAGAGTGAGGAAGTGGAAAGAAACAGATAACAACAACAAAAGCAGTAATAACATGTAGTAAGTAAACAACAGAAGACTAGAAGTAAATAAACAACTACTACACACATACGCACATATATATGAATAATGATGCATTTTAAAGTATCTAGGAAATCATACACACAAGTCACAATGCTGGAATACAGTACTAAACCAATGTATGGAGAAAACAAATAATCTCCAACAGTGTCACAAGTATTAGCTTGGTCTCATTATCTCCAGCTCTACAGTAATGAAGTACCTGAAGTAGAAGGGCATTTTACCATATCTGTACCTTCAGCAATATATTCAGTTTGGGCCCAAAATCATGACCCAAATAGGGTGGTAGACGAAACCCAGTAGGCAACTACCCAAATATATGTACCTAAAATTCATTGAATATATATGGTGGGAAATAAGAAAAATGAAGCAGTAAATAAGGAATTAATCCAAAAGTAAACAATCTTACAGTTTCAATTGCATTCATTTTTATATATCAAGTATGCATCAAATAAAAATAAGTAACCCTCTAGGAAGTACTCACATATTAACCCATATGGTCCAACCAATCAAACATAATAAACCATTTGGGAAGTACTCACAGTCTAACCCCTAGGGATCAGCTTTAGCAATGATTTTATAATGAAGCACTCACCATTAATTCCCCATATTGTCTCGTATTGGTAACTATATTCATTCTGAAGAAGCACTCAATGTTCAATTCCCCCTTGTGGTCCTAAAAAATGGAACTACATAAACTCTAAGAGAGAAATCACATCAATACCCCCTATGGTCTCACCACGTGAAAGTATAAGAGACACCCTGGAGAAGCCCTCAGCACCCATTCCACCAATGGTTTACTACACATAGTTCACATAGCCCTCTGTAAGTCAATCATGCACAACGATGTTTGAAATCAAATTTAATATTTTAGAACTGATTGTTTAAAAATGTTCAAGAACTACTTGGATAAACAGCTACAAGCATATAACATCATCTGATAAAATCACTCCATCCTAACAACACCAGGCATGGAAAACAAGCATCTTAACCAGCAAAGCTAAACCAATTGTCCAATATCAAAAAGAACATGGGGAACACATCCATATCATGGAAAAAACTCTATTCACAATCAAACAACCTATACTCAACACACAAACAATAACATGAATTAACAGGGCTAAAATCCTTAAACAAGTAATACCCCATTCTAGGGCATTGGGAACTTTTTCACATAATATTCAAATAATAACCAAAGAAACGCACAAACCACCTACCATAGCATCGTAAAATAGATATACTCTGGCATCAGCCCTTGAATCATCCTAGATCTACACGAATATGAAAAAATTTCTAAAACTTTCAACTAGGGATAACTCACAAAATGGTAGAAAACTATGAACAAGGCTCTAGAAGACGGAATAACTCACCATGGATCTTCCAACACAATCGACGACTGTTGATTTGGAGAAAGTATGGTAAATCGGGGCCTTCAGGGAGAATTGAGAATATTAGTTGCTCCTGGAAGAGACAATCCGAGAAGAAGAGGTTTCTTTTGATTAGACGTGACCCAGGTCCATTTAATCAATTAAAAAGGAATATACACGACATGTCCTTTAATAGTACACAAAGAGTATATTCCTTTACCAGACCCCTATTTAAGCATTACATCCACGTTGTCACATGGTCACGTATACGGCCGTGACATGACTAGACATGGTCTTGACTTGGTGGTTCGGTACATGGTGTGTACATGTAAAAACACGTCATGTACTCCTAAAATTTTCTTTCTTCACATTTTTTCTAAAAAAATCATGAAATAAAAAACATACCTTAAAATAAAATCCAGGTTCTTACATCACACACCATGGGTGGCCATAATGTAAGTCACAACACCCTTTATGAATCCCACATGAATAATATGGAATTCATTTTGGTAGTTAGACACTCAATACATAGAAATCTTCTGAAGGCACCCAAAATACACCAATAAGATGTCTAGAATAAAACCCTACATGAAAAAATATAAATACAAACTATGGGATATAACTTTTAGACCACCTAACATGAATCTGTTTATGAATAAACCCTTAATAAAGGTCTTATATCCAGATCTAAACCCCATTATAAGAATTACTCTAAATCTCACTAAAAAATAAAGCTTTTAGACCTTCATATAGAGAGAAGATAAAGGTACAAAACCTAATCAATAAAAGGAAACAAGGTGGAGATTAGCCTTACATGGATCTTTAATCTGAAATTGACAGTACCCCAAACGTCCTTAGATTGATGGAGAATCATCTCTTAAAAGATTTGGAATCATGGCTTATTACTAGGGTTAAATGAAGGAAGGGGGAAATTCAAAAGTGGAACAAAAAATCACTTTTTGTCATTTTTGTAAATTTCTCTAAGTTAGTGGGCCACATAGTTTACCCACACAGTTTTCCACACCATGTAAAAACATTGCGGATTTTACTACCCAAAAAATCCATGTTGCATATTTTTTAGGATGATCTGCATGGTTAGCACTAACCATGCGAAATCCATGAACCAACCCCAAAACTCATTTTTATTCCACTTTTCTTGTCCCGAACCCTTGTAAAATCCCTAATATTCACAAGAACATGGAAAAACAGATTTTTTAATCTATATAGTCGACTTAAACTGAAAAGTAAACAAAACATACCTTAAAGAGAAATTTGTGATATTACAATGGATTTATTATATTATTATTATAATTCATGTTATGTTATTTTTCATATGAATTTTATTATCTCTGTTTTATGGTATTTTTCTTTCAGAATTTACAAAATTGTCAATTTAATTTTTTTATCAATTTTCCTTCTTGGAGACACATTCCATGTTATGAACCTATAAATTTCTATTAGTTGTATAAACTGACATTGACGATTTATATCATGAATCTGATTCTTATAAAGATTTTTTATATTTATTTTAATGTTTTTATTCCCATTTTTTTATTATTCTACATTTATCATGTGGTAATAGTTTTTTGGAAAATTCTAATTGATTATTGATATTGTTTATGATTATGCTTCCATTGAGGAAATATTTCGATTCATCTTGCAAAAAGTCTCTTAAATTTTATTCTAATATGGTTATTAATTTTATATTAATTTATTGGTACTTTTGATATACTTTTTAGTAAATAAAATTATTAGGAAAGTTTCTTTATGAAATTTTTACTTTACCTCTCTCTTCGGTCGGAATTTTTTGTTCTTTCAAAAAAAATGTTTTCTAAAAATGTTTTAAAAATGTTTTCAAGAATAAATTATACATGTTCATACTATTTTCAAAGAAATTGTTTTTAGAATGTTTCAAAGATTTTAATTAAGTTATCAAATTAGTATAAAATAAATTATTTTCAAAATATTTTCAAGATTTCATAAAATGTTTTGAAATTATTTTCAAATAAATGGTTTTTAAAATTATTTGAAGCATTATATATATTTTTTCAATGTATATTCAAATAAATTGTTTTAATTATTTTTAAATATTTCTGTATAAGTTTTCACTTTATTTTTAGCCATATATTTTTTAAAAATTATTAAATATTTATTTATATGTTTTGAATGTGATTTCAAAGATAAGTATTTTTAAATATTTTCGAATATTATTTTATATTTTTTCAAGGAATAAATGATATTTTCCCCAAGAAATTTTTTTGAAAGACATTTTAAACTTATTTTCCATCTAATATTACATACATTGATTTTAATCATTACTTTTTGCAAAATTATCCAATGGTTTCATTCATATTCTTTCTCTGAATGGATTGTTTTTTTTGGAATGATTTTTATTAAACTCATCCCCTTTTCCAAGGTTTTATACCTACGAACCTACTTTTCACTTTTTATGTTTTTTGGAAATTATTGGGAAACCTATATTTTTTCATAGGTTAATATATGATTACACGTTTAGTAGTCCCATTTCATTTCATGGGTTAGATAGGATGTTTTTGAAACCAATATAATTTTATGGGTCATGATATGATGAATGTTGTATTATATTTTGGCACATGTATGAGTGGTTTTATTATGAGATTGGTGGGACTAATATCCCTTTCAATTTATTTGGGTAATTATTTATATTTATTGAGATAATGATGGGAATAATGTTGATGGGATTGATCCACTATTGGTAGATGAGGAAACTGATCCCATTCAAGGAAAGGACTACGACTGAGGATGGAGGTGTCTCCCACCTCGTAGGTGTAGTAACTATTAATATGAATTATGGGGAAACATGTTCCATAATGGGATGATTCAGAAACCTGATCCATTATGGGATGATTAGGAAACCTGATCCACTATCAGAAGATGGAGAAACCTGATCCCTTATATGGAAACAATTGTGATTAAATATGTTGGTGTGTCTCTCGTAGTAGGTTAATTCCCCATTAAGTTCCCATATATGTTATAGAAATGAATTTTGATTTATAGGGAATGATATTACAAATTTATGTGTATTTCAAAATTACATGTCATATAGATATGTTATGATTTGATGGATTGTGTTCATGTTTCCATTAGTATTCCTTTTTTATAAACTACAAATATTTATTCCATGAATCTTTTTTATGATCTATGATATGTTTGGTATGATCTTTGAATGTTATTATCATGTTTTCATACCTTTTTGTCCATGTTATCATTACTTATTTCCATTATTTAACCATACGAATCATTCAAGCTTGCCACATTCATTTGTTTCATCTCCCCATGTTATAAGGAATAGATTTTAAGTATAATTTATATGAGGGATGATATTTTTGGGAAAAATATATGATCTTTTCTAGAGTTTGGAGATTTTGGTTCCATGTTTCCAAAAGCATAAAACTAACATAGTCATTAGGTTTCTTTTTTTCCAAATATTATATATTCTGAAAGCAATTATTTACTATTTATATACATTAAGTATAGGTTCTTATAGTAAGTAATATATAATTTTTTTCCAAAATTTGTAAAATATGATGAGAAAAAATTAGTTGGATGCCTAGGAATATTTATCATGGTATGTATAGTGATGTCTCTAATGATATGTCAAAAAAATGAGTTAATATTTGGGAAAATTTATCTATTATTTTGGTAAATTATACAGTGATTGGTTTCCTAGAAATAAATCATGGTCTATACTAAATGTGGATGTGGTTATGGAAAATGAGTATATAGGGGTAATAACTTTGATATGTTGGGTTGAGACTGACTTGAGTGTAACCTGGTACTAGATAACAGGCCTTACTGCACACCTGGTTTGACACTCCTAGGGGTTATTATTTGGTAATTTAGAAACTCTTCATGAATGATAATTAAGGATTTAAACATAATATTAGTATGAACAACTTAGGATATACCTAAGGTTTCAGGGATTAATAATTTATATGTCATGAATTAGACATTATATAAGTGAATTTCCTTAATTATGATGTTTTATGCTCTTATAAATGTCTCTCACTATGTTTTATATTTTTAGTCAATAGAAAAACATTAAGGAACTTGGTTGAGATTGAATGTTTTAGATTTGGAATGTATTGGAATTATAAAAATTTATTTTAAAATTAGAATCCTAAAAAATAAAATTAGAAAGGTGGTATGGGTATTGGATATACTTTTGATGATAAGGAGACAAAAAATGACATGTGAAAGGTATAGAATGTTCATCTATTATTTTTTTCATTAAACATAATAAGTATTATTAGAATAATGTTAAGGAACCTTAATACATGATTAATATTTCATATAAGATGAAATATGTCTCAAATAATAAGTTTATGTAGTCTGGGTAATGGTTAAAAATAATGTTGGATGATAGAAGTATAAAGGTTTAGAAATTCAAAGATAATGTTATATGAATCATGAAATATATATTTATTTTAAAAATAAGATTTTAATTAAGGATTTTAAAGGATATATTGAATGTTTTTGGATATATAGAAAATTTATTTCATGGGCATGTGATATTTTGATTAAGGGAAGGTAACCCTTAATTTACCCATGATGTTTAGATAATGATGTTTGGATAATAATATTTTGGGATATGAATAAGTAAATAGGATGGTATGGATTACCTCAGAACTAATAAATGATTTGTTGAAAAATTAGTCAATGTTATCATGGATTAATTTTACAACTTCTTGGGTTTAAAGAATATACACATTAATAATTATAATAAAAAAGTATGCATTTTTTTGAAAATTATTTATGTTAACTTCGGTAATTACCATATTTTAGAAGAATATACATTTAATTTATTCCCATGTTAGGATTTTTTTAAAAAAAGAGATACTTCATGATATATGGTGGTTCAATGTTACGCTAGTTTTGTAATATTAATTATAATGTTTTGAATTTTAATAAAGTAGAAGGGTTACAAGGTTTACTATTTATGTAATGGTTTAATTTAAACTTTGGATGATCTGTTAGAGATTAATGTATTATCTCTACATATGAAGACATATTCATATTTGATAACATTTGTTTTCTAATATGGATACATTTAATGAAATTTTTTCATATTTATGATACCCATGTTCTATTAGTGCATTTGGAAGGAAAAATTTACCTTCCTTTTTGGATAAAGAGGTGATATAGAAATTGATCAAGGCACAACAATAGGAAAGATTTTATTGAATCAGGTTATTATATATTCTCATGAAAATTTCTCAAACATACAGAATAGATCTGGAATCTAAAAAGGTTATCCTTGTACATTATTTTCTACTGAATCAAATGGCCCCTTAAATAATTTCAAATTATTGGATTTGTGATTGCTAACATTATCCAGAACAAGTTATATATCACTCTCCATCAAACCATGAGGGTTATTTTTCTCTCCCATGTCCATATTTTAACATTCCACTTCTGTTATCATATGTGTAAACCTAGTTAAGAGTTACTTTGGGTAATTTATATAGTTTCAAAATTCTTTCTTAAAGATGTTTTAGAATTCATTTTTATAATATGTTTAGCACCCCAATTATTTTATGGTTTATTTCTCTTAAATAGATTTGAGTCATAACCTATATTTCTTAAAGCACTGAGATTATTTGAAACAACACTTGGTTATTTAGGAGATAGTCATATCCTAGCCATTGAACTTAAATTTTCCACGTGTGTTTTGAATTTTGAAAATCTAACATACATGATTGTGTTTTGGATGATATTTACAGTCTCATAAAATAAACATAATTTTTTCGTGAATAGTTACATAAATTTATGAATAGTAACATACCCTTATGAATAGTAACATATCCTTATGAATAGTAATATGACTCTTATGAATGGTATCCACACACTTGAATGTATAAATAAATTTCAGTACCTTAAAAATTATAATGAATAATTTAAGAGTTTATATTTTTTGATTATTTAATAACTTTTATTTATTATTAAAATAATCATATTTAGAAAATTATTTTTGAAAAATGGACATCATTTTTGGATTCTAGATGATGAAAAATGGTTAGAGTGAATAATTGATATTTTTCCAAAATACTATAATCTTTGATTAATAGTAAAATGCGATAATTTATGATAAATGCTAAATAAGGTATTTATTGAGTCATTGATGATGATCATAGGATGTAAGACAAATTAGTTAGAATTCCCATGCATTTATTACTATTATTGTTCATGGAATACATACTATTCCTTGTCTTGTGAAGAAATAATAAACCAATGATTAAAAATTATGATAACCCTCCTCTCATCCACTATAAAACCCCCCTCACCCCTTTTCTCTTCACTCCTACCAAGCCTTGTTCCTTGCCAATATTCTAACCAAATGTTTCCCCAGGCTCCTCCACAACGTCCAAAAGCCCCTATCCTCTTCAAAATACCAAAACCACTCCCCTTAAGAGGTTCTCAAAGGAGAAAGTCTCAAAAGCTAAATTCCTCTTTCCAATTCATTCTTTTCTTTTCTTTTCTTGTCTTTTTTGTGTCTTTCCTCACCTCCCATAACCCATATAGTATGTTAACTCAAATAACATACATGTTCTAGAATTTATTTATGATAATGGGATATTTCATTATCTTCTCTCCCTTCCCCACCTTTTATTTTAATTAATTGAAAGCACCGTTTGAGATGTGCCAATTTAGCACATTCAAGGACAACAATTTATCAATTTATATTATTATCATTAATTATGGTCATGAAACCATTTTTGTTATGGAAGAACCATTTTATTATATATTTAATATACCTATTTGTTTTTATTTAATCCTTTTGTACAAATGGTTTTATGTTATAATGAAAATCATGTTCTTTGTAATCCAACACACTGATTAACAAAAACTGTTGTCGCTATGGTTTTATATAATAATTTGACTTCACTCCAACTAACCAAATTAAATTTAAAACCAGGTAATCTCCTAGATGTACACTATTATAATATTACTTCTATTATGGAAAACCACATTAATATTACATGTTTATCCAAACATGAATATAAGAAAACTAGTCATTAAAACCAAGTAAACAAACGACCTTGAATAATGATATAGAACATTCTAACCAATCAAAAAGGCTATAAATGGACTTAAAATGATTATAATAAAACAATTAAATATATAAGAGTTTATTTAATTGTTAATTAATAAACCTAATTTGTTTATTTAGGTCTTTCATAACAAGTGGAGAACACTAAAAGATTTAAGGTAAGGGATCCTCTGTCTCACTTTTGTTCAAGAATCTCTCATATGTTGTGCCCTTTTTTTTAATACCTAATGATGGGGTTTGTTTTCAAAACGCCCCCATAATACCCTTATGATATATAAATATTGGATACCCCTTTACCTCTCATTAACCCCTTGCAACAATAGTCATTACCATGCCGAAATGGTTGTAAGGGGTTTTCTCATCTCACTTTCAATTTTGTGGGATTTCCATTATTCACCTCTTATTTATTATATGTAGTGTAGGTGTAATTACATGTGATATATATTTTCATTATTTTATATACATTCATGTTATTATGTGATTAATTTTGTGGTTATTAACTATTGTGTACATGACTCAATTGATTACAATGTAGTAACAAGCTTTGTCTCAAATTTCACTTCATTTTGAATTGCTTAGTATTGTGCACATACTCTTTCTTATGTGGTGTACCTAATGACAACTTGAGATCACTTTTCAATTGAAATTATATTCCATTTAAATTTCCATATTCTCATATAATAAATATGAATATTCTTTGAGCCTTATACCATTTTCCATACAGTATTCATTTTGAATGTTGTTTTGACTGTGGAAATATTGATGAATCTGTATCCTCTATTCTATATGGATATTGTAAAGGAATATTTATCATGTGTTGAATGTTTTTATAAATAATTACTTATACATGCAGTGGCGGGTGGGGCCTACTACAACCCCTCTATGCATCGGTAGGTCACATGGGACAAATCAATTGCTGAAAAACCGTTCGAGTTTTTTTAAAATAATTAGATGGGTTTCAACCCGCAAAACTAAACAGTTTTTACAGTATTATGGTATCATGTTCCAGATAAATGACATCCAATTAATAATCCTTCTCTTTATTCATTATCATTTATTACTATCCATGATGTTTTCACTATGAAAAAATATATGGATGTGGTTTCATTCTCAGTTTATTAATGGTGTGAGTTCTTCCTTTATTCACCATGATATATTGATTATGTCAAAAAATTTACAATTTAGTTATTATTGATTCATGATCTGGACATTTTTAACCCTTACTAAGTGTTTCAGCTCACCCCTTTCACTGTTTACCTACAACAGGTGATGGACATGAGATCATTTATTGAGTTTGCGTGGATGAATTTGTAAGTTTTTGTTATTTATTGTATTTTGTAACCTTTTCTAACGTAATTTGAGTTACATCTATGTATCTAGTTTCTTCAAGACCAATAAACTGATCATTATTTTAGGATTTTCATTCCTTTTATCCATGTAAATATAAAAAGAAATGCACCGGCTCTAGTCTAGAGGGTTCAGGGTGTTACCGTTGGAATCATAGGAAGTATAGTAGAAAACATGGGAACTAAAATAGAAAATGTAGATCAGTGAACAAATTAATAAGGTAATATTTGAGGACAAACATACAAAAATATCTTGGTATTTTGGTATTGAATATATTATTTGGATATTTCAAGTAATACATCCCTGTCTGGACATGAGCAGGAAGAGGTGGCTCTAGCATAGATGTACATATGAGTGAGATCTCTGACAAGAAGTTTTGGTCTTGAACCGGGGTATCCTGATACACAAAAATGGGCCTTGCTGCACTCTTGGATACGACACTCCTGGGAGATATGCTTAGGATAATTCATATTTTATTTACAAGCCATTATAAATGATTGAAATGTAAATTTTTTCCTTGGAGAAACCATGTTTATGAGATTAGATATGCACCAGATTTAAATTTTTGCTAAGTACATTGCTAGTAATTATTATAAATTATGATTAATAACCTAACCTAGTGTATTCCATTATTTAGAAATGGTGCCTAATGGAAGAAGGGGAATCAATACTTGTGGAAAATGTTGGGATTTCTCCCACAAGAATTTCAACACCGTCATTGTTGGAATAGACCATATCATGAAAATATTAAGACAACTTACTTAGTTTATAAGGAGTAACCATTCCACAACTTTGATGGATCATTTCATGTGACAGAAGCCACCATATTTTTGTGGTAATACTAGTCCAGTGGTTGTTGAGCAGTGTATCATGTCCTTTTAAAATATATTCATGTCATTTAGATGCAATGAAAATGAAAAGGTAGTACTGGTAGTATATTGTCTCAAGGGTAGCGTAGATCAATGGTGGTCTTTGATTCAGAATACCATGGAGGAAGAAGAAATATATGACTTGGAATGGAGGACTTTTAAGGAAATATTCTTCAAAAAATATTTCCCTTATGAGCAATGAACCAAAATGAAGAAGAAATTCCTTGTCTTAAAGCAAAGCGAAGAAGATAGTGTTGCAGAGTATGAGGCTACCTTCACAAGGCTAGCCAAGTATTTTGTAGATTAAGAACGTGACTTAGAAGAAAACATTGATCATTTCATTGAAGGCCTTAAGCCATGTCTTTGAAGGCCACTGGCATCTCAAACATTTTCATCATAAGATAAAATTTTATCAAGTACAATCAAAACAGTTAAGGAATTTTCTAGATTAAAATTGTTCAAAGGAAAATAAGATAAAAAGCGGTTCTTGGATAAACAAGGAATATGAGAAGCACCATAAAAGGAAAAGGGAACTATGAAATTCCCATTATATAATAACTGTGGAATGAATCATCTCAAGAAATGCTTAAAAGGCATGGGAGTCTGCTATTAGTGCAGAGAAAAGGGTCATCGATCTGATGAATTCAAGGAGAAGAAAAAATTCAATGATATTCAATGATAGAATTTTAGAGATACGTGACACTATGAAAATGAGCGTCCTATGAACCAAGGAAACATGCCTCATAAAAGGCCGTGAGAGAAAGATAAATCATATATGATTAGAGCTACAGAGGTTAATGTTCCTAATGATGTGGGGAAAGGTACTTTAATTGTTTCCTCATACATAGCCATCACTTTATTTGATTCTCGATCATTGCATTAATTTATATCTTCCCATTTATTCAAGAAAATTAGACATGTACAATTTGATTTAATAAAGGAGTTGTCAGTCAAAACTATTAGGTGATGTTTCATTGCAACAAAGGCATGTTGATTAGTCCCCCTTAGGACAAGAAAAAACGATTTAGTTGATAACCTTATCATCATACCAATGACTAACTTTAATATAATTCTCAGTAAGAATTGGATATCAAATTATGATATGAAGATTTCTTTCATGAAATAAGGAAGTTACAATTTTTGAAAATAGTGTGGAATCCCTTATCATTAGAGAGGAAACATTGCCACATAATTCTTATCTAGATCCATCCCCAGTAGCTATACTAGATGAAATTATTGTAGAAGAAGAGAACCAAATATCTATGGGTGAGGAAAGAAATATAAAAATTGAAGATGTTCATATAGTGGAAGAGTACATTGATGTATTTCCAGAGGATTTACCAGGAAATCCTCTAGAGTACGAAGTTGAGATCTCTATATATTTAATTCATGGTGAAAGACCTATATCAAAGACTCCATATAGAATGACCCCTATGGAGTTAGTGTATATAAATAAACAACTAAAATAATTGAGTGAAAAAGGATGCATTAGACCTAGTGTTTCTCCATGGGGATCCCCTGTCCTCTATGTCTTGAAGAAGGATGGATCTATGAGGCTATGCATTGATTACAGAGAAATCAATTCTATTTCAATAAAGAATAAGTATCCTCTGCCACAAATTGATGATTTATTTGATCAACTTCATGGAGCACCATACTTTTCAAAGATTGACCTTTGATCTGGATGTCATCAACTGTGTGTGGCAATGGAAGATATTCTAAAGAAAACATTTTGAACTAGGTACGAGCATTACATGTTTATAGTGTTGCCTTTTGGACTGACTAATGCATCATCTATTTTCAAGGATTTAATGAAAGGAGTTTTCAAGGAATATATTGATAACATTGTTGTGGAATTCATTGATGATATCTTGGTATACCAAAAAAGCTATGAATACCATGAGAATCACATGTGGACTATTCTAAATATACTTGGAAGAAATGAATTATATGGCAAGATTAACAACTTTAAATTTTGGCTTCATTCAGTTTCATTTCATGGCTATATTATCTCTAAAGATGAAATATAATTTTATCCTACGAATACAAAGGAAATCCCAGAAAGGCCCACACCAAAAAATATAACTGAGGTACATAGTTTTATTATCATAGCAGGTTACTATCGGCATTTCATTCATAATTTTTCTTGAATAGATAACCCACTAACACACCTCACATGTAAAGTAATTATGTTTGTATTGACGAATGAATGTACATAATGCTTTGAAGAATTGAAAATAAGACTAGTCAATGCTCAAATTATTACTCTTCCATATGGAAGTGATGGATTTGTAATATATGACGACACATCAAAGATTGGGCAAGGTTGCATCATTATGAAAAATGATAAAGTTATTACTTATGCATCAAGATAGTGGAAGAATCCTGAGAAAAATTATTCAACTCATGATCTTGAGTTAGCGGCTGTAATATTTGCTATGAAAATATAGAGATATTTTTTCTACAGAGAAAGATGTGAGATTTATATGGACGAGAAGAGTTTTAAATACATTTTCACACAAAAAGAACTCAACATGAGGCAATGCAGATGGCTCGAGTTACTCAATGATTACAATTGTTCCATAAACTGCCACCCATGAAACGAAGATAATGTGTATGATGCATTAACCAGGAATGATCACTGACTCATGACCCAAATAATGATTGAAAGAGATCCATTATTCATGGATCTACTGTAGATGGATATGGGAATTGTTAAGGAAGGGGAAACATGTTTCCACTTTCAAATTATTTCAAAATAATCTTTATTAGAGGAGATAAAATTCTATAAATTTGATGATGATAATATAAACAAGAAAATTATTGTTGTTAAGGATGGTAGATAGGAAAACTTCGTGAATGAGGAAGGAGTTCTGATGTTTGTGAAGAGGTTATGTGTCCCATCAGTACCTGAGCTAAAATAAGAACTACTAGATGATTATCATAGCTCAAATTTCTCAATAATCGGGTAACACAAAGATGTATAGAGACATGAAGGAATATTTTTAGTGGGATAATATAAAGAATGAAATTGTTGAGTATGTGTCAAGGTGTCTAGTTTGTCAATAAGTTAAGGTAAAAAGAAACATCCTAGAGGAGTGATGAAACCTCTACATGTTACAATATATAAGTAGGATAACATTATGATGGATTTTGTCACCGGATTACAATGGACACCTAAAAATAATGATGCAATATGGGTAATTGTTTATCATCTCACAAAATCAGTACATTTCTGTTTTTTAAGAGAGGATTTACAACTTGAGAGCCTGGGAAGACTTTATATTAATGAAGTTGTAAGACTTCAGGGTGCACCTCTACCTATTGTGTCTGATCGAGATCCCCAGATTATTTAAAATTTTTAGAAAAGTCTCTAGATGTATTTGAATACTGAGCATTGTATGAGTACTGCTTATCACCCCCAAACTGATGGACAATTTGGAATGACTATTCAAACACTGGAAGACATACTGAGATCATGCTCTCTTGACATCCAAGGTATGTGGGATCAATACTTGCCTTCGGTGGAATTTTCATTCAACGATAGTTTCAATTCTAGAATTCAAATTGATCTATATGATTCATTATATAGAAATAGACGTCGAAATTCAACTTATTGGGGTGAAGTTGGTGAGGGGAAACTTATAGGCCTAGAACATATTGAAGAGACCATGAAAAAGGTGAATAAAAATAAAGACAATATTAAAACACCCCAAATTATGAAGAAGAGTTATGCTGACAACCAGAGAAAGGATTTGGACATCCAAGTAGGAGATCATGTCTTTCTAAAATTATTTCCATAGAAGGTTGTATTAAGGTTTGGTAAGAAAGGGAAACTGAGGCCCAAGTATATTGTACCATTTGAAATTATGGAAAGAACCGACACTATAGCTTACAATTTATAAATTACTCCAAGTCTTTTCAATGTTCATGATGTGTTCCAGGTGTCATTGTTGAAGAAATACATTCCAGACCCAATGCATGTACTCACCTATGATAAAATAGAACTAGAACATGATTTTTCATATTGTGAAGAGTATATCGGGATCCTTGACATAAGGGAACAGGTATTGATAAATCGGATGACTTGTCTAGTAAAAATTCTTTGAAAAAACCAGAATATGGAGGAAGAAACATGGGAACCTGAGGATGTTATGAATAAGAATCACCCACATGTTTTTGGTGGGATTTTTAAATGAAAAATTTGGAGAACGAAATTTCTGAAGGGGTCGATAACGTAGAAACCCAAACATTTTATGGGTTATTACCTTAAATAAATTCGATTCATAGCCTATATTTCATAATGAACTATGTTTCTTTGAAAAAACACTTGGTTATTTAGTAGAAATACATATACTAGCCATTGAACTTAAATTATCCACATTTGTGTTTTGAATTTTGAAAATATGACATACATGGTTGTGTTTAAGATAATATATAGAGTCTGATAGAATTAACATAATTTTTGGTAAATAGTTACATACCCTTATGAATAGTAACCTACCATTATGAATAGTAACATAACCTTATAATTAGTAATATGACTCTTATGAATGATATAGACACCCATGAATGTATAATAAATATAGGAACCTTAAAAATGAAGATGAATAATTTAAGTGTTTATATTTTTCAATTAAATAATGATTTTAATTAAATATTAAAATAATTATATTTATAAAATTATTTCTGAGAAAATGGTCATAAGGTTTGGATTATACACGTTGGAAAATGGTTAGAGTGAATTTTTTGGGATTTTTCTGAAATACAAGAATTTTTGATGAATAGTAAAATACGATAATTTATGATAAATGCTAAATATGGGATTTATTGAGTCATTGATGTTTGTATGATGATGTAAGACCATTGGTTCAAAGTCATATGAATTTATTACTATTCTTGGTCATGTAATACTTACTATTCCTTAACTTGTGAAGAAATAATAAACTAATGATTAAGAACTTAAGAAAAGACTCCTCTCCACTATAAAAAACCCTCTCACTCCCACTTCTCTTCAGTCCACCCAAGCCCTGTGGCTTGCCAATATTCTACCCAATCCTCTCCCCAAGATCCATCCCCACATCCAAAATCCCCTAGCCTCTTAAAAGTACTAAAACCTCTCCCTTTAACCGGTTCACAAAGGATGAAGTCTCAAGAGGTAAATTCCCCTTTAAAATTCTTTCTATTATTTTAAGTTCTTGTTATTTTGTTTGTTTCCTCACCTACATTCACAAAAATAGTATGATAACTACAGTAATAGAAATTTACTATAATTTTTTTATACTAATTAAATAATTCATTATCTTCTCTCCTTTCCCCGCCTTTTATTTGAATGAAATGAAAGCATTGTTTGAGATGTTCCAATTTAGCACATTTGAGGACAACAGTTTATTAATTTATATTATTACCATTAATTATGGTCATGAAAACATTTGTGTTATGGTTGAACCAGAATATTATTTATTTAATATATCATATTTTTTGTTCTGTATTCCTTTTTTACAAGTGGTATTATGTTATAAATAAAAACATGTTCTTTGTAATCAAACCCACCGATTAACAAAAATAGTTGTCGCTAGGGTTTTATATAATTATTCAACTTCAGTCCAAGTAACAAAATTAAATTTAAAACCATTTAATATCCTGAATGTTAATTAGTAGAATATAACTTCAATTTTAGAGAACCACTTTCATCTTACATGTTTATATAAACAAGAATATATGCGAACCAGTCTTTGAAACCACTTAAACGAACGAGCTCGAACAATGAAATTGAACCTCATAACCAATCAGAATGGTTATAAATAAACTCAAACTGATTATACAAAACCAATTAAATATAGGATAGGTTCTAGAATTATTAATTAAAAAACCTATTTTTTTTATTCAGGCCATTAATAACAATTGGAGAACACCAACAAATTTAATGTAAAGGATCCTCTCTCTCTCATTTTTGTTCAAGAATATCACCTATGTTGTGGCATTATATTTTTAAAACCTAATTATTGGTTATGATTTCACTCATCCCCCATAATACACTTATGATATATAAATAATGGGATACCTCTTTAACTCCCATTAAGCCCTCACAAGGACACTCGTTACCATGCCGAAATATTTGTAAGGGGTTCTCTCATCTCACTTTCAATTTTGTGGGATTTATATTGTCCGCCTCTTATTTCTAATATGTGGTATTGGGGTACTAAAATTTGAAATATATATTCATTATTATCTTTATATTAATGGTATTATATGATTCATTGGGTGGTTATTAACATTTGGTCATCTGACTCAATTGATTACAACGTGGTAACATGCTTTGTCTCAATTTTCACTTCATTGTGACTTGCTTAGTATTTTGCACCAACACTTTATTATATGGTGTACCTACTGCCTATTTGAGATCACTCTTTCATTGAAATTATATTCCATATAATTTCCATATTCTCATGTCATGGATATTGATGAATTTGTATCCGCTATTCTGTATTGATAATATAAATGCATATTTCTCTTGTGTTGAATATATGTATAAAGAATGATTTGAACATACAGTGATAAGTGGGGCCTGCTACAGCCCCTCGATGCATTGGTAGGTCTATTGGGAAAAATTAGTTGTCGACAAACCCTTCGAGTTCGTTTCCCAAAATCAAACGGGTTTCTAACAACAGAATTAAAACTTTTTTACGTTATTATGATATCATGTGCTAGATACATGACGTCCAATTAATAAACATTTTATTTATTCATTATTAGTTATTACTATCCACAATTTTTTCAATATGAAGAAAATGTATGGATGCAGTTTCAATCTCAGTATATTAATGGAATTATTTTTTCATTTTTTCACCATCCCATATTAGTTATGTTAAATTGTTTATAATTCAATTTTTATTGATTCATGCTTCCGCCATTTGTAACACTTACTGAGCATTGGAGTTCAACCAATTCATTGTTTACCTTAAACATGTGATGAAGCGTAGGTAATTTATTGAGTTAATGTGGATGGAATTTTTGGTTTTTGTTATGTATGATATATTTTAACATTTTCCAATGTAATTTGAGTCAAATATATATATCTAGTTTTTTCATGACTAATAAACTGATTATTGCTTTTGGATTTTCATTCCTTCTAACCATGGCAATATAAAAAGTAATGCACCAACTCTGGTATAGTGGGGCCAGGGTGTTACAATATGAGTTCCATGAAAGAAAATTTAATGTATGAAACCTTTTATAACCATATGAATATATAGGGTGAAGTTAATTTTACGGGGGGTATAATGTAACACCCTTGTATTTAGTGATTTTTTAAATTAATTTAATCTTTTTTATATTTTTCATTTCATGAAACATTGAAAATCGTTTATTTTATATTAAAGAACTATGTTTGTATTTTGTTATATGAAACACCATTTTAGGCATGCACTAAACACAACATAATGTTTATCATGATCTACACAGAACACTGAGGATAAACAATGTTAAACAGAAGACTAACTTTCCCTAATTGATTGCGTAACACGGAAGACCATGTTTTATCAAAAAATGATATATTATTAAAAATATTATGATGTGATATGTTAAAATATAAAATAAACATTAAATTAATGATTAGATTGTTAGCTTATGATAATTTATATTTTAATTCCTTGGTTACCTATTCATTAGAAATTAATATAGAATCCAAATGAATATAAAGTGAATGATTATATAAAAGACTATATTTATGTGCAAAAGGGGAATCATCATAATAATATAAATTAATTACTATTAGTGAATGATATTAATTATAATTATATTTTATATATTCAAAAAGTATTATTGATATTTTCCAAATTGATTTTATATGCATTATATGAGAACAGACCCAATATTACACATAAAACCAATATTTTTATAAAATTAGTTTTACCATATTTTATTGACATACCTTTTTTGAATTTAATTTTTCGAACATTTAAAAATTTTATACATAACAATAAATTTAATTTTTGAAATAATAACATAAAAATTAGGTTTTGGTGATTTTTTTTATTTTTCTATATAGATTACTTTTTGAATGAATAATGAAAATAATGAATTATATTTAGAAATATTTTTTTCAAAATTATTTTGGAGGTTAAATTATATTTTTAAATGGTTTTAATGTGTAATTATATGTATTTTTTATAAATTAATCCAATTTAGGTCATTGGAATAAATTTAACTCAAAATTTTATATAAAAACATTGAAAACATTTTAATATTTTTTACATTAAAAACTTGTGTTTTCATTCTATCTACAATAATAGATTTATATTAATTTAATCTACGTATGTGATTTGAATTTGGAAAAATTGAATCCATATTTGGAATAATCATAATTTATAATGTCTAATACGGTCAACATTTTTTTTTAAATATTAGTGAAAGTAATTAAAATTAATTTCTTCAATTAATGTAAAATGAAGCTTCATTAGGAACAAAACCTTTAAGTTAAGGGTAAATATAACCAATAATGATTTCCAAAACCTTTTTTAAGGCCATAATTTGGCCACTCAACCTTTTAGAATCTAGAATGGTATATTTAATCACTTGGGGAACAAGTAATATATAAAAACCAAACTGTTTCTAGAGAAGAATAGAGCTTGATTACATGTATAATTTTTCATTGTATTAAGTAGTTACCATTTGGGTCTTAAATTGGGGATAATTTGGGTGAAATATTTATAAAAATGGAAAAATACTATGTTGTGTAGGGTTGGCGCATTTAAAAAAAAACCACGTTCCACAGCTCATCAGACTGTGCATCCCTTGACATAGGGTAATTACACAGTTGGTGCATGGTTTTTCAAACCATGCGCTATATTAAGAGTAATAGTGTACCCATATAAAAGAGGCTGGTGTATTTGGTTCATATTTAGGAAAAACTATGCACCCCTTCCTAGAAAACCATTTGGGATAATTAATTATTCTTGAAAATTTGTTTTTTTAACTACCCATACACCCTTATTAATCCAAAATCATACTCAATTCAACCTTAGGTCCTCTATCACAATTTTGGATCTCTTTAGGAGAATATAAATCCTTCTTGACCACAGTTATTTGATAATAGATGCCTAGATCTAATATATTCATCCCTCCCTATATTTGAATCTTCTCCTGATTATTTTCTCATTCATATCCCATTCTTCTTAAATTTTTTTTCAGTAAGGTAATACTTTTTTTGTTAGATATAAATCTATTTAGTTATATATAAATCAATTTGGTGAGATATAGATATATGATTCTATATATAGATCAATATTTATAAGAATTTTATTTTCTTTAATCTTGATTTTGGGTTCTATGATTCAGACCTCGTTCTGCATCGTTGTGCCACATGATTTTTGTGGATTTACATTGGGAGATTATTCATGAACAGTTTGTGGTTGGTGGTATAATATTCAAATAACATAGTCATGATTTTTATTTTTTTATGAAAATTATATATTTCATAGAGTTCTTTAGAAGTTTTATTTTTGGAATGAATTAGTTAATTTGGGTGAATTAATTAATGAAGAAATTGTGGAATTGTGGGAATTTGTAATAATTAAAGGTCAAATTAATTAGTTGATGTTGATATTATTATTGATGATAATTAATTATATAATTAATTATTAGATATTAATATTATTAATATGAGATAATTATTTTTTTAATTAATTATTTGATATTAACACCATAAATTGAATAACTAATTGGAGAATTAATTATGAGATATTGAATTCTGAGTAGGATTAATTAATTAGTGAATTATTTAAGTAGGTTTTGAGATATATGATATTTTTAGTTAGGTATTATTAAATTGTGGAAGATAACATGAACATTCAGCCAAGTTTTATGAATGTTAATATATTCATTCAATGATGTATTATTAAATGGTTAATGATATCATGGACATTCGGCCAAGTATTATAAATGGTAACATGCTCGTTAAATATGATGTTATGATATGGTTAATGGTAATATGGAAATTCAGAAAATTATTATGAATGGTTTCATGATTACTCAATTATGTGATATTAAACAATGAATGGTGACATGAAAATTGGGCCATGTATTGAGAACGGTTACATGGAAATTCAAATGTGATATCCCTTAGGGATAGATCAGACTTCGGCACAGGACAAAGAATATATTGAAGTTTTTGTTCCCTCGAAAACATGATGGTTTATGCAAATATATAAAGAATATTTAATAATGTGATAACTATTTATTTTTTAATTATAAATATTATGTTATAAAACTATATACCCTATTATTTTCTAGATTTTTGTTGACAACTTTGGGGTTGTAATAATGAGTTATTCTCACATGCTACGTGGGCTGCCTGATCGGTAACTGAATAGACATTATTGTTGAAGGATAATTTATGTTCAAGGGACCAAGGTTGGATGAATGATTTGGGAATAGAGTGTGAATTATGGAACTGAATGTGGTTCTGGACCAGCTTTGGAGTTGACAGTTTATTTATTTTTTACTTACCATTTTAGACACTTGACACTTACATTAGCAAGGAATGTTTTTATTCATTAGAAAGATATTATAATTCCTATAATTATAATATTGAGATATTGGTATTGTTTATGATCATATATTATTCCTTTTTTTTTATTTATTTCCTCTAGCACATTATTCTGATAAAATAGGGAATATCCTCCTCATGATATACTTATCAAATCCTCACTGATAATCAGAAGTCACTAGTTTATGTGGAGGAGATCATGATGTCTTTTGGAGGTCTGGCTCAGGCACTGCTATATGGCACCCAGGAAGGGATAATAAAAAGTTTTATCGATGCCTAGTTTTATATTCACTGTTCTTTTGTTTTACTATTTGGGAAAAGGTGGACATGTGACTAGGAAGAGTCATGGATTGGACATGAGCTCCTTTATGGGAGTTGCAAACCAATGTATGGGGGAAAACCATGTTCCCAAGGTGGGATTTTTTATTATTTCCTACTATTGTAGTTGAATACTATTTCACCTGGGGTGATACACTTGTTGTGTGATGTGAAAATCATTTTTTGTTATTTTTTTGATATTTGACTCGTATCCCAAAATATAATGACTATTGGGTCTATATGAATCATTCTAGGAAGTCATGATTATTTTATTTCAAGTATTATTTTATGCATGAACTAGAAAACTATTTTTTGGGCATTTTATTAAACGTAAAATATAATCCTTTATTGTGAAATGAAAATGAAAATAATGCCTTAGATAAAAAATTTTAATGATAAAAATGATGTAAAATGTGAATAAATGGGGGTTTATATGAAAATATTAGTACGAGAATGTGTTTTCCTTAGATAAAAATGATATAAGAGTTCGATAATTAAAGAGAGTAATAGTGCCTTTGTTTTGACGGCATGGTGTGATTTGGGGGAAATAATTATTGTTGATTTTTGTGATTATTCCACACAAGTAAATGTGATAAGGTTGTCTTATTATTTATAAGATGTGAGTTTGGAAATATAGAGTTATTTCTCCAAGATGATTCTTGTTAAGAAGATGATAGGATGATGTGGATGGTGATGATCTAGCAGTAAAGAGCCTAATGAATTGTTATTATCAGGTGGGTAAGCATCAGAGTAGTTTTGAGAGAATATCACTCACTTTATGAAAATACTAGAAATAGACCAAAAGGATAGTTGTGAGTACTTTGTCCCACATGATGAGGGAGTTTTAGTTGTAAAAACTTTTGAATTTTACATTAGTGGGTAGACCTGACAGAGTTGAGTTCATGGATGATTCCATCAAGACGATGCTTCATAATTTAGAGATTCTTGTTCAGAATAGGGTAAAGTTGGCCACTTATATGCTACGATAATCAGGGAAGTACTAGTGATACATCAATTCAAAGACTAGACAAGATGATAGTATTTTATGGGAGGACATTTTAGAGAATTTATTGGAGAAATTTTATCCATATATATTGATTTATGAGAGTGAATAAGGGTTCATGTTGCTGACTTAAGGGAGCTGTTCCATGATGAACTATGCTGGACACTTAACTGACTTGTAACACAGTTCACTTGTGTTGGCTGGAGATGATATAACTATAGTGAGATTTTTTTTGGATGGAGTTAAGTGTGATATTTACACCCAATTTACCACTTTTACTTAAATAAGGTTGCTGAGGTGGTGGATCAAGCTTTTAGAGATGAGGGAAGCGTGAAGAAGTATTCAAGTATAGGACATGTGGTTCTGGCTGGATGGTTAGTTGGTGAGACTTCTGAGATATTAAAGAATCGTTATGAAAACATTTTCCAGAGTAGTGGAATGTAGATTACCCAAATAAAGGGATCCTTTTGATAGGACCATAGACAAGTGGTATTTCCCCAGTGTGGTTGGTGAGGATATTATTGTAGGAATTATTCCTGGCCACCCACAGAGTGACAAAATTGTGGAATGATGTAAAATCTACAGAAGATTTTTAGGATCATGAGGCATAAGATTAGTGATGGAGGATATACAGAGAACATAGGTTCATGAAGGGGATCTTCTGAACCATATTAGTCAGGAAGTAGGAGTTTTACTGTATGAGGCGGTAGAGGTAGTTGGTGTTGTGATTCTTGGAACGAGCACCCATATATGCAGAGTGGTGTAGCTCAAGGGAGTCAGATTGCATCACAAGGAAGAGGGGAAGGACAACTACATGCAGCACAACCTACAGTTGTGGATAGAATGGTTAGACCATTGACAATGAAATGTATTATTCATGTATATTTTAAATTATCTAGTTTCATATTTGTTACTGGTTCACTCTTTATTTAATATCTACAATACATGTTAATGGTTTGAGCTTGGGGGTGGAGTTTGTGAGAACGATAATTATTACACATACACCATTGGGAGTATGGTCTAAACAATCTTTTTGTACAAGGGATACTATCTAAAAATTTTGGAGTATAATGTTCTATGGGATCTCTATGTCCTTGATATGTATGGTTTCATCCCAATTATGGGTTTGGACTGACTATTCACATACCAATCCCAAATTGATTATTACCACATGAGGGTGACATTTACATCTCATAAGGGTCACCATTACATTCACCATGTGTTGTGGGATATCCTGGAAGTTCGAGAAAATACAATTACTCCCCAAATAAGAGATCTCACATCCCATTATGCAAGCCATTTTCTTGATGATAGAGGTGTAAAGCACGATGTATTTCCACCTGTAGTTGAATGGTTTCACGATGTGTTTCCTAAAGACATAACTGAGCTTCCACGCTAGAGATGTGTAATTCACTAATGATCATATGTCGGTGGTTGATCCAATTTATATTCCACCAAAAATAATAGAACCAATAGAGATTCAAGAGATAAAGGATCATTTCGAGGGGTTGGGGGATATGGGATTTATCCGTTTGAGTACTCTCCCTGGGGATTCTCTAGTGTTATTTTCTTCAAAGGATGATGAGACTATATTGTTGTACATTGATTACCAGAATTTAAACTTACTGAATGTGAAGAACCGATATTATCTTCCACATATTGATGATCTATTTTTCCATTTAAGAGGATCTAGTGTTTTCTCAAAGTTCGACATTAGATCGAGGTATCCTTAAATGAGTGTTTAGACATATGATATTCTAAGGAATGCTTTCAAATTCAGGTATGGCCTATATAGCTTCTTCATAATTCTATTTGGGTTGTAAAATGCACCAAAAAATTTTATTTCCATGATCATCCACATCTTCCATCCAGACCAAGATAAATTTTTCTGGTAGTATTCATGGATGACCTCTTAGAGTAGTCCAAGACTCATGACGATCATGCCCAAAACCTTGAAATCATCTTATGTAGATAGAGATATCATTAGATATAATCCAATCTATATATGTCTCATTTTTGGACGTATCATGTAATATTCATGGGATACATTAACTCAAAGGAAGGATTGTCATTAGACCTAGAGAAGGTTTAGATAATAATATCTTGAGATCATCCCAATTTTATTGATATTTCAATATTTTTTTGGTTTTAGCAAGATATTATCGGAGATTCAACATGAATTATTCCTGATAAAAGCACAAATTTCATGATTCAAAAGATGGTTGAAAATTTTAGATGGGTTAGAAGTATATTTGAAGGCCTTACAAGAGGTGAAGAATATAATGATATTAGTATTGATTTTAATCGCACCTGAGATATGATATGAGTATCTGGTGTATTGTGACAGTTGTTAGATCAGAATGAGTGTTGTTTTAATATAGGGAGATAGAGTTGTGGTGTATTTTTCATAGAAGATAGGGAAACATGAAAAGTAATAACATGTGCATGACCTTGGGTTAGCAGTAGTATTCTAAGATCTAATGTGTTTTCAAAATCATCTATTATGTTAAAATCATATTGTATATACATACCGCAACATCATAAAGTACATCATTACACAAAGAGAACTGAATCTTTGGAAACAAAGATGGGTGTATTATATGAAGTCATTGAATTTTGAGCTATAGTATACCCAAGGTAAGGGAAACCATGTTTCTGATTCTTAGAGAAGTGAAAATTAGACTCATATAGTTCATGAGATTATGTTTGAGTAGAAGATGATGAAATTTCTATGTGAGATGAATGTTTTGGTTCTAAAGAGTCATGAGAAGATGAATCGCGTATCATTTTTAGTGGAGTCTACACTTTTGAGATATATTTGAGATAGACAGTATGAGTTTCCAATGTTATTTTCCTTGAGGGAATTCTTTAGAGATGGAGAGTGGACTTTATATTGGTGTATAGATGAGGATGAGATCATCTTTGTCAAGAATATGGTTTTTTTGCCAACAAGAATTTGAAAATAGATCATAAGGGAATTTAATGCCTTGAAGTGAGTGGAAAATCCAGGTGTGACCAAAATGTATTGTGAGCTATAATGATTGTTTTGGTGGCCATTCATGAAAAAAGAAATAGTAGGGGTTTTGACACAATGCTACACTTATCTGTAGGTGATGGGCGTGAATCAATTTCCAAGATGTTTGTTGTGGCCATTTCCCATTCTAGAATGGATGTTGAATGATGTGGCAAGGGACATTTTGGTGGGTTTCATGAAGAAACCTAGAAATAATTACATTATCTGGGTTATTCTGTATCGACTGGTGAAATTAGGACATTTGTTTTATATATGAGAGACTTTCTCAATGGAGCAGTTGGGACACTACACCAAAATCTTACATTAGTGGTAGTTTATAAAACCTATGTTAATTTTTTTAATATAATTTACAAATTGTGTATTAAAAAAATACCATAAATCAATTGATTTATATTTTTTGACAAACTCAAAACTTCTCCCCCGACCCCTCGACGCTTCACCCTTGACCCCCCAAATCACTACGAATATTTGTCACAAATGATCTCGTCCCTCACCACCGATCCCAACGCTCACTCCCATCACCACCGGTCTGACCCTCACCAACCTCTCTGATGGTTCACCACCCCTACGCTTAACCCCCGATCCCTCGACACCCCAAAGCCTACCCGACACCATGATGCCACACTCTAAATCCCAACCTAGGGTGTGGTTATTTTTGATGGAGAAGATTTTCATGGTGTTTCAAATTAGTTTCTACTTCTTGTAGGTAGATGTTAGTATTATATTGTTTAATTTTAGAATTATAAGCATGCATTTACTTTCAAAATTCCATTTTACTAAATTATAAATATTTTTGATATACTAATGGGTTTCTGAAAATATTTAATAGTGTTTTTAGGTTGGTATAAATGGGTTTACACATGAATTTAATTTTTTAATTTTTGAAAAGGAATTTTTTAGTATGATAATATTATTTTAAAATTTATTATTTCTTTTTGAAATTCTTATCATATTTTGAAATTTTTTTGACCTGATTATGAGTTTTAATGTATGAAATATTGGTTTTAAATAGAACTTGATTTAGAATTGAGGATTTTAACTCTAAATATTTTAAAAATGGCTGTTTTAAGGTATTTTAAATTGGAATTTTAAATGTTTATATGGTTTAAAACTCCTAAAATTTCATGTTGGAATTTTTTAAATGCTATAATGAATATGGTTTTCCCTTTTTCCCTGTTTTGTCTCTCAAAGAGAAAGAAACTTGTTTAAGTGTAGCTTTGAATTTTTTTAATGTAATGGTGTATTTTTGTGGACCTATTTAAACGTTTCATGTTTTTTTCTTATAATTTTTTAGGGAAACAAATTTCATTAGTCCTAATTTGTTTTTTAATAAGGGAGAACTCTTTTTTAAGGGTGAAATTGATATATTTTAAATGAATTGGTGTATTTCCATAATTTTCTGTATTGAGTTAGGTAGTTATTTTATGAAAAATGAAATGTTTTTTCACTACAAGACATGTTTTAGTGTCAATTTACTATTTAGAACACCAATTTTAAAGGGTGTATGTGGAATAAAACCCTTGATTCCACATTTCTCATTTACAACTTGTGTGGGATTGTGATAAATATGTGATAGTTGTTACTCCCCATGCATGAGAATGTGATAATTATGTATCGAGTAAATGTTATGTATGTATGGGGTACTACATAATTGGGTGGTAGGGTTAAGTGTTGTTATGGTTATTCCCCATGTGTTAAACTTGTCTCATTTGCAGTATAACTCAATTACACTGTTCTCATAAGAAATAAAGAACTAATTGAATGACCTAAATTATTTCTCTATTTGGTTCACATGATGATAGTTTCAAAACAATAATTATAAGAACAAGGTCTAGGTGGAGTGGGTTTCATCACAAGGCTTCTTTGGGAAACTTGGTTTTCGGTTATATATGTACCATAAAATGATGGACATATAGTTGAGGTGGTTATGACCATATATGAATAATTTCTTATCACATTATTATTACTTGGGTAGATCTCAAGAAAAATTCAATTATTTGGTCACAAAGTGATTTAGGAGAGTTTATCTAGTTCTATATTATATCATTTCCCCATATTTCTTCACCATGGAATCTTTCTTCTTTACATTGTATTATATGGATACTTAATAGTTTATGGTAGTTTTATCTAGTGTTATATTATATCATTTTCTATGGTTTCATCATTATGAAATATTTCTTGTTTATATTGTATATTTATATTCATTATGAAACTATTTTTCTTACCCTTACATTTTATTAATAGTCTATGTGTTACATTTACATTGGAACCATTGTACCCTTACACATGATTTTTAGTCATGGTTTTACCCTTACATAAGATTATTTAACAATTTTTATAACCCTTAAATGGAATTTATAGTTTGTGTGATACCTTTACATATTTACCATTGTACCCTTAAGAATGCATTGTACTCATGTTTTTTCCCTTACTTAAGCTCTGCATACTTTTACAGAAGTGTTTATTAAATTTACGCAAGTGATTCATACCTTTGCACAAGGGTTTCTTACTATTACAAAAGTGTTTCTTACCTCTACGCAAGTTATGAGATACCCTTAAGAGGCATGAAGAAATGTAAGTTACACTTGTTTAGTGAACTAGATACCTTTAAATACTATATGGAATTTATGTTTTTTCCATTACATGTGCTTTCGAAAATGCTTATTACCCTTATGTAACTTCTGACTTCCTTCATAAAACTTTTTTAGTTACCTTTACATGACCAGTTTAAGTAAAATCATATTATTACCAAAATTTACTAGTTACCCTTATGCAATGATTATAATTTGTTCTTACCCTTACATAACTTTATAATGTACCTATATAAATCATGTGTAAAATGCATATGATCTTTATGTGAGGTGTATATTTTAATGGATATCTTTACAAAAATTATTAAATTTATGAGGTACCCTTATGCATCTTGTGAAAAATATATTTTACCCTTATGTGGGCTATATAGGTATAAATGTTTCCAATTATATATGTGTAGTATCATCTCTCATCTTTTTGAATGGTAGAAAGCCTCTATCACTAGAAAATGATACCATGATTGAAATACATTGAGTATTTTTGAATTTGAGTTTGATAAATTAGATAGTAATATATTTCTCTCTTAATTTATAATTTTTGGGTTTTAAATTTATGATAAAGAATTCACAAACAACATTGTGTAAAAGATTGAATGTATTTCTAATGAATTTTATCAATTTGGGTTTTGTCTATAAATATAAATTAAGGAAAGAAGTGAAAAAGAATAATAAAGACATTTAAAACTTTATGGATTCATTATTATGAATTGTTGAGGCATTTATAATTTACCAATATTTAATTGTTCTATATAAATTAATGAAGGGTCAAAGTTCACTACTCTACACCAGTTTCATCATCAACATATTCTAATAATCGAAATAGTTTTGTTATTTTTTAGAAGTGTCTATAATTCTTATTTTACAGATGGTAATAGGTAAATTTTAATGATAGTTTATGGTTAGTTAAGATGTTTATTTATATTTCAACTAGTATTTAATAATATCTTTTCCTATGTAGTAATAGTTATGTGATTTAATTTTTTTCATAATGTCCAGGAACATTGGGATATATATAAATAAAAGTTGGGTCAAATTACTGAGGAACACACCTCAGTATGCTAAGGGAAGGGATAAGTTTTTTGATTTTTCAATTTCCAATTGTACTGTTGATGGGAGAATAATATGTCCATGTCAAAATTGTAAATTTACAATATGGTTCAAGAAAGGTGATGTTTATGAACACTTGATATTAAAACAATTCCATGCTCATTATTTCTTTTGATTTGGAATGGTGAATTGAATGTAACATAAAGGTTGAGAACTAATTTCAATCCATAGAATTAGATCCCAACATTATAGAAAATGGAAACCGAATTGGAAAACCTTATAAATAATGCATTCAATATTTACAGACATCAACACAAAAATGAAAACCTAAAATAACAACCAGTTGATGGTGCTAAAAATATCAACATGACAATTGATGTTTTTGAGACTATAAGACAACTAGATCAAGGTTATAACATATAATAGGGTCCTACTCTTGGTTCTATGGATACTAATGTGACAGAAATCATCATTGAGTAGACAGATGAGCTTCATGGTTTAGTTGATGAGGGAAATCAACAGTTGTATTGTGGATGTTTGAAATATTCAAAACATTATTTTCTGCTGAAGTTACACCATATCATATGCCTATGTGTAATTACAAATAATGTGATATCAATGATATTTTAATTTTTGCATGTTTCATTTTTTGAAGAAAAGATCCCTGAATCATTTTATGATATGAAAATTTTGTTAACTAGTGCAGTCTGAATTATACAAAAATACATACGTGTCCAATTGATCGTATGCTATATTGGAGAGAGGATTCAGGAAGATGAGATTCAAAATAAAGTTCTTCTAATAGATAGAAGTATATGGGTGATTTTTTAAGTATGAATCAATATAATACGATGAAGAATAAAAAAAGGAACACACTGTTAAGGGATTCACAAAAACAAAACAAGATTTATCAGTGCTCAAAGTAGGCATTATCAGTGCTAGAAAAGAACTATAAAGCTCAGTACTGATGGGGGGGGTCCCCTTTATCAGTGCTCAATAAGAGCTGATAAGGGGTTCTTTATCAGTACTAAAAATATGATCATAATGTAAAACATTATCCATACTAGAAACATGAAGATAAAGGGATACTTTATTAGTTCTAAAAATTTACTATTAAACGACCCCATTATTAGTGCTAAAAAAGTGCTGATAAATGTGTTTTTTATCAGCACTATTTTAACATTGATAAATAGATCCTTTATCAGTGTTTTTTAGCGCTGATAAAGGCTTCCTTTATCATATATAAAAAAGCACTGATAAATGTCATGTCTGCTACAATAAAAAATTCTGCAGTTGCACACCCAAACAACACCTACAAAAAATTCAGCATCTCAACAAGTAAGTATACCCATACGAAATTAACACATAAATCATAAGGTAATTACACCATGTATACCCATACAAAAAGTATACTCATACAGAAAAGTATACCCACACACCATTAACACATAATTAATATGTTAATTAAATACATAAAGAATTCAAATCAGAATTTCGGGTGTTGGGTGGTCTGTTCAGGGGTTTGGGGTGGCCAACCCTGGGGTAGGGGTGTCTGAGGGGATGGGGGTGTTTGGGGGGATAGGGTTTCCAGGGGGTGGGGGGTTGTCCAGGTGTTTGGGGGGATGTCCAAGGAGGATGGGGGTGTCCAAGGGGGTGGGGGGAGTGTCTATGTGGTGGGGTCGTTTCTGGGAGGTGGGGGATATCTAAGTGGGGGGGGGGTGTCCAGGGGGTGGACTTGTGTTTAGGGTGTCGGGGGGGATTTTCAGGGGGTTGGGGGGGTTTTGAGGGGGGGGAGGTCCAAGGTGTTGGTGGGGCTGTCTAAGGGAGGGTGGGGTGGTGTTTGGGAGGGTGGGGGTGGTCGTCCATGGGTGGGGGTGTTCAGGTGGTGGGGGTGTCCATATGGTGGGGTGATTTCTAGGAGGGGTGGGGGTGCTATACATGGGGTGGTGGTTTTCCAGGGAAGTGTGGGGGGGGGGGGGGTGTCCATGGACATGTCCAAGGGGGGTGGGGGTGTCTAGGGGTTGGAGGGGTTTTCCAGGGGGTGGGGGTGTCCAGAGGGCTGGGGGTGTCTAGGGGGTGGGGGTGTCTAGAGGGGTGGGTGTGTCGGGGGGGGGGTCCAGGGGGTTGGTGGGGTTGTAAAGGGGGTTGGGGTGGTTTCGAAGGGGGTTGGGGTGGGGTGGCTGTTTGTGGGGGTGGGGGTGTCCAGGGGTGGTGGGGGAGGTGTCCAGATGGTGGGGTGGTGTCTAGGGGTGTGGGGGCATCCATGGGTTGGGGGGACATCGTGCTTCAGATTGAGACATGTTTGACTCTTATATTTTTTAAATGTCCCATGGATCGTTATCCTATAGGATCATCACAATCCGAATGTGTTTGGTTGGATTTGCATAAGTCAGTTGTTATTTCCACTTAAAATTATGTCCATTTTAAACAAAAGAGAGACACTTTGAGTGATACCAGCGTCACCGTTCTTCAAATTGAGACCGAGATGACTTTTAAACGTCACAAAGGACACATTTAACATTATCGTAAGGGATCAATACAATATGAATGCATTTGGTGCACTTTTTGTATGTCAGTTGTTGTTTTCACTTAAAATTGTGTCCATTTTAAACAAAATATAGACGATTTGAGTGATACCGGAAACACCATGCCTCATATTGAGTCATGGTTGACTCATAAACATCCCCAATGAACCCATGGATCATTCTCCTAAAATATCAAAACAATATGAATGTGTCTGGTTGGATTTCCGTAAGTAAGTTGTTTTTTTCACTTCAAATTTTATCCATTTTAAAAAAGAGAGAGACACTTTGAGTGATAACAGACACACTGTGCCTTAGATCGAGTCTGGGATGACTCATACACATCACCAACACACCCATGGATTGTTATCCTAAAGGATCAAAATAATTTGAAAGCGTTTGGTCAGATTTACGTACGTCAGTTGTTGTTTTCACATAAAATTCAATCCATTTTAAACAAAAGAGAGACCCTTTGAATGATACCATCCACAACGTGCTTTATATTGAGGTGGGATTGACTTGTAAACTTTATAAAGGTCCATGGATCATTATATTAAATGATTAACACAATCCAAATGTGTTTGGTCAGAATTTCATAGGTCAGTTGTTGTTTTCATATAAAATTGTGTCCATTTTAAACAAAAGATAGACACTTTGAGTGATACCGGCCACACCGTGACTCAGATTAAAATGGGGTTGACTCATACACATCAAAAATTACCCATGGATTGTTCTCTGAAAGGATAAACAATACCCGAATGTGTTTTGTCAGATTTTCATTGGTCAGTTGTTGTCTTCACTTAAAATTGTGTCCATTTTAAATAAAAGACAGACACTTTGAGTGATACTGACCGCATCGTAACTGAATTCAGGTGGGGTTAACTAGTACATGTCCTCAATGCACACATGGATCATTATCCTAAAATATCAACACAATCTGAATGCGATTGGTAAGATTTCTGTACGTCAATTGTTGTTTTCACTAAAAAAGCTGTCCATTTTAAACAAAAGAGAGACACTTTGAGTGATACCAGCCACACCAGGCCTCTAATTGAGGTGGGGTTGACTTGTACACATCCCAAAAACACCTATGGGTCATTCTCATAAAGTATCAATACAATAAGAATTATTTTGGTCAGATTTCTGTACGTCAGTTGTTGTTTTCACTTAAAAATATGTCTATTTTAAACAAAAGAGAGGCACTTTGAGTGATACCGTCCAAACCATGCCTCAGATTGAGGTAGGGTTGACTCTTACATGTCCCCAACATACCCATGGATTATTATACTAAAGTATCAACACTATCTAAATGTTTTTGGTTGGATTTCCATACATTAGTTGTTGTTTTCACTTAAAATTCTGTCCATTTAAAACATAAGAGAGACACTTTTAGTGATACCGGCCACACCGTTCCTCGGAATGAGTCGGGGTTGACTCATACATGACCACAACACACCCATGAATAGTTATCTTAAAGGATCAACACAATCTGAATGCATTTGTTCGGATTTATATACGTCAGTTGTTGTTTTCACTTAAAATTCTATCCATTTTAAAGAAAAGAGAGACTCTTTGAGTGATACCAGCCACATCGTGACTCAGATTGAGGCGTGGTTGACTCATATATTTCAAAAAAGTCTAATGGATCGTTCTCTTAAATGATCAACACAATATGAATTCGTTTAGTCAGATTTTTTAGGATAGTTGTTGTTTTCAACTAAAATTGTGTCCATTTAAAACAAAAGACAGACACTTTGAGTGATACTATCAACACCATACCTCAGATTGAGGTGATGTTGACTCGTACACATCACAAAGGACCCATTGATCGTTCTCTTAAAGTATTAACACAATCCAAATGTTTTTGGTTGGATTTTCTTAGGTCAGTTGTTGTTTTCACTTAAAATTTAGTCCATTTTAAACAGAAGAGAGATACATTGAGTGATACCAGCCTCACCGTGACTCAGATTGAGATAGAATTGACTAATACATGTCTAAAAGGACCCATGGATCGTTCTCTTAAAGGATCAACACAATTAGAATGATTTTGTCTAGATTTGCATAAGTGAGTTGTTGTTTTCACTTAAAATTTTGTCCATTTTAAACAAAAGAGAGACTCTTTTAGTGTTACCAGACACACCATGCCACAGATTGAGTCGGGGTTGACTCGTACATGTCACAAAGGACCCATGGTTAATTCTACTAAAAGAACATCACAGTACGAATGCGTTTCTTTGGATTTTTGTAGGTTCGTTGTTGTTTTCACTTAAAATTGTGTCTATTTTAAACAAAAGATAGACACTTCGAGTGATACCGGCCACACTGTGCCTTGGATTAAGGTGGGGTTGACTAATACACATCCCCAACAGACCCATGGATCGTTATCCTAAAGGACCGACACAATACAAATTCATTTTGTCAGATTTACATACATAAGTTGTTGTTTTCACTTAAAAATATGTCAATTTTAAACAAAAGAGGTACACTTTGAGTGATATCGGCCACACCGTGCCTCAGATTGAGGAGGGGTTGACTCGTACACATCCCCAAAAAATCCATGTATTTTTCTCCTAATGAATCAACATAATTTGGGTGTGTTTGGTCAGATTTCCATACACCAGTTGTTGTTTTCACTTAAAACTATGTCCATTTTAAACAAAAGACAGACACTTTGAGTGATAACAGCCACACCGTGCCTCAGATTGAGGTGGAGTTGACTCGTACCTTTCCCTAAAGCACCCATGGATCTTTTTATTAAAGTATAAAAACAATCTAAATGTGTTTGGTTGGATTTCTGTATGTCAGTTGTTGTTTTCACTTAAAATTCTGTCCATTTTAAACAAAAGACAGACACTTTGAGTAATACTATCCCCACCATGCCTCATATTGAGGCGAGGTTGACTCGTAAAAATCCCCAACACACCCATGGATCGTTTTCCTAAAATATCAACACAATCTAAATGAATTTGGTCATATTTATGTATGTTAGTTGTTGTTTTCACTTAAAAATCTTTCCATTTTAATCAAAAGAGAAACACTTTGAGTGGTTCATAATTCTTTCATGTTGCCGGTGAATATCATCTGCTAAAATGAGAAAATGACTAATTGGAGAAATCATGTTTTATTTGATAAAAATTACAATTTTACTACGAACATTTACATACTATAATTATTCATCTTTTTATCCCCTTAACCCCTCTCAAAAATGAACTTCAATTGTACAAGTCACTAAGACACATCTTCATGCTATTTGTGTACAATCTTCCATAAGGTATGCATTCAACTCAGTTCCGATCAAATCTATATCGTCTTGTGAGTATGAGGATTTTCGGCTGTCATATTAGTACTGAATAATATTAAAATTAAGAATTAATAAATAAATTAAATTAAGTAGTAGTTGTTTTTGAAAATACCTTTTCAGGGATGCTAGTTTGTTGATGAAAAATGATCTCTTTCATAAATTTACAAACATAATAACCACAATAATTATCATTTTTTTGTTTTGGAAATTGCAAAAAAATTGATCATTAAGAGAATAAGTAACTTGTGTTGAGATGTGTTTGGATAGTGAAATTTTATTATATATACCCTAATATTATTCCAGACGCTGCACTTGCTCGCATACTTATGCTTAGACCCTATCCTCATTCCTTTTTTAGATGATAATGATACATCACCCTGTCATAAATGAATCCTCAGTAAAAGATAATATAAAGTATATTAGTTGATATTTAGACCTAAAACATAGGATTTAGTGTGTTATAGATTCACAAACTCTATCATGTGTGGTTGGTTAGATGGATATCCTTTATTTGAATCGAGAAAATAAATCTTTTGAGTATCCAAGTTCACCTCAATTAGAATCTAATGTTTCCAAAAAAACAAAAATAAATAAGTAATAAAATAAGTGAAAACATAATTGATATTCTTTAATCATAGAGTTTTACCCCTACATGTTTGGTTTTAGGAACAGTATGTCATCTGTAATATTGCTTTCAAATTTTTTCAGCAAGCCATTCACTATTTCATTCTTTTTTGATGGCTCTAATTTTGTAAGATGGGTTGATATGGTATGAGGACTAACAAGTCTGAATTTTGGATCATGGGAAAATTCCTTCAACTATTTTTCATATATACGACTATCAACAATATAAAATCCATTTAGTCATAATTTTCTCATTAGATCATATTTTATAAAATAAATTCATGGAAATATACCTCATAGATATATTTACTACTATGATGTCTAGCCAACCATATTCAAGGATCACATTTATATTTTTAGCTGCAAATAAATATTAACTTTCCTCTCCATATAAATTCTTTTTGAAAACCACTATATGACTACTGCCACCTCTTTTCTTCGTATCCACATGAGTCTTCAATGCTAGTAAATGTGGATAGAGAACAGGTGGTGTTATTATTCTTTCAATAGCTCATTGGGATTTTTTATTCAATCCTTTAGATGGTTTTGAGCCAATTAATGTAACCCCCTTCCCTTCCTCCATCTATAATAACATTCATTGGTTCAGACACTTTTTTCATCAATTGTTAATGGTTTAGCTTGAAAAAAAAAGAAATAAATACCCCTTTGTCTGCATGTATTCTTACAAGTTGTGATGTAAATGCAATGAATACCCCAATAGCCTTTTCGACCATATGAATATCATCATCTTCAAGTAGAATAGGTATCTCTACAATTGGTTCATGAGATATAGTAATTGTCACTCGCATATGATCTTTCAGATGTGTTCTATTATGGAACGTGTCATCTGGGATGTTGAACACTGCAGCACTCTCTACAAGTTGAAAGGTGGGTGTTGATAGATATAAATCAAAATCATTATTACCCTGTAGAATATCAGTATAGGGAAAGTATCAGTGGTTTTCTGATTCACATTTCATGGGAAAATTTATTAGAATATTGATTACCATGGCTAAGACAACTCTTTGAGGATAATGGCTCGCCACAAAGCTGGTGGGGGGTGGGGCAGTATCTTCATGCACCAGTTGTTCTTGAGTTATGTCTTCTCCTTGCATGCCAACCATAAAAGCTTCTTGAAACTCTCCCAACCATTGCAATCATCTTTCAAGAGTTGCTAGTCTTTTTCTCATTTGTTTCAATTTTCATCTCTATCATCTATTTTTTTCTTCTTCCCAAAATATACTCAGGGTGTCTCCCCAAACCCCGCACCTCTGACATGACCATATTGTTATAGCTGCTTCAAATCCGTCGATAATAGGTCTACATCCGCTACAGGAGTAGTTGATTCCTGTTACTGTCGGATATAGAAAAATAACTAATTATTTTTATGTAATAGCAATTTAAAAAAAATAATTTTTATCGTCCTGTCATACTTACACATATTTCCCACACTTTTTGTCTGTTATCATCTACCATCTTCCCTTCCTTATTTGCACGTGCCTCCTTCTATTGCACATGACGTGGGATGGAAGTTTCTTTAGTATTAGACTCATAAATCTTCATAAAAATATAGATAGATAAATATGATGTTGTTGATAGGAACCTAAAAATATTACTGTAAATTTAAAATATGTACATTTTTCGTTTCTAGTGAAGCATACCCCATCCTTGCATTACGATAGGGGTATGTTTGTTTTGATTCACATTCCTTATTTTCAGTAGAGAGTTTCTATTTCATAAATGAAATATTAACAATAAAAGTGATGAATAAATGTATCCTCAAACAATGTAATGTCACCAACAATGTACCCGAAACTTCTCATCCCCGCAATGGCCAATAAATGCATCCCATGCTTCTTGGGATATCGGGTGAGTGTAGACGATGGGTGGGTGTGATTTTTTTTACATTTAGAATCATTCCGGTGGCATATTTTTAAAATAGTGCGAAAACCATGATGAATCCTTCCTACAAGCCTTAGTATATAATCCTCGTGTGAATAATCTTCTATAAATGTACTCTACAAGAGATTTATTAGAGTAATAAATTGTTTAATTATTTTATTTGCTAGTAAATTAAAGAAATAATATCATAACATTACCATAATTTCTTTCCAGATCACATCCTTCATCTCGGACACAACATGGTGCCATGAATCTATATCAGTCGACACACATTGTCGAGTGACAACTCCAATTTAAGTAATAAACATAGAATTGTTGGGATTCACATGTTGGCCTCCTTCATTCTATCCGACAACAAATTTGATGCCTTTTATTTTCACCTTAGGAACATTGGATATCTCTATCAAACTACGACACACCTGTGTTTTCTACGACGTCAACCCTTCATTCCTAACCATTTCATCTATATCAACATCATATGTATGTTAATATGTAATGGTAGAAATAGAATGTGCTGATGTTTGTTAGACCTAGACAATAAGTGAAACAACAGGTTTAGAAACTTGTTGTTGCTCTGCACTGTGAGCAGCTGCTGTAGGAGCAGGAGCAGCAGCTTGAGAGACTTGTTCAGCCACAAGGTTAGGAGCACCCGAATGTACAGAAGTCATTATCTACAAAAGTGGTTGAACAGTTAAGTTAGATTACATAAATTTAGTAATGATAAGATAATAACATGAGATAACAAGATCTATATTAAAAACAAAATATAACTCATTTATTAAACTCCCTTTATTTTTTGTCAATGGTTGAAGGGATTTGACACCTCTATCGATTATCTAAATCCCTTCATTGTGGTCTCTTATAACATAAAATACATCTTCTAAATTGGGACCACTGTGAAATGACTTCATCATACCACTGAAAGGACCATCCTCAACTGAATTTTCATCAGACCCTTCAGTAGTTTTCATCCATAACAGAACAATAGACCACTTTCAGTTTGTGGGATCTAGAACATAAAAACCTTATACCTCTTGGGTTGCCATTATAAACTATTTGACTTTATACCCTTCTTTACTAATATCAACTTTCAAAAATCCACATTCATCTATTTTAACACCACTATTGTTATCAACTCATTTTCATTGAAAAATCGGCAATTGAAATGTCGTATAACCAAACTCCCATATTTTTTGATAATGCCAAAATATGAAATATTTTCATAAATTTGATTTCTATGCTTACTACTAGAAACATGCATCTCTTCAGCCACCAGTGTAACTCCACTATTTTTCATGGTACTAACTTCATCATGTTCATCTGTATAGAATGTATAACCATTAGTTACATAACCATTGTAATATAATACATACACACTTGGTACAACAACTAGCGCTCGATGTTGTTCTAAAATTATATTCGGATTTTCATCCAACTCCTTAAAAATATGGTCTTGAAACCATTCTATAAACTGACTATTATGTGTATTTGATAACCTTTTTTCAGCCCATGATGGATTATACTACCTAATAATTTTGTTTTGAGTTTCAATATATAGAGAAACCTACAAACTGTTATGGAAAACATAAAGGTGGGCCAACACTCGATCTGTAATACTAATTTTCACAACATCTCTTCCGGAAATTCCCTCACCCTCAATGCATCTAGTGTGACAATGTTTCAGGAGAACACTGCTTTCCACATCATATAGGTATTCAGTAAAAAATTCAATGGATTCCTCAATAATATATCACTCTACTATACAAACCTCTACCCAACTTCAATTTTTCACATACCCTTTCAAAATATTCATATACCATTCAACAAGGTACACCAATCTATAGTGAACAGGACCACGAAGTCGAATATCTCTCAACAAGTGAATCATCAAATGAACCATCATATCAAATATTGATGGTAGGAATAACATTTCTAATTCACATAATATGATGACAATTTCCTTTTCCATAGCTGGAAATTTTGATTGGTCGAAAACATTGAAACATATATCATTGAAAAAGAATCAATGTTTGGTTAACGTATGATGAACATTCTTGGAATAAATTCAACGTAAAGATATATGAATTAGATATTGCATCAAAACATGGAAGTCATGTGATTTCAAACCATTTATCTTTAAATCATTCATTGAAACAATGTTCTTGATATTTGATAAATTCCCCTATGGAACATTTATATCATTGAATAAGTTGTAAAACTGATATCTATGCTCTCTAGAAAGAGTATAAGAAGCTGGAGGAAGAAATATTCGATTTTCAACCTTCACGGGAGCCAACACTTCTCGTATTCCCATGTCAATCATCTCCAACCTTGCCTTAATTCCATCATTTGTTTTGCCAGGGGAATTTATCAATGTTACGATTACAATGTCACATGCATTATTTCCACATGCATCACATCAAGAACATTTCTGAAGTACAAAAAAATCCAGTATGGTAATTCAAAAAAAATTGATCTCTTTTTCTAACCGATTTTCAAAAGGTTTTATTAAAAATGTTTGACCAAAAACAATGTTCACATATTTTAATTTCTCAAATAGCTACTCACCTATTAGTAGAGACAGTGCTGCACATTATTCTGAACATCCATTGAATGATGTCGTCCTCGACCGATACTTCTGCCGACAAGGTAGAAATATAAGATGTCCTAGAAACACATATTTTAATGAATGTTTCAACCTAATTGATTATGTATCTTCTTCTCAAATGGGACACCATTGAGTTCCTTTAATGTTATAGCCCGAAAAATTTCCATAAGCATGGAAATAATTTACTGTCCCATACAACATCACTCTAAACGTGAATTATTCACTTTTATAAGCATCATACAACATAAACCATGAACCCCACAATTACTTCAAATCCTCAATAAAAGGATCCAGATAAGCATTAATATCGTTACCTAGTTGTCTTGGTCCATATATAGGCATATATAACAAGATGAATTTCAACTTCATGCATAACCAGGGTGGAAAGTTATAATTTACCAACATAACAGGACATGTACTATGAGTGCTGGTTTGAAAACCAAAAGGATTCACTACATCTGTAGATAACATAAGACAATGGTTTCTCGGCTCTTTTCCAAATTCAGGATACTCATAATCAATTTTATTCCATTGAGGAGAGTCGACCAGATGATTTAATTTATCATCTTTATTTCATTTATCTACATTCCACGATAGTTGTATTGCATTTTCGTCACTTCCATATAGACGCCTAAACCTCGGAATGATTGGAATGTACCATACAACTTTCGTAGGATTTGATTCATCTTTATTATATCGAGAAGCACCACACATTGTGAATTCTATAAGGGATTTTTTCTCCTTGCGAAACATTATACAATCTTTCATAAAGGCATGTATTCTTTTAGAAATCATACCAATCGAGCATAGCATCCGTTTAGCTTCATATGTTTGGATTGGGAGATCATTATCTTCTGGGAGCATGTCATTAAAGAGAGAAAGATGTTCTGTAAAACTGACATCACTCTATCTATTTCCTTATTTAAATTTATACAACTTCAGTATAGCTGACAATGTTGTATAATTAGTGAAACCAGCATATAATGGCATATTTCCACAACTCTTTAACTTCTGAAACAATTTTGGAAATCCCGGAGTTCATCTTCAATTGTCTTTGTCATTTCCTCAATACGATCTTCATCATCATTGACATCTATAATCACCTCCTCACTACTGTAAATGGAAAATTTCTCAATGGTTCTGAACCGTTGGGAAAACCTGCAGAACCGTTGGTATATCTTATACCAACGGTTCTGCAAACTGTTGGTAAGTAAGCTGTTGGGAAAAGTTTTTCCCAACAGTTTGGATTGAACCATTGGGGAAACCAACCATATGAAGCCATATCCCAACAATTTGGAGAAAACCGTTGGTATAGGTCTTTCCCAACATTTTTCCAACCCATTGGGATAAGATACTATATAAAAAGGGTTCATGTGGAGGGTTAAATCCACAACCTCCACGTTATAAATCAATTCCTTTACCACTATCCTAAAGTAACCTTTGTTAATATATTTGGATATATATATATATATAAATATATATTTATATGTAATTTATATATTGATTTATTTGTCTATATTTAACAAATGTACTCATAAACAATAAGGGCAACTATACCAATGGTTCTCAAAACCATTGGGAAAGGCCTATCCCAACGGTTTGTAGAACCGTTGGGATAGGTGCCCACCCTTTACCAACAGTTTGGAAGAACTGTTGGGAAAAGTGGCCTCAAATGGGAAAAGTGGCCACAAAGTGGACTTTTCCAAATGGTTTGGCCAAACCGTTGGGAAATCCATACCCTTTACCAATGGTTTTCCCAAACAATTGGGAAAAGTGACCTTAATGTGGGCTTTCCCGATGTTTTGGTCAAACCATTGGGAAAGGGGGCCTATACCAATGGTTTTTACAAACTGTTGGTATAGAAGCCTTGGGAAAGGTCAGATTTACAGTAGTGTCTCCATAGGTTCTTCTTCATTTTCAATATTTGTACTCATATTTGATGATCGAAAAAGGCAGTTTTATCCCAGCCAGTAGCTACATTCACTTTTTCTCGGTGTTTATTCCATCATTTATAACTCCGATCTATTTCGTGACATATCAAATGTTCATCCAACTTCTCCAGAGTAAGTATTCTAGAATAACAACAACGTAAACACAAATAAAGGATTTGATAAGGATACTTTGCTTTATCCTTTGCCAACTTGATGAAATCTTTCAATTTTTTCTCATACTCTATTGTCAAACAATTAGTATCCATACAATCTTTATTCATATCAATCCTATTTGAATATAAAATATTTGTATTTATGGTTCATGTACAAAAAACAAGACTTCCAAATACAGTAGAAGAGAACCACTTCGTTATAAAAATAGAGATTAATAGAGCCTATCCATTTCCAATATATATTTGTAAATCAACAGAACCAGAATAGACCCCCCATCAAAATCAATGTAGTTTCCAAACACAAAGGGGTTCACGGGGATAATCACCTATGTCATAGATGGAAAACTCACACGACATCATCCTCAATGGCTCATCCTCCTATATTAGGTCAATCCCTTTTATGGTCAACTAGTCCATCCTTTTATACCTCCCTAACCTAAAATACATATGTATGAAAACCAGTAGACAACTATATAAGTAAATAAAGGATTTTGGTAATCTATACAATATGGAATTAATTAAATATATTTACTTTAGATTCATTATAGTTTCATCAAATCACCCCAGTCCAAACACAAGAATAATCAATAATAATACATATACCACTCCTCAGTCTCTGTCCTACATTCAATGTCATCATACTTAATATTTTTGTTAAACTCAAGATACTTAGTTTAAATCACAGGTGGGATAATCACATGTGTAATATATAGTCTCCCATGGTTATTCAATATGAAAATTTTAACAAATATTATTGAACTATCATCCCATTCATTCCTCATGAGTGTCTAATTACAAACTCCATCTTATGTGTAATATCAAAATCATATATATTAATAAATTACCCCATATCCACTTCCCCACTAATCTGATCATTCTCACTCTAATGAAATATTTATTTTGCTTCAACCCATTCTATATAATCTGATAACCATATATCCACACATAAACATGTCACAAACACATAAAAAACTATATCCACATCAAAACCACACATCACATCCTCATCATAGTATGATATCGTGTCCATGAAGGACATAAACATTATACTCTCCTCCTACAATGCACAACCCCAACTATGTATCCAAACCAAATACACATAATCATGTCAAAAAGAATATATATACACCAAAACCTAAAATTGTTATAAGTAGTATATATACACCCACTGTAAGCCATTTCAACTCATACTAAGTGTGAAGGGGGGCAAGGGAAGAGGGAGTGGTTCTATATGTGTTCCCTCTATAACCTAGATATTGAGAAAAACACTCAGAACCAAAGTACCCATATGGATTTTAATCAGGTTACTCAACTGAACTAGTGTTGTGTAAGAAATAATAAGAAATTATAATAAGTATATAGTCACACGTAAATATCAAACTGGTGATAATAATCCAATAAACCTAAGAAGTACTAAATCTCAAAGAAATTATATGGTTCCTCCCATGACATGATAGCTTTAACCTTTTCAGATCAATAGGGATACCATATTCTGAGACCACATGACTAAAGAAATTCACCTCCCAAATCTAGAATTGGAACTTTGAAAACAAGGCATAAAATTGGTGATTCCTCAAGATGTGCAAAACTATTATCAAATTCAGAATATGATCATAGACAGTTTTAGAATAAACCATGATGTAATCAACACCATAAATATATATGGAGTGTTGGTGTAGCCGAATGGCATAAAAAAATACTCATTGTGGCTATACCTACTCCTAAATGAGGTCTTTGAAAAATCAAACTCCTTGATCCCAAGATGGTGTTAACCAAACTAATGACTGATCTTAGAGAACCACTCCCACTTTATAAGATATAATAAATCATAAATATATGTCAACATGTACTTTTTATTGATCATAACCTGATTGAGATTCTGGTAATCAACACACAAGTGAAGGGTTCCAATGACCTTCTTGGTGAAAGCACCAGTTCTTCCCATGGAAAAACACTAGATTAAATAATGAATTTGGAATCCAATTAATCCCACAGATTATTTAGTTCCATCAATTTTACTAGTTATATATGGTAAGATAAAACATATATTGGTTTTTTACCCATTATCAAGTTGATAGAGAACTCCACCTCCCTCTCTAGTGGTAGACCAAAAAAGTCTAAAGGAAACACTTTTGGAAATTCAATAGCTATAAGGGGAAGTTCACTATAATAGGCTTCCTACTCCAGTTCAATAGCATAAAAGTATATTAATAGAAAACAAGGAAACATTAGTCAAGAGACACAAGAACATCAATTATATCAATTATAACTCAACCAGGGAACACAAACCTCATATTAGGATTTGGGAAAATAATAGAATTATATTAAATAATTCCTCAAAGACACCTTTTCCAACATCCCATGGTAACTTAAGGATCAATACAACAATATATATTCATACACCCACTCATAACCTAGTAGTTAAGTCCCTAAATGCATATCTCTTACCTACCATGTCATATCCAACCACATCAATCAACCATCACCATTATAATCATAGAAATAAATACCCCATACATAGTAGCATGAATGAGAAAGCATATAAGAAATTCATCTTTGTGAACCGAGTTACATCGATTTATGTTGGTATTCGGGAGCTTCATATTGGTATTTTTGCTGCTGCGCGAGCTCAAATTGGAGTCATGCAAAATGATGTTTCATATCTGGTTGTTTTATGATATTTGGGTGTTTCTGGTATATGTATGAAACCGATTATTCTGAAACATATCTGGTTGATTCCTCCGGTCTCTCATTGCCTGAATGTTAATGTGGATGGAGTGTATTCAGGTGCACCGGGGCCTTCAGGTTGTAGTAGTGTTTTTCGCACTTATAGGGGCTTTGTTAAAGGTTTTTCCTCCACATTTTAGGGAATGTCTTGGAGATTGAGGGGGAATTATGGGATATGATTAAGGCTATCTGGTATGCCTCTTTTTATTATTGGTTGAATATATGGATGGAGTCTTAATCTCTTTTGGTGGTTGATATTCTTCCAAATCGCTCAAGGAATGTCCCTTGGAGGATGCTTTCTACCTAGGATTATTGTCTTCCAATTGTGGAGCAGGTTTGTTTGGTTGTCACTCATGTTTATAGGGAGGAAAATCAAGTTTCTTATGGTTTATCCAAGTGTGCTATTGAGGATGCTTGTTCTTTATGGTCTTTTGTTACTCTAACCTTCTGTTGTGGCTTGGCTTCTACTGATGCGTGTGGTGATGTGTACACGCGTTTTTGCTGATTCCACACTTCTTCCATTTTCATGTCTTTACTTTTTTTATTAATTAAATTTTTCTAGGAGTAGGCTTGCCTACTCTTGAGTCTTATGATTATATGAAATTCACACTAAAGGTCATATGTGTGACCATTAACAATTAAAACCATAACAAAAAAACAAAAAAACCAATTTAGCATTGTCGTCACATCCTTCCTTATAAGAAAATTCATGAAGAGAATCAAGAACAATAGAAAAAAATTCACCTTAGAGGAGGATAAGTAGGGAACATTCTACGCTATGTAGGGAGGGGAAGGTGCGACGGCCAGAGGTGGTGGTGCATAGGAGGAGCCAACAACCAAAGAAAAATGGGGGACTAGGGTTTACAGGGAGTAGGGTCCAACGAAGAGGAGGAGAAGTATGGTTCGTAGGGAGGAGGATCCACCGAAGGGGTTCGAGGTGGAGGATTAAGAGAATGGCTAGCGGAAGAGGTCCATAAACTGAAAGATTAGGTGCAACGGATATCCGGCAATGCGAAGATCAGGGGGAGGTGGAGGGGAGTCACAATGGTACAGTACCACTAGAGATTTAGGCCATGATAAACCGAGGACACTGTGCGATTGATTTTATAAAATTTGGGACTATAGTTTTATCTGTGCTAAAAAAGCGCTAATAAGGGCTACCATTATTAGTGCTAAAATTTTAATGCTGATAAATCCTTCATGTATTAGCACTAAAATTTTAGATCTGAGACAAGCCTTCTTTATCAGAACTTTTCTAGTGCTGATACATGGAATCTTGGTTAGAAGATTTTTCTTAGCACTAATATAAGGTGGTTGTTCCCTTGCTCATTTTTGTAGTAGTGATTTGTGATACATTCCATTAATGTCTCGATTGAAAAGATTATTCATGTCATATAAAACTTTTGAACACATGATGTTGAATTATGTAAATAATAATAATGAAGAGTTAATGATACATCTAATAGATTATCATTTATGGATGAAATTTGATTCATTATATCCATATTTTCCAAATGATCCTATGAATGTTTGATTGGGATTAGCTGTCGATAAATTCAACCCATTTTGGACTTTGAGTACTAGTTATAGAATTTGGCTGATTGTTTTGATCCCTTACAATCTACCACTATGGATGTGTATGAAACAAAAATAAATTATCATTTAGATGATTATTCCTTAAGGAAAATATTCATTAAAATGATACTGATGAATAATTTCAGCCTTTAATTGAATAATTACAGGACTTATAGAGCAACGATGTCAACATATCTGATATATTTTCTAGAACAATGTTTTAAATGCATGGTACTCTAATGTAGACCATTACTAAAGTCCATAGGCATGGGAATTTATCTAGTTAAAAAATTTATATAGTTATGTATTGTCTTGTATGTAACTTTGATTTTGAGCCCAAAGGGATATGTCAGAGTAGAAAATGGTTCTTCTTGTTTAATCAAAGAGTTCTCGATAAATATCATAGATTTTATATGAACAAGTCAAAATATAATGGTTTAATTGACCATAGGCCACCTCAAAATATTTTAATAGGTTTTGAAATATATGCCCAACATGGAAATGTTGAATCAGAATTTGGGAAGGTGCTTCATTTTAATGATAGTGGGAAATGAGTTTTGAGTGCATCATCAAGACAAATCAGAACATAATAATAGAATAAAAAAATCATATTCATCAAACAATCATATAGAGAAGTTGATTTTTTGAATCATAATATTGATGTGATGTATATTGAGAAGACTTTTTGTGAAAATTTGATCTTCACATTTCTTAATGTGAATAGAAAGTCAAAGGATTATCTCAATGCTTGGAAAGTCATACACGAAATGAACATAAAACATGATCTATATCTATATGAGAATGAATGGTATGCTCTAGTAATTTTTATAATGAAAAAAAGGATAAAGATACAATCCTTCTAATTCTATAACTTGTGATGGTATCTGATGGGTATTCATGTAACATATCCTGGTGTTTTGACATAATTCATCGCAGGTTACATTGATTGAAAATCCAGGATTTACATGTTTTTTTATAGTAGTTACTTCCCTTGGCATTGCATACATTTACCTGAAAATGATACTACTGTTTTACTCTAATTTGGAATATTTTTCGGAAAATTATGTGAGAGAACTATATATCCATTTCATATTGATAACCTTCAAGATATATTTTCTTTAACACTTTTTTAAATGGGGATGATATTTCCTCCATAATTTTTTTCTATCATAATGTATTTAATTTTGAATTTTGTTGAGGAAGTGAAATTAGGCGGTCTCATGCATTATTGATGGATGTATCCAATTTAGAGGTAAATTATCTCTATGTTTTTAATTTCATTACAAATATTACATTCACTTCATTAAATACATAATTTAGTATTTTTATTTTATTTTACCGATATCTTGGGCATTTGAAATCTTACGTGAAAAATAAATCTCAACCTGAAGGCTATATTTTTTAAAGCTATTTGGTTGGGGAATGACTTATATTTTTTTCTATATACTTTGATGACATTGATATAAGATTAAATCTATTTTGACGTGTTGAAAACACATAGACTCAATGAAAAATACATGGGAAATAAAAAATCATTCGTTCTATTGTCCAATTAGTTAGCAGGAGCTCAATTTTTATAATGATATAAATGGAATTATTAGAGTCACATAGAAATGTGTTGTTAAATAGTGAAATTAAAGATCCATTTATTAAAGAGTTGAGGATACAGAGAAATAGATGAATGAGAGGATGAAAACAAAATAAGAAATATATAACAAATGTTGTTAATAAAGAGAATATAGAATGGTTTGCATGAAGTGTATGTTCATAAATATTAAAATCACTACAAATATTATGTGGACACATATTTTTATAAATATAATAATGTATATTTATTTTTCAGATCATTTATACTGATACTTGAGCACCGTTTTCAGTGGATTTGAATTTTCTTGCTTGAGGTCCTCTAAATGGAGATAGAAAGTTTGACATTTATAACGTGAGTATATTTAGATTTTTGTACAGTTGATTGGGAAGAGGGTTTGAAAACACTTAATAATGGAATATTTCAATTTTATGACGTGAAATACTATAGAAAGTTCACTGATATTATCCAATTAAACTACCACGGGAATGTTTCTGATGTTTTATTCAAATTCAATTGGGTGGATATTATCAGGGGTGTTAAATGGGATTCTTTCAATTTAATTCTATTAACTTCTCTCAATTGATAGATGTTGGTGACTGTGAACAACATGATCCATATATCTTATCATTGTATGTGAAAATGGAATATTATGTGAATGATTTTGTGGATGAAGGGTGGAGTGTACTTGCTCACATAAAACAAATATACTTGTATGATATGGGTGTTAATGTGGATGATTTTAACTCTGACATTAAATCTCATATACAAAAAGAAGTGGACTTGTTTTTTGATCATTATATTGAAAATATTAGTCTTGAAAGAGTGTATGATGAAGATAATGTGATGGTGGAGTAGGAAACATACATAATTGTTGAAGAAAATGATAGTATGTACATTTATCCATTCATTTATCAACAACTTATATCAGTTGTGAAATATTTCATTATCATTCTTATGTATATTTTATTGTTAGTATTGTACATCTATTATCATTTCTATTTTTGTTTCTTCATGAATTTTTTGAAATATATGTTATGACCATAATTTTATTTCATTAAATGACATGACTTCCAAGAATTAATAATTATAGTCACACTGCTGGGTAAAATAGTTTTTATAGAAGATAATAAAATATGGTAATATTTTCATCAGATTAAATATTTATTAGAAAATGTTATCTATTTAATAAATTAAATTGTTGATTTATCTTTGTTTTATGATGTCATATATTTTAGGCCACTACAAATCCTAAATGTATGTGTGGTTGAATGATCATAAAAAATCGGATGGGAGTTTGGTTAATGAGTCTACCAATGATGTTGGGGTATGAATTAATTTTTCATTATAATAACTTATTACCAGATTTCACTATGTCATTATATATAGATTATAATATGACTAATATTATATTTAAAGTTAAATATTAAACAAATATGGAATGTCAATCCAACATAGTCCTAATATGTCTCCCACAACAACCCAGTTGGTAATGTTCTTAGAAAGGAGCATCCTTGTCAAGTGTGTGGAATGGGTCTTAGACCATTACCATCTAAGGAATTTGGAAGGAAAATGGGGATTTAATGTGATTACTGTGGTTGGGAAGGTAAATCGTACAACTTCAAAATCATTTAGTTCACATACATATATTTATTTTAAGTTTAAATATAAATATTCAACATTGATTAATTTTCAAAATAAAATTTCTTACAGGTTCCGGTAGATGGAAGTAGAGATGGAGATGGAGAGGGTGAAGAGCATAATTTATCATTGGGGAATGATTATGGGTGAGGGTTTGTTTATGTATCAGAACATTCAATGTGGGTATTTTTTTATATTTTTTTTATATTTTAAATATGATTGGGATAACAGTTATCGCATGTATGTGTTTTATAACCATGTGTATATATGTTGTGCTTTAGTAGGATATAGAGATTTAAATTTCTTTAGAATCATATATGATGTGGATTTTACTGTATCTCTTTTACTTATTGGTTGATCTGACTATTATATTATACAATTTACCACATATGTTTTATGGTTCCTTACATGCTAGGAACCATGTATTAGGTGGACCTATATGATTTAACACGTCGAATTTGATAGCAAAAAAGCATATTTTGGTCAAAATGAACTGATTTAGTCATAAAATGTTAATAAAGGTGTATTCATCATTATCATAGGATTATATTTAAGAAAAAAAAATTAAATTGTGTTTTTGTAGTGTGTTTATTATGTTATAGTATATTATTTTTTACAATATTTTATTGGTAATTATTGATACATTCTAACTAAGTTAATAATGTCAGATTAAAATTATTTTATTAATAATTTATCAAATAATGTGATGATATATTTTATTTATTTGAGATTACTTATATTGATTTATAATATATGTTTAATGTTTTTTAATTAATAAACCTATAAATTAAAAATAGCATATTTTCATTCACTGGATTATTATGAATATTTTGTTATTATGATTCCTTAATTATTTTAAAATAAAATCATGTTATAATATCATTATTTCCCTATATATAAAATAAATTTCCAAAAATATTTTTTCAACAATGAATTATATTGATGACTTATTAATGATAAAATGAAATATTTATGAAAAGAAATTTCCTAGCAGAAATATTTTGATTCTAATGTTTCTTATGTTATATCATGTATTAATTCAAACCTATAGTTAAAAATATTGGTAAAAAAAGTAAAATGTCAATATGACATCATTTTATTAAATATAATGCTATAATTATTTAAAATTATATTTATAATAAATGTATGCCAAAATATATTAAATTCTATTTTTTGAATTTTAAAAAATATTTTTTAATGTCTTTAAAACATTAACTGAATTTTATATGTGATTTATTATGAATGATAGGTTTTAAAGTTAGGTATGATATATGAAAGTGAAGCATGAAGTAATTATATGGTAATATTGTAATGAAATAAAAAAATATTTTATCTTAATAAATGTGATACAAGTAATATTATGCCTTCAAAATTTGATAAATTGAATATAAATATTTTATGAGTGCCCCTATGAAATGTTTTATTTAATTATGGTATAATACTATGTTGGATTGATGAATTTTTCCTCGATGGTTATGTATTGGAATTCCTTGTTAATGATATGTTTCCCTTAAACTACATGTTTGGTTATTTTGGTGGGTGTTTTATTATTATAAGATAATGCTATGTGAAATGAATTATAATTATATCATTATTGATATATTTAATATAATTTAGATATGATATCGTGTAGTAGATTTCATTAGTGGGGAGGAATAAATATCTTTTTGGAATGTGTTCCGGATGCAAGTTATGGGGCTGTAGAACCTACAACAATTTTTTTGTCATTAATTATATAGTTGTCGATTAAACCACCACTAAATATTGTTTTTTCATGTCGATTTTAAATGCCACTATATTATGTTTTTTAGGGAAGTGGTTAAAACAGTTTCTAAATATGAATTTTTTTGACTTAGTGTTGGTTTCATTCTTATTAGTTGTGGGTTTTTGGGAAAACAATTTATACTTTAGCAATGGTTTTAACCGCCGCAAGATTGAATTTATGTTTTTAAAGTGAAAACCACCGCTAAAACTAGAAAGGCCTCAACAAGATACACATTCTGTGACAATTTCTAGAAACCAAAGCTAAAAAGAAGGAACCATTCCATGTTGATTGATGAAACTAATTTTAGCAACAGTTTTTTTAAAACCATCTTAGGACCATCTTGCATAGGTTTAAACCTATTCTATATTAAGAAACCACCATTATATGGAACTTTAGTCATAGTGGGAGATATGTATGTTCATAATATAGTGCATCTGTATGGGGGTCCACCGACTATACTTCTAGACCATTAATCACATTGAACATCATGCATCTGACATGGATTACAGAAAATGATTGATACATAGGTATTATTGAGTATTTTTTTCACACACAGACAGATTTTCAGTCAGATCATACAATACAAGTCATTTAGGATATGATGTGGGCATGTGTTATTGACGTCGATGGGTATTGGGAGAATCAATTAGATTTAGTGGAGTTTTCCTATAATAACCATTATTAGGAAACTATACAGATGGAACCATACGAGGCTATTTATGGTGGCCATGAGATACTGCTATAAAGGATAGAGGTAGGAAAGTGACTGAAGATGGGACTACATCTCATGTTGGAGACATTAGAGAAGGTGCAACTAATTTAGAAGCGTATGGCTATGAATCAGAGTAGCCAAAATTCTTTTTTCGATAGAGGTCGAAAGACCCTAGATTTTACAGAGGGTGATGATTAATTTCTTTTTAGTTCTAATATTGGGTAACTGTAGGACATGGATACAAGGGATTTTGAAACCTAGGTTCGTCAGACCATTTGAGGTTGAGGAGATAATTGAGATGGTGTCATAGCGATTGGCACTTCCCTAGATATGAATCACCATGAATGATGTTTTCCATATATAAAAAAATTCGATATATCACCCTGTAATTTCTTATGTGATCGAGGTGGATGACATTGAGCATTATATAGATGATTCCATTGAGAATAATTCAATTTGTGTGTTTTATTATAGTAAGAATGTGTTGTGAGGAAGGACCGTGTTGGTTGTTCATGTATTATGTCATTATAGGTGTATGCAAGAGGGGATATGGGAAAATTATGAATATATGTGGGATTATTGGCTCAATATTTTTGGCTCAGAGTCTTAGAGAATATTGGTAGTGCAACACAAGGATGAGCAATTATATCTTGGGGATATTGTAAGATACCAACCTTTTCTAGAAAATAATCCAGCGTGATTACATGTATTATTTTTTCTTTTGTAATTTCTTTTTCATTTTTATTTTACTTTTGAGTGAGTTTGGGTTAAATTTTGAGAAAAAGGGAAGAGGAAGGGTTTGTGAAAGGTTAGAACAAATCATGATGCCCTTCCTAGTTTACCATGAGATCCTGGACACAATGTCATTGCATAGTTAGTAAGCATTTTTTTCAAACTATGAACCTAATTAGGAATAAACATGCTGCCATATAAAAAATGTCCATGGTCAGTTTTCATGGTTATCGAAAACCATGTTCCAGTTACTAGTAAAATGTGTGTAAGAATTAATTAATCCAAAAAATGGGTTTTTAAATACCTGAGCCCCCTAATTTATCGTATATCAACCCCCATTAGACCATAGGTCATATTTCATTATTTTGGTGCCCTATGGATGAATTCAAACCCTTCCCGACCACATTTATTTGCTATTCAAATCTTGGATCAATGATCTCCATCCTCGATAAGTGAATCCTATCCCGATTCTTTTCTCAATAATATTTAATAATTACAAATTTATTTCTACAATGTAATTCTATATTTGGTTATATCAAAATATATTTTTTAGGATCTAAATATAGTTTGTGTGATAGAGATCTACTATTCTAGATACATATAACGATTTATAAGATATTTATTTTTTGTAATCATGCTTTTTTGTTTTATTATTCAGATCTCATTCTCAATCATTATGCCACTTAGTTATTGGTGATTTTAGTTGGGTGATTGTTCACGAAAAAATTGAGGAAATTGCTCACTTATACAATCCCCATTGTCATGATTTTGATTCAATATATTAATACTCTAGATTTTATAGAGTTCATTAGAAACTAATGTTCTTGATTAATGTAATTAATTTTGGTGAATTAACTAATGCAGAAATTAAGAAATTATTGTATTTTGGAATAATTAATAGTAGAATAAATTATGTGATGTGGATATTTTTATTTGAGATAATTAATTGTGGAATTAATTTTGTAATATTATTATTATGAATTGGGGATAATTAATTGTAAAATATATTATGTGATATTGATATGATGAATTAAATAATTAATTGGTGAAATATTTATATGATATTTAATTCTGAGTATTATTTACTTATCAGTGTATTAATTAATTGGTTGTTGAGATATATGATGTTTTAATTTATGAACTATATAATAGTTGATGGTAACATGGACATTTCGCCAAGTGTTATTAATCGTAATATGCTCATTCAATTATATATTATTAAATGGTGGTTGGAAACATGAAAATTTACTCACGTTTAATGAATGGTAATTTGATCATAGAATTATGTTTTATTAAATTTTGAATAGTATAATGGAAATTCAGAAAATTATTATTAATGGAAACATGCACATTCATTTATGTGAATTTAAAAGGTGAATGATAACATGGAAATTCAACCAAGTATTAAGAATTGTAACATAGACATTCAAATGTGATATAAATTAAGGATATATAGGACATTGATCATGGGATGAAGAAGGTATTGAGTTTTAGATGTCCATGAGAAACATAGATTTTAGGAGGGAAAATAATGATTATTTAATAATGTGATAAAAATTATTTAATGTATTGTACTTCTTTTTTTATACACCTTCATACAATGTTAATGAATAGATTTGTTTTTAGACACTATTGGTGGTGCCTTCTGAGTGGAAATCACAATCTAATTGGGATACCTAATTAGTACATGAATATACATTATTATTGTAGAGCAGGTTATGAGCTAAGAAACTTGGTTAGATGGCTATTTTGAGAACAGATCTTCGTTGAGGGACCTAGATGTTGTTCGTGACCTACTTAGGAGTCATCAATCAGTCGTTATTTCGAGTTTTCATTTAAGACAAATTAAATTTAAATTAGAATTACATGTTTTACTATCTATGATATATATTGGATTTTCTTTTCTGATTATTTTGAGATTTTGGAATTGTTTATGGTTATATATTCTTCCAATACTGTTTATTTATTTAGGTTGGTGAATTACTCTAATGGAACATGGTAAAATCTCCTCATGGTTAACTTATCAGACCCTTTATGCTAGTCAGAATCCTCTGGCATACGAAGAGGTAACATCAAGTCATGTGGTGTTCTATCTTGGGGAACAAATTTGTGGAATATAGGCTGGGACGTTACATAATACATGGGGAACAAACAATTTTTTTTCCAAAAATACCAAGTGTGTCCTCTACCTCGAATATAAAATGGAACTCAATTATCATACACCCTCACAACTACCAAGACACATTAAATTGGAAAATATCTACCCAATTATCTTATGAACATCCATCCCTAACTCCATGGAGAATATTTTTAGGTATAAGGGAAACTATGGAATCTCATTGGTTGAAACTAGAAGGAGTTACCTAAATAAAAGGCAACATCCTCCCTTAAGGTTCTTTTCATTATTACCTTTATCTACTAACTATATTACTCTTATTACATTCATAAAAAATAGACTTATAATCCTAATTATACGTATATGTTGTTATGATAAGGGTTTTACAAAAACTTACACACTCTCCCATCAAATGGGTAACAAACTTACTATTCCTGCGTATAGTGAACTACCACCTAACAAAATGATGTTGATTGTTTTTACATTACCACCTCTAATGGTTGGAGATTATGATGGAAAATCTATTTTTATATGAAATATATTATAAATATGATGTATTTATGATTTTTTAATTACTATATAAAATATACCTTCATTTCATCCATGTTTTTTTGTAAATACAATAATTTTGTTTGGGGAAGTGTAGACTATCACCTATTCAAAGAGATACGATTAATTCAAACACAATATGAAATATTTTAAGGATATGTTTAGTAATATTATATCATATATATTATATAATATTTATAATTTATTTATATATTATATATATATTTATATATTTATTTTAATTTCTTTCTTTCAGTATGTAAAAAATCAAAACAGTGTTCATGCGTACGTACGACATACCGTCTCCCTGAATGGTGTTTTCCATTTCATATTTATATATTAAATATATTATTATAAATACATAAACAGTAAATATTAATTATATTTATATCATGGTTTAGATTATGTAAATCATGATATAATAATGAGGTGAAATATATAATAGATTATGACACATGCGAAAAAGAAACCAGATATTACCCAAAGTGAAACATCAAAGTCAAATTGTTAATAAGTGGTTACTATAATGTCATAATAAAACCATATATGTTATCATATATAATAATACAGTTCCAAATATTATTTCTAATAAAATTATATTTATTATACATGAGGTTTGTATGAGTATGAAGAGTGTCAAGACAAAAGGTAGGGAAATTTAATCTCACTTTTCATTTGCATGAGATACATGTCTTATTCCCAAAAAAATTATTTTATGTGGTGTTTATACATAATATGGATTTATTATATAGATATTATACTTACTATTAATGGTATTTTCATATCCATACTATGATTTATTATTTGTTGGGTTTATGTTTCTGAGGATACAAAATTGGTGAAGTGTTTTTTATCAAATTCCCTTCTTTGAGACAGAAGCCGTGTTATGCACCTATATTTTTTGAGGAAGTGTATATAATAAATTTGATATTTTATGTCTTAAATATATTTATATTCATGTTATTTTAATCATCCTGTCATTTTATTATTTCGATTTTATTATTATTAAAATTTACCAAGTGGTAAGATCTTATTATAAACAAACGGATCATTTATCGAGATTGCTTATGATTATTCTTCTACTTATTAAATCTTATGATTGATATCTCAAGAAATATAATTAATTTACTTCACCTATAATAATTACTGATATATTATTGTATTGGTACTAATTTTACAATATTTTGGACATAATATTATTAATAATGTGTTTTTAAGAAATTTTTTCTTTACTTATATCTTCAGTTGGAAATTAGTGTTCCTTAAAAACAATGTTTTCTAAGAAGGTTCTCAAAATGCTTTCAAGAATTCGATATAATTTTTCAATGTATTTTTATAGAAAATATTATCAATTTTTTTTCATGATTTATTTATAATTTTTCAAATTATTGTCAAAAAAATGGATTTCAAAACGTTTTGACTCATTTTTTATATGTTTTCAAAGTATTCTCAATGAAGTATTTACCAATACATTTTCAATATTTTATTATAAGTTTTCAATGTATTTTAAATGAGATTTTTTTCAAAACACATTCACGATTTAATTATAAATTTTCATAGGGATTTCAAGAAAAATTATTTATAATATGTTTTGAATCTTAATTTTTATGTTTTAAATGAATGTGGTTTCAAAATTATTGCAATGTTTCTTTCTAAGTTTTTGAGGTATTTTTTATGATTTTTTTCAAACAGGTTTATGTTTTAATAACCCATTTTGAAATAATATAGGATATGTTACTCAAGAAATGTGTCTAAATATATATTTGAAAATTATTTTTTTATTTAATATGACAACGTCTAATGTCACTCATGCATTTTTGGGGAATTATCCCCTGGTTTAATTCATATTATTTATTTGAATGTTTTATGTTATGAAAAAATGATGTTAATTAATCATATTTCTCTTTAATGTGTTCTATGTTTAGAAAAATTATTCCTATTACATGGGTTTTATTCTTATTAACTAACTTATTTTCATGGATTTCTATTTGATGAAATGATTATAAAACGTATTTTTTCCATAGGTTACGATATGATTACATTTTTTTGACAGCCATATAATTTAATATGTTTTGTTTGGATTATTATTAGACCCATATAATTTTATGGGTTATGATATGATGAAAACCTTATTAACTTATGGGACACGTATAAATAATTTTATAATGTGATGGGTAGGACCAATATCTCCCTCCAATTATTTGGGTAAAGATTTATATATCATGAGATAATGATGATAATCACGTCGATGGGCTTGATACACTATAAGAATATGGGGAAACTAGATCCCTTATAATGAATGGACAACGACTGGGGAAGGTGAGGTTTCCAACCTCGCAGGTGTATTCATCATAAAGTTATATTATGGGGAATCCCAATCCACTATGGGAATATGGGGAAACCCGATCCATTACATGAAAAGGACAACGACTGGGGATGTTTATGTGCCCATTCTAGTAGGTTTAGTCCCCATTATGTTCCATGATAAATTTTAGATTTTTTTTGATATATTGGGAATGATAATACATGTTAATGTGTATGAAAAAAATCCATTTCTTACTCCTATGTTATTTTTTTATGGATTATACCCATATTTTTCTTATGATTCATGTCTTATGAACAACTAATATTTATTCCATGATTTCATGTTTATGATATTTGATACATAGGATATGATCATATAATGTTATTATCATGTTATCAAACCCATATGTTCATATTATTCTTATATATTTCATTTATTAACCCAAAATGATCATTTGATCACACCCCTTTAATATGTTTCATCTATTCCAGTTATGAAGAAAGGATGATAAGTCAAATTTCCAAGGGAGATGATATTTTTTGGAAACATTGATGATCATTTTTTGAGTTAGAATATTATTATTCCATGTTTCTATAGGCACTAAACTAACCCAATCATTGGGCATCTATTTTTGTAATGTTTTAAGTATTTCGAAAAAATGATGTAACGTATATATACATTAAGACTGGGTTATACCATCTAAACATGGAATGTGAAACCCAAGTACATGATGTGTAATTAATGAAAACATTAGGTATCCTACATGGGGTACCTATTCCTGTACCTCACATGGCCCTCAAATGTTTCCCTTTCTGTTCGTCAACTCACACATGACTTGTCACCCATACAGGGTCTTTCCATGAACCATGCCAGTCATGTGTCCCCCTAAACGGGTCACCTGGCCTCATACTCATTTACACACTAACTAAAAATACATAGAGTATCCTATGTAATACACTCCATGTAGTCATATTCTCCTCTTAATCCACAAAAAATGAGGAATAAATAACGTTTCTTGTAAAAAACACATACAATGTAGTCAGGTTTTCCAAACCAAAATCCCCCTATAAAGTTCTTAAGAGCCCTATTTCTCTTAAAAGAAGAACAGATCGACCCCATGTGGTCCTTATAATTCATAATAGAGAAAAAAACATGAAAAAAATTTATATATGGGGTTGAAGGCATAAAAATAAAGAAAATTCCCTATTCCAAGACCAATAGGGTGGTCAAAAAAATTATCTGAGACCATATTCTATAGTTAATTACCATTTTACCCTTTATGGGCACCTAAATATAAAAATTATATTTTCTGCTCAAATTAAAAGACTCTAAATAAATCGAGTATCAACATTGGTCATAGTCAACCTACCTAAGTAATTTTTCACTCATAAACCTAATATCATCGAAACGTCTGACATTAACATAAAATAGTGAATAGTCAAATATAACCTGGTGATAAGATAAAAAAAGAATAATAATTGTTTTAAATATTTTAATGAAAGAAAATAATTAAAATATGTTTATTATTCAGGATGATAAAAAACATACATGATTTATCAGACTCGTGGTACAATACATCACCTCAAGTTACTTTTGTTAAGGCTTATTTTTTTATTATGAACCTATAATTTTTTTAAAAAGTGTATATACAACCCCTTTAAAATTTTAATATTTATAATATAACTATTATCAAGATATCTAATGTTTTTTAATTTAATTATTTAATAGAGAATATGATTCAAGTGTTTCCCATGTGATTTGGGACCTATTTAAAAAAATAAAATAAAAATTACATCTTTTAATTTATTATATCAAATTATATATCTTTCATGTTCATGTTTGTAAAATAGTTTTATGATTGTATTTATATGGAAATAAAATATTTATAAATTACATTTTAATAATCTTTTAAATATGTTTTAATGTTTTTAAAATGGTTTTTCTAATTTTTTTATATGGAATTTTTTGAGAAATGACAAAAGTTATATTATATTTTTAACTAATAAGGTGGTAATGAATTTTATTACTACTTTGACGATTATTTGATTTATATCATCCTATGAAATATTTCATTTCTTCATTAAATGAAAAACCCTCTTTCAGTTTTTAATTTTGTTATTGAAAATGGGTCTTTAAAATAAATATGCATCTTTATATTCAAAAATATTTTTTCATATGGGTTTAAATATGTTTTTCAATGATTTTAATGGTGAAAAGATAAAGGTATAAATATTTTTATTATTGATATGGTCAGTGGACATTATTTATGATGGGTAGACCCATATATTTCTTAGTGATTATTTTTTATCTTATTTGATGTGTGTGCTGAGATAGTTCTCCAATGCATTGGGTGAGGATTATGTTGTCTCGATAATTATATTAGATGTTTATTATATGTTTTTTCCAATTATATGGGTTATGTAAGGGTTATAAAAGGTTTATATGAGATGATGTACCCAGGACCAGACAATAATTTATTGATCCTTCTAATTAGTTTTCATAGAAATCAAATATTTTCAAAAGGTGTGATAAATATTCATTTTCAACGAATGATATTATCCTTATTGGGTGAAAAGATATGTTTTTTTTTGAAAAGGGTTTCATGGGATTTCATTTATCTCAATGGGTTAACAGTTGTATTTGTTATGTTCCTTAATAAGATTTTTATGATCATACCACATTTTAAAATTTTTCCAGTGGATTTAAATATTGGTAAGGGAAAGGATGAGTTCACGTTTAAATTTTATAATATATATAATGAAAAAAAATCATATCTTGTTTTTAAATGTATTATATAATGGGAAAATGGATTCTGATAGAATGTTTCCACATTGTATTACATGGTTAATTAATATATAAGTTATGAAAAAATTCCAAGTAACTTTAAATCTAAAATATATATCAAATGTAGTAGAATAAATTATTTACTTAAAACTATATATTACATAATTTATAACATAATTAATTATATATAAACATATAAACCACATTATAAAATAATCGATGCATTATGAACTAATTTTCATATACACTTATAATATTTTAAAATTTAATTTATATCATATATATATATATATAACCAAATCAGAAACCATAAAAGTCTAACCCATATTCCAAATACAAATAAACCCATTAATATAATATGATAATAGTTTAAAAATTAATACTATGTAAATTCGAATTATAGTAATCATTGAGAATTCTAGTCATAGAAAAAAAGTGTTAATAAAGTATTTAAAACACAAGGAAGACAAAACCAAATAAAAATGAGCCCATATATAGTTATCCAAATAATGAACCAATATATTAAAATTATATTTCTAAAACAACCTCATATTGATTTGTAAATTATTATCCTATCCTATGGGAAATATATGTACAATTACCATGAAAACAAACTATATTATTAAAAACACGTACAACAAATATCCACAATATTTACTATAAGTTGAATCTTCTATGATACTCCCTTACCAAATCTTAAGAGTGTAAACTTATTACAAATAAACCTACCATTCAATGTTAGTGAAAAATTCTATCCAAATTCTCCACCAACATAATTGTAGTTAAAATTTTAAACCAAAATCCCTACAAACATGTTTTGAGTTCCATTTTATTAATAGTAATCATAAAAATATAGTGCGAGTGGAAAATATTGATATAAATCAATATAAATATTCAACCATAATTCTAACATCGAATCTCATCACCACACTTGATATAAACCCAAAACAATATTTTCTATGTATTCATCAAAATTATATATTTTTTAATTTTTAGAAACATTTTTAAAGGTTTGATGAGAACCTGGACAAGAAATATAACACTTTAAAAAAGAAATAAAATAAGGAGGAATACACCGTCATAAAAAATAATGACCCATACCAAATAAAATTAATATTTATTTTTCTATAAAACATTAAATGAGACCAATTATTATTTTAAGGGTACTGATTTACCACCTTGCATTTAATTCTTTCATAGAGTGATACTATCTTCACCCAAATATTCACATACTCATCCAACCATGTCTTTCATTTATTTTAACCCTAGAGTATAAATTTATTTTGGGTATTAATTCAATATAATTTCCTTTCATTGGGTTAGACTTATAGTGTTATTTAAAAAATATTTTCTTTCTCGGCTTCTAAGGCCATCATCATAAAATCATTTTTGACTATTTCCATAGAGTGAATAAAAAATTACATATGGAATTTTTATAAAATTTATACATAACTCTATAGAGTTCACGAGTAGAAATAATACTTGTATTGGGGTGGATTATTTTATATTCCATAAAAAATATCTGTTATGAATTTGGAATTGGAAACCCATACTCTAAATAGGTGTCATATGGACATCATTATGGAAATGATCCAGATAGTAAAATTCATGATATTTATGTAATATATATTCCATAATTTCTTAATGCTTCCCATCACCTATATATTTATTCTTATTTAACAAACTAAAAATGTACACTAGTTTTATTTAGTTTACTAATACCCTTATAGGTTGAGTTTCTATGGTTGGGAATAATAACCCTACTTTTCGATCTTGTAACCTTCACTTAAAGATGTTTTTAATAGTTTTTACACAACCCGTTTTTTCATTCCATTTTTGACTAGATTCCCATAGGAGTATAACATCCCTTCCCATTTTTGAAACCAAAATAGAGGTAATATTCAACTATTCTTAGTTCATCAATGCCCATGTATTTTTTGGAGATTAAATTAGTACAATTCCATTCCTCTATATTTATACACTTCAAAGATATGTCATTATTTGATGAAACCAGGGAGAGTGCCTCTTTCCCTTTAATAACCTCACAATCCTTGTTATTTATATGTTAAAAATATTCATTTTCCATCACTCATTCAATGGAAAAAATATAGTTGATCGTTGTAAATTTATTTTAATGGAAAATAATAAATCACATAGTTTTTATAAAAAATAATAAATCTCAAAGTTAAATATCTCAAAAATTTCTAATAAAATAGTCTTTTTTAAAAAAAAATTATAATGAATATTTTAAAAGACATAAAAATAAAATTAATCAGGGATTATCAGTTCAAAAAAAATTGCACAATGGGAAAAGGAATCACATACCATTATGAAATAAATTTTAACAAATGACCATGTTTACAAATTTAAATTATACTAATTTTAGAACTTTTATTTTAAAAATTTAACATTTTTGAACCATATAAAATAGTTGGAAAACAATTTATATAGAATAAGAAAACCTATTTTTTTAAAAACCCCATATTTTTGTTCATATATTTTATATGGTTCTGTAAATTTAAAATAAACCAAAAAATGTTTCACAAAACCAAACATATAAACTAAAAAGGGAAATAAATCAATTCATATTAATAAAAAAAGTTATTATAGTGATATGGATCACAAATAATAATTATTCAAAATCCCAATTTATACTTTCCCTCAAATGTTTAACTAAATAAAAATATTTGTTTCATGAAGTGCACATTGATTATTTGGGAAAGAAATGAAACTGACACTACCGAAAAACATATTTTTTTAAATCTAAATATAACCATAAAAAATAATTCATTAGTTAAATTTTATTTTTATTTTAAATTTAATTAAAAAAATGAAGTCCAAAATAAAGAAGATACATATTTTTTTTAAATTGCATTTTTTATTTGAATCTAAATGAGATTACATGAAAATACAATTTCGGGGTAATATATCCATAAAATTACACATATATTATATTTGTAAATAATGAAATAAAATATAAACAATGATAAATATTTACTCTTTTAAAAATAATAATAAATCATGCCCTATAATACCAATTAAAATGTAAGCATCACCAATTTAATGATAACTGATATTATAAAAAACCAAATCACCATTTAAGAAATCATAATTTACTTATATTTACAAAATGAACGGAGTAAATTTTCAAAATAAATAGAATTTAATATTAATCCACACATCTTCATTATATGTTAAACTTCTTTACTTGTAATTATATAATTTTAACAAACATTTTAGAGGGTCAAAAAATTTATTATTTCATACAACATTTTCATATAAAACATTATTAGATACTATAATAGTGTTTTAGAGGATATCTAAATAGATTTTTGGATGAAATTCTGTAATTTATTTCATATAATGTAATATATGGTGTAAATGAATGATAGATTCATAAAAATGAGTTTTGGATAATTTTTTTAAAATTTTTCATATATTATGTGACATTAGCTGAATGCGTATAAAATTTTGAGGCTCTAATGAATGTTTAAGATTTATAAAAATATAAAATAAAGCTAAAACAAAATGTGGTGGTATTTACCAATATATGTTTTGGGTTGGAGTATGCCAGGTCATGGTGGAGGTCCCAACTTCATGGTGCTATGCATAGTACTATACATGAAATATGATAGTTCATGTTGATTTCATATTTCACCAATGAAAATGATTAAGGATTTTAATGTCTATATTATTTTTTTAATCAATAAATATTCATATATGATATTAAATCATACATTATAATGGGTTGTAACATTTTGAAACACTTCTAAATTGTATCAATAATAACTAAAAATTTATTATTTTTTTGGAAATCCAAGAAGTATCCCTAGAGGCTATATAAAATATTAAATAATTATGGATGTGTATGTATAGAAGTTTTATATGACGTTTCAATGAAAAAAATTTAGTTGTATCTTGTTTCTAATTATCCTTTTATACCACAGTTATGGAAAACCTTTGATCAGATAATATCCCTTCCATTGATTTAGGTGATTCACAACAACCCATGGATTATCCTATGCGGATAACTATTTTTACCTATAGGGAATTGTTTTTATGGATATATAGTAAACAATGGAGAGACTACCATAAATAGAGTGGAGTTATTTTCATTATCTATATATTCATAAATTTGAAATAATGATTAGAAAATATAGAAAATTGTGTTTTGGCTGTTTGTTTCAACTATATTTTGATAAGGGTAAAATTATATAAATGAAAATATTTCATGTTTTTCTTCTGGATTTTTTTGATTCAAATAATTTTTGAATAAAAAACCAAATTAGTGAGAATTAAATATCTTCCCAATCAGTCTTCAATCCATTTATAATATATCTAGGATCTAAGTTAGGTTATAATCATCACTCTCTATATTCATGCATATTACCCATAGTAACAGTACAATACTTCCCAAAATACTCATCAAATTTTTTTGAAAACCCCACACCACAATGATCAAGTACCTATTGTAGTTTCACTCACATTTATAAAATTTATAATTAACATTATAAGTATTATAACAAAGTAACAATGAATAGTATACTAATATATTTAACACACCTAAATGATTTAATTAACATTTCTATTGTGTTCCCTCTCTCTTAGTTCTCCTCACAATCGAGAGATCACTTATAATCAAATAAGGTACTCAATAATGTGTATAAATACACACATTATAATAGTATATATATTATACTTAGCATAATGTTACAATATTTTAGATGATTACATTATCTCCATCATAAATAAAAAACTAAAATCATGTATTTAACATACACAAGAACCAAGTGTACTTAAATTTTTTTTTAAACCCAATCAAGTTATCATGAATATATAACAAAAATCATTCAATTTTTTTAAAACCCATAGTCACCCATATATTTCTAAAATTTTAATTCTTTTATAAATAAACACTTACAATCATTGGTTTTTACCAACTCAAATTTGAAAAACAAATTTTTTTTACAATGTTCAATCTGGACCAATATATCAAAAAAATCCCACACTTTTAAAACTAATGATATTAAAAAAATCAATTTTTTAAAAAATAATTAATTTACTTAAAAATAATACTTTCATTATATTTTGAAATACAATCCCTCAAATATATTAGAAGTAACAAAATTATTTCACTAAAATGTTCTCAATGTTAAATGTCACAATTGTTTCAATAGGTGTTTCCCTACAAATAAAATGAAATGTTATAGTGGTAATATATTTTAAAATTTCATAGAAATATATGTATTATATAAAAACCTTAAGAGAGATTATAGAATTATAAGAGTGAAAAAATATGCAAGTTTATACAATTTCAAAATTTGTAGCCATGCTTTAATAATTGTTCATATAACCAGTCATCCCCCACTAGGTAGTGCTTTCATACAGACACAATTTTCTTAAAATAATTCACTTAACCATAAATATGATTTATAAATTATTCATGCAGTGAAAATACATCACATAAATTCCAATATTATTTATTTTAACCAATAAATCATTTGGACGACTTTAATATCTTAAGATACTTAATTAGGATTTACTATAACATTAACAAAAAACTAAACTCAACATTCACTATCATATTTCATGTTTAAACTTCTCAAGCTAATCACATAACAAAAACGACAGAACAATATTATAAATAGTCATATAATCAAAAAACTATTTTCTAATATGAAATATTTATAATAAGAACCCCATATTTGTGACATATTGACCCAGAATCCACACATCGGTGCCTCTAACAGGTTGATTACATGACCTCATGTGTACCTCCCCAAATGACAGAGGATTCCGCCAAGCAGTGATAGTCTAAAATATAACATGGGGAGACTATACTCTCTTTATCAAATCATAGACACTGTATAAATAAATAAATAATAACCAAATGACATAACCAATAACTAGAATAATACCTTGATCAATACATACCAATACAGAAATACAAAATAAAAAAGAAAAAATATCCAAACTAAATTAGTTGATATGACATGTCATATTTGTTTCAGGTGTCAATATTTAAAACAAAAAATGGATTAATCGATGCATCCAAGATGGTCCTGACACCAAGAATGGTTCCATCATTCATGCTCCATCCCATATCATCTATCTAACATATGACTCTTTCCATTATCCTTTCCTCCAAAAATTAAGTCTATTTTTGTACTGATTATTCATTTTGAGTATGGTGTGATTATGACCCTCTATTCCACCACCAACGGAGTCTAAAACAATATCACATCTATAAAAATATTTGAATTTGTATAAAGAATATCATACAGGTTATAAATAATTATTTTACAAATTCAATTATTCTTCAATTACCCACATAATTTAATTACTTTTACAATGAGAACCATACCCCCAATACATGCTTCATCCAGTGCTGTATTCTAAGCCATATAACATATGGAATTCCCAAATCCATTCATCAAGTGCTTTCATAAATCATTTAATTTCAATTCATATTGAGACTACTTGGAACCATATATAAATGCCAATATTGATGGCATAGAATCTCATGTATAGCACCCTAGGGGTATTAGATGCCTCAGTCCTTATTCCACAACTCCTTTTTGTCACATATGGTCTTTTAAAGAGTCAGTTTGTATCACACAGTCACATATTATTGAATCATGTGTGGGATTTGGAACCATAATTCTATGTCCCACACATGCATATCAAATATATAAAAAAAATCCCATATATCAAAATTTCATATACATCACAGTTAACACCATTATCCTTATTATAAAACATTATCATTAATGTTTACATTTTCAAGTTATCAAAAAAAGGTTTATTAATATAATTCACATTGATGAAATGGAAAATACATCATAATAAATTTTTTCAACATTTAATCATGTAAACAATTAACCCTTCCTTATTAAATCAACAATCCCTTAATTATAATTAATCAACAAATTCAACAACCCATTAAAAACCCAATTCCACAAACCTATCAATTAGAGAATTTCCCAACCTCATTAATAAATCAATTCTATAATCACATTATTCTATCAATTCTGTAATCATATTATTCCATCAATTACATAACTCATTAAATAACCAATTAATTATAGTGATTAAAGATATGATTTAAAAACAAGAAATATAAATTTCACCAGTACATATATAAAATTATAATAAATACTAGAGGATTTTATAATTAGAACCCTACCTCAAGATCATTAAAGACAATTCACCATGTCATGAATCCATAAATTGATTTAATTGATTATGGAAAATATGACATGATATATCTAGAACCAAAACATATATCCTTGAGAAGACAGAACAATAACCATAAAAAATTTATCTAAACCATTAATAATGGGGAATAAAAAATTCATCTTAATCTTGAAAGATAAATGACAGAGAGATGTGAAACCACACGTGATGAAATAACATAATGGAAGAGTTAATGATCCTACAATATGATCTTTGAATCAATATAAATGGTGTTTAGATGGTCAAAGAATCATTCGAGGAGTTACAAAATTTGTAGGAATATTCTTAGGGAAGATCTAGGGTGATTTGAGGTTAAAAAAAGGAGGTCAAGAATTTAATTAAAAATTTCAAAGGAATAAATCCCCCACACACAATTTCATTGGTTATGGTTCACGGTTATCTAAATAGATCACCCTAAATATGAACCCCTTTTTAGGGGTGCATGGTTTCTACTAAGAAGATGAATTATTTGACTATCCAGGATGAAACCATAACCCCCCCTAAATCTGGGGGTTCCATGTTTATTTAGGGGTAGGTCCACGGTATAGGAAAATCATACACCAACCATGTACAACACCTTTTCCTTCCAAATTCTCCAAATTCTCACAAACCATCCCAAATGTAAAACCAAATCTAGATATTCCAATACAATGGTAAAATATTACTTATAAATGAGATTAATAAATATATTAAAATGGATAAGATATTAAAATCTCCCAACATTATAAAAGCTCATCATCAAGATATACTCTTAATATTCTCTATGATTCCAAGGAAAAAAGGACAGGCACCACATTTTTTTTTTATTTTGGAATAAAGAACAACTTTTTGGCCATGTGGAACACTTAAAACTTCAAAAATTACAGGAACATAAAAAAACATTACACGATCAAAAACACACATATCCCCTTACAAAATGCAGGATGTGCCAAACTAAAGAAAATATCACACACAGACAAATTCAAAAATAAAACCAGTACACGTCAGCATCATCACTGTGAGACCCTCGAGCAGCACACCCTACACATCGGTCACCATCATGGTCATCCAAAACCCTATCACTGGAGAATACCTGAGCAACATCGACGACATCAATAAAAGGATTCACAAACCTATGGTCCCTTCTTCAACTGTACCTTCAACAACTCAACTCAAAAGAAAAATTCATCTTGAACCACCAGATCAGAAAAAACTAGTCTATAGTCCTTTTAAAATCCACCATTTCACCTCATATCTCTTCCAAAAATATTGCAGAGCCAATCCTTCTTCGCAAACAATTGGTCACCCAGTCAGCATCCAAAACTCAAATAAACACAAATTCATAGTTACAAGACCATCTCCGAGGAACCACGCCCCAACTGACATCAAATACTCAACCCAACCATGGAATCAACAAGATCCAGGCCATCCCATCACTAAAATCATGATCTCAACATCCCAACACCAAAACCGCATTCAAAATCAATATATTTAAAATGATTGAAGACAAAAAACCATCACAAGAATGCCAGAAGGTAGCCCTGCTGCAGATCCCGTCGCCGCCAACAATGAAACCCACCACGACGAAACCCCTCAACCGTGGACCGTCATCGCGCCGAAATGGAACCCTATCTGGAAATGAGAGAACAAGAAATAGTATGTGATATGACGGGGTGCGAGGTGGGATACACATCAACCCCAGGTGAATGATGCGGTGAAAATGAGGTGAAAACCTAGTTCGCAGAGCCCCTTACGGGCACATCCACCCCATCGAGGAAAAAAGGACAGGTAACTTAGATAATATATACACTTTTCTTTCCCATGTTTTTTCATAAACACATCCATATTACCACAATAATAAATCAATCGTATTGGTTTATCCCCATAACACATTATCACTATGATAAATCACACGTATCAGTTGCTCCTCAATGGAAATATCAACCTCAAGATCTATATCATCAACACATATATCATGAAAAGGGTTAGGGAGATACTGCTGAAGTTTTGATATATGGAAAACATCTTGCATAGAGAAATATATATATGAAAGAGATAATTCTTATTCCATCGGCCCAATTCTCTTGAAAACCTCATATGGTCCAGTAAAATTGGGTGACAACATGCCATGTCTCTAACTCCTATGGTGTCCCAATCTAGAAGACACCCAACAAAACACAATATCAACCAATGTAAACTGAAGGGTTCATCAATACTGATCATCATGAAACTTATTAATACTATTTGACATAGCCATACATTTTTGAATTAGTTGGTTCTTCTATGAAATCTCATATAGAAGACTTAGTAAAAACCACTCTGTATCGCCTTCCTCCTTCCAACATAAAAGTGATTGAAATGGACTAGAATAAATTTATTCATATGATGACATATATATAGTCACCTAATAATTTTTTTAATAGAAAGAATCAATGATCAGTAGGTACTTATCCAAAGTTACACTAATTTCTATTACACAATCTCATAGAATAAACTACAAAACCTTTATAGTACGCTCTGATTAATCATCTTCCTCGGGGTGGAATTACGTACTGAGCAGTAATTTTGTACAATGTAACTTTTAAAACACTTACTTGAAGAATTACGTGACACATGATTCATGATTTAAACATATACTTCATGGAACTCTGTACATATATTCTATCTCTTTAATATAAATTTCTCTCAACTAATCCACTAATATAGAGTCTCATATAGGAAAGAAATGAACGACTTTAATCAAATGGTCTAATGTCTCCAAAAAAACATCATTATTCCATGTAATATTAGGATAAACACCATTAAATACCAGGTAACATCTTTCCACCTCAATTATGAAGTGTGAAACAACTATAATAAAAATCCATGTCATTGATGCTCATTCTTCACATGTTGATAGGTGTAACATTCTTTCACAAACACTATAACTTATTTTTTCATGCATTGATACCAATACAATCAATGTAGTTCATAATATATTTTGGTCAAACAAGGATATACAACCCATATCGAGGCATGAAATTCACTCATAAGCTCATATCACATACCCATAGGCACATAAACATGGTTCTAGACCTGGATGATCACATCCTAATCTATTGTACAATTAAATGTTTACTCTACACCATTAATTAATAATATAAAGGAAAAACACTTCAGAAACACATACTACATCTCTTTGATATATCCCAAAGGTGTGGACTCAATTGATACTACTACGAGGCTCATATACACTTGGTCCTCCGGGACCACAACATGAATTTCATCCAGTAAAATCTTTATCTTCTACTCGGCACTCGACTCTTGAATATCTTATGATGGTATCTTCATTTTTAAAGATTCAGAACCATTGTTACCCTATTCTGAGAATATATGATAAATCATTATTAAATGACTATATATACTTAACCAACCTCCATTACGAGAGAATAAAATCTCATTGTGAAAATATACTCATCAAACAATTTTGATTGGTATACATAGTATAATTTTCATTCAAAATACAATACCGCTAACACTTCAAATCATATACCACTATAGTTAAATCGATTTCATGAATATATTATTTCAATTAATGAGGAATCAACTTTCATGATCCATATGTCACAAATCAATCTCCCTAAAATATACTGCTCCAAGACCAAACCTAGATGATCAAAAAACATTGTATACTACACCCCTGGATCTGGTGAGATATAGATCATTGAGGTATTCAATATTTTATTTAACTCTAAAAATAAATTCTGATATACTCAATACCTTTCAAACATAAATACCTTTCTTTTGAATATCTAAATTGGTATTTTCGTGCGGCAAAATTCGAAGATGAACCACCGGGGATAGCCTGCTAAACATAGAAATCTATTGATATCAAAAACATTATTAGGAATCTCCCAAGAAACAACTTCCCACACCTTCTTTTGTTTCATTGACTCACCTTCCTCCATGATGATGTGACGTAATGAATGTTCACAATCTATTTAGAATTTAAACATAAATAGCTTGGAATATATCCAATTCTATCTCAGTTTACTCATGACGATGCTGAGATGTTGGAAATGATCATCACGAGTCTTAGAGTACACCTAGATTTACTGCACAAAACAACCACACATGAATCAACCATTTCTTGCAATATTATATTCATGAAGGCCATAAAAAATTTAGAATCATTCATCAGCCCAAATAGTGTCACAATAAACTCAAACATGACATATCATATTCAGAAATCTATCTTTGATCGATCAGTTGTTTGAACACTCAACTGAAGATACCTAAATCTGAATTTTATCTTCGATAAAACACAAGATCCTATAAAAGTTTCAAATACATCCTGGATATATAGAGTAAGATACGGGTTCATCCTTTTCACGCATTTCAACTTATATTAATCAATACATAAATGATTGGTATAATAATCCTTCTTAGAAAACACAACTAGAGAAATACAAGGTGACATACTTGGATAGATAAATACCTTATCCATTAAATATTATAATTGATTCTTAATATATTGAATTTTTTATGGTTTCATTCTATAATGTGAAAGAGAAACTGGATCAACCCCTAGAATGAGATTAATTGCAATTTATATGTCTCTATAAGTTGGAATCCCTAATAACTATTAAAGAACACATGTTGAAACCAATAAAATATGGATCAAAAGAAATAATTATTAAAAACCCAATAATCTAGAAATATAATCAAATCCTTGGAGGTTATCTCCCTCAGTTGCTGATGAATTGTCCCTACACGGCCAGCCAAGATATCCTAATATTTAGGATGAACATTATTTTCAACCATCCGGAGATGTAAAGGTCACTCATTGATGGTACCAATATATTTGGGATCAATATTCTACCTACAAGCCTACACCTAAAATCAAATCAAATCATAACATTTCAAGGATATAAAGATCAAAATTAAACCTATACTCCCCAACCTTGAGAGAATTCCCCTTGCACAAGAAGATGTCTCTTGACTATACTCAAAATGGTGTATTAATCATCACAACCCAACTCACGAACTCCACCGTTAGACAAAATAAATTGAAATATTGTTTACATATAGACAAACGAGGGGAACAAATATCATATATAGAACATGAATGTGAATAATTTACAAGAACAGTACCACATAATTTCAATGATGCAACCTCACAATCCAAAACTGTAGACTGAACTACATGAAACTGTCCTTCCACTCAGTCCCATGATACAATCTATGTTCCCAAAGATACACCAATCTACTTACTGGGTTTCTTTATCCCTGATGAACCACATCTACTGCCACAACCATCATGGCCTATTGACCTATAACAACCTGACTGATATGGGGTAGAAGACCCCCTTTCAACACTACAATTCTTCCATGTTCCTCCATCATTTCCCATGCGACAAAGATTCCAATAGAACCCTTATAGATATCCCATCCTGCCGCAATCTCGACACATTATTAGTGGTCATTGGAACTATCTATGTATATGACCTGACCTACCACACTCGTGGAAGGTGACCTGGGTTAGGTCTATAATAACTGATCCTTCCCCTTGGCCACATTTCAACCTATCTCCCCAGTTGATGTTTCATTAGAGGTGGTTCTTTGTCTCAGAATAATTTCCTCCTATTCATATAGTAGAAAGAACTTGTCCTCCACTAGAATCCTCCATGAGGTTCTTCTGAAATATGATAGCTCAATTCATTGCTTTAATGAACTTAATCAGCATAAAGATATTAGTGAGGGATTTAATTTCATATCTAAGACCTTATTGAAAATGATTATTCATCGTAACCTCATCTCCCAAAAGCAGTAGAACAATGAAAAACAAATTAATAGTATGACCAGAATAGTACGTCATAGACAAAATCTTATGGGTTAGCCTCATAAACTCTCCTACACTCTCCTTCATGTGTGAATTTGTGGAAATGTTCTCGAATAACAACTCATGAAATTCCTTCCACTATGGATTTTCTAGTTTTCCATCATGAGTCTAGATGTCCCAAAAACAATTATCTTTACCACATAACATATAAAATGACAACATGACTCTCTTCTTCATAGTAGTATCCATGTGGTAAAGAATCATCTTGATAGACTTGATCTGAAACCTAGCTTCCATCATTCCATCATCTCCTGTAAATTTCGTAGGGTTCTGCAACTATAACTCCATTATCACGTCTGACATACTCTTCACAACCCACCCTTTGTCCCTATCTATAAATTACATAAAGTGGGAAATGTTCCTATTAAATTGATGTTTGGATCCTTCACTCGACACTATTGGAGCCTTGGGATCCACCATTGGAGGAAAATTTCTATCCATTTCCTCATGACATCATATAAATAAGTTTCATCATAGAATAATTTCTATACAATTCCAAATACGAATCATAGGATACATAAATCCCCATTATCAAATTTATGGGGATTAACATAAATAATTTTAAAGTCATACACTATATCTTACCAGACAATGAACATTAAGGATTTATCAATACCATCAGCCATCCTTCACATTAGTCGTAGATCAAATATGTTAATATACATTCCCATCAAATGTTTATCATAAAAAACCATTTTATCCATTTCATTTAAAACATTTTTAATAATTTAGATTATCTAATTTCATATTAAGAACCTTTTCTTTTAAGTTAGACAAACATGAAATGTATTTATTTTCATGAAATATTTACCAAAACTATATTTTCCATGGGTACCTTAAATGATACATTTTACAATAAGTCCTTAGTGCCTAAAATGATGCATGTATACATTTATCACATGCCATAGTATGCCAGGAATAAAATATCATAAAAAATCAATAACACAACATAACTAGAACATCATTCAAGATGAAATAATATGAAACCATGATAACATACATCAATAACAACAATCCCACCTTGGGTTCTTTGGTTTCACCACATACATGGGTTGGCTACTCCCATGCACAAGATCATAACCAAGGCCCAACTCATCCTAATAAGTAGTATACCTTTTCCAAATAATAAGAAAAAAGAAAATAAAAGAAAATATACTATGATACAACTATATCAAATATGAACCCATTTTCCAGACATGGGTGCCCGATACAGTTGATCACATGTCCTCAATAATGACTCATTATACGCCAAAGGTTACCAACAAGTAGCAAGATTATAATATGTAGCATGGGTAGAATACAATGTCATTATAAAATCCACACAAAAAATGAAATAAATAAAAAATATCCAAATTATATTACTAATATCCATAATAATACCATGATCAGTACATACAAATATTAGAAGGCAAAATAAAGTAGAAAAACAATATCCAAACTAATGTAGTTGATATGACATGTCATATATGTGTCATGTGTCAAATTTAAAAACCAAAATATGGATGGACTAAAACTCCAAATTAGGTCCCAACACCATGTATGGTTCCCTTATCAAAGATCCATCCCAACCCATCCCTGTAACAAAGGGCTCTATCCCTTATCTTTCCCCACAACCATGAAGTCTATTCGGGTACCGATCTGGAAAATTGAGTGGAGTGTGAGTAAAACTAAACAGTCCACCACCAATGGTGTCTAAAATAATTTCATATATATAATAGTGTATTATTTTGTATAATGAATACTGTATAAGTGACAAAATAATAAGTATACGAATTCAATTACTCTTCCATTGACCCCATAATTTATTTTTTTCATGATGAACCCAGAACAACAATAACCCCTTCCACCTATACTGTCGTCCGAACTATATCACATAGGGAATTCAAAATTCATTTCATCATATATATTAATAAATAATTTAATTTGAATACATATCATAGCTACTTGGATAGAAATTTCAGTGACATAATAATAGAGGACTAGAATGCCATGTCTGACAACTTGTGGGTATTTTAAGCATCTGTCTCTGAACTATAACTCATTCTTATTAGACCCATAACTCATTGTTATAAGACATGGTCTTTTGAAGCATCATTATATGTGTTGCAATCATATACAACACAATAAAATATGGTATTTTTAAGGAATAGTCCATGTCCCACACAAATATATCACATATATAACAAATTCACATATATCAAAATTTCATATACGTCAAGGCTAAGAATTATTTACTTTATTATCAACCATTCTAATTAATGTTCATATTTTCAATTTATACAAAAACATGGTTTATCACTTTAATTCACATAGTATAATATGGAAAATTTGTCATTAAACAATTTATAAACATTTAATCATGTAACCTATTAACCCATCAAGAGTAATCCAACTATCCCTAAATTTTCAATTATCATCCAATTCAACATCTCATTAATAAAAAAATTTAAAATCTTATAAATAGGCCAATATCATAACATCAATAATAAATTACTTTTATAATCATGTTATTTCATGAATTACATAATATTTTTATTCCAAAAATTCCAAAATTAAATAATTAACAAATATATTAATTAAATTCATGGTTTTATTTAAAAACCAGAAATAAAAATTTCACAACTACATGGATGAAATTATAATCTACAATAATGGATTTGATAATTATAAAATCAAAAAAAAAATATTGTTGATGAGAATTCACCAAGATGGAAATTTCAAAAGTTAAACGGAATGACCCAGAACAAGACAACATGATTGAGCAGGAATGAAAACATAGATCCAAGATCAAACATAACCACAACCATAAAAAGCTAAATTGAAACCATCAACAACTTGGAATAAATCATTCTTTGTTATCCTGGAAGAGAATCTGGAGGGAGGGAAAACCACAAGGAAATATATCAAACAACAGAAGAGGTGAAAATGCTTTAATCAGATCTTCTAATGACCATGAATAATGTTTGGATGGTCTCAGAATTCTTTTGAGATCTCTAAATTTTGTAGGATTGGGTTTATTGTTGTGGTATGGTGTTTTGAGGTTAAAAATTGGGGTTTTTGAAAATTTAATTGAATTTTTGGTAGAATAAAACATGTTCACATAGTTTTCTAGGCTGGGGTGTACAATTTTAAGAATTGTGAAACCTACCCACACAACTCTTATTATGGGTGCATGGTTTCTACTAAGAGGGGACATGGTTTACCAACAATGTGAATGATGAAATCACCCAATGTATTCGGTTTTGATGGTTCTCTAGGGGTAAGAGTATTGTTTGGTAAAATAGTGTTCCAACCATGCACTACCGCTTTGCTTCAAATATTCTCTAATTTCCCATGAACTATCCCAAAAGAAAATCCAAATCATGATAAAAAATGATAAAACAATACAAGTAAATGAGCATGACACATCTGTAGTAAAAGATGAGATCTTAAAATATGTGATCTAAGAAATTATCAAGTACCTAAAGGTCAGTATTTAGTTAGGATTACCTAATCCTTATAGTCCCCACACATAAAATAACTCATGATTTATATTAAACCCTCTAACAAGATATAGTACCCTAATTCATAGGAACATTGATTTTATAATAAGATACCACTCTTCCCTAAACTAAATCCCAAAAATCCCCAATAAGATATATTCATGATACCATCTATCTAATGTAAATAAATAATGTCATAACTATACCAATAGTCAAATACGACACTATAATTCTTCAATATCATGATGAAACCCAATGTAGAAATCCATATTTGTTCAATTACTATATGAATACACTCAGTTAGAGTTTGCAAAAATTTGGGAATATATGTCACATTGAAAAATATTCATTGAATCATGATCTATTTTTTATACCCTATACATATTTTAGACATTTCAATTCTATATTATATAAGTATATATATAATACATACATTTACAATTCCAATCCCACATACACATACCATTTTTTTTCATATAGTAATAGAACAAAAGAAAAATAAATGTTATTTTACATCTATAAAAAAAATTCCCATGATTTCCACTCAAAAAGATCACATTTGTTAACCCATTACACTTGTCAGGTCAATGGTATGTATTGTATGGGGTTTTATTTATTTATATTTGGAGTTCCGAAGATTTGTTGGTTAAGAAACCCATATCTGTTGAGAAAGCTGAGGTGGATTGTTAGTGCACAATTAGTAGTAACAATAGGGATGCCTTTGGAGACTTGTTATTGGGAGATTGTGACTCCCATATGGTTGGTGAATGGGTTTCATTAAACTGAATCCAATTCATGAACACTATCCATAACACCAAATTTTATGATTTTACCTATTTACCTTATGAGATTTAACCCAAATTCACACATATTTCTTAAAATTTACAGAATACCATCTCTACAAGGAATAAATATTCTCCCCCCTTGGTTTTATAGTTAATATAAATGGATTCATAGATATTTTTCTTGAGGTATGATGTAAATATCTTATTTTCTTCATCCTCTAAACTTTTTCCTCCCTTTTTTTTCCATTTTCGTGGAGTTGTGAAATGATAGCATGCCTAGTGGATGAATAAGGTGTTTTTGATAGGGTTTTTGGGGTGATTCACGGTGGTTATGATGTGTGAGGGTCCTTATCCTCTGATTCAAGTTGTATTTTGTTAAGGATACACAATCACAATTTGTTTGAAGGTAGGTTTCTCTATATAGTGTTCTTATTAATTGTCCTATATTTTGTTCATGATTTCCATTAATTTTTAAAATCAAATTTTTAATTGTGTTGTTAATGATTGAATACCCATATTTGGGGTTTAACATGATGTGTATATAAAATTTAATGGGATTTATTAGATTTTATAAACGATTTGTTTTAAATTCATGTTATCCATTTTGGAAAAGAAATGAAATATGATTTTTGGTTTCAAATGGTTTTATATTGTGGTTATTGAATGGGGGTTTCCATGATATTAATTTCTCATTTATAATTATATTGTGTTGTTTTTTAAATTGGTATTTATATCAACCATTGTGATTGGAAGTGTTTTACACATGGGAGACAATGGGTGTGTGCATTAATTAAAAAAATGAAGAAATAACATACGTTATGGACTAGAAAGAGTATGTAACTCATGAGAATGGGGGAGCCAATGGATTTAATTTTACCCATAAGACAATGGGTTCCTAGAGTAGAAATATTTCCCAAGTGGATCGAGATTTACCATGGAAGAAATATAAGATCTGCGGATGAGCAAGAGAGAAACCAAAATTATTATAATATTCTATCTAGATAGTGAACTATGTCTAAGATTTATTCATACTAGACCCCATTGGTTATATCATATGATTCAAATTTTATCTTCCTTTTTTGATTCAGATACCATTATGTTTTTTTCAAAAAACTATTTAATGGATATAAATGTTGTTGTCTTTTATTATTATTATTATTATTCTTATGCCACGTTTGGATGAGTTCGGTTTTTTTCTTGTATGGAATCAATTATTTTTTTGACCCTTGTTAAATTATATTTTTAAAACATGTAATGTTTATATAAAGAAAAATTAAATAATATATATTTTATAGGAGAAAATTTTTTAAATGTAATTTTCAAACATGAGCTATTTTTTAATAGATAATTTCATTATATATATTCCTAGAGGAATACTATTGAGATTTTTACTCACACCTTGTAGATACGTTTGTGCATGTACAGACATGGTTTTATTAGATAGATGTTATGTTAAGGGAATCATAACATTAAGTGGATCTTCATGATTATAATCATTTTTGGTTGGTTAGGGATGGTTAAGATGATAGTATTATACATTTTAGCTCATGTATAGAATTTTGGGACTTTAGATCATTTTCTATATAATATATCAGCCTATTATATCTTGAGCTTTTGTTTATGTTGAATAATGGATATAATGTATATTTTACAATTATAAGTTTTTTATTTTTAATGATTATGATATATTTTTTTTAATTTCTACATATACTCTCTTTGGATATCTTTATATGTTGGTGTTTTCCCTTTGATGGTTCCGATATAAAATTAATTTATAGGTTATTCTTGGTTTTCTAGAATGAAACCATTACCAAATAGTATGGTGTGATAACCTAGAACATATTGTTAGCCCATGGAAATCAAGGACGCACTTTTAGCCTTCTGTTAGTGTTTTCAGGTGACTTGTCAGGTCAAACTAGGCTTATTAATTACAAAATGGTTTTAAATACCACTTTTTATTCTCAGGTTAGTGGTATACATGAGATATTATTATCTTAGGTCTAATGGTAGATGTGGAGGAGTTCATTTATATATTTATTTCATGCCAATCCTAATGTTTCCATTGGTTCTGAAGAGTAATTTTTTTTAAATTTCTACATGGTTTTTGGCTATTTTGAAGCTATTTTTTGTACTTTATCATTGATTATGGGTTTTAAAAAGAAACCATAACTGGTTTTTTATTTTCTTTAATTTAACTAGTGTAGGAAATCAGTGGTTAATAGTTTATGTTTAGGATTAGTATAAAGGATATGACTCCTATATAAATAGTTATGAAATCCTCCCAATGTTTTTTCTCAAGGTTGGGCATGGTTTGTGAAACTATGTGGCTAAACATTGAAGATCAGAAAAATGTTTAAAATTTAAATATTTTCACATATTCATCTCTTTTAACTATTGTTAATGATAATTATGGGTGATTTAAGATTATTTTAATAATTTTTTTGATTTAATTGATGTTGAACGAGGTTAAATTTTTTATTTAATGTTCTTATGTTTTGTGTTTTGTATATAATGATTCCAAGAAAGGAATCACCTTAGTAAAGGGAATGAGTTGTAGAGCTTGTCCCATAAGTGAACCATCCATTTGATCCTGATTTAGTGGAATCAATGAGGAAAAAAATAAAATCCTTAGGCCAAGAGGGAAAAAGTGGGAAGATATATGAATATATTTAGTCTCTGATGTTTACAAATAAGAATTCTTCAATATGAAATTGTGATAATGGAACCCATGTGTTTTTGGACTGGATAGAATGGTTCTAGAACATGTTTCTAGTTTGATTTTCCTAAGACCACAATTTTTGGATCAAACATTAATATATTTGAAGGAATGGGTGGAAAATTGAGAGAAATGATAATGTATTTAATCTTTCATGAGGAACTCAATTAGAATACTTTCAAAAAGGATTTTAATCTATAGATTAATCTTGAGACACTGATGGTGGTTAGGGCCTATTAGTTTGTTAATATAGAGTAGGTAGATCAGTCAATTATGGGGTTTACAACCCAATTTTCTATGTTGGTTCATTTTTCTCCTCAGAACATCATTGATGATTACTTTAAGGATCATTACTCTGAAATCGTATTAGAGGATGATATCAGACCAATGATTATTCTCTATTTTTACTTACTTATATCATGTTCAGGAATAAAACTATTTTTAATTAGGAATATTTAGCTTGGAAGTAATGTCTCTATGGGTTTATATTGTGGTAGGGGGAGCTAGATCTCTTCCTATTATCATTATATGATGTGGGATGAAATTTTGGATACTAGGTTGTTATTTTTTGGAAATGGATCATGGTTTTGATTGTCATTAATCCGATAATGGATCACCAGATAGGTTTCATGGAATGGTATTGTATAGTTCACGCCAAAAGCAGTATTGAAGGTAACATCATTTCCTAGTGTTGGCCAAATTTTTGGGGTCCAAAATTTTGATGTTGGTTTTCAATGTGAAATGTCTGTTTTATTGAATGGATTATTAAAATATGGAAAAGGAATGAGTTTTGAAAAGAGGGGCTCCCTGAATTGGGTTTTGTGAAGGATATATATTTTATGAAAGTGTACTCTACCAATACGGTGAACTTAACGAACATAGATGGTGTTTTCTACTATAATGATATTTTAGGCTTAATGATTAGTGATGGAGTTCTTCGTGGTCATTGATGGAATGATTTTTGATTATGATGGGTGCTGTTAAATATTTTTATGGAAATATCAATAGTTATAATGAGTATCAAAAATAGATATTTTCCATAGCTCTATGGAAAGGGAGGAGTGCCACAAATAATTTTCTAAATGATATGGAAAATACATGAAGATGGTGTGGATATTGATGAATGGTAAAGCCTATAAATATTAGGCTACCTCAACATCATTTAAATAGAGTTTTGATGAAAAATATGGAAATTATTTTCATTTTTGATGATCTATTCAAAGTAAGATTTCCCTAAAAGCTTGAGCATCAGAAAAACACTATAATTCTTGACTAATGTTCATTGATTTTTTTCAAAGTTTACTTCTTGATAATGTGGTATTCTTTATTTACTCAGCGAGATTCATGAATATATTATTTTCCATGAAGGCAAGGGATCATCATTAAAGAAGGTTTCTCTACAATGGTAGATCTGCTACACAAATTTATGTACTCCACGAAGGTAGGGTTGCTTCATGAAAGTAGTGTATTCCATGATGTAAAGGAGTGCATCATGAAGGGGTGAGCTTCACGATGGAGATTTGTGATAGTCATTGTTGAACATCATTTTTAAGTGAATAGGGCCTCCAAAGTGCATCACACCATGTCCGTGATGAAATAATAGTCTCGTTATAAGTCAGGAAAAAAGACATTAATGAAAATCAATTGAAGACACCATAATTTTGATAAAATATGTTTGACTTCTCTCAGAGTAGTGAACTGGGGGGGTCAACAGAAGTGTTATGAGGGATGTAACAATCCATCCCTAAAATATTTTATTGGAAGAGTTCATGAAATAGAGTTATTGAGGATAAAATTTTTATTCCATAGATAGTAATGATTAGTGTATTTTGGTGTGACTGAAACATTTTTGATGTATGATCTTTAGATGTATCCCTTAGGGGTGAACCAAGTAATAGTGTTGTGTTGACTAATTGCGTGTGAATTTTTGATTTCTGATAATATCCATCTTATAGTTTTAAAAAGTTTTGAACAACATGTGAATAAGATCCATCACATTAAAAGAAAAATTTGACACCTGGATTCACCCCTCCTTTCTCAGGGTATCCTAGAGTCCTAAATGTTATATCATACGGTAATGGTTACATGTGTTTACTCTATAATTTTATGTCCTGGAGAATTCAGTCAATGTTAGGGTGGGTCCCAATCTTTGATGAAAGTAACATATAGATTTGTAAGAACATTATAAGATCTCATATATGATCTCTTATAATGTGTTTCCTTTTTCTACTGCACAAGGAAAACAACTCCCTGACCCAACAGGGTTGTCTATGACAAATAAAAAAAATTCATGATTCCGATGCTAAATCACCATGTGCTCTCACTAGGGAAATATCTGATCTGATCTATATGAAAGTGATAATATTCTCCTTCACTATGTCTATGCGGGAAAAGATCAAAAATATTTATGTATGAGACAGTGATGTATAGGCGGAGAAGTTCCATGTTTTTCCAAATATGTTTGATGATATAAAGATGGCCCTGATGAAAATATTTATTCATTCATCAATCAAATTACATAATTTTTAGGAGCTATTAGAGGTATTGTCTAAGAGATAAAAAATGTTGATATTTTAAAAAATCATTAGTAAAATTCTCCCTCATTATAATGGAATGTTTTCAGCTCTAGAAGAAAAGGATCACTCAAACCTTTCCCTAGATGATCTACTGAACATCTTGGTGTCATATGAGATGAGATTCCAACCATAATATGCAACGACTCAAGTAAAAAAATAACCTTCAAATACATTGATAAACATGAAATTTCATAAGATAGTGTTGATGAAAATAATGAGGGGAACAATATTCTTTATCTAATCACTATGAAAATCAAAAATCAAAAAGAAATTTTAAATGTAAAGTACCCCTGACATGCTTTCATTGTGGAAGAATTGGTCATATTTTCTCTCAGTGATCAATAATGATCAATGATGAATGGAGTGATGTTGGAAACAAATAGAAGGCATAGAAAATGTTTTTCAAAAAGGGAGACTTCATATATAGAAATAAAGTACAGAGAAAGCGTTTTAATTCGAAGAGGAAGATGAAGATAATGAATTCCTTAAGAGAGAATACCCAGAATTAAAATCTGGAACAAATGCTTCCATGATGTATACCATTTAAAAATTATAATCATCGGGAGATAAAACTATAGATAATTATCTGACGACTGATTTCAATCTCGAGTAGAAACTTAACAATGCTCTTGGTAGGATTTATAAACAAAGTAACAGATTCAAAATGTGTAATGAAGTTGTGGAAGAATCGTCATAATATGATGATCAACATGAATCTGAAATTGAATGACAAGAAAAACTATTAAATATATTTTCATCAATCCTTAAAAGCACAAAAGTTTTTGTGGAACTGAATCTCAGAATTGAAGAATAGGAAAATGACATCAATTAGCTTACCTCACGATTGGAGGAGAAGTCCATGACCATTAGGGGACTCCAAGAATATGTTTTTACTATTAGAAGTAAAATAGAAAGTGAATACAATTTAGAAAAGAAATGTAGAAAATTTAATTTGGAAAATTATCATATGATGAGTTGGTGGAAAGAGATAATAAATATTTTTTATGAGGTTGAAAAGATATTGAATGATCAGTGACATGTGTGAATGGGTAACAATGTATATTTCGTGATGAAAATATATCAATCAATGATAATAGATTGAGACATAATAAAGGAAAGATGATGGTTGGAAAGTTGAAAAGTTAGTAGAAGTGCTGAAAATGGAACCTACAATTCCAACTAAGAAAAAATAAAATCTATTCTTAGGCCTCCTTAAATTATAGGCAGCCAAACTATTTTCTTAAAGAAGGATACATGAAAAGGAATATAAAGGAGAAGATATATCCACTAATCAAATTTCAATTCTATTTCTATCTAGGTCATATCGTGTCGTACTATAAAGAGGAATGGATTTATTTTAATGTGGAAGATCATGGAAGTCAACAAAGGATAATGAATTCATACCCTACTTCTTATTGTAAGAATAATTTCTATGTATATATATTTAATTGTTCGAACATTGACTATAAAGTTGTTTATTCCAGGAAGTGGAATGATAAGATATATTCATAAAAAACACAGAGATAGGTTAATATTCCCCAACCAGATGGTGTCTCTATTTAAAATAGGTTTCCTCCCTTGGAATAATAGTATGAATATGAAGAACACGTTCATGAGGACAATATATATGAAAGGTCATCCCTATCCTACTCTCGATTTAATATTTAATTGAAGGGAAATATGAAAAATAAAAAACAAAAACCTTACAGAAGTAGGCCTTAATGCTAAAAAGAACAATAGAACCTCGATTCTTTGCAGTGGGTTCCCATCCCATCTGATAGGGAATACATACCTATTAACAAATTCTAAGTTAGTTTTGATGGAACATCAAGGTTCGATAATGATGGTTCTTTGAAGAAAAAAGGTAGTGTAAGTATTGAGCTAGATAATGGAGAATTGATGAAAAATAAAATTCTATATGTGGATGGTTTGTATCCCAATATCATTAGGGTGAGTCAACTCCGTGACTCAAGACTTATAGCGACATTCAATCAAAAAGGCTTCACTACATAGGGCAAGACAGTGAAATATCTTATGAATGGTTATAGAATAGATGAAAACATATACTAGGTTAATAGTAGAGAGAATATTTTCTATATAACTATTGAAGAAGAAAAAGAATTGTGGTAACCAAGGTCGGGGAACATTAATCAACAAGAAATTGAAAATATATCTAAGATGAAGATAGTCATGGATATCTACAATCTGAGACATGAATAAGAAAATATTAGTAATTCATGAAAACGAGGAAAGTGGGTCTTTATTTTTTATCATCCAAATAAGAGAAGGGAATAAAATATTTTTGATCTCATCAATACAGATATATGTGACCCGATAAATGTTTCTAGAATATAAAGAGAAAGATACTTTGTTCTTTTAATTGATGATTGTTCTAGAATGACTTGTGTGATGGTTATACATAGGAAACAAAAAATCATTGACTATATAAAAACTTATAAATGAATTTCTGATAATGATACTATACTGACTATAAAATTTCTATGATCTGTCAATAGAGGATAATACACATCTATTGAGTTCTAAAATTACCTAGAGTAGAATGGAATCAAACATGAGGTGGTTTTTGTGATAACCAAACAAAAAAAAATGGATTTGCTGAGTATAGGAATCATCATGGGAACAATATGAACATAACTATAGGGATTTAGATTTGTATCCATCAACATTACTGGGAAGAGTCTGCTCACACTATGATGTATAATCAAAATTGAATATGGCTTTATATGAGAGAAACCGAGGCACTATATGATTTGTGGAATGAATGGAATCCCTAATTAATGTATATCTATGATTTGATAAGTAAATTTTTTATCAGAAACAAAAAAGGAAATCACGAAATATTATGTTGACACAACTAATGAAGGAATATTCCACTGATATTCAATGAATATAAAATCTTACTAGTATTTAATTAAAAATATCTTATTTTTTTGTTAATAAGTGATGTAATGATAGTTGAATATAATACCAAAAATACCATGATGGGATCTTATGATGATGTGATTGAAGATATATAATATAGGGGACATAGTATAGGTTTAAATAAAGATGTTGAAGAAGGTGAAAAAAACAATCATATGCCACAAAATTATGTGGATCAGATAATGAATTAAAAGACGAAATTGTGTCTTAAGAAAATCATCTTGAACCTCACTTCATAAATCAATGAGAATAAATTGTTCAATCCAATATAATTTGGGATTGGACTACACCAACAAAAACAAGTAGAATGGGTAACAATTCACAATATGCATTCCTTTTAGTTGTGGGACCATCCTCAGTTAATGAAGCTAGAAATGATAAATCATGGGTTGAATCCATGAAGGAATTGTAGGACCATATCGACAAGAACCAAAAATGGGATTTAGTCAATTAAGTAAAAAGTAACAATGTGATTGCTATGAAGTGGATTTTTAAGAGAAAATATAATTATCAAGGTAATGTGATCAATAATAAGGTGTGGTCTATGTGTAAAAGATATTAATAAATCGACTGTTTTGGAAGTTGAGGAGACATTTATTCTATGGATAGATTGGATTCAATCAAACTTTTTCTTTCCATGTAAATTCAAAGTGGAATTTTTTTTTCAAATCGATGTTAAAAACATTTTCTTAAATTGTTTTATTTGACCAAAAAAATTTATATAAAAAACCCATTGGGTTTTCTTCATTGAAATGTTGAAATTAGGTTCTAAAAACTAAAGAAAGATCTCTATGGATTGAAGCATTAACCACATGCATGGTACTCTAATATAGAATCTTATCTTAAAAAACATGAACTAAAATTATAAGGAATTGGTAACAATCTATATGTAAACAATTATGAAGAATATTAGTTCACGGTAGTGGTGTATGTTGATGATATTATTTTTAGTTAAAAAAGACGGGGATCATTGGTTGAATTTTCACATCACATGAAAGAAGAATTTAAAATTTCTAGGATTGGTGAAATCACATATTTTTCATGGTTGCATGTTTTTCAATGGAAGGACTGCACTATTATCTCTAAGGAAAAGCATTCAAGTTCGTTGCTGAAGAAATTCAATATGCCTGACTCCAAAGCTATGTAAACTCTAATTCAAGTTGGAAATGAACAGAGAAATTAGGAGGATGGGACATCTGTAGAACCCATACTATATAGTAGATTCAATGGAAGATTATTCTAATTGACTACAACATGGCCAGATATTTTTTTGAAACATTATTAGCATCCCTGTTTCAATGTAATATGAAGTAATAACATATGAATGTAGTGAATATAATCATAAGGAACATTTTAGGTACTCAAAATTATGTGTTATAATATCCTATAAAAAGAGATAATGAACAGTAATATTTTTCTAATTCAGATTGGGATGGATATGTGGGTGATAGAATGTCCACAAGTGGGGGAGAATTCTTTTTTGGAAAGAAATTTGTGGGATCATTGAGTAAGAAACAAGAAATCGCATCCCTAAGTACTATTGAAGATGAGTATATCTCTACAACAAAGACTTGCACTCAACTATTGTGGGTGAATCAGTAAGTGATAGATATTGGTTATTCACTGTGATAACAAGAGAATAATTGATTATAAAAAGAATACAATTCATCATTCGGGTATGAAGCACATTAAAATTAGAAAACACATTATAAAGGAATGGGGTGAACAAGGAATGATTATAATGGATCATATTGTCACTAATGAACTTGTGTCTGACATATAATCCAAGAAATTGTAAGCACAAGTTTTTAAGATGCATAGGTTGAACCTCGTTGTTCAACCACCTCACCCAGTATGTGGTGGTTTCAAGTGTTCTTATCTCCCATATTGAATTAACAGTTTTAATCTGTTTGTGGAAGTGATGCAGGTCTATGGGGGATATAAGATATAGTGGGAGTGTGGTTTGAGAAATAAAAAATACAATTATTGGTGTTTGGGTTTATTTCCAATGGGGGATAATGGATAAATTCAATGGTACCAAGGTTATGAGGAAACAATTAAGGTCATTTAACGCTTCTATGACATGGTCAAAAAATATATTGGACATCTATAATAATTCTAAAACAAGATTACCCATTTTAAGCTGCACTTTTGTTATCAACACATAGAATTTATCATGTAGACATAGAGTGTTGGCTTAGTTGATTCTTCTGTTTCAGGTCATGATAGTGGCTTGTGATCTTTTAAATTTTTCATGAGACTTCCAAAAATCTCAATAGAGGATATTTTAGGAACCAATAAGTTATTTTCATGGAATGTAGCATGGTTTTTATTTTTTATCAATCATATAATTGATAAATATGAATATTCCAAGGAAAGGTATCATAAAATTTAAGTCTATAGTGGTATTGAAGGCGGCATCATTCCCGAGTGATGAAACAAATTTTAGGGTCCAAAATTTGAATGTTGGATTTTATTGTGAAAAGTGGTTTTTATTTAAGGGATTATTAAATTATGGAAAAGTCTTGACTTTTTGGAAGATGGGATTCATGAACTGGATTCTACAAATGAGTAAATTTTTCTAATGGTTTGCTCTATGAATATGATGGGATTAACCAATAGAGATGGTGTTCTCCACGATATCAATATTCAGAGGTTCGTGTTTGGTGGTGATGTTATACATGTTTGGTTATGTGATTCTTTGAGATTATAATGGGCACCACAAAGTGTTTTTATTGAAATATCCATGGTTATGATGAGCTTTGTGAATAGGGAATTTCCATGGTTCTTGGTGAAGGGAGGAGAACCACAAAGTCTTTTCTGAAAGATCCACTTTTTCTAGGAAGAGGTAGTGGAGCTTTGATAATGTCCACACCTATAAATATGAGGCCGCACCAATTAATTTCAATAGATTTTTAAGGAAATTCATGAAATTCTTTGATATCCCGATGAGCATTGTGAACCAAGATTTCTCTGCTAGATTTAGCAATGCAAAAAGGCTACAATTCATGACTAAGGCTCTATTATTTTGTTTAAAGGGATATTTGTAATTATAGGGTATTCCACATTGACTTAATGAGATTTGAGAAGAATGTTTTTTCCATGAAGGAAACAGAGATCTGTGAAGGAAGGATGTTCCACGAAGGCTAATGTGCATAACAAATTAAATGTATTATGTGAAGGTAGATGTGCTTTCTAAAATAGGTGTATTTTGTGAAGGAAGGGGTGCCTCGCAAAGGAGTGATATTCAAGAAAGGTTTTACTGAATATTAGGATTATGTGAATATGAATTCCAATGTGCATCAACTAAGGTCTAGGATTCTAGTAGATCTCATGCTAAGTCAGGGACAAATACTTTAATCCAAATCCATTGAAGCGACCTTAATGTTGATATACTGGGTATGGATTCGCTCAGAGTAGTGAGAAATGGGGAGTTAATGGATGTGTACCTAGGGACACAATGAGTAATACCTTAATTCTTTTAATGGAAGTGTTCCAAGAACAGAGCGACCGCTACCAAAATTATGTATTCCATAGCTAGTGATGATTAATGGATTTTGGTTTGACTGATACATTGTCAGCATATTTCCTTGGATGTAGCCCTTAGTGGTGAACCAAGTAAAATTATTTTTTCGTCTCAGTGCACTTTAATGTTTTATTAATGATCATATCAAACTTATAGTTTTAATAAGTTCCTACCAATGTGGGAACAAGATCCAACACATTATACAAAACATTTGACACCCTATTTCATCCCACTCCTCTAATGGTGTCATGAGGTTCTATATGAATCTCATCAGAGTATTAAAAGAGGTTTCAAACTATTATAAGGTTCAGAAGTAGTGGTTTCTTCATTTTTTAAGACAATAACTTTTTATCAATGTGGGAATTTTGTCAATAATAGACTAGAATACACAGAGGCTTCATGTATGTTCCACCAACATCGGCATCTGGGTCATATCCATTGATTCTACAACACCCTGAGATTTTATGATATAATTCTCTTCAAATAAATTTAATTACTAATTTATCTTTCTATATACGCAAACCCATGTCCAAAAAAATGGAATATAATATAACATTATAACCGTGTAATTAAAGTAATGAAGTTAATATAAATAGTCCCCTTTTCAAATTTTTTATTAAGGTTTTATATTATTATAATATATTAATAAAATGTATTAAAATCTTTATAGGATTTATAAATCCATTTTTCGTCATAATGGATTTAATAATTTTTATGAGAAAAAAATATTATAAATTTATTCTAATATTATAAATTTATCTTAAAAATGAAATTAATTTTTAAAATCCGAATTCCAAAATTATATTTGATTGAAATAATGATAATTTTATGAAAATGTTTATTTTTCCACAAATAGGGAAAAATACTGATTTTTGTTGAAAACCCTCTTTAATTATCAATCATTTGAATATATAAATTTTATTTCAATAATAGTTATAAAACTATATTAGTTCATTTATATTATGAATAATATAATTATGGTAATTGGAAATAAATTTCTTTTGGATTTAAATATGAATTATTATTTACTTTAGAAATCATTTTTTTAGAAAACTATTTTTAATCTCATTACGAAAGATTAATTTTAATTTAAATAAATTATCTTATGTAAATTGTATCTGGAAAAATGGGAAAAATATTTTGAATCATTTGTTTCAAATTTCATAAATTTTAATATTTTATTATCATTATGAGTAGTAACCATGGTAAATATTTGTTACAACGATAAGTCTAAAATGGAAAAAACAAGGTCAAAATATTGTGATATAGTTTTAAAATTTCATAAACACATTTATTAATTCTATTAGATAAAGGTATTTTGAAATTTATTATTTATGTAATGAAAATTATGTCATCTTCAAGCCATTATCCTTTGATACTGACATTCATATTATTTTAGGGATAATATAATTGCCAAATATCACTTTCTTGACTTTAATATTTATATATTTTTTTCTGAATATAAAAATGGTTACATTTAGTTTTAGGTGACACAATAATATATAGAAATTTTATTTTGTTGTGGTCAATTTTTTTAATTTTATTAATTAAATATTTATCTTAAATTATCATGCAACACCAACACAATATTTATCCAAGTAATAGTAAAACAAAAATAAATGATTTTAAAATATTAAAATTAATAAAAATATGATTTATTATTGTTTTTATTGAATATTATCAATGAATATAACATATTTTGGATGTGTAGAAGGTTGATATTTTAATTCCATTACTATGTTTATGACTTTAATGTAAAAGTAAATGAATAGTTCTAAAAATGAAATTAATAATATATTATAATAATTAATATTTTATTTAATGTTTTAAAATTAATAAACCTCTATAATCAAGAATGTTAATAAGATATGGATTAAAATCTAAACCATAGTACATTTAGGTGTCGCTAATAATTTTATGGTTGCCTTCTTAACCCTTAAAGTGTAATTTTTTCAGATATTTGGGTAATTGTCAAAAGGGTTAACACATGGTTAAAATTAAGAGATAAGAGTTAAAGAATCAATACAAATTGTCAAAATATTATTGGAATTTATAATTATATTCTTTCTATATTTTTTTATATAATTTTTTTATCAACTTGATTATGAAAAATTATTTATATTAATTTAATACATAAAATAATTTCAAGAGTTCCCCTCCCTCCCTTATAAAAGTGAGCCTATTTTCATCTATAACACATAAATTTTGAGAATTATTTCTCATAATATACCTACCATAAAATATGTTGTGATTCCTTCCCCATATAATATGTATTCTGTTTCTTTCAAAATAAAATTCTTTCAAGACTTAGGGGATAAGCCAAAAGAGGAATCTCAATGAAAATCTAGAACTCATAACTGAGTCATTTTCTGTTTTATTTCATCCTACACCTCATATAACTAAACCATATAAATAATATAATAATTACTATATTATTTTTTTAAAAAATATATCTTATTATGTTAATGATAGAAATAAAAATTACTCATCTTTTCAATCCCATGTAAAACGAAAACATCGCTCATGGTTATGTTTGATTTACTATCTCTATATAGTTGGGAAATTTTTTATCATCACCATATTACATGGATGTTTATAATAATATAAATAGTAATTTATATTATATATAAGATATAATAATGATTATTTTTTTTGAATTTATATTATGATTTCTTTTTTTCTATAATTCGACAAGTAAAAACAATGTTCACACGTATATACGGTTTATCATCTTCATAAAGAGTGTAATAAATTTGTATAAAAATAACTTATATGGATATTTATAAATATTTATTATCAATATAAATGAAATTTACACCATGAATAATATTATGGGGATGTTTTAAACATGATAAAGTTACAAGGAGTAGAACCACCGAAAAAAATTCTCATGAAATCTGAAATTTTCAAAATAGAGAGACAATGATTTTAAGAAATAATTATAAATAAATGGTTGTTGAAATATTATAATTGTATTATATATTATATGATAATTATTTAAATTATTATGTTATACGGTTATACGAAACATAAATTTATTATACAAGGGGTTAAAATTATTTTCAAATCTTGTCAAACTAGAGGTATAGAGTTTATTTTTCAATCAAATTTTATATCAAGGCTATTTATCATTAAGTTTCTTATTATGTTATTTTATGAAATTCCTCCCAATATTCCAATTAATTTTCTTCTCATATGGTTAATTTTTTGATATTACATGTTTATGTTTCATTTTCCTCTGTTTATGAACTCAATATACAAAGGCAACGATTTTGAGGAAATTCTGATTTATTTCTATCCAGTCAAAAATCATTTTCCATCCCTGTCTATATTTTAGAAAAACGATTTTGATAATGTATTTAATATTATCCTTTTATATTTAATGTAAATTGTAAAATTTATTGAAAAATTTGAAAAATAAATAAATTTAATCTTCAATTTTTTGGAATATTATACAATTTACCTTTTTTAACGATAATTTGAAAGGGATATTTATTTTAACATTCATGAAATTAAAATAATTCCACTCTATCATAGAAACTAAATTATTTTAGGCTTCCACTTTAGGTTTCTATGGTTATTTTCAATTTAAATATTTTCTACAATATTTTGGAAATATTTTTATTTTAATTAAGGGGATCCAAAATAAAATTTTTATTTTCCTCAAGAAATGTTAAAAGTGATATTTTAAATGAAATTTAATTTATGAAGATATATTTTTAGTTTATTTATGATTTATTAAGAATATGAACCAATTATTTAACCCAAATTCATTCTTTTTTATGACTTATAATTGTGTAGATTAATGTTTGATTCTCTGAAGCCCATTTCATTCCCATGAGTTAATTATGTTATGATGAAACCTTTATGAAACACATTTATCTTTCATAGGTTATGTTATGATGAAAAGATGAATTGTTTGTGAAACCCTATTTCATTCCAAGAGATAATCTATGATGAATGTTTTATGATCTTTTAGAACACATATTTATGGTTTTCAGTATTTAATGGGTTGGACCAGAATTATTTACCCCTCCAATGCATTTTGTAATGATGTTTATCTCATTAGATAATATTTGACTAAAATTGGCTATGAAACTAGTTTTGTATGGGTCATTCTGAACTATGATATTATTGGGAGTGAACCTTGACTAAGGATATGATTGATTATGGAGTGAACCCAATCAACTATGATAGTGTGGGAAGTGTTACTTAGAAAGAAAAGAAATGATTTATATTCTAATATACATGACATATATGTATGTATTACAACAATGTTATGATCAGTTATCCCATGGTACATATTACTTTATAATTTATTAGTTATGAACTTCCAATAATTCTTACATGAATGAATATTATAATATATGATATTATGGTTATTGTTTTCTAATGTTAATATCATATTAGCATACCCCTATGATCATGTTATTCTGAAGTGATCATTGGCATGTCACTTATTTACCCTAACTGAGAATATCAGCATTCCCTTTATTATACTTCCTTTGCACAGGTTTTGAAGAAATGTTTAATGTAGGTTTTTTCTAAAAAAATTCACTATTTTGGATGTTATTTTTGGACAAATTTATGGCCTTCCATGAAATAATACAATTGTATTTCTAGTCTCCATAGGTAGTAAAATTTTACAGTCCTCAACATTTCAATAGTAAAATGTTATGAGTATTAATAATTTAATATATAATATATATTTTTGAACATTATTCATTTTTATTATTTTTAATAGTGAAAGGTTTAGTCAGATTTGGATACTGGGATGGAACAACCTTTGTGAGAAGCATTATAATAATCGAATGTATAATAGAATGTTCTAATTCTTGGTAATGAAAGGATTTTGGTTTTCCAAGAAAAATATTCTAGTATTAATTCTATAAGTGGAGGTGGTTTTGGTATAAATACATATTGGGGTACTTAACCCAATATTATTTTTTCAATTATATCTCATACATCAATATAGTGCATGGTGAGTGTTCCTTTACTATGCACTTTTTTGACAATCCATGCAGATATACTTGAAGTGATTTCCATTTTATCTACGAACCATTATGATGGATTTGAATATATGATAAAGATAAATTATCTAGGTTAATTCTAAGTTTCCATATATTAAAAAAAATGTTTCATAATTTATTAATGATATAAATTTTTTAATAATTATGTAATATTCACTATGTATATTGATTCACATACTATTATTTTTGGTTTTAATCAGTGGATTGAACCCAAAAAAACATTGTTAATGATAAATATAATGTAAAATGAAATTATGGTCCCCATGTGAAACCCAATGTTAGGGGATATGGAATAAAAAAATGTGGTTGTTATAATTACATGACTTTTTTAGATATAAATCATGTTGAGGTCGCAAAGAATAATATGAGGGAACAACATCATATTGACTCCTTCTCAAGGAAGTATCCACTTTATTCTAGTGGTTTTACTAATCCACTATTTGATGTTTAATGGAATAGTATCACTGAAAAGATAGCCTCTATTATCTTGTGTCTTGAACATGAACCATTTATATTCCAATTTATATTTTTGATTGTTAAGTGGATAAATGGAACAATCATACCAAGAAAAATAGGAAATAAGAAGATATTCACTATATGAAGTTGGGTAGGCTTATGATCATATTATTCAATAAGTAAATTCCAAAATTGGTTTTAAAAAAATAAAGAATCAGTTAATTAATATAAAGGTCATGGATTATGAATACAATATTCCTTATGAGAAAAATTAAACAATATTTATAAGGTATGATTATGGTATTATCATCCAACCCAAATATAAAATTGATTGATTATTTAGTGATTTACAACACAGTCCCTAAAGGAAATTATCTATAAGAGAATTTAGCATCCATGAATAAATCACGTCATGTGATATAAAGGTGGAAATTTTGATTCAATTTACCCATTAATATTATGGTTTTGATAAGAAACAAATATGCAATTAAAAGTAAATTAAAAAAATTGGAGATAAGAATATGACAACTTCTTTATTATTGACGAATAGAAAGAAACATAGGGGAACTATTTTTAACTGGAAAGGTGAATGTATTAAGTGTGGAAAGTAAGGTCATCATAAAATATAATGATGTAATTTTTTGATTATTTTATATAATTATGTAAATATAGATAAATATACAAAAAATCGACCACCCACAGTCTAGTGTTACAAATGAATGGTGTATGTTCATTATAATGGTATGTTCCTTCCCACATTGTTACATTTCTTGTGTAGGTAGTCAGATTTGTTCAGAGAAGGATAAATAATATTTCTATGGAGTTGGATATGAAGATATGAAAAATGGTTAATTATAATCATGAAAGTGGAATTCACATCAATAGTTATTGATTAATGTTCTATTAATCTAATGATTTTACAATTGTTAAGTGATAGAGGTGTAAGTGCATGAAATGGATTCATGTCATGAATTTGGGATTCACGACATGAAATTAACTTACCTAACAAACTATTTTTTCTAGAAAATGTTAATTATATAATAAAGTGACATATAATATCCAATTCATGGAATGTAATTGATATACCCTTTGTAATTCACATTTTAAATTTGGAACATACACCAAGAATAAGGTGACTTATAGCCTATTTATATGTTATCATTCTTCTATTTTCTCCCCATTTGGTAGTTATACCTCTCTTTTTGTGGATAGAACCTAACATATTTAGTATACTTTCCCCCCATTTCTCACTAAATTTATTTATGGGTTCTAGTGGTTTATCTTTTCTGAATGATGGTGTATTTCTTCCCTCTTTCCTTATTTTTTATTTCTTTCTTCCCAAAAAAATTTATTGTCATGATGATTCTCTGGTTTGGGCTAAGTTTATTTCAATTTAATGGTCCATTTCATGTTCATCTAATGTTACATTTTTATGTTTAGGTTTTTGGGTTTTTTCTTCCTTTCCATGGGGCATAAATCAAATCATAAATCTACTTTTAGGTATGTAATACTCATTCTCAACTATTTACATGAAATGTGTGTGAATATATTTATTTTTAATTCATATGGGTGAATATTGATTGACATATTGAGGAATATAATCAATTTTAATTAACTAAAATTAATGGTTAAAGGTAGTAGTCACATGTTTTTATTACATTCATTATATTACTGACTGGTTATGCATGTCGTTTCCCATAATAAAAATAAAAGTTATTGGGAGCCTTTTTTGAGAGGTGGTTGATTTATGTTTCACATTCATATTGTGTTTTATTTGATTACACACTGAATAAATGGTTAAAGAACATATATCTTGATAACAATTGGTTTCCCATGTAAATTGTGTTTGTTTGATAATACACATTCTTAATAAAGATGTGATGTGATAAAGGACCTTGAAAAATTTAAAGGGAAGGTTATATTGTTTTGTGTGGTCATTCATGTTGTGTTTTTTTTCATTTTATGGAATGAGGTGCAATGATATAGATAATCATTTATTATATACAAATAAGTGTGTATGTGATACATTATGCAGTTATTGGTTATTATAGATGTGATATTGGAAGTTTCATGGTGATTATAGTGTGTCCTAGAAAAGCTGTGACATGGTGATGATGTGTGGTGACATTTTTAATTATAGAGGTTATGTGGGAAGAGTTTATTTTTATTGGATGTTTCATAGTGGTTGTTTTGTGTGGTGGTGATTTATGGGGTAATGTGATGTAGCTGTGGAGATGGGTTGTTTTTATGTTGAGATATTATGGATGATGTGATGTAAGAGTGATATTTTATGTGAGATGAGTGGGTTTTTTGTGTGATTGTGTTAGTGTCTAGGTTTTCAATGGAATAATATCTAATGCTAAAAGATAACATCATGGGTGGGAAAATTAATAAAAACAGTGCTATAAATCATCATGCAATAGTTCATATAAATGAGTTGAATAAATTAATGGGTTGTGTATATTTTAATGAAGTTGATTAATAAAATGGATTTTCTGAGAACTCGTTAATTATAGAAGATAGTAGAATTGGTAATTGAATGTGGGAATCTATGAATTCATTTGTGGTTGTGTGGTTTGTTTCATTTTGTAGTGTTTGTGGTAGAAACAGATGACATACTGAGAAATGATGGTGTGGTGGTGTGTGCTAGTGATGTTTTTGTGAGACAATATATTTGGTAGGGTGTTATATTATATATTGTATATTTTTAATTACTTCAATACGCACCAAACAAGAGTTCGATAACCTAACTAATTCCCAATGGGTTTCTATTTTAGGGTTTTCCCATAACATTTAGGAATGTTATGAGATGGCTGGATGGATACACCCTCTTCCCTCCCCTTCCTTAAAAATTGATGTCCTGTGTGTCCTCAGGAGAGATGTGGTGTGATAGACTATGTGTATTTGAACAGTATGAGATGTTATTTCCTAGGTATATGATCTGATATTTGATGGTGGAATCCATGGTAGGTTGAGGTAACATGTTTTATGACCTTCATGTTCATGATATCATGATTCCCTAGTCTTGTTGTAAGATATGGACTGATGGAGTAGGTTTTTTCGGGTGAGATGTGATTCGATGGTATAATTTTTTATCGGTGATAAGTTCTGTGATGTGTTTGGAAGGGATGGGTGCACTTGACTTTCAATGTTGGGTCATGAGAGTGGATAATTAGTAGGGAATAAATAACAGCGTACCATTATTTTATTCATTATTTTTATGTTACTATATTTCATGCATTATTTTTTGAGTGAGCCATGGTGAGGATGGTGTGGCTTGCTGATCTATATTTGTGCTTTCGGGTTATACTCATTTTCACAGGTTCATTAGTATGTTATTTCCACAAGTTTGGTTGATAAATTTGATATTCATACTGAGTATACATATTATACAAACCATACATATATAAAATATTTTTCTATTTTCTATGTGGAATTTGGGGAACAAGTATGACATTACATGTTTCTGTTTTGGAGAGCTATTGAGTATCTTCAATATGACTTCTCTTTTGGTATTTACTTTGAGACTTTTACTTTATTGGTTGACATTGTTCATACATTGTGGGATGATATATTTTTTTCTTTATATTTTATGATAAAGTTTTATATTTGTTTTTATCCTCTCATCCAATCCTATATTGTTATAATGGTTAATGTTTACCATATGTGTGATTGTATGCCCATAGTTATTTTTCCATACCACGGCCTAATAGAAATGGAACTCAGGGGTTCTTATCCTTCTACCATCAATGAAGACCTAAGATGGGTATCATTAGAGGGTGGTGGTCATGAAAAGTGGTTTTAGAGGTTTTTTAAATATTGGGTGGATTTTAGAGTTACAATAAATGAGGATTACATGGGTTAGTAGGGAAAGGATTCCTGTAGATCATGGTGTGTGACATATGTGAGGGATATTGGAAAGGAAATTGAAATTTAGGGCCCTTCTTGATCTAGTGAACATAATTTAATCCTATTGAATGGCCTTGTGAGGTGGACCTTTTTATAGTTTAAAATCCTATGAGAGGTAAATGCATCATGATTAATCATTTTTATGTGTTAAAATAAAAAAATCAGTAAAATTAATATGTATTAATTGGATAAGATTTCATAAAATTTCTTTCTATCGTGATTAATATTCCTTCTTGATTGTCATGTATTAATTTTTATCATCTTTAGTGTGAAACATTTGAATTATATGTTTAGCATAATGATCTGGTTAATCATTGGAGGACTGACCCATCAAGGAGGATAATGTATAGAATAATAATTTTCAAGCCTTTGAGAGATAGTGTTTGGGAAATTACAATTGAACTATATTAGATCTTGAGATGGAGTGTTGGATGGTGGAGATCAAGGTCACATTTGGAATGATTCAATATTGGGCTATGTTTTTGGTTCCATTGGAGGTTATTAAATTGTAGGGAACTATGATTTAAAGGTGGACACTATATTTGGGTAATTGGATGGAGAAAGATGTGTTGTCAAAATGACATTTTGATGGAGTTAGGATAGGGATTCATATCATCGATGATAACAAAAGCGAAAAATAAGGAAGTTCCTTATCATAAGTACAAATCATTGGGTATACAAGAGTTTTGAATAAATTTTAATGACCACTTTAACTTTTCACTAGACTCTATTCTTGATGAGTAGTGCATAATTGTGAATCTGGATGAGGAATTTCACCTAATGATCAAGAACGCGATCACCAGATTATTTATAGTTAGAGGTGTTAAAAAAATGGGATGTTATCAAGAAGGTTATTTCATAATAAGTTTCTCTCTTTGAGAGGATATAGTATGTGATCTTAATGACTAGAGATTCATGAAGTGTGTTGGAGGGATTTAAGAAGTCAGTGTTTTTTATAGTGTGGATTCTATTATGATATATATTCCTTGTCCTTATAGGATATGTGGATTTTGAAAACCTCCAGAGTGTTTCCCATTTTCATTCTATGTTTGTAGAAGAGAATTTACTACTAAGATCTATGTCCAACCACTCAAGGGGAGAATATCAAATTGGTTATTTGAAAACAAAAAAAGTTACTTATGAAGTAGTTTTAAGGGTAGGACTATCGATGGTTGTTCAATAGTAGAGGGAATATGGTTTTGGTAGAGTATGACATATGGTTGTCCCCATCTATGACTGCCTAGTCTAGTTTTCATAAGTGGATAATAACATCCAAATGTCAAAGGTATTTATAATGGTTAGTGGAACATGTTGGAGGTAGCAATAATTGTAGGGCCAGAGGCAATATGAGGTATGACATGTTTATCATCTACTCTTCCTAATTAATTTTTTGTTTTAGGAGATTAAAACATTATTATTTATCTTACTTTTTTTTAATGTCTTGGTACTGTGTGTGGAGATCCTCCTAGTCCCCCAACTATTATCTTGGATATTTGGAGGTCAAAATAATTTTTTTATGTGGTTTGTGGGTGTATATTGGTGTTAGGGCATCTACGGTTAGTGGTAAAATTTACATTAGGTAGTTAAACCCATAAACTTTTATCATTTACAAGGATTGGTTGTATTTAGTGCATATAGTCATCGACTAATTCTAATATAGAGTTTCATTTTTTATATAGAGGTTCATTGAATGGAATTTGTTGGCTAGATAGGTGGTGTAATGGGTAGATGGAGAGTGATGCGTATTTTAATGGTTGATGGATCTATCAGTGGAATATCTGGTAGATGATGTTCACACCATTTTAGATGAATTGTTGGATGTTTTTTATAATGGGTTCATAACACCACCCCTTAACATGTTGTCGAATTTTGGATAGAGATATATCCAGGTGCATATCTGAGTCGAATATATCCCTATCAAATATCACATACATATTTACTTGAATTGAGTTTGTAGATGGATTATATGATGTATTTTAGTTTTATCCAGCCTAATTTATCTTTGTTTATTGCCCCAGTATAGTTATATAAGAATGAAAATGGCAGAATAAGGTTCATCATTGACTACCATAGGTTATATTTGGTGGAAGTAAAGAACATTTACACCCTTATGGCTACCAATGATCAGTTTGACCAGTGGAAGGGAACCCGTTGGTTTTTTATGATTAACATGCAGTATGGGTGTCACTAGATGATGGTGAAAGATCATGATATCATGAAGACAGACATCAGGTGAAGGAATAATCACATCAAGTTCGTTATCAGGCCATTCAGTGTCCCAAATGAACCATCCATATTCACAGGGCTCATTATCCCTATATTCAATGAGCCCGTAGACAGGATGATATGCATGTTCATTAAGAATATCTTAACAAAAGCATAATAATATGAGGATCATATTGATCATATCAAAGATAACTTACTTTTCCTTCAAGGTCACCATCTCTATAGAAATTTTCCAATGTGTATGTTTTAAATTTTAGAGGTGCATTTCCATGGGAATATGCTGTCTAAATAGGGTTTGTCTATAGACCCATAAATTTTCAAGGTAGTTTCTTTATGGGAAACACCAAATAATGTGGTAGAGGTTTATAGTAATCTTATTCTTTATTTTTATGGAAATATTTTTATGTATAATCTCTCTCAAGTTTCATACTCACTAATGTCATTGACTAGGATGGACAAGGATTTCCCGTTGAAAAAGTATTTGCAAGAAATGTTCTGTTACCTGGAGGAGAAGTCAGTTCATGATTCAGATATTCATTTTCCAATGGAGTTTGTGATGTTTTTCATTTTTTGACCCTCTATATAAAGTCTTGGGATGTGTGTTTATTAAAAAGAGGTAATGGTTTCTCATTTATCTAAGTAGTTTCATCCCCATAAGTATAACTCTTCCACCAATGATTGGGAACAACTTGGAGTTGTGTTTTCACTAAATCTATGGTAATATTACTTGTTTAGGGAGTTATCTATTGTTTTTATGGACCACATGATCTAGAAAACATGTCTCCTTTCAGCAGTATTTTAATATACACCACCGTACGTTTATTGAGTTTTCTTTTAAGATTATGGGTTTTAGATATCTTACACCATTTTAAAGGGAAATTATTTTTCCAATGTTCTGCATTGGAAGTCCCAATGAGATGTGGTTTAATAGTATAATGATATTTATAAATGTAGATAAGAGCTTTCAGTGATGCATCTTAGTATGAGGGATAGATTTGGATGTGGTTTCCCTTATATGATGTCCATAATTTATTCTATTATGTATTGTATGGGGGAGTCATTTGTGTTATGACTCATAGGTTGAGGTGATTCATGACCTTTTTCTCCATGGAGATTCTATAGAGCGATGTTCAGAGAATGTTTAAAACTACGTGTTATTTCAAGAGTGGTTTTTTGTTCTATTAGCAACATGTGAGGGAATTTTCCATGAGTTTTACTTCTCACAATTAGTAGTTCATCATGATGTGACAGTGATATATTATGGTTTGAGGTGGATGATTTGGGGGATGAAGATGAAACTATTAGTGGAAGAGTTTGTGCCAAAGTGTATAAATTGTCAGCAGATGAAAGTAAATCCTTGAGTTCCGGGTGGTTTTTTGTATTCATCGATATTTACAAGTGGAAATGGTTTAATATAACAATTAATTTCATCATCAAGGTACCCCATGATCATAGAGATTGATATGAATATTGGGTGATTTTGGACTGACTGAAAATGTCATCTCATTTTATAGCAATTCATTAGTTGTGTCCCATGGATATAATGTCAAGGAGATACATGGATGTAGTTCTTAGACATCACAGGGTACTGAGTATCATCATATATTATCTTGATCATCATTTTAACTTACTGAACTATAGGTTATTACAGTATGATTTTCTCTCTAAGTTTCACCTTTCCACTACTTCCCACCCAAAGATAGATGTACAAATAGAGAAGACCATTTAAAGATTGGAGGATATGTAATGATATTATTTTGGATTATGATTTATTGTGGGTAATGAACATACATGTAGTTGATATTTCATTCAAAAAATAGACATCACTAATATGGAGATCCTTTCTTTTCATACCATAACATTACATTACTTTTTTAGAATAATTAAAGCATTATATAGGCAGATCCCAAAGAATGTGGGGGTCTCCCTCCTCTATAGCTTCCCAGATGTTCTCTGGGGCTATATAACCCTCATATAGGGTGATACACAGGAAAATTCCTTCATAACAACTTCCTTTGTGTGCATAAAAATAAAGTTACTATTGAAACATGAGGCAGTAAACTTGACTTGGTCCTTGATATAGTTGATGGATATTTGGGATGTTAGACACTTGTTAAAGGAGTTTACAAGATAAACACAGGTTCACAAATGGCTGGAATCTCTCTGAACAAGACTGGACAATAATAATCTCTAGCAACTCAGTGGGGAGTGACAAAAGACTTGTTTCAACTTCCATCTAATTTTTTTTAAAGAAACTAATACTTAATAAGACAGAAACAAGTTTTTTAGTGTTGTTCTAATTTTCCAAGGTTTTCTAAACAAATCCTCTTATACCAACTATCACGCCTCGGCCCTGGACTACCCCGTAGTCGGTGTAAAGTCGAAAATAAACACGGTGTGTAATATTTCCTAATAAAAATATAACCTGAAATCAAAAAATCATGGTCCACTAGAGGGGATCATTTTGGTTTAGGTCATGGAGAATTAGATAAAATTAAACATTATTTTTCAAAACCAAAAAAAATGTCTTCATTAAGCAGACACCAAATAGAGGTATTCTAATCTACTAAACCTATAAAAGACAGATTGAAACATAGGGTTTGAATATGAATGCCTAGTAAGGGGGTTTAAAATACCATAATATACTAATTAAAACAATATTTAAATATTCCTTTTAAAATTATATATAATTCTTTAAGGAATGTTGTAACATTTATATTATAAATAACATTTTGTCTACTGATTATAAGAAACAATTTCATGGAATGATAAAAGAGTTATAAGGAAACATGATTCAATTATAAGAATGCTTATTCATAATATTATGTAAGAGAAATTATAACATTAATTGGTATGGCATGTGAATATGTAGGTGAAATATTTATTAATTAGAGTAATACATGATCAGGGTTGTGCATGATAATAATATCTTCAATTTTATCCTTTACTACTATGAATCATACAATGGGTGTTAAATCTATGAGTGCTAAATAATTTATTAATCCATAAGATTTTACTTCATTCTGATTACCAAAAACATAATCTCTTTAACCAAGAATAATCTACTAGGAGAATATTCTTTTTGTTAATAAAATTTCATAGTCATAATGACGAACATGCATATGTGGGACTATGTTAAGTCGCCATCCAATACATCTAATGATTAAGGCCTCAACCAAAATCCATAAATAATAATTTTTTCATGGACTTGTTCCATGACCATAGTTTGTCTCTTGCGACCTACCGATGCACTGAGGGTATTTAGCAGGCCCCGCCAGACAATACATATGTCTAATTGATCCCTCATTTCTATAAATCAAAGTGTTCATACCACTTTAATGTATTAAATTACTTATCACTTATCATTCATAGTGTCACATATTTCTTGGTTTCTTATTTCACATTATTCACATTGTCCCATACCACTTTGAATAATTAAATTTCACATTTCATATTATTCAAAGTGTATCATACCACATTAATTAATTTTTTTTATTCCATAAATGGCCATTCGAGTTTTATTAATTTTATTTAGAATTTGCATACACAAAGTAATTCATTAAAATATGTGTTAATAGGAATACTATCAATGCATTATAATGAATGAAAAGTATGGTAGGCAACACACATGTCAATAAATAATGCACATAAAACACTAGTTTATCACATAAAATGACAATCCATAAAATCATTATTATAAATGTAAACATTTTATATTTCATAATGCACATTTTTAAAATTAGGATAATTTTCATTCATATTTAAACCACATGCTGATAAATGGCATATTAATAAAACAGAACATAACGATTGAAAAACATTTATTGCGTCAGATTTAAGTGCATAGATTATTTCATTATTCTAAAAAATATTAGGAGGGCATACAAAAGGGTGACTATTGTTCTTTTTAAGTGTGGGTTAAATTTTATTTGTACTATAAACTATTGTATAATAAATCATTTAGCATATCAAAAACTTATTGGAATCAACAAAACTATTTTTGATAAAAAACTAAATTAGATTAAGATTAAAACCTAATGGTATATATATACATATATAACTGAATATACAAAATATTTAATTTGGTTTTGAACAGGGAAGACAATGTTATTAAACCCTTATATGTTTTGAGTTTATGCTCATTAAATTCATCTGTGACATATAAAAAAGGTTTAGGTTATGGAACATATACATTATGTTTAAACATATATACATCGATATATATATATATATATATATATATATTATCAAACACATAAGAACTCAAACACTTGCATCATAGAATGTTATAAATACATTTAAGATTGAGAATTCAATAGCTTAAGAGGGGTTAGTTGGTCATATTCTTAACCATACATATATATACACACATGTATATACTTATATATATATATATAAACACAAACCAAAACATAACATGACAATATAAGGCCATTACTTGATTTGAATGAGGAGGAGTGGCTTGGGAAGGCTGGAAGGGGGTTGGAGAATAGGAAGAACTAAGGGGTTACGGTGAAAAAAAGATAACTAAATATAACGTATATTATACATTATATAATATAGTTTTAATGCAATGTTCATGGATTCTGATACCTACTCAGTTTATAATATTACCATGGGTGAGTCTTTGTGGAAAATTAGTGTCATTCAAGGGCCACTGGTGTCACGGGTGTGGAAGAATTGAATAGGAGAAAGTGGAATAAAACTATTAGTGTAACGCATGTGGAGGAAAGAGTTGGTCCGAGAGGGAGGAAAATAGAAAAAAAAATTAATGGCCAAGATCTAATTGAGAATGATCTTACGGAAGAGGTGAGTCCATGGATTTTAAAAGAGATGGACAGTTGAGATCTGAGGAGGAGAAGATTAGACAGCTATGGGAGATGTGGAGATTTAGAATTACTTGGATGGCTGCAATTAGATCTCGCCCAGATACGAAGGTGAAAAGAAACAGAGAAGCTAAACTGTGGTTGCTGGGGTTTGATAGCCAAACTAATCAAATGGATCAGATCGTTCATGGCGTGATCAGATGGTCTAGATCTGATTCTAGATAGAATTCCTTTGTCCCACATCAAAGCGGTGAGGCTTCCACGACTCCTTTATAAGATAGGAGCTCCGAGGCAATGCTCATATTACTCCTTCCCCCTCCCGGTACCACCCTGTATCGGGATATAATGCGGGAGGGATCTTTCTCCCACCCACACCACCGTGCCACCCTGCAATATAGAACACTTGGTTCCTTGCACATGCACCCGCGTGCACCCATATGGGTAACTATTCCCCCTATGCGTGATAAACATAGAATGCACCCTACGTGCACACCACACTAGGCCATTGCAAAGGGTTGTATGATAATCCCATCAAGGCCTAGAGGTAAGCATTCATGGTGGCCCTCAGATCAGTGGGGGACTCACCTAATATTTTTAAAAACAAAATATTTATTGTTTGTTAGATATAAATATTCTTTTTCATATACATATATAGGTTTAATAAAATCTGAATCCAGTACATATTTTCCTTAGTTTAATAAATGCTACAGTTTTATAACACAAAGATATAAATTAATGTTTAATAAATCATAACAATAACCTATACTATTATTATTAAAATCAAAGAATTTTCTTTAAAACCTTGTTTTCAAACATCTAGGAATGAAAAAATTCATAAAAAATTAATAAAAAAATTGAAATATTTGAAAAGAATCTAAAATCCATAGATCATTTTGAAATCATACTATGTGTATCTAAAATATTAAATCATTCTCTTTTTTAATGTTAATAAAAAGATTTTATATGTTTAATGTAATATTGAAACATTAATTATTTTGGAAAACTAATTATACCAAGATATTTAAAATTAAACCAAAAGAATGACCAAAATCTATACTTGTAGTCATTAGAAACTCAACATCCACCTAAAAAGATAACTGTCAGATTAAGGCTTTATAAAAACATAAATTACAGTGTTTCATCTCTAAAATGACTTGGCGAAGATAGTGCACATCAATCCATTGATGCTCAGTGCAGTTTAAGTGGCTCAGGCCATACATATGTTCATTGTGATGCATCTGAAGGACCCCTAATATATTCAAGGGGTTTTTTTAGTATTTGGTTGTCTCCATGTAATTCTAATAGGTCTTTTAATAGGAATTTTTAGGTAGTCTGGTTTTCCTTTGATCTTGTTGTAATATAAAAACTTCGGTGTTTAATTAAATAAAATGATTTATGTTTAGTTTGCAGGTTTTGTTTGGATAACATGAAAATTAAATAGAATAAAACCATAATATTATTATTACATGAAAAATAAGTTTTGGGGAATCACACTATAGTAGTCTATTGCTTTTGGAAACAAGAAAACATAAACACTAGTACATTAAAGATCTAAATTATTTCCCACTAGGTTGTTCTTGACTATAATCCTTCTTAGACATAGAAAACATAATACATATCTTCATAACCTGGGGGAGGAATAATAAAAAAGGGTGAGCTCAGATTCTTAGTAAGAGTAAATAAGAGAGTTATGTAAATATAATCATGATAATAAGGGTATGAGAAAATTATCCTAAAAATAAAAGATCATACCATAAAAATCAAATATCTAAACAATAAACATGGAATAAATATTGGTTGTTTGTAATACATGAATCACAAATAAGTAAATAACATAATACATGAAGGAATAACATAGTAAGAAAACATATAATTTTGGATGACACATATGAATATATAATGATTTCAATAGTAGTTAAGGAATCACTATCAAGGTAAAATTAGTAGAAAAAGTCTTTTACATAACTGGGTCCACACCCCATTCCAACAATGTATTACTGATCCGAGTTCACTCCTCATTTAATCCCTGTAAAATAGAAATGATTTAATTTTCTATTCCAGCCCTGTAATACTAAATCCAGTTCATTTCCCATTAAAAACATGTATATTCTCATTATGTATAAATATTTAACCTATGTATTTAAAAGAGATATAGTTCCCAACCATATCATAATTAAATCTTTTATAAATGTTCCAAAAATTATAAAAAACATATCTTAACCAGGGAGATTAAATTGGTATCATAAACATGTAAACATATAATAAACTATAAAAAAAGATACATATTTCTCAATAATTTCACTGAAAACATAATCCATGAAATAGAAATTGATTTTGTAAACTTATAACCCATGAAATATATGATTCATAATGATATATAATGTGAAAGAGAAAGAGGATCATAAATACCATGACATTAATCATAACATATTCAGGTAAGGAATATGAATAAAAATTTTAAATCATTTTCTAGAAATGAATGAGTAACAACAACAGATGTCATCTTAGATGTAAAATAATTTTCAAATATCTTTCAAAAAATATTTTTAGTAAAATATCCTTTCTTCTTTGAAAATTGATTTTTATTATATAAAACCTTTTGAAAATCCTTTCCTTATAAAATACATTGAAAACATAAATAGAAAACTGGAAATCATCTTGAAATCCTTTTTATCTGAAAACATTAAAAAAAATTCTTTGAGAATTTTTTTTGAAAATTAATAAAAAAATTTTGAATTTTTTTTGAAAACCATATATTTGAAATCAAATTTTAACATTTATAATGAAATATAGACATGGTTTTGAAAACAATTTATTTGAAAATAACATTGAAAAAATATAAACAAAGGGGGGAATATTTTTCAAAATCATTTATTTGAAGATAAATTTAAATAAAAATAAAAAAAAAATTATTTTAGACATTTAAAGTAAATATTTACATAAATTACAGTGGATAAACCCATAATATTATTATGATGTAAAAAGAATATTCTTTTTTTAATGTAAAAATGGTAAAAAAATTAATTCTTTGTAAGGATACAAGAATATTGTATTGAAAAATTTATTAAAAGAAAAAATGGAATATTTTCTTCTAATGATAATAAGATAATAAGATAATATTATTTTAAATACATTTTTTAAAACATGGTTTTGATGGAACACAAATTTCTAATCTAAGAGAGGGTAATGTCAGGCTATCTTAAATAACCATTTTATACTATCTTATGTACCAAATATTGGAATAATGGTACCAATACTTGAATATATCATGACGTAATAGAGGAGAAGGAAACTCCCAAGGGATAATGAGATATGGATCATAAAACATCACCAAAGTAATCATAATGATTAATAATCTAAAAAAAATTGATTAGGTTATTTCAGTAAACTATTATTACATGGTAACATCGGATAAAACAATTAATGTAAGAAAATAAAATTTCATGAAGCATAAAAATTAATTAAAATAAGGATATTGATTATATAACATGTAAAATGAAATTATATACACCTCAAAAAATAATATTAGTTTATAATAAAATATGATTCTCAAAGAAGGAAAATTGAGTCCAAATAAGCTTACTGATTTGTTTTTTTTAATTTAACCACCATTAAATAAATATCATAAAATAGATATATAAATTCCAATAAAATTATTTATAATTTAAATAAAATATATTCATGTGATTTTCATACACCAAAAAAATTAGTGAGTGGTGAATAAGGCATGTATCCCACAAAATGAAAAGTGAGATGAAATTTCTTGTACCATGTATCTTGAATCTCATTATACTCATAAATAATACCTATATAATAACTATAAATTTTTATAAATCATTTATAGAGAGATAATATTATATAAAATGTCATATATGATTTTCTCATGATGTTATGTTACCTGATTATTAAAAATCCTATGACAAGGTTTCATTTCGAGTAATATTCGCTTTGATATTTGCATGTGTCTTAATATTTAACATATTTTTTCCTTATAGTTTTATAATTATTAAATAATTTATAAAATTATATACATATAATTTAAATTCATTATATGTTTATTACAATAATCTATTTAATATAGACGTATGAAATGGAATACACAGTTCATGGAAATAGTAAATCATATATACACATGAACATTGTTTTTGTTGTTATTAATGTAATTAAATAATGAAATAATGAAATAAAATTAAATATATGTATATATATATAATATCATTAAATTATCAGTAAAATTTTTTTTATAGAAAAAAATTTCACTAATCCAATCCTTCATAAATTACATGTAGTGTGTGAATGGATCACATCACTTTGAGTGGGCGGTAGTCCACAATTACTCAAACAAAATTACTGTATTTACACCAAATAAAAAGTAAAATGATATGTGTTTTGAATGGAACACAGAAGTTTAAATATATAATAAATATAGTATATAACATATTTAAATATATTCTACATCATAATTTTCACCATGAGATATGATAATTGAAAAATGAACAATCATTGATTAGTGAGGCAGTAGTTTGTTGTACTCATAAACTTTATGTTATTTACCCATTTGATGGAGGTGTGTATATGTGTAGGTTTAAAACGTATCCTAAACAATATTATTATATTTAGGATATATATTTTTTATAAAATAATTTAATAAATATTGTTTAGGGATGGAGAAGGACGATAACATAAAAGACCCAAAGAGTGGGTGTTACCTCTTAATCGGGTAACTCCTTTTGGTTTGTGCCAAAAAGATACATCAGAAGAATTTCTAACCAAATGGAGGATTCAAGGATTATGGAAAGAATTATTTATAGTGTATTGGTAAAATAATGGCCAAATGAAGGTGGTTTTAGAAGTGTAATTAAGTGGAATGGATGGTGTCCTTTTGTAGGGAAGGGGGAGTGACACTTGTAAATATTTGAACAAAGAATTCCACCCACATTTTTAATATTTAAAGTTGATCCAATAATCATATAATACTGAAATAAAAAAAATATTTTGTCTAAATATGGTCATAAAATTTATTTTCGACATGTTTATAGGGTGGTTTGGGCCTTAAGATTATGATTTACTATCTTATTATGCTTAATTTAACTTTATTCATTATAAATAATTTTAATCACTTTCATAAAAATTTATACGAAAAAACTAATTTGAACATATTATATATTATAAATTACTGTAATTACGAATATTTAATATTTTTTTTAATAAATTGTATCATATAAGTGGATGGAATTAACAGAATATTAATCTTATAGCGGTGTTAACAATTGGGGTTTTTAAATTAAATACATTAAAAAATTTACTAACATTTTATATAAAATATCAATTTGAAATTTGATCAAATGACCTATATTAAATTAATACGTAAAAATAATATCTAATTAAACTTTTATAATAATTAAAACAATAATTTAACCATATGAACAAATTAGATTAAAATGTAGTCTTGAAATAAATTTCAGTATTTTTCACCATTTATTTAAAAATGAAACCTTACAAAAAAATCAAAAAAATTATAATAAAATAATTTTTATGTTTATCATAAAAATATGTAGTTTATTTTTATACATTAAATCTATTAATTCTATAAAATTTGGATTTAAAATGGGGACACATTTAAAAGGTGGTCAAACTCCCATTATAAAAATATCGGTTTTAAGTATAAAATTTGGTTTGTTCAAATCATAAATCTACTAAAACTATTGGATGAATAAAAGATATATTTAATTGAATATATAACATATATATTACATTAATATCACCCATTAGTTATAATTAATTAAATTTATTAGGATAAACAGAATTCTAACGATAATAATATTTTCTTTTATATTCAACCGTGTTTTATAATCTTTTATAATTAATTAGTATCCAATGAATTCATATTATATTTTTGTAAACTATATATTTTCCAAAATTATTTAATAATATTCAAAACCTCTAATTTAATAACTTATTTATATTATATTATATTATATAAAAACATCATTGTTTGGTAAACTTGGTTTTTCTTGTTATAGAAGCCTTCGTGGAATGTCATTATTGCATGTAACACAAGCTGACCTCAGTGTTCCATGTATTGAAATAGAATGTTTATGTTGCGTGTTGTGCATGGTAAAGTTCATTTATCATGTAATTCACTCCAAAAATATTTCTTTAATATAAAATATATTATCTTTGTTGTTGTGTAAGATGAAAAAAATCAAAATGGTTTAATTAATTTGAATAACACAGCACCAAAATTATGAGTCTATTTTAATTAATAAATTGGAACAGCTTCATTCGAGGTGTTTTTTATTAAGTAGTTTCATTCTTAATTATGTTTTAATGATGTTGGGGAGTCATTGGTTCATGTTCCTAATGTGGTGTAGTGCACAATTGAAAGGATCGAATTGGTCTAACTATGGATTAGTGTAGTTCAGGACCATCGAGAGTCCTATAATGATCATATAAAGAGGCCCTTGGAGTTTCATGTTAGAGTCCATGTGTTATTGAGACTCTACCCTTGATTTGGGATGTATATGTTTGGTGTGGGGACTAAGATCTTGGTCATTTTTGGTGGACCTTTTTAGGTGTTGGTGCATGTTTTCATGGCGGTGTATTAGTTGGAACTTCCTATATAAAGGGAAACTATAACAAAATCATACACATGTTGTATCTTCAATGGTATATTCATGATGAATCCCACATCATTGAATAGAGAGAGTTAGATATCAAAGATGACATGAAGTTTATAGAGTGTCTAGAAGAGATATAGGATTGTCAAGAGAATGTGTTGTGTGGGAGAACCTTTCATGTGGTTCATATGTTTTAAAGGAATGTTGGCCTATTGTAGAGTACATAAAAGGATGATATTTAGATACATGACCAGTTCCCAATGTTTTTATTGTTTTGATTTTTTTTGGTTTTTCTTGAAAATAATTTTTTCTTATCTATTCATTTTGTGTTATGTAATGTTTCCCCGATTATGTGATGTGTGATAAAGCTTTAAATATATAAAGAGAGGAAAACCTAATTCACAATCTTAAAACCATATACACTTACATGATTAAAACAATTTGTTTGAGTCAATAAAACCCAATGAAGAAAATATCATTACATTGAAGATGGAATTCCTTTATTTTTGAACTCGGGGGTAGTGATATGTGTTGGTTGAGGTAGTTATTTTCCTGGGCCATGTAGATGTAATTGTGTAAGTGAAAATGGTCTGGTGTATGATAAAAAAGGAATCAAGGTGGATTATTATTGAATGGAGTTTATTCAGTGTTGTGGCTAGTAAGATGGTTAAGTTGGGGTTTTGGATGTTTTGTGGATGTTTTTGTTTGTCTTGTTTAGCCAGTAGAAACATATGAGATGTATTTAGATCCATGAGATATATCATTTAGGATGGTTGTCTGGAACATTTCCTTTTATTTTGTTCTTCGTTTTTATTCATAGGTATTAGAATCTTTAAAGGGGTATCTGATGTAAATTTTTATACCATTTGGGACCATTACTTTTCTAGTTTGGGTAGTGGAAGGAGTCTTTAGAATGAAAATGTATAGTTTTGTGGATTTGGTGATGCAACTGTACAGTAACATGTAATTCATAATGTTAAAGTGGGATTAACATAATGATTTTGTGATTTGAAACTTTTGAATCCAGAAAATTCATGGATTTTATTAGTCATAAGAGTAGTGCTTGAAATGGATTCAGGTCATAAAAGTGGGATTCATGACATGAAATAAATCCATTAAATGATTCGTTTTTTAATATAACTATGATATATGAGATATTAATTGCTTTAATCAAATTCATTACACGTATTTAAATAACTACATGGAATTCACAATGTAACCGTAGAATTCACATAATGAATCAGCAAAGTTATATATTGTTTATAAATTATCAATTCATATTTTTTTCATCCGATTTGGCCATTCTTATTTTGTTATGTGGATGAAACCTAACATATTTTTAAAGACTATATATCTCCTTTCCATTTTAAATGATAAATGACTTATAGTGGTTTCTCATTGGTGATTTTTGTTGAGGTCCTTTATATTTTCATTGTTTTTCCTTCCATTATTCTTTGGGAATTTTATTTTGTGATGATTCATTGGTTTAGGGTGAGTTTTCGCTATTAATTTGATAGTTTCAATGTGTGATTTCTGTTAATCCAAGATTTACATATGTTTTTGAGTTTTACGTGATATTTATTATTAACCATATACTTCAAAATGATTTAAAATTCTTCTTTGAGGTAGCGATTCCTCATTTTCACCTATTTAAATAATATATTTTGAATTTATATTCTTTTTTTATTCATATGGGTGGATTTTAAGGGTCACCATAAATAATATTATCATTTGGATTAAACCAAAATCTATGTGTAAGGGGAGTAGTCAAATTTTTATCGAATTTATGGTATTTTTGAGGTGTTATTCCAATTTTTTCGAATATAGAAAATAAATTCCATTGGATGATTTGCTTGTTCTAGAGTTTATTTATGTGTGAGACTGTTGTTGTGTTTTTTTCACAATCTGAATAATAGGATAAAGAATTTATATCTTGATAATAATTGTTTTCTCATTTGAATCTAGTTTTTGTGATAATACCCATGATAAATAAAATTGTGTTGTAAAAAAAGAAAATGAAGAAAGAGTGATAGTTTTTTTGTTATTGTTGTGTGTTGTTGTTATTATTGTATTACATTTTTTTTTTGGAATGACGTGTGATGATTGTGGTGATTGGATCATTAATGAAAATTAGAGGGATGTGATGGATGATTTGGTGGTTGGTTGGCATGGATGTGATATGGGATATTGTATGGTGGTTATGTTGTGCACTGCTGGAGATTTGTGTTAGTGATGATGTGTGGGGAATTGTGTCATGTAGAGACAATTTGTAATGAGGTTTTTATATGGGTAGTTTTGTTGTAGTTGTGTGGCGGTTGTATTGTGTGATAGTGATGTGTAATGGTTTTTTGATATAGTGGTTGAGATGGGAGGTTGTTGTAGTGAAGGGGGTTGGCTAATGTTTGGTTGCTGTGATTGTTTTTGTGATATGGATTATTATATATATAGTTTGATTTTATTTGTTTCAAAATCAAACATGAAAAAATATGTAATGATAAAATTAAATATCATTATCAGGTAAATGAATTATGAATGCGTTAGAAATTGTAATATGTTAATTAATATAAATATGGTGAATAAATGAATAGATTACTTATATGTGAAAGAAGATTATTAATAAATTGATGTTTGTAAAGACTCATTATTATTTAATATTTGTAATTGTTAATTAAACGTGGGAATCTATGGTTTTTTGTGGTGGTAGTGTGGAATGTTGAATTTAGTGGTGGTAGAGGTTGTTAAAGATAACATGTGTGGAAGTGGTGTTGTGGTGGTGTTTGTTTGTAATTTTTTCATGATCCCATAGTTTGGGTATCATTTTTATTAGTTTTATGTATTTAATTTTATTTCTATAGGTTCTCACATGATATAGATGTACATACAAAAGACGAATGTTTTTAGGCTCTGAGTCATTTCCCCAACATCAATGATGGTGGTGATACATATGGATGACGACCCCTCTTCCCAGATATTCCATCAATTATGATGGTCCATTTTTTCTCTGATAGAGATGTGGTGTGATGGCCTAGGTGTATTCTAGTTAGACTTGTTGCAAGGGACCATGTTTCATCAGCTAATAAGTGGTTGTATGGCACAAGATTCTTCAAGTGAGAAATGTTGTGATGAGGTATAGGAGTGATGTGATTTGTTGTAGGGGCCATTCATGGTCAGAAAAAGATATGAGGTTCGTATCATTTATATTCTTGGTACTCTAATTCCCTTGTTATATGGTGAGATGTGGTGTGATGGCCTAAGTGTCAATGCATGAGATGTTATATGATAGATTATATGTTTTCATGTGATAAGCAATGTGTTGTGTTAGGAAGGGATGGGAACACATGATGTTTGAAATTTTCATATGAGACTAAAAAATTTGTAATGAAGTAGAAAAATGGAACTTTTATTATTCATTATTTTCATGTTACTATATTGGATTTATGATTTCATTAGAAATTAATGATGAGTTTTTCTTGTTATTTTTCCTTTATAGGTTATTTTTGGTTCTTTATTTTGGGTTCAGGGGTGCATTAGGTTTTTGTTTTTACAAGTTGACATGAGACATTGGATTCTCATTCTAAGTATACATCTTATGATCACCGGATGCATATAAACTATTTTTCATGTTTTAATATAACTATTTTGGATAGATATGGATATTAAAATCTTGGGTTTTGTAGCTTCTATTTAGTCTCTTATATATGACATATTTCATTGAATTTACATAGATACTTTTTTGGTATATTTAGACATTTTCCATTAATTATGGGTTGGTTTGGGTTTACTTTTTTATTATTTGATATATTTTATTGGCGGTTTCTTATCTGATACCTTAATTATAATTTTTTATAAGGGGTAATTCCTTCTATAAGTGAGATATTATACCTTCTTATTTTTTTCATCAATCTTGGGCTTACTAAAAGTGGTACTCAGAGGGGTTCATTATCTTTCTTCCTTCATTTACCACCCAGAAGGGGTATCTTTTGTGGGATGGTATCATGAAAGTCAATTTTCATACCAGTGCCAAAATTTCATGTTTAATGATGATGATCGATACTATCAACCTCTTTAGCATAAAGATAAAGGAAAATATGATTCAGTCACTATTGTTGATGTGGCATATGATAATGATGTTGTAAATGGTTCACTGACAATCCACTCTAAAACTACTAAATTATTGTTTAGATATAGATCTACACACTATTATATATCTAATTAAATTTATAAGGGTTTAAAAATAAAACATAGATTACTAGATATTGAATTAGTTTTGAAACCCATAATGGTTTGATGATCACATATCAGGTCAATGGTTCTTCACTAATTAAAGTATTTGAGAATGTAATTCCTATGAATCTTTTTATTCTCCCTATATTATAAATTTTTATTATCTTAATAATGTGTTGGATTTTATTACATAAGCACCAACTTTATTTTTGATTAATGGAAAACATGTTATGTATTTTTATCCAACCAATGATCTTATATCATTGGATATGAAATTTAAATGTAAATTACAATTATTATATGGATAATGATTTCTATTTAGAATGGGGATTCATATCATATGTTTGGGGATAAACACAATAGTAATGATATTCATATTTTAGGGAAGTTTTTTGTAGTATTTATATAATATTTATATTTTCTTATTCCAAATAATGATGTTTAGTTTTCAATAAAACTCATACCTAGTTCTTCGCATATATCAAATACAACATATTTTTTTCCCTAGTTGACTTGTAGGAATTAAAGAACTAACTCTATGAGAATATTGATAAAGGATTCATTCATTCAAGTGTGTAACCTTGGGATTCACCAGATGTTATTTTTAATAATAAATATGGATCAATGCATCTCATTATTGATTATGAGGAAGAAAACAAGATCAGAATAATGAATAAGTATTAATTTCCTCGTATTGGTTATTTCTTTGATTAATTACAGGTAGCTAAATATTTTTCCTTGATTTATCATTGAATTTTATACAATCTGATAAGGATTAAAATTGAATACATACCCAGGAAAATTTTATGTATAGGCTATGAAAACTATTAATTTATAGTGTTTCCATTTGGCCTTACTAATGACCCCTCTAACTTCATAGATTTAATGAATATTGACTATATAGATTACATGTATCTATTTGTGGTCATATTTATAGACTAAAATATTATATATTCCAATATTAAACAATATCATGAAGAGCAAATTATGATTTTACTAAAGAACCTAAGGATGAATAAGTTGTATGAAAATTTTACCACGTATGAATTTTAGCTACAATTTTTTTATTTTTGGGGCATATAATCATATGTGAGGGTATATCGATGGATTAATTAAATTAGAATGTTATTTAAAATTTTCCTAGACAACCCACTATAATCAAGATACATTGATTTCTTGGTTTTTATGCATATTATCGATGGATGTTAGAGAATTTATCATAGGTGCCTAATTCACTCAACAAATTAACTATTATGGGATCCAACTTCACTTGGATAGATGAATGTGAGTAAAATTTCAAGCAACATAGAAGAAGGCTAGTAAAAAAGATTAAACTACCTAATAATGGTGTGGAATTTGACACATATAGTAATGCATTGAATAAGGTATTGGGATACGTCCTTATATATTATTATATGGTGGTATTAATTCTTCACACAAATAAATGGTTCGAGAGAAATATTGAACCACTCATTATTTGGAGTAAGGTATGGTAATTATGAAATTAATTATATTAAGTCATTGTCATATTGATGAACGATGTGATATAAATAGCGATCATAATATTTTAAATTATATATTCACTCTGAAATAGTTGATAATGAGATAGATAAGGTAGCTATATATGAGAAAATATTATGACATCTAAATACATTACCACACAAGGAATGAAAAAAGGTGGCATATACTATGAGTAGAAATGATCAACATAGTTTTTATATGTTTGAGATAAAAAAATATCCAATATTTTTTGGTTTTAAAAGGATTGATATGGAAATATGTATCATTGTGGAGAAATATTATCTTTCTTGAATGAGTGTTCAAGCATAAGATCATGTTATGATTAAATAGGTGTAGAAGGAGGATATATAATTTCAAAATATGGTTTATAAATTTTCATTATATGAACCATGGTTTTGATAAAAAGATAATTTTTAAGAATAATGTGTGTTATTTCATTTTATGTTTTAAAGAAGGTGATTTTGGATGAAGGTTGTAATTCGTCATTCCATATTCATCTGGGTTAAATAAAAGTGTATAGAGATATAAATTTGTATTTTAAGTGGGAAAACATGAAGGAATATATTATAGATATGTATCATGGTTATTAATATGACAATAAGTCATGGATGAGATAAATAATTCCTATGGAATGATACAACCATTATCCATACTACAATGGAAATGGAAGAACATCACCATGGATGTTATCATATGACACCTCAAAATGTCAATAGTTCATAATTATATTTGGGATCTAGTTTATAACCTTATGGATTCAGAACACTTCCTTATTATCACAGTTGATTTCTCTCTTGATTATATTTCTAGAATAGATGTTAAGGAATTGGTAATGTTTCATGGAGTAAAACATATTTCTTCATGTCATTATGATATGTTGTTTACTTCAATTTTTATAATTTTTAAAATGATTTGAGTTTAGTGTTGACTATATATATTTCTTATCATCCATAGATAGATGGATTTTATTAGATTAATATTAAAAAAATAGAATATTTTTTGATAATTTTTTATTTAAATTTGTAAGATGTTTGGGGACAACACCTTCCTGTAGTTTAATTTTCATAAAATTATAGCTTTCACTCGATCATCAAGATGGCTACTTAAGAATCCCTCCTTGGAAGGAACTGTTGAACATTGATGCATTGGGATGAAATTGTAGAGTGGAAGATATTGGTACCTGAGTTAGATATGTAAAAATTTGGGAATGTTATATCCATTAAACAACACATCGAGGTAGCTAAAATTTGATTAAAAATTATACAGACAATCATCAGTGGAATCATGAATTCAAAGTTATTGATAATTTATTTCAATGAATTTCACCAGGGAAAAATGTTATGAGATTCAAAAAAATAAGTTAAATTTGAGACCTAGTTATATTGGCCTGTTCGATATTATTTATCATGTATGTATGGTATATTATCTCATGGTTCCTCCAACGAACCTCTTTATGGATGACAATGTGTTCCATGTATCTCTCTTGGGAAAGTGTATACCTGATCCATCTCATGTACTGAACTTAGAGGTGTTACCATTGGATCATGATATTTATAATAAATAAGTACCAATTTAAACAAGTATAGTAGAGACAATGTACTAAGGAAAAATATTACGCAGCTAGTAAAATTTTTCTTGAAAAATCAGATATTCAATGAAGATTCAATGGAACTGAAGAATGTGTTGAAACATTAACGTACACATTTTATGTATATTAGTTGCATAATTTACAAGGACTGATTAATTTTAAAGGGGGTATAATGAAATACCCTAATATTTTCTGATATATTTCACTTAAAATTCATTTAATTTCTTTGATAAGATGTGATACATGAAAAAAGAGTCTAAATACACCATAATATATTATAGTTTTATAACATAGCTGTTAAATAGAGGGTGAATAATAATAACCAGACTTTGAAAATTATATATAAATGTTTTATGTAAGGAAAATATATTGATAAAGAAAGAAATATTTTTTAGTAAAGTCACTACATGCATCGAAAATAGATTTTTCCTAAAAAATGAGATTTACGTATTTTTATGAGAAAATAATATAATCAATATTTTAATTTTTATTGTTTATTAATAAAAAAAATCAGTTTTGAAATATTAATATATAATTAACATAGAGTGAAATATTAATAATTGTCTATGAATATTTTGTTAACAAATATTGATAAATACTGATATTTATTGAAAGTAGTATTTTTTTTATACAAAGAGTTTAAAAAGTTTAATTATATATCAAAAAGTTGTTAAATTTTATATTAGTTCATTTATATTATTAATAAATTAATTAAGGACTTTTAAGTTAATTTTATTTTTGATTTTTGTATGGAGAAGTTTTATAATTTAGAAATCATTTTTATGGAAAAATGATATTAATGATATTTTATAGGTTTAAGTGTAAAATAAAATATTCTAATTATGTGAATAAAATATAAATAAATAAATATCAGATTTGGAATCATGAGGTTATCATTTGGTAAATTGTTTTATTTTTTCATTATTAAATGTAATCTTGGTGAATATTTACCATATCAGTAAGTGTAATATGGGTAAAACATGGTTAATGATTTTGGTTAAGGACTTAAAATTTCTATAAAACATTACATTATATTATTTTAAGAAAATAACAAATAAAATATTTTACATTATTGATTCTAATATCTCTAATATTTATTCATTAAGATAAAAGTGGATATGTTAAATTTTTATTTCTTTTTCACAATGCCTTTTAATTAATTTGATCATGTAATTTTATCATTAATTTGTAGTTATTGAATAATTTTCATATATTATTTTACAATTCCAACAATGAATTTATTCAATTAATATAAATGTCCAATAAATTATTTTAAAAATATTAAATGTAATACAATACGGGGTGATTATTTTTTTCCAATAATTTTATAAATGAAAATAACATATTGGGATATTTTAATTGGTTGTATTTTATTTCCATTAATATCATTATTACTTTAAAATAAGTGTAAATCAGAAGTTTTAAAAATGATTTCAATGATATTTTATAATAATCAATATTTTAATATATGGGTTAATTTTCATACGAACAATATCATTGTGTAATTTAATGGTTTATTGTTTAAAATATCCACGATGGTGAATTTATGGGTAATTGTTTCATTTTATGGAAAAACTATTGACCCAAAAATAGTAAAAAACATTGATATTGTGATAATGTCAATCGGGTTAACGAACTGAGAGATAATGGTCAAAAAATAACCCAAAGCTGAATTAATATTATTTTATGATAGGATTTAGACTTTTATTAACCATATATTTGAAATATATAATGCAGGAGAATCTTTATTATGAATATTATTATTTATTAATTTAACAATTTATTTAATTCCATGAGTTCCCCTCCCAACACTTATGAAATAGCATCACATCTCTAATCATCATGATATATTTTGAGTACTATATAATGTATAATTCCAATTATATTATATTAATACCTTCCATATCCATGTCCATGCTCTATTAAACTTTCCCATAGGGAATTATTTCATTGCTAAAGGTTTATGCCAAAAAAGGATTCTCAGTGAAGAGGTAAATATCTAAACTGAGTACATTAGATTTTACTTATTATTATACCACCTATAAATATGATGAATTAATTATATAATTACTAAAAAATATCATTAATATAATGATATTGAATAATGAATATAATATAACCTTTTTTGAACTCTTTTCCATCATACTGATAATAATAGCATCACTCATCTATACATATGACTTACTATATCCACATACCAATATAATGTGGATTCCATCATCCTTTTACATGGATGGTTATAAAGATAAAATTATAAAAATTTATTATATATATGATATATTAATTATTATATTTATTTGAATTGTTATTTATTAATATTTCATTCAATCTATCAATAAGTGAAAAAAATGTTTTTGCATATGTACAACCTACGATTTCCATGAACTGTATAATTAATTCTGTAATAAATAAATTTTATGGAAGAATAGTTGTACATATATATAATTAATATATTTTCAATTTACATCATTATCAAATCTTTTTATATGATGTAACCATTATAAATTTATATGGATTTGAACTACCCAATTGAAATTATCAAAAAAATGAAAATAATTAACACCTGGAAATAACAATTTAAAACGAGGAATTATTAATAAATGATAGATTAAATGATATAAGTGTATCATATAATATATTATATTTTTTCTCATTATTCTATGATAGATTTATAATAAATTTAATTTTTTTATAATAGTAGATAAAATTATTTGCTAAATAATTCGAATTTGAGGTTAGTGATTTTTGTTACAATCTCATTATTTATCTTGATTTTTTATGATTATGTTTCCAATGAAGAAATTTTATAAAAAAACTCTTATAAATACCATAATATTATTTCCCCTATTGTTATTTCTAGTTTTTAGATATTTCTATTCATTTTCTCTCCTTAAGAACTCAAAATAAGAAAATAATGTTTTTAAGGAAACCTAAAATTATTTATATCTTTGGTAAAAATTATTTTATTTTCTATTTCAATTATTATTAAATTTATTTTCATGACATTTTATAATATTATCCTATTATTATTTAATTTATTTTTTAAAATTGAATTAATTTTTAAAAAATGAATTAATTTTTTCAAAATGGTTAGATGGAGTATTCTTGTCTTTTTATGAATGAGTTACTTTTTACATTTTTAAAAAAAAATTAGATTGTTTATTATTTTAACTTACATTGCATGGGGTAAATTTAACATATGAATGGAAAATCAAGTATTTGATTCTTCCTTAACAATTTTCTATGTTTTTTAAAAAAAATTGTTTAACTCAATATTTTATAAATATTTTGAGTTTAAATAAGCAGTAGAGAAGGGTATATTTCTCTAGAAATATTCTAAGGGGTCTTTGAGAGGAATTATCATCTAAAATGAGATCATTTGATATTTCTTATTCATTAATATGGATGTAAACTATTGATTCTAACCTCTTTCTATCATTTGATGTTTTTTTAAATTGATGATTTTAGGATTATTATATAAAAGGAGATTCTTTCACAAGAGTTTATTATGTTATGATGAAACCATTATAAAAACAATTTCATTCCCATAAGTTAATTGATTTATGATTAATTAATTATTAAACCCACTTCTTTTCTATCATTTATCCTATGATGAAATTATGAATTGATTTCGAAACCCATTTCCTTTCTTTAGGTTATTCTATGATAAATTTCTTATGATCACTTGGCACAAATATGTATATTTACATTATGTAAATAGTAGAATCATAATTTTATATCCCTCTAATGAATTGGGTAAATACAGATATGTCATGATATAATAGTGACTAAAATGGGGAATAACCCATGTTCAGAAAGGGCCATTGTCCACTATGATAGTCTTGGGAGTGATCCACGACTAAAGATACTATGTATTGGGGAGTGAACCCTGTCATTTATGATAGTGTTGGATGATATCCTTAACTACTAAGGAAATAAAATTCTATGATTTTGAGTATGTGAAAAAATTATCTATTTTCCCCATGTTATGCTCTATTAAATCATGTTATTTGATTACCTTATGATTTAAGTCTTATGAACTACCAATCTGTATATAATTACTCAATATTATGTTTTATGATATATTCTATATGTTTTCAAATTTTACGATCATGTGATCATACCCTTATAATATTTTTATAATTAAGTGATCATTCATAACACTCATACTTACCCATTTTATGAATATGTGCAAATAATTTCTTATGTTCCTTTTCTGTAGGTTATGGAAAAAGGATTTATGTAGTTTATTTCTATGATGAGTAATATATAAGAAGATATTTGTTGGAGATTATCATGATATTTCATGAAATAATGAGTTTATATATCTAGTTTACATATAAACTATACCATTAAAATTATTAGGAATTAATTTTTAAAATGTAATGAACACTCATCTCTTAAGATTTTATATTTGTGTGTGATAATTATGGGTCATCGTTCCTTCTACATTAATCTCTCTTAACAGAGTATAGTTTATTTTTCATAATATTATGTTTCACATGTGATTTTTTTGATTCAAAGGGTGTGGGATCTAGTTCTCACACAAAAGAAGAATATCATTTATCTTATAAAACTTATGGTGGGATTTATCCAATTTGTCTTTATAGAGTATTGATGAGAATTGATAACCCAAAATATGAACATACAACTATTATAGGTTTAACATTTGCTACTTCTTTTTTAGATATTTTTGTTTGATATATTTTATTATATTTCAACTATCCAATTAGTTTTATTTTATTCTTTTAGAATAATAATTTAGTTGATTCCATTTAGGATGGATCTACATATTCCATTGGGAATGAAGAACATGTGTGGTTTTTTGTTCCATGATTTTGGTGTTTTAATTATGGAATAAGAGTTCATGTGTAAATTCCTTATTTTGGATGTAGATGTTTTTAATATTATCATGAAAATGGATAAGATGATATGTGTTAAATGGTTAATTGGATTTTGCACTATAAGTGTTTTTTATCTTCTAGTAGTAATAATAAATATTCCATGATGCGTTAGACCTTTGAAAAAAGATGGTATGACAATATTTTACATACATGGGGTTTATTTTATCAAGTTATCCATGTTATTTATTAATTATATATGGAATGGATCAAATGGTCATGTTCTAATGGTTGTGTATTTTTACCCCAAGGTGTTTCTAGATTATGTTTCTAGGTTTCTTCCATGGTGAGAGGTTGTGTTCACTATTGACCAACTATTGGTATAATATTAATTTCATTTCCAACATCTCAGATGTCTCCATATATGTTAAAAGTGATGAATGTTTATTTTGAGGATCTGTAATGAATGTTGTTTATTTATTGAAATGTGTTACCATGAGCATCTCTATTTATTTCTTCAATTATGTTAGGTGGGACAATCAACCTTTTTATAGATTATCATCAATTATTCACTTGACTGTTAAGAATATATATCCATTTCCTATAATAGAAAATAAATATTACAAGCCCATGGAAGGCTGATGGTTTTTTAATATTTCCCTAATGTTGGGTTAACTCTATTTGATAGTTTGATAAAAGGTTATTCCTAAGATCACTTTTTAGGGAAATAATCGGAACATTGAGTATCTAGTTATTCCATTTTTTCAAATGAGTACCCCTTCATTCATTATGGATTTTATGATCTATATTTTTCATTTATTTTTTACTATCTTTCACATTCATATTTTTTTAAAGATATATAAGTTTATTCCAAGAGATAAAAGAACTACATAGAGTATTTGGGGTTTATTTTTCAAACCTTAAGAGTGGATCACCTACATTCTAATAATTAAACAGACTAGCTCTGGATTTCTTAAGCAATGTTATTGGGAAATTTAATTTCAAAAAAATGAATTTTCTTTGATATTAGGAAGATGTAAGAGGTTAGGTCTTAGGAGTGGACCAAGAATGTGTTTGATATAAAGTCCCTTTTCAGTTTGTCCTGGAATTACAGGTACTTTTTCAGTAATTCTTTAGGTTAGCTTCTCACATCAAATCTGTGGGAAGGAAAGGGGTGATGTATTTATTAGAATAATAGGTTCTAGTAGTCTTTTTTGGATTTATATGTGTGACCAAAATCATATTCATTTTTATTTCTTCCAGATCATGGGAAGGGTTATGAATTGTTCTATTATGAATAATGTTTTGAGATGGAATGTGTGATTATGCTTAATGAAATTGTATTGTAATATTGATATCATTAGAAATTCCCACACAAAATTAATTTTCCCACCCTTGACTATTAGTTTGTAGCTACGATGTATGTGTTAAAAAATTATTTTCATTACCACATCAAATGGAATTTTATAGTATATTTAGATTATAAAAGTATGATTTAAATATTCTTATAGAAGTAATTGATACCCAAGAATATATTTCATGTTAAATAGCATCAAAACATCGATTTTGATATAGCATATACCATAAAGAATGGGAATGTGGCCACTAATGATTTTAATTGGAACTAAGTTATTAAGGTAGTAAAAAAATGTATTGATAAATAGATTCTAATATTTTTTTGTTGCATTATTGGGGTTTTAGGATAATATTGAGAAGGTATTTGTGACCACTACTCTCGTATTTACCTCTCATGATGTATTGATTCAGTGTGAGATAGTGTCTGACCGAAAAAAATAATTAGATATGATTTTAATGAGGAGGAGACTGTGGGTGATTTTTCATGGACTTCTTATGAATTTTTCTTCTTCATGAAGCATATGGTGGTTCAATTTTCCATGATATGGGAGTTAAAGAACATTATAATTATTCTATAAAATATTTTCACCATGCGGTTTCCAAGATATTTTATAAAATGTGATCATGATATTTCTACCTAGTAATAAGACAATTAGTTGAGGATTATTTCCCTAATATTTCACCTACCGAAGGATCCATATTGAGAAACAGTTTCCCTCTAGGATTATTGAAAATCCTCCCATTATGTTATAGTAGTGGGATGGATCTACATTGAATATTCACTTAGTATACCTCCTACTCATAGTGGTAATGGTTCTATTTGGGTGATTATAGATCACTTGGCCAAGTGAAACAATTTTCCTCTTATTACAGAGTCGATGAAGGAACTATATCTTAAGAACCAAAATGTTAAATATATTGATAGACTTCATGGAATTCCCTTATCAAAAATATTGGATCATTATACGTATAATAAAATAATGTTTTCTAAGATTATATAGGAATATATGGGATATTATCTGATATTGGGTACATTATATCACTCATATATGGATTATAATAATGACCAAGCATTTCATATCCTATAGAATACACTTTAATATTATGTTCTACACTTTGGGGTGTCATGGGAGAGGCATCTGTTATTGAATAATTTTTCATACAAAAATATTTATAATTCCGCAAGAATGATAACCCATTTGGAAGAATTATATAGGTGGTATTGTTGGACCTTATTATATTGGCTGAGTTGGGAGATAATTACTTATTAGGATTAATTCACATCCAAAATATTCCACATAAAGTGTAAATGATTTGGAAGATACCATAGATTGATATGTCTTTCTATAAATTTAATTCTCATCATCATAGTCAATTAATAGAGTTTCGGGTCAGTGATAATCTTTTTGTACGTGAATTTATTTGAGGTGGAGCATGAAACCACCACTTTGGAATAGCCTCTTCAAAGCCATTATTATATAAACATGTTTATCTATAAATAATTGATCACATTGGTCCATGGGATATAGATGCATGTTTTTGGTATACATGAAACATGTGATTGTGAGTCTTTGGTAGGGGATTAGTGGCCTCACCTATTTTATAATACAGATCCTTTAGAAAATTTCAGTGTTAGTAAGTGAAATGGAAGAGAGAATCATGACACCAACTAGGTAACTCAAAAATATTTTTTACGTATTTTTTTTTGAGTTCTAAGGAGTTTGATGTTAATAACCTTGTTTTAGAGTGAAAAAAACCAAGGCACATAATTAGTGAACTATTAGTAGTAACATTGTGGAAGACTATGTGGAATTATATTGAGATAATATTGACTCCCACATAATTGGATCATGGTATTCTTAACCATGTATCTAAACTAATCATAATTTATAGCACATTATATTTTTATGTTTTTACCAATTTTAGATTTCACAATTTACAAAAAATACACAACTCTTTATCCCCATTCACATGTATCTCTCTTCCATTGAATTGAATTTTATATACCCTTGTTTTATTGTAAATTTGCTTCATTTATTGGTGTGTATCCATGATATAATATTTTATTGTCTTGTTTTTACCTCCCCTACCCTATTTTATCAATAGTTCTTCCATTTCATTGGAGTTTAGTACCCATATAATGCCATGTGGCCAAACCTAGGGTCTCATATGTGGGATTTATATATCTTCATATCATTTTAACTCAATGTGGACCCTTATCATCTTATTATAGTGGTATTTTGTGATGGATTCAAATTTACACCTGAATTTAATGTTGGTGTCTCTACCAGGCAGTGATTTCACACATATGGAATTTTTACACGGTTTCAATTGGTTTTAATTATTCATATTTACTTTAAATTTTGTTTATAATGATGGTATACACATTCTTGATTTTTTCTTGATGTGTGTAAACATTTTAGTGGGTCTAAATTGATTTTATAAAGGAAGTTGTTTAAACTTATGTGATGTGTTTAAAAAAATCATCAATGTGTATGATGGTTTGAAATGGATTTATAAATGGGTTTCAAGTGCTGTTTGGTTATTATTGGGGTTTAATTTATTATGAGAATGTGTTGTTTAGGAAATGGGTTTTGAAAATTATTTTTTGAGTCAAAATATATGGAAAATGCAGATCTTGGGTGTGTGTATGATTTTTATAATAAATCAAATATCTGATATTTCAAACTATCATGGGAATATTACCCATTGGAAAAAGGGATCATATAGAAATTATTTTTCCCATGTGATAGGGGGAGACTATGTAATTAATTCATCCATTATCATCTGATAGATAAAAATGATGTAATATAGGCACTAGGGAAGAACTATATCACATCCAAACATGATATACTATCTGATAAAGATGGTGAACTATGTATAATACTAAACCATACTAAACCTAATTAGTTAGAGCCTATGAATATAATTTCTTATTTTTATTAATTTTTTTACATTTATGATTAATTCATTTCCTATAACATTAAAAACACCATGTAGAATATCATATAAAACACACAACACTAAGGTTAAATGAACCATTAAATATTATTATTTTTATATGACCATTTTAACCAATATTTTGAATTATATGGAATGAATAAGAATAAAAATATTATGATATATATATATATATATGATGGTTACACTAAATCAAAAATTATAGAAGATTTTTTAGCAAATTGTCACTCAATATTTAGAAGATTCATTTTGTTCTTCAAAAAATATATTATTTTAAAATATATGAATTTTATTATTTCTTGTGAGAAAATAATAAAAATATTTTTTTTCTATTTTAGAAAATTTAGTTTACATAACTAGAATTATCTATCAATTAATAATTTTGAAATTATCTTTGGATGAATTTTTGATATTTTTTGAAAAACATGCCTTTTTTGTTTATTAGTAGTAAAAATTTTCTTTTTATTGAAAACTATCTTTTCATTTTATGAATTTACCATGTAATAATTTTTTCAATTTGACTTCTAAAAAATATATTTAAATTATGTAATTTATAATTCAATAGTATTTTTATTTACGTTTATACTTGAAATTTGTAAAAAATATTATTATACATAAAAAGTATATTTTATATAAAAAATGTATTCACTACATTTTTAAGTTATAGTATTAAATTAAAATATAACAATTATATGAATTTAATTTTTGTAAAATGGATTCGATATTTTGAATTAGAATAATTCATGTGAGTGAATAATTTCAACATAATTGCTTATTATAATGAATAGTAAAAGTAATTTCCAACGTTAATGTTAAAACTAGTTTATCAGGTGTAAATATAATGAGATAATGATTAAATGTCATATAAACTAATCTAATTTTTATTTTCATTATATATTTAAAAATACATCATCTAATATTATAAAATGGTTTATTTTGTGTATATTTTTCTTGAGTGATGCATTAATATATTTTACTAGTTTAAAAAAATCTATGTTTATCATCTACCCCACTTATAAAAGGTAACCCAAAATCCTCTCATGTCTACCCTTCCAGATCATTTTGGATAATCCAAACCCTTCCCAAATCCCCTCCTTACATCCATAAACATGACATATTGTCCATGTTTTGATCATAAAATAATCCTGGTATGGCATTACATATAAACATAATTATTTTTTCCAAAGAATAGGTACTGTTATTAATCATATTTTTTTTTAATTTAATGTTAATCCTCATAAAAATAGCCTTCAACTAAGATAAAATTATAAAAAAATAACTTCCATTTACTACATGTTATTCTTTTAAGGTAATATGTAGTGACCCGTGCCCATAGATCATGGAGCTGGTGTTTGGTATCAATTGTATTGGAATAAGATAAGGTAAATCATGTCCAAAAGGACCGAAGTGTTTTGCAATCCTGGTAAACAAGATACTTACATGATACATGTATTAAAAATGAATACAACAATTAAAATATAATTTTTTATTCATTCTAAATATCTTCGAGGATAGTAAATCTATTCCATCTAGTGTATCTCTGTATATCTTTTATAGAAGAATAAAATGGATTCCCTGGGAAAGTAAACATAAATAAGGGTGAGATCGTATTCTCAACAAGGGTATGGATAGTGGAATAAATATTGAATCAATTAGAATAATAAATATAGCAAGGAATAAAAATGAACACACATGACATGTAATCAATAAAATGAATGGAAGTGCGTAAATAATAAGGAAAGGTAGTAGTAGAAAATACATCCCATTTAAATAACTAGTTAATGAAATATCTATATGGAGATGTAATAAAATGAAACACATAACACCAAATTAACGAATTGAAAAGTAAATTTATCCACATATATGTCAATGAAAAATATCATGGATGAATAATAACAAAATAAATACATGAGGGAAGTGCTAAATTATTTGATTCTATGTTTCCTAAGTATATTGAACCACTTTAATTTAGGCCTTTCACAAGACAGTTTATAATTTTGAATAAACCCAAAATAAAGAAGCTATCCAACTAACTCATCCCATGAGAATACTAATTACTTGAGGTTCTATCTACAACTAGTCCCCACCCATGTCATAATGATCCAAAGTATTCATTACATATCAAATAATTGATTTGACAATTTCCAATATAATATATCCTCATGGAGTAGAGATGCATATTTATTAATCTTTCCCCAAATAATAAAATACCTTTTTAAATAAAAAATTATATTAAATAATTATTTGTTCTGGTAAATGGGAATATCAGGGATAAAATATATGGATAATTAGGGTAAATTAAATGTTCAATGATCATATTAATTTTAATATTTTAATATAATTAACAATGGAATCAAAAATATGAATGTCAATAATATCTTTGGAAAACCAATAATAAACCATATAAAGGATTAATATGGATGGAATAAATACAACATAACCCCTCTAGAGTAAAAAATAGTGTCTTTCTAGCTTTTATAAATAAGAATACTTTAAAAATATATTTTAAAAATAGTTTTGGAAAAAATATCCCTTTTCATGGAAATAACATTTGAAAAAAAAATCTTTGATAATAACATTTGATAATATTTTCGTTAAAAATCAATATTTTAAGCCTTAAATGTAATCTTCAATGAAATTATGGTGATTAAATCCATACATACTGTATGAGGTAAAAAACAATCATTTTTCACGGTTTGATGGTTAGAAAAACACCTTATTTGAAAAGAGAAAAAATGATTTATTTGAAACAATTGGTCACAAAAAATGGTAAAAATGACTTTAAAAAATCAGTTTTTAAAAGATAAAACCATTTCATAAATTTTTTAATAAAAAGAAAGTTTTTAAAGAAAACCGGTTCTTCGACTAAAGAGAGAAATCAATTTGGGTTCTCTTAAAACCCTTATCTAAAACATTTTGAGTACCAAAGAGTGGATGAATTGTTCTAATACATGAAAAAGGTCTTTAATATACATAGTATAGAAAAATTATACGTTTTATGGAATAGTGGTCATATAATTTCTTAAAATTAAAATAAATGTACATTAATATTATTATTTAGGAAAATAGTCATTAAACATTCGAAAGTGCACCCTACCACATTGCATCATTTTAAATCATATGCCTCATGAAAGAAAAAATTAAATAAAAATTTTAAATATGATGAATATAAAAGGATAAATGATATAGTATATCTCAATGGGTCTTAGTTCCACCTTAGAAAATAATTAAGTGTTGAACATTATATTTATTCCATAGATATAAAAAGTGAGATTAAAATATCTTACCATATATTTCATTTTGTGTGAACGTCATTTAACATAAAAATATAATGGTTTTAAGACTATTAATAAACTTTAAAATAACTATATTCCTACGTTTTATGTAATATATGATATTCTTATAATATCATATTTCTCATTTTTTAATAATATTTTATTATTTTCTCTATTTCGGGTGTTAATTTCATAATTTTTTGGTTATGTTTTAACTTGTTATTTAATTCTTCTTATAATGATAGTTATTAAATAATATATATGATTTAAACCATGATTTAATTATAAAATATATTCTGTATATATGTATTTATAATAATATATCATATTTGGAGATAGAAATGAAATTAACTATTCATTTAGACGGTAGGTCATACGTACACATGAACACTACATTCATATATTTATCAAATTAAATGAATGAGAAGTAAATTATATATTTATATACTATAATTATATTATCATATATATATATATATGTTACATTTGTAATATTTTTTGATTAAAACTATCGATTATAAGTCCAATGAGCAGTGTGGGCGAGTCACATCCCTTTGAGGGGGCGATAGTACACACTTCCAAAATGATGTTGTCAGGTTTATGTATAATTTAATGTATAAGGTTATGACTTTAAAGGAATTAATGATAAATAAATTAATTATAAATATCATATATATAAAATATATAATTATATATGCATCACATGTCCCAAATAATGGTGGTAGTGGAAAAAACGAACACCTACATTTTGTTAGGTGGTTGTTTTCTGAAATGATAAAAAATATGTTCATTACCCATTATATGGAAATGTGTTTGATTTTATGTAGAATAAATATCAGAAAAAGTTACCAATATATTTAAAGGTGAATAATGGAAATGAAACTAAATAGCTTAGGGAAACATGTTGAATTTTTTGGGTAACTCCTTTTGGTTTGCAACAAAGGGAATCCTTTGATTTATTTGTGCTAGATTTTATGATTCTAGTAATATGGGAGTGTTTTTTAATATTTATTTGAGAAGATATTGGTTGAGAAATTGCGTCATGAGATGTTTGAGGAAGTGATCGGCTTAAGTACCGTCTTATAGAGGAGGAGGGGTGATACATTTTAAAAGTTTAAAAAAGTGAATTTCACTAACAATTTTTTCTTATTTTTAGTGGCACCAATAATCATTGAAATTAAATACAAGGGATTATAGATTCTAAATATATAAATATAATGGTTTTTTAAATATTACTTGTTTTTTTTCCCTTATGACTAAGGTGTAGTCACTTGTTGTTCTTAATGGCACATTAATCATTGTAATTAATTTAAATTACATACAAAAATATTTTTGGTCAAAAACTAATATTTACTTTTAAAAACTATATATTATTACTTTTTCAAAATATTGAATCCATGTTTCCAAATTCTGATCAATGAAATGGGAGAAATTAATTTGAATTTAATCTTAATGATGGGACGACATTGTAGGTTTTTAATGTAAAAACTTCTAAATGATAGAAAATTTTTTATACCGAATTTTTAATCGAAATTTATTCCAATGTCCTATATTTTATTATTTTATAAGAATTTAATCTAAATAATCTTTAAACCCATTTTAAAAAAATAATTTATCCTTATAAATAAATTATACGAAAAGTAGTATAGAATTAAAATTCTGTATTTTTCATTATTCATTATAAACTAAAACATCACATAAAAATAAAAAAAATCACCCAAACCTATTTTTGTATTCCTATTTTAAATATTAATTTTATTTTAATATATAATTTCCTCAAATGTTTCATAAAAATTATTTAATACATGTTCACCATTAAATGATGGTAAAAGTGCCTTTAAAAAATATATTATTTTATGCATAAAACTGTGTTTTTCTAATATTATGTATATAAAATCTACTAGATGAATATAAAAAATATTCTATTGAATATATAACATATATTAAATTAATAATAGTAACTAATTTTAATCACTTCAATTTTTTACGATAAAAGTTGTTTTTGAGATATAAAAATATAGATTACTTTATATTCAATTGGTCAGTATTTCCATTTCTAATTAAATGGTAACCAATGAAATCATCAAATATTTTATTAAAACATATAATTTCAAAAGTTAGACATTTATATTCATAACCACTAATTTAATGACAAGGTTATAACTTATTATATTATATAATAATATTTTAATAATATATTTTTTCGGTAAAACTCATTCTTACGCGTAATGCAAGACATTGAAGAAACTTATTGTTTCATGTGTCACGCACTAACTCCGTATCAAATTAGTTGAAAGATAAATTATATATTTAATTTATTTAAAATAATAAATATTTTATAAATTTTTTGGATATTATATTACTTGACACTCCTAGTTCTGTTTCTCATACACATTATCGAATATAATCTTCTTAACATAGATATTTGGGCTGTTTTGTTCTCCCAAAATTAAATAAATTATTTTCTCACAATGTAAACTCTACCTTGGTAATAAATTGTTTTATATTTACTATGATGAAATGTGAGATCATTAGAAGTGTTCGTAGAAAATCATCTATAAAAGAATGAATTAGAATTACAAAGTTCCCATGGAAAAACATATTATATAGTTTCTATGAGGGAGAACATTAGTGGAATGTAGATATATATACTTGTATGAAAAGAATATATATAAATGTGGTGAGACCGAGGTCATAAATTACAAAAACATTAATGATCAATGTAATGTGTAGGGCCCCGAATACATAAATAATTTATGATTTAGAATACGATCAGTTCAAAAACAATTATGGTATAAGGACTACATTTTATTAAAAGATACTTTTCATAATGTTGAGGAATTCATTTATTGACCACGAATATAAGAATATATAATTACTTGATTGGTTTAAATTCCAAATGAACAATTATTTTTTTGGTTGTTCTCCGATAAAATTTAAATTCAACTCTTACATTAAGGAATTGGTATTTAAAAATTAACATTGATCCCTAAAGTAGTAAAGTATAATTTAAATGGATCTCAAGGCATATAAAGGATGATAATTCTAACTATTTTTCTCTAGCTATTATACAAGAAAAATATGTTTAATAAATTAATCTAAATCCCAAAAAGAAACATTATAGTTTCAAAATTAATAATTATTCATAAAATTGAAAAAATGAAAACAATGAAATATTAACCATGACATTGCTTTGGTCAGTGGTTGGAAAGAAATCCATATCAAACTTTAGTCTAGGGTTCAAGACACGTGATCTTTCCGGACTAGATTGGTTGTCACTCGACCTAAATTTGTTTTTTCAAAAAGCATATTAATATAAATTAAAAAATTAATATGATCAATATTTTTGAAATTAGTTTAATCACTAAATACCATTTTAACTATGGATTACTATAAAACCATAACACATACACACTTCATCCATTTATTTCCACATAGGAATTTCATTGGTCTAATGATTATCCATAATACCATTTGTTTTATTTCTAAATCATGATACCATAGATTTATACTAGGACATTTATATTCAAAATCTCTTATAATGGTTTGTTAAGAAAATGAGAATTATCCTAAGCGTATCACATGGGAGTGTAAAACTAGGTACGTAGTAAGGCCTCTTGTCATATATTGGGTTATGTTGAGTTAGTATTTCCACACCTTTTTAGATTTTTTACTCATATGTACATATGTTCCAGAAATAAATCCACTTGTATTATCTATTCATGTATGTATTAATAAAAATATACACATAATATCTAGAATTAAAAAAAATCCCAGGATCTTTTTCTATAGATATCCTTAAATTGAATCTAAGGGTTATGTTCTGTATTCTATATTTTCCAAAATGAATTTTCTATAGTTTCTACTAAATATCATCAAATTCCAAATATAGTGACCCAACCCTAAAAATCCTAGAGTTGGAGTTTTGTATCAATTACATTGGCATACGATAAGAGTAAATCATGTTCCAAAGGACTGATGATTGTAATAGTCTTAGAAAACTAGATACATTCATGAAACATGTGTTACAAATCAAAACTCTAATTACAAAATAATTGTTTTATTTTTTCTAAATAACTTCATGGATAGTAAAAATATTCCATCTATAGTCTCTTTTAATATATTTCTTAGTACCCGTCCTGGAATCCTGTGTAAAGGAAACATAAATATGGGTCAGCTAAAATTCTCAGAAAGGGTATGAAAAGTGAAATAAATAATTATTCAATAAGAATAGTAAATATGTCTAGGTATATAACTAAACACACATGTCATGTAACTAATAAACTTATTTGGAGTTTGTAAGAAATATAGAATGGTAATTGATTAAAATAAATTCCATTCAAATAACTAGATAAGTTATAATCAATATAGAAAGTTATGAAACTAAAACACAAGACACCTAATCATTGAACTATGTATAAAATTTATCCATATATATGTAAACATAAGAACTCATGGTTGAATAAAAACTAAAACTAAAATAGGGATGTGATTAATTATTAGAGGACACTATTCATAGGTATATGAACCGTTAGCCTAAGTACCATTCAAAAGATGTTTTAGAATATTCAGTATAAACACAACTAATGTGGTTAGACAAATAACTAATCCCATGATACTACTGATGCATCGAGGGGCTATTTGTGATAGGGATCCAACCATGTCAGACCTATCCAAATCATTCCTTACATATAGAATAATTTATTTAACAATGTGCCTTATCAAATATCTGTATAGAGAGATGTTACAGATTGATCAATATTTCCTCCAGTAAATAAATATTTTTCAAAGTAAACACCATATAAAAAAAGATACATTGTATAGTAAACGAATATATTAAAGATAAATGATTTGGATCTTTATGGTAAAATCAATGTTAAATGATTATACAAAATTGATTATTTCAAGGGGAATAAAAAAGGAATCAAAGAAATTATTGTATGTACCATCTTTAAAAAATCAATCATAAATAATCCAAAGGAAAAATAAGGATGGTATAAATACAACATAACCTGTGTGAAGTATAAAAATATTTTTTATTTCCCTGATGAATAGAAATAATATAAAAATATCTTTTAAAAATATTCTTTATAAAATCATAATTGTTTGGAAAAAAAATTTGTAAATAATTTTCATTGAAAATATATTTTTAAAATTTTTTTGTTATAATTTAACCATTTAATCATGAGAATTAACCTTAAAAGAATGACATTAGGTAAATATGTACATGTCGTACATGGTAAAATGAACATTCCTTCTGCATGGAAGAAGGTTATAAAAATACCTTGATCAGAAAGAAACAAAACATTACATAGATAATACATTAAAAAGGTTTAAATTTCATTATAAAATCATTTTGAAAAGATTAAACCATTTTATAAATTTTTTTAATAAAATATTTTTTTATGAAAACTGGTTCTCCGACTAAAGAGAGAAATGAAGTCATGTTTTCATAGAAACATTTTCTAAAATATTTTCTATACCAAAGATTGTATAAATCATACTAGAACCTGAAAAAGGACATTAATAACAAGATTATATGAAAATAAAAATTATTATGGAATAATTTTTATATAATTTCATTAAATGGAAATGAATGATCATTGATTTTTTTATTATGGAAAATTATCTTTAAACATTCTGTAGTATCTCATAACACTTTATATCATTTTAAATAATATTCCTTTTGAATGAATAAAATTAAATGAATTCTTTAAATAATATTAATATAAAATTATTAATGATATAGTATATCAAAAGTGGTAGTATATATATGACAAAAATGAAGTAAGTTGAGGATGTGAAATTTATCCCATAGATGTAAAAAGTTAGATGAAAATCACTTACTATTCCTTTAATTTTGTGTGAAACTAATTTAACATCTAATATAATGGTTTTAATAGTTATAATAAATTATAAATTAACTATATAAATACATATGATATCATATATGATCTTGTTATAATATCTTATTACTCATTGGTTAACAATCATTCATTATTTTCTCAACTTTTGCTATTAATTGTCTACTTTATTGGGTTTGTTTAATATTTTTATTTTTTGTATTCAAAAGTTGATCTTGATTTCATCATATCCAGGATGTATAAAAATATGTAATTATCAAATATATTTAGTATTCATGTATTTATAATAATTTATAATATTTGGAGAGAATAAATTAAATGCACCATTCGTGGAGATGGTATGTCGTACGTACTCATGAACGCGACTCCAATTTTTTCATATTAAATGAATTAAATGAAAATTATATATATTTATATTATATTTAAATTATATTATTTATTTCATAAAGGTCACATAGTTTTATTAAAACCATTCTTTATATGTTCCATTTATAGTGTGAATTAGCCACATCTCTTAGAGGAGGCGGTAGTCCACACATCCACAAACGATGTTATCATATTTACACAAAATAGAATGTATAAGGTTATGTATTAAAAAATAATGTATATAAAATTAAATAAATTAAAAATATAAACTATATTATAAAAGAATATAATTCATATCATTATTCCAAACAACAATGTTTTTAAGGGAAAAACAAACAACTCCGTTTCTTGATGTGGTAGTTTCTTGTCCACATAAACAATATGTTTCTTAGCCATTAGATGGAAGTGTATGGAAGTGTAGGTAAAAAACTTATCATAAATTAATCCTATTATACTAAGGATATTTTTTTATTATATGTTATCAGAATAAGAATATATGAGTGGTGGATAATGTAAATGAAACTAAAGAGCTTAAGGAAGGATGTTACCTCTTCTTTGGGTAACTACTTTGGTTTGCACAAAAGGGAGTTCTTGGATTTATTTATACCAAAATTAAGGATTCTAGGATCATAGAATGAACCTTTAGGATCTATTTGGTAAGATCCTAGTTGATCTAATGTGTATTTAGAGGTGTGAGTAATTTGGATGCTTAATTGTGATCTTATCATTGAGGAGGAGTGACACTCTAGTAACCTTTGGAAGAGGGAATTCCAATCATGTTTTTCCAAATTAAAGGGGAACCAATAATGGTTAAACTATATAAATCAGATATTTTTTTTTAAATCTTTATATATAATGGAATTTGTAATATTTTATATGTTATTTATCCCATTAAGATTATGTTTTAATCTGTGGTTATGCCTAATTTCACCTTAATCATTATAATTATTTTTGTTTACATTCATTTATACTTTTGGTCACAAAATAAGATTAAAATATTCTAACTTATAATTTCTATTGATTCTAAATATGGAAATAAATTTTACAAATTAAAATCAGATAATTTTGAGAAATTAATTTAAATTTAATCACATAGATGGGATGACAATACATGTTTTTAAATTAAAAGTGTTCAAAAGTTTTCAATAGTATTAAACCAAATTTCAAAGTGAAATTAATTACAATGTACTAAATTAGATTAATTGATGAACTTTAATCTAATTAAGTATTAAAATAAATTAAAAAAATAATTTATCCTTATAAAAAAAATATTTGAAAAAACATTTTTGAATTAAAATTCATGATTTGTATCTATTCATTGGAAAATTAATCTTCACAGAAAAATACCAAAAATTTAGAATAAAATAATTTTTATATTGTAATTTCAAATATTAAGATTATTTTGACATATAAGATCTATGAAATTTACAAAATATTTATTTATTATTGGTCCTCCATTAAAGGATACAAACGTACCTTAATAAGAATATAATATTTTATGAATAAAACTAGGTTTATTATTATCTTATGTCTATAAAATATACTAGATTATTGTTTAAATTATTTTATGGAATATATAATATATAAATTAAATTAATATCAATAATTAATTTTAATTACTTAATTTTTTTATGATAAAACATCATTGTGAGGTATAAAATATAATAATTTTTTTCATTTATATTCAATTGGTCTATATTTCAGTTTATAATTAATTAGTAACCAATGAATTAATATTATATTTTTATAAGGAATATGTTTTCATAAGTTAGCTAAACCTATTCATAAATTCTAATGTAACAAATAGGTCATATATTATTATATTAAATAATAATATATTAATAATATATTATTGTCTGGTAAAATGCAGTCTCACAAGTAACTATAGCCATTGGATGAACTCATTGTTGCGATTTTTAAATGCTAAGTCATTATCACATGTATTATAAGCTACCTTATATATTCAGTTTATTTAAAATATTAAATATATTATAAATTCATGGAATTTTATATTCCCTTACATGTCTAGTTTTATGTGACATACACTCTATTAAATAAAATGTTCATACCTTAGATATTTAGGGAATCAATGAATACCATATATACATCTTATATTACATCAAATGGGAAGTGATACCACCACTCATGCGTACATGGGACTAAAGCCTTTCAAATTAGTGAAATTAATTCTCAATCATCAACTCTCAATGATGGTTATAGTGATGGATTTAATTAATGTATATGTTATTAATTAAATATTTTTTATTAAAGAATATTAATGAATAAATTTTTTTTCCTTCAATTCATTTAAATATGATAACATCATTCTTGTGTATGTGTTGTCTACCACCTCGATGAAGTGATGGGATTCAGTTTTCACCATCACATCAAATAGAAAAATTATATAAGTTTATTTAAATAAATAATATGGTATTTATGATGTATGTATAGTTATATAAAGATAAAAAAATATTTTCCTCCTTTCAATCATGATCGTTATCAAATAGAAACGTTACTCATGAGTAGGTAGAACCTATATTCTCTTTAATTGTGGCATATATAATTTTTCATTACCATATTCAAATATATAATTCATGTATAAAATGTAAATTATGGAATTATTATTTTTTGAGATAATGAAAAAATGCCTATATTACCATAGTCATCCTACCAATGTCATTTTGGACATAGAAACTGAATATAATCAAAATAAAAATCATGACATTAATTGATTATGTAAATAAATATTACATGAATAAAATAAAATAAAAGGATTTTTTTAACATCACTTCCCTCACCCATTATCTTAGGAAGAGGTGGTGGATTTCATTGTTCTTAGGTGATATCCCCAGAAAACTAAATGGTGGAAATAAATGGTAAGGTATTAATAATAATTGGGGGATGATTTTTCATTTTGAAATAAAACAACCATACCATATAATCATAACAAATGTGACACTATATGATGAATGGGAACAAATCAATACAACTCAAAGTAAAAAATAAAGAAAAACTTACTAGGACTATGAATCATATCAGAATAAAAATCAGAAACCAAATCTAACAACAATTTTGAGTATAAAAAGAAACAAAAAAAAGTCCAAAATACAAGAGTCACCAACTCAGTTACTCCAAACATGCTGCAATTGACAACTACACATTACATAACCCTGGAAAACTGATTTATCACTAAATAAATGAGAAACATTACACTTACTAGTGTATCGGTATAAAATATCAGCAATCACACCAAAGTTCCCATGTAGGGGTTGAGTATAAAACTCAGCAGGGTTGTCTCCATTGATTTCACAACTAACTCCATTAATATAGAACAAGTTAACACATTTATATAAATTTTTTAAATAATTTAATGTAATATATATAAATTAATCTTAATATTTTGCAGAAAAAACTCTCCTAGTTAATGAAACAAAACAACTCTTTAAACTCTTTCACTATTCCATATGACATAACCCATTCCATATCACACATCCACACATACATTACCATGTGAAAGTTCTATTATTGATATTTTCATTCATTTATATACCATGTCATTAATAGTTAATCATATATGAAATTCCCTAATGGAAAACACCACTTCCATGGGGTCACATCAATTCAAATTAACACATACAAACCATTTATGCAAGATCCCTTGAAAAATAAATTAAGTCACCATTTAATAAAAACCATTTTATTTTTTTAAACAAATTTTCCTTTCCTGAAACCAAAAAACCATTTAAGGATCCTCTTTGTAAAATAATGTAACCAATTGATCATTTCACAAAATATCCAATTTCTACCATTTAAAAAAACATCACTAACGATAATTTCCTACAACATTTCACATCAATATCACAATTCAAACACTGTAATTAAATAAATTTGGAATAAATACTTCATTTCCATACTAAGAGGAGTCTGAAGTGAATCCACCTACCTCGCAACGTTGGATAAAATAATGAAAGACAAAAATTATACAACAAACTGGATTGAAAATCCTTGAAATACAATTAGATTTTATTGCACTTACATTAAAATACCACATTTCAACATTATTTTCATAACACAATGTTATTATATCTCCAAAGGATGAGACTCATGCATCCTAGAAAGGGAATATGATTAAAACTAAGGAAACCCATCAAGAATTATCAATTACCATAGAATCAAGGCCTAAAATGAATTAATAATCCCCAACATATCACTCTTGGATTGTTAGGAATTGTCACTCCAACCATTGGATGGTAAATTAATCAAGTTAGGGTGAGATTAAGGAAAAATATCCATTAGGTTTGTATTTCGAGTAAGATTTAAAATTTTTATATATTATTTTTAAAAGTGCATAATTAGTCTAATCATGTGCTAAACATGAGCTATGTACTACCTCCAATCACCCCACATATGGTTGGATTAGATGTTTTTAAAAAAACATGTTTCGACAATGGAAAACACATATATCTCACTTGTCGTGGTTTCTACTGGGTTTTTACATATTATTAAAAAACCGAGAACTTAACCATGCACCTACTGTGTTCCCATTATTTCAGTAACATGGGGTTTTGGAAGGTTTTGCAAAGTTTCTTCTAACCATGATAAAATCATGAAACTCTAGAAAATCCACAAAAAACATTTCAGAACTCCTCTAAACCTTAGAAAACATAACCCAAAAAATTTGTATAATTAATATAAATAAATAAAGGAATATTTACCTAAAACCATGTGTTATAAATTATCCCCACCATTAGACTATCTATCCCCAGAAATTCAAGAACAAGCATTGACATGAAACGATTTGGTCAATTTGTTAACCATTTCCTTATAACTCTACCTTGATTCTTCCTGAATCTGACAATGATGCCATAAAACCCACACTAGAGTATTGATTTCACCAAATAATATTATCTTTCCTATCCACAATCTGAAACTGAATATGAACCAATTCAACATTAAAGTCTATGAAAACATGATCCCATCAAATCACACAGTTTGGATTAGTTTGCTTCTTCTTCAATTAAAATACATCAATGACATTATACAATGAAATGAACATTGAAGGAAAACCCATGGAATATTCCACCTCTCCAAAATATTACATAACCTCAAAATTTCTTATATATTAATGAGATAACATGTCATGATTCCCAAAAAAACCATGCCCAATACTTTTAGTGGTTATTAGGAACACACGACCACTCACCTCGAACAAAAAAGGTAATCTATAATGATCTAAATAAGAATTCTGATTACATTGAATTGTCTTAATTCTCTTCCCAATCAACTGAATCTTATCTGTTATATCTTTTTTAAGGTATGTTCCAACAAATAATATTTCATATATTTCCACCAAAAAAAGTGGATAATGATAAGTATGGAAAAAAATTTTTTAAAAAAGAATTATATATATCAAGGCCTGAAAACATTTCTCACAGATATTCCAGAAATGGTATGTGATCTTTCCATGAGCCACCAACTCCATTAAAGAAACCCCACATATGTATTTCAATGTTTTTTTAATCCATTATGATGTTCCATCCACTTTAGGATGATACTATGTGGTCAAAGTTTAATTAGTCCCAAGGGATTAATGTAAGGATTTAGAAAAAATGAGAGATAAACCTCACATCAGGGTATCATACTATCAAAACTAGCAGACCATCCCTCTTTACCACTTCTCAAATATATATTATTTCCAAGTGCCAAACCGTATGGGATTAATTAATAGGGATTAAATACCCTGTAATTGTGAGAAAATTAACTATTAACCACATAAAATATTTTTTTTGAACCATACTTGGGAGAACAATCATAAAATATATGGTTATCTTCTACCATTTTTAAAATGGAATAGGATAAGAATTCAACAAACTTGTTAGATTCTAGTGATCTACCATAACCTACTGATAGTTGAGGCACCCCATTAAAAACACCGATTTTTTTTCCAAGAAAACCCAATGAAATTTTCCATTTAATTCCTAATATATCTTTAACATTCCAAGATGAAGAACCCATCTCAATTTCTGGTATGCATCAAGAATTTGTTGCAAATATTCCATGGTCATGACCATTCAATCATGATAACACAAAAATAAAACTCAGTAAATATTTTATCCCTTAATGGTAGCCCAACTGTTTAATGTTTTCATCATTAAAACACATTCAAAATAATATGTCTGTGAATCATTAATAATTTCAACCAAATTAGGTACAAAAAAATATAGAAATAATACCATAAACCACCTCAATCATCACAATATTTGTGCATATTAAATTTCATCAACATAAACTGCCATTAATATGAAGCTTCTTTCTCCAACTAATTATTCTATATTATAATTAATTTATCTACAACAAAATTTACTTTACCCTATGTATACATAAATTTGATGTCAGACATCTAATGATACTTCATACTTATTCTTTGTCTTTGTTCCAAATCTCATTGTGGGGAAATGTGTTTCAAACAATAATGATTTCCAAACACTATAAATTTATCTCAAAATAATTAATGAAAACATATATTCTAAGAATGTACTTCTCAAGATAATTCCAAATACTATGCTGGGTAGTTCCTCTCATGCAACCATAACTATTCTGATCCATATGAAAGAACATGATCTACCTTCATGAGAACACACCCCAACCCATATCGAGAATCATCACAATATAAAACATAGACTTATCATGATTATAAAAATATCAATACCAATCATCATATATGGAAAATGTGAAGCTCTGGTAATGATTTTTTTGCAATCATTGTTCCATTGGAATTTAAAGGTTTTCATTATCAATGCTTTCAAAGGTGAAGATAACCAAAAAAATTATAAAAAAATTGTCGTTAATAACTATATAACCCAATGAATCTATATATCTCAAATACATTCATTGGATGTTTCCCTGATAGAAAAACCTCCATGTTTAATGGATCCCTAGAGACACTTTTTTCAATTATTACATGACCAAGGAAACGTGCCTCCTTTAATAAAAAATAACAAATTGATTGTTTGGAATATAGACGATGAGCCCACAAGATACCAAACAATATATAATATTATTTATCATGATCAACAATTTTCCTTGAATACAACAATATTTCTTCCACAAAACCCACCAAAAAAATCCAAATACCATTTAAATACATTATTTTTCAATTCCATAAATATATATGGTGCCTTAATAAGGCCTAAAAGCAAAACCACACACACTAAATAGAAATATGTACTTTTTAATGTTGTAATTGGAATATCTTCCATTCAAACTAGAAGTTGGTGATATCCCAAATGCAATCAATTTTTGAGAACCACTGGGATCTACTCAATTGATTACATTGATTATCTATTTGGGGATGTTGGTACTAATTTATTATCATAAATTTTTTAAGATTATGATAACCAACACAAATAAATATAGTTTTATTCACATTTTTTACAATAAAAATTTGTGTTTCCCATAGTGATATACTAGGACAAATGAACCATTTCTTTTAACTCTTCATACTAGAATTTTAATTTCCATAGTTCCATTGGTTCCATCTCATAAGACAAAACGTAAATAGATTTGGTTACCAAGAGGATACAAATTGTAAATTCAATTTCTCTTGTGAGTGGAAACAATAAAAACATATCTCCAAGAAAATATGAAAACTGATAAAAAAATTCTGAAAAATCATTATTCTTGTTCCCATCCACTGATTCCAAAGTCAATGCCTCCAACAGGTATTAGCGAATTTGATCCACTGATTCCAAACACCATGCTTCAGTTATCAATATATTCCACCTTCCTCTTTCAAGATTCACGACACTATAATCCATTATAAAACTATACTTTTGTGTATAGCAGTCAATGTGAGCATCAAAAAATTTCAACCAATCCACACACAAGATTACTTCTTAAAAATCTATCTTATGAAAATAACAATTGAAACTCAATTAAAATCCTTCAATATTTATAGAATATTATATTCCTAAAAGGGATCAATATTCCCTTTTTCCAAGAATATTTCTAATTTTAAAAATAGATGGAATCATATCAAAATGAAAACCCCTGAGATCAAAAGAATTAAAATAAATAAATAAATGAGATGCAAACATACCAATGGAAAATTTCATAATGGTGGAATTCAAAAGAATCACATATTTCACTATTTAAGTCTTAGATTTATCATCTAAGGACACATTATCATCTATATATAATTATATAATCACTGTATATTGTTCTTCATTACCATGTTGAGATTTTCCTATTTGAGGAGTCATGGTGTTCCTATAATCACCATGGCTTCACCATTTCTACTAAAAATAATTATTTTTCTCCAGCCATCCCAAAAAATCCTTTGATATCTAAAAAACATGAGATATTCCTCAAGCACCACACCATGTAGCACTGTTACAATAGCACTTAAGATTAGACATATAGTTTCAGTTGTTCCCTTCTCTAAGTGGTGATGGAAAATCTCATTTTCTGCGATTGAAAGATTCACATTGAAAACATCCAATAATTATTTTTGGTTTAGGCGGAATATTCACCGATCTAACAAACTAGTCCTATGTCATTCTACTACACTTTAAATATGTGTCCCTCTACTAAGTAATCCTAGCAGTATATTTCACACAATTTTCTATAGGTATCGAGGTGATTCCTCCACCCATATCGATATCCTTTTCAATATCAATTTCTTTGTTTCCCAGATCATTATAAACCATTATACATAATATGATAATATTCATGTGAAACTATGCCCTTAAACTAATTCAAGGAAGTGTTCCTTAAAGTAAAAACTTCTAGAAACATATTGAGAATGTATGAATAAATTCATGAATTTATAAATGAACACCGTCAATTTGAAGTTCTCATTCTTCAATCATAATAAATCATTCATTCTTTATATTTTTAACATGTGAAGATAGAAGTATTGTTGAAAAATTATTTTAAATACTACCTTGAAATTTCGTTGTAAAATTTAGCATGAACTACTATATACCACAATTGGCATGCAAGATCCATTGTTATATACATTTTTAACATGCCTTTCAGCTCAGCTGGTGTGCCTAGAAAATTAATAATTTTGTTCATCCTATTCATCCCCACTTCCTCTTTTTCTAATTTAGAATCACCTTGAAAGATTGGTGGAATATCCTTTTGGAACTAAATGGAATGATCTACCTTCCTTGGATTATAACTTATGTTCCCTATATCCATAACAATAAAATCATATAGAATAATGTAAATCGGATATTGGTTCATACGTGGCTCAGGTGAAACCACATTATCAGAATCCTCTTCCAATTGGTTTCTATGATCATACTATGAGGAATTATTTATAAACAAAAAAATTTATTTAAGATCATGTTCTAGTAACTAATGGTTTAGAAATTCCAAATTTAACACATCATGCATATCTTGAAATATACCTCAGGAATTAAAAAAATATGCACTCTTGAAGTAATTTTGTAAATTCTACAATGCATTTGAAGATCAATTCATTTTCAACTATATTAAAAATAAACATTTTTTCAGAAAATCAAAAATCAATACACAAAATGAACTATACACTCTCTGATGGAATTCATGTATATAAATGGACTCAATACTCTTCTCATCATCTAAACCCACAAAGATGAGGTTAAAACTCTAAGAGGTGACTCCAAACACTCTTGTACTCAAACGCCTTGGTAAAATGAAGTTCAATAGAATTTGGTTAGATTTGCCTCTTTATGCTATATATTTAATGACCCTAAGATCCAATTCCTTGACACCATCCCAACAAAAAAAATAATTCAGATAGAATTTTGACTCCATTATTGAATAAATTGATATCATTCTTAAGATCCCACACCTCAATCTCTATTTTTGGAAGATGTAGTGGATGTTATTGGCCTTAGGTGACATCCCCAATAAACCAAAGTCTAAAAATAAATGTCAAGGGATTCATAAAAATTAGGATATAATTTTACATTTGAAAATAATAAAAAATACTCCATAATCATAACCAAATAGACACTATATATTTCATGAGAAAAATGTAATACATCTCTAAGTAAACCTATTTAAAACAAAACTAACTATAACCATGAACCATATTGAAGTACAATTTTGTAACTAAAACCAACAATAATATTTGAATATAAGAAAGATAATAATCCAAAAAAAATTCTAAAACATTTAAGAAACCAACTCAACTACTCCAAACATAATTCAAACTCTAATCCATGTGTCATGAATTTGGTAACATGATGAGTCACTAATGAAATAATATAACATTACATTACCTATGTATCAATATACAAATCAACAAATGAAACAAATATACCAAGTCAGTATTATGTTCAAAACTTACTAGGTTATTCCCAAATTACATCTCAATTTACACTACTATGATTAAAAATGATAAAAATTATAGAAATGGTTTAAAACAATTTAAGTAATTATATATAAAACCATAAGATAATTTTACAAACCAAAATCATTTCCATAGAAAGTTAAAAAAATTTCTACAGTTTCAAATTTCAATTTCAAATAAAACAATCCATTCCATACATCCACACATGCATTTATATATGATTGATCCATACTAATAGTCAGTCTCTTATCGTTCAATCAATTTTTCATAAGGTAATTTTATACCAAGTTCTACATTATCACAGACCCTTCCATAGGATTGCATAAATGTAAATTAAAACATGATAACCATTTATGCAAAATCCCATGCCAAATCTAATAATCAACCATTTAAAAAATACAATCCCATTATTGAAAAAAAAATCCAACATGTTTTCTATGAATCAAAACTAAAAAATCGTTTTAAAATCATGAAATTAAATTTAGTTTCAACAAACACCCAATTTCTTCTATTTCAAAACCCATCACTTATGAGGAGTTCTATCAAATATTTCACATCAATTTAAAAATCAAATCCATGAAATTCAATTCATCTGAAATGAATCCTTTTATTTCTAACTAATATATGTTGATAGTGAAGAAACCTATCTCACATCATAGGTGATAAAATTGAATCAAACAGATAATTCAATAAATCAGATTGAATCTTCATAAAATGTATATATATCTTGTTCGATTTCTATAAAAAATAATATTTCATCATCATTCTGATCCAACAACATGAATATATCCCCATCATATTTTATTTATGTATCTAAGAGAGATACAATGATAAAAACCACAGAAACCATCAAGACCGATCACATACGAAAGAATCCAGGCCTCAAATCCACTATGAATCACCAATGGATCACTCAACGATAATTTGAAATAGTATCTGGAACCATTATAAGGTAATGAAATCAATTTAGGGTTCTATTAATGAATAAAACTATCTACTAAGGGTGTAATACATATTAGATCCTCAATTCTCGAATCTTGTTTTTAACAGGGCGTGGTTAGGCCACATGTTTATGAACACAATGAAATCACCATGAACTAATAAATACCAACATAAACCCTTACATGGTTGTATCAAATGGTTAGAGAAACTATTTTCCAACCATTCTAAAACCCTCTATACCACTCTTTATAGTTTCTCCTAGGTGGTTGCACAACCAGACCAAACTGTTCACCTACCCATTGCTAACTATAAAATTTGAATGATTTAATAGTAGGTGTTTCATGGTTTTAACTAACCACAATCAAACCATAAACCCTTATAATATCACTAAATCTTGAAAAATGATCTCAAAACCTTCCCAAACTTAACCCAAACACTTTATATATTTAAAATCTATAAATAAAGGGTTAATTACCTAATAATAAGATTCATACAATTAAAAAAAATAAAAAAAAATCCTTATATATTAAATAATTAATATAATATAATTATTTTGGATGATAAAGTACATACATGGTTGGTGGGAACCATGGTACGATATTTCGTCTCAATTTGAACTACAATGAGACATATTTGGTATTATAAACCTATTTAATTTTATGTGGTTTATGTAATTCCCCTTGGAGTAATTGATCATGAATGTATATTTTTTCATGGTGGTTAATGATTAAATTCCATTTACACATTCAAAATTAAATGTTTTAATAAACTGACCTTATTTCTATTTTTATGAGGAATATTCATCCTTTATATCCCTAAATTTGAAAATTATTTTTTCAAATGTACTTTCTATTTACTAAAATGATTTAATAATTATATTTTAAGTCACCATTTAATTTTTACATCGCCAAAAATGAATATTTATAATGACTTCTTGAAAGAGTCATTTTCAACTTTCTTTGTAAAAAATTAAAGGAATGTATTCTTTTTAATGGATATGGTGCTAACAGAATTTCTACCACCATTACTATTTTTTACACTTTATCTTATTATAAATGTTTTAAATGGTTTTAAAAATAAAACAAATTAACAAAAGATTATTTTGATATTTATATATCATATTATTTATTTCTATAAAGGACATGATTTTATTATAAATACTACATTTCATAAGAATCGATGATCATCTCGTATATCTTATAAATTTTTTAATGATTATGTATCTCTTCAAATAGTCAATTTCTTGTGATCATTTTTTATTTGAAATATCATTTTCCATAAATATATATATTAATTTTTTTTCAGGTATATACATATTTCTTAAACAATTTTTCATATCTATTTATGGTTCCTAAATATGAAAATTATTTAATTAAATGAGGAAAACACTTACGAATCCATATTATTTACTTAGTAATGATATACTTTGATAAGGAATAGTGTTTTTAATTAAATTCAATAAATTAAGAATTATTTGGTTCTACAGTGTCATATGAGGCCTAAAATTATATACCCCTTGATAAATCCACTAGTATAATGGGGAAAATAACTACACAAGCATTAAATGGGATTCTTGTTTATACCTATCCATCAATTAAACTATATTGGTATAACAAATTAGTGGTATAAATATATTGAAACATGAAATCATAAAATCAAATATTAATGGGTTCCATCATTGATAATTTATTTATTATTATCAATGAGATACCAGTATTTATATTATCCATAAAGGCATTTTGTGATCATGTTATTGATTAAGTGAAATTTATTTTCGTTTATTCACCTTTCTATATTGATTATTCCTTAGTGAATACTTTTAAATTCTATTTTATGCATCTCTTAATGTGTATCTTAGCTCACCCAATATTTTTTTTCTTTTCCCAAATATATGAAGAAGGTTATTTTGAATAATATTCAGGAAAAAATAATTATTTTATGGTATTTATTTTATATTTGAAATTTAGTATGGTAATTGTGTATGTATATGGGTATTCAATTCTATTCAACTGATTTGTTCTTTCAGATTAAATCCATTCTATCTTTTCGAATGTAAAAAATTAGACTCCCACACTAGTTTATTAGTGATGAGGTTGTTATATTTGGTATTATAGGATGTTGAATAGAATCCCTGAGTATTATATTTTAAATGAACATATCTAACATAATAGTTAAGATAATATATATTAGTATTAAAGATAGTTTAACAATTTATTTTTTATAATTATGGGAGTCAGTATTCATGATGGTAATGAACCAAATAATCATGATCCACTATTCAGGGATGGATCCAAATATAAGTGAAGTAATAAACAATGATATATAATGTAGATATTTCTTTACTAAATAAATCCAATATTGATATTATTGAAACTGAGTAGGTCATGAGCATATTAGAAAACATAATGTGTTTGTGGTGAATAAAATTTCTTAAATGGATAAACTTGTTTTCCCAAAACATGATTCTACCATGTTTGATCACTTCTTGTGAATAGAGCCTCTATATTTTAGTGGGACTACTAATCCCTTTGTATCCATCAAATGCACTAAATCTCTAAAAATATATTCCTTTCTATGGGATGTGATGAACATAAAAAAGTAAATATTAAATTCTATTATTAGAAAGGATACTTATATAAATTTTGGTCACTGGTATAATGCAATTAAGATATTGAAGAAGTATAATTCAGGGAATGGATAATTTTGATAGGGATTTTTATTAGCAAATACTTATTGCAAGAACAACAAACTAAAATAGAGAGGTAATTCTTCACATAGAATAATAATGGTTATATGAGTGTCATAGATTATGTTCTTTACTTTAAAATATTAGAAAAACATTCTTCATACAACATATGTAATTTATAATTCAAGGAGAATCATTTATTTGATGAGATGAAGTTGAGTCTACAAGGAGAAATAGTTTCTAAACTGTTTTCATCATATAAGGACATAATATAAAGTTCAATTAATATATAGTATTAATTTTATTGATCATATATATTAAATTGAAATTAATTAAAGAATAGGAAATGTAAACACAATTAAAAAGAGAATGATCCAAATAAGAATAATAGAATATGGAAATTTTCATATTATGAAGATACTCAAAAGAAACATCTAAGGAGATACTTGAATGGAATTAGATCTTATTAAATGTGTGGAGATAAGGGTATTATGGATAATTATTATAATAGGAAGAAAATAAAAATAGATATTAAATTCTTCAACTATAAATTTTTTGAATTATTTGAAAAAAGATCCCATAATTCAATGGAGTCTACCACAGAATGGTCCAAGGGGGACGGTCAGGCTTATGTCATTAGTACAGCTCGGTTTGAAGTTACTAATGATGTCATGGAATATATTCTGACCATACCATCAACATTATATAATAATTTACTTGATTTTGTATCCTCACACCCCTTTACATCATCCATTTTTCCATGAAAATTAGTTATTTCACAAAAATATTAAGAAGGTATTTGTTAGTAATAACTCATTTTGGAAATCATACCATAATAGTGATATTCTAATAAATTCCCATTATGAAATATTCTAATTCCCTACATACATAATTTATTATTAAAACTGTTTTTTGTTTTTATATAATCCTTATTTTGGATTGGATTTCAAAACATAATAGAATTTCTTTTGAAAAGTGGAGAAAATTATGATTTGTGATGAGGTTGTAGAATTCATTATCATCATAAGAAATAATTGATCATTATCGTCTGGATTATATCCACCCCATGTAGCTATTCTTAATTAAATTAATGGGGATGAATATCATGCACAATTTACTAATGGATAAATAAATCTTCAAATTTATAATGTGGATAGTGGGGAAGAATAAATTTCTATATTTTATAAGTAATTATTGGAATTTAAACTAGAGAATGAAGTTGAGTTTTGAATTTTATTTAATCATAGATTAAATACCTATATAAAATAATTACTAATAATGGCAAATTTTTAATTAGTGGAATTAATGATAAGACTTGAGGATTTGTGTGGTAAGGGAATTATCTGCACTAGTTTTTCACCTTGGGGAACCCATGTTTTTTTAGTATGAATAAAGATAGGTATATGAGGATATTCATTAATTATAGTGAAATAAATTCTAGTATGATAAAGAACAAGTATCCTCTGTCTCACATTGATTAATAATTTAATTAATTTATAAAGCTCAATTGTTTTTAAATATTTACATTTGTTTTGGGTACCATTAATTGAATTTAAAAAATGATGATATTAAAAAAGAAAAAACTTTGAATGATGTGTGTAAATCATGGGGATATAGTATTTATAATTGGATTTACTAATGAACCATCTATTTTATGGATATAATAAGAATAGAAAAAAAGGTTTATATTGATAATTGTTTTTTTGAATTTATTATTTATATCATCCAGTACTCTATAGGTTTTGAGAATCATAAGAATCACGTGTGGATAATTCTTGGGAGTCATGGAAAGAAAGAGTTATATAAGAAATTTAGTGGGTGTGAATTATGGAATCATAAATTCTCTTCTTTTAGTTATATTGTTTAAATGTACAGAAACTCAATTGATACTATAAAGAAAAATATAGGAAAATAATGGACCACACTAATGAACTTAACTGAGGTATATATTTTCATTTTTTTGGCAAGTTACTATTAGAAATTTCTTCATAATTCTGGTAGTTTGGATAACCCATTAACCAATCATGCAAGTAAAAGGGTCAAATTTTGATACAAAAAAATGTGACGAATTTTTCATAGATTTTAATAGAAGATTATTATATGCTTTTATTTCGATGATACCATCATGAAATGATGGATTTATGATAAATACCAATGCAGTGAAGAATGGAAAATATTGTTTCTATATATATGATGATAATTTTATTGCATATACATCAGGATGGTTAAATATTCATGAAAAAAACATTCTAATACATGATTTTATTTTAATAGATATAAAATTTTCTATGAATACCTAGAGACATTATCTTTATGGAAATTATGTGAGATATACATAGGTACCAATATTTTTAAATGTATCTTTTCAATTTAATAACATAATATGATGTAAAAATATTGAAATATGATACTCATGGGTTATTATTTCTGAATACACAACCACCTAGGATAGGAAAATAAGTTATAATATGCATTAAGAAAGAAAAATCATATAGCCCAAGAAAAAATGATTATTGAGAGGGATTATATGTTCATTGATTTATTAATAGGGGAAATAAAAATTATTAAATAAGGTGAAACATACTCCCTTTTCAGTTTAGTTCTATAAAATATTGTTTGAAAAATAAACATTTTTCTTGGAATAAGGATAATAATTTTCAAATGATAATTAAAGTCACTAATGATGTGAAATTGGGAGAATTCATATATAAAGATAGAAATATGAAATTTTGAATGAGGTTATGTTTATATTTGTACCTAGTACGATATGGCGACAATTATATGATCATTGTTTATTTAATTTCTCTATAAACCCTGGTATAATGAATATTCATAGATATTTGAAGATTATTTTTGGATGAAAAATATGAAGTAATAAATTGATGACTATATGTTAAGATGTTTAGTTTTTCAAAATTTGAACGATACGAGACAATATACTATAGGATTCGTCAAACCTCTATACATTCCTATGTAGAAATGTGATGAAATTAATATGGATTTTTTCCCTATATTTTCAAAGACTCATTTGAATAATTATGTAATATTGGTTAATATTTCTATCCTTAACAAAACTAATCCCTTCATTGGTAAAAGAGAATATTTACATCCTAATCACCTCTCACAACTCGATATTAATGAATATGTATGACTTAATAGAGTACCTATTTCAATTTTATCTGATCATGATCCACAATATAGATAAAAATTAAAGAAATTTCATAATAAGGTTTTTGATAAGGATCTTTATTTGATAATCACATATCATCCTCATACTTATAGGTAGTCTAAATGTACAATTCAAACATTTAAAGAAATTTTGATGTTATTTTATTCATTATTTATCATTGGTATAACATTTTAATGACAATAGCTTATTTTAGAGTTTTAAAATAGAACAATACAATGAATTATATGGAAATAGGTGTCATACTCCATGTTACTGGAATTAATTTGGTGAAAGAAATCATGTAGGCCCAAAAGTTTTTAGGAGAATAAAGTAAAATATTATTCAAACTCATATCAGGGAATCCCAAAATGATAATTATTGTTACATCAATAAAATAATGCTTGATTTGGATTTTCTAGCTGGATATTATACTTTATTGAAAATATCTCCATTGAAGGGTGTTGTAAGGATTGGTAAGAAAGGAAAATTAAGCCCCAGGTTTATCAGAAATTTTTAAATTCTATAAGAAATTAGAATTGTGGAATACCTATTAGCAATTCCACTAATCCTATCTAAAGCACATGATGTGTTATATATCAATTTTTTATTAAAATATATGATAGACCCAAAAATTAAAAACATATTTCACCAAGATATAATAATAACTAAAATATATTCCATATACGTATATAATTTTATGTAAATGGAATACACTATATCCATATCCTCTTATATCAAATGGGAAATAAAATCGTCCTTCCTATGTACAGTGGACTATCACCCCGCAAGCCAATGTAAGTAATTATTAATCATCTCCTATCACGGTTGGTAATAATGATGGATTTATTATATATATATATATGATATTTTTTTAAATTTTTATCATTATTTAAATTTAATAATTGATGAATTCTCTTACCATTCCATTTTGAAAAATCATAATGTCAATCTCGTGAATGTGTCACTACCACATCAATTAAGGGATTTGAATCATTTTTCACCACCACATCGCATGAATGACTTACTGAAGTTTATTTAATTATATATTATTTTATTTATGTAAATAATAAATAATAGTTAAATTCTTTCAATCATTATCATTAAAAATTTTAAATGTAGATCATGATTAGTTATGACCTACCATCTCTATTATTTTAACAAAATTAATTATTCAAAAGAATATATTTTTTGTATTAAACGTATAATTTATGTGAAAAAACTATAATAATTACATTATTATAATTAACAAGAATATGTAACAAAGAATCCATTTACCATAGTAAACCTACCTGTGTCAATTTGGGCAAATGAACTAAATATTTTAAAAATGTGTGACATGAACTTTACTGATTACGTAAATATATATAACATGAAAGTAATTAAAAAAATTGTAAATAACCATGAAAAAGTGTTTTTATTAAATTATATGATAAAACTAAATTTATAATTTATGATTGTAATGAACATACATAATGATTTGGACCTCAGTTGAGGAGTCTTGCCTCAATTTCCAATCTCTTGATATATATATCTTGTAGTATGCACATATTTACTTTTATGTGGTGTATGTAATACCATTTTTAATATTTAGCATGAATATATAAATATATTTATTATTATTAATTATTTAATTAAATTTACTCATTCAAATGTAATGTTAAATAAAAAAGATGACCATTTATCTCTTTCGAATTGGGTATTTGTTTTTCCAAATCCAAATTTTTCAAAATTATTTAAAAAAAGTACAATATAATATCTTAAATTATTTAATTATGAAATTTTATGTTATAACTCACTTTTTACATGTTTTTAACAGATATTTTATTGTATTTTCCATAAATGGTAATATTTAACAATATTTTAAAAAATTAAAAAGGAATATTTGTTTTATCGTATAAATCGTTAACAGTCATTCTGCCGTCATAAATTTTTAATGTAGTTTATATTATTCTATATGTTTTCAATTTTTTTAAAAAGAAAAACCATTATGATGAGATTATTTAAATATTTAACTTTTATTTTTTTATTTCCTTGAAATATTTTATTTCAATTAAAAATATATATTCTTGATAAATCTTATTCAAACATTCAATTTCTTTTGATAAATTTTTATTGGATATTAAATTTATCTTAAATATCCATATTATTTTCTATGAGGGATTTTCTTATTTATTAAACTATATATCATTTCCATATATGGTGATTTATTATGAATGTTACCTAATTAAATATAAAATACCTTCACAAATATATATTAATTACTCAATATTTTTTTTGTTAAAAAATTATATTATTATGAAATAAATTCAATATTTTATGAATGAATTGGACATCTAGTGGTGGTTGGGGATGAGAATTATATATCTCGTTAACTAAATAATAGGTATCATGAGAAAATTATTAATACTTCCTTAAATGGGTCTCTAATGGATAAATATCCATATATGGAACTATCTTGGAACAATGATTTGATGGTATGGATATCATGATTTCATAATTAATGACCTTTATTATGAAGCATTTACTTAAATGGTATTTCAATTGTTATTATCCATGAGATTAGTGTAATGATATTATATATAAATGTATTTATTAATAAATCTATTGATTAAAGGACATTTATTTTAAGTTATTTACCATGAAATATTTATTATTCATTATTAATTCATGATTTTATACTTTTTATGTAACTATTACAGGGAATATGAGCTCACTCATTAATTGATTTCATTTCACCAGAATTTGAATAAATATATTATAAATAATATCTAGGTTACAATAATAATTTTATTTTATTCATTTTATATTTTCAATGAAATATGGGAATTATATATGTATCTGATTATTTGGTACAACTAAAAAAATCATTTCACCATTATTAGAACCCTTGTATATATTATAGTGTAATAAAGTAAACAGTGGCTCTATGTTATTGGAGTTGGAAGTGTTAACATTTATATATAAAACCCTTAATTGGATATAAATCATGTTTTTTATGAATTTGATTATTCCGTGTTCTCATGAGTTGAATATGTGTTTTCTATGTGGATTCCCTTATTTTTAATTAATCTTTATTCAATAATGACTCTGAAATGCATGAATATTTGGGATAAACAATGGGATTTCTAAATATATCTTTTCAAGTGAAATAATATTAATGTGTTTTTGGACTATATTTATTGAAATTTTTGAAGTAAGAAAATATATTAAAATATGAATGAATCCTACTAGGCTTTTGCCTCATACCCAACACATGACTTCAGTCATATACAAACATTCTTTTGTAGGACACATGTAATGGTAAGGGTACCTTCCTATTTGGTTACTATTCTTAATTTCCCTCTTTCGTGGTTTGTTTGGGATAGTGGATATGATGGTATCATTATTTGTTGGTGTTGTTTATTTGATAGAGGAGTGCCCAATTCATATATATGTAAGGTCATTTTTTCATGGGAGAAACTGTTATAGAATGGTTATGTGTGATACCTTGGTTATTATCTCCAACCCAAGATGATTGGGAACATGGTTTAAAGCTTGTGTATGTGAAATTTCAGTGACTTATCTGGTCGATTCAGGATATTTCATTACCTATCCATGTATGAAAAACATAGGGATTCCAAAACCAAAAGATAATGAACCCACATTCAGTTCTCCTAGCAGGAAATTAAAGTATTCAAATTTAAATTTTTTAAAATTTTTCAATAAGGATACATAAATTAATAAACCCACAGAATGTTAACCTATATACTTTAACCAATCAATCAAACTATATTTGGAATAATAGATAAATTAATAACGTCAGTCTTTCATATGTGTAAATACTTCTATTTAAACCACCTACAATGCCGTAACAGTCAAAAATTAATATAAAGAACACTATAATTTTATAATAGTGAAAAATTATTACCAAAATATATACCATTATAATGAGAGTGAGAAATTTGAACCAACATCCACATAGTTATATTGTGTGTGACAATATACAACCAAAAAACCTACAAATATATTGCAAGTAGAATCTCATGACCTAAATCCCTACCTATGTGAAAATATAATACTTATATCCAAGACCACAACTAATATTGATGTTCAACCATGTTAATTATTTATTGATAAAACATTAATTACACTATAAAATCATACTCGTAGAAATTTAGTATCCAAATTACACATTTATAAAAGCATTATATCTATAAATCCATTACATTTATTAAAAATATGTTTCCAAATCAATATTATATCCACGATTTTATAATTATTTACAAAATGAAATATAAAATATAGAAAATGAGGGGTCAAAACAGACTAATTTCACAATTTTAAAACTATATATGTGTAAAAAGGTCCAATTTACATCACCCATTAAACTAAAAAATATTTTAAATCTATGGTAAAATTATTTATTGTAATACCAAATCATCCCATGGGTTTTATAAAAATCACAATTTCTAAAAGATTAATTTCTTAAATATTTCTCAATTGACAATAATTTTAAAAACCCATTTTGAAGAAGATTTTTAAAAAAATTCACCATTTAAAAAATTAACGTATATTAGTAAGAAACATATGTTTAAAATCATTATAAAATAATATAAAATTATAAATGATATTTAATAAATATATTATTTCTACCAAATAAATTTTTATTTATTATAAAAAATATACTTATAAAATAACTAATTTGAAACCCACTAAACAAAATAGGAATGAATTTTATATTGTATAAATAAACTACTTTTTTAATCTCAAAACCCTATTTTTTCAAAAATATTGTATATGTTTTTTTAAATTTAAAATAAAACAAAGAGTATTTAATTGAACTAGTTTTATTAAAAATATAAAATTTAATAAAAGGTTATTTGTAAGATCAATATTATAAAAATGAGACATATCATGTCTAATAATTATTTGTAATTCTAATTTATTTACTTTACCTTCTAAAAGATAACTAAATAAAATTATCTCTTTGATGAAGAAAACATTGATTATTCTTTAATAAAAATGAAATTCCCAACACATTCGGTAATAACATATTTCTGTTAAATGGAAATATAAACCAACCATATTCATTTTCATGTCCTGCTTATTTTTTTCATTGAAATTGATATAAAAATATGATAACTAAAAACCCTATTTATTATATTGACGAAAAAATTGTGTCAATGGTATTTAAAATTACATTTTTCTTACTAAAATTTTAATGTGGTAGGCGGAAAACAAAATTAACCATAAAATCTGACAGAAATCTTACTTATATATTGTAAAAAAATAAACATGAGTCATATAACACCTTGTGAAATGTAATACAATCCATGAATGTACACTTATATTTATATTTAAACTAAAAAAGGAAAGAAATAAACATTAATAAAAATTTATTATTTGGTGAAAATAATATATCACAAACTAGAATACCATTTAAGATCGAACAATCATCATTTAAATTAAAAATACCTATAATATATAACCAAAAAACATTTTGAAAAAGCACAATTTATACATATTTTTTAAATCAAGGGAACATATTTTAAGAATAAATAGATTCTAATTACCAACCTAATTTACTGATAGCATATTAATATCACTCTCTTGTAATAAGTAATATTTAAACACCTTATTAGTGTTCACATGATTTTTTTTTGTTTTAATGTAGAAAAATGAAGATTGTCACAATATGGTTCTCATCCAATTATTATAGGGGTATGTTGTAATAAAAAATGATATCATGCTAAAGGAATAATGTGTGAAGATAATATTTCATGCCCTATATAATGAAATATAATATCAATTTCTTATAATTTATGAATGTTATTAAGACCATAAATGATTTCAGGTTTGATAATGTTGTGGTTTTTCTATTTTTTTGATAAAATGAAATAAAATTTGTATATAACATTAAATTGATAGTGATCCAGAAATATCCAGATATAAATTTTAGATTAATGTAAAAGGTGATAATTTTTTTTAAAAAAGTTTATTGTATAAGAATTAATAAATGTTAGAGGAAGATGATAACCTCATCAATAGAGGGACTCACTTTAACTGGAAGATGATAACCTCAGTACAGTGTGTTCTAGATTGTGACATTACATGTGTAGTAAAATAAATTATACTATCATTATCAATGATAACCCTCAATATATTCATAACCATATCTATTACATTTTCAAATTATAATTTAAAAAATAACAATTTTCATGAATTCATGAATAGTATCCAGACGATTGACCTTTTTATTTCTAAATTTGATGTAATTTTTTATTTTATAATGCATTCTCACATAAAAATTTCCCATGACAAAAATGTTCCTTAGGATGTTGATTTTTTTATCATCAATGTTTTCAAACCATTTAGTGTTAATCCACCCATATAAACTATGATATTCACTTATTCAATTTTGAATAACAATACTCAATCTTCCATTGATGTTACTAAGTATCCTCTTTACAACAGTTATGTGTGATTTCTTTGGGTCACTATGTAACCTTGCATAAATTGTCATTGTATAAGAAATCTTTTGTCTTGATACTTTTAGATAAATAAGGATTACAATTATTTTCCTAGTATCCTTTTGATTTTCAGTTTTCCCGACTTGATTCATATTAAAGTTCATCCAAAATTACATGGGATTTGATAGTTATTTAGAGTCCTTCTTGCCATAATTATTTAGTATATTATTCTTGAGATGATATAATTTATTTAAATTTATACAAAACATGTAATACTAGTAAGAATCTCTTCATTCCAAGCATAAAAATCTTGAATTTTTATGTTTTATTTTTATATTTCATATAAAAAAACTCTTTGTCACTTAAAAGTATTATATCCTCAACAAAAAAATGAAAAAGTGTAATTGTTCTCATATTAATTATATATTAGTTTTATCTACCCATCATATTGGCGAGATTAATTTCATTTTAATAGCCACAATACATTATAATCTTACCTATTATGGATTTTTTGTGCATAAAGTACCTTATTAAAACTACACACTATTGTTCCATCATTTCCAAATACAATTCCACCATTTTTTGAAGTAATTAATCTAAAATATCAATTCTCGAAATTTTACTTTAAAACATTTTGATACCACATATATTACATATGAGGTGAAACATGAATGAACATTATAATTAATTCATTCCTTTAAATATGTGTAAATTTCTCTTTAAAAATCAACCCATTTAAATAAGTATTTCCCATTTCACCCAAATCAAAACATGTTTCTCAAAATCCCACATTTTTTATTGTGATTATTTTTTTAATCAATCTTATTTCCAATGAAATTTTTCTATTCTAGTATTGGGATACGATCCCAAGTTGTATTATTTTTTATTTCATCAAGGACCTTATTAAAAAAAATTAATCCAATATGCATACTTATTTGCCCCACCAACTAATTATGGATAAATTTGTAATATTATATCTATTTGATTCTTAAGTATATATCATCTTCTAGTCTTTACTAGTTATTTTTTATTAAGAAAGATATTTTCAGATTAATCATGTATTTATAGCCTCTGATAGTTCTATATTTCATATTATTTGGAACACTCATGTCAACATTTCTGATTTGATAAATTATTATTATTATTGGGTTCATATTCATCTTTTTTATCCGATAATTATCGTGATATATACATTTTTTTCTTCAACGTAATTTTTAAAAATACATCATACACCTCACTTAATCCAGGATTGTTTTGAATGATATACTCACCATAAATATATATTACCTTATATAATATTTTATTCCTACACAAATACCATCTTATATGGGATAAATTTCCCATTGAAAACAAATCCTTATAGTTATCATGATACATACTCAATTCTGAATTCTTAATCATCATAATGAATATAATGATAAACACTTATAAATAATTCACAGTGAAATTATTTTTATATGAAAATTATAAATAATTAATTATTTATTAATGTCCATGAAGATATTTATAATGTATAAATATATGTTTAATTATAAATTCCATCCAAAATAATTTTTAGACATTGAATTCGGTACACATGGCTCTTCCTATTTCCACCAATACACTATTTTTACTTTTTAAAAGAATATTAATTATGGGTTTATAAGAAATATTGTATTGATTTTTAATCCAATGTGTAGAAACATAGTTTAAAATATTTTTACTAGGTAAATCCCTTTAATTACCATTTTTACTCATTTTTAGAATATCTCTCAACACATTCTTTACTTCTCTCCTAAATAGCCCGAACATACACACTACTTAAAATTTATGTTTTATGAGCATAAAATTAGTAATCCTTATAAAATAATCAATTAATTTTACGAATTTAATATCAAACCTAAAGGATTGATGTCCTGTTATCCTATAAAAATCATAATTTATTAGTATGGGTGACTAAATTGACTAATGATTGAAATTTTTAATTTCATTGAAATATATTCCCCTATAACATGTTTGAAACCCAATATAACATTATATATTTAATTGGGGTAAATGAAACACTACATATACCATTGGTACCAATGTTACACTATATTTACAAACACTTCCCTGTCTCCCATTCCAAAACTTATTCGCATTTTATTACTTAAAAAATACGAGTGAATAAAATTTATAATTTGAAATAAATTACATCATGTTACTTATTAATTAAGAATAATTATATTATATTTTAGTCACATGATTAGATGATAATTTTTTTTAAAATTACTACATTACCATATTAAAAATGTTTCCTATAATTCAATAAATTTATTTTGAGACCCCTTGTATTGAAAAAAAAACTGTGATTTTTAATTCTCAAATATACTATCTCCATTAATTTTCATGGATATTTAATTACCAAATTTAACTAAATCACTATCATAAAATTATATTTTAATTAGTACTTTGTTGACTCATATCATGTTATATTAATTTTAATTATAAATTATCCATATCTTTTGTCTTTTCCTCACATTTAGGGCCACTACAATTAGGAGTGACTTCACTGGTTTACATTTTCTCAAAATATATCTAAATTTAAATTCATTAGATGATTATTCGGAAAAAATACAAATAAAATCACTTGTACAATTACCTTGTGAATTACATATTCCATTAATTTCTCCATGATAAATAGATCAAATTTAGGGAAAAAATTAGGTGGATCTTTTCTCAAATCTTACCATTACCAATTATTACTTCTCATATTCATAATATTTGTCACCCTATATACATGCATTAGTTGACTATATAAAAAAGAAATGTTTTACAAAAAGAAGATATGGTTTATTCCCAAAGCTCCCATAACACCAAAAAAACATTGCAGTCTTGATATTTCCAAATAGAATGAATTATTTAAAGAATATTATTATTGTTGTCCAGGTATATTTTGAGACATATTTAGAATTTAATTTGGGATTATATTACTTCTCACATCATTATACAATCCCTTGAGGTATAAATAAATTTCTAAAAACATTAGTCCCCAAATTTCTAATATTTTTCGTTAGATACTTCAATATTAAAATAATATATATTTAAACCAATTAAGTTTATTTGGATAAAATGTTTCCTAAAATTTTTGGAAAACATCAACCATGAATTAAGATGACTTAGAAACTAATTTAATAACTTTTTATTACCATATCTAATCTTAAGTTTTATTTTATAACAATAAATTAACTATTATTATTACCTGTTCAACTCCAATTCATTAATATCGATTTTCTCTCCAAAATATTTTAGCATCTCCCCATGTTCATTTATTTAAACCACGAGAAGATTTACTACATCATCATGACCATATAAATGTTTTAGTTACTCACCTCAACATATATTTTTCTTCTCAGTATCCTTTTAAGTATATTAATCTATTTATTTAGTATATGATTTATTAAAAATAAGTTCATGCGTAGTTTCCAATATACAATAAGTATTGGTTTATTAACATTCTTCATTTTTTTTTGTATTTTTAAATGTTTTTTTCAAATATCCAGTAATTTTATAAAATACTCATCTATTTCTCATTCTAATTGAATTCAATATTTTAAAAAATATCTTATTTTCATAGTATCATTCTTCTCTTAATTTTTGAGGGTATTTCCATTCTTTCAATATGTTTCATAAACTCTCTATATAATTTAATATATTTATTTTCATGGAAATTTTCATCATTCACATTATCTTCATCAAAATTGAAATATTATTTTTTTGAAAAATAGGTACAAAAGGGTCCAATTTTACCACACTTGAAACATTTTAATGGATGTTTAACATTATACCTATCATTTAATTTTATGAAATTCTTTGAAATAAGTTACTTTAGTTTCACATGATATGTATCATTTCCTATATCATCCTATTTTCCAATATTTATATATTATTTCTATAACAGTATTTTATTTTGATTCTTTTATTTTAATTTTATATCCTCATCATCCTTTATAATATTATTATAAACTTGTTCTTTTCTCATTTAATATGTAATATTGTGTAATTCATCAGAAGAAAATTCTTATCTATCACCCAATGCATAGATTTTTTCATCAGTCATATCCGAGAAGTTTCTCATTAATTTCATTATAATTGTAAAATATTCCAATGTATCTCTAGAAAAATTTATATTGATATCAATCTCATTTAATAATAAAATTAATTCATATAATATTTATTTCATCGAACAATATAACATCATATAATTATAATATCTAGATATATAGTCTGGAATCCTTCACTTTAACAATCCATTTTATTATTTCTTCAACTTTATCCAATACTTTTTTAGTAGATATGAGTCCCATAACATTGTTATTAACATTTTTAGATAAGGAAATGATAGCCTTTAATGCATCATTTATTCACACAGGGTTACCAAATTTATAAATTCAAAACATGAAAGAGAAAAACCACTAAAATATAGGGTATTATAGGATATAAATAACGTATATTGAAACCATAGAAATATGGTTGTGTAAAATATGTATAAAATAAAATAATCCTAATGTATTAAATGAAATAATTTAATCTAGATAATGGAATGCATATATGATGATTGATTTAGAGTTTTAATAAAATAGAAAAACATGATTGTCAATTGAAAATATGTTCTCATGAATAATTATAGTATATTATAACTTAATTGTATTCATATTATGTTGGAAAAAAATTAGGGTGAATCAAATTTTCATGGTAGACAACCCCCCAAATCACAAAATTCCACTTTTCACAATGGTCATATTACTTTTGGTATTCATCGAAAGGATATCTCCAAACCATTTTTAAACATTGTGTACAATTCCTACAATAATCTTTGTGTGAATCATTTTCTAGTCGAATAATTTAAATGAATAATTTCCTTACGGATCATAAAATCGTTATGAATGAAAAAACTGGAATAGAATTTATAAAAATAGGGTTACAAAAAATGACAAAAACAAAATGAAATAAAAAATTAAAAAACTTAATACAATAAATTCAATTTTTTCAATTTATTTTCACAAGGTGTACCCCCTCATGATTGTCATGAGAGAGTAAGAAAATGAAAATCCAATTTTATGCATCATGACAGCAATATTATATGATCCTAATAGTGGCAGTTCCAAATGATTCAATTCGGTGGAACATTGGAATCATTTTTATAAGCTTTAGATGGGCTCTATTACTAATATGGATCATTATGATTTGGTCCATGGGTGGTAATTAGCGGGTCCCATATTAATGTTTATCAAAAAAACTAAAGATACATTGAATTTGGAATATTTAATCTTGTCCCAACAATTTAAATGTCATGTTATGTGTTTACATGTTGTGTAATATTTTAATTCTCAGGCCCCATTTATTTGGTCTTAATTTCTCAAAAAAATATTTCATAAAAATTCATATTTTGTAATGAGAATACATGATGTGTAATTGTCTTGAACTGTGTGAAATGATTCCATGTCTTTTCCTACCTGTGATATTTCTTCCAATGAACATATCATGTAATTTAATTACATGGTGTGTAATTGGTATTACTTGTTTTTTCCATCCTGATTCTCCTTAAAAGATCATATTTTCATTCCTTTATAAAAAATTCATTGTTTCCATCCAAAAAACATAAATAAGTCATATCACTAAGAAATATTCCTGATTATTCAATTCAATACATATATTAATATATTAAAACCCAATAAAATGTATTCACGAAAAAATTTATCAAATATCCCCACTCATTTATTCATTCTTTTCCTAAAGAAATAAATATGAAAATATAAAAAGGAAATTCAACATACCATTAACTAAATTCAATTTCAATAAAATAAATTGATCAAATTAAATGTTAAATGTTTAATTTTTAACTCAAAAAATTCATCACTGCCTAACTATTCAAATAATAAATTCAATGAATTAATATAATTTTATCCTTTGAAATTACCATACCTTTTCATTTATCCATTTTCATTTTTTAAAATGTTTGTAATATTCATACCAAAATCAATTTAACTCACTTTGAATTTTTCATCTCATTATCAGGGTACAAATGAAAAGAGTGATTCACATGCCTCAAAATCATGTAACTTACTATAGGCCTTCAAGTCATCTAACATCTCCACCGCATAAAGATAGATATCATTGTTAACAAAATGGGCTTCAACTTTATGGTTTAAATGAATATGATGCTTCATGGTTGGTATGTAAATGATATAAAAATTAAATATAAAAATTGAGGTCTAACACTAATGTAATTTTTAAGATAGAATAATAAATCTCGATAAGGATATCTCTTTACAAATGTTTATTCTCTATCCATAAAAAATAAAAATGTAGGACCATGATACATGTATGTTTAATAATATAATCAACCTCCCATGCTCTTTTTTTCTTTTTATATTTTTTTCGAAATCTATATCTTAGATAAATCACATATCCACCACCAAACCACATATTATAAAAATATCATGTGTCTGTAAATTTTTTTATCCTTCTAAAACACAACCCAATTTTGTTTATTTTTTTTTTGAATTTTTCATGTTTTTAGAAATATTTGTGAATAATAAAATACATTGAAATATTTCATGGCCTCTCTCCATATCAAAATGGATAACCCCACTAGAAAAATATCCTCAATGATGTATATCCATGTATACACTATAGTTTCATTCCCCGATACATATACTTTTATGTATGATGAAAATACTTCTAGGAAGAAAGGAATGGGTAAAATATTCCTCTGATATGGATCATTTACTATCAAGGATGCACATGGATTTTAGAGGATTAAATAGTGTAATAATTCATTTTGGGTCCATGGATAACGGATAAAAATTAAATCCTAAAACATTTTAAAGGTGATTTTGTTTATTCATTGCTTAAATAAGATAAATAGATATTTCTAGAAGAAAACTTGCGCAAGTTTCTCAATAAATATATTTAAGAATGAATTGAAAATATTGGCTCAATAGATGTACGAGGAATGAGATGAATAGTTGGAAAAATTTCTAATAGAAATGAATAATTATAATTAAGTTTATTAATGAAAACATAACCAATTAAGAACATTACTAATTCATAGAAACATTTCATTTATAATAATTTACATTCTTCTCTAAATCATGATTTGTCAAATTATAATCCACATTCTAATCTCTACTAGTTATTTTTCCCAATTTTATGATTCAAATTTTTTGAAACAGTTGTTTAAATTCATGGCATGGTAATTATCTTGGGTTTTTATGCCTACTATATTAATTCATTGATGTAATAGTCAATTAAAGGAATCAAATGACAAATTAAATCTATGAAAAATTTCTTTGTGGGGAATACAGTAGAAAAATTATTAATTGAAACTCTTACTCCCTTTAAAATTAACACTTCAATCTTGTATTATACAAATACTTACTATTTTTTTCATGATGTCTAAATTCGCTTCATGATGTTTAATTTATTCAATAGATTTTTCTGTTCCCTCTACCTATTTCTTGCCTCCCATGCCTTATATAGACCTAAAAATTAATATATACCTTTGAAAGTAGAGCCCCTTTCCATGTGATCAATAATAATTGTGGGATTTAATTTATATCCTAATATAACATTAAATCCTAAGAAAGTAATAAATCTAAAATTTTAGAAAGAAGTAAAATTTAGGACGACTCCTAGGAGGTACTTTTTAACGGTCCTTTAATTTTACCATACAATGTTTATTTTATTCGAGTGTGTTATAATGATAATTGTCTCAAGTTCACACAGACGAGCATGAATTGTCTAAATTAAAAGTGGCACAGATCTTGGAGGTGGTGACCAGAGTTTGAATAGAATGAGCATCACCAACATAATTTCAGCATCTATCCCCATTCAGTAAAATTATCCTTCTTCAATTGTTGGATTCAGGGATTTATTTTCATGAAATAATCTTTTTCAACCTCTAGGTTTTTGTATTCATCTATTTTTGATGAATAAATTTGTTACTCTTTATAGTTATCATAAGATGAATCCATCTTTCCCTCCTCTTCTTGTTACCTACATAACATTTCAAAAAAAATTGTGATAAATGTTACAGATGTCATATCCTTTTCCACTTATTCATCATCTTCTTCATTTTCAATCATCCTCAAACATAGTTTTGTGGATAATATTTGTAGAATATCATCAGTTAAGGATAATTTTTCTTATCTTTATTCTTCTTATTCTCTTTCTTCTTCTTACATTTTTTGATTAAATGTACTTTAAACAATTCATGTTCAGTTGAATGGTCACACTCATCATCTTCTTCAAAATGTAAACAATCCAGGGCACTATGACTGGAATACTAATAATCATCATATGTTGTACTTACCTCTTTATCATTATTCACAATTATTTGGTTGACATGATCCTCATACGATTTTGGAACCAAGATATAGAGTATTGTGAATTTAGTGCTTCAGTACAGTTGTGGGAACTCATTGGGATGAATATTCATCATTCTAACTTCATCGAGTAGTTTCCTATATCATCTCGTAGGAAGGAAAACCATTCATTGGTAGAAATTTCGTTATGCAACCCGTCCATAATAGAACAAATACCATGTATAGTAAAAAATAAAAATAAAATAATAATAACTGTAGGCCAAAATCATTTAATATAAAGGATGAGAAAATATTTTTTCTTAATTAGTCAACTAATAAATTCTCTGCTTCAATCCTTATTAATTGTGCTAAAAATTTGATATCCTTGTGGGATTCATTTATTCCTATGGTATTACAAAATTTATAAATTTAAAATAGGAAACAGAATAAAAACTAATCAATAGGGTATTATAGGATTTTCAAGTCCATGGTCTAACCCAATGACCCAGGGTTCGAGTAAATATCAACAAAATAAAATAAACGTAAAATATTTTACGACAGAAATGTAAACTAGACAATTGAAATGATAAATAATGATCAATTTGTAGTTTTAATAAAATAGTAATACATTCTCAATAATTGAAAATTTGTGTTCATCATTAATTATGGTATAATATAATTATAAAATATTTATTTCTTTATCTTAACTGACTTAGGTCGAATCCAGTGGTTATGATCGATAACCCCCAAAATCATTGAAGTCCCCTTTTTCACAATAGTTATGTTACATTCGATATTCATTGAGATGATAAATCATAAAATAAATTTAAATTAATATAAATTTTATAAATAAAAAGTCAGTTTTAAACAATAATTCAATTTTTTTCTCTATTCATAAAAAATTAAAAGTTTTCAAAATAATACCACAAATTTAACATAAGCTAATTTTAATATTCTGAACCCCAATACATAGTTATTTTTGAAAAAAATTATATTATTTCAAAAAGTGTGTAAGACTATTCATAATTTCTTTTTAAAATGCTATTTTATTGGTCATGGTGTGTTAAAACTCAAAGTTGCATACAACACGAGCTATTATATTATTCAAAGAGAAGCGTACCGTAGAATCATTGGATGTTACAATATACACTAAAATATTAGAGCCCATTGGGTGAATGGGTTAGGTTCTCTAAGGGATGGAGAGTTTGAATGGGGCCAGTTTGGATGGATTTGGGGTTAATGTCTAGGAGGTATATTCTAATGACTAGTGGTTGAAATACATGGACATTACATTTCATTATGGGTAATACATAATATATTAAAAAATCCTATAACAAAGACCATATTAGTTTATTGCCTTTAGAAACCTTGAACATAATTTTCTAATATGGTGAAAGATCTTCAATATATCCCATAAAGATCTTCCGCTTTGGTTTTCCTACCAAAATCATTTCATTATATCATGGGGAAAAGAAAAAATTAAAAGGGTGAGATAAAATTATTGGTAAGGGTATACAAGGAGAACATAAAAAAAAAAATATAAAAATGTAAAAAATGTGAATTTATGTTTAAATATCAAAATACTGAGAAATGAATTAAATCTTCATAGTACATAAGGCATTGATAATAAAGGAACATTAACCATGATATAATATCATTGACATAAAACATGCGATTTTGGAAAATAAATAATAACCAAATATTATTTCCATAGTATCTAATGAATTTCTTTAAAGACCAATATAGTAGATAAAGTCCATTACTGAACTAGCTTTATTTCTGTTCCATCCATGTATTACTTAACCTGATATAGTTGCCATTCTAGACCTACTTTAATGAAAAGTATTTACATTCCATTCTTATATTTTCTCTTTCATGGGAAATAAGTCATTACCCAATGTATTAGAGGTAGATGTAGGTCCAAACCATCTCATAAGGATATCATTCTTACATGTACCAAAAAAACATAAATTAGTCATCATAGCATAACCCATGAAATAAGATGGGTTCGTCAAACATCATTCCATAAAAAATAATATATATAAAAGAATATTTCATAATTAACAAAACAAAATCATAATATGAATAGTGATAATAACCAAATCCTATTTAAAAGAGTTATCATAGATGTAAAATAATTTTGAAAGAACACTTGAACATAATTCTTAAGGAAAATATCCTTTATTCTTCAAAACATTTTATTTTCTCAAAATTCTATCGAATTCTAAAAGAAACTAATATAATTAAAAAAATGAAATATTTTATAGAAAGCTTCATGTAAATAAGTCACAATGAATATGTAAAAAAATACCTTCATACCATATAAATTAAAAAAACACTATCCTCCTACTTTTTATGGAAAAAGTAAAAAATTACCTCGTATGCTAAACAAAAGAAAGATTCCTTCCACTCCTTCTAGTTAAAATCTAAATGGGTAAAAATGACATTAAATAAATATATAGAAATAGTAAACATTTTATGAATACATTTTCTGGAATCATTTACATGGATGATAAATATATCCTTAGTAAATATTTACGTAAAAACACCCTCGTATAAAAATGAGATTGTAAAATTATCACTTACCTTAGGTATGAAATCCTTTGTACATTTCTGAAAGTTATTTATAATGGTGAATGTTAGTTATTAAATTATATTACAACCATTTACATATATATGATATCATATATGGTCTTATTATATCATTTTTTAATAGTGTTTCAATATTTCCATTATTTCAGATGTTAACTGTTTCGTTTTTCAATTCATATTTTTCCATGTAAGTCATATTTTTTATTCTCATGATGTATTTTATTCATTTCCATATTGAAATTTAAATGTATGTAATTGGATGGAATATTAATTATAAAAAAATCCCCATTATATATTAAATATTTAAATCCATTATACCCACCATTATACCCATCCAAATAAAGTGTTGTGGAATAATAGATTACATAACAATATGGAGATTGTAAGTCATATTTATGCACACATAGTGATATTGTAGTTTGTAAGATCTGTAAAATAAGGTATATGGTTATATCATAACATTATTAACATCTCATCATGTATAATATTTGGTATTTATTACTTTATTATGGAAACATCGTATGAAGAGTATGTAGAGAAGAAAAGAATTTTCAATGAGGTTATAAAACAATTACCTCATTTTCGGGTATCCCTTTTTCGTATGCACGAAAAAAACTCCACAAGATGGATTTATCCCAAAAGTGTGGCCTCTAATATGAAGTGAGGGAATTTGGGAGGAGATTTAGGAATGATATGGCTGATTCGAAGGTATTTTGCGGTGTTATTAAAAGAGAAGAAGAGGTTCCCTTTTATAATATAATGGAGGGGCACCTTTGGAATGTCATGAAATATTAATTTATTATAAATTGATTTTCTATTTATAGTGGTACCAAACACATCTATTTGTAATATAATATTCTTATGAATTGAAATTCTCTCACCCAATAAAATTTAAACTTGTTTGGATTATATTTTAAACCTTATCATTTTGATTTATCCTCATTAAATCTATTTTATTTTATTTTTAGTAATAATAATCAAAATATTAAATGGTTATCAATATATAATTATGTGTTGTCAATTGTCCATAATAGGATATTTTATGATTTTTTTGACCATATAATTTTCACTTTGTAATTTTTAAATATTTTGTTAATTTTTAAATAATTTAATAATATTTTCTTTTTATAAAATATCAATAGTGTCAATTTCGACACTATTCAATTATTTGAATTTAAATAAAATCCACATAGAATATAAATTTGAACCTAAATATTTAATACACTCCTAACATTTCATAGTAACCTAGAAATATATTGGATAACATTAATTAGTTCATATGAGATTTATTTTAATATTTTCAAAACTATTTATTTTATATTTCTATAAATAAAATAAAATCTACATCACAATTATGTCATTATTAATGGTAATAATTTAATCTCTAAAAGTTAAAGATAAATTCAACTTATGTATATAATTTCATTATATTTTTAGAGAATATTTATGTTATAAGTTTTATACTGTTTGTTATTATATTTAAATTAATATACTTATAAGATATATAAGAGTGACATCTTTCCAAATTCATTTGTTGTAATTATAATTATATAAATTTCAAAGAACAAGTCAATTAAATGAATCCACAATGAACCATAGGTTATATTGTATTACTTTAATTCATCCAACATGATTTTGAAGGCCTTCGAGTGATTTTATTATCTTTACCATATTGTAAGATACCCTAATTTACCTGATTTACCATTAACTATTGTAAATAAAAATAATCATAGTTACTATTAATAACATATTAACATAATTTTTTTGCATTGATTTCAAATATGGAATAAAATTTTTTAATAAATCAAAACACATAATTTGAAAAATCAATATGAAATTAATTCTCGTTCTCAAAAACCTAAAAACGGGTATTTAAGAAGTGAAAACTTATTAAAATTTTATTATGCAATTATGTCCAATTTAAATTTTAAAATAATTTAAATGAAAATAATTTAATTAAAATATATAACATAATCTAAATGAACATTAAAAAAACTAAAAATATAAACTCTCTATATAAATAAATTAGTGAAAAAGACAGTTTTGAATTAAAATGCATTATTTTTCACTATTCATTAAAATATGATTTTAAACGGTAAAATACCAAAAATTCAACCAATATAAATTTTAATGTCCCAAATTCAAATATTTATATTATTTTTTAAAATATAATGTATTATAGAGTCAAAAATTAGATTTAAAATGGGTGTGAAGTCAAATGGTGGAAAAACTATATTTTACTTAAAAATAATTCTTTTATCTGGAATGTTGAATTTGTTCTCATATCATGTCTAGAAAATACATAAGATGAATTTTAATATTATATAAAATTAAATATTTTAGTAATAATATTCATAATGGGTAGTTTATATACCATTAAATAATAATATTTAAATAATACAATGTTGTTTAGTAAAACATGGTTTGCGTACAATGCAAGTTATCGAGGAAGGTCACTCTTACGTGTAATGCAAGCCAAGTCAATATTTCATGTAGTGAAATCTTCCATTATTGTTTCATATAACATAATCCAAACCTCAATATTTTATACATTGACAAAAATATATAATCAGTGTTGCGTGAAATGAATATTATTCAATGAACTTAAAATTTGGTGTTACACAAGACAAGAATAGTGTTGTGTATGTTGTAAGATAAAATGTTGTTACTTATAGTGAAAGCTAATATTGGTGTAGAATAAAACACAATAAATTAAGGAAATTAAATGAATATATCTCTTAAAATCTCGAGGTGTTACATACTACCCCCCTTAAAATTAATTTCAACCTAACAATTTATTGGCGTTATAAATGGTTTACGACTTGAAAGTTTCTTTTATGGAAATACACATCATAAAAAGGAATACTAAAACATAATTTTAAGAAGGGAAGTTAGAAACAAATAATTTACCCAAAGAAACACATCATGGGGTTTCCACATAGGAGAACATAGGTAGGAAGTGAAAACATGGATATAGAAGAGAAATCTAACAATCAAGTTCTGATGGGTAGTGATAGAGAATAAGGGTTTGAGAAAGTTAACAACCAGAAATACATAAATATGTGATGATTTAATGTACCATATGGTTTATGATTTTAGAATGTAGTAAGATATAATTTTTGGTTTTTATTATCCTTTCCCTAATTTTTGAGGATTTTTCATGAGATTAAATACTTACTTGATTTCAGTATAATCGAATTGTTGGTCTTTCCCTGAACAATTTCCAAATAATTTCTTATTTAAAGAAATTAAGTTGAATTTAACATTATTTATGTGTTTATAGAACTTGTGATAGAATGATATGGCATTCCATTTGTCTCAATAAACATGTTATCATAGGTAATTAAATAATCATAAGTCCACTTATAACATTAAAATACATCTAATAACTAAAAATATAAAACTTTAGAAAGATGTGTACTAAATTAGTAAAACAATTATCTCGAATATCTCATAATTCATTTCTTTATTGACCCATTACAAACATGTGAATACCTGAACCAGGTATTATATTGAAACGTGGTAACAATATTAATTACCATAGGACCATAGTCAAAACATGAATTCTATTAGAATTAACATTATACACTCACCAAAAATTCAAAAAATTCAATATATTCAATCCATGATTTCACATTGACCTTATATATGTAATAAGGTAATTAATACTATCAAACTTCTCATTATCTACTTATCCCCTCATAATGATCATATCGTGTTCTTTTTGAAAATATTTCAATCATTTTTTTCGTTACTAATACCATATACATATCGAAAACTAAAATGGACCAATACATTGATATTAAAATATTACATAATACCATAAAAATGATTCTAAAACACTAATTTGGAATACCATTACAAAAACACTTAATCATTACACTAATTGATTTTCAAACACAACATCACTAATAGCAATTTCATGTTATTTTCCATTTTATTTTGCCTTAAGAGGTTGCTAACATCGATCATAATAATTATCCCTTGAATTTGAATTTTTGTTATCATAATTCCCATTTTCCTTTCACATGTAGCATTGAAGAGTGGGTGGTGTGTTATCAATATTTTTTTCTCTATTCACATCATTAGAAAAATTTTCCCATTACTTCCAAACTCTACTACTCATTAACCATCTTTTACACACAAGAAACATTTTATTTTATCTTTAATATAATATCCACCATGCTTCATTCCACAATATGATCATAAAGATACATTCATCTTCTTTTCACCATAGTTTTTAGATTTTTTTTGAACTCCATATTTCATGTCTTGTAAAAAACACTAGATAGTAATATAACACCAATTTATAATTCTACCATGATAGAGCAACATGTAATATCATCATATATACTAATGTATCTTATAACTAATTCCCTTTGAATGGTTGTTTTATTCCATTGAAGAGTTGATAAACATTACTTTAAGGTTGGATGATAAATCTAGATGAAAACCATGCATATATTATAAAATTCACCTCATATTTTCCAACAGATTCATCATCATTTTTCTTATGCTAGAAAAATCCTTTTCTATATTTGTTCTATGAATTATAGGGAAGTACTTATAATAAAATAAGTTATTGAACTCATCCCATTCCAGGGATCAAAATTAATATTTCATCCTTGTATTCTTAATAAGAGTCTACAGATAGCCTGTTTCACCTTTTAAATGATAAACAGAAAAAATAACTCTTTCATGTTCTGAACAAAAAAGGATATAAAATATCTTTTCAATGGTACTGATCCATTTTATTGAAGCAAGCGGAACAGAAGTCCCACTGAAAGAAGTTGGATGTTGCCTCATGAAGATCTCAACAGAATGTAGTTTCCTTCCCTGCTCCTTTAGAATAATATAATGATTAATATAATTTGTAAGTAGAGAAATAATTTTTTTCTTTCGATCCCCCATAAAATTTGGTAGTTCAAGAGGACAATCATTGCATTTCCCAGTGAATTGTACATCAAAACGGTTCCTTTGGGTTCCAACCATCATATAAAACCCAAAAAGAATAGTGTCAGAGGAAAAACTCATACTAGGAAAACAAAATAATCAAGGGGGAGTACATTAAATATCTAATATATTAGATTTAATCATTTGTTATTAATGTTCACTACCATAAATCTATGATTGTAGCCTATAGTTAGACTCAACCTTGTGGATATCCATAAACATACCATAGAAAAATATCTAGGGATCTCACTAATGTTTTCGCATCCTTGTTTCCAATGTTTGACTAAGTATTCATTCTGATACAAACTCTAATGACCCATGATTGATATAAATTGGAATTACATTTCTTTTTTCAGAATAAATAGAACATGAAAAAAAATGACATCCAAGACCGTATTAGTCTAGTTCCTTGTAAATCATGGAATTTAATCTTCTAACATGGTGAAAGATATTCAATATATCCTATAAAAGATCTTCCACTTTTATTTTCCTACCTAAAACATTTCTTTAAATAATATGGAAAATAAAACATAAAAGGGGTGAGAAAAAATTCTCAATAAGAGTAAACACAGAGAACATAAAACAATCCATAAAAACAAGAATGTAAAAACATGAACATAATTATTATATATCAAAATCTTGAGTCATGAAATAAATCTTGGTTTTTGTAAATCATATATAACAAAATTAAATTAACATTGATAAAATAACACTGGAATAAAACATGAGATTGTGGAAAATAAATAAGAACATAATATGATTTCTACAGTAGCCAAGTCGTTTCTTCCAAGACCATCATAGTGGACAGAGTCCTTTACTGTACCAGGTTTACATACTATTCCAGCCATGTATTACTGAAATTGATTTATTGAAAATTCAATCCCTCTATTATTGAAATGGATTTACCTTCCATTCCATTCATGTATATCTTAGGATATATAAATTTTTACACAATGTATTTTATGGAGGTATTTGTCCCACCCATCTCATAATGAAATCATTATTACATGTTCCAAAACAACATAAATAATTCATCATAGCATCACCCAAGAAATTTAATGGGTTTATTAAAAATCATTCCCTCAAAATATAATATATATAATATATAATTACATAATTAACACAATGAAATCATTATAATAATAGGAATAGAAACCTAACCCTATATAATAGCTTCATCCTAGATGTAAAATAATTATGATAAAACAGTTGAACATAATTTTTAAAGAAAATATCATTTCATCTTCAAAAGGATTTATTTTATCAAAACACCATGAAATTTTTAAGAAAGGAATATAAATAATAGTAAACATGAAATATTCTATTGGAAGCTTCATGGAAATAAGGAAAAATTAAATAGTTGAAAAAATACATTCATGCCGTAAATCTTAAAAAACAATATTCTTGTTATTTTGTAGGAAATGTCAAAAAGTTCCTCATATGTTAAACGAATAAAATATTTTTTTTCTTACCATGTAGTAAAGGTAAAAATTTTGTAAAAAATGGCTTTAAAAATACATATATGAATAGTAAACATTTTATGAATTTTTTAGAAACCATGGACATGGATAATAAATATATCCCCAATAAAAACATAAATATAAACAATCTTGGATAAAAATGATATTGAAAATTTATCCCTTACCTTAGAAATGAAATCCTTCGTACATATCCAAAACTCCAATATAATGTATAATGTATGTGATTAAATTATACTATAAACATGTTCATATTTATTACAACATATATGATTCTATTATATCATTATTATAATAGTGTTTCAATATTTCTAATATTTTGGGTGCTAACTACTTCATTTTCTAATTTCAATTTTTCCATGTATGTCAGTTCTTTGAATATTAGGATATGTTTTATTCATTGAAATAGTTAAATTATGTTCATTATTGTTATTATTACTCATTATTGATATTTTTTGATCATTTTTTAAATATTAATGTGGAGAATTAATCTCACCGCATTGTGGAGATGGTAGGTCGTACGCTGTAAATCATTTTTTTATTATCAAAAGTCGGTTTAAGGGAACCGGTGCCCAAACAAACAACTACAATCCCAAAAAAGGAAAACACAAACTCGGCCACCCAGCTGACACATAATTACACATCATAAAAACCATAATCATCTCCACATCCCCTGTCAGATTCTTCTTCAGCAGTAGCCGTATCTGATTCCCATTCTAGAGACCTATAGTAGATTGCACTTTGGACTCGACACTTGAGTTGTTCCGGTGCTGATTGGTATGGATAAGTCTCCTTGATCAAGATGCCCTTCCTAACAGCCACAGTCACCTGGCTATTCCCCTTAGAGGCAGACCTAGTCCGCATCGGTCATGGGAGACAAGAATAATCTCCCCTTTGCCGTCTTCTTGGTATAGCTGAAAAATTCCCTTCAACTAAATCCCGAGGATGCTTCCCACCTTGAACAACTTAAATGAAAGAGAGACCCACTGGACAACTCACGTTTTATTTACCTTCTCCAAAGGTCCCCTTACCATTACCGATTTGATCCCCTAAACCCAAGATAGGGCTCCCAACATTTTCCTCCCTCCATTGATCTAGAGTATTAAGCTCTTTCAAAAGAAGATATTCCCTTTCTGTAGACAGATGTTTCACAGCCACTGCATCAGCCTCTTTCTCACCACTACCACTTTGAGAATCTAGATTCTTATCTGTTGCAACGCTATTTACACTCTTGACCATTGTGTGATTTTCGTCCACTAACAAACCAACGACAGCATGCCCCCTGCCTCCAGCTAGAGTTATCTCCACTAATTTACTTTCTGGAGCCCCTCACCTGTAGTAACTCTACAAACTTCATCGACCTGGAAAACTGGAAGACCAATGACACATTTAGTTTCATCATCTAAGCCTTCCATCAGCTGTATCGCTGGAGTCTCATCACCATCAATCCCTCCAGTAGAGCCAGACTCCTCCAGAATCTCGGCCATCAAGCCCTCCACCAAACCTTCAAACCTGATACTCAAAGACAGAAAAGGTTGGGCCAGAGGATCTAGACCTCTAGATTCCTTAGCACCAACCGAGTAACTGCATCTGTATAAAACAAAAACCTCCCATCCTGATCATTCTCTGCACTCACTCTGTCCATAGTGGAAATCCCAGCCTACTATCTTGATTTTTTCATGCTTCCAGTATCCTCCAAGGTATGTCTCCTACCCCCCGAAGCTCTATGATCGTGCCCGCTATTCACAAATGGATTACAAGATCCAGCATGCTTATTATTTAAAAAAGATATAGACCCACCCTCACACCTTCCTCTGTCATCAGTTCTAACTGATCTTAGCATAGGACCCATCTCAACCTCTAATCGAGTGTCTTCAGTTGTGTCCACTAGACATGATTTGCCCTTATGACGATTCTCCTTCAACCGTGGATGTTGACCCCTTCGGCATAAAATAGCTGAATGCCCTTGCCTCCTGCAAGAACCACAAAAATGCATCCAATCTTCATAAAATACCCATTGTTTACAATTATACTCTTCATCTATAATAATACAAACAAAGTCCAATGGTTTGCGAGACGTGTCAATTTTGACACACACTCAGGGGTTCACTGGATGGGAAACCATCTCGGTGCGGCTTTCAGAGCATAAATAAGGACCTACCATATTGCCCAATAATCGAATAATTGGCGGTTTTTGAAGTGGTAATGAAATATTGGGAAATCATACCCAGACCACGATAGAAGATGAGTCATAGTTTAAATGAATATTGAATGTCCATCGAATGAGCAGAAATCAGTTACCCTTAATGGAGCGAGGGGCCCTCGACCACACTTTAATCAGATCAACCTCCGTCTCAAAGAAAATCATAATTTGCCTACTATCGAGCAAGACAACAATTGCGCGTTCTTGGAGATCCCACGATCCGAAAACAAAATGGTCGATGTCGTCTATGGAAGGCCTCTTGTTCTTGAACCGAGCCACAAGAGTGAGATTCAACAAGCTTGAAGACTTCGTAAACACATAAGTTGAATGTCGAAGGTTCGACACCTCGTATCAGATCTGGGACCTTAGGGTTTACCGTGTTACATTCATTATTTAAATACACTATACCCATCATTATACACATCCAAATAATGTATTGTTGAATAATAGATTACACCACATCAAGGAAACAGTAAGCAGTACGTACACACGTATAATGATATTGTCAGTAATAGGATAGATAAAAGATGGAATAAGTTTTATCAATAACTATAGAAACATATCATAATGTACAATATACTATATTTATATCTTTATTACGGAAAAATAATATGAAGTGGAAGTAGATGAATAAAATAATTTTGAACGAGGTGAGAAAACAATTACCTCTTTTTCATGTATATACTTTTTGATATGAACAAAATGACTCTTTAATATGACATTGTACCAAATTGGTGGCCTTTATGAAGAAGTATGTGAAGTTAGGATGATATTTGGGCAGGGTTTTGCTGAGCCAATGGGTGTTGGATGTGTGATTAAAAGAGAAGGAGAGGTGCCCTTTTATAAGTGAGGGGAGGGGCACCTATGGAATGTTAGGAAAATTTAATTTATTATAAATTTATTTTTAGTTTATAATGGTACCAAGATAATTTATTTATATGATAACATGGGTGTGAATCTAAATAATCTCAAATAATAAAATTTATACATGTTATGGTTATACTGTAATCCTTTTAAATTTTATTTAACCTTATATAATCTATATATATTTTTGTTGTAATAATATTATAAATATTAAACGGTTAAAAATATTTACTTATGGGTTGTAAATTTTCAATAATTGATAAATTTTTACTTTTTATGCAATATAAGTTTACTTTTTTAATTTTTTAAATATTTGTTTTATTTTTAATTTATTTAATAATATATCATTTTTAAAAAATATCCACATTCTAAATTTCGACACTATTCATTTATTCGACTTTAAATAAAATAAATACAAAAGATAAATTCCAAAAAAAATATTTAATACACTTCAAGAATGTCATAGTACACAATAAAATTCACGGGACACATTAATCAGTTCATATAATATTTATTTTAATACTTTTAAAACCATTTATTTAATATTTCTATCAAAAATATAAAATTTTGTTTTGTTATTGTGTCATCATTAATGGTAATTATTTAATCTTTTAAAATATAAATAAATTCAAATGATGTAGATAATTTCATTAGATTCCTAGATTCTATTTATGTTTTATGTTTAATCATTTTTATTAATATATTAAAATTATTATACTTATAGGATATATAAGAGTGACTTGTTGTCACCTTCTATTGTTTTATTATAATAACATCACTTTCATGGAAAAAATTAAATTAATTGAATCAATTCCACTCCATAGGCGATATTTTACAAATTTAATACATCCAATATTATTTTTTAGGTGTTAGGGAAATTGTTTTATCTTTATAATATTGTTAGTTACCCTAATTTACTAGATTTACCTTTAATTGTGCTAAAAGAAAATTATAGTAGTTACTTTTCATAAATATATAATATAAAAAAAACCTATTAAAATAATTTGAACCCAATAATTCCAAATATTTAATCCATTATTTCATTATTAAAAAAACATAATTGTTACAAATTATTATAAAATCCATTCCCATTTTCAAAATCCCAATAATTGGTTTTTAAGAAGTAAAAATGTATCAAAATATTGACATGTGTTTATGTCCAATTTAAATGTCAAATTAATGAAATTACTAGAATTTGATTAATTGAAAAAAAATATTCCAATTACACTTTAAAACCAACTAAAATTATAATCTTAATATATAAATAAATTATATGAAAAGGAAGTCTTGATTTAAAATATAATTTTCTTCACTATTCATTAAAATATGAATTTTATCATAAAAATAATAAAAATTCAAAGATGGTAAATTTTGATGTCCCTATTCCAAATAATATGTTTAATTTGTAAAATATAATATATAAAATTGTTAAAATATAGATTTAAAATGGTTGAAACATCAAAAGGTGGAAAAACTACATTTTTTTAAACTGCTTTTATTATCCAGAAAATTAAATTTTATATTATATCATGACTTGAAAATACAAAAAAGTAATTTTAATATTATTTATAATTTAAAATGTTGTTTATAATATTAATAACATATAAATTATGTCCTATTAAATAATAATATTTTAATAATATATCATTGTTTATTAGAAATCAATATTTAGTACAATGAAAGCTATCAAGGAAGGTCAATATTGGGTATAGCTCAAGCCAAGTTAATGTTGCGTGTAGTGAAATATTCCATTGGTGTTTCATATTACATAATCTAAAAATTGTTCTCCTATTCATTGAACAAATTATATACTCAGTTTTGCGTGAAGTGAATTCTATCAATATAACTTGAAAGTGTGTTTAACTCAAGGGAAGAATTGTGTTGTGTATACTTAAAGCTAATGTGGTGTTGTATATAGTGAAATATAAAAATGTTGTATTATACAGCACAAGAAAAAAATGAAATAAAATAAATTTTTCTCAAAAATTCATGGGTTGTTACATTCCACACCCCATCAAATGAATTTTATCATCAAAATTTGTTGGGGGTTATAAATCCTTCACTACAGGAAAGTTTCATTCATGGAAAACCACATTGTAAAAAGTAATAATAAAACATAATTTTAAAAATGAATGTTACAAAAAATATGGTTACCCAATGTAACCCAACAATGTGATTCAACATAAGATAAGATTGTTGGGAATTGAAAGAATGTATATGAAAGAGAAATATAACCATCATGTTCTAATGGATAGTGATAGAGAATAAGGTTCAAAGAATGTCTACTTCTATAAATCCATAAATTTGTGGTTATTTAATAGACAAACTAATTAATTGGATAAGAATTTAGTGAGAAATCATTTTTTTCATGATATTTCCCTTAATGTTGATAAATTTTTCATGAGAAAAAAATGCATACTTGATTTCATTACAATTGCCCCATTGGTTATTCCTTGAACAATTACCTCTTAATTTCTTATTCAAATAAATTAAGTTGAATTGTTCATTCTTGAAGTGTTAATAGATCATTTGATATAATTATAGTTCATTCCAAATGTCTCAACAAAAAAACTTCACAGGTAATCAAATTTTCATAAATCCATATATATAATTAAAAACATTCAAATTATTAAATATATAAAAATTTAAATAGTGGTGAACTAAATCGACATAACATATATCTCTCTTATATCATAAGGTATTTCTTTATTTTCTCATTTCAAAAATTTGAATATCTTAATCATGTATTCTCTTGAAACAAGGTAATAACACGAAATACCGTAGGACCTTAGTGAAAACAAGCATTCTATAAAAAATTAACTAATTCCACAGACTACAAACATATAATATAAATTTATATACTCAATCCATGATATCACATTGTCCTTATTTAAATCATAAGGTTATTTAGAATATCAAATATCTCATTATCTCTTTATCCCTTCATTATGCGCATATCACATTCTGTCCGAAAATATTTCAATCACTTTTTCTTGGTTACCTATATAATATAGTTATGGAAAACAAAAATGGACTAATAAATAGATATTCAAATATTACATAATACCATAATTGTGATTCTACAACACTATTTTGGAATCCCAGTAGATAAAAAGTTAATCATTCCAAAACATTATGGTTATAATCATCGTCGCCAATAGTGATTGCTTTGATTTTACTTTTCCTTTTTCATTAGATGGTTTCTGAGGTTGATCATCATCATTAAAAATTCAATTTGGACACAGATTAACATAACACCCCATTTCCATTAACTTTTAGAGTTATAGTGTGGGTGGTGTGTTCTCTTTATTATTTTATCTATTCACATCATTAGTAACATTTTTCTCATTAATTTGGCAATCCACTACTCAATGATCATCTTTTCCACATGTGAATAATTTTCTGGTCCCTTTAATAGAATATCCACCATGCTTATTTCCACACATTGAGAATAATGAAACAATCATATTATTTTCACCATTTTTTTGATATTTTCCCTTGAACTCTATATTTCATTTATTGACAAAACCATGAGATGGATATGTAACAATAATTTATAGTTCTACATTTATAGCGCAATACATAGTATCTTCATATCTACAAAAGTATATTATAGCTAATTCCCTTCGAATATTTGGTTTTAAGCCACTGATGAATTGATCTAATTTACATTTATGTTGTATGATAAATCCCGAAGCATACGTTGAAGTCTTGTAAAATTTTCCTCGTATGTAACAACAGATTCATCATCATTTTTCTTGTTCTCATGGATCTACTTTTCCATATTTGTTCGAAGAATATGAGAGAATTACTTATTGAAAAATAATTTCTTGAACTCATCCCATTCCATTGATTCAATTTCATCTTGCTTTCTTGTATTATTAATTAGAGTCCACCACTGGTATGATTCACCTTCAAAATGACAAACATCAAAAAAGAATTTTTCATGTTCCAAAAATAGAAAGGTTGATAATGTCTTCTCAATGGTAATGACCCACTATTAAAAAAAAAGTGGAACAGAAGAGCCAGTGAAAAAAGGTGGACACTACCTCATGAAGGACCTTATAGAATTTTGTTCCCTTCTCTTCTCATTTGGATTTCTATAGTGATTCATATCCTGTGTAAGTATAGAAATAATATTTTTCATTCCATATCCAATAACATTTGTTTTTTTAGTTAGAAGATCATTGCATTTCCCTGTGCATCGATCATTAAAATGCTTCTATTGGGTTCCATACATCTTCTTGAACCCAAAAATAATAGTGTGTGAGGACAATATCAAAATAGGAATACAACATAATCAATCCATAACACTTTCAATCACTAATAGCTTTGTTTTAATCCCAGGTTATCCAATATTCTTACCATAATTCTAGGATTGTATCCAATAGTTAGACTTAACATTAGGGATATCCCTAGAAATACTTTAGAAATATCTCTAGGTATCTCAAAAATGTTTTTGAATCCATTTTTCCAATGTTTGAATAAAACAATTCTCTAATACCAACTCTAATGACCCATGTTTGATGTAGGTGGACATTACATTTCTTTTTGTGGAATAAATAATACATGAAACAACTGATACCCAAGACCAGATTTGTTTAGTTCCTTTGGAAACTTGGAACATAATCTCCTAACTTGGTGAAAGATCTTCAATATCCCGAATAAAGATCAGCCCCCTTTATTTTCAGACCTGAAATCCTTATTTATATCCTCAAGAAAAGAAAACATAAAAAGAGTGAGCTCAAATTCTCAGAAATGGTAAACATGGAAAACATAAAACAAATTATATACCTATTAATGTAAGAACATGAATATAAAGTTTAAATCTCTAAATCTTGAGTCATGAAATAAATCATGGTAGTACATAACACATAGATCATAAAGAAACATTAACTATGATATAATACCCTTGGAATAAAACATTGAATTGTGGAAAATAAATAAAAACATAATATTATTTCTATAGTAGCAAAATCACTTCTTCAAAAACCATCATTGTAGACAAATTCCATTATTGTACCAATTTTACATGTCATTCCAACTATGTATTAATAAACCAAATATACTTACCTTTCCAAACATGTATTATTAAAACGAATTAACTTGTCATTCCAGTCATATGTATATCATGAGATATAAATCATTACCCAATTAATTGGAGGTAGATATAGGTCCCCCACATCTCATAAATAAATCATTGAAACATGTTCCACAAAAAAATAAATCATTCATTATAACATAACCCAAGAAATTAAATGGATTTTTTAAACATAATTCAATTAAAAAATCCATTTAAAACATCATTATATAATTTACATATTCAAATCATTATAATAATAGGGTTTGAAACCTAACCCTATTTAAGAGAATAATCTTAGATGGAACATAATTTTGATAGAACACTTGAACTTAATTATTAATGAAAATAACTTTTTTCATAAAAATGTTTTCATTTCTCAAAATGAAATGAAATTTTAAAAGAAAAGAATATAATTGAAAATAAACATGAAATAGTGTATAGGAAGCTTCATGGAAATAAGGCACAATGAAACTATAAAATATCCACTCATGCCGTATAAGGTCAAAAATTACATTCTCCACATACTTTTTCTGGAATGTCAAAAAGTACCTTGTATGGTAAAAAAAGAAAGATTCCTTCCATACCATATAGTAAAAGGAATAAATGAGTATAAATGACTTTAAACATACATATAAAATAGTAAAAATTTCATGAATGAATTTTTAGAAAACATGTATTGGGAGGATAAATATATTCTCAGTAAATACTTAAGTATAAATAATCTGAGATAAAAATGAGATTGAAATTTTTTCACTTACATTAGTTCTGATATTTTTCATACGTATACAAAAAAACTTGTATAATGGTTAATGTATGTTATTAATTTATATAATAACCATATTAATAATAATTATATAAAATATGTTCCTATTATATAATTTTGTTAATTGTGTTTCAATATTTCACTTATTTTAGGTGTTAACAGCTTCATTTTCCCATTCTTATTTTGACATGTACGTGATTTTTTTTAATATTAAAATGTATATTATTTTTTTCTATAATGAAATTAAGTTCATAAATATTTTTTTTTATCATCATATAAATTTTATAATTATTCATTAATTTTTAATGTGTAGAATGAATCTCTCCGCGATGTGGAGGTGGTTGGTCGTACGTATACATGAACGAAGATATCATTCTATTAGAATTTTGAATGTTTTTGAATTAGATGGTATATTAATTATAAATAATAATAATCATGATGTATTCAATATTTTAATCTATTATACCCATCATTATAACCTTCTAAATAATGTATTATTGAATAACAGTTTTCACCATAGTGTAGAGACGGTACGATGTACGTACACACACATGGTTATATTTTATTATTAAGATTGATAAAATGTGTTAAAGGGTTGTAATATAATTATTTTAAAAAATAATAATGTATAATATAGTCTACTAATTAATTTATTATGGAAACAATATATGAAGAGGAAGTATAATAAGAAAATAATTTGGAAAGAGGTGAGAAAAACAGAAACTCTTTTTCTTGTATCCTCTTTTGTTATGCACAAAAGGAATCTTTAAGATGGATTTATTCAAAAATATTATCTTGTAAGATGAATTGAGGTACGATGGGAGATTATTTTGGTAGGTTTTGGCTGAGGAAAATCACATTGGAGGTGTGATTAAAATAGAAAGTGATGTGCCCTTTTATAAGAGAGTGGAGGGGTACCTTTGGAAAGTCATGAAATATTAATTTATTATAAACTAAACTTCGGTTTATAATGGTCCCCATATCATTTATTTATAATATAAGACAATAATGAGTCTAAATACTCTTAAAAAATTAAATTTAAACAATTATTATTATTTTTTAATAATTATTATTTTGATTTATCTATATTTAGTCTGTTTAATTTTATTTGTATTAATAACATTATAAATATTAAATGGTTATATATATTTATTTATGTGTTTTTAATTGATCATAATTAAATATTTTATGAATTTTTATACAATATAATTTTCAATATGTAATTTTTATATATTAAAAATGAGTTTTAAATAATTTAATAATATATTATCTTTAAAAAATCAGAATAGTGTCAATTTTGAAACTATTAATATATTTGAGTTTAAATAAAATACATACAAACTATAAATTCAAAAAATATTATTAAACTCCTAAGAGGTCATATTACCCTATAAAATTCTTTGATCACATTAATTAGATTAGATTATATTTATTTTAATATTTTTAAACCCATTTATTTGATATTTCAATCAATAAAATAAATTCTACATCACTATTGTGTCACCGTTAATGGAAATTATTTATATCTATAAATTATAGATCAATTTACATGATGTAGGTAATTTCATTATTTTTCTAGGGACTATTTATTTTCTATTTTTTATCATGTCTATTACTATATTAAAATTATAATACTTATAATATATATCAGAGTTACATGTTCTCAACTTCTTTTGTTTTAATTTTAATTACACCACTATTGTTGAAAATATCAAATTAAAAGAATCAATTCAGACCCATAGGTAATATTGGTCTAATTTAATTCATCCAATAATATTTTGTTAGGTTTTAGGGTAATTTTAATATCTTTATCTTATGATTAGTTAACTTAATTTACCTGATTTACCATTAACTATAGTAAAATAAAATTTTTGTAGTTACTATTCATAATATCCAAAATAATAAAACTAACCTATTAAAATAATTTGGACACACATATTTCATATATATAATCCATTTTTAACAATATAAAATAAAAATTTAAATGAAATAAATTTTAAATTTTTTCTTAATGTAAAAAACCAAAAAGCGGGGTTTTAAGATGTAAAAACTTATCAAATGATTATCATGTATTTATGTCCAATTTAAATGTGAGATTTCTTCCAATGAGTAGAATTAGATTAAATAATAATATCACAATCCAATTACAATTTAAAAACAATTAGAAAGATAATTTTACAATATAAATAAATTAGACGAAAATGTAGTTTTCAATTTAAATGTGTTATTTTTCAATATAATATAAATAATGTATTTTATCATAAAAATACAAACAATTAAACAAAAGTAAATTTTTATGGCCCAATTCCATAGAAGTAGATTTATTTTGTAAAACAGAATATATAAAATTGTTAAAAACAAGATTTAAAATGGGATCTCCATCAAAAGGTGGAAAAACAGATTTTGTTTTTGAAAAATACTTATTTTATCCGAAAAATTAAATTTCTTCTTATATCAAGTCTAGAAAATAAATAATATTTATTTTAATGTTATATAGAATTGAAAATGTGGTTAACACTATTAATAGGAGATAATTAATATAGCATTAAATAATAATATTTTAATAATATATCATTTTTAGTGATACTTGGATTACATACAATGCAAGCTATCGAGGTAGGTCGGTCTTGAATGTAACACAAGACAAGTAATTGTTGAGTATAGTGAAATATTCCTTAGGTGTTTCGTATAACATAATCCAAACGTAGTTCATTTATACTCGGAAAAAAATTTATACTCAGTGTTGCGTGAAATTAATTCTATCAAAAGAACTTGATATTGTGTGTAACACAATCCAATAATAGTGTTTCATGTACTAAAAGCTAATATGGTGTTGCGTTTATTGCAAGATAATCTTGGTGTGGAATGAAACACATAAAATCAAAGAAATTAAAAAAAACATATCTCATAAAATCATAGGGTGTTATAGATATAATTGCAGATTTATCATTTTTTAAATATATGCTCAGATATACAATTTGGGCGCACAGTCTGCCAGACCATATACCCACATTGTGGATCCTTTTTCTTATGGGAAATTTTGCTAAATGGTTTTCCAAGAAGGGGAACATGAATGTGTGATTTTCCATGCATCTCATTCTGAGCCGCTTTCTTAAGATCACTGTTATCCAACACACTAACACAATAGACCATGATACATGTACAATTCCATTGTCCAAGGTGTATGATTTTTATTTGGATTTTCTAAAATTCTCACTAGTCATACAGAAATCATGATCCAACTTATTTGTAACATCCCAAGTAAATAAAGAATAAATCATTTTCATATTTATTAGTATTATCAAATTAAATATTAATTTTACTTTAATGGGGTTGCTATGTTCGATAGCGTATCTGAAACACAACAATGAGTTTTTTTTGAAATCTTACTTTGCACACTAGTAATTTAATAATATTATTTTAAATGGTAGTTAACACGTAGTCTTTGTATTGGTGGGAATGAATAGAAATAACTATAATATGATTATATATATTTCTTAAATGTTTTTACATTTGTCTCATAAAAGATAAAGTCTTAAAATAATAAAAGAATTCAATTTTAGGCATAGATACTCAAATATTCACTAAATGTCAACTTATCGACTTTTCATGGAAAACCTTTATTAAATATAGTTTTGCTCACTCTTATACATTCTATTGGACCAAAAAAACTATTCTTTAGAATCAGGAAAATAAAATTTACTTTGTGTAAATTTTTGGTATTTTTCCGATAAAGTTCATTTATTAATGAATAGTGAAAATGTTGTATTTTAATTCAAAACCACTTTTTAATATAATTTATTTATATGATTAGATTTTTATTTGAGTTGTTTTTAAAGTAAAATTAGAATATTTTTTTAACATTTAATCCAATAGTGGTCGTTGGAATTAATTTCACATTGAAATTAGACTTAAACTAGTGTCAATCTTTTGATATATATTTTTTCATAAAAACACGATATTTGTCATGAAAGAGGGAATTAATTATTAAATTAATTAATGTTACTTATATGATTTGAATTTTTAAAAATAGACATCATTTTTTAATTTGGAATATCAAATAAATCATAGGGTGATGTTTAGGAATTTTTCTGAAAAACATCAAGTTTTGATGAATAGTTAAACCAGTAAGTGGAACTTAAAAAACTGATTTTTCATTTAAATGAAACTTTACCACTTGTGTGTTTTGAATTTTAAAAATCTGACATACATGGTTGTCATTAGGAAGTAAAATGTGTTAAATGGGATTAAAATAATTTTTTTTGTGAATAGTTACTGTTAAGTTTTTAATCGCGATTAGATGTAATTAGTGTATGTTAAGGTAAAAACAATGTTTTAATAATATCAAATGACCTTGACACATGTCCTACACTTATTGGATTTGTCATGGCCAACAAATAAAATCCATGGGTCAACTTTGGGACCCTATGGAGCCACTTTGGTAGGAAAATGACATTAATAACTTTTTATTTAAAGATAAAATAAAAATGTCACAAACATGAGTTGTTTTACTAAAACAATTTTTAAATGGGGTTATAGAAGTCATATATTTTACTATAAATATTCATTAGAAATATAAAAAGATTTATTACATCATGATATTTTATTTATAATTTTTATACATTAAATAAATTAAAATATTTATGACACCATGATGATGCAGCGATTACCTCATTAATTAATGATTTAAATAAAAGAAAAAGATAATGTAAAATCTAAGACGTACAGATGTAAAAAACCTATTATATGGGTGGATTTAGAAATCTTATCACCTTATCCTCTAAAGATATTATTTTGGGACCCTTGTATCCGAAAATCATTTTATAATAAAGAAAACTTTTATAACATTACAAGAGTGCCCCTCCTCTCCTCCAATAAAAGGCCCACACCTCTACCACCTTACCCACACCTCTAAAGCCTTTGGATCGGCCAAACCCTTGTCATTATGTCTCTCCAAATCCCTCTATTACTCTTAGAAGCCTCAAATGTATCATATGTCTTCCCAAGAAATCCATTTAACTCAAATCAAAGAGAGTTACCCGATTTTAAGGTAATGTCTTCACTTGTGTTCTTTTGTTTTATTTTTCTTCTCCAACCCTTTAAATTATTTTTATTCCTTTATTTTGTAACAAAAATAGTACATTAAATATACTAGTATTTTTTTTATGATAAGGATTCGAGATACACCTACACAAACCTACATCTAATGGTTAAAGAACATATTGTGTTTGTGGTTGGCGAATTTCTGCCTCACGAAATGATGATTGTTCAATCTTCATTTAATACCTTAAATGGTGGACATTAATATGTCAATATATTTATATATGATATATATTATGTTTATGTTTTCCTTATGCTTCTATATTTTTTATTTGTGGTATACCTTTATGGTTTCCATTATGGGTAAACACGATAATTTCATTTTAGAAAGTGCAGACTACCACCCCCTCAAAGTGATTTGATTCGTTAATTCCATATGTGGGACATATAAAGGATGGTGTTAATGTTATTATACATGATTATATACTTGAATTATAATATACCCTTATATCATTATGATTTCACTCCATTAAATATTAAATAGAAATGAAAGTAGCGTTCATGCATACGTACTGCTTACCGTCTCCATGAATGGTGCATTTCATTTCTTACCTCTAAATGTTATGTACTATTATAAATACATGTATATTCTGTAAATATATGATATATATGATATCCAAATCATGAATATAATTCTGGATATAATGAACCTTTGACAACATAATCAACATGTCATTGTAAGAAGTCCTTTATTGACTTATGAACCGGATATCGACAAAACGAACATTATTAACTTAAATTATTACATAATGTTTATAGCATGGAAATAAGTGATATAAAAGGAATAATGAAATTTAAAATGGTTCTTAAGCAAGTTGAAATTAAATCAAGTTTATTATTCAGGTCATTAAAGAACGATCGAGTCAAGTCGGACCTGAGGTAAGGGACTTTGTCTCAATCTCCTTTCATTGAGGAATATTTCATTTTATACACAACAATATTTTATACGGTGTATAAACCCCTTTTACTTTTACTTTTATACAAAAGGAATATTTATCTACGAATTGTTTTACTAAATGACAAAAATAAATTTTTCCTTTAACGTACGTGGTGACAATGACCTTTTCCGCACCGTGAGTATTATTTGGTCTTTGGCTTCCTCAATAATCCATAATGTTATTTAAATGAAGTAAATACCATATACTCTTTTATGTATTTTGTTATTAAAAATGGTTTTTATAATGTATTTCTTATTTCAATATATTTAATTGATATATTGTGATCCATGTGTGGAAATGTATTTGTTCCATTATATTTGTTTTATGTCTTATTATTTTATAATGGTACTTGGAAATTTAACAGGTGGTTATGTGATAAACAATATGATGGGTGGTGCCATGAATACCAGGATGGGTGGTTACGTTATAACCTACAATTCATTGGGTATGGAAGTTGGCCGTATGGCTATTCCATTAAGTGTAATGTGTGGAAGTCGACCGTATGATTATTCCATTTATGTATGTTTATGTCCCAAGTTACCTTTATATGTTATGTGTTCTTTATATGGGTTTTATGGTAGTCTTTTGGTAACAAAAGGGTACGTAATGATATTTTATTCAGTGAATAGTTTTTACTACTTCATAAAGGTGAAAGGTATTACTTTGATAATGTATACATGGTTTACTTGTGGTTTTGAAAAAACTAACAATTTTTATTTCTTTTGTATCCCCTACTGATCTTTTTATGCTCACCCCATGTTATTTGAAATGTTTTTTCACAGGACATAATGTGGACTAGCATGAAGGATGGTATCAAGGGAATGTCATACTATATAAAATGTACTACTAGAAATGTTTCTTTTTAAGAGTTGTTATTTTTATGGAAACACGGTAGAAGTGTCTACTTTGCAATCTTTTGAGATGTAATGGTCATGTCACTAGTAGAATACTAACCTATACCAACGGTTTGGAACCGTTGGTATAGGCCTCCAAACCGTTGCTATCGCCTATACCAACGGTTTGGAGAACCGTTGCGAAGTAAGCCGTCGGGATAGGTCTATACCAACGGTTTTCCCAAAACCGTTGGTATAGACCTATCCCAACGGTTTACAAAACCGTTGGTATAAGTAATATGAAAATCTATTCCAAAGGATATAAAACCGTTGGTAAATGTATTTAAAAAAAACATGTGCCGGGATTTGATCCCACGACCCCTTGTTTATAATCGAACGACTTAACCACTAAGCTAACATCACTTTTGTAAACATAATTTCATAAATATATATATGTATTATCATAATTATTTAAAATTTAGATTTATATAATGTTCTCGGGTAGTAGACCTGGAAGAAATGAAAGAATCTATCCCAACGGTTCTCAAAACCGTTGGGATAGACCTATCCCAACAGTTCTCAAAACTGTTGGGGTAGGTGGAAATTTCCAGGGTGTGAATGTTGGATTTGGGGTTGAGTTTTCCCAACGGTTCTCCCAAACCGTTGGGAAAGGGGGGGTATTTCCCAATGTCTTGGGAGAACCGTTGGGAAAGGGGCCTCAAAACCCCCCTTTCCCAACGGTTCTCCCAAACCGTTGGGAAAAGGGGGGTCTTTCCCAACGGTTTGGGAGAACCGTTGGGAAAGGGGCCTCAAAACCCCCCTTTCCCAATGGTTTGGGAGAACCGTTGGGATAGGGGACTCAAAACACCCCTTTCCCAACGGTTCTCCCAAACCGTTGGGAAAGAACCCCCCTTTCCCAACCCAACGGTTTGGGAGAACCGTTGGGAAAGGGTGTATATAAGTGTTGGGAAAGATCCGATTTCCAGTAGTGTGTACTAATTCACTAAAACTCTAAACCTGAAAAGAACCTCAATGTGAATTATTCATTTAATTCAATATTAAGTAAGGTTTAAGGAAAGGGTGTTATAGTTGGTATCAGAGGCAAAGGATGTAGGAATGTATTCGATCCATGGGAACTATCGCATGTGAGCATTGAAAGAAGCATGGATCTCCATACAAGGGCTTCATGAGAAAATGTATGCCACTGGGGATGGTGGTGTGTCCCGCCTAGGGGGTGTAGCCGCCCATGGAGTGCCCTGATAGGTATCAATTATAGTCCACTAAAGTAATTATAGACCGTTATATTTGGTATCAGAGGTCGGTTTAGACAACTTTAGGAGGTAGATAATTGTTAAATTATAAGTGAATTTATGGTATGACTGAAATGATACAACATTTAAATATTACCATGTTGCTTCACCTATGATATTTCTGTGTTCAGAATCATTTTCCTCAGAGGAAACAAGGCAGCTATGTTGGGACGACATCAGGAAGAAGACAACCTTCAAAATCAGAAACCTGAGATGGTCAGAATTGGAACTGAACAGTTTTTTGCAGTGATGACACAATTGACTCAGGCTATAAATGGTTGTGGAATCCATTCATGAGATCAGCCAGATCAACCATAGTGGGACATGTCAGTGGTGGAACATTTTATGAGGCAACATGCCCCATCATTCGGAGGATCATTTGAACCTATGCTAGCTGAATGGTGTATTAAAGCACCGGATACGATTTTTGAAGTCATGGGGTGTTTAGAACATCAAAAGGTTAGTCTTTTTGTTTACCATTTTGAAGGTGAAGCAGATCCGTGGTGGTCGATGATGAAAAAGATCAGGGATAGTAATGAGATTGATGATCTTCACTGGGAAGAATTCAAAGGTATGTTTCATGAGAAATATTTTAATGAGGTTGTTCGTCGTAGGATGGAAAAACAATTCCTAGAATTGAGGCATGAGGATGACTAAGTGGTTGCTTATGAAGCAAAGTTCACTCGACTGGCAAGGAATGCTCCAAACTTCATACGAGATCTTGATAGTAAAATCAACAATTTTTACTCAGGGTTAAATCCAAGGTATCGAAGGGATTTAGCTTATAGTGAGTTCAAATGTTATGAAAATATTGTTCGATGTGCGGAGAAGATGGAAATGGAGTTTGTTGATGATCAGGTGTTCTTTGACAAACAACATAATAAGAGGTCCAGTTGGCAGGAAAAAGGGAAGAATTCATCAAAGAAGAAAGGAGGTAAGAAAAACAAATATTCATCGTGTGAAAAGTGTGGTAAAATGCATCATCGATAATGTTTATCCAAGTCTGGAAAGTGCTTTCAGTGTGGTAAGTCTTGTCATATTTCTCGTAACTGTAAGGAAGATGATCATGCATGAAATTAAAAGTCAGCGGTAAGATGTTTTAAGTGTAATCAAATGGGACATTATGAAAATGAGTGTCTAACGAAGAACTCAACTGGGGGAAAGCATCTAGACTACAAGCACAAAGGGGTGGTGAAATCCTTTGTAACTACTTCAGTAGATGTTGGGCCATCAAATGAAGTAGTATAAGGTACACTGTTTGTTTTTTCGGATTATGACAATGTGTTTTTTGATTCAGGGTCTACGCATTCATTCATTTCTAAGAAGTTTTCTAGTAAATTGGAAATTCCATCTCAAGATATGAATCCTAAACTTATGGTAAAAACACCCGGAGGAAACGTTGAGACAAAAAGAAATTATAAGAACCTGCCTATCCTTGTGTGTGGAATGAATCTACCAGCAAACCTTATTGTTTTGCCTCTAGTAGAGTTTTATGTTATTTTGGGCATGGATTGGCTTTCTGTTTATCCTGATTTGATTGAATGCAGAGCTAAAATGGTTTCTTTTCTGAATTATTTTGAGTTTGTGTACAAGAAAGAACCCTTGATTTTGATAACATATCGGGATGTTGAGAAACTAGTAAAATATGGAAATGAATGTTAACTTGTACATATTGTTGAAAATAAAGGAACTGTTCATATTAATGATGTGCCAGTGGTAAATCCGGATATTGATGTTTTTTCTGATGAGTTTCCTGATATTATTCATGACTGGGAAGTTGAAATTACTGTTGACTTAGTTCCTGATTCTAAGACAATTTCAAAACCCACTTATTGAATGCCTCAAGTTGAACTTTTAAAGATAATTAAACAATTGCAAGAGTTATTAGATAAAGGTTTTATTCGACCTAACACATCATCATTTGGTGCTCCTGTCATGTTTGTTAAAAAAAAGATGGTTCAATGAGACTTTTCATTGATTATAGAGCCTTGAATAATATCACTGTCAAGAACAAGTATCCTTTTCCTCATATCGATGAATTGTTTGATCAGCTCCATGGAGCTCAATATTTTTCAATGATTGACATGAGGTTGGTGTCCCATTAGTTGAAAGTAAATTAATCGGACATTCTGAATACTGTATTTTGAACTAGATATGGACATTATGAATTTGTAGTTATGACTTTTGGGTTAACCAATTCACCTGCTGTAATCATGGAACTTATGAATAGAATTTTTCAAGAGTTCTTTGATAAATTTTTGGTTGTTTTCATTGATGATATTTTAGTGTTTTCTAAATGTAAAGAGGATCATGAAAGTCATTTAAGGGGTATCTTTCTAACCTTAAAAGAAAATAAATGTATGAAAAATTCAGCAAGTGTGAGTTTTGGTTGCAACAAATTTATTTCCTTGGTCACATTGTTTCAGAAAATGGCATAAGTGTTGATCCTGATAAAACAAAAGTTGTTGAAGAATGGAAAAGACCCAAAAATGTAACCGTGATCCGTAGTTTTCTTGGTTTGGCAGGTTACTAGAAAAGTTTTGTTGAAATTATTTCTCGGTTTTCTAGTCCAATGACTAAGCTAACTCGGAAGGGTGTTATGATTATCTGGACAAAAAATGTGATGATTGTTTTCAGGAGTTGAAATGAAGATTGGTGAATGCTCAAGTTTTGGCACTTCCTTTAAGGAATGGTGAGTTTGTTATCTACAATGATTCTTCATTTAAAGGACTTGGTTGCGTCCTAATGTAGAATGAACAGGTAATTGCTTATGCTTCACGTCAGTTGAAAACTCATGAGGTAAATTACCCCACACATTATTTGGAATTAGCTAATATTTTTTTCTCTAAAAATTTGGAGGCTCTTTTTGTATGGAGTAAAGTGTGAAATATATACTGGTCACAAAATATTAAAGTATATATTCACCCAGAAAGAGTTGAACATGAGACAAAGGAGATGGATGGAATTAATCAAGGATTATGATTATACAATTCATTACCATCTGGTAAAAGAAAATAAATTTGCTGATGCTTTGAGTAGAAAAAGTAATGCTTTATTAACAATGCTATGTTTGGAAAGAGATCCTTTGGCTTTTGATTTGATGAAATTTGACATGGAAGTTGATTGTGCAAGAAGTCCTTCTATTTTGTTTCAGGTATCGGAGAGATCTTTTCTATCAGATAGAATCAGGCAAATAGAGAAACACGAGAGTGAGTTGCAGAAAAAGGTAGAGCTAGTTCAGAAGGGTAAGTTTCCTGAGTTTAACATTGTTAACGATTGTGTAGTGAGGTTTGGGAAGAGATTATGTGAGCCTTTTGATTCACATTTTAAGGGTGAGTTGTAATGTGAGGCTCATAGTTCCATGTTTTCAGTTCATCCTGGTAGTACTAAGATGTCCATAGATCTGTGGGAGTATTACTGGTGGGATGGAATGAAAAGAGATATTGTTGATTTTACTGTGAAGTGTTTGACTTGTTAGCAGGTTACATCAGAGCGGCAGTTACCGAAAGGGATGCTTCAGTCATTACTGGTGCCAGAGTAGAAATGGGAAAATATATCCATGGACTTTGTTGTGGGATTCCCAAGGACATAACGAGGTAATAATGGAATCTGGGTTATTGTTGATCGATTGTCTAAATATGCTCATTTCCTTTCTATTCGAGATACTTTGTCTCTAGATCAACTTGCTCGACTGTATCTTAAAGTGATAGTCAGGTTTCGTGGAGTTCTCGTCTCCAATGTATCTGATCGTGATCTCCTGTTTACTTCTAAAATTTGGAAAGTCCTTCAAAAGTCGTTGGGTACTGAAATAAATTTTAGTACAGCTTTTCATCTGTAATTAGATGGGCAATCAGATCGAACAATTCAGACCTTAGAGGATATGCTACATGCTTTCTCTATGGATTATCAAGGAAGTTGGTAACAACATCTTTCTTTGTTTGAGTTTTCATATAATAACAGTTTTCATTCCAGTATACAGATGGCACCGTTTAAGGCATTATATGGTAAGCAGTGTCGAACTCCAGCTTTCTGGGATAAAGTGGTTGAAAGGAAGTTGATGGGACTAGAATTGGTAGAAGATATGGCATAAAAAGTTCAGTTTATTCAGAAACACATTAGAACTATAAGGCCCCAGCCTTAAACATTAATTAGTCTTATGATATTTCAAGAATACAACTTGATGATCTTTTCAGGTAAAGAGTTTTAGAGAATTAGATCATAAAACATGCATTACATCCCACATTTAAATAAAGTGGTTACAATAAAATATAATATTCATTCTTTCCCATCAACAGAAACATATTTTAAAAAAACATGGATTCTTTCTTGACACTTCCTTGACACTATCATCATATCATGTACCCTTCCTTTGACCTGTGAAATACATTTCAAAAATATGGGATGAGCATAAAAAGCTCAGTAAGGGATATAAAAATATGGAAAGAAAACATGAGTACATGTATACATAGGAATCAATGAAATCATACTCTACTCATAAAACATAAGCACTTTAACATACCTCATCAAATCATGAATATATCATAGAAATCATACGACATAAAGGTAACTTTAGGCATTCATAACATTCTTACTTAGTGAGTAACCCTCTTGGTTACATTTGGAATACCCATTACATCATATTCCCTAAATCACTTCGTGGAAACCTTAAAGTTTAACTCCTCTGCATTACCCAATGCATTGGAGAGCTATATCGGGCTCACCCTCCCTTAGTTTATCACGGAACCACCCGTCTTCATAATAATGCACAAGAACCATAACATAATCGTATCACATAAGACATGCATAAAGGAAACATAACATTTACACTTTTCAATAACAAGATATCAGTACAACACATTGATATAAAAACATTATGAAAACCATTTTCAATAAAAAAATAAAAGAAAAGTAAATCATGGTATTTATTTTTTCTTTTTTTAAAAAAGGTAAGGCTTGTAGTAGAAGCCGAAACTCAAATAATGGTCACAGCGGCGGAGAAGTTGTTGTCGCCGCACACGTATGACAAAAACATTCCCTTTTGAAATTTAGTAAAATGCTTCATATAAGAAAGATTCCTTTTGGATAAACGAAAAATTCAAAGGGGATTGTATACCGTATAAAAGAAGGTTGTGTATAAAAAAATATGCCTCAATGAAAGGAGAGTGAGACAAAGTCCCATACCAAGGGTCCGACTTGACTCGATCATTCTTTAACATCCTGAATAATAAACCTGAGTTAATTTCTACTTTCTTAAGAACATTTTTCAAGTATATTATTCCTTTTATATCACTTATTACCATGTTATGAACAATATGTAATTAGTTATGTTAATAATGGTTGTTTTGTCGATCATTGGTACTTGAGTCAAAAATAAACTCTTTATAATTAAAAGTTGTTCATTTGGTAAAATATGAAATATATCAATAATTATATTAATGATGTATATTCCATATATATCATATATGTAGAGTGTATACATGCATTTATAATTTTACATAATCATTTAGATGTAAGAAATGAAATGCACCGTTCAAGGAGACGGTAAGCCGTACTTATGCATGAACACTACATTCATTCCTATTTCTTACTAAATGGATTGAAATCATAATCATATAAAGGTATATCATAATTCCAGTATAATATCATATATAATATCATTAAAGTTATTCTTTATATGTACCACATATAGTGTTAACGAATCAAAACACTTTGAGGGGGAGGTAGTCCGCACTTCCTAAAATGAAGATATCGCGTTTACCCATAATGGAAACCATAAAGGTATGCCATAAATGAAAAATAAATAAGATTAAGTAAAACATAAACATATTATATATCATATATAAATATAGTGTCATCTTAATGGAAACCATTGAAGGTGTTAAAAGAATATATTGAACAATCGTCGTTTCGTGAGGTAGAAATTCACCATCCACGGAAACAGTATGTTCGTTAACAATTATATGTATGTTTGTGTAAGTGTATCTAGAATACTTCATATAGAAACATCCTAGTATATGGATTATACTGGTTTTGTTACAAAATAAATGAATAAAAAGAGTTTTGGGGGTTGGAGAAGCAAAATAAAACATAACAACACAAGAGGAAACAATACCTTTAAAACAGGTAACTCTTTTTGATTTGAGCTCAAAGGATTCCTTGGGAAGACTTCTGCCCAAAGTGAGGCTTCTAATAGTTATAGAGGGATGTGGAGAGACAAAATTTTCAGGTCTTGGCCAAGCCAAAGGCTCTGTATGTGTGGGTATGGTGGTAGAGGTGGGGGCCTTTTATAAGAGGAGAAGAGGGGCACTCTTGGAATGTTAAGAAAAGATACATTGTTATAAAATGATTTTCGGATAAAAAAGGTCCCAAAATTATACATTTAGAGTATATGGTGATAAGGGTTGGAAATCCACCCATAATATAGGTTTTTGACATGTTTAGGTCTTAGATTTTACATTATATTTTCATTTTATTTAAATTGTTAAATAATGAGGTAATCGCTGCATCATCATGGTGTCATAAATAATTTAATTTATTTATGTCTAAAAATTATAAACAAACTATAATGATGTATTAAATCTTTTTATATTTATAATGACTATTTATAGTCAAATATTTGACTTGTATAACCCAATGTAAAAATTGTTTCAGTAAAACAACTCATGTTTGTGACATTTTCATTTTAAATTTAAATAAAAGTCATTAATGTCATTATCTTACCCAAGAGGCTCCATGGGGTCCCAAAAATCGACCCATGGGTTTTCTTGGTCGGCCATGACACATCAAATAAGGGTAGGACATGTTTCTAGGTCATTTCATATTATTAAAACATTATTTTTACCTTAAATTACACTAATTACCTCTAATCGCGATTAGAACTTCAAAAGTTACTATTATCCAAAAAATTATTATGATCCCATTGAACCACAATTTATTTCCTAATTACATCCATGTATGTCGAATTTTTGAAATTCAAAACAAAGAGGTGGAAAATTTCATTTAAATGAAAAATTAGTTTTTTAAGTACCACATAGTGGTTTCACTATTCATCAAAATTTTACATTTTTCGGAAAAATACCAAAACATAACCCTAAGATATATTTGATATTCCGAATTCAAAAATGATGAATATTTTAAAAATTTCAAAACATATAAGTTACATTGATTATTTTAATAATTAATTCCTGTTGTTAAAGCAAATAGCGAATTTTTATGAAACAAAATGTATCAAAAGATTGCGCAAGTTTAAGTCCGATTTCAAAGTAAAATTAATTCCAACTACCAATATTTGATTAAATGGTAAATATATATTCTAATTTAACTTTAAAACCAATTAAAATGTTAATCTAATCATATAATTAAATTAAATTAAAAAGAGGTTTTGAATTAAAATACAACATTTTTCACTATTCATTAAAAAATGAACTTTATCGTAAAAATACCAAAAATTTACCCAAAGTAAATTTCAGTGTCCCAATAATAAAGAATAACATTAATTCGAAAAATAGAGCTTATAAAATTGTCAAAAGTTTTATTTAAAAATGGTTTTCCATCAAAATGAAGTAAAATATTCTTTTAAAAATATTTCTGTATTCCATGCTTAAGATTGGATTTATTCTCATTTTAAGCCACTAAAACAATATCTAATTCATTAATAGATATAGCTATAAATATCTATTATTCATTAATTACATTGGAGGTTACAACCTTCCCCCATTTAGAAAATTGTGTCCTCACAATTTATTTACTTATCGAATAAGTGGGGGTATTTAGCACTCATTGCATATTTAGATTACCATGTTGTTTCTTCAACCATATAGTTTTTCAACAAAACCTTTACCTGGTGAATTACCTTATTCCGAAACACTTGATCTCTACTGTCAATAATTTGGACTAGTTGTTCTTCATAGGAGATATTCTCTTCCAACTGAAATAACTCTGGACTCAAAACATGAGATGGATCTAGCATGTACATCCTTAATATTTAAACATGAAAAACATTGTGTACCTGAGATAAACATGGAGGTGAAGCCACTCGGTAAGCAACTGATCCAACTCACTCCATAATTTCATATGGTTTAATGAACCTTGGACTCATCTTTCATTTATTACCAAATCGCATCACACTTTTCCATGGTGATAATTTGAAAAAAAACATGATCACATACCTCGAAAGAGATATCCTTCGTCCTGTTGTCTGCATAACTCTTCTTCCTGCTTTGAGATGTTTTCATGTGTTTCTATATCAACTGAACTTTTTCTGCCAAATATTCTACCAATTCCGGTCCCATTAACTTCCTTTCACCCACTTCATCCCAGAAAGTTGGAGTTCGACACCACTTCCCATATAACGCCTCAAGTGGTGCCATCTGTATACTGGAATGAAAACAGTTATTATATGAAAACTCAACCAAAAAAAGATGTTGGTCCCAACTTCCCTGATAATCCATCGAAAATGAATGTAGCATATCATCCAATGTATGAATTGATCGTTCTGACTGCCCATCTAATTGAGGATGAATAGTTGTACTAAAATTTAATTCAGTACCCAACGACTTCTGAAGGCCTTTCCAAATGTTAGAAGTAAACCTGTGATCATGATCAGATACAATAGAGAGAGGAACTCCATGTAACCTGAAAATCACTTTAAGATAAAAATGGGAATGTTGATCTATAGAAAAAGTATCTTGTATAGAAAGGAAATGTGCAGATTTAGTAAAACGGTCAACAATAACCCAGATTGCATTATTACCTCGAGGTGTCTTCGACAATCCCACCACGAAGTCTGTGGATATATTTTCCCATTTCCACTCTGGCACTGGTAAAGGCTGAAGCATCCCTTTCAGTAACTGCCACTCTGGTTTAACCAGTTGACAAGTCAAACACTTCACTGTAAAATCTGCAATATCTCTTTTCATTCCATCCCCCCAGTAATACACCTGTGGATCTCTATACATCTTAGTACTTCCAGGATGAACTGAAAATGGAGAACTATGAGCTTCACATAATAACTCTCTTTTCAACTGTGAATCACAAGGCACACACAATTTCTTCCCAAATCTCACAACACAATCATTATTAATGTTGAATTCAGGAAACTTACCCTTATGAACCAGTTCTACCTTTCTCTACAACTCACTGTCTTGATTATATGCTGGCTTGATTCTGTCTGATAGGGAAGATTTAACTGATACCAAAAACAAAATAGAAGGACATCCTGCACTAACAACTTCTATGAAAAAGTTCATAAAATCCTTAACCAAAGGATCATGTTCAAAACACAACATTGTTAATGAAGCATTACTTTTTCTACTCAAAGTATCAAACACTTTATTTTCTTTTCCCAGATAGTAATGAATTGTACAATCATAATCCTTGATTAATTCTATCCATCTCTTCTATCTCATGTTCAATTATTTTTGAGTTAATATATACTTTAAAATTTTTTGATCGGTATATATTTCACACATTACTCCATACAAATGATGCCTCCAAATTTTTAAAGCGAAAACAACATCAGCTAATTCCAAATCATGTATAGGGTAATTTACCTCATTAATTTTCAACTGTCGTGAAGCATAAACAATTAACCGATCATTCTGCATTAGGACACAACCATGTATTTTCAATGAAGCATCACTATAGATAAAAAACTCCCCATTCCGGGAAGGTAGTTCCAAAAAAAGAGCATTCACCAACCTTCTTTTCAGTTCTTGAAAACAATCATCACATTCTGTTGTCCAGATAAACATAAAACCCTTCCAAGTTAGCTTAGTCATTGGACTAGATAAACGTGAAAAATTTCTAACAAACCTTCGGTAATATCCTGACAAACCAAGGAAGCTTCAAATATCAGTAACATTTGTGGGTCTTGGTCATTCTTCAACAACTTTTATTCTTTCAGGATCAACATTTATCCCATCTTTAGAAACAATATGACCACAGAATGAAATTTTTTGCAGTCAAAACTCACACATTCTGAATTTCCCATACAATTTCTTTTTCTTTTAAGGTTTTCAATATAACCCTTATATGTATTTCATTCTCCTCTTTAATTTTAGAAAACATCAAAATATCATAAATAAAAACCACCACAAACTTATCCAAGAACACATGGAAAATTCTATTCATTATGTCCATGAATACAACAGTTGAATTGGTTAGCCCAAAAGGCATTACTACAAATTCATAATGGCCTACCTTCAACTAATGGTACCCCTATCTCAGGTCAATCTTTGAAAAATATTGAGCTCCCAAGAGCTGATCAAACAAATCATTGATATGAGGAAAAGGATGCTTGTTCTTAACAATGATATTATTCAAGGCTCTATAATCAATGCAAAGTATAATATATCTATCTTTCTTTTTAACAAATAAAACAGGAGCACCCCATGGTGATGTTCGAGGTCGAATGAAACCTTTCTCTAATAAATCGTTCAATGGATCCTTCAACTCTAAAAGTTCAATTTGAGCCATTTGATAAGGGGGTTTTGAAATTGGATTAGAATCAAGAACTATGTCAACAGTAAATTTAACTTCCCAATCTGGTATTATTCCAGGCAACTCATCAAGAAAAACATCTGGATACTCATTTACATCTGGCACATCATTAATCATAATAGATCCTTTATTTTTAACGATGTGTGCAAGGTAACATTCATTTCCATATTTTACAAGTTTCTCATCCTCTTGATATGTTATCAACAGTAAGGGTTCATCCTTGTACCCAAACTGAAAGTCTTTCTGAAAAGAAACTTCTTTAGCTCTACAGTCAATCTTAGCAAGGTAGATAGAGAGACAATCCATACCCAGGATAACATCAAACTCTACTAGAGGTAAAACAATAAGGTTTTCAAGTAGGTTCTTTCCACGGATAAGGATAGGAATATTTTTATAAATTCTTTTTTCCCCAACATTTCCCCCATTTGTTTTTAACACAAGTTCAAAAGTCATTTCTTGAGATGGTATTCCCATTTTACTAGAAAATGTTTCAGAGATGAATGAATGTGTAGACGCCGGATCAAACAACACACTAGAATAATCTGAAAAAAAACAAAGTACCTGATACAACTTCATTTGATGGCCCGATATCTGCTGAAGTAGTTGCAAAGGATTTCACCACCCCTTTCTGTTTGTAGTCTAACTGCTTCCCATCACTCAAGATCTTTGTCAGAAACTCATTTTCATAGTGACCCATCTCATTGCACTTAAAACATTTCTCTAACTGTAAATCAAATTTGGTCATACTATCACCCTGATCTTTTTCAGTGTAATCACTAGCCTTATGTCCCATCTTACCACATCTGTAGAACTTTACAAAATTCAGAAGACATTCCCCAGCATGCCTTTTCACACATTTATCACAAACTAGAAACATAGTTTTCATACCATCAGACCTTTTTGAAGAATTCTTCTCTTTCTCCTGCCACCTCGGTCTCTTCTTCTGTTGGTTGTTATAGAACACTTGATCATTGACAAACACCATTTTCACCTTCTCAGTACATCAAAAAAGATTTTCAAAACTTTTGAACTCATGATAAGCTATTGACCTTCTATATTTAGGCTTTAAACCTGAGTAAAACGATCGATTTTACTATCAAGGTCTCAGATAAAATTTGGAGCATAACTTGCCAATCGAGTGAACCTTTCTTCATAGGCAGCCACTAAGTCCTCCTCTTGCCTCAATTCCAGGAATTGTTTTTCTATACTACGTCAAACAGCTTTAGGAAAATACTTCTCAAGAAACATACCTTTGAATTCATCCCAGTTGAGAGAAAAAATCTCATCATCTTCCCTGATATTTTTAACCATCGACCACCACTGATCTGCTTCACCCTCCAAAGTGTAAATATCAAGACTAAACTTTTGATTGTCTAAACACCCCGTGACATCAAAAATATTCTCCAGTGCTTTAATCCACCCTTCAGATAGCAGAGGGTCAGATGATCCTCTGAATGATGGCGTATGTTTCCTCATGAAATGTTCCACCACTGACATGTTCCTCTGCGGTTGATCTGGCTGATCTCGTGCATGGATACCTCCATCATTTATCGCTTGAGTCAAATGCACCATTACTATAAAAAACTATTCAGTTCCATTTCCGACCATCTCAGGATGCTAATACAGAAGGTTATTTCCTTCTGTATGCCTTCCTAGCACTGCTTCCCTGTTTCCTCTGTGGAAAACCATTCTGAACAAATATGTCTTAGATGAAGAAACATGTTAATCTTCAAATGCTATATCATTTCAATTTGACCATAAAAAATTATTTTTGGATAATTATTTAATAAAATTATAACTCTTAAATTTATCTAACCCTACCCCTGATACCAATTATAAGGCCCCAGCCTTATACATTACTTAATCTTGAGATATTTCAAGAATACACCTTGAGGATCTTTTCCGGTTTAGATTTTTAGAGAATTAGATCATAAAACATGCATTACATCCCACATTTAAACAAAGTGGTTACAATAAAAGTTAATATTAATTCTTTACCATCAACAGAAAAATATTTAAAATAAAACATGGATTCTTTCTTGACACTTCCTTGAAACTATCATCATGTCATGTACTCTTCCCTTAACCTGTGAAAAACATTTCAGAAACGTCGGATGAGCATAAAAAGCATAGTATGGGATCTAAAAATATGGAAAGAAAACATGAGTACATGTATACATAAGAACAAATGAAATCATACTTTACTCATAAAACATAAGTACATTTACATACCTCATAAAATCATGAATAAATCATAGAAATCATATGACATAAAGGTATCTTGAGGAATTCATAAAATTCTTACATAGGGAGTAACCCTCTTGGTTATGTATGGAATACCCATCACAGTATATTAACAAAATTTCTTCAGAGAAACCTTAACGTTTAACTCTTCATGTTACCCAATGTATTGGAGAGCTATATCGGGCTCACCCGCCCTTAGTTTATCACAGAACCACCCGTCTTCATAATAATTTCCAAGAACCATAACATAACCATATTACATAAAACATGCATAAACTAAACATAACATTTTTACTTTTCAATCACAAGATATCAATACAATACATTGATATAGAAAAATTATGAAAACCATTTTCAATACCAAAATAAAAGAAAAGTAAAACATGGTATTTATTCTTTTCTTTTCTTAAAAAAATGTATGGCTTGTAGAGGAAGCTGAAACTCAAAAAATGGTCACGACGACGAAGAAGTCGTTGTCGACCCATACGTACGACAAAAACATTCCCTTTTGTCATTTAGTAAAACGCTTCGTATAAAAAAGATTCTTTTTAGATAAAAGTAAAAGTCAAAGGGGTTTATACACTATATAAAAGAATGTTGTGTATAAAACAAAATATGCCTCAATGAAAGGAGATTGAGACGAAGTCCCATACCTCAGGTCCGACATGACTCGATCGTTCTTTAACGTCCTGAATAATAAACCTGAGTTAATTTCTACTTTCTTAAAAACCATTTTCAAGTTAGTTATTCCATTTATATCACTTATTACCATTTTATGAACACTATGTAATTATTTAAGTAAATAATGGTCGTTTTGTCGATCATTTGTACTTGAGTCAAAAATAAACTCTTTATAATTACAAGTTGTTCATGTGGTAAAATATACATTATATCATGAATTATATTCATGATGTATATGCCATATATATCATATATATCCTGTATATACATGAATTTATAATATTACATAATCAATTATAGGTGAGAAATGAAATCAACAGTTCATGGAGACTGTAAGCCGTATGTACGCATGAACACTACTTTCATTTCAATTTCTTATTTAATGGAGTTAAATCATAATGATATAAAGGTATATCATAATTCCAATATAATATCATATATAATATCATTAAATTTATCCTTTATACGTACAACATATGGTGTTAACGAATCAAATCACTTCGAGGGGGCGGTAGTCTGCACTTCCTAAAATGAAGATATCGCATTTACCCATAATGGAAACCATAAAGGGATGCTATAAATGAAGAATACAGAAGCTTAAGTAAAACATAAACATATTATATATCATATATAATAATAGTGTTATCTTAATTTCCACCTTTGAAGGAGTTAAATGAATATTGAACAATCATCCTTTCGTGAGGCAGAAATTCGCCATCCACAGAAATAGTACGTTCTTTAACCATTAGATTTAGGTGTGTTTAAGTGTAGCTCGAATAATTCTTCTAAATACATTCTAGTATATGTAATATACTATTTTTGTTACAAAATAAATGAATAAGATGAGTTTAGGGGGTTGGAGATGCAAAATAAAACATAAGAACACAAGAGAATACACTACCTTTAAAACAGGAAACTCTTTTGATTTGAGATCAAAGGCTTCCTTGCGAATACTTCTACCCAAACTGAGGCTTCTATGAGTTATAGAGGGATGTGGATATACAAAATGGGTAGGGGTTGTCCGAGACAAAGGCTTTGGAAGTGTGGCTGGGGGCCTTTTATAAGAGGAGAGGAGGGGCACTCTTGGAAAGTTTTGAAAAGATACATTGTTATAAAATGATTTTCGGATAAAAAAGTTCCCACAATTATAAATTTTAAGGATAAGGTGATAAGGGTTCGAAATACACCCATCCAATAGGTTTTTTACAATTGTAGGTCTTATATTTTACATTATATTTTCATTTTATTTAAATCGTTAAATAATGAGGTAATCGCTGCATCAACATGGTGTCATAAAAGATTTAATTTTTGTAATGTCTAAAAATTATAAAAAAAAATATAATGATGTAGTAAATATTTTTAGCTTACTAATGACTATTTATAGTCAAATATATGACTTGTATTACCCCATTTAAAATGTTTTTTAGTAAAACAACTCATGTTTGTGACATTTTCATTTTAACATTAAATAAAAGTCATTAATGTCATTATCTTACCCATGTTGCTCCATTGGTCCACAAAATCGACCCATGGGTTTTCTCGGTCGGCCATGACACATCCAATAAGGGTAGGACATGTGTCTATGTCATTTCATATTATTAAAACATTATTTTTACCTTAAATTACACTAATTACCTCTAATCGCGATTAAAAACTTAAAAGTTACTATTTACCAAAAAATTATTTTGATCCCATTAAACCCCATTTTACTTCCTAATGACAATCATTTATGTCGGATTTTTGAAATTAAAAACACAGAGGTGGTAAAATTTCATTTAAACGAAAATTTAGTTTTTTAAGTACCACTTAGTGGTTTCACTATTCATCAAAAATTTATGTTTTTCAGAAAAATACCAAAACATCATCATAAGATTAATTTGATATTCCGAAGTCAAAATTCATGTCTATTTTAAAAAATTAAAAACATATAAGTTACATTAATTAGTTTAACAATTAATTCCTACTGTCAAAGCAAATAGCGTGTTTTTATGAAACAAAATGTATCAAGAGACTGACACTAGTTTAAGTCCGATTTCAAAGTAAAATTAATTCCAACAACCACTATTGGATTAAATGGTCAAAATATATTCTAATTTATCTTTAAAACCAATTCAAAAGATAATCTAATCATATAAATAAATTAGATTAAAAAAAGGTTTTGAATTAAAATACAACATTTTTCACTATTCATTAAAAAATAAACTTTATCGGAAAAATACCAAAATTTTACCCAAAGTAAATTTCAATGTCCCAACCATAAAGAATAAATTTATTTCGACATATTGTGCTTATAAAATTTTCAAAAGTTTTATTTAAAAATGGTTTTCCATCATAAGGATGTAAAACAATCTTTTAAAAATATTAGTGTATTCCATGCTTAAGATTGGATTTATTCTCATTTTAAACCTGTAAGACACTATCTAATTCATTAATAGACATAGATAAAAATATCTATTATTCATTTCTTACTTGTGATGTTACAAGAACAGCTCAAAGCAGACAAAAAAGTTATGCAGACAACATGAGGAAGGATCTATTGTTTGAGGTAGGTGATCATGTTTTTCTCAAAGTTTCACCGTGGAAAAGTGTGATGTGATTTGGTAAGAATGCAAATCTGAGTCCAAGGTTCATTGGACCATATGAAATTTTGGAGAGAGTTGGATCAGTTGCATACCGAGTGGATTTACCTCCGAGTTTATCTCAAGTACACAATTTTTTTTTTCATTTTTCGATGTTGAGAAAGTATATGCCAGATTCATCTCATGTTTTGAGCCCAGAGATGGTTCAGTTGGAAGAGAATCTCTCTTATGAAGAAAAACCAGTCCAGATTCTTGACCATATAGAGAAAGTGTTGTAGAATAAGGTAATTCACCAGGTAATGTTTTTGTGGAAAACCCATATGGTTGAAGAGGCAATGTGGGAATCTGAAAATGCTATGAGGGATAAATACCCCCACTTATTTTGATTAGTGAATAAAACTGCAAGGACGCAATTCCCAAAAGGTGGGAAGGATGTAACATCCCAGGTAAATAAAGAATAAACAATTTTCATATTTATTTATATTTTCAAATTAAATATTAATTTTACTTTAAATTGGTTTCTATGTTTGATAGCATAACCGATACACAACAATGAGTTTCTTTGAAATCATATGTTGCACACTAGTAATATAATAATATTATTTTAAATGGTAGTTAACACGTAGCCGTTGTATTGGTGGGAAAGAATAGAAAATAATAAAATATTATTATATTTGTTTTTTAAATGTTTTTACATTTGTCCAATAAAAGATAAAGGCTTAAAATAAGAAAAGAATTCAATTTTAGGCATAGATACTCTAATATCCACTAAAGGTCGACTTGTCGCCTTTTCACGACGAACCTTATTTAAATATAGTTTTGGTCACACTTATACTTTCTATTGGACCAAAAAAAAACTATTATTTAGAATTGGGACATCAAAATTTACTTTTTGTAAATTTTTGTTATTTTTCCGATAAAGTTCAATTTTTAATGAATATTGAAAAATGATGTATTTTAATTCAAAACCTCTTTTTAATCTAATTTATTTATATGATTATATTATCATTTGAATTGGTTTAAAAGTGAAATTTGAATATATTTTTACAATTTAATCCAATAGTGGTCTTTGGAATTAATTTCACTTTGAAATTGGACTTAAACTAGTATCAATCTTTTGATATATATTGTTTCATAAAAACCCACTATTTGTCATGACAGTGGGAATTAACTATTAAATTAATTAATTTAACTTATATGATTTGAATTTTTTAAAATAGATGTCATTTTTGAATTCAGAATATCAAATATAGCTTAGGGTGATGTTTTGGTATTTTTCAGAAAAACATCAATTTTTGATGAATAGTGAAATCACTAAGTGGTACATGAAAAACTGATTTTTCGTTTAAATGAAACTTTACCACTTCTGTGTTTTGAATTTCAAAAATCCGACATTCATGGTTGTCATTAGGAAGTGAAATGTGGTTCAATGAGATTAAAATAATTTTTTGGAGAATAGTAACTTTTAATTTTTTTAATCGCGGTTATAGGTATTTAGTGTAATTTAAGGTAAAAATAATGTTTTAATAATATGAAATGACCATGAAACATGTCATACGCTTATTGGATTTTTCATGGCCGTCCAATAAAATCCATGGGTCAACTTTGGGACCCCATGGAGCCACATTGGTAGGAAAATGACATTAATAACATTTTATTTAATGTTAAAATAAAAATGTCACAAAGATGAGTTGTTTTACTAAAACAATTTTTAAATGGGGACATTCAAGTCATATTTTGACTATAAATATTAATTAGAAATATAAAACGATTTCCTACATCATGATTTTTTTTTATAATTTTTAGACATGATATAAATTAAATTATTTATGACACCATGATGATGCAGTTATTACGTCATTATTTACCGATTTAAATAAAATGAAAAGATAATGTAAAATATAAGACCTAAACATGTCAAAAACCTATTGTATGGGTGTATTTAAAACTCATATCACCTTATCCTATAAATAAATAATTGTGGAACCATTTTTATCCTAACATCATTTTATAATAAAGTAAACTTTTATAACTTTTCAAGAGTGCACCTCCTCTCCTCTTATAAAAGGCGCCTACCTATACCACCTTACCCACACCTGTCAAGCTGTTGGCTCGGCCAAAACCTTCTTATTTTGTCTCTCCACATCCCTCTATTACTCCTAGAAGCCTCACTTTAGGCATAAGTCTTCCCAAGGAAGCCTTTGAGCTCAAACCAAAGAGAGTTACCCCATTTTAAGGTAATGTCTTCACTTGTGTTCTTTTGTTTTATTTTTCTTCTCCAACCCTATAAACTCTTTTTATTCCATTATTTATTAACAACACCAGTATGTTAAATATACTAGGTTTTTTTTATGATATTTATTCAAGATACACTTACAAACACCTACATCTATTGGTTAATGAACATACGGTTTCTGTGGTTGGCGAATTTCAGCCTTACGAAACGATGATTGTTCAATCTTCTTTTAACACCTTTAATGGTGGCCATTAAAATTTCACTCTATTTATATGTGATATATATTATGTTTATGTTTTCCTTATGCTTATTTTTTTTTTGTGTGGTATAAATTTATGGTTTCCATTATGGGTAAACACAATAATTTCATTTTAGGAAGTGCGGACTACCGCCCCCTCAAAGTGATTTGATTCATTAATGCCATATTTTGGACGTATAAAGGATGGAGTTGATGTTATTATATATTATGTTATACTAGAATTATAATATACCCTTATATCATTAATATTAACTCCATTAAAAATGTATAGACATTAAAGTAGCGTTCATGCGTACGTACGGCTTACCGTCTCCATGAACGGTGCATTTCATTTATTACCTCTAAATGTTATGTACTATTATAAATACATGTATATGCTGGATATATATGATATATATGATAACAAAATCATGAATATCATTCTGGATATAATGAAACTTTGACCACATAAACAACATGTAATTGTAAGAAGTCCATTTTTGATTTATGAACCAGATATCGACAAAACGATCATTATTAACTTAAATGATTACATAATGTATATAACATGGAAATAAGTGATATAAAAGGAATAATGAACTAGAAAAAGTTTCATATGCAAGTATAAATTAACTCAAGTATATTATTTTGGACGTTAAAGAACGATTGAGTCATGTCAGACCCGAGGCAAGGGACTTCGGCTCAATCTCCTTTCATTAAGGCATATTTCATTTTATACACCACTTTTTTTATACGGTGTATAAACCCCTTTTACTTTTAATTTTATACAAAAGGAATCTTTTTCTATGAAGCATTTTACTAAATGACAAAATGGAATATTTCCTTTAATGTACACGGTGACAACAACTTTTTCCACCATCGCGAGTATTATTTGGTCTTTGGCTTTCTCAATAAGCAGTAATGTTTTTAAAATGAAATAAATACCATATACTCTTTTATGTATTTTTGTATTGAAAATGGTTTTTATAATGGATTTTTTATGTCAATATATTTAAGTGATATATTGTGATCCAAGTGTGGAAATGTTTTCTTTCCATTATATTTGTTCTATGTCCAATGAATTTATAATGGTACTTGGACATTTGATGGGTGGTTACGTGATAAACCATATGACGGGTGGTGCTGTAAATACCCGGACGGGTGGTTACGTTATAACCTCCAATTCATTGGGTATGGAAGTCGGTCATATGGATATTCCATTAAGTGTTATGTGTGGAAGTCGACCGTATGGTTATTCCATTTAAGTATGTTTATGTCCAAAGTTACCTTTATATGTTATGTGTTCTTTATATGGATTTTATGGCAATCTTTTGGTTACAAAAGGGTAAGTAATTATCTTTTATTAAGTGAAGAGTGTTTACTACTTCATAAAGGTGAAAAGTATTACTTTTATAAAGTATACATGGTTCACTTGTGGTTTTGTAAAAAACTAATAGTTTTCATTCCTTGTGTATCCCTTACTGAGCTTTTTATGCTCACCCCATGTTTTCTGAAATGTTTTTCACAGGACATAATGTGGAGTAGGGTCTAGGATGGGATCAAGGGAAAGTCATGCTATATAAAACATGGAACTTGACATGTTTCTTTTTAAGAGGTGTTATTTTTATTGAAACTTAGTAGAAGTGTCTACTTTGTAATCTTTTGAGATGTAATGGTTATGTCCTAATTCTCTAAAACTCTAAACCTGAAAAGATCCTCAATGTGAATTATTCATTTAATTCAATATTAAGTAAGGTTTATGGTCAAGGCCTTATATTATACTCATTGAGAAATTCTTATTTTTCAACAAAAACATTCTAGAAATCCAAAGAACAAGATAAGATGAAAAATAAAAGATAAAATATCTCAAAATAAAAATATAGATTTAACAATAACAATCAAGTAAAATAAATGAAACAATTTTCTCAATAATAATACATTTGAATAAAATAGAAAATTTCGAGGAAAATATATCAAAAGATGATAAATTCAATTCATATGAAATTCAGCTATCCTAGGAAGTCTCCTTTGAACATCCTATACAAAAACAGATTAATTAAATTATAAAATATATAATTAAAAAATAAGAAAAAATATCAAGGCTTCCCAAGCTAGAAAATCCCCTCATATAATCTTTTTACTCAACAACTACGACATGTATTATTTGGATCCTAACATTACGTGCACCAAAAACTAGTAATTCTATAATTTTCTTATGGTGCATATGCAATGTGTTATTCTATAAACCAGATAAGATATAATCATTTAACATAATTCATTTCTTGAAATATGAAACTCAAGAATATGATATGTTGGGGGAGCCCATGATCATGGTAAATAACTAATGTCAGTTACTTGTGTGAAGAGATAACACCACTATTATCAAGGATACCAACATTAGCCAATGCTAGTGTATCATTCATATCTATTCCTTAACAATTTTAATATGCATTGACCCCAAAAATTCCATAATTACTTGACCGAAATAGTCTCCCTCATGAAATCGTCCCATTGGATACTATTCTCATCATCTATAGTGGAATATGAATGACCATAATAGTTCTTTCTCTCAAATTAGAATAGTTTATATCAATACCATTATCCATATCTATTTATTTTTAGTATCATAAACATGTATCACTCATAAAACATGATAACTTGAGAACCACAGACATAAGGAATGTCTCTGTATACTATAGAGGCTATTGATAAATGACTGTTGTCTAAGAGGTTATTATGAGGATACTATATATCATGGATATAAATATGATAACAATTGAAGAAGAATAAACATAAATAGAATATCATGAAATAAAATAAGATTCCCAACCAATAATACAACACAATATATAAATACTTCATAGTAAAAATTTCTTGATAGTCATGCAATACTAAAAAACATAATAATCAAGAGAATCAAATAAAACAAGACCAAAAACTATAATATACCACCCTATATTAGGTTCTGAGGATCCACTCATTATAAATCCATCTATTGATATCTATATCATGAAATAAATATTATTCCTAATGTAATGGTTTGAATGTTGGGACCTTTCCATTACCTCTATTATAATACATATGTTCCTAAAATTTCACATTCGACTTGTGTTGGGTTTGAGTATGAACTTAGTAAGACACCACTAATGTTTTATCAATTTAATGTCCATAGGTTTACTAGTATATGAATTATGTAATGTACATAATCCAAAGGATGCCACTCAAATTTCTTCACCCATGTTTGACCATGAAAAATTTATACATTAATTTCTTTGAATCCTTTCAGAGTAGGATAAGTGACCCATTGTTTTTCATAAGGGATGATCCCATTCCCATCTAAAATTATTCAAATAACATGGTTTTTATGGGATATCTAAAACCCCAAAAACAATTCTAAATCATTCACAATTCCCTAAGTCACACATATGTTTCATGTCCCATGTTCCAAGGTTTTATGAACTCTTAACCAACCGATAATCTCAATACCTATATTGAACCCCATGTATGGTGGTTTCCCATATTTTACCAATCCTATACCATCATCCCATACATATCCCGGATACATGGTGATCATCCAAATCCGAGCAGGTCACCGAAATCCCCGTTAACATCCTCTGGCCACCAGTGGTGTATCCCTCCATTGAAATAATGATCAGGAACATCACTCTTATGTTTGTCAATATATTTATGATACTTATAACAACTATTGGTCTAAAATACCTCATTTTACTTGTCTTGGTTTCAAAAAACCCCAATGAATTTATCTGCATGAGGATAAAATATCACCTTAAATAATAACCACAATGCATCCTTAACACCACTTTTTCCTAACTCAGGGAAATATACATCACCCCTTTCATTAACAAATCAAATCTCTAGATATCTAAAAACCACCATTACCGCTCTATTTTGTTTATGTATCCCATTCCACCCATAACAATTTCCTTTGTCACAAATAATAATTCAAACCCAATTAGAGTACTCCGTACACAAATTATTGAACAATAAATTTTACTAACATACACCATAACAAATGTAGTTGCTGTAACCCATCCAATAACCACAAGTTTATTCCCTAAACCATCCTATGATAAACCTCAAGTACATTGGAGAATCAACCTGATCCAGTTCATGTCACTCATATGACCTTACCTTCACTCAAAAATCAATTGATTCAAAAAATATATGTTTAAAATAATATTTAGAAAGGCACCATCAACATCATTTTTGAATGACTCCACCCATAATGTATCATATATTGATCTGAATTAAACCCAACGATATAAAAATTGAAATAACCTTGAAATCAGATAACATTAAATGTATAAAAAGAGAATGGTGATAAATTATTTTAAATGTTTAGGAATACTACCATACCTTTGAGGGCTCGACTCGTTGATCAACACAAATAATAGAACTCAATCATAAGAAATCCCACTATTTATGTGAACAAATGGGAGGAGGGGGATGAGTGTTTTTAGTCAAGATATTTTGGGATTCCGTTAATTTTTAATTAATTTATTAATTATCTATTTTGTGATAAAATTAAAAAAAAACATAAAGTCCCCACTTGTATTTATGTGGACCCCCACTAGAACAATGGTTTATTTTATAGTAGAACTTGGAAACCATCAAGGCCACCATATCATAAATGGCTTCCCATATGGAATCTTATAGGAGTTTTTGTGGTCATCTAAATCCTTAAGAAATTGATATTTTCCCCCAAAAACTTATCACATTCCACCACCAACCACCCAAAAACCATAGAACCACCAAACTGTACATGTTCAAGATAGTTTTATGCATAAATTTTCTTATAAAAAACTCATTCCATTACAAGATCCCCTCTATATTATAGCTAGTTCCTATGTTGCGTTGGGCTATATGGTGTACAATAACCAATGGTTTTCATACATATATATTAAATATTATTAGTTGAATATTAATTACATAACACTGTAATACAAGACAAAACCATAAAGATTTAGTGTCTATAGAAACATGGATTCATAATAAATCGGTACATAAATGTTGTAATTTATAACCCACTTATTTCATCACAAATAGAACCCTATTAAAAAATTATTCTTATAAAATTTATTCAAATCCCAAGAAAATGTAAATATAATAAAGTTATAGATTATATTCATGAATGGTAAACAATGGGGAGATCAAATATCACATTAGAAAAACATGTTCCTAAGTTTATATGTACATGAATATAACATCTTAAAACCATACACATCATGTCATGAATAATTATCATGAGTCATGGAGGAACATTTATTTGTCCATAAGACATGAATCACAATGGAATCAAAGAAAATATTCCATGATAGCATAATATTTTCATAGGAAATAATGTGTTTTATACATATATTCTTAGAAAATCATTTACTTATTCAAGTATCATGACCAATTCCATAAAAGTGGATTTATTTAACAACCTATTATATCATATCTTAAGTCATGGTTCAATTCATAGACTAACATGGTGTAAAAATTACTTTACTGAAATAGGTTCACTCTAAATTTATGTTCTAAACATATCATGAGATATACATCATTACCAAATGAATTGGAAGGAAATATAATTCTAGGACCAACTATCAGAAATTAAAAATAATACATTAGTGTTCTAGAAGATCATAAAAAATTCATCATAACACAACCCATCTAAAATAAAAATGTTATATAAATATCTCAAAATTTTAATAATTTATAACCAATGGAAAACAAATGTTTTTTAAGGAGTTCATCAAATCATAATTAACCCCTGGGAATGAAATGAGTTTCAAAGAATCAACCATTAAATCATCATCATAATTATCCATAAAAATAATACAAGTTTGTTATATCATTGTATTATATACAATTTAAATCATAACTAACTTCAAAGGATGTTATCATAAATGAAAAATCACTCTCAAAATATTACATGAAACATTTCTTGAGTGAAATACACTTTTTTTACTTTGAATTCACATACTTAAAATCAAAAAAATTACATAATATTAAATAAAAAATATTAATTAAAAAAATGGAACATTTTGAATTAATATTAATGTAATTTATTTTTCATCATAGAGGGAATCAGTGTTCATTACATGTATGTTAAAATATATATTCCTTTCATATTTTGGGTAAATTTTCAAAATTACCTCGTTTAAAATATGATAATAATATTAACTTTAATTTTTTTTAAAAACATAAATTATATAAAATCAAAATTAAACACTCATGAAAGAGTATTTAAAACATTAATTAAAATATTTTAAAGAAATTGTAGTCATGGAAGAAATAAAAATCCATCCATAGTGGAAAAAAATTCATTTTTATGAGACAATCATCTAACTAATTTTTCTATAAAAGATAGTAAAATTGGATTATTACTAAAAAATTTCCTAAATAACCCTAAGAGAATAAAATTAATAATATTATTGAGATATATAAGAAATATTTTCATTATCAGAAACTTAATCATTACCAATTCTAAAAAATAATGAGATTGTAACATAAATATCTTACAACATTGGAAACATTTGAATCACAATAATCATGAAAGAATAACAACAAATTAATGTTTAAATTTCATGGATAAAATGATTATAAGCATAAATCCTATCAAAGTGGAGGTATATAACCCTCATAAATATAAATATGTTTATAACATTAAACATGTCTCAATGAAATAATATTGAGATGAATAACCCTTACCACTTTGGTAATATATGAATCAAAAGGTCATAAATGAGATAATTATAAATGTATTTATAAATCAGCATAATATTTTTGAAAATAATATTAATATATATATATATGTGAATTATATACGACATGAAAAGAAAACAATTTGTTGATTTTATAGAAGTCTTATAAAAATAAAACTGAGACAAGAAATCTCATTACCTCAAGTTTGATGTTCTTTGAATAGCAGTAACCCCATGTATAATATATTAATTTTTTTATAATTATAAAAAATAACTAATCATAGTGTTTTAATATCATATATTTTCGACTTATAACTTTTATAAACATGTTAAAAAAATTATTTATAAAATATTAAATCTTTTGATTTTAACTGGTTCATTTTTCATGACAATTTCTGTTTGGTATTCCCAGTCCTTTTACATTTATCATCTTTCCATCATATAAAAATAATATTAATGATATAAAAAATATATATTTATTATATAAATAATTTTTCTCATTCATAAATTGTATACATATAAAAATAATTTACAATTATGATGGAGGGACATGCCGTATGTACAAACGAACACGATTTCTACTTTTCAAAAGATGAAATGAGAGAAAGAAAAATGAAAAATTACATTTAAATAATCATTATTATATCATATATATTAATTAAAAATATCATCATTTCCAACCATGTGAAATTTAATTGAAAAAAACTATATCTCTTTGTAGAGGTGGTATTCCACATATATGCATAAGTGACGTTGTCATTTTTCTAAGAATGAGAAGGTACGAACATGGATTTGATATTATAATTGAAAACAATAATTATATCATAAATATTGTATATAAAATTGAAACACACCATAATAATCATCCATTAATGATTATTATAAGAAATGAATTGTATCACTATGTAGAGGCGATTGTCTATATGTACACACGAGTGATGCATTCACTTCCCAATTAATAGAAAATGGAGTGGATAATAATGGTTCCATAATCATAAGAACATTCAAGTGTATTTATCATAGTAAATATATTATTTTATTATTAATAAAAATTATCTATTTTCGGTAAAATAATAAATAAATCAAATGAGTTCTAGTAATATGATTAGTATTAAGATAAAATCATAAATCATAATGGAAATGAATATTTAGAGAAAATGTGTTTTAATCATAGAAGATATATTATATAATAATAACGAAAATTATTCATAAAAAATATTTCGTTAGATTATTATAAATAAATAAGGATCAATTTTCAAAATATTACTAAATCCAAAATTGATTTAGACATTTAAATTACACAATTTAATGAAAATAAATAAGAGTGTTTGAAAAATAAGTATTATATACTATTTAATGATTGATTAATAATTTCATAAAAATCACATTAGTTCACCCTATGTGAATTTTGATATGCTGATTTCAAAAAATATGTTAATTATATAAAATATATTTTCTATATGTTGCAAAAATTAATTATAATTAAAATATAGAAAAAGAAATAAAATCACATTAGAATAAAAAGAATTTTGTAACCTTGAAATGACTTCACAAAAAATTATTGACTATTTTATTATAATTAAATAAAAATTTATTATTAATTATATATAATATAAATTTATTAAATAATTAATATAATAATGTTATATCATTCAATTTTACTGCGTAAATTATAATGGTAACATTTTTATGATGATATTTTTTTTATTTTTTATTAAAATTTTCCGAAAACTAAATGTTGTGAGTTATAAAAGATATCTATATTTTTTAATTATAAGTACATTTTTAGGGTTTTACATCCCCCATTAGATAAATTAAACCCTTGATATTTTATATCATTCATGAAAGGTTAAATATTTGAAAAAACCCTTGTGGAAACCAAAGTCATATAATGTGATGATAAAAATTACATTAAAAAGAAATGTAGAAATCATAAAAGTTATTTAATATAACGCATAATTAAAATCCCATATTAGAATACAAATAGTGGGATGCAAAAATTTGTACACTAAGGAGAAAAATAACATCCAATGAATAATTAAAATTGAAATATAACATGGTTATGTGAAATTTAATGACCCAAACCCCATAAATATGTGAGTGTTGAAGAGACTATCGATTCATTGCAGATGGAGTTAAAATGATTACATAATTATTTAAAGATATTTTTTATAATGTTTGGGATTATTTTACCATCAAGAATGAAAATAAAAGAAAATTTAATTTCCTAATATATGTCAAATTCGTAAGAAAAATTTCATCCATTGGAAGAGATTTGATAAATTTCATCTTCATATCTTACTCCATCAAATGAATATTTTAGATAAATTTTTTCTTGTATAAAGAAATATATTATTTTAAAAAAATAATAATATGTATAAATATAAAAACATTAATTCACACCATATCTATTTTTCAAATAAATAATAAAATTTTAGAACTATTTATCTAATATATAAAAATATTCATTTGAGGGGAAATAAATTTTCATTTAGAACCTCAAAAGTAACACATAAGATTATCACAATCTAGTGCATAATGTTTAAAAATTAAAATACCCAAAACATATTTCTATCCAAATTATAGTCCCAAAAATATAAAGTATATTTTCACATAAATATATATTTATATCAACTTTATCCTTTGTCCCTAAGAAACCTAAAGTTTCTTATTTTGTCACACAACAAAAATGTGAATACATTGATTAAAATTCTATTAAAACTTGGAAATTAGTAGAACCATCCTAAATAATCAATTAAAAGATATATGTTTCCAATAATATTATATCTCATTATTATTTAAAAAAACATATTATCAAATAATTTACAAAAATGAAACAAATTCCATAAAATATAACAGAAACCACTTCATCATGAAAAATATAACATGTTCCATTGTCCCCAATACTATACAATTTAATTATTCTATATGAATAATCAGTTTATCCCAACTAAACACAATTATCTAAACATTAGAAATTTATTAAGGGTTATCACTCCCAAAATTATGTGTTCTCTAAATATTTCACCTTACCACTAAATCAATTATCTAGGTTATCTAAACCATATATATTCAAATATGCAATATAAAATAACTACATAAAAATCGTTAGATGATTTATGATTCACATAACCAAAATATCATAGATATGACACTTCTCTAATAGAAATATATAATCCCAATACATAAACACATCAATATATCTACATTAATGATTAACACATCATCGTTCCATCCATTAACAAGTAGCCAACCATTAGATTAGGGTATTGTCTTATACAATTACAATGTTATCCATATATAACAAATTAGACTCTAAATGTTACCTTAGGATGAACTTAATATCCTCACATTTAGCTCTTTAATCTACCTTGATAATAACATACTATGTTGCCTTTTTTCTACAAGTAAAACATCTTTTTATTCATCTAATACATTTCCATTAATGTTTCCCAGGTATAGACATTTAGTAAGATCAAACTTCTTCTATCCTTTTGGATTCATAAAAATATAATTATTTATTATTATTTATGTTAAGAAGATTAATAATTTTGATATTTTTAATCATATAACTAGATATTTGATTAGGAATGGTCTCGCGGTTTTACATTATAGCTCCCACTTGCCTCAGTTTCTCATAGGTTTAATCACTCCCTTTTTCATCACATTAAGTATTAACAAAATTCCTACTTTTTATATTCATCAAATAAAATAAAAAATCATAGTGTGAGAAACAAATATCACAGTGATAAATAAAAAAACATTATTCATATGATTTATAAATCATGAAACCTTATTTTTAATCTATGAAACCATATGTTTATCCTACTCTATACATGGCTATCATCTATTCTAATATTTAATAATTGTTCATAAAGAAAACATGTGTTTATCCAAAAACGTCCCTAGGTTTGTCAAAATAATAGCGATTTAGAAAAACACTACATGTGAAATAATATTATTATCAAGATGTTTGTGAACAACTACTTTTAGTGTCATTACCCCTAGATGAATCTGTTCGAATTCCATATACCCTTAATGTATCTAGATATGGATATATTTATATGAAACCCATAAAATGTCCACACTACAGAAAATCTAAATACATATAATTATACCCATGATTTGTGACAAGGTAATATATTAATAATATTCATAGATTAGCTAAACCCTACTATGATACCAAATATATAGATCCATAGTTTTTATACTTAGAATTTATATATTATTAAATTAATATTCATTATAAAATATTATGATCCCAACCATAACCATATATGTTTTGTTTAATTTGAATCTTTTATATATTTACAATTGGTATATAATCATTATTCATAATCTCAGACTTTTTTCTTTACATTTACCACTATTTTAGACATATCATTCAAAAAACCCATTCCTCATATCTTTAGTAGAAAAACATTATAAAGGGTGAGATGAATTTCTCATTATGGGAAAATAAGGGAGATATCACTGATCAATAAATCCCAACATGATTATAAGAGTATGATAACCGGAGTTTAATATTTTAAAACCATATAAAGAAAATAATAGATCATAATCATGTTTAATGGTATAATGATTTTATGTTCTTAAGACTTTAATCTTAAGGGAATCAAAAAACTTGGGACATGATGTTATAAAATTTTCATACGATATAATTTCTTGGAGTACACATAAGAATAGAAAATAATTTCCTTAGTCAAGGATAAATTGAAATACTGTAATAGTGTATTTGGTTCACTCCCCATTCTTTTATTTATGTATTCAAGTGTTACTCCAAAGAATATCTTAGTGGAAAATATCCATAACTGAACTGGGTTCACTCCCCGTTCTAGTTCATATTATCCCAATAGATAAACATCATTGTCCAATGATATCTATGGATATATAATTCTTGGACTACCCATAAAATTATGAAAATGATAAATATTTATGGAACATGATCATCAAAGATTCCTAAAATAAAACATGAGATATAATTTTTTTTAACATTTTATCATTGCATAACTCATGGAAAAGAAATGTGTTACCCAATGATTTCATCATAAAATAAATAATCTATGGGAAATAAACAGATTTCTTTAAATCATCTTAAAACAATCATCATTATGTGACATCCAAATAATTAAAGTTTATGTCATAATTGTATCATATAACCACTACATCAAAAATAAAATCATAGGATGTTATCATATATACTACTAATACATTAAATTATTACTATGACCATTTTATGAGAAAAATATACCCTTTTAAATTTGAAATCATTAGCTCATAATTTAATATTTTACTGGATATTAAATAAGACATTTTCATTTAATATATATTTGGAAAAATATATATAAATATTAAAGGAATATATTACTCATGATGGATGAAAATTCTATTCATGTCGTCTATGTTAAATCAAAGATTCCTTTCATATATTAGGTAAAATTTCAAAATAAATTTATTCAGAATATGAATCGAAGATTAATTTTAATCCATTTTAACATAGTCAATCATAGGGAAATTTTACTTTAAAAAATAATAGTTTTTTTTTAAATTCATGAATACATTTTAATGATAATATAGACGTTGATGAAAAATATTTTGATCATTGAAGAATGAGTCAATGGTTTAATTAATAAATGTTTCTCAATAATTTTAAGTATAAGAGAGGTGAAATGGTATTATAACATAAAAAATTTAGACAAACTAGTGTATAATAAATTTAATGAATTAATGGATATGTATATCCTTTAATTTTATAATCCCAAACATAGTCATAAACAATCATTGAAAACACTGAGATTATTACAGAATCCATTACCTCTTCAGTAGATTTTGAATCATAATCCCTCTGATAGAATATCAACAAGTGAAAATTTAAATATCATAACAATATGGATAATAATTATATAAATTTTCAATGGTTTAGTATATAAAACTCATACACATAAATAGGTTAACAATATTAAACAATTATCTATGAAATATTATTAACATGAAGAACCGTTAACACTATGGTATTCTCAAAAGAAAAATATCATGAAATATAAAAACATATAAAGATTTTTATATAGATTAAATTTTCATGAAAATAATAATATAATATAATAAATTTTATTGGATGAAATACACTAATGAAGAAATATTTTTATATGGAGTATGTCTAAAAAATTAATGTGAGATAAGAATTCCCACACCTAATGTCTCACATTCCTCAAATTCAATATATCCTCTTATATAATAAAATTAATTTAATTATATTTATATAAAATAAGAATTTACATACTTTTGTAATAAAATATTATCCACAAATAACTTTTCAATACCCATGTTGTAATAATTCCTTATTTAAATTTACATTTTAAGTTGTTAGTAGTATCATTTTCTGTGAGAATTTTTGTTTAGTTGTTTTGGTATTCATAATTTGATCGTGCTTCCATAATATAAATAATTATAGTAGTGATATATATATAATAAAATTTTTCATTACACATATTTATAATCATCAATAAATTTTAAGGATATAAAAATGATTCACACTATTCATGGAATCGGTAGGGAAAAAATAGAGATGAATGTTGTTTTCAATTTTTAAAGGATGAAACAAAATAATGTTAAATTATAATTAAATATTTTGAAATAATTATTATATCATATATATATATATATATTAAATATATCCATATTACTATCCATGTAATGTTAAAATGAAAAAAAATTAAATAGATTCATAGAGGTGGTGGTGCACATGTACGGATTAGCGACATTATTGTTTTATAGAAGATAGGAAGGTAAGAAGGATAATTTGATATTATAATTCATGAAGAAAAATTATATCATAAATAGTATATATATATAAATATATATTAAACCCATCATAATAACCATCCAGGAATGAGACTGATAGAAAATGAATATTATCACCATGTGGAGAAGGTAGGCCACACGTACGCACGACCAATAAATTCACTTCTCAATTGATGGGAAAGAGGGTGGATACTAGTGGTCACAACATAACAATAATAAAAGTTACATAAATTTGTGATATTTAATTTAATATATTTTTATGAATACCACATATTTATAGTATGTACAGGACGAAATTAATTGAAAGAGGTCTCGTAATATGATTACCATTTCTCTGATTTGCATCCTTTAGATACGTTTTTTAGAAACCCTAGAATATAACTTTAAGAATACCAAAAAATATAATTAGTGGATATGTAATCTAATAAAATGAAATTGTATGGATTTTTTCAAGGTATATTCTTCAAGGAGATGTAATGAAAATAGATAAAGAGAGTCCTTTTATTATATATGGAAATGGCCGAATTAAAATTACTTAAATGAATTAAATAAAATTAATTAATTTATCAGGTATAAATCATATAAAATCCATGTATTAAAAGAAAAAATTATATAATTTAAATATTATAATCCAATAAAATTTAGAGTTTTATTTTTGTCGTTGTAGACTTCATGTTTTGGTTTTACAAATTTATTAACCAATTTTTACCACAACTATAGTAATTATTTTTTTCAATTATAATGGGTTATAATTTCCATTTTAAGATATAAAATTTGATCATAAAATGAAAAGATATAATTTTTTTAAACATTTATAATTATAATTTTTCTTTAAAAGACAAATTTAATAATATATTATTTTTCATAAAATATAAATTCTATATGTTTTGAAACTATACATTTTATTTTTCATTAAAGAAATCAATATAGTAATTAAATTCATATATAATCCTTTTAATATATTTTATTATGTTATATTAATGTACAAAAATATTGGATAACAATAAATCAGTAAGAAAATATTTCCTTTTGAGTTTGAAAAATAATTTTCATGGTTGTTCTATTAGTTGAAAAAGCAATGTGTTTGCATTAGTAAGTATTTAAGGTAATATCTCATCTCTAAAAATAGAAAATTAAGTAAAATTAAAATTAATTAATTAATATTTCAATTAATAATTTAGTAAAAAAATTATCACTACTAATCTTATGTAAATATTTCAAAGATATTAATTTTTATAGAGTACAATTTTTTAAATTTTCATTAAAATAATATAATTTTCATTATCAACGGAAAAAGAAAGAAAAATTTGAAATATTAGAATTTGGAATAGATATGGTGTAATTTTTTTTATAAAATGAAATTACCAAATGTTTTGTATTTATTTTTATACCTTATTTTAGGGTTTTAAATATTTTTTACACATTTTACCCTTACAGATGTGTCATTTATTTAAAAATATTATTGTTCCCATTAAAAAAAAATAATAGGGATATATTTTCCAAATTAAAATTCATAATTTGAAATATAGTGTCAATTTTTTAAGATTCGATATAAATATGAATAATAAATATATTTTAAAATAAAGGTATAAAATGGGATGAAAAAGAATAATTATAAAAACCATGTTTAATGTATTAAAATTAACTGATATTAGTTTCTTGAATATTTCTGATTCAAATGGAATTAATTAGAATATTGAAAATAGAAATTATCATATTAAACTAAATGATATTATATGAAATATAATGGAAAATTTAAATTAATTTATTCAATGATAATAAATAATCTTTTTTGAAAAAATAATATTTTTTAATACTCACTAAAAAATATATCATTTCAGAAAAATCATCAAAATTCAATATATATTGATTTTATATGTTAATTATAATAAATTTGGATCATTATATAGAATAATATTAATATTAGGGATTGTTTAAATATCATTTTCACACATAAAATACAATAAAATCACTTTTGAATAATGTTTATTCTCAGAGGATAAAACAACTTTACAAAAAAATTGAGTACTTATTTCCTAGGAAATAAAAAATTATTTAGTATTTAATATTAACATTATAAATTTATTTCCTAATTATTTTGAACATTTTAATTGACTCCAATTTTGTGAATATGATATAATGATGTCAGTTAAATAATAATACATTGTATATTATATTTAAATTTGCATAATGTTCAGTGATGCGTATTAATAAATCAATTATGATTATTATTATTTTCACTATTTTTTCAAGGTGTTACCCAATATATATAAATTTCTAATTCCTAAGAATATCACTCATCATAGACTGGAATCATTGAGATGATGTTGAACACATCCATCTACTTCTGAATACCCTGGATAACCGACACATAATGATCAGATCAACTTCCAAAACTCTCAACCATAGGATTCACCAACCTGGTCTCACCAAAAAGAATATTATAAACACACTAATGAATCTATAATTGACCATAATACCAATATCTACATGTTCCACCACTCAAACACAATCAAACATTATCCATTCTATTACACATAATCACACAACATATATGATTCCCATAGTAGAACTTGAAACTGGTCATCCCATTACCCATATATTCAAACGGTGAACTAATATCCACCACATAAAACAAAAATATAGTATTCTCATCGCCTTTCATTGAATACAAATTAATATATGGAATTATATAAGAATAGCATCTCAATCATGTGAAACTTATTTGAATCACAAATTCCCACTACCTATCCTCCATACAGAATTACATAATTATTTTCCACTTTGCTAACTATTGGGAATCTTTTAAACTTAAAAAATCTCTCTATATACATAAATCAAACAAAAATAACTTAAAAATACTAATGTTCCTACCTTAGATACCTAAGTCTGACCCAATCAATGACCTCTAGCTGACTATAAGGCCATCCAACAAAACCACATCAAATGTCCAATTTGTCAAGGATTACGGAACTCTTTCATTGATTAATCACACTGGGCCCAATAATGTATTAAACCAAAGTCCAAAAATATTTATGTCCTAATATTAAATGTTATAATTAAACATTCTATCTATAATATAGAAAATAAATTTTTTGAGAATTAAATATTAAAAAAATATGATTCATTATGATAATTTCACATCTTTATTTATAATGGTAAATAATAATATATTTTATGGATATTTCATATATTAGTATCCATTCATAATAATAGGAAATTTCAATATTTTTTATCAATCACATAAAATTAATGTTATTTTTTTATAAAAATTAGTTTTTTTATTAAAATGAAAAAATATCTTTCTAATACTACTAATTTGGAATATATGTTATTATTCAATAAAAAGTATATATTGAACTTATTGAAACATAATATCATTTTGATATTATTAAATTAATTAAAAATAATTTTATATATTTATGTGGGTAAAATTATAATAAAATTAAGTGATCAGATAGAAGAATTGGTTAAAATAATTTGACAATATTTATCATTGTAAATAAATTATTTTAGTTTAAATAAATATAATACAATTGTAATTTTGATGAATAAATTGAATATATAAGTATTATTGAATTATAATAGTTTTAGTGTAATTAGACTTATTTTTAATTATAAAATTTAATACTTAAAATTTTATTCTATATGAAAATGAATTTAAATGAAGGTAATATTAGTTAAAACTGTGTAGTTAGATTCCAATAACACATACCATGTAAGGGTAACACTATATTTATAAGGTTATATAGTATACTTCTTCTTTTCTAGTATGGTTAACACTACAAATGTGAATTTTTCAAAAGGGAATGTGCTCAAATATATAGTAACATAAGGGTAATAAATAGAAAACATAATGGTACAATAGAGTTGTGTAAGGTTCATTGGGGGATTTCATATCCTATGTTAGGGTGATCTTTTCTCATGTAAAGGTATCTATATCACTACATAAGGGTCATTACCCTTTTCTTAAAGTTATACACCTCTACTTACGGGTCACAAAACTATAGTGTGAGGGTAAACTAGATCTTTTGTAAAAGTACGTCCTCCATACCCCATCTATAATAAAGATCATTTCATAATCTATAATGGTAATATGGGATTTCAAATACACACATTATAATAATATGATAGTTTTAAAGGGTATATCCATGTTTCTGGTCTCACATAACGGTTGTTTTTATCTAAATATAGGTAGTGGTCCTAAAATATTACCTTTAAAAGGGTCTCCAAAACAATATTTAGGGATACAATAACCCTCATGTGAAGGTAATTTTCAGTTTAATATATTATTTAGTGGTCACAATATCATGATATATGGGATACATAGATGTTTTAAATCAATGTAATGGAAATATCAAATCCACATATGGGTAAATCAAACTCACTTTGGATTAAACTCTGTTTTAAATCTATATGTAACGGTAAAATCACACCAAGATTTAAACCATATTCATCATCGACATCTTCATCAAGTGAAACATAAATGTAAAATCAAAGAATATATATATATATATATATATATATTTCATATTTCATTATTATATTAGTATACATGATGATTTGGATGAAAAATAACAAAAATTTAGTTAAACACAAAATGAATAAGAACACGAGCATTTGTAAAAACTTGTTTTTATCTCTATATGAACAAGTAATAGTTTCAATTACTATTAGTAAAATATTATAGATAAATCTATAAAAGCGTTGAATATTTGGGTTAAATATTATTAAATGGTTAGAATGATATAGGTTGTGGATTCAAATGATTTTAATATGACCATGTAGGCCTAACACCATATATAAAGACCCATAAATTTCAAGGATATTTTTTTTCATAATTTCTTTGGGATTTTACATGAATTCAGTTTCTGACGGCACCTGATTCCGAGGCCCGGTGTTCCCGGAATGAATTTCCGAAGTTTAGCTCGGGTACGTTCAGTGAACGAACGAGCGGGTTTTTCTAGCTTCTAAACCGGTGCTCAGAATCAAAATTTGAGGGCACCGATGGAACTGTAGCTCCGGTAATTTTTTAAGGAGACCATTTTCGAAGGTGCATTTTCTCGAGAAGAGTTGTTAAAAATTTTAGGTTTATGTGAAGAATAAAAAAAATTGTATTCCAATTTTATTTCCTGCCTAGTTGGTTTTAACCTATGTGTGGAAGTTGGAAAACTATCCAAGTGAGGATAAAGGTGAGGTGGGGCCCACATGAACCCCACCCATTCATATTCCCTAACCCCCTTAACTCTTTCCCTTGAAACCCCCTTGTTTTTAATTATGTGACTTCCTTCTTCACATTTATTATGCCAACTTAATACAAAATTCAATTTCACAACTCAAGTTTTATTTATGAGGTGAGGTGTTTTGAATTTTGGATTTTCAAGTACATTCAATGATTTAATAAAATAAGAGGGATTTATTTTATTGGGAGTTTTCTCATTGTATTGGGGGATTAGAGGAGATAAAGTTCATTGTATTTGTTGGAGAACACAAATAACACCGACGTCGACCCTGGCTTCCTCTCTTTCAACAATTGAGGAATCTTTCCCTTTCTTTGACGCACGCCAATGCCGTCATCGAAACCACCCCACGATGCCTCTTTCCACGACGATCTTCGATCATCAACTTGTTATCGATGTATAGGGATTAATTTGAGAATGGTATTATTTCCCTTGGTTGTTCCTTGTAAAACAAAGAACCCGGAGCAACTCATTATTATGTTGATCCGCGAATGTTTTATTTTTTGGGTTGGGAATATTGGTATGATTCTTTTTATTTATGAGGTTGTAGGGGAATATCATTGGTATTCTCATTATCTTTGACAAAATAATGATGAGCGCGGACCAACCATTTCCAGGTTGATCCGCGGATCGTTCGTTCATATTGGTTGATGTAGGGGATTTATTGATTTTTATTTGTGAATTCTTTCGTCATCGTTCGTCATTTCAATTGGACTACTTGCTATCAATTAATGGGAGGGGGTCAGACCGCAAAAACACATCCAATCGTCCTCCTATAATGTTTTTTTATTGACCATGTTGTGGTTTGAAATGGGCATGGCGCGGTGTCGTAGCACCGCCCGGGATCATGCGGCAAGGATCCGCGGCACCGTTGCACCGCGCTGTTGAAGCCGAACAAGCCGTGGTGCCATCGCACCGCGATGGAAAACCACGAAGAGGATGCATTTTGTTATTTGACGTACGGAACATTGGGAGATGACGAATCTGGCCGTAGAGGAGATTTAAAGCCATCACAGGAATGGTCGGGTCCCAGGAGGACTGTTAGAGAAGACGAAAGGTGAAACGGACCACCGAAGCGCATCCGGTGGTCCGCAAAAGGCGGCGGCGGCGCGCCACGCCGGTGAGGCAGCGCCGACGACCGACGGTGGTGGCGCGGTACTGGAACAAGAACCACCGTGGATGAGCCGCGGTGGCGGGCCGAACCAGAACAGCTTACCCGTTCCGAAGGCCAAGCGGCGTGGCTTTAAGTCGTGCTGGTTCGTCATCTGTGGGGGGTTGTAACCCCCCCGCACCTGCTGGCAACGCGGGCTCCGCGCCACGCTAGTGCCAACGCCAGACCGGGCTGGGCCGGGCCGGGAAGCACCCAAGCGGACCGGACCTAGACTCGGGATAGGTTGACCCGGTTCGGGGCGACCCATGGGGGGGTCTCGGGACAGGTCGGACCGGTCCCGAACCCCATATTTTCGAGCAGTTTTCGTTCAAACGCTCATAACATGGGATACGGACCTCCAATAGACACACCGTCAGTTGTGATGTGATAATTGGATCAAGACGGTCATTTAGATATATTACACTCATGGTTTTGGAGATCTTTGGGTATGTTCGGGTTGGTTCGAACATGAGACTAACCGGACCCTCGGAGCAGAAATTGATATACCTAGAGCACCAGACGTCTGATTGACCTGTCTTCGACATTGTTGGAATACTTTTGATTGGATATAACTTTTGGCATACTTCACCTGAGGTTTGGATTTAGTTGGATAGTGTTCGTGTTGGATTGTTCCCTAAATCCAACCAGGCCCCTAGAACGGAAAAGCTGATAACATTCAGACTGGACGTCTGTTTGACGAACTGTTAGCGGCGTTGGTGATCACATTGAGAAATGGTCCCTATGAGTATACCCTATGATAGTTCGGGGTACAGTTGAGATACGGCTAGGTTGGTTCATGCACGAAACCAACCAGGCCCCTAGGATGAAAAGGCTAATAACTCACAGACAGGGCGTCCGATTGACGCGCTGTCTATTGCATTGAGAACCCTATGACGAGGTGGTACATTGAGATACTTCTTTGTGGGACTTTGTGATACATGGAGTATCGACCAGTAGCTCATGGAGCGGACCCTCCCGGAGACGAGCGTACGGAATATGGAGACCGTGTAGCCTGCTGAGACCTGACGACTGCTTGACCGACATTACTTGGAGTGATTCGACCAGCCAAGTGGACAAAGCACTACCTTGTTTGGGTGCAGACCCATGGAGGATAGAGCACTACTGTGTGCCAGTGTAGACCCGCAGTACTGGTCTGGAGAGTACCTCTGCAGGCTATTAGGGGGCGTGCACTACTGTGTTTGGGTGGTATTCCCCTAGGGTAAGCACTACTATGTTTGGTTGGCTAACCCACAGTACTCGACAGGAGGAGTACCTCAGTAGTCATAGGTTAGTGAGAAGTACCTCAAAGTCATGACAAGACCATTGTACACTCCAGAGATGGGGCTCTTCAGCAGTTACAGTTTAGATAATGAAAATCCTGGTTTGAGCTGAGTCTATGATCTTTTTGTTTCCTCGTGATTGAGATGGGTAACTTGATAACTTAGTATATGTATGGGCATATACTTGGGTAGTGGTTATCTGTTGATTTCATAATCATTGTGTTTATTCATGATTGAGATGGGTTACTTGATATCTTAGGTATATGTATGGGCATATACCTATGTAGTGGACATCTGTTGAGATCATATTTGTGGATCTCCTTGTTGGATTTAGTGAGACCTTGAGGGTCTCGGGGTCCCTACTGAGTATCGTTATACCCACCCCTACATGGGCTATGCCCGCACTTCATTGTGTTGGTTGCAGACGACAGGTATCATTGACAGAGGCCGAGTGTACGCGGGCTGGACGATACCCGGAGGTGGACCTCACATCAAGTCAATATCCGGAGGTGGACATCAGGGCAAGATGATACTCGGAGGAGGTCGACGGGTGAGAGAATTGTGGAGGCTATCTGTACCTACCCTTCAGGTAGGATCTGTGGTGGACGATCCAGGAGCTGCGCTATTTGTACCTACACTTCAGGTAGGATCCTTGGTGGATGATCCAGGAGCGGCCTGTCATTTTCTGGCTATTTTGTCTTTTACTTTGTACTTCACAGTTGGGCTTGTATTTCCAGCCCCCTTTACTTTCAGCACTGCTTGTATTAAGTTTTACATAGTGATTACTTCTGCTTGTAATCTGTGGTGTTTTGTTTACTTTTATAAAGGAAATGTCTTCCCAGTTATCAGGATTTACGCCTTTGGTGCTAGTCGCCAGCCCCGGGCCTTTGGAAGGCGGGCTTGGGGTAGTCATGGTACTGGCCCCGAGGACAGGTGATGACAAATTGGTATCAGAGGGGTCAGTTCTACCACATAACTTATAACTATGATATTTTCATTATGTGAAGCAATATTGTTAAGGGTACCAAGTGTGGTTTTCAGTTCAGGGAGTCCAGTGTTGGTGTGACGGCTGATGTATCCGTACACCAGGACCCTGACTTCTAATTTCCGACTTTGTGCATGAAAAAACTGATTGCGTGTGTGTTTCCAAAAGTTTTAAAGACTTCTCAAACCAGATCAGCTCACCAAGTATAAATATTTTGACCATATTTTATTTGTTCAGGATGTCTCCATGTAGATAGTCAGTTGGGTTTCCGAGATAGTACACGATGATGGCCCACCGAATGACGAGGCACCAGTGTGGGGCCTTTTTTCTATGTTGGCATCCACAGGTGGTGTACCAGCAGCACCACCACCTGTTTGGAAGCAAGTTACAGTATCCAAACTAGAAAATTTTGAACACTGGAAGAGCACGTTGCATGAGTTCCAACAGCAGAGGCCTCCGAGATTACGAGGCAAGGCAGATTCCCAGACAGGAGAGGACTAGCTAGAGGTGATTGCTAGAGTTTTCCGCCTAGATGAGACATCAGTGGAGTGGATGGTGGACTTGGATAATAGTGTTTTCCAGTGAATGATCATGAGGATGGTCCACATAGCGATGAGGCTTCGATATATAGACTGATTCCTGTGATAGTGCCTTCGGGTAGTGTGTCAGCTATACATCACTACCTGTTGGTCAGGAGTTACAACCAGCGGTACCGGTAGGTGATACATGTAGGCTTACTCCCTTATACGTGTTCCATCATCAGATACCCTCAATTTCCGAGGCGAACCTGACTCACAGGGGGATGAGAACTTTCTTGAGGAGGTACCAAAGAGTTTTCAAGAGTTTATACAGCTTCGGAAGGACGACGTGTCAGTAGCTGAGAATTCATCGAGGCGTACTGAACATTCCGGGTACTCGATGAATACGATTCTATTAGTTCTATAGATATTGGACCTCTGAGCGTGCTGTATTTAAGGAAATTCGAGCCAACACCTTTTTCCTCTATGAAATCCTACTCACGTTAGGGTGCTAGAGAGAACCTTGAGGTTTAATGTTCTTTGGCTGAATGAATATAGCCAGTGAATGTTAGTAGTGGGAAGATGCGAACTGGCGTCAGTCACAAAGACTTGGACGTGTAAAATGTTTCAAGAAGAGGAAGTGTCAAGGAATGATGAATCTGTAGATTAGAAAATGTGGAAGCAGAGCTAGGAGTGCAGCATGGGGTGGGGTGCTTTTTGAAATATTACAATCACCCGCCTTTGTTGTCCCCTCCAGGATCAGGGAGCTGGAGGGCAGGGAAAAAGAGTAGCTACATGCGGTCAAGGAGTGCGACCAAAAGGGCTCTAAGGATGATTCGAAGTGAGGACTTTGTCTTCTACTAGCTGTTGTAGACACAAGCATCGATACAAATCATCCCTTCTTTCAATGAATCTAGTCCCACACCTAGATTTTCCGTTTAAGCCATTGACTTTACCCTCACGTCTATAGATACCTTTGGTAGGAGACTCGATAATCACACATACGCCGACAGTGTGATCTGACCCTTGAGGTGAGAGTCTCGGTTGAGACCTCTTGGTGGAAGCGTTGAGACCTTACGACGTTAGTTTGAGTATGGATTTGGCAATCACTGTTCATACTCAAATTGACGGTATTAGGAAAACGTCGAGATGAGATTTCCTTGGTCAGTGAAAAAGAATCCCTAGGCTGCACAGGATAATCTCGTGCATAGGAAGGTGTAGCTGATCACTCTTGAGTAGTACATCTTCACCCATGTGGAAGTAGGAGTTTTGAGTTTCAGTTCTAATCAGGAAAGGGATTCCTTTAGAGTTTGAGGATGGCGACCACATTCTTATATAGGTATCACCTCGACGAGGTTTAAAGAGATGTAGCTGAGGCGGTGAGATATCTCCATGGATCAACGAACCTTTTTAGGTCCTCATCTGGGTAAGCGAGGTGGTTTACTGCTTGAACTTTCCACCTCAGTTGCACCAGGTGCACGATGTCTTACACATATCTCAACTGGGGAGATACGTGCTTGAACTGACACATATCATCAACCGTGGAGAGCTGGACATTGGCGATGAGGTGACTTTTGTAGGGTTTCAGTAGAGTTTGAGGATCGACAGGAATGGTTCCTACAAGGATGGTCGATTCCTCTTGTGTGCTTTCATTGGCAGCACAGGAACCTCTAGGTGGGCACATGGGAGTAGAAAGCTCAGATGCATGCTCAGTACAACTTTTGTATCCCAAGTTTGTGTTAAAGATTTACGGGGATGTAAAGCCCTGAGGTGGGAGTAATGTAAAGACCCAGAAATTTCAAGGAATTTTTTTTTCTTAATTTCTTTGGGATTTTACAAGAACACATTTTCTGACGGCACCTGATTCTGAGGCCCGGTGTGCCCAAAATTAATTTCTGATGTTTAGCTCGGGTATGATTAGTGAATGAACGAGTGGGTTTTTCTAACTTTTGATCCGGTGCTCGGAATCGAAATCTGAGGGCACCGATGGAACCGCAACACCAGTAATTTCTTAAGGAGACCTTTTTCAATGGTGTGTTTTCTCAGGAAGAGTTGTTAAAAAGTTGAGCATTATGTGAAGAATAAAATAAAATTGTATTCCAATTTTTTTTCTAGCCTAGTTGGTTTTAACCTATGTGAGGAAGTTGTGAAACTATACATGTGAGGATTAATGTGAGGTGGGGCCCACACGATCCCCACCCCTTCATATTCCCTAACCCCCTTAACTATTTCCCTTGAAACCTCCTTGTTTTTAATTATGTGACTTCCTTCTTCACAATTATGATGCAAACATAATACAAAATTTAATTTGACCACTCATGTTTTATTTATGAGGTGAGTTGTTTTGAATTTTGGATTTTCAAGAACTTTTCATGCTTTATTAAAATAAGGGGGACTTATTTTATTGGGATTTCACTCGTTGTATTGGGGGATTAGAGGAGATAGAGTTCATCTTTTTAGCTGGAGAACGCGAAGAACGCCGACGTCTACCCTGGCTTCATCTCTTCCGACAATTGACGAATCATTCCCTTTCTTTGACGCACGCCAATGCCGCCATCTAAACCACCCCTCAATGCCACTTTTCACGATGCTCTTTGATCGTCAACTCATTATCGATATAGGGGGATTAATTTGGGAATGATATTATTTCCCTTGGTTGTTCCTTCTAAAACAAAGAACCCGAATCAAATCATCATTAAGTTGATCAGAAAATGTTTTATTTTGTGGGTTGGGAATATGGGTGTGATTCTTTTTATTTAAGAGGATGTAGGGGAATGTCTTTGGTATTCTTTTTATCTTTGAGAAAAAAACGTCGAGCGCGGACCAACCTTTTCCAGGTTGATCCGCAGAACGTTCATTCATGCGGGTTGATGTAGGGGATTTATTGTTTTTTATTCATGAATTCATCTGTCATCGTTCATAATTTCAATTGGACCACTTGCTATCAATTAATAGGAGGGGGTCGGGCTGCACAAACACGACCAAACCTCCTCCCTTAAATTTTTTTGACCATGTTGTGGTATGGAATGGGGATGGCGTGGTGTCGTCGCACCGCCCGGGAACATGCGACAAGGATGTGCGGAGCCGTTGCGCCGCGCCGAAAAACCACGAAGAGGCCTCATTTTGTTATTTGATATACGGATTGTCAGGGGATGATGAATTGGGCCACCGAGGCAATGTAAAGCCATCGTAGTAATGGTCGGGTCCCGGGAGGACCGTTGGAGACGATGGGGGGCGAAACAGACCATCAGAGCGCGTCCGGTGGTCCGCGAAAGGTGGTGGCGGTGCGCCGCCGGAACAGGAACCCCCGCGGCTGAGCCGCGGTGGCTGGACAAACCGGAACGAAATAGTCATTCCGGAGGCCACGAGGCGTGGCTTTAAGCCGCACCGGTTCGTCATCCACGGGGGGTTGTAACCCCGGCGCACCCACTGGCGCCGTGTCGCGCCAGCGCCAGCCCAGGCCGGGCCTGGCCGCACAGGCTGGGCCTGGCAGCACCCAAGCGGGCCAGACCCGGACCCAGGATGGGTCGACCCGGTTTGGGCCGACCCATGGGGGGGGGGTCTAGGGCTGGGTCGGTCCGGTCCTGAACCCCTATTTTCGGTCAATTTCTGTTCAAATGCTCATAACATGGGCTACAGACCTCTGATCGGCACACCGTCAGTTGCGATGCGATCCTTGAATCGAGATGGTCTTTTCAATATATTACAATAAATTTTTCGGAGAACTCTGGGTACAGTTGGGTTGGTTCGAACACGAGACCAACTGGGCCCTTGGAGCGGAAATGGATATATCTAGAGCACCAGATGTCCGATTGACGTGTCGTCGACTTTGTTGGAATCCTCTTGATGGGACCCAACTTTTGGCATACATCGCCCGAAGTTTGGATGTAGTTGGATAGTTTCCGGATTGGATTGTACCCAAAATCCAACCGGGCCCCAAGAACAGAAAAGATGATAACTTTCAGACTGGACGTCCGTTTGACGAACCGTCAGCGGCGTTGGTGATCACGTTAAGAAATGGTCCCTCCGGGTAACCCCTATGAAAGTTCAGAGTACAGTTGAGATATGGCCGAGTTGGTTCATGCAAGAAACCAACAGGGCCCCTGAGACGAAAAGGTTAATAACTCACAAACTGAATGTCAGATTGACGCGCCGTATGTTGCGTTGAGACCCCTATGACGAGATGGTCCTTTGAGATACTTCTTTGTGGGACATTGTGATACTTGGAGTATCTACAAGTAGATCATGGAGCAGACCCTACCGGAGACGAGCGTACGGATTATGGAGACCGTGTAGCCGGCTAAGACCTGATGAATACGTGACCGACTCGACTTGGAGTGAGTCTACTAGCCCAGTGGACAGAGCACTACTTTGTTTGGCTACAGACCCATGGTGGACGGAGCACTACTATTTGACAGTGCAGACCTGCGGTACTCGTCCGGAGAGTACCTTTGCAGGCTATCAGGGGGTGTGCACTATTGTGTTTGGGTGGTATACCCTGGCGGGAAGCACTACTTTGTTTGGGTGACTGACCTACGGTACTCGACAGGTGGAGTACCTCATCAGTCTTCGGATAGTGAGCAGTACCTCAGAGTCGTGACAAGACCACTTTACACTCCAGAGACGAGGCTCTTCAGCAGTTACAGTTTCGATAATGAAAATCCTGGTTTGATCTGACTCTATGATCTTTGTGTTTCCTCATGATTGAGATGGGTCACATGATAACATAGGTATATGTATGGGAAAATACCTGCGTAGTGGTTATCCGTTGATTTCATAATCTTTTTGTTTCACAAGATTGAGATGGGTTGCATGATAAATTAGGTATATGTATGGGCATATTCCTAAGTAGAGGACATCTGTTGAAATATTCCTTGTGGTTATCCTTGTTGGATTTAGTGAGACATTGAGGGTCTTGGGGTCCGTAATAAGTATCGTTATAATAACCCCTACACGGGCTATGACCGAACATCGTTGTGTTGGTTGCGGATGACGGGCAACGTTGACAGAGGCCGAGTGTAGGAGGGATGGACGGTACATGGAGGTGGACCTCACGTCGAGTCAGTATCTGGAGGTGGACTTCACGGTGAGACGATACACGAAGGAGGTCGACAGGTGAGAGCATTTTGGAGGCTATCTGTACCTACCGTTCAGGTAGGATCCGTGGTGGACGATCCAAGTGCTGTGCTATCTATACCTACACATCAGGTAGGATCCTTGGTGGACGATCCAAGAGTGGCTTGTCACCTTCCGGTTGTTTTGTATTTTACTTTGAAATTTACAGTTGGGCTTGTATTTCCAGCCCCCTTTACTTTCAGCACTTCTTATATTATGTTTTACTTAGTGATTACTTCCACTTGTACTCTGTGGTGTTCTATTTACTTTTATAATGGCAATGCCTTCCAGTTATCAGGATTTATGCATTTGGTGGTAGTCTCCAGCCCCTAGTCTATGAATGGAGTGCTTGGGGTAGTCATGGAACGGGCCCCGAGGATGGGTCGTGACACCATAAATTAGAGATAAAGATATTTTATGGATGTTTCATATATTAGAATACAATATAATGAAATTGGAGTTAAGGAACCTAAAAGAAATTATATTTCATATAAATTTTTTTATATAAAATATTTCATGAAATATTTTAAATTAAATGGGTAAGGAAATGGTATTCGATATACCTAGTATTTAAATATGAATATATCATGAATATTGGTTATTAAAGAAGAACCCCTACTTCATGTTATAGATTATCTATGTCCCACAAATTTCAATGCTTATATCCATATGGTTTTTAGTATGGGAGGGATAGTGAGAAAGATGGAAAGTCTCATAATTTAGAGTATACTTTTGAGAAAATAGTTTCAACATAGTACTATTTCATGTATTTGTAAGGGTTATGGGTAATGGATTTTTCTAAACGTCACTATATTGAGACATGTATAATTTTTTTTCATTTATGATCTTTTATATGGTGTTTTATATTTCCCATATTAAATTTTCTATATTGAATCATTTATAATTAATTTTATTTTATGTTTCAAATCCAATTACATTATTAAAATATATTTTACATGTATGTAACCACATGTTAAATAATTTGATATCAAAATTTCCATTCGTTGTGTTATAATTCTTCGTCATTGAATTTATTTTTCAATGATTATGTGTGACCTGAAATCTGATTTTATTTTTATGTTTTTTCACTTTTTTTGTTTTACAATTATTCCAAATTATTTCTACATTGATTAATTTATAATTCCCATGACATGATCACTGTAATGATTGTTAATCTCATTATTTTTTTTTGGGAATTTTCTTGAATATGATCATACATTATTTCATAAGGTGTATATAATGAAAATTGAGATATTATTTTAGTATCATATCTTTTATAATGATATTTATTTTTTCCTTTTAAGTTATATCTTTTATAATCTATTTATTAAAATGATATAAAAATTCAATGGCTTTCATGGTCCCAAAAACAATTCATTGTGACACAATTCTTATTATACACATAGATTTATTTTATATGGTTTACTTATTTCCACTTTAAATGTTTTTCATATTTTAATTTATAGAAATTCTGGGTTTCACATAATCACGTTATGTTCCTTCAATCAACATATTTTTGATATAATACTTACCTAAATTGCAATGGTTTCTCATCCCAGACATCCTTCATTGATAGATGATTTGAATTATTCACCTATATTAATTTATATAGTGTATATCTTGAGTCTTCAAATTTAATATCTTGACATTTTCTCTACTCATGATATTTTTTGGTAATTCTTATTTTCTTTATTCATATGGTGTTCTATTTTAAAATTCTTTAAAGAAGATTTCCTTAAAGGCAATATTTTAAAGGGTTTAAAAATGTTTAACCAGAAAAAATATCCATGTTCAATATCATATTTCATGGATTTATATTTAAAAATATATATGATTTTCTATTGTTTTTTTTTCAGGATCTATATCCTTATTTAAAAAAAAATTAAATGATATTTGATAATTATTTTCTCATGGGTCTCCCTTGACTCTTTTTAAAATGGGTTGATGGAAATTTTATTAATGTTTACAACATGAATATAATTTATCAAATTCCTAATTATTCTTTTATTTTAAGGATCCTTTGAATGTTTCTAAGGTTATTTAAAATAGAAGGGACATTCATTATATTTTGTGATTTTCTATTTTTTTAATGTTAATTTCAAATTTAAAATGATATTTCACTCATTAGGGATTTAGATTGTAGAGACCCGAATCCTGATGTACAAGGACATTACATTACTTTTGCGGAATACTTAGTACATAACGAAAACACACAGACAAGGATCGTAATAGTTTAGTGTCTTTGGAAAATCAGAATGTAATCTTCTAATCATGGTGAAAGATATTCAACATCTCCCATAAAGATCTTCCTTTTTTTACCTAAAACATTTCTTTATATCCTGGGGAAAAGAAAACATAAAAGGGTGAGATCAAATGCTCAGTAAGGGTAAACAAAAGAAATATCAATCACATCATCTTCATAAGAACATAATATTTTGGAAATATTAACCTGTAAAAGAGAGCATAATTTCATAACATGGGATGAATCATAGTAGTGAAATGAAATCCCAATAATCATAACTTAAAACATGAAACTTTGTGGCATACATAATCATATAGAATCATATCTTATTAGTCAAGACTCATTTCCAAGACTATCTTAGTGGACAAAGTCCATTTCTGAACCGAGTCACCCTCATTTCAGTTCTGTTTCACTGAACCGGTATAACCTACCATTCCAGCCATGTATATCTCTTGATATATAAAATCTTTACCCAATGCATTGGAGGGAGATATAGGTCCCACCCATCTCATAATGATACCATTCTTATGTGTGCCACAAAATCTTAAACCATACATCATAGCATAACCCATGTAATAAAAATGGGAATATTAAACATCGTGACATCATAAAACAGTTCATATAAGATAAAGGAATTCATAAAAAAAATTTCATCACAACATAATCAAATCCATGTAATAATAGGGATAGAAACATAACTCTTTTCTATCTTAGATGGAAAATAATTTTGATAAAACTCTTGAACTCCATTCCTGAGGAAAATATCTTTTCTACTTCAATTTTTTTTTCTTTTCATAAGATGTCATACAATTTTAAACTAAAAGAAGTTGATTAAAAATAAAGTTGAAAAAATGTAAAGGAAGCTTCTTGGAAATAATATTTTAAAAATCCATTCATGCCTTATAAGTTAAAAAACATTCTTCTCATAATTTTTTCAGAAAAGTCAAAAAGTACCTCGTACGAAAAACGACAAAAGATTCCATTCATATCTTTGAATAAAAACTCACGGAAGGGTAAAATTGGATATAAACTCTTGTAGAAGGATATAAATATTACATATTGAGGAAAAATGGATGTGGATGATAAAATACATGCCAGTAAATTTCAAAGTATAAACAATATCGGATAAAAATGAGAATGTGATATTTCCCTTAACTTTGGTCTGATATGCTTTGTACGTGTCTGAACCTCCTCTTATTTGAAGTACTTATTTGAGAACTCATTTTAGGGCACTAAAATAGGTCTTTGAAGAATTCCAGAACCTCTAGGATGTTTCTAGGGAAGTGGAGAGAAGAAATTGGCAGGGTTTGTCTGAGCTTGAATGCTCAAATTGGTGTGAGGAGGAGAGGGAGGAAGATCCCTTTTATAAGGGAGGAGTGGGGCACCTTAGGAAAATCTCAAAATATTATTTTATATTAAGGTCAAATTCGGTTTATAATGGTTCCAAAGGGTCTTATTTCGAATATAAAGTGGGGATGGGTCGAAAGCCTCTCATCCAATAGTATTTAGACAAGTTTAGGTTATTATTTTAACCTTATAAATTATATTTAACTCCAAGTTAAATAAATTAACTTTTACCGTGTCTTTTTGTTTTCTTACACTATATGGTTAATAAACTTACCATAACAAGACAAAATAACCCCAAGTTGATTATTATTAATATATCCATCCTTATCTAAGTCATTTGTCCTAACTTTAGATTTTTAAGAATTAAATAACAATTAACAATATACTATTTGTTTTAAAAACTAATTTATGTCAATTTTGACACTATTTGGTAAATGATTTGTATGAAATTGATAACAGAATGATAAGTTCTAAAAAAGTTACTTATATCAACAATAACATGTCATATTAAACTATAAAATAAATTTAAGTCATAAAAAGTCTCAAATTACATTTTTTTGGGCATTTATAACATCAATTATGTTAATATTTCATTAATTAGACAATTACCACATCATATTTGTGTCATAATAAATGATATTTATTTAATACCTAAAAATTATAAATAAATTCCTATGATGTAGATAATTGTATTATATTTCTGGAGACTATTAATTTTTAAAGTTTCATGAATTCTATCACTAAATTAAAATTGTTATACTTATAAGATTTAATAAAGTGACATGTTGTCACATTCTTTGGTTTTAATAATAATTATATTATTTTCATGGAAAAAAGTCCATAAAATGAATATCATCCGACCCTTAGGTTATATGGGTCTACTTTTATCCATACAATAGGATTTTTCCAAGTGTTATGGTAATTTTATAATCTTATTTTTACCCTTAATTACCCGATTTACCTTTAACTATATTAAATAAAATTTACCGTAGTTACTTTTCACAATGCCCAAAAATAAAAAGTAGCTTATTAACATAATTTTGACCCACTAATTCTAAATATGGAATCCATTTTTACAAATTCAATACTCAAAATATGTATAAATTAAATTAAAATTAATCCCGTTGTTGAAAGAAAACAGGGTTTTCTTTAAAACATTGCAAATGATTTAATTGATTTAACCTATGAATTCAATGTAATATCAATGGTAATAACATACATTATATTAAATGGTAAAAAAATATTCTATTTATACTTTAAAACCATTCAATATTATAATTTAACCACATAAGATATTACAATGAAAAAAGTTGTTTTAAATTAAAATATAGCGTGTTTTTACAATTCATTAAAATATGAAAGTTATTGGAAAAATATGAAAACTTTATCTAATGTAGATTTTTATATCCAGATTCAAAAGAAGAATTTTATTTTTTCAAATTTAACTTATAAACATGTCAAAAACTAGATTTAATTTGGGTGCGCCATCAAAAGGCGGCAAAACTGAATTTTTTGAAAAAATACTTATTTTACCCGAATTTTTTTTTTGTTCATATACCATGTTCTAGAAATGTGTAAGATGAATAATAATGTTATAAAATTAAAAATATAGTTAAAACTATTCATAACGGCTAGTTCATAACAATATTATAATAATATATCGTTGTTTAGTAAAACATGGTATTGCGTACAACACATGCTATCGAGGAAGGTTGCGATTGCCTGTAATGCAAGCCAAGTCAGGGTTGCGTGTAGTGCACAACTCCTTTGTTGTTTCATATAACAGAATCCAACCATATTTTATTTACACATTGAATATATATATATATATATATATATATATATACACACACTCAATTTTGCGTAGAATAACTTCTATCAAACGAACTTGAAATTGTGTGCAAAAAGAGCCAAGAAAAGTGGTGCGTATACTGCAAGCTAATATAGTGTTGTGTATAGCGCAAGATAATCTTGGTGTGTTGTAAAATAGTAGATATTAATGAAATTAAAAAGAATGTATCTTATAAAATCTCCAGTTGTTACATTCTAGCCCCCTTAAAAAGAATTTCACCCTCGAAATTCGTCGGGGTTATAAATCGTTTACTATTCATAAAACCCAACATCGTAAAAAGAAATACCAAAACTGAACATTAAAAACTAAATTATGAAATATAAAGGTTACCCAAATGAACTCATCACTGGGTTTCCATATAGGAGAATATATGGACATGGAAGAGAAATCTAACCGTCATGTCCTGATGGAGAGTGGTAGAGAACATGGCTATGAAAAAGACAACAATCACAAAGCTATTGATTTGTGGTGATCTAAGGTACCATCTGATTCATCGGATATAAGGGCAGTAGGACAACATTTTTGGTTTTTCAAGATCATTTCCCTAATGTTGATGAAATTTTAATTAGAAGAAATAATTTCTTGATTTTGGTATAGTCTCACCGTTTTTCATTCTTTGGACAATTTCCACTTCATCTCTTAAAGAAATAAAGTTGAATTTGTCATTTGTGATGTGTTAGCAGATCATGTGATAGAATGATGGGTCATTCCATCTGTCTGAAACAAAAGGTTATAAAAGTTATCAAAAAAAATACATAAGTCCATCTATAGTGAGATTAATCTTATATAGTTCCTAAAATGGACTTATACTGCTTAATATAATAAAACTAGTTTTTACTAAACATGGACTTCATGTAGGCTAGTGGTAAGCAATAAAGGTGAGTCGCACTTCAGTTGTGGGTTCGATTCCCACATCCTTGTCCGACGCGATGGGCTGTCGCCCGTCCTGCAGGTTGTCCTTTTTTCTAAAACTACATTACTATAACATCGCATAAACAATATCAAAAAAAAGTTCTATCCTCAAACAATACTAACTTATGGTTAACATAATCCATTCCAATCATTAGTCTTATCTAAAATACTTCGGTCCAAGTTCATAGTATAATGAAAATGATAACTTGAAATGTCGCCATCCAAGCATGTGAATACCATCATTTATCACCAATATATCTTGTTGGTCACATTCCAATCATGTGAATACTTTAATGATGCATTCTCTTGAAAAATGAATACCCATTAAACCATAGTAAAAACATTAATGCAGTTAAAAGATAACACTTTCCATATACCAAAATACTCAAAAATCTATATACTCAAACCATGATATCATATAGTCCTTATATCAATCATGAGCTCATGAATACTGTCAAACATTTCATTTTCTCCTTATCCCTTCATTATGCACATAACATCTACTTTCCAAAATATTTGAATCACTTTTCATGGTTACCGATACATTAAAATTATTGAAAACCACAATAGACCAATACATAAATGTTTCAATACACCATAAAATTACCTCAACAACATTATTCTTGAATACCAATACATAAACACTTCAGTCCATCCACTTCAATGATTGTCCTGGAATATGTCCTTCCTTGATTTAGAAGTAACTTTTTAGGTCAGGGCATTGAGTTGGGTAATGCCCATGTTCTCCACAAATAAGACATTGAACTCCATAATAGTCTGTCACTCTATGACCCTTTTCTCCACACAGATAACATCGGTCCCTCCATTTTAGGTATTCCTAAAGGTTCTTCTTCCCTTCTTTTGAAATCTAAATCTTCCTTTCTTTATGATCCCCAACATGCGAACATTCATAATAGTTTATCTTCCTCTTCTTTGATGAATTAGGCATACCACTAAATTTTACCTTGTTAATCATATATCGCGATGACTGATTCGGCATAATCACAATATATTTCTCTCTATGAATTACACAATTTTGTTGCTCATAGTCACCAATTTGTACATTGGATTCAATGTTAACCGAATTCCTTCTTGTTCCCTCCATTAACTAAAACACAAAAAGAATCTTGTGAGAGGAAAAATTCATTCTAGAGAAAACAACAAAGTAAAGGGGGAGTACCCTCAATATCTAACATCTTAGGATAAATTCTAAGATCGTTCGCACAATTATAGGACTATAACCTATATGTATAATTAACCTTAGAGACATCCCATGACATACCATAGAAATATATCTAGGGATCTCACTAACGTTTTTTCATCCCAGTTTCCAAAGGTTGACTAAACCTTTCCTCTGATACCAACTATAAGGACCTGAAGCCTGACGTACATGGACATTACATTACTTTTACGGAACACATTGTACATAAAAAAACACACACACAAGGATCATAATAGTTTAGTGTCCTTGGAAACTCGGAATATAATCTTCTAATCGTGGTGAAAGATCATAAACATCTCCAATAAAGATCTTCCTTTTTTTACCTAAAACCTTTCTATATATCCTAGCGAAAAGAAAACATAAAAGGGTGAGCTCAAATGCTCAGTAAGGGTAAACAAAAGAAATATCAATCACAACATTTTCATAAGAACATAATATTTTGGAAATCATAACCTGCAAAAGGGAGCATAATTTCATAACATGGGATAAATCATAGTAGTGAAATGAAATCCCAATAATCATAACATAAAACATGAAACAGTGTGGTATACATAATCATAGAGAATCATATCTTATTAGTCAAGACTCATTGCCAAGACTATCTTAGTGGACAAAGTCCATTTCTGAACCGAGTCACCCTCGTTTCAGTCCTGTTTCACTGAACCGGTATAACCTACCATTCCATCCATGTCTATCTCATGAGATATAAAATCATTACCCAATGCATTGGAGGGAGATATAGGTCCCACCCATCTCATAATTATACCATTATTATTTGAGCCACAAAATCATAAACCATACATCCTAGCATAATCCATGTAATAAAAATGGGAATCTTAAACATCGTGACATCATAAAACAATTCATATAAGATAAAGGAATTCATAAAAAAATTTCATCACAACATAATCAAATCCATGTAATAATAGGGATAGAAATAGAACTCTATGTTATCTTAGATGGAAAATAATTTTGATAAAACTCTTGAACTCCATTCTTAAGGAAAATATCTTTTCTACTTCAATTTTTTTTTTCTTTTCATAAGATGTCATACAATTTTAAACTAGAAGAAGTTGATTAAAAATAAACATGAAAACATGTAAAGTAAGCTTCTTGGAAATAATGTTTTAAAAATCCATTCATGCCGTATAAGTTAAAAAAACATTCTTCTCGTACTTTTGTCAGAAAAGTACAAAAGTACCTCGTACGAAAAACAACAAAAGATACCTTTCATATCTTTTACTAAAAACTCACCGAAGGGTAAAATTGGATATAAACTGTTGTAGAAGGATATAAATATTAAATATTTAGGAAACATGGATGTGGATGATAAAATACGCCCAAATAAATTTCAAAGTATAAACAATCTCGGATAAAAATGAGATTGTGATATTTCCCTTACCTTTGGTCTGATATGCTTTGTACATGTCTGAACCTCCTATTCTTTGAAGTACTTCTTTGAGACCTCCTTTTAGGGCACTAAAATAGGTCTTCAAAGAAGAACAGAACCTCTAGGATGTTTCTAGGGAAGTGGAGAGAAGAAATTGGCAGGGGTTGGCCGAGCTTGAATGCTCAAATTGCTGTGAGGAGGAGAGGGAGGAGGTGACCTTTTATACGGAAGGAGAGGGGCACCTTAGGAAAATCTCAAAATATTATTTTATATTAAGGTTAAATTCGGTTTATAATGGTTCCAAAGGGTCTTATTTAGAATATAAATTGGGTATGGGTCGCAATCCTCTCATATAATAGGATTTAGACAAGGTTAGGTTATTATTTTAACATTATCAATTAGATTTAACTCTAAGTTCAATAATTTAACTTTTACCGTGTCTTTCTCTTTTCTAACACTATATGGTTAATAAACATACCATAAAAAGACAAACGAACCCCAAGATGTTTATCATTAATATATATATCCTTGTCTAAGTCATTTGGCCGAAAAATATATTTTTATGAACTAAATAACAATTAATAATATAATATTTGTTGGAAAAACTAATTTATGTCAATTTTGACACTATTTGGTACATGATTTTTATGAAATTTATACCAGAATGATAAGTTCAAAAAAAGTTACTTATATCAACAATAACATTTCATATTAACCTATAAAATTAATGTAAGTCATAAAAAGTCTCAAATTACATTTATTTGGTCATTTATAACATCAATTATGTCAATATTTCATTAATAAGACAATTACTGCATCATCTTTGTGTCATAATAAATGATAATTATTTAATCCTTAAAAATTATAAATAAATTCCTATGATGTAGATAATTGTATTAGCTTTATGGAGACTATTCATGTTCTAAGTTTCATGAAATTTATAACTAAATTAAAATTATTATACTTATAAGATTTAAGAAAGTGACATGTTGTCACATTCTTTGGTTTTAATAATAATTAAATAATTTTCATGGAAAAAAGTCCATAAAATGAATATAATCCAACCCTTAGGTTATATGGGTATACTTTCAGCCATCCAATCGGAATTTTCCAAGTATTAGGGTAATTTTATAATCTTATATTTACCCTTAATTACCTGATTTACCTTTAACTATTGTAAATAAAATTTACCGTAGTTACTATTCACAATGCCCAAAAATAAAAAGTAGCTTATTAACATAATTTGGACACACTGATTCCAAATATGGAATCCATTTTTCCAAATTCAATACACAATAGATGCCGAAATTAAATTAAAATTAATCTCGTTGTCGAAAGAAAATGGGTTTTTCTTTAAAACATTGCAAAAGATTGAATTGATTTAACATACGAATTCAAGGTAAAATCAATTCTAATAACATAAATTATATTAAATGGTAAAAATATATTCTATTTATACTTTAAAACCATTCAATATTCTAATTTAACAACATAAGATATTACGATGAAAAAAGTTTTTTTTAATTAAAATATACCGTGTTTTTACTATTCATTAAAATATGAAAGTTATCGGAAAAATATCAAAACTTTATCTAATGTAAATTTTTATATCCTGATTCAAAATAAGAATTTTATTTTGTCAAATTGAACTTATAAAAAAGTCAAAAACTAGATTTAATGTGGGTGTGCCATCAAAAGGCGGCAAAACTTCATTTTTTTAAAAAATAATAATTAATTTACCCGAAAAATTTATTTTGTTCTTATAGCATGTTCTAGAAATGTGTAAGATGAATAATAATGTTATAAAATTCAAAATTTAGTTAACACTATTCATAACGGCTAGTTCATAACAATATTATAATAATATATCATTGTTTAGTAAAACCCGGTATTGTGTACAACACGTGCTACCGAGGAAGGTCGCGATTGCGTGTAATGCAAGCCAAGTCAGGGTTGCATGTAGTGCACAACTGCTTTTTTGTTGCGTATAACAGAATCCAACCATATTTTATTTATACATTGAATATATATATATATATATATATACGCTCAATGTTGCGTAGAATAACTTATATCAAACGAACATGAAATTATGTGTAACAACAGTCAAGAAAAGTGTTGTGTATACTGCAAGCTAATATAGTGTTGCGTATAGCGCAAGATAATGTTGTTGTGTCGTAAAATAGAAGATATGAATGAAATTAAAAAGAATGTATCTTATAAAATCTCGGGTTGTTACATTGATTACCACATTATGGTATTTTTATTCACCAACTTTAATAACGATTTTTTAATTACACACCAATAAGGATAAATTATTATGATACCATACATATTCTTTCTATTGATGGACTATGATATTGTCATTGAACCCATTTATTTACATATGTAAATCATCATTTGAAAGAACATTGGTTATTATTATGTTAAACAATGAATGATATCATGTGTTACGATTATATTATAGTTAATGGACATTGTTTATGATGAATGGTGATCCTGATATTTCTCATGATGAATCACATTCCTGATATAGATCTCCAATGCGTGGGGAAAAGGTTACGTTCTCTAATGAATAATATTAGAAGTTTACAATATTGTTAATTCCACTAGTAAGGGTTATTATAAGTGTTACTGGTTTGGGTTCTATTAATACAATGTTCCATGATTCCAAAATGACTTCATTATTCATTCTATGAGTTTTCAAAATTTACATTAATCAAAATTTACAACAATTGACTCATGATTATTTATTCCTATGAATATTTTCTTTGTTAATGACTTCTTTCATGTATCATGTTTAATGATTCTTGTTTTTATGGGTATAAAGTCTATACTGCTTTGATTATGTCATCATACTATTATGCTCATATTATGATCACTAATGAAATTGACTTTTTAATTATTATGTTTACCCTTATGTATATTTTTTTCTCATCTTTATTATGATTCCTTTTCCCTATGTTTTGAAAAAAGGTTTTATGTATGTTATAGATAAAAATGCTTCTAGATGTGAAAGACGTACTGGGAAATGATATACATTTTTAGGAAATAGTTCCTTACATTTAAAAGTTATTATATATGATTTTTTTTATTCTATAAAACTATTATCATCAAATGTACATGGGTATATATGTGAATCGAATTTTTTATATTATATGTTTGAGGTTTTTAAAATTTTCTCAAATTTATTTGTATAAAAGGAAAAAATGTAATGAATATGTTTTAAACACCAAATCTTGGAGTGCTGGTGTGAGGTTATTGTAGTTGGTATTATAGGAAATTTATAGATATCCTTATGGATTATGATATTTCCATGTGTGGATATATCAAGATTTATGGATACCATAAATTGTTTATATGTTTAAGGTTTTCCATATGATCAAAGGTATAGACAAACCTTTTGAGGTTTGATGTGATCTGAATTTAAGATGATTATGATTACTTTGGGGTATATTCATAGTAATACAACTGATGAGTTTAATATTTGTTTTATGGAAAAGTTTATTTTATTGAATAACGAATTTATATATTATGTAAATAATTTTAATAGTATTGAAAACCATTATTATAAAAATGATCATTGATATTTAGGTAAATATAGTTAATTGGGATAAAAGGGTTACTATATGTTGGGAACATATAATGTGTTGTGCAGATAACCAGGGAATTAAAAATTTAATTGTTGAATATGTGGAAAATTTTAATTACTAGTAAGTTTAGTATTTTAGAGATATTATATAATTACGGTAAATAGAATTTTTTCTATTATGTTGGGTTATTATTTTATGAATAAGTGTATATTGTTCTTTTAGAAGAATACATTATTTTATTATGATATTAATTTTTGCGGAATTATTTTCATATTTTGGTGAAATTATAAAAAATGTATATACATTTTCAGATAATAGACTTTAATAATGAATTATTTTATTTGGGGATAAATGTTAAAAAAACAATAGAATAATGTGTGATCAAAGAATCCTAATCTATTCTTTTCAATATTATTGAAGTATATTTTTGATAAATTTTAGGGAAAGTTATTTATGGAAGGAATTAGTTTGATGTTTTTGTATTAATTTTTTTTGAAGATTAATGTATTATTTTTTCATATAAATGATAATTCAATTTGGGTATTATTTCAAATTATGTTGACCATTTGGGTATTAAATAATATATAAATAAATGAAGAATTTAATTTCAAAAAATTATATACCTAATTTACTATCATAAGTTGACTATAGTGATTCATGAATTAATACTCATAATAATCATTTGGAGAAAAATATCGGATTTTAATATCATGGACTCACTTACCATAACACTATCCACTAGACTCGTGGGTTACATGGCCTCAATAACTTCTCCCTATATGCCAGAGGTTGTCGACTAGCAATGATGGTCTTGGGAGGATATAGTTGGGAGACTATAGTCTCTTAATATTGATTCACATCATGAATATCAAATAATAAAAAATATATTACATCAAAAATATTAAATAATTGAATACAAATATGGAGAAGGAATATTTATATAACAGAAATAAAAGGGTATATTTACAGTTTATACAACAGTGCATGTGTTTCATAAAAATGATATAAATCTAAAAAATAAGGCATAAAACAAGAAATATTAATGTAGAAATGTTAATAAAATACAAAAAATCCAAAAGGGTGATCTCCATGAGAATCCCAAGCACTAACTCGATCATTTTCTTGTAAATCGCCGATACAATAAAAAAATAATAATAAATCAACCATTGTCTGTGGTCCTATAAAAAAGAAAGAATGATCAGGTGCCCTAGTGTAATTGATGTCCAAGGAGGGTGTGAGATATAAATATCATTAGTCTGCCACACACGGTGTCTATCCTAATCCTGAAAAGTTCAATAATAATTTACTAGTTTGTTGGTATGGAATGAACAATAACCATTAATTGATAAATGAAAAACATGTCTCGGTTTCTAAGGGACACCTGACATCTATACATGATTCAACCGATAGAATGAATAAGGGCCTAATCATGTCACCATATATATATAATAGTATATATATATAATAAATATTTATTGATAGGGATTAGTATGTAACTCTCAAGAATCAAAAACTAGGAGGAGGATCTCACGGTCTATCCCCAGCCCTAACTCCAAAAGATCATACAGTCTCTCGGTATATGTATGGGGTGAGGACTGAGACATAACCCACAGTCATCGATCACCCTGAAATAATCTGATAATTTAACCCTATGGAGAACTCTAAGATCATCATGGTATCTTGGTTACTAATAATGAAACACTCATTATATTCTTACCTAGAGGCTTTCATGGTCCTTTGGAACCAAAAATAGATGCTCATATAGTCTTCTTAACCATGGGTTCTCTTGGTACCTTATCTCCGCTTCATACAAGTCATAATCCTTACAATATATAATGCACGAGGAATTACCCTCTCATTAATATCATTAGCCCAATTAATTTATATCACATGGCATTGGGCATAAAAATCTCATTCTCTAATTAATCCATATCCACAATCAATCATTAGGAAATACATCATAATAATTTCTGGAAAAACATTATCATATGCTTGGTCACATTCAACTAAATACATGAGGAAATGTCCTCTCATGTTTATCATTATCCATAGTACATTCCATTTCAAGGATCCTTTTCATTTAACCCATTTAATACATTTGAAACAATCCATTATAGCTAAAACATCTAATCAAGGTGTTCCATTTTATTTGAACCATCCTACTCATGGTCAACTCATTCAATTTACCTAGAAAATGAAAATTAATTTAAGGTACAGGTGCCAAAGGATGAAATCATGTTCATTACCCTTTAAAGATAATACCTTATTTCATAAACCATTTGATCCATTCAATTTACCTCAACAAAATCATTTGTTCATTATTGACATGGAAACACCACATAAAATACAAAGGGTTGTGTTCAAGAAACGGGTCAAAGAAACACCCCCATTACCCACTTTGGTAATTCCAATTCTAAGTGGAATAAAAACACATGGTTTGTCTTGATTTCAATTAAACACACATCATAGAAGGTTCAGTTCATTTAATGGACAAGAAATGATATGCCCTATATGGTAGATTGTTTTCATGGTTATTTATAATGAAAAGGGGGAAAACCTTTTCATACCTCCAACAATGGCCAGGTTCCAACAATCTATATACCAAACATAACATCGAGGTATAAAATAATAACCATTGAAATAATGTAGGAAGGAATAAAATTCTACATTCTACTTTTTAGATTGATAACGACACACCATTATCAGATTGGTTTTTTATAAAACCATGACATTTCCTATCAAACATGTCACGAACCATCCCCCAGGTCCCGTTCTGTGACTACCCCAAGCCCTCATTCCAAAGTCCAAGGGCTGGTGAATATCAGTGGAAAGGAATATCCCCAAAAGTTATGGACCTACATTTAGAACTATAAACAGACAGATAGGGAAAACTACACATATAAAACAATGAATTAAAGAAAAAAATACATCTACCACATTTTACCACCACTGATTGTAAAGTGTGTAACTAAAAGTAAAGGGGCCAGAATAAAATCCCAACTAAAAATAAAGTATAGAAAAAGATGTAGATGCTCTAGAGGTCATAGTACAAGGGTCCTACCTGATGGGTAGGTACACCTCTCAGTTGAACGTCACTGAAACACCCCATGTCTATCAGTCACATCTGAGAACCATCTAGTCATGACTCCCCAAATTCTATCAAATATGTATGTTATCTTTATAAGACACAATATTTGAGGGTGAAGCTTATGAAGGGGTGAGTATAATAATACTCCGTAGTGACCTCGATACCCCCGAAGTTCTCTCAGTAATCAATTAAGGAAGACACATTAAAGGAAAATGCCATAGAGGTAAACAAATGTAACAAGATTTCAAACACATAGAACATATTAAAGGACATATCTCATGCCAGGTATAACTTAAGTACAGAATTAAAGATTATTTTTTTTTGTAAATCTAGATCTTGTTATTTTACTAGGAAGCTCTTCTACTGATCCACAGAGGGACTTTAGTTGCCTACCTAGATAGGGTATCTAGGTGCTAAGACATAGAGGCTCGCTAGGTGCTTAACCATATAGAATCGCTAGGTGCTGACCCAAAGATGATCGCAAGGTTCTTACCCACATAATATCTCTAGGTGTTGACACTCACATGATAACTAGGTGCAGACCCACAAATTGCCTCTATTCTTTCTTCATGTCACAACCACCACTAGATTTCCGCCCTTAGAACGATTGATTTTAAAGGATCCTCTCTTAAAGACATTTATTACCTCACTTCAACTAATATCACATAGATTAATCTCAAAATACCATATCATCATAAGGGTCCTAACACAACAGATGACACATCGATCAGACAGCCATTTTATAAGTTATGCTATTTTTAATAAAAACGACCTAGTTGGATTTGAGTCTGATTCAACTTGTTCATACTCAAACATCCTCCAAAAAATGGTGTATCTAAAAAGGATAGCCTCATAGTGAGGGTTATCGTGCCATAGAATATCATTCAATCGGATGTTGGGTCTACATCTTATGATTGTTTCAATGAAATAGGGTCGGTTAGGTCGGGTCCAAACTGGTCAGACTAACCCAACCTGACCATGCTCGGGGGTCCGATGTGTGTCATGTATGGTTCTGGCTCCTTCTTTCCATTGATATTTCAATTATTACATTGTAGGATGGCTCCGACTGGGCAGCGCAGGTCTGGCTCGGCAGCGTGAGTCTTGCCCGATGGTGCTGGTCCGGCCCACTGGCTGTCCTGGTCTGCCTGACCGTGATGTGTGAGACAGCTATGTTCGGCCTCCCTTCTACCTTGTGGTCGACACATGGTAGCCTACTCATCTTGGTTAAGTGTCCATGATGTATCCACGCTGCCGAAAACACCGGTCAACCATTTCTCATGCACGCAGAACAGGTCTATATTCCTATAGTGCACCTCAGCGGCCGGAGCGGGACTCTCCTCCACGTGGAGTTAATGGGTGCTACACCCACTTATCACTACGATAGTCTGACTGCAGATTCTGGTTGCCAATGTTCACTGATGAGTGCACAAGAATCCTCTTCCCATGGCCATTGTCGGTCGTCATTGGTTGTCGCCGTCAGTGCTAACACACCGACAATTCCTTTGATGAGCCACTGGAGTTTCTCCTGTGGTATGTTTCTCAAACTGTTTGTGTCTATAAAATATCTAGGCTACCACCTTAACTTTGACTACCTCAAACATGATTTACCGCCATCTTGATAAATCATCCAATAAAAACTCACAATAAACAACCACATAGGAGGGTCCATGCATTGTTCATGTGGGCCCACACCCTATACTTTATAGTACAAGAATGGGGGAATGTATTAATACACACATCAAGAATAGAACACCAATTAAGCCCATCACACAATATCCCCCCCAGAAAGAATGACCGATTTGAAGATAGACCCATTATTCGGTTGATCCACGTTCATCATTAATTCTCATGAATGAGGATGAAATAAATAAAAAACGTTGAACACATAAACCAATAAATTTTTGTCATTCGATGCTGAATAGTTCTTCTTCAAGGTTTCAAGATGTTGACGACACTTCCATATCTGTCCTTCATGGCACATAAAAGATGAATAAGATATGTCTGTGCATTATTTTTCATTATTTTTTAGAGAGTTTCTACCAGTGGTTTATTAGAGATTTCCCTGCATTGGTTATTTACCCAAAATCAAACACATTGGAATTATTAAAAGAAATAAAAATCACATCGATGTTTCATCCCTTAATTAATCTCATTAAATGATCCAAATTTAAGGATCCACATTTAATGAGTCATTAATATAACAGTGACACGGTTACAAACATTCTCTTATTGACCCCCCATTAATGTTTCTTATTGCCGCCTCATCGCTAAATTGTAGCATTGTTGTCTGCCACTCAATGTTGATAATGAAACAAAATAATTTCGTTAAATTATTTTTTCATTTTTTGTTGATGGCTAAAAAAACATTTAATCTTGGCCCTTTCCGTATGAAGTTAATTCATATCCAGGCTAATCCTTGCATTCCGACTTCAATAGTGCCCTTCTATTTTTGATCCAACAACTGGTTAAAAAGATATCAAAAACCACTTGATCATTTACCCAACGTACCTTTAAAAAAGTTCAAAATTAGATTCTGGGCACTCCAGGCATCAGAATCATGTTTTGTTAAAGCGTACAGTCATGAAATATTTCCATTTCATTAAATATAATACAGTAAATGCCTGAGACATTACATTCCTCCCAACCTAGGCATATACCTCCCCAAAACCCAAAAAGAGGTCTAATCAAACATATGGGGGTACTTAGCATTAATCTGAGCCTTCCTCTCCTCTGTGCTCTCCTAGAGGTTCCCATGCGGCCATCGAACATGCACTAGAGTAATAGACCATCCAAAAAGGACCCTATCCTTTTGATCCTCTATCTACACTAAGAACACTGCAAACATCAACCCATGATCAATGTCTATTTCTCCATAGTCGATGATGTGAGATGGATCATGCACATTTCTTTTTAGATGTGACATGTGGAAAACATCATGTACCCAGTGCATCTGTGGGGTAGGGCTTGAAGGTATTCCATCTTTCCTACTCTTCTTAGGATTTAGAATTGTACAATGATCCTTGGAGATAACATGCAGCCCCGGTCAAATATCCACAATCCTCCTCATGGTAAGACCCAAAGGAAAACATGATCTACCTACTCAAACACCATGGGTCTCTATCTCCTATCATCATAAGACTTCTTCCCACTCTGAGCATTCCTCATCTTCTCCTAGATGATCTGCACTTTCTCAGTCAGAGATCATATCAACTCCAGACCCATGAGTACTTACCCCCATGGGTTTATATAGTATAGGGGTGATCTTCATAACCACCCATATAAGGCCTCAAATGGGGTCATTCCAATAGTGGAGGGATAATTTTTGTTGTATGAAAACACCACCATAGGTTGGTGGTCCTAACCATTTCAACCTAAATATTGAAACCAACACAATGCATGTCCCCCAGGTCTGTATGGTCCACTAATTCTGACCATCTGTCTGGGGTTGAAAATTTGTGCTCAAGCACAGCTAGATTCTGAACGCCTCTTGTAATCCCCTCTATAGTTGGGATGTATAGCGAGCATCACGATCTGAGACGACTTCTGAAGGAAACCTGTGAAGTTGCACTATCTCATGGATGTAGAGGTATCCTATGACCTCTACCTATCCATGCTCTCAGATGGGTAGGAAGTGAGCCGACGTGGTGAATCGGTCCAAAATAACCAAGATAGATTCTCCTCCCCAAGATGTTTGTGGTAACCCCATCACCATGTCCATCATGAAACCATCCAATTTCCACTCTAGTACCTTGGTTAGATGGGCCAAGCCTTCTAGACCTAATGTTTGAATTTCACTATCTAAAAAGTGAGGCATCTTGAAAAGAACTCAGCTACTTCTTTCTTCATACATGGCCAAAATTACTGACTTAAGAGGTTAGAATACATCTTTTCCACTCCATGATGTACCTCCAAAGGTGATGTAGGGAACTCCCTCAACACCTCTTTCGATACCATGTCTAGTTATATGGTGTGTACTCTAAAAAAGAGTAATGTTCTACCATCTGATTGAAAATCCATCATAAGCATGTCCTACGGATATATGAGGATGTTGAGCCTCATAGTCAACATCCACATATTGTGTCTCCCTAACTCGTTGTAAGAGTGGGGTAGTGAAAAATCAAAGACTGGAGGTAAGGTTGTCCATTCCTAACCATGATGGATATCTACATCATGGCTAGATGCTTTGTTTCCTCACTTAAAACCAGCAAACCAGACCTCCTGCTGAGTGTGTCTGCCACCACATTCCCCATACTAGTAGTATATACTATCTCAAATTCATTGCCTTATAAGAACCCTATCCATAAACGTTTTCTGAAGTTCATTTCCCTATGTTAAAAGATATAACTGACACTCTTTTGATAGAATTATTTGGTAAATTGTTCACCCATCATGTAGCGCCTCCACATCTCCAGGAAAACACCACAACTCTTAACTCCAATTCATGGGTTACATAGTTCTATTTATGATAACTCAAATGACATGATACTTAAGAAATTATACCTTTATCCAACATTAGGACACTACCCGGTCATGTCCCTAATGCATCACCTTAGACTACATACCCAATTCCCTCTTCTGGTAGTCTCATGACGACAACACTCATTAGTCTCTCCCACAGCTACTAGAAACTCTACTAGAAACTCTCCATACAGTTGAAGAATTTTCCCATCCTTTTAAATGATAATAAGGGTACAGATACTTTGGAAAACTCTAGTACTAACCTTCGGTAATACCTAGCCAACCTTAGGAAGCTCCACACCTCCATCACACTCATGGGTGAATCCCAAGGAATAAATGCATCTATCTTTTCCATATTCACTATAACTCCGACCTACGAGATGATGTGTCCCAGAAAGTACACCTACAAAATCCAGAAAAGTATCATCAAGAGATTACCATAACCATGGTGCTCTCAAAGGGCATCTATGAATAACTGCATGTGTGTAGCGTGCTCCTCCTATGACACCGAGTAAACCAAGATTTCATTAATGAAAAATACCATGAAATGATCGAGGTGGTTCTAGAAGATCCAGATCATTATTTCCATGAACACTTTTGTGGAATTTTTCATGCCGAAATGCATCCCTAAAAACTCATAGTGGTAATAACAGAACCTGATGGATATCTTCGGTACATCATCATCCTTTACCCAATGCTGGTGATAGCCCGATCTATGGTCAATATTTGAGAACCACCTCACTCTATTTAGATGGTCAAAGAGGTCATAAATCCTTAGTAGTTGATAATTGTTCTTCATAATCATTTGGTTTAGACATGGGAAGTCCACACGCAACCTCATGATCAGGTCTACCTTTTGTAAACAGACACCAGGGTTTCCAATAGAGAAACATAGGACTTTACAAACCCCTTCCCCTGCAAGTCCTCCATCTTTACCGTCAACCCATGGTGCTCTGTGGGAGACATCAAATATGCAGGTGGTGATTTCGGTTTCATCCCGGAGTACAAGTTAATAACTAATTCTACCTCTCTACAAGGAGGTGTCACTGTAAAATCATTACAAAGACATCCTCAAACTCATCCACCACTACATAAAAGCTCGAACTGCCCTCGTCCAACGTACCAAGGGTGAGGCTAGCCAATTGAAGAGTTATCAGCTACACCCTCCTATGAGATAGTCCTTCCTATGATGCAATGGTTCCCTGATCACTTACAAATGAAAACATGTTCCCATTGTCATAGATACACCACACTTTGTTCCAAAAATAGTGGATCCAAGCATGGATTATGTATAACAAGTCCATACCCAGGTTGACATCATAAGGCCTCAACGCTTCTACTAGGAGATCCCAGACGAATATCTCACCTCCAAGAGTATGTTAATACTGCTGAAACCAATTTGTAATCATTGAATTCCTGCTCATAAGAGTATTTAATCGCAAGAATCGAGCCAACAACTCCACCATAATCTTTGATCCTCGAACGAGGTCCATGGAAACGAAAGGGTGACTGGAACCTGTGCCTATAATAACTTCTTATTAGGTGGAGTATACATAAATCAGGTATCTAATATTCCCTAGAGCACCATGGTCATAGGCCTCTATCGCCTAAAGCTGGACCCTCCCCTAGCGACTTAATACTAGAGCTGATGGTGAACCCCCTAGGGGTGGTGGTTGTTGCACCTCGAACCGTCATCCACCACCTACAACTTGTCCTAATCCCCTACCACTTATACCACCCTAAATACGCTCTCGAATAAACCTTTTTCACTGTATCGTTAGTCCCTTGACCTCTTTTTGTTCATCTATGCTGGGAATCATACAGTCACGAGCCATGTTTCCCTATAGGCCACAAGTGTAACAAACTCTATCCCTCAGATGGACACCTCTGCCTTGTGATCTATGCACCTCCAACCCTAGGTCCTGGGGTCATGCTCTGGAAGGTCTAGCCTATTTGGAAATTTTTTTCATATACCTACTGTCTACTACAAATGAGTCATCCACCTGTCGCCCGATGGTGGTTCTCACCTTTGTTTCCTTCTCATCTAGGAAGCTTTCCACCAGTACGGCTTTCTCTAGCTCCCTAGACTACATTGGAATGCTAAGAGAAATCATAAATGCCCTGATCTCCTATCAGAGTCCCTCCTCAATGGTCCTGGCCCTGAAGAAGGATTATCATACCATGTCGATGGAGTAGCAGGAGTGGTCGGTAAACCTCGCCGAGTACATGGCAATATTGAGGCATCCCTACAGTTTGTGTAGTAACTCTTGGAAACACACTGAGCCTAGTTTCACTGGTAAAAACTCCTCCCTGTAGAGGCTCACGATGTCTATCCAGACAAGGGTCTCCTGCACATGTTTCTAGTGCATCAATCTCCCCACCTCCCTATCGTGCCCTAAAAAGGCTAGCGGCTAGAACCACCATCTTGTAAGTATTTGTCTTTACCAGTAAAAAAACTGATTAACATCTTCCATCCAATCCTCAACTGCCTAAGGATATTTCTCACCTCAAAACCATAGATTCCACTATCTCTAGAACTTTTTCATCCCACTCATTCGGCGTGCACTATCCGCTAGTGTGGTTGGAAGAAACTGCAGCTCTCTAGGTATTGGTGTTGCTGGTACACCACCCAAAGGTGATAACCATGTAAGTGGTCCCTACACAGACACCACATCACTCGACAGACCATCATCATCATATCTCACTGGAATCCTACTTGGCTATCTTCTTAGAGGCATCCTATAGTGAAACAGATTCACCACTATCAGTAAGTAATATCTTATGAGATGACTCAAAGATATTTAGAGAATAAGATTTCCAAAACACATGCAACGAGTTTTTTCATGTACTGAGTCAGAAAATAGAATTCATGGTCCTGGGGTATGTATACATCGACAGCCACACCTACACTAGACTACATGGCATAAACCCCAAACTCAAGACACTTGAAACTATTATCCCAATTTAAAATTATATACTATGGGTTCTTGTGGTAGAACTGACAAATGTTTGATACCACATTGTCATGACCTGTCCACTGGGGCCCGTGCCGAGACTACCCCAAAACTACCTTCCATTGAATAGAGGCTGGTGACTAGCACTGGAAAGGAATATCCCAAAAATGGAAGACATTTCCTTTAAACTTGTACACACATAGACAGGTAAAACTGCATAATGCTAACCGCAAAAGAAACAAATGTAATAAAACTAACACAAAGTACCACCATAGAAAGTAAAGTGTATATATGAAATTAAATGGGATATAATACAAGACCAACAAAAATAAAGGTATATAATAAGAAGTAAAAGATCTATAGGTCATCTACTAAGGGTCCTACCTAAAAGATACATACAACTCTCCATTGGACATCACTACAACACACCACATCTATCAGTCACCTTTTATCATCGTCTAGTCACGACTCCCCATGCATTGACCCGACCCCATTTACCTATAATTGGTGCATTATTATATAACATTGGCATGATACAAGGAATCATGTCCCATAAGACATATTAGTTTAGTATCCATGGAAGTACTAGATACATACGCATGTTTTACAATTCATCATGAAATAAAAAAATATTATGTACCCTTTGAACACTCTTATATCCCTTAGCCTATTCCTACAGGTTAATCGTAATATACTTATATGCATCCTGAGGAAAATAAAACATAAGAAAGGGGTGATCTCAGATTCTCATTAAGGTTTTCAATATAGCATAAACTATCATAATTAAGAATAAGCATTTACGGTAATATATATGATTATAACACAATCATTTTAATTTTAAACTTTAGAATAATATAGAGAAGTTAAACAAAATAATGCCATTTACTTATTTACATGGATGTTATACTAGTCTAATAATCACATGTAATGTTGATATTCAATTTTATAATGATGGAATTCATAATACTAGACTTCATAACAACATAGTCAACACCTTGTACCAAGACTACAAATAATATTTTTTCAATGCCTTATGCTAGGAAACTAGTTTTTTTCTTGAGACCTCCCGATGTATCAAGGAGCTATAGTGGGATCCACCCATCACATACATAGTTCAATGAATTCTTCATATGAAAGGGTGACACATATTATAAACATTCATATTAAAACTAGAATACGAAATGTCAACACTTTAATCGTAATCCTTGAATGGTATTAAAATAGCACATCCACAATCAAACATAACTCATTAAATATAATATGGAAGATTGTGTTATCATAAATTAACCTCAATCGAGAATAATTAAGGATATTGAAATGGATGAAAATAATTATCAAAACTATTTGAGAGATATATCCCCTTTTTTATTGAAAATATTTAAATGTATCACTATTTATCAAAAAGTTTCTTAATAATGATTTTTGAATCAAATTGTATCATACCACTTTGAAACATTTAAGAAGAATTTTAAATTTTAAAAATTAATTTCCGTATAAATAAATAATTAAAACCATTTTTAAAACATGGAGATTAATGATAATGATTTAGAAGAATTAAATTTTATAAAATTTAAAATGATATTTTAGTTAGAGTTCTTAACCTAATGAGTGACGCTTGAATAGAAATAAACAAGGTAATAAAAAGAAAATAATATCCTGAAAATAAATGGATTCATGATATATTATTTGAATGTGCAGTATATATACCAAATTAATGTGAATTGGCGTATAAAAACAAATAAGCCTCAATTGAATGTTAGTTGAGAATAAATCCATTATAAAGTTTTATCCTTTGGTTAAGGATAAATCAATAACCTAATTATGTGTGAAAAATATAAATTAAATATTATTGTATATTAAGTGTAAAACAATCATAGGACATTCAAACATATTCCTGTAACAACAACACTAATGACATGGATGTTTAACTCAACGAATAAAAATTGAGTTAAGATTACTCTTATCTAGTTCGTATCGATGACTTGAGAATTTATCAATGGAGTTATTTTATGTATTAAAAGAATAAAAAAACAAAGGGGAGAATAAATTACTACATAAATAAATAAATAGTGATTTTGAAACATAATATTGGAGTAAAATAATCAATGATGTTTACGTAAAACCAAATGAGTGGGAATCAAAATTAGAAATTCCCTTACCGATTTGGTGACTTAAGAAACGAATACCCCACGGAATAAGGATCATACAATGAATATGTAAATACCCATAAATTGAATTATATTACATGAGGAATACAATCTTGGGCAGTACATACACCATACAAAAGGAAATAGTGGTAATATAGCAGGAATCTCAGGAATATAAGAAGTGAGATGAAAACCCCTTACCATGTTGTAATCAATTGAGTTGTATGACCAAATATTAGTAACCACCAAATTAAAAACATAATACAATTAATATAAATATAATCATGATAATATGTATCAAATTTCAGTACACAATACACCACATGCAATAAATAAGTGGCGAACAATGGAAATCTCACAGAATTAAAAGTGAGATTATAAACCCCTTACCTAGTACTTTTCCTTTATATAGGGTTGGTTAACCTCCTGTATAATGGTGAAATAATTGTTATTATATTATAGAAGAACCATATACATAAATATGATATAATATATGATCTTCTAATATTTCTTTGTTAATAATATTTCAGTTGTATTATTGTTTCAGGTGTTAATTGATTTGTTTTTCTTTATATACATGGTTACAGGATCTATGCTTGTTATGGAAATGATGTATTTGATTAACATACATAATGATATTATGTTCATAATAATTATTTTTAATCATAAAAGGAAAATTATTCCTGAATGATTACGATGCGGAATGAATCTCATCGCGTTCATGGAGACGGAAATCCGTACGAACACACGACTGAAAATATCATTATATTTATGGCGAAATCATATGTAATTGGACAGTATATCATTTATAAAGAATAATAAAAGTTTATATTTATTATTTAAATCAGTTATTCTCATTATTATACCAATCCTAATAATGATGTTGTTGAAAAACACACTACACCACGATGTGGTGAAGGTAATCCGTACGTAAACACGTATGGTGACTTTGTCATTTATAGAATTGAGAGACTAACAATTATAGTTGTAACATATTTATAATAACATCATATTATGTATAATGTTCTGGATTTATTATTTTGGTATGGAAACAATAATGAAAGATTAATTGGAAGAAGAAAACCACTTGAAAGAGTGTAGTGAAATTATTTCCTCCCCTTTGGGAGTTTCCTTTTGAGTTGATAAAATAGGCTCATTATGTTGTCTTTCTGATCAATGTCAGGACTCTAGGATTATTTGATGGAAGTTGGGAAGTTATTTTCATAGGGTTTGGGTGATCCAAATGGCTTTAGAGGTGTGAAATTAAGAGAAGGTCATGTAATTTTTTATAAGAGAGGTGAGGGTCACTTTAGGAAAATCTTGAAATATTATTTTTTAATTAAATCATTTTTGGTTTCTAATGGCTCCAAAAATGATTTGTTTAGAATTTAAGGTGGGGCTGTGTCGAAAATTTATAAACTAATAGGTTTTATAAAAATTTATGTTTCCATTTTAACTTCATCTTCTAGATTTAACTATTACTAAAAAATTTATCTTTTACCCTGTCTTCTTGTATTCTTGCACTATATGGTTAATAAACGTACTCTAAAATTCCACGAGAACCTCGATTTTTTCATTAATGACATATATAATACAATTTATTTCCTTTTTCTTAACCTTATATTTTTATTAATATTTTGTCAACCAATAATATAGTGTTTGTTTTAAAAACTCATTTATGTCAATTTTGACATCATTTAGTATTTGGATTTGTTTAAAAATCATAAATGCATGATTAATTCGAATAAAAATTATTTAATCAACCCTAAAATGTCATATTAAAGTATAAAATTAGTGTAATTCATCAAAATATAGAAATTACATTTATTTGTATATCAATAATATTAAATATTTTAATATTTAATTAATAAGGTAATTATTGCATCATCATTGTGTCATATATAAATTTAATTATTTAATGTCTTAAAATTATAATTAAAATACCATTATGTAGGAAATCCTTTTATATTTCTATGGAATATTTATAGTCGGTTTTTTCATATGTATAACCCAATATAAAAATTATATAGTTATAAAATTTGAATTTATCTATTTAACTATTCTTTAAATAAAATAATAATAAATTTCCTAATCTAATCCATGTGGACCAAAGAGGATCATATTTTATTCGTATGTTGTTTTGGTAAAATTACGCTTATCCAATATAATTAGGACATGTGTTAGGGTAATTATAATATAATTCTTACCCTTAATTACTTTATATACGTTTAATCGTGGTAAATAAAAGTCAAAAGTTACAATTCACAAAAAACTATTTTCAACCTATTAAACCAAATTATACATACTAATGTTAACCATGTTTCTTGGATTTTTGAAATTCAACTCAAAAAAGATGTAAAATTATGTTTTATTCAAATTTTCATATGCTCTTAGGAGGTGGGTAAAAGACAGTAAAAAGTTGAATGAAATTTTATATATCTAAAATTATTATAAAATTATTCTAATTAATTAAATTAAAAATATATAGGTATTATGTATCTATTTTTACTTATAATAAATTTAAATTAAATATATTATTATTTAAAAAAAAAGTCGGTTTTAAACAATAACGCAGTGTTTTTCACTATTCATCAGAAATTAAATGTTTTCAGAAAAATACCAAAAAATCACCGTAAGATAATTATGATAAAAAAATTAAAAAATTGATTCATTTTTACAAAATTAAAAACATATAAGTTACATTAATTAATTTAAAATTTTTTCTCGTTGTAAAAAATAAAAACTGGGTTTTGAAAATTAAAAACTATAAAAAAATTGATATGTGTTTATGTCAAATATAAATGGGAAATTACTTATAATGACATAAATCGTATTAAATGATAAAATTATTATCAAATTATACTTCCAAATCATTCAAATTCATAATTAAAAAGTATAAATTATTTCAATTTAAAAGGCTGTTTTCAATTAAAAATTATTATTTTTCAGTATTTATCAAAATATGAATGTTATCAAAAAAGTAAAAAACATTATCAAAAAAGAATTTTTATGCACCAATTCAAAATAAGAGTATAATTTCATAAAATTTAATATAAAAAAGTGTCAAATATTGGTTTTAAAAATGGTTTTCGATTAAAAGGTGGTAAAATTGCATTTTTAAAATACTTTTTATATCTGAAAAAATGAATTTGTTCTTATATTATGTTTAAGAAACACATAATATAGATTTTAAAATTTTATGGAGTATATAAAATTCAGAATTCAGTTAATACTATTAATAACCATTTTTTGGATGACTATTTTTGTAATGCGCTCGAACTCGTTATTGCATGTAGCGCAAGCTACTGAATTTATTTTAAGAAAATAACTTACTATGAAATATTTGGGTGTTACATTTCCCCCATTTGTGAATTGTGTCCTTGCAATTTTAAATTTGGGCTTGGGAACTTCATTGAATGTATCAATCATAAAAAGGGTCAATATGACTATAACATTAAAAGAAAGAAAAAGAAGTACAAATAATACCCGAGTTAACCAATACTAGGATTCCATGTTGGAAAACATGGATATGGAAGATAAAATAAGTGTCACGTTTTGATAGAGAGTGATAGAAAACATGATCAAGAGAATGTTAAATACAAAAAAACCAAAAACTTGTGATCGGATAAACGGTCATTAGATTCCCAGTTGAAAAAGTAAACAGACAACATTTTTTGTTTTAAGTTCCATTTAATTAAGTTTAGGAATTTAGTTATGAGATTGACTAAGAACATAAAAAAGATATACTTACCATTTAAGTAGTGTTTCATCCTTTAATAAATTTCTACCTATAACTCATCATTATTTTCAAACGATTAGTGTTCAAGATGACTTTGACACACAGGAAGCGCTAGAATCAAATTCTATAGAATCACATAATCCTCGAAGGATAAACTATATATATACATTTTCTTTAGAGATTAACCAAAACCAAAATGGTTATTACAAGATCAGATGATCCCCAAAAAGGAAAATCTTTTTCCGAAATAAATAATAATCTTAATTTCTAAAATTAATCCAATAATACCCAAAGGTCAACAAATACCATTAAATAATTAAAACTAATATTGAAACACAATCATTGAATAATTTGATTAAGTAGTCTTCCATGTTAAATTATATCTCCAAATAACATCGACTACTCTTAAAGTCACTTACATAAAGTAAGTAACTTAATCAAATGCTCTCTATGACTGGTTAATCATTTTCATAAATATCTCAAATAGCAATAAATACATAATAAAAACATATAAAAAAATACCCCATTTCTCCTCGAACGACATCTCCTAGTATTCTATTTTCCTTAGCCATATAGTGGTCCCAACAGAGTGAACGTCTTCCAAAATGACATTTATCACTTGATAACCAAATCATTTTTCTATAATAAGGATATCTATTTGATATGACATAAGATCCCAAATCAACTTATTATTGATCAATACAATCATTTAACTAAATAAAATTAGTCACAATAACCCGGGATTCACGTAGTATAGTGGTAGGCGATATATCGTAATCGCACTCAGGTAATGGGTTCGATTCCCGCAGCACTGTCTGACGTGATGGGTTGTCACATAGTTTCCATGTTGTTATTTTTCAAAAACTATATTTTATAACATTCGCAAAATGAGATAAATTCCTTAAAATAAACATAACATAATTTCACCACAAATGTTATCTCATACCTCACATTTTCACCCCAAAATTTAATAACATGTAATTTCCTCAAATTAAAGGATCATATAAATCCAAATGGTTATTTATAAATATATAAAAAATAGCAAAGATAAATATTCCTAAAATAGAATTTTCACATAACGAACTGCAGGGCTATACATACAATAGAAAAGCCTTCTAATGTAATCTCATCAACAAATAGCACTAAAACATTTAAAAATTTCACCATACATTTATTTCCACATAGGTTCTTCCTTGATCAAGATGTTAGCCTATAGAATTGGTCATTCACATGGTTAATACCTAGGTTCCATAAATTTATAGAAAATGACTGTAAATGGATTCTTGGGATCATATTTTTATTTTCATCCAAAGTACTTATCATTTTACTTAGAAATTTGTTTACTTTATATCCTTATTTCTCACACATAAATCATTTCTTTGTTCTATTGAGACACTTCACTAGGTGTCACCTTCCATATTTATTTCATGATGGAAATTGAGATTTCTTTTCTCCATGGTCTCCACTGCTGGAGGTCTTATCATTCACCACCATTCTCTTGTTTGTTTAGTCTGGGAGTTGGTTAGTATATATGTTGTTGATCATATTTTTTGGTAAACAGATTTGGAATGAACATGATATCATTTACACCTATCAACTATCAATTTTCATACTCATTCGCACCACTATTCCAACCTTGTACATCATGTTCAATGTTACTATGTATTCATTGGAATCCAACCATTGACTAATACACGAAAGAGTAATGTGAGTCATAAAATCATTTATAAAATATCATAACACCTTATTTTCAATCTAAAACACCTAGGAATAAACCAAATTAATTTATTCTCATCTTATATTAAAATACTTTAAATCATTTTTTAATGAAAATGTGAATTATCTGATGCATATCCCTCGGGAGTGTCGTAAAAAAGAGTGCAGCAAGGCCTATTGTCGTGTATTAGGACATCCCTGGTCAAGCCCGAAACAACTTGTCAGAGTTTTCACTCCTAGTTACATAAGTGATAGAGTCTCCTTTACCTTCTCGTATGTAAGGAAGGATGTATTTCTCATAAAACCCATAAAATATTTACATTACCAAAATTTTTGGATGTTCTTATATACCAATCCTCAATGTCTATATTAGGGTAGTGTTTCCTAATCAGAGTTTTTTTCTAAATATAGCTTCCACGGATTGTACAAAACATCCCCTGATACAAACTATAATGCCCCAACCATAGTTACCCAGAATCGGTGCATTATTACATAACATTGGCATGACACATGGAGTCATGTATTGAAAGACCGATCAGTTTAGTTGCCTTAGAATTACTACATTCATACGTAATTTTTAAATTACATAATGAAATAAAAAAACTACATTATGTCTCCTTTGAACTCTATTATATCCCTTAGCGTATTCCTCCAGGTTAATCCTAATATACTTATTTTCCTCTTGGGAAAAAAACCTAAGAAAGCGGTGATCTCACATGCCCAGAAAAGATAACAATATAGTGGAAACTCTCATAAATAAGAATAACCATTTATGGTAATGTATAAGACTACAACAAAAGCCAATTAATCTTAAGATTCAGCATAATTTTGCAAAGAAAAATCAAATAATTCTATTTAATTGTTCTCAAGGATATTATACTAGTCGAATAATCACATGTAATACTAATAGAAAATTTCTTAAATATGGAATGCATAATGCTAGACTTCATAACAAGACAGTCAAGGCCTTGTGCCAAGACTAAAAATAAGATTTTGTCAAGGCCTTGTTACAGAACACTAGATAGTCTCATTAGACCTACCGATGCATCGAGGAGCTATATCGGCTCCACCCATCACTTACTAAGTCCAATTCATTTCTCATATGAAAGGGAGAAAGATAATTTAATCATTCTTATTAAAACTAGAATATGAAATGTCAATTCGTTAACCATAAATCTTGGATGGTATAAAAATAGCACATTCACAATCAAACATAACTCATTAAATAGAATTGAAAGATTGTATTATAATAAATCAACCACAACTGATAATAATTAAGGATATTTACAGAGATGAAAATAATCACCTAAACTATTTGAGGGAAATATCCCCCTTTTTCTTGAAAACATTTTAATTAATCAATATTTATAAAGAGGATATTTAAAATAAATTTTTGAATCAATGTGTCCCTTAATACATTGATTATTTTAAAAGTAATTTTAATAATAAAAAATAAATGTTTTTATAAATAAATCATTAATAGATTTTTAAAACATGGACATTAATGAGAAAGATTTATAATAATAATGTTTAAAACAATGAAAACAATATTTTAGTTATTGTTCCTAACCAAATGAGATATGGATGAATACAAATAATTCAGGTAATAAAAAACCTAATAATATCATGAGAATAAAGGGATTCATGATATATTATGTCAAAGTACAGTATATAAAAAAAAAGTAAATTGGTGTATCACAACAAAGAAGTATCAATGGAATATATGTTGAGATGAAATCCCTTATAAAACTGCAAATATTGGTTAAAGGTAAATCAATGAAATCATTATGTGTGAAAATATAAATACACTAAATATGATTAATATTCAGTGTAAAAAATCATAAGACATTCACACATATTCTTGTAACAACAACTGCAATGATTTGGATGTTTTACCAAATTAATGACAATTGAGTTTTGGTTACTCTTATCAAGTTCATATCGATGGCTTGAGAATTTATCAATGGAGTGATTATCTGTATCAAGATAATAAACACACGATGGGAGTGTAAATTGATACATAAATATATAAATAGTGATTTCTCTCATAATATTCGAGTAAAATAATCAATGATGTTTTTGTAAAACTAAATGAGTGGGAATCAAAATTAGAAATTCCCTTACCAATTTGGTGACTTACGAAACATACACCACATGAAAGAAGGATAATAAAATAAAGATGAAAATACCCATAAATTAAAATATATTAAAAAAATAATACAACCATTTGTAGAACATACAGAACACAAAAGTAAATAGTGGGAGTACAACATGAATCTCACAAAATTAATAACTGAGAAGAAAACGCCTTAAAATGTTTTTTTCAATCGAGTCATATGACCAATATTTAATAACATCCAAATTAATCACATAATATCATGAATATAAATATAATAATGATAATATATATAAAATGTAAGTACACAATACACGACATGCAATAAATAAGTGGCGAACAATGGAAATCTCATGGAATTAAAAGAGGGATAAGAAACCACTTACCTTATACATTTGATTTGTATAGGGTAGGTTAACCTCCTATATAATGGTGAAATAATTTTTATTAAATTATACAAGAACCAAATACATAAATATGATATCATATATGATCTTCAAATATTTCATTGTTAATAATATTTCAGAAGTATCATCGTTTAGGTTATTAATTTATTCGTTTTCCTTTATATGCTTGGTTATGTGAGCCATGTTTATTATGGATATGATGTATTTTATTCATATAAAGAATGATATTATATTCATAAAAATTATTTTTAGTCATAAAATGAAAATAATACTTTAAGTATTACGATGGGGAATGAATCTCATCGCGTTCGTGGAGACGGTAATCCATTCGTATGCACGAGCGTAAATATCATTATATTGATGATGAAATCATATGTAATTGGATGATATATCATATATAAAGAATCATTATAATGTTATATATATTATTTACATCATTTATACTGATTATTATACACATCCAAATAATGTAGTGTTTGAATAACACACTACACCACGACGTGGAGATGTTAAGCCGTACGTACGCATGTATGGTGAATTTGTCATTAATAATATGGATAGAATAATGAATATGTTTGTACCATATTTATAATAACAATAAAGTATGTAGAAGGTACTAGATTTATAAATTTGGTAAGGAAACAAAATTGAAAGAGTAAGCGGAAGAAGAAAAGAACTTGAAAGTGGGTGGTGAAAGTATTACCTCTTCTTTGGGTGTTTCTTTTTGAGTTGATCAGAAGTGCTCTTTAGGTTGGATTTCTGATCAATGTAAGGACTATAGGTTGATTTGAGGGAACATGGGAGGATATTTGGGCAGGGTATGTCCAAGAAAAATATATTTGGAAGTGTGAAATTAAGAGAAGAGAATGTACCCTTTTATAAGAGTGGTGAGGGTCACTTTAAGAAAACATTAAAATATTATTTTATAATTGAAACATTTTCTGTTTCTAGTGCCTCAAAAATAAATTTTTTAAAATATAAGGTGGGTATTGGTTGAAAAATTCTCAAACATTATGTTTTAGAAAAATTTAGGTGACCATTTTAACCTTATTTTTTGGATTTAACTCTTAGTAAAATTGTTTAACTTTTACCGTGTCTTCTTGTATTCTAACAATATATGGTCAATAAAAATACTATAAAATTCCAAGAGAACCTCAAGTGGTTCATTAATGAAATATATAATATTATTTACACCCTTTTTTAGAAAATTATTTTATTAGGAATATTATATCAACCAATATTATAATATTTGTTTCAAAAACTCATTTTTTTGAATATTGACAACATTTGGTATTTGGTTTCTTGTGAAAATAAAAAATGCATGATTACTTCAAACAAAAATTATTTAATCTACCATAAAATTTCATATTAACCCATATAATTAGTGTAATTCATCAAAAGACTAAAATTAACATTATTTGGATATTTATAATATCAATTATCTAAATCATTCATTAATAAGGTAATTACTGCATCATCATTGAGTTATAAATAAATTTACATATTTAATGACTAAAAATTATAAATAAAATACCATTATGTGGGAAATATTTTTAAATTTATAATTAATATTTATTGTCGAATTTATCTTATGTATAACCCTATATTTAAAATGTTTTAGTTAGTAAACACTGAATTTAAATCTTTTAACCGTTCTTTAAATAAAATAATAATAAATGTCTTAATCTAATCCATGTGGAACAAAGAGGATCTTATTTTATTGATAAATTTCTTTTCCCCTAATTACATTGAATCAATATTATAAGGACATGTGTTAGGGTAATTATAATATCATTTTTACCTTTAATTACCCTATTTACATTTAACCGTGGTAAATAAAAGTCAAAATATACTATTCACCAAAAATTATTTTCATCCTATTGATCCAAAATATACATACTGATGTTAACCATCTGTCTTATATTTTTGAAATTCAACTTCCAAAATTGGTAAAATAATGCTTTATGCAAATTTTCAGATACTCCTAGAAGGTGGGTAAAAGACTGTAAAAAATTCAATAAAATTTTATATATCTATAGTTATTATGAAATCAATCCAATAAATTACATTGAACATATTTAGTTATTATTTATATATTTTTTCTTAAAAAAATTTAATGAAGATAAATAATTATTCAAATAAAAATTTGGTTTTAAACAATAATGCGGAGTTTTTCACTATTTATAAAAAATTGAATGTTTTTAGAAAAATTACAGAAAATCAACTTAAGATAATTTTGATATTAAGAATTAAAAAATGAATTATATTTTACCAAATTGAAAAAATATAAGTTTCATAAATTAATTTTATAGTTAACTACTGTTGTCAAAAATAAAAAGCGAGTTTTAAAAAGTAAAAACCATTAAAAATATTGACATGTGTTTATGTCAAATTTAAAAGTGAAATTACTTATAATGGCCTACATTGTATTAAATGATTAAAACATAATATAATTATACTTCCAAACCATTCAAATTCATAATTTAACACTATAAATTATTTCAATTATAAAATTTGTTTTCAATTAAAATTTATTATTTTTCAGTATTCATAAAAAATATGAAAGTTATCAGAAAAACACAAAAAATTTATCCAAAATAAAAATTTATATACCTATTCTAAATTATAATTTAAATTCATTAAATTTAATATATAAATGTTTAAAATATGGGTTTTAATGGGTTTTCCATTAAAAGGGGGAAATTTTCATTTTTTGAAAAATACATCTTTTATCTGAAAAAATGAATTTGTTCGTATGTTAGTTCTAAAAAACCCATAATATGAATTATTAAATTATATGGATTATATAAAATTCAAAATTCAGATAATAATATTCATAACCATTTTTTGGATGGCTAGTTTGGTAATGCGCTCAAACTCATTAGTGCATGTAGTGCAAGCTATTGAATTTCATTAATGAAAATAACTTACTACGAAATCCTGGGGTGTCACAACCCAACTTCCATTAAAAGTTGTCCATTATCTGCACAAGACAAAACATGTGTGGGCGAAACCTGTGCATTAGTGATAATAACAATACCCAAAAGGGACATTGAGGCCCTTAATGATATCTCAGTAATCCATGAAGGAAGACACCAAAAAGAAAAATACCATAGAGGTAATACCAACATGAATGATCTCAAACAAATAGAAAAATCTATAGGATGCATCTAACACTAGGTATAACATATGTACACGAGTAAATATGATTAGTCATAAAGTTATATCATATTATTCTTTCGAGAGGATCTAATATTGATCCACATAGGGTCACTAGGTGTTGAACTATAGAGGATTGCTAGGTGCTGAACTAAATAGGATTTTTAGGTGTTGAACCATAGAAGATCATTATGTGATAACCCAAAAATGATATCATGGTGCAAACACACAGATTATCGCTAGGTGCTGACCCACACATGATCACTATTCTTTCCTCAGGTCACAACCATCCACTATATTCCCTCACTTAGCACACATGAATTATAGAGGATCTACTACCCAATCCACAGGTCATACCTCAGCTACAATGAATTCCCACATATAGTGACCCCAAAAGACTATATCTTCAAAAGGGTCCCAATGAAATAGATGGTATATCAATCGAATGCTCGGTCTCTATGATATGTAATTTTAGTAGAAAGATCTTGGTTGGATTCCACTTTGATCCAACCCAGCCATACTCCAACATTTGTTAAAACTAAAGTGATGTATCTAAATAGAACCAACTTATCGTCAGTATCTCCACACCAAATATGATGCATCAATCATACATCTGATCTGTAAGTTATGCTTGTTTTAGTGAAACATGGACGGTCTGGTCCAAGTGTAGTCTGAACTAGTTTCACAGACCCAACCAGACCATGTCCAGTGATTTAGTGTGGGCCCCACATGGGTCTAAACCAGATGGACTAGTGGGATCATAGGATTGTTCTTGGTAGGATGGGTTTGGCATGGAATCGTGGGTCTGGCCCATCCGGGCATTGCAGGTTTGGCCCGCTATAGGCGGACCGGTACACCTCACTGAGAGGTGGAGGACAGCTGTGTTTGACCTCTTTCCCACCCTAAAGTCAATGCAGATACACCTTCTTTTTGCGGTCAAGTGATCACAGCTGATCCACGTCACCATCCAAGTGGGCTGGCTGTTTTTCGTGCACGAAAACTAGGTCCATGTGCCTCCAATGCACCAGAGAAACCCAAGCGGGACACTCCTCCAGGCATTGATGATGGGCACCGCGCTATGTTGCGATCGAGGCTGTCTGGCCGCAGCTTCCTACCATAGTGGCACACCACCCACAACTTCCCCCATTGCTCTGGTGGTCCATTTCTCGAACCTATTTCATCTACGAAATAACATGGCCCTCACCTTAGTTGCGAAAAACTCAAACTCGCTATTTCACAATCTCGATAAATCAAACATGGTGAACGCAAAATAAACAACCATAAAAAAGGGTATGTCCTTTTTTCTTGTTGGCCCGCACCATCCACTTTAGAGTATAAGAATGGTGGAATGTGTTATTCCACACACCATAATTAAAACCCCAATTGAAGACCACACACAACCACCCCCCTCCACAAGAACAAGTGATTTGCAGATATAACAATTAGTCGGTCGATCAGCATTCATAATTAATTCTCATGAACAAGGTAGAAATCCTCAAAAACATAAAACACTTAAACCCATACCTTATTTGTGTCTGATTTTTAAGTGTTCATCCTAGAGGTTTTATGAAGTTGATGTTGATTACGGATCCATCCACCAATGAATGTTGAAGATGATGAAGATACGACTGCGTGTTGTTCTTCATTCTCTGTTGGAGAGGGATTCAACCGATAGTTCTTCAGGGATTTCCTTGTGTTTTTTAGTTCCCCGAACTCAAACACATTGGATTTTTTAAAAGAAATAAAAAGTGCAGCTACATTTCACAACTTAAATATTATCATTAAATGATCTACATTTAATGAGCCACATTTAATTATTCATTAAGATAACATCATTTCAGTTTAAAATGGGCCATTATTGACCCTCCATTAATGTGCCTCATCACTTCACCACAACGTCTCCCTCCACCACTCAACATTGAAAATGAAATAAAATAATTTCTTTAAATTATTTTATTATTTTTCATGGAATGTTAAAAAAACAACATTTCCTCTCATCCCTTTCCTGCTCAAATTATATTCTTTTTAGGGATATCTCAGAGTTTCGAGTCCAATGGTACCATAGGATTTTCGATAAGATCACCAGTACAAAATAGAGAAAAAACTGGTCACATGTTTACTGAAAATACCTTTAAAAAGTTAAAAATTACCTTCCATGAAATCTAGTCCTTGGAATCACATACCGTCAAATCGTGCGGTCTCAAAATAATTACATGTAATTAAAATAAATTACACATACATATTGGCACATTTCAAAATATTCATTTATCACATTAAATTCCTCACTTAGTTAACATATTCAATTAATTATTAATGGGAATCTAATATAATGACCTTAATTAATTAAATTCCATGAAAGGTGCAGTAAACATTTAATTAAGGCCTTATTTAAATAAACAAGAAATGGAATGATATCCTACATCATGAAGTAGGTAAATCCTAGATAAACACTGGATAGCTGACAACCATGACGATGGAAACTGGAATATGGTCCTTGCACATACAAACATATGGATATATATATATATAATACATATATTTCCATTTCACATATTCCCACTACCATTATGAAATATATAGAACGAGGTCTTATATATATATATACCCAAAAATGGACATCTGTGTAAGTCCTCCTCACTGATGGTAGATTAACACACACACAAAAAAATATAGGGACTCATAATAACTTAAACACCATAAATTAAATAGAAGAAACCAACAAGTGGAATTAAAAACTTACCTAAAGTAGACATCGGTGAACCCAAACACTCCAAACCACCTCTACATCATTCTCTTTTTTCTTAAATATGATTTGAAGAATCCTAAGTGATCCATCACATGACCTAACACTAGAAGAAAACCAAAAATTGGTATTAACCTAACCCTAGGGTTTCAGATGAACCCCACCAAGTGAAAGGGAGGCCAAAAATAATCCCAAAACCAGAGTGAAGGGAGAGATGGAACATAAACTCAAAGATTCAGAGAGAAATCATAAATAAATATGAATGGACTCCTTCAATAGAGAGACTCTGTGGAGGGGGTGTGTCACGAGGATAAGAGAGGAGCCAAGGGAGGGGGTCACACAAGTTATAGTGAGAGAGGGGTTTGTTTAGGTTATAATTATCATTTCATATTAATTTAATTAAATTATTTAATATTTTAAAACAAACCCATGTGCAGAGTTTTGGTCAAATAGTTTTGAAAACCATGCGCAAACCATGAACCCATTACTGGGCATCTAAGGCACCTCACAAGGTTTGGCTGTATAGTTTGAAAATTGTGTTGCAATTGTGTTGTGTATAATTTTTAGTTATTACTGCTACCACTAATATGGATGGATAGGAATGTGGGTTTTTCAAACTATGTGTATCATATCTGAAATAATTTTTCTATCTACATAAATCCTCCCTGTTTCCTACTATGGGCCACTCAGTTTCATACAATCTGTACCCCTACTTAAAACCCCTTTTAAAAAATTTTTTCTGGGTCTAGTGCTCTCAGAACTCCTCAAGAAACCCCCAAAGATTTTTAGGTCTTCAACCAAGTCCAAAAACATCACATTAAATCATTCCAACTCTCAAAATTAAGTTTCAATTCTTTGTTTTTAATTTAGAAAACCTGGTAAACAGAAATATTCAAAAAACCTCTATATTTTAATCCATTTCAAAGATTGAATTGTTGAAACCTTCCCACCATAGAACATCTCATCTCGAAGAATCCTTCGAGAACAACGTAATAATAACCCTACATTATTGGGGTTTGAAGCCTTATTAAAAGGGTTGTGTTTCACTTCCAAACACCTGACACACATTGAATCATTTAAAAAAATGGAACATAATCCATTTAAACAAGATCCATTACTTTATTTAAAATGAAAACACTAGGACAGTTCATACCTGATCTCATTTAACTTGATATGGGATTACATCATCCTGTCACCAAGAATCCTTCCAAAGGTACTTACCACCATAGGCTTCAACATTATAATGGGGAAATTTCTGAACCATGACACCTTCCACCATCAAACATTCAAACAAAACATGTCTCTATGTGTTTTAATGACACGTCTAGTATAATTTTTGAAATAGTTAAAATGGTCGATTTAGTATTGACCTCAAATTCCTTGTAGTGACAAATTTTGATGAAAATACAACTAAAAAAACAATACTTGTTTCCATATGACAATGTGCTATATATGGTTTTTCACTGACTTTTACATTAGGAAAAGGAAATCCAAGTTGATTCACCTCTGACTGACCATTTACAAGAATGATTAACTTTTACTACTAGCATATTCAAAACAAGATCGCAATTACTTCCTCCAATGAACTTTTTATTTATCACAAACACAATCAAAAATGTCTACAACAAACTCCCTGTGATGTTTCTAAGAGAAAACCACCCCATTACACTTTTAAACCGTCCTGTTTTAGTAAGAAAAAGTGAGTGACATCAATTTAATCCAGTTGAATTATATCCATTTAAGAATTAAATCAGATCCCGATATCTAGTAAGCGTAACCTTGGAATTTTAAAAACAGGGGTCCAAAAAACTAACCAATGTATTCCACACTCCATATCTATAAGAAACATGTTGGAAGAAATCCACAAAGTCTTCATTAGAACATTGACCGTGCCTAGAAAGAAATTTTCCTATTGATAGATTCAAAGAAAGGAATGGATAATATACAAGTGTTTGTCTAAGGTTTTCCTTCATAGTAACACAATGATCAATCAAAACTAACCATTCCTTGATAAGAACCATGAAACAACATGAAATCTGACAGAGATTACCCATCATGCCCAATAGATTTTAAAACATCGGCGTGGTGTAAGACCTACACTCACATAGTGTATCAATGATTATTTCAAGACAGGTTACATGATATTCTCTTGAACAAATACAGTAAGAGAAGTATAAGGGTTACTAGAAGATAAATCGTGTAAGTACAGGTTGACATTTATTAAAAGAAACTAGACTTCACCTATCAATACACCAACTTTAACTGTACACATTCTTTCACTACCCAAGGCATTATCTGATCGTTCATCTTACCACCTATGTCCATCCAAGATCGATGGTGCATCATAACATTTTCCTAAACTGAAAAAAAAACATCATCATTGGGCCTCCAAGAAAGAACCATCATGTTTTAAAACATTCCAACCTTAACAGAACTCATGAAAGACCTAAAATTTACAAATGGCCCTCTTTGGTGTGACCCTTATATGAATAAGAGAACTTTAACTAGAATCACCTTGACTCTCCCCACCATAGATGTGTATTTTTCATCCAAGGAAATGATAAACTAGCCACTTACCAACATGCCAAATCAAAGACACCATAATTTTTTTTGACACTCTTATGAGACATTATCACAATGACAATAATATATTAATGAATAATTAATGAGATCGGTTTGTCATAACATGTGAGTTATTATAATGTACATCCTAATTATTGGGAAAAACGATATTCCTTAACGCATGGATCATTGTACTTGGAGATGAGCCGAGACCATACTCAACATCACATAAGATTTATTTGAGAGACTTATTGCCACATAAAACCATTATCCTAGATTATTCAATAATAAGCCATCCATCAACAAGAATAAGAAAGGTTCAAGAGACCTACAAAGAAAAAAACCATTCATGAGGAATGTCTAACCAACTGAAAGTGAGAATTAATATATTCTCACACCCATAACGAATCCAATGAAAATCATGACCACCCATCCAAATATGGGTTCCATTTATAAGTTCACAATCCAAAAAGGGACAATTGAACCTGAATAGAACCAAACATAAGATAACTTATATTAATATAAATAAATTGACATTTAAGGGTGTTATCTAACACATTATAATCCATTATATAAACCCAAGCATTGACCCTATCACTATGTCACAAAAAACTAAATTAACTGTATCAAGAGCCTATCATTTTGATTCATTTAAAAAGATAAGAATGGCTATGAATGACTCTTGTGCTTTTATTCTAAGGATACTAAATGAGAAACTCAATCTACTATTACCCAGGGGTTTCATTCAAGGACCCCACTCTATGTTCCATTTCCAAAACATTTACATTTAAACACATTTAATCTCCAAACCTATAAAATATTTAATTCAATATATCAATTACAATTTTAAAACCCAAAACACTGTGCACATGATTATGTTGATTCTTCAAAGGGATACCATGATAGATTTATAAAAATTATTTTTAAAACATTTAACAATAATTAACATTCTGATTTTATTTATAAATATGTCAAAAAAATATTTTTTAACAAAAAAGGTGACATATGAAGGTCTCATTGAGCCAACCTGGGTTCTCTAGAAGGAAACCCATTAGCATTTTCTAAATTTAATGTTTTAAACTGGAAAATAATTCATCCAATAATAATAATACCACAACTGACCTATATGTGTCTTTTTGTTCCATTAATATTTAACCATTTAATTTTAGATCAAAATTTAATAACCCATTACAATTATAACCATTTGAAAATACATCATTCCATTACATTTATAATAGGCCTCCATTTCCAAATTCATGGAGCACCCATAAACTTAATTGATTGAAAATTTGATCCAAAGAATCAAAAAAATTTTCATTTAAAATTATTACATTCTCATATATACAATAGTCTAGTTGTATAGGTGGCCATCTATAGACCTATAAAGAAACTATACAGATTATAATTTTTCATTTAGCTCTCATTTATTTGAAAGTAATAAAATTTAAAATATTCACATTAGAAACATTACCCATTTTAACATCATATTTAAAATGTATATTTATATATTTCTAATGTTGGTTCGAATTTATCGGTTACAATTTCCTAGATTTATGGAACCCATGAACATTATAATATAAAATTTGTTCTTGTTCATTCAAAACCAATATCTCTTTGGCCCATAAACAACACATATATGAACAAGCCAAAACTTTACATCATAATAAGTAAATATAAAAGCATGTAATACATTAATATAAGTAAGCTAAAATGTGAAAAAAACACCCAAGCATGTTATCAATTGAGGAATTCTAAATTTTTACCTAAATAGTTACATATCCTAGCGTGGAATATAATAGGAATGATAATAAATACCAAATCATGGAATATAATTAAAGGAACAAAATAAAATTATCAGGAAACCTATAAAATTAATCTACAAGGCATAAAATATGCATGGAATGATCCTTTTTTTCCACATATAAGGCATGCGATGATTCCTCCATGCAATTCCAGGATAAAGGGAAAATACCAGAAATTCCATAAATCAATAAGTAGTCGAAATTAAACCATTCCCTCTAGGTGAAATCAAATTCATATTTAACCAAATAAAGAATGAAAAACAATCAAATCCCTTATCAATTGGCCATTACCCATATGTGGGGTGATCCGTTCCAAGAACAATAATTAACTCTATGCTAAAACGTTCATTATATACTATTTATCAACACAAAACACTATTAAAAAAAGAAGAATCTTGATTTGGTACCACATGGTAACATCCCAGTCTGACATTACAGCAAATTGGTAGATAAATGGTTATTGACATGGACTTTAGTGCATCCGCACATATGCTGGTGGCTAATGACTAGTAGATAGGGTATAAGAAGGTAATATTTAGGATAATATACCCTCTTATAATAGATGGATATAGGAAATATCAGATAATAAGAAAAAAACAATATCTAATGTTGAAAATAAATAAATAAAAAGTAAATGAAAATAGATATTGAATACCTAAAATAAAAGTGACCAACACCTGTTTAGACAATGATTAATGTGTGTCATTATGAAGACACAAAACTAAAATTGAATACATACAACATACTACATTGAAATACAAATGTTATAAAAAGGCAGAAAACCCCCAAAGGTTACCATCATGATAATATCGATCTCTAGATCATTCTTTTTCTCCTTACTCAGAGGTACACAATAAACAACATAAACAATAAACCAAGGTCCATAGTCCTGTTAATAAGGATGTGTGCTCATGTACAATATTATACCAGCAACCCAAAAAAGGTGTGGGATATAAATCTCCGTAGTCTAGCACCCATGGTTTGTAGAATAATATATGTGGTGAAATGAAAATTAACCAGTGTGCTGGAATAGAAAGAATAACAAACAGACATGAAAAAATATACAATAACCCATCTAGGTTTATAAGGGAAACCTGATACCTATAACTTCATTGTCCCATAACTCTTATAAGGGTCTGTTCATATCAATAAAAACATACAGACATATATATATAGTAGACCATATATATGGTATTAATATATGTTGGGATGTATGGATAAATAACACTCAAAAATCCAAAAAGTGGGTAGGCTCTCATGGTCTAACCTCTGGTCCAACTCCAAGAGCTCCCATGGTCTCTTAGTATACTCATGCGATCAGGATTGGGACATAACCTGATGTTATTAGTCACTAGAGAAACCTCTCATATTTTATCCCATGGACTAACTCAAATATCTCCCATGGTATCTTTTTGATCCATATGGAAGGTCTTGGGATATTCCAACCCAAAGGCCCTCATAGTCATTTACAACCCAAAATGGAATCTCACATGGTCTTCCTAACCAAGGGCTTTTATATTCCCTTGGATCCACAACCTACATGGAATAATCATTACAATATATATTGCATAAATAATTATCCTCCCATTCATCTCATTATACAATATAATTAATATCACAAGGCTTGTGGAATAAACTACTCATACTCTTATTAATACATATCTAAAATAACAATTAAAGAAATACTTCTAAATCATTTAAATCAATACAATATCATAGGCTAGGTCCCATTTAATTAAATACCTAAGGCATACGCCTCTAATGAATGACATTATTCGTATTCCATTCTATTTAAATGATCATTTAATTTAAACCATTTAATATAATGAAATAGATTCATCTTGAATAAACCATCTAATCAGGGCGTTCATTTGGTGTGAGCTATCCCACTCAAGGTTATCTAAGTCAATTTTTATTAACATGGAACATTGATTTAATTTACAAGTTCCAATGGAATTAATAATGGTCATTAACCCTAAGGGATTATACAATATTTCATATTCCATTATTACCATTCTATTTTCCATAAAAATGTCATTTGATCATTCGTAACACAGAAAAGCCACATATAAAGCCTGCGGGTCATGTTTAAGAAAAGGTTCACGAAAACAACCCAATTAGACACTAATGTAAATAGATGTCTATATGGGAAAAATACACATGGGGTGTCTTGGGTTCATTGAAACACACACTAGGCAAGGGATTGTTTATTTAATAGACATACCACGATATTTTATATATGGTACATTGATTCCATGATCATTTATAATGAAAAAGGGAAAAATATTTTCATAACGTCAACTAAGGGATGGTTCCAACACACTATATAACAATCATAAAATCAAGGTATAAAATAATAACAAAGGTAAAAATGTAGGAAATCATAAACTCCAACTCAAAAATTTGTATCCTAATGATATCACACCTCAATTGGAGGGGTTTTATTATAAAATAATGAAATTTCAAGAAAAATCATTTATCTCATTAAACACTTCATTCATTAATCATACTCAATTTTTATTTTATATGCATCTAATATATAGAATATTATGTATTAATTAAAATCCTAGAAAGTCACATTAAGCATGTAATTAAAGGATTAATTAAATAAAATGGAAATAATGTGGGATCCTTCCTCATGATGTATACTAATACAAGACGAACACTCAGTACTTGATGACATTGATGGAGGAAACCCAAATCTAGACCTTGAATATACATGAAAACGTTTTTATATATACTTAAATAAACTATACCCCTAGATTCACTGCATATATTCCCTGTAACACCCTAAGATTTTATGAAAAATATTCTTTTTAATTTTGTTGATGTCTTGTGTTGTACGATACACCAAAATGAGCATACACTACACGCATCCCTGACTTGGCTTTCATTACACTCAATCGCGACCATCCAAGATAGCGTGTGTTGTATGAAATATCGAGTTTCACTAAACAACGATATGTTATTAAAATATTATATAAACTAGCCGTTATAAATAGTAATACCCACATTTTAAAATTTTAAAAATTATATCATTCAAAATGGACTTCATTTTTGGATTCGGAATATCAAAATTATCCTAGGGTGATTTTTTGTTATTTTTCTGGAAACATTCAATTTTAGATGAATAGTGAAAACACTGGGTTACTATTTAAAAACTGACTTTTTACATAAATAATTATTTATTGTATTTAAATTTATTTTACATCAATATTGATACAAAATACCAATATATGTACAATGTAATTCATTGAAGTCATTTTATAATAATTTTCGATATATAAAAATTTAATTGAACTTTTCACCGTCTTTTACCTACCTCCTATGAGCTTTTTGCGAACATACATAATAATTAATTTTACCGCTTCTATGAGTGGAATTCCAAAAATCCGAGAGACACAGTTAGTATCAAGGACTAAAATGTGGTCCAATTAGATGAAAATAATTTTTGGTGAATAGTAACTTTTTACTTTTATTTACCACAGTTAAAAGTAAATAGGGTAATTAAGGGTAAAAATGATATTATTATTAGTCTAAAACATGTCCTAATTCTATTGGATAAGTGTAATTCGAACAAAAACAACCTTATAAATAAAATATGACCATTTAGGTCGGCTTCGATTAGATTTGGACATTTATTATTAAATTTTTTAAAGAAGGGTTAAAATAGTTAAAATCAATGTTTAATAACTAATTCATTTTTAATATAGGGTTATACATAACAGAAATTAGATTATAAATATTCATTAGAAATATAAAAATATTTCCTAACTAATGGTAATTTATTTATAATTTTTACACAATAAATAATTTCAGTTATTTATGACACAATGATGATGCATTAATTATCTTATTAATAAAATATTAACATAATTGATGTTATAAATACCCAAATAATTTTAATTTGAGATTTTTTATTAATTACACTACTTTTCTAGGTTAATATTACATGTTATTATTGATTTAATGAACTTGTTTCGAACTAATCATGTTGTTATGGCTTTCACAAAATTCAATTACCAAATAGTGTCAAAACTGACATAAAATAATTTTTAAAACAAATATTATATTATTAATTGTTATTATATTCCTAAAAATCTAAGGTTCAGAAAAGAATCATATATTATGATAGGTGTATAATTAATGGACCACATTGGGGTCTCTTGAATGTATATGGTAATTTTATTTACTATATAATAAAAAAATACAAAGTGACATCGTAAATGTCAATCTAATTAACTAAGAGTTAAAACTAAAAGATAAGGTTAATATAATGACCCAAACCTGTATAAAATCTATTGGATAGAGGATTTCGACCCATACCCACCTTATCATAGAAATAAATCAATTTTGAGCTATTAAAAACCGAATATGACTTTATTATAAAATAATATTTTAAGTTTTTCCAAAGGTGCCCCTCTCCTCCCCTATAAAAAGGGCACCCTTCCCTCTTCTCTGCACACCCTTTAGAGCCTTTAATCTCAGAAAAACCCTTCCCATTTATCTTCTCCACATCCATAGAAACATTTTTTGAGGTTCCTGTCTTCTCAAAATACCATATCTACTTCCTTAAGAGGAAGCTTAAAGGAGGTGCGTCGAAGAAGAGGTAATCTCTTCTTCTGATTCTCTCATGTTTCTTTCTTCTTCTACTTATTCTTATTTCGTTGTCTCATTATGAAGTAACAAAATCAGTATTAATTGTAAACTGATATGTTATTATAAATATGAAACAACCTTATTTCACATTCTATCCATCCTATGGAAAACGAAATCACCGCTCGTGCGTACGTACAAAATACAATCTCCAGGCCGTGGTGTAATTTGTTTTCGACCACCACCTTACATGGATGGGTATAATGGTGTAAATAAATAACTATATTTTATTATTGTAAAGTCATATTTATTCTGAAATATTATACACAAACATTAATACAATTACAGGATCCTAGGAATGATATCATCGCTCGTGCGTACGTACGGACTACCGTCTCCACGACGCGATGAGATTAATTCTCCATGTTAACCATTCATGAATGATTTTAAAGTATATATATTTAATAATAAGGATTTATATGAAATAATAATGATAATGGATTTATTTATATATATTTTTATGTCATCTATTTAATTCCATTCAATTCCATAAGGAAACGAAAACAGCGTTCATGTGTACGTACGGCCTACGGTCTCCATGAACGATGTATTTCATTCCATTTATCGATCTATCATATATATATGTATATGCTGAATATATATTATATATAAATCCAGTTTTACATTCTAAAATTATGTAAATCTGTATATATGTAATAATATCAAGAACAATAAGTCTAAACACGTACGACAAATGAAATGATTTTACCCAAAATGCTGCTTTAACATGGAATTTACAAAAGAACGGGTAATATAAAGTCATAAGAGAACCATATATGATATCAAAAAAATGAATATGATTGTGAAATAAGTTAAAGACATTATTAAAATCATTATACAAGAGATTTTGATTCATACGAATCATATCAAACGTAAGGTAAGGGATAACTATTCCAATCTCGTTCTTATCAGAGATTTTTATTCGTAATTTATTACTTGGTTTATTATTATCATCCATGACCATGTTTCCTAGAAATGGACTCATGTATGTTTAATGTCATTTTTAACCCTTTTTTACATTTACTACATGGTATGTAAGGAATCATTATTTTTTTTACCATATGATGAACTTTTTGTCTTTTCCGAAAAAAGTACGAGGAGAATGTTATTTTTAACTTATACGGCATGAAACAATTTTTATGGTTGTATAAAGACTTATTTTCATGAAGATTCATGTAAAATATATAATGATTATTTTTAATAAAATATCTTTCTTTTAAAATTTCATGACGTTTTGTGAAAAGAAATTGATTTTGAAGAAGAAAGTATATTTTTCTCATGAATTCATTTCAAGTGTTTTTTCAAAACCATTTTTTCCATCTAAGATGACATTATTTCATATGTGTATGTTTCAAGTATAATGCATCTATGATTTACATGGTTTCGCTTTTCTTATGATGAAAAGATATCCATTTGTTTTATATGGAATATGTTATATTGGAATGATGTTTGTGAAACCCACTTTATTCTTTGGGTTATGATGAATGATTTATGTTTATGTTGTGGAAAATGTAAGAATGATTTCATTATGAGATGGGTGTGACCTATATCTCCCTCCAATGCATTGGGTAAAAATTTATATCTCATGAGATATACATGGCTAGAATGGTTAGTTAATCCTATTTAGTAATACAGGATTGGAACGAAGAGTGAACTCGATTCAGAAAGGGACTTTGTCCACTAAGATGGTCTTGGAAACAATGCCTTGGCTACTATAGAAATCAAATAATGTGTTTAATGGTTGCCATAATCAATTGTTTTATTACCATGCTATTTTATCATGATTAATGTTTCTTTATGATCTATGCCTTATGTACTGCCATGTTTTCTGTCATTGTTCAAGGATTTGATGTTTAAACATTGTGTTCATGTTTTTACGTTCAGTTGTATATGATTTGTTTTATTTTATCCATGCTTACCCTTACTGAGAATTTGATATCACCCTTTATATGTTTTCTTTTCCCCAGGATTTAAAGAAAGTTAAATGTAATAAAACAAAAAGGGGAAGATCTTTATGGGATACGTTGAAGATCTTTCACCATGATTTGAAGATTATGTTCCGAGTTTCCAAAGACACTAAACTATTACAGTACTTTGGTGTCTGGTTTTGTTATATATTAAGTATTTCGTAAATTTAATGTAATTTCCATTTACGTCAAGCTTCAGATCTCTACAGTTGGAATCAGAGCAAACGTTTAGTTAACCATTGAAAACTAGGATGCGAAAACATTAGTGATATCCCTAGAGATATTTCTAAGTATGTCATGGGTTGTCCATAAGGTTTAGTATAATTATACGTTATAGTCCTAGAATTATGGTAACGATATTATAATTAAACCTATGATATTCTATATTGAATGTACTCCCGATTTATTATGTTGTTTTCCTAGCATGATTTTTCCCCTTCACACTGTTATTTTTGGGTTTTAGATGATGGTTGGAACCTAAAAGAACCGTGTCCATCAATCTAATGGACAATGCAATGATTTTCCACCCGAGAAACCAAATGTGATGGGAGATGGAGTGAAAAATCATATTTCTATACTTACCTAGGCTATGAATCATTATGGATTTCCAAATGATCAGAGAATGGAACAATATTATATTGGGTTCTTCATGAGGCAACGTCCACCATCATTCAATGGGTCTTTTGATCCACTTGATGCTGAACAATGGATCTGTACCATTGAAAAGATACTTTCAATACTTCACTTTTCAGAACATGAAAATGTCATTTTAGCTATTTACCATTTCGAAGGTGATTCAGACCAATGGTGGTCTCTAATTAAGAATACAAGGCCCCAAGATGAAATTGAATCCATGAAATGGGACGAGTTCAAGAACTTGTTTTTCATTATGTTCATCCCTCGTATTCTTCGAAAAAAGATGGAAAATGAGTTTCTTGAGCTGAAGAAGAAGGTTGATGAATCTATTGGTATATACGAACCGAATTTTACAAGACTTGCAAGGTATGAATCTGGATTTATCATCCAACCTGAAAGTAAAGTTGATCTATTCTTCAGTGGCTTAAAACCAAGTATTAGAAGGGAATTATCTATAAGAGACTTCAGTACCTATGAAGAAATTGTGCGTTGTGCTATCAAGGTAGAAATGGAAGTTGGTGTTACATATCAATCTCATTGTTTGACAAGAAATGAAAGATGGAGTTCATGGAGAAATCACGTAATAATGGTGAAAAGTAGATAAATGTTTCTTTACGCTTAAAGTGTGGAAATAATCATGGTGGAGATTGTCTTAAAGGGAATAGAAAATGTTTTTTGTGTGTAAAAGAAGGTCATTGGGCTGTTTTTGTCGAATTAATGGGAAAAAGGTTGCTAATGATGTGAATAGAGAAAACACTACAGAGAACGCTCCACCAACACTTCAATGCATCAAGTGCAAAGAAATGGGGAATTATGCTAAACAATTCCCTAATCCAAGTATTAATGATAATCAACGTGAATAACCTCTTAAGGAAAAGGAAAAAAGGGAAGTCACATGCGATCACTATTAGAAATTTTGAGTATGACAACAATGTGGTGGAATGATTATGTATTTATGTAAATGGATTCCAAAATAATGTTGTGGAATCTCATTTACAATATTATGGAACATTAGAATATCTATGTAATGGGTTATTATGGTTTTCGATAATTATATGTTACTGGTAACCATGAAAAGTGATTCCAATATTTTAGAAAGTAGATGATATGCGCATAAAGAAGGGATAAGGAGATAAAGAAATGTTTGATAGTATTAATGAGCTCATGACTAATATAAGGAAAAAGTGATATCATGGTTTGAGTATATAGAATTTTTGGGATATTGGTATATGGAAAGAGTTACCTTGTGACAAAATTAATGTTTTCACTATAGTTCAAAATAATACATGATTAAGGTATTCACATTTTTTGGTATGTCACCAACAAGATATATCCTATGATATATGGGGGATAAATGATGGTATTCAAATGCTCGGTAGATGAAATTTCTAGTAATTTTTTTTATACTATGGGCTTGGAAAGAAGTATTTTGGATAAGCCTGAAGATTGAAATGAATTAAGTTAGACATAAGATAGAAATTGTTTTTATATTTTATTGTAGAAATGTTATTATAATATTGTTTAATAAAAAGGGACAACCTGCAGGACGGGAGACAACCTATCGCGTCAGACAAGGTTGTGGGAATCGAACCCCCAACTGAAGTGCGACATGCCTTTATCGCCTACCACTAGCCTACATGAAGTTACTATTTAGTATAAAATAGTTTTATTATATTAAGAAGTTTGATATATGAAGTATAAGTCAGTTTTAAGAACCATATACAATTAACCTCACTATAGATGGACTTATGTATTTTTGATAACTTTTTCTAACCTTTTGTTTGAGACAGATGGAATGACCCATCATTCCGTCACATGATATGCTAACACTTAACGAGTGGAAAATTCAACTTCATTTCTTTTAGAGATGAAGTGGAAATTTTCCATGGAATGACCAATAGTGATACTGTACGAAAATCAATAATGTATTTCTTCTAATTCAATTTTCTTCAACTTTTGGGAAATGATCTTGAGAACCAAAAATGTTGTCCTAGTTCCCTTAATGCAATGAATCAGATGGTACCTTATATCATCACAAATCTATGGCTTTGTGATTGTTGGATTTTTCATAGCCATGTTCACTACCACTCTCTATTAGAACATGATGGTTAGATTTCTCTTCTATATCCATATTTTCACCTATATTCTCCTATATGGAAACCCAGTGATTAGTTAAATTGGGTAACCATTACATTTCATAATTAAGTTTTTAATGACTAGTTTTGGTATTCCTCTTTACAATGTGGGTCTCTATTAAAAAACTTTCAACTAGTAAATCATTTATAACCTCGACGAATTTTGAGGGCGAAATTCATTTTAAGGGGGGTAGAATGTAACACCCTGAGATTTTATGAAAAAAATATTCTTTTAAATTTTAATGACGTCTTGGGTTATGCGCTACACCAAAAGGATCTTGCACTACACACATCCATGACTTGGCTTTATTTATATGCAATCGCGACCTTCCTTGATAGCGTGTGTTGTACGCAATATCGAGTTGCACTAAACAATGAAATGTTATTAAAATATTATATGAACTAGCCGTTGTGAATAGTAAAACCAACTTTTTGTAATTTTATAAATTTTATCTTTTAAAATGGACATTATTTTTGGATTTGGAATATCGAAATTATCCTAGGGTGAACTTTTTGTATTTTTCTGAAAACATTCAATTTTGGATGAATAGTGAAAACACTGGGTTACTATTTAAAAACCGACATTTTATTTAAATAATTAGTTATTTTATTTAAATTTATTTTAGTTCAAAATTGATACATAATACCTATATATGTTCAATGTAATTAAATGGAGTCATTTTATAATCATTTTTGATATATAAAAATTTTATTGAACTTTTCACCTTCTATTACCTACCTTCTAGGAGATTTTTGAAAACATACATAAAACATAATTTTACCGATTTTGTGAGTGGAATTTCAAAAATATGAGATACACAGTTAATATCAAGGATTAAAATGTGGTTCATTGAGATGAAAATAATTTTTGGTGAATAGTAACTTTTTACTTTTTTTACCATGGTTAAAAATAAATAGGGTAATTAAGGATAGAAATGATATTATTATTACCCTAACACAAGTCCTAATTCTATTGGATAACTGTAATTCAACCAAAAAAACCATAGGAATAAAATATGACCATTTAGGTCCACTTGTATTATATTAGGACATTTATTATTTGTTTATTTAAATAAGGGTTAAAATAGCTAAAATCAAAGTTTAATAACTAATTCATTTTTAATATAGGGTTATACATAAGATATATTCAACTATAAATATTCATGAGAAAGATAAAAAATATTTCCTACCTAATGGTTATTTATTTATAATTTTTATACATTATATAATTTATGTTATTAATGACACAATGATGATGTAGTAATTATCTTATTAATGAAATATTAACATAATTAATGTTATAAATACCCAAATAAATGTAATTTGAGACTTTTTATGAATTAAAGTAATTTTATAGTTTAATATGACATGTGTTTATTGATTTTATTAACCTCTTTAGAACTAATCAGGCTGTTATGATTTTCACAAAAATCAATTATCAAATAGTGTCAAAATTGACATAAAATAATTTTTAAAACAAATATTATATCATTAATTGTTACTATATTCCTAAAAATCTAAAGATATGCCAATATACTTATATCATGATAGTTGTATCATTAATGGACCATTTGGTGGTCTCTTGGATGTATATGGTATGTTTATTAACTATATAATATAAAAATACAAAGTGACATGGTTAATGTCAGTCAAATTAACTAAGATTTAAAACTAAAAGATAAGGTTTATTTAATGACCCAAATCAATCTAAAATCTATTTGTTGAGAGTATTTCGACCCATACCCACCTTATCTTCAAAATAAATCAATTTGGATCTATTAAAAACAGAATATGACTTTATTATGAAATAATATTTTATGTTTCTCCAAAGGTGCCCCTCTCTTCTCCTATAAAAATGGCACCCCTTCCCTCTTCTCTTCACACCCTTTTGAGCCTTGAATCTCGGACATAACCTGCCCATTTCACTTATACACATCCCTAGAAACATTCTGGAGGTTATTTTATTCTCAAAAGACCAACTCTACTTCATTAAGAGGAATCTTAAATGAGGTGCATCGAAGAAGAGGTAATCTCTTCTTCCGATTCTCTCAAGTTTCATTCTTCTTCTACTTATTCTTATTTAGTTTTATCATTATGAAGTAATAAAATCAGTATTAATCATATACCGATATGTTATTATAAATATGAAACAACCTTATTTCACCTTATATCCATCCTATGGAAAACAAAATCACCGCACGTGCGTACGTACGAAATACCGTCTCCATGCCGTGGTGTAATATGTTTTCGACCACCACCTTACATAGACATGTATAATGGTGTAAATAAATAACTATATATGATTATTTTAAAGTGATATTGATTCTAAAATATTATACATACACTTCAATACAATTCCACAATCATGGGAATTATATCATCGCTCGTGCGTACGTACAGTCTACTGTCTCCACGACGCGATGAGATTCATTCTCCATGTTAACCATTCATGAATGATGATAGATTATAAATAATGAATAATAATGAAATAAATGACATAATAATGATACTGTATTTATTTATATATATATATATATGTATGTCATCTACTTAATTCCATTCAACTCTATAAGGAAACGAAAACAACGTTCATGCGTACGTACGGCCTACCGTCTCCATGAATGTTGTATTTCATTCCATTTATCAATCAATCATATATATATGTATATTATGAATATATATTATATATAAATAATGTTTTACATTCTGAAATTATGTAAATCTGTATAAAATTAATAATATCAAGAACAACAAGTAGAAACATGTACGACAAATGAAACGATTTTAACAAAAATGCAGTTTTAAATGGAATTTACAAAATAATGGGTAATATAAAGTCACAAGTGAACCATATATGATATAATAACAATGAATATGATTATTTAATAAGTAAATGACATTATTTAAATCATTATACATGAGGTTTGGATACATACAAAGCATATCAGACGTAAGGTAAGGGATAACTATTCCAATATCGTTCTTATCCGAGATTGTTTATTCGTAAGTATTTACTAAGGTTATTGTTATCATCCATATACATGTTTCCTAAAAATGGTTTCATGTATGTTTAATGTCATTTTTAACCATTTTTGAATTTTACTACATGGTATGTAAGGAATCTTTCTTTTTTTACCATACGAGGTACTTTTTGACTTTTCTGACAAAAGTAAAAGGAGAATGTTATTTTTAACTTATACGGCATGAATGAATTTTTACGGTTTTATAAAGCCTTATTTTCATGAAGCTTCCTCAAAAATATTTCATGGCTATTTTCAAAAAAATCTCTTTCTTTTAAAATTTCATGACGTTTTGTGAAAAGAAAATGATTTTTTAGAAGAAAGGATATTTTCCTCAAGAATTCATTTCAAGTGTTTTATCAAAAACATTTTTTCCATCTATGATGACATTATTTCATATGTTTATGTTTCAAGTATAATGTATCTATGATTTACATGTTTTCACTTTTTTTATGAGGAAAATATATCCATTTGTTTTTTATAGATTATGTTATGTTGGGATGATGTTTGTGTAACCCACTTTGTTCTTTGGGTTATGATGAATGATTTATGTTTATGTTGTGGAACATGTAAGAATGATTTCATTATGAGATTGGTGGGACCTATATCTCCCTCTAATGCCTTGTGTAAAGATTTATATCTCACGAGATATACATGGATGGAACGGTATGTTATTCTGGTTCTGTAATACAGGACTGTAATGAGGAGTGAACTCGATTCAGAAAGGGACTTTGCCCACTAAGATGGTCTTGGAAGCAATAACATGGCTACTATGGAAATAATATCATGTGATTAATGGTTGACACAATCACATGTTTTATTCCCAAGATATTTTATCATGATTAATGTTTCGTTACGATCTATGTCTTATGTATTGCCATGTTTTATGTCATTGGTCAAGGTTTTGATGTTTAAACATTATTTTCATGTTTTTAAGCTCAATTGTGTATGATTTGTTTTATTTTATACATGAATACACTTACTGAGAATTTGAGCTCACCCTTTATATGTATTCATTTCTCTAGGATATAAATAAAGGTTTTAGGTAAGGAAAAAAAATGGGACGATCTTAATGGGAGATGTTGAAGATCTTTCACCACTATTAGAAGACTATGTTCCGAGTTTCGAAAGATACTAAACTATTACGGTCCTTTGGGGTCTGGTTTTGTTATGTATTAAGTTTTCCACAAAAGTAATGTAATGTCCATGTAAGTCAAGATTCAGGTTTCTACATTCCCACCTCCAAGAGTGAATACACACAAAGATAGATGATATAAATATATACATATTACCCTACACATGCATGTATTTCAATCTTAGGGAAAGATGAATAGCCCACACTAAATTTAAAACTAGGTACTAAAAATAAATTAAATACATTAAAATAAATAGGAAAAACCATGATGTGAATGTAAAACATTACCTAAAATCGATGGCGGAGAACAAATACTATTGAAACCTCTTCGCCTATAGTGGATGTTGCTTGAATATGATCCCAAGAGTCTTGAGGGAGCATTTTCATGCCCTAATTGTGGAAGAATGTCTTTTTCTTTTCATCAACCTTGGGTTTCATCCACACATCAGTGGCTAACATGGAAGAGAAAAAAGATCCCATAACTAGAGAGAAGATAGATATAATACCATATCTTGATTTGTTGGCCTAATAAAAAAAATAAATAGAGATGTATTTCATTGATCGAAGAGTCTCTTTGGAGGGGGTGTGTCATAAAACCGGAAGTATAGCCATAAAGGGTTTTGTGAGAGTGAGAGTGAGAGAGGGTTGGTTATATGATTAAATTTTGATTTAATTAAATTAAATAATGTTTTAATATAGGACTCCACACATTGTTTAGGAAACATAGTTAAGAAAAATGAGTGCCAAATATGTGATATTTACTAAGAACCTGGCTCACCCACATGGTATGGTCACATAGTATGAAAACTGTGCACCATCTGTATGATGAATATTTCTCAGGTACATCCCCTTGAACTAAGTATATGGGCTAGTTTGATGGTTTTTCAATCTGTGTATAGACTACATGAAAACCAATTTCCACCTACATAATGTTGAATGGTTTCCTTCTATGGGCAACACAGTTTTCTAGTATTGGACACACAATTTCGGATAAACCTTGCACCTAATGTGAAAACTTTTTAAAACATGATTTCGGGGTCCGTCACTCTAGAAACTCATCTAGACACCCAAGATACTTCTCGGGATTTCACCCATTTCATAAAATATCTCATTAAAATGTTCTGAATCTATAAATTCTGCTCACAATATCTATTTTAAATTCATCCCACCCATTAAATGAAAATGATAAAAAAATCCTCCGTATTTTCAACTAGTTCAAAACATGAATTTTTACAGTGAAAATGGTAGAAACTAAATCAAACATGAATGTAATGAATGAAATCTAATTAATGGGTTTTCAGAAAATCCTCTTAGTATATTTCCTTATTGTTATAGTCTATATGGTAAATAAGTTCCCCAACTTTTGAAAAATTATCTTAAAAAAAATGAACTGAATTAACTTCATTATTGATAAATTTCCGATCTTTTTTAGAACACATTGGGTTTTCGTTTTGTGGTCATTGATGTTATCACGATCATTCACTTTATACTGACCAATATTCTTAGTGATTATTAGTTATTGTTTAAACATAATTTTTTTCCTTCAAATCTATATTTTTACTTCCCAGAAATGTTTTCCAATTTAAAAACCTAGTTATTTGTTATCAAAAAAGTCCTTATTATTTTCCTTTTCCTATTTTGAAAAATAATTTCTATTATCCATTTATATAATGTTAGATTTAAATAGAGTAATTTTCAAATATCAAACCATTTATTATTGAGATTAAGTTCAAATTTTGAGGATATAATTTATTCAATGGATGGAGAATGTAAAAACCCAATATATTAATATATTTAATTCTATTAAATAAATATTATAATTATACAATATTTCTATATATAAAAAATTGGGAATATATTATAAAAGAAGTTGATATTTTATAAGATCTAATTTATTATGCTAATTCTAAAATAACAATATTAATGGTAAATAATAGTATTTCTTAATGTCATTCCATAAATTATAGTTCATTCTTAATAAAAGTGAATTTTATGTGTTAGTTATTATTAATCCTGTAAAATTAATATTTATTGTAAAATTTTTAAATTTAATTAAAATAAATATCTTTATGTTATTAATAATATTACTTTTGAATATTTTTCTATTATACAAGAATACAGTTATGCATAGAAATATAAAGAAACATATAATCTTTATAAAATTTATAATTTAATTAAATTTATATATGTAACTTATATTTGTAATATTTTAAAAAATATGTTATGAATTAGAATATTAGATATATATAAATGTTCATTATTTGTCACTAAAAAGATCATATTTTGATTTAAATGAACATAATAAAATACAATTTAAAAAATAAATGGAATATATTAATGTTAATATATTATAAGTGTTTCAAAAGAATTAGGATTATTTTAAATTATAAAATTTAAAACATAAGTTATAGTTTCTGTATAAAAATAAAATTATGTGAAATAAATATTAATTATCTGTGTAAAGGTAGATTCAAAATAACACATATCATTTAAGGTAAACACTCTAGTTTTAAGGCTACATAAATGTCAGTTGCAACATAACTAAGTTTATCATTGTATATTTGGACATTATGTAAGTGTATGTACTCAAATTTATACTCACATAAATGTAAGAAACATCTCAAATAATTGTACACCAGAGTCATGTAAAGGTCATTTAAGGATTTCATAGCTCACAAATGGGTTTATCCTAGGTCTATAAAGTTAAATATATCGGTACATAAGTGTATTCAACCTTTGTATAATGTTCATCACTATTGACTGAGGGTTACACAACTACGACCTAAGGGTAATCTATGCCTCGAGTAAAGGTAGGAACTCCAACACTCATCTCATGTAATGGTCATATCTTAGTGTGTAAGGTTATGTTGAGGTTTCCAATACCCACATTTGGGTAATAGATAGTCATATAAAGGTATATCCATGATTATTAGTTCATGATAATTTATATTGTAGCTATATAATAATATCCTATCTAAAATAAAACTCATGTAAGAGTTTCAAAAACATGACATTGGGATATAATGGCCCTTATGTAATGGTATTTTTTAGTTTAAAATATCATTTAATGCTCACAATATCACTATTTGAGGGTAACATATATTTTTTAAAGCTACAAAATGGATATCTAAAATCTTATTAAGTGTAGTAAACAATAAAAAAAGGTTAAATCATGTTTTAAAGCTACATGTATAGGTATGAACTATCATATTTAAACCTGATGCATTATTATCTTCTCCATTCAATGAAACATTCAAATAAAATCCATGAATATATATATATATATTATTCAATTATATTAACAGTATACATGCCATTTTTTTTGTAGAGGAAGGCCATATTATTGAAACATGAATAAAATAAGAATATCTGTATTTTTTCAAACATTGTTTTCATCTTTGCCCGACCTAATAATAGTTTCCAGCTTGTGTTGTATGTTATAAGAGATCCAAATCAATGATAAATAACATTTAAAGGTTTATGGATGATAAAATGAATATTATTAACTAAATTGTTTATTTATATGGTTTCAATACAACCATTAACAATTACTTCTTTTAATTGGGTATATGGATCTTTTAAGGAGGTATCGTATAGTGCAATAATGTATGATTACATGGGAAGGAAGGGTAGTAAGATAATGTATATTTTATATTAAAATATATAAATAATAGATTTTATCAAATCACTAGAATTAATTAGAAAAATAACTATTCTTAAATATAATAATTATTTAATAATAAATATATAGTCAGGGCTAGTTATTTAAGGAGCATGCATCTTTCGAGTTATAAACTATCTAGGTGCCGCCAAAATCCCTTGATACATCCATATAGATTCATATATGGGAGGTAATGTGAGAAAAAAGAATGTATCATATTAGAATTTCTCTTTAATAAAAATATGCTTTTAATAATAGGAGTATATGTACTTTTAAGGACTTGATGTAAGGGATTTAATATCAATTTCAAAGTACTGAGGCATATTTTATTTTTATAAACCTTAGATAATTTATATATTGTTAATACATATCCTATTAAATTTTATATAAGGAGTAAATTAAAATTCAATGTATTTTATGTTACAAATGAAATTAATTCATTGAAATGGATTTTACTAGAAAGTTACCAATTGATATGGGATTTCTTTACTCAACTTCCTATAATTAGGTTATACTTCTTAATTGAATATGATATTCGATAAATATGCGTGAATTAAACTACAATTGTATTATGTTGTACTCCCAAATAATTTGTGTGGTTTTATAGTTATTATAGAAAATTAATTAATTGATTAAATTACGACTTCAATGATATGATATTCTTAAGGATTAATAAACTCATTAGTATTTCTTTGGGAATTGTATTGAATATTCACTTTCACCCATTTATAAGGTGATTTTAATTCCAATTGAGATATAATATCAAAAATAAATCATTTATAATGATATTTGATATTCTATTTTTGTTTTACCATTAACCAGATAATTATTCCAATGTTATAAATGTCCCATTGTTTTTCAAGGTCATAATTTCAACTATTTGAGACATATTTTATGTTATGTACCACGATTTATGTTATACATTTTACATATTTCCCCATGATTTTTTTCAAAAATATAATTTCATGTAAATTATTTTTTATGATAGAATTATTTTACTTCATTAAATGTCTTTTTTATTCAAGTGTTACCCGATTTGGAAGGATTTCTCTTCACAAACATCCTAATTTGATACATATTTTGATTGAGTCAACTATATTTCATTATATGGTATATCTATTGATTATTGAAATATAATATTGTTATTATTTTTATATTCATGTTATTTTATGTCATTTGTTATGTTATTTCTTTCATATTAGGTTATTCTTCAATGTCTATAAATGAGGTTTTCATTAAATATATTTTATTAATGTTTTAAAGAAATTTCACCAATCTCTTCACTATATAATTATATTATTTCAATATGGATTTTATTTAAATATAAATTATTAAATATTTACAATTTTCTTAATCATTTTAATTATTATAAAAAAGTAATTTTCAAAATGTTTTGAAAATGGGACATTTTTTCTCACTTCGCAAAAGTAAGAAAATAAGTGATTTTAACATTTATAACATGAACAGATGTTCAAGACATCATAACCCTTATTTTAATTTACTAAACATTTATAATTTTTTTTTCTGTTTATTATAAAATAATTATAATTTCATAACATTTTCAGAATTTTTATTTTTGAGCATTAATTTTATGTGAAAAAAGTATTTTACTAATGAATTATTTTAATGATCTATTTATAGTCATTCTAATCATCCCTAAAAACTGTTATTGACGTTACATATGAACCTATAAGGATATGTTGCAGTGAAAAAACCCTTATTATTTCATGGGAAGGATTGTGATATTTTCATGAAACCTATTCTTTTCATATGAATAAATATATCTAAAAAGGAATAATGGTTATTTTTATATTTAAAAACTGAAATATTTTATGTGTTATGATCATGTTATGATTTTTGGAAATTATATATGATGATGGGTGAGCAAAATATATCTCTTTATAATGGGTGAGCATGATATAACACTAAATGCATTGGATGGTAATTATGTTCTTTTAAGAATTCTATTGGAAGCTGATCCTATTGGTAATTCCACTTGTAAGGGTTATTGTAATGAATCACTAATGAAAATGTTTTAAGAAACCAACATTATTTAATTATAAATTATATGAATTTTTAATGGATCCTTAGATCAATATAAATATCACATGGATCATTATAACTATTTATAATGAATATTTGTTTTCTTAATCATTATGCTATGTCAAATGGTTAATGATCTAGGTTTTGGTGGGTATTACTTCACTTATTAAATGGTTTTTTTCTTTATACCCTTATTCTCATCTTATACCCACTATTAACATGAAATTTTTAACTCTAATTTACATCATTTTAGAGAGTATGAATTCAAAAATCTTATGTTTCCTCTTTCCAAGGTTATGAATAATTGTTTTAAGTATGTTATAACTAAGTATGTTACTAGATGTGAGGAACATATTCACTACTGATGTTTATTTTTAGGAATGTATTATTTGTGTTTCCATTTTTTTATGTAAGAGTTTTTACTGGTACTAAAATATTTACTTTTAAATGTTATTTTTTCATATAGGTGATCCAATTTTTCGTTTAGATGTTGATTGTTTTGGATGTTTGTAATTGGGTCACATTTATTGATATCTAGGCTTGAAATGAAATGATTTTTTAAGTATCAGAATTGGGTGTGTGGGTCTATATGATTTATAGAACAATCACATTGTGTCTCAAATGAAAAAAACTTTCTAAAAATATACTTTTAGTGTAAACATAAAACCACCACTTTACACTATCTATTTTGTCTTCTCACACTCCCAAATTTGGAAACCCATAGTCCTAATACTTGTATCAGTTGAAACAACTACCCATCATGGATTAATCACATTTATCATGTTATACTATTATATTATTTCATGGTTAAATAGCTTTCAAAATGAGGTTTTGAGAGATATATTTACATATACCATAAGAGAATTCCATAAAATACACTTGAATTTTACCCATTTTTTCTATTATCCCCCTATAGTGTCAGCTCAAAATGAAATAAGACTGTGAACTTCATATCATAGTTTAGGGATAAATTCTCTCCATGTACCTGCAAAAAAAATCAGGGGATAAGTATACAATCAATTTTTTAAGGGACTATGTTTTTAAATAACAACACCTGGAAGTCCTTCTAGGTTGTACCCTCATGCTGAAATTCCTATATCTACATATCCCAATGGTTTTTTCTATTCTTATGAGGATATATTTTTATATATCCATAATAAATATCTTCTTTAGTGGAATTATGAACTGATTAATGATCACTTTTACTGACTCGATCAAGTACTCATCTTTTCGGGGCATTCTGTTCATATTTAATATGATAGGAATTAATAATAGGAAATCCCATGTCTTCTAATCGACTAAAAAACATATCCTTGAGATTATAAATTAATTATTTATATTACCCATAAAACACACCCTAAGTAGCTTATCAAAACACTACCCTAGATATTTAATCCACACAAGAGGATCTTTATTCCATAAAATATTTACCTACAACTCAATATTATGTCCACCCTTAGGGATCTCATCCTACAATTGCAACAGTGTCACCACACCCTTTCCTTTATAATACTTTTAAAGAGGCAATAAAGATTTAATATCACTAGAACTATAATTTCTCATCCCCAGAATCCCAGAGAAGGTATCCACATTAAATTACATGGTAATTAGGGACATGAAAATCTCATCCCAATGGATTGAAATATTTAGTAGTCTTGGTAATCCAGATACATACATAGGTCTTTTTTAATTCAAACGAATACTCTAATTAAAAAAAATTATTTTTATATTTTAGGGATAATATTATTATTCTATCTATAATATTGTTACATTTCATTTTTATTATTCTTATTGTGTTCTTGGGTAAAGGAAACATAATAAACCAAGAATAAATTGGCAATAAAGGTAATATAAAATTTATGAAATAATGAATCTATTGAAATCGATAAATTTCAAGGAAAATAAATTAACACACATACTTCTATATAAATAAATGGAGAAGAAACTATATAATTCTTATGGAAAGGTAAATAAATGGAAATGAGTTCCATTCATATAACTAGATAAGGAGAAATAAATAGGTAAATGTGGGAAACTAAAACACATGAAATTTAATTAATGAAATTATAATGAAATAAATTTATATATTTTTCAATTTAAAATATAAGGGATATATAATAAATGAATCATTGTATAAGAAATGGTTAATTATTGGAATTCATGTCTGAGGCACATGAAAACGATACATTGATGTCCTTTCAGAAGACAATTTAAAACTAATGGTAGAAAACTATTTAATTTTCACAATAAATTTTTCACATAATAAATTATTGATCCAATGAGGGGCTATACAATTTCTAGTCCCCACCTATTATTTATAGTATAAATAATTCCTCATAAAAAACAATCAATGGCAATAATATCCCTTATTATATATATGTATAGAATAAAACATACAAATTTATTAATATTTCCCCAAATAATAAAATAAATTTGAAGGTAAATGAAATATAAACAATGGAATGCGGTTCCAGAAATAATAAGATCAATAACAAATAGTATGGATATTTAGGATAAATTCAAGGTCAAATGATCATAGAAAATTAACTATTTCAAAGGGGACTAACAAAGGAATCAAGGATGTTAATTTGAATACTCTCATTGACTAATCAATAAAAACCCATTTAGAGTAATAATATGGATAGTATCAATAAAACATATCGAATGTGGATTAAAAATTAAAGGGTTGTTTTAATTGTTTAATATTAGAAAAACTGTAAAATAATTCTTTAGAAAAATATACTTTTTATTTTGAAAATGAATTTGAAAATGATTATCATTGAAAATAACATTCAAAAACATAAAACATATTGTAAAGGGTAATAATTAATTTGATAAATAATTTCAAAAATATTATTATTTTTAAATCATTATATAAAATAAGGTTTACGATGAAAAAACGTTTTCTAATAAAAGAGATCAATGAAGTTGAGTTTTCTTAAATTTATTCTCTAAATACTTTTTAGAAAAAAATAATGGAAAATTGGTATTATCACTTGAAAAAGGACATGGACATCTAGAGGAAGAGAAAATTAATTGTTTTAATATACAATGATAAAATAATTTCATCAGATAGAAACTGAAGTGTAAAAAATCTTAAACAGAATTAAATTGTAAACTAAACCCACAAAAAAATTATATTGTTGCATTGATAAAAAATCAATTAGTACATTATGTGTATCAATTATAAATCTATATATTAAAGTTGAAAAAATTACTATACAATCAAATTAATTATACAAATAATCATATATTATTAATGATGATGATGATATAAATCAAACCAATGAAAAGAAATTTGATTATGAAATTATATTCACTTGGGTAATTTTATGTTTAAATCCCCTTAGTTTAGATAATTAAAACACAAACTCAAAATATCATGAACAATGAATGGATCCTGAAATTACAATTCAATGTGGTTATTTGTAACCCATATATAATAAATTAGGATAAAAATTATAATGTTACTATTTGAAGATAAATTTGACAACCCCAATAGGAAGTTATATTGTAACTATAATCATTAATAATTTTTTTTGTGAAATAGTCATTAAACAATCCAAAGTGTTCCATATCAATTTGAAACATTTAAATCACAATAATAATGAAGGAATGAAAATAATTGTAGCATATTATATCATGAGAACAATAAGATTTATTATATGATATGTCAATGGGTAGTATATACACTATATAAAAGAAACAAGGATTTATAACAATAAATAAGTCTCAATGGAATATATATTGAGGGGAAATACCTTACCATGAATTTCCTTTTTGGGTTAATGTCATTAAATGTCGTCTATAATGGTTTCAAACAGGTCACTAACTTATACAATAACCATATTTATATTTATCATATCATATATTTTCTTTTGATAATATCTTATTAACCGTTTGTTAATAGTCTTTCATTATTTTAACTATTTGTTTGTTTATTTAGAGCCTTTTGAGTTTGTTTTGTCATTTTTACTTGTCGTTATTATTAATTGGATCATGGTTTAATCATATCAAGAATTTAAACCATGATTTAAATATAATATATTTTCATCATATATAAATTTATAATAACCAATAATATTTAGAGATAAAGAATGAAATTTATTGTTTATGGAGACGGTAGGTAGTTTGTATTCATGAACACATCATTCACTTATTTTTTGTATTAGAAGAATGAAAATAAATTAATGATGTTGTTTATATTATAATTATATAATTATATATATGATATATATGTTACATATATCTTTAAAATAACTTTTATATAGTCTATGCATAGTGATAATGAATCATATCGCTTTGAGGGGGTGTTAGTCCATAGTTTCAGAAATGATTTTATCATATTTAATAAAATGAGTTCATAAATGTGAGTATTATAATAGAATTAAAGATGTATAAATACATGATAAATATCATATATATCATAAATATTGGACTACCGTCATAATTTCCAACCATAATAGGAGGTTAAGGTAACAAATTAACAACTTCATTTTGTGAGGCAGTAGATCATCAAACACATAAATTGTATATTTCTTACTCATTAGATGTAATTTAGTGTAAATGTTGGTTTAAAAATTAACATAAAAAACACCTAAGTATATTTATAACACTTTTGTTGTTATATTATCATTTAATTAAAAGTTTTTATGGGTAGATAATGGAAACAAAATAAAAAGTTATTGAGGAATGGTGTTATATCTTATTTGGGTAACTCATTTTTTGTTTTCAGCAAAGGGTTACTTGGATAAATTTATAATAAGGGTGATGAATCTTTTTTAGGTTAGAATTTTTTAGAATATATTAGAGAAGATATTCTTCGATACAATGTTTCATTATAGGTTTGAGGAAGTGGGAGTATTTAGTTCTTTTTTGTAGTTGAGGAGTGGAACTCTTGTAATTTTTGGAAAAGTGATATCTACCCACGTTTTTCCATTGAAAGGTTCTCCAAAAATGGACCAAAATATATAAAATGTATTATAGTGTCTATAAATGTCAATTAAATGGATTTTGGACATGTTTTATGGTCATTTTGAATTTTTTTTTAGTCCCTTGAAAAGCTTAATTTCACCTTAATCATTATAATTAATTTTATTTACTTTCACTAATATTTGTGGTCAAAACCTATGTTAAAATTATTTGAAATTATAAATTACTAAATTTAAAAATATGGAATAAATTTTTAAAAATTTCAATTATATAAGTTGTATATATTATTTTAAATATAATCGCGCCGACAAGACGATAATGTAGGTTTGTAAATTAAAAAAATTGAAAAAGATTGCTACATTTTTATATTTAACATTAACATCAAATAGATTACAATAACCTAAATTGAGTTATAAGGTAAATATTTGATCTCATAAATTTTTGAAACAAATTTATTATATAATGTGGCCTTATAAATAAATTAGATGAAAAATATTTTTGTGTTAAATTTTAGTATATTTCTCAATTATTTAAAAATGAAACATCATAGAAAAGTATTAGAAAACAAAATAACAAAATAACCTAATTTTCATGTATTTATTTCAATGATTATGTTTATTTATAAATTTAATATTTATAAATATCAAAATATTGTATTTTAAATAGTTTATCAATTAAAATTTGGTAAAAGTGCATTAATAAAACTATTGGTTTTGTGTGAAATAATAGGTTTATTATTATATCGTTCCTATCAATTATATTAGATGAATATAAAAAATATTTGATTGAAAATATAATATATATATTTAATTAACATCAATCACAAATTTTAATTAACATAATTTATTCGGATAAAATTCTGTTGTGAGCATAAAATAGTTTTCTATAAATATATTGATTCTTATATTCATTTCTAATAAATTATTAATAAATTAATTCATTTCAAATTTTTATAATCCCCATATCATCATAAGTTAGATAATAATATTCATGGATGATAATTTTATTGATATATTATATCTTATTATGTATGTAACACTATTTTTATAACATATTATTGTTCAGTAAAACCAAATCTTTCATGTAACCCATGATATTAAAGAGACTTGTTATTAAATGCGACATAAAAAAACTCAGTTAACTGTCTCGAGAAAAAATTAATTATTGGTTGACTGTTTTTGTTTTGAAAAGTGGAATTAATTTTTGTTTTGACCATTGGTATTTTCATGAGAAACCACATTCTTGGTGTTATATGGGATGATAGATGGTTAAAGTAATGATGGGATGAGGCTCGGGATGGATATGATGAGGATTTTCAGTGTGACACAGAATCATGCACATGTGAGGACTATTTGGTACCATTGGTGGGTTCACTAACCACTAAACAATTTTTTTAAAGAGAATATTTTAATGGAAAATGTGATGTCTTGATGACTGGTTTGGGATGGTGTGTATTAAGTGTTTTTGGAAATGTTTTTATTGAGGGATACTTTGAGTCCAAGAATCCCTCTAGTTTGAATGATGTTTTGAGTTTGTGATTCTTTTGAAAGTTGGGTTGAAGGGATGGTTAGTGGTCACTTCTGAAAAAATATGTGGAATCCATTATAGTGGTTCCCCTAATCTATTTAGTTTTGGATTTTGGAACATTTTTTATAATAGACCATCATGTTTGTGTCCATGGGTTCTCCCATTGGGCAACATAAGCCCCCTCTAAGAGTTAATGCCCGACTGAAGTGCAGCCCATATTGTTTCACCGTTGGAATTTCCTATAATTCATAAATATAAGGAATATCTATCTTGAGGTTTGTAGATTGATTATACACCCATTCCTTTAATGTTTTTCCATATCCTCTTGTAATGGGTGTGTTCTCATCGAAGGTTGAAAGAGACCTTAGTTTCTTAAGTTACCTAAATCATTGAAGGTGGAAGTGATCTGGGGTTTTCTGTGTGGACATTTTCTAAGAGGGCCTCAGGGTCATTCATAGTCTCTATGAAGCAGCTGTTCATGTTAAACCAAAAGAATTGGAAATATGGTCATTATAGTATGTTATGGAAACATTTAAGAATTGTGTGATGTTTGTGACTGTTTCATATGGTCCCTCTCCATGTATTGTTTCTATCTGTCACAATGGTCATGTTCGGTGATGCCTTATGATGCCATGTGCTTGTTTGACTATAAAGTTGTTGTTGTATAATATTTTGTGCGGTTTTTTGTCATTAGTTTGTCTAGTTTTGAGAAATCTATTCACCCTTTGTTTAGATGAAGGTGTTTCTATATTTCATTTCTTTTTTTTGCTTACTATCCGAAGAAACAAGGAGTGATGTGTCTGCATCATATAAGCATTTGTTCCACAGAAATTTTAGGTTTCAGTAAAGTGATTTTTTGAGTTTGTAATGTCTTGGTGAATCCATATTGGATTGTTTTGTATTTGTTTGTGGAACTGAAAGGAGACGTTCTGTTTGGGGGTTTTCCAATGTCTAATGGTGTGGCCAAAGATGCTTCAATCATTTGAGCTCTAGCCATTGGTCTCGGAGAGAAGTTGACACATACTCAAATAAAACTCTAGGGTCATTCAAACAATTGTACAAATTTCTATCATCATTACCAAATATGGGAATGTTTTAGACATCTGTTTTCATCATTTTTCTTTTTTTGTTACTGTTCCATAGAAAGAGAAGGGAGGACATTGTGTCTATCTTATCGGCCAATGTAATTATACCCCTTTGGTTTCTAATGATCGTATGGAGAAATGATGAAATTTGGATAGACATTATGAGTGCACAGTTAGTAGTAATCATGCCCTAGAAAATGATGTATGTATAAGGATCCACACAGTTAGCACACAGTTTCCCAAACATTGCGGACTAACCATGTGGTCGTCCTAACCCTCTAATTTTTTGGGACTTTCTGTGTTGGCCTATGCTGGTCGGTTAATAGGGTTGGTTATTATATTTGGGAGACCAACTATGAGTCTTATGTATGTTATTTTGTAAAGGTCTAATGGATATATACCCATTGAACTGAGAATCTATTCGGGCCTCACCCTATTAGGGTCCTGAATATGTCTCAGGAAATTTGAATATGTATCTTATAGTGGGGAGCCCATTTGTGTCTCCACATAATAGTAACTCAGAATTTTCCTTAGTCTGGCATGGAATTGTGTTGTTTAATTTGGAGCTATATAAATAACTATATCATCCTTTGGTAAATGTTGGTATTGGAGAGCGCCCAAGGGTTTTTCTAAAGAAAGGTTACTGTAACATTGTTCGTTGTTCTGATGCATTTGGGTAAATATCTTGATTCTCATTCTGATAGTGTTTGAGGAGTTTCTTTTCAGGATTAATTCTGAATGTGCTTGATAATTTGATGATATTTGTGTATGTTTTGGTTTTTGAGATTATTCCTTCCATAATTGATCAATAAAGGTGTTTGGTCCTTTGGGGGATAAACATGGCAAGGGAGACCATCTATGTTTATAGGTTGTGTTTGGTTTTTTCTTTTGGCATTGTTATGGATTTCCAAAAGTGGAAAGTTTTATGGTGGAGTGAATTTTCACAAACATAACTTTTTTATTGGTATTTTTCATTTAATTTCCATTTTTTTGTTTTGGGGGTTTCCCATGCCTTTTGGTGGAAATAGTAGGTTTTTAAAATCGGGGCAAACCGTGAGCTCATTTCTTGATTTAAAAATATATATTTTCATTTAAAATCATTAATTTTTCATAATTTTACAAAAATTACACATTCCAATTGGAATACCCTGATATATTAAGACCACTATATCAATTTGGACCCCATATGAATCCATAATAATGATAGATTTTGGTTTTTTATTAAGGTTTTGGGACAGTCCAAAACCCCATTTCGTGTTCTAATTTATTTTTTATTTTTTAATATCCCATTCAATGATTATGTTTATTCACAGGTTCTAACTCTCACCAAAGCCCAAATTACTAAGGCATTCTCCTATTCTCTCCTCCCCCTCTTTGGAGCTAATATTCATCGTGAATAAGGGTGATGATTCTCTGGATTTCTCAAATCATCTGGATTTAAAGAGGTATATTTTTTTCTTTAATAACTACTTCATTTTTTACTATTTTCCCTCCATTTATGATCTCAAATGACTTATTCTGCTTTATTATAACCTCAGAATCGTTTTTATCTGTTTGTAAATTCATTTATTTGTTTTTTTGGAGCGTTTTATTGAAAATTTCTCAATTAAGTGTGTTTACTCTCATTTTACTCCGATATCACTATGATATAATCCACATTACATGAGTTTATAAAATGTCCATAAGATAGAGTTCATACTTAGGGTTTTATTTTGAGAAATTTTTCTGAAATCTTATGGATTTGGTCTTGATTTCACTTCCATGTGATGCATATGTGGTGTAATGGATGATTCACAAAACAATTTAAACTTTTTGGCACTTTTGGTAGCTGATTCCATGCGTAAGAATATTTTTTGATGGGTTAGAATTCTTGATTTAATTATTTTCAATGTTCCTTATATGTTGTGCATAGTGTGAAAGCCATTTTTGATGATGTTTGTTTATAGGATAATTTTAAAGTTTAACCTTTTATTCAAATTGGGTTATTTCCATGTGTAACTCTTGTGGTAATATTTGTGTTTATTTTATAACATATGCTGGTAGTTTATAAAATGTAATTTGGGATGCAAATTATGATTTGGTAGGGTCCTTATGTGCTTTTGGGTTTAAAAGTCGATTTTTGAATGGGTTTCAGGTGCAAAACCTTGTCAGGATTCTTGAATGTGTTTTATGAAAATTGAAAATGAGTTATTGACATTCACAAATTGTGAAAATTATTTTTATGTTTTATTAGGGCGAGTGTATGTTTTTAAAATAGTCTATATTTTTTTTTGAAAGGGTTTTCATGTGATTTTTACCATCTTGGAATCTTTTTTTATAATTTGTTAAAGGATTTATCATTTTGTAAAAGAGATATGAAACACATTGCGGGCTCTTTTGGGTTGAGTATGGCTTCAAAATGAATTTTAATGAGAAAGGGGATCTTGTGATATTTTTTGTGCTGTTTGGTGTGTGTGGGATGTGAAAATGATATTTGAATGTGAAAATGGTATTTTATGGCTTGTCGAACTTGTTTGAGCACTAGAGGAAACCCAATGTATCTAATTGGGAGGGCATGTACTAGTATGCTAGTGATCTCAGGGGGATTGGCCGGAGTTTCACAAAGAAAGTTTGATGATTAAAAAACAAACAAAACATTGATGATGATGGTGATGATGATGATGGGGGACCACTAGGTTATGGGTATGATCCCTACTAGTGGCTCAAATTAATGATAATAGATATTTGTATAGTTACTTTCACTGAGATATGATGTACCTATGACCCACATTGATCTTGTTCCCATAGATTATTTCTCATTTCTATGATAATTAGATATTTTAGGCTTACTTTTGACATATAGTATGATTTTCTGAAAAAATCTATTTCTTTGTAGTTATTTTTAAAAGTGCTTTTTATTTAAATTATCCCACTTGAAAAATATTTTTATTTAATGTTGAATCACTTTAAAATTATTAATAACATCTCATGTTTACTAAAACATGAAAAATTTTCATCATTGAATGTTTATCACATGGATAATCTTATTTGTGAAAACCTATTAGGCTTTTTCTCACACCCTATATACACCCATGGGTGTTTGTAGAGTTGGTTGTTTTTTTCCACAGGGTTGGGTAAATCTTTTGTGCCAATGGTTCAGGTTTCTAGAGGTTCATTGTGATGAAATGTTTTAGAGAGGTCTTGAGGGTGGGTCCTCTTTCCATGAGGATGTTTTTGGGGTTTCCATTGTGGGTTAGTTCATTTTTATAGTCATTGCATATTGTTTTAAATTGTGTTATTCAATTATGAAATTTTGTAACAGATGGTTTTGTATGAAAAAATCAGATTCATTTTATTGGATTTATTTGTTGTTTTATGTTTATAAAGAATGGTAAATCATTCCCAAATTTTATTATATTTTACCCGGTTACTTGTGCCAACCCATGGGGATTGGTAATACCTTTCGAGCCTTTTCACTTGCAAGGATTCGTGTTGGTTTTGATGGGAACCAGATTCAGTTCATGAAATGATTGTTAAATATTAATTTCATGGGGTGGTGATTCCACATTCTTATAAAATTTATGTGACATAATATAAGGTGATTAATCGAAAATAAAATGTTATATAAAAATATTGAATAATGATTAAGTGTACCTCTTATTACTTCATTATCAAGATCTACCTCAATGATAGTGATTAAAAATTCCCTTCATTTTTTCTATAGTATTGGGAGGTTTTAAGGGTCTTATTGTCTTAATTGGATTAAAGGTTAGGGAATTGAATAACAAAAATCCTAATCACCAAGAAATATAATTATTGGAGTGTTGGATGGTCGTTAATTGGAACCTTATTTTCTACTGTTTTTTAATCATCATCTTATCCTTTGTTTGTATGTTGGGGAATTGGTGTCCCAATTTACCACATTTAAAACATTTATTTGATCCCTTGAGGAAATAACCCATGTTATGTTTTCCCTCATTATTATATGTAAGATATTGAACCTCTATCCCACCATTTTTATTACCATAAATTCATCTATGACACAACACTCTATTTTTTTACCCGTAATAATGAGCGGTTTATATTTTTATCCTTAACATCACAGAAAATTGAATAATCTATTCATAACTACTAAATTATCTCTTCGAGAACATCCTTTGAAGACTAGGACTCAATATAATTAATAAGTGAACAATTTTTCTTTTAATATTAGAGATGAAACCATAGGCATACACATGGATTCTTACGAAAATTTATTCAAATGGATTAATAGTTTAATCATTTTTATTACATTAATTCTAGGAATTCCCACTCCATTTTTTTGTGATGTGTATATAGAAAAAAATAAAAAAAATTATCTTCATAATCTCATCCCATTAAATATATTCAATTTACTATGTTTCTGTATTATTATTAACAATACTACACCCCTAGTCAATATCACCACAAAATTATAAGCTACTAAAACGACCTTTTCATGGTCTAAGAATAGAAAAACAGAAAAAATATTTTCAATCACATTGATCCACTGCTTATAAAAGATTTTATTATAAGAAATTATAAAATAGTTTGGATGTTGCATCAAAAAATTAATCGATAACGAGTTGATCAATCCTTGGTGTGTTCGGGAGAAAAAAATTATTTATGTTATTATTCATAGCTTGAGACATTTGGGTGATCATTTAGACATAATTTTTCATTCTATCCTAAATTTAATTAGGTTTTTGAATAGAAAAATATTTATATTTTCCATCACGTCCATTGTTAACATTGTACTTTCAAGTTCATTCCCTGACCTTGACTAATGAAAATTTTGGAGTGATTAATAATTAATTTACTAATATACCTAAAAAGAATATGCAAATATATAAGGGTATTTTAATAAGTGATGTGATTATATTATCTTATTAATCTATAAGAATAAATTTAGGTTATCCATGATTGCCTTTATAATTGAACTTGATATATATATATATATTAAAATCCAAAGTAATATTTTTAATATAAAATGTTATAAGCCAAATAATATCTCCTAGGACTATCGATCTAGGTGTACAATTTATCATTCTTTTTGTGCGTAAGGTCGTAGTGGAGTTTATGCCCAATAATCAATGTTCATGGTTATTATCCCAAATTACAAATATTCGATAATTTCAATACATTTTTATTATCTAGATAGAGATTTAATTTCTCATATAAACACAACATCCATATTTTCTCATATCATCAGGATGTTATCCTAAACATAGAATCTTATTATAAACATTTCCTATGGGCTTTGTACAATTTTATATAATATATTCTCTATAAAAAACATAACTCTAATTGGATAAAACTAAAGAAACCCAAGTAAATCATGAAATAAATTATACATTAGGCTAATTATTCAAATATTATATTTCACTCACAGGCACACAACCCATGGACCTAATAGTTTAGTGAAATAAATATTATATAAAAAAACATTTATTTTACAACACCAAAAATCATATCTCAATAATCATTTTTATCGAGGTCCTTCCTTAGATACCTTACATGCCATAATCATCTTCAAAACCTATGTATTGGAAAAATAAGAAATGGGTGACGTTAAATGCTGAGTAATGAAAAAAATACCATAATGTATTATATTATAATCATGAAAGAGATGAAGATAATGATGATATATATCAGTTTAAAATATCATTATACCATTAATGGTAATCATAAAACAAGTTATAGAAACATAATATCATAAAATGGTCATTATGGAAAGAAAATATACATAATATATAACATTTGAACATAAATGTGTAGAATACCTTAAAAATAATGTTTAATTTTGAAAACATGCATTCCGTGGATATTAATTGAGTCTGGAAAATTTAGACTCACTGGGTAAAAAACATTTAAAATGTGGGAAGACCATATGAATATTTTTTTGAGAAAATACATTATACCTATGCTGATGCAAATAATCATAATATATACACTATTGAAAATGTGAGAAAACTCATCAAGACAATACTACTTTGAAAAAATCCCAATATATTGATTTATAAAAATCTAAAAAGATATAACACTAAATCAATAAAGTAGAGGATGATATATAACCCCACTATATTTGATATATACAAACACATTCCACTTAAAATTAATCATAAACATTTCATAATGAGCCTATAGTAAATTAATTAATTTCATAAACATTCCAAAAACATCACATAAAAAATCATAAAATATTATATTATATAAAAAATAACATTTTTTAAATAGAAATAATGTCATAAAAATTATATTGGATGAATGAAATATAATTTAATGGGATAAAATCCTTTAATGAAAAATATATATGAAAATACCAAAATATTCACCACACAATTCAATCATTATTCTAAAAGATGATGTAAAAAATAAAATCAAAAAAAATTAGAAGTTGAAATAATAAAATGAAAAATATTATCATAAATAATTCCAAAGAAAATATCATTTTAGATACACAATCTATATTGAAAATTTTTGAGTGTAAGATAAAAGAATTTATTCACTAATTTTAATAAAACCATTTTCTTTATAAATGGAAGATAAATTTACCCATATATTAACAAGAGTATTAAAAATTAATCATGAAGTGGTTTTAATATATTTATTAATGTAATATAAAATTATAAATACCATCCTTCTAAAAATAAGAAAAAAATTAGTGGGAACAAAAATATGGTTAATCATGGAAAGATTCATTGCAAATAAAGGGATTTATTCTTACCAAAGGAATAATTTCATTCCTGAAAAAAAAAATATCATATAAATTTTTTGGATAATGATAATTAATTTTATCATAGAAACTGTTTAAATAATAAAAAAAGTAGATATATTGTGGGATAAAATAATGAATTAAATATATATTCACATAAGACAATATATGACCCAATTAATTGATTATTCAGTAGATAAAATCCTTACCATTAATTATTTCGTAGTTGATCAAAATCTATCATCCAGTATTAAAAACATAGATATATTAGTTAACCATTTTATAAAATTTTCAATATCCATAAATTTTAATAATATTAATTAACATGGGTACAATTGAATGATATGTGAGTTGAGTATTTGAAACATTAAGATGGAAATCGAGGCAGGGTTTTTTCCCAAATACCACGATAAAAAGAGATTATAAATTATAATAATGAGAGGGAAAGATAATATCTCATTAATAGTTAATAATTACGATATTAAATTATTGAATATGATAATGTATCATAATAATCACATGGAAATCAAAAGTATTATTATAAAGGATGTTCATGATTTGAAATGAAGAGGTAGATAATCTAGATGTGATTTCGGAAAGAGAAAAACTATATTAAAAGATTTATAAAATTGGTTTCATGAGATGGAAGGGTATTATTTCATAAATAATGATTTATTTGGACTATTAATGGTTTATTATAAACATATGAAATCATAATAAATTGAAACCAAATTAGATTTTAACAAAACAATTACATGGATCAAATAGAGATGGAAGAAAAACATTCCCTTTCTCTGTGTATTAATAAATATTTGTTGGAAAAAATATAACCATAGGAACCCCTAATAATATAATTATAGAAATATATGTACGTAAAATTTATAATCATATACATTGTGTTGTATTGGAATTAGATAATGGAATGGAATGATCTCCTTTTATAGTTGGTAGGAGGGGATTTTTCATGGAATGTAGAGTTAGGTATGGGTTAAAATTGGAATCACATGTGGTCTTATGTGGGTTGGGTGAATTAAGTAGATAAATAGTACGTGAGACATGTGAATATGAAATCAATATCTAAAAATTGTATCTATAAGGTGTGAGAGTTCATTCAATCATTTAAAAATCATGAAACTTTATGTACCAATTTTGCTATTATTAATTGTGATTTAAAATTAGTCATTCTAATAATTTTAATTCAAAAAATATAATTTGACACATTTTACCAAATTTTTATGTGATTAATCTTTATTTTGTATCTATTTATTCTAATTAAATATTTATTTATGACAAATATACCTTTTAGCTGAAACATATAATGTGCTCAGAAATAGTTTTTATTAAAAATATTCATTTAAATTATAATGTTTTGTTAATCTTGTTTATCCTTGATTAATTGTTACATGAGTTTTAATTAATTTTTATATATTTTTAGACATCATATTATACTCATAATTTTATATATACTCATTTAATTTTTACAATACAAAATATTTATATGTTCATCATTATTTTTAAAAATAACATTTTTACTGGTTGAAAAAATATGTATCCATTATAACCTAATCATTACACCTAAAAAAATATTAACCACATTAAATAATAGTATCACTCTTATTAAAAAATGTAAATAATTTTATCTGATTAAATTTATAAAACTAATAAATATTATTTCAATATAATATCACATAAAATTAATTTTATGAAATATTTATTTTATAAGTGGAAAATGGAAATTATTTTATCGTACACTATTATATTGTTTTTATAAAGTGTTTAGTTATGTTAACACCTTATTGTATAATGAATATAATATAAAATTAGTAATTAAAAATTTTATTGAGGTAAATGTTTTGTTGTTTATGTTTAGTATTTTTTTTAAAGATAATCAAACTAACATAATGTCTAATTAAGGAAGTTCTATTATTAAAAACATTGTTCAATTCAACGGGAAAATGTATTGGTAGATGTTTGTTGTACGTAATGGATTACCTAAGGAAAATTCAATTTGTAAGAGTTTACGTACGTCGTAAATATGTTTTTATCTAAGGTATTTTCATATATAAAGGTTATTCTAATATAAATTAATTTTTAAATCTTAATTTGATATATAATTGTGATACATAAGTGTTACTTGATATGTACAGTTTCTAGATATCCAAAAATTAAGTTCGATGGAATGAAAATTAGTCCAATAAATAAATGAAATAGTTTTTATGCATTATTGATGACTAAAACAGAAACATTAATCATCTTAAAATTTAAAAATTCTAGTTAAAAGTGACTAAAAAATCCAGTATGGTCAATGGGATATTAAATGAATAAAAGAAAGTTGAGAATTAGTTCAAGCTAGTTACATGTTTTCATTTAGTATTTGAAATTCAATTTTGAAGATGGGAATAATATTACTACTTTATAAGATATGTATTAAGATTATTTCTTTCTTTTATGCTATAAAAAATAGTATAAAAAATTATAATATACAATATAATGGAAATAGTATAAAGAATGTGTAAGATAAATAACTAGGATACATATGTAGAATGTGTTGGTAGAGTGTTCATCTCACCATTTTGAGTGTGTGTGTTTTGAGAATTTTTTTATTATTAATTTCTATTCTATATTTATTATGTTTGAGAGGAATATACACGATTATGATATAATAAAATCAAATAAATATGGATTATCCCTATCTCATTGAAGTAAAATAAAAAATGACACATGTTAAGAGATGTTCCAGGAGACAACTAAAGTGCATAATTGGGGATCTACTTGTTTTCAACAATGACAACAATTATTATTATCGAATTATCTAAACGTGTTAAATGATATATGAAGAAAGGATGAATCATTTTCTCTTCTAAAAGAGTATAGTATGATGAAATGTGGTTCTGTAGTAAATATTTATTAAATAAATTGAATTATTTTTCAACTTCTTGAATATGCAGTAAATATGAATTTCATGTAATTGTTCTTATTTAATGTTATTTTTGAGATTTTCATAATTTGAAAGATATGTTTTGATGATTGTGATAATATCACTTTATACACCATAATATTTTATAGAATTGTTTATTTAGATAACGTTGAGATTAAATAATTAAAAATGTAATTAAAAAATTAGTAATTAATTTTTCAGTGATGGGAGAGTTTATATGATAAAAAATAACATGTATTTTTTTTATGATTTTAGTAAAATAAATTATGTAATTTAATTGGGTTTTTTTAAAGTGGTTGAGATTCCATTCTTGTGTTTATGTTATAAAAAATTAATATGAATATTGATCTATATAAGGGTTACGATTGAAGAATTAAAAGATCCTTATTATGGATTCAAATCATATTTTTTTTATGAATGATATTAATTATAATCAATTCAGTTAATGTGATGTGAATAAGATTATTAAAGGATATTTTTCATAGAATTGGAGGATTTCTCAATAAATTTTATGTTTAACATGTGTATCATTTTTTAAAAACCTTATTTTTTGGAATGAATTTAAATAGAGGAGAGTTATAAAACAAGTCCCAACCTATAATATCTTATTAAGGAATGAGAAAACATTGAAGTTTGTCTTAAGCTCAACAAAAATCTATTCCTCTATTTTAAGGGGAAAAGGATTAATATGAGCATGTTTCATGAGTTTACATAGGTTGTAATATTGTAAGGCGAATAAATATTTGATAACTACATTGTTGGGAAGCATGATTAACCACATGAAAAGGAGGACCCAAAACTATTTTAACAATGACATATGGTGTGCCATGGGTAATTATGCAGTGTGATTCCAACATGATATTTGATATGGGAATCCCTACAAATGAATCCCTAATAACAATTTAAGGAGTAATAAATGGATATAGATAAACAATGTTCTGTGTATCATCATTGTTATAGTTTCTGAATACAGTAGGGTATGTGTTTGTAGTAGAATAATGCATTTTCACATAGCATATACGATGAAAAATTTATCCACAATTTGAATAGTTGTAAATATCAAGGTAGTAATGATAAATGGGAAATAGAGAGTGTTTATATACTATTTATGTTATAATATTTATTTTTTTGGAATTTATTTTATGAATAAGAAAATGTGATGTGATGGAGGCTATAGAAACTGTCTTTATGAACATGTTCACTCAAAAAGAGTTCAGAATGAAGAATTTATGTGATGAAATATTTGAAAACATGCATGATTTATGATATGAGAATCTATTTTATGCAAAGGAGGTTCACATTAATAGTACACAAATATGAAGATAATTTAGGAATGAGTATATATTATACAATGCCTAAAGAATTATATGAAAAAAATTTAGACTATGAAAATTGAAAATTATTTATGAAAAAATGAAATTACTACTTTTGAGTAACTGATGAAATTTTACTGTATTAAAATATAATTATTGTATCACAATAACTATTATAAAACCCATGGGATATACACATTCACTATTTCCAGTAAATATTCTCTTGTACTCATTGTTATATGTCTGTATATATCATTGAGAGCAGTCAATTAATGTGAAGATCTACACATCCAAAATCACTTAGGTCTTCCATGAAGTAACATTTCACAATACATTACTCATCTAGAGTATTTCTATCTAATTAATAGTTTGAAAAGTATTCTCATTCATTATATTATAAAATTTAGAGTCTATATTAAAAACCAACTCTATTAAGGGTTCCTATGAAAATGAATAATTGATTATGAAAACTAAGTGTTGAATGAAGCTTGTGAAAATTATAATATTTTTATTAGGTCACTTTAATGTAATAGTTATTATGCAATGAGATTTATTATAATGTTTATTAATTATTAAATAGTGAATAATTAAAAGATTGTTTTTCATGTAAAAAATGTTTTGACATAGTGAGAATAATTTTTTAGAATCTGTTAAGTAATAAAAGGATAGATAATTTTTTAATAGAGAGAGAAAAGGGACTAATGTTGATTTTTTTAGAGGAAGTGAAGAAAATTTGTAGATTTTGACAATTCTATGAATTGAAGAATAAAATAATAACTATTCATATTAAGATAATTAGAAATAAATATTGTTATGATTATAATTTTTATACATCTATGTTCCTTAAAAATTGATGATTCTTAGAAGATATGGCCTATGAGGCCTAAGGAGGAAGATATATTTCACGTTGTGTAGAAGAAACCAAGATAAAATGAAGTCCTATCTTATAATGGTTTGAATTTTTTAGTAGAGGTTAGAATGAAGATATAATTTTATAGTGGGTTTTTAAAATAATTGAATAGTGTGGATATATGATGTTGGGATTGGGGAAATTTCTATTGTGACCACTTTAGAATATTTTTTAGAATCTATGATTGAGACGTATAATCAGTAACATAACAAAGTAGGAACTCAAAGCAATTCTCAACCTTGTAAAAATTTTGGATAAATATTACATTTAAATTTTTTATTATTTAGGACAGTTTGAGGGAAAAAAATTATGAGGATCTAGGTCTTAACATATCTTATAGGTTAATTTTAAAATAATAATCTATAAAAAAGGATCACTTATTCATCACCCCCTCTATTAGGTTGGATCAGTTCTAGGAATTCCTATTGGTATCGTATAAATCATATCATCCCTCTATAGAATCCTATATGAATTTAAGATTAATAGTATACATTAAGTTAATTATATAGGTGTTTATATATTTAATGGAAATAACTAAAATAGTTAAAATAATAGGATTTTTAACTATATTATATTATAATATTAATATGTATTTTTATTTAAAATATAAAAATTCTATTTTTATTCCTTGTTTAGAATATGTATATACAAATGACATGGAACATTAAATTTTTTAGGAAATTTTGGGAAATTGAATGGAAGATATGAGTGAATCATGAAATTCAAGGTGGTAAAATTATAGATTTAGATATATAGATTTGTGCATATAATTATAGTGTATGTATAAAATATTGATGAATAATTTACTAGACATAATTATGTAGTAAGTAACATATGATTATTTGATGAAAAGTTGTAAAATTCTGATATTACGAGAAATTTTTCAAATAACTTTTTTTCATAAGATCTAATTTTAAGAATATTGATAAAATATTTCTATTGATTAATATCAAAATAATCTAATTTATTAGAAAATGATAAAAAATATTGTTTGAAAAAAGAAGGATAAAGATGAAAAATAATATTAATCAATGTGAAATCTCAAAACCAAAGACAATGAATTTATAGAATCATGTGATTTTTTGATGAGGTAGATGATACTGTTTTAAAATTAATAATTGTTCTTTTATCTAATATATTTATACAATTCATTATAAAGTTCAATGGAAACCCCATAAAATATATTCTATTTATAATGAAATTGGAAATGTTTCATAATATATTACAAAAAAGTGTTTTGATAAATATGAATCAAAAAATCATTATGAGAAAAATTAAAATAATAGATACGTTAAAATCTCAAAATATTCAACCAAAGATGATGATTTAAAGAATAATTCATCTAGAAGAAAAAATTTATGTCTGATGACAGAAGAAGAATAAATTGAATCTTAATCAAATATCCAATTTGATTTTATAGATATCATTATTTTCAAAGTTAAATGTGATTTTGATACTCTAAGTAGTGATATTGAATAAGGTGTAACAATTAAGATAGAATACATGTTGAATAATGGGTTAATAAGAAGTCTTGAAAAGAAAAAACAAATCAAGAAGGATAATAGAATGATAATAAAATAAAATTATAATATAGATGATGGAGAGGATACGTATATAAATAATCAAAAAGAATATATTGATGAGATAAAGAAGTTGAAATTAAAATTTGTCGGGGAAGTAAATATTATAAATGAACTTGAAGGGAAACATACCCTAAAAAATAAGGATATATTTGAGACACAACAATGTATCATAAATTTTAATGTGAGTTAAAAACCAAAAATGATTTCAACTATTCTATATAGGATAAATTTGATTCTTTACTATCCAATGAGGATAAGAACCCCAATATGAAAGTTAAATCTATTCCTGATAACTTTTAAAGAATAATTATTATCTCTATTAGAATAAGTTTTAAAAAAATGTGAAATATATTATACCTATAATATAAGTGAGATACACTCTTGAACATAATTGTAGTAGAGGCATACTACAAGAATTCCAATAAACATAATAAATGTTAAGATCAATTTATAATAGGATGAAAATAACAACTTTTTTTGTAAAAATATATCATAGATAAGTATTAAAAATGTTCCAAGGTGTGTATTAGGGATGTGGGGTGTTTATAAATAAGGATTACTCTTTTGAGTTTAATATCTAATTAATATAGAATAATCATGAACAAAATGGGAGATTTATAATGTATATTATAAAATATTATCAATGAAAGAAAATTTTGACTAGGAATTCGAATAATATAAAAATAAAAAATGGGTATTAATTATTTAAATAAATATACTATTGATATAATTTTAAGGGTCATAATTATAATGAATGCATGACAAGATTACCCCGATAGATTCTCTTTAGTTGGAAGAGGAATGAAATTTATATGGAAAAGAAAAAAATCATGATTTTTTAAGACTACCAAGGAACCATGTTAAGTGAAAATGAAGCTGAACATTGGAAAAATGATTATGAAACTATTTTTAAATACTAATAATAAGTTTCTATTAAAATGGTGAATGCTAATGCATGTAAAAGTGTTAAAGGAAATTATGTTACTTTATGTGATGAGGAACATAAATATCACAAGATGTTTTCAATGAATGATGACCAAAACGTTTTCAATAAAACATATATGGATAGTGTAAATAAGATAGAATTGTTAGGAAAGAATTTATGAATATATAGGTAATGAAAAGTGATTGGAATACCCATTAAGTGTATTGAATAATTTATATGGAGTTTTGGAAAAATTTAATTTTTAATATCTCTATCATGTTTGAAGAAACATAATTTTTAAAAGGATATAAAATAAAGGTTCATTAAGAATATAATGTTTAACATAGAACAATCATAAGACAAATTATCCAACTATGAAGGACACACCAAGATGAACCAGAACACAATCCAAGTGAGTAACAATAAATAAAAACATGTATAAGATCATGTGATATTGGTCTATATAGAAAATAAGTGTGTGGGGAGGGACAAGGTTAGGGTTAAAATGTGTTATGTGGAATGATCGGACACTAATGTGTGGTGGCCACAATGGATTTTCACAGTGGGTTATGTTGTGGTTTGGGTAATTAAGTAACAATTTCTCAATATGATCTCCAATATAGAACACCTAAAAGGTGGGGTACTATTCACAATTTAAATTGGTGTGTTTAAAGGATAATAAATGATGTTTTTTAAAACATAATTCTCATAGAATCATCATTTGATAGGGTTTTCAGTCATAAGATATGTATGAAACTTCCCATTTAACATTAGTAAGTGAGTGACCAACCATGCAATCACTTGTAAATCTCATTTTGGTGAAGATAAATGAGAAAAGATAATATTAACAAAAATTTTGTACTATTTTAATGAAAATTAATGGATATTTTTTTTAAAAATGACATGATAAGAAATTATGTCCATAATAGATTTTCATTATGAAAATGCGACATCAAAAAGAAGTATCAGGATAATGAAGTTTGCAAATAATTCCATGAAAACATGTATATTGTACATGATGACCATCGAATGTATGTAGTGAATGTTCACAAACAGTACATAAAAATTTGGGTAGTTTATGATTTTTTAGTGTGTGATTCACCCAATTATGGATTTTTTTTTGAGATAATAAAAATCTTAAATGAGTTATTCCAAAAAGAATGCATCTCTTGAAAAAAGAGAAGAAATAGTTTTTATTTTTTTGTGAGATGAGGATTAGTTGGCCATGGATTTTTTATGCAAAACGGTCTAAGAATATTAATTTTTTCTTATAAATACTATGTGACATAGAAGATACAGGTGTAAATATTTTTTTGAATAATTAATATTAGTGATTATCCACTCTACCTAACTCACTATGGATCTACACAAAGAAAATGTTTTTTTAAATATTTAGTGAAAAACATTTTGATGTGAAGAACATTTAATGATATTTCCCCTCACATTATATTATTATATGAAAATTATAATATTAATCTCTATTATTTGATGGGATTATATGTGAATGAATAATTGGATTCTTAGACTAAAATTTTTATAATGTTCATGGAATTTATTTGTTTTCTTAATCAAAATCCAATGGAGTAGTTGTTATGTTTAATATTTGTGTTTCCCAAATACTAGGTGATACATGAAAACAAATTTATTTTTTAATGGAATTATATGGTAATAAATTCTTAGAATTAGAATTTTTAATTAGTTTGACAATGAGAAAATTTAGAAGAGATTCATATAAAGAGAAAAGGTACTAAATTTATGACTTTTCATATAAATAAAATATAATATGTAGTGCCCAATAATTAAATTAATTGGGGATATACCAGAGTATAGGTTATCTAAATACAATAATAATTTCATTTATATAATGATAATTATTAAACAATTATGTTCACAAATATGTGAGAACACATTGATATGTTGATATAGGGGACTTAATAAGGAATATTAAAGTCAAGTAGTTAAGATGAATATTGTTAAATAATTATGATTTTCTTTATTTTGGTTGGAGTTTTTTTATTTGGAAGTCCAATGTTATAGATTTCTAATAGAACTCTAGAATAAGGGAATAATGAGACTCTATGTTGATGGGAATGGGAATATCCATTATGTATCCACCTATATTGGTAGTGGATAACATGTTATTTGAGAATTTAATAAATCATAATATGATGTGGGATCCCACAAGGAGACAAAAGCTTGTTAAAATGTATCTATCCTATTTCATTTCCTTTTTGGTATACTTGAGTAATAATGAGTAAAATATTTAGAGTATCACTATATGAATCCACCATAGATGTCAAATTAAAAAGAATAAATATTAAAAAGGGATAATTGAATATCAAGCTACCCTTTTTTGTGATCTAATAGATTATAAAAACATCAAACAAATTATTGAAATTCTAGTATTATGAGTCCAGGATATAACTATCTCCCTGTATCTATAAGGATTATTGTAGTGAAACATGTTATCACAGTTTTTCAATGTATTAATATTATATGATGATTATTTTTTTTGTAGTAAACCATGTATATTGATTGTTATTTTTTTAATTTTATTTTGTGAGAGTTTAGTGATGAGATCAAAAACTATGATAAGTGATGGATGATTATTTTTAACAAAATCATTAAGAGGAAATAAATTAATGTTCATTGGTCCACCCATATCTCTAAAACCAACAACATGCATGAGGCCACAACACATTTATTTATGGAGAGTCATGATTTTCTATAAATATGTAATTGATCATAGTATGGAATCCCCAAAAACAAGGACCCAAATGGATTTAATCTTAATTAATACTCATGTTCCCCTACAGTACTGTGTATTAAATAATCACAATAGATTTAAAGGTAGTAACACCTCCTACTAATTAGTGTATTACTAATATATATATCACATGCTCCCAATTTAAGAGAAAATTTTTATTTAAGAGACTCTAAGATATATTATGTAATGTCCTTGTCAGATATATCTAAAATCAATGAAACAAATTCCATACCAACTGACTAAAAAATTTAGGATATGATTTATTTACGACATAACTATAAATTATATGATTCAATTTATTTACCTAATCACATTAAAGTATGTGGGTTATAATCTATCTCATATAACATGAAATTCGTTATATTGGCCCATTTCAAATGACCATGTATTATAAAGATTCATATATATAATAAAAAAATTATATGAGGTTATATTATTTATGGTTTCACAATTCAATTCAGGTTTATTCTATCGATCCTATATTAGGATTTTACACCCCATATTCTAGAACTATATGTGAAATAATTAATGTATTCAATGGGTATATAACGACACTTAAATCCTACATTATAGGATCAAAAAAATTATTTTATCATTATACTCTATATATAAAAATTGTGTTATAGACCACTAGATTTCATTTTTTAGTAACCGCTTTGGTCTCATAACATGGTTCCCCTTCACAAAATCATGTTTCCCATTCACAAGATCCATATATGGAAAGAGATTAATATTCTATAACCACATGTGTCTATATTTCATTCATCAAAGGATACATAGTGATGTACAAATCTCTTATCATGGGAAAACAATAAAACTTGCATCATTATTTTAACCTCCCATAGTGCACGGTCTTCCGATTCACATTGGGTTTTTACCATACACCTTACAATAATATGTATTCTCATATCCATTGAACTATATATGGATTGACCCTTGTTATAATTGGATATATTGTAACACATATATTTCCTATATTGGGTATATTTATATATGGATTTATCATCCCATTCCACATTTTACCTTGGTTTCCATTCATATATAGATTTTCATCTAGGTTAAATCTTATATATTGGAATGATAAATATAATAGCCTTTGATGAACCTAACTATCTTTTGATAATCAGCCAAATAATGATAATATTTTCAAAAAATATATTTAGTGTGATTCATTATACCACATGATACATTATGACACCTAGATAACCTTTTATAGACTAAATGTAAATACTTTACTAATTTTCACTTTCCTTCTATAATTTCACACTCATCAGTATTTGAATATCTAAACACATCATTTTAGTAGGATTTATTCATGAAGGAAATAATCTATTGGAATAAGATTCATGACATTAAACATTCATATCCATTTGTGTAAAATGTGGAAATATATAAACATCCAATACCTTTATAATCAAGGATATATGAAAATAAACTTTCAACAACAAATTTAAAATGTCGCACAACTATATTTTTTCAGTTTTTGGTCAACTTTTTTAATCCATAAAATTTTATCCATAGATTGATAAAAAACCATGACCTTAAACAAAAAAAAGACAAAAAATCATGTGAGCAACTCATTAAGGGTTGGCCTGGAAAAAATATAATATTAGTTTTCTTATACCATAATAACTAATATTATTACACAAAAAAAATTGCATTTGAATGAAATAGACACAAAACCCCTGAGATCAAAACAAATATAAGAAAAGAGTAAAGAGATTATTTGAAGGTATCTAGATCAATTTAAAAATCAGATCATCTATGTGGTCACCATTATGAATCAGCCTCATTATATTTAAAATGGCATGCAGATATAATATTGAGGTTCTGTAACCTCTCTAAAAAAATTAAATTCATAAAAATAATATTTACGATCATAATCACCTTGACCCACTAAACCATTTCACACCCAAACTGACTAAATAAATATTATAATTATGGAACATATTCTATATATATGACATGCCTATACTCATCCAATTGTACATGTTTAACACAGATCCATAATCATTATTTCCTTAAATTGATCCTCCATGGTTTATTGTAAGGAAATAAGTTCACATGAATATCCAGTATGCATAAAATATCACACATATAAGAGGAGACTACATTTACATTCCATATCCAATTTATATCCCTAGTTTATAGTGATATCATAAGAATACATGACCAAAAAAATACATGATCGATTCAAAATATATGATGGATATCCTAACATTCATTCATTTCCACCCTTTAATCATGATTAATATAAATCAAATTTCTTTTGGTTTATTAAATTCATACCCCATCATTTTTTATTTTCTACTTCATCATTTTATCTATAAATTTTTCTTCATTCAATTTAATTTTTTTGTTTTTTTGTCAAATTTTTTAATATGGGATATTTTTTCTTCTAAGAATATCCCATTGCATGAATGTGAATAGTTATCCTAAAATTGGATTATATATTATAATTTTTGAATGTCTATAGTTATCTTGAAAATGTAGTTTTTTTTCATTCCATAAATGAACCATTTTCAATCATTTTATGATAGGGTTTAATAATTTTTATGGTGGATGATTCATTGAACATTATACAAATGTAATTTCATTATGTTTTTAATGATTTTTTATTATTTATTTTCTAGATTAAATGTATATGTGATAATTATTTGGATCATCCAAAATGATTTCATGTTAGGGATTTCATTGAAAAAAAATAAATTATGGAATTCCAAAGGGGTTTTCATTTTTTAAATGGTGGTATGGGTTTTATGTGTCATTAAATTGTTTCAATGAATTATTTTAAAATGGAATCAGTGTTTAAAATGTTTTGTGACCCCATTTGATTCTCAAATTAGGGTAACAAATATATCTTTATATATATAGTGATGTTTTTTTTATTGAATATAGTTTATAATATTTTGGGTGTAAAATATGTTTTGAAATGAGTTTAAAAATGACGGAAAATTTCATGGAATTTATAGTTTAATTTTAGAAAGGGTAATTTGGAACATTTAATTTTTTATGGTGAGTTTGATTATGGTGTCCATGAATCGTACCCATTCTGGTAGAATTGTAAACTATGATGTTTTTTTATTTATTCTTATTTAGTCAATAATTTTACTGTTGATGTTTTAAATGAGAGAGACAGAGGTGATTAAATGTGTATTTAAAAAGGTTTTTTATGATTTATATAATCACTACTTGTCTTATTGGTGAAAAAACTCCCATTGGAATCTTCACGGTAACGTAGGTAGAAAAATAAATGTATAGATACATGTTTCAATATATTGGTTTATACTCAATAGTTATTTCCCTAAGAGAGTCTCAAACTCATAGGGTCATATTCTATACATAGTGATCCTCATGACTGTTATTTATGGTGATTTACCAAAATTCAATAGGGTTCTATTATATAGAGTTCCTCTGATGATTCTAGGTGCAATATCATTCATGATTAATGTATAATGTGTTTCCCATGATATTAGATAATTACTATAACATCCTACCAACGATCCACAGAAGCTGAACCTCGAGCTGATGGGCCACATGAACTCCAGAACACCTCCTTGTATGCCAGAGGCTGTTGAATAGTAGTGGGGGTTTCAAGATATTATATTTGGGAAAATATAAAATCATTACATATTACCACATAGGATACAACAAATAACAGTCAATAGTGGAATAATAAAAATCAATTAAATATGGGAGAAAAATAAAAAACTAAATAAGTAAGAAGTAGACTATATAAAATAAAAAATTGAATATAATAACAAAAATCCAGACAGGAAATATTTAATTCATGATTCAAGGAATCATGATAATATAAAATAAAATAGGTATGTACTAACATTATTTAGAATAAAACATAAAGAAAAAAACACAAAGTAACTCTATAAAAATCACAAGACACGGCTTAATCTACTTCTCCTAATATTTAACTATGTAATCACATCAATAACCTACAACATGTCCATTTCCCTTACCGATAACGGCATAAAGATAGCCTTCTCAGGTACCAAAATTATCCTGAGTAGGGTGTGAGATAAAAATATCACTAGTCCCCCACCAATGGCATATATGTGTAATATGTGAAGTGATCATAACAAAATAATGTTTAGGTTTAAGAATGAATGTAATTAAATGATGAATAAATATATAACCACCTTATCATGTTCTTAAAGGTCACTTGTTAGGTCTACCTTCATTATCTTGTAACCAAAATTTTTATCTCATCGAGTCACTATATAAATAAATATTAATAACTTATATATATAGTTTATTTTTATATTGCATCCACCTATATGAACAAATTGTTTGGGAATACCTAATGGTCATATATCTAGAGTACTAGTGCTGGATTAGACTAAGTTGTAACTCAGGAATCCATATATAATCTAACAACCCTAAAAGGTCAATCCAATAGGGTACTTTCCATATATCCTAATAGACTCTGAGGAATAATTCTATAACACTTGATATGTTATTTTTCTACCATGTACACACCCTAATCAAGGAACATGGTGCCTCAACGTAGAGTACAAATAGTATCACTATTATGAGATTCCAGACTCTACACCTCCTATAAGGATCTTGATATCACAACGATCAGTGATCCCCTTACCATCACACCACAACCTCTAAAAAAGTATTTTTTAAAAATAATTGGAATGGGGAATTACATCCCATTTATTTCATTCATATATTCTATATAGGTAGAATATAAACCATAAAATTTATAACATAATACATAAGGAAAAGTCTTATTATGAATTTCAATTAATCATTATCGAATTAATGATCATATATATGATTCAATACATAAAGCAAAAACCTATCGTGAAATTTATTATTCAATCTAATGTCCACTAAGGCATTATAATTAATTCAAAACATTGAAAAAATAATATGACTCCAGTTTAAAATTGAATGGATCATGTTCAATTAATTTATAGGATTACAAAATATTTCATATGTCTCCATACAAAAAACATTCACCCCAACTCATTATTTTAATTCATTAATACATGTAAACTCAATACATGAGGCTAAATGGATTATTTAGAAGGTGACATGTTAATTAATGAAATTTCCTACTTAGTAAATTTCAAGAAAAAAGGGCCAAGAACATAAGAAGTTCCTTAGGTCACATGTAGTAATCCATTATTAAGGGTGCACTCATTTAAAAACCATGATGAAGGCTAGATTGAGTTCCAGAAAACATGAACCAAATACCAAAAATGGCTATTTCTTAGTGGCACATCCATGAAGTTACTATATGAATTTTGTATAGACTTTAAGAATCTAAGAGAATATAAATATACATGTATCTAGGTGTGAGGGTAAATTATATATGAATCAATCAATATAATTGAGATTCTGAGAAAAATCCGACATACCACACAACTGCATAGTTTAAAACGATGAAACATAAAGGAAAAAATGATATTAACACCTATCATAGGCTAATAAATTATTCCTCACTTGATATCGACCATAGATTAAAATTTGGATATAATATATCTATGAAATGGATCAATGACCTGAAAAAATAGAGAATGAGCCTACACCTAACTAACATAATGGATCTGAAGGAAAACTGAGATTGGAGGGGTCCGTGATGTTAGACTTACATTGAGATACTACTTCCTTAAATGGTTCAGGAATCAAGCGTCGAATGGGGAAGATATAAATGAACCAATTTTCAGGGTGTTCTTGATTTTAATAATATAGAGAAACCATGTTTGTCCTATAGAGGGAGGAGAAGAAAAATGGAAAAGTCTTAAAATAGATGTTAGTGGAAAATGGACATTTCACCCAAAAATTAGGCGGCACATAGTTTAGGCTCATGATTAGTCAAACTATGTGAAACTCTGAATGGATACCAGTAGATAAGGGAACACCGCATTTTTAGGTAAAATGATTGACTATACCATGGAAAGACGTGGAAAATGGGTTCTTTCTGATTTCTACAATGAGACACCTGGCCATGTGACATGGGTTGCAATTACAGAAAACTATGTGGATTAGACTCTCATTCCAATTTCATATCACCATGCCTTAAATGGTCACCATAAGTGCCATAAAAATAAATGAATTTATTTAAAAAAAATTATTTTGTCTACTTATTGAATTAAAATTGGGAAACTGCATAATCATTGTATTATTAAAATGACAGGTCATTACTATAAGGCCACAGTCTCAAACATTAGTTACTCAAGAGTTAAGGAACTATTTCTCAATGAGGAAATTTTTTTTTGTAGTGTTTTAGAAAAGTAGGCCATAACTATTACATAACAAATCAAATATTATAATGTAAACACTTCTACTCACTATCCATTTTTTCATAAAACAATAATTTTAAAATGAAACATGGTTTCATTTCATGTTTAAACATCATAACTTTCACTTGATTTTATCCTTGACTCTATTATCATTTAAAACCAATGAAACACATATTAAAAACATGGGTTGAGACCAAAAATATCATCAAGGGATACAAAAAAAATTAAAACCATTATTCTTGAAATGAAACCTGAAAACCATGAATACTTTATTGTGAAGTAATATTTTTTACCTTCATACAGTATTAAATACTCTTCACTAAATATAATATCATTTTTTACCCTTTTTATTACCAAAAAATTTCCATAAAACCATATAAAGTAACATATAACACATAAAGATAAAATGGGATATAAACATACTTAAATTGAATCGCCATATAGTTGACTTCCACACATATCATTAAATAGAATACCCATATGGCCGACTTCCATACCCAATGCATTGGAGGTGATAAAATAACCACCCATACTTGGATTATCATGAAACCACTTGCCTTTGGTTTATCACGTAACCACCAATATTTGGTTTATCATTCAACCAACCATCAATTATTCTTGTACTGTTAAATAATAAAAAAACATAAAATATTGAAATTTTCAGCATTTCAGTCATAAAATTAAAATTTCAATCATAGGAAATATTTTCAAGACATTGAAATATTCAATTAATTTACAAAACCATATAAAACATTTAATAATGTTTCTCTTGAATCAAACTATCCCATACGACTATGAAATTTTTTAAACAAATTGAAATTTTAAAATGTTCATGTCCATTAAAATCAATTCATAAAAATCATTTTTAAACCATGGGCATGAAGTATATGTTTTTAGAAGAATAAATCTTTAAACCATTTAAAATGATATTTTAGTTAAAGAGTCTCTTACCACTAGGGAAACACATGAATAAAAATAATTACGGAATGATGATTGTTAAATTTTCTCATGCCACATCTCATGGAAATGAAACTAAAAATCATGAGAGGGGTTGCTTTTTTATGGGGAAACATCTTTTGGTTCATTCCAAAAGGCTTCCATGGGAGGATTTCATCCAAACATGAGGAATCTATGATTATGTGAGGGACTTTAAAGAAGAGTTTTGGGTAGGTCTTGGTTGAATAAAAGGGTTCCTTTAGTGTGATAATTAGATATGATAGTGTACATTTTTATTGGAGAGGGAAGGGAACCCATAGAAACTCTCATATTATTAAATTAATATAAATTAAATTTTTAATTCAAAATGATCAAAAATGAGATATGTCAAAGTTAAGATGATAATATTAAAAAATCATATAACTAAATAATTTTTATACATATATTTATTTTATTTTAAAATTTATATTTTTGGTTTACCCTTAATTATTCACTTTTAATTTTAATTGTGGTAATAAAATTTTAATTATTAAGCAGGTATTAGTTTTACATATATGTTGTAGATATCAAATATGTGGAAACATAATGAAATTTTAGACATCATCATAATAAATTTTTTATTTCAAATATTTTTTTTAGTTTTTTTAAAAAACATAATAAATTACAATTTTTATCAAACATCAATTATGTAAATTTTTATATTACTCAATTTATAGAATTTACATAAAGTCCAAGTAGAGATGTAACTTCAAATCAGCGCATTTAATAGTCCTATAACATGTCATATTCACCTAGATAAACAATAAATGACATTAATTATGTCAAATAATATTATTTTAATATTTATAATATAATATATTTGATTCCGTCATTGATAAAACAATCATTTCATCATCATTATATCATAATTAAATTAAATTATTTAATATTTAATAATTATAAATAAAATACATTCATGTAGGAAATTTAATTATATTACTAATGAAAATATATAGTTTAATATATAACTTATATAAACATATATTAATATTGATTTATTAAAAATATTTATGTTTATAAAAAAAATTTCCTTAACATTAAATTAAATGATATAAGTTTCATAATCACACCCATGTGGCTTCCAAAGGCCAAGTTCACAACAAAATGCTTTTCATGGTCAGAAATATCTCATCAAATAGTATTATGACAAGTGTTAGAGTAGATTTATATTATTATAATATTATTTTTTACCTTTATATACCTGATTTACCATTTAACTATGGTGAATAAAAATAATTACTACATTTATTTTAATCATGTCAAAAAATAAAAGGGACCTATTTAAAAAATTTAGACCATATGATTCCCAAAATGGAATAAATTTCTCCAATATCAAAATATATAACTTTTATAAATTAATTTAATATTAATTCCCATTTTCAAAATAAGAAAACATGTTTTTTAAATGTAAAAACTATCGAAACATTGACTTCTGTTTATATCTAATTTCAATGTGATGTTACCTCCAATGATAAAAATTTGATTAAATGATAAAAAAATCCAATTATAATTTAAAACCAATTAAAAGGAATGTATAAATATTTAAAAAATTAGACAAAAAGGTAGTTTTGAATTAAAATACAACATTCTTTACTACTCATTAAAACATTGATTTAATCAGAAAAATAAAAAAAAACAAGAAATTAAAATTTTATGTTCCAAATAAAAATAATAATTTTTTTTCAAATATAACCTATAATAGTGTTAAAAAATTGATTTAAAATTGGTTATCCATCAATAAGCAGTAAAACTGGAATTTTTTAAAAAAATACATCTTTTATTTGAAAAATTGAATTTGTTCTGATATAATGTCTAGAAAACATATAATATGATTTTTAAATATTAAATTGAATATTATAAATATATATTTAATTCATAAAATCCATAAAATGTGTTTTTATCATTCTATAAAATTAATTATTTTCATTTAAATAGTTTTTGAGAAAAACCATTCATTTAAATAAATGGTTTTATTTTTTTTATAAATAAGTATTCACAATAGAATTAGTTATATAAATTTGTAAAATATATTTTCATAAATCAATTAATATTGTTAATTATTGTCATTCCAATGTCTGGGTTATATGGTTAACATATGAATATTAATATTTAGTTCTTTATTTAAGCTCGATGTAGCATATCATGTACGCTATTTAACATAATTTAACATTCTTAAAACTCTATATGTCACATCTTCCCTTGTACCATTTAAAAAATTGCATCCCCAAAATATTAATTTGAGTTCATTAACTGGGGTATGAATTTTTAAAATACCTTTATTGAAATCCCACAACAGAAAAAGGGTTGATAAAACAACCACTTTAAAAAAAAGAAAGGGAAGTACAATGGTTAACTGAGAAAACACGTACTAAGCATCTGTAATGGAAAAAAGAGGATATATAAGAAAAACTAATTGTCATGTTCTGATGGAGAGTGATAGAAAACATGATCCTGAGAAAGTTATCCATCATAAAACTACAACCCTGTGATGTATTAAATAGTGATTGATTTCTTAGAAGGAAAAGTAAATGGAAAACATTTTTCTGTTCATATCATTTTCAGATAGTTGTTGAGTTTAATTATGATCATGCCTAATAACATAAGGAAACATAATTTATTGTCATCTATTGTTGCATACAGTATTAAATTTATACACAAACTCATATTTTCTCCAAAGATCAGTATTTAAGTTGACTTGGTCACACCTAATGCATAGTAATCCACTTATAGTGAATCAAATAATCCACCAAATATTAACTATCTATTCATGCTATCATGAAATATTAAGTAATACCAAAATGTTAGATTAAATAAGGTAATTCCTAAAAAATAAAAATCAGTTATAATAGTAAAACTACATTTAATATCCACAATTAAAAAATAATACCAAAAATTACAAATAGACTATTCAACAAATAAATATCCTAAAATTATTCAAAATATTTTAAACTAAGATTGTTACCCAAAAATTAGAAGGATTTTATTACTTAGTCTTTTAATATAATTTTTAACATTCATCTCTAAATAACATAATACACTTGTAATTTTTCATAAGAAAATGTAATTACCCTAATCACATTTTTTCCATGATAGGTTAATCACATCCATAAAAAAACTAAATCTATCTAATTACTTTATAAAACATTTATTCATACATAATAAACATAAACCATTGTTCCTAAAATAAAATACCATAGTAATATATATTCTGTAGGCTTATAAGATTCATAAATAGATTATGTATACCAAAATAACATTTATCACGTAATCCCAAATAATTTACCAATACTTCGGATATCCATTCAATAAAAAATAAGTTCCCAAAATCACATTCATATTATTAATTAAACTAGTTTTGAAAAAAGAAAAAATTCTCTAACCATGGACATCACATTGGTCCGTGGTAGGAGATACACCCCTATCACCATTCGGTTGTGAGTTATATCCCTGTGGTCTTACCAGATGAGACATGTTGTCACCAATAATAATTTTTTTCATTTTTTAAAAACTATATAATTATTATAAAATTACCAAAATGAGATAAACTCTTCAAAAATAACCATATAATATTTTAATCTCAAAGTATATCTCATGCCTTTTATTTTTCATCCTAAAAACTAATAACCCTTAATTTCCTCAATGGAGAATGTCTCTAAAAATACTACTAGTCGCCTTAGTATTTCAGATCATAAAGCCTCAGAAGAGGGTTCTAATACATTGAATTTGTTATCAGACATAAAATTATAAAACCATGATGATATTAATATCTTATAAGAAGAAATCATAATATCTAATGAGTTGTAAACCATCCTGTGAAACCAACTATAAGTCCCTAACCAAAAAGATTACATAATCTTGAGTTAAGGTAAAAATAATCATTGAGGATCATTTCAGGTTTAGAGTTTTAGCTAATTTTTCCACAACCACTACATAATAACTCAAATATTAAAAATTATACATGTCTACTCACTATCCATTTTTTCATAAAACGAAAACATTTAAAACAAAAAAAGTATTGTTTGATGTTTAAACAACATAACTTCTCTTTTATCTCATTCATGACTCTATTCACTTTTAAACCCCATGAATTTTTTTAAAAAAATTGGGATGAGCATGAAAAGATCAGTAAGGGATACACACGAAAAGAAAACCTTATGTCAGGAATAAATAAAAAAACAAGAATACATTATCATGATGCAGTACTTTTAACCATTATAATGTAATAAATACTCTTCCCTGCATATAATCTCATTTCTTACCATTTCATGTAACCAAAATATTACCATATACCCATACAAATCAACATATAACATATAAAGGTAACTTGGGATATAGAAATACATTGATGGAATAACCATATGGACAACTTATACATATATCACTAAATAAAATAGCCATATGGCCAACTTCCATACACAATTCATTAGAGGTTATAACATAACAACCTGTCATTTATTTATCACGGTACCACATGTCTTTGGTTTTTCATGAAACCACCCTTCAAATGTCGATGTACCATTATATAATCAATAAACATAAAATAATTCAATTATGAACATTTCAGTCATAAAATTTTATTTTCAATCACAAGTAATATTTTTAATATATTCAAATATTCAATTCATTTTTGAAACCATTTAAAACAATCAATAAAGAGATTTTTGAATCAAATTTTCCCATGGAAAATTTATAAATTTGAAAAAAATTAAAATTTTAAAACATTCATGTAGATATAAATAAATTTATAAAATGCATTTTGAAGACATGGACATCAGATAAAAGGTTTCATAATATTAAATATTTTAATCATTTAATACTATTATTTAGTTAAAGATTTTATTTCCACTAGTGAAACATTTGAAAAAAATAATTAAGGAATAAAATAAAATAAAATTTTAATATCATGGAAATATAATAATTCATCATATAACATGTCACACCCGTTTTTTTAGTCATTGTAATTATTTTATTCCACATGGCGTCGAGTGTTTTTGCTTAAGTGCGGGTGAGTCCTGGTTTAAATTTTTTTAATATTTGGATGAGTTTATGGTTTGGGTTAGTGCACGAATGTCGTACGTTCAAGACTCGTTGTCCGTTTGGGCACATGCTTTCTGCTTGGGTACGTCTAGCCTGCTTGGAGTCTTCTTGGGTACCGTACGGTGCGGAAATACCGCACGGTCATCTATTTTTAATGTTACGTTTTTATGTTGTAACATTATATATATATATGTGTGTGTATATGTGTTTATATGTGTATATATACACACACATATTTTTATAAATAAATATGTTTTAACGTATTATGCTTATGTATGTGTATGTTTATAGATATATATGTTCATGTATGTTCATATGTTTATATATGCTATATATAGGATTATATATATATACACATATATGTATATGTATATATATATCAATGATTATATATGTTGGTTTATATATAAATATTTATATATTTTTATAAATGTTTATATATATGTTTATACTTATTATTATAATTATTATCAGAATTTTATTTTATTATTATTATTATTATTATTTTATTAGATTTATAATTAATATTATTATAAAAAAAATCAAGAAACCATAAGCTACCCGTCCGCACCCCATTCCCTTTTCCCGTCACGCCCCCCTTCTCCCTCGCGTTGTGGCACGCATCGCCGCGGTTCCACCCCTCCCTTCGCAATGCGGCCTCACCGCCACCGCTGGGCACCGCCCCCTCGCCGCCTCGCCGTCCGACCGTCTCCCCCATCTGGCCACCTCTTCCCCTAACCGCCCCGACCCCCCCTCCTACTCTGGCCATCTCTGGCCTCTTCCCCCTCCTCTCACGCTCAGGCCAGCCGCTCCGGCCGACCTCGCCGCCCTCCAGCACCCTCCGGCCGCCGTCCGCCCCCCTGCCCGTGCCACCATTGCCCGCGCCGCCCCTGCCGGCGCTGACCTAGCCGGCGTCGCCCCTGCCGTCATGATTTCCGTGTTCCTCATGCCCTGCCGGCGTCTTTCTGGTGAGTGCGCACCATCTCGGTGTTGTTCCTGCCAACCCGCAACCCTGTCCGGCATCTCCGCTAGCCGTTCCCCCTTCCGCGGAGCTCGTCCGGTTGAGAACTTCTCTGCGCCGAGGTGAGGGTTACGCGGTTTAGTTGTTTTTGTTACTTTATTTATTTGTTTATTTATTTTTATCATTGTTTATTTGTTTTGGGTTTAGTGCGATGACCTGTTTATGCGTTCAAGTTTGTGCGGGTGATGTGTCGTGATGTGCCGGTCCACTCTGACAACCGCATTTGAGAGCGATTATGTTTTATCGCTGATTTCTGGGTAAGAATATATTAATATGTTTTCATATATATTTACGCCACGTTAAAAATTTGAAATTGAGTCGCAGACCCTTGAGGTCATTATCTCATCCAGAGTCATCTTTACCGGAATTTTTATTTTATTTTATTTTATTTTATTTAAGAAATTTCTCGCTCTTCCACTGTTGTTTCGGGTATGAGTTTATACCAGTTGATTTGTTTTGCACTGCTTGATTTAGTTGTTTTTGAGTCCCTGGTTCTCTGTTGGTTGTGTGTTGGTCTACACCTCTCTAACATTGGATGTCAACTGTGTTGTTAGGGTGTGGCGATGATTTTTTTTTCTGGTGTGTGCTTTTTGGGGGGTGCATGTACGTGAGTAGCTGGCAGTGCATTTTCGAAAGCGTCAGATCGGCCAAATTCATTGAGGTAGGTGTTTCCAACCATTTCCCTTTTAGATTCAATCCTAGAGCACTTGAATATTTTCAATTAATCTTTTTATATCATTTCATATCTACCGTATTTATTAAAAGCATTTGGCTTAGTTATGTTGCTGTTTTAAATATCTAAAAGTGTCTTTGGATGTTTTGTTATATGAAATCCATAGGTTCTTGGTAAATTAGAAAGATTTCTTTGTGACATGTTTGGTTGAGTTGTTAGTGATCGTGTTTTGGAAATGAAAAAGAAATACTTCTTTGGTGTGTTTGCATAACAAAAAGATGAACCAGTGGTTGTTTTAGAAATGTCTGGGAAAGAGTGGTTGGTTTGAAAGATTCTTTTGTTTTTATAAAGTGTTGTGAAGGAATTTGAGTTTGGTTTCAATACTAAAGTGTTTTAGGAAAGTTGGGTTTTGAAGCGTTTCTTCCAAAAAAAAGGCTAAATGTAACTTTGGATGTTGGTACAACCATGGGAGCAGTAGGTGCTCACATGGATGTGCCTCTAAATGAAAATGACACATTCAAAGTATATTTTTCTGAAAACTAGGTTTTGATGGATGGTTCCAAGCATGGTTGGCCCGGATGGCTTTTTTTGGGTGAGTGGAATGGTTGTTTGGTGTAAAGGTCTGTTTGAAATTTTAAAATGTAAAGGGATGATTGTGTTAGATTTTGAGAAAGGTGGATTGTGCCCGATTGGAATCCCAACTCATTTGTGAAATGTCTAAAGGTTCTAATGCTGTGAAGGCCGGATTGGAACCTTACTGAATGTGAAAGAACTTTTGATGTGTGCATGCTTGCGGGGCACCTCTACAGGAGGACTTCCCTTGAGGGTTGTCGTGCATCAGTGTCCGTGTAAGTGGTTGGGAAATGTGGTGAGATGAGTCACGCATGCGAGGGACTCCCACTTACATAGTATTACTAAAACCACCATGGGTTCCTGGGAGTCTTGTAGATTATCAAGTGACGGTTGCTTTCTAACCCTGATTAGACGGGTTAGTACCCCTTGGAGTCATGGACAGGCCAGGAGGGATGTGCCACTGGTTGGCTATTAGGGCGGCCAGTTGGTTATTGACTATAGAGTACCACGCCGACAGGTATTCTGAACCCGAGTATGTCCAGGGGTTCTCTAGGGTTGTTTAGGATCGCCCATGGTTATTGCGTACTTCTACTTGTTTACTTTTACTTTCACTTGGTTTCCAGCATTTACATATCACCAGTTCGTCTTTTGCATAATGTGATAAACATAGATTTGAAATCCAGTTATTTAGATTTTCATTATTTTGTGAAAAACTGGTCGTGGCATGTGTTGGTTTTGAAATGGTAAATTAGGATTTTTTTCCTTTAAAATGTGAAAAACCTATTTTCTATCTTTGTATGTGCAAACTAGTGTTTTGGGATTTTTCTGGAAAGTGGTCTTGGTTGGATTCTGTGCTTACTTTGGCATCCCTACTGATCATTTTTAATGCTCACGCCTATATCATCATTTCAGTTGCAGGCTTCCCTTACTCAGGTTTTCTTGGCCGGGTTGCTCGTCATGGGAGCAAGGATGGCCTTAGATGGGAGGTGACCAAATGGTCACATGGAGGTACGTCTGCTGTTTGGTTTCTTTTTGTTCCGCTTCTAGAGTTTAGTACTTTCGTTTTGTTTATTCTTATTTACTTGTTTATCTTTTTGGGCCAAATCGTTCCCAATGTTTTAACTTTGATGCCCGAAACTAGTTGTTATCCCGGGGGGATCAGGAACTCCCCTCGGGACTTGTCGCGGACCGGCTCGAGTGACCGGCTCAGGGTCGACCCGGGCTGGTTCATGACAAAATGGTATCAGAGGAGGCTCTTGATATTTGGGATGTCAGGTAGAAGGAGATTAGGACTGTCGGGGCTCATGAGGTAGGTTATGGGTCGGTGCCTGATCACCTCCGATCATGACAAGACCTGAGTTACCAGGGTTAGTCCTGGATTTGAGTCTTTAGTCTTTGGATATTTTGGATTGAGGGATGAATATGGGAGAGAATCAGTTCACATTGTGGCCTCACGTGGGGTGGTGACCCATGTGGAGTCCAAGTACCCTATTTATGGTCCCCTTAGTGTTATGTCTTACTTGGAACATGGATCACCACCATGTTGCCGAGTAAAGTACAGACACTAGTCCCTCATTCTGATGGTTTATAGTTGGTTGTGTTTCATTTTAAACCCGGTTTATGTGTGTTGAAAATGAAGGTGCTTTCGAAACGAAAAAAAGGGTTTTTCATCAAATTTGTTTTTAAAATTACTAAAGTGGGTTTTTGAAGAAAAAGTGTTTTGGTTTGGAACAATATGGTTTGTGTTTGGATTTGGTGAGGAAGTAGGTGTTTGGACCTTGACACTCTATAGGGAGGGTCACATGTGCGTGGGTATGCATAAAGAGTGCATATGAGCACTTATTTGCAGATGATGTGAGTGAGATTGAATGAACGAACATGTGACGGTTCATAAGATGCCATAGGTGAGTTTTAAAATTTTTAAATAAATGATGGTTTTGGAATGTGATTTATTCTTGTGTTTGTACATGTTTGACTTATGGGACTTTTGACCTAGACTTGGGTTGTTGCCTTGATTGAATTTTGGCTTAATGCCGGTTTCGATGATGTTTCTCATGTTGTCATGAGTATGCTGCCCAGGAAGGTCGTTAAGGTTTCTAATGAGTCATGCCCAGTTTCCAGTTCTTATGCATGTTGCCTATCAATCAAAGAAATCAAATTCTGTGAGGGGTAGTTGTTTGGTAGTGGAATTGGAGTGAGTCTTCAGGTTTTTGGGAACTCCAAGGGTTAGTAGGGTGCGTACCGTCTCAGGTTTATTTGAGGGTTCAGTTTTAGACTAGTGACAATGAGATGTCTCATCGTCGTTGGAGTTGTGGGTGTGATTAACAGTGGTCGACTTCCGTAAAGGTTCCCCACCTGGAAAGGAGTGTGGGCCATCAGAACCTGTCTCCAATAAACCATCCTCGTCGGTACCAGCTCATAGTTCGTCAGACCGCTCTCTTGTGTGCCACCAGTATGGCATGTCCAGACATTCTAAGTCGCCTTGCCGCATCCCTTCAAATTCTTGCTACCTTACGGCTGTTCAAGCCACCAGGGAGAGTTATAGAAGAAGTGTCACTCGTGAATGAGTTAGAGACCAGGAGATGAAAATGCCTGACTGTGAGGCAGGAGATGCTTCACCCATCAGGGCCCCAGCCACAGGTCTTGGGGTGAAGCTCGCGAATAGTTAGAAGTTGTCGAGGGTGTGGAGAACCTTGATTCGGATTCTGTTTTCAGATTTCTGAAGAAAAATATCCTAAGATTCCTTGTTCTTTTCTAGTCATCGTTGTAAGGTCACCTTTTTTGCGGTCGCGCGATGAACTTATTCTATCGTAGTCTAAGCGGTCTTATATGTTCTCAGTGTGTTTTCAAATCGTTTGGTTATCCTTGAAGGGTGATGGACCCGTGAATGAACGGGTCAATCCAATTTTGAGTTGGGTCTCAATTGTGTGTGTTAGGGGGATGTGTGGTTTCATGAAGTTAACAGACATCGTTTCGAGGTCCTTTCTGAGTTCGGGCTAGAAATTCCCTAGAGTTTGGTTGTGGTGAGGTTTTTCTTCTGTCAGTGTGTGAGGGGTTGAGTTAATTTCTTATCCTAGAGCTGTTGGGTATTTTTGGAGCAAGTTTCCTATTTAAAGCTCCGAGTGTTGTTCGGTCTGGGTGGAGAAAGTAACTGGGTTCGTTTGGGAGTCCCCGTGTTGCCCCCCCCCCCCCTCCGGGGTGGTGTGTTCGAGTTTCAAGGTCTTCGTGTTAGTAGATTTCTGTGGTGGGGAGGACCCTCCAATGTTCTCCCCTCAATCTCGGACAATGTTTGTACTTGAGTTGGTCGGGTGTGACTTGTGTTGGTAATGGTCACCCCGAGCCTCTCAGTTTCTTCTAGTTTTTCCTGGGCATAGACTCAAGATAAGATAAATGTTGGCTTGGTGACTTTCTGGGGGCAGAATGTGTTTGTGGTGGGGAGAATTGTCACACCCATTTTTTAGTCATTGAAATTATTTTATTCAGCTTGGCGTCGGGTGTTTTTTCTTAAGTGCAGGTGAGTCCTGGTTTAATTTTTTTTAATATTTGGATGAGTTTATGGTTTGGGTTAGTGCGTGAATACCGTACGTTCAAGACGCGCTGTCCGTTTGGGCATGTGCTTTCAGCTTGGGTACGTGTAGCATGCTTGGAGTCTGCTTGGGTACCGTACGGTGTGAAAATACCACACGGTCATCAAGTTTTAATGTTACGTTTTTATGTTGTAACGTTATATATATATATATATGTGTGTGTGTATATGTGTTTATATGTGTATATATACACACATATATGTTTATAAATAAATATGTTTTAACGTATTATGCTTATGTATGTGTATGTTTATAGATATATATGTTCAAGTATGTTTATATGTATATATATGCAATATATAGGTTTATATATATATACACATATATGTATATGTATATATATATATCAATGTTTATAAATGATGGTTTTTATATATATATATTTTTATATTTTTATACATTTATATATATATGTTTATTCTTATTATTATTTTTATTATCAGTATTTTATTTCATTTTTATTATTTGTTTTATTTGATTATATTTATAATTATTATTATTAAAAAAAATCAAGAAACCCTAAGCTACCCCCCCCCCCCCCATTACCTTTTCCCGTCGCGCCCCCCCTTCTCCCTCCGGCTGTGGTGCACATCGTCGCGGCTCCCCCCTCCCTTCGCAATGCGGCCTCGCCGCCGCTGCTGGGCGCCGCCCCCTCGCCGTCTGGTCGTCTCCCCCATATGGCCACCTCTTCACCTAACCGCCCCGACCCCCCTCCTGCTCTGTCCCTCTCCGACCTCTTCCCCCTCCTCTCACGCTCAGGCCAGCCGCTCCGACCGACCTCGCCTCCCTCCAGCAACCTCCGGCCACCGCCCAACCCCCTGCCCGTGCCACCTTTGCCCGCGCCGCCCCTGCCGGCGCTTCCCTAGCCGGCGTCGCCCCTGCCGTTGCAATTTCCATGTTCCTCGCGCCCTGCCGGCGTCTTTCCGGCGAGCGGGCACCCTCTCGATGTTGTTCCGACCAACCCGCACCCCTCTCCGGCGTCTCCGCTGGTCGTTACCCCTTCCGCGGAGCTCGTCCGATTGAGCACTTCTTCGCGCCGAGGTGAGGGTTACACTGTTTAGTTGTTTTCGTTACTTTATTTATTTGTTTATTTATTTTTATCATTGTTTATTTTTTTCGGGTTTAGTGCGATGACTTGTTTATGCGTTCAAGGTTGTGTGGGTGATGTGTCCTGACGCGCCGGTCCACTCTGACAACCGCATTTGAGAGCAATTATGTTTTATCGCTGATATCTGGGAAATAATATATTTATGCGTTTTCATATATATTTACGCCACGTTAAAAATATGAAATTGAGTCGCGGACCCTTGAGGTCTTTATCTAGTCTAGAACCATCTTTACATAATTTTTTATTTTATTTTATTTTATTTTATTTTAGCAATATCTCGCTGTGCCGCTGTTGTTTCAGGTATGAGTTTATACCAGTTGATTTGTTTTTCACTGCTTGATTTAGTTGTTTTTGAGTCTCCTAGTTCTCTGTTGGTTGTGTGTTGGTTTGCACCGCTCTAACTTTGGATGTCAACTATGTTGTTAGGGTGTGGCGATGATTTTTTTTTCAGGTGTGTGCTTTTTTGGGGTGCATGTACGTGAGTATCTAGCAGTGCGTTTTCGAAAGCGTCGGCTTGGCCAAATTCTTTGAGGTAGGTGTTTCCAACCATTTCCATTTTAGATTCAAACCTTGAGCACTTGAATATTTTCAATTAATCTTTTTATATCATTTGCATATCTTCCGTATTTATGAAAAGCATCTGGTGTAGTTATGTTGCTATTTTAAATTTCTGAAAGTGTCTTTTGATGTTTGGTTATATGAAATGCATAGGATCTTGGTAAAGTAGAAATATTGCATTGTGACATGTTTGGTTGCAGTTGTTAGTGAACGTGTTTTGGAAATGAAAAAGAAATACTGCTTTGGTGTGTTTGCTTAACAAAAAGATGAACCAGTGGTTGTTTTAGAAAGGTCTTGTAAAGAGTGGTTGGTTTTGAACGATTATTTTGTTTTTATAAAGTTTTGTGAAGGAATTTGAGTTTGGTTTCAATGCTAATGTGTTTTAGGAAAGTTGGGTTTTGAGGTGTTTCTTAAAAAAAGACTAAATGTGCCATTGGATGTTGGCACATCCATGGGAGCACTAGGTGCTCACATGGATGTGCCTCCAAATTAAAATGACACATTCAAACTATATTTTTCTGAAAACTAGGTTTTGATGGATGGTTGGAAGCATGGTTGGCCCGATTGGCTTTTTTTTGGGTGAGTGGAATGGTTGTTTGGTGTAAAGTTCAGTTTGAAATTTTAAAATGTAAAGGGATGATTGTGTTAGATTTTGAGAAAGATGGATTGTGCCCAATTGGCATCCCAACCCATTTGTGAAATGTTTAAAAGTTCTAATGTTGTGAAGGCCTGGTTGGCACCTTACTGAATGTGAAAGAACTTTTGATGTGTGCATGCTTGCGGGGAACCACTACAGGGGACTTCCCCTGAGGGTTGTCGTGTAGCGGTGTCCGTGTAAGGGGTTGGCAAGCGTGGTGAGATGAGTCACGCCTGTGAGGGCCTCCCACTTACATAGTATTACTAAAACCACCATGGGTTCTTGGGAGTCTTGTAGATTATCGAGTGACGGTTTCTTTCTAACCCTGATTAGATGGGTTAGTACCCCCTGGAGTCATTGACAGGCCAGGAGGGATGTGCCACTGGTTGGCTATTAGGGCGGCTAGTTGGTTATTGACTATAGAGTACCACGCCGGTAGTTAGTCTGAACCCGAGTACGTCCAGGGGTTCTCTAGGGATGTTTAGGATTGCCCATGGTTATTGTTTACTTCTAATTGTTTACTTTTACATTCACTTGGTTTCCAGCATTTACTTATCACCTATTCATCTTTTGCATAATGTGATAAACATAGATTTGAAATCCAGTTATTTAAAATTTTATTATTTTGTAAAAAACTAGTTGTGGCGTGTGTTGGTTTTGAAATCGTAAATTAGGATTTTTTTCCTTTATAATGTGAAAAACCTATTTTCTATCTTTGTATGTGCAAACTAGTGTTTTGGGATTGTTTCTGGATAGTGATCTTGGTTGGATTCTGTGGTTACTTTGAAATCCCTACTGAGCATTTTAAATGCTCACGCCTATATCATCATTTCAGTTGCAGGCTTCCCTTGCTCAGGTTTTCTTGGCCGAGTTTCTCGTCATGGGAGCAAGGTTGGCCTTAGATGGGAGGTGACCAAAGAGTCACATGGAGGTACGTCTGCTGTTCGGTTTCTTTTCTTTCTGCTTCTAGTGTTTAGTACTTTCGTTTTGTTTATTCTTATTTACTTGTTTATCTTTTTGGGCCAAATTGTTCCCAATGTTTTAACTTTGATGCCCGACACTATTTTTCATCCCGGGGGGATCGAGAACGCCCCTCGTGACTTGTCGCGGACCGGCTCGGGTGACCGGCTCAGGGTCGACCCGGGCTGGTTTGTGACATAACATATAATAATGGTTATATTTTAACCATATTGGATAATAGTTGTTCTAAACATCAGAATATTCCTCAATAAAAGTGGATTGAGTGGAAGTCCATTACAAAGATCATATCATTATATTAAGGATAAGTCAATGAAATAACTAAGTGCGAAAAATATAAATACACCCAATATAAGTGGATATTTAGTGTAAAAAAACCAGAGGCCATTCACACATAGTCTTGGAAAAACAAAACCAAGCACATTAATATTTAATAAAATAAATAGAAATTGAGTTAATATTTAACAAAATAAATATAAATTGAGTTAGTATTTCCTTCACCTTGAGTCTGACTCATAACATAAAATCATTATGTTCCTAAATCATAATCATCGGTAAATTTTACTTCATTGAGAAAAAATTTCATGTTTACTATTTCTTTTTATATGACTTATTACCATGTTATAAAAATCACACAATTATTTAATTTCATATCATACATTTTGTAGATATTCAGAACGGTAGTAAAAAATGAACTGGTTTTGATATAAAATGTCCATGTGTTAAAAATTACATATTCTTCGGAATAGTAATCATGATTTAAATATCATATATTCTAATTATAAATGTATTTAAAATAATCCATAACATTTGGATATGTGAAATTAAATGCACCGTTCATGGAGACAGTTGGTTGTACGTACAACTGAGCACTAATTTCATTTCCTTATCATTTAAAAAGAATAATAATTAAATGATATCAATGTTTATCATTAATTTTTCTATTGACCATATTTTTAATAAAACAATCATTTATACGTTCTAAGTATAGAATGAATGAGTCATATTTCTTTAAGGGGGTGGTAGGCCAGACATTCTCAAAAGAAATTATAATATTTACAAAACATGAAATGCAGAAAAGAATTTATAAATAAAAATAATAGAATAATAGGTATTATATATATATATATAATATCATATGTAAAATAGTTTCCATTATAATTTCCACCTTGAGGGGTCATAGGGGAAATTGAACAATCATCATTTCATGAGGTAGTAGTTCACCGTACATAGAAACAATATGTTTATTACCTATTAAATGGAGGTGTGTGTAATTATAGATAAAAAATAGCATCCAAACATCTTAGTATACATAGGATGATGTTTTTCTTTTGTAAAAATTGAATATCAAGATTTTAGGGATTGTATAATAGAAATGAAACTAAAAATCATGAGGGAAGGTGTTACCTAATAATCTAGTAGCTTCATTTGGTTTACAAAAAAAGGATTCCATTAGAAGATTTATTCTCTATGAGTGTAATCTAAGAAAATCTTAGGGATTCTAGGATGATTTTTGGGTTGGTATTTTCCTAATAAAAGTGTAATTGATGTGTGATTATTATTGTAGTGAATATACATTTTTATAGGAGAGGGATGAACACCCTAAAAACTCTTAAAGTATTAAAATAATATAAATTATTAATTATAATTAAAAAGGAACCAACATGATATATATTGAAGATAATAATATTGTTGGACTAAATGATTTTATAAAATAATTTATAGGCTGCTATTTATTTTTTTTTAATCCTTATCATTTCAATTTATGCTTAATTATTTTATTTTAATTTTAATTGTGGTAATAAAATTTTAATAATTAATTGGCTATTATTTTTACTTATACGGGGTAAATTTTCCATAATTGGACACTTAATGAACAATTTTAACTTATCAGAATAACTTTGTGATTTTAAAATATTTTTATGATTTTGAAATAGTTTAAAAAATTAATTATATTATAAAACATCTATTAGGTCAATTTTTACATAGTTAATTTTATTGAATTTAAATAAATTCAAAACAGAGTGATAAATTTAAAAAAAATTAATACTCATATAACATGTCATATTACCTTATATAATTTTTTATGACATAAATTAGTTCAAATAATATTTCTTTTAAAATTTATAATTACAATAATTTGATTCCTCTATTAATTAAGCAATCACTACATCATCATTGTTTCATAATTAAATTTAATTATTTATGGTCTAAAATTTATAAATAAAACACTATAATTTAGGAAATATTTATATATTTTTAATTATATTTACAATAAAAAATATCACTTATATAAATCCATATTGAAATTTATTTATTAAAAATATTTGTGTTTATAAAATATTTTCTATTACTTTAAATTAAAAAATGTAAATCTCATAATCACACCCAAGTGGCTTTAAAAGGCCAATGCTTTATACCATGGGTTTTTATGGTCTTACATATATAATTAAATATAATTATGACAATTTTTAAAATTTTTCTATTATTATAATGTTATTTTTCCTCTTATATAGCTGATTACCTTTTTAACTATGGTAAACAATATTAATTACTAAAGTTAATATTTATCATGTAAAAAAATAAAAGGTAACTATTTAAATAATTTTTAAATTATAATTTGAAATATTTAATCCATTTTTAAAAATTAAAAAAAAACCTAATTAGTAGTAATTTATTTAAAATTAAATATCATTTCCAAAACAAGGAAAAATGTTTTTTCAATGTAAAACCCATCATAAGTTGGACAAGTGTTTATATCTAATCTCAATGTCAAACTACCTATAATTAAATAAATTGGATTTAAGGATAGAAAAATCATATTATTATACTTTATAACTAAATAAAATTAAGAACAAACTATATAAAAAAATTAGATGAAAAAGTAGTTTTGTATTAAAATGCACTATTTTTCAATATTCATTAAAATTTAGATTTAAACAGAAAAATAAATAATATTCAACTAAGGTAAAATTTTATTTCCTGTTTCTATAGAATAAGTATATATTATCAAATATAAAATATAAAAGTGACAAAAACTATATTTAATGTGGGTTCTCCATCAATAGGTTGTAAAATTATAATTTTTTTTGAAAAATAATTCTTTTATTCAAAAGATTGAATTTGATTTTATATCATTTGTAGTTAACATATAATATGAATTTAAATCATTCCAATGAATATATTAAATATATATTTAATTAATAAAATCCATCAAGAGTGGTTTTAATATTTTATAAACTCAATTATTGGCAATTTATGTAGTTTTTCAGAAAAGACATTTCCTTTTAATAAAGGGTTTCATTTTCATTTATAAATATTTTTTCCCAAAATAAATTATTATATACATTTCTAAACAATATTTTTATAAATCAATTAGTACATATAATTCCTTACGTTCTATCATCAATGTTATATAGGTAATATTTAAACAGAAACGTTTAGTTTTTCATTTATGCTCGGTGTAGCATATCTTGTATGCTATTGAACGTAATGTTTCTTTATTAAAAATAACGACGCTAAAATTACATCCTCCCCCTTAAATAAACTCATCCCTGAGATGGAATTATTATTTTAAGGAGCTATAATTAGTTTATATTTCATTCCATTTATATTTTTTATCATCTTACCAGTCATGGGTCATGTACTCTACTTTGTTGTCCTTCTACATCACCCAAACTAGATGAACTGACCTACCACAAAGTGTATTCATTCTTCAAAAAACAATACCAAAGAGATACTCTTCGAATGAATCATATTTATCCAATTAGAAATCATATGGATGAAATACATGAGTCATTTCTAGATAGTATCGGCGATGATGAGATACCTGACAAAAATCATGCAGGGACGGTTATCTATGAGGATGCTCTAACTGGTATACCATTGGCCGGGTCCCTTTCACAATATCAATGTATCCAAAAAAAATTAATAGCTTTTCCTACTTCTAGATATGTTTATGCCTCATCCATGGTGATACTCACAAGATAAATCAATCTCTGACCATGAACTGAAGTGTTCATCGACATTTATAGTCTTAGGGATTCTATCTAGACTTCGTTGTCAAGATGCATTTCCTGATTAGCTAGAACTTCTTTGTTGTCTCCTACACGAGTGGTGGTAAAAGAATTGTTTTTACCGCCACCTCTATCCAGAACCTAGGTGAGTAGTAGGGCCTAACATATATGGCTTCATAGGGATCCATCTCAGTAGTAGCCAAAAATATGTTGTTATAAGAAAACATGACAAGGGGAATTTGTTTCTCCTGGGAACCCCTGATTTCAAGGATTCATGCACATATAATGTTCACTAAAACCTAAAACACACACTTCATATGTAAATAGGTATGTGGTTTATAGGTCATACTTATACATACATGCGTACCCAACCTTATGCAACCCCTACCAGAACTGTGACATGAAACGAGTGTCTCTGTTTGAAACGATAGATTGAGGACCTCTAGGAAGATGTACCACATATCTGACATAAAAGCATAATAGTTTTTATACTAGTACGGTCTCTATCATAGGTAAAAATGTTTTACCTTCTTTAAATGGTCTATGAAAATCTAATCAATATCACTTCATGGAGGTGATCTTGGTAGACTAACCATGATATCCATCGATACATCATTCCATTTCAACTCGAGATTGTAAAAAGGCTATAAAAGTTTTATTGGATGATGATATTCCACCTTCACCTACATATAGGTGGAACATCGAATGATGGAACTGATAATATTTCATTTCATACAAGGCCACTAATACTATAATCATTTATCTCAAATAATTTTGGTGACATAGGGGTGAACCACCCATGTTGAGGTGTAAAATTCCCACATCATCTCCTCTAAAATGTCCACATGAACCCATACACACCCATGGAATAATAAGGAATCGCCCCCATCCATTTTTCAATCATAATATATATCATCATCTAGAAATAATTTCATTATGATGAGGTTTTTGAGATTAGATAACTGCCTCATTTGTACTCCTTCCAAATGCCCAAATGCCACACCTATAGCTAAGAATATTGTTTGACCATGGTCCTCTTGAACCTCAATGTGAATCTCTAAGAATAAATCCTAAGGCAATTATCCTATATTGGATTCATGTACTATATCCATCTGATTCTTCTAGCTCAGAGCATCATCCATATAATTTCTCTTCCCAGGTGTGTAGGTATGCTCCAAATTAGTTGGCTATAGGTAATCCACCCACCTACATTGTATGAGATTCATATCTCACTATGTAAATATGTACATGAGGATTTTAAGTTTAGTGAATACCATATTGTTATCTCCATGTAGATAATGTCTCTAATAGTGTAATGAATGAAAAACAATAGCAAGCACATTGTCATGTGTTAGGTAATTCCTCTCATGAGGCCTTAACTAATGAGACTCGTGTGAAATGACTTTCTCGTCCTGTATTAAAAAAGCACCATGTCATATACATTATGTATCAAAATAAATTGTATAGCTCATGCCTGGATCTGGTAGAATTTTTATTGGTTCTATTGTCGTTATTACCTTCAACTCTGGAAATGGATCTTTAGAATCCACTAACCATGTAAATTTGGCACCCACCTTTGTCACTATTTTGAGTGGCACTACAAGGCATGTTAAATCCTATATAAAATGTCTGTAATATCTAAATAATCCCAATAAACTCTAGATTAAAATATTTTATTGCGATTATACCTATAAAATATAGCCATTACTTTATTTATTTATACTGAGACTCCTAACTCCGAGACAATGTTACCAAAGAAGTGAACTTTGTTGATCGGAATGAATAATCTACTATGCTAAGCATAGTGATAATTCTCTCTCAAGGTATTAAAATTGATCTCATCATGGGATTCATGGCCATGTCTGGAGTTTTAATAAACCAATATAAAATTTAAAAAAAAACAATCATAAATGAATCAAAATAAATGTGGAAACCCCAATTCATAAGTGTCATAAAAACTGCAGGTGCATTTCTGAGTCAAAATAGCATAACAAAGTGCTCGTAAAGAACATAAATACTCCTGAAAGTTGTGTGAGGTGTATCTGAAGTCATGAAACAAAATTGGTGATAGCCAAAACAAAAATCAATATTTTAAAACATTTTCTCTCCGAAGAGTAAATCAAATATGTAATATATTCTTGGAATTGGGGACCAATTTGTTACAATGAGCTCTTTCAAATGACGGTAATCCCCACAAAGATAAAGGATACCGTCTTCCTTTATTGAAAAAATTACTAGTGAACACCATGGATAATTACCAAGGAATATAAATACTTTATCCCCAAGACCTTCAATTACTTCCTGAGTTTCATAATCTCCATAGGTTCCATCCTATAAGGAGGAATGATCAATGGGGCTGATCATAAGACAAGATCAATAGAAAACTATAACATTGGAATCAGAGGTAGACCATTGAATTAATCAAAGAATATGTAACTGAAATGATCCAATAAAAAATGAAATATAGTGGGTAGTAACCCCTGGTATTCTAAGAAAATACTAGCTATCTATGTTAACACATTACCCATACTGTACTGCTCAAGTCGAGATCGTGTAACACTAAAATCCAATTCTCCATTATGCACATGCCTTATTCCCACTAGTGAGGTAAACATAACCCTCCAAATATAGTAGTCAATAATTTATTGGTAGGTAAATAATCATTCAATATTGATTATTAAATCAAATCCCATCATATTGAGAACATAGTTATTTCATATGAAAAGGTAACCATGTTTTTCAAGGGGATAATCCGTACCATGGAGAGCTCCCTATGAAAAAACTCCTAATTTTGTATCCAGCATCATAACACCATGATAGTGTTCAATATCGATGACCAAAAATCATTTTATATTCTCATACATGAACTAATGAGACATGCATATGTCTAATAATGAATACAATAATGTTGAGGTTACAGAAATTTTATCTCATATTGCAGTTGTTTTTAGATTCTACTCCTTCGGTGTAGGATGGAATGCATGTATATTTACTATGATGTGGACTTGAGTCACTTACATACTCCCCTAAGCAATCCCACTCTATTAGAATTGAGAATCATAAATATGACTACCTCTTCCTCATCAACCTCCTCCTACAAACCGCCATGTTATATTCCAGCTTCCAACCCATCAAGATCCTGCTGACCCAAATCATGACCAAGTAGTATGGACAGATCCCCATTCTCTTAGAACTGGATGAAATAATCTCTAAAATTCTAGAGAAGAATCATCCAACCATAGCCTCTACACTGCACTAGATCCTGTAAAATCTGAGATGTAGTGTGTCATTTATTCAATCATTGATGATAGATAAGAAAAATATATGTGTGTAGACAATGACTATTACTACCTCCTCATGTAGCCCCAATGAAATGCTTGATCTAAAAATATAAACCACTAGAATATGTAGGTGCTGAACCTCCTTGAATTCCAACATCATTTTACTTCATATTCCACTATATGATAATGTTCTTGTAGAATATTTCATAAATAGTCATCAATATAAATAAATTGATATGTGATCAGATAGCATAAACCATCCGATACTCAAATCACTTGCAGATATAACATCATATAGAGATAGAGTAGGAGTGAACCATTAGTTCTCTGTGAATCAAGTATATTATTTCAAAACAAAAATACACCCATACTACAGATTCATTAATTCTCTAACTCTATCATCCCATAGAGTCTGGGGAAATAAGTATTCATATAAGATCATATAAAAATCTATCCAAACCATGTCATTATGCTGACTATCCAATGTTTAGGTGCCCCACCACTGCTTGGTTGAGTAATATAACATGTAGGTCGATAACTTGACCCTCCACACTTGAGTCACATAATTATGATTACATATATATAATATTTATTCAGTCCCATACATTACAACATGAAGCCCTCCAACCCTTAAAATGGTTGGATGATTTTTTTCCTCAAACTCTCTAGTCTATTCATCCATACGCGTGGAAGGTCGAACCATGCCTTCCATCTACTATAGCATGTCCATAAAACCCTCTTAAAATTGGGCATCATTTAACATTTTTAGAATATAAAGATTATCCACATGTGTCTCTAAAATAGGAATCACTAGTGTCTCACAATCTATCACCTCAAGATCATGATTGCTTCCACATTTTAGGTGTGTGACTGGAGGATGTCATAGAGGCATGAAAGTAAAATGCCAAACAAACATATGAGAAAAGATTTAATCTTTCATAAAAAACTACTAATATGAAAGTAGGATATGAGTAAAGAATTTATATCAAAAGATGATACCCCTCTACATACGTCAAAAACCAGTTCTGGGTAATGGAAGATACCATAATAGGCTACAAGATGTAATAGATTACCTCTACCCACTAATAAGGCTAGGTTTGGTTGTAAGTCTCTATATCACGTATATAAATGAAGGATGTCTTGAATTTGGGAATCATAATCATTTTAATTTTGGATTTTTCAAATATTAAATATTATAATCACATAAAATGGTTGAATTATATGGTATTCCACTTTCTGGTACTTAAGGTACCATACTCTTTATCAACCAAAACATGGAATCCACGTGCACCAAAACACATTCCATCTAATGTGACCGATTTTCCTTACCTCAGCATTCCCTAATTGACTAAATAAGTTGTCATTATTAACATATTCAGGAAAACACCACAATGTTATGTTAGGTACTTTAGTTAGTAATTATGTTTTCCAAATACCATCAACATGTGTCATCACAATTAAATATATATATATATAAGGATCTAATAAAGTGTAATAAGAAATTGATGCCGAAAATATATGTGGCATAGAAAAATTTCAATGCCTATTAATCTTGTTTTTAAATAGTGATGAATGAATTGCATTTCCCTCATTTTATTGGCTGACTACAATGAAATCATAATTTAAATTACATCAATATCAATAACATCAGAAACTATGTTCATCACCCAATGGTGATGTCATATCAAAGTAAATGGAAAAATTATAACAACAATTATAATTCAGGAATCCTATACTTTCCCTTGAACATTGGTTCATGTCACCCAAGAACATCTTATGTCCAATTTCCTTGCTTTTACAAAATCTCAAATATATTGACTCTAAATAGTAATGAAATAAAAGAACCACTCCGGGGCCACTTTCTAATGTACTGCCCCATGATCCAATTAAGCCAATTCATGATCCAATGGGTCACATGGACTAAAGCACACCACCCCTCACTCTAATGTATGACAACTATAAGATTGATTGTAAGGATAATGAAATATGAAGACTGTAACCTCATACTATAGTAGTGCAAAAAATAAAACAGAAACTAATAAAGAAAATAAGAATAATTTAATCATACAAAATCGATAAACTATTGTAGAATAACAAAAAAAAATTACAATTTTATAGCAGAAGATATGAAATGAACAACAAAATAAAATAACCAAAACCGATAGTAGTAGTGTTTGACACATGATACATGGATTTATGATAATATGAAAATAATCATCTAGATACAATTATGTTATCCTTTAGTAAAAAAGGGAGAAAAGAAAAAACAACTCTATAAGAATCTTGATCCTAATTCTGATCATGTTCTTCTAATATCCAACATGGTAAGAACATAAAAAAACTATATCAGTGCCTCTTACATTTTCAATAACTTCTGAAATATAGTCCTCTCGGGTTCCAATGCTAGCATGAGTAGGGTGTGAGATAAACATTTGCGTAGGCCACCACAAATGGTGTCTACGTGTAATCCGAGTAGTTCTCACAACTAAAATGTTTTCAAGTAAAATATGGAAGGTAAAGCGATGTTGAATAAGTAAATTACAACCCACTCGGGTTCCAAAAGGAAATTTTGTGAGTCTACCTGGTTCATCTTTTAGGTATAATTTTCATCTGATCAAGTAACTATATATTTAAGAAAAGTAATATTTGTATATATAGTTTAATTCTATATTTCATCCACCTATATGAACAATGTGCGTGGAGATTCCTTATAGTCATATAACTGGAGTAATTGTGATGAAATAGATTGGGGTGTAACTCATGCATCCCTATACATTTTGATGAGCCTAAATAATGAATACAATAGGGTACACTTCCTACATATCAATATATTTATAGTGGTCATGTTACAATACTCAGGATGGACAGTGAGACTTCTGGAAAAAAATTTGATCATAGAATGTGGTGCCTTATCCAAACAACTCTATAGTATCACTAGTGTGAGATACCATACTCAACACCCTATCTAAAGATGTATGATATAACCATTCTCAATGAGACCCTTACTATCATACCAAAGCCTCTATAAAGATGAATTTTTATAATAATTGGAATGCAACATTTCCTCTAATCACTTCATTTATATAACCCATTGTTTTTTTGTTTATTATGTTATTTTTCGACCATGGAGTCCTAGGACCTGTTTAGTTTATATATTAATTATATTTTATCTATTATGATTTTTAATTTCCATGATGTTTTGATAGATTACTTATACTATGAACTGTGTTTTTGTATTTTTTCTAAATTTTATGGTCGTGCTTATATTTACGGATGTGTAAACTATAAATTGGTCAAAAATGATATCTATTTTGATATAAATATTGTGGATTTATTTTAGTGATGGATAATATATTACCATAGAATGTTTTATGATTCCTCCAGACACTAGTTTCCCGCATGCGTGGATCACAAATTCCCTTCGGGCTAGAGGAAGATTTGGTTTGGTGAAAGGTTTAGTGGAAGCATGAGCCCATTTATTAAAATTGTTATAAGAGACTAAGTTATTTAATGTAGATTTAGGAACGTTAAAATAACTATTATTATTTTGGGTGTGACTGGGTAGATTATAGAATATAGAGGTCTTCAAAAAATGAGAGGTAAAGTTGAATATGATTTTTGGTCACCACTCATCATGATGACACATGAGTTAACAATGAACTTTTTTATTTTTTATTGTAATATTTATTTTATTTGATTATTTATAGGGAGGATTTATATGATCATAATGGCTCGAATTCCTTCATTTTTTATTATTTTTTATAATATACCTTTCAAGGGGCGAGGTGGAACTCTTACAAGGCCTGAAGGCTTAGAGACAATTACATGACCCACATGTCTTAGAGGGAATCACCCAGACAAGACAACTTAGAACCACTCCTCCCTAGCATATGTCATGATTTCACCACTCCGCCTTCGTAGGGTTGGTCGGAAAGCTATCCTTTGAGAAGTTTCACATTCCGGGTATCGATGGAAAATCCATACCCTCTCATTCTTCCAAAATTCTTTTAGTTGTACTCTACTTAATTCTTGTACCCAGAATCTTCATTTGAAGCCTTGTTCCATGTAGTCAAATTTGTATATCCGAATTCATGTGGCCGGAAGGACTTGGGGTTTCCCTATGGGCTTAAGGCATCCCGAAGGCCTTGATAATCTACTGGCCTGAAAACCATGGGTGGCCCAAAGGCCTTACATGACCCATGGCCCAAACCAGTGGCCTAAAGGGCCAAATGGATGAATAGTTTTGGCTTCCATAGTACCGAACAATACCTGCTACTATGCCTACTATAGTACCTGCTATAGTACCCATGGAAATACGAATATGGAGGAATTATACATCCCTAATATTTATGTGTTTTATAGGTGACTAATATTATTTTGTGATGAAAATAGAAAAACAACCACTGATGTAATGTTATATCAAAAATAATGAAACCCATGAAAATACCATGTTCATGTTTTTTGAAATGTTTTAGGGGATGATTTATGATTATACCATGGTTTTTAACCCCATAGTCAATGTCACACATGGTTATACAGTATGTTTTTTCTTGATCATTGGGGTTATGCTATGTAATTATTAGTGACATGATTACAGAAAGATATTTAAAGAGGATATTTAAAATTATGGGAATCATTTTATTTTGGGATGTCTGATATATATTTTTTATATGGTTTTTTGAATCATACTTTGTGTGTCAAAAGTTTATATTATGGAAAATGATTTCGATATGTTTTTAAAATAGAACAGAATGTTTTTAAAAGCATTTTTGTTTTAAAAAAAGTGTCACCCGTGAAAAATAGGGTTTTTAAAATTCATTATCATGTTTCTCGATATAACATACATGATATATTTTGGATTTTTATAGGGTTTTAAAAAGTTATATTGTGTGTATTATTAATTTTTTTAATGTATTTATTTTGGTAAAGTGTGTTTAAATTTAATTATCAAAAATTATAAATTTTTATGAAAATAATTGTTTGTGATGTCCGAATTGTGTTATTGTTCTGATATTTTTTCCTTCATTGTTATGTTTGAAATATTCAGTTTGATGTGTGAGAAATGAATTGGTTTAATTCATGTTGTATATTATTTGGAATGTGCCTCTAATGAAGGAAAAGAAAATAGATGAAAGGACTTTCATGAGGGATGACCCTCATGGTTATTCACATTATACATCAGGTTTAATTCCACTAGATGATGGACCTATAAAAAACTAAGATAAATTAACAAGTATTGGATAATTAATGCCCCAACCCTATAATCTCAGAGCTGGTTCATTATTTTATAACAATTTCATGATTACAATGAATCAAATCATGAAATATCGACCAGTTACGTTGTCCTGAAAAGATAGATTACATAGATAATAACTATAATACATGGTTAAATATGAAATAAAAACATGACACATAATAAAAAATTTAACTTCCTTTAAATATTATTCAATATATTACCCTTCATATCCTAGGGAAATGAAACATAATATGGGTGTTCTCCAATTCATAGTAAGGGAAAGTAAAGTGGAAGAAATAAAGAATAAATTAGTATTAATAAACCATGAATGGTAAATAACTAAGAAAATCTTCCATTCAAAAAACTAGATAACTTGATATCAATATATATGGGTAAGAATATAAAAACACATTACATTTTATCAATGAACAGAAAATGAAATCCATCCCTAGATATGTCAACAAAAAATATCCTGGATAAATAATAATATAAGATAAATGAGGTAACATCATAATTAATTGAATACATCATTCTTATGTACATGTAACAATTACCATACTGACAATTCACAAGACATGTTATCATATCCTCTAAGGACCAATCTAACATGGCCGACTATTTTATCTCATTAGACTATTGATACATCGAGGGGATTTCTACAACCGGTCCCCACCCATTTTGTACCTATAAAAATAATTACAAATATGTAATAATGTATCTAATAAATAAACATATACATTTTTAAACATTTTTAATCAATAAAAGATACGTATTTATTACTAATTCCCCAATTAATCAAATAACTATCAATGTGAACACCATATGTAAAATTGTTATACTATTTAGGAAATCATAATATTTTTTAACAAATAATTTATATTTTTAAATTATTACAATAAATTTTTTTCTATATAATTTTAATAATAATAAACAATGTGATATTTTAAAGTTAATCATTTAAAACGCCCTTGAAAAGACTAATCATTAAACATTCTAATGGGCCACACACCACTTTAAAACATTTGAATCATAATATACTTGATGTAATTAAATTAAATTATATGTATAATATCATGAGAATAAATATTTTCATTTTGTAACATTTAAAAGGGACATAAATACACTATATAAAATAAACATGGTGCATTACAACAAGTAAACCTCAATGGATTGTAAATTGAGAGGAAATACCTTAATTTAACCTCATTTTGAATGTCTGGAATTAATACAACTGTATATTGATTTAAATATAAGTTTGTAACTAATAAAAAATCCATAATAATGTTTATAATGTCATATATTATCTTCTTATAATATTTTATTCCCTATTTGTTAACACTCTTTCACAATTTTAACTATTTCAAGTGTTAACTACCTTGTTTTTTCGAGTATATATTCACTTGTAATTTGTTGTTATAATTACATAATTAATTATTTCATAATCTAGAGAATTCAAAACATTACTTAATTATAATATATATTTAGTAATTATTTTTTAATAATTACCATTAATATTTGGATATAAGAACTGAAGTGAAGTGTTCATGGATACGGTTGGTCGTACGTACGAATAAACGCTACCTTCATTTCATTGTTGTATTAAAAGAATGAAAATTAAAAGATAAATATATATATATAATAATAATTATAGTATCATATTTTAGTTATATTTGTTACAATTTTTTTAAAAAATAATCCTTAATACATTCCATGTATAGCATTAATGAATCTCATCACTTTAAGGAGGTGGTAGTCCACACTTCGACAAATGATATTATCACATTTACACTATATGGAATGTATCGAGGTATGTTTTAGAAAATAATTAATGAAGAATAAATAAATTATAAGTAATATATATATATATATATATATATTAAAATCATAATTTCCACCAAAAGTTGCGGCAAAGGAAGAATGATGAATCCTTATTTAATGAGGTGTTAGTTCATTATTGATATAAAAGTATGTTCGTTACCCTATAGATGGGAGTGTTTGTAAGCATAGTGAAAATAATATCGTTAAAAAATAATAGTATATTTCTTATACTAATTATTTTATAATAATGTAATAATAATATTTTTGGGGGGTAGATAATGGAAATAAAACTTAAGAAAGTCAGGAATGATATTACCGTGTAATCGTGTAACTCTTATTGGTTTGAACCAACGAGATTCCTTGGATAGATTTATTAATAAGGGTGGGATTATAAGATTAGGGAATCCATTTTTAGTATCTATTTTGGTAGAGATTTTCAAGATAATGTTTCTTGAGTGGTATGAGGAAGTGAGAGGATATGAGTCCTTTTATAGTGGGCGAGAAGTGGTAGTCATGTAAATTTTGCGAAATGGAATTCCAACCACATTTCTCCCATGGAAATTAGATCCAATAACAGAATAAATATGATATAATTGATTATAGGGTATAAATATATCCATTATAGTTCTCTTGGATAGGTTTCTTGGTCATTTGGGCCCTTATGTTTATGGTTTTGTCCATTATTATGCTTAAGTTTACATTAATCATAATAATTAATTTTAATAACTTTCACTAATAATATATGTCAAAAACACAATTTAACTTATTAGAAAATAAAAAAAATTTACAAATATTTAATCATTTTATTCAAATTCCAATAACATTAATTGAAGAATTTAATTTAAAATTAATCATAGATAGGTGATGATAATAGAGGTTTTTAATATAAAAACAACTGAATGTTTGATAAGTTTTATACTCAATTTCAATGTGAGATTGATTCCAATGAACTAAATTGAAATAATTAATTAATTTTATTATATAATTATGATTTAAACCTAATATAAAATATAATATACCTTTATAAATAAATTTTATGAAATTAAACATTTAAACTAAAATTCAGTATTTTCACTATTCATTAAAAAATGAAACATCACAGAAAAATAAAACAAATGTACAAATACCTAATTTATATGTATATATTTCAAATATCATATATATAATGAAATATATTATCAAAAAAGTTTCCCAAAATTTTATTTAAATTGGTTATCAATTAAATGGTGGTAAAAATGCCATAATAAAAATATAGTATTTGATATGTAATATTTATATTGTTCTTATCATATTATTAAAAATAAATTCGATAATATAAGAAATATTTGGTTTAATATAACATATATATCTATATATATATATTTTTATTTATATAATACGCTATCTTTATTTAAATATTTAGTGTGAACCATATTTGTGGGCATACAAATAATTTTCTATAAAAATACTCATTTTATATTGAAATGATTCACATATTAATTTCTAATTAATATGTAACCAATGAATTCATTGTGTACTTTTAGGAAAAATATATTTCAATATGTTCTTAATACTACATATAACCACTAATATAATGAATATTTTACGTCTTATTATATTAAACAATAATATTTTAATAATATATAATTTGGAGTATATCTCGGGTGTTTGTGTTAAGCAAACCATAAAAGCAATTTGTTTTTGCGTGCGACATACACTCACTCAGTTTATATATTATTCAAAGATATAAAATATAATAAATTTATTTAAAATAGTAAATATATTATAAATTGTAAGGATATTATATTTCATTACACGTTTGGTGATGCATGTGATGCATGCTATGAAAAATAATGCTCTTAAGTTATAATTTCAAGGTGTTACATTCACCCCATCATAAATAAACTACATCATAAGAATTTAAATTTTTTTTTAGAAACAAATGTGTTTATATATTTTAAAATAAACTAAAAATGAAATAACCCACATTGTAAATATGGTAAATAATACATCTTCTTAATAAGATAGGAAATAAATTATGATGGTCGCATAAATAGGTTCCCCAGAAGGATAAAATATGTGGGAATTAGAAACATGTAAACATATAAAAAATATAAAAATAATATTCTAATGAGGAATTCTAGATAACATGGTTAGGGGAATGTTTACAATCAAAAGGACATAAATTAGTTATGATTGGGTGCTCCATATGTTGCATTAGAAATGAAAGTGCTAGGAAATCATTGTTTTTTCAAAACCTTTTTCCCTATGTTGAGGCATTTATTCACTCCCAAAGAATATAAGTAAATATAGGTTTCTATAAAAATTATATTTTCCATTGATCACTCCATGAACTATTTCTACTTTATCTCCTATAATAATATTCATCATATGGTGGAGTTGTATATTATCCTCTAAAACCTTGTTCAAATATCAACTTAAACCATTTAATAATGGTAAACTTATCCAAATGGTTATGATATGACACTTTTAGAAGTAACATCACAGAATTTTAAAAATTAATGTATCATTAAGCTCTACTCAATATGAAGTATCTATTTAACATCACATACCTAATATGTAAACAAAGTCATCCTGTAGTCTCTTGAAATATGATAATGACATTAATTACCATAATAATTTAGTGTGATCATGAATTCTTCATTATTCCTTTTGTAAAACACGTTTTATTAGTTTTACTCCATAAATTGAAATTTTTATAAAGTCTATAAATGATATCATAACCCACTTTTCAATTGATCATTACTAGGTTCTAATGTATTCAAATCTTATTTGAGTTAAGTTATCCAAACCAATCCTTTCATTATCCAAACAATACTGTCTCAAAATTATGAACATAATAATTCATCTATATCCATCAACGATGTAATTTATGAAAAAGTTAAACATGTTACAAAATTACATTTACTTTCATCATTAATAATATGATTTCAATTATTTAAATACATCATATTATAGTATAATCTGTAAATACTTCATAACTCGTATAACTAAAACATCATTGATAAAATACTGAAATAACAGAAATAATAAAACCAGATACTAGCCCATTAATCATTACACATTGTTTTTATCAATAATATATGATTTAATTTTATCACTTAGGTTCTTAAAATGTATACTCTCTTGGAATTTTTCACATCAGTATACATAGTGACCCATATCCTTGCAGCTGAAAAACTGAATTGTAAACTTTTTATTCTTTCCATTATATTATTTTTTCCTTCTGACCCATTTTTATGCACTTATAAAAAGACATCATTACTTCAAGATTTTCCTAGAGTAATTATTTCAGTTTTTCTCACAAAATGTAAATTTCCGAAACTTGTTATTTTTATTTAATGAATTCCTTTTTTCATCGTTCTCAGAAAACCTCTTCTTCTATTTGATCACTTTTAATATGCTGGATCTGGAGAATTCCTTCTCCATTTTGATTAAACATGAAACTGTCACTTCATATGATGAAAAATATTGGGAGACCATATCCCATTGGGTATTTGGATTAAGACCCTAAATATGTGTTCAATATTTCACTTCATGTTACATGTGTAATATCTAGCATTCTTAGATAACATTGTAAAGGTGGATTCATATTATGCAACACTATCATTATACTTTTGATTTAGGATAAGAAACATTCTCTTCATATAAATATTTTGATCATGAAGGAATTACTTATCTAAATATATCTCATTAAAATTTATCCATTCCAAGAGTTCTATTTCGTATTCCTCTTTAGAATTCCCGATCAAGGTCCACCATTGATCAGCATCACGTTGAAGGAAATACACTACAAGTGTATCCTTTTCCATTTCCTCAAATCCTAATGTCGGGAATATATTCTCCAAATACTTTATTCATTGATCATCTACAACTAAATTAGTAGTCCCACTAAACCATGGCGGAATATTCCATATAATGTGATCCATCATTCGATATTCTCTCCATGAAAAAGATTTCTCCAATCGAGCTATGTTATTTTTCATTAAATAATTAAGTTTCCATAATATTTTCCATATTTTCTCGATTCTAAAAATAGATATATTGGATCCCTCAATATGTAAATCTCTACAATTTCCATGAGTATTAATACTATTCAAAAAAATATTCACCATTTCCAAAAAATAGAATATATTGGATTAGATCATAACATTATGTAATAAATTTTGTGAACCCTAAACTAGTGAAACTCTAATCATAAATTCAATTTTTTTCTATAACTAATCTCATAATAATAAACATGGTTTCTTTTGAGATATTATTATATTCGAATCCATTATAATGGTTTGTAAAGAAAATGATAATTATCCTAAGATTATCCCATAGGAGTTCCAAACAAAATTTGTATTAAGGCATGTTTTCATGTACCTGATTAAACATAGTTTGTCCCAAAACACCTTGTAGAAGTTTTTACTCATAGGTACATATGTTCAAGAACCAATTCAACTTATAGAATCCAAATAGGGATTTATTTCTTGGAATACCCACATATTAACTACCTTAAAAATATTCTACGATTTTCTTGTATAATTATTCTAAATGTCAATCATAGGTTAAATTTACCTAATAACTATTTTCTAAATCAAGATCCAATGGTTACTGATAAACATCCATTTGATACTTATTGTAACTCCCTGACCCCAAAATACCATATCCAATGCATTACGTTATTACATTTTTATGATGATAAGGAATCAAAACCAAAAAGATTTATCTGTTTCGAAGTCTTGGATATCCAAATTAAATATATGATACCCATAAATCATTTGTAATTAAGAAATACATACATGATAAATAATAAAAATAAATAAAATGTATACTTTAATGATTAATAAAATGAATCTTATTCATAACATAGAAAAAAACGTAATAAGGGTGAGATAAAATTCTCATTAAGGGAATGTAAAGTTGAAGAAATAATGAATCATTTATAATAAATCAACATATAAAGGTAAATAACTGATAAAACATACAATTAAAATTACTAGACAAGGTAATATCAATATAGAAATTTACGAAACTAAAAACATACTCTATTTAACCAATTAACTAAAAATTAAGTGCATCCATAAATATATTGATGAAAAATATTATAGATAAATAAAAACTAAATAATAATGAGGGAAATTATTTTTTATTGTACTCCATGTTTCCAAGGTAAAAGGAACCATTATTTTTAAGACCTTCACAAGATATTTTAGCATACTAGGTAAAATACAGTCTATAGTGTCCAACATTTTCTTCGCATGAGACTACTGATGAATCGAGGGGCAATTTATAATTGGTCCAAACACATGTTGTAATTGTCTAATATAAACCTAATATCTTATAATATACTTAATTAATAATAAATATGCATTACAAAATATCTGAATTGAGTAAATGATAGATATTTAACAATAATTTCCCAGTTAATCAAATAATTGTCAAAGTAAATATAGTATTAAAAATTTGTACATGGTTTAGGAAATAATAATACAAAAAAAACTAATAATGGGGATAATAAAATTATGACAATAACTTTATTGGTTTAATATAATGTAAAAAATCACATATAATGTGATATCACAAATATAATAATTAAAAATTCTCTCGTGGTAAATAATATTAAATCATTTAAAGTGTCCCATGAAACATTATAACATTCGAATCATATTACTGACTAATAATAGAATCAAATGAAAAAGTTACATCAATATAATAAGTATATTCATGATATAACTCTTCATTTGGATTTTTATATACCATATCAAAGAAACTAGGTGCATAACAATAATTAAATCTCAATGGATTGCAAATTGAAATATAATCCATTACAATAACCTTATATTTCGTTCTGTGAACATTACCCTCCCATAAAGTCGTTTATGAAATGATAATAAATTATAAAATAAGCATAATAATTTTTATTGTATCATATATCAACTTCATATAATATTTTATTACTTATTTGTTAAAACTCTTTTATTATTTTATCGATTTTTCCTTTAATTGCCTAGTTTTCTGAAGTATATTTTGACTTGTAATTTGTTGTTAATTTTACATATATAATGATTTAAAAATCTAAATAATTTAAACAATGATTTAATTATCATATATATCCAGTAAATATGTATTTAAAATTTTCCATAATATTTTGAGATAAGAAATGAAGTGCATTTTTCATGGAGACGGTATGTCCTATGTACAGATGAATGCTAAATTCATTTCGTTATCATATTTAAAGACTGAAAAGTAAATGATAAATATGTATATTATAATTATAGTATAAAATTTATTGTATATATGTTACATATGTTTATTAAAATCATTCTCAATACATTCAACGTATAGCATGAATGAATAACATCACTTTAAGGAGGTAGTAGTCCACACTTTCACAAACGATGTTATTATATTTACAAGATATAAGATGCATATAAGTAAGTTTTATAAATGAATTGAAGAATAATAAAGACATTTTAATATCAAATATATTATATATAAATATATTTTACATCATAATTCAAACCTTGAGAAGCGATAAAGTATGAAAAAATAATGATCATTTCGTGAGGCTGTTGTTCGTCATTCATATAAACAATATATTCATTTCCCAATAGATGGATGTGTATATATGTATAGGTATATACCTTATCTGAAAAACATACTAGTATATTTATTATCATATTTATGTTATATAATCATGTAATAAGAATATTTTAAGGTGTGAATAATTGAAATAAAACTGGAGATCTTAAGGAAAGATGTGATATTTTAATTGGGTAAATCCTTTTTGTTTAAACCAAAGGGATTCCTTGGATGGATTTCATCCTAATTTTATAATTATATAATGAGTCTATGGATTTTTAAGAGGTATTTTTAGATATTTTACAAGGAATAGTGGCTTGATATGTGTGAGGAAGTGGGAGGAGTGGAGTTATTTTTATAGTGTAGGAGGAGTGGTAGTCTTATATAATTTGGTAAAGGGAATGGCACCCATGTTTTTTCTCTTGTAGATTCGATCCAATAATTTTAAATATTCACAATAAGATATTTTATGGTCTAAATATGCCAATTAAAGTACCCTTTGATAGGTTTCTATGTTATTTGGGTGCTTAATATTAAGGATTAGTTACTTATTAAGCTTAATTTTTCCTTAGTCATTGAAATTAATTTTAATTAAATTAACTGATATTTTTTAGCAAAAACAAATTTTACCTTATTATATATTATAAATTATTATGATTCCAAAAATTTAATCTATTTTTTAAAATTCGAATCACAGAAGTGAAAAATTTTAATTTATATTTAATATGATAGACATTACAAAAATGCATGTTTTTAATGTAAAAACATTTGAATGCTTGATACGTTTTTATAACTAATATCAATTTGAAATTTATTACAATGACCTATATTGGACTCATGGATAAAAAAATTTGATCAAAATAAATTTTAAAACCAAATTATTATTTAATTCATCCTTAAAAATAAATAAGATGAAAAAGTAATTTTGATCTAAATTTCAGTACCTGTAACTATTCATTAAAAAATAAAACATCACAGAAAAATAAAAAAATATAGCCTAACATTATTTTTATGTTTATATTTAATGAATAATGTTTATGTTTTAAATATATAATCTATATATATATTTCATTAATATAATTCACAAATAAGAATTAATTTAATTATTTGTTTACAAATTGTCTATGAGCATAAAAATAGTTATCTTTAAAAATATTCCCCTTATATTGAATTGGTTATTATATTCACATATAATTAATTTTTAACCAAATTATTAACATTGTATGTTTATATACCATATATTTTTCTATTTTTTAATACTATTTATAAAAACTAATTTAATTACTACATTATGTATTATTATGTTAAATAATAATATTTTAATAATACATTATTGTTTGGTAGATCTTGTCATTCAATGTTACACAAGCCATCAACGAATCATGTTGTTTCTTGAGACATACACTAACTCAGTTTCATGCGTAATTAATTTTATAAAATATATTGAATTTACTAAAAATAGTAAATATATTATATCTTTTTGGATTTTATATTTCATTACGAGGTTGGTGATGCATTTGATACATGATATAAAATACAATTTTCTTACTTTAGAATCTATGGGTGTTATAGGATCTTCATTTTTTTGAAACCTACATAAGAATTATAAAATTAGTTCCTTCCTTCACACAAGGTTTGAGGTTTGGCCTTCTACTAACACATCTCGATCATATAAAGATATATTCATAAGAGGGTCTCTGGATTTTTGTCTCATGTGTAAAATGGTTTGGTGTTATCAATTTTCTTATTGATACATTATTGTATTCTTATTTGATTAGTTATTCTACGGTTATTCTTATATGGTACTTTAATTTGATGATTACATGATATTTTATATAGGATAAGTGTTTTGGTCAGGGTGATTTTTCCAAATTATGTTCATTTTAATTTTAACAACCAACTATTTTATAATATTTTTCTCTTTAAATAAATTTTATTTCACTAATAGTTTTCTTTACGTGCAATAACCATTTTATATGATACATATTAATCTATAGGAATGTTATATTGGATGTTATAGTTATGGAATATACATTGGATTTTAGGGTTTGAATAGCACTATAAAATATATAAAAACAATCAATTACATCTTTATAAAATTAATTCTTTTGTTATCAATTGGTTAGAATATAAAAAAAGTATTTGATGGTAAAACATTTTTTTTCGTAAAACCTAATTTTTATGATCACAATGTGTTTTTATCTTAAAATTTTAAATTAATATCTATTAATGAACTATATTAATATTTTTAACTGTATAATATATTCAATTAAATTTTTTAGTACACATATATAAATTTTTACATTCTATAAAATGGATAAAAACTCTATTTTATGCTTAAAAATGCAATTCAATAAAAACAGTTTCATTACATTTAAGAAACATATTTTAAAAATTTACTTTTTGGACTTATAGATTTATAAATTTTAAAATGGATTAAATATTTTTAATTAAAATATTTAACATAATTTATTGTGTCAACTATATTTTTCCAATAATGAATAGTAATACAGTAAAAATTTGTCACCATGGTTAGAGTTCATATGAGTTTACTAGGGGTTAAACTAAGTGTTTAGGTTGTAATTAAACATATGATTGTATAATTCCTATTGTTTGAAGATATTTTGAATATATAATATACTAAATTATACTTCAAATCCATTTTTTGAAACAGTCATATGAATGAGACATTATAATATTTAAATAATTAAATTAATTCCATGTGTGTACCTCTCCTCGCATATAAAAGAGAACCTCTTCAACTCCCTTGTTCACAATATTTTTTTCTTCTATAATATCCATTACCTACCTAAAAACATTAATATTTTTTTATATTCATTCTTGATGTAATTTGCATTTCTTAATAACTTTTTATGAAGTCTTAAGGTGTATTCCAATGGAGGGATCTCAAAGAAGAGGTAATCACCATATCTGAATCTTTCAATTTTAATTAGTTTTTATACATACACAAAATCAGTGGTATACATCCAAAAATAATCAATAAAACAACATAAATATACTGGAAAATTATTATAATAATGGGAAATCCATTTTCCACTTACATTCAATCAAATGTAAATGAAATTATCGCTTATGCGTACATGTGAACTAATACCTCTATGTAGTTATATTAATAATTTTCCATAACCATATTTCATGATTCATTATATTTATATATTTAATTTTTATAAAATATATTTAGGAAATAACTATGAATATATATTTATACTATCTTATTTAACATATTACCTTCCTATTTTTGGGAAAACGTTAAAATCAAACATGCATACGTGTGGACTACACCTCCATGCGAGGATGTGATTCATTTTTTGTTTATTATTTACATGGATGAAAATGGGGAAATATTTATGGAATATATACGATATTTGTGGTATTATAATGATTCTAAGAATGTTATTTATTATTTACCTTTCTTTCATTCTATCCAATGTAGAGTAGAAACATCACTCCAACATACTTATGGATGATAGTCCCTATAAAGTGATGTAAATAATTTTTTCAACACCAATTATTATGAATGATTATAAAGGTATATTAAATAAATAAATGGTATATTAATTAATTTATTTTATTTTTTTGGATAATTAAACAATGAGAAACGTGTAAGTACCAGAACCATTAAATTTGAACAAGTGTTGAAAAAATCTATTTTTCTCCCGAATGACTATTTTATGTAAAATTATTAATTAAGTGATAATTTAGACTTAATATGTATTTATATGGAGTAATATATAAATATATATATAAATGCATAATTTTTTGGAAAATATTTATAATTAATGGATTTTTATTATATTGTAGATTTTAATGTATTCAAAATAGGATGTGACATGAAGTATGGAATTTATGTTAAAATATCATTTCATTTCAATATGGTCTATGATAAATTTTAATTGAATGTACATATATATATTTTACACATTAAAACCCATATATTTTCTTCTTATATGTTTATTCTTTACGTTTTCATGTATTATTAACTTTCTACCCTCTTTGCTAATGGAAATAACAATGACTGATTTTTTAGAAAAAACTTATCTTATTTACCATTTAGTTGATAAACTTTTTTTCCATGTCCATTTCCTGTATAACTTCATAAAGAATGTTAGTTTCTTTGTTTTAATTATTTTTAATCAATTATAAAAAATATTTATATTCTTTTATATTTTTTAAAATAGAATATTTTACATTGTTTTGGGAAATGCGAATCTATGAATATTTAAAAAATGATAGAAAGGAATATATTTTTTGAAATTTATTGCATTGAAAAACAATCCTACCATCATGAATTATATTATATTCTAAGAAACTATTAAAATATTCCATGTATTTTTAAATAAAATCAGTTACTAAAAAATATTGGAATATTTTAGTTTATAAATCATATTAAAGAAATGTGTATTTTTCAATTTTTTCAATAAAATATTCTAATGGTCTCTTTAAGGTATTCTCCATATCAATAAAAATCAATTAATGATTATTATACTTAACTAGTGATATGATATTATAATACCATTAACATTAATTTTTTAAATTAATTTTGATAAATATTCATGTATGTTTCAAAGAAACTCATTTCATTTCCATTGGTGAATTATGAAATGATGGAATCAATATGAAACCTGTTTAATTTGGAGGATTTTTTTGGGATTAAATTATGGGACCTATTTACTTTTTTGAGTAAAATTATAATGAATTGGTGAATGTTTTATGATCTTGTGGAACAACTCTATGTAATTTTTGTTATGTGATATGTGGTTATATTAATTACCTCAAATGTATTTTGTGATGTGATATATATATCTAAGAAGTAAATAATTATTAATATAGACGTGAATTGAAATATCTATGTTCGTATTTTTATATTTTAGTATAATTTATTATGGTTATTATCACAATATTATGCATTGATATGATTTTGAATATCTATGTTCAGATTTTTCATTGTTGGTATTACTGATTATAGATATGCTTGTAATATGATGTGTGGATATTTTTACTAATAACTTTGTTCACAAGATTATGAGTTCATATGTTTATGATGGCATGTGAATATGTCATGAATCATTAATGATTATTATTACATTAACACCCTTAGTAATAATTCATCTAGATATGACTTGATTTAAGAGATTATAATCAAATATTTTTGGTTGTTTGATTATTATTCATTGAGAATTAAACCATGATTATGTTATCATACCCTTATGATCATAATATAAGAAATTAAGATTTATATCTCACATGTTTAGCATTATTGAGAATCCAAGATTACCATTTCTTATTTTTTTGTTCGCCGTGTTTTGTTGGATTGTTATAAGTAGGATATGTCTATAAAGGGACTAATATGAAGAACATTGTTGGATATGTTTAATGTATTTTAAGAAATATGTTGACAATGTTTTTAGTCTCAAAAGACACTAAACCATTATAGTCCATTGCCTTTAATACTTTTGTTATATATTGAATATTCATCTAAAATGATGATATATTTATTTATGTCTTTTTTAGGGAACCATTGTTAGTATTTTATGAAAATTTAGTATGTTTTAGAGATTGTGATCCAAAACATTTAGCGATAACACTATGGATTATCTAAAATATAGGATAACATCAAATGTAATGGTAAATAAAGAATTTGGATTCCTAGAAAATGCATCCCTATATATATTTCAAAGTGTATCGGTAATTGGCATAAATGTACCAAGGGTTAAATAATATAAAAGTGTTGTGTTGTGTATTAACTCGATAATCAGTAGTGTATCATGATTATAAAAAATACTATACACATGGATAGACACTCCCACTGAATATTCTTATGTTAATTCACATTTTTCATTATGATCAATTATTAATAATCTTAAGATATAACCAATAAATACAAAATATATTCTGTATTGATATGAGAAAAATTAAAATTTTCATGGGTTGAAAGATGGTGTCATAATTATGACAACATAAGATTTATTTTCTTTATCATATAATTTCATACGTTGATTATTGACGTTTGATGATAAAATTATTATTATTATTATTCAGTTGATGAAACTATGTGGTATCTTTTTAATATAGAATGTGGAAAAAATGAATTTTATATATTAATGAGAAACCAAATGAAATAATATATACAATTTAAAACCTTTTGATTATTCACAACACTCTATCTCAAAATATTATTAACAAAATCTACATGGGCGAGTTTCTTAACACATATAATAAGAGAAAAATAAATATTCTAGAAGAAAAAATAAAATAAATAAGATTCATCTTCTTAAATGTCTATATATTTGGAAGAATAATGAAAGTAAATATATCAATGGAATAAGAAGTTGTATTATTTTTAGAAAATAATATGATAGAAAACTAATTGTTGTGGAGAAACAATGTTTTCAATAGAGGGAAATTATGTTTATCCCAATAAAACAATAATAGATAAATGTCTATGTGTTGGGACCTTGGGAAATATCTTATATCATTCCATAATATAAAATCTATCTCATAGACTATGGAAGGTGACATATTATGTGAATTGTTGATATGGATTATGATGATTAAGGAACATATATCATCCCCTCCAAAGAGGGGGATATCATACTGATTTTCATAAGAATGTTCTCAATGAAAATATTTTTTTTCATAAATTAGTGGAATTTCTTATTATATTGATAATTTATTTACACTCCCTATATAAATTTCATATACTTTTCCAAAATATGTAAATAACATTACATATTTTTAATTAACCATTTATTCATAAATCATTTTGTATATGAATATTAAATTACAATGAAAATTAATTCCATTTTATTGTTCTTACTACATATTCATGAAGGATATTTGTCTCAAATGTTTGGGGAGAAACTAAACACTAAAGGTATGCATATTATCCAGGATTATACTTATGTATTTTTTAAAAAAATCTTATATTATAATAAATACTGATTTTGAGTTCTCAATATATGTCAACAAAGTTTAGATACATATTTCCCTGAATCCTTATTGAATAGAAAGAATCGATTTATATGAATTGAAGAGGTAACTCTATGAGAATCAAGAAAATTGATTAATATTCCCTTGTGCATCACTATGTGGTGAACCTATTGTTTATTCTCTTAGAATAATGATGGGTAAATGTGTCTTTTAATTGATAATTAATAAAATATCAAGATCACTATCATGAACATGTTTCGTTTACCCCATATTTACAATGTTTTTGAAAAAATATACATTGATATATAATTTTCTATGATTGAACATTATTTTAGATATCATATATTAAGGGTCAAGAAAGATGATATAACAAAAACAACCTTCCATGAAATATATATTAATAATTAATTTATAGTAATTGGACATAGACATACCAATTCCCCAGAAATCATTCTGGATCTAATTAATATAGTCTCTCTAGATTACATTTATGAACTTGTGGTATTCAATGTATATTATATTATTATATATTAAATGAAAAGGGAGGAGAAGAATGATAATTTTATTACTTTATTAAAGCTGTTGAGTACGAAGATGTTGTTTCAAAAACTGATTATGCATGAATTTTTTCTATAAGAAAGCTCCATTCCAGGGGCATAAAATTTTAAGACACGGTATATAAATATATCCATCAAAGGTTTATGGTATTGAGAAATATCCTAAACCAACCATGGTTATCGATATTTCATAGTTTAATGTGGTTGGATGGATACTAGTGAATCAATTTAAGAGTTTTACACGGATATCTATTCTGATAACCATGTTTACATTGATGTGATCTATGTTTGTTTGGACCAAAAAATTCAAAGAAAATATTTTATAACTAAAGATAATGTTTGTTAGAGTACAAGTGTTTACCCAACATGATACCAGAGAAAATTTTTTTATATATGTTGATGAATCAAGGAAGGGATTGGATTGAATCATCGTGTGGAATTTCATGTTGATTAATGATTCCACATGAAAATTTAATGTTCATGAGATAAATTACATTAATCATGACATGGAGTTGGAAATAGTAATTTTTTTATTGAAAATCTAGAATAATTATCATTATTGTGAAATTTGTTATATATGAACTGATCATAAAATCATAAATAATAAATTAAAATATAATATGATGAATTTTAACCAATGGAGAAAATTTAAATTTGTTAATGATTATAACTATAAAATATAAAATAAACCTAGGAATGTGAACAAGGAGACCTATGGTCTGAGTCTGAAGTTCTATGCTTATTTTTCAATGATTTGGATTGAAAGAGATACAACATTATTGAATTTTGAGGATGTGGAAATTTAAATCATGATTAATTAGAACATATCAAATATTTATCTGATGAATGTTCAACCAACATCCCGTGTGATGATTAAAATAGTGCAGGTGGAGGATGTGGAAATACCGAAGAAGGATAGAAATGCTCTTTTGTCTAACCATGATTATAGTGTAATGTTAAGGTTCAAAAAGCATGTATGTCTCCCATTAATAATATATTTTAGGAAGGATATAATGGATGACCCTCATTTTTCATCATTCCCTATTAATATTAAAATTATAAGGATATTTTAAGATATGAATTGGTGTTTTTTGTGGGATAACAAGAAAATGGACATTTCAGAGAATTTATATTGATTTCTAGTGTGTCAGTATGACATGGTTGTGGGATATAATTCTATGGAGATGTTACAAACATTACCCTTAAGAGAATAGAAATGGGAAAAAATCACTTTAGATTTATTTCATCAAACTCCCTAAAAAATATAAAATCCATAATGTTATATGAGATATATTCGATTAACTTATGATGTTATAACATTTAATTACAATCATATATGATTTCTTTCTTGATCAACGTGATAATATACAAATTTTTTTAAGTTGACAGGTTTCATGGATAACTACATTATGTTGTATCAGATTGGGTTTTAAGGATAATAATATGTTTTCAAGAAGAGATATTTAATAATTGAATATAATGTGGTACAATAACACACAAAATAATACTAAAAATAAGTCTAATTTAATATAACTATTAAAAAACTATTTTATATACTCATAAAATGTTCTATAAGTTTCAAATGTGGTTGGGATCAAAAAAAATTATGGTATTTTTTTCTGCAATTCCTTTCACTCATGCATTTAGATAGTTCCTTATATGTCCCTATATGGAAGGAAGTTTAAAACTACAATGTTCTAGATGAATTTGGATATTGAATGAAATTGTGACAAATTATTGATGTGTAAATATAAAATAAGTTTATATCCATTCACAAACACATCAGGGAATCTCATATCTGACAGAAAAGATACATTTAAAAAGGTTATGATATCTAGAGTTTGAAGTTAGTGATAATGTATTCCTAGGAATATCTCCTGGGATGAATTTTATATGATTTGGATAGAAGGTAATTGTAATTCCTAGATATATCATCCCCTTTGAAATTAAATACACTTTCAGGATAGTATATTATCAGTTGGAACATTCATTAAATCTCACTCAAGTTATAAATATATTCAATTTATCTCTCCTAAGGAAGAATATAAATTATCCTTCACATATAATGAAATCAAAGGTTGTACCACTAGAGCATGACCACATTAATGGGGAATGACTAGTGGAGGTTTATGATAAAAGAGAAAAAATTTTACAATACCAAACCACTCACCTACTCAATGTTTCATGAAAAAACCCTAAACATGATGAATCTACATGTTAACTCAAGGATTATATGAGACAAAAGTATCATATTTTTATTTAATCCGAGTGATAAAATTTCAAAGAAATATTTCTGATATTATGGGTAAAATATAACACATTGATATTTTATGATATATTTCTCATTATAAAAAATTTATTACATTTCTTTCTTTCTTTTCATGAAGCACTATGTTTAAATGAACCAAAACATTCTATTGAGGTATTATTATTTAATGTATGACTTATCTACTATAAATTGTAATGGAGGGTATGAATAAGGCTCTACAAATTATGATTATTTATTTATTATATATTTATAAATTTAATTCATTAGTTAGTAATTGATTCGAAATAAAAATAATATCATTTATAGTCAAAAAAATTGTATTTATAAAATCATTTATATGCTAATAATGTGTTTTTAACTTAATCACCAAAATTGATATCTCTTTATGAATGATCTCAATAACAATTTTAGACAATATATTAAATAAAATATTTTAATAATGATCTAAAAGTTTTTATAAAGGAAAATTAGAAAGGTATACTCATATTTAACCTTTAAATCTAATATTTCTAGAAATATTTATTCTATGTTTTATGAACTCATTTTTATGTTAATTATAGCCAATTATAGAAATTAAATCTTGTAAAATTAATTTCATATATTTAATAATAATAATTAATATAATTTAATTGGATCAAAATTATTATTTTTTCATAATAAATTATAAACCAATAAATATTTATTACCATGGTTTGCATTAAAACTAGTATATTGGGGGTTAAACTAAGAGTTAAGGGTACTATAATGTCCTATTTTTTAATAGGGTTGGAATATATAAATGAACTTTACATTTGAACAACTATACAGTTAAAATATTAAAATAATGATAAAAATGGGAATCTCATGTTTGGTTTGTGTCTAAATATTTTTTTAGATGTGTAGTGATGTTGGTTTATAGCTTGGAGGTTTGGGTTCATCCTCAAGGTTTGGAGCCTAGATGTTGTGTTTTGAAAAAATTCACAATATAGTGTATGATTGGAAAACAATTAGTCTCAACCATGAATCCCAGACATGTATCCGAAATTTTATTAATAGAATATTTTTTTAAACTATTTGAGGATCATAGGAAACCCTGAAATTGGTAAAATGGTGTTATGATAGACCGCATGGTTGGAATAATGTTTTCTTGACCATGGACTGGAACCTTTTGAAATGGTCTTCCTAAGGGTAGTGGTTTGTTTTGAGTTGTATATGAGTTTTCAAACCAATCACCTAGCTTGGATGGTTAGTACAACCCAGTTAGTATAACAAAAAATTTAGGTGCATGGTTTGGAAAGCCGTGAACCTATTTAATGGGGGTGAAATTACCCTTCTATCCTTGTTTTATGTACTCCACATTCACAACATTCTCCTATGGTTTATCCCATTTGGATCTACTCCTAGAAATGGAGATTTATCCCTCTTACAGTGTCTGAATCAAATGTTATTAGTAATGTTTTATCACCCAAGGTAATATTATGACTCCTCTCCCTTTTATTTTTAGTTTATAGTACAATATTGAATGAAATTTCCATGTGATTACATATGAACTATTTTTTTGGAATTATATATATATATATATATAATATTATTTATATCATTCTATCTTGAATTAGCACCTAATATTGGATGAATGAAGAGAAATAATTGTGGGGTTGGTGGCCTATGGGTTTTCCATTAATGACAAATCGGTATATATATTACACTATTTGGTTTTGAACTAGATTTATCTTCAACTTATTTTTAATTTGATATTAAATATGTAGAACCTAATGCTTTAAATTAAATTTCCATAGTATATTTAAATTCCACCATTGGAGGATGTACACCATCACTTTAAAAACCTCGTATTAGGTATGCTTCTCATATTTATTAACGTTCATGGTTTGGATTGGTACTTAAAACAACATTTTCTGGTGTGTTATCATTCTTATTGAAGAGTGATATTATAATTGGAATTTAATGAATTATATGTGGTGAGGGTGACTCTCATAGATTATGTGCATCATATATTTAATGTTATAATATCCATTAAAGATAAAATAGAAAATCTGGATAGAATGTAATGTTTAAATGAAAGTATTTTTCTATTTCTTATATCTAACTAATAGAATAGAATTATTTCTATATCCCTCGTGATAAACAGAGGCGAGTTTCTTTATTTTCAAAGGCACCCATTAAAATGTACGGTTGAATTGAGATATGGAATGTTTAATGAAATGATTTTAATTACTATTTTTTATTTTTTATAAAACATTTTTATCAAAATTAAATTACTTGGTACATAAATGTAATTGATAATATGAGTTATATCATGTCTTGAATGAACCATGGTTTCCCATGTAGGAATTCCTTGGATGGGATTATAGGTTAAATGAACTATTTTACACAAAGAGTGAACCTTATTTTATCAATTATAAATTACATGAATGGGATAATTAGTTAAATAAATTATCTTATTCCATGGGTGATAAATGGATACCCTATAAGGTATTCCAAGGATATACTCAAAGGGAAGTAAAAATATATTACTACAATAGATATTATTTGGTTCTATCAATGGAATTATAAGGACTCAATCAGAGGTAAGTAGATGATACCATTACTAGAGTTATTATTAGGTTATTATGTGGAATTTCATGTATGGTCTTGTTAGGTGGTATTTCTATATTAAAGCTTGAGTGATACCAATTTTTCCCTTACAAAATTCCTTGGGTGGGATCAAGTTTCCATTTAATAAATTGATTAACTAGGTTATGATAATATTTTTATACGTCAAATAACATACTTGGAATAAAATATCAATTTACCTACAGAATATAACTTATTAATCCTTAAGATCATTTGGAATGATGTCCCTCATATAGATCCTGAGTCTTTTATGTTTATACATGAACCCCTAAGATACACCTCAGACCATAGAAAACACTTTGTATCTACACATTTTTAAATAAATTTCATCATATATACATTTCATATACATACAAGAACACACACACACACACATATATATATATATATGTGTGTGTGTGTGTGTGTGTATGTATACCAATATACATGGTGACACATAATGAGAGGTATTATGTCACGAACCAACTCGGGTCAACCATGAACTGGTCACCCGAGCTGGTTCGCGACATGGCCCGAGAGGCGTTCCCGATCCTCCCGGGATGGCGACAAGCGCCAGGGCATCAACAGAGGCGGTGGGAACAATTGCGCCCAATATAAATAAATAATATTGCAATATAATACAGAGCAGTGCAGAAGAGATAAACCAAACAAAGTGACTAAATAGGAATAAAAGAGAAATAAAACTGACCAAACATGACGTCCGAACAAACTCCGTGCGACCTCGCGGGTCTCTCTCTGACTCAACGATCAAGAATCTCCCTAGGCGAGCGCACTCATGTTATATCCTGCACAAACACTAAAAACAGAAATGAAGTATAGGCGTGAGTATTAAAAATTAGTGGGCTAGCCCGATATCTATTCCCAATGCACTACTTTTAAAATAAAAGAAAAATCATTTCAAGTTTGAACTACAACTTATAAAAGTACGTTTTTCTAAGTATTTTACTTAAAAACAAAGTACAAACCATTTCCCTTTACCATTTCGAAATTTAGGTCATTTCATAGTGTCAATGGCATTTTAGGAAAATGGAATGTGATGTCTATATTTTCAAATTTGTACAAAGAGGGTTAAAAAAATTCATTTGAAAAACATTTTTAGAATCCTAATCAAAAGCAATTTTCCACATTCCAAGGAAAAGAATACACCAGAATGCACAAAGTAAAACACATAGCAAGGGGAATATAGGTATACATGTGAGCATCATAATCACTACTACAAGCAATAAAAGCTGAATTGACATGGGTGAACCTAGGAGATCGTGAATAAACCAGAAGACACCAATACATGAGAAATCATCCTTATCGACATGTCACGATGAAATCCAAACGCACAATATGCTCGACCATCCTCTCTCAGGCAGGTTGAGGGAAAATCCCATAGTAATAAACCCAATATATCCACCTATTATGGGCCACTTCTCAGTACCATAATCTACCAGTGCGGCAATCATTCTTAGAATATTCTATCCATATATATATATATAAAGCACAACAGGAATCACCCCGAGCCACTCGCGTTGTGGCACACATCGCCGCGGTTCCACCCCTCCCTTCGCAATGCGGCCTCACCGCCACCGCTGGGCACCGCCCCCTCGCCGCCTCGCCGTCCGACCGTCTCCCCCATCTGGCCACCTCTTCCCCTAACCGCCCCGACCCCCCTCCTACTCTGGCCATCTCTGGCCTCTTCCCCCTCCTCTCACGCTCAGGCCAGCCGCTCCGGCCGACCTCGCCGCCCTCCAGCACCCTCCGGCCGCCGTCCGCCCCCCTGCCCGTGCCACCATTGCCCGCGCCGCCCCTGCCGGCGCTGCCCTAGCCGGCGTCGCCCCTTCCGTCATGATTTCCGTGTTCCTCATGCCCTTCCGGCGTCTTTCTGGTGAGTGCGCACCATCTCGGTGTTGTTCCTGCCAACCCGCAACCTTGTCCGGCATCTCCGCTAGCCGTTCCCCCTTCCGCGGAGCTCATCCGGTTGAGCACTTCTCTGCGCCGAGGTGAGGGTTACGCGGTTTAGTTGTTTTTGTTACTTTATTTATTTGTTTATTTATTTTTATCATTGTTTATTTGTTTTGGGTTTAGTGCGATGACCTGTTTATGCGTTCATGTTTGTGCGGGTGATGTGTCGTGACGCGCCGGTCCACTCTGACAACCGCATTTGAGAGCGATTATGTTTTATCGCTGATTTCTGGGTAATAATATATTAATATGTTTTCATATATATTTACGCCACGTTAAAAATTTGAAATTGAGTCGCAGACCCTTGAGGTCATTATCTCATCCAGAGTCATCTTTACCAGAATTTTTATTTTATTTTATTTTATTATATTTAAGAAATTTCTCGCTTTTCCACTGTTGTTTCGGGTATGAGTTTATACCAGTTGATTTGTTTTGCACTGCTTGATTTAGTTGTTTTTGATTCCCTGGTTCACTGTTGGTTGTGTGTTGGTCTACACCTCTCTAACATTGGATGTCAACTGTGTTGTTAGGGTGTGGCGATGATTTTTTTTTCTGGTGTGTGCTTTTTGGGGGGTGCATGTACGTGAGTAGCTGGCAGTGCATTTTCGAAAGCGTCAGATCGGCCAAATTCATTGAGGTAGGTGTTTCCAACCATTTCCCTTTTAGATTCAATCCTTGAGCACTTGAATATTTTCAATTAATCTTTTTGTATCATTTCATATCTACCGTATTTATTAAAAGCATTTGGCTTAGTTATGTTGCTGTTTTAAATATCTAAAAGTGTCTTTGGATGTTTTGTTATATGAAATCCATAGGTTCTTGGTAAATTAGAAAGATTGCTTTGTGACATGTTTGGTTGAGTTGTTAGTGATCGTGTTTTGGAAATGAAAAAGAAATACTTCTTTGGTGTGTTTGCATAACAAAAAGATGAACCAGTGGTTGTTTTAGAAATTTCTGGGAAAGAGTGGTTGGTTTGAAAGATTCTTTTGTTTTTATAAAGTGTTGTGAAGGAATTTGAGTTTGGTTTCAATGCTAATGTGTTTTAGGAAAGTTGGGGTTTGAAGCGTTTCTTCCAAAAAAAGGCTATATGTAACTTTGGATGTTGGTACAACCATGGGAGCAGTAGGTGCTCACATGGATGTGCCTCTAAATGAAAATGACACATTCAAAGTATATTTTTCTGAAAACTAGGTTTTGATGGATGGTTCCAAGAATGGTTGGCCCGGTTGGCTTTTTTTGGGTGAGTGGAATGGTTGTTTGGTGTAAAGGTCTGTTTGAAATTTTAAAATGTAAAGGGATGATTGTGTTAGATTTTGAGAAAGGTGGATTGTGCCCGATTGGAATCCCAACTCATTTGTGAAATGTTTAAAGGTTCTAATGCTGTGAAGGCCGGATTGGAACCTTACTGAATGTGAAAGAACATTTGATGTGTGCATGCTTGCGGGGCACCTCTACAGGAGGACTTCCCTTGAGGGTTGTCGTGCATCAGTGTCCGTGTAAGTGGTTGGGAAATGCGGTGAGATGAGTCACGCATGCGAGGGCCTCCCACTTACATAGTATTACTAAAACCACCATGGGTTCCTGGGAGTCTTGTAGATTATCAAGTGACGGTTGCTTGCTAACCCTGATTAGACGGGTTAGTACCCCTTGGAGTCATGGACAGGCCAGGAGGGATGTGCCACTGGTTGGCTATTAGGGCGGCCAGTTGGTTATTGACTAAAGAGTACCACGCCGACAGGTAGTCTGAACCCGAGTATGTCCAGGGGTTCTCTAGGGTTGTTTAGGATCGCCCATGGTTATTGCGTACTTCTACTTGTTTACTTTTACTTTCACTTGGTTTCCAGCATTTACATATCACCAGTTCGTCTTTTGCATAATGTGATAAACATAGATTTGAAATCCAGTTATTTAGAATTTCATTATTTTGTGAAAAACTGGTCGTGGCATGTGTTGGTTTTGAAATGGTAAATTAGGATTTTTTTCCTTTAAAATGTGAAAAACCTATTTTCTATCTTTGTATGTGCAAACTAGTGTTTTGGGATTTTTCTGGAAAGTGGTCTTGGTTGGATTCTGTGCTTACTTTGGCATCCCTACTGATCATTTTTAATGCTCACGCCTATATCATCATTTCAGTTGCAGGCTTCCCTTACTCAGGTTTTCTTGGCCGAGTTGCTCGTCATGGGAGCAAGGATGGCCTTAGATGGGAGGTGACCAAATGGTCACATGGAGGTACGTCTGCTGTTTGGTTTCTTTTTGTTCCGCTTCTAGAGTTTAGTACTTTCGTTTTGTTTATTCTTATTTACTTGTTTATCTTTTTGGGCCAAATCGTTCCCAATGTTTTAACTTTGATGCCCGAAACTAGTTGTTATCCCGGGGGGATCAGGAACTCCCCTCGGGACTTGTCGCGGACCGGCTCGAGTGACCGGCTCAAGGTCGACCCGGGCTGGTTCATGACAAAATGGTATCAGAGGAGGCTCTTGATATTTGGGATGTCAGGTAGAAGGAGATTAGGACTGTTGGGGCTCATGAGGTAGGTTATGGGTCGGTGCCTGATCACCTCCGATCATGACAAGACCTGAGTTACCAGGGTTAGTCCTGGATTTGAGTCTTTAGTCTTTGGATATTTTGGATTGAGGGATGAATATGGGAGAGAATCAGTTCACATTGTGGCCTCACGTGGGGTGGTGACCCATGTGGAGTCCAAGTACCCTGTTTATGGTCCCCTTAGTGTTATGTCTTACTTGGAACATGGATCACCACCATGATGCCGAGTAAAGTACAGACACTAGTCCCTCATTCTGATGGTTTATAGTTGGTTGTGTTTCATTTTAAACCCGGTTTATGTGTGTTGAAAATGAAGGTGCTTTCGAAACGAAAAAAGGGTTTTTCATCAAATTTGTTTTTAAAATTACTAAAATGGGTTTTTGAAGAAAAAGTGTTTTGGTTTGGAACAATATGGTTTGTGTTTGGATTTGGTGAGGAAGGAGGTGTTTGGACCTTGACACTCTATAGGGAGGGTCACATGTGCGTGGGTATGCATAAAGAGTGCATATGAGCACTTATTTGCAGATGATGTGAGTGAGATTGAATGAACGAACATGTGACGGTTCATAAGATGCCATAGGTGAGTTTTAAATTTTTTAAATAAATGATGGTTTTGGAATGTGATTTATTCTTGTGTTTGTACATGTTTGACTTATGGGACTTTTGACCTAGACTTGGGTTGTTGCCTTGATTGAATTTTGGCTTAATGCCGGTTTCGATGATGTTTCTCATGTTGTCATGAGTATGCTGCCCAGGAAGGTCGTTATGGTTTCTAATGAGTCATGCCCAGTTTCCAGTTCTTATGCATGTTGCCTATCAATCAAAGAAATCAAATTCTGTGAGGGGTAGTTTTTTGGTAGTGGAATTGGAGTGAGTCTTCAGGTTTTTGGGAACTCCAAGGGTTAGTAGGGTGCGTACCGTCTCAGGTTTATTTGAGGGTTCAGTTTTAGACTAGTGACAATGAGATGTCTCATCGTCGTTGGAGTTGTGGGTGTGATTAACAGTGGTCGACTTCCGTAAAGGTTCCCCACCTGGAAAGGAGTGTGGGCCATCAGAACCTGTCTCCAATAAACCATCCTCGTCGGTACCAGCTCATAGTTCGTCAGACCGCTCTCTTGTGTGCCACCAGTATGGCATGTCCAGACATTCTAAGTCGCCTTGCCGCATCCCTTCAAAGTCTTGCTACCTTACGGCTGTTCAAGCCACCAGGGAGAGTTCTAGAAGAAGTGTCACTCGTGAATGAGTTAGAGACCAGGAGATGAAAATGCCTGACTGTGAGGTAGGAGATGCTTCACCCATCAGGGCCCCAGCCACAGGTCTCGGGGTGAAGCTCGCGAATAGTTAGAAGTTGTCGAGGGTGTGGAGAACCTTGATTCGGATTCTGTTTTCAGATTTCTGAAGAAAAATATCCTAAGATTCCTTGTTCTGTTCTAGTCATCGTTGTAAGGTCACCTTTTTTGCGGTCGCGCGATGAACTTATTCTATCGTAGTCTAATCGGTCTTATATGTTCTCAGTGTGTTTTCAAATCGTTTGTTTATCCATGAAGGGTGATGGACCCGTGAGTGAACGGGTCAATCTAATTTTGAGTTGGGTCTCAATTGTGTGCGTTAGGGGGATGTGTGGTTTCATGAAGTTAACAGGCATCGTTTCGAGGTCCTTTCTGAGTTCGGGCTAGAAATTCCCTAGAGTTTGGTTGTGGTGAGGTTTTTCTTCTGTCAGTGTGTGAGGGGTTGAGTTAATTTCTTATCCTAGAGCTGTTGGGTATTTTTGGAGCAAGTTTCCTATTTAAAGCTCCGAGTGTTGTTCGGTCTGGGTGGAGAAAGTAACTGGGTTCGTTTGGGAGTCCCCGTGTTGCCCCCCCCCCCCCCCCTCCGGGGTGGTGTGTTCGTGTTTCAAGGTCTTCGTGTTAGTAGATTTCTGTGGTGGGGAGGACCCTCCAATGTTCTCCCCTCAATCTCGGACAATGTTTGTACTTGAGTTGGTCGGGTGTGACTTGTGTTGGTAATGGTCACCCCGAGCCTCTCAGTTTCTTCTAGTTTTTCCTGGGCATAGACTCAAGATAAGATAAATGTTGGCTTGGTGACTTTCTGGGGGCAGAATGTGTTTGTGGTGGGGAGAATTGTCACACCCGTTTTTTTAGTCATTGTAATTATTTTATTCTGCTTGGCGTCGGGTGTTTTTTCTTAAGTGCAGGTGAGTCCTGGTTTAATTTTTTTTAATATTTGGATGAGTTTATGGTTTGGGTTAGTGCGTGAATACCGTACGTTCAAGACGCGCTGTCCGTTTGGGCATGTGCTTTCAGCTTGGGTACGTGTAGCATGCTTGGAGTCTGCTTGGGTACCGTACGGTGTGAAAATACCACACGGTCATCAAGTTTTAATGTTACGTTTTTATGTTGTAACGTTATATATATATGTGTGTGTGTGTGTATATGTCTTTATATGTGTATATATACACACATATATGTTTATAAATAAATATGTTTTAACGTATTATGCTTATGTATGTGTATGTTTATAGATATATATGTTCAAGTATGTTTATATGTATATATATGCAATATATAGGTTTATATATATATACACATATATGTATATGTATATATATATATCAATGTTTATAAATGTTGGTTTTTATATATATATATTTTTATATTTTTATACATTTATATATATATGTTTATTCTTATTATTATTGTTATTATCAGTATTTTATTTCATTTTTATTATTTGTTTTATTTGATTATATTTATAATTATTATTATTAAAAAAAATCAAGAAACCCTAAGCTACCCCCCCCCCCCCCCATTACCTTTTCCCGTCGCGCCCCCCCTTCTCCCTCCGGCTGTGGTGCACATCGTCGCGGCTCCCCCCTCCCTTCGCAATGCGGCCTCGCCGCCGCTGCTGGGCGCCGCCCCCTCGCCGTCTGGCCGTCTCCCCCATATGGCCACCTCTTCACCTAACCGCCCCGACCCCCCTCCTGCTCTGTCCGTCTCCGACCTCTTCCCCCTCCTCTCACGCTCAGGCCAGCCGCTCCGACCGACCTCGCCTCCCTCCAGCAACCTCCGGCCACCGTCCAACCCCCTGCCCGTGCCACCTTTGCCCGCGCCGCCCCTGCCGGCGCTTCCCTAGCCGGCGTCTCCCCTGCCGTTGCAATTTCCATGTTCCTCGCGCCCTGCCGGCGTCTTTCCGGCGAGCGGGCACCCTCTCGATGTTGTTCCGACCAACCCGCACCCCTCTCCGGCGTCTCCGCTGGTCGTTACCTCTTCCGCGGAGCTCGTCCGATTGAGCACTTCTCCGCACCGAGGTGAGGGTTACACTGTTTAGTTGTTTTCGTTACTTTATTTATTTGTTTATTTATTTTTATCATTGTTTATTTTTTTCGGGTTTAGTGCGATGACTTGTTTATGCGTTCAAGGTTGTGTGGGTGATGTGTCCTGACGCGCCGGTCCACTCTGACAACCGCATTTGAGAGCAATTATGTTTTATCGCTGATATCTGGGAAAGAATATATTTATGCGTTTTCATATATATTTATGCCACGTTAAAAATATGAAATTGAGTCGCGGACCCTTGAGGTCTTTATCTAGTCTAGAATCATCTTTACATAATTTTTTATTTTATTTTATTTTATTTTATTTTAGCAATTTCTCGCTTTGCCGCTGTTGTTTCAGGTATGAGTTTATACCAGTTGATTTGTTTTTCACTGCTTGATTTAGTTGTTTTTGAGTCTCCTAGTTCTCTGTTGGTTGTGTGTTGGTTTGCACCGCTCTAACTTTGGATGTCAACTATGTTGTTAGGGTGTGGCGATGATTTTTTTGTTCAGGTGTGTGCTTTTTTGGGCTGCATGTACGTGAGTATCTAGCAGTGCGTTTTCGAAAGCGTCGGCTTGGCCAAATTCTTTGAGGTAGGTGTTTCCAACCATTTCCCTTTTAGATTCAAACCTTGAGCACTTGAATATTTTCAATTAATCTTTTTATATCATTTGCATATCTTCCGTATTTATGAAAAGCATCTGGTGTAGTTATGTTGCTATTTTAAATTTCTGAAAGTGTCTTTTGATGTTTGGTTATATGAAATGCATAGGATCTTGGTAAAGTAGAAATATTGCATTGTGACATGTTTGGTTGCAGTTGTTAGTGAACGTGTTTTGGAAATGAAAAAGAAATACTGCTTTGGTGTGTTTGCTTAACAAAAAGATGAACCAGTGGTTGTTTTAGAAAGGTCTTGTAAAGAGTGGTTGGTTTTGAAAGATTATTTTGTTTTTATAAAGTTTTGTGAAGGAATTTGAGTTTGGTTTCAATGCTAATGTGTTTTAGGAAAGTTGGGTTTTGAGGTGTTTCTTAAAAAAAGACTAAATGTGCCATTGGATGTTGGCACATCCATGGGAGCACTAGGTTCTCACATGGATGTACCTCCAAATTAAAATGACACATTCAAACTATATTTTTCTGAAAACTAGGTTTTGATGGATTGTTGGAAGCATGGTTGGCCCGATTGGCTTTTTTTTGGGTGAGTGGAATGGTTGTTTGGTGTAAAGTTCAGTTTGAAATTTTAAAATGTAAAGGGATGATTGTGTTAGATTTTGAGAAAGATGGATTGTGCCCAATTGGCATCCCAACCCATTTGTGAAATGTTTAAAAGTTCTAATGTTGTGAAGGCCTGGTTGGCACCTTACTGAATGTGAAAGAACTTTTGATGTGTGCATGCTTGCGGGGAACCACTACAGGGGACTTCCCCTGAGGGTTGTCGTGTAGCGGTGTCCGTGTAAGGGGTTGGCAAGCGTGGTGAGATGAGTCACGCGTGTGAGGGCCTCCCACTTACATAGTATTACTAAAACCACCATGGGTTCCTGGGAGTCTTGTAGATTATCGAGTGACGGTTGCTTTCTAACCCTGATTAGATGGGTTAGTACCCCCTGGAGTCATTGACAGGCCAGGAGGGATGTGCCACTGGTTGGCTATTAGGGCGGCTAGTTGGTTATTGACTATAGAGTACCACGCCGGTAGTTAGTCTGAACCCGAGTACGTCCAGGGTTTCTCTAGGGATGTTTAGGATCGCCCATGGTTATTGTTTACTTCTAATTGTTTACTTTTACATTCACTTGGTTTCCAGCATTTACTTATCACCTATTCATCTTTTGCATAATGTGATAAACATAGATTTGAAATCCAGTTATTTAGAATTTTATTATTTTGTAAAAAACTAGTTGTGGCGTGTGTTGGTTTTGAAATGGTAAATTAGGATTTTTTTCCTTTAAAATGTGAAAAACCTATTTTCTATCTTTGTATGTGCAAACTAGTGTTTTGTGATTGTTTCTGGATAGTGATCTTCGTTGGATTCTGTGGTTACTTTGAAATCCCTACTGATCATTTTTAATGCTCACGCCTATATCATCATTTCAGTTGCAGGCTTCCCTTGCTCAGGTTTTCTTGGCCGAGTTTCTCGTCATGGGAGCAAGGTTGGCCTTAGATGGGAGGTGACCAAAGAGTCACATGGAGGTACGTCTGCTGTTCGGTTTCTTTTCTTTCTGCTTCTAGTGTTTAGTACTTTCGTTTTGTTTATTCTTATTTACTTGTTTATCTTTTTGGGCCAAATTGTTCCCAATGTTTTAACTTTGATGCCCGACACTATTTGTCATCCCGGGGGGATCGAGAACGCCCCTCATGACTTGTCGCGGACCGGCTCGGGTGACCGGCTCAGGGTCGACTCGGGCTGGTTTGTGACATAACATATAATAATGGTTATATTTTAACCATATTGGATAATAGTTGTTCTAAACATCAGAATATTCCTCAATAAAAGTGGATTGAGTGGAAGTCCATTACAAAGATCATATCATTATATTAAGGATAAGTCAATGAAATAACTAAGTGCGAAAAATATAAATACACCCAATATAAGTGGATATTTAGTGTAAAAAAACCAGAGGCCATTCACACATAGTCTTGGAAAAACAAAACCAAGCACATTAATATTTAATAAAATAAATAGAAATTGAGTTAATATTTAACAAAATAAATATAAATTGAGTTAGTATTTCCTTCACCTTGAGTCTGACTCATAACATAAAATCATTATGTTCCTAAATCATAAACATCGGTAAATTTTACTTCATTGAGAAAAAATTTCATGTTTACTATTTCTTTTTATATGACTTATTACCCTGTTATAAAAATCACACAATTATTTAATTTCATATCATACATTTTGTAGATATTCAGAACGGTAGTAAAAAATGAACTGGTTTTGATATAAAATGTCCATGTGTTAAAAATTACATATTCTTCGGAATAGTAATCATGATTTAAATATCATATATTCTAATTATAAATGTATTTAAAATAATCCATAACATTTGGATATGTGAAATTAAATGCACCGTTCATGGAGACAGTTGGTTGTACGTACAACTGAGCACTAATTTCATTTCCTTATCATTTAAAAAGAATAATAATTAAATGATATCAATGTTTATCATTAATTTTTCTATTGACCATATTTTTAATAAAACAATCATTTATACGTTCTAAGTATAGAATGAATGAGTCATATTTCTTTAAGGGGGTGGTAGGCCAGACATTCTCAAAAGAAATTATAATATTTACAAAACATGAAATGCAGAAAAGAATTTATAAATAAAAATAATAGAATAATAGGTATTATATATATATATATAATATCATATGTAAAATAGTTTCCATTATAATTTCCACCTTGAGGGGTCATAGGGGAAATTGAACAATCATCATTTCATGAGGTAGTAGTTCACCGTACATAGAAACAATATGTTTATTACCTATTAAATGGAGGTGTGTGTAATTATAGATAAAAAATAGCATCCAAACATCTTAGTATACATAGGATGATGTTTTTCTTTTGTAAAAATTGAATATCAAGATTTTAGGGATTGTATAATAGAAATGAAACTAAAAATCATGAGGGAAGGTGTTACCTAATAATCTAGTAGCTTCATTTGGTTTACAAAAAAAGGATTCCATTAGAAGATTTATTCTCTATGAGTGTAATCTAAGAAAATTTTAGGGATTCTAGGATGATTTTTGGGTTGGTATTTTCCTAATAAAAGTGTAATTGATGTGTGATTATTATTGTAGTGAATATACATTTTTATAGGAGAGGGATGAACACCCTAAAAACTCTTAAAGTATTAAAATAATATAAATTATTAATTATAATTAAAAAGGAACCAACATGATATATATTGAAGATAATAATATTGTTGGACTAAATGATTTTATAAAATAATTTATAGGCTGCTATTTATTTTATTTTAATCCTTATCATTTCAATTTATGATTAATTATTTTATTTTAATTTTAATTGTGGTAATAAAATTTTAATAATTAATTGGCTATTATTTTTACTTATACGGGGTAAATTTTCCATAATTGGACACTTAATGAACAATTTTAACTTATCAGAATAACTTTGTGATTTTAAAATATTTTTATGATTTTGAAATAGTTTAAAAAATTAATTATATTATAAAACATCTATTAGGTCAATTTTTACATAGTTAATTTTATTGAATTTAAATAAATTCAAAACAGAGTGATAAATTAAAAAAATATTAATACTCATATAACATGTCATATTACCTTATATAATTTTTTATGACATAAATTAGTTCAAATAATATTTCTTTTAAAATTTATAATTACAATAATTTGATTCCTCTATTAATTAAGCAATCACTACATCATCACTGTTTCATAATTAAATTTAATTATTTATGGTCTAAAATTTATAAATAAAACACTATAATTTAGGAAATATTTATATATTTTTAATTATATTTACAATAAAAAATATCACTTATATAAATCCATATTGAAATTTATTTATTAAAAATATTTGTGTTTATAAAATATTTTCTATTACTTTAAATTAAAAAATGTAAATCTCATAATCACACCCAAGTGGCTTTAAAAGGCCAATGCTTTATACCATGGGTTTTTATGGTCTTACATATCTAATTAAATATAATTATGACAATTTTTAAAATTTTTCTATTATTATAATGTTATTTTTCCTCTTCTATAGCTGATTACCTTTTTAACTATGGTAAACAATATTACTTACTAAAGTTAATATTTATCATGTAAAAAAATAAAAGGTAACTATTTAAATAATTTTTAAAATATAATTTGAAATATTTAATCCATTTTTAAAAATTAAAAAAAACCTAATTAGTAGTAATTTATTTAAAATTAAATATCATTTCCAAAACAAGGAAAAATGTTTTTTCAATGTAAAACCCATCATAAGTTGGACAAGTGTTTATATCTAATCTCAATGTCAAACTACCTATAATTAAATAAATTGGATTTAAGGATAGAAAAATCATATTATTATACTTTATAACTAAATAAAATTATGAACAAACTATATAAAAAAATTAGATGAAAAAGTAGTTTTGTATTAAAATGCACTATTTTTCAATATTCATTAAAATTTAGATTTAAACAGAAAAATAAATAATATTCAACTAAGGTAAAATTTTATTTCCTGTTTCTATAGAATAAGTATATATTATCAAATATAAAATATAAAAGTGACAAAAACTATATTTAAAGTGGGTTCTCCATCAATAGGTTGTAAAATTATAATTTTTTTTTGAAAAATAATTCTTTTATTCAAAAGATTGAATTTGATTTTATATCATTTGTAGTTAACATATAATATGAATTTAAATCATTCTAATGAATATATTACATATATATTTAATTAATAAAATCCATCAAGAGTGGTTTTAATATTTTATAAACTCAATTATTGGCAATTTATGTAGTTTTTCAGAAAAGACATTTCCTTTTAATAAAGGGTTTCATTTTCATTTATAAATATTTTTTCCCAAAATAAATAATTATATACATTTCTAAACAATATTTTTATAAATAAATTAGTACATATAATTCCTTAAGTTCTATCATCAATGTTATATAGGTAATATTTAAACAGAAACGTTTAGTTTTTCATTTATGCTCGGTGTAGCATATCTTGTATGCTATTGAACGTAATGTTTCTTTATTAAAAATAACGACGCTAAAATTACATCCTCCCCCTTAAATAAACTCATCCCTGAGATGGAATTATTATTTTAAGGAGCTATAATTAGTGTATATTTCATTCCATTGATATTTTTTATCATCTTACCAGTCATGGGTCATGTACTCTACTTGGTTGTCCTTCTACATCACCCAAACTAGATGAACTGACCTACCACAAAGTGTATTCATTCTTCAAAAAACAATACCAAAGAGATACTCTTCGAATGAATCATATTTATCCAATTAGAAATCATATGGATGAAATACATGAGTCATTTCTAGATAGTATCGGCGATGATGAGATACCTGACAAAAATCATGCAGGGACGGTTATCTATGAGGATGCTCTAACTGGTATACCATTGGATGGGTCCCTTTCACAATATCAAAGTATCCAAAAAAAATTAATAGCTTTTCCTACTTCTAGATATGTTTATGCCTCATCCATGGTGATACTCACAAGATAAATCAATCTCTGACCATGAACTGAAGTGTTCATCGACATTTATAGTCTTAGGGATTCTATCTAGACTTCGTTGTCAAGATGCATTTCCTGATTAGCTAGAACTTCTTTGTTGTCTCCTACACGAGTGGTGGTAAAAGAATTGTTTTTACCGCAACCTCTATCCAGAACCTTGGTGAGTAGTAGGGCCTAACATATATGGCTTCATAGGGATCCATCTTAGTAGTAGCCAAAAATATGTTGTTATAAGAAAACATGACAAGGGGAATTTGTTTCTCCTGGGAACCCCTGATTTCAATGATTCATGCACATATAATGTTCACTAAAACCTAAAACACACACTTCATATGTAAATAGGTATGTGGTTTATAGGTCATACTTATACATACATGCGTACCCAACCTTATGCAACCCCTACCAGAACTGTGACATGAAACGAGTGTCTCTGTTTGAAACGATAGATTGAGGACCTCTAGGAAGATGTACCACATATCTGACATAAAAGCATAATAGATTTTATACTAGTACGGTCTCTATCATAGGTAAAAATGTTTTACCTTCTTTAAATGGTCTATGAAAATCTAATCAATATCACTTCATGGAGGTGATCTTGGTAGACTAACCATGATATCCATCGATACATCATTCCATTTCAACTCGAGATTGTAAAAAGGCTATAAAAGTTTTATTGGATGATGATATTCCACCTTCACCTACATATAGGTGGAACATCGAATGATGGAACTGATAATATTTCATTTCATACAAGGCCACTAATACTATAATCATTTATCTCAAATAATTTTGGTGACATAGTGGTGAACCACCCATGTTGAGGTGTAAAATTCCCACATCATCTCCTCTAAAATGTCCACTTGAACCCATACACACCCATGGAATAATAAGGAATCGTCCCCATCCATTTTTCAATCATAATATATATCATCATCTAGAAATAATTTCATTATGATGAGGTTTTTGAGATTAGATAACTGCCTCATTTGTACTCCTTCCAAATGCCCAAATGCCACACCTATAGCTAAGAATATTGTTTGACCATGGTCCTCTTGAACCTCAATGTGAATCTCTAAGAATAAATTCTAAGGCAATTATCCTATATTGGATTCATGTACTATCTCCATCTGATTCTTCTAGCTCAGAGCATCATCCATATAATTTCTCTTCCCAGGTGTGTAGGTATGCTCCAAATTAGTTGGCTATAGGTAATCCACCCACCTACATTGTATGAGATTCATATCTCACTATGTAAATATGTACATGAGGATTTTAAGTTTAGTGAATACCATATTGTTATCTCCATGTAGATAATGTCTCTAATAGTGTAATGAATGAAAAACAATAGCAAGCACATTGTCATGTGTTAGGTAATTCCTCTCATGAGGCCTTAACTAATGAGACTCGTGTGAAATGACTTTCTCGTCCTGTATTAAAAAAGCACCATGTCATATACATTATGTATCAAAATAAATTGTATAGCTCATGCCTGGATCTGGTAGAATTTTTATTGGTTCTATTGTCGTTATTACCTTCAACTCTGGAAATGGATCTTTAGAATCCACTAACCATGTAAATTTGGCACCCACCTTTGTCACTATTTTGAGTGGCACTACAAGGCATGTTAAATCCTATATAAAATGTCTGTAATATCTAAATAATCCCAATAAACTCTAGATTAAAATATTTTATTGCGATTATACCTATAAAATATAGCCATTACTTTATTTATTTATACTGAGACTCCTAACTCCGAGACAATGTTACCAAAGAAGTGAACTTTGTTGATCGGAATGAATAATCTACTATGCTAAGCATAGTGATAATTCTCTCTCAAGGTATTAAAATCGATCTCATCATGGGATTCATGGCCATGACTGGAGTTTTAATAAACCAATATAAAATTAAAAAAAAACAATCATAAATAAATCAAAATAAATGTGGAAACCCCAATTCATAAGTGTCATAAAAACTGCAGGTGCATTTCTGAGTCAAAATAGCATAACAAAGTGCTCGTAATGAACATAAATACTCCTGAAAGTTGTGTGAGGTGTATCTGAAGTCATGAAACAAAATTGGTGATAGCCAAAACAAAAATCAATATTTTAAAACATTTTCTCTCTGAAGAGTAAATCAAATATGTAATATATTCTTGGAATTGGGGACCAATTTGTTACAATGAGCTCTTTCAAATGACGGTAATCCCCACAAAGATAAAGGATACCGTCTTCCTTTATTGAAAAAATTACTAGTGAACACCATGGATAATTACCAAGGAATATAAATACTTTATCCCCAAGACCTTCAATTACTTCCTGAGTTTCATAATCTCCATAGGTTCCATCCTATAAGGAGGAATGATCAATGGGGCTGATCATAAGACAAGATCAATAGAAAACTATAACATTGGAATCAGAGGTAGACCATTGAATTAATCAAAGAATATGTAACTGAAATGATCCAATAAAAAATGAAATATAGTGGGTAGTAACCCCTGGTATTCTAAGAAAATACTAGCTATCTATGTCAACACATTACCCATACTGTACTGCTCAAGTCGAGATCGTGTAACACTAAAATCCAATTCTCCATTATGCACATGCCTTATTCCCACTAGTGAGGTAAACATAACCCTCCAAATATAGTAGTCAATAATTTATTGGTAGGTAAATAATCATTCAATATTGATTATTAAATCAAATCCCATCATATTGAGAACATAGTTATTTCATATGAAAAGGTAACCATGTTTTTCAAGGGGATAATCCGTACCATGGAGAGATCCCTATGAAAAAACTCCTAATTTTGTATCCAGCATCATAACACCATGATAGTGTTCAATATCGATGACCAAAAATCATTTTATATTCTCATACATGAACTAATGAGCCATGCATATGTCTAATAATGAATACAATAATGTTGAGGTTACAGAAATTTTATCTCATATTGCAGTTGTTTTTAGATTCTACTCCTTCAGTGTAGGATGGAATGCATGTATATTTACTATGATGTGGACTTGAGTCACTTACATACTCCCCTAAGCAATCCCACTCTATTAGAATTGAGAATCATAAATATGACTACCTCTTCCTCATCAACCTCCTCCTACAAACCGCCATGTTATATTCCAGCTTCCAACCCATCAAGATCCTGCTGACCCAAATCATGACCAAGTAGTATGGGCAGATCCCCATTCTCTTAGAACTGGATGAAATAATCTCTAAAATTCTAGAGAAGAATCATCCAACCATAGCCTCTACACTGCACTAGATCCTGTAAAATCTGAGATGTAGTGTGTCATTTATTCAATCATTGATGATAGATAAGAAAAATATATGTGTGTAGACAATGACTATTACTACCTCCTCATGTAGCCCCAATGAAATGCTTGATCTAAAAATATAAACCACTAGAATATGTAGGTGCTGAACCTCCTTGAATTCCAACATCATTTTACTTCATATTCCACTATATGATAATGTTCTTGTAGAATATTTCATAAATAGTCATCAATATAAATAAATTGATATGTGATCAGATAGCATAAACCATCCGATACTCAAATCACTTGCAGATATAACATCATATAGAGATAGAGTAGGAGTGAACCATTAGTTCTTTGTGAATCAAGTATATTATTTCAAAACAAAAATACACCCATACTACAGATTCATTAATTCTCTAACTCTATCATCCCATAGAGTCTGGGGAAATAAGTATTCATATAAGATCATATAAAAATCTATCCAAACCATGTCATTATGCTGACTATCCAATGTTTAGGTGCCCCACCACTGCTTGGTTGAGTAATATAACATGTAGGTCGATAACTTGACCCTCCACACTTGAGTCACATAATTATGATTAGATATATATAATATTTATTCAGTCCCATACATTACAACATGAAGCCCTCCAACCCTTAAAATGGTTGGATGATTTTTTTCCTCAAACTCTCTATTCTATTCATCCATACGCGTGGAAGGTCGAACCATGCCTTCCATCTACTATAGCATGTCCATAAAACCCTCTTAAAATTGGGCATCATTTAACATTTTTCGAATATAAAGATTATCCACATGTGTCTCTAAAATAGGAATCACTAGTGTCTCACAATCTATCACCTCAAGATCATGATTGCTGCCACATTTTAGGTGTGTGACTGGAGGATGTCATAGAGGCATGAAAGTAAAATGCCAAACAAACATATGAGAAAAGATTTAATCTTTCATAAAAAACTACTAATATGAAAGTAGGATATGAGTAAAGAATTTATATCAAAAGATGATACCCCTCTACATACGTCAAAAACCAGTTCTGGGTAATGGAAGATACCATAATAGGCTACAAGATGTAATAGATTACCTCTACCCACTAATAAGGCTAGGTTTGGTTGTAAGTCTCTATATCACGTATATAAATGAAGGATGTCTTGAATTTGGGAATCATAATCATTTTAATTTTGGATTTTTCAAATATTAAATATTATAATCACATAAAATGGTTGAATTATATGGTATTCCACTTTCTGGTACTTAAGGTACCATACTCTTTATCAACCAAAACATGGAATCCACGTGCACCAAAACACATTCCATCTAATGTGACCGATTTTCCTTACCTCATCATTCCCTAATTGGCTAAATAAGTTGCCATTATTAACATATTCAGGAAAACACCACAATGTTATGTTAGGTACTTTAGTTAGCAATTATGTTTTCCAAATACCATCAACATGTGTCATCACAATTAAATATATATATATATATAAGGATCTAATAAAGTGTAATAAGAAATTGATGCCGAAAATATATGTGGCATAGAAAAATTTCAATGCCTATTAATCTTGTTTTTAAATAGTGATGAATGAATTGCATTTCCCTCATTTTATTGTCTGACTACAATGAAATCATAATTTAAATTACATCAATATCAATAACATCAGAAACTATGTTCATCACCCAATGGTGATGTCATATCAAAGTAAATGGAAAAATTATAACAACAATTATAATTCAGGAATCCTATACTTTCCCTTGATCATTGGTTCATGTCACCCAAGAACATCTTATGTCCAATTTCCTTGATTTTACAAAATCTCAAATATATTGACTCTAAATAGTAATGAAATAAAAGAACCACTCCGGGGCCACTTTCTAATGTACTGCCCCATGATCCAATTAAGCCAATTCATGATCCAATGGGTCACATGGACTAAAGCACACCACCCCTCACTCTAATGTATGACAACTATAAGATTGATTGTAAGGATAATGAAATATGAAGACTGTAACCTCATACTATAGTAGTGCAAAAAATAAAACAGAAACTAATAAAGAAAATAAGAATAATTTAATCATACAAAATCGATAAACTATTGTAGAATAACAAAAAAAAATTACAATTTTATAGCAGAAGATATGAAATGAACAACAAAATAAAATAACCAAAACCGATAGTAGTAGTGTTTGACACATGATACATGGATTTATGATAATATGAAAATAATCATCTAGATACAATTATGTTATCCTTTAGTAAAAAAGGGAGAAAAGAAAAAACAACTCTATAAGAATCTTGATCCTAATTCTGATCATGTTCTTCTAATATCCAACATGGTAAGAACATAAAAAAAACTATATCAGTGCCTCTTACATTTTCAATAACTTCTGAAATATAGTCCTCTCGGGTTCCAATGCTAGCATGAGTAGGGTGTGAGATAAAAATTTGCGTAGGCCACCACAAATGGTGTCTACGTGTAATCCGAGTAGTTCTCACAACTAAAATGTTTTCAAGTAAAATATGGAAGGTAAAGCGATGTTGAATAAGTAAATTACAACCCACTCGGGTTCCAAAAGGAAATTTTGTGAGTCTACCTGGTTCATCTTTTAGGTATAATTTTCATCTGATCAAGTCACTATATATTTAAAAAAAGTAATATTTGTATATATAGTTTAATTCTATATTTCATCCACCTATATGAACAATGTGTGTGGAGATTCCTTATAGTCATATAACTGGAGTAATTGTGATGAAATAGATTGGGGTGTAACTCATGCATCCCTATACATTTTGATGAGCCTAAATAATGAATACAATAGGGTACACTTCCTACATATCAATATATTTATAGTGGTCATGTTACAATACTCAGGATGGACAGTGAGACTTCTGGAAAAAAATTTGATCATAGAATGTGGTGCCTTATCCAAACAACTCTATAGTATCACTAGTGTGAGATACCATACTCAACACCCTATCTAAAGATTTATGATATAACCATTCTCAATGAGACCCTTACTATCATACCAAAGCCTCTATAAAGATGAATTTTTATAATAATTGGAATGCAACATTTCCGCTAATCACTTCATTTATATAACCCATTGTTTTTTTGTTTATTATGTTATTTTTCGACCATGGAGTCCTAGGACTTGTTTAGTTTATATATTAATTATATTTTATCTCTTATGATTTTTAATTTCCATGATGTTTTGATAGATTACTTATACTATGAACTGTGTTTTTGTATTTTTTCTAAATTTTATGGTCGTGATTATATTTACGGATGTGTAAAATATAAATTGGTCAAAAATGATATCTATTTTGATATAAATATTGTGGATTTATTTTAGTGATGGATAATATATTACCATAGAATGTTTTATGATTCCTCCAGACACTAGTTTCCCGCATGCGGGGATCACAAATTCCCTTCGGGCTAGAGGAAGATTTGGTTTGGTGAAAGGTTTAGTGGAAGCATGAGCCCATTTATTAAAATTGTTATAAGAGACTAAGTTATTTAATGTAGATTTAGGAACGTTAAAATAACTATTATTATTTTGGGTGTGACTGGGTAGATTATAGAATATAGAGGTCTTCAAAAAATGAGAGGTAAAGTTGAATATGATTTTTGGTCACCAGTCATCATGATGACACATGAGTTAACAATGAACTTTTTTATTTTTTATTGTAATATTTATTTTATTTGATTATTTATAGGGAGGATTTATATGATCATAATGGCTCGAATTCCTTCATTTTTTATTATTTTTTATAATATACCTTTCAAGGGGCGAGGTGGAACTCTTACAAGGCCTGAAGGCTTAGAGACAATTACATGACCCACATGTCTTAGAGGGAATCACCCAGACAAGACAACTTAGAACCACTCCTCCCTAGCATATGTCATGATTTCACCACTCCGCCTTCGTAGGGTTGGTCGGAAAGCTATCCTTTGAGAAGTTTCACATTCCGGGTATCGATGGAAAATCCATACCCTCTCATTCTTCCAAAATTCTTTTAGTTGTACTCTACTTAATTCTTGTACCCAGAATCTTCATTTGAAGCCTTGTTCCATGTAGTCAAATTTGTATATCCGAATTCATGTGGCCGGAAGGCCTTGGGGTTTCCCTATGGGCTTAAGGCATCCCGAAGGCCTTGATAATCTACTGACCTGAAAACCATGGGTGGCCCAAAGGCCTTACATGACCCATGGCCCAAACCGGTGGCCTAAAGGGCCAAATGGATGAATAGTTTTGGCTTCCATAGTACCGAACAATACCTGCTACTATGCCTACTATAGTACCCGCTATAGTACCCATGGAAATACGAATATGGAGGAATTATACATCCCTAATATTTATGTGTTTTATAGGTGACTAATATTATTTTGTGATGAAAACAGAAAAACAACCACTGATGTAATGTTATATCAAAAATAATGAAACCCATGAAAATACCATGTTCATGTTTTTTGAAATGTTTTAGGGGATGATTTATGATTCTACCATGGTTTTTAACCCCATAGTCAATGTCACACATGGTTATACAGTATGTTTTTTCTTGATCATTGGGGTTATGCTATGTAATTATTAGTGACATGATTACAGAAAGATATTTAAAGAGGATATTTAAAATTATGGGAATCATTTTATTTTGGGATGTCTGATATATATTTTTTATATGGTTTTTTGAATCATACTTTGTGTGTCAAAAGTTTATATTATGGAAAATGATTTCGATATGTTTTTAAAATAGAACAGAATGTTTTTAAAAGCATTTTTGTTTTAAAAAAAAGTGTCACCCGTGAAAAATAGGGTTTTTAAAATTCATTATCATGTTTCTCGATATAACATACATGATATATTTTGGATTTTTATAGGGTTTTAAAATGTTATATTGTGTGTATTATTAATTTTTTTAATGTATTTATTTTGGTAAAGTGTGTTTAAATTTAATTATCAAAAATTATAAATTTTTATGAATATAATTGTTTGTGATGTCCGAATTGTGTTATTGTTCTGATATTTTTTCCTTCATTGTTATGTTTGAAATATTCAGTTTGATGTGTGAGAAATGAATTGGTTTAATTCATGTTGTATATTATTTGGAATGTGCCTCTAATGAAGGAAAAGAAAATAGATGAAAGGACTTTCATGAGGGATGACCCTCATGGTTATTCACATTATACATCAGGTTTAATTCCACTAGATGATGGACCTATAAAAAACTAAGATAAATTAACAAGTATTGGATAAGTAATGCCCCAACCCTAGAATCTCAGAGCTGGTTCATTATTTTATAACAATTTCATGATTACAATGAATCAAATCATGAAATATCGACCAGTTAGGTTGTCCTGAAAAGATAGATTACATAGATAATAACTATAATACATGGTTAAATATGAAATAAAAACATGACACATAATAAAAAATTTAACTTCCTTTAAATATTATTCAATATATTACCCTTCATATCCTAGGGAAATGAAACATAATATGGGTGTTCTCCAATTCATAGTAAGGGAAAGTAAAGTGGAAGAAATAAAGAATAAATTAGTATTAATAAACCATGAATGGTAAATAACTAAGAAAATCTTCCATTCAAAAAACTAGATAACTTGATATCAATATATATGGGTAAGAATATAAAAACACATTACATTTTATCAATGAACAGAAAATGAAATCCATCCCTAGATATGTCGACAAAAAATATCCTGGATAAATAATAATATAAGATAAATGAGGTAACATCATAATTAATTGAATACATCATTCTTATGTACATGTAACAATTACCATACTGACAATTCACAAGACATGTTATCATATCCTCTAAGGACCAATCTAACATGGCCGACTATTTTATCTCATTAGACTATTGATACATCGAGGGGATTTCTACAACCGGTCCCCACCCATTTTGTACCTATAAAAATAATTACAAATATGTAATAATGTATCTAATAAATAAACATATACATTTTTAAACATTTTTAATCAATAAAAGATACGTATTTATTACTAATTCCCTAATTAATCAAATAACTATCAATGTGAACACCATATGTAAAATTGTTATACTATTTAGGAAATCATAATATTTTTTAACAAATAATTTATATTTTTAAATTATTACAATAAATTTTTTTCTATATAATTTTAATAATAAAAAACAATGTGATATTTTAAAGTTAATCATTTAAAACGCCCTTGAAATGACTAATCATTAAACATTATAATGGGCCACACAGCACTTTAAAACATTTGAATCATAATATACTTGATGTAATTAAATTAAATTATATGTATAATATCATGAGAATAAATATTTTCATTTTGTAACATTTAAAAGGGACATAAATACACTATATAAAATAAACATGGTGCATTACAACAAGTAAACCTCAATGGATTGTAAATTGAGAGGAAATACCTTAATTTAACCTCATTTTTCATGTCTGGAATTAATACAACTGTATATTGATTTAAATATAAGTTTGTAACTAATAAAAAATCCATAATAATGTTTATAATGTCATATATTATCTTCTTATAATATTTTATTCCCTATTTGTTAACACTCTTTCACAATTTTAACTATTTCAAGTGTTAACTACCTTGTTTTTTCGAGTATATATTCACTTGTAATTTGTTGTTATAATTACATAATTAATTATTTCATAATCTAGAGAATTCAAAACATTACTTAATTATAATATATATTTAGTAATTATTTTTTAATAATTACCATTAATATTTGGATATAAGAACTGAAGTGAAGTGTTCATGGATACGGTTGGTCGTACGTACGAATAAACGCTACCTTCATTTCATTGTTGTATTAAAAGAATGAAAATTTAAAGATAAATATATATATATAATAATAATTATAGTATCATATTTTAGTTATATTTGTTACAATTTTTTTAAAAAATAATCCTTAATACATTCCATGTATAGCATTAATGAATCTCATCACTTTAAGGAGGTGGTAGTCCACACTTCGACAAATGATATTATCACATTTACACTATATGGAATGTATCGAGGTATGTTTTAGAAAATAATTAATGAAGAATAAATAAATTATAAGTAATATATATATATATATATATATTAAAATCATAATTTCCACCACAAGTTGCGGCAAAGGAAGAATGATGAATCCTTATTTAATGAGGTGTTAGTTCATTATTGATATAAAAGTATGTTCGTTACCCTATAGATGGGAGTGTTTGTAAGCATAGTGAAAATAATATCGTTAAAAAATAATAGTATATTTCTTATACTAATTATTTTATAATAATGTAATAATAAGATTTTTGGGGGGTAGATAATGGAAATAAAACTTAAGAAAGTCAGGAATGATATTACCGTGTAATCGTGTAACTCTTATTGGTTTGAACCAACGAGATTCCTTGGATAGATTTATTAATAAGGGTGGGATTATAAGATTAGGGAATCCATTTTTAGTATCTATTTTGGTAGAGATTTTCAAGATAATGTTTCTTGAGTGGTATGAGGAAGTGAGAGGATATGAGTCCTTTTATAGTGGGCGAGAAGTGGTAGTCATGTAAATTTTGCGAAATGGAATTCCAACCACATTTCTCCCATGGAAATTAGATCCAATAACAGAATAAATATGATATAATTGATTATAGGGTATAAATATAACCATTATAGTTCTCTTGGATAGGTTTCTTGGTCATTTGGGCCCTTATGTTTATGGTTTTGTCCATTATTATGCTTAAGTTTACATTAATCATAATAATTAATTTTAATAACTTTCACTAATAATATATGTCAAAAACACAATTTAACTTATTAGAAAATAAAAAAAATTTACAAATATTTAATCATTTTATTCAAATTCCAATAACATTAATTGAAGAATTTAATTTAAAATTAATCATAGATAGGTGATGATAATAGAGGTTTTTAATATAAAAACAACTGAATGTTTGATATGTTTTATACTCAATTTCAATGTGAGATTGATTCCAATGAACTAAATTGAAATAATTAATTAATTTTATTATATAATTATGATTTAAACCTAATATAAAATATAATATACCTTTATAAATAAATTTTATGAAATTAAACATTTAAACTAAAATTCAGTATTTTCACTATTCATTAAAAAATGAAACATCACAGAAAAATAAAACAAATGTACAAATACCTAATTTATATGTATATATTTCAAATATCATATATATAATGAAATATATTATCAAAAAAGTTTCCCAAAATTTTATTTAAATTGGTTATCAATTAAATGGTGGTAAAAATGCCATAATAAAAATATAGTATTTGATATGTAATATTTATATTGTTCTTATCATATTATTAAAAATAAATTCGATAATATAAGAAATATTTGGTTTAATATAACATATATATCTATATATATATATTTTTATTTATATAATACGCTATCTTTATTTAAATATTTAGTGTGAACCATATTTGTGGGCATACAAATAATTTTCTATAAAAATACTCATTTTATATTGAAATGATTCACATATTAATTTCTAATTAATATGTAACCAATGAATTCATTGTGTACTTTTAGGAAAAATATATTTCAATATGTTCTTAATACTACATATAACCACTAATATAATGAATATTTTACGTCTTATTATATTAAACAATAATATTTTAATAATATATAATTTGGAGAATATCTCGGGTGTTTGTGTTAAGCAAACCATAAAAGAAATTTGTTTTTGCGTGCGACATACACTCACTCAGTTTATATATTATTCAAAGATATAAAATATAATAAATTTATTTAAAATAGTAAATATATTATAAATTGTAATGATATTATATTTCATTACACGTTTGGTGATGCATGTGATGCATGCTATGAAAAATAATGCTCTTAAGTTATAATTTCAAGGTGTTACATTCACCCCATCATAAATAAACTACATCATAAGAATTTAAATTTTTTTTAAGAAACAAATGTGTTTATATATTTTAAAATAAACTAAAAATGAAATAACCCACATTGTAAATATGGTAAATAATACATCTTCTTAATAAGATAGGAAATAAATTATGATGGTCGCATAAATAGGTTCCCCAGAAGGATAAAATATGTGGGAATTAGAAACATGTAAACATATAAAAAATATAAAAATAATGTTCTAATGAGGAATTCTAGATAACATGGTTAGGGGAATGTTTACAATCAAAAGGACATAAATTAGTTATGATTGGGTGCTCCATATGTTGCATTAAAAATGAAAGTGCTAGGAAATCATTGTTTTTTCAAAACCCTTTTCCCTATGTTGAGGCATTTATTCACTCCCAAAGAATATAAGTAAATATAGGTTTCTATAAAAATTATATTTTCCATTGATCACTCCATGAACTATTTCTACTTTATCTCCTAGAATAATATTCATCATATGGTGGAGTTGTATATTATCCTCTAAAACCTTGTTCAAATATCAACTTAAACCATTTAATAATGGTAAACTTATCCAAATGGTTATGATATGACACTTTTAGAAGTAACATCACAGAATTTTAAAAATTAATGTATCATTAAGCTCTGCTCAATATGAAGTATCTATTTAACATCACATACCTAATATGTAAACAAAGTCATCCTGTAGTCTCTTGAAATATGATAATGACATTAATTACCATAATAATTTAGTGTGAACATGAATTCTTCATTATTCCTTTTGTAAAACACGTTTTATTAGTTTTACTCCATAAATTGAAATTTTTATAAAGTCTATAAATGATATCATAACCCACTTTTCAATTGATCATTACTAGGTTCTAATGTATTCAAATCTTATTTGAGTTAAGTTATCCAAACCAATCCTTTCATTATCTAAACAATACTGTCTCAAAATTATGAACATAATAATTCATCTATATCCATCAACGATGTAATTTATGAAAAAGTTAAACATGTTACAAAATTACATTTACTTTCATCATTAATAATATGATTTCAATTATTTAAATACATCATATTATAGTATAATCTGTAAATACTTCATAACTCGTATAACTAAAACATCATTGATAAAATACTGAAATAACAGAAATAATAAAACCAGATACTAGCCCATTAATCATTACACATTGTTTTTATCAATAATATAAGATTTAATTTTATCACTTAGGTTCATAAAATGTATACTCTCTTGGAATTTTTCACATCAGTATACATAGTGACCCATATCCTTGCAGCTGAAAAACTGAATTGTAAATTTTTTTTCTTTCCATTATATTATTTTTTCCTTCTGACCCATTTTTCTGCACTTATAAAAAGACATCATTACTTCAAGATTTTCCTAGAGTAATTATTTCAGTTTTTCTCACAAAATGTAAATTTCCGAAACATGTTATTTTTATTTAATGAATTCCTTTTTTCATCGTTCTCAGAAAACCTCTTCTTCTATTTGATCACTTTTAATATGCTGGATCTGGAGAATTCCTTCTCCATTTTGATTAAACATGAAACTGTCACTTCATATGATGAAAAATATTGGGAGACCATATCCCATTGGGTATTTGGATTAAGACCCTAAATATGTGTTCAATATTTCACTTCATGTTACATGTGTAATATCTAGCATTCTTAGATAACATTGTAAAGGTGGATTCATATTATGCAACACTATCATTATACTTTTGATTTAGGATAAGAAACTTTCTCTTCATATAAATATTTTGATCATGAAGGAATTACTTATCTAAATATATCTCATTAAAATTTATCCATTCCAAGAGTTCTATTTCGTATTCCTCTTTAGAATTCCCGATCAAGGTCCACCATTGATCAGCATCACGTTGAAGAAAATACACTACAAGTGTATCCTTTTCCATTTCCTCAAATCCTAATGTCGGGAATATATTCTCCAAATACTTTATTCATTGATCATCTACAACTAAATTAGTAGTCCCACTAAACCATGGGGGAATATTCCATATAATGTGATCCATCATTCGATATTCTCTCCATGAAAAAGATTTCTCCAATCGAGCTATGTTATTTTTCATTAAATAATTATGTTTCCATAATATTTTCCATATTTTCTCTATTCTAAAAATAGATATATTGGATCCCTCAATATGTAAATCTCTACAATTTCCATGAGTATTAATACTATTCAAAAAAATATGCACCATTTCCAAAAAATAGAATATATTGGATTAGATCATAACATTATGTAATATATTTTGTGAACCCTAAACTAGTGAAACTCTAATCATAAATTCAATTTTTTTCTATAACTAATCTCATAATAATAAACATGGTTTCTTTTGAGATATTATTATATTCGAATCCATTATAATGGTTTGTAAAGAAAATGATAATTATCCTAAGATTATCCCCTAGGAGTTCCAAACAAAATTTGCATTAAGGCATGTTTTCATGTACCTGATTAAACTTAGTTTGTCCCAAAACACCTTGTAGAAGTTTTTACTCATAGGTACATATGTTCAAGAACCAATTCAACTTATAGAATCCAAATAGGGATTTATTTCTTGGAATACCCACATATTAACTACCTTAAAAATATTCTACGATTTTCTTGTATAATTATTCTAAATGTCAATCATAGGTTAAATTTACCTAATAAATATTTTCTAAATCAAGATCCAATGGTTACTGATAAACATCCATTTGATACTTATTGTAACTCCCTGACCCCAAAATACCATATCCAATGCATTACGTTATTACATTTTTATGATGATAAGGAATCAAAACCAAAAAGAATTATCTGTTTCGAAGTCTTGGATATCCAAATTAAATATATGATACCCATAAATCATTTGTAATTAAGAAATACATACATGATAAATAATAAAAATAAATAAACTGTATACTTTAATGATTAATAAAATGAATCTTATTCATAACATAGAAAAAAACGTAATAAGGGTGAGATAAAATTCTCATTAAGGGAATGTAAAGTTGAAGAAATAATGAATCATTTATAATAATCAACATATAAAGGTAAATAACTGATAAAACATAAAATTAAAATTACTAGACAAGGTAATATCAATATAAAAATTTACGAAACTAAAAACATACTCTATTTAACCAATTAACTAAAAATTAAGTGCATCCATAAATATATTGATGAAAAATATTATAGATAAATAAAAACTAAATAATAATGAGGGAAATTATTTTTTATTGTACTCCATGTTTCCAAGGTAAAAGGAACCATTATTTTAAAGACCTTCACAAGATATTTTAGCATACTAGGTAAAATACAGTCTATAGTGTCCAACATTTTCTTCGCATGAGACTACTGATGAATCGAGGGGCAATTTATAATTGGTCCAAACACATGTTGTAATTGTCTAATATAAACCTAATATCTTATAATATACTTAATTAATAATAAATATGCATTACAAAATATCTGAATTGAGTAAATGATAGATATTTAACAATAATTTCCCAGTTAATCAAATAATTGTCAAAGTAAATATAGTATTAAAAAATTGTACATGGTTTAGGAAATAATAATAAAAAAAACTAATAATGTGGATAATAAAATTATGACAATAACTTTATTGGTTTAATATAATGTAAAAAATCACATATAATGTGATATCACAAATATAATAATTAAAAATTCTCTCGTGGTAAATAATATTAAATCATTTAAAGTGTCCCATGAAACATTATAACATTCGAATCATATTATTGACTAATAATAGAATCAAATGAAAAAGTTACATCAATATAATAAGTATATTCATGATATAACTCTTCATTTGGATTTTTATATACCATATCAAAGAAACTAGGTGCATAACAATAATTAAATCTCAATGGATTGCAAATTGAAATATAATCCATTACAATAACCTTATATTTCGTTCTGTGAACATTACCCTCCCATAATGTTGTTTATGAAATGATAATAAATTATAAAATAAGCATAATAATTTTTATTGTATCATATATCAACTTCATATAATATTTTATTACTTATTTGTTAAAACTCTTTTATTATTTTATCTATTTTTCCTTTAATTGCCTAGTTTTCTGAAGTATATTTTGACCTGTAATTTGTTGTTAATTTTACATATATAATTATTTAAAAATCTAAATAATTTAAACAATGATTTAATTATCATATATATCCAGTAAATATGTATTTAAAATTTTCCATAATATTTGGAGATAAGAAATGAAGTGCATTTTTCATGGAGACGGTATGTCCTATGTACAGATGAATGCTAAATTCATTTCGTTATCATATTTAAAGACTGAAAAGTAAATGATAAATATGTATATTATAATTATAGTATAAAATTTATTGTATATATGTTACATATGTTTATTAAAATCATTCTCAATACATTCAACGTATAGCATGAATGAATAACATCACTTTAAGGAGGTAGTAGTCCACACTTTCACAAACGATGTTATTATATTTACAAGATATAAGATGCATATAAGTAAGTTTTATAAATGAATTGAAGAATAATAAAGACATTTTAATATCAAATATATTATATATAAATATATTTTACATCATAATTCAAACCTTGAGAAGCGATAAAGTAAGAAAAAATAATGATCATTTCGTGAGACTGTTGTTCGTCATTCATATAAACAATATATTCATTTCCCAATAGATGGATGTGTATATATGTATAGGTAGATACCTTATCTGAAAAACATACTAGTATATTTATTATCATATTTATGTTATATAATCATGTAATAAGAATATTTTAAGGTGTGAATAATTGAAATAAAACTGGAGATCTTAAGGAAAGATGTGACCTTTTAATTGGGTAAATCCTTTTTGTTTAAACCAAAGGGATTCCTTGGATGGATTTCATCCTAATTTTATAATTATATAATGAGTCTATGGATTTTTAAGAGGTATTTTTAGATATTTTACAAGGAATAGTGGCTTGATATGTGTGAGGAAGTGGGAGGAGTGGAGTTATTTTTATAGTGTAGGAGGAGTGGTAGTCTTATATAATTTGGTAAAGGGAATGGCACCCATGTTTTTTCTCTTGGAGATTCGATCCAATAATTTTAAATATTCACAATAAGATATTTTATGGTCTAAATATGCCAATTAAAGTACCCTTTGATAGGTTTCTCTGTTATTTGGGTGCTTAATATTAAGGATTAGTTACTTATTAAGCTTAATTTTTCCTTAGTCATTGAAATTAATTTTAATTAAATTAACTGATATTTTTTAGCAAAAACAAATTTTACCTTATTATATATTATAAATTATTATGATTCCAAAAATTTAATCTATTTTTTAAAATTCGAATCACAGAAGTGGAAAATTTTAATTTATATTTAATATGATAGACATTACAAAAATGCATGTTTTTAATGTAAAAACATTTGAATGCTTGATACGTTTTTATAACTAATATCAATGTGAAATTTATTACAATGACCTATATTGGACTCATGGATAAAAAAATTTGATCAAAATAAATTTTAAAACCAAATTATTATTTAATTCATCCTTAAAAATAAATAAGATGAAAAAGTAATTTTGATCTAAATTTCAGTACCTGTAACTATTCATTAAAAAATAAAACATCACAGAAAAATAAAAAAATATAGCCTAACATTATTTTTATGTTTATATTTAATGAATAATGTTTATGTTTTAAATATATAATCTATATATATATTTCATTAATATAATTCACAAATAACAATTAATTTAATTATTTGTTTACAAATTGTCTATGAGCATAAAAATAGTTATCTTTAAAAATATTCCCCTAATATTGAATTGGTTATTATATTCACATATAATTAATTTTTAACCAAATTATTAACATTGTATGTTTATATACCATATATTTTTCTATTTTTTAATACTATTTATAAAAACTAATTTAATTACTACATTATGTATTATTATGTTAAATAATAATATTTTAATAATACATTATTGTTTGGTATATCTTGTCATTCAATGTTACACAAGCCATCAACGAATCATGTTGTTTCTTGAGACATACACTAACTCAGTTTCATGCGTAATTAATTCTATAAAATATATTGAATTTACTAAAAATAGTAAATATATTATATCTTTTTGGATTTTATATTTCATTACGAGGTTGGTGATGCATTTGATACATGATATAAAATACAATTTTCTTACTTTAGAATCTATGGGTGTTATAGGATCTTCATTTTTTTGAAACCTACATAAGAATTATAAAATTAGTTCCTTCCTTCACACAAGGTTTGAGGTTTGGCCTTCTACTAACACATCTCGATCATATAAAGATATATTCATAAGAGGGTCTCTGGATTTTTGTCTCATGTGTAAAATGGTTTGGTGTTATCAATTTTCTTATTGATACATTATTGTATTCTTATTTGATTAGTTATTCTACGGTTATTCTTATATGGTACTTTAATTTGATGATTACATGATATTTTATATAGGATAAGTGTTTTGGTCAGGGTGATTTTTCCAAATTATGTTCATTTTAATTTTAACAACCAACTATTTTATAATATTTTTCTCTTTAAATAAATTTTATTTCACTAATAGTTTTCTTTACGTGCAATAACCATTTTATATGATACATATTAATCTATAGGAATGTTATATTGGATGTTATAGTTATGGAATATACATTGGATTTTAGGGTTTGAATAGCACTATAAAATATATAAAAACAATCAATTACATCTTTATAAAATTAATTCTTTTGTTATCAATTGGTTAGAATATAAAAAAAGTATTTGATGGTAAAACTTTTTTTTCCGTAAAACCTAATTTTTATGATCACAATGTGTTTTTATCTTAAAATTTTAAATTAATATCTATTAATGAACTATATTAATATTTTTAACTGTATAATATATTCAATTAAATTTTTTAGTACACATATATAAATTTTTACATTCTATAAAATGGATAAAAACTCTATTTTATGCTTAAAAATGCATTTCAATAAAAACAGTTTCATTACATTTAAGAAACATATTTTAAAAATTTACTTTTTGGACTTATAGATTTATAAATTTTAAAATGGATTAAATATTTTTAATTAAAATATTTAACATAATTTATTGTGTCAACTATATTTTTCCAATAATGAATAGTAATACAGTAAAAATTTGTCACCATGGTTAGAGTTCATATGAGTTTACTAGGGGTTAAACTAAGTGTTTAGGTTGTAATTAAACATATGATTGTATAATTCCTATTGTTTGAAGATATTTTGAATATATAATATACTAAATTATACTTAAAATCCATTTTTTGAAACATTCATATGAATGAGACATTATAATATTTAAATAATTAAATTAATTCCATGTGTGTACCTCTCCTCGCATATAAAAGAGAACCTCTTCAACTCCCTTGTTCACAATATTTTTTTCTTCTATAATATCCATTACCTACCTAAAAACATTAATATTTTTGTATATTCATTCTTGATGTAATTTGCATTTCTTAATAACTTTTTATGAAGTCTTAAGGTGTATTCCAATGGAGGGATCTCAAAGAAGAGGTAATCACCATATCTGAATCTTTCAATTTTAATTAGTTTTTATACATACACAAAATCAGTGGTATACATCCAAAAATAATCAATAAAACAACATAAATATACTGGAAAATTATTATAATAATGGGAAATCCATTTTCCAGATACATTCAATCAAATGTAAATGAAATTATCGCTTATGCGTACATGTGAACTAATACCTCTATGTAGTTATATTAATAATTTTCCATAACCATATTTCATGATTCATTATATTTATATATTTAATGTTTTTAAAATATATTTAGGAAATAACTATGAATATATATTTATACTATCTTATTTAACATATTACCTTCCTATTTTTGGGAAAACGTTAAAATCAAACATGCATACGTGTGGACTACACCTCCTTGCGAGGATGTGATTCATTTTTTGTTTATTATTTACATGGATGAAAATGGGGAAATATTTATGGAATATATACGATATTTGTGGTATTATAATGATTCTAAGAATGTTATTTATTATTTACCTTTCTTTCATTCTATCCAATGTAGAGTAGAAACATCACTCCAACATACTTACGGATGATAGTCCCTATAAAGTGATGTAAATCATTTTTTCAACACCAATTATTATGAATGATTATAAAGGTATATTAAATTAATAAATGGTATATTAATTAATTTATTTTATTTTTTTGGATAATTAAACAATGAGAAACGTGTAAGTACCAGAACCATTAAATTTGAACAGGTGTTGAAAAAACCTATTTTTCTCCCGAATGACTATTTTATGTAAAATTATTAATTAAGTGATAATTTAGACTTAATATGTATTTATATGGAGTAATATATAAATATATATAAATGCATAATTTTTTGGAAAATATTTATAATTAATGGATTTTTATTATATTGTAGATTTTAATGTATTCAAAATAGGATGTGACATGAAGTATGGAATTTATGTTAAAATATCATATCATTTCAATATGGTCTATGATAAATTTTAATTGAATGTACATATATATATTTTACACATTAAAACCCATATATTTTCTTCTTATATGTTTATTCTTTACGTTTTCATGTATTATTAACTTTCTACCCTCTTTGCTAATGGAAATAACAATGACTGATTTTTTAGAAAAAACTTATCTTATTTACCATTTAGTTGATAAACTTTTTTTCCATGTCCATTTCCTGTATAACTTCATAAAGAATGTTAGTTTCTTTGTTTTAATTATTTTTAATCAATTATAAAAAATATTTATATTCTTTTATATTTTTTAAAATAGAATATTTTACATTTTTTTGGGAAATGCGAATCTATGAATATTTAAAAAATGATAGAAAGGAATATATTTTTTGAAATTTATTGCATTGAAAAACAATCCTACCATCATGAATTATATTATATTCTAAGAAACTATTAAAATATTCCATGTATTTTTAAATAAAATCAGTTACTAAAAAATATTGGAATATTTTAGTTTATAAATCATATTAAAGAAAGGTGTATTTTTCAATTTTTTCAATAAAATATTCTAATGGTCTCTTTAAGGTATTCTCCATATCAATAAAAATCAATTAATGATTATTATACTTAACTAGTGATATGATATTATAATACCATTAACATTAATTTTTTAAATTAATTTTGATAAATATTCATGTATGTTTCAAAGAAACTCATTTCATTTCCATTGGTGAATTATGAAATGATGGAATCAATATGAAACCTGTTTAATTTGGAGGATTTTTTTGGGATTAAATTATGGGACCTATTTACTTTTTTGAGTAAAATTATAATGAATTGGTGAATGTTTTATGATCTTGTGGAACAACTCTATGTAATTTTTGTTATGTGATATGTGGTTATATTAATTACCTCAAATGTATTTTGTGATGTGATATATATATCTAAGAAGTAAATAATTATTAATATAGACGTGAATTGAAATATCTATGTTCGTATTTTTATATTTGAGTATAATTTATTATGGTTATTATCACAATATTATGCATTGATATGATTTTGAATATCTATGTTCAGATTTTTCATTGTTGGTATTACTGATTATAGATATGCTTGTAATATGATGTGTGGATATTTTTACTAATAACTTTGTTCACAAGATTATGAGTTCATATGTTTATGATGGCATGTGAATATGTCATGAATCATTAATGATTATTATTACATTAAAACCCTTAGTAATAATTCTTCTAGATATGACTTGATTTAAGAGATTATAATCAAATATTTTTGGTTTTTTGATTATTATTCATTGAGAATTAAACCATGATTATGTTATCATACCCTTATGATCATAATATAAGAAATTAATATTTATATCTCACATGTTTAACATTATTGAGAATCCAAGCTTACCATTTCTTATTTTTTTGTTCGCCGTGTTTTGTTGGATTGTTATAAGTAGGATATGTCTATAAAGGGACTAATATGAAGAACATTGTTGGATATGTTTAATGTATTTTAAGAAATATGTTGACAATGTTTTTAGTCTCAAAAGACACTAAACCATTATAGTCCATTGCCTTTAATACTTTTGTTATATATTGAATATTCATCTAAAATGATGATATATTTATTTATGTCTTTTTCAGGGCACCATTGTTAGTATTTTATGAAAATTTAGTATGTTTTAGAGATTGTGATCCAAAACATTTAGCGATAACACTATGGATTATCTAAAATATAGGATAACATCAAATGTAATGGTAAATAAAGAATTTGGATTCCTAGAAAATGCATCCCTATATATATTTCAAAGTGTATCGGTAATTGGCATAAATGTACCAAGGGTTAAATAATATAAAAGTGTTGTTTTGTGTATTAACTCGATAATCAGTAGTGTATCATGATTATAAAAAATACTATACACATGGATAGACACTCCCACTGAATATTCTTATGTTAATTCACATTTTTCATTATGATCAATTATTAATAATCTTAAGATATAACCAATAAATACCAAAGATATTCTGTATTGATATGAGAAAAATTTAAATTTTCATGGGTTGAAAGATGGTGTCATAATTATGACAACATAAGATTTATTTTCTTTATCATATAATTTCATACGTTGATTATTGACGTTTGATGATAAAATTATTATTATTATTATTCAGTTGATGAAACTATGTGGTATCTTTTTAATATAGAATGTGGAAAAAATGAATTTTATATATTAATGAGAAACCAAATGAAATAATATATACAATTTAAAACCTTTTGATTATTCACAACACTCTATCTCAAAATATTATTAACAAAATCTACATGGGCGAGTTTCTTAACACATATAATAAGAGAAAAATAAATATTCTAGAAGAAAAAATAAAATAAATAAGATTCATCTTCTTAAATGTCTATATATTTGGAAGAATAACGCAAGTAAATATATCAATGGAATAAGAAGTTGTATTATTTTTAGAAAATAATATGATAAAAAACTAATTGTTGTGGAGAAACAATGTTTTCAATAGAGGGAAATTATGTTTATCCCAAAGAAACAATAATAGATAAATGTCTATGTGTTGGGACCTTGGGAAATATCTTATATCATTCCATAATATAAAATCTATCTCATAGACTATGGAAGGTGAAATATTATGTGAATTGTTGATATGGATTATGATGATTAAGGAACATATATCATCCCCTCCAAAGAGGGGGATATCATACTGATTTTCATAAGAATTTTCTCAATGAAAATATTTTTGTTCATAAATTAGTGGAATTTCTTATTATATTGATAATTTATTTACACTCCCTATATAAATTTCATATACTTTTCCAAAATATGTAAATAAAATTACATATTTTTAATTAACCATTTATTCATAAATCATTTTGTATATGAATATTAAATTACAATGAAAATTAATTCCATTTTATTGTTCTTACTACATATTCATGAAGGATATTTATCTCAAATGTTTGGGGTGAAACTAAACACTAAAGGTATGCATATTATCCAGGATTATACTTATGTATTTTTTAAAAAAATCTTATATTATAATAAATACTGATTTTGTGTTCTCAATATATGTCAACAAAGTTTATATACATATTTCCCTGAATCCTTATTGAATAGAAAGAATCGATTTATATGAATTGAAGAGGTAACTCTCTGAGAATCAAGAAAATTGATTAATATTCCCTTGTGCATCACTATGTGGTGAACCTATTGTTTATTCTCTTAGAAGAATGATGGGTAAATGTGTCTTTTAATTGATAATTAATAAAATAACAAGATCACTATCATGAACATGTTTCGTTTACCCCATATTTACAATGTTTTTGAAAAAATATACATTGATATATAATTTTCTATGATTGAACATTATTTTAGATATCATATATTAAGGGTCAAGAAAGATGATATAACAAAAACAACCTTCCATGAAATATATATTAATAATTAATTTATAGTAATTGGACATAGACATACCAATTCCCCAGAAATCATTCTGGATCTAATTAATATAGTCTCTCTAGATTACATTTATGAACTTGTGGTATTCAATGTATATTATATTATTATATATTAAATGAAAAAGGAGGAGAAGAATGATAATTTTATTACTTTATTAAAGGTGTTGAGTACGAAGATGTTGTTTCAAAAACTGATTATGCATGAATTTTTTCTATAAAAAAGCTCCATTCCGGGGGCATAAAATTTTAAGACACGGTATATAAATATATCCATCAAAGGTTTATGGTATTGAGAAATATCCTTAACCAACCATGGTTATCGATATTTCATAGTTTAATGTGGTTGGATGGATACTAGTGAATCAATTTAAGAGTTTTACACGGATATCTATTCTGATAACCATGTTTACATTGATGTGATCTATGTTTGTTTGGACCAAAAAATTCAAAGAAAATATTTTATAACTAAAGATAATGTTTGTTAGAGTACAAGTGTTCACCCAACATGATACCAGAGAAAATTTTTTTATATATGTTGATGAATCAAGGAAGGGATTGGATTGAATCATCGTGTGGAATTTCATGTTGATTAATGATTCCACATGAAAATTTAATGTTCATGAGATAAATTACATTAATCATGACATGGAGTTGGAAATAGTAATTTTTTTATTGAAAATCTAGAATAATTATCATTATTGTGAAATTTGTTATATATGAACTGATCATAAAATCATAAATAATAAATTAAAATATAATATGATGAATTTTAACCAATGGAGAAAATTTAAATTTGTTAATGATTATAACTATAAAATATAAAATAAACCTAGGAATGTGAACAAGGAGACCTATGGTCTGAGTCTGAAGTTCTATGCTTATTTTTCAATGATTTGGATTGAAAGAGATACAACATTATTGGATTTTGAGGATGTGGAAATTTAAATCATGATTAATTAGAACATATCAAATATTTATCTGATGAATGTTCCACCAACATCCCGTGTGATGATTAAAATAGTGCAGGTGGAGGATGTGGAAATACCGAAGAAGGATAGAAATGCTATTTTGTCTAACCATGATTATAGTGTAATGTTAAGGTTCAAAAAGCATGTATGTCTCCCATTAATAATATATTTTAGGAAGGATATAATGGATGACCCTCATTTTTCATCATTCCCTATTAATATTAAAATTATAAGGATATTTTAAGATATGAATTGGTGTTTTTTGTGGGATAACAAGAAAATGGACATTTCAGAGAATTTATATTGATTTCTAGTGTGTCAGTATGACATGGTTGTGGGATATAATTCTATGGAGATGTTACAAACATTACCCTTAAGAGAATAGAAATGGGAAAAAATCACTTTAGATTTATTTCATCAAACTCCCTAAAAAATATAAAATCCATAATGTTATATGAGATATATTCGATTAACATATGATTTTATAACATTTAATTACAATCATATATGATTTCTTTCTTGATCAACGTGATAATATACAAATTTTTTTAAGTTGACAGGTTTCATGGATAACTACATTATGTTGTATCAGATTGGTTTTTAAGGATAATAATATGTTTTCAAGAAGAGATATTTAATAATTGAATATAATGTGGTACAATAACACACAAAATCATACTAAAAATAAGTCTAATTTAATATAACTATTAAAAAACTATTTTATATACTCATAAAATGTTCTATAAGTTTCAAATGTGGTTGGGATCAAAAAAAATTATGGTATTTTTTTCTGCAATTCCTTTCACTCATGCATTTAGATAGTTCCTTATATGTCCCTATATGGAAGGAAGTTTAAAACTACAATGTTCTAGATGAATTTGGATATTGAATGAAATTGTGACAAATTATTGATGTGTAAATATAAAATAAGTTTATATCCATTCACAAACACATCAGGGAATCTCATATCTGACAGAAAAGATACATTTAAAAAGGTTATGATATCTAGAGTTTGAAGTTAGTGATAATGTATTCCTAGGAATATCTCCTGGGATGAATTTTATATGATTTGGATAGAAGGTAATTATAATTCCTAGATATATCATCCCCTTTGAAATTAAATACACTTTCAGGATAGTATATTATCAGTTGGAACATTCATTAAATCTCACTCAAGTTATAAATATATTCAATTTATCTCTCATAAGGAAGAATATAAATTATCCTTCACATATAATGAAATCAAAGGTTGTACCACTAGAGCATGACCACATTAATGGGGAATGACTAGTGGAGGTTTAGGATAAAAGTGAAAATTTTTTACAATACCAAACCACTCACCTACTCAATGTTTAATGAAAAAACCCTAAACATGATGAATCTACATGTTAACTCAAGGATTATATGAGACAAAAGTATCATATTTTTATTTAATCCGAGCGATAAAATTTCAAAGAAATATTTCTGATATTATGGGTAAAATATAACACATTGATATTTTATGATATATTTCTCATTATAAAAAATTTATTACATTTCTTTCTTTCTTTTCATGAAGCACTATGTTTAAATGAACCAAAACATTCTATTGAGGTATTATTATTTAATGTATGACTTATCTACTATAAATTGTAATGGAGGGTATGAATAAGGCTCTACAAATTATGATTATTTATTTATTATATATTTATAAAATTAATTCATTAGTTAGTAATTGATTCGAAATAAAAATAATATCATTTATATTCAAAAATATTGTATTTATAAAATCATTTTTATGCTAATAATGTGTTTTTAACTTAATCAACAAAATTAATATCTCTTTATGAATGATATCAATAACAATTTTAGAAAATATATTAAATAAAATATTTTAATAATGATCTAAAAGATTTTATAAAGGAAAATTAGAAAGGTATACTCATATTTAACCTTTAAATCTAATATTTCTAGAAATGTTTATTCTATGTTTTATGAACTCATTTTTATGTTAATTATAGCCAATTATAGAAATTAAATCTTGTAAAATTAATTTCATATATTTAATAATAATATTTAATATAATTTAATTGGATCAAAATTATTATTTCTTCATAATAAATTATAAACCAATAAATATTTATTACCATGGTTTGCATTTAAACTAGTATATTGGGGGTTAAACTAAGAGTTAAGGGTACTATAATGTCCTATTTTTTAATAGGGTTGGAATATATAAAAGAACTTTACATTTGAACAACTATACAGTTAAAATATTAAAATAATGATAAAAATGGGAATCTCATGGTTGGTTTGTGTCTAAATATTTTTTTAGATGTGTAGTGATGTTGGTTTATAGCTTGGAGGTTTGGGTTCATCCTCAAGGTTTGGAGCCTAGATGTTGTGTTTTGAAAAAATTCACAATATAGTGTATGATTGGAAAACAATTAGTCTCAACCATGAATCCCAGACATGTATCCGAAATTTTATTAATAGAATATTTTTTTAAACTATTTGAGGATCGTAGGAAACCCTGAAATTGGTAAAATGGTGTTATGATAGACCGCATGGTTGGAATAATGTTTTCTTGACCATGGACTGGAACCTTTTGAAAAGGTCTTCCTAAGGGTAGTGGTTTGTTTTGAGTTGTATATGAGTTTTCAAACCAATCACCTAGCTTGGATGGTTAGTACAACCCAGTTAGTATAACAAAAAATTTAGGTGCATGGTTTGGAAAGCCGTGAACCTATTTAATGGGGGTGAAATTACCCTTCTATCCTTGTTTTATGTACTCCACATTCACAACATTCTCCTATGGTTTATCCCATTTGGATCTACTCCTAGAAATGGAGAGTTATCCCTCTTACAGTGTCTGAATCAAATGTTATTAGTAATGTTTTATCACCCAAGGTAATATTATGACTCCTCTCCCTTGTATTTTTAGTTTATTGTACTATATTGAATGAAATTTCCATGTGATTACATATGAACTATTTTTTTGGAATTATATATATATATATAATATTATTTATATCATTCTATCTTGAATTAGCACCTAATATTGGATGAATGAAGAGAAATAATTGTGGGGTTGGTGGCCTATGGGTTTTCCATTAATGAAAAATCGGTATATATATTACACTATTTGGTTTTGAACTAGATTTATCTTTAACTTATTTTTAATTTGATATTAAATATGTAGAACCTAATGCTTTAAATTAAATTTCCATAGTATATTTAAATTCCACCATTGGAGGATGTACACCATCACTTTAAAAACCTCGTATTAGGGATGCTTCTCATATTTATTAACGTTCATGGTTAGGATTGGTACTTAAAACAACATTTTCTGGTGTGTTATCATTCTTATTGAAGAGTGATATTATAATTGGAATTTAATGAATTATATGTGGTGAGGGTGACTCTCATAGATTATGTGCATCATATATTTAATGTTATAATATCCATTAAAGATAAAATAGAAAATCTGGATAGAATGTAATGTTTAAATGAAAGTATTTTTCTATTTCTTATATCTAACTAATAGAATAGAATTATTTCTATATCCCTCGTGATAAACAGAGGCGAGATTCTTTATTTTCAAAGGCACCCATTAAAATGTACGGTTGAATTGAGATATGGAATGTTTAATGAAATGATTTTATTTACTATTTTTTATTTTTTATAAAACATTTTTATCAAAATTAAATTACTTGGTACATAAATGTAATTGATAATATGAGTTATATCATGTCTTGAATGAACCATGGTTTCCCATGTAGGAATTCCTTGGATGGGATTATAGGTTAAATGAACTATTTTACACAAAGAGTGAACCTTATTTTATCAATTATAAATTACATGAATGGGATAATTAGTTAAATAAATTATCTTATTCCATGGGTGATAAATGGATACCCTATAAGGTATTCCAAGGATATACTCAAAGGGAAGTAAAAATATATTACTACAATAGATATTATTTGGTTCTATCAATGGAATTATAAGGACTCAATCAGAGGTAAGTAGATGATACCATTACTAGAGTTATTATTAGGTTATTATGTGGAATTTCATGTATGGTCTTGTTAGGTGGTATTTCTATATTAAAGCTTGAGTGATACCAATTTTTCCCTTACAAAATTCCTTGGGTGGGATCAAGTTTCCATTTAATAAATTGATTAACTAGGTTATGATAATATTTTTATACGTCAAATAACATACTTGGAATAAAATATCGATTTACCTACAGAATATAACTTATTAATCCTTAAGATCATTTGGAATGATGTCCCTCATATAGATCCTAAGTCTTTTATGTTTATACATGAACCCCTAAGATACACCTCAGACCATAGAAAACACTTTGTATCTACACATTTTTAAATAAATTTCATCATATATACATTTCATATACATACAAGAACACACACACACACACCTATATATATATATATATATGTGTGTGTGTGTGTGTGTGTGTGTATACCAATATACATGGTGACACATAATGAGAGGTATTATGTCACGAACCAACTCGGGTCAACCATGAACTGGTCACCCGAGCTGGTTCGCGACATGGCCCGAGAGGCGTTCCCGATCCTCCCGGGCTGGCGACAAGCGCCAGGGCATCAACAGAGGCGGTGGGAACAATTGCGCCCAATATAAATAAATAAGATTGCAATATAATACAGAGCAGTGCAGAAGAGATAAACCAAACAAAGTGACTAAATAGGAATAAAAGAGAAATAAAACTGACCAAACACGACGTCCGAACAAACTCCGTGCGACCTCGCGGGTCTCTCTCTGACTCAACGATCAAGAATCTCCCTAGGCGAGCGCACTCATGCTATAGCCTGCACAAACACTAAAAACAGAAAAGAAGTATAGGCGTGAGTATTAAAAATTAGTGGGCTAGCCCGATATCTATTCCCAATGCACTACTTTTAAAATAAAAGAAAAATCATTTCAAGTTTGAACTACAACTTATAAAAGTACGTTTTTCTAAGTATTTTACTTAAAAACAAAGTACAAACCATTTCCCTTTACCATTTCTAAATTTAGGTCATTTCATAGTGTCAATGGCATTTTAGGAAAATGGAATGTGATGTCTATATTTTCAAATTTGTACAAAGAGGGTTAAAAAAATTCATTTGAAAAACATTTTTAGAATCCTAATCAAAAGCAATTTTCCACATTCCAAGGAAAAGAATACACCAGAATGCACAAAGTAAAACACATAGCAAGGGGAATATAGGTATACATGTGAGCATCATAATCACTACTACAAGCAATAAAAGCTGAATTGACATGGGTGAACCTAGGAGATCGAGAATAAACCAGAAGACACCAATACATGAGAAATCATCCTTATCAACATGTCACGATGAAATCCAAACGCACAATATGCTCGACCATCCTCTCTCAGGCAGGTTGAGGGAAAATCCCATAGTAATAAACCCAATATATCCACCTATTATGGGCCACTTCTCAGTACCATAATCTACCAGTGTGGCAATCATTCTTAGAATATTCTCTCCATATATATATATATATAAAGCACAACAGGAATCACCCCGAGCCACTCCGTGGAACAACCTTTTTCATTTAAACAACTCAAGTACCTGGGAGCCTCTTAGCGCGGCCTCCCAAACAGTCAGTTACAACCAAGGCAATAGAGTTACCCTAGGAGGGTTTTTATCAAAACATTTTCATCGTTTTCTATAAAGTGCCAAACTAGCATTAATCACCTTTCAAAATCACCACACAAAAAAATACAACTTCTTTATAAGACCAAAACCAGTTTAACACCATTTATAGAACCCCAAAAACACTACTCCACAGGCTGAAAATATTTTTATAAACCAAACCATACCAAAACATTTTATTTTTCCAAATAACCTTTAAGAGACATCCAGACGACTTCTTAAAAGAACCAAAGTTCTTCTTCATGCTTCAAAAGAAATCATTTCTCATTAAACCAGAACTCTGTTTTATATTCCGTAAATTATGTTTAAAATCCAAATAGGCATTCTTTCATTATTGGGTGTCCGCTCATCAAAAGGACGATTCATGTGTCATGTATAAAATAAACGGCTCTTTTTACACTAAATAATCATTTAAATATTTACTATCTTATATTAAAACTTAATTATCGTATATTATCTCATATTTATTAAAATTTGTAAAATATTTAATTTGAACAATTAGGTTGTACAAACAGCATGAAATAATATAACTTAAATTTTAAAAGAAGTGTAAAGGGAACCTACCTCAAGATCAAGTGCGACGACAAAACAACCTCGGAACCAAGGCGCGATGAAACAACGTGTGTCCGAAACCATGTGATAAAGTCCAACACTCTACATAATCAATTTCAAGGAATCAAAAAAAATTCAAAAACTCACCATAGCATGTGAAACCAAGCGTCAGGGAGAAATGCTCACCTCGAAACTGAAGCACGACAACGATGCTAACTCAGAATCGCTCCGCGCAGGTTCTAAAACAAAGATCGTACCAAAACAAACATAAGTCGATAACCCTCTATAAAGTGAAGGCCAATGCAGGAATACTAATAATAATAATAATAATAACAATAACAACAATAATAAGATTAATAATAATAAAAATAATAATACTAATACTAACAATATTAATAATAATAACAATAAGATTAATATTAGTAAAAATAGTAAACATAACAATAATAATAACCATAATAATAATACTAATAATAATAATCATAATAATCATAATAATAATAATAATAATAATAACAATAATAATAAGAATAAGAATAAGAATAATATTAATAATAATAATAGTAATAAAAACGATAAAAATGAATAATAATAATAATAATAACACTAATAATAATAATAATAACAATAATAATATTAATAATAATAACATTAATAATAATAATAATAATAAGAATAATATGAATAATAATAATAATAATAATAGTGATAGTAATATGAACATTAATAATCCTAATAGTAATAAGATAAAAAATTAAAAAAAAAACATGGTCGGGATAGGAGCGGCGCACGGCAGACAGAAGAAGTGAGGAGGGAGGTTCGGGCTGGTTCGATGCTGCTGGCCAAGCGCTGCAAGGGAGAAGAAGGTGTCGTGCTGGGTGCGTGCGGGCCGAAGTAGGCAGGGGGCGCAGAAGCAGAGGAGGTCGAGGCTGTGTGTGCTGAAATAGAAAGCAGGAGGGAGGCCCAGGGGGGCTATGTGCTGCACCAGGAGGGAGGAGGAGAGGAAGTCGGGCGCTAGGGGCTATTTTGTGCGAGTTTCTACATGGGAGGAAGGAGCAGCGATAAGGATCCGGGGATCCGCGCTGAGGAGGTAGGTCTGGAGTGAGTTGGGTGTTACGGATGCTGTGCGAGGTGAAGCCAGAGGCCAAGGAAAAAGGATGGTGGTGTTGGATCAAGGATGCTAGGAGGGTGCCGCAGCCTCTGGAGGTAGCAGGGAAGGAGGGAGGTGCGCTGCTGGGTGTGAGTGGGAGTGGCGGCTGCTAGGTTTCGACGCAAGAGGGGGGGAGAAAGATTCATAAATAGAGTAGCGGTGCGAGGGAGAGAAAAATAGGAAAAATAAAAAAATGGAAAAGACATGATAAAATAAATAAAAATGAATTGATAAGAAAAGAAATAGAAACCCAAAAAAATCATTAACCAATCTAAAAAAAATTGAGTAAATGAATTTGATAATTTATATTGTCACGAACCGAATCGGGTCGCCACCAGCTCGACGGCCGACCCGGCCCGTGGCAAGACCCGAAGGGCGTTCCCGATCCCCACGGGCTGGCACAAGTGCCCGGGTATAAAATTTAACCTTGAGAACGATTTTACCCGAGTGAACCATAGTAAAACATTCAACCAAAATGACCAAGTAAAAGTAGAAGTGACAGTCAACAACCATTTAACCAACACAGGTTTTTAGACAAAGTAGTCAAAACTCACACAAGACAAAAAAAAGGTGACTACAACCAACCTAGGGGCTGTAGCTCAATGTGAGACCACTGCCTCCAAGTCACCACCAAAATGTCACGTAGTCAGTCCAGCTAACAACCTGAACCACTGCCTTCAAAAGCCGGGCCCTTACCTGTATCAGAAGTAAACAGATCTACTTACACCCAAAGGTGTAAGTAGGGTGTGAGCAATCGCCCAGCAGGATATCACCAAGCAAGATTCCACGCACATGTATAAAGAGAAAATCCATTTGCAATGCTGTATAAAGTAAAAGGTGCAAAAATAAATAAAAGATTTTCACAAAATGCTTTTAAAGAAAGACGGTTCAAGTCACATACCAGAATGAAATTCAAATGGTATAAATATCACGGATCAGTGTGCGCACAAGTATCAGTAGCACCATAGGATGGGAATGCCCTAAGGATACTAGTAACAGTGGGACCCTAGGACATCGTGTCTCAGTGAAACGTGGCATAGATGGCCACGACCCTCAGAAAACGTGGAATAGAAGGCCACGACCCTCAGAACACGTGGATTAGAAGGCCACGACCCTCAGATATCATATGTTTAGTTAGTGTTGCAATCGTCAAACCTGCCAGTGAAACCGGGTCGAGTCATCTCCGGACTACCAGCTCACTAGTCCTAGTCCACCCACCTAATACCCAGGCTTCCCTCCTTGTGCTCACCCAATTCAGAAAACACCTGCCATATCACCCGCACACTGATATTCTTTCTTTTGAAAATACCACACGCACACCATAGCATTTCAAAACATAGTATGTATTGCAAGTACGCTAAATAAAACCAGTAGCACAGTTTGAAAAATAAAACAACATCCATTTTCTTTTCTTCAATCAGGTAAACCAAAACAGTACTTTTAAAACTTTCTTATAACTATTTTAAAAGAGAGAGAAATAAAGACATTCAAAGTTTTAACTAGGTCAAAGTAATAAACACATGACATTTTTTTTAATAAGGGGAAAAAGTTCATAGTATGTAAACAGGGGATAAAACATTTGATTAACTAGGAGTGCAAGCAAAGGATTATAAACCCATACTTGAGTGCGGAACCACCTACCTCAAACGGGCGCAGAAAAAGACACGGCGCAAGACTCCAGTTGCGCCGCGGTCGCACCGTCTTGAGCCGTCAACCAGGTCCTACAAATAGCAGAATGCTCAACGGTTCAGAAAAAAAATTGTTAACGTAATAATAATGATGATAATAATAAAAGCAATAACATAATAATAATAATAATAACATAATAAAATGATAAAAATATAATAATAATAATAGTAGCAGTAATAATATAGTATAATAGTAATAATAATAATAATAATAGTAATAACATAATAGATTAATAATAATAATATAATAACAATAGCAATAATAATAGTAATAATAATAATAATTATAGATAATAATAATAGCAATAATATTCATATTAATAATAATAATGATATAATAATAATAACAATAATAATAATAATAATATGATAATAATAATAATAATAATAATAATAATAATAATAATAAATAATAATAGTAGTAATAATAATAATTATAAATAATAATAATAACAATAGTAGTATAATAATAATAGTATTACTAACATAATAATAATAATAATATTATGATAATAATGGTAATATTATTATTTACATAATTATAATAATAACATATTAATATTTATAGTAATGATATATTAATTAACATATTAATAATATTAACAAAAGAAAACCAAAAATCTTATTAGATGAGTTAAAATAATAAGATAAAATAAATAAATAAAAAATGAAAAGAAAAACAAACCTGCGGGTGCCGGAACGACGCAGCAGGGAGGGGGGGGTTGCGCCGGCTGGCGGAGGAGGAAAGAAGACAAGGGGAAGAAGAAGAAAAGAGGAAGGAGAGGAGGAGGAAAGAAGGAAGAAGAAGAATATAAGAAAGAAGAAGAAAAGAAGAAGAAAGAAGAAGAAGAGAGGAGTGGCAGGGGGGTGCGGCACGGAAGAGAGGGGAGGAGGCAGGCGGCCAGACCGGTGAGGGGCGCAGGCGACTGGGCCGGCGAGGGGGTGCTGGAGCGGTGCAGTAGAAGAGTGGCCGAGCGGAAGTAGCAGCAGGGGTCCGATGCGGCTTCGAAGATCTGGCGAGAGGAGGGTGCGGCTGCTGGTCCGACGCAGGAGGCAGCGGTTGCGGCTGCTGGTGTCTCCGAGCAGGGAGGTGAGCAGCTAGAAGAAGAAGAGTGGGGAGAGGGGAGCGCGGATGCAGGAGGTGCGGCGGGTGAGAAGAGAAGAAGAAGGAGAGGAGAAGAAGAAAAGAAAAAAAAGAGAGAGAGAAGGAGGAGAAAGGGGAGCGCGGATGAGCCGGGGAAAGGGTGCGCCGCGGATGGAGGAGAGACGACGTGGGAAGAAGAAGAGGAGAATAAAAAGAGAAGAAGGAAAAAGAAAAAGAAAATAAAAAATAGAGAAAAAGGGGGCGGCTAGGGTTTTGGGGAGGAGGAAGACCGGAAAAAAAACACAACAACATTTTAATAACAATAATATTATTATCATAATAATATTAGAAATAATAATATTAATAGTAATAATAATAATCAAAATCTTAATAATAATAAACACATAACAATAAAATAATAATAATAATAATGCATTAGCAATAATAATAATATCATAATAATTATAAGATAATAATAACAGTAATAATAATATAATAATAAAAATAATAAAAATAATTAATAATACAATAATAATCAATAAAGACATAATTAAAATTTATCCGGTTATTTAACGTACGCGCATCGGGAACGCGTATCAACCGGCGAAGTTGCACGGCTTCGCCCGTGCCCTGCCCATGCGCCGAGCGATGTAGGGCTCGCGCGCACACATCGCTGCCACAACGGGCGACCCGCATCGGGTTCAGCCCGTTCTATAACCCAAAAATTTAAATAAACATACAATTAATTTATGAAATAAAAATTTAAAATTGAACGCATACCACAAAAATTTCAGGCGTGACAATTCTCCCCACCATGAAAACTTTCCGCCCTCGGAAAGTCAGCTCAGAGCTTGATCAGAGAATAGAAATGGGTACTCCTGCTCAACCCATGACTTCCGCTCCCAGGTCTCGTGTTCATCGTTCCCGTGCTGCCAAAGAACACGCACCAGAGGAATGGACTTTCCACGCAGCACCTTTTCCCGAGAATCCACTATACGCACTGGTCCCTCGATCACAGACAAGTCAGACTCTATCTCCAGCTCCTCCCAATTCAGTACATGCGACGGGTCGGGGTTGTACTTCTTTAGTTGGGAGACATGAAATACGTCGTGAATCGACGTCAACTGCGAGGGCAAAGCTAGCCTTTATTCCACCTTGCCAATCCGCTCAAGAATTTCGAAAGGTCCGACATACCTCGGTGTCAGCTTCCCCTGTTTCCCCAAACGACGGCGACCCAAGCGAGGGGCCACTTTCAGGAACACTTTGTCCCCCACTAAAAACTCGAGATCCCGCCGCCTCTGATCTGCATAAGACTTGTGACGACTCATAGCTGTCAACAACCGCTGCCTAATCAGCTTGACCTTCTCAGACGTCTCCTGTACAAGACTCGGTCCCAAGAGCGAGGCTTCTCCTACCTCAGCCCAACACAAAGGAGACCGACAAGGCCGGCCATAGAGCGCCTCATAGGGTGCCATTCTGATGGAAGAATGGTAACTGTTATTGTAAGCAAACTCGACCAGCCCCAAAATGGCTATCCCATGAGCCTCCAAAATCTAACACACAGGCCCGGAGCATGTCTTCCAGAATCTGATTCGCCCGCTCCGTATGGCCATCGGTCTGTGGATGGTATGTCGTGCTCATCTTAATCTGCGACCCCAAAGCCTTCTGGAGGCCTCCTCAAAACCGTGATGTAAAGCGGGGGTCCCTGTCAGAAACAACTGCCGACGGCACACCATGAAGTCTGACCACCTCCTGAACGTACAAGCGGCCCAGTTCCTCTACCTTCGATGTGTCTCTGATCGGAATAAAGTGGACAGACTTAGTCAAACAGTCAATTACCACCCAGATAGCATTCCTCCCTCGAGGTGTACGAGGCAGGCCAATGATGAAGTCCATGGAGACCTCGTCCCACTTCCAGGTAGGAATGGGTAATGGCTGGAGTAGGCCAGATGGTCTCTGATGTTCTGCTTTCACTTGCTGGCAAGTGTAACATCGGGATACGAAGTCGGCTATGTCCCTTCTCATACCTGGCCACCAAAACTGCCGGCGAACATCGTAGTACATCTTGGTGGTACAAGGATGGACAGCCCACTGAGACTGGTGGTTATCCTGCATCACCACATTTCGCAGAGACAACGGCACTACAGCACAGCCCTTGAAGAATAGGACCCTCTGGGAAGACAAAGACCAATCAGAAGAAGTCTCCCCACCATGGAGAAACTGCATAGATTGCTGACAAAACTCATCACCAGGCTACTCCTGCTGAATCAACTCTAGAAGGGCAGGAGTCAACTGGATGCTAGCCAAGAAAGTACCTCCACTGTGCTCCCTGCTATCCAAATGTAACTGGGCGAAAAGCCCCATCAAAGCCCACTCATCGCTGGACTTCTTCAACGCCTGCACTGGTACTTTTCTGCTCAATGTGTCAGCTACCACATTACCCTTGCCAGGGGTATAGACAATATCAAAATCAAAACCCTGCTGGTACTCGACCCAACGACGCTGCCTCAAATTGAGATCCCTCTGAGAGAAAATATAGGTCAGGCTCTTGTGGTCAGAATAGACCACAAACTTCTCCCCAAAAAGATAGTGGCGCCACGTCTTCAAAGCATTCATCACTGCCGCCAATTCTAAGTCGTGAGTCGGATAGTTCTTCTCATGCGGCCGGAGTTGGCGAGAACCATAAGCCACAACATGGTCGTCCTACATGAGGACACATCCAAGGCCCGTACCTGACGCATCACAGTACACCACATAGCCCTTTCCTGACTCCGGCAAGGTCAACACAGGTGCAGTGGTCAACCTCCGCTTCAGCTCCTCAAAAGATGTCTGGCACTATGGGCTCCACTCAAACTTCACCCCTTTCCGGGTGAGTGAGGTCATGGGGGAGGCAAGCCGCGAGAAGTCCCGGACAAAGCGCCTGTAATAACCAGCCACGCCCAGAAAACTCCTGATCTCAAACACATTTCTCGGCTGCTCCCAAGACATAACTGCTCTGATCATTTCGGGATCCACTGAAACCCCTTGTTCTGAGACGACGTGCCCCAGAAAATTCACTTCCCTGATCCAGAAAGTGCACTTCGAGAGTTTGGCATACAGGCGGTGATCTCGCAAGGTGCCCAAAACGACGCGCAAGTGGTGATCATGCTCCTCCTCAGATCCAGAGTAGACCAGGATGTCATCCACGAATACCACGACAAATGAGTCGAGATATTGGTGGAACACCCTATTCATGAGTGCCATAAAAACTGCAGGAGCATTCGTCAGTCCGAAAGGCATGACCAAGTACTTGAAATGACCGTACCTTGTTCGGAAAGCCGTCTTCGGGATATCTGCTTCTCTCACCCTGAGCTGGTGGTATCCCGAACGCAAATCAATCTTGGAGAACCACTTTTCCCCCTTCAGCTGGTCAAACAGATCGTAAATCCGAGGCAAAGGGTATTTATTCTTGATGGTTACCTTGTTCAGCTTCCGGTAATCAATGCACAACCGAAGGGTTCCATCGGCCTTCTTCGCGAATAAAACCGGTGCGGCCCAAGGAGAGACGCTCGGGCGAATGAATCCTTTGGATTCCAAATCTTCCAACTGTATCTTTAATTCCCTCAATTCGGTGGGGGCCATGCGATATGAGGGAAGAGATATAGGCTGTGTTCCCGGCACCAACTCAATCGAGAACTCCACGTCTCGCTCTGGGGGTAAGCCAGAAAAATCATCTAGAAAAACCTCTGGGAACTCATCCACTACATGAGGTAACCCGCCCTGTGAAATACCACCATCGTCCTCCAGTGCGAGCGATGACAACTGATAAGCAAGATTTCCAAGCTCAGGGAGTGGAGGTCCCGCACGTCCCGACCGAGGATCCCATTCTCCGTGAAATAGCTGAGGAGTCCCATCTGGTGCTGTAAAGCTGACTCGGCGTTGATAGCAATCAATGTGCGCCTCGAAGCACACCAGCCAGTCCATACCGAGGATCACATCAAATAGGTCCATGTCAAGGACCAAGAAGTCCCATTCCATCTCGACTCCCGACACAGAGAGTGCGCACGATCGGCACTTAAGGCCTTTCTCCCTCTTTTTCCCCAACGGCGTTACCAACTCCACAGCAAACGATAAAAGCTCAGATGGTAGGTTCAGCAGATTCACAAAACGAGCAGATATAAAAGAAACTGAAGCACCAGTATCAAATAAAACTGCAGCTATAGAAGATGCAACCAGAATAGTAACTCGAACCGTCGAAGTCCCTACATCAGATCCCGCTGGTGCCTGATCCAGAGCATGCAGTTGCCTGGTCCCTGCCTGAGACCGACCGCTCGCCTGAGGCTCTGCCCTGATATGGATCTGCCCTGAAGACGATCTGGTCCTACCACCACGCCCACCAAACCGAGATCCTGTCGTCCTGGTCGGCTCTGACTGAACCGATACCCCTCTAGAAGCCACTGATCCAGCCCCACTCCGATAAGGGCGTGCAGTCCTGCAGAAGCGTTGTATATGTCCCACCTCTCCACATCCATGGCATGGTCTGGGAGGGTATGTACAAATAGGTCGGATGTGCCCTGCCCTTCCGCACTGATGGCATACAACCGACCCTGCACCAGAAGCCCTAGATGAAAACTGCCTGGGAGGATGTCCTGAGCTGCCATCACCCTTCTTCCATTTCTCATCACGCTTCCTTTTCATCTCAGATGAATCGCCACTGCCAAGCCCTAACACTGATCCAGAAAACCCTGACTTCCCCTTCTGGTCAATCTCGGCCATACAAGCACGATCGACCACCTCAGCATAAGTCTTCAGCTTGAACAAGAAAACCTGGGAGTGAATTTCTGGTCGAAGGCCCTTCTCAAACTTCTGAGCATTCAAGAATTCGCTCGAAACTATCTCAGGTGCGTACCGTACCAGTTCAGAAAAGCGATTGGCATACTCCATCACTGTCTGATTCCCCTATGATAGCTCAATGAACTCCCGAGATCTGGCATAGGCTACAAACTCTGGACAATATTGCTCGTTGAAGAGACCCTTGAAATCCTTCCAGCTCATGTGCTCATGCTTCCCAGCCTGGACCACTGATTCCCACCATTTGCGACTGGAACCCTCCAGCTGGAACGAGGCGCACTTCACCCTGACTTCCTCAGGCGTGTCAAGGAAATCGAACACGCGTTCTATCTTCTCAAGCCACTCCTCTGCCTCCTGAGGTCTTGAACCACCTCAGAAAGAAGGAGGTTTGCTCCTCAGAAACTCCTGAGCTCTGTTCTTTCTGGAGCCAAACTCTTCCCCTCTAGCTGGAACAGGGGCGGGGGCAGGAGTCGCCCCTTGTCCTAAAGCCTGAACGGCTCGGACCATCGCCTCAACAAATCTCTGATCAAGCGGCGTGGGAGAACTCTCTCCGGCTTCCTCCCGTGGATGCATGGGAACTCTCCGGGGAGGCATCTTACTGAAAAAGAGTAGCAATCAGGAAAGAAACCCATCAATAAAAGGGAATAAATTTTCCAACAAGATAATTATTCATCAATGCAAAAATGAATCCATATAAAAGCTTTACTTTCCTTACCTGGTGTCCATGCACAGTCTGCAGCCTGCACATCCCACCCAGAAAGAAAGTGAAACAAGCACCCTGACATCCCATGGTGACTCAGTATCTGTCACGAGGTGTGCGGGCCAGGCACCCTACTCGCAACATGAATTCTGAGCCCCGACAGACCCAACTCATGTATAACCCAACTCATCCCAAATAACATAAACCCCCAACAACCTTTTCCTTTGATACCATTTTGTCACGAACCGAATCGGGTCGCCACCAGCTCGACGGCCGACCCGGCCCGTGGCAAGACTCGAAGGGCGTTCCCGATCCCCACGGGCTGGCACAAGTGCCCGGGTATAAAATTTAACCTTGGGAACGATTTTACCCGAGTGAACCATAGTAAAACATTCAACCAAAATGACCAAGTAAAAGTAGAAGTGACAGTCAACAACCATTTAACCAATACAGGTTTTTAGACAAAGTAGTCAAAACTCACACAAGACAAAAAAAGGTGACTACAACCAACCTAGGGGATGCAGCTCAATGTGAGAACACTGCCTCCAAGTCACCACCAAAATGTCACGTAGTCAGTCCAGCTAACAACCTGAACCACTGCCTCCAAAAGCCGGGCCCTTACCTGTATCAGAAGTAAACAGATCTACTTACACCCAAAGGTGTAAGTAGGGTGTGAGCAATCGCCCAGCAGGATATCACCAAGAAAGATTCCACGCACAAGTATAAAGAGAAAATCCATTTACAATGCTGTATAATATAAAAGGTTCAAAAATAAATAAAAGATTTTCACAAAATGCTTTTAAAGAAAGACGGTTCAAGTCACATACCAGAATGAAATTCAAATGGTATAAATATCACGGATCAGTGTGCGCACAAGTATCAGTAGCACCAGAGGATGGGAATGCCCTAAGGATACTAGTAACAGTGGGACCCTAGGACATCGTGTCTCAGTAAAACGTGGATTAGATGGACAAGACCCTCATAAAACGTGGCTTAGAAGGCCAAGACCCTCAGAACACGTGGCTTAGAAGGCCACGACCCTCAGATATCATATGTTTAGTTAGTGTTACAATCGTCAAACCTGCCAGTGAAACCGGGTCGAGTCATCTCCGGACTACCAGCTCACTAGTCCTAGTCCACCCACCTAATACCCAGGCTTCCCTCCTTGTGCTCACCCAATTCAGAAAACACCTGACATATCACCCGCACACTGATATTCTTTCTTTTGAAAATACCACACGCACACCATAGCATTTCAAAACATAGTATGTAATGCAAGTACGATAAATAAAACCAGTAGCACAGTTTGAAAAATAAAACAACATCGTTTTTATTTTCTTCAATCAGGTAAACCAAAACAGTACTTTTAAAACTTACTGATAACTATTTTAAAAGATAGAGAAAGAAAGACATTAAAAGTTTTAACTTGGTCCAAGTAATAAACACATGACATTTTTTTTAATAAGGGGAAAAAGTTCATAGTATGTAAACAGGGGATAAAACATTTGATTAACTAGGAGTGCAAGCAAAGGATTATAAACCCATACTTGAGAGCGGAACCACCTACCTCAAACGGGCGCAGAAAAAGACACGGCGCAAGACTCCAGTTGCGCCGCGGTCGCACCGTCTTGAGCCGTCAACCAGGTCCTAAAAACAGCAGAACGGTCAATGGTTCAGAAAAAAAAAATGTTAACGTAATAATAATGATGATAATAATAAAAGCAATAACATAATAATAATAACAATAACATAATAAAATGATAAAAATATAATAATAATAATAGTAGCAGTAATAATATAGTATAATAGTAATAATAATAATAATAATAGTAATAACATAATAGATTAATAATAATATTATAATAACAATAGCAATAATAATAGTAATAATAATAATAATTATAGATAATAATAATAGCAATAATATTCGTATTAATAATAATAATGATATAATAATAATAACAATAATAATAATAATAATATGATAATAATAATAATAATAATAATAATAATAAAAATAAAAATAATAGTAGTAATAATAATAATTATAATTAATAATAATAACAATAGTAGTATAATAATAATAGTATTACTAACATAATAATAATAATAATAATATTATGATAATAATGGTAATATTATTATTTACATAATTATAATAATAACATATTAATATTTATAGTAATGATATATTAATTAACATATTAATAATATTAACAAAAGAAAACCAAAAATCTTATTAGATGAGTTAAAATAATAAGATAAAATAAATAATAAAAAAAGAAAAGAAAAACAAACCTGCGGGTGCCGGAACGACGCAGCAGGGAGGGGGGGTTGCGCCGGCTGGCGGAGGAGGAAAGAAGACAGGGGGAAGAATAAGAATAGAGGAAGGAGAGGAGGAGGAAAGAAGGAAGAAGAAGAAGAGAAGAAAGAAGAAGAAAAGAACAAGAAAGAATAAGAAGAGAGGAGTAGCAGGGGGGTGCGGCACGACAGAGAGGGGAGGAGGCAGGCGGCCAGACCGGTGAGGGGCGCAGGCGACTGGTCCGGCGAGGGGGTGCTGGAGCGGTGCAGCAGAAGAGTGGCCGAGCGGAAGTAGCAGCAGGGGTCTGATCCGGCTTCGAAGATCCGGCGAGAGGAGGGTGCGGCTGCTGGTCCGACGCAGGAGGCAGCGGTTGCGGCTGCTGGTGTCGCCGAGCAGGGAGGTGAGCGGCTGGAAGAAGAAGAGTGGGGAGAGGGGAGCGCAGATGCAGGAGGTGCGGCGGGTGAGAAGAGAAGAAGAAGGAGAGGAGAAGAAGAAAAGAAAAAAAAAGAGAGAGAGAAGGAGGAGAAAGGGGAGCGCGGATGAGCCGGGGAAAGGGTGCACCGCGGATGGAGGAGAGACGGCGTGGGAAGAAGAATAGGAGAATAAAAAGAGAAGGAAGGAAAAAGAAAAATAAAATAAAACATAGAGAAAAAGGGGGCGGCTAGGGTTTCGGGGAGGAGGAAGACCGGAAAAAAAACACAACAACATTTTAATAACAATAATATTATTATCATAATAATATTAGAAATAATAATATTAATAGTAATAATAATAATCAAAATCATAATAATAATAAACGCATAACAATAAAATAATAATAATAATAATACATTAGCAATAATAATAATATCATAATAATTATAAGATAATAATAACAATAATAATAATATAATAATAACAATAATAATAATAATTAATAATAAAATAATAAACAATAAAGACATAATAAAAATTTATCCGGTTATTTAACGTACGCGCATCGGGAACACGTATCAACCGGCGAAGTTGCACGGCTTCGCCCGTGCCCTGCCCATGCGCCGAGCGATGTAGGGCTCGCGCGCACACATCGCTGCCACAACGGGCGACCCGCATCGGGTTCAGCCCGTTCTATAACCCAAAAATTTAAATAAATATAAAATTAATTTATGAAATAAAAATTTAAAATTGAACGCATACCTCAAAAAGTACGGGCCTGACATATATTAACATAGAGATTAACAAAAAAACATTATTGATGTGAAAAGAAATACATGCTTAAAATTATAATAATAATAATAATAATTTAGTAATAATATTAATAAAAATAATCATTATTATCAAACTGATTAATAACAATAATACTAATAAAAATTAGGTAATAAAAATTTGTGTCAAACTTTAATAATAATAATAATAACAATAGTAACCACTAAGAATAAAATGATATCTAGTTATTTAGTTATTAATTTTTTTATTCTTCAATGCTGAAAAAGGCCACACAGTTATATGGGCGGAGCCACGTGGCGTCGCACTCCGCCCGCTCATCCAACGTTGTCGACCCCAAATGTGTGCTTTTTATCAAAGACTAAAAAAAATTCCGTTCGCGACTCAAACAGAACCCAAAAAGAGAATTTAAGGCCAAAAAAAAAAAAAATTAAACACCCTTTTCGGGGTGCAACAATCCTCCCCACCATAATGCATTTCGCCCCCGGAAAGCCACAACAATATCGAGTCGATCGATCAACACCTAAGGATTCCACATAAACATGATCCATCCTCTTATCCAAAGGACATTACAATGACAACCTGTGGGACTGAACATCATTTCCCGAAATAAAACACCAACAGAGGGGAGGCCTGAATGGGCTCCCCACCATAAGAACTCAACTAGCATTCGATAACGATTTAAGGGAAAACCCAAAGAGACTCACGATTGGTCTCCCCACCATAAAGGACCGCCTACTAACGACCAAACGGAAAAACCATCTTAGACGCACATGAGGCCTTACTCAATCTAGAAAGAGGACAACAAGGACCTTTAAACCACTTACTCTCACCCAAAAGGGATAGTAGTTGATCTGAAAAGTTTGCACCAATCAAAAACCCTTACCCCATGGGTGGGGAGGGAGGGCCCAAGGATTGGATCATTGACACTTGGATGGAAAACTACTCACGTCCCACCACTTAGGGATGGACACAAACCAAATTTTTAACCGACTCACATCGGTTGACCATGCAGGGTCACTAATCAGCAACTTACATCCAAAAGGCACAGTCCCGACATTGAGTGAGGGATAAGTCCAACACACACTTTATGGAAAGAGGAAAATTACAACGATAGAGAAACCAAAGCATCAACAACAGTACCATCTTACCATGATGATAGAGGTAGGACTTTAACCAGTCTCCTTAAAATTCCCCAGGGTTTCCTGACTACGCGCTGGCTTCACTCCGAGTCCTTTTGGCTGGAGCTTTGATGGATGAAGTATCTTCTGCCTTGCAGTCAGGTTCTCATAATCCTAATAAAATACACAGGTCTTTTCGTTTGACAGAATAAAGGAAAAGATTTTAAAATGAAATCCATACTACAATTGAAGGCCAGAGTTCACCAAAATACCCACGACATTCCATACATGTCAAAACCCAACACATCGTTAATACAACTGTAATGATAAAAGATCACTTACACTGAATGGAATCTTACACCAGAAACTTTGGATAAAACCCAATATATCATCACTTCTGAGAACTTCCTCTGCAAGTCTTTCTTTCAATGCCCCGACAAAATCATTGCAAGTGACCCAGGCGTCAACATGCCTGGCAGGGCTTCAGAGTGCTTGGGCATGACGACTTCTTGTGACCCTGCTTACCACACTAATAACACACAATAATCTCTTGCTCTAAAGAGGTTGATGAAAAATCCTGAGGCCTCTTGATTCCATGACCTGATTCATCCACTTTCATTTGCTTACTCATTTCTTTTCTAGAATCTTTGCCACTGCTCATAGGGATCGAAGTAGGGAGAACTACTTAGAGCACTACCTCCATCGCGGCTTCGACATGAAAAGCCTGTCTTGCTACATCGATAAAAGAAGTTAGGTTAGACTCTGACACCTTCGACTATAGATCAGGGAGGAGACCTTCCACGAAGCGTCGAGCCTTCATGGGTTCATTCATGGAATACTCTGAATCATAAGTTACTACCTCCACAAAGCGCTGGAAATATTCCAAAACGGATCTGTCGCCCTGCTGTAGACAACACATCTCCATCCCCTTTCACACCCTTTCTTCCTCAGATAAATATTGGCGAATGAACAAAGCCTTGAAGAACTCCAAAGTAATATCTTGACGGGGCTTGTTCCATGATGCTGACTTCCACCACATCCACGGTAAACCTTCAAGCATGAATGTCGCAAACATGACCCTCAACGACTCTGGAAACTCAATGAGGTGAAAGTCCCTTTCAATCATCTGCATCCACTCCTCTTCCACATAAGTTTCTTCTTGACCATAAAATAGAGTTGGATCCAACTTCCGAAAGACAAGCATAAAATCCTTAGGTTTATCAACCGCACTACGATCACCCATTGAAGATTCAAAAGGATAACCCCTGGACAAGGAAAAGTCAAAACGCTAATCAAGGCCAACTTAATGAGTGAATAATAACCTCAAAATCAGACACTGCATAGGTGATAAGTTCAAAAAACGAGAATGAATGTTATCATAACATCAAAAGTTTTTTCTTTGAAAAAATCATTAATTTAAAACAAGCTTAGTGGGTTAAACCCTCCCTATTCGTATCCCTTTGAGTCTCATTCAAATGCATGTATTTGTGCCCCTCGGGCATCTATCCACCATACCATAAAACCAATCACATTTCAAAAATACCACTATGCATGTGAGAACCCATAGGAATACCAATCCCAACACAAAGAAACTTCATTTTCCAAAAACAAATCATTCATACCACTTATTTTAGAACAATTCACAAATTAAACATGTCATTTCAAATAACCATTTTTTTTCGAAAACATCTTTTCTGATTAAAACCACTTTCAGAAGACACAGTAGACCCAAAACATCCCAAATAGGGAACTAGTGTCGGTGAGAAACTTGACCATATGGTTGGTGGCCATATATGAATCACATCACCAACATGAAGTGTCTTTTTGGATAATGTCCCTAGCTCCACATGGCTTGCCAGGCCAGGCGGCTTAGGATTGTAAGCCCAACTCCCTTTGTCGTACCTGAATCGCAGAACATTTCCACAAAAACCCAAATAAACAAATTAAACCAGACTTACCATGGAAACCCAAGGGTCAGAATGAGTATGAGTTCTCGACGCTCTTCTCGCACCTACCCCTCAAATTCCGACAATCCTACACCATCTACCTTGACATCCAAAATAACAAAGGGTGCTCTGAAAAGTGAGGTCTGCTAAGAGCTGACCTCCTCTGATACCATTTTGTCACGAACCAACCCGGGTCAACCCTAAACTGGTCACCCGAGATGGTCTGCGACAGGGCTCGAGAGGCGTTCTCGATCCTCCCAGGCTGGCAACAACAACCAGGGCATCAACAGAGGTTGTGGGAACGATTTCCCCCAATATAGATAAAAAAGACTGCAAGATAATACAGAGCAGTGTAGAAGAGATAAACCACACAATGTGGCTGAACATGAATAGGAGAGAAATAAAACTGACCAAACATGATGTCTGAACAAACTCCGTGCGACCTCATAGGTCCCTCTCCGAATCAACGATCAAGTGTTTCCCTAGGCGAGTTCACTCAAGCTATATCCTGCACAAACACTAAAAACCAAAAATAACTATAGGCAGGAGTATTAACACTCAGTAGGCTAGCCTGATATCTATTCCCAATGCACTAGATTTAAAATAAATGAATCATCATTTCAAGTTTGAACTAAAACTTATAAAAGTATGGTTTTCTAAGTATTTTACTTAAAAAAAGTACAAACCATTTCCCTTTACCATTTCCAAATTTCGGTCATTTCATAGTGTCAATGGATTTTTCGGAAAAGGGAATGTAATGTCTATATTATCAAACTTCTACAAAGAGGATTAAAGACTTTCATTTGAAAACCATTTTTAGAATCCTAATCAAATTCAATTTACCACTTTCCAAGGAAAACAATACACCAGAATGCACAAAGTAAAACAAACAGCAAGGGTAATGTAGGTATACATGTGAGCATCATAATCACTACTACAAGAAATAAAAGCTGAATAGACATGGGTGAACCTAGGAGATCGAGAATAAACCAGAAGACACCAATACATGAGAAATCATCCTTATCGACATGTCACGATGAAAAAAAATTCACGATACACTCGACCATCCTCTCTCAGGTAGGTTGAGGGAAAATCCCATAGTAATAAGCCCAATATATCCACCTACTATGGGCCACTAGTTAGTACCATTACCTACCAGTGTAGCAATCATTCTTAGAATATTCTCTCAATATTCCTGATTCCCATGTCTCAAGTGTTTGAAAAAGGGGTGAGTGAACTGATGCTAACCGAGTATCCAATAATATATATATATATATATATATATATATATATATATATATATAATGCACAACAGGCATCACCCCGAACCACTCTGTGGAACAACCTCTTGCCTTTAAACTACTCAAGTACCTGGGAGCCTCTATGTGTGGCCTCCCAAATAGTCAGTTGCAACCAATTAAAGAGAGTTACCCTAGGAGGGTTTTATTCAAAACATTTTCATCAATTTCTATAAAGTGCCAAACGAGCATTAAACACCTTTCACAATCACCACACAAAAAATACAACTTCTTTATAAGACCAAAACAAGTATAACACCATTTAGAGATCCCCAAAAACACTACTCCATAGGCTAACAATATTTTTATAAACCAAATCAAATCAAAACATTTTATTTTTCCAAATAACCTTTAAGAGCCAACTACAATACTTCGTAAAAGAATCAAAGTGCTTGTTCACGCTTCCAAAGAAATCATTTCTCATTAAAACAGAACTCTATTTTATATTCCATAAATTATGTTTAAAATCCAAATGGGCCTTCATTCATTATTGGGTGTCTGCTCATCAAAAATATGTTTCATGTGTCATGTATAAAATAAACGACTCTTTTTACTCTAAATAATCATTTAAAAATTCACTATATTATATTAAAAATTAAGTATCGTATATTATCTCATATTTATTAAAATTAGTAAAATATTTAATTTGAATAATTGGGGTGCGAAAACTGCATGAAATAATATAACTTAAATTTTAAAATCATTGCAAAGGGAACCTACCTCAAGATCAAGCGCGACGACAAAACAACCTCAGAACCAAGGCACGATGACACAACCTGTGTCCGAATCCACGTGATAAAGTCCAACACTCTGCATAATAAATATCAAGGACTCAGACACATCCAAAAACTCACCAGATCATGCAAAACCAAGTGATGGGGAGAAATTCTCACCTCGAAACAGAAGCGTGACGACGATGCAAACTCAGAATCGCTCTGCTCGGGTTCTAAAACAAAGATCATACCAAAACAAACATAAGTTGATAACCCTCTACAAAGCGAAGGCCAAAGAAGGAATACTACTACTACTACTAATAATAATAACAATAACAACAATAATAAGATTAATAATAATAATATTATTAAATATAACAACAATATTAATAATAATAATAATAATAATAACAATAATAATATTAATATTAGAAAAAATAGTAAAAATACCAATACTAATAATAGTAATAATAATAATAATCATAATAATAATAACAATAATAATAACAATAATAATAAGAATAATAATAATAATAATAATAGTAATAATAGTAATAATAATGATAATAATGAATAATAATAATAATAATAAAAATAATAATAATAATAATAATAATAATTATGATAATGATAATAATAGCATTAATAATAATAATAATACAAATAAGAATAATAATAATATGAAAAATAATAATAATAATAATAATAATATTGATAGTAATATGAACATTAATAATTATAATAGTAATAAGATAAAACAAAATAAAAAAAATTAAAAAAAGAAACATGGCCGGGATAGGAGCGGCGCACGGTGGACAGAAGAAGGGAGGAGGGAGGTTAGGGCTGGTTCGATACTGCAGGCCAAGCACTGCAAGGGAGAAGAAGGTGTCGTGCTGGGAGCGTGCGGGCCGAAGGAGGCAGGGGGCGCAGAAGCAGAGGAGGTCGAGGCTGTGTGTGCTGAAACAGAAAGAAGGAGGGAGGTCCAGGGGGGGCTGCGTGCTGCACCAGGAGGGAGGAGGAGAGGAAGTCGGGTGCCAGGGGGCTGGTGTGTGCGAGTTGCTACATGGGAGGAAGGAGCAGCAATGAGGATCTGGGGATCCGCGCTGAGGAGGTAGGTCCGGAGTGAGTTGGGTGTTGCGGCTGCTGTGCGAGGTGAAGCGAGAGGCCAAGGAAGGAGGATGTTGGTGTTGGCTCAAGGAGGCTAGGAGGGTGCCGTGACCTCTGGAGGTAGCAGGGAAGGAGGGAGGTGCGCTGATGGGTGTGATTGGGAGTGGCGGCTGCTAAGGTTCGACGCAGGAGGGGGGGGGGGGGCGAAAGATGCGTAAATAGAGTAGCGGTGCGAGGGAGAGAAAAATAGGAAAAATAAAAAAAATGGAAAAGACATGATAAAATAAATAAAAATGAATATATAAGAAAAGAAATAGAAACCCAAAAAAATAATTAACCAACCTAAAAAAATTGAGTAAATGAATTTGATAATTTATATTAACATAGAGATTAACAATAATAAAAATACATTATTGATGTAAAAAGAAATACATGCATAAAATGCTAATAATAATAATAATAATTTATTATTATTATTAATAACAATAATCATAATTATCAACCTCATTAATACAATAATACTAATAAAAATTATGTAATAAAAATTAGTTTCAAACTTTAATAATAATAATAATAACAATAGTAACCACTAATAAAAAAATGATTTCTATTTATTTTTTATTTTTTATTTTTTTATTATTTAAAGATGAAAAAGGCCACGCAGTTGCATGGGCGGAGCCGCGCGGCGTCGCGCTCGGCCCGCGCTTCCAACTTTGTCGAACCCAACTGTGCGATTTTTATCAAATACTCAAAAAAAATTCATTCGCAACTCAAACCGAACCCACAAAGAGAATTTAATGCCAAGAAAAAAAATAAATTAAACACCCTTGTCGGGGTACGACATATTATTTATTATAATGAAGAAATTTTCATCGTCATGTGGCCCTTAAGGAAACCAATCTTGAATTGTTTATATTTATTTATTAGTTTTTATTCATTATACATGCACATGATTTTATTTTATATTCATGCACTAGATTGAACTAGAAATATTTAGTTGTGGCCTACATATTATATCTGACATCCTGTTTAGTCCACCGATTGGTACCCGAGTAGACCACGTGGTTGTAGATTCAGTATTTCCAGATTTTTCTATGAGATTTTACCCTTCTACATGAAGTTTAGGGGGATCAGACTTAGATGAAGCTTGTAATGCTAATGAAATTAGACAATGTGGAATTTGTTTTCTTTTCAATATATATATATATATATTATGTATGATTCCATGTATTAAAAACTGTATGCCTATCTATTATTTTTCATTTATTAATGACATGACATCATCCTGTAAAAGGTACTATTTATGGAATTGGCCATTTATTATTATTGATATGGTTTATTCCATTGTATTTGATATATAAATATTCCACTATTTATTAATGTATCATTATAACATTGTGCTACTATAATTATGAGAGTATTGTCTCCCCAATATACCATCATTATATTCTAACTTCTAGATAACAGCCTCAGGCATATGCGTAGGTGCTGTTGTGGCCCTATGACCGACCAGATTAGGGCACCATATCTTTGGAACCCATTCCAGGATGTGATGAAGTTGTATTATAGGTATTTTGTTTCATTTTTTTATAGCTATGTGATGGTAGATAAGAATCTATTAATGTGTCCATATTCATTATATAGCCTGAGTCTTGGAGTTATAATCCCACACATGAGTGAAAGGTTATGTTACCAGGTATGGTACTATTCTGTGTCCTATTATTTGTTATGATTGATTATTATTTCACATTGACTAACTGATGTATTGTATTTTTTATACTATTCATTTTTTACACTTTTCTCAATATAGTGAGGATGTATTGGTCCATGAATCACTATAGACCCATAAATATTCACATCATGTGTATATTCTATGTCATGTAGATTGAATTTCATGACTTCATGATACATGTTTGATGTTCCCTATATGATTTGGCTGCTTTATTATCAATATATAATCTTTAGTTGATTTACCTGTAAGGTTATTTTTATAACATGGTGGTGATTTTTTGGCATGATTTCCTTTACAACGTTCTTGTTCGGTTATGTACCATGATATATAATTATTTATCATACGTACATGTAGACCATGATATCTGATAGTTTTTGGTTACCATTATTATTTGATGATGTTATAGTTTTTGAAATTACAATTACAAACAATTAATTGGTGAATTAATGTTCTTGGATCAACCAAATGGTGTTTTCCCGCATATATTGATTTCATAACCTTAATTCATCAATTATTACATGTTGATTCATGGACTAATAGTTTCTCGGACTCAAACATGAGTGGTTAAAATTAAACAAGTTTTTATAATTAAATTTATAAGGTGAATGGGTGCATTATAAATTTTTACTGCAAATCAGTTCACTTGAATAATAAAAAAATTATTGGTTATAGTTACATGAAGGCCAAATGATATTTATAAATGTATGTAACATTATATATGGGGGTTATTATTCATCTTACTATACTATTATATAAATATCATAATTTTTTATATAAAATTTTTTGAGGTTTCAATTACTTATGGATCATATTCTAGACACCATCCATGTAGGTTGATCATGGACTAAGATCATTATGATATTTAATTGAGTTGACATTGGTAGGATAATCATTGTGATTTATTGTAATTGGGGGACAACCTAATACAGATGTTTCAAAAATAAAAAAAATTAAATTTTATTTGGTTACACTTGAATGGACACTGAATAAAATGGTGGGACACTTATTGGTACCATTCATCTCATCTTGCATTGGTAATTAACCCCATGGGTGTATACTCATGTTTTATAGGGATGATTAGTTAATATTTTAGCAACAACATATATAGGTTATGCAAAAATTTATTGTGGAATATTACTTTGTATGTTCCTAGAAATTGATAAAATTAATTTTATGTGGTGTTGAGATTTATGATTTGGATCCTTTTCTTAATTAGCTTCCAAATTACAACCAAAAGTGTTTCATCCTCTATATCTTTTAATTTTATTTTTCATAAACTAATATAATTTTCACATATTATGGTTCAGAAAATAATGAATAAATTGAATTTAATACATAAATTAACTATATTACAACAACATTTATACTTAATAAATGATTCTGGAATGGAATTTTGATATAACGTTCATGTGTTCCATGTGTCTTAAGATAAATGAATTCCAATTTTTCCCCATACAATTATTACTCGATGATCTTAAATAGATCAATTGAAAATTTTTAAAATAAAATTTGATTTAACGTAATGTATTGAATGGATACCAAATTATCTTTTATGTAGCTTTAATATTAGAGTAATAATTAACTTATTGATGATTTTAATGGTTTGGTTGGTAGGTCTTTTGGCCTTTTTCCAAATGACCTTTCAAAAGGGAAATGATTTGTACACTAGTAAGGGTTTATCTTGGTAGAGGTTATTACCTTAGAATATAAAAGTGTTGCATAATATTATAATGAATTTAATACATGAGGTTTAATTCTATATTATTTATCCCTTGTAATAATATTATTTTCTAAAATGAAACAAAAATTGGATTTGTGGCTATATTATATAGTGACTCCTATTAAGGGAAGGATCATCATGTAATGCTTGAGTTGAATGAGTTAGATATTCCTAGGAAATGGTCAGCTTCTTAGCAGTGACATAGAAAACTTTCTTTAGTGATGGAATCCTCGTTAATTAATCCACTAGGATAACAATCATATGAAGTAATATGAATCTTGGATAAATATTTTGAATGGGTCAATGGATACCGGAATACATTGGGAAAATATTTATATATATAATATCAAATTATGTTTTATTGAATTAATGAATACTCAGGGTAGTTCATGTTGATACGTGTGGTACAATTGTAAGTGATAAAATGTTAAGAATAATTGTAATGTTTAGTGAAAATTATTATAGACCTGAACTACTAATATAATTTTATAGTTCACTTATATAGTATAAGGACCTAACACATAATGAATTTAATGATATCCAAGTTTACAAGACTCCATTGAAAAATGATCGGGTGTTATAACACCACCGATGTGTTTTTTGGGATTTTATACCTCATAATGATGAGGAACATGGATATAACTCATAAATAGTGTCACATGTAATATCCCAGGTAAATAAAGAATATGAAATTATAATATTTATTATTATTTTTGAATTAAATATTAATTTTACTCTAAATGTGATCCTATGTTCGTTGGAGTACCTGATACACAGTAATGGGTTTCTTTGAAATCTTACATTGCACACAACATTGGGTCATACTGAAAAATATTAATATAATATTAGTTTAAATGGTATTTAATGCCTAGATATTATATTGGAATAAATGAATAGAACTAACTAAAATATAATTACACATGTTTGTAAATTTTTTTCATTTATCCAATAAATTTTCGAGGATTAAAATAAAAAGAATCCAATTTCAATAATAAATACTCTAATATTCCTTAAAGGGTCCATTTACCACCTTTTGATAGAGAATCATCTTTAAATATTTTTTTGATTACTTTTATGTGTTCTATTTGATATAATAAAAATCATTTTTAGAATCAAGAAATAAAAATTTACTTTGGGTAATGTTTTTGTAATTTTCTGGAAAAATTAATTTTTAAATGAATAATGAAAAATACTGTATTTTAATTCAAAACTGCCTTTTGATATAATTTATTTATATGGTTAGAATTTTTTTAATTGGATTTAAAAAGTAATTAGATTATCTTTTTACCAATTATTCCAATTTTGGTAATTGGATGTAATTTCACATTGAAATTGGACATAAACAAGTGTCAATCTTTTGAGAGTTATTATTTCTTAAAAACACGCTTTTTGTTTGGACTACAGGAATTAAAATTGAATTAATTAATTAATTTTCTTTTTTTTTGATTTTGTTAAATAGACATAATTTTTTAATTCAGAATATAAAATATATCTTAGGCTGAATTTTTGGTATTTTTATGAAAACATGAATTTTTTATGAATAGTGAAACAGTGAGTAATAGTTAAAAAACATCATCTTCATTTAAATGAAATTTTAACACTTTTATGAATTGAATATTGAAAATATGAAAAACATTTTTTTTATTAGTAAGTAATATGTGGTTAAATAAAATTAAACTGATGATGGGTGAATAGTAACTTTTGAATTTTATTTACGGAGGTTAAAGGTAAATAAGGTTATTCAATGTAAAAACAATATTATAATAATATTAAATTACCATAAAATGTGTCCTAATACTATTGGTTGATACATGTTAGACCATGGGAATTTTTGGGTAGATTTTAGGACCCTATGGAGCCACCTATGTGTGATAATGACACATTATATTAATTAATTTAAAGTAATGACAAATATATATATATTTTAGTAAATAAAACCTTTCATGGGGTTATATAGGTTTACACTTTAACTATAAATATTAATTTTAAATATAAAAATATTTCCTAAATCATGGTGTTTTATTTAAAATTTTTAGGAATCATATAAATAAAATTATTTATGACACAATATGATGTAGTGCTTACCTCTTTAATGAATGATTTAAATAAATAGTATTATAAAAATTAAATAAATATAAAAAACTATCCAATTATTATTGGATGAATATAATTCTAACAAATTTTCATATTATATTTGACTATAATTTGTTTTGGACCTTTATAAACAGAAAATATTTATATAATAAAATAATATTTTCAAACATTCCAAAATAGCCCCTCCTCCCCCTTATAAAAGGCTCTCACCTCTAAGCCATTACTCACACCTCTCAAGCCCCTTGGCTCATCCAACATCTACTCAAATAATCTTTCACGATAGATATCTTCTACCTAAAAGACTTACATTAGGTATAAGGCTCTACCAAAAATCCTTTTGGGTCTAACCAAAGGGAGTTACCCGATTTAAAGGTTACATCTTCTCATAAGTTCTTTTCTTTTATTTTACTTCTCCATAACCCTAAACACTTTTTATTACATTATTTTATAAAAAAAAGTTTCCTCAATATACTATGATTTTCTTATTAAAATTATTATAACTACACTTACACACACATCCATCTAATGTGTAAAGAACATACTATTTCTGTGGACGGTGTACTATTGTCTCACGAAATAAGTATTTTTCAATTTTCTCCAACCACATCATATGGTGGACACTATTATGTAACTATATTTATATATGATATTATACTAGAATTATAATATAAATATGTATCATTAAATTTTTGTTCCATTAAATACGAAATAGAAATGAATGTAGCGTTCATGCGTACGTATAGCTTACAATCTCCATGAATGGTGGATTTCATTTCTTATCTCCAAATGTTATATACTATTATAAATACATATATATATACAAGATATATGTATGATATCTAAATCATTAAAAATATTTTGGAGATAATGGAATTTTTGCTACATGAACTACTTTAAATTATGAGAAGTTCATTTTTGACTCAAGTACCAAATATCAACAAAATGGCCATTAATAACAAAAATATTTTCATAATATTTATAACATGGTAATAAGTGATATAAAAGAAATAATAAACTTGAAAGAGTTTCTTAATCAATTATAAATTAACTTTAAATTATTAATCAAAAGATTAATGAACCAACGGCTCATGTCGGACATGAGGTAAGGGACTTTGTCTAAATCTCTTTTCATTAAGGCATATTTTGTTTTATTCATGACATTATTTTACAAGGTTTAGAAACACCTATTACATTTCATTTCATTCAAAGGGATTATTTTACAATGAGGAATTTTACTATATGTCAAAAAAAATCTTTTTAACATATGAGGAGACAATGACCTTTCCTGCTGCCACGAGTATTATTTGATCACTGGATTCCGTAAAAAGTCGCAATATTCATAAATGGAAAATAAATACCTTATACACTTTTACATATTTTGGTAATGAAAATGGGTTTGATAATGGATTTGTTATGTCAATATATTTAAATGATATATTATGATAGAAATGTGGGCCTATTATCATTCCTTTTATATTTTTTTTATGTGATATGAATATGTTATGGTTCTTGGGAATTATTTATGTATACAGGTGGTTCTGTGATAAACCTAAGGAGGGTCATCCAGAGATATCTCTCCAATGCATTGGGTTACATGGAAGAGTTAAACATGAATGTTTCTACTAAATGATTTAGGTAATATACTGTGATGGATATTCCAAATATAACTACCTATGTAGATATGAAAGATACAATATAATTATGTTATGGATGACACAAATTACCATTATGATTTGTGATTACTATGTTTTATTCCTAAATCATGGTATTTTATGAGGTATGTTAATGATCTTATGTTATGTAGGTATTGATGAAATAGTGTTTTCATTATTTGTTTTATAACCCCTACTGAGCTTTTTATCCTTATCCTATGTTTTGAAATGTTTTTCACATGACATAAAGATGAATAGGGTCAAATATGGGATAAAGGAAAAGTCATGGTGTATAAAACATAGAACTAGACATTACTCCTTTTTTCAAGAGTTTTTATTTTATGAAGAAAATGGAAACTGTGTACAAGAGTCTACATTGTAATTTCTAAGATGTAATGTAATAGTTATGGTCTAATTCTCTACAAAACAAAATCTAAAATGATCCTCAATGTGAATTATTCATTTAAATAATGATTATGTAAGGTTTTAAGGTTGGGTCCTCATAGTTGGTATCAAAGGACGGTTTAGATAACTTTAATGTTAGAATACTGTTAAATTAATGTCTATAAATTAATTTTTGTAATATTGTAATGATATAAAATTTATAGATTACCATGTTGCTTCGCATAAGTTATTTTTGTGATCATAATGGTTTTCTGTAAGGGAAACATGGAAGATATGATGGGACAATATCAAGATAAATACAAACTTCCAAATCATCAACCTGAGATGGTCAGAATCGGAACTGAACAGTTTGTTGTAGTGAAAAAATAGTTGACCCATGCTATAAACGGTGGTGGTATCCATGAACAAGCTCATCCATATCAACAACAAATTAACATGTCAGTAGTGGATCCTTTCGTGAGGCAACATCCCCCACCATTCAGAGGATCATCTGACACTATGCTAGTGTAAGGGTGGATTAAAGCACTGGAAAAGTTTTTTAATGTCATGGGGTGTTAATAACATCAAAAGGTTAGTCTCACTTTTTTTCATTTTGATGGTGAAGCAGATCATTGGTGGTCAATGGTGAAAAATATTAAGGATAGTGGAGATATTGTTGCTCTTAATTGGGATAATTTCATAAACATGTTTTTGGGAAATATTTTCCTACGCTGGTTTGTCTTATGATGGAAAAACAATTTGTGTAATTCAGGAAAGAAGATGACTCAGTGGCTACTTATGAAGAAAAATTCACTTGACTGGGATGGTATGCTCCAAATTTCATAGGAGATCTTGATAGTAAAATCAACTGTTTTTTTTCCTTAGGATTTAATCCCAAGTATCAAAGGAATTTAGCTTCTCATCAGTTAAAAAGTTATTAAAATCTTTTTTGATGTGCGGAGAAAGAGGAAATAGAGTTTCTAAAGGATCACATATTCTTTTAAAAACAACAGAATAAGAGGTTGAGGCTAAAGAATAAAGAGAATAACTCTTCAAAAAATTCAGATGGTAATAAACATAAGTTTAAATATTGTAAAAATTATGGTAATAAGCATGGCGGAATGTCTTTTGAAGTCTATTAAGTGCTACCGATGTGGTAAAATGGGATGAAAGGCACGTAATTTCACTGAAAAATATCAGGTTAATGGTAAGAAAAAATCTGATTTACAATAAGTAAAATGTTTAAAGGTAAATCAAATGGGGCATTATTCAAATGAGTGTCTATCAAATAACTCAATTAAAGGAAATCACCAAGACTAAAAGCAGAAAGGGGTGGTGAAATCCTTTGAAACTACTTCACTTGATGTTGGGCTATCAAATGAAGTAGTATCAGATACACTGTTTATTTGTTCAGATTATGCCAATGTGTTGATTGATTTTGGGACTACACATTCGTTCATTTCGGAGATGTTTTTTATTATATTGGGAATTCCAACTCAAGATATGAATCCTAGAATTTTGGTAAAAACACCTAGAGGAAATGTTGAGACCAAAAGAAATTATAAGAACCTTTTTATCCTTCTGTGCAGAAAGAATCTACCTACAAACATTATTGTTTTTACTCTAGTAGAGTATGATGTTATATTGGGTATGGAATGGAATTCTTTTATCATGTTAAGATTCTCTAAGGAGCTAAAGAGGTTTCTTTTCTAAAATATTTTCAGATTTTTACTAGAATGAACACTTACTTTTGATAACATATTAGGATGCTGAGAAACTAGTAAAGGATGTAAATGAATGTCACCATGCACATATTTTTTTTAAAAATTGAACTCTTCATATTAATGATGTTCCCATGGTAAATGAGTATCTTGATGTTTTTCATGATCCGTTTCATGGTATAATTCCTAATCGAGAAGTTGAATTTACTGTTTACTCAGTTCTTGATGCTAATACAATTTTAAAACCCCCTTATCGAATCGATCAAATTATAATTTTAGAGTTAAATCAGAAATTGCCAGAGTTATTAGATAAAAGTTTCATTATACCTACCACATCACCATGGGGTGATTCTGTCTTGTTTATAAAAAATAAAGATAGTTCAATGAGAAATTGCATTGATTATAGAGCATTGAATAACATCACTAATAAGAACAAGTATCCTTTTCCCATATAAATGATTTTTTTTATCAGTTCTAAGGATCATAAGATTTTTTGATGATTTATTTGGGGTATGGGTATCATCAGTTGAATATAAAGGAAGAAGACATTCCAAATACCATGTTTCGTACTAGATATGGCCATTATGAATTTGTAGTTATGCCTTTTAGGTTGACCAATTCACCTACTTTATTCATGAAATTTATGAATATAATTTTTTATGTGTTTTTGGATATGTTTATAGTTCTGTATATTGAAAATATTTTTGTTTATTCTAAAATTAATGAGGAACATGGAATTCATTTAAGGGGTGTATTGAATATAAAGGAAGAAGACATTCCAAATACCATAGTTGAACAGGTTATTACCAGAGGATTGTTGATAATTTTTCACCTTTATCTAGTATAATGATTATGTTAAGTTGGAAAGGTGTTAAGTTCATCTGGTCAAAATAATGTGATGATTGTTTTTAGTAATTGAAAATAAAATTGATGAATGCTCTAGTTTTGGAACTACCTTCCAGAAATGGTGAGTTTGTTATCTACAGTGATGCTTCATTGAATGGAAGTGGTTTTTTTCCTTATGCATAATGATCAGGTAAATGTTTATGCTTCATGTTAGTTGAAATCTCATGACATAAACTACCGTACACATGATTTTGAATTAGCTGCTATTGTTTTTGGTTTCAAAATTTGGACGAATAATTTTGTATGGAGTAATGTGAAAAATGTATAATGATCACATAATTTGTATATATATATTCCCTTATAATGAATTGAACATGAGACAGACGAGATGGCTAGAATTAATCATGTATTATGATTTTACACTCATCTCTATCAAGTAAAGGAAAATAAAGTGTCTGATTATTTGATTAAAAATATATAATGCTACATTAACTTTGTTATGTTTGGAACAAGATCCTTTGACTAAAGACTTGGTGAAATTTTGAATATAAGTTTTTAGGTAGGGAAAATACACTATTTTGTTTCTAGTGTCAGTTGAATCATCTATATCAGACAGAATTAAGAATGTGCAGAAGGAAGACTATGTGTTGCAGAAAATGATAGAGTTGGTTCAGAAGGGTATGTTACATGATTTTAACATTGATAATGATTTTATTTTGAGGTTTGGAAAGATATTATGTGTGCATTGTGATTTATATTTGAAGAAAGAGTTTTTATGTGAAGCTCATTGTTCTTATTTTTTTAGTTCATCATGTTTGTACTAAGATGTATAGATATCATTCGGAGTATTACTACTGTGTTGGAATGAAAAGAGATATTGTAGACATTGTTGTGAAGTGTTTGACTTGAGTTAATGTTAATGTCTGGAGAAAATTACCAAAATGGATTCTTGATCCATTACTATTTTCATAGTTGAAATGGAAAAACATATCCATTAACTTTGTTGTGGGGTTATCAATGACATCTCAATGTAATAATACAACCTGGGTTATTTTTGATCAATTCACTAAATATGTTAATTTCCATCATTTTCAAGATACATTGTCTCTAGATTAACTTTATCTATTGTATGTTAAAGAGATATTCATGTTGCATAGAGTTCCCCTTTCAATTTTATCTGATTGGGACTCCATGTTTACATATATCATTTGGAAAGACCTTTAGTTGTCATTGGGTACTGAATAAAATTTTAGTGCATCTTTTGATCACCAATCACATGGATAGTCAGAATGAACAATTTAGACCTTGGATGATATGTTTAGACCATTCTCAATGGACTACGAGGGAAGTTAGTACCAATAACATTCATTGGTTGAATTTGCTTATAATAACAGTTTCCATTCCAATATACAAATGGCTCCATTTGAGGCATTATTTCGGAAGAGGGGTCGAACTCTAGCTTTTTGGTAAGAAGTAGGTGGAAGGAAGTTGATGGGACTAGAATTAGTAAAAGAGATGTAAAAAAATGTTCATTTGATTGAGAAGCACATTAGAGCTACTCAGAGTAGGCAGAAAAGTAATGAGAATAAGTGGAGGAAGACTCTATCTTTTGAGGTTCGTGATCATGTCTTTCACGATGTTTTTCGATGGAAAGTGTTATGTGTTTCGGTAATAAGAGGAAGCTAAGTCCGAGGAACATTAGACCTTATGAAATTCAATATAATGTTGGATAAGTTTCTTATAGAGTGGATTTAACTCCATGTTTATCCCAGGTACACAATTTTTTTAATGTTTCAATGCAGAGATTGTATATACAGGATCCATCCCATGTTTTGAGCCCAATGGTAGTTCAGTTGGGAGATAATCTCACTTATGAGGAACAAACAGTCCAGATTCTTGACCTAAAAGAGGATGTGTTGTAGAATGATGTAATTCATCAGGTTAATGTTTTGTGAAGAAACAATATGGTAGAAGAGGAAACACGAGAATCAAAAAATGCTATGAGGGATAAATACCCAATTTATTTTTTAAGTGAATAAAAATTACGTTGTCACAATTTTCAGATAGGAGAATGATTTAACATCCCAGGTAAATAAGGAATATTAAATTTTCATATTTATTAATATTTATGAATAAAATATTAATTTTTCTTTAATGGGATTATATGTTCTATGGCTTACCTGATACACAATAACATGTTTATTTGAATCTTACATTTCACACAACATTGGATTATAAAAAATAATAATAATATAATATTTTTTAAATGGTTGTTAACATTTAGACGTCATATTGACATGAATGAATAGAACTAATTACATTATAATTATAGATATTTCTTAATTTTTTTAAAATTTATCCAATAAATTTTAGAGGCTCAAAATAAGAAAGTATACATTTTTAAGCATAAATACTATAATATTTTAAATGGTCATTTTACCCCCTTTTGATGGAAAATCATTTTAAATATAGTCTTGTTAACTTTTACATGTTTTATTTTAAAAAATAAAATTCTATTTTTAGAATTAGGACATCAATATTTACTTTGGGTATATTTTTGGTATTTTTCTTATAAAATTCAATTTTTAATGAATACGGAGAAATATTGTATTTTAATTCAAAACAGTCTTTTGATCTAATATATTTATAAAGGTATATTATCTTTTTAAATAGTTTCAATGTGTAATTAGATTATAATTTTACCATTTAATTCAATGTTGATCATTTGATCTCATTTTACGTTGAAATTGGACATAAACAAGTGTAAATCTTTTGATAGTTATTATTTTTTAAAAACACGCCTTTTTTGTTTTGACAATGGAAATTAATTTTAAAGTAATCAAAAAAAATTATATGTTTTGAATTTGTTAAAATAGTCATCATTTTTTAATTTGGAATATGAAATATAGTTTAGGCTGCACTTTTGGTTTTTTGGAAAACTTCAATTTTGGATGAATAGTGAAAACACTATGTAATAGTTAAAAAACAAACTTCATCATTTAAATGAGATTTTACCTATTCGTGAATTTAATTTCAAAAATCCTAAATACATGGTTGTTATTATTAAGTAAAATTTGGTTCAATAAGATGAAAAATATTTGGTGAATAGTAATTATTGACTTTTATTTAATGCGGTTAATGTAAATAGAAAAATTCAAGGTAAAAAAAATATTATAATAATATTATACTACACTAATATGTGTCCTAATCCTATTTTTTAGTACATTTACTTCCATGGGAATCCTTGTGTCGATTTGGGGACCCCATGGTGCCACTTAAGTGTGACGATGAAACTCTATATTAATTAATTTAAAGTATGAAAAAATGATATAATCATATATCATTTAGTAAATCAATTTTTATATTGGGTTATATAAGTTATCTCTGAAACTATAAATTTTCATTTTAATGATACTAAATTTTCTACATAATGGTATTTTATTTATAATTTTTATACATTATATAAATAAAATTATTTTTGACACAATAATGATGCATTGTTTACTTTATTGATGAATGATTGAAATAAATAAGCTTGTAAAAATATAATCAATATAAAAAACATGTGAAATTATAATTGGAATATATTATTTCGAACAAGATTAATATTATATTTGACTTTAATTATTTTTGTATCTTTAGAAACTGAAAATTGTTATATAATAAAATAATATTTTCAAACTTTCCTAAAGAGCCCCCCTCCCCCTTATAAAAAGATCTCACCTCAAACCCTTTACTCACACCTCTCAAGCCCCATGGCTCAACCAACCTCTTCCCAAATAAGCTCTAAGGATAAATATATTTTACCTAGAAGCCTTACCTCAGGAATAAGGTACTTCAATATATTTTTTTGGTTCAAACCAAAGGCAGTTACCCGATTTGAAGGTAACATCTTCTCTAATGTTGTTTTATTTTATTTTATTTCTATGACCCCCTAAATTCTTTTTGTTCATTTATTATATAACAAAACCAGTATCCTTAATACACGAGGAATTTTTTTTGAAATTTATTAGAACTAAAATTAAACAAACATCTATCCAATTGGTAATGAACATATTGTTTCCATGGATGATGGACTACTACCTAATAAAATGAAGATTGTTCAATTTTCTCCTAACACATATTATGGTGGAAATTATGATGGAAATATATTTATATGAGATATATATTATATTTATATTGTACCTATAATTCTATATTTACAATTTATGTCATACCTTTATGTTTTCCAAAATGGTTAACCGTGAAAATTTCATTTCCGGATGTGCGGACTATAGCCCCCTCAAAGTTATACGACTCATTCATGACATTCATGGAACATATAAAGGATTAAGTTACTGAAATTATATATTATATTATATTATAATTATAATATTCCTATGTATAATTAATTTTTCATTCCATTAAATACAAAATATAAATTAAAGTATTGTTCATGCGTACGTACGACTTACCGTCTCTATTAACAGTGCATTTAATTTTTTATCTAAAAAAGTTATGTACTAATATAAATATATATATATATAATCGATATATATGATATATATTATATATAAACCATAAATATCATTTCAGAGATAATGGAATTTTGAAAACATGAACAACTAGTAATTATAAGAAGTTCTTTTTTGACACAAGTTCCCAACACAAACGAAATGATCAATATAAACATAAATGATTGAATAATTTTTATAACATGGTAATATGTGATATAAAAGGAATAATAAACTATTAAAACCTTATTATGAAAGTAGACATTAACTTTAGATTATTATTAATGAGATTAATGAACGAACAGGTCTAGTAAGACATGAGGTAAGAGACTTCATCTCAATCTCGTTTCATTGAGGCATATTTTGTTTTATACATGACATTTTTTTATACAATATATAAACACCTTTGAATTTTCATTTCATTCAAATGTAATCTTTTTCTATGAGGTGTTCTACTAAATGACAAAAAAACATCTTTTTAATGTAAGCGTGGACAATGAACTTTTCCGCTACTGCGAGTATTATTTGATCTTTGACTTCTTTAACAAGACGTAATGTTTTTATAAGGAAATTAAATGCCATATAATCTTTTAAATTATTTTGGAATTGAAAATGGTTTTGATATTGGATTTTTTATGCAAGTATATTTAAATTATTTATTGTGATTGAAATGTGTAAATGTTATCTTTACTTTAATTTTTTTTATATGTTATGAATAACTTATGGTTCTAGGTCATTATATACATATATGAGTTGTTTGGTGATAAACATAGGGATGATGAGCCCTAGATAGATCTCAAATGCATTGGGTAAAATGAAATAGGTAAACATGAAGTTTCTCCTAATAGATTTATGCAATATCATGTGATGTGTCTTTGAAATGTATCTCCCTACATAGCTATGAAAGCTACAACATAAGTATGTAATGGATTCCACAAGTTACCTTTATGATTTGTGATTAATACGTGTTATTCATAAATATAATGATTTCATAAGGTATGTTAATGAACTTATGTTATGTATGTACTGATGAACTAATGTTTTCATTCGTTGTTTTATAACCCTTACAGAGCTTTTGATGGTCTCCCATGTTTTGAAATGTTTTTCACTGGACCTAATGATAAATAGGGTCTCAGATGGGATCAAGGATAATTCACGCAGTCTATGACATGGAAAATGACATGAAAATTGTTTCTCAAGAGTTATTATTTTATGAGAAAAATGGTAACTGAGTAGAAGTGTCTACGTTGTAATTTTTGAGTTATGATGTAATAGTTATGACCTAATTCTCTAGAACTCTAAACTGGAAAAGATCCCCACGGTGAATTTCTCATTTTATTCAAGATTATGTTGTTTTTTAAGGATGTGTCCTTATATCCCATGTACATATAGAGGTAATAAAACCTACCACTTTTATATGAGGATACATTTTCTCTATTCATGTATTATCACTTAATGAAAGAGAGTTAGCCATGCTAGGGACCTACGTTTGGGGGGTCAATGAAGCATGTGGTGTAGTTTAAATTATATTATCTTGTATATTTATGTCTAGTATACTCAATAGATGGGTAGAATCATGAAGATAATGAAAAAAATGGCATTTTGACTATAGGGTGAACAAAAAAAAGGTTATCGAAATGGTTATAATGGGTTTTTAGAGCTTGTGAGGGAGGTAAGTTTGAGTTTTTTGTCCTTGAAATTATACTTAAGATAGAACTATGTTAAGTGTTTTGATAGATTTGGGAAACTATATTTATGATCATGGTGCATGAAAAATTCAGATAATGTAACAATATTGAAACACATTACTGTTTTAAATTCGTCATGACAATGAAAAGATTGGCTATTGACACAACCCTTGTAGAAACTGTTAATCGAGTTGAACATCAACGGTTATGTTTAAATGATAATATAAATAATTGATTGGGAAATGAACTGTGGGTGGGAAGTGATGATAATTTCTCTTATATTAACATGTTAGAAGGAATACTGAGGTGTTTTAATTTATATATCAAGGTCAATAAATAAATTAAACACTTAGTTTTCTCTATAAATAGACTCTTTATGAGTTGGGCTTCATGACCATGGTAACATCTAAGGGAATGGATTTTCCTGTGTCATAATGGTATTCTAACATATAAAGGACATAGATAGAATAATTTATTCTTGATGAAACAATGACTCAATAACTAGGTGAGATACCTTTTTTGGGATCAATCAGAGTCTTCATATGTTGGGTTTTTACCTGTATACTAATTTCTCGCTTATAAATTCTAGAGTATGGACTACATACAATTGGATATTTACAATTCATACTTAAATTATTATGTTATAACAATCATGTATTTAGGCATGAATGATTTTATTAATTTATAAAAATATATGGGTTTTGGATGTGGTATACATCTATCTTCTTGATGAGGTTCAACAATAGCAACAATCAGTTTGGTAAAAGATGTCATTAGAATTCGGTTATGTGATTTAGTGAGTGTTCTCGATGAAATATTGATTTTCCTTTGACTAATTAAATGAGGTTTGAGATTTTTATGAATCACATAATAAATCAAATATTTTTAGAAAATTTCATCTTTGTAACACCCCAAGTTTCTATGGTACATTTTCCTTTGAATAATGCAATAACTATCATTGTACGCAACTTCGAGATTCTAACACATTGTGACCAATCAAACTAACCGTTATTAATAGTAATAATCAATTTTTGGAAATTTTATAAATTTTATTTATCAAAATTGACTAAATTTTTCGAGTCAGATTATCAAAATTAGCATAGGGTGAATTTTTGGTATTTTTCTGGAAACGTTCAATTTTTGATGAATAGTGAAAATACTAAATATTAATTAAAAACTACTTTTATAATTGAAATAATTTATAGTGATAAATTATAAATTTTAATGGTTATTAAGTATCATTAAATTATATTTTTATCATTTAATATAATTTAATTCATTGGATGCAATCTCACGATTAAACTGCACAAAAACAAGTGTAAATCTTTTGATAGTTATTATTTTATAAAAACACGGTTTTTGTCATGACAATAGGTATTAATTTGAATTTAATTTCTGCAACATCGTTGTATTGAATATTGAAAAATGGATTCAATATTTGGAAATCTTGTGGTCCAAATTGTGTAAATATGTAACTTTTATTTTTAGACATTAGGAATATTTACTTTAGTAAATATTTTATTTGTCCTGGTTAAAGGTGTGCGTCCAGTAAATAAGGTTAAAAATAATATTATAATAATGTTAGATTACCCTAACATGTTTCCTAACCCTGTGTTTGGATTTATTTCCGACCATGGGCATCCTTGGGTCGATTTTGGGACACCATGGAGCCACATTGGAGTAATAATGATATTTTATATTAAATAATCTATAGTAAAGAAAAAAATAACAAAAGAAATTATCTTTTAGTAAAACAATTTTTATATGAGTTTATATAATTGATCTATTCAATTATAAATATTAATTGGAAATATAAAAATATATAACCTTTCAGGATATTTTATTTATAATTTTTAGACATAAATAAATATATTTATATAGGAAACAACAATGATGTAGTATTTTCCTTATTAGTGAATCAATCAAACAATTGATATTATAAATACTAAAATAAATATAATTTGATAGTTTTAATGCCATACTCAAATTTTATAGTTGAATATTAAATTATAAGGTTGATTAAAAGTACTTAGTTTGATGTAATAAAATTTTTAGGACTTTAAAAGAAATAAATTATTAAATAATGTCAAAATTGACATAAATGTTTTTTTAAAATAAAATATTATTGGTTGATATAATAATACTAAAAATATAATGATAATCTAAAAGACTTATATAATAATAGGTGTATAATTTATAAAAAACATGGGGTTTTTTTGAGAGATTATTGTACGTTTATTAACCATATAATGTAAATATAAAAAGAGGCATGGTAAATGTCAAAATATTTAACTAAGAGTTAAATCTAAAAGATAAGGGTAATATATTGACCAAAACTGTCTAAAACTTATTGGTTGAGTTTTTTTTGACCCATCCCCACATTATCCTTTAAATAATTCATTTATTTACATCATAACCTGAAAATTATTTTATTATAAAATAATATTTCAATCTTTTCCTAAGGTTTATCTCACCCCTCTTACAAAAGAGAATTTCCCCTTCTCTCAATTTCACACTATCAATGCCATTTGTCTCAGCCAAAACATTATTTAATATCCTCTCCACTTCCCTAACTTTATAGTAGTGGCATTTCTTTAGTCATAAATCCATCCTTTGAAGCCCTTTTGATCAAATCAAAAGTAAGAACCCGAAGAAAAGGTAAATATGTCATCACCTCTTTCATGATATTTATTCTTCCACTTCTTCTTTCCTTGTTATTTCCATTCTAAAATACTAAATCTAGTATATTCTATATACATTGATGTTATTATAATTATGGTACTACTATATTCATTATTCTATCCATCCTTCGAAATTAATGTCATCATTCGTGTGTACGTATGACTTACCGTCTCCATGTCGTGGTGTAGTTTTTATTCAATAAATTATTATTCTTATGGGTACAATAATTATGTATAATTAATATAAATAATAAATATAAAATGATAATTATTTTGTATACATGATATACCATCCAATTATATATTATTTTAATATAAAAAAATGATATTGTCGATTGTGCGTACTTACAGATTACCGTCTCCACGAACACGATGAGATTCATTCCACAACACATCCATTCAAGAATAATTTTTATTTTATGATTAAATATAATTTTAAAAGACTTATTATTATACTGAATATTAATAAGAAATATCCTATCCATTACAAACATTACTTACATAAAAAATCATCTAAGGAAAACAAATCAGGTAACACTCAAAACTATGATAACACTAAAATATTATTATCAAAGAAATATTAAAAGATCATATATGATATCATATTAATGTATATGGTTCTTGTATAATTTAATAAAAATTATTTCACCAATATAAATGAGGTTAACCTACCATCAAAAAAGGAAATATAAAAGGTAATGGGTTTCTTATCTCACTTTTAATTCCGTGATATTTCCATTGTTCGCCACTTATTTATTGCATGTGATGTATTGTGTACTACCATTTGATATTTATTATAATGATTATATTTATATTCATGTTATTGTATGAATTATTTGGTAGTTATTAAATTTTTTTCATACGAATCGATTGATTACTACATGGTAAGGGTTAATTTCACAACCACTTTGTTTTCTTAAATTGTTTTTACGTAAGTATCTACTGGGACCTCTTTATCATCCACATCCATGTTTCAGAAAAATGTATTTAATAAAATTTTTATTATTTACTAGACAATGGGTTAAAGTCATTTGTACCCTTATTTTAACTTATATGTTTTGAAAGGAATATTTAATTAATTTTCCAGACACAGTACTTTACGACCTCTTTAACAAAATTAAGGTAATAGTGTTTTTTTAACTTATACGGTTGGTGTTGTTATTCTCTGCCATTATAACATCATCAAATCATAACTTACAATATTATAATAATATTTTCAAAATAAATGATATCTTTTATAATTATGAAACTTTAAATGAATTCAAAAAAAGAATGATATATTTCTCTCAGATAGATTTGATTTCATTTATGTCATCATCCATTGATGGATTTTATACTTGTTTGAAGTCAATTCATTATGATACAAATATTCCATATTTTTTTTATGTTCTCTTGATATGTATGAATGTGGATGTTTTATTTTTATACCATTCATGGTTTAGTGTTAAAGTATTGAATACTTTAATGCAAGTTTTAATACAAATGTTAATGTTATATATCAACATTTTCATATAATGAATTTATTGGACTTAGTAAGTGATGGGTAGAGCCCTCTATAGCTCATCGGTGCATCAGTAGGTCACAGGAGACCAACAGATGTGGAATTGGACATGGCCTTTACCAATTTTATATATGGTCTTGACCGAGGCCTGAATAATTTTTAGACATCTTGGCTGAGGCATTGAACAAATGTTTCAGAATGTCTGACATTATACATTCCCTCATTATGAAAATAATATTGATGGTTCATGTGCTCATTTTACTATTATAGTACCCATGATATTTTTTATTATATCATTATTTACATATCTCATACTCCTTCTATAAAAGTGTTCATGTTTATTATTTGTAAAGGTATGTGTTTTTAATTATTAACCATGCTTAATATTTTTGTTATCTTCCATCGTATTTATTACCCTTACTGAGCATTTGAGATCACCCCTATCATATGATTCATTTTCCGAGGATATGAAGAAGTTATTTGTGAGTGACTTGCAAGCATAATCTATGAGGTTTTGATGTTTCTAATGGAATAAATTAGTATTGTATTTCTTTTCATGTGGTAATGTTTAACTTATGTATGAATCTTGTTTCCAATAATACTAAATTGATTGGTCTTTCAGGACATGATTTCCTTGTGATCATGCTAATGTAATGTAATAATGCACTTACTCTGGGTAACTAGTGTCAGGGTGTTATAGTTGGTATTAGAGGTAGTTTAGTACAAATCATGGATACTAGATTTAGATAAACTCTGATTAGAGCACGTAGCCCTAAGATATACATTGAAGATTTGTATAGAAGAACTTCCTAGAATTTTGGTATTGGAAGGATTTTGTGAGTTTTCCAAACAGTACATCCCTGCCAGGATACGAGCAGTTAGAGGCGGCTCTAGCACAGATGTAACTAGAGGTAAAACTCGAAAACACCACTTTGAGCATAACTCAAATAGAAACTGGTGCACAACAATGGGCCACACTACACTATTGGTTAGGACACTCCCGGGGGATATACGTAGGACAAATCTCATTTTCTTTACAAAAATCAATGAAGCATTTATGAGTATATACTTCCTCAAATAAAAGATTTTTTAATTAATATGGGTTATATCTATAAAATTTTCAATTTATGTTAAGTTTCGTACATGTATGAATTTATGTATTGTGATTCATAAACTAATAAAGTGTATTCCATTTTTTAGAAATGGTGCCTAGAAGAAGGAATGGAAACCTTATGAACGCATGTCATCCATGTAGTTATTTCCACATACTCATGTTAATTATAATGGAGATGGTTATAAAGCTGGGGGTGATCATCTTATCACCATACTGGGACAACTCACATAGGTTACGAATAATAACATTACCTATATGAAGCACCCTGATCCACAACATGGTGGATGAATTCTAGACCGCTTCATGAGGAAACAACCACCAACATTCAATGGGAGTAAAAATTCATTAGTGTCTAAGAAATGGATAAATTTCATTGAGAAAATATTTCACGCTTTGGGGAGTAGTAAAAGGGAAAAATTTGTCATGGAAGTCTATCCCCTCACTGGAAATGCTGATCAATGGTTGTTATTGATTCAAAACACAAATGAAGATGAATAAATCTCATGTATATAATGGGGGGAGTTTAAAGAACATTTCATTGAAAAATACTTTCCTCATGACAATTGAGGGGATATGGAAAGGAAATTTCTGAGTCTGAGGAAAAATGAGGATGATAATGTTTCAATGTATGAAGCTAACTTTACAAGACTAGTAAGGAATTCTGCAGATTATATACATAACCCAAGAAGTAAGATTGAAAATTTCATTGATGGGTTAAAACCATTTCTTTGTGGAGAATTAGTATCGTAATCTTTCGGATCTTTGGAATATATTGTCTCGTGTACTATCAAGATAGAAACATAATTCACTAAGTCTTATGAATTTAAAGAAAAAAAATAAAAAAAGAGATCTACTAAACACTCTGGGAAAGGAAATGAGAAAACCAGGAATAAGGGAAGAATTGAATTTCCACCCTATGATAATTGTGGAAGGAAGCACCCTGGTGCTTGTCTAAAATGAAAAGGAGTATGCTTAAAAAGTGGAATGAATGGACATCTTGCTGTTGATTTTAAGTGAATGAAAGATGCTACCAATGTTCAATGCTACAAATAGATGGATATGGGAAATTATGAGAATGAATATCCTAAGCATTAGGGAAACATACCGTGGAAAAGTCCAAGGGATCAAGGAAAGCTTATGTGATCACTAATACTAAGGTTGAAGCTTTGAAAGATGTGGTGGTAGGTAATTTAAGGGTTTCCTCATGTTTATCCAATGCTTTATTTGATTCTAGATCATTTCATTGTTTAATAAATTCCTAGTTTTCTAAAAAAAATTAGATATTTCCAATTTGATTTAACAAGGGAGTTGTCAATCAAAACTCCTAATTGAAGTAACATTGAAACAAAGTTATGTGAATCAGTTCTCATTAGAGAATATAAATGTTCTTTATCAGCTGATCTCATCATCATACCCATGATAGAATTTGATATAATCTTAAAAATATATTTACTTTCCGACCATGATGCAAAAAATTTATTGTATGAATAATGATGTTACAATTTTCTATGATGATAAGTAGTACATTATATTTAGAGAAGAAAAGTCACCACCTCATTCTTGTCTATGTCCACCCCCAGTAGCTCAACTAAATTAAATTTTTAGGGAGGAAGAGAATGAAATAACTATTGGTGAGGAAAGGAATTTTCAAATATAGGACTACCTACTTTGCAAGAATATATTTATGTGTTTATAGAAGATTTACTTAGACATCCTCCAGAATGAGAAATTGATTTTTCCATTGATTTAATTCCTTGTTCAATTCCCATATAAAAGACCCCTTATAGAATGGCCATTTTGGAATTTGTGGATGTAAAAAATCCCCTAGTTGAATTGAGTAATAATGGATTTATTCTCCCAAGATTTTCTCCATGGGGAGCCCCTATTCTTTTTATTAAGAAGAAAGATGGATCTATGAGGTTGTGTATTGACTACATGGAGATAACTGCTACAAAAACAATGAAAAAGTATCTCATACCTTGAATTGATGATTTATTTGACCAACTTCATGGAACTCAATATTTTTCATAGATTTACATTCGATCTAGATATCATTAGTTGTGTGTGAAAAAGGAAGAAATTCCCAAAACAGCATTTCAAACAAGGTACGTGTATTACAGATTTAGAGTAATTCCTTTTGGATTGACTAATTCACCATTTGTCTTCATGGATCTAATGAGAAGAGTTTTCGTGGAATATATTGATGACTTTGTAGTGGTATTAATTAATGATATCCTAGTATAATCAAAACGATATACAGATCATGAAAATCACTTGCGCACCATTCTGAAAACCCTTAAATGAATTTAATTATAAAGGATGTTTAGAATATGTGAATTTTGGCTTCAGTAGATTTATTTTTTAGGCCATATTGGCTCTATGGATGGAATATATGTTGAACACTCTTTGGCAAAGTCAATCCAAGAATTTCCAACACTGACAAGTGTAACTGAGGTACGTAGTATTATTGGTTTAGCAGGTTATTATCGATGTTTCATCCAGAATGTTTCCCGATTGGCTAACCCATTAACAAAGCTCACACGTAAAGGGGATAATATTTTTGGAAAAAAGAGTGTGAAAAATGTTTCTATGAATTGAAGAGGAGATTACTCAATGATCATATCTTGACTCTACCATTTAGGAATGATGGGTTTGTTATTTATAGCGATGTCTCAATGAAAATACTAGGTTGTTGTATTTATAAAGAATGATAGATTTATGTCCAATGCATCATGATAGCTGAAACTTAATGAGAAAAACTATCATACTCATGTTATTGAGTTAGTAGAAGTAACATTTTATTTGATGATATGGTGAAATTATCTCCGAGGTGAAAATTTTAAGATATATACAGATCACAAGATTTTTAATTAAATTTTCTATCATAAAGAACTCAACATGAGGCAAAGGTGATGTCTTGAATTACACAAGGATTATGATTACACAATACACCACCACCCAGGGAAGGAAAATAAGGAGGCAGATGCTTTGAGTGAAAAGGATCTTGGATTTTTGAACAAGATTAGAGTTGAAAGGGATCCTAATTTCATGGATCTAGTAAAGATTGATATGAAAGTAACCATGGAAGGTGAAACATAAATTATTTTTCAAATGGTTGGAAAATCATCTTCACTATAGAGGATAAAAAGTTCTTCAGCTGATGAAGAGGAATTTCAAAATAATATTAAATCTTTGAACGATTGGAGATTGATCGAGTTCGTATAAGAAGATGGGATTTTGAAATTTGGGAAGATACATTGTCTTCCCAATATAATAGATCTGAAAAGGGAATTGTTAGATGATTCTCATACCTCCAATTTCTCTATACACCCTAGTATCAATAAGATGTATAGGGATTTGAAAGATCATTTTTGGTGGGACAACATGAAGAGGGAGATTTCTGATTTTGTGTCAAGATGTATGGTTTGTCGACATGTGAAAGCTGGAAATAAACAACCTAGAGGAGTCATGCAACCTTTTCCCATACCTGAGTGGAAATGAGATAATATTATGATGGAATTTATCATGGGACTACAAAATACTCCTAGAAGGAATGATGCAATATGAGTCATTGTTGATCATCTTACCAAGTCAGCACATTTTAATGCTATAAGAGATGATTTACCCCACGAACACCTAGCAAGACTATATATTAATAAAGTTTTAAGACTACATGGAGTACCCCTATCAATTATTTCTAATCTTGATCCACGTTTTACAACAATATTCTAGAAAAGTCTTCAAAAATTGATGGATACTGAACTTCGTTTAACCACTACTACCACCCTCAAACTAATGGACAATCAGAAATGTATATTCAATCCTTAAAATACATGTTAAGATCTTTCTCATTTGACGTTCAAGGTATGTGGGGTCAATATTTACCTCTAGTAGAATTTTCTTATAACAATAGATTCCATTCAAGTATTGAGATGGCACCATAAGAATCATTATACGGAAAGTGATGTTTCACAACAACCTTTTGAGATGATGTTGGTGAAAGAAAACTCATAGGCCTAGATCTTGTGGAGGAAATGACGAAGATGGTGAAGGATATCCAAACCCACATCGAAGCAGATCAATTTAGGCATAATATCTATTCCGATAACCAAAGGAAGGATTTCGAATTTCAGGTAAGAGATCATGTTTTCATGAAGGTATCTCCATGGAAGGGAGTTATACGATTCGGTAAGAAGGGTAAATTAAGTCCCTAGTACATTAGACCATTAAAAATTCTAGAATGAATCGAGATTGTAGATTACCATTTGGCAATGCCACCAAGTCTCTCCAAAGTTCATGATGTGTTCCATGTATCATTGTTGAGAAAAAATACATGACTGACCCAACGCATGTGCTCACCTATGAGGAATTAGAACTGGAACCCGATTTGTCTTATTGTGAAGAGCCTGTCAAGTTTCTAGATACAAGAGAACATGTGTTTTGAAATTGGATGACTCGTCTGGTAAAAGGAATATGGTAAAACCATAAAACGGAAGAGGCAACGTGGGAACCTGAGGAACATATGATGAAGAACCACCTAAATATTTTTATGCAGAAATATTCTAGAAATTTCAAGGTTGAAATTTTTTGTAGGAGGGAGAATGTAACACCCAAATCTTCTATGTTATTTTTTTCTTTGAAAAATGCAATATCATGCATTGTACACAACTTCGAGATTCTAAAACACCGCGACCAATCATATTAGCCGTTATGAATAGTACTACCTATTTTTTGGAATTTTATAAATTATATCATCCAAAATTGACTTTATTTGTGGATTCAAAATATCGAAATTATCTTTTGGTGAATTTTTTGTATTTTTCAGAAAAGTTTCAATTTGTGATTAATATTGAAAATTCTAAATTTTAATTTAAAACAACTTTTTTAATAGAAATAATTTATAGTGTTAAATAATACATTTGAATGGGTTTTAATTATGAATAGATTATATTTTTATCATTTAATATAATTTATGCTATTGGATATAATCTCATGACAAAACTGAACATAAACAAGTGCCAAAATTTTGATAGTTAAAATATCATAAAAAATGCTTTTTGTCTTTAAAATGGGAATTAATTTTAAATTAATTTATAAAACTTCTGTTTTTTTAATTTGGGAAAATGGATTCCATATTTGGATTCAAGAAGTAGAAATTGTGTAAATAGGTATCTATTATTTTTAGACATTAGGAATATTTACTTTTGTAATTATTTTATTTACCGTGGTTAAAAGTGTAAATCCAGTAAATAAGGTTGAAACAATAATATTATAATAATATTAAATTACACTAACATGTGTCATAACCATATTTTGTGATACATTTCTGACCATGGGCATACGTGGGTTGGTTTTGGGACCCCATGGAACCAATGGGGAGTGATAATGACATTTTATATTATGTAATATAAAGTAAATATAAAAATAACAAAAGCAAATATCTTTTATTAATATAATTTTTATATGAGGTTATATAATTGAATTATATAACTATAAATATTCATTAGAAATCTAAAAATATTTTATACATGAGGATATTATATTTATAAATTTTAGACATAAAATAAAAATATTTATATATGACACAATAATGATGCAATATTTTCCTTATTAATGAAACAATCATATAAATGATATTATAAATAATAAAATAAATATAATTTAATGTTTTGATGCCATCCACATATTTTATATGTATTTAAGAAATTATAGGGTTGATTAAATGTATTTATTTCTAAGTAATGATGTTTTTAGGACTTTAACAAAAATCAATTATTAAATAATCTCAAAATCGACAAAAAAGTGTTTTTAAAACAAATACAATATTATTGGTTGATATAATTATCATAAAAAATTTAAGGATCATCTCAAACACTTAAATAAAAATAAATATATCATTAATGAACCACATGGGGTTCTCTTGGAGATTTATAGTACGTATATTAACCATATAATATAAAAAAAGAGGCACAATAAATGTCAACCTATTTAACTAAGAGTTAAATATAAATGTTATGGTTAATATATAGACCCAAACCTGTCTAAATCGTATTATTGGAGTGGTTTTTGACCCATCCAATCCTTATAATTCAAATAATTCATTTTTTAGCCCTTATAAACCTAAAATGATTTTATTATAAAATAATAATTCAATCTTTTCCTAAGGTTCCCCTCACCCCCTTATAAAATGGCATTTCACCTTCTCTCAAATTCACATCTTCAAAGCTTTTTTTCATGGCCAAACCCTACCCAAATGTCCTCTCAATTTTCCTCCTATCATCCTAGAGGCCTTAATATAGTCATAAATCTGACCTATGTATCCCTTTTGATCAAATCAAAAGGAAGAACCCAAAGAAAAGTTAAATATTTAATTACCTCTTTCAAATTTTTTCATCTTCCACTATTTCATTCCTTGTTGTTTCCATTCTAAAATAATAACTCCATTATATTCTATATACTATTATTTTATTATAATTACGGTAAACTATATTCTTTATTCTATCCATCCTTTGAATGACATGTCTCCATACATGCATACATACGGCTTACCGTCTCCACGTCATTGTGTAGTTGTTATTAAATACATTATTATTTGGATGGGTATAAAAATTATGTATAATTGATGTAAATAAAAAATTTAACATGATACGTATTCTGTATATATGATACAAAATCCAATTATATACGATTTTAATATCAAAGAATGATATTTTCGCTCGTGCGTACGTACATATTACTTTCTTCCCGAACATGATCAGATTCATTACTGATCATGTCCATTCAAGAATAATTTTCATTTGATGATTAAAAATATTGTTTAAAGACTTAATATAATTATGAATATGAATAAGATACATCCTATCCCTAACAAACATTACTTACATAACAAATCATATAAAGGAAAACGAATCAGTTTACAACAGAAACAGTGATAATACTAATCTATTATTAACAAATAAATATTAAAAGATTATATATGATATCTTATTAATGTATATAGTTATTTTATAATTTAATATCAATTATTTCACTATTATACAAGATTTTAACCTACCCTTCACCAAAGAAAAGTACAAGGTAAGGGGTTTCCTATCTCACTTTTAATTTCGTGAGATTTCCATTGTTCGCCACTTATTTATTGCATGTGGTGTATTGTGTACTGAAATTTGATATATATTATCATGATTATATTTATGTTCATGGTATTATATGAATTATTTGTTTGTTATTAACATTTTTCCTACAACTTGATTGATTACAATGTGGTAAGGGTTAATTTCACAATCTCTTTATTACCCGAGGTTGTTTTTACGTAAGTATATATCGGGACCTGTTTATCATACATATCCATTTTTCTAAAAAACTTATTTCAATTTTTTTTAATATTTAATATAAAATGGTTTAAAGTCATTTATACCCTGATGTGAAATTATATGTTTTGAAATGAATCTTTCAGTTGTTTTCCAAACAAGGTACTTTACGACCTTTTTAACAAAATTAAGGTAAGAGTGTTATTTTAACATATATGTCGGGGGCAGTGATTCTACGATGTTATAAAATAGTAAAATAATCCCTTAAAATATTATAATAATTTTTTCAAAATAAATATCTTCTTTTATAATTATGTAACTTTAAATGATTTCAAAAAAAGAAAGAGATATTTCTCTCAAATAGTTTTGATTTCATCAATGTCAACAACCATTGATGGATTTTATACTTGTTTGAAGTGGATTCATTATGAAACAAATAATCCTTATTTTATTGAAGTTATTGAGATATGTTTGTCTATGGTTGTGTTTTTTTATACCATTCAAGGTTTATGGTTAAAGTAATGACATTTCATATGCTAGATTTAATACAAATTTTTTTGTTATATTTCAGGCTTTTCATTTGGGGAATTTATTGGAGTTAGTAAGTGATTGGTGGATCCCACTTAAGTTTCTCAATGCATCGGTAGGTATCATGATCCAACTAGAGGTGGAATTGACCGAGGTTATTCACAATTTGATTATGGTGTTGGCCGAGGCTTTGACAAAAATTTTTAGATAGTATGGAATTATAAATTCTTTCATTATGAAAATAATATTGATGGATCATGTGGTCATTAGACTAGTAGATTACCCATTATTATGTTTTATTATAGAATTATTTACTCAGCTCATATTCCTTCCATAAAACTATTCATGTTTATTATTTTTAATGGCATGTGTTATCAATTATTCATGATTCATAATATTTATGTTATCTTCTATTGTATTTATTACCCTTACTGAGCATTTGAGCTCACCCCTTTCTTATGTTTTATTTTCCCACGATATGAATAAGTTAGTAATGAGTGAATTTCGGGAATAATCTTGGAGGATTGGATGTTTCAAATGGAAGAAATTAGTGTTGAATTTGTTTTCAAGTTGCAAATTTGAACGTATGTATGAATATTGTTTCTAATAATACTAAACTGATTGGTCTTTCGGGACATGATTTCCTTGTGATCGTGCCAATGTTATGTAATAAAGCACTTACTCTAGGTAACTGCGTTCGATATGTTACAATATCATAATGGATCGACATTATTTCTCTAATTTGGATGAAAATGGTGGGTGGTGAAATGCTTCTAACACATCCTCAGGATGAGGTAAGAGTAGATCCATGTTAGTGACGAATTTTCTTGAAATTTATTTTGGAAAATATTAAAAGAGGTCATTTGAAATTTACTGTATGATAATGATTAGAAACATGCTAAAGAGAATTGTCAAGATTCCTTGGGTATGGTCATTTAGTAAAATATAGCGACAGTGTCACCGTGGTTTAGAAATGGTCTTTCAATGTTGAACCTATGATAGAGAGAAAAATAAGAAAATTTATGAAAAATATGATGAAATAACTATGTATCATTTATTATTAGAGTAATTAATAAATGTATCAGTGTTTTAGTTTTGAATTCATGCATTGTATCCAATTTATACGTCTTAAGAACTTTATATTTGAAGTAACACAGGTAAGTGTGATGGATGTTTAAATCATAACACAGTGATTTCATAATAGAAATCACAACCCAAGTAGGTTGTGTGATTCTTTCTTCGTGAACAAGGCTTCCAATGGAAGAAAAAATTATATGTTGGTTATGATGTAATGTTTTTTTGGATCATGTTTCATATTACAAAGGAATTGGATATTTGAAGCAGTAGTTGGGAATGATCTTGAACGAATGATCGAAATAGGAACATGAAATTTTTTATGCCTCTAAATAATGTTTTAGACATATAGGTAATATTATTTTATATCATGCTATTTATAGGAGCGTCCTGGTGTTCATGAACTATATGATGTGTTTTGAGACAATATTGAACCGGGCATGTGGTTGGCACATGGTTGGCTCAAACAGTAAGTCCATTATATTTTAAAATAATAACATCAAATTTAATATATTATATGATAAGAAAAATAAATATAAGAGTATAATTCAACACCCTGATACTTTATTACATATTTCTATTTAAACATATCCAATAACTTTAATAGCTTGTGATTTGGCCAAAAGCTAGTTTAAACGAAACATGATATCAATTAATATATTATTATTTTAAATGGCCATTATATCCAAACTATTTATGGAGAGTGTATTAATATTAATAACTAAATTATTAAAAATTTATGTTTTAAAAATTAATAAAATAAATCCAAATGACATATATTAAATAAAAATAGTAATCATTTAAATGGAAAACAAATGTATTCAGAAAAATGTATTATTATAAAAAATTATTTTTTCTAAATATTCATAAATAAATTTAATGACTTTTTTTCAAATTATTAAAATTTATTTAGAAAAAATAATTTGTTTTAATTTATATGTCAAAAATATTTTTTGTTTAATGTTTTATAATTTTATGAAAATAGTAATGTTTTGATGCACAATGAAAATATGGATTTTCATTGGAAACTGATTTGTTTATTAATTTCAATGTTAAATTATATTCTAATTTTTTTGAATGTTAAATTAGTTTAATTTTGTTACAATTTAACTAATTTATGTCATTGTAATCAATTTCTTACAAAATTTTGATATTAAAACATTCTATCCATATGAGAATTTCAATTTTGGAAACCCTCTATTTTTTGTGATTGTGGTTTAATTTTAAATTTAATTTGAAAAAATGGATTCCATAATTGGAATCATAATAATATATATTATCTATTAATTTCATCATAATTTTTCCCCATAACAAATAGTTATTTTTTTTACCACAAATAAGGTAAAATGGGTTTATTGTGGGGTTAAAATAATAATATATGGGTTGTAAATTATTTAATTATTGTCTAAAAAAAATTTAATGGAAATATTTATACCTTATAACCTTTAAAGATTGATAATGACCAAATTTTTAGGATTTCCGTATGTAAAAAATGTTGTTATAAATCTATTTGTACAAAAATTCCATGTGTGTCATGTCCCCCACTTATAAAAGGCCACCTCCTGTCCTACCATATTCACATATAAAAAAAGACTTCTTTTCAACCCATCCTAGTCCATGTATGTTAATAACATACCTTTCAAAATAATAAGTCATTAGTTTTATTATAAATTCCTCTTATAATGGATTTATGTGTAACCCTGAAGAGGTTCTCTGAAAAAGATATAACATTCTTAATGTGCCAATTTTTTTTCTATTTTTTTACACCTCCTTAAAAAATTATTACTATGATAATATAAAAAATCAAGTATCTAATATATAAAAATATGTCATTATGTTAATGAAATAATCCAGATCTATCTCCACTTTTCCCAAATGACAATTGAAACCATCAATCATGTGTATGATAGTCTACAGCCTTGCGAACAAAAATGATTTTTCTATCACCCCCTTTAAAGTATAGATATAATTATTTATTTCAAATGATATTTATTACATTATTATAAATAATTAGTTATTAAATTTCATATAACTTATTACTTTTCATTCTATGGGGTATACGATAACGTCGCTCATGTGCCTAGTGGACTAATGTCTCATGAAGAGATGTGATTCAATTTTCACATATTCTATAAATTAAAAGATAAAATCTGAAAATATATGTAATATTTATGATCTATAGATACAAATAGAAACATAATAGTACCCCTACCTTCTTACATTCCAATCCATTTAAAAATAATAACGTCATTCTTGTGTACGTGTGGACTACTGCCATGACATATTGATGAGAAATTTTTTCCATTTTATTTTTAAATGGAAAGTAATAATGATATATTATATTATTATAAATAGTATATATGAAATAAAAATTATTATATAATGATGAAATGATTTTTTTTATTTCATCAATCAAGAAAAATTGATACAACGTTCATGTGTATGTAAGGCCTAGCATCACTATTAATATTGTAATCCATAATATATCTATAAAATTATTAAATTATTATAAATAAATATATATTTAATATATAATATATTTATATCATGGTTTTAGTTTTGAATATGGTTTGACAATGATTAAATTAAAATGACCAAAATTAATTAACTATAACATACATGAAAAACGAGCCAAATATCACCCGAAAGAGTGATTTTAACAATGAATTCTAAATAAATGGGTGATAAAAGAATATATGTAAATAAAATATGGTATTAGATATATGAGTACGATTATTTAATATATTTATAAAAAGATATATATATTTTATAGGATTTGTAAACACATACGAATGATGTTAAACCTGAGGTAAGGCTTTCTCATATCACTTTTACTTTTACGATACTTACACCATATTCATGACTTCATCCTTTTTGTGGTGTATTTTATAAAACATTTGAGTTTTATATCATGAATATATTTATCTATATTACATTTAATGATAAATTTGATGTTATTTATTTAGGGGGACTTATTTTACAAAATTTTCTATAGTTGTTAGAGCTTATTTCACAATTTCATCATTATTTAGAATTTTTTTCCTCTATTGGGAGAATTATTTAAAACATAAATAATAAAATAAATATTTTTTTAATTATATTCTTATTCAAGAAATTTTTTAAGTAACAGTATAATATTTAAAATGTTCGGTACTTTATTTGATTGAGTAGATGTTTATAATAACCCCTAACATTATTTCTCTTTTCAGTCAAAAAAAATTTTTCATTCAAATCCATGTTATTCTAATTCTTTTTAAAAATAATTTTAAAAATTATAATAATTAATCCCCAAATAAAAGTTCATCCATTTTTATCTTTTTTTATAAAAATTGAAACCATTATTTATGTATTTTTTTCAAAACAATTCTTTATTGTATTTTACCAAACAATGTGGAATGAGTATTTTTTTAAACATGTATGACCTGAAAATAATTTCACACCATCATGAGAAAACAATGTTTTTAATATTAATTTTGAATTTTTTATGGTTTTTCGATTAAATACATTTAAAAATAATTCAATGTTTATTTTAAGTGTTCCATTGTTCTTTTTCTCTAGTATAATTTTATGAAACTTTTATGGGATTTCTATTCATCTGTTTGATAAACCCCTTATAGAACATATGATCCACTATGGTTATGTAGTATTTATGTAATCATTATTCATTAATTGTATGGTTTTTGATAATTTTTACTGATAATTTAATATCTTATTACCATTCACCATATTACTATGGATGATTTATGAATAATTTTATTTCTATGGGGAATGTGTTAATATATCGTCTGTTAGGTTTTTAATATAAATATTATTTTGATTATGTTTCACCCAAATCATATGTGGAATGAATTAGAATCAGAAACTGATGGGTGGGGACTATTTTTGTATTTCCCCTCAATGTATCCACTAGTTTCATGAGACAAATTATTTGACCAAATTAGAGTAGTTTCTACCAATAGATTTAAAATGTCTTATCAATGGTAATGATTTTGTGTTTTAGATGTCTGAAATTTTGAATTACCTCATTATGAGTTCAGATAATAGTATAAATGGGATAATTCAATATTTAATAATATCCATGGATATGTTTTAAGAGTATTTTATTATTTATACATCCATATTTAATCATATATTATTATTTCTATATTATACCAAACTTATTGTGTAATTTTTTTTTGTTTCAGTTATATAACTTATATATTGGTTAGTATTATTTACCAATGATATATTCCACTGTATACATCCTCTTAATATGTATCTGAGGTCATCCATTCTTAAGATTTATTTTCCCCATGGTACTAGGAAGTGTTTTGTAATAGATGTGTAGGGACATTAAAAGAGGAAATGAAGGAAATTAAATAGAAAAAATTCATGTATTATATGTTTTCAATTGTTATGTAATTATCATTTATATGTATATTTTAAAATTACTACTAATATAGTAATACATTTGGAATGTGTTTCCATATTTATATTCTAATTTTATAATGTTAACACAGACTCCATGATATTAGTGTTAGATTCTCTCCTATTACCTTATGGGTTAACTGTAAATCCAATATTGCACCAGAACACAGTTATTTAAACCATGAAAGGAGGCCATACAACTATAATAAATGGTGAAAAGGTGTTATGATATCCAGTATAGTTGGACACAGTTTTTTGAACCATTCTTTGTAAATATGGGAGGAAGGTTTTCCTAGGAGAAGTTTCTCTGTATATACTACACATGTTTTTTCAACCCATATGGCTATCCCGCATGTTTATTTACACATACGTCAAATACAAACATTTCTAGGAACATGGTTTGTAAAAATATGGGGGAAAATCATTCTCATATTTAAATGGATGGAATTTCTCATCTCCCACTATTTTCTTTTAACCCTTACTCCATTATTTCTTCTCCTCCATGCACACATAATCCTTATGTGGGTTATTCCCATAGAATCTCTTCCTATTCATGTAGATATATACATCATATGGTGTCTGACTTAAGAGTTGTCAAAAATGTTTGATAATCCTCAATTGGGATATAACACCTATTCCTTTATTTATGAGTTTATATTTCTATATTGAATGGTGTGTAAATGTGATGTCATTTTCCATATTTTGGATATTTTTCCTAATATTTTTATTTCACTCATTATGGACGAAATAAATTTTTAGTATTGTGTGAGTGAAGAATATCAACCATGAGGTAGGTGGTATATGTCAATTACCTTAATGTATAGTCATTTTAATAATTACATAGTTTTGAAACATGATGGAATTTCCACTCATTTACAATTAAATGTGAAATTATAAGAAAATAAGTTGTTTATTTAAATTAAATTACTGATTTACATTTCATTTTATCAATTATAGGATATCTACCTTGAGTTGAACAACCACATTTTTGTGGTATTTCTTATATCCACTATCCATTATTCATTTGAATGGAACATAAAACCCTCCCATTGAGGTGAGTTGTCATTCTTATTAGAGAATAAGAGGATAATTGAAATTTAAAGGATTATATGTGGTGTGGGTGACCCACATAGAATATAATCATCACTTATATTATTCTAGAGTCATCACATAAATATGAAACTTACAATATTGATATAATGGAATGTTATTGGGATTGTATTTATCCCATTACTACATCCAACAAATTAATTGAAATTTTTAAGTCATCCCTCATAATAATTGGATTCTAGCATGTATATTTGAATGTAATACCTTTAATGATTATAATTGAATATCGATATATCATGTTTATGGACATGGTCTTATTTAATATTTGTAATTATGTTGTGAAATGAAATGATTACTAATTTTTCCATAATTATTAAATAAATTTAAAGGGTGTTATGATTTATATAACACCTTGATGTAACATTTCTTTCCAAATTAGGAATTCCATGGATGAGCTCATCGGATAGATAAATTATTTTACTCTATAAATAATCCTTTTTTACTAAGAAGGAATTAATTTGGTGGGATCATTGGTTAAATCGATTACTTTATTCCAAAAGTGATTCATGGGATCCTTATGTAGAATAAAAAAGAAATATGAGGATTGATCCACTATATTACACCCTGATTGATACATGGGCTCATTATGTGTAATTATAATGATGGACTCAGTGGGTAGTACAATTATACAATCCCAAGAATGATACATTGGTTTCTATGTTGAATTCCTTTGAGGTGATTGAAAGGTCATGTGTTTATAGTACACATTCAGTGATACATATGTTCCTACTACAGAATGTCCTGGGCAGTATCAGGTTTCCATTTAGTTAGGTTATTGATTACTCTACATGCCATTTTATTCGAATTAAAGAACATAATTGGAATCGAATAGTGATTAAACTGCAATATTTACCATATTACTCATTATTATCCATAGGAATAATGTACCTTATTTAGATCCCAAGACTCTTATTTGGATACATGGATGCCAGTGTTACGCCGCAATTCCTGAAAATCACTACACAAAGTTATGTATAAGAATAAAATTGTATAACATATATAGTACATATATATACATGCATATCTATATATTTTAACTATATAAATAGCGACACATAATCATATGTATATTGTATTAGTTTTAATTAGGTATATTCATCCAGACGACCTTTGAAGAACCTAATCCATACATGATTATATATAATTTTTACTAAATATTTATTATACATGAACACTTTGATATGTTATATTCACAAAGAGTATCCCATTAAAAACTATTGGTGGTGACCTACTAAGTATATCTCACACCATGTTCATGTCAATGATTTGTACATAAGAATATCTAATCATTAATGTTATATTATTACTAGATTATATGGTGTGTTGTTAAACTTTTACATGGATCATATAAGTATACGAATGAGTCGATGATCAAGATCCTCATTGAGATAACCATGAATGATTATGGTATTTTCATAATAGATGTATTATTAAATATATCATACTATTTATTAGCTGTGGTATGTACACTTAATTATTTTATTTTTAATTAGATGAAATTATCATATATAAGGTAATGTTTACGTCATGGGATTTTTTTATTTTTTGGATGATTTTTCTAATGTATTTCATTTATACATATTATGATTTTGATTTAACTACAATTATATAACTGTAATACTTTGATTATTTGGATATATTGTCCTCACCATAGATTCACTATACCCTCTCTACTAGTTGGAAGCCTTTGGCGAATGGGGAAGCACCATTGAGGCCATGTGATCAACCATATCAGGGCACTATTTCAATGGCTCTCAGATCATGAAGGGACATATAAAATTAAAACTTAAACACACACAAATATATATATCTTATTTTTTGAATATATTTATACATTTTCATATACCAACATAAAAATCATATCCATTTTGTTCCACATTCATATGAAATTGTCCTTATTTTACTCTAATCATTTATGTAATTACATGTGTGTGTCTCCCCTCAAATATAAAAGAGAACATCTTCTAAAACCTTATTCATAAAAATTAATTATTATAGAAATAGAAACCCCATATAAATTCATCACATCCATCAATTAATTCTTATGCTTATTCTCTTATTTTAAGACCATCCTATGAATTATTCATGTGTAATCCAATAGATGTCTCTCAAAGCGGAGGTAGTCATCTTATCATACTATTTCAATTTTTATTTCAACATCTACATCAATAAAACAATTATATCTATATTATAATAATAATCCTAGTATCATAAATACATGAATATTTTATTATGATTATTATATAATAATGTCCCACCTGTGTTTTATCAAATGGGTAATGAAAGTATCACTAATGTGTATGTGTCAACTACCACCTCAATATAAAAATATAATTCATTTACCATCACCAAATTTCATGGTTGGCTATAATGGTCAATTTTATTTTTTATATTATATTTTCATCATAATTATAATTTTTAATTATAATATATTATCTTCATTTATAACATCATATTCGTTGAAAATGATAATGTCACTAATGCGCATGTGTGGACTACCATCACCACGAAGTGATGAAATTAATTTTTTATTTCTTATTTACATGCATTTTCATGATGGTATACTTCATTAATATATATTTTATTTATAATATAATAATATCTATTTAAATTTGATTTATTATTTACCTTTCTTTCATTCCCTCCATCAAAAAGTTAAAACATCACTCTTGGATATGTCAAGATTGGCTTATCCTCAATGTGATGAAAAGCATATTCACCACAACAATTTTTAAATGGTTAAATAAATATATAATATTATATTAATTACATTTTTTGAATTTTATATTATATTAATTCATGAACATGTTTCAAGGACAGGAACTGTCAAAATATAACTTGCTTGGAAAACATACATGTGTCACTTGAATAATTATTTTAATGAAATTTTTTAATAAAGGGATAGCTGTAATTTATTATGAAATAATATGTAGTAAAATATATGATAATAATTTTATATTATATATTTATAAAATTTATATTCAATACATTATTTTTTAATTCATTTGAAGAAGGATGAGACTTAATGAAAAAGAATAATATTACAATATTATTTTTTGTGATTTTCTTTGATAAATTTCCATATAGGGATGTTACATAGATATTATCCTATAAACTCAATATATTTTACTCTAAATAAGTTATTCCAATAATTTTAATGTAATTGTACCATTTTAATATATTTTTCACTCAAAATGGTTGAGAAAATGTTTTGTGGATAAATAAAATTTTGTTCCTCTTTAGTTGATAAACATTTTCTTTCATTCCCATGATATTTAAAATTATTACATGGATCCTGTCACACACGGTTTTTTTTTCTGTCTTTGTATTGATCCGGCCCATTCCCAGTTTTAACAAATGAATTTGTTTCTTTTATAACTCTTCTGTTTTTCATCCTTTTCCACCCAATCAACTTCCCACTTATCCTATACTGATATATTAAAATTTATTTATCCTTTTGGACCCATTAGAAATTCATAAGCCAGGCGAATTTGGGTCACTTATTTAGGTATTGGGCCGGCCCATGGGCCCATTTCCTGTTTTAAAAAATAATAATTTGTTTCATTTATATCATTTTCATTTTTTAATATTTTTCGGTGATTCTACCTCCCACCCGAAGCCAATAACCCTATCCTCACCCCCAATATCGTTTTTTCCACTTTGGAGCTCATATTGGTCGCGTATTAGGGAGAATGTTCTCTGGTTTCCTCAAAACGTCCAGAATTGAGAAGGTAACTTGTTTCACCCATAACTCATTCAATTCGTACTCTTTTGGCCACCAATTTTCTTTCCCTGGTTCTTCCAGATCTTAGGAGTATCTCCATGAATTTTCAAGCCATTCCCTTCCCTATAGGGTTGCAGATCTAATGGAATACGAAGAGTTTTATAGGGTGAAAGGTGAGATTCCTTCTCCTTTCTCCTTCTTCTTCCCCCTCCTTTCATTATTTCATGGTTTTATATTGTACCCTAGTCTTGATAGACCTAGGGTTTTGTTATACCATGTTTTTTTATGGGTTTTATGTTTGTTTAGGTCTGGTATTTATAGTTTTAGGGTTTATAAACCCGCGGCGGGTGATTTCGGGTGTGCGTTTCAATTACGCCAAAGATTTGAGGTAGGATACCCCATGCACATGACTTTATTATTTAAGTTTCATCCTTTTATTATATTTAAAACCAGATATACATGTTTATTATTGGTTTTCATCCTTTGGATAATTTTATTGGTGTTCAAAGTGGTTGTTTAATCATTGGTTTGTAAACAGTAGTGTTGTTTTGTCATGAAAGTTCTCAACAAATGTTTTTTTAAATGTTCCGTTATCTTTTGCAAATATTTTGTGAGGTTTATAATCTGTTAAATGGTATTTTTAACATGTTACAATATCTTGAATGAAAATATGGCTTTCAATTGGTGTTTTATTCCTTTTCATGTACATAAAATAAATTGTTTTGTTTAAAAAGGGCATGTCATGTGTTCGGTAAATTGCCCGGTTGGCTTTTATGTGTGATGTGTGATTTAAAAGTTACTTGATTGGATTTATAAAGGAATTGGAAGAATTATAAATGGTATTTTTGGGTACTTATATTGATTTACAATTTGGATTTGTTTTTACAAACAAGTGGGTTTTGATTTACAACATATTTTGGCCCGAGTTGCCCAAAAATGGACCGTTTCACATCTTTATGAAAATGGTTGTGTTTTGAATATTTAACCTAAGTATTATAAGAGATTTATGAATGAGGTTTACTTCTGTAAATGATGTTTATACATATCCTTAATAAAATTAAAATGCATACCTTCATCAAAGGTTAGTTTTGAGAAAATGTTTAAAGGCCCGTTTGGCATTTCCTAATGAAGGAGTGTTTTACTTGAATATAACAAGTTGTGAAATTGGGATTGTTTTATGGTCCATTAAATGATTTTATTAAATGTTTATTGGGCTGAAAAATATGATTTGGTTTGGTTATGATGTGTGTTTATAATTTAAAGAGTGTTTTTGAAAGAGTTTTATGTGCAAATCCACAATACACTTCATGAAATTGTTTTACCGAAATATTTAGCGGTTTGTTGATTAGTGTAAGAAATGTGAAGAATGATTATGGGATGTTTGTTTTTTTATGGTTTTGGAATGGAATGGGGATGTGAAATGTGTATTTGATAATATGTCTAACTTGATTGAGCACTGAATGTAATCCTGGGTATCTAGGTGGGTGGACGTGTACTAGTATGCTAGTGATTCTGTGGGGGTTGGCCCCTGTTTCACGTAGCAAGTTTGACGATGACAACACTAACTAAACTATGATGATGTTGATGATTGGGGACCACTAGGTTATGTTTATGTTCCCTACTAGTGGCTCGTGCACGAGAATAGATATTTATTATGGTTACTTTCACCGAGATACGAGGTACCGGGGGCTCACAACTAACTAGTGCCTAGGGGTATTCCTGTGACTAGTGCTCATTGGCTATTTTATACTCACCGTCGGCATACGGTGTGTTTGGTTGGTAAATTCAGTAGAATGTGTTATTGATTTGAATGTTAAAATTATTTAAAGCAGCCCTCTTGAAAACTATTTTCATTTTGAAGTTTCACCTCTTTAAAATAATTGTTACTTGCATTTTTGTTTATTAAACCTGCATGTTTTTGTCTGATAATTATTATAGCATGAAACCTCATTTGAAAACCAAACTTTCAAATCTTGAATTTAAAACTATAAATTGATGTTTCTTTTATTTTAATGTAATGTGCATTGGGAATATAATACCGGGCTAACCTACTGAGTTTTAATACTCACGCCTATAGTCTTCTTCTTTTTTTAGCCCTTGTGCAGGTTTCATCTTTAGTTCGATCACCTTGGGAGACTTTTTATCATTGTGTTGGAGAGTGACCAGAAGTGTCACATGGAGTTATTTTTTCATCGGAATTGTTCATTTGAGTTGTTGGTTTTGTTCTAATTTTATTTTCTTGTACAAATAATATTTAGTTCAATTTTTATATAAATTAATTTTGGGCTGTCCGTTTATTTCCGCTGTTTGTTTGATTGTTTATATATGGGCGAAATCATTCCCTTGTGTACTCTATTGATGCCCTTGGTGCTTGTCACCATCCCGGGAGGATCGGGAACGCCTCTCGGGACTTGTCGTGGGCTGGCCTGGGTGACCGGTTCAGGGTCGACTCGGGCTGGTTCGTGACAAAATGGTATCAGAGGCGGTCGGCTATTAGAGGACATTTCTTTTTAGAGCGCCCTTTTTATTTTGGGGATGTCAATGTAGATGGAGTAGGATTGTTGGGACTTGAGGGGTAAGTGCAAGAAGAGCGTCATGAACTCTTTCTTGTTCTAATCCTCAGGTTTCCATGGATGTCCAGTTTTATTAGTGTCCATTTTTCTAGTTGATTGTTTTATATTGGGATATGACAAGGGGAGTCTGACCAATGGCCTTCGTGAGCTCACAGGGCCTGGCAAGCCATGTGGAGCTGGGGAATGGTCCTAATAAGTCTCTCTATGTTGGTGTTGTGTTTGGCATATGGCCGCCAACCATATGGTCAAGTCACCCACCGACACTAGTTCCCTTTTTCTTGGGTCTCTTGAACCTTTCTTGAATTCTGAATTTTTGTTTTTAAAATCCTTGTGTGAGAATTGTGGAAATGGGTTTTAATGTAAGGATTAGATTTTGAAAAGTGAAAAAAGGGGGTTTCAAGAATTAAATATAAGAATGGTTTAAGAAGGTTGTGTTTTTGTGAAAAAAATGGAGGGAAGCAGAAATGATTTAAAGGGATTGGATTATCCATAATCTAAACATGTGGTTTGTTGAAATAAAATGTTTTGAAATTGTGAATCATTTTAAAGTGATTCTGGATCTTTTTTTTTAAATGGGGTATTTTAGGATGTTAAAAAAGTTTTTTAAATCGGATAAATTAGTTTTGGAAATTAGTTTTGATCCGTTGATTTTTTACTAGAAATGTTATTGGTCTCAATGGACCTCAGATTATGAAAATATACATTGCTGATTTTTTTTAAAAAAAAATAATGTGAAGGGGTTGTTTGGAGTGGCTTGGTTATTTAAAAAGTTTTTAAAAATGAAAAGGGGAAGGTTTTCAAGAAAATGGTTCTTAATTAATTGTGGTTTTTTTTTGTGAAACATGAAAATGTTTTTTGACTTGGTGGTTGGTGTTCCTTTTGAAGGTAAATTGTTTTTTTAATTATGATGTTTAATTTTAGCCTTTGGTGTTTTCATGGGTGCTCACATGCATGGTTTTATTTATATTTGGAATTATGGCCTATATGGTATGGTGGTTGGGTGTCAGGGGTGGCATGGAAATGTGCATGTGGGTGAGACTTGATGAAACACCATTGGTGAATGTGGAAACCCACCAAGTTAGTTTGATTTTTCAAAATTGTTTTGAGCTGAAAATTGTGTCCCTTTTTTTTTAAAACCAATGGTTATGTGGCTTGATTTTTCTATGTTGTAGAAGAGTTGTTTATTCAGTAAGCTTCCTTGTGATCTAGAATTCATACTCTTGTTGTATCTTGAGATGATATCTTGTTGGTGTCATGGTTTTGGAGAAATTTTCATTGGGTTTCTAAAGATGTGTTTGATGTTGTGATGTGGTCAGTGATAGTTCTCCGTTGGAAATCTTTCCTACTGATCAACCTAAGGATTCCTTTCAAATTTTAAATCCACATCTTTTTATGATGCCTCAACCTGTTTGTTGGAATATAGGGATGTTTGGGATCTATTAAAAGTGCTTCTAGGTCGTGATAATTCTTTTGGATAGAGCAGTTGTGTTCGGTGATGTTGATGTTTTTCGTCTAATTCCTTGTCCATTATGCCCCTCATTTGGAGTGATAAGGAATTTTGATATGTATCTATTATTTCCTATTTAGATGAAGGTTTTTTTGTGATCCAGTGTGGGTTTTTTGAGTGGTGTGATCCTTATCACCTGACTGCGGTGCAGCAAATGCTTCAAGAATCAGGGCTCCAGCCATAGGCCTCGGAGTGAAGCTTTTCACACAGTCAGGAAATCAACAGAGGTGTGGAGTGCTAGATTATTATCCTTACTCCTCTGTTTTGGTAAGTCAGTTACTATGTCAATGTTTTGGTTCTTCATTTCTATGAATTTCCCTTTGTCGCAACAAGCGTGGTGGACTTAACCCCTCACACAGTGTCTATGGTTTTTCCTTCATGGATGTGGGTTTTCAATCAATGTCCCTGTGTGGACCACCTGTAAAAATCAGATGCAGTCTTGGTGTTACCTATTCATTGGGGGAGAGTTTTGGGTAGTTTCATTGTTTCTTTTGTTGTTTCAGTGGCCAAATTATTGTGTCCCCTTCCCTCCCATCCCTAAGTGACGGGGGTCCAGAATTGTGCTGAATGTGTTGGCCAAGTTCTTGTCCCCTCCGTTCGGGAGTGGGTGGTTTATATGTTCATTTTGTAATCCTATAAAATTGGTATATAATTTTTTTATAGGAGGGATTTTTTTGGGCTTCTGTGAGTGACGCCCAATTTTAGCTCATGTTCAATTCTTGTCTATTCATTGCTAATTGGTTTCTAATGGTGGAGAGACCCACCATGGGTCTCTTGGATTTTCATCCTAAGATCATTTCTAGGGATAGATGATTTTTAATGGTGGGGGGTACATTCTGGAATCCTTATGTGTTGTTTTTTTCAGCTGGAAAGTGTTATGGCTTTCCGGGGGCGTAAAGCTTTAATGGTGGGGAGAATTGTCACACACAGTTTTTTTTTCTGTCTTTGTATTGATCCAGACCATTCCCAGTTTTAACAACAGAATTTGTTTCTTTTATAACTCTTTTGTTTTTCATCCTTTTTCACCCAATAAACTTCCCACTTATCCTATACTGATATATTAAAATTTATTTATCCTTTTGGACCCATTAGAAATTCATAAGCCAGGCGAATTTGGGTCACTTATTTAGGTATTGGGCCGGCCCATGGGCCCATTTCCTGTTTTAAAAAAAAATTTGTTTCATTTATATCTTTTTCATTTTTTAATCTTTTTCGGTGATTCTACCTCCCACCCGAAGCCAATATCCCTATACTCACCCCCAATATCGTTTTTTCCACTTTGGAGCTCATATTGGTCGCGTATTAGGGAGAATGTTCTCTGGTTTCCTCAAAACGTCCAGAATTGAGAAGGTAACTTGTTTCATCCATAACTCATTCAATTCGTACTATTTTGGCAACCGATTTTATTTCCCTGGTTCTTCCAGATCTTAGGAGTATCTCCATGAATTTTCAAGCCATTCCCTTCCCTCTAGGGTTGCAGATCTAATGGAATACGAAGAGTTTTCTAGGGTGAAAGGTGAGATTCCTTCTGCTTTCTCCTTCCTCTTCCCCCTCCTTTCATTATTTCATGGATTTATATTGTACCCTAGTCTTGATAGACCTAGGGTTTTGTTATACCATGTTTTTTGATGGGTTTTATGTTTGTTTAGGTCTGGTATTTATAGTTTTAGGGTTTATAAACCCGTGGCGGGTGATTTCGGGTGTGCGTTTCAATTACGCCAAAGATTTGAGGTAGGATACCCCATGCACATGAATTTATTATTTAAGTTTCATACTTTTATTATATTTAAAACCAGATATATATGTTTATTATTGTTTTTCATCCTTTTGATAATTTTATTGGTGTTCAAAGTGGTTGTTTAATCATTGGTTTGTGAACGGTAGTGTTGTTTTGTCATGAATGTTCTCAACAAGTGTTTGTTTAAATGTTCCGTTATCTTTTGCAAATATTTTGTGAGGTTTATAATCTGTTCTATGGTATTTTTAACATGTGATAGTTTCTTGAATGAAAATATGGCTTTCAATTGGTGTTTTATTCCTTTTCATGTACATAAAATAAATTGTTTTGTTTAAAAAGGGCATGTCATGTGTTCGGTAAATTGCCCGGTTGGCTTTTATGTGTGATGTGTGATTTAAAAGTTACGTGATTGGATTTATAAAGGAATTGGAAGAATTATAAATGGTATTTTTGGGTACTTATATTTATTTCCAATTTGGATTTGTTTTTACAAACAAGTGGGTTTTGATTTACAACATATTTTGGCCCGAGTTTCCCAAAAATGGACCGTTTCACATCTTTATGAAAATGGTTGTGTTTTAAATATTTAACCTAAGTATTATAAGAGATTTATGAATGAGGTTTACTGCTGTAAATGATGTTCATACAGATCCTTAATAAAATTAAAATGCATACCTTCATCAAAGGTTAGTTTTGAGAAAATGTTTAAAGGCCCGTTTGGCATTTCCTAATGAAGGAGTGTTTTACTTGTATATAACAAGTTATGAAATTGGGATTGTTTTATGGTCCATTAAATGATTTTATTAAATGTTTATTGGGCTGAAAAATATGATTTGGTTTGGTTATGATGTGTGTTTATAATTTAAATAGTGTTTTTGAAAGAGTTTTATGTGCAAATCCTCAATACACTTCATGAAATTGTTTTACCGAAATATTTAGCGGTTTGTTGATTAGTGTAAGAAATGTGAAGAATGATTGTGGGATGTTTGTGTTTTTATGGTTTTGGAATGGAATGGGGATGTGAAATGTGTATTTGATAATATGTTCAACTTGATTGAGCACTAAAGGTAATCCCGGGTATCTAGGTGGGCGGACGTGTACTAGTATGCTAGTGATTCTGTGGGGGTTGACCCCTATTTCACGTAGCAAGTTTGACGATGACAACACTAACTAAACTATGATGATGTTGATGATTGGGGACCACTAGGTTATGGGTATGTTCCCTACTAGTGGCTCGTGCATGAGAACAGATATTTATTATGGTTACTTTCACCGAGATACGAGGTACCTGGGGCTCACAACTAACTAGTTCCTAGGGGTATTCCTGTGACTAGTGCTCATTGGCTATTTTGTACTCACCGTCGGCATACGGTGTGTTTGGTTGGTAAATTCAGTAGTATGTGTTATTTATTTTAATGTTAAAATTATTTAAAGCAGCCCTCTTGAAAACTATTTTCATTTTGAAGTTTCACCTCTTTTAAAATAATTGTTACTCGCATTTTTGTTTATTAAACCTGCATGTTTTTGTCTGATAATTATTATAGCATGAAACCTCATTTGAAAACCAGACTTTCAAATCTTGAATTTAAAACTATAAATTGATGTTTCTTTTATTTTAAAGTAATGTGCATTGGGAATAGAATACCGGGCTATCCTACTGAGTTTTAATACTCACGCCTATAGTCTTCTTCTTTTTTTAGCCCTTGTGCAGGTTTCATCTTTAGTTCGATCACCTTGGGAGACTTTTTATCATTGTGTTGGAGAGTGACCATAACTGTCACATTGAGTTATTTTTTCATCGGAATTGTTCATTTGAGTTGTTGGTTTTGTTCCAATTTTATTTTCTTGTACAAATAATATTTAGTTCAATTTTTATATAAATTCATTTTGGGATGTCCGTTTATTTCCGCTGTTTGTTTGATTGTTTATATTTGGGCGAAATAGTTCCCTTGTGTACTCTATTGATGCCCTTGGTGCTTTTCACCATCCCGGGAGGATCGGGAACGCCTCTCGGGACTTGTCGCGGGCTGGCCTGGGTGACCGGTTCAGGGTCGACTCGGGCTGGTTCGTGACAGATCCAATTTTATATAAACTAATTATTGATTAAAATCATTTGAAATGAAAATTTTTAGCTTTTAAAATGGCTATAATGTAATTATGGAAATGTTTTAAAAAAATATTATTTAGGGATTGTTATAATAATGTCTAAATTGAATATTTTAATGTTTATGACATGAATGGATTTTCCAACTACGTCGAATATTATTTTATTTTTAAGATTCCTTTATATTTTGTCATGTTTCTTTTAATATAAAATATTATCATTCCAATATTCTTTGATGTTTGTAATTATTAAAGAAAGAAAAAGAAATTGTTTTCCTTATTTTGCAAAAAAAAAATTGAAATATGCTTCTAATGGCATTTTCATATGTTTCACCATCCTTTATATATACTTAATATACACTATTGATATGATGATATGATTCCATCCACATTAATTATGTGTATTTATTTTGATGACGATTTAAAAATTGATGTAGGAAACTCATTTCATCCACATCAATTAATTTTGTTATGATGAAATCTTATAAAACGCGTTTATTTTCCATGGTCTATGCTATGATGAAATGATGGAATGATACATATTTACATCACATTGGGTTTTATATGATAATTGAATGAGTATTTTATGATCTTGGGTCACACATATATATGGTTTTAATTATGTGATTGGTGGCTCTATTAAATCCCGACAACCATCAGGGTGATGTGATATAATATATCACGAGATGATGATGATATGTGTGGGAATGATTTAAAAAAAGTATTTTTAAATTCTTATTTTTATGTATGATTCCAGCTATGATCACATGATTTTGTGTATATATGATTATGAATTTATATGTTCAAATTTTAATGTGTGATTATGATTTCTTCTATCAATGCTCATAAGATAATACGTTGATATTATTAGGAATAATTTTGTTCACAAGATTATGATTTCTTATGTTTAGGATTTTACATGCTAATTTTAGGCCTCTTGAGTGATTATTATTTATTTTACACCATATTAATAATGCAATGTCTTATCATATGATCTGGAAGTTTATGATATAATATTTTTTGGGTATTAGTATTTTACCTTCTGAAAATACACTTGTTTATGTTATCATTCCATTAAGATCATATTATTCTATTATAGGATTGATATCTCCCATGTTTACCCATAAAATGAATATTATATAACCCTTTATAATGTTTTCCTTCTAATGTTATTGGTGGAAGGTTCAAAAGAATAATAATTCTATAAGGTTACAAATAAGAGTAATTCAATAAGATAGGTTAATGATACTTTATGAAATAATTTGATTATGTATCTAGTCCCGGATTACACTAAACCTATATGTTCATCATTCACATATAAATGTTATGAGGATAAAATATTAATTTAAAATGATGTAATATTTATATATATTACATTATTGGATATCATCATTTATTATTTTTCATTGTGTTTATGTTGGGAAACAGTGGTAATTGTAGACTATATTTGGTAACCATGGTTGGGTTGTTGGGGGTTTAAAGTATATGTGGATTGGATTGTGCCCTAGTTAAATTATTTTGTTTTTTTAGGTGGACCATGGGTTTCATTACATTGGAGAGGATTAAAATATCCCACCTTTTATGATCCTTTTACCCTTAGTGTATGCCATGTTGTTTGGGGTTGAGGAATGTTTCCTTTAATATGATCTTCCACTGTTGTTGGGTGATGGTGATTCTATTGTACATTTTCGTGGATTTCCTAGATAACTATTAAATATATTATTTCCTTATAGAATATATTGTTCATTTTTTATTTGGTGTCATTGAAGGATAAAATATTGATTAATTGGGAAATAAATGGAAGACATTTTCCATTGAGGTTTTGTCTTATGGAGAGTGTGTGTTTCATTAACCCATCCCTTTAGATGCATTAAAAATGTAATTGACATATTAATGTATCTTAATGATAGTTTGTTCCCTTGTCACATGTTAGTGAGTTTAATTCTATTTGGATATGTTAGATTTTATAAGTGGATTTGTTCCATTGGTCACGAGGATTTGTTTTTTTGTTAATATTACCACTATATTATACCTTTTATACTATTTCATATCCCTCATAACTCATCATCAGTGTGATGTATTTTTTGTTATCTATTTCCATTCATTAGTTTCCAAATTTTTTAGAGGATAAACGTGATATGGTGAAGTTAATTGTCACACTCCATCCTTTTTATTCAATTATTATTTTACTTACCTATTAATTTTGGTTCTTTCCTTTGATTTTTTGGGGGTAATGGATGAATTTTGTCATTTGAGATTTTTTATTTCAATTTCACACATAGTGTCCATGGTTTAGAAGAAACTGTTCAATAAACATTACATAGGTTCCATATCATTTAATTTTTGATTATGTATTGTTCGATAACATTTGAATCATACAATTTAATTCTATATTTATGTGAAAAATACATCATACATTTATATGGAAGTGTGAATTAGTTTATTTTCACATGGTGAAAAAATTATTAGTATTAATCATAAAAAAACATATGTGTCGTTTTGAAGATTTAATAGTTCCTTCTTCATGGTTAGTTTATGTTTTGAAAAACCATTAAACCAAAATTTGATGTCTACCCATTTTCAAATTTTTTATGTTTCCCAAATATTCCTTTCTCAAATTAAAAGGATTTTAATCCCCCCTTCATTGTCATTTGACCAAGCTAGGTTCACCCAGTGGGAGTTAATTCCCTAATATTTTCTTGATTTAAAGCCACTCATTCATTGATTCCATGTGGAAAACCCTCTTTAATATCTTTATCTCCCATATTTATTCCATTTACTCATTTTTTCAATATATTCTTCCACCTCACAAACCATAATTCCTACTAAGGTTAATTGAGGGTTCCATGATGGTTTGTATATGTGTTATTTTTTTCTATGGCCTATAGAGTTTGCTTCTTATATTATTCCGAAATTCATTATTGAAGGAGGCACATCCTAGATTTTTTTCATGTTGATTCCATCATTCATAAGGTGATACTTTTTTTCAGTTTCTTGAAATGGAATACCATTATATACGCGATGATTTATAAAATTATTATCATCTATTTTCCTTTAAAAAAATTTGATAATTATTTAGATTTTCAAACATTATTTGGTGTTATTAATCACTGTGTATAAAATAATATTGTCGGTTTCAAGGTAATTTTAATGATTTTAGAGTAGTGTTTGAGTTCTTAGTGACTTGAAAATGTTTAAATGTTTTATTTTTAAAATGAATGGGTGTTTAGAATGGATATGACCAAATTTGGGTATGAAGTTGGGTTTCGAGACTTTGTTAAGGAAATAGTGATGGTATTGTTTTGAAAGATGTTTCTAACTATTTTGGTGCAATGGATTTTTTGAAAATAGTTTCCAATGGTGGTAAAATGGATTATAACATTATAGTGGTTATCATGGAGTTTGTGCATATGAAACCCTTGAATAATACCTATTGTTGTTTAATTGTAAACCCTAAATGATTTTTGATTTATTAATTTGTTATTAATGTTGTTATTAATGATATTTCTTAAGAGGGAGTTGGATATGAGTTGATGTTTATTTATAAAATTGTTTTGCTATGATCTATGTACTCACTAAGTTTCATGTTGATTGATCAAATCATATTTGACTCATCATTGGTACCTAGGATTCTAATTGAAGGTGTAGATCAATGTTGTATTATACCTGTGTGTGCTCACTGGCTAATTTCCTAGGATAGTTACGCCATCCTTGGATCATATGTTGTACCGTTTGACCCTCAATAGTGAATCTGATTGTGAATATCCCAATTTTATTTGGATTATAATTTATAGATTGTTTCCATTAATATCATGTCCATTATAATTAATCATTACATCTAGTGTGTAAGGTCTTATAATTTTTTTAAAGTATTTTTTTGCTTATGTTTTGTCTTGGGATACTTCTTATTGATAATAAAGTGTTTTCCTAAGTCCTTGAGAGGGATCCGTGGTGATCGCGGTGTTGGAGACATGAAAAGGGGGAATAAAGGATTTTTGGTAAATCCACACGGCTAGCACACGGTATATAAAGCCGTTCTAGTGAAGTTTGTGCATGCAGTAGCAATACACACAATTATCCTAAGGCCTGGTAAAACATGTGAGAGAATGAAATCCAAAAATTATCCTTTACATGGTATGGAAAACTATATGGATAAACAGTGTGACCTAGAATCTTTAAGAAAATTACAAAATTTTCATTGCGGGATTTTAAACCTCAACTAGGGTTTCTCCCCCATTCCCCCTATAACCCTAGTGACATGCTTGTATGAACAAAACATACCAGGGGAGGTTCTCCAACGATTCGTGGTTGTTTGGAGCATTGTTTGATGTGGATCGAAGCCCTGGGTATGCCAACTCTTCTCCTTGCATCCTTTTTTTTATTACAGTTTTCAACTATCTCACATATCTTTTGAATACTCTAAAAACCTCATTTTAAAGTGAGATTTAGGTTGAGTCTTCAAGGGATATTTGAATTCTGATCCATGGCTATGATTTAGGGTGTGTTCATCATCAGATTCAAGGTAGGTATTCTATAAGTATTATCCCACAGTTTTTTTTGATTTGTGGATGGATGTTGGTGTTCTTGTTTTTCCCTTTTTGTCTTCTTGGTTTTGTAAAAGTGTTTGATATAAATGGGTTGCTAAGTGACAAAATGAATCACTCACAATCACCATGGGATGCGTTGAGGATGACTTGACCATTTTAGGGCCACATATGGGATACACCAGAAATCCCAAACCTAGAGAGTGGTTGGGTCAAGTGAAGGATTCCCGAGTAAAGTGTAAATCCCATGTAGAAAATGTTTAATGGTTTATTAGGTAGTAAATGGAAAGTTGATAAATATTCCTATACTGATAAAGAAATAATATTTTTTGGAAGGACATGAAAATGGGTAATTAGGTTGAAATAGATTGTGTCATTTGATTCATCAATTTTGGTTAGAAATGCCTATGGGGATTAACGAATATTATAGGGTGAACATGCAATGGGGTAATAGAATCTGAAAAGGGAAATGTATTAATAGGATGTGATAAGGGAATGGATGAATTTTTAGAATAGGTAAATACATGAGAATTAGGTGGTACAAAGAATTGATTGAATGTAATTAAGGGATTGTGATATGTGGTATTATAATTGTACTTGAAATGCATAAGTGGGTAAATTATTGTGAATGGATAAATGGGATAAATGTGTAAATGAATGGACAATTATTATTTTGCATAAGTAATATGGGTTGTTGAATACATATAATGGTTTAAGGCACCAGAATGGGAATTTGGATAGATGACTACGAATTGTAATTTTAAAATTTTCAATGGGTTATGGAATGATATAAATTCACTTTTTTTCACCTATTGTGAATTATAATGGCATTGAATATTCTTGGTGGTGTTATTGTATGGTTTTGGGGACTTGATTAATAATTATGTGAACAAGTCTTAGAATAGTGGCATATTGACTTGAGGTTCTATGCCCACATGTCAAGTTAGACTAAGTCTATAATCTCCTCCCAAAAAAAAGTAGTGGTTAGGGAGGGGGATGAATTCTTTATTCTCCTAATCGTTGTATTCCACCCAGAGTGAGTATCTGAGGTGCGGAAAATGTATTGATGTAAAATGTGAACCCCTAAAAAGATAGGGACTTGTTTTTTCCAAGAGGAATGTTGGTGTAATGACTTATACACTTTTGTGTATGATATTTATGCCTAACCCATGGAACATGTGACAAATAAGGTATATATAATGAAGATGGTATAATAAATAGAATCAGGATAAATTCTATTCAATAATTAAATGAACCATGTTTACTAATGGAACCTGAACTACCCCTTGATATCTTATAACTTATTTTGTACTTTCATGCACTATCTATTACAATGTATATTTTGTAGATATTGTTGGTGGTGGACTACTGAGTTTTTTACTCACATCATTCTCAGGCCACCGTTGGGTACTTGGTAAAATATCTTGGTTACAGGTCATGAAAAGGGAAAAAGACCTACATGAATAAGTTGAGTTTAGCTCGATATCTTCAGGGTGAAGGATCAATCCATACAGTTGGGACCCATTTAGAGTTATGTTTTTTTCCATAATTTTGGGTTTCATTCACTTTTCACTACTAGTATGACATGACATTATTGTATATGATTTTTTTCATTGTTCCCCTTTTTCATAAATTCTTAGTTATGAACGTTTATTGGTTATTCATATTTTTTCTTATATTTATTCTTTGGTCTTGTGTGGTTAGCTCTGATAATGACGGTATGGTATCCCCACATCACTTCTTGGAACTTCATTACTAGTCGACATCCTCTGACATAGGGGGAGGCGAGCTTGAGGTCATGTGCTGACTCGGCTCGGATCACCAGTTTAGTGGCTTCCAAGTTGGGGACATTACATTGTATGTTTCCCATGATATATTATGTAACTATAGAGAGTATTTTATTACATTACAAAGCTTCATTGGCCCTTATTATCCATTTTTGGGGGCCTACTGACTTTTTTACTCACACCCTGCTCGTGCCACCCTTGGTTACCCTAGAAGTTCTCTTTGTTATAAGTCAGGACAAGGGAAAAGGCCGTAAAAAAAGAAGATGATTTGGTATTGGGTTGTGAATGGATAAGGATCCATAATTAATGTCAAGACCTATTATGATTTTAGTTTTTTTTATAAATTTTTGGTTTCATTCACTTTTCACAACTATTATGACATGACATTATTGTATTTGATTTGTGGTTCGTATCAATTTATGGGAAATGCCTAGTCAATAATGTTAATTGATTATTCATACAGTTTATGATATTTATAGAGTGTTCTTATGTGGATTTATCTGATAAAGAGGGTATAGTCTCACCACGTGGCTTATTAGACCATCAGCACTAGTTGGCAACCTATAGCGCACGGGGAGGCATGTGTGAGGTCATGTGATACTCGGCTCACAGCACTGGATTTTTGGATTTTAGTTTGAGGTTGTTGTAAAGTGGTATCAAAATAGTTATTTTCTTTTTCATATCATTTGGGGATGGTAGATAAGAGATTAGGACAGTATCGAGCCTTGGAAATGAGTTCATTCTTTGGAGTAACTAACCCTTGTAGAAGGAAAAACCCAAGTCACCCTTGGTGGGAATTGTTGTTCTTGATGCGTGTTATTATAGTTGAATGATATTTCATCATTGGGTTTTGAACATGCTTTGTGATTTGACTGATTTTTGATATTTTTATCATTGTCGAATTAGCATTAGGTTGTGCATTCATGAATTGATTTAGGCACCTAAGGATATTGGTGGAATACATCATTATAGAAACACACATGGGATGGGTGTACGAGGCACATAGATTAGAATGGGTTTTATTTATTGGATATAAATGTAGAAAATTATGGGTATTAATTGTAATGAATTTTGGTGAATGAAAATAATTAAAATGAATATTTAAGTAATATCGTGTACATAGAAATTTTGTGACTGGGGTTAAAATTTGGGGTTGTGATAAACTAAAATGGCTGATTTTCTTTCTAAAAGGAAAAAGGATTTCATAATTATGGTAAAATGGATAATTAATTTTTTCAAATGAATGGTGTATATTAATTAAAATTATGATTTTATCATGTTGTGAAATGATAAATGTTTCAAATTTGGAAAGAATCATGTTGTAAAAGAAGAATTGGATCAAAGAGTTTCTAACAAAAGTCTTTTCATTAGGTGAATTGGTTACCCCATGTTGACCATGACAACAATAGGTATCATAAGGGGAAGTGTTCTATGTGTGATGATTATTATTGCGATAGATCATGAAGAATGGGTGGGTTATGGTTACTACCTTGAGACAATTTTCCATCTGTGGTTCAATCCCATTGGCCATTCATTAAAGCATCGAGTGAATGGTAAGTTTATAAAAGGTAATTCTTGAGTTCAATAGTGGGTATACAATTTGTTGTTAGTTGGACCATGGTATGTGGTGGTTGGGGATGTGTGGGTACTGTAGTTTGAGACATTTGATTTGGATTGTGAGGCATTTTAAGTTATGATGTCCCCAAGGGTGTGTTTTTAAGGAACGCTTGGTAGTGTTGTGGCCTCTCTTTTGCGAGAAATTTTTCAGCAATGTGAATAAAGAAATAATCATGGTTCATGACTATACAGTGTGCCTGATGGACCCTAAGGATGGTTCATGGGTCTTGGTGACCTTGTGAGTAGAGACCTTACAAGTTCTGTCTTGAATCCCTGAGAGGATGTATTTCTCATAGAGACGTTGAATGTGTACACCTTTGGTGTGTAACATAGATTATATGGGTGTTTTGTGCACTAGTCATGGGGTGCATCAAAATGGGACTGAAAGTTTCATTCATGAGTATTTCTTTGTTTGTGTCATGATAAGTATGGTTTGGAGAGAAGACCAATGGATTCTCCTAGTTGTGACTCTAGTGTATGATATCGGTATCGGTCAACCATCAAGGGACCTATAAGAGAGGTCGGATAAGGATTATAATGATTTTGGGTGTGTTAATCACATGTAGATGTTTTGGACTTCGATAGTTGGAGTCTTAGTGTTCCATGGAGAAGGATTGGCCATGAAGACTATGTGGGTAGTTTGATAGATGGTTGTGATACAGAAGTTTTGGTTATATATTGATAATCTCGAGAAATCAAGGGTGACGACATGGTAGTTTAGGCAGGTGATGTTGGTACCATATAATACGAAGCATGAGAGATTCATCAAATGTGGTGTAAATGCATGTTGTGTACCACTGAGTTATGTAAAGAGTATATTTGTGCCCTAGCTCCTTCATGAGGGAACTTTTGTGTTTGTGAAAATATGTAAGGATTGCCTCAAAGGGTATTATTGTATTCATGCATGAATAAAATATTTGGGTGAGGATTAATGGAGGTCTACATATTACTCTCAGTCAAAAATAAAAGGTAGGATGATGTGTGGTTTAATACTTTTGCTCGATGGTGACATCGTGGTCATCGTGGTCATGTGGCTGTTGTTGTTAGTATGAATCAGTTGGATTCTGGGATAGAAGAAGAGGCCACCTCAGGGGTTATGAGCCTGACAAACCAAGGGACATGGTCATGTAAGTAAGCAAGATATAGGATATACGCAAGATGAGGTTGGTTTGTGAGATATTATTGGTTGATTAGTGTGTTATAGTGGTGTGATTCTATTATTAGCTGATAGTTATGCAACAGAAAAACTCAAGCGGTGTGCTGGGAGTAGTGCCACAAGAAATTAATGTTTATGGATTCTTGGTGATTTGTTCATGGGTCGATGGTTAAAATTGATCTGCAATCACACATGAGTGGTGGTAGTTAAATGTTGATGAGATGTGTTCAACACAGAGGCCGAAAATCCTTGGAAGATCATAGTGCCCCGTAGTTCGACATCAAAAATGTTTATGTTTTGGTTGTGTTCATAGATGACTTCATGGTGTACCTCAACTTTTGATGAGCATTCCCAACATCTTGAAATTTTCCTAGGTACATTAGGAAGATCTAGTTTACAAAAGGTTACATGAATGTGTTTTTTTGGATGAGTTACATTATTGAGTTTACACTCACAGAAATAGTATATGTGGAGCATGAAGAGGAGATCTGCACCCTCTATGTCTTGGGTGAGGTCCTCAGGATAGAACGAATTTCAACAAATATCATGGGTTCCATTCATGGAATCTGAGAACGGTCACTAGGTGACATTCATTTTCATTTTATGGGTAAAAGATGGAAGTCAATGTATAAGGTTGGGGATCATCTTGTGATTGAGTGTACGAAGTAGTGGATGGAATCTCTCACGGTTAAAAGTGTAAACAATTATCCTATGGTGGGGAGTTATGACTCAATAATATATTTGGAAAAGATAACATCGATTCAATGTAGTGGCATTGGGTGCTAATGAGGAACATGTGATGTGCATTTCAGGTTCCTCGGAAAGCCATGTGGGCCTTGGATGTGATGTCTGATGTTCCCAGTATTGTCTTGAGCTCAGGGTCATTCCATATGAATCTTATAATGCCTTTACTGAGTCTTAGAAGGGTTTGGTTAGATATTATAAGATTTTGTGTCAATAGAAGTTGGCGTCCAATAACTCAAACAATGATTTGGGTTATACTTGGGTAATTTTCCCCTTGTATGGTTTAAAAATGTTGTGAATTTTAGTGAACCTTGTCCGTGTGATGGGGTGTCATAGCAAGGGTGAAGCCCGACAAGGTTCTGAAGTGTTATAATGTCGTGATGATGGAATTCTACAAGAATTTAGAAAATGACAGCAATGGGTGAATGGTATGATAATGATAGGTTTAAATTCAGTAATAATCTTTGGATGGTGAGAGAAATGGGTAGTGTATCATCAGTGGAAGTAGGGAGTAATGGGACAATCAAGTCGGGTGTGGTCGGATATGATATGGAAAATTGAATGAGTCTCGTGAGAGTGACCCACCTCTGGGTTCATATTGTAGTAAAAATGACCTTTTGAAATGAAGTTGTACCTGAGTGAGAAAATGTTGATCTTATTCCTTGGATGTATAGTATAATAATTTCCTCTTGAATTGTTTTGATAGTGCGACAGGATTCCAATGTAGGGTAATTCCATAAGGATGTATCATTGTGGTGATTTGGAACATGTTAGGTGATTAGAAATATGATTTGCATCCTGGTTGGCCATCGTTGATAGAGGATGTTCCATGAAACCGTAAATGGTAGAGATAACCATAAAAGATAAATGGTTGGATGATGATGCAGTCAGAGTTTCAGGTTGGATGGACTTGAGTGGTAATCATTCGAGTGAGTTGGCCCTGGTAGAGAGTTTTGGCATGGTTTAACTGGTTTAGTAGTTGAGTTTCTTTATTTGAGTTTGGATTTATAGTATTTGATTGAAATATTTACAAAAAATGGTTGGAAGTATCATGTCTCTTCCTTTGATTGATATCGGCATGGGGTCATCATTAGAGTTTGAAAAACATAGAGAAATGATTCCATGTGATTTGGGTCATGAGTTGTTGTAGTTCTGGAAAATTATGCTAAGGAGAAGAAATACCCCCAAAATCACTTTGCTGAAGGAATTATGAACTTCTATAAATTTATCAAGGAGAATAAACTAAAATTGTGTAGTATTTTATTGAAGGAACATTATGGAATTCATGTTTTCAAATGGTCTGTGTACTATCTCTAGGAAGGGTGCATGGAGAAGATGGATTGTGACCCACCATGTATGTGGGTTGGTCCATGAACTGCTGGCCCATGGGACGATGTCCAGCGAGCTGGGAAAACCGTGAACTACTTCAACTGTGGGAGTTATGCATGGAAGAACATCCAAGTACCATTTGGGGAGCCCCTCCGTTCCTGTATTAAGTAGACGAGTAGGGTTCTATTAACCATTATTGTGAACAAATGTTCAGCAAACTCCGGTTGACCAATTCATCTGTGGGTTAGAAAATTTCTTCAATGGCCCTCTGCAAATGGTGTCACGTGCCCATTTGATACAATCACTCTAATTATTTATAAAAGGATAAGATTAGAGGAAGGAAAATGATGAAGATTAGAGAAAGAGATATGTAAAGGTAAGGAGAGGGGATGAAATCTTGAGGAAAACATAGAGGTTGCACTCCCACATCCATCTTGTTTCATTGACAATGCAAAAACTACGATCCACTTCTTCTGTAGGTACATCCACCAGTAAACCAGAAAACATGGAATTAAATTATAATTATAGAACGATGAATCCAACTAGTAAACTAAAAACCAAATATTTCTTGTTGATGAATTTTCAGAGAATGGTAATTACCCAAACCCTCCTTCAATATGGTTCTCCACGTAGCATACTTCTATGTGTAATAAAAATGGTGTCACGTACCCAATCAGTACATGGATGTAACTCAATGTTTCATGGTGATCCATGGATCACTTTGGTATGCAGATGGCGATACCCATGCCCATGTACCACTAAGGTACATGGATGGACCTCATGCCTATGTACCAATATAGTACACAGATCCTTACCCATCACAAATGAGAATCCATTATGTGTAATGGGGTTTTTTCGGTTGTTGTTCTCTCCGGTTAAAACCAAATTCCTCTATTATTGTCCAGTCCTCTCTAATGCCTTTTTTAACTAGTTCACTGGAGCTAGGAAAAATCCTCCTAGAAAGCCACCAGACCCATATGATCAGGCCATCGAGCGCATCAGTGCGCCTCATTGAGTCTACATACCCATGGTATGCTGAGTCACAAAGGCCATACCAACAATGTTGTGGGATTAGTGAATGCCTGTAGGGATATATTCCCACGGTATCCCGGAGTCTAACATTGGGATACCGATGTGAACCTATTAATTCTTGGGATTAGGGTTGATCACTATCATTACATTTACTGAGGAATAATGATTAGTCGAAGGGTTTATGTTCACTCCCACCTTTAATGTGGAATAAATTCCTCTACTTCCCAGAATATGATCTGGGGCCCTCTCACTGAGTTATGTCCCCAATATTTTGAAGCTAGACCACATTAACTTTTGTTCTGTTTCACATTTAAAGGTTTATCACCCCACTCTCTCAAGAACACTCTCCCCAACCTCTTCCGCCACAGGATGAACCTCCCCCATCAGCAGGGGAGGAGGCATCTGCATTGTGGGATATTTCAAATCTCCTTGATTCTCAATCCATGTATGAATCAGATGGGCTAAAAAGATTAGAATGATTACAAAATCAGCACACTGATATGAAATACAAGAACCTTGATTCCTGATCAAATCAATATACATAAGATACCTTCTAGAAGGTCTGACCTCAGAAGGATGCCCATCCAAAAGGGTCCATCCAATCATCTCTATCAATTGGGCCTCTTCCATGCATAAACCCCACACATTCCAAACTATGTGGGTTATGATTCCTCTCCCAAAGGTATGTAAGAATCCATCCTTGTGGGCCTGATCCCAACATCGAGTCACCTTCTATCCCCCTAGGATGATGATAATCATCAGGGTACCTTACAATATAGCTATGTTAGCGTCACCAACATGGCATCAAACACATGCATAGACAAACTGATCTTGGAAATCAAGGGTATTCCAAGTAAACACTCTTCAAGAATGAAGTATGGGTGCAAAAACATAAAAACATGACTTAAATATATAAGAGTGTCCTGGAAAAGGAAATAATCCTCTGATAAATGGTGCAGTTAACCTATCCTCCCATCCTTTCGACCAATAGAGTCCTCAACTATCATTGGCCAAATCATCAGCCAATGAGCACCTTCCATTGGAATGCAGGTCCATGAATCATGGATTCTAGGGCCAATGGGTGTTCTTGGATCCAAAAATAAACCCATTAGAGATCATATGATGAAGTAATATTTGGGAAGGATTGATGGAAAGGGTGATTTACCCCCATAAAATCACCCACTAGGACCAATTGTACCGAACATGGTTAATTGAACCTTATTTAAAGGATAATGATGTTAAACTGGCCGAAAAAAGGAATGGTAAATTTAGTAGGAGCCCGTCTCTTTGGAAAATGTGTAGGGGATGATCTTCGTCGTACATTCTACGTGCTGCCCATAAACCCGCCACCTAGGATGTAGAATAAAAATGGTGAACCTGACATGAATCTTTAACCAAGGTGGTGGTATCACCCCACTTAGGCCTCTTCGCCCATATGTATAAGAAAATTGGAAGTGGGCTCAGCTGAATTGACAACAACGCATGTGTTTACAGGAATGCTACATTGGTGATGTTTACTGGTCTTTATGTTATACATATATTGTAGGTTCCGTCAGAGTGACCTTCTATCCAAATGAAATCCCCGCGATCCCTGACGATGCACACATCAGCGATCTCACGGACGGTTGTTTCTTCAACAATGAGTAAGAACCATTCACCTACAAAGAATCTTCAACACTAGATATCTAATACGATGATTAAGGATTACCACTAAAATATTACTCTCCCGACGCTGGAGGCTGTAAGACATGCTCTCCAATCTGCAAAGGTTTGCAAGATGCATCTTCAGCCATTGCTGGTACCTGAGCACATGGAGACGCTGGTGGTCATCTCAAATGGTTTCAGAAGCCTATCCCTAGAATGTGACAATTACTACCACTCTTACCTAAAAATGAAAATGATGTAAACAATGATGACTTTATCCCTATTGCATAGGGGACCTACCTATGGGTCTTCGCTAGGGAGAATCTCCACTGACACAGATGACTAGACCTCCACCCACCGAGGAGGATCTTTTAATGAAGTCACCTGCCATGTTTCATGTGACATGGGCCCCTCAGCCTTCCTACCAAGGGAGGAGAATGTATAAGCATGGACACACTATGACCCAAGATCCTAAGGAGATTCTCTACTATACTGATGTGACGGAGTTCAACAGGCCGAAAAACAATTCTTCCCTCTCCACTCAATCCCACCACAGATATAGGGTGGCACGATACATGAAAATGACCATTTCTACAAGTGATCTCTAGTCTCTCCATGAAGACAGAGTAGAAAGCTATAGGTATATGTAGATATTTGCCAACTTACAACAAGAATACCATCAAAATAGGTGACAACTAGATAAACCCAGACACAAATTCTTTCTGACACAATTCAAGCCCTCTATCCAAATAGGGCGTCACTCAGCTATATGAAAGCACAGACACATTCTAATACATAACAAGACCGCCATCCTAATAGGATGGAAACAAAATACGAGAAGATTAAAACTCTTGAGGATTCATAAAAAGTCCACGAGAAAAATAAAATGGCATGAAAGTAGATGAAAAACCCCAATCATGAATATGAAGACCACCATTCAAATACGGTGGGAACCAGGGAAGACAACCGGTGACAGAATCATTCCACTGCCCCGAAAAAGGAGAACTGCTAGTATCTAGTGGAAACTCATGGAGGACTAATGTAGGCACAAACTCATGATATGACATCAGAAAGGGACTTTATACCCATTATATCCAATGTTTTTTCTCATCACATTTTGTTAATGACGGATGACCAGACGTTGATTCCACACCATATCCTCCAAACATGCCATGATATAATTTCATCGATGAAGAAGGTGAGAAATCAAGGCGATGACCGAATTTTCTTCAATGGAATGAATCCCAAATAAAATGAGTCAGTCACTCTGAAATAGTTATGCACACTGAATCCAGTCTAGGAGGGTTGATGATGATATACTGTGACAAACAGACAATTTTATCAGGAAAAAATACCATTTCCATCTAGGGGATGCTGGTACAATGTGGTGGTGGCTCCTAGGAACGCATGTCTCCCTTCCAAAAATCAATATTCACATAATAATATCTTGATGACATCACGAGACCCAACAATATAGGAACCCATATACGAAGGCTATTAAAAATGACATATGGCCTTGGTTGCATGCATGAGTGTGCCCAAAAATGAAAAGCACCAAAGGCAACAGAAAATTGTAGAGGACGTACATGACCCTGCTCTACTAGAATCTTGGGTTCTCTATGTCCTCAAACATATATCAATAATGGATCAATATAATGACATTCCCTTACTATATTATAGAAGAGGTTGTAGTAGTTTCAAAGGTCCTCCTCACAATGTCGCTACCAATAGCTCTAAAGGTCTTCTATAGATAACCCATGTGGGATTTCTATGTGGGTCATGAATGATCACTCATGATAGCCTATCTCATTATCAACATTTGGGTAGCACTCCCCTTGAACTAAATAACAAATAATATGAAGGTCCTCCCCTTGTTTTCATCTTCCCTGATAGTCCTCCCCAGGGTATACACTACAAATATCCATCTCTTTGTAGTTAGACATCATGTCATGATGGTAGTCCTCACCATGATGACTACAATTGAGAAGGACCACCTCGCACTAATAGTTATTGTAAAGGACCTCCCCATTGTAATTCCAATCCATGAGAACGTTCTACCCTCATTACGGTAAACCTTTAAGGTCCTCCTCACAATGTAAACTATAAACATTTTCCCTACAACTGGACATAATAATATGATGGTAGTATTCTCTATGATGATGTTCATTGTGAAGGCCTTACCTGCAATGACGGTCACTGTGAAGGTCCTCCCCACAATGACATCAAGTAGCAGGATGGTTCCCCCCTTTCTAAATCCCACCCTGATGGTCTTCCCGAGATTACATGCCATCCGGAAACTACCCACAGTCAAGAATCAAGATTCCATGGTTGTCCTCACCATTGCAAAACTAGTAGTGAGGGTCCTCCTCACAACCCAAATACACACTAGAAGTATTTTCTTCCCCTTTCTAGTAAAAATATGACACAACCCTTTTATGCGGAGGTGCATGGAAAAGAGTCTGACACATTTGGAACTCTGTCTATAATGAGTGATATTCCTTCCCAACAAGAGGATGATCCGGGGAAACAATCGTCTTCCAAGCCACCCCCAGGGCATCCACAAATCGATAAGCCCGCCCCCCAGCAACTCAGTTTCATGGAAAAAATCATCAAGAAGCAATCGATTTAGGAATACCATGTAGAGGAGCCTCTGAAAGAACAACAACATGATATGTTTTTTCTGAGAATACAAATAGCAAGGAATAATATACCATTGATTTATTGGACTATAAAAACTTTTCCATTTGACATTCCAGGAGAATTGTCAGAGAAAGGAACAAATGACATTTTCTAAAATATATTGAAAACTCTTCAAAAGATGAACGAAAAATTCCTACCATATAAAGGGGATGCGGACCATGTCAGCACAATAGGGGTGCTTCGTCATCTGATCAACTTAGAATTCATCCCTTCTGCAAGGACTCCATAATAAGAAAGAAAAAATTCAAAACTTTAACTATATTTCATCCATGAAGTACATAAAATGCATCACCTCATTGGAAACTCCACATCTAGAGTTCACATTTAGGGGTGGGGAGAACATGGAGCTTTGCACTTCACCCCAAGACCCATCGAGTAGAACCAAATGGAAATTATATCCTGTAATGTCATCAAATAGAGGAAATAGTAAAATGAAACTCCTACTCATGAAGGATGAAATACTCAAAATAAATCATCACGGAGTAAGATTCAAAATCGTCAGGGCTGAAGAGATCAAGAAACTGAAAAAATTCTGAGTTAGGCAACCAGTAATATTCAGAAGGCTTCTTGCCTAATGGATGAAAACCAACAAGCTGTACTAATGTCTTCCAAAGACGGGAAAACCTCATGTTGGAAAAATTCCACACTCAGATTATACTCATGCGAGAGTATCTGACATTGAATGAGTGGCCATAGAGGTGGCTACCACCACTATATGGGAACAACCCTAGCCCACAGGGCTTGTGGAATTTTTAAATCAATATTCCCCAATAAGACAAAAAAATTCAGGTCGTAGCGCAGTGATTGGAGGACATGAACAAACCTAGCCCATATGGCTCAAGGCATTTTTACCTCAAATCCCTAAATGGAAGATGTCTATCTTACACCATCTAGGATGAAAGATGGTTAGAGGAGTTACTTGTTCCCCCTTTCTCGTGGTTCACATCCTCTAAGACAAAGGCATTATACAAGGTCAGACCATGGCTATCTTTGGGTCAATATTCATCATTAATCCTGAAGAATTCCAAAAATGGAATGATAAAGTCCCATAAAGGTCACAAGAATACATCTTACCATTTTGTACCAGGTACACTACCCTTAGTTCGGTATGCCTCAGTGAACAAGGTCAGCATAAACCCCCTAGATCTGATAGGAAATGTTGTAGGGGGAGAAGATGCAAAAGAAGATGGTTCCCACTAAGAGGCACCCTGAACCACTCATGATGGTGTGCAAACAAGGAACTTGATGGTGGCCCTAAATATGGGTGCCCCATCTGTCAATCCAACATTGCATCTCCAGCGAAATTCCAACAAAGAGAAAAATAAATCCAAGGCCATTAATGAGCCACCTCCTCCTCCCCAGGACAGTGGATCCCACACCCTTGAGGAAAGGTTCACCAAGAAGAAATAAGAATAGAATGATCTCAAACAAATTAATGGTGTGCTCCGTCGAGGGATTTATCTTTCTGGATGTGTTCCCTATAAGGAATGGTAGAAGGTGTTCCTAGAAAAAGATCCAATACCACATGCACTCATCCCAATGAATAAATTGATGTTTGGAGGGACATTAAACCAGGACCTATAAGGAAATAAAGACTTCCCCTAATTGGGAAGGCAAGTAGAATATACCCAGGTAAACCCAAAAATGATTCCCTGAGCTGGGTATCAACCCCAAATTCCAGTTGGGCCGGGACACCCAATCTTTTCCCCTACTTCACCATCTCATGCTCAACCAATGCAAGATGTGCGTCAAGGGATCTTAAAATTTTTTGGGCTGCTGACATCCCAACAAGATTCCTTGGAGGGGTGGCACGCTCTAATAAAACCACAGTGAAAACCCTACCCCGAGTGGGAGACAAATTTTCCACCACCACCAAACTTCGGGAACCCCATATTCCCAATATTAAATTGTTCAAGGGACCTAGAGCACCATTTTATTCAATATGCCTCTTACTATTTCCCCGTGATGGGCACTCCGATGTAGAAAGTAGCCATAAAACTTAGGTGTTTCATATGAAACCTTCACATCTCAGCTTTGGTATGGTAAACTAGCATGCCATCCAATTCAATCACAGGATGGGACGACCTCTAGTGATAGTTTCTCATCCAGTTCAGTTTGATGCATTCTAGGAAGTTGGTCAGTGTTCTCATGAACAAAAAGAAGTGAGAAAACTAGATAGTCTTAGACTTCTTATTTAGATGGAAAGGCCTGACATATTCCCTGAACTAGCCACTCCCCCAAAATTAGATGCTCGCCATGTGCATATACAACATTCAGGATGAATTGTGAACATCCCTCATCCTAGTGAAGTAAACCAATGGGTTTAGAGACTTCTCTACCATTTACCAAAGGATATAAGTCTCCTTGAAATGGGATAACATTAAGTCCCCAATGCCCCCATCAGCTCTTCGGAAAAGAATAGTAAAAGATGAATTGACATCTGTAACGCTTAATCCACCCCCGGCACCGGCCCCAGTGGTGAGGCCTCCAACAAACTATGTGGGACCCCCAGGATGCCAATAGCCACCCCACCACGACAAAACAAGCTACATGGTGCTAAAATAAATTAGTTTGATGAACGAGTAAATAGAGATTTTTCATTCCATGAAGACCAGGTCCACAACTATTTCATTGTGGCCATGAATTTCATTCTACTCTGGCAGCCAGATCCAAAGAGATATGATGAAGTGATTCTCAATAACCATCCAAATTATTATCCTTATCACCAGAAAATAGGACACAACATTCATGAATTATTTAATTTCAAGGATTTCCTGCAAAAGATGGTGGATTATGGGAAAGTAATGTTGGTCCCGCCTCCAATGTAGGTGGAGTATGTTTCCACCTCCAACTCTAGAGAAGAAGAATAATGGAAAATAGTCACCTGCTAGAAGAGAAATTTTTTGACAACTGGATTACCCATAATACCATTAACTGAGTCCACAAAATAATCCATACATAGCTGAAACAACCTACTATTACACTAAATGATCATAATACAACATAACTATACTCCTTGACCTCGCGGACCTCTAAAAACCAGAACGGTATACAGGAAGAGCATGTTGAAAATATGGTACTAAAGTTGAAGTCAGTGTGAACACTTTTTCACTTCATTCCAATATACTTGGTTCAATGGGAACCACCCTGTCAAATGGTTCAACAGGAACTGCTATGAAAAACTGTACAATGAGCACCGCACATCTAAATGGTACCACCAGAAGGATGCAGTCAAGCAACAACAATATCATATCAAGAACTAGTCTTTGGATCCATTAACGTCATTCACTTGATGGAACCCTTCTCGGATTAATACTATCGCAATGAACCAAAGTTCCCAATGCCCAACTGGATAACTTGAGAAAGAGGCCACATAGGTCGAAGGTTTCGTGGAAGTCATGATCATGGAAGGAGTCAAATTCCTATTCACATCACAAGTCAAGCTGTTAATATAGCTGAAACCCACAAAAGGAACCTCTGGTAGACACAACTAGAATCAGAAATCTCCTTCTCCTCCATTATATTAAATCCAATCCTAGTCATATTGGATTATTCATCAGGGGAAGAACAAGTGTCGAACCTCCCACGGTATACATGCACACTAGTTCATCCAAACATGGAAAATACTACAGCACTGTCAGCCACTTCCATAGCGGCCGAACCATATACGTCAAAATCTCAATCCCCTAATGTGTCGGTGAATGAGAAACAATGATCTGGGAAGTTCCAACCTATAGAGTGGAGGCAAGAAATTTTAAATTAGCTAGCTTCAGTACAAGAAAATATGTCATTTCTGGATGTGTTGTGTTTGTCCGCAGATCTTAGGGAGGCAGTCATAGAAGCCTTGATATGTCCCAAAATGTTAGAGGTTTAAGTAGTAAAATCCAAAGTCTATCAAACTAAGAATAGTCTAATAAATGACACGTTGTCATCTCCTTCACAGACATGGATGAAGCTGCCATCATACAAGGGCACATCACAGACTTATACATGTCCGAAAAGATAAATGGAATTTATTTTTGGATGATATCCGCCGACAGCTGCTCTAGAGTTAACCTGCTTTCACTGAGAATAGTTCTTCGACATGGATATATTGAAGAAATCTGGACGCCATTCACTAAAACTATACTATGATATAAAAAAAGTCAGTAGAAACCGTTAGGAAAAAACAAGCATAAAACTTTTCTTTTAGAACTCATATCAGATTTTGAGTTACTGGTAGTGTAGAAAAGTACGTCCTCCAATGTTCTATTAGAGAGGACTTGGTTGTATCAGCATGCAATAATTCCATCCTCATATCATAAGTGCATAAAATATTTCAATAATTAAAAAAACAGGACATTTCACGTCGATAATTCCATGTTTGAGTTATGTGAGTCACATTACAGCAATATGGGGTTCTATGAGTCGGAAGAAAAATACATTTCGACTGACGATGTTAACAAGATCAATTCCCCCAATGGATTTGAGATGGCATCCACTAACCCCTTCCATCATCTTGGGGAGTAATACATACTACCCATCAACCAAGATGAATACGTAATTACAATCCCAGACATAGACTCAGTTATCTGCATGGTCTCGGCTATTACCACAAAGTACAAAGACATAGAATAATGGTATGACTCCCTTATTGTCAAGAAAATCCCAGTTTAAGATGGTCTTGACCCATCATGGGGACATCAAATTTCCCTTGACTCACCCACTAAGAGAAAATACAATTTAGTTCCCAATATTATAGAAGTTATATCAAAAATACTTTCTCCATCAGAAAGGGAAGATGATGATGATGTAGAATAGGTAGGGGATGATTCCCTCAATTATTCCCTTCCTTTTATTGATGAAGATGTTTCCAACACCATCAATTAACATAAGGAGATAATTTGGGCATTAAATTTACCCAAAAACGACTATAATCATTGTTGACGTGACCGTTGATGAACATGAGTTATATAACTCCTTACCAATGAAGAATCGAGATGTGTTTTCTAGGAATTACAAAACTATTCCATAAAATGATCCTAAAGATTCCACCCATCATCTGGGATTAACAGAAGATCATAGGGGCTATAAATAGGTAGCAATAAAGAACCACCCGACACATGCTACCAAAATAGAGGCTGATGTTGACAAGATGATCAAAGAAAAATTCCTAAATGAGGTCCAATATTCAATATGGATGGCCAACATCATCCCAGTAAAAAAAAGAATGGATAGATTAGAATCAGCATTGACTTCAGGGAACTTAATATGCATTTCCCAATAGTCAACTTCTTGATCCCGATCTCAGAATTGCTAATCAATGCAACAGCTAGATACGAAGCCCTCTTTTTCATGGACAACTATTCTAAAAATAATCAATTTTGGATGGCCTAATGAGATGAAGATGATACTTCTTTTAGGGCCCCTCAGGGGGTTTTTGGTTATAAAGTGACGTCTTCGGTCTAAATAATGTTGTCTCTATATATCAATATTCCATGAATCACATCTTTAAGCCCTTTTGGGAAAATTCATATAGTGTTATGTCGACAACAAGGTGGTTAAATCACGACATCATTTAAACCACCTGACTGACCTAGAAATTATCTTTTACAAATTGAGATACAACAGTTTAATGATGAACCACCTACAATGAACCTTTGATGTTACGTCAGGATTTTTTTTTGCATTTTTCAGACACCATCGGGGCATCGATGTTTCCCCTGAGAAGACGAAATCCATTATTGACATGTATCAACCATGAAACCTCACTAAGTTGAGAGGTATCCATAGGAACCTCACCTACATTCTACACTTCATAGCTATCCTATAAGGTAAATGATTACCCTTCACCAAGATCATGATGAAAGGGGTTATGTATGAATAGTATAACGATTGTCATGAAGCATTTGACAACCTCAAAATATATCTCCTAAGTCCACCGGTGCTCATGCATCCAGTTGAGGGGAGACCACTATGTATATAAGTAACTACCCTAGAATGGTCATTAATAGCCATCCTTGCATAGAAGAATTATGCCAACAGTGAGAACATCCACTACTACCTCAGCCTGATAATAATTGATACCAAAACATGGTATTCGATTATTGAATAAAATATCCTATACTTAATCTTCATAGTTCAGAATCTAATGTATTACCTGCAGTATCATGAGGTCCACCTGGTCTCCAGCTACATCACTCTCAAGTATATCCTCACCATACCATGCAAAATGGATGCTTATCATGACAGGAGGTCATCCTGTAATAGTTTTACAAATGGTATGTTCCCTAGAATTTCATAAAAGAACATGCATTATCAGACTTCTTAAACAAGAATTCCTCAGAAGAGACATCACCATTGGATACCAATCATCATGATAAAGAAGCTTTTTCTATACAGGAGAACCCCAATATAAGGGAAAATTACTTTGATGGTGTTTCCTAAATCCTGATAGGGAAAATGATGGAGGACCCCAAGATCAACAATGTGAGGCTGGGATTTGTAATTTTGTCTCCCGAAAAGGACCTCTTTCCATACTGTTTCATTCTTTTAGAAGGATTTATAAACAAAGAAATGATGTATTAGGACCTAATTGTAGGCCTCAAATAGAACTCCAGGTATAAGACAACCACCTATAAATAAATGGTGTTTCAGATCTAGTAATCAAACATGTCAACGATGAATATGCTATAAATAATAATGTATAGGTTCCCTTGATGACCCATGTTCGAGCACTGATGGAAGAATTTCCATCAGAACTAATGTTGAATCATGTACCCTAATTGTAGAATGTTCAACCTGGAACTTTTCCAAATGAATCCACAGCCTTGGTTGATCTCTACCAGGATGAAATAATCCTTTTAATTTCTCACAGTAAGATGGTCTTGTCATTCATCCTAAGCTTTATGAAGGAGATGGATGAAATTATCCCCATTCATAAGCCTTATAGTCATACCACCGGTTGGATGTCACCCATTAAAAATTACCTTTTGAATGTGAAACTCCCACCAGTTAGGGATGAAAGGGAGTATGTCGGAAGACAGGTAGTCGATTATACCCTATACAATTGGGTGAACAGAGAGAAGGTCCTCTACAAAAGAGTCTTTTACAGAGTCCTTATTAGGTTCATTAATAGAGAAGAAACTGTAGCTGTCATGAATGAAATGCATGCCAGAGCTTGTGGAGAGCACCAGTTAGCAACCAATCTCTCTCACCAAATTTTGCGTCTTGGGTATTACTATCCCGCCATGATACAAGATTGATCATATTCACATAGAAGTGAATTTCCTACCATGTTCCTGATAATCTCATACACTACACCCTAGCAGTTCTCCATGCGGCTCAATACACTTGGTCATTCATCGCATGGGTGATGGATGTTGTAGGACCATATCCATCCAATACAGCCCAAAAATTCATGTTCATACTCATAGAAACTGACTTCTTTTCTAAATGGGATCAATCCATTCACCGTAAAGATGTTAGGGTGAAAAAAATAATCAAAATTTTGAAGGCTAACATCATCACTAGATTTGGTGTCCTTTACAAAATACCGAACGACAATGAAACCATCTTCTACTCTACTGAACTGGGGTTGTTGTACCCAGAATATGGAATCAACCAATCTTGTCATCCCACTACCACACAGTTGAAAATGGGATGATAGAAGCTTTCAAAAAGACTCTATGAAACATACTTTACAAGATTATTGACAGGGATATGAAATCGTGGCGATACAAGTTTTTTCATTCTTTGTGGGTTTACCAGACCACGACCCGCACCACAACTTTGGAAACCCTATACTCACTAGTATAGAGGGCATAGGCATTGATACCTATCAAATTCCATGTGTTTTCACGTCGTGTTTCTATTTATGATCAACTATCCATGTACGAGAAATATCAATGATATTTTGATGGATTGGATCACATAGATGAATAAATATTGCACACTCTGCACCATTTTAAAATCTACCAAAACTGAATAGCCCAAACCATCAAGAAACAGATTCACCTTTGATCATTCCTCGAAGGAAAAATGCTATTATTTCTCAAAACCTCAATGATTCTTGTGAATAATCCCCCAAAGAATGAACCAAATATGGAAGGACCATATGTCATACATCGAGTCAATTCCAATGGAGCATACTCCCAGATATACATGGATAGAATGCTCATCACGACTCCCACAAATGTGAAGTTTATGAAGAAATAATTCACATTAAAATTTCCCCATATAATATTTAAAGCTCCATATTGTTAAAATATGATCCATGAGGTAAAATATTTCCCCTATATCATAGTCCAAAACTCTACGACCCTAAACTATGAGTGATTAAAATTTCCCTATATAATAATCCATGCTCTACGATATTAAACTAAGAATCATGAGGTAAAAGGAAAATTCCCCCTTATCATCATCCAAATCTACGACCCTAATCTATGAGTTATAAAATTATCCCCAAATAATAGTCAAAGATCTACAACATTAAACATTGTGTCATCAGGTAAAAAAATCCCTCATATCATGGTCAAAACTATATGACCTTTAACTATGAGTTAAAAATGTCTCAATGTCATGGTCCAACCTCTAAGACCCTAAACTATGAGAAATAGAAAAATGCCCCCATGTCATGGTCCAATCACTAATACCTTAAACAATGAGTATTCATCCTTTAAACATGGCATTAAAAATTAAACAACATTTACTTTCTGTAAGACGTTAAACTATGTAGCATAAAACATCTTAATCACATGACACTAAACTACATGACCTTTCACAGAACTATGTACGACTTAATTCCCTCCCTAGAAGGATATATGTGGACTCCTCAATGTTTGATCCAGTCCCCGTCCCACCATGAATGAAAATAAAATGACCCCATCATATTCCCAGTCACCTCAAACATCCATATAGAACTATGTGACCACTCCTGGTTTCTCACATTGAGTACAACACACATGAGCTTAGGACCAGTGGTATACATTCTCTTGTACAAGTAAACCATAGAAGAGTATGGTAGGCCTAAAACCAGTATCATGTAAAACCAAAATTCCTTCAAGTGTGCCATACACATCGATCAAACATTTGTTGGGAACACCCAAAACAATGATTGGCTTGATTAATTCTGTCACAAGATACAAAGTGCCCTTGGATTTGGCATCATGGCCTAGCCACCGACAAAACATGAATACCATGCGTGGGTTATACATATGTGTAAGCTCAAAGAAGTTAATAGTTTGTCATGATATGGGAATTCTCACATTTCCAGGAATACCATTCCAATTTTTCAAACTCTATACCTTTGTAAAAATTAGATCCTCACAATCATCCAAGGCCATATGGGATAGAATACCAGTGTCTTGCATACACCTTTGATTGACTGGGAAAATCATACCCTGGTGACTCTGAATATGTCACCCAAAATAATGGCTATCAATAAAAAGAAATTTCATCCACAAGAGAGTCCACTCCTACCTTAGTACACCTAACATATTTCAAGCCCCATATCATCCTCCTGATTCATGTCTCCCCCAAGACTATGGTTTACAACTTCTATAATCACTATCATCTAAGGAACTTAGGAACAACATGAATGTGATTAAACGGAAACTTTTTAAGACCTCTATAAGGCCAAAATCGTCATCACTAAACGATGATAAAGTATAAAGCAATGAATTTTATCTAAAAATTCCACAAATGTTGATTTAACTATTCATCTATGGGGACATAAAACCCATGTGATCTCTTGTCTCTCACACTAAGAATAGATCAAGTGATCTTATGGATCTTAGCAAGAGTTCTTCCATGTAATTATGGGATAATGGGACTAGAATTTGGTCCTAGCATCATGACCCTAAACGAAATGTCACGGTCCCCTCCCCTGAGAGGAACCCCGTGTCCTATCCATGTGATGTCAAAAAATTGGGTGTCCCAAAGATAGAATTAATAGATCACCATATATAAGGGTTAGATCTGCATAAGGGATTTCATTCCATTAGTAAATCACATCCCTAATTTCCCCAATATATTGTGGTATACCCCTTCCATATTCCATACTCTGTGCTTTAATAGATCTTGAATCCCTATAACTCTCCAAGGCTATCTGGGATGGAAGGCTAGTGTCCTGCGAATACCTTTGATTGACTATGCCTATCATGCCTCAGTGGCTCTGCAAACAACACACACAAAAATAGACGTCAATCTATAGAACATTCATTCCTAAGAGAGTCCTCTCCTATCTCATTATGCCCAATAGCTTCCAAGCCTCATTCCATCCATCCCGAATCAAGTCCCCTCAATGTTAGGGTTTACTTTTTACCCTTCCACATATCGTGGATATATCAGAACATATGGGCCCAATTCACCTTTAGTCCCTTTTGAGATTTCTAAAATTTATCCTTTCAGCAAGAACGAAGATGATCCACATGCAAAGGAAGAGTTCCCCATCTCATTTTTTGGTTTGCCAAAATAATTTCTGCTAATAATCATCCCCTTGTGATTAGTTTCACCCCTGGTCAAAGATCACACACCGTATTCAGAAAGTTCCCAATCACCATAATCTTTAAATTACATCGAAGGATGAAGGCTAGTGTCATGTGGACACCTTTTCTTGGGTTTTAATATCATGCCCCAGTGGCTCTACATACATTGCCCACAAAAATGGTCATTAATTGAAGTCAAATTCATCCCTAGGACATTTTTTTCCAACATCCATATGCCCAAATGACATTCACATCTTTTCACACCCCAGGATTCGAAAAACTATTGGATGATGGATTATGTACCTACTTCTTCCCATGATCCCCAAACACAGAAAATACTCTTAACTGAACTGACCATTTTCCAGCTCTCCCTCACACAAGTAAGAAACATGTTGGAATAATTGTCTACACATGGATGATGTGAATGAACCTAATGTTCCAAGACAACACTACTCAAGCCAGCCACCTATTGTGGATCCCGACATCATGATAATCCAAAAATGTGGAAAATACCAATAGTTAATTGGGAATGGAAGGAAAATTTCCTGGGGAAAACTTTTCTTGACTATTCATATCACGCCCTTATGGTTGTTCATACGTCTCCCAAAAAAATGGACATTATTCAAGGGAAAATTCAACTCTAGTAGAGTCCTTTCCTACCTATGTACACCTAAAGAAGCTATCGAGCATCATATATGTCCCCAATCCATAAATCCAAGGTAACAAAATATCCCTAAATTGTGTCTGAATAATATTATAAAATTTTCAGCTAATGGTCCCGAGTCAGTCCTTACCTCGTTAAATTTGGTCAATGTTGTTTAACCTAAAATATCAATAATATGTTTTAATTATAGGACATTGAACTTCCAGTAAGAAAAAATTATGTTATTCTCGTCAGATGGAAAATATACCGAAGGAACCTCTGGGTAAAAGTTGAGTATTGTTCCTATACAAAAACACATATACCCATTAGAAAAAGGAATAAATGATTTTAGGTAAAAAACCCACAAATGGAAGCCTATGAAGAAGCCATGTTATACTTGCTAAGTCTGTATTAATTAGTCTTAGGCCAAAATTAAGGTTATAATGAAAAATTACAAAATATTGTAATGTGTTCAATAAAATCTCAAGAGTTGTCGAACTATGCTCACTGAGTCCCTTGGATCGAAAAAAATTAGAGTTTGATTCGGTTATCTCAGATTACCGATTTTAAGTCATGCTTTAAAATGAACATTTGACTAAAATTGTCATAACAGGAAAATGTGATGATGGTGAATTTAGAGGCATATCAGTCCTGTTATATTCCATGAAATATATAGTGGGAATCCATAACATGGATCCTCTCCTTGATTATCAGATATGACCTTTACAGGAGACATTCAGGGGAGTCGCAAAGCCGTATAAATGATTGGTTAGATTCTTCAATGTCTTGTAGAAACTTAAATAAGTTTGTAATCTATACTTTTTCACTCACTCATAGCACCTCCACTTCTCTCATCGGTTAGAGGCTCGTTCTCTCTCCCTCCTACAATTCCCATCTCCCTTCTTCAATGGTAGCTATGGCCTGAGCCCGCTCATGTATGAGCCATTCCAGTTTTTGGCATTGTTTCTCCACTTCCTAGTCAATCTGCTCCATCAATGACTCTTGCATTTAGTGTTTATTTTTCAACTTCACAACAGTCCAGACATGAGTGGCATCTTCATCAATGATAATTTTTCATGTAACCGCAATATAAGGAGTCAACCCTCCCACGGAGAGTTGAGATGAAAGTGCACCCGTTTCTTCCTGGGCAGCAACCACTTCTGTTATTATATCATAAATTCTATGATAGTTAAATCCACTGAATCCCAAAACTAAAAATTAGAGGTGTAACCTGGGTAATTTTTCTGGTTTCTCATTTAATGGAGACTGAGAGATTAATCCCCATATATTCCGCCATGCTTTTTTCTGAGTATGAATTAATTAATCGAGGATTTCTCGGTCTGTCTTTGGATCACTCCCTAAAGATGAAATGTAGCTAGGAATGAACTTAACTAGGGATGGAATTGGATCAGAAGCTACAACAAGGTTTGAACATGCAATAGCCTCATCTCAATTAACCATAATTGGTGGCATGGTAGAAATATTCATTGCTACCAAATCTCATGGTTGTGATTCCATGGATGAAAATGAGATGATAATACCTCCCACCCCCAAAGCAGTACCACTGTCTTAAATAGGAAGTGATGCGTCTTCAATCATTAACCATGTTCCATGGATATGAGATTGCGTTGAGTATCCAACACTAAGACCGGTCAGAATAGAAGTCCTCGTGATGGCCGTCAAATGGTCACTTCATAGTATAAAACGTTGGGAATAATCATCCTGAATAAGGGTATTCGTATTGGAATATTGGTGGTAGAAAACATAATGCCTCTTAGAACTGGAAAAAATGGAACGATAGAATGATATAGATATTTAAAGGATAGAAAATTATCCTCCCCAACTGTTACTTTATCCGACCCATCGTATGAAGGAAGAGTAACATCTTTTGAAATAATTTCCTCTATAGTGGCATATTATTCTTCGTCGAGATTTAGAAGCTCAATGGTATTTGAATCCCTTCCAAAATTAGGCTAAACCAGATGCTCGTTAATGGATGTAGCTCCTGCCACAAATACCACCATGTCCCTCTCCATGCGAGTATATTCGGCAAAATCAAATGAACCCTAGACAGCAATATGGCTCTCCACTGATGGGGTGGAAGTTATTTGAATAGGTTAAGGCTTGTCCAATGGGTCAGAAACACCCCAAGTCTCCTCAAAGGGCCATATTTACCTATTCTAATCAACTGTAACAGATAATGATTCATCCTCCACCCTGAAGGGGATAGTGGATATATATGCCCGATAGATAATCAGTTGATCATTGATGTTCCCTGCGTTAAAGTACATTTATCTACATGTGAGCCAACAAGGAAAGGGGGCTTGGTTCAATCACCAGGATAGAAGACACTTACTTATTACCCCCCTTCGAATATACATAGATAGTTGGGAGGATTGCGTACATTTCATTTACTGTTGGGGAGATGGCTCTTGAACAAGATCATCATGATGAGTTGGTAGTGGAAATTCCATGGATGGGTGAGCAATCACCACCTCCATATGTTTTTGGTATTCAGGAGATCCATCCTTAGTATCCCCTTCCAGTGAAGGAATATACTCCCCTGCTACAGTACCTAAGGGGGAATAAGTCAGGGAAAAATTTTTCCCCAGAGACCCGACACCCCGCTAAAAAACAAAAATAATATATAAAGGAGGAATATTTAATCATATTTGTAATAAATGAATTTAATAATTGGGTTTGTAGATACAACCACTCCCTACGATCGTAGAAATAATATCATCTACGCAACGCGATCTGAAGAGTATTGTCTGTATCGAGAACATGCAGACACTTATTCATTTTAATCAGTTGAGAAGCCACCTTATCAGGCTCTTCATTAGATGAAAATATAGTATGAGCAATGGTATCCCCAAAACCGATGTGATACCTTTGAAGAAGATTCCATATATCATCATTTAAGATGCTCAACTTCAACCCATCCCAGACTCTCCAAGCCTCCAGAAATGTTCCCATAATTGGGATGACCAATGCTGGGGGTATAACATGAAGAAGAGTGGAAGGATTAGTCAACTGTAAATGTTTTCTAGGTGTCCTTTAAAGATCAGGACCTTGAGAAGATGAGCATTTATCAGATGATGGGGGTCATGAAGAAACATTTTGTGTTGCAGCCATAGTATGTAAGATGACAACGTCATCATCGTCATCATAAGTTTCTGGTCGCACCATAGAAGGCCCTCGATGCGAGTACCTGCAGCGACCACCATGGGAGTGGATAAGGGTCTCTAGGTCCTTAAGGTACCAACCCACCTCATCCAAATACTCATCTAAAGAAATATTAGTCAGTGCTGACACTAATCTAATACCGGAATGCGCAACATCCCTAGTCTAGAGGAGTTTTCATAAATCATAAAAGTACCAAACATGGGAAGATTGATGACCATTCAAAAGGTCTCATTTACTCTAGTCCACTGGAAAATTATATTCTAAAGGAATAGATGATGGAATTCTAACAGCAGCTTCGACAGTTTGTCCTGATTCCCACGAGGTCATAAACTCATCTATCATAGAATTCATGAGGAGGGAGTGAAGTGACCTTCGACGAACTTTCCAGGTTGAGGGTGCTCACCTTCTTCCTTTTTCATCCCCTTTCATTTAAAATTTGATATCATGGGAGTCACCACAATGGGTATGATGTTGGTCAATTGTCTATAAGGATATGACCATACCCATGCGTCGACGTAATTCGTGGTGATCAAGGGCATTGAATCCATAGAATACAGATGTTTTTCCTGACTTTGGGTGTCCTCCTCAGTTTATATTATACACAATTGGAATGATTTCATAAGATATTTATCTTGGAGAGCGCTATGAAGAGTAGTAAGAAATAACTTTTGAATGTAGATGAATTTTCAGCTAAAGCCGCTGGGTTCATAGCCCTAGCAGATGAGTTCCCCACCAATATAGGAAACCAAAATGCCTTCTCACATTTAAAAGAAGTATCCTTAATTGAAAAAGTATTCAGATGAGTGTTTTGTTTTGGTACCAGGGGGTCATAAGTGTTGCAAAAAAACGATCATAAGCATTGAGGCAATCCATTAATTCTTTCATGTTCCTATCAGTCTGGTCCACCTTTTTATCTTGTGAGGCCCAAGCCACTATCATGACCTCACTAGTGCATTGAAGGTACAGTCAGAGGGTCGAATGTGATACTAGTAAGAAATTGATGAAGGAATAACCCACTATTTGGGATCCCATCCATTCCCGAATAGTTTGAAAAGGGACCACCATCCGGCAAGGTGATCCCCCATTGCAGATTCAACCTAGAGGTTGATATATCTTGGCCAACCCAGGGATATCCAAATTGATGAACTTACTATTCACCAATTGATAAAACATAATAAAGGTTTAGGCTCTTACACAACCAGATTCCTGCACTGGTAGAAGCCGCCCACTCAGCTACATGGCCATGAATGCCACCAATCAAAATAACCAATCAACATTAGGAATGATACACCATCCCCATTTCTGAAAATCCTCCTCTTTTATGGTATGAAATTAGGTACATGCTCTCCTTTGAGTGGAATTTTTGGGACATGCCCTGGATCTCTGTGGATCTGGCTCAAGATAATTATTCTTAGAAAAAGCACTAAACCAGTCATCAAACAGAATGTCCGGTTTTAGATAGGGATCACTTTCCTTAAAAAGCATCTTCACCTATAAGATGAGTTTGTTGTCCAGATTGGGGGTTCATTCTTCATCATCCCAAACTATGGATGGGGGAGAAATTCCTCATACGTGTCCCCAGTAATAGAGACCCCAGAAATCAGCCGGATATCCAAAGGATTATGCCAACATCTTCATGAGTTAAATGGAATGTGTTGGTATCTAGACTCCACCTGCTTAAATGATGTGAAATAAGGTTGGTAGGATGATGGGTGTATGTTTAAGAAATATAGACGGCCTCGTACGGTCCCACAATATGTATCTTAGCTCGTAATTCTCCACATCTCTGGTGAACCCAAAAGGGACACCCCAAACCAAGCCAAATGAGCCTCCATGGAGAAGGTAGCATAGAGATGACCAACCATGTTACTCATTCACGTTCACCTTCCTTACAATTCTCTAATAATAGCTGGTCGTCTGATCGGGTTCCGATACACTCCTTCTATGGTTTGAGATGCATAATGTAGGAAGGGACAAGAAGCAGTATCCCTATGAAGGTACCTTCCATTGGAAGAGATGAAGGACTTTAGAATATAAGTTTTTATTATTCAGGAGACATGATGATCTATAAGGTACCGACCTTAAAAATTAAATATGCCTGAATTAAGTGGATAATTAACATTGAGGATATTTTCAGGTTTCGAGATTTAGAGAATTAGGTCATAACATTTACATAACATCATGAAAATTACATGTTGAAAATTCTACTTAGTATCCATTTTTTAATAAAATTAAAACACTTGAAAAAAAGAGTCTTTTCTAGTTCCATGTTTTTGATAGAAAGACTTTTCTTTGATCCCATCCTTGACCCTATTAATCTGTATGTCCTGTGAAAAACATTTCAAAATATGGGATGTGCATAGAAAGCTCATTAATGGTTATAATATAAGAAAGAAATAATTATTCCATCAATACATACAAAACATAAACACTTTTACTTACCTCATGAAAACATATGATTTAGGAATAACACATAGTAATCACAAATTATAATGGTATGTATGACATTCATATAATACTTACAATTTATCTATCACAAGTACATAGAATGTTATGTTGGAATACAGATCATAGTATATTCCCTAAATCTCTTAGTAGAAACATTAATGATTACCTCTGTCACATTACTCAATGCATTAGAGAGCTATCTCGAGCTCACCTGCCCTAGGTTTATCATGGAACCACTCGTATACGTAAACAATGCCCAAGAACCCTAAAATATTCAAAACACATAAAACAAACATAAAGGAAAGATAACATTTCCACATTTAAATCAAAATATATCATTTAAATATATTGACATAACAAATCCATTATAAAAATTGTCTTCAATACCAAAATACTTAAAAAGTATATGGTATTTTTTTACATTAAATAAAACAATACGTCTAGTTAAAGAATCCAAAGATCAAATAATTCCCGTGGTGGCGGAAAAAGGTCGTTGTCACCGCTTATGTTAAAAAACATTCATTTTTTCCATTTAGTAAAACAATTCATATAACAATATTCCATTTGAATGAAATGAAAAGTCAAATGGTTTTATACACCATATAAAATAAATTCACATATGAAACAAAATATGCCTCATTGAGGAGAGATTGAGATGAAGTCCCTTACCTCGTGTCCAACTTGACATGTTTGTTCTTTAATCTCCTGAATAATAAACTGATGTTAATATCTTGGTTCTTAAGAAAAATATTCAAGTTTATTATTCCTTTTATTTTACTTATTACCATGTTATAAAAATTTGGTAATCATTTATGTTAATAATGGTAGTTTTGTTGATATTTGGTACTTGAGTAAAAAATGAACACCTTATAATTACATGTAGTCCATGTGGTCAATAGTAAATTATATCCAAAATGATATTCACGATTTAGATATCATATAAATCATATATATCCAACATATATACGTATCTATAATAGTACAAAACATTTTTGTGATACGAAATGAAATGCACCATTAATGGAGACGGTAAGCTATACATATGCATGAACGCTACTTTCATTTATATTTCATACTTTAATGGAATTAATACATAATGATATATGGGTATATTATAATTATATTATAATATATTATATAATATAATTAACTCTATCATTTATACATCCCACATATTGCATTAACGAGTCATATCACTCTGAGGGGGCGGTAGTCCGCACTTCCTCATACGGAATTATCGCGTTTACCCATTATGGAAACCAAACAGGTAGGATATAAATGTAAAATATATAAGCATAAAGAAAACATAAACATAATATATATCATATATTAATATAGTTCCATCTTAATAGCCACCATGATAGGCGGTATGAGATAATCAAACAATCATCATTTTGTGCGGCGTTAGTTTTTCATCAAGAGAAACAATATGTTTTTCTCCCATTAGATGGGGGTGTGTGTAAGTGTAGTTAGAATACATATCATAACAACATACTAGTATATTGAGGATACTTTTTTCATTAAAAAATAAATGAATAAAAAGATTTTAGGGGTTGGATATGTAATATAAAAAGGAATGAATTTAAGAGGAACTGTTACATGTAATTTGGGTAACTCCCTATGTTTTGAACCAAAACCAATTCTTGAAGTTCCTTATTCCTAAGGTAAGGATTATATGATGAGGAGAGGGATATTGAGAGATTATTTGGGTAAGGGTTGGATGATAAATGGGGCATGATTGGTTTGAGTAATGAGTAAGAAGTGAGGGCTTTTTATAATGGGGAGGAGGGGCTCTTTAAGAAAGTGTGAAAATAGTATGTTATTATATAATTTTATTCGGTTTATAAAGCTCCAAAACTAACTAAATTAAAATATAAGATGAATAATGGTGGAAATAAAATCATCCAATAAAAATAGGATAGTTTTTGGATAGTGTTTGAATATTTATAAACTTATTAAGTTAAATCATTTATTAATGATGTAAATACTACATCATTATTGTGTCATTTATTGTTTAATTTATTTGATGTCTAAAAATTATAAAAAAACCTTGATGTAATAAATAATTTTATCTTACCAAAGAATATTTATAGTCTAAATGATAACTTATATAATCCCATGTAAAAATATATTTACTAAACTATTTTTGTTTAGGTAATTTTTGCCGTTACATTAAGTTAATTAAAATAATGTGTATTTATCACGCATAAGTGGATCCATTGGGTCCCAATATCGACCCAAAGATTCTCATGGTAGTAAATGACTCAGCCAAATAGGTTTAAACAAGTGTTAAGGTACTTTTTTAAATTATAAAATTCATTTTTACCTTTAATTATCCTAATTACCTTTAATCGCGGTATATAATAGTCAAAAGATATTTGTTCACGAAAAAAATATTTTTATCTTATTGAACCAAATTTTACTTAATAATAACAACAATTTATTTCAGATTATTTAAATTAAATTCACAAATGTAGTAAACTTTCATTTAAATGAAAATGTCATTTTTTCAACTACTACTAAGTGGTTTCACTATTCATCAAAAAATTGATGTTTTTTAGAAAAAATACAAAACATTCAGCCTAAGATATATTTGATATTACAAATTCAAAAAAGTTGAAAAATTTACAAAATTATAGACATAGAAATATCATTAATTAATTTAAAATTAATTTCTGTTGTCAAAACAAATAGCATGTTTTTAAAAAACAATAACTATCAAAAGATTGATACTTTTTTATGTCGAATTTCAAAATGAAATTAACTACAATGACCAGAATTGCATTAAATGGTAAAATTAAATTCTAATTACACCTTAAAACCAATTTATAATATAATATAAGCATATAAATATATTATATTAAATGACACTTTTGAATTAAAATACAATATTGTTCACTATTCATTAAAAAATGAACTTTATCAAGAAAATACCAAAAAATTACCCAAAGTAAATTTTGATGTCCCAAATGTAAAGAAGAATTTTATTTTGTCAAATAGAACATATAAAATTTACCAAAACTATATTTAAAGAGGGTTCTCCATCAAAATGTATTAAATTGACCTTTTAGTCAATATTAGAGTATTTATTCTTACCATTAGTCTCATTCATATTTTATGCCCTGAACATTTATTGGATAAATGTAAAAACATTTAACAAACATGTATAATCATATTTTAGTTATTTATATTAAATCCCGCTAATAAAATGGCTAGGAGTTAACTACCATTTACAAAAATAATGTGATATTATTATTGTACAACATAAGATTTCAAAGAAATCCATTGTTGCGTATCAGGTAATCAATCGAACATAGAATCCCCATTAAATAAAAAGTAATATTTAATTCAAAAATATTAAAAAATAAGAAAATTTATTATTCTTTATTTACTGGGGATGTTACATCCTCGCCCCGTTTTGGGAATTGTGTCCTCATAATTTTTTTTTAACTTATCAAATAGATGGGTGTATTTATCCCGCATAGAATTTTCAGATTCCCACGTTTCTTCATCAACCATATAGGTTTTCAACAAAACCATTACCTAGTGAATTACTTTATTCCGCAACACTTTCTCTATATGGTCAAGAATCTGGACTTGTTGTTTCTCATAAGAGATATTATCTTCTAACTGAACTACCTCGGGGCTCAAAACTAGAAATGGATCTGGAATATACTTTAACAACATTGAAACATGAAAAAAATTGTGTACCTCTGATAAACATGGAGGTAAATCCACTCTGTAAACAACTAATCCAACTTTTTTCAAGATATCATAAGGTCGAATGGACCTCGAACTCAATTTTCCCTTCTTTCCAAAACACATCTCACTTTTCCATAGAGAAAAAATGACAAAGACATGATCACCTACCTCAAAAGAGAAATCTTTCCTCTGGTTATCCACATAACTTTTCCACCTACTCTGAGCTATTCTCATGTTCTTCTAAATCAACTGAAACTTTTTCGTCGTCTCTTCTACCAATTATGGTCCCATTGACTTCCTTTCAGCTACTTCATCCTAATATGATGGGTATCAACAATTATTTACATATAATGCCTCAAATGGAGCCATATGTATACTGGAATGAAAAACTATTATTATAAGCAAATTCAACCAAATAAAGAAGTTGGTCCCAACATCCCTTGTAATCTAGTGAAAAAGCATGTAGAATATCCTTCAAGGTCTTAATTTTTCATTTTGACTGCCTATCTGATTGCAGATGAAAAGTTTTATGAAAATTTAATTCAGTACCCAATGACTTCTGAAGGCCTTTCCAAAAGATATAAGTAATCATGGTATCACAATCAGATACAATGGAGAAGGTTACTCCATGAAACCTGAATATCTCTTTAACATACAACTGAGAATGTTGTTCTAGAGAAAAAGTATCTCGAATAAGAAGGAAATGAGCAAATTTAGTCAACTGATCAACAATAACATAGATTGCATTATTACCTTGAGATGTATTTGTTAATCCCACAACAATATATATGGATATATTTTTCTATTTCCACTCTGGAACCGATAAATAGTGAAGCATCCCTTTCAGTACTTCCTCTTGGCTTTAAATTGGTGACAAGTAAAAGACATCACAAGAAAAAAAATATCTCTTTTCATTCCATCCCACCAGTAATGCTCCTGAAGATCTCTGTTCATCTTAGTACTATCAAGATGAACAGAAAACGTGGAACTACGAGCTTTACATAAAAACTAATTCATCAACTGTGAATCCCAAGGCATGAGTACTCTTTTTCCAAACCACAAAACATGGTCCTTATCAATGTTAAAATTAGGAAACTTACCCAACTTAACCAAATCTACATTTTTCTGCAACTCAGTTTCTTTTTTCTACGCTTTTTTATTCTGTCAAATAGAGATGATATCACTGACAACTGAAAGTAAATAGTTGAGTTTCCTACACCAATAACTTCTATGCCAAAGTTGATCAAATCAAAAACTATACAATCTCATTCCAAACGTATTATGGTAAATGAAGAATTACTTTTTTGACTTAAAGTATCATCCACTTTATTTTCCTTTCCTGGATGGTAATGAATGGTGCAATCATAAACCATGATTATTTTCAACCATCTCCTCTGTCTCTTGTTCAATTTGTTTTCAGTGAATATATTCATTAAAATTTTTTGGTTAGTATATATTTCATATTTTACTCCTTAAAAATCATTCCACCAAATTTATAAAAAAACAACCGCAGTTAATTCGAAATCATGTGTAAGGTAATTTAACTCATGATGTTTCAGCTGACAGTAAGCGTAAGGAATTACCAGATCATTCTGCATAAGGACACAACCAAGTCCTTTCAACGAAGAATCACAATAAATAACAAAATCACCATTTCTGAAAGGATGTGCTAAAACTAGAGCATTCCTAATATTCCTTTCAATTCCTGAAAATAATCATCACATTATTTGGTCCAAAGGAACATAATACCTTTTCATGTTAACTTTGTCATTGGGCTAGATAACCATGAAAAATTCTCAATAATCCTCCGGCAGTAACCTACTAAACCAAAAAAACTATAGATCTCAGTTATATTTTTGGGTCTTGGACATTCTTCAACAACTTTTTTTTAACATTATCTAATGTTATTCCATTTTTTTAAACAATGTGACTAAGGAACGAAATTTTATGTATCCAAAACTCACAGTTACTGAATTTCTCAAACAATTTTTTTCTTTTAAGGTTTTCAAGACAACCCTTAAATGACATTCATGTTCCAATTTACTTTTATAATAAACCAAAATATCATCAATTAACACAAACACAAACTTATCAAAGGAATCACATAAAATTATATTCAAAAGATCCTTCAATACAGAAGGGGTATTGGTTAAACCAAACATCATAAATACAAATTCATAGTAGCACTATCTAGTACAAAATGCAGTCTCTAGAATGTCTTCTTAATTACTTTCAATTAATTCTACCCTGACCTCAGATCAATATTTGAAAAATATTGAGCTCTATGTAGCTTATCAAACAATTAATCGATATGATGCAAAGGATACTTGTTCTTAATAGTGATGTTATTCAATGTTCTATAATCAATGAAAGTCTCATTGAACCACATTTATTTTTAACAAACAAGACAAGATCACCCCATGGTGATGTTCTAGGTCGAATGAAACCTTTATCTAATAACTATTACAATTTCTTCTTTAACTCTAAATGTTCGATTTGAGACATTTGATAAGGGGGTTTTGAAATTGTCTTAGCATCAGGAACTATGTCAACAATAAATTCAACTTCTTGATCAGTTATAATACTAGGAAACTCATCAAAAAAACATCACGGTACTCATTTACCAATGGCATATCATTAATCTCAACACTTACTTTATTTACAACAATATGCACAAGGTAACATTCATTTAAATCTTTTTCTAGTTTCCCATCTTCCTGATATGTTATCAAAATCAAGGAATCATTCTTGTACACAAACTGAAAATATTTATAAAAAGAAAACTCTTTAGCTCTGGAGTAAATCTTAGCATGATAAATAGAAATCCAATCCATACACAAAATAACACCAAACTCTACTATAGGAAAAATAATAAGGTTTGCAGGTAGATTCTTCCTACACAGAAGGACATGAAGTTTCTTATAATTTATTTTTTCCAACATTTCCCACCAGTGTTTTTACCATATGTTCATGATTCATAACATTAAATGTAATTACCAATTTTCTAGAAAAATTATACGAAACAAACTAATCTATAGACCTTGAATCAAACAACACATTGGAATAATCTAGGCACACAAACTGTGTACCTCATACTACTTCATTTGATGGCCCAACATCTGTTGAAGTAGTTTCAATGGATTTTACAACCTCTTTTTTCTTGTATACTGGAAGCATTCCCTAATTTGAGTTCTTCCTTGGACAATAATTTTCATAATGTCCCATTTCATTGCACTTAAAACATTTTACTGACTATAAATAGGATTTTGTCTTTCAATTAACCAGGTCTTTTTCAGTTTAATTTCGAGCCTTATGTCCCCTTTTTCCACATTGGTAACACTTACTAGAATTCAAAAGATATTCCCCAGCATGCTTTTTACAACAATTTTTACAAACTGGAAACTTAATTTTCATACCATCAAACTTTTTGAATAGTTATTCCATTTCTCCTTCCACCTCGACCTCTTATTCTGTTGTTTTTCAAAGAAAACCTGATAATTCGAAAACTCAATTTCCACCTTCTCCGCACAACGAACAAGTTTTTCATAACTTTTTAACTCATGAGATGCTAATGACCATCGATACATTTTCTTTAATCTTGAGTAAAAATGGTTGATTTACTATCAAGATCTAGTATAAATTTGGAGCATACCATTCCAGTGGAGTGAATTTGGCTTCATAAGCATCAACTGAGTCATCCACCTACCTCAATTCTAGGAATTATTTTTCTATTCTAAGATGAACCACATTAGGAAAATATTTCTCGAGAAACATATATTTAATTTCATCCCATTCATGAGCATAAATCTCCTCATTATCCTTGATATTTTTCACCATCGACTACCACTGACCAGCATCACCTTCAAAACAGTAAACAACAAGACTAACCTTTTAATGTTCCTAACACCCCATGACATCAGAAATGATTTATTATGATTTAATCAACCCTTATTATAGCACATGGTTAGATGATACTATGAATGATTGGGGAAAATGCCCCATTAAATGCTTTACTACAAACATGTTCCTTTGTGGTTAATCTAGGTGACCTCATGCATGGATACCTCCAGTATTTATAACCCGAGTCAACTATTCCATCACTGCCGAAAACTATTCAGTTTCAATTCTGACCATCTCAAGTTCCTGATTTGGAAGTTGTCTTCCTCCTGATGTCGTCCCAACATAGTTTCCCTATTTCCTCTGCGAAAAGACATTCTGAAAACAAAAATATCTTATCCAAAGAGACATGGTAATATGTAAATTCTATATCATTTCAATTATAACATAAGATAAAAAATAACTTTTGGATATTAATTTAACTATCTTCTAACTCCAAAAGTTATCTATACCGACCTTTGATAGAAACTATATTGACCCAGACTTAAACATTACATATTCTTTAATTAAATGGATAATTCACATTGAGAATCTTTTCAGGTTTAGAGTTTTAAGGAAATATGTCATAACATTTAAATAACATCATGAATATTACTTGTAGACAATTATACTCATTATCCATTTTTTCATAAAATAAAAATGCCTGAAAAAGAGTCATGTCTAGTACCATGTTTTAAATATCAAGACTTTTCCTGGATCTGATCATTAGCCATACTCATCATTAGGTCATGTGAAAAATATTTCATTACTTGGGATGAGCAAAAAAAGCTCAGTAAGGGTTATAAAATAAGAAATAAATCATTAGTCCATAAATAAATACAAAAGATATACTCTTTTTCTTACCACATGAAAAAATAAAATTTATTAATAACACATAGCATTTACAAATCATAAAGGTACATATGGCATTCATATCATACTTACATTGTATCTATCACAAATATTTTGGGTGTTACGTTGGAATACCCATCATAGTATATTCCATAAATCTATTAAGAGAAACATTCACATTTACCTCTGTCACATTTCCCAATGAAATGGAGAGCTATCTCAGGCTCACCTGCCCTAAGATTATCACATAACCACCCGTATATGTAAACAATTACCAAGAACCATAAGATATTCATAACACAAAAAACAAACATGACAGAAAGATAAATTCATAAATTTCAATCAAAATATATCATTTAAATATATTCACATAGCAAATCCTTTATAAAAACAATTTTGAAAACCAACATATTTAAAAAGTATATGGTATTTATTTTTATTAAAAAACACTATGGCTTGTTATGGAAGCCAAAGATCAAATAATACTCACGACGGTGGAAAAAGGACATTTTCACCGCTTAAGTTAAACAACATTCATTTTTTTCATTTAGTAAAATTATTTTTATAAAAATATTCCCTTTTAATGAAATGAAATGTCAAAAGGGTCTATATAGAATATAAATGAATGTTGTGTATAAAACAAAATATACCCCAATGAAAGGATATTGAGACGAAGTCCCTTACCTTGTGTTCGACTTTACCCGTTCATTATTTAATCTCTTGAATAATAAACAAAAGATAATTTGTACTTATATAAGAACATATTTCAAGTTTATTATTCCTTTTATATCACTTATTACCATGTTATAAAAAACATGTAATCATTTAAGTTAATAATTGTTGTTTTGTCGATTTTTGGTACATGAGTCAAAGATGAACACCTTATTTTTACAAGTTGTCCATGTTGTAAATAGTACATTATCTCCATAATGATATTCATGACTTATATATCACATTCATCATATATATCAAGTATATATATTTATTTATAATTGTACATATGATTTTGGAGATATGAAATGAAATACACTGTTCATGGGGAGGTAAATCGTACGTACTCATGGACACTACATTCATTTCTATTTCATAAGTTAATGGAATTAAAACAAAATGACACATATGTACAATTTAATTCCATTATAAAATAATATATAATATCATTAAATCTATCCTTTATATGTCCCACATATCGCATTAATGAGTCATATCACTTTGAGGGGGCGGTAGTCTGCCCTTTCTTAAATGAAATTATCGTGTTTACCAATTTTGGAAACCATAATGGTAGAATATAAATTTACAATATCAAATAATAAAGAAAACATAAACATAATACATTTCATATATAAATGAAGTGTAGTATTAATGGCCCCCATGAGAGGCGGTAGGAGATAATCGATCAATCATCGTTTCGTGAGGCGTTAGTTTTCCATCTATAGATACAGTATGTTCCTCACCCATTAAATGGGGTTGTGTGTAAGTGTAGTTCTAATCCCTCTCATGAAAACATCTTAGTATATTGGGGATACTATTGGTGTTATAAAATAAAGGAATAAAAAGATTTTAGGGGTTGGAGAAGTAAAATAAAAAGGAATGAAGTTAAGAGGAACTGTTACCTTAAATTCGGCTAACTCCCTTTGGTTTGAACCAAAAGGACTTCTTGAAGTGCCTTCCGACAAAGGTAAGGCTTCTAAAAGTAGAAGAGGGATCTTGAGAGATTATTTGGGCATGGATTGGATGATACAATGGGCTTGAGAGGTGTGAGTAATGAGTAAGAAATGAGGAATTTTTATAAGGGGTGGAGGGGCTCTTTAAGAAGGTGTCAAAATATTATTTTATTATATAATGATTTATCGTTTCTAAAGGTACAAAACTAATTAAAGTTGAAGAAAAAAACTCATGGTAGAAATAAAATCATTCAATAAGAATTGGATAATTTTTTGATATTGTTTTAATATTTATAATCTTATTTATTTAATTCATTTATTTATGATATAAATAAAACAGCATTATTGTGTAATAAATTATTTAATTTATTTGATGTCTAAAAATTAAAAAAATACCATGATGTAAGAAATATTTTTATCTTTACAGATAATTTTTATAGTCTGAAAGATAACTTATATAACTTCATGTGAAAATTGATTTACTAAAAGATTTATGTTTATATAATTTTTTCCTATACATAATGTTAATTAAAATAAAGTGTCATTATCACGAATAAGTGGCTCCATGATCATAAATGACTCAACCAATAAGTTTTAACAAGTTAAGATTATTTTTTATATTATAAAATATCATTTACCTTGAATTATTCTATTTACAATTAACCGCTGTAAATAAAGGTCAAAAGTTACTATTCATCAAAAATTATTTTTATCTTATTGAACCACATTTAACTTAATAAAAACAACCATGTATGTCGTATTTTCAAAATTAAATTCAAAAAAGTGGTAAAATTTCATTTAAATGAAAAATTCTGTTTTTTAACTATTACAAAGTGATTTCACTATTCATCAAAAATTGATGTATTCTAGAAAAATACCAAAAAATCAACCTAAGATATATTTGATATTTTGATTTCAAAAATGGTGTTTATTTTACCAAATAAAAATCATAGAAGTTTCATTAATTAATTTAAAAGTAAATCTTAATGTCAAAATAAATATGTGTTGTTAATAAACAATAACAATCAAATGATTGCTAATTTTTTATGTCCAATTTTCAAGTGAAATTAACTATAATGACCAATATAGTTTTAAATAGTAAAAATATAATATAATTACACTTTATTACCAATTAAAAAGATAATATAACCAAATAAATAAATTATTTTAAAAGGAAATTTTGAATTCAAACATAATATTTTTCACTATTCATTAAAAAATGAACCTTATAAGAGAAAAACCCAAAATATAACCAATGTAAATTTTGATGTCCTGAATCTAAAGAAGAATTATATTTTTTCAAACAGAACATATAAAAGTGAACATAACTAGATTTAAAGACGATTCACCATCAAAAGGTGGTAAATCAGCCTTTTTAGTGAATATTAGAGTATTTATGCTTAAAATTTGATTTATTCATATTTTAAGACCCTAAATTTTATTAGAAAAATGTAAATAACTTTAACAAACATGTATAATCATGTTATAGTTATTTATATTCATTCTCTCTAATACAATGACTAGGAATTAACTACAATTTAAAATAATAATATTATATTTTTAGCCAGCAACGTAAGATTTCAAAGAAACCCATTGTTGCGTATCAGGTAGGACATCAAACATAGAATCATCATTAAAGTAAAATTAATATTTAATTAAGAATTATTAATAAAAATGAATATTTATTATTATTTATTTACCAGGGATGTCACATGATCGGTCAGGTCTGGCGCTGGGATTGCTTTTTCGGATAAAAGGCCAAACCCTTAAGAAGGAAGCCTGTGTGAGACCAAGTACTCCTGTTTTCCCACTATCAGAAAATTCACAAGGGATTGTTGGAATGGAGCGATGGGAGTCTTGTAGTCAACCGATGAGGCCATATCCCTTAATATTTCATCAGTAAAAGAAAGAGTAATAGTGATGGTAACCCCATAAGAAGCACCGACTTTGTTAGCAACATGAGAATCAGAAAATGAAACCTATATAGGAAGATATAGAAGCTGATGTGATGTCATTCCTGTAAAATATGTTTCCAAAAGTATATGAAAAAATAGATAAAGGACATAAAACATTTCTAAAAAAAGGCTACGCATACTATCCCTAAAAATGGTACACAAAAAGAAGAAGTTCTTGTACAACATAACACATGGAAGCTACTCCGCCTACAGCTATGGTACATGGATGTTGTTCCTCGTATACATCCGTTGTACATTGAATTATTGTGAGGTTAAGTCTCACAAACTAATGTTCGGAAAAAATAATGATTTTCATAATGTAGAAACCTTGAACTCCGGCCTCAGTTAAGTTTACATTCAGATGTCGTGGATTAAAATTTAATAATGCATTAATTTTTTTCAGGTGTGGTTCGCCGATCCATGATGGGTACATGAACAAGTCATCAGCGAAGCCTTCTTCTATATAAATTCAATATTTTTTAATTTTTATATGTCCACAATCCCATTTGCAGAAACAAAATGTGCTATGTGAATAGGAAAAATGGATGGGAAATCAGTTCACGAAACATGAAAAGCTGTTCGCTAACACTGTTATCACAAGGAACAAAGTACGCAAAAGTCAAAAAGGATGAGAAATCAGGAGAAATTTTCACCACAAAAAATAGTAAAAGAAAAAAATAAATGATCCCAGTATATTGGTGTGGTCCCTTCTTATAGGATCTACCTATTCTACCGTGATCCATTTCAGTTCAGAAATGCTTCTACATCAGAATAGTCCCCTTTTCATTCTGAACGGATGTCATTCCAATGGGGGAATTTGTAGGGTCCTGAAAATTCATCAAAGGAGAAGAGATACCAATGAAATCATATTATATAAGGAAATCAGAAATTTTATAAGATTATCAAGGTGAAGGGACTCATATTGAGTTGTATTTAATTGAAGGATCTTGGAGGTATTTGAGTTTTCAAATGGTCCATGTATCATCACTCTGAAGGGTGCATAAAGAAGAAGGATCTTGAACTAGTAAGTCTGCAGGATGGTCCACGAAACACTGACCCAATAGATGATGGCCAAAAAGCCAGGAAAACTGTAAACCGCGTCAACCAGGGGAGTTCTGCAGAGAATAACCCCTTCGTACCGTGCTGTGAATCACTCAGTTTGTAGATTAAGAGGAATATCAAATTTTTGCGAACCATTATCTCAAACCAAAGTCTATGCAAAACCTGAATGACCAAGTCTTATTCATGTAGGAAAAATACATCAATAGGCGTATGTAAATTTTGTCGTATGCACAGTAGATACGATCTCTCTAATGATTTATAAAATGAGCATAGTAGAACGGAAAGTAGGAGGATCATATAAGGAGGCATATATAGGGATTGATGGGCGACGGAAGCATGAGAAAAACTCATAGGTTGCACTCCAGCTTCTATCTGGTTTCATTAGTAAAGAATGAACTGCGAACCATTTCATCTGTAGGTAATGCCATCCATGAACCATAAAAATGTGGAATTAAATAATAATAATGGAACTGCGAATCCAACTGGTAAACTGAGAACCAAATAACTCTCATGGATGAATTCCTATGAATGGTAATTCCCATGACCCTCCTTCAATATGGTGCTCCATATAGCATAATACATGTAGAAAAAACCTGGAACCGCATACCCAATCATTACACAGATGTATCCCCAAGCGGTACGGTGAGCAGTATACCACTTTGGTACGCGGTTAGTGATACCCTTGTCCATGTACCACTATGGTACATAGATATCCCTCTTGCCCGCATACAACTATGGTACGTCGATCCTTCCCCATCCTATATGAGAATCCATTATATATAATGCAATGCTCTCGGGTTTTGTTCTATCTAGTTCTTACCACATACCATTATTATCATCGAGTTCACCATAATACATCTACTAACCAGTTCATCGGTTCTAGGAAAAAGAATCCTATAAATCTACCAGACCCGTATGATTGGGCCATCAGGCGCATCTGTGTGACCTATTGAGTATGCATACCCATAGTAAGCGGAGTCACGAAGGCCCTACAAACAAAGGTGTGGGCTTCGGGAATGCCTATGAGGCAACATTCCCATAATAAACTGGAGTCTAACCATGGGAATCATACATGAACCTCCCCGTTATAGGGATTAGGGGTGATCAATTTCATTTCCATTTAATGAGGAAGAGTGATTAGTCAATGGGGTTATGTTCGATCCCCCATTTGATGAGGAATATATTCCTCCCCTTCGCAGTACATGATCACGGGACCTCTCACTGTGGAATTTCCCCAATCCTATGAGGCCAGACCACATGAACTATTATGCCATTTCACATGGAAATGTTCACCACCCCACCCCCTCGGGCACTGTCACCCAGAACTCTTCCATCGCGGGCTCTCCCTCACCCACCAGTAGGGGAAGAGGCATGTGAATTGTTGAATCTTTCAACTCCTCTTGTTTCTCACACTGAGTATAACTATCATTGTCTTAGAGGATTGTAAGGATTAAAACATCATCACACCGATATGAACTATGGGAACTCTAATTCATGATCAAATCTTGATAGGTCGGATCCATGCCACAAGGTTCAAGCTCAAAAAGGAGCCAATCCAAAAGGGTCCACTCAATCATTTTTATCAAATGGGTAGCTTCCATGTGAAATCCCCAGACATTCAGAACTACATGGGTTATAGTTCCTCTAAAAAGGATATGTAGAAATCCATCCTTGTGAGACCGTTTTAAAAATCAAGTCACTTTTTCACCTAGATGTTAATAAACTCCAAATCACCTTACAATATGGCTAAATAATCATCACCTCTGTGGCATCAAACTCATGCATGATCAAGACGATCTTGAAAAACAAGGGTAGCCCATGGAAACACACTTAGAGAATGAACCAATGATTCAAGAACATACGAACATGACTTAAATCTATAAGAGATTCCCAGAATAGGAAACAATCCTACCTTGTAAGGGTGAATTGAGTCTAACCTACCATCCTCCAGACCAATGGAGTCCTCAAGTGCCGTTGGTCATATCCATTTCCAACGAGCACCTACCTTTGGAAATAAATTATATGAATCATCGATATGGGGGTCGTTGGGTGTTGTTGGATCCTCAAATAAACCCAATGAAGACCATCCAAGGGATTTATTTCTGATAAAGACTGATTGCATGAGCCTTAGACCCCCACACAATCATCTGCTGGGACCAATAGTTCACCATGGGGTAAATTCAACTTTTGTTAATCAATAATAATGATAAATGGGTTGAAAAAATGGAACAGTAAATTCAGAAGAAGCTTGACTCTATTGAAAAGGGTTATGTGATGATCCTCATTGTACAACTTTTACACTACTGATAAATGTACCACCTTAGAGGTGGAATAGAAATGGAGAGGATCAGGATGATGAGGTTCCAATTTTTTCCTCACTGACAATGTGATGTTTTGTGTTAATAATTCATGTGTTGTGAGTTAGGTACGGTCACCTATGTTACTTCCATTTTGTTCCACCCCTAGTTATAATGTTTATGTGGATAAATCATTGAGGAGTTTTCAACTCGTGTTGTGGGTGTAGTGAAAAAGGATTTTGGGGAATTTTGGTGACTTGATCCGTGTTTGGTGGGGATTGTGATGTGAAACTAGAAAAATGGATGATGGGAATGGATAGGTAGTCATAGTGAAATGACATCTAGTTTAAGAAGATAATTGATTCTTGGATGTGCGGCTCGGGGAAGAGCCATTATAAGGTGGGGAGGTTTTAATGTCCTAGATTCTCTTATTGTTTTGTTGTTTATGTTTTGGCTTGGCTATCTTTTTTTAGAATGATAAGTTTTTTCACTAGTCCATGAGATGCATTTGGGGTGTTTCAGGTGTTCGAGACATGAAAATAGGGGAAGAGTGGATTTTTGTGAAATCTTCATGGTTTTCTCACGGTTTGGAAAACCGTGCGAGAGAAGGGCATGATAGTAGTAGAAATCTGCACAATTTGTGAATATCCTAGAAAACTGTTCCAGAGATGGGTGTGTATGAAGTATCCTCCACACAGTTTGTGAATGGTTTAGAAAACCATGCGGCCTAAAAATATTAACTAAATTAAAAAATTTCCATCCTAGGATTATAAATCCCAACTCATTTTTCTCCCCCATTCCACCGATTAAACCTTAGTAATGATCTTAAATGAACCAATATTCTCATGGTTGGTTCCACTTTTATTATTGTATATTATTAGCATCATTGGTTGTAGATCAAATCCCCAGGTAATTCAAATATCCTCCATGATTCCTCTTTTTAATTAGGCTTTTTATCTTTCTACCATCTCATTCTAAATCCCTAAAACCGTACTTTCTAGGTGAGATTTTGGTTAAAGCATCAAGGGATGTATGAAACTAGAGATATTTCCATGATTGAGAGTGTTTTCATTATTGTATTTGAGTTAGATGGTCTACAAGTCTTATCTCGTATTTTTATTTCAGATTTGGGAATGGAATTTTGTGTTCTTGTTTTCACATTTTATTTTGTTATTGAATCTATCAAATTGTTTGATATAAAGGGGTGTCTAAGTCACTAATTTAATCCCTCACAGTTTCTATGGGATAAATTGAGGATTAATTGACTATTTTTTAGTCCACCAATGGGGTGTACCAGAAATCCCATACCTAGAGAGTGGTAGGGTTATGTGATGGATTGACCTCTAAAGTGTAAAGCCCATGTGTTACATGTTTAATGGTTGATTAGGTTGTAAATAGAAGGATGATAAATAAAATTTGGGTGATAAGGCATAGTATGTTGTTGGAATGAAATGAAAATTGGTAATTGGGTTGAGAGAGTTTATGTCAATTGTTTCCTAAATTTTGATTAGAAATTCCTAAGTGGATTTGAGAATATTAAATGATAAAATTATAATTTGGTAATGGAATGAGAAATATTGAATGTTTTAATGGTATATAATAAGGGAACTTATGATTTTTGAATGGGTTAATACGTGAGAATTAATTGTTACACCTAAATGATTGAATGCAATAAATGGATTGTGTTATGTGATATGATAATTGTTCTTGAAAGTAATATTTTGGTAAATGATTGAGAAATGATTAATTAGATAAATGGGTTAATTAATGATCAATTATGAATTTGGATAAGGAATAGGGGTTGTCAAATTCACCTAATGGGTTAAGGAGTGTGAATGGGAATTTGGATTGATGGATATGAATTGAAATTGGTTAAAGAGTTAATGGGTTAGGGTGGGATATTAATTCACATGTTGTTGTTATGTATTATTAAATATAATGGAATTGAATATTGTTGGTTTCATTATGGTATGGTTGTAGTGTCTTAATAAATAACAATGTGCACATGGATTGGAAGAGTGGGGTATTGACAAGAAGTTCAACACCCATGGGTCAGGTTAGATATATGCTCTAAACTCCACCCCAAAATGAATGGGTTAGGGAAGGGGGTGGAGGTTGTATTCCCATAATTATTGCATTCCACTGAGACTGTGGCTTAATGGTGAGGATAATGTATTAATTTGAAATTTGTATTTCTAGTGATATAGGGACTTGTTTGTTTCCCTATGCGTAGTGATTGAATTCATTATTCCCTTATGTAGATGATATTTATGCCTATCCCATTGAACATGTGATCAATTTTACTTATGTAATGAATATTTTATAACAAATAGAAAATTGATAAATGTTAGTCATGAATAAAATAAACCATGTTAATGAATGGAACCTAAACATTCCCATGCTATATTAACATTTATTTTATTATTTTAGGAACTATATAATAGACTGGATATTTTGTAGATACCGTTGGTGGTAGCCTACTAATTCATGTACTCTCACCCTGATCGGGATACCATTATGTACCTGACAAGATCTCTTGGTTGCAGGTTAGGACAAGGGAAAATACCCGACATGAAGAGGTTGAGAAGGAATTAGAATGTTCCATGGGACGTATCAAGACACATAGTTTGGATCCCTTTATAGTTTATTTGTTTAAATTTATTTTGGGTTTCATTCACTTTTCACTGCAAGTATAAAATGACATTATTGTATTTGATTTGTGGTTTTGACCGATTTTTGATAAATAACTACTTATGCATTTTTATTGTTTATTAATATTTTTACTGCAATTTATATTGTGTTTGGCTCTGTAATTTTATGATAAAGATGGTATAGTCTCCCCATGTTACATATTTATCCCTCGACTCTAGTCTGCAACCATAGGTGTATGTGTAGGAACACTTGAGGTCATGTGACGACTCTGATCAGAGCACCGGTTTAGTAGATTTTGAGTCTGGGACATTACTATGTGGTATCAGAGTAGTTATTTTTTATTTATTGCTATTTTGGGATAGTAGAAAAAATATTTGTATAGTGTCAGGCCTTGGTTATGAGATCGTACTTGGGAGTAGCTGACCCATGTATGAGGAAAAACCCAAGTCATCCATGGTGGGAATTGTTGTTCGTGATGTCTGTTGGCACATTTGAATGATATTTCATCATTGGGTGATGAAAATGTTGTGTTATTTTACTAATATATGATATATTTATCACAGAAAAAATGGAATGTAGTTGTACATTCACGCATCATTTTAGCAACCGAAGGATATAGGTGGCATGCATCGTTATAGACACACACACGGGATGTCTGTTCAGGGTGTAGAGAGTAGAATTCAGTTTATATATTTGATAAATATGAAGAAAATGATGCCTGATAATGTTAATGAAAGTGGTAGAATGAAAAGAATAAAAATGAATAATTAATTAATATGGATTATAAAGAAATGTTGTGATTGGGGTTAAAATTTTGGGTTGTGATTATTTTTAATGGTTGATTCGGTGTCTAAAAAAAATATTGCAAAATTATGGTAAAATTGTTCATTAATTTTACCTAAAGAAAGGTTTAAATGAATTAAAATGATGATTGAAACAAGTTTTGAAATGGGAAATGTTCCAAAGAGGGATGGAACTGTGTTGTAAAAGTAGAATTGCATCAAAGAGGTGTTGACGAAAGACCTTTGATTAAGTTAATTTGTTACCCCATGTTGACCATGACTATGGTAGGTATGGTAGGGGGTAGTGTTATAAATTTTATTCTGATTGTAGGTATAGTTAATGATGTAATGGTTATTTAATGTTTCTAGTGTGGGATCATTTTTCATCTATGGTTAAATCATGTCTGTCATTCTTCAAAGCATTGAGTGATTGATACGTTTAAATGTGATAATGATTGAGTTCAGTAGTCGATAATCTATTTTTTGTCATTTAGACCTGTATGTGTTGGTTGGGGAAGTGAGAGTGCTCTAGTTTGAGAATTTTTATTTTTATTGTGAGTTCATATTGGTTATGAAAAGTCCTTGGTGGTGTGTTTAGGGAACCCTTGGTAGGGTTGTGGCCATTGGATTATGGGGCGTTGTTCTGTAATGTGATTATGGAAGCTCTTGTGTTCTGTGACCGTACGAAGTGCATGCTACACCCTATGGGTGATGTTTGGGTCTTGGTGACCATGTGAGTAGAGACCATGGAGTTATTTCTTGAATCTTATAGAGGTTTCTTTGTTTGCAGTGCTGATGAATGTTTACACCATTGGTGTGGAAACTAGAGTAGATTCTTGTTTGGTGCGCTAGGCATGGTGTGTATCGGAATTGGAGTGATAGTTTTATTCACGAGCATTGCTTTATTCATGTCATGATTTTTATTTTTTGAACATAGTGGCAATGGATTGTCCTAGTTGTGACTCCATTATAGGGAGTTGGTATCACTAAACGTTCATGGTGACCTATAAGAGAGTTCAGATTGGTTTTCTGGTGCTTTTTTTGTGCGATTCACATGTAGAAGTTTTGGAAATTATTAGTGGGACTTACAGAGTTCCCTGGTGTAGTATTTTACTTGAGGGATAAGTGGAAATACTGATGGATGTTTGGGCCACAAAATTTGTGGTTACACATTAATAATCTCATGAAATCAAGGGAGGACTCATAAAATGTTATCCCTTCAAGGTTGGTACCTCAGAATATGAAGCATTTGAGATTCTTCAGTGGTAGTGTCAATGCATGATGAGTACCACTGAGTTTAATAAATAGTATAGTTTTTCCAGTCTCATTATGAGGGCACCATAGTGTTTGCGAAAAGAAGTAAGAATTTTTTGGAAGTGTTTTATCATATGAAGGACTGACTCACCTATTTGGATGAGGATTAATGGAGGTATGGAAGTAGTTTTGATTAGAAAAGATAGTGGTGGCTGATGTGTTGTTATATACTTTAACATAATGGTGACACCATGATCAAGATGGTCACGTGGAAGAACTTGTTAGTATGAATGAGTTGGTTGATCGTTAAGAAATATAGGTCACCTCATGGATGATGATGTTGACTAACAAAGAGACATGGTTAGTCATGTAAGAAGGCGATGGGTTAAACACAAGATGATGTTGTTTTGGGAGAGATCATTAGGTGATTGGTGTGGTAGATTACTGTTCATCAGTTGTTAGCTAACCGTGATAGATCAAAAAACGCTAGTGGTGTGGCGGGATTCATTCCCCAAGAAACGTCATTTTATGGATAATTGGTGATTTGGTCATCGAGAAAGTTTTAATCATGGTATATAATCACACATGAGTGGTGGTGGTTAAATTTTTTATGAGATTCATTTGGAATGGAGGATTGAAATCACTAGCCAGTCATAGTGTCCCATCAGTTCAACATCAAAAATAAATTAGTTGGTGGTGGTCTTCCTCAATGTATTCTTAGCATAACTAAACTAGTGATGAGAATTCCCAACGTCTTGACACCATCCTATGTAAGTTGAGATGCTATGGATCATGCTAAGAGACATGATGGTGTTTTGTTGGATGAGGGACATCATGGAGTTCACACTCATGGAAACAGTATATGCAGAGATTGATGATGATATGTACACCCTCTATGGCTTGGGAGAGATCCTCGAGATATAAAAAATGTCGACAAAAGTAATGGGTGCTATTCATAGAACATTGAAATGGTCACTAAGTGATGTTTATTTTCTTGTTATGGGAAAAATATGGATGGTCATGTCTAATGTTGTGGTTCAAATTCTGTTTTAGGGTAGGAATCGGTGGTTGGAATCCCTCATGATGAGGAGTGGAATCAACTCTTCTAAGGTGGGAAGTGATGACTCAATCCAGGATGTGGAGTAGAGAACATTGTGTAGATGTAGTGGAATCAGGGTGCCAGTGATGAACCTGTGATGTGCATATTATGTTCCTCAGAGAGGCATGTGGGCCTCAAAATTGATTTTTTATGATCAATGTGTTAGCGTGAGCTCTGGGTGGTTCTATGTAATGCATGTGATGTCTATTCTGAGTCATAGAAGGGTTTGGTTTTATATGAAAACATGTTGTGGTAAGAGAAGTTGCAGTCCTATAAATCCAATCAATATTGGGGTTAGAATCAAGTAATTTTCCCCTTGCGTGGTTTTCAAACGTTGCGAGGATGAGGGAACCATGTCCATGTGATGTGGTGTCATGAAAAGGGTGAAGCTCAATTGTAGCGACCCCGATCCCAGGGTGCCTATGAGACATGATATATTAACTTTTCATTACATAATTTACAAATTATATATCATGTCCCATTACTACAGATGAATCGTGAGGCTCAAGATTCTGGGAAACCAGCTGCCTCTGATAAACTTCTTTAGTACAAACCATGCCTGAAAAATTTAAAACAAAAATGTAGGGTGCGAAAATATTCCCAGTAAGGGGTATTAAAAAACGTTTTTAGAAAACACTTTCTCAATGCATTCCTTTTTTAAGAGAATAAAACACTTCGCTAAAAACAAAGCATTATATTTTCTTAAAACATGAAATCCTACATTTTTTAAAACAACTTGCACAGGGAATATGTACGTACTTAAAATGAACTTTAAAGTAAACATGATCATAGAGAACAAAAAATGTATAATAGATAATGCATAATATTCAACCAAGATTACATTAGTTCTAAATGAATTCTGTGAGTATGTAAGGAAAACATTCATAACATGATTCATGAGCAAAGAGAGTTCTTATAACGACTTACATCATGAAATACAGTTCTTATCACATAATTACATTTTCATAGTCCTTGGAATTTTCAAATAGGGGATGTCCTGTTAGTTGAACTATCCCCTGGTAGACCATTTATCATCACATGTAGAGGGAATGTATAATGTCAGACTTTTTCAAGACCTTGTGTCAAGACCGTAAAACATACTTAACGGGTCAAGGCTAACAACCAATCCTATTCCTATGGTAGCACAATCCAAAGATAACTGCCAAGTCCGTGGCACATAAGGTCTCATGAGACACATACTTTACCCAATGCATTGGAGCGCTGTATAATTTCGGGTGCACCCGTCACATCATTCATATTGTGCTATATAATTCCGGGCGCACCCATCACATTTATGTCCAATACATTCCTCACATATCTTGACATGGTCTTCCATTCATAGAGTTTCATTCATACATTCTTAATCAAACCCCCTTTTCACATTCATATTCTTAACTTGAGGACAATTCAATCATTAATAAAACTAAGACACGCATGATAAAAATCCGTACACATAAGAAATTATCTAATCAATTGAAAACATGGGTTTTAAGGAAATGAAAATAAACACTTTAACATTCCAAATCATCATAATAAAAAGTTAAAACAAGGCCGTTCAAAACTAATACACATGATGATAAATGGGTATTGTGGGTGTTTAATTAAAACTGTGTGAATATACATACAGTTAGGGATATAAAGTGTGCAATTAGGTTCATCTTGGGAAGTCATGTAAACATGTATGCAAACTGCATGAATATATATATAGTTGTGTAAAACACATTTGTACTTTGAATAACACGACCTTTCCTTTGAAAAGTTTTCAAACATCATAGGAAGAACTTGTATTTGAAGACATTATATTGATACATGGTTATATATATATATATATATATATATATATTTATATTTATGTGCGTATACACATGTGCATGGGTTTACCAAATTAAACCATACTCAATAATTTTTCTCATGTTATACATTAAACAAAATTAATGTTTGGAAAAACCGAGTGGGGTTCATTTACATAAGAAAGTGAACATTATTTTCATAAAACCCTTATTGGCATAAAATCAGTTTCGCATGCAACATGGTCGATCCATAAACATGAGTACATATATATGAATACATATATATACACATGTAAACGTTAAAGGAATTCACACTACCCATTTTCACAAAACAAAATCATGATTTATCAAGAATGGTGATAAATGAAAATTTTCAATTGATTGAATTATTTTGATATCAAACTAACTATAAAACATCATCATACATATAAAATTGTATACATATAGTTTTGGGTATTGTTCTTGAAGTAATAATTTTAAAGGGTACATATAATTTGTAATAAATCATTATGTTATATTGTGGTAAATTTTAAAAGAAATAAATAAGATTGTCCTCAAATTCGCACATAGATGTACATGTACATCTTATATAATCACCTGTACATATATATCTATATGATTTATATATTTGTATAATCTTACATGTTTATAAAATTACCTAAAAACTCCATTTTATTTATGGGACAGAATTAAACCATGGTTATATACATGTGAAATAATGGTGTACATATGCATGTATGATCTTATATATATATGAATAAATATATATATTTACACACAAGGTGTATATCATTAAAACCGAATTAAACTAAACCCCCCAAAAAAACACCCTTTAACCTGGTTGAGTTCTGGAAGAGGAGAACCGTGGTAACTAGTTCTTAAGGCCTTTATGTATATTTATATACACTTGCGTATGAAGTGTATATGACCATGTATATCCACAAAAACAAGAGAAATTTAAAACGAGATCTTACCTTTGTTCGTCTCTCAAAACAGGAAGAGTGAAATGGTGAGATACAGTTCTTACGACAATATATATATATATTTATATTTATATTCACATATATACGCATAGTGAATAAAAAAATTATATCAAAACTGGAGAAAACGAAATAAAAATCAAGGATTCCCCTTACCTATTCGGAGAGGATGAGAGGAAGATGAAGCAGTGATGCCGGACCGGTCGTCGGAATGATCCAAGATTCACGAAGCAAGATCTCTCCTCGTTTCGGTGCAAACTGGGCTTAAAAAAAATAAAACCGAGGACTCAACTTGCATGGAGGGTATCCATGGGGAGTCGGTGCCAACCTGTGGAAAAGAGGGAGCATAGCGGGTCCACTCACCAGCCTAGAGAAGAAAATGATGCCGCCTAACCTACAAGTACAACATCACGATGAAGAAAAAGGCCATGGGGAAAAAGAAAACCAGTGAATGAAGGAATGGGTGGGATTATAAGGGATTTGATCAGACGTCTCAGACATAGTGTGGCTTAAAAAAAACGAATGTCTGCGATTGGGAGGGAAAGGATCGGACGGTCTAGCGGGTGTGGTGTAAAAAAAATGAAGGTCTCCCGCAGTTTCATATATATATATATATATGCAGATATTTTTTTCTTTTTCATCAATAATTTTACGTACTTTTTTATTATATTAACTTTATTATTATTAAACCATAAATATTGATCACTTATTATTATATTTTGAATGGCCAATGGTTCATTTAATATAAAAAAACATTGATTAATTCACCATTATCAAGACATTTTATTTTCCTTATTGACTAATTATCTTAATTTTCCATTATTTAAGATTTATGTTATTTAATACCATTAAGCAGTTAACACAACAATATTGATAATTATTCTCAAATTCACAAATGGGAGTGCGTTGATATAAAAAAAATTAACAATATGAAATGTATACATAAATCATAATTTGACAGAGTTTTCAAAACTGTTAATTCAAATTATAATCATTCGCATTAATATTATTACTTATATTTAATTTAGAGATAGGTATAATACATTTAATTTTATTTTTATTGCAACATATGTATATGACTCGAGAGTTTCAGTACATATTTTCTTAGACAAAGTAAAACCACATCAAATTTAATATAAATACAAAATAAAAGTTTAATTGCTCAAGATAAAAACATGTATAGTAAATAGTGGAAAAATAATATTAATTCTTACCGTTTTGAAATACAAAATATAATTTGCATTTTGGGAAAACAAGAAATAAATAAAGTATATTATTATTGATGTCATTCATTAAATATTAAAGCAAATTACACAATTAATTTTGTGAACCTTTCAAGGGTAAACAACTCTTAACATCAACGGTCCAGAATAAAACATTAGTGGATATGAGAATCATGGGGGAGGAAATGGATATATTTATAGCTGTTAGTGTCCAACAGACGAATTAGAGTTCTTATAAAAAGTCTGGTCTCGGGGTATCACCCACTCAAGGTGACTGCAGGAGAAAAGAGCAGATGGTTTGTGTGATACCTTTGGTGCTCATCACTGTTAAAGTGTCTTCGGCCATCCTCATGTTTATTCTGATGGATGCCAAAGACCCTTACCACATTCTTGGGGTCCTGGTGGTTTTAAGTGGTCTCCCTATAATTGTAATCTGGTTTTTAATTGGGATTTTTGGTTAGCTTAACTTCTTGTTCAATCAGTGTGAGATGTAGTCACTGAGATATTACTCATTTGAATAAAATGGGTCATTCATTCATTTGATGCGTTTTTCTATTTTACTATTATTATTATCTTATAAGATGATTTTTTTTACTTAACGGGTGACATTGAAAATCAAAATTATCCTTACTCAAAAAACAGTTTCTAAGGTCGTTACATTACTCACCCCTTCAAAGAATTGCACCCTCGCAATTCTATTCATAAATAGGAAAAATCTAAAACCCCACACGTACAACATTACCGAAACAGTGGATCCAGCTCGGTTAACAGAATACCAAAGTTGGTACATAGTTCTTCCATTTCCCTAGCCCAGATGCACTTTGAACCATACGTCTTGAACTCTTGTTCGTGCGTACTGCACACAGGCTTCCAAAGGGAGGCTCATGCGGTGAAAAGCTCGGAAAGTTCCGAGTAGATGAACTCCTTGATAACTCATTGGGCCACATTACGATCGAGGTAGTGGAGGGGAATGATGCGATTGGGGAGACTGAAATTCATGACCTCGAACATATAGGCTGCACTAACGTGGCCATCCCGAGCAGCTACGAGGAAGCACGCTGTAGCAGAGAAGTTCGGCGCCAGAGTAAAACACTAGAAGAGGCCTTCGTAGTACCTTCCCCTTCGCCTAAAGTAGGGGAGTTGAGCAGTGGAAATGAGGTGAAAAACACACTCATCCTCCTGACGCAAACGAAAAATCTCAGGACGATTTTCTAGATCGAGCTGACACTGACAAGACCCTCGCAGGTGTTGAAAGGATGGATAATCCACCATGCATGCCCTGATAATGATAAACTCTACTAACTCATCTGGTAGTGATGAGATGTTTGTTTGACCAGACATCTGAAAAAAAACATTCGAAAGAAAACTCTTAACAACACTGATAAGGTAGAGGCAGGAAAGGTAACATGAAACTTTCATTTATGAAAAATTTTACATAACAAAGTCTGAATTTACTAAACATACACCACAAAGAGTGTCAAAACTCCCTAACTCTTGAAACCACACGCTGGCTGAATAGACATAACTAATCTCATGGGAACATCTATGACGCTTCATGAGTTTATCATGAGGGGTATGGAGTTGGGAAACATCAGTATACACCTCTGGCCTATGAGACAATCGGGTGGACTAATCTTCCAACACTCTAAGGTCCATTAATTGGCCCTAGTAGCCGTAGTGCAAAATATGGCATAGGTAAGCCACTCGGAGGACTCTGGCAGTAGCAGCTTCTTGAAAGGGGTTATCAAGAATCGTGCCAAATTCTTCTCCAGTTGTGAACACTCGGAAGAGTCCCTCGTGGTACTTTCCCCAACATGCATAAGAGGGAAATTGGGTCATCATCATTATGAGATAATCCATCCCCAATCCCCGTTGAAGACTAAGCACCATAGGGGAGTTTGACACGTCATACAAGTAATTACATGTCATGCGAATTCGGGCATAATTTAGAAATTTCTCACGGCTAGCTATAGTTAGAATGTTCTCTAGAGCCTCAGTGGGAAGTGGCGGTAGGTCGGTAGGTAAATTTTCATCAGCCATCTGAAAGTTATAACATTTTTACATAGTCAATCATAGAAATATTTTCATACCACCTAGTTTTCTAGTGTTTCCTGAACCCATATTTTGATACCAACTATAGCGACCCCGATCCCAGGGTGCCTATGAGACATGATATACTAACATTTCATTACATCATTTACAAATTAGATATCATATACCATTACTACAGAAGATCGCGAGGCTCGGGATTTTGGAAAACCAGCTAATTCTGATAAACATCATTAGTACAAACCATGCCTGAAAATTTTAAAACAAAAACATAGGGTGTGAAAATATGCTCAGTAAGGGATTTTAAAAAACATTTTAAGAAAACTCTTTCTCATATTAGTCGTTTTTAAATAGAATAAAACACTTCGCTAAAAACAAAGCATTATCGTTTCATAAAACATAAAATCCAACATTTTTGAAAACCACTTGAACAGGGAAGAAGTACGTACATAAAAAGAGACATTAATGTATAAATGATCAGTGAGCACAACACATGTAGAATAGATAATGCATAATACTCAACCAAGATTACTTTATTTATAAAAGAAATCTACGAGTATGAAGGGAAAACATTCATAACATCATTCATGAGCACATACAGTTCTTATAACAACTTACCACATGAAATACAGTTCTTATCACATAATTATATTTTCATATTCATGGGAATTTTCAACTTGGGGATGTCCTGTTAGTTGAACTAACCCCTGGTTGACCATTTATCATCACAATGCAGAGGGAATTTATAATTCCAAACTTTGTCCAGACCTTGCATCAAGACCGTAAAACATACATAATGGGTCAAGGCTAACCGCCAATCCTGTTTCCATGGTAGCACAAGCCAAGGCTAACTGCCAAGACCATCACACATAAAGTCTCATGAGACTCATACTTTACCCAATGCATTGGAGCACTGTATAATTATGGGCACACCCGACACATCATTCATATTGTGCTATATAATTCTGGGCGCACCCGTCACATTTAAATCCAATTCATCCCTCACATATCTTGACATGGTCTTTCATTCATAGGGTTTCATTCATAAAATCTTAATCAAACCCCATTTTCACATACATATTAATAACATGAAGACATTTCAATCATTAATAAAACTAAGACAGTCATGCTAAATAACCGTACACATAAGAAATTATCTTAAAAATTTAAAACATGGGTCTTAAGGAAATGAACATAAACACTATAACATTCCAAAACATCATAATACCAAGTTAAAACAAGGCTGTTCATAACTAATACACATGCTGATAAATGGGTATTGTGGGTGTTTAATTAAAAATGTGTTAATATACATACAGTTAGGGATATAAAGTGTGCAATTAGGTTCATCTTGGGATTCCATGTATACATGTATGAAAACTGCATGAATATATATATAGTTGTGTAAAAAATCATTTTTACATTGAATAACATGACCTTTCCTTTGAATATTTTGAAAACATCGTAGGAAGAACTTGTATTTGAAGACATCATATTGATACATGGTTATATATACCTATATATATATATATATATATATAAATTTAAGTGCATATACACATGTGCATGGGTTTACCAAATTAAACCATACTCAATAATATTTCTCATGTTATACATTAAACAAAATTAATGTTTGGAAAAACCGAGTGGGGTTCTTTTATATACACTTATAAACATTTAAGGAATTCACACTACCCATTTTTAGAAAACAAAATCATGATTTAACAAAAATGGTGATAAGTGAAAATTTTCAATTGAAATAATTATTTTGATATCAAACAATCTCTTAAACTTCATCATACATATAAACATGTATACAAATAGTTTTTTGTATTGTTCTTGAAGTAATAATCTTAAAGCATACATATAATTTGTAATAAATCTTCATGTTATATTGTGGTAAATTTTCAAAGAAATAAATAAGCTTGTCCTCATATTCGCACATAGATGTACATGTACATATTATATAATCACATGTACATCTATATATATATGATTCATATATTTGTATAATCTTACATGATTATAAAATTTCCCGCAAACTCCATTTTTTTATAGGGAAGAATAAAACCAGGGTTATATACATTTGAAAGATAGGTGTACATATGAATGTATTATATTATATATATATATGAATACATATATATTTACACACAAGGTGAATATCATTAAAACCGAATTAAAACAAACCCCCCAAGAAAACTTCCTTTAACTCGGTTGAGTTTAGGAAGAGGAGAACAGTGGTAACCAGTTCTTAAGGCCATTATAAATATTTATATAAACATGAATATGAATTTTATATGAAAATGTATATCCACCAAAATAGGAGAAATTTTAAACGAGATCTTACCTTCGTTTTCCTCTCAAAACAGGAAGAGTGAATTGGTGAGTACAGTTCTTACGACCTTATGTATATATATATTTTTATATATAAACCTATATACATAGAGCGTATAAAAATAGTGTATCAAAACTGGAGAAAACGAAAAAAACGCAAGGATTTCCCTTACCTGTTTGGAGAGGAGGAGAGGAAGACGATGCAGCGATGCCAAATCGGTGGTCAGAAAGTTCCAAGATTGACGAAGCAATATCTCTCCTCTTTTTTGTGAAAACTGGGGTTTAAAAAAAAGTAAACGGAGGACTCAACTTGCATGGAGTGTATCCAAGGGTAGTCGGTGACAACCCATGGAAAAGAGGGCGCAATGCGGGTCCACTCGCTAGCCGAGAGAAGAAAACGATGCCGCCTAACCTACTGGTACAACAGCACAAGGAAGAAGAAGGCCACAGGGAAGAAAAAAACTGGATAAAGAAGGAACGACTGGGATTATAAGGGATTTGATCGGGCAGCTCAGACGTAGTGTGTCTTAATAAAAACGAACGACCGGGATTTGGAGGGAAAGGATAGGACGGTCCAGCGGGTGTGGTGTTAAAAAAACATGGGTCTCCCGTGGTTTCATATAAATATACAGATATTTTTTTGTTTTTCGTCAATAATTTTAAGTTTTTTTGATTATATTAACTTTATTATTACTAAACCATAATTATTGATCACTTATTATTATATTCTGAAAGGTCAATGGTTCATTTAATATAAAAAATTGATTAAATCACCCTTATAAAAACATTTTATTTTTTTATATTTTTTTATTGACTAATTATCGTAATTTTCCATAATTTATAATTTATTTTATTTAATACCATTAAGAATTTAACATAACAATATTGATAATTATTCTCAAATTCACAAATGAGAGTGCGTTGATCTAAAAAAAATTAACATTATGAAATACATACGTAAATAATAAGTTGACATAGTTTTCAAAACTATTAATTCAAATTATAAAAATTCACATTAATATTATTAGTTATATTTAATTTAAAGATAGATATAATACATTTAATTTCATGTTTGATGCAACATATATATATAACTCAAGAGTTTGAGTACATAATTTCTTAGACAAAGTAAAAACCCACCAGATTCAATATAATTATAAAATAAAAGATTAATTTCTCAAGTTAAAAACATGTATTGTAAATAGTGGAAAATTAATATTAATTCTCAACATTTTGAAATAAAAAATATAATTCGCATTTTTGGAAAACAATAAATAAATAAATTATATTATTATTGATGTCATTCATTAAATATTAAAGCAAATTACACAATTAACATTTTGAACCTTTTGGGGGTAAACAACTCTTATCTACAACAGTCCAGAATTAAACATTAGAGGATAGGAGAATCATGGGGGAGCCAACGACTATATTTATAGTCATTAGGGTCCAATGGTCAAATTATTGTTCTTATAGAAAGTCTTATATCGGGGTATCCCTCACTCAAGGTGACTGAAGAAGAAAAGAAGAGATGGTTCGTTTGATTCATTTGGTGCTCAGCACTGTTGCAGTGGTTTCGGCCATCCTCATGTTTATTATGATGGATGAGAATGACCCTTACCACCTTCTTGGGGTCATGGTGGTTTTAAGCGGTCTTCCTATAATTGTAATCGGGTTATTAGTTGGGATTTTTAGTTACCTTAACTTCTTGTTCGATCAGTGTGAGTTGTATTCACCGAGATATTACTCATTTTAATAAAAGGGATATTTCATTCATTTGATGTGTTTTATATTTTATTATTATTATCATCATATAATATGATTTTTAGTTTACTTAACAGTTGACATTGTAAAACAAACATGTCATTACTCAAAACACGGTTTCCCTTGTCGTTACATCAATGACGATTTGGAGGTTTTTAATGTTGTGATAATGGAATTATACGAGAATTCCTAAAATGGATTCAGTGGGTGTGTGGGATGATAATGATCTGAATCTTGTTAGTAAGAAAACTAGGAAGGTGATAGAAAGGGTTAGTGTACCATTAGGGGAAGGTTGGTGTTCTCAGATAAGCCATCCAGGTGTGGTCCAACATGATGGTAACTTGAATGGGTGTGGTGAGAGTGACCCAGCTCCCGGATCATGTTGGAGAGGAAAGATCCTTTTGAGATGAACATGTAACTGAGTGAGGCCATGTTCAAGTACATGGATTTATAGTGTAGGAATGTTCTCCTGAATTGTTTTGATGGTGCAATATGATGGAAATGTAGGGTAATGCCCTATGGATGCTTGGGTGCGGTGTGTTAGAACATGTTAGGTGACCAGAAAGATGAGTTGAGTCCTAGATGTCCTTCATCGATGGAGGATGTTCCGTGTAACCAGAAATGATGGAGAGAACCATACCAGATAAATGGATGGTAGATAACGTTTTTTGAGTTTTGGGTTGGAAGGACTCGAGTGGTCACCGTTTGGGTGAATTGGCCCTAGTAAGGATTTTTGGCATGGTTTTACTGGCTATGTTGATAGGATTTTTGAGTTTCATTTAGATTTATAGTTTTAGAATTAATTATTCAGGATATGTTTTTGGAATTATCATATGTTTTCCTTTGGGTGGTATCAGGTTTGGGTCGCCGTTAGTGTTTGAAAACATGGTGTAAATTTCACCATGTGATTTGGGACATGGGTTGTGGAGAGGATCGGGCCGATGAGATTCCAATTGTTTTCTCCCTACTGATGTGATTATTTTTTTAATTCTTCCTATGTTGTGGGATAGTTTTCATCAACTATGTTTACTCCATGCAGATATCATGGTGAGAATGGTGGATGCGGATGAATCCTTGAGAAGTTTTCATCTTGTGTTGTGGTCGTAGTAATGAAGGATTGTGGGGAACATCCATGACCATGATCCATGTTGTGTTTGAATTGTGAGTGGAACCAAAAACATGAAGTATGGGAATGGATAGTTAGATTGAGTTAATTAACTCTAGTGCTGGAAGCTTGGTGTTACATTGAAGAGCTTCTTGTGGACGAGGTGTTATAAGGTGGGGAAGTAGTAAGTTCCAGTATTTTCTTAAAGTTCAATTTTATTTATGTTTTAAAATATAGACCTTTTTTTTTGCTATATAAGTGTTTTACAATGTCCTTGAGAAGTCTCATGGGTGTTCCAGGGGGTTTGGTACATGAAAATGTTGAAAATGGGATTTATGTACAATCTGCACAGTTTGCGCATGGTTTGGAAAACTATGTGAGAGAAGGGAATGAAATAAGTAGAAATTATCATGGTTGGTGCAAGTTCTGGGAACCCATGCATGAGAAAGGTGTGTGGAAATAGACTCAACATGGTTTGCGCATGGTTTGGAAAACCATACAGGGAAACTGTGCAACCCGGAAACATTGAGAAAATTACAATATTTCCATCCTGGGAATTTAAACCTCATATCAGTTTTCTCCTACATTTCTCCCCCTACAACCGTAGTTACAATCTTGGATGAAAATAACTTCCCAAAGTTGGTTCTCCCTCAATTATTGACCATATGGGACACTATTGGTTTCAGATTGAATCCCCATGTAATGTCTAATCTACTCTTTTCGACCTCTTTCCGATTAGGGTTCTCATCTTTCTAACATCTCATTTTAAAGAACTAAATACCTATATTTTGGTTGAGATTTAGTTTGAAGCTTCAATGAATTTTTGATTTAGGATCTATAGACAATATTGAGAGTGTGTAAATAATCATATTTTAGGTAGGTAGTCTACATGTCCTATACCATTGTTTTATTTTGGATTTGTGCATGGAAGTTGGTGTTCTTGTTTTCCCATTTATGTGTTCTTTGTTCCGACGATGTGTTCGATAAAAATGGTAGTCTATGTGACCAATTTAAAACCTCTTGTTCCTTGTGGGATATGTTGAGGATGACTTGACCATTTTAAGGAATCCCATGTGGTGCACCCAAAATTCGGACGTAGAGAGTGGATGGGTTAACTGGAGGATTTCCAAATAAAGTGTGAAGCCCAGGAAGAAGATGTTAAGTAATTTATTTAGTTGTAAATGAAATGATGATAAATATTACTAGGGTGATAGGGGCATATGTTGTTGTTAAAAGGACATTAAAATGGTTTGAAAGAGATTATGTCAATTGTTTCATGAATTTTGGTTAGAAATGCCTAAAGGGATAATGGATTATTAAATAGAGAAATTTCAATTGGGTAATAGAATGGGAAAATGGGGAATGTGTTAATGGGATGTATTATAGGAATGGATGAATTTGTGTAATGGGTTGATACATGAGAATTAGGTGGCACACCTAAATGATTGAATGAAATAAAGGGATTTTGTAATGTGATATGTGAGTTTTACTTGAAATTAATAAGATGGTAAATGTTTGTGAAATGATAAATGGGATAAATGTGTTAATGAATGGTCAACGATGAATTTGGATAATGCATAGGGGTTTTTGAATAAACCTAATGGGTTAAGGCATGAGAATGGGAATTTGGATAGATGTATATGATTTTTAATTGGTAAATTTTGTAATGGGTTATAAGATAATATTAATTCTTACATTATTGTCCTGTATTGTGAATTATAATGGCTTTTAATATGCTTGGCTTCGTTATGTCATGTTTGTGGTGACCTAATAAACATGTATATGCACATGATTGGGAAGTGTATTTTATTTACTTGAGTTTCTATTCCCACGGGTCTAGTTAGACTAAGGCTCTAAATTCCACCCAAAAAATGAACGAGATAGGGATGAGGATAGAGGCTGTATTCCCCTAACAGTTTCATTCAACCCATAATGAGGCTTTGGGGTGATGATAATGTATAGATCTATAATGTGTATCCTTAGTGAGATAGGGATGTTTTTTATTTCCCCTATTCATTGTTGTTGAATTCCTTATAACCATGTTTATATTATATTAATGCCTAACCCATGGAACATGTGATCAATATCGTTTATGTAAAAATGATGGTATAAGAAATTGAATTGAGATAAATACTAGTCATATATTCAATGAACCTTTCTAACTTCTAAATCCTAAACAATCCCTTGATATCTTAAAATTTAGTTTGTACTTTGTTCCACTATTTATTAGAATGGATAATTTTTAGACACCGTTAGGGGTGGCCTACTGAGTTTTGTACTCACACCTTGCTCAGCCGACCATTGGGTACCTAGGAAAATCACTTGGTTGCAAGTCATGTCAATGGAAAAGGCCCTACATAGAGATGTTGAGTTGAGCCCAGGATGTTAATGGGGAATGATCCTGAAATACAGTTGGGAACCATTTGTAGTTTAGTTTTTTTCTTACTTTCGGGTTTCATTCACTTTGCAATACTAGTATGACATGAAGTTATTGTATTTTATTTGTGGTTTGTACCCCTTTTGGGAAGTTATTAGATATGAAAGTTTATTTGTTATTCATATTGTTTTGTCAATTTATATTGTCTTCTGGTGTGGATTTCTCTGATAATGTGGGTATAGTCTCCCCACGTGACTTATCGGACCCTCACCTCTAGTGGACAACCTCTGGAATATAGGGAGGCACGCTTGAGTTAATGTGAAAACTCAGCTCGGATCACCAGTTTAGAGGCTTCCGGGTCGGGGACGTTACATTGTATGTTTCCCATGATAGTGTATGCCACTAGAGTAGTTATTTAATTAAATTCCAAAGTTCTATTTTTCCTTATTATCCGTATGATTTACTATGGTTTTTTTTGTTTCTTTGTTTTATATCATCCTTGGGATAATTATTTTATTTATGTTTTTTTATTTATATTTATTATTCATTGTCTAAAAGTAATGTTTTTAACGTTATTTTCAATATTTATTTCTACAATGTATTTTAAAAGCGTATTGAAAATGTGTGTTTAAATAAAAGTACTTTTTATGGTGTATTTTTAAAAGTCTTTGGTTTACTAGTGGATAATTTATAAAGACATATATGGATTGATGTTTGTTTTGATAACATTAATTTCAGAAAAAATTTTGAATTTTATTTCAAAATTGTTTAAAATTAATCTATTTCAAAATAATGATCGCAAGGAACTTAGTAAAATCCTATTTATCTTAGATTCGCTCTCACCCTTCCTAAATCACTCAATATATACAAATCTAATGTTTTTATTTTTCTTTCACAAGATTTGGTCTCTTAATTTATTATTGATGATGTTTATTTCGTTTCATTGAGATATTGAAAGAGACATAAGGGTCACAAGGAGATGGTTGGTAGCAATTGGGATTACAATTAATTAATTTTTATTTAGAACGTTACTGTATCAATAGTGATGTCCTAGACATAGTGATCATTATTTATTTATTAGATGTCAAATACAATTCAATTTAGATTACGAGATATTTCATTAGTTTACTCAGGATTCATACATTGTTATATATATATATATTATTATTATATTCTTTATTATTTTATGGATGTATTACCAATGGATATTTCATTATATAATTATTTTTTAAGATCCCTATTGTAGGTTTTGTTTTCAATTGTTGAAATCATTCACATTGTGTGTTCTATGGTTCCCGAACAATAGTTTCTAGGTTGATTATATAAAGAGTTTTTGTTAACTCATTTTTTTCACTAAGTTATGATCATTCACTTTGATTTACTTCATATATATTGGGTACATTATACCATTTCATTTTATTTTGTGATATTCCCCAAATGGTTTTTAGAGATATATGTTCCAACAACAAAAACCCTTTGATTGATATTTCCCACTTCTTTGGATATATTCCTTTGAAACTCACCACTTTATTTATCCTAAGGGAATTTGGTCTTGTTATTATAGTATTGACATAACTATATATTCAATATGCAACGTGGAATGAAAGTAAAATTTTAAATAACCTATATTGGATTTTGTTCTCCAATAATATATGATATTTTACTGATATAGGGAACTATATTGGCTTAATGTATATTATTATCCCAATACAGATGATTACTGGCTAGTTTAAAATTTATTACTGACCATACACCTTATTTTTGTGGAGGTGTTATGATCATGCTATACATTTTAATGAAATGTAGAAAATTATTGACATTCATGGTGATTACTGACTTCAAATTCAGGTTGATTATGTAATGATATACTCTTTATTTCATTATAATGTTATATAGGTTTTTATTCCATAATATGTTCCTTAGGGAATGGAATTCAATGTCTTGTTGATTCATATTTAAAATAAATTGGACTTGATCAGGTGATGGGTGGGGGAAAAAATAATATATCCCCTTAATTCATTGAAAATTTTCATTATAAAATGTTGGTTTGAGTATTTATTATATGAATGTGCAACTTAAAAATAGGTGTTAAATGTGATCTCAATCACAAGATAAGGACTTGGAATGAAGCCTTGAAAACGTTTTTTATGACTGACATTGTACATTCCATCAATATGAGTTTATTATTATTGATAATTATGTTTTTATATATTATAATGGATATATGAGCTCCTAGATTCTTATGGATAATGGATTAATTTATTTAATTATTCATTACATAATATTATCTAATTTTTATTCAATTATTTATTTAGTAAAATGTTTCTGTTATCAATCATTTTAGATTACCCATTTATTTTAAACACATTTTTTTGTTATGTACAAATGTAGTACATGTGTAATTTCTATAAGGATTTCACATTAGGAAAAATTAATGGTCGATGTTAAAGACAAATAAATAAATAATTATTTTATTATATTTAATAGAAAAAATAGTATTCATTGAGTGATACATGGGATTTATTAGTTTTTGACCTATTCAATTTTTCTAAATATCTATGTGTAAAAATATTCTTCATATTTAATATAATCATAAATCATTACTCATTCTAGAAATATGGATTTTTATATCTATGATTTTACTTTTGGTATTTAATAGAGTGTACAAAGTACATATTTATGGGACCAAATCAAGGAGCATGGGTTGAAGGTGTTTCACATTCCTTCAATATCAAAATCATATTAGATCTTACCATATCTCAAATTTTTTATGAATTTTATAGAACCAAGAATTGTTTTTTCAAATAATAATTTGAATTATCCTATACAAAAAGTTGTTAGTACAAGATCATTTAAATACTAGAGAAAGTTATCTTCCTACTCATTAGAAAAATTATCCCCATATAGACGATTGACCATTATCCCAATTTTATAATACCACTAATACCTAAAAATCATTGTACTTAAAATGGTATTAAATATGGATATAGAAATTTCCCTAATAAATGACAAATTATGGTAGTTCTCAAGAGGACCATCTTAGTGGAAAATAAAACAAGAACTAACATATATCTAAGAGACTTTTGGTTAGACGAACTGCCTATTATTTTCTATAAGGACTAGAGAATAATTATATTTCCAATGATAGTGAGACATGATAAGTAGATTATGGGGAAATTTTACCATAAAATGATGATCTTAGGAATTCCAATATATCATCATTTCCCATGATATTTACAATATCCCATTCATTTTCCTCACTACTAGCCACCTTATCCATAGTAAATATTTTATTTTCCCCAATTCACTGAACATTAGATTCAGTAAATAAAATATGTATGAACACCAAATTATTGATTTACATATCCCATATATTAGTTCCCATTGACGTATCTATCTAAAAAGATACAAGTAATATTCTATGTAGTGGGATATGGATTTAATGTTTTTCCCTTCCATTCCATATATCTAGGTGTTTTATCCTATCCGAAAAATACATTTATAGTTATTTATGACCATGATATCCCTATAATAAATCCCATTTCACCAAAACATTTGGTTATATAGTATTTACTATAATATCTGATAAATATGAGGGGTTGTTCGTCTTTTTCTTTTTAGGAGACCTAATATGGCATACCCCAGATGTAAACACTATCTATAACCACTATAATGATTCTAAAATAGTGGAACCATAATGTTAATCCATCATTATTGGATGTTCTGGATTAAACAATGTTGTAGCCAGCACATGAATAGCTTTTAGTAATGTTAATAGTCTCTTAGGTCAATTACCATTCACTTTAAATAGTTATATAAATAGGATCCTAATCACCTCCTCTTTCAACAATGTTTTTTCTCTTATTGACCCCTAATGATATAAATTTTATCCAACACTATATGTAGATTAATTAATAATGATTTTTTATTTTCTTTCACCTATATTTTTGAATATTCACAATACTATTTTGGGGGATACATGAATATTTGGATTTGAGATATAGGCCCCTCTGTCATTGCAAGTAGATATCCACCATAACCAAAAATTATTCATAGGGAGTGAATCTTAATGAACTTTATAGCATAGTTATGGAATGATATTTTATATAAACTTATACTACTTGTTGATCTATTATTGGTTTTTTGGCTTGCATGGGATCACCCCATTGATATTCTAGTGCAATAAACAATAATTAAATGTCATTAAATATGAATAATGATATATAATATCAAAACTATATTCCTTTACCATATTTTGGTTCATTAAATGTAATAATGGTAAACAAATTTTAATTTTGAAATTTTTTAATTCTTCATTAGTTAGAGGTATCAACATGAATTCAGGATAAAATTTGTGGAAACTTCTTATATTCAGAATGATAATAATTTTTTTGGAATTAAAAACCCATTATACGTGTTTGAATCCAATAGAATTAAACTAAAATAGTTATCATTCTCAATGGGGAATATATGTAGGATATATGTTCTTGACTGAATGATATAACATGTCCAAAACTAGTACATTGAGGTTAATTTAGTTATAACATGCTAGTTGATCAACGATAATGATATTATTGATGGATCTTATATGTTATAATATCTAAAATGTATCATCTAAACACTAAAGGTCATTGTAATGATGCTCAGAAAACAAAAATGGTTTGAAATAATTTGAAAAAGTAAAAATCCCACTCATAGTAATAATGTTTTCATAAATATTTGAAGCTTCCTTATCACGAGTATAACGATTCAGAAGCATTAATTTCTTCTAGCCCTCATATATTCAAAAAATTTCCAATGAATATATATATCTCGTATTTTATTGGGATATAATATTGAAATATAATAATCACATAATATTTATTAAAACATTTTAGTAAACCCTTGAAAATGATATTTGTTATATCATTATCACCCTAGAAACTAACTAATGGAAGAAACTTATCTTACGCTACCTATAATATAAGTGTTCATCCTAAATAATGGATGTACCCTAAAATTATTCCCAAAATTATATAAGGAATATGGAAATTATTGTCTAAGGAACTAATGGCTAAATATAAATTTGATCAAATACAAATAATGTTGATTAGAATATTTAGAATTACATACATCCTCATATAATTAAAATTCCTTGATCCTTTTTTTATTTATTCATAACTCTTGAGACCCCAAAATTATATTCCAATTCAATTAAAAAGTTCCTTCCATGTTGTATTTATGTGATTTAACTCTATAAATTCCATTGTTTAGAGATTAACATGAATTAAATGTAGTATAATTTGGGAATCATCACTAAAAATATCGATTTTTTATATTCATTTTTATTTTGGTGGTACCGATGGATTTAACTATCACGATTACAATCTCTATGGATTATATGGGAACTTGGTAATATGTTAAAAGGTATATGACCAAAATAAGCCTAAAAGTGCATATTTTTTGAGTTATTTCATATGATTCATATATGATTATCATCATAAAATATGATTTAATTTTCATGACTTGACCCATCGACTCTCATTATGTCATCTATGAACTAAAAGAGCCTAGTAAGGATAATTGAATATATGGGAGGTGGATGGTTGAATTATGGATATCTTTTCTTTTTATGTTTCATTTCCATTGAAACAACCTTCTCCTACCGTTAATTATTACTTTCCTCACTGAAAACAACTCAAACATACATCCACATGAACACAATAATTTACAGGGTTCACTATTCAATAAGAATAGATATGTCATTAATAGGGGTTGTAAATGATCCAATACATCACAATGAATAATAAAACAATACTTTTATGTGGAGTACAATGAGTAGGATATTCATTTTCACTAGTATAGAACAATGTAAAAATTCCAATAGTTTGTTTTCTTCCTCTATCAAAAAATTATTTAATGAAATGTTTTTTGTAAAAAAACATGTTACTTTTTTTTATTTATCAACATCCAGAAATATATTATTTCAAAAAAATTATAATTTTTCTTACAAAAATTCTAGTAAGAACATCATGGTAATTTCAAATAAATTTTTTTCTGACTCCCAATCTGATATTCCTAGTCTAATTTCCCAACAAAAATTTTTTCCTCTATCAGAATATAGTTGAGCCAATTTTGAAAACCTTCTTCCTCAGTTTCGAAATCCAAATATGATAATCCATCTGAATATAAAAATCTATCTATTATGATAAATATTTTAGGATGAGAATCAGTTTAATATGATAATCAACTGAAAACGTTACAGTCTTGTCTCTTCTTCATTCCATTCTTTTTGGTGTGGTTTATTTATAAAAACAACCACGAACCCCCTATTCTATCAGGAAATCATTCATATCTCTGTATTCTCTCCTCATTTTCATGATCAATACATTCATAAAAAAATTACATAGTACTTTTTCATTTTATAGGTGACCCAAAATGGTTTGGCTGAGAATAATAAATCACTACCCACTCAGCCAAATTACAAAAATTTGAATGTTTCCATGAATTATGGGTGAATATTAAAATTATTAAATATTTCTGAACTCTTCTCATTTAATATTTATCTTTATTAAATAATCTATAAAATTAATTTTTCTTATAACTTTATTTTTGAACACCAGCCCGATTCCGATCACAAATTTTAATTTACTCAGTAAGATTTGTTTAGAATGATGAATTACTATCAACTATCATACTATGTCTGTTGAAAAAATTGATAAATTATTTTGAAAACAAATCAAATATTTTATTTCTCTTCTGAATATAATACCCATAAACTCTTGTCTCTAAATATTTATATGTTATGGATTTATTTATGACTGAAGACAAGTACATTCAGTTTCTCAAATTTGTTACAAGTCATCCATATATGAAAATTTAAATCTCCATCATTAACATGAAATCCAATAATATATTTAATACTCTTACCAAACTCAAATTTTTTATTCCATTTATAATTTAATTTACAATTTCCCTCAATTGGATGAAGACATTAGTATGTTATCTTGGATAAATGGTTTACTATATTTGTGATCAATCTCTGTATTTACATTTTTGAATTTTATTCAACAGTTTCAATATTTTATAATATAAATATTTATGAGGGAAATTATTCATTTTTTGAATATGTTGGTATGTATAATATGATAGATATGTATTCAGAATCTTCAGTATCTGAAAAATTCTTCATTCACAAACATCTTTGTGTATCATTACTTCCTTCATGACTTTGAATACATTGGTTATCCGCTTCAAAATCATGTCACATAAAAATGGAAGTTATTGTAACATCCCCTTTCTCTTGAAAAATATTTCTTTCCGTGTCATTACAAATATTATTATAATGATTATGGTCATATAAAATATAATTTTATATTCCATAACTATCATTCCACTCAGATATGATTAATTTGAGTATGATTGGAAACACTTATTACCCCCCTTCTTCCATCAGGCTTTCATCACATGATTATAGAATACTCATTATTTGTGTGAACTAAGTGATAAATAAATAATTGTAACATTTATATTATAGTAATAGAGACTATGATTCTCCACTAATACAATCAACCATTTAATTAAAATTCATGAAAAGTCCAATGACCCATTACTTATAGCTTGATTTTTCCTCAATATGGTTGAACTTTTCTTGCAATGTGATTATGATTTCATGAATAAAACGGTCAGTATGATTTTGAAAAGTTGAAAAGTGAGGATATTTTCATTTATTCTAAAATTTCCTTGAAAACAAAATACAATACCTAAATATGATCACCTTCATTATTATCTTGGACCAAACATGAGCCTCACTGTGACCACACCATGATTTCCCCCAGTTGGACTCGGGAGGGTAACTAGTGCCAATAAGTTATAAAATAAAGTGGATGGACTTAACCTAATGTAAATGTATTTTCACATACAACCATATCCATGCAAATTGAATGGAAATAATAATAACATAGATACATCTAGATAACTAACCATTCATGAATAAACTATAAGGAATGAAGCATTGTATAAAAATATATTTGAAGAAGAAAGGAAAAAAAATAAATTCCAAGATAGAAATATGGTCTTACCTAACAATACTATAAGAGGAATAAATATAAGAGAGGTTGACCCATGACCTATAAATTCGTCAACCGTGTGTGGTTTTTTCCCAATTACCACTATAATCCTCCTATGTCACAATTTATGTACTCATTGTTTCTATATGACATGAACAAGACAGAAAATCCTATGCTTCATTTAACATATAAAAAAATATTTGGACAACCAGAAAACCATATAAGGAGGAAGAGAGGTATAAAAATAGTTAGTTGAAAACTCAACCAATATATATATATATATATATATATATATATATATATATATTCATAAATAAATTTGGATGGCATAGAAAGGGGATCTTAATCTCCATAACATAGTTGATAACAAAGAGTGTTCCCTTATCTCCAAAGGTCAATCTATGATTCCCATCATCATTTAATAGCTCAAAAAAAATCAATTTGGAGGGGCCTGATCATTGATACAATAATGCATATATGGTAGGGTAAAATATCCAATATTCGTCACCATGCTATATATCACATAATTAGTGTGGTGGGGTCTATACTTTTAAACTGATATCTATAGCTGGGGGAAACTATTTCAAGTGGTGGACCCATGACCCATTACTGATCTAAGACGGGGGAGTTTTGATTCTATAGATAGAGAATCTGATTCCTACTATAGTATGTCAGTCTATCGACCCTACCTTAATAAAAAGTATACGAGACCTTTAGACTATTGCAATAGGGGTGTTTTGACCCAAATATCTCACTGATGATCCTACTCAATCACTATCATCAATCAGCCATGACCATTAGAATATCCATCATCATTAATTCCCATGTAGTATGTCATAATCCACTTAGAAGTATACCATAAAATCTTTCATGGTAAATCTCATAGTATAGGTTTCAAGAATTAAAAATAAAAAACACCAAGAAGGATATATAATATAAATATGTCACTGGTAAAAGTAATTCGTGTGTATGAGGAGTAACATCACATGTGGCCTCACCTTGACCCCAGGGTGTGCTCTCCCATGAACATGGATTGTAAATACATGTCGTACAACATGATTATTCCATCAAGGGAAAATCATGTATGTTTGGCAGGGGACCCAGATATATGTATCTAGTCATGCCCATGGACTATAGCCATGCTCATGTTATTGGAAATATCCACAACTATGTACCCCTAGGGTATATTTGAAGATGCAAGAACTAGTTCACATGTCATTTGGTTTCCCAAAAAAGTGTGTAATATATATCTTCACATGAAACTATAGTCGTTGTAGCCATAGGACTACATGTAATGTGTTTATCTGAACCAAACATCAGTCAGTTGGATTTTTTTTTTCAGAATTCCATTTTCATTATTTAGATCCCAAGTAGTCTGTTTCCACAACTATTCATTCATACAAGACCCATCAAATCCTATGATATTAAGGAATTTTCACCAACCATTGATTATTGGCCTCTATTGTCTAGAAATTAAGAGTAATAAGCTGGCTCCAGAATGCATCACATGTCTTCCACTGCTCCAAATCTCAAGTACATGAATAAAATATATGTATCCAATATCTATCCTTTATACATCTATAAATCATTGATTAGTACATAGTTTATGAAACTACCATGAATCAGGTGGTATGATCACACTCAAATCCACAATAGTAATTTCAAACTATGACCCGATTTTAAAATGGTAAAAAAACAATGAAAGGTGGGGGAAAATAAATAAATGAGGGGAAACCATCATTGGCCAATACAATCCTATAAAATGATCACATAACATGGAAAAAAGGAATAAATAATGTCACACAAAATTTAAACTAGTTCAATAATTCAATAAGGAATTTTGCTCGTATGATTAATGAAAAAATCACTGGTCAATATAAAATAGTAAAAATAATCAATTCCTATTATATAAAATATGGTGGAATCCACAAATAATGATTTGTACCTTAATTATTAATCGATCGTTGTTTAAGAGCATGTTCATCAGCAATAAAGATGCTCCACTATGTTCACTACCTACCTTTAAATTCACCTAAATTTGGTCATCGATTTTCATCAAATGGTTCGACAAATCCAATGAATAATGGTCTCAAACTATAATCCGAATAGGGTTATTAAGATAAAAAATGATAAATATGATAATAAGGTATTTAAAATAGATTAGGATAGGTTGGTATATTTAATTAAAATAAAAAATAAACATTTTATACTTCAAAACTCAACACAAATGAATGAATTCCATGAAATTCCCAACACTTTCCATCCTAGGGTCACACATAGGGTAAACCCCACATTTAAAAATCAACCATGGCTCTAGATTTCCCAGACTTGTCCTAAAAAATATGAAAAATATATAAACTAAAATGATTCATGCACTTTCATTTGAAATATGTTAATATTTTCATTATATATTAACCTCAGGGACTTGAGACCCGAAAGATTACACCGACTATGGTGAAAAATCTAAATATATTTATATACATATAAATATTTAAAGGAATATGTCCAAAAATCCGAAGCAATTATATTCTCCATTAATTAAGGATTTTTTCCTTGAAAATCTCTTGATAAATAATAATGTGTGGGTATTGAGTCCAGATCTCATTCCCATGATCCTATTAGATCTCTTAAGTAATATTTTGTTATAAAAGCACTTTATCCAAGGGATGGTATATCATTGTCTGTTATTCTCCGAATGATACATAATTTCTAGTAGGTACTTCTCAATGATGGATCCATCCTCAATATACATATCTCCTTAGTCAATAATGTTGGTTGGCTAATGCATGTATATCATTTGCTGTGACACATAGAATACATCATGCATTCGATCCAACATTAGGGGAAAGAAAAACTGGTATGAAACCTCAATAATAATCTATAGGGTATTGAATGGCTCGATAAACCTCAATGATTCCTATATTCTCCAATAAAACTATTTTAATGATCTTCGTGACAATAATCATAGTAAAACATTTTATCCTTTATCAAAGTCCAAAGGCCTATGATGTCAATCCATGTATGATTTCAATATATATTTGACTTTACTCATATAATTGTTGATCACCTATACTTTCTCAATAGTCTCCTACACAATCTGTAGTCCAATAATATATGCTTTTTAAATCTCATTCCTACACAAATATATCACGAATGATCTCATGTATATGACCTCAAAAGGTTCAATGATAATAGTAGAGTGATAACAATTATATTCAGAAAAATATACCAATGATAGGTGATCCTCTCATATCTAGCTTAATTCCAACACACATACTCTCAACATATAATCCATAAAATGGATTTTCTTCTTAGTCTTACTATCTTTCAGGGGTTGAAACATTAGGATCATCAATTATAAGGTCCTGAAATCCTTCTTCAAACATATAAAAAATCATGATGTCAAACGAGATTCATGTTCAGATAAAATAGTTGAAGGTACCAAATTATACAAGATGATCTCTGACACATACAACTCCCTTATACACTCATCCAAGCATTGCTCCCAAATTAATGGAATGTGTGACAAGATGGTGAGTTGGTAAAAAATCACCATGATAACATCATGGAATCTTACTGACTGTAGATTACCTATCACACAATACATTAATATGATATCCCACATGTACTATGGGATATCAATAGGCAATTTTAAACATTATGGAACCGGATAATTTTGATTCACCGACTGACATGTACAACATTGATAATCAAAACTAATAATGATCTTCCTCATGTTGGCTAACCACATTTTATTTTGATGTTACTTAAACTAATTTTCAATGCATATATACAGATAAAGGGTATTTGTGTCACTTATTCATCAAATCCTTTCTCAACGTGACTAGAACCATTGTCTATCCTTATAAAATGACGATCTTCTCCCCTAATATAGAAAAACCCTCAGTTTCATCTTTTGAAAATATTTTGTCTTATAGAACATCATAGTTGATTTGTCCAAAAAGATACCCTCTCACATTATAGTGAAGTAGAAATTTCACCACCATTTACTAAATGAAAATCTCTAACCTCTCCTCAAATGGTGTTTATAATAAAAAAAATACTTAGATTCCACCTCCACCATGTATGAATGTGTCTTCCCATGAATGGAATATACCTTCATGTCTCCAATCAAATAGTATATACCATGTTAATATTAGAGTCCTAAAATAATTTCAAAAAATTCCACTATAATAAAAAATATCTCCCCAATTATATATGTTACATAGACTCTCATGGTTAGTGTAAATAACAAATCAAGACCCCAGAATATAGTGCCACCACACCATCAGAGAGAAGACTACCATAAACAACTATAGGACATGAGTTTTTTAGTTCAAATCGTGGGGTATCAACTACATAAATCCATATTTTATTCATACCAAAATCAAAATATATACAAAATTGAACACAAATACACATGTATTGTAAACCTCTACATGCAAAACGCTATATTTTGGTAGTCTCAACACATGAGAACTAGTCACCCTGTTGCCGGGATCCTTGAAGTTTCACCAACACTACTTTGTCCATGAAAACAAATAACATTTCTATTTCAAGATTGTGAAAGGGGAAAAATATAAATTATTACCATCCCAATATTCATATATTTCTCCACTAGGATATGAAAACATAACATGAAAATTATTTTAATTGGTGTATCCTAAGAAAGAATCTTATATAATAATTATTAGGTCAATATAAAAATCATTTTTAGATGTACCAATCCCCAAAAAGTGGACCTCATGGATCAAAAAATGGAACCTTGAGAGCATAACCAATACATGTTCTCTTATAGTATGTTAAGAAAAATAAAAAAAATTAAATTCTCCTCCTCTAATTTAGAGTAAATGAGTATTCCATTAATGAAGAAAAACAAAAATCACTCCAAATATGGATGAAATATTCTTTTCAAAATATCTAAAAACATATTGGGGGAACTAATTGAACGAAAAGTCATCACCTATAACTCATAGTGTCTATTCCAACATCAGAATGAAATCATTGGAATATTCTACTCACAGACACATAGCTGGTGATATCTAGACAAGAGATAAATATTTCTGAACCTCCTCAAACCTCTCAACTGATTGAAGAGATATTAATCCTTTGTTATGGGGTACTCATTCTTTAACATTACTTTATTCAGGAGATAATAATCAAAACAAATCATCAATATCCCATAAATTTTTTTTCAATAACATATCTAGAGAAACCTAGTGGGAACAATGGGTCTGGTGAATCACTTCTCTCAAATTTCATCCAACACCTCCCTCGACTCTTGTATCCCAATATGGGACATATAATCTGATATAATGTTATCAGTGTGGTTCTCAGGTGTAAGTCAATAATGATGTATATATCTCATCTTCAAGTTATTCCTATAACATCCACTGGGAATATATCCATAGAATACTTGACAATGATTTCAATCTAGACATTTGAATAGCCCACAAAACTAGAGGGAAAAAATTTCTTCCTATTGGGTGATTATTTTCAGTCTCCTAATCAGGAAAACCACTATATTTCATAGGATCTCCCTCCCATGTACAAATGTAACATCATCCTTTAATCATGTTGGAAACTAATTCTCCTTAGATGATTGTATATCTGGGAAATCATATTGGTTAAATTATATGTCCCTAATATGGTGTAATAAGGATTCATCATGATTTCCAAGAGGTCCCCTACGAAAAATTGTCCACTAAGGGACAACTTTCAGTACCCAAAGATGTATAATATAAAGTAATTACTCCATGTAGAAATCTATAGCCATAATTAATTTGATAAAAAATATATGGGTAACTCAATCTATAATATAAGATATACAAATATGAATGGATGGCTAAATTATATGTCCAAAAGTACAACTGATTAGGTAAAGTAAGAAACTGTCATACCTCAAATCAAATCATGAGATTGTTGATCATCTCCCTCGATCTCCTAGAATTAACCTCACCCAAAACCATAACTCTCAGTTATCAACATGGTTTGGATGGCATTTTTGGGGGAATAATAACATTATATCACCCACCACATGTTATTACACCCTCAATAGATCCAAATGATCCTCTCTATGCACCACCTCTATGATTCACTGACCTCATTTGAGAAATCCTTAATAATTGTGCTTCTACTACATTGGAGGTCACTCCAGTAGATACCTACCCTCATAGGCATATGAGGTTTGAAAATCATGATCCATGTGACCTATCCCATTTAATTCAGATCATCATCCCACTTCTAGATGATTGGATCCTCTATAATGTCCATAATCCCTAAATACATGTGTCAAATTCTAGTAGTGATTACACCTCATGCATTACCATTATGATTCTTACCGCTTACTAAATACTGTAGATTACTCAACCACATGATGGACACTACTAGATCTAACCACCCAACATCCCATTAAATGAAGCACAAAGTCACCATATCATGCTCTATAACTCCATAATAGGTTTGAATTCTTTGGGAGACGATGCTGGAATGAATGTATTTGTGAAGGCCCAAATCAACAATATTAACATGGAATAAGATTTCATAAACCACATAGAGGGAGTCACACATGTTATTATTTAACCTCATGAAATAATCAATGATCGTAATATCACCTGGATTCTACCCAATAATCTATTTTATATATTTAGAGTTTATGCACAAAGTGTAATACTCATCACAAACTCGGTACATGAATGAAGTAATTGAGAGTGTTTTCTCATCATGTGTTAATGAAAATAGATTCCAGAAGTACTCTACTATTCCATGAGGAAGGTTACCCATAAAAAATCCCTCTAATAGTTTATGGATATTGAAAATCATGAAAATATAAAACATAATTTTTATACAATCCACCAATATATATGGGTATTTATTTACATGAAACCTCACCAATATTTATTGATTTAACTCGTGTATGAAACTAAGCCTACACATATTTTCATCATACTATACTAGGACTAAACACTAATCAATAGGTGGTGGCACATCTCTCTACCCATCTTGAAGAAACACATCATGAGATAGACCCTAAAATGAGGTCTCATAACTCAAATGATCATCATCACTATCATTTATTGGATACATTGATGTATTTATTTATAGAATAATGTTAAAAGATTAACAAGATGTACAATGGTATGATGAGAATATATATCAAGAGAAGAATTAACATAGATAGTCAATTGAATGTATAAAATATGATGTATATACCATTTATTCCCTACAAATGATGTCTAGGTATGTTGAGTAAACAAAAAGGTAGTCAATGTCCTAGTGAATGATTATGTTGGATACCACACCAACACTGTATTTTGTGCCTTGAACGATGAACTTGATACACTACGATACTATTTCCATTTCTTTCCAACCAATCCTCTCTATGGTTTTAAACCCAATATATAATTAAGGATGATCCCCCACCGATACCACTCTATCAGGACTCGGCCCACCCGTTCTTGCCTGGTCAGTGATGATCCAATCTATGATAGCCCATTCCCATATAAAATATTACAGGGTTTGATGACTAGCATAAAAAAGTAATAAAATTAAACTAGAGGTCTTATCCTAATGTACCTGTTGCACGCAAAAAACTATCTTCCTAAAAAGGGTAAATGAATAATAAAAAGATAGTAACATCTATAGTATCAACCACACATGAATAAAAACTAGGGAATATATTAGAGTGTGAAATAAATATAAATCATAAAGGGGAAAAATACAAGCCGAGATAAAAATATGTACCGACCAATGAATTCTAGAAAAGAAAAACACTGAAGATACCCTCACTCTTAGCCTCAATGTAAAACCACCATACATTGTATATGAATGAATGTACCACTATGTCCTATGAAATCATTGTTCATCTATTTATCTTCCGCATAATACAATAGACATTATGTAAATACCTTGAATGAGTTAGTATATACATACACCAATGAATTTCATAAAAACCAATGAGTGAGAAAGAGAGTGAAAATAAAGATTTATGCTCATCTCAACCCATCAATATATATATAATCATAAAGAATCATAGATGATATTGAATGGGGATAAACATCTCCAAAACCCAACTATGAATGATGATTTAGTTTGTATTCCCAGATATCCATCTCTGAAGCCCAACTATGAATGATGATTTAGGGTCCTGCACCTCACTAATGTGCTCCACAACAGAGGGACCACAATTTCCAATTTTTGAAAACGCTTTCTATATAGAAATAATTAGTTTTGGGGGGACCACACCCCAAAAATGTTCTCCATATCTGAGGGAGAGATAGATTTTTTGGATGACCTTCACGCCATTATATCACTAAGATGGGTGATCTATGACTCTCTATAAAGAGAACCCACACCATTTTTTAGATTCTGGGTGTTCCAATACATCTTATAAAAAGTGTATGTGGGACCTTCACCCTTGTGTGACATGGGAGTTTTATCCTTAATATCCCTATGATAATCTTACCTGATCACTGGAATCGGTCAAACATCACCTGGATAAGTTTAATCCTTGTAACACCTCACGTCATAATTCAAAAGACCATAAAAAGGCTACAATAGAATCCTATGTTGAAATAACTCAGGATAGTCTACCCATGTACCAATATACTTGTTCTGAAGATGGATATATGGTAGGATAATTTCATTTGGATATATAAATGTTGTATACAATAGGTTACATGGTGTGTAACCTCTTTTCAACTCCTCGTTATGTTTTCCCATGAACACCTATTGGGAATCCATTTCATAACACATTCCTTGTCTATTCGAGGTTTATAACACATTATTATACTCAAGGAAATGACCATATTCTTCATATAATGCGAATGGGTGGTGGTTGTGTATTTATTCCTATTAATGTCTTTCCCATGTACCCGTGTGTACACACCGAGTTTCCAGCATTAGGTAACATAATTTTTAGATGTCCTACATGATTATTAATATTTTTGTTCACATTAAAAACTATACAAAATTGCCTAAGGACTACATGAAACACGTTCATCTGAAAAAAAAAGTTTTGTAGTTGAGTTTTTAAAGTAACCTATTTCCTTCATCTGTATCACAGATCGACCATATTCACATCCATTCATGCAAGTTAAACTAAATTAATATTCCATAACAAAGAAAGACATTTTCACCTATCTATTCATGGTCATCTTTGAAATATAAAATGAATTTTGATTCCCATGTGGGAGTGCATCACTTTTCTTCTATTACTACAAATCACATATTCTAGAATAATACATCTATTTCCCACACTTATACTTGGCCTAGATCAAAATATTCATGTTTTACATTTTTTTGTAACCACCATGAATATAGGGGTTGGATTATGATCAATCCATATCTGTTGATGTAGTACCATATTTTCATTGGCCAACAGTGAAGAACATGAAGAACAATGGGGAAAAGTACAATAAATTAGTGAAATCACCATTTTCTAATATGGCCTCATCCAACGTTCTCATAAAAAATAACGTAGATTAAATCATCAAATAGAGAATTTAAACTAGTTAAAAAATTTAATTTGTAATCAACCTCATATAATGAATAAGAAATCATAGGTCTAGATAATGAATATAGAAGAATAATTTCATATAAAATAAAATTGGGAAGAATATACAAATAATGAGTTTGATTATAATTATAGATTGATCATTGGTGAAGAGTTAATTCCCCATTGATGAAGGAGGCCCAACATATTCTATGTCTGCATATGGATTCCCCGCAATCTAAATATCAAACATCATCCATGGGTTCACCATGTCCGTTAATGATTTTTATCCTTCCCTAATAATCCAAGGGTTATGTGGTAAACCATAAAAAACAACATAACTATTTAGTATTTTAATATTATAATAGGTTAGGTTTATTATTTAAAATAATACAATAAATTATATATTATCTAAAACTCACTTAAAATTATAAGCCTCTATGAAATATCAATCATTGGAAAACCTTATTCCAAGCCTAAGGTATTACAAAAGTTCAAAAATCAACTATCGTCTTAGATATCTCATTCAATTTCACAAAAACATGGAAATCCAATTAAACAAAAAGGGTGAAGGAATGTGATTTAAAAATATATTAATATTATTCACATATTAACTCTTGGATATCGAGGCCCCCAAACAACACGACAAATCACAGGAAAAAAACATATATATATATATATATATTCAAAGGATTAAATCAAAAAAAATATGACATTATTAAAGTAATAAAATAAAATCCTAAGAGATTTGGGATATTTATTAATTTAATCCCCCCCATTTTTTATATTCTATGCATTCTTAGAGGAATATTATAAATTCATTCCATAAAAACATTTCTAAATATAATGGATCATATTTCATAGGCTCTTGAAGAAGTTGGTTAAGATGATCTTATGAAAATTTCTTATATCTAGGGAAGATTATAGTGGGAAAGATATATAAAAATTAAATTTCATTATAGAATTCCTTAGATCATGCATAAACATGAAGGGCAATATACCTATATAGAATATCAATTAGGATTACATTTATTTTGTAGTGGGAAAATGAACTTCCATATAGATGATGCCACGTATTCAACTTTTGGGAATATATGGTCATAGAAGCAAAAACATACAAAAAATTATTTTACACATTTACGATAAAAAGAGATATGAATGGAACTCAGGGGTGGGTGTTAATTTGAGAGTAGGGAGATCATGAGATACTTAACACATGAAAATAGTGGTTACATTTAATAGTTATATAATACTATATATATATATGGGTAAAATATACCATTAAAAATCAACCATCATACACAAGTGGAATTGAAATTTTTTTCATATTAGAATTAGTATTTTATTCAGGCTGAATGAACCTATTCTAAGGTAGGAATTTTTTAGAATTGAAAAATGTTTTCCAAAGTGAATAAAGTGATACCAATGAAAAAAATTAAAGGGTATGATCTAATCGAATGTCTTTCATGCAAAATATTATTCTTTCATGAATGTAGAATACTTAGAATCCATATCATTGACACACCATAACTGAAGAAACTGTGAAAGTGAATTGGTAGAAAAATGAATGGTATCCCTAATTAACAAGAGGTGGCTTAGTGTCCATTCATCATAGTTAACATAAAATCTTATAACTTGAGATATAAAAAAAAACATAGAGAAAATTTCCAGATGAACACAATCCTTTACTATATATAATCCTTCTACACTTTTAATAATTTCTATCATGCATACCGACTTCTATTCAACCTTGTAATTTTTATGTAAATATCCCCTATAAAGATAATTGTTATATTTTAGAAACTTTGTATCTACTCATTAGTGGGAAGTCTCTATCTATGTGTGTGAAACATCATTTCAATGTAATAAAATTCATTCATATCCTTAAATGAAGCTCATAAAATGTATATCTCTCAATTTCATAATTATCTAGTACAAAAAAAAATTTAAACATGATCACTATGTTCATTTTATTAGTAAAAAAATGGTAATTGATCTAAAGGATTATTTGAGCATGAATTAAAAATCATATTCTAAAGGTGCCCTAAGGATCTATAAATCAAGTCTGTTATAGAATATATACACTTTCAAAGGACCTCAATAATAGATTAAAAAATTATAACTTTAAACACTATTTCATGGTATTAAACTAAAGAAATGAAAATTTACATAGAAATTGTTCATGATCCATGGTTACAATTTGTGTAAATTTAGAACATGAATGTTATCCTTTGAATTATAGGCCCTTGTTTTTCACAATGTATTGAAACCATTACCCTTTGTTTAATCCCCCTTTAATAATGGGATTAATCCAATTATATGAGATATCTCTTATCCATGAATTTATAATATATACCAAGATGATATATAGGATAATTATATATGATTCTCCTGCCATTATCTAGGTTTATTAATATTACCAAAACCCAAGGATTCATAAGACACAATCATGTTATTTACTTATATCCTCTATTCTGTTATTAATATACCATTACAAACTGAGATATATTTCTCATTTGTATATTTTTATATAAGCCACTTCCATCATACATGGGATTCTTATACTAATCCCCCTTTTTGTAACACACAAAAATTGAGATAAGTAGGTTAAACTAGTTTCATATCCAGTGTTAGTAAATCATTTTATCCAATAGTACCAATATTTTATAGGTCGAGTCACACTTACACGACCTTTTTACTAAAATATAAGTAGTGATTTAAAATTGTTCATCATTTTAGAGTAATTTATTTACACCTATTTCAATTTCATTTTTGAACTTATAACACATGTGGTGTTATTTATAATAATTTCATTGAATATTGATTGATTTTATGTTATATTTTATGGAAAAATTAAAAATATTCATGATTTGATGCATTAATATTGGAACAGTTTCCAAAATAGTTCTTATAAAACATTGAGGATGCACCTAGAAATTATAGAGACAATTACACAGTAGGAAAATTATAGGTAAAATATTGTACCCCAACATTATAGGTATGGAAATGGGGTTCTAGATCCGACGACATAATTGGTTGATGTATTGACCTACCATGTTTTCAATTTGGGTTGATATTTTTTTAAACACTAAAATAAAAATAGAAATACTCTGTGTAATTTTATATTCCTTGTTCAACTAAGAGGTTTTCTAGCCTTCCCTAGCCTATCAAGATTTCATATATTTTCCTCTTACATATCCCATATTATATTCATCATCAATGATGTTCAAAATCATTGAAAACATGCTTATTGAACCTCTTTTCAATATTATAAATTTTTTCTCATTCATTTCCCTTTCTAGTCCAATGGAAATTGCAACATACTGTTCAAACCTTCATGATTTTAACATGATGATTCCAGAATTTATGATTTCAGTCACTAAAATCTATAGTCCTTTATCCTTTCTCCGGTGAAATAACACAAAACACAAAAAAATCATCAATCTATGATAAATGGTTCAATATATTACTATTTTTAATGTCCATATATTAAAGATCAATTAATAGGATATTTTCAATTGATTTTACATCATATTTCAAATTATTAAAAACTAATGTATATTTTATGAAATATTTATAACATTTCCCTTTATTAATTTTGAATTAAATTTATTCCAAGTGATGTTTTTGCAATGGGTCTTGATGGTTCCCATGAATTGTTTGAGATAATTCCAAACATTTTTTCCATTAAATTGTGTCCTTAAAAATAAATAATATAAATTTGGTAAATTAATAGAATTGGTTTTTAAAAATAGAATTCTGGTAATATTATTTTTTATTATATTCTAAAGGATTAATCATAAAATTAGAAGATCTTGATAATTAGTATGCTTCATGTGAATGATGGGTCTTGAAGAGAGAACCTATGAAAATTACCTTACTTGGTATTGATGCCATGCTATAATTTTAATTATAGAACACATCACTAGTTAAGATGATACTATAATAGGTGTCTTTAAGAACTCAACACTAGTGAAAGATTTATCTCTTGAAAATATATATAACCACTAATTGAGGATGGTAATCTATCTAGATATATTTGTACAATTATAATAAAATGTGTATGGAAACATTGATTAAGATGTGAACTAGTACAAAAGTACTTGATTATACATACCATTGTTCCCTTATTTGTTTTTAATAATTCATGACATAGTTTTATTAGGGAAATGTATTTTTACAATCATGTAAAATTTTTAAATTCATGTTTTCATTGATTAATTTTAGAAAAACTATTTTTATAAAATTATGTTCTACTGCCATATTGTTTTTGTACTTTCATCATATGGATTATCGTACAAAGATTCTTCATGAATAAGTTGGTTAGATCCTATAGTCATACATTCTCTCAAAACCAATATATCTTATATATGAGTATTTAGTCATTATTTTTTTTACTTGTATAGGAAAATTTAGAATTTCTATTTTAGGTTTTATTTACTCAAGTAATCTTGGATTAGGTTTGGAGGAGGTCATAAGAAGATAGATAACCCTTTTTTCCCAAAGTGATAGGAAACTATAGTTGATTATGATTTTTTTTGTTTTTTATTAAACTTTTCTCATGTGAGTCAACACAAAAACATCTCACTTTATCTTCCTTCAATATTGTCTCATTCATTTTCATGTAAATATATGACTAAAAATTTATGTTTAATTGATTTGAATGTTGATTGTACATTCCACAGATTTTATTTTCTTTTAATGACATTTAAAATATATTATTTTATATTATTTTCTTATTTATTTAATATTTCTTATTTTGATGAATGAGATAAAAATATATGGCAATGAACTATTAGTCTCCCCAATGAATCCCTTATCATGGTTTGATTCTGTTATGGGAGAAACCATTACTAATGCGATACATTTTATTCTTTAACGTATGAAATGTCAGCTGGCTTAGTTACTAAAATATGAAATTCTAGGTTGGAAAATAAAAAAATGGTATCATGGATCAATTGTTTATTTTTATAGGATGTTAAAAAAACATTATATGATATTTTTTAAACTGTAAGGTGGGTTTTGAGTAATATTTTATCAAACACTAATCATAATGAATCTTATATTTTAATGTTATATTAAATAATTGGTAATGTAGATGTAATTTGGGTCCCTAATTATTTATAATTAATTTTAGTTTGATAGATGGAAGCTTTGAGGGAATTAAAATGCACAACATTAGTATACAAAAGTCATAGACCACGACCCAACCATTATTTCTACTTTAGAATGGATCCAAATTCCCTTACAATTTTTTGACATGGTTTGAAAAATTACAAATCCTAACAATAAAACTATATTTTTACCATATTTTGAGACCTATATGATTTTCACATAGAATGGGAAACTTTATGACCTAGTCATGTAGAGTGAAAATTATACGTTTCATCAATATTTTATCATCCATTATGAAATACTATTTCCTTTTAAATTGTTATTTGACATGTTTCAATTCAATTGATTATGTTCAATTTAATTTATTTAAAATCAAAAGAGTTTGTCTATTTTCCCTTATTTATTACATTTTTTGAACTACCATTCACTATAAATGATCTTTGGTGAATAATCTTTATGGTTTGGTGGATAAATTGCTTCAAGTTAACTCTCCATTAGAAAAAGTATTAATAAATAATATTTTTTTGTCTGAGATATGATGTATTTTGTTAGAAATTGTACATTCCATGTAATAAAAGAATATACTAATATTTCATAAGATAATGATTGAGAATAAGAATTATTTTAACATACGACCCTACCTTTTTATTGAGAAATCATCATCAAGAAGTTGAGGTTTCGCTAGAAAATATTGGAAAGATATTATAATTCATATATTCTCAAGAATATTTCTACATTATATATTCCACTTCTTTTCTCAATGGACCCTATCAAAAAATTTGAGTATATTTTTTATGCTAAAATTTAAAGGAACCTAGATTTGAAAACCATTCTTGTCAACATTACTCAAAAGATCAATAGAAAAAAATCATACTAAAAAATAAATTACATTTATTTTCTCCACTAATGAAATAAAAAATAATATATTAAAATAAATCTTTCTAATATCATTAAAATTGAAATATTAATATCATATAAAGATATGTTTAATAATTTTTTATTTGAGATGGGTATTTATTCGAGCATCAATTTTAGGTCTCCAATATAAAAATATCCAACAATGTCTATGTGGTGGATCGATATTTATTTTTAGAGATTGATATTTATATAATATCATGAATGATTAATAAAGATACTATAATAAGAATAAGTGGATGATAATTCAATGATAAAAATAAGAAGAAAAATGAGTTTATATTGGATAGTATTGGTGATTCAATTAATCCTGAAACATTATAACATCAATATAAATGGAAATAAAGTTCCATGTATTCTATAAATACCAAAACAAGGGTCATGAAAATACAATTTTTTTAATAAATTTATAAATACTATCAGGACTACTAGTAATGGGTTTTCATTTTTTTAGGATGAATCACTCATAATGAAATTTTGTGGGTACTTTATTCCTAGGGGATATAAAGTGAAATAATTTTCATCTAATGAGATGGGGAATGAAGCCAAGGTATTTTGGGTAGTGGTGGGATAGATGAGGTGAGATTAATTTTTTTTATTAATTATATTCCCAAGGAATCCATTATTGTTCCTAAAATAGTGTAAGGTACTAAACTTTTTTTTCATATATAACCATTTCATTATCTGATATATGAGCATAAAGATAATTTATTTATTAACATATTATACATCTATTTAATATTTCATTTTTGTATATGTAGTATGTAACGATGATGTCTACACCTCTTAGGATGAAGAAATTACAAGGTCATTTTTCCCTTCAGGTCATACCTGAAAACCAATAACGGTGTGGACATATGGTTTTTTCATATGATATATATTTTTTATTTTATCCTTATAATATATAGTATGGTTTCTTTTAAATACCACATTAACTGTTATCGTTCTATGGGATCATTCACATTCCTAATAGAAATGAACATGTATTCAATGTTAAATGGGACATGATATTTGTCTTATAAGGAAATTGAAATATATGAGTTTCTAGGTTGGTATACCATATATCATCTCCCTTGATAGGGAAACAAAAAGGTAATTAGAGATGTGAACTTCCTCCTATGGTCAAATAATTTCCTAATGTGTTTCTAGAGGACTTCCTACGATTTCATCCATAATGATGATAATAGATTTCTTCTGACCAGGTACCCAAGATGAAATTATTATAACTTCTACCACATCAAATATAACCTATTTGAATAATGGAGGGGAAATTTTCTTTGAGTGGTTTAGAATTATATGAATTTATTTCCCCTGATGAATCCCCATGAGGATCTCTAGTTGATTTTTATATGAATAAATATAGATCTATACACATATGAATTGACTATAGGAAGCTCAATCATGTTACAATCATGTAAAAATAACATTTTCCTAATATTTATGTCATATTTGATAAATAATGGTAATGATGATTCCCAAAGGTTTATCTAATGTAAGCGAACATTAATATTCAGAAAAATTAGTCTATCATTTCAATGATAGTATTCAAATGTATATATGATTATTTAATGTATCTGGTTATTCAATTTTACTTGAACAATTCTCTTTTAGTATTTATTGTCCATATGAATTTGATATTCAATCCGTACATTGATTCGTTAATAGTGGTATTCATGCATGACATCATGTTGTATTCTAAAATTAATGTGATTCATTTGAACAATTTTATTAATTTCTTGTAAACACTCTATTATAATTTTCTATATTAAATTAAATCATATAATGATTTTTTATATGATGGCCAACATCTATAGGAATTTGGTGTAAAAACAATGAATATTAGTTAATCCTTATTTGGTGAGGACCATAATATCATTAGATAATCCATTGAATATATACAATATATCCTTATTAATGGGTATTTAAGGCTACTACTAGTTATTTTTAATCAACTAATCCAATAAAAAATATCCATTTTCCACTATCATAGAAAATGAAGTGAAATTTATATAAATATCATAATATTAGGACTCCTTTGATGAAATCAATTAGTAGTTAAAATAGTCATAAATCGTGATACTAGCAGATCCTATAAATTTGAATATAATGTATTATGATACCATTTATCATGGAATTGGGTTGTGTTCTTCTATATGGTGATTATTTTGAGGAATATGGCTCTTAAAAAAATCATCTTCCAGGAGATGAACTACCCAAACCATAGTAATAAGGTAGATATGGTCATGCATACTCTTAATTTGTTTTAAACTATATCATTGCAAAAAATTATTGTTGCAAAACAACCATAAGAATTTGATATATGTTTTATCAAAACAAATTTGGATCATAAGAGGAGAAAATGTGTGGAATGTATATAAAATATGATTTTTGACTCATGTATTTCCTTCGAGATGGAAATTTGGTTAAAATTAATTTAGTATGAATATATTATTACATTCTGTGAATGGTTCTAGTGAGGATTGTATCGTAATGTACATATTTACGAAAATGAATCATTCAAGCAAGAAATAGAAGGTTATAATATTAGTATCTAATGTTCAAATTATTCCTTTTCTCAATGAGATTATTTATCAATTGAAATTAAAGGATGAAGAATATCAGTGTATCTAAAGAATTAAATATAATGGGGATACCATATTTTGTTTTCCTCAAAACCTAAATAAATATTTCATTTAATGAGGAGTTATGTTTCCCCTATCTAACATAGAAATAGAATGAAAGGGTATTTTACTCAACCTCGGTGTGATGTTTATCTAGGTTACTCTAAGATGCATTATGATATAAAAAACTAGTATTAGAATCTAGACATGAAATGAGATAAAAAAGATAATATGTTAAGGGTCCATACTTTTTAATTAGAATCATTTTTTAATCTAAATCACTCTATTATTATTTGTTTCCCTACATGTTCCAACCATAAAATTGGGTGAGTAATTCAATTACATCATCATTATATTACATTATAACTCACATAAAATTAATTTTATATTGTTGGTCATTGATTGACTTACCAAATAACATCTCTTTATAATTATGTAATATATAACCAAAATATATAATTAGTGATAGATTTATATGCATGATATAATAATGTTCCATTACATTAATTCTATTAATGTCACTTTTTGTGATCCTCAATTCATATCAAAATTTTATAGAAGACATCATTTGGGAATTAAATCACAGTTGAAGTTTGGAAAAATAGACCATAAAAAAATATATATGTAAAAAGTATAGAAAATATATAATTTTGAGGACATACATTGTGATTTTCTATTAAACATAAAATAATCATGGGATACCAAAATACCACTGCATAAAATTTTCCTATAATAATTACTAGCAAAAAGCAATTACATTGAGCATCCTAATGTTTTTTATTTTTGAACAATATTCTCTCTACCTGATTAGACCAATATTAGTTGGTTTTTTCTAGTAAGACTGGGCATCTTGAAATAAATTATTGAAGATATCCACTTTATTAAAAAACTACTAGTGAAAAATTAAAAGGCAACAAAATTATAATAGTTTTTTTTATCAGTTGAGACTAGATTTTATTAATTGAAGACCATGTATTTTTTACTGAATCACATGGTGTGGGACACTGGCAGCCTTGATGATATGTTTACTAAACAATGAATTGTTGAGGTATGAAACTATGTAATTTTTTTCATCAATGTGTATTTCTATAATTTAGGAGTATTTTACGATTTTGTTGGGATCTTGGGAGTTGTATTTAGAAGTTGGGATGAGAGAGGGTGGAGAATCTCATACTGGTGACTTATAATTACTGTATTGGTAAAATCACATCATCATTGGTAGAGGACATACAATGATGAATGTTTATATAATATTAAGTTCCACTAGTGTTTATAGAGGTCACACCATTTCATAAGGTATCATGACATAGTGGGGATCGTGTGTGTGTATTTGACTGTGTGTGTTTTTTTAATGCCTAATATAGGAACTTTCTACTAACTTGTTTTTTATGGTGTGGTGTGTGTTGTTTAGGGGTGACCAATTTTTGTCTAAAATTTCACTGTAGATGGAAATAATCAATACATGGACGAGGATTTCACACTATGATGTTAATAATTATTTATTGAGATTAATATTATTGAGAGATATATGTATAAGGATCACACCATGGATAATAGAGTCATTTTATAAAGATGAATCTCATATACAATATATAATTTATTATGCATTAGGAATCATAACGTAGATAAAATCATGTATTATTTTTTTAAATTTAAAATGATTGGGTTTTCATGCGGCAACTTATGGGTTGTTTATTGATGTCTAGTGGGGGTTTATAATCTAATAGAGATAGCTATTCCACGGGGATAGACTAGGAAATGTCACAGCTTTATATAGTGTTAAATCCAAATCATGATGTCATAGAGCACAAGATTCATAGTTCTACTCAAGAGTTGTGTGTCATGATGTGACTAAAAGGGCCATGCTTTGGGGGTTAACATGATAAGCCATTTATCCAAGACCTGTATGGTAATGCAACAGTGCATGATATAGATATTTTATAAATAAATTATTTAAATACATGGTCTCAATGTTAAATATAAGTAATGAGATTTCCTCATTGATAGTGTAATGAATTTCATCCCTTTATTCCCCCTAAATCATTACTCTTCCAAGGTGGATTCTATTTTGTTATTCACCATATATGAGTGTCATATGATCTACATGATAAATATAGGTAATTATATTGTGACTATTCAATTATTTTTTAGTTTCAAACACTATTCTATTGTTTGATAATAACTTTCATTGATTGTGATCTATTTCATGTTCTTGATTTATTCTCTAATATATGTAGTTTGATCATGAAAATACATACAATACTCAATATAATGGTTCCTATAAGAATAAGGGGTTAGGTCCTCATGTTATCAATGTGGTATACTATTATTTCAACGTTTACATGATGTGAATTCACACCAAAATAATGTGGTCTTATCCCAAAAGATTAATTAAATTGTATATGTTTTTATTTTACATTGAAATCAAATTATTCAGGATAGAAGTTCTTTATTAATAAATATAGATATTAAATATTTGGTTTCGAAATAAAATATTCTCTGAACTCAGTATTATTGAATTTTTTTAGAGAAAAATATGGGTGATCTAATTAAAACTATGACCTATTAATATTAACGTAGCGGTCTTAATATGGAATGAATAATGAGGATGTGTCATAAATTTTGGAAATGAAGGTGGTTTGTTTCCGAGAGTATAGGTAGGAACCAAATATGAGAGAGTGGTAAAATATTGAAATGAATACTGAGACGTTATTCCTAAAAAACTTATTTTTGGACAGATAGGAAATTTTTAACCATTTAAAACATTGATGTATTACATTATGAATTGTGATTGATATCTTATGATAAATTTTAGTGGTTGGATAAAATTTTTTATGTGATTTTGGTTTGGGTTATAATTCACCTAGAGATGTTTTAGATGGTTCTTAGATGAGTTGATAATCCCCCTTGGTTGTTGGTGAAATTATATATAAGGGTTCTGGGGTAGAGTTTATTCCCACTGGGGGTGGTAACTTTTTAGGGATGATTATATGGTGTAGTAAAATTCCTATATGGATGGTGATATTCTGGAGATGGATCTGAGGAATGGTGTTATTCCAACCTTGATGATGAAATTATATATATGGTTCTATGGTGGGGATTTATTCCCTTGGGTTATGTTATTATTAATATTGTTCTACAGAAAGGAGTTATTCCCACCTGGGGTGGTAATATTTGAGATAGTTTTGGGATGGAGAGTTACTCCACATAGGTGGTGATGCATTATGTTGAGTGACATTTTGAATTTCTTGATGTTGTAATGATCAATTCTATGTGACACTATAGAATCATTAGAATAATGGTGGATTTTTTTCATTTAATCATGTATCTTGGAACATCAATATATATCTTGTAAGAATTTATATATTAAGTAACATAATATATCGTGTAAAACTCATTTATACTCACACCCTCCTTAGGATTCCATGTTTACACAAGAATACTTCTCGATTATAGGTCAGGAAAAGGGAATGAGTGATATGATTCATGGTGATATTATTAATTGGGATGGATTTTGGGGAATGTGACCAGTATTGGAATTTGAATCTAGTTTATGGACATTTAATCATTTTTTGAATTTGATTATTTTATATCTTGATGTATATGATCCACTAAAAATATATACAAATTGATTCTGTGTTCTTTTATTCTATATATGGTTTCTCGAATTGGTATAAAAATACTTGAAAAAGAATCATTATTATTGTTTAGTTATGATGGTAATTTATTATGGTTAATCTGGATGAATTTTTTCATACCTCCACTATTATTTATTATTAAATAGTCAAATGGTTATATTCTCCCCATGATATTATTATATCCCTCCTACAATTTAGTAGCCTATGGGGAGGCATGCCTGTTGTATGTAGTGATGCAATATGCTTACCCAGAAAGAGACTATATTAGGGACATAAATAATTGGTATTATATCCTTGTTTTTAAATATTTTGATATGATTTAATAAAGGTAAAAAACTAGCTCAGGATAGTATAGATATTATGCCTATGAATAGCTGACCCACATAAAAAATAATTCCATGTTATAATAGAAGAGACTATTTTTTGTTTTCATATTTATTGTTGTGTTTATTATTAAATATGAAGAATTTTAAATTTTATTTATGAATTATTTTATTTTACTCTAATAATAATGTGGACAGAGGGGGTGCATTCATTAATCATGTTATTCATGGAGTATTTATTTGATATTTTTGTTTTTTCTTTGATTTTTACTCAAAAAATGAATTATGGCTACATTATTAAATGTGTTAGAAATAATTACAATTTTTTTATTATATGACTTGATGGTGCAATATTATCTAATTGATTCATTAAATTTTTAGGTTATAATTATCAATAATTGAATATTATCTTAATCAAATTATATAAATTCAATACATTGTAAATGAAAACATATAAAGTGATATTTTTTATATATAGATATTTTTATTTCATTTAATTAAACTGTGTATTTGATTATCCTATTAAAAGAAATATGTGAATGAAATGGATTATATGATACATGTATAATGACCCATAGAATTGTTAGACATGGTTAGGTAGAGAACCATGTTTTCATGTTTGTGATGATATTGATGTGTATATAGAGTACCTGGAGTATTATACCTATTATTACTTAAAATAACTCTGATATTGGGAGCGATGATAAAAATATATACTGATGTCTGTGCTTGTAATTATAGTTGCATTCCCCCATAAATACCTCTAGTGGAGAACTGTTATGTTGGGAATGATAATGAGGGGAATGGCATCATATCCTTGGGTCAAATGATGGGGACACCCTGATATTTTAGAATATATTTCACTTTATGTAAATATAATTTCATTCATAAAATTATTTACAAGAAACACATATTTTAAATGAATAGAGAGATACTATTTTTATTTAATGTGATAGTTATATATTATACGTTAGATTTGATCATACAAATATGATTAAATAAAATATGAATTTTTTTGTCTATATTAGTATAAAATGAATTCTTTGGATAACAAGTAATTAGATATAATTTTTATGTAAACCATTTTTCCAACCAATATTCATGAAATGTGTGCTTATCATAGAATATTATATTAATCACTATTGATGAATGATTTTATTATAATTTTACTCTATTAGGATGTTAGATTTACCGTAGTTAAAATTAATTCACATAGGCTGGAGAACCTTTATTATAACTTCTACCAATGATTATACCAACTTTTTTTTGATACCATAGATATAGGCCTTAAAAATGGTTTTTAGTAAACTGTTGTTACAAAATATCTGGAATTTCATTATACCAATGGTTTTGATAGAACCCTTGGAATAATTAATTAATAATGATTTACTGAACCATTAGTATAGAGCTATACCAAAAGTTCCTAAACCATTGTTATAGACTTTCATGTATGCAATATATTTCTATTTGTTAATGAAATCATTGGTATATCTCAATAACAAATTTTTTGAAACCATTACCTTAAACCTCCCATATATTCCAAGACAGCAGCAAGCCACCACTCCCAAATAGAATGGAAAAATTATAGCATCACCTCCACCTAGATCCATTAGCTTCTGAAGACTTCAAAACATTGTACTAAACATCACCAACCAATATTCAAAGAATGAAGACACATGGAAAAAAATAATTCATTAAACTCGTGGTAATACTCAATGGAACCGTAACATATATTAATTCAAAACTAATCTTCATACATCATATATCATTAATATCAGAGAGAAACGTGAATGATCAATTCCTCCTTCATCACCATCACCATCACTATCATCACATTCATTCTCACCATCATCCTCACAATTATCCAAATCGTCAACACCAACATCATTATAACTATAATCCCCACTACCATCCTCAACATCACTATTTACATCTCTATCTCCATCACCATCACCATCACTTTCATCCCAAACAGTATCATCTCAACAACCACTTGGATCATATCCTGATGAATTATAAAACATGTGAATCATCAATATATATGTATCACTTTATGAGGGGGTATTTTGAATATTTTATAGACATAATAATAACATAAATTTCATTACTTTCTTATTAGAACATTGATTCCATTTTTTCTCATGTGTGACAATATACTCTTCAACGATTCTCATCTATAGAAACCTAATTTAAATTAATGTTTGGACTAATGTTGACATATATTTTTATCATTAAGGGTCTCCAATGAACACATTTACAAAACTAAATGGACTATTTAGTTAATAAATTGGAATTGTGATTTGAAATAAGCAATGTAATACATATAATCTATTATTGTGCTTATTTATTTAATATAATCCCAACCTTCATCTTCTTACTGAAGAAAAAAATCTAAATGAACAACTCCTTTAATATTTAAAACCTTCTTCAATAAGGAAAATGATTGTTGAAAACCATAATTGAAAATAGTTTATTAATAACTAATTTCATATTAAAATGAAATAAATAAACTTGATGAAAAATTATTTATTTCTATAAAGATGTACTAAATTTTTCTGGTATGATATGTGTTGGTTACCAAAATATATTTTAAATAATGAATTTGGAAAATTCATAATTTTATTATATAATTATTTAATAATTTAACATATATTGAAATTTAAGGATACTTGTATGCATATATTATTTCCATGAATATAAGGTCAATGGAATTATATAATAATGGAAATTGAATTTCATTGTTGAGGAAAACTAATTGAGACAAAATATATGTATAATATTGAAAATTTTGAATGGTGAAATGTATTGCAGGTGTGTTCTTATTTTTTTTGTTTATATGTCTCATTTATTTAATTTTAATGTGGTTAAATTATGAAAAATACGAAACATTTTACATTGATGGATACAGATGAAAATGTATAGTCATTATTGGTGTTTGTGTTTGTTTAAAATACACATGAAATGATTTGTTTTATTGTTTATTAGGATAAGTATTCATATTGGTTAGTTTGACGTAGGGTGTGTAAAATTCAATGATGATTTTATGGGATGACTAAAAATCTATTTTTTGGGTTGATATAGTTTTAATATTTTTTTCTTATAGTTTAGGTAAAAGGTAAAAATATTTAGTTTATCTGTGATATAATTATAGTTTTTATGTTTGTTCATAGTGTATTGTTGATATTTTGTAATTAAATTAGGAATTAAAATTCTATTCAATATAAAGAATAGAAACAAATCATTGTGTAAATTGTTCAAAACTTATTTGAGATTATAATTAACTACTCAAGGATTTTATGTTCAATATTATCCTTAAATTTAGATGTTTCTTGGTTATTTGATATCAAATTATATAATAATTCACATAGTAATGTTCAATCATGATTTTTTGTATAATAATGATGAGAAATCATGTGAAATTATATTATGTTTATCTTAGAATAATATAGATAATTATGTATGACATGGAATGAAATCAGTTTTGTTATTTAAAAGAAATCATTAATGGATTAAAATTATTTATGATGTTTTATTTTAATAAATTAATTTGATGAAAATTATATTTTTTGTTATTTAATAATCATTCCCTGTGATTCAATTCATAGAATTTATGGAATTGAGTTTAAAAGTTGATAATGATGTAAATTTTTTAAAAATAACACTAAATCATATGCATGTGGTGGAAGTATTTGTATTATAATTGTTTTTTGGTGACTGATAATTAATGATTTTTTAAAATAATCATGTGGCATGTTGACATGTAAAAGGTATTTTATTATATGTAATTTCATTTTTAGGATGAATAACTTTTTTGTACTTCTAGAATATAATTAAAACATGTGAGTAAGAGTGGTATGTGCGACTAAATCATATGTTATTATTAAGGAAGATAGTGAGTTATTTATTTGGAAAAATAATTGGTTTAAATAATGACTTAATATGGGAATTTATAAAATGTTTAATGCACTAATTTAAGTAATTTCATCGTATAATGTATTGAAAATTCCATCTGTCCACCTTGGTGTTATAAATTTCTTTTGTTAGTGCTTGTGGGAGTTTATGATACTAATTAATATGTATAAAGATGATAATGTCTGATATGATAATTTTTATAGAGGTCTATTATTATTATGAAACCTACCAATGGATGTAAAAATAATATTCATCAATAAGTTTCTATCCAAGGATGTTCGAATGACACATCCTTGAGGCTATGGTTATCTAAATAGTGATTTCAAACCATTTAAGTTGTGATAGTACATTTATGGTTTAGTGAAATAATCTTATAGTTTGTATGTAATTATGATAATGTATTCAAATGGAATAGTTTCATAATAATTTAGTTAAATAATGGATATATATATATGAGTCATATAAAGTACAATAAAATAACATTTGGATTTAGGTGGAATAATAATTATAAAAATGACATGAAAACTATGATTTTTACAAATGATTACATGGGAAAATATTTCTCAATTAACTAAATGTTTGAGGAATAATAAATAATGTTATATTGATCTATAAGGATTTATTTAAGTGTTTTATTAGTTCAATAAATAACATATATAATTATAATAATTAAAATAGGATTTCCAAATATTATTATAGTAGAGGATTTGTACTAGTGATAAATGGATTATGTATTTAAGAAATAAATATAAAATAAAATTCTCACCAATAACACCTAACTAGAACCGAACCATTTAATTCCCTCCCAAACTACAACCCATAACCGACCCCTTATTACAATTAAACATCATAGTAACAATCCATTATTCTAGGTCCAAACTGATCGCCTAGTGAGGAATTGAATGAAAAAATCTACCCCAAAACCCTAAATACTTGGATCCTATCTACCCTATGCAAGGAGAGATAATGATAGAATATTTTTGTTACATCTTGTTAAATCCATTAGATAAAATCTAACAAATGATGACACCTAGAATTAGGTACCCTAGATTTACCGTCACCTATCACTTTGAATTTCTATTAATTCAATCATGTTAAAAATTACCCCCTTCAATTCAAGGATTTAGATATATTCCTATTCTATGAATAATATCCCCCTAAAAGAGAAAACATTTGGTATAAATTTTAGGCTCTTCTTCTTCTTCTTCTTATTTCATCTTCTATTTTAAGATGTATTTATGCAGTACATGGTTCTATTTTTCTTATCTTTTGATTTTTTATTTTTTATAATATTTTGTGATAAGTGATTCAAGGGTATATTAAATGGGAATAAATTTAAAATCTTTCTCTTCAGTCATTATTATTATTTTGATATTTATGTGATATCCCTACAACATTTCTTCTCATCATGAGACAAATAGATAAAACAGACACACGTATCTATTATTTGATATTGAGTTCAATCAATATATATGAGGTTGACATTGATAAATGTTACTTGACAATCATGAAAACCAGATGTAAATCATTCATAATATCTATTTATTTATATTTATTCTTATTTATTTCAACACATAGATGGTAAATAGATATATCTCACTAATAAAAAAAAGAAATTTATGAAATCCTACATGATGATATCAAACCAGTATAACCATATGTGAATTATATTACTTCATTTCAACTCAAATTAGGGTATCGATGTATGATAGAGGATAAACTTTATTGGATTTGTATGATAGAGTCTTCTTGATGATAGAAATTTCAGTTAGAATTAAAAATAAATATATTTAAGAGATTATTTAACTAATAATAAAACTAAACAGATCAAACCCTCTTTTCAACCTAACTATGTTCATTTCATTAATTTTTAATTTATTTTCATGTTATTTTTATTTAAAGAAAAATGTGAAAAAATAATGCAAATATTCATCAAATACATCTCTCCATTTCCGATGGATTCGACCCCCTATCACCACATTAGTAGTGTTAGATGGTTAATTTTTATACTAGTGTTACATGGTGTTTTTTATTTATGTTTATCATTTTAATTTTCAATTAATATAAAATATTATATTCATAATTTCATTTCAGTTTTGAAAATACTTAAACATGGTTGATATCATTGAAATCTATCATAACCATTCTGCAATAACCACTTTCCAATAACCTCAAAAGAGGAACCCACTCTATTTTTTCAATGTATCCTAAATAACATATATAACATTCACACATGATACATAACTAGCACTAACCTTGTTAATAATATACCAAATATTTCACTAGGTATGATAATCGATGTATTTTATGATGATAGACTGAGATGTTTTAATATAATATTTTCTACAAAATGCATTTAATTCACTAATTATGTTTTTTTGGAATATAAAGATCTCTCCTTGACTTGTGTCTACAAATATCTCAAATCTTGGAATTATTAAGATGTTATTTAGGATCCCATAAGAAAAAATTCAATGTGGAAGCACATTTTACAATTCCCTACTATAATAATATTTATAACATATCCCAAACAATGAAATTATCCAATATAATTTCTATTAAAAAATTATAATGAACCTATAATTTATAATCAGTGGATTTGTATTTCTATAATTTCTATAAATTTAAAATTTATAAGTTTTTTTATTACATGATTCCTTTCATGATCCCATATCATATCCCACCCCAATGTTTGGAGGTATTTTGTTGCATCATTGTTTTTTATTTCTTTGTGAAACTTCATAATAACTATTTTTCAATAATAAAAAATATTAGTTAATAAATATCATGTTTATTTTCTCTCAGGAACATATAATTTGATTGATACCATAAACACAGTACTATTCCATTAAGAAATCATTTCTCAATAACGTAAAATTGGTTACACATTCATCATAGGTGTGGCCTCTAAATCTGTTCTAACTCTACCCCAAAAGCTACTATATATCTCATGCTTCTAAAATTACCATAGGTCACTTTGTTCTATGAGCCATTATGTATTCATAGCATCACCATTGGGAATATTATAATGAATATTTCAAAATAAAATTAATTAATATAAATATCATAATAATATAAAATTAAATCGAAAGAATAGTTTTACTCGTATTCCCACCCAAACAATATGTTTTACATCAGTATGAATGTGTCTAAAGGAGATTTGACTTGTGATAATGATGTTAGAATATTTGGAATTCATATCCACAAATATACAACATTGATGCCTTTTTTACAATGATTTTATTATCCTTATTGTAGTCATCCACCAACTATGTGTGGCAGTTCCACACCTCACACATTTGTGGACGCACATGCCTCCATATGCTAGATCCATATTGTGAAGAAAAAACATATTATATCAATACATATTATAATGAAAACTAATTATGGTCAAAAAATTACTACAGTTCTGTAAATATACATGAGCCAGATTGATCAATGGGTGCCACAAGATCCCTAGGATCTAATGGTTAATCAATATGTACATAAATAATTGGGACCAATTGAGGACTCTGGATGCTCTAAATGTTTAAGAGTAGAATTTAAAGGAGCAGAAATGAAGAATCTTGGGGATATAAATGTCAGAGGAAAGGAATATATCATAGAAATTTGTGGAAATATAAAATATGGATGGAGAGTAGGTGCCGTAATTATATAAGGGAATGAAATATGATGAGGATCATATTTATATGGGGGAAAAACATTGGTATACTAAATATCCTAGGTGAATCTAATCACATAGTGGGATATTAAGGTGTGATAGATGGTATACTAGAGTAAGGGACATGGCATGATCAAGTACTTCATGTTGCATGTGTAGATTAGTGCCACCGCCTCTAAAAATCTCTATATGAACTACTTCCAGTAATATCATCAAAGAATAATTGTCTCTTTGGTGGTGGATCATGATTAAATGATAAAAAAATAATTGCATACAATTAAATGTTATTAAAAATTATTTTAAATAAAATACTCACTAAAAAACCATATGAGGGACACACATCCCTCTCATGTGGTAATTATTGCCTTCCATTCTTTTCTATCATATAATTTTAATTTTTTTCATTTCCATCATTTTTATTAAAATATGGAATTGATTATAAATTCATATATAATATTTAATATGAAAAAGGAAGAATATGGTACTTGAATTACATTAGGAATAAAAATTTCAAACCAAATAAATGATACATTGTAATATAAGAAACTAATTTTATATTTATTGGGATGATTATAAAAATATAAATTATGTGTCATATAAAAATCAACACATTCAAACTATAATTCATATTATATGTATTATGTAGTTTGATTCTATTTTCAATTTTACCAAATTATTATTTGGATAGGTCATTTGGCTCATTTTTTTAATTTATTACGTTGTATTTTAATTTATTTGTGTTAGGTAATTTGGTTTATATTTTCATTTATGTCATTTTTATATTTTATTGGTTAGGTTATTATTTTTTATTTGTTTGAATTTTCATTTCAATTAGTTTAATATTATTCAATGAAATTCATTTTTTTTCTAATTTAATTGTTTGATGTTATTTTGGGTTTGTAGGATCTAATATAGTTTAATTCAATATTTTATGATTCAAATTAAAGAAAAATGAAACAATAATATATTTAGAATATACATGATGGTTATGCTAGAACTAAAATATATGTAATAAATAGTTCAAAAATTTGAATAGTACCAATCTTAACAACCCAGGTCAAGGTAAAACAAAATAACTCAAAAACCATATGGATGAATATATACATTTCAGTCCACAATTTTATGATCACCTTCATCTATACCAATTAAAAAATTGTGTCATCATATGTAATAAATTTATCAAGGGACATGATATTAGGGATTTTCTCATTGTCATCATCAACATCACAATAAATATTTCTGGGTATTAAATTAAAAATGAAACCAAATTCAGGTCGCTGATGATCTTCTAAATAAAAAACATGTTTAAACCTTAATTTCAATATGTATGGCTCATAAATTTAAAGATTCATAGTCACTTAAATAATTATAATTTCATAGTAATCAATAAATATTCCATGCCTCTTAATAAAATCAAACCACTTGTACTTCATCATAGTGACTAGACCAAGAGAGTAATAATCCAATATTAGTATTTAATAAATGACCCCATAATAAGACTCATTTTAAAATTGAGGAATAATACTCAACACACTTTATTGAAATTACATTGTATCAGTTACCATAACACCATCTTGTTGTGTTCTCACATACAATGATTTTTCAGTGATAATAAATTTATACTTATTGATCACAATTTAATTTCATTCATGAACCAGAGAATTATGGAAATTCAATGAAAATCTATTATTTACATAGAGACTATGTCCGTAGAAAAAATCAATTCCTGAAATATAAATGAATATTAAAATTAACTAAATAAATTTTTTGTTAATTTTTTGTATAATAACACATCTACCATTAAATTTAAAAAAGTAGATAACTCATTTCTCTACAATCTCTCCCTCGATATCAAATATAAATAAATATTATTTATAATTAAAATACTATTTTTGTTACTAATAGAAAAAATATAAATAGTTTTACTTATATATATAATTACTTTAGATGAGATAACATATAGATTTTAATAATAAATAATTGATGTAGTCATTGAAAAAATCACAGATAAAAAATGTGTGATGTCCCTTCTCCCACACAAAAATAATTAATGTGGTTAATGTATATAATCTGAGAATTTCCTATATTTTGGGAATTGATAGAAAAAATTACTCAATTTTACCATACATATATTATCCACTTATCATTGTAAGCTACAATCTTATAGTGAGATAATAAAAAAATTGTATATTAATTCATACTTTATAGAGCCATATAAACATTCATGATAGAACCGTTAGGATGATTATGGATCCAAACATAATACATAAATATATAATTATTTATTATTGTTGTATACATCCCATAGAATTAAATATGTCCTCCAAAAATTATTTTGGTTTGATGATGGATTGTTAGATTCAACATGCATTTAAAACTGTTAAAGGAAATATTTCCTCTAATTCATAAAAATCCATTGTTTCCACTCCCAACCATTTTCAAGAAGGTCATAGACAACTTCCTAGAAAAATATATATATAAAAATGGAACAACCTAATAACATCCACTGATTGATTATTGGAAATTTTATGATTTATTTATATTGGAAGAAACTCATGATTACAGATTTGATAATAATGAGTCTTCAAGTATTTTAAATTCTACTATCTTATATTGACTCATTTTGACATGTTACTTGAATAACTAGTATGAACATTAATTTTCCAGAGAACATCATGAATTTTATTTTTTCTATTTTTTAAATCTAAAATAAATCACATGGAATTTTCTATTTATTATTACTGATACACATAGGATGAAATCTTCGTCTGATACCCCAATCTACCAAGTACTTTCATGGTCTTCAATTATCATTTGAATTTTCCTTGATATTTTGATGACTTGAATCAAATATTTCACATTTATTGTTTTCACTATGCATTATGTATATGAGATAATGTAATAAATTGGTTGACCAATAACGAAACTCAAAGAAGATACATTCCTTCTTTCAATTATTATTGGATTTAGTGGAAACATTATTCCACTAACTATATTTCAGATTTCCCTTCTTGATTGAAAAACAATCATCTCATAATCCCTTAATAGAATCCGTTGTAGACCAATAGTCAAGTATATTGTTAGTTTCTGTGGTATTTTTAAACCTTGACGATTCTTATTATATGGTTGATCCATTGGAAAGAATCATCACTATCTTATAAAATTGAAAGTATGATGATATTTATGTCTTCAGGATAATTTAATATTTATAAAATTAGGACATGATAGTTTTCCCATATATCTCCAACCAGAAATCATTTCATATGAAGGAAAAAAATTTATTTTCCACATAAGTGAAACACACAATTGAAATATTTCTTTGAAACATGAATCATAAGTGAAGACACCCACATTCCAAAGATGATTCAACTAGTTTATTAATGTTTTAATTTTTATATATATATAATTTCTACAATCATAAGTATTATATATGATTATACTCTTAAAAATTAAAAAAATCATACACATAAATGGAGGAAGGTTGTAAATGGGTATTAAAAACATCAGTGTATTGTGCAAACTAATCATCTTCCCAAATAGATTAAAATCATCACATTTTTGACCCAATATCACATTTCACATGTCTAAGGTAAAATAAGTATATCAAGGATCAGATATATTAGTTAAAAACCCATCCACAAGATGTAAGAGAAAATAATGATCCTTATTTCTCTCAGTATCATTGCTAAAAATATTTTTGTATATTTTAACAAACATAGAATGATTTTGGAGAATGGAAATCAATGGAAAGTGTGATATAATGTTTTTTGACACATGTTTTGTCTTTCCATTGGAATTTTAAATCCTTTTGGATGTTACACATTTCATAAAATCTTATCATTTTGTAGTTCCCTCTCAAAATAAGTTGAAATATTTTTGGCAAGTATGAATTTTGTTTTTCAAAAATCCATTTTCGTCTACTATATTCAATGAAATATAAAAATTTTATAGAATATTGGATTCATTTATATTTACATCCCTCCAAAATTTTAGAATATAAACAATGGATGTATTATAAATCTCATAGAAAATTTTCCTCTAAAAGGGCTTATTAGAAATTTCAGTATTATTATAATATCACATGGCTTCCTAACTAGAGTTGTGGCAAGATCATTCAATTTTTCCACCCTTACAAAATAATGATTTTTATTACATGCATCATGTGTTATATTATTGAAGTATTATTAGGTCAGTATCCTTTATTTCTGAAGATGATAAATAAATTGAAACAAATCACCTAATAAATTCTCCAATATTGTCCAGTAATTCAAATCATGATCATTTTGAGACTATAGTATATTATCATTGTGATACCATAAATAGTACTTTTTAATCCATATATGGTTATATGGAAGCTAACATCATTATCGATTTACCTTGGTCGTCTAACAGAACTATAACTTGGGATGTGTATATGAACACTATATAAATCATTGTTAAATGAAAAAACTAAAAGGACCACCAAAATTATTTGGAAATCACTTGGTATCTGATCTGTTTGATTCATCCAACTTCAATCCATTATATATAAAAATTTAATTTTATATAAGAGAAATTATATAATAATGATGTTAATTCTAAATTATAAATAAGGAAATGAGAATTGAACAATTTATATGATACAATAACTAACAAACTAATATATATGATAATAAAAATGTAAAATAAATAAATAAATAAATATATATATATATGTTTTATAATTATAAAACTATATTATTAGATATCAATATATCAATGAGTATTAATTATCCATAATACTACATTTTTTTGTAATTGATGTATTTATTTTTTATCCTATTTTATCCAATTTTGAAGTTATTTTATTATTAACAATAAGATCACATATAAAATATTGATATTTATGTGTATGAATATTATAAAACACATGAAATTTAAGAAATTAGGTTGCATAAATCTATAATTAATTTTCACTCGAATTGAACAATGTTAAATTGAATCGTTCATCACTTTGAGACAAATGAAAATAAGTACTTCTATTAATATTTTATACAAGATTATTCCTTGTATTAGTATGTGTAATGGACCTATAGAAGAAGTTCATTTGAATCAATGATTGTTTATTAAGAAGGAAAATTTTAATTCCTAACCATTTATGATCTTTTATTATTTTCAATGGGATGGATGATGATTAACCTAAATGAGTTGATCTAAAGGTTAAAACGTTTGGATTGATGTTGGGGACTATGGAATAATTATAAGTTTGTGTGTGTGCAAGTGGTAGAATTTGGAATGAGTGAGAGATCAAATTTTTAAGAGGAGTTATAGTTAATTTTTCTTTATATGGGACTAACATGAATGATGAACATGGTAATTAGTTTAATAGAGTAGTCATAGGTTCAGTATGATGTGAATTGTAATGTGTTGGACTATATTATCAATCTAGTTACATATGAGTGTGAAATTGTAGAGTATTTATCTAATATAGGTTAAATTCATAGAAATTTAATTTTTCTTCTATATGGAATACAGACTGGTTCGAATGGGATTGTAAACCAAAACTTCATAAATGATATTGAGGATTCATGTGTTTTATACATGAGGTGTCTTTTGTGTTCTGGAATAGTGATCAAACATTTTTTTCTATATAGACCAATGATTATTTCTTTGGGGATTATAAGACATTAAATTACTATTATTATGGTTTTGGTTTTTTATAATAGGTATTTTTTAGGATTGTTTAGAGGTTATGTTATATATCCTCCCAAGGTGGATAGTTAGAATTTATGTATAGTAGGGTCACATAGAGACTTAATCAATACAGAGGAGGATTTTAATTAATTTTTTTAGTAAATATAATTATTATAATTTGTTTTTTAGTTGTTATTGGCATGATATATGGACTCATGTTCGAGGTAAATAACCAGTACCTTTGGGCATACCTACAATGTAATGACAATGTAGTGAGCGAAGAGTAAATTTCATAGATTATAAGATAAATGGTCCTTTAAAAATTCCTCTATAGTATTATAAATATTTTTAAATTTTTGTATATATTTGGTCTCCATATATTGTGGAATCAACCCTTTTTAAATTTACCAAATTATATATTTTATTATTATATAAATGGATTTCAATAGGATAATCTGTCTTATCTGTGGTGAAATACGAGTGTTAGATTGATTCCTCATCTATCAGGGGTCAATGATTTTATTATGTTAACGTGCCTTAGGAAATATAAAAACCTTGGGTTATTATTTTAATGATGTGTAGTTGATTTAATATGTTGATGATTCATAAAGGACAAACAAATAGTTTCCTTACTGGATCTCCCCTTAAATAAGGAATAGTGAAAAAAAGAGATAACTAGAGAACTATAGTCATGGGGATTATTTATACTGAGAAACCCATCTCATATTTTGGTTTTTTAAAATTATTCATTTTTCACATGTTACTAATAAAATTATATGTGAAAGAACTACTTAAGAGATTCAAATTATATTCCAAAAATAATAAACTCAATACTAATAATTATTGTGAGAAATTAATCAATAAAAAAGTCCCCTAGAGTGATTCAGATATGAAAATAATGCACTGAAAAACACAAATTTAATACATCACAAGAGTTCATTTAGAAGGAATTTGAAATAATGAATGAATAACTAGATAAATTACATATTTTTTTTCAATATAAGTTTTCACAACACTTGTTTCAACATCTATAAATGGATTTTGACACATGAAATGTAATAAAATGTGGCAATGAAATTAATCTAAAAAAGTGTTTTTTACCATGAATAAAAATTAAATATAGGGTTAATATAAGACCTGAATGATTTGGAAGTAATTAATTTAATATTGAATATGAATTAAAAAAAGAACAAAAAATTAGAGAACGTCATGTGTGGGGAAGAAACTAGAACACCATACACTATTAGGTTTAGGAGGAAAATGTGAAAGAAGGACAGGAGGCCGTTTAGGATGGGTACTTAAAAAAAATCCTATACCAATTTTTTTTGAAAAAATTGGTATTTAAACCTATATACCATCTTTTAAATAATTATTATATAGATATATATCCCATCATTTTTTAAAGCAGTTGGGACATTCTAGACATAATCTTCCTACCCCAATGGTTAAGAGGAAAAGTTATTAAATTACAAAAAATATAATATATTTTTGAAAACCATTAATATAGGATTTTAGGGATATCCCACCAATCACGTAATGTTTACATATTACATATTAAATATTTTTTCATTCATATAATATTTTATATTGTAATGTGATATGAATAAATACATTATTATTATTAGTCATTTATTTTTCAAAAAATAATGTTATCGGTTTTTACGCACTTATTTTAAAAATAATTAATACAAATTATATAATTAGAATAATAAGAAATATGATCTATACTTATAATTATGATGATAAATTTTTTTGAAATGTTCCCTTCCATTTTTGTTTATTATGAATGGAAATATAGATAATTTTGTTGTCACATTGGTATGTGAAAAATGGTAAAATATAGTTAAAAATTTAGGATAAGGATTTAAAAATTTTCTTATACTTGAATTTATCCTATAGGATGAGTGGAGTTCATCCAATTCCATCTACATATAAAAAAATTTTCCATTTGATTTCGTTTTTACATTGATTATGACCCTTATACTATTTTAAGAAAAGGATAAATACAAAATTGAAGTCTCTTGACTTTAATAACTCAAAATTTTCATTATATGGTTACAAATTGAAGTGTTTGATTCATATTTTTTTATCTAAAATATTAACTAATTTATTTTTCATCATAATTTATTTGTATTTTTTATTAGATGAATGAATAACCACAATAATTACATAATGACGAAACAATGTTTATTCAATTAATGGGAAAAATATATTATTAAAAAATATTAAAAATAATAAAATTTGGAGTAATTGTTGAATTTGTTACATCATGTTAATATTGTCTGGTATTATAAAATCCCAATTTATATTGTTATTTGGTTGAGTCTCAATTGGGGTTATTTTGGTTTGATGATTTAAGGGGTTTCAAATTTCCGGGTTAGTGTGCGGTTAACACATGGTTTTTATAATCCATGAACCTTTTAAGAACAAATCTTACAATACATGGTTGTGGAATTTTTCATTGTTGGAAAACGGTTTACAAACCATGCACACTCATAAGAGAAACATTGTGTCCCACTTAAAATAGGTGCATGACTTTCTCATGATTTTTTCAAATCGTGGTCATGAACCTAGGAAACTATGCAGAAAAATTTCTATTTATAAATTCCCAAACCTCTATTTGGGTCCTAGAGAGAACAGTAAAACCCCAAATAGATTTCCCTCATCCATGGAACCATTAATAATATTTTTTGGTCCATCTGACCCTTCCTAGAAGATATTTAATGCCTGAGGACCCCCATCGATTTTCTTATGATATGTTTCATCTTCCTGTTGTAGTTCTACATCGATCTATCATCTCTTACCTAGGGTTCCATGGATCCTAATATTGATTTATGGAGATAATATCCACTTATTTGTATGTAATCCTATGTTTTATTCAAATATCCTTTTTTCCCTCATTCTCTATTAGAGTTCTCTTTTTACGTATTTTTGATTCGAGATCAATTGATAAAGATGTTTGTGATTCTATCATGATGCACAATTTATTATAACTTTAAACTTATTTGTTTAGTTTTATTTATTTGAAATAATGAAATTTAATAGTCCTGATTTAATGTATTTTAATTAGTTTGTTATGAAAACAACATTTCATTTAATTGAAATATTTAAGAAAATGTGTTTTTTTCACGAATTTGTAAAACCCCAAATTCTATTGAATTTGGGTGTGTTTATTGAAATGGATGAGATTTAAATTGTGTATATTTAAATTGGGAAGCTGTTTCAACTACGATGATGAAATTAATTGTGGAAAATAGATTTCATATTAAATTTTGAAAAACCCTAATTCTATTTAATTTGGGGTTTTTATGAAATTCATAGAATTTTTTTGATACTAAAATTGTTGAATTTAGTTATGAAATTGAGTTTTGAAGTTGAAATGTAATTTTATCTCAAATATATATTTGGGAAAAAGTATTATAAATAATTTTGAAATATATTTTAGGGTATTATCTTGGTGAAATTTCTTGTTTTTTATTAAAATATGATTATTATTTAAAAAATGAAAATTAAAATATTTGAAATAGAGAATGGGATTAATTTTATATTAATAATTATTGAAATAAATATCCCAGAATTTTTTTTACTAGGGGACATGGAACCCTAAGTATTCAGTGAGTTATTTGGATCAAACTCTATGGTTTACAACATTCTGAAACCGAATATTATCACATCATAACCCTTAGGTTATGTTGAAGAGTCTTATTTGGTCTTTTCATAAAAAGACTTATGTACATACTACAGTTCAGATTATGTGTGGGGTCTCAATTGCCTAAAACTATCATACCTTGTTATAAATATTACCATGATTCTCACAAGCTTTTATTTCATATAAATATTTTCTATTTATGTAATAGTATTTACATGACAACCGCTTTATATAAATTGTTTTATATAAAAGTATTGATTTTAGTCTGGTTTTGAAAACATCAATTTGTGTAATGTTTCCAATGTTTAATTGAAATTCCATTTTTTAAAATGTATTTCCATCATTTACAATGTTGATCATGTTTTATTGAAATATCCTCACGAAATTACAATATTATTTGTCATTAAAAATGAAAGTACTTATTTGGTTAAATTGATATTTGGATATTTTATGGAATCCTTGGTGAGACCCTACTTGGGTTTTTACCTCACACCCTACTAGTGCCTTCAGGTGTTTGTAGATTAGGTCCTTCTAGGTTCATGTTTGGGAAAAGCGTCCCTGGGAGGAGGTTCTAACTATTTTCTCATGGAATTTTTGATTTTGATCCTTTTTTACTTGGTAATTGTTTCTTATTTGTTTTAAATTATTTTGGTACATGCTATTTCTAAGCATGTTTGACATCATGAGTATATCTCCCTGTGGAGATTCTATTGTATTCATACTATATTTTCTCGTTTCTTCTGCAAGTTTGGTAGAAAAATCATTCCAAAAATCATTTGGTATGATCCCAGGAACTAGTCACTCAACCATGGGGATCAGGAAATACATTCAGGTTGTGCTTGTGATATCTCAGTTAACAGGATACGAGGTTACTTGGGATAGTTCGTGATGATGTAGTACCAGAGCTCTATGTTCAGACATATTCTTGAAGTCAGTATCCAATTGTGTAATCTTGTAGGGAATAATGAGGTTGATACGATTGAATGCTTATACAAATCTCACCGTAATGTACCTTATGTTTCAAGGGGTGGTTAGGTAAATACTTATAATCGATTAGTTCTAGTATTTTTTTCATATTTTTATTTGGATTGAGTGAAATCAATTTTTTTATACTTGTTGGGATTAATTTTCCTTGTTGAACTATTTGATTGTTCTTATGATGTATTTTTTATTCACTGATGTTTTGTAGAATTATTCCTTTGAGAAGATGTACTAATCAAATCCATAATGAATTTGATAATAAAACACAACAAGAAAATACTTTTATGGGACAAAGATTGGATCATGTGATTGTGCACACTATTCAACCTATGTGACAAGCTCCATATATATCTCTCATTTAAACTATAACTATGTAACCTTAGAGGGATGTTCTAAATATTTGATCTGAAGAGTTAATTTTCTATAATCTGACGTCGTTCAATGGATCAAATGTCCACCAAGTGGATAGGGAATAGTTTGGATCGATGGATCAATTGTTTGGGTTCTTAGAAACCCTTAATGAATTCAAGGTGAAATATTCCACCGCCATGCTATAATGATAAAGAATTAGACAGTGGAACACTAGGATGTTGTAAAAAAATCATGAGGGATTATATTGTAAGTACAACATGGTTCATTTCACCAACCCGTTCTATCAGGAGATGATGTTGTTAACCTAGACCAAGTTGTTTTTCAAACATGAGAATGTTGATATGACCATGAAAGAGTATAAAAATAATTTTTATGATATCATTCATTTCCCAATTAATATTCTATTAAATCATTATATGAAGTCCCAAAAGATTTATTTGGGACATCTTAATGATATTAATTATCATGATTTTATGATGAAGCAGCCTTCCTATGATGTAATTCTAGATAGACTGATAATGGTTGAAATGGACATCGCTAGAATGTCATGGATATTGGGTTTTTATTTCTATCCTAGTGGTAGTTTTATTTCCTTCATGGGAAAAAGTGAATGTGTTGATTCTCGCAACATTTCTTGAATGTAGGTTCATTCAATACTTAACACAATATCTGGAAGAGGACCTTTGATTTGCTTCCAGTGTGGAAATTTAATACAGTTTAAGATGGTTTAGTATGAGGCATAGATGAATTGTGGCTTCTGTGGTCATTCATGGAACGTACATAGATTTTTTCATGTTTGTTACGCTCATTATAGGGAAACAGGTTCATCATATCTTCATAAAACTATTTTGAAATCATATAATTTACATAAAAAGTGGTTGAGGCCGCAATCATTTAAAACAAATCTACTTACCCTAGAATAAGTGTCAAAAGAGGAAGAGTATATGTGCCTATGGACTATGAGATGCACCATCACTATATAATCTTCATTGGTGACAGCTCCATTTGATATTGGTTAATCTCATTAACTTATTTCAACTCATGTTTTTAATATTATTAATCTTTCTATGAATATTTTATCATACGTAACGAATATTACGATAACACTTATTTAAAATTGAGAAAAAGGTCTTCATAGTCCCAATTATGTATTATGTTTATCATATATCTATATTTCATGGGGTTTTCTGGTACTATATATGAAACCACTTGATGTCATTTCCGGGATGGATTAGCTCATTTCCCAAAAAACATGGATTGATTTTTATGTTCAATGGGTCTCCCTCACTACACCCATTGGTGTGTGTCATGCCTTTCAAGGATAATGTGACCCATTTTTGGTGAAGATGGACCTTATTAACTAGAGTAGTTGAAAGTGATATCTATGATTTCCTTTTATTAGGAGTGTGAATCATCAAGGTGGGATCTCACTCTAGTCATCATCTAGTTTCCCAATGTTTTTCCTTTATACTTCTCTAGTTTTCATCCATTAAGGGAGGTAGAGTTTCCCATATATTTATTTCATGGAACACAAACAGTTTCTATTCCCTTTACATCATATAACCAATCAAACTAAATGATATTTTAGTACTTGGTGGATGAAATTATTGAGGAAGGATTTATAAACTATAGTCTGTCACCATGGGAGGCGTCAGTTCTCTTTTCTCATAGAGATAATGGGTCACTTTGCCTATGTGTTGAGTATCAAAAGCTCATTCGATTTACTGTAATAAAAATTTATATGTTTTCATATAATGATGAACCATTTATCATTTTAAAGGGGTGATGTAGATCTTGATTATTGATCTTGGAACTAATTTACATCAGTTGAGGATAAAATAATGCGACATCTAGAAAACAGCTTTCCAGAGTAAGTATATATATTATGATTACATTGTTATTACTTTTGGATTAACCCAATATATTTCAATATTGATGGTGTTAATGAACATATTTTTACATTTTTATCTAGATACAGTCATGGTTTTACATTTTTATCTAGATACATTCATGGTTTCCTTTTTGGGTGATATCAATTATTAATTTATGTCTGAGGAGGATCATGCGCATCATTTGGGAATACTTGTGAGTCTATTGAGATACCACTAACATTATTCCAAAAATTCAAAATGTGATTTCTGGATTTTGGAAGTAATTTTATTGGAACGTTTTTTGTCAAAATATGGTATTTTATTGGGTCCTACAAAGGAAAAACGTTTTATGACATGTGAATAACTGTGGAATGTTATCAAGATTCGGATCATCATGGGTACAATTGTGTTTTATCACTATATGGTTTAGGAAATATAAAAATTGGATTCTCAAATGACAACCATAAACCTGAAGGGAGTAATTTTTTTAGAGAATAGAAAATATCATATTTATTTTTTTGAGATGAAACATCTTCTGACTACTCTGCTTTTTTGACTCTTCAAGAGGTAGAGAAGGACTATGCGGTCTTTCATAATGAATTGTGTTCAGGCATCGGGTGTGTTATTATATAGGGTGATCATGTCATTTCTTATGGATATGATCATTTTAGGCCACAAGAGAAGAATTATATATCATGTGACTATTAAATTGTTGCTATGATGAACATAGTTAAGAGTTGATGGCATTACGTTTACGGAGAAAGGTTTATAACGTATTTAGAACAAAAATGCTTGAGTTATATCTTATATCTAATCAATTTGATTCTTTTATATAGGTGTTGTATGGAATAACTAAAATATTATTATTTCAACATCTCCTATACCTCCAGGATAATGAATTTAAATGTCGATTAATTATGTAGGAAGCATCTGATCCATGCCATGAAAGAATATTTGGAACTATTTAATTTTATGGCTCTCATTGAAAAGATTAATATTGGAGTCTAGGAATCATTGGATGAGGTTTAATTATCTAGTGTCTAGTTAAAATAATATCTTATCAAAATTATTATTCACGAACATAAACATGATGATTAGTTCTATAGCATTAGAGATCCTCTTTATAGTGCAGAAACATTTCTAGAGTGTCTGTTCTCCAACAAGGGCATTCTATGATTTCATAATTATTTTTGTACAACTAGAGGAATGGAAATATGTTATGGGATACATACATAAAACTTAATGGGATGTACACCCAGGGACATACTGATGTTCTATAACATGCGGTGGAAGGACTGGTGGCTAGATATGAGATGAGGCACTACTGAGATTGTCTCTCATTGTTATACATACCAAAAACTCAATGATGAGCATCATCTATCTTCTTATTTACTTCAAACACTTCCAGTACCTACATAAAAGTGGAATTAAATATAAATATACTTTATGGATGGGTTTTGGAATACTCAAATAAAGAAGAATATGATTTAGGTATTGATCGATAGGCTGATGAAATATTTCATCTTTATACCCATTCATTAAATAGAAAAAGTTGAGGAGTTGGGGGATCTCTGTGTGAAATAGATTGTCCATTTCTATAGATTTCCTTTTTTTATAGTCTCTTATAGTGATAATTTGTTCACTTATCATTATTTTAGATTCCTTTAGGAGGCACTAGGATATCACATCCATTTCAGTACGACATACAATCTCCAATCGGTTAGAGAAAAGAAAAATCAATACAGATTCTTAGAGATATGCTTCATAAATGTGTCTTCAACATTGGTGGGGCTGGGGATGACCACATGGTACTAGATAAGAATTTTTATAATAACAGTTACCATTACATGATCAGAATGGATCCTTTTAATGACTTGAATGGTAGGACTTGTAATTCTATGCTGTGTTGGTTGGATATTGGTGAATGTTCCTTTGTTGGGCTGAGTTTGGTCCCGGATATCACACCAATGATTCAGTTTATTCATTAGATAATGGTGAATACATAGAGTTATATAACTGTTATGATGATTGTTGTGGTAGAACATTAGAATTATCAGTTGGTGACAAGGTGTTCTTGAAGATTTCACCTTGGTCAGGTAATCGATATCTTAGGAGGCTGTTGAAGCTTGATCCTTTTATTACGGGACATTTTGAGGTTATCGAGTAGGTTGGGAATGTTGTATGTTGTTTAGGACATCCAACATAGTTGATGTCAATAAATAACATATCTCGTGTAACTCATCTCCGAAAAAATATGTTTTTTCTATCTCATGTTTTGAGGTGGCTATTTCATAAATTTTATCCTAATTTATCCATTAATATATGTCCAGTTCGGATAATTGATTCTAAAAAAAATTATATTACGAGAGTAAGATACCATTGTTTCATGTGCTATAGTAGCACTATTATGATAATCATGATATGTGCAAGGGGGAGGATCTGATTATAGATTGTGGCCTCTTATTTTTGGAATGGAATCCTCTTCATAGCCTATATGGGAAAAGAATATTTCTATGATGGGGAGGATATGACATCTGATTATTATTTTCTTGTATTCTTAAAAACTATATTTTCAATATTTGGTTGGGTATCATTTAAGGTTATTTCAGGTTGATGTTTAAGGAGTTGTGAAAATTTTGGGCTATTACATGGTTAGGGAACGATTTTCCCAAACTATGTTTCCTTTCAATGAAAATCGTATACCCTATGGTAGTGAGATTTTTCATGGTTGGAAGATGGTATAAAAATTACGGTCTATCCTAAGATAAATCATGTGGACATTTCAAAATAGCCACAAAACTTCATCACAATTTTTCAAAACCATGCACCACTACCGATGAAACTATGTAGACATGTTTTTAATTCGTCCATTTTTATTTAAAAAATCCAAAACCCACCAATTAAATCCCCGAAAGACCGGTATAAAGCCAAAATAATTCATCCCTTCATTGGAGCTCCCAAGATGGTTCCCCCTCTGAATTTCCTCATAGGTAAAATTTAAATCTTTGATGAAGAACCTTTGATCTTATTTTTGTCAGTTTCCTCTTCTTGCTGACATTCTCTCACAATATCTCTTCTCCACCCTAGGGTTCCATGGATCCCCATGTTTATTTGGGGATATAATACCCATTTTTTTGGATATAATCAAATGTTTTATTTATATATTCTTTCTGCCATTATTCTCTAATAGATTTATCCATTTATGGATTTTTGATTTGAGATTCACTGATCCTGAGGAAGGTGGTTCGGTCATGATTCCCAATTTATGTTAACCCTAAATTTACTTATTTTATTTTAATTGTTTTAATAATATTCATTTTAATGGTTCTTATTAAAAATAAATCTATTTTTTTTAAAACCAAATTCCATTACATTTTCATATTTAAGAAAAAAATGGTTTTTGGAATGAAATTGGAAAACCCCAGATTCCATTGAATTTTGGTGTGTTTATGGGAATTAGTGAGATTTAAATTGGTTGATTATATGTTCTGAAATGTTTTGAATTAAATTGATTAATATAACATTTAAAAAATGATTTGATGTGGAATTGTGAAAAAACCCTAATTCCATTGAATTTTGAGTTTGTAATGAAATTGATAGTATTTTATTGAAAATTAAATTGGTGATTTTTATTAGGAAATTTGATTGTGAAATGGAATGGTTAATTGATTTCAAATCCTAATTTTTTTAAATGTATTATAGATGGTTTTTATAGATACTTGAGGGTATTATCTTGGAGAAAAGTCATGTATATGAAAAAAATAATATTATTGATTTCAAAAGAAAAATTGTAATATTTGAAATAGAGAATGGGATGAAATTTATATTAATCATTATTGAAATAAAGTTCCCATCATTATATTTTTCTTGTAGAACATGAAATCAGTAGATAATTAGTGAGTTATTTGAATGAAAATTTAATATTTATAATGATCTAAAACATAATATCACCACATCACATCCATTAGGTGATGTTTATGAGTCTTCATTATCCTTGGTTTAATTAGACTTATATAAATACCAAAGATCACCATGAGTTTGGGGTCCCTATAGCCAAGAACTACCATACCTTATTAAGAGTATGATAATATTTCTCACTTATTTGTATTTCAAATGACAATATTATTATGTTGTAAATTTTTTTACATTCCATATGGTTTATATAAATAGTTTTCTATTATTGTATTGATTTTATTCATTTTTGAAAAGGTACATTTGTGTGAAGAACCCTTTTTTAAAGAAAATTATTCCTTTTGAAATGTATTTGCATCATTTGAAATGTTAATCATGTTTTGTTACATTATTATCCTTAATTTAAAAACCTATTTGATTTATAAATTGAAAGTACTTATTTTGTTAAATTGTTATTGACATCAATTATAGAATCCTTGGATCAACCCTATAGGTATTCTTAGTTTACGCCCTACATGTTTTTTCACGTGTTTGTAGAATTACTCCTTCTTGGTTAGAGTATGGGTAAATCATATCTTTTAGGTGGTTCAATTTTTTGACTCGTGCACATGGTTAATTGTGTCATCTATGTCTTGGGTAGTGTTGTTGGTTTTATCATATATTATTGTATTACTTGGTCTTATTTGCACACGAATGAATTTTGATATAAATCTTCCAATGTATCTTTTTTTGTATTCATACTATCATTATTTATTTCATCATTAATTTTTGTGTAAAAATCATTCCTGTATTTATTTTATATGATGATAGGTGGTAGTCGCTGACCCATGGGGATCTGGAATGCCCTTCGGGCTATTTTAGTGCCAACATGATTATTTGGTTACCAGGGTACTTGGGAAGGTTCATGAATACATTATATGAATTTTATCTATGAATTTATCTTATTAACAATGATTTAAAGGATTAGAATGAAATATTTTATTTGTGATGTCATTAATTTCAAATTCAATCAATAATATAAAAAATTACAATAATAATATTTTTTTGAAACAAATATATTTATTATAATATTTTTAAATCATAAGAAACATGAAAGAGGATAATGGGGATAAGATATTTTTGAAACATTCCCTCTTATCCATTTATTATCAAATTTTTACATTTAAATTAAATTTATAACCCTTTATTATTGAAAAAATAGTCACCATTGTTAATGTTAAAAATGGGTAATGAAGGTGTTAATTAAAAAGATAAGGTTTATAATTAAACAAAAACCAATTGATATTTAATCAGGCAATGATTTTTGGAGTATAAAATCATTTTTATTGAATCCATTTTCCTTTTTAATTGTGTTCCTTGAGAATTAATTTATTAAATTTTAATCTCCTCAGGAATTCCATGTTTGTAGTTTCCATAAATTATCAATAGACACACATTTTGTATATTCATTCAAAAAAATGAACAACCTATAATTACTAAGACCTAGAAATTTCACTTATAAACATCATTTATTTAATTCAAAAGATATGGTATAAAAAATTTCCAACCCTAGGTTCCTTAATAAAGCATCCAACGAGTCCTCCCTAAGAATAAGTAATAATATCACCATACATATTTTAATTTATTCAATCTTATATCATATATAAATTTATTTTACTCGTCATATAATAACATAATAAGTATCATAAATATACTTAAATGTTATTATGTTTGTAAACCTACCATTATCCATCATTATTTTATCAATATGGAAGTAAAAGTATCCCTCATGACTACGTGTGGACTACCACCTCAATGAAGTGATACAATTAATTCTAAATATCCATAATGAATTAATTATAATTATAATGGATTAATTTTTATAATTTTATTAATGATAAAATTATGTTTCTATAATTATAATATAATATTTTACTTCCTACCTTCTAATCCATTTGAAAATGACAATGTCGCTCATGCGTAAGTGTGGACTACCACCTAATTGAAGTGATGTGATACATGTTTTTTGTTTTGATTTACATGGACGGTAAGAGTTAATTTTTTAAAACAATCAACTGGAGGCGTTCTAGCTCTTTGGGGCGGGCGACACATATCAGAAAGTATTTTTATAGGTTTCTTAATGTTGTCTTTGAGGCACTTTCCCTATACATAATGCTTTTGCCGCTTTTCACTAGTGTGTTGTGGATATCCCCTTTAATCTTTAGTGGGGTATCAGTTTCTTCTTTGTGTCTCAACACTAGTTGTGGCATTCGGGGGATGGAATGCTTTATGGCGGGGATAATTTTCACAGTCATCTTTTTTATGTTACTTATTTTATTGTTTTATTGGGAATTAGGTGGCTCGGGTCGAAGCTTGAATAAAATTTGTTTGAGTTCTTATTTTAAAACGGATGTTTTGCTCTTGGTTGCATCTAGCTCACCATGGTCGAAGCCACGTGGCCTCGCCTAGGTCGCCGCGCAACCTCACATAGCTCGCTGCACAACCTGTCCGATGTTCGAGGCCGATGAGAACTATGCGACAAATAATAAAATGAGAATACAATGAAAATGGAACCCCGCTCGACCTCGGGCGAGACATAATTTGGAAACCGTGCAGCCTGGCCTGGTACACCGGGTGACTTGATGCTACTCAGTTAATTAAATTAAATGGATTAATAATGATGTGATAAAATTAAATGACTCGTAAAATGAAAATAGGACAAAATAATAATAGTTAGATAAAAACATAACTAATTGTTTTGCTGATAATAGTAATATTATTATTATAGTTATTACAATGATTATTATTATAATTAATGAATTGGTTTATATTTAAGTTTTGCATTAATAAATATTTAAAAGGATTGTTTTAAATATTAATGAATTTATATCACTATTATTAATATTATTAACTTTCTAACAATTAGAATTCTTATTAGTATTATTAATTAAGTTATTAACATTATTATTATTACTATTATATTAATTATTATTATTATTATTATTAGTTTTATTTATAGTTTTATTTATTATTATGTTTATTTTAGTTCAAATTATAACTTTAACCCTATTTTTCTACCCTTTTTAGGGTTTGGCAGTGCACCCCACTATTATTTCTTCTCTCCCGCTCGGGTCGTCCCCCCTGTTCTCCATCTTCTCCTCATCACTCCGCTGCCTCCCCCATTGATCATCCTTGCGCCACACCCTCCTCTCCTTGTGGCCTCCTCCTTCCAGTAGCCCCAACCGCCATTCTGTTTACATCTCTGGTGACAGGCCAAACCGCCACCCCCTGCTCCGTCTGATGTCGGACCACCTGCCCAACTCCACCCAGCCACTACCACCCTCCGACGAAACTGAACCACTGCCCACAGCTCCGTCTGGCGTCGCACTGCCTGCCCGACTCCCCCCTTTCCACTACTCGGATGCACCGAACCCCATCCCTCTCCCTCAGTGGTCGTCCCCCTCGTCTAGTCCGGCGAACCTGATGCCCCCATGCTGGTCTTCCCTCCATGGCCGAATCCTTAATTGGTTAAGCCCCATTCCTCATTCTTTTTCATTATTTTTCTGAGGTTATATTTTTTCCCAGCAGGTTTGTGGTCCATTTAATGGGTTGTTTTTTATTTATTTTGGTTCGAATTCATGTTTTAGGGTTTTCATTGTGTTTTTTTGTGGTGCGTATTAGGTGCAGATGAAGGTCCGCACATGATATAAGAAACATCAATACTGAGGTAGGTGTTTTGATGCCTCAACATCAGTTGATTAATTTAATATCTCTGTTTAGATGTACTAATGTACTATTTGATTTGATTATGTGGTGTGTTTGGTCTGAAAAGGGGGATTTTGAACATGTCTTCGGGTGATGATGGTGTTTACACCATCTTTGCAGAATCTTATTGGTCCGAGTTAGGTGGTTCCGCTCATAATTATTTCTTAATGAATTTATTTGCATGTTTAATGAATTCTCATATTATTTAGTTATTTTTCAGGGTGTGAAGGGGTCAAACATTATTCTCTGGAAAACATATATTCAATGATTTGTAATTAATGTGGTCTTGTGATATTAGTGTGATTTTTTTGGAAACCCATGTCAATATTGTTTAGTGTTTATAAATTGCTAAATTTTTAATTAAATGACATTTGTGGTACAAATCTTGTTTCAATTACGGTTAGTGAAAACATTATTGCATCATTTGTTAGCACTTGTGTCAAACTACACAAACAGTCTCTGTTTAATTGGTGGAAGTCGTGTGGATTGAACTCTTGATGTGGCATTGTGTGTGTTTGGTTACGAAAGAAGTTTTTGTTGGTTTTGTGTGTCAATTCATGATATTATCTTCAAAAAATTGTTTATTATAAATCATAAATGTTTTATTAAATAGTTATTATGGATGTGATTTGTTTTAATTGGTTGTGTAAGTAATGAAGATTGTATTTTTGAACATTTTAGTGGGCATATTATTTCTAATGACTTTTTATGTGCGAATGGTGGTTTCTAGTGTGTGTGATGTCTTTTTTGGTTTGAGTGTATGATTATTACATGTGGAATGAACTATAAATTACTCGAGCAAAAATGAGAAGCCTGGGTACTAGGTGGGTGGACTACACTAGCGTGCTAGTGATACGGGAGTGGCCTCGGACTAGTTTCACTTAGCGGGATTTATGCTTACAACACTAAATAAACATTGGATGATGACTGAAGAACACTATGGTAGGAGGTGTTTCCCTACCAGTGGAACATGCATGGGAATGTATGATATAATTCACCGAGATGTGAGGTTCTAGGGTCCCATTTCTCACTAGTATCTTTAGGGTCTATCCCATGTATTGTGCTCTTCCTATACTTCCTGCTCACCTTCGGCAAACGGTGTGACGTTGGGGTTACCGAGAAAAGTGTATGTGTTTGTGTACGTGTGTGTGTGTGTCTATGTGTGTGCGTGTGTGTGTTGGTGTGCATGTGTGTGTGTAAGTTAATTTATGTTGTTTTCCTTTTAGAGAAGATTCCCCAAAAAACCATTTTCATTAAAATATATTAAGAATTTATTTATTTTTATTATGTTATTTCTAAATGAATTTGTCTGTTAATAATTATGCGTGGATCCTTCTCTCGGTGGCATCCTACTGGGGTCTTAGCTCACACCCTACATACACCCTTGGTTGTATGTAGATTCGGTTTCTTCTACATTCCAAGTTGTGACATCGTGCTCAGTGATGTTGGTTCAGGTGACAGTTGTTCTTTTCAGGCAGAGTGGTGTTGATGTGGCCTCTATTTTGCTGCGAGATTTGAGAATGGGTTTTAGTTTCTGATGCCATATTTTCTTTTTAGTTATTGGTTCAAATTGTATACTTTAAACTTGTTTATAGTTTAAAGTCACATTTGGTTGTCTATTTCTAATTTTTGTTTATTTATCTGGTTAGTTGTTCTTCTATCTTTTATTTTGGGTAAAATCGTTCCCATGTGTTAGTTTTGATACCCAGGCACTTGTGCCAACTTGTGGGGATCGGGAACGCCCTTCGGGCATTGTCACGGACCGGGTCGGGTGCCGGGAAGGATGGCGACCTTGCCTGGTTCGTGACACAAGGTCTGAGCACATATGATTGAAGTTGGACAAGAACTAATGGTTTATTTAACAGTGTCATCATTTTTTGAGATTCATTATGTTGAAGTCTCTGGTTGGTGATATAATTTAAATTTTATTATAAAAAGAAATATATTTTCTTCTCATATATTTATTTATTTAAATTATAAATTTCCCATTTAATTTCTACTCATTAATTAATCAAGAAAATGAAATCACGTTTTATTGAATATAAAAAAAATTGAACTCGGTCGAGAATATTTTTCTTTATGGCCTTTATTTTCCATTAAATATTTTAGAGAATACATTAACTATTTACAGAATTATTAAACTCATTTTTGCCCATATTTGAATTTAAAAAAATTTAATGTAATCATTTTTTGTTTTATGAATGTGGTAATTTTTGACTTTTTACTGAAAATATGAATGAAATAATTGTTCACACATAAAAACCAATGTAAAAATTTCTGACCATTATGACCACCCAACTATTTGAATTTTTCATTATATGTTTCCATGTTTATTTTTAAATATTATGTTTTCACGAATATTTCATAATTTTTTATATTTTATGTAAGAAATTTAAATTTGAAGTAGGTATTTTTTTAATAAATATTATAGTGACCTTATTAATTTATTTTTATATATTAGAAAATCTTCCATTGAATCATAAGATTTAATTAAGATATAATAAATTTTATTAATCACCATACTTTTATTAATTGTTTATGATCTATTTGAATGGGAAATTTTTTGAAATTCTATATAGTAGATCTTATAATACATAAATTTATTGATTATTAAGGCATAATGATTAGGTTGAATATTTTATTGTGTGATGAATGCATTATAATTATAATCTGATATGTAGTCCCAACCTTAGATATCCCCTTGATTCATAAATAGGTATCATGAGACAAAATATATTGTGTATTTGTATGAGGTCATACCTATTTATATATATATCATTGAATTATACCGTGAAAATATTTTTGAATGTCTTGGAATAATAACTTGGAAGCTTGTTTCAGATGTTTAGCAATATTAATTCCATCATTATGAATTCCAGTATTTTTGCATTTATGATTACATGTATATTTTTGATATCAATGGACAATTTTCAAGCATACGTGGCAATTTATTTTCCATTATCTGATCATCAATTATTCTTTCCAAATAGGCTCCAGAACCTTTTTCATAAATTCTACAAATGGTTATACCAACTTTTTGTTTTTCTACCATAGATATAGGCCTTAAAAATGGTTTTTAGTAAACCGTTGTCACAAAACTTATGTAATTTCATGATACCAATGGTTTTGATAGAACTCTTGGAATAATTAATTAATAACGATTTACTAAAACATTAGTATTGAGCTATACCAATAGTTCCTAAACCATTGTTATAGACTTCCATGGCTAAAATATATTTCTATTTGTTAATGAAATCATTGGAATAACTAAATAACAAAATTTTTAAATCCATTGCCTTAAACCTCCCATATGTTCCAAGCCAGAAGCAACCCACTATTCCCAAATAGAAATGAAAAATTATAGCATCACCCCCACCTGGGTCCATTAGCTTCTGAAGTCTTCAAAACATTGTACTAAACATCACCAACCAATATTCAAATAATGAAAACACAAGAAAAAAGTAGTTCATTAAACTCGTGGTAATACTCATTAGAACCATAACATATATTATTTCAAAACTAATCTTCAAACATCATATAACATTAATATCAGAGAAAAATTTGATTGATCAATGTCTCCATCATCACCATCACCATCACTATAATCACATTAATTCTCACCATAATCCTCACAATTATCCTAATCTTAAACACCAACATCATCATAACCATAATCCACACTACTATCCTCACCATCACTATTTCCATCTCAATCTCCATCACCATCACCATTACTGTCATCCCAAACGCCATCATATCAACAACCACATGCACTATCTCTTGATGAATAATACAACATGTGAATCATCAATATATATATATATCACATGATGAGGGGGTATTTAGAAAATGTTATAGACAGAAGAATAACATAAATTTCATATTGGAAGATGGATTCCATTTTTTCTCCTGTGTGACAACATACTCTTCCACGGTTCTCATCTATAGAAACCTAATTTAAATTAGTTTGGCCTAATGTTGACAAATTTTTTTTCATTAAGGGCCTCCAAATCACACATTTATAAAACTAAATGGACTATTTAGTTAATAACTTAAAATTGAGATTTTAAATAAACAATGTAATACATATAATCTATTATTGTGCCTATTTATTTAATATGATCCCATCTTTATTCATTATACTGATGAAAACAATCTAGAGGAACAACTACTTTAATATTTAAAACCTTCTTCAATAAGTAAAATGATTTTAGAAAACCATAATTGAAGATAAATTATTAATAATTAATTTCATATTAAAGTGAATCAATATACTCGATGAAAAATTATTTTTCTTCTATAAAGATGTACTAATTTTTTCTTGTATGATATGTGTTGGTTATCAAAATATATTTTATATAATGAATTTGGAATATTCGTAATTTTATTATATAATTATTTAATAATTTAATATAAATTGGAATTTAAGGATACATGTATGCATATATTATTTCCATGAATATAAGGTCAAAGGAATTATATAATAATGGAAATTTAATGTCTTTATTGAGGAAAACTAATTGGCATAAAATATATGTATAATATTGAAAATTTTGAATGGTGAAATTTATTACAGGTGTGTTCTTATTTTTTTTGTTTATATGTCTCATTTATTTAATTTTAATGTGCTTAAATTATGAAAAATACATATTTTTTTACATTGATGTATACTGATGAAAACGTATAATAAATATTTGTGTTTGTGTTTGTTCAAAATACACATGATAGGATTTTGTTTATTGTATAATAGGATAAGTATTGATAATGTTTAGATAGAATGAGGGTGTGTAAAATTCAATGATTATATTATTGGATGACTAAAAATCTATTTTTTAGGTCGATATAGTTTGTATATTGTTTTCCATATAGTTTAGGTAAAGGGAAAAAATATTTAGTTTATCTGTGAGATAATTATAGTTTTTATTTAAGTTCATAGTGTATTCTTGATATTTTTTAATTAAATTAGGAATTAAGATTCTATTCAATATGATTAATAGAATCAAAACTTTATGTACATTGTTGAAAACATATTTGAGCTTATAATTAACAAATCTAGGTTGTTATGGTTAATATTATAATTAAATTAAGTTTTTTCTTGGTTATTTGATATCACATTATATAATAATTCACATAGTAATGTGCAGTCATGTTTTTTTTGTATAATAACAATGAGAAATCAGGTGAAATTATCTTATGTTTATCTTAGAATACTATAGATAATTAAGTATGACATGGAATTAAATCTGTTTTTTTATTTGAAAAAAACTATAAGTGGATTAAAAGTTTTTATGATGTTTTATTTTTTTAAATTAATTTGATAAAAATTATATTTTTTGTTATTTAATAATAATTCCTTGTGATTCAATGGAGCGAATTTTGGGAATTGTGTTTAAAAGTTGATAATGATGTCATTTTTTAATAAATAACACCAAATAATATGTATGTGGTCGAAGTATTTGTATTAGAATTGTTTTTTGGTGAGTGATAATTAATGATTTTTTAAATAATCATGTGGAATGTTGACATGTAAAAGGTATTTTACGTTATGTAATTTCATTTTTAGGCTGAATAACTTTTTTTACTTCTAGAATATAATTAAAACATGGGAGTAAGAGTGTTATGTGTGACAAAATCATATGTCATTATTATGAATGATCGTGAGTTATTTATTGGTAATAATAATTGGTTTAAATAAGGACTTAATATGGGAATTTATAAAATTTTTAATGCACTAATTTAAGGAATTTCAACGTATAATGTATTAAAAATTCAATCTCTCCACCTTGGTGTTATAAATATCTTTTATTAATGTTTGTGGGAGTTTATGAAAATAATTAATAGGTATTGAGATGATAATGTCTGAAATGATAATTTTTATAGAGGACTATTATTATTATAAAACCTACCAATGGATGTCAAGACAATATTCATTAATAAGTTTATATCCAAGGATGTTCAAATGACACATCCTTGAGGCTATGATTATCTAAATAGTCATGTAAAAACATTTACGTTGTGATAGTACATTTATGATTTAGTGAAATAATGTTATAGTTTGTATGTCATTTTGATAATTTATTCAAATGGAATAGTTTCATAATAATTTAGTTATATCATGGATATATATATATGAGTCATATAAAGTACAATAAAAAACAACATTAGGATTTAGGTGGAACAATACTTATATGAATGATACGACAAATAGGATTTTAATAAAGGATTACATGGGATAATACTTCTCAATTAACGAAATGTTGGAGGAATAATAAATAATGTTATATTGTTCTATAAAGATTTATTTAAGTGTTGTATTAGGTTAATAAAGAACATATATAATTATAATAATTAAAATAGGTTTTCCATATATTACTATAGTGGAGGATTTTTACTAGTGATACATGGTTTATGTATTTAAAAATAAATATAAAATAAAATTCTCATCAATAACCCCTAACTAGACACGCACCATTTCATTCCCTTGCAGACTACAACCCATAACCAACCCCTTATTACAATTAATCTTCATAGTAACAATCCAGCATTCTAGGTCCAAACTGATCGCCTAGTGAGGAATTGTAGGAAAAAATCTACACCAAAACCATAAATACTTAGACACTTATCTAACCTATTCAAGGATAGATAATTATAGAATATTTTTGAAACATCATGTTAAATCCATTAGATAAAATCTTACAAATGATGACACCTATAATGAGATACCCTAGATTTATCTTCACCTATCACTTTGAATTTCTCTTAATCCAATCATGTAAAAAATGACCCCCTTCAATTCATGTATTTTGATATATTCCTCTTCTATGAATAATATCCCCCTAAAAGAGACAATATTTGGTAGAAATTTATGGATCTTCTTATTATTTTTCTTTCATATTCTATTTTAAGATATATTTATGCAGTACATGGCTCTATTTTTCTTATATTTTGAGTTTTAATTTTTTATAATATTTTGTGATAAGTGATTGAAGGGTATATTAAATGGGAATAAATTGAAAATGTTTCTCGTCAGTCATTATTTTTTTATGATATTTCAGTGATATCCCTACAACATTTCTTCTCATCATGAGACAAATAGATGAAACAGACACACATATCTGTTGTTTGATATTGAGTTCAATCTATATATCTGAGGTTGACATTGATAAATGTGACTTGACAATCATGCAAACTAGTAGTAAATAACTCATAATATCTATTTATTTATATATTTTCTTATTTATTTCATCACATAGATGGTAAATAGATATATCTTACTAAATAAAACAAGAAATTTATGAAATCCAACATAATAATAACAAAACAGTATAACCATATGTGAATTATATTACTTCATTCCAACTCAAAATAGTTTATTGATGTAAAATAGAGGCTAAAATTTGTTTTATTCGTATGATCGAGTCTTCTTGATGATGGAAATTTTAGTTAGAATTAACAAGAACGATATTTAAGAGATTATTGAACTAATATTAAAAGTGAATAGATGAAACCCTCTTTTCAACCTAACTATGTTCATTTCATTCATTTTTATTTGATTTTAATGCAATATTTATTTAATGAAAAATAAGAAAAAATAATGCAAATATTCATCAAATACATCTCTCCATTTCTAATGGATTCGACACCCTCTCACCACATTAGTAGTGTTAGATGGTTTATTTTTATAATACTGTTACATGGTGTTTTTAATTTATGCTTATCATTTTAATTTTCACTTAATATAAATTATTATCTTTATATTTTTTTTAGTTTTGAAAATACTTAACCATGGTTGATATCATTGAAATGTATAATAACCATTCTGCAATAACCACTTTCTAATAACCTCAAAAGAGTAACCCACTGTGTTTTTCCTATGTATCCTAAATAACATATATAACATTCACACATGATACATAACTAGAACTAACCTTATTACAAATATACCAATTTTTTCTCTCGGTATAATAATCGATGTATTTTATGATGATAGAGTGATTTGTTTTTATATAATATTTTCTATAAAATGCAATTAATTCGCTAATTATGTTTTATTGGAATATAAAGATCTCTCATTGTCTTGGTTCTACAAAAATCTCCAATGTTGGAATTATTATGATGTTATATAGGATCCCATAAGAAATTATTCAATGTGGAACCACATTTTACAAATCCCAACAATAATAATCTTTATAACATATCCCAAACTAACAAATTATCCAATATAATTTCTATTAAAAAATTTTAATGAACCTATATAATTTATAATCTGTGGAATTATATTTCTATAATTTATTTAAATTGAAAAATTATAAGTGTTTTTATTACATTATTCCTTAATTGTTCCCATATCAAATCCCACCCCAATGTATGGAGGTATTTTGTTGCATCATTGTTTTTTAATTTTATTATGAAACTTCATAATAAATTATTTTCAATAAAAAAAATATTAGTTAGTTAATAACATATTTATTTTCACTCAGGAGCATAAAATTTGATTGATACCATAACCACAGTACTATTCCATTAAGAAATCATTTCTTAATAATGTATTATTGGATACTCATTCATCATAGGTGTGGCCTCTAAATCTGTACTAACTCTAGCACCAAATATACTATATATCTCATGATAATAAAATTACCATAGGTCCCGTGATTCTATGAGTCATTATGTATTCATAGCCTCTCCATTGGGAATATTATAATGAAGATTTCAATAAAAAATTAATTAATATTAATGCAATAATAATATAAAATTAAATCTAATGAATAGTTTTACCCATATTCCCACCCAAACATTATTATTTACATCAGTTTGAATGTGTCTTGTGGAGATTTGACTTGTGGTAATGATGCATGAATATTTAGAATGCATATCCACAAATATAAAATATTGGCAGATTTTTTACAATGATTTTTTTATCCTTATTGTAGTCATCCACCAACTATGTGTGGCAGTTACACACCTCACCCATGTGATTACGCACATTCCTCATTATGCTAGATCCATATTGTAAATAAAAAATATATTATATCAATACACATTATAATGATAACTAATTATGGTAAAAAAATTACTGCAGTTCTGTAAATATACATGAGCCAAATTGATCAATGGGTGCCACCAGATCCCTAGGATCTAAGGGTTCATCAACATGTACTGAAATAAGTGGGACAAATTGAGGACTATGGATTCTTGGAATCTTTAAGAGTGGAATTTAAAGGAGCACAAATGAAGAATATTATGGATAATGATATCAAAGGAAAAGAATATATCATAGAATTTTTTTGAAATATACAATATGGATGGGGAGTTGGAGCCATAAGTATATAAGGGAAAGAAGGATAATTAGGATCATATGTATATGGAGGAAAACACATTGGTATAATAAAAATCCAAGGTGACTCTAATCACATTGTGGGATATTACGTTGTAATCGATGGTACACTAGGGGTAGGGACATGGCGTGATCGAGTACTTCATGTTGTTTGTGTAGATCATTGCCACCCCATCTAAACATCTTGATATGAACTACTACCAGTATGATCATCAATGCATAATTGTCTCCTTGGTGGGGGATCATGATTAAATGCTAAAAAAATAATTTCATAAAATTAAATGTTATTAACAATTATTTTAAATAAAATACTCACTAAAAGAACCATATAAGGGACACACATCCCTCTCATGTTTTAATTATTGTCTTCCATACTTTTCCATCATATTATTTTAATTTTCTTCATTTTCTTCATTTTTATTAAAATATTTAATTGATTAGAAATTCATTTATAATTTTTAATATGAAAAAGGAAGAATATGGTACTTGAATTATATAAGGAATAAATATTTCAAAACAAATAAATGATACGTTGTAATATAAGAAACTAATTTTATATTTATTGGGACGATTATAAAAATATAAATTATGTGTCATAGAAAAATCAACACATTCAAAATATAATTCATATTAATTTTATTGTATAGTTTGATTCTATTTTCAATTTTACCAAATTAAAATTTGGATAGGTCGTTTGGCTCATATTTTTTATTTATTACATTGTTTTTTCATTTTTTGTGTTATTCATTTGGTTTATATTTTCATATATGTCATTTTTATATTTAATTGGTTAGGTTATTATTTTTTATTTGGTTTAATTTTCATTTTAATTGGTTTAATATTATTCAATTAATTTAATTTTTGTTCTAATTTAATTGTTTAATGTTTTTTGGGTTTTTAGGATCTAATGTAGTTTAATTCAATATTATAAGATGCAACTTAAATAAAAATGAAACAATTATATATTTAAAATATACATGATGGTTATGCTAGACCCAAAATATATGTAATAAATAGTCCAAATATATGAACAGTACCAATCTTAACAACCCAGGTCAAGGTAAACCAAAATAACCAAAAACCCATGTGGATGATTATATAAATTTCATTCCAAAATTTTATGTTCAACTTCATCTATAGTAATTGAAATTTTTTTTCATCATATGTAATAAATTTAACAAGGCACATGATATAACGGATTTTCTCAATGTCATCATCAACATCACAATAAATATTTCTGGGTATTAAATTAAAAATGAAACCAAATTCAGGTCGCTGATGATATTTCAAATAAAAAACATGTTTTAACATTCATGTAAATAGGTATGGATCATAATTTTAAAGATTCATAGATATTTAAATAAATTTTATTCCATAGTATTCAATAAATATTCCATGCCTCTTAATAAAATCAAACCACTTGTACTTCATCAGAATGACTAGACCAAGAGAGTAATAATCCAATATTAGTATTTACTAAATGACCCCATAATAAGATTCATTTTAAAATTGAGGAATAATACTCAACACACATTAAAGAAATTATATTTTATCAGTTACCATAACACCATCCTGTTGTGTCCTCACATACATTGATTTTTCAATGATAATAAATTTATACTCATTGATCACAATTTAATTTCATTCATGAACCACAGAATTATGGAAATAAAATGCAAATATATCTTATTTACTTTGAGACTATGTCCGTAATAAAAATTAAATCTTGAAATATAAATGAATAATAAAATTTATTAAATATTATTTTTATTAATTTTTTTATAATAACACATCTACAATTAATTTTAAAAAAGTAGATAACTCTTTTCCCTACAATCATTCCTTCCATATCAAATATAAATAAATATGATTTCTAATTAAAATATTTTTATGTTACTAATAAAAAAATAGAAATAGTTTATGATCTATTTATAATTACATTATATGAGATAACATATAGATTTTATTAATAAATAATTGATGTAGTCATTGAAAAAATGACAGATAAAAAAAATGTGTCATGTGCCTTCTCCCACACAAAATGTATTAATGTGGTGAATGTATATAATCTGAGAATTTATTATATTTTGGGAAGTGATAGAAAAAATAAATAAATATTACTATACATATATTATCCATTTATCATTGGAAGCTACTATCTTGTAGTCACATACTAAAAAAATTGTATATAAAGTCATACCTTATAGAGCCATATTAACATTCATTATAGAACCTTTAGGATGATTCTGGCACCAAACATTATACATAAATATATAATTATTTATTTTAGTTGTATACATCCCATAGAAATAAATATGTCCTCCAAAAATTATTTTGGTTTGATGATGGATTGATAGATTCAACATGCACTTAAAAATGATTATGGAAATATTTCCTCTAATCCATAAAAAACCATTGTTTCCACTCCCAACCTTTTTCAAGAAGCTCATAGACAACTTCCTAGAACAATATATATATATAAATGGAACAACCTAACAACTTCCATCGATTGATTATTGGAAATTTGATGATATATTTATATTGGAAGGGACTCATGATGATAGATTTGATAATCATGAGTCGTCAAGTATTTCAATTTCAACTCTCTTATATTGAACTGTTTTGACATGTTACATGAATAACCAGTATGAACATTAATTTTCCAAAGAACATCATGAATTTTATTTATTACTATTTGTGTAATCTTAATAGAACCACATGGAATTTTCTATTTATTATTACTGATACACATAGGAGGAAATCTTGGTCTTATAAACTAATCAACCATGTACTGTCATGGTCGTCAATTATCTTTTGTATTTTCCTTGATATTTTGATCTATAGAATGAAATATTTCACATTTATTGTCTTCAATATGCATTATGTATATGAAATAATGTAATAAATTTATTGACCAATAAGGATACTCAAAGAAGATACATTCCTTCTTTCAGTTATAATTTTATTTAGTGGAAACATTATTCCAATAACTAGATTTCAGATATCCCTTCTTGATTGAAAACCAATCATCTTATAATCCATTAATGGAATCCGTTGTAGACCAATAGTCAAGTATATTGTAAGTTTATGTGGTATTATCAAACCTTGATGATTATTCTTATATGGTTGATCCATTGTAATGAATCATCACTATATTATAAAATTTAATGTATGATGATATTTATGTCTTCAGGATAATTTAATATTTATAAAATTAGGACATGATAGTTTTCCCATATTTCTCCAACCAGAAATCATTTCATATGAAGGAAAAAAATTTATTGTCCACATAATTTAAATATTTCTTTCAAACATGAATCATACGTGAAGACACCCACATTCCAAAGTTGCTTCAACTATTTTATTAATGTTATAATTTATATATATATATCATTTATACCATAATAAGTATTATATAAGATTATACTCATAAAAATTAAAAAAATTCATACACATACATATAGGAAGGTTATAAATGCGTATTAAAACCATCAGTGTATTGTGTAAACTAATCATCTGACCAAATAGATTAAAATCATCACATGGTTGAACCAATATCACATTTCACATGTCCGAGGTAAAATAAGGATATTGAGAATCAGATGTATTAGTTAAAAACACATCCACAAGATTTAAGAGAAAATAATGATCCTTATTTCTCTTAGTATCATTCCCAAAAAACTTATTGCTATTTTAACAAACATAGAATGATTTTGGAGAATTTGAATCAATGGAAAGTGTGACATAATGTTTTTTTACACATGTTAGGTCATTCCATTGGAATTTTAAATCCTTTTGGATGTTCCACATTTTATAAAATCATATCATTTTGGAGTTCCCTCCCAAAATAAGTTGAAATATTTTTGGCAATTATGAATTTTGTTTTTTGAATATCCATGTTCTTCTACTATATTAAATGACATATAACTATTTGATGGAATATTATAATAATTTATATTTACGTCCCTCGTAATGATTAGAATATAAACAATGGATGTATTAAAATCTCATTGACAATTTTCCTCTAAAAAGGCTTATTAGAAATTTCAGTATTATTATATTATCACATGGATGATTTACTAGAGTTGTGGCAAGATCATTCGAATTTTTCACCCGGCCAAAATAATGATTTTCATTACATGAATCATGTGTTATATTATTGAAGTATTATTAGGTCAGTATCCTTTATTTCTCAAGATGAAAAATTAATTGAAACTAATCACCTAATAAATTATCCAATATTGTCCACTGATTCAAATCATGAACATTTTGAAACTATAGTATTTTATCACTGTTATACCATAAATAGTATTTTTTTAATCCATATATGGTTATATATAAGCTAACAACTTATCTATTTACCGTGGTCGTCTAACAGAATTATAACATGGGATGTGTATATAGCCACTATAAAAATTATTGTTAAATGAAAAATATAAAAGGACCACAAAAATTATTTTGAAATCACCTGGAATCTAATCTATTTGATACATCCAACTTCAATCCATTCTATATAAAAATTTAATTTTATATAAGATAAATTAAATAATAATGATGTTAATTCTAAATTATAAATAAGGAAATGAGAATTGAACAATTTATATGAAACCATAACTAACAGACTAATATATATGATAATCAAAATATAAAATAAATCAATATATATATATTTTATAATTATAAAACTATATAATTAGATATCACTATATCAATGAGTATTAATTATACATAATACTACATTGTTCATGTAATTGATGTATTTATTTTTTATCTTTTTCTATCTAATTTTAATGTTATGTTATTATTATACAATAAATTCATATATAAAATATTAATATTTATGTGTATGAATATTCTAAAACACGTAGAATTTATGAAATTAGGTTGGATAAATCTATAATTATTTTTCACTCTAATTGAACGATGTTAAAGTGAATCGTTGATCACTTTGAGAGAAATGATAAAAAGTACTTCTATAAATGTTTTATACACGATTATTCCTTGGCTTAGTATGTGTAATGGACCTATAGTAGATGTTCATTTTAATCAACGATTGTTTATTAGGGTGGAAAATTTTAATTCCTAACCATTTATGATCTTTTATTATTTTCAATGGGATGGATAATGATTAATATAAGTGGGTAGATCTAATGATTAAAATGTGTGGATTGATGTTGTGGACTATGGGATAATTCTATGTTTGTGTGTGTGCAAGTGGTAAAATTTGGAATGAGTGAGAGATCAAATTTTTAAGAGGAGTTACAGTTATTTTTTCTTTATATGGGACAAACATGAATGATGAACATGGTAATTAGTTTAATAGAGTGGTCATAGGTTCAGTTTGATGTGACATGTAAAGTGATGGACTATATTCTCAATCTAGTTACAAATTAATGTGAAACATTAGAGTATTTATCTAATATAGGATAAATTCATAGAAATGGATTTTTTATTCTATATGGAATACAGAGTAGTTAGAATGGGATTGTAAACCAAGAATTTTTAAATGATATTGAGGTTCCATGTGTTTTATACATGAGGTGTCTTTTGTGTTATGAAATAGTGATCAAAATTTTTTCTATGTAGACCAATGAATATTTCTTTGGGGATTATAAGACATTAAATTACTGTTATTATGGTTTTGTATTTTTATGATAGGGATTTTTCAGGATAGTTTAGAGGGTATGTTATATATAATCCATAAGTGGATAGTTAGAATTTATGTATAGTAGGGTCACATAGAGACATAATCAATATTGAGGAGGATTTTAAATAAATTTTTTAGTAATTATAATTTTTATAATTTGTATTATTAGTTGTTATTGGCATGATATATGGACCCATGTTTGAGGTAAATAACCAGTACCCTTGGACATACCAACAATGTAATGACAATGTAGTGATTGGAGAGTAAATATCATATCTTAAAAGACAAATGGTCCTTTAAAAATTCCTCTATAGTATTATAAATATTTTTAATTTTTTTATATATTTGGCCTCCATATATTGTGGAATCAACCCTTTTTAAAATTACCAAATTATATATCTTATGATTATATAAATGGATTTCAATAGAATAATCTGTTTTATTAATGGTGAAATGTGACTGTTAGATTGATTCATCATCCATCAGGGGTCGATGATTTTGTTATGTTAATGTGACTTAGGAAATATAAGTACCATGCGATATTATTTTAATGATGTTTAATTGATTGAATATGTTGATGATGCATAAAAGACCTAGAAAATAGTTTCCTTACTGGATCTCACCTTAAATAAGGAATAGTGAAAAAAAATAGATAACTAAAGAATTATAGTCATGGGGGTTAATTATACTGAGAAACCCATCTCATAATGTGGTTTTTTAAATTTATTCATTTTTCACATGATACTAAAAAAATTATATGTGAAAGAAATACCTAAGAGAATAAAATTACATTCCAAAAATCAAAAACTCAATACTAAAAATTATTGTGAGAAACCAATCAATAACAAAGACCCCTAGAGTGATTGAGATATGAAAATAATGCACTTAAAAACACAAATTTAATACATCACAATAGTTAATGTAGAATGAATTTGAAATAATGAATGAATAACTAGATAATTTACATATTTTCATTCAATTTATGTTTTCAAAACGCTTGTTTCAACATCTATAAATGGATTTTGACACATGAAATGTAATAAAATGTGGCAAAAAAATTAATCTAAAAATGTGTTTTTACCATGAATAAAAATTAAATATAGGGTTAATATAAGACCTGAATGATTTGGAAGTAATTATTTTAATATTGAATAATAATGAAAAAAATAACAAAAAATTAGAGAACATCATGTTTGGGAAAGATACTAGAACACCAAACACTATTAGGAATACGAGGAAAATGTGAAAGAAGGAGGGGAGCCTGTGTGGGACGGGTACTTAAAAAAATCATATACCATTTTTTTTGAAAAAAATGGTATTTAAACCTCTATATCATTTTTTAAATCATTCTTATAAAGATATTTAACCCAACATTTTTTAAAGCTGTTGGGACATTCTAGACATATTCTTCCTACCCCAATGGTTAGGATGAAAAGTTAAGAAAGTACAAAAAATATAATATATTTTTTAAAACCATTATTATAGGATTGTAGGGATATCCCACCATTCATGTAATGTTTACATATTATATATTTAATATTTTTTTCATTCATATAATATTTTTTATTGTAATGTGATATGAATAAATACATTATTATTATTAGTCTTCTATTTAAAAAAAATTTATTGGTTTTTACACACTTATTTTAAAATAATTTATTAAAAATTATATAATTAGAATAATTAAAAATAGGATCTATATTTAGAATTATGATGATACAATTTCTTAAAATGTTCCCTTCAATTTTTGTTCCTTATGAATGGAAATATTGATAATTTTGTTGTCACATTGGAATCTGTAAAATGTTAAAATATGGTTAAAAATTTAGGATAAGGATTTAAAATTTCTCTTATAATTGAATTTATCCTATAAGATAAGTGGAGTTCATCCAATTACATCTACATATCAATAATTTTTCCATTTTGTTCCCTTTTACATTGATTATGACCCTTATATTATTTTAACAAAAGGATAAATACAAAATAGACGTCTCTTGACTTTAATAACTCAATCTTTTCATTATATGGTTAAAAAAAGATGTGTTTGATTCAGATTTTTTTATCTAAAATAATAACTAATTTATTTTTCATCTTAATTTATTTCAATTTTTAGTGGTTGAATGAATCACCTCAATAATTACATAATGACAATACAATGTTTATTCAATTAATGGGAAAAATAGATAATTAAAAAATGGTAAAAATTATAAAATTTGGAGTAATTTTTGAATTTGTTACATCATGTTAATATAGTTTGGTATTATAAAATCACAATTTATATTGATATTGGTTGTGTCTCGATTGGGGTTATTTTGGTTTGATTATTTGAGGGGATTGAACATTCTGGGTTAGTGTGCAGTTAACACATGGTTTTTCTAAGCCCTGCACCTTTTAGGAACAAATCGTACAATCCATGGTTGTGGTAATTTTCATTGTTGGAAAACAGTTTACAAAACATGCACACTCATAGGATAAACATTGTGTCCCACTTATAATAGGTTCATGAATTTCTCATGATTTTTCCAAACCATGGGCATGAACCGAAGAAACTATGCAGAAACATTTCTATTTATAAATTCCCAAACCTATTTTTTGGTCCTAGAGAGATCAATACAATCCCAAACTAATTTCCCTCATCCATGGAGCCTTTAATAAGTGTTTTTGGTCCATCTGCCCCTTCCCAGAAGATATATAAAGCTTGAGGACCCCCCCATCGATTTTCTTATGATATGTTTCATCTTCCCGTTGTAGTTCTACATTGATCTATCATCTCCAACCTAGGGTTCCATGGATCCTCATATTGATTTATGGAGATAATACCCACTGATTTGTATGTAATCCTATGTTTTATTCAAATATCCTTTTTCCGTCATTCTCTATTAGAGTTCTCTTTTTACGGATTTTTGATTCGAGATCCATTGATAAAAATGTTTGTGATTCTGTCATGATGCACAATTTATGATAACATTAAACATATTTGTTTAATTTTATTTATTTGAAATAATAAAATTTTATAGTCTTGATTTAATTTATTTTAATTTGTTTGTTATGAAAACCACATTTCATTTAAATTAAATTTTTAAGAAAAATGTGTTTTTCGCAAGAATTTGGAAAACCCCAAATTCCACTGAATTTGGGTGTGTTTATTGATATTGTTGAGATTTAAATTGTTTATATTTAAATTGGGAAACTTATTCAACTACGATGTTGAAATTAATTGTCGAATATAGATTTAATATTAAATTGTGAAAACCCCAATTCTATTTAATTTGGTGTTTTTATGAAATTCATGGAATTTTTTTGATAATAAAATTGTCGAATTTAATTATGAAATTGAGCTTTGAAGTTGAAATTTAATTTTATCTCAATTCTATATTTGGGAAAATGTATTAAAATGATTTTGAAATAAATTTTAGGGTATTATATTGGTGAAATTTCTAGTTTTTTATTAAAAAATGATTATTATTTAAAAAAGGAATGTTAAAATATTTGATATTGAGAATGGGATTAATTTTATATTAATAATTATTGAAATAAATTTCCAATAATCGTTTTTTACTTGGGGTCATGCATCCCTAAGTATTTGGTGAGTTATGTGTATCAAACTCTATGGTTTACAACATTCTGAAACCCAATTTTATTACATCAAAACCCATAGGCGATGGTGAAGAGTCCTATTTGGTATTTCCTTAAATAGACTTATGTACATACAGCAGTTCAAATTATGTGTGGGGTCTCAATAGCCTAAAACTATCATACCTTGTTAGGAATATTACCATGATTCTCACTATCTTTTATTTCAAATAAATATATTCTATTTATTTAAATGTATTTACATGACATATGATTTATATAAATTGTTTTATATAAATTTTTTGATTTTATTCTCGTTTTGAAAACATCAATTTGTGTAATGTAGCCAATTTTTAATTGAAATTCCATTTTTTAAAATGTATTTACATCATTTACAATGTTGATCATGATTTATTGAAATATTCTCATGAAATTACAATCTTATTTGTCATTAAAAATGAAAGCACTTATTTTGTTAAATTGATATTGGGATCTTTTATGGAATCCTTGGTGAGACCCTGCTAGGGGTTTTACCTCAAACCCTACCAGTGCCTTCAAGTTCTTGTAGATTAGCTCCTTCTAGGTTTATGTAGCGCAAAAGTGTCTCTGGGAGGCGGTTCTAATGATTATCTGATGGAATTTTTGATTTTCATCCTTTTGTACTTGGTAATTGTTTCTTATTTGTTTTAAATTATTTTGTTACATGGTATTTCTATGCATGTTTGACTTCATGAGTATATCTCCCTGTGGAGCTTCTATTGTATTCATACTATATTTTTTCATTTCTTATATAATTTTGGTAGAAATACCATTCCCACTTTCATTTGGTATGATGGAATGAACTAGTCACTCAACCATGGGGATCAGGAAAACCTTTCAGGCTATATTTGTGATAGCTTAGTTAACAGGATACTAGGTTACCAGGGCTAGTTCATGATGACGTAGTACCAGAGCTCTATGTTCAGACTTTTTCATGAAGTCAGTATCCATTTGTGTAATCTTGTAGGGAATTATGAGGTTGATAATATTGATTACCTATACGACTCTCACCGTAATGTACCTTATGTTTCAATGTGTTGTTAGGGAAATAATTATTATGTATTAGTTCTAGTTTTTTTTATATTTTGATTTGGATTGAGTGAAATCAAAAAAAAATCTACATGATGGGATTAATTTTCCTTATTAATCTATTTGATTGTTCTTATGATGTATTATTTATTCACTAATGTTTTGTAGAATTATGCCTTTGAGAAGACATTCTAATCAAATCTATAATGATGTTGATAATAAAACACAACAAGAAAATACTTTTATGGGCCAATGATTGGTTGAGGTGTTTGTGCACACTATTTAACCTATGAGACAATCTCCACATACAACTCTCATTTAGGCTCTAACTGTGTAAACTTAGAGGGATGTTCTAAATATTTGATCTTAAGAGTTCATTTTCTATAATCTGACGCCGTTCAATGGATCAAATGATCATCAAGTGGTTGGGGAATGGTTTGGATCGATGTATCAATTGTTTAGGTTCTTAGAATCCCTCGATTAATTCAAGGTTAAATGTTCCACCTCCATTCTATAAAGACCAAGAAAGAGACAGTGGAACACTATGATGTTGTAGAAAATTCATGAGGTCTTATATTTAAGTACTACAAGGTTCATTTCACCAAATTTTCTATCAAGATATGATGTTGTTGACCAAGACTGTGTTGTTTTTCAAACATGAGAATGTTGATATGACAGTGACAAAGTATAAAAATACTTTTTATGATCTCGTTCATTTCCCAATTAATATTCTATAAAATCATTATATGAAGTCCTAAATGATTTATTTGGGACATATTAATGATATTCATTATCATTATTTTATGCTGAAGCATCCTTCTTATAATCAAATTATAGATAGAGTGCTAATGGTTGAAATGGACCTCGCTAGAGATTCAAGGATATTAAGAGTTTCTTTATATCCTAATGGTAGTTTTAGTTCCTTCATGGGAAAAAGTGAATGTGATGATTCTCACAACATTTTTTGAATGTAGGGTCATTCAATACTTAATAAAGTATCTGGAAGATGACCTTTTATTTTCTACCAGTGTGGAAATCTAAGACAATTTAAGATGGTTTAGTTTGAGGCACAAGCGAACTGTGGCTGCTGTGGTCATTCATATAAGTTACATAGATTTCTTCATGTTTTTTACACTCTTTATAAGCAAATAGGATCATCATATCTTCATAAAACTATTTTGAAATCATATTATTTACGTAAAAAGTGGTTTAGGCCACATTCATTCAAAACAAATCTACATACACTACAGTAAGTGTCATAGGAGGAAGAGGATATGTGCCTACTGACTGTGAGATCCACCATCACTATATAATCATCATTGGTGACAGCTCCATTTGATATTGGTTAATCTCATTCATTTATTTCAACTCATATTTTTAATATTATTAATCATTCTATGAATATTTTATCATACTTAATTAATATTACAATAACACTTATTAAAAATTGAGACAAAGGTCTTCATAGTCCCACTTATGAATTATGTCTATCATATGTCCAGATTTCATGGGGTTTTATGGTACTATATATGAAACCACTTGATGTCATTTCCCTGATGGATTAGCTCATTTCCCATAAAACGTGGATTGATTTTTATCTTCAACAGGCCTTCCTCACAACACCCATTGGTCTGTGTCATTCCTTTAATGGAGAATGTGACCGAAGTTTGTTGAAGATAGACCTTATTAACATTAGTTGTAGAAAGTGATATCTATGCATTCCTTTTATTAGGAGTGTGAATCATCAAGGTGGGATCTCCCTCTACTCATCATCTAGTTTCCCAATGTTTTCCCTTTATACTTTTCTAGTTTTCATCCATTAAGGGAGGTGGAGTTTCCCATCTATTTATTTCATAGAACACAAACAGTTTCTATTCCCTTTACAGCATGGAACCAATCAAACTAATTGATTTTTTAGTCCTTGGTGGATGATATTCTTGAGGAAGGATTTATACACTATAGTGTGTCACCATGGGAGGTGTTAGTTATCTTTTCTCATAGCTAATGGGTCACTTTGCCTATGTGTTGAGTATCAAAAGCTCATTTGATTGACAATAATAAAAATGTATATGTTTCCATATAATGATGAACCATTTTATCATTTTATAGTGGTGATGTGTTTATTGATTATTGATCTTTGATCTGATTTACATCACATGAGGATAAAATAATGCGACATCTAGAAAACAGCTTTCGAGAGTAAGTATGTATATTATGATTACATCTTTATTAATTTTCGATTAACCCAATATATTTCAATATTGATGGTGTTAATGAACATGGTTTTACATTTGTATCTAGATACATTCATGGTTTCCTTTTTGGGTGATATCAATTTTTAATCTATGTCCGAGGACGATCATGTGCATCATTTGAGAATAGTTGTGAGTCTACTGAGATACCACTAACATTATTACAAACAATAATAATTTGATTTCTGGATTTGGGAAGTAATTTTATTAGAACATGTTTTGTCAAAACATGGTATTTTATTGGGTCCTACAGAGGAAAAAAGTTTAATGACATGTGAATAACCATGAAATGTTTTCATGATTCAGAGAATCTTGGGTATAATTTGGTATTATCACTATATGGTTAAAGAAATATCAAAATTGGATTCTCAAATGACAGCCATAAACCTAAAGGGAGTAATTTCTTTAGAGAATGAAAATTATCATATTTGTTTTTCTGAGATGAAACATCTTCTGACTACTGTTCTTTTTTTGACACTTCAAGAGGTAGAGAAGGACGACGTGGTCATTCATAATGAATCAGGTTTAGGCATAGGGTGGGTTATTATAAAGGGTGATCATGTCATTGCTTATGTATATAATCATGTTAGGACACAAGAGAAGAATTATATGTCCCATGACCATTAAATTACAGCTATGATGAACATAGTTAAGAGTTGATGGCATTACGTTTATGGAGAAAGGTTTATCACGTATTCAAAACAAAAATACTTGAGGTATATCATATATCCATACAATTTGATTCACCTCTAGAGGTGTTGTATGGAATAAGTAAAATATTTTGATTTCAACATCACCTATACCTCCAGGATAAGGAATTTAAACATCGATTAATTATGTAGGAAGAATCAGATCCATGCCATGAACGAATATTTGGAACTACTTAATTTTATGGCTCTCTTTGAAAAGATTCATATTGGTGTATAGAAATCAATTGATGAGGTTTCATTATCTAGTTTCTAGTTAAAATAATCTATTATCAAAAATATTATTCATGAACATAAACTTGATGATGAGTTCTATAGCATTAGAGACCATCTTTATAGTGCCGAGACATTTCTATAGTGTCTATTCTCCAACAAGGGCATTCTATGATTTCATAAATGTTTATTTGTACCACTAGAGGAATGGAAATATGTTATGGGGTACATATATAACTCTTAATGGTATGTACTCCCAGGGACCATAAAGATGTTCTATTAGATGCGGTTGAAAGACTGGTGGCTAGATATGAGATGAGGCACTGCTGATAATGTCTCTCATTATTATACATACCAAAAAATTAAGGATGGGCATCATCTATCTTCTTATTTACTTAAACCACTTCTAGTACCTACTTATAAGTGGAATTAAATATAAATTTAATTTATGGTGTGGTTGTGGAATACCCAATGAAAGAAGAATGTGATTTAGGTTTTGATCGATAAGCTAAAGAAATCATCCATCTTTATACCCATTCATTAAATAGCAAAAGTTGAGGAGTTGGGGGATCTCTATGTGAAATAGATTGTCCATTTCCATAGATTTCCTTATTCTATAGTCTCTTATAGTGATAATTTGTTCACCTATAATTATTTTAGACGCTTTTAGGAGGCACTAAGATCTCACATCCATTTCAGTATGACATATTATCTCCAATCGTTTAGACAGAAAGAAAAATCTATACAGATTCTTAGAGATATGCTTCATAAATGTGTCTTTAACATTGTTGGGGCTGGGGATGACCACATGGTACTGGTTAAGAATTTTTATAATAACAGTTACTAGTACATGATCATAATGGATCCTTTTGATGACTTGAATTGTTGGACTTGTAATTCTATGTTGTGTTTGTTGGAGATTGGTCAATGTTCCTTTATTGGGCTGAGTTTGGTCCAAGATATTACACCAATGATTCATTTTATTCATCAGATAATGGTGAAGACATAGAGTTATATAACTCTTATAATGATTGTTCATATAGAACAATAGAATTATCAATTGGTGACAATGTGTTCTTGAAGATTTCACCTTGTTCAGGTAATCGATAGCCTAGGAGGCTATTAAAGCTTGATCCTTTCCTTAAGGGACCTTTTGAGGTTATTGAGTAGGTGGGGAATATTTTATGTTGTTTAGAACATCCACCATAGTGGATGTCACTACGTAACATGTCTTGTGTACCTCATCTCCAAATAAATATGTTTGGTCTATCTCATGTTTTGAGCTGGCTATTTTTAAAATTTTATCCTAATTTATCCATTAATATATGTCCAGTTCGGATAATTGATTCTAAAACAAAATTATATTAAGATTGTATGATACCATTGTTTCATGTGATATGGTAGCACTATTATGATAATCATGATATGTGGGAGGGGAAGGATCTGATTATAGATTACAGCCTCTTATTATTGGAATGGAATCTTCTTCATAGGCAATCTAGGAACAAAAGTATTCTATGTTGGGGAGGATATGACATCCGATTATTATAATCATGTATTTTTAAAAACTATATATTCAATCATTTGTTGGGTATCATTTAAGGTTATTTAAAGTTTATGTTTAAGGAGTTGTGTAAATTTTGGGCTATTACATGGTTAGGGCATGATTTTCCCAAACTATGTTTCCTTTCAAAGAAAACCATGTAACCTATGGTAGTGAGATTTTTCCTTGTTGGAAAATGGTTTAAGAAGTTTGTTCTGTCCTAAGATAAATCATGTGGACATTTTAAAATAGCCACACAACTCCGTCACAATTTTTCAAAACCATGCACCAACACCCAAGAAATAATCTAGACATGTTTTTAATTCATCCCATTTCTAATTAACAAATCCCAAACTCGCCGATTAGGTCCATGAAAGACCGGTATAACCCCAAAATAATTAATCCCATCATTGGAGCTCTCTAGATGGTTCCACCTCTCAAATTATTTATAAAAAAATATAAATCCTTGATGAACAACCTTTGATCTTATTTCAGTTAGTTTCCTCTTCTTGCTGACATTCTCTCACAATATCTCTTCTCCTCCTTAGGGTTCCATGGATCCCCATGTTTATTTTGGGATATAATACCAATTATTTTTGATATAATACTGTATTTTATTTATATATATGTTCTTCCCTCATTCTCTAAAAGATTTATCCATTTATGGATTTTTGATTTGAGATTCGCTGATCCTGAGGAAGGTGGTTCAGTCATGATTACCAATTTCTGTTAACCCTAAATTTACAAGTTTTATTTTAATTATTTTAATAATATTCAATTTAATGGTTCTTATTAAATGTAATTATATAGTTTTTTAAAACCAAATTCCATTAAATTTTCATATTTAAGAAAAAAATCGTTTTTGGAATGAAATTGGAAAACCCCAGATTCCATTGAATTTTGGTTTGTTTATGGGAATTAGTGAGATTTAAATTGGTTGATTATAAGTGGTGAAATTGTTTAAATTAAATTGATTAATATAATTTTTAAAAAATGATTTGATGTTGAATTGTTGAAAACCCTATTTCCATTTAATTTTGAGTTTGTAATGAAATTGATGGAATTTGATTGAAAATTAAATTGTTTAATTTAATTAGGAAATGTGATTGAGAAATTGATAGGTTAATTGATTTAAAATCCTAATTTTTTTTAATGTATTACAGATGGTTTCTATAGAAACCTTATGGTCTTATCTTGGTGAAAAGTCATGTATTTTATTAAAATAATATTTTTTATTTGTAAAAAAAATTGGAATATTTGAAATAGAGAATGGGATGATATTTATTTTAAGCATTCTTGAACTAATGTTCCCATCATTGTTTTTTCTTCTAGAACATGAAATCAATAGGTAATTAGTGAGTTATTTGGATGAAAATTTAATATTTATAATGTTATATAACATAATATCACCACATCAAATCCCATAGGTGATGTTTATGAGTCTTCATTATCCCTAGTTCAATTGGACTTATATAAATACCAATGATCACCATGAGTTTGGGGTCCCTATAGCCTAGAACTACCATACCTTATTAAGAGTATGGTAATATTTCTCACTTATTTTTTTTTCAAATAACAATATTCTTATGATGTAAATATTTTTACATTCCATATGATTTATATAAATGGTTTTCTATGAATGTATTGATTTTATCAATTTTATAAAAGGTACATTTGTGTGGAGAGACCTTTTTTTAAAGAAAATTATTCCTTTTGAAATTTATCAGCATCATTTGAAATGTTAATAATGTTTTGTTATATTATTCTCTTTAAATTACAAACCTATTTGATTTAAAAATTGATAGTTCTTATTTTGTTAAATTTTTATTGACATCAATTATATAATCCTTGGATTGACCCTATAGAATTTCTTAGTTTACACCCTACATGTTTCTTCAATTTTTTGTAGATTTACTCCTTCTAGGTTAGAGGATGGGTAAATCATATCTTTTAGGTGGTTAATTTTTTTGACACGTGGAATTGGTGAGTTGTGTCCTCTATGTCATGGGAAGTGTTTTTGGTTTTATATTACATTATTGTGTTACATGGTCTTCTTTATGCATGAATGACTATTGATACATATCTTCCGATGGATATTCTTTTGTATTCATACTTTATTTCTTCTTTTCATCATTAATTTTTGTGTAAAAATCATTCCTGCTTTTATTTTAAATGATGATATGTTCTAGTCATTGACCCATGGGGATCAGGAATTTTCTTCGGGCTATTTCAGTGTCAACTTGATTATTTGGTTACCAGGGTACTTGGGTTGGTTCATGAATACATTCTATGAATTTTATCTATGAATATATCTTATTAACAATTATTTAAAGGATTAGATTGAAATAATTTTTTTTTTGATGTCATTAATTTCAAATTCAATCAACAATATAAAAAAGTTACCATAATAATTTCTTTTGATACTAATATCTTTATGATAATATTTTAAAATAATAAAAAAACATGAAAGAGGAAAATGGGGATAAGATATTTTTGAAAAATTCCCCTTTATCCATTAATTATCAAATTTTTACATTTAAATTATAATTATAACCCTTTATTATTGAAAACTTCATCACCATGGTAAATGTTAAAAATGGGTAATCAAGGTGTTAATTAAAAAGATAAGGTTTATAATAAAACAAAAACCTTTTGAAATTTAATTAGACAACGATTTTTGGATTTCATACTCATTTTTATTGAATCCATTTTCCTTTTTAATCGTGTTCCTTGAGATTGAATTTATTAAATTTTAATCTCCTAAAGAAATTCAATGTTTTTAGTTTGAATAAATTATAAATAGACACACTTTTTAAATATTCATTAAAAAAAATGAACAACCTATCATTATTAAGACCTACCAATTTCTCTTATAATCATCATTTATTTAATTCAAATGATATAGTATAAAAAAATTCCAACCCTAGGTTCCTTAATAAAGCATCCAACGAGTCCTCCCTAAGAAGAGGTAATAATATCACCTGACATATTTTAATTTATTTAATCTTATATCATATATAAATTTATTTTACTCATCATAAAATAACATAATAAGTATCATAAATATACATAACTGTTATTATGTTTGTATACCTACCATTATACATCATTATTTTATGAATATGGAAGTAAAATTATCCCTCATGCCTACGTGTGGAATACCAACTCCATGATGTGATACAATTAATTATTCATATCCATAATGAATGCATTAGAATTATTATGGAATAATTTTTATAATTTTATTAATGAAAAAATTATGTTTCTATAATTATAATATAATATGTTCCTTCCTACCTTCTAATCCATTGAAAAACGACAACGTCGCTCATGTGTATGTGTGGACTACCACCTAAATGAAGTGATGTGATACATGTTTTTTCTTTTGATTTACATGGATTGGAAAAGTTCATTTTCTAAAACAATCAACTGGAGGCGTTCTAGCTCTTCGGGGTGGGTGACACATATGAGAAAGTATTTTTAAGGGTTTTTTGATGTTGTATTTGAGGCACTATCTATGAGTACAATGATTTTGACGCTTTTCACTTTTTGGTTGTGGATATCCCATTTAAACATTAGGGGGGTATCAGTTTCTTCTTTATGTCTCAACCTTAGTTGTGGCTTTCTAGGGATGGAAGGCTTTATGGTTGGGAGAATTGTCACACTCGTCTTTTTTATATTATTTATTTTAATGTTTTATTGGGAATTAAGTGGCTCGGGTCAAAGCCCGAATTACATTTTTTTGAGTTCTTATTAAAAAACGGATGTTTTTCCCTTGGTTGCATCTAGCACACCATGGTCGAAGCCACACGGCCTCACCTTGGTCACCGCGTGACCTCACTTAGCTCTCCGCACAGCCTGCCCGATGTTTGAGGCAGATGAGAACTATGCGACGAATAATAAAATGAGAATACAATAAAAATTGAGACTATGCTCGACCTCGGGCGAGGCACGATTTTGAAACCGCGCAGCCTGGCCTGGTACACTGGGTGACCTGACGCTACTCAGTTAATTAAATGAAATAGATTAACAATGAAGAGATAAAATTAAATGAGTCGTAATATGAAAATAGAACAAAATAATAAGAGTTAGATAAAAACTTAATTTATTAGTTTGATAATAATAATATTATTATTATTATGGTTATTACAATGATTATTATTATAATTAATGATTTGTTTTATATTTAAGTTTTTCTTTAAATAATATTTAAAGGGATTGTTTGAAATATTAATGAATTATTATCACTATTATTAACATTATTATCTTTCCAAATATTATAATTATTATTAGTATTATTAATTAAGTTATTAACATTATTATTATTATTATTAGTATATTAATTATTATTGTTATCAGTTTTATTTATAGTTTTATTTATTTTTAGTTTTATTTTAGTTAAAATTATAGCATTAAACTTTTTTTCTACCCTTGTTAGGGTTTGGCAGCGCGCCCCCATTCTTTTCTTCTATCCCGCTCAGTCCGTCTCCCCATGTTCTCCTTCTTCTCTTCATCACATTTCCACCTCCACCTTTGAACATCATCGCTCTACACCCTCCTCTCCTTGCAGCCTCCTCCTTCTAGCAGCCCTGAACGTCGGTCCATCTCCCTCTCCGGCGATGGGCCGAACCGCCGCCCCCTACTCCGTCCGGCGTCGCACCACCTGCCCGACTCCACCCGGCCAGCACCACCCTCCGGCGAACCCGAACCACCACCCCTTGCTCCGTCCGACGTCACACGGCCTACCCGACTCCCCCTTGACATTGTCCGGATGCGCCTCACCCCATCCCTCTCCCTCAGTCGTCGTCCCCCTCGCATGGTCAGGCGAACCCGATGCCCCCCTGTCGTTCTTCCCTCCATGGCTGAAACCTCTATTGGGTAATCCCCCTTCCTCATTCTTTTTCTTTTGCTTTTATTTGAGGTTATATATTTTTTCACCAGGTTTATGGTCCAATTTAGGGGTTGTTTTTTATTTATTTTGGTTCGAATTCATGTTTTAGGGTTTAATTTGAGTTTGTTTGTGGTGCATATTAGGTGCGTATGAAGGTCCGCATAAGATATCGGAAAATTCAACACTGAGGTAGGTGTCTCGATGCCTCACCAACACTTGACTAATTTTATATTTATGTTTAGATGTACTAATGTACTCTTTGATTTGATTATGTGGTGTGTTTGGTCTGAAAAGGGGGATTTTGAACATGTCTTTGGGTGATGATGGTTTTCTCACTATCTTTGCTGAAGCTTCTTGGTCCTATGTAGGTGGTTTTGATCATAATTATTTCTTGATGAATTTATTTGCGTGTTTAATGAATTCAATATATTATTTAGTTAGTTTGTAGGGTGTGAAGTGGTCTTACGTTATTCTCTGGAAGTCTCACATGCATTGATTTGTTATTAATTTGTTCTTGTGATATTAGTGTGTTTTTTTTGGAAACCCATGTCTAGATGGTTTAGTGTTTAGAAATTGTTAAATTTTTCATTAAATGACATTTGTGGTAAAAATATTGTTTCAATTATATTACGTCGTGTGTTTGGATCAAAATTGGTTTTCTAAATAAAAACCAAATTTACCGTTAGTGAAAATGTTATTGCATCGTTTGTTATCACTTATGGTAAACTACTCAAACGGTTTCTGCTTAATTGGTGTAAGTGGTGTGGATTGAACTCTTGATGTGGCGTTGTGTGTGTTTGCTTACGAAATAATGTTTGGTTGGTTTTTTGTGTAAATTCATGATATCCTCTTCAAATTTTTTTAATTAAAAAAATAAATGTTTTATTAAATAGTTATTAAGGATGCATGTTGTTTTAATTGGTTATGTTAGAAATGAAGATTGAGTTTTGGAACATTTTAGTGTGCATATTATTTGCAATGTCTTTTTGTGTGTGAATGGTGGTTTATAGTGTGTGTGATTTCATTCATGGATTGAGTGTATGATTATGACATGTGGCATGAACATTGAATTACATGAGCACAAACAGGAAGTCTGGTTAATATGTGGGTGGACTAGACTAGCGTGCTAGTGATACGGGAGTGGCCTTAGTCCAGATTCACTTAGCGGGATTGATGCTTACAACACTAACTAAACATTCGATGATTACTGGAGACCACTATTGTAGGAGGTGTTTCCCTACCAGTGGCTCATGCATGGGGATCTATTATATGGTTTCCCGAGACGTGAGGTTCTAGGGTCCCATTTATCGGTAGTATATTTAAGGTCTCTCCCATGTATTGTTCTCTTCCTTTACTTCCTACTCACCGTCGGCACACGGTGTAACGTTGGGGTTACCATGAAAAGTGTGTGTTCTTGTGTATGTGTCTTTTGCATCTGTTTGTGTGCGTGCATGTGTGGGTGTGCGTGCGTGTGTGTATGTAAATTTAAGTTGTTTTCCTTTTAGAAAAGTTTCCCCTAAAAATTTGTTTACATTAAAATCCTTTAATCACTTATTTATTTTTATTATGTTAATTGCAAATGTATTTGTCTTTTAATAATTATGCGTGGAACCTTTTCTTAGTGGAATCCTATTGGGAATTTATCTCACACCCTACATACACCCTTGGGTTTATATAGATTCTGTTTCTTCTACATTCCAGGTTGTGACATCGTGCTCAGTGATGGTGGTTCAGGTGGCAGTTGGTCTTTTCAGGCAGAGTGGTGATAATGTCGCATGTCTTTTTCCCGGAGGTTTGAGTATGGGTTTTAGCATCAGTTTTCATCTTTTCCTTTTAGTTATTGGTATGAATTGTAGACATTAAATCTGTTCATAGATTAAATGCATGTTTGGTTGTCTATTTCTAATTTCAGTTTATTTATCTGGTTAGTTGTTCTTCTATCTTTTTTTTTCAGGTAAAATCATTCCCATGTGTTATTTTTGATACCCAGGCACTTCTTCCAGCCCGTGGGGATCGGGAACGCCCTTTGGGCCTTGTCACAAATCGGGTCGAGCACAGGGTCAGATGGTTACCCGGCCTGGTTCGTGACACAAGGTCTGAGCACATATGATTGAAGTTGGACAAGAGCTAATGGTTTATTTAACAGTTTCATCATTATTTTAGATTCTTTATGTTGAAGTCTCTAGTTTGTGATATAATTTAAATTTCATTATAAAAAGAAATATATTTTCTTCTCATATATTTATTTATTTAAATTATAAATTTTCCATTTAATTTATACTCATTAATTACTCAAGATAATGAAATCACGTTTTATGTAATATTAAAAATAATTCAACTCGGTCGAGAATATTTTTCTTCTGGGACTTTATTTTACATTAAATATTTTATAGAAAAAATTCACTATTTAAAAACTTATTCAACTCATTTTTACCGTTATTTTACTTTTAAAAAAAAATTTGTAATCATTTTTTGTTTTAGAATGAGGTACTTTTTGATTTTTTAATGAACATATGAATGTAATAATTGTTCACACATAAAAACCAATGTCAAAATTTCTGACCATCATGACCACCCAACTATTTGAATTTTTCTTTATATGATTCCATGTTTATTTTCAAATATTGTGTTTGCATTAATATTTCATAATTTTATAGATTTTATGTTAGAAATTTAATTGTGAAGAGGGTATTTTTCTAATAAATATTATAGTGATATTATTAATTTATTTTGATATCTGAGAAAATCTTCTATTGAATCATAAGATTTAATTAGGATATAATAAAATTTATTATTCACCATATTTTAATTAATTGTTTTTTATCTATATTTATGGGAAATTTATTGAAATTTTATATAGTTGTTCTTGAAATACATAAAGTTATTGATTATGAAGGCATAATGATTAAGTTGAATATTTTTGTGTGTGATGAATGCATTATAATTGTAATCTGTTATGCATTATCAACATTAGATATCCCCTTGATTCATAAATAGGTATAATGAGACAAAATATATTGGGTATTTGTATGAGGTCTTTCATATTTATATATATATCTTTGAATTATACCCTGAAAATATGTTTAAATGTCTTGGAATAATAACTTGATGGCTTGTTTCATATGTTTAGAAATATTAATACCATCATTATGAATTCTAGTATTAATGTATCTATGATTACATGAATATTTTGGATATCAATGGACAATGTTAAAGAATATGTGACAATTTATTTACAATTATTTGATCATCAATTATTCTTTCCATATTATTGATGCATTATTTTTCATTAATTTTATAAATTCCTTTAATAATAATATTTGATCACCTATTTCGGATTATACACTTCCATATGATTTTATGATTTGTTTTATAATTTATATGATGGGATTTTATAAGGGAATAATTGATTTCTCAATTAAAATAAATTTTTTTATTATATGTTTTAAAATGATAAGTGGGATTCAAGTATGTATCTAGTTTTCTAAGACTACCAAACTATTTAGTCCTTTTGTATATGATCACTTGTATCAAGTTCCATGAAAATAATGTAACCACTGAATTTGTGTCTCTAGTATCAGGGTATTTATAGTTATCATTAGAGATAGTTTTGTAAAAACATTGGGATCTAGATTTTTTGAAACTTATATTTAGGGAAATAACCCTATGACTGAAATTATGGATAATTTTAATAATTAGTTAATATAATAATGTTTTTATATTATACATTTTGTTAGGTTACTATTAATAAATACTTATATATATAATACTTGTCGATGTAAATTTGGAATGGATTCATCAAGGAGTAATTTCCCTAAAAAGAATTTTTTCAGTTTATATTGGACATCATTCTAGTGCATGGGGAGTGTTACCATATTATGCACTCGGTTTGACATTATCGATGAAAATTCTATATTTAATTTACAGTTTGATTAAAAATAATTAAATATAATTTATAAAATATTAATATTATTAGATATTATTCTAAAATTACTCATTTTAATGACACTGATTTTAGTTATTCATAAATATTCAATTTTTGTTATGAGTTTTAATAGCTTACAAATTATACATTATGTATCATAATGTCATTATAAAATCTTATGTATTCCATTTTTTTATTAATGGTTCCATGTGGATGGAATGAAAAAAATATGCACGAATAATCCATGTTGGGATTTAACTCATAAACATGTTAACAAAAATTATATTATAATTGGGAATATTATAGAAATATTGCGATAATATACTCTTGTTATTACCATTTTACGTTTCTATATAGAACAACTTATTTCCTAATTTTATTATTCATTGATGTTGGACCAATTCATACAGTAGAATTATCAATAATTTATTTGAAGACAAAAATCCATTGATAGAAAAATAGTTGATTAGGTCCCATGAAATGATATATCATACATTTATATGTAATAAAATGGGGAAGTTATTTTGTAAATGTTTTTTTAAATGATGAAATTTATAATTAGTGATCATTGATTCAATATAAATATGATGAGGATGATCTATAGAGATTATAGTGGAAATAAAAATTATGATATATTCTCCAAACTATACATTCAATGTGAGAAACAAATTTATATAAAAAATTCATCAACTAAAAATAGAGTTAAGAGGAAATTCAAAACACAATTAATTATATAAAAGTTATAAGAAATATAGAAATTAAAATTTTCCATTCCTTTGAGGTTCATGGTGGAATTATATGAAGGTCACTTGTGTCTTAGACATTTTATACAAATCATGTTGTGTAATAATGTTTCATCGAGATAAATAAATAATTATCCAAGTCATAAAATTTGAAAGGAAATTAACATAATAATAGGATGACTATGACCCATGGGGATATATGAAGTAAATAAAAAATAATGGTTGAATGAAAATTTCCACATGTAATAATTATGGAATGAAACACCTTGGTATATGCAAGAAGGGTATCTGAGTATTCCTTAAGATTAGAGAGAAATGACATAAACATTATGAATAAATGAGTTTCAAATCATCCTCTAATGGTTTGTGATTTGAATATAATGATATGGGTACCTATAGAAACTAATTCCCCAAGTGTATGAGAATATACCTTAAATGAAACTGGGGGATCAAGATAAAGCTTATGGAATTACTATAGTTAGTGTTAACATCTATTAAGTTGTGATAATATGTACTTTTATATTAAACTCACAAATTATTTGATTATAGATCTATACAAACATTTATTGTTCTCATGAATATAGAATCATCCTCATAAACTTTTATGAAATAATAATCAATTGGGACAATGATTATGAATCGTGTTGTTATACTGTTTTTGTATGATGTATAATTAATCCCTAGTCACAATTATGGTAGTTTTTACAATTGTCTTTTTGGACAAGATCCTTATTTTTGGGGGTTCATTTAGTTTTTCAGATTCAGTAATTAGTAGATTATGGAAAACATAATATATTAAAAAAATTGAAACAAAAAATTTATTCTTTTACCTTCATTTATAATGAATTGATAGTATTTTAACCCCTCACTAATTTTTTTTTCTTCCATCAACAACATCATTACCATGTTTTATATCACACTTTATTATTCCTTTTACGGTGTTTTTCATCTCAATAGATAAATTTTATCTTCCCACCAAATGCTCGAGTTATTTGGAAACTCAAATATGTGATATTTTTAGTAACCATTATATCTCTCACTTCCCCATTTCGATGAATGATTCAATATTCTATTGAATGTTATGGGTTCAAAAAAATGTTTTCAAATATTTAATCCTATATTAAAACAAAAAAATAAAAATGCAAAATATTTTATATGGAGGTATAAATCGACACCCTATTATTTTATAATATATTTCTACTTAAATTAATATAAATTATTATATGTTATTCATTACAAGAAACAATGAATTTATAAGAACCCAGATATATTATTGTTATTTAATGTGATAGCTAAATAATTTTTTTTTTGGAATAGAGGGTATGAATATAAATAAATGAATTTAATAAATTATGATTTATACTTGTATAATATTAATTCAATGGTTATCAGTTGAATATAAATTGTTGGAATATAAAATAAATGTTTTTCTTAATAATGATTTTTATGTTTATAAATAAAATTAATAACTATTGGTGAATTATTTTAATGAAATTTCTATAATATTAAATATATCAAATGAGTGAAAATTAACATAATATTTAGGCATGGTATACAAATAAATATTTTTTGATGATTAAGAATTTAATTATCTAAAAATTATTTTCCATCACATTTTATTCACTTTTTTTAAAAAGAATTTATACTAGTTATATAAATTGAATATTTAAAAATTAATTCAATGTTAGAATCATGAGGATAAAATTTAGTAAATAAGTCCCATTTATTTTTGTTCTCTATGAATATTAATCATAATAATATTGTGTCTCCATGGTAAGGGTAAAATGGTTAAAATAGGGAAAAAACAATAGGATAAGGATTTCTAATTTATCTAACACTTTTCATTATCATATAAGATGACCAGAGTTCATAAATATAAAACCATATCTCTAATATAAGTAAATTTAGTAATATTTTTCCATTATTATGACACTTATATTATTTTATGAAAATGGAAAATACAAAATGAATGTCTATTGACATTAATAAATCTAAATTTTAATTATAAAGAAAAAAAATGGATAATTTAATTTTTTTTGTTTATTATAAATATTAAAAACATTATTAATAATAGAAAATTATTTGAATATTTCAGTTATTTAAAAATTACATTAAAGGTTTAATGAACATTAACATGATATTTATTCAATTAATGGAATATTAAAATAAATAATTTAAAAAAGAAAAAGAATAATACAATTTTGAGGAATTATTATGCTACAAGTATTTTATATAGGATTATATATTTTTATAATTTTGTTAAATTATTATATTCTAATTTGATATTTTTTTGATTTATTTAATATTAATTAAATTATTATTGTCCAAAATAACAATAATTAAATATTATGAAACTTATATTTAATAAAATAATTTAAAATTTATAAAAATATTGAAAGAGGAAAAGTCAAATAATATATGGTCGAAAAATAAATCCCGTGGACAATTATCATAGATGTTTTACATAATATGTAAATTTATAACACATTGTTATTGAAAAGGTCATTATCATGATTAAGGGTAAAATTGTTTGAATAAGGGGTTAAATTAAACGATATGGTTTAAAATGTCACCAAACTGTAAGTTACTTTATTTTATGTTGATATTTAATCCTTATTCACATTCACATAGAATTTGTCTCTTTTGATAGAGTTTTATTGATAGGGGATTAATTTTATTATATTCTTTTTAGTATTTCCAACTCTGTCGTTTCCCTCCCATATAAATCCAATCCCATTCACTCCAATTTTTATCTCACATTGAGAAAAATATATCAAAAAAAAAATCCCTACATATTTCTGCTCTAAAAACCCATATCTATATTTTGGAGGCATTGATCATCCCAAAAGACTGACCCTAGATTCAATAAGAAATTATCTAAAGGTTGTCTCTGGAAGAATCAGTAATCTTCTGACCCGTTGACATTCTATATATTTCTTCTTAAACCTTATATAAATAATTGGTATTAATCATAAAATAATAATTAGAATATCCCAAATATATATAAATGTTATTAGAACCATGTAACCACAATTTTCACCCCATATTCTATCAGAAGGAATATGAAAGTATTACTTGTCCGTATATATGGACTTCCACAACCACCTAGTGATACAATTAATTATTCATCACCATAATTAATGGATGGGTATTATAATGGGATCAATGTTTGTCTATTATTTTTTTAGATTATTATGACTATTACCTTATACTATCATATATACTTTATGACCTTCCAATATATTGGAAAATGATATTGTCACATGTGTGTACATGTGGACTAACCCAACCATGAAGCGATGAGATTATTTTTTGGTTTATTCATTAAAATGATGGTAATGAGGAACAATTTAATGAACATATATGATATATTAATGAATTTAAAAATGATAATTAATATTTACCACTCTTTCAATCCATCTATAAAAATAGAAAATGACATTTATGTGTGTCTATAACATACATTCTCTATGAACGGTTTAATTAATTTTACTATATATAATTTTTATGTTTGAATATATATATAATGATTATATATGATATTTATATCATTAATAACATTATTTATATGATGAAATCATGATTATTGTAAAATGAATGGAACTACAAAACGAATACATATGTGAAAAATGATGTGGTTATCTCATGAAATATTTATTTTAATATATAATTACAAAAAAACTGGTGATGAAAGATTATAATTAAACAGTATTTTGTATTATATATATGAAAATGTTTATATATATGGTATATTAAAATCTCTATTTACTATATATTAGTTTTTAACATATACATTGGAAACTAGCCTGCGGTAAGTGTTTATTTTACAATGTTATCACAATTCAAGATTTTTTATGTTTAAGTATCTAATGGAAGAATAATTTTATATTTTTATCCTAAAAAAATATTTTATTAACATATATACATTTATTATAATTAAAATAATCCTTTTCATTTTCTACTCACAATGTTCTCATGATACAAAAATGATGTTTTAGGGAAATTTGATTTTGTTTTTCACTCGATAGGGATTATTTTTCATTAATGGCCATATTTTCATTAAAAAAATGTTATAATATATTTAATATTATTCAATGTTTTTTTAAATTCATTTTGAAAAATATTAATTGTTTAATAAATTCATTTAAAATGAATATTATATTAATTTTTTGAATTAAGATATTTTTGAATTTTTTTCGAAAATATGAAAGGAATATTATTTTTATAATAATATGAATTAATAGAAATAATTACATAATGGCCACTAATTATTTAAAATATATATACAAATTTTCCTCAATTCAATTCAAAAAAATTATTCATGTTTGAGAAATTCAGTGATTTTAAATAAGTGACATAGATGTTAAATGGTTATTTTCCTCTAGATGATTACAAATTATCTTTTCAATGTAGATTAATCTTTGTTAACACCATTTTTTAATGTTATTCTATAATGATGATATTATACAATGATTACATTCACCAAATTATTTTTGAAGCTTTATAATTTTTTTAACTATAGATGGTATTAAAATCCCATAAACTAGTTGTTTAATACAGACAATTACTAACTATTAGGGAATATTGGTTATGGGGTAGTGTTTATTCATTTGATTAATGTATTGGAATTATTATGTAATGTGCAGGGACTGGATATTGATATCACCTCGATGAATAGGTAGGTATCATGAGAAAATATATATAAGGTATTTAGAAGTGGTCATAACCATTAATGTAGATGTTATAGAGCTTGTCCTTGACAAATAATTATTGATTTCATGGAACTATGAGTCAACTGTATGATCATGATGTATAGAATTATATATTCCATCATTATGACATCAGCTATTGACTTCCATCTGATTATTTGGAATGTTTTTCTATCCATGGATATCTTTCATGTTCATGTGGTTATTTATATGTAATTATTTCATCATCCTTTATTCATGCCATATTATTCCTGAAATATTTTAAATATATTAAATCCATTACCTTATTGATCATCCATGATCACACACCTCTTAGGATTCCTTTAAAAAATGATTCAAGGAATTATTTTTTATTGATATGTACAGATATTATTTATAGAATAATGGTGTTATCAAATAAAATACAATTCTAATGATTTTTTCAATTGAAATGTTTGAGTCAAGTATGTATCCCGTTTACCATAACTACAAAACAATTAATTCCTTCGGTATGTGATCCCTGGTATCTAGTGTCAATATAATAATGAAATCAATGTCATCTGGTTTGTCTTGTCGGGGTATTTATATGAATTTCAACATCATGTGTTCAAACCAGAGCATTGGTGGATTGAATAGACATTATGGAGGCTTATCTCATCTGCCTACATGTGGTGGTTTAGAATAGTGTTACAAGTGTAGTAGGATTGGTTTTTTTTCATTCCCAGTTCATCTATCCACATATATAGTGTCAATTATAGGGGATGATGGGTATAATTATTGTGATATTTATGGATCCCCTGATCGTAATCCAGTGGAAAAGGGTCTGAGTAGGTTTTGGGTTCTTTGACTAGTTATATTATATCTCGACAATGTTGTAGTTTGAGTTTCATGTGTTTTTTTGGTGTTGGTGGTAGATGTGACTCCCATGGTTTGGGGAAACAACATCAGTTTGGTGGTGCTATTTGGGGGAGTCTAATAAGGTATTTCTATGTCGGTTAATTCTAGTTTCATGATATTGATAATAAACCTACAGATTATGATGTCAATCCATATGTTTTTAGATTTATAGATCTTTTAGATTCTTCCCATTATTGTTCATTATTCCATATATGTGTATTAAATTATTTCATATTTTCTCAGTCTGTTGATGGATTGGGGTTGTTAATATAAATCTTGTTCAAGGTGATTTCAATTGATATTCTGGTAAGGATGATCTCTAATTGAATTATAAATTTTTATTAATGTTTCATTATGATTGGAATATATATACTGTATTTTTGAAGTTTTTGATACGTTTTAAAAACATGTCAACTAATATCAATTATTTGTATTTTATATGCATTTCAAGGGATATAATATTGACTATAGTTAATATTTGTATATATAAATAGGATATTCAGGACATGACGTATAATATCCCTAATATTCCTCGTGATATTTTATTATTTGAGATCTAGTTTAAGATATATTTTGGATAATGAAATGTTTTTTGGTTGTTTGATTAGACTCAGGGGTGTTTTGGGGGGTCCCTGATATGATATAGAGGATAAAATGACCACCCAGTTCATGTTTCATGGTTGGCGCATGATTAGTAGTAACAATGTACCCTAACCATGCATTCCAATAGGATGGTGTGCACAATTTAAAGAAATTTAAAAGGGTGGAGGAAAATCTAGCTGCTCTAGGATAGATACATCTCATAAGATGATCACATAGATGTCATATGGTGTAGGCTCCCCTAGAAACCATGCATCCATGCCCCCTCATTGATAGAGGGTGGCACATGGTTTGGCCAACTATGTGGTCAAATCAATAAACATCTTAAAAGTTGGATTTTACATTTTTCCCTTCCTGGGAATTATTTTTTGTAACTCAATATTTTTTTTCTATTATTTCTCATACATCCCTAGTGAATAACATGTCATCTAAGACTTCTTAAGGATCAATCTTCTTCATTTCTAATATTTTTGGAGCATTGTTTGGTGTGTAATGAAGCTCCAGGTGAGTCTAACAGCCTATATTATCTATATTATGTATTATAGATTTTATAAATATTTTTCCAATCCTTAATCTCTACATATGTCTTCTCTTTATACAATTACACACGTTATAATTTCCATTGTTATATAAAAAACCACCTCCAAGAGACCAACTGCCATTTCCATTCCGATGAAACATCTTAGAGGAGGCCCACGAAACCCTATCAATGGAGTGGATAACTCAATTTAGAACTCTAATGGAATCCATCTCATAAAAAAGGATAAAAGATATTACACTTCAAATCACTGTTATCCTGCCTTTGAATGATTTTAAGCAGTTTTACAAGCTGAGGACTCTACCCATGATATTGTTAACGATATGGTCAAACTACTGGATGCAATGTCTGTGTAAAGATAAAGGTGCACCCAGATATTCTAGAGGGAAAAATTCTCTATTCATATCTATACAATTGTATAAAAAGGCATCACAGTTCACCGAACATATGTTAGATATATAGAGACTTATTTTAGAGTTTTTAATCACCAATAAATGCTTGCAACAATACTACTCAATCACCCTGTTAAATATACATTATAATATTTTTTTCGACCAAGAATATCTATTTTTCTTCAGAAAACATGATGTGGGATTTTCTAGAAGAAATCATCCAACTTTGATATGTTAGAATATGACCATGCTTCATTCTCCTATTAATCAGTTAACTAGTAACATCCTGGTTAAAGATGAAAATGGTTGGGGGAAATGGATTCCCATACCAGAGTCCAAAGGTGGCCATGAAAAAATTGTGACTTTCCCCATAAGATAGATAAAAAGATAATAAGATATGAAACATCTAAAGATGATTTCATTAAACCAAGGGTAAAGACCATTACCTATGAACACATTGTTGATAATGATCAATTAAATCCTTTTGTAGGCCATATTCACGTCGAATTTGACATCTATGTTTCATCCATGGGACATGAAGTTGATATTAGAAATCAACTCATGAGACATCACAATTTCCCCCTGGATGGATCAATCCTTCATGAAGTCATCCTTCAGTAATGATCTATAGAGGGGATTAAAATATGAGATCATATTGTTCATTAAAATTGAGAGGATTTTATAAGTGAAATTTCACATTCTCATAGGCTTGTAATGAATGATGGAGGTGGGATACTTGATCATGGGAATGAGAGAAAACATTGTTGAACTGGAAACATGAGGGACGTTACCACCATGAAAGATATGTTGAATGCCTGTTACATTGTCTTTATGAACGATCGACCATGTCTCTTTACAAAACAGCCCCGAGAAGCCATCTAGGCCAGTATCACTCTCGGTGTTATATCTCATCATATCTTAATCAATCTCTATCTCTTCATTGATCACTTTTAATATTTATTTGTCCTGGATGGAGATAGGATTGGTGATCACATCTAGAATGATATCCTTACCACGTGGATAACCCTTGGTCATTCAGGGGATAGGGCTTGCAAGTAACTCCTTGAAGTAAGAAAGAGAAAACCCACCAACTACATCCTGATTGTCTGAGTATGATCCATCCTACAACCTTATATTTGTATTAATATTTTTTCTTTTATCCTTGATGAATGGATTGAAATAAATTTCTCTTTTTATCCCCTTCATGAAGACATTTTATCCTAAAGATTTCACGAGCTATACGTTTTATATTAGTTATATCTCCACAAAACAGTCATTTTTTCTAGAGAGATCTTTGAAAACATGGTCTTTCCAATAATCTATGGGGCTTACATCCAGTTATTCTATCTCCTTCACGAATCCATCAATGTCCTTATCAATAGGGGTTACTACTTGTACCAAACCAGAATATCCTACCGGAGGCATCTTTGCTTTTTATGAAGCCTCATCCAAGTGTGTCCCTGCAAAGGGAATTCACATTAGATGTTGACCTTCAGGTTGTATCCATCCATGAAACACCAAATGTGAGATAATCTGAAAGAATCCTATTACTACAACCTTGATGAAAAATAATTAAACAATGGATAATGCTTCGAAACTCCCCAATCCTGATTTTTTAACTTGTATTTGGGGTAGGTAGAGATGGAATAAATTATAGCCATGGATCTATCTAGTCTGATCCATGATCATTATTCACATTTTTGATTTTTTAACCATGTAAAATGGTCCCTAATTCATCAAATATCCAGAAGGACCATTATATTGATGAATAGAAAAAAAATCAATTCTCTCCATTTAAGTGAAGCGAAGTCTCTCTATATTCTAATCTAGGCCAGCTATGATATTGAAGTACCCTCCAAAAATCTATGGAGAGCCTCCTTGGCCAAAATACTTGAACCCTACCAAAGAGATTCTCTTATTAGAGCATCAAAGATTCTATAATGGAATGTGGAAAATAAATAGGTATTTACTATATTTAATTTTGTTGTAATAGACTATTCATCTACATATATCAGATCAATAGAAACAGATTTATTCTAGAAATTTCATATATTACTACTACCCAGATCTTCATACATTGATCCATGCAACATAATTCTAGGAGAAAACTCCCTAATACATGAGTGGTTCAGTTTATGATCTATTATCACTGAAAGAGAAGCCAGGGAATTTTTTTATCTCCATGGGAATGCAATCAAACTTGAATAGGGAACCCAGACGATGGGTTTTCTAGCTAACTAAGGCAGTTATTAGAGAAGGGGGTGACTAGTTTTGTCCCCATATGGTTTGAACATTCACATATGTGAGGATACGTAATCCTGATTAAGTATGGATTCTGAAATCATGCACATTACAGGTAATTGCACTAATGGAAGAGTTTCTAGAAAATAATATTTATCTAAATAAAATTATAAAGGATCCACTTCCCTGCTGAACGAGGGTTTATGGAATTATACCTGACATGCATGGTTAAAGACCTTCAAATTTCACACAACTACCTGATGGTGGGGGGGGGGGCATACATGCATTTGAGTGAGATCAACATCTTTTTATGGATGATGAAGACACTCCCCATATGAATATTGTTTTTCGCTAAAGGTGGAGAATGGGTTTGAGGAGCTAAGATATAAGGACATGACCCTTTGGAGGAGCGTGACACCCTATGATATTCACTTAGAGAAATAATCGACTAAAGATATGGTCATGGAATTTGGGAAGAATCACTACAGCTCAGGTAGGCCCATTTTTACCAGGGACCAAGGGATGGTATGCAGAATCATCCATCCTCTAAAAAAAGGATAAATATGATGGAGAATTATGTAAATCACTCAGATGATCAAAAAATTTGGTAGGAGAACCATGATGAGCTATCTTCTAGGGATAGATTGGTCGAGAAATAGTGGGATGGGAGGGCATCACACTATCCCTAATAGTTTCTGGGGAATGGATTGTTAGATTCTAGCCAGAAGGGGATGTTCACCACCAAGAGACAGCCATTAGCACATAGGAACATGATCCTGATGGTGATTCTTCCTAAACTTGTTCATAGAATTTCCAATGATCTAGATGGAGGGGTAGTACCTCAGATACATTAAAGAGATTATGTATTTATTCTATTGAATTGGAAATTTTATTAATTTTATGGACACTTTTTGAATTAAAACTTTGCAATAAATATTGAAATTATATTATGAAATTGAATTCTGATTTCCTCAAAAATATAATTTTTTAGAAAGTTGACATGAACTGGTTTCCCATTTCTTGTCAAAGATATTTATTAAATCAAAAGGGGGGATACATAGAAATATCAAGGTGTAATGTTCTTACACCCTATTAAATTTAATGAAACCAATAAAGAAATAAATTGAAAACCAAAGTGAAATGAAGATAGACAGCCCTGCTAAAGACCAAAGAGAGAAGCCCTGCTGACATGCACTGGTCTTTTACTCCTGCTACAAGTATATCAAGAATCCATGGGATAAGAAAGTAGTTCTGTATCTGAGGGAGTATCTAATCATTAGACCTAAATATCTTCATTGCAGGTGCTAAAGGATGATCCCACCTTGTTGAAGACATCAGAATCCTCTAGAGAGTGCAATAACAGTTCACCAAACCACATATCTCAATCTCAAGGAAAACAAAATAAAATCAGTCTATCTGGAAGTGGAACCAAAATAAAATAGATCAAACTGAACAAATAAGAAAATGAGAAAGCTGCTTAATCAGTCTTCAAAAATTACAGATCATCCATCCATAAAAAATCATTCAAACAAAAATATCTTTGTATCCTTTTGAGACCATGATGAATAAAAAATATGTGAAACTATCGTGATGAAAATCCAGACAGATTAGAGAAACCAAACCAAAGGTAAAAGGGACAAGCTAAAAATTGTTCAAACTGAAGTATAAAAACAGTAATATTCTCAAATATAGATAACAAGGAAAAATCTGAAATAGATTCAAAATCCATCAACTAATCAAGAAAACCAAATCATTAATACAATCATAGTCAGCAAGCACTAGTAAAATCAAAATCATCTTAAGAAATTAGAAAATTCCAAAGCCTGTAATCTAGAGATCGAAAAAACATCAAAGTTGAATTAAAGAGTTTTTTGAAACATCTTCTTCAATATTTAATTGAAAATATATTTCTTAATTACAAGGAATTGTTCTTTGAGATCTCCCCTTTTCGAAAAGATTTGTATAATATTTCATCTTGGAGCTTCTCTGAAGATTTAGGGTATGCACAACAAGGTACATCCTTCTTTTCTACCCCTCCATGCTATTGTGGGAGCTCAACATGTTGAGATGTGTTAGGGGATTAAATCACTTAATGTGACATTTCACTGAGAGGTTTAACTTGAGTGGATTCATTTTTTTCCCTTCTAGAAGGACCAATATAAATTTCCCTTCATGAAATGTCCATTGATCTACTAACTATAGATCTTTTAACTTGGGAATAATCCCTACGTTTCCTCGTTTTTTGGTACTAGGGGTAATGAACCCATCCACATCCACTATTGGCTTTATACATTTTCTAGCGATGGTTCTCATATAATATGCCTCAATGTGAGTAGATTTGTCTTCCTATTCATTTGGTGAATAATTACATTTAGAATCATTGTACCACTCATTATCAGCATCCTCTTGAGTGTCATCATTCATTTGCACATTCGACACAACCTCATGTAGAGGGGATGGATAATGATTAATACTAGAAACGACAACTATGGGTGAAGTATCATGCTAACCCTTTTTAATATGATTATTATATTGATCCCCCATAGGATGCAAATTGTCCCAATGTTCTGATATCTCATTATAAGTCCTGGGGTCATCCATGGTTTTTGACAAGGTTTCATCAATAATCCATGATTTAAGAGCATCTAAGATCCCTTTTAAACTAGATTTTTCCACCCCAACTGATTTGAAACGAGGTTGAGGGTGTTCCAATCTTTGAGACTCACATTCCTCCCTCGAATGACTAATTTTATACATCAATTACAGTAGGGAGGAACATTTTCAATACCGCTTCTTGAATGAATCCTTTCTCTCCATTTTGAAGCCATAAACGGGATGGCATATCATGCGAGATGTCAACCTCAGTGAAAATCATTGCTACAGAGGGTCTAGATAGATTTAAGCTAGCAGTGACTAATCTAATTGGAGTCCCAAAAAGACTATAAATTGCTGAAAGAGTATACTTCATGATCAAATGTAGATGTAACCCCAGGAACCCGATCAACATAGGAATAATAGGGGGCTCAGATCCAATTTCAAAATCCGTAGACCACATATAGACCTTCATAAAAGACACCACAAAAGACCACGATCCCCGAATCCAAAATCTATAATAATCATAAATGGATTTATTATTTACGACACTAATATATCTTTGGTCAAGAAATCTTTATTCCCCATTGGATGATAGATGAGTCCTCTATTTCTAGTGTTGGGAGACCTATGTATACACTGGAATTTATCAAATGAGAGTGTGAGGACCTCATAACCTTGAACTATAAAACCTCTTAGATGATGAACACATTTCTTTATTTTTTATATATGAGATACAAATGTATTACTTTGATGTGCACTGTATTACATGTCTTTTTATTTCTATAATCTATTTTATATAATAGTTTTTATTTAAGCCATTTTTGTACAGCACCATTGGGGAAACTATTCTGATCATCTGAAATGTGAACCATGAATTCCTAATGTATTTCCGTCATTTAAAATGTTAATCATGATTTTTTCAAACATTATATTTAAATAACAAACCTTTTAATTTGAAATTATAATGAATATTATTTGGTTGTGTTGATACTGGCATATTTTATGGAATCCTTGGCGAGACCCTAATAGGATATTATTCTCAAATATTACATTTGGAATTTAGTGTTTTTATATTATCCCCATCCAGGTTCAAGCATGGGTAATGCATCACTTGGAGGTGGTTATAGATATTGATCTGATGACCTGGATAGTTGTGTATATTGTGACTTGGTCACTTTATTATCCAAATTTTTGTTACATTAATGTATTACATTATATTTTCATACCTATTTGACAAATGATACACTTATCCCAGTGGTGTTTCTTTTGTTTTCATTTTTATTTGTCATCTTGTATCTATATTCTTAGTAAAAAATACATTGATACATTATTTTTGAATGATTTTAGGAGCTATTCACTTACCCATGGGGATTGGGAATGCCCTTCGGGCCATGTATGTAATAGTGTATTTTTTATTTGGTTACCAGGGTACCCAATATGGTTTTTAGCACATAATAACTGTGATATAAAATGCATAGTATCAGAAAAAATAATCATTATCAAATGAATGTCATCATTGAGTATAATATGCATATAAGGATATGATGACATTTCTAATGTGCATGATTATAACATACAAATATTCATAACCATCAATACCAATAAGATCAAACATAAAAAAAAGAAATAAAGAATTCACAATTGATGAACTGATAAGAATCAATAATAATATGCCATGTGATATTAATCCGGGTCAAATGAAAACCCATAAACCAAAATAAAGAATCTAAAAATATTATTGGTAACATGGAGAGTCATTTTCAAAAAATACTTTCAAAATAATTTTAATGGGAATAACTATATCTATGAATTCAAAAATTATAATTTCCCAATGCATTAGAGTGCTATTTAAACCTACAAATTATTTGAACATTAACAAGCTCACCAAAAGTTATCTGGCTCACCCCATGCTTATGATTTAATGGGATTACCCTCCATTGTATGGTCAACCCATGTTAGGAAGTAATGGGACAATATATTGCTAATTGTCCATACACATTTAATATATAATGGGATTACCCATTTCTATCTAGTTTCCCCCATCATTTATAATTTCTATGAACAAATACATGAATAGAGCACATAGAGAATCTGTTTCAATAAAAAAATGTATTTCAACACATCAAATTTATATGTTTTACCTCAGTTTTAGTGTTCTTAAACTTTTTTTTTCTGTTTTCAATTATAATTTCGTCTAAATTAGTGTTAAAGATGTTTTTGGAGTACTGAAACCTTTGATTTGATTTATGTTTTTTTTCTACACATCAGACATGGTAAATTGTTTTTTTAGTGGGGTGTTATGGTACTTCATATGAACATTAGTTTAGTTGAAAATTATATTTTGATTTTGGCATTGGTATGGTGATGTATTGGAAATGTGAACACCCCCACCCCCACCCCCTTGGACACCTCCCACCCACCTGGACGACACCCCATGGACACCCCCCCATTGGACAGCCCCCACCCCCTACACCCCACCCCCAGGACACCCCACCCCTTGGACATATCCCACCACCCCTTGGACACACCACCCCCACCATCCCTGGGCACCCCTCACCTCCCATGGATACCCCACCCTCTTGACACCCCCACCCTTTCATCAGCCCCTCCCCCTAAGACACCCCCACACGAACCCTCCCTAGACACCCCTCACGCCCATGGACACCCCAATCCCCCCAGAAACCCCCCCCCCCCCCACAACGCCCAACACCCCTAGACACACCCACCCCCTGGACACCCTCCACCCCCTTGGACATCCCCCACCCCATGCCCTTAAACATCCCCCCTGGACACCACCACACCTCCTAGACACCACAACACCTCCATAGTGGCTGACCCGATTTTTAAATTGGAATTAATAATTTAGTTTTTCTCCCCTATCCACAATAAAATATTCTATGTGACCCATAGTGACTTATAAAATTAATATTTTATGTTTTCATAAATTTAATTTGTCATATTTTGATAAATTTAATATTTCATGTTTTGATAAAATGAATTGGTTTTTTTGAATGATATGGATAATTCATGACAATTTAGATTTTGTAATGAATAAAATGATTTTAAATAAAAATACACTAACGGGAGCTGCCGGAGGGGTGGGGGCTGTACAGGTGTGGGGGCCTGTCCATGTTAGGGGTGGGTTTTCCAGGGGGTATGGGGCTGTAGGGGGAGGGGTCTATTGGGGTGTGGGAGAGGGGGGTATGAGCTAGCCCAAGGTGGGGTGTGTGCTGTCCAGGGGGGGTCAAGGTGGGGTGTTCAGGTGGGGGAGGTGGGTGTGGGGTGTCGAGGGAGGGGTGGGCTGTCTAGGTGGGGGGGTGGGCTGTCAAGGTGGGGTTGGGGGATGTCCATGTGGGTGGTGGTAGGGGATGGGCTGTCTAGGTAGGGAGTGGGTTGTCCAGGTTGGGGGCTTGTCTAGGTGGGGGTTGTAGGGGAGGGTGGTGTGGGCTATCCAAGGAGGGGGTGGGTTCTCTGAGAGGTGGGGGGATCCATGTGGGGGAGGGGGTATGGGCTCTCAAAGGAGGGGGGGTGTCTAGTGGGGGTGGGGTGGGCAATCCAGTTCGGTGGGGTCTACAAGCGGGCTATCGCAGGGGGTATGGGATTTATGCTAGGGGTGTGGGCAATCTAGGGAGGGGGTGGGTTGTCCAGGGGTGGTGGTGGGTGGGCTATCCTGGTAGGGGCAGGGGTGTGGACTGTTAGGGGGGCAGTCCAAGGGGGTGGGTGTGGGCTGTCTTTATGGGGGAGGGGGTGTTGGGTTTCTTGGGAGGAGGGGGTGGTCTATCAAGGTGGGGAGGGGGATATTTGGGTGGGGTGGGTGTAGGGGTGAAGGGGGGCTTAAGCGGTGTGGGGGGGTGAGATGTCTAGGGAGGGGTGGTTTGACCACTCTGATAATCTTTATAAAAATATGAATGAAAAATAAAAATGTATAATTTCTATCACACATTAAGACTTTTCATAAAGTTCCATACCAACACTCAGTGTTTCCCTTCCCTGAAGAAGTGATCTCTTGCAATGAAATATAACTCAGTTTCATGTCCACTATCCATATTGATCTCATACAAATTTAACATTCGTATAACTCCATATCACTTAATGATATAACAACACTCATACTCATATGAGTAGTGTCCCATTGAAACATGGCTCATAAAATCTGATCCACGAATGATATTTAGTGGTGTGTATAAAATTGGGAGTGTTGTTATTTATATGTATGATATTCATGGCTTACACTAAGAATATTTTCGGTTATCTATAATAGGCTTGAAGGAATGATACAATTGGATCACTAATGGTTTCTACGAATATAATTTTTGGGTGGAAATCCCCACCCCTTGGACAGCCCCCCCCCCCTGGAGAGCACCTCCCACCCTTGAACACCACACTGCCTACTTAGCCCTTCCACCACCGTGACTAGCCAGTCCACCCCCCGTGGAGAGCCCACCCACCCCCGTGGATAGCCCACCCACCCCCTTGGACACCCTATACCCACTGGATAGCCCCATAATCCCCGTGGCTAGGCCACCCACCCACACCATACCACCTGGACAGCCCCGCCGCCCCCTAGAAATCCCCCTAGACCCCTCGACCCCCTAGAAAACACCTCCATCCCCATCGACATCCCTCCCACCAACCTCGTACCCCCTAGACAGCTCTGCCAACACCTTGACTTCCCGACCACACCCTGGACACCACGAACCCCCTTGAAAGCCCCACCCCTAGGAATCCCCCCCACCCCTGGACACCCCCAACCGCATGGAAAGCCCTCCCACACCCTGGACACCCCTCCCCCATGGAAAGACCCCACCCCCATGGATTGACCCCCCGGACACCCCCCCCCATACACCCCCATCCCCCGAACACCCCACCCCTAGAATGCCCCCCCCCCCCACCACCCCAACCCCTTGACACCCCAAACCCCACTAGACAGCCCTGCCACTATTGTAGATAGCCTTACCACCCCCCATGGGCATCCCAACCACCCCCTAGGACACCCCTTACCACCCTAGACACCCCCACCAGCCCCGCCACCCCCTGGACAGCCCACCCACACTATAGACACCTCGCACCCCTGGAAATCCACCCCACCCCTAGAAAGCCCCCAAAACACCTAGAAAATATGACCCTCGTGGACAACCTCGCCACCCCCGTGGATGGCCCATACACGAACTAGACACTTTGTACCCTATGGAAACCCCCCCCCCCCACCCCCCACCCTTGTGGACAACCTGCTCACCCCATGAACACCCGCCCACCACCCCCAGACACACCCCATCCCCCCAGATGCCCCACCCCTGGAGATCCCCCCAACCCCCTTGATACCATGACGCCACTAGACAGCCCCACAATGCCTAGGACAGCTGGACCACCCCTCGTGGACATCCGCCCCACAACTTGGACACCATGTACCCCGTTGATAGCCCTGAAACCCCATGGACAGCTCGACCACCCCTAGACACCCCATAACATCCTAGACAACCCCGCCCTCCCCCGCCCACCTACTCACCCCCTAGACACTCCTGACCCCACTGGATAGCGTCGCCACCCTGGTGGAAAACATGCCCACCGCCTGGAAACCTCGTACCCTCTAGAAAACCCCACCCCCATAGACAGCCCTCCCACTTGGACGACCAACCCCCTAGATAGCCCCCACAACCTAGGCAACCCCGACCCCCCCTATATAGCCCCACAAACCCCTGGACAACCTGCACCCCCTGGACACCCCCGCCTCATTGGGAAATGTATGTGATCTGTCAAATAATATACTAAAATTTATAATTTCTTGAATCTAAAATTTAGTCCACTCCAGAATAATTCTGCTCCATAAGTGTACTTGATTTTTTATACTCTTTTATAGTTTTCAAATATATTTTATTATAAATATAGAATTTTGTTGTCCTTTTTATTATGATTCTTATATAGAGTAGTGTGTCAATTATGGTTTCATATAAATTGAACAATTCTTCTTCACATAAATATATTTTCAATGAATGTTCAATCTTATTGAATTGTTTTTTGACGAATTGAATTATAAAAAAAAATTATATAATGGATAGAAGTTGGATGTATGAAACTAATCAGATATCAAGTGATTTTCAACACAATATAGAGAGATTTTTTGATTTTTTGATTCACAATGCTTCAGATAGAGGTCCCATACACTTCCCTTGTTACAAGTGTGTTGGATGACCTTGGTTGAGCCATGAATAATTCACTTACCACATAACCAAATATGGTTTTCAAGTAAACTACTATGTGTGGTATCATAATGGGGAGAAAATGATATCTCAAATTACTGATGATCCAAATGAGAGGACTGGATTGGATAATTTGTTGTATGACTAGTTTTTTTATTCATAAACATAAGAAATAATGAATTCTGAACCAAGATGATTTTTATATTAGTACACATGATGCATGTAAAGAAAATGATGTTGCTTCCAGGGTGAAAAAATTGAATGATGCTTCCAAGACTCCAATATATCGACAATTCGGTAAAATGAAAAAGCTATAATTTTTAATCCTATTGTTTCATGGGAAACCTATGTATGGGATTTCAAATACTACCATCAATTACATTATTACATTCTTTATGGTCTTACTTATAGATGATGTAGATATTCCACCAAACCACTATATGTCATGGATGTTAGTTGAGGAACATGGATTTTCAAGAAAAAAATTTAATCTTGCCCAAAAGATTTCAGTTTATTCTGGGAGGAAAATTCTTAATGGAATGATTGTATAAAATGTGGGACATTTCACTAGAAGCAAAAAGATAATGGAACACCATCTCGTGTTCCACAGAATGTAATTTGGAACTTTACACTGATCCCCAGACTCCATAATATTTTTATGTCTGGTGAACTATCAATAAAAGGGGATGACATGATACCAAGAGAATGAAGACTAATAGTGAGTTGGTTCACCCTGTAGATGGATTTTCATGGCAGAGATTTCATGCTCGATATCATGACATTGAATCTAATGTGTGTAATGTGTGGGTGGGTCTTTCATGTGATAGTTTTAATCTGTTTGGGAAGATGCATACGTCGCATATCACATATCCGATTTTTACACACATTTATAATCATACCCCATTAATGTGTATGAAATAACTTTTCACTTTCATGAGTATACTTATATCTCCACCTTTTTATCCTAGTAATTATATAGACGTATACATGTGAACATTAATAAAAGTGTTGAAACTTCTTTGGGATGTTGGTGCATGCACATCTGATGCAGGTTCGAAATACATATTTCAAATGCATGATGTTCTTACATGGAAGATCAATTATTTTCTTTCTTATACAATGATGTATGGATTGATCATTAAGGGAAAACTATCATGTCCTATTTTAATGAATAATACACGATCCAAAAGACTGAAACATCATTTTAGTTTCAGATTTATTGGACATAGATGATTCTTTCCAATAGACCATCCATATAGAAATAATTTTCGAAGATTTGACAATACCATGGTGACTGATGATCCACCTCAGTGTATGTATGTAATTCATATTCTAAATGAATTGAAATATTTCGGGTTTTAAATTAGGAAGAGTCAAATTAAATATAGAAAGAGAAATAATTTTTCCACTGAAACCTGTTAAAATTAAAAGATGAGAAGCATCTTCTTTGATTTTCCTTATTGGTCAACCAATTTGTTACGTCATTTCTTAGGCATAATGTACATTTAAAAAAAATATATGTGAAATTTTTATTTTAATTCTTATAAATGTTAAGGTAATGGAAAAATATTATTTATGGTCTTAATGAGACTTGGTGGATTTGGGCATCAGATCAGAATTGAATCATGTGTTTATTAGAGAAAATAAATGGAAACGTTCACATGAATCTTATGTGATGACACCTACAAGAAAAAAATTAATTTCAGGAAGTACTAGAGACTATTAAATTTCGTGATGTTTATTCAAGAAACATACTCAAATGGGTCAATAGAAGAAAGTTGAAGCTAAATTATTTGAAGATTCATTATTATCACATCCTTCTGTAAGAGTTGATTCCAACAACAATTCATCAACTTTTATTTCCAATAATGTAAGTGTGGATATTATTTGGTTAAGTCATTTGATTAGAGATATTTGTGCTAAGACTTTTTCCAATTCATTTATTCAAAAAATGTTCACAGATGCCCTAATAATTTTGTGTGAGTTAGAGAAAATATTTCCCCCATATTTTTCCACAGGGATGATCTATCTAACTGTCCATATTCCAAATAAATACTTCTCAGAGGACCTATTTATTCTCATTGGATGTATCCAACTAAAAAATATGTACACATTAAAGACTTATGTCTGTAATAGGAGTCATCCTGAAGGTTCTATCATGAAAGGCAACTTGCCTCACTAATGTATGGTTTTTTTCTTTGTATTTTTCTGATCCAACTAAAATCATGAACATAACAACTAGAAAAGAAAAATAATAGTATGAGTAAATTGAATCCAATTTTTCATCACTTCCTTAAACAATAGGAATTCCTATATCATATACATTGACGGCATTAAGCCATGAAGATCGTGAGATGGCACATCCCACAGTTTTTCCTGCTGTTATTTTTTTCGATGACTATATATTGTAAGAAATTGTATATTTATATCTTATATATAAATTTGTTAAACTATTAGAATTTTTATCTACAGGTAACATAATGTGATGATAAATAGAAAGCATCATTCTTTATCTTAGAGAAAGAGGGAGACATTTCATAGCAAAGAGTTTTCTGCTTGGTTAAAAATGAAGGTAATAATATTAATATTTAAAATAATTAAAGCAATAATTAATTAAGTTTAATATTGATTTATATTTCACATATTATGTTTCCTTACTGACTCTGTCTCTGAGGAAATAAGTGATTTGGCTTTTGGTCCTAATATCATGGTTCGTTACAATAACTCAATTACTATCAAAAGGTACATATTTATTATCATTGAATGAGAAATACATGAGAACACAACATGATGGTGTTATGGTTAATTCCACAATATACAATTATGCTTGTGCATCAGATAGTAGACCACGATTTGAAAATATAGGTAATTACGGAGTCGTTGAAAAATAATAACATTGTATTATTATTCTCATGGATGAGTCACACTGATGAAATGTATGTAATTTTATTTGATTATGGGGAAGGGAACATTAATTTATGATTTTTAATTTCGAGTAATTGATATGAATCACTCTCTTGTTACCGATGAACCATATGTATTGGCATCAATGGGGAAAAAACATTTATCTCAACAAACATCTTATACCTGAATTTGGTGTCATTATTGATGTAATTCGAAGTGATATTTTTGATGATGGTGATGATGGAATTGAAAATATCCCTACTGCCATTGGAAATGATCCATTAATTACTTTTAATGACTCCAACAGCTTAATTTTCATAGTTGACTATGAACCTGATTTTGTGGTGGAAAATATATAAAATCATCCATTCATGTTCTCAATTATTTTGGTTTTACTCTTCTTGGTCCGCTATGGTTGGTAATATTCAAATTGATTTAATATTAATTAAAATTATTTTGTATCCAGCAGAACGGTTATGTGAATTTTAAATTTTTATTGGTTGAAATTTTATTTGAATTGCATTCTATAATTTGGAATTAAACTGTATTTAAATCTAGGAAACCAACATTTCTAACTTGGTGAACATTTCAATGATTCAACTGTGATTTGTAAAAAAAATTTATGAATCTAAGACCTCTCTTTAACATTTTATCAGGTAATGAACATGATAGTTTGTATTCATCTACAAAATATATATTGGAACATGCATCCTCTATCCGAGCTAAAGAAATAAATTGTTTCCATAATTATGAAAACTACTTTACCACTTATGAATATGGTAAAATAAATGATCCATGATTTTAATAGACTTATGACACTTAGTAAATAACCATCATACTAAAAATTATATTTCATTTCTACATTTTGTATGACATATTGACTTCATTATATATTTGTTCAAGCTCACCTAAAACAATGCTTAGTTAAATTATCCATAAATCTCTCTATTCCCTCCCATTTTTTTTGTTTTTTTTGGTTTACACATTAGTTATGCTTTTCTATTTACTTCCATATCTATTTTCAAATTTAGGAAATGAATCCAATTGAAGAGAGGTGATGAAAATAGATTATGGACACCAATCATCGCCTGACTGAGCTGGGCATTCCACCACTAGTGCCTGCAGTGAATATTTTATTTCATATATATATATAATATATATAATGTCGTGTGTTTATTTTTTTAACATTTTTATAGGATACATATATTAGTCTAAAATTATTTGATGAGAAGCATAGTAGTGGTCCCAATACTCATGGTGTTTGTAAGAGGGGGGGGGGGGGTGGAACGAGAGTAGGACGATATGGTCGGCATACCCGATGAGACCCTGCCTCACCCACTAACATAACATCCATACCCCATGTTGAAACTAGTGTGTCTTTAGTGACACAAGGGATATTTAGCCTTCCCATAGTTTCACCACCATTTACATCTAATCCTTCTCACCAATCTGTACCATATCCGATGATGATTCACACTACCCATCAAGCATTTAGATAGGCATCCCTATCATATTCATTTAACTCTGCTTCGTTATCTTCGGGCTTTTATATTCCATCATCTCCAACTAATGATCCCATAGAGTCTTTCCCTATGGAGAATACATTGGGACCCACTCTATCTATGCAGGGTTTTCCTTCATCTTTTGTAGATCCAGCAGCACCCACTGATCAGACTACTGTAGGTACCCTTATAAAACCATAACAAATTTTTACACCATTATTTATTTTCATTATAACATGTATTCATAAAATATTTGTTTTTATTTCATAACAGATACATCTACTAATAAAATATGGGGTGCACACGCATGAACATGGTGTGGAACCGCCACACACATTTGATGGTGGTCTACAATTAAGATAGTCAGATGATTAGAAAATCATGAAAGCAATGTCGGAGTTTTTTGGCGACGCTTTCCAAATATTCCGACATCACTCCTGTCAGCCCGCTCTCATGGAGACAGCTGCCAAATGAAGTCAAGGATAAAGCATTGGCAGAGATATGGGTAAAGAATATGTTCTATTTAATGCAATATATTAATTTTTATATTTATATGAATTAATATTTTGGTTTTAGCTGCTGTATAATTTTCCAGATGGTGAGTGTTCACAACCAGCGCGTCTAAAGGATTTAGGCGAGATTTGGAGAGATTATAAGTATGAGTTGTACATTGGCTGGCGTTCTAGAGTGGGAACAGAGTTAGAGATGGTCCCTATCGTGGATTCTTTTTTCTTAGAAGAGTATTGATAGATGATTACTCGTTGTACGACTTTCCAATTTATTGTATTAATCAATTTACATGTATTTAAATGAAAATTTTCATGTTTTTCATTAAGACTAATTATTGAATTTTATTAAGTATTCGTCTAGAAAAAAAAATTATGGTAAGAAATACGTCCACAAATTGGACATACTACAATTCCAGATCATGACAGGTTGTAGGTATGACAGCTTATAATCATTCTATATGACATGCACTTTCTATTGTTTCTTCTAAAATTTATTAGATTGCTAATATTGTTATATAATTTTAGTTATACAATTAATGTTTCTTTTGTATCATATTTTTAATTATTGTTTCCTATATTTAATGTCATTATAGAGCCATAAATTGAATATAAAAGGACGTGTTCCATGAGACAAAATGTTTTCCTCGAGTAGAAATAAGAGTGATAGAAGTGCGGTTAATGAACTTACACAGTACTAGATTTTATGTTTTAAATTGTAAATATAAAATTATAATCTATATTTTAGAATATAATAATATTTTTATATTTGTAATAGGCTGCTTTAGAGGTCCTTGACGCCTAGGAACCTGACAATTTTGGTCCAAACGATCACTTACTTCAGGTGTTGGAAGATGAGCATGTTGGTAGAGTATGCTTCCGACCTGGGAAGAGTACAGTTCTGACTAGGTATTGTCCCTCCTCAGGTTCGAGTTGTAGTGCCACCAAGTTGTAGAAGGTTAAGGAAAAGGTAGAGTATGAAGAAAAATGGTCCACGTAGAGGGAAGAATAGTCTCTTACGGAAAAAATTGCAATTATGAAACTAATGAATGTTTTACATCCAACACTTCCACCAGAGGCCAGCACTGCATGTGATGAATATAGGTCATTGATTTGTTCAATATATGATGCACCAAGTGGTAGTTCTAGTGGTGGTCGAGATGAGGTCCAGGAAGAGGCTGAGGGGGAGGAGGAGAGCGATGGTGAGATTGAGGCTGAGTACAAGGGAGAGGTGGAGGGTTGGAATGATAATGGGGATGACGATGAGGACCAAGGTGAGGGTGATGATGATGGGGATGATAGTGATGGTGATGAGGGACAAATTGATCTGCTACATTATTTACTGATATTACTGACCATTGATGGTTATTGATTTGTTGTGCCTGAATACATGTGTGATTAGGTAGGTCACATTATCATTATTTTTTATCTATAAATAATAAAACATGACTAGATGATTTTCTATGACTGATTCACCAATCCCCTAGACAGCCCCCCCCCCCACTCCATGGACACCCCGTACCCCCTGGACAGCCCCGCCACCCCTGTGGACAGCCCACCCACCCCCTGGACAACATCCCCCAGTGGACAAACCCACGAGGAAACACTATACACCCTGAACAACCCTATCCACCCCTGTGCACAGCCCACCAACACCCCTAGACAGCTCGCTAACCCCCATGGACAGCCCTACCCCTATAGATAGCCCCACCCCCTGGACCCCCCCCCCCCCGTACCCCCTAGATTGTCATGCCCACCCCGAGGGAGAGCCCACCCACCCCCTGGACACCCCTACCACCCATGGCCAACCCGCCCACCAACCTGAACATCCTGCCCAACCACCTAGACACCCCTACCCATTGGATAGCCTGACCACCCCAATAGAAAGCCCACCCACCCCCGTGGATAGCCCGACCAACCCATGGACACTCTGTTCCCCCTAGACAGCACCGCCCAACCCCATAGACATACCTCCCACCCCTGGACACCCCCTGCACCTAGGACAGCCTAAACACCCCCATGGATATCCCGCCCACCCCCTAGACACTCCCACCCCCAGGAACCCCCACCACTGGACACCCCCACCCCCTAGAAAACCCCCCAACTCCCCGGACACAACCCCACCCCCTAAAAACCACCCCACCCCGGACACCACCCCACCCCCTAGACACCCCCCCTGAACACCACCCCACAGCCTGTACACCCCAATGGACAACCCCCACCCCTCCCCAGGACACCACCCCACCCCATGGACACCCCCATGGACAGCCACCCCCCCACCACTCTTGACAGCCCCACCCACCCCCGAACACCCCCATGGACATCCCCCACCCCCCAATACTCCATAGACACCTCGTACCCCCTAGATAGCCCCTCCCCATGTTGACAACCCCCCCCCCCCCCACACACACACCCTGGACACCCAGTAACATCCCCTCCCACCCCATGGACAGCCCATATTCCCCTAAACAGACTTTCCCACCACCACGGACAACCCCACCCACCCCCTAGAGAGCCCCATCCACCCCCTAGACTTCCCATGCCTCCGAGGATAGCCCCCACCCCTGGACAGCTTGGCCAACCCCAGGGTAACCATACAACCCGTGAACATCCCTCCCACCCCCTGGACAACCCGTACCCCCTGGACAGCCCCTCCCAGCCTCATGGACAGCCCAACCTCCTGGATATCCCTTATCCTATAGACATCCCAGCCCACCCCCAGGACACCCCAACCACCTAGATAGCCATACCACCCCTACGGACAACCCCACCATCGTGGACAGCCCCCACCCCCTGGAAAGACCCCACCCCTGAATATCCTCCACCCCTGTGGACACCACCCCACCCCCTTGGACAACCCCCCCCCCACCCCTGGATCGCCCCGACCCCCTGGACACCACCCCACCCCTGGACCCCCCACCCCCTGGACACCCCCAGCTCCTGGAAAAGACCCCCAACCCCATGGACACCCACATGGACATCCCCCCCGGACACCCCCATCCCCTCAGACACACCCACCCCTCTGAATAACCCTACCCCCATGAACAGCCACCAGAAACCCCTGAAAATCCACCATCCCCATGAATGTTGAATATAATTTTTTATGTATTGATATAATTTATGAATAATGTGTTAATGGTTTATGGGTATACTTTTTTTATGTGTATACTTGTTTTAATTACTTAATACATTATGTGTTAATTTGGTATGTGTTTAGAGGGTAATTAAATACAAAATTGGAGGTATTCATATTTATGTTTGAATTATGTGTTGAATGAATTCTGTATTAATTCATAAAAAATTCTATAAGAATTGATACTAAATTCTCTATGTATTATGCATGTATACTTTTTAATGGGGTATTATGTTAATTGTTGTATGTGTATGTAATATGCATATTTGTAGGCTTACTGGTGGAATTGATGCACTTGCACGAGGGGAGGCCACCAATATAGCTTGCTACTGTAGGTATAAAAATGTTATGCCAATAGTTTCCAACCATTGAAATATGTGTAAAAAAGATCTTATACTAATAGTTTTATGGAAACCATTGATATAAGTATATGACAAGGGTTTTTAAACAATTGGAATAGATAATTTTTCTTGAGATTCACCAACGGTTTGTCATAAACTGTTTGTAATACTCGTTTCCAATGGTTTACACAACCATTGATATACTGATACTTCTTGCTATAACTCATGATTTAAAACCATTGGAAAACATTTATACCAATCGTTTAATTAAACTGTTGGTATATACTGATTTTTTCCAACATATCCCAGTGGTTCTCATAGAACTGTTCGTATTTTTCTATCCCTATGGATCAAGACCCAACAGTTTGGACAACCGTTGGTATAGTTTATAACAATGGAAATCCAGCCTTTAACAAAAGTTTTAAACCATTGATAAAGATAAAATTTACTCTAGTGTCCCCTTCATGAAGACATTTTATCCTGATGCTTTCACAAGATATACATTACTGTATTATTTATATCTCCATAAGACATTCCTTCTTCCTAGGTAGATCATTGAACACATGATCATTCCTGCCATCTTTGAGGCTTACATCCAGCTACTCTATCTCTTTCCTGAATCAATCAATGTCTTTATCCATAGGGGGTAACTAATTTTACCAAACAAGAATATCCTTCCTGAGGCGTCATAGATTTTTAAGAAGCCCCTTCCAAGTGTGTCCCTAGAAATGGAATTTCCATGAGCTTTAGACCTCTTGGTGGTATCCTTCCAAGAGAGTCTAGAACTGAGAGAATATGAAATAATCCTAGTACTACAACCTTAAAGATAAATAATTGAAAAAAAGATAATTGTTAGAAACTCCACAGGATTGATTTGTTACCTTGGAGTTGGTATTGGTAGAGATGGAATGAATGATAACTGTATATCTATATAGTTGACTCCTAGAGTTTGTTCACTTTTTTGATTACTAAACCATGTATAGTGGACCCTAATGTATTAAATTTTCAAAAAAACTTTTTATCCATGAACTAAAAAAAATCCAGGATCGCCTTCTGAGTTATAGGATGTCTCCCTTTTTTCTCATATATATAACGACCCATAAATTACATACATTATTATTACATCAGACTTTAATCATACATATTACAACATATAACAAAACCATGAAAGGAACGTATAGGTATAGTGTCTTTAGAAACTGGGAAAAATAAACAACTGGTTCATAAAATCAACTACATTGTCTCCCATTAATTTCATCATATCTATAGTCCCTTTTTTGCATATCCTACTTAATATCCTTCTTCCTGACTTGGGGAAAAGAAAACTTACAAAATGGTGAGCTCAAATGATCATTAAGGTTAAACAAAAGAAATATCAGTCATATCGTATTCATAAGAACATAACATTTTGAAAATATTAAACATCAACAGAGGTCATAATATCATGTCATGGGATAAATCATAGTAATGAAATGTAATCCCAAATAATCATAACATAAAACATGAAACCTTGTAGCATACACACATAATCATAGAAAATCATTTCATATTAGTCAAGGATCATTTTCAAGACCATCATAGTGGACAAAGTCAATTACTGAACCGAGTTCACTCCTCGTTCTAGTCCTGTATCAGTGAACTGGTTTAACATGCCATTCCAGCCATGTCTATCTCATGAGATATAAATCTATACCCAATGCATTGGAGGGAGATATAAGCCCCACCCATCTCATAATGAAACCATTCTTATGTGTGCCACAAAATCATAAATCATACATCATAGCATAACCCATGTAATAAAAATGGGATTCTTAAACATCATGCCATCATAACATAACCCATATTAGATAAAAGGACATTATAAAATTAATTCGATCATAAAAACATCAAATAAATGTAAAAATATGGATAAAAACAGAACCCTATTTTATCTTAAATGAAAACTAATTTTGATAAAACACTTGAACTCCATTCTTGAGGAAAATATCCTTTCTACTTAAAAATTATTTTTCCTTTCTTGACATGCCATAAAATTTTAAACTAAAAGAAGTTGATTAAATATAATATTGAAAACATATAAAGGAATCTTCTTGGAAATATTGTTCTAAAAATCCATTCATGCCGTATAAGTTAAAAAATAATTCTTCTCGTAATTTGGCCAGAAAAGTCAAAAAAGTACCTCGTACGGAAAACGACAAAATAACCCTTTCATATCATTTACTAAAAACTCTCCGAAGGGTCAAATTTGTTTTAAACAATTGTAGTAGGATAGAGATATTATAAAATATTGAGGAAACATTGATGTGGATGATAAAATAAACCCTAGTAAATACCAAAGTACAAATAATCTCAGATAAAAATGAGATTTTTGGATTTTCCCTTACCTTAGGTCTGATATGCTTTGTATGAATCAAAACCTCCTGTAATATGGTTTAAATAATGTTAATTGACTTATTAAAGAATCATATTCACTGTTATGATATCATATATGGTCATATTTGAATCTTCTTAGTAGTAATATTTCATTTCTACTTGTTATTCAGGTGTTTATTGCTTTATGTTCTTATTCGTGTTTTGTCGAATAAATTCTTATTCCTCTTTATAGGATATAGATACGTAATTTAAATAATGTTATTAGTGTAATATATATCATATTCATTCATTAATTTCATTTATATAATCATTATCCAATGATGATCATATAGAACGAGTCGCATCACATCGTGGAGACGGTAGGAAGAACGCACGCATGCACAATGATATCGTTTCCATGATCGTGGAATTGTATTGAAGTGTACGTATAATATTTCAGAATAAATACCAAATTACAATAATCATATATAGTTATTTATTTACACCATTATACCCATCCGAGTACGGTGTTGGTGGAAAACATATTACAGCATGGTGTGGAGACGGTATTCCGTACGTACGCCCGCATGGTGATTTTGTTTACCGTAGGATGTATAAGAGGATAAGTATGGTTGTTTCATATTTATAATAAAATATTAGTATAAAAGGAATACTAATGTTATTACCTCATAATGAAACAACTAATGAATAGGGATTATAAGAAGAATGGAACTTGAAGAAAATAGTAGAAGGTAATACCTCTTCTTTGATGTGCCTCCTTTAAACATTCTCATCGGGCACCATATTTGGAATTTCGAGAAGGCCAGTACCTATAGTATGTTTCTAATGATGAGGGGATGTAAAATGGGGATTGTTTTTCCTAGAATGAAGGCTCAATGTGGTGTGAGGGGGAGAAGGAGGAGGTGCCCTTTTATAAGAGAGGAGAGGGGCACCTTTGGAAAATGTTAAAATATTATTTTATTATAAAATTATATTCGATTAAAAAAGGTCCAAAAATCATTAAAGATGAAGTTAAGATGAATCAATGTAAAAATAAAAATATCCAATTAGAATTGGTCATGTTTTTTAAATTATTATATTTATTATAATTTTATTTATTTAAATCATTTATTAATGAGGTAAATACTACATCATTATTTTGTAATAAATATTTCAATTTATATGATGTCTAAAAATTATAAAAAAATTCCATCATGTAGGAAATAATTTTATATTTCCATGGAATATTTATATTCAAAACGATAATTTATATAGACCCTTGTAAAAATTCATTACTAAATTTTTTTTGTTAATGCCAATTTTGTCTTTACATTAAATAAATTAATCTAATGTTTAATTGTCTTTCATAAGTGGCTCCATGGGGTCCCAAAATAGACCCCACGATGACCATGGTCGGCCATTACTCATGTAAGAATGTTTGGACAAGTGTTATGGTAATTTTGAATTATTATAATTTTCTTTTAACCTTGAATTACCCTATTTACTTTTAATTGTGGTAAATAAAAGTAAAAAGTTATTATTCACCAAAAATTATTTTTATCTAATTGAACCGCATTTTACTTATTGATAAGAACCGTTCCTCTTGGATTTTTGAAATTCAACTTATAGAAGAGGTAAAAATTACGTTTTATGAACAATTGCAAAAGCTCCTAGGAGGTGGGTAAATGACGGTGAAAATTTCAATACAATTTTTTATAAATCTAAAATTATTATAAAATGATTTTAATGAATTTCATTGAAATTATATAAGTATTATGTGTCTATTTGGACCTAAAATAAATTTAAATCAAATAATTGATTATTTAAATAAAAAGTCGGGTTTAACAAAAATCTCAGTGTTTCCACTATTCATCAAAAATTGATGTTTTTCAGAAAAATACCGAAAATTCTGCCTAAGCTATATTTGATATTCAAAATTCAAAAATTATTTCTATTTTCCCAATTTCAAAACATATAAGTGACATTAATTAATTTTAAATGTAATTCCAGTTATCAAAACAAATAGAGTGTTTTTAAGAAACTATAACTATCAAAATATCATCACTTGTTTATGTCAAATTTCAAAGTGAAATTAATTCCAATGACCAAAATTTTATTAATTGGAGAAATTATATTCTAATTACACTTTAATACCAATTAAATAGACAATCTATCAATATAAATTATTAGGATGAAAAAAGATGTTTTTAATTAAAATATAGCATGTTTTTACTATTCATCAAAATAGGAAAGTTACTAGAATAATATGAAACAATTTATCCAAAGTAAATTTTTATATCCTAATTCCAAAGAAGAATTTTATTTTGTCAAATTAAACTTATAAACATGTCAAAACCAGATTTAAAATGTGTGTTCCATCAAAAGGTGGTAAAACATCATTTAAAAAAAATACTTCTTTCATCCGAATAACTGATTTTGTTTTCATACCACATTATAGAAAATGTGTAAGATGATTTATAATGTTATAAAATTTAAAATTCAGTTATTACTATTCATAACGGCTAGTTCATAATATTATAAAAATATATTGTCGTTTAGTGAAACACGGTATTGCATACTACACACGCTATCGAGGAAGGACGTGATTGCATGTAAAGAAAGAAAACCTAGTGTTGTGTGTAGTGAAAGATTCTTTTTCATATAAAAAAATACATAAAAAAATATATTTCTCATAAAATATCAGGGTTTACATTCTACCCCCCTTAAAATTAATTTCACCCTCAAAATTCATCACTTCGTAACAAAGAAATGAGGATACATCTTCCTCATCATATCCCCAAGCTCCCTTTAAGATTCATCTAATTTGGGGTTCCTCCATACAACTATAACCATGCGAGTGGTCTTGTTCCAAAGAACTTTATCGCTACGATCTAGAATCATTATCGGCTATTCCTCAAAAGAACGATATTGCTCCAGTGGTACAAATTTTGAGCTTAGTACATGTGAAGGATCAGGTATATACATTCTCATGAGAGATACGGGGAAAACATCGTGAACATGAGAGAGATTTGGCGGAAGTGCTAATCGGTAAGATACCTTCCCAACACGATCTAGTATTTTGAAAGAACTGATACACCTAGGGTTCAACTTTCCCATCTTTCCAAATCTCATTACTCTCTTCCAAGGAGATATTAGAAAGAACACTTTATCACCCACTTCAAACTCTATGTCTTTTCTTCGGTTGTCAGAATAACTTTTTTTCGACTCTGAGCTGCTCTTATGTGTTGTTGAATAGATCAGAATTTTTCTTCCATCTCATCAACAAGATCAGGTCCTAATAGCTTTCATTCCACAACTTCATCCCAGCAAGTTGGAGTTCTGCATTTCTTTCCATAGAGAGATTCATAAGGAGTCATCTGAATACTGGAGTGAAATCTATTATTATAGAGAAATTCCACCAAAGGAAGGTGTTGATCCCAACCACCATTGAAATCCAAAGAGAAATCTCTTAACATGTCTTCTAGAGTTTGAATTGTCCTCTCAGACTAACCATCTATTTGAGGATGATAAGTAGTGCTGAAACTCAACTCTGTATCTATGGTATGCTGAAGACTTCTCCTGAACATCAAGGTAAACCTCAGATCCTGATCAAATTTAATGGAATGTGGTACTCCATGCAATCTTACCAGTTCCTTTACATATATCCTGGAAAGATGATCTAGAGAGAAATCTTCTCTAATATCAATGAAGTGTGCTGACTTTGTAAGATGATCAAATATAACATAGGTAGCATTATTGCTTTTGGATGTTTTAGGAAGTCCACTGAAAAAGTCTATAGTGATGTTTTTCCATTTCCATTTGTGTATGGGTAATGGTTGTAACATCTCCTTAGACTTATATCTCTCAGCTTTAACTTGCTGACAAACATAGCATCGAGAGACATATTCAACAACATCTCTTTTCCTACCATCCAACCAGAAGTACTCTTTCAGGTCCATATACATCTTCGTGCTTCCATGATGAATAGATAATGAAGAACTATGAGCATCATCCAATAACTCCTTCTTTATTTCAGGGATTGGAGGAACACAAACCCGATTCCTAAACCTTATTATCCCATCATAATCAAGTTTGAATTCAGGAACATTTCTCACCTTATTTTTTAATTCTACATCTTATTTTTGTGCCTCTTTAATCATCACATGTATAGATGGTTAAGCATTCATTTGAGAAAGAAAATATTTTACCCCTTCCATTATAATTTTACGATCCATCAATTGTAAATCCAGAAATATTAGATCATTTGTGATCCTCATCATGGATAATATAGCATGGTCTTGTCGAATTAAAGCATCAGACACCTTGTTTTCATTCCCAAGGTGGTAATTAATTGAGCAGTCGTAATCCTTAATTATCTCCAACCATCTTCTTTGGTGCATATTCATCTCCTTTTTTGTGAAAATATACATTAAATTTTTTGATCAGTATAAATATCACACCATTCACCATAAATATAATGCCTCTAAATCTTTAATTCAAAGATTACCTCAGCTAACACCAAATTATGAGGTGGGTAATTTTCCTCATGAATTTTCAATTATCGTGAGGCATAAGCTATCGCCAGATTGTTTTGTTTGAGAACACACCCCAATCCCTTCTTGGATGTGTCACTGTAGATTAGAAACCTTTATCCACTACAAGGCAGTGTGAGCAAAGGTGCATTGGATAACCTTCATTCCAATTTTTGAAATTTTCTTCACAATACTCCGTCCACACAAACATAACTCCTTTTCGAGTCAACCTGGTGAATGGATTAGATAATTGTGAAAAATCATTCACAAAACGTCGATAATATCCAGCCAAACCTAGAAAACTTCGGATCTTAGTTATTTTTGATGGTCTCGACCATATTTTGATAAACTCTATTTTTTCCAGATCCATAGATATCCACTCTTTTGAGATTATGTGACCCAATAATGCAAATTTTTTAAGCCAAAATTCACACTTGGTAAATTTGGCATAAAGATTCTCCTTTCTCAGGGTCTTCAATAAAATTATCAAGTGATCATCATGTTCTTCCTTTATCTTTGAATATAAATGAATATCGTCTATAAATACTACCACAAACTGATCAAGACTATCTCTAAAGACTCTATTCATTAGATCCATGAACATAGCAGGGACATTAGTAAGACCAAATGGCCTCACTATAAATTCATAGTGTCCATACCTTCTAAGGAAAGCCGCCTTTGGTATATCCTCTCTTTTGACCCATAATTGATGATACTCTGAACAAAGATCAATCTTGGAAATGTGTTGAGCTCCACATAGCTTGTCAAATAAGTCATCAATGCATGGGAGAGGATATTTGTTCTTGATAGAGATCTTGTTAAGTTCTCGATAATCAATGCAGAGTCTCATTGATCCATCTTTGTTCTTAAAAAACAGAACAGGAGCTCCCCATGGTGATGCACTAGGGCGTATGAATCCCTTATCAAGATTCTCTTAGAGTTGCTTCTTCAAATCCTACAACTCAATTGGGGAAATTCTATAAGGTTTCTTTGAAATACGAAAAGCACCCAGTACGAGTTCTATTGAAATCTCATCTTCACGATTTGGTGGAAGACCCAACAATTCCTCCGGATATTCATCATCAAACTCCCATACAATGGGAATATTCTTAATCGTGAGTTTCAATCCAACCATTTGAGATAAATAACCTTTATTTATTGGAATCAAGACCCATAAGATGGAAAAAATTTCATTGGAAGGTTATATTCATCCTTGCATCGATAGATGATCATAGATTGATCAGGAATATTAAATGTGATTTCCCTTATATGGAAATTTATATGAGCTCCGTATAAAGAAAGACAATCCATGCTATGAATCACATCAAATTCCACTATAGGAAGGATCACAAGTTTTGTAGCAAGCACTTTCCCACAAACTTCAATAGGAGAAGAATTATAAACTTTTTATGTGACAGTTTTTCCATTAGGAGTTGTCACAGCTATCTCAACATCTAACAGTTGATGTAATATGACGATAACCTTAGAAAATTCTTCATAAATAAGAGAGTGGGTGGATCCAGAATCAAATAAAACATTTTCTACATTCGTGTGGATGGTAAGTGTACCTTTCACCACTTCGTTATCGTACTCCACATCGCCGATAGTAATTGTATGTGACGTTCATTTGTCTCTGTCCTTAAGAGTTTGTTGACGTCAATCATCATCAACATCCCTTGGATTTGGGCATTGATTGGCATAATGCCCCTTCTCTTTTCACTTGAAACATTGAAGTGTAGGAGGTGCATTCTGTGTATCCAATTATTTTTTCGTATCATTAAATATATTTTTCCCATTATTTCGACATTCAACTGCCCGATGACCTTCTTTTCCACACATAAAACATTTTCTTATCCCATTAAGACTATTCCCTCTAGGTTTCTTTCTACAATTTGACCATCAATGAAAACTCATCTTCTTTTCAGTTGAGTCTTTAGATATTCCATTGAATTCCATTTTCCTCTTCTTATCAAGCCCATATGCATGATGGGTTACTCCAATATACATCTCAACCTTGAGAGAACATCGAAGAATTTCCTCATAGCTTTTGAAGTCCCTTATGGATAACACCCTTCGAAGACTTTGTTTTAAGCCACCAAATAATCAATCGATTTTACTCTCATGTTGTATAATAATTCCGTACGCGTACCTTGCAAGTATTGTAAAATTATCTTCGTAGGTACCAACCGATTCATCATCCTTTTGATTTAGTTCAAGAAACTCGTTCTACATCTTTGTTCGAAGAATACATGGGAATTACTTTCTGAAAAATAAGTTCTTGAACTCGTCCCATTCCATGGAGTCAATTTAATCACCTTGCCTTATATTTTGGATAAGATTCCACCATTGATTAGAATCACCTTCCAAACGATACACTACTAAGATGACATTGTCATGTTCAAAAAATGTAGAATTGAAAATATCATTTTAGTGGTACTAATCCATTGTTCATCTACTAATGAACCAGAAGACCCGCTGAATGATGGTGGAAGCTACCTCATGAAGGATTCAACAGAATGTGGCTCCATCCTTTGCTTGTTTGAAGTCTTGAAAGGTTTATAGATTGAGAAACATGTGTGACCATGGCTACAAGATTTTTCATTCTAACTCCCACATCATTTGGTTTCTCAAGGGGACAATCATTGCATTGCCCAACACATTAATCATTAACATGGTTCCTTCGGGTTCCAACCATTAACTAAAACCAAGAACCATATTGTGAGAAACACTAATAATAATAGTAAAAACACATAATCAAGAATAAAATTTCACACTTCAGGTCTTATCATAGGTTGTTCATGGAAATTTCTAAAACCCTAATATTTTGATCTATTCTTAGACTTATCCTTAGGGTTCTTACTAAGGCTTTCACATCCTAGTTTCCAAAGGTTGACTATACCTTTCCTATGATACCAACTATAACAACCCATACATTATATACATTTTCATTACATCAGAGTTGAACCATACTTATTACAACATATAACAAAACCATGAAACGACTGTATAGGTATCATGTCTTTAGAAACTGGGAAACATAAACAATTGGTTCATAAAATCAACTACATTGTGTCCCATTTATTTGATCATATCTAGATTCCCTTTTTGGTATATCCTATATAATATCCTTCTTCCTGACCTGGGGAAAAGAAAAAATTCAAAAGGGTGAGCTCAAATGCTCAGTAAGGGTAAGCAAAAGAAATATCAGTCATATCATATTCATAAGAACATAACATATTGACAATCTTAATGCACAAAAGAGGTCATAATATCATGTCATGGGATAGATCATAGTAATGAAAATTAATCCCAAATAATCATGACATAAAACCTAACACTTTGTGGCATACAAATATAATCATAGAAAAGAATTTCATATTAGTCAAGGCTCATTTCCATGACCATCATAGAGAACAAATTCCATCACTGAACCGACATCACTCCTATTTCCAGTCCTGTATCACTGACTGGTTTACCATGCCATTCCAGCCATGTCTACCTCATGAGATATAAATCCTTACCCAATGAATTGGAGGGAGATATAGGTCCCACCCATATCAAAATGTAATCATTCTTATGTGTGTCACAAAATCATAAATCATACATCATTACAAAACCCATGTAATAAAAATGGGATTCGTAAACATCATGACATCATAACATAACCCATATAAGATAAAAGGACATCATAAAATTAATTCCATCATAAAACAATTAAATATATGTAAAAATTGGGGTAGAAACAAGACCATATTTTATCTTAGATGGAAACTATTTTTGATAAAACACATGAACTCAATTCTTGAGGAAAATATCCATTCAACTTCAATTTTTTTTCTTTATTAATAAGTCATTCAATTTTAAACTAAAAGAAAATGATTTAAAATAATCTTGGAATCTTGTAAAGAAAGAATCTTGGAAATAATGTTCTAAAAATACATTGATTCTATATAAGTTAAAAAGAACATTCTTCTCGTACTTTGGCCGAAATAGTCAAAAAGTATCTCATATGAAAAATGACAAAATATTCCTTTCATATCATTTACTAAAAACTCACCGGAGGGTAAAATTGGATTTAAAAAATTGTATGAGGAAGGAAATAATATTACATATTGAGGAAACATGGATGTGGATCATAAAATACACCCCAGTAAATACCAAAGTACAAACAATCTCAGATAAAAATGAGATTGTGAGATTTTCCCTTATCTTAGGTCTGATATGCTTCGTATGAATCTGAACCTCATGTAATATGGTTTAAATAATTTTAATTGATTTATTACAGAATCATCTTCATTTTTATGATATCATATATGGTCATATATGTATCTTCTTAGTAGTAATATTTCATTGCTACTTGTGATTTGGGTGTTTATTGCATTATGTTCTTATGCGTCTTTTGTCGAAGAAATTCTTATTCCTACTTATAGGATATAGAAACGTCATTTAAATAATGGTATCAGTGTAATATATATCATATTCATTCATTCATTTCATTTATTTATTCATTATTCAATGAACATCATATAGAACAAGTCACGTCACATTTTGGAGAGGGTAGGTCGTACGTACGCACGAGCGATGATATTGTTCCCATGATCGTGGAATTGTATTGAAGTGTATGTATAATATTTAAGAAGAAATACCAATTTACAATAATCATATATAGTTATTTATTTACACCATTATACCCATCCAAGTAAGGTGGTGGTGGAAATCATATTACACCACGGCGTGAAGATGGTATTCCGTACGTATGCACACACGGTGATTTTGTATACCATAGGATGGAATAAAGGTGAAATAGGGTTGTTTAATATTTATAATACAATATCAGTATATGAGGGATACTGATTTTATTACCTCATAATCAAACAACTAAAGAAGAGGGAGTAAAAGATGAATGGAACTTGATGAAATTGGTAGAATGTATTACCTCTTCTTCGAAGTGCCTCCTTTAAGATTTCTCTTAAGGCACTAGAGTTGGTATGTTGAGAAGTCCAGTAGCTATAGTAGGTTTATAAGGTAGTGTGGAAGTGAAATGGGTAGGGGATGACCGAGCTTGAAGGCTCAAGGTTCTGTGAGGAGGAGAGGGAAGAAGTTCCCTTTTATAAGGGAAGAGAGGGGCACCTTTGGAAAGTGTGAAAATATTATTTTATTATAAACATATCATCGGTTTCAAAATGTCCAAAAATCATTAAAGATGAAGAAAAGATGACTCATGGTCGAAATAAAATCATATAATCAGAATTGGTCATCTTTTGGAAAATATATTATTCATTATAATCTTATTTATTTAAATCATTTATTAATGAGGTAAATAATGCATCATTATTTTGTCAAAAATAACTTAATTTATATGATATCTAAAAATTATAAAAAAAATACCAACATTTAGGAAATATTTTTAGCTTTCAAATTAATATTTATAGTCTAATCAATAATTTATATGTCCCGTAATAAAAATTATTTACTATAGAATTTTTGTTAATGCTAATTTTTCCTTTACATTAAATTAATTAATCTAATGTGTCATTGTCTTTCATAAGTGGCTTCATGGGGTCCCAAAATCGACCCAAGGATGTCCATGGTCAGCCCTTACTCATCCAATAAGTTTTGGACAAATGTTAAGGTAATTTGTAATTATTATAATTTTTTTAACCTTGAATTACCCTATTTTCTTTTAACCGTGGTAAGTAAAAAAAAGTTACTATTCACCAAAAATAAATTTTGTCTAATTGACCCACATTTTAATCGTTGATATTAACTGTGTCTCCCGGTTTTTCGAAATTCAACTAACAAAAGCGGTTAAAATTTGTTTTATGAACAATTGGAAAGGCCCCTAGGAGGTGTGTAAAAGACGATGAAAAGTTCAATACAATTATTTATAAATCTAAAATTATTATAAAATGATTCCAATGAATTTAATATAACTTATATAAGTATTATTTATCTATTTTGACCTAAAATTAAATTAAATCGAATAAATGGTTATTAAATTAAAAGGTTGGTTTTAACCAAAAACTCCGTGTTTTCACTATTCATTAAAAATTAAATTCTTTCATAAAAATACAAAAAATACAGCCTCTGCTATTTTTGATATTATGAATTCAAAAATGATGTCACTTTTTTCAAATTAAAAAAATAGAAGTGGAATTAATTTATTTTAAATGTAGTTCCCATTATCAAAACAAATAGCATGTTTTTAAGAAACAATAACTATCAAAAGACCATCACTTGTTTATGTCCAATTTCAAAGTGAAATTAATTCCAATGAAAAAAATTGGATTAAATGGTAAAAATATATTCTAATTACACTTTAAAACCAATTAAAAATATAATCTATCCAAATATGTTATGCGATGAAAAAAGTTGTTTTTAATTAAAATATAGCGTGTTTTTACTATTCATCAAAATATGAAAGTTACCAGAATAAAATGAAAAATTTATCCAAAGTTTATTTTTATATCCTAATTCCAAAGAATAAATTGTTTTTGTCAAATTGATCTTATAAACATGTTCGAGAACTAGTTATAAAATTTGTGCGCCATCAAAAGGTGGTAAAACTTCAATTTTAGAAAATACTTCTTTTATCAGAAAACATGATTTTGGTTTCACACCTCATTCTAGAAAATGTGTAAGCTAATTTACAATGTTATAAATTTGAAAATTCAGTTAATACTATTCACAATGGCCAGTTCATTATATAAAAATAATATATCATTGTTTAGTGAAACTCGGTATTGCGTACTACACATGCTATCGAGGAAGGTTGCGATTACGTGTAACGCAAGCCAACCTACTATTATGTTGAGTGAACGATTATTTTGTCTATAACATAACACATAAAAGAATATATATACTTTTCATAAAATATTTGTGTGTTACAATATAGTCCAGCTATGTTATTGATGTCTCCCCTGAAAATCCATGTAGATACTCCTTCGTCAAAATATTCTAGCCTATACCAAAGAGATTCTCTTCTGCGAGCATCATAGATTATATAATGGAATGAGGAAAATAAAGAGTTATTCCCTATATTCAATTTATATGAAATATACTGTTCATCTGCATATATCAGATCAACAGAAACCAATTTATTCTAGAACACCCATATATTACTGTTAACTAGATCATCATGTTTTGATCCATGGAACCTAATTCAAGGGGAAATATCCCTAATACTCGAGTGGTTCAGTTTATGTTATATTTTCACTGAAAGTGAAGCCTTGGAATTTTTCATCTCCATGACCATGTAATACAACATGACCAGGGCACCCATACCATGGATTTTCTAGATAAATAATGTAGTAATTGGAGAAGGGGGTGACTAGTTTCGACCACATACTATCTGATCATTCACTGAAGTGAGGATAAATCGCCCGGATTAATTCTGAATATTTAACTAATTCACATGCCTAATGATTGTTCTAATGGATGGGTTTCTTGATGATAATATGTATCTAAATAAAATGGGAAAGAATCCACTCCCCTGCTGATCGAGGGCTTATGGGATCATACCTGACATGCATGGAGAGAGAATTCAAAATACACACAACCACCTGGGGGTGAAGGGAACAAACATTCCTTTGGGTGAGATCAAAATCTTTTAAAGGAGAAATATGATGCTCCCCATATGAATATTTTAATTATCTAAATGGAGGGATGTTTTTGGAGGAGATTAGTTGAACGAACCTGACCCCTTATAGGGAGGAGACATTATAGGAGATTATCCTGGAGAAATAATACGCTAATGATATGGTAAAGGAATTTGGAATGACTAACTTGATATGGGGTATGACAATTTTTACAAGGGTCTAGGGGAAGGTAGGGAAAATAATCCATCCTCTATGAAATGTTTAAAGATGATGGATCATCCTAGAAATCACTCAGATGATTCAAAGTTGGGGTAGGAGAACCATGCTGAGCTAACTCCTGGTGAGTGACTGGTCGAGAAATTGTGGGATGAGAGGGTGTCAGGCTATCTTGAACAGTCACCTGGGGGATGGCATGTTATATTCTTGTAGGAAGGGGATGTTCATTGCCACGAGCTAGCCCATAGTACTTAAGAACATGATCTTGAAGGTTATCCTTCATGAACTGGTTCTCATAATTCCATTTTATCTTGAAGGAGGTGCAGCACCTCAGATACATGGGACATATTATGTCATGATTCCTTTGAATTGGGGTTTTTTGTGAAATTGATAGAAAATGATTAAATTAAACTTTTGAATTAAATTTTGAATATATATTGTGAAATTGAATTATGATTTCAACAAAAATATCTATTTTCCAAAAATGGCTTATAATGGTTTTGATAGAAACGTTAGGGTTTTATCATAGTGAAAATGATTCATTTGATTAATTTTTTTTTTTGTATAAAATATAAATTGGAACATTTATTTGGGGAATGGGACTTAAATATATTTTATAGTCCATTTAAATAAAATTTCAATCAAATAATTGTTCTAGAGAGCATGAAATAAAAATTAATTATTGATTTATTTGGACAAACACCTTTGGTTGTAAGTCCTCTATTAATGGATTTATTATATACAATAGTAATCGATCTTTGGTCAACACATATTTATTCCCCATTGGATGAAAGATGAGTCCTCTATTTCTATTGTTGGGTGATATATGTATACACTGCAATTTATCACACAAGTGTGTGAGGACATAAAAACCATAAACTATAATACTTCCTAGATGATGACCACTTTTCATGATTTTTTATATATGAGATATAAATGTATGCCTCTTATGTAAACTGTTTTACATGTCTTCTCATTTCAATAAATTGTTTTATATAAAAGTGTTTATTCAGACCATTTTTGTAAGTCACCAATGAAGATACTATTTCAATCATCTTGAATGTGAACCATAAATTTCTAATGTATTTCCATCTTTTAAAATGTTAATCATGATTTTTTCAAATATTATCATTAAATTGAAAACATATTTAATTGAAAATTTAATGAATATTCTACGCCTGTTTTGATATTCTCATATTTTATGGAATCCTTGGTGAGACCCTTCATGGATTTTAGCTCGCACACCATATGCGGAATTTTGTGTTTTTATATTATCCCCAACTAGGTTTGATTATGGGTAATGCATCACATGGAGATGGTTATATATGTTTATATGAGGACATATAGAGTTTTGTATATTGGGACATGGTCACTTTATTATCCAATTTTTTTAGGCATTATTGTATTACATTGTATTTTCATACCAATTTGACCCATGATACACTTCTTCTGGTGGAGTTTCTTTTGTGTTCATATTGATTTGTTATCTTTTATCTATATTATTAGCGGGAAATACATTTCCAAATTATTTTTGTATGATTTTATGGGCTATTCAACTATGCATGGGGATTGGGAATGCACTTCGGGCCATGTATGGACTAGTGTCATGGTGATCTGGTTAGCTGGGTACCCAATATGAATTATGACACATAATAAGGGTGAGAAAAAATGCTGAGTATGTTAAAATATTAGTATTATCAAAAAAAATTCATCATTGAGTATAAGATATGTATAAGGCTATGATGACATATCCAATGTGGATGAGTATAACATACAAATATTTATAACCATCAATATATATGAGATCAAACATGAAAACATTGAATAAGGAATTGAGAAATGATGATGTGATAAGAATCAATAATCATATGCCATGTGATATTAATCTTAGTCAAATGAAAGAACACAAACCCAAAGAAAGAATCTAAAAATATGTTTGGTAACATGAAGAATAACATTCATAAAATCATTTCAAAACCATTTTAATTGGAATAAAAATTTCTATAAATTCCAAAATTATCATTCCCCAAGGCGTTGGAGTGATATTTAGGCATACCCATTATTTGAACATTAACATCCTCACCCATAGCTATCTGGCTCACCCCATGTTTAGGATATAATGAGATTACCCACCATTTTATCGTCACCCCATGGTAAGAAGTAATGGGACTATATAGTGCTATTTGGGCATCTCTAGTTAATCAATAATGGGATTATCCATTTTTATCTGGTCGTACCCATCATTTATAATTTCTAAGAACCCCTACATGAATAAAGAACATAGAGAATTTGTTTCATCAAAACTCATTGATAAAACCTATATTATTTCTAAAAATTCATTAACCAATGAAAAAATGGGTTCCATAAAATCAAATTTAAACATGATTATCATCTGGAAAACAAATGGTCTCCATGACAATCTCTTTAAAGAATAATTAATCTATAAAAAAGAGATATGGTCAATAAAATTTTGTTTGAAATAAATATAATACACCTAAAGAGAGAATGAGGATAGAATCATCAAAAAATTCATATTAGAGTATGAGTGAATAAATTAATGATAAAATTGATTAATATATATACCATTAACATAATATGAAAATATATATTGTGGAAAAAATTTGTTTAATTTCAAATATCTCTTTTTTAACCATAAATCATTTTTCGAAGTCATTTTGATAAGAATATATTGAAACAAAAAATGGAGGTTATAAAAATAATTTTAATTTTTTTGAGAAAAATATGTTTTAATCCTTGAAAAAAATTTAAAACAATTTTTAAAAATATTTCTAGAAAACGTTATTTTGGATAAAAAATATTTTTTGATTGAGAAGAAGATTTTTCATAAAAAAAGATTTCATAATCTCATAAGCATATAACGAGAGGAAAATTTAAGGAAATCATTTATTACCATCATATAAATATAGGATAATAAAAATCAATATAATTCGACAGACTTATATCATAATATTTCAACATTGTGGACTTAATTAAAATAATCCTCATAAAATATGAGGTTCTAAAATGAAACTACTACCACATTAGAAACATTTAATTGTAATCCCTAAAGGCATATTAACATTAAGAAACATATAATTTGAATAAAATAAAGATATTATTAATATAACATCTCAAATGGTTAGTATATAAAAATTATAAAATAGGATTGTTGTGTGACATAACTATCTTTTCAAAGAAGTTAAATTGTGACAAAAAACTCTAATAAATTTGGTAACATTGAAACCATAACCCCATGTTTTGGAGATCCTTAGATATATTTTTAAATACCAATATATTTATTTTTAAAAATCATAAAATACACTCATGGGTATTATATAGACGACACAAAAACAATTAGTGGTTAATATCACATGTCACTGAAAAAAATTAACGTGAGACATGAAACACCCTTTAAATGGGTCTGATTCATCAATATTGTTTTTTAACTTCCTAGATAATAAACATATATTGATATGTTATGTATTTAAAAACATATTATTGGTTTATTAAAACTTCTATTTCCTATATAAATAAAATATATATAATTACTTTACCAATTTAGTTTATGTTATATGTTTTGACCATATTTGTACTATATTTCGAAACTGGCATTGGTAGGAAAAAATGGTCAATAAGATCATTATTGAAACATATATAGAATAATGATGACTAAATTGTTATATTTATACAGATATTATACTTTTATAACAAATAATGAAATATTTTAATGAAAAAAGAACTAACGTTATTATCATGAAGATGGTAGGTCATACGTAGTCATGGGTAATGTTTTCATATTTCAATGATCATTATAGAAAAAAGGTAAGTAATATTTAATATTTATAAAAATATAATTATATCATACATTTTATATAATAATATATAGTTATACATATCATTCTTTTTATATAAATATAACTACATTGCTTCGAGGAGTCAGTAGTGAACACATCTAGGAATAACGTTATAACTTTTTTAGTGGCAGACAAGAAAATAATGGAAATGATGGTATATATATATATATATTTATTAAATTAATATAATATTTATGTTATTTTAATTATATACAATCAATATATATACCCTTATTATCTTCCACAAAACATGTAATAGAAAAACACTTCATATCACTTGTGAGGTGGGAGTCTGTCAGACATGCGAGCCACATTATCGTATACCCTATATAATGAAATTCAAAATCTATATATATGATATAATTAATATATATAAATAATGTAATAAAAAATATCATAAATATTATATATAATCATTATGTTGATCATTTTTCCTGATCATGAGAGTTTGTAATAGAAAAAATGAATGAAATTGTTCTGTGAGGCAGTAGTCATCCATACAGACGAACGATGATTTCATAACCCATTTGATGGAAGTGTTATTGTTTTTTAGGTTTTACCCTTAATATAATAAAATATATTTATATTTATGATAATTATTTTTTTTATATAGACACAATATAAAATTAATTTAAGGGTTAAAAAAGTTGTAAAAAATGTTTGTTTGTGAATGATACATAGTCTTTAGGTATCTCTAATTGGTTTTCACCAAATCCCTTCATTGGTTTGATTTAATCACAATGTGAGGCTTCTAAGATGAGAGGATGAAAGTGGAGAGGTTTTTTTGGTATGTATTGGCCGATCCAAAGGTCTTGAGATTAGTGAAAAGAGGTGGAAATGGGAATCCATTTTATAAGTGGTGGAGAGGACACACTTGGGATTTTTCAAAATATATTTTGGTGATCCCAAATTTTAAAATACAAAAAGGATTTTGTAATGCAACAAACATGATCCCTGAAGGAATAAGATCTAAATATGGATAGGTAATCGGTTCTTGAAAAGTGTCTATGAAATCTATACCAATTTGTATTTATCATAAAATTAATACTCAATTAAAAATACATTAGCAACCTTACATGAGAAAATGAAACAATTCACCACCAAGATAGCCAAGATAAGGTGTAAATGTAAATTGAAAAGAAACCCCAATATCATATACAATCAACTATGTCTCAAAAAATATATCTTAATAAATATATAATTCCAATCAATCCTTTACCACAAACCTCTTCAATTTTTTAAGACATAGAAATTTAAATTTAAATTTCTTAAAAAACCTTTATGAGAAATTTAGATACATGAAAAATAACATGAATCACCATGCTTCAAGAAAACATATGAAATTACCATGGTAGTTTGGAAAATATTTTTATTATTGGAAGTAATCATCAAATACACACACCATGTGATATAGGTTAACATTGTGTATTTATCATATTTGAAAAGGTCTTCGATGTGGTATGTGATATTATCATAGATATGAAAATATTACTCTATATTTATTTTCCTCTCATTAATTATTCATGAAAATATTCACTTATATTTTTTTGATATAATTAGATCCATCTTCTGTAATACCAACTCAAATCAATTACCTATACACTCCCTTAATATCATCCCATGAAAGAAAATATTGAAATCTTCCTCCATTATCTCTTTATTATACTGTGGGTGAAGCTTAAGGAAGAAATGTTCCATCATTTAATTATTTTATACGCCTTAAATAATTTAAATTCCAACAACATGTTAGGATCTTATAAACATTCAACATTAATTTCCTATACCTTATCACTATCTACTTCAATATTATCTTATAGAGGTGTCACTAATACCTTTAATATCCCGCATTACTAAATCAACTCTAAATATAGACTTTCTACTTACATATTTTCATTATTTTCATTGAATAGTTTTTTTTGTTGACTAGAAATTTCAAGAATCAATATTTCCTTACTTCCCATTTTGTGAGCCATACCTAACATTGGACATCCCTAATAATCAAGTTTATATTCAAAATATTTATGATAGTTTAATTCTTTATCACTTATCTTATTATAACCATGTGTCCTTGATATGGACTAATTCCTTTTCCATCAAGTAAAAAATGTTTTCTTACATTAATTTTCAATATCCACTTCTTTATTTCAATTCAATAAGGTAAATTTATTGTTAATTTGAGTTCGTATTTGGGATCACATGAGCCATATGACCCTCGCACTAGAGGAGACATGACATTTGTCTTAGGGGAAGATTGTATCATATGAATATTTCATATATTGTGTCATATATCTAGGATATAGCATCCACCATCTCCAGAATCACCCACTAGCTCTTTTCCCTCACCAGAAACCTCATAAACTTCTATATAGAAGGGGATATGATGGAATGGTTTAGACCTACTACTCCTAAGATCTATACTATTTTCCAGAATTCATCAAAATCACTTTTCATGATGTAAAAAATGCCTACAACCCATTGGTAATGTTTCAAATGTCACACATCTTTTTGGTAATGGATTGTATTATATAATTCACTTGTCCCTTGAAAACCATCGAATATGACTATGGGTGTAAAAAAATTCAAACAATTTCAAAAAATGGACGAATCATGTCCCAAACTATTACAAGTTCAACAAAAAAACCCAAGACCCATAATAAAAAAAATACGTCCACCAAATATCCTCTTATATATCAATTAAAAGAAACTGTAATGGGGCCTCTTAGACATCCTTCTCAACCCAAATATGATGATATAAAAGATGAAAAACAACTCTGGTACGTTAACGTAAACAATGAAATCAACCCACCATGTTAAAAATTAACTAAAGGTTGACTATATTTTGGAATTGTATAGGGAAAATTGGTAGGGGATTTATATTATCATATATGGACTATCATTTTACAAGTTAAAATAAAAGATATAGTAAAAAATATAGAAATGATAATCTAAACCAGCCCATTGAGCATATTCCCAAGAAGAGGTGAGGCCAAATTTTGAAAAAAATCAAATCATAATATGGAACAAATCCAAATTGAAAACAATTTCCTAATTGTGAAAACCCTAGGATATAGAGAAAAATTGGTATAAAACATCTAACATATCATAATTAATACTGAAACAATCCACCAAGGTAAAATCTTATAGTGACTGTGATTGAGTGTACTCATGAAAGGATATCAGGATCGATGGAATTCCATTATTGTGTGATTGAACATTTGTGAAAATTTCACTTTCTAAAAAAATGGGGAGATATTAAGGATTAGTGAACCAGAATAATAGATAAAGTAGAGCGACCAGATGATATGGGATGAAGCCTTACCCAACATTTAAGGGCGTGGGATAGAAGTAATGACCATGAATTCTATAACCTATTCCATTGGTTGCAGATCATAAACATTGAAATCTACTAATCTATTATTTGAATTAATAAAATTAATGGAAATATATCTTTCTTGAAAAATAACTCTAATCTAATAATCATCTTAATATACCATCCATATAAACTTGTATAATTTTTACACGTTAAATCATCATAGAAAAAATAAAAACCATGATGTACAATACTGCCATATCTATCATAATATAAAACCAGATATGGTTCAATCTATGATTTCATCTGAACTTGGATCCATATACATCATTACACAATGTGGTGTGGAGGGATAAAATGTTGACATTCCCTTCCCTCATAATACATAACATCTATATAATGTACTAAAATTATATTTTTTAATATTATTTGCATGAAAAAAACATTTATTTGATCCACTTATATATGGTGACACACCACATGGAATCAAATATCAAACATCATGACATCCTCAGTTAAATTAAAATATTTTTACATCCATCCATTCATTGATGTATGGTTTTAGTAGCCGTAGAAACTATTCTAATATGGGTAGGTTTTGTGGTGATGAATTCCATGTTATGTTGTAGTCATTTAGAGCTCATCTTATATACCGAGTTGTAAAAAGTGAAAGGAAATAGATCATGAATTTATACATTCTTTAATGAATCCATTTGTATGATCCATCCACATAAATCATTGTGGTTTTACATATCATGATGGACAACTACACTGTAAGTTATTATTGTACAAGGATGATTTGAAAAGAAAACGAATAAAAACCCCATTTGTTCTATAGTGAATAATTTCCATAAATCACTAGTCCCACGTTGGAAATAATTTGTGTTTGGATTAACTTAAATAACCCAAACATGGATGAAACCCAAATAACAAGCATTACTTGGACTTCCCAATTGGAGTTTCCATTTACTTATCTTCGACATACATTGAGATCCCATTTTTCTGATGTACTATATGTTCTCTATCCTACTACTATCCTAAACATGGTTTTCATGATCTACCATTATTCCAATTGGTGTTAGCGATATGTTTCCTAGATACCTATGGAATATAGTTTGATCCACTATGTTGACGAGTAGGGATGCAAAATATTCACACTCCTGATGCGACATTCATATTACATTTAATCACACCTAATTATATAATTCATCAAATTAGAACTCAAAAATATACATAAAAAATATATTAAAAATAATAAATATTATTCATTAATGAATTTATCAAAAAATAAATAAATAACATTAAATCTAAAAATTATACACGAATTTATAAATATCATTAAACTTCTCTTAAATTTGATTCCACAAAAAAAATAAATTTTTTATCCAATCAAGAACCAAGTATGAAAAAATCAATATATTTATACCACTTTCCTAGAATTGGATAAATTTACATCAAATAGGATGTTCATAGTAGTCAAGGGCACAATATCCATTTTCTGATAATATTATGTCGTTATGTTACACCATTAATAAAACTAATTCAAAAAATATCATTATAACAACTTAATTACAAATAGTTATAACTTCTAATAATGATACAAAATTTAATCCATCATTATTTAATAATAATTCATCCCATGAAAATAAATTAAATAAAACGTCTCAATTTTAATTTTATTTTTAAAATTATTATTTTTCTTATGGGATTCATTAAAATTCTTTTATAATACACTTCATGTAACTCCAATTATTATTAGAGAATCTGGTCCACAAGAATTTTACTCTGTATGTACAGTATGCCTTTTTATACTTGTTTTTCAATTTCACATAAATTTTGAAAATAGAAATGTTATCTTTTATTTTGTAAAACAACATTTATAGAGGAATGAAATATTTATTTATTTTGATTCTAAACTATTATAGAAATTACAGATTTAGTATTCAATAAAATAAAAAAAAATTCAAAATTCCATCTCCCTTGATGTCAAGGTCTTTAATCTATTATTTATACCCACTTACTTAAAAATGATGATATTATTAATTTTTATATTCATAGAATGATGATGATAGATAACTTTACGTCCTTCCTATGGTGAAAACTTGAGAAGTCACTGTCACAAAAAATTGAAGTTAATCTAAAATAAGAGGAAGGACAGGATACCCACACACTCATAATCAATAATAATGACTCTCAATATACGAGTTAATTATTCATAAATAACACTGGGTAGGTTCTGTATAAGCTACTCAATGAGACTCACACACACACACCTATTAGGACACCATAATTATAGACCTATCTACTTCATCCCCAAGCATTAATATTGTCATAACCATTAATTATACCAATGAACAAACCATTTATAAATAATTGTCATTGGATATCAACTACATCTCATAACAATATAATAAGAAATAGGACACCATCATACCTCAACAAATCCACCCACTGACTTATCACTTATAAAAATGCCAATCTGATAGAAATCACATAATACCATAGATCAACCCCCTGGTGGGTTATCCTCGGCCTAGTCCAAATAAATCAAGGTCCACATAGTAAACAACCCATACCTCTAAGAGGTGGTCTTTTATGAAATCATATTAAGGAAGGTATTCCTAGAACATGAACTATCCCCCCATGGGGTCTTGATCTAAGACAACTCAAGGAAAGGTCTTCCATAAATGTCATATATCAAACCACATCTCAATATTCTCACAACCAGTGCTTGAACCATGCCTATTATGGAATGGTCCACCTATCTCAAGACTGAATACTCCTATGAAATGTCCCACATGCATAGGACACATAGGCAAGGTTCACATCACATCACACAACATATTAAATAACCACATGGATCTTGTTAGTTAAGATCATTCCCATCATGGTTAACAAATATCATCTCTCCCTTTAGGGAGTTCACTGTGTCTTGCATACCCAACACGGTCTCCCCATGTTGATACCATCTCAATATTTTCCCCGTATAGTACAACACAACATGTGGCCTCCTTAAAAACTTGCACTGGGATTCAATCCATCCTCAATAAAACCCCTTGAAACTCCTAGGACAACTACATATTGACCATTAAATGATATCTAGTTATACTAAACCAAGATATCAATAGGCGGGGAATAATTCCAGATCATAAATCACTCATCAGGCCAAATCCAAGTCACAAACAACCCCCATGATCTCTATTGAAATCATATCACATATCTCTTAAGGGAGATCTATCATCCCATCACCCAGAGATAAACAATATATATCATTATATGTTTTGTCATGAAAGACTAATCTAACGCCAAAATCAAATCAAGACTCACATAAAACCATTATATAGAGTTCATCATCACTTGATAGGCATACATATGACTCACCCATCATCACTCAGACTAAACCGTCTAATTCTAGTAAAATTGCTCAAGAAACCCATTTTAGGATATAACACATCACATCTCGCATATTAGGACCTATTTGTCTCTATTATTCTAAAAAAACCAATATCCATTGAAAACAAAATCACAAGGAATATCAAATTACTCATGGTTTTATAGTGTACTTTCTCTTATCCAATGAGGCTTAATTCCACTATGTCACCTCCTATAATGACTCTACCAAACAATGCACACCGTACACGAATACATACAATTATATAGGAATTGACACTCATAATTAGACACGAATATTGAATTTTATCATAGGGGCCACCAACAAAGAAAAAATAGTTAAACCCTCACCAAGATCCTTTGATCCTCTTCAAATCCAATTGAACCTTTTCCACACTTTCATGAACATTTCTCATGATATAAAATGTATTAGTTAATTATAAAAATAAAAAATTAAATATATAGTTAAATTTAAAATATTCATTGTTTCCTAAATATCCCATGGGAATTATCCTCTTATCTAGACCCTGAGAAACATAGTGCTCTCCAATATCAGCACATTCTAGGACTCGTTACATAAGAAACCAAATAAAAAACTCATTTAAATAAACAATATCAAATAATGTTGGGAAAACCCTTAGATAAATCCATAGTATGAAACTAATTTATTGAATCTACTTACAATTACATTCATGCAGCATCTTGGGTCATCAAGTGAGTTATCTAAGAATAATACCTATAGAACATGAGGATTTAAATAACTCTATGATAGATATCACCAAGAACCCTAATCGAAATAACATCTAAATAAAAAGAAATTAAAAAAATCAAAAATAATTAATAGTGGAGGGTATAAATTACATAATATTTCCACTAAGAATCATCCCTTTTAATGAGTGATCAAACCGAGGGGATAGTCTATCAATTCATTCCTCCCATATACATGTTGAATTAATATTATGTGGAAATGGGTTGTGAAGAAAAGGGTTCAATTACTTTATAAAATAAATTTCACACATATCAGAATTTGGACTATGGTTAACATAGTGAAATACTCAAGTACATCGATACACCCTTCATCAATCCCTCTATTCATTTCCTTACTGAACCCGAAGTTACCCAATAACTATGTGAATAGACTTTCACAATGTGAACATCTTCTAACACCATTAATGGATTGTTGCATTAGATTTTTTTCATCCAAAAAACATAAAACCAATCAAACCTCTTATATAACACATTTTGAATCCATAAAACCACAAATAGCATCCATAAACACTGTTTACGTGTGAAATACATCTTATATTCCAACTCTAAATCCATATTCTAAAAATAAACCCCTTAGGAGAAGGAAAAATTTTAATTCCAAAAAAGTTTAATGAATTATAAATCCCTTGGGTGTAACAAATCACACACCATAATTATTATCATTCCAAAAAATCTGTAGTAGTCTTAGAACCAGATCACCTAACTATAATTGATCTATTATTCACTAATCACTCAATGTGATCTTCTCTAAAATAGAAAAACATTCAACCATTTAACAACTACAGAAAAATTATATTATTCACCAAATGATAATCCACATGCTCACTTTCAACTCCAATAGTGACAAGAAACTCAACAAAATCGTCCATCCTAATATTCCTCAATTTCTTCACCCTACTCATTTTAGGTATTATTATTCATTTTAATACAAGATTCCACTCATTATAACCTATTAAAGGCCACTGTTATTTTCATCATACAAATCACATATAAAAAATTATATTCTAGTATGAGACCCACATGTTTACTATGTTACAAAGAAAAATCATGACATATTTCTAACCTCATTGCATAAAAAATTATGAAAAACACCATAAAGAACACATGTTCCCAAACATTACTATAAATACTAAGATTCACACACTAAAAAGTTAACATAATGTATGATCATGATAACTTAATTTTGAAAATCATGAAAAATCACAAAAATACCCAAAAAACGCTATAACATAGAGTAATTCCATTCATATATGACTAAGAACATGATCCATCCATTGTTCTCTCACCCTATTAAATGACAGACCACCAATCTAAGTCCAACAAGGATCACCCTAAAACAACCTCAACCCTAGTAATAATAAACTATCCTCAATTATATCTATATAAAAATTAAAATCTCGAATTAGATAATGACCTAGATATTATAGGATATTACCACACATTAGTAACCTAGTGCTACCTCGATCATCCACTAAACGGTATAATGGCTATTATGACCCATCCAAAAATTGGAGTATCATTACCATTAACCTTATAATGAAAATTTATGGTCACCCAATCCATCATATATTTCATTATTTCATACAAGGAATGGATAAAATCATCTCTCTGTTAATCAAGAACCAACGAGGGATTCTAACTACATCTTATTCCTAATTCAATAAGAGCATCATCCTTTAGTAGAAAATGGCCCTCTCTTCACCTTATGGATTAGATTATTCCACTCATCAATCTGTAACTCAAATATGACCCAAAAAATGTACAATATTACATTAAATACACAATAATATCTATATACTTATAACAAAAACCCTATCATCATGTCCATAACACAGAAAAAACATTGGATCGACCGCACCATGATACCCTGATCCTTCACTGATGTCACCTCTCAAATCTGAGTGACATATCCCAGCTCACCGATCACTGGTCTTTAATTCCCTCACATGTATCACTAATATACTAATATTTTAACATCAATCATGGTTCATCCATATCCTAATCAATTCTCAATGAAACTACACCCACCATGTTACTCGATTATTAAAGAAATAGATCACTATGTGTACCTAACATGAACCTATACTAACACACTGAGACGTTCACCAAGATATTCATATCCTCTCCCACTATCATATTTGGTAGAGTTATCCACTTTCAACCCTCTAACAAGTTTCCTTCCACTATCTACCTCTATCTCAACTGCACAAAAACTACACACTCCCAATAAACATGATCACAATACTTGACTCATGATCTCATGAGTCAAATCCCATATAATCTATGATAACATACCCATCCCATTGTCCATGACTGTGTGAATTTCATGATCATAACGTATCCCAATTTATTTCACTGATGGAGGGGATAACTGTATTATCACATTCCACATTCCTGTCATTCCAAAAACCAAGAGTGTTCATCACACACCCCCAAAAAACATCAAAATAACACCTATAAAAATTGTTCTAGGAAATAGATATGTTTTTTCAATAAAAACCAATATTTTTTCTAAGAGAATCAATCATTTTATAAATCATATTCAATGGAATATCACCAATTCATTACTCCTCAACCCCTCAGTGTTTCTGTATAACCACACATTTTGGTTAAGTAAAATGCCACCATGAAGCTATATGGGAAATTGTTTCCCCTTAAGATGATTTGTGATATATTCACAAAATGGTGGGGGTAGGAATGAATTATGGTATGTATATTTATTCAAATATTAAAGGATTTACCATAATCCACTCACAACCTAAAGGTATATTGACCAATTATATTGAAGGTTCTCACATTTTATATTCATATGGAAGGTGATATTGTAATAGTTTCTCTTGAATAACCTTTAATACATATTCATTAAGGTTGTTTTTTTCCAATCCTTGTGGTGTATATATATGTTAAATTATAAATAGTTTGTTTTAACATGATTTAAATTATGGTTAGGTCCAAGGTGCATGAAGATGATAATGTTTTCATGAATAACATATCTAAATTAACACTAATTAATTGGCACAACCTCACTCTACTTAATTAATTAAGGACACCTTACATATTATAATTCGTCACTCCCATTAAATTTACATCTTACCTAACTTATCTATAGAATACAACTTTCACAAAAATTATGTACATGTATTGAAGTGTAATAGCTTCACCAGAATGGTTTCATTGATTATTAATTGGTTACATTAAATTCCACAGGCAGCCCTTTACAAAATATTATTGAATTTACACATTTGATACTCCTTAAAAGAGAATATGTGAACTACCATTATTTTAGTAGCATCTTATTCTAGATTGAGTATATAATTAACATTCATTTTTTAGACCATCTATCTCCTTCAATTAATTCTAAACCCAAATCTGAAATCATTCCTTCTTATTCATCTAAAATTAAAATAGAGTATTTTATTCTTTGTGTTTAAACAATCCCTAATTTTGTTGAATTTTTTGAATGGTACATATCCTCTCTTCCATCATTTGTAATTTTAATTTTATACACTCTTTCTTTTTTCAGAAAATTTTAACACCCCTTACAAGAATAATTTAATTATGTGAACTTAAATTTACCCATGAAACACCAATATGGGTATTATAAACCACCCTAAACTACACAATTATTTCTTCTATCCTATATAATTGATTCATGGATCTATTTATTTCTCCTTATAGTATGTATTTAATATAGGTTTAACCTATCATTTAATATTTATAATACACACTAATTTAGTATGGAATCATAACCTAAAATATATGAAAATGATTGTTGAATCATTTAATATATATTTAAGAATTTTTAGACTCATGAACCATAGATTTAGAACATCTTGAACCAAAACAACTCCCAAATTTCAATTCTTCAGGGAACGATGACATAATCTATTCAATTTCTGAGAGAAACAACCTTTGAAACCCTAATCACAATGATGTGCGATCCATTATTTCAACTACTATTAGATACAAAATGTCACTTCTGATCATCCATAGAAAAAATATCCACCACTAGAACCCCTATACTTGTGTTTAGCTTTTGGATTATCCTTGGTAGATATTCAAAGTAAAATAACTAGTAAAGTGTAATGGTTACAAACCTTTGGAAACATTAAAGGTATCATTACTACAACTATGATGTGGTCCTCTTTGAATGATCACTTTTTCTAGTAGCATTAAAACATCCATTTTGGGATTCCTATTATGACGAAGTGATCATTAAAAATCACAAATCCATATCCTAAATATATTGATACCTTTTTGGTTATTTTTCAACTATAGAGATTCAAAGCACATTGTAGGTCTCCATGTTTGGGATTCCTTAACATGGTTATTTTTTAGAATGACTGTGGACTCTAAAATTTATTATCACCTCTAAAATATACCTAACTAGGCTTCACCATTTTCTTATTAAATTGGAACTGCATCACAGTGACCAATATAGTGTTTTCTTTATTATTTTTTTCTATTTATTATAACATAACCATGAAACTCCTTGTATTATTGAAACAATCGAAAAAATTATTCTTTTAATAATTGGTTTCATTCCTCTCAATACCTCTTTATGTTTTTTCAAAATATAATAAAAAACAAAGACATGAAAAAATCATTGAAACTAAGAACATCACACATTATTATGAACTAGCACAAATACGAACTATAAATGTATATAAAACAAAAACTAGAGAAAAACATTATTTCATTATTTAACCAAATTAAATTAAGCATAAAATAATAAAAAATGTAATATTGAATATTAAAATGGAAATACTAGTAGAAGTTAAATAATGTAAAAAACAAATCAGTCCAACTCGATTATATAGATTTATTGCACCACATAAACATTATAATATATATATAGTTTGTTAGTAATAAAATATTCATTTGGGAAAAGATATTTAACTTTCATTATAATTTAAAAAAATGAAAAATAATAATATTTATGTAGTATTTAATAGGGAATTTATATCTTCTACATTTATGTCTCTCAAATAATATGTTTGATAGGAATTATTCCCATTATTCAACAAAATAGTTGTTCATTGTTATAGATGGCCACTTAGATTCATTTAAATGGTCCTCAAGATTATTTATTGGTATAATTTTTTTATTATTTTCATTCAATATAAAATTTTTATATTAAATATATATTTTACATGGATGTTTTAAATAAATTTAATTTTATGAAATAATATTATAAAAGTATTTTTAAATTATAGAATACTTTAATGAAGCCCTATAATATTTTTATAATGGCTATAATGTTAATTTTTATAATAAATTGGTAATTTTAAATTGAATAATGATTTTATTTAAATAATATAATAATCATAAACGATGTATTATTATGATGAAATAAATATAATTTTTGGACTCAATGTGTCAAAACTAGTTTAGGTTGATATTTTGGAAATATTCCAAAAAATCTAATTGCAATCTAATACACACCATTATGAAGGATGAATAGATAATTAAAATCTTTTATTAGTGATGAAGTATATCATCTTGTGATGTCCCGACCCCGGAGCCACTGAAGGCTACCCCAAGCCGGTTGGTGACATGCCCCCATGCACAACTCCACTTATGTCAGGGAGTGACGACTAGCAGCGAGGGTCAGGTATGTCTGTCTTTGGTATAATATACGCTAATTTATTAGAATAAAACACCAATGAAATTTAATAACAATAACCAAGTGTGAAATCATATAATTAACTAAAAAAATCCATGTCATAGGATAAATAAAACACAAAAATGTAATTCTCAACTGAAAGGTGAATCAGGTTATGACAATACAAATTCTAATTGTCTATAATGAAACTGAACGTAACGACACAATAACTCCCATGTGTGTCTCAAACGTTGTTCTGTTCCCCTAAGAAATCTTCAATTCCTAATAGAATCCTATCACATGGCCTCTCCCTTATCTTCTCCTACAATAACAAAATCTTCTAGGGTGCCAATCAGGCAGCCTGAATTGGGTGTGAGAAACATTTAGTAGGCCACCACAAATGCTATCTAAAACAAGTCCAGTCAAAAGATAGTCCATGAAGTTTTATGATGAAATAATTACAATGCATAATTGAGAAAGTTATCACATTGTATTTTAATCTTTAGTCATCACATTAGGACAAATCCAATACATGTTTCCCATTTTAGTCATCAATCATTATCATTAATAATTTGGTGTAGTTCATCATGCTTATCAACCAAAATATTCTTTGAATTATCATTCATTATTAACATTCATTTGGTGTAGGTCTCAATACTTAACAATCATAAATGTCCTTTAATGTAGGTTTTCATTCATAGCACTTATTTTTCCATTCAAGGTAGGTCGTCATGCCTAGAACCCCCAAATCTCTAACATGGATAACTATTGGGGAGGAATTCCATGTCCAAGTCCCAACTATTGATTGGTTATAAACGCAATTTGTAGAACAAATAAAAATCCCAGACATTTAATAATTATTAATTTCATAAAAATTACCCACATACATACATTACTAATACAACTTTTATTTAAACATTTCAAAGGCCATTAGTTAACTCAATAGTTAACTAAGAACATAATCTATTAATTAATTCATCAATTAATTAATCTACCAACCCAATTCTAATTCCATAATTAATTCATCACAATTAATTATAAATATCAATTCTGAACATGTTATAATTAATTATCATTATTATTTATCATTGATCAACATCATGAAACATAATTAAATTCTCTCAGTTAAATTATCCATAGTTAATATCATGGAACATAATTAATTCTTGTTATTAATTGTCATTAACTTCCATACATAATTTCATAATTAATCTCCACCAATTAATTATCTTAACACAATCAATTAAATATCACAATTACAATATATAAACACGTAAAATATCTCCAAAAAACATATTTGGGAAACCCCCTTTCATTTGATTCTTGGTTCAGTTATAAATTAATCACCAAGACAACACTAATTCAATTCCATTTTAATAAATAGTCCAATTTAGGAATTCTATTGTCAAGAATGACTATAAAATATTAAACTCACGTTCACATTCAAAAAATCTGAACAATGAGGGTTCAATTTAGACAACCAACGTCTATTTAATGATGGATCTTACCCGAACAAAAATCTCTTAAATCCAAGCAGTACAACATCATCGATCAAGCTTCATACACAAATATCTAAACTAGAATAAAGAAAAAAAGAATCAAGATCATTAAAATATAGATCTAGATAAGATATCATAGATTTATATCTCAACCCATAGGTTTATATCCATCAAAATGGTGGAGATATTCCATAAATATATCATGAAAACTTATAAGAAAGAATCAGATAAGAAATGGGATGAAATCCACATATCGAGAAGAGAGCTGATCTTCAATATGGGATTTTGATCGCATTGAATGGTGTTCATGTAACCTTTGAATCCCACTAGAAGGATTTGATATCACCTCAAAATTTTCAATCATGATCCTAGATTTAATTAGATAGGTTTCAAGGGTTCACATGGTTTAAAAACCAATTTTCAGAATAAAATTCTTCGTGCGCATGGTTTGACCTTGGAGTCCACACGGTAAGGACAAACCATGCAGTCATTCACTGCCCAGATGAATTTATAGCATATCTTTAGAAAAAATGTGTCCCATATATGCTGACCTCAACTATCCACATAGTTATCTGGTGAATGGTTTGTCCAAACCATGCACAATCCATTCATAATCGCTTTCATCCTTACATTCTTAAACACATCACCCAAGCACACACCAGGTCATATCCCATCACAAATATACATAATAAAATAAAAAATACATGAGAACAAGCCTTTGATTCTTCTATAAAAGGCTTGGATCTTATAATCTTCCCACATAATAACAGCTTATCCTCGAGCTGCACTCCCAAAATTCTCCATGATTTTGATCTAAAAAGATGGGGACATTGAGCCCTCATGTCTACTTCACATTCCCATGTTTCATCTAAAACACTTCCATGTTGCCATAACACATGAACTAATGGCATGGTCATTCCCCATAACACATTATCACTGTGACCCAACATAAGTATCACATTCTACTCAAAGGACACATCTAACTTGAGTTCAAACTCTTCCATATCAATCACATGAGAAGGGTCGAGTAGATACCTTCATAGTTGATACACATGTAGAAAATCATGCATAGCAGTGAATTTCATTGAGCGTGGAAATGGGTATGCCATCATCCTGATTCTCTCCAACACCATATATGGTCTTACAAACCTGGGCACTAACATTCCCTTCCTCCATATCCTATGGTGACCCAATCTAGGAAACACCCAAAGGAATACACGATCACCCTCTATAAACATTAAGGACCATCTCTGTCTATTAGCATACGACTTCTGCCTACACTGAGCCATAGTCATATGTTTATAAATCAATTGTACCTTCTCTAATGTCTCCTAAACGAGACTCAGTCCAAAAACATATTAGTCACCCACTTCTAACCAACATAGCAGTGATCTACAAGTTCTACAATAAAGTGACTCGTATAGTTCCATATTTATAGTGGTATTGTAACTATTGTTACATGTGAACTCCACTAAATCCAAGTCAATATCCCAAGAACCATCAAATTCAAGCACACACGTTTGCAATATATCCTCTAATAAATGTATGGAATTCTCTTACTTCCTATCTATTTTTGGGTGTAAGACCATACATAACAGAAACCGTGTACAATGAACCTTTTTTAAACCCTTCCAGAAGCATGTAGTAAAGAGAGAATCATGATATGAAACTGTAGTCCCTGGTATCCCATGAAAACGAACTATCTCTCTTACATATACTTCTCCCAAATTTTCTACTGTAATTGTTTCCCAGATAAGAATGTTTGGTTCTACCTTAATTAGTCACTCCATACTGACCCATATAGCATCATTCTTCCATATAGACTTTGGATGTCCTACCACAAAATCCCTAGTCACATCATTCTACTTCTATTCCATAATAGGTATTGGTTGCAGTAGGCCTCCATGTCCTTAATGTTATGAATTCATCTGCTGACAGGTGACACATCTTGTTATGAACCATGCTATCTCCTCTTTCTTGTCGAGCCTCCAAAACATTCTTCATAGGTCACAATATATGTTTTTCACCCCATGATGTACCACACACCTTGATGTATGAATGTCTTCCATTAGTTCCTCTCACATACCCATAGGCACAACAACTGTATTATTCACATAAATGATCTCATCCTCATCTATTATCCAATCTGATAGATTCTCCCCATCATCAAGTCTTTCCCTTCAGGATAAACATTATTGATCCTCGTACTTCATTTCTGTGATCCAGCTCAAGAGTGTAGATTCCACTAATATAGAATCCAGAGTCATCCTCTCCTCACCCTCCTGAACCACCATAAACATTTTTTCTAGAGAAGTCATCATCTTCCACTCTATAATCGACTCATGTACCATCTGAATCTGAGTTATCCTCCTCAAGAAATCAGCCACAATATTTCCCTTCCTAAGTGTATATTCTATTTCCAAGTCAATGGTCAGCATATATTCTACCCATATCTACTATAGAATATTAAATTCGTGATGTGAAAAGATATAATTCATGATTTTGGGACCCTTAAAAACTATAATATTTTATACAATAAAATTGTGTTACCACCAATTAAGATCATAAACCACTGTTGTTAACTTGAGGTCATGAATATGGTAATTATGTTCATGTGGTCTCAGCTGCTAAGACCCATAAGCGATTACATGATCCCCTTGCATCAACAAAGATGAAAGTCCAGTACTAGAAGCGTCACAATACACTATTTACTCCTCACCTGACTCTGTTATGATAAAAACTGTTGTCGACATTAAGATCTTATTCAACTCCAAGAATTAATTATCGAATGATTATTTCTAGAAAGTCATTTTACATTTCTTTGTCACATATGAATGCGGTGCTTCCAATCGTGAAAATTCCGAAATTACCATCCTATAAAAACCAATTAACCCCAAAAAGTTTCAGATATCAAAAACATTCTTAATATGCTTCTAAGAAACCACTGCCTACACTTTATCTTAGTCCACATATGCATCTTCTTCTGAGATGATGTTCCTCAAATAGTGTATCCTGTCAATCAAAAACTGACACTTAGATTTCTTGGAATATAGTCTATGATCTATCAGTGTTCCCATGATGATGTCAATATGATGGGAATGATCATAATGAGACATGGAGTACACCAATATGTATTCCACAAACACCACCACAAACTAATCTAAATACAGGTAAAAGATTATTTTTATCAAGGTCATAAACACTACAAAAGCATTTTTAAACCCAATAGGCATTACGAAGAACTCATAAATTCTATACCTTCATTTGAATGCAGATATTGGGATATCAAAATTCTGAACTCTCACGTGATGGAACCCTTATGTAAAATCAATCTCTGAGAACAATGAAGCCCCCTTCAGCTGGTCAAACAAATAATCGATACAAGGAAAAGAATATTGGTTCTTCACATTCATTTTATTCAACTTCAAATAATCGAGACACATGTATAAACTATTGTCTACCTACTTTGTTAAAAAATAGGTGATCCCCCAGGTGACATACATGGAAAGATAAAACCATTATCCATTAACTACTCCAAATGTATTTTGAGATCTTTAAGATCAATTGGTTATATTATGTATGGTGTAATAGATAACAGTGTATCCCCAATCACGTTTTCAATAGTGAATTACACATCCCTCTCTGTTAGTAACCCTGAAAAGTCTTCCAGAAAGACATCCTAAAATAGTTCTACAACTGAGGGAATGAATTCTTGCCTACCACTCCCATCATCCAGCAAAAGGCTAGAAACTTGGGCTCTAACCTCTCCCAGATGATTAGTAATTTTACCATCTCTACCTACATGGATATTACATTCTCCACAAAGAACATATGGGGTACCCTCAAGAGATAAAAAGGTCCCTCTTATGTGGTAACAATATAGATGGGCTCGGTATGCGACTAACCAGTCCTTACCAATAATCAGGTCTATGATCATTATATCAAGGACATAGATATCCCCAAGGAAATGATACACACTGATCACTATTGAACATCCCTCACATAAATAGATATCCCTAGTCTGTGTTCCCAATGTTCTATCAATTTTCATGACTCCGCTTATGGAATCCACCTACATGATCAATATATTAACATGATTTGTAGATATAATGGAATGAGAGGAAGTGGTATCAAACAAAGCAGTAGTTAAAGTAGATTCAACTAGAATAGTACCTGTCACTATCGATTTAACAATATCCCTCTTCACATGTGTAGGTTGTAATGCATGTAACTATCATTACCCTCTCCACTGTGGTGTCATCTGACTCCCTTGAGTGGCCCCACACTTCTGATATGGGCTCTCAAATCCAGAATCACCTTGTCCACTAAATCTACCACATATTCTAGTATAACTCTATATCCCATATCTATATTGTGTTGAATACCATCTTCCTACACTCTGACTCTGAGAAGCTCCTACCTCAACACCAACATACTGCTACTTCCTCGAGAACATATCTTGGAATCCAATCATTCCACAAAACCGACACTCTACTAGTTTTCTAGGACAATGTGTATGATAGAGTCCTTGCCTTCCACACTGGTGGAAAAGCACATGAGAATGATCTGGCGCAACTTTTTATCCTTGATGTCCACCTTTCATTCCACTTTCTTGACTATGATTCTCGTGATGGTGCTTCCTCCTTTTGGAAGGCACACTCCCTGATTATCTAGTTACCTATCAGTACTAGATGCCTATATTAAGTTCCACTCTAAAATGAGAGCCTGATGAACCACTTATGAAAATGTTTTCATCCAAAATATATTCACATGGGTCTTAATTTAACACTTAAGTCCATCCTGAATTCATTTTTCCGATGAAGCCTCATCGTCCACCAAAATAGGATAAAAACAATGTTAATCAATGAAAAGTTCAATGTACTCCATTATGGACATGATTCCTTGGTCCAAAAGCATAAAATATTATGTCTTATCTGGTACTATCGTATATTGGATCAAGTGTTACAAGAACATTACTAGAATAACATTCTATAACATATCATCGTTTTTTTCAAATTGTACCTAAATGTACCACCAGGGCTTTGCTAATCCTTATAGAAAATAAGAATCCAACACGACCCTAATTTGAGCTGGAGTCTCCAAATTTTTATGTTTTTCTTATATGGATCCAATCCAAAATTTATATTTCTCAGGTCCACCCTCTCTTGTAAAATTTGGAGGGTGTTGCAGCTGAAATAATCTTCTCAACTTAGAAATGGTTTTTTAAAACCTCCATGGGTCTCTCTCCAGGTATTGAATGAAACAAGCAATGTTATCTTGAAAATTTTATACTTGCTCTACATTTTTAACGAATGATGCCTCATCATACATGTCTGGAAGATAGATTCAAGTAATACCCCTCAGTCACTCCATCAACAGGCATCATGGAGAAATATAAATACAATGACAAACACACATCTTAGGTCTCATAAAAAATCCTTATATCGTTTATGGAAAAAGGAAAACTAACAAAAGAAGATTCAACATAACTTTTCCCCATTTTAATAATCACCTGGTCAACACCGAGGAAATATCACTACCCTTATCCATCATACTCCTAGGTATAGGTTATCAAGGGTATATACATTATCAATAATTAATGGATCAATTAATTAATCATATTATCCAAATTAATTAATTTATAAATAAATTAATTTATAATACTCATTTCATCAATAAATGTTCTCATTATAAAATGATTTATTCTCATTTTCCATCATTATTTCAATATCACATTATGGAAAAATATTTAAAGTTCAACAACTCACCGATAGCCCAATTTCATGTGATTCCCTATAATGATTCATGCCAAACCGCCATTGGTGCCTTAAATGATGCATTAAGAGTCAATTATGGTGCCTCGTTAGGTCCCAAATTATAATTCAAAAAATTTCAAAACAAATATCACGTTATACCATAGCTCATAATCAATAAAGAAATAATATACAACTGTAACAACAAACAAGAGTCACAACAATCTCACCCTGATTACTTGGATTTTCCTCGGTACATGTGTTTGCAACTCCGATACACATGCTCATTAATAAGACATGACTCTTCCCAGTCACATGTCTACATTTCACTAAACATGAATACCATGAATATGAAAGAAAAAACCCTATGATAAAACATAAAATGTCCCGAACTGAGATCCACTAAATGGTGGCCCGAGCTGGTTGGCCACACTCTCTCAAGCACACCTCCCTATATTCTAGAGGGTGCAGACTAGCAGCGAGGGTATATTAATGATGTCTTGGGGAGTCTATTCAAACTATGATCAGAATAATACACCAATTGATGAAAATAACAGTAACCATGTGTGGAACATTATAAATAACTACAAAAAATCCATGTCATATGCTAACTAAAACACCTAGATAAATTGATCAACTAAAATATAAATTATGATATGACAACAAAAATTCCCATTGTCTATAATGAAACAGAATGTAAATACACAACAACTCCAAAGTGTGTTCCAAACTAAGTTTGGTTCCCTCACCCATACATCAATTCCAAACAACAACCCATCTTAAGGCCTCGAACTTATCCTATACTACAATAAAGAAAATCTCTTTTTGTGATGATCTGGAGGCCTGAATATGGTGTGAGTACAACTCAGTAGGACACCCCCAATATTGTCTCAAACGAGGCCAGTTAGAAGATGTGCATCTAGTTTTTTGAATGAATAAATACAAGAATAATTTACATAGTTATAACATTGTCTTTTAGTATTTAATCTTTACATTATGCCAAATATCATTCATGTTTCTCATTTGAATCATAATTCATTATCATTAATCATCTTGGATATATCATCATGCCTAGCACCCCAAATCTAATTTGAGTCATCATTAATTTGTTGTAGGTCACCATTCTTAACACCATAAAATCTCATTGAGTATTAGTATTCATGCCTCGAACTTCTTCTCTCATTTGGTGTAGGCCTTCATTTCTATCACCCCATAATCTAAATCTTGGATAACTATTAGGGGGAATTTCATATCCATGTTCGAGATTGTAATTGGTCAAGAATAACATGTATTCAACCAAAAAACACTCATCAATTTAATCATTCCTAAATTTATAAAAATTATTCACATCATTCCATTACTAATTCAATGATTATTTAAACATTTCAGAGGCCATTAATTAACTGATCAATTAACTAATGAAATAATCAATTAATTAAATCATTATTTATATTATCTATCAATAAAATTATCATTTCATAATAAATTATTCGCAATTAATTATCATTATAAAATCTCAACTTTTTAATATTAATTCTCACAATTAACTATCATTGATCAATATCATGAAATATAAATATTTCTCCCAATTAAATAATCATTGGTCAAAGTCATGGAACATAATTAATTCATCCAATTAATTATATTTAACATCCAAACATCATTTAATAATTAATTTCCCCCAATTAATTATCTCATCAAAATCAATTCAATATATCAACCTATAACGAATTTCAAAAATATCTATTTGGTCACCCCCTTCGTTTATTCTGTGGATTAATTATCAATAAATTTCCAACACATCCTCAGTTCAATTATACATTCCTAATTACTCCAATTTAGTAATTAAATTTTAATGTGAAGATAGAAAATAATAAAATCACATTCACATTACATAAATCACAACTATGGGAGATTGATTTTGACTACATATATCAATTTATTGATGGATGTTAGTTCAATAGAAATCCACTAAATCCAAGGGGAAAAACATCATTGATCAAGCTTCAAAACAAAATCCCTAAATCGAAATTAAGATAAAAAGCATTGAGATCATTGAAATCTAGATCTGGATCCACAATTATAGATCTAGATATCAACCCATGGGATTAGATACAAGAAAATGGTGTATATCTTCCATGAAGAGTTGTAGAAACGATTATATAAAGAACATGAGAAGCAACGAGATGAAATACATTTATCGAGAAGAGAGAGGATCTATGATCTTGTCTTTATATCTTGAAAAACATATTTTGAATCATCTTAGAATCCATCTATAAGGCTCAAAGATCAACTAGAAATTCTCTATCCTAAAGATATGTCGAATTAGACAGTTTCCGGGGCTTAGAGTGGTTCAATAACCAATTTTCTGAATAAACAGCTATGCACACATGGTTTCAACAGGGAATCAGTATGGTTAGGACAATCCATGTGCCAACCATGTGGTATTACCTTGCCTATATTTCTTTATGGTGCACGGTTAGGAAAACCATGTTCCAATTGATTCGACCTCCACTTTTCTCACAGTAAACATGTGAATGGTTTGTCCAAACCTTGCTAAAAACGTACAAAATCACATCCTTCCTTAGTTTTTTAAAGTCAACAACACATCATACCCCAGTTCATACCCCATCCCAAAGGTACATAATAAAAAAATAGTACATAAAATCATGACCATGATTGCTCTAGAAAAGGACATGATCTTACACATCCTTAATGGTTGAATTTAAAAATTTAAAGATTATGATTTTCTTTGAAATATGTATTATTTGATTCCCAATAGTAAAAAATTTCCCCTTTTGATTTCTCTTTCTATATAAAATGATCATAAATAGTAGTACACTAAAAGATAATGGATGAAAGAGACAATGTGTATCACCCCTTGATTTTGTGATTTTTTTGAATTAATCTAATATTTTGTATATTTTGAATATCAAACCACAATAGATATATATTTTTTTATATGAATTTACTAATTATGGTTTTTTTTCTATGAACCACCATGTTATGCATCCATGATAAGTAATACCTATATTACCTTGGTATAAATTCAAGGCTATTTTTTACCGAACTCTAATAATCTCTTAATATTGTAATTAAAATATTATTATAGTTTCACCATTCTATTATGAAAATTATAAAATATTAAATTAATTAAGAAAATTTCATTAAACATGTATATAAAATTAATCATTTGGTTCTTAATTATCTATAAAAAATTTAACTACTATTTCAAAATAATGAAAATAATTTTCTATGAAAACTATTTTACAATGTAAATACACTATTTTATCTCAATAAATTAAAAAGTAAATATTAATGAAATTTTAAAATAATACATATATATTAATTATTTAATATTTTTTTAAACACTTATAGAAAATTTAATCAGCATAAGATAAGAAAAAATCGATTATTATGAATAAAAAGATATAATTTTTATAGGTTAATTTTCTTTCCCTTTAATCCTTTATCCATTTATAATATAATTTTTCACACATTGATAATTTTAATATGAAAATATAAGATACATAATTGAAATTAGGATATAAAAATTTACTTTGGTTGAATTTCTGGCATTTTTCTAAAAAATTTCATGTTTTGAAGAATAATTAAACATACAAATATTTAATTGAAAACTGATTTTTTATGACTTATTCATATAGATAAATAATTTTTTTAATTGGTTTTATAATATAAAAATATTAAATTTTTATCATTCAATCTAATAATGATCATTGGAATAAATTTCACCTTGAATATGGATATAAAAACATTAAAATATTTTGAATGTTTTCAATATTGAAATATATTTTAATATTCTGTCAGTGGGATTAATTTTAAAGTAACATTAAAAAATAATGTGTTTTGAATCATGGAAAATGGAACCATATTTTGGCTCAAAAGATCAATATTTTTAAATATGTCACTTTTATTTTTTTACAATATCAATAGTAACATTATTTGTTTTTAATACCATGATTAAGGGTAAATCATGTAATTAATGGTAAAATAATTTTATATATAATATATAAAATCCATAAAACATTCCAAAATGTTTTTGGATTAATTTAAATATATCCCTAACACATAGGTTAACAAATTTAGTAATTTAATGGAAACATTTCTAGGAAAATTATAGATATTATAAATATCGAAGATAGTGAAAAAATGTATCGCTCATTCTTATAATATGTATAATATTTTTTGTGGTCGGATAGATGATATTATAGTGTATATGTATTAGTATTAAGTATAAAATTTTTATCCACATCAGATATTTTTATTTTTATTTTTAGTGGATAACTATTTATCATAAATAATTACACATTGGGGATACAGTAATTATTCGATTAACGAAATGATTAATTAAATGATATAAGATATATTAAAATAAATATAATTATTTTTAAATTAGGTCATACAATAATTTTTAGGTTAATATTAAATGTTATATTAGTAATAAATTAATATTTTCAATGTTATCTATATGGATTTATTTTAATAATATCATTGAATTTTATAGTTTCAAAATTGAATCTAATGATATACTTCCAAAATATTATATTTTCATTTTCTAAAAAAATAATAGAAAAAAATAAAAATGGACCACTGTGATTGTATATGTTTTGAAATATAATAAATTGGCCATTTATGGTTCCATTTACACTTTTTATTTAATAATTACCACATTTTAATATTTAAAATTTTGTTACTCTAGTTAAAATTACAATAGGTTAACCAAGGGTTAATCAAAATGATAATGTTTAAAATAAAAAAACTATCTAAAAATATTTTTTTATGATATTAAATAGCATTTTATGTTTTATTCGAATAAATGATCGTTATTGAGGTATTTCGATTGAGAATTAATTTGTTATAAATTAATTTTTTGAGTAATAAAAAAAATCCCCTCAACATCATTATAAAAGGACACATCTTCCCTAATATTATATCACCTATTTTAGTATTTTATATGGAACATACACTGATAAATTCCTTATCAACATCCATATCAACATTATAGTGTGTTTGGTCCTCCAAAAGGACCAACTACCGAGATCTTAAGAGAAGATCTAAAATATCAGTTTCAAAGAGGTGGTAATCACACTAACTTATCACTCAATTTTTCTACTCAACCATTCCACCTATAAATATATGATATATATCATAAAATAATAACATAATAATAATAATGGATATTCTAAAATTTCATTATGATTAGGAACACCCCATTATACAACACCATTACCATCGAACAAGTAGTGAATGTATAGCTCGTGCGTATATACAACTAACCATTTTCACGTAGAGATTCAACTAATCTTCCATATACATATTTTATAAGTGTAAATAAGTAATCCCTGACCCCCTTTACCATGATTTAGTGCATTATTACATAACATTGGCATGATACAGGGGATCATGTCCCGAAATACCGACCAATTTAGTAGCATCAGAAGTACTATATACATTTATATGTTTTACATTACATCATGAAATAAAAACATCAACACCATTTTTTACCATTTTTAACACACCAATATCTTTATCTTATCCTGGAAGGTCAACAATAAAATACATCTTCACATCCTAGGATGTATAAAATATAGAAATGAGTGATATTATGTTCTCAGTAAAGAAAACAATATAGCAGAATCTTTCATAAATAAGAATAAACATTTAAGGCATTTTATTAGACTAAAAATAGCCTTTTAAACATAAAATTCACAATAATATGAAAATGATAAAATAAAATAATTACATTTATTATTCACATGTATTTTCTATATGTCGAATAATGAATGCAATATCGAAGCCACTTTCATAATGATGGAATGAATAATGGAAGACTTCATAACTACAAAGCAAAGGCCATGTGTCGAGACTACAAATAAGATTCTGTCAAGGCCTTGGGCCAAGATAGTAGTTTGTCTCAGGAGATATACCGATGCATCGATGATCTATAGAGATCTCCAAACATCACTAACTAATTCTAATGTATTCCTCATACGAATGGGATTAAACCTAACATAAACATTTATATAAAATCTAGTATATAAAATGTAAATAACTTATCCATAAAACATGAATTGTATAAAAATAAAATATTCATAGTCAAACATATCACAAAACCATCAATACAATAGGGAAGATTTTTATAATAATAAATCAACTTCAAACAAGCTTAAAATCCATCAAAATAATGTTGGCATCTATGAAATCAAAACTTTTTTTACATATATATATATTTCTATTTTGAAATAATTAAAATGTAATATAATTATAAAATAAAATATTTATTTTGAAAATATTCTTATAAGATTTTATGCAATGCTTTTATGATGTTATAATGGCAGAAAATAGCCACACTCGATATATATGTTAAAAAAACATTCTAACGATAATTTTTTTGAAAAGGTCATAAATTACCTTGTTTCGAAAAAAGGAAAGAATCCTTTCAAAACATATAAGGTCAAATAATTGATAAAATTTCATTAACCCATGTTCTAGTAAATGTTAATTTTTTTTTGAAATACATTATTATGATATCTCAGATGTTGATGATAAAGAAGTCCCAGTAGGTACTAATGTAAAAACAACCTCAGATAATAAATTGATTGTGGAATTAACCCTTAACATGTAATTTTCCTTGGTAGAGGGTATTTTAATTCCCTTTATAATAGTTAAATCATTCTTATTGAAATATAAAAAAACTTTATAAATAAATATAATATTTTCTATGATTCTTTAATATTGTTTTGTTAATAATTTTTTAGTAGTATCATCGTCTCGGGTGTTAACTGATCTGTTTTACTCTATTTTCTAGGTAACATAAGACATGTTTTTTATGGATAAAATGTATTTTATTCATATCCATATTTATATTAAGTTATTAGACATTATTGATTTTCATAAAATGAAAATTATTCTTTAATGATTACGTTGGGGACTGATTCTCATCGCATTCGTGGAGACGGTAATCCATACGTACGCACAATGGAAAATATCATTATATTAATGGTGAAATAATATGTAATTGGATGTTATATAATAAATATAGAATCGGTAACATGTTATATGTTTTATTTAAATCATTTATACTCATTGTTATACCCATACAAATAATTAAGTGTTTGAATAACAAACTACACCATGAAGTGGAGATGGTAAGCCGTACATACACATGTATGGTAACATTGTCATTCATACGATAGATAGAATAATGGATATGGATATATAATTTTAATATAATCAAATTATATATAATATAATAGAGTTATTAATTTATAATTGAAACAAAAATTAAAGAGTAAGTGAAAGAAGAAAAGAACTTGAAAGAGGTGATGAAATATTTACCTCTTCTTCGATTCTTACTTTTTATTTGATCAAAAGGGATCCATAAGTTTACATTATGATCAATGTAAGTCCTATATATTTAAGTTAGGATTGTGGAGGAGATATTTTATCAGGGTTTGGCCAATCCAATAGGCTTTGGAGGTGTGGAATTTAGAGAAGGGGAAGTGTCTTTTTAAAAGAGAGGTGAGGGTTAGTTTTTGGAAATGTTTGAAATATTATTTTGTTATAAAATCATTATCAGTTTATAACGGCTAAAAATGAATTATTTGGAGGTTAAGGTGATTATGGTTCTAAAAAATTTCAATCAATAGGTTTTAGAGATTTTAGGTTATCATATTAACATTATCTTTTAGATGTAACTCTATGTTAAATTGTATGACATTTACCGTGTCTTTTTTTATTTTTATATTATATGGTTAATAAACATACTATAACAAGTCAATAAAACCCCATGTGGTTAATTATTAATATATATAACATTGTACATGTCTTTTGGATGATCCTTATATTTTTAGGAATATTATATCAATTAATAATATAGTATTTGTTTTAAAAACTAAATTATGTCAATTTTGACACTATTTAGCATTTGATTTTTTTAAAAGTCATGAAAAATTTATCACTTCGAAAAAAATTTATTTATGAAATTTTAAAATTTCATATTAACCTATAAAATTAGTGGAATTCATCAGAAGTATCAATTTACATTTATTTCGATACTTATAATATCAATTATTATTATATTTCATTAATAAGGTAATTACAATATCATCATTGTATCACAAGTAAATTAAATGATTTAATGTCTAAAAATTATAAATAAAATAAAATTATGTTGAAATTTTTTTATATTTTTATTAATATTTATTATTGAATTTATATCGTGTGTAACCATATATTAAAAATGGTTTAGTTATTAAACATTGAATGTACTCTTTTAACTCTTCTTTAAATTAAATAATAATAAATGACATAATCTAATCCAAGTAGACCAAAGAGGTTCATATTTTATTCTTAATATTGTTTTTGGTTTTATTATACATATCCAATAGAATTAGGACATGTGTTAGGGTGATTGTGGTATCATTTTTATCCTCAATTACCCTATTTACTTGTTATTACGGTAAATAAAAGTCAAAAGTTAATGTTCTCCCAAAACTATTTTCATCTTATTGAACCACATTTTACATACTAATATTTACCATGTCTCTCAAATATTTGAAATTCAACTCACATTAGTGGTAAAATTATGTTTTAGGAAAATTTTCAAATGCTCATAGGAGGTGGGTAAAAGGCAATAAAAAGTTCAGTAATATATATTTATTTACACATATTATAAAATGAATCCAATTAATTAAATTGAAAACATATTGGTATTATGTATCTATTTTTATCTCAAATAAATTAAAATAAAATAAATAATTATTTATATAAAAATTCGATTTTAACCAATAACGCAATGTTTTTTCACTATTCATCAATAATTGAATGTTTTCAGAAAAAAAATCACACTAAGCTAATTTAGATACTTTGAATTCAAAAATGAATCCCATTTTGGAAAATAAAATTTATATAATTTAGAAAGTGGTTATTACTATTCATAAATTCTAGTTTTATTGTCCGTGTTGTGTTAGAATCTCAATGTTTCATACGATGCAAGAGATTTAATTTTTCAAAGGGAAATGAAATGTGGAAGCTTGGGGTGTTAAATTCATCCATCCTTAAAATAATTTCATCATAGAAATTTATATAATACTAGAACACAAAAATATTCAAGTGGTTTTTCATCATATGTTCCTCGGGATCCCACGTTGCTTTTTCTATCTTATGGTTTCATCATAGAAATTTTACTAGACAAGTCTCCTGGTTTCTCAACACATGATCTCTTGTCTAAAGAATTTTGACATTCTCTTTACAATATGATATATCAGGTTCTAGGACCATTTTCCTCATTGATGATTACAAGCATTGGGTCAAACATGTATTTTCTCAATAGTGATATGTGGAACACATGATAAACTTTGGAGAGACTAAGAGTCATTTCCAAATGATAATCTACAACTCAAATTCATTATATAATTTCAAATGGTCTTATGTATATATGACCAAATTTGAACATCTTACCAAAACATATAACACCCTTCCGAGGAGATACATTCAAGAAAACATGATCTCTTACATGAAATTCCATATCCTTCCTTCAGTTATCATCATTTCTCTTTTTCCAACTATGAGCTTCGTTGATGCGGGTTTGGATGACCTTCATGTTTTCCATCAATTCCTAAACATGTTTTGGGCCTACGAGTTTTCTTTTACTAACACCATCCCAACAACTTGGTGTGCTACATCTCCTTCTGTATAACGCTTCATATGGTGCCATCTAAATACATGAATGTAATATATTGTTATAGTAAAATTATACAAGATGTAAATATATATCCCACATACCATGAAAGTCTAGTTAGACAGATCTCCAAATGTCTTCTATGGTTTGAATAGTCCGTTCTGATTGTCAATCAGTTTGAGTGTGGTAGGCGGTACTCAAATGATGTTTAGTATCGAGGAACATTTGATGAAATTTCCAGAATCTTGATGTAAAATAGGGATCATGAATAGAAACAATCGATAGGGGTTCACCATGGAGTCTTAAAACATCATTAATATATAGTCTTTCCAGATGTTCAAGTGTTAAATCATCTTTTATTGCATGAAAATCCACTGACTTGGTAAGACGATCAACAATGAACCATATTTCATTATTCATTCTATGAGTCTTTGGTATCCCCATGATAATGTTTTTCGTAATATTATGAAATTTTTACATAGTTATGGTAAAAGGATGCATGAATCCTCTAGGATGTTTCCTACTATCTTTCATTTGTTGAAAACCCATACGTCTTGACACAATATCGGCAATATACCTCTTCATGTTGTCCCACAAAAAAAGTTTTTTCAAATATCTATACATCATAGTGCTAGTATGGTCTATAGAGAAATTACACCTATGATAATCATCCAAAAATTCTATTTTTTGATCTGGTATATCAGGGAAACAATTTCTCTTCCCAAATTTCAAAATTCCATGTTTATATACGTAGTCGATCAATCTCCCATCATTCACAAATTAAATTTTCATTTGAAATTTCTCATCATCCGTCTAAGAACTATTTATCCTTTTTAGTAAAGATGGTTTGGAAACCACTTGAATAAGTATTTATGTTACACCGTTCATGGTTATTCCCATATCTATCTTTATTAGATCTATGAAAATATGATCCCTTCCAACTCTCATCTTGTAAAAAAATCCATTATCCTTTCTTCTCAAAGAATCATCTACATTAGTTACATTCTCTAGGTGGTTTTGTATTAGCCAGTCATAATCCTTGAGTCGTTAAAGCCAACTCCTTTTCCTCATGTTTATTTCTTTTTGTGATAAAATACACTTCAAACACTTGTGATCAATATAAATCTCACAATTTTCACCATATAGATAGTGTCTCCATATTTATAGAGAAAAGATTACAGATGATAACTTAAGATCACGAGTTGGATAGTTTTTCCTATGAATTGTTAGCAGCGGTGATGCATATTCAATAACTCTATCATTCTATATAAGGACACAACCATGCCCTTTTTTTAAAGAATCACTATAAATAACAAACCCAACATTACCCGATGGCAGATTCAAGATATTAGCATTAACTAAACTTCTCTTCATTTTTTAAAAATATTCTCCACAAAATTTTGTCCAAAAAACATTTAAACCCTTTATGAGTGGGCTTGGATAATGGTTTATCCAATTAGGAAAATTCTGGAAAAAAGGATGATAATAACCTGCTAAACTAATAATACATTGTACCTAAGTTATACTCATTGGTGCTGGGAATTCTGGGATTGCATTGGTCTTTAAATTATCAACAAATATTCTATACATAGAGTCAATATGGCCTAGAAAATAAATCTTATGAAGCTATAATTCACACTTGCTAAAATTAACATATAATTCATTTCTTATAAGAGTATTTATAATAATGCGCAAGTTATTTTCGTGATCATAATATCCATTGGAGTTTACTAAGATATAATTAATATATACCACTACAAATTCATGCAGATATTCATTGAATACTCTATTGATTACATCCATGAAGGTAGTGGGTGCATTAGTTAATCTAAAAGGCATTACTGTAAACTCGCAATGCACATACTTGGTTTGAAATACTATATTTGGAATGTCTTCTTTTTTCAAACACAACTGATGATATCTATATTGAAGCTCAATCATTGAAACATATTGAGCTCCATGAAGTTTGTTAAATAAATCATCAACGCGAGGTAGGGGATACTTGTTCTTTATTGTTACATCATTGATCTCCCTGTAGTCAATGCACAACCACATAGAACCATATTTCTTCTTAACAAAAAGGACATGGGCTCCCAATGGAGAATCACTAGGGCGAATAAATCCCTATTACTAAATTCCTCTAATTATTTCATTACGTCCACTAATTCCATAGTCACCATTCTATAAAGGGTATTCGATATAGGCCTTGAACCAGGAATTAAATCAATGGAAAACTCAATTTCTCATTTTGGAGGATGTCCAAGTAAATCCTCTAGATACACATCAAAAAATTCTTTCATAATAGGTACGTCCTCTATTAGGAAATTTTTTCCTCGCCCATAATTATTTAATTCTCATCCTCCCTAATAATTGAATTTAGTAGTGGTACTGGGGGTGGATCTTGCTAAGAATTAGATGGTGATGTTTCTACTCCAATGATAAGGTACTCTTTATCATCATTGAGAATTGTAACCTCTTTCTTATTAAAATAATTTTTTTCATCATGGTCCAAAATCCAATCCATATAAAATATTATATCAAATAAAATAACGGGTATGACAATGATATCATCAGATAACGAACATTTATTTTCCATAATGGGAAATAATTCACAAAACATTGTCACAATGATACATACATTCGAGGTTTTTACTGAGAAATACCTTGTTTAATCAAATATAAAATATCTAATTTTATTTGAAAACCAGGAAGATACGAAATAATGTGATGATCCAGAATCAAATACAGCAATGGCTAAACATGAGAAAACCATTAAATTACCTACCACCACCTTTTTCAGAGCTTCAACCTTAGCAGTAGTGACCACATAATCTTGGACTTGCTCCCTTGGCATTTCTTGAGGTATGTTCCCTTGGATCATAGGAAATTAATTTTCATAATTCCCCAATTCTCAACAATTTTATCATTCAACATTGACAGCCTATTTCTTTCCCTTTCAATCACGAGTTTGGTGGAATTTTTCACAACACATGTAATAGACTCCCATTCACTTCAGGCAGGTACTAGGGTGTTTCTTCCCACATTTACCATAGGATGGATATTCATCTTTTCTCTTCTTCCCATTATTTCCATTTCAGGAGTGCTCAGCAGATCTATTCTTCTCCTAATTTTCCATAAATTCGTAAGACGTATAGTTTTCTTTTTCTGTCTTGAACGAACATGCGACAATACCATCATATGATAAGATACACTGTGAGACTAATGCTCGCCGAAGAAATGGTATTAACCCATCAAAGAATCAGTCAATCTTAATCATTGGGTTATATATATAATCTACAACATGACTTCATAACCTTGAAAAGGTAGCATCAAACTTTTTGACAATATCATCCAATTTTTCCTCAGACTCAAGAAATTGACATTCCAAATCCACTCGATGGTCACGAGGAAATTTGTTTTCTAATAAAATATTGTTAAACTCCCTCAATTCCATGATTGATATTTATTCAACTTCCTTATTGTTTTGAATCAAGGACCACCATTGACATGCATCTCTTGTGAGGCGATACACTACCATGACAACTTTTTTTCTTTTTCTAATCCCCATAGCATGAAATATTTTCACTAAGGAACTTATCCATTGCTTAACTACTAACAGATTTGTACTCCCACTGAATGCTGGTGGTTGTTGCGTGATGAAGCGGTCTAATATTCATCCTCGGCGTTGTGGATCAGGGTTCCCCATATGGGTAAGGTTATTATTCATAACATGTGTGAGTTGTCCCGGTATGGTGAAAAGCTAATTAATATCCACTATAATTATCTTGAGTAGGGGGGAAATCCCTATATAGATTACATGTAATGATAAAATTTCCATTCCATTCACAAGGCTCTATTTCTATACAATGGCATACAGTAGATTAGTTTATGAATCATAATACATAATTCTGAGCTTGTAAAACACTTAACATAAATTGAACAGTTTATCGATATAATCCATAATCATAAAAATATTTTCTTTGAGGAGGTATATACTCATAAACCCTTCATAATGGTTTGTAAGGAAAATTAGAATTATCCAATGCATATCCCCAGGAGTGTCGTAACCAATAGTGCAACAAGGCCTGTTGTCGTGTACCATTTCTCATTCAAGTCTAGCTCAAAGCTGTGTTCTCAGCTTTTACCCATAGGTACATCTGTACTAGATCCACCTCTACCTGAACATATCCATACATGGATGCATTTCTCAGAAAACTCACAAAATCTCTATGGTACCAAAATTCTAGGAAGTACATCTATAATAACCTCCAAGTCAATCATTGGTATGTGTTCTCTAATCAGAGATTTTCTAACTCTAGTTTCCAAGGTTTGTGATAAACATCCTCTGATACCAACTGTCACACTCTGACCAAAGTTACCCAGAGTAGGTGTATTATTATATAACATTTTCATGATAAAAGGAATCATGTCCCGAATGGCCGATCAGTTTATTATCCTTTGATATACTAGATACATTCATAAGTTTTACATTACATCATGAAATAAAACCATCAACACCATTTTCCCCTTCTAAAAACAATTATATCCTTAGCCTATCCCTGCAGGTTAGTAAAAAAATACTTCTTCACATCCTGGAAAAAATAAAACATAGAAATGTGTCAGCTTAGATTCTCAGTAAGGATAACAATATAGAGAAAACATTCATAAACAAGCATAAATATTTTATTAAATGTATTAGACTAAAATAAAATCCTTTTAAACATAAAAATTATCATTATATAGAAAATAGAAAATATAATAATTATATTTACTTATTTAGATGGATATTTTACCAGATGAATATTCCCATGCAATATCAATAGCCATTTTTATAATGATGGAATGCATAATTCCAGACTTCATAACCACATAGTCAAGGCCTTGTGATAAGACTACAAATAATATTTTTTCAAAGCCTTGTGCCAAGACACTAGTTTGTCTCATTAGACCTACCAATGTGTCTAGGATCAATAGCAGGTTCCATCTATCACTTACTAAGTCCAATGCATTCCTCATATGAAATGGTTTTTTTACATAACATAAACATTCATATTAAAACATGCATATGAAATGTCAATAATTTATCCATAAACCATCAATGGTATAAGAATGACACATCCATAGTCAAAAATATCCAACAATATACTATACAATATATAATGTTTTTATCATAATAAATCATCTTCAAAAAAACATAAAATCCGCCAAAAGGATGTTGACATAGATGAAATCAAAAAAATTTAGAGAAATATCCCATTATATTTTGAAATCAATTAAATTTCATATAATTATAAAAAAAAATTAAATTTTTTTATAAGATTGTAAGGGATGCTTTGACAATGTTATAATGAAAGAAAATTTTCGTGCACACCATATAAGTGAAAAAAAAATTCTTACCATAATTTTGTCAAAAAGGTAATAAAGAGCATTGTTTAGAAAATGATGAAATGATTCCTTTGAAAAGATATAAGGTAAAATATGTGTATAAATCACGTTAACCCATTTTCTATTAAATATTATATCTTTTTTGAAATTACTTTTTAAGAAAACATAGATGTGGATGATAAAGAGGTCCTAGTAGATACTTACGTAAAAACAATCTCGGATAATAAAGAGTTTTTGGAATTAACCCTTACTCTGTTCTTTTAATTGGTCAATGGTATGTTAACCTACTATAAAATATTTAAATAATTTTTATTAAATTCTTCAATAACTATATACATAAATATGATATCAAATATGATCCTGTAATATTGTTTTTTAATAATATTTTAGTAGTATCATCATTTCGGGTGTTAACTTATTTGTTTTCCATTATATGATCAGTTATATAAGCCTTGTTTGTTACATATAGGATGTATTTTATTCTAATCCAGAATGATATAATGATATTAGACATTATTTTTAATCATAAAATGAAAATTATTCTTTAATGATTATGATGAGGAATGAATCTCAACACGTTCGTGGAGACTATGATCCCTACGTAGGCACGAGTGACAATATCATTTTATTGATGGTAAAATCATATGGTTGGTATATCATATATTCAGAATCATTAACATGTTATATTTTTTATTTACATCAGTTATACTAATTATTATACCCATCCAAATAATTAACTGTTTTAATAACAAACTACACAATGAAGTGGAGATGGTAAGCCGTATGTATGCACATATGGTGACTTTGTCATTCATATGATGGATAGATTAGTGAATATGGTTTTTCCATTTTAATATTATCACAGTATATAATAGATTATCGATTTATTGTTTTATAATGGAAACAACTGAAAAAGGGGAAGTGGAAATATAAAAGAACTTGAAAGAGGTGATGAAATATATATCTCTTCATCGGGTTCTTCCTTTTGATTTGATAAAAAGGGCTCCATAGGTTGGCTTTCTGATCAATGTATGGCCTCTAGGGTAAAGGGAGGATATTTTAGAGGATGTTTTGGAATGTTTTCGCAGATCCAAAAGGCTTTGGAGGAGTGAAATTAAGAGAAGGGTATGTGGCCTTTTATACGAGACGTGAAGGTCACTTTAAGAAAAACTTGAAATATTAATTTATAATAAAATAATTTTCAGTTTATAATGGCTAAAAAATAAAATATTTAGAGTCTAAGGTGGATATGGGTAAAAAAATCTCAACCAATAGATTTTATATAGGTTTAAGGCATCATATTAACTTTATCTTTTAGATTTAACTCTTAGTAAAAAACATTGACATTTACCGTTTTCGTTGTATTTTTATATTATATGGTTAATAAACATACTATAACAAGTCAAGACAACCTTTTGTATTTAATTATTAATATATATATCCTTATCTAATTCCTTTTGTAGAACCTTATAATATTAGGAATATGAAATCAATTAATAATATAGTATTTGTTTTAAAAACCCAATTATGTCAATTTTAAACTATTTAGCATTTGATTTTCTTAAAAGTCATAAATCTTTATCACTTAGAATAAAATTTATTTAACCAATACCAACATGTCATATTAACCTATAAAATTAGTTTTATTTATCATAAGGCCCAATTTAAATTTATTTTAGATATTTATAATATCAATTATTTTAATATTTAATTAATAAGGTTATTACTGCATCATCATTGTGTCAAAAATAAATTAAATTATTTATTGTCTAAAAATTATAAATAAACCACATTTATGAAATAAATTATTTTATACTTATAATGAATATTTATAGTTGAATTTATATTCATTGTATCCCTATATTAAAAATGGGTTAGTTATTAAACATTGAATTTAACTCTTTTAACTATACTTTAAATAAAATAATATTAATTGTCCTAATATATTCCATGTTTACCAAATTGGATCATATTTTATTCCTAATATTGTTTTTGGTCGAATTATACTTATCCAATTGAATTAGAACATGTGTTAGGATAATTATGATATCATTTTTAACCTTAATCCCCTATTTATTTTTAACCGTTTAAAATAAAAGGCAAAAGTTACCATTCACCAAAAATTATTTTCATCTTATTGGACCTAATTTTACATAATTATTTTAACCACATCACTCGAATTTTTAAATTAAACTCACAGAAGTTGTAAAATTATGTTTTATGAAAATTTTCAAATGCACATAGAAGGTGCAGAAATTACTGTAAATTTTTCAATAAAATTTTTATACATCTAAAAATATTATAAAATAACTCCGATGAATTAAATTGTACATATATAGGTATTATGTATCTATTTTGACCAAAAATAAATTTAGTTAAAATAAATAATTATATAAATAAAAAGTCTGTTTTAACCAATAATGAAGTGTTTTCACTATTCATAAATAATATAATATTTTCAGAAAAATACCAGAAATTCACCCAAGTTAATTTTGATATTTCAAATTCAAAAATGAAGTCCATTTTGAAAAATAAAATTTATAATATATCATAAAGTGAGTATTAATATTCATAACAGCTAGATTGATTGTTCACAGTGTGTTAGAATCTTGAAGTAGCGTACAATCCTAGATATTGCATTATTCAAAAGGAATCATACTGTGGAAGCTTGGGGTGTTACAAAATAATAATGGGATTAATCTTTATATATGATATTTAATATATAATCATATTTATTTAATGATAATTTCATAAATATATCTTTTTATCATCTATTCTTTTGGAAAATGATAATGTTACATGTGCATACATTCCGTATACGACCTTCATGATGCGATGTGATATTTTTTTCATCTATATTTTCCATAGATGGTAATAAGGATGAATTTTATAAATATAAATTATATATATAACATAATAACAATTCTTTAATGATAATATATCATAATTTTTTTTTCATTTCATATCAAAAGAAAATGAAAACAATGTTCATGGGTGCGTATGACCTATTGTCTCTATAAATAATGTATTCAATCTTCTACCATTAAATTATATAAATCACTATAAATAAATATATTATAAATATATATGTGATATTTATTTTATTATTATAATTCAATATATTATTAAATCATTATATATTTAAGAGGACTAAGGATAACAACTCAAAACATTTTAGTAAAATAAATATGTTATTACCCCAAATATAACATTAACATGGTATTATAACAAGAAAGTATTAAAAAGTAATAAGTAAATAATATATTGTATTATAAATATATATATTGTTATGTTTATATGTATAAAAAATTATTTTTAATTTAAATCATGGTTGAGATTATACAAAAAAATTCAATGCTTCAGGTAAGTGAATTTATAAATCAAATTTGTTTCTTGGAGACACATTCATTATACACTCTACGTTTGTTTTATGTGGTGTATATACTTCCCATGATTTTATTTAATGTGTAATATCCAGAATATTATGGTATTTTAATATCCATATAATTTTCATTCTTTTAATGTTCATATGGTTCTACTTATTAAAATTATTGATTATTGATTTCACCATCTCATCAATATTTGGGATTATTTCAAATTAAGTGTCCATTGTGGAATTTTATTCTAAATGGCCATGTTTTTTAAAAAAAATTTAAAAATTGTTTTTTCTATTTTCCTATGGGTGTTTAATGTCATTATTAAAAATGTATAACTACTTACTACATGTTTGGAAATGCTTTTTTTTCATTTTCCATACAAGATACATTGTGACCTATCCATAAAAATTACAAAAGGAAAATTTATATAATTATATGAAATTAAAATATTTTTATAGCTCTATGACATAATAATGATATGAATTTTCCTTTACATGATTCAAAGGATATTTTCAATTATAATATTATCAATAAAAATTTAACATCATTTTTTAAAAATAGAATGTTTTCGAAGGAGAAAGCATATTTTCCTCAATAGTTTTTTCTCAAGTGATCTCTCAAATTCATTTTCCATATCAGATAAAAATACATGATGATAGTTATGTTTCACTAGGGAAATTATTCAATTAGACAATTCTAATTCTATTTTTTATAATTCCTTATGTTTATGATGGAATTATATTAAGGAAAATCATTTATTTTCCAAGGATAATGTTATTATTGAATGATTATTATGGAACAAATTTCATTCCATGCGTTATGATATGAAGAATTATTTATGTTCATGTGTCACACATTTGTATATATTTTATTATATAATGGTTGATACATATATATCCCTAAAATCAATTAGTTAAATATTGACATCTCATGAGAATATAATAGGAAAAAAGGCGATGGGATTGATCTGCTTTGGGATGATGTGGAAACCAGATCAACAATTGGATGATGGGGAAAACTGATCCACTGTGGGAGGATTGGGAAACCTGATCACCAACAACGCTACTACAAAAATAGGTTTGTTCAGCACTAAAAAAAGAGATGTTAAGGGAGGTCATTTATAGTGTTTTCTAGATATATTAAATTGGTTCATTAATAGTTCTACAATAAGTTATGTTACGGTGGTGCCTTTATTAGTGATTTTTTACGAGTACTGATAAATTCCTAAACTTTATCAATTCTTTTAAATAGATCTAAAAAAATACCACCTATATCAGTACTTTTTACAATATATATATTAGAAATAACTAATAAAATAATTAAAAATATATTTTTATTTAATAATTATTTTAGTATTACTAATTACTAGTCAATTAATATCAATTTGTAGATAAAGAATTAATGAATTAATATATGATCTAAAGTAAGTTAAAAATGCAACTCGAACGTCAAATGACCATAACTTTTCATCCATGTAACCGTTAGGGCTCTACTATATATCAAATTGAATCATCTAATGAGATCTATGACATATATGGTCTCATATGGAGGTCAAAGAGATTAGTCTAGTTTTTATCCACAAAAGTCACAAAATGCCTCAAAAAGTGAGTTTTTGTCACTGACCCGGGTTTCATTATATTATAATGGCTATAACTGTTGATCTGAGTATCTATTAGTCATGTACCACATATCATATCAAATATAATTTCATGATGATTGATTTTCGTGGTTGTGGAGCTGAAATAGACTACTAGATCAGAGGTTATGATCGTCACATGGTTTTTATGGGTTTAGGGTTTTCAGAGTTTCTTGACGTTTTTATGTTTTTTACGGGGTTTTAGAGATAATATCCACTTTATAAAGAATAAAAACGCATATGTATTTAAATAAATGAATATATATATAACTAGATATATACACACACATATATAAATATATAAATACATGGATAAAAAAATATATAAAAAATATATATTAATATATAGATATATAAAAAAAAATTAAAAAAAATTATAGTGTAGTGGTAAGGATGCTGGTGTATAAGCATAAGGTATCAGGTTCGAAACATGTTGATGTTAGAGAGTTTGATATGGGTGGTATTATATAATATTTTATTAAAGGGGTAGGGTAACTACTAATAAAGGGGCTGGGTATTGAAAATAATTACACCATTTATCTTGTATAAAAAATGTTTTAATAAATTTTACCTTTATATGCAATTTAATTACACTATTAAAGGGTATCATTATCAGTGTTTTTTATAGGGGATGTTAAAGACTACAATTTATCATTTCTTACATTATCAGTGCTTCCATAGCAATGATGAATCCCTTTTACATGCATTGTTAAAGGCCCAATTTGTTGTAGTGCAAGGAAAGGACATTTACTATCGATAGTGGTGCATCCTTCGCAGTAGTTATAGTCCCCATGAAGTTCACATACAGGTTATGGAAGTGAACCATGACTTGTACAAAATGATGTTACTTGTTTATGTATATGCCACAATTCAATGAATTATTTCTATGTTATTATTTCATGGTTTATGATTTTTACTCCTTGATAAATCAATATTAATGAAATCCCATACATTAGGACATTACTCAAATTTATGGACAATGATCGGTTGGGTATGAAATTTTTATATTATATATATGACCACATACCCCTAATTCTTATATTATAGTTTCATAAGATAATAAATGTAACGAACCAAATTTTCATTAATGAAAATCCCTCTTGATCTAGTCAATGTCTCTTTATGAAAAATGTATTTATAAGATGTAAAATTCTTTGGTTTTACGATAAGATTTGTGACCGTTAGTTTTATAGTCGTTGAACAGTGATCACATGAGTAGTATAGATATATGGCTTTAAAGAACCCAATTTTACTCAGACAAAGGGAGCGATGGCCTCATCCAGTAGAATTTCCCCATATGAAGCCCATTTGTCAGAGCTCGGAAAAGATGTGGCGTCTTTGGGATTCGCCATTGACCAATCCCAAGCTGAGCTTCATTATGTCAAGCTCTAACGTGATCGTCTATGAGAAAAGTAGAAGTTGATAGAGATTACCACTCGAGTGATGTTATCTGAGCTGCACCAAGAGTATGTCACTATCGCACACCTTACCCATAGGTCTTATGCAGCTATTTTAAGGGGTTATGTAACAAATAAGTAGTACTATGTTCATGTACATTATTTTTGTATATAGTAATGAATATAATTTCTAGTCTTTTTTGATAGATTGTAAATAGTATTTACAGTACAAATTGTGTTTTTGGTTACTATTTAATTAAGAGTTATATTTTATTAAATTAAGGGATTTTTGAATTAAATAATATTTTAATAAAACATTATTATTATTATTAAATTAATTTTTATTAAATATAAATGATCTTATAATTTTATGAATGCAATTAAAATTTTTATTAAGGTCTGAAAGCCATTTCTGTCATAACCCGTGAATTTTTTATAAATGTCGGTTTTTATTTTAAAAGAGAAAATTCACATTTTTAGAAAATTATTAGGTAAAATAAATATTATTTTTGGAATCACGACATCGAAATTATCCAACGGTGAATTTTTCTTAATTTTCTGAGACAGTCAATTTTTTGGGTAAAAATTAAATACCATTTAAATATATAATGTGTTTTATGACATCATAATGACCCAATGGTGATGTAAAAAAATACTATAATCCTTATGTTCGGCCAATAAATGTTTTCGCATTAAAATAATGAGTTTTTTGGTTTGTTTCGCTTACTTTTCAAAGCTTTAATGAACCCCTCAAGACTTATTCAACACATTGCCTTTTTAAATTAATTTCCATGGGAGTGTGAATCACCTCCACATAAGAAAACATAATTTTTTAATAAGTTCGGACCTTGGCCTTATAAAATATTGTTTTCCTCTTTCCTTTTCCAGAAACCATGGGAAAAAACCATGTGATGGTTTGTGGTTTGAATTATTTTAATATAAGGGGTCCCAAACCTAAATAATAATGAATTCTCTCACCTTTCCTATATAAACCCACCCAAGCTCCCACTTCCTCCTCACTCAAAGCCCTTAGAGTTCGTCCAACCTCTGCCCTACTTTCTCTAGAATCCTCTCAAGGTATCCCAAGCTCCGAAGAAGCCTCTCACAAGCCTCTCTCTAGCATTTGAAAGCACACTTCCAAGTAAGGGTTTTTTCTTTCTTTCTATTTTTTTGTCAATTTTCTTTAAGTTGTATTGCCCTTTTAATTTCAATTATGAATGTTGGGGTATGGTTTTGCACCTCCCACATACTTCCCTCTTATTGTTTGAATGATGGGATACCCCTTTCTCTCTCATTAAATGCCTCCCATGTACACCCGTTACTATGCCGAAATTCCGAAAGGAACTTATCTCTCTTCTTTTACATTCAAGCAATACTTTTGTATCATGAATCTCAATTACATTTCAATTGTTGGGACATCTATCTATTTGACCTCCTTACTTTCCATTACATTTAAATATGATGACAAACACTTTCTCTCTCATCAACCTTTTTATGAATTCTTATGTCACACCATTACGCTATCGAAATCGCACCAATTTTCTAAGCCAATTTCATTGTGTAGTGAATACCATGCCCATTTATCCAACAAGGGTATTCACCATTATGTAAATTTACTAATTGATTGTAATGTCTCATGTATGAATTCCACATTCCATTATCGTGGAATAAATGATTATGTTTTATGAATCCATGTTTTATGATCCATGTGGCACATTTATGCATGAAATGAAATGTTTAAGAAGGGTGCGCCCTTATAACGCTCCAATGCATTGGGTAAAGTATAGAATCATGATACTTCATGTGAAATAAGTGTTGAATCATGATAATTCAAGTGCAACGAGGGTTTACTCGTGCTTCATGTGCAATGAGGGTTTACTCATGCTCCATGTGCAATGAGCCTTGGATCGTGCTAATTCAATGTTAAGTGTTGTTTCTACATTTCCATGATATGATTATCATGCTTTATTATGCCTTTATGTTCATGTCACTCTTATGCTCTATTGATGTCCCTATTTCCTAACATGTATTGTACTCCTCATGTTATTCATTGTGTACTCCCTTATTGGGCTTTATAACTCACCCTTTTCTTATGCACATCCTCAGGTTATCCCATGCAATGCTAAGTACGATGGAATGTTGTGGTCATGTTAAGGAAGTTTTCAATAAAGATGTTGTATTTTCAAGATTAATGTTTTTATGTAATGATCCTACTCCACAAAGAAACTAAACCTCTTGATCTTCATTGTTGTATCAAGTGATGTTTTAAGTAATAAAGCATGTTTAAGTTGTAATAAAAAGCAGGGTTGTCATTGTTGGTATCAGAGGATAGGTTTAGTTATTTTTGGGATTAGGAAACCCTAGTAAAGCCATAGATACAAGACTAAGTATAATAAAAACATCCCTAATTTTTGGTAAATACTATGTAAGTGGTTTATCAACCAAATACATCCTTGTCTGGATACGAGCAAGTAGAGCCGGCTCTGGAACATATCTAACCTAGGGGTAAAACCGAAAACACCACTTTGAGCTACCCTCAAACGGGAACTGGTGCACGACAATGAGCCTTGCTGCACTCTTGGTTACGACACTCCCGGGGGATATGTTTTGATAAATTCACAATCTTAGTATGAACTTTTATTAAGGGAAAAATTCCCCTAAGAATATATGTTAGAAGGTAGATCATGAAAAGCCTAGATTGAATCCTATAGACTCATGAGTTAAAGAGATTAAAGTTTATTTATAAGCCATCAACTTTTGTCTTTGGATTACCCTTTATGTGTTACACCTAACATTCCTTTTATTCCAGCCAATGGCCGATAATAGGAGGACTCTGGCTAACAACCGTTTTGAAGATCAATGTGATGATTGTACTAATGAGATGCCCAATCCAATGGGAGCGGGAATCGCGAACTTTGTCACACTTCTCTCTCAGATAACTCATGTTTTGAATATAAACACGGGTCAAGAGGAACGTTCAACCCCCCCCCCCCCCCCCCAAGAAAGAACAAGTCGCTATCGAGAGCTTCATGAGACAAAGGAATCCTAATTTTAGTGGATCATATGGTCCCATGATCGCTGAACAATGGATCAACTCCATTGAAAAGATATTATCCATCCTCCAATGCTCTGAACAAGAGAAGGTTCTCTTGGCAGCCTATAGTATAGATGGTGAAGCTGATCAATGGTAAACGTTGATAAAAAATACGAAGCCTGAGGAGGATATCGAGGCTTTGGAATGGAAGGAATTCCAGAAGATGTTTTTCGATAAATATTTTCCGCGCACCCTCCGGCTTAAGATTGAAAGAGACTTTCTTTCCTTCAAGAAAAATGATGAAGAATCTGTGGGAGCGTACGGGGAAAACATCAAAAGGCTTGCACAATACGCTTCCGGCTTTGTCGTTACCCCCGAATGCAAGGTTGATCGCTTCTTTGGTGGGCTGAAGCCTAGCTTGCAGAAAGCATTAGCGATCCACGACTTCGACAGTTATGATGAAATTGTCTGATGTGCCCTCAAGGTTGAAATGGAGATCGGAGAATCACCGGGGTGTCATGGGGACAAGAAGCGTAAGGTGGACTTCAATGCTGGTGGTCCAATGGATAAATCCAACGGTGCTAAGATGTTCCAGTACCCCACTTTCCAAAAGTGAAGAAAGAACCACCCTGGAAATTTCCTTAAGGGGATGAGAAAATGCTTCAGGTGTGGAAGAGAAGGGCACCTAGCTATTAGCTGTCGGCAAGAAGGACCCGCAGATGCGATAGAGGAGAGGAACACTCCGTTCGAACCTCAACACGTTGTTCAATGCTACAAATTCAAAGAACCATGTCATTTTTCAAATCAGTGCCCTAATCCAAGGGTTTTCAGAGGCAACCAACAACCTCCAAGACAACAAGGAAGAGATTTTTCCATCACTTCTGCCGAAGTGAACCCCGACAACGAAGTGGTGACAAGTACCGTAGTTATTCATTCAAGAATAGAGAACGTAATTTTTGATTCTGCTTCTATGAATTCTTTTATATCTCAAAAGTTTAGTAGAACAATCCCAGAACCACCATAAATCATGGAAGTAAAATTGTCGGTGAGTATGGAAAATGGGGCAATCATTGCATCCCATTAGTATAAGTCCTCCCCTGTTATAATCTATGGATTGAATTTCTCGGTGAACCACATAATACTCCCTCTGGTGGAATTTGATGCAATTCTTGGCATGGATTGGGTTTCCTTATATAGAGCCAACATAAATTGTCGGGAGAGGGAAATCACACTCCATATGGAGAATAGACCCCCTATTCTTTACAAGTGTCAGGAGGAAGATGAATCTCCTTTAGCTCCATCATCTCAAGCATGGATATTACTACCGTATGAGCATGCATATCTAGATCAGATGATTGATTCCAAGGAAGAAACCACCCTTGAAGAAATGCCTATTGTGAGGGAATTCTCTAAAGTGTTTCCCGAGGAACATCCTGGTCTTCCTCCAAGAAGAGATGTTGAGTTCTCAACTGAAATTATACCTTGGGTGCTACCAATATCCATGAATCCATATAGAATGGTTTTTGTTGAGCTCGAAGAGCTGAAAAAACAACTTCCGGAGAATCTGGATAAAGGGTTTATACGCCCAAGTGCATCACCATGGGGTGCACCATTCCACTTTGACAAGAAGAAGGATAGGTCAATGCGGCTTTGCATTGATTATCGTGAACTTAACAAAATCACGATAAAGAACAAGTATCCAATCTCAAGAATCGATGACTTGTTTGATCAGCTGCGAGTAGCACAATACTTCTCCAAGGTGGACTTGCGGTCGGGATATTATCAAGTAAGGGTGAAGAAGGAAGATATCCCCAAGACTGCTTTTCGTACAAGGTACGTGAACTATGAATTCATAGTAATGCCTTTCGGACTCACCAATTCTCTAGCAATATTCATGGACTTGATGAATAGTGTCTTTAGAGATTACCTTGACAAATTTGTGGTAGTCTTTATAGATGATATTATAATATACTCTAAAACCAAGGAGGACCATGAGGAGGATTTAAATACTGTACTAGAGACTTTGCGCAAGGAGAAGCTCTATGAAAAGTACAACAAGTGTGAGTTCTGGTTAAAGGAAGTCTCATTCTTGGGCCATATAATCACAGGCAATGGGATATCTGTGGACCCCTCCAAAACAGATGCAATTGATGGATGGCCGAGGCCAACATCGGTAACTGATATCCGTAGCTTCTTGGGGTTAGCTGGATATTATCGACTATTTGTGAGAAATTTCTCACGATTGTCCAACCCTCTTTCAAACCTAACTCGAAATGGAGTAATGTTTTCTTGGAGTGATGAATGCGAAGAAAGCTTCAAGGAGTTGAAAAGGAGGCTTATCACTGCACCCGTGCTCACTTTACCCACAAGTGGGGAGCTCTTTGTGGTATTCAGTTATGCCTCAAAGAAGGGCTTAGGATGTGTGTTGATGCATAATGATAAATTGATATCCTATGCCTCAAGGCAATTGAAAATCCATGAGCCAAATTATCCAACGCAAGATCTGGTGTTGGCAGCGGTGATCCTTGCCTTAAAAATCTGGCGAGATTATCTTTATGGAGAGAAATGTGAGATATATGCTGACCATAAGAGTCTTAAATATATATTCACACAGAAATAGCTTAATATGCACCAGAGAAGAAGGATAGAGCTCATTAAGGATTATGATTGTTCAATACATTACCACCCTATGAAGGCGAACAAGGTGGCAGATACCCTGAGTAGAAAGGATCCAGCGATTTTATCAATGATGAAAATTGAGAAGGATCCAATCTTCTTAGACATGATGAAGATGGACGTGGGAATCATAAAGAAGGGAACATCATCAATCCTTTCACAAATGATTTCTAAACCATCTCTTTTGGAAATGTTAAAAGATGCTCAACATAATGATGTGGGAATTCATGAAAAAGTGGAAGCTATCATTAAGGTAAAATCCTTGGAGTTTAATGATAATAAGGAAGGAATTGTGCGGTTTGGGAAAAGACTATATGTTCCATAAAGTCCGGAGCTGAAGAAGGAACATTTGGATGATGCACATAGTTCAAATTTCTCTATTCACCCAAGGAGCACAAATATGTATCGAGATCTCCGAGAAAACTTTTGGTGGTATAATATGAAGAAGGAGATCGTTGAATATACATCAAAGTGCATGGTGTGTCAGCAAGTGAAGGAAGAGAGGTAGAAGTATAAGGGGATGATGCAACCATTGCCCATACCAGAATGGAAATGGGAGAACATCACCATTGACTTTGTCACCGGACTTCCAAGGACATCCAAAGGCAACAATGAAATCTGGGTTGTTGTGGACCGTCTTACAAAGACTGCACACTTCATTGATATTCGAGAGGATTTCTCTTTAGATAAGTTGGCACAGATATATATTAGAGAAGTTGTATGGTTTCAAGGAGTACCACTATATATTGTTTCTAACCGAGATCCAAGATTCACCTCTATGTTTTGGAAGAGTCTTCAACATGCTCTGAATACTGAACTGATCATCAGTACGTCCTGTCATCCTCAAAATAATGGCCAATCCAAGAGGACTATCCAAAAACATGAGGATATGTTGAGAGCATGCTCAATGGACTTTAAATGAGGATGGGATCAACATCTTCCTCTAGTTGAGTTCTCTTATAAAAATAGTTTCCACTCGAGCATCCAAATGGCACCATATTAATCCCTGTATGGGAAAAGGTGCAGAACACCAACACGTTGGGATGATGTCGGTGAACGTAAGCTACTTGGACCAGAAATGGTCGAAGAAATGATGGAGAAGGTGAAAACCATTCAGCAGCATATCAAGGCAGCCCAAAGTCAACAGAAGAGTTATGCAGATAATCGTTGATGAGACCTTGAGTTTAAAGTTGGATACATGGTTTTTTACGCATATCTCCATGGAAGAAGGTCATGAGGTTTGGAAAGAAATGGAAGTTAAGTCCAAGGTACATAGGCCCCTTCGAGATTCTTGGTCGTGTCGGGGTTGTGGCCTATCGACTTGCACTTCCACCTACTATGGCCAAGGTGCATGATGTCTTCCATGTATCCCTCTTAAGGATGTACATACTAGACCCTTCACATGTAATCTCTTCCGAGGTGGTACAATTGGAAGATGATCTTTCATATGAGGAGCATCCCGTGAAGATTTTAGATCGTAGAGAAACAGTTCTACGAAATAAGACAATTCCCCTCGTCAAGGTGTTGTGGAGAAACCACAAGTTTGAAGAAGAAACTTGGGAGTCGGAGGATATGATGAAGCTGAGTTACCCACATTTGTTTTAGTGTGGGAAAAAGAAAATTTCGAGGGTAAAATTTATTTAGGGGGGAATATTGTAACTACACAAAGTTTCATTAATGAAAATCCATCTTGATCCAGTTAAATGTCTATTTATGAAAAATGTTATTATAAGTTGTCAACTTCTTTGGTTTTATGATAATATTTGTGATCGTTAGTTTCATAGCCGTTGAACAGTGATCACATGAGTAGTATAAATATATGGCTTTAACGAACCAAATTTTACTCAGACAAAGGAAGCGATGGTCTCATCCAGTAGAATTTCCCCATACGAAGCCCATTTTTTGGTGCTCGGAAAAGAGGTGTTGTCTTTGGGATTCTCCCTTGACCAAGACCAAGCTGAGCTTCATTATGTCAAGCTCGAACGTGATAGTCTATGGGAAAAGTGGAAGTTGATATAGATTACCACTCGAGAGATGTTATCTGAGCCGCCCCATGAGTCTGTCACCATCGCACACCTTACCCTTAGGTCTTATGCAACTATTTTAAGGGGTTATGTAACAAATAAGTAGTACTATGTTCATGTAAATTATGTTTGTATATAATAATGAATATAATTTCTAGTCAATTTTGATACATTGTAAATAGTTTTTAAAGAACAAATGGTGTTTTTGGTTATTATTTAATTAAGAATTATATTTCATTAAATGAAGTTATTTTTAAATTAAATAATATTTTAATAAAATATTATTATTAATATTAAATTAATTTTTATTAAATATAAATGATCTTATAATTTTATGAATGCAATTTAAATTTTTATTAAGGTTTGAAGGCCATTTTTGTCAAAACCCGTGAATTTTATATAAATGTCAGTTTTTATTTTAAAAGTGTAAATTCAAATATTTAGAAAATTATTTAGATAAAATAATTATTATTTTTGGAATCATGACGTCAAAATTATCAAACGGTGAATTTTTCATAATTTTCTGAGATAGTCATATTTGTGGGTAAAAAGTAAATACCATTTAAATATACAATGTGTTTTATGACATCATAATAACCCAATGGTGTTGTAATAATATAACATAATCCTTATGTTCGGCCAATATATGTTTTATCATTAAAATAATGAGGTTTTGGGTTTGTTTGACGTACTTTTCAAAGCATTAATGAACCCCTCAAGACTTATTCAACACTTTGCCTTTTTAAATTAATTTCCATGGGAGTGTGACTCACCTCTACATAAGAAACCCTAATTTTTTAATAATTTCCGACCTTGGGATTATAAAATATTGTTTTCCTCTTTCCTTTTCCAGATACCATTGGCAAAAACCATGGGATGGTTTGTGGTTTGAATTATTTTAATATAAGGGGTCCCAAAGCTAAATAATAAAGAATTCTCTCACCTTTCCTATATAAACCCACACAAGCTCCCACTTCCTCCTAACTCAAAGCCCTTGGAGTTCGTCCAACCTCTGCCCTACTCTCTCTAGAATCCTCTCAAGGGTCCCCAATATCCCAAGAATCCTCTCACAATCCTCTCTCTAGCCTTTTGATGCTCACTTCCAAGTAAGGGTTTTTTCTTTATTTCTCTTTTTTTGTCAATTTTCATTAAGTTGTATTTACCTTTTAATTTTAATTATGAATTTTGGGGTATGGTTTCACACCTCCCCCATACTGACCTCTTATTGTTTGAATGATGGGATACCCCTTTCTCTCTCATTAAATGCCTCCCATGTACACCAGTTACTATGCCGAAATTCCGAAAGGAACTTATCTCTCTTCTTTTACATTCAAGCAATAATTTTGAATCATGAATCTAAATTCCATATCAATTGTTGGGACATGTATCTATTTGAACTCCTTACTGTCTATTAAATGTAAATATGATGAAAAACCCCTTTCTCTCTCATCAACCTTTTTTATGAATTCTTATGTCACGCTGTTACGCTGCCGAAGTCACACCAATTTTCTAAGCCAATTTCATTGTGTAGTGAATACCATGCCCATTTCTCCATCAAAGGTATTCACCTTTATGGACATTTAATTATTGATTGTAAAGTGTCATGAATGAATTACACATTCCTTTATCGTGGAATAAATGATTATGTTTTATGAATCCATGTTTTATGATCCATGTGGCACACTTATGCATGAAATGAAATGATTAAGAAGGGTGCACCCTTATAGCGCTCCAATGCATTGGGTAAAGTATAGTATCATGATACGCCATGTGAAATGAGTGTTGAATCATGCTAATTAAAGGGAAACAAGGGTTTACTCGTGCTTCAAGTGCAATGAGGGTTTACTCCTGCTCCATGTGCAACGATCCTTGGCTCATGCTAATTCAATGTTAAGTGTTGTTGCCACATTTCCATGTTATGATTATCATGATTTATCATGCCTTTATGTTCATGTCATTCTTATGCTCTATTGATGTTCCTATTGCCTAACATGTATTGTACTCCTCATGTTATTCATTGTGTACTCCCTTACTGGGATTTATAACTCACCCTTTTCTTATGCATGTCCTCAGGTTATCCAATTCAATGCTAAGTACGAAGGAATGTAGTGGTCATGTAAAGGATGTTTTCAATAAAGATATTTTATTTTCATGTTTAATGTTTTTATGTAATGATCCTAAGACCCAGACACACTAATCCTCTCGATCTTCTTTGTTGTATCAAGTGATGTTTTATGTAATAAAGCATGTTTAAGTTGTAATAAAAAGCAGGGCCGTCATAATAAATTTATATCTTCCATGTTTAAACTTACTATGAATTTTAGCTCACCCATTTCCTACATTTCCATTCCATAGGTTATGAAGAAAAGTTTCATATTGGATTACTAAAGGGGATGATCATTGTGGAAAAAATTGAATATCATTCACTAAACTAGATGTTTTGGTTCCATGTTTAAAAAAGAACAACACTATTATGGGTTTCAAGCATGTGTTTGAGTAATGTGAACAATATTACTCTAGAATGATGTATTATATATGTATGAAAATAATTTTTCCTTATAAATGGTATCAGAGAAAAGGATAAATCCACCTCTGTTAACTCAGATGATAAAAAATTAGTGATAGACCTTGTAATATTTCTAAGGATATGACTATGGATTTCTCTAAGGATAATCCTAATGTTTCATAGACTAAATATTGTGCCTTTATTTGGACATACAATAAATTATTTTTTATATTCATTTAGTTTTATTCTATAGTGCGTTTCTCGCACAATGGTTTTTATTTTTATTCAATGTTGGGAACCATAAATAACTACGATAATATTGAATGTGATAGAATATTTTCTAACAATAAATATAATCATATAACGACATCAGTTAATGTGATATATAACCATTTTATAGAGTAATATTAGGCACATTTTTAGTTTCCATTATGTGATTTTATGTACCATCCTTTTGGAGTCACTGGTTTTGGTGAATTTTAGTGACATTTTAAGAAAAACTAATAGACAGTGGGTTGTGCCCGGTTCTTCCACAGTTTGACAAACTGTGAGACCAAACTATGCTAAGCATGCAAAACTAGTTAGAGGGGTCCCCAAAGTAATTGAATAGTTTAACAAACCATGCAAAAAAACTGTTCCAGAAATGGAAACTTGGACAGAGCGGTCTGAATGGTTGGTGCACAATTTTCTCAAACCATGTGCCACTACGCAAGAAACCATGCACGTGAAAATAATTGTCCAGAAATTCTTTTCAAAACCACCCGACACCCCCTAAGACTACCATATTTCTACATTGACTTAGGCTTGACAAATTAGAGGTGATCCCAAAGCCTTCCGAAGGGATTAAATGGTCTTATGAATATCGTTCTTCGAGATCAAATGCCTAGATTGAAGATATGCTCTCTTACCATTAATTGGATTTCTTCTGGTTGCCTCTCACGTTCATTCCTCAATCTATCCGTGATCTTTTTAGGGAAGAAATCCACAATTTTCATGGATATAAACATACTCGTCCAAATATAGATTTATTATTGTGGTTCTAGATTTATATATATTTTATCTTGATTCCTTCAATCTTAATTTTAGGTTTAGGGATTTAGATCTAGTGCTTGATTGACAATGTTGTCCCGCTCAGATTTTGTAGATTTTCATTGGGATAACATTAATCAATAAACTGAGGTAGCTGGTCTAAATAAGACTCCAATATTTATGGATTTTATATGTGAATGTATTTTTATGATATTTCTAGCTTCCCTTGATAATTGATTTCCTAAATTGGAGTAATTATGAAAGGGGAATCTAATTGAGATTTCCTTGGTGATTAATTGATAATTGAATCAAGGAACCAATGAAAGGGGGTTAATCAAATATAAATAATTTTGGAGACTGTTTATGTGTTGTGATATTTTAATTGAGATATTGAATTGATTGTGATAATATAATATGTAGGGAAAATTAATTATAAAGTGGTGTTGGCTATGGAAGATAATTAATTATGAGAATTAATAATGTTCCATAATTTTGATCAAAGATAATTAATTGTGAGAATTAATTATTAAAAGTGTAGATTTTATATTGATAATTATTCGTGAAGAATTAATTATGGAATGAGAATTGGGTTGATTGATTAATTAATTGATTAATTAATTAATGATTTATGTGCTTATTTAGCAGTTGAGTTTACTAATGGGATTTGAAATGTTTTACTAATAATTTTTTTTGTAATGGAATACTTTTGAATATTATTATGAATTAATGTATGATTAAATGGATGATATTTTTATGGTGCTAGAAATGACATACTAGACTGATTATAAGTTAGGTCTTAGACATGACGTTCTTCCACAATATTTATCAATGATAGAGATTATTGGTAGCTATGCATGACAACCAACATTGAATAAGACTATGGGGTTCTGTTCATTGATACTTACACTGAATGAGATATGAAGTGTTTGGAATGACGACCTACATTGAAAGGGAATTAGTGTCCTTGATATTTCATTCAACACAAAATGAATGATAATAATAAATAATGATTCAAATGGGAAACATGAATTGAAATAGGGATTAATGTGATGACTAAATATTAAATTACAATGTGTTAATTATTTAATTATGAACTGTATGTATTTATTCATAAAAAATCATAATATATATTTTGAATGGACTTGTTTTATATGCCTTGGTGGTAGCCTACATATTCGTACTCTCAACCTATTCCGGCTTCTTGATAAAAACCCCAGTAGACGTTGTTGTTACAGGACATGATAAGGAAACTCCCATGAAGTAGGTTCTTATTTGGGATTGGAGCATGGTATTGGGAACCGAACATGGTTCGAGACCCGTTTGGTCATCTTTGTGTATTTAAATTTTGTTTCATTGTAGAAACTTGACACTTGCATTTTCATATCATGTTTTACCTTCTAGTTCTGTATGTTATTTTTATGTTTTTACTATCATATGTCATAGTATTATTCTGGTCATTTATACACATTAGCACTTATTTATTGTTATTTGATTTCATTGGTGTTTTTATTCTGATCAAAGAAGTTACTGGCTTCCCAAGACTGGCATATGAGACCCTCAATGCAAGTTGGAACCCTCTGGCATATGAGGAAGCGTTCGTGACAGGATATGGCTAGCCGGCTCAGGGCACCGTTTAGTGGCACCCGGGCTGAGACGTCACAATGTGGGGTTAGAGTAGTTTTAAATTATTTATTCCATTTTTTGTCTTACTATTTTGGTAAAGGTAGGCATGATACTTGGAAGAATCAAAGTTTGGGAATGAGCTTGTACATGGGAGTTGCAGACCCACATATGGAAGAAAAAATGACTACTCATGGTGGGATTATTTTGATTGGTTTTTGTTGTTACAGTTGGATATTATTTCACCTTTAGTGACACACTTTTGGTGTGATGTGATATTTGTTTTGACAATTGCTGAATTTTGATTTGTGGACTAAATAGATATGATACTTGAGTCCAAATTCATCATTCATGGCACTCAGGGTTGTTGTGACCTGCATCATTATAGGCACTCACAAAAAATGGGTTATGGGTATGTTGATGAACGTGACCTATTTTTACTTGTTATGACATTGAAATATTAATGCAAAATGAGAATAAATGGGTGTCTAATGAGAACAATAATATAATAATGAGTATTAATAATTAATTAACTGTTGAATTAGTTAATTTGAAGTAATTTCAATAATTACTGGTTGAATTAATTAATTATAATGTTTTTACCAATGTTAACAAAGTCCTAGATGTAGGACTATAATGGTACTGATAAGTCCATGATGTTTACTGTGCGATGAGAAAATGGGTAAATGATATATTGAAACTTGTTGTGATAGATTCTCCTCTTATAAAAATGTTATAAGGTTATGTTATGAGTCCTAAAGCATATGATTGGATTTTTATAGATATGCCACCACGATGCATGTTAAGGGAGAGGCTGAGGGGTATGGCCTGGGACAAACATCCAGAAAGGGAACATGAGGAAACTTTGGTAGAAGATGAGGAGGAAGGAGAACAGTTCTGAGAGAACTTTTGTCATTTCTTTCAATTCATCTAGAGATACACAAGGAGGGTTCAAAATAGAATGTATGAGTTTATGAGGGAGTCTCAACTACAACACCCTCCATTACTAGAGAGGGTGAAAATGAGGGAGATGAATTACGGATTAAATCAAAAGAGATGATACTTTACAATTTGGAGACTCTAGCTGGTATGATGGTCAAGTAGGATGCTTATATGCGATGGAGATCAGTGAATAATTGGCGAGACATTGGGGTACGATCTGTACAGATAGACGATATGTAATGGAATGAATTTCTGGAGAAGTTCATGGAGAACATAAATCCATAGACACTGTTGCAAGAGAAGTTTTCATATTTTATGCATCTGACCTAAGGAAGAATGTCCATAATGGATTACGTTGAGAATTTCACACATTTAAAAAATGTTTCTCCAGCTTGGGGGCAGATGTGGCTTCATTGGAAAAATGATTTCAGTATGGACATAGGTGTGAAATTAAATCTGAGGTATATGATTTTAGTATGAAGAAATTATCAGAGGTATTTAATATAGCTCTCACTTTATAGGGGAACCTGAAGGAGTCTTCAAGTACTGGACAAGTAACTATCACTAGAAAATCTGGGAGTGCGCCTTCTGAGAGCTGGAACTGTCATTAATATAACCTTATTTTGGAAAATGGAAATCATGGTGGATAGTCAGGAGGAATAGTTTCACCAGATCTTACTCAATTTCATTGCCCCTGGTGCGGCAGGCAGGGACACTATAGTAAACTTTGTTTTCCACCAACAGTGCAGTGCTAGCTCTGTGGAATAATGAAGCACATATGAAAGTTATACAAGAATAAACGACTAGTAGGTAATGATCGATCAGCTCTTAAGAGTTATAATTTGGTAATGGGTTCTTCAACCCTAAATATATTTAGCATCTAGAGTTCTACTGGAAGAGGAAATTGAAGTATTGTATGTAGTGCTTCATGGTTTGAGCACCCATATCAGTAGAGTGCTGCTACCGAAGGGAGTCATACCACACCACAGGGAAGAGGGGAGAGATAGTTACATGTAGTGAATCCGATAGTTGTGGAGAGTGAGGCTGGTCCATCAATAGTGATAAGTACAATACTAGTTTCTTCTAAAATAGTTACTTCCTTGTTTGATACTGGTGCCTCTCATTCCATTATATCTACAAATTTTGTTAATGGTTTCATCCTGGAGGTGGAGTCATTAAGAGGGGTGATGAATATTGATACACTATTTAGAATATGATGATCTGATATCTATCCATACAAGGAATGTTTTCTAAATATCATAGAGTACCATTTTCTTTGGGATTTCAATGTACCAGATATTATGGGCTTCGAACTAATTATGGGTATGGATTGGCTAGTCGCATACCGATAGAAAATAGATTATTACTGCAAAATAGTGACCATTGTATCTCATAAGGGTGACTAGTATGTTAATTTGGGAGAATGGGATATCCCTGATGGATGAGTTGGGACAATTACATTGCAACTGGGAGATCTCAAAACCCACATTGGTAACCTTTTACTAGATTATGGAAGTGGAATGTAAGAAGTCCTTCCACCTGTAGAAGAACTATTTCCGGATGTATTTCCATAATACATTTCATGGTTTCAACCAGAGAGAAGTATGGAATTCACTATTGAACTCATGATGGGGGATGAGCATGTATCTATTACACCTTACTGAATTGAACTAACTAAGATTTATTATCTCAAAATGTTATTGGATAGGTTGGAGGATAATGGGTTTATCCATTCCGGTTTGTCACCTAGGGGATCACCTGTTTTATTTTCAAATAAGGGAAACATGTGTTTATCTTTATGTGTCAACTAATGGATGTTGAATAAAATTACTGTGAAGAACCAACATCCCCATCCAATTATTAATGATTTGTTTCACCAATTAAATGTGTATAGGGTTTTCCTAAATATAGTTTTCAGATTAGGGTATCAACTGGTGATAGTTCAGAATTCTTATATACCATGAAATGTTTTCAGAATAAGGTATGTCCTTTATGAGTTTCTTGTAATTCCATCTGGGTTGAAAAATGATCCAGTATTATTTATGGAATTGATGGAAATAATCATTCATCTATACATAGATCAGTGTGTGGTGGTCTTTGTGGAAGACATCTTGGTGTACTATAAGACTCATGGTGATAATTCCCCACATGTTGACATCATCCTGGGTACACTATGAGGGAATGAGATATATGCCAAGATACCTAAATATCATCTACGGATTAACATGTTGCACTTTTTAAGGCACATCATCTTAGAATAAGTTGTGGAAGTGGACCCAAAAAAAATGCAGGCGGTGGTTTCATGGGAGAAACCATTTTTTCATTGATATATGAAGACTTTTAAGATTATCCAGATATTACATGGTGTTCATCTTGGAATTTTTGAAAATGGAATCACAACTTTCTATTATGAAAAATAATGGTATAATGTTTGATTGGATAGAAGAATGCGAGAATGATTTCCAGGATTTGAAAAAGCACTCGACATCGGCACAAATTCTTACCTTACCTAAGTCGGGTGAGGAGTACATGGTGTTCTGTGATGCTTCAGGGATCAAAATTGAACTTATGTTGATACAAGGGGATCATGTCATTGCATTTGGGTCTTAATAATTGAGGCCGCATTAACAGAATAAGGCTACACATGACCTATAGATGTATACAGTGGTTTATGTTCATAACGGTTAGGGAAGCTATCCTTTGGGGGAAAATATTATAGTTTTTATAGATCACAAAAGCATGAAGTATATCTTTTCACAACATGAATTAAATCATCATAATAAAAGATGTGTAAAATAAATGCAGCCCTTGGATGTAGAATTGGAATATGCACCCAGAAAGAGGAATAGTGTGTCTAACTCCTTGAGTAGGAAAACATTGACTCAGTTTGAATATGGGTGAAGTGCATAGTGGAAGATAATGACCATTCTTCTGGAAATTCATGTGGTGGTTCAAGAGTGTCAGTATAGATGACTCTGGTTTCTATATTAGAGGAGTCTACACTCTTGTTACAAATAAAGGACATGCAGTATTTGGATCCATATTGTTTATCCTTATGGGAAATAATTAAACCTGGTGAGAAAAAATATGACTGGATAATAGGTGAGGACAATATCATCTATGTGAGAAATCTGGTACTTGTGCCTATGATTTTTCTAGTGGAAATCGTGTGATAATTTCATGCCACAAAGTCAGAAGTACATCCTAGGGTGAAAAAAGTGGTATGTCAACTACAATGATAGTTCTTTTTTCCATGAATGAGAAGGGGGATAATAGGGCTTGTAACAATATTTTTCACCAGATTGTAGGTGAAGGTAGATCATTTATGTTTAGGAGTCCTATTGCAGCAGTTGCCTATTCCAGAATGGAAGTGGGATGACATAACTAAAAATTTTGTGGTATGAATTCTAACGATGATTAGAAACAATGATTCTATTTGGGATGTTTTGGATTGAGTAACGAAGGTAATATATTTCTTTGTTATTTGGGAATTGATTATATTTAATGATTTGTGAGAACTGTATGTACTAGAGAAGTTTTGTATTCATGGGGTTCCACAAAAAATTGTTTCTTATCATGATTCACACTTTACATCACTATTATGAAAGGGAATACTGAAGGTGACTTGTTCACAGGTTTTGTTAAGTACAACCTTCCACCTACTTATAGTTTTGCAGTCGGAGCGTACTATACATGTGTTAGTGGATATGTTGTGGGTAAATGTTCTTGAGATTGGTGGTTCTTGGGAGAATCAATTAAACATTAGTGGAGTTCTCCTATAACAATAGTTATTTTGAAACTATATATATTGAACCATGTGATTCACTTTATGGTAGGCCCTGTAGAAACCTATAACTTTTGTTAGAGGTGGGTGACTCAGAGAAGTTGGGACCGAATCTCATATAGGAGACATCAGAAAAAGTGAAGTTGATCAGAAAACATATGACTATCGATTAAAGTAGGAAGAAATATTATGATGAAAAATAGAGATGAAACAAATATTTTACAGGGGTGATTGTGTATCTCTTTAGGTTTCACCATGATTTTGTCACCACAACATATAGAGGTATGGAATGTTGGTGCCCAGGTTTGTAGGAATGTTTGAAGTGCTGAAGAGAATCAGTATACTAGCATACTGATTACTAAATCTATATAAATAATTCACTATGCATGGTGTTTTCAATGTGTCACAACAACAATGCTATCACCCTGACCCTTGTCATGTGATTGATGTATAAGAGGTTGCCATAGAGATAGCTACGTCCTTTGAGGAACATTCAGTACATGTAATGGGTTTTGGTGAGAACATGTTACATTGAAAGACTGTGCCATTAGTTCTTGTGTTATGGAAAAATTATAGATTTCAATAGAATCACAGGTAGGAGAAAAACACATGTGTGATCAATGGTGCATCCTTTTTGTTTCAGATTCATAGGGATGTTTAGTAGTGCTACTTGTTGATGAGCAATTATAAGGTGGGGAGATTGTAAGATACCGACCTTTTCTAGAGTCATCTCGGGAATGTTTTAATGTACATTTTGGAGTTTTTTAAGAAATTTTGTTTTGGATTTGTTTCTTGGGGTGTGTTTGGTATACTTTTAATGAAAAATAAAAGACATGGTCTATGCATGGTTTGTGCATTATTTTAAAAAACCATGTGATTGAACCAGGGAAAGCATGCAAAAATGGATAGAGATGTCTACTTGGGTTGCACATAATTTGAAAAAATATATTACTAATACATGACATCCATGAAATCTAGGAAAAATAAGTTTTTATGGATGTAACATGTTTTTCTATAACATTGTGCCCCTAACCATGAAACCATGCATGTGGGAATAATTATCCAAAAATCCTTCTTAAAACCATATGAATAACTCGAAACTCCCATATTTTGACATCGCATCGGTCTTGAAAAATTCTATGTGATCCTAGATACATCCTGAGGGATTTCAAGGTGATCCAACCACTATTCTATGTGATCGAAAGCCTAGATTCAAGACCCACTCTCTTCCAGAAATGGGGATTTCATCCAATTGCATCTCCTATTATTTCATCTTTGTTTCCTTGATCTTTTCCTGGATGATCTCCACTGTTTCTATTTATCTAAACATATAACTTGAGAACTATATATATGATTGTAGTTCTAGATCATGATTTCAATGATATTTATACCTTTGAACATAATATTGTTTTATGTATGTAGATTCGTAGCTTGATCAAAAACATTGTGCCGCTCGGATTTTGGGTATTTCTATTGGCTAAAATCAATCAATAAACTGAGGTAGGTGGTAAAAATTGAACTCCAATAGTCTTGGATTTGATATGTGATTGTAATTTTATGAAATTTATATCTTCCCATGATAATTCATTTCCTAATTTGGATTAATTATGAATGCTGAATTAATTTGAGTTTTCCTTATTGATTGATTGATAATTGAATCACAGAACAAATGAATGTGGGTTTCTCAAATAGATATCATTTTATAGATTGGTTATGAGTTGAGATATCATAATTGATTTTTTGAGTTTATTGTGATAACATAATTATTTTTGGAAATTAATTATGATGTGATTTTGGATATGAAATAAGATTAATTGGGAAAATTAATTATGTTCCATAGTGTTGATCAAAGATAATTAATTTTGATAATTAATTATGATTAGTTAAAATTTAATTTCAATAATTAAATTTGAATAAATAATAAGTGAATGAGAGTTGTCAATATTGACAAATTAATTGATGATTTAATTAATGGGTTGTGTGTTTTTTTAATTGTTATGTTAACTAATATCCTTTGAAATTTTTAACTAATCATTATATTAGTAATGAAATCATGTGAATAATTCTTTTTAATTAATAAATGATTAAATGGATGAGATTTTTGTGGTTGAAGACATGGAATTTTAGACTAATTTGGTTCTAGGACATGGATATGGATTTCCTCTACAATAGTTATCCTAACATGAAATTGAATATGGGTAGGCATGATGACCTACAAAGAATGAGATTATGTGGTTCTATGTATAATGACCTAAACCGAATGAGATATTGAGTGTTAGGAATGATGACCTACAATAAATGAGAATTAGGGTTCATGACATGGTGTTCAACACCAAATTAATGATAATAAATAATGATTATTCATATGAGATACATGAATTGAAACTATGCTTAAGGTGGCGATTAAATATTATATTCCAATGTGATAAATATTTAATTAAGATTTGTATGTATTGATTAATAAAATTGCACACACTGTCTTATGACATGACTAGTTTTAGATGTCGTTTGTGGTGGCCTAATAAGTTGTAGTCACACTATATTCATGCCACCTGATCGGAACCTGAGTAGATTTTTTTTGTGAAATGATAAGGGTAAGGCCCTGTGATATGTTGTTATTTTGGATTAGAGCATGGGAGAGGGAACCAAATGTTGTTTGGGACCCTCTTGGGTGTTGTTGTGAATTTAATTTCAATTTAATTATTAATTCTTGATACATTCATTTTCATAGAATGTTTTACCTACCAGGTGAATATTGTATTATCTTGTTTTACTATCCTATGACATGGTATTATTCTTTTCATTTATATTCTACAACACATGGTTATCGTTTCTTACTTCCGATGGAGTTTTTATTCTAAAATGGAAGGTATAGTGTCCCGATGACTGACTTACCATATCCTCGCTACTAGTTCGAACCCTCTAGTATATAGGGAGGGACACATGAGGGAATATGGCCAACCGGATCAGGGCATCGTTAGTGGATCCCGGGTCAGGACATTAAAGTGAATGACATTTTTATTATGTCAAAACAACAACATCATACTATAATCTAGAATATCAACATTATTCATATTCCAAAAACATAAAATAAGTGGAATATGGTCATTTATTAATGTTCATGTGAGTTTGAGCCTAGAGGAATAAAGAATCGGCTCCATACATGTCATGAAATTGTGAAAAAGATACCAGGAGGAATATTTCAAATGGAGAGGAAGATGACATCTATGTGAAAAAATGACATATAATGGAAAATTTTCAACAAGATTAATGTCTTATGTGTAGTTAATATGGGTATTATCCAACTGAATTCCCTAACTATAGAATTAACATCTAGGAAAAGGAAGGATAAATTCCATGGCTATCGTTGATGTCGGTGAATTAAATTATTAATGTATGTGGGTTCAAGAATAATGTTATAGAATTACTTGTATAGTATTATAGAAAAATGTAACATTTACAAATTGGTTCATTATAGTTATTTCTTAAGAATTTAAGAGTATATACTTAATTGAAATGGTAACTATGAAATGGGATTGAGGTGGTGAGGTAAAATATTTGGAACACATGATTAATTGAAGGAAAACCCTTAATATGTGAATTTTGTTGGGATAATTAAATATATATATGGTTTTATATGATAAAATAAATGGCTTAATATTGACACATTCAGACTAATAATTTGATATGATTTTTTTTGATTCTATGGATTGTGATTATATAATTTTTAGATTTATGGTATGAGGAAACATGCATGTTTTCACTAAGGTTATATGATAATTCACGTTACAACCATGTTTCATGATAATATATGATAAACATATTCACATGTTTGGAATGTGACAACCTAGTTCTACATTATGACTTATGGGAATCAATGTTAAGCTTTTTTTTTTGAAATTTATTGACACTCCATAAAAGGTTTTGGAATTTCATATTAAGAAATGATTCAATAGTTAACCATTTATGAATTATTTATTTTAAACATCAAATGTGGTTTTAGAGATTAAATTATTTTCCTTCCATATGTTGAACTATGAATATTGGAAACATGTGCTAATGGTTTTACTGTTATAAATATATATGGAATGATCTATTATACTATTTACGGATCTCGTGATTTACTAATACTCCCTGAATGAAAATTTAACAGTCATTTCATGGATTAAATGATGAAGTTTATAATGATGAAATATCTGAAAAGAGTGAGATTTTGTTGAAATCAACTGAGAATATATGCTCATGAATATTCATCAAAATTATGAAATTGGTATTTAAATAAAATTGTGTCCTATTATTATTATTTTTAATGATATCAATGAACCTTTAAAAGCCCTTTGGGTTATGAATTATAGATCACTAAACTTATCCTAACCATATACTATATCACTCTCCATAAGATCTTTAAAGTAAGTTATCTCTTCCATGTGTATCTTCTCACATGGAACCTATATTATCTTATGTAGAAACACATCAATTAGTTAAATGGGGTAATTGTTATATTTCCGAAATTAAATTTTCAAATATATTTATAAAATAACTTGTCATTATGTTGGTTTATACGAGGATAACTTTTATGTATTGATCCATTGGTAAAGTATATGAATTTCAATGGAAAATTTATTTTGAGAGGAGTAGAATGTAACACACTGATATTTTATATAATATATTATTAAAATTATTTTAATATTTCAAATATGTTTCATTTCCCAAAAAAACAGAATATATTTATTTTTATATTAAATTAATAAGTTTGTATTATTTTATAATCACCCCCATGTTATGCTTTAAATAGACGCAATACTAAAATTAGTTTTCTGCAAACATAAGTTTGATATTTACCAAACTACAGCATACTAATAATATTGCAATTAAAATATTATAATAGTCACCAAATAGCTCTTTGAATGGATATTACCGACAATATTAACTCAAATATTAAAATATTTTTTTAAAATTTATATAAAATTAATCTTATGATTATAAATTAACGTGAAATGTTATTTGAAACTAGTTGAAAATAACAAAATTGTATTTCTTTGAATTTTTTTTAAATACAAAAACCATTTTATCTCAATAAATTATAAAAACTTTTATTAATAGATTTTATAAATAAAAATAATACATTATATATTAAATAAAATAAATTGATAGTTATTAAATAGATTTGATCAGTATTATATTATAATAAACCTAGTTTTATGAATAAGAATATGTATTTTTTCAAAATGGTAATTTTAATGCCTTTTAATAGAGAATCCTTTTAATATATGATTTTTTAAATTTTAATAAATTATATATGAAAAATAATACTTCTTTTTGAAAATATGGATATAAAAATTTACTCTAGTTGACTTTTTTTATTTTTACAATAATTTTCATGTTTTGATGAATATTGGAAAATACAAAGTTTTAATTAATAAATTTTCATCTAAATTACTTTTATAGAAAAAATAGGTTTTATTTGTTTTTAATGTATAATTCGATTAATGTATAAGAATATAATTCAATATAGGACATTAGATCCAAATTTCCATCGAATTTGGATTTAAAAACATTCCAATATTTTAAACATTTTCACTTTAATAAATCAATTTTTAGATTGAATAATGGGATTAATTTTTAAATTATGTGATTTGAGTTCAAAAAAATGGATTCCATATTTTCAATCAGATTTCTTAAGTTTATTAAATTTTTTTCTATAAATTTTTATCAATATTAATAGTGATTTTGTTAATTTTTAATACCACGGTTAAGGGTAAATCACATAATTAAGTGTAAATATAATATTATAAATATTATAATAAAACTCTGAAAATTGAAAAAAATATTATTGGATGAGATTAATTAAACCCATAAAAAATAAGGTCTTAAATATAATAATTTAATCGACACATTTCCATGAATAGTAGATATTTTTAAAATCTAAGAGAGAGATAAAATGCCACACTCTTACTTTTAAAAATTATAATGAATTTAATATAGGTTCAAATAGAAGATATAGTAGAATGTATATATTATTATGAAACATAAATGTTTTACCTAAAAAAACTAATTTTATTTCTGTTTATTTTCTAAAAATTTAAATATCATAAATAATTAAACATTTATGATGTAATGAATATTTAATTACTAAAATTAATCGATCAAAAGATATTAGAAATAATAAATAAATATTATTTTCATTAAATAATGTTCTAAAATAATTTTATAGGTTAATATAAAATGATAGAGGTCAATTAAATTAATATTTTGGAAATTTACTTGCATGATAGATTATCTTAAAGTGAATGTAATGAAAAGTTTTAAAATTTACAGCATATGGTATTTGAATAAAATAATATATTATTAAATTAAATAAAAATCATATAAATACTAAATAAGGAAAAATGGAATTATATATGGATAAAACCATCATAAAAGTTTCATTTATGGTTGTTTTTACACTTTATATGTATATATTATAACCTTTTCATTTTAAAAAGATTATTACCATTATTAAACATAAAATAAGTTATCAAAGGGTTCATCAAAATGATATGGTTTGAAATAACACCAAAAAATGTGAAAAATTTATTGTTATATGATATTAAAACATAAAAATATCTTATCATAGAATATATGGGAATTTTTATGTATTGGGATTGAGATTTAATTTATTATAAAGTAATATTTTAAGAAAGTCGGAAAATACCACTCACATTCATTATAAATGTAAACCTTTTCCCTTATCTCATATCACCTCATTAATTCATATATATCTACAAACCTTATAAAATTTTCTTATCCACTTCCCTAGATATATTATTGTGATTTTCTCATACAAATGACCAACTCTAGAGTCATTTATAAAAGCTCTAAAGAAGTTGTTTCACAGAAGTGGTAATCACTCTAATCGATCACTCTACATTTCTACACTTCAATCATATAATAAATATATGATCTGTTTCATAAAATAGAAACATCACAATCATAAATATTCTTAAATTCATTATGATCATTATCAATCCATTTTACAACCACTTTCTCATAAAAAAAGAAGCGAAATTATCACTCATGCATACGTTGGGTTTACTGTCTCCACAGTGAGATATAATTTATTTCCCATCACCATCATTAATAAATGGAAATTAAAATGGGTTTAATTATTATACATTATATTTATTACATAATTTTATTTATTTAAAGATAATTTCATATCTACCTTTTATCATCCTTTATTTTGGAAAATTGTAACATCGCTTGTGCGTTCGTATGATCTAACATCTCTAAGATGCGATGTGATCCAATTTTTATCTATATATCACTTGGACAGTAATAAGGTTGAATTTATGAATTTTTATTGTATATATATTGAATAAAAATTATTATGGAATGATAATTTATTATATATATTTCTTTCATTTAATATGATATGAATAAGAATACAACATTCATGTATATATATCTTTTACCTTCTCTATGATCATTGTATTTTATTTTATAATTTTAAATTTTAAAAATAAAAATAAATAAAAATAAATAAATATGTGGTGAATATATATGATATTTATGTCATTTATTAAATTAGTTATATGATTATATCATTATCTATATAATAGTACCATGGATAACATGTGAAAACATGTATGAAAAAACGAAGTGATTATTACCCGAAACATAACTTTTACATGTAATTGTTAATAAATGATTAATATAAAGTCATAAGTAAACCATATGTAGTATTTATATATTAATATTTTTATTTGGTATATTTATAATAAACTTATATTTATTATACATTAAGTTTGAATATATATGAAAAAATTCAAGACAACAGGTTATAGATTTATGACTCTCTCTTTTTTCTATGGGACACATGCCCTTTACACAACATTTTTCTTCTATAAGGTGTATATAATCCCCATTAATGGCTTCTATGACAAATATTCACAAGATTATAATTTTTTCAAATAAATATAATTTTATTTCATTCATGGGCCATACAATTCTACTTATTATAATTTGATGATTATTTAGTTCACTATCTCATCAATATTTGTGATTCTATCAATTTCAGTTTTCATTAGGGAATTTATTTCATCCATGTAAATGTTTTTTAAAAAGGATTTGAAAATTGTTTTTAATTTTCTTCTATGGGTTTTTAATGTCATTTTTACCCATTATTGAGTTTTTAGTAAGCAGTTGGAATGGAATATTTATGTCATATTTCGAATGAGGTACTTATTGGATATTGTAAAAAAATATGAATGGATATTTTTTTAATAATATATCGTTTGAATTAAATATTCCACCATCATGAAACCTTAATTTTTTGAATCATCCATTGAAATGTTCTATGGTTATTTTCTAAGAATATTTTTCCTTTAAAATTGGATTTTATTTTTAGAAAATAAAATGTCTTCAAAGAAGAATGTTTTATTTTAATAAAGAATTATATTCAAGAGATATTTGACTATTATTTTTCATATAAAATAACATTAGATGATGTTACATATGTTTTACATTGGATTTGATTCAGTTCTACAATTTTTATTGTTTTTAATAATAGTTCATATTTATGATGGAATAATATTTATAAAACCCTTTTCATTTCCATAGGATATCTTAAAATTAAATGATGTTTATGAAACCCATTTCACTCCATGGATTCTAATATGATGAATTTTTTATGTTAGTGTGGAACACATATTAATTTTTATCATTATGTGATGGGGGAAACAATATCTCCCTCCAATGCTTGAGCTGAATATTTATATCTCATAAGACAATGATGGGAAACAATTTAACGGGCTTGATCCACTATGGGTAGATGGGGAAACCCAATATAATATTGGAAGATGGGGAAACCATATCCATTATAGGAATATCGGGAACCATGATCCCTTATATGGAAATTAATGAGACTGGGGATGGTAGTGTGTCCCGCCCAGTAGGTGCAGTCCCCATGAAGTTTACAGATATGATTTGGTAGTGCACCTTGTCATATATAGAGGAATATTACATGAATATATGTCTTCCACAATTAAATGTCTTATTTATATCTTATGATTTTATGGTTTATGATTTTTAATCCCTTATGATTAATTTTTTTATGAACTACCAATACTTATTCAATAACTCATGTTTATGTCTAGTGAAATGTTTTGTATAAAAATTATATGTTATTCTCCTGATCACATACCCATGTTTCTTGTATTATGTATTCATAAGATAAATGATTTATATCTTATATGTTTACTCTTACTAGAAATCATGGATCACTTTTTTTTATGATTCCGTTATATTGAAAATGAATAATGGTTTTCAGTAGGGGTACCAAAGGGAAATATTTGTGTGGGGAACATTGAAGATGATTCACTATACTTGATGTTTGTGTTACATGTCTCCAAAGGAAATAATTTTTTACGGTAGTCAAGAATTTGTTTGTGTAATGTCATGAAAATTCATCTAAAAATATATAATATCCATGAATGAAAATATTGGGTCCTTATATAATGTGATAAACGAATTCCTAAAATTGGGGGAGCTAGAGATGAAAATATCATGATGATGATGAATCAGTTATCTCATGTCCTGAAATGAAACAGAAACAAAGTGCAGCTTCTTGCATCATCATGGAAGGACCAACTAGTAGTTGAATCCTTCATTCATCAACATACACTTCATTTTAGAATAACCAATAATAAACTAATAATTGAATGTTGTATCAATACTGCTTAAAATATATTTTATGTGGTCCATTATTCTAATAAATAGAATGTTACATTGGGTGTGTATCATATATAGGGGAAAGATGATTAGTGGTAAACACAAATCAAGAACATGATGCTATGGGATTATGTGAAGACTTTGGTATGGGTAGACTATAAAGATGATTTTTTATAATATATTTTCCTCATACCCTCTAGACCAATATGGCGGGGGAATTCCATTAGTTTAAACAATGAAAAATTGTTTCATAGGGGAATTGAGATATGAAATATACAAGGATTTTTTTGTTATTATTTGATATTTTTCATTGATTATTATGGGAAGATAAATAATTTAATTGTTATAATGAGACCCCACATATAGAAAACATTGGAAATATTACTCATTGCGAGTATTGAATAGATATTTTTATGTTCTCTAGAAGTTTAAATGGAGTTTGGGGATGCACTGTGAAAACATGGTCAAAATATTACAATGAGGATTTTGGATCCAAACATTTTTAAACCACATTAATTTGATGAAATCGCAACATTACATTTGAATAAAATGTGGGAATAATAATTTTTTGAATTTTCTAAGGGATGTGGATAGTGATAAATGTTTTGAAGAGGTGGACGTATATCACAGAATTACCATGGTGAAGTAAAGCATCAATATATAAATTCAAATTACGAATGGTATATGGTGCAATCACACCCTTCAATACACTTTATCAAGTGTTGGGAATATTTTTAATTCAGAAATCAGTGAGCGATTTAGAGGATAATGGAGGGTAACCACCTTCAATCCCATCATATTCCAAGGGAGAAGGGTCTTTATTTTCCAATTATGATTACTGAATCTGAGGATCCAAAAGATTTTTTGGATGATCTAGTCAATATACACAAAAATATACCATGTAATTTATCTGAGAAAAGATCTATTAATTCATTTCTTGCATTCAAATAACATGATGCTAAAACATGAAATTCTTGTGGTAGAGAAATCTATTAGGTCTATTAGAGGAACCTTGGAATCACAAAATAAATATAGGGATTCTACTATAATATTTTTTGACTAAAATATGTCTTTAAATTTATTGGTCATATGATTGGTGAAATTTTACATAATGCATGGGATGGATTTTTAGTCAATGTATATATCCAGGATCAACTTTAGAATATTATATATTTATATTTCATAAATGGGAAACCACTAATCTAATTCAATGGAAAGATTTCCTATTACCATTCATTCCAATAGCCACATTTTGACGCTTTATTTATAGAAATTATTGATAAATAAAAAGAATAAAAAGATGAAGATGAAGAAATAGGAATCGTAAATGAATAATACAAACTCATTTTTAGGAATACATATTCCTAAAGAGTTATTGGGACCTCCCTAAGAAATAGGGAATAAGTTATCAAATAAACTCCAATATATATCCTAATCAATAACATTGAAACATTATAGATTAGAATATATCTAGTTAGAGTAATTGAAGAAAAAATAAGGATCTTTTAGTGAAGGGTTTTGTTTCACCATGAGTGTCTCCTTGAGGGGAATGTTTTTTCTTTGTAATGAATATGGGTTGGTAAATTTATCAGTTCATAATGGGATCACAATTTAGAACAAAAAATCTCTCTGAGGCATTGATTTTTTTTGACAAGATTTATTGAGATCAATTATTTTTTATGATATATCTTGGATATTGGTACCATAAATAAAGGTTGAAGAAATAATTTATCACATTGAATTTCTTCTCTATATGAAATTGGAATTATGAGTTTGTTGTTAATTCCATTTTCTTAACTAACGTTCACTCCATATTTGTGGATTTAATGAATATATAAATTAGGGAATACCTTTATTGATTCTTGGTTGTCTTTATAGATGATATTTTTAAAAATTACATAAGAAAAAAGGAACATAATGACTATCTAAGGGTCATATTAAGAACTATATTGAAGTATAAGTTGTTCTATAAAATCTAAAAAATGTGTATTTTTGTTACAAAATGGTGTGTTCTTTTTTGTTCATTATAGATATTAAATAGTATCATATTATATTGTAAAGGAAAATGTCATTGAAGAGTGTCCAAATCCTATAAGTACAACAAATATTTACATTACTTAGTATAGAAGGATATTATTGAATGTTTTTGAAAAACATATAATGGATTTCAAGTCCACTATCCATTTTAACAAGAAAATGATTACAATTATCCAGGTAAATAAGCGTGAATGTTGTTTTCAGGAACTCAATAAGTGGTTTGTTAAAAAGCATGTTCTATCTTTACCCTATAATGGGGAAATATTTTTCATTTTGAGTGATACATTTTTATAGGGGTTCAGATGTATACTCATTATAAATGATAATGTTATATTTTATGCATCATAATAGGTAACTTCTTTTGAATAAAATTACACAACAAATCATTTGGAGTTATAAATAGTTATCATTAAATTAAATATATGTAATGAATATATTAATAGGGTAAAATATTATATATAAACAGACCACAAACAAATTCTATATATATTCACAAATATATTTATCAATGTTCATAATTGAATATGGTTTGATCTAATCAAGGATTATGATTACCCTTTTCACTACCAACATGGAAAGGAAAATAATTTAGCCTATATGCTTAAGAGAAAATATAAAGTTACTCTCTATATAATTTATATTTAAAATTATAATATTTTTATGGATATGAAAAGGATTGATCTATAAATAATAATTATAGTGAATACATCATACCTAGACTAAATTATTTCCCAACCATGCATTAAACTGACGATCAAGGATCACAAAGGGATGATCTAAAACTTCAAAAGATGTTGAATGAAGTAAAGTAGTAAAAGATTAATTAATTCCACATTGATGAAGATGTTGTCATATATTTTATTATATAGACTTTGTGTTCCTTCATCACCTAAGAAAACTAAATAGCTATAGAAAAATGCCCATAGATTATCATTCTCTATTGATCTTGTATGTTTTATGATGTACAATGACCATTTTAAGAATATTTGGTGGGACAACATGGAGATGGATATTGATGAGTGTACATCATTGTTATTGGTAGGAGAAAATGATAAAATTATGTAAAAAATGATCAAGGGGATGATGCAACCATTTTCATACCTTTATGGAAATTGGTGAACATTTCCATGAACATTATCATTGGTATCCTGATGAAATCTAATGAAATAAATTTGATGTGGATTTTTTATGGATCGAATCAAAAATACATTCCAAGTAATCTCTATTTGGAAATATTTTTATCATGAAAAATATTCCATGATATACATACAAGATGTTTCGGTGTTGTATGGGGTACAAAATGTTGGAACCGGGCGTGTAGCGGAAGCCCCAAATAAGTGGGTTTTTAAAAATTTTCCACCGCCGTTCGCCGTAAACTTGACGACGTCGGTGAAGAGCATCCCGGTCAAAACCGAGGACCACGCGTGGAGGATTTTAAGCACAAAATTAAACCGTAAAATACTTGGTTTGAATCCAAAGCCGCGCACGACGTCTGCTCGTCGTTGGCGATCGCTGCTCAAAGAATCTGAAGCCGAATTCCTCTAGATCGTCCACACGCGCTTCAAGGAATCTGCGGGAGCGCCGTTCGTCGTAATCCGGGTGCTAGCGCGGATCTGCGACGATGCCTTCGATGCTCCAACGACCACCGCATTGCTTCGCTAGCGATGCCCGAGAGAGAGCTCCATCCGAGCTCCTTGGATCCATAGAATCTCTCTCTAGAATGTGGGAGAGAAGAGAGGAGAGATAAACTCCATGAATAGTATTTGGCAAATGCCCCTCCTCTTCTATTTATAGTGCATAATTAAAATACCTGGTATCGCCTCGCCAGCCCCGAATACTTAACGCACTATTAACGACGTTTTTATGACTTCTAAACTGAGCCATAAATATTATTATCATTTACTTGTAATATATTAAAATATATTACATGATAATAATTAAGTCATTAACCCGACTCTTCGCTCCCATAAATATTAATTGAACCTTGAATAATTTAATATTCGTCAATTAATATTTTTCATGTATTTACTTAAAACTCGTAAATACATTTAATAAATAAATTCAATACCCATTATTCAAAACTCGAATAATATGAATTTATTTTTCGCATTGGTGATCGATTAACTTTGGAAAATTCCCGGACCCCTAGGGCGGGGCCCACTATGTCCAATACTCCTATTCAACTGAATAGGGAAGATTCTTGAATACGCTATTGTGTGTGACCCTCTAGGCCCTTATTTCGACAGCCGTGAATAATATTCACAGACCAAGAGCGGGATCTAGCAACCCATCATGGCCCCTGAAGAAATAAGGATTGTCACAGCAGCGACAACCAACCTACGAACATGCACTGTGTTATATAATCTCTTTGTCTATAATATCTCATAAAGCAGGACGCACTCTCGTGTCATCGCCCTTTTCTTGCTTTATTGTTTGTTGATGTAACTGGATGGATTTACCCTCGACTGCCATGGCCATGGTCTTATTAAGGTACTGCCATCCATATCAACATGGCCAGAGATATATTACTTCCATAACCCAGAAGAGACAAATCCTTTCTTGACCATTCAACCAATGACATGCCACTAATGACGCACCCGACACAAACTACCTCACCACGACTTTATTGCCATGGTTTTCGTCTTGCATCAAAGTACATGATCAAATGACATACATTGGTAATGATCTCAAGTCAGGAGACCATTACACATGATCGTAGATAGGAACATCCAATGACACCTGAAACATATGGTGTTCCTATTGGCGGGTCAGTCCTCATGATCTCACTACTAGAGATCACCAAGTGCGAACTTCATGAGAAGAAGTGTCAATGCTTATGAGCCCCCAGCACCTGATGGTCAGACATCTACTATGTCCAATTAGTAAGATGTATCTAGACCATAGAACATATATTTAAGATTAATGTCATAGTATCTAGAGGTTCTCATTATAGCCTGGGAACTGCTATAACCTTTCGATACGACAATTAATCTTTGGACATTACCATTTCAATAGTGGACGCAGAAAAGTCTACACTATAATGGTAAGATGACATCATGCATAGTTAACTCTATACACGATATGGTAATCAAAATCACATAATAGTTGGGTCTAGGGCTCCCACTATTTCAACACAAAATTCAATCGTTTCTGATCAAGATTTATAGTTCATATATAATCCTTTATATTTTGTGAACAATATCTAAATAAGGAATTTAATTTCATTAAATCCAATAACCGTAAATTAATCTCCAATATAAATAGATCATTTATACAATTTAATGAATCCTATGAGCTTGATATATGGAATATAATGGCATAAGGGATCAAAATATCCCATTATTTGAGTTACCATACAATAAAAAACCCCACTGATGTAAATAAATGTCTTAATATAATGATTTATTTGGAATGTGATGTAGAGGTCCTACCATTTGGGATATAGTTAGACAATATAATCTACATGAACCAAATCTCATGTAAAAGTTTACAGAAAAGGTCCACACCATATAACAATATATAAAATATACTGTTTTTCTATTGAAGAGTAAGGCTAACAACCATTAAATGGAATTCTAGTTTTATATTAAAGATAAATATTTCATTTTAATATCACCATGGAAAAGATTCAGGTAAATTAGAAATAATGAAAAAAATTTCCCAAGGTACATCGGACACTTTTTTATCCTTGATCACATAGATGAAATGGAATATTATCTAGAACTTACACCAAACATGTCTCTTGTTAATTATTTATTTCACAAATCAATTTTTAGGAAGTACATAACTAATCCCGCATATTTAGGGAATTCAACGGTGGAATAAATATATATTAAATCTCCAATGAGGAGTGTCTGGTGATTATATTGGACAACATAGAAAAATTTTACTAGTGGTGATATTGGATTTAATGTCAATGTAATAACATCGGTTTTTTATAAACTGACTCTACTAGTATGTGAGGGAAATTTTTGCCATCATTTTTAGTAAATAAAACACAAAAAACAATTATTCGATGATATTTCACGTTAGTTTTGTGAAAACCTATGCATAAAATCAAAAATAAATGTTTTGGTGTTAGTTTTAAAGAAAACTGACCCCATATTTTGAAGTTTCGGTGTCGGTTTTCTCGAAAACTGACGCCGAAACATAGAAACCCGTTTATTTTAAGCGTGATTTTTGGTATAAACTAATGCCAAAAATAAAAAAAAATATTGATGGAATCAGTTATTCTCATAACTGATACTGAAGGTATTTTTTAATTTTTGGCGTCAGTTTATAATAAAACTGATGCCGAAAGTCATTTAAAATTAATTTGGGTCGTGTAACCCACATTTTGGTGGATCATCTAAATAGAAACCCGATGCGGTCCCTTGGACTCCCAATGACCTTAAAAGCACTATTTGTTATATTGGAAGGCCATTATTGACGTTTTTTTTTCTATTTTCACGATTTTCGGTTTGCGTTCAACATTTTTATCTCTTGTTTTATCTTCAATTTTTTATTTCTTCTTCCATAAACATATATTATGTGACTTTCAATGTTGGTTCGATTTTGGTTGTTTTTATAATTATTTTTGGTTTTGTATTATCATTTTTGGTATATATTTTGTATTGTATGTTTTTCAAAGTCATTATACAGTATACAGTGTGGATTGAGGATCTCTATTCTGGTTGAACTTTAAATTTTGTAAGATTTTTCTATTTGTGTAGATAAATCATTTCTCATTCAATTTTTTTTAGTGATTTTATTAAATTATAAGTTTATATTTTCTTAAATGTGTTAGGACATGTTTAAATTTTCTTTCAATAAACATTCTTATATATCCTTTCAACAAATTGTATATTTTTCCATTGACTTCAATCAAATTTCACCCAATACACTTACTGCATCCTTTAAATTAATGCACTCATCAATACTTTTGACACCTGCAACAATGAAATAATGCAAATACATTGTAAAATGAACTAATTAATTTTAAATGAATGATATTATAATTAAATTATAATATCAATATAACACACATGTATATAATATGAAAATAAAATGCTTACTCTATTTGTAAATGTGTTTCATATTTGATGTATTATATCTGATTATCAATAATTTATAGTAAATTTTATTTTATTTACAATTTATCTAATAGATTTTTATATATTTATATTTTTTTATATATTCATCAATTATATTTTGATATCATGTATTTAATAGATCATAATTGGATTCATTTATGAAGAAGGACAAGTGAATATAAAAAAGGAGTAGATAATTGTTTGGAATTCTCTAAACGACATCTTTAAAAGATTGATTTTATTTTTTGTATATGTGTGAAGAATGTAAATATGAGAAAGTTAAACTCTAGGGAAATCAACGATCATCACATTTGTAAATTTTTTAGCCTCAATTATACATGTTGGATCTTCCATGGTGAAAGAACTAAAAATTAAACATCTAATGTTGATTCTGATATTCATAATGAGGCAGATGATCGTATTGAAGAATAAATTCATGATTTAGGTGTTGAAACCATCGAAATATACCAATTGTTGAAAGATTTTATAGAGATTATGAGAAACTATTATTCCCAGGTTGCAGTAAATATAAAATTTTATTAGCAGTTTTGAGATTAGTTAACTTGAAAGGAAAAAATGGGTGGAGTGATAAAAGTTTATACAGTTAACATGAGAATTTAAAAGAGCTACAAATAGAAGGAAATGGGCTTCCAAATTCCAATTCTGAGCTGAATGAAATATTATGCCCAATGGGATTGGTGTATAACAAGATACATGCTTGCCCCAATGATTGTGTAATTTATAGGAACAATAATGAATATTTATCAAGTTATCCTACATGTGGGAAATCACGCTACAAGATAGATGGTAAAGTAAACTCAGATTCATTCTCAGGTGATTTAATCTGACGTAATGAAAAATATATATTGTACATTCCAATGATATCATCCAATATTTTCTTGCATACAATTTTTATAATTCAATTTTGACTCATTTTTAGGTACCAGAATCAAAACTCCTACTAATGCAATTTGGTACCTTCCAATAATTTCTCGTTTGATGCGTCTGTTTTCAAATTCAATTGATGCAAAAAGGTTAAGATGGAATTCAGATGAGTGCATATCAAATTGTATCTTACATCACCCTTTAGATTCACCACAGTGGAAGAGTTTTGATAAAAAATATCATGATTTTGGAAGTGAAGATAAAAATCACTAAATGGGATTTTGTACGGATGGAATGAATCCATATTAGAGCCTCTGTAGCCAACATAGTTCATGGCCTATTTTTCTGGTATATTAGAACCTTTCACCACATCTATGTATGACAAAAATCATGTTATGATGAGCATGATTATTTCTGGACCAAAACAACCAGGAAATGATACTGATGTGTATCATACACCATTGATTGATGATTTGAAACTGGTATGGGAGGATGGTGTAAAATTTTTTGATTCATACAAGAAAGAGTATTTACTTTTGTGTTCTATGATAATGTTCACTATAAAAAACATTCCTGCATATGGAAACTTATATCGATATAGTGTTAAGGGACATAAATCATGTCCAATTTCTGAAGAAAAAACTTCATATTATCAATTGCATAATGGAAGAAAGAGAGTGTACATCAGACATCGAAGATGTTAGCAAATTGATCATCCTTATCATAGATTAAAAAAAATATTTAATGGCTTACAAGAATACAACCTTTCACCTCTACCATTTTCAGCTGAAGAATATTATGGAAGAGTAAATGATATTGATTCAACATTTTGAATGTGAAGAATTTATGGTTTTGAATAACATATCAGGAAGAAGAAATCTATTTTTTGAACTACCTTTTTGGAGATTTTTAGAGATAGAACATATCATTGATGTTATGCATGTTGAGAAAAACATATATGATAGTTTGATTGGACCTTTTTTAGACATATATGGAAAGACAGAAGATGGAATTCATGCTAAATTGGACTTAACATAAAGTATAATATGTTTGGAGTTAGCTCCCACTATGAAAAGAAACATAATATATTTACCTCTGGCTTGTCAAACATTAAGAAATATTGAAAAGATGAATTTTTGTCAATGTATTCATGGTATAACTTACCCATTGTTTTTTCTTCAAATGTGAATAATTTAGTATTATTGGAAGATTGTAAATTTATAGGTATGAAATCTCATGATTTTCTTGTGTTGATGCAAAAACATCTACTAGTAGCTTCATGGTATATTACTGATAGCTATCAGAAAGACAATCATCGGGTTATGTAATTTCTTCAAATCCATTTTTAGCAAAGTCGTTAAAAAAAATTTAGATGTGTTGAAGAATTAAGAAACTTTTACTCTTTTTCAACTATAAATGTATTTCCCACCTACATTTTTTGATATAATGCTTCATATGATGATTAATTTGGTCCGTGAGATAAGAATATGTGGACCTGTTTATTTAAGATGGATGTATCCTTTTGAAATATATATGAAATTTTTTAAAGGATATGTTAAAAATACTTATCAAATAGAGGCCTCTATTGTTCAAAAATATGTATCAAAAGAGGTTATTGAGATCTAAACTGATTATTATGAATGAGGTGGAGCACATTGGTCTCCCTGTATCTTGACATATAAAAGTTGATAGTGAAGGTAAAGTGGTTCTAGGCATAAAGGTAAATTTCATTCCACTTGATGAAGTGATGTAGGAAAATTTATACATTTTGAACCACACAGATGAGGTTAAATAATTTATTTCTTTAGATGATACTGAATTTGAGTTATGATATCAGAAAAGAAACAAAAATTTGTTAATGATTGGTCATAATAAGACATTTGTTTCATGGTTTAAAGAGAAAGTCACCCCAGATATATCTGCATCAGAAACATTAAAGTGGTTAGCAAGGGGACCATCTCTTAATGTGATCACATGGTCATGTTTTGATATCAATGGATACACATTTTACATAAAAAACCTGGATGACAAGAGTACCGTTCAGAATAGTGGTTTGATGGTTTTCACTGTAGTAGTTCATTTTTCGAGTGCCAAAGATAAAAACCCAATTTCTGCATCAACGTCGTATTTTAGAGTTATTAAAGACATATGGGAAATCGATTATATTAAATTTCAAGTCACTTTTTTTATGTTAAATTGGGTTGATAGTAATAGTGGTGTGAAACATGATGAATATGGGTTTATGCTGGTTGATTTGAAAAGATTTAATTACAACGAGGAAATATTTATCATGGAGACATATGAAAAAAATGTATTTTATGTCATTGATCCATCGAATGGTTAGTGGTCATTTGATTTTCAAGGAAAAGAAACCATTTGGGTGATTAGGACGATTCTGATGATGCTACTGATTTACATGAGCCATATTCATCTTTTATGAAATATCTGATGACTACATTGTGTATAAGACAGACATAGTTAATGTAGTACGTACGGATCATGATGAATGCATGTGGGAAAACAATAAATTAGTCTCCTAATTTTTTTGGTAAATATTTATATTTTGTTTCCATTTTTGAAACTTATAAATGCATGTATCTTTTTTTACTAACTTATTTTTGTCTTAAATGTTAATAATTATTAATTTTTCTAATGATATGAAGGTACAAAAATATCCTTACACTTAGAAATGTTAGATAAATATATAGAGGAGCAATTACCGAGGTATAACTATTTTCACATATTATTAAATATTCAGAAATATACTTATTTAATGAAATAAAAATGTTAATTTAAAAAAACAATTTGATGGATAACTGATGCATCCTCGGCAGAGGAGACTTCTCCTTTTACTATTCAAAAATCAAGTTCTAATGTTCATAAACATGGTATTATAGGTTTACAAAACTAACACTTTCTCATGATGATGACAATGTACACATCCGTTTTGATGATAACAATAATGCAGCTGGCCCAAATGCTGTTGAGTTTGACAGTTATATAATGATGCATAGGCATTGCATGATTAGTATTTAATATCCTGATTTGAAGTCAGTGGACGGGACAACAAAGTAGTGGCATTGAGGGGCCGTGACGGTAAAATATCTAAATTTATTTCTTTTATCTCATTTATTGTATATTATATATTTTAAATGAAATATTTAATTTATTCAATTATAGATGACATTCAAATATCAAAAAACCAAAGAAATTAAGAAAATACATCTCTCTTTAGTGGTGGTTCGATGGATTGATTTTAAAACCAAATTGACATGAAATAATATGTTTGGAAGGAGATGGTTTGAAAGACCTTGTATTAAGTATCCGTATATATATGTAGAAAAATATAAGTGATTTATTTATAGTTGTCAGGAAGAGAAATTTCAGGTATGGTTATTGTTTTATATTTTAAAATTTATGCAGTATTTTTCTTATTACTTAGTTGTTTATTTTTATATAACAGGCCTCCAGGAGATCTCATCGGGAGATCCAGTTGGGAAATGTATACCGTTATACTTTATCACGTAGAGGGTATTCATATTTGGAGCAGAAAATGATAGAATAAATATTTGATGCATTAAAATCTCGATCAAGTAGTGGTTTATAAGTGGTCTAGTTTGGTCCCCCATCTCCTCCAACTAGACATGGAAAATGGAAATGAGAAAGAAGAAGAAAAAATGAACAGTGTCTTACAATGTAATCTCATCAAGTGGCTGATAGAATTGTAAGTAAATATTATTTATTTGTTAACAATTTTTATATTTTATAATTTATAAACACTAAAATAACTTTTTTATTTTTCATTTTAGGATGAACTGCAGGTTCAAGAGACAAAGGGCTCTTTTATCCCCGAGGGTATAATGATTTATTAGAAAACTTGGCATGGAATTCACACTCTGCACAACATTCCCAGGTATATTATTTATTTGTCATTAATATTTCTATACCATAAATTATAATTATTAAATATATTTTTTTTCATTTTTCGGCCTTCCCAATTTTCTCACCCAGACTACCCCACCCCATCTTCTTACCATGCCCCATCTTCACAGCCTTATAAGGTATATTATTATTTTTTCATCAATTTTTATATTTTATAAATTATAAACATTAATATAACTTTTTCATTTTTTAGCATTCTCAGCATACTCACGCAGACTACCGTACCCCATCTGGTTACCATGCCCCGTCTGCGCAACCTTTCAAGGTATATTATTTTTTTAATCAATTTATTTATTTTATATATTTTAAACACTAATATTCATTTTCGTTTTTCTACCTTCTCATCCTGCTCACCCGGACTACCCTACCCCACCTGCTTACCATACCCCATCTAGGAAACCTTCCGAGGAATATTATTTATTTTTCATCTATTTTTCTATTATATAAATTATAAACACTAATGTAACATTTTAATTTTCATCATTCTCAACCTACTCACCTGGACTACACCGCCCAATCTGCTGACCATGCCCTGTCTACGCAACATGTCGAGGTATATTATTTTTTTTAATCAATATTTCTATTTTATAATTTTTAAACTAATATAACTTTCGTATTTTCTACCTTCTCAGCCTGCTCAACTGGACTACCCTGTCACACCTGCATATTTGAGCCTCCACCTCCTCCCTCAGATCATTCCTTATATTATGAGTAGTTTGCGGGATATCCTCATGTACATATTTTTTGTGATAGGACATGTGAATTTTTTGGGCGACTCAGTACATCATCAGCCTTTGCAGATGGGTCAGGTTAGAGTATCAGTACATGCTATTATAGATCCCACTACTCTACAACCATTTCCTAATGTGGAGATCGCCAGTATTGGAGAATTTATGGGACATTTTTTACTTTGTCCAACTACCCTTCTTCATTATATATCAGATGAGGTATGAATTTTTTAAAATATTTATTAAAAATGATTGAAAATTACTTATAATGTTTTTTGACATTTAACATGTTTTGTAATATCAAAAAGTAAATTAAAATACACAAATTCAACAAAATTCCGAGGAACAGTTGACTGTAGATACTTAAAATATTTCTTATGGGTTTAAAATATCATTTGATTTCACTTCTTCATTGAATTTTATCTATGAGTTTCAAATGACACCTGATATATGTTTAATAAATTATTTATTGACATTAATGAAAGAAGATATCATGAATATAGTTAATTTTGAAGATATCAGGCTTAGTGTGGTGCAGTTGTTTTCCATGTAAGTAAATTGACATATGAATTGCTATTTCATTAATAGAATATTGTTTTGTCATTGAATAACTATATTTTATTTATAAATTTGGTATCTAAAAAAATTACAAAATTAATTTACATGAATTTACAGCGTTGGAGATCCAGATTACATTTCCTTGGAATTCATACATGTTTGGAATGATGAAAGTGTTCAATATATATCTGAGAGATTATCACAGACAGAGATTCAGTGCTAGTTTTTTCATTTCTTGAAAATTAATAACATCAACATAATTATGAAACTAATGATCGCTATAATGTCATTAATTATGACCTTTTTTTATTGTCGGGGGCATTGGATGTTAGGCGTATTTTTTAACAAGTGAATGAACCTTGTATTTGTTTTTCTCTTTATTCGGAATAATGTGTAATCCATTTTCCACCATATTAAACATGTACGTTTTTTTAAATTTTTTATAAGCTCATAATATATAATTTTTATTGTTTAGAGAAGTTTTATTAGTTCATATATAAAAAATACAGTTCATGGAATCATTTTAATAAGGAAAACATGCCAGTAATGAAACCAACGAAAATAAAATATATAGAAGTACAAGTAATTAGTTTTTCTATTTTTGTAATATAATAGATTTTTTTATTAGTTAAATGTTTTATAGTTGCAGTGTCATCATCAAAATGGACATGTTGAATGTGGTTATTATATTATATGATTCATATACGAGACAATCACAGTAGGGGAAACTACTGATTTTCATAAGGTTAGTTGTATTAATTTATATATATATTTTCTGCCATATTAGAATATTTCTTAATTTCATATCATTCAATATTATAGTAATCATTCAATGATTCATAATCTTATTGGCAATCTGATATTACCCATATTAAATCTATATTTGAGAACTAATTATTACGTCTGATTAAGATTTGAGGTATTTATATTATCATATTTAAAAATAATAATTCATATGGGATGAAAAAAATAACGCTTTTGATATATTATTTGTTTGAACCTACTAGTCATCAAAAGAATGTCTCAAAAATAACCAACAATCAGCATGCCTTAAATTTCAAGTACATGTATTTAATTCTAATTTATTTTGAAAGTGTAATATTCTGAATTTTCTAAAAAATTTAAAGTTTACTCTCGGTTTTTTGTTTATGCATGGTATATGATTGAATAAATAATCAATAAACCGTGTGATAAAAGGCTGTGAACTATTCAAGAAGACATGAACCCATGTCATAACTACATCAAATCCATGACAAAAGGATAAAAAAGACATTAGAAGTGACCAAGAACAATGCAAAAGTGTATTAATCATGTTTCATGGTATACTTAAGGCATTGATTATTGAGTCAGACTACACTGATTATGAGTGAACATGTACTTGATATCTACATGGAATGAATTTCTTGCATTGTACTTGGTATCCATAGTGAATTGAATTTTAGGTCTAGCCAGATGAGTATAATAAGTACATCTTAATCATTGAGTTCTCTCCAGTGCCTCTAAATATCTCTTTATCTAATTTTTTATAAGATTTATTGATGCATTTATCTTTAACTGGAATCCATGTAAATTTTTCTGAAACTCAAATGTATTGTCTTTGGTATCAAATATTAGTTGGGTAGTCTGAGAACTATTAATCCTAGAGTTGTGGGACCTGAAAATGTCATAAATGTTTTTTAATTCATTTGTTGCAGGTACATGTGTTTTAATTTAACTTTATAATAAAATTGTATAGTTAATTTTTTTGATTAACTAATATAATCATTTAAGTTATACGAGGCATTGGATGATAAATACGGTTGAGTGTTTTTGTATATTGTGTTATTTTTACAGGGGTTTCATATTTTTAGAAGTGTAATTTTAATTATTTTATAAAAAAAATTTATTATAGAACCGGTTATTTAAAAAACCGACGTTGAATGTTTTTTAAAAAATTAAATTTCAGCATCGGTTTTAGATAAAACCGACGCCGAAACTCTTAATGAAATTATTTTCGGCGTGGGTTTTTGAAAAACTGACGCCGATAACAATATTTTTAATGTCACCATTATAGACATCTGTTCAAAACTGGCATCAAAAATAAAAAAACTTACGTTAATTTGTATTTTCTCACTAGTAATGTAATATAAAACATGATATGAAACCTTGCCAAAGTGATATAGAGAAACCATAAATAAGAAGATGCAACAAGGGAACTAGATGAAAATAATGTGATAAAAGAACCATTATCTATTTTCCATCAAGAATCTATTTTGAATTGTTAGGGATGAAATTCCGTTATAGATGAATAATGTAATAACCTAAAACATTATTATTCTAATAATAGATCTCATGATTAAAAATATAAATTTTCTAATATTCTATAATATATAAACACAAAAATATGATTAATGTTTATAAGAACTATGAAAATCATGTGTAGATGTGATCTATCACCACTATGATCATTAAATGGATAAAAAACACATACTATAACAAATAATGATGTATGTAATTATTTAAGGATGATTCATTCTGTATACAAAAATACCCAATAAGGTACCAAATATTACAATGGTATGACTAATGTATGTTAAATATTGTAAAATAGAAAAATATAGTTTTCCTAGAACCTCTAGAATCATTGCACACATAATCGAAACTATAAAAGATAAATAGATAGTTAGTAAAACAATAATAATTTTGGGAAGTATATTTATCCTTATTTCGTATCGATGTGAATGATGATGTGTAATAATATTGTTTTATTTATATGGAAATTTGATCATAGGCCTTAATTGTTTTTCAACTTATATGTTTGGGACCATTATTCAACAATATAGATGGCCATTATTTTTTGTTGCTTATATAGACACATTTAGAAGATTGTTTGTGTTATTTATTTATATAATGAAAATTTAATATTTTTGAGACTATTGACATATTATATTTAAATTATTTATTTGATATATGTTTCATCTAATATGTATTCAATTAAATATTATTATAAATTTTTTTAATGTGAAAATATATTTTACTTAATTCATAAGTAATTTTTGTAATAGTCAGATTTTTTTTTACTATTTTAATTTTTAATTTTTCTTAGTATGTTGGAAATTATTTAAAAAATTTCATTATAATAAATTAATAATTATTATGATTAACGAATCTTCATTTCTAGAGTAATCACATTAAAATTATCTTAGGTTGATTTTTGAAGAATTATATGAAAAAGCTTACTAATTTTGGATAATATTAAAGTTTTAACTTTATGAAAACTTTGTTTTTAAAACATAAATAATATGTATGGGTCTTTAGAAAATTATGAAATATTTTATTCAAAAAAAATTTCAATTAATTAGCATAAAAATGAATATATAATTATAAAATTTATAAATTAATTTTATAAACCAAAAATTATATTTTTTAAATAATATTTAACTATTTATCTATAGATTAGTGGGGTGGGATTAAAGGTATAAATATAATTTTATAATTAAAAGACAATCAAACCACTCTCTCTATCTCATTAGTTATCATTAAAATTGAATGTAATTCAATTTATCCACATGTGATTGGCTTATATAGTAAAATAAAAAATATTTATTCCTTAAAAACCCACCCCTACACAAGTATAAATAAAAATAATTCCCCACTCATCCCTCCTCAAAATTAATAATCCCTAAAATTATGTTAATTATATCTCACAAATAGTCCAACCTATGTTCCTTCAAGGAATCAAGGTTCCACAGTAATGTTTTAGAATGAAAATATTCTGGGTAAGTGAATTATCCTCTTCCACCATTTTCATTTCTGTACCTCCAACATGTGTGTATTCTAAATGACAAAGATTATTTATTTTCACACACTCTTAATGTAACCATTACATCCAAAATTTTGTTTTATAAATGTTATACCTCTATTATCTATCATTATTAATTTTCCATGCTTCATGTTATATACTATTACGCCTCCATAATAATTAAATGAATATATATTTTTTTTCAAGAAATATTCATATATTGTGAATAAAAATACCTCTCCTATTAACAATAGAATTATACTATTTGAAAATATATCTTCTTTATTCTGGTATATACATGTTTTGATCACACATTTATTTTTTTGGGTTAAAAAATATGTTATTTTTACATCTTTATGAATTTATATACTCATTATTTTCATATGAAACCAATTAATTATTATCCTTGAGTTATTGATAAAATGTTATATTTTTATCGTGATGGCTCTAATGTATTAATAAATATAAAGGGTTTTCTCTCAATAGATGATATTTTTTTAGGATCTCATGATAAAGAACCTAATTTATTATGTTTTAGGACAACTAAATGATAATCCATGAATAAATTCACATGAATGTATTATTTTTTTAATTTATCATCATTTTTATGTTATGATTGATGTTCTTTCTGTTATTATATTACTCATGTTTATTTGATCATGACTTATTAATACACCTCTATTTCACATGCTAAGTATCTCCTTTATTTATTCACTTGACGTGCTTTATGCTCACCCATTTATTTGATATCTGTCCCCATGATATGAGATTTAGAAAAAGAAACATATAAAAAACATTAAAGAATATATTTTAGTGTATTGGAAGAATTATTATTACTTTCATGTGTTATGTTCATTTTTACAAGATAGTGACTCTCAAAAGAGACATTGTGTTGTTAAATATTATACCATGTAATGAGGGTTTGTTGATTTATAAAGGATAATAACGAAAATTGTGGTGTGGTACTCAGATGTCTAGAATAATTATTTCCCCAAGATTCCTTGTCTATATATACAACATAAATAAAACAATATCAATATCAAAATTACTTTTATAAAGACAAAATATTGTCAAAAAAATTATTTTAATATTTAATGAAACATATTTGTAAAAAATCCTACTCAACCTTTTGGGTTTATATAAATACCCCTTTATAATTTTTGGATATCATAGATTATCAACAATATATCCCTCATTGTGAATAAAACATAATGGGTCATCATCAATATTATTTTATTTTTATTTTCCCTCTCGCCTATAGTGATATTTGATTCTCCCCCAATTCATTTATAGAGTTTTACACTGTTCGATCATACTAAACCTTTCGAATGGGTTTATCTCATTCCACAACTCTATATTTCCCACTTGATATGGAGGAAAATCTCAAAGATTTAACAACTCATCTATTATTCAGAATATTATAATATGGGTTTCTATATTGGCTTCAACTCAACCTTTTACAATGCAGAGATATTCATCTACCCATTCCACCTATCCCCATTAATAATTCATAGTTATTATTTTTCCTCAACAAAATATTGATTAACTAAATTTTCTATCAACCAATTGAATGAAATCTCTACAGCTATTACAATCATTTTGGAATCCATTGGCTAATATTATTTGATATCACCTATGTTGTCAACATGTTCTTAAATCATCCTATTACTATGATTATTATATGAAACAAATAATATTAAAAAACATATTCCAAACCATCCATATCACTCAATAATTTGAAATTTAATAATTTTGTATTTTATGAATGTTTTTATAATGTTCACTAATCTTTCATTATATTATAATTTTTATGATACATTTTTATGAAAAAAATAATTTAAATATTGCAAGGAACTTATTTTATTCTTTAGATTTTTCATTAGGATTTGTTAATGATATTGAGGCTTCTATTAGAGGTATTTGTATCTTAAAAATTGAAGTGGTTATCCAATCCAAATCTTTTTTTAATTTTTTAATACTTATTTATCATTTTAATAACTATATTCATTGGAACATGAAGCATCATTCACAATTAATTTTTTTCATTACTCAAGGTCTGTTTTCAAAGGAATGTTTCTAATATAGAATAAATTCATTCTAGAAATCTCCATTAAAATATAATTGGAAATATCATTAAGGATGACTTTTTGTTCATTCGTAATTTTTGAAATTTTATTTATAATGAATGTTAAGGGAACGTCTTCTCACTTTTGTCTTTTAATACCCACAAAAAAAATTCAATTGTCACATAATAAAATTAATTACGGAATTTCTGTTTTTCCACCTTCACTTGTAAGGATGAGATTATCTCATTGATATTTCATAAACAGAACCTTGATTGGAAACATAATATTGCTTCAAATTCTCCAGATCCACATAGCCTTTCCAATAATAAGAGAGTTTTTAGTATTTATGTTACACTTTACATATCTAAAACAATGTTATATGAAGATATAGAAATATATTTGGTTACCTTTAAAGGATAACTCATCTTCTAAGATAACTTTCTCTTGTACCATTCTCTATTTTCATTATATATATATAAATTTTCATTTCAATTTTTTTATTTTCAATATTAATATTAAAATTGTATCCACTTTTGTTTTGTGAATCCACAGTTGCATATCTTCTTGGAAACATCATCATTAAAATCATTCATTAATGACTAAATTATGAAGGTATCAATCTCAATATTTCTTTGATATCCTTCAACCAAAACTACATGAAATATAAAAATAACAATATCATATATTCAAAAATCTTGAGGGAATACATATAAAATATCCATGAAGGAAATAAACAATTGTTTTGAATTTTGAAAATTATTTTCATCAAACAATATATCCTTAATCATATATTCCTATTCAATAAACAAAATTAGTCACATCATCCCATAAAGTAATCAAATAAAAAATAATCATGTTCTTCAATTCAAATTGATGGTTCATAAAGGGGATAATGAGGAACACCGTAAGAAGGGGTGGGGTTAATCATGGTATGGAATAATATTCCAAAATTTAAAACTTGTCATCAATACTCTCATTTATTTAATGTATCTTGAACTACTACATTAAAGGGTATCCCATTTTCTATTATTTTGGATTATGATATGACTTCACTTTAGCTTAACCAAACATTAATTTATATTTTTAGGGATTATTTTTCATACTTTTGTTTGGCGTGAATAATGTAAATAAAAAATATTTCATTTTTGTTAATTCACAACTATGGTATTGTTCAATGAGCAAGTGAATGATAATTTTGTGATATAGTAAATCACAAAGATAACATTATTTGATTGGTTTGGTTAGGTCACTCTTACATGGGATCACTCCCTTTATATGATTAGTAAAAAAATCAATGCTTCTCAAGGGTAACCACTTCAAACACCCTCCTAACACTAACTACTCTAGATATGATCACCTATAACATGAGTATGGACATGCGGGTCCCTATAAAAACATCAATTTCATTATTACACCATTTATGGTTTGGTGACATTGAAGTCTTTTTTCCTTCATAGAATGTATTTTAATTAACTTCTAGGATGATCTTCACCGAGAATATATAAATACCACATCTCAGAAGAACTTCTACAAAAAAAATTTAGAATTCTGCTTTATTTTTTATTACATGTCCAATATTCCTATACATTCATTTTTATCCGTTTTTCAAGAATCTCTTCCCCTTATTATTATTCTTCTATTAATATTTATATATATTATTTTATTATATGTGTTGATAATTTATGGAATTTTATTGATTCATTTAAGGATTCATATACCTATTCCCTCCTCTTAAAATAATCAATATCTTCTTCTTCTTCTTCTTTCAACATACGTCAATGTAACAACAAAATATTCTACAATATATTGTTCTGAAAAAAATATTATGTAAATAGAATATTTCAACTCTCAAACTAAACTAAAATTAAAATATTTTAGTTTAAAATAAAATATGACCATTATAATATATCTTTTTAAATTAGTCGATATAAATTGAAGTAACCATACTATACAATCAATAAATAAGGTGTGATGAAATGGATTTTGAATGTGGAATAATTACTATTAAAGAATATTTATCTAATATCACAATGTAGGTATTTTCATTAGTTTGTTCTTGTAGATATTCCAAAGTCAACATAATTAAATTATTTTTTGGGAAAAACATATATGGTGGAAGATCATGATTAATTTTATTCACACAATATCCATGCTTACTGAAATTCCACATAAAACTATAAACAAACGTAATTTATGTGTCGGGATTACAAATATATTATAATGGGTTATGTGAGTAGAAATAAGGATTGAATTATTTTATAATAAATATTTTATATAAATAGATGTATAATTAATTTTCAAACTTTTTAGGTTTAATATTTAATGAAAACACGTAATGATTAAAAAATTATAATTTTATAATTTTATTTCAAGTATTTATTTATATTATTGTCAAAAAATAAAAATAAATATATTTTTTAATATAATATTATATTAATTCCAAATTTATTCTTGAGATAATTTTTAATGTATAAATTGTGGAATTCTTATAAAACTAATTTAATCCCTAATTTTTTTTAATTAATAATAAAATTTAAAAAGTTTAGATGTGAACATGAAAACAAAATTAATTTTAATTTTATATTAATCATGGAAATACTAAAATAAGATGATATTTTGATATTTTTTGAAAATTATTTATTTTTTGGGGAATATTAGAAAATACTATTGATCAAATAACAATTTTTTTAATTGTTTGTTTATAAGTATGAATTGGTCATTTAAGAAACCATTTACTCGTCTATCATCCCCTAAAAATATTAGATTGGCATAAAATATACCCAAACTATTATAAACATGACTAGACACATTAAAAAGGATCCAAGATTATTAATATACAATCCGGAAATGTTTTAACCTCCTTTAAAATGATTATAACAGAAGTACTGAGGAATATATTTCTATCTAATTTTCATCTATTTTTCCCCTATTAATGTTTTTTCATTCACAAAATTATTTTCATAAACTAAAAATTATAATATATATATCCATATTATAATTTAATTTAATTATATTTATGTTATAAGTTTTATACACCCTTTTTTTCTATATGAAAATTAAATATTAGATTTTATGTGTGCAGAAACTACCACCTCCAAAAAATGCCATGTTTGTTTTCCTTAAACACCTTACACGGTTGGTCTTATTGATTAATTTAATAAAAAATACTTATATTTATAACATATTTTAGACTCATTAATGAGAAAATAAATTAAACATTACTTCCATTCTTTGGAAATGTTATTTGTAGTAATTTTTATGTGATGACACAATTGAAATATTTATTTTTTTGTCTTCTTATCACCGCTTAAGAAATATAGTTTCAAAAAAAATTTGAATTGATAAATATTATTTTTTGAAATAATCATGGTTATGATACTAAATTAAATTTTTATTAACCATGATAGAACAATTTTAGGGGGATAGTGTGATCCATGGAAATGAAATTGGACACATAAAAAATAAACAACCATACCAAAGATACATAGTATATTAAACCACCAATATCACTATCCCTAACCAAAGACCATATCCAAGATTGAACATAATTTCTATTAATGTCCTTTATAACCATGGTTTGGATATTGAGAAAAATTGACTTCGAAATATCCAAAAATAATGTTCCCAAGATCAACCGTATCATTAAATGAAAAAGATGAACCATCCACTTCTAAATGAGACAAATAATGTGTGGGGAAAACTAAAGGGAACTAGCCTTGTATATTCCTATATGATTCTATATCACCATTAAACATCCATTATCATTTAGAAACAATTCATAAATCCTATTCCTAACCACTTTGTGTTCCCACTATGAATCCTTATCAAAACTATTATACAAATTTTATTTTCTCTAAGAAAAGGGAGGGGGAAATCCTTATACAGTTCAATTTCCAATGTACCTCCAAATATTACATAGTTTCATCTATTAATACCTCATTAACTTTTTTGTATGATATATTGGATGATTCCTAAGATTGATCATTCTTGTTTTTCTTCTTTCGATTTCATATTTCATTTACATCTACCTCGGGTATGAAGTGTTGTCCATCAAAATAGTGTATTCTATAATAGAAAATATACAATCCTTAAGGAATTTACCATTACCCACTAATATAGTTTTTATTTGTTTAGAGAGGTTTGATTATGCTTTAGTGGGTATGATTTTTTTTCTTTATTTACAAAATAATTCCATGAGTCATACCCACCATTCTTCATGATCTTTGAAAAATAAATAGAATAATGTATTTAAAATTCATATTTAGAGGGTCATTTTAGTTTGTTTGATTCATAGTTGAAATAAATTAGGTGAGAGTCATCTACACATTGATTATTATCATTATTTTAAACTAATTTATTTTTCGGGATATGGCCACTCGAATCGATGTTCTTGACTCATGTTATCCTACTGTATGTCACAACCTGACATGCTAAAGTCACACCCGTGAGTACCCCAGGCCTGCCTCCAATAGGAAAAGTGATAGAGATCAATTATGAGTAGGAATATCAAAAAAATGGTATGAATTAACCTAATGTACAATGTACACACACACACATGTCCATTACCACACAATGATAAAATATAAAACATGAAGCACCAAGTATAGTCACCTCAAAAAAATATATAATAATCAATGTTTAATCGAAGCGCTAAGAAATACTCAAGAAAGACACCACGCCACCAGGTGGTCATAACAGTCTCCAGCCACATGATTCTAATCAATTTAATGCTCATTCATGGTGAATTTAAACCACTAGCCATGTTATCAACATATAAACTTGATGAATAGGTATATATAATTAGTACCTTCCCAGTGAATTCTCACTAGACTAAGAAGATAGTGATACATAGATTCAAGGACACTCCCAAAACAACTAATGGACACTATGAATCCAATCTAAATCAACATGCTATGTAAGAGATATAATCTCTAAATAGATGGAATGTAGAGACACATAGTATCATACCCCTTTTGTCATTCCGTATGTATGTATTAGGTTTATCTATGTAACATTTCATTTAAACTAAGTTGTGTCCATGTATAAGTACATGGAGTCCAATTTGTCCATGTACATTTGACCATGTTAGTGTACTCGCTGATGTACATGCCAAGTCACACAAAAGTGGTTACCATATTACGATCCATAAATATGGATAAAACCCTAGACTAGTAACTAAGAGGTTCCTCAAATCATGTATATACAAATTACACATCATGTAGTGTTGAAATTTATATAATATCATATCAACTGCATGAGCCTTTATCCCATCATGTGACCACTGATCCTCAAACTGTTTCCCTGAAGAAATCCACATCCAGCCTCATCATAGGCTCGATTTCATCGAACAATGCATTCCTCCGTCAAATCCATTTGTATAAAATATTGACATATATTTCTCCCTTGCATTGCAAATAATTATAAATTGGGTATCCAAAACCACCTAATTATCCACAAATATTTCACAAAAATGTCATTATGTCATTCTAATTCCATATCTAAAATTTCTTATTGTTGTGCTAATGAATAGGTGAGAAACAATCGGTTGATCAGCATATGTTAAACATTAATACAAATGAAGAACAACTGAGATTAATTATGTTTTATGGGAAAAATTTAAAAGAACAAAAAAGTGTAATAAACTTCAATCTATGTTCATGTCAATCTAGATTTTTAATATGAGAATAAAAAATAATAAATCAATAATTAAATTAGAATTCCTCCAAAACACTTTAAATCTACCCCATCACTAGATGAAAAAAATATTAGATCAATATGTTCATTGATTTATTCATTTTCAGTGAATAAATATTTAATGGGGAAGTAAAAAAATTCAAAAAAATTATCTTTCCAATAGTTTGGATAGATTTTTGATGAATAATGATTGATATTCTATCCTTGAAAAGATCATCCCTCTCTTTTGGTGCAATGATCTGCTATCGGATCTGAATACGTAATCATCCTCCAAGAACGCCCTCATTTAAAGTCTCTATGGGATTTATGGTTTATTTTCCAGAATTGAGAAAATTTCCATGACAACACTCTAATAGGAGAAAATTAGTCACTATATCAAACTATATAAAAAATAAATTATTTTAATTTATTTCATTAAATATTGTTCTCAATGACTTTTTTTACAAAGGACCCACAAATAAAAAGGTTATTTTGTTCATAGGGTGAAAACCACATTTGAAACTAAATGGTTCCATTAAATTTCATATATGGTATTATGATTCTATGTTATTCAAAATTTTACATAAAATATCATATTGATTTTATTTAAATATTAAATAAATTTCAATAATTTATTCATGGAATGATGGGCCTCAGAAACACACTCTGTCACATCACCTTTTCTTTAAAATAATCCTTACAATATCCAAGAATATTACATGGAATATAATAATCATTAAATTAACCCACCTTATATATTGAAATCCTAAATATACAAAAAAGGGTATACACAACGAGATGTGGGTATTGAGCACAAATTTTAGCATCTCGCTCCCATGTGTTATCAAAACGATTCTTGTTATTCCATAATAAACACTCAAGGGGAATCAATCACCTACATGGGATCCTATATTGCAAATCCACAATCCTCATCGAGTACCCTGTAATAGTATCTTCTTCCTCGATTCATCACTCGCCCTAGTCGAAATCGTTTGACAATCCACACACATACGTCATAAGCTGTGACATGGGGAAAACATCATGAACCCTGTCAAATAGTGGTTGTAGAACATATAGGTATTCCACCTCACCAAATCTGAACAGTATCCATAAGGGGACAATGAATCTAGGATACAATATTTTTCTATGATCTAATCACCTCAATCGATGTCAAGGTGAGAATATCAAGAACATATGGTCTACTTCATCAAACACCATAGGACTTTTTCACTGGACCACATAATAACTCTGACTGCTCTGTGTCGTATTTATCTACTCCAAGATGATCCTTATATTCGCTATATTAGCTCGCACCAATTTGAGGACCATGAATGCTATCTCACCTAGATCCTTCTAGAAATGTTTCTACTAATAAGGCCTCCCATAGAAAGCCTCAAACAGTTCCATATCAATGGTGGAATGGTAAATGATGTTGTATAAACATTACACTAAGGGTAGGTTATCCTCCCAAATATGGAAAAAATACAACATTGAAACCTACAACATGTCCTCTAAGACCTGAATCTACTATGTCTGGTCATCATTATAGGGGATAAATGTTGTGATATAGTGAAAACAAGCCCCAAAGGGTTCTCATAATCCTCTATATAAATGGGTTGTGAAGAGGTCATTCAAATAAATCAAAATTTTTGGGATAAATGCAACGATTAGAACTATCTACTACACATAGAGGTGTCACATTCCATGTACTAGACTCTTCTCTTGAAAGGCTAGCATGTGGCCTAACATGATGAATTGGTCTATAATCATCCAGATGGCATCATGTAAAGACAAGACCCTTGTTTCCTATTTCTGGTTCCTTAATTCATTACATTGACTTGATTATAAGAAATTATTATATCCCAAGAACGAATAGTTTAGTGTTTTTGGAAAATGATATACATACATAAGTTCAAAATTACATCTTTAAAGAAAAAACAACTTTTAAATTCATTTGAATACATCAATAACTCCTAGGTTATCCTTGCGTGTCATTCATAATATAAATCATCATGTCATAAGAAAATTAAATAGAAAAAGGTGATGAGATTAAATGATAAGTAATTATCCGCAATACAAATGAAGATATCATAAATATAAATAATAGTCATGGTGAATTACTAAAAACACATGACTTTAGAAATAAAATTGATCACATTACGGAAGGAATAAGGGATGAATAAATAATTTTATAATAAGGAATTATTATAGGTATTCTAAAAGTCAAATAACCACATGAATTTTAAATTACTCATTTCATAATGAGGGAATGCATAATCTCGGACATCATAACCGTACTGTTAAGGCCTCATGCCAAGACCATAAATAACCATTTTGTTAAGGCCACATGCAAACACCATATTTTGTCTCAAGAGTCCTACCAATTCATTGAAGGGCAATAAATATCCTCATATGTTACTTAATACATCTAATGAATTCTTAATATGAATTGGGTTAATCAAAAACAGTAAATAAATTCATATTGAAACAAACATTTGGAAAGTTAATAAACTACCCCGAACATTAAGCATAAACACAAAGCATTTCGAGTAAATTGGTGATTTGTTTTATGATATAACATCTTTATTCAAAATAGTCATTATTAATTTAATTATATAAAGTAGATGACATCATAATATATTAATCCCAACAATACCTAAGAATCATCAAGATTGTTGAAATATAAGCAGACGCTCTTATAAAATCCATGAGTAATCATTGAGATATAGACTCTTTTACTTTGAAAAGGATAGTTATTTTTGAAATATCATTTAATAAAAAAATAATTTAATTAAGAAATTGTTTTCATAATAAAAAATAATGATTTTAGGAATAAAATGTTTACAAAAAATGATAAATGTGTTCCCTATAAAATAGGTAAGATTTAGTAAAATTCCCTTGAATTTGGTTTTTATTTCGGGAAGAATTTTTGAAAGATAGTTTTCAAAAATATAACTACCCATAAATGAGTGAACAATTCTGGTTGGTACGCATATATATAACATTGATATAGAATTGAGGAGAATTATATATTAATAAATAAGTATATAATTTAGGTATGTATAAAATAAGAGTAACCCGAATGAAAATAGAGATTCTGATATAAAACTAATAACATAAGTCGATTGAGTTTTTCACTTTATCATAGTATCCTTGATAACCAAATTTATATTATTAATTAATATGATCGGACCCTATTATTTTTATAAATGATTTTTTATACCTTTATTATGTTCATTAGTTACTTTCGTGATGAGTTTAAGAGGTTCAGTTTAATTGTTTTTGGGTGTTTTTTCCATGCTATTCAGGATAGGTTTACATATATACATGTAAGGATAAACCAGTGTAACATTAAAAATATAAGATGTCAATGGTTATAATAAATAGAATTTTATTTTTTATTTTTAAATTAAATAATATTCTATGGTAAAAAAAATCATTTGGCAAATTGGAGTGAAGATGAATCATTATATAAAACAATAATGATAATTTTTGGGTTTGGTTGGAGGTTATTCTTCACAACAAAATAATTTTAATTTATATATTAATATCAAGTGTAAAAAATATGCCAGAATCCTAAATACAAATATTACAGTCTTTTTCTACTATAAAAATGGGTTAATGACCATAATTGAATATGCTAATATAAATTGGAAACCCATCATCCATGAATGTGATAAAATAACACATCCCAGATCGTGTTTTCATTTCAAGTATAAAAGAAGGATAAAGTAGATAAAATGATGAATTTTTATATAATACAAATGATATTACTGTACATGTAAGGTACTAGTGTTATCATAACATTTGGATTTAAGGATATTAGGAAAGAAAAAGAAAATAATGGTACTCAAAATAAAGGAAATGAAAAAATCAATTTACCTCTTAAAGTAATCTTCCTTGATATACTCTACTGGTGAGTGGTTTTGGCCTTTTTATGAGACCATGGGTTGATGGAAATGGAGGAGGAGCATGGGAGGTGATTTTATTTGAATTTAGACAAGTCAAAAGGCTTGATAGGAATGAATAGATAATTAAGTGAGTGGGGTTTATAGTGGGAGAGATATGTGATTTTTGAATATATATTTCATTAATTTATTATTTCCCACAAGAAAACAAATAGTTTTTATTAATGTTAACCATAATGGTTATAATGGAATGTGAGTACCAACAATGTGTGATTACTTCTTCCATGATTCTAGGAATAGTTAATTTTATTTATAATTTATATATACGATATATTAATGAATATTCATATTAATAAATATTCTGAGTATTTCTGAAAAATCCAAAAAATTCACACAAACCATTTTTTTGAAATGTAGAATTAAAAAATGAACATAATTTTTCAAAAATAAATTTCTGAATATTTTTAATTAAATTTTCAATAAAATCATAATTTATTCATAAAATAACAATTTCAAAACTATAATTCATTTTATATCTCCTTCGAAATTTAATCAAGATCTAATTATATTATAACCATAAAATAATAAAATAATAATATGATTTACTATTTAAAATGGTCATATTACTATTATTAAGGGAATTTTACTATTCATAGAAAAATTATGCTTGACTTACCATACTATAAATTTCTCAATTAACACAACTCTGTGTGTGAGTTTTTTTAAATTCAAATTTCATACATGTAAAAATAATGTTTACTGGCTAAGTTATAAAAAAAGTGGTGTTTTTTAGAGACTCATTATTTCATGGATTCAATATTATATTAACTTATAAATCTACTAGGTGTTACTATCCCCCCTAAAAAAATTTCATTCCAAAAATTACCAGAATGATACATCAAAAAAAATTTGGGTAATTCTTCATCATAAGATCCTTATGCTCCCATGATACTTCTTCAATTCTACAATTTTTTCGACGTTCCATTACTAGTCTTTTTCCTTGATTCTTCCACAATTTTTTATCTTTCTAGAATCTGGATAGGGTCTTCTCAGTATGATAAGTCAGGTTTCAATTATATACCTTCATATTTGAGGACATGTGTTGGTTATGGTAGTGACTTTGTCAATAATTATACAAGGAACACATTGTCTACTTTTGATGGGATTTGAAGAATTTCCAAACAATAAGTCATAGCTCCAACTCTCCTCATAATTTCAAAAGGGCCAATTTACTTATGGCTTAATTTATCTATCTTCCCCAATCTTATAACACCCTTTAGTGGAGGTACTTTTAAGAAAACATGATCTCCAACTTGAAATTATAATTCCTTTGATTTTTATTATATCTATTTTAACTGCATTGAGCTTCTTTGATATGGGGTATAATGGTCTTTACCATCTCGGTTGTTTCCTCTATAAGATCTGGACCCACAAGAATCCTATCATCGACTTCATCCCAACATGTTGGTGTACGAAATTTCATTCCATACAATGTTTCATATAGTGTCATTTGAATACTTGAATAGAAACTATTAGTTTAGGAAAACTCCATCAAAGGTAAATACTGATCCCACATACTTTAAAAATAATGTGAGCATGATCTCAACATGTCCTCTATAATTTGGATTATCCTTTCTGATTTCCTATCAGTTTGAGTGTGATAAAAAGTACTCAATTGAAGCTCAGTATCCAGGGATATTGGAAGGAATTTCAATAATTTCGATGAAAATCATGGATCAAGGTTAGAAACAATTTAGATAGGTTATCCCTGAAGTCTAAAAACATAATTATATTATATATTCAATGTTACCTAGAAGAAAATTCATCCTTATAGTGAGGAAATGTGAAAATTTGGTAAGTCACTCCACATTTAACAATATTTCATCATTCTATCATGGATGTTTGGGTAATACAAGGAATAAAACTGTGGTGATGTTATCCATGTTACATATAGGTATATGTAGATCTTCCATGAATCCCCTAGGATGTTGTCGTTTGACCATCACTTATTGACAGACTAAGCATCCTGATACATAATCATAAATTTTCCAGTTCATTTTGTCCCACCCAAAATGTTCCAACAAATATCTATACATTTTATTTCTACTATAGTGTATAGATAAATTTAAACTATGGGTATCATCCAATAACTCTATTTTTAGCTTGGGTATAGTTGGAACACAAATCCTCTACACAAATTTCACAATTTCATCATTATATACAAAGTCATGCAACGTCCCATCATTCACAACATTAATTTTCTTTTGACGGATATCATCATTTGGATGAGGTTTTTAGTCATTTCTAATGAATACGGTTTAGAAACCAATTCAAAACATAATGATGATTCACTTTTTTGATAATTATCACATCCATCATTACTAGATTCATAAAAATAGGATCCCTTGCAATCATCAAATTGTTTTGAGATCCATGATCCTTCTTTCATAATCCATCTTCCACATTATATTCTTTCCCCAGGTGGTAGTGAATTGAAAATTCATAATCCTTTAGTAGTTCAAGTCATCTCCTTTTCCACATGTGGACTTCTTTCTATGAGAAGATATTTTTAAAACACTTCTGATCTATATATATATCCCACACATTTTTCCACAGATATAGTTTCTCTATATCATCAAATATATTATTAGAGGTGCTAACTCAAGATCATGAGTTGGATGTTTTTTTCATGAATTTTTAACATCCTTGATGTAAAGGAAATGAATATATAATTTTACATTAGTACATAACTAAGTACTTTCATTGATGCATCACTATAGATCACAAATCTATAATTACCTGATGATTAATTCAAGATCGGAGAATTCGCTAATCTCGCCTGGAATTCATTGAAACATTACTCACATTGTTGTTTTCCATTCAAACCCACCACTCTATGTGTGAGCTTGGTTAATGGGTTGGATAATAAAGTGATGTTCTGATTGAAAATCTGATAACAACCTTCTAAACAAATAAAACTACATTTCTCAATTATGTTCATTTGACTAGGCCTTTCTTGAAAATCCATTTTCATTGTAAGATAAATAGATATTACATCCTTGGAGACATTGTGGCCATGAAAAGAAATTTATTGATGTAAAAATACACATTTGTTAAACTATCTATATAATTCATTTCTTCTAATAGTTTTCAGAATAGTTCGCATGTGGTTTTCATGTTATTGGTAGCTTTTGGAGTTTACCAAGATATCATCAATAAATACCACCATAATTTCATCATGATATTTCATGAAAAGTAAATTCAATAGATCCATGAAAACATAGGGTGAATTAGTCAGTCCAAATGGCATTAATAAAAACTCATAATGCTCATAACTAGTTCAAAATGTTGTCTTTGGAATATATTTCTTCCTCACCCATAACTGATGATATCCAATTCTATGGTCAATATTCAATATATATTCGGATTGAAGAAGTTGATAAAATAAATCATCAATGAGAGGTAGGATATAGTTTTTCATTATTGTTATAGCATTGATCTTACTGTTTTCAATGCATAACATATTAGATTCATTATTCTTCATATCAAAATGGACAGGGTGCCCCATTGGGAGACAGTATAGAAAATAAATCCTTTATCACTCAATTCGTCTATTTTCTTTTCCAATTATACTAATTCCAAAATTGTCATTATATAAGGAGTATTTTATATAGGCCTTGAGTAAGGAATTAAATCAATAGATTACTAAAATTACCACTCTGGAGTATGTTTAGGTAAATCCTATAGAAACACATCCAAAAATTCATGAACAAGAGGTATGTCCTATATTTTAGCATTTCGTTCCTCACCCATAGATAATGAATTCTATTCCAACATAAGAATTGAATTTTTTAGAGCTACTAGGGGTGGATTTAGATAAGAATCTGATAGAGATTTTTCTAGATTAGTGATAAGGTATTCTATATCATTCTCAAAAAAATTAACCTCCATTAAATTTAATCTCTCTTTATGATTCAATTGTCAATCTCTACTATGGAATATATAAATTTCAATCATTTGTATGATAATAAAATAGGTATAATGATCAAATTTATATGTCTTAAAGTGGAAAACATGACATATATTTGTTGCATTGTCTCTCCCTTTAGGATTTTTTACTGAAAACACTTTTATTAAGTAAAAATTAAAATATCTAATTTTCATGGAAATCTGGGATGATATTAAAGTATGAGGTGATCCAAAATTAAATAAATCATTGGATATGTTTTAGGAAACAATTTATTAACCATTCAACACATAATTAAAAACTTATATATAAATATATGTGATTTTATTAGCTCTGTCTTGCTCTTATGGCCTTCTTTGGGGAACATTTTGTTGAATCTTTGGACAATAATTTTCATAATGTCTCATCTAATTTCAATTTTATCATAAAAAATTGGTAGATTTATTCTTCCCCATATAATACCATGATAGGTAGCCTTTTTCTCCACACGTATAACCAAAAAATATTCCTTTCTTGAAAATAACAGGGTGTCTCTTTCCAAAATTATCATAGGGTGGAAGGTTAACTCTTCCCTTCATACCCATTTTCATATTTAATTGTTTAATGTTTTTAGGATCCCTCATCTTCTATTTAATTCACTTAAAATCCCAATATATATATATATATATAATTCCTTTCAATTCTTGATAGAACATGAGACAATATCATAATATGAATACAAACTATGAGAGACTAGAGCCCTTTAGAGGAATGATTTTAATCCAACGAAGAATCGATCAGTCTTGCTCCTTGTATTATGTATGTAGTCACCAACATGTATTTATAACCCTATGAAGTTACCTTCAAACATTGAATCATTATTGTTCTCCTTTGGCCGCATATTCAGAAAATTTCATTCCATATCTACACATTATTCATGAGACAAGTATTTTTCTATGAATATTTCCAGAAAATCTCTATATTAAATTCCATCAATTTATTCCTCCTCTGTTGAGTTTATAATTAAATACCATCACTGATATATATCTCTCAATAAATGATAAACTACCATGAATAGATAATTTATTTAATAGTTGGACAACATAGATAAAGTATTGAAGAGTTGTACAACTTGAGTGGAGAATGTCCTTTAGTGAAATAGAAAACTACTAGATGTAACATAGAAGCCTGAAGAATCTCTATGGAAGGAATATATATATATATATTTCCAACAGTAGATATATGCACCATCATACATGATGAACTTATCTATATGGGATAATTTAATACTCGAGACCCAACTTTAGTCGTTAAACACCATATTCTGAACTATATCAAAATGCACACTATAAAGTGCCTTAATTCATGATTATATTTAAAATTTTAATTAATATATCATAGAATTTGATTATATAATAAAATACCCATTTGTAATACATTATAATTATATTATCCTAAGATAAATTTTTTTGTATTTTGATAAATATTCATTTTTCAGTAAATAGTGTTATATACTTGTTGTTACAAAAATGAGACTAATGACATAATTAAAATTAAAGCATAAAGTAAAACTAAACAAACATCAACATAATAGAATATTTATTTATTCAATAACATTATTCTTATTAAAATATTCATCAAATATAAAAATATTATGTCCAATATTTTTAGAGATAATTAAAATGTCACTTTAATAAAAACATAGTATTTCAGTTTTGCATTGAATCATTTATTATCAAGATGATATTCAGTGTTGGATTTCCATTATTGAATCATTCATTATATTTTTTTACTCAATATATTTTAAAAAATAACAATCCATTACAATTTTATCTTATAATTAAATTTAAATATTAAAAAAAAAAAATTCTAAAAGATGTTTTTATGGATTTAAGTGCATCTATATTGAAATATAAATTCCATAATTTTTGAAATATTAATTTTTATAATAATTTTAACATTTTAAATCACATGGGTAATATAAAATTTAAAGAGAAAATAAAACTTTTTCCATTTAATTTTTTAATAGGGTTAAAAATAAATTACCATTGTAAAAATAATTTTGTAAAAGTTATATGGATAATAAAAAATTCCCGAAAAACAAAATGTTTTCAAATAATGGATTCATGTATTGATTTTTGACACAAAATCAATATGCCCATTTAACTATTTTTTTCTTGAAAGATATCATTACATTGTTTAAAATGTAATGGTTTCTCCAAAGACTACCCTTCCCTTCATTTAAAATAGTGTAACAAATCCACTAAATAATGATTCATCTCTCCAATTTTATCCATGAAAATCATCCAAATTTATACTCCAACAACCATATACCACTATCAAATGCATCTATCCCACATTTTTCAGCATAACACATTAATTTTTGAAATATATAACCTGAAAAACTCAAGTCCCTAACATGAGTATTATCAAATAACTATATTTTGATCTTAATTATAATCCTTTAAATTTTTTGTCTTCGAAAAATTATAATGATAAATGTGTAATTTATATACTACAATGTTACGTTATATTTATAGTGACCCGAATTTTTCTTATACGGCTATCACAACATATTTTATAAAATTAACATAATAATAACACATTCTAGGATCCAAATGTTTACCATCTTCATAAAATTGCGCTCACACATCACATGTAAAATAAAAAAAACATTACATAATTTTATATTCATAGAGCTCCCAATTGCCCAATTTAATCATTAGTACAAATAATAATCTGATAATATACACTAATTAAAGCGGTGAGAAAAAATCCCTTCTAGGGGAGGAAAACAAGTTAGGAATATAGGACATGAATCAATAATATATGGGTGAGCATAATAATAAAAATCATCATATAATATGAAAATATTAATCATCATAATATTGATGGAAACATTTTATAATGTAGTAAAATGTTGAATATTCATAGTATGGAAACATCATATCATAGTGTTTAAATACCACACATAGTTGTGAATAACGTTACCATCATAATCACACAAATGATATGTTTGGAAATCATAACATCATAATTGTTAAAAAAATGAAACAAAATGTTCACACATAATATACATAATCTCATCATTTATATAACATTAAATACTATTTTTTAGAAATATATATATATTTGATTCCGAACATTTACATCAAAAAATTCTCATAATCAGGCTTTCCACATGGAAAAATAACATATAAAAATTGTAGTCATAAAATAAAGACCTGAAATGGTTTTTTTAATATAATGGTCTCTTAAATCATTCAATAATAAATTAACCTTGGGGTTTCAAAATGAATTAAAAAAATATTATTTTTTAACTAAATTATTTTTAAATGATTAGCGGATAGGAAAGTAATGAAGAGGAGTAAATGCGATGTTTTACAAACTATAGTTCCTTTGGAAAATTAATGTATTAATCGTAGAATCCATTTTGATATAGATGAAATATGTATATCCCTGTAAAGAAAATGTAAATAATAGTGAGTGTGAATTTTATGAAAAATAAAGGACCATCTATACTATTAATAATTTGAAAGAAGATATCACCCAAAAAAGAGTTGTGTTTGAGATTCCCCATGCCATAAATAAAGATTTATTTTTTTATTTTTTGACCCCTTATATAAAAAAATTGGATTATTATAACAATCAAACATATGTGAATTATATTTATTTTTGTCAATATTGATCAATTATAATCATTTTATTCATGATGAGTGATGTTTTGTGTGTTCATACATTCCACATATTTCAAATATTGTTATATCATAACTACTATAGTATATATGCAACCATGGTTTTCTCCCAAGGAAAATTTAATTAAATAGATTATTTTTAATGATTTTATTATTTTATACTAATTATTATATTTATAAGGGGTTTTAAAAGTTAGAAATGAAACAATATAGATTCATAAATAGAAATATATGATAAAAAAGAAATGAACATACAGTAGATTAAATGAAATTGGGAGATAATAAACTATCCATGTGATTCTTTAGGTGTATTATTCATTCATAATTTGAAAAAGAAATCACAAATATAACTATATCAATGTGTTAAATGAAATATATAGTCATGTATCTCATTTAGTTAATCAAATTTTCTTCAATATTTATGATATTGTAAGATTCTATTCATTCCATAGGAGTCAATCAAAGCACTCCAAAATCACCGAGAACAAAGACTCGACTGAATCCCTCTAAAATCATTATCACCAAATGAGAAATGATGAATTTAAACATAGATTATAAGATTAGATATCTTATTTTTTTAGACTAATATTCCACATTCAATTTCCATCACAATCTAATGAAAATGTACAATTTCTATAATTTATGAGAAATTAATAATCGAATTATAGATGATTCAAAAAATAATTTATAATATTTTAATAGAATTTCAAATAATTGGAGGGAATTAAATTTTTTAAATATGAATAAAATGAAAACTCAAAAACATTTCAACATTTGACTCCCTTAGTGAGGGTCATTGAAAACCAAGCCTAACATGATTGAGATGATGGAGTGAACACGAATCTAATTTCTAAATGAAAAATAAGTCACATTAACTATTCATGTTTGAAAATATATATTCGTTTTCTCCAACTGACTATCTACAACAATTTCCAAAATCTGTATTGTTGTCTTCCGACAGCTCTTCCCATTGTCTGGTATCCCATATCACTCCCTTACATAGAAATTTGGAATATACCTAAAATCATGAATTGCATCCCATTTATTCTTTCCAAATTTCTATATCAAATCACCACAAAAATCAACAATATTCCAAATAAATAATTCCTTTCTATCCTTCTCTCAATGATTTTGTCACTTTAAAAAAATTAAAACTAACATCTTCCATAAGAACATCAACTTAAAATTTTGTCCTTAATATTAGTTACATAAAGGAACATAGAAAAATACATCTGATTGCCAAAAAAATTCAAGAATACAAACTTCAAAAGAATATTTTGAAATAAATTCCTTGAAAAACTCACCACTTGCTCATTAATTTACTCAACTTAAACCGCTACCTGATAATCATGAATATCATATCTTCCCAACTTATTCAGTAGAACTTCTCTATTACTGTCTAGATCAATTTATTACATACTAAGTGAAATATAAAATCTTTAGTCCTTCGTGTGAAATACCATCTCCAATTGTTTGAATCATTCTGTCATTAATTCATTTCAACACATAACATAAATCCATTAATAGACATGCTGATGAATTGATTGTGACTGTAGAACCTCCATATTCTTAGCTAATTAAGTACTCCAAAAAAACCATTATTAGTTTGTAATGAACCTTCATCACCCCCACTTTAGGAATTTTATATTCAAATTTCAATTTAATTTACAATGAATATGTCACTAGTGTCAACAAATTAAACAAAAAATAATGGTTCCTAACATTGGTTCGACATCATCTCAATTATTTGGAAAAACATATGTCAAAAAAATACAAAAAACTCATTATCATTGACTGCTCATGCATGGTCATCCATTATCAATAATCAATACATAGTTTTCATCTAAAATCAAGAAAAAAATCAATGATGAAGTCACGAAATCAAAATCATAATTATCCTATTCAAATCAAGATATAATCTTCACCATCCTTCATCAATGACTCAGTAACAGTCTTAGAATTATTCTCTCGAAACTGTAACATAAATTTTACTCAACAGAAATTATATTCATATAAAATCATGGTTTTTTGGATATAAATATTAACACTTAAAAGATGATATCTATATCCCATCTCTGCTACTTAGGTTTTGATCATTTGGTCATTTCCATCAAGATTAACGTCTTGGTGAGAAACTCCTTCATAACCAAAAATAGTATCTCCAATGATTCTTACTCCTAGTCATATGTGAAGACATGTAATTCAGAGAGCATCAACTTAGTATTCCACCATCCTACATAACTCCAAAGATCAATTTGTTCATTAATTAATTTCATTCTGAATACAAACCCAATCATGATAAAAATTAACAAACAATGAGTGGATTTAGATTCAATGGAATCAAATATACTTTAGACCATGAAAGTGAGGAGGATTAAATTGGATCAAAAGGATCGTTCCTCAACCTTCAGTATTCTATATTTTTTAGACCTCACATGGACTAATTTTTTTAGTTCGAGATCTTGTAATTCTTCATTATGGTTGAATTTCACTTTAGTTATGGAATATAATTTATATTACATGTGGAAGATTTATATTATAGAAGTACCCATGTATATTACTTCATGGAACTAGGTAATAATCTAACATACATAAAATAAAATTCTTAATAAATGAATAATAATTTGAGACAAAAAAAGATTATTTTAAGCAGTATTCTTTTATAAAGACCAAAGTTCTATTATATTATGTACGTACATTTCAGATTCAAAAAAATTTGTCACTCACTGATGATAAATAAATTTCATGTAATAAATAAACTAAATAAAAAATAATTATAACATAAATATAAAATTATGTTTAAAAAACCTAAAAAATTTGAAAAAAAATAATTTATCAATTTATTAATCAAAATAATGATATAAAGAAAAATAAAAGATTAAAATAATAAATCAATATTGATAAAAATTATAATATCTAAATAAAATTAAACAATATCTTCACATAAATATTTTAAATAATTTCAAAATTATTTAATATAAAAGAAAAATATTATGAATAAATAATTAAAATAATCATAAAAATAAGATATTAAAATAATCATCAAAATTAAATTATAAAATAAAAATCAAAAAATTATAATTAAATAGTAAATATAAATCACTAAATCATAAAATATTTATCTTATGTGCTTTATTATTTTATCATCAAAATAACAAAAATGTAAATTTATATATTACAAACTTATTTTCACTATTAGAAATTGATTAAATTACATAATTTATATAGAATATTAATACCAAAATTGTAGCGACTCAGGTTTTGGACATGCCAGACTATGGAATATTCCTACGAATAATTCTAGAGTTAGGCACGAAGACGGAAGGCGATTCTGAGGCCCAATGTTCCTAGAATAAATTTTAAAAAAATATTAAATATTTTAATACTATGCATGCGGTGGGGGTGTGATATCTCTTAAACGGTAGCTTAGAACAGGGATCTGTGTGCACAGTTGCATCCAGAACATGTCGTTTACCCTAGGCAAGGTGTAAACATTACGGGCGTGGCCCTGCGGTGAGAAATGCCACCCATGGAATTTTTATGAATAATTGGAAAAGTTTATTTATTAGCGTCGGCCTAAATAACTTCTAAATGAAGTCTCAGATTGCAATTCTAAAACAGCGGTTGAGTTCAGAACGTCGTGTTTAACCTAAGGGTGACCTTATCCTTGTATGCATCGGGTGCGGGGTCGGGGTCGTGTTGGGCCAGAGAGTTAAGCATATATTTGTTGGAAACAAATATCCCCCCTTCATCATGGATGTGTGCGTCAGAGGATTAATTCCTACTTCCCCCTCCTCGTCCTCCACTTCCAATGGTGAATCGATTACCAAATCGCGCACTCAAGGTTCCGTCGAGCTCAGATTTCGACAGCAGACGCTCCAGAATCGCGCAACATAAGCTCTAGAGCACAGATCTAAGTCAGAACATCGGTGATTGACCCGTGAGGTAGGTGGTTTGTGTTTTAAAATCTCAGATCCTGTTTTTTGTTCTTTCTATTCAAATTTTCATAAGGGTTGTGTAGTTCAGGTCCCGAGCTTTCCGAAACATTTTTTGGATCTGAATTTGGAGCACTGGGGTTCTCTCGGTGGCTCTCAGAAGTTTTCTGGCAATGGCCAAGGTGTATTTGGGTGGCACGACAGTGGTGCTGTGGCGGTGTAGTGATCTCTGGCGGCAGTGTGGTGGAATCTGGCGGCAGCACGACGGTTTCAAGCGGTGGCGCGGTGGTGTCCGGCGAGGCAGGCTGTTGTCCGACCAGGTTTTTCCAGGGGTTCTTTAAACCCATGTAACATGCAAACCAGAAGTCCAATTTGAAAGACGTTTCCGGTGATGAGTTCCTTGTGTTAATAAGGAACTTTTAAAATCACATTGGGAAAATAATGTGTCGTGTATGATTCCCGGGGCTATGAAACTTTTAAATAATACAAATAATTTATTATTATTCAGCTAAGACCCACCATAACTCTTCCAGGGAGTGTCCAAACGACGTTCCGTCAGTGGCATTGAGACCCTGATAGTACAAAATACATTTAAAGATATTTTCCGGGTGTTTGGACCCTAAACAAGGTGTGGCCCACACAAGACCGGGTTCTTGATTTTATGGAAAATACACAACTTTTTCACCAGGAGTCTGATTTTGGCAGATGTATAGTCGATCCTGTGTGTTTTTCAGAGAGGATCGCAATGATGAAAACTGTTCGATGAGTTTCAAGATTGAGGTGTGGGCCCCACCCAAGCTCCCTTCGGTGAATAGTTCCTTTTTCACCATGGGTTTGTTTGGGACGAATGAGTAGTGGATCTCGTGTATTTTTCCGATGGGATTACAGTGGCATGATCTATTTGATGAGTTTTGGGATCATTGTGTGGGCCCTATGGGAGCTAGCTATAGTGAATAGTGCCTTTTTCACCGGTTGTCCGTTTTGGGTGAGTAAATATCATATCATGCATTTTTTAGCATTGACCGTGATGGTGGCCTCAGTATCGGCATTGGAGGTGAGCGGTGTGGTGTTGTTGCGGGTCGCTTGGGATAGAGACGTTCGGGCCAACCGTGGTTGAGGATACTCCCTTGGTTCGTTCCTATAAGGGTTCACATGGAATCACAACCGTAGTATGGTTTTGTGATCTTCTTTATGGGATGTTTAATCTATTAGAGTTGTGGCATCCCTCTGGTGGGCCGGAGCGGGATCCTCTAGCTTCGTTACACTAGATCAGGTATTGGTATCACTGTGACATCTTATCCGTGGGCGGTGATCCCCTATCTAGCAGGTTATCCCCGTAGGGTTTTTGGCATCATAGGGATTATGATCCCCTAAGAAGTGGGTTGTGCTCAGTAGGGTTGTGGCATCGTCGGGTTTATGATCCGCTTCACAGCATGTGGTTTTAGTAGGGTTGCAGAATAATTGGTTATACGATCCCCTACTCACCACATGGTTTCAGCTGGGTTGCGGCATCGTCGGATTGATCCCCCACATCATGAGTTATACTAGATAGAGTTATGGTATCGTCGTGACCACCATTATGTGGGTGAAGATCCTTTATTGGAGTGATGTGTTCCTCTTGAGCACCTGATCAGGTTGTTGTATCCCCCAGCAGACCTTGAGAGTGATCAACTATTTGTGAGATCTTCGTATACCAGTGTGGGTTCTGGAATCCCCTATAAGACCCTAAGTGTGATCCCCTATATGAGGAGTTTGGTTTTATTGCTGTTTCAGCGAGGTTTCATCAGTGACACTATCTAATAAGCGTGATCTCTTGGGTGAGCATCTGAGATGTTTGTGTTGGACCAGTTGGAGGTTATCTCTCAGATGAAAGTCATTTGGGATGACATTGATTGTGGATTGTGCTATCATGGTTGTGAACCATTGCTGGTGATGAGGTCGGTACCTCATGTGGCTTGGTGCATGAGCTGAGAATATCTTGATATTTCTGGGTGTATGTATGGGTGTACACTTGAGTAAAGCTGACTAGTTGCGTTTAGCTGAGGATGGTTATGAGATGATGTTTCTCTCTCATCTAGGTTCTGTATGGCTCGGATGAGTGGACTGTTTCACTTCAATTTCGTTATTTTGTTTTGGGTTTTTGGGGTGCTTACTGAGTATTTTTATACTCACCGTTGTACAGGCTTCACCCGCACATGTTTGTGTCTTGTGCAGACCACAAGCCATTCAACGGAGTCCCAGGAGGACCCAGAGCAGGTGGAGCTGAGTGAGTGGGTTTGACTAGGGTGTATACCAGAGCTGTGCCAAGGAGCATACCGACAAGTGTTTTTGGAAGTGTTTCCCATCCTTCTCAGAAGGTTGGACACTTTTGTAATTTTGCTTCAGTGGGTCCTGTTTTTCCCTTTTGTACTTCTACTGTACTCTGGTTGTGGGATATTTGTATGCATGCATTTACATATCAGTTTTATATATCTCTTCGCTATTGCGTGGAGGTGTATCTTGGGGTGTTTGTACAAATACCTTAGGCTAATGCCTCAAACGTGTGTGATAGCCTACTCGACGCTTGACGCCAACCCATGGCCTATTGGAGGCGGGCTTGGGGAGCCGCGGCTCGATCCCCTTTGTTTTGGGTCATGACAGAGTGGAATCAGAGGATGTTCCAACTTTGGGATCTCAGAGCATAGTTGGTCTACCTGTGAGTTTGGTTTGGGTTTCATATCGGCAGTGTTAGGATGCTTCGAGTTTGGATTTTAGGCCAGGGACTCCAGTATTGGACCGGCGGCTGATGCATCCATACACCATGACTCAGAGAAACTACCTTTCGACTTGGGACATTCATATACTAGTCGCAGGGGAAAAATGGTACATGCATCATATAGGACTGGATTTTGGGGTTTTCCTTGTCATTCTTATCTCAGCTCTCTAGATACACTCTTTGATTGTGGTGTGTCTTGAATGTATTTCATGATGCATCCACGATGACATCCAGCGAGGGTTCCGTGATAGGGTTGTGCTGACGATCCGCCTCATGTAGAGGCTGTGGACCAGGGTGCAGGTTCTGAGGCTGGACCTCCAAATGGTCCTCCAGTTGAGCCACCACCTGTCGAGCAGCTGGTTGTGCTAGCAGTGCAAGACGAGGTTGCACACGGGCTGAGTGCACTGTACAAGTTCCTGAGGCGGCGACTTTTGAGGTTCCGAAGTGATCCAGACCCTCAGGCAGCTGATGACTTGCTCGAAGTAGTCACCCTAGTTTTCTGCCTAGTGAGGACACCCCCAGATAAGATGGTGGTCCGTGCGGCGAGCCATTTGTATGGTTCATCCAGGTGATGGTAGAGTTTGGTGACAGAGTCCCATGATTAGGATATTCTCACGTGGGAATATTTGGACCGACTCTTCGAGGAAGAGATATATCCAGTGATGCTGAGGTCAGTGTAGATTCCAGAGCTTCTGCAGCTTTGATAGAAGGGAATGACTGTGTTGGAGTACTCAGTGAGGATTATATACCATTCATGCTACTCCATGTATATGGTTCAAGACCCATTCTTTAGGGCCTAGAACATCGAGTAGCGACTACGTAGGGACATCCGAGAAGGTGTGGTTTCCTTGTGTCTACCCACCTATGCTGGAGTGCTAGAGAAAGCGTTGGTGGTGGAGAGATTTCTGGCTGAGCAGATCTCGCAGGGCAGTGATGGGCATGCGAGAGCTGAGACTTCTTCAGTTGGATTGGCATCTAGTAGTGGACGATAGGATTAGGGGCCCAGACATGGCCTATGTTTTAGGAGATGACCCAGGGATGGAGGATCTGAAGTTCATGGCTTACAGGGCTCACAAGACAGTTTTGATCAGCCGCACAGGAGGCGGTTCTATGCTTGTGATGGTTGGGGTCATCTTTCTAGAGATTGTCCGACTCGTTGTCCTGCTGAGAGGGAGATGGTGTATAGAATGCCTTTCCAAAGGAAGAAACTCGAGGAAGGAGGTCTGCAGGGCTGTAGATGTGGAGACGGAGTAGGTACAACAGTGGGAGGTGGTAGGCGGTATCAGTTTCCACCACCCCCACCCCCTAGGTGGTCCACGCCAAGCTCAGGGAGCTGGTGGACTTGGACGAGGACAATTGTATGACCTAGAGTCTGTTGACCCAGATACTCTATGGATCGATAGAGGTACACCTTGTGTCCTTTCTACATTCTGTAGTAGTTTGATAGACACTATTTAGCAGCACTCTTCCTTTTATGATTCTTGCTCGAGTTTTTGTTTAGGGCGTTGGTAAGACCATGTGTGGGTGTTGTTCGACGTGCTTCAAATTCGTGAGTAAGATGGATCCTTCCCCCAACGAGACATGTTTTTGTGACGCAATTAGAACTGTGAGGGCGAGCTAGTGCCGCCCAAAGCGGATAGTGTTGTGGTGTGGTAGATGAGTCCCTTTGACTTATATGTTCGAGAATGGGTGTTTTTTGGTGAACTCCCTAGTATGGGAGCCCCAGTTGAGAGTCATGTTGATTTCCCAGTGCTTAGGGCTTTTTAGGGATGAAAAGTTCTAAGGTGGGGAAGATGTAGCGACTCGAGGTTTGGCCCAGTCAGACTTTTGAATATTTCTACGAATAATTCCAGAGCTAGGCGCGAAGACGCCGTGCGATTCCAAGGCCCGGTGTGCCCAGAATAAATTTTATAAAAATATTAAGTATTTTTATACTATAAATGTGGAAGGGGTATGATATATCCTAAATGGTAGATCAGAACAAGGATCTGAGGGCACAGTTGCATCAAAAACATGTCGTTTACCCTAGGCAAGGTGTAAACATTGCAGGCGTGTGCATGCATTGAGAAATGCCACCAGGGGCATTTTCGTTAATAAATGGAAAAGTTTATTTATGAGCATCAACTCTATTAACTTCTGAATGGAGTCTCAGATTGCAATTCTATGACCACAGTTGAGTTCAAAATGTCTTCTTTACCCTATGGGTGAACTTATCATTGTCCACGTTGGACGCGGGTTTGGTGGCGTGTCGGGCCGGGAAGTTAAGCGGATATTTGAGGGAAACAATTATCCCACCTTCCTCTTGGACATGCGTAGAGGAGGATGAATTTTTCCTTACCTATCCTCCTATTCCTATTTCAATGGTGAATCAGTGACCGAATCTCACACTCAAGGTGCCGTCGAGCTGGGATTTGGATGATGATGCTCCAGGATCGGGCAACAGAAGTTTTGGAGCGCAGATCCAAGTCTGAACGTTTGAGTTTTTCCGGTAAGGTAGTTGGATTGAGTTTTAAAATGCTAGATCCCGTTTTTGTGTTGTTTTTTCTCAAAATTTTCATTAGGGTTGTGTAGTTCTGGTCCCAATCTTTCCGAAACATTTTTCAGATTTTAATTTGGAGCACTGGTGTACTCACGGTGGCACCCAAATGATTCCCGGTAGAAAACACAGTTTTCCTGCAGTGGACATGGCAGATTACAATGGCATGGCGGCAGCTTAGAGATCTCTGGTTGTGGTGTGATTTAATCTGGTGGTGGAACTATGGTTTCCAGAGGCGGTGTGGTGGTTTCCGGCAGGCAGGCGGTCATCCGGTAAGGTTTTTCCAGGGGTTTTTAAACCCCTGTTACTTGCGAACCGAAAGTATGATTTGCGAAACGTTTTCCATGATGCATTCCTTGCATCTAAGAGGTCCTTTTGAACTCACATTGTCAATTTTATGAGTTGGGTTCATGGCCCTAGGCTATGAAACGTTGAAATAATACAAATATTTTAATATTATTAAGCTTCGACCCACTATAACTCCTCTATAGAGTGTCCAAATTATGTGCCGTTAGTGGCGATGAGACCCTGATGGTACAAAAAAAAATTGAGATTGTTTCCGGGTGTTGAGACTGAGAAAACTATGTGTGCCCCATGAGTCCGGTTTCCAGCCTTTAGGGAGAAACATGACTTTGTCACCAGAAGCCTGATTTTGGTGGATGTATAATATATCATGTGTGTTTTTCAGATAGGATAACAGTGGAGTGATCCGCTCGATGAGTTTCAGGATTGATTTGTGGGCCCCACCTAATCACACTTCGGTGAATAGTGCCTTATTCACCGGGAGTCTGTTTGGAAAAAACAAGTAGTGGACCCTGTGTGTTTTTCCAAGGGGATGTTCATGGTTTGAGCTTATTTGATGAGTTTCATGATCATTGTGTGGGCCCCGCATAGGCTAGCTATGGTGAATAGTTCATTTTTCATCAGTTGTCTATTTCAGGCAATTAAATACCCTATCCTACATGTTTTTCCTTATAGATCATGATGGTGACCTCATTACCTATCTTGGAGGTGCGCGGTGTGGCATTTTGCAGGTCGCTCGGGTTAGTGACGTTCGGGCCAACAGTGGTTGAGGATACTCCCTTGGTTCGTTCCTATAAGGGTTCACACAACATCACAACCTTAGTATCGGTTTGAGATCCTTTTGATGGGATGTTTAATCTTTTAGAGTTGTGGTATCCCGCCTACGGGCCGAAGTGGGATCCTCTAGCATCATTACCCAAGATTAGGTTATTATTATCGCTGTGACCACTTATCCACCGGTTGACGATCCCCTATCTAGCAGGATAACCCTGTACAGTTTGTTGAATAATCGGGAATATGATCCCATACACATTGGGTCGTGCTCATAGGGTTGTGGCATCAACAGTTATACGATCCCCTTCTTAGCATGAGGTTTTAGTAGAGTTGTGGTATCATTGGTTATATGATCCCCTACTCAGCATGTGGATTCGTTAGGGTTGAGAAATTGACAGTTCGATCCCCTACATCATGAGTAATACAATATAGGGTCTTAGAATCGTCGTGACCACCTTTACGTGGTAGATGATTCTCTATTTGAGTGACATGTTCCTGTTGAGCGTCAGATCAGGTTGTGGTATCCCCCACCGGACCCTGGGAGTGATCCCCTATCTATGTGATCTTCGTATACCATTGCGAGCTCTAGAATTACCCAGGAGACCCTATGTGGGATCCCCAATCCGATGACTTTGGTGTTCTTGATGTTTTATTGATTTTTCCTCAGTGACGCTATACGATGAGCGTGATCTCTCAGGTGAGAGTCTGAGATGTTTGTGAGGGACCTGATTGAGGGTATCTCTCAGGCAAGTTTCATCTGGGATGATGGTGATTGTGGACTGTGCTATCCTGGCTGTGAACCATTGCTGGTGATGGGGTTGGTACCTCATGTGTCATGGTGTGTGAGATGAGCATATCTAGATTATTCAGGGTTTATGTATTTGTGTACAACTGAGTTGAGCTAACTAGTTGCGTTTAGCTGAGGATGGTCATGAGATGGAGTTTCTCTTTCATTTGGGTTCCCTCTGGCTGTGTTGAGCAGACTGTTGCCGTTCAGTTTCACTGTATTTTTTTTGGGTTTTGGGGTGCCAACTGAGTATTTTTATACTCACCCCTACATGGGCATTTTATGCACATGTTTGTGTCTTGTGCATACCACATGCCTTTAGACGGAGTCCTAGGAGGACCTAGAGCAGGTGAAGCAGAGTGAGCGGGTTTGATAGGGGTGTTTTCTGGATCTGTGCCGAGGAGATTACCAGCATGTGTTTTTGGCATTGTTTTCCCATCTTCGGAGCAGGTTGGACACTTTTGTAGTTTCCATTTTGTGGGCCCTATTTTTCCCTTTTGTACTTCTATTGTACTCTTGTTGTGGGATAGTTGTATGTATGCATTTACTTTTTAGTTTTATCAATCATTGCACTGTTTCATGGAGGTGTATTTGAATGCATGTGAATATGATCATTAGTCTAAAGCCTCCCATGTGTGTGATATCCTACTCGGTGCTAGATGCCAACACCTGGCCTATTGGAGGTGGCCTTGTGGAGTCGCAGCTCTAGCCCTGTTGGGTCGGGTCGTGAAAAAAATAAATAAAAATTATATTTCCTTACACATAGATTTTTCTATTCCTCATGAAAAAAATTATCCAAATTTAGTGGAATGAAAATATATATATGTTTGAAATTCTGGATTCAAATTTTTTTTTCGTAAAATGACTTTCCCTGTTCATTTTCATCAATTAGTGAAAATATTTACCCCAATGAAAATAAGTTTTATTTGTCAAAAATTGAATACTATTTGATAAAACATATTGACCACTAATTTTTGAATTCAAATTTATCCCATTTCAATTTTCATTCAAACAAAAATTCAATAATTTTCAATACCTCTATGTGATTAACCACACATAAAAAATACATTAAATAACTAAGACACTCTCTTTAGACATAAAAAATTAATAATTTAAAAGGAAAACAAGTAACTATACCAACACCCAAAAGATTAAATAAAAATTTGAATCTTTATTATAATTTTTATTTCATTATTCATTTAAATATATATTTTATAAGCATGAATGAAAATTTAAATATTAAATGGAAATGATAAATGCATTAAATAAAAAATCATTAAACAAAGTCCACTTGTTTTCAAGAGGGAAATAATAAATGAATTACCATACTAAATCAAATTGGTATTAAAGAGTTATACTCTTTAATGTTTCTATACTATATGTATTCATAAGAAAAATTAAAAATAAATAAAAATAATTTAATGAAACCCGAGACACACATAATTTTGGAACATTCATCTGTTTTTGTTGTTTTCAATTTTTGGTACATTTTAACACATTGATATTCCCTACCCCCTACACATTCCTTAGGGATTGATCATTTTATGACCTATCTAGATTTAAACTTTATAAGGAGGTCCAATTAATTTTTACAATGTATGATTTTATTTTCTTTATTAACAAAATAATCCCTGGGTCATATGCACTATTCTTCATGATATTTGAGAAATAAATTGAATCGTGTCTATACTATTTAAATTTAGAGAAATAGTTATGCTGTTTTGATTTGTAATTGGAGTAGTATTGCTGAGTTTCATCTACACATTGAGAATTCTCATCAGTTTTAAACTAAATCCCTTTGTACGGATGGGCCCACTCGCATATATGTTCTTGACATAAGTTATACTCTCATATGTCATGACCTGACACGATGAGGTCAAACCCATGACTACCCCAAGCACGACTCTAATAGGTCAATGTATGGAGATCAACGAAAAGTAAAAATATTATAAAAATTGGAGGCATTAGTATAATGTACAATGTACACACACAAAAATACCCAATCCTACAAAATCATAAAATATAAAATAACTGAAACAATTCATGTATACATCTAAATATCACATTATAGAGTATGATAGAAAAAGTAATATAAACCTAATTGGGGCCAAATACAAGTACAACCAAGAACAAAAAAGAGTCCAATCTACTAAATTGGAGAGGAATAATTTAAAAAAAATCCAATGATAAAATTCCCCAGTTTTAAAATGCTTCATCAATTATCCACTTTCTCTCCTTCCTCTCTAGTGACCATCAAAATGGTATCGTCTGCATAAGACACAACAAGTGTGGGAAATTCCCATATAGTAGTGAGTATATAAATTTTTAGTCGGACACGTTGAAATCATTAACACGATGTACTAAGTACCTCCGGCTCAATACAAGATATAACAATCAATGATTAATAGAAACACCAAGATATACTTATGAAAGACATCACTCCCCCGGGTGGTCATAACTAACTACAACCGCAATATTCATTATCCAAGTAGCACTCATTCAGGGAGAATAAACTCCAGTAGACATTATATCATCATAAACACACGATGAATAGGTCTATATAATTGGGACCTACCCAATGAATGCTCCCTAGTCTATGAAGACACTAATACATAGTTAGGGGACACATCCAGAACCATTGAGGGACACGATGAACCTAATTTTGATCAATATGTTACGTATGGGATCACATATCAACAATTTCACGAACCCTTCTGATAATATGGAGGATCAAAATCATTCTCATGGAGTTCATGTCGATTCAAAAAGATCCATCTTGGGAACAAATATTTATAGGGGTCATCATTTATTCTCATGGGGGGACACCATGTATCTACCTATCACTCTGCCTCTAAAAGGGATCAATATATCTTGATATTGATGTAATTAGGCATTATAAACTAAAGGAAAATGATAAATGTAACACACTAAACCTATACTAGTGAAATATATGAAAATTAATATCCACAAGAACTCTTGAAGGAGGTACCCGACGTGCACAATATTTTACATAGCATATCTGGCGATCCTCATGCCATACCATTTGAAAAATCATAACATGGAATGTAATATCCAAATACATAGTCTGTAAAAGTAGTACAGTGAGTGAGGAGAGAAACATTATCCTTCCCCTATAATCGTTGTGTATCAGTATACTAAGGTCAGGTTCACCAACTCGTTTCCATGTACATGGAACCCATTTGTCCATGTAATTTTGACAGTGTTCGTGTACTCTCTAATTTACACACTAAGTCACATGGAATGGGATACCATCGTTTGGTGCTTAACTCTAGATGAAACCCATGAACTATAACTAATAGGGTCCAAAAAGCATTTTGATCAAGAACAAATACTATTTAGTATGGAAAAAAATAGAATATCTAATCCACTGTATATGCCTTTAGCCAATCATCTGGCACTGATCCAGTAAGAGTTTCACTGAGGAAATCAAGACATTGAATCATCCTACACTCTCCATCATCATAAAACACATTCCTCTATCAAATATATTCGTAAAACATATTTTAATGTCATTCTCTATTACATGATTATGAATCCAAAACGGGGTATCCAAAACAATCTAATTATCTACCATATCTTTCATTTCAACATCGTCATGTCATGCTGATCCCAGATCAATGATTTTGAATCATTACATCATGAAATGGGTGAAAAACGATTGATTAGTCTGGATATGTCAAATGACGGGAAAAATGAAGAATGTCCATGATGAATGATGACTTAGTTGAGAAACTCACAAGAACAAAATATAGTAACGTACCTCAATATATGTTCATGTCGATCTATATTTTTTCTCGTGAGAATAAAATATATGAAATCAATAATTATACTGTAATTATTTAAAACCCATATTAAACTACCGCATCTCAATATACAAACAAATCACAGATCAATATATTAGTTGATTGATTAATTTTTAATGTATAAATATTGAATGACGAAGTAATTCAAGTTAAAAAATATTCTCACCTATAGTTTGGATTGATATTTTTTGATGAATAATTGAGTTTCCATCATTGTCGAGATCCTCCTACTCTGTTTGTGTAACGATTTTAAATCCAATCCTAATATTTTTTCATCCTCCAAGAATTCACTCCTACAACATCTCATTGGCCATTAGAGTTTAGTGGCTAGCACTAAAAAACTTTCCATAGGGACACTATAATAGGGGAAAAGTAGTGACAACATGAAAATAAATAAATTAAAATATTATTTTATTTTATTCTATTAATTTATGCTCGTGGTCAATTTTTCACAAAGGGCCCACACCAAAAAATATTATATTGTTCCTAGGTTAAAACACTCATTTTAAACACAATGCTGACAAAAAAATTATAATATGGGATTTTATTCAAAAGTTATTCAAAATTTTCAAGAAAACTGCATGTCCGTTCTATTTTATATATTAAATATATTTCAACGATTTATTCCGAACACAAAGATCCTCAGAATCACACTCTATCTCAGCCCACAATATTGAAAATAATCCATACAATATCCAAAATATTACAATGAAATATAAATATCATTAATTTCTTCTAATCATTATGTATTGACATCCTAAAAATCAAAAAATGGGATACATAAAGAGATGTGGATACTGAGCACATGTTTGAGCATCCTGATCCTATATGCTCTACTAATGATCATTGTTCATTCATCAGACACACACAAGGTTAATTGATAACCCACCTAGGATCCACTCATGTCTATCCTCAATCTCTTTTGAGTACACTGTGATGGTATCTCCATCTTTGATGTACAACTCTCCATAGTTGATAATGTATGTCGGGTCATGCACATACCTTCTCAACTGGACATGGGGTAAACATCATGTACCCTATCCAAAAATGGTGGTAGAGAAAAGTGGTATAACACCTCACCATCTATACAAAATATCCAAAATGGCCTAATGAATCTTGGATACAACTTCACTTTATGGCCAAATCACCTCAATCCATGCCGAGGTGAGAATATCGAGAACACATTGTCTGCCTCCTCAAACTCCAGAGGCCATTGTCAATGGTCCATATAAAACTTCTATCATATCTGTGAAATATTTATCTTCTCCTAGATAATCCAAACCTTCTCTACAATATCTCACATCAACTGTAGGACCATGAGTTCTATCTCATCTATATATATCCAACAATGTGGTTTCCTGTAGGGTTCCTCAAACAATTCATCGAATAGTTCAATACCAATGGTGGAATAGTAAAATTTTGTTGTATACAAATTAAACCAAGGGTAGGTGATCCTTCCCACTATGGAAAAAATCCCATAAGAAATCATACAACATGCCCTCCAAGACCTGAATTTTCTATGTGTATCCATCATTCTAGGGGTGAAATGTTGGTCTCAAGTGAAACTAAGTCCCAATGGATATTTTTAATCCTCTAAATAAATGTGATGTGATTCGATCATCATTGTCTAACACAATTTTAGGGGGAAACCCATGTATTAGAACTATCTATTTCATGCAGAGTTGTCACAACGCCTTTACATGATTATTCCCTTGAACGACTAGGATGTGAGCCAACATGGTGAGTTTGTATACAATCATACAGATGGAATCATGTCCACTAGATTTAAGTGGTAATCCTGTAACAATGTAAATGGAAATCACACCCCTGTTCTACTCTAGCACATCATGGTTGTGATCTAAACCCTCCAGAATATTGTGCTCAGCCTTCACTTGTTGACATGTGAGATTTTGAAATAAAAAATCTACAACTTCCTTCTTCATACCTAGCCACAAAATGGATGTTGGATGTCCTGGTACTTATTTTCCCAATATGGATGTACCCTCTAAGGGGAAGTATGAATCTCCCACAAAAACTCATCCCATACCATCATAGGTTCCATCACTCATCCTCTAAAAAGGATAAAATTTTTCCCATCATAAAAATATCCAATAGGAGAATATCAATTGGATATCATAGTATGTATGGTTTCATAGGAAGTATCTCTATGATAATCCTCCCTAACATGATGAAAATGTATTGTTGTAACCAATATCATCTAAATATATGATGAACTATCATTTTCCATGAAGGAATACTGAAAAATGATAACTACTATGACACCTCTACCAATATTTAAGAAATAGATCTCAAGATAAGTGTATCTGGTAGATTTTCTCCTTCCCAAAAGTATATAAAACCACTAATTAATAGGAATGTAGGAACTATAGACATCACCTCTATCTTTTTGAATGAATATATACTTGAGACTTTTGTGTTAAATGTAAACAATAAATCACTCACCCATTATTTATTGTTTCTACATCATAAAAGAGAAGATTTTTAGGACTAAGAAAATATCAAGTTTCTATTATTTATACTCATGTGGTCTCAATATGCATAAACCATAAGTAATGACCTCTTGACTATACATTAGGACACAAAAATGTATGGTCCTTGGTGCATCAGAAAACACTTCATACTCAACACCTAGATATAGAAATATCAAGATGAAAGAAATAATTAGCCTCTATATCAGCTTTGAAAGCACTAATCCCACCTTTCTATCAATAAAAATTGTTTTACCTTCTGTTTCAAAGATATCTTTGGTGCAATGACTCTGGAGAAGATAATTACAGACCTTATATAGTAACCTATCAACCCAAGGGAACTTTTTACCTTGGAAACTCTCTTTGGTCCCTCCTAATTATTAACTACCCGAACCATTAATGGAACCACTGATACTTTATCCTCTTGGATCATGATTCTCCAAATGAAAGCTTCTCAAATCCGAAACTGACCCATCAAGAGATTCATATAAAACAGGTGCTCTCAGAGTGTGTCCAAGACTATACTTATGTGTCTCACGTGTTCATAATAAGATGATGAATACATTATCTTGTCATTAATGAATACCACCACTGACAGATATAATAAATGATGATAGATCATGTTCACGATTTCCATGAACATTGCTGAAGAATTTTTCTAATCAAATGAAATCATCAAGTATTCATAGTGACTGTAACAACATATAAAGGCCACATTCAGTTTATCCTCATATCGTACTTAATGATGGTGATAACTTGACTTGAGATAAATCTATGAGATCCAACACACCCCTCTTAACTAATAAATTTTGTCATTGATCCTCAATATTATATATATATATATTCTTCATTTTCACCTTTTTCAAGTGCTGATTATCCATACGTAACCTAAAGCTCATGTCTGCCTTCTTAAAAAATTATTGTAGCTGCCCAAGGGGAAATGATGGGTATCACAAATACCTTCTCTTATAAATTCTCTAAATTCACCCCCAACACTTGAATATCTATAGGATTAATCTAATATTCTAGTGAAGATGTCATTTTCATCCTAGGATTTATATCGATGTAGAATTATTGCTCTCGGTGGTGAGGTAAATCTAAAAAATCATAAAAAAATACATCCTTGTACGCTGCCACCAACAAAAATTTACTAATATACCCAAGATTCACTTCTCCATGAGTTAGTATAGCCTATTGGAGAGAAATCAACTACACTATCTTAGGCGTGTGCTCTTTTTTCACTACTAGAGTCTCATTTTTACACATAATAAAAATTCCTGTCCTGTCATAGAGAACACACCCCATCCTCTTCCAAAAACAGACAGATGCGCATGAAATGTGGATATCTAGTAAAAAAGATTAAATTATTAGGACAAATTGATAAAAAAATAGAACTTATAATAAAAATTTTTCCTCCAAGAGTCAGATCTCACTATCAGCACAAGTGCGCCATCACTAAGTCACCACAAGTCAGAGATTCCATCCACAAGATTCTAGCCAATGGAAAAACTAGAATCACTATGTCTTGAACCATAGAAGTGTAAATGAATTAATAGATACCGAATGTGTTTATCAATTCTATAACAAACATAGAAATGAAATATATCTTACCATCTATTACCCAATAAGAATTTAAGTAATAGGACTCTATAGACTGCATATGTCCTTGTCCATTCCGACCATATCCTTGAGCATAGTGTGGACCACAATGGCTTGGTGGTGGTAATAGGTTAAACCTATAACCACATCATGTTTCCCTACCAGCCCTTCTTCCACATATAACGCCCTGAAGACCACCCCACTTCTGCATTTGTATCTATATCAGTGGTCCCTCGGCTATCTCATGATCAGATGTGTGTTAGAAAATATCAATCCATATTTCATTGATCATCATCAAAGAAACACCTTCAGTCCCCTGGTGGATTCAATGAATCCTGATATCCATACACCATTATACCTAAGTCCAACGATCTCCTCCTAAATTTTATAACACTCTTTGATCATTATGACTACCATTCTTAGCCTTATAATGAGGTCTCTCCTACCGTGTTCCCACTACTATATCCCACTACTTGGTTCTTCTCTGGAAGATATATCTCCACCATGATGGATTTCATGATCACCCTATAAAAGATGAGAATGCAAAGGAATACTAATAAATCCTTGATGTCATTGTGTAATAAATTCTCAAAGGTATGATCTTGGATGAAACAACACCACACCATATGTGAGGATTATTTTGGGAGATTAGTAAACCTCACTGAGTACTCCATTGTGGTCATAATACCCCAATGCACATAGAGAAGCACATGTTTTTGTATCAGTCACAATGTGGTTGGACATAACCTCTCTACAAATAGATGCCCAAAATTTATCCAGAAGAGAGTTGTCTCATTTTGTGACTAAGTCACCAAAATATACCATCACCTAGAAAATCCCAGAACAAAACTCACCATAAGGACTGGAATCTAATATATTGACATCCTTACAAGGTCAATAATTTGAGAGATTGCATCTGGAAGGTCCTCAACCAATTTTTTGGTCTATCTCTCTCTAAATCCTGGGTGGTTTCTACCTCTGAATGTCATGAAACACATTCAACCTATGTGAATATTTATCTACTGGTTCCAAATCCATATGATCCTTTCCAGATTTTTGTGTCGATGTTATACTAACCATACATTATATCTCTGGTACATGACCCTGTATTAATGAGTTATCACAAGGAAGATCATCTTCATGATCATTAAGTGTAATCCTATATGGTAGTCTGTGTATTGGAATCATGAAATGAAAGAAGATATAACACAATTAAAAAAGTATATGTGGGAAGATTAAACAATATGTACATTAAAAAAACAATCATTCCTATATGATGCATGTAGATATAATTTACCATGCAAAAAAGATTATATGTACTATGTCGAACGTTAGCTAATCAGAGACCCAGTCTGTGGATATGTCATCTTTCACCCGAAAACAAGTGTACTATTCCTAAATGTTGATCTTGAAACACTAAGAATTGTGTCCCAAAAAAAATTCAACAACACCAGTCCAAAAGTAGAACCACACTATAATACAAGTATTTCATAACCTAATCCACTGAGGTTCGACCCGTGACTACCCCAAGCCCTCCTCCAACTGTCTATGGGCTCAGGACCAACACTGAGTAGGCATATACCACAAATGATAGTAATTCTTATATAGCACACACATACACAAACACATAGATCTACAACCCCATAAGATACTAAAATGTAAAACAACTGAAATAATTCATGAATAAATCTATGATCCCACAATAATGTTATATAGTAAAAGCCCCGAAAAATTGAAAATGGTGCCAAATTTGTTTCATAAGCTCCAACTATGCTCCACCCACTCTCTATCCTCCTAGAAAACCATAAAAAGGGTCATCATCTTTATATGACTTGACACATGTGAGAAAATCCAATGTAATGGTTAGTATAACAGTACACAATTGGACACCCAAAAAACAGTAAACATGAATCAACAGGTAAAATATCCCACAATGAATATATAATATAAATTGTGTATTAAGAACACTCATATGTACTCTAGAAAGACACCATTCCCCCAGATAGTCACAACCATCTGCCAACCATAGGATTCTGCTCAATGTATCACTTGTTTTGGTAAAATCCACTCCATGAGACATGATATCCTCGAAGACACTCGATGAAGAGGACTAGCTCATCGGTCCTCAGCCAAGGAAATTTTAGTTGTCTAAGAAGACTATAATACATAGGTAGGGGGTTAGTCCCATAACCCATAGGGGACACAAAAAAATGTTCTAGATCAAACCACTATATACGGGATTGTATGTCAATGATTCCAAAAAACCTATCTATATGGATTTCTGAATGGAGGATCAACATTATACTAAGTGAGGATGAAATGATTCCACAAACACTGACTAGGGAAACATGAATAATAGAAGAAAAAAATCTAGTCTCACATAGAGGCACCATAACTCTATCTGAGGCATGACCTATAGATGGGATCACAATCCAATGATATGTATGCAGTGTCAAAATTTACCCTTGAGGAAATGGACCAAGGGAACATACTAAACCTATAATTCTTCTAACTAAAAAAATTATGTGGCATAATAACACATGATGTAGGATGACGATGTTCCAAATAATCCTCATGTCTTCATGTGTGGAAAAACCTCTCGGAACATGTAGTCTTGAAATACATGGTGCGTAGAATGATTGCATGGTGTGTAGAGAAACATGGAATCACACATGGGTTTCATGGTCATGTCTATGTACTGAGGGTGTATCAAGGTACCAGGATATCTACACCAATATATGATCGTGTACATGTACATACTGTTGCATTTGGCTGGGTACTTTTTCCCATGAATGGGGACTCTCCGAAGTACATGCCAAGTAACAGAAAAGGGGTCACATGCCCTGTAACAGGGATCAAAAATCATGTGATCCATAAAATTGGATGAAACCCTAGTTCCAAAACAAAGAGTTCTCACAAAAAATGTAGATCTAGAGTACACTCCGTGCAGTGTGAAAATTTCTAGAATCATTTATCCACTACATGCACCATCATCCAATCCTCTAGAAACTGATCCTTCCACCATTTCCCTTGAGAAATCAAGATCACATATCATTTGAGCCTAACTATAGTCAAAAAATGTTTTCCATCCTAAAATCAATCTTGGAAATGGATTTACATTTCATTTATCACTAGGTACCTAAGAATTCTAATGAATGAGAAATTAGGTTTTCAAAACCATCTGATTCACCAATACATTCATTATATCACCACTGAATTTTAATGATGATCCCAAATCAATGATATAGGTTTGTTGCACCAAGAAATAAGTTTGCAATGCTCAATTGAAAGGGATATGTCGAACTCGGTTCAAATGAAGAATTATTGTGGTGAACAAAGAATTGGGAGAAAAATACACAAGAACAGACAAGATAAACATAACTTGATCGATCTTCATATTATTATGGATTATTTTATATGAGAATAAAAATAATGAAATAAATAAATTAAAATTAATTCTCCCAAAAAATGATTAATCAAGCCCATATTAATGTAATTTTTTAAAAAATATGTAGTTTTGTTGTCATCATTGATGATATTATCTAACCCTCATGGAAAAACGATATGCGATTGAATATTGAACTATCATTGTTTTCTATGAACCCTCTACTAAAATGGATAATAAGTCTTCAGGATTTAGTGATCAACCCTAATGAAATTTCCTTAGGAATATTATTATATGAGAAAATTTGTTTTTTCATCAAAATATAAAATTATTATTTTTAATTTGTTTTCATTATCATACACCCGCGATGAATTTTTCGGAAACCCACACCGATAAATGTTATAGCATAACTAGGGGTAAATCAAACATTTAGAAATTAATGGTGTCCTCATATTTATTATACATTCCTCCATTTGTGAGTTATTTCACTTTTCAAGATAACTGTTCATGTGCACTATTTATTATACTTCCAAATTTAATTTCTTTCATACCAGACTTCAAGATCCCATGATGTCTCAAAACCTGGTCACAAAAATAATCAATACAATATCCAAACGTATTACATGTAAAATCTGTGTCATTACACTTTAATGATGAACTATTTTATTTTACTTTTGAATATACACATTTCTCATCCCTCACTCTTGAAATAAAATAAGGTTTCCGATAAAAAAATCTTGAACCTATTAAAATCTTATACTTCTATATTATCCATTTTTATACCATCCCAAAAAGTGAGAGTATCTATAGGACATTAATGTTCACCAATAACCGAAAAATTTCTCTACATTCCTATAAGATTCATCTTGGAATTTATTATAGACTTATACCCCAATTGATTTTTAGAAAATCAATAATTCATCCATTAAATATCCCCCATGTCAGAGTATAAATCACAAAACATGTATTTATTCACCTCCAAAAATAAATAGAACAACTTTTTCCTGGTGCCTCATTGGATTGCTTTTGTCAAGCTGTAATAAATTTTTATATGACTAACAATGTCTTGTTTATCCCATATCCAATTTTGGAAAACCATATGATCAAGAATCATCACCCAACATCAGCATACCACAGGTACACATATTCCTTCTATTGATCCCTACGATGCATCTATTACAACTTTTCTCAAATAGAACCATCCATAGATCAGATTGATGTGTATAAGAATATTTCATAGAGAGTATAATAGATATAAATAATAATAATAGACTCCAAGATTTTTTCTCCTTGTAAATAAAATAAACACTAATTACACTCTTAGTATTCAATACATCTTCCACTATTCATATACATAGAGAAATGGGGAGACAACGTGGTTTTTTTACAATCGACATCAAATAAGTGTAAAAAAAAATTTCTCATTTTACCAAAAATATTAGGGATATGAAATAGAAGGGGAAAACTAGGAAATCATAACTTAAAAGAAACAATCAATAGATCCTGATTCACATAAACATCGTAAGACCATTAAAACTAGGAAACCACATGTCATCTATGATCCGTCCAAATTTAGAAAAGGAGAAGGTGAATTCTTCCTCATATTTGAGATGAATCAAAAATTATATGGGAATGACTAACCCTATAGTGCACGATCATTCAAAACCATGATCAAATTGATGTATATATATTGAAAGAAAAAAATGATGATCCCAACTAGAAAAACTAGTCCATCATAGAAATTTTATACCAATCTAAGGCTTCTTTGAACTCCATAATAGGGATTGGATGATTGAAAACTATATTGTCAAACTGGGGGACATTCACATAGAACGATATTCTTTGACGGGAAAAGAGAGAAGTTGGTCAGTGAATAGGGTAAATTCCCAGTGATGTGGAGATGGAAAATCAATAGGGATGCCACTCTTCTCTTATGAAGGGTAGGGGAATTCGAAATCTACAATCTATTTCGAGCGAGCCCATTATGATTGTAAATTGAAGATGGAAAAGTCTTATTAATTGTAGAACACATTTATGATTCAAAATGATATTTTCATATTAATTACTTCTATATCAAAACCACTCTAATTTTGTTTTTTTACACAAATAAATAGAAAATTATATCATTATGTTTCTTTTCTGTGGATATTTAAATTAAATTCACCCATAATCACTAATAATAATGGTTTGTCAATGTTTGGATTGGTTTTACCACCTACTAGATAAACATAATAAAATTATATCACGGATAAATAAAATAAATTAATTGCATTTGTAAAATTATATAAATATGCCAACATGTTTTTCCTAAAAATGTTACAATAATATTCAACTCATTAATTACAAAAACAAACAAAATGGGTCAATAATAACAAAAATCAATTTTAATTTTTTTGAAATATTTTAATGTACTCTTGAATGGAAATATAAGATTAATAAATAAATTAATTCGTTCATTTTGGTAACAATAATTATATTTTATGGATTATATTATGGGAATGAGTGTATAAAAACACTACCAATATTAAACATGTTCAAATCAGTAAGTATTACCCACACATGACATAAAGAATGTCTAGTGAAGAAATAATATAAATTTATAGAATAATTAAAAATGATATTTATAATGACATATATAAATGGAAAAAGGGATCCAAAATAGGTTATTATGGGATTTATTTGTAATTCATGATCTTATAGTGTATTTGACTACACATGGAAACAATATAAGAAGTTCATTATCTCAAATGGAATTTCTTGACACTTATTTCCCACATTAATGGGTCTTTAAAATTCATATCATTTACATCATTTAAATAAAAATCAATTCAAATCTTATCCAACATGAAATTTGGTTTGATCAAAATGTTACTAAAACTATTAGGGTTTCATTTCCATATTATATTAAAAAATCATGATTTTTTTGTAAGATAATTCAACTGGAGAAGTATTATTGCAAATGGTTGAGGACGAGGAACTACAAAGATACAAACGGTCGAGTCCTTGACATTCCCGACACCACACATGGCCCTTTTCAACTCATATAGACCCTAGGGGAAAGAGAATTGTTATTTTTTACAATAAATTTCATTATTTTCATTGTATATTAAACAGGATTTATATTTTTCATTTATTTTTTATTTCCGATTGATTCATATTTTACCGATTTGATTATTTTAAGTAAAAATGAACACAACATTTCATTTAAGTTAGAAAAATACTTTTTCCATGTCTAATTTCATTAGATAAATTTTTTATTTTAATTATATATAGCTAAATAATTTGTTGAGATCATGTTCAACTATTTGATTTTTCTCAAAATGTATTGAATAAATTTTTATTTTTTTCCATAGGATACATTTTCATCATAATGTAAAAGAAATAATTTTTTACATTTTATATGTGAAACAATAAATCATATATATTATTCATTATATGTATTTATTTATTTAAATCATTTAATTGATTGGAAAAACAAAATATTATTATCCTTTATTTATAATGTATCTATATATAATATTTTAAATAATATATTTTATGTTTCTTATTTCCAAACCAATTTATTATAATACTCATAAAAATCATTTTCATATTAATTAAAATATATTGTCAAACATATTTCTTGAACACGGATATTTTAAAATGTAACCATCCAAATTCATTCTCCAATTGACATATGAAATGGCCTTTCCTTTTGGATGAAGGGTCCATCACCACCATTGATGTTCATAATCATCCACTACGTATAATCCTAAATATTCACCAAATATAATTCCAATGAGAATAACCATTTTAATTAATTTCATTGAAGGGTGATAACCTAGATTCAATACATTGACTAATTTTGGAGAAGTTATTGAAATAACCATATACTATTTTTCAATTAAATTCAAATTCCATATGTTCTTTATCATGATTTATTTTTATTTTCCTATGAATGTATTTGATGTCATTAGATACGAATTTGTCTTCTTTATGTCAATTAGGTTACATTTAATAATAAAAATTATTAATTATTTCCTTCTGTAAATCCAAAGGAACCATATTTTCACCCCTATTGTTTTATAGGATGTGTTGAATGAAATCACCATTCTTTAGATGGGTTATTTATGCTCTAAAAGTGAATGATTTTCATTTGGAAAGTTTTTTGAATCCATTTTTATTTGTAGGAGTTATTTATGATGTTATATGTAATTAATTTCAAGTGGAAATCAAAAGTATATATGTTCATTGGTGAGGTTATATATCTCCCTAAAATGAATTTTTTATTTCTTACATCTCATGAGATAATTATTCACCAGTACATTTTAGTTATTCAAATGTATGTAGATTGATGGTGTGTGTCATGAATGTATTTTTTTTCAAAATATAGAATATGTTTCAATGTTTTATATTTATTATCAAGATTTTGATATAATATATTGGAAAATTTTTAATGACTCATTCTTATAATCTCTTTTGATTGATGTCTTATTTTGTAAAAATTAATATGCCATGATTTATGATTTATGATTTTTTGGGTATAAATTTTCTTATTTCGTTTCATTATACCCATATTTTCATATTATGTTTGATTATGATATTTTATTATTATGGATTATGTTTACTATTAATGAGAATGTGATGTCATCGCTTTGTTACAATTTTATTTCCCCAAGAAATAAAGATAGGTATAATGTATATAATGTTTAGAAGAGATTATATTATGGCTCAATTATGGAGATATTCTCACTAAGGTTGTAAAAAAATTATTTTATTATCCTTGTCCTCAATGAAACTAAATCCTGTAGTCCTCATGTTTTCTACTAAATATGATATGAAATTTTAATGTTATAGAGATGTTGTAAAATAGTGAATGTACGTCATGTGTATATATAATCAATATTAGAGAAGTGTATCTTTATTTTTTAGAATGTTTTTAATTATCGTGGGTATTAGGTTGAGAAAACAATAATGAAAATTATAGTGATGAGTTTATGAATGTGATGGTATCTCAAAATAATGGTAAATATTTTAGAATGTTTTTTTACTAGAAAAACATCCCTCCATAGATAATAGTATGTATAAGGTTATATGAAACAGATTCATATATTGGTAATCATCCCAAAAAAGGGGTGCTTGTGTATTAACATGATTATCCCCTTGGTGAATGGTTATTTGGATAAGTATACACACTAGGTTAGACACTCCTTGGGAATATGATCAATTTGATTTGATACTCCTTACTAGAGGTTTGTATGAATTTATTTCCTAGATATATTGTGGGATAATGTAAATAGTTTTTAAAATTCCCTAAATAAGAATAAATAATGAATGATATAAGTTAAACCAACATAATTAAATTATAACATGATAGTGTCAAAAAGTAATATGTTTTAATGTTGAATGTCGTATTATAATTATTATAATTCCCCCATGTCACTAATATTTTTACAGTCATGTTAATATTACTTCTTTTAGTAATGGATAAAACAAAAGGAAAAATGTATGTGAGGGAAAATTCATAGATCACCACAATGTACAACCCATGACAACGGATGACAATATAAGAAAACAAATGGCTATTCAAAACCATTGATCATGAAAAATGAGTAACATTATGAACATAGTCGAAGTCCAAACTACATTAAATAAGATAAAAATGGATTCTCATTAAATTTAAAGTATTGAAAGCAATGAATGAAAAATTGTTTAAAATTTTTATGTAAAAAAGGTGGATAGAATAACATAGCGAATTTATATAATGGGACTGGATGATTCATTAATTTTTGTAATAGGCGTTCCTCAAGCGTCAAACTGTTATAGGAAAGTAAAGACACCAGTTAGCAGAATGGGAGTGGAATGAATGGATATTCAATCACCAATAAAGATCCAATCTCTTAACTGTATAGAAGATGGATATTATAAATGTCAGTGTCACAATCCCATGGAGTATTGGGATTATATGTGTGAAGAAACCAATATACCCAAGGGAAAAATGCACAAATGTTCAATGACTACTGATGGGATGGATTATGATAACTAAATACTCCAACTGAAAATCAAGATAATGGGTTCTTTATTATGAAAACTTTATGTTTCCATAAGTGTTTTTGTTGTTGTACCAACCTAACGCTATGTTTATCAAATAAAATAAATAGTCGTATGATGGTTTCATTTTAGAAAATCAATTTCTAAAAATATAAATATGTCTATGGTTCTATTTGAAGAATTTCATGCATTTATGGTAATCTATTTTTTATTTAATGAAATAATACATATTTACATATAATGGTTAGATTACCAAAAAAAATTCAGTGTTAAAAATGTATTAGGATGGAAATAAAAACCAACAATCACCATGGATACACCTTTTCATCATTTCTGTAGGTGAAGACATCAATGAATCATCATCCTAATAAACCATAAATTAAATGCAAAAATGGGTTGTCTCTAATGATTCTTGAGAAGTTGAAATAATCAAGCTAAGTGTTAATTTAGAATACATTCCCCTCCATTAACACTAGTGTAGTGAGGCCCATCAGTTTCACAGAAAAGAAGGAATCCAAGTGACCTCATGGAAGTGAGAAATTATAAAATTTAGTACGATCACCTAAATCACATGAGACCATGAAACATGCATGGAAATAATTAATGCAATGGAAATACCTATTTTTAAAACTGAAGAGCCACCCATAGTGCAAATTTTGAGGAATCCATCATCACAAAAAATTATTCGAGTGATTTTCATAGACTAGGAAGTGGAAGGAATGAAGGAATTAGAGGGTAGGGATATTGGTGTTTATATATTGTAGATTGAAATGAAGGTGAGGGATATGATGGAGAGAGAATGTACTTGTGTAGTAAATGTGGATACTCTTAAAAGGCCTTAGTGGTTTCAATATGTGCATATCAACCAACTTTATGAGGAGGATGAGAAATCAATGTCAAAATCATCATTCTATCTCAAAATTAAATGGACACATGATGTTTAATAGCCACACAAGAAATAAATAATCGTGATTGGTGTGGAAATAATTGAAAAAAGGAATCAAATTTTATGTATTGAACCAGTTTCTAATAATCTGTTAGTGAGGGTATTTTCTATGAACTGAAGGAAAATTTAAATAAAAACTTACCCAAAAATATTAAGGTTTTTGACTAAATTTGTTTGAATGAAAAAATTTAATTGGGATTATTCTAATTATAGTTAAAAATAATTATTATATTCATTATTAGAAATTGAAAACTCACATTTTCTTATAGATATAATTATCTTACATCATTCGTATGTATTAATTATAGTTCTAACATTCCAATTTATTTTAGTTGGGGAGAATTTAATGACATGCGATTCCACTATAAATTATTTATAAATAAATATACTGTTAATAGTGTGTTTCACAACCCAAACTGATCTTAAATTAAAAAATGATTTTAAATTAAAATGTTTTCATAATAATATAGTTTATGTTTAAGATCTTATATATTTATGTAACCATACTACAAAATAAATAATAAATAATTTAATAAATTTCATCCACATGAATAATTATTTATTTTGAATACCATTTTTATAATCTCAATAGGGATGAAGATTCATTATGGGGTGTTTGGACCGATCCCTATCCAAAAATGATTAATTTAGGATGTATAAAAACTATTCATTGGTTATTTTCATTGGTTTAAGGATTTCCAAAAGAATGATTCTAGAAGAACCCACAACAAAAATTGAAGGCAAATCATATATGAATCAAAGGTATTACGCATAGATCATAATATGTTAAAAAATATAAATTATTATTATATTAATATGTACTAAAATATTTATTAATATTTATAGATCTTGAATTTTTATACTTTTTGATGAGTTATTTTTTCTCATTTCACATTATTCACAGAAAAACAATTTTAATGAAATAGTAAAATATATCATATAAATATTTTTTTATGATTTAATAATAAAAATATAATGAAATTTTAAAATTTAAGGCTATATTTTTTGTTATTATTATGTAAGAAAAGTAGTTAATATGGAAAAATATGTCTTCCTATAAAAACATTTTTTCTTTATATTTTGTGTTCCTAATTTAAAATTTTCATTAATTTTATTGTGTGAATTTGAAAAAAATTATCATAATTTATAGATTTATTAAATATTTATTTACCATAGATTATTTTTTTTATTTTTTTTATTATATAATTTTTTGGTGAATAGTGAAAAATATACATTTTCAAATAATATGTCTATTATGAAATTATTATCATATAAGTATTATGTTTTGATTTTTGAAACCATTTTATACGACTAAATTGGGTTTTTTATAATTTAAATTAAACATATAAAATTGTTGGTTTTTTTATGATCCATGATTGGTCATTTTTAATGTTATGTTATATTTTTCAAAATATAGTATTTAATACATTATAAATTTATTGTTTAAAATTTATTTTTCATCACATTTGAAATTTTAATATAACAGAATTTATTAAATATTTGGAACCATTATGTATAAATAATATAATAAGGACCATTTTTTGTTAATAACTGATTAATTACCTTGTTAAAATATAATGACCTTGGTGAAAATCTAAATTGTATAAAAATTGAGAAACCCAAGAGGTTATGGGGAGAAATAGATAAAACATATTAATTTTTTTAATGTTATTTCATGAAATTATATAATATAATATATATTATATGTCAATTTTTTACCCATTTTACATGATATATAATTTCCACAATGGATTTTTTTTGTATTTTTAAAAATTCCACTCATTTTCAATTTTATAATCATCAATGCTTTCCTAATTTCCCATAACACCAAAACCCCATTAGATTGGAAATAATATATTCCCATAACTATTCTCATTACTCATATATACATAGTGGTGGATTTTTCTCTCAAAATAACATACTTAAAATGTTTAAACAGCTTCGTAAAGGATATTACCAAAGTATCGAGGTATATATTTATAACAACTTATTCCACTTCCAAATTTCCTTATGTGCATTTATGATTTCTCAAATTTAATATAATCATCATGAAATTATAAAATAAGTATAATTATTATATTTCTATGTAATTATAATTTTTTGAATGCATTAGCCACCCGATAAATTTCTTTGTAACAAAAAAGAAAATGATATTTCTATGTGTGAGGACTACCACATTTACAACAAGTCATGATTCATTTTTCATTAAATACATTACATGAATGGTATTAATGTGGAATTTAATAAATAATTATACTATATATAATATGTTTTCTATTTATAAATAATAATCTATAATATTTATTTCGTTCATTCTTTGGAAAATTAAATCCTTTACAGCGTATAATTTTAGATATCTACTTCCATAGAATGATTGATTTTCATTTTTCATCTCATAAACACCTTAAATGGGTAATAATGAGAATTATTTTAATGGGTAAACTTGTTTTTAGGTAATAATTAAGGATCTACAATGAAATTTTTTAACTTATTAATGATAAGATCAATAAACCATCATCGTTAATTATATAGTTTAAAACAGAGTTTCTGAGAGGAAAATATTTAATAAAAATTATGTAACAATTTCATATATATTAATTTGTAATATAATAATATTATATTTATTATATATCACACTAATAAACATAACTTTATATTATTAGTCTACTTGAGTAATGATTGGATAATAAAATCACCTCATAATCATCCATAATAACGACACGTTCATGTTTGGTTCGGTTTGGCATCAAATGTGAACAATGCTAGGAAATATTAGCATGGATGACTAGGAAAACACAATTATATGTATTATATGATATAAATATATAATAAAATATTTTTTTTCATGGAATGAAATATTTATTTAACTCATTTATTAAAAAAATACCAATCATATGTTAACAACCAAAGAAATATTTCTATTATCAATTTCATCATCCTGGGTAAAGACTAAAGTACTCTATAAATGAAAAATATATTCCATAAATAATTATAAATAATATTTTAATGTTACATTTTTTATCTTATAATTATTATCTCTTTGGGTATAATGAATAACAAAATCAATATAAAAAATTTGTTCAACAACATCAATATTACTAAGGCACGACATAAAAAATAGGTAGTAAATAATTAATATAATTGTAGAGAATAATTATAAATGAATTTTAGAGAAGGTTACATATATAATTTTTTTTTGGAAAATTTTATCATGATATTTGTGTTTTTTATAGATGTACTAAATGTGTATTCATCTAAGCATGGAAATAATGTAAGTGGGTTCTTTGTCTCAAATTTGATTCCATAAGATATATTTCTTAATATGAACCATGATACATTTAATATGGTGGAGTTAATCCATAATGAATATATTTTCCCATATAAATGGTTTTATATGATCCACATCATATACCTTCCTTAATGGGCCTTCGATCCCGGAGATACCATAGATGAAAGTAGTTTTTATCAAATTGTTACTCAACTAATAAGGGTTTCATGGGCATCCTTATTTTCAAATATATATTATTTTTGAATGATAATATATATCTCAAATCTTTATTAATTTTAAATCCTACCATTTTTTTGTTTTATATTCATAGGGTATTATATATTCACAAGATAATATATTTCCCCTTGTCTCAAATTTTACCTGATCTTTTTCTTGAAAAGGAAATCGACCCCATAAATTATTATTTGTTAGGAACCTCCTTTTTAAATTTATTAATTATTTATATAATTTAAAAAATCTACTTATCTACCCCTCAATAACATATTTGTTCATTTTATAAAAATTAATCTTCATCCATTAAATGTTAATGAAATTTATAACATTTTCAAATTGTTCAATTTCATCAATAGGTAAAGACAATATTTTCATAATGATTCCCATAGAACCCAAATTAATCCCATCATTTTCATTGTATAATAAATATAATTTCTATGAGCTAATTATATTCTAACATAAAATCATATTCACTTTAATTATATATTTTTTGTTTGAAATGATTTAAAAACATAATGGATAAATCTTACGTCAAAATTGTTTCTTTCTAAATTATCCAAAAATTGGTTTCATCTAATTGCATGTACTTTAATAATATTATTACTTATCGAGTACGTTATTCTTATTCATCCTTTCATCATATTCACTTTATTTCTTATGTAATGTCTTTATATTCTATATTAAATATCTTTGTAACCATTTTCTTGCCTAGTCATCCACTATGTATGATCCCAACTTTTCACCTTATTAAAATACATTGTGAATACACTATTTTTGATTCATTTTATTATAGGATGTTCGTTTATATTATATAAATCAAAGGATTTGATAAAATTATTTACTTAATAGTATACCCATTTTCAATATTTGTATATACCATATACATTTTTAAATTTATTTATTGGTATTTACTAATAAATATAATTTAAATTGATAACCATTTTATTTAAATGATTTTATCACTTAATGATTATTGAATAAAATAAAAATTATCCCTATATTTGAATATATATAAAACCCATTTTCATTACATTGTTCATCCAATAGGTGTTAATATATCCATCAATTTAATTGAGTTAATGCTTATATATCTTCTAATAATTATTCATTATTATATTTTAGTCGATTGTAATCATCACCACTAAATGTTTCTCTAATAAAGGTAATATTACCTTAAAAATTTTTGATTCATATTTTAATGATGTATCATTTTTATATTCTTATACTCATGGTTTTGCTAAGATCTCAGGGATTATTTTTTATTTACTCATGTTCCAAACTACTTTTGATTTTTGTTTTATGTTAGTCCATGTCATATGACTTGAAGTATGATATATTAATTTTTTGTTATGAATTTTATTATGTATCATAATTATACATGTATTTTGAACATATTTTCAATTATAATATTTTATTTTTATCTCTTACAATTATACTTAAGAAACATCTGAGCCAATCCATTTCTTATGTTTATTTTTCCAAAAGTTATAAAGATTTTTAGATTTTATAAGATGTATAGTATAGATTTTAGTGTGGATAAATTATGAATAATGGTTTAGAAAGATTCTGAAATTTTATTCTTAAATATATAGTCATCAAATACACTAATAAATTCATTCATTGAGTATTATAAATTTTTTTGAGATGTAATTTTTACCATATGAAAAGGATAAAAAATAAGGTCATAAATAACCTGAGTATTCATAGTTGATCTTCATTTATGAAATAATTTAATCATGTTAAATAAAATATCCCCAAAATACATTAATGGGTCATTAAAAACCACCGAAACTCCTCCAGGATTTCCTCTATAATCTGTATCATCTACATGAATCCATTTCCATCTCCTTACTAAGTGGATTTAATATATATTTAGTCACTTATTTGATTTATTTAATATATAATCAATTTAGCCTTTATCATTTCATAATAAATGAGTAAACTAAATATTGAATTCTTAAGGAACTATTTTAGTATCACCTAAATGAGTATCATAGGATTTATCTCACCTCTACAGGAAAGGTACAATAAAATATCGTTCGTCAAGACACTATAAACTAGCATGTTAAATCTCTAAGAGAAATTCACATTGAAAATAACAACTCCATGGCCTATTTTCCAATTATTCCATCAATTATTAAAGTCCATACATTGCATCATATCACCAATGAAAACAACATAACCACATGAACTACCCTTATTTTTTTGATCCTTACTTCTACATGAAAGTCCATCTAATAAATAATAATAGTAAAATCATATGGGGAAACCCCACTCTCTATTTTGAATGAAACATGACCAAAGCAATGAAATCTTCCTCATCAGATGGCCATTTTATCCACTGGCTCCACAAAACATGATTTGGGAATCCTGTTATGAAAAGGTGAAGTTATAACATTCCATCCTAAAATAAAAAAATATTAATATATTTCTATCCATTTTTAATATCTAGATCATTAATTCACGGTGCTGATATCCATAGTTTAATTTACATTATCTCTCCATTTTATCTTTTACCATGACCTCTAAAAATCCTAGATCCTTTGAAACACCCAAAAATTGGCTTCTCTATTTTTTCAAGTGGACTTGAACTATAGAATGTGGGACACCATAACAAGTTCATACAATGAGTTCCCATTTTAATAAAATTAATCACGTAACTTAATATATTATGGGGTGGTATTGAACATTCATATAACCTCTTTTCTCCATGATTCCTTGTAAAACATTCAATTTAAATCAATAAAACTCATTGTAATATCTATCCACGCATCACCACATATTTTTCACTAATCTCCTCTTGTAAACCACAACACTTATTATAAATAAATAAAAATATGAAAAATGGGGTCCTAATATAAATCAAAATATATTATTTTGATTAATGTTTATGTAACTAAACTTAAATACTTATAGAATTGTGTTTCAGTCCTCTTATCACCTCTTAGGAATACCATTTTATAACCGAGTTAATACTTTGAGTCAAATGACCACACTATCCCTCTTAGTGTCTATATACATTCCTCGATAAAGGTATTATGTTATCACCATGAGAGAAATATTATCTATATGATCCACATGAGATTAAAATAAAAAGATATACACTACATTCTTATCGAGTGTAATTCCACAAAAAATTTATAGGGTAAGATATCATATATACTATTTTTGAATGATTAGAAAAAAAATTCCATTTAGAAAGGGTCTGCAGAAATGTATACACATGTCATGTGAATCCTATGTACATACCATTATGTATACACATGGGTCTCTTACCAATAATCAAAGATCCAAAACTCATATGTCATATGTCAAAAACTAAATAGCAAAACCCAACCTGATATTATGCAATTGTAACATGAGAAACCAAAAATATAAATGTCCTTATCAAGTAACATCAAATTCATATCTAAAAATATTTTATTGAAACAAAATTCATATATCTATCACATATTTATAAATATTCCAAGACCACATGTCTATCAATTAACAAAATTATAATACAAAAAAAATATATAATGCCAATTTTCGACACAAGACCTAGAATAACCTTCTAAGAGGGTGTTCTACATGGCCTCAAGTAAATATCCTAGTATGCTAGAGGCTTTGAAGTAGAAGTGAAGTCATATTCCATACAATGGGAGAAATATAATATTGGATCAATTTCTTATAGAAAATAAAAATAAATAAGAATGACAAACATTCATTAAAATAAAAATTTATAGAATAAATCATTAATAAAATGTTTTATATCAAAATGATGTTGTATTTCAAAACAAACATTGACCATCCAATTGAATGATCCCATATAAAAGATAATCAATGTTTTTAATGTATGAATAGTGTCCCTACTAAAATCTTTGGGATTCATCCCTATAGTATAAATAAAGTTGATCTGTATCATAATGATCCATTATACATCTCTTACGCTAACATGAAAAACATATATATTGTCTACACACACATCCAGATGTTCAAAGATGGTGTCGGTGTATAACTCATCATGGAATCACCAAGCACCATTCATATTCAAAATCACATTATTATATACATATTCTTAAATAAAATTAAAAAATAAATATTCTCCTTATGTCATCATGTACTAAAAAGGTTTCTATGATTCTCATTGAGAAAAAGATTATCATTAGGCCATCGTGTGCAAACCATGCATCCATGATCCCCAACCATAAATGCATTGACAGAAAGAAAAAATAAATTTTTTACTTTATTACTACTTAAGTAATCATTTTAGTGGTTTATTCAAACATTGAAATCATACCTAATAAAATTGGGCATGGTCATATGATCACATGTCATCCAAAATCCATATCACATAAGGCTAGGTCCATCAGTCTTATCTCACATCATTCCATGACCAAGATCTATCATGGTAAATACTCAAAAAATGTCTAGTAATTCATGTACCACCTATCACATGGACCCTCATAGTCATGGGACGTTATATACAAAATTCCACTATGTTAAGGTTCACATAGCCCATGGAATAGCCCCCATGACGTCCTGAAACTATTCCTTCTCAAGGAATGATCCATTATCATGTCATGTATAATTTAAGAACCTTGATCATTCAGAAGAAACCCTTATCTGAAGAATACAAAGGAATTTTTTACCTTGAACATGACCGAAACATCATAGGTAATGTCCCACAAGCTCATGCAGCATAGGACGTTCCCATAGCTTATCAAAATCTAACCACTCACCATCTCATCACATGCTTCTTGTAGGTCAATATATATCTCCTCATTCTGAAATAATCCCAACATTTCCATAAGGTTTCCCAATGGTAACCCTGGTTATATCTCAATTTTTACTCACATATACCATCTCAATCACATAATCCTAATGTGACATAGATGGACATAGTCTCATAAAAAAATCTCCAAGGTCCAATCCATCCTCAACCCACCCCCCCCCCAAAGTCTTTAACCCATTACCTAGGGATATTCTAAAGCCATAATGATCTACCATAACCTATACTAAATAGTTTGTATATAATTCATGACTAAATTCCCTTGTAATACCAATTCAAAATCCCAAAAAAACTCACACGACCCATACCTTGTCCTCATCATGAGTCTCATTAGGGAGATATCCAGGCCTGTCAAATATATGAAAACCATCTCCACCATTCTACACTATGTCCTAAAGGACACTTCTTACTCAATGTGAACATCAGGTCCCACATCCAACCTCATGATGAAGGTTTTCCTCACTCATGAAACATGTGTGTTTGTGTGTGTTTGACTATCAACCATCATCAATCAATATCCACAATATATAGTTTTCCAATAAGATCTAGGAAACTTTCTTAGACTATCTCACATATCATATCACATCCATGTACTAATTAGTTGTATCTTATTATCTCAAGAAAATATATAACCCCTTTGAGACATAGTATTCCTGTGATCCAAAATATAGATGGTGGTTCGGATAACTTATTATCATCTTGTGAGGATGAATTCAACCCCAATAAACCACCAAAATACTATAGGATTTCATGTACCGTATTTTGAAACTCATGAAATTATTAAAGCATAAAAATTCATAACTAAAAAAGAATATGATATTATATCATATGGACTACCAACACAAAACATATTTTCAACCCTTTTCCAGCCCCGTTGTGCCTGTTCAATTCCCATTGGTCCTCATCCATGATCTTGAGAACCATTCTCATTCCGTATAACATAAATAATTTAATAAATTACATAAAGTAATAGTGACCGTAATTTGTACATGCCATAACCTACATTCAAAAACTGATATTAATGTGGTGTAGTATACTCTCAACACACACCCATAATTAATATATGAAAAATTCAACATTTGAACACTTGTTTAAACCACAAATATAATTTCATATTAAAAAACTCAAAAACAAATAATTATGAATACATATCATTTCTAAAAATACATCCAAAAAATGTAGACATTGTATTTGTTTGTAAATTAGGAATCTATAGAAAAATACCCATATATAGAGACCAATTACACCCTTTTATAGTGGAAATAACGATGAAAATTTTCAAAAAATCATTCAATAAGTGGATATCAACAGGGAAAATAAAAAGGGACAATGTAGGGATGAATATATAGAGGATTAATTTTAAGAATAATCACCACGAATTAGTGATTGAAGGGATGTGAGAGCTAGCCATTTCATTCTTCCCAAGTGTGTCATTCTCTAAAACACAAAGGTGTAGTGGGATAGCCCCCAAAATGGGTTTTGTCACTTTTAAATAATAGTTGTCACACCTTTATTAAATTAAAACTTGGTCCCCACTATACAATTCTTTAATAGAGGTTAACAACCTTCAACAAGACCTCTTTTCACACCAAAAACACACCCGATGAAATTAAATCATTACATGAACACCATTTCATGTCATTGAAGGGTTTTTATAGTTTTATATTAATAACTCAATCAGGATTCCCTTCTCCAACAACTTCCCAAAACACAAGGCATTAATTGAAATTTAAAACCCATCCAAAAACAAAAATCATGTGATAAAAACTATTATATTCCCAACATGAGTCCTAATTCTCTAATAAAACCACTTATAATTCCAAAATTTGTTCTTTCTCTAAAATCTAATGGCCTATAAATCCATCATGTAGTATAGGGTAAAAATGTTAAATAAAACAAAAAAAACTATTTGAATAGCCACCAATAACTTATTGCTAATATCTCAATTGAAAATTTTTGATCCCAAGCATTGGATGACGATATTCTACCTTTTACATTAAATTTATTTACTGCTTAGTACTTTACCACTCAATCACTCATATTCCTTTATATATAGAGATGATTTAGAGGAAAGGGTGAATGAATAATTATTCAAGTTAGAAGAAACTAATATAATATGTATTTAACATAATCAAAATAAAAAATCTCACATAATAAAATAAAATAATAAAATAATATGAAAAATAATAAATGTATTATTACTGGAGAAGATACAAGGTTCTCCCCTACAAGATCAACCAATAACAATGACCTCCATATCATATTTCAATACCATATACATCGATATCATAAGGATGAAATATATAAATTAGGACATGTTAAAAATTAAAGACACCCTCAAATTTAGGTATTAATCATTTGTTCATATCATTATCTTCCACCTTAGATATTTCCTTGTTTCATCGATATATTTTATATTATCTCTTTGTGGAATGTATAGTTCTAAATTGAATGCACGGGTAAAATAAATTCTTTATAATTTCTAAAAAAATTATTTATTAGATATTATCACATATAATGACTATATTACTAGATTTACCATTTTATCATGTTGGTAAATGGAATATTCAAATGGTCTCAATATCCTATTCATGTGCTCCACATATATTAAAAATTGTTTATGGTCTTGCAATGCTCAAATCCACTTTATTTGGTAATAAATGAGTATTTCATAATGTTTGGTGAGTTAAATTGAAAATTATGATATAATTTTGTTATTGGAGTAGCTGATATACAATAAAATAAGATATTTATCCATAAGATTATGTTGGTGCAAGAATTTCTTGCATTGGGTACTAACATGCAGCTGGTTTGGAAATGTAATATTAAAATGAATTTCATATCAATTATTTTAGTGTTATAACATGCCAAGATATTCCTATTAATATAAAAAAATATATGATAATGTATTCTAAATAGGTTATGCGTGATTTCATTATCTCAAACATAGCCATTGCATTAAACATATGATTGCATCTTTGGATATCATATCTTCATTTATCATGATATTAAATTTTAAAAAATATGGGATCTCAATAGTAATTAGGTATTATTTGATATCATATCATGTGTTGAATTATTTCCATACATTGGATCAAATTCATATTCTCAAGTGTCCCCTCTATGTTTTGATGAGGTTGGAATAGTCTTATTCTGTTGGCATATCACCTGTCTGTGATTGTACATAGCTTCATAATAACGTTCATGGGATCCCATTGACCATGGTTTACACTCAATCTCCACATCATTGTGTTATGTTGGCCTCAGTGGTTTCTAAATTATCTATTTGTGCTTTTTTAACATGATACTATCTTATCATTAATTTCTTTTTATAACTATGTATTTACAAAGAAATAACGTGAGGATAAGACAAGAGATTTTTTTCACTCATTCATTAGATTCTCAATCTATATTTTGAGGCTACATTATCCTCCAAATGTGTTATCAAGCATTGGCTATATTAGATAACTTCCTTATTCCTCCTTACTTCAAATGATTCACCATCTTCTGGATAAACATATAATCAATGTATTTTATATTCAACTATACATTTTATATAATAACTTAAATTAATAAAACATGTTTTAAAAAATTGTTTTTTAACTATACTTTACATGTCCAATTAAATGAGGAGTATATAAAAAATTATTTAATTCATTTTCTTGGAAGTTATAAAGGGAAATAATTAATTAATAATAAATGATATGTGATAAAATATTAACATGAATCACTTTAACCCATAGTAGAACTGTTACATATCCCCATGTAATTATCTTTAATAACATTCCAAGGGTTCCATGAATTCATATTTTCTTTACTTGAATACATTAGGTTCTTGTGAAGGGGTATGTTTTGAATTAGATTCTTAATAATACATCACATAAAAATTCACTCTTTCTTAGGCTCGTGATCCATTATCAAATTAGTCACATCTTTGTCACTTTATGTATTAATGTTTTATAAAACATATTCACTTTTTTTATTTGAGATCACAATTCTCCAAATATGTTCACCACATTTTTATAACTATGAATTTATATTATTTTTTCTATCCAAGTTTGTGTATGGAATTTATTGAATGACTAGAACCAATTTTTACAAAAAAACCAAATATATGTCATCACCCGAAACTATTTTTTACAAATTATTTGTGAAAAGAATGGTTTGGTAGCTAGCCTTATTTTCTCTATTACCCTTATTGTGATTCTAAATTCAATAAAATGCTATGAAATTTAATATTTTGATGATTTAAAAATGAGTTCCCCTATTTTAATTTTAAATATTTTCCTCAAATTTATAAAAAATAATTTAGTGATGAACCATGAGCTATTACTTTTAATTATAAATTGTCTCACAAAAGTTGATATATAATTTCTCGTGGATATATGTCAAAATTTGATGCACCAAAAAACATTCAATTGAACATACTTTTCCTGCTTTTAATCAAAACATTTAATTTCCTTACATGTTTCACAATTACGAATTCATTCAATTATTCTTATTTGAGATCTATATATTTTTTCTAAACATGTTAAAAATAAATAAAAACAAATTAATGACAAAAAAACTAAAATAAATAAAAAAATTAAAAAATTATAATACTATAGAATTTTTATGTTCCCTACACATTGTTTGTACAATAACATCATTGAATTATCAATGTTTTGTTCATGATTAATATATTATAAAAAAGTATATAATTAAATATTTTTAATTATTGTGATAACCTAGAGGGTTTATTTGTAGAATGGATGGAGGAGTTACATTTCCTCTAGTAGAGGATATTGAGAGTTCTCATTTAATATCATTATAGTTTTCCCATTGAAAGTGATTTTTTTATCCTCCTTAAATTAGTTAAAATTCACCAAAATGTATAAAATTAGGAAATTAAAATTTTAATTCACTTTTATAGGGATGATTAACAAGCACTAATTTCTATAATACTAAATGTCCTACTATAGTAGGTAAACACCATATCATGAACTATTTCATAATGAAAACTATATAAAGCCTCTATTTAAGAGTATATTTTATGTATAATTCTCACATTATAGAATTTTGTTTTCTAAAAATATATATCTTTATTGGATTCTTCATAAATGTTTAATATTATGAAACATTTTTTAGTTTATTCCAAAAATGATTTAATTTTAGGTGAATAGTGAAAATAAAATTTTGGTTAAAAATATGAATATTTTGAAATAATTAAGATAAAAGAAAAAAATAACTCAAAAAATAATTATTTTATAAAATAATTATTTTAGGAATAAAACAATTCATTATTAAATATTTCTTTAAATTTAGAATCTTATTCAAATAAGTTTTATATATAATTAAAATGATACATTAATAAAAATTGGGTTTTGGCTTTTTCTTTGAGTTTATATATCTTCAAAATGAAATTCAGTTTTGTATTATCATTAGAGTCTCAAAAAGATAAATAATTTATTATAAATAAGTATTTTTCATAAAATTCAGAAACCATTAAATTTTTATCTTCTATTTATTTTTAAATGAACAAAATTTATATATCTAAATATTTTTTTCTATGATTATGTATCTCTTTATTAAAATTATATTTTATGTAGATTTTGAAATGTTATTTGACAAAATTATTATTTATTTTTAAATTATATAAATGAAATTAGTTAAATGTTAAATATATCATTTTATGCTTAAAATTGATTACAATGGTTACAAATAAATTAAAATAGAAAAAATAAATTATATTTGACATTAAAATGTTAAAATAAAAAGAAATAAAATTATGAATGTTATATAAAAAGGATTTAATTAGGTGAGTTTTAACCCACACTCATGGTCCTATCATAGTTAGTCTCTTTTTTGGCCATTGACCTTTGTAAATTAATATTATATTAATGAAATTTTTTGGTTTACTCCCAAAACCCCACTTACATTCACTTATAAAATTATATCACCTCCACCACATAATGAATTAGAAATTATATGAATTTTCCCATGATAATATATAAGTATTAATTTCATTGAATTCTATCATCCATTAAAAGTATCTTAGTAACCATTTTAAGAGTAAGTAATTCTTTATCCGAGATACATCCAGGAGAATTCTGGTCACCAACATGGGAATTATATACAATTTAGATTCTCTACTAAATCATAATCATTTAACATTTTTGTAACAACCATAATACGTTAATATTATATTTTTAAATATACTATAATGTTACCATATTAATTGTATTATAATATTATATTTACCCATCCAATCTATTATGAAAAATTAAATTACCATCCATGCATTTGTGTAGACTGTCTCTTCAACGAGCACCAAAACCATCTTTCATCACCACCCATAATTTATGGTTATGAGAATAATTTAATTAGTATATATGATATTAATGATATCACTATGTATATTAAAAGAAAAATTTTATATCTAAGTAATGATATGTTTAAATAAATGAGCATTATTCAATATACTATTTAAAACATGCACATCATGTAGGAAATCATTTATTCAGTTCATGTTATATTTTAATATCAAGTTATTTTCATTATAAAACGATTATAATTATGATATATATCAATAATATAATCTAAATAATATTATTAGGATAATATTATAATTATATTCTAACAAAAACACCTCATAATCATTCCCTAAATTAGAGTATGTTCATGTTTCAGTCTGTTTAGCAACATACTTGATTAATACCATGATTTTATTCAATGAATGACTATGGTGACATAATTAATTATATAATTTAATATAAATTTATAATGTTTTATTTTATAATTTTGAGGTTTTTAATAAATATTTAATTTATCAATTAAATATACACACTACGATAATCAAGAATCTCTAAAACATACTCGTTTCAGTTCATTTTCATGGAAAAAGAAAAAAAACCCTTAAAATCAATTTGAAACAACCTATATAATTATAATTAATATCCAATAATAACTTTAGTTACCAATTAATTATAAAATTTCCACCATAAATGAATAAAAACACAACTATTATGAAACTATTATAAATAATTAAAACAATAAACACCCATTGTGGAAGATAGCGAGAAATAATATAGATAATTACAATTTATAAATAATAGAATTGTAAATTTATATGAGTAATGTTAGGAAATATGTTTCTAATATATATATATTCATGTGATACTATAGTATATACTATTTGCATGCAAGTCAGCACTTGATGTAAGGGTTTTTGTCATAAATTTACACTCCTTGAGAGATATTTATTATTATAAACCATATTTGAATTGTAATGAAATAACCACTTCTGAATTAATATTTTATATCTTGATTAACAAATTATTTATAAAATTTTATTTTTCATTTCAAATCTTATCATTCAATGGGGTTTCATTCAAAAATATTATTTGTTATATAGATTTTCTTCCTCAAATTTTTCTCTTTGAAATATGTTTGGTATTATGCACCATATTTACTTTATATTAAGTTTATATTTCCTATTTTAGATGTTATATAACTAAATAAATATATTTATGTTTTTAATATCAATATTAATCCATATATTTTAATAGGTTTTTATTTAATTTATACGCACTCAACCAGTGAGGGGTTTTAACATAATTTTTTGGGACTCATGTGTTATTCTCCACATATTTCCTTTTGTATGGTGAATAAATTTCAATGCAATACATTTTACCATTTTAATAATTATATATAAAGTATTTAACTGTATATATATCTGTCCATACATCACATTCGTTTGATTAAAGGGTTACCAAAACTGTTCTAAAAAACAATACTTTCAATAGTGGAAATATCATCCTATGTTTTGTAAAAGTAAATACATGTATTGTTTTATTGAATATAAATAAATTTTTATAAACTAGTACGATGAGTTGGATGTGACATAGAAAAACCTAGGGGAAATAAACCTAATAAGGGATATATTAAAATCGATTATATCATTACCTTTATTTTTTTTGAATACTCCAAAGAGTACAAACTTAGATAGAAACACCTATGAGGTATTCAATAAATAAATCAAAATATCATCAGTGAATAATAAAATTTATTTTTCAAACAATTACATCGTCTCATTATAATGAAAACTACTCTACCCAACAACTATCTTGTATGGATAACCTACCAAATTGAACATAACCCATCCACCATATTTCATTCATAACTATACATTATTTTACATTAGAAATTATAATAAAATATATTTTTATTAAAGTATATTCAACTAGACCCCCACATTATTCTATTTAATGTTGAGTTACATTTTTTGAGGTATTTTTCGTTATAAAAATAGCTATGTTTTTTTCCATAAGATTTTCCTTTGACAATTGTATGAAATGTATTGTTAAATATTTTGATGAATGTGTTTGAAATAATAATTTTATGGGTGTAGACTATAATTATATAGAATCTTGTTTCCTAAATAAGTCTAATGACACAAAAAATTATTGGTTTTAGTGTTTACCTCCCAAAATATTAGAATTTTGTCTTAGAATAAGGCCCTAAAAATATGTTCTTGAATTTTGGAATTGTGAATTTCATCTTTCTGAGATCAATGATTATTATTTTCCATATTTTTATTCATTATCATTGATTTATAATTCCTTAATTTTAAGTTGAATATTGATTCATACTATTTTTGGGTTCATGAATTATCACTTAATCAATGTCTATTTTATGATATATTCTATCATTTATTACTCTTTACAGGGCATCTGAGCTTATCCTTATTTTTTTGTTTTCTCATGGAAATATATAAAAGTATGTACAATTTTCAAGGATATGATAAAAGAGAAAATAATTTTTTCAAAATTTCCTCATGTTTTATCTTATATTTTCAAATGTAATGTCTGTATGTATGTTATCTTTTAACATTAATAACTTGCTGGATCCATTGGTAACACTTGTACTCAGTACAAATAATGTAATATAACTACCAAATCAATGATTTGGGAGTTTGTGACATTACAGTTGATGTTAAATGTTTTTCAATAGAATCCAAGAAGACTATATTTATATGATCTTTCTTATATAACATGAAACCTATTAAAAACCATGAATATTTCATTGGAATATTCTAAAAAACATAATAATAATTGTATTTTAAAATTTAATATTTTGAGATAATTATGTGTATAGAGAGATGGGGAATAATAAGATGATTGGGAACAATATCAAAAAATGATAGAAATTTTAGTGATGTCCGTGATGATTAATACAATGAATCTAGAGTTTAGTTTAATAAGATCGTTAATATATTATGGAAGTTAATTGTAGTAATGAAAAATAATATCTTCATTATAGAGTGACTAATATATCAACAATATGGTGTAATGATATCAGACTAATTCAATTGAAAAAAATGTATTTAATTGTACTACTAATCTATTTGATGCTGAATATTGAATCGAGACTCCAGAGATTACCTTTTACTCGTTATGATGTCGTGAAAAGGAAACAATCATCACGAGGGTCTGTGATATAATGAAAGAGACATCAACTACAATAAAGTTTTTTGATCCACACCTAGTAGCCCACAATAATGAAATAATTGGGATAATGGATTATCATGAATTTTATATCAATAAGGAATAAATCCTATGAATAGACGATGTACATGTGATAATACTGTAATTGATGTTTTACTATAATAATTATTTTCTCATCCATAAGAGGATGATGTCGAGTTCCCCATAAAATCTATTCCAAATCCAGGGGATATATTTAAAACTACCTAAATATAAAAACCAGTCGAGTTAGTGGTATTAAAGGAATTTATTTTAAAATAATTTGATAAAATATTTATATGCCTCTATGTTTCACCATTGGGATCTATTTTTTAATCATGAATATGAATGGATCTATGAGATTATTCATTGAATATTGGGAGATTCATTCCATTATAATGATGACTAATTATCCTTTTATTTGAATTGATGACTTATTTTATCATCATTAGGTAGAACAAAAATTTTGAATGGTAAATCCTTACAATGATTATCATCAGATAATGGTGAAGAGTGATGATATAGAAAAAATTACTTTTCAAGCATGGTATGGACATTTCAAATTTATGGTAATGCTATTTAAATTAACTAATTAAGTATCTATTTTTATGGTTTTATGAATATATGATTAAGAGATTATATTTGTATATTTATAGGGGAATTAATTGTTGATATCATGATATACTTTATGATCTTCTAAGAGAATAACTCACTTCAAAAATTAATATATAGACTGATAAAATAAATATACATGAAATATAATAAGTTAATTATTTTCATAAATTAATTTATTTTGGTGCCTATATTTTTTACATGAATTAAATAGATCTTGATCCATAAAATAAAAAGGAAGTTAATGAATGTCCCAAAATAATGAACATAAATGTCATCCAGTTTTCATAGGTTTATCATGTTACCATCAATAGTGTTTTCAAGATTTCATGATGTTGGACAATTCTTTAATAATTTTAACAATTAATTGTTTTTAATTTAAATGGCCATGTAAGTTTATGGAATGATTTTACGATATGAATTGTTAACTTATTAATGTACTTGTATTAATTTTACTATCATCTTATGACATATTTTAATATATATATATATAGTTATACATTGATGGAAGGACTTTATTATCTCCTTGTGGGGAATGATAGAATATCCCAAAGCATGATATATATAAGCCATTACTCTTGCATTATACAAATGTTGGTTACTTTTTTACATATGCACTATATACTAGTGATCAATTTTGAATGACTGAATACTATTGCAGTTTTTTTATCGTAGATTTGTATATGATTATGATACTAGATTATAAATATTAAATACTATCATAGGAATCATTCATGAAGCAAGGATATCTTTTTAAACATTCTTTTTCATATCATTGTGAACTAAAAAAATGAAGGGCGAGCATACATGCTTGGTATGGGTTATCAAATTTATAATTGAAAATGGGTGAATAAGGAAAAATCTATATGGAAAGTAAATTAACGGAAAATAAATATCATTTAATTGATTTGATATACAAGAATAAGGAAATTTTACGCAGATACAATGATATAATAATTTCATATAACGAACTACAAGAGTTTTAATATTATACATGGACATCACAACTACACAAATAATCACTTGGAAACCATAAACTAATATCATAATGATGAAATACATAATGTAATACATCATAAAATTACCATCATGGCCTCATTCCAAAAAATCATACTTAAATAAGTAAGGCTTTATCCAAATACCCAAAATAGATTTTCCTATGAAATCAATTGACTTGTTGAGGTGTTATAGATAACCCTGATGTCGCATACTAATTTTAATTCCATCATTATAAGACTATTATGAATATTAATCCATGTAAATAATATTATTGGAAACTATTATAACAAATTATAAGTATAAACCCAATCCGTAATCATAATTAACATGACTTCACAATAAAAAACCATCATCATAGGAATATAAAGTAAATAGAGTATCAATATATTTCTAGTCAAAGTTGATCATAAACCATCTGTTGAATTAGTGAAGATAGAAGTATTACAACATATCATATGTGGATCAAAATTAATTTTTTTTACATTTATGAATATAAATACATTAACAATTATTACTAAAAACATTATTGATAATAAATAGTCTTTTCACTTTGAAAATCACATTCAAAATATAATAATTTCTAAATATTAAGTAAAAAATTCGATAATAATATTCATGGAAAATTTTAGAGGATGAATACATGATTTAATCAGTCATTATGGTTGTATATTACATTAATTATATATATATGAAAACAAATATTATATTAATTTTTAAAAAGAAAGAATAAAAAAATCTATCGTTTAGAAAATTACAAGAAGATTTATTTTAAACTAGTTTGTAAATAATAAACAAAATGTAAATATTTATTTATTCAATAATTGAAGAGAAATTAAACTACTCTTACAAAAATTTTCAGAAAATTATTTACATTGAATGTAATAAATCTTGATCGATTAGAATAGATTTTTTGTTTATCAATAAAAGCATGATTTTTTATATTGATAACATTCAAAGGGAAAACAAAAGATGAATGTTGTTAATTTATTGAAATAAATCATGGAGGAAAATATATGTTGGTTTTAGGAAAGAAAGATCAAATATCTTTCCATTTATAGACATAAAAATAATCAATTTCGAATAATAATGATAATTTTTAAAAAATATTATTTCTTTGGAAATTTTTGAATCATACCTCCATAAAATGAATAAAATAAAATAAAGAATTAAATTAAATTAAATGAAAAATATTGATGATATAACATGTTAATGTATTTGTATATACACATCATAAATAAAAATAATTTCATAATATCAAATAAGTATCAATAAATTTTAATCGATGTGAAGAACCCTTACAATTATTATATCATTGAACTAAAATTTAATCAATGAATTGATGATGTATAATAAATGAAAATAATCCAAAAACATTTTTAATACATAATAATTGAATCATATGTAATTTTACACATAATCACGATATGATAGAGTCAATTATGCCTATGTATAACTAAATAAATAGAAATTATGTTAAGAAACTACTTACAACACAGTAACATTTAATTGAAATCGCATTCGATAAAATAATTTTAATATAAAAATTAAATATTATTATTCATGAATTAGTCATGATTTAAAATTTAATACTGGTATCGTATAAACCATATTAAATAAAGATTGTTCAGAATATTAAAAAATTCTTGGGCGAGAAGAAATTGTGTGAAAATCCCTTCATTGAGGTATAACATATCACATATGTTCATTAAATTTTAGATTGATAAAATTATGTTAATTAATTAATTTCATACAAAAACATTTTCAAATTTATTACTCCTTTTATTTCATTTAATTCAAATTTATTTTTAATTACTAAATTAATAAAGATCACTCCAAACGTTTTGATGATATTCGGTTCCTATGTCAAATGGTACATTGGTAGTCTGGATATAGTAAAAGTGTTAATTTTTTAACAATATCTATAATAATAATCTTGAAATAATTATAATATAGATATATAAATTATATACCAACCATAAATTTGGGATAGGAAAAACGACTAGATTACAATCATTTAGATGGTAACTTTTACGTGCACATGAGTAAACTTTTTATTTTCAATGATCATTATGAAAAGAAAGTATGTCTTATTTATCTATCTAGAATTATCATTATACAAAAAACACTATGTTAATTTTTCTAATACATGTATGTCACGACCCGTCCTTGGGGCCCGTGCCGTGACTACCCCAATCCTGCCTTCTATAGGCCAGGGGCTGGCGACTAGCCCCAAAGGCGTAAATCCCGATAACTGGGAAGGGATTTCCTTTATTAAAGTAAAAAAAACACCACAGAGTACAAACGGAAGCAAAACATTAAGTACAAAAGAAAGTGTTGAAAAGTAAATGGGCCAGAATACAAATCCAATTGAAAGTGCAGCTACAACAAAACGAAAGTACAACACAAAAAGGCAAACAGCTGGAAGAATGAAGCATCTCCTGGGTCGTCCTCCTCGGATCCTTCCTGAAGGGTAGGTACATAGAGCCTCATCAATTCTCTCGCCCGTTGACCTCCTCTGTGTGTCGTCTCGCCGTTAAGTCCTCCTCCAGATACTGACTCGTCGTGTAGTCCACCTACGGGTACCGTCCAGTCCTCGAACACTCTGCCTCCGTCAGCACCGTCGTCATCTGCAACCAACACAACGAGGTGCGGGAAAAGCCCGTGCAGGGGTGAGTATAATGATAATCAGTAGGGACCCCGAGACCCTCAAGGTCTCACTAAATCCAACAAGGATAACCACAAAGAAGATCTCAACAGATAACCTCTACTTAGGTATATTCCCATACATAGACCTATGTTATCAAGTAACCCATCTCAATCATGAGGAAACACAATGATTATGAAATAAATGGATAACCACTATGCAGGTGTATGCCCATACATATACCTAAGTTATCAAGTGACCCATCTCAATCAAGAGGTAAACATAAAGGTAATTGACTCAGCTCAAACTAGGATTTTCATTATCGAAACAGTAACTGCTGATGAGCTCCGTCTCTGGACTGTACAGTGGTCCTGTCATGACTCTGAGGTACTGCTCACTAACCTAAGAGTGCTTAGGTACTCCTCATGTCGAGTACCGCGGGTCTGCGGCCTACTACCGGGCGCTCCGTCCACCGTGGGTCTGTCACCAAATACCGGGCGCTCCCCCTAATAGCCTACAAAGGTACTCTGCACGCTCGTCTCTGGGAGGGTCCGCTCCACGAGCTACAAGATGATACTCCAAGTATCTCAAAGTCCCACGAAGATGTATCTCAAGGTCCGCGTCATCACAGGGGTCTCAATGCAACAGATGGCGGATCAATCGGATGCCCGGTCTGTGAGTTATTAGCCTTTTCTTCACAGGGGCCCGGTTGGTTTTGTTAGCGAACCAATCCCAGCCGTATCTCAAATGTACCCCAAACTCTCATAGGATATACTCATAGGGACTGTTTCTCAATGTGATCGTCAACACCGCTGACGGTTCGTCAAACATATGTCCTTTTTGAAAGATATCAGCTTTCCCGATCTAGGGGCCCGGTTGGATTTCAGGTACAATCCAACCTGGCCACTATCCAACATCAACCAAAACTCAGGCGATGTATGCCAGAAGTTCTGTCAAATCTAGAGGAATTCAACGAAACAGACGGAACGTCAATCGGACGCCCGGACTGTGAATTATTGGCTTTTTCGTTCCTATGGCCCGGTTGGTTTTGTGAGAGAACCAACCCGACCGTACTCCGACGGCATCCAAACCTCAAGCGAAGAAAGCCAAAATATCCGTCTCACTTAGAGTAATTTAACAAAGTTGACGGCATGTCATTCGGACGTCCAGAGCTCAAGATATGAGGGTTTCCGCTCCGAGGGCCCGGTTGGTTTCGTGTACGATCCAACACAGCCGAACCACAAGTTCTCTGAAACCTTGAGTGTAATATAAAGAAACGACTGTCTCGATCCAAGGATCGCATTGCTGATGACGGTGCATCGATCTGAGGTCCGTTTCCCAAGATATGGGCGTTTGAACCAACTCAGTACGAAAATATGGGGTCGGGGCCCGGCCCGGCCCGACCCAGTGACCCCCAGGGACGGCCGAACCGGGTCGACCCGGCCCGGGCGACGACCCGACCCAACGACCCGGCCCAGCTTGGAATTCTGTCCCGGCCGGCGGCGCAGCCAGCGCGGCGGCACAACCAGCGCGGCCTTTGCGACACGCATGCCAAGGGAGGGGCGTTGCCCCTCCTTTATGAAAACGGCGGCCCCTTAATTGGGGCCGCTTGAAAACTAGCTGTGGGAATTAATTCCCCCAGCTCCCCCTTGTCCGGCCGGCCCGACCTGGCTGACCGATTTCTGCTCAACGGGACCGGCGATGGCCGGTCCCCTTCCAGCTCTGTCGCTGGCGGCCCGGTACCGGCCGCCTGTCACCCTGCTCCGCCGCGGCCCGGAACAGGCCGCAACCCTTGTCGTCTAGCGAGGTGTGATGGAACCGCGCCCCTCCGTCGTGGCCCCGCTCCGGCCGCGGTGTCTTCAGGATTCTTCGACGCGGCGCGACGGCGTGGCGTCCTTGAACTTCTTTCTACGGCACGACGCGACACCGTCGCGCGTTTCCTTTTGCTCGATTCCGTGTGGTGTGACGACACCACACCTTCCCGAACCAATCCACAATGGAATCAATAATAAAAAAAATTAAGGAGGAGGGTCGGCCGTGTTTGTACGGTCTGACCCCTTTGCGTTATTCGATAACAAGCGGTTAAATCCACGAAGATCAACAAGTTGGTATTCATGATGAAATAAATAAATAAAACCCCTATCTCGGTTCAGGAACAGTGCACGTTAATGAGCCGCGGAAGACAATTGTCACGGAAGTCGGGTGTCATGGAAAACGAACTTCGATTCCGTTTTCGTCAAGGTGCGTTTGAAGAGGAAACGTCGTTGGAAGAAGACGTAGCATTCTTCGGTGGATATGTTCTTCGTTGAAGAATGGTGTTCTTCGTCGGAGGTGTTCTTCATTGAAGAACGTTGTTCTTCACGTTCTTCGTCGAAGAAGAAGGTGTTCTTCCCAAAATCTCTCAATGAAAATACTCTAACAACAAAATAAAATAAGCCTCCCACTTATTTTATTAACCCAACATAGGTTTTTGAATTTCAAGAGTTTTAAAATTCAAAACCCACATTTAACTCACTTAAGTTATAACATAAGATGTTATAAAATTAGTGAGGACATAAGATTGGAATACTTAAATGGGGGGGGGGGTTAGAGGGGTTAGGAAAGTTAGGGGTTGGTCTCGTGTGGGTCCCACACTACTTTATCCTCTCAAGGTTGGTTATCACAAGTGGGTCCCACCCCTAACTTCCTTACATAGGATAAAACTACCAAGTGGGAAAAAAATAAAAATTGATAATTTTTATTTTCAACTACCACAAAAATTAATAACTCCTCTCGTGTAAACGGAACTCCGAAACAGGAGTTCCTAAGCAATTACTGGGGCTGCGGTTCCATCGGTGCCCTCAGAATTCGATTCTGGGCACCGGTTCAAAAGTTAGAAATTCCCACTCGTTCGTTCACTGAACGTACCCGAGCTAAACTTTGGATAGAAATTCCGGGCACACCGGGCCTCGGAATCAGGCGCCGTCAAAAACTGTGTTCTTGTAAAATCCAAAAGAAAACATAGAAATAATTTCCCTTGAATTTTATGGGTCTTTACATTACTCCCACCTCAGGGCTTTACGTCCCCGTAAGGCTTCAACACAAACTAGCGATACAAAAGTGGTACTGAGAACGCATCGGAGCCTCCCGCTCTCATGTGATCACCTGGAGAATCCCGTACTGCCAGATAATGTGCACTCGAGGAATCGATCGTCCTCGTAGGATCCACTTCTATCGATCCTTGATCCCCACTAGAACCTCCATGGAGGTAACCCCATCGCCATTGTCCTGCTCCTCATGGTCGATGATATGCGAATGGTCGAGCACGTATCTCCTCAGTTGAGATCGGTGGAAGTCGCCGGACACCTGGTGCAACTAAGGTGGATGGGTCAAGCGGTAAAACACCTCGCCTACCCAGATGAGGACCTAGAATGGTCCGTTGAACCTTGGAGATAACTTACCTCCCTGGCCACATCTCCGTATACCTCGTCGAGGTGAGACCTATCTAAGGACGTGATCGTCATACTCGAACTCTAGAGGCCTCTAAGTCCTGTCAGCATAAGGCTTCTGTAAGCCCTGTGCTGTCCTCATCCGCTCTTGGATGACCTGGACCTTCTCTAGTCTCACAAGAGCTGCTATGATTTCTTCATTGCTGATAAGAGAAATCTGGTCTCATCTCCTGGATGAACCACATTCATTTCCTAATACAGTCAATCCTGACATGAATGAAACATTCATGCCATGGATGACGTCATAAGGCCTCGACGTAACTACCAAGAGATCCAGCTATCACTCTCACCTCCAAAGGTCATGTCACACTGTCAGCATCAGTGTGAGGTCACTAGGTCTCCTCTAGTATAAATCTCAAAAGTGAGGGTCAAGTCAACCGTCTTAATAGGGACCACTCAGTATCAACCAAACAAAAAGGACAGAAAGAATACTTTACAAAGATAAGTGTCTTTTCATTATTGCAGCTCATAGTACAAAGACACAAAGAAACTATAGAAAAACATCAAACAAACTAGATGAAACAGGATCAATAGCCTCCAGGTCGGAAGCTAGTCCCGCTCCTATCTATCTGCTTTCGGAGATCCATGACCGTAGGCCTCAGCTGCCTGAAGCTAAGCTCTCCCATGTCCTCCTGTCCCCTGCGGTCGGGGTGGGCCTCCTGGTGGTGGGGGTGGCAACACCCTGAAGCATCGTCCACCTCCAGCTTCATGACCAGCTCCTCTTCCATGGTTGCCTGCTCCTTGCAATCTACCCAGATTGAACCATTGCCCTTGGCTGGGAGGTTCTTCATTTAACCGCTGGTCATCTGCATGGCAGGTCGGACAGTCACGTGCCATGTGACCAATCCTGCCGTAGGAGTAACAATGTCCACTCTCGGCACGACTGGATACGAATCCACCCCGGTTCCCCCGCACAACTGAACCTGAATCGTGCAGTCGGTCACCGGTAGTTCTGGTCCTCTTGGACCTCTGTGTCATCTGTCTACTGCAAGCTGCAGAAGACTCTGCCGCAAGCCGGCTAGTGGTGGGTCCTACTGCTGGAGACTGCTCAGCAAGGGAAATCTCCACTAAGAGGGCTATCTCTGACACCCCTTTCTGCGTTGGAATGTTGTGAGAAACAACAGAAGATCTAATCTCTCCCCTGAGCCCCTGCTCGATTGTTTGCGCCCTGAAGAACGGGTCCAGTACCATATCTGTAGAGTAGCGTGAGAGGTCTGTGAACTATGATGAATATTGTGCCACTGTCATGATGCCCTACCACAGCTGAAGTAGCTCCTGAATATGCACTGCTAGAAGGGTGTCTGGTACAAACTCTTCCCAGAACAGGCTCTCGATGTCTGCCCAACGAAGTGTCTCCTCGTCATGCATCTGGAGCATCAGGCTCCACCATCTGCCTGCTGCTTCCTGAAAAATGCTGGAAGCAAGGATCACCATGATGTCTGCCGGCGTCCCCACTAGCCTGAAAACTCTCACCACAGCCTCCAGCCAATCCTCATCTGCCTGCGGGTCCGTCCCTCCCTGGAACCTGGGTGGTCTCTGGCGCTGTAACTCATTAAGTGCACTCAAGCGACGTACACTCTCTGCTGCTGGGGCTGGTGGCATCGGTGGCCCAACGGGTAGTAGTACCGTTGGTGCCTCCGTTGGTGCCTCAACTGGGATAGGGCCCCGTACTGAGGCCTCTTCGCTCGGCAGGTTGTCAGTACGTACCACTCTCGGGGCCCTAGCTGGTCGTCCACGGTGAGGCATCCTGAAAGAAACAACGTGACACAGTCAAAAGATTATACCTGGTGATCTGACCTGGTTTGAGCTTATATTAAAATAAATCTTCTGGAAAACACACATGCAATCAGTGTTTTCGTGCACAGAGTCGGAATTCAGTTGTCAGGGTCCTGGTGTATGGATACATGGGCCGCCCGCACCAACACTGGACTCCCGGAACTGAAGACCACACTCGGTACCCTTAACACTATTGCTTCACAGAATGAAAAAAAAATCAGAGTTATAAGTTCTACGGTAGAACTGACTCCTCTGATACCAATTTGTCACGACCCGTCCTCGGGGCCCGTGTCGTGACTACCCCAAGCCCACCTTCCATAGGCCAGGGGCTGGCGACTAGAACCAAAGGCGTAAATCCTTATAATAGGGAAGGCATTGCCTTTATAAAATTAAACAAAACACCAAAAATTACAAATGGAAGCAAAAAACTAAGTACAACTGAAAGTGATGAAAAGTAAATGGGCCAGAATACAAAGCCAACTGAAAGTGCAGCTACAACTAAACAAAAGTACAATATAAAAAGGCAAACAATTGGAAGAAGAAATCATCTCCTGGGTCGTCCTCCTTGGATACTACCTGAAGGGTAGGTACATATAGCCTCCTCAATGCTCTCACCCATCAACCTCCTCTATGTGTCATCTCGCCGTGAAGTCCTTCTCCAGATACTGACTTGTCGTGTAGTCCACCTCTGGGTGCCGTCCAGTCCTCGAACACTCGGCCTCCGTCAGCACTGCGGTCATCTGAAACCAACACAACGAGGTGTGGGCAAAGCCTGTGCAGGGGTGAGTATAACGATACTCAGTAGGGACCCCGATACCCTCAAGGTCTCACTATATCCAACAAGGATAACCACAAAGAAGATCTTAATAGATAACCTCTACTTAGGTATATTCCCATACATATACCTAAGTTATCAAGTAACCCATATCAATCATGAGGAAACACAAGGATTATGAAATCAACAGATAACCACTACCCAGGTATATTCCCATACATATACCTAAGTTATCATGTGACCCATCTCAATCAAGAGATAAACACAAAAGACATCGACTCAGCTCAAACCAGGATTTTTATTATCGAAACTATAACTGCTAAAGAGCTCCGTCTCTGGAGTGTAAAATGGTCCTATCACGTCTCTGAGGTACTGCTCACTAATATAAGACTGCTGAGGTACTCCTACTGACAAGTACCACAGGTCTGCGGCCTACTACCGGGCGCTCCGTCCGCTGTGGGTCTGTCGCCAAATACCGAGCGCTCCCCCTAATAGCCTATATAGGTACTCCTCCTATCGAGTACGCGGGTCTGCGGCCAACTACCGGGTGATACGTCCACTGTGGGTCTGTTTCCAAATACCGGGTGCTCTGCCCACTGGGCTAGTCGACTCACTCCAAGTCAAGTCGGTCAAGCAGTCGTCACGTTTCAGCCGGCTACATAGTCTCCATACTCCGCACACTCCTCTCTGGGAAGGTCTGCTCCATGCGCTACAAGACGATACTCCGTGTATCTCAAAGTCCTACGAAGATGTATCTCAAGGACCGCCTCGTCATAGGGGTCTCAACGCAACAGACACCGCATCAATCGGATGCCCGGTCTGTGAGTTAATTGCCTTTTCGTTCTAGGGGCCTGGTTGGTTTTGTGAGCAAACCAATCCCGTCTGTATATCAATTGTACCATGAAATCTCATAAGGGTATACTCATAGGGACCGTTTCTCAACATGATCATCAACGTCGCTGATGGTTTGTCAAACGGATGTCCTGTCTGAAAGATATCAGTTTTCCCGATCCAGGGGCCCGGTTGGATTTCGGGTACAATCCAACCCGGCCACTATCCAACAGCAACCAAAACTCAGGTGAAGTATGCCAAAAGTTCCTTCAAATCTAGAGGAATTCAACGAAATAGATGGCACGTCAATCGGATGCCCGGTCTGTGAGTTATTGGCTTTTTCGTTCTAAGGGCCCGGTTGGTATCGTGAGCGAACCAACCCGACCGTACTCCAACGACATCCAAACCTCGAGCGGAGTAAGACAAAAGATCCATCTCACATAGTGGAATTCAACAAAGTCAACTGCATGTCATTTGGGCATCCGGAGCTCAAGATATGAGTGTTTCCGCTCTGAGGGCCTGGTTGGTTTCGTGTACGAACCAACCCGGCTGAACCCAAAGTTCTCCAAAACCATGAGTGTAATATACCTAAACAACCGTATCGATCCAAGGATGGTGTTTCCACTGACGGTGCGTCGATCGGAGGTCCATAGCCCATGATATGTGCATTTGAACCAACTAAGTCCGAAAATATGGGGTTTGGGCCCGGCCCGACCCGACGACCCGGCCCTGCACAGATTTCTGGCCCGGCCAGCGGCGCGGCGGCGCGGCCAGTGCAGACTTTGTGCCGCCCATGCCAAGGGAGGGGCGTTTCCCCTCCTTTATGAAAAGGGTGGCCCCTAAATTGGGGCCGCTTGAAAACCAGTCGGGGGAATTAATTCCCCCCGTCTCCCCCTTGTCCGGCCATCCCGACCTGGCCAACCGGTTTCTGCTCAACGAGACCGGAGATGGTCGGTCCCCTTCCAGCTCCGTCGCCGGTGGCCCAGTACCAGCCTCCGGTCACCCTGCTCTGCCGCAGCCTGGAACCGGCCGCATCCCTTGTCGTCTGGCGCGGTGTGACGACACCGCGCCCCTCCGCCGTGGCCCCGCTCCGTTCGCGGCGTCTTCGGTTTTCTTCGACGCGGCGCGACATTGTCGCATCCTTGAACTACTTTCTACGGCGCGGCGCGACTGCGCCGCACATTTCCTTTCGCTCGATTCTGTGTGGTGCGACGACACCACACCTTCCCGAACCAATCCACAAAGGAATCAATCATAAAAAAAAGTTAGGAGGAGGGTCGACCGTGTTTGTGTGGTACGACCCCCTCGCGTTATTTGATAACAAGCGGTTAAATCCACGAATATAAAAAAGTTGGTATTCATGAACAAATAAATAAATAAAACCCCTACCTTGGTTCAGGAACGGTGCACGTTAACAAGCCGCGGAAGACAAGTGTCGCGGAAGTCAGGCGTCGTGGAAAACGAACGTCTATTCCGTTGTTGTCGAGGTGCGTTCGAAGAGGAAACGTCGTTGGAAGAAGATGTCACGTTCTTTGGTGGAGATGTTCTTCGTTGAAGAACGGTGTTCTTCGTCGGAGGTGTTCTTCGTTGAAGAACGGTGTTCTTCAAGTTCTTCGTCGAAGAAGAAAGTTTTCTTCCCAAAATCTCTCAATGACAATACTCTAACAACAAAATAAAATAATCCTCCCACTTATTTCATTAACCCAACATAGGTTTTTGAATTTCAAGAGTTTGAAAATTCAAAACCAACATTTAACTCACATAAGTTATAACATAAGATGTTATAAAATTAATGAGGACATAAGTTAGAAAAACATAAATGGGGGGGTTTAGAGGGGATAGAAATGTGAGGGGTTGGGCTCGTGTGGGTATCACCCTATTTTATCCTCTCAAGGTTGGTTATCACAAGTGGGTCCCACCCCCCAATATCCTTACTTACGATAAAACTACCATGTTGGAAAAAAAATTGTTAATTATTATTTTCAACCACAACAAAAATTAATAACTCCCATCGTGTAAACGCAACTCCGAAACAGGAGTTCCTAAGCAATTACCTATGATGCAGTTCCATCGGTACCCTCAGCTTTCAATTCCGGGCACCGGTTAAAAAGTTTTAAATTCCCACTCGTTCGTTCACTAAACGTACCCGAGCTAAACTTCGGATAGAAATTCCGGGCACACCGGGCCTCGGAATAAGGCACCGTCAAAAACTGCGTTTTTCTAAAATTACAAAGAAAATTTAGAAAAAATTTCCCTTGAATTTTATGGGTCTTGATATCATATATATATAATCCAAGTGATTAAGTGATAAAAATGAATCAAATAACTACGCGGATGTGGTAGTTCACATATACCACAAATGAATTTATCATTTTTCAAAGGATTTTTGGGTATAGAAGTAAATGATATATTATATTTTAATAATTATAAATATGTAATTAATATAATAAATAAATATTAAAATAATTCTTAACACTAGTTGCGATATTTAGTGATATAAAATTAAAAAAAATTAGTTTTTGAGGCGGTACTCCATAGTACAAACAAACGATAATTTTGCTTCCCATTTGATAGAAGGTGATATGGATATTGGGTTTTCCATAAACATAAAAATATATCAATATAAGTAATATACTGGTGTTATTATTTGAACTTTTTTGAAGAATATTTCTAGGAGGGATAATAATATATATATATAAACCATTCAGTTAAAATCTATACATCTTTGTCTAACAACTATTATTCTGTTCACAATAATCCCTTTAATGTTGATATAATTCAAAAATTAAGCCTGAAATAATTTGTAAAGATATATTAGTAACATATTTATGATGATAATATCCACTAAAAATTATCTTTATGTGTGATAACAAGAGTATAGGGTGTTCCCTTTAATAAGGTAGGTAACTAAATTCAGTGAAATTTGTTAATGTTATAAATTAATAATAATTATTTTTCATTTTCAAATAGATCAAATTTGAACAAATTAAATATTAGTATCAATATGGACCTAAATATTTTGATATAAAAAAAATTGAATGTTTTTGTTTATTTATTTATGATAATATTTTTTTAACCCTCCATTAGCATTTTTGAAAATTACCATGATAATGGAGTTTTTTCTTCATTAGTGGTACGGATAGATTAAATAAAAAGAAAATTGTACCCAAAATGGAAATAGTTTATATTTTCACACTTATCAAAATCAATTGTTCCATGATATTATTTTTATGAATTATAAATCATATAAAAAAATATATTTTATTATAAAATAAAATTAATTTATTTTTTGACACTAATCATTTAATTTTACATTAAATACATCAATACAAAATGTAATTCAAATATAATTAATTATAAAATTAATGGTTTGTAATATTTACCTAAAAATAACTCTAAATATAATAATTCATTGAAATTATATTAATTTTTATATTTTTATAATCGTTTATGCTATCTCATTAATAATTGAATAAATACTATGATATCATTGTGTATGAATTTATGTTAATTATATCATCACAAAATATAAAAAATTTATTTCTATAATAAAAAAATTAATTAATATATAAAATAAATATTTAAAATTTAACATATCTTCTATTAATAGTAATTTAAAAAATAGATTTATTAATGTCAAAAGATGGAAATTTTAGAATTTTTGTAACATTAAATAATATAAATTTCATTATAATGATAAAATATTACAAAAATTTCATATATAGAAATTCTTTACGGCTCTTTTCTAATTTTTTCAATAAAATACAATTACATCAACTATTAGTGGAATATTTTAGTCCTTACAATATTATATATAACATTAATTATCAAATTACCCTTTCAATGGGGAAAATAAATCACAGTGGTTACTATTCAAGATGAACAAAAAACAAAAGGGACTTATTTACCAAATCCAGAACTTTAAATTCCAAATATAGTCGAAATATTTTAGGATTAATTTTAAATAAGAATAAAAAATCTATTTTTCTTTTAAAACACAAAATGTAATGAAAACATTTTTTATGAAAAATAACTCTCTATGTATGATTTTTTTATACCAAATTCAGGTGTATAATTTATTTGTAATGGAAGAATAGGATTATAAATAATATCAATGAAAAATAATCCATGAAAAATAATTTTTAAAAATTAACATTTTAAATTCTTGGGAAAAAAATAAAAGTTGGAATATAATTTGTATTATTCAATATTAATTGAAAAATTAATATATTCAGAAAAACCCCAATACTTCGCCATAGGTTAATCTGGATATGGTGATTAAGAAATTTAAATTATTTTTTATTAATACAATTTCTAAATGTTTTTGAGCCAAAATATTACTTTATAATCATTCTATATAATTTTTTGGAAAATAAAATCACATTCTTAGAAATGATGTTTGACTATAATTATATTTTCCCACATTTATAGAATTTTTCAGTCAAAAAATATAAAGCTAACATATGTAGAAATAGTCTTTTGAAAAGGAATATAATATTTTCATACAAGTCTGATATATCTCACTAATAGTAGTCTGGTACATCAGATTAACCTATCATCAACCCTTCATAATTACAACATTTAATCTATCGGTATAACTAAATGTAGACTATCAATGTGATAAAAATTAGGTTATTAGACTAAAATGTCTTAATACATTGAAATATTAATTTTTATAATCAGTGTAAAAATATTTCATCTTGTTGGAATACATTTTTCATCATTGTAATTGTGCTAAATAAACTATATTTGATGAAGATGTATATACTGATCGGACATTTGAAGATCATTTAAGGTCATTACAACCAACTCAAAGGTTCATAGTAAATTTGACCATAACAGATTTTACTGTTACAAATGGTTCATTTATGGATTTGGGAGACAATTCTTTTAAAAAAACAAACAATTTGCTGACTTAAATTCTATAACCTCTCATTACATCTTTCTTTGTAATTATTTGTAGTGTTTTTCTATTTTAAGGAATTTAGGTAGGGATTGTATGATCCATAGAAAATATTTTTCTATTATATATTATTTATAATCCAGGTTAAAATCATGTGATTGTGGGGATGGAAATCAACTTTGATTTGATCAAGTTGATCGTTAGCTTCTATGAATAATTTGAAAGACGCGAATCTGATCTTAGTATACAATGGATTTCTTATAATGACAATAGACATGATAGTTTGGTTTAAGCAATATATCCCTTATTTCAAGTTTATCTAATTCCATGGCATTGATGTTTATATATTTATTCATTATTTTATGAATTTTCTATTAGTAATTGTATTGAACTTTGTAAATTTATATTTTCCACTATACAATTTCTTAAGAATGTTTATTTGAGTAAAATTTTCATTACTCTAAAATACCATGATTACACTGACTCCAATACATGTTTACAAGATCATATAATATATACTCATTATAATAAAATATATTAAATTAGTTTGGGTTTTAATTATATCAATGTCTATAAACTACAATTAACCACCCCTCTGGTATACATTATACCTCTAATGATTAAATAATTTGTATTAGAGTAGGATATTCTATTTTATTTTTTGTTGTTAATTTTTTATCTAATGAATGTTTATTATGTTTTTTATAGACTATTGTTACACATACATGGAAATTGAAAATAGATATGTTTTTCTTATAATATAATAGGTTTAAAAATTGGTACTCTCTAAATTCATAATCATAATGGACCACCTATATTTGATGGTGATGATTATGAGTACTATAGAGTCATAATGATTTAGTTTTGTTATAAATTCTGGTGTTGTTATTTTTTATATTTACAGTTAAGTAATAGAATCCTGAGTAGTGTGTTTCAACATTTTAAAATCAAGATAATATAGAATATCATATGATTTATCATGTTAGAAATATGATATTATGTTTTATGATGATATAAATATATAGATAGATTTCATATTATTAATATATGAAATGTACATGGAATAAATTTTAGGTAATAAAACGCCCTAAGATCACTCTTTTGGACACAATGCTTAAAAATTCTGTGTAATTTTTTATAAAAGAAACAGAATAATTACACAACACATCAAACAAAAAATGAGATTTTATCGGTCTAGGTTCTGGAGGATTATAAAACACCATACATTTATCAGAGTTGAAACAATAATGAAACCAAAATCAACTACACATCTGTGTGCCCTAACTCTGAAAGAGACGACATCTATAATTAAACATCTATGATACTCGTGAAAAATCATTTTAAAATGAAGGGTGAAAATTCAATATACTAGTTTGAAGTTTTAAGATCATGGAAATAATTTTTACTGAAAATTCATTTGAAAATATCCTTTGGGAAATGGTTTTTAATTTTTTTTATAATATCATAAAAATACATTTATATCTAATATAATCGTTGAAATTATTCAAATATTGAAAATACTTCAATTATTTTTGGAATACTTATGCTAATTGTTTTTTTAAAAAGTGTAATGATGCCTCTAAAACAATATACAAGATTTTGAAAACAAAACACTGAAAACAGATATATCATTATAAGATATCCTATGCCATCCCATTTGAGGGATGGGTTAATTCCCCAATTCCATTTAAGATTTACAATTGTCAACTATTGTTTTTTATAAAATATTTCAATCTACCATTTATATATATACATAAATTTCCATGGTTGTTCTACAATAAAAACACAATAACATTTTTATTACATATATATACATATACACACAAATATATATATATATATATATATATATATTCTCATTTATAGATTTCAAAAATTCAAAATAATAAATACTCTCATCGACACACCATTGCCTGATTCAAACAGTTTCCATCAACATTATCCATTAACAATAATGCAAAGACAATTTATTCCTAATACATGAATTTATTAAGGAAAACCATTGTTTCATGCATGATTTGTAACATGTTAGAAGTAATAGTCATATCATATAATTACATTGACTTTCATGAGTGTATAAATAAATTACACACACACAATGTGATGTATTTAGTCCCAAAGCTAACTATTCTTGTAAGAATCTTACACAATAAATTTTATATATCAAAAAGATACAATATGATTTAGACCATATCTAATATACTTAAATAAAAATTATATTTAATCCCAATATAATATAAATACATAAAATAATAGTATAATATACATATATCAACATGTATTTGTTATTATTATAAAATAGTATAAGAATTTTCATAATGAATAAATAATCACATACAATAACATAATCTCAAATAATTAATTAATTGAAAAGCATTACTTTCATCTGAAGGAGATATAATTTATAGAACATGTATTCATGAATATAAACACCAAAATAATTTCACATTCCAATGATAAATCAAAATATGCACTCAAATCAAAATGAAATATAATTTACAAAATTTTCGTATAAATATTCATATAACTAAAATAATGACATTAAAATAAATAAATTAAAATATATCAAAAAAAATTATTGAAAATAATTTCAAAATTTATTAAATAATCCTAAATAAATAATACATTTTAATTAATCTCTTACATTCTAAATATTGAAAAAAATAAATATTTATATATATATATTTTTCTAAAGAACTGATAATATTCATAACAATTTTAAACCCTTAGCATTAGAGGAAAGAAATTATAAAAAATAAAACATTATTTATACAAAAAAATCCACACAATTATAATTTGAATAAGTTAAATGTTTGAAATAAATTCAATCTATCTATTATGGAAATATGATTTTGATGTAATAAAAATTTATCTGATAAATATTTATCTCTTACATGTTTTTTCAGAGTCTTCCTATTCTTTGGTATACTCTTTTGAATCTAATTTCTCAGTCTCCTATAATGTATTTTCAGTTAAAAAAATGTTTCGGAAAATAAAGGAAAAAATGGATCAGACCACTCCTCTAAAAAATCTGTTCTAAACACTCACTTACCATGAAACCCAAAATAATGGACACATGCTAATTTATATATTAGTAATCATACATAAAATTTAATTCAAATCATCTTGAAATTAAATGAAAATTTCAAGGATCAAATAAAAAATTGTATTCATTTCATATAGGTAAGTTTAATAAATTGTATTTGTTGTTTTCCTCAAACTGATATTTTTCACAACATAGAAAAATGATTTGAAAATGACTTATAACAAAATTGAACATATCGTAATTAAACTAATTGAATCTATATTGTTTTAATCATTAATGTTTGATGAAAAATATAAAACAAAGAAGAATGATTCTATAAATTTGGAAATAATGACAAATAATTGTTAATGTTGGGATAATATTCACAATAAATCTTGATTTATTTCTTGAAAATAGATACAAGAGCATTAAAATTAGTACTAAAGGTTTGTATGAAATTCAATGTATCGATTAGAAGGGCTTAAAAGATGACAAAATCCAAGTAGAAAAATAATGAAATGAAAAAACAAGGTATTTATATATCAGATTCAATCAATGAGATAATATATTTGTGATGATTCTTCTATCATGAACTAATTAAATACTATATACTTGAAAAACCATACAACACAAGGTAAATCATTTAATATTGATTCCAAAATTCGATTGGAACTACACACAACTTATTGTCTCGAATCAAACATCGTAGATGGATCGATATTCATCCTTACCATCACACAAAACCATCAAATTAAACATAGATCTTCTCCTAGACTTCCACCAGTTCTTAAACTACTCATCGTCACACTTGGCATTGATAACACATTCATTCATGCATCTATGAATGAACTAGCCTCTATCATGCTTGGCTTTGTCCGATTCAACACCGATGGTTGACTCCTGAAGATGAAACACGCTCAACCTCCTCAACTCCTGGTCCAGCTCTCCTTCTCGACTCATGACCTATTCTCAAATCCATGGAATCGAGGAAGACTCAATTCTCAGCAAAACTCATTTTCTAAAACCATAATAACTCGATTCTTTCATTTTTTTGTAAATTTTTTATTCATTTTATTATTGTTGTTATATTATTATATATATAATCTATTTTATTTTCAAATTAATACATATATATATATATATATTAATAATAAAATTTTTAAGTTAAAATAATATTAAAAATAATAACAATACATTTTCTTAATATTTAATTTTAATTTTTTATAATTTTTATATTATATTCTGTTAGTCTGAAATAATTAATTTTATATTTCTTTATTTTTATATTTTTTGTAAAAACAATTTTTATAATTCATAACATTATAATTTATAATAGTTTTATTAATATAACATTGCTAATATCACCCTTAATTATTATAACTATTGCCATTTTTTAATATTCCTATTTGTTAAAAAATCAAAATTTTAATTATTTTTATATTTGTATATTTAATGTATGAGATTATTAACATATAAAAAATAAAAATTTATTTCATGAAATGTAACGTAATATTTTATGTTTTTAATCAAAACATATTTCTAATAGAAGAAAAATTTATAATTATTTTTGGTAAATATTTTCTTAAATATTTTAAATTAATAAAAAGTTATTAAATAAATAATTAATTACTATTAGAAATATCTTTTGTTATTATATTCTAACCCCCTTAAATGAATTGTTCCCTCACAAGTATTTTTTTGTTAAAAAATAATTCTAAGTTTATATCTTGAGAATTGAGAAAAACACTATGAATTCTAGATGTCTAAATTATACCCCTTATAAAACCACATATAATATCCAAAATTTTGTAGACCGTTACTCAAAAATGAATTATAATTCCACATGTCCACTCTTCCAGACTCAATTCTTAAAAATGAAGTGTAATTGTTTTAATAAAATAACCATAATAATTACACAACAATTTAAACAAATGAGTACCTTTTATCAGTATAGTTTCTAGAGGATTTGACAACACCTTACATATATCAGAGTCAAAACAATATTAAAACAACTTTTTACTATGCTTCCATGTGGGATAACTCCAAAAGTGATGAAATATGTAATTAAAAATCTATGATACCTTCAAAAATTTAATTTAAAATGAAGGTTGAGCATTCAGTTTCCCAGTAAGAGGTTTTCATACCATTGAAAAACGTTTCACTAAAACATTATTTGAAAATATCCTCTGGTAAATGGTTTTGCAATTATTCATATAATATCATCAAAATTATTTTCAAATAATATAATCATTGAAATTATTCACATATAAAAAATAATTAAATGATTTGATAATAAATACACTCAAAAAATTTCTTAAAATATTCAAGTGTTGTCACTAAAACAATATGAATGATTTTGAAAACAAATCACTGAAACAATTCGATGGGAACTTCGTGCAACTCATTAGAAACAAATTGAACATAGGGAATAGCTCAATTTTCATTCTTAACGTCTCTCAAAACATTCAACTTCAACATTGATATTCTCTCAGACATCCACCAGTTGTCGAAACTATTCACTGTCACACTCTACCTCGATAACTCATTTGACCATGCATTCAAAAATGAAGCAGCCATGATTTTGCTTGATTTGGTCTTATTCACCACCGGTGGTTGACTCCCAAAGACGATACATGCTCTAACTCCATGGCTCCTAGTCCATCTCCCCTTCCTGACTCACGACCTATGATTGAATCCATGGAATCTAGGAGACTCGATTGCCATCAGAACTCACGAACTAAAACCATAAAATCCAAATTCGTTCGATTTTTTTAAATTTTTTCCATTTTATTCTTAATGTATTATCATTATATATAAAATCTATTTTATTTTCAAAATAATAAATATATATATTAATAAAAATAAATTTTATATATTAAAATAATAAAAATAAAAATAATACATTTTCTTAGTAAATAAATTGTAATTATTTTAATTTTCATGTTATATTTTTTCAGTATGAATTCATTATTTATTTATATAATAAATATTTTTATTTTTATTTTAAAAATAATCATTATAATTCATAACATTATAATTTATAATAGTTTTTTTAATATATCATTACTAATATCACCATTACTAATTTTGAATAATTTCATTTCTTTGAATATCCAATTTTTGTTTAAAAATAACAATTTCAATTATTTTTATATTTATACCTTTAATGTAGTAGTTTATTAAGATATAAAGAATATATTTTGTAAAATGTAATGTGGTATTTTATGTATTGAATCAAAACATATTTTTATTAGAACCAAAATTTATAATGTTATTTGTTAAATGTTTTCTTTACAAGTTTTAATTTAAAAACATATTATTAAATAAATACTTAATTACTATTTATAAAGTGTTGGGGTGGTATAGATAACATATTTTGGAACATCCAAAGGTAATGAGACTATATGGAAATGATTAGTGATGACTATCGAAAAATTGATTTCATTTATGGGGAAACATTTTCAATGACTCTTAAGAGAATCATGACTATTGTCTATAATATACAATCTCGTGGATAGAAAGATCTTATTAATAAGATATTAGTAGAAAATATTATAGAAACCATTCATACATAATGGGAGCCTAGAAGATATAATTTATATTATACATGAATAATTACACATATAGATATGGATGATTAAATTTCTACCCATATGTAGTATATGATATAATTGAATATGGTGATGAAAAAATTTAAGACAATAATGGGGTTCTTTTTTTCTAAATATATTAATGTTGAAAAAAAAGTTTATTTATTTGTGAATGTTTTGATGTCATAAAAGAATAATAAATTTATAGTGACTCAGACAGTAGTTTCACAGAATAGTCTAGAAATAAATTAGCTAATTTTACGAAGGGGTGAATAAGATAGTTGGTAAAAGGATATTCAATATAGATATAAAAATAATCACAATTATATAAGTAATAAAAAGAACTCCTCACATGTTATTGTTTATGAATGTAAGAATGATATACATATAATACTGAATATTCCAAGGCATATAATAAATGAAAATAAAAATAAGAAATATTATATAAATTCCAAAATGTACTATCAGAACAGCAATAATAAAATTCTAAATTCTAGAGGTAGTTGGGGTGATACTAGTTGATATAATTTTTCAAAAAGTTTAAATTATACTGGAAGTGATGATAAAAAATAATATCAAATTATATAGTTAGATTCTATTGATAAATAACTACTTTATGGTTATGGTAATTACTGATTCTTAAAAACCACAAATTTAAGTAAAACTATCCTCTTAGTGATAATGATATTAGATCTATATCTTCTGATGAATAATTATCTTTATCAAAATAGAACAATATATTACCATGTTTCGAATAGGTGTTAACATTTTCAAAATTACATGAATATATGAACTAAAAAATAACATTAAAACATGATACTCGTCACGGAAATGTTGTTAAAGAATACTCAAGAAAATATAATATCAATAATAAGATATATGATCTTTTAAATGAATTGAAAAAACAAATTTTGAAAAATTTAGTATTTCAAAATGTTTAGAGATGACCAATATCAAAATATATAGTTTATCATATGATTTTTAAAAAATTAATTTAAATAAAACATCCACTAATGATAAGAATTTTGTTGTAAAAAAATAATGAACATATTAAAAGATATTTTTTTTCAAGGTTGTCCATTGGTAATGGAAAATTTGATTAAATTTATATATAAATTAGTCCTCCTCATGATGTATCCATAATGGGTTATTCATATAAAAAACTATTTTTCCTAAATAAAAAATTTATTGCAAAATGTGATTTATTTTACATGAATTGTCAATGTAATGGTCACCTGAAAAATAATTTTTTTAAAAAATGATAGTTCTTAGGTTTTCGGAGATCATATGACTCATACAAATATCATTTTCTCAACATTAAACAAGGTGAATACTGTTGATTCAAAATTTTTCACGTTCTAATAATATTGGACCCAAGTATGTGTGGGTTAGGAATATTAAATATTTTTGTTTTACAAAGTATATTAAATGTTTCAATACTAAGATATGGCCATGGATAGTTTTTGTTCTTAAAATATGTTAGGAAAAAACGATTTCATTATTAATATTATAAAAATTAATGGCAGAAAAGTTTCCTTCATTTTAAATTCTCCAGGGGGAATTAATAGAATAAGTAATATTGTTCTTATTGAAAAATCCATAAATTCATACTAATTATTTTTTTAGTAAAAAAATACATTTTTATTAGTATAATATAATTACTTGATAAGGGATATATTTTGAAATTTAGTAATGAATAATTTTCTATTCATTGTTCTAACGTTGTATTTTTTAAATTATTCCAATCGCCATGAGAAGATTAATAAATATAACATAATAGAATATAGGGTCAAAATATACATTTACTTATTGAATTGGAAGACTAATAATGATTATGGAATAGATTATTTTGAAATTGTAATGTCATAAAAATATATAAATGATATAATAAAATATTTCTTAAAAATCTGTGGGAAACAATGGAAGATACTTCAAAATGTTGTCATACATTTCTATTTTGAAAGAAAAATATGTCATGTTTTTAATTAATTTGTGAACTATGAATTTTTTATTCATTACAGTTCATGACCATTGACATATATAGTCCCCCATACAATTGAATTATTGGTGGAAAATACACTGTATTCATTTTATTCGATGATTAAACTAGATATACATTGGTCTATTTTATAGAGAATATGTCTAATGTATTGTTTTATTTTAAAACATTTTTATCTTGAGTTAAAAATTGTAAAACATTATCAATGATAACTAATCATTTATATCATGGGGAAAAATTATTATATTCTTATATAGAAAATTTTTGTAGAAAAATTCGTTAATAGAAATCATTTAATCACATATAACTCAATAATATATTGCTACTGTCAAAAGAAGAAAAATAAATCTTTTAGAGATTCCAATAATATTTCTATTTGAATACTCAATTGCTAAAAATTTTAGGGTTGAAGTAATTAGTATACGTTTTTTTACTCTAAATTGAGTTTTAATAATACCTTTTATAAGGAAAATTCCATTTGAGTTATATAAAATAAGAAACCCAAAGTTTTTTACATCATGTTTTTTATGCATTGTATTCATTCTAAATAATAATGACAATTATTATAATTTTCTCCTAAATTAAAGGATGAATAATTTTAAGTTATTCTATGACTATAATGTAATATTAAGTCTCTAATAAAAACATATGTACTATTGACGAAACTGAATGGGTGATTTTTTTTAATCTGATATTCGGTTTTTAGAAAACCTCATTCTACATCTTCAGATGAGATTTAAAAAACCTATTTTAAATTGTAGTTGGAATGTTTTTCTAATCAGATAATATCTAAAGTGTGTTTTTTAATTTTATACCACATTAATAATTTAAATATGATATTAAAGATAATATTTTGGAAAATAAAAGAAATATGTTATTTCATAGGAATAATTCTTTTGCTAATATTGTTGATGATGTCAATTAACATGTTAGATCTATAAGTTCCATAAGAAATTAAATTTAACATTGTGAATTTTCATCAATATTAAAACCTAAAACATATGATGATTCTTTATTTGATGAATATTATATAAAATATAAGAAATATTAAATAAAAAATTTGAAAGGAATCATGTTTGAAATTTGGTTAAATGAACAAATGATAATTCGATAATTTGAGTAATATAGGTTTTTTGGAATAAGTGTAATTAAAATTTAATTATAGTAAGGAATAAATATAGATTTTGATGCTAAATGATATAATCAATGAGAGGGAATTGATTATGAAGAAACTTATAGAATAATATATTGACATGAATATATTTTTATTCTTCTATCATATGAAGATTTAATTAATTTTATTCTACTTCAAATTCATGTAATATGTGAATTTATTAAGAGACATTTACATGAAGGTGTTTATATAGAAAAAAACATGAATTTTGAAAACCTAAAACATCCAAATAAGTATTTTAAATCAAACTAAGTAATTGTGTGGATTTAAACATGCCCCTAAATGCTAGTGTAATAGGTCACCTAGATTTTTTTCTTATAAAACAACATTGTCTTGGGGGTTGATAATCAAAACAAATATTAAAATATGTTTATAAAAATACATCATTGTCAAAAAAATTGTATATGACATCATATTTAGTTCAACTAAAAAATCATCACATATTTTTTTTGTTCATATCAATCTTGAGTTTGAAAGGATCATGATAGCAGAATGTAGTTTTTTCTAGGAGTTCAAATATCTAAAAAAGAAAAAAGATATTTTTTGTATCCATATAAGTATAAAAAATTTATTCTTAAAAAATTATTCAATGACAAAACTAAATGTTTTAATACTCCCATAAAAACCTAAAATAAATTAGATATTGATGAATCTATGAAATTAGTTGATCCAAATATCCTTAGTGGATTGATTTGAATTATACTACACATAACTACTGGTTATATAGATTTAAAATATCCTTATTTTATTGTGAAAGATTCATGAAAATCCATAAATAATTTTTATTTATAATATAGAAAATTATAATTTTTATTTTATGGTAACTATGGATTTATGTTTATTTATATATTTTATAAATTATTTTCAATTAATTTTTTTTAAAAATACTAACATTTTTTGTTGAAAAATGAATAGAAAAAGAAATTTTTAACTCTAAATTTATTAGTAGAAGTCATAGTTTCTTTGTCTTATAATAAAAAAAACTTATAATTGCTTTCTAGTAATGAAGTTGAATATTTAGCATCTAGATATTAGTGTGCTGATGTGTTGTGGATGCAAAATACACTCACTGAATTTGGATGGAATATTAGAAAACAAAAATATTGTATTATTACATTGGCCTAGTTTCATTAAATGAAAACACATCACAACAATAAATAGACAAACACATAAATATAAGACACCATTTATATCAAAATCACACACAAAAATAAGATAACATATTATTATTCATCGGAACAAAAGTACAATTTAATAATTTTTTCACTAGATCAATTTGTTCTAATAGAATAGAATATATTGAATAGAAGATTGGAATGGTCAATATCAAGTGATCATTCAAATATAATTTATTTATACCAATATACATTCATTAAAAAAATATTTTGAAAATGGGTATTAAATATGGTATGGTTTTATAATACTTGTATTGTTTAAAATTTTATTATTATTTTAACACAATTTTGGTTATCTAAAAAAATATTTTTAAAAAAGAATTAAATTTACGTAAAATATATATTTTAGATTTTTAGTTTTCTAAAAAATTATTTTTCTATATTTCCTATGATTCAATATAATTTTATCTACTTTGATTTTAGAAGTACGAAAAATTTTCCTAAAAACAAGTTGAACATATTACTAGAATGAATTCCTATAAGAACGTTAAATTTTTTTCCTAAAATGATTGTAATAATATTAACTTTTAACCATCTATAGATACATTTTTCCTATTTTTTTAAATTAATTTTAAATTTAATAAATAACAAAATATTATGTTTTTTATTATCTAGATAATAGTTTTGTCTTATACAATTTTGTTTTATAAACTATTATTGTTTAAAAAAATTATTTTAAATATTCTTTATAAAATTCTATATCATTCTATCATGTAATGGAATTAAATATTATCTATCTTATATAATTAATTTTAATAGTTAACCATATCTGATAAATATATTAGTGGGTCACCACATCGCACAACGATTTCTAAAAGGTATGAGGACTCTAAACATAAAAAATCATATATAATCCAATTCATTTCCACTCATGCAATATGATTCCCTGAAATATATTTATATTTTTTTTAGTTAGTTAATATTCTAAGATGTCAAATCAAATAGATAGGGAAAAATATAAAAAATTTAATTTGTGAATGATTTATAAGAAATGAAATTAATCAAATGACTCCTTTTAGAAATAGATTATATGGTTTTAGGGCTGGGAAAAGGCATGTGATTAAAAATAAAATACTGATATTCGTTATTAAACTCATTAAATGAATTTTATTCATTCATTGAGTTTAGTGTGGAAGAAAGTCTAGAATTCATATCTTTTAATTTGTTTTATGGATGTAATTAAATAGACATCTAACTCTTTTTGGACCTTATTGTAGTATATTTTTTGGAATAATCATATTTAATAAGTTGTATGCTATAAGCGTTGTTAACAAATTTTAAAAATTCCTCGAAGAAAATTCGTTGTTTTATTCAGTTGATAATTTCAAATTGTTTACCATTTAAGACATGATGATTGATTATTTTTGTTATGTATTCAGGAATAATTAATAATGAATATGGGTGATAGAGATATACTAAAAGTGCTAAACATATTTCTATTTTATTTATCATAAATATTGGAAAGATAAATTTTGTTAAATATGATTTCATGTCATTTGAAGAGACTACGAATTATTAGATAAAGCTGAGGAACTTTCAGTTATAGTACATTATCAACAAGATGTTGAAAAACTTATTAATTATTATGAAGATTAAGAATAAGGTTATGGAAATGGGGGAAATGTTTTTATTAATAGGGGATGGAAAAATATGATTGATTAAATTAGTTTTGTACTAGATTTTAAATTTTTTTTGATGAATAATAAAATGTTGTCTCTAATGCTGAAGTTAAACTGTTGAATAAAAGAGTTAAAGAAAAGATAAAAGATGTCTTCCCAGCCCCAATTCCAATGAATAAACTAAAGGACGTTAAAAATGAATCATTTCATGAATCAATGAACATGAAATAAGAGAACAATCCCAAAGATTATTTGTTTCAACACCATAAAGATAATTCCTTTTCACTTAATGAAAAATAAAATAATATATAAATGAAGATGAAATGAAAATGAAGATGAAGAGTATAATAGATGAGTTAAATATTATTGAATGATTGATGAAGGGAGAATAAAAAGCGCATATAGTTTTCATAGAACTAAATATGAAATTGAAAGACTAGTTTCCAATTATCCTATATTTGTTGATCAACCATACCATCATATATTTTTTATTATATAGTTAATTATAGAACCAAAAGCTATTGAAACATATACATTTATAGTGGGTATTGAAAAAGAAAATGTAAATTCTATAGAAGAAGGATATTTGTTCCTAAAAAAAATTTTAAAGTTAAAATTTGGGTAAAGAATCCTGGAAAATATTACATTAGGGTTAAAGAGATATTATTCTAACAATTATATGAAAAAATGAAAGAACTATTCACAGAAACACGTTCATAATAATAATAATAATAATAATACAAAATTGAAGAAAATAGTTCTAAATAATCATATTATTTTTGTACTCATTCAAAAACATTTGTTAGCTTTCTTGTTTCTAAGAGAAATTATATTGTAAAATAGTTGATTAAAATCAAAAATTGGAATGATGATTAAAAAACACAATGTATGATATAAATATTTATGTATATAAAGTTTCACATATTTTAAACTATTAATAGAACTCAGAAGTAGCTATTTAACATTTAAGGAAACATTCTTTTGATATATCATATGAATCAATAGGCTCGTACTAAACTCAATATGAAAAAGGGATCCCGGTCCACATATATCAATCAATCATTAAATAAGTTACTGTATTCAAATCCTTTGCATCTATTTTTTGGTACTTGATAAAGAAACATCTGGATATTTTATTTTTTAAAAAAAAATTGGATACTTTGAATTAGTGGGACGAAAATTTTGAATAGATTAAAGACGAGTTCAAATCATTCAAAGATGAATCTATGTCTATGGAAATAAGTGTTTTGAAAATTGTTAGTTGTATGAAAGGACATGAAAGATACCTGAAAATTTAGAATAATTAGAAAAAAATGTATAGGAAGACTTGTCTAGACATTGAATTTTATTTTTGTAATGTTATCTACACAAATCATTGATAATTTTAAACATTATGAGTAATTCATATGTGTGAAGATATAAAAAAATTATGTGATTTAGGATTTGAATCAGAGGATCCAAGCACATAAATAAAACATATAAGAGATTAATGATGAGATATTTGAGAACAAGTCTCTTATAGAAGAAGATGGAATATTAAATTAAGAATTTAATGGGATTCAAGTTATTGACAAAAGGATAGAAATGTAAGAGTCAATGTAAACATAACATTATAAGAATACAGAAGTGTTATAGAGGAAGAACATAATTGGGAAGAAACTATACAATAATGATTAATTTCATTTCATTTAACAATTATTGACTTATTAATATTAAAATAATTTTAATGAGTTAATGTTTCAATGTTCTTCCATATATATATATATATATATTTAAATGAATATTTTCTAATTCAGGGAGGAAAAATATTCTTTCTATAAATTATTGATGAATGATTATATTGAAAAAAAATTCTATAGAATTATTATCACTAAAATTTTAGGTACTTTATACCCCCTATTTCTCTTTAAAAATATAAATTAAGAAGAAGTATATGAAAAATTATTTATGGGAGAATAATTAAGGATACAAATGATTTTATTGGGGAATAATTCATTAAATAAGTTATTATGAAAGAAATATCTCATTTATGGGGATAATTAATTATGGTGTGTTTTTTCATATTATTCAGAAAAATTAATTTTTAACAAAAGTTGTCATGATGAAATTTGAAGATAATAAATATAAAGAAAAATTAATTCAAAAATGTATAATGGAATTTCAGTTTTATAATGATATTAGTTTTTATGTTATATTATATTATTTTTTGATTTAAAAAAAGGGGAAATTTTAGAGTCCAGTTTTTATTTTATAATTAATATATCAACTGTTTTTAAAATCAAAACACATTTGAAAAAATAATGTTTTCTAAATTTATATTTTCATGTGTTTTTTGAATACGTTATTTAAAAAAAAATTATCCTATGAAACATACTAATGTGTTTTCTAAAAATTAATATAATGATTATATAAAATTTTAGTCCATAGAAATAGGAATAATTATAGTCTATTGGATTTACAAATGTCTATTCCATTGGACTAATATTAGTATAGTCTATTACATTGCCATATCTTCAATCCATTAGAATTAAAAAATATAGTTTATTGGTATGCCTATATTTAATCAGAAAATTTGATAAAATATAGTTCATCATATTGAAATGTTTTCTTACGTGATAATATTAATGTTTAAATTTAGTTTCATTATAATATCTAATTTTTAGAATATATTTAACATCATTTTAACAGTGATACCAAAATGACATGGGATAAAAATGGTTTTTTAAAAACTCTTATATTTACTATAAAATAATTATTTGTATTACTTATGATTACCCATAATACACGTAGATGATTTTGAAGTCAATTTTATTTTGTAATTTGGTAAATTAAATAGAAACATACAATTTCGAATGAATAATCATTATGGAAAACTTCTTTTCCATGTTCTTATTATTCTAGATACTTTCAATCTTCATGGGTTAAACTATTGACATAAATAAGAAATTGATGAGTAATAAAACCTAGTAGTGGAATAAACCTGAAACAAAATTAAAAAAATTATACATTTTAGACAATAGGAATATCAGTGGTTCATAAAATGGATTAGAATCATAATCCTGGATAATGGGGCAAGATCTATACTGATAAAATAAATAAAATATTGAAAATGTGGCAACAAAATAAAACATTGAATTATAAAAATATGTAAAGGATAACAGTTGAGACATAATGATAGAAAAATCACAATTGATATGTTAGGTTTACTCCCCATCCCAACATGCTGTCTCATTACAAAAATCATTACCCAATGTATTAAAGTGAAATATAATTGTTATCTCACCTGTCACTTTAGTTTCAATATAATGATTAATTGTGCCATATATATCAATAGATGTTGATTCATTCATCATAATATTTTATTCTACTATTATGGAGTGTTAAATAAATATATACAAGTCTCAATTCGATAAATTATATCTGTATAATGGTGAACACACTTATTAGTAAATGGGCATGGTATTCACTATAATTTGTTTTCATAGATAATTTTAGTGAAATTTCTGCAGTATAGAAATATAACATAAAAAATAAATAATGCGTTGATGAGAGAGAAATGGGTCTCTCATTATTTGGAAATTAAATGGAAAGTAATAGGGGAATGGAATGACATAACCAAATATTATTAATTGTAAATGGAAAATATACGATTTTAAAGAAACATGAATAAAGAGGAGAAGGTATGGATCATGTACCTTGAGTGTGTGACCAAAATTAATTGGGAGGATATTATTGAGATCCTGGGGGAACCTTGGGAGGATTATAGAAATTAGAGGTCAGATTAAGGACATTCTCTATGGATTTTGAGTGATGAGAAATGTTATCTTGGGTGGGTTTATTTAAAGAAAATGAGTGGGGAATTGATTATCATTTCTCAAACATAGGTTTTGGAATCTCACTATTAATGAAATGATTAAAAATCGTTAAAATATATTAATGGTTTTGGTGGATTAATAAATAATTAATGAAATTAATTATATTAACATAAAAAAATTGTTTTAAAATTATGAGATATATTTGATATTGGATTCCATTTTTTAGTAATAATTTCATCACATTTGGTTCATTATATTGTCATATTAAATATTTTAAATTTATACAGTATTTAATTTTTATTTGAAAATTCTTATTTCTCACAAAATAAGGAGTTTTATTAGAAGAATGAGAAGATAATATCTTATTATAAATGAATAAACATGATTCATCACACTAAATGAAGGGAGTTGTCAATTGAATTTTTCAAGAATAGCTAAGAGACCAAGATGGGGAACATCAACATGAGTAAAATCCTCTTTGACAACTCCTTTTTTAGAAAGTGCATAATCAAGAGTGTTGAATTCTCAGAAGGTATTATTGATCATGATGTTCATTTTAGCTATAATTTTTAATCAATCATACCATCCTGTAGTGAGATTATGTTAAATATGAATTATTACGAAACTCAATTCCTGTAAAATAATGGTCTAGTCACATTTGAAATAGGCCACATTTTAACACTTTTTCTCAGCAGTGTGGACAACAATAATGAAATCAATCATTTCAACATCTATTGGAGTGAAATTTCCACAAGGTCTATAAATACAATTAAGAATCATTCCATTACAATACCTAGTGATGACCCCAAATCCATTTGGACTAGGGTTGGCTTTGGAAGTTTCATATCTATTGAACATTTTCTATCCAATGAATGAGGATATCCAAAAAACAGCAATCAATTCATGATTTGTAGTTCGGTAACCTTGGGTATTGGGGAACCAAAGTACATCTATGTAACTATAGAATTTTTCACAGTGTTATTTTTATTGTTGGATGGTATTTCAAATAGCCATGGTGATTTTTAAGAAAGCATCTTGAAGAAGAAAAGGGTTACGGTTGTGGAAAAGCTTGTTTCACCCATGCCATATCACAAGTAGCAGATCTAAACATCCTACATGAAGCAGATTTGTATGTTTTTTCGATACATTTGAATGCATCATTTCCTATAGGACGAGGTTGAATATGTCAATGTGAATGGTATGCAAGAAGAACTAGTCAAAAAAGTATTTATATAATACAGAAGAAGTTTCATAATAACATAATATATTGTCAATGTATTTTTGGTGTTTATGGAACGTAGGAAACCTCGAACAGAGGGTAATAACTTTTTTCAACATACAAAAATCTACTATAATACATTAGTTGGACACTCTCTAGAGTAGGGAGAAGTGGGATTGTTGCATCCATCTATGATTGAATTCCCTAATCCATCTGTAATTTTCATGCATCTTATGAATGAATTATATTTTCTATTATATAATACCACATGAACTGGTTCCCAAACCATGAAATGATAATGATCCAGGAATATCAAATTACAAATAAAATCTTTCATCTCATCAAGGAGATGATTCTTGTAACATAGATGATCCATAATGGTGCTATTACTGTCAATTTTTCGATTTGTAATGATATTCCCATTCATCAAAGGAGATTCCCTCCATTTATCGAAAAAAAATTATAAGAGATGAATTATCATTGACAACTAAATGTTATTTCATATAAACAATTTCAAACACATCTCTTAGAGCCAATAATATTGTGAATTCCATGTATTACAGTATTACTAGGTTTTATCATCTCTATTAATCTGGTGTGAAGCAACTCCAATGAGGCATAGTTGACATTGTATAGCTTCCATATTAATTTTAATGATTATGAAAATATTAATAATTTTCGAATTATTTTAATTTTATTGTTTGAAATAATAAAGGACATTTATTGAGAAATGATGTGTTTTATTGGAAATAAATGTTTTCAAACCCTTCTAAAAACTATATTTGAAATGGTTAAAATAATATGATCATTTATATTTAATTAAAAAAATTATGAATAACATTTCAATAAAAAATTTTTTATTTAAAAATTCCATTGATTACTGAAAATAAATTCCTCAATTGGATTTGAATGTTACATGAAATACAATTTGTGTTTTATTGTATACAAATAAGAAAAATTACAAAGTAATCATAAGATAAATATAAGAGCATTATTCGATTGAAAATAAAATCAAAATATTTTTATTATTATTTTCTTGTTAAATATCTCTTAAATAATCCATATAATATCATATGGGTAAGTTGGATGATGATGATACTTTTATGGGGTGGTTCAGTGTACATGGTTTTGGACGGGATCTTAATGAGCATGAAATTATACCATAAATACATTCACTAATTCTCATGATGTTGGATCTCTACATGGTCTTGGTTAAGGGTAAAACCATGTGTCTCTATCTCCATTTGATGCTCTAGTAAATGGGCGTCATAGGGTATGATCCTACTTGTTGAGGCCATCACTTCCTTTCTATTAGTCAATTGGATTTTGGAAAACCCTATATTTATATTGATCATGTGATCACTTTTCAATATCTATATTATAAAGGGTAATTTTTAATAATATTCATTTGAATAAATTGGGTATATTAAAACTAATAAAGTGGATTTGTTTTCTATAACCGTAATACATAATAAGAAATATAATTTAAATCATAATGGGAATTTTATTTACAATTTTTCAATTTGATACAATCTTCCCAACCTAAAAAATTTCACTCTCAAAATTTTCATTTAACCCACTAAAAATATGAGAGATATTTTGTTTCATTACTTTATATGAGTCCAACATTTCATTTGTAAACATGTGGCTTCTCCAAATCACTTTGACTTGGTGCATTGTCTTATTAAGTATGACATTTTCAGTACAATATAAGATCGTCACCACATTTTCCATATATGATAGATCATTCTCTAATTTTACCACCTATATATTCGATACATATTATGGTTTTGGTATGTAATAATTTGATATATATTCATGGAATACATCATGTTTCTCAGATAGGTTATATAGCAGTTCTAGTCGACAATCCACTAATATTGTGTGATCAATGATCTAAAAAGGGAAGACATATCATAGAAAATGTTTTTTTTTCATTCTGTATTACTTGAATTTATTTCATGGAAATTTTATTTGAAATACCATGTATCCAATATAAAATTTTAGGTCTCATAGATGATTTTATACATAACTATTTTTTGACTACTAGCTACCTTGAGGTGCTACGGAATGGTCATGAACTTTTCAACAATTTCCACAAACATTTTAGGGCGTATAATTTTTTTCTTCAAAATCATCCAAATTATAAGGTGTTTGGATCCTCTTACCACAGATGGATTCATATGTCCCGATTTTGATTCTTGAGTGGAAACTATTATTGTATGATTACTCGGTCAGAGGAAGATGACGATCCCCCAATCCTTTGGAGACAATTGAGAATTCAATCAACATGTATTCAACGTTGTGGATACTCCACTAAAATTGGGAATTATATAGGGGTAATAATATATGATTATGTGAAACATAGTATTCAGTGCATATTGGATACTCATCTAGAAGATGGGTGAAACTAGTGATACTGATCAGATACAATCGATAGTGGTATTCCTTGCAGCCTCACCATTTCCCTAATGAATATAATTTCAATTTGATCGTGTAAGAAATACTCAAAAATCACAATAAAGTGTGATGTATTTTTAATAAGAACCAATACAACCCAGACAGCAGTATATGCTATTGTCATATTTGGAAGACCAGTGACAATGTCCATGGTGGTGTTTTTTAATTTCCATATAGGTATGTGTAATGGTTTCCTCACCACCATGAATTTTTTCATTTATACATTCACATACTATCATTAAAGATATATTTATGTATATTAAATGATATCTTTTGTCAAATTGTCCAACAAATAGTTCTATTGTAGATCTTGATACATCATTGTGAATCCTAGATGGATGGAGAAATTAGAACTTTGTGCATCATCAAACATCTCCTTCTTTAACTATGTAATTGATGGTATAAATAGTCATGAACCAAATGATACAACTCATTATTACTTAAAATTGGACTCTATAGATTTAGATTTTCTTATAGATTCTGCATTCTTCCAAATTCTCACATCATATCATTATTCATACATTATTCTCTTCACAATGGACATTTGAAAATTAATTTGTGAAAGGATTGATGATGTTTTTTTTGTTGTGATTTCATGTTTGTCCTTTTCTAATATTTGAAGATGAGATCCCTCTCAAGTCTCATATATCATAGAATTGGTTATTCCTTTTTACAAATGGATTATTACACTTTAATAACATTACCAAGATGGTAGTGAATGGATGAGTTATATTACTTGGTAAGATTTAACAATATTAATTGGAACATATTCCGCTCTTTTTGTGTGATTATATACATGAGGATTTTGGGATCCGTATATATTTCACAATTATCCCTAAAGTGATAATGACCCCATATTTTCAAATTGAAGATAAATGAATCAAACTCCATATCAAGCATTGTGTTATTATTTTCATGAACCCTTATCTTATATGAATCATATTCTATCAATTTATCATTTTCATTAACACACATCTCAAACCCTTCATTAAATCATTACTAAATACCATGAAAAGTTCCCCACTGATTGGAATAGTGATTACAGGATTTGTGATAAACTTATTCTTCAAAACATTTAAGATATATTCTCATTAATCATTCCAAGAAAACATGACTCCATTCCTATTTATCTTAGATAGAAGGTATGGAAATTGTAATAAATGTCTCACAAATTGATGAGAGTTCCTAACTAATCCTCAAGAACAGAGTATATCTTTCCCAGATGTTAACATCGATCATCTTTTAGTTGCTTATATCAATAATGGTACCACATCTATCCCATTTCTTATGATTATATTCCATATGATATACACTTCCATAAACTATAACAAAAAAATTATTAAATTGGCATAAATATTCCACATTCTTAAGGTCCTTAGAATAGCGATACAATGATCCTCATGTTCCACATTGATTTTTAATTATATTAGAATATCATATTTAAATACAACCAATATTTTTTCAAGGTAATATATAAATAATATATGAATCATGTCAATGAATATGGTTAGATAATTGGTGAGTTTGAATGGAATTACAATGAACTCATATTGCTCATACCCTATACAAAAATGTGTCATGGGCATATACTCATCCGTTATCCTAACATGAAAATATCTCATTTTCATCTCCAAATTTAGGAAGTATAATATTTCACATAAAAATTTTAAAAAGTCATAAATCCATCGAAGTGGATAGTTTTTCATTATTATGATATTTTTGAGCTCAAGATACTCAATGGAACGATGATTTGAAATATCCTTCTTCTTGAAAATGTGGATTGGTGCACCCGACAGTGAAGCAGTAGATAAAATGAATCCTTTATCAAAATTATCTTTTATTTGTTTCTTCAAAAAATCTTGTTCCTCAAAAACCATTCTACATAGATCCTTGGATATTTGAAATTACCCATCTATATGATCGATTGAAAAATCAACCACTCATCTAGGAGGAGGACTATGAAATTTCGCGTGAAACACATCAGTGTATTCACTCACATTGGGGATGTCTCCAAGTATGATTGTTTCCATATACTAAATAATTTGAGCTAGATATCCTTGCACATAGTGTAATAATATCAATTTTTTAGATTTTTCTGCTAATGAAACATTATCCTTTATTTGGAAATTTTATAGAATCTGAGGATTATTCAGGAGACAAATTTATATTTACTTATTGAAAAACTAATTGTTAAATCTATATAGGGAATTCTAATCCATACATATATTTGAATTAAACTCTCTAAAAGTGAGTGTAACAATTTTTTTTCAGAATTTGGGACCACAACATTTCGGGGGGGGGGGGGGGGGGGTTATATGCTTCATCACTAGAAATATTATATCTATCCATGGACCTATATCTATATTTTAAAAAAATTATGGATATAGATTAATTCATTCAGAATGGTTTAATTAAAACCATGACTATATGTTTATTTGAATCCATGGTTTTATAAAAATAATGTCCATATCTATTATTTTTTATTAAACCCATGAAAATATTTTTCACACATTAATTGTCTCAAAATAACCTAATGTGACATTCATCATGACCCTCCTCTCAATTCTTCTACCCTCATGTGCTATCCTCACCTTATGAATGTCCGACCATTTCATTTATCCTTGTTATTTATCCTAAGACAATTACAAATATATGACAATTCCACCCCAGCCCCCCACTAAAGATGATTGAGGCTTCTTCCCAACCTCTTTTCCTGGCATGACCACCCCACCTCCCTGATGACACTACTTCGTCGTGGTCTCCTAAAATCGTCCCCCAGCGTGTCTCTAACGTAACCACCCCAAACCTCGATAATCATCTTCCTCCCACATATATTATAGTCACACACTCTAAATACTCTTTCCCGCTAATGGTATTTAAACTTTTACTCTTTTTATGTAGAATAAATTCATTCTTACTCCCTTTCACTATGAAACGTATCCCATGTGTCCGTCCTAGGCTTCGATTTCGGATTTCTCTAAGTGGGTGAATTTTATAAATTTCATATTTTATGTTCCGATATTAAAAATCTCTAATATGTTAATATATTCCTTACTAGTGTTAATCAAATTTTTATATGATGAATATGTCAAATTATTTCATCAAAACAATTTTTTCTAGTGAGTGAATTTCATTACATTATCCGAGTTTTTTTGTGGAAAAATATTGGAAAGATTAACTAAAATTACTCAAAAATTATTGTTATCTATTTTTTTCTTTATTATACACAGGAATATATTTTCTATTATATCAATTTTCATTCATGTTTATCTTGATGAATATGGAATTTATTTTTTTCTAAAAAACTAATTGATGATAACATAAAATTTATTGTTTCATATGACATGTATTTTTCCATTTTCCTTTGATTTTTTATCATGTATTCAATATTTATTATAAATTTTTCTCACCATCATGACCATATCAAAGGTATTTTCATGGCAGAATCAAGATGTGAATCTTATTTATAATTCACTACTCAATTGAACAACATAAAATTGATGAATGATATATGAAAAATAATTAAAAAATTCATAATTAAACATTTTGTAAGATATATATGATGAGTGATCAAAAATTTATTTTATAAATTCACTTAGTAAATAAGACATTTATTGTTAAATTTATTTTCATACCAGTTGTTCAACATATCACCATGGTGTTTTATCTTTTTTGTTAATTCTTTTTAAAAGGGGAAAATTTTGTTTGTGACATAGTATATCCTTTTATCCTCATTTTTCAGGTATTATTGATTTATGTATATTTATTAAGGATGAAGAGAGTGATCACTGATCTCACCCCATGCGATAAACCTATCAGATTAAGGGGTAATATTTAGATCTACCATTTATAATGACTATTTCATGGGGTTAAATCATTATATATATTTGTAAGAACCGAAACCTTCTTTTCATGTATGAGTTATTATTTTATAGTGTTTTTTAGAATAAGTGGAGAATCTGTTTATTTGAGGAGTACATGTCGTGTAAATAAGAGTACACAAAATATAACCATTTCATTCTGGTGAATGTGTACTGCTCGTGTGATGGACGAGTCCATGTTATTGTGGGGTGACATTGAGACAGCATATAGAGGGGCCCATTAAAGGAATATACATGCCATATACTTTTAAAATACACACTATGTACTTTTATTTTTATTTTTTGAATCGGATTTTTGTCGCGTCTAATTTCAAAAAAATTCATCTTCTTGACTCATATCAACCTGGAGAAACTGTAGGGAACAATTCTTTCCCGAGACCCTAATAAACCGCCTGTTCTCGAAATCAACTATCATATATTATGTTGGAATAACCATGATGAGTTCTTCTTTATTATATTGCTTTGTTCCTCGATATCTCCAGTTTCATGAGATATCATCATTTGAAAATTTTGGACATTTTTTAAGACCTACGGCATTCTAGGATGAATCAACGGCCGACACATGAGTATGTTTATCGTACAATGCCAAGGAATCCGGTGTGTGCCATTCCATAGTTATTATTTTAATATTATTTGTAAAAGTTTCCAATACACTAGATTTGAGTATTGTGTGTGTAGGGATTTTAACCCTGTTGATTTCTTCAATGATTGTTTTCTTGAGTTAGGGATCTTGTTTGTAAAGAGTGTTATTTTTTCCAAGCATTGGAGGTGTTTTCCTTGGTTTAATTTTATATTGACCATTTGGACTAGTTTTTCATTTTTTTACTAATTTCATTACATTCCTAGTGTCACAGGGATGGATTGATTTATCTAATTATGTGGTATGCATTGTAGTTATAAACCCATGTAGTTCGTGTGGTTTATATTTGCTGTTGAACATCATTTCTACATGATTTCATTACATAGGGCTATACGAACCTGGTGTAGTGAGACTATAAGGGGGAATTGATGTTTAGAGCTTCCCCAGAGTGTCTATTATTTATTTATAGTGTTGGGAGACCATATGGGGATTAAAGTTGAGTGATCTCTTAGATTGTCTATATTTATCGTTACAGGATCACATGGGGAATTTACATTGAGTGCTTCCATAGAGTGTTCGTAGTTTATCATTTAAAAAATATAGGGGGAATTGACGCTGAGTGCTTCCTCAGAGAGTCTGTGTTTTCATGAAACTAAAGGGATAAGACCATGTCATATTACCCAAGATGTCTTTATATCTTTTTGTAAGTTGAAGAAAAGGGGTTAGGCTGTGAGAACATACCTATATATTATCCTAAGATTGTTTATTTACACTAGAGGGGATAGGCTATAATAACTTCCTCGAGGGTTGTTTTTTTCTATGGGATAAATAATTGATATATGTTAATGAATGTAATTGTAATTTTTATATAATTTAATTTTGAGCACTTCGTTTTTTATTGTTTCATTTTCCTTATTACCTGCCATATATATTTACTGACTGCTACTCACAGATCATTGGGGGGTTGTCTACTAGGATTCATCCCACACCATATATGTGTCATACTTCTTGGGCCCAAATATATTATATTACAAGATATATAGATAATGGAATGTGACATTCTAATTTAGGTAATTGATTGTTGTAGAGATGGAGAGAATGGGACCATGATGAGGATTGTGATGCTGCTGGAGTTGCATAACTATTTTTTGATTGAACTGTGTTTTAGTACTGTATTCCATAATTTTGAATTATTTGGTTATTTCATAGATACATGTGACATTCATAATTATTTATTAATATTTATATATATATATATGATGTATTTGTTTATTTACCTAGTCTTCCGTTGTTTACTATTTACAATATTATAACTAATTCACCTTATTGTATCTGTTTATTTCCGATATGTTACTTTGTAATAAGGGCATTGTTACCCCCAATAACAAACCCAAATTCCTCACTACTAGTCGTAATCCCTTGAAATTCGGGTAATTTCTCTTGAGGCAATGTGACCAACGCAGTACGGGGTACCTCTGGGTTGCACCCAGAATCGAGACGTTGCAAAGTAGAATTAAATGAATTATTTTATTCTTAACATACATTATGGAGCCTATAGTTAAGGATAAGATGTAATTGGTTGTTGGTAATAAGTTTCTCCTAAGAGTAGCTAACCTGTGTGTAGAGAAAAGATAATTTATCGAGATTATTTGAATTTTTATTATTTCCAATTTTACAGTTGATTTGATTTCACCATTGGGTGTTTAATATATCTTGTGCTGTAAACATTGATAATATTGAGTTTTTATTTTTTTTAAACCTACTAAGATGAGGGTATTTCATATATTGCAACATATAGGAACTTGCTAGAGATCACATGCCATGTGTTCTTTCCACGCCATTTAGGGTGAATTATTTCTCGAATGGCCCGAATGCCTTAATTATTATTGATTTTTGATAACCCCCCTTTTAAGGGATGAGGTTGACCACTTACAAGGCCCATAGGCTCCAAGATTACATGGCCCATATGCTTAGGAGATTACATGACCCGAAGGTCTTAGGGAATTCAACTAGACTATCTACAAGGAACTGCCTATCCAGAGCATCTTCATCATGATAATAGCTCTCCACCTTCGCATGGCTGTCTTGCTAGGCTTCCCGTGCAAGCATAGGCTGGTCCCGATGGCACAACCATACCCTCTCATTCAGAAAAATCCATTTGTTTTGATTTGTTGAGTGCACCTGCTCTGAATCATCTTCTAGGGATGCATTTCTATTGAAGTGTGTATGGGGAAACTGCATGTGTCCCGAAGGACTTGAGGTTGCCCGAATTCCTTAAAGGCGGCCTGAAAGCCCTACTAACTTGAAGGACTGGGTGGACCGAAATCTTTAAGGACTCCAAGACTAAACTAGTGTCCCATGGTGACTAGTTCCAACTACTATAGTACCGAACAATATCTAATACAGTAACTGCTACAGTGCCTACTATTGTACCCACACAGTGTACAGTTCTACTATAGTACTAGCATAGTGTACAGTTGCTACATTACCACTACAGTGCATACTACAGAACCAGCTACAGTACTGCTATAGTACCTACTACAATACTACTATTGTACCTAGAATTATGCCTCTACCTATTTTTGAACCACGTCCTTTTGGATGAAGTTAAGGATACCTCACCAACTGGGCTGAGGCTCATGTGCATTTAGGGTGAATTATTGATTTCATGTTGTTGTGATAGATGTTGTGCATGATATGCATGTTGTTGGGATATATGACTTGATATAATACCTTCTATTTTATAGGGTATTGGATTGTGTAAGTCTTCATTTGGATTAATGCCAAAATTTTGTTCTTGAGGTGTTATGGGCCAGCATGGATCATAATTTGTTGATCATTGCACTGTTTTGCATGTATATGACATGTATAAGATGACAAACATGGATTTTCAGAGATTATGGGCCCTAACAGATCAGAATTTAGAACATAAATGTTCATTTTAGTGTTTTTATGGGATCCCTAATTGTTTTTAAGGCTTACTATCTAGAAAAATCTAGAATACAGAGTGTGTATTACTGAATAAATTCCATGTATCCTTCTGTTTGGGATAGAACTGTTTTTTCTAAAATAAACACCGTGTACTGTATGTACACACTATGTTTTCTATAACTGTGTCAATAGCTATATAGGTAGAGACAAAGGGTTGGGAATTCCTTGGAGGAACACACCGTGTATCAGACGTAAACTCCATGTTGTAGGGATCGTGTGTCCACCTATGTGACTAACAACACAGATGGATGAAACATATTTTATACACACCATGGAAGCTTGAACACAGATTGTAGTGTAACCCATGTATCCGGTCGTGGGAATAACAACACAGGTCGGTGAAATCCATATAGTAGACACTGTGTCTGGCATGAACATGTTGTGTGGTCTCGTTCTGTAAGAACATTATGGGTTAGTCGTGTAGAAGAACTTGGGTAGGAGAAAAAAATTAAAGTACACAATTAGTTTTGGGAGAACATGTTGTGTTTATAGGCTGTTACATGACTAGGGTTGGATGGAGTCTATGCCAATGTGAGGGTTTAAAGGAACATGTTGTGTATGGGTCATACATTCTGTGTATCTTTGTTTTGAAAAAAACATGAATGGTTTATTTCTCTTGTTCATTTGTTCCACTTCTATGTTTTAGTCATTGATAATATTGAACTATGTTTTGTGCTTGATATTTTAGAGTAATTCCACAGTGATGTCCTCCGGTTGTACACTATATTCAAGGAAGTGACTAGACACCAGATATTGTAGATTTGGGATTACTAGAAGACCCTCATGTCGTACTTGTATAGCCACCAACTGTCATTTTGGACACAGGTGTCGATGTACAGTTCTAAGAATGTATCATGAGGTTTATGAAGACCATCTAGGAATCACAATATAGAGTTTACATGTGGAGATCCAAGTAGGAGGGATACAATATCAGGTATCCTAGTGGTATGCTACCAGTGTGGGAAAGGTGGGCATATGAGGCCACATTTCCCGAGAGACCCAGTAGAGTGTTGACCCTACAACAATATGAGCCATCTTCAGTGATTATTTTAGTTTTTTTCACTGGTAGATGGTGACATGGGTTCTCCTATGAATCCTCATTCTAGAGTGGATCCACTAGTTCTCATCAGTCAGAGAACTGTTGTTCGTCTGGCCGTTCAGGCCAAGGTGGGGGTAATGGATGTGGTATCCAGTCACCAGGTTTTCAGAAACAAAAGGGTTGATTAATTCACAGTGGTTAGGAAGGGTCATAGGGCCATTGTACATGTCAAACTTTTGAGGAGGATTAGATTAAGTAGGAGTAGGATCCCAAACCCTCAATAGTTAGAGGTACAATACTAGTTGCCTCAGTTTTATCTTCTAAACCTTTCGATACAGGTGCTTCCCATAGTTTCATATCTGTTGTTATTTTGGAGAGCCTTAGGCTTGGTATCATTACTTATACTGATTTTTTAATGATGGAAACTCTGTTTGGGGAAATAAAGGCTAGTGTACTACAGTTCAAGGATCTCCCTCTTCAGGTTGGTGGGTGTCACTTCTTATGGGACCACTATGTCCTAGAGATGATAGGCTATGATTTAATTCTCATGATGGACTGGTTATTTCCCTTCCATGATGTTGTTGATTTCTATCACTATAAAGTTAGTTTATGCATCACCATATGGGAGATCCTTTTTGAATATGGGCGATTGGGATGTTTAGGGGAGCATAGAAGGACCCATGAATCATTGTTTTAGAAGGGTTATGGAACAAATTTCTAGTATTTATATGGATGACAAAGTAATTTTACAGTTGTAATTTACTCTAGTAGTCAATCGTTTCAGGGATGACTTTCTAGAGGAATTTTTAGGTTTTACTTTACAGAGAGAGGTGGAATTTTATGTTTAACATTTGACAGGATTGGAAAAGGTGTCTATTACTCATTATAAGATGGCTAAACCAGAGTTATATAAGCTCAAAAAGTAGTTAGAGCAGTTATAGTTGAATGTTTCATCCAAACCAACACTTCTCATTGGGGGTTCCCTATCCTATTTGGGAAGAAGGTGGACGGTACCCTCACACTTATTGTGGATTATTAAAAGTTGAACCATTGGAATGTCAAGAACTGATATCCCATTTCATGTTTTGAGGAACTCATTGATCATCTTTGAGGATCCAGGGTGTTCTAAATGATTTAGTTAAGATTTGATTATCATCAGTTGAATGTTAGAACACCAAATATACAACGTAAATCTTTTCGTAGAAGGTATTCTCTATTGAAATATATGGTTATGTCTTTTGGTCTCATGAATGGGCTAGCTGACATCATAGCACTGATGAACTGAGTATTCCTCCATACATGGATTCATTCATGGTAGTTTCTGTGGATGATATCATGGTTTACTCTAATAATCGACATGAAACTAAAACACCTTTTAATATCATTTTGAGAACACAGAGAGATAATTATTTATATGATGAAATCTAAAAATACCACTTTTTTATGGACCAAATTAACTTCATGTGTAATGTTATCTCAGAGATAAGTGTATCAGTAGAACCATATAAATTGAGAGTAGTAGTTTCATGGGAGCATCTGAAGAATTTCTTTGAGGTAATAATTTTTCTATGGCTGGATGGATACTACCTACATTTCATACAAGACTTTTCAGGCTTACCAACACCCTTGTAAGGCCTAAGTAAGAAGGGTGTGATGTACGTATGGTTAGATTCTTGTGAGTCGGCCTTTCCGGAGCTGAAAGGGAGGATGAGTACCACATCGATACTAGTATTTCCATATTCGTAAATGTGCTATAAAATATATAGTGATGAATTAGGTATTTAGAAGGGGACATTGCTTATGTAGGGGGAGGAGTTTTTGAGTATGGGTCTCGGTAGTTGAGGCCACATGAGAGGAATAACTTGACTCAAAATCCCTAGTTAGATACAGTTGTTCATGCCTTACATGGTTGGAGTCATTATCTTTAAAGAGAGCATTTTTTGGTTTTCAATGATCACAAATGACTCAAATATATCATTGCACAATGATATCTTAATTTAAGATAGTGAAGGTGGGTTGAGTTTATTCAGTATTTTAAAATTGAGCTTGCTGACACGTCTGGGAATGGAAATGTAGTGGACGATGTGCTGAGCAGGAGGACTCAGATGCAAGTAGTTTAGGTGGCCAATAGTGAGTGGAAACATATGTCTATGTTATCTAAGATTCATTTTGAGGATCACATCAGGCAGGGGAGATGTTTCATTCTTCTATAGTTGTTACCAATACTCTTCTTGAACGAATGTGTATAAGGAAGCTATCATATTCAGATGGCCATGTTTTACAGGAGAGTGTGTTTTGAGACGACCCTATTCCTAGATAAACCATAGGTGATGAGGAGATATTTTATTTTTATGGGTGTTTATTGGTGTTAGTGAACATACACGATGTGATTATGCAGGACATTCATTCCTCAGTTTGGGTAGTTCATCCTAGTGTCACCAAGATGATCATGATCTTTACCTTTAGTATTAGTGTCTAGGTATGAAGAGAGATGTTGTTGTGTTTTTCATGAGGTGTTTATCCTTTTAGCAGGTGATGGAAGAGTATCAGTGACTAACCTAGATTTTTCAGCAGTTACCCATTTCTGAGTCGAAGTGTAATGATGTCGTGAGGGATTTAGTAACAGGATTTACGAGGTTTACGCAAGGGACTGCTAAAATATGGGTTTTCATTGACTGACTCGCGAAGGATGATAACTTATTGCTGATCAAGGAGATTCAGTTTTGATGAGATGAGAATATTTTACATCCAAAATATTTTATGTTTACAAGGATTTACACACTGAATTTTCAGAGAAAGGGATGCCCATTTTACTTCTCGGGATTGGCAGGGACTACAGAGGGCATTAGGCACACATTTAGTTTTTTGTACAACTTACCTTCCCCGGATTAATTGCCAGTGTGGGCATATGATACAGATTCTGGAAGAAATTCTTCAATCACATATCCTAGATTTTGGAGGTTTATGAGAGAAACACATACCTCTTTGGGGGTTTTCGTATAATAATGGTTTTCAAGAAACTATTAATATGGAATCTGTAGGACCCCGGGACACCCTGAGAGGGGAGGGGTGAATCAGGGTGGCAACTTTTTCTTCTTAAAGTTGTGGATCTTGTTCCCACGTTGGTAGGAACTACTTAAACCTGTATGATGGATATGATCAGCAATTAAACATTCACATGCAGAGACAGATGACACAGCTATTTTTACTTGGTTCACCACTGAGGGCTACGTCCAAGGAGTATACGCCGACAGGTTGCCGGTCGTACCTAAATCCACTATGCTTCACTAGCTGCGGATACAAATGTTCGGGTACAGACACTCTGTCCCAGGCTCACTGCCTTTACAATTTCTTAGGGATAGCTCACTGCGTCCCTCGGGTCACTCCCGTTGACTCCCCCTGGCTCACTGCCGTTGGTGAAGTCTCACTCAGTTTATAGACGTGAAGGTCTTTTCAATAGATATGCATTGAAGTCTTTGTCTCCTGTTCAGCATGAGACTTTGCTTGCATCAGAGTCCTGAGTTGATGCTCTTTTGAAATCAATCTTCTGCTTCAGTGCAATACCTGAATGCACTAAATCTCCTTCTCTTCCTTCAATTCCCAATTCTGAAACCTGAGTGTATCGATATATTTCTCTCTCTGTGCAGATCAGATTTTGGTTGCACGATCGTTCTTCTTCTCTTCGCAAAGCAGGTTTGAGAGTGCTAAGCACCTGTCAAAAAGCTTGCGGGACCCCCAAATTTTCCGTGCACCCTTCCCGGGGGCTTGCGCATAAAATTCAAACCTTGCGCGTAAAAATAACTTTTTTCGCGTAAAAGGCTTTTCGCGCAACTCTCCTTTTTCGAGCAAAACTTCCCTTTTTCGCGCAACGCCTTCTTTTTCGCGCAACCCTCTGTACCTTAATTTTTCCGCGCGCCGGAGCTCAGGATTTGTCTAAGTGTCGAGCCTCTCCGAATGAGAGGGGTTCACCTCATATTTATAGACGTTTGTGATCCTGCGCGTAAAACCCCCCTTCTTGCGCACAACTAACTTTACGCGCACCAGTTCGATTTTCCGCGCACATGGTGCGAACATCTCTGATTTTTCGCGCGCCTCTTGCCTTTGTCGATTTTCTGTATTTCTGATTCGATACGCTGATTGCGCGAAAAATTCACCCAGCTTTTCTGCGCACAACATTTTTCGCGCACATCTCTGGTTTTTCGCGCACAGCTCTAGTTTTTCGCGCAGCCCATGCCTTTACCATTTTTCAGCGTTCTGATTCTGAAACATTATTTGCGCGAAAAACTATTTCGCGCATCCCGCTGTTTTCCGCGCCCAACTTAAGTATTTCGCGCAACCCTCTTATATTTCGCGCACCACTTCCGCTTTGCGCGCACTACCTTTTGAAGACAATCTATGTCTTCAATTTCCGATTTTGAGGCCCAAAAATTTGGCAAACACTGGAAAATGGCGCCACCTTGTATCTGCTCTTTTAGCCGCCTCCAGATCATCCATTCCTTTGTCGACGTTCCTTGAATAAAAACATGGATCATTATTCCACAGTCCTCGAACTCGACCTGCCTCCATAGAAACTCTTTTCCCAACAAATTTGTATGTCGTTTGTTTGCTTTGTCGACAAGGACGATCACCTCAACAGCGCTTCATCTTGGTGATCTGTATACTTCAACAACTCTTCTGCTTTTATCACAACCTCCACTATTGTGATATGTAGTCTTTGAAGGAACAGCTTTAGCATCATCATCTTCTATGACAATGTGATGTTCATGACTATCTCAGAAGTCCAATCATTGCACATTGTCTTCTTCATCAACTGGTATAATGTACTTCATGCAAACCGATTCAATTCGTCAGGAAGTCTCTTGCATGGTTCTCATGCAATCATGATTAATTGCATGGACTTCATCCAAAAACCTCATTCTTCTTTGATCATCCTTGGATGGATTATACCTTGGATGGATTATACCTCACATTCTGCATTGTTGTAAACAATGTATCACCTTTGACACATGTTCTTTGAACTTCCGATCAGTACAACAATCGTCTGAATCACCACTCCTCTACTTAATCGGAGTACTTCATGATCTCCTTCATTTTGATCTGCATTGACAACTATTGACAACAAATACAACCTTATACACAAAGTGGTTCCAACAGAATCTTATGATGATTTGTATGGTAGGCCATTCTGATCACCCTTATGTTGGCTGGACGCAGGAGTGGCAGCTATGATTGGACCATATCTTGATCAAAAGACCACATAGAATGGGAATTTGATTTGGAAGAAGATGGCTACAACATAGTCATGATTGAAGTATTATGATAATAGATGGGGAGATTCTCTAGAATTTTAGGTCAGAGATAAGTTCTTTCAACGTGTCACATTAAGGATGGGAAACAAGAGGAATAAGGTACTGGGAAAGGATTCGCCATGATATGTTGGTCCTTTTGATGTTTTGGAGAGAGACGGGCCAGTTTCATATCATTTGCAAATACCTCAAAGGTAATAGGCTATGCATGACATCATCCACATTTCTCACATACGACATTACTTCTCAGACTCATCTCATGATTTTAAACCTTTAGAGGCTAAGTTATAGGCAGATGAATCATTCAAGGATCATCTTATCCAGATTGTTGATCATAGTGAAATGTGTATCTATATTTGGTTTGTTCTTATTGTATGAATGATATGGAAGACTGATAGAGTATCCAATGAGCCATTTTAGAGGGAGGTCGATGTACGATCGTAGTGGATTGCGTTGTTTGAGAATTCTCCTACGACACCACCTTTCAAGGGAAATTCGTGGACACATTTATATAAGGGGGAATGATTGTAAGAAGACATAATTTATTTTAAGGTATGGGTTATTCTTTTCTAGTTTTTTTAGAACTAGTGTAGAATATGGAAATTTTAGGAGTACACTCCACGTACATAGGAGTACAAATCGTGTACCCGGTTTAAACAGGTGACCATGTACTAGTCGTGTGACAGCAGATTACATGGCTGTGTGGGGTGACATAAGGACTGCCTAACGTAGGTCTTGGTAAAGGATGACTTTTCTAGATGATGGTGCAGTCTTCTTTGTTGTAGCATGTGGAATATTCCCAGTTGGGGGATCTTGAGGTGGAGGTCTGGAGAGACTGAGTTGTTTGTGGTGAGGCCCCTGAAGGTTGGAGTGAGGATGAACAACATTGGGTGTTGTTCTAGGATGTATTTTCGTTCATTTGGAAATTTGGTAGATTTTTACTCATGGAGTTCCATATATTTATCTTAAAGGTACACCCAGGTGTGAAAATGATTTACTGTGCTTTAAGGATTCAGTTTTGGTGGTCTATGATGAAATGTGTAGTTAAAGAGTGTGTGTCCCGATTCTTAGTCTTTCTTAAGGCGAAGGATGAGAATGATGATCTTGGTGGCTTGATCTTTCTATAAGATGTTCCTTAGTTGAAGTCAAAGGATATATTAATGTATTTTTTTACTATTTTATCTCGATCATTGGTAGGCCATAATTCTATATGGTAGGTAGTGGATCATTGAACTAAATCAACCAACATTATAAAAATCAAGGATTCGATCTTCGTGGAGGCTCTTTTGAGGTAGTATCTGAAAGAGGTGGTGAGACTCCACTAAGTCCATAGCATGATTATTTTTGATCGAGACCCCCATATTACCTCCAGGGTGTGGAGAGGACTCCATCATTATTTTTATTATTAAATATGCGTTAACACTTCTTTTCATCCACAGGTAGATGGTTAGACATAGGAGATCATCTAGACTATTGAAACACATGTTTCTCTCTTGTGTCCTAGATTTTGTGGGTTCATGGATGAGGAACATACCAGTGATAGAGTTTGCTTAAAATATTATTTTTCACCCAACCAATGTTATGGTACTATTGACATCCTTGTATGAAAGGCATTTTTTATCACCATTGTGCTATAATTGGATCACATATTCAGTAATTCTATGGCTGGAACTTGTATAAAATACAACAGATATGGTTTACATGTTTCCTGAGAGGATAAAGGTATTATATGAACATCAGATGTCCAATTAAGATTATAGTAGGAGGAATATATAGATTGATTTTGGTGATCACATATTTCTGAAGGTGACTCCCCATTTTTTAATGTGAATGTTTGGTTGTGGGAGTAAGTTTTCTCCCCAATTTTTTGGGCCTTTTAAGGTGTTGGATCATTCTAGATTTTTTGAATATCGTGTATCACTTCACCATAGATAAGCTGGATAAACATTATTTTTCATGTGTCATAGCTTCACCATTATCTTCAAGATTACTCTAAGGTCATAGATTGGGGTGGGATCAAAATTGATGATTATACGACCTTCGAAGAGAACCCTATAGAGATCGATGACTCCATAGTTAATTTGTTTCATGTGTGTTCTACTACCATAGATTGTGTCTTTTGGTGGCATGGTTGTGTGGAGGAGTGTATATTGGAATGTGAGTATCAGATAGACACCCAGTACTGTGAGAATATTAATTTCAATCTCTTTTCTTGTAATGAAGTTCCTTTGTGGTTTTAGACAATTATTTTTTATGAGAATACTTTCTTTTGTTTCCATTTGTGACGTTATCTATTTGATAGGTATCTCCCCTATGAGAGTGTGTAGCAGTTGGTTATAGTTGTAGTGAGGTCTTACATGTCCCCTTTTTAGAGAGATTGAGCTCCTTTAGTAGTTATATCCCTGATAGGTAATTGGATAGGTGGTTTTTCCTCCCCTTTTCGGTCTTCTATATGGTTTGTTTTGAATTATATAGGGAAATAATGTCTTGCGAGGTATCTGATGTAATGTCCTGGACCTCTCTAGTTTATTCCTTTAATGAAATCTACTATTTGAGGTGTTATGAGAGGTCAATGTGACTATTCTGCAACACTTTATAAATTTAAAATTCTAGGAAAAAAATTTCATGTTTTTTCAATAATGATGCTAGTGATCCATTTTTTCTTTTATTGATTTATTTTAACTGTCAGTGTCAGAATGTCATTTTGAATTGTCGTGGTCGATGTGTCTTTTTCAACTGTTGGTGTCAGTGTTCCAATTTGAACATTCAGTGTCAGCATGTAATTTTGAACTATTGGTGTTGTGTCATTTTGAACTATTGGTGTTGGTTTGAAATTTTGAACAGTCAGTGTCAGCATGTAATTTTAAACTATCAGGGTAGGCGTGTAATTATGAAATGTTGGTGTTAGAATTTCATTTTGAACATTTGGTGTCAGCATGTCATTTAGAAGAATTTTTGTCTGTGTGTCATTTTGAATTGTTAGTATCGGCATGTAATTTGGAAATGTTAGTTTTTGGCATGTCATTTTAAAATATCGATGTCGGCATGTAATTTTTAACTATCTGTGTCATCATTTAATTTTGAACTGTTAGTGTCAGCATGACATTTGGGAACAGTATCCCCAATTTTAAAAAGTTTCACTACTTTGATGTTTTATTTTATATAAAACATGTTCAAGGCCTTGTTTTATTGATTTATGGCTGATTAAAATTTTTCAACTCCTATCATAATATTCCAATGTGTCTGAGTTCCTTTACTTGGTCAAACTGTGACGTCTTGACAAGATCCAACTTTTAATGAAAATGTCGTCCAAAACTAAACTGATTCTCCATTTATATTTTCAACATGCATAGATATTTTCTGCCTCTATTCTGCCTTAATGTTCAAACTTGGTACGATGAACACAAATTTCATTCTTCAATACAAGTCATGTTATCAAACTATGTCCCCAGGATAATGTTCCTTAGAGTCTTATTGGTATATGAACACCCCATTTTGTGTAATAAAAAGTGTTTCGATCTATCTCTGGTATAATTATTCTAAAAGTGGTGATCATGATCTGTTGTGTTGGATTTTTCTCAAGCAATGAACAACAAAAAATAGTTATGGTAGGGGATTCCTTACTTCACATTCTATTTACATGGAATCATAGAGTTAGTAGGGTTTAGCCACTTGATCACAAAGGAATTGACATAATAAATATACAAACTGGATAAAAATTATTGGTATTATTTTCGTAGAGATTCTAGTTCCTATCAATTTTCTAAATAGTGTTATATCTATGCCCTACATGTTTATAATGTTATTATTAATGGAAATTGGTAAATAATTTAATGCTAGTATTAATTGTTAATTAACAGGATCAAGATAAAGAAGAATTCTATTGAATTTCGTGGTTATTGTGGTAAAAAAAGTTCATAAAATTGATGCATTTGTTCATGTTTAATGAAATGGGTAGGTAAAACTGAATTATTTTGAGGCTCTATTATTAATGGAATGTCAAATTAATTGATTAATTAATTATTGATAGCTTACTATTTAGGTTTCCAACATTTAGAACCTACAATTAATGAATCTTTTAATTCATATTGGTTAAAGAAACAGTTGTATGTTAAATGATAATTCATGGAAGGGTTCTGAGTTACCCTCTTTATTTTAAAATAGAAAAGTATTATGCATTGATCCACGACTTCTCATTTTTTTTGAATGATTGATATCTTCCCTATGTTCGAGAGCCTAGTTTCTTGTTGCTATTTTTTCTTGCTGCATATGTTGTGGTGTGAGCCTGGGTTGGTTGCTATTTTGAGGCTTTTAAGGTACGTGGGGAAAGGAAGCTCATGGGTTAGGATAGTTTTTAAATCCTAGAATGGTGAGATGCATTGGTTTATGCTTGTGGGTGTTTGGGAGGATACACGAAGTGACACAACGTGTTGAATCTTGGATTATCCATTGATTTGAAAGTGTTTTCTTGTTGAATGTGCTATTTTTTATCTCATATAAATTGCCCACATCTTTCAAAATATGTTCATGCTTACCCTAAATCAAAAAGTTGTGAATACATGTAGGTCATGCTATGGGCTTTCCATGTTTATCTGCTCATGGATGGATCGGTCTATTCTCCTTCAATAGGTGGAAAAAACTCAATGGGTGGTCCATCTACTCATTCTGTTGATCCCCTCATGTTTGGTATCTTAATTTTAATTATATTGAATTCCTAGAATTGTGGTAAGTAATAATTATCATAATAAATAATTTAATAGGTGATGTTGAAAATATTGGGTTGGAGCATACTTGGATGAAAGGATGAGGTTATACTTATAACAATCTGTGGACTCGGTTTGTTTATGCCTAAAGGGCATGGAAAATTTTTCACGACCCCCTCCCCACAAAGTGTACCCCTCCTGGGCCGGCAATCTGAGAAGGGAGATAATGACCCCCGAGTCCCGCCTCCAGTAGACCCCGGGTTGGCGACTAGCACTGAGGGTATAATACACACACAAATGGGAGGCATTACCCTCTATGAGAACACATGCAGAAGAGAGAGATAGAATAGACTCCAACCAACTCCAACTCATAACTGAAATATAAAAGAAACCCAAGTACATATATGTAATGTCATGAAAAAGTACTACAACTGAAAGGGAAAACTAAAAGTACCCAAAAGATAGTAAAACGACAGCAACCACAAGCCCGAACAGCTCCTCCTCCAACCGCAAGCTAGTAGTAACCTACTTGATCTCCAACCTGCTCCAAGTGACCTGAAAAACATTTTATATATACATAGGGTGAGTATAAAAGTATACTCAGTAGGATCCTCCCCAAGCCTCTCGTGAAAATGTAACCAAAGCATGCTAAAGCCCAGTGAACAACAAGTGAAACTAACTCGTCACCTAAACATATATACTATGTTCCCAACCTCACCATGGATACTCTCTCCAAGTAACGCATAAAAGAATATATAATATAGTAAAGAATATCAAGGGGACCCCGCAACTACTTCCCCACTGGTTTTCCGCTTTTCCCCAACGACATACGTCATGTGCATCTCTCTCCAAGGCTTGCCCGCAGACACCTGGGCTAAGCTCCACAATCTGCACCTCGTGCACCACAAAGGCTTTCCCGCAGACACCTGGGCTAAGCACCACACCATCCTCAGAACCAAAGTAACCAGGTAGTTTCCGGGATCCACCACAGCTCGTATAACGTGTATCATACGTCGAGTATTATAACTCAATCCATCACAGCCCATACGCCGAGTAAGGATCCTCAAGCCATCATAGCCTATACACGTTACACCTATAGTAGTCCATAGGATACTATATCCAGAATATATGTGTGTGAAATAACCACAAGCCATTACATCCCTCTACACACATATATGGGTAAAACTAACCACTGTGCCTACCAGCACAAAGATCTACCAAGAGAAGAGAGAGGGGCCAAAGGGGGTAGTCATCCATTCAACCTCCCATCAGAATGTTGGGGAAAACACCCCCCCAGGGCTCAGAATCCCTGGGGTGTCAGTTGCCCTTACCGAAATGGTGGAGTAGCGTATAGAAACACAAAAAGTACGGAATATATATGACTCACAACCACACAATGGGCATTACCTATTCATATGCACAACTGCAGCTAATGTCTCTCAGACTCCAGGCTACTACTTCTAAGACTAGGCATCCTATAAGCACACAGCCATTTGAAGAGCTTTATTAGATTACTCCATTCTCATTTCTTCAGTTCCACTGTACGTTAATTAATTCTTTAAACATTAATTAACCATGAAAAATTTACCACATTAAACTAAATTGGCATCACATTCAAAAACTGCTCCTTTTTAGGATTCACATCACTATTAAATTCCAGTTTCTCCATCCCCATGGATTATCACCATTTAAGCAAACTTTCATTATGGAATTACTTTCCCATATTCCTAGGCATTCTAGAAAAGAATCCTATGCTACTAAACACAAAGGGGCTCAACACGGCGAGTAGATATACTACCCGTCGAGTCCTTGCCGCCTATAGCAAGAGCATAGACCCATCCTCCATCGAGAGGCTAAACACGGAAAGCACGTGGCATACCCCGCTTGTCTTCGCCTCTTCGGAATGAGGGTAAGCAATACCAGCTGCCTTGAGCAGTGGGGAAAAGTAAAGCAGATAAACAACCAATCCAAACCACCAACATCAAACCATCACATTCATCTCATTCCATCATCCGTGGTGTCCTCCCCGATACCCACATGCATAAGCCGATGCATCTCACCACACTAGGCGTCATCCGCTTCCACAACCACAAGTCCCCATACCTCCACATATCACAATAGCCATCCAGGATAACATCAAATCACAAGCAGCTGGAAATCAAAGCTCACAAAATGGGATCTCATCCCTTTAACAAGGAATTCATCCTTCATACAAAATTAGCACTCAGAGCTCCAAACCACAAGGCATTCAACCTTACAATCAGGCGGGTGACTCAGAACCCTTTTGAAATTATCGAACTAATAGTTCTTTAATCCATTTGGAATTAACAGATTCATTAACATGCCTCTTTATCTTTAGCCAATTATTTAACAAATAATTCTGTCTTTACGTTCTTTATCAATTTCCATCATGAATGGGCAACTAATTAAAGAAAATCATAGATATCACTTTATCTAGGAAAACATGAGGCAAACCGTTATCACGGTACAAAGAAACAACATGCGATCAACCAATTATTTTAATCCGGTTCAAGTATTTAATATGGCCAATTTCATTGTGATCCAAAGGACTAAATCATGCTAATTCTACAGTTGCACATAAAAAATTAGAGAATCCATGAATCCCCTACATCAAACAGTTCCTCATGTTCTTTATCCACACAACAGGTCACGATCCTCCCCTCGCGACAACTGCATCCACCGGAAGATGCTGCGGTACGACAGTACCAAACAACCCCAAGAAAACCCATTAGAATCTTGGAAATTACATGGTATAATTATGGAAAGGAGGATAGGAGAAGATAAACCCCAAATGAATGATGATACAACATACCTTATATGGAATAATGATGGACACAGCTTGGTAGCATCAGACAGAGCGAAACTGATCCGAGTAACGTTTGATTGTTAAACTCCTACAGGAAGGATTGAAAGGTTCTAACGTCTTTCATATGAGAACCAGGAGGAAGAACAATAAAGAATGATATCTCGTTCCTTTTAAAAAAAATTAGAGAGGCGGCGGTTTAAGATCCGATTTATTCTCCATAAAAAACGGATCGCATTAACCCACGCGGTTTGACCAAGTAAAAACATTTCGGCCTTAGGAATAATTAATATAGAATTTATGGCCTTTGAATCAGCCTTAATGGCCTTAAAATAATGTTATAAAAATATTTTACGTCAAAGAAAACGTCAAATTTACGAAGCTGGAAACACTGTTCACATACTCAAAATTTGGAAAGGTATGGAATCGGTAGCTCTCATGAAGTCTGGAAACACTGTTCATTCGTGAAATTTGGCAATGTATGGAATCGGTAGCTCTCATGAAGTCTGGAAACCCTGATCATTCGTGAAATTTGGCAAAGTATGGAATCAGTAGCTCTTATGAACTCTGGAAACACTGTTCACTGAACCTCACCGATAGAAGTCCACTGATAGAACCTCACCGATAGAAACACTGTTCACTGAACCTCACCGATAGAAGCACTGTTCACTGAACCTCACCGATAGAAGTCCACCGATAGAACCTCACCGATAGAAACACTGTTCACTGAACCTCACTGATAGAAGCACTGTTCACTGAAACTCACCGATAGAAGTCCACCGATGGAACCTCACCGATAGAACCACTGTTCATTGAACCTCACCGATAGAAGCACTGTTCACTGAATTGGAAAATTTCGCAAAGTGTTAGTCGAGCTACTGCTAGACTGCAGCTACCAGTATACGAGCTATCAGTACGCTGCAGCTACCGGTAAACCCAGCTACGGGTAAGCGGTGGCTACCGGTAGGCAGCAGCTACTGGTAGACCGAGCCACCGGTAGGCAGCAACTATTGGTAGACCGAGCTACTGGTAGACAGCAGCTACCGGTAGACGGAGCTACTGGTATGCGGCGGCTACCGGTAGGCAGCAACTACCGGTAGACCGAGCTACGGGTAGGCAGCATCTACCGGTAGACCAAGCGACCGGTAGGCATCAGCTACCGGTAGACAGCAGCTACCGGTAGACCGAGCCACCGGTAGGCAGCAGCTACCGGTAGACCGAGCTACCGGTAGACAACAGCTACCGGTAGACCGAGCTACTGGTAAGCGGCGGCTACCGGTAGGCAGTATCTACCGGTAGACCGAGCTACCGGTAGGCAGCAGCTAGGGGATAAGTCACCTTGACCTCTCGGAACACCTCCAACACCACATTATCACAATGTAATGGACCAGGGAGGTCCGGGCCATTACATTATATACCTCTCAAAACATTCTTGTCCTCGAGAATTAAAAACCAACTCAGAAAAACATAGGGGTCCGAACAACCACCCCATAAGATACCTCTTAGGGGAAAACCACCATGAGTTGTTCGAAAGATGGAACAAAGCTACCATATCCGAGAATATGGAAACAAACAATCCATATCCAAACAATTCAATCATAACATCACACAAAAAAAGTACATAAATAAAACATGAAAGGTCAAACCATAAAGGAAATGTCATTACATGAAAAGAGTTAAACATTAAACAACTCTAGGTAGTGAGCACATATCTATGACTCACGCTCCCAGGTACTCTCCTCCATGCCACCATGTTGCCACAAGACACGAACTAAAGTAATAGAACACCCACGCAACACCTTCTCCTTGCGGTCTTGGATCTCCACAGGTCGCTCCTAGAAGGTTGCATCATCGTCAATATCGATCTCTCCCCAATCGATAATATGAGATTCATCATGAAGATAACGAAGAAGCTGTGATACATGGAAAACATCATGTATCCAACTCATCTGAGGGGGAAGTGCTACTCGATATGCCACAGCTCCAACATGAGCCAACACCTCGAAAGTCCCAACAAACCGGGGAGAAAGCTTACTTCCACGACCAAACCTTCACTGCCCACAGCGGGGATTCACCTTCAGAAACACATGATCCCCAATATTAAACTCTAAGGGTCTCCTTCTTTGATCAGCATATGATTTCTGAAGATCCTGTGCTGTCTTCATCCTCTCACGAATCACCTGAACCATCTCTATTGTATTCTGCACTAGTTCTGGTCCGAGAATTGCTGACTCTCCGACCCGAGTCCAGTACAACGGAGAACGGCATGACCGGCCATACAAGGTTTCCAACGGCGCCATACCAATGGTAGAGTGGAACTATTATTGTAAGCGAACTCTACCTAGGGTAAGTGCTTCGTCCATGAACTTCCAAAATCAAGAACACAAGAGCGCAACATGTCTTCAAGAGTCTGGATGGTTCCCTCTGTTTGAACATCCGTTTGAGGATGAAAAGCAGTGCTAAGGCATATTTGAGAGCCAAAGCCATGCTGGAGACCTCTCCACAACCTAGAGGTAAAACAAGGATCTCGATCAGAAATGATCATCCTATGTACTCAATGGAGTCTCACCACCTCCTCTAGATACTGCCTCGACAAAACTTCCACTGAGCTCGACTCCTTGATGGCTATGAAATGTGATGATTTTGTTAAACGATCCACTACCACCCATATGGCATCATGTCCCCTCGGAGCTCGAGGTAAACCTGTAACAAAGTCCATTGAGATGTCCTACCACTTCCACTGAGGAATATCTAAGTGCTGGAGAAGACCATCAGGAACACAGTGTTCGGCCTTCACCTTCTGGAAGACTAAACATCGAGACACACATTCTGCAACTGTACGCTTCAGCCCAGGCCATCAAAACTGACTCCTCAAGGATCGGTACATCTTCGTCACACCAGGATGTACCGCCAAGGGTGAACTATGGAACTCTCGGAGAACCGTCTCGCGCATTGCCAAGGGAACAAAAAGCCTGCCATGATACAACACTCGGTGTTGTTCATCCTCTGACCAACCATCAGGGGCCTCACCATATACAACTCTGTCTCTCCAAACATCCACCTCTAGGTCACCAAACTAAGACTCTTCCACCTTCTGCATCAGGGATGACTGCACCGTCATCTGGAAAAGACAACCTCTACCCCCAACTTCTCCCATATCAAGATGCAAAGCTGATAGCTCTTCCATAACTCTCCAAGAATCACCAAATTCACACACAACATCATTACGAATCATTCAGCTTAGTGTGTCAGCTAAAACATTCCCTTTTCCAGGTGTATACGATATTTCAAAGTCGTATTCCTGCAAGAACTCCATCCACCGACGCTGCCTCAAGTTCAAGTCACGTTGGGAGAAAACATACCTCAAACTCTTATGTTTAGTGAAAACTAAAAAGTGCTCACCATTGAGGTAATGTCTCCACAACTTTAGAGAAAACACCACGGCTCCCAAGTCAAGATCATGGGTGGCATAGTTGCATTCATGTGGATGCAACTGCCAAGACCCATAAGAAACAACTGACCTCTGCTGCATGAGAACACAGCCTAGCCCCAGATGTGAAGCATCACAGAAAACATCAAACTGGACTCCCTCTGCTGGAAGAAAAAGGACTGGAGCACTTACCAACTTCTCCTTTAGATAATTGAAAGCTGTCTGACACTGATCAGTCCATATGAACGCTGGATCCTTCCTAGTCAAATCTTTCAGAGGAGTCGCAACTCGGGAGAAATTAGCTACAAACCTCCTATAAAAGCCTGTGAGACCAAGGAAACTTCGCACCTCTAACACGGTCTTGGGGGCTGGCCAAGACACCACTGCTTCTATCTTCGAAGTATCCACATCTACTCCCTGTTGGGACACAACATGTCCCAAGAAATGAACTTCTCGAGCCCAGAACTCACACTTGGACAACTTCCCAAACAACTGATGTTGGCGAAGAACTCCCAAAACGGCTCGTAGATGCTCTGCATGCTCCTCTTCAGATGTGGAGTACACAAGGATGTCGTCGATGAGAACCACAAAAAACTTGTCCAAGAATTCATGGAACACAACATTCATCAACCCCATGAAAATAGATGGAGCATTCGTCACGCCGAATGGCATTACAACAAACTCATAATGCCCATGACGACAGCGGAAAGCAGTCTTCGGGATATCCTCATCCTTTACACGCATCTGATGATATCCTGACCTCAATTCTATCTTTAAGAACCAACATTCACCCTTCAGTTGATCTAATAGGTCATCAATCCGCGGGAGAGGATAGCGGTTCTTTATTGTCACTTTGTTTAACCGACGATAATCGATGCACAACCGCAAACTGCCCTCAGCCTTTTTCACAAACAAAACTGGTGCACCCCACGGTGACACACTTGGTCGAACAAAACCACACGGCATCAGACCGTCGAGCTGAATACATAGCTCTCGTAACTCAGAAGGGGCCATCCTATACGAAGACATAGAGATAGGAGACGCTCCTGGATGTAGCTCGATCCCAAACTCGATCTCTCGTCGAGGGGGTAAGGATACAACCTCTTCTGGAAGGATTTCAGGGTACTCCTCTATGACCCTAGGAAACGCCAACTGTTGATCCTCTGAAGAACTCAGCATCATCCCAGCCATCATGGATGATAAGGATGGAACTCGTCTATGACTCATCCGATGATCTCTCTCGCCAACAAACACCACTTTCTCCCCATCTTCATCAAAGAAAATGACCTTCTTCCTGTAGCAATCCACAAAAGCCTGCACCGAATACAACCAATCCATGCCAAGTATGACATCATATGTTTGTATTCGCAAACATTGGAAATCTCCCCAAGAGTGGTGTTGCCCCAACACTATCTCATAGTCTCTACAAACTTCAAACAAGTCAGCTCGACTTCCAACTAGCATAGTCAACGCCAAGGGAACTGGAAGCCTCTCTACCTCAAGTCCCAAAGCATGGACAAGGGTAGGTGATATGAAGGAGTGTGTTCCTTATGAATCAAACAAGGCAGACACCAAGGTAGAAAACAAGAAAAGGGTACCTCGAACGACATCTGGTTCACCTGGGGCTGGCAACGCTAGAGCATGGAGCTGACCATGACCTCCTCCACGGCCTCTCTGACCCTGATGACGACCACCACCATAGCCACGCTCTTCTCTCTGAGGATGGGGAGCGTCATGGGGATGTCCTCTGCATGCTCCATCTACCCTCTGGTGATCTAAAACTGGTGCAACCTGCTGCTACTGCCTCGGCTGGAACTACCTCAACGGAGGAACCTGGAGTGGAGCGCCCGGTGCACGATGACTGCTCTGAAAAGTCGGGCACTCCCGCTGCTGATGACCACGACCACCACAAGAAAAACAAGCGACTGATCCCTTGGCATAGGTCTGAGAGTTTCTGCCTCCGGATAAATGAGATGGGAAGGGCTGGGACCTACCCCCAGGTGAACGGAAACTCTTCTGTCCTGAAAACCGGGAACCCCGGACCACAGCTCTACTTCCTGAGGAATCAGGACGATTCCCCTCTCGTGACGATCTAGTCCTGGCCAAAGTCCTCTCAACAACCTTTTCCCTCTCAAGCACCTCAAGATATGTTTTCAGCATAAATGGGGTGACCTGACGCTGGATCTACGGATGCAAAGCCTCCTCGAAAGGCCTCTCCCTAGCCTCATCATCTGGTAACAGGTCTGAAGCATATCACATAAGGTTCCTAAAACGGATTCCAATCTCTCGAACACTGGCGCTCCTCGGTCGAGGGGTGAGAAGTTTCTTTTAACTGGACACCTTCGCAGTCGACGAAAGAAACTCGACTCTAAACCTGTCTCTAAACTCCTCCCATGAGATTGCTAACTCCTCACGATCACCGAGGAACAAGAGCCACCACTGCCTCGCTGCTCCACGCAGCATCGTCACAACCATGGACACCCAGTGTTCCTTCCGAGAACTAATCGAACTAAAGCCTATCTCGATCTCCTCAAACCAGTCTTCTGTGACTGCATCTGAAACGGATCCTTCGTACTTCTGTAGACTCTGGTGCTGAAACTCTCAATGTTTCTTCCTCCAAGTGTCATCATCGTCAAACTCTACTCGGTGGCGATCTGCTGGAATAGCCTGATGGGCATCTTCTGCGCAAACCTGACGAGGACGTCGACCTGGAGCCATACCTGCAAAATAACAACTGTTAGAGCTCCTAATCCTGGAATATGGAAGACTCAACATTAATTAATTAATTTTTTTTGTTTTATTTATTTTAGGTTACGTATCCCATGGTCTACCCATTCAAACACAAGCGCAAAGAATAATGATGCATGATCCTTTCCTAGGTCTCTACCCTGCAACCGATATCACATTGTTTAGTAGCCATCATAAGCTTAATGGTTCGTGCAACAGATCATAGGGGGCCCTAAACGCCTATGTCTCTTCCGGCCTCCAGTGTTTACCCCACTTTCTAAACATGAATGACATCGTTGCCCTACCATCCCATGCATCCTCACCTGTGCCTAACTCCAAACTCCATCCTATCCCTCAACCAGACCTCTGATACCACTCTGTCATGAACCCCTCCCCACAAAGTTTACCCCTCCTGGGCCGACAATGTGAGAATGGAGATAATGAACCCCGAGTCCCGCCTCCAGTAGGCCCCGGGTTGGCGACTAGCACCGAGGGTATAATACACACACAAATGGGAGACATTACCCTCTAAGAGAACACATGCAGAAGAGAGAGATAGAATAGACTCCAACCAACTCCAACTCATAACTGAAATATAAAAGAAACCCAAGTACAAATATGTAATGTCAGAAAAAAGTACTACAACTGAAAGGGAAAACTAAAAGTACCCAAAAGAAAGTAATACGGCAGCGGCCACAAGCCCGAACAGCTCCTCCTCCAACCACAAGCTAGTAGTAACCAGATTGATCTCCAACCTGTTCCAAGTGACCTGAAAAACAGTTTATATATACATAGGGTGAGTATAACAGTATTCTCAGTAGGATCCTCCCCAAGACTCTCGTGCAAAATTAAAGAAAGCATGCTAAAGCCCAGTGAACAACAAGTGAAACTAACTCGTCACCTAAATAGGTATACTATGTTCCCAACCTCACCATGGCTACTCTCGCCAAGTAACACATACAAGAATATAGCATATAGTAAAGAATATCAAGGGTACCCCGCTACTACCCCACTGGTTTACCTCTTTGCCCCAACGACATACGTCCTGTGCATCTCTCTCCAAGGCTTGCCCGCAGAAACCTGGGCTAAGCTCCACAATCTGCACCTCATGCACCACAAAGGCTTGCCTGTAGACACCTGGGCTACGCACCACACCATCCTCACAACCAAAGTAACCAGGTAGTTTCGGGGAGCCACCACAGCTCATATAACGTGTATCATACATCGAGTATTATACCTCAAGCCATCACAGCCCATACGCCGAGTAAGGATCCTCAAGCCATCACAGCCTATACACGTTACACCTATAGTAGTCCATAGGATACTATATCTAGAATATATGTGTGTGAAATAACCACAAGCCATTACATCCCTCTACACACATATATGGGTAAAACTAACCACTGCGCCTACCAGCACAAAGATCTACCAAGAGAAGAGAGCGAGGCCAAAGGGGGTAGTCATCCATTCAACCTCCCATCAGAATGTTGGGGAAAACACCCCCCAGGGCTCAGAATCCCCGGGGTGTCATTTTCCCTTATCGACAGGGTGGAGTAGCGTATATAAACACAAAAAGTACAGAATATATATGACTCACAACCACACTATGGGCATTACCTTGTCATAGGCACAACTGCAGCTAACGTCTCTCAGACTCCAGGCTGCTACTTCTAAGACTAGGAATCTTATAAGCACACAACCATTTGAAGAGATTTATTAGATTACTCCATTCTCATTTTATCAGTTCCACTGTACGTTAATTAATTCTTTAAACATTAATTAACCATGAACAATTTACCACATTAAACTAAATTGGCATCACATTCAAAGACTGCTCCTTTTTAGGATTCACATCACTATTAAATTCCAGTTTCTCCATCCCCGTGGATTATCACCATTTAAACAAACTTTCATTATGGAATTACTTTCCCATATTCCTAGGCATTCTAGAAAAGCATCCTATGCTACTAAACACAAAGGGGATCAACACGTCGAGTAGATATACTACCCGTCGAGTCTTTCCCGCCTATAGAAAGAGCATAGACCCATCCTCCATCGAGAGGCTAAACACGGAAAGCACATGGCATACCCCGCGTGTCTTTACCTCTTCGGAAAGAGGGTAAGCAATACCAGCTGCCTTGAGCAGTGGGGAAAAGTAATGCAGATAAACAACCAAACCAAACCACAAACATCAAACCATCACATTCATCTCATACCATCATCCTTGTTGTCCTCCCCGACACCCACATGCATAAACCGATGCATCTCGCCACACTAGGCGTCATCCGCTACCACAACCACAAGTCCCCATACCTCCACATATCACAACAGCCATCCAGGCTCACATCAAATCACAAGCAGCAGGAACTCAAAGCTCACAAAATGGGCTCTCGGCCCTTTAACAAGGCATTCATCCTTCATACAAAATGAGCACTCAAATCTCCAAACAACAATGCATTCAGCCTTACAAGCAAGCGGGTGACTCAGAACCCTTTTGAAATTATCGAACTAATAGTTCTTTAATCCATTTTGTATTAACAGATTCATTAACATGCCTCTTTATCTTTAGCCAATTATTTAACAAATAATTCCATCTTTACATTCTTTATCAATTTCCATCATGAATGGGAAACTAATTAAAGAAAATCATAGATATCACTCTATCTAGGAAAACATGAGGCAAACTGTTATCACGGTACAAAGCAACAACATGCGATCAACCAATTCTTTTAATCTGGTTCAAGTATTTATTTAGGTCAATTTCATTGTGATCCAAAGGACTAAATCATGCTAATTATACATTTGCACATAAAAAATTAGAGAAGCCATGAATCCCCTACCTCAAACAGTTCCTCATGTTCTTTATACACACAACAGGTTACGATCCTCCCCTCGCGACAACTGCATCCACCGGAGGATGCTGCGGAACGACAGTACCAACCAACCCCAAGAAAACACATTAGAATCTTGGAAATTACATGGTATAATTATGGAAAGGAAGATAGGAGAAGATATACCCCAAAAGAATGATGATACAACATACCTTATATAGACGAATGATGGACATAGCTTGGTAGCATCAAAAAGAGTGAAACTGATCCGAGTAACGTTTGATTGTGAAACTCCAACGGGAAGGATTGAAAGGCTCTAGCATCTTTCATATGAGAACTAGGAGGAAGAACAATGAAGAATGATATCTCGTTCCTTTTAAAAAAAATTAGAGAGGCGACGGTTTAAGATCTGATTTATTCTCCATTAAAAACAGATCGCATTAACCCACGCGGTTTGACCAAGTAAAAACATTCCGGCCTTAAGAATAATTAATATATAATTTATGGCCTTTGAATCGGCCTTAAATTCCTTTAAATAAGGTTTGAAAAATATTTTACGTCAAAGAAAACGTCAAATTTACGTAGCTGGAAACACTGTTCACATACTCAAAATTTGGCAAAGTATGGAATCGGTAGCTCTCATGAAGTCTGGAAACAGTGTTCATTCGTGAAATTTGGCAAAGTATGGAATCAGTAGCTCTCATGATGTCTGGAAACACTGTTCATTCGTGAAATTTGGCAAAATATGGAATCGGTAGCTCTTATGAACTCTGGGAACACTGTTCACTGAACCTCACCGATAGAAGTCCATAGATAGAACCTCACCGATAGAAACACTGTTCACTGAACCTCACCGATAGAAGCACTATTCACTAAATCTCACAGATAGAAGTCCACCGATAGAACCTCACCAATAGAAACACTATTCACTGAACCTCACAGATAGAAGCACTGTTCACTGAACCTCACCGATAGAAGTCCACCGATAGAACCTCACCGATAGAAACACTGTTCATTGAACCTCACCGATAGAAGCACTGTTCACTGAACTGGAAAATTTGGCAAAGTGTTAGCCGAGCTACTGCTAGACTGCGGCTACTAGTATACCGAGCTATCAGTACGCCGCGGCTACCGGTAAACCCAGCTACTGGTAAGCGGTGGCTACTGGTAGGCAGCAGCTACCGGTAGAGCGAGCTACCGGTAGGCAGCAGCTACCGGTAGACCGACTAACGGTAGGCAGCAGCTACCGGTAGACCACAGCTACCGGTAGTCTGTGCCACCGGTAGGCAGCAGCTACCGGTAGACCGAGCTACCGGTAGGCAGCAGCTACCGGTAGACCGAGCTACCGGTAGGCAGCAGCTACCAGTAGACAGCAGCTACCGGTAGACCGGGCCACCAGTATGCAGCAGCTACCGGTAGACCGAGCTACCAGTAGACAGCAGCTACCGGTAGACTGAGTGACTAGTAAGAAGCGGCTACCGGTAGGCAGTAGCTACCGGTAGACCGAGCTACCGGTAGGCAGCAACTAGGGGATAAGTCACCTTGACCTCCCGGAACACCTCCAACACCACATTTTCACAAAGTAATGGACCAGGGCGGTCGGGGCCATTACAAAATTGATGTGATGCTAATGAATTGTAATGTGGATGTGAAGATGGCCAATTATTGGATAAATAATTAATTAACAAAATTTTAAAATGAAAAAAGAGACAAATGATTTTATCAGTCACTCTAAATGAATGATTTCTTATAGGGTATGTAGTCATTGCAGTGGTAACTGGGAGTCAGAGAGACCTTAGATATAGTTGATTCAAAGAATAGATTTTATCCATAGTGTAGGTCTGAGCTATATTGTATCATGTAATTTTGTGTATCTATATGCAACCCCACCCCTGTTGGTTCGGTTAAATGACACCCAAGGGATTCTGATCCCTAGTGTAGATATAGATTCATACATGCTACTATATGAATAATGTGTATAGGTTATATTTTCATGATGTAAAATACCTTATGTGTGATACAAGTTGTATGGGCTATGGTGGATTTTGGAAAATACATTGTTAATTTCAGTTTTTTTGATTATATTGTTCTTCACCTAGGTATCTATGGGAATGATTTCTATTTCATTCGGTACATGTTGTGGGGCACGCCCAACTGTATTTTGGCCAGCCTTTTTGATAGAGATGGCTTAGGAAATGCGATGTTGGGGAAAACCATCAAAATAATGGGGATGTGGTAGCAGGGTACCTATGATATTATTTGTTATAGCATATGTTGTTGTATTAAATACTTTCTAAGAGTATCCATGATGAGCCTGCAAATATAGTATTCATATTTAATTGTTGAATTAGTTTCACTTTCTCTTCACTGTGATTTAGCATGCTTTCCTTACTTTTTCATAAGAGGAACATGGGAGGATCCTACTGAGTAAAGTTTTATACTCAAATATGTTATATAATATTTTTTAGGTCACTACGATCATGATGGAGATACGGCTTGTCACTAATTTCTTGGGGGTTTTGCAGGAGCTATTTTGGATATGTGGTTGGTACTATTTTACTTTTATTTAGTACATGCTATTTTCCCTTCCATATATAGTAGTTACTTCATGACATTATTTATGTGTAATTGGGGTTCTTTTTATATTGCATAATGAGTTGGAGTTTGTTGGTCTGTATCTTATCTGTATATTTTTCAAGTGTTATCTTAGAGTGTAATACCTTCCATCTGTGTGGGTATTATACCCATGGTATAGTAGACAACTCGGGGCCTACTATATATAAGACTCATGGTTCATTATCTCTATTCTCATATTGTCAGCCTATTAGGGGTCCATTATTTTGGGAGGGGTTATGTTAGGTGGTGGGTTCTACTGATAAAAATTATAAGATTAATCAAATGTATAAAAAATAATATATTAGATAAATGTGTAGACATAAAATAATTAAATTCAGAAGCCCGTATGCCTTACTTAGATGTTGATCAGCCCGACTAAAGTAGATGAGTTCAATCTGAAGAAGAAAATATTATATACATTAATTTAATCCCCATAATTTAGTTATTTATTCAGACATTAGTTTAGATATTTTCATGATGCTTTATTGGTGGAGTACTGTTTTTATGGGTGGTATAAGTTCATTTTTATAATGGGTTGTTTATCTTGTATTGATAATGAAAAATCATGAAGCAATACAAACCATTAGTATTAAAATTCCATAAGAGTTTTGAGTATTATAGTAGTGTGTCGAATAAATATTTTTATTATTAATTTTATATTAGAATTATGGAAAAACATTTACAATATCAATGACCTATATATATAGTTTTATAATGTATAAGTATACCAATAACAATGATTTTGAACAATGGAAGTAGATGAAAAGACATTGTACAAAAATGTGTCTATAATATTCTTTGGAAGGATATATTGCCAAATTTTGAAACTATGTATATATTGGTATTTCTATAGTGGAAAACATAGATAGAGAACAATATCATTTCTTTGAATCCATGGTAATACCCATGACCTTATTTCCTTGAAAAAAGGTTCTATGGTCCAAAACAATGTGGATATTAACTATAACCATAGTTTCATGACCTATACCCAACATTATAAACCATGGATATAACATGAATTTATATTAGTTCTTTGGATTTAATAATTTCTCTATTTTCAATTTTCACCAACATCACTCCTTCCATTCTTTGTTATGGGGTTTTAATAGTTCTATTAAACCTTTTTGATATACCAGAATGAATTAAAATAGAATTAATAATAACGTTTATTATTCTTGAATGAATATCTGGCATAACTATCACCACATCATTGTTGGAATCCAACTCAATTGGTGTGATGAAAAAATCTAACCCTTGTTGACTTGTAGGTTGTTGGTTGTCTTTAAAAACCCTTGGCTTGGTGGATTGGTTTTCAAATTTCCTGGGTTACTTGTAGATTAAGAAATGAAAAATGAACTGAGGTTTTACTGGAGCGTTATATTCCTCAGTCACATTTTTGGGTTTATTCTATCGTCAATATCTATCTTGGTTCCCTTCCTTCCTACACCTAAATTATTTCTTCACCCCTTTGGTAATTTATGTTGTTCTTCATTCCTCAAATTTGACAAGTAGGGTGTTGAAATTTCAAGAAACCATAATATTTCACCATCAGGAAACCCTAATAAAACTTCAATTTCCTCTTATTATCCTCATAATACCATTCCTATTTTCCAATATCTTCTTTAACTATAAGGTTACAGAACAAATAATCATATCTATTAAAGCCTTAGATAACTGATGATTTTCAAAGACTAGGTTTTATCCCACAAAATAAGTATTGAACCATGCATTTAGGGGAAATGAAAATGCATCATGTGTATCATTCATGACTTATAATGTTTTTCTCATAAAACCTTGATAGATTCATCATCTATTATCTTAGGGAAAAGGAAATCCCTTTCCATTTAATGTTATACAGTGCGAGTAAAATATTTATTGATTTTTTTTTCAGAAATTCCTCCCAATCCATCACTTTGATATCTTCTATAGGATTCATATTCACGATCAAATTTAACCAATTATCAAATTCTCACTTCATATGAAAAATATGTTGTTGAATTTTCTACTGTTCAAAACAATGAAGTATGGAGAATACATTCATGATCTAGATGATCTATTTTTAAGTTATTAAGGGATCATATGATCCATTGAACATCATAGTCCATTGTCACATAATATTTCTATATCATCTTATTTTTTTAAGAAAATTTTGGGGATCCTCTTGATTCATGTATCTATTTATAACATGATTCGATTGAGAGAGTTTCGTCATAATGTTTTTTATTCCATCTCCTGTCATGTTGGGAATATATTTGGAGTATTCATCACTTTGCCCATCACATTGACTATTTACCCAATTTCTCATATTTCCAGACATTGGATAGAATAAATGGAAAATTAATGATTATTTTTAAAAAAAATTAAAGACATAAATGAGAATATAATGACATTAAATATATGACACATAAATTATGTGAATTTATAAAAAAACGATTTTCTTTGCCTCTATCTATGTTACCCATGATTTATTTCCTAACATATAATTTTATGTGTTTTTGTTTTTTGTTTCCATAATAATGGTTTAATGTGATTGTGAATTTTCCAATGAATATCCCACTTGAGTGTCAAAACAGGTGTGTATTATGTCTTGTTTTCATCCACCAGTACTGAGTTGAGTCTAGATAAACATAATTTTCTAGAGTTTTAACATTATTAGATTTGGTTCCATAACCAAATCCACTTATAATATTTATTTATTTATTTATTTTATTTAATAAACCAAATATAATCTTACCGTAGTTCATTGATGTTTTCTTAAAATCAGTATTCTCCCTAAGCCTTTCACTGTAGTTTTTTATTCATAATCTCAAAATTAACTAAATTATCCTTTGATACAAACTATAACCACCATTTTCATTATTACACATTAATACTTTTTATTACACAAGATTACACATAATACAGACCAAAATATTGATAACTCTACCCTATTTGAGGTTTAAGTACATTACATAATAAATTTACAAAAAGAATACATCATATTTGTTTAACGATTTCAACACATGATCTTTATATTTCATAAAACCTAAAACTACATCGCACAATAAGTGGACAGATATAAGGAATAGGTGTGATATAAAGAGTATTAAAAGACCTTAAATAAATTAAAAAATGTTAGATAATATTCATATAAATTCTTGAAAAACTGGGTGAAAATTATAAACATAAAAAATGAGGCGTTATATAACATGATAACATAAACACTACATGGGAAATGTGGAAAAAATTTAAATACTAAATTATAAACAAATAAAAAGGATAAATTCCATGAATTCATGATAGAAAAATTACCATAAATGAATTAGTATTAATCACTTTCATTTCATTCCAATTATTGAGATTTAAAAATAGATCATACATCATGGATTCATTAATCATCATATTTTATTAATAGATCAAAAAGTATATAATAAATACGTGTAAGTACCATGTAATATAAATAAAAGTATAAATATGTGATATTGTTGATCGTATATGGGTATAATATTCAATACTGAATTGTTTTGGCATGGAAAACCATGGTTAAATATTTTCAACATAACAAAACCACATAAAAATTCATAAAATGTGTTATTGAGAGAGAATATGGAATATCATCATTTATAAATCAAATGGAATGTAATATGTACAAAGAATGTAATATTATAAAATTTTTAATTAGAAATGGAAGGCATATGATAATAAAGAATGTTCACTAATGGGGATAATGTGATTTTCCCTTACCTTATGAGTGTAAATCCATATTCATGGTAGGAGATTATTGAGATGTTGGGGGTAGCTTCATAGGGTAATTGAATGGGTAGATAAGTACACATACATTGTATATGGATTTTTTGTGGTGATAAAAGGGTTATTGAGTGGGTTTATATAGTCCATGAGTGGAGAATTCATTATCATTTCTCAATCATTGGTTCTGGACAATATATAATAGAAAAATCACAAACCTTATCATGGTTTTCCCAATGGTTTCTACTAAATTTGAGTGGTTTCATTATTTTATGAGTACAAGGGAAAGTAAGAATAAAATAATACACTTGATTAAGTGTGTGTGGTTAATAATCATAATGAAATGACTTTCAAACCGTAAAATATATTAATGGTTTTGGAGGATTAATAAAGGGGTTATAAAATTAATAAAATTAACATAAAATAAATTTTTTTAAAGGTAAAAATATATTTGTTAACTGATAACCATTATAGAAATAATTAAATCATATTAGGGACATTATGATATTATAATACACAATATATATTAATACGTTATTAAATTTTAATATAAAATTTTACAATCTCAAAAAAATATTAAAAATTCACCATTAGATAATTTTGAAATTTTGATTCCAAAATTAATATTTATTTTACGTAGATAATTTTATAAATATATTTTTTACCATTTAATGAAAATTAGATTTTTTTTGAAATGGTGTGTTTTTTGAGAATAATATTTTTTGTACCAGTTTAAATTTACATCTAAATTAAAAACAAATATATGATCATTTAAATTTAATAAAAATTATTTAATTATAATATTTTATTATAATATATTTTATTTAAATAAATCCATCAATTGATGAAAATAAATTCATTAATTTAATTTTAATATTACGTGATAAATCACATTGTGTTTTATTGTATAAATATAAAAATAATTTATAATGTGATATAAATAAATGTGGAAATTATTCTATTGAAAATATTGAATAATTATTTATGTTATTATGGTCTGGATAGATATCCATTTAATAGATAATAAAACTATATAAGGGTAGGGTGCACGATGGTGAGACTTTCATGGAGTGGTTGGACATAGATAGTTTGAGTGGTGATCTCTTGGAGCTTGAAGATATCTTATAAATAGTTTTGCGTAGGATTAAATTGATGGATTTCATCTTATTATTGGTTGAGGTTAAATCAAGGTGATGATATCACCCTAGTAAGCTCTGATAAATGAGATTCATAGTGTATGATACTTCTAGTTGAGTCTATCAATTTATTTATATAGGTCAATTGTTTTTATTAAAACCCTTTATTTATACAAGCAATGTGATCACTACTCTATTATTATAGAATCAATGGTATATATGCGTAATAGTTTTTAAATATGAGAGGATATAATAAAAAAATGTGCTCATTACAATTATTTAACCACAATACATGATAATAAATTTAATTTAAATCATAAGTGGAATATTATTTAAAATTATCCTGTTGTTATATAAATTCTAAGATATCAAGTGAAGATCATATGTGTCCATTGCAACCAACATCAATATTTAATGAAAATATTATTGTTGGATATATGCCAATAAATTCTAGTTCATTCGAGGATCAATGAGCAGATTTTTGTTAAAACTAAATCAATTTGATTATTTATCTAATGTAACAATTAATTATATATCGCTTTGTAATAATACATGGAGTTTTTCTATTTCAAGGATTTTAGGTGAGAATTAAAAAATCCTTAGAATTTTTTTTAAAATTATATTATGTGTTCAATCAAGGTTACAATTGAGGTATTATTGGGATATGAAGATGGTTGGATATGATAAAAATTATCTAGGCCTTCTAGGGATAAGAAGACTGATCTGATTCCGATCTGAGTAGTCAATGTATTTTTTCTAAGGAATTATAATACTAGAAATTTTGTTTAAACTATGGATACCTTATGTCACATTTCTTTACTTCCTATACACAAATTATTATATTTTTATAAATTATTTCATAATTTTTCTATTCATTATTTTATAGAACATTGTAATGTTTTATTTTATTTATCTCCAAAAGTTATATTTTTCCAACATACAATTTTTTAAGAATGATCATTTTATAATAATTTACTATGAATTTCTAGATATACTTGGTGTCTGAAACACAATAAAATGATATTCATATTTATAATCGGTCTGATAATATTTACTAAAATTTTTTTAGTAGTTTTTTAATGTTTTTATATTAAAATTTTTTCGAACTATATCAAATAAAACTCTTACAATCCAGAAAAGTTCTATATATTTATTATACTATTTTGTAAAAACCACTTTTTTTAATTAAACTTATTTGTAAAAAATTAAATTACATTCCATAAAACTGAGTTATAATTACTTAATAATCAATCAAAACATCATTATTGAGTTTTACATTTATATATATTTCATAATATGGTTAACCCTACTTATACCATCCAATTAAATGGATATCCTAAAATTGTAATATTTAAATAATAATATTACATGATTCAGTAATGGTGGGATTTTCATTTTGTATATGATATCAAACAAATTGTTATTTTAAAATATATGTGTGTTAAATTCTACCTAATTATATAATTCATATCCAAGAAATGTGACCATTTTTTTCATAATCGATGTTTTTAAATTTGAAAACCCCATTTGGGAAAACCAATATCATAAAAAAAGGTTAATATAAATTCCTCTTGAAATATGAATAAATTATTATGAAGGACACCAAGAATAACACAAAACTATATTCCAAAATCAGAGTAAACAATTATAAGTGAAAATATTAACATAATGGAGATATGAATTATTTATATAATGATGGAGAGTAATATATATTAATTATCATAAGAAAGAGAAAAGTCATGATAAATTTAATAACCACAAAACCATAAAAAAAGTGTTTTGTAAAAAATAATCAATTAATTATAAATGAAGGTAATATAAATTATTTTGTTTCAAGAACCCTATCCAAGATTTGAAAAATTCATTTCAATTATAGAATCTGTACATAAATAAATATTCTTACATAATAATTATAATTTCATACATTAATCAATTTCAACCACAATATCAATTTTTTCTTTTAATAATGGGTTCTCAAGATCCAATTTTCATGCATTTTGCATTAAAACAAACATCTAATAGATCACAAGATCTATAAAAGGATAACAAGATATTATATTTTCATTAAATATGAACCAGAACATAAATGGTGAGATAACGTAAATATTTCATCCAAAAATATGAAATTATATATAAATTATGAATGATTCAAAAATAATACCTAATGATAACCATTAAACATTCTATAAATAACTCTCAATAAAATTCTTGTTCAAAACCAAAAAATTAGTGAGACTTTACCCTATATTTTCACATGAACATTTGTCTCCTGAAAACATTAGTCACTCATAATTTCAAATACCCAAATATGTATATACCATAATCCTATAATCTCCAAAATATGTTAGTCATTTATTTTAATATCTAGATTCATTATATGTCAAAATTAAAATCATATATTCTATTAGAACAAAATTCAATCATTATTCCCCAAAAAAATATCATATTATATAATAATATTTTTTTTACAAGAATGAACTAATTTTTCTTAAAAATAATGTTAAATTATTCAGAAATAACATTCATCACATAATCATAAATCACTTTTGAATCCCATGGTTATTAGAATGATAAATCATATGTTCCAAAATTGTGATGACTCAAAAATACCTCAACATAAAATATATAATAAAACCAAAATGATAACAATACATATAAATACATATCCATAAAATTTAATTGAAATCTACCATAACTATATTTTTCACTAAAAACCATAAAAAATCCAAGGGTTATATTACCATATAGTTCTCCCAAAATAATCTTAATCCTTACATAGATCCATCACATTAAACCAAATAGTGGTATCAGTTCCATAAAACATATAATCAACTTTAAACTTATCAACCCGAGACACTATAGGGATTTCACATATCACTATCATATTTTATATATTTCCTTAGGTTATATTTTATCGTTCATCATAATGTTTTAGAAATTAAATTTGAATTAACCCATGAGTATCCCCTTGGAGTGTCAAACTGGTTCCCATTTAAGGGTACACTCACAATGCACAGAATGATGGTCTTGATATATTAGAGAAATTATATTTCTAGTTTTTATTTATAGATGAATGTTTTCCGAAAACATGTCTAATTTTCGTATCCTAAAAGATATATATTTCAATGTAAATTATATAATATATTATTATACAAAATATTTATTTATCATACTATACATTGAATTATCCTCAAATTCAGTCATTATGTTTTCCTAAATCTAAATCCCATGGTTTTTGTTAAATATTATTTAATAAAAAGTGTAATGACCTTGACTCTTATATCTATGAGCCAGTGATTTCATTATTTTATTAGTACTACATAGAATTAACTTAATTTTGATGGAAAATATAATCATTTATTCATAAGAAACAAGATTCATTTGTTTTTACCATATTAATTTGGAAATATATAATAATATAATATTAATTGTTATGGAATCATTTCATATCATTCTCAATATCATCATTCATATCTTGGGGAATATAAAATGAAATAATGTGTGAGTTGAAATTAATTGTAAGGTTTATATATAATGGAACCCAGAATGCGTGAAATTTGAATAATAATATAGAATGGTAAATAACTACAAATTATATTTCATTTAATAGAAATTTTAAGAATATTTAATTATATAGTAGTAATAAATGAAGATTAAATAATTCCATTAAAATAATCACATGAGGTAGAAAGATACCCATGGATATCATAATTATTCAAATAATCGCATGGAAATTAATAATTAATATCATAATGATAGATTTTTTATTTTGATACCTAATAAGCCTACTTGAATGTCCTTATTCCAAGAGATCATATAATTTTGTGTATGGCCTCTACCAAATACCCAAACAAGTTTTCTTCATGAGACCATCGATGCATCAATGGGACATAATGGGACTCTACCATTAAATTCTATATCTAAATAAATTCTTCATATGAATGTTTCAAAATATAATCAATTAAAAAATTTATATTTAAAACAATCATATGAAATGTTAATAATTTTCCAATAAATAATCATAATCAATATACGTTTTTAATAAAAGAGTATCTATATATGATGAACTTGTAAATCAAATCTCTATAATTTCCCTGTCAGAATGATAATTTAATACTCTAAGAATACTTGATTATGGTATCAATACAAAATATCATGAGTGGAGAATAAGTAAAATAATAGGGTTTTTTCATTTTTAGACATAAATACCATAAACAGATCAATAAAAACATTATATTGGAAAATATACATTTCACAATTAGATTTACTTTTTAATATTAAAAATTACTAGAATATAATGAAAAATTATATTGGAATTGAATAAATAAATATTATAAATGAATCTTCTAACAATTGATCAGGTAGGATTTCTAGATGTTCCATTCAACTAGATTATGTGAAACTGAATATTCATTTCACCTTTTATATAACAGGAAATAAATAACTTCTTTGGAATATTAAAAAATATAACTTTTAAAATATTTTAATAAAATTCAAACATGGGTAGTAATTTATTTAAAAAATAATTGGGGGAATAGTTATAATATTCTTTATAATAAATGAATGAAACTTTCAACATTGATAATAAATATCACAGACATAGTATAAAGACAATGATGGATTTCATTAGATTCACGATTTCAGTAAATTGAGTTCATTATGAAATGAAAATTAAATGAAAATTTATAATTTTAAAAAATAATTAGAGAAAAAATATTATATTCTTTTATTATATAAATATAAAATATTTCTCCCATTGGTGACATAAATATAAACAATTTCGAATAATAGTGTGATTTTGAAATAAATGCTTACTACTTTGGTGAATTTTGAATTGTAATCCCCATGATGTAAATAACATAAAATCAAAAATTAAATAGCATTAAATGAAATATATTAATGATATCACATATCAAATTATTTTTAATCGTGATAAATTGTTATATTTATATTAGATGGCATAATACAAGAGGGGAGGGGGTGAAATGTATGTTTAAAAACATTGTATTTAAACACATAAGAAAGAACATATTTTAACTGAACTTAAAATATTACAATTCAAAAAAACACAATTTACCACAATTGTCTTTGATCTAATAGATATGATATGACGTAATACTATATGTATTGTATAAAAATCATATTTTGATTGAATACAATGATCAAAGTAATACAAGTGAGAAAGATTCTACCATACAACATATATAATCTATTAATACAATATGTATCATAAGAATAATAATTGAAACAACAAAAATTGAATTGAAAATAAAAAGAAAAGGTAAAAAATACAGTTCCCTTTATAATAAAAATAATAGTGGGAATGTAAAATTATTATAATTATTTTAACCTAATGAGATGGGTATCCGTCCACATAGTATAAAAGGTCTCTCTAAACAACACCTTGATAAGCCCTCGATATGATAATCAGTACAACTGTCTTACTATCCCTGGAATTCCTTGATTAAAAATTTATTAAACACTTGTTTACCCCAATCAATTGAAGACCCTCGATATGATGATCTGTAGAATATCTTTCTATCCCCCGAAGCCCTCAATCGTTATCATTTAATCGGTCACACTAGGAAAAACAAATCACTTGTTAGAATAGAAAATCTTTGAATGAGTCATTCATACTATATAATTCCATGTCTTTCAGATGAAGTAATAGATAGTTTATAACATCTCTCTCTAGAACAAGATAAGAGAAAAATTTGATCAAAAGTCACTCTTTGATTCAAATAACCTCCTATTTATAGTAATGTGGTTCCAACAATCATATTTTCTCCAAGGGTCATATTTTTCGGAAACTCTCAGAGGGACATGGACACTTGATATTATGACTTTCATATTGAAATATAAAACACTACATCATTTTGTTTAGTTTATAACTAATGCCCAGACATTAATATGATTAAAAAAAATAAATAAAAATTATAACATGAGTACGATTGTTATTGAAGAATTGTTTTGGAAAATGCATACATGAGATATAAGAAAAACATGAATATGATTCATATTACATAGTGCAATGTATTAATATGATACAATTTGAGTACGATGCACAATGTGGTTATGATGAACATAGTCAGTAAAGTAGACATAGTCAGTATGAATGACAGAGTCAGTATGATAGGCAGGGTCGGTACAATAAATAGAGTTTTTACGATTCATAGAGTCAGTATGATAGACAATGTCAGTACAATTGAAAAATAACTATATTCAAAGTAAAAAATTAACTTTAGAATATGGCATACAAATATTTTTAATTTAAAAATCAATATACATTAATGTTAGAAGAAGACTTGTGACTTAACAATCTCTCCATCATTGGAAAGCAGAAAACACAATGAATACAAGAAAAGAAATAATAATATCCTCTGAGTTCTACCAACACATCTGAATAATAAAAAGAATACGACTAACTATCCCTTCAGTATAGACATTTTCTAAGTATTGTATTAATAGATATTTCTTGATTAATGTGTATTTATTTCAAGAAAACATTTAATAATAAACCTGTACAACTTTTTTCCATTTTATAAAACATTCTTCCCCATTATGATTCACAAAAAGAATAACATAATGTCGAGTTTCCTAAAAATCATAGGGAAAAATATACAAATCAATGAAAATGAAAACAAACAATTCATTAGAATTTAATAATTTTATAGGAATTGAAAGAAAAACCATGAAAAAATATACAACAAAAAGAACATTTGTTTTCTCTTTATTTTTCTTTCCGGATCAACTCATGAAGAACATCCTCCATCTAAATTATCCCTTTTTTCTGTGATAGAATCAATATAGGATTTGAAAAGTTCTTTTTTATCTACAAAAAGGTTCTATTGGTTTTTAATACTGTCTTCTTGCACCATGAACACTTCTAAATGAGTATAAATTATGTTGTGCTTAATCATGTTTTATTCTGTCAATAAATTGTTATTTATTTAACAAAACTATTTAATCATTGAAAGTTGAAACCTTTGAGAATTATCACTGGAAAACACTAAACATGTCTAGAAATTATTTCACTAAAAGAGCATCACACCATAAGATTATTGAAAATGATTCGACCTTTTTATTTTTTGTCATTAAAACATTAAAATAAATAACATGATAATTTGAAATTCTCATTAGGTCATCAGTTGATTCGTCATGATCATTTACTAAGATTTCTGTTTTCTATTTCACTTTCTTCATCTTGTTTCAAAACTTTTTATTAGAAACATTACTATTAGTCAAGACCATAAAATCGGATTTTATAGACATTAATATCTTTCTAATATATCTTACTGATCCAAATTTCTTAGTTTGAATGTCTATAATAAAATCAATATTTCATTCAATTCTATGAAAATAATGAATATTCTTCTAAATTATTTTTATAAAATGAAAAATGTATTATCTTTTCTTTATTGAAATTGTTTTTTCCAAATTAGTATCATCATAGTATGATTCATGTTCATTAGAACGGATGATGTCTTCTACATGATGTTTTCCTTTTCCTTTATATTTTTCCTTTTGAACTCTTCCCTCTTGTTTTTATCTCTTTATTCGTTGAATTTTTCAATGATGATAATTACTTTCTCTGTATAGAAACATTGATATTTTATATGAACTGATGAAGCAATATTTTTTAATTGATTTTTTTATATTTGAACTGGTGTTATATTGGCGTGAGATTTCAGTTATATTCCTACACTTTTTTTAAAGAGAAGATTCTTATCTACTCTTCTTAGAACATTTTTGATATACTAAAAGTAATTACAATTCCTCTTTTTTACGTTCCTTAACATCTAGCACTATTTTTTCCCTTTTTCATTCTCTAGAGAAGTCAATATGATTGATTTATATTGAATTTATTCTATCAGTTGAGCACATTCCATATCAATATCTATTAGTATTTTAGAAACATAAATACCTTGAGATTTTTTTCAAAAGAATCTTCTTTTTTCATCTCATCCTGTAGAGTATCTTTTACACTTATCATTGTAACTAGAGATTCAGATAGATGATGAAAAAATTTAGGATTACCTTCTTTTCTTTTTTCTATTTCCTTTCTCTACTTGGATACAACCTTTTTACTATATTTTGTTTTCTTTTTGGCTATGCACTAATTTGAGGATAAGAATTTAGTGAAGTGACAACTGTTGGAGATGATTATATTAAAATGGGTACCTATTTATTTGACATCAATTGATTTGGTGCCGATTGATTTAGTGTATATTCTGCTTCTATATTTTTTTTAAGAGTGTTGATTCTTCATAAAAAAAACATGAAAATTTTTCAATGCATTCTTACTTGTTCATGACGGCTTCTGTTCTTTAAATTCACCTTTCAGAAAAATTTTATAAAAATTAAAACATTCATGAATCAACATTGTGAGAATATAATGATACATGATAAAATGAGACTGGATCACTCTAGACATCACATTCATGATAGTTTTGAAAATTTAAACCATTAGATTTAATGTTATCATGTTTAAAATATAAACCGACCAAAGGATGTTATATACCATTAGTGTTTATCTATCCCCATTCATTAGTATTAGAATCCCTTGTATCCAAATGAATAAAAACTAGTTGTTTGGAGATAAATGAGATACTTTTGTTTTCTCCTCATTTATATGAAATAACGATTTTCAGATCTTTCTTTATTAAATGTCCCAACAACCTTAGGTTGTTTATGAGAAGGACAAAAAGGGTCACCTTCTACAAGACCACTGAGGAATTGTGCTTCTTATTTTATAGACATTTAAAATTATCTATCATACATATCAATGTTAATCACTATATTCTTATCAAAATACAACATATTATTGATGTTTATATCATCTTTAACTAGAATCGATGTCTTGAGATATGGGTTTCTTAAAAAAAGATGTTCCAATCCTTGAAATTAATTAATTATATTGGTTATTGAGTCATAACATTATAAAAAATCTTGATAAAAATCCCATTCTATGAAGAAATAATTCTTTAAAATTATCATTGAAGACATTTCAATAGGAGTGTAAGAGTAAGACTGAGATATAAATATGATTGAAAAAAGAGAAGATCATACCATGTATTAATGAGGAGTGGTAGAGCTTCGATGAGTAATCTGAAAAACCCAGTATGAGTTTGAGGAGGGTCCTCTATTTATAGGATAATTTTGATGACATTTTGTCTTCTATGGTTGCAATTAAAAAATAAACAATCCAATGGAGGGGAATACAAGATATGTTTTTAAAAAAAAATATAAACATTAAAACTGAGAAATAATAACACGAAAGAAAGGAAATAGGAAAAGAAAAGAGAATGTACATGTCAGAGATTTCAGTTATGTTGTTGGTTTCATAGTATTCTGAAAGTAAACACATAATGATATATTGAAATAAATAGTTGAAATAATAAAAATAGAATTCTTAAATCATTAAAGTAATGAAAAATTAAGTGAATAAGTTTGGTTGTTAGACCGATGGAAGATAAACAAAGCCATGTTGACGAAAAAAAATCAATTTCAAGACAATGGAAAAAAATTTCTTTACCCAAGGTGAACATTCCAATGAAAATAATGTCATTACCATTTATTTTCAAGATGATGGAAAACTAAGTAGTTACCTTATGTTGTCATGCTTATAGAAAACAAATTCATTACAATTGTTTGTCAAGGCGATGGAAAACAAAGTCATTACCATATTTTTTCAAGCTGATGGATCACAAAGTCATTTCAATAGGTTGTAAAGATGATGGAATAAAAATTTGTTATCATAGGTTTTCAATCCAATGGAAAATAATTTCATTACCATTGGTTTTCAATTTTATGGAAGAGATATTATTAGGCTGATTAATGAATGTGAAAAAGGTAAAACAAAAAAAGTATTTCAAAAATAAAATAAAGCTGAATGGCATGAATAAAGAAACAAATATTACAAATAAGGCTTTTCATAAACTATTAAGTTAAATAAAATATAAAATATGAAACAAAATAATATAAAATATGTAAATTAAATATAAAAAGTCAAATGTTCTCCTCTTAAAAAAGGAGTGTCTTAATAGAAGAAGAAATGTTGATAACTGAAAGTATATGTGAATGATTATTTTAGTGTAGTCATTCTGAAAATCTATTTAATAAATTAGAATCTATTAGAAGGTATTGGTTTTGTAAAAATATCATCATGTTTTTCTTCCACTCTAATGAATTGTAAAATAATATCTACTTTTGGTGTGTGATCACTAAGAAAGTGATGCCTTATATATTTGTGTTTTACACTTGAGTGATATGCTGGGTTTTTACTAAGAGCTATGGCACTAGTATTTTAGAATAGTATTTCAGTTGTGAAAAAACTTATGACATAGTCAGTGAGTGTGTTTTGCATTCACAACACATAAGGAAAACAACATCCAGATGCTACATATTTAGCTTAGGACGGGGAAAGTGTTACTGTGTATCATTTTTTGCATGACCAAGAAACTAAATAATTTCTTGAGAAATTACATGTTAATGTTATAATGTTTCAATCAATTATACAACCACCAAAGTCAGAATCTAAAAAATTTTTCAAAACTTAATCATTTTTAATATAATAAAAAATGAATATTTACAATGATCCCTTTTAAATAGCAAAAAATCCTTTTCATAGCTTTTAAATGGGATTATTTCGTATTTGATTGATATCTTGCACATAAAAATACAAAAGACATTAATTCTGGATGAATAACTATCAAGTATAAAAAACATCCAATCATACATCAAAATTTTAATATCCACTAGTTTCCCAGCTTCACCAAGACTAAATGTATTTGAGGTTCTTATTGGAGTGAAAATAATGTTAGTGTTGTCATAGCCATACTTTTTATGTAATTCTTGGACAGACTTATGTTAAAATATACAAGTTCCTTATATTTTTGGAGAGATTTTAAAAACTATAATTAATTTTAACTTACCCATAATACTCATTTCATACATAGATTTCATAATATTCATAAAAGAATATATTATAAATTATTGAGTTGAGATGAATATACTTTGATCAACATTTATTTGAACTATCAAAACGTTTTTGTTTTCAATTTTTATAAAAATATTTGGATCCACCATAACTTTTGCATAATGGTTTTGTAAAATAAATCGTGTAAGTCTATCATACCATGCTCTATGAGCTTGTGTAAGGCCATATAAATATTTGGTATGTTTAGAAACATGAATAAGATGTTTTCAATATACAATAATTGGGGGTAGTTCTAAAAAATTGTACAAAACCAGTAAGAAAAACACATTTTACTTCCATTTGTTTATGAAAACCCTTTTTACCACAATTACTATTGTTTCTTTAAGTATTTAAATCAAAGTCAACAGTTGATTCCTTTCAAATTAATTTAGTTCATCATGCATTTCTTTAATCCAATATATATCACCTAAGGCCTCACATGGTGTTTTAAGTTCAAATTGAGATATAAAATCAAGATGTTCTATTTCATTTCTCAAGGAATTTATGCTCCTTACATGTTTATTTACGTCTCTAATGATATTATCTATGTGATGATATCTATGAAAGAATTGAATTTAGGTTTTTAAACCTGTTCATAAACAGTAGATAGAATGTCTTCTAGGGTAAATGTTTTATAAACATTTTCATAAATATAAAACTTATCAGAAGAGTTTTTAGTCATTTGTTGATAATCAGTTTTTGAAAATACATCACTTGATATAGGTAAGGATTGATTGAACACAAAGGGGTAAAATTCCTCAAATTTAACATGTATTCTTTAATCAACTTTAGAACTATTTGTTAAAAACTGTATAATCATTAGAAGTTGTTGAATAACCTATAATGATTCCTTCATATGATTTGGGTGAAAATTTAAGTAAATGATCTTTTGTATTCAATATGAATACTTTATATCCAAATAAACTGATGTATGAAACTTTTGGTTTTTGGCCAATCCATAATTCATATGTTTTTTTTATTTAGTCAATGTCTTGTTAAGACATGATTTATAGAATAACATGAAGTACTAACAGCTTATTTCTATAAATTCTTAGTAATTCAGTATTTACTCAACTTGGTTTTTAACATTTATTGACGAATATTATTTCCTCTTTGAACAACACCATTTTTATGAGGTGTTATAGGAGTTGAAAACATGTGAGCAATATCATTCTTACTACAAAATGTTTCAAAATCTGAATTTTTTTAATTAACCACCATGATCAGTACAAATATATATCATTGGTTGGTTTTTATAATTTTTAACTTGGGCTATGATAGTTTTGAAATAGAAAAAGGATTCAAGTTTCTTTGTTAAAATATAGACCATGGTAAATCTAGTGTAGTCATAAACTAAAAAAAATACATAGTATTTTCCTCCAATTCATCCAGTTTGTGTAAGACTAAAAATATCCATGGGAACTAACTGTAATGAATTTGATATTTAACATTTATTTACTTATTTGACGTATGATTTTTTTTGTTTTCCATATTGATAAAGATATAAATTTTTTGAATAATTGTAGGTATAATTTGGTAGATCCTTTGCCAGTATCTTAATTGATTGTTTAAAAAGGTTTTTAAGGTTATAGTGTCCTAACTATATATTCTATAACCACGACTGGTCTTCCATTACACATAATCAAGGTATGTCTGGTCTCTTAAGGTCTTGTATGTTAATTTTGTATACATTCTATTGCCTATGGACAGGAATTATAAGTTCATCCTTAGTATTGTGAACTAAATCCTCATCATTACTATAATTCACAAGGTATCCATTATTACATAATTGACATATGATGATAATATTGGTCTTAAGACCATTGACCGACAAAACATTTGAAATTAAAACATTACCAAGGAAAACTATATTATCTATACCAACAATCATTCATTAAGAATTGTCTCACAAGGTAAAATTTCCAACTTTTTTGAACAATATTTTCTAAAAAACCTGTGTATCCTATCATGTTTCCAGAATAACCACTATCCATGTACAAATTTTCTTTTTTTTAAACTTCTTGTATTCCTGAGAATGAAAAAAGTAGAACATAAAATTGTTTGTATCCGAAAATTTTACATAAATAAATTTTTTGTATTCACGTTTGTTTTTTAAAATATGATTTATGAAAACCTATTGATTGAGTTCTATTAAGAAATCATTTTCTTTCCCCATGTACACAACATTTAATTTTTTTAAAGATTTGGTACTTTGAGGATCAAAATATTTATTACTAAAAACCAGTTTAGAATGAGTATAACAAAATCCAAAATTGTTACTTAATGGTCAAATTTGAGAATAATTCTTGTCAAATGTTTATTTACCTAATCTAATTTTCCATAAGAACGTAATTTATGATAATTTTCATGACATTAGTTTAATAAGAACGTTTTTATCCTAAAAAATATTAGTTTTATAACTAATGTTCACCTCTAAAATATTTTTTTTATAAATTATATTTTTATGATATATAGAATGTTTATTCTTTTTAGAATTAACTTCCTTTAGGTTTTTTTGGAATAAATTCAATATAAATAGTTTTCTTATCAAAATCTTTTGAAAGATATGATATATCATTTATAAAATAGTTATTATTGAATTCTGATTATCATGATATTTCCTGAGTTTTGGATTTTCAATATCATGTAATATTTAAAATTGGATACATCTTCAAAAGAATGTATGATGTCTTTGGATGAGGATTATTCTTCATACAAATAAAAATAATGTTTATCATTTCGGTTATTGTCATTTAAATTTACATTTGTAAGAGATTCAACACGGTGTACCTTATCCATTAAAGAATGATATTCCATAAGTCATTTGGCTATAATTCCAATATTCCTTTGTCTGGTAGATTCATATTCTGAAGAATAATCTGAGGAATTACAATCACTAGAAATCTAATTTTCAATTTCCTTCATTAAATTCTTAGTCGTTGACCTCTAATACTTTTCCTTGTTCCTTTTAAAATTATTTTCCTTCATATATTTTCTTTTTATTTAAGGACAATATGGTCGAATATTACCTTCTCTTTTGCATTCATAACAAGTGACCACATAATCATTCTTTTCCTTTCTATAATTCCTTTTGAATATGTATTTAAATGATTTCTTTTCCACAATCATGTCCATCATTTGAGTAAGATATTATATCTTATTCTTAGATTGATCACTATTACTTGATACATGTTTACCAATAACATTATTATATTTGGATCTTATCACCCTTTCTGGTGTCATAGCATTGGATGTAATAGAAAAATAAACACTTCCAATACCATTCATCTTGTTATTCAAATTATCATATCATTTTATTATTGATTTTTTTCTAAATAAGTGATTGAAATAACTCATCAAGAGTGATTTGAGTAATATTCATGTTTTCATCAACAAATGTCCTTTTTTATTCCCATTAATTTTTGATTATATCAATTATCTTGTCCACTAGTGCTTCATCATCGAGACCTTTTTTACCCATAGATTGTAATCTATTTACTATTATCATAAATTTCTATTTCACCTTACATATATGTTCTCTCTATGGAAAAATAAACAAATGATATTCTACTCAAATCATTGCTCTTTACATTTCTATAACATTAGATGTACCAAAATGTGTGACTTCTAGTATCTTCAAAATATAATTGGATGTTTCACATGATGATATCTAATTATATAAATTTATAGTAATTGAACATATCAAGGTTTTTCATACCTTTTATTTTAGTTTATATTGTTTCTTCTCTTGATTGGTTAAAGTATTGAATTATTTATTATGGATTTTGTAACCTCCAATAAGTATAATAAAGTTTTTACTCTAGTATTAATAAAAAAGGTCTTCATTCGATCTGTCTGGTACTCATAATCATTTCAAAAAAAATAGGTAGTCTAGTCATATTTAGGTTTTCAATTGACCCAATATACATTCCTCCCATCTTATAATACAATATTATTCTACTCCACATGTTAGTGTAGTACGTAGTTATAAAAAAAGATATGTAAATGACATACAATTATATTTTTAAATGAAATATACTATGTAATACAAAATAGTGGAAACCTCTTCTGATACAAATTGTTGGATCTTAATAAAGATGTATATGTATATTAGATGGAAAAATACAGGAGGGGGTGAATTATAAGTTTAAAAACATAGTATTTAAACATATAAGAAAGAACGTAGTTTAAGAGATCTTAAACAAATATAATTCACAAACAATACAATTTACCACAATGGTCTTGTATATAATAGTGATGATATGATGAAATACTATAAGTAATGTATAACAATCATATTCTGATTGAATACAATGTCCAGTGTAATACATGTGAGAATGATTCTACCATACATCGTATAGAATCTATTAATACAATATGTATCAAAAAATCATAATTGAATAAATTACAATTGAATTGAAAATTAAAAGGATGTGGGGACAATAAAAATACTTTTCTAATACAAATAACAACATAAATGTAAAAGTATTAAAATTCATATGACCTAATGTGAAGGGTATCTTTTAACCTAGAATAGATGGTCTTTCTTACAAACACCTTGGTATGACCTCAATACGATGATCATTACATCTATATTCATTTCTCTGGAAGTCCTCAATTAAGATTGTAATCAACACATCTGTCCTAAAAGAAATTGAAGGCCCTCGATATGATTATCAGAACCGTGTTATCCTATCCCTGGAATCCGTCTATCATTACCACTAGATCGGTCGCAGAAGGAAGAACAATGAACATTATTGAATGAAAAATCTAAGAATGAGATGTTCATTTATTATAATTACAAGAATTCACAATATCTCTCTCAAGATCATGATAGAATATAAAGTTGATCAAAAGTCAATCTCTATTTTAAATGACCACTTATTTATAAGCCTCATGTTCCAAGGATTATATTTTCTCTAACTGTAACATTTCTCTGAAAAACACTGAGGGACTTGGACACCTGACATTGTAATTGTTATATTGAAATAGAAAACATGACATTGTTTTGAATATTTTATAACTAACTCCACATCATCATTTTGGGTAAAAATAAATGATATATGAAAATAATAACATCAGTATGACTGATATGGAACTAGTGTTTTGATAAAAACATACATGAGATAAAAGTAAAACATGAGTACCATTAATATTAATTAGTGAAATGTATTAATATGATGCAAAGTAAGTACGATTCAGAATGTGGGTACTATGAACATATTTTGTACCATAGTAAGTGTCAGTACGATAGACTATGTATGTATGATAGACATAGTCAATACGATTGACAGAGTCAATACGATAGATAGAGTAAGAATTATTGAAAAAAACCATATTCAAAGAAAAACATTTATTTGGGAATAGAGTATAAACAGATTTATGATTTCCGAAAAAAAATACATAAAATTAAAAAGAAAAATTTTGTCTTAACAATTATTAGTATATTCACCTTCTACACATAAATATATGAATAACATAATTTATGAATAAATGAAATATAACTGTGGTGATGAACACTTATCATGATTGTGTCATTGACATAATAATTAATCAATGAAGAAAATATGTTCAAAAAATATTCATCCATTATAATAATGTGGAAATAAAAATTAATACAATTAATGTCCATTTCACACATAATTATGGCATAACATACTTAATTAAATACTTGTATAACCCAATGAATGTAAACATCGTCAAAAACCCCACTACCATAGAGTAACATTGATGTCAAGACCCATTTTATAAGAGAATTTAAATTGGAACATATAATTTCTTGAATTATATTTTATTCAGAATATATAATTTAATATATTTAAAATATATATAATTTAAAAAAAATGGGTTTATAACATTAAAACAGACCTTAGTGAAAAGAAATTTAGACAAAATAACATAACTCAAGTCAAAATCACCTTAAATGATATTTATTGTTCTAAAAAATATACTTATTTTGAATATATATATTAAATATAATAGTTTTCATGTTTAATATCGATCTTTTTTAATACCATTCTATATTTAATTACTAAATAAATTAATTGAGTTTTTGGAAATTTTGATGATATTCTTTGAAATGTCTAAAATGTGTTCAATATGATGATTATGGTTATATAGTTAATTGTTACATAATATATTGAATAATAATAAAGAAATATTTATCATTCTTATATATAAATTATTATTTTAAAAGAAACCATGAATAATGTTAATGAAAAAAAGTATGTTACAATCATGGAGATAGTAAGTTTTACATATGCTTGAGTAACATTTCCATTTTTCAAATATCAGTGTAGAAATAATGGATGTATTATATTTGATTTATATAAATAAAATTATATAATAAGTAAAAAATTATTTATTTAAATACACATATATATATTATCCATGTGATGTAGTGATTAAAATTGAGTAACATTGCTTCCTGGAGGTCATAGTCCACATATACACACGAATGATGTTATAATTTTTCAATGGATGGAGTTGTATAAAAGTAGAAATATTATATTTTTATAATGATTAGAATTTCATGAAAATAATATAAAAAAATTATTCTATTATGATAAAATTCTTTTAGTGGTGGTGATAGAAAAAAATTACATTAGTTTGTAAGGTGGTAGTCCGCTGAACACACGAAAAATGATTTTTCTACCAATTTGGTGGAACATGAGATTGATATAGGGTGTAAAATCAAATATATATATATATATATGAATTATATAGTTATTATTATATCATAAATATTTAATATGATATTAAGGATGTTGAAGATTAAATAAAACAAAAACATTTCTTTAAAAAGCATTAACTCTTCTCTGGATAAAATCTTTTTTCCTTGCATTTAAAGCCCTAAAAAGTTGATATTAATGTTAAAAAAGGATCAATAAAATGTTTGAAGGGTTATTTAAAATATATTTATTTATTTATTTTCTAAAAAGTTGGATCATTATGTGTGAAAAAATTTGGGAGGAGTGACCTTTTATAAGTGAGTTAAGAGAAATAATATAATTTCTTAAATTACTATATAAATATAAATTTTACTTCATGATAAAATGGAATCAAATGTTTTTTAAATATAATATGATTAAAGTTATAATTATTTTTATTAAAAAACTGAAATTTTTTGGTTAATTTTTGCATCATTATCCCTTTGTTTTATTTCCTGGTTAACGTTTTCGAGAATTATCACGATAATAGAGGTTTTCCTCATTAAGGGTAAAGATAGTTACTATAAAAAGACAGTTCTATCATAAAATAATAATGGTTTATATTATTAACCACAACCAAATCAATTTTAAATTCATTGGTTTTTCAGAATTTTATATCATTTAATTAAATTTCATTTCTTATAATATATCCTTAATTTTATTTTTTACATTATTCATTTAATTTGACATCAAATAAATCAAGAAAATATGTAATTTGAATATAATTATTTAAAACACATAAATTATGTAATATTTATCCAAAAGATTTATGGAACACCATAATTAATTCAAATTATATCAATATTAGTATTTTAAGAACCATTTGTATATATGTATATTAATGGATTTAATATTGTGTCGGAATTGCATAAACAATTAAGGTAAATCTTGAACCCTAAAAATTTAAATATAAATCTATATTATAATAAATTATTTCATATTTCAAATAAATATTTATAATTTAACTAATATTTTGTTTATCTTTATGCACTTAAATTTATATATATTAATGTCATGAGAGTGATATTTTCAAATTTTAATTACATTGAATAATAATAATGTCATTGTCAATGTGAAATGGAAGAATAATAAAATATATATTAATTTAGGATATTTATGGTTAAATTCCACATATATAATGAAGAAAAAAATAGGGTTATTTTTTTGTCTTTATAATATTATATGTAACAATAATTGCCTTATTTTACCATACTATAATAAAAATTAACTATTATGGTTATTATTCATAAAGATGAAAAAATAGAAGGTAACAATTTAGTAGATATTTTTTTCTTGAGAATCAATATATGGGGGCCATGTTTTAGGATTAAATTTCTATAATTTGAAAAAATTAATATATGATGAAATTGAATAATACAATGAAATTTAGTTTTTCAGAAAATATCCTTTAAATTTAAAAAAAATTTCAGAACAAATTCTAGTATAAAATTCATTTATATGTCAATATTTGGATTTTAAATAATAAAATATAATTTATTTTAATATTAAAACATTTAAAATAATATAAATTATTTTTAATTACTGACAAAAATTCTTTTTTCAATAAAATTCATCAATATTCACTGTTCACATAGAAATCAATATTTTCAAAATAAAATACCTTGAATTTTACACATGTTATTTTTTAAAATATGTAATAAAAATAATTTTATTTTTATTAAATAAAATCTAAAAATGTTAAATAAAATTATTATAATATTTAAAAAAATAAATAATTTTTTTTGAAGAAAAGTAATTTTTGAAAAATAAAACTACATTACGTAAAATTATTATATTATTTACTATAGTTAATATAAAATTATATATTCATCATTAAATTTATATATATATTATAATGTTTCTATTCTTTTTCATAACTATCAATTAAAGAATTTGTTTATAACAATCATATTTAAATCATAATATTTCATGGTTTATATAGGATCACTTTTCCTTATTGTATATGCTGTTGAACATAGTTTTATTTAAAAACATAAAAATTTTTTATTATATGGGGATAATAATCCACATTTGGGACGATTTTTGTCCATGGTTTGTGGAAGTTAATTATTTGTCCAAGGTAGGGTTGGAAGGGTCACTTATACATGAGGAGAGGGGTATATTATGCACAAAATAATGAATAAAACATAATTTATCATATAAGCCTTTAAATATTAATATTTATCACATTATGAAATATATTGAAATCAAATTCAATGATTTGAGGACATTGAAAAATAATATAATTCTAATTTATTAATTTTATTTAATGTAACAGAGAAAAATAAACAATAATGTTTATTTAAAATGATATTTTGGAGTTTTATATATTGAAAAATACTATTTAGAATAGCATATTGAATTTTATGAATAATTAATCATATTAAATTACTTTTTGGTCAATCCTAATGTTATATAATTTATTAAGGGATTATTATATATTAAATTTTGTAGTTATAATATACCAGTTAAATAAATTTTTTTATAATCACACATGAATTGAATTATTTCATAAAATTTACAAAATAACACCCATTAAATATTTGAACATTTTTTTAATGAGATTAATTAATTCTATCAAAATTGTTTTCTCACATTGGAAATTTTAAAATTTTTAGTAAATTATAATTTTTTATTATAAATACTAAAATACAAATAATGAAAAATAATATCATAGTTCCATTTTTTCAGTCATGATATTTATTTTATGGAATTATAAAATTTTTAATCAATTTATTGACATTTAAAAAAATTAATTTAATTCAAATTAAATTTATACTTGTCATATTAAAAATTTAATGGTCATTTTATTATGCCCAACGACCAGGTTATTATTCTTAACAACCACATTTTTATCATCAATAAAATTACCAATTTAATGTACATATCTAACCCTATAAATAATTACTATTTCAATCAGACATTATTTAATACAGTTCTGACCAAGGTTCTATATTTGTTTCTCTAAAATATCAATTGGTTTATTAATAATATTTTTCTTTTCCATACTATGATTTTTTGGCCTTTAATTCGAGTAGAAAGGGATTATCCTAATTTACACAATATATATTACTTATTTCAAACTCGTTTTCCCATTGTAATGTGGAACTTTTCATTGGTTTAGGTGTCGACTCTGTTAACAATCTCTATTAATGAAACAAATAGTTTTTGTTTATTTATTTAGGGAATGTGTATAATACTATATAATATACTATATTACATATTTATTTTAGTGTAAAAAATTATTTCTAAATTCTAAGTCATTATATTCATCCCCCATTATAAATTTCGTTCTACAAATTTGAATTCATATTTTTGGTTGAGAATAGATAAGGGTACATCTTTTTCATGTTATTCCTCTAGTTCCCATTTTTTCTACAATATATTTTTTATTATTATACAACAATTTGACATTAGAGTTTTCTAATTATATTTTACATTACCCCAATGGTCCAATATCTTAATAGGATGTTTCTTATAAGGGAGTTCATGCTCCAATAGTACTGCCTTCATATTCAGTACATGTGATGGATGTGGTAGGCTGCTGGAAATCATTTTTTTTCATTTTCTCAAAACCGGGTTATGGGTTAAAGGTAACCAAATAGAAACTGATCCAAATTACAACCAAACAAAGATGTATTTTTGGAACCCATTATGTATTTGGGTTTAGTTTTGTGGTTGGGTTTTCCCATTGTCCACTTCTATTGTTGGATCAAGGAAGTAAAAGGGTAAAATTAATATAGGTCTATGATTTCACTAATATAAAAACATAATAAATATCTTCCTTTGTGATATATTAAGGAAAACATTACCCCCAACATTAATCTCCAGGTTCATTTTACATTTGTCATCCAAGCTCATCAATCATCATAGAAAATGATTTATATTTCGTTGGATGGATTAGACCATATCTGCAATTTGTTACACAATATTAGGTCATGGTTTCATCTTTTTAAAAAATTCTTCCAAACATATAGATGTTATTAATCACTTCACTTATAAAGGTTCATATGGGGCCATTTGATTACTTTAGTGGAAATGATTGTTGAATGATATCTCAATCATTGGGAGATTTTTATCCCATAATCCATTAAATTTAATGGATAAATATTTTTTTCTTTCCGAGATATCATAACTGGATCTTCTATAATTCACATTGTATAAGGAGTTATTGGTTGTACATAATCACAATTCAGTATTCATACCATATTGACTCATCCTCCTGAAGTTAGGTGTGATCATTGGATCGTGATCTGAATCCATAATTTTTCCACCCCGTGAATCTAAAATAATTATTTTAATGATATTTAGGGAATGTATTAAATGATACATATCTTCTAAATTGGTGTTCAGTATTTATGAGTCAGTTTACTACAACCTATATAATATTTATTCCTTTGTATATCTTTAGGAAACTGCTGACAAAGTCAGTGTTGTGGTTCACCCATTTACATATGGGTATATCCAATGGTTACATAATACACTTATAATTATATCTCTATAATTCAAATTACATACATACCAATCACTTTGAGGTGTATAAAACTATCTACTACATTATTTTATACTATGAGATGTTTTCTTATTGATCACAATATATCTGGTTTATTTGGGGATGAATTGAAAAATATAATACATGTTAATTATCCAATAGATATTTATGTATAGAAATTGACTAGGAACACAATGTTTATTTAAACTAAAAATGAAATCATCTTCATCAATGAGTAATTAATTAAGCTTTTAGTCATTTACTACTTCCATCTTCTTTTGAAGCTCAAAATAATCCCCTTCTGCCTCTTTGAAAGTATATTTTTTAGATTTTTTTATTCATTTAGGAAAGGTATGATTTCTTCCGAACCATTATTAATTCCATATATATCATTTATATATATATTATTATAGGTTATTTATCATTCTACAGTAGATATAAATTATTAGGTTATTTTATATAAATAATGAAAACTACCTTGTTCGCATATACATGATTTTAGTGAATGGATAAATATTATTCCTTAAGACGCACTAAGCATATTCAATGATGATTTTTTTATCATTCAATGACAATATATACATTAGACTACAAATTATCAATATATATGTCACAATTCCCAGTAATTATTAATTTACGCCAAATATTAAAAGTGAAGAACACCAGTATATACTCTATATTACGTCCCAGGTAGTTATTCTCATGGATAAAAAAATACCATGCTATATAAACTATCAGATTATCTTTCAACATAATTATACAAAACTAACCTCTCTTGGAAGCATCATAGTTTAACATAAACACATCTCTACTAGAGGGTAGCATAAGTTCATGCACAATTATTAGCGTCATTTTGGGTTTCTTAAATATCCCATCACAATATTCTATCTAGACATATATTTTCCATATCAGTGTTAACTTATTTAGTGGGATGTAAAATCATGTGAAATTTTTAACAAACTATTTGTATTACCCATATATGAAAAAAATAGATTTTAATTTTAAATATGGGTATTCCCATTTGTCAATTCCATTTTTCATTGAAGGGTCCATAAAATTTCCCTCACCTCTAATCAAATTACTCATGAATGAGACTTATTATATCCAAAAGTCACACATTATAAAATTAGTGTACATTTTCACATTTCTTAATATCCCCGAAAAAACCCTTAGTTTGTCTTTATATTCCTCAATTGTTTTAATTTAAAAAATAATATCATTTATAAAGACTTCAAAAATATATTTAGGTTTTATATAATTAAAATATTTATAAAATTCATAAGGATTACATTGTAATTTGCATGACCTAAGGGGAATCACTATGAACACATAGTAAATATATTTTATGTGGAAGGATTTATTATAAATTTAATAATTTTCAACATCATCTAATGATATACACTCTAAATATCAAACATTTAGATGTTAAGAGATCGTTGAATTTAATTTAACTATTCATCAATAATTGTATTGGTAAACATGTTATTTATGATGATCATATTAACCTCTCTATAATCGATACTCATCAATATTGATCCATTAATTTTCATGAAAATTAATATTGACACACCCCACGGTGATGCACTGTGGTTTATATAATATTTTCCCGATGATATGATATATATAATTAAATTCTCTAATTCAATAAAGGATATCATATATATAATTATTTAAAGAGAGGAGTGGATTTCAGTATAATATCCATTGATAAAAATAACACACTATTTACTCTAAGTCTTAGAAATTTATTGAAAATAATTAATTGTATTCCTATAAAATCAATAATACTTTCTTGTTGATTCATTCCATTCAAAACCAATTTGGAAAATATGTGATTGTAGTATTTTCAAAGGGTTGTTCATGATATTTCATTAATTTGTATAGAAACATAGGATTGATCTGAATATATAAAAATATTACCTTTTACAAATTATTGATGTTATCCTAATTTAATCTGATCGAATTCATTCATGATATAGCATCTAAATCTACTATGGGAAGGATTATTGGTTTGATTGAAGTATCTTCATACATTATTTAAGAGGAAAAGAGTCTAACTGGTGGGTTACAATGATCTCACAAAGGTTTTGTTATCGTTATCACTACATCATGGTATTTATTATGAGGCTTAGTAGTTCTAGTATAATTCTAGGATATATGTGAATTAATATATCTATAATCATATAAAACTCATTCCACTCTTTAGTACATATGATGGGATCATTTTACAAAATTATTTTCATGTTCCACATTAGTGGTGCTACTTCCATATACCTTCGATATCCCCTTCATATTTTTTTTTATTAATAATAATTACCATCAATGGTATGTGGATTAGTACATTGTCTTTTATAATTTCATTAATACTTATATTTTAAGCATTGAACCGTAGGTGAAGGATTATGTGGTTCCTTCCATTCCTCTATAATGTTGTCAATTTTATGGATGTATCTTTGATATTCATGATATCAGTGTTTTTATCTACCATGCATGAATAGTTTCATCACCCCTTTTAAGAAATTAACATGTTGATTATTCCTACTTTATTTACATGTTGGTTGTTGTATATTTTTCCATATATGGGCATTTTATCTATTACAATTGATGTTAATTATTATATACATATCTGTATGTTCATGAGACCATTCTATAAACTCCATCTCTACTTTGAGAACAATAGAACTAATTGGTTGTGAATCATAATGTATTGATTATCTATATCCTTTCATATGTGTGGTTTTAAAATAATATATAATATTAATATTTTTTAATAAATATAAAATAAAATCTTGAGACATATCTTACAAGAGGTTTTAAATTTTCCTCACAGGCCATGGAAAATTCACTATTATTTTTTATACTCCAAAATAATTCTCCCCTAAATATTGTTTAAATATTTTGAGTGAAATATTTGTTACAAAATTATTTCTTAATTTCCACAAAAACCATTTCTTATATATCATTATTTTACATCATAATTTTTATTAATTCCCCCAATTAATTGGTATCTCAATATAAAGGATAAATATCTATACCAACCATCTTTTTTAGAATAGTGGATCCCTGAGGATGATATTTTCTATTCTTTTCACACATATTATTTTGGATTTATATTAGAGGGCCCAAGAAAAAACAATTTTTTTTCTTATAATGTACTAGATGGATAGTTACTACTTTCTAGGTGAATGAAAACATTCCACATGGATGGTGTTATTATTCATATCATATATAATATGTGTAATAATTCATAATATAATTGGTACTCCACCACTAATTACATTGGAAATTTCTTTAAAAATAATGTTTCAATTTCACAAACACATTATATTGGTCATATTTATATTGGTTCCCAAAATTATAAAAATTATAAATGAGTTTATAAATGTATAATTAAATAAATCATGAATAAATAATTTCATCTCATGTAAAAATTAATTCTTATGTAATATCATATAGGATCCCTAGGATGATAATTTTTCTAAAATAAGTATTCTAGTATCATGTATGTTGATCGTTTTCTAATGTTAAATTAATAAATTAATTTAGCTATATATCCATCACAATAATTTATATAACGTTTTTGTTAACAAAAAATATCCCATGGGAGTGTGAAAATAGGTGTGATGTAAGGTATCTTTTTTATACACTAGCTAAAGATCATGTTAATAATGAATCCTGTATTTTGAATGTTATTACCCAAATGTAATTATATGTAAGATAAAAATACACTAATAGTGCCTATGTATGGGTCTTATTGCATCAAAACCACAAACCCTTATACTATACAAATACTTTTAGATGTTTCCCATAAAACAAAAATTTATCCCTATGGTTTTCACTAGTTAATTGTATTCAAAATTAATAAATTTTTTAATATACCCATTAATACAATGTATAGAACCGAAAATTTTTTATACATTTCTATGACATCAATGTAATTATAATTAACATAATAACAATATATTCCAAGATCCAAAGGTTTGGTAACATGGGGAAAACTATCTCATACATCACTTGTACATAATATAATATTAAAATTAATTAATTAATTATTCATAAAACTCCAAAATATCTTATATTCTCTTTAGTACAGGTAATCACCTGAGGATATACATTAAAGATTAGGTTTATATGAATTCGTAGTATGGGTAGGAATAAAAACAAACGAATAAAGGAAGAGAATAAATAGTAAAATGGTGATTATAATCATCGTCACCCTATCATAAGAAAAGGGTATTCATAGTAATAATGAAGTAATCATTTTACAATATAATAGAATGAGTCATATCCATAATAATGATACATCCTAAAATAATGGTCAAATACCGCATATAGTATTGAGTAGATGTAGAATTATGTGCACACGTAACATATGTGTATAGATAATAAAATCCTAATTTTGAAAAAATATATCATCATGATGAATCATGATTCATATAATCAAATGAGATATTTTAATTTAACCAATCACTATGAGGTATATATTATTTTTGGACCACCCATCACATCATAAAATTCCCACAATAATGCACTCCACATGGATGAGAACATATTAAATTCATAGACATAAAATATAACCGTATAATGGTATTGGCTTCATAACAGTGTTATAAATATCCATTCAATGAATATCATTTGGGGAGTTGAAATGAATAAGGTAAATATCATTTTATCACAAAACATCATCATTCATTAGAGGATATTATATATCATAAAAATATTAGATTTGATGTATTGGAAAATAATGGTTCTTCTAAAAATAATTTTATTTGGATTAGAAATACATTCAACAATTTAGAATCATTTATATAATTTTAAAGAGATGATAAAAATAGTGAAATAATATTTTAAACACAATATAGGAACATCACTAATAAGAATAATGTAATGGAGTATATAACCCAAAAATAAACACTTCAATTTATGATTCCCCGTACCATGAATCCCAATTTATTTCAACAAATTTAGGCCTAAAAAATAACAATGATATTATTATTAAAACATGAAACCAAAAGTTTTAATATATTTCCACAATATGTAATATAAAAATATTAACTTCCATAAATACACATAATGTAATATTATTAGAAAAAAAGGGTATTTGTGAGCATAAAAACATTTATATTTATGGAGTATAGTTGAGACAATTCAAGTGGTACAATCTAACCCTTTTTGTGATCACAAAACATATAAGACTTATAATAGAATATTGAATTTAAAAAATAACTACGAATACAATATTTTGAAAATATATTTCAAATAAATATTTTGACAAAAAAAAATGTTGTGTTATAAAAATTTCTCCCCCTTCTTGTGATATCAAAAAGAATGTGTAGAAATGAAAAAATATATATATTTTTCAACAGATCTGTAATTGAATGATAAAATAAATAAATAAGGGTTTTTCATTTGAGAAATAAAAAAGAGAATATGAAATAACAAACAAAAATAAATAAAAATATGAATATTTTAATGACCAAAAAATTTATAAATAAAATAATCAATTAGACTAAGAAACATTATTTGTACATAGATATGCTTTAGGTACAAAAGATTTTGTAGTGGTTGGATACGTTATGGATCTAAGGATTTTGAGAATCCTAAAACATATATTTCAACTAATTCCTCTATAACTAATCTTCATCATTGAAATATCCCCCAATTACGTAATTAAAATTCTATAATCATAGATGATATAAAAATTCTCATCATGGATGTTTTTGAAAATGTCATTCAAACTCCCTTAGTCCTGCATAAACTCATCTAGATTTTCTGAAAATTTGTTCAGAATAAAACTAATACCTGATTTATTATGATTCAGTTGGTAAACTGTTAATTTCTTAATTTCCAAAAAAATTGATAGATGATAACTATTGGGAAATTATTTTCATGATGATCATTCATATCAACCATGACAGAGGTGATTTCATGAAATCGTCAATTCAGATCTAGACTAGTAGTAGGAGTAAAGGTTTTTGTTCTAGTTTGAACCATATTATTTTTTATTGATTCAATTTGAATCCCCAAATACAACATAAAATCAGCAATGTTGAACATGGAAAGAACTATAGATTTTATTTTTCCAACATCATTTAACAAATATCTCTTGAAAGTATCAAATTCATTCTTGGAAAAAAAATTCATGAAGATCCAATATCATTTTCTTTCTAATATCCAACTCTTTTCTAAGATTGACATTCTATTCCTCAGGCTTATTAAACATAAATTCAAGCTCCTAAATGTAATTTAATAGGGAATCAAATAACCCTCGGCTAGATGATTTGACTAACCAACTACCTCAATTTATAGTGATTTTGAAGGAGAAATTTCCATAGACTTCTCTACTAGATTTTCTATTGAATTTCACTTTAATAGTTCATGTTAGAAAGAAAAATAGTTTTGACATAAGTTGTAGATGGATTTCTTTCATCCACATGATCAAAATAGAGAAAAACAAATTTTAAATAATTCATGTAGACACATTTTATGTTCTAAACAATTGTCTCTCTCCCTAAATAACTCATTATTCCTCGTGGAAAACTACTAAATCAATATTCTATAGATCTTTTTATCTAGATTTCAACATGTTCATATACATCAAGAAATTTATCTTTTAGTTGTACTGACCTGGTAGCCTCACCTAAACAAAAAAAAATTTGTCTATAATAGGTGTATATACTATTTTTCATGGTTATACAACCAAATATTCTTGAAAAACCAGTTCTTCCTCTACTTATTTAAGAAGAATTAATATTCATTGTTTTTTCATGGAATGTCCTTCACCATGGTTTTCACAAAAGTTTTCCTTCCCAATTTCACTCAACCCCTCAAAAAATGTTTTGAATATTTGTTGGTAGTCTTCACTAATTGGAAAGAGTTTTCAATTGAATATATTCGAGTAAAATCTTAAATTCATTAAGGATTTTTCATTGATCAGGTTTCTTTGATATCATTTTTTTATAGAATATATAAATAAAATCATTCATTTCTTAAACAAAATTATAGAAATTATCCTTCCTTATGGATAAAAAGTAATACTGGCATATGGTTGATAGTATTAATTTAAATATTTGAACATATTCCATAGGAAATTCAGATTTATTTCACACAAAATATAATCCTTGATATACATATCTGGATACAGAATATGTTCCATGTCATCCATTCTATGAGAAATTTCTATTTTAATAAACATAACTATGATTTTCTGGTATTCCTTGAGATCCTTGAAAAATATTGTTCGAAATTTTCATGAGCCAAAAAAAATTAATGTCTTCAGATTTATAGACTATATCTCTGATATACCCTATATTTAAATGAAATACTTTCTTTTTTATGAAATTTTATGATTTGAGAAATTTTAGTCAATGAAACCAAAATGTCCTTATATAATATTCTTGCAAAATAATTATCTTTAGTATCACCAAAACTAAAATTAACATTATAATAGAAAGTCTTCAGTTATAACTCATAAAGTAATTCATAATTTTCTTCATTGAACATAGATTCCAATCTGTGAAAATCATGCACTTGATTGAGGAATAAATTTTCCTGATACACCAATTCAAAATCAACTACATTAACATGCATAATCATTCTTCTAGAAACATTCTAAAACATCATGTAACATGCTACACCTTCTTTAGTTCAGCTCGTTTTCAACAATTCTATGAAATAATTGCACTTTGTTTTTCAGGTTTTTTGTGTTTCGAAGGGAAATAGAGGTAATATAAGGTAGGCGAGGGGAAACAAGGGTTTCAATATTAGAAAAGGGATTGACAGTTGAAATGTATTGGTATTATTAAATATTCTGAAAATCTCATATTTTCTGTGGTAATAATTAAAATAATCAATAAAAATATTGAAATCACACAGCGAAGATGAATTTAAGATTAAAATAAATTAATTAAAATTTATAGATATAAAAAAATATTAAAAAAATGAGATTTAATGTAATCATTAAATAATTATAACATAAATATGCTAGAATGAATAAATTGATTAAATGTGATACTTATTTAAAATTAAAATGATTTCAATGATTACCATTTTTAAAATTAAATATACAAAAAATCCCACATAATAAAATAAAAATGTACAGTTGGAAGTGGTTTAGTTAAAACATCATCTATTTGATATTCAGTATTTATAAATTTTAATGATATATCCTTTTTATGAATATGATCTCTTAGAAGATGATTCTTAATATAAATATTATTAGTTCATACATGTCTTATTATATTTTTTTGAAATATTTATTGAAATTTTATTAGGACAGAAAATATGGGTACAGTTAAAATTTAATCCAAAGTCCATTTGTGTATTTTTCATCCACAGTAATTGTGCACAACAACTGCCTGCATATATATATATTCTTCCTCAACTGATGAGAAGAAAAATGAGTATTTTTCCTTACTTGACCATGGTTCTAATGATTTTTCTAAAGTTTCAATGGTTTTTGAGAAACTCTTTCAATATAATCTATAACCTCCAAAATCAGCCTCTGAATATGAAAATAAATTATAATATTATGTTTTGGATAAATAAGAGGATGAATAACAATTCCCTTTAAATATCTAAAGATACTTTTGACCGAAATATGTTGATATTCTTTAGATTTTTTTTTCACGTCTAGAACATAAACATACATAAAACATAATATTAGATCCTCTAGAAATAAGATATAATAAACAACTAATCAAACCTCTATATAAGTTTTTGTACACTTTTTTTCCAGTTTCTTCAAAATAATGTGTTATATTAGTACACATGGGAGTTGTATATGCCTTTCTGTTCTCAAGACCAAATTATTTCAATAAATTAGTTATATACTTAATTATCATTAAAAAAAATTCTAGATTATTTTTGATAAATTTGATGTCCCAAAATTTAGTTCAATTGTCCCATATTACACTTTTAAAAAAATCATATGTTTTGAAAAAATCATTAAAATGTTTTGTATTGTTTGAACCCAAAATAACATCATCATCATATTATTGAACTCAAAATTTATATAAATAGATGGTTTTATAAAAAATAGTTGAATCTTCCTTTCCAATAGTAAATCCATATTTCAAAAGAAAAGAACATAATCTTTCATACCATGCTCTAGGTTCTTGTTTAAGGCCATAGAGAGATTTAGTAAATTTAAAAATAGAATCTCAAATTTTATATTTTTCATAATAGTGAGGTTGTTCAACATAAACATCCTCTATTAAATATCCATTTGAAAATGTATATTTAAAAACCATCTAATATATTTTAATGTTAATATGAGATGAATAATCTAAAATAATTTTAATTTCATCTAATCTAGATACATGGAAAAAGTTTTCATCAAAATCTATTCCTTATTCCATATTATATCCTTTACCTACTTATCTGGAATTGTTTCTAGTTATAATCCATTGATCATCATGTTTATTTACAAAGACCCACATAGTTCATATTACTAGATAATTTTATGGTATTCCAATGAATTCAAAAAAATTATTCCTCTTGAATTAGTTTCGCTCATTTTATATTTCAAACATCCAAGTCTCCAATTCTATGTCCTATTCAAAATATTTATGATATAGTTTAGATATAAAGGCTCAGAATTCACCATGGATTCCTCTATTTCTTCTCATTCTTATTCTTATGTCTAGGTTTCATATTAAAATTTCTAATAGACGATTCATTATGTTTTTTGATAGTATGGGTAAAATACTTTTATGTTCATCAGTATAATATTCATCTGAACTAGACTAAATTTTATATATGTTATTTTCAAAATCCTTTTTCAGGTATTCATGTTACATGTTGTTAGAGGATTCCATAGTTTCATCAGTTTGATCATTCTCTTTAATAAAAGGTTATGTTTCATAAATATTTAAATTAACAAATTCTTCAACAATCCTGGATTTTTTTAAAACTCAGTTGGTTTTCGAGGTAGAATAATATCATAAAAATATTCCTTCAACAATTTTTCTATTGAACATACTAAGATTATCTTTGGTGTTCACAATATACCGCTTATAAACAAAAACATTAAAGTACATTACCATTGGTTTTCTATTTTTTTATTTTAATTACATATATTTTAATAATAATCCAAATTACTACTCTATTCATGATATAGTAGGTTGTTATTAAAGATTATATTCAGAAGTATGTAGCTATAATGCATTCATTCAGAATAGTCCAATCCAATTCTTTAATACTTCTATTTTTTCATTCAATAATTTCATTTTTGTAGAGGTTTTGTTGGAGAAGACATGGTTTGTTAAAAACCTAGATATAAAAAAGGAATTGAATTAATAATTCTTAAATTCTAAAACATGATCAGTTCTAAATGAAATTATCTTGAAACCTTTTTTATTTATACAAAATTTTATGAAACATCTAAAAACAGAAAAAGATTATCTTTTCGATTTTTTAAAATAATCAATATAAATATAGAGTAATAATAAACAAAAACATATACATATAATTTTAACACCAATCATGATAATCTTGGTGGTCCTAATAAATCTCTGTAGATATGGTTTAGTGGTTATTTATGTGGAAATTCTTTTAATAGATTAGAAATAATATTTTTGTTGCTTACCAATATTTCATGCACAATAAAATATATAATTGTCGATATTATTACTAAGAAAATAATAATATTATAATATCTTAGAATATTTACGTAAATCAAAAATATTAAATTGAAAAATCCTTATATGTCATATCCAAGACTCATATATATTCGAAGTCAAACTATTTACTTTCTATTTACATAAGGAATTGAAATCTAATGTATAAAAATTATCATCTATAGGTGCTATGAAGTTACGTAGATTATCATTAAATATAGAACATGATTTTTTAGAAAAATGAACATAATATCCATCATCATATAATTGATAGATACTTATCATCTTATGTTTCATCTCTTATACATATTATACTTTTTTATAGTTACTATTTTTAGGTCTTCAATAATTCCAAGTCCAATTATCAATGCATTTCTTTTATCAATATAAGTTACTAGACCTCCATCTATTTGAGTTAGTGTATTGTAAATTGATGATTTTTCACTCATATTACTTGGTCATCCACTATCTATAAACAATATATCATTTATTTTTCAGTGACTGGTTTCCTGCAAATTAAAATTAAACAAGAGGTTTTTTGGTACCCATATTTTTTTGGTTCTATTAGTGATAGCCAAAATAGATATTGGAATATGGATTTGATTTTTTTTCATTACATATATTTATATCAGATATAATATTTGATATAAAACTATTTTTTAATTAAATTTATTTTAGTATTTAATAAATAAAAGTTTTTTTATATTCTCATCAATTCCACAAAAAATGAATTGTAATAGTTTATGAGTTTGGAATAATATAATTCATCTATAGTTTATTTTTATCACCTTTACTTCCTATAAAAAATCATTTCATTCAAATGGAATTTTTACCAAGAATTTCATTCATAATATTTTCATTTTTTAATGATAAAAGAAGAACCTCTGTATGTTTCTACTACATATTGTAATTCTTTAATATTATTTTAATTATCAAAACAGTTTGTGGTAGATGAGTAAATATTTTCAATTAACTCTTTATTCCTTCTCAAAATAAGGTTTCACTTTCTCCCAGAATAGCATTGTGAATATTTTTTACGGATTTGTGATTCTTTTACAAGGAGACATATTTTCCTTCTACAAGTTTTCAGTGGACTTCCAATTTATTATTTGAATAATTTGAATTTTAACATGATTTATATAAATAATAGTTTTATACCTTATATTATTCTACCATGATGCACATTTCTGCTTCCAGACATGAATGTTCCATTTATGAATAAGACATTGTTGAGCTGCTAGAGTCTTCATAGACACTCTATGTTTCTTTAATTTCTATTTTTATTTTTATGTTCATAATAATCATTTTAATGATATTTTTTTCTTCATTTCTCATTACACCTTTTACCATGGCACGATCATGTCTTATATGACATATTGATCATATCATCTAAAATCCGTAGGGTCTTTTTCAACCATTCTAATAGGCTTTATGAATCCATTTGTCTTCTTATAAAACCTGGTAAACATTCGGTGTATTTGACCGAATTTCATTTTTGAGTCAGATATGTATGAAATCATTAATTCTTGTACTTTTTTCATTATTCATTTTCTTTGATTCTAAGATGTTACCATTATAAAATTATTATTCTTTATAATAAGACTTTAGCATCTTTAGCATCATCTTGAAATTTATCTTCATACATAATCAGTGTCCCAATCAATTATCTCATTTCAATATTTTTAATCGGGGATGATTGATGTATTCCAGCTGATATACCATTCCATTTAGTAGTAAGAACTCATTGTAATTTTAAATATTGATCTGGTGGATTTATATGATCACTTAAGGATATTGTATTATTTATAATCTTTATAAGCCTTTCATTAATCTATGTGATACATTCTCCATTAAGCATTTTGAATTTAAAAAATTTCATTGTATTCTGTTACAAAAATCATTTGTCTAACATTGTCTATTCCTAAATAAAAAACTATGATGCTTTTCCACATTTCATAAGTAGTAGTACATTGTGAGACATGATTGAATTAATTTGGTAAAAGACCATATGTAATAGAATTCATAGCATTGGAATTCATGTCATAGTAATACTATATAAAAGCAGTATAACATTCGTGTTTTTATGAATTATATTTGGATAAATTAGATTAGATTAGACTTTGAATCCCAGATTATTCAAATATATAACAATCAACGATTTCATGAATCTATAGTTTTCGCCATTGAAATATAGAGCATCATCCATTAACATTAATTCTCTCTAATTAGTCATTTCCATATTTGTATGGACAATATACTTTTATCTTATTGTAGCCTTTTACAACAAGTCACATATACTACCAATTGTTAGGATTGAATATACAAATGTTAAAATATACACATGTGGGGGTGAATTGTGTCTTTTCAAATTCATTAATAATTCTTCATAATGATGTCTACTGATGATTAGGCTGGTAATAAGTGTTTAATATCTATTAAAAATTATTAAGAGGGGATAAATATATAAATATAGAACACAAATTTTATAATGGTTCAGGGCATACTGATCCCCTAGAACACTCCACCAATAACTTTCTCTGTATATTTCATAAATTTCACTTGTCAGGTACTTATATACCAAGACCAATCCACAGCTATGTAATGGTAGTTGACACCATTACAAACATGACTATCAATATAGTCTTTTGGATCTATAACAGAGAACTGATAACCCAAAAATCATATCGAGATGTTTATACTCCACAACAACTAAGTTCGAGTACATTAAACTGTTAATAGAAATATACTGGAATTAAATGGTTCTGGAAATACATTACAGTTTAACAAAAATTGACAGTACATGAATCTTCTTTTTTATAAAATGTTTTCTTCATGAAAGAATAGTTATGAAGTGATCCAGTTTCAATTGATCATTGAAATAAAAACTGCAACAAATATCATTATAAGACATTCAACAAATAAAAAAACAATGTAAATTTCCAAAGTAATCTATTCTATAAAAAAATTGATCCTGATAAATTGTTGTAGTAGATCAATAAATGATATTGACAAGAATAATGTTTCAATTAAGAATATGTATTGAAATATATGTTTCAATATATTTCTCAATATATTCTTCTTTGAATCATGAACAATTATATATACGAAAAATACATCGATTGAATAAGTAAATAAGAGAGCATGTTCATTTAATTGAGATTTAAAAAATGTAATAATTAATCCGAATAATTTTAATTACTAAGACATCTAGTATAGTCACATTTATTATTAATAATATGAGATAATTTCACAAATTAATAGTATTCATTTAATTAATCATAATGATATTTTAATCTTATAAAAACAAGCTTTAAATCATCCTAATATTTCATAAATACAATTTCATGAAAATAAAATAAATGTATAAATTCAAATCTCTGGTGATGAAAAGACAAACATAAGGTTCCTTCACAAAATCAAATAATACCAAATGCATGGCTCAACAATGAATCATTAATTCTCCACATGTGAGTTTGAAAATGTAAGGTTGATCAAAAAAGTAATTTTAATGATCTATATGTTTGGTTGTCAAGATTTAGGAACCATAATTTTGTATGATCCGTTAAAAATATTTTTTATCATTCTCAAACATAAAATTTTTCCAAATGGAAAATTCTTTCTCCATAAGTTTTGTTCAATTTAGTTTTGATTAAGAATATTTTTTAATCATCCATCATAATGTATAATTCAAACGCATGGTTTGTTCATTATGATACATTCTTCAATGTATGATATGTACAATTTTTTTAGAATAAGTTTAGGAGAATTCCGAACACATTGAAAAATATTCCACATGATTAATAAGATTGAATAAATTTAAAAAAAATTGATTATAAAGAATACTAATTTCATAAAATACACTTAATTTATTATCATTTTTAAAACAAACAAGGGTATTTGTGAGATTAAAAATAATTATGATTTATAGAGTATTATTGTGATAATACATGCCCAACAGAGATGTTAATTATACATTATGAGAGGGTTATTTCAAGGATATAATAATTATTAAAATAAAATTTAATGTTAAATCCTTAAGTAGTAATATTTTTATAATTATTAAATATATTTAAAAAAATTACATGATTTAAAGACATCCATGAACTTTATAAATCAATAAAATTAGTTTAGTCAAATGGAACAGAGAAAAATGAACTAATTTTATTCAAAGGGATACATTAGACATCGATACATTTGGAAATACAATTTACTTTTTAGAATTAAATTCCATGAGTAATTCAACATTTAATTTTTTTTTCAACAATCCAAAATTTCAATAATTTCTTTAGTCATTAATATATATTAAATTGTGTAATTAAAACACATTTGTAACATAAAAATATATATTTAGCATTTACAAAAAAAATAAATGTAGTCAACCAAATCTAAAAAAACTACCCTTGGTAAATTTTGGCATTATAACCCAAAAAATGATACCAATTTTAACAAAATGTATTTCTATCATATGTATTTTTATATTTTTTATTTAGAAATATTATTTTTATGATATAAATTAAAATAAAATTTTTGAAAAATGATCTTATTGTTTCCTTGATAATTTAGTCATCATATTCATTATATAAAATTATAATATTTTTTATTACATTACTCATGATAAATATGATTTATATTAAATTTTATGAATTTGAAGTCAAATTACCCTACAAATTGTCAGATTAGCATCCCCAATGGTCATATTACTATTCATAATGGTTGCATTACTACCCCAATGATCATATTAATATTCAAAAAATAATATTACCTCCTATAAATACCTCTAAATTCTTTCATACAACATTCACTAAATTTTTTCAAATGGTTCTATATTTTATTTTTCCAAAATGTAATTTTTTTGACTAATATATTTTTTCATAGTTTATTTCACAAGACAGTAATTCCAGCAGATGGGGATGATACAAAATTTCCCATTATACATTTCTTATTTTATATATTTTTTTCTGTTTTAATGTTTATTATTTTCATGGGTTTAAATGTTGACTAATTTAACAAACTCTGTTATTGAAATAAGCAACAAATGTAGATGTGTTGTGTCCAAGGTATGGTATTACGACAAGTCCTAGTATAGAGGAAGCATCCATTGAGTTGGGTAATCTCTTCAAATGATTACCGATTGATGAAATGATCTAAGAGTATTTGGTCAATTTTATTAGACTATCCTTGGATTGTCACCAATAATTTTTGTGTGTGTCTAGTGTAGTTAAAGAAGAGGAAGGTATTTTGGGAGATAGGTCTCCAAGCTCGTGGAGGACCTAGAAGGGAATCCGTAAAGATAAGAAGAATTATTATAATTTACCACTACCAATGGAGACTCATTCAGTAGAAGATGAAGTAAAAACTGATCGATAGTGATGATTTTGGTCAACTATAAAATTTAGATGTTGTGCTTGTGCAATCCTTGTAACTCCTATTGATCTCGGAAGAAGAGGTGGTATAAAAATTATTCTTCTCAATATTAATGATGTTAATGATGCTAGATTGATGGGGTGGTCATTGAGGATAACCTCAATATGGTTCAATATGATTGTATTGACATGAATGACTAAATTTTCATTGGAGGATTTTTAAATGGGATTATCGGTCTTGATACGTATATTTAGTAATGGGAAAATATGGCCTTTGAGATGGAAGATTTGATAATGGATAAACGTGACACTCATGTAACCAATTTATTATTTAAATTTTTAGAGAGATTAAATATAATAGACTTAAATATTCATTAAAGGGATATGTTATTTTCTTTTTGTTGTTGAACTCATGGATTCTCAATTTTCCTTAAAATGGATTGAATGAAAAAATAATAATTTTTAGTTTGAATGTATTAATGAAATAATGTATTCTATGATTATTAATGTGTTGTAAGTGTATAATACTATATAATATAATATAACATATACTTATTCCTGATATAATCATCATTTTTTAATTTTGGTTTATTAAAATTATGGTTATTATAATTTTCAAATCACATATCTAATCTATTAAGAAAAATGAAATTGTTGTTCATACGTACATGATGAAATATGCCACCATGGGAAAATAAATTCATTTTTCATCCCCACCAATAAGTTGATGTTCCTAAAATTGTTTAATGAGGGAGTATTATTTTATGATATAATTATGGATCTAGTATAAATAATTATAAAATCTACTAATTATTTGATCAAATTAACGATCATTTTAAATTTAAATATTCAAAATATGCATCCTAATAGGTAAAAATTTAATACAAATTATATAAAAATTTCATATCCATAAGTTATTCTACTAATTAGATTATAATTATGACATATCACACTAATATAACATAAAAAAAATCAATATTCATCTATTGTAATTATATTATAAAAAAACCACCCCATAATCATTCTTAAATCAAGTTACATTTTTGTTTGTATGTGTATACTCACATAAATGAAAAATAATGTAAATTTAGGTAAGGAATCACCATGAAAACAAAAGTAATTGTATAATATAATATAAATTATTAAATATATTTTTTATGTTGGTGATTTTATATCATTATTACATTCATGATGTAAGAATACACCCTTCAATCATCAAGAATAACTAAAAAATGCTTTTTATTGATTTCAAAATCGATGATAATGATTAAAATATTCTTGAAATGAATCTGAAATATCATATATAATAATAAATAATCCCAAGTAGTAACTACAATTACCAATGATTCAATAAATATGGATTAATAATGAAAACATAATGAACAATTATGAAACTACTACAATTGATCAAATCTATAGAAACATTATCTAAAAATAGGTAGAATATATGATGGGAATGACTATATATAATGAAAATAAATAAAAAATGTTATCAGTATGTTTATAAATTAATTTAGTAAAATATAATTTTTTTATACATGAGGTTAATATACATTCATGTAAGTCGGTACAAGAGGTATGGGTTTCTTGGACCAAATTTTCACTCCTTCAGATATAATTATGATTATACAATATGTTTTATTGCAATTATTTTTTCCATATAAAATTTAATATTTTTTATAGTTATTCACTCATTATTCATGAGATTAATTTATTTAATTGAAATCATATACATCAAGGGTTTTTTATTTGAAATTTTATACAATAGTAAGGATTATCCATCTCAAACTCATTTATCAGTGACATGTTTTGTAATAAGAACCATATTTATTTTATATGATTTACACACTACATATTCTAGATTTTATTTTTGTAAATGAATTCATTCCTATAACCTTTTGTTCAATTTTAATCCCCATCTTTCTATTTATTTTTATTTAATTACTACGCAATCTGTATATGGGGGTTTCCACCTCAATATTCATTCATTGAGATCCATGTTATTTTCAATACATATTTCCTAATGTGTTGTGTATTGAATTACATGCAAGCATTTTGGAGTATTAATCATTAAATATATAAAATTTTTAAGTAAATATTATTGTCAATCCCTTATATTTTTATAAATCAATAGTTAAAAATACTATTTTCAAACTATGTCTTTTCTATAGTTGATAAAATATATTAGTTTTTATAAAATGTAAAAGTGTGTTTTTTTCTTGAAAATTAATCCCTATATGGGTACTACCATGTAGATGTTTCATTGTAACATATGAACCTCATGATAATAACCATAAAATAGATGATTAATCATTAAATCAATCATCACCCTAATGTACAATAAATGTGATTAAGACTGCACGTATTGATAGACACTCTTGAATAAATAATTCATAATAATAACAAGATCTTAATGAACCGTGATGAAGGATTTTTGAAAACATTTTGTTGATCTCATAAAAAATAAAATTACCATACCCAATTAGAATCATTACTACATAACCAAACAAATTGAATGTACCATTTCAATTATATTTATTTAATATGTGCATGTCCTAGTACATTAATGATACCCAAAACCTTAAAACATTATTATGGGTTGTTCTAATAGATATCCAATTATTCACTAGAATGGGGAAGTATTCTTTTATTAACTTTTCATCATATGGATATCTATGTTTTTTATTACTTATATGTTTCTTGGGTAAACATTTTAAATGTCTTGTTGAATGTTATGGTGACTGCATTAATCATAATCAGGATACATTTAAAGACAAAAATTATATAGCCCCTTGAATAATCAATTGCTATCATGAGAAAAAATACTAAGGGTTTGGGGTATTCCTATCTATATATTATTATGGTGTCTTAGTCAAAAAATTTGACAACATGTTTTTTATGTTTACAATTATTCATTCCATCTGTATAAGATCATTGATTAATATTATCCCAATTTTTATTTATTTTATAGGATATAAAATGCATTCATTAGATGTTTATTAGGAATTCCTATTGATTATTTAATTTTATATATATTTTATTACATATATAGTTTATTATTTCATATGTTTTATTCAATAACCTATTAAAAATTTAATCGCGCTATTTATTTCCATTTCCAATTATTCCATGAGGATAAATATGTGTAATATTTTTGGATATGATTTAAGAGATAATAATGTTATTACATTGTGATCAATGTATATTTTATTTATCAAAGTCAAATTTATGTATATATATTTTCATCAAATAAAACTATATTATTAGATTCATTAGGTTAGTGAGTACTTTTTTCCAAAAAAATGTAATATAACAACATTTTATGAATTTATAACCGATGGGATGAGTCAATTTCAATCTACAGTTATAGATTTGAACCCTTTATCAGGGATAAAAATCACAATTTTGTAAAAGAATGTCATGTTTTTTCTTGTCCTTATACTTGATAATTATGTAATTTTTTATGTATTCTCTTTTAATTTTGTCTAAAAAATGTATCTATAGACTATTTTGATATATTGTTTTCTTTTACTTCCCTCTTCATCTTCATCACTACCTAGTAATATTTATGTTTTAGCTCAATTGGTATGTGATATTTTTCCTCTTAAAAGAACATTTATGGAATAATTCTTATGGGTTTATTATATTTTATCCTACTTGAAAATAAGTAATCCAACAATATTTGGATCTAATAATTTATTCATCAGTTGATAATCACCTCAATAATACTATTCACTTCTTTATTTGTTGTATAAATAATACCATTGGACTAGGGGTGATATATCATTGATTTAATATGGTTCACTCTATATATTATGAAAAAAATATTCCATTAATATAATACAAAGGTGCATAACATGATCATTGATGATAGTTCAAGGTATACTAAATCTTTATAATATGATAAACCTCATAAAATCAAAATCTAATATTAAATCATCAATTTTGATAAAATTTCCATAATAAATAGAAACATAATCAAATGGATGGAATATATAAGAATATCTAAAATACATGGGAAAGGGTCTAAGAATTTTTTTCCCTCTTATATAAAAAATTTCACAACAGTTCATGGTTTTTTAGGAAAATAATGTTTTATTCAAACATAATCAATGAATTTGAAATTTTTAAATCATAAAAAATTTAAGGGAGGAGTTTTCAATAATTTTTCTAGTAAAATATAAATCATATTTCATTCCAAGATTATATTTGTGTTATTATGTTCTTAACAAAAATCAGGGTCTGAATAATGTTAATTATAGAGTGTAATTTAATCATAGTAAAACTCCATCTAATTATCTAAAAAAACAGATTCTCTAAAGGTAGTTATTTTCATATATATTTAATATTTATATAGTTTTAATCCATAAAAATAGTTCACATTAATATTTAAATTTATTTGTGATGAAATAAGATATTTATAATTCTATCATACAAGACTTTTAAATATTATTAGTGTAGTGTTTTCCAAATAGAATGTTTTTATTGACAAGTTCTTGATTTGAGGCTTTATCCATTGGTTTTTATTTTTTGTCTGATCATGTGATGTGACACGTAATTCTATTTTCAACTTATATCTTTATTTACCATATATCATAATTATAGTATAAATATTTATCTTACCATCAACATTTTATATTATGTCATTTTCAAATGTTATATTTGTCCTACATGACTAAAAAAAGAGTTACATTAGTACCAAAAAGGTATGATTTTAATTTCAATATATGAAAAATATTCTCATTAAACACCTTCTATGTTGTTTTGTGGATTATTTAGGCTTATTCACATTTATTCGATGTATATGTTTTCTATTGTATTTTTTCATCAATACTCAATTTTAAGACTACTACCATATACCAATTTAATTCATCAAAATGTAATTATAAATAGTTTTCCAAATATATTGTATATTTCATTGATTGTGAAGTAATATTTCTTTTTAAATTAAAAATGGATTCCATTAATGATTAATTTATAACAAAATAATTATATTTATTTATTATAATAAACAATGTTATGACTATTTTATTTTAAATATTTATGAACCTATTGAAAAATACTAAATTGAATCTTCTAAAGCATGGATATTTACAAATTGTAGGGTTTGGTATAAATATTATGATTTTAATAATTTTTTTATAAAATTCAATTCCATTATTTAATATCACATGTCCAATAAAAATTACCTTTTCAACCTTGTAATTGAATTTATCATGACCGACTACAATTAACATTACCATCCATGTTTTCATGACAACAAAAATAATTTATACAGAATAATCCAATAAATTTATAATAATAGTTAAATTTTATATGAATAATTTAAAACTCTATTATATTATGTTTGATAAAAGGCATAACATATTTCATTTAACTATACACATGTAACTAAATAGTATTAATGGAGTTATCGTGTATAAAAAAAGTTCCATATGTGTTTACGAATGTTTTTTTCATTGGTCATCATGTGTAATGAGGAAATTAGAAATATCCAACATATCCACATAGGAAGTAATAATAGTTATTTAAAACAGGTCAACATATAAAAGGCCTCTGAAGGGTATTATAAGATAGTATTTCCAAAAAACCTTAATATTTTTCATAACATCTATGTAAACTCACAAAAAATAATATATTCTCATAGGGTTCAATTAATAATTTTTATTATTTATAGTAATTACTTTAGTATTCTATGGAAGAATATGGAAGTTAATTTCTGAATATGAGTAAAAAATGGGTATAATTTCATTAGTTTTGGGTTTAATATTCATTTGGGTTATCTAAAAGGACATTTATAATCATAAAGGAATATTAAATGGACATAAATTCTTGTACTAATCTATGTATATCCCTAAAAATCAAATATATATCCATCAAATATTAACATAATATTTAAAATTTTATATTTTCTTTATCACCGTATAATTTTCTATAAATTATTAGTCAAAATTAATCCTCTATAATTTTTTACATGTATTTTTAATCAATGGTAGTGGTTTCATGTCTTTCCAGGTTTTCTAAACAAGATACGGATGTTGATTTAAGTCAGTTACCAAAATTTTTTTACTTCCCCTATAAAATTTAATGTGTTACTTCCATTTTTGGATAATTATAAATAAAATTCATAAATAATTAACAGGTAACATATCCATTAGTTTTTATGAATCGAATATGGGGTTTTCATAGAGACAATCAATGTGTTTTCCAAATATCAAATAAATGTCTAGATTTATAATTATTTCAGTATATATTTATTTACTTGATTAAAAGTTTATTATATTAATTTTGTGTGATCGTAAAATATCATATGGAAGTAATTTCATAAAAAAAATTAAATTTCCTATGTTTTAACAAAACTCCATTTCAGGGTTATTTCGTAGACATTACTGATAGTTTGGTTAGTCATTAAAATGGATTACCTAAATTGATATGTAATATACTAGTTAATTTTTCATCCTAAATTTTATCGATATTGAATTCATCTTCGAAAATAATGTTCTACACTCATACTATAATATCCTCTAGGACCAAAGATAGAAATGTTGTTTCCCATTTGGTGAGTTGAACTACCACTACTGTTTTCTAGAGCTCTCAGATAAATATAAATGAAAATCTAGAATGAGGTATGACATTCATGGAATCTCCAAAATCCTATAAATTATTTTATAATGTATTGGATAATAATGCATAAGTTATGGGAAAATTCTATAGATAGTGTCAATTTTTAGCTATTTTGTGAAATTAGGTGTAATACATTATTTTATAAGAAAACTCTTTTAATTATTTATAACATTTTATTATTTTTTCTTAATTCCATTATAAATATAGTCTATTTTTATTGAAATTTTTTATTCCAAATGGGTTATATTGATTTCACGATTTTTAAATGTGTCTGGATTCTCAATTTAGGTGATTCATTTAGATTGAGTCATCCTTAATGGAAAGTAAAAGGGAATATTCACTTCAAATTTTGAACAATTTTTAAACAAAGTACTTGGTTCAGACAGTTTCATTTTTTAATTATCTTCTTTATATTACATGTTTCTTTTTTTGATTCATTTTTGGTTTTAGGCTGTGTTGAATCATTTTACCACTCCTGTTTTAACCATGCATGAATTTCATTTTGTATTTTTTTGTGTAGGTAGAATCCTAGGGATCTTGATCATCATTTCAATAAGACTCCCTATATTGTTTTAAATATCATTCACATTTCATTAATTACATATTTTATAGTTTTAATTAGTTATTATCTTTTGGTCGAGAACATAAACACGGTTGAGAAATGGGTTATATCAATAGAAATTGTCATTTTTGATATGGTTTTTTGTATAAATTATTGAAATTATATTGGAATATATGATATTTATGAAAACATTGTCGCTAATATGGGTTTGAAGTTTTTTTTATGTAAACAAAAAACTTGATAATTATATCATTATAATTGATTAAGTTAAACAAATTGTTTCAATATTTTGGAAGTAACATAATAATATGCAACGTTATTTTCAAAACATTTACCATTGAAATGAATATATTAAGAGAAAAAAATATAATATATTAATAGGATGTAGTTTTTTATAATCATTTAATTTATTTGCAACAACAATCTTTACTATAGTGTTAATATATTCTAGTTAAGATTGATCTTGAGGTGATTATATGGAATTTAAGTAATGAAATCGTCTGGTAGAAGTAACATTTATTTAAATTTTATTGATTTATGTGTTATATTCTCAATAAAATCAGGGTATTTATCTATTGAATTTTAATTTCTACACTTATAAATTATTCATATAAATTTACCCATTAAATATATAACATAAATATTAAATTAATATTATTATATAAAATATAAATCCCACAAACTACCTCATTACCTAATGATTGAAACTAGTAGATCCTTGATAATTTAAATCATAACCCAATATTTCACAACCCTACTTTTTTTACTTAATACTTATCCTGTGTAACCTTTCAATGAAACTCACATTATATCATCATATTCGTAACCTAAGAATTAAATAAATTTGGTGAGCTCAAATTCTTTGAAAAGGAAAATGAAATGATCATAATTCCTTGTACGATAATGAAAAAACATAATAGAGAAACCAAATATTATAAATATATTGTTATTGAATCAATAAATATATAAAGATACTAAAAATATCACATTAGTCATAAATCATGCGAGCATGATATAGTAGTTTAGTAAATATTCAAAATAATACATGATAATGAATATATGGAGTTTAATCAAATCAAAATTAATATTATATAAATTCAATAGTAATATAAATAACTTGGTAATGTAAAATTTATTTATGTGTAGAAAAAATACTGTGATAAACCCAATTATGCCCACTCATATGTGAACAAACTCAATATTTCCATGCCTAAAAATGTGAGAAAACCCATCATTGCGATGAATGTGTAAATAACTCATTATTTTTATGAAATCCTACCTCTTGATGTTTAAAAATAAACCAATACACTTTTGAGTTGTATAGGACCCCACATATCATAATCCATAGATATGTGTTCAAATAAAAAAAAATCATCATCTTTACTTTTATAACCAATGGAAAATAACAGTTTTATTAATGTTATCTGATAACGTGAACTAAATAAATCCTAATATATCCAAATATAATTTAAGAAAAGTATTAATGACACAAAAATATACATTGTAGGATAAAAACATCACATCATAGGAGATAACCCTAAAAATAAAAATGAATTAAAAATAAAATATATTTCACAAAACATGTTTAAACATTTTTATAAATTATTGGGTATAAATTAAACTAAATTTTATAAATTATAAAGTAGAATAATTTTTTAAAACATTATTATAAATATTTCCCTTAAAATCTTCAAATTGGTTTAATGTTTTGAAAATGAGTAGTGAAAATACATTTAAAACATTAGTAACAACCATGTTTTTATCTATAGTACTAAACATTAAATTCATAGTGTTACGAATATGTATTTAACAAAAATGGATTTATAATGAAGCTATAGAGTAAATAGAGATGTTTGGGGTGTATTCAGATATCAGAGTCACACATTTTAGAAGAAATTAATAGGTCACATGGTTAGTATAAACTATTCCTCCCAACACACAAAATTTCTTCTAATAATGTATGAGATTTTAGAGGGATGATAAGCGCACTCAGTTATAAATAACATTATATATAGGAACAGACAAATGTGTTGAATATATTTAATTTTTAGTATTTCCAAATGTAATTTTTGGTTCATTGTTTCACAAATCATGTGCCAATACCATGTTTTTATCTTATTTGGAATGTGAGATGTGTATATTTGGTAGTCAATTTGGCCAGACATTTGGAAAAACTGTGTGACTTTGTAATTTTAGTTGAAATTATAATATTTAACATAATTTAAATTATTTTTTACCCCTATATCCTATTTCTCATTCCATCATACAACAACCCCAATTATCCTATATTTTGATCACATTCTATTCTCAACCTAGGTACTTGGATATCACATGAATAAAGAAACTAGTTAGATATCTATTTCTCTCATTAGATGTGTAACAATAAGATATTCATTATAAATTAAATTTTAGTGATCTTCCATTCTCTAGAAAGATTTATTTAGGTGTTAGATCGTATGTTCTATTTTCAATGTGATCATCCATTTTGTGGATTTCTTTAAATCTGGACCAATGAGAAGGATGATACTGGACATGTTATCACCAACATGAATAAGGTAGGTGGTTTATTATTTATCAATTAAATTAATTATTTTTTATTATATGTGTAATTTTATGAAGGCCAGTTTCATGATGTGTTTAACCTATGTTGATTCTGTCATAAATTGGATTCCACATTCAGCAACGTAATGAACATAATATGTCATATGAAACATGTGAGGTCATTAACCACAATATACTCAATACCTATGGTGTTTTCAATTATATTCCTAATTTAAAATCATTGTAATATAGAAAAAAATTTACTGGTGTGTGTTGATTTTATTCTAATGAGATATATCATAATTGAATGTCAATAAACAAGGTGGTGTAGTACGAAAAATACAAATATCTATCTATATTGAATTGAAAAGTAGAGGGTGGTTTTACCATGTCAGTTGATTAAATAGAAAAATTGTTAATCCCTTTTTATTAATGTAATTAAATAACGGATGATTTACTTCTTGGATATCATTTAATAACTTGAAAGTTTTTAATTGATATAATTGGGCATAGAGACATTATTGTTATAATTTGGAAATGATGACCCCTTTGCATAATGTTTTTATGAATCAAATCCATTTTTAATTGTTATGTATGGGTACAAAATCACTATTACTAATTCCACATACATGAATGGATTCCCTTATGATAAGGTTATATATGGGTTCAGAAACCATCATTTGTTATGATACATGGGCATAAAGTCCCTTATTAATTATTATTCACGATAATTATGGCTATAATCTTATAATATGGGCATGGAGAAAAAAATGATTTGATATTTGGAATGGGGTCTCTATTGTTATGATTAGTTCATGGAGACCTTGTTGATATGATTTAAGGAATGGAATTCCAATTGACATGACACATAGAATGATGACACATACTGTATTTAAAATCATTATGAGCACTCTAGCTATAATACTAAGCATACTGTTCCAACTATTGTGAAACGTGGCTTGGAATCCCAACTAGTATGATATTGGTCATAGAATCATCTATTCTTCTTTTACTAAGAAATACATCTCCTAATACGCATGATACTAAATCTAGAACATATGGATTCATGAGTTAAGACTCTTGTCTAGGTTCTTTAATGTATCCATATATATGGTTGTATACAACATTATGTATATCATTAACATATTTTTATAAAAAAGGTTACTTATAAAAAGACAATCCTGCTCAGTCCAATCAACGCACTCTCATCCTGGTGTCCATTAAGAACATGAGCCGACCAATTACATCTTTATTACTAATTTTATTTTTTACCTACACAATTTTGTATTATATGAACTCATTGGATATTTGTAGACACCATTTTTGATGGCCTACTATATATATAACACACACTAACTAAGAAATTTAGGATACACATGATTATTATTTGGATGATGGTAGGGACCTAGAAATGAGACTGGTTATTGATTCTTGATTTAGTTATCAGGTGGGAGTGTGAGGCATTGGACCAATCTATGGATCTTGATTCTATTAGAGATAGTCATTATGGTATTTTTTTCACATTTTATAACTATATTATATTGTATTAATGATTACATGATGAGTTTATTTCTTTTTGTGTACTTTTGTTATATCCACATATTATATACAAAACTAGATGTGGGTGTTCCATTATTTCTTGTTATTATATATTTTAACTTCTATTGGAAGTTATATAATATTAATCTGCTATTTTTCTATTTATTTTCACAACAATAATACAATTATCATTAGAGTATATTCTCTTCATTTTAACACTTTATACACTCAATATTAGTCGGTAGCCAATACTGCATGGGGTGGAATGATTGAGGCAATATGGCATGTCGAATTGGGAAACCATTTAATGGAATCATGGTCAGGATGTCACAAAGTTGTATCAGTGATATTTATTTTCATCTAAATTATCTTTTGGGAATATTATATACTAAATTTATAAGTTTCATAGTTTTTTAATGATCTATGAATGGGAGTATCTAATCCACATAAATGGACATTCCATATTACATAAGATGGGACATTATCTTCTAGTTTATGCTTGTTATAGTTTATATGATTCCACTATTGGGTAAGATACAATATATGTGATGTTTAATATTATAAATAAGGTTTAAATTTTATACTAGGCCTTATATGGTAATAAAGATTGATCATACTTCATTTCAGGCACATTATATGATTTATATATCACAAATTAAGACGTTCCCTTATTATTTATTATGTTTTTTTCCCACAGTATGCTTTTGTGATAATATATATATCCATAAGTGCCTCTAATAGATCATACATGAACATTATATGTGAATTTTTACTATTTAATGTATTATAGATATTAATTTAGGAGTATGAGACTTCATGAATAGGAATGGTATCTATATATCTAACCATTAATTGTTTTTTTAAATGATAATGAAATTAAATATATTGATTTTTAAAATGAATGGGTTGCTGTAAAATATGGATTGTAACTTACATATAATTATCTTTTTTCCTCTATACATTAAAATTTTAAATATATATACTTGGTCTCATATAGAGAAACACAGATCTTGACATAGACCCAACACTGGTATTAGGTAGTGTGTACCGTCCCTTATGTTTTGTATAAATGTTATTACCATTCACACCTTGCTCTTTGAGTTGGAATAAATGAGTGACTATTAATCAGGAATTCTTGTACCTATCCAAATCATGTATCTGTAACATCATAATTTTTAAATCCTATATTAGGCTAGAATATTGAATTTTTAAATCTATTACACCTGGACAAATTCATATCGTTCACTAGGATGGTTTTGATGATCTCACTCGGAAGTTGGTCACCGCCATTAGTTCCTCTAATGAAACCACCTATTATCCACAATGAAGGTGATGATTTTTCATTTTGAGGGATGTTTGTAATCATTATGCAGATGATATTGGGAACTGTGCAACCATCCCTTTCCATAGAAGATCTTTTTTGTACTTTCTGTTGAAAAATCCACCTAATTTCGTAGCTGATGGCTCCCCCATGATATGTAGATAATGATGGAGACAAATCCATTTTTCATCGAGTCCCTTGAGACACCTCTTAAGAGGTGTTTGAAGCTCGCCACTTTTATGTTGCATGGTTCTGCAAAACATTGAGGATATATTCTAAACTAAGTGGTTCGGTGTTGGGATCTATATTGCATAGATTTAACGTCTATATTCTAGGACTATTTATTCATTAATAACCGAAGGTATGATTGTTACATGTAGTTCATGATCCTTTTTAATGGTTCTACGATAGTTTTGGATTTACTCAACTCATTTTACAAAGAATTAGTTCTTTGTATTTATCTATATATATGATGATCTAGTGAAAGTGATATATTTTTAAGGACATATTTATCATTTTATTTCATAGGTAAACATTTTATGGATGAATACTATATCTAATATAGTGAACAAGGTCCTTAATTTCTAGTGGAACCTATGGGAATCTAACATTGTGATCCTAGGAGGTTCATAACCGAGGTAAGGTTGTGGTTAGACTAGTATTATGAAGTGATGCTTCGAGACTACATGAGTGATTAGGGATATACAGGTGATACCCAATGATAGTTTTGGGGTTTTTCAACAATATGGGAATACTTTTTATAAGAAGTACCATTGTCATTTTGACACCATTCAGTGATGAGGATGTATAATATTTGATAATGTTTTGGGTTTCTACTATAACTACACATTTATTTTAAGTGGGAGAGTATCCATATTAGATCCTATATTAGATGAATGGTCATTAACAACACACCATGTTGGTTACTAGATTAAAAATGGTCATACAAGAAGAGGATAAGTGTATGTATGTTGATGTTAGGATTCATATATATTGTTTAGTAGAGTATTTCCACTCTAATTATATTGGTTGTAGCACAAGGATAAGTACCCAGATATATTTTTTCATTACATACTATATCTGAGGAGTGGAGTGTCCGGCCATCTAATGTTCGAGGTACTACACTAAAACCCCACACTACCTCATGTTCATTATTTAATATAGGTGGATCTCACTCTTTCATTTTTGTAGCTATCATGTAGATCCATACCCTTTATGTATATTACTCTTATGAAATTTTAATTATTGATATAGAAATGTAGTTTATGATCAAATATTTTATACTAATGGATTGGATGTTTTATGGAGGTAGGTATGTGTTATTTCCTATGGAAACAAATAATCCATGAGATAATGGTCTTGGATATCAATCTTAGCATAGAATGGTTGGTCCCTAATCATGACTACGTTGATTATTATCACAAGAGGATGTCTTTCACATCACTAGAGTATGATACATGTATTCACAAATTTGAGTCTGATGTCCAAGATGGTAAAGATGAAACAAATCATGTTGGGTAATGTATTTTGACTAGTCAGTTTGATGTCCCCTATTTTAATGAATTATTATTAGATTATATTGAATTACCTCCTTTATTCGATCAATTCAAGGATGTTTTCTATAATGAATTTTATAGACTACTTCAAGAGAGTGGTGTAGAATTTACTATCTAGATATTTCTTAGAGCTGAATAGGTATCCATTCTTCATTAAAATATGTATACTACTGATTTGATTAAGGTCAAGAGTTAGATAGAAGATTTAGATGATAATACATTATATAGCCGGGTAATTCACCATGGTATTCAATGGTCCTTTTCTCCATGAAGGCAGATGAACACCTTAATATTTGTGTAGATTACATAGCATTTAATCATCTTATTATGAAGTACCAGTATACCTTAACATGTATAGTTGATCTATATTACCAATTAGAAGGATATTGTATATTCATGAAGATCGACGTGGGATTGGATATCATAATATTCAAGTAAGACCTTAAGATATATAATTTATGGATTTATGTAGATGTTATGGTTTTTATGATTATATTTTTATATATTTAGGTCAAAACAATTATCCTTCTGTTTTCTTAGATTTGTTGAATAAAGTTCCACATCCCTATATGGATTCCTTGGATATGGTTTTTATTGATAAAATCATGGTGTATTATCATACTTGAATCGGATATGCCATAAATTTTGAAACTATTTTGAATACATTATGATTTCACTACATACTCTATTTGATAAGTAATAGTCACTTGTGGATCAATAAGGTACACATACTGTGTTAATTTATCTTAGAGGTAGGATTTTCAGTTTACTTATAGATGGTCAGTGCTATTGTTACATAAGAGAAAATTAGTAATATATTTGGCATACATTGTTTCATTCGGATACATGGATATTACATGAAATTAATAAATGACAAATTATTCTTATAGAAACTTCTTATAGGATTTACTGTAATGAGTATAGAATTTATATGCTCTGAAGACCACGAGACATCATTTCAAGAGAAAAAAGGGAGCCTGACTTCAGTGTTGATCTAGATTCTGATAGGTCTATGAAGAATCTATAGTGACTATTGTGATGAATAATGTATTATTTTGGGAGGAGAGTTGTTTCTGGAAGATCTTGTCATTTCCTACTAGTCTCGGCAACTGAGGCCTCATGAGTAGAATTACCTGACTCATGAATTAGATTTGGAAACTATTGTTCATGCCTTAAATTTTAGATTCATCTTCTAATTGGGGATCATTTTTTTGTGTTTACATACCATAAAATCATAACCAATACATTAATGTAGCACAAGTTAAATCTTAGTAAGTGAATGTTGGTTGAATACGATCATTCCTGTTGACATTGAGTTATCATATATGTGTGTGGAGGGAAATTCTAATTTCAATTCTCTATGTATGAGGACTTAGAAGAATATATTTGAGGAGGATAGTTATTGTCAGGTTTTTAGATATGAACATAAAGGATCCCGAACTTCATGTAATTTATTTTAATTTTATCACTATCAATGACCTCTTTACATTTTTATAGATTGAGGATGAGGTAGAATTACAATCATGAGTTCTTCATAATTATTAATGAAAAACTAATCAATGGATCTTTATGATGTATCTAGATATTCCCTGATAGTATTGGCGGGAATGGATAAAATTTCAGATATTGAGTTTTATTAGTAGGTGTTACACCTTTCAGTAGGTGAAGGATGATATCCAATGACCTGAGGGATTTTAAAAGCATTACCAGTACTATAATTTATATTGGATGATATTTTGATTTATTTTCCCATTTTCTTACTAATTCCACCATGAGGTAAAACACTGATTGTGTAGTCATGTATCGACTCACTAATGTAGCCCACCGGCATCCATTTCAGGATACTTTATTAGTTGATGATTTTGAATGATTATATATTTTTTATATTACATTTCCACATGGGTTCCCTCATACTATAATTTTAGATAGGGATGGTCATTTCACATCGAGGTTGTGTAAGGGATACATAGATCAATGGGTACATTTTTTGTTCATTGCACTACTTTCCACCCTTGGATCAATGGCTTGTAAAAAAAACTATACAAGTGATTCTGGAAATTATTCAAGAATGAGATCGTAATTTTTTTCTTCTTGGGAGAACCATACCACTCTCATTATTTCCCCTGTAATAAATGTAATCCTGATAAAATTCAAATGACTTCTTATCAGGCCCTATATTATAGGCTATTACGTTCACCCTTATGATAGTTAGTGATAGGAGATGTAGTATTACTGGGTCATTATCTAATCTAGGAAACTTTGGAGAAGTTTTTTATTATTAGTAAATTTATTTATATAGTTCAATTTCGATATATATCACATTTTTATCGTCATCTAATCTCTCTCTAGTTTAAGGATGAGGATCGTGTTTTCTGAAGGTTATCACCCAGACATTGGAACATACGAGTACATAGGAAAGGGGATATTTTGATTCATTTTTAGGCCATTTGTGATTTTGGGGAGAGTTGGTCTAGTATAATATTGTTAAAATTACATCATATGTACTATTCCATCACCTATTTTTCAATATTTCATAACTTCCCTGATATCACGTTTAGTGGTCTCATACATTTGATCCTTAGGTTGTGGAGTTAGATGCTGATACTTATTTTTATGAGTATTCGTTAATCATAATTTATCAACACATGAAGGATCATAGAGTATTTTATGTCCCTTTAGTAAAGCTTATATAGAATCATGATCTGGTAGCTGATGAGAAATTTGAGTAGGAGGATGACGTACATGCTTTTTGGAAGAAGTAGTATCAATAAATTATTTCACTACTCCTATAAGAGAAACTCATGAGCGAGTTCCTTTAATGGGGGAAGACTACAAGAAAAGAGTTTTTATATATGGTATGAATCCTTTAGATTTTTTATTTATATGGTTTTAGTCTTAAAATTGATTCTGAGTGAGTCTATAGAGGAAAAGGAGGTGTTGGAGTCATATTTAAAGCCTAGAGCTTGGAGCCTAGCTTTTTGAAATAAATCCCTAGGCCACATAGCTAGTAAAAACCATGTAGTTCAGACCAAATGATTTTTTCTAATGTTTTGGGACGTTTTAGAGGAAATATAACAGAGAAATGGTTTCCCTAATCATGTTCCTAGGGCATCACGATGATGTATATTATCTATAATTTTTAGAACGGTTGAATAGAACCGTTTCTAAAATCATGCGGCCAAACTATTCGAGTAACCTCTTAGGATAGTGAGGTACATATAGTTGGCACCCAGTTTTGCCAAAAATTTGAAAAAACCATGAAACCAAGTAATATTGGGTGGAAATTTAATTTATAAACATAACATCTATATATCCCTCCCTTATCCCTTGTTTCTCATTACATCAGACAACAACCCCATTTATCCTCCATTTTGAGCTCAATATCGACTCAACCTAGGTCCATGGATTACTTTCTAAATAAAAATCTAATTTGACTTCCATTCATCCCATTGGATGTGTAACAACCAATAGATTATTAATGGAAATACCCTTCTTATATTTATGTCATAAAATAACATGAAAACATAAAATAATGAACTCATAAGTGATAAGTGACCATTAAATATATGTTGGTCACTTCTGTATTTGGAATTTTTAAAATCCGACATACACGGTTGTGTTCATGATGGTTTTTAGAGTCTAATGAAACAAACATAATTTTTGGTGAATAGTAACCTACCATTATGAATAGTAACCTATAATTATGAATAGTAATATGACCCTTATGAATATTATATAAGAGGAAAATTACCTATGAATAATAAAATAATATTTAGACATCCTGGAAAGTGACAATTTGACCTTAGTAAATGTTTTTGGTATTTTATAAGTCAAAATAATTAATTATAATTAATTTATTAATTTAAAAGAAGATTTATTTCCCTAAAATGTATTCATAAAATATTGAATCAATGTCTAATAGTTTTTAGATTATTTTATAAAACCCTACATAATTTTTGAAAGAACTATAAAATTAGTTTTAATCATAAAAATTGTTTTTTTAAGTAAATTATGATTTTAATTAAATATTGAATTAATAATATTTAGAAAATTATTTTTCAAAAATTGACTTCATTTTTGGATTCAGCACGTCAATAAATGGTTAGGGTAAATTTTTGTTATTTTTCTGATATACTTGAGTTTTTGATGAATAGTAGAATCTGATAATTCACAATAAAAGCTAAATAATGTATTAATTGAGTCATCAATGATGTTCTGATGATATAATCCGCCTTGGTTGGGATTTCATTATAAAATTAATATTCTTGGCCGTTCCGGATTCACTATTACTTTTCTTAGGTGAAATTAATAAACTAATCAATTTTATATTAATAAAACCCCTCTCCCCTCCACAATAAAAGCCACCCTTCACTCCCTCTTTTCCTCACACCTCTCAAGCTCCAAGAAATCTCTAAACTCTGCCCAAACACCTTCCCTAGACCATACCCCACGTCAAAAATCTTCTGGTGTCATCAAAATACCAACCATAGCTTCCTTAAACAGGATCTCAAGAGGAAGATTCTAGAGGTAATTTCTCTCCCTCTTCTCCTTTAATTTCCTTTCAATTTCAAGTTCTTTTCATGATCTCTCCACACCTATATTCATCCAAATTGTTTTGTAACTCCATTATTATACATATAATGTAATTTTATGATTCTATTGGGATATTATATCATCCCACACCCTTTCCCTCTTCCTTTAATTTTATTAAAGAGAACGTTGTTCATGAGGTGTTAATTTATCACCTTCAAAAATGACATGCTCTATTCTTCAATTCTACATTCAGATCTGGTCATGATACCATTTTTATGGTTGAACCATATTATTTTATATTTATTATGTTTTTTTATGTTCTGGAAATAGCCTATGGCCATATTTCTAATTGAAAAGTTAAACAAGACCGTTGTGATCCAAAAAAACCGCTCAAATTAATCTAAATAACCATCATTAATTTCTTATCTAATGAATCTTCCACATGGATCTAATATAATTTATTATAAAATCATTAAATATCCTGTAATATCATTAATAACATGTAATATTATTTATGGATGTTTACCCATGATCTACCCAAACATCAATTTTATAATACAAGTGAACCACTCAAGAAAACCATGAAAACTAACATCCCTAAACAATGTTTTTAAACTCTATAAGTCATCCACAGGAACATAATATGAAATAATTAAACCAGAATGAACCCTATTAATGTATAAAAGCTTCTGGAATTTCTAATTTATGAATATAATGTCATTATATAGGACATTAAAAAGAAGGAGGCATTCGAGTACAAGGTAAGGGGAAATTCTCGAACCCAAATTTCATCCTTCGAGTTCTGCCTCTTTCACTCCATTTTTGATATGGTCACTCCTTAACGATAATTTTTTCATCTTTGTCTATTCTTTTCTGGGATATACGTGTTTTATACTAATGTCTTTGTCAATCCAAGTGTTTTCCTAAAGAACTCTTCTCTTAAGAACTCAACTTTTACCTCTCATTCAAGGATGATGATTCTTGTATCAAGTATGTCGTTGCCACTAAATTTTGGGAATCCAATGTTTATTAATGTGTTCTTATGATATGAAACCCATTACTTTTCATGGTTAAGTTTTGTTCATTTATGTTATATTTTCGGTGTGTCATGCATGATAAATGATAATGTTATGATGTGACGGGTGCGCCAGGAATTATATAGCTCAATATGATTGTTTAAATGTAACGGGTGCACCCAGAATTATATAGTGCTCCAATGCATTGGGTAAAGTGATTAATCTCATGAGTAAATGTAAAATGATGTGTGAAAAATATTCTTTCTTGGTTTACAAATATGTGTGGTAGTTTACAACTAGGACATGATGTTTCATTTTTATGCATTGCCACATTTCAAGTCTTTCATTTATGCTCCTCTCATGTACATGATCATTTTCCAATGTCATGATTATGCTCCCCCAAGCTATATTGTTTTATCTAACCTCATACTGGGCTTCTAGCTCACCCCTTTTTGATATATATCCTCATGTGGCTAAATGTACTAAGGAGAGGAAAAGTGCCACTAAGAAGCTAGTGAAGAAGAAATTAAATATCTGTTTATGGTTGATGTTGTATTAGTCATGTATGGTCCTAGTTTCACCAAGACACAAAAAATATGGATTCTATATGTGTAATACTATTATGTTTTTTATCATTGAAATGATGTAATTGTAATGAAATAAAAGGTCGGGTCTCTATAGTTGGTATTAGAGGAAAGGTTTAGTTAATTTGGGAATTAGGATTAGTGAACCCTAAAGAAAACCTCTATCATATGACTAAGTACAAAAATGTACAGAAGAATATTTACCTAGGGATCCCATATGTTCTGTTTTTGGTATAATATTTTAAATGAATAATTTAATCATGATTTTTTTACTTATGTTTTGTTCTATCCTTTTCTATTTTAGAAAATGGTGGGAACCAGGAGAAATCAGGCCAACAACTCTTGTGAGGGTCAATGCAACGATTTCCCGAACAACATCCCCAATGATTTCGGTGGTGGAGTTCAAAACATCATGGAGATGCTTACCCAATTATCTCATGTTATGAATAATAAACATAATAATGGGGAACGCCCTCCTTCACCAAAGAGGGAGAAACTAGCTATCGAATGTTTTATGTGGCAACGACCACCGATGTTTTGTGGATCTTCTGATCCACTAGTTGCAGAATAGTGTGTCAACTCCATGGAGAAGATATTTTCTGTTCTTTACTTTTATAAGATGGTTAAGGTGACCCTAGCTATTTATCATCTAGATGTAGAATCCAATAAATGGTGTTCTTTGTCTAAGAACACCATGAAAATGGTTGAAATTGAATAGATGTAATGGGAAGACATTAAGATAATGTTTCTTAATTAGAATTTCCCACAAACTGTTCACATGAAGATGGAGAGAGAATTCATAGACCTCAAGAAAAAGGAAGGAGAATCTATCACAACCTATGAAGTGAATTTAAAAAGGATCAAAAGGTATACATTGGGTTTTTTTATCAACAATGATAGCAAAATTGATAGATTCTTTAGTGTATTAAAACAACACATTCAAAAGGCTCTTGAAATTCGAGACTTTGGGAGTTATGAAGAAGTTGTTCGGTGTGCTCTGAAAGTGGAGATAGAGTTTGGAAAATTGTCCCATGGCTATGGTGATACGAAAATAATGATGGAGTTTCAAGATATTGGATCTAGTGATAATGGTTGGAAGAAAACACAACAACCCACATGCCAAAAATGTGGGAAGTTGCACCATGGAAGCTGCCTCAAAGGGATGGGGAAATGATTCAAGTGTGGGAAAGAAGGACACCATGCTCAAGAGTGTTGAAAAGACATGAATATGAAGGATAATGTAGCCATGGAAAGGATAGAACCACTCCTGGTTCAATGCTACAACTGTATGGAGCAAGGGCACAATGTAAACATGTGCACTAAACCTCGAGCTCTCAAGGGTAATCGGCATCAGTAGCCACCAAAGACAAAGGAATAATGGAAGGCTTATGCCATCACTACTGCGAAGGTGGAGCATGATAATGAAGTCGTATAAGGAACACTTCCTATTCAATCAATAATGGATAAAGTCTTATTTGATTCTGGTTCTACGCAATCCTTTATATCTTGCACTTTTTCTTGAACTATAGAAGTGAATCCCCGAAACCTTGAAGTAGAGATATCTACAAATACACCAAGTGGAGAAATCATTGCAACCCAATTGTTTTAATCTACTCTTTTTAATGTATGTGTGATGATTTTTCTAGAGAATCTCGTAATACATCCCATGGTGGAATTTGACGCTATAATGGGAATGGAGTGGCTCTCGTTATATAGAGCGCATATTAATTGTTGGGAAAAAGAAAATAGATTTTCTTATTCCGAACCATCACATGATCCTCTACAAATGCAAGGAAGATCATGAATCTCCTTTGAAAAATCCTTTAATGGTGTGGGTGTTGATTCCATAAAAAGAATAATAAATCGCCCAAATGGTTGAGTCGAAGGAAAATTCCAACATTGAGGAAATTCCCATCGTAAGGGAATACGACGATGTATTTCCCAATGTGTTACCCCGAATTCCCTTGGATCGTGAGGTAGAGTTCTCAATTGTACTCATACCTAGAGCCACTCCTATCTCGAAATTTCCCTATAGGATGGCTCCTATTGAACAGGAGGAGTTTAAGAAGTAGCTTCAAGAGCATCTGGACAAAGGGTTCATACGCCCTAGTACATCACCTTGTGGTGCGCCAGTGCTCTTTGTGAAGAAGAAGGATGGAACCATGTGGTTGTGTATCGATTATCGGGAACTAAATAAGATCACCATAAAGAAAAAGTATCCTCTACCAAGGATTGATGACTTGTTATATCAGTTAAGAGGAGCTCAATACTTCCCAAAGGTGGATCTTCATTCTTTATATCATCAAGTATAGGTGAAGAAGGAAGATATTCAGAAGACTGACTTCTGTACAAGTTATGGGCACTATTAGTTTATTGTGATGCCCTTAGGACTTACTAATGCTCCTGAAATTTTCATGGATTTGATGAATAGAGTCTTTATACATTACCTCGACAAGTTTGTGGTAGTGTTTATCAATGATATTCTCATATACTCCAAGGGCAAGGAGGAAAATGAAGAACATCTAAGACTTGTGTTGGCGATATTGAGAAAGGAGAAGTTGTACGCCAAGTTCAGCATGTGTGACTTTTGGATGAATCAAGTACCGTTCCTGGGCCATGTGATCATAAGTGAAGGAATTTCTGTGGACACTTCAAAGACAATGGTGATTGAGGAATGGAACACGCCCTCTAGTGTCACAGAAATCCGTAGTTTTCATGGATTAGCTGGGTTCTAACGACGTTTTGTGAGAAACTTCTCAAGATTTTCAAGCCTGCTAACAAAGTTAACAAGGAAAGGGGTAATGTATGGCTGGACGAAAGAATGTGAGGGAAGCTTCAAGGAGATAAAGAGAAGGCCGATCACTACAATTGTACTAACACTACAGAAAAGTGGAGAAAGTTTAGTGATATACAGTAATGCTTCAATGAATGGATTGGGTTGTGTACTCTTGTAAAATGATAATGTGATAGCCTATGCCTCATGACAGTTGAAGATCCATGAGCAGAACTACTCGACGCATGATCTAGAGCTGGCAGCTGTTATTTCTGCCTTGAAAATCTGGTGGAACTACCTTTACGGTGAGAAGTGTTACATATATGCCGACCATAAGAGCCTAAATAATATAATCACACTAAAGGAGATAAACATGCATCAAAGGAGATGGTTAGAGATAATGAAGGATTATAATTGCTCTATTCACAATCATCAGGGAATGGCGAACAAGGTAGCTAATGATCTAAGCAGAAAATAACATGCTACTCTATCCATGTTGCAGATTGATAAAGACCCAATCATCATCGATATGAAAAGGATGGATTTAAAAAACATAAGGGCAGGGGATACATCCTACCTTTCCCAAATGATTGTGCAAACATCCATCTAAGATAAGATTAATGAATCACAAAGGGATGATGTAGAGATACAAAAGAGGGTGAATGCAGTAATGGAAGGAAAGCTGCAAGAGTTCCATATCGACCATGATAAAGTGATTCAGTTAAGGAATGTTGCTTTGTGTGCCTTCATCACCTGGGATAAAGAAGGAGCTATTGGATAATGCACATATCTCACCATTCTCTATCAATCCTGGGAGTTCCTAGATGTACCATGATCTCCGAGAAGACTTCTGGTGGGATAACATGAAGAAGGGGATTCAGAATATATATCAATGTGTTTGGTATGTTAGCAAGATAAAAATGAGTCACAAAAGTCCTACGGTATGATTCATCCATTACCTATACCCATGTGGAAAAGAGAAAATGTTACTATGGACTTTGATACAGGCCTCCCGAAGACGTCAAATGGAAATAATGCTATTTGGGTTGTGGTTGACCGACTCACCAGGACTGCCAATTTTATCGCTATTCGGGAAGATATCTCGCTTGATCAACATACAAGGATATATGTGAAGGAAGTGGTGAGACTGCACGGTGTTCCATTATCAATTGTCTCTTACCGTGATCCAAGGATCAAATATAAATTCTAGTGGAGCCTTCAACATGCTTTGAGTACTGAATTAAATTTCACCACAGCCTATCACCCGCAAACCGATGGCCAATCTGAAAGGACTATTCAGATGCTTGAAGATATGATAAGAGCCTACACTCTTGAATTCAAAGGTGGTTAGGATGAGCATCTCCCATTGGTTGAGTTCTCATACAAAAATAGCTTCCACTCGAGCATTCAGATGGCTCCTTATGAAGATCTTTATGGGAAGCGGTGTAGAACTCCAACCAGTTGGGATGAAGTTGGAGAAAGAAAGCTTCTTGGACCCGATCTTGTTCAAGAGAAGACATATAAGGTTCAAGTCTTCCAGAAACACATCAAAGCTACTCAATGTCAACAAAAGAGATATGATGACAATCTTTGAAGGGAATTGGAGTTAGATGTATGAGATAAAGTTTTCCTTTGAATATCTCCATGGATGAGAGTCATGTGATTTGGGAAGAAAGGGAAGCTATGCCCATGGTATATTGGCCCCTTTGAGATCCTTGACAGCATAGGAGCTGTGGTCTGTCAGATTTCACTTCCACCGAATATGGTTCAAGTTCATGATGTGTTTCATGTATCACTATTGAGAAAGTACATACCAGAACCCTCACATGTACTGTACTCAGAGGTGGTGCAGCTGGAAGATGATATATCCTATGAGGAGCAGCCTGTAAAGATTCTGGACCAATGTGATAAAGTTATATGCAACAAGACAACCCGTTTTGTAAAAGTGTTGTGGAGGAACCATAAGTTTGAGGAAGAAACATGGGAACTAGAAGAGATAATGAAGGAGAAGTACCATCACCTGTTTGTGTAAGGTGAAATTTCAGGGGTGAAATTTCTTAAAGGGGGAAGAATGTAACGACCCAAATATTTTCAATGGAAATACCCATCTTATTTTTATGTCATAAAATAAAATTAAAACAAAAAATAATGAACTACTAAGCGATAAGTGACCATTAAATAGAATTGGTCACTTCTGTGTTTGGAATTTTTAAAATATGATGTACACGGTTGTGTTCAAGATGGTTTTTGGAGTCTAATGAAACAAAGATAATTTTTGGTGAATAGTAACCTACCCTTATGAATAGTAACCTACCATTATGAATAGTAATATGACCCTTATGAATATTAAATAAGAGGAACATTAACTATGAATAATAAAATAAAATTTAGACATCTTAGAAAGTGACAATTTGACCTTAGTAAACATTTTTGGTATTTTATAAGTCAAAAAATTAATTATAATTAATTAATTAATTTAAAAGAATATTTATTTCCCTGAAATGTATTCATAAAATATTTAATCAATGTCTAATACTTTTTAGATAATTATATAAGACCTTGCGTAATTATTTAATGAACTATAAAATCAGTTTTAATCTTAAAAACTGTTTTTTTGAAATAAATTATGATTTCAATTAAAAATTAAATTAATAATATATAGAAAATAATTTTTGAAAAATTGAATTAATTTTTGGATTCTACACGTTGAAAAATGGTTGTGGTAAATTTTTGGGATTTTTCTGAGATACTTGAATTTTTGATGAATAGTAGAATCCAATAATTCACAATAAAAGCTAAATAATGTATTAATTGAGTCATCGATGATATTATGAGGATGTAAGTCCATTTGGTTCAGGATTAAATTATAAAATTAATATTATTGGTCGTTCATGACTCACTATTCCTTGTCTTAGGTGAAATAAATAAACTAATCAATTTTATATTAAGGAATCCCCTCTCCCCTCCACTATAAAAGCCACCTTTCACCCCCTCTTTTCCTCACACATCTCAAGCACCAAGCCTTCTCTAAAATCTGCCCAAACACCATCCCTAGACCACCCCCCACGTCCAAAAGCTATTTTTCTCCTCAAAAGTCCAATCCTAGATTCCTTAATGAGGATCTCAATAGGAAGATTGTAGAGGTAATTTCTCTCCCTCTTCTCCTTTAATTTCCTTTCAAGTTCAAGTTATTTTCTTGATCTATCCCCACCTATATACATCCAAATTGTTTTGTAACTCCATTATTATACATATACTATAATTTAATGATTATAATGAGATATTATATCACCCCAAACCATTTCCTTCTTACTTTTAGTTTATTAAAGAGAACGCTGTTCATGAGGTGTTAATTTATCACCTTCAAAAACAACATGCTCTCTTCTTCCATTTCTACTTTAATATCTAGTCATGAAACCATTATTATGGTTTAACCAAAATATTTTATATGTATTATGTTCTATTTTATGTTCTGGAAATAACCTATGGATATATTACTAAGTGAAAAGATAAAACAAGTTCGTTGTGATCCAAAAAAACCGATCAAATTAACCTAAATAACCATCATTAAATTTTTATCAAATGATTCTTCCACATGGATATCATTTAATTAATTATACAATCATTAAAGATCATGTAATATAATTAATAACATGTAATATCAGTTTTGGATGTCTCCCAATGATCTACCCAAAAATCAATTTAAGAATACAAGTGAACCACTCAAGAAAACCATGAAAACGAACATCCCCAAACAATGTTTTTAAAATCTATAAGTCATCCAAAGGAAAATAATATGAAATAATGAAACCAAAATGAAACATATTAATGTATAAAAGGTTTCTTAATTTCTAATTAATTAATATAATGTCATTAAACATGACATTAAAGATATGCAGGCATTCGAGTACAAGGTAAGGGGAAATTCTCGAACCCAAATTTCATCCTTCGGGTTGTACCTCTATCACTAAATTTTTGATATGGTCACTCCTTAAAGATAATTATTTCATAATTTTATTTTCTTTTCTGGGATATACAAGTTTTATACTTAATTTTATTTAAATCCAAGTGTTTTCTGAAAGAAATCTTCTCTTAAGAACTCAACTTTTACCTCTCATTCAAGGTTGATGACTCTTGTATCAAGTATGTTGTTCCCTCTTTCTTTTGGGAATAAAAAGTTTATGAATGTGTTCTTATTAGATGAAAAGAATTCCTATTAATGGGTTAGTTATGTTCATTGATGTTATATGTTCATTGTGTCATTCATGATAAATGATAATGTTATGATGTGACGGTTGTGCCCAGAATTATATAGCACAATATGAATGTTTAAATGTGATGGGTGCACCTGGAATTATATAGCGCTCCAATGCATTGGGTAATGTGATGAATCTCATGAGTAAATGTGAAATGATGTGTGAAAAATATTCTATCTTGGTTCACAAATATTTTTGGTAGTTAACCACTAAGACATGATGTTTCATTTCAATGCATTGCCATAATTCAATTCTTTTATTTATGCTCCTCTCATGTTCATGATCATTTTACCATGTCATGATTATGTTCACCCCATGCTATATTATTATTATCTTTCATCTTACTAGGCTTCTAACTCACCCATTTTTATGTATATCCTCAGGTGGCTACATGTACTAAGTAGAGGACAAGTTCCACTAAGAAGCTAGTGATGAAGAAATTAAATAATTGTTTATGGTTGATGTCGTATTTGTCATGTATTGCCCTAGTTTTCCCAAGACACTAAACCTATAGATCCTCTATTTGTAATACTATTATGTTATTTATCATTGAAATAATGTAATAGTAATGAAATAAAGGTCTGGGTCACTATAGGATATTCTACGGTAAGATAATAATTTATATTAATCCATTACTCATTTTCTATTCTCTTGATAATGTTAATTTGATTCCGACTCTTATCCACTATTTTCAAGGCATTCACCATTTTTTTGTGATCTCTATCAAACAAAAGGACGATACTAGATAATTACACTTATACATGAATAATTTAAGTGGTCTAGTATTTTACAAATAATTTCATAATGTTTTATGATATTATTTATGTGATGAATGACGGTTTCACCATTCATTTCCCCTAAAATGTAATTTTCATAAATTTTGTTCCATTTTCAGGATCTTACTGACCTTTATTGAACTCAATAGACATTGTTTCTCATGAACATCAAAGTATTCTACCCTAATTTGTGTTCCCATTATATTCCTAATTGGAATTCATAGAAATATATCCAAAAAACTAACACATATATTTGTAATTACATCTAAATGGTGATATGATAATTGATATTGAATGAATATAATGGTGTATTATGGATAGAAAACTAATCCATCTATAGTAAATTATATATGAGTGAGTGTAATGAACACATCACATGATTAAATTTAAAAATAGTTATACCCTTCTTATCAATGAATTAAAATTATTGATGAATTACCTATTGTCTATGAATAAATACCTTTGACTATTTATAATTGATATAATTGTTCATAGAGTCCTTTTGTAATAATTTGGTAATGATGACCCATACACTGATGGTTATGTGGTGATAGAATCCAATTTTTATTTTTATTTATGGGAATAAAGACCATCTTAAAGTTGATATATATGTGAATGACATCCTTTTTGTTAATGTGATATATGGGAATAGAGACACACATTAGTTTTGATACATGGTCATGAATATCCTAATTAATTATGCTACATGTGTATGGAGACCACATAGTTCTGATATGAGAAAGGAGTCCGTAATGATATGATATTGGGAATGGAATCCCTATTGTTATTATCTAGGGGAAATGACCATATTGATCAAATAATGTTCATTGCATCCCGATTTATATAGTACTGAGAATGATGACCCCTACCGTGATTTAAAATAATGATTACCATTATTGAGATGATACTAGGAATGGGGGCCCTAATACTATGATACTTGGTATGGAATCCATACTACTATGATACGGGTAACGGTTTCCACAATTCTTATGCTGCAGGGAAATGTGTCCCCTAACACACTTAAGATTCATGATACAACATATGGATGAATGATTTACACCTAATATGTAGGATAATATTAGTATTCATATATAAGAATATATATATCACTACTTATACTGACCAAATATGTGTAAAAATCTGGTTACTTTTTTAGAGACTTTCAATTTATTCTCAATCATGTATTTTTTTCAAGTAACCTTCAAGAACTATAGGCGACCCTTTATAGATTTATTACTAAGTTAATTTATTACCTACACATTTCAATATCAAATGAAATGATGGGATATTTGTAAACACCATTGGTGGTGGCCTGTTGTCTTTATCCCATTCTATATCTAGGCCACTGATATTACCCAAAAATATTTTTTGGATATAGGTAGGTGTATAAGAAAAGTTCATAGTTATTTATTATATATTTGGTTATCACATGAGATTGTCGAGGAATACGATTGAGCTATGGATCTTAATTATAATAGATATTTAAATTATGTTTTTTTTCTTTTTTTATACATGTACATTATTGCATTATGGTCATTGTGTCAGCTTGATTACTTTTGATTTACATATGTCATTTCAAAATTCTATATATTATATATGATTTGGATGTTTTTTATTTATTATTGATGAATTTGTTACCATATGCTGTTAGTTTTTAATATTCTTCCTCTATCTCTCTAACTATTTCACAATTATGATGCTCTAATAATGACGGTATATTATCCCCATTGTACCACCACAGACTCATCCTTTTAGCGTGTAGCCTCTAGTCTACGAGGAAGCGAACTGGAGGCCATGTGGCCCACTTGATTGGGGAATAATTCAGTGCAATATAAGTTGGGGAATAACTAAATTATATTTAAAATAAAATTTAATAATAAATTCTGGATATGAAATATTGTTTTCAAATAGAGGATGTGAAAATACTTTAAAAACATTTACTTTTAAAAATAATATTCAATAATATAATGATTATAAAAACATAATGTTCTCATAAATAGAAATTTTAATTTTTTGTATAATAATAAATAATAAATTTATATTTAATTATTAATAAATTTAAAAGTACACAATTTTTATTAAAATAAAATGTGAAGTGAAATCTAGAAAATAATATATTAAATATATAAATAATGAATTTGACCATTTTTATATAACCTTATAAAAAAATTATTATAAATATTAAGAAATTATTATTTAATATTTAATAATTTAAAATAACTTGATGATTGAAGATATTGTTTTGGATTTTTTACTATGTAAATGATAACATTATTGGGAAATAAGGACAGATAACTGAAGAAAAATCCATTAAATAAAATGGAAATTATTATTAAATGAAGTTATTTAAAAATAATAATATATTATTTTAGGAAGAATAATTCTTTTGTGGATCATTAATTCCCTCAAAAATAAATAGGGTGTATGAAATTAATTACAAATAGAATATAATTTATCAATCTTGAATGAGTATATTAAATAAAGTGTGATTATGACCAAACAAAAGGATTTGATTCTTGAAAACCACTTATAGACTTTGTAAAATTCGAAACAAAATCCTATTAGATGTGTAACATTAAGAAGAAATTATAATATAATAAAATATAACATAACATCGATACTAAATTGAATAAGGAAAATATTTACTCCATTTAAATGGAAACATGGTTTGTATAATAAATATTCCTCAAAAGATTCAAATTTTAGTTAAATAATCCCTTAACGTATTTTTTTTTCTTAGTCCAAAGTTCCCTATCATAATCCAAAAATAATTATATTGATATTAAATTTAATAAAATATTAAAACATTATATTATTAAAAATTTCCCATTATAATAACTTTTTTCATGAATAATAGTTTTGTTTTCTTATTTTCCATCATTCGATGATTATAATGTTTTATGTTTTGTAGAATTTTTCTTGGAAAAGAATTTTTATTATTTATTATTTGAATGATTATCAATAAAATATACATAATTTTATTTCAGTTTATTTATTATAATTATTTATGATTAATAAATTTCCACTCATGATTTTGACAGTCTTTACCTATAAAGGATAAATTCATAGTGAATATTTTTTCGGTGATTTTTATCCTATAAATGATGTTTTTATTATAAATGAGTTAAAAATTTATGTTTCCAATCCAAAACATAATAAAATAGTTTTTTACATAATAATATAAGATAATATCAGAAATTATATTTTTATAATAATCTATGATATAATTTTACACAATATTTCAAGTATGTGGCCAAATATACCCATTCATAAGCATACAATGGTTATTGATGATTATGAAATTATTTAATTGTAATATCAATGAAACAAAAATAATGATATCATTTATTCATTATTACTATGATATATATTAATTATATATAAATATGAATATTAATTAAATAATAAATAAATATTACAATTTTTTTATCAAATTTTCTACTCTTTGTATGATTGTTTTAAACGATTGAATTCACAAAAGTCATTTAATGAACATATTACTAATATATTATCCAATTTTAAATAAAAATGCCTTAATAATATCATAAAAAGTATTTTTATCCTTTAACAAAATTAACCTGAAAATACATGTAATGAAATTATGAAATTAAAAAAATAACAATCATCTAAGGGAGGTAGTTTTACAAAGGTACACGTGGTTAATTATTTAATTTTCTATATAATCGGGAAAAAAGTTGTCTTCTTTATGATTTTATAATAGAAAATGTCTCATTAAAATAATAATTAAATATTCAATTCTTTTATTGGACAATAATTATAAGGCCCCAGCCTTAAAACTTATTTAATATTGAATTAAATGAATAATTCACATTGAGGATCTTTTCAGGTTTAGAGTTTTAGAGAATTAGGACATAACTATTACATCTCAAAAGATTACAAAGTAGACACTTCTACTAAGTTTCCATAATAATAAAACTCTTAAAAAGAAACATGTCTAGTTCCATGTTTTATATAGGGTGGCATTCCCTTGATCCCATCCTTGACCTTATTCCACTTTATGTCCTGTGAAAAACATTTCGAAAAACTTGGGGTGAGCATAAAAAGCTCAGTAAGGGATTCACAAAGAATGAAAACTGTTACTTTTTCAAACATCAAGTAAAACTTGTATACTCTATGAAAGTAATACCTTCACCTTCATGAAGTAGTAAAAATTCTTCATTGAATAAAGTATCATTACTTACCATTTTATAACCAAAGGGTTACCATAAAACCCATATAAAGAACACATAGCATATATAAAGGTAACTTGGGACATAAACATACTTAAGTGGAATAACCATACGGTCGACTTCCACACATATCACTTAATGGAATAGCCATACGGCCAATTTCCATACATACTTAATGGAATAGCCATATTTCCGACTTACATACCCAATGCATTGGAGGTTATAACGTAACCACCCATCCTTGTATTCACGGCACCACCCGTCATATTGTTTATCACGTAACCACCCATCAAATTTCTAAGTACCAATATAAAATCATAAAACATAAAACCAATATAAAGGAATGATAATATTTCAACATTTCAATCACAATATATCATTATAGAATCCTTTATCAAAACCATTTTCAAAATACATAAAAGAGTATATGGTATTTATTTTACTTAAAAAACATTACGGCTTGTTGAACAAGCCAAAGACCAAATAATACTCGCTGCGGCGGAAAAGGTTGTTGTCACTGTGTACATTAAAAAAATATTCCTTTTGGTCATTTAGTAAAGATCTTCGTATAAAAATATTCCTTTTGTATAAAAGTAAAAGTCAAAGGGTTTTATACACCGTATAAAAGAAAGTTGTGTATAAAATAAAATATGCCGCAATGAAAGGAGATTGAGACGAAGTCCCTTACCTTGGGTCCGACTTGACTTGATTGTTCTTTAATCTCCTGAATAATAAACTTGAGTTAATTTCTACTTGTTTAAGAACCTTTTTCAAGTTCATTGTTCCTTTTATATCACTTATTTCCATGTCATGAACACTATGTAATTATTTATCTTAATAACGGTCGTTTTAACGATCATTGGTACTTGAGTCAAAAATAATCCCTTTATAATTACATGTTGTTCATGTATCCATTATATTCAGAATTATAATCATGATGTATATATCATATATATCCTTTATATACATGCATTTATAATATCACATAATCATTTAGAGGTAAGAAATGAAATGCACCGTTCATGGAGACGGTAAGTCGTACGTACGCATGAACGCTAATTTCATTTCTATTTCCTATTTTATAGAATGGAATCATAATTATATAAAGGTATATTATAAATAAATCATAATATCATATATAATATCATAGTTCCATCCTTTATACGTCCCACATATGGTATTTAACGAATCAAATCACTTGAGGGGGCGGTAGTCCGCACTTCCTTAAATGATGATATCGCGTTTACCGATAATGGAAACCATAAAGGTATCCCAAAATGAAAAATACAGAAGCTTAAGGAAAACAGAAACATATTATATATCATATATAAATATAGTGACATCTTAATGGCCACATTTGAAGGTGTTAAAGGAATGTTGAACAATCATCGTTTCAGGAGGCATAAATTCACCATCCAAGGAAATAGTATGTTCATTAACCATTAGATGATGGTGTGTGTAAGTGTAGATAGAATCATTCTTATAACAACATCCTAGTATATTGAAGATACTGGAGTTTTTACAAAATAAATAAATAAAAAGAGTTTATGGGGTTGGAGAAGCAAAGTAAAACAAAAGGACTAAATTGAAGACATTACCTCAAAATCGGGTAACTCCCTTTGGTTTGAGCTCAAAAGCTTCCTAGGGAAGACTTCTACCCAATGTGAGGCTTCAAGGAGTAAGATAAGTAAGTGGAGAGACAAAATGGGCAGGGGTTGGCTGAGCCAATGTCTTTGGGAGTGTGGGTAAGGTGGTAGAGGTGGGGGCATTTTATAAGAGGAGAGGATGGGAACTTTTGGAAAGTAAAGAAATATTACTTTATTTGAAAATGGGTTTCGGTTTTAAAAGGTACCACATTGATATAATTCGTGGATAAGGTGATAAGGGTTCTAAATCCACCCATACAATAAGTTATGGACATGTGTAGTTCATATATTTTACATTATCTTTCTATTTTCTTTAAATCGTCAAATAATGATGTCATCTCTGCATCATTATTATGTCATAAATAATTTGATTTATTTAATGTCTAAAAATTATATAAAAAAATACTATGATGTAGTAAATCTTTTTAGATTTCCAATGACTATTTATAATTAGAAATATGACTTGTATAACCCCATTTAATTTTTTTTAGTAAAACATATCATGTTTGTGCCATTTTTTACATTAACATTAAATAAAATGTATTTATGTCATTTTCCAACCAAAGTGGCTCCATGGGGTCCCCAACAAGACCCATGGATTTTATTTGTCGGCCATGACATATTCAATGATGGTAGGACATGTGTCTAGGTCATCTCATATTATTAAAACATTATTTTTACCTTAAACTATACTAATTACAACCAATCGCGACTAAAAACTTAATAAGTTACTATTCACCAAAAAAATTATTTTAATCTCATTGAACCACATTTTACATATTAATGACAACCATGTATGTCGTATTTTTTGAAAATCAAATCACAGAGGTGGTAAAATTTCATTTAAACAAAAAATCAGTTTTCATAAGTACCACTTAGTGATTTCACTATTCATCAAAAATTGAAGTTTTTCAGAAAAATACCAAAAATTCACCCTAATATATATTTGATATTCTGAATTCAAAAATGAAGTCTATTTTACATAATTAAAAACATATAAGTCAAACTAGTTAATTTAATAATTAATTCCCGCTATCATGACAAATAGCGTGTTTTTGTGAAATAATAAGTATCAAAAGATTGACACTAGTTTATGTTCGCTTTCAAAGTGAAATTAATTACAATGACCACTATTGGATTTAATGGTAAAAATATTTTCTAATTTCAATTTAAAACCAATTCAAAATATAATCTAATCATATTAAAAATTAGACTAAAATGAGGTTTTGAATTAAAATACAACAATTTTCACTATTCATTTAAAAAAATGAACTTTATCGGAACGATACAAAAAATTTACACAAAGTAAATTTTGATGTCCTGATTCTAAAGAAGAGTTATATTTTGTCCAAAATAAAGTATGAGAGTGATCAGAACTATATTTAATGACGGTTCGCCATCAAAAGGTGATAAGGGAACCTTTAGTGAAAATTAGAGTATATATGCCTAAAATTGAATTCTTTTCGTATTTTAAGCCTTTATCCTTTATTGGATAAATGAAAAAACATTTAAAAACATATATAATCATATATTAGTTAATTATATCCATTCCCTCCAGTACAACGGCTACGTGTAAACTAAAATTTAAAAATAATATTATTTTATTACTAGTGTGCAACGTAAGTTTTCAAAGAAATTCATCATTGCGTATCGAGTACTCTATCGAATGTAGAAACCCCTTTTAATTAAAATTAATATTTAATTCATAAATATTAATTAATATGAAAATTATTTATTCTCTATTTACCTAGGATGTTACAATAATTTTAATTTATTTATGAAAAATGTACAAAAAAATGTGTTGAGGTGGAATTAGTCTACAGATTACATGATTAAAACATTTTTTAAAAGTGAAAAAAGGGAGGGTGGTCATTGATTTTTAAATAATTATAATCACATTAATATATGATTATAATAATTATATTTTAATTTAAGTTTGGTGAAAATATGATATTGGAGGAATAAATTCATATAATTAAATAAAGTAATAAATAATGATTTAGAAACATTTAACTCACATATTCGATTATAGGCATTTTAAATGGGATTGAACCTTATAGTGTTAGTATTTTGAGAATAATAAAAATATCATTATCATGGATATAATTTTAATGGAGTGGTTTTTGAATATTATAAGATGAATATGATGAGTTTTGGTGATAGTGTAAATGAAAAGATGGTTTCCTGTTTTATAAGTTAAAATGAGTTTCATTTTTGTATATTCACAAATAAATTAAATAATACAAATTCAGTATAAAACTAAGTGCCTAAAAGAATTATAAATAATGGAAACGATGAATGATAATTTTGATAAAAACCTCAAAATATTAAATATATTCATGATTATATCATTTTATTTAGATTACCCATATCGACGAATATTGATGATAAAAAAATATTATATCTATTTAGATGAATATTCAATACATAACATTACAATGTACAGAAAACTCATATTGGTATAGTTTTTTTGGAAATATCAATACATAATCCATTTTTTTTAAAAAAATATTAATTATATGACACTATTATTTACATATCATTAACCCTTCTTTGGTAAATCATACGCAATACATTAACTCACAACCATGGGAAGAAAGTATAAGAAATGGATATATCAAATAATCATTATAAAAAAAGCGATATATAAATGATCACATAAAATTTATATGATAGAAAAGGTATGATAAAATGAGAATTATATTTTTTTAAATACTAATAAAATCATATATTATATTCATGAATAACGACATAAAGTTTGGTAGTTTATATAACATTATTCATTAAGGAAAAACAGAACACGATCCCTTAGAGAAGAACATTGGGATATGACATTGTACTGTAGCATTCACATATGAATAAAATGAAAGTACAATAGTTATGAATTACTAGAAAAACAATCATATTGGATTGAGTTTAATCCACATTCCATCATATCATTTATCAATGGTTACTCCAAATACTTTCATAGTGGATTGAGTTCCTTATTTAACTAGGTTCACATCCCAATAGATTCCATTTAATCTAATGAGATATCTGTCATTACATAATTGAATGGAATGAAATATAATTGATGTCACTAATACAACATAATTAAAATATTATATATGTATTCTACAATATCAAATAATATTCACTGCTCATAATATTCCATTCATGTTATGTATGATAATACAACAATTCCCTTCACAATTTTAAAAAAATCAAAAGTTCCACATTAATAAAATGCCACGAAGATTAATCATATAACATTATTTTAATATTAAATAATTAGTGAAATTAAAATTAAAAAATAAAAGGAAAATATCTTATTTTTTTTTTGGGGAAACAATTTTTGAAAATAAGGACAGAAAAGAAAAATATTTTTCCCCAAAATAGATAATTAAAGTCAGTTTTCTCTAAAAAGATATCTACGGTACCTTATGTCACTAAATTAAGAAAAATGAATGGATAATATTAAATCAATAGAAATAACCCATTAATAAGAAAATTTAATATATTCTCAGGATATTGGTCATAATATTTAATCAATAGAAACCTAATAAAAAACAAACCCCATAAACAATGAGATTGTATTATAAATCATTTACATTCAGTTTGATATGATTTTGTAGCACCATAACATCCTGTTTAATAAATTTAAATTTATATAAAATATACAATTGAACCATGTAAATACATATTATATCATATATGATCAATTTAGAACATTTTGAATACTCATTTATTAATAACTATTTATTAAAATCACTATTTTTTAGTGTCAATTGTTTCATTTTCATAATAATTTTTGGTTAAGTAATATTAATCCGCATACATTGGTATACAATGCATAATATAGAAAATGTTTATAATTAAATAAATATCATATATAATTATTATATATATATTGAACTATAACATTTAGTTATAGAAAAATTAAATACACCCTTTATATAGACAATAGACAATACATACACGAGAACATTGGTATCACATTTTGATGGATGAAATAAAATAAAGATGAATAATAATTTATCATTTAATATGTACTATAATATCATGTATTTAATATATAACCATTAAATATATCTTTATACACTTCCATCTAATGTGGTAAAATAGAAATAATCATATCTCTTTGTACAGGTAGTAGTCTATATGCCAACATGAGCGAAGTTATCATTTTCTATAAAATGGTAAGGTGTGAAGGATGATATTGTAATATAAATCAAGAAGTATAATTATATCCTTAATAACATATATAATCATTAATATCATCAAAATTAAAATTCATGAATACTGGTTATGAAAAATGAATTGTATCTCTATATGGAAAGGAAAGTCCACATATAAGTGTGTGTGATATATTAACATTACCTTTGATTAAAAAGTTGTCTAATAATGGTGTTTCAATAATCATATTAACATTTTAGGACATTAATGAAAATAATTATTTTATTTTAGAGTGAAGAACAAAATATTTTGAGTACGTAGAAGAATAAATAAATTTAAAGTGATCGGGTAAGATGTTTACCTCTTCTTTAGTATGCCTCCTTAAAATCAATTATTAATAATCATCTGAATTATATTTTAAGAATTCCAATGAAATTAATATATATTTTAAGAATCCAAATTGTTCAAATTAATTTATTTTGTTTTTTATATTTTATTACACTCATTTAAAAAATTATAATGCATAATTCACAACACAATATCTATGGTGGGTTGCATTCAAATTCAGTTTCTCTAATAACTTGGGTTATATGCAAGGACAAGTCCTATCAGGAAAAAATATAATTCTAATATTATTTATTTTACATGATATTAATAACATAGAAAATTCAATTTTGATAATAAAGGACAAAATATATTAAGAATATATGGTCTACAATATTTTATATATTTTATCCATTGTTGACCAATTAGTTATAAATAACAATAAACAATAATTATATATAATGTGTATAATTTTATAAAAATCTATTCTTATAACCATAATAGAATTTTATATTAATAAATTAACATAATAAATATTATAAAAATATGATAATGATATTTATATGTTATATATTAAATAAACTATTTTTAAATTCATCAAATAAGTTTTATAGTCATAATATATAAATATATCTACTTTTAAGCATAAAAGTCATAATTTTCTGAAAGAAAATTTTACCTCCATTAAATGGAGAACATTTTTTAAAACTAATTATTTATAATTTTATAATTTTTTGAATAAAATTAACAATAATAGAGGAATCGTTATATAAAATTATACTTTATGTGGTTTTTTGGTATTTTTAAAACAACTTTCATTTTGTATTGAATAGTGAATGATACATAAAATTAATTAAAAACTCTTTTTCATGTAAATAATATATAGTGTTAAATTAAATTTTAATTGGTTTTAAATATTAATTCGATAAATTTGATATCATTTAATCTCATTTAGGTTTTTGGATTAATTTTTCCTTTGATTATATATATAAAAACATAGTAACTTTTTAGATCTTTTCACAGAAAAACCTACTGTCCCATCCCATTTGTGGGGTAAATTTATTATTATTTTCACCACAGATATGAATATAATTTTTGATAATAGATAAAAATATTTTGAATAAACAGAATATTTAAATTATAATAATTTAAATGTAATATTTTACCTAAAATATTAATGAATGAAATTATAATTAAATAATGAGATTAAGGTTAAAACATGGTTTTTCACATTAAATGATTTTATAATAAAATTAAATTTACACACACATTTTATTTTTATTTAATGAAGAGAAAATAATATTTAATATATTTATTTATAAGTTAAACAATTAATATGTTCTCAATTATGTTCTTAAAGGATTAATCACAATGTTAAATAAAACCACACAATTTACCTCTGTAGAAACAATAAAGAAAAAATTGAGTAAACATAATTAATAAGAAACATAATGTTTCAAATGAACATATTTTTGTGTTTTGTAATATTTTATAGGCAATAAATACCTTAAATTATATTATTTTTCATTTTCTAATCACATTTGCTATGTGAGACCTCCAAATAAAATTAACAATTTTGAATTTATAAGAACACCACTACTCCTGCACTCTAAAAAAATTACTCATTCACATTATTCAAACCTACCAAAATAAACTTCCAGAGACATACTATTATCCTTGAATTTTCAAATGTCTCCAAAATACAACAAAGGAATTATTTTTTCAAACAAAATGGATTTATATAAGAAGTGGAAAAGTTAGTAAACAATATCTTTTATTTTATATATTTATCCACACATTCAATTATTATGATACCATAATTAAATATAAAAATCAATATAATAATTATAAATATTTGTTTTTATGGTAAGATATCTCACTACACCGTCACACACATCCATAAAATGGGTAACAATATCACCGCCTGCGTGTATGACAAACTATAACCATGTCAAACGATGTCATTTTTTCATTTACCACCTATTAAGGTTGGAAATAATAATAAAAATAATATCTATATATGATATATATGATTTTTATAATTAAATCACTATTATTATTTTAATATTTCACAAATATTCATGAGTTCCATTTTTTGGAACATGATAACATCATTTGCGGACGTCTAGACCAAACCTCCTTAAAAGTATGTCGTGTGTTAACACATTACATGGTATGTGTTAAGGATGTGTTTAATATATATATGATATAAATTAAAACATTAGGATATTCATGAAATATTTATTTGTTTCTACATATAACATTTAACTTTTATCTTTCTATTTTAAACACTAATAAAGTGATAACGCCATTCATGGATGTGTGTTCTACCACCTCATCGAAACAATGTGATTATTCCTTTTATAAAAAATATTACCAGATTTATTAATATATTTATATATATTTAAATAATTATGTATTTTTGATATAATAGTAATTATATAAGGATAACCCTTAATGACCTTCCTTCCATAACATTAATTAATAAATCAGAACATTACTGGTGCGTGCGTACGACCTACAATCTCCATAATCAAAATGTAAATTCGTTATTCAGAACTATATTTTTTTTGATATTAGAATTATAAATAATATAAAATTTGGATAATAAATTCATGATTATTATTAATGAGATTCATAAATAAGGACCTCATTCATCTTAGTTAACCTATCAAAGTCTATTTTGATGCATAAGATAAATATTATAAAAAATCTAACCAAAAATTTATTTATTATGTAATTGAATATAACTTAGTTATAATTAAAATTAAATTAATAATAAAATTGTAAAATTTTCCCATGAAATTTAATAATTAAAATATGTATTTTATTCAAGAATATAGAGGACATGCATGATGAATCTGACTTAAATTATGGGATTTTCATCCCACTTGTTTACATCTATGAGATAAGTGTCCTATTCAATAAATAATTATTTGGTGGGGTGTTTATACTATCCCTTTTTATGTAATATATCATGATTTATTTTCTATTCATTTTTTAAATGATTAAATTGTTGATTATTTATTTCGGGGTTTCAATAGAGATATTACCATAGTTGTATGGGGATTCACCTCAATTTATATTCAATTGAGTCTTATTTGTTATTATAAGCATAGATAATTTTATGTTCTATCTATACTCCCATATGATGCATTATATCAATAATTTAATTTATTTCATGATATTAAAGGTTACGATTATTTTTATTACTTCATTGGTCTCATGATTCTAGCAACACTGAACTCATAATGGATTTGCATTTCATTTTTTTACATCTATGTGATAAATTTCATATTGGAAACTTATATATTTTTTATGTTGTATCAACAAAGTATTATGATATATTATTTCATGCATTATGTTATATTTACAATATTACAATGATTCATTTTTTGTTACTTTTTAGGCTTATATTTTAGTTTTCTCCATGGTTGTAAGCTGTTTTGTCACAATTTACCTTTCATTAGGACCTATTTATTAAAATGCACCTATTTATTTTTATATAGTATATATACTGAATATTAATTTATTTTATTATTATTATAGATTAATTTATTTTTATTTAAATATACATATGATTATTTCTATTTCTTTGGGTTTATGGATTAAATATTACCAAAGTGGTGATGTATTTTTCTTAAAATTTACCTTTATTGAGATGTTTGTTTAGTAATACTCTTATATTATTTTATAAGGTGTATATAATACCTGTCATAATAATTATATCAGGAATATCTTCAATTTTTTGATATTATATGTTTCACTTAATGTTATTATATCATTGGGATTATGATTCAAAAGTTGAAAAGTTGAATTTGAATCATTGAATGATTAATGATTATTTCCCTTAAAAATGTAGTTAATGACGTTTTATGGGAATCTACATTAATCAGTATCAACATCCATTTTTATAATTTATCCTCCAATAGGAATATTTTTCATTTTATCGTCATCTTTATTAATATTTATAGATTATTAAAACTTCAAATATATTGTAATGAACTATTTTCTTTTCCATAGGTTATTCATGATTCAATGTGACAGTTATGGAACCCATTTCGATTCAATTAGTTAACTATATTATAGTGTGATTGTTATAGAACCCATTTAGTTTCTATGGGATAATAATATTTCATTTATATTATAATGGAAATAATTTTTACATGGTTATTCCTATTTTATGGAAATTATTATGGGTCATGTTTCTTTTTATTGGGTTAGACATATTTCAAATATATTTTTGTAGAACTTGTTTCTTTTTCAGAGGATAATCAGGTTTCTATGTAATTAAAATAAAACATATTTATATTCCATTTGATTATCAGTTTATAAATGAATAAATATTCTTTCTATAAACATTATGATTAAATTTCTTTATTCTTGAGATAGTAGTTGAGCATTATAGGAAATGGGGGAACCCAATACATATTATATAAGGGTTTGAGACACATTACAGATCATGGGTGAGCTTGATATAGAATACATGAAGGGTTGAACCCTGTTATAGATCAAGAGTAATGTGTTATCATAATATAACTTATATGAAGGGTTATCCCCTTTACAGATCCATAAAGTATTGGTTAATGACTATAATATATGTCGAATGTATGGTTATTCCTATTTATAATGTATTAAAATAGGTTTATGAATATGATAACCAGTGTTACCAAAAAGAGTTTTATTTTATTATAATAAGAATATAATTTTTATAATAAATGATATTGATTTAATATCATTTTTATTATAAATTTTTGAGAATCTTTCATATTCCATGATTTTATATTTTATGATACAACTATTTAAGGGTTAGATATATTTTTTGATTCTCTCATGAACATTGAATATTTAGTAATAATATTATGAAATGTTATTCTCATTGATGAAATTACTTTTTTATGCTTAAATTTCACCTTATTGACCATTTAATCTATCATTTATAATGTTCCCTTTTTATATATGTTTTAAATAATAATTATGAAAGATTTTTTCAATAAATTATTTCACATGGATGATGTTGATGAATTATTTTTCTTAATGAAAAGAATGGTTAAATTAGAGAAATGTAATTTTGATTACTTTTGAATTGTTTATATAGAATTTCTCCCTAATTCTCTAAATCATTAAACCTAAAATCTCATATATAATGTAATTGATCCATGTTTTCATTTTAATTTTTTATGGTTTGATGGAAAAAACTAGGTAACGATTATAGGTATCAATGATGGAACTGTAAAGTTGTGGATTTCACAATATGATCATGGAGTGAGGGTCTTAATATAATATAGTGTGTATCGATGGTATGTTTCAATAACATTGGAGAGTATTATTTTCTAATTTGAGGTTATTTAAATATTTATGGATACCATTAATGGTCAATATAAATATCGATGATCATAATTTCATAGTCCTAGATACGTTATTTGATGGAATTAAGTATTTATTTTTTGAGTATGTTAATGAAATTTTATTTTCTGTTTTGTTGGGTTTAATTATATGTAAAACATCAATATAATGTGAAGTTACCCCTTAAATTTGTCAGAAATAAGTTTTGTGGTATTTAAATCATTTATGTTTTATATGATATTCGATATTTATTAAATTATTTTAACACAAGTATTATCATATAGATATTCACATGATTAGAAAGTGATTTTTTGAATATGTAAATAATGATACTTCTAATTAAGATTTCAATATATTTGGTTTTGAAATATGGAAGGGATGAGATTACCTTTGATGTTTAAAAATTTATTAATTTTGATGTTTTGAAATTATTTTGGATATAGGGTTATGGAGTGATTTTGTTTTGATTATGGGAATTACTCATTAATTTTAAAGATTAATTTTTCATATGAATGATTATTCATATTAGGGGACATATAAAAATTTACTTACTATTTTGGTATTGGTGAAGGTTTAATGATAAGAGAAATAGTTTTTTATCCTTTTTAGGATTATCTGCTATTAATATTTTTTTATTTCTTTAATAAATAAAAATCCATCATGAATACTCTTCATTTGGTGAAAAATATGATATTTTGGTAGAAATTGATTCATGGATGAAATTATACTCATAATATAAGAATATTAATTTTTTACCACTTGATATAGATTGTAATAAAATTATTTATCTCCAGGAAAAGGTTCTTGAACCAAAACTATTATCACAATAACTTATACTCTAACAAAATGATGGGAAGTTTTATCATCATGGATTAATGTCTTATAAAAAAATAACTATAAATTGATCATTCAATTTATTATGATCAATGAAATCAATAAATATTTATAATTATTTAATATCTCACACTATTCCAACCTATGTTTTCCCTATATTGAATCTTTGTTATGCATAATTTATAGTGACCATCATGTTTCTGAAATTCGTTTTTAAGGGGTGTTTTGTTTGTCTCATTTTATGTCACATGTTTCAATAATTGAATTTTAAAATTTTAAATCCTTTGATAATCATGATGGAATTAAAGGGTGATATTCAATTTATGCTAGTAAATGTAAAATCTCATGATTTTACAAAATATTCACTTTCATATTATTTTATGTTCACTGATACATTATGTTACAAGAAATTCAAAATTTATCTTTTATTATAAGAAAAAGTAATTTTATCCTTTATTTCATTAAAAATTGACTTTCTTCAATAAATTATTTTACTAGAAAATCCATGTCATACTAGAAATTAATATTCTATTAATATCACTAATTTAACACAATAGATATCAGTTAGTCATTAGAATGGTGATAATGAATATTATTAACCATATTATGACTATATGGTTTAAATATATTCAAAAAATTAATCAATTGTTAAATAACTAATTGTATATTAAAAATTAAATTATATAATTTCAAGTATTTTTTTATGTGAAATTATTTATATGACCATAATGGAATTTTTTCTTATCAAATTATTTTAATTTCTATCAGTGAAATATATTAAATAGATTTATATGATATATATTCAATAATTGTTTTAAAAAATATAATATGATTGATAGGATTAAGATAAAAATAAATCCTAATTTAAGGATAAACCATATAATTATATTATATGTAGTTTTACCACCTCTAAATGGTGTACTTATTTTTAAATTATATTTTTACAAATTAATAATTGTTATATTACAGAATAATTTTTATAGTTTTTAATATAAAAAGTTTCTTTGGGTTTATTTATTTTGTAAAGAACATTCACATTGTGATGAATAATGAATGACACTGAATTTAAATTGAAAACATTATATTTCTTCTAAATAATTTATTTTGTTAAATTAAATTATTAATTTTTTTTAAGTTTAATCAGAAAAAAAATCATTATATAAACCATTATAGTTCATTTTAATCATTTTAATATTGATTTTAAAAATAAAAACTATGTAATTTTTTGTACTTTTTAACATTACAAACATGATTTCCCATCCCGTTTGTGGGATTAATTTTAAATTTCATTCTACCACTTCTGTGAATTGAATTTGGAAATTGATATAAATATATGAAATCAAAATATTATATACAGAATAATTATTTCCTCATTATTTTTTACAAAAATATTAGTGAAATAAATTAAAATTAATTAATGCGATTAAGGTTAAAAATGGGTTTTTTGCATCCGAAGTGTTTATATGAAAATTAATTTTGGGAACCCATTAGATTTTAATTAAATTCATTGAAAAAACATTATAGAATAATTATCTCAAAATTTTCTAGAAAATTTATTTTTAATTATATTTTTATGTTTAAATTACCTAGATAAAAAAATAATCAATTTAGTTATGTAAAATCTATAATAATAAATTTGAGAAAACATAAAGACTAAGCTGAAAAATGATAAAGTTACATTTAATTTTGTTTTGTGTTAGTTTACCAATAAAATAATTCCCCTAAAATCTATTATGATTAATTTTGGAATCATATGAGGAAATAAGGACCCCCATTAGTGATTATCTTTTGGTATTTACAAGAATTCTTATCCTCCTCCACTATAAAAGGGAATTCACTCTTCAAATGTTTTCACACCGTTTAACACATTTGGATCATCCAAAAAAATCCTAAATTGAAAACAAGAATCCATTATATATTACTATTAGAATCTATTATGTCAGAAATTCAACTATGTATGTTCATTTGTGAAATGAAAAATGAGTTACCCGAAAAGGAGGCAATATTTTTTAATAAGAAGATGTATTATATTTTATTATCAAACCATTAAATTATTCTCATTCCATTAATATTTAATAATATTTTTATCCTAAATATACTTATATGTTTTTATATTATGGTTTCAACCAACACCTACACTGAATTCCCTCAACTGTGTAACAAAATCATCATCCCCATGTAAGGCAAACTACAACCTCGTGAAATGATGTCATTAGTTTGTATGTTACCCATATTATGGTTGGTAATTATGATGGAAATACTATTTTATATTATATATATGATATTCATAGTTTCGTAATGTTTCTGGAAATATTATATAAAACATCCCTTAATTATTTCCATTTTATGGGAATATGATAACATCGTTTGTCGATGTCTACACTACATCCTCCTCAAAGTGGGTCGATACATTCACACATTACGTGGAATGTATTAATGATGGGTTTAAAAATATATATAAGATATAATTGAAATATTTATCATATATTTTATTAATATATATTTATATATATACATATAATATATCATTTTATTCTATTTATTTTACACACTAAAAAAGTCATAGCACCGTTCGTGGACATGTGTATTACTACCTCCTTAATGCGAATTTATTCATCAATTTTTATCACCAAAAATCATGAATGATATATATAAGTATATATAGTTTTATAATAATTTATTTTTTATATAAATTTCATTCTATAATTATTAATATTACTTATTTCATTCTATAATGATTATTTGATAAACTTGGAACGTTACTCATGCATATATACGACCTATTGTATCCATTATCGTAACAATGGTTCATTTGTCATAACCAAAATTTTAGTTTGATTTATAATATGTAATTGATAAAATATTTATTAATTATATCATGGTTATTATTATTTATATGTTTAAATAAGGACCCTATTGGCCCCATTCAACCTATCAATGTCATTTTTTAAACATAATCTACTTTTGATTAAAACAACCGAATTAAACATTATTTAATATTTAAATATATATAAACTTTTAATTATAGAAATAAATGTAAAAATAAACATTTATAAAGTTATCAAAAATAAAAATAATTAACATAAGTTAATTATTCTTGAAGGTAGACGACATGCACGATGAATCAGATTCAAAGTAATGGAATTCCCTCTCAGTTTTTTTCTTCTGTGATATAAATGTCATATTCATCACATAAAATTTTTTGTGATGTATATACTGTAAATTATGATTTATTATATCATGAATTCATTTAGATTATTGGTATATAAATATTTCATTTTATGTTTATTATTTTTTGGGTTTCCAATTCAGATGTTACAACCGTTGAAAGGGGTTTGGTCCCAATTTACATTCTATTGACACTTATTTGTTACTATGCACATAATTATTTTTATATGTTTTAGATAATTTCATATATAATGTTAAATAATTAAATTTATTTATATAATGATATTAAAGGTTTAAATTTATTTTATTATTTCACGGATCACATTACTCAAATGTAAATCAAGTTATAAGTGGTTTTCATCTCATATTTGACATATGTGCGATATATTTTATATTCACTAATTAAATCTATATCTATTTCCCCTTTTGATAAATTTTAGAAAAAATTATTATATATTCCTAAAATTTAAATCTTTCAATTTAGAATAATTATTTTGGGGATTCTAATTCAAATGTTACCATAGTAGTAAGGGGTTACGTGTTAGATTAAATTGAATTGAGACTTATTTGTTATTATGAACCTACTTTTTTTATATAAAGTATATAAAAACCATGAATGTATTTTGTGATTATAATTATAGAATACATTTGTTTTTTCATATCTATTTGATTATTTATCTTTAACATGTTTCATGTTTTAAATGTTATAAAAGTTGAAATGGATTTTTGTCACTATTTTCATTCTTTGATACTTTGTTATGCTATACCCCAATATTGTTTTATGAGGATTATATACTACTATTTTGATATATATAATATTAAATATTATTCTTATTATGATATTTTATGTTTCATTTAATTTTATTCATACATATATATTGTGACTGAAATTTGTCAAAGTTGTTTGGGATACATCGAATGATTAATGATTATTTTCCTCTAGAATGTTTTAATGATATATTAGTGAATTTCCCATCATCAATGTAAAAACCCCTTATTTGTACTTATATTTTATTTCCTATATCTTTTATTCATAACATAATCAAAAAATTTGTAGATGGATTTTGATTGTTTTAATGATATTGCAATGAAATTGTTCCTTTATCATGATTTCACCTTATTTCAATGAAATTGTTATAGTGCCAATTTTATTTCCATGGGTTAATAATGTTTCGATGAGATTGATATAAAAATCAGTTCTTTTACATGAGTTAACAGTGTTTAAATTATATTCTTACAGAACCTATTTCTAATAGAAAGGATAATCATGTTTCAAATATAATAGTAGAGGATATTTTTCTCTTCCACTAGCTAATCGTGTTTCGAAGGGATTAATATTAAAACTATTTATTTTTAATGGTTTTATAATGTTATTAATGTATAAGGATTATTTCAATATGTTTTATAATGACTATTATTTTTATTTATATATTACATGCTAATTATACAAAACTGGTGAGGCCAATAAAACTTAAAAAAAGGTTAATCACTATTATTGATCATGGGGGAGCATTAAATAACATATACATAGGTTTTACCACCAATATTGACCATGAATAATAGGTGAGACTGATATTTATTATATAAAGTGTGGTTCCCATTACATACCTTTAATGAATGGGGAAATGATAATTTTGGAATTCAAAGTTATGGTTATTCCAATTAAAAGGGTTTTGAAAGAGTTTTAGAATGTTTTAGAAGGGGTTTTATGAAAGTGATTCTCCATCATTCAAAAATGATTTTAATTACATGTTATGAGTTATTAATGCTTCTAATGGCTGAGAATGACATCACATTAATTTTTATTATTGGTTTTGGTGAGTCTTCCATGAGAAATGTTTTATTATTTTTTGATCAAGTTATTTATGGGTTTGAGGTATCTAATGATCCAGTCATGTATTCTGATTATGTCATTATAGACTTATACAGTATTATAGCCATTTAATACACTAATTTTTCAATGTATACATATTCCCTTAATGAAATTTAAATCTCACCCTTCATATGTTTTATTTCCAAATGTTTTAAATAATAAAATTGAATCATTTTGGTCTATAATGGATTTCACAAGGATGATGTTGATGAATTATTTTGAAATAAGAAAAGCATTATTGGTTGGGAGGAATGATCTTTTGGAAAATTGTTAATTGTCTATATATAAGATTAACCTAACTATCTAAACTCGTTCACCTATAAGTTCTTCTAGAACTTAAGGTGTCCATGATTTTATTTTAATGTTGTATGTTTTTATGGAAATTAATTGTGTTACAATAATCATCATCACCGTAAAACATTAAACAATATGAACTTTAGTACAAGTTCATGGATTGTGGGACACCGAATTTTATTAAATGATGTCTAAAAGAATTTGTAGGCATGCTTAAAATCTATTTTTGTAGATTTTGGATAATATATATCACTCAATTTAGTGAAAATGTGAGAAATTTTTTGTTCCCTTTTTTTGTACATGAGATGAAATGCTTAGAATTTCTTAAATTATTAAAATATAGTAATAACTTTCAAAAGAAAAATCCTTAAAAATTGAAAGAGGATAAAATTATGGAATATTTATTATTGATATATTGATAGGAAATATGATTTATCCATGATTCATAGGACACCGTACTCTTATCTAAGGCTTAATCTCCATTAAAATAAGTTTATCCTTAATCAAGGTTATATATTTTTAATTTATTTACTTTTCATTATAAATGAAATTAATGATTCTAAATTCATTTTTATAAATTATGATTCCAGGTTGGGAATTCAATTTATAAAATTTAATTTATAAAATTTGTATAATATAATTTAATATTAAAACTAAAAAACATGATAAAAAGAAGATTTTCAAAAAAAAGTGTTAATTATAAATGTTTTTATATAAAAATATAAGATAAAGATAAGATTATTGACCTATATTGGATTATTTATAAATTGAATCCACTTATTTTACTTTTAGAAAAAATGAAAACAAAATATAAATTTTTATATTTTTTAAATAAAAATACATGTTCTCATAAAAACCAGTATTAAAAATTTTTCATCAGAAAATATTTATTTCTAGGAAATTTTCAAAATTTTAATTTTATTTATATTGAAAAATTGTTTTTATAAATTAAATAATTATTTAAAAATATTTTCAAAAAAATTTATAATATTTTTATATTATTTAAAAATAATTAATCAAAATCAATTTTGGAAAAAATATATTTTTAAATAATATAATTAAAAAAATGTAGTAATTAATTTCTAATATATTTTCATTAATTATGAACAATTTAAATTTTTCTCAAATTTCTTTTATTCTTATTCATTACATAAATTTATCAACTTTTTTATATTATTACACTATATTATTTTTCATTTTGGCACGGGGTTGCGTATTTCACAAACTATAAACAAATACTTTTATTTGAGGAATAATATATAATAAAATATTTTAGTGTTACATTAAACCCCAATTAAAATTAATTGTACCCTTAAATTTCTTTTATTATGATATAAAAAAGTGAGGATATCTCGATTTCATCAAGTCATTTTGTTCCCACATATCTTCTTAGAATTTTCGATTCCATCATTGATCATTAACCATATATGTAGTCATGTTCAATAACACGTTATCTCTATGATACAAGATTTTTATATTTTTTCCTTAATATGAAGGATCGTGTAAAAAAATTTAACATTAGAATTTAGTACATGAGAAGAATCCAGGTTGTACTTTCTCATGAGAGATATGTACATGTCATCATTATCTTGAGATAGGTTTTGTGGATTCCCCAAGATATTAATACCCTCCCTATTCACTAAAGAATATTCATGGGTCCAATATACGTAGAGTTATGATTCATCTTATTTCTTAATCTCACAACCTCCATCTACGAATAAATTATTATGAATAAATTCTCACCATATTTGATTCCCTGAATTCATTGATGATTGTCGACATAACTTTTATATCAACACTATTATTCCTTGATGTGTTGCTAAATGGTTCTCGACTTCTCTTCTATTTCCCTATTTAGCTCAGGTAACAATAGATTTATTTCTCCAACTTCATTGTTAAACATTGGAGTTTTAAATTTATATCTATATTCATCTTCATAAATAGATATTAAAATTATTTAGTTAATGGTATTGTTTTATGAAATATCAATCATAGGATTGTTTTTATCGAAAAAAATTAAATATCCAGAAGATGATATAAGAATGGTTCTTATAGATGTAATCACTATTTTAAAATTATATGATGTAGTGAAACACAACTATTAATCCAAATCGTTATAAATAATTAAATATAACATCAAGGTAATACATAGATATCGATTAAATATGACAGAATACTATTAACCATGAAACATTATTTCATCCATAATTTTTATTCCAAAAATAGGATCATGATATAAATATTCTCTGATTGAATTGATGTCCCCTGTCTTCATAAGATCAATGACTACAACCAAAATAACAGTATAACCTAATGATTTCTAATGGATTCCAAAAACAAAATCTAGGTTGTTTAATCTGTACATCCATTCTGATAAGGGTAATAGTTACAACATCCCCTTAGACTATAGTCAATCATTATTAAATTACTAAGATACAATTCCCCAAGATACATGGAATGCAATATCACTATTCATGATTTCTTTATATAAAAACTCATTTATATATCTATACATATTTTTAATATCAATATAAATATAGAATAATAAAATATGATATTAATAAAACAAATCCTTCTCAAATATAGTATTGGAGGGATATAATCATTATTCCACAACCTTATCATTTCATCATAACCAAGGTTTAACTGATAATCATTTTTCAAATTATTTCTTATTTATGAATCTTACATCCACTCCTCAATAATATTAACATATACTGATCGTTAAATACTCATTTGAAAAAAATATCTATCCCCATCAATCGATATTTCTATATACAGACACAGAAAATATTGAAATAAAGGATCATTTGCGACCCTTATCATAAATAAGTTTTTTCATCCTTCTAACTCAAAAAATATTCCACCCTGTCTACTATCCCATAGTGGTACTATATTAATAATCCATAATCATTAATAAAAACCATCCATATTCACTAGATCATATTTATCTCCTTTTGAATGAATGTGTAATTTAAACAATTGTGGTCATTATATATGTATCATCATTATTCATAATGATAATTAATCAATATATTAAACTTAAATGTTGCTTGATCTATAGAAAAATAATGAGTTGGGTAATTTTTATCATGAACTCATAATTAAGTTGACCAAAAAACTATATTCACATCATTTTTATGAGAAAACATCCAATTAAATTATTCACTACGTCTCTATAGATCAAATAACCTTCTCAGTTATACAGTAGTGTAATAAATGGATTTATGACTAACCTTATAATTAATTACAAGAAATTTTAATCACATTAATCATTCTAAAGGATCATTGCTTTATATTGAAATAACATTGTTAGATAATTTTATTTCAGTTATAAATAAACAAAATTATTTAATAATACTCATCAAAACCAAGAAAGCTATGTTTCATTGACATAGTTCATGACTTGGTCTAGTGTTCAATAACTTCTTTTTTGGATTGTAAAACTTATAAACCCTATATTGAAATTATATGCCCAAATAATGAAGCATTATGCATCCAAAACTCATAATTTATAAATTTATCATAGAAATTATCAATCCATAGGGTCATAAAAAACCTAAAAAATGATCTCTATGATATTAATTTCTCCTTTATTATATAATATCATATATAGGATACCAAAAATTATTCACTGTTATATTTAAATTCTAGATTCATTAAATCCATGTAGATAAATTGGGAGTTAGTAGAAAAAATATTGTCACTGTAAATTTATAATATCTAGGAATTGTATGAATGGATATAATGAGTATGTATTCAAACACGACTCTCAATTGATAATATATATATTTATTATCAATATTGTAAAATATTGTTCCCTGATAATTGAACAAAAAAGTCATCAATACATGTAACATGATAATAATTTTTTACCTTTATATTTATATGTTCGAGATAATCAATGCAACGCCTTACTGATCTATTTGTATTTATTAGAAAAGAATAGGTTCACCAATTATTTTTTTACATAGATGAATGGTCATTTTTTAAATATTATATTGGACTTACTTCTTCAATCCAAAAAAACCGATTTAGTGCCATTCAACATGGAGTCTTTGAGATAAGTGGAGTATCATGTATGAGTTATATTGAAAAACTATCTTCAATATTTGGTGGAATACAGGTAATGTACTGTTGAAATACATAAAAAACTCAATAAAAATAAGAATATATTCTACTTTATGTTTTTATCCTACCATTTTTTATAATAACCCCATTTGAGAAATAATAAACACCCATACAATCAATGCAATTTAAATTAGATGATTTTATTTATCATCCCACTAAAAAAAGTTTATATGATGGGTTACAATATCAAAAATGAATTCCATTTCTCAGAAATTTATTTGTTATATATGTATAGAAAGATATTCTATGCCTATGATAACATCAAATTCTACTTGTTGTAGTATAATTTTATTTTCATGAAGTAAATTTCCACAATAATCCACTATAGAATAAACATGCACATGAGTTGAAATCACTGGAAAATTAGAGGGGTTTCTCTTATAATTTTATATCTAATATTTTATGTTATATTTTATACCATCAGATATTTATTAAAACATAATAGTTAGTATAGATCTAAAATTAAATAAAGCATTCACATATCTAAAGTAGATGTTATAGATGCCTTTCACCATTTTGTTATGATACCCCCAAAAATGAAATATTGATTATGATTGATTTCAATATGAATCTAGTTTTAAAAGGTTTCTAAAGTAAATATTCATTATTAACCCTTATATTATATAAATGGTTATCATAATACCCATAAACCATCAATTTGAAACATTAGAGTGTGGGTGGTTCTTTTGTGTTGGTCATTTTCTCTCTATCATTAAAAAACATCTTCGTCCACTGACAACAATATTACATTTACCAACCTTCCTTTCACAAATATAATATTTACCAATACTCATGTAAACTTTTCCTTAATTTTTTTATCAAATGATTGAGTATTAAATGAAGATAACAATTTTCTCTCTGAGGTTTTTATTATTAAGTTTTTATTTAAATTATTCAACACCTTTCCTAGAATAATATGTGATTGATGGGTAACATTAATATCTATTATCTCTTTGATTTTACATTGAATTATTTTATTATAGATACTTATGTCTCTTATAGATAACTTGTAAAAGATACTTGTAATTAATACATTAAAGAATAAATATTTTATACTTTTAGGATTCATGATAATTCAAGAATCATACCTCACAAGTCATGTTACATTTCCCCCACATATTCTAATGGATTAATCTACCATCAAAATTATATCAATAAATTATTTATATATTTTACAAGTAATAATAAATTTAATTTACTTATAGAAAAATAAAATATAAAACCAATCCCACTATATGGTGTTAATTTAATCATGTTATCTCTTGTTATTGATAATAGTCCACCCTTTGAATTATTCACCTTCTGAATGATAAACACCCTCAAAAAAGGTATATGTTTCAAACATTGGAGTGTGAAAAAAAACTATAGTGGTAATGGTCTATTTACTGACAACTAATCGATATAGTTCCAATAAAAAATGATGATGTTTTTTCATGTATGACAAAACAAAATCTTGTTCCATTATTTTCTCATATGAAATATAAGTATGATTCAAGGATTGATAATCTTGTATAACCATTGAAATTTGATTATTGATTCCATCTCCCATAACATTTCACTTGAGAGGAATAAAATCATTTCTTTATTCCATCACATTTAACATCAATACGATTCCTTTGAATTCCATACATTAACTAAAAAATTATAGTATGAGAAAAAAATCATAATGGGAAACCACATAACCATGATAGATCATTTATAAGATGTATTATCCATAACACCATGTTTTGAATATATGAAATCATAATTATATACTTGTACATTCATATTCACCATCCAAGTCATTCATAATGGTGTATAAAAATATGGGGTTAGTCTATGAATACAACATATGGGTTTCAAACTAGGTTCACAACAAGAAGAAATTGACTATACACCATAATGATAGTCGAGATATAATAGATTATATAATTTTATGGTATTACCCCTATATAAATCTTGGACGAAAAAACTTATACTTTTATTTTCTAGAGATGGTTTATTTTCATGGAATATAAAATCCATTTTATTAAATAAATTTTTGACATTATATAATAAACTATTATCATAATGGTTCTCAATAATTTTTTCTCACCCATTTTTGAAATAGTAAATAATCCTTTATGTCATACCAGCTATAGAGGCCCAGAAATTCAGAATATAAATAGTATATCTTATTAAGTTAATATTCAATAAAAAACATTGCAATATGTGTTTGAATCATTATAGGTTTAGTGTCTCTAGGAAATTATGAACATTGAAAAAAATTTCAAAAGAGGTATACATAATATACTTCTATTTTGTTTATAACTATAACCCTTATTATAAATATAATACTTAAATCAATTTTTTATAACATGGTGAAATGATACATAAGAATGGCTAGGCTTATATTCTGAGTAAGTGTAAACATGGGAGATATCAATGATAACAGAATCCTAACAGGAGCATAATGTTTTGAGAACATGATATTATTATTTAAAAGGAATTTATAATAATTAATAGAAAATAATCTTGATTTATGAAATAAATATAATATGTTTATAAAACATGAATCATAATGGAATCCATGAACATGATCCATGGGAGCTTAATATTGTCATAAGACACATGTGTTTGGCATACCCATAAGCATAGAAACAATCCATAGTAAAGGATTAATTCCAACTATATATTTGTGGATTGGGTTTATTCCCCATTTCATATTATATATAGTCATGTTTTACTCTCAAGAATATCATAGTAGAAAGGGTCCCCAACTAAACTAGGTTCACTCCCCAATATATTCCTTTTTGTCTCATTAGATATATATCATTTCCCAAATCATTGGAGGGATAAAAAATTATGTTCCAACCTATAATATAATGGGAATGATAAATATTTGTGAGAAAATATCATAAAACATTAATCAAATCCTCACCCAAGTAAGTGAAGTGATTTATGAAAAAAATTCAGTGTTTCATTATTGGATATGCCACAAAAAACCATGTATGAGAAGTAAATGAGTTTTATATAATCATCCATAAATCATAATCAATAAAAATAAATAAAATTAATTAAATTGGATGGTATCATTAGTTCATATACCTATAAAATTATACTTATAATCAATGAATGGTGTCATATATAAAATAATCTATTGAAAATAACAAGAACATTTCAAGAATAAAATTCAATTTTCACTTTTATATAACTTATTTCAAACAAAGAAATTTCTTAAATATTAAAGTCAGAATAGAAAAATATAATGGAATATATAAATAATTATGTGTTTATGATTGTATAAAATTATTTTCATTTTGTGTATATTAAAAGAATGTTCCCATTAATATATTTTTAGAAAATGTCAAAAGTATATCATTTGAAAAATGGAATGAAGTATAATTTTAAAAATTTATGTAATAAGTCAATCTAGGGTAAAAATGTGATTAGAAAATAATTATATAATATCTTAAAAAATTTATTTAAAACATTTTTAGAAAAAATGGATTTTTAAAATTTTTATTTTAAACTGAAGAGAGAAATAATTACACTTTAAAAACATTCCTTTTGTATCATAAGTTAATAAATTGACTAAAATGAATGGGAAAAAATTAATATAAATAAATAAAAATAGTAGAATGAAAATAATGAGGTTATATATATATAGGTCATAAAATTCCATCACTGTAATCATAAATAAACAATTTCAATAAATAGTGAGATTGCAACGTAAAGAATTTAACATAAGATAAAATTACATAAAAATAATCTAAAATAATATATAATTTATAAATATTATTTGTAATTATATAATTTTATAATTTTATTTTTTATAATTCAATATATGATCCTATTTTAAAATTTCAATAGCCATTTATTAATAATTTCTTCTTAAATTCATAGTTCTTGGGTGTTTAATATTTAGTTTTTCAGGAGAATTTATTTTTGATAGTTCCAGATTTTTTACATTGATCATGGATTCATAATTTATAAAATTTCAATAATTATATTAATATAAAATATATTCAATATATATATAGTAGTTTATAGAATAAATTGGTATAAAAATGATTTATATCATCATGGTAAAAAAATTCCTTACAAATGCATGAATATTCCTTTCAATTTGTAATCAATAGAGAAAAAAATTTCGTCCCAAATAAGATTTATATAATTTCAAATATATATATTAATTTAATATATAATTATTTCCATTCGTGTAAGGAGTAAAGTAAAAACAAATCACATTTCATTTTGGAGGATGTAGTCTACATGTTTTCACGAGTGACATTATAATTTACCAATAGAATGGGAATATATGAATGAATATATATTTTTATAATCAAAGTAGAATAATTTTATATTACCAATTATATAAAAATATTATAGGAATCATTATAAATATTTATGAATTACGTTTATGGAATATTAATTGTATCTCTATGTGAATGAGGTAGTCTACACATGTCTATAAGTGATACATCCACATCTAATTTAATACAAAAAGGAAGAATAAGGGTTGTTACATAATCATAATAACATTTTAGTTTGTTTATTATTATGAATTAATAATTTTATGATTTTTACCATAGGTATATAAGAGGTATGGGAAAAAATAATTGAAATAGTTAAGGATAGATGATTACCTCTTCTTTGTTTGGCATCCTTTTGATCCCTTTATTAAAAACCTTGGAATGGTATTTTGAGAAAAAACATAACAATGATTTAATGAATAAGGAATATTGAATGGGATTTCGGTAGGTTTTAAATGATCTATATGGATAAATATCATGTAATGTAGATATATAAGGGGTTTTATCTAATTTTTTGGGGGAGAGTTCTCCCATAAAATTTCATAAAATATTATAGTATAATAATGTCATACTCAAGAAACATTATCCCATGTAGAAATAGATTAAATGTTATTATAGGAATATAATTTATTACTTCAAAAAAATGTATTTTTTATGTTTAATCATCATCATACAATTATCTATCGGGTTAATCATTGGAAAAATCATTTTAACCGTAACTACAATGAACATTTTTACAGTTTTTACTATTCATTACAAAAAAATTAACGTGGACTCAATTTTTATTTTCTCAAATAATGATTTTAAATAATAAATCCATTTTTTCAAATGAATTTTAGAAATATCTATGAATCCAATTATAATTAAATACACAAAACATGATGAAAATCATTTTTTCCAGAAATTTTGTTTTCTCAGGTATTAAAATTTTTTATAATAATAATAAAACCTAAATTAATTGTAATTTTCTTATTTTTATTATTAATATTATATGTAATATAATTTTTCTTTTAAAAAAATTTTAAAACATAATTTATCTTTCATAATAATTTAAATATAAAATGAAATTTAAAATAGAAATAAAAAATTTTCACTTTTCATTGGAAATCCAGTCCTTTAAAAAATTCCCAAATATTCAATATAAGCTAATTTTAACATGAAGATTTAGATAATGATGTTTATTTCCAAATTTTCATTCTAAATGTGTAATAAATTAATTACATTTTTTATCAAAAAAGTAATGAAATCATTATTGGGGAAAAATGAATTTTAATTTCTTATAATGACATTACTAAAAATTATGTTCCCTTTTAACAACATAATATATTTATGTAAAATGATTATACATATTTTTTCTCAAAATTTTATTATTATTATTTATTACTCCATTTTAATAGGTAGGATTAAAAATTATACAATATACTATTAATATATCTTGGGATTATGGGTATCATATGTTTTCGATGAAATTTAATTTATTTGAATAAAATATTAAAATAAAATTTTAAGTTATTAAGTTAACTCTCTGATTACTCACATTTACAATTATATTTTTCACCATGATAACTTTTTATTTATAGGTAATTATTCATCTAATCATAGATTTAAAATGATCTATTTTATATAATTTAGATATACTGATTCTAAATAAAAAATCAAATTTATCAAATTAAAATTATATGTTTGTTAAAAATTAATTTAAAAATATTCCCATGTAATGTGTAAAAACTTATTTTTTAGATTTGATATAATTTTTAGAAAAAAAATTATAATTAAGGTAATATTATCAATTCCATTCATTTCAATGTACATAAAATAATTATTATCACTACAAGAGTATATATTTAAAAATAAATGAAATAATAAACATTATTCTATCATGTAATAATAAATTTAAAAACCATCAAAAACATTTTTTCATTAAAATGATGATTCTATTTTTAAAATGTTGACCATGGGATTTTAAATACAAAAAGTATTTAAAAATGATTTATTATAATTTTAATATATTATCTGATAATAATTACATTGCAAAACTCATTTAATTCTTATAATAAATTTTTATATATTAGTGGATTCATTAATAAAAATAACATTTCACTATTCACCTAAAAATTTAATAAATTTTGAAAAAACTATAAAAATTTATTTTAAGCTAATAAGATGTGGATAAATAAAAAATAATATCATTTTAAAAAAATCAAATCCAAAAATATATGATTTTTATTTTTAATGTGAAATCATAAAACCTAGAGAAAAATCATGTTCTCCCAGAAAACGAAATTTGGATTAATAACTATTTTTTATAAAAAATACTAATTATCATTGATAAAATATATGATATTATTATACAATAAAAACAACACTTATTTTTTGAAATAATTTTCCTATTTCTGAAAAAAATCATGCATATAGTGAATTTAGAAAAAATGAAATTTCATGGATATATAGAATTATGATATATCTAAAAAATATTTTATTATATTTTGAAATAACCTTAATACCTACTTACACAATATTTTATGATACAACATATGACTTAATTTTCAAATAACATCTTGTTGTAGTTTTGACTGGTTATTCGTCAATTATAGACTATTTAAAAAAAAATACTTGAACATTAACATCTCTAATATATGGGGTTGATAAATCCATAATTACTCGACTTCATCTTGGACTTTGTTCAGGAATAACCCAACGAAGATACATTTTTTATGAGCTCAAATAAATGGGCTTTATAATAAATAATAATTCTTCTTGATAGAATATATTATCAGTTTCGTCACTAATATTTTACCATTGATAGTTTAATTTATAGAATGAAATTTAAAAACTAAATTTTTATGGCCATCATTAATATTTAAAATACATCAAGGTTTTTCATTTCATCTTGTTCAAGTGAGCATTCATATTCACATAATATTTTTTAAGGAAAATATATACTGATTTCTCATCTCACTGTAACATGTAATATATTTTAATCATTATCATGAAATACTTGGTAGAAATACAATAAAAAGTTATGTTCATCTATATCATACTGTAAAAATATTAAACATATTATTATAAATATCTCTCACTAGTCATATTATATTTCCGATGTTTGTTATCTAATATAATAATTTTTTTATTAGGGATGTTCTTCTATAGGATGGAGGAAATAAATTAAGGAATTTTCCCTACTACTCATCCAAAAGCATATCATCATTTTTAATGACACATTTTGACTCCTCTTTAACTATAACATTAAGGGAGAATATAAATTCTCTTCATAACACTTGTTGACCTACCACTCTTACCAGTTTGAAATTATAACATTATAAGGAAAATCGCATGATTTACTTGTTTGGATATTCATCTATGAATATATTAATCATAATAAATAATTAGATTTATATTTTTTTATTCAAAATTATATTATTTAGAAGGATACAAAATATATGCGCTTGATCCTAAATGTGAGGTGGATGATGATATCTCTATTTAAATAAGATTTTTAATTTTATTTTTTGAACCATAATGTGAAATATTTAATTAACATTAATTTGTTATCGAATCATTCTAAAATAAATTTCATTTATTATCAATGATTTTTATTAACATAAATATTTACATAAAATCAACTTCCTATCCAGATAAATAGTTAATACATTTTCAATATTAGATCCCACAATCAAATATGTGTGGTTAGGCATATGAAAATTGGAGCTACATCTTTAGAAAAGGATCAAAGGGGATCAACATGATATATTTTTTTCAACATTTTTACAGTCTTTTAAAACCAATATTAAATTAAATTAATTCAATTTTTTGGAAACATGAATTTTCTATAATGGAAAAATTTCAGGGTGACTAAGTGTGGGATAAGTTATAGGGTGAGGGGGGGTGACTCCCTAATTTTTAAATTATATTTATATATAATAAAATCAATGTGTTAAAAATAATATTATTTATAAAACACATAACATCATTGTATAATGTATTAAATTATGAAAATAAATAAATTTATAAAATAACAAGGGGTCTTATTGACTTAAGAAAAATAGAAATGATTTTAAAGAAATTTTTTCATTTGTTGTTTTATTAATAATTTTAATTAAAATTTACCATTTTTAGGATATATATTGATAAATATTGTTAAAAAAATTTAAGTAATTAATAATAAAATAAATTAAGAATATTGATAAAATAATTTAGTAACAATTACAAATAATTCTATAAATTGAAATGTTTTGTTTAATAACAATGTAATTTTATATTTTTTTTGTTTAAAAAGGAATAAATTGATCTAAAATATTGTATTAAACATTGAAAAAATTAAAGATAATATATTTAAAATAATTATTTATCAATTATTCATTAACAAAAATAATAGTTAGAAATGAAGATTAAATAATTTTAATATGAAAGCATATATTTTCCTTAAATAGTTTGTATGTGTGTATTGAGTTTGGTTGTTAAGAGATAAAATTATTTTATAGTGATTAATGATTTTAATGAAATGTGTAGATAAAATGTTCAATAAAATTAATTAAATATCATCAAATATTTATTAGTAGGTAAATAATAGTAATTAAATAATTATTTTTTCTCAGAAATACTTTTTTTAGAAAAATTAATTTTACAGATTGTTTTGGTGATATTTGAGTTAATTTATACCAAAAATAGATATTTAATATCATTAGAATCTATATATTGGATTATAATTTTATTTTTTGTTAGTGGTCCTGTTTTATTTTGATGAATAAAGAATACATTAAACATTAAAAGTTAATTTAACCATGTTAAGGGTTAAAATGGTCAAAAATTTGTCAATCATATGAATAAGGATTTAAATGAAAATAAATGATTCAAAAAAATTATCATAAGTGGGATGTATAACCTTAATGTATACTATACCGTAAAACAAGTCTTATTTCTTATACATTCGCTTGAAAATTACGTTATATTAAAATATTGTTTAGAGTAATTACAGAAGTTCCACCCATCTAACATATAATTGAAAAAAAAACATATCTTTTATTATCAACACACATTGATAACCTTATATAGAACAATATCATCCCAAATCAAATTAAAATACTCATACCCATTACTTATATAATCTTATATCATAAAAAATACAATCCCAATAAGGGCCAATGTTTAAATAAATGAATGATACATAAGGAAGAGGTAATCGTTGTAGATGAGTTCATTCGAGTTTGTTTACCTCATATAGATATTTTATATCCATAATAATATAATGGAATCTATAAAATTGGTATTCTTAAAATTCATTATGTTTATAGAATAATCATTATCTTTTTTCATTCCATCTAATGTAAAATTAAAACATTGATCATGCATTTGTACAGACTACCATCCCCTTAAAATTTAGGTTCTTATATTACCTAATAACCTATTATAGATGATTTTAAAGATATATAAATGAATATATATGATATATATTTAATAATTGTTATTTTAAATCATAAATTATTTTTTACCTTTCTTTTATTCCATCTAATTAGAAATGAAAACTACGCTCATGTGTTCATATGAGTTATCATCTCCTTGATGTGAAATATATTATATATCCTTAGCACCTAAAATGGTTTTATATAAATAATAATTTAAAGAAATATATATGATATCAAATAAATAATAATGATCTACTAAAGATACATTTTCCCTTTTCTCCATTATTCAATATATATTTAAATGAAAATATCGAACGTTTGTACATGATGACTAATGGACCCATGATGTGATGTACTTAATTTTACATATCCATAGTAAATGGTTTATTTTGATAGTGTATATAATAATTAATTTTAATATTTATATAATTATTGAAATTCTTGAAAAATAATAACTGAATAAAAACAAAAACCCTCGAATCAAAAAAATTCATTGAAAACACAATTCGCCAAAAACTGAATATTTATATTATTGGATAACTACTATTATATGAATAATTTGAAATTTATGGGAATTATAAATATTAATATATTTTAAAATATTATCCTTTTATAGATTTATAATAAATATAAATTTATTAATTTGTAATTTTGATCACATACAATGAATGATGGGACTTCTGGTAAGAGTTTATGTCACAATCTCACATTAAATTGGGATTTTTCATGTTTAAATTTCATTTGAAAATGTTTTAATATATATATCCTAATAATGATAATTTTTTTATACTATGGGTATTTTTTTCATCATTTTTTTTATTTTTATTAACATATTTGGTACTAAAACAAACAATTGTTTTAGACGAGTCGAACTAATTTATCCACTATAGTCATAAACCATATTTTTCCAAATCAATATTCTTTAAAATTTTTATATAATGTTAATTTATATTCTTTATTTATGGAGTAAAGTAATTTTAAAATATTTAATAATTTTTAATACTTTTTTTATTATTAAATCATTATATTTTAAACTGGATATATTGGGATTTTTTCAAATGTATTAAAAATATTTTTTCTTTACATTTACCAGGTTATATAGTGTTCCCACTATCAAAAACATTAGATATTTTGAAATAAAATTATAATAATCCTTTTATATTTAATGAAAACTCATTTTCAATTACACTATAATTTTTTACTTTTTATTATTTACATAATGAAGAATATTTCACAATTATTTTTTATTGAGTCTTTCAAATGATTATAAAAAATTATTTTTTCTTCTATGATGTAGCACATAAGACATAATTATACCTTTAATAATGATATTCGTAGTTATTATTATAATTATTTTGGTTTTAATGTGAATTAGTGTGTTTTATTTCAAATACTCTATGGATAGACAAAAACATTTTATTCAAACACAGATATATGACATGAATGAAGAAGATTACAACTTATCAAGAACACTCATTAGAATACCCATTATATTAAATGGAAGACATAAATGTATGAAAATATGGCATATAGTGTAGTTCAAATCCCATGGATTGGAGGTAACAAAAAAACAATATTGCAAGCAGTATAGAAAAATTCTAGGATTCATATAAATTCATCACACTATCATCTTAAAATTAAAAAATAATCTATAGATATTATAAAAACATTAGATGGGTATTTATACAGAATATATTATTGTGTTAAGTAACAATGTTATATAGTAGTTGGGTTTCAAGGTAACCATTAATGTTTTCAACTGTGGGACAATTAAAGTTCATTAATTTAAAAATTCTTCAAATTGTTTAAAATAACATTTTCAGTTAAATGAAATTATGGTATTAAAATATTTTTTAATAACATGGGTATTAAAAATTAGTATTTTATGTGTTTTTTATGATAAATATTTAAAATTATGTTGGTCTGGTTATAAATATTGTTTTTTTATAATATTGTGTATAGTGTTAATAAACGAAGTTAAAAAGGGAACAAAACTATAGAGAAAATAATTTATTCTCATCAAATTTTTTATTAAATAATTTTTAAACATACATAGTCTAAAAGGATACATCTAATAACTTGGATAAACTAGAAATAACCAGAAAAGAGGCGTATATAAGTGACCAAGGAGGATCGAGTAGTAGGTAAAAAAGGCATTCATAGTGTAGGAAATACGGGTACATACCTGAGTATAAGGCATTGTTAGGCACAAGTAGAGGTTACGTTGAATTACAGCAGACAGGGACCCATATTTAAGGTCCCCATGTGTGTGTGTTTTTTGTCATTGAGAGATGGAACCATGTGGAGAGCCTTATAAGTAATCCTAAAAACCCACTAACATTCGATATGGGATTTGGTTTTTCTACGGAGCACAATCTCAACCGCAGGCTCTCTCCACAAGAGATCTAAGCTATCCACACAAATTAACCATTCGAATCCCATCTCCATGGTTTATTGCCACACATTTATGTGGACCAGCAAATCAGGATCGTCCTAATCTGGACTGTTCAACTTATTTAAATTTATGTGTTTGACTATAGCCATCAGATCAAGCTGATATCTAAACATGGTCATTCGTATAATTTAAAACACAATGACCCATCATGGTCATATGATGAAATACATGGATAAATCATAGTCATTCATTGATCTATCCCATGTCCTCATTTCATAAAAATAAAAAGTTTTATTTTTAACCCTTGGATATGACCCTATGGAATCCATGGAATCTCGTTTCATTTCATTCTTCTTCTATACTGAACTAAACCAATATCTATTTCTCCTTTATTCAATGACCCCTCTTCATCCCCTCTTTCCCATGAAACCATCATTTATACCACCATCGTGATCTTTTCAATTATTTTTAAGGGGTATCTATTGTATTCTAATAATCACCACCCCTAACCTGGATCTCCATAATGGGTTTTTTATTTATGATATTATGATGTCAAGCCTATTAATACTCATTGATTTGCCCTAATAATTGTTTTAGTTTTGTCCAAATATTTTCAATTTGTAATAGAAGTTGAAATCATGATTTCTTTTAGAACCATACATTACACCCAAGTTGTTACCCAAAAATTCTATCTTCCAACCACTATCATTCTCTCTATGTTCTAGAAAAACTCACCCTCTCTTAATTGGAATAATGTAAGGGAATCATTATTTTTCATTTATATTTTTTATGGTTATAATTTTTTTTATCAAATTGTGATGATATTCAATACAATATATATATATATATATATATATATTTATATCTATTTTAATAATTTACGATTTTCATAATGTATATATGATAAGGGTTTTTGAATTAAAATATTTATATCTAAATTTTATTTATATAAGGGTTTCTATTATTTTACCGTGTTTTTTTAAAACATATATTTGATTAAACACATCAATATTGGTGTATACCATTTCTATTTATTCTAAATGGTATATGTGATATGAAATATCCATTTTAAATGATCTATTTTTATAGAATTATTGTTTTTAGTGTGAAATTTTACTACAATGATATTATATTTTACAAAATATTGTATATAAATATGTATATACATGCATATATACACATATAAAACTAAATATTTTAATAATACACATATATTTGATAATGCTTTCTAATTCCAAGAATCTTAAATCTATGAACATTTGTATTTTGGTTTTTAACAAAGATTTAAAAATTCAAGGATATAAGATTGTTATTCATATATATATAATGTGTGTGTTTTTTAGTATAGATATGATACTATATGAAATTAAAAAAATTTATATTTGTTTACCAACCCCTTTTGGCTGTGTGTTCTTGGGTGGGTTCCTGTGTAAAATTATGAAATATTTATACGCATACAATTCATGTGCACATATATAATTATATTTAACGTTATATATTTATATTTATATTAATTAATGTATAATCATTTTTAGTATAATTTTTCTCCATATATTATTATTAAATTAAAATTTTTACTTGTAAATCTCTAATCCTATGATTTTAAATACTTATAAACTCTACTTTTCTCAACTGAATGAGATAAACATTATCATTTTATATGAAATTTTGAAATATGTTATCATTGAATGTGTGAAAAATATTTATCTTTTTTATAATTTGTTTTCTTAACAGCATGAGACAAACCTCTTCATCATCATTTCATTTGAGAAACCTATTTTTCTATTGTATAAGATTATTTTGAGAAGGCATTATAAAATACGCATTTTTTGTTAAATCCGCATTTATTTCATTATTCATTTTATTGATGATTAAAAAATAATGAAATTTAATTCAAATTGGAGATGAATATTTTAATTATAATATATAGATTAAGAACTAGTATTTTCAAGGTGTTATGGGACACTTTTTATAGTTTAATGATTATGTACCTCAACAATTTATCAGTGAATATATTTCACCTATGATTAATATTCAAAAAAATCAAAGTTGTGTGGGACAATTTTATTTAAATAAATATTTTGTTTAGAAATATGAGTATTTATTTGTACTTATAATGTTATATGAGAGACTTGATATAGTCTCTCGAGGAATCTATTGGTCTCATGATACAGAATTTGTTCCTTGAAAGAGGCATTGTAAAAAATGTTTATTTATGGTATTGGCATGAGGCCTTGATAGTGTGGAAATTTTCAATCTTCACACGAGGCCATTGATATATAGTTATAATTTCATAAATTCTCCATTTCCACATTATGTATATATTAAGTTCAATTAAAACTAGTTATACGAATAGAATAATATACATTGTATATGATCATGAACCTGTATTAATCGGTTTTACATTTTCAAATGGACATTGTAAAATATATTATATTTAAACATATACTATATATAGAAATTCATCTATTTTAAAGGATTAAAAATAAGATTATAAACTTATATATTATTTAATGGTGTGAATTTATGTGGAATGACAAATGAAATCGTTGTATATGAAAAGTTTGCACAAATATAATTTGATGTGTAAATTTTTATCGGCACCTTGGCTATGTTATAAATAATTATGTATGGTATTTTTTTGACATATAGGTGGTATTTCATGCATTTTGTTTCATGTAAGAGCATATTTTATAAATCATTTTATGTGTATCCCATAAATAATTTTAGAAATTTTGTGTACACGTTTATGCTAGAATCAGTTTTAGAATCCCACAAGGAAATGATGATGACGTGTTATGGCAATTGTTAATTTTATGATTTAAAGCATGTATTTTAGAGAAATATTTTTTAAAAAATTATTTCTTAATTGTCTTTTTATAACCCCTTACGAGAAATTTTTTTCTCAATGAATTTATTTAAATTATTAATACTAGTTTATTAGAAGTGATATGATGAATTTCTAATGTGGAAGGTTTGCTATGATATTTCATTTCTTATTGATTGTTATAATTTCTTAATTTTATATTTGAATGTAAAACTGGATTCTGAATCTACAAAACCGGGTCTGGTAAAATATCCTCGATTATTTGATTTTTTTGAAATTTTTTAATTTAATTTATAGAAATATTTACATTGAATATTATTACCACAAACAACGATGAACTGGGTCTAGGTCTATATAGTTGTTATCAGAGGAATGACCTAGTTGATTTAGGAAAACTAGAACAAAATTTCAACTTTAAAAATGATTTAATAACTAGAATTCCATTAATAAAATTTCCAGATGGATGGAAGAGGATCCAAAAATATATTTTGACCCTTCCTAATGAGATAATAGAACGGATAATGATAAATTCCTATTCATATTTATTCGAGCCATTTAGAAACATACTCTTATCATTTAAACAACTTTATAAATTTTCCAATACCCCTAGTGTACTAAAATTATTATGGGGTATGGTTTCATTTACATTCTCATAGTACATCGACAACATGTATTCTATGCATGATGAGGAAATTATTTATTAGGATCTCTTAAGATGTTTTACCATGTTTCAAATTTAATTATCTTTGAAGAATTTCTCATAAGCTACTGAAGTGAGTGACCTCTATGCAACTTATCTATTTCAACTAAAAAATGTTAGTTTGTATGAGAGGATTTATGTTTTTTAAATATTAGAAAACCGAGTGGTGTATTTATTTTATAGGAATCAAGTTCTCTCTAATAACTCTGAGCATTTTATATCTTATTACATTCACTTGAGATCCAATCATTGCGTACTTGAGTTTGAATATAGCTGATTAAGGAGCTTCTGGACCAATGAAATTGATGAATTTATAACTACCATGGAAACATGGATAATAGAGAAAAACCAAATCATGTGTTACTAATAATGGTATATATTAATTATTATAATTCATTTCTACTAATATAAAATTAAAATATTTAACTAAATTGATTTTTAAGGAAATTGAGTATGATGTCAGAAGGTTGTTTCTCATTGGGAATGTATGAGTATAATAGAATTCCAAGGGTGAAATTCCTTTAAAAGGGGATAATGTTACAACCCAGACATAATTATAAATATATTAATAATATTTTTAGTTATTATAGTTATTATTCTTGTTTTAATGCGACTTGGTGTGTTTTATTTCAAATAAACAATTGAAAAGGGAAACATTTTATTTATGCACTAAAATATTACATTGATATAGTAGATTAAAAATACTCAAAAAGACTCATCAAAAGATAAAACAGAACAAATAGAAGATTTTCATGCATGAAAGTTTATCAGATATTGTAGTTTCCATACCCTGGATTGACCATAACAAAACAAATTTTGGAAAGCAGTGTAAAAAAGAGTCAAAGAAATATATAACACCATACTCTTAAAATAAGAAATGATATTTTGATATCTTGAATACTTTTTAGGGGTATTTATCTGGCATAAATGACCATTATAAGTAACCATTGGGTTTTATAGCTGTGGGATTTCAAAGAGACCTTTACTATTTCAAAACGCTTAAAATTTAAGTTTATTAAATTTTAAATGCTTTAAATGATTGAAACATACATTTTCGATTAAAACAAATTATGGTTGTAAATTTATTTTCTATAAAATGGGTATTAAAAATTATAATTTTATGTGTTTTAGTATTATAAATATTTCAAATTAAGATTATATGGTTTTATAAATGGTTTGTTTTCATAATATTGTGTATTATATTAATCAACGAATTTAAAAGGGGAAGAAGAAAATTGGAAAATAATAAAGTTTTCTTAAGTACTTTTTTATAAAAAAATTGGCACAATCAGTAGGGTAACGGATCACATTAAATATACTAGGGGATATGGTCAATCCCAATAAAGAGGTGTTTACTCATGAACAAGGACGCTCGAGTAGTAAGTGAATCTGTCATGCATTTCTTAGAGAAAAAATATACCCAGATCTTTGTATAGGACATGGTAAGGCTTGAGTAGAGGGTGGTATGAGCACCAATGGGTAAGATCCCATGTGTAAGGACCCCATGAGTGTGTGTTTGTGTCATCAAGATATGTCAACACATACCGAACATTATAAATAATCCCTAAAAACCCAATTATTTCTTATGTAGAATTTAGTTATTTTGTGCATCATGATTTCAACCGTTTGATATCACCATGCGAGATCTGGGCCATCTAGACTGATACCGCTTTTGAGTATCACTGCAACATTTTAACACCACACTATTTTGTAGACTGTTAGATCTAGTGTGGCATGATCTGAATCATTCAGTTTATTTAAAATCACATGTTTGACAGTAGTCAACCAATCAAGTTGAGATCTAATTGCGGATTCTCGTATCTTTTAAAATATGTTAATCCACCATGACTTTTAGATCATATCCACGACTAAATCATAGTCATATAGAGATCATCTACATGAGATCCTTTATTAAAAATAACTAGCGTAATTTTTAACAATTGGATCAGACCAGATAAAATCTTAGTCATCCCTTCTTTTAACTTTCTTCTTCCATGATGAACCGAATGAGTCCCAATTACACCATTAGTCTTCATCACATATTTATAACCACTTTCAAGTAACACAATTTTTTCTACCCTAATCATAATATCATCAATTATTTCTGAGGGGGTGATTATATTAACCCAATAATCTCTATCCTTAAATCAGACCTCCCTTATGGGTTTGTTAATTTTATGGCGTCAATTAAACAATTATTCATTGAATTGTGATAATTAGTTTTTCTGTTTGTGTAAGACATGGTCATTCCAAAAAATTAATTTAAATCATGGTTTTTCAGAAAATAACCTCACTTTTCTCCTAATTTTTTACACAAAAATTCCTTCTATCAAACTATTTATTTCACTCTCAGTACCAAAAAACACTCAGCCGCCTTTGATCTAAATCATGTAAGGAAATTATTAATTTTTAAATTATATTTTGTAAGGGTTTAATTTCATATATAAAATTGTGATGTTATTTAAATACACAGACACACACACACACACATATATATAATATCTATTGATATAATTTATAATTTTTTGAACACAAATATGATATGTGTTTTTTAATTTAAATGCATATATCTAAGGCTTCTGCAAGTAAGGGATTCTATTATTTTATCTTTTTTTTAAAACATATATACGTTTATCTACATATATATGTGCGCAAACCGTATCTTTTTAACAAAAATGGTATATAAGATATTAAATCTTGATTTTAATGTATTAGTTTATATAGAATTATTATTTTAAGGGTGTTATTTTTCTACAGTGATATGATATTTAAACAAAAATTGTATATATTTATGTATATATTTCATCTATAAACATATAAAACTAAATATTCTTAGTATACCTAAATTTATATATGATAATGGGTTCTTATTCCAAGAACCTTATATCTATGAACATATTTATTTTTGGGTTTAAATAAGTTTTTAAAATTTAATTATACACGGGTGATATACATATATGTTTTTGTGTATAGGTATGATCCTACATTCAATTAAATAAATGTACATTTTTTACCAACCCCTTTTCGGGTTGAGTTCTTGGGTGAGTTCTTGTTTTAAATTTCTTAATGAATTATATGCATACAATCTACATGAACACAAAAAAGTATATAAATTTATAGTTATATAACTATATACATGTTTATGTATTTATGTATAAAAAGATTTTTATTGTTTTTCTCCCTATCTTATTCATAAATTTTAAATTGTATTTTATTTATCACCAATACAATGATATGATGTTATTTAAAAAACATTTCTTCTAAAATGCATGAGATAAACATCAAAAGTTTATGTGAAATATTGAAACAAGTTATCATTTCATGTGACAAACCTATTTATCTGTTGTATAATTTGTTTTATCAATTACATGAGATAAACCTTATCTTTATAATTTATTCTTTTAAGCTCATTTATTTATTTTATATTATTATTTTTAGAATAAAAAACAATATAAGAATTTCATATAGATGTGAATTATTTTCATTATTAATTTATTGATTATTTAAAAATAAATACTTTTAATTAATGTAGGATATTAATCGTTTTAAAATAATATATACAACTAGAAATAAACTTTTCAAGGCTTTATAGGACACTTTGGTTTGTTTAATGATTATGTACCACAACAATTTATTAATGAATTAATTTTACCTATGATTAATATTAAAAAATTAAATCTGTTATGAGACACTTTGATTTAATGTTATTATTTATTTAGTTATATGATGAATGATTTGGACTTATTATGTGACCACTGAGGCTCGATATAGACTCTCAATGCATTGTTATGTCTCATGATACAAACTACAGTCTTCTCATAGGGCCTTTTAAAAATTGTTATTTATAGTTTTTTCATGAGGCCTTGAAATTATGGTTTTTTATGGTCTTGGAATAAGGCCGTGACCATATGGTTAAAATATCTTACATTATGAATTCCAACATTATTAATTTAGTTAGTAGAAGTCCATGTGGTTATTTTACATGAAGAATATCCCTAGTTTATGATCAAGAACATGTATTAATCAGTTTTACATTTTCTTATTCACATAGTAAAATATTTTATATTTATGTATATTATTATAAAAAAAATTATCTATTTCAAACTATTAATAATAAGGATAGATTCTTATCAATTATTTCATGGTTTATATTTATATGGTTTGATAAATGTCATCGTTGTCTTGAAATATTCCTTAAAAATTATTATTTCTTGGGAAAATTTGTATATGCACCACTGGAATTACATACATAATTATGTATGGTTTTCTCTTACATATAGGTGATATTCCATGTATTTTGTTCAATTACGTGCATATTTTATAAAGAATTTTATTAGTAACACAAAAATAATTTTAGCGATTTTGAGCATTGGTTTATCCTAAATGTGGTTTTAGAATCTCCCAAGGAAAGGGTAAAGACTAGGGATTTCCATGTATTTTTTTCAAATATATGGGAATTTGATGAGTACACAAAAATTGATGGCGTGTGATTCCTAGGCCAGGAGTGCCTGAAATGAATTTATGAAATTTTCTTCAGGTACGTTCAGTAAACTTGCAAGCGGGGTTTTTTAACTTTTGAATTGGTGCATGAAATTGAAATCTGAGGGCACCGTTTAACTCGCAGCACCTGTATTATTTTAAAGAGGCATTCACCTATATGACAGTGGGTCGGGAGTGAAAGAGTGTTTTTATGTTTTTGTGGAAATAATAAAATAAAACTATCTTATATTTTATTTTATTTTGTTATAACCACCCACTGTGTGGATGTTTAGGGGTGGGGTCCACCAGAACTAAACCTCCACTTCTTGATTTATTATTGTGGGGACCACTCGACCCCCTATTAATGGGAGGATAGTAAAACCTTTCAAGAACCCTCATAATTGTATGAGGAGCCACTTTAACACCGTCACAATTTTTAATTGTGCCAATACACCTTATTAACTGTTCCAAATCCTCCCAATTAATTAATTGGGACAACACACAAACTAATTATTTTAGAACTTTTTGAATATTATTCCAATGACTAAATAGATATTTCAATCTATTATTTTGGCTATGATTTCACTTCGGTGGAATTGGGGAGAGGAGGAACTTGGGAGACAGCTCCAAACAAAGAATACTACACTGATGATGAACTCAATTGACTACGAAGAATGACTTCGACATCAACGTCCATTCTCAGAACTTCCTCTGATGTAGGATGTGGTCATCTAAAATGAATCGACATTCCTTCTCCCTCTAATGCCAACCAACAACAAACAAATAGGGTTTTTAATTAAGTATGATTTTATTCCCTTGATTATTTTCTTCTAAAAACAAAGAAGAAATATCAACTTATCATCATGTTGATTCACAAATTATTTCCTTATGGGTTGGGAATAAAAATTGTCGAGAGATTATTGTAATTAATGTTTTAGAATATCTTTCATGCTCATTCTTTTTTTATATTCTTGATGAACCACTTTCTACCACTCTAAACGCGGAGGGTGTTTGCAAAAAAAACATGGCTCGACCCCCCACCGTTGTTTTTTGTGGTCTTCTTAGTAACAGAGGAAGGTGAAAACAAAATCCAATGTGACGAAGTAAATGGATGCACCACCCACCGCCTCTGTGACTCGTGCTACCCCCACGACACTCTGATTCCCCTATTGAACCGGCTTCGGCGCCCCAGGCTGAACCATGCAAGTCGCTAGCCGTGCCACCCCCCAACTACACCACCCGTCAGCCGCTCCCCCTGCCAGCTCATGCTTCCCGTCGGCCTCCCGAGCCACCCTGGCCGTGCTAGCCCACCGGCCCCTCCTAGCGCCCCGGCTGAACCGGCCTGCTCCCTCGCGATGCCCTGATCAAACCACCTTGCACCCTCACGGCGCCCCGGGTGAACTGGCCTCGGGCCTTGGGCCACGCCGCCCTCATGGAAACCTCCAAGATGAGCCTCTCACGAGGCACCCTAGAGGCTGAATGACCGTCACTCCAACCCGTGGTCGGTCTATTCCCTAAAGGATGGTCTATGCCCTCACGAACGGTCTGAGCCCTCGTGGCCCTCTGCGTCCCCTCGCAGTCCGCTGGGTTGGGCCCAATGGGCCTGGATGAGCCCAATGTGTTGGCCCACCCTACGGGCCGTGATAGACCCAACAGGTTTGGACAGATCGACTAGAACTAGGTCGGCCCAGATTGGGTCAGGTCGTGTCAGTCTAGCCGGGTCAGAGCAGACCGAAGCCCACAACGACCCTTTACATTCTTTTGGCCATATTGTTGGTAGTAGACATATTTTTGAAAAACTGACAGAGGCACTGTTAATCTTGGAGAACGGTGGTCCCTTTTAGTATACCCCACTGGAGTGTGGGATATAGTTGAGATATGGTTAGGATGGATCATGCTCGAATCCAATCGGTCCCCCGGGACAGAAATACTAATAACTCACAAAATGGGTGTCCGATTGAAGCGTCATCTGTTGCATTGAGACCCCTATGATGTGGAAGACCTTTGAGATACATCTTCATGGGACGTTGTGACAAATTGAGTATCGAACAGTAGCTCGTGGAGTGGATCTTTCTGGACAAGACCGAGCGTAGTGCAGATACCTAGCAGCTGGCTGAGACCTGACAACTACTGACCGTTTGAATCGGAGTAACTCAACAAGCCCAGTGTGGAGCACCTTGGTGTCGCTGCAGACCCCCGATGGAGGATCCCTCTTTGTGACGCGGTAGACCCATGTTACTCGACAGGTGGAGTACCTTAGTAGTCTCTGTGGGGAAGCATGCTTGGTGATGTGGCAGACCCATAGTGGGGAGTGCCTTTGTGTGACACGGAAGACCGACGGTACTCGACAAGAGGAGTACCTCATTAGTTGAAGGATAGTGGGAAGCACACTTGGTGTCATGGAAGACCCACTACACTCAATTGAGTGGCAGTTCACCAACAGCCGAGGTTTTAGGAATGTGACTAGGGATGTTACTAGTTACAACCCCTAATATAAAATCCTGGTTGAGCTAAGTTAGTGGTTTTGTGCTTTCCTCATGATTTAGATATATTACTTTATAACATTGGTATATGTAACAGTATATACATGCGTAGGGTTATCTTTTGATTTCATTATTTGTGGTTTAAACTTGTTGGATTTTGTGAGACCTTCAGGGTCTCAGACTCCCTGCTTTGTATCATTATACTCACCCCTGCATGTCTATTCTAGAACCTTATTGTGTTTTATGCAGACAATAGGTAGCCCTGACTAAGGCTGAGAGTAACAGGACTAGACGGTACCCAGAGGTAGACCATATGACTTGTTGGTACCTAGAGGAGATGGATGGACGTGGAGTTCTGAGGAATCTATCTATACCTACACTTCAGGTAGGAATCTCAGAGGATGGCCCAGTAGCTTCTTTTCTTTCTTTTTCATCAGTTTTACTGTTCTCAGTTGTACATGTACCTTGACTATTGGGATTCTATTCCATACATTTTTTTACTTTCAGAACTCTTTTGGTTATAATGATTACTTGTGTTCATATCTTGATGTGTGTGTTTCTAAGTTATAAAGGCAATTCCATCCTAGTTTTAGGGAATTGTTCCTTTGGTGCTAGTCGCCAACCACTAGACTATGGAAGGCGGGGTAGGGGCAGTCATGGCACGGTCCCCAGGGGACATGATAGTAAAAATAGGTATCAGAGGTAATCTCTTTGTCTAATACACAATATCATCAATATATATGGACACAATTTCTAGTCATTCTTTCATTTCCACTGCCCTCATTCAAAGCTCAGAGATTCCGACGAAGCCTCTTGCTCTATCCTTAAGGCTAGGGACAGATACAGGAGCACATTTGAAGAATACGAACTAGTTAAGGTTGTGTTAACTTACTCTAAGAGGAAATATCTTCTTACTGGGATGTCATATTAGTGGCAACGAGGCCTTAAGAGGTTATCTTGGGTATGGACTAGTTATCTATAATTGATGCATAGATTGACTACAGTAGGAACAATGTGCGTTGTGTCAACAAAGATGGAATCAGGTTTACCTTCACCAGCGAGAAGGGAGCCTTTGCATCACAGGATAGACTTGCTCAGAGGAGAGTGAAGCCAATCACTCATCAGTTGGCTAGCCTTACCCTCTATGTAGTTGATTTGGAGGGTCTGATTTGTCCTGTAGTGATGGACCAATAAACAGATGTTTTCCTTTATTATGTCCTAGGTCTACCTCCTCATAACGAGGTGGACTTTTACACTGACTTTTACCCCGTGATGGCACCAATATCTACACCAGTATATCAAATGGATCCCTCAGAACTTCATGAGATGTGGGTACTACTGGAGGACATGTAGGGGAAGGGATTCATTAGGCATTTTGTTTCTCATTGGAAAGCCCTGATTTTATTCCCCAAAAGGCGGATGGAAGCTTCAGACTTTGTGTAGACTATCGGTGCCTAAATCTGGTGACTGTGAAGAAAAAGTACCAACTCCCGATGATTGACGTCCTCTTTGATTAGCTGATGGGAGCACAATGATTCTCAATGATAGACCTTATATTAGGATATCGCCAGCACATAGTATGAGATGAGGATGTGTAGAAGAAAACCTTCAGGTGTCATTATTGCCACTATGAGTTTTTGGTTATGCCATTCGGTGTAACCAATTCTTAAGCAGTGTTCATGGAACTCAGGAATACAATAATTCAGTCATACCTTGATTGTGTCGTTGAAATATTCATCGACGACATTCTGATCCACTCGACTACTGATGAGGAGCATGCCTACCATTTTCAGGTTGTACTAGTCACACTCCGAGAGAACCAACATTATGGTATTCTCTCAAAGTGATAGGTCTATATCAGAGAGGTTCACTTTCTGGGACATATCATATTGGAGGATATAGTTGAAATAGATTTAACAATGATTTTGGCGGTACTTTCTTGGGAGCCACCCAGGAGTGTGATAAAGTTATGTAGTTTCCTCGACATGGAAAGATAATACATGAGGTTTGTGCTATATTTCTCCAGAGATGCAGCACCACTATCATACTTGACATAGAGGGGGAAACAATCTGATGGGAGAGCGTTTGACTACACTACCCATGACCTAGAGTTATCCATTATGGTCTTCTCCCTGAAGATGTGGTGAAACTATCTGATGGGAGAGCGTTTGACTATGTACTTAGATCATAAGAGTCTCTGGTATCTATTATACCAAAAAGACCTAAACCTAATACACCGATGCTTTCTTGAGTTTCTCTGTGACTATGACGTCGAGATTGTCTATACTCATAGGAAGGGGAACTTTATTGCAGATGCACTCAGAAGGATATCTAGTATATAACTTATAGGAGAGGCGACAGAGAAGATGGATTCTTTGCAGATATCCTTTATGGATAGAGATGGAGCATATTTTATTCAGTCTCTTATAGTCCCTTTTCTGCTTCTTCTATGAGTCATGGAGGCGCAGCATGGGGACGCTGACTGCGAGACACGATGTTCTCAGATATCTATAGGACATGCACCTGATGGATTTTCTAAAGGTTGGGGGAATATCATCCTTTTCAGAGGACGTACCATGGCACCTGTGTCACTTTTGGAAGAAGTTCAGTGGAGGTTCCACATATCCCCTCTAGCGGTAAATCCAGGAGTTCTAATGATGTGACAGGATGTATGATGACATCACTGGTGGAAGGTAATGAAGAAAGAAGTTGCAGAGTTTTTCCCACGATGTCTCACTTGTCAGAAAGTGAAGGCAGAACATCAGGTACCATCAGGCTTTGTTCAGAGTTTAGAAAAACAGAGTGGAAGTGGTATGAGATATCCATGGAATTTGTGATAGGACATCCACATACATCTAGGAGACAAGACAAAACTTGTGTGATCATCGACCAACTCAGAAAGTTAGCCCACTTCCTACCGATCAGAGAGAAGTGTTCAGTAGAGATCATGGGACACCTCTATGTGGAGGATATTGTGCTTCTACATGGATTACCTTTGACGATTGTCTCTAATTGAGACACACATTTAATTTCTGGTCTATGGAAGGGGTTACAGGGGGATTTTAGGACACAACATTGTTTGAGCACTGCCTTCCGTCCTTTTATGGATGGTTAGATTGAAAGGACCATTTAGATCCTCGAGAACATGCTTTGTGCTTGTGTACATTGCTTCGGTCATAGCTGAGAAGATCACTTACCATTGATGGAGTTAACATAAAACCAAATCTACCACTCCACCATTGGGACTGAAAATTTTGAGGCATTATACGGGCAACCTTTCAGATCACATTTGGGTTGCACTGACCTAGGGGAGTCAACATTAGAGGGACCAGAGATGGTACGAGATACCACTGAGAAGGTGCATGTCTTCTAGGAGTGGATTAAGGATGCACAAAGAAGGCATAAGTCATATGAAAACAGTAGATAGAGACCTCTGTAGTTCAAGGATTGTGACCACATCTTTCTATAGTTCTCACCTCGACGAGGTTTGTAGAGATTTCTCCCAAGTGAAAAGTTATCTCCAAGGTTCATCAGACATTTTTAGGTACTCAATATAGTTGGTGAGGTAGCATACCACTTAGCTCTTCCCCCTCAGTAGCACCATGTACACAAAATCTTCCAAATTTATCATCTGATGAGATACGTTCATGACCCATCTCACATCATCGACCATGGCGAGCAGGACATCGATGATAGGGTGACTTTTACAGAGGTTTCAATAGATATTGAGGATCGACATGAGTGGTTCCTTCGTGGACAGTCAATACTTTGGTTGCACATTCACTAGCAGCACGTGAAGCTCCAGGATAGCACATGGTAATGGGAGGCTCAGTTTCTTGCACAATACCCCCACCTGTTCCCTTATTTTGAGTAGTTTCTTACGGGGACATAAAGCCTGAGGTGGGGAGAATGTAAAGAACAATAATTAAAATGTAATTCTTTTTAAATATATGTAATATTACGAGTCCGTGAAAATTAACAGCGCATGATTTCTAGTCCTGAAGTGCCCAAAATGAATTTTAGATCTTTTTTTGGGTACGTTTAGTAAACATGCGGGGGGGGGGGGGGGGTTAAAACTTTTGAAGTGGTGCTCAGAATTGAAATATGAGGGCACCATTGAACTCACAACTATGATATTCTCTTAAGGAGACTTTCACCTCGATGGCAGTGGGTCGAGAGTGAATGATATTTTTTAGGTTTTTCAAGGAAATAATAAAATAAAATAAGCGCATATTCTATTTTATTTTGTTGTAATGTCCCACCATATGGATGTTAAGGGGTGGGGTCCACCAGAACTAAAACGCCTCTACTTATTTATTATGTTTGGGACCACCGACCCCCTATTAATGGTAGGAGAGGAAAACCGCTCAACCCCCTCATAAATGTGGGGGGGGGCCTCTTCAAATCCTCCACAAATTTTAATTGTTCCAACACACCTTAATAAATGTGCCAAATCCTCCCCATTAATTAATTGAGCCAACACATCAATAAATTATTTTAAACTTTTTTTAAATATTATGCCATCGACATAATAGAAATTTCAATCTATTATTTTTGATATGATTTAACATTGGTAGAATTAGGGAGAAGAGGAACTTGGGAGAATTCTCCGAACGTAGAATGATCCACCAACGATAAACGCCTTCGACTATCACTAATGACATAGACTTTGACTTCCTTTCTTGGAACATCCTCCGACGTAGGACATGTTCATCTACAATGAATCGATGTCCACCTTCTCGCGCTAATGTCAAACAACAATGAGAAAGTAGGGTTTTTAATTAAGTATGATTTTATTCCCTTGATTATTTCCTTCTAAAAACAAATAATGTGGATCAATTTATCAACATGTTGATCTGTATATGTTTTCCTTGCAGGTTGGGAATATAAATTATCGAGGGATTATGGGGATTGATGTTTTTAAAATAACTTCCATGCTCATTATTTGTTTATATTCCTGTTGAACTGCTTGATAACACTCTAAACGCGGACGGTGTGGGCCAAACAGACATTGACCGACCCCCACCGTTCTTATTTTTCGTTTTCATCGAAATAGAGGAAGATGACAATGCCTTCGAAGGAGACGAGGGTAATGGCCACGACACCTATAGCCTCCGTGACCCGCACTTCCCCCGTGATGCTCCAGCACACCGGCGGAACCGACACTACTACCCCGGGATGAACTGTGTCGCCCGCCGGCCATGCCACCCACCGACCACGTCACCCACCAGTTGCTCCACCTTCTGAGACGTGCCACCCACCGGCCTCTCGAGACTCTCCGGCCGCACCTGCCCTCCATCTCCCGAGTCGTCCCGGCTGTGCAAGCCCACCATCCCCTCATGGATCTTGGGCGAAACCGGTACATGATATCGCAGCACCCCGGACAAACCGGCCTGCTCCCTCGTGGCACCTCGGGCAAACTGGCACTTCACCCCAGGCCGAGCGGCCCTCACGACGCCCTCTAGGCTGCGGTGCCCACGTGGCTCCCTCCAGGCCTTACTTACCATGCTCTGACCCATGGCCGGTCCATGACCTCATTGATATTATATGCACTCACAGTCGTCCCCTACCCTCTCGGCCCTCCACGGCCCCTCAAGGCCTACTGGGCTGGGCCCAGCAAGCCAGGACAAACACAACGGGCTGGCCTACCCAACGGGCTGGGCCATACCCAACGAGTTAGAATGGGTCGACCCAAAACCAGTAGCCCTAGACTGGGTCAGCCCGGGTCAGTCCGACCGGGTCAGACTAGACCCATGGCCACTATGACCCTTTACATTCTTTTTTCCATATCTTTGGCACCAAACATCCGATTGACAAACCGTCAGTGGGGCTGGTAATAATAGAGCATGGAAATCCCTTAAGTGTAACCCACTAGAGTTTGGGGTATAGTTAAGATACATTCAAGTTGGATCCTGCATGAATCTAACTAGGCCCCCAGGATGAAGAGGCTAATAACTCACAGACTGGGCAGCCGATTGACACGCCCTCTGTTGTGTTAAGACATATACGATTTGGCAGACATTTGAGAAACTTATTTGTGGGACTTCATGATAGTTCAAGTATCGAACAGTAGATTGTATAGTTGATCCTCCTAGAGATAAGCAAGCATAGTGGAGTGACCTAGTAGCTGGTTGAGACCTAAAAACTACTGACAGTTTGACTTGGAGTGACTCTACTAGCCCAGTAGAGAGCACCTTGGTGTCACAGTAGAACCACGATGGAGGAGCACACTCAGTGACATGGAATACCTATGGTACTTCACATGATAAGTACCTCAGGAGGCTATGAGGGGGAGCACGGTTGGTTTTGCGGCAGACCCACGATGGGGAGTGCCTTTGTGTGACGCGGCAAACCCACAATACTCGGTAGGAGGAGTACCTCATCAGTCCAACATTTGTGGGAAGCACTGTTGGTGTCACGTCCGGTCCAATATACTAAATTGATCTCTATTTCCCTATCAGTCTTGGTTTTGAGAATGTTACTGGGGATGTTACTAGATACTACCCCTAAAAAAATCTAGGTTGAGGCGAGTCATCACTTTTGTGTTTTCCTCATGGTTGATATGGATTAATTAATAACATTTATATATGAATAGGAATATACCTAAGTAGGGTTTTCTGTTTATTTCATGGTTTTTGGTTCAACGTTGTTGGAGTTTTTGAGACATTGAGTGTCTCAAGGTTAGTACTTTGTATCTTTATACTCACCCATGCATGGGCTATACCCACACCATGTTGTATTTGATGCAGACAATGGACAACGCTGACTGAGGCTGAGAGCACCAAGACTGGACGGTACCCAGAGGTAGAGAATATGGCTTGTCAGTACCTAGAGGAGATGGAAAAAAGTGGATTTCCGAGGAGGATATCTTTACCAACACATCAGGTTGGAATCTCGGAGGATGGCCCAATAAATTCTTTTGTTTTTTTCCTTTTGTTGTATTTTTTTAGTTGTACATGTAACATTACTGTTAGTATTGTATTCCAGAACCTTTTTTTATTTCATCACTCATTTGGTTATACAGTTTAATCGTGTTTTTATCTTGTTGTGTGTGTTTATAGGTAATAAAGGCAATTCCTTCCCAGTTATATGAAATTGCACCTTTTGTTCTAGTCTTCAGCCGCTAGCCTATGGAAAGTGGGTTTGGGGTAGTCATGGCACGGGCCCTCCGGGACGGGTCATGATAGACTCGATGAATACATGTTATGAGAAATGTAAACTTCATGATTTAAAGATGTATTTTGAATAATTTTTTTAAATTTTTTCTTAATGGTATTGTTTTAAAAACCCTTACTGGGAATTTTGTACTCACCCTATGTATTTAATTTATTCTTACATGTTTACTGGAAGTGATATGATCAATTTAGAATGTGGAAGTGTTAATATAATGTTTATTTACATAATGTTTATTGTAATGTTGTACATTTATATTTGAATTTAGTAATGGATTCTAATTTTCCAAATCCTGGTTCAGTAAAACATATTTTGTTATTTAATTTGTTTTATAATTATTTATATCTTCTTATAGAAAAATTAACAGAACATATTTTTTGTCAAAAAATCTTGGAAAATGAGGTTCGGCTCCTTAAATATGTCACCATAATTTAAATAGTATTTTTATTCAATGGTTATATTCTCTTATTGTATTGTTCACTTTATTTCATTATAAGTCTAATGATGATGACACTATAGAGATGTTTTCAAGAATGTAATTTCATTATAAAAAGATTATTATGATGGTATGGTGAATGTTTTTATCTATTTGTGGAACACATATATATGTTATTAATTAGGTGATGTATGGACCTATAATTATATATTACCTTGATGAATTAGATAAATTTTTATATTAATGACAAAATGTGAATTTTAATATGAATTGATCTTAATATACTATGGCACACTATCCACTATGTTTACAGGAATGGGGAGTGAACGCCACCCACCATTAGATATGTTCTTATGTATTATGATGATCTTACAAATTATCCTTGACTATGTAAATTATTTTATATTATAATTTTTATTAAACAAATTTTTATCTTATTATATCATGCATAATGATTAATTATTGACGATTACATTCTCTCATTACATATATATATTGTTATGAGAAGGCCATATGCCATTTATCTAAATTTTTCACCAATAATATGATGGATATGTTTCTGTATGTAATGACCATATTAATAGTACTTTATTCTAAACTTATGGTAACAAATGATCATTTTTATAAATTATATGTTTACACATTATATATATTTTTCGCTATTATTAAATAAGATTCCATTTTCTATAGGTTATGAAGAGAGATATTATGTTTGATATGTCTATGAGAAGCACTATATAAGAATAACATTCTGAGATATATTAAATTTATTACATGATATATGTAAATTAAATATATTGTCTCTAAATAAATGAATCCTTTATAGTTATTAATCATGAATTACATTGAAATGTAAAATGTTTTCATATAAAATGAAAAAAATATTAGAGTCTGATTTTCTCATTTCTTATCATTATTTATTATAGAAATGGTTAAATATTTTTGTTTATAAGGTTATAAAAATAGGTGGGTAGAACCTAATAAAACATATAATAATAAAATTATATATTATTAATACAAATATTAATAGGTTCATTAGAAGAAGTAATAATTTTGGATACCATATGATTGATTTTCATTATTATATGATTGATTAGTCAAATTAATGATGATAGGTACAAACACTAACTATTTTTTCACTCTATGGATAGGATCACGAAGAATTATTTAAAAATGATTGTATACCCAAAAAAATGAATATCATCATGAGAATGTAAATGAAATGGGATGTGGGATACAAAATCATATTTTAATGATCACTCAACCCTTTAAAAATATAAATGGTAACATGAATCCTATTAAATATATCAATTAATTAATGAAATAATAAATCACCACTAAGTCTTTTATTCAAAATCATCCACATTACTTCAGTTGAACCAATGATCCAATAATTTCATACTGATGTATTATTTAAATTGAATATGAATTTCTATTTTCCAATAGTTTTAACAAGAGACAATTTTTTTTTTGGTTTTGTACCACTTGAAAGATAATGTATATTAATGTTGGAATCATAAAAATAATAAGAGGCATTGTGAATATGTTTACTATATAAAGTATGAAATGTATGAGATGTATAAAATTTATTTTTAAATAAATGTTTTACATAAACTCTTCACACTAAAATATAGATAGAATTATTTTAACTATAGTATAATGATGAATAATCCAATAGTAATTATGAGGAAAATCTCAATGGATGTGTAAGGTATGCTTCTTATTTTATCATAAACCCTAAAATACAAATCAATAAGTTATTTATTATAATAAAAACATTTCTATGAAAGGTATTTACTATAATATAATATGATAGATTTTATAGAAGTGTTAAATGGTCTATAATGATATAAATGGATTGTGGGGGATGATATTATTATCATGATTTTGGAGACAAGGACCAAACTTTATTTTTTAGTAGATTAATCAAATAAAATCCATAGAGGAATAAAAATTAATCTCCATGAATGTTGAATGTATCAAAGGATACATGGAGGAAAGCTACTTATAGAAATGGTACATGATTCATGTGTGGAAAATAGGTCATAAAAAAGGTACTATTGATGATCCATGTATTGTATTATCAATAAATAAGATAAATTTAATCCAAATAAACCACCCATAGTCTATTGGTATAATTTAACAAAGTATGAACATTACACTAATAAATACATTAATCCATGGGTTAATGAAAAATATAAATATAAATAGTATAATAAGAAAGAGATCAAAGGGAATAACATTAAAATTATATCTACTAAACTGAGTCATGATATAAAAGTGGTGAAACATTCCCATACTACAATCTCAAGTACTAAAAATATATTATTTGTTTCATGTCATACCTACTATTTTATATAAAAATAATTATATATTATCACATCACCTCCCCAATATTTATATAATGAATTATGGGTTAAAAATATAAATGGAATGATAATTTCATATCAATCCTTTATCTCCACGATGATTGATGTGTGTGGGAATTTTTACTTAAAAATATTTATATAATCACAATAATTAAATTTGATGTGATTTTGGAAATTGAATATCTCTCTCTATTTAGAGACCATATCATTATCAATGGATCGTAAGTCACGTTTCATGTTTTGAATCATCATTTGATCATTAATCATTATGAGGATGAACATCAACATACAATAAAAAATACATAAAAGTTTTGGGTCTTACAATTTATTCATGAGGGGAAATTATAAAAAAATAGTTGTGGTAGAAACTCAACATTAAATATATATATATTTTCAAGGAATATGGAAATGTAATTTTTAATAATTGTATTATTTTTCCCCTAAATATGATTCTGTGTTTTTAATAGATCACATATAGTGTTTTATTCCTTTTTCAAATACTCATTATAGAATAAACCCAATAGTGTTGTAGGAAATGAAGAAAAAACTAAATGGGAATATTAAAAAGGGATTTAAATTCACTAGTGTGGGACCATGGGGTGAAGTAATTATTTTCATTGATAATAAATATGGTTTGATGCATATTTGCATTTATTATTAGTTACTTAATAGTATTATTATTGATATAAAGTATCATCTACCTCGTATTGATGAAATTTTTGATCAACCGTGAGGATATAAATTATTCTAATAGATTTACACTTATTCTATATATAAATAGTTTAGGGTTAATAAGAATTATATATAAAATAAATCATTCAATATGAGGTAGGAAAACGATGAATTTATTTGGATTCTATTTGGACATACAAATTCCACAACTACCATAATTTATATATTTATTATAGTATTTATTGAATAAATTTATAATTGTGTGGTTGTCTTTATAAATTCTATTCTCATATATTGTATGTGGAAGGAATAAAATAAATAATATTTATATACTGTGTTCAAAACCATATGAAGGGAGATGTTGTATTACAGATTTTGTTTTTCTTATATTTGTATATTGAATATATAATTCATGGGTTATATAATTTAATGTGAGGTTGTATTTGTGGATCTTTCTAATGATGATATTTTTGAAATATTTCATAGAACAACCACTATGAAAGAGAGCCAGGATTATCATGGAATTTATTTTTTCTATCAACACTTTAAGATAAATTTATTTTGTAAATACAATCCACTAATCATGGTGATATAGAAGGGATTCATGTTTATTTTGATTGATCAATGAAAATAATATTAAATAGAGCTGACAATTTGTTTAGTATGTAGACCTACGTGTACACTATTATAAAGTGAATAAGGATTTGTGATATACAATGATGAATTAATGATTGTTATGGGTTATTTTCTCCAGAATAATTAAATGGTAGTATTGTATTAGTCAATCATATTTATGGTTAATGAGTTGAATTACTTAAATCATGTCTTGGAGATATTAGTGGAACTTTTTACATTGATAATATAGGTGAATTATGATTACAGAGTATCATTTTCAATATATACTTATGATAAAATGATGAATTTATATATTAATAGAGAAATATTTTAATTTGTGAAAATAATGATTATTGGAGTTGTTTAATGATTTTTGTTGCTAACAACATTATTTACTTGGGAAGGTGAACAATGTTTTATATTCTTTGAGTCATAAGGGTCATGATAGTTTATAAACAATGAATATTTAAAGAGTTCCAATACATATGGATATATAAAATATTTATATTAAAGTCATAAATAAAGGTGAATGATCCGATGTTTCTCAGAATAATGTTTAATTATATATACTTTTAAATATTTAAGAAGAACATATAGAGGATTTGGAACTGAGAAATTAAGTAATGATTATTATGTCATGTAACCATTTCCATAATGGAATGATATGATTATGGATTAGGATATGTGACCCTATAATACTAAAGATGAAGACTTATCTATTGAATTAGACACATATCTCAGCATTTTCCTTCCATCAAATAAGAACAATGATGTATAGTGATGTCAATAATCAATTATGGTGGGACTATATAAAGATGGTTATAATAGAGTATGTATCTTGATTCCTAGTATGATTGAAACATAATGATAAAGAACATAATTCTAAGGTAAAGATGAAATAATTAATAATGTATTTATATAAATACAAATACATCATTATATATTTAAGCATATTAATCCCTAGGTCACTTAATGACTATAAACCCCATTGTGTTGTAGTTAATCACCTTATTAAATATATACATTTAATTTCTATGAAAGATGATTTCTCACCTAACTAAAATTATTGTAAATATACTAACAATATATTTGGATTTTAATGCATAATGTACCAAATGAAATATTATTGTGATCCATGTTTTATATTGATGTCCTAGAAAAGTATTTAGTAAGAATTGAATATAGAGATGAAATTTAGAGCATATCATCCATAGAAAGATGGATTTTTAGCAGAATATTCTATAATAGGAAGATATATTGAGATCTTACATTATATGTCTTAATGATAGTATATAAAAAAGAATTTATATATTTTAATTTTAGAATAAAACATATGTTTCAAAAAAAGTATTTTGATGGTTCTTTGTGAAGTCCTCTTAATAAAAAAGTGTAAAACTCCAACATATCAAGATGAAGTTTTATAATGGAAGCCAGATGGACCAAAACACGTTAAGGAAATGTGAAAGAAGGATATGTTAATTCAGAAAAAAAATAAAATCATCCAATTATAGATAGTAAATAATGAACAAAATAGTCAATTATATAATAATATAATATTTTGTGATTATAAATTCTTTTAAATATATCATTGCAAGAAGATTATGGGAATTTGAATGAAGGGAAAACTAATCACAAGACATAATTCTTCATGATTATGGATCATATTAATATGGTAGTTTTTTAATTATAACATTAAAGAAACATCAACAATGTTGATGATTTATATTATTTATCTCTTCTGAATAAAAACATACTAGATCCTTTACATGTATTGAGCTTTAAGGCAACACCGTTTGATCCCAATATTTCTTATGAGGAAAGACTGGTGGATATGTTGGATCCGTGACATAAAGTTATATGAGAAAATACCACTCATTATATTAATTTTATATGTGTAAACCATAAATTTATGTATGTAATCACCGAACATAAGGATGTAATGAGGAGAAATTTTAAATTTTTTTCTTCACTATAATAATAATATTTGGTGGTTACAATTCCTATAAGGATGTAGAATTCGACACCCAAATATTTTATAATATATCATTAATCAATAAATTCAATTTATTTAATTTATTATGATGTTATTAACCTTGATAACTATTGAAGAATATAATTCATTATAAAAATTAATGATTATTTAATATTAAAGGGGGTTAAATTTAATTAAGAAAAATACCATTGATTAAAAAGAGAATGTTTTTATCTATTATATTTATGTATTAATTTTAATTAAAATCAATTATTTTAATTAGTGATATCAAGAAGGAATATTATAAAAAATTGATGTAATAATTTATTAAATAAATTAGTGAAATCCATGTAATGATGATGTAATTATATGTAATACAAGTCCAAATAGTATTGTTTTGTTTGAAAAAATTATTTTATTATATATGTGTGGTTTATTTAATAGGATAATTTTAATTATTTATAACATATTTATTTTCATGAATTGTTATTTATATGGGTATAATATTAAATTTTCCTTTTCATAATTTTTATCTTAATGTTGTGAATAAAGGAAAAATGATTTGAAGGTAAAAAAGAGGTCTTTTTACCAAAAAATATTATTATCGATAGACTTTTTTATAAAATTAAGTTATATTTATCAATATTTATAAATTAATTTAATTAAATGTTTTTATAATATATTATAAAAATTATTTATTATTCATTTAATAGTTTTTACTGGGAAATGTATGTGAATAAATTCATTTTCATGGTAAAATATTTTTCTCTTGTAAAATAGTTTTTATTCTTTTTGAGTATGGATATATGAATAATTTTCATCCAAAATAAGAAATTTAATTTAAAAAAACTGAATAAAATCTTCAGATTATCATATATATATTTTGTTAAATAAATGATTTTATTTTTATTCATAATTATATGTTACCATGGTAAAAGTTAGATTCCTCATTTTAAGGGATAAAAAGGTTAATAACGGATTAAAAAGGGTATAAGATTGAAAATATGACTAAAAATTTTATAAATTTTATTTTATGAGTGTATTTATTCCTTAAATTATCCATAGTTCAAAATAATTTGATTTTGCTCCACTTTCCCAGGAATATGAATTTATATTTTTTTAATGTTTAGAGAATTAAAAAAATTCCACCAACTCAATTATAAAAGGGAACCTCCACTCCTTATTTATCAATAGGCTTGGTGCTTCTTATAAAAACCTATATATTCATAAATAACTCACCAAATATACTACACAAAACCTAGTGTTTATTTTATCACTAAAATACAATCCTAAAACAGATTAAGGTGTCTGTTAATTGAGGGAACCTGAGGAAGATTTCATCATTTTAACTAAGTTATTTAATGAATATTTATTCATTGACCATATCCAAATATTATGTCACCATAATTATACAATATAATATGTATTATTATTATAGGAAAAATAATTTTTTAGTAAACATAATGATATTAATCCTTTATATATAACTTGAGATGATAACATTGTTCAGTATGGATTATCATCCCTGTGAACTGATGTATATTATTTATCATCACCACATCTCATGAATGGTTATAAAGATGAAAATAAGCAATATATATCTTATATATGAAATAGTTATTATTCATAAATTTTAAATTATTATCTAAATTCCTTCTTTCCATTTACTATAAAATGAAAAAAATTATCATGTGTACATATAGACTACAATCTCTATGAAGCGGTATATTTTATTTTTCATCACTACTGATCATGGATAGTGATAAAGATGTATTAAAATAATATATATTATATATATTACCTAATTATTTTTTTAATTAAAATATATGATCTAATTTTCATTTATTAAATTAATTTTAATATTAAAATAATATTCATGCATACGTGCGTTCTACCACCTTAGCAATGATATGTATTCCATTTTACAAAACCATAATACATAGATATTTATAAATGTTCATATAATTAGTTAATATTATATGGTTGAAATTATTAATACTCTGAAAACCTGAATAGGGAACAAAGATTAAACTGATCGATTTAAAACATAAAATTAAAATAGAAATGTTGACAAATAAAATATAGATTTTAATGAAAAAATATTAATAAATAGGTAATTTGATATTTAAATGGAATGAAACAATGTAATATATGTAGGTATATTCATCGTTTATTATTTCATAACATATCTAAATTTTTTATAAATAATTTTTGTTCATGTACAAAGCAAGTTCAGACATGAGGTAAGGGGTTATAATGAAATATATTTTTAATTAGAATTTTTCATGATAAAAAAATATTTAGTGAAATAATATGATATATATATCATAAACCTTATCCATTTTCTATAAAATGGTTATTTCATGAATTTTAATAATTTTTTCCTTTCCTCTACTTCGATACACAAAAATACTACAATAATTAATTAAACAAAAAATGCATTCTATTTCTTCTTTTATGTAGGAATATTTTTCTATATTATCCATGATGATAAACATGTTTTTATATTATTTTTTCAATATATAAATTATTGTTTTAATTAAATTTTCACTATAATTTTTTTCCTTTTCAATGGTTCCAAACAAAATAATTATAATGTTTTTTGTAAGAAATATATTTTACTTTTTAAAAAATTGTCAAAAAAATGTTCTTATAATTTAAGACTCATTTCATTTTCATTATATAGTAGTCATTATTTATTGTTATTGTTACATAAATATCTTTATGGGTTTTAAATGAAAAACATAGTCTGATTATTCTTGAAATTTTAATTTCTCAAAGGTTTTCAAATGAAGATGATGTTTCCATTGTGTTATTTAATGAGTTATTTTAACACTTTTCTAGAATTGTTTTTTAATATATGTAAACATAATTTAATGAATCATAATATTAAATAGTAATTCTTAGTAATGATACAATCCATATATTTTCAATCATGTTAATGACCTCCAATTTGAATCTAATCATGAAATCTTATGCCTTATGAGGTAATTTTTTATAATAAATATGGTGACATATTTCTTCCTCTTATTAAATATAAAAATATTTATGCACATGAAAAATTAGTGTCTTTAGAATAATAGATTACTATTTAGATATTTTTATAATATATGATTCGAACATTGGAAATTTTTCTTTTGGACCATTATTATTTAAAAAATGATGAAAATATATATATCAACAGATATGGTTTATTAAAAATGACTATTAAATATTTCACAAAACATTTACACTAATGATCTTAGGAATCAAGTCTAATATATTATAGAATTTTATGGTAGATCTGGGATCTCCACACCTCTAAAAATGGGCTCAAAGAGGTTAGTAATCAGAGAGACTATTATGATTCACAAGTAGCTGAAATTTAAAAAAGAATGTTTATATATATTCATATTATAAAAACGATGTTGTTGTCAAAAATTCATTTGAATTATATAGGATTCAAAAATATTTAGATACATTGACTATATATAATAATGGTGACATGTATCTTTAAACTTAAAATGGAGATGAATTTATCGATATAGATTATATTACAAATCTTGGGTCCACGAAAAATGATGGAATTCTTGATATTAGTTAAAAATAAATTATTAAACTAAAAAATAATCCAGGAAAATAAACTATAGAGGTAAAAATAACGTGGTTATCATATAAAAAAATAGTTTTAAATAAATTTTTTATTCTCCAAATTTAATGTAGCTCTAAACCATAATATAGTCAAATACATACAAAGGTTTATTGAAATTCACAATCAGAAACTCCATGCTATTTTTGAGCCCAAGAAAAATTATTCCACTAACTTTAATAGTCTTTAAAATATAGGTTATTTATAAATTAGTGTTGAAATCAATAATTTCATAGTGGAAACACTTTTGTGTTTTCTATCATTCCACTTTGAAAGTATTACTTCATTTAATAATGAAGATCATATAATAAATTATGAGGGTTATTTTAATAATTTTGATATATAATACTACTTAATATTGGAGTATAAAATATGCCAAGAAAGAATAATACTTACAAGGAACATGGATAACATATGAAATGAAATGAAATATCCTTAGTTAAATCCTAGAGTCTTCAAATCTATTTTATGCTCTTGTGAAATGATGGGTTTTTTACTCTCTACCATAGGAACATATGAGTATAAATCAGGGATTAATGACAAAAACCTAGATATTATTAATTTATATAGATCAATATACAGCTAGAACATATGAAATTACAATTTAATTATTTTCAAAAATATTTAATGTGATTTCTATAATGAAAAATCACTTAAAAAGTGGTTAACTCTTTCCAGTATCTCACCTATAAGGATAAATTATTATGACCACACTATTTTGTTCAGCCTTTACTCTATATATTTTGGAGCTACTCCATATTTTAATTTTAATAATTGACCGACCCCTCATCCAAAATATAGAAATATTATCAAATAATTATGTATTAAAAGTAAATTTAAAACTGATTCTTTCCATGTAAAATGAAGGTAAAACATTTGATGAAAAACCCAAAGGTTTTTTGAAAAGATACCTCCAACATGATTTAGAATTAAAATTACCCTCTAGTATCCAATATAAATTAGATTCACATTAGTTCCATAAATTGTGAATTTTTTTATATTCAATTGGACGAACTGATCACTACCAATTTGAAATCTATAAAATTTATAATGGATAATTAGATAAAATATATTTTCATAGTCAAATGGCTAATTGATTGAGATATAAATTCAAAATTGTAAAATTTTATTCAATTAAGCATGAAATATTGTAGTCATATTCTAATCCACATAGATGACGTATGATATCATTGATAATGACAAATTACATTCTAATCAAAATGTATCTTACTTTAACTAAATATTCAATGGTCTTGATATGAATAATGATTTATCCCGTGATTTCATTCCTATCATTGTAATAAATGAATAAAATATTTAGGATACCACTATTACAGTTTATTATTTATTCAAATAATCATCATTTACTTTTAAAACAAATAGTGACCATGGCCTTGACAGTTTTACCAATTCATTTTTAGAACCAACTAGGATGTTATCCAACTTGATGTGTGTATATCTGTTAAATAATTATTCTCTAATAGAACTATTTCCCATTGATTTAATTCCTATTTCATCAAAATGACTATTAATTATAAAAAAACATTTTATTGTAAATCATTTATGTCATATAGTCATCCTTAGAACCATATCCAACATTATCACCATGATATTTACCAATAGACGGGACAGAATTTTTAATAATTTTGTCTCTTGGAATCATTTTACTTTTGAGAAAGGAGGAGTAATTTAATAATGTATTATTTGGATTTGGAGTGCTTCAACCCCCTCAAAAAACAACTAATAGGAATGATCAATTATCTAAAATATGATATCAGAATCCCCATTAATACAATATATTTAAACTTTATCCAATGGTCTTCAAATAGTGATCTTCAGTAATACTTTTGTTAACCTTGTTAATTCCCACATTATCTCTAGTTTTATCTATATTCTCATCAATTTATCACCTAAGGGATAATTTAAATTACTGTAAAGGGTTAGAAAAGGTGATACCCTATTTTTTAATATAATAACCATTATTGATGAATATTTAGTCAGTCCCCTAACTCATTTTTTGGGCCATGGTTTTATAAATCCCAAAATTTGTTAAATAAATCTTCTTAACACTTACCATATCATTTATGTGGATGAAATTATTCTCATCTTGCAATGAGAAAAAATAAATATTCAAAATATTATTGTGGAACTCTCCCCTAATGAATATGGTATAGGTCATGAAATAAATTGGAATAAATACTTCATATAATACAAGAAATTTTTTTGATCATTAGATAAATTCGCACCATGAAAGTGTTCGACATCAATAAATGATCATTTTGTATCACCAACCCTAGTGTTCCATTAATTTCTGTAAGACAGTAAAAAATAATATCATTATGATATTTTATTAGATCAACAATCAACTGACTTCATTAAAAGGGATGTCCCTATCGATGGACGTAAGGATATTCCTTGTCAAATCTACCATTTTTTTGAACTATCATAATCAGTTATTGACTATAAATTTCTTATTTAGCTTCTTGAAAAAATAATGTCTCCATTATTTTTTTTGACTGGTATTATAAAAAATAGTATTCCTAGTTTCATGGCACAAATTTTGTAAAACTACTACTAATTCAGGTTTATGAATCATGAATATCGTGTTTTTAATGACATTCTACTATTCTAGTTTACCTGGAAACTTATGAATACTGATTCCATGTCCCTCACATTTAAGAGATCTAGATTTATTGACAAACTAACTTGAATAAATGTTCTCCATATCGACTCTGGTATTTTTTTGTCCATGAATCCATCATTATCCAACATTATGTCTCATTCGAAATGGATAGAAAATTGGGAATCATCCCTTAAATATTGTATTTAAAACGTTACTATTACCCATCTAATTTATTTTTTGGCCACCAACATCCCCACATTGTCACCCACATTTATATCAATGATTTTTTTCTATAGCCAACATATAAATTCCCAAAAACATTATCATCATGATTACAAACTACTAAATTACTTTTGATTATTGAAATCGGGTTTGGTAATCTACCTAGAATAGAATATTAGACTATATAATTTATTGTCATGAAATTTTCTTGGGTTTCAACCATGAAATCTCATAGATGAAAATTTTGAAAATCCATTGATCATTCTATCCCATTTTATATTTATATTGAGTCTTCTGAATAAGAAGACTCCAACAGACAATTTCAGGAAATCCTTTGGTTTCCATATTAAAACTATGTTCCATATTTAAAATAAAAAAAAGAGAATATTTCAATAAAGAATTCATCTGTGGTGATAATTTTATTTTATTATAGAATAAAATTTATTATTTCATTAAACTAAATCATACGAGGGAATGTTTGATCTTATCTTAGATCAATTTCTATAAAGATGATTCATTCATACCTAAACTAAGTTGTATATTCATTATTTTAGTGGCAAAAATTCCTGACACAACATTCCATGGTGGTTAGTTTTATATTCATAACCATAAATACATCGAAGATCATTTAGTGTTGGTGGAAATAATTACATTAAATATGGATGCAAGAACACTATAGTTAGGACACTTCTATAAATTTATCCATGTCATCTCTATACTGCATCGAATAGGAATAGATTATAATTAAAATATTTATGTGGGAGATTTTGATGACATTTGGAAAGATCCCCTTCTTGGATGGATTGATGTTGGAGATGCTGGCGCATCAATAGGAAACAATGGCTCTTTCGGATATGGTTTCATTTAACATGATCATTGTGGGCATATTCTAAGATTATGATATATAAAATGTAGCATAACATCATCTTCGTAGGATAAAATTCTAAATATCATTAATTTTGTGTCCCTTGTAGGAATGGTGGATGGAAAATTATTTGAATTTAATGTTACTCCACCACTATTTTAAGATGTTCTTAATATCAGGACAAATATCTAATGTAATTTGACATCTATATAGATTTATTGATTTCTCTATATAAATATCTCATAATTATAACAGTACCCATGTTTTTAGAGGACAAATCAGTTGATGATGGGATTTACAACAAGGATTCATCGCATATATCATATGGTTGGATAATGTTAATTATGATTTATTTTAAATCATTGAAAATGATTGTAATAATATTCCACCTTTCCGAATCATGTATCTTATATTTTCATTAATTAATAGCCTTGGGGTTTTTTATAATGCATAATAATGTTGATAAAAATTATGATTAAATATATTATATTTTCAAATAAAAAATAGAAAATGTATGCATGTTATGCTCGCATCACCTTAGGTGGATATCTTTATGATCTATATTTATGGTCTTGTGTTTTACAAGAAATTGAATAAAACACACACACATAGAGAGATGCCTTGTAAGATAGAAAAATCTAGACCAAATAAACCCTTGGGTAAGTTATCAAAACAAAGATAAGAAATTAATATTTAAAAAATAAAATATTGGTAAGAACGAAATGACACTACATTTATCTATTACAGAATTTATTACCACATTCTATGTCCTACATCAATGTGAAATTATGTTCTCACCCATATATTAATTATTCGGTATGATTCACTATACATGAATCTCTTCCTATCTACATTACCATCTGTATTACTAGAAATTCATCAAATTGGATTTCTAGATTAAAACCATTATATATTTGTTGTAGTGGGTATGAAAATAACCTCTCCAACATGTATTATTCCATAAAAGGTACTTTTTAAATAGGCTATTGGTAGTTATTAGACCTCGCCATTCCTAGGTTTATCCCATCACATGCACACCATTCATCCATAGGTAATTGTGTGTGTGTAAAGACTCAAATTTTAGCTAGTTCCCATATACCATGAAGTCCATTCCATTAATGGTATAAATAATATATATTTTTTGATAATTATATATTTACTATGTCAATGATAAATTGTTTAATATTATAGATATATTATCAAAATAATATATAAATAGTTTTTTTAGTGTAATAGTTCTAGTGTAAACCATTCATTATACGAAAACGATTCAGTCCCTCTCATTCTATAAAAAATTATATATTTCCTATTATTTATAACTCCTCATATATTATTGGTTTGGAGTAAATTTATCAATAAAATCATTTCTATTGTATTATACTCCTTCATATGTTCATGGAGTGAAATGACTAATTTTCATTACCTATAGAAAATAACACACCCGAAACTATTTAGGCACATCAATTAAAAAAATTTGTACCAAAATTGATTATGATGTGACTCCACCATTCATGTGAATGTGGAAATTTACCATACACATCACCACTTGATCAGTATTATTCTATCTCACATCGGTGTCATTTACTATAGGGAAAAAATAAAAAACAACAACAATAGAAAAATTAGTTAAATAAAATATAGATTATATCGAAAAAACAAAGAATAACAAACTAAAATTAATATTTAAATCATTATAAATGTTAAAAATGTTTGGGAAGTATATATAATAAAAGGATATCCCTTTCTAGACTAAATATATATAATAGGGGGTATACTTCTATGTGACAGATCAAAACCATGTACATCGACCTTAAAAAAAGAAAAAATCAAGTTTTTATAAGGTTATACTATAGCCTATATCATTTTTCATTCCATTAAATTACCACTAAAAGAAAAAAGTATAATACAAGAAAAAAGTATTAAATTACCACTAAAAGAATGAAATAATAAAGTATTTATAAGGTTATACTATACCCTATATCGTTTTTCATTCCATTAATATTATTAAGATTAGTTCCTTGTGGAACATATGTGTTTTCATTGACTGAACAAGTAAATATTATATTCTATGATACAAGAAAATTTATCTTTTCAATAGAGAATGATATTATAATTGATTATTATATTTTCTAGTTATGTTTATAAGTGGTGAATTTAATATTCAAATGGTTCCCATATCATTTTCATTTGATCCATGCGGATCAAAACTGGATCAAGGGTCACAATACTTGAACACACTTCATGTTATCAGAAAATTCTCTTCTACTATTGTCCGATTCAGAAAAAATTATGAATTAATTTTAGAGTAGGAATTTTTTCTATAAATTATTTTTCAAAATTACTCTCAATGAGTCAATTATCCTAAATGTGTCTTTTGTTAGGTTATCACATGCTGTTGGGATAGTTATGTAATATCAAGATGGATATATATAGGTTAGATATGTGTATTGAACCATCTTGTCTGGTCTCATGATGTAGTGTTGGGGTTTAAAAATATCCATTGTATGTGATACAAGGTTCTATTATTATTTACACATCCTTCATCTTGATAGTGATATTGCATTTATTTATAACATATCATTGTTGGATGATTTATTTTCAAAAAAAGGTTAAGGAAATGTTAATTATGCTTTACTTAACCCCATATCCTTAGTTGGATGCTGAAATTTTGTTGGTTTGTGATTGTAATATTGGGTTTCTCACACATGTTATATTGAAGCTAACATAGTCCTGGATAGACAATTCAACATTAATTGAATAATTTATATAGCATCATGGTTATGTTAATATGATTTTTTTAAGTCGACATCAACACATTATGTTATCCTTAATATATTATTATGGATGTATTAATTTTGCCTTAACATAATAAATACTTCTTAATAAAAGAGTTAATTCCACACTATAACTATTAAATTGTAAGGCATAGATATTATATTACATCCACATGGTTTTTGGATCCAAAATACTCATTTAAATGATTTGTTATCTTCCCCAAATGATATTTAAATATTTTACTTTTCTATTACACCGTATTATTTTTTAATTTATTTTCTCGAAGTAATATATATGATAGTTTTTTGTATACACAACACCATGCTTAAAGGAAATGTCATAGAATTAAAAAATATAATTTTTTAATGATTACCATTATAACCTATGAATTTTATTGTAGGTTATGAGTAGTAATAAACATATTATAAAATATATATAAAAAATTTCCCATAAAAAATAACGATGAATTTAAATTTAATAATTAAATTAAATGAAGGTAAAATATTTTCATGGTAAAAAATAAATAAATCTAGAAAACAATTTATTTATAATTTATTTCATTATATAACATATTTAAAAAGTATATGTAAACTCTTTTATTGAAATTATGAGATTATATATGTTCTTTTCTCTATCATGAGATAATTTTATAAAAAATATTTTTCATTCCATATTAAACATTTTACTTCAAAATTGATTTACTAAACATTTAGAAATTAAATCATTAATATTGGATTTTAATTTTTGAATCATTATGTATAAATTTGAATTACATCCCCAATATTATTTTAATTATAAATAATAATAATGGTAGTGAATTTTCACCATAATAGTGGAAAATGAATAAAACATCCTAAAAAGTAGAGTATAACAACTAAAAATCAACAAAAACCAAGAATTTTTTTTCATTTTTTATATTAATTTACCATATCTATCATAACAGGCAATATAAGAAATTTTGGTGAAATTTAAATTGATAATGACATTTATATTACATTATACAATCACTATATAATAAAATATCATTAACTTGATTTAAATATAAAATATTGTTTTCATATAAATAAATTTAACATTACAATGAATTTAAATTTTTATTTTAATGTAAATAAATTAATTTTATGATGGAAATGTATTCATATTTATTTTTAATGATATAATTACCTAAAATTATTACACAACAACGACACGATGATTGTTCAGATGGTAAGAGAATTATTATAAATTAATTTAATATCATTATAAGAAATATATTTTAGATTTATTATGTTTCTAATTGAATTTATTGATTAAAAATAATAAATAAATAATGTTAAAACAGTTATATTATAAATAAACAAAATTTATAACCCTTAAATGCTAAAAAATATATTAAAATAGATAAGTTAAAAAATGGTTATTGGAGGGGTTATACAAATGTTATTATTTAAAATGAAAAAAAATACAAAATACATTAATGTATGGTGGTGTTTTCACATTATCATATTTTAATTCTATTCCTTGACCATTTGGAATTATTTTACATGATGTATACATTTTTATAATTAAATCTTGTAAGTAATTTGATGTTTTTAATTTCCCTCACTTATCAAAGATAAACAAATATTTTGTGTTATTTAAAATGGTCTATCACTATATATTTTATAAAACCTAACTAAAAAACATACAATATTACTTACCATCATTTTGATAGTTTCTTCTTCTTCTAATATCATCCAAAAAAGACTTATTGTATATGTTAAAGGAAGACTATCAAAGAATAGGTATTCATCAATGTAAACTCTATTTATTTTATTTCATCATATATATCCTCTATATTAATTTTATCTATCATAACATAAGTATATAGAATCATAATTATAATTTCATATTATTAAGACTATGGTACAACCATTTTCCACGACCTTTCTATCACAAATTAATTGAATACATGACTAATGCGTATGTGTGACTTTCTCTTTCAACAGAGCGGTGTAATTAATTATTCATAACCTACTAAAATGAATCATTATAAACATGGAATTGATGAATAAATATATATGATATTTATGAAATAATAATTCTTTTTTTAAATATAATATATTATTTACCTTGTTAAACTTTCACCTGTTAAAAAATTATAATGTAGCCCATGCATACGTGAGGACTACCACCGCCATGAAGCGATGCAATTCATTTATTATGTCCATAATACATGGATGATTATTAAACTTTTTTAAATTTATAAAATTGATAATTGTTTCATTATTAATATTTTGGAAATGATTGAACTATGAAATCCTTGTCCATGATCATAAGCTAAAATTGTTCTACAATTATGAATTGAATTCCTTCAAAACATATGATATAAACAAAGTTTTTTAATAAATTTACAAGGCTTGGTAATATATGAAATAAAATTTAAATAATAATTTAATATACATGAATGAAATCAAAATAAAGTATAAATTTAATTTATGTTTCTTTATATAGGTTACACAGTGAAAATATAGTGAGCCAAAGTCGAGGTAAGGTGTTTCATAACTCGATTTTCAATGGATTATATTACTTATAGATTGTCTATGTTATACCAAGAGTATGTATTTATTTACAATTATATTTTTATTTATTTAAAAAATTTTTATGAGGGTTTGAATTTGTTACACATAATAATCTCATTGATAAATTTACATATCAATGTTATAATCTTTATAAGGGTTCTTCATCAAAATATTTTTTTGATTAGTTAAGTTTGATGTTATGAAACTATTTTTATTAAAAATGGGTATATACATAACCATTAATGTGTTATATAATTAACCATAATTAAGTCATGGTATTTTGATTTGAAAATTAGAGTATTTTATCCAAGGATCATTGAGTAAAATGTTTCAAATGTGTTCAATGTTTATCTCGTAATCTCATTCTTATTAAGAATTTTTTATGATTACATTTACATTGCAGGAATAATGTGATCTATAATATTAAGTACAATTTATTTTCATATTATGTATTCATTCTTATAAATTAAATGTTTTCTATTTATTTTCTATTATTTTATTTGTCAAAGGATCAAAATATGTTTTTCATGGATAATATACAATTGTTTCTATTCAGTAGGGAATGTTTATCTTCAATGTATATTTATTTTTTAAAAAATTATTTCAAGAATGGTTTTACTATTATACAATTATTTATTATATTTATATTACCCATGATTTACTTTTTAAAGAATATTATAAAACACATACTCTTGTTATTTTAAAAATGAGTTTCCTTTCACCAAATGTGTAACCATAATCATTGTTTTAACCCTTAATAACCATATATAGTTTTCCAATGTCATGTATATTATTCACATTGAATATTCCATAAAATATTTCCTTGGATATTTTTTTATAATTATTTATCAAAGTGATATTATTTTTATTGTAAATTTGTGACTTCAAAATGGAAGGGGCATATTCATCAAGAAATCTGCCCATGAACGTTTAGAATTATTTTTATGCATCTCAACATACATTGATGAATATTATTAGTTACTATATATATACTATAATTACACCATCCACCTTATTTATATGAATTTCTTATGATCATAATGTTTAATTTTTTAGCTAGTATGATTTTTAAGAATATATTTTTTATTTTTCATAAATAAATTTTTAAATTAATACTAAATTATATTTATTATTCATCCATTTCATATAAAAAATACCTTTTACATAGTAAACACTAGGTATAACCCATTATATCTCATTAAAGTATTGGTAGTTTTAATGTGTCAATGGTTTACCATATTCTATAACCATTTATGTTTGATGTCATTAATGATTGATGCATTTGTTTTTTTATGATGTATATCATTACAAATAATGTAATTTGGATAATAGTTTTTTAAAATAAATATATTCTTTTAATATTTATAATATATATTTATAAAATTAAATATCACATTATTATTTAGATTAAATTAATCTATCATCATTTATTCCACCTATATTGTTCATTTATGTTCATTATTTGACAATTTTCACTAGATACATTCACTTAATGATCGTCTAAGATAACCCTTTATTTTTTTATTATTATCTATATGAAATTAATTATATTAATAATATTGATATTGAATCATATCAATGAAGAAAATAATAATTTACTCATAGAAAGTACTATGTTGAATTTTTCATTTTTAAATTTAATGTGAGATTTAATCTTGTTTATTATTTTAAATTACTATAAAAGTATTGAATCTTTTTTATATGAATCCTTTTATATAAATATAATTAAATAAAATAACCACTTCATCATGATTTTTAGAGTTAGGGAGTTACAAAAAATAAAAATTCCTTATCCACCATTTCAACCTATAGTTCACCCTATTCCAGATGATCATTATGAAAATTTATTTTATAGAATAATTGTTTTCCTAAAACATATTTAATAAATTATTTTCACATTTTATCTGATTTTGGAAATATTTATAAAAAATATTGGGATGATAATCAACATAAAAAACATATAATATTTATTTTTTACAGGTTTATATAGATAAAATGAATATATAATGAGTTACATATGAAGAATAATTCCAATTATTCAAAATATTCATAGTGTAATATCTATACAATTTATACACACAATTTATAAAGATTCCCGTTAATGTTAAAAATATCTATAATATTTAAACTCAAATTGAAATACACCATTTTACCACCATATGATATTACTAGAAGCATTCTATAATGATTTAGATATTATCCTTACTTGTAACACATAACTAAAATCTCAAACATTATTTCTCGTGGATTTCAAATATATATAAAAATGTAATAATTTATATTACTATTAGTATACACACACATGGAATATCCATTGATAAATTATAAATTATAGAGTTCTTATCTACGCAAAAAGTTTATTTTTTTTATCTAAGATCATTATCAAAAAAACACTTCGAAAAAATAATAACTAATTTAAATTAATTAAATTAGTAAAAATATGTTATTTTAATAATGAAATAATTTTTTATAGAATTTTCAATGACATCAAACATATTTTTCCAACAATTTAATATCACATTGTAATTTACATATCATTTGGACAAACATGATAATTGTGATTCAAGTATGTATGAACTATCTCCATTATGTTCTAAGAGAAACAATTTAAATCACTACTCATAGATATTGTACTCTATAAAAATAACTAAATAATAACAATAATAATCATAATCATAATATTAATATCATTGGAATATTATATTTCCACCATAAATTTGTTACAATTAATAACTACAATATGTTCCTCATATTTTAAATATCACACCTCAGTTTACAAACCATACATATATGAATCAACCAAAACTAAATATTTGAAAGGATTTTATAACATTTCCCCATTTAATACCTACTCTATGTTATATGTTACAATAGTTACATTCCTCAAGATAACCGCATTTTATTCCGAATACATAATATATGATTTGAGGGTTTGTATTCAACATTAATAAGTCAATTACCTTAATCAAATTCAATAAATTAAAAATTAGTGATATATAATAGAATAATACTATTACGCACATATGGTATTACAACATAGAATCAAATATATGTAATAATTTATAAATATAAAATATTAATTTGAGCTATATTTATTTTATAAAAACAAAATATCAACAATATATCTATCTTTAAATAAATATTTTAAATTCATATATATAAATAGTATGTATATTTAATCAATTAGAATATTTTTTATAGGTCACAACATACTACTATATCTACCTCCCAATAGATTCATTCCACATGAAATAAAAATTATCATTCATTTTTCATTTTTTTCATATTGAACCATTATTTCCGTTTATACATCAAGGTGCAGACACTGGGTGATAATATGAATGCTTATTGGACAATACTAATGATCCAAAAAAATGTGACACATTATTATTATGGACCACCTGTATAGTAAACTATGAGGAAAATTGACATTAAACATATTAAGAATCATCTTAATAACTCTAAATTCTACCATTTTTATAACACACAATTCACTATAAAATTATCTATAACCCACAACATGATGTTTTTAATGTATGATTCACACACTAAAATGAGTAAAAATATTTACCATAAAGAATTCATAGACCATAATGGCATTTCTAGAATTTTTATCACCCACACCCCAATATTCATTGAAATATATGTTAAACCAATATATAGAGTAAAATCTACAATATATTGGAAAAAAAATTGTTGTACTTCTTAAGATAACAAAACAAATTTTCAACCCCTTATTTGGATAAAATTCAAATTATGGGGTTCCATGGAACCACCACTATCCCTTTATCTTGTGTAACATTCACACCATTTCAAATATTTTTTTTGGTAATTTAATATCAATTATATAAAATCATAAAACCCACTCTATTAGACCCCATGTATAATATATCATTTCGCATTTGTCACATACTTGAACATGCCTTGATTAGATCTCAACCATGTCAATAATATCTCACCATAGTCAATGATTATCTCTCTAATAAAAAAATAATGTTAAGATATAACTAATTATTTACACACCATTAGTCAAAGGAAAACTTATCCCTAAATAGTTAGGAAGACAATCTACCCTATACAGGTTATCCCAAATAGTAAAAAAAAGATACAAAAGGCTTCCTCTGAATTATCTAACACCATGATACCCAATATATGTTACTGAAACCCTTATATAATATGGATAGAAATATCCATTGTCTTTCTGTGATCCATAAACCAAAATCTCTCATATGGATAATAAATTATAGATTAAATTAGCCTCACTCATCTTATAAATTATTTTGATTCTGGTTATTTAATTTTCCTACTCATGTACCAGATTTGACATTCCATAGAATTACAACACCTAATAATTTTATAATAAAAAACCATATTTTTATCAATATATGATCGTTATTAGAGATTTGATAATTGTTAATGTTTATAGTCTAATGAATCATTAATTGAGAAATATATAAATTCTTAGGAAAAATGAGAAAATGTGTTATTATGGATATGTCACCACTAAATAGAGATATAAATAAATTATAAAATGTATAATTAATAAGACAATTGTGACATAATACTATTTCCACTGATGGTTTTATAATAAGGAAATTCATAAGATTTTTTTATTATGATAAAGGAAACATGAGTTCGATATCCACAAAAGCCCCATCATGTTGTTATTTTTATCTACTGATTGATAATAGAGAAACATTTTATTTGTTCCCTAAATATTTCTCAAATATTGTTATTAGTATTTCACCTCGAGATAAACTATGTTCCTAGAATCATTCCACTTTTACTTGGTTTTCATATAATTCTTTTGTATAAGATATAACCTTCTTTATTGTTTTGTGAGTTATAGGATACACCCTAGGAAGGTTAATTTTGTACATGGTGTATCTCACTAGGCACCTTGTGGTATTTACCACACTACAATATGAAAAATTATCCTCATTTATCCAAAAAACATCATATACACAATCCTAACTTTTAAAACATTAATAAACATCTATAATTTAATATGAAAATTTTAAACACCAACTTATATCATTACCTCAAAATACAATTTTATATAAATACAAGTATTTTAATTATGATAAATCATAAAATACCATGTATTTGTAATGGGAAGGGATAATATCCTAATATTGTATTATTATTTGTAAGATAACATTAACTTATACTTCCAATTTAATTTTTTAGGTAATTTATACATTCATATGTTTTGTATAATATTTCAAAAATGATGATTTTTTTTTCTAATACACCAAATTTTGTCTCATATATTATCCCAGATTCATCATTTTATATAACTTTTTCTATTCCACTAAAATGGATATTATGTATATTTATAATTTTTTATGTATGTTCTCTTGATATTTTTTTTCAAATGATTATAATTAATTAATATAATTGTTTTTATATAATATAAGAGTTATATTTTTTTGTTGTTATATATATGTGATATGTAATGAGATGTTGATCATTGATGAAACCTTACCTTTAAGTTCATGGTGGTTTTCAATAAATAGTTTATTAAATTTTTTGATTGAATTATGTAAACCAATTGTTTAAAAGAATTAATTGTTTTTTAGTATTTAGAATAGTATGTTCTAGAAATATTTCTAAACATTAATATGAAATTATTTTATTTTAACATAATATATATTAATATTGTGTATATTTGTTATTTAAGGATTAATAATTATTAATACAATATATAATTTTAATCATATGTAATAATATTTGATATATTCTTTGTCATACAAACATTTGAGTGTTTTTACAAAATGATTGAAATATGGGGAATCAAGTAAAAGAACAAATTTAATAGGTGATGAAATGATTGGTTACAATGCCTACCAAATGTAATGGGTGTGTGAGTTAAAAATATTTTTGATGCTCTAGATCAGAAATCCCATGTTATGAATAATTACCAGAATCATTTATAAAGGGGATCTTTTATAAATAATCAATTAATCACCAATGAATCCTTGTTGACACAATAACCACCATCCTTTACTGAATATTTTGATCCATTAGTTATGAAGTGAATTATCAGTAAAGAAGAAAATTTATATTCAACTTTTAGATGTTCTAATAAATAAAATTTAATAATAAATAAGTATCAATTAAATTTTTAATTAATTTATAGTGGACATTAAAAATGAACACAAAGAAAAATTATCAGGTTGGATCAATGTAGTGAGAAGTATTCAAGAATTATTTTTTATTTTTTATGACAATAAATTATGTTATAATGGTTTTTAAAAATATAGATATTTTGAATATAAAGGATGAATATATTGGGTATTATTATAAATTATTCATAAGGAATATAATGTACATATCATGCATTATCAATAATATTATGAGAAAATTAAATTATTATTTAGTGCATTAAAACCAAATATAGAAAATTATATATTAATTCTGGATATAAAAATCAATAAAGAGATCATTAAATTACCTTTAAATGAGGATATATATATTGATGCAACATAGTAGTCTTATAAAAATGGAGACAAAATGATAATAATGGAGTTTCATCGAGTTATTAGTAATAATTGAATTTATAGAGGGAAGATAAAATGGGACACGAGAATAACATATTATAAGAATAATGTTAGTAACTATCTTAATGGAACTAAATTGTTATTCATGTTAGAAAATTTATGTTACCAAGAAAAATTCTTTCAAAATACCATGAATGTAACGTCCAATTATTTTGAATGAATCTCCCATTATGTAAATCTAGTGTTTTTGATGGCTAGTGATTGAAACGACACTGAAATAAATGGAATGAAGATTTATTTTCAGGCAATATATCAAAACAATTTAATATGGAGTATAATTTTAAGAATAAATGGTCTTAATTAATATTGGAAAAATTTCATTGGTTTAAAATATATTATTTTTATGAATTATTTATTTAAGATAAATTAATAACCTTTTAAGAGTAATACCAAAAAAATAAATTTATGAAATTTTTGTATGGATTATTAAAATATATTAATAAAATATAATAAATAATTGTGTACTAATTAGGATAATAACATTAACTATTCATAGACAAACCAAAATGTATCATTTAATATATAAATTTTTATTACATAATATATGTTTTATATAAAATATAGTATATATATATTTTAGAAAATTGTTTGATGATATAAATCGTTTATAATAATATTGAAACATACTATTAATAATTTAATGATTATTATGTAGAATAAAACGTGTATAAAACAATTTTTAGGCTTGAAAGGAATATTTCAATATATTGTGTTAGTTAAATTTTCCATCCTTATATTGAAATTATTTTATACACAATTAGATGCTAAATCATTTGTATTAATTTTCATAATATCAATAAAAAACTGAAAATTTTTAGTAACAAACATTCAATTTTATTCATAAATTTATGTAACAATGGTATAATGTAGACACCCCAAAAGGGAAAAAGAATAAAGTGTGTTATATTAAAATATAATTGATTTACATATCACAAGACCTCATCTAAAATCGATTAGATGAGTTTATTATCAGCCTTGCATATTTTATAATTTAAAATTTTCATTTTGGATCAACTTTAATTGAGTATGAAATTAATTTCATTTTTGATCATGGGAATTTATTAATGCTCCCCCCTTATATATTAAAGGCTTCCTCAGACTCCTACCTCTAAAAAACATTTTAATTTATCTAAAATTTAATAAATCGGAAAATTTTCCCCCTCACATTTTCCTCTCATTATAGGGAATATATATTTAGAATACGAATCCATAAACTCAAATCCTAATTTCAAAAAATAGAAATTAATATATGGATACGAAGGAATTATAAAGAGAATAATAAATTAAAAATTACATAAATAAGGTTCATAATAAAATGAGTAATAAACATGAATCTATTATAAAAGCATGCTAGAGCACATCCAACTAAGTAGAATTATGAAATAAGGGATTCCCTTTTCAAATTTTAATTTTTTGACATATTTTATATTATATAAATATTTTAAGTTATATTGTTATTATAGTACATATTTGGAATATAATATCATGAATCACTTTATACAGATGATATATCATATTCCTTTTTAATTTATTTCATTCAATGTTGTTTTGGATTTTTAAAGTCATAAGGGGTTTTATTTTTAAATCAATACATTCAAATATTTGAAGCCTTTTTGCCAATTAATTTTTATCCCTTTATAATGTGTTTATATTTTTCAATATTATTATTATTATATATACTTCAATGATTTTCCATGTTCATTTCCAACTAGTTTTTTAATATTTAATTCGTTTTTAGTAGAATATTATTTTTTTCAAATGGATCACATATGAAATTATTTACAGAATAATTAATGGAATATTTTTTATAATATTTAATTGTCATATAAATTTAAAACTATGTTGTATGTTATTAATTATTAAAATTACATTACGAGATTCTAATTTTTAAAAAAAATCATATTTCCATTTTTATATGAATATTTCATTTTTTATGTTAAATAAAATAACATATGTTTCTTCTTCTTTTCAAATAATATTTTTAATTATTTACTAAAATTATTTTTTGAGTTTTTAAATATCCTTTAATGGATTTGGTCATTAACTAGTGAGATTCTCTAATAATATCTTAAAAATTATTTCTATGAATGGATTCTGATGATATTATAAGGCAATTTTCTTGAAACCTATTTCTTTCCCATGGGTTCATTAATCATTGAATGAATGATGAATAATATAATAATATTGTTAAATATATATGTTTTGTTTGTAATTATGTTGAAAGGAATTATTATGATCTATTTTAAAACATATATGTAGAGGTTTGAATTAATGGTCATTCTATTTAATAATTTTATTGAAAAACATTTATCCAATTAATGTGATATTACATTGTTGAAATAAACACACAGAAAAAACATAGGAAGTCATGTATTTACATGGTTCACTTCTCAATATGAGTATATATTCATATTAATCTATTATAAATAATATAATCCCATATAATACACTATAAAATAGTATTTTTATATGTTCATAATAAGTAATTAATATCCTCACAAGTGTATAATAGTCTAGTCAATTTATAATTCTTGTGATCCAACCACAAGTAAAATACATAAAAATATTTTTTTTCCAAAAAAAACCATCACCATAAAGACTTATTAAATTTTCACTTTTCATCATATATTTTCATGAAATTATTTTTTCTAGAAATAACTTGTGCTTCATCATATTATTTCCTATAATCAGGTAAGATCATCTTTTAGTCTATTGGAAATCCATCCAATGGGTTTTCCTTGTTTATTTTTTCCAATTTCAATATGGTATAATCCCACAGATAAATTTTTTTAGAATAAATCCAATTATGTATTATTATTATTAAAATGAATTCATGATACTCCCTATTTGATATAACCATGAATTAATCAATGGAATTTATAATTAAAATGATAATTTTTTAACAATTCAATTGTTTCCTCTTAACCATATTGATCCGACTGTTTCTACACACTATTTGTCAAATATGACATAATTTGAGTCTCCATATTGTAATAATTTGTTTGACATTTCTTCAAAAATATTATAAGATGATAAATATTACACATAATCATTTCTCTTATATTCCACACAAATGAATAGTGTCAATATGAATTGGTAGATACACCCCATTTTATAGCATCACACATGGGAGAATAATATGTAACTAAATTTCACATCTAGAAATAATGAAATGGAATATATAAAATCTTTATCTCTTATGAATTTCATTGTATGAGTATTTGACATTCTATCATCTTTATGAATATTCTAGGAAAAATTCCATAATATGCATTCTTCTATGTATATCATTAATACATAGAACGAAGGAAATTTATATAAAATCATAATTTGTGCTAGATAAAAAATAGTATTTAAATAAGATATCTTCATCATGATTGTAAATTAATGAGAAATTTCATAGAGGCCATAGAAAAAATATCTTTATCCCACACTTTTATGATATGAATTCTTTTATATATAGTTTTATATAACGTTACTTCCTTAGAGGTTCTAATATAATTTCATAAATACATTTAAAAATCTTTTTATATAAATTTTTGTCATTATATTTCCCATATAAGAACTATTTGAAAATTTCTATCAAATAGAATCCTTTATTAAATGAACATTTTACAGAAATATGTCTATATTAACATAATCAACAACCTTATGTCTGTTATACTCATTTCTGGTGACTCACAAACATAGGTTTGATATAGCTGTAATACATTCACAAATAAATTTTTTACATGTATATATGATCATAATTTTAAATATCCTTCAAAAAGATGAATAGATAATCTAATGTACCAATAAACATAAAATTGTGAGATATTTTCTAATACTCTTCATCTGATGACATTGATAACATGATGGTTACCCATATGCAACCATCATATAACTATTTTGTGGTTAATAGAAATTTCATTGTTTAATTTTTTATACTGTATGATCAAGGAAAACCTTATCTAATAGATATATTTCGGAAAATTTGTATACACATATGTAGGTTCATCAACAATAAAAAATATTCAAATTTTAATGTATATAAAAAAACTACAATGAATAAACATTCTAAAAATGGTTTATTTTCTCTACCATTCTACTCATTCTTCGATCATGAGATCTTTAAACACCTATGATGTTATGAAGATGAAGAACATTAAATCATTTGAAGATTTTATTTTTTTCACTAAAAATATGTCCATCAAACCAGGTGACCACATGTAGATAAACTTACTTCATTGAAATATAGAATATATTCCTAGATCGATTCAATTTAACTAATGAACTATATCCTATGAATTCAATTGATTCATCTCTATCTAAATACATCATAATCTGATCAACATTGTTCGAATGATTATTAATGTGATGTATTTTATATTAGAAAAAATAAACATTTTCAGAAAATCTAATTCACATTTAATCACCCTTAAAACATCATAACATCATCAAAATTCCTCAAAACACTCTTCAAAAACTTGTTCCCAACAACCAAACCATTATATTTTATTTAAATTTTGGATATTAAACTTTGGAAAATATATAAATAAATTAATGGATTAATTATCCATAAATTATAAGAATATGTGAGGAAATGGATTTTAGGAAACAAATATATTATTCAATAATAATATATTGGAATAAAAGTAGTAAATTAATAAATATTTGTATGCAAATCCTAATAAAATTTTCATAGAAACTATTCAAAAATTATATGAAATGAATATTTCATGGAAAAAAAATATCATCATACAAGAAAAATATTTCTTATATTCACATTATTCAACTACTAAAACAATTCAAATACTATGAATTCATATCTGACCAATTTCAAAAACTCCACCTAAATATATTCCCTTCCGTACATGGTTAATAAAATACTATTGTATATATTTATGTTATAAAATTTAATTCCCTTTGATAACACTATCCAAATAAAAGAAGAGGGAGGGGACATATTTCACATACCTTATAATTGATTGTAGAGTGTTTGAAACCCCATTATCAACTTCATATAATGAAATCTTTTCATTTGAATTGGTTTTTCTAAAATATCATCATATTTTTTAGTTGTATTAATAAATAACATATTTAATTTATTTATTTCTCCTTGTTATTTTCAGAACTGATATTTTATATCATTGTTTATGGCTAGAAGAATGTTTCACTAGAGTGAGATTGATAGAACTACATTTATCAAAACCGAATGGGATTTTATAACCTCAAGTCAATAAAAGTTCTCTTAATTGTCTTATAATACACATGATTTTTATTGAACCGTGATTCGAAGCTACATACTCAGCTTCTATAATTATGAGTGTAATATAATTTTTCATCTTTATTGGACAATTCCCACATAATTATCACAAGAATACAACTCTAATAGATAAGGATCATTTTTCATCCACACAACCAACATAATCTGGATATTTGTAACATTAAAAATAAATACTTCATGACATTTTAGTTTTATTGATTAAATAATTTGTGGTGTTGATATATCTGATAATTATTTTCATTTCCACTAGATGATATTATTTCTGAAAAAAATGAGCCTTAGAATAAAATGTAGTCACATACATTCTATTTGGTATTGCTGTAATAAGATACAGAAAACAAGAAACTTACTTTTTAAACTCCATAAGAAGAACATCTCTACTTTATATATATTTTTTACATAATATTTTTCACTTTAAATAAGTGGAATATAGATTTTAATATTCTATTAAATGCATCATAATGTTTTCCATAAAAAACTTCTCTTGATAAATAAAAATATATTTCTTATTTAAAGGGATTTCTAATAAAAAAAAGTTAATATTTATTAGAATAGGAATCTAAAAATAATTCTTCATTTTATAAATAAAAAATTTACATGTTTCTTAAACATTCCATCTAAATAAGATATCATCAATAAAAAATTAAACATGAAGGATAAATATCTATTTTCTCATATGAATATATTACTATCATGTATTCCTTTTATGAAGCTCATATTCAATTAGAAATTATGTAATTTAGAATAGAACGATCATGGTGATTTTTTCAACCCATAAAATTCCTTAATTAAATTACACATAGATTATTAAAATTTCCAATGAATGAAGCCACACCATTTTCAATATAAAAATCTGCATCAATCTCTCTATTGAGAGAAGTTGACTTTAAATCCATCTGAAATATATTATAACAGAATTTGGCATCCAAAAAATAAATTATATAGTCACATATAATTTTTCTAATGGATAATATGATTCATCAAAGTCAATGAAATAATTTTTTTGTATATCACTAAAAATATAGTTGTTCCTTGTTCATTGTTTCTTCACCTAATTCAGTAATATTATTTCAAAAACAATATTTTGTACTAATTTCATTTTTATTTCTTGGATTGGGTATAATTTTTTATTTCCCGTTCTTTTAAATATTTTGAATCTATTGTTTTATAGAATCCGTCCACTGTTGATTCTCTAAATATTCATCAATATATTTTCTATCAACCTACGAATGTAAAAAACAATGTGAAATTAAAATGGATTGTATTTTGGTCTGAACTTCTAGTTAATAATATTTTGATTTTATTTATACAATATATAATTAGAAGGGTGGGAATGTTATATTCCATCAACAACTATATGATCAAATATCTTAATATTTTCAACCTTGATTTCTTTTCAAGGATATCCGAACACCATTAGGTAGATCAAAATTGAGGTTTCTTCACAGTACATTTTATAGGGAGTCATATCAATGTATTTTGTATATAAACATATATTCTGAATATAAACTACACCTATAATATTAGGGATCTATAAATGTCAATATGTTTTATGTTAAATCAACATCATTAATTTCATATCAACCAAATTTATATGTTATTTTATAAAAACCCATTCTATTTTTGTGTGTATGGTGAATTAAACTCGAGATGAATTCATGGATTTTCAATATAATATCAATAAATCTCATTTTTATATTAGCCAATATTTTTAGTTGAATTCATCTTCACATTATATCCACATTCTATTTCTACACTTATATTTGAAACTATTAAATTTTGATAAAATTTTATTTATTTTCAAAATAAATCATACATATAATGTCTGTAATATAATTAAAAAAATATAAAATTATTATATTTTCATATTTATTTCTTTGAAATTTTATCACAATTTTTCTAAATTTATTATCTCTAATGGACATGTTGCATGCATCTCAAAATTAATTTTAACTTTATTTGTAATAATCCATTTTTTGTATATATTGTTTGACCAATCTCCTCTTCATGTCGTATCAAGTATATCATTTATATTTTTTCTCCTTAATAGATTAGAAATCATAGGCCATCATATATTCCCCATCACATTATTCTAAATATTATTTTATTCCATCATTATCAACAAAAATGTACTCAATGCATCTCCAATTTGTGACAATATTACCTTAGTTCTTTGTATTCTGATTACAACTATCCCCTCATATATATTCTTAAAAATAAAAAAATAATTAATGAGAAAAACAGTTTTACCTTTGTTATAATTATGTAAAACACATATAAAACTTTTTTTCATCTCATAAATTATAAGTCCTTTTTAGATTTTAGCTTTTCTTCCACAATCAAAAAAACCAAACACCAACGATCCTAAGATATTGATAATTTCCAAATTCCATTGAACATTATTTATAAACATTCAGATATTATAATAATTAAATTCTTCTAATCATATATGAAAATCGTACGCTATCAAATATTGATATTCATTCTCATTTTGATGATTTTAGAGAAATTTCCACTGGTATATCTTTTTAATTCCCTTTTACTCCCTTATCATGTGGCTATTTATTTTTGTTGAATGATTTTTTATACTATAAATAGAAAAAGACATTATTTTAAAATATTTCTATGTTGATTAGATATTAATAAAATTGAATGGTTTTGATTCTATTTTCAATCATTTAAATGGCTTTCTAACGTTTTATTCTTTTTGTGGGATGACAACCACCGAAATATACCTCAAATGTCTCCTGGATTCATTCAAACATTCAGTAACAATATAACATCCATGGTAATTAAAGAATATGAAATTTTCATATTTTATAATATTTATTAATTATATATTAATTTTTCTTTAAATGGGATGCTATTGTCGATGGTGGACCTAACACACAATAATGAGCTTCTTTGAAATCTCATGTTCCACTCAAGGTTGAGTCATAATAAAAAAAATTATATAATATTATTATTTTAATTTTTAGTTAATTTCAAGAAATTTAATTAGCAGAAATGAACACACTAATTATATTATCAATAAAAATGTTTTTAAAATATTTATACATTTATCCATTAAAATTAAGAGGTTTAAAACCAGAATAAATCAAATTTTAAGCATAAATAATCAAATTTTCTTAAAAGGTATTTTTAATGGCATTTGATAGAGAATCCATTTTAAATTTCTTTTAGTAAATGTTATATGTTCCATTTGACAAAATTAACATAATTTTTAGAATTAGGACATGAACAATACTTTAAGTAATTTTTTTTTGAATTTTTGGTATAATGTTCATTTTTTATGAATAGTGAAAAATACTTTATTTTAAGTCAAAATTTCGTTTTTGTCTAATTTATTTATAGGGTTAGATTTTCAATTTAGTTTATTTAAAAGTGTAATTAGATTATGATTTACCATCTAATCAAATTTGTGTCATTGGTTAGATTAAAAGGTATTTTTAACGCCATTTGATGGAGAACCCATTTTAAATCTGTTTTTTGTCGATGTTATATGTTCCATTTGACAAAATAAAAATATTATTTAGAATTAGGACATAAATATTGCTTATAGTAATTTTTTTTATTTTTCTGATAAATTTATTTTTTTTATGTTTTGTGATACATACTTCATTTTATGTCAAAATTTCTTTTTTATCTGTCTTATTTATATGGTTATATTATAATTTTATTTTATTTGAAAGAGTAATTATATTATTATTTACCATATAATCCAATTTTTTTCATTGGAAGTAATTTCAATATTTAATTAGCTAGAAACACATGTCAATCTTTTGATAGTTATTATTTCATAAAAATGGGCATTTTATTTTTGAAAATGGGAATTAATTTTAAATTATTATTTTAAAATTATTATTTTTTAATATGAAAAAATATATTCTCTAATTTAAATCACGAGTTCCATATTTTATAAATGGGTATCATTTATTTTTAGACATTATTAATAGTAAAGTTATTAAATATTTTATTAACCATGGTTAAAGGGTTAATCTTGTTAATAAGGGTAAAAAATTATATTATAATAATAATAAATTACCTTAAAATGCATCCTATTATTATTAGAGGAGATATATCTGACTATGTCCACATATGGGGTCGATTTTAGGATCCTATATAGAAACTTGTACGTGAAAATTACATTTTATAAAAACTAATTTAATGTTAAGGACAATGTAACCTAATCATTTTTTATTTAGTAAAAAAATTATAAGGGGTAATATATGTTATCATTAGACTATAAATTGTCATTATAAATCAAAAACTATTTCCCAAATCATGGAATTTTATTTATAAAATTATACTTTAATGATGTAAATTTGATTATAATACAACTATGATGTAGTGATTTCATCATTAATAATAGATTTAAGTAATTGTTATTATGAATGTTAAAATAAATGTAAATTTGTTAATTTAATGTCATACAAGAATTTTTTGGAATATATATTCATCTTATATTTATATTAATGATTTTTCTTCTATTCAATCATGTTTTTATGGTTTTTTAAAAAATTCATTATATGAATAGTGTCAAAATTGATATAATTCATATTTTAAAATGGAATATATAATTTTAATTATTAAAAAATTACATAAATTATGTGATATAGTCAAATAGTTATCATATGATAAAAAATTTATTATGGACTATTTAATTTTATATTTTTCGTGTTTTGGTGACAATTTTAATTTTCAATGTGTTAATTGCTCGATAAAATGGTAAGAGAAAAAAATGTTAAATAAAATAGATAAGGATTAAAAAATATCAAAAATCAATACAACTCTTATTGGGTGATTACATTTTGAACAATAGTCATCTTATCATAGAATTGATTGTGTTTTGGACTATTTGAAACTTAATATAATTTATTATAAAATAATACATTCAATCATTCCTAAAGTTCCTCTCCTCCCATTAATTATTGGCCATCACCTCTAACCCATTACTAACACCTCTAGTGACCCCTTGTCTCCCAAAAACTCTAAAAAAATAATATATAGAATCCCTTTATTCCACCTCGAATCCATCCCCTAGGTAGAAGTTAATTCAATAGATCACTTTGTCTCAAATTAAATGATATTACCCGATTTGATGTAACGTCTTCTCTAAAGTTCCTTTCCAATTTTATTACTTATACAATCTCTATGATCTTATTATTAATTTTTACATAAAAACACCAGTTTCCTTGGTATACTAGGTTTTATATATGAGAAGGTTTATAACTACAGTTACACACACCTATGTCTAATGGGTATATAACATACTGATTATATAGACGGTGAACTACTGCCTCCCGAAATGATGACTGTCCAATATTCTATTACCACATATCATGGTTTCCATTATGATGGAATTATAAATATATATGATATTTATTTATTTTGTATCTATATACATTTATCATTATCATTTAGATCATACTGTTTTTCTTTAAATGTTGTATAAAAATGATAATTAATTTGAGGAAGTGCGGACTACCTCCCACTCAATGTGATATTAATCAATCATGTTATAAATTGAATATACTATAGATGGAATTATTGAACTTATGTAACATATATTACATATATATTATAATTTAATTATAATATACCAATCTATCATTTATTTTTCGTTCCTTTAAATATGAAAAATAAGTTAATATAGTGTTCATGCGTACATATGGCTTGCCGAATCTATGAAAGCTGCATTTCATTTGTTATATACAAATTCTATAGACTATTATAAATATAGATATATTATATTTTAATGATATATATGATATCTAAATAGTGAATATCATTCTAGAGATAGTGGAATTTTTACCACATGAACAATTTATAATTATATCATGTTCATTTTTAACTCATGTTCCGAACAATGACAAAATGTCATATATTTTAATTTCCATTATATTATGTTGGGATATATTATTCTATATCCTTATTTATGTACATTTTATGTACATGTGATTAGATAACCTTTTCTCTCTCATCAACTCAAATTATTAATTTTTAGGTGATATCGTTAGGCTTCGGAATTTTTATAAGGGGACTTCTTAGCCCAATTTTCATTTATTTTATTGATATTATACTTCATGTTTATGTCATGCTAGGATTAAGTGATAAAATAATATTTATATCATATCTTGTATTTATACTTTATTATTGTGTAATAACATTGAATACACATAATTGAACTGTTTTATTTACTAAATTATTTCATAAGGAACTTTCTCTCAATATTCATTCTTTTAGGAATATTTTGTTTCCTATAAGACATGGTTATATAGGGTTTATATTAAAACCCTTTTAATTTTACATTCATTAAAAGGGAATCATCATTCTATGAAGATTTATACTGAATGAGAAAGTGAATTTTTTTAACATATGTGTTGACAATGACCTCTTCTCCACCGTAATCGTTATTTGGATTTCCTAATAAGTTATAATTTTTTAAAAAGGAAATAAAATCCATTATTCCCATTCTAAATATTATGGAATAAATAAGGTATATCAAAGGGGGTATCTATATACATATCATAAAATTACATTTTCAGTTTGAAAATAATATTTTATAATCAAAATGAATCTTTTTAAAATATTTAATTTTTGATTATTATAAAATGTTTCTTAAACATTTGATGATGATTAAATGATATAACATGTATTGGGTGGTTCTATGATAATACATGGATGATTTGTTATGTTATAACATTCTATGCATTATATCTAGAAGTCGATTATATAGTTATTTCATTTAATCATATGTGTGGATGTCGACCGTATGGTTATTCCATTTATGTATGTTTATGTCCCAACTTACCTTTATATATTAGAAGTTTATTTCTATGATCTTTTTAGTAATCCTTCGGTTATAAAATGTGTCAGAAATGAGATTATATTAATTTTAGTGTTTTTTTCTACTTCATAAGGTGAAAGGTATTACATAATGATAATTTATTCAGGGTTTATTTATTGTTTTAAAAACTAATAGTTATCCTTTTTTTGTATCCCTTACTAGGATTTTTATTATCATCCCACGTTTTTGAAATGTTTTTCAAATGGTATTTGTAAGGGTATGAGAACGGAATAATTCAAGAAGATTTATATCAAGAAAATAATTCTTATTCTCTTTTACACGATTTTATTTTATAAAAGAAATGGATAATAAGTAGAAGTGTCTATATGTAATATTGAAGTTGTCATGTATAGGTTATGACATAATTCTAAAATTCTCTAAACCTAAGATGATACTCAATGCGAATTAGTAACCTTATTCAATAATTATGTAATTTATAAGGTTAGGGAATTATAAATAGACCAAAATTAAATTTTTTACCCAATGTCTCTATAGTCTCCGTAGAAACCATGGAAATTTAATTTTATTTTTGAACATGAATAATAACAGGAGTTGTGAAACTACATTATAAAAATAATATTAATTGTCACATTGTAACATTTTTCTATCCAAAAGTATCTATTACCTCTTAAAAATAATTCTTTTTCTTATATTAATCTATTCCTCAATAGAATCAGTAGTTTTATATTTTTTTTTTGATTAGAAATTGAATCCTTATAAAAGTTTGGATTAAGAACTCCATTTATTTTAAATAGATAATTTATATTCATAATATTCATTATCATCCCAAATTATTTATCCATTAAATTTATAATATTATTTTCTAGAAATAAATATAGTTGATTTTCTCATCTTTGTTTTCACTATCAAAATCATTATCACACTTTGAAAAAAATTGAAAAATTTGTATTTAGAGAAATTTTTTTCTTTTACCTTAGAATATGAGAAGGATTTATCTACCATAAACTAAATTGATATTATCTTCTTTATATCATCTTAATCACTTTATATATATTCCATTAATTTAGTTTGATGGAGATATTTCCTCTCAATGAAAATATGGCTGACTATGAGCCCCTACATAGAAATCTAATAATAGGAGATGACTATAATTAATAACTACATCTATGAGTATACTCGGACCATAGAATATTGGACATAATTTCATTTTTTCTTCATGAATATTTCCTATTTTGTTTTAATGGAATTATAAAAATCAAAAATCAAATGAATATATTTTGATTTTTCATTCCAATATCCATAATATGATAGTTGGTTCTATTCAAGGTCACCATCCTAATATTTTAAATTATTCTCAAGATTATGGAGGTTATTAACTTTTCAATAGTCAATATTTCTATCCTTGATATTATTTATGTTACACATAAGTTTGACAACATTGAAAAATGTTATCTTTCTTAGTAACATGACATGTGGATGATTTCAGTTATTATAGTGGAATAATACAAGTCATCCCCAATATTTATTGACGGTTGTAAATTCATTGTCTTTTTAGTTTTGATTGGGTTTAACGTATTTCCCTTAGAATAATTTCATAAGGATTCCCTTTCTGCTATTACGAGGATTATTGGAAAACTTATCAGGATTGTGTTCATTAAACTTGAACATTACCAAACATATATTTTTTATATTTGTATATAAGATGAAATTTATGTGGATCTCTATGATGTTATTTGGATTATAGGTAGTTAATAATATCTACTTAAAAATATTTGTTATGAGGTATACACAATTAACATTTCCTTTTTCATCATCATGGTTATCTGGCTTCAAAATATAGTAAAGTTCATATTTTATTGAGCTAGAAATTTCTTGTCCAGTCCAGTAATATTTAATATATGAGAGGACAAAGTGATATATAAGAATCAGACATTCTTAGGATAAGGTAGTGTAAACTAGAAAACCATCGGTTCTCTATTCAAGGGTTTTATGATCTTTTGATCTAGAGAAATGTGAATTTGACTATTTGATAAAAAAAATACTACTATTTAGGATTCTAGGAAAAAGACTAGAAAATGAATTTAATTAAGAAAAATAATTTGATTGGATCTCTTGGAAGTGGTAGATTCTTCAATAAATGTCCATCCTTGATTCCTTGTTGGGGGGATGGGATTTTCCCATGCCTATTTTTTGACTATTTTATCTGAGACTATTTACAAACAAGTAATCAAATCTGAACATGAAAAATGAAATCTTCTTTCTGTTGATGGGGAAACTTTACATTTTCTATGGTTAATAAATATTGACCACAAAGGGATTATTCCAATACTTTTATAACTGTTAATATGAGTCCAATAACTACTCAATGCATATTGGTGGATATCCGTGGAGATATAGAAAATGTGATTATATTAGTCAGAATCACCATTAAAAAGTTAGAAAATGTTGATGAATATCAGGATCATATTATTGATTCCCAAGATGAAATTATGGAAGATAATTTCTAGATTAATTATATATATGAATATGGTAATTAGATGACTAACAAAAAGATTCATGTTGATAAAAATAAAGAGCAGTGTGTGTGGATAAATAAAAAGGATTATAATTTTACATGAAGATTTAATGAAAGGAATATAGACATACAATATTATTTTCATACATGGGAAAATCTGGCCAATCATGTTTATGATCATAAGAAGGATAATATAGATATGAAAGTCAACACACAATAATGGATATTATATTGGGATAATTTTTCTAATAACATATAACATGGTTTTATTGATTTTTTTATAGTTTTAACTTCTATTATATCTTCTGTATGAACATATGTGGTTTCACAATTTTTTATAAAAAGTATTTTAAAATATAATTTTAATTTATAGTCAGTAATCTTCTCTTTAGGGAGGAAAATATACATCCTATTTCCTAATATATTTCAATCCATAAAAATTAATTTACAATATTCATATATACAATCCAATAACTATTTCCAACATTTAATAAAAAAAATAGTAAATTATTTATTATCCTCTACATCAGTGCAAGATTCACATGTTTCTACATCAAGAATACCCTACAACTGTATTTTGATGTATGTTTTGGATGTAATTTCTAAATTATACTATTATTTTTTTCATTATGACCATTTCTATTATCATTTTTAATGTTATGAGAGTACTATGTAGGCAACTAATAGAAATAAATTCTAGATCACTATAATATATTGAAAAAACCATGTCATTAAATTTATCTAGATTAATTCATAAAATCATTTCAACAATTTTTGAATGTTTTATCTTTTAAATATGAAATGTTATAGTTATTATTACTTCAATAACCTATGTAATAGAGTTAAAAAAATATTCCTTTTCACATATGTTAAGATCTTTGTATTTATATATCTATATTTTTTACATCTCTTTATTGTCAATTATATTTACTTCATATATGTTCTTCAAATATTCCTAGACTAATTTAAATGTTAATATTCATTTAACTATATGAAACCCACTTACATTGAGAGTGAGAAGAAAGTATTGAATTTTTGGATCACCCATAGCTCTCAAAATGTTTTTAATAGAAACCTTAATTTAAAAATATTTAGCATGGAGAGGGAATCCACATATAGAAACAGTATGAAAATTATAACCAATGGATGTAAAATATTGTAACATTATATTTTTATAAATATTTTAGTTAATATAAAAAATAAGGATCACATTACCATTTTTATAATTATGATCATCCATAAAAGACTTCCTTTTTCATAAAACTTCTGCAACGAGTCACAATGGGTACCTTTTGGATTATACCACTTGAATAGACCAATGATGATATGTAGGATGACTTAAAGGGGGAGAGGTTTAATGAAATATATTTACCTTATGTAATTTAATTCATAAGAAACAACATTCAATTATAATTAATTTGATAAAATTTTTATTTAAACAATATTATTGGCCCAAACACATGAAAATAATAATTTATAGTGTTCACTCCCCAATAAGAATTGCAAGTCCTTCGAATATTCTGCATAAATCCAACACCACAAAATACTCCAAAAAACAATACATTTAATATGCTGACAAAAATTCGGTAATATCCTTATAGGAATGCATCAATCTATTAAATTGGAAGTCCTTGTGCTCCTCACATAGATGAATGACATATTTCTTTTACAAGTAAAGAACCATCGAAAATTGGATTTATTATTTCATCACCATTTTTCATGAATTTTCTTTATAATTTGTTTTCAAACATGATTTCTTTCTTATTCACATTTTTTCCTAGCATAAGTAATGATATTAATTCATTCAATTCGATGTTAAACCAATAACTAACTCATATATACTCTATTTAATTTCTATCTGGTATAATCTATTGGATACCTCCATGTTTCCCTAATCCATTTCTATCACACTATTTTTCTATGGTCACATCAGCAGACTTCCAATCTGATAACATTTGTTATTAAATTAGGTACTATATCTTTCAGGTAATTTATTTTTTATAATTTTAAATCAAACTCTTAACCATATTAATCAGATCATATACAATCACAATCTACCTGATACCAACAGATGGTTGTCTCTATCCCGTGGGTTTTCGTTCATTGTCTTTTTAAATAGTCCATTTAGTTATATTTCTTGCTCTACAACATTTCTCAAAACTACATTTAATTTGAAACATTTCCTCATGTGTTGGTTTCGAAAACCATTGAAATGTGATTTCTTGTAACATCTAAATGATTTTATTAAATATTTTCCTTAAATTATTTTAATTCAAAAAATATTACATTGTATGAATTCCTCCGTTTAAATGTACCATGATATTCTATTTGCATAAAATTATCGTTTAACAAATTTTTTAGTTTAGCGGCAATAAATATTACTATATTCTGAAAATGTTGAGTGAAGTAATTTTCTCAAAATTATTTTTTAAAAATATAAATGAATTTTATAAATTTATTTAATATTAAATTGAGTGAATTAAAATTTAATAATTATATATGTTACACAATTAATAAATTATTTTTTATATTCATCTAATTGATATTTTTTTCATTGAGTATGAATAAACCCTATTTGATGTATAAAACCCTATATTTATCAAAGAAGGTTATTTTCTTCCTCTGATTGGAAAACCCATTTTAAAATAAGTATTTGACATATTAATAATTTTCATATGACAAAATAAACATATTCTTTGCAATCATGATATAAAAATTTAATTTGGTTGAATTTAAAAAAAAATATGATAACATTCTTTTTTAGATGACTAATAAAAATATAATAAATTTTAATTAAATTCAACGTTAGTCATCAATATAGTCTATAGAAATAATAATAATATGAAATGGTTTAAATGTATGAATAGTATATATTTTTCTCATTCAACATAATCTATGTCATTATAAAAAAATTTACATTGATTTCAAATGTAAAAGAAGATCATTTTTTTTAAAATGATTTAACATTTAAAACTCATTCACTCTTTCTAAGAATAAGATTTATTTTTAATTAATTAATGTGGCTTTTGAGTTCTGAATTTTTTTAAACAGATTCCAAATTTGGAATCAGAATGTTCAAATTATGTAATTAGGTTTATTTTATTTTTGGGCTTTATTGAATAGCACCTTCGATAATTTTTATTAATAAGGGAAAAGGGGGAATAGGGTAATTATGTGTAAGATCATTATTTTAATGTCACCGTAACACTTATCTTAATATAATTTGGTGGGTTTATTTCAAAAAAAATAATCCTTATGTCAAAATGGTGTCCTTTTTAATCCACTTGCATGATATTAATACATTAGATTTACTTAATTTAAATAAAAATTTAATATGTCTTTCCGAATTTTAATACATATATCGTTTTAATATATGTTTATAAATAAGATAGAATTAATAATAAATAATGATTTTAAATATAATTTTTCTCCTTATCATTCTAATTTATTTTTAATTTTTAGGAAATAAATAATTTCCTTAAATACATATAAATTGATGATGTAAATATTAACTAATTGACAAGAAATCCATAATTTTTTTATTAAAACTATAATAACTGTTAAAATAACCATAAAATTGAATAAATCATATTTTTCATGTATATCCCAACCATAATCATCATTGGGTCAAATAACTGGCCTTTTGGATTCTTATTAAAGGTATTGTGACACTTATAATATGTTATTTAAGGTGATGGTATAGTCATCACATTTAGAGTAAAATAAATATGATCTTTAAAAGATAGATTTTCTAGAGGTTATATTGGATGACATATATTATTCTAAAACATTGTATATATTTTTTCATTATAGTATTTTATTTTTAAATTTTTATTCAATAAATAAGTATATTAAAAAATTACACATAATCGATTTCGTAATTATTTTGTCAATATAAATAATAAGTAAATGTTATTAAAAATTGTAAAATAAATATATTTTCGACTAACTAATATGTATAATTAATTTTATATATTACCATGATCTTGAAATAATATAAGTAAATATGTGGATAAATTTTAACTTTTTAACTTATATTTTTTAAAAATCAATGAATTGAATAGTCTCAAAATTGACACCATCATTTTTTATCAAAATTATGTTTTATTAAATTATATAATAATTAGAAAATATTTATAAAATTATATAACAATTATTATATTGTCTTAAATGTTATAAGGTGCTTATTTTTGGTATAATTGGAAAGAAAGAAGTAGATAATTATCATTTTCATATTTAAATATTCGTTACCATAGTTAAAAATTAAATAGAATAACTATGTGTTAATTAAAATGATAAGGTTTAAATTGGGAGAAAAACATGTCTAAATATATTGTTTGATGATATTAAAACACTATCTCATCTCATATTCAAAATTTATAAATTTTTGTTTTCATTAAATGTTGTTTTAATTTATTGTAAATTAATAATTTTCGAGATTCCAAACATTCCTCACACCAAAATTATAAAAGCAATCCTCACCCTAACCACTTCACTTCACACATAACATTTGTGATTAGTCATACCATGTTATTTTTCCATCTCAAATTAATTAGATACATTAAATATTTTATGGTATTCTTCATATACTATCTCTAGTTCTCTAAGTTGATATTTAGAGGGAGTATGTTGAGAAAATGTAATCTCCCATAGTTATTCATTCCAACTTCTTTCTTATTCCACTTCCTCTTCATGGTTTTTTTATTATAAATTAATAACTACAATATCTCATATATACTGAGATGTTATAATTATTATTAACGAAAAAAATTATTCTATTTTTTAAGCATCAAATGAAAAATAAAATCACCATGCATGTGTACATACAACATACCATCTCCATGTTGTGCTGTAATCTGTTTTGACCACCACCTTACATGGATTGGTATAATGATGGAAATAATAACTTTATATGATATTTATAACATGATATTGAATATGAAGTATTATAAAGCATTAATTTAAATACCATTCAGTAGTTATGGTATTGATATCCTTGCTCATGTGTACGTACGTCCAACCATCTCTAATATGCAATGAGATTCATTCTACATGATACTCATTCAAACATAATTATATAACTGTAAATAATTTATAAATATGGTATATATTATGTTTATATAATTTTTTAATGATATTACTATTACCTATTATGATGAACCTGAACTTATTCGGAATAATATTTATAAAAAAATGAAGTAGTTAATACCCAAAAAACAAGTAAAAATGAAATGTTATTAACAAAGTGATGCTAATATGATCATATATGATATCAAAAAAATTACTAGGATTATAGAATATTTCAATAAATTTTTTTAATTATACATTAGTTTTGTATAGATACGATGGATATCAATCATGAGGTATGGATAAGTTCACATATCACATTTTTATCCGAGGTTATTTATATGTAAGTATTTTATTGGTTATATTTATCATCAATATCCATGTTTCCTTAATATGAATTATTATATCTATTTTTAAAAAATTATTTACATTCAAATTTTCCAATTGGTGAATTTTTATTAAATTTTATAAAGGTAATATTTTGTCGTTATTTGATATGAGGTAGTTTATTAATTTTCCAGTAAAAGTGTGAGGAGAATGTGTTTTTTACATGTATAGTATAAATATTTTTTTACAATTTCATAATTCTGTATTTACATGAAGAATATTTTGTAATAATTTAATTCATTTCAATTAGATTATCATCTTCTAAAATTGTGTGAAATTTTGAAAAAAGAAATTTTTTTTGATGAAGAAATAATATTTTCCTCAAGAAATAATTTCATGTGTTCTAACACAATTATATTCCATCTAGGAGTATATTCCCTAAAAGGATAATTTTTCTATCCCTATTATTACTATATTTTTATTATTCTGTGATGAAATTTTGTTTTTGAAATCCATTTGTTTTTTATGGATTATGGTGGAATGATCATTAAAGAACTCATTCTATTCATTAGGAGATGCTATAAGGAATGATTTAGGAATTTATGGAACATGTAATAATGATTTAATGATTATATGGCTCATACCTATATATCACTATAATGCATTGGGTAATGATTTATTTTTCATGAGATATACATGGTTGGAATGGGAAATCATCTCAGTTCAGTAATATAGGGCTGGAACGAGGAGTGAACATCATTCAGTAATCGAATTTTTAAGCTATGATGGTCTCCAAAACGAACCTTGACTAATATGAAATGATTTTATATTCTTATACATATGCCAAAAAAATGTATTAGGTTATGAATTTTTTGATTACGTTCATTGATTTTTATGAACATTAATTATTGATCACAATGCATGATATCACAATCTATCATATGAAGGTTATGATTTTGAAATTATTTGTTCGTATACCTTTTGAAAATAAAATGATTAATATCTCCTTTTTTTACCCTTACAAAGCATCTGAGCACAACCTTTAATATATATATTTTCACCATGAAATGAAGTAGGGTATTGTGTGAGGTATATCAAAAGGGTTCTAGTTATGTTGAAATAAGTGCGAGACAATGATTTTTTCTTATGTACCAGTTGTTTATTTTTTCCATTTTCTAAAGGCACTATACATTTATGGTCCTATCATTGATTCATTATATTTTTTATAAAATATTATTAAACATTGAGGTAATATCAATGAATATAATATATGGGTCATTATAATTGGTATTAGGGGAATTCAATAGTTAATCATTGGAATCTAGGATGATGAAACAATAGTATGAACCCAAAATATATGTCAAAGTATATTTTACAATCTTATTTATTTTGATGTGACCATGAACAACCATGGATAAAACCTAAAGTCTCATAAATTGAAATTTTGTTCTTTATTATGTGGTTTTCCCATTATGATCAGTGATGGTCACACTATACTTCTTGGGTTTAGTTGGTGTCTATAACACAAAGGAACCATTTTAAAGTTGAATGTAATAGGAAATGAAAGGATTTTCCTCCCGAGTAACCAAATGTTATGGGAGCGGTAATATATAATCATGTAGATATTTTCACAAAAAATATCTCAATCTATGAATTATACAGAACATTTAAATGATAAAATAAAGGAACAATATTCTATTGAGTCCTTTATGCGGTAGAATCCTCCATCATTCATTGGGTCTTATGATCTATTAGTGTATGATCAATATATCAGTACCATTGAAAACATTTTTTAGTTCTCCAATGTTCAAGTAATGATAAATTCATCTTAACAATCTATCATTTAGAATGTGATGGTGCTTAATTGTGGAACCTTATCAAGAATATAAGCCATAGAGATGAAATTGAATCCATGAAATGGGATGAGTTTAGTATCATTTGTTTCAATAAGTAATTTCTTCATAGTCATTGAAAAAAAATGGATAAATAGTTACTTGAAGTTATGAACAAATAGGATGAGTTTGTTTGTACTTACATAAAAAATATTTAAATTCATTATAGGTATTTTTCTAAAATTATTATCCAACTTGAGAGTAAAATTGATCATATGTTTAGTATTTGAAAACCATTTCTCGGTAGGGAATTATCCACAAGGTACTTCAATATCTATGAAGAAATTTTTCGATGTTCTCTCAATGTTGAGATATATTTTGGAGTAACCCATCAGTAGTATGAGTCTAATAAGAATGGAAAATGGAAATCAAATAAATTATTAATACCACACTAAAAAGAGGATGCTTTTTCCATTATGTTCAATGTTTAGAAAGAAACATGGATGAAATTGTCTTAAATAGACTAGTAAATGTTTTATCTGTGGAAAAGAATTTCATCTGGTAGATGAATATTTATGTGATTAGAAAAATTTGAATAATGATGCGAATAGAGAAAAGGATATACAAAAATTCTCCTCTTACACTTAAATGATACAAGTGTTTGTAAATGGGGCATTATTCCAATAAATGTGTTAATAAAAGGATTATATTTGACGATCGACATAAAAAAAACCTAAGGCAAAAGACAATGTAAATTCAAATGTGATCACTATTGGTGAAATTGAGAATTATAATGAAATGATTAAAATTATATTTACAATTCACTCTAAAGTAGTATATGATTTATTTTATTATAAGTCTACCATATCATTTATTTTAGAAGAATTTCAAATGGTTATCTCTATATTACATAAACAATTATATATTGAGTTAGTTGTGGAAACACTTAATGGAACAATGGTATAATATAATGGATATAATTTTTATCTCCTTGAAGTATGTGGGAATGATCGTCTGGAAAATCTTTCAATCCTTCCTATACTTGAATTAGAGGTGATTATTGACCTAGATTGGATTTTTCTATATGAATCTCATATCAATATCGATTCAAGGTAAGTAAAACATCATTTTACATATCAATCTATGATTATCTAATGATGCAAGGATGAATGTAACCTTATATGGGAAATTTATTCTATATTATTGGTATTTAACCCTATAAATGAAGGTTATCCATATGAAATATATTTGGATAAACTCAAAATTAATAATACACCCATTATACGAGTGTTTGATGATGTATTTCCATATGAATTACTAGGTCTTCAACCAAATCATGATGTTGAGTTTTCAATTGAACTTATATTGGGTGGTATTCCTATTACAAAGACACTTTATAGAATATACCGACATTAGATATATGAATTGAAGAAGAAAATAAAATAAAATCATGAAAATAGATTAATTTACCCTAGTTTATCACCTTAGGGGTCACTAATGCTATTTGTTTAGAAGAAATAGGGATCAATGAAACTATGCGTTGATTATCAATAACATAACAGGATCACTGTAAAGAAGAAATATCCTCTACAAACATTGATGACTTTTTTTACCCGATATGTAGATATCAATACTTTTTCAAGATTATTCTTATCTTAGGATATCATTAATTAATGTTCAAAAAGGATGATCTATCAAAGATGGCATTACACATAAGGTAATGAAATAATGAATTCTTAGTGATGCATATTGGAATTACTAATTCAAATTCTTTCATCATTCATCTAAAGAATAAAGTGTTTAGATTCTTTCATGATCAGTTTTGTGATCTATAGCAATGCATTGAAAAATAATATGGGATGTGTTATATTGGAAAATGATATGGTTATAGATTATTCCTCATGAAAATTAAAAATCTATGATGAAAATCACCAAATTAATTATTTGGTGTTAGTTATAGTAATCTTTATATTAAACATATGGATTCATAAAATTTATGGTGAAAGGTGTGATATTTGTACTTTTCATAAATGTTTAATATATTTTTTCACAAAAAAGGAGTTGAATATGCACCAAATATTTTGAGTGGATATAATTAATGATTATGACTACTCAATGCATTAAAAACCTAAGAAATCAATAAAAGGTTGAAAATTCATTGATTTGAAAGGACCATGAGAGCCTCTCTATGATGAGGATAAAAAAATACACTATTTAGGGATTCACAATGGATTGATCTTGTAATATTAAATAAAGAGAAAAAATATTATCTTTTTCAAGTGAATGGTTAACCATATATACATGGGGAGATTAATGTGTTGTAGAATGAATATATAGATCTATAGAAGAAGGTGATAAATGTTCCGCAATTCAAACATGGTTGTGATGGAATAATAAGGTTCACGAATCAGGATTTTATTTATCTGATAAAAGAATTAAATAGGTTTCTATTGGATGAGGATCATAGTTATTAATTTTATATTTACACTAGAAGCACAAATATGTATAAATATGTAAACTATGATTTATGGTGGGACGGCATAAAAGGTGATGTTCTAGAATATGTCTCTCATTGGATGGTTTTTGAGTAAGTTAAAGATGAGAGACAAAATTATAATTGGATGTTACAAACATTACCCATATAAGAATAGAAATGAAAAAACCTCACTAAAGAGTTTTCCATTAAACTTACCAAAACATATAATCGACATAATACTATATGGGATATATTTGATTGACTTATGAAGATGGACATCTCATTTATATTAGGGATGATTTCTCTCTTGATCATCTTTCTATAATATATATAGAGAAAGTGGTAATATTACATAGAGTATAACTTTCCATCAAATCTATTTGATATATGATGTTCACAAAAAAAAATTAGTGAATTCATCATTAGAATCTTAATACAATGTTATGTTTCAACACTAATTTTCATCCTCATACATATGTTCAGTCTAAAAGGAAAATTAAAACTCTAGATGGCATGATGAGATCCTTTTGTATAGATTTCAGAGATTGATAGGATAAACACCTACCATTAGTTAAATTTATATACAATGATATCTTTCACTATAGTATTCATAGGGCTCCTTAAAATTAAATATATAGAAAGAACTGTGGAACTCCATATTTATGGGAATAATTTAGGGAAAGAAATCCAGTATGACCTGGTATTCTTGATCAAATGGTAGAATAGGTTAAATATATAAATCAAAATCTATGAGTATATTAGATTCGTCAAAAAATTTATACTACTAATCAAATAGAAAACATTGATTTTATAGTGGGTGACAATGTTTTTCTACGAATATCTCTTTGGAAGAGAGTAATGAGATTTGGAAATAAAGGAATGTTGAGCCATAGGTATATTAGTCGTTTTGAAATTATAGATCGTGTTGGGAAGGGAGCTTACCAATTTTCATTTCCACCAAATCTCTATGATGATCATGCTATGTTTCATATATATTTGATAATAAATTACATACATGTACCTTCAAATGTACTAAACTAAGAAGTTATATAACCAGATAAAGACCATTCTTATAGAAAACAACCGATAAAGATTCAAGATTGAAATGAAAATGTTCTCTGAAACAAGATCACATTCATGGGTAAATTTTTATAGCAGAACTACCTATTTGGGGATGCTATGTGGGATCTTTAGGATAAAATATGGTAAATATATCATCATCTGTTTGTATCCAATTGGCTAATTTCGAGTATGAAATTCAGATTAAGGGATGTAGAATTCAATACATATCTTTTTTATAAAATATTTTCTCTAAATAATGTTAATTCTTAAATATCTTGAATTGTAATAAAACATGAGTATAAATGAATCATGGGATTACCCTAGAGTAAAATTACATTTTTAACCTATGTATATAGTTATTAGGTATAAATGTAAGAAACATATTAATATTTACTGTGAAATTATTATCTACCAACTATTTATGAAAAATACAAATTAATTTCATATTTTTATTTTATAATATACTTAGTGAATTATAAAGAGAAATTGAAATTAATGAAACAGATATTTTATATAGTTAATAAAATATATTTTATATTAAACCAATATAAATTTTTATCATTTTTAATTAATAAACCATTTATGATGTATAAAGACCTATATTATTCAAGATAGTAATTATCCACAATTTTAAGGAAACCAATTTTAAATTTATATTTCAAAATAATAATTAAATTTTATATAAAAAATAATCATGAAGATTGAAAGTGGGATCTAAAACTTTACTTTTGATAAATTGTTTATATTTTTTTGATAACATTAATATTTTGATGAATACTAAAAATACACTAAATATTAATTCAAAACAAATTTTTTCATAGATATAAATTATACGGTTAACTTTAAATATTTAATGGATTTAAAGTATAAATATAAAATATTTTTATCATTAAATAAAATTTATGTCATTTGATTTAATTTTATATTCAATTCTTATGTAAAAAATTTCAATTTGATGCAATATTTTAACTTTAAAAAATCGTTCACTCTTTCCAACAAACTGATCAATATTAATTTAATTACTAAAACTTATGTGTTGTCAATTTTAAAAACTCTATTACATATTTGGAATAAGTAGGTCAAAATTATTTAAGAAACATTATTTTTTTGTTGGATTTCAGAATTGTAACATCAGTATTTTTTTAGTATGGTAAAAGGGTAAATATGGTAATTAATGGTAATAATTCTGTTATAGAGTTACCATAAAACTTTTCATAATATCATTTTTTGAGCGTTTTATGACCTAAATCATCATTGGGTATAATTCTGTTCTTTGGAATCCACATGGATGAAATTAGGATATTTATTTTATTTTATTTAAAGGAAATTTAAATATGTCATACTCAAATTTTAAAAATTATATAATTTTTTATATAAGGATATAAATATGATAAATTAACATATAAATAATAATTTTAAAAATCATATGTTAATATTTTTGATGTTCTTATTTTTTAATTTTTAGGAAATAAACAATTACCTTAAAAATGATACATTGATGATGTAATAAATAAATTAATTGATGGGAAATAAATAAGTTTTTTTATTAAAATTATAATGACCATCAAAAGAACCAAAAACATGAAAAAATTTAATTATATGTGTATATCCCGACAATAACCATCCAATGGTCTAGTTAGTTAACTTTTGGATCCTTATAAAAGAGAATGTGACACATATATTTTTTGATTTAATGTAATGTTATTTGTGTCACATTCCTAATCAAGTAAGTTTATCATTTTAAATTTTGGATTTTATAAAAATAAACTCAAATAAAAATAATCATATGAAATATAGTAGATTTATCTTCATCCTATTATTTTATTTTTATATTTTATTTAAAAATACATATATTAAATAATTAAAAAAATTTGTAGTAATTATATTATTAATAGAGATAACAAATAAAGGATAATAAAATAATTAAAATAAATAATTTTTGGTATAACTAATACGTATAATAAATTTTAGAGAATACCATTTCCTATTAATAATATAATAAAATATTTTGATTGATCTTAACTAATTATCTTAATATTATAAAAATCAATAAATTGAAGAGTTTCAAAATTGACCCGATTGATTGAATATCAAAAAAAGTTTTATAAAATTATATAAAATTTATAATAAAATTAAAAAAATATAATAATTATGATGTGATATAAAATGTTCTATGTTATTTATTTATGTTCTAACTGAAATTAAATAAGTTAATATTCCAATATTTTAATATTGGACTATTTTTTACCTTGTTAATATTCAAATATAATAGCTACATACTAATTAAAATTATAAGGTTTAAATAGATATATTAACATGTCTAAAAACTATTTGTTGATTATATTACAACCCTATATCATCAAATCATAGAAATGGTAAATTTTTATGTTTTTGTATGGGGATTGATTTTATTATAAATTAATATTTTTGGATGTCCCAAAAGTTCGCCTCACCTCAATTATAAAAGGGCACATGATGCCTCCACTATTCACTTCACTTTGAACCTTATTTCATTGAAATACAGAGTATTTTTCCCTTATAAACATTCTTAGTTACATACTAGTGGTTGTAGTCTGACTCTAGTTCTCTAAGAGGATATTTAGAGGAATCACGCCGAAGAAGAGGTAATCGGCTCTACTAATTCTTTAAAATGTTGTTATTATTATACATTCCATTCATGTGTTGTTTTATTATAAAGTAATAACTATAATATAAATTATATGTTGAGATGTTTTAATTATTATTTAACAAAAATATTCTACATTCCATACATCTTATGAAAAAAAATCACCACACTTGCGTACATACGACTGACCGTCTCTTTGATGCGCTCTAATATTTTTTCACAAACACCTGAATTGGATGAGTATAATGGTATAAAAAATAAATATATATTATTATTATTAAAATATAATTTTTGTTAAATATTATAAAAAATTAACTTTAATACCATTCAAGAAATATGGGAATGATATCGTCAATCGTGTGTACATACGACCTACCGTCACCCCGATGCGATGTGATTTATTACACATGATATATTTTTTAAAGAATGATTATATAAATGAAAATAATTAATAAATATGGTAAATATTATGTGGATAAATTCATTTAATGAAATAACTATTACCTGAACAGGATAACAATAACTTATTCGATAAATCATGCATAAGAAAATTAAGAGGTTAATCCCCGAAAAACTAGTTATAATAAAATGTTATTAATAAAAAGATAATAATATAGTCATATAAGAAATCATAAAATAACATTGATTCTATAATAATATAATTAAAATATTTAAATCATTATATATAATTTTAGGATACATACAAATTATATCAGACCTATGTTATGGGATAATTTCACAAATCTCATTTTTTAACCAAGATTGTTTATACGTATGTATTTACTAGTGTATATTTATCATCTACATTCATGTTTCACATATATGTTATATTATTTTTATTGTTCTAAAATTAATTAATTTTAATTGTATCAATTGGTTAATTTTTATGAAATGGTATGAAAGGAATTTTTGGCCATTATTCGATACGAGGTACTTTATTACTTTTCCGAAAAAAGTATGAGGAGAATGTTTTTTTACTTATATGAAATGGAATTTTTTTATCATTTCATACAACCTTATTTATATGAATAATTTTTTAAATTATTTCAATATTATTTTCAATTAAATTTTTTTAAAAAAAATTTAAGGACATTTTGAGAATATAAATTGATTTTCAAGACGAAAGTCTATTTCCCTAAAAAATTAATTTCTTGTATTTTTAATTACATTATAACATAAATTAATTTTTATAAATACCGATATGTTTCTATGCCTATTATTAATATATTTTTATAATGGGATTATATTTATGAAATCTATTTGTTTGATATTGATTAGGGGGGAATGTTTTTTATGAAACCAAATATATTCGTTAATTTATGTTGTGATGAATGATATATGTTTTTGTGGAACAGGTAAGAATAGTATCATTATGAGTTTGAGGGGACCAATATCTCCCTCTAATGCACCAAATAATGATTTATATCTCATTATATAGATAAGAATGTAATGTATAATGATCTTGACTAAATAATACTTGGTTGGATCGATGAGAGAAATCGATTCAGTATTTGAAATTTTCCACTACGATGGTCTAAGAAATATTCCATGACTAATAAGAAATTATTTTATATGATTATGTGTATTCCAAAAAAAATAGTATATTATATTATGAATTTTGGGATTACATTGATTGGTTTTTATGAATATTCATGATTTATCTTGTGGAATGATATCACGATCCCTAATTGGTGGGATAAGATTTTTTGAATGTTATATTCTATTGTATGATGATAATTTTATGATTGATATCTCCCTTATTTACCCCTAATATGAATCTTATATCACCCTTTCATGTAATTCTTTTCCCTACGTCATGAAGAATATTATTAATTATGATTTTTAAAAAATGGGTCCTGTTATGATAAAATAAGTGGGAGATAATGAAGATATATAATGAAGCAGTTGTCTATGTTTCTCAGTTTTTAAATACAGTATACCTATATAGTCTTATACTGTCTTATTTATATTTTTAATTAATATTAATTATCAGTGATGTAAAATAATTGTATGTAATGTATGGGTCATTGAGGTTCTGAAGGGAAAAAAGCAGAAATCATATTCACATTCATCTTTAAAGAAAACTGAAATATTATATATCCCACTCATATAAAATTCAATAGATGCTTGTCATATAATATAGATTAACCCTGAATGTTATTAGAAAATTAATTGAATCTATATTCTTCTATATTCATCCATAATCCTAAAAAATTGAGGAAATTTTTACAACTTATTTATTTATACTAGATAAAAAAAATTATTAAATATATTTACATCATCATGTATATGTATTATTGTGAAAAATTATATATACATTATAATGGATATATATTTAAACTATTTATTCATTTAATGAATTTTTGTAGAAAAAAACGACTAATGAATCATTTTCCATATTTTTCTGTAACATCATATGACTATTTATAAATCCATGCATAATTTGATGAATCTTCTCAGAACTATTTAATGGTTTCCTTTAAAATACAACCTCTCTCAATTGAAAATCATAAACAAATATCATTCTGATGACATAAAAAAATTCATCATAACTTCCCTTTATAATAATATTTTTAGAATTTTGTATCGTGTATTTATAACAACATCATTTCAAAACATCATACATGTATATTTGATAATTAAGGTAAACATACATAAAAATGAATAAATCATCTAATTAAATAAATCCAATTATATGGTGGAGATTCACTAATTATATATATTTTATGAAACTATGAACTTGTGGGTTACTCATACAAATCATTCAAAATATTCTTGTAGTGGAAAAGTAAATCTCAAATTACCTTTCAATAGTGAAGTCTCAACTTGGAAAAATCTTTCTCGTGATTCTATTTTGAAAGCCTCATATAGCCTCACTTCTAACTTTTAACATTATTATAACTACATAGACATTCAAACTCTACAAAGCATCTTATAATGATCTTTGTGAATATAATGGTTTTCCCCTATATAGTCATGATTGTATCATGAAATCTTATAACACTCATGATGTTGAGAGCATTACGAAAAAAAAGATTTCAATTGTATATTATTCATAAAAAAACAATGTGTTTGATTATACTTTTAACCAAAAGTATATAAATTCCATTAAAAATTACAGTAGACAATCTCATACTGATATAATTTATTTGGTGGAATCATTTTAGTGAACTCTATAAAATCCTGTTATGGTCATGATTCAAGTGGATTGGCCCTTTGAGTGTTTCTAAAGACAAAGGTGATCAGATGAGTCCTATTAGATATCTATATTTAAAATTCTAAGAGATGAAAATATGATATTTTATATAATGTAATATATAAAATATGTGAAATTGGGTATCACAATGTGTAATAAATCAATGTTTTAAAAATAATAAGGTGATGATTTTTTTAGCAAAAAGTCAACCATGATGTTTACATAATATGAAAGGGGATTAGATTTCATCTTAATGTATGATTATATAAGTTTTATATGGTTTTAGAAAACTTTTATTTTCAAAAACTATTGACGTAGAAACACTCTCCCAATTCTATATGACTTTGGAACCCACACATCTTTTTTTTGGGGAAACCATTATCATGGATTGATCTATAGCATCCCTCCATTGATCTATCTTTGTTGATATGATTTTTTTCTATATTATTATGATAATATTACCAATTCAATTCCATTACATGTTTCAATATGATGGAGCAAAATCTTTGTGACTATAAAATAGTTTTATTTATTGTTTGTCGGTGCAGTTGTGGTGCGACATCCTCAGGTGGATGAAATTTTTCTAAGTGAGGAAATCATAATCAACATCATTGGTTTATTCTAATTCACATAATATTGAGACCCTTTTTGAGTATAGTGATTCATTTCATCTATTTTATTTATGTGATGTCATAGAGATATTATGATTTATTCCCTTGTATTCTAATTAAATTAACCTAAAAATAATTGAACATGATTAATCTATTGGTATCTATTTCATGAAAATGTTTTTGTTTTATACCATGATAATGGTTTACACTTTTTTTATAGATAGTGTAACATATTTTTGTTTATTTTAATTCTTGTTAAAACATGTCTGACCGGTAAGGAACATATATCCATAATTAATTGTTAATTTATTTTCTAAATGATCAAAGAGGCATGTTTAATGGACTTAGTGTTTTTTAATATAAAGAAAACAAGTATGTTTTAAGGAATTGAGATTCCATGTGGTAATGGAATTTAATAAACTTGTGAATATTGTATATTCATGTTGAAATGTATTTTATGGCATGTAAAATTAATTATTAAATTAGTTTATGATATCTTGTGATGGTGGATGCATAGTTTTCTCGTAGTTGGAACTAGTGAATATTGAATCAGTTTCTTAAAGATGGAATAAGAATCAATTTTGTGAGAATAGATAATTCCTTTTAGGGACTGATCTCATTTGATTGTAAAGACTAATTTCCATGTACTTTGGATCCCTGGGGTCTCGTTGTTTGTAATTTCTGGATAACTTTCTTTAGGGTTAAGATCTTAGTTTCTATGTTTTTTTATGCTGCCTATGATGTTCTATGTATATGAGCCTTGTGATATGGGAAATAGATTCCTAGAGGTGATGTGATCCTAGGATGGATAATCGTGGGGTGTTATTTTGGTATGTGGATTAGTTTCCCATGATTTTTAGGTATACCATTACTCCTATGGTGGTGGAATGCATCAGGATATCCACTAGGGTGTCACGGAGGACACCTATGATGAATTATTGGGTTGTTTTTGGGCTTAACCATGGATATGAAATATAGCTTTTTTTGAATCCATTGTTTTGTTGAAGGCCATGTTGTTTGTATATCTTCTTTCCATACTGCAATGACTGAGGTTGATATATGTGTTTTTTATAAACCATGTTTGGTAGCTTTTTATGTTTTTATAGATTACATAGTAATACGGAATGTAATGACATTAATAACTGAATATCTTTTTAACACATGGGGTTGGTTCTTCTTAGGATGCATTGCTGAGGACATAATTTGGGGAAGTCATGGACCCATTTTTATAATGATTTGAGGGAATATAACTTTGATGTGATGTTTATGTAATGTAATGTAGAAAATTAAAATAGCTGCTTAATGGATAATGAATTGGTTAATGTAAATTGAATCTTAAGAAAAGGGATTAAATAATTTATTGTATCTTATTAATTCCTTGTATTCTTATAGGATATATAATCTTAGTAGTGGATGATGGTAGTGAAAGAGATGTTATTTATAGTTGAGTCCAAGACTAAGTTATTCCTATTATTTGGTTTTGAGCTATATTATATCATGTAATTTTTTGATTTTATAATCTACTCAAGCCTATGCGATTCGGAGACTAACATCATAGGGATTCGGATCCGTTCGGGGTTGTTCCCAGAATTACCGTGGTAGGATAGATGATTGACCACCCCCTTTGGAATCACTCTCTTTTCTTGGTAGATACAAGTACTCATATGCATGGTGGTTAGTTTCTCTCATACATATATGTACATGAATTTAATGGTGTGTGGTGATTTTACACACATATATTTTGTATATTGATTATTAAGTACTAATATAGGTTTAACTTTTACAGGTTGTGATGTCTTGAAGACCCTTACTCAATGTATGGGTTGTGATGGCTCGAGGTATAATACCCAATTTATGATACACATTCTACGTGATATGGTGGATCTCAATAACCACATGATTACTTTTTCATTGTGTACCTGGTGTTGTGTTTCACGATGTACACATAGTGTAACTTCATTGAGGTTTCCTCAAGATAAATATTTTTAGATAGATTCTCAAGACATTTTATTTTGTGGTGTTCACTGGGACATGCTTATCCTCTAGTAGGGGAGATGTATTGTGCATGATTTCCGGATCCATTTTAGCAAACTTTTGAAATATTCATTGTACATATTTCAAGATAAAAAGGTGATGATTCTGAATTATGAGGAGGTTTTGTCTCTAGAGATCCAGTTACATGTTAACCCATTTATGATGAATAAATAACTCAAGGTAATGGTGAGAGAAGTGGTCACCAAGTTGATGTCATAAAAAACCATATAATCATTAGAGGGGAGTTTTCTGGATTCCTCATGAAGCAGAGTTGGGGTTAAATGTCCTAAATTTTCTGGACAGAAGATCTTCTGATCAATAGGGTGTAGGAACCATCCCTCAGTGTCTTGTTTCTACCAGGGTAGAAGAACTCATAACTATTTCAAGGGACAAGACACATGTTTTTTTCGTATAGGCCTTAGTAATTGATAGTTAGAGTGACCAACATTTCTGAGAATCCTACATGAACATGTTGTTCGTCTAGATATTCTTCCACTAAGGTAGTTCTAGCCGTGAATGTGGTAGTGGGATTTTCTAGTATGGGATCAACAATGAGTAGTTTGGGAAAGTAGAGGATGGATTTGAGATACTCCCCTTAATCACAAAACATAGTGTAGCCATGATGGTGATCATCAACATGGTTAGAGAGGACATGGATGAGGACATGGTCAATTTCATGATTTAACATTGCTAGAGCCATGTGCCCTAGATAACATTAAAGGTACCATTTCCTTAATTTCTACTATTTATAATTCATTGTTCAATCTAAGAGTGATATACACTTTAATATCACCTAACCTTGTCCAGGATTTGGTACATTTAGTAGAGAGGCTTCCACTTCCCTTGGCATTGACTATGCCAGTTGGAGACCGCACAAAATTATTTTATATTAGTAGATATTGTGAGCTAGGGATGGGGAATAACATCTATTAGGAAGATTCCCTATCTGTACAAAGATAACTATATGACATCATCCTTGACATGGATTTATAATATTTAGTTATATCATGTATTTTTAACGGATGTAGGTTGAGTTCATCGATACTGTTGAATAGATAATAGTTTTATTTGGTGAGTGAGTCACTCAGATGGGTTAAAGGCATGTTATTTCCTTGTCATAATTGGTAATTGTAATGATTGTCACTTCAAAATAGTTTTAATAGTTTGTGTTTCAATGGGTTGTAAAAGAGTACCATGAGGTCTTTCTAGAGGAGGTTGTATCATTCCCCATTGACAACTGATCATGTTTATGATCAAAATATAGCTTTGACTATATCCTATATCAATGTATCCATATATTATGCCACCTTCATAGTTTCTAGAGATTCATATAAAAATAGATGGTTTGTTTTAGTATGATTTTTTTCCATAATTTTTACCGTGGGGAGAACTAGTTTTGTTTGTGAAGATGGATGATGACAGTTTTCAATTATGTATCATCTATAATAGCTTGAATTTAATGTTATTGATGTGACTATATCCTCTCTCATGTATTTATAATTTATTAGATCAACTAATGTGTAAACAATAGTTCATAAAGATTTATTTTTTATCAGGATTTCATCAACATCATGTATGGGATGGAGATATATAAAATACTGTTTTACCGTGACATCATGGGAATTACAAATTTTTTGTGATGCAATTTAGTGTTACAAATGATTCAATTATGTTCATGGGGTTAATGAACAATATGTTCCATGAGTTCATAGACATTTTTTTTTGGGTATTAATACCTATATCTATGTGTACTCTTTGTTTGCGGATGAGAATTAGAATCATCTGTGTTCCATTTTAGGAGTTCTTCAACATGAGTTTCTATTTGAAATGTTTCGGAAGTTCGATTTTGGGCATGATGAGTCTCTTTAATACTAAATATTGTATTTCAATAGGATGAAATTGGGGATACATCATTGATAGAATCATTTTTTTCTTGATAATCCCTTTTGATAGTAGAATAGGTGTAAAATTTCTTTGGTCTTTCAGTTTATTATTGGAGGTTCATATTCGATTTATCTCAGGTTGTGAATCCTCTAATAGGGTTGAAACAAATATATCAGAAATTCTCATGGATTTTTCAGTTCCAGCCTACATATATGTTTCTTAATGAGAATTTGGTCTGTTCTCGAGTTCATTGTCTCCCAATGATTAGCGTTCAGTTTGAGGTCTTCTGTTATACTTTGTCTCATGGTATGGGATGTGTTCTGATAAAATAGATATAGATCATTTCTTATGGGTCTTAGAAGTTACATCACCATGGGAATCACTATTCAACCGATGATCATAATTTTATATCATTAGTTTTTTCTCTAATGATGTCGAGACATTAACTCATAGGCAAGCATTTAGTGGTCTTCATGAATCAGATGACCCTAAGTTCAGTTTTCTCTAACATGACTTGAACTTGTGTCAGCATTGGTGGATGGAGTTTTTTATAGTATTACGACATCAAGATTTCATATAACCAAGGAAAAGGAACGTTGTAGATGATGCACGGATCAAGAATTCATAGATTGATGTATTGCATGAATCGGGTGATTAAAGGACGTTGATGGATGAACATTCAGCTGTGTCGCGAGATTTGAGAGATTATGGGGGAAGGGGATTTATTTTTTAAATTATGGTGAAATTATATATGGTAAATCTGGTGGATGAAATAGTATTTTGGGATCTTTTTTAAAGGACTATATAGACCAAGTTGTCTATGTGGAGGACCATGCTGGTTGGTCTGAGTATAAAAATCATTGACTTTTTTTTAAAGATGATTTTTAATTCATTTTTCATTGGGTGAGATGGTTCTTAGATATAACCATAATTATCCTTTTGTAGTACATACTATCAGGAATTTTTTACTAATATTTTACGGTCCTGTTTTTGTGGCATTAAATGAAGCTTATATTTTATGTGCTTCGGTCTCGATGTTTGGTCTTCCAGAAGGTGAAGGTCATGCACTGTGTTCCAAACAGATTTCTCCATCCGCTAGATATTAAATAGTAGATGTGGGGGGACGTATAGATATATTTTGTTATAAAATTACATAAATATCAAAGAGGCTATGATACTATATAGGTAATAGTGGATTTTTTGATGAAATAATCCCACTTTATAGTGATCCTGGTGTCAATCTAGATTATGGTTTTTTCAAGGAACCATCGGGAGAAGGTGGTAAGACTCGATAGGGACCTGAGGATGATAATATCCGATTGAGATCATCATTTTACCGCCATTATGTGGAGAGGTCTCCAACACGATTTATCTTTTTACAAATTCCATATCATTGATCTCCATTTCAGGATATATAGTCAGACCGAGAGAACTATAATGACTCGTGAAGACATGTATTGTTCTTGTTCCGTGGATTTTTGAGTATTGTGGATGAGGCAACTACCTTCGTAGATCTATATTAAAAAATATTTTTCACTAAACCAAAATTATGGTCAAATTTTAATTCTTATATGGACGGCCACTCCAATCACTATTTTTCTGGACTAGTGTCGGAAAGTCAGAAGTTCTCAGGATGGAAATGGTATAGAATACTATAGAGTTGGTTCATGTGAATTGTGGGAGGATGAATGGAGAACTATATTACGAGAAATCTTATTACAATCATAGGAGGATACATATATATTTCTACATTCAAGATCATGTAGTCATCATGGAGACTCCCTATCATGGGAAGTGGAGGCTTGGATGCGGGATTAAGATTTCACATTGGTTTTTTGGGACATTATATATGGTAAATTATTTTTGATACATACTGTATCACAAATAAATTCCCCAGTAGATGATTTAGATAAATGATTTTTTCCATTATGGATAGCTTTATACATATCTCCGTGAGGACTCTCACATCATCGTTTGGGGTGATATTGATGAATTATGATGACGAAACCATCAAGAAGAATCCTATATATGTCCAAGAAAACTAGGTGAAGTTGTTTCACATTAATTATATACACATTGTTTTTTGATTGTTGGGGAATGATGGATTAGAGGATAATAACATAGAAAATTATTTTTAGATACATGATAAGTACCACTGAGATATTTGATGGGTAGATATTATCTTGTAACGATTTTTTGTGTGTGTATGTTGACCTTTTATATTTTATGAGTTGGTGTTAAACAGATTTTTTTTGTTGAATTGCTCTCTTTGAGAGGTATATTCCTCCAGAGAAATTTAGGGGATATTTGTTCTTATTTCATATATTAATGATGTTCCCTTGGTGGGGGTTTATGATCTCTTGTGGTGATGAGATCCATGTGAGGTATCACATGGGGTATCTATTTAGAAGAAATTTATTTCTCTCATGGTGTTTTCAGATTCCCAAGAATAATGATGTTTTGAGAGGTGTATAATGTAAGGGTCTAAAACATTGTGTAACTAACCTCTTTATGTTTCTGATGAAGGAGATGCTTAGAGGAGTCTTTGAGTAATTCTGGAGGTGTTTGGCTGCTAAAAGACAGAAGTAGGGTGACTTCACAATGTGCAATGTTTACATGATGTGAATGTGGGTTTCATGACATGTATCAAATTTAGGTTTTAGAAATAAAAAGGATAATCATTTTTAATTTTATAATTATACCAAAGGTTACACAAAATGAATAATTATGACATACAATGTAAATCCTTTTATGTTTTAATCATTTTAAACCACTAAAGATTGTCAAAAACTATATCTACAACACCTTACTCTCGATTCCATGAGACCCGACCACCCCTCAAAAATGTTTGGTAGATTACCTTATAAATGATTTATTTTTATATTCCAGCCGATCCTTCTTCCACAAAAGGTGTGATAAAAAACATTCTTACTATTTCGTCGATCTATTTCATTTCATTCCATTTTTCCATGTGATGGTTCATAATATCAATGTTGGTAAAAGAGTATTGTTGGTTGTCCTTTTCATAGATTGTGGCATGAAATCCTTGAGTGGATATATTTCCTGATAGAGAGGTGATTGGATTCTACAACATTGGAATTTCATGGGTGATGAGAGTTGTCACCCTTTATTAGCTTGGGTATTTGTTGAATAACTTTTATTTAAATCAATTCATTGAGATAGCATGATTTAACCGCTTCAATGAAAATTAAAATAATAAAATAATTAGTAAAATAGGATTAATTAATTATAATATATCACATGGAGATGTTTTTTTGTACCATGATAATGTTCTTACTCATGCTTTGTTAGATAGCGTGGTATATTTGTTTCGATTGTTATTCATAGACAACCATGTGGAATTAGTAAGGAATATAAAGTTGGAATTAATATTTAAATAATTGGATAAAATATTAAAGATTCATTTATAATGTATTCAGTGTGTTGTAATCATAATGTTGCGAGCATGTTTAAATAAATTGATCCTTAATGTGTTAATGAAAATTTATAAACATTTCAAGCATATTGATAAAGGAATTAGTGGTATGAAAAATTAATTTTTTAGTTAATTTATGATAAGTTGTGATATTTTTAGTATAGTTTGACCATATATAGAACCTATGATTAATGAAAATTTAAATTCATGATGGAATAAGAATAAGATATCCAATTAAATATAATTCCCTATAGGGTTTGATGTGACAATTTTCTTATAAAGGTTGAATTCATGATGGTGTAGAGTCGTGATGGTATTTTGTGCATGAGGGATGGAATCCATGCATTAGGTACAAGATCCTGATTAATATATTTAAATTTTAATGGTTGTAAAGTGATTTGGAAATGATTCATTTGGTATGGGGTTAGAAGGCCCAAATGTTACATGATCCTGGGATAGCTAAGCTTGGAGTGTTGTTGTAAAATGTGGGGTAGGCAGGCCAAAATGTTCTTGTAGAATTTTACACTTATGGTGGTGGGATTAATCCAAATATAAATGTTGGTGTCAGGAAGGACACTACAAATTACAGAACATGTTTAATAAAGTATAACCTATTTATATGAAAGTTTAATTCTAGGTTTGAATCTTTTCATTAGTTGAAAACTATGTTGTTTGTTCTTCTTCTTTCCTTTCCCCGCTTCTTGTGGTAGGTGGATGTTCTTGGTAATATATAGTGTTTGGTAGATTATTATGTTTTCCAAGATTACCTTTTAATATAGAATATATTGATTTTAATAAATGAATTAATGTTTAACACATGTCTTTAGGTCTTAATTGGATGTAATGTTGATATCTTAATTTTGAAAATATATGGACCTTGGTTACTTATCCCTGAAGGGAATGAAACATGGTTATTATAAAGATGTAATTTAATTTTGAAAATTTAAATGGTTAATTAAATTTAAAATAATAAATTAATGTAATGTGATAATTTTCAAATGGATAATATCACATAATTTAACTATTTAATTCGTTGTGTGCTTATATGATATTTTGTTTTAGTAGTGGATGTCAGGAGTGCAAGTGAAGTTAGATGATGTTGATTATATGAATTTTTTATTCCCGTATTGTGGTTGTGATATATATTATACCATATACCTTTTGTGTTTTAGTACGATAGTCCACCCTATCTATTACGGTGAAAAACACCCCATGGATTCATAGAATTGTGGGTGTTTTCCCCAACATACTCGGGGTAGGATGGATGGTTGACTACCACATCTGGCCTCACTCTATTATCTTGGAACATAATTATGATACTATAAATGGTGGTTAGTTTTCTTGATACATGTTTGTAAAAAAATGGAACGACTTATAGTTATTTCACACTTATGTATACTGGATATTGATTCCTAAGGACTACTATTTGTGTAATGCGTATATGATGTGTTTGACTGAGGATCCTTACTCATTGTATGTGTAGTGATGGGTTGAGGTATAATACCCATTTTATTATTTATTATATTATATTCTCTTATATGATATAATTCATGAGAGTATCAATAGTGAGGACAGAACTTAGTAGACCTGGTTAGGTGATGATTTAGTTTTACTTGTGGTTCAACGTGCTTTAACAAGATTTCTTATCTTTTTTATTAGAGGCATCTAGGAGGATCTTAGTGAGTATAATTTTAAAGTCACCCAACATTAATATAATCTATTCTCATGTAATTTGGTGATGTTTTGAGATAATTATTATTCCTAGTATCATGGGGTTTTTTATGAGTGGTTTATGCTGCATTGTCGTTGTTGTATTTAGATTTTCTATAGGTTATTGAAGTTTACAGTATGTTCTAGTAGTTATTTCATGAAATTACATAAACATGTAGATGGGAGGAATTACGTGGGTACTACTAGAAGTAGGAATTATGTTTCACTACCTTTCTTGACCTGCCCCTTACCCCTTTTCAATATTTATCAAATTTGGTCCCAATATATATGAGAATGAATTTATTTTTATATTAAAAATTTATATAAAAAATAATATCACATAACTTATAAAAAAACCCCTCCACCAGCCACTCATAATTTCATCAAAAAATTAGATTTTCACATCCACATATTCAGATTATTTTTCATAACATGCATGTCATAAATTAGATAGCGTATATTCATTAGATATCATCAAAATCCATTTGAATACAAAAAATGTTCCAAGAGAAGATAAAATTTATTATTTTAATATGTTGATATATTTTTATCACTATAAATTCATTTTTATTACCTACAACTTCGAAATAAGGAATTAAACCTTTAATATAAATGTAATAATAGTATTATTCTTTGAGAATAATAATATGATAAAAAATAAATTAATGATCATACTTATCAACTGATTGTAACAAGTTCTTGTTTGGGTCATACTGACCAACTACACGAGGGATGCTATAAATTAATATCATGTATTGATATGTAATCTTAATTAAAAATTTCATATTATATATGTAATATAATTTTTTTCTATTTTATATTTTCTATTGATTTATTATATAACTAACATAAAACATTATATTCATGAATTTTTCCTAAAATATTCATGTTACATATTTCATCTTTAAATATTACGCAATACATCCCTTGGTATAGACCTATAACATTCTTAATCTACATGGAAATTGTATTATAGTACATATAAAATTCTATTGATTATGATCCCATCAATATGGAACAATATATGAATCCATTATACCAAAGAAAATGAAAAACTAATAATACTACTAACACTGATGATCTATAATAATTAAGAACATGTAATAACTATTTAATAAATGAATACACTGTATTAATATAAAACATAATAAATATTTATATGTTATTAAAATATATTTTTAATAATTATAGTAATTGTATAATGGGGTTCAGCAGGAATATAACCAACATGAATACATTGTAAGTGTTTTGTATAATCAATTACCCCATAATTTGGTTATACACATTTTTTCATTACTATAATCCTGTGGGATTCAATTATTCTACAATATAAATTTTCTATATGGTATTTTTTATTTTTCCATCTTGAAATTAAATTTATTTATCAATGTTTTCTTCTTTTATATATTTTATTTATGATATAAAAATATGATTTCTATTGGAATATTTCATATCCATTCAAATTTCTATTCTCTCAAAATATTTATATTCTTTTTGATGTCTCCAAAAAAATTTTCTATAAACATCAATCATTTATTATGGTAAATTTTCAATAATAAAAAATATTCTTTACAGTGATTTATAATTAGTTTTCAAAACATTATTTTCATGGTTATTTTTGACATACTTTAAAATACAATAAAACAATGTTTTTAATTTTTACATCATGAGTAACTTTTTCCACAACTATATGCATAATTTTTTATGTTTTTGAAATTACAATATTCCATGGGGTTTCAAATAAAAACATATTCCAATGTTTTGACAAATTTTCTTTTTTCAAATGTTATACAAAGAAATAGATACTTCGTCTTGTTTTTCAAAGAGCATGTCAATGATTTTATTAGTGATGTTTTTATATATAAAAACATAATTAAATTATAGTCATGTTTAATTGGGTATATACTCTAATGATACTATTATCCTTTTTTTCTCTGGATAGAATATAATGATATCTTAATGAAAATATAATGAATCTCATTTCATTTCTATAGGTTAAATATTATACAGATGAATTAAGAAGGAACATTTGTTCTTATGGTGTATATATTATTGTTTATTGTTTATGTGATGGGTGGGTCCAATATTTCACAAAAAATAAATGGATAAATATTTATATCTTATGAGATAACTGGTAAGTGAATTGGATAGTGAAGCCAGACCACTAAGGGACACTATCATCCAAGGATGAAATGGAACAATAATGAATCCAATCTACTATGGAAATCCAACCACAACACTGTGATGTTTTTGGAAAAGTTACATGAGAGGGGAAAAGCTTTTCGATTGCTATGATAATTCTATACACTTATAAAACATCATGAGGCATATGTTGTGTTATCATGTCTCATGAATATTGACTTATGACCGATGATTCATGAAAAAAATCATTATTTCATAAACCATTTCTTATGGTTCATATATTTTTGGATTTGATTTATTTCTACAATGATCTTGTAAATATATTATGTTTCCATGTCTATATACTCATCTTATGATGCCTTATGATATTATGATTTCAATAAATATGTTTAAAATTATAATATATTTCAGGTGAACATTCTTCTATTTCTATTTTTAATGATTATTAATAATGATATTAATTATTAGGTTACTGGAAGGGTATCATGAATTTTGAATTTTGTTTTTGTATTTAATACATTCTGTAAAACAAAACATTCATAGAATTGTGGGAAAATATCTATTGGGAGAGAAATATTTTGTTACCAATTGATTAAGGATTTTTTTTTATTTATAAAAAATTATTAATCTAAAGGATATTATGTTTTTAACTAGTTTAATCCTTTTATTGATAATGAAATTTTAAATGGATAACCATTGATTTATTTATTTGGAATCAAATCCATTATAGAAATAATACTTTTTTCCACCAAATCATGGATTATTGGTAAAGGGATATCTGTTAGTATCAAGAAAGTGTTAAGATAAATTTAGAATTTAGGATATTATTAGATGATGATATTTAGGTTATTGTAGAAACCATGAGAGTTTAATAAGTATAAGGGATATTTTAAATTAAAAGGGTAAAATGAACCTTTTGAGGTATTATGTGATTTGATATTGAGGTGGATAATGATATTTGAAGACATTATAATAGGTATTTGGAATAATACATGATTGAGTTTTAGATAACAATTTGTGTTGGTAGAAAATATGATGTTGAGTAAAATATATTTATTTTTCATAATGTGTTAATAAAATTTGGGAATATATGTTGAGAATTATGGATATCCTTGTGGGTTAAGAAGTGATTTGTTGAAAATAAATTATTTTTTAAAAAAATTATTTATATTTTTTTAATGGTATATTTTAATATGGTATATATTCATTAGAATGAATTTACTTGGGGATATGGTTAAGTTTAATTTTAAGTGTAGTATTTTTAATGAATTTTTTATTTATAAAATAGTATGAATAAAAAATGTGATTTTGGGAATTTTTATTTTAATGGATCATGTTATTGATATTAATCTGTGATGAATTGATATGTTATCATAAAAAAAATTTCAAAATGAAATTATCATAGTTTAAAATGAATTTCATATTTTATTAGATATTATTTGAACTATTTTTCGTATTAATTCTTCAATCAATTATTATCAAAAACATTTCATTAACTACTTATTATAAAACAGGATGAAAAAAAATAAATGTATGTTTTGTCTTTATGAAACATTCATTTCATTTTACCAACTAAATATTTATATTTGGAAAAAATGTTTTTCATAATTTAACGATATTGATATATGTGCATTATGAGGTAAAAGTTTTTTTAGTCTTACCTATTACAACTTGGTATATTTAACATTATAAATTATATATATATTCCTAAAATTCTTATTGATGCCCTAATTTGTTTTCCGTGTAATATAATTTTTTTGAAATATTCCTTTAAGGGTGTATCTTGTAACACCCAGATATTTTATTTCATATTACATTAGATAAGTTAATATTTAATTGTGAAAATTTACAAACTCAATTTTGAAAAAAATTGTTTAATTATAAATTATTTTTATATATAAATATTAGTTTTTATTAATGTTCATACTTTTGACGAATGACAGTGAGGAACCCCTTGCCCAAACTCATGTGTAAGTGAAAACACATATAATTTAATTAATATATTTGATACCAACTTATGTTACCTAAGTAAAACATATATTTATTTACAAAACATTATTATAAGTAAAACATTATATCTCAAAAATATTTTTACAGCCCCAAGAATAGATGGTTAAGTGGATTTTAGGATTAGCTACAAAAGGAAATAAATTATAATATATTTGAATATTAATCCATAATATAAAAATAATATATATCTTTATACACTTTTAAAAAATTATAATCATATTTATATCATTCATAATAGAATCATAAAAATAGTTGATCCCAAATTCTCCTTTAGGGTAAAACATATCAATATGTTGTTACTGGTTAGATCATATGCATGTGAGAAAACATCTGCATGGGAGAAAAATGTGACTAAATGGAAAGTACATAATTATATTATTTTTCCATTGATAGAATAAAAAAACATGTAATCTAAAATGAATTAAACATATACCACGACATAAATATGTATATTAATTATAAAATAATCATGATTTAGGGATTATAATATTGAAATATGATATAGAAATATGGAAAACCATAGAAATATTGAATAATAATGAAATATGAAACAAGAAAAAGTATAAATATTCAATATATTTTTTAGATAATCCTATAATGCCCACCCGATTTTGTTAAAAAATTCTAGTATGTTGAAAATATATTTTGAGAGAAAATAATTGTATTTGTACACTTCATTGTCTCATAAAATATAAAACCTTAAGTATTATTTTATAGGGTGATAAAAGACCCAAAAACAACCACTTCTATACATAAGTTTTCCATATGAAATTATCCATTCATCATATCATAAGGAACCCATGGAAGAAAAATTGGGTTCAAAACATTTTCAAATTGAATCATAGAATATTACTTCAAGAATTAGATTAGTTGGTACCAAAAAATTACTCATCAAAAAGTATTGTTTCATAATGATATATAATGATTTATTTATAAATCATTACTCCATAGGAGATATATCCTTCATAAATAAACAGTAATGTTTATGTGAAATGAAAAAATGACATTTAGATTATATTTCATAACATCATTATAAAGAGACGATGTTACAAGATGGTTTTATAGAGTTTATTTTTGAGATGTTTTTATGAATTAAATTTTAATATATATTTTTCAATAAATTTAACCAAATAATCCATGAAATATATATAAATTTATTCTAATTTAAATTGAGAGTGAAATAAAATATATATGATCACGAAATTGAAAGAGTTTCAATATTCAAAATACAATTAATGAAAACCAAATTGTAAAAAAGCGATATATCATCAATTATAAAATTGGTAAAGAAACTTTTTATTATTAAATGATAAAATATTTGGATTATAAAATAATAATGGAAATAATCTGTGGATGAGTGAATATATAGATGGAATTGAAATAGATCATTTAGAGATATTTGAAATTATACTGAAAAATATCAAATTTTATGATGAAGAAAATAAATCTTAAATCAAATATTTTAATGGAAAATGTATTTTCAGTGAACATAATGTGGTATTTAAATATAATTTCATTATAATATATAATTAAACATATCCAAAAATAACATTCAATTTAGACTTATTATGTCTCAAGAAAAAAAAAGTTGAGTCAAGAAAAGTCAATGCCCTATAATCATATCCTCCATGAAATCTCATTAAACATCAATATAATAAAATCAAATATTTTAATAAAAAATAAATATCATTATTATTATCCATTACATTATATTTTCTTAAATTTTTTCTATTATTGTATATTGAATAATTATTTATAGTTTATTTTTATCATTAGATGTTTGTGACTTTTTAAGATATTTAAAATGACATTATCACTTCCTATTGATTGATACATGGTTAATGATCCACGTGTAATAAAATGTACTAGAATATATTATTTATAATTATTTATAATGGTCTAATTTCAATTCAGGACTATTTTATTCATGATTCCAATGGATAGAATCTATTAAACACTTCTTTTGGTAATTTTTAATGAAAAAAAGATCGTATATTAAAAATGACAAAAATATTAATATATCAGATCTTGAACAATAATCATTTCATATTGAAAAATTTTATTCATTAAAAAATTGATATAATCAACCTAGAAATATGGTGATGAAAAATAAAACGTGGCGTTACATGGAAGAGGTAGCATTTACGCTCACATAGACCACATTTTAATTTATATAAAATTTAAGGATGATAAAAATATTTTCATAACATATTAGAATATTAATATGTTTTAATAAATAATATTTATGTATTAAATTAACATTTTTAACCATATATGTAAAGTGTTAATAAAAAATGAAACATGCTTTTGTGGAGGTGGTAGTCTACACATACACATAGAATATGTTTTCGTATCTATAAAGAGATAGCAGGAAGGTAGATAACGATTTCCCATAAATATAATAAAAAATTAGTATGATAGTGACAAAAATTATATTATTTAAGGATGGTATAATATTATTTTAATTAAAAAAAGTATTTATGAAATTGAAAAGAATATATGAGATTATAGATTTTGTGTTTAATCATTGTAGTAACTCCATTGATAATTATAATAAGCTTTTAATAAGTGGTATTTTGAGTAGAAGAAAAAAAATGAAATGTATATATTTTGATAGGATGAATTTTGGTAAAATTATGAATTAGTGGACTAGTGGTTTCAATATATGTTTGGTGGTGAGGGGATCTTTTATCATTGAGAGTATTGTCATTTTTGTAATAAAAGATTCACAATTTATGGAACATAGCTATAATAGTGGGAAAATAATTGATAATGTATTAGGTAAAGTAGATAAGTTCCATAAAAACTAATTTGGATATATTTTTAACATTTCTTATTTATTTAACAAATTTATTTACCCCATTCACCATCTTTCCTATACCCAGGTAACTAATTATAACAAAGTACTTTAATTTTAGTCATAAAAATAATATAGAAATTAGTAAATATTTTGTACCTTCTAAATCCAAATATTAATCAATCTATATTATATACATTATTTAAAAGTGACAAAAATTAATTATAAAATAATAATTATATAACACATTAAAAAGTGTTTTATATAAAAATATAACATATGTTAGGACATGTAAAATATTATTTTATTAATTTAACATAATATTATAAATTGTATATGAAATGTGTTTTGTTCGTGAAAAAAGTTACATAAATTTTTAATTCATTCATATATCCTAGTGATTTCATAATTTTCACAATATTTGTTATAAAATTATTTTATAATATACACCTAAGAATCAATTATTTTTTAAAGGTCCAAATTTTTTTTAAAAAGTAATATTTATATTCCTTAATCCAAAAATTAATGTGATTTTTTAAAAAAAATTATATAATTAATTGTAAAACATTAAAATGGAAGCATAATATATATTGGAAATATATTTTAAGATATATTGAAAAATTTAAATACTTTTCATTCTTTTTATTATTTCTTTTATGTTAATAATATAATTGAAGATAATTTTTTTATATGATTAAATATCAAATTGTAGTCATTATATAAAATTTAAATTTTATTATATATAGATAATAATTACACAATGTTTATGAAAATCACTATTTCAAAATGCCACTTTTCCTTCATTGTGATAAATTAATTTAATCTAATCAATTAATTTTTCTGGCTATAAACAAATATTTTAATATTAAATATTTTTAACATGATGTTGAATGATATGATAAAAAATTTATCCAATTAAACATATAAATGTTATTTAAATTTTTTTTTACAATAATCATGCATAACATGTAAAAGAAATTCATGAAGAACATATCATTTAGGAATAACAATAACTTTTAGTTGGATGTTTTGTTATTTTATTTCATATAAAAACAATTACAAAAGAATAATGTAACAAAATTAATATCTACAAATCATTAAATATTTAGTAATTTTCATTCATCTAAAAAATTTATTTTATTAGTTTCTTAGTTATAACAATTGAGTTTTATAAATTCATTAGTATTATAAGTGAATTTTATTTTCCATTAAAATTTAAATTGTGAAGTTTATTAATTTTATTGATATATAAATAATTTATTACATTGATAATGATATACTAATATCATTATAACTTCTAGTATAATAAACCCTGTACATCCCTATGATATATAGAAGTAAAATATAAGCTATGTTATAATTCAATGTGTTTTAAACAACTAGAAAAAATATTTTAGATATTCGCACGAGCATGAACATCCTTGTATAGTTATTCATATAAATTCATTGTTTTTAGATGTATTATTTGTCCTGGTCAATGTAAGACCCTAGATAAGATACCTTTCATCCATTTTTAAAAAATTAACATCATATGGAGGACTTATACAACTGTATTACATTTATCCAATGTTGATTTCATGAAATAGTTTCCTATATTTATGAAATGTAATTAAATGACTATATTATAATAATCAAATTTAATAAAAATAATTTTATCTTATAAAATTGTATTGTAACTTTTTTTATGTGACCATTGAAAAATACTTTTAAACTTATTATTTATTTATTGTGAAAATTATTACTAAACTTATGGGGAATTTACTTTTCCTTCCCTTAAATAAATAATTTCATAAAAATTTTAATTATTATACACTAATATACATAAATGAAGGTATTTAAAATATAAAATTTATTATTGAGATAATTTTATCTGATAAATAATTCTTAAAATCTTATGTATGACTAGAAAACATATATTTTTAGTGATAATAAGAATCTCCCAATATTGTGTTTTTTCAAATTTTTAATAAATTTTCACTTAGACTGTGTATTAAATCTTATGTAATGTAATTAATTTTTATACAGAGTTTATAAAATTCATTTCAGTTCTATAAGATCACATTTAGATGTAGAATATTAAATGTTATTTTCCTATTTAAATAATTAATATTCATTCTGATCAATTTTGAAAATTACATTAATATTAGGTAATGGATGAATTAAATGATTTTCATGAATCACATTCCCAAAAATTTCAAAATGGGATAAAATAATCCTATCACAAGGTGTTTTATATGATAATAAAATCATTGGTTTCAGTAATTAATGATCCTAGAAAATTTCTAGATATAATATATCCCTATATATAAATTCCAATAAGATATATGCAACTATTGAGTAAAAGATAACATTAAATTTGTTGTCATAATAAACATCAGTGATATTCACAATTTATTCAGTTCCATGATCCCGTCATATAGGTGTTTGGTGAGGCTCATCATCATTTTTATCCAATGGATGGGGGAGTTAAAATAGATAATGCACAACATCCTCATATTTAAGATATTGTAATTTTTGTGGTAACTTAGGTAAAACATTGTTTCCATCCATTATATTCTCTGAACTCTTCATTTTTCCTCCTTAATTACATTATATACTCCATATATTTACACATATAAAACATATTATAGTTACATGAGTCATTTCCTTGGTTTTTGATGCCTAAATTTAATTTTTAGAAATTGAATATTATTTCTTCCAATATATTTTACCTAGGATGTGGGTTACCTCTATATTGTTTTTGATGTTTGGTAATTATAGTAGGATCACGTTTTTAATCATAATTTACAATATTTGGTTAGGAAAAAACGTACGATTCTACACTCTATCTTTTATCTCATTTGGATTTTTGTTTGCATAGTCTCTGAATGATCCATGTTACCTATTTTTAACTATGATACTATTTTTACATTTATTTACTAAAATAAAATAACGTTAAAGATAATAATTATTTATTCAATATTCCTATTGAAATGAAAACTAAAATAAATTAATAAATATTTTAGTTTATATGTATCGTAATTTATAAATTTTATATTTTCAATATATATTTTCAAAATTTAATTTTTATTATATTATATGACAAAAATATTTTAAAATACATAATAATGGTTAATAAATATCATGTGAATTACCAAAAAAATGTAACATGGGAGTTTCAATATAGCTGATTTTTCTGTTATCTTTTTCTTGAACTAGGTGATGATTAGGTTAATACCCAACAAGGATTATAGGTTTTTTAAAACAGAGATTATCTATGGAAGATCCTTGATCAAATTATTTATATATATGAAGAAAATTATTTTCTAGGAAACAATATAATCTATAATTTAAAAAAATATCATGATTTTATAATATTTATTGACATATATATAAGGTTTTCAAAAACATTATCTCATCCAAATACCACAAAATAACTGAATTAATACCCCAAAATAAATAGACCTTTCTTTAGTGCCAACTAAAGGACCCCATACACATGATCCCAAATAGAGTGGTAACACACATAAATTAATGATTAGATTTTATACCTACACAGGGGACCCAAGATTAACCTACTTTATTTTACATTAATTATATATGGTTAACATTTCATCTCACAAATAATCTCACAATCCAAATAATATATTCATTAGTTTATTTAAGTATTAGCAACGCAGTAAACATATTGTATAATACTTGGGATAATTTCATTATAATAAACACTCACTAAACCTATTAATATCATTTTAATATTTTATATTCATCATCATTACCCAATGAATATAAATATCATAATGGTTCATCTCAGATTCCCATAAATGGTAAAACATAAGAACATGTAATCTAGGTTTTGATCATACACATGTGATAAAACATTAGTATGGGAGAAATACATGAATCTACTAAAATTATGGAATAATATGTGATGTATATATAGAATAATAGAAGAACATGTAATTATAATGAAATAAAAAACATATATTATAATAATTATGTGGAATCATGTGACATTACTAATGATTTATAGAACATGATATTGGAATATGACATAGAAATGTAGAAAAGAGTAGAAATAATCTATAATAAGGAACTACAACATAAACATATGCACATGGAATCATCATAATAAGAGAAAACCCAATAATTCACATCGTTTAATATTTGAAAAAATATATGTATTTGTTCCCTCTATATTGTGAAAAAATACAAGAATCCTCATAATCAATTGTCTCATGATATGTAAAACCATTACCATTGCACTAGAAGGAGATATATAAGCCCAACCAAAATCATTCATAGAAATATATTCCACATGAATTTTATCAATAATCATATCATAAGGATCCCATTTAGAAAAATGAGATTCCTAATATTTCTAAATTGTATCATATTAAATGAATTCTATAATTAGATCGGTTGGAAAAATAAATTCTATCACCTAAAAGTATCACATCTTAAATTAATTAATTGTAAGATTCATAAAACATGACTCTATTCGAGTTATAACCTTTTTTAATGAAAATTAAAATAGAAGTGATATATAAAAATAACATTAGAAAATAATTCTTAACATTTTAAAAAAGATATAATGTTATAAGCCACACTATAAAATATTATGTTTGTGAATTTTTCAACAATAAATTTTTTTAAATTATTTAATAATAAATCTAAATTAAACAACCTTTAATGATACATAATATAAGTTTTAAGGTACTGTAAATTAATTAATAATATATATGATCATTAAGGGAAAAATATTTTCAATATAAAAAATACACTTTTTAAATCCTTCATCGTAAATTTTCTTTTATATTATTATTATTCCAATTATGAAAATTTAGCACATTGAATACTTATTTATTATTTTATAATATTTTTTCTTCTATTTATTTGATTTATTTAGAGTGTTGTAAGATCCAATAATTAATATATTAAAAATATTAATTATATTAAATCATTAAAATGCTTCTTTTCATAAATAACTATTTTCATCTTATTTGTTACCTGACATTAAAGAAAAAATCGTTGATTTATTATGGACTACAGTAATATTATTATTTGTAATTTTTTCTCAAAATAAGCATGGTACAAGTAAGTGTATAGTGAACGTTTGAGGTCGATCCCATAAGGAGTGTAATTTACTTCTAAGAGTCAATAGCTCAATACTCCTATGAGTAGGAGTCATTTTTTGTTTGATTTATTTTTGGAAATACTAGATCTGTGGTGGTTGGTGGTTTCATCAGTTAATGAGAGATAGTACATGAACAATTGTCTTTATATGTAAGAAGGATTACCTTAAGACTATCTGAGTAGGATCCTATGTTTTACACTATGAAGAAAGTCGAGGTAAATAGTTGATTTTGATCAAATAAACTTACTCTACCTAAGTATTAAGTTTTATATTATTGAGAAATTGTGAAAACTGAGATGCATTAATCGTGGCTAATATAGTAAAAATTAACATTTTATATTATTTGTAGCCTAATAAACTCCAACCAGGATAGGGTCATTCACCTGAATATCTCATGGTCATGACATTCAAATGAATTGGATATACATTTATTATTTATCCTTATTACTTTCCATTAAGGTTACCAAAATAGTAATTGATTATCAAATAAATTTAGATACACATACCCTCGATCCCTACCCCTTGGTGGACTATCCACTCATTGTAGAATGAGTTGAAAATAAATGACTGAATGAATCCATGGTAAACATGAAAAAAATGAATGAATAAAATAATTCAACACACATTAAATGATTCATATTTATATTCACAAAAGTGGATGACCATGCAATGGAGAATGAAATCACAATTAAATAATTACTTTAATTAATTCATAAATGAATCCAATAAGAGTTAATTAGTAATCTATGGTGAAGGATGTTGTAAATGCCAAATATAATTGAAAACGATGATGAAAGAAATTGAAGACACATTTAATTAATTAAAATAAGGGAGATATGAATATATTTTATTTTAAGGGAGACAGAGTCGACGAAAACCCAATGGGAATAAAATGCAAAAAGGGCTTTGCCTCTGGAAGCTCTCCAAAATCTCTACCGGGCTACTTCATGTATAAAAGAAAAATTATATGGTATGTAATATATTTCACATAATGTAATATTTAATAAGTGTATATATCGATTGTTTTTTAATCTTACATGTATCTCATCCAATATATGAATGAATGAACACATTCATGATACCAACATTGGTCTCATGACATGAAATAGCCTACCAGCTATATACTCGGAGTTTATTTCACAATCAGAGGGTTTGACTAAATTCACATCGTGTATAGGTCATTCTTGTTGTTTACTGGGTTCATCACATTCACTCTTCATAACAGAGGTCAATACATGGTTCACGACATTTTACATCGCATGAAAATATATTACAGGATATGTAATGTGGTTTCATGTTGGGTAATAGGTAACTTATTCTCTTTTTCTAGATTTTCCTCTTTGAAACCATTTGAAAATATTTCTCGAAAAAACATTCATATAACTTGTTCATTATTAAATATATCATGAAAAATGATAATTAAATTAAAGAAAAATGTATATAGGATTTTGTATTTTCAAATTCCCCCACACATGAAAAATTTCTTGTTCCCAATAAAAAATGTATCAATAATGATTTTAAAAAGATAAGATGTTTTAAAATAGGGAACTCTTGTAAATTCTTTGAACTTAATCTATGTGAAATTAGAAATTTTTAGTTTCAAAAATTATCATTGTTCAAAAAAATTATTCCATTCCTCATATAATAGTCCTTTAATAAAATTTTAATCTTTTAATTACAATATTTTAATATTTCCTTGAATTCTTTTTCCATTGTTTTATATCACTATGAATTTTATCTCATCACATAAGGTATAATTAAATTAGAGTTATCCTCATACCCTTAATACATTATCCTAACAATATCCTTTTATTTGTATTATCAAGTAATGTCTGTACAAGAATGTAAAAAACTAATCCTGAGGGAATTAACAATTGGTTATAATTAACACTCAGACTATGGGTAGATGGGAAAAAATTTAAAATCATGCTCAAAATGAGAGTAATATATAAAGTAAAATGTTTGAATGTTGAGAAAAGTTTAATACAATGACTTCTCCAACCTAACCATGTCCACTCTCCAATAATATTAAGTTATATCCATGTATATATGTAGTATGTTCCAAAAGGTTATCTTATTACTTTCCTTTCTTATTTTTTATTTTCATTATCCAAAATTCATGTTTTAGATAAATATCACATACATCCTATAATCACATATGATCCTCCAGGGTATTTATCTATCTAGAAATTGTGATTTTTGACCTTCATAATATAAAAACTATGTATATTTTTGTTTTCATTGGAATTTTGAAATGAAATAAAATATAAGTTAAATTTTGAAAATTAAAAATTAATCTCAAATAGATAGTATAATGACTAACAGAACACATCTCTATAATAAAAACATCATAGCTGTCTGAATTCCTCCCTATCACTTATACTATAGGAAAATATTGAATTAATAAAGGGAATTGTTAGGAAAGGGAAAATAGTATTGAAATAACATCATCCTATAAGGAAATTCCTTGAAAATAGTGGCTAAAAAAGAAAATATGTTCGGTGGTTCTACTAAAATAGTTTCTCAACAAGTATATCCTCATTCATTTTAACATGGTACTCGTCCAGTCATATTCTCAATAAGATCTCAATGCATGTTCTGATAGGAAAATATGTCCGGTGTATAACTCAATACATATTCTTAGTAAAGAATGTTTATTTTTTTAATTAGTGTACCATCAGATAAATAGAATAATAAATTAAACTGTAAATAAATATGTATATAAAACTAAATAATATGTCAGGTAACCATAATTTAAAAAATGATGAATTTGAATTAAATTAAAAATATAAAATAATTATGGATATCTTAATAGAGAGAGAACATGTATTCTAACAATTTAAACATAAATTCTTCTTTAATATAAGTGGGATTTAATTTTTCAACTTTTAAATAATTCTTAAAATTTAATAAATATATCATAGACTGTTGAAAATATAAAATAATTCTAGTGTATCAAAATGTAAAATTAAAAGAAACTCACTCACACATAGAGGGGGATATTTCCTACACTATCCATGGAATTATTGAGGGTGCATTATAGCATATAAATAATAGAAAATATAAAATAGTAGTTTAAAATATGAAAATTTAGGGAATCTAGTGTAACTTGTAATAATTGGAAGGTCGTGAGGGAACTTTGGTGGCCAATTACAAATTTCAGGGCACCTGAGAACTTAATTAGAAAATAATTCCTACACTAGATAAAACTTTAATCAAAGTGTTTAAAACAATGATAAATAGAAGAATAGGTGAAGGAAGAGGAAAATGAAAAAATCCAATAATTTTATTTCAGTGTGTTAAATGATTACAATGATGTTATGAAGGGAATTAAAATAATAACAGAAAAGGCTTCAGAATAATAGGTCAATCATGAAAACAATGAACATTGGGTTGCCTCCCAAAAAGTGATAACATGACATCATTAGCCAGATGGATGGACCACAACATTTTATTATGGGGTCCATTATCCTAGTTTCTCCACTAGTATTTGTAGCTACTAGTGGAAGTTTCTTCTATATCATAGGCTCTCTTTACTTAATTAAAAACTCCAGGTGCGTCATGAATATAAATCATATGGGGAGATAGAAACATTGATCTATATGGATTATTCTTGGTATGTATCAATATGAATAGTTCCTAAAGTTGTTTTATTATTTTTGTACCACACTGGGGCACCATCTAGACTAGAATATATAGCGTAATGATTCCATCAACATCTTTCGATGATATAAAAGATTTAGATAAGTCTATTTAAAAATTGTAAAAAAATTAATTTATCTCCAAATAATAATTATTAAAAATATATTTCCACAGACACATAGACATATATATATATATATAATTGGTCAGTACAAAAATTAGGGAATATATTGATTACAAAATGAAATCACCAGCCCTATTAGAAAATATTAATGGACAAAAATGAATCAATATTGATTATAAATTTTGTATACCCCAAATATCCACCATTATCAACTCTCCCAATAGGTGTGATGAAAAATTCAGTTATAGATACATTGACTAGAGTGGGTGGTGGAGAGGTATAAATTCTTTATGAGGTTATAGGTGTAGTAGTTAGATTGAGGAAAGGTACCCCTTTGGATGTTTCGGTGGCCAAACCCTTCCTCAACTGAGCCTTCTCTTCTAAGTAATCCTTCTGGGTAGCATGTTATATAAGATCTTGTGGCATTTCATGGTGATAGATTAGTTATATGGGAATGATTGAAGATGATGGGACAATAGAGGCTCCGGGTGGTGTAGTGGTTAACTCTGGAGTATTGATGAATAGAAGATGAAAATGATTGCAAATATGGTATATGTTTGGAAGGATTCAATGCCCTTCAGTCCAGAGAGTTGCCATGGTGGGATGGGTAAATGGAAAAAATGTGTATTACGTGGTGGTAGAGATAGAAATATGAGCAGGTTGTGTATGTGGGGAGGTGGTCTGTGACTCATCAATTTTGTCTAATGTTACTGGCAGATCCATTTTATGTTGTGATTCTTTCATCACACCCATTACCCGGTGTTATATGTTGTACACCTTCACAAATAGCTGTATCATGTGAAACATCACAACGTCAATAATATCAATGAGTCCCGTTGAGGTGAGAGGATGGGTTTCATTTAAAACATTGCGGTATCTGGACATGTGTGCAATAAATGATCCTCCCATCAACGTACCATGAGTCTGATATGCATGGTCCTTATTGTAATGGGAATACTGGGCATCATTGTGGATTGGTAGACCACCCATGGATGTTTCAAAAATAAGTACAACAACCAGGCTGACAGTCCCATGTGACTCAGACCTCATATAACACCCAAGTGTCATATGCCTGTGATGAATCCGTAGTATGTTCTCCATAAATAAGTAAACATTGTGATCCTCAGGTCAGTGGGTAATTGATAATTCAATGAGATAATCTCCCATAATTTCTATGAATCAGTTCATATGGATATATTATAATTGTTGGGAATACATATAATGTAGAGAAATCATATGTATAGATATTTAGGCCAATACTGAACTCGAAAAGGAATGATCATGTGTCTTACCACCTTGGAAGAATCTGAGGCTATCATTATTATATCTAATGCTGTAATGACCTCTTGAAAAATATCCCTATAGATTTTATCTTGTACCTCAATGGTGCATTCCATCTACAATGTCTCAAGGAGATCGACAACGATATCACGGATTTTTATTCGGCCTAGGATGGGAATATATGGGGGGTTTTTTCTAGAACATTCTTTTATTATAGTATTATGAGGGTTACTAGGTGCTTTAGGTTAGAAAATCATAGAATTGTGTGTAAATTGAAATTTTCATCACCGAAGGAGTCCTCAGATATGGAGAAGGATGAACATGCTACTTTAGGTGTTGTAAGAGCTATGATTGTGGTGAAAGAAGTTGTTGAACATGATTACATATATGGAATATACATTTCATGGTATAATAAAGAGTTAAAATGATGAATATTGTTGGTTTGGGCCATGGATTATGAGGGGGAGAGGTGAGTTTGTGGTTCATAGGAATATGGGTGGTGTTGGTGCGGTTTGGTTGAGATGAAGAGGGTGAAAAAGTGAGGTTTCAGGTAAGGATGAGAGGAGGAGGGGGCAGTGCATGATGTAGAGAGGGAGGAGGTGTGTAGGTAAGGTGTTGGTGTGTTTGGAGGTGTGAGAGGGAAGATGAGGGGTTGGCAGGTTTGGGAGGAGTTGAGCGTGAGTGATGCAGAACATTGGAAGAAGGGGGTGCAGATGGCAGACTGTGAAAAAAGGTTCAGGACCAAATTTTTCAAAAAAAAGAATGTTACACAACCCATTACAAAGGTTCTCATCATGGAATAGTTATTTGAACATATTTTGTAAAAAAACAATGATACATGTCATGTGATGGGCTTACAGTATGAGTAATTGGCATTTTTCATCCAAAATTATTTTACACTTAACCTCTATCTATTATCTCATCTCAAAATTCAATAAAGGTAACATAATAACTCCAAGAATAAGAGAACCTACCATGGGTTTCCTCCTAGTCAGTGCTCCTATAAAATTTATATCATGAATAATTTAAGACCCATTTGAATATAAGGATAATGACATATCCCTTGAGGAATGGTTCTTGAAATATTTTTATTAATTGTCCATTAACCTTAAATAGTGGTCCACCCTCTCTCTGAATGTTGATGGTCCCATATGGTATGATTCTAACAACATCAAAAGGACTAGACCATTGATATTTCCTCCTAACATGGAATATTTTTAAAATAGTGTTGAATAAAAGGGAATTATTCTATAGAAAAAATAAATTCCTAGATATTCAATGATAATCCCATTTCACTAAGCCTTCTTTTTAGATCCTATAATCATCATAAGAAACATTTCAGGATTTCTTCCAATTCAGTTAACCTCAGCTAGCTATCATGTATTGTCTTCTCCAAATCTAAATTCAGTTTCTCAATCACCCAAAATTTTAACACCCTAAGATCCATAGTATGTTTCAATTTGAATAATGCAATAGCTTGCATTGTACGCAACATCAAGATTCTAACACACCACAACAAATAAAACTAGTTGTTATGAATAATAATACATACTTTTCGAAATATTATAAATTTAATTTTTTCTAATTGACTTCATTTTTTATTTTGGAATATCTTAATTAACTTAGGCTAATTTTTTTGAATTTTTCAGAAAACATTGATTTTTTGATTAATTGTAAAAAACACTGTGTTATTGGTTAAAAATAGATTTTTATTAAAATTATTACTTATTTTATTTAAATATATTTTAGGTCAAAATAGATACTTAATTCCTCTATATGTAAAATGTAATTAATTGGAGTCATTTTATAATACATTTACATATATAAAAATTTTATTGAACTTTTTACCATCTTTTACCCACCTCTTAGGTTCATTTGAGAATTTGCATAAAACATAATTTTACCACTTATATGAGTTGAATTTCAAAAATTGAAGAGGCAAAGTGAAAATAAGAAATTAAAATGTAGTTCAATAGGATGAAAATAATTTTTTGTGAATATTATCTTTTAACTTTTATTTACCACAGTTAAAAGTAAATAGAAAAATTATGTGTAAAAAATGATATCATTATTACCCAAACGCATGTCCAAATGCTATTGGATAATTTTAATTCGAACAAAAAAACCTTATAAATAAAGTATGATCCCCTTTGGTCATCTTGGATTAGATTAGTACATTTATTATAATTTTATTTAAAGGAGAGTAAAAAGAGTTAAATTAAAATATTAATAACTAAACTATTTTAATATAGTGTTACAAAAAATATAAATTTGACTATAAATATTATATAGAAATATAAAAATATTTCCTACATAATGGTAGTTTATTATTTATTTTTAGAGATTAAATAATTTTATTTATTTGTGACACAGTGATGATGTAGTAATTACCTTATTAATGAAATATTAAAATAATCGATATTATAAATATCCAAATAATGTAAATTAATAATTTTGATTTAATAAATTAATTTTTTTTAGGTTAATATAAAATTATAGTGTTATTTAATGAAATTTTATTCTATGTGATAATGATATAATGTCTTTCAAAAAATCAAATACTAAATTGTGTCAAAATTGACATAATTGAGGTTCTAAACAAATACTATATTATTACTTGATATAATATTATATAAAATATAATTATTTTCCAAAGGATTTATATAAGGTTATATATATTAATAAAGAACTACTTGGGGTTCACCTGGTTGTTTATAGTTAGTTTATTAACCATATAATATAAACATACCAAGAGACTTGTAAATGTCAAACTATTTAATTCTGAATTAAATCTAAACGATAAGGATAAAAGGGAGAACTAAATTTGTATAAAACTCATTGGTTGGGAGGTTTTCGACGCATCTCATCCTTAGCATCTAAATAAATTATTTCGTATCCATTATAAACCTAAAATGATTTTATTATAAAATAAAATTTCATTCTTTTCCTAAAATGGCCTTCACCTCTCTTATAAAAGGGAACTTCCCCTTCTCTTAATTTTACACCTCTATAGCCATTTGGGTCAGCCAAACCCTAAAAAATATCTTTTCAACTTTATTCCATTAATCTTTAAGGCCTTAATTTGGTCATAAATCCAACCTAAGGATCCCTTTTGATCAAATCAATAGAAAGAACCTGAAGAAGAGGTAAATATTTCATCACCTCTTTCAAGTTCTTTTCTTATTCCACTTCATCTTTAATTTTCTTTTCCATTATAAAATAATAACTCATGTATCTTATATATATTTTGATGTTATTATAAAATTGGTACATCCATATTCATTATTCTATCCATAATATGAATGAAATGTCAACATACGTGCCTACGAACGACTTTCCATCTCCACATTGTGGTGTAGTTTGTTATTCAAACACTTAATTATTTTGATGTGTATAATAATGAGTATAACTGATGTAAATAATAAATATAGCATGTTATTGATTCTGTATATATAATATATCGTCCAATTATATACGATTTCACCATCAATACAATGATATTTTTGCCCATGCGTAATTACAAATTACCATCTCCACGAACGCGATGAGATTATTTTCTCCATTGTAATTATTCAAGAATAATATTCATTTTACGATTAAAAATAATTTTTATGAAAATAATATTATTCTATGTATGAATCAAATGCGACTTATCCATAATAATCATAACTTACGTAACCATGCATATAAAGGAAAATGATTTAGTTAACACCTGAGACGATGATACAAATGAAATATTATTAACAAAGCAATATTTGAGGATCATATATGATATAATATTTCTGTATATAGTTCATGTATAATTTAATTACAATGTTTTAACTGTTATATAGTAGTTTATCATACCATCTTCTAAGGAAAAGTACAATGTATGGGTAAAATTCACAATATCTTTATTATCCAAGGTTGTTTTTACGTAAGTATCTACTGGAACCTCTTTATCATCTAAATAAATGTTTCCTTAAAACTATATTTCAAATTGTTTTAACTATTTACTAGTCTATATGGTAAAATTAATTTATACCCACATTTGATGTTATATGTTTTGAACGGAATCATTCTGTTTTTTTCCAAACAAAGTACTTTATAACCATTTCAACAAAATTATGGTAAGAATGTTTTTTAACTTATATGGGAAGTGATGCTATTTTCCACCTCTATAACATCATTGAAGCTTCACTTATAATATTATAACAATATTTTCAAAATAAGTTTTATCTTTTATAATTATGTGACTCATAAATGGTTTTAAAATAGAAATAATCATTTTGTTTCATATAGTTTTCATTTCATCTATGTCAACACCCTTTAGTGGATTTTAAACATGTTTGAAGTTGATTTGTTATGATAGAAATCTTCGATATTGTATTGAAGGTTTTGTGATATGTTTTATTTTGGATGTGTTATTTTTTAAAAATTCATGGTTTATGTATAAATTATTGACATTTTGTATACTAGTTTTAATATGAATGTTAATGTTATGTTTCAACCTTTTCATATGAGGAATGTATTGGAATTAGTATGTGATGGGTGGTGCCCACTATAGCTCCTCGGTGCATCCTTCGGACTCATTATACAATTATAAATGGAATTGGATGAGGCCTTTCCAATTGTGATATATTGTTCTAGCAGAGGCCTTAATCATTTTTAGACATCTTGGGAGAGGCATTGAAAAAATGTTTCAGAATGTCCATCATTATACATTCCGTCATTATGAAAATAATAATGATGGTTCATGTCGTTATTAGACTAGTAGAATACCCATGAATATGTTTTATTACGGAATTATTTAATCAACTCATATTCTTTCGATAAAGTGTTCAGGTTTATTATTTGTAAAGGAATGAGTTTTGAATTATTCACCATGCCAAATGTTTATGTTATCACCCGTTGTATTATTTATCCTTACTGAGAAACTGAGCACACACCGTTCTTTTGTTTCATTTTCCCAAGACATGAAGCAGATAGTTATATGTGACCTTCAAGCATAATTTTGGAGTCTTGTATGTTTCTAAAATAATAAATTTGTGTTTTATTTCTTTTCAAGTTTTAATGCTGAACTTATGTATGTATCATATTTCCAATAGTAAGAAATTTATCAGTCATTCCAAAATAGATTCCTTGTATAATGCCAATGTTATGTAACAAATCACTGACTTAGGGTAAGTAGCTTCAGGGGGATTATAGTAGGTATCAAAAAAAGATTAGTACAAATCGTGGAAACTTAATTTAGAAAAATTGGATTAGAGTAAATTACCCAAATATAGTCATTGAATATTAGTATAGAATAAATTTTTATAATTTTGGTACCATAGTGATTTTTTTTTCAATAAATACATCCATGTCTAGATATGAACAGGTAGAGGTGGATCTGGCATAGATGTACCTAGGGGTAAACCCAAAAAACCGCATTGATCCAGACTCAAACACAAACAGTTGCATGATAATGGGCCTTACTGCACTGTTGGTTACGACACTCCCGAGGGATATGCATAAGATAATTATAATTTTTTATAAAAACCATTATGAAATATTTATGATTATATACCCTTAAAAAGAATGAATTTTTATGATTATGAATTATATTCATAAATTTTTCAATTTATGTTAAGTGTTTTTCAAATTTGGATATATGTATTGAGGTTCATATATTAATCTATAGTATGCCATTGTTTAGATATGACACATATTGGAAGGAATGGAAATTGTAACAATGCACGTAATTAATGAAGAGATTACCCTCCTACTCAAGATAATTATAGTGGATCTAGTGATGTAACTAATGATGATCAGCTTATCACCATATTGGTAAAACTCACACAGGTTATGAATAATAACCCTACCCATATGGAGTACCCTAATCAACAATGAGGAGGATCATTGTTAGATTTGTTCAGGAGGAAACAACCACCAAACATTAAATGGATCTACAAATCCATTTGTAGCTAAATAATGGATATGTTTCATAGAGAAAATATTTCATACTTTGGGTTGTAGTGAAAGGAGAAAAAGTTTTCATGGTATTTTATCACCTCACTAGAGGTGAAGATCAATGGTGGTTAATAATTCAAAACACAGAGAATGATGAATAAGTGTCAAGTATGGAATTATGGGAGTTTAAAGATCTTTTCATAGATAAATACTTTCCTCGTGACCATCAAGCAGTTTAGGATAGACAATTTCTATATATGAGACAAAATAAGGAAGGGAATGTTGGAAAGTATGAAGATAACATTACAAGGTTACCAAGGGTTCCTGCAAATTATATACGTAACCATAGAAGTACGATTTATCATTTAATTGATGGGTTCAAACCATTTCTCCATTAAGAATTAGTCTTACAATCCTTCTCATCATACGAATATATTTTCACATGTTCTATCAAGATAGAAAACAAATTATGTATTTCTTATGTCATTAAAGCAAAGAAAGAGATGAAGTGATCTGCTGAACACTCTAGGAAAGAAAATTAAGGAAACATGGAAGAAGGGAATAGTTGAATTTCCACGCTATGATAATTGTTGAAGGAAGCACCATGCTGCCTGTCTAAAAGTAAAAGAAGTATGCTAAAAATGTGGATAGAAAGACCATCTTTCTTGTTATTATATGGGGAAGAATTAAGCCCTCAATGTTCAATTCAACAATTATAGGGAGGTAGAACATTATAAAAAATAATTTTCAAATCATCAAGAAATATTACCTCAGAAAAGTCCAAGGGATCAATGCCAAGGATATATGATCACAAATACTAATTTTGATGCTCTGAAAGATGTGGTGGCAGGTAATTTAACGGTTTCCACAAAATTAAACAATGCTTTATTTGATTCTGGATCATCACATTGTTTCTTTTCTTCCTTGTTCTCTAATAAAATTAGATATTTCTAATTTTAATTAACAAGGGAGTTGTTAGTCAAAACTCTTAAGGAAAGTATCATTACAAAAATGTTTTTTAAATTAGTCCCCATTAAGTCATATAAATGATATTTATTTGCTGATCTAATTGTCATACCAATTATTGTATTTGATATAATACTTAGAATGGATTGTCTTTCGGACCTTGATGTGAAAGTTTGTTGTAATAATAACGAGGTTACAATTCTTGATGTTGATAAGTACTAAGTTATCATTATAGTATAAATTTCATCACCTGATTCTTATCAAGATCCCACCCTAGTTCCTCTACTAAAATCAATTATATGTGAGGATGAGAATGAAATAATTATGGGTGAGGAATAGAATTTTTGAATAGAGGACATACTTATTTTGAAAGAATATGTTGATGTATTTCCAAAGGATTCACCTGGACATCCTCCATAACGAGAAATTGATTTTTCCGTTGATTTAATTACTAGTTCATGGCCCATATCAAAGACCCCGTATAGAATGGACATTGTTCAATTGGTTCAACTAAAAAAACTAGATAAATTTAGTAATAAGGGATTTATTATCCCAAGTATTTATTCATGGGGATCCCCTCCCCTTTCTGTTAAGAAGAACGACAGATCATTGAGGTTGTGCATTGACTATAGGGAGATCAGTGCTATAATAATGAATAACAAGTATTCCCTACCTTGCATTGAGGATTTATTCAACCAAATTGATGGAGCTCAATATTTTTCAAAGACTACCCAAAAATCTAGATATCATCAGTTGTGTTTGAAGAAGGAAGACATTCCAAAAACATCATTTAAAACTAGGTACATGTATTAAAAGTTTACAACAATGCCTTTTGGATTGACTAAAGAAACCTATGTCTTCCTGGATCTAATGAATATAGTTTTAATGAATATATTGATGAATTTTTAGTGTTATTTGATGATGATATGTTTTTATATTCCAAAATCTATATAGATCATAAAAATCACATGCACATTATTGTAATGACTCTTAGTAGAATGGAATTATATGGTATGTTTATCATGTTTTAATTCTGGATTCAGGAGATTTATTTTCTTAGACATATTGTCTCCGAGGATGGAATTTTTTATGATCCTTCAAAGACCAAGGCAATTCAAGAATGGCCTGCACTGACGAGTAAAATTGAGGTCCACAATTTTATTAGTTTAGAAGGTTATTATCGAAGATTCATCTAGAAGTTTTCCCATTTGGATAATGCATTACCCAAGATCACACGTATAGGGGGTAATTTTTTTGGACAAAACAGTGTTAATAATGTTTTGAATAACTAAGGAGAAGATTAATTAATTCTCCTATATTGACTCTACCTTCATGGAATTATGTGTTTGTTTTTTATAGTGACGCTTAAAAGAAACGACATGGTTGTTTCATTATGAAAAATTCTAGAGTTATTGCATATGCATCATGAGAGATAAAAATTACTGGGGAAAACTATCCCACTCATGATCTTGAGTTAACATCTACAATCATCTCTCTAAAGATATAGTAACATAATCACTATGGAGAAAATTTTGAGATTAATGTTGGAACCATGGTCGTTCATTACATGATTGGATTATGGTTTCTGTTTGTTGTAAATCCTATTTGGAAGTCAAGAATGTGTGCGAGCAAAGTGATCATACAGTTCATGTTTACAATTGTATTGAAGGTGGAGCTCTTCTATAGTGTTTTCCAAATTATTGGACTTAAAAATCGGATAATAAAGACATAGGTTATTGGAAAAAGGAGGTGCGCACAAAGAGAAAGTGGTGCATGAAATAGGTGAAGTGTGTACGAATATAGAGTGGTGTATGAAAAATAGTGTGGTGTGTGAAAAATAGTGTGGTGCGTGAAAAACAGTGTAGTATGAAAAATAGTGGAGCGATATTTTTTTCCCACAAGAGGTGTTTTAGAATCAGAACATCGGAAAATGGAAAAGTCATGGGCTGTGTGAAAAACATGGAGATGTGTGTGGAAAATGGTTCCTATAGGAAATGTATTGTGCACAAAATGAGAGGTGTTTTCCCCATGATTTTTTTTCGTAGGGGTCGAAAAAGACTATAAATAAGAGGTTACCCCCCTCATTTTGTACGACTGAAGACTTATAGAAGATATGAGTGTAGATGCACATAAAATGATCGCATTAAGGGGGTTGTGTGAAAAAGTCGATTTGCATGAAAAATTCCGAGTTGCTCAAAAATGTCGGAGTTGCACATAAAATGTGTTGCTTATAGATGTTTAAGCTGTGTGAAAACAACGTTGTTGCACATAAAATTTGATGTTGCATGTAAAAGTGGAAGGTGCACCAAAAAGTGGATGGTTTCTATAAAAGGTGATGCTGAAGTGAAAAGTCAAAGCCGAATGTAAAAGTTGAGGGTGTGTGTAAAAGAGGTTGTTGAAAGAAATATTTTCCATGATAAAATCATGTAATTCCCACAAAAGTGAGATATTTCCCGCAGTAGGTAGGTGTTCCGTGAAATCATCTGTGTAACATATTCGCGCATTCCAAATATCTGGTTCAGTGGTTCAGTGATATTAAGTGAATCTTTTTTTAGACTTAGATGCAAGTAGAGTTTAGAGTTGAACAGAGGAAAATCCATTAATAAATTTCTATTGAAGAGACCTTCATGTCTATAAACTGAGAGGGACTTTAACAAAGACAGTGTGCTTGGGGGAGTCAACGGGAGTGACTTCTGGGACACAATGAGATATCCCTAAACCTTTATAAAGGCAGTGTTCCTAGAACAATGTGATTGTGACAAACACATGTAATCCATAAACTAGTGATGATTATTGGAATTTGGTATAAATGACACACTTTCGGCGTATGCTCCTTGGACGTGGCCTTTTGTGGTGAACCAAGTAAAAGTGATGTGTCAACTTTCGTATTTCATTTGTTTGACAGATATAACATGCTCTTCCCAACATGGGAACAAGATCCTCAACATTAAAAAGTAAAATTTGACACCATGATTCAACCCTCCCCTCTCCGAGTGTTCCGAGGTCCCTCAAGTGGTATTAGAGGGCGGTTAAATAGTGTTTGATCTATCATATACCATTATGGACAATCCAGCCATTGTCAGGTGAGTCCCTCACATTGATGAATGAAAATTATAGATCTATATAAATTGAACGAGATCTCCTCTAAGATATATTGGAATGGAAGTCCTTTTTTCTACTCTGCAAGGAATGCAAGTCACTGATCCAACATGCTTGGCAATGACTGACACAAACATGAAAATTCTTGATGCAGATGATAAAGCACAAAATGCACTCACCACAGCCTTTTCTGGTCTAATATATCTAAAGGTGATTAGTTGCACATATGAAAAATCCATGTTGGATAAATATGAAAATATTTTTGATGTAGATAGCAATGTGAAGGAGGAAAAACTACAAGTCCTACACAACAGGTTTGATGATCCTAAGATGCATCCTGATGAGAATGCAGACTCATTATTCAATCGAATTACTAAACTGGTTAGAGAAATTCAGGGGTTAAGTGAAGAAATAAAATACATATAGATGGTAATGCAAATATTATGAAGTCTTCCACCCATGTATAATGCATAGGTGTCATCAAATGAAGAAATAGATCCTTCTAAACATTCTATGAATGATCTACTGAGCAGTTTAGTGGTGTATGAAATGAGAATCAAACAAGTAGATGTTATGACTCGAGTGATAAAGGAAACAGCATTCAAGTCCATAGAGAAATAGAAAGTTTCAATAGAGAGTAGTGGTGAAGATCATGAGGAAAAATATATTCCTTCTCTCATTACAAAGAAGTTCCAGAAAGGAAAATGTAAATTCAAAGGGAAGTTACCTCTTACTTGCATTCATTGTGGAAAAGTTGGGCACATTGCCTTTTTGTGCTTAAGATATTTTAATGATGAGGATAGTGAAGATGAAAACATTGATAATCCATTGAAAATTTTTCTCAAAAATGGATACATCAAATCTATACAGAACGTGCTGAAGAAGTGTTTTTTCTGTGAAAAGAAAGATGATGTTAATGAATTCTATGACGAAGATGAACCAAAATTTAAAACTGGAAACCATGGTTCCATGAAGGCCACTATATAAAAAACATATCCCTCAATAGATAATTGTCGTGACTATTATTTGAAAACTGATTCCAATCACAAGATGCAACTAAAAGAATCTATTATTAATCTTATGATCCAATTTAACAGTTTCAATAAGTGGAAATTAATTGTAGATGAATCATTTGATTATGTTGATCAGATTGAAGTTGAAATTTAATGAATTGATGAATTTGTGAGTGTATAGTATAAATTTTTTGAATTAACTTATGATATAGTGGATCTGAGGCTGAGAATTGAATAGAAAGAAATGGTCATGAATGACCTCACCACTAGACTGGAAGAAAAGACCAAGCCCACTAACTGTCTTGAGGAGGAAGTTTTTACTCTGAAAATAATAATTGAGAGTGATTCAATTTTAGAAGAACCAATGATGTAAATACATTTTGGAAGGATCTCATATGTATAATTATAGAAGAGAATAAATTTTGGTTATAGTGGAGTTGAAAATATTTGGAATGATCAAATACCTCTTTGCATGGGAAATAGTGTAATCTGTTGTGAGTCAGAGCCATCAAATGCTACAAAAAAAGTTGTTCAAATTAATGGCAAGATGAAAGTGGGTGATTTAGAAAATTCATCTGATTTGGTGAACTAGAAACTCCCAATAAAATTTGAAATAAAAAATAAGGTTATAATCATGCCTCCTACAAAAAGGATCCCTCAAACTATTTTTCCACAAAATAAAGAATGAGGGTAAATAGAAGTGAGATGACATTTCCTTTCATGAAGTGTCAGTTCTCTATATATTTGGGCTATACCATGTCTTATTTCAAATAGGTAAGAATATATCTGAATAAAAAATATATGGGAGTTCAACAGAGGAGAGAAAAATCATATTCATATTCTTTTAGAAGAAATAATTACTATTGATGTTGAGTTTGTTGTTTTAACTTTGTTCATAAGGATATCAATTGCAGGAAATTGAGGGACATGGAAACTTCATACTAGAGTTTTAGACAAGTCAAATCTCGTTTACAAGGCAGCATTGATCTTATAATTAGTTTTTCTATTCTCGAAGAAGATTTTGACTATGAAGATCCAATGTACACATGATAGAGGATTAAAAGTCCATCGGTGTTATACAATCAATACAATGTCATATGGAAATAAAAAAAGAAAATTGAGAAATCCAAAATTGCAGAGGTGGCCCTCAAAGCAACAAAAAGAAATAATACCTAGATTATGGACAGCAGTTTTTTGTCTCATATGACAGGTAATGCAGGTCTGTTAATAGATATAAAAAGGAGGGTTGATGGAACAATACGGTTCAATTATGATAGATCTTTTAAAATCAAAGGCACTGAATGTACTAAATTACCTAATGGTGAGTTAAATAAAACTGAAGTCCTTTTTATAGATGGAATACATCATAATCTCCTCCGTGTGAGTCAACTCTATGACTCTGGAGGTTTATTTACTTTTAATCAGAAAGGATGCCCTATCAAGGGAAAGACAGGAAATTCATATATGATGGGATGCATAATAGAAGGTGACATGTATCAGGTTGATAGTAAAGAAAACATTTGTTACATGACTATTAAAGAAGAAAATATTTTGTGGCATTTGATATTGGGGAACATCAGGAAACAAGACATGGGGAAAATATCAAGATTGAGGATTGTCATGGTCATTCCCAACCTAAATTGTGAACAAGAAAAATTTATGATGCTTGCATTCATTGGAAATAGTTCTGCAGTTCATATATGCCAATGAAAAAAGTCCACCGCATCTTCTTTATCTCATTCATATGGTCTTATGTGGCCCGATAAATGTTTCTAGTACTCAGGGAGAAAGGTACTTCATCTTTTTCATAGATGATTAGATTATAATGGAATATTTAATGGTTATACATAGTAAAAGACATATACTTGACGGCATGAAGACATATCCTGAATCACTGAGAATGATACTGGACAAATAATCAAAGTGTTGTGATCCGAAAATGGGGGGGAATACATGTCTTTTTAATTTGATAACTATCTAGAGAAGCATAGGATACAACATGAGGTAGCTGTTGTGAGAACTCAACATAAAAATAGAGTGGTTGAGAATAGAAATCGATAGGTGAACAACATTGAATGAACTATGCTGATTGATAGTCTTATTCCACGACATTACTAGAAAGAGGTTGTTCAAGCAATTGTGTATATTACAAATCAAACAAGACTTTATATGGGATAAATGAAGACAAATTATGAATTATAGAAATATTATGATTCTTGCTGCGCTGAGGATGTAGTGGATATAATGTACACTATTGGTAGAGCATTGTACATTGGGAATAAATGTGTTGGCCAGTTGAGCAAGAAACAAGAATGGACTTCTCTTAGTACTGCTGAATTTGTGCATATCTCCTCCACAAAGACATACACTCAACTGTTATGGATGAAGAAACCAGTAACAGATATTGGTGATGATGTAAAGAAATCAATGGTAATTTACTATTATAATAAGAGTTCAATTTATCTTACAAAGAATCTTGTTTCGCATTATCACACAAAAAATATGCAAATCAGGTATCAATATCTCAAAGAAAATTTTGAGCAATGCATGATTAGAAGGGATCATGTGGGAACTAATGAGAATGTTCCTGATATCCAGACGAAGCCATTTTCAGTGGCAGTGTTTGAGAAACATTGTTTGATCCCCGGTTTTCATTAACCTCCTAGTGCATAAATAAGTTACAAAATTTTACTTTCCCCAGCTATATTTATTTTTTTAATCTGTTTGTGGACATAATGTAGGTTTTTAGGGGAGATACTATCAAGGGGGACTGTATTTTGAGTTGAAAAATGAACAATTACCAGTCTATGGGATTATTGTCAATGAGATAGAAGTAGTAAATTCCATACATGTGATGATTCTATGACATGATGAGAGATCGGTGAAATAATCAGAATTCAGTGATAGGATGAGAAGGAATACATTGGACATGTAACTCTTCTCTGAAAAATTAATATATTTTCATAGGTTTCATTGAGAATTCCAAAACACGGGATCCCAATTCTTGCTTACCCTCTTGTTTTCTACACTGATCATTGCTCCCGTAGACTTATAGTGTTGGCTGAGTTGATTCATTCATTTTTGATATCCATGTGGCTGCTGCCCTATTGAATATATTTAGTGATTGAGAACAAACATAAAGGGGGAGATTATTGGTGATGTGGTCATTATTTTCATGATTATGAGTATGGTTTGAGTTTGTTTCTATTCCTTTGTGGATGTCCATATTGTGTGCTAGTAATGTGGTCATACAGTTCAAGCGGACAACATTATTTAAGGTGACATTGTTCTATATTTTTTCCATATTTTTGGACCTAAATATCAAAAAATGAAGGCATAGGTTGTTGGAAAAAGGATGTGTGTGAAAACTATATTTGGTGCGTGAAATACCTGAGGTGTGCGTGAAATATATCGTGGTGCTCAAAAAATAGTGTGGTGCATGAAAAATAGTATGGAGCACAAAAAAAGCATGGTAAGTGAAATAGTGGGGCGAGATTTTTTCACACAAGAGGTGTTTCGAAATCAAAACATCGAAAAATGTTAAAGGCATGGTCTACACGTTTCACATACATAACATATTTTTAATTTCTTTTTAATTTATTTTCCATTTATGCTTTATTTTTGGGGTTTCCAAAGGTTTTATAGGGAATAGGTGAGTTTTCATGAATTGGGCCAAACTGTGAGCCCACTTCCAGATTTAAAAATAAATTTTGTTTCATTTATAAAATTTTAATTTTTTTAATATTTATCACTCATTACAACTCATAAATGTCCTCCCCTAATATATTTACACCAAATTTAAATATGTAGCATTTATAAATCCATAATCATGGAGCAATTGGTGTTTTATTTCAGAATTGGGCCAACCCGAAAGCCCATATTCCAGTTTTAAATTGATTTTTTAATTTTTTTAATATTGTAATCATTATAATGAATTTTTCGGTGATTACACATCCCGCTAGACCCTAAGATGCCCAGGCATGCTCCCATTCCTTTACCCCCCTCTTTGGAGCTCGTTTGCATCACGATTGAGTGATGAAATTAATAGGGTTTCTAAAATGAGGCATATTTGAAGAGGTAAGTTATTTCCATCATAACTCTCTCAATTAGTACTATTTTTCCCCAATTCTAGTTCCTACATGATCTCATAATCCTTTTATTAACTTCCATTTAATGTTCGGATGTTTTCAAATTCAGATTCTTGTGGAATTTGGGTCGTTTTATTCATGATTGTTTTGAGTAAGTGTTTCTATATTAAATTTTTCATTATCCTTAGGGTTTCGTCCCTCTATCATTATGTTCTAAAATTTCCATAAGTTAGGGTTCGATACTATGTTCTTATTTGGTATCTTTTGGGTCAATTTTTGGTGGTCTAGGTCTGGATTTATATTCCTTGTGGTGCGGTGGTGGTGTGCTTAAGGTTTTGCACCATGTTTTGAGGGTTTCGACTAAAAAGGTAGGTGGTTCCATGTGAAACCATTTTATGATTAGTTAGCTTTATTGGTTTATTAATATAGTATGTTTACAAAATGTTTTTTGTGGTGTGAAAACCGTTTTTGATGAATTTGGTTAAATATTAAATTTTTAGTTGTATTTTAGCTTGAGATTGGGTACTTTTCCAGTGTGACTCTTGGGGTAATATTTGGGTTTAGTTTATAACATATGAAATTGATTTATTAGTCTTGAAAGGGGATTCCATTTTTGTTCTTGTAATTCCATATTATCATGTGGGCCTTGAAAAGAGGTTTTTGAATAAGTTTAATGTGTAAAACTGTGTTATACTTCTTAAAGGTAATTTATGAAAACATGTGTATCTTTTTGGTATTATTTGATGCATTATTATAACACATGGGGGTGGTTTAATAATTTTTGTAGGGCTGAAAATTATGTTTTGAATTGGTATTGGTATGATTTTGGTTTTTAATCAGGAGTTTGAAATGGGGTTAGTGTGCAAACAATGGTTACACCTCTTGGGTTTGTTTTATAAAAATTGCAAATGGTTTATTTGGTTAAACAAAATTTGGAAAGGGTGTATATGCACTTTTTGGGTGATTGTGTTCACCTAATGTGGGTTTTTGAATGGTAATGTGGTGATTTTAGATGTAAAACATTTTTATAATGTTTTATAAATTTTTGAAATGTTTTACTAAATTGTGTTTTGTGTGCGAAACATGGGTGTGGGATGTTTCGTGTGAGTTTATTGATAAAAAGAACTGTGAAGGTGATAAGGGTATTATGTGACATGTGTGTGGGCTGTTCTGTGATTTTAATATCTTGTAATTGTTTTATAAACTCGTTTAAAGGATTTGTGGAAGTGTTAAAGAAATGTGAAAAGTTTTGTAGTCAATTTTGGTGTGAGTTTGATTTCAAGATTCATTTGAATGAAAAGTGGAATTTTTGACTTCTGTGATGTACATGGGGCTATTTGTTTAATGTGTGATGTGGAAGTGATATTTTCTTGTGAAAAATATACTTCTTGGATTGTTTAACTTGTTTCAGCAGAAATGGAAAACCTGGGTATCTAGGTGGGTGGACGTGTACTAGTATGCTAGTAAATCTGTGGTTGTTGACCTCAGTTTCACTTAGCATGATTTACGCTTACAACTCTAACTAAACTATGATGATGATGATTGGGGACCACTAGGTTATGGGTATGATCCCTACTAGTGTATCGTGCACGAGAACATATATTTTTTTGTGGTTACAGTAACCAAGATATGCGGTAACTGGGACCCACAACTAGCTAGTGCCTAGGGGTTATTTCCTATTACTTGTTCTCATTAGATCTTTTGTACTTACCATAGGTATATGATATTGTTGGATGAAAAATTTAGTTCCTTTGTTATTTATTTTAAAAATTTTGGTCCTTTAAAATTATCCAACATGAAAACTATTATCATTTATTATTGTATCCTTTAGAAAATTGTAAGTAGCATTTCTTATTTACAAAACTTGCAATGATTTTTTTCATGAAATGTTTATCACATGGAATCTATTAGAAGTGGTATCCTTATGGGCTTTCCCTCACACCCTATATACAACTTTGTGTGTAAGTAGACTTTCTTAATTTATGGCACATGTTTGGGTACATGTTTTAAGCCATTGTTTTAGGTTTTTAGATGTCCATCGGGATGCAGTGTCGTGGAGATGGAATGAGGGAGGTGCCTCTTTCCATGTGGAGGTTCTTGGGATTTATTTTCATGGGTTTTTACCTTTTTAATGGTCTTCAAAAATTGTTTATAATTTTTTAATTCTGTTTTGAATTTTAGTAAAAGATGTTTTGGTTTGAAAAATCCAGATTTGATTTCTTGGATTCATTTGTTGTTTTAAGTATAAAGACTCTGGTAAACCGTTCCCAATTTTCTGTTTTTGATACCCGGGCACTTGTGCCAGCCCGTGGGGATCAGGGACGCCCTTTAGGACTTGCCATAGGTTGGGTCGGGTGCCGATTTCGGTGGTGACCAGATTCAGTTCGTGACAGTACGAATAACATGGAGATGTCCATGGAAAAATATTCCTACGCGAAATTTATTGCATGTATAATGAGAGGTTTTTTCACGCCACAATGGGTTTTGCGTGCGGGGGTTGAAGAATCCTATAAATAAGAGTTGAACCCCTCATTCCGTATGGCTAAATAGTTAGAGAAGATCCATGTGCTAATGCGCGTAAAATGTTCGCATAAGGGGGTTGTACAAAAAATTCCATGTTGCGCGAAAAATTCTGAGTTGCACCAATAAGTCAAAGTTTCACATAAATTTTGTTGCACATAAAAGTTTATGCTACATGAAAACACAAAAATTCTGGGTAAAATTTGAATGTGTGTGTAAAAGTGGACGGTGCGTGAAAAAGTGGATGGTGTGCATAAAGCTGCAGGTAAAAGGTGATGCTGCATTAAAAATTCGAATCCGCACATAAATGTTGAGGTTGTGCATAAAGGAGGTTGTTCCGAAAAATATTTCCACGTGAAAATCATGTATTGCATGAAAATGTCAGATATTTCGCGCAATGGGATGTTGTTGTGTGAGATCTTCAGTTTAACCTGTTCACGCGTTCCAAGTATCTGGTTCAGTGGATCAGTTCTTTCAAGTGCTACTTTTTTAGGAAATCTATTCAAGTAGAGTCTCGTGCTGAACAGAGGAAAAGACATCAATGTATATCTATTGAATAGATCCTCATGTCTATTAACAATGTGGGACATCACCAAATATAATGAGCTAGGGTAGTCAATGAGAGTGACTTGAGAGACGCAGTGATCTATCCCTGAACCATTGTAAAGTCATTGTTCCTAGCATAATGTGATTGTGACCAAAACATGTAATCCATAAACTAGTGAAGATTTGTGGATTTTGGTATTACCGACACATTGTCGTCATATTCTCCTTGTACTTAGCCCTTTGTAGTGAACCATGTCAAAGAGTTTTGTCAACATATTGCTTTCATTTTTTTGACAGATATAACAAGTTTCTACCAATTTGGGAACAAGATACTTAACATTAAAAAGAAAAAGTTGACTCCCTGATTCACCTCTCCCCTGTCAGGGTGTTTCGAGGTCCTTCAATTTATACTGATCACATGATTTTGATGTATATTTTCTCACAGAAAGAACTCAACATGAATTAATGTTCATTGCTTGATCTACTCAAGGATTTTGATTTCACTATACACTACCACATAGGGAAGGCGAATAATGTGGCCTATTCTTTGAAATGAAACGACCGTGGAGTTTTGAACAAGATGATAGTTGATAGGGATTCCATTTTAATGGATTTAGTAAATATGGATATGGGAATAACCATGTAGGCTGAAATATCAATACTTTTTCCAATTGATTCCAAACCATCTTTACTAGAAAAGATACAAAGTTCTCATACTGATGGTGAGGAGTTTCAAAAGAATATTAATGTTTCATATGATGGGTGATTGAGTGACATCGTCTATGAAGATGGAATTTTGAAATTTGGGGAGAGACATTGTGTTCCCGATATACCTGATCTAAAAAGGGAATTGTTGGATGATGCTCATTGGTCTAATTTCGTTATACAACCTAGGAGTACCATGATATATAGATATTTTAGGGAACATTTTTGGTAGGACAACATGAAAAAAAATATTTCGGATTTTTTATCACGATGTATGGTTTTCCAACATGTGAATGATGGAAGAAAACATCCTAGAAGAGTCATGCAACCTCTTAACATACCTGAGTGTAAATTGGATGATATTACAAAGGACATTGTCGTGGGGCTACCAAATACTCCGAGAAGGAATGATGCAATATGGGTCATTATTGATTGTGTTACCAATCCAACACATTTTATTGCTATAAGAGAAAATTTATGACTAGAACATTTAACAGTACTATATATTAATGATGATGTAAGACATCATGGAGTACCCATATCGATTTTTTCTGATCGTGATCTCCATTTTACATCATGATTCTGGAAAAGTCTTTTGAATTCCATGGATACTGAAATTTTTTTGAGCACTACCTACCACCCTCAAACTGATGGACAATCAGAACAGACTATTCAAACCTTATAAGACATGTTGAGATCTTTATCACATGACTTTGAATGTATGTGGGATCAATATTTACATCTGGTAGAATTTTCTTATGACAATAGCTTCCATTCAAGTATTCAGATTGCATCATATGAAGCGTTATATAGAAAGAGATGTTGCACACCTGCTGGTTGGGGTGATATTGGTTAATGAAATCTCATAGGCCTAGAACATGTTGACGAATCCTTAGAAAAGTAAAGATTATCCAAACCCACATCAAGGAAGCTCTAGGTAGGCATAAGAGCTATACTAATAATCGATGGAATGATTTGGAATTTCAGGTAGTCGATCATGTTTTCATGAAGGTATCTCTATAGAAGGGAGTTATATGATTCGGTAATAATGGTAAATTATGTATTATGTACATCAATCCGTTCAATATTATAGAATGAATTGGGGCTATAACTTACTGTTTGGAAATGTCACCAATTCTCTCCAAACTTCAAGATGTATTCCACGAGTCACTGTTGAGAAATTACATGCCTGACCCAACACATGTACTCACCTTTGATGAAATTGAACTCGAACCTGATTTGTCTTATTGTGAAGATCCTTCAAGAATCTTGATACTAGAGAATAATTTTTGAAAAACTGGAATATTCGTCTAGTAAAAGTTCTACTGAGAAACTATAATAGGGAAGAAGCTGCATTGGAACCAGAGGATCTTATGATGAAGAACCACACAAATATTTTTCTATTGAACTATTCTAGAAATTTCAAGGACTAAATTATTTTCATGAGGGGAGAATGTTACACCTGACGATTCCATGGTACGTTTCCCCTTGAATATGTAAATATCTTGCATTGTACGACACTTCGAGATCCTAACACACTATGACCTATCAAATTAGCAATAATGAATAGTAATACCCACTTTTTAAAATTTTAAAATTTTAATTTTTCAAAATGGACTTCGTTTTTTAATTTAGAATAACATATTTAGTTTTGAGTGAATTTTTAGTATTAATCTAAAAACGTTCAATTTTTTATGAATAGTGAAAAACACTACGTTGTTGGTCAAAACCGACTTTTTAGTTAAATAATTATTTATTGTATTTAAATTTATTTTAGGAAAAAATAGATATATATTACATATATATATATTCAATGTAATTCATTGGTTTCATTTTTAAAATATGTTTAGATATATAATAATTTTTTTAAACTCTTTACCGTCTTTTACCAACCTCTTATAAAGCATTTAAAAATTTGCATAAAACGTAATTTTACTACTTATGTTATTCGAATTTCAAAAATCTAAGAGACGCGGTAAATATGTGTAACTAAATTATTTTTAATTAGATGAAAATAACTTTTGGGGTATAGTAACATTAGACTTTTATTTACCACGCTTAAAATAAAATGGGGTAATTAAGGTTAAAAATGATATCATAATTATAGAAACACAAGTCATAATATTATTTGATAAGTGTAATTAGAAGAAAAACAACCTTATAAATAAAATATGATCCCCTTTGTCCACTTGGATTAGATTAAGAAAATTAATATTATTTTATTTCATGAAGAGTTCAAAGAGTTAAATTAAATGTTTAATAACTAAATCATTTTTTATATAAGGTCACACAAAATATAGATTCGACTATAAATATTCATTAAAAATGTAAAAGATATATTTCATAATGGTATTTTATTTAAAAAATTTAGACATTAAATAGTTTAATTTATTTAAGACATAATGATGATGCAGTAATTAACTTATTAATATGTTAATAAAATTATTGATATTATAAATATCCAAATAAATGTAAATTGTGACATTTGAGGAATTATAATAATTTTCTAGGTAAATATGACATGTTAGGGTTGGTTAAATAAATTTTATTCTAAGTGATAATGTTTTAATGGAAATAAGAAAAATGAAATGCTAAATAGTGTCAAAATTGACATAGTTCAGGTTTTATAAAAAATACAATATTATTAATTTATATAACATTCATAAAAATATAATGATCATACAAAGGACAAAGATAATGTTATAAATATTAATAAATTACCACTTGGAGTTCATTTGAAGTTTATAGTATGTTTATCAACCATATAATATAAAAATACAAAGAGACATGGTAAATGTCAAACCATTTAACAAAGAGTTAAATATAAAAAATAAAGTTAATATGGTGAACTAAACCTCTAAAAAACCTATTGGTTGAGAATTTTTCTACCCATATCAACCTTATCCCATAAATAAATAATTTTGGACCCATTGAAAACTGAATATTATTTTATTATTAAATAAAATTTTAAGTTTTTTCTTAAAATGCCCCTCAAATCTTTAATAAAAGTGCACTTCCCCTTCTCTTCATTTTACACCTCCAAATCCATTTGGATCAACCAAAACCTGCCCAAATATCCTCTAAAAGATTCACCATTCATCCTATAGGCCTTACATTAGTCATAAATCCAACCTATGGAGCCCTTTTGATTAAATGAATAGGAAGAACCTGAAGAAGAATTAAATATTTCATCACCACTTTCATGTTATTTTCATCTTCCACTACCTCCTTCTTTGTTGTTTCAATTACAAAATAATAAATATAGTATCTTCTATATAATTTGATGCTATTATAAAAATGTTAAACCCTATTCATTATTCTATCTATCAGATCAATGACAAAGTCGGCATACGTGCGTACGTATGGATTACCATCTCCATGTCATGATATTGCTTGTTATTTAAACACTTAAATAATTTTATGGGTTTAATAATGAGTATAACTCATGTAAATAATAAATATAATATGTTATTTATTCATTATATATGATATACAATACAATTAAATACTATTTTACGATCAATATAATGATATTGTCGCTCACGCGTACGTACAGATTACCGTCTCCACGAACGTGGTGAGATTCACTTCTCCATCATAATAATTCAAGAATAATTTTAATTTTATGATTAAAAATATTTTTTATGTACATCAAATAATTCTATATATGAATCAAATGAATTCTATCCATAACAAACATGGCTTACATAACCACGCATATAACAGAAAATTGAATTAGTTAACACCCTAAATGATGACACTATAGAAATATTATTAACAATGAAATATTAGAGGATCATATATTGTATCATTTTTATGTATATAGTTTGTGTGTGATTTAATAACAATTTTCTCACTATTATATAGGATGTTAACATTCCATCGACTAAGTAAAAGTAAAAGGTAAGTGTTAATTTCACAATCTCATTATTATTCGAGGTTGTTTTTACATAAGTATCTAATGGGACCTATTTATCATCCACATCCATGTTTTCTTGAAAATTTATTTCAAAATATTTTCAATATTTACTAGAATATGGTTGAAATTCATTTATACCCTTATTTGAAATTATATTTTTTTGAGAAGAATCATTCTGTCTTTTTCCAAACAAGGTACATTATCACCTTATCGACAAAATTAAAATAAAAATGTTTTGTAAATTATATGGTGAGTGTGGATATTTTCCACCATTATAACATCATTCAAGATTCCCTTACAATATTATAAGAAGATTTTCAAAACAAATTCTTTAATTTTAATTATGTGACACTTAAATGATTTCAAAATAAATAGAGTTATTTCTATCAAATAGTTTTCATTTCAACTATGTCAACATCCATTTATTGATTTTAAACTTATTTGAAGTAGATTTGTTATGATAAAAATATTCCATATTGTATTGAAGGTTTTGTGATACGTTTGACTTTGGATGATTTATTTTTATACCATTCATTTTTTATTGTTAATGTATTGACATTTCATATGATAGTTTTAATATGAATGTTTATGTTATGTTTCAACCTTTTCATATGAGGAATGAATTGGACATAAGATGTGATGGGTGGAGCCCTCAATACCGACTTGATGCATCGGTAGGTCTCATGAGACAATTAGATGTCAAATTTTTTGAGGAACCTTCCAATTTTATATATGGTTTTGGCCATGTCCTTAATCATTTTTAAACATATTGTTCAAGGGCTTGAAATTTTTTTTCAGAATGTATGGCATTATACATTCCCTAATTATGAAAATAATAATGGTGGATCACATGGTTATTTGACTAGTATAATACCTATGACTTTTATTTATTATGGCATTATTTACTCAGATCATATTCTTTCCACAAATTGATCATGTTTATTATTTGTAATAGAATGTTTATTGAATTATTCATCATGCAAATTGTTTATGTTTTTATCCAATGTATTTCTTACCATTACTGAGTGTTTGACCTAACCAATTTTTTATGTTTCATTATCCCAGGATATGAAGTGTTTAGTTATGAGTAACACGCAGGCATAATCTAGGTGTCCTGGATGTTTCTAATGGAATAAATTTTTGTTGTATTTATTTTCATGTTGTAATGTTAAACATATTTAGATACATTGTTTCCAATAAAACTAAACTGATTGGACATTTAGGACATTTTTAATTATATTATTCCAATGTTATTTAATAAATCACAATCTCAGGATAACTGGGGTAAGGGTGTTAATAAAATTAATGATGATCCAATTCAACTATAATATTAAATGGTTTCCCATTAAACCATTATGAACAATGTTATTCCTGTGGGAATTTTGTATGTATTATGGTATTTTCATAGTGTGTCATTCATAATTAGAATCTTGTCACATTGGATTGTATTTATAGATTATTCTAATAATTAATTGATCTCTCGACTAGACAGTTATACTTTCATATTGATTTATAGGTGATAAAGATTCCCTATTTTCTATCTAATTCCATATTTATATATAAAACCTCCATAGATGGTTTGTGAAATGGGGTCCTTAATCACTATTGATTAATCTTGTAAATTCATATCTTGAAAACATATACTTTTTTAGAAAGTTATTAACAACTTTCTATGTGTTATATGATGTTTATTCATCTTCAACATATTTCGAGACATAGTAAACCCGAACCAAATTGTAGGATTTCCATATTATGTTGGAAATTGTCCTATTATGTCTATTTTGAAAATGTAAGATATTTAAACATCCATGATGTGATTTTCTGGCATACCATTCCATTTTCCTATGTTTTCAGTCTTCTATAATATATCATAGCATTGGTAGAATTCCCTCAAATCACTCTGTATTTGGGGCCAAAAAACTAATCTTTTTGAAATTTTAGAAACAATTTATCTAGGTCAATGATTTCCTCCATTTGGTGATTTATGAAAAATTTTGATTATATGTTCAAATTAAATTTCAGGGATGCAGTTTTGGAGTAGGACATCAACTCAACGTTTGAATAGTTATGGTTCATCCTAGTAAAAATGTGTTTCTTTAGCCAAAAAAATTTTCATTTGATTATATCTAATGACCAGGTGGAAGAATCATATGGAATGATAATTGGAAATATCTGAAAACAACAGTGGATCCTTGATGAAAAAAGGGTGTCATGTGGAAAATATAGTTCATCTTCATACTACCCATCATTCTCAATTAATGAATGGGGATTTCATGATAAATGGTCAGCAATAACGTTTTTATTGCCTTTTGTGTCATGTATTACAATGATAAACTCTTGAAAAAAGGGGATTCACTGTATCAAACTTAGTTTAGAAGACATATTATTCATAAAGTATCATTGGTAATCACGATTCAAAAGTACAATAACCTTAGGAAAACCCATATAAGAATAAAATTTCTCAATGGCACACACAATGGCTAAGAGTTCTTTCACCAGAGTTGTATAGCTGACATGGGATTCACATAGTGTGTGAATTGTATAATTGATGGGAATTTATTATTCCAATTAATTTTCCTAAAATATCACAAATAGTAAGGTCTTTAACATCATAAATTAACTCAAATTCCATATCCCATTTGGGTGAAATGATAACTCGGGCTACTATTAGGTCTATTTTTAAAGTTTTAAATTCCTTCTGACATTCTTTAGTGAATTATATGTGGGAATATTTTAAAAATAAGTACATAAATGGATGGAAATAATTTTAAAATTATTTTTCCAAAAAATTATAATATCCATAATGCCTCAGAATGTTTCATAAACCCTTTACATTTGATGGATCAAGTAATTACGTGAGGATTTTTATTTTAGTTGGATCAAATTTTCTGCCTGCCTTGGAGATTTTATACTAGAGAACTATTCCACCATGGAACATAAAATTGAATTTTCTAATTTTAGGAATAGGATTATTTTCATCAAATCTTTGTGAGACAAATTCCAGATTTCTTGAATTTACCAAAAATGATCTTCTATAGACTAAGAAGACATCCATGAAGATTTCTATGAATTATTCAGCCATTACATGGAAAATATGCTATATGAATCTATAAATATTTTATGGATAATTGAAAATTATTAATCATAATAGAATGTAAGAAAATGTACCAAATGGGAATGTGAATGTGGACTTTGGGTAATTAGAAAAGTCAACTAAAATTTGGTTATATCCAAATATTCATCCATGAAATAGTGTAATTCATATAATAAAAGTCCTTCCTTCTATTGATCCATAAATTCCAATGGAAAATGATACTTCATTATTGCTGACTTCAGGATTCTATAATCCACGTAGACTCTTCATCATGTAATATAGTTTATTCCAATCAATTAAATTTCATCAATTAACTATACATTGAGTCCACCCTTCATATGAACAACCTGTATGGGACCACCCATTCACTATCTGATATAAAATATATTATTTCCATATCCCTGAGATTCAGAACTTCCATTTTGATGGCTTCCTTAAATGGTAGTCTGAGCTTATTTTTAGGATGAAATTTTGGATTTTCATCTTCATGAAGTAGAATTTTGTGAGATCATTCAGTAAGATAGATTCTTTCTATGTCATGAACTCCCTATGAAATTGACTTCATATGTCACATCAAAATTTATACCAATTTTAATTCTTATTCATGTTGCATATCAATCTAAATAATATATGGAAGAGTGATTGACACTCTATTGTATGAGTACTTTAGAGTACTAGGTAGAAGTTTTAGTTCCAGTTTTTTTGGTATTAAGGTTGAGGTGATGAAAGGTTGTATGGTTTCCATCATGAAAAATTATGCAATGATTACTTCATCAAAATCTTACTCTACTTAATTTTCCAAGTGTAACCCTTCACATTCTTCTTCAATTTAAATGTACTCATCTCCCTTTCGGAAAGAATGGATGGTGTTTCAATCAACAATATCATCTGATTGTCGGGCATCATTAACTGATATCTGCCCTACCTGTTCTTATCCAACACACAAGATCATAAATCCTTGATTAACATCTATAAAATCATTTAGGTGTCTAGGAATGGTCTTACTTGTATAATAGGGACTTCACAAATATTCTTATAGGTCTAAAACTAGGATTTATGAAGGAAAGATAAATTTTTTGACTATAACCAATATATCTTCAAGAATTACAATGGGTTAATTCACTAATCAGTTGAAGAGTTACATGACTACTCTATTTATTTTGAGTTCATGGATTCCTCACATATTGAACACTCTCATTGGAATTAATTTGATTTGGGCTCCCAGAATGCACAAAGCTCTTCCAAAATTTCATTCTCCAATAACACATGGAATTGAAAAAAATTATTTATCTCTCATTTTTGTTGTTGTAATTTCGATTGAACAACAAAATATCATTCAATTTTTACTGAGATGACCCCACGATCTTCTATTTTCCATTTTTTGAACAACATATCCTTATTAAGTTTAAATAAACTGGCTTTTGGGCAATGGATTTTTCAAATGCTATGTTGATGTGTAGTTTCATAAATAATTCCATGAACATCTGGTATTTCACCCCTTGTTGGACTTTTCATTCTCATTATAGAAAAGTAATAGGTGGCTTGTATGGTGGTAGGGAAACATAAAATGATTCCATTAGTTTCTCATTAGTTTCATCACTTTCAAATAGTGAAACTTTCTATGTTGTGCTTTTCTTATCATCTTCTTCTACTAATGGTTTTTTATTGGCTCTTCCATTTTTTATCTCTTCCAAAATGTTGTTTACTGTACAATATCTTCCCACTTTTCAACACTAGTGATTTATATTCATTCCTTAGGTAATTATCAATATTTCAAGGTAGGATACCTGGTAATTTATCAAACAAAGTCTTCTAGATTTTACCTATTGGAGATTCAACATTCCATAAAGGGGATCTTTGGTTTTGCATTTCAATTTTATGTTTTTTCATTATCTGATTTTATTAATGAAATAAAGTAGCTATGAGTTTTTCTAGGTAACATTGAGAGGGGAAAATTGATACTAAGGTCTAGGTTGAGTGGGTTGGAATTTGCTATGACCTCTTTCAGAGAAAGGTTTTTCTTGAATGTATTGTTGTGGTCTTAGAACTGGCTTCATAGGTGGATAACATGGTGATCCATGATTATAAAATGGTTCTTGACCACTTATATATTGATCATATCTTTATTTTTTTAGGTTTCTGTTTAGAATGCCTCTACTGGTAATATTGATGATTTAGCTAAAAAGTTAGGTTTTATTGATGGTAATTTATATAACTATAGTCAGGTTGTTTTTAAACTTCATTCTTGAAATCCTATTAAAGATGAAGGCCCCAATCATATCGCATTATTGTGTCTCAATTTTTGGTAGATGATTGTGTTGTCCAGCTTGCATTTGAATATATTCAAGCATCTTTGTTAGTGTTTTGACATTCACTGCTAATCTGGGTTTTTCATCCATCTGGAGGATACACTGACAAGGTGGAAGATGATCAAATTTCAAAAGGGTGGCATTGTGATAAAAATTATTGTGAATAGATATTCAAGTTTCTTGGGATATAAAAAGTAGTCCTTCATTTGAATAATAATTTAAGAAAGATTATGTGGATATCTCATGTACTTGGTAAAATTTATTTTAACTGAATCCACATTTAAAATCCATGGTGTGGCTAATTCTCATCAGCATATTTAATCAAAACAATTATTCACATAAATATTCAACGTCATATTTAGTGGCGTTCGGAATTTCATTCTAGATCTCCTAGGTCAAGATCATGGGGTGGTATTTGTCCATGAATTTATTGGAATGATCTACCCATGTATTGACTTAATCAGTATCTATACATTGAATCTATTCATTTTTATTGCATCTGAAGTAAAATGTTAACAGAAGAGTCATACGAGTCTAAATATAATCGCTAGTTGAGAATGTTAAAACAATCATCTAGGAATTTTTAAATGTCCTCAAGTGGGACATCACACTCAATTCCACTTAATTTTCCAATATTCCGAATCATATGAATTATTATAGGTTTTATTTCAAATGTATGATCATAGATGGGGGGACAAATGATTCTTGGTGTGGCATGATGGATTGATGGAATTACATAATCCTTTTTGGTCCTCTCTTACTACGTCAAGATCTCCCCAAGAATTACATGGTGCATGTGTTGATGGTTTGGTAGGGTGGGTCCCACTGTATTGTTGATTTCTTCTATTGTAGATAACCATTGTGCATAACGTTACCTTTCAATATTGGGATCAATTCTTAATATTGTTTTGTCTCAAGGATCTTCAATTGATTCAAAGTACCTCGGTACATTCACTATACCATGTAGTAGGTACTCATAATGGAATCATGAATTGAATGTGGGAATGGGGATTAGGGAAAGGTAATTTTAGGTCTTTTGGCTTGGATATTATAGAAGAACAGCATTACTTCCCTGACAACACACACAAAAATTTTATATGCTTTCACATGTTGTCGGATTCACATGGGCTACGTTCAAATTATAATATGTATTTTTTTCTCAAACATCACTTGTAATAAGGTGTAGTATAGTGAAATTCCACAGTCAATATTATGGTGAGCATAAATGGCTTTTTAGAGTCAATAGATTGAGAAGAATTTTGGTAGGATTCCTTTCTGGATTACTTTAGTTATGAAAATACTAGATCAATAATGGTTGGTGGTTGCATCAATTGGAGAGAGAGAGTGGGGATCGATTTTTTTTATATGTGGAAAGGGTGACTATATTTCATTGTTTGTATAATATTATGATTTCGAATTTGATGATAGTAGTGGTCACTAGATGATTTTGATCAGATCAACTAACTCTAAATAAGTGGTAACTATTACTTTATCCGAATATAGTGACAACCTATATTCATTAAGGTTGGAATCTATCAAAGAAACTATATATGGATATTTTTAGTAGTATAATCTAATACCACCAGTATTGGGTACATAACTTGAATATTATATAGTTGGAGATATTAAAATGAATTTGATAAGCTTTTATTATTTATATAGATTACAAACCCTTATGTTTACAAAAATTATAAATAATCTTTTCAACAATTTTAGATACACCTACTCGATATCCCTACACCTGGATAGTTTAACAACTTATGATAGTTTGGGATGTAAGTAAATAAATTAATGAAACCATTATCAATATTATAAGAATGATTATATTTAATCTTTTAAAACACATTTAATGATCCTGATTCATATTGAAAAATGTGGATGATCATGTAGTTGAGATGTAAAACCAAATTAAATACATATTTTGAATTAAAGTGGAAATGGATATAGCACGAGTTCATTAATAATTGATGATGAACTACGGTGGTGATGTAAAATATAATTTAATGTAATGTTGAAAAAAATCCAATACACTTGTTTTGATATAATATAATGAATAAATGTTCAAATTGTGGTTTAAGATAGAGGAAGTAGAAGGATACTCAAAGGGACCAAAAAAACAACGAAATCCTACATTGGAAGCACTCCTAAACCATTTCCATGCTGCTTTATTTTGATCCATAAAAATTACATGATGTGTAATTTATTTCACATAGTGTATGGATAAATCTATATATTTACCTTTGGTTTTTGAATATTATTCCTATATCTTATTATATTTTAATTTTGGACTTCTCTCACAGCGTGATTCCTAGTCTCACAGAATGATCTATCCTACCAACTATATATATATAAAAGATTTATCCTTCAAAGTGATTGACTAATTTCACATCATGTACTAGCCACTCATGACGTGTTCTAGCTACATCTCTTGAACTCTTCATGACTTTGTTCATAACATGATTCATGAAACATGGAATTACATGATGTGTAATGTAGTTTCACGACTTGTAAAAAGTAACATCTTCTTATTCTATGAATTTTACACATTGAAACCTTTAAGAAAAATTTGTTCAACAATTAATCATATAAAAATTGAATTATAAAAAATATCATTTAAACCCCTTAATTTAATGACAAAAAAATTATATCTTATTTCGAATTATCATAAACATGGATAAAAATATTGATATTTCTTTGGTTTTTAAAATATAGGGTTTACCCTAGGCATTACTTAACGTTTGTCAACAACAAATGCTTTTTGGAAACCAATCATTTGTGGGAGATTGAAATAATTTTAATGGTCTAATTTGATTAATTTTATAAATTAAAAACATATCCCTATTTCCTTTTTTTATTCAAAATTATTTTTGGTATCCATATAACCCTAATATATTAGTGTGGAAGAGGATAACTGCTACATACTTTGATGTAATCATGATCGTATATCAATGGTGAAAAATTCATGAAGATTCATATGATAAATGATGAAAAATAAAGAATCCTCAATAACACATATATTGAACATGTCCTATAATAATGATCAACCCATTCATGAGTTATGGATTTACATTTTTATGGATTTAATAACTTCTTTTCATGAATGTTGATAATGGATCATAAATATTCTAAAATTTTTAAATTTTTTCATCACATGAACAATGAATTTAATTATCATTATTTATCCAAAATAAAAAATATTCATTGGACCCATTCTTTAATAATGTTATTTTTTTACATTTACCACCATTGGATAGTATCACATTGTAAAATGATAATGTAACCTTGTTATTATTCTTCCAAAAAATAAAATATTCATTTTTTTATCGTTGACCCATGGGGTCGATGAATTTACACTTATAGATTGATTCATGCTTGATATAAACCCAACAATCATGATAGATATTTGATTACCTGTGGATTGATGGGTTTTAGATGGATCAAGGGACATTTATAGTATATGGATGATGGTTCCATATATTATTACAACATTTTCTAATGGGATACATCATTGGATATTCATAAGAGAATATAATCCCAATTTCTAGCAACCAATTCAATGGATTTATTGACTATAGGTGTCACATGGATAATCTTCCTGATAAATTTCGTATTTCATTGGAAATACATTCTAAACATCATGTGATAGGAAATAAAACACAAATTGTTTCTCAATTTCCCTTTATTGTTAGGGTTTTATCCTGAGTTAAATATCACATGTCATTTGGTTAAACCCGCATACCATTTGATACAATCTAGGTTGCTGAGCTATATCCTGGGATTAGAAGGATGGCACCCCTAGGGACTAGAAATTATTTGTGTACATTTTAACATGTCATGTGGAGTAACATGGCCCACTAGGATATGACTAGGGAAAAAACACTACACGGTACTCAATTAGTTCCACATGTCATGTTCCTCGATGAAATTTATGTGTAATAATTCCATAACATTCTATCTCAAATATTATTTTATATGTTATTTATATTTGGTCCCATGAGTTGATCAAACTGAGTATAATTTTATATAAGATGATATGTTAAAAATCAATTTCAAATCACAGTTATGAAATGTGGTGATACGAGTGAGATATCAATTCTCTTGATGCTTGGATTATGATAATTATTAGGTTTGATCATCTAAGAAATGACAAGATCAGTAGCCCCCTTTCTCATAAGGATATTTGTTCCCTCATACCCAATATTTAGGTGGTGTATTTACACCCCAACAATTTAAAGGGAATCAGACCTCTACCTATAGAGTATTTCACCCCCTCAATATTCTCTAGTGGGGATCAGGTCTGCCATAGGATTTATTGATCCCTAAATTACGAATTACTATAGAAAGGAGTGGTCCAAACACATTAATTAATGAAAGGTTATGAATGGTTATTGTCATTAGAGATAGAACCATTGGATTTTCATAAAAAACACTTAATTCCATTTTAGAATTGGATATTTAAATTTGGTACCTTTTCATTTGGGGTTTCAGTGTGATCATTTCCTATTTTTGGATTATTTCACCTCATCACATATGATTTAAGGTTTCATATTCATTCTATTTTATACCTCTTAATTTTCAAGGATTCATACTAACTTTTTATATATTAACCCATGTATTGTATTTTTCCATGCATGTCATGTTTTATGCATTTTTAAGATATAATGGATGTTAATGTGGTGGGTATAGTAGTTTGTTGAGGTAATAACCATTTTTTGTGGTCAGAATCGTCGATCATTAATAGTTATGTCCTCTGTATTTTCCACATTCAGTTTTTGGTAGGTTGGGAGATCATTTTCTCCTTGGTTGTGAAAATATTTTTACCTTTTATATTCCCCCCCACACACACACACACACATATATATATATATATATATTATTTATTCCCTTGAGTTAGTTGCATGAAATTTTTATACTCTTGCAGATACGTATACTATATCACTATGCAATTTCATGAAACTAGTTTATTTGAATATGTATTAGTACATTAGGATATGGTATTCAATTTAGTGATATTCCCCCACCGTGATTTTCATTATCCCCTAGAATGCTGCAGGTTGTCCTGGGATGTCACTCTATACATAAATCCAACATAAGAGGCATAATGGAATGTCACGTACAAATAGAGTGGTATTAGTGTTATTTTTTCCTATGTTTGGTGTTTAGAGAAAGAAATGTTAGTAGGATTTCATTAGATACATAGGAAAAAATTTAGATGTGTCTGTAGCTTGAATATCATTCCATGGAACATACTGATGGTGTAGAAACTGATATACTCATACATGAGGACTATGACTACCTGGGTGATGATTTGAAATAATGAGGTATTTTTTATAGCGATATCGATGGAAAATTCATGAAATATTACCGTGTATTTTGTATTTAATTTATTTCTTTACTAGTATCCTTATATATTATAATCTAACCATGGAATGTATTGTTAATTTCCAGGATTCCTCCATGATGATAAGTGGATGGGATTCCAATAAAAGTTTATGATGAAAAACATTTTTGAGAAAGGGACTCAATGCATGGACCAATTATAAATGTGTTCATTCAATTGAGTATAGAGTACCACATACACCTAATGGGTACAAATTGGACCCACCTTAGGTTGATTAGGAATATAATAATCTATGGTTTGAGAATATGGTAGATTCAGTATTCCAACTAGATGATTCATGTTGGTTTAGTGCATTGAGTGACTTCCAGTGACAGCGGACAATCAGGATTCTTGGAGAGATAAACCCTTGGTGGAATGGGGTTGTATCAACATAGTTTTCATTAAATTATAGTTTTTACAGAGCTTGATAGATTATATGGTTATACGCACATCCATCATTCTTCTGGATGTTGCGTGGCCCTAGATGAGACTGATCAATCAGACCCACGATGATGTAATACTCTCATGAAAACACATAACAATTTGTTCTCCAATAATTTTTATCATTTCCGCATATTCTCATATGGATAATAGTGATTATTGAGAAAAAATAATATGATATTTTATTTATGGATTTGTCATTGATTATTATTAAACTCATTTTTATCTCCCTCGATATTATATGAGATAGAAACTTCTTGAAAAATAAATTTTATTTGTGCCAACATAGAGACATTATGGTTGATGTCATTTACTTATGAATTCCCACCAATACTAAAGTATTGGAGGGATCCTCAGTGACTGATATCTTCCTATAATAATGGAAGAAGGAAGCTAGTGAAGGAAGTGGAAATAATAGATATGATATGTTTCAATCATCTAGAAGTCATAGAAAATAAGGGTCCCTGTGAAGGAGGAATACTCATGATGAATGTTAGACAAGAGAATCTTGATGTAGGTATCCCATAATGGGTTCAGCAATCGGGATAGTGATCAATCGTATGCTTTCTACAAGAGAGTTATAATGGAATATGATGTTCATATTTTCCTTTATAATAACATCGATAAGATAGTATATGAACATCCAATACAAAGATAACAGTGTGATCTGGGATCACCCTCGACTAGTGAGGTTGTTACTCATAGATGTGGTTTAGACAATAGGGTTGGAAGAGACCTTGAGGGAGGAGATGCTAATGGAGGGTGATAATATGACCTTCTTCCCCCAAATATTAAATTATGTCCCATGCTGATCTCATAGGGTTGGAGGTAGATTTATTTGTTAGATTCAGGAAATGAATGGACATAACCAAGCCAGGCATGAGAAGAATAAATGTACAATCTAATCCTTCACAAGATTATCTCCGATATTTGAAAACATAGGTATGAATCAACCCCTAATCTCCATAACTCAAATTCATAGATTAATGTATAGTCATTAGCATATATTCTACAAATTTAGGTGCATAGAATTAGTTATTTATATATTTCATACAACCGCCAGATGTGCGAGTTGGAGATTAATGGATAGAGTTTCTAAATGGATCTATGCATCATTGTGATAAAAAAAGTAATTTTTATTGGATATGAATTTATTTAAATAGTGAATTCCTAGATTTATGGACACCACAGTACAGTTAGATTCCATCATGATTATGGAATTATGTAATTATTTAATTTTTAGAGAGACCATTTGTATTAAAATATGGGCATCCTATGTATGATGTTTTAGCATAACACCTTGTAGTTTGAGATTTTGACCCTTCTAGATATAGGATCTTGAAATTTCATGATTCTAGTAGTACTGACAATTATACGGATGTCCTTCCCTAAGAAATATTGGGACTATTTCTAATGTGGTATATTTAATTATTAATGAATTTTACCCTTGGAATACAATAATATCTTATATGGTATATAATATTACTTCTGATAAGATCTTGGATTTGAGGGAGTTGTTCTAAGACCTTCATTAGAATGGTTTATATAACCTAGTTTGACCCCAAGGATGTTGTAGTATTGTTTGTGATAATTTTTAATGTGATCATGTTGCTATTAATAGAATACAATCTCCTATATGTTGTTATAACCAATAACATGTACCTGTTTCAATGTATTATTTTCCTTTTTGATGTGTTTAATAGAGGTTCTCAAGGATTGATATCAAATCTAACTACCATTAGTTTAGAGTTAATGAGGTTGATATTTTTAAGATTGAATTATGATGTTGTTATGATAATTATACATTCTGGGTGGTTCCATTATGTGTAATGAATTCCTCTTTAGTGTTCGTGGAACATATAAACTGTATCTTTTAGATATTTCTGGATTATTGCATATTTTCATTTATTAATGTATTTCTCATTTATTATTAATTTTAGGAGGATAATAAATATAATTTAATGATTTTACTTTACATACTCTTAGACAACCTATTTTATGATATGCAGTCAATGTTATTGTTTTGGATATGATGATTCCACATTTTGGGTAATTTATTTATGATCGTGTTGTATTAATGGTCTCATTTAATATTGATGAAATTATTTAATGGGGAATATAGGTGTGTGTTGAAGGAGTAAGGATTCATATGTTTGGAAGTGTACTTAAGGTCGTTTAGGGAAGTATTTTCAAAAATTGTGGCCACTTTGATTACCTTGACATGCAATGGGGTACCATTTTTGTAGAATGGGTAGTGTTACTATGAATTTGTAAAGGTATGAATGTGGTTTTATAGTGATCATGTGTTGAGGATGTTATAGGTGTGTAATGATTATGTAGTGTTTTCTGATTCTATGGGTGTTTATCAAGGACGATTGTCAATGTGGATATAGGCAGTGATCAAATTTGGATTGAGGTAGTTGATACCCCATGATAAGAACTACATCACCCATGAATTGTTATTGGTCGTAATAGTGTTTTTCATGATGATATTGGGGAAATATATTTTTGAAAATAAGTAATTTGTTTTCTCCGAATACTAGAGTGTTAATAAGAAATTTATCTACAGAGACTTTATCTTGGGGTAAAGGAAATGGTTAGTGTTTCATTATTAATATGAATTCAATATTTTATGTACTCATGTGAATGGTAATGTGATAGAAGATTCCCATCGAATGAAATCATGTTCTCATGACGTAGGGGAGGAATCTGAGTAGTTGACCTTATTGAAAATAATCCTTGTTGATGAGATAGAGAAATATTATAGTTATTCTTTGTAAGTTACTCCAAATTTTCATAATCATATGGAAGAGTGTTTGTTGGGTTACATCTAATATGATCATGTACATAACAAAATTTTGTCAGGGGAAGCACAAGTTGTATTACATAATGGTTGGAACCACATCATCCTTTTATATGGAAATATAATTTTTCCTATCTTATTGTGTGAGTCTGTTTTGATGGAGTTCTATAACACCAAATTAATATTAAACATTGGATCGGAAAATATGTATAGACATTGTAAATGGTAGTTTTTGGTGAATGTTTTGAGGAATATAAAAATTGACATTCATTATTGATACCACACTAGTCAGCTGGTAAATGATGAACATTAGACTTCTACATGTTTGACAGACCCTCTTAAGATAAATTAAGGGATGTTATATGATATATTGGTGGATTTTGTTATGGGAATTCTATAGAAATGTGAGGCCAAATTTCTATTTAGGTGAGCATTGATCGACTTACCATGTCATCAAACATAGTTTCCATCCAAAAGTCGGGTCTAGCTACAAGTTTGGGGTGTTTATATATGTAAGGGATAAAGCATATTCATGGGGTACCCCTGATGATAATATTTTAACAAGATGCATAGATCATGTGATGGTTGAGGATTGGATTTGAGGTTGATATTTGGACCAATTTGTGAATGATCATGGTGTTTCCCCCATAGATAGATGGTAAGACTCAGTAAACCTTCCATGTTTTAGAGGATGTGATGGGAGCCATTATATTGGTCATACAAGGAGGATGGGAGGATCAATTACCATTTTTACTATTTTAATATAACAATATATTTCACTCTACTATCAGCATGATAGAAATATTTGAACTATAGTTGAGATCAATTATTTAACCATTGTGTTAGAATAAAATTTAGATATATCTATTATTGGGATATAATTGGTACATAAAATGAGTTAAAAGGTTTCGGTGATCAATAAATGTATTCTAAAACTATAGGGTTCGCATATATCAAATACTGATCGATACGATAGGCCATTACAGTTCATATAGGGAGATGATTTTATTATAATTTATCTCTAAAATGATAAAAAATATATTTTCAATGTAGAAACCTATCATATAGGTTCATCATGAAGATTTAGATCCTTTAGAGGATTGATGAGGTTTTATACCCCATGGACTCACACATGTTGGTTGAATCTATGAATTAAATATTCCACATGTAACAACTATGGTGATACATGCATAATCAATCACAAAATATTGATACAGTGGGATGGATATGGATGATAGATCAACCTTCTTTTAGTACAAGGTGATGATAGATGGTCAAAATTATATTATCATATGTTGGTGGAAAATTCCATTGGATTGATTACAGTAGAATGATGAGAATTTATAGGGTAACTGATAGGAGTGAGAGAGCCATATGCAATTTTAGTACCCTAACCTTATTTTTCCTTGTTCTTTTTGGGGGAATTTTAAAAAAGCGGGGTAGATTAAAAAAACAACTAGTTTCATAATGTTAAACCTCTAATTATTTTTTAAATATTTTTAGACATGTTCCTCGATATTGGATCGGGGTTTTGGGTCCCACTATAACCTTGAGTTAATATTTTAAAAATTAAAAAAATAATAAAACATGTTTGTGAATTTTTACAAAACTAATGTTATTATAATTATTTTGGACATTCAATTGGAAAATAAAAGACTGTTGTTATTTAAAGAGATGGGGCATAACATAATAATGATATAGGGTTTGTTAGAATCAAATAGTCCATGGATGGTAGTCGTTTGAGTGTCAATTAACTAAATCAAATGATTTTAATTATTTAAAATTATTAATGAAAAAACAAGAGATATACTCTATTAATAGGTGATTATGGGTAGTATTTTGGGATAAAAACAAAACCATGAGATGTTATAGGGGAGAATGAGGTGATCCAATGCATTTTTTGAATAAATTGGGACCATGTTTCAATAAATAACGAATCTTGTAGATTTATACGATAAATGAATAATATAGTGGAATATTGGATAAGATTGCTATTGAATTCATTCCTCACTATGTATCAGCTTATTCATCTGTTTGGAATCATTATTTTGTGGATTTATGAACTTGTGTTCTTGATTGTTGATCATGGTTCACATTTATTTTTAATTCCATAATTTTTTTATTTTTATGAACTAAGAATGTAGTTGTTTTTTGATGAAAAAATTAACATTTTTCATTTTTTTCTTGTTTTACACCACTTATGGTATTCATATTTATGATTTTTTACTAGGATTTCCTCATAAAATGATAATATCAGCATATTATTTTTACTCTTCGAACTATATTATTCACATTATTCATAATTGGACCATGGCTTTAATGATTCATCAATTATGTACTGGTTTATGCATGATAAACCCTTGGAATCATGAATGATGATTGAATGTCCTAGGGATTGATGATTTCTGGATTGATCAAGGTGGATTTCGTGAACATTGTTGGTATATTTATTGAGAAGGACCCTATTTTGATGAGATGTGGAATTCAAGATTTTCAATAGAGAATATAATATAGATATCCAACCTCCATAGGATAGTAATTGATAAAATAATGTGCTACACGTCAATTTTAGCAGCATGTATGAGTAAATGGGATGACTTGTGGATGATTCAATAGATTCTATGAAACATTAAGAGGATATTTGGATTTCTATAAAAATCATGACTATTTATTATGTAATATGAAGGATCATGCCCAATGATTCATAGTTTGACATGATGGATATGGTTTTAGACTGATTTAAATGTAATTTTATTTTTAAACTGGGCCACATACATTTTGATCATACAAATGTGGAAAAGCATTATTTTATGAATAAAAAACCAAGGCCTCATTTGAACAAAATCATTATATCATCACATAGACATTTATTGTCAAGGAATATGGCTAGCCTAGCCACGACCAAAGATGGACATTCCTAGGACCTCATATGGCTATACGTACCACATACATTGAATCATACACCATGTAAATGGATTGGATTTCATTTTAGGGAAATATCATTATCCCCACTCATGTAGTTTTTTATGTTATTTTGTGAATGGATTGAATTTCATTATAGGGTTCCATGTCAACATCATATAAAGGGAAGTCACATTCATTATTCTGAACAAACTATTATTTTTTTTTTGGAGGATTTATATTAAATTCTAATTGTAATTAAATCAATTTTATTGGTCTTTATTCCAATTACTATGTGGAATTTATCTCATATGGTTTGGGATAAACACAAAATCAAAAATAGGACTATATAATGTGATATTTTGGTTGTATTTCAACAATATTTGGTGTATATATCTCTAAATAATGATGTTGACTATTAAATAAAACACATACTTTATAATACACCTTTTTTATAGACTCCCCATATAATTTATCAATTTTATTTGAATTAATTTAGAAACTAAATCCCAAATAATATTATTAAGGGATTCATTCGGAATTGTGCATCACTATGGGGTGCAAATGATCATTTTTATAATATCTAATATGAATTAATGTTACTCTGCATTGATTATATGGAACTTAACTAGATCCCATGGAATAACAATTATACTATAACTAGTATTGATGATTTTTTGATCAAATACAAGGAGGTCAATATTATTCCAAGATTGTTCTTTGATTTAAATAATATCAATTGAGGGAAAAATTGAAGACGTGACCAAGAAAACCTTTGGTATGAGGTACAGAAAAAATGATTTCATAATGATTTAATTTAGTAATACTAATTACCCTTATATATTCTTGTATATATTTAATATATTTTACAGTACATTTATAATTTTTTTGTAGTATTTATAGGATATATTTTTATATACACTAAGTTCAAGGAAGAACATGATGATCACTGAATGATTATATTAAAGACACAATGGGAGGAAAAGATGTAAAACAATTACTATTTGTTACTTTTGGCTATACATTGTATCACTTATGGGTTATATAAACTCAAGATAGGTTATATCTATTGATCCATCAAACACTACAATTATTTACAATTAGCCTAGAAATACTAGTTGAATTGTGATTTTTAGGTATCTAAGGTTGGATGGTTATTATCAATGCATTGTGAAAAATATTTCCATAAAATCTATTCCAATAACAATGAGGACTCATAACAGAGAAATGAAATTTTTACTGATAAAAGTAAGAAAAAAATCAATAGAATGAAAGAGAAGGCAGGTTACTGATCCTATTCTCACACAACCATGTACTGTATATGGGTTTTTTATTTATAAAGATGAATAAGGATGGGATATGTTTTTATGAAAAATTACATGGTGATAGGTTATTAATCTCATAAATTATATGTTCATAACATCAATTACCCACTACATGTCCTAGAGTTAAGAGTGATTATCATTTCATTAATGATATAGAGAATTCAAATTTTGATGAAATGTTTCACATGTATACAGATAAAAAAATGTTTAATAATTTATTTTCAAAAAATAGTTTAACATTCGCTAGGGATATTGGTTAGATTTGGTTAATGGTTATTACTACTCAATAAATTTCCACACTGATAAATTGAAAATTTTGGTTATTTATTTATGTTGAAAGGATCATGTTTTCTTATATATAATCTATATAAAAAGGATCTAATATTAATGTTTTTTAAAATGATGGACCCTAAAATCATTATATAAGGGGATAAATAATATTTCTCTAAAATGAGTGTCCATGCCTCAATCCATGTGAAGATTAAAGTGGTGATGAATGGAAATTTAGATCTATAAAAAATGTAATAAATATTCCAATGTTCAACCTTCACTATAATGGAATCATATGTTTTCAAAACCATGGATGTTTCTTATCGATTCCAAACCAATTGAAGGTTTAATAGGATGAATTTTACATCTTATAATTATATATTCACATAAATTTATAGAGATTAATGGATATATAAAATATTATTTCCGGTTGGACACCATGAAGATTGATATTAAAATGTATGCATATTGATTAGTGATATAATGAACTGTTTGTTCTTAGAGATAGAAGTATAAGGTGTTGTTACAACAACTACCCATACTAGAATGGAAACAACGAAACATCACTGTATATTTCATCATTAGGCTCCCAAAAAACATAAAAAGGTAATAATTCATTTTGGGTCTTAGTTGAACAAAGAAAATAGTCAAAAAATTTAATTTGTCTCATATTATATTTCTCAAATGATCAAAATTACATGATATACATTAATGATGGGTAATGCATCAATTATTACCAAATTATATTGTATATTGATGAAATTTTAGGATTACCTCAATGTTCTAGAGAGGCCTTCAGCAGGATTGGAATATAGTGTTGTGTTTCTGAACCATCTATTATCCTTAGTTAGATACTTTGTATGATAAAATCATTTAATCAATGGATTAAATTTTGAGACATTATTATATATTTTGATGATGATTGGTATCAACACATTATTCTTTTAAATCCCTTATACAAAAATAACATTCACTCAAGAAATAAGATGGATTCTTCTGATGCAAACTATATAAAGTAGTTTAGAACTCCATTTTACTTGGATGAAATTGGAAAAATAAATATATTGGGACTTTATATAGATAATTAAATAAAAAAATATTTCCTGATCCCTTTAATAACACATCATGGAATATCAAATTCCTAATAAGATTTATTCACACAATCAATGGAGATATATCTAATTCCTTATTGGTGGGCTTTAAATCCAATTAATATATCTATATAATAATATTATGATATTTTTAAATAATTGGATAATGATCCCATATATATAGGCCCTTTATATGTTATTGATCTCATCTGGGTGGTTTTTTATCACATAGGGTTTGCACCAAACCGCTCTCATGTCCTGAAGTACACCATGTATCTATTTTTTAATATTTGTACATAATCCATAATATTTATTAAACTCATTAATTATATATCTAGATAATGATCTTATGTCATATGTGAAATGAATATAAATCACAGATCATAGAGGTAAATTTCTATAAAATGAGAATACTCACATGGTTACTGTTTTTTAGATGAATCAGAAAATCAAAGATGCTACAAGGGAACCCAAGGATGTAATGAAATAGAAATGTAATTAATGTATGAAATTGATATGGAATTGTTCTGGATAAATTAATTTTATTATGGAAATATAATTTTAAAAAACCTGATTTTAGATGAACATATTTAGAAATATATGTTGTTAATCTAATAGATTTAATTACATAAGATAACGAGGACAAATTAACACATTTTAAAATATATCATTATAACCTATAAATTTTATTGATATGTATGAATAAGATTAATAAAATTATGAAATATTTTTATAGTGGTAAAAATATTTTCATAATAACTCAATTTTAATAAAATCGTTATTTTTTAAAAGAATTATTTTTCCATGAAATGTATTTTCTTATAAGTTATGTATTTTTTTCTAAACATTATATATTATTCACTATTGAATATTGATTTCAATGTTTATTAGTAATTTTCATGAATAAATGAATAATAAATCATAAAATAGTTATCTAAATCTCATGAATGAAGGTAATATATTTTAATAGTAAAAATAGTTATTTTCATAAAAGTGTTTTCTGTACCCCATGTGTTTTTTTCATAATAAATTATGAAAATAATTATTTATTAATGGTTTAAATAAAATAGATACATATATTACATATTGAAAAAAATATTTTAAAAAATATTTTATAGCTTTCTATATAAAAGGATTGATTGTAGATTCAATTTTATGATTTAAATATAATTTTTATAGTAATTGGTTTTCATTTTTATTCTCAATAGAAAGGATTCCACTTTGAATATTTCTCTTAATGATGGGGAAAAATTTATTAACATGGTTAGAGTTAAATTATGTTTATTTGGAGGGGTGGGGGATTAAACAATAATATATGGATAAGAATTCAACATAAACTTATATGATCTTTGTAGATGATGATATGTATACCTTAACCTATATGAAATTTTAATTCATCTCTATATAGTGTATGTTTAATATAAAATAAACCTTATATAATTTAATTCTTATTTATAATTCTATGTGTGTCATCCCCCTTACTTATTAGAGAGATCATTCTATCCTCACATATTTAAGAAGTTAGAGCCTTCAATATTGTTCAATCCCTTCACCCAAACATTATTATCATTATTATATATTTCATACATTTTCTGGTCTCCTCTTAATACCAATCATCGATGGACTAATGTGTAAGCCAATGTTGGTCTCTCAAAGAAGATGTATAATTATTCATTAATCCCTGCCTATATTATGTATTATTTAACATTCACTAAACCATTTATATCCATTATAGAATAATGATTATGATATCAAAAATATATATATTTATGTTATTGTGATGTTTCAAAACCCATTTAAAATTATTTCCATTAAATTGGGCCAGAATGTGTTGCTTGTATGTATTTGAGAACTGCCTTATATATGTATAGATATGATTCCTATTCCATAAAAACCCCACATTCTTCAAAATAATGACAAATTTAATTAATATATATGATATTTATAATATAATTATGATTATTTATTGATAAAATGTTATTTATGTTTTTTTCATTTCATTTAAAAATGAAAATAATGTCTACTAATATAAAAAAACTATCATTCCATGATTGGTATAATTCCTTTTCCATCCACTACATTATATTAATGGTTTTAAATATGAATATAATGAATATACATCATTATTATATCATAAATAACATTACAGATTTGATGGAAACATGATGTGACATTCTCAATCATTAAATGTTTATATAAGCCTCTTGTGTTGATTTTTATGAGGCTATTAAGTGACAATTTCAATAAATAAATCAATTTAATTAATACACATATGTAATACATATGACTTTGGTTAATGTAATCATAATATTATATGAGATTCATAAAGGTAACCTTGAAATTATATACATTTCAAAAGGGAAGGGGATTTTTTAACATGCTACGGAAGTGTATTGTTATACATTCTTATAGTTAACACCTAGTTTATAGTGGTTACATATGGTATGTCACTATCTACTCATTGGTAAGCCTAGTTACTAACGTTTACATAAGTGTAATTGTCTCATTGAATATGGAAAAACTAGAGAAAATTATTGGATTTCAAATATTTTCTAATGGAAACATAAGGGTAAGGTTATTTTTAGTAAGGACATGACCTTCTATATATTTTTAAAATGGATGTAAATTTTATTTTAAAAACGACCCTAAAAAAGACTCATTTCTTTATCTTTTAAAACCCTATAATCCCAAATAATGATGGATCATGAAGGAACCCAATGATACATGGGGACACTATATCATCAATTGTAGTCTATTGTCATTTTTTTAAACATTTTCTCCTCAATCATCCATACGCCAAACTTATTTCTCAATTCTAGTCCAATTTTGATCGACCAACAACTATAATTGATGGTTTTATTGGTTTTTAATTTTATGACACTCTTTATTCCTTAATATTATAGTGGTCATTCTATTTATACTATTATTGAGTTCGTTCATCTTTATTCAGGATCTATTTTTCATTATAAATCGTCATATTTTGTAATTTATTTTTTAAGGTTTAAGATGAATTTATTACCAATTAGTTGTAAATTTTTTTCATCTATAAATTTTTTATTCATTTTATTTTCAGTTATAATTTTTATATTATCTTATTTAATTATTATAATCATTTTGAATATAAATTTGTTATTATTGTCAGTTTTTGTAATAATTTTTATAAATGGGTTTTTTCCTAAATATTATTATTTTTTTTTTGAAACTTTTCTTTCATTAATTTTTTTTTCATTTAAACATTATTTTTTCCAATATAATGCCATTAGATTACTTATTTAATAACATGTATTTCATTTTTATTTTTTATCAAGAAAAAAAAATTATTTGAAAAAAGTGCATTCATGAATAAATTGTCTCTTTTTATATATCATTAATCATTTACACATAAGTTTTCCAATAATATGTTCTAAAAATTTTGTATAATTATGTTTAATTATTATATATTTATCAATAATTGATTTCATTGAATATGTGTTTTTTAAGACTTATCAATATATATATATATATTTAAATATTTATATTTAGAAATATAATAACCTTTTATTTTGTGATCTTTGGTCTTTAGGGGGTCACAATTATTTAAATTTGTTAAGAACCACTTATTAATATGAAAATGTGGTAGATAATATCTTTGAATTTTCTAATTGATATATTTAAAATAGTGATTTGCCTTTCTATCTATTCATGAATTGTATGAATTTGAGAAATCTAAAATATAGAGAAATAATGGATCATATAATTTTTTATGGGTTTTGGTATAATATAACACATTAAATATGGTATGATATAATTACAAAAATATAAAGGCCTTGTGTTGATGATTATAATCAAAATGATATAGTGGATTGTATTGAATTCTAAATTTATGATTTTGGTGTTGAAAACATTGAATAACTGATGTTTTTTAGAAACTATATGCAGATTATGGGAAATAACTATTCTTAGGTTGCAATAAATCTTTATTATTCCTCATTTTTTTTGGATATTTAACTTGAATGGATAAAATGAGTAAAGTGGTAAATGTTTTTTGAATTGACTCAACTTTTAAGAGTGAAGCCTCAAGAAAGAAATAGTCTTCTAAATGTTAATTATAATGTAATTACAATATTATTATCAATGGGTTTGGAGTATAAAAATTTACTTGTTTTCCCAAATGATTTATTATTTTATAAAATGGAATATTAATTTTTATCAAAATTCATTAAATTTAGGACATTATTATATAATATATAAGAAGACATAATCTTTGATTCATTCACATGTATTTATATTTATCCTATTAATATTGTAATTTTTTAAATTCAAATATTTATCAGTTTGAATAATAAATTTTAATAAACATATGAAGAAAAAAATTTAATATAGAATATATATGAGTTAATCTCTAGTGGAAATGTACACCACCCACCACACTCTCCATGATGGAAGATATTTGATTAAAAACACCTTGTTTTGAAGTTGAAGATATAATTTCTGAAAGGGTATTTGAGTATGTAGAATGTATTAATATTGGAGACCCAACATCCAATATAGTTCATGGATTTTTTTGTTGGTAGTTTAGAACATTTCCCCAAAGACATTCATGACAAAATGAATGTTATCATAATTTTAATGTTTTTTTGAGAAATATAGACATTAATGTTTTTATATGGATATTAAAGAATTTATATATTATTTGAAGATATTATGGGAGACATGTGTTACAAATTTATATGATTACATGGATGAATATTTTTTTATGTGATTTGATAATGTTTAGTATAAAAATTAATGCATATGGAATCTTATTTGGAATTATTGTTAAGGAACATAATTTTTACCAATATAGTAATAATAAAAATCATATTAATAATTGATTAGTGGAATAAATATAGTGTACAAGGGATATCAATGAATTTGTTGATTTTATCATCGAGATCGTATATTGAAAAATATATATAACATTTTTAAAAATATAACATCCCCTTGGAAACAATGTTTGATGAAAAACATTATTAAATGGTGAATGTATTGATTTTACAATTATAATGAATAGAATATATGGTCCTCAAAATAACATCTTTATGAAATATATTGTCTTATTCAAACTATTTTATATCATTTCTTTTATATAATACAAAACATTAACATTAGGCTTGTTGAGAACAAATATATGAGAGTTTCATTGGAACATCATTAGTCATAAAAGGAATTAAAAATTTGGGAATTAAATATAAATATGAATCTATATCTGTGGTAACACGTTTGTAGTTATCTCCCACTGTGATAGGAAACATAACATATTTACATCTGGAATTTCAGACATTAATAACGAGTGAGATGCTAATTTTTTTTCACATTATGTATGGTATTTGAATAACACGTGGATATTATTAAAATTTTCATAATTTGGTGTAATTAAATTATTATAAATTTACATGTATGAAATATTGATACAATCATATAAGGATGCAACTATTTCTATTTGTCAATATGTATAGAAAAATTCTTAACACCAATCATAAATACTATCATTGTTTTTTTAATTTCTAATAAAAAATTTTAGAATATCTATTGATCTAAATTTTTTATATGTGATGGATAATGATTCCATACTAATTAATTTCATGTATAATTTTATATACCACAATCTGTTTCTCATAATTGATTATGTAGTGACCCATTTTGTGTGTGAGATAAAAATACTGATTTCTATTTAATTATGTGTTATGTATCATTTTTAAAGAAATATGAGAATATTTAATGGATTTTTTAAAAATTATCATGGCCCATAGGCCATTATTTTTTACAAATATGTATCATGATGTGATTGGGTTATATACTGATTATATTTATGAGGTTGACCATGGTGGTCTCCCTATATCTCAATATTTTAATGTTGATAGTGAATGTAAAAAGATTCATGGATTAAAGGTATTTTTCATCGAAGGGGAAGATATGACACAAAAACCTTTCCAAATTTTGAACGAAACCTTTGATATGAAACCATATATATCATCCCATTTTATAGGATTAAAAGAAAAAATATCTAAAAATAAATAAAAAGTGGTCGGTCATTGTGAATAAAAAGAAATTTATTTCATAGTTTAAGGAAAATATTAAATAAATATATTTAAATAAATTAGGTCAATTAAAATGGTTTTCATGATAACCACATCATAATATGATCACATGGTGTAGGTTTAAAAAAATATTTATAAAATTTTAACTAAAAATTAGGATGAAAAGGGTACATTTAAAAATAGTTTTGTAATGTTCATCGTTAGAGAACTGAATGATTTAGTGAAAAATTGAAAATCCAAATTTGTGCTTCAAAGATATATTTTTGAGTTATTATGGATAAATGGAAAAAATCTTATATTAAAATTCAAGAAAAAGGGTATATGGGAAAATCAGTTTATAGTAACAGTGGAGTGATAAATGATTATTATAGGTTTCAGGTCATCGATTTGAAAATGGATAGTTGATAATTAGAACAATTTTTCATCGAAAAATCTTCCAAGAAAATATTTTATGTTATTTAACCATCAAAGGATCAGTGGACCATTTTTTTAACTGTAATGAATTAATTTGTGTGATGGTTATGATGAATATATTATATAATTATGTAATGTTTCGTCACTTATTATTTGATTTTTGGATCATAACAATCATTATATTGGCGACATAGTTCATGATTTTCAAAATGAACATACAAATGGGATATTGAAAAATACTATATTACTCTCTAAATTATTAAGTTAAATATTTATAATGTTTTTTTCATAATCCTCTTTAACAATTTTCATGTAAATTTGCTAATTTTTTTTCTTATATTTATAAAGAAACATTCTCTATATAATGAATCATTATTATTTCATAGTTATAACTTATTTTTTGATTTTATATTTTTTAAGATATAAACTATTATTCAAAAACCATTGTATGTTTATTTTATCTATTATTACATGTTATTAAATGTTTATATTCAAAATTTCTTTGTCTTATCGATTTCATCCACCATTATGTGAGTTCAATTAAATTTAGGATTTGTCTTCTTCATATTTGTTTATGTATTTTTTTAAATATAAATTAATTGTATTTTTGTTATAAGTTGTATATATCCGATAATTTTCTTGAATATAATTTATTATCAAGTCTATTTTTTAAAAAAATTTAATTATAATTATAAATTTTATATTAAGATAAATTCTTTTTGAAAATAATTTTCTTTTATTAACTTATTTTTTCTTATAATTTATTTCCATTATAATATATTTGTGGATGAGATCATATTTATTAATAATTGTTTTATTATCTATTATGAACATTATACTTTTTATTTGTCAATTTTATATTCATTAAAAAAATTCAGGTACATAATCTTTTGTTAATGTATCATACATGATTCAATGTTAAATATAATATTGTAGTGGAATCAATGAATATATGATTTTTCAATTAAATATATATCTATAGTAGTTTTGTTATTTAATAAAAATAAGTATATATTTCCATAAATTTTTTACTTATGTTATTCTTATAAGATGTTTTTTGGTAATTAAATATATTGGTTGTGGGATTATATTTTTACCAAAATGTGCACTCTAATGTGTGGAGAAGTGGGTGGTAATTATCTTTTTATAGAATTTCATCCCAACTATCACAAATTCCAAATAGTTTTGGAATTAACTAATGTTATAAATTCATTATAGGAAAAGTATTTCATTACTTATGTTATGGAGTGTCAACCATTAAATAGATGATCAATTATAGACGTCCCTAATTGTATAATTTCTAAAAATATTTTTTACATTTTTTCAATGGGTTACTATTATATATTTTTAAATATTTTTTTTAATAAGAGGTGAAATTTTATTTTAAGAAGTAAAATTGAATTAATAAAAATATCTATCCTTTTATTTAAATAAATATAGATATTTTTTGAAGAAGTTGACTTGAACTTATATTTTTTTAGTAAAATGGATAAATATTCATTTCTTATATATTAGTATGTAGATAAAAAGACATGGTAGAATATTGTATCCAGTCTGTTAGATGAATCTTTTATAACATGGTTTTTAATTTATATTATTTATTTATTTATTTATTTTGATAGGATTATAAATTATTTATTTTATCATACGTAATACTCTTGCATGGTAACTGACCAAGATATAATATGTAAAAATGTATACACACATAAATTATCATTATGATGGAATCCTTTGTTTATGGAGAATTAATTGTTGAACAAAATAGTTAATTAAGAGTTATGTCATGTAGTGGATCTAAATAGTTTACACTCTAACCTCTATATCCAACATTCATCATGAAAAATGTAAAAGGGGGAGAATTATTAAAAATATAATTTATGTTATTAAACCAAATATTTAAGGATCTCATAAATGTTTATGTAATTAGATTTTACTTTTCATCACCATAATTATTCAGAAAATGAATTTGTTGGGAGATTATAATTTCATATTCAAGAATAAGGTAATTCCATTAATTCGTTATTGGGTTTAATGAAAACATAGAATAAGATTTGTGATATGACTAAAAGGGGTTCGACTGCAAGTCCAAATTTTTTTGCGCACCACCACTCTAAACGACATTCCATGAATTGTTTGTGAATTCAATTTTTCTTAGAAGGAGGCACTATCAGTGCTTCCAGTGAAGGAAAAAATGTTGTTTGTGGTGATAAGGTAGTGATTCATGCCTTATGAATGATGATCCCCACCAACTAAGTAGATTGTGGGATGAGGTGGCATACCCAACGAATGAAATCAAAGGCCCCCACTGACTAAGTCCTCCATTGAATTCTGTAAGAGAAGGCATCTGAACAACTCCACCACTATATAAATAAACCCTGATGGGATCTCAAAAAATGGGTGAGTATGGGTGATAGATTGGGAGTTGGTGTTGGAGAAATACATCAAGCACCCAAAGTAGTAGGAGGTGTGGGAGAAATCCCTCCATCACCCAAAGTAGTTTGCGAGGACCATCCCACTAACCATATAAAGGTGGTACTTTTCAGAAACCATCATACAATCCATAATATTAAGGACCTACACAAGAAGATTACATGTATAAGAAATTTCATTTGGGAAAATGTGGAATTATTTAATGACCCATTAATAAAATACTAATGACTACATGAATGGAATAAATGATTATTCCTAGAAAGACCACTCAAGGAAAACCCTTCTTGGATTCTCCAATGTGGAAAAAAATCCTTCACTGTTGACCCTTTAAAGGAAAAACATCATCTTTGGACTAATTTTGTACAACCTTTTGTGGATTCTAATATGTAGACAACATCTTTCACAGATGTCCCTTTATTGGAAATGATTTGGCAACAGTCCTTTGAGGCCAGATCCTACTCGACCACCCTTACATGGAAGACCATATGTGCTCATTTTTCAATATCATGGAGGTTGCACCACCACACCACTTCTCAATATCACTTCCAGACTATGGTTCTCGCCCTACAGTCTAGTCCCTTCAATATAATCACTGACCTCAAGAAAAATGGAGAGTCTCATCGTGATCTTTTCAGGCTGGGTTTAAGACATTTTCTATTGTGACCTTACACTACACCAAAATTTGAATCATCAATACCAAGAGTTGACCTTCTCCTCATGAAACTACCAGTACACAATAACCTTCCACATATTCTCTGTCGATCCATATCACTATCGACAATCATAATCATAATGATTTTGCATGCTTTGAAATAGCCTTCTCCATCCATCTAACTATGTGTCCTGTGTGATTTCAGTTCATCATAAAGATCCCCAACCATCAAAAATGGATCATCAATGTCCCGAGGGAACCTTTGATTGACTATGAACAAACTAACCTATTAGATCTTCATATGTTGTCAAAGAAAATTTCTATCCTCCAAGGAAAAATATCTCTCAGGGGAGGTATTTCTAACCAAAATAAGCCACAATCTATTCCTTGCATTGTATCATTTTGTCGAATACAAGAATCCATAGAATAATAGTTTACACCTTTATCCCCTCACATATTTGAGGTATGTCATATAATCCATTATGGTTATCCTTTACTTAATAATAGATCATATAAAATTTTTTCATTGATGAATGACCTTAAACTATAAGACCCCAACATGTTAAGCCACATGAAATTAAACTATGTAGAACTCCTCTTGGAAACATGTTGTCAAAATGTGCAGTATTTATCCTTGAAACATGATATTTAACTCTGATTCCATATTCCATTATATATGAAATTAATACTTATTATACCATATATATCCTATTATAGGTCACTCTCAATAAGGTAATCCCACATGCATACTTACATACGTATAAAAATTACTCTAATTGGGCTTCTCCTAGGATGTATTCAGATATATTACCAAATATGACTATATAATAGATGTAAAAATTATATGAAATGGGGACACTCAAATTCCCCTCTCTCTCCCTTTAGGTTACAGTACCATCTATTAGCATATGAAGTAGACATGCAATCTCTAAATCCACTACCTTCTCTTGTTTCTCAGACTAATCATGAATCATGTGGTCATAGTGGTTTCATGAAAATCATGAGAATGATATGGTCAAAAAAAATCCCTCGCATGATATGTAAGCCAAAACATCGATCCAATGAAAGGGGACTCCCACTGAGGTATGCCACTAACCATTATTCTGAGAGATGGTGCTCTGTCCCCTATTCACCTAAGTTTGGGACGTATCAGTGTAGATCATTAAACATGACTATCTTGGATATGAATACAATAGAGGACAAAGTGGATCTCAAATCCCCTATCTCTACCCCTTTGGGTTCCAGTACCATTTTACTAGCAGATGAAGTATGATGTGAGATGTTCTGATCCACTACATTTGTTTCTCATACTAATCATGAATCATGAAAATTTAGAGGTTATCAATGATCATGAAATTTTCATAACCCTAAATCATAGGAATTATCCATATATGTACGATTTAAATTCAAATCTAAATGGGCCTCCACCAAAGTGAAAATCCCAAATCAAACCGAACTACGAGGACATTGATTCCCAACTAACTATGTAATATTAGTGGCCTCCATGAGGTACACTCCTGACACCCAAATCACCAAAATGGTTTCTAGGATACTCACCAGATAGGTTTATATTCACCCATGAGACAATATTTCTTCTGCATATCTCAAGCTATCTAGTAGTACGTCTCACATTATCTTTACCATGAAACCATTATCCTAGATTTCCATTTCGTGTGATTTTAAATTGCATTGTTATGTAATTATCACACAATCATAAAAGGCGATGTGTCCATTAATGTGATACCTCACTATGCACGCTCTGATTCCTATTATAAGGATACATAGGAAACCCATCACATGGGTATGATCCTAACATTTTAACAGATCTTTACCCTAGATGATGGTAAACACTAGAGCATCATCCCACATTGATTAATAATAGCATTATTCAATTAAATGACTATGGAATTCGTTATCGATCCAAAAAATCGTAACTTTGATAAATAAAGTCATATTCATAGAGATATCCACCTTACAAGAGAATGTTGGATACATATAGATAATTCCTAACCCATGTGTATTTTTATTGATATTTCCTATGGTTAACATGGGGAAACATTCATGGGAATATATAAAGGATTCAAGATCATATACACACAGATTAAATCTATATGTAAGTCTTAAAATATTTGACACCCCCCAGAAAAGCATGAGATGAGATTGAGTTCCCATTATCTTTACCTATGTGAGTGTTTTTGTGTAATTGGACAAATCATCAAAAAAATGATTTCCTTTGGAATGAAATTCCATTAATCATGGATTTTAGAGTCGTCAGGTGTTTCTGGCTTCGCAAACAAACCCTTTGGAGTCCATTCAATGATAATATGTCAAACAAAGATCTATTTCACAATACTCAATCCCATTAGTTGATCTTCGTTTAATAATTTTTTTGGGATACAATAATAGTTAACCTAACATGAATCCGACATAGAATACAACACCTGCTTCAGAAGATAAAAAGTATATACTATCCAGTCCTCATCGATCCATTTTTTCCTCATCAATAACATCTTTCATAGAAATAAAATAGTCAACCTGGCCTTAATAAGACATATTCTATTACTTGTATATCACATGATAAAAAGTTTGTAATACCAATTCATAATTAGACCATTTTCTTCCTCATAAAGATAATATTTAATAGAGACAAAAATTTTGAGCCCGATGTTTATCCTCATCCATGGTGCCTATGTTATACTAACTCGGTCACCTTTCAAATTACAAGGTGTAGAGGTATAAGTGATTTCATAAATTATATATGAGTTCATAATAATCTACTTTAAAGGGGGTTTGATGGATAAAACATTCAAATTTATTTCATTAATTGTTCAGTTATTCCTTCAATCAATTGGAATCCTATATGTTCTCATAGACACACATGTCAATCACCGCATCAGCCATGCCCTCAATGATATAGATGACTCTGTCTCCCACCCATCATCTCCAATGATGTGTATCAAATTCAATGATATGAGAGTAACTTAATAATGGTACTCTCACCATAATGAAGTTAGTATGATATCCCCTCGAGTCAATGAAATACTTTGATCATTCTAATTAGTAGAAGTCAGAAAAATAGAATTTGACGGCTCTACTAGTTGTCATTAATCTTTTCAAGATCCTATCTCTAGAACATGAAAATGAGTACTAACCATATCTTAGATAGGCATATTAAATCATATCTAATGATTTCTTCCCTAATGAAAAGTAGTCCAAATCAATGGATCCTATAAAAAATATATCATTTCAAATGCGAAATGAACCAACATCCTAAATATAAAGAGGATGTCACCCTGAGGGCCCTTACTATATTTGAAAAAATATATTTCCCTAGTGATTCATGTAATGGGTGACTAAAATATGATAAAAATAGTTCATATCCCTGATTCATGAGAAAGAGATCATCCATGAAAATTCCACCTAAAACTATGGGAATAAATATATTCTTTCTCCCTCTTATGTATCCCACCATTCAAATATGACTGAAAATTATGAGAAATCCAAAATTTCTACCAATGATCTCCATGATATCAATGAAAATAGCAAATATAATTATAGGAAGATGAAAATCCCTACTAATATTCACGATTCCTTCCATCCAAATAGATTGAAAATTAGCTATGAGATGAGCCAAATTAATAATAATGAATACCAAGACCATAATCTAAATAGGACAAAAACTACCAAAGGCATGTATCTATTCCAACAAATATGAATCCCACCATTCAAATATGATACTAATAAAATACAAGAATAATTAAATACATGTTGTTTCATATCAAGATTGTCAAAAAAAGTTTCAAAGGTGTAGTTTAAAATCTAGGGTCAAAAATATGAATCCCATCATACAAATATGATTGAAACTGATGAAACAATAAATAATATCACAACCGTAAATCAGGTTTAAAGACATTATTCTTCCATGACATAGGAGTACTACTAGTACCCACTACATTATCATAGAGGAAGGAAGAAAGCACAAAATCTTCCTCTAACATCAAAATGGGAATGTATCCCTATTCTAGTTTTAGGCATATCTCAACACATCTTGGATATGATAGAGGATCATACATCAATTCCTAATAATATTCACAAAGACTATCAATTAGGTCCCATAACCTCGCCTCCCCCGATGGGGATACTCATCCAAAAAATAATATGGTCACTACGAAGTAGACTCACATCTCTTCTATATAATAGGAGGGTATTAACCCATATTCCATGATAAATGGACTACCAGATTGGGATGAAAATGATTTTCCGACTAGGGAAGTCGGCCCACCATGATGGCCCTTCATGGGTATAAATAGATCCCTTCTGTAACTCAACATATTTATCGTCGTATCCCAAAAACATCACATGAACCACTCAAAAAACAACCCATATATAAATTCTATTACCAATAGTAGGTGTCCTAAGTCACCCACAAAAGAGTTCCCATAAATACATCACACCAATGGAATCTAGATATTGATGTGTTTACTCGTGTCCTTTCCCACCTGGATGATGAAGTTCTCGATGCCATCGAACACTTATCAATAGAGGGTCAAGATCCATTAAATCCATTTCTAAATTATGTACTTGATAGTACCTATAATAAAGGTCCTTCTGAAATATTGTTTCATGATGATTTGAAGGTCCTCCTTAAAAAACATGTGATGTCTTACTTTGGGGACATGAAATGATCAATCTCAAGAGTCATTATTCTGATGAGTGTCACTTTATCCCTCCATGTTGACATAAGATCTAGTTGGAATATGGTCCAACCCTTTCATTCATTATCCCTAATGGTCTTCCCTACGATATACACTATATAAATTCTATATATAGTTAGAAATCAAGATATGATTGTAGGTCTCATTGTGATGGGGGGACACTACGAAGGCCCACCCCACAATGACATCAAGTAGCAACATGATCATCACCCTGTTGAAACCCATCCTAAAGGTCCTCCTCAGGACACACACGGTCTTTATTATCCATGAAGACAGATACACATCTATGTTGGTAGTCCTCACCTTTGAAGAACCAACTATGGAGGTCCTCCCGGTAGTTAATTTCCTGATTGACATAATGGTCCTCACCTTACTCTATCAAATACTAGAAATCAATATGTTTTAAGGTTCTTATAAATACGGGGTCAATTATTTCGAAAACCCGTCAAAAATCAAGTGAGACAATTTCTCAATCAGTAGATGGTCTAGGGCCACAGTCATCTTATGAGTCACCTTCAGACCATTCACATGCTGAAAACAGTCTTAATGTGCACCCTTCTTGGGAAATGTTTTCAATAAATGTCCAAGTTGTTCATACCAAGTAGGGAAATATTTTGTGAAAAAAAAAATTTATATGTTTCTCATTAAAAACAAGTTATCTACAGTTGACATACAATTTCTCATTTGGAAAACAACCAGATATGAATTCAACATACAAAGAGGGTTGTCATTGTATTGTATACATAACGTTTTCCGAAATATCTAGAAAAACCTCCATCACCTTAAAGAATGATTGTTTCTATATGATGGGCACATATACCATGATAAAATAGTGGGAGAGATTCACTGAAAAAAAAAGACTTGGAATCCCTTATGTCTACATGATGAATGTAATTAGAAAGGTGAAATAAAAATCGTGAACTAACCTACCTACATACATTTCAAATGTTTTCTTTCCATATAATCAACAACCCATTTGGTGTTTATTTAATGGGTTTTGTAGAGTGGATCTTTTCCCTTCACCCCACTTTTCATATTAAAAAATAAACTAGAAGTGAATTATTTTAATATAATTATCCCATGATGATGATACAATGAAATAAATTTCCTAGAAAGACATCATAATGGATTAATAAATGTCTTGATAAAATTCTTCAAAGCATTGGGTTCAACAAGAGTTAGTTATTAAAGATCTCCATACCTAGGAGGCTGAGAATATTCAGTAGGCCACTCCCCAAAAAAATCCAATCAACAAACATTTCTCATATCCTCATAAACAAATAATTCAAAACCAAACCCAAAACCATATATAGATCACACCCATGTGAAAATTCATAGGTTCAAGAAAGTGGAAATACCAGATGAAACAACTCTAAAATGGGAATATTCATAATAAAAAGGATGGGGTAATTTTTAACACACAATACCCCCATAAGACTAACAAATCTCGGCTGATGAATAACAACAAGGGAACATGAGAAACCACATCCCAAATGGATGGGAAAATTTTAACCTCAATAACCCACCCAGTGGACCTCAATAATTTCCTGAATAGGGAGAACAAAAGTAGGGATGATCCCTTTTCAACCCATCTCAGGTTTCATGACCCCCAAAAGAGAGTCATATTGAAATTTCATATAAATTTTCCCTCCGAGTTAACCAAAAACAGGAAACTCAGAGGACCTTATAATTGAAGGAGAATATAAAAATGGGATGAAAACAGATATCCTACCACTCATCACCTAGTATACAACTAACAATGAGTAATATATCTATGAACATTACATAAATAAATCATCTAGACCACCTAAAAATTAATAAAAATACAAATGGATTAGGGGATTGTGGTTATACTCATAATTTAATCCACACTAAACCCATAGGTGTGCGTACCCAAAACCAATGGGCCACATTAATTTTTAAACTGCAACAATTAATCCCTCATTAAATCCATTTTGAATTTATAATAAAGTGAAACACAAAAATACAGAACTGCAGAACCCACTTCCTCTAACAAATTAGATCGAACCACTAATGATTGAGGGAATATTCACTTGAATGGAGGTGTAAATGAAGGATTTTAGGATAATGAACACCCAAATATAGTATGGATCCCATCATATATAATTTGATGATTAGGTTCCTCAATAGGATCCATTGTGTACACTTATATTAGGTGTACCTCAGCCATAAGGATTTATTTATATGAATGAAGAAATGCTAGAATGATCGACCTGGAAAGCGTTAAGACCATTAGTCTACTTTAATTATATCACAAAAAAATAACATTATTTACCTCCATTGAGGAAAAAAAAAATATATTCATGAAAATAAAAAATGGATTTCCTCATTTAGGTATCCACCTCATGTGCCAATAGCACTGACATGACCAATGTTTCCCCCTGCTCCACCTGCCCATGAATATGTTCAACAGAACATGGATCATGTGATCATTTATACTATAAATTCATTCGATGCTCTATATTAATCCATGTAAGGATGGTGTGCTCTGATACAATCCTAATGGAAATCATTCACCAATAGTTGAGTAATGTTTATGCACCAAAAAATTATGGCAATGCTATGTTTTGAATATTTTATGGAATAAAGTGAACCAGATCAAAATTATATGCATTATAATTTTAAATTTTATCCCATGATGGGAACCATAGAGAAAATAGAAGAATTGAAACTCATATGAATCATACGAGATCTCTAATGTTCATCCTTTATATGGTATACCAGTTTTCCAGATCAGTCAATAATCGGATGGAATGATCTCTGATGATAGTTACTTTTTTAGTTCATGTAAACATTACCAAAGATAATGGTCATAAACCTTGTGAACAATATATAAAGAGATAATGAAAGAGTCTCATATATTTTTATATAAGGAAAGTTGTGAGATACTCTTTTAACATTCCACTTCCCAAGGAAAATATTCTAGCATCGTGAATCGATAAACTACACAAAGAGCTATGAATGTTACCCATCCTAGTAAAATATACGAATGAGTTTTTTGATTTCTCAACCATTGCCCAAATAATTGAGGATTCATTACAAACACCTAGCCTCAAGGTCCATGTAGCCCCATATTCCCTAGGGAAAATGTGGAATTTGATGAAGGTGCCTTTGTTATACTTAATCCACCCTCTACACCAGTTCATCCTCCAAGGGCACCAACAAATTGTACTGGACCCCCTAGACATCAATAATCACCCCATACTTGAAAAGATGAGTAGAGGGAACACATGAAAAACCTAATAGGGGAAAAAGATACAAATGTTACTCATTCCATGTTGAATAAAGATTATGGTTACTTTGTTGACACTCTTAATTGATATTTTATCTATCTACTAGAGCCAAAGATGATTTATGAAGTCTACCTTGATGGTCGGGAATTTAATTTACCATTCAACTATATACAAGGACACACAATCAAGGATCTTTTTGTCTTTAAATATCTCCTACAAATAATGATAGTTCTAGAAATGAAAATCTATGTCCATCACTAGCACAAGTGAAATCTGTTTCAACCTATGATCCAGATGTAGGATAAGAGTGGAAAACAATTGTGAGAAAAAATGGATAATAATGTAGAAGGCTAGATGAAAAAAATAAATTCCACCAGAGTCATGGATAATCCATGTGAATTTGAAGAAAAAAATTGTTTATCGAAATACTCTTAATGCAATAAAATAAATATCCTCGACCACACAATCCTTAAATATTTCATTGTCAATAAGTTTTTAGTCCATAAAGGTGTATAAAAAGTGCAAGAAGTTGAACATATGTCCTGGAAAAAGCTATCATTTACTCTCTTAATTTATATTCTAATGGATTCAAAAAATGGGAAACAAAAAAATACAAAATGAAACCATATATATATGTCAAATAGGCTGACTTGTCAGTTGATTGTGAAGTGATCTTTATCTCCACAAATTCCATTCACTTAGTGGATCCCTTATGTGATGATGATTAAAGATATGAACCCTTGTTCCCTTCATCCATTTTTTGATGTGAAGGAAGTGGCCTCATAATATGGGGACAACATGGATGACATAGTCATTATAGAAACCAAATTTCTATACACACAACTGTTAATGCCGTCAATATTGCAAAACCCATGGAATATCCATTATTCCTACCCAATAAGAAGAGTAAAATTCAACTACCCCTGATATAGGGAAAACTAGACCAATATTCATATAATATCCATCATTATAAGAAAAAAATTCCCAATATCCCTTGGGGAGTAGGTATACATTCTCCACCAAACTCATACAGTAAAAAAGTACTATAATTTTCTTTATCGATAGACGACCTATCATTTTACAATGGTCAAGACCCTAAAATGAATGTGAACAATCATTTACTAGCTGTGAAGAACCATATATTATTTCAAAAATATTATATTATAATGGAATTATCTTCATAATCATAAAATCAATGAATCTTGGTTTCCCCCAATTTGTGAAAAGATCTTAGGGTGGGGTTTATTGAATCATTGCAAAGTCCCCATGATTTTGAATCTCATGTGACCACCGTGGAATTCAATCAAGAAAAGAATGATCCCACATATTACCATGTGTTTATATCCATTACAAATAAATATAAAGACACCATTAAACATTGACAGATCATTCCACTATACATGTTTAGTAAGATAACCAGTATTGATGTTTGATAATTTTTCATTAACAAATGCTCATGAGTAAATCTCATACTAGTGTAAACAATTTCCTGGCAGGGATGCAAAGAAAATAACCTAACATCCTCATCCACAACCTTGTTGTGTAATGAAAAAATTGAGATGAATACATTGGGAAATTTTAATTTCAAAACATGGTTTTGAGACCTAGTAGGAAACTCAATATTTCTAGTGGTTTGGAAAAACATGTCCTTCCACTTTCTGCTAGGTTTTCCTTGGTTGCATCAACATGTGGTGGTTCCATCATCCTAGAAAAAGTGCATCAAAATTTTCACTAATGGAAAAAATGGGACATTTTATGGTATTAATGCCTTATTCGATTACTATGAGCCACTATATATTTATTCATGAATCAATGATTAAAAAGGGAAGTGACCCTCAGTCGAAGTTATACATTGGTTCACTAACCCACAATGTTTTGTGATGGTCCTTACCAATATCTTCATGAAGATCAGGGATGATTACTTCCTTCCTATAAATCATGTGGAATAAAGGAGTCCCATTTAAGATACTTATTTTATAGTTCTAATTATTTGAGTCATGTCCACTAAGCCAAAAAATGCATAAAAATTCACAACTCCGCCATATAATTGTGAAGACACTACCTCGGCCTCTAATTTTCCAAATTGGGACACTTCACATAACTATAATGAGATCATCTAATGGATTGTTTCTTTATCAGAAGATTATTATGAGGTGGAGGATGTGAAATAGGAATAGGAATATTATCTTCGGTATACCCCTCCATCATTTAAGTAAGGTGTATTTACCAAAATTCATAAACATAGAGATTTAAACTAAGATACAGAAGAAGACCTGTAACCCACTATAATTAGATGGTACTTTCCATCTGAGGAGAAACAGTTTAGAGATCATTATTAAGTTAGAATCAATATATTATTACATATAACTAAAAAAATTATGTTACTCAATCCTTAGGTATCCCATCACAACTTAGGACTACCATAAAACCATTATGCAACAAGCAAGACGTTGGGAGGATGCACACCACATATGCCACCAAAATAAAGGATGGAGTAAAAAATATCATAAGAGAAAATTTCATTTGGGTGGTCTAATATACAATCTAGTTGGAAAATATTTTCCTCATATAAAAAATAATTTACAAAGAAGACTTTTCATTGATTGGAAGGATCTCAATTGGCCCTGCCCAAAAGAGGTCTTCCCTGCCTTGATAACATAATTTACAATCGATGCAACTACTATATATTATGATATATATTTCCTGGATACCTATTTATGATAAACATAAATCTGAATGGCCGGATGAGATGATAAAGATATTGCCTTCTAGGACCCTCAAGGAGTGTATTAATTACCATGAAATTCCCTTTGTATTGAAGAAAGCTAGTACCACCTATAAGAATTCCATGCATCACATCATAAAGATCATCTAGGGAGTTATTTTAATGTTATGTTGATAACCTGGTGAGTAATTCAAAACAATTATTGGACCACCTATTAGATATTTATTTCATATTCAACAAACTATGTCAACATAGACCAAAAAATTAGCCCCTTGAAATGTTCTTTCAACATTACCTCACACAAATTTCTCAACATTTTCGTATAACATCATGGAATCAAAGCCTACAAAAAGTAGAAAAATTATATCCTTATTATGTAATCTACTTTCAATCTCACATATATGGGAGGACTTCAAGGTCACATATCATACCTTTAACTTTCCATAGTGAAACATAGACAAAAATGTTTTCCCATCACTAGGTTGATGAAAAAGGGGGTCAAATATCAATGGAATAATGATTTTTAAGAATAATTTTACATCGTAATGAACCATATCTTGATCCTTCAATTACTAATTCCACCAATACATAGAAGATGACTAATTTTTTATATGACAACCTTGGAGAAATCCCTAGGTGCCTTCCATGAACAAATAATGATTTCAGATGAAAAAAACAACCATTACTATCTTAGATAAACCATGATATTTGCTGAGAATAGATATTCAAATATCTATAAAACCATTCTAGTTCTAATCTATGTTGTCCAGAAGCCGAGTCACTATCTATAGCAGCACAAGGTCTATTTGGTCTCAACAAATCCCACTCCATTTCATTCTCATTATTCTAATGTTAACTATATTTCAATAATGGTGGATGTTCATCGTGAAATATTTTTACATATATTTTGTGCCTTAGTAATCCATCAAAGGCCAAGAATTGACAATTTTTTTTAAAGAACATTGCTTTGTAGAAATAACTCCATTTTGTGGGGAACTATCAGATGAATATTTATTCGTCATTAAAGAGGAAACATAAATATGGGAGATTCATTTTGATGATTTATAATTAATTCCAACCCAGAAAAGGAATGAAGACCCCAAGATCAAAAATTCAGATTGGGAATCATACTTATACCTTCAGAAAAGACAGTCTCGCCATACCCCATCATACTTTTATATTGTTGTATAAATAATACAGTAGTGTATCATTATCTCATTATAGTCTTGGATCCATCACTTCACGTATAAGTATAACATTTTAATATAAAATAAGACTCTAAATTGTTCTTATAAAATATAAATAGAGATTATGATATCAAAAAAAAATATTCAACTTGTATGGAAATGTATGAGGGTTAATGGAGGAATTAACAACATAGTCATTGTTAAATCATATCCCCTTGCTACAAAATGTGATGGCTGATGCATTAGAAAATTCAACCATAACTCTGGCTGAGAAAGACCGAGATGAGACAGTTAGTAGAATATCCCACAGTCAGATGGTATTAGCGTTCATTCTATCCAACATTAATGAAATAGATGAGATTATTCCCATACGTAAGAAATATAGTCCTATAACAATATGTATGACTCTAATTGAGAACTATCTATAAAAAGGGGGAACTCGCACATGATGGGGAAAGAAGAGATAAAATATAGAGATGAGAAATTAATTTTGTTCTATTTGATGGAACAATTAATCAAAATTATCTCAATAAGTAGGGCCTTGATGGGCTTCTTCTTAGATGAATTGATGGGGAAGACATTTCCCTGATTGATAAGGAAGTGAGTCACTGAGCTTTGTGGAACACCAATTAGGATCCATGATCTCTAATCAAATTCAGTGGCTTGGATACTAATGACCCAATGTGATGCTAGGTTGCAATAAATTCACCATGAAGTTTAATTCTTGTCAAGTCCATGGTGATTTATGGCACCAACCCCCTGAGCTACTTCCCACATTTATATACTCTTATAAATTTTCCATATGGAGAATGGATGTTATGGGACCCTATCCCCCTAATTCTTCAAAACAATTCAAGTCCTTCCTCACCGTTAATGAATTAATTTACCTATGGGTTGAAGTTTTACACCTAAAATAGGTTGGTGAATAAAAAATTGTCATCCTTTTTAAAGCCAAAATCACCAAAATATTTGGTGTATCTCATGAAATAATTATGGACACTAACATCAATTTCTATTTTGATAAATTGGAAAAATTATACCGAGATAATGGTATCATGAAAAACCCCTTACCCTGCTATAATGCAGTATCCAATAGATAGATAAAGGCCTTCAACAAGACCATATCAAATATACTCTACAAGTTGGTAGAATAGGACAATAAATCATGGTCGTATAAGATTCATGAGGCTCTATGGGATTATCAGACCACAACTCACACCAACACTCTGGAAACCCTATACTAATTAGTATATAAGACAATGTCAGTTCTACAAATCTGTGTTTAATTACCCTCGCTTCACATTGTCTTCTATCATCATCTATCCATATATGAGAATTCCAAAAATTACATGATTATTTTTATTGAATATATGATATAATAATTCATACATTACATCATTTGAGTATTTAAAAAAATGAAAATTCACTTGAAATCATCATAAAGGTTCCCATTTGGTCATTCCTAAAAACATAATTGATGATATTCATTAAAATACTGATGATACCCAAATGGAGAACACCAAAATTAGAACCAAAATGGGAAGGACCATAGGTCATAAACAATGTATACTCCAATTGAGCATATTATTTAATTTCAATGGATGTATAGCTTATTAATGCTCTTACAAATGAAATGTTCATTATAAAATGTTTCATGTAGCCAAAATAATATAACCTAAATGTAGACATTAAGCTACAGGGTTAAAAGTGTTTCTTGTATGACATTAAACTTCATAGAAGAAATCATCCTCACTGCATGACATTAAACTGCATAGAATATTTCTTGATTACATGAATTTAAAAAACTGGTTGAAAATTCTTTGATATATGACATTAAACTACATAGAATAAACCATCTTCACTACATGACATCAAAACTGCTCAAAATTCAACCTAAAAAAATGATGATAAAATTTTCATTTGATTCATACTCTGGGTCTTTAAACTAGTAGTTTTTTTTCATAACCACATTTTTTTTAATATAGAGAGATCATTCTTCTAATAAATAACTCATTTAACATGAGTCAGATCTTTTTGATAGAATTATAAAATTTCCCCATCCATGTGTATGAGTTAGATCTGTATAAAGAGACATTTCAAAAATATGTATGTCTAGATTCCCACCCCTTGGGATGCATAGTTAAACCTATTGTAACACACCGACCCCTCTAGATCAGATTCGGTGCATTAATTATTACATTGAAATGATTAAAAGGAATTAAATCTCAAAGGAATGACATGTTTAGTAGTTTTTAAAAAACTAGATACATACATGAAACTCAAATTAAATTTCTAAAGGTTATATAATACAATACAAATTAATAAGTAAACTATTCCAACCACGAGAACTCAATAAATTCTCTCCACTTTATAACCTATTAAAGTAAACAGATGAAAATAGTGAGCTCACATTCTTATTAAGGGTTAAAAATAGTGTAATAATGAATCCATAATAAGTGAATCATAGTCAATTTGACATAATATAAATTTTATGGTGAATAAATGAAAAATGTACACCATTAATAAACTGAGAATGAAACTGCATTCATAGATTTTTTCATTGTAAAAAACTAATGGATTGTAATAAATGTACATTAATAAATATATATTCCTATTAAATTAATGTCATATATCTGGAACATGATACCACAATACATTCAAAACAGTTTTAGTATATGGGTAGAAAACGCGTATGATTTTGGAATCAAACTCAAAGGGTTTTCCGTCATTTTATTTGCTCATGCTACTTGCCGATGCATAGAGAGTCTATAGAGGGACCCTCCCATCAATGAAATTACAATTCATTATTTATACATAGATTTCATAAAAGTTAAATATTCCTTCTCAGTATCCGTATATAGTAGAGGATACAAATTCATTAATATTTCTATAGTTAAAACATCATTCCAGATAAACTGCGTATGTAATAGGGTATACGTCAAAATAAAATAACAATATCCATTAAACTAGAATATGGATATATAATAGAAATTTAATTTAAAATTATAATTTATCTCTAATTGGTATTAGGTACACCAAAAAAAAAATAATTAGTTTCACAATACAATGTAAGCCACAATAAAATGTAAGATGAGAAAATGTTCTTTACCACATTGTATTCAATAGAATTGTATGAATGGAAATATATACCCACAATTTTAATCATAGAATACAATGAATATAAATGTAATAATCATATTAATCTTCAAATGCAAGAATATATATACCACTTACCACAATTAAGTGGCGAACAATGTAAATCTCACAAAATTGAAAGTGAGTTAAGAAACCCCTTACAATGAACGTATCATTAGACTGAAGATAAGTAAATGAAATAATTTTGTGTGAAAAACATAAACCCTCATAATAATAGTGGATATACAGAATAAAACAATCATAGGTTATGAATACATATTCTAGGAATTGAGAAAACAAATGACATTGATGTTTAACTTAATGAATGGAAATTGAGTTAATATTCCCTTACTTCAGGATCATATTCTATATTATTTGTTCAAACCCTTTGTAATATTAGTTTAATAGTTTAATTAAAATAATAAAAAACTATACTGAGGTTTATAATACAATAAATAATTTTCTTTTATCATTTCCCACCCATTTGTTAAAAATATTTTTCCCATAATTTCGGGAATGTTCTTCTCACGGTTTCAAATGTCTGTTTATTATGGAATTATCTATAAAAAGAAATAATAATCCAGAAATAATAACAGATATATATATATAGGTAATTTTAAAAAATTATTTGTGATTTGAAACATCCCATCAATTTTTTAATGTGTAAGGAAAATGAATCATCTACAAATGTGTGTAATTGACACACAATTGACGATGATTTTGTTATTTAGGAATAAAAGAAGAAAATAAATGATTTTAAGATTAATATTCCATAGAAAAAACAAAATTCCAGTATATATATATATATATCATACTATTGTTTCCATGAATCATTGTATAATAGTTAGGGATAATTTATAAGTGAAAATGAATTTTAAAGAGAAGAAGAAGGAATCTTACCTTAGTAAATTATCTATTTTAAAATTTTCTTAAGGCTCTTGGAAGTGGAATTTTTGTAAGGCCAGAAGAAGAATAATGTGTACAGGGATATTGAGTATGAAATTTTTCAATGATTAGTCAAATAAGAAATCTCATGTTGATTAAATGTTTTGAATGAAAGCGTTTTGTTTTATAAGTGAGGTTTAGGGTAACATATGAATTTCCAAAATTATTAAATTATATAAATATATTATAGGTTTAATGAAATATTAAAAGAACTAAAAGAAAAATTGTTTCCATTGTAGAATTAATATTTTCATTTTGAGACTTTTTAATTAATTTTGGTGTTTTTTAAATAATTTAATTAAATATTTTATTCATTAAAAACCGTTTTTGCTATATAAAAACTATTCCCAAATAAGATATTAAACACATCAAAACAAAGTAAAAAAATATAATTTTATTTATATTATATAATATAATTATCATATTCACATATTAAATCCATGTAATATCTCATTAATATAATATTATAAAATTATTATTATTTTTAATATCATTTATTTTTATTTATTAATTATTTAAATAAATAATGTATCATCTTTGTGGAATCCATTATTGTATATATATGTTTTCTACAAATTAAAAATAAAATTCAATGAGATATAATTTTATAAGGTTTCCAATTAAATATTTTTATTGAAAAAAATATAAGTAAAACCTTACATAAAAATGATATAAAGACTAACCATTATAGTGTGAACACATTTCTATGCATTTAAATAGAGTATTATTATGGTACTAATGTGATTATTGTGGGTCCAAAATTTACCCAAATAGAATATAAAATAGCTAATAGTCTAAAATTACTTATATACTTATTTTTATCTAATATATGTCTCATTTTATAATTCATACAATTTTATTTAAAAACATTTTTTTTCCATTTACAGGCACTAGATCAGCATTCTATAAGCATTAATGTTAATTATATAATAAATAAAATTTAAAAATAAATTACCAACATAATATAATTAAATAGGTTCACAAATAGAATTTTAAATTCATTCATTATTTATATTTACAATAATCAAATAAGACATGTTTATAATGTAATTATTTTTTCTTTTCTTGCATTGAGAAAACTTTGCACATAAATTTGGATTATACTTATGTTATATATCACTAAAAATATAAATTAAAAAATAAAATAAAGAAAAAAATAAATAAAAATAAATAAATAATTTAGGATAATAATTATTATCGCTCAATTATTATATATAAGATACCAATTATTACTTTGTTAGTGTTACACATGCACTGCATCGACATTGTCAGTGATTTTAATAAATATAATGAAAAATATTATTTTCATGTTCTAACTTAATTATGTACAGTATTTCACATGTAATATATTTTTTTATTTGTTAAATATTTTAAATACTTTTTTATATCATAATAATTTCCTAACAATGTCACGAAAAATTTCTTATTTTATAGAATACTATATTTTTTACAATTCACAAAAAATTAAACTATTTAAAAAAATCCCAAAAATTAAACCAACCCATTTATATACATATGGAATAAAAAAATTAAATAAATTTTAAGAAAATAATTTTATATATATGATAAATTTAATTTTTTTATGAAATAATCATTTATGTAAAAAATATCTATTTTAACATTATAAATTATTTCATGAAACACTGGAAAATTATCTAGGTTCTCATAGAATTTTATTATAATCATATGAATGAAAATTATTGATTCATGAATAAATTTTATTAAACTAAATTATCTTTTAAATTAATAAATTAATTAGAAAAGTGTAATAGCTATTTATTAGTTATAAAAATACCATCACATTATTATTAATTTTTAAAATATTTTTTTACTTATACCATGATATAATTATATCATCAATTAATTAATAATATTTCTACATTTTGATTATACATATATGGGTGGGGTAACTATTCATTTGGTCAATTTAATATTAATAAGGGTATATTACTATACATAAGGGAAACATAACTTTTCAAAAAGGGTACATTACTATTTATAAGGGTTAAGTACTATTTGTAAGGGTATATTAATATTCCTAATGGTCATGTTACTATTTATAAGGGTATATTACTTTTCACAAGGGTTGTGTTACTATTCATATGTGTGCATTAATAATCACCAAAAAATGTAATTTGATCCTAACTAACTCTAATTATCATATTGACGCAACCGTGTTTGTATTTTTTGCATAGAGACATAGTGTTTTGTGCTTAACAAGTTATCTATTAAAATGAAATTATTCCCACTATAATATATTGGGGGGTTATATTTGTCCCAACTTCGGAAATTTTGTCCTCGAAATATTTCTTGTATATTTATTCCTAAAATTATGTGATGGGTTCTTATATTCGTTTCCTCTATGTCTATATTAGGTTTAGTTTCTATAAACTATTTTTTTTAAAATCATGTTCCCTATGTTTGTACTGAACTTACCCTAAGACTTATTGTAACACCCCCGACCCCTCTAGACCAGAGCCGATACATTACCTATTACATTAGAATGATTAAAAAGAATTAAATCAAGATTAAATGATCAGATTAGTAGTCTTGAAGAAACCTGATAGATACATGAAACACAAATTACATTGGAAAAGTTAAAAAAATACAATACAATACAAAAACATTAAAACTGCATCCATGATAAGTCAATATAAAGTCTACTCTTCATAACCTGTTAAAGGTAAACAATTGAAATGGATGAGAACAAATTCTCAGAATGTGTTACAAATAGTTGAAGCATGAATAAGTAATTAGTAAACCTAGATCAATGTGACATAATCAAAATGGAATGGTGAATAAATGAAAAATACAAACCATTAATAAATTGAGAATCAAACTACATCCATAGAGTTTGAAATTTTGAATACCTCAGGGATAATAATAACTAAAAACGAATAATGATAGATTCCTATTAATTGGATTCCATGTATCAGAAACATGATACCACTATTCCATATAAACATATTATGTTTGTGGGTAGAAACTCATGTGATTTTTGGAAACAAACTCCAATGGTTTCTTGCCAACTGATTTGTATAATGAGAGATGTCGACGAATCAAGGGGCTATAGCATGGCTCGTTCATCATTGCAAGTCCAAATAAATCTTTAATAATTTATTTAATACAAGTACAATATGCCTTCACAATATCGATATAGAGTAAAGTATACATATTCATCAATATTTCCATAGTCAAAATAACATTACAAATAAATACCCAAAGTAAAACGGTATATGGATTAAGACAATAATGAAAACCATGAAAAATGAATATGGACATCAAATATAAATTTAATTTGAAATTATAATTGATCTAAAATGGGAAGTAGGAAAACAAAATAAAAACTATTAGGTTCATAAGAAATTAATTTATAACAAAATGGAAGATGAGACAATGTTCGTTTCACAATACCAAGAATGTCTTAAAGTAATAGAAATTGAGACAAAAGAATATTACCATATTATAATAAATTGAATCGTATTACCATCATTCAATAATAACTAAATTAATCAATGAATACCATAAATATAAAGTGAATAAGGATAATAAATATAAAATGGCATTACACGTATACCTCATACAACAATTATGAGGTGAACATGGGAAATATCATAGAATTTAATGTGAGATTAGAAACCCCATACAAAGAAAGTATCCATAGACTGATGAAAAATATATTAAAAAATTATATTTAACAAACATAAACCCACAAAATAAAATTTTATGTACCTAATAAAACAATCATAAGTCATGCACACATATTCTAGGAAAGACAAAACAAATAGCAGTGATGTCTAACTCAGTGAAAGTTGATTGAGTTAAGATATCCCTTACCATGGGATTGGATTCAATAATATTTTTTTGAACCTCCTCTAATATGGTTTTGATAGTTTTTTTAAATTTATAAAAATCTAAAATAATGTTTATAATACTATAAATAAATTTTTAATACTATTTGCAACCCATTTATTAATAATAATTTGTTTTTCCATTACTTCTCTTATGTTTTCTCATGGTTTCAAATGTCGGTATATTATGGAATTAGATGTAAAAAGTAGTAAAAATATAGAATTGATAGAATATATATAAATATGTCAATTTAAGAAATAAAATTTGATTTGAATCTTCAAATGTTTGTGGTAAACTGAAACGAAAATACATCATCCAAAAATGCGGTTAATTGACACCCCACGAACAAAGATTTTGTTATTTAAGAACAAAATAACAAAATAATAGATTTCATGAGGAATATAACAAAAACATACCAAAATTATAGTGTATATATGATATTTTAGTTGTCATGAATCTTTGGAAAATATTTTGTGATATGTTATAAGTGATAATGAATTAGAAATAGAAGAAGAAAGAATCCTACATCTTGAAAATATCTCTTGTAAAACCTCATTAAGGATATTGGAAGTGGACTTTTTGTAATAATAGAAGCATAATAATTTTTAAGGGATATTTAGTATGTTATTTGGTAGATTTATTTCGAACAAGATGCCTCATGGTGTTTAATATTTGTGAAATAAAGAGTCTCTTTTTATAAGTGAGGTTGAGGGTATATATGGAATTATAAAATTATTATATTATAATAAATATGTTATAGGTTTAAATACTTTCAAAAAGAACATAAACTGAAATGGTATTACACTATACACATAAAATTATCAATTTTATCCTTGTTCAATAAATTTCCGATTTTAAAATGATTTAATAAAATATTTTTTTTCGTTAAAAACTATTTTGTCAATATAAAAAATATTCAAAAATAATATATTAAAAACATCAAAATAAATTTCAAAATAGAATAAATTTTTTAATTATATAATAAAAATTTAATATTAATTTATGGAATCCATTAATTATCTTAAAAATATTTAATAATTTTTATATTATTCTTTTTTATATAATTTATTTTAATTATTCGTTAAATAAATTAATACTACACCATCTTTGGGGAATCCTTTATTGTATTTATTTTTGTCTAAAAATTACAAATAAAATTCTATAGGATGTATAATATTATTAGGATTCTAAAAAGTTATTTTTTTGAATAAAAATTAAGTAAAACTGCACATTATAATTTTAATACAAACTAAATATTATAGTGTGAACACATTGCCTTACATTTAATGAAAATATACTAAAGGTATTAAAGTGATTCTTGTTTTTATAAAGTGTCCCCAAATAGAATAAAAAATTATAATAGTCCAAAATTACTTATATAAGATGTTTTAACCAAAATATGAGTCATTTATTAATTCATATAATTTTATTTAAAAATATTTCCTTTTTTTTTCTTTTTTCTTGCATAGCCACTGCACCATCATTTCATAACCATTAATGTTAATTATTTTCTAAATATAATTTAAAAATAAATTAATATAATAAAAATAAATAAATTAGGTTCAAACTAAAATTAAAAATTAATTCATTATGCATTTTTAATATTATACATAAGAAAACATGTTCATAAATATGTTATTTGGTATTTTATTGCACTACAGAATCATTGAACATACATTTGGAAAATACTCATGTTAAATAACTCTAAAATTATAAATTATAAATAAAATACATAAAAATAAATAATAATTAATATATAATTCATTAAATTAATTACCCAATTATTATATAAAAGATACTAATTTTTTACATTGTCATCGACGCACAGGAACTACATCGACATTAACAATGATTTTTATAGTTATCATGAAAGAATATACATTTCATGTTGAAACATAATACTATACAATATTACTCATTTAATATAATTGTGTAAAATCTTATCTGGGGGACTCAATTCAGAAAACTGTGGGGGTTTCCTCTAAAGAGCCTACTGTTGTACATGACTTGGACCCACTGCCAGAATCTTCTCTTCGAGAAGGAAAGATCAATTCTGAGTAGAAATTTGCGATGTTCACTGATGAGGATCATGTTTGTGGTAATGATCCCTATGAAATCTCTGATTTTGGTTTGTCTGGTTTTGTAGGTCAATCTAACCAGAATGAATCTGCTTAATTGTATCCTACTTCATGGAATGTGGCTGTGAATGATGATAATTTTGATAATCCTTATAATGTTGAAATGGATATCTCTCTCCATTCCAGTGGCGATTACCTTATTCATACTAATATTGATAATATTTATGGATTGCATTATGGAGAATTCCTTCAAGTCCATCTGGATAATGTTGCAATGAGATGACATCCTACTAGTCTGCTTTCCCCTGTTGATTCCTTGAATAGTTTTTCATATATCAGTCCTGAGATCTCATGTGAGGATGGTGAAGATTCTACTGCTCTGAATCAAGATTCAGATGTTCCTCTGCCTGATAAATCATGTCCTGAAAAATCAATCAGAGATATGAAACTCAGTGATGATGGGACTTGAACAAGGCTCCGATCAAGGAAATTAAGATTTCATTTTGGAAATTCCAAGGGATTGGGAATTATCCTATAGTCAAGTCCCTTGGGCATCTCATTTTGACCAATAATACTTTATTAATTGGTATTATAGAGCCACAAATAAAATATATGAATTGGGTCTCTTTTAGGTGGTCCTATTTAGGTTACTCTTTTTTTCCAACAATAATGTGGGAGATAGTGATGAATCCTTATGGGTTATTAAACATAATAGTGTTTTTATTGACTATTTTTTGAATTATATGAAATCTGTGACATTATCTTATAGTCTAAATTCTTCCACTCTCTCGGTTAGTTTTTTTTATGCTTTCAACATTTATACTAAGAGGAGAGATATGTGGAGGAATCCTGTTGATATCTCTGTGTGCATGAATAATTTTTTGATCATAAATTGGTGATTTCAATGTTGTTTTGACACTGGAGGAAAACCCTGAGGAGAATTTTTACCTCACTTCAACTTCTGAATTTGCCTCATGTGTTGATAAATGTGGTCTGATTCATGTCCCTATGTTTGTAGATTATTTTACATGGAGCATGTACACCATCAATGGATGACTTGAAAGTAAGATGGACAGATGCTTTGTACAAGTGGATAATGAAAATAGTGTGATTGATGTGTTAGGAGTCACCTTAACAAGGATTCCTTCTGATCATAATTCTATTCTGGATGTGGTCATTGACAGTAGAGTGAGGTCAGCTCTAATTCACTTCAAATTTAATAATTCATGCCTGGTCATTCTGGGTTGCAGGTAGATTGTTTTAGATGTTTGGAATTCTAAATTCTTGGGAAGACATTATTATATCATTTGTTGTACGTTAAAATAATTCAAACGAAGATTAAGGAAACGGAGTAAATCTTCTTTTTCCTCCCTTGGTAATGAAATCAATGAAGGTGAAATTTTCATGCTCATTCACAAGAGAAATTATATTTTCCATAATGCTCCCTCCCTGGAGGAAATATAAGCTTCTTCAAATTTGGATAATCTCTTGACTCTTAATGAAATATTATATTAGAATAAATTTAATATGAGATGGTTAAAGGAGGGAGATAGTAACTCAAAACTATTTTATTTTGTGAACAAGGAAAAGTGAGCTAGGAGGAACCTAAATGCCATTATCCTTGATGGGAGTATGTTCTCTATAGAGAGTGAGATCATCCAAGCTGCTACAAAATACATTGAGACACTCTATTCAGAATCTGGACTTGATAACTCTGACAATATTATCAATAGTTTTTAACCCTCTATCACTCATTTCCAAAATACAATGCTCAATGAAATTCCAACTATTATGGAGATATATAATGCTCATCTATCTTTAAATATTGATAGTGTGGCTGGTCCTGATTGACTTACAAATAATTTTTTTATTTTCTACTGGGATATTATCAACCTTGATATTACCAATGCAGTGAGGGATTTTCATAGGTCCTCCTTTATGTCATTTGGGATAAACTCTAATATTATTACTCAAATTTCTATGAAATATTGGGATATTGACATTATTGACTTTCGACCATTGTCTAGTGTGAACAATTACCCATGATTATCAGTAAAATTATGACTCAGAGGTTGGGTAAAATTGCTCAGGGCTTGTTTCCAACAATCAGTTTGGGTTTGTACCAGGATGGAACATTTATTCCTTCCTTTTCACTACTTTTGAATGTGTTAATTCCATGAATAAGATGAAAAATGTTTGTGACAAGGCTTTAAATATTGACATTTCTAAATATTTTGACACTATCCAATAGTGTATTCTTTTCAAGATTCTTCAAATGAATGGGTTCTTGTAGAAATTTATTGGACTTCTTGGCTCTATCGTGGGACGTGCTAGCATCTCTGTTATTATTAATGGAACCCCTAGAGGTTTCTTTCGATTACCAAGACGAGTAAGGCAGGTAGATCGTTTATCTGGTTTGATTTTTGATATTGCAAGAAGACTACGTGAGTTGGTGTCTTAATGACCTTGCTAATTTTGGTTGGTTTCAAAAGATGAAGATTGGGAGGAATCTTCTTGCTCCCTCTCACTTGTTCTATGCTGATGATATCTTATTGTTTGGAAATGCTGAGAAAAAACCATGTCTTGAATCAAGGGAATATTTCCACACTATGAGTACGTTTCAGGTCAAGTTATTCGCTAGAACAAGTCATCAGTTTTGTTTGGGGAAAGAAATACAATCTCGAAACAGAAAATAATCGTTTTTAAGCATGGAATGAAGAGGGGATATCTACCATTTTCATATCTAGGGGTTCCTTAGTTTTGGAGAAGAATTAATTGTTGTTATCTTGAGAACATTTCCCTAAAAAGTTTCAGTCAATAATCAAACTAGAAAGGTTAGAATCTGTCTCATGTTGGATGAATCATCATGGATAATTTAGTGATCACCTAAATGATTGTCGATTAGTTCTCTCTTTATAGATGGCCAAGGATGATCGTTAATAAATTGACTGGTAAGATTAGAAATTTTAGCTGGACTATATCAATTAATGTTAGAATGTTAATCGTACTGTCCTAGAAATACTGTATTAAATAGATTCAAATGGGGGGAATGGGTGTGAAAGATCCAAGGTTATTTAATGATACCTTACCCAAGAAATTTGTGTGGATCCTACTCTCCAGATCTAATTCTTTTACATAGTTCCTATACTCAAGGTTTGTGAATAAGCTTCAAAATGGTTATGGGTATTACATGACTTCCTCTGTTTGGCCTTCCATCAAGCAGGCCTATGATGTTCTTTCGGAGAACTCCAAATGGGTGGTTTGATCAATCTTAGTTGAACTATGGGCAACTCCTTTGTTGTATCGGCCCATTTGTAAAGACTTGTGTGTCCCTCCATCTCTGATTAACTGTGTTATTGGTGATATTTGTGGTCATGTGGTGATGAATGATTTATTACCTTCTCATCTTTGTCTTCAAGTTTCTCGATACATATATATTGATTATCATATTCTGATCTGGATGACCATTTTGAACAAGATTTTTTATATTAAAGAGTGCTACCGACTACTTTTTGGACCATCCCTAAACTCACCCACATGGATTAAGGGTGTCCAGAATGATATTATCCCACCTGCTTCGTGCAATCTTCTATGAAAAGTCTTGAAGAAGCGCATCCCTCTTCAAAATCTGCTGCAGAGCGCTGGACTTCAGTTAGCCCCTGCTTGTCCCATTTTCTGGGAAGTAGATGAGAGTCATCAGCATCTCTTTCATTTCATGTAAATTCTCATGCAGGCTATTGAAATATCTATAGGACATTTTCATTTGGTGCTTCAAATTTCAGAAGGTGGAATAGCATTTACAATGAATTTTCAAAAAGGTTCGAATTGAACAAAATATAATCCCTTCGATTGGCTTCTTCTGTGAGTGTATTTTCTTTCTTCTGGAAGACACATAATGACTTGGAATTTAACAACATAAAGCCTTCTTTCCTCAGTGGTGTTATGTTCACACACCACTGCATTCAGACTTCATCTCTTTTAAAAAAATAATCTAGGGTTAATTTGTTGATTTCCTTGTTCTTTTGAGATCACTTGGTGTAAATGGCAGGCCCAAGAAGCCACTAATGGTGAAATATGTCTGCTAGATACCACCCATATCTGGAGGGCTCAAATTCAATGTTGATGGAGTAGCCTTAGGTGCTCCAGGACCTGCTGGCTATGGTGGTGTGTTTCTAACATATCGAGGGTTTGTGAAAGGTATCTTTTTTAACATTTTATTTGAAATGACCTTGACATTGAAGCTGATCTCTAGGATGTGATCAATGAAATCAAATATTCTTTACATTTTCACTGGCATCAATTATTATTGGAATCTGACTCGTCTACTTCTATTAAAATTCATAGAGAACGTTCCCTAGAAGATTCTACCAGCATGGATTGAATATATTAGGAATGTTGATATTATTTCCCACGAAGATACGTATGTTTATCGTGAGGCTAATCGGGTTGTTGATGCTCATTCTAAGAAAGAAATTTTGGAGGTCTGTTCCAGTTGGTCAAGTGTCTTGCCTGAATTTTGTAACGCTTATGTTCAGGCTGAACTTAGTGGTGAAGTCTACTCTCACCTTTTTTTAAATTTTTTGTGTCTCTGTTTTGCTGTATCTTTTGATTTTTTTTAATATATTCTCATAGGAGTGGGTATTTCCTGTTTCTTGGATTTTTGGGTATAATTATTTATTTATCAAATAGTTTAAATACATTTTTAAATCATAATATTTTCTTAACGATGTCGCAAAAAATATCATATTTTATAAAATACATTACTTTTTAATATTCGGCAAAAATTATACAATTTCATAAAAATCCCAGAAATTCATACAGCAAATTTTTCGACGTGTAGAATACAAAAAGTAACTCAAATTTAAGAATATAATTTTCTATATATTATGAAGGTAATTAATAATTTTCATAATCACTCACTCAATAAATTCCAAATTTAACATTATAATTTATTTCATAACACTCCAAAAAATAATCTAGAGTCTCGTAAAATTATATTATAATCATAGGAATGAATATTATTCATTCTTGAATAAATTTTATGAAAATGAGTTATGTTTAAATTAATCTATTAATTATACAATTATAATTAATTATTTATTACTCAAAAAATTAACAGCACAAAATTATAAATTTCTAAAATATTTATTTTCGTATACCATGATAATTTTATATCATACATTCATTTATAATATTTTTAAATTATGTTTATACACTCAGGGGGGAAGTTAGTATTCATTTTGTCGAATTACTATTTATAAAGGGTACATTACTATAAAAATGGTCAACTAACTATTGACCAAAAAATAAATTGATCATATCCAATTATTAATATCAAACTGACATGATCATGTATGTCTATTTCTTTACAGAGACTTTGTTTTTTTGATTAGTATGTTATATAATAAATTGAAATTAATGACACCATAATAAATTTTGGTGTTATACATATAAAATGTTTCCTAGCCTAGCCACCATCATCGTAAAAAATTCTCCCCTCCTTGCTCATGGACCAAATCAGTGCATGTAGGTTTCTTCCTAGAACTATGTACAACATGATTATAATTTCCAATGAGATACGTAGAAGTTACTCAATCATATATCTTGGTCCAACAAACAAATGATAAATAAATGTCTCAGATGTAACCTAAACTACCTCTGTGTTCTAATAGAAAACCATTCTCTTCCATGTTTCTCATACTGAGCATAGCTCATGTGAGCTTCAGAATCACAACATAGGGGTTCCCCCACATAAAAAAAGAAAAAATGTACCTGAGATGTCCATTAACTAGAAATTATGGTTAAGAATTTAACCCCCCCCCCCCAAGAATGGGTCTGATAGATATGAAGAGAATACTTTTAGATCAACATGTGGCTTGATTCCTACCCTTACCGGATATGTAGGGATGCCTGGACATCATGCCATGGACCAACTACTAGCAAAAAAATAATGCTTCCATGCTCATGAGACAAGCATGTGTAGGGAATGTCATATAACCGCATCATGATAGATCTATGTACCTGCAAGAGCTGTATTGGCCCTTAGATCACTAAATCTGTGATCAACCAAAAAAAGGATTTAATCTAAAATTCCTCAATATATTGTAATGTTATCCATTTATGGAAGAATAACCATTTTTCTCACTTTTTACCACATAGAGAACAACTCACTTGGTCATATAAGTCTCGGTAGGGGACTCCACAAAATTTCAAGGCATATCAATCAACAGGAAGGTTTCCATGGTCAGAGTAGTAATACCTAAAAAGGTATATTAGTTATTTTTCTATTACAATAGGGAACCTACATCCTTACCATATGCTGCTAGACTCCATGGTATATCATGATCTACATATGTATTGACTATCAATATAACGATATGTAATGAAACTCATTCCATGTGTGTGGGTACATCCAAACAAATACAAATTTCATCATCTCTTGCAAGTAAATGAAAATATATATAGGAAATTTAAAACTCTAGATCCCACAACAATGATTTATCAAATAATCATTTAACCCATACAAAAGATTCTGATCTATGTGGGGGAGTTCATACTTCATGTATACTTTTTGTCTAGATATTTCTTACATGTATGGGTATATCCTTCCCATTTATCAAACACAGTGTTCCGATAAATCCTGGATCTTCATAACCCTCCACCACTATTTAAAATGGAAGATCAATCTCTTAATGACACATTTGGTGAGATATGAACAATATTCCTTAGTGGATCTGAATATGATTCACAAAAAAAAAATCTTATAAATTGAAGGAAGATTATTCCTTGGGAGAGGCTTTATCCTACCAATGTAATCCTCAATGGATTTCTATCACTGTATGACTCATCATATTCCAAAAATTCCTAGAACCAATATTTAAACTCTCATTTCCCTTCACATCCACATCATGCCAATGTATCTTATAATGGATTATACCCAATCACTCATGGTTTCAATAAAAATTCATCCCCGTAACATGACATTAAATATTGATACATCATTTCTAACCAACTGATGTTAAATTACATGCCAATCATGTCATCATTGCATGATGTTAAACTATGTAATAACGTATTGTTCTCACCTGAGAGAAAATTGCCTCAAGAATTAGTCACCTACCATGACATGTCACATGACTACATATGGATTGATTCATGTCTACAAAAAATATAATGATATGCCTATATTTCAGATCTCGGTCAAGAAACCTCCCCAAAAAGAATCCCCTTTATAGTTTATTGGTCATACCGGTGCATGGAAAATAAATAACTAAAAGTTTCATGATTTATACCCTAGAATGGCATGTAGTGATGCCCGAATTGTCATCCTAGTTCGGCCACCCTAAATGTGAAATATACCACCTGCATATGGGCTAGAACTATACATTGTTCCTTCTAAATAAAAATATATGTGGATTTATAACCGTCACATGGGATACGTAGTGACACACATATACTATGACCCGAGACCAGCCGTGGAAGAAAAAAAGGTCCCTCATTTGTATAAAAACCATGTCCTTGTGGGGGACTCTGAAATGGGTCCTATTTTAGGACAATTTCAAGGATAAAAACATTTAATCTCATTCACATCATGTCAACATTATTTCCACCTTATAATAAACTATATGTAATATAACATAATCATATGACATTAAACTACATGACAAAATTTCCTTGTTGTACAAAGTTAAACGACACAACATCAAGATGTTATCACCTCTAAGGGCATAGCCTCTGGCCCTGGTCCCCTAAATAGACATGTCACAATTCTACTTCTAAATGATTCCTACACAATATGGATACATAGTGATGCCCAAGTCGTAATCTTGGTCCAACCACCTCAAATATAAAATGATTATATAATTGGATACATCATCCCATGGTGGTGGAATAAACCTTTTCCATACCCTATTTCTCACACCGAGCCAAAATCATGTGGACTTGGGGACCTTAGTAGTGGATTCCCTATGGAACCACCTTAGAGGCACCAAAAATGATGGTTTCCCAGCACCTTGGTAGTATCACTGAAGCATTTATATCATTAATAACTATGTGTGGTTTGATTCTTATTATCTCAGGATAAAAAGTGAATCTTAACACTTCCAAAATCATGTTTGGATGAAATAAATGGATGAAATTTCCCCATATATATATGAGTCAAACTTGTTTTGGGAATTATAAACTCCATGAGACATCATGGAATGAATGGTTCAATTATGTCTAAAGACATCCTTTACATTTATAAAAACTTTTTCTTTTTGAAATATTATATCTTGGTAAGCCTCCACGACCATCGGAAGTTGAAAGATAATGGCCATAGGACACCTTTTTTGAATATAAAAAATATTTCTTAGTGTCTCTGCATTAGTTTCCCACAATAAAATCTTATCAAAGCAAAGAAAAAATCATCATCAAGATTGGATTTTTCTATTTACATATGCTAAATTGATTCCAACCCTTGTACCATCTCTCATAATATGAGAACCCCATGAACCATGGTTTACACATTTCATCCCCCTCATGAGTTGGTCATGTCATGTCATCTATTCCAAGTTAACCTCTAGTTAATCAGGGCATCTACACCAACATCCTAATTATATGATAATAGGAATACATGATAGTTGGTGACCAATGTTCAACATTGGGGCTATCCACAAAAATAATTTCAAACATCAACTCCCAATATAAGGATCATAAAAACATAGGAAATTTTCAGATAATGAAATTGATACACCCCTTGTTTTTATTCATGAAATAAACCATCAAATGAATATACAATCTGAGACCCACCTCACTAGTGAGCTCATATACAAGGAATAAATTTCTAACCCCTTAGTATAAACCAAATCCTCATTTGGAGAAATAATAAATGAATTATGTCCATACTGATTCATATTATCATTGGATACATATTGACACCAAAATTCAATACCTCGGGTTGATCCATGAAACTAAATTTTCCCCTATTTTATATTACCTGGTCCAGGCCTATGAAGGGTACCTCCTCACACATGTATTTGGAAAAAATCTCTACCTATTATTGGGAATATTTTACTTGAAATACCCCATTCATGTTCAGGAACCCATTTTCAAAAACCACACTCTGGTTCTTTAAATTTATGAATCTCCATTACCATCCAAGGGAATTCGAAATGTAATTTCATTGACATAAGGGTACCATTTTTTTAATATTCACAATATTACCATGAGGATCTAGATACGTTTCCATATAATGTTTTTCTACCAAATGCCAATGTGTACTCCAGAGATGATTTTCCAACATCTTTATGACCCTATGATGTTTAATCCCACCTCACTACCTTGGTTTTGGAAACCCATGGGATTAAATTTTTCATCCTTTCACCCATTTCATTACTGAAAATTATAGAACACTCATGGTTATACATCAAAATAATAATAAAAAATTATCCCATTTTCAGAATAAAATGACATTAAATCGTATTACATTAGTATCCTCGTTGCATGATGTTAATCTCCACCATGATTTAATCCTCATTTAAAAAATAAAAATGCATGTAGGATAAGTCTCTCATTCATAATAACAATTGATAAAAATTTACTCATTCTTTTTAGATAAAAATCCTCTGAAAATACACCCCTATTGGTCTTGAGAATTCCAAACTCCAATAAAAAATCTTTCCATAAATAATGGAAGAGAAGTGTCCTGGGGAAACCATTATTTAACTTCAAACAATATTCCAATGTGAATCTTCATATGTTTTTAAAAATAATGAATGTTAACAAAAGGATAAATTTTATTTAGGAATAGATTCTCCTACTTTTGTACACATCAATGGTTCTAATAATCCATATCATGTTTCACATCTTAAAATAAGAAATCATGTTCAAGAAAATCTCTCACTCATTTTTAAAAAATATTGGTACATTCCTAGAAAATTAACATTATTTTTTTACCATTTCCCCATAATTGTTGGTAAAAAAATTTCAACCTAAAATAGTAATCATGATTATACCTGTATGGAATAAAGCATAAGAAATGTTATTCTATGATTTCATGACTATAAACATCCCATAAAAAGAATAAAAAAACACACATTTATGAATAACCACAAAGGTAACCCTATATAAAAGTCATGTACATTCTAGATAAAACTATAAATTCCCAGTTTTAGTAAAAATATTAATCAATCTAGAATTAAAAATATACAAATCATGTTAGATAAAAAACACACAATGGGTGGCGTAAAAAAATTTATGTTATACCCGCTAATCCCACACAAAATTGGTTTTAGAAAAACAAAATAATGTATTAATGGAAAGGCAAAAATTTTATAGGTATATAAATATAATAGTATAAAATGTAAATCTACCATCACTAATTACCTTAGATCAAGAAAAAATAGATCATTATATTATATTTCATTCCAATAATAACTACTTTTACATCGGTTTAGACCCCTCTTTATCCTGATCAAAACCCAATATGATCAAGGGAATTTGTTGTGAACCATAATAATGAATTCAATGTGAATAAAATTGCATCAAACTCAGAAATAGTTATAAATAAATTTCTGAAAAAATATTGATGTGGAATATTCAATAAAAAAAGTGACCCCATGAAGCGCAACTCTATTTTTTTATCGCCTCTTCACATGGAGATCTGCTGCTTCCTAGAAATTGTGTGAAATAAATTGTTTTCAGGATGAATATAATAAAATATGTTCCCTGAAAATAAAATATATATGTTTTTATGGATAATATATGTGATTTACACCCCAAAAATTGATGATTTCTCATGAAGTAAGAATGTTAGGGGATTTGGTGTCATTTCCAACGACAACAAAAAACAGACCCCACTGACTAAATCATCTTCAAGAATAGAATAATATATGTTATTATGAAAAATAATTCATTAATCCAACTCCACTCTTCTATAAATTAACACAATGGGGATAAAAAAAGATTTAAAATTTTTAATACAGCAAAGAGAAAAATATAAAAGGTACGAGAGAAATCAATCTCGCGCCAGAATTAGTTTCCAGGATCTATCACACAAACCATATGTAGGGGGTGGTTCATGGGATCTTTTATATTAAACATAAGTGAAATTTACACCATATAAGACTCTATGTGAATGAAATTTTATTTGGGGAAAAAGGAATTATTTTAAGTTCCCACAAAAATATAATAAAAATGACTTTGTGGAAGAAATAAAATAACTTTGTGGATGGACCCTTTGCAGATGATTTTTCATAGACTGTCCACCACAGACAACCTTTCACAAACACTAATTTTAGGATGATACTTTGTGGATGATGATGTTTTTATGAAACTTCATATGGAATCTGTTATGCTCATCTCTTACATGATGAACACTTCACTGAATGTGCTATCCATACATGCCTTCATAGCCATATCCTATCTGACCAACCATATCTGAAAAAACATATTCTCTCTCAAGTCCATTCCATAGGGGTTTCTACCAACACCAGTGCTCATGACCTGTTCCATGTTATGATGTTCACCTTCTAGGCCAGTTTCATCGCTAATATCATAGACCCCCTTGTAGAATCACTTTATGATCTTTTCGGGCTGGGTCAATGAAATTTCCTATTTCACCCTTATGGATCCCCAAAACCCACCACTTCAATACCATGAGTCTAACTACTCCACATAACACCCACAAAACCCCATAACATCCTTCAAATTTCTTTTTGATCACAAAGTCCATGGAAGATTGTGATATGAATGTTTCTTACATGCTAAGAAACACCCTTCTCCATTCATCAATCACGATGTCTTGTGCGATTTTAGATATTCATAAACCTCCGCAGCCATCAGAAAAGGAAGGAAATAGTCAAAATTACATCTTTTCATGACTATTCACAATATTCCTCAGTAGGTAAGCATATGTTTCCCACAACAAAAGTAGGTCAACTAGAGAAAATTTCACCCTCAGGAGATGCTTTTCCAACCGCCAAACGACCCAATGGATTCCATTACCAATATCATTTGACATGATTTTATATTCTTCATATAATGGTTTACACATTCCTTTCCTCTCATGTTTGAGTCATTTTAGAACATCCCATCCCGATTACCCTCCAATTAATAATCCATTTTATAACATGTGGTCCTCACTGTATGACCATAAACTATAAGACCCAAATTATTCATGACCACATTATGTTTATTTGTATGGTAATAGTCCATACTTCATGAAGATAAAATATGTGTTCATAGTACCTAAAACACACCATTAAAATATGATGCCATTATCCATGATAAATGAATTCAAATTGTAGTGTAACCTCTAGGAAAATCATGGATCACTGCACCCAAGGTAATCTTATATCCTTTATTTCCAGAGGTCGCACCTGCAATCCTCTATTCCTTTTCATGATATGTATCCATATAGATATCAAAATATCAGTATATAGCATATGAAAAAAAGTTGGTAAATGGGCACATTCAATGCCATATCACTTTCTACATTTGTGATTCAATGACATATATTAGAAAATAAGGTCTATAATATGATCTTTAAGTCATCTTCCTCCACATGTCTCTCACAATGAACATGACTCACATGGTAATAGGGTTGGGTGGTGATCACACCATTTTAATGACAAGAAATCAATGTCCTTAATTGATGTAATCCCCAACATCATAACCATGGGCCTACAATAAAATTTAAGACAGAAGTCAATTTGAACAACAAGGACTTTTATTCAAAACTAATTGGGATATATATGAAGCCTCTCTGATGTCCATGCCCGACACCCAAATCAACATAATGTTGTCTAGGAAACATCCCCAGTAAGGTCACATTCACCTAGGAGACCATATATCATCTATCTATATTGGTATGTCTCTATGTATGTCTGATGCAAACTTTATCGGGAAAAATTTTCCTTGGATGTCCTTACCACATGATGTTAAACTACATGGTCAGGTCCTTGTCAATTGACATTGAATGGGGATGTGTCATGTAATGTGACAATAAAATTCATGGGATCTGATTTATATTATAAAGATATATATGAAGACCATATTATGGGTTCAAAACTATCATCAAAATAGTTCTCATCCCCCATGATGATTTTCATCCCCATATCACCATTACACATGGATTAAAAACATTATTTCCTACAAAATGAAAATGGAATTCAAAAAAATTCCACAAAAGAGTAACATTTAGGATGAATGTCATATACATGGAGACATCGTCATTAATGGATAAACTAAGATACATACTGATAATTAGAAACCATCTGCATTTTTGGTTGATCTTTTATAGGGGTTATACATGGAAACATTCATAGGAATGAACCAATAATTCAAAAACATATGAACACAACATAAATCTAGATGTTTGTCCTATAATAGGATATTTCTCGTTAAAAGGGAGTGAGATATGCATGATTTTTCATCCTATAGACCAATGGGAGTTCGAAAGTATCATTGATAAAATCATCCAATGAAATAATGTATTTAGAAAAAATTCCATGAATCATTGTTTTGAGATCATTTGGCTATTATTGGATCTTCCTAAAATCCATTTTAAGAGCATTGCATGGTAATATTCCCAATATATATCAACTTCACCAAACTCATTCCATGTAAATTATCATTGGGTAATACAATATTCATTTTAAACAAAAATTGTGAACCTAATTTCAATCTGAATTATACTATGATACCTCCTTCAAATGATAAAAAGGAAATAATGTATAGTCTTTATTGGACCATTTTGTTCCTCATCAATTACATCATGATTGAAATAAATATCTTGTATATATAACATTTGGAAATATTTCTTTAGGATGATCTTCAAGAAAAAATAACATAGGTTACCATTTTCTCAGAGGGTATAAATCATATTCATACCAATTATTTGATAAATCTAGAACATATTGTCTATGTTATTATAAATTAAGTGGATGTCAAATTGGTTATAAAAATTTATCCCAAACTTTAGTGTGACATCTATGGGAATAAATATTATGAAGAAAAGATCATTGAATGCTATGTTGTGAATATTTATTTAGTCAATAAAGTATATGATTAATAAATAATTAAAAATTATAGATTAAGATGTGATGAGATTGATGTATCCTATGAAAACATCATACACAGTTCTTCTACATCCTCATTTGGATCCATCCATATACTTTGAGTTGAATACTGGGGATCCCCAAGAAAATATTTTTCAAATAGAATTATACAACATCTAGGGAATTATATATATAATTTATATTTTGTTATGGTAAATGTAGAAATACATTATATTATTGATAAAACAACTCCCATTATAATTCATACTAAGGAGGAGTATGTATATTGGTGGAGTATTGAAAAAAAAATTAGTTTTTTTATATAAGCCTTCCTATAAAATAACATAAAATATATGATTATGTTTTAATTTATTAATTATCATTTTATTTAGAATAAATTATATTATTTTATTACTCATACCTTATATAGAATTATATGAATCCAACGAATCACTAAAAAGGGAAAAAATTGTGGTTCATGTACCGTCAGATATTACATAGGATGTTGATTTGGTAACAGCTTTATCACATGTTTTTAGTATTTTAGTTAATTATTATTCATTTTATACATGTTTTGATATATTTTAAATATACTATGGATAAAATATTTTGAAAACTGATGTCGCGGATGTTGTTATTGTTATTCAACCTAGTGTACCATATTTATAGTTGTTTTTCATGTTAGTAAATTTTAATTTTTAGGAAAGTTTAATGATGTACCCATATTTTATATTAGAAAAATTAATTAAAATTATAGATTTTTATCTCCTTTGTTTTTGAATCCAATATGTGTGAACATATTTTTTTTTATTTTTTCATCCCATAATAAATTTTAATAGAAGTGAAATATGTTAACCAGGAAGATTGAATTGAAAGATTCAAAAACAAAGATACCACATGTTAGTTTCTTCTATTCTAGTAAGAGTAATAAAAAATATATACTTATGAAATAATATTAATTATACTACTATTAATTCTAAATATATTATATTTTATTGGATAATGGTTGTTATGTAAATTTTACTAATATAGTGTAGGGAATATTTCATATTCTATATATTTCGTGGTATTTGAAGGAGATTTAGCATGTTGTCAATGATGTAATATTTATGTCTTGATTTTGGTTATTTAATCATAATTTTTTTTAATTTTAAATATATTATGATAATTAATATATCATATTATTATAGGTCATGGATTGTGTTTAACTAGAATTTGTATCGAAAATTGGAACTAGAAAAAAAATTTATATGAGAGATCACGATGATAATAAATATATTAGTGAATGTATAAATTTTTTTTTTGAAATATTGTTTCATTGAAGTATTTCAATCATCATTAATAAAATACTGAATTATAATAATATATTATACATTAATTTTTGTTAAAAACAAAACTAAAACTTCAACATATTTAAAAAAATTTATTTTCAATATTACAATGATAATTAAAAAATGTGTTATTTTTTATATTATGAAGTCATTTTTTTAAGGATTATGGTGATGTTTTTCTTTCCATATCAAATAATTTTATGCAAATCCATGATTGTTTTTCACGTGAAATAAGAATGAAATAATATGAAAATTTATTAAACTGAAAAAAATACAATTGGATTGGCGTGGTCAAAAAATAGGGTTTTCCCTCAACCATAAGAGAAAATGTTAGAGATCAAAAAATGACATTCCATGACCATAATTAGAGTAATCAATATTTTCCCAGTCATATTGGGACTTACATGTGTTGAAAATCATCATGATTTTAACATTGGAATCTTTTGATAATTTAGAATAGGATCATGTAGATACATTATCAGGTGTGTTGGAATACTCTTATGGATTTCTCCTAAATGGTATAGTGGTTAAAACCAAAGTTTCAATCAACTATTCCTTTCCATTCAAGAATGAAAATTTAGAAGAGGTATAGCTACAAATATTTGTTTCCTGCAAGGGTATTATACACCACATTAATATCGAGAACAATATATTTACTTTTATATAAATCTTTTCCTTTGATAATCATCCTCTATATCCTCCCAATGTCCTTGACTTCCCTGGGAAATTTTTATTTAACAATTTCCACTAAAAATATTGATGTATTACCATAATCACATTAAATTTTTAGCCCATCAATTACATTAGAGGAGCCATACTAACATTTTTTCTTTTTTAGTCATTCTTTGAATGAGGATAGCCTTATAATATGTAAATCCTTATTTAGTCTCAAGTATCATATTTAAAATCATCTAGGATGCATCGGTCTCTAGTGACATCAACAGAGATGGTTCTTTGTCCATTTTTGGTGGATCCGGGCTAACATACACCTCATTTCTATCCTGAATAGACTGTATTTATCCAATACAGACCACGTGAATTTGTCATTCCCATTTCAATAATTTCTTCATGTAATAGGCTTCATGATATACCTTTAAGATGAAAAAGGATATGACCACATCCATGTGGCATTTATCCCGAACATAACCAATAATTTGATATTCTGAGTGGAAATAAATTTGTGTTTTTTAATCCACTTTTATATAGATATCATCAAAATTATAGATAAAATAATATGTTGAATTATATTAGAACTCATTTAAACTTATACCAATATCCTAGAAACGTGTCCATATTTGGAATCCTCACTATTATTATCCATTTTGATCATGATTCCCACCGCAGATTCTATATCAAACAGGATATTAGGATTGCACGAGATATAATTATGGCAAATAATTTTGAACCAAACATGAGTTTTAGTGATTTTGATGTAAAAATAATTAAAATGAAAGTAACACTAATGAAATCATACCATACATGTTTTTAGGGCATTTGAGCCGATGCCCAAAGCCCTTCGCATCATCTTCTCTGAGGGAAATATGACATGGATAAAACCCCAAACTATGGGAAAACATCTACAGTAAAAAAAACCTATATGGATGATAGTTTCCAAACTGAATAATTATATTTCTAGATCATACATCCACTTTGATGAACCATTAATGTGTTAATAGAATACAAAAATATTCTAAAGCCATCAATAGTCTCATCTTTGTTAGGAACCACGTGAGAGGTATCACCTTTATATAAAATTTTATATGGAAGAGAAAACTTTAATTACACAAAGAACCTTTTATTAAGAGATTTATCACATGTTGTAGAAACTAAATGCCTCCTCTACTATGTTTTCAAATAATTAGAATGACCAATAGTATTAATGTTAATACCCACTTCATTCATCAAATAAGATCGAGATTTCACAAATATCATTGTTTGATTGGTACTCCTTGGCACTGATTCAAGAAATCCCACAATTGAGAATGTATCACCAGTTTTAGATCAGCCATTTCAATCCACATTATTCACTAGATTCATCTCATTTCAATTTTTCTCTCCTTCCTCATCCCCTAAAGCCACCATTAGTTGAGAAGGATTCTCAAACACCACCATGTGATGTTGAGATTTTCACAGATCTGTAGGTTCCTTCTCACCCCAATACACATTATACTCAACCATCACAGATCAAGGACGAACATCCTCAGATGATGGGATAACACCTTAGAAGATGCAGAAAAACTAGAAAATTAGGAAGATATCGTGCATGCCACTCCCTCTAGGGAATCCAACATGAATCCATATGTCCCAACCCCCACATCATAGGAACCTCTTGACACTACATTATGACCGAGAATATAAGGAACCATCATGGGATAGAAACCCTAAAATTAATAACCCTACAATAATTCCCATACACACCTACATCACACCCCATACTAATAAATCTATTATTTCTTTAATAAATATTTTCTATATTTGAATATGTTTTTATTTTGTTTAAATTTTTAGTGTATTTATAATAATTGTTTTTAAAGTTCACAATGATTTTTTTTGATATTATTATGTTTTTTACTCGATTTAGTTCTGAATTTTGAGTTATCAAGTGTGGGATTATTTATTTAAAAAAAATTTCAATCAATATGTCTTTGAAAAAATATTTATAAATGATTGATGTGGAAAGACATTCTAGTATGCTTTAGTCATTGTTTTCTTCCTAAAAACTGATATTGAAATCCCGCATAGAAATCGATATTCATTAAAAAAATTTTTTTTTTTAAAAAACCTCAATTTACCTATTATAACACCTTAAAAATATTTTTTTGACGTCAAAATCTAAATATCTCATTTATCACTTTCTATGATTGTTTTATAAGAAAACATATGTTAAAAGACATCAATATTTTTCCCTCTATACAAGTATAAAATATTTTTTTATGAAAAAAGATGTATAACATTCCACTTTTTACATGACATGAAATATAATCAGTCATAAACTGACTTTGAATGTTAGAAAAAGTGACACTAATGTTTTTTTCTCTCTAACTTGTATATGGTGGAATACTGCATTTCAAACTGATGGGATGTGTTTTTATTTTACTTATTACATGAATGATAAAAAATATATATTAATAGAATATATATGATATAAATGGTATAATAATTTTATTTAAATGGCTTTATATTTCTTAACTTACATTCGTTCCATATCTTATAAAAATGGAAACTTTGTTCCTGAGTATGTACGACCTCCCATCTACCTGATAGGTATTCTTTATTTTACTATCTCTAAAAATGATGGGTTACTATAATAATTTATATGAGAAATATAAATGATATTAATTACAATTAAATTTAATGAATATTATTGAATCATAATAAATGTATTAGGAAGAAAACTATTAAACTAAAATATATATAAAAATGATATACTTATTACCAGAAATAGTGATTTTAACAAAATATTTATTATAAAATTTTTAAAAGGGTTCATATTAAATATGTATTGTATGATACATATCATTACAATTCCATAATAGATAATATAATAAACCTATATTTATTTAATTGTATCATCTAACATTTATTATGAGATTCAAGACACTAGGTAAGGGATCATCTTCTAAAAATTTACTTCTCTTCTCCAAAAATTATGTCTTGAAACTATATAATTTCAAGAGGATTATATAAATTAAATTTTAATTTTATATCAATAATATAATTCATTTCTTGATATTTAATAATTTAGTCAGTTTTTTTTTCAAGGGGCTAAAGATTCGATTTTATACAATGTGATAACGGTTTAACATTACAATATCACGGTTTATTGGGATTATTTATTTTTACATTATTTTGGATAAAATCATATGATAAAACCCTCAAAAAAAAAATAATTTTTCTAATAAAATTTTAATTTATTTATAATACATTTTTTCAATTATTTCTTCATTTTATATACTCAAGAGGATAAAAATACATTGTTATTGACAAATGACTTTATTTCTCTATTTGTTTACAAACCTTTTATAACATGTCCACGAAATATAAACGAAATTAAATAAAATATTTATTTCTATTATAAATTTAATATTAATGTAATTTTTTCAATTTTATTACTTTTTGTAAATTGGTTTAATGGGAATATTCATTGTATTTTCTGAATGGGGTAATTTTTTATTTTTTTCAAAACAATATAAAATATGTCAATATTATAATTTGTATGCCAAAAATGGAAGTATCTACTATCATGACCAATCAATAATTTAATAATTAAATTATATGATTTTATCTTTATTTTCATTGAATATTATTAATTTTTTTAAAAAATTTAGTTCTAATATTTAATTTTGAAAGTGGGAAGGGTATTTTTATTACGAAATGTTCTATGTGATATTTAAAAATAATTTTCCATATTTAATGACTTCATTTTATGTTACTTTTTATTTATTGGGGATATGATTTTGGGATACCATTACTATTATTTCTATGAATGGTTTTTTCTTATGATGAAAAAATGTTTTTTTAAAATCATTCATTATCCATGGGTTATGTTATGATAAAATGATGAGATTTTTATGAAACATATTTCCATTACATTGGTTATGATATTGTTAGATATATGTTAATCCCATTTTGTATCCTAATTTTATATATGAATAATATTTTACAAAATTATAGAACACATATATTTATACAATTGTTATTAGATTATTAGTGGGATATATATCTACCATTAATTCATTGGGTAAGGATTGATATCTCATGAGATAAGTTGGTCTGGAATGGGGAGGGAAACATGTTCAGAGGTAGAATTGTTCCATTATGATGGTCTTTAGAGTGAAACATAACCACTATTATGGTTTGGGTATGAATAAATTTATTGTGATAACCTTTGAAAATATCCATGGACACTAATGAAATGATTTTATATTACTGTGTGTGTGGAATAAATGTATGTATTATTCAAATGTGATGATATCATTGATAAATTTTATTTATTCTATTATTATTCATGGAAAATGATGTACCTTATTTTATTCCATTAATAAATACTGTCATCATTTTATAATAATGTTAATGTTTTCTAATATTATGATCATTATTTTATACCCTTATTCTCGTAAAATGAATATGTGATCATTGATATCTACCTTTCATCACCATACCATGAATACAACATCACCATATATTTGGATTTCTTTTCATCTATTGTGCATAAATGTATTATGTATGGTATGAATAATAATTGTGCTTGATATGATGAACATATTTGTGAATAAATAGTTCACTTATGAAGTAGTTATTTATCTATCCATGCTTTAAAATGCACTAAAGATTTATTATCCAAAAGATTTTTGTGGAAATATATTTTATATTCAAATATTTAGATGTAATATATATATATATCTATGAAAACTCAAGGTTGTTATATTTTCTTTTATATGATAGTTTAACATAACCATTGGATAATAGGATGATAAAAATCTAATGATAATCCTAGGGATAAGAAAATGTAAAGGATAACATCGTAATGTTTTTTTAAGGATGATACAATATAATTTTTCTTATTATAAATCCATTTTAAGATACTAAACGTGAACATGGTTTTGGAATAGATTCATATAGGGCCTATATTTCTAAAATGATTTGGTCACATATATCCCAAGCATAATTTTAGTTCATGGTGAGTGTGCCCTTACTACACACCCATTTTGAATCTACCATGGGATATTCTCTGGATAATTTATATTTTCATTTTGAAACATCATGGAAAATTTTAATAGATAATAATTATGGATGAACTATGGTAAAAATAAAGTGTCTTATATTTAAAATATTTTGTCATGATTTAGATATCCTATTAATTATTTTTCATGACTAGGTGTGTTCCCACTATGAACATTATTTCTCAAAATAGATTTTTTATTTAGTCAGTGAATAGAAATTGATTGAATTCTTTTAAATATAAATGAAATGTATAATGAAATGATTTTCCCACTAATTATATAAGTGATTTGGTTGTTGTAATGGAAAATATTTTTTCCAAGATCACACAACGCTTTCATTCTAAAAACCATGATAAACTTTAAAATGTGAAAAAAGAAGATTAAAATATTAATTTCAGTCCTTGATGAGGAAAAATATTCCTTAATTTTGTAGTTTTTATGATCCAATAGTTACTGAGAAATATATTAGTTCCCCTAAAATTGTTTTTTTCATTCTCCATTGTTTATAGCATAAAAAATTAAATTTAGGTTTCAATTATTTTTAATGTTAAGAATATTGACTATGGGATCACATAAAGAAGTTGAGGGAAGATTGTTTAATAGAGTCTATTTAGTAGGATTCATTTCAATGAATAATTTTCAATATTTACATTCCTTATAATATTTTAATGGTAATTGCGAATAAATACTAGTAGCAGATGTATATGGATGAATAATTTTTTGATACCTATGAGGATATTTTTACAATAATGATCTTAAAACCTACAATTACGGTTGATCAATTATACAGTTTCCTAAATGAATTATCCAATAATAATTATCAATACGGTACCTTGGTTGCTATGAATAAAGTAGTCGATGTGTTATTTTGATGTAAATGGAGATTGGATTTTCCCATAAATCTCATGTTTTTTAGAAACTAAATATATAATTCATAAGGAAACTCTATAAGCTATGAAGAGAGGGATATGAACATTCCTTCATGCATGAAGTGAGGATGAAAACCTATTTTAACTTTTTTTATGTGTACATGTATTAGTTTTAATTGTTTAATGGGTGGTCACCAGGAAATTGAATTCTAATGTGGATGGAAGAAGTTAGAAAATGATAAAAATATATAGAATGTCCCATAGAATGTTCCATACACAATAATTTTTATCAAATATATGAACTATGGGAAATAATCTAACCTATATAATGATCCACAATATAATGTTAATGATCGATTTTAAAAAACAATATAGCTGAGAGAAAAGATAAAATCTCATGTGATCAATATTTATTATTAGGGGTAAGATAATGACATGGGTAATGGTAAACTTGTTTTTCAAAATAGAATAGAAAACATATTATTTAACTATGGATAAAACCACTATATTATATAACATGAATTTTTTCTAGGGAGTAATATTCCACACCAGTGATTAGATTATTGATTCCTAGTAGAGACCCCAATTGAATTATAATAAAATATAATGCCAATGAATTATTAATAGCTGATGTTTTTGAGAATGTGATTTCTTAAAATCATATTGTTTTACATATGGTTAAATTTGATGTCATATTAGGCATGCCTTGTATTTATATATTCAAATACATCAATATTTTTTGAGTAAGTTAGTTCAAATTTAATGTTCCAATAGACCTAATATCATCTATTAATGTTATGATAAATTTTAACTCCTTGTGGAAATCAAATCCATTGTAGAGATATTGAGTTTTATTTAAATGGGGTGTTAATAATGGATTGTTGGGGAGAAAGTAAATAGTAATGATATTCCAATTGCGTGGGAGTTTGTTGATGTCTTTATAGAAGAATTTCATAGTGTTCCATCTAATCGTGATGATTATTTCTTAATAGAAATCATACTTACCGCCGCACCTATTTCAAATACTCACTATAGAATGACCCAAATTGAGTTATAAAAATTGAAGAATATAGAATAGTAGAACCTATAAATTGGATTCACTTAGAAAACTATAAATACATGATGTGAGATTGTTATTTTTTTTAAGATGAATGATAAATTAATGAAATTACATATTGATTATTGATGAAATAATAAGATAACTTTGAACAAAAAGTATAGTATATGCCATATTATGGACATTTTTTGTAAACATCATGGAGATTAATGTTTTAAATATGTATTAATTCATTAAAGATAACATCATTCATGGGATAAGATGCTGGATATTATCGAGACAATATTCTTAACAAGGTATGAAAATAATGAGTATATCATGATTTCATTTATTCTATCTAATTATATACCTATCATTTTGAATTTAGATAATATTATATCTATATATGATCATTATTTGATTTTGGTACTCTTTATAGATTATATTATTATATATTCAGATAGAATGTAAATAAATGATGTTCATATGGGAAATTTACTAAATTACTAATTAATGGAGAAGTTGTATGGAAAATTTACAAAGAGTGAATTATTTCTACAAAATATCTATTTTCATGTCCAATAATATCAACAGAGGGTATATCTATAGATCCATCAGTGATAGAAGTTATTGTATGTTCAAAAAGACATCCCATTATGACAGAGATATAATTTTTTTGATATGTTTGGATAATATTGATTTCTCATAGTTGTCCAATATGCTCAATAAGATAACCCAAAAGGGAACCCAGTTCTTTTAAATTTGCGAATATGATGAAAATTTCGTGGAACTAAAGAGAAGGGTAGTTAGGTCACATGTGATTATATTATCCTATTGTGAATAATTGTTTGTCGTATATAGTGAAGCATCAAAGAAGGTGTTAAATATTAATTACAATAAACATGATATGGTTATATCTTATGCCTCTTAAAAAGTGATATTCTCTTAGAAAAATTACTCTTCTCATGATATAGAGTTATTTCAGGTATATGTTTATAATATATTTGGATAAATCAAAATGATAGAATTGGTACTATGTTTACAAGGTTGTGTAAATCTCCCATTTCCTGAGTGGTTTGTACTGTTTAAACTTTTCTTTATTTTATCTTATGGGAGCAGGTCTTCACCTGGCTCTCAGACTTTCGGGGTATATTTGGATAAATTTTATTTCTATAGATAGTGTTTATATATATATATATACATCCTAAATGTTTAATGTATATATTCACAAAAAATTTTTGATCAATTGTGATTAAGAAAATAAATTTAGGCTGGGTGTATATTCAATTTAAAATATTTTAAAATAAATCAATCATCATTTATAAAATAATGATGTAAAATGAGTGTTCTATACAGAAAATGCTTTTTATTTAAAAAATAGAGAACACATATATTTATAGTGGATCATATAACCATGTTCCTATTATATTCCTCAAACTTTTCTATTTAGTGAAAATGTTGGTACGCACAAAAAACCTCAAACTTAAAATATTGTGAAAAGTTTATTGAAATTACCTTCAAAAATTTCAAATGAAACAATGTAGTTTTTTAAAAGAGACTAAACCAATAATGTGAAATTATTTATTGTTTGGAGTCACATCACATACTTCCTTTTTGAAGGTGGGATAATAAGAAAATAAATGATGATAATTTTATTTGAAAAATCATAAACCCTACTCTAACAATTTCAAAGTGAACATATAATATATATAATGAAAAAAATAATGAAAACAATAAAAAAGATGAAATTATTGAGGATGAAGTAGTTTGATTCTCATGACCATAATAAAAGTGAGTATTGTACTAATAATGAAGTTTCATAATCTCATAATGGAAAAGGGAAGTTGTAGAATAATTTTGTCACTTATAATATTGATTTTTCAAGTCATAATAAATTAAAACAATTTAGGGTTTAAGTAGATGTCAAAATTCATTATAAACTCTTCTTTTATTTTTTACCAATAAAACACCAATGGTCATTTTTGTTTTCATTGAATGTGTCTTTCCAATCTTATCATCATAATACAATAGTTATATAAATTTAAAATAAAAAAAATCATCATTTATTTTTAATTACTCATGCATGATCAATAAAAATATTGAATCCCCTTTATTTATTCATTAAATTGAATAATAAATTTTACAGTATAATTTACAAAATAAATTTGTTAATTTTATGTTATTATAATAATTAAAATTTATCCCATAAACTTTCATTAATAGAACAACAAGAAAATAAATTATAAAATAAATAATATAAAAATAAAAATTTTATAAAAATTTTAATAAAACTTTTCTTCAAAAAATATTAAAAAATTATGATAATATTTAGTTATTCAATTAAACATTAATAGAGTTAAAAAAATTAAAATAAAGTTGTAGTAAATTATATTTCTAAACGAATGCTAAAATATTTTGTTATAAAATAATTATGTCTTTCTAAAGAAAATTATGTATGGTACTGACCATTAAAAAGAAAAACTCGCTATTAGTACACTCACCATACACTCACATGCAGTATGTATACTATCCTATCAAATATGGTTGGTATGATGAACGTGTGACCAGAATGTTCATGAAATTGGTGTACTGGTCGTGAAAAAAAAATTCACATTTTTTAGTCCATTTGAACATGCTGTTGGAAAATCAAATTATAAAATTAATATAGAATATAACATTATAAAATATTGAAGAAGAAAATATTGTGATTATAAAAAATTTAAAATACTGATGGTATGAAGGCAAAAAAATTTATATTATGGTGAAAAACCTCTCCTTGGAAATATAAAATACCATGTCTCCCAATTATTATGGTATTTTGGATACCATCTCTCCATGGTAAGGTAAAATACTTCCTTATGGTAGTTTTGATCCAATGACCTGGATGATTCTTTACTAGTCAAACTTAGGAATGTTATTCCATATGTGATTGTGTTCTAATGAGGTTTGTGGTGTCACCTAAAACTAGAGTTCTACATAGGAGTTTGAGAAACACATTGCTGCCAATGCACTGGTTTGTTATAGTCATGAGTAGAGAAGGAAAATTGGTAATGATGGGTTGAACTAAAATAGTTTTGGTCAACTATGAGGTGTTTTAATATATGTTTTATGTGGCAATGAATGAAAGTTGATGTGAATGGTTAGTTGCAGTAGATATAGAGATACAATTCCAATGTGCTTCAGATCTATATGGGTGATGAAATGAAATTAAAAAATATAGAATAAAGATTATGGAACACATGTCGGAGCTATAGATGGAATAATAATTGTGGATGAAGCACATTTTTTGCTGGACAAAGATACAGAGGAGGAAAGAGTTTCACAAAAGAAGATAATGAATTGATGTTTATGTTTCCTTAAAAACAATTATATTGTTTGTTATATATATATATATATGTATATATAATATTTTATATGTATTTATATATAATTAACAATATATGTATCAAATATTTTTAAACAAAAAAATATCTATAGAAAACCAATATATAATGTATTAGCATACAAACATTTATTTCATTAGAACATGAGTTAATATGATTTGAAAATTATAAAATATGAATATACATACACAATGAATATCAATAAAACATTTTACTGACAATTTTTTTTTCAAATAGTATTATTAATGTATAATATTTTTCAAAAAAATAATTTATTTCAATGAAATTAAATTGTAAATTTTCAAACAATTATAAAAAATGAAATTTCATAAAAACCAATTTCAATTACTTAAAATTTCCCCCTTTTATTGAATACAAAAAATATAATTTATTAATTTTTTTAAAAAATTATCTCCCTTTTAACATTTATAAAAAAATTTAAAAGTTGTATTTTTTCATTAAATAGTAACAATATCAACATTCCAGAAATGAGGATTCAAATCACCACAGAGGTAAATATATAGTTGATGAATTAGACAGATTCTAAACAACTAGTAAAATTTATAAACATAAATTTTAAGATTTGACAATTCACAGTTCAAATAAAATTTTCTCTAATTTTAGATAATCTAATGTTTTAGTGAATATATCATCCTATTATTTTTTATGGGTAAAAACTATAAAACCATATCATCATTATTTACATGGTCTCTCAAAAAATGATAACTAAAATCTATGTGGTTTTTCTTACAGTGTAGTATTGGCTATTGAGAAATTAATATAGAACTTGAATAATGATAGAAAATTGCATCATTATCAGAAACATATTACAATAAAATAAATTTTGTTTAAACCATATATATTGGGAAAAATAATATAGTAATGAACATATACATATTTACCTATTCAAATTTATACTTAACTTTGTTTCTTTGAACACAATTATTTAAAAAAAATTACCTAATAATGACACATAACAATTGTTCTTTTCTGATCAAGATTACATCATTCAATTTTACAATCTATGTAAGATTGTAAATATAAATAGTTTACATTAGAATAAATTAATACAAAAAATAGTTCCCTATATATATCTATGTATTATCATAAAATATTTAAGAACACTTTTGTAACAACCAAAACATTCATTAATGGAAATCCTTCCTAATCTAATTAAATGTCTCTTTGTGTAAATTGATTATATAAAATGTCAGCTTCTTTGGTTTTATGTTTCTAAATTTTTAAATACTATTATGATTTGTGACCATTTCTAATATATATTTTGAATATTGATCACATTATTAGTATAAATATTGTTCTTAATCAAATCAAATTAACATAAACAAAGGATTCGATGGCCTCATCTAGTAGACATTCCCCGTTCAAAGCCCATTTGTCAGAGCATGAAAAGGAGGTGGCGTCATCTTTATTCTCTCTTGAAAAATCCCAAGCTAAGCTTCAACATGTTATGTTTCAGAGGAACTGACTATGGGAGAAATGGATGTTGTAAGAGATTTCCACATGAACAATGTTTTTCGAGCCACCCCAAGTGTCTATCACCATCACACACCATACTCTTCAGTATTATGTGGGTGTTTTAAGGGGTTATGTAACAAGACCATAACATTATGGTTTTATATATTATTGTGGTATATAATAGTGAATACACTTTCATTATATTATTGATTCCTTGTAAATAGTTATTACTGCTCAATTTGTATTTTTAGTTAATGTTCATCTATGAAATCTATATTGATGAATTAATGGATTTTTGAATAGAATAATATTTTAAAAAATCTTTACTATTATTATTAAAAAAAGTTTTATTAAATATAAATGATCATAAAATTTTATGAATGCAATTGTAATTTTTATTAAGGATTGGAATCCATTTATTATCAAAACCCATGAATTTCAGATAAATGTCAGTTTTTATATTAAATGTGAGAATTAACATATTTAAAAAAAATATCTAGATAAAATGAATATTTTTTCTAGAATCCTGACATCGAAATTATCCAACAGTGAATGTTTCTTAATTTTCCGAGACAATCAATTTTATGGGAAATAATTTAATACCATATATATATAATGTGTTTTATGACATCATAATTACCCAATAGTGATGAAATAAAATACTATAAACTTTATGTTCGTCCAATATATATTTCACCATTAAAATAATTTTATAATTGGTTTTTTTTATTTTTTTTTCAATGCATTAGTGGTCCCTTCAAGACTTATTAATCATTTTGTCTTTTTAAATTGTTTTCCCTACGAGTGTGACTCACCACCACATAAGAAACTCAATTAATTTAAAAATTTAGGAATTTGGCCATATAAAATATTTTCTTCACTTCCCTTTTCCATAATCCACGGGAAAAACCATGGGCTGGTTTGTTGTTTATGTTGTTTTAATGTGAGGTGTCCCAAACCTAAATAATAAAGAATTCCCTGACCCTTCCTATATATACCCACACAATATCCTACTTAATCATCACTCAAAGAATTTTGAGTTCATAAAACCCTTGACCTCCTCTCTCTAGAATCCTCCCAATGTGCCCCACGATCCTAAGAATCCTCTCTTAAGCCTTTGGAAGCACACTTCCAAGTAATGGGTTCTCTTCCTCTATCATTTTTGTCCAATATTCTTTAAATTGTTATTCCCATTTAATTTCAATTATACAATGATAGGTTATTGTTTATCAGCTCCCCCACAATGAACATTTTATTTTTTAATGATGGTAGTCCCCTTTCTCTCTCATTAAATGCCCACTATGTACACTCATTACTATGCCAAAATTCTGAACGGAATTTCACTCTCCTCATTTAAATTCAAGAAATTATTTTGTATCATGAATATAATTTCCATTAAATTTTTTAGTAAATGTATCTATATGACCCCCTTAATATACTATCCATTTAAATATTATGAGACGCACATTTCTCTCTCATTAACCATTTTTACGAGTTCTTATGTCACGTTATTATGCTGTCGAAATTGCACCACGCTTTTCTAAGCCAAAGTCATTGTATACTAAATACCATGCCATTTTTCTATCAACAATATTCACCTTTATGCACATTTCCTTATTTTTAATGAGTTTATTTTATTTATTCCACATTTTTTATCGTGTAATTAATTATTACGTTGAATTATTCAATGTTTTATGATCCATGTGGCACACTTATGCATGAAATGAAATGTTTATGAATGGTGTTCACTTATAGATCTCTAATTCATTAGGTAAAGTATATTATCAGGATATGTCATGTGAAATGTGTGTTGAATCATGTTAATTCAATTTAAATGAGGTTTAACTCATTCTTAATGGGAAATGAGGGTTTACTCATGCTCCATAGGAAATGAGCCTTGGCTCGTGCTAATTCCATGTTAAGTGTCATTCCACATTTCCATGTTATGATTATCATGAATTATCATGCCTTTCTATTCATGTTTCTCTTGTTATATACTGATATTCTTATTTTATAATATGTACTATATTCCTCATGTTATTCAATTTTTATTCCCTTACTGAGCTTTATAGTTCAGTCTTTTCTCATCCATGTCCTCAGGTTGTCCTATGCAATTCCATGTACGAAGGAATGTAGTGGTCATGTAATGAAAATTTTCAATAATGATCTTATATTCCATGTTCTAATTTTTTATGTAATGATCTTGAGTCCAAAAGATAGTATTCCTCTATAGCTTCTATGTTGTATCATGTGAATTTTATGTAATAAATCATGTTTATGTATATTATAATGAGTAGGGATGTCATAGATGATATCAGAGTATATGTTTAGTTATTGTTCTGGTTTGTATTAGAAAACCCTAGTAAAGCCTTAAAGACAAAATTAAGTATAATAAAAACTTCCCTTTGTTTTGGTGATAATTCAGTAAGTAGTTTATCACGAAAATACATCCCTATTTGATTACGAGTAGTTTGAGGTGTCTCTGGCACAAATATATCCTAGGGATAAAACCTGAAAACACCTCATTGAGCTAGAATTGAATGAGAAATGGTGCACAACAACAGGAATTGTTTCACTCTTTGTTACGACACCTTCGAGGGATATGGTTTGGTAAATTCAAAAGCTTAGTATGATTCATTATTAAGGGACTAAAAAATTTCCTTAATAATATATGTTAGAAAGTATATCATGGATAACATAGACGGAAGACAATAGATTCATATGTTAAGAATATAAAAGTTTTTTATAAGTCATAAGTATTGTCTTTGTAATACCCATTATGTGTTACCACTATGTTTCCTTTCATTCCAGCCAATGGCCGGTAATAGAAGGACTCTTTCTTACAACCGATGTGAAGATCAATGTGATGAATGTACTAGTGAGATTCCCAATCCACTGATAGTGGGGATTGAAAACTTTGTCAAAATTCTCTCTCAGCTAACTCAAGACTTTAATAGAAACATGGGTCAAGAGGAACATTCAACCCCCTATGAAATAACAAGTCGATATCGAGAGCTTCTCAAGATAATGGCCTCCAACTTTTAATGAATCATCTGATCCCTCAATCGTTGAACAATGGATCGACTCCATTGAAAATATCTTCTCCATCCTTCAATGTTATGAATAAGTGAAGGTTCTCCCGGATCGTTATCATATAGAGGGTGAAGCTGATCAAAGGTGGACGTTGATAAAAAATACGGGGCTTGAGGAGGTGATCGAGGTGTTGGAATGAAAGTATTTCTGGAAGATTTTTTTCGATAAATATCTTATGCGCACCCTCCAACATAATATGGAAATGGTCATACATTCCCACAAGAAAAAAGATGACTAATATGTTGGATCGTATGAGGAAAACATCAAAATTTTGGCATGATATGCCTCCATCTTTGTTGTTATCCCTGAATGCAAGGTTGAAAACTTCTTCGGTGGGATGAAACATAGACTGGAGAAAGCACTAACAATCTGTGTCTTCAATAGTTAGGAGGAAATTGTATGATGTACCCTCATGGTCGAAATAGAGATCAGATAATCTCAAGGGTATCATGGGGATAAGAAGTGTAAGGAGGAATTCAATTATGGAAGTCCAATGGATAAATGCAACAATGCTAAGAAGATCCACCACCCCACTTGACAATGGTGGTGAAATATTAACCCTGAAAACTACTTGAAGGGGACAAGGAAATGATTTAGGTGAGGAAGAGAAGGGAACCTTGCTATTAACTATCGGCAAGAAAGACCCATGGGCTATGAAAGAGGATATGAATGCTTTATTCGAACCTCAACACATGGTTCATTGGTACAACTGTGAAAAACCAGGGCATCTTGAAAATATGTTCCCTAAGACATGGATTTTCAGAGGCAACCAACAACCTCCAAGGCAAAAATAGTGAGCATTAGCAACCACTACTCCAGAAGTAACCCCTGAAAATGAAGTGGTGACAGGTATGCTATTTATAAATTAATTAATAGTGAACATACTTTTTGATTTAGGTTCTACGCATTATTTTATATCTCAAATTTTTAGTAGAAAAATTCCTGCACAACCAAAAATCATGGATGTTCAGATGTCGGTGAGTACGAAAAATGAGGAAATCATTGAAACCCATGAATATAACTCCTCACCTATCATAATCTGTGGATTAAACTTCCCAGTGAACCTTGTCATACTCCCTATAGTGGAATTTTATGTAATTGTTGGCACGGATCAACTTTCATTATATAAAGCCAACATATATTGTTGTGAGTGGGAAATCACTCTCTATGTGGAGAATCGACCCCCAATACATTACAAGTTAAAGGAGGAAGATGAACCTTATTTAGATCCATCATCTCAAGCGTGGATATTATTTCCCTATGAGCATGCGTATCTAGCTCAGATGATTGAGTATATGTTGGAAACCAGCCTAGAAGACATTCTTATTGTGGGTTAATTCACTTTAGTGTTATATGAGTAATTGCTTGGTCTTCTTCATAGAAGTCATGTTGAATAATCAATTGATTTTAATCCACAACATCATACCCATGGGCCTACACGAAATTTTAAGACACAATTCAATTCTAAAAATAAGGAATTTGATTCCAAACTAATTGGGATATGTAGAAAGCCTCTCAGATGTCCAATCCTGACACCCAAATCATCGTAATGTTTTCCAAGAAACATCCCTAGTAGGGTCACATTCACCCAGGAGACCATATATCATCTTGCTATATTTGGATGTCTCAATGTATGTCTGACACCATCATTACCTTGAAACATTTATCTTGGATGTCCTTAGCACGTGATGTTAAACTGCAAGGTCAGGCCCTTGTCAGGTGACATTGAATGGGGATGTGTCATGTAAAGTGAAACTAAAATTCATGGGATCTGATTTATATTATAAAGATAAATATGAAGACCATATTATGGTTTCAAACCTAACATCAAAATAGTTCTCATCCCCCTCAATGATGGCCATCCCCATATCACAAGCACACAAGGATTAAAAACATCATTTCCTAAAAAATGACAAAGGAATTGAAAATCATTCCAAAAAAGAGTAAAATTGATGTTGAACTTTAGATACATGGAGACATCATCAATAATGGATAACCTTAGATAAATATAGATAATTTAGAAGCCATCAGTATTTGTGATTGATCTTATATAGAGGTTATACACGAAAACATGCATGGGAATGAACCAAGAATTCACAAACATATAAACACAACATGAATCTAGATGTGTGTCCTAGAATATGGTTTTTTCATTTGATAGGAGTGATATATGCATGATTTTCATCCTATCAACCAATGAGAGTTCAAAATTATCATTGATAAAATCATCCAACGAACTAATGCCTTTAGAAAAAATTCCATGAATCAGGGTTTTCAGATCTTTTAGATGTTATTGGATCTACCAAAAATCCCTTTTAAGAGCATTAAAAGGTACTATTCCCAATATATATCGACTTCAACAAACTCATTCCATGTAATTGATAAATGGATAATACCATCTTCATTGTAAACAAAAATGGTGAACCTTATTTCAATCTGAATTATATTATGATACCTCATTCAAAAGTTAAAAAGGACATAATGCATAGACCTTATTGGACCATTTTGTTCCTCATCAATAACATCTTGATTGAAATCAATATCATATATATATAATATTTGATAATATTATTTCAGGATGATCTTGAAGAGAAAATAACATAGGTTACCATCTACTCAGAGGCTATATAACATATTCGTACCAATTATTAGATAAATCTAGAAAATATAGACTATTTCATTAGAAATTAAGAGGATTTCAAATTGATTATAAAAATTTTTCCCAAACCTTAGTGTGACATACATGGGGAAAATATTAAGAAGAAAAGTTCATTGAATGCTAAGTTCTGAAACAATAATTAGTCAATAAAGGATATGATTAATATATAGTTATCAATTATGCATTAAGATGTGATGAGTTAGATGTATCCTATGCAACCTTTTTACCAAGTTCTTCTGGATCCTCATTTAGATCCATCAACATTCATTGACTTGAATACTAGGGATCCCCAAGAATGTATTTTTTCAAATATAATTACATATCATTTGGGGAATTATATATATAATCAATTTTTATATTTTGTTATAGTAAATGTAGGAATACATTATATTATTGATCAAAATACTCCAGTTCGAATTCATACTAAGGAGGAGTCTGTATATTGGTGAAGTACTGGCTATTTTTTTTACTGTTTATATATAATCTTTCCAATAAGATAACATAAAATATATGAATTTTTTAATTTTTTAATTATCATTTAATTTAGAATAAATTATATTATTTTATTACTCTTACCTTATATATATGTATATGAATCCAACAAATCACTAAAAAGGAAACAAAAAGTTTTGGTTCATGTATTGTTAGACATTACATAGGATGTTAATTTGGTAACAACTTTATGACATGTTTTTAGTATTTCAGTTAATTATTATACATTTTATACATGTTTTGATATATTTGAAAGATACTATGGATACAATATTTTTAAAACTAATGTTGTGGATGGTTTTAATGTTATTCAACCTAGTGTACCATATTTCTAGTTGTTTTTCTTGTTAGTAAATTTCAATTATTATTAAATTTTCATTATGTACCAATATTTTATATTAGCTAAATTAATTAAAATTATATATTTTTGTCTCCAATGTTTTTGAATCCAATATGTGTGAAGATATTTTTTGGTTTTGTTATCCCAGAATACATTTTAACAGAAGTTGAATATTTTAACCAAGCAGATTGAATTGATAGATTCAAAAACAAAGATACCACATGTTAGTTTCTTCCATTATAGTAAGGGTAATGAGAAATATATACTTATGAAATAATATTAATTATACTATTATTAATTCTTAATATATTATATTTTATTTTATAATGGTTTTTATTCAAATTTTTCTAATATAATGTAGGGAATATTTCTTATTCAATATATTTGGAGGTATTTGAAGACGATTTAGCATGCTGTCAAAGAAGTAATATTTATGTCTTGATTTTAGTTTTTTAACAGTAATTTCTTTCATTTTAAATATTTTATGATAATTAATATATCATATTATTATAGGTCATGGATTTTTTTAAACTAGAATATGTATCCAAAATTGGAAGTAGAAAAAAATTATTATGTGAGAGATCACGTGGATAATAAATATATTAGTGAATTTATAAATATATATTTTATTTATTTTTGAAATATTTTTTTATTAAATTATTTCAATCATCATTAATAAAATTATAAATTATAATACTATATTATACAATTAATTTATTATAAAACCACAACTAGAACTTCAACATATTTTAAAATGGTTACTTTCAATATTACAATTTTAATTTAAAAAATGTGTTATTTTTTATATTATGAACACATTTTTTAAGGATTATGGTGATGTTTTTCAATCCATATCAAATAATTTGATGAAAATCCATGATTTTTTTCATGTGAAGCAAGAGTCAAAGAATATAACATTTTACTAAATTGAAAAAATACAACGGGATTAGTGGGGTCAAAAAATAGGGTGTTTCATCAACCATTAGAGAAAATATTAGAGAACATAAAATGACATTTCATGACCATAATCAGATTCATAAATACTTTTTAACTCATAGTGGGACTTAAATGTATTGAAAATCATCATGATTTCAGCATTGGAACCTTTTGTTAATTTAGAATATGATCATGTAGATACATTATCAGGAGTGTTGGAGTACTACTATGGATTTCTCCTAAATGGTACAAGGGTTAAACCCAATGCTTAAATCATCATTTCCTTTCCATTCATGAATAAATATTTAGAAGAGGCATGGCTACAAATATTTTTTGCCTATATGGGGTATTATACACCACATTAATATCCAGAACAACATATTTTCTCTTGGATAATGCTTGGAAAAAGGATTCATTCTTTAGATAATCATCCTCCATATCCTCCCAACTTCCTTGAGTTCCCTGAGAATGTTTTAATTTAACAATTTCCCCTATAAATATTTATGTATTCCCATAATCACATAAAATTTTCAGCCCATTAATTACTTGAGAGGAGCCATATTGACAATTATCCTTTTCAGTCATTCTTGGAATGAGGATAGCCTCATAATATTTGAATCCTTATTTAGTCTCATGTATCATATTTAAAATCATCTAGGATGCATTTGTCCCTAGTGACATCAACAGAGATGGTTCCTTGTCCATTTGTGGGGGGGGGGGGGGGCAGGGCTAACATACACATCATTCCTAGCCTGAATAAACTGTGAATATCTAATAAAGTCCACATGAATATTTATTTCCCATTTCACTAATTTCATCATGTAATAAGCTTCATGATAAACCTTTAATGAGAAAAAGGTGATAACCACATCTATGTGACATTTATCCCGAACATAACCAAAAATTTTATATTCTGAGTGGAAATAAAGAAGTTTTTTAAACTCCACATTTAATGATATATCATGAAAATAACATATAAAATAATACATTGAATTATATTGGAACTCTTGTCAACCTATACCAAGTTCCAAGAACAGTGTCCATATTTGGCATCCTCACTATTATTATCCATTTTTATCAAGATTTCCACTGCAGATTCTATATCAAACACGATCATATGATTGCACAAGATCAAATTATGGAAAATAATAATGATCCAAATATGAGTTTTAGTGATTTTTATGTAATAATAATTAAAATGAAAGTACCACTAATGAAATAATACCATACATGGTTTTAGGGCGTTTGAGCTGATGCCCAAAGCCCTTCGCATCAACTCCTCTGAGGGAAATATGACATGGAAGAAACCACAACCAATGGGAAAAAATATCCATTAAAAACCCTATATGGATGATAGTTTCCAAACTAAATAATTATATTTCTAGATCCTCCATCAACTATGAATAACCATTTATGTGATAATAGAATAATAAAATATTCTAAATCTATCAATAGTCACATCTTTGTTAGGAACCACGTGAGAGGTTTCACCTTTACTTAAGATTTTATATTGAAGAGAATCGTTTAATTGCACAAAGAACCTTTTATTGAGAGACTTATCACAAGTTGCAGAACCTAAATTCCTCCACTATCTATTTTTAAAATAATGAGAATTACCAATAGTATTACTGTGAATACCCACTTCATTCACCAAATAAAATCGAGATGTAACCAATATCATTGGTTGATCGGTACTTCTTGGCACTGATTCAAGAAACCCACAATTGAGAAAGTATCATCAGTCTTAGATTATCCATTTCAATCCATATTATTCAATTCAGTCATATCATTTCAGTGTGTCTCTCCTGCCTCGTCCCCCAAGGCCACCATTAGTTGAGAAGGATTTTCAAACACCACAATGTGATGTTGAGATTTTCACATATCTGTAGGTTCCTTCTCAAGCCAACACGCATTCGACTCAACCAACAAATATCAAGGAAGAAAATCCACAGATCAGTTGGATAAAGCCAATGAAGATGCAACAAAACCATAAAATTAGGAAGATATCATGCATGTCACTCCCTCTAGGGAATCCAACGTGAATCCCATTGTCCCAACCCCCACATCATAGGAAACTCTTGACACGAGATTATGACCGAGAATATAAATCAGCATCATGGGAGAGAAACCGTAAAATTAATATCCCTGGGAGAAGTCCCATACACACCTAAATCATTCCCCATACTAATAAATATATTATTTCTTTAATAAATTTTTTATATATTTGACTATTTCTTTGTATTAATTTGTAGTGTATTTGTAATAATTGTTTTAAAAGTTCACAATAATTTTTGTTGATCTTATATTTTTTTACTCAATTTAGTTCTGAATTTGGAGTTATCAAGTCTGGGATTATTTAATTAAAAAAAATTTCAATCAATGTATCTTTGAAAAAATGTTTTTAAATAATTTATGTGGAAATACTTTATGTTATGATTTAGTTATTGTTTTTTCCTCAAAACTGATATCGAAATCCCTCCTAGAAATCGACATTCTTTAAAAATTATTTTTTTTCTTAAAAAACATTTATTTGCCAATTATAACACATTAAATATAATTTTTTTTGACTCTAACATATAAATACATCATTGATGACTTTCTATGATTGTTTTATAAGAAAAATGATAGTGAAAGTCCTCAACATTTGTCCCTCTATACGAGTATTAAATATTTTTTTAGGAAAAAAGATGTATAATATTCCACTTTTTACTCGACATGCAATATAATCAGTCATAAACTGACATTGAATACTAGAAAAACTGACATTAATGGTTTTTCCCACTAACTTGTGTATGGTGGAATACTGCATTTTGAACTGATGGGATGTTTTTTTCTTTTACTTATTACATGAATGATAAAAAATATATATTAATAGAATATATATAATATAAATAGAATAATAATTTTATTTAAATGGTCTCATTTTTTCACCTTACATTCATTCTATATCTTATAAAAATAGAAACTGTGTTCCTGAGTATGTACTACCTCCCATCTACCTAAAATGTATGCATATTTTTCTATCTCTAAAATTGATGGATGACTAAAATAATTTATATGAGGAATATAAATGATATTAATATCATATTAAATTTAATTAATATTATTTAATCATAATAAATGTATAAGGGAGATAACTAATAAACCAAAATATATATATATAAATGACATAGTCATTAACAGAAAGAGTGATTTTAACCAAAATTGTATTATAAAAAAAGATAAAAGGGTTCATAGTAAATATGTATGGTATGATACATGTCATTATGGTTCTATAATATATATATAATAAATCTATATTTATTATATTGTATCCTCTAACATTAATTATGAAATTCAAGACATTAGGTAAGGGATCATCTTCTAAAAATTTACTTCTCCAAGAAAAACGTTATGTTTTGAAACTATATAATTTTAAAGGGATTATACACATTAAATTTTAATTTAATATCATTATTATAATTCATTTCATGATATTTAATATTTCATCAATTTTTTTCCTTCATTGTGGTAATGACTCAAATTTTTATAATGTGATAATTGTTTAACATTACAATATCATGGTTTATTGGGATTATATATTTTTACACTATTGTGGATGAAATAATATGATCAAACCCTAATAAAACTAGTAATTTTTCTAATAACATTTCAATTTATTGATAATACACGTTTTTCAAATATTTTTTCATTTTATGTACTCAAGAGGCTGAAAATATATTGTTATGAAAAAATGACTTTATTTCCCTATTTGTTTGAAAACCTATTATAACATGTCCACAAAATATAAAAAAATTAAATAAAATATTTATTTCTATTATAAAATGAATATTAATGTAATTTTTTCACTTTTATTACTTTTTATAAATTGTTTTAATCGGAATCTTCTTGGTATTTTCTAAATGTGCTACATTTGTATTTTTTTAAAAACAATGTAAAATATGTCTTTATATTAATTTGTATGCCATTAATGTAAGTACCTACTATCATAACCAATAAATAATTTAATTTTTAAATTATATGATTTTATCTTTATTTACACTGAATATTATTATATTTTTTAAAATTTTTAGTTCTAATATTTAATTTTCAATGTGGGAAGGCTATTTTTATTAGGAAATGTTCTATATGATATTTAAAAATAATTTTCCATATTTAATGACTTCATTTTAAGTTACATTTTATTTATTGGGGATATGATTCAAGTATACCATTTCTATTATTTCTAGGAATGGTTTTTTCTTATGATGAAATTTTTTTTGAAAATAATTCATTATCTATGGGTTAGGTTATGATGAAATAGTGAAATTTTTATGAAACTAATTTCCATTCCACTGGTTATGATATTGTTAGATATTTTTATCCCATTTTTTATCATGGTTTTATATATGAAAAATATATTACAAAATTACAGAACACAATATATTTATATAATTTTTATTCGATTATTTGTGGGCTACATATCTCCCTTTTATTCATTTGGGTATGGATTGATATCTCATGAGATAAGATGGTCTGGAATGTGGAGGGAAACATGTTTTGTGGTATAATTTTTCCATTATGATGGTCCTTAGAGAGAAACATGACCACTATAATGGTTTTGGTATGAATAGATTTACTATGATAACCTTTGAAAAGATCCATGGACACTAATGAAATTATTTTATATTACTGTGTGTGTGGAATAAATCTATGTATTATTCGAATGTGATGATATCATTGGTAGATTTCATTGATTCTATTATGATTCATGGAATATGATGAACCAGGTTTTATTCCATTAATAAATATTATCATCATTTTACACGAAATTTATTGTTTTCTAATATTATAATCATTCTTTTATACACTTATTCCAGTAACATGAAAATGTGATCATTGATATCTACCCTTCATCACCATACCATGAATTCAAAATCACCCTATATTTGGATTCCTTTTCCTAAATTGTGCATAAATGTATTATGTATGGTATGTATAATAATTTTTCTTGATATGATGAATATATTTGTGACTATATAGTTCACTTATGAACTTGTTATTTATGTATCCATGCTTCTAAATATTCTAAAACTTTATTATCCACATGAATTTTGTGGGATTATATTTTATATAAAAATATTAAGATGTAATATATATATGAAAAGTCATGGTTTTTATATTTTCTTTTATATGATAGGTTAACATAACCTTTGGATACTAGGATGATAAATCTCTAATTAGAATCCTAGGGATAAGAAAATGTAAAGGATAACATCATAATCTTTTCTAAGGATGATATAATATTGTTTTCCTTATAATAAATCCATTTCCAAATACTAAACATGGACATGGTTTTGGAATAGATTCATATAGGGAATATATTTCTAAAATTATTTGGTCACATATATCTCAACCATCATTTTAGTTCATGGTGAGTGTTCCCTTACTACACACATGTTTTGAAATTACCATGGGATATTCTTTGGATAATTTATATTTTCATTTTGAAACATCATGGATTATTTGAATAGAAGAAAATTATGGATGAACTATGTTAAAACAACAGTGTCTTAAATTTACAATATGTTGTCCTGATTTAGATATCCTATTAATTATTTTTCATGACTAGGTCTGTTCCCACTATGAACATTATTTCTCAAAATATTTTATTAATTAGCCAATGAATATAACTTGATTGAATACTTTTAAATATAAATGAAATGTACAATGAAATGATTGTCCCACAAATAATATAATTGATTTTCTTGTTTTAATGGAATAATGTTTTTCCAAGTTAACACAACATTTTCATTCTAAAAACCATGGTGAACTTTCAAATATGAAAAAATAAGGTAAAAACATTTATTTGAGTCCTTCATGAGGAAAACTTTTCATTAATTTTGTAGTTTATATGATATAATAGTCAATGAGAAATATATTAGTTCCCCTAAAATTGTATTTTTCATTCTCCACTGTTTATAACATGATAAATTTAATTTAGGTTTCTATTATTTCGAAAGTGAAGAAGATCGAATGTGGGATCATATCAAGAAGTTGAGGGATGATTATTTAATATAACTTATTTAGTGGGTTGCATTTCAATGAATATTTTTCAATATTTACATTCCTTATATTATTTTATGTTAATGTGGAATAAATACTAGTAGTTGTTGTATATGGATGGAGAATTTTATGAGACCTATGAGGATAATTTTACAATAAATATCTTCCAACCTAAAATTATGGTTGATTAATTATACAGTTTCCTAAATGAATTATCCAATAGGAATTATCAATAGGGTACCATTTTTGTTATGAATAAAGTGGTCGATGTGTTATTATGATGTAAATAGAGATTGGATTTTCCCATAAATCTCATGTTTTTTAAGAAACAAAATTTATAACTCATAAAGAAACTCTATAAGATATGGAGAGGGGAAGATGAACATTCCTTCATGCATAATGTGTGGAAGAAAACATGTTTTAACTTTTTTTTTACATGTATTTTTTTTAATTGTTAAAAGAGCGGTCACAAGGAAATTGAATTCTAATGTGGAGGGAAGAAGATAGAAAATGGTAAAAATATAAATAATGTGCCCTAGAATGTACCATACAAAATCATTTGAATCAAATATATGGACTGTGGGAATTAATCTAACATATATAATGATCCATAGTAAAATGTTAATGATCAATTTTAGAATCCAATATAGTTCAGAGAAACGAGGAAATATCATGTGATTAATATTTATTATTAGGGGTAAGATGATGAAAAGGGTAATGGTAAATTTTTTTTTACAATAGAACAAAAAATATATTATTTGACTATGGATAAAACCACTATATTATATAACATGAATTTATTATAGGGAGTAATATTCCACCCCAGTGATTAGATTATTGATTCCTAGTGGAGACCCCTAATGGAATGATGATAGAATATAATTCCAATGAATAATTTATAGTAGTTGTTTTGGGGAATATGATTTATAAAAATCATATTGTTATAAATATGGATAAATTTGATGTCATCTTAGTCATGCCTTGTTTTTATTTATTCAAATACCTCAACAATATTTGAGAAAGTTAGTTCAAATTTAATGTTCCAACAGACCTAATATCATCTATAAATGTGATGATAAATTTGAAATCCTTGAGTAAATCACATCCATTTTATAGATATTGAGTCTTATTTAAATGGGGTGTTAATAATGGATTATTGGGGAGAAAGTCGATAGAAATGATATTCCAACTGTGTGAGAGTTTATTGATATATTAAAGAAGAATTACCTAGTGTTCCATTTAATCGTGAAGTTGTTTTCTAAATAGAACTCATACTTACTACCACACCTATTTCAAATAATCACTATAGAAAGACCCAAATTGAGTTATAATAATTGAAGAAGATACAATAGTAGAACCTAGAAATTGGATTCACTTAGACAACTGTAAAAAATGGTGTAAAAATGTTATTTTTATTTAGATGAATGATAAATAAATGAAATTATATAGGGATTATTGATGAAATAGTAATATAACTCTGAACAACAAGTATAGTATACATCATATTAAGGAATTTTTTGGTAATATTCATGGAGATAAATGTTTTACAGATGTATTCCTTCATTCAAGATAACATCATTCAAGGGACAAGAATCTTGATATTATGAGACAACATTCCTAACAAGGTATTGAAGTAATGAGTATATTGTGATTACATTTTGTCTAACAAATTCTATACCTATCATTAAGAATTTATCTAATATTGTATCTATATATTACCTTGATTTGATTTTGGTACTCTTTATAGATTATATTATTATATATTCAGATATAATTTAAATAAATGAAGATCAAATGAGAGATTTACTATATACTTAATTAATGGATAAGTTGTATGGAAAATTTAAAAAGAGTGAATTATTTCTACAAAATATCAATTTTCATGTATAATAATCTTAATAGAGGGTATATCTATATATTAATCACTGATATAAGTTATTTATTGTTGGAAAAGACAACCCATTATGAATGAGATATAATATTTTTTTTGGCATGATTGGATAATAATGATTTCTCACAGTTGTCCAATATACTCAATAAGATAACCCAAAAGGGAACCTAGTTCCTTTAAATATCCCAATATGATGAAAATTTCATGGAACTATATAGAAGGATAGTTAGGGCACATGTGATTATATTATCCTATTGTGAATAATAGTTTGTCGTATACATTGAAGCATCAAAGAAGGTATTAATTATTAATTACAATAAAGATTATATTGATATATCTTATGCCTCTTGAAAAGTAAAAATCTCATAGAAAAATTACTCATCTCATGATATAGAGTTATATCAAGTATATGTTTATTATATATTTGGATAAATTTTTATTCTAGAGATAGTGTATATATATATATATACCCTAAAAGTTTAATTTATATATTCCCAAAAAATATTTGATCAATTTTGAATGAAAAAATGACTTTAGGGTTGTTGTATATTCAATTTAATATATTTTAAAATAAATATATCATTATTAATAAAATTATGATATAAAATGAGTGTTCTATAAAGAAAATGATTTTTATTTGAAAAAAAGAGAACACATATATATATAGTGGTTCATATAACAATGTTTCTATTATATTCCTTAACCATTTCAATTCAGTGAAAATGTTGGTACCCACTAAAAACCTCAAATAAAAAATATTGTGAAATGTTTATTGAAATTACCTTCAAAAAATTCAAATGGAACATCCTTGATTTATAAAAGAGACAAAACCATTAATGTGAAATTATTCTTGTTTTTGAGTCACATCACATACATCCTTTTTGAAGGTGGGATAATAAGAAAATAAATGATGTAATTTTTATTAGAAATATCATAAACCCCACTCTAATAATTTCAATGAGATGATATAAAATTTATAATGAAAAAAATTCCATGAAAACCATCAAAAATATCAAACTTTTGAGGATGAAGTAGTTTGATTCTCATGAACAAAATAAAATTTAGTAATGTACTGATAATGATGTTTCATGATCTCATAATGGAAAGAGGATGTTTTAGAATAATTTTGTCTCTTATAATATTGATTTTTCTAGTCGTAATAAATTAAAAAATATTTAGGGTTGAAGTAGATGTCAAAATTCATTACAATCTATTCCCTGATTTTTTATCAATAAAACACCAATGGTAATTTTTGTTTTCATTGAATGGGTCATCCCAATATTATCATCATAATACAATAGTTATATAAATTTAAAATTACAAAACTCATCATTTATTTTTAATACATCATGCATGATCAATAGAAATATTGATTCTCCATCATTTATTAATTAAATTGATTAATAAATTTTACAGTATAAGTTACAAAATAAATTTTTTAATTTTATGTAATTATAAAAATTAATATTTCTCCCATAAACATTAACCAATAGAATAATATGAAAATAATTTTTAAAATAAATAATATAGAAATATATATATTTTTAATATTTTAATAAAAATTATATTCAAAAAATCATAAAAAATTATGATAATATTTAATTATTTTTTTAAACAATAATAGTGTTAAAAACATAATATATACTTGTAGTAAAATATATTTCTAAATGAATGTTAAAATATTTTGTTATAAAATAATTATAATTTTCCAATGAAAATTAAGTAATGTACTGACCATGAAAAGGAAAAACTCATTATTAGTACACTCACCATGCACTCACATGCAGTATGTATACTATCCATTCAAACATGGTTGGTATGATGAACGTGTGACCCGAATGTTCATGAAATTGGTGTACATGTCGTGAAAAAAATCACATTTTTTAGTCAATTGGAACATGCAGTCGAAAAATAAAATTATGAAATTAATATAGAATATATCATTATAAAATATTGATGAAACAAATATTGCGATTATAAAAAATTTAAAACACTAATTGTATGATGAAAAGAAAATTTATATTATGGTGAAAACCCTATTCCTGGAAATATAAAATACCATGTCTCACAATTCTTATGGTATGTTGGATTCCATATCTTCATGGTAAGGTAAAATAATTCCTCATCGTAGTTTGGATCCAATGAACTAGATGATTCTTAATTAGTCAAAATTAGACATGTTATTCCATAGGTGATTGTATTGTAATGTGGTGTGTTAGTGCCACTTAAAACTAGAGTTCTACAGAGGAGTTTGAGAAACACATTGGTGCCAATGTACCGGTTTGTCATAGTCATAAGTAGAGAAGATAAATTGGTCATGATGGGTTGAACAAAAATAGTTTTGGTCAACTATGAGGTGTTTAAATATATGTTTTGTGAGGAAATGAATGAGAGTTGATGTGAATTGTTAGTTGTAGTAGAGATAGAGATACAATCCCAATGTGCTTCAGATCTATATGGGTGGTGAAATGAAAATAAAAAATAGAGAATAAAGATTATGGAACACATGGTGGATCTATATATGGAATAATAACTGTGGATGAACAACATTTTTTGCTGGACAAAGATACAGAGGAGGAAGGAGTTTGACAAAATAAGATAATGAATAGAAGTTCATGTTTCTTAAAAAAAATATTATTCGTTATATATATATATATATATATTTAAATATAATATGTATATGTATTTATATATATTAAACAATATATGTATGAAATATTTTAAAACAAAAAATTTTTCTATAAACAAATAATATATAATGTATTAGGATAAAAAAATTATTTAATTAGAACATGAGTTAATATGATTTGAAAATTATAAAATATGAATACACAAACACAATTAATTTGAATAAAACATTTCACTAAATTTTTTTTTCAAATAGTATTATTGAAGTATAATTTTTTTTAAAAAAATTAATTTATTTTAATGAGCTTAACTAGTAAATTTTTAAACGGTTATAAAAAATAAAATGTCTTAAAAACGAATTTCAATTACTAAAAATTTCACCCTTTTACTGAATACAAAAAATAAAATTTTTTAAATTTTTAATATCAATTATATTCCATTTTAACTATTATAAAAAATAAAATTTATATTTATATTTTTTCTTTAAATAATAAAAATATCAACATTCCAGTAATGAGGTTTAAAATAACCACAGAGGAGAATATATAGTTGATGAATTTTACAGATTCAAAACAACTAGTAATATTTTTAAACATAAATATTTAGATTCGACAATTTTGAGTTCAAATAAAATATTCTCTAATTTTACAGAATCTAATGTTTTAGTGAATATATCATCCTATTATTTTTTTGTGGGTAGAAACTATAAACATATATCATATTTATTTACATGGTCTCTTAAAAAATTAAATCTAAAATATATGTGGTTTTTCTTACAGTGTAGTATTGGCTATTAAGAAATTAATATAGAACGAGAATAATGATTGATTATTGCATCATTATCAGAAAAACATTTCAATAAAATAGATTTTTGTTTAAACCAAATATATTGAGAAAAATATTAGAGGAAAGAACATATCCATACTCAACTATTCAAATTTATACTTAATGTTGTTTCTTTTAACACCAAGATGTAAAAAATTTACCTAATAATGACACATAACTATTTTTCTTTTCTTATCAAGTTTACATCCTCCAATATTTAAATCTATGTTAGATTATAAATCAAAATAGTTTACATTAGAATTAAATAATAAAAAAAATTACCCTTGATATATCTGTGTATTATCCTAAAATATCTTAGAAAACTTTTATAACGACCAAAACGTTCTTTAATAAAAATCACACTTGATCTAATTAAATGTCTCATTGTGTAAATTGATTATATAAAATGTCATCTTCTTTGGTTTTATGTTTCTGGATTTTAAAATACCATTATGAATTGTGACCATTGATAATATATCCATTGAATATTGATCAAATGATTCGTATAAATATAGGGCTTAATCAAATCCAATTAACACAAACAAAGGAAGTGATGGCCTCATCCATTAGGCATAGCCCACGTGAAGCCCATTTTTTAGAGCTTGAAAAGGAGGTGGCATCATTGTTATTCTCTTTGAAAAATACCATGCTAATCGTGAACATTTTACGCTTGAGCGGAACTGACTATGGGAGAAATGGATGTTGTTACATATTACCACATGAAAAATGTTATCCGAGCCACCCCAAGAGTCTATCACCATCACACACCTTACTCTTCTGTATTATTCGGGTGTTATAAGGGGTTATGTAACAAGCCCTGATCACTATGGTTATGAATATTATTGTTGTATATAATAATGAATATACTTTCATTATATTATTGATACATTGTAAATAGTTTTTAAAGCTCAATTTTTATTTTTAGTTAATGTTCACCTAAGAAATCTATATTGATGAATTAATGGATTTTTGAATAAAATAATATTTTAAAAAATGAGTATTATTATTATTAAAATAATTTTTATTAAATTTAAATGATCATAAAATATTATGAATGCAATTGTAATTTTTATTAAGTTTTGAAAGCCATTTATCGTAAAAACCCATGAATTTCAGTTAAATGATAGTTTTTGTATTAAATTTGAAAATTAACATATTTAAAGAAATATGTATATAAAATGAATATTATTTGTGGAATAAGGATGCTGAAATTATCAAATGGTGAATTTTTCATTATTTTCTAAGACAATCAATTTTTTGGGTAAGAAATTTAATACCATTTAAATATGCAATGTGTTTTATGACATCATTATGACCCAATAGTGATGTAATAAAACATTATAAACTTTATGTTTAGCGAATATATAGTTTACCATTAAAATTATTTTATATTTGTTTTGTTTGATTTATTTTCCAAAGCATTAGTGGACACTTCAAGTCTTATTAAACATTTTGTCGTTTTAATTTTTTTTCCTTGAGAGTGTGACTGGACACCATATAAGCAACCCCAATATATTAATAATTTCAGAATTTGGCCATATAATTTTTTTTCCACTTCCCTCTGCCAAAAACCATGGGCAACAACCCTGGATTGGTTTGTTGTTTGGATTGTTTTAATGTGAGGTGTCCCAAACCTAAATAATAACGAATTCCCTTACCATTCCTACATAAACCCACACAAGATCCCACTTCATCATCACTCAAAGCATTTTGAGTTCATCAAACCATTACTCTGCTATCTCTAGAATCCTCCCATGGTTCCCCAAGCTCCCAGGAATCCTCTCTCAGGCCACTAGAAGCACACTTCCAAGTAACGAGTTTTCTTCCTCTATCATTTTTGTCCAATATTATTTAAATTGTTATTCCATTTTAAATTCAATTATAAATGTTGGGGTATGGTTTGTCACCTCCCCCATACAAAACATTGTATACTTGAATTATGGGAGAGCCCTTTCTCTCTCATTAAATACCTCTAATGTAAACCCATTACAATGCCTAAATTCCGAAATGAATTTCACTCTCCTCATTTAAATTCCGCAATTATTTTGAATCAGGAATACAAATTCCATTAAATTTTTTGGGAAATATATATATATATATATATATATATATATGATCCACTTACTATACATTTCATGAAAATAGGATGAGACACCCCTTTTTCTCTCATTATCCATTTTTATGAGTTCTTATGTCATGTCGTTATGCTGTCAGAATTGCACCGTTCTTTTCTATGAAAAAGTAATTGTGTAGTGAATACCATGCCATTTCTCTATCAACAGTATCCACCTTTATGCACATTTCCTTATTTTTTAAAGAGTTTCATGTATTAATTCCACATTTTTTTATCGTGGAATTAATTATTACGTTGAATGATTCAATGTTTTATGATCCATGTGGCACACTTATGCATGGAATGAAATGTTTAAGAATGGTGCACCCTTATAGTTCTCCAATGCATTGGGTAAAGTATATTATCATGATATGTCATGATAAATGGGTGTTGAATCATGTTAATTCAATTTAAATCATTTTTTACTCGTGCTTCAGGGGTAATGAGGGTTTACTCATGCTCTATGTTCAATGAGCCTTGGCTCATGCAAATTCCATGTTAAGTGTCGTTACACATTTAGAAGTTATGATTATCATGCATTGTCATGCCTTTATGTTCATGTATATGTTGTTCTATTTTGATATTCCAATTTTATAATATGTACTATATTCCTCATGTTATTTCATGTTTATTCCCTTACTGATCTTTATAGCTCACCCTTTTGTCATGGATGTCCTCAGGTTATCCTGTGCAATTCCATGTACGAGGGAATGTAGTGGTAATGTAAAGGAAATTTTCAATAATGATCTTATATTTCTTGTTCAAATTTGTTATGTAATTATCTTGAGTCCCAATGATAGTATACTTCTAGATCTTCTATGTTGTATCAAGTGAAGTTTATGTAGTAAATAATGTTTATGTATGTTATAAAGAGTAGGGATGTCATAGATGGTATCAGAGGATAGGTTTAGTTATTTTTCTAATTAGGATTAAAAAACCCTAGTAAAGCCTTAGAGACCAAAATAAGTATAATAAAAACATCCCTTCATTTTGGTGATAATTAAGTAAGTGGTTTATCACGAAAATACATCCCTATTTGGATACGAGTTGGTAGAGGTGGCTCTGGCACAAATATGTCTTAGGGATAAAACCTGAAAACACCTCTTTGAGCTAGAATCGAACGAGAAACAGTGCACGACGATGGGCATTACTGCACTCTTGGTTATTAAACTTCCGACGGATATGCTTTGGTAAACTCAAAATCATAGTATGAACCCTTATGAAGGGACTAAAAAAAATTCCTTAAGAATTTATGTTACAAAGTAGGTCATGGATAACACAGACTGAAGACAATAGATTCATATGTTAAGAAAATAAAAGTTATTTATAAGTCATCAGTATTATCCATGTGTTACCCTCTATGTGTTACCCCTATGTTTCCTTTCATTCCAGCCAATGGCCGGTAATAGAAGGACTCAACCTAACAACTGATGTAAAGATCAATTTGATGATTATACTAATGAGATTCCCAATCCAATGATAGTGGGAATAATGAACTATGTCAAAATTCTCTCTCAGCTATGTCAAGACATGAATAGAATCATGGGTCAAGAGGAACATACACCCCCCCCCTATGAAAGAACAAGTCGATATCGACAGATTCAAGAGATAATTACCTCCTAATTATAATGAATCATATGATCCCTCAATCGCTGGAAAATTGATAAACTCAATGGAAAAGATCATCTCTATCCTTCATTGTTCTGAACATGAGAAGGTTCTTCTTGCTGGTTATCATATGGAGGGTGAAGCTGATCAATGGTGGACGTTGATAAAAAATATGAAGCATGTGGAGGAGATCTAGGTGTTGGAATGGAAGTATTTCTAGAAGATGTTTTTCGATAAATATTTTCCATGCACCATCCGATATAATATGAAAATGGTCATCCATTCCCTCAACAAAAAAGATGACTAATATGTTGGAGCGTATGAGGAAAACATAAAAATTCTGGAATGATACACCTCCAACATTGTTGTTATCCCCAAATACATGGATGACCACTTCTTTAGTGGGCTGAAACATAGCCTGCAGAAAGCACTAGAAATCTGTGACTTCGATAGCTATGAGGAAATTGTATGATGTGCCATCATTGTTGAAATGAAGATCAGATAATCTCAAGGTTATCATTGGGTTTTGAAGTGTAAGGAGGACTTCAATGCTGGTGGTCCAATGGTTAAATCCAACAATGCTAAGAAGATTCGGCACCCCTCTTTCCAATGGTGGTGAAATATGCACCCCAAAAACTACCTGAAGGGGACAAGGAAATACATTAGGTGAGGAAGAGAAGGGCACCTTGATATTAACTATCGGTAAAAAATACCCGTGGATATGGCAGAGGAGAGGAATGCTACATTTGAACCTCAACATGTGGTTCATTGCTATAGCTGTAATAAACCAAGTCATCTTGCAAATCAGTGCCCCATGACATGGGTTTTCGGAGGCAACCAACAACCTCCAAGGCATCAAGGGAGAGTTTCTGCCACTAATACTGTAGATATGAACCCCAAAAATGATGTGGTGATAGGTACACTATTTATTGATTAATGAATAGTGAAACTACTTTTTGATTTAGGTTCTACACATTATTTTATATCTCAAATGTTTAGTAGAACAATTCTAGCTCCACCAAAAATCATGGATGTGCAGATGTCGGTGAGTTTGAAAAATGTGGAAATAATTGAAACCCGTGAATATAAATCCTCTCCTATCCTAATGTGTGGATTATACTTCCCGATGAACCTCATCATACTCCCTCTAGTGGAATTTTATGAAATTGTTGGCATGGATTTTATTTCCTTATATAGAGCCAACATAAATTTCCATGAGAGGGAAATCACTCTCCTTGTGGAGAACCAACCCCCAATTCATTACAAGTGCAAGCGGAATGATGAACCTTATTTAGCTCCATCATCTCATGTGTGGATTTTATTTCCCTATGAGCATGCATATATAGATCAGATGATTGATTATAAGTTGGAAACCATCCTAGAATACATGCCGATTGTGGGGTAATTCACTGAAGTGTTTTATTAGGAATTGCTTGGTCTTCCTCATAGAAGTGATGTTGAATTATCAATTGATTTTAATCCCCAACATCTAACCCATTGTCCTAAACCAAATTTTAAGACCCAAGTCAATTAGAAAAAAAGTACATTGATTCCAATCTAATTAGGATACATAGTAAGCCTCTCTGATGTCCAAGCCCAACACCCAAATCACTGTAATGTTGTCCAGGAAACATCCCTAGTAGGGTAACATTCACCCAGGAGACCATATATCGTTCGGCTATATTGGGATGTATCTATGTATGTCTAACACCGTCTTTACCTAGAAACCATTCTCCTAGATATTCTTACCATGTGATGTTAAACTTCATGGTCATGCCCTTGTCACGTGGCATTGATTGGGGATGTGTCATGTAATGTGACACTAAAATTAATGGGATCTGATTTATATTATAAAGATATATATGAAGACCTTATAATGGGTTCAAACCTAACATCAAAATAGTTCTCATCCCCCATGATGATGGTCATCCCCATATCGCCATCCCAGATGGATTAAAAAATTCATTTCAAACAAAATGACAAAGGAATTCAAAATCATTCCACAAAAGAGTAACATTGATGATGAACGTCAAATACATGGAGACATCATCATTAATGAATAACCATTGATACATTCAGATAATTTAGAAACCATCTGTATTTGTGATCGATCTTATATAGGGGTTATATGAAGAAACATGCATGGGAATGAACCATGAATTCACAGACATATGAACACAACATAAATCTAGAAGTGTGTCTTTGAATAGGGTATTGTTCGTTATAAAAGAGTGAGATATGCATGATTTTTCATCAAATTGACCAATGTGAGTTCAAAAGTATCATTGATAAAATCATCCAATGAACTAATGCCTTTAGAAAAAGGTCCATGAATCATGGTTTTGAGATCTATTGGCTGTTATTGGCTCTACCAAAAATCCCTTTTAAGTGCATTAATTGGTACTATTCCCAATATATATCGACCTCACCAAACTCATTCCATGTAAATGTTCATTGGGTAATACCATTTTCATTTAAAACAAAAATGGTAAACCTAATTTCAATATAAATTATACTATAATACCTCCTTCAAAAGATAAAAAAGACAAAATGCGTAGACCTTGTTGGACCATATTCTTCTTCATCAATAACATCTTGATTTAAATCAATATCTTATATATATAATATTTGAAAGTATTGTTTTAGGATGGTCTTCAAGAGAAAATAACATAGGTTACTTTTTTCTTAGAGGGTGTAAATCATATTCGTACCAATTATTTGTTAAATATAGAACATTTAGTCGGTGTCATTAGAAATTAAGAAGATGTCAAATTGATTATAAAATTCTTTCCCTAACCTTAGTTTGACATCTATAGGGAAAAATATTAAGAAGATAAGTTCATTGAATTCTATGTTGTGAAACATTAATTAGTCAATAAAAGATATGATTAATTAATAGTAACAAATTATTAATTAATATGTGATGAGATAGATGTATCCTATGCAACATTCTTACCCAGTTCTTCTACATCCCCATTTGGATCCATCCACATACATTGAGATGAATACTGGGGATCCCCAAGAACGTATTTTTTAAAATAGAATTATACATCATCTAGAGAATTATATATATATTAATTTTTTATATTTTGTTATGGTAAATGTCGAAATACAATATATTACTGATCAAAAAACTCTAGTTCTAATTCATACTATGGAAGAGTATATATATTGGTGGAGTACCAGTGATTTTTTTTACTTTTTTTATATAACATTTCCTATAAGAAAACATAAAATATATGATTTTGTTTTAATTTTTTATTTATCATTTAATTGAAATAAATTATATTATATTATTAACCGCACCTTATATAGAAGTATTTGAATCCAATTAATCATAAAAAATGAAACAAAAATGTGTGGTTCATGTACCTTCAGGTTTTACATTGGATGCTAATTGGGTAACAAATTTATTACATGTATTTAGTATTTTAGACAATTATTATACATTTTATACATGTATTGATTTTGTTTAAAGATACTATGGATACAATATTTTTATAACTAATGTTGTGGATGGTGTTAATGTTATTAAACCTAGTGTACCATATTTCTAGTTCTTTTTCATGTTAGTAAAATTCAATTATTAGTAAATTTTCATGTTGTACCCATATTTTTTATTAGATAAATTAATTAAAATTATAGTTTTTTATCTCCAATGTTTTTGAATCCAATATGTGTGAACATATTATTTGGTTTTTTCGTCGTAGAATACATTTTAACAGAAGTGAATTATTTTTAACCAAGCTTATTAAATTGAATGATTCAAAATCAAAGATACCAGAAGTTAGTTTCTTCCATTCTAGTAAGAGTAATAAATAATTTATACTTATGAAATAATATTAATTATACTCTTATAAATTCTTAATATATTATATTTAATCAGATAATGGTTTTTATGAATATTTTACTAATATAATGTAGGGAATATTACATATTCTATATATTTAGTGGGATTTGAAGATGATTTAGCATGTTGTCAATGAAGTAATATCTATTCCTTGATTTTAGATATTTAATCATATTTTTTAAAATTTTAAATATATTATAATACTTAATATATCATATTATTATAGGTCATGGATTGTGTTTAACTATAATCTGTATCCAAAATTGGAACTAGAAAAAATTTATTATGTGAGAGATCACATAGATAATAAATATATTAGTGAATGTATAAATATATATTTTATATATTTTTTAAATATAGTTTCATTGAAGTATTTAAATCATCATTAATAAAATTATGAATTATAATACTATATTATACAATTCATTTCTGATAAGACCACAATTAGATCTTCAATATATTTTAAAATGGTTATTTTCAATATTACAATTATAATCAAAATAATGTGTTATTTTTCATATTATGAACAAATTTTTTAAGGATTATGGTGATGTTTATCTATCCATATCAAATAATTTGACACAAATCCAATATTGTTTTTCATGTGAATCATGAATCATGGAATCTGACCTTTTATTAAACTGAAAAAAATACAATGGGATTGTCGGGGTCAAAAAATAGGGTTTAACCTCAACCATCAGAGAAAATGTTAGGGATAATAAAATGACATGTCATGAACATAATCAGGGTCATCAATATTTTCCCCCTCATATTGGGACATACATGTATTGAAAATCATCATGATTTCAGCATTGCACTCTTTTGATAATTTAGAATAGGATGATGTAGATACATTATTAGGTGTGTTGTAGTATTCATTTGGATTTATCCTAAATGGTACAAGGGTTAAACCCATTGTTTCAATCAACTTTTCCTTTCCCTTCATGATTGAATATTTAGAAGAGGCATGGCTACAAATATATATTGCATGCAGGGGGTATTATACCCCACATTAATATCCAGAAAAACATATTTACTTTTCGATAAATCTTGGAAAAATAATAATTTCCTCTGATAATAATCCTCAATATTCTCTAAATGTCATTGAGTTCCCTGAGAATATTATAGTTTAACAATTTTCCCTAGAAATATTGATGTATTCCCACAATAACATTCTATTTTCATCCCTTAAATTACATGAGACGAGCCATATTGACATTTATCCTTTTCAGTAATTCTTGGAATGAGGATAGCCTCATAATATTTGAATCCTTCTTTAGTCTAGAGAATCATATTTAAAATCATCATGGATGCATCAGTCTCAAGTTACATCAACAGATATGGTTCCTTGTCCATTTTTTGTAGAGTAGGCTAACCTACACATCATTCATAGATTGAATAGACTATATTTATCCAATAAAGACCACATGAATTTTTGTTTCCCATTTCACTAATTTCTTCATGTAACATGTTTCATGATCTATCTTTAAGGGGAAATAGGAGATAACCACATCCATGTGACATTTATCCCAAACATAACCAATAATTTGATATTTTGATTGGAAATAAAGAAGTGTTTTATACTCCACTTTTAAAGAGATATCAGAAAAATTATAGATAAAATAATACATTGAATTATATGGAAACTCATGTCAACCTATACCAAGATCCTAGAAAAGTTTCCATATTTGGAATCCTCACTATTCTAATCTATTTTTGATCATGATTCCCACTAAGATGATGCCCAATGCCCTTCACATCAGCTCCTCTGAGGTAAATATGATAAGGAATAATCCCAGACCCATGGGAAAACAACTCCAGTAAAAAAAACCTATATGGATGATAGTTTTCAAACTAAATAATTAGATTTCTAGATCCTGCATCCACTATGAAGAATCATTTATGTGATAATATAATACTAAAATATTCTAATTATATAAATAATTGCATCTTTTTTAGGAACCACGCGAGAGGTATCACCTTTACTTACCATTTTATATGGTAGAGAATCCTTTAATTTTACAAAGAACCTTGTGTTTTGAGCTTTCTCACATACTTCAGAACCTAAATTCCTCCTCTATCTAGTTTTCAAATAATCAGAATGACCAATAGTATTACTGTGAATACCTACTTCATTCACCAAATCAGATTGAGATGTCACCAATATCATTGGATGATTGGTACACCTTGGCACCGATTCAAGAAAACCAACAATTGAGAAAGTATCCCCAGTCATAGATCAACCATTTATATCCACATTATTCACTGCAGTCATCTCATTTTAGTGTGTCTCTCCTACCTCGTCCCCCAAAGACACCATTAGTTAAGAAGGATTCTCAAACTCCACCATGTGATGTTGAGATTTTCAATGAACTATAGGTTCCTTCTCAACCCAACACACATTAAAATCAACAAACATAGATCAAGGAAGATCATCCTTTGATCGATGGGATAAAGCCTTAGAAGATGCAACAAAACCAGAACATTAGGAAGATACCATGCGTGTCACTCCCTCTAGGGAATCCAAGGTGAATCCCATTGTCCCAACCCCCACATCACAAGAACCTCTTGACACCAGATTATGAGTGAGAAAATAAGGTAGCATCATTGGAGAGAAATCCTAAAATTAATAACCCTGGGAGAAGTCCCATACACACCTACATCACGCCCCATACTAATAAATCGGTTATTTCTTTAAAAAATATTTTCTATATTTGACAATATTGTTTTTTTGTTTTAATTTGTAGTGTATTTGTAATAATTGTTTTTAAAATATCACAGTGATTTGTGTTGATCTTTTTGTGTTTTTTACTTGATTTAGTTTTGAATTTTGAGTAATCAAGTGTGGTATTATTTATTTAAAATATATTTCAATCAATATATCTTTGAAAAAAACTTTTAAACAATTGATGTGGAAAGCCTTTCTGGTATGATTTAGTCATTGGTTTTTACTAAAAAATGATATATAAATCCCTCATTGAAATTGACCTTATTTAAAAAATATTTTTTTAATTAATAATCTTTTACTTACCTATTATGACACCTTAAACATAATTTTTTGACTATTACATCTCTATACCTCATTGATGACTTTCTATGATTTTTTTGTAAGAAAACAGATGGTGAAAGACCTCAACATTTATCCTTCTATATGGATATTAAATATTTGTTTATGAAAAAGATGTATAATATTAAACTTTTTACATGACATGCAATATAATCAGTCATAAATTGACTTTGAATGTTAGAAAAATTGACACTAATGGTTTTTTCCCACAATCTTTTGTATGGTGGAATACTGCATTTCAAACTGATGGGATGTGTTTTTCTTTTACTTATTACCTGAATGATAAAAAATATATATTAATAGAATATAAATGATATAAATGGTATAATAATTTTATTTAAATGGTGTCATATTTCTTACGTTACATTCATTTAATATCTTATAAAAATGGAAACGGTGTTCCTGAGTATGTGCGACCTCCCATCTCCCTAAAAGGTATGATTTATTTTACTATCTCTAAAATTGATGGATGACTATAATAATTTATATTAGGAATATACATTATATTAATATCATATTAAATTTAATGAATATTATTGAATCCAATTAAATGTATAAGGAAGACAACTATTAAACAAAAATAAATATAAAAATTATATAGTTACTAATAGAAATAGTGATTTTAACAAAACATTTATTATAAAAAGGGGATAAAAGGTTTCATATTAAATTTTTATGGTATGATACATATTATTATGGTTCCATAATAGAAATATAATAAACCTATATTTATTATATTGTATCCACTAACATTTATTATGAAATTCAAGACATTAGGTAATGGATCATCTTCTAAAAATTTACTTCTCTTGGCCAAACGTTATGTTTTGAAATTATATAATTTTAATAGGATTATATATATTAAATTTTAATTTTATATCAATAATATAATTAATTTCATGATATTTAATATTTCATTCGATTTTTTTTTCTTTCATGGGGCTAAAGATTCAAATTTTTACAATGTGATAACGGTTTAACATTACCTTATCACGGTTTATTGGGATTATTTATTTTTACATTATTGGGGATGATATCATATGATAAAACCCTCAAAAACTAGTAATTTTTCTAATAACATTTTAATTAATTGATAATACATGTTTTTTAATTATTTCATCATTTTATGTACTCAAGAGTCTGAAAAAATATTGTTATGGAAAAATAACTTTATTTCTCAATTTGTTTGAAAACCATTTATAACATGTCCACGAAATATTAAAAAATTAAATAAAATATTTAAGCCGATTATAAAATGAATATTAATGTACATTTTTCACTTTTATTACTTTTTATAAATTGGTTTAATTGGAATCTTATTAGTATTTTCTGAATGGGGTACTTTTGAATTTTTTCAATAAAATGTAAAATATGTCTTTATTTTATTTTGTATTCCATGAATGGAAGTATCTACTATCACGACAAAAAAATAATTTAATTATTACATTATATGTCTTTTTTCTTATTTTCATTGAATACAATTAAATTTTTTAAAATTTTTAGTTCTAATAATTATTTTTTAAACATGGAAGGCAATTTTTATTAGGAAATGTTCTATGTGATATTTAAAAATAATTTTCCATATTTATTGACTTCATTTTATGTTATTTTTTATTTATTGGGGATATGATTCAAGGATACCAATTATATTATTTATATGAATGGTATTTTCTTATGATGAAAAAATGTTTTTTAAAATCATTCATTATCCACGGGTTAGGTTATGATAAAATGATGAAATTTTTATGATTCCAATTTCCATTCCACTGGTTATGATATTGTTTGATATTTTTTAATCCCATTTTGTATCATGATTTTATATATGAATAATTTTATACAAAATTATAGAACGCATATATTTATATAATTTCTATTAGAATATTAGTGGGACATATATCTCCCTTTCATTCATTGGGTAAGTATTGATATCTCATGAGATAAGATGGTCTGGAATGGGGAGGTAAACATGTTAAGTGGTAGAATTGTTCCATTATGTTGGTCTTTAGAGTGATCCATGACCACTATTATGGTTTGGGTGTGAATAAATTTACTATGATAACCTTTGAAAAGATAAATGGACACAAATGAAATGATTTTATATTACTGTGTGTGTAGAATAAATATATGTATTATTCAAATGTGATGATAACATTGATAAATTTCATTGATTATATTATGATTAATGGAATATGATGTACCACATTTTATTCCATTAATAAATATTGTCATAATTTTATAAGAATGTTATTGTTTTATAATATTATGATCATTCAATTATACAATTATTATCGTAACATGAATATATGATAATTGATATCTACCCTTCATCACCATACCATTAATTCAACAACACCCTATATTTGGATTCCATTTCATACATTGTGCATAAATGTATTATGTATGGTATGTTTAATAATTGTGATTCATATGATGAACATATATGAGACTATATAGTTCACTTATGACCTATTTATTTATGTATCCATGCTTCCAAATACCCTAAAGCTTTATTATCCACAAGAAGTTTGTGGAATTATATTTTATATTTAAATATTAAGATGTAATATATATATATATATATGAAAAGTCAAGGTTGTTATATTTTATTTTATATGATTGGTTAACATATACTTTGGATACTACGATGATAAAAATCTAATGAGAATCCAAGGGATAAGAAAATGTAAAGGATAACATCATAATGCTTTTTAAGGATCATATAATATTTTTTCCTAATAATAAATCCATTTCAAAATACTAAAAGTGGACATGGTTTTAGAATAGATTCATATAGGGCCTATATTTCTAAAAAAAATTGGTCACATATATCTCAACCATCATTTTAGTTCATGGTGTGTGTGCCCTTACTACACACCTGTTTTGAAATTACCATGGGATAATCTTTGGTTAATTTATATTTTCATTTTGAAACATCATCGGAGATTTGAATAGATGATAATTATGGATGAACTATGATAAAACTACAGTGACTTACATTTAAAATATGTTTTCCTGATTTAGATATCCTACTAATTATTTTTCATGACTAGGTGTGTTCCCACTATGAACATTATTTCTCAAAAAGAAATTTATTTAGTCAATTAATAGAACTTGGTTGAATGCATTTAAATACAAATGAAATGTACAAAGAAATTATTGTCCCACTAATAATATAAGAGATTTGGTTTTTGTAATGGAATATATTTTTTCCAATATCAGACAAAATTTTAATTCTAAATACCATTATGAACATTAAAATGTGAAAAAATAAGGTAAAGAAATTAATTTGTGTCCTTCACGGGGAAAAATATTCCTTAATTTTGTAGTTTTTATGATATAATAGTCACTGAGAAATAGATTAGTGCCCCTAAAATTGTATTTTTCAAACTCCACTAGTTATAACATGATAAACGTAATTTAGGTTTCTATTATTTGTAATGTGAAGAAGATCGACTAGGGATCATATCAAGAATTTGAGTGAAGATTATATAAGAAAATCTATTTAGTGGGTTTCATTTTAATGAATATTTTTTAATATTTACATTCCATATAATATTTTTATGGTAATGAGGAATAAATACTAGTAGCCGATGTATATGTATGAAGAATATTTTGATACCTATGAGGATAATTTTACATTACTTATCTTACAACATAAAATTAAGGATGATAAATTATAATGTTTCCTAAATGAATTATCCAATAATAATTATCAATAGGGTACATTGGTAGCTATGAATAAAGTGTTCGATGTGTTATTATGATGTAAATTGAGATTTGATTTTCCCATAAATCTCATGTTTTTTTAGAAAATAAATATATAATTCAAAAACACTGTATAAGATATGGAGAGAGGAAGATGAACATTCCTTCATGCATGTAGTGTCGAAGAAAACCTATTTTAACTTTTTTTATGTGAAAATGTATTTGTTTTAATTGTTGAATGGGTGGTCACTCGGAAATTGAATTCTAATGTGGATGGAAAAAGTTATAAACTGATAAAAATATTATGAATGTCCCATAGAATATATCATACACAATCATTTGAATTAAATATATGGACTGTGGGAATTAATCTGACCTATATAATAATCCACAGTATATTGTTAATGATCGATTTTATAAACCAATATAGTTAAGATAATGAGGAAATATCATGTGATCAGTATTTATTTTTAGGGGTAAGATGATGACATGGGTAATGGTAAACTTGATTTTCACAATAAAACAGTAAATATATTATTTGAATTTAGATAAAACCACTATAGTATATAACAAGAATTTGTTCTGGGGAGTAAAATTCCTACCTTGTGATTAGATTATTGATTACTAGTGGAGACCTCTAATGGAATGATGATAGAAACTAATGAAAATGAACTATTAATAGCTGATGTTTTTGGGAATGCGATTTCTAAAAATCATATTGTTTGACATATGGTTAAATTTGATGTCATCTTAGGCATGCCATGTTTTTATTTATTCAAATACCTCAACAATTTTTGAGTAATTTCGTTCAAAATTAATGGTCCAATAGACCTAATATCATCTATCAATGCAATGATAAATTTGAAATCCTTTTGGAAATCATATCCATTGTATAGATATTGAGTCTTGTATAAATGTGAAATTAATAATGGGTTGTCAGGGAAAATGTCAATAGTAATGATATTCCAATTGCATGGGAGTTCGTTGATGCCCTTATAGAAGAATTTCCTAGTGTTCCATCTAATCGTGATTTTTATTTCTCAATAGAACTCATACTTATTGTTGTACCTATTTCAAATACTCACTATAGAATGACCCAAATTGATATATAATAATTAAAGAAGATATAATAGAAGAACCTAGAAATTCAATTCACTCAGAAAACTGTGAAAACATGTTGTTAAAATGTTATTTTAATTATGATTAATGATAAATAAATGCAATTTTATATTGATTATTGATGAAATAATAATATAAATACGAACAATAAGTATTGTATACTCTATGCTAAAGACTTTTTTGGTAAACTTCATGGAGATGAATGTTTTAAATATGTATTCCTTCATTCAAGAGAAAATCATTCAAGGTACAATAAGCTGGATATTAATGAGAGAACCTTCATAACAAGGTATGAAAATAATGAGTATATCGTGATTTCATTTAGTCTAACTTATTCTGTACCTATAATTATAAATTTATCTAATATTGAATCTATATGTCACCATGACTTGATTTTGGTACTCTTTATATATTATGTAGTTATATATTCAGATATAATGAAAATAAATGAATATCATATGATAAATTTACTAAATTCTTAATTAATGGAGAAGTTGAAGGGAAATTTTACAAAGAGTGAATTATTTCTAAAAAATAACTACTTTTGTGTCCTGTAATATTAACAGAGGGTATCTCTATAGATCCATCAGTGATAGAAGTTATTGAATGTTGGAAGATACAACCCATTATGACTGAGATATAATATTTTTTTTGGTATGGTTGGATAATATTGATATCTCACAATTGTCCAATATGCTAAATAAGACAACCCAAAAGGGAACCCAGTTCTTTTAAATATGCGAATATGATGAAAATTACTTGGAACTAAAGATAAGGACAGTTAGGGCACATTTGATTATGTTATCCTATTGTGAATAATTGTTTGTCATGTATAGTGAATCGTCAAAGAAGGTATTAAAGATTAATTACAATAAATATGATATGGTTATATCTTATGCCTCTTGAAAAGTTATATTCTCTGAGAAAAATTACTCATCTCATGATATAGAGTTATTTTAGGTATATTTTTATTATATATGTGGATAAATTTTCTTTCTAGAGATAGTGTGTATATATATATATCTTAAAAGTTTAATTTATATATTCACATAAAATGTTTGATCAATTGTGATTGAAAAAATTACTTTAGAGTGGGTGTATATTCAATTTAAAATATTTTAAAATAAACCAATCATCATTAATAAAATAAGGATCTAAAATGACTGTTCTATACATAAAATTATTTTTATTTGAAAAAAAAAAGAGAACACATATATTTATAGTGGTACATATAACCGTGTTCTTATTATATTCCACAACCTTTTCTATTTAGTGAAAATGATGGTACCACTAAAAACCTCAAAATAAAAATTTTGTGAAATGTATATTGAAATTACCTTCAAAAAATTCCAATGGACCAACATAGTTTTTTAAAAGAGACTAAACCAATAATGTGAAATTATTTTTGGTTTGGAGTCCCATCACATACTTCCATTTTTAAGGGGGATAATATGTATATAAATGATGTTATTTTAATTAGAAAAATCATAAACCCCAATATAACAATTTCAAAGAGAAGATTTAAAATTTATAATGAAAAAAATACAATGAAAACCATCAAAAAGTTCAAATTTTTGTGGATGAAGTAGTTTAATTCTCATGATCATAATAAAATTTAGTATTTTACTGATAATGATGTTTCATGATCACATAATGGAAAAGGGAAGTTGTATAATAATTTTTTCTCTTATCATATTGATTTTTATAGTAATAATAAATTATAAATTTTTAGGGTTGAAGTAGATGTCAAAATTCAATAAAATCTATTCCATAATTTTTTATCTGTAAAACAGCAATGGTCATTTTTGTTTTCATTGAATGGGTCATTCAAAGCTTATCATCATAATACAATAGTAATATAAATTTAAAATTAAAAACTCATTATTTATTTTTAATACCTCATTAATGATAAATAAAAATATTGTCTCTCCTTCATTTATTCATTAAATTTATTAATAAATTTTACAGAATAATTTACAAAATAAATCTGTGAATTTTATGTAATTATAAATATTAATATTTCTACCATAAACATTCAAAAATAGAACAATAAAAAATAAATAATAAAATAACTAATATGAAAATATATATTTTATAATAATTTTAATAAAAATTATATTAAAAAAATAAAAGAAATTATGATAATATTTACTGATTTTATTAAACAAAAAATAGAATTAAAACATTTATAATTAAGTTGTAGTAAATTTTATTTCTAAACGAATGCTAAAATATTGTGTTGTAAAAGTGTAATAGTTTTCCAAAGAAAACTAAGTAATGTACTGAGCATTAATAGAAAAAACTCACTTTTAGTACAAACACCATGCACTCACTTGCAGTAAGTATACTATCCTTTTGAACATTGTTTGAATGATGACATGTGACCTGAATGTTCATGAAATTGGTGTAATGGTCGTGAAAAATAATCACATTTTTTTAGTCTATTTTAAGTTGTAGTCGGAAAATCAATTTATGAAATTAATATAGAATTTAACATTATAAAATATTGAAGAAAAAAATATTGCGATTATAAAAAATATAAAATAATAATGGTATGAAGACAAGAAAATTTTTATTTTTGTGAAAACCTTCTTCATAGAAATATAAAATACCATGTCTCACAATTCTTCTGGTATGATGAATACCATCTCTTCATGGTAAGGTAAAATAGTTCGTCATGGTAGTTTGGATCCAATGACCTGGATGATTCTTAATTAGTCCAAATTAGGCCTGTTATTAAATAGTTGATTGTGTTGTAATGAGGTGTGTTGTTGTCACCTATAACTAATGTTCTAAAGAGGTGTTTGAGAAACACATTGGGTCCAATGTACTGGTTTGTTATAGTCATGAGTAGAGAAGATAAATTGTTCATGATGGGTTGAACTAAAACAGTTTTGGCCACTATGAGGTGTTTTAATATTTGTTTTTTTTACAATGAATGAGAGCAGCTGTGAATGGTTAGTTGCAGTAGAGATAGAGATACATTCCCAAAGTTCTTCATATCTATATGGGTGATGAAATGAAAATCAAAAATAGAGAATAAATATTATGTAAAACATGGTAGAGATAATGATGGAATAATAACTATGGATGAAGCACATTTTTTTGTTGGGCAACATAAGAGGAAAGAGTTTCACAAAAGATTATATTGAATAGAAGTTTGTGTTTCTTTAAAAAAATTATTGTTCATTATATATATATATAAATATATCTGTATAGATAATGATGTATATGTTTTTATATATATTTAACAATATATGTATCAAATATTTAAAAACAAAATAAAATTCTTTAAACAAAAGAATATATAATGTATTATCATACTAACATTTATTTCATTAGAACATGAGTTAATATGATTTGAAAATTATAAAATATGAATACACATACAAAATTAATTTGAATAAAAATATTTACTAATTTTTTTTTCAAATACTATTATTGAAGTATATTTTTTTTCAAAATAAAAATTTATTTTAATGATAATAAATAGTAAATTTTCAAACTATTATAAAAAATGAATTGTCTTAAAAACCAATTTCAATAAATAAAAATTTTCCCGATCTACTGAATTCAAGAAATTAAATTTATTAAATTTTTATAAATATTATCTCCCTTTTAACATTAATAAAAAATAAAATAAAATGTTATATTTTTTATTTAAATACTAACATTATCAACATTCCTATAATGAGAATTAAAATCACCATAGTGGTAAATATAGAGTTGATAAATTGTACAGATTCAAAACAACTAATAATATTTGTAAACATAAATATTAATATTCGACAATTCCGAGTTCAAATAAAATTTTCTCTAATTTCACAGAATCTAATGTTTTAGTGAATATATCATCCTATTATTTTTTGTGGGTAAAAACTATTAAAAAATATCATATCTATTTACATGGTATTTCAAAAAATGTTATCTAAAATATATTTGGTTTTTTTTACATTGTAGTATTGGATATTAAGAAATTAATATAGAACTAGAATAATGATAGAAAATTTCATTATTATCAGAAAAATATTAAAATCAAATAAATTTTGTTAAAACTAAATATATTGAGAACAATAATAGAAGAAATAACATATCTATACTCACCTATTCAAATTTATACTTAATGTTTTTTGTTTGAACACCATGATGTAAAAAATTTACGTAATAATGACACATAACTATTGTTATTTTCTGATCAAGTTTACATCCTCTAATATTAAAATCTATGTAATATTGTAAATCAAAATATATTACATTAGAATAAAATAAAACAACAAAATAGTACACTTGAAATATCTATATATTATCATAAAATATCTAAGATCAATTTTGTAACAACCAAAACTATCATTAATGGAAATCCATCTTGATCTATTTAAATATATTTTTGGGTAAAATGATTATATAAAATGTAATCTTCTTTGGTTTTATGTTTCTATATTTTAAAGTACATTTATTAATTTTTACTATTGCTAATATATCCGTTTAATATTGATCACATGATTAGTATAAATATAGAGCATAATCAAATCCAATTAACACAAACAAAAGAAGCGATGGCCTCATTTAGTTGACATGCCCCGTGAGAAGACCATTTTTCATAGCATGAAAAAGGTGGTGGCATCAATGTTATTCTCTCTTGACAAATCCCATGCTGAGCTTGAACACGTTAAGCTTGAGAGGAACTGACTATTAGAGAAATGGAATTTATTAGAGATTACCACATAAACAATGTTATCCAAGCCACCCCTAGAGTCTGTCACCATCACACACCTTACTCTTCGGTCTTATGTGGGTGTTATAAGCGGTTATGTAACAAGACCTTAGAACTATGTTTATGTACATTATTGTACTATAGAATAATGAATATACTTTCATTATATTACTGGTACCTTGTAAATAGTTTTTAATGCTCAATTTCTATTTTTAGTTAAAGTTCATCTAAGAAATATATATTGATGAATTAATGTATTTTGGAATAAAATAATATTTTAAATTTCATAATTATTATTATTAATAAAATAATTTTTATAAAATATAAATGATCAGAAATTTTTTTGAATGCATTTGTAATTTTTATTAAGGTTTGAAATCCATTTATTGTCAAAACCCATGAATTTCCGATAAATATCAGTTTTTATATTTAATGTGAAAATAAACATATTTACTAAAATTATTTTGATAAAATGAATATTATTTCTGGAATAAGGATGTCGATATTATCCAATGGTAAATTTTTCATAATTTTCTGAGACAGTCAATTTTTGGGTAAAAATTTAATACCATTTAACTATATAATGTGTTTGATGACATCATAATGAACCAATAGTGATGTAATAAAATACTATAAACATTATGTTCGGACAATATATATTTTCCCATTAAAATAATTTAATATTGGGTTTGTTTGATTTGTTTTTCAAAGCATTAGTGGACCCTTCAAGACTTATAAAACATTTTGTCTTTTTAAATTGTTTTCCTTGAGTGTGTGACTCACCACCACATAAGCAACCCCATTATTTTAATAATATTGGAATTTTTCAATATAAAATATTTTTTTCCCAATTCCCTATTCCAAAAACAATGTGAAAAAACCATGGGCATGTTTTTTGTTTGGATTGTTTTAATATGAGGTGTCCCAAACCTAAATAATAAAGAATTACCGGACCTTTCCTATATAAACCCACACAATCTCCAACATCATCATCACTCAGAGCATTTTGAGTACGTCAAACCCTTTCCCTCCACTCTCTAGAATCCTCCCATGGTGCCCCAAACTCCCAAAAATCCTCTCTCATGCATTTGGAAGCACACATCCATGTAATGGGTTTTCTTCCTCTCTCATTTTTATAAAATATTCATTAAAATGTTATTCCCTTTTAGTTTAATTTATAAATGATGGGGTATGGTTCTTTACCTCACCCATACTAAACTTTTTTTTCTTGAATAATGGGAGACCCCTTTCTCTCTCATTAAATTCCTCCCATGTACACCCATTACTATGCCAAAATTCCGAAAGGAATTTCACTCTCCTCATTTAAATTCAAGCAATTATTTTTTATCATGAATATAAATTCCATTAAATTTGTTGGTACATGTATCTATATTCCACCTTAATATACTTGTAATGTAAATATGATGACACAGCCCTTTCTCTCTCATTAACAAATTTTAGGAGTTCTTATGTCACGCCATTATGGCACTGAAATTGCACCGTGCTTTTCTAAGCCAAAGTCAATGTGTAGTGAATACCATTACATTTCTCTATCAATAGTATTCACCTTTATGCACATTTCTTTATTTTTTAAAGAGTTTCATGTATTTATTCCACATTTTTTTTATCGTGTAATTAATTATTATGTTGAATGATTCAATGTTTTATGATCCATGTGGCACACTTATGAATGATATGAAATTTTATTGAATGGTGCACCCTTATTGTTCTACAATGTATTGGGTAAAGTATTTTTTCCTGATATGTCATCTGAAATGGGTGTTGAATCATTTAAATTTAATAAAAATGAGGTTTTACTCATTCTTCATTGGTAATGAGGGTTTACTCATGCTTAATGTGCAATGAGCATTGGATCATGCTAACTCCGTGTTAAGTGCCATTCAACATTTTCATGTTATGATTATCATGCACTATCATGCCTTTATGTTTATGTTTCTCTTGTTCTCTATTGATATTCATATTTTATAATATGTACTATATTCCTCATGTTATTCCATGTTTATTCCCATACAAAGCTTTATAGGTCACCCTTTTCTCGTGCATGTCCTCAGGTTTTCCTGTGCAATTCCATGTATGATGGAATTTAGTTGTCCTGTAAAGGAAATTTTCAATAATGATCTTTTATTTCATGTTCGAATTTGTTATTTAATGATCTTGAGTCCCAAAGACCGTATACCTCTCTATCTTCTATGTTGTATCATGTGAAGTTCATATAATAAATCATGTATTTGTATGTTATAATGTGTTGGGATTTCATAGATGGTATCAGAGGATAGGTTTAGTTATTTTTTTATTTGGATTAAAAAACCCTAGTAAAGACTTAGAGAAAAAAATAAGTATAATAAAAAAATACCTTTGTTTTGGTGATAATCGAGTAAGTGGTTTATCATGATAATACATCCCTATTTGGATATGAGTAACTAGAGGCGGCTCTAGCACAAATATATCATAGGGATAAAACCTGAAAACACCGCATTGAGCTAGAATTGAATGAACAATAGTGCACGACAATGAGAATTTTTGCACTCTTGGTTATGAAACATACAAGGGATATGCTTTGGTAAATTCAAAATCTTAGTACGAACCAATATTAAGGGACTAAAAAAATTTCATTAAGAATAAATGTTAGGGAGTAGATCATGGATAACACATACTGAAGACAATAGATTCATATGTTAAGAAAATAAATTTTATTTATAAGCCATCAGTATTGTCTTTGTATTACCCTTTATGTGTTACCCCTATGTTTCCTTTCATTCCAACCAATGAGTGATAATAGAAGGAATCGAGCTAACAACCGATGTGAAGATCAATGTGATGATTGTACTAATGAGATTCCCAATCTAATGAGAGTGGGAATAGATAAGTTTGTAAAACTTCTCACTCAGCTAACTCAAGACTTGAATGAAAAAATGGTTCAAGAGTACCATTCAACCCCCCCCCCCCAATGAAAGAACAATTCGCTATTGAGAGCTTAATTCGATAATGGCCTCTATCTTTTAATGAATCATCTGATCCATCAATCGCAGAACAATGGATCAACTCCATTGAAAAGATCTTCTCCATCATTCAATGTTCTGAATAAGATAATGTTCTCCTGGATGGTAACATATAGATGGTGAAGCTGATCAATGGTGGACGTTGACAAAAATTACGAAGCTTGAGGAGGAGATCGAGGCGTTGTAATGGAAGTATTTCCAGAAGATGTTTTTCGATAAATATTTTTCGCACACCCTCCAACATAAGATGGAAATGATCATCCTTTCCATCAAGAAAAAAGATGACTAATATGTTAGAGCGTATGAGGAAAACATCAAAATTCTAGAACGATACGTCCCCAGCTTTGTTGTTATCCTCGAATGCAAAGTTGACCCCTTCTTTGGTGGGCTGAAACCCATCCAACTGAATGCACTAGCAATCCGTGACTTCGACAGCTATGAGGAAATTGTATGATGTACCCTCATGGGTGAAATGGAGATCAGATAATCTCAAGGGTATCATGGGGATAAGATGTGTAAAAAAACATCAATGATGGTTGTCCAATGGATAAATCCAACAATTCGATGAAGATCCAGCACCCCATAATCCAATTGTGGCGAATGATGCACCCCGAAAACTACCTGAAGGGGACAAAGTAATTCTTTAGGTGTAGAAGAGAAGGGAACCTTCCTATTAACTATAGGCAAGAAAGTCCTGTGGCTGTGACAGAGGAGAGGAATGCTCCATTCGAACCTCAACACATGGTTCATTGCTACAACTGTAAAAAACCAGGGCATCTTGAAAATTAGTTCCCTAAGACATGGGTTTTCAGAGGCAACCAACAACCTCCAAAGAAACAAGGGAGATATTTTTCCACCACTACTCCAGAAGTGAACCCTGAAAATGATGTGGTGACTAGTATGTTATTTATTCATTAATGAATAGTGAACTTACTCTTTTATTTAGTAATTCCTTTCGGACAAGTTACAGTCACTCTGAATTCATAGTAATGCCTTTAGGACTCACTAATTCTACATAAATAATCATGGATTTGATGAATAGAGTCTTTAGATATTAACTCAACAAATTTGGGGTAGTCTTTAGAGATGATATTCTGATATACTCCAAATCCAATGAAGAACATGAGGTGCATCTAAAAACTATACTAAAGACCCGATGGAAGGAGAAGCTCTATGAAATGTATAGAATGTGTGAGTTCTGGTGGAAGGATGTCTCATTCATGGAACACATCATCACTAGAAATGGGATATATGTGGATACCTCCAAAATAGATGTAATTCAGGGATGGCCAAGGCCAACATCGATTACAGATATCCATAGCTTCATGGGGTTATCTAGATATTATTGAAAATTTGTGGGATTGTTCTCATCATTGTCCAGCCCTCTTACCATGGTAAATAGTAATGTAGTATTCTTGGAGTGATTAATGCGAAGAAGGCTTCAAGGAGTTGAAAAGGAGGATTATCACTGCGGTCGTACTCACATTTCGCACAAGTGGAGAACATTTTATGCTATTTATTGATTCTCCTATGAATGGTTTGGGATGTGTGTTGATGCAAAATGGAAAATTCATTTCCAATGTTTAAAGGAAATTGAATGTGCATGAACAAGATTATCCAACACATGACCTCGAGTTGGCTGCAATGATCTTTGCTTTTAAAATTTTGCAGAATTATCTTTTTGGGTATAAGTGTGAAATATATACGAACCATAAAAGCCCCAAATATATATTCACACAGAAAGAGTTGAACATGCACCAAAGAGGAAGGTTATAGCTGATCAAAGACTATGAATTCTCAATCCATTACCACTCTAGGAAAGCGAACAAGTTGGAAGATGCCATAAGTAGAAAGGTTCCAATGATACTATAATTTATGATAATTCTAAAGCATCCAATATTCTAAGATGTGATGAATATGGACATGGGAATCATAAATAATGGAACATCATAAATCCTTTTAAAAATTATTTCTCAACCGTCACTTTTGGAAATGTTGAATGATTCTGAAAAAGATTATGTGGGAATTTAGGAAAAAGTGGAAGCTAACAAAAAAGTGAAATACTAATATTTTAATGTTAATGAAGAAGGAATTGTGAGATTTGGGTATATACTATGTCTTCCATCAAGTAAGGAGATGAAGAAGAAACTTTTGGATGATGCGCATAGTTCAAATTTCTCAATTCACCCGTGAAACAGAAAGATTTATCGAGATATTTGAGAACATTATTAGTTAGATAATATGAATAAGGAGATCACTAAATATAAATCAAAGTTCATGATTTGTTATAATGTGAAGGCATGGATGTAGAAGTATAGGCGATGATGCAACCATTGCCCATACCATAATCTTAATGGGAGAACTTCACCATGGAATTTGTCACTAGACGTCCAAAGACATCCAATGTCAACAATGCAATATAGGTTGTTCTGGATCATCTTACAAAGGTTGCACACTTCATTTCTATTAGGGAAGATTTTTCATTGGATCAACTAGAACATTTATATATCAGTGAATTGGTAAGTCTTCATGAAGTACCACTATCTATTGTGTCCAATTGAGATCCAAGATTCACCTCTACATTTTGAAAGAATCTTGAATATACTATGAATACTGAACTGAACATCAGTACATCCTATCATCCTCTTACTGATTACCATTATGAGTTTACTATCCAAACACTTGAAGACATGTTGAGAGCATGCTCAATATACTTTAAAATAGGATGGGATCAACATCTTCCACTGGTTGAGTTCTCTTATAATAACAGTTTTTACTCGAGCATAAAAATTGCACCATATGAAGCCCAGTATGGGAAAAGGTGAAGAACACTGGTATGTTGGGATGATGTTAGTGAGTATAATCTTCTAGGACCTTATATGGTTGAATATATTGTGGAGAAGGTGGAAACCATTCAGCAGCATATCAAGGGAGCCATGAGTCGACAGAAGAGTTATGCAGATAACCTTCGAGGGGACATTGTGTTTAAAGTTGGTGATATGGTATTTCTACGTGTATCTCTATGGAAGAAGGTCATTATATTTAGAAAGAAAGTGGTGTTATGTCCTAGGTACATCAATCCCTTCGATATTATTGATCGTGTTGAGGATGTGGCCTATCGACTAGCACATCCACAAACCATGGCCAAAGAACTTGTTGTATTTCATGTATCCCTTTTATATAAGTATATACTAGACACATCACATGTACTCTCTTCCAAGGTGGTACAGATGGATGATGATCATTCATACAGGGAGAAACTAGTGAATATCATTGATCGTAGAGAGAAAGTTCTACAAAAAAAGACAGTGCCCCTCATCAAGGTGTTGCGGCGAAACCACAAGTTTGATAAAGCGACATGGGAATAATAGGAAGTAATGAAGTAGAGTTACCCACATCAGTTTGAGTGTGGGAAAAGGAAATTTCAAGGGATAAATTTATGAAGGGAGGAAGACTGTAACGACCCAAACATTGATTAATGGAAATCCCCCATGGTCTAATTAAATTTATCTTTATGTAAAATGTTTATATTAAATGTCAAATTATTTAGTTTTAGGTTTCTAGATTTTAAAATACCATTATGAATTATGACTATTACTAATATATATATTGAATAGTGATCACATTATTAGTATACATATAGGTCTTTAACAAATCCAATTTACTCAGACAAAAGATGTGATGGCCACATCGGGTAGAATTTCCCCATATGAAGCCCATTTTCTATAGATCGAAAAGGAGGTGGCATATTTGGGATTCGCTCTTCACCAAGCCCAAGATGAGCTTGAATATGTTTAACTTGAAGGGAACCGACTACTGGAGAAATGGAGTTTGATAGAGATTATCACCTGAGCAATTTTATTCGATCCACCCCAAGAGTCGGTCACCATCGCACATCGTACTCTTTGGCCTTATGAGGGTGTTATAAGGGGTAATGTTACAATACAATAGAACTATGGTAATGTACATTATTTTTTTATATAATAATGAATATACTGTAACTTTAATATTTTTACCTTGTAAATAGTTTCTAAAGCTCGAATAGTGTTTTTAGTTATTGTTCAACTATGAAATATATTTTAATGAATTAATTGATTTTTGAATAAAATTATATTTTAGTAAAATATTATTAATAATTTTTAAATAGTTTTTAATAAATATAAATGATCATATAATTTTATGAATGAAATTGTAATTTTTATTAAGGTTTTGAAGCCATTATTTTCAAAACCCAAGAATTTTCAATAAATGAAAGTTTTTATTTTAAAAGAGAAAATTAAAATATGTAGACAATTATTTAGATAAAAATAATATTATTTCTGGAATCGGGATGTTGAAATTATCCAATGGATAATTTTTCATAATTTTCTGAGACAATCAAATATTTGGGAAAAAATTTAATACCATTTTAATATATAATGTGTTTTATGACATCATAATGACCCAATAGCGATGTAATAAAATACTATAATCATTATATTCGAAATATATATGTCTTTCCATAAATATAATGTAATTCTGGGTTTTATTGATTGATTTTAAAATGCTTTAGTGGACTCTTCAAAACATAGTAAGCATTTTGTCTTTTTTAATTGTTTTCCTTGGAAGTGTGACTCACCTCCAGATAAGCAAACCCCTTTATTTTAAGAAGTTTTGAATTTGGAGATATAAAATATTTTTTTTCCACATCCCTTTTCCAAAAACCATGGGCAAAAACCATGGGCTGGTCTGTGGTTTCTATTAGCTTAATGTGAGGTGTCCCAAACCTAAATAATAAAGAATTCCCTCACCTTTCCTATATATACCCACCCAAGATCCCAATTACTCCTCAAGAAAATCCTTTAGAATTTTTCTAACCTCTTCCATCCACTCTCTAGAATCATCCCAAGGTGACCAAAGCTCCCAATAATCCTATCTAAAGCCACACTCAATCATTTGGAATCACACTTCCATGTATGGGTTTTCCTTCCATTGTAATTTTTGTACAATATTCTTTAAATTGTGATGCCCTTTTAATTTCCATTATAAATTTTTGGGAATGGTATCGAACCTCCCCCATACTGCCCAATTTATGTTCAAATTATGGGATACCCCTTTATCACTCATTAAATTTCTCCCTTGTACACTTGTTACTATGCTAAAATTCTGAAAATAATTTCTCTCTCATCACTTTCATTCAAGAAATTCTTCTGAATCACGAATCTAAATTCCACTACATTTTTTGGGTCATGTATCTATATGAATCCCTTACTTTAATTGTCATGAAAATATAATTATACACCCCTTTATATCTCATTATCAAATTTTATGAGTTCTTATGTCACATCATTATGCTTCCAAAATAGCACCGCTCTTTCTAAGCCAAATTCATTTTGTAGTGAATACCATGCCCATTTTTCATTGAACGGTATTCACCTTTATACACATTTCCTTATTTTTTAAAGTGTTTTATGTATTTATTTCTCATTTATTTTATCATGGAATTAATTATTATGTTGAATTATTTAATGTTTTATGATCCATGTGGCACACATATTCATGAAATGAACTTTTTAAGAATAGTGCACCCTTATGATCTCAATTGCATTGGGTAAAGTATATTATCATGATATGTCAGGTTAAATGGGTGTTGACTCATGATAATTCAAGTGGAATGAGTTTTTACTCATGATTCAGGTGAAATTAGGGTTTACTCATGTTCCATGTGCAATGAGCCTCATCTCATGCTAATTCCATGTTAAGTGTTATTGCCACATTTCCATGTTCTAATTATCATGATTTATCATGCCATTATGTTCATGTTTCTATTGTTATATATTGATATGCATATTGCCTATCATTTTCTATATTCATCATTGTATTCCTTTTTTATTCCCTTAATGGGATTTATATCTCACTCATTTCTCATGCATGTACTCAGGTTATCGTATGCAATGCTAAGTACGGGGGAATGTAAAGGTCATGTAAAAAAGTTTTTCAATTATGATCTTGTATTTCATGTTCTATGTTATTATGTAAAAATAAAGAGCACCAAATACAGTAGACATATTGATCGTCTATGTTTTATCAACTGATTATTATGTAATATATCATGTTTTAGTATGTAATAAAGAGTAGGGTTGTCATAACATTGTTTAGGGATTGGTTGTAATCATTCACATAATAAAGTCAGAACAATATTTTTTTTCTAGATGTTGTGAGATACATTAAAATTACTATCATGACTCTATATAGTTTGATATCTACTGACATTATAGAATCATCTTAATCAATTTTGGAGTTATAAGTGATTTGTGATTTCATAGTGTTACTGAAATCAATCCTAAACAATTTAACAAGTTCTTTTGAGAAATTAGTTTTATATAATAAAATACCACCTTTTAATTTATTAATTTTTAAACCTAGTATAAAATTTAATTCTTCCATACATCTCAGGAAATATTCACTTTTCACGAGTTTAATAATATCATTACAAATCATATTATGTTTTGATCCATATATTATATCATCAACATTAAATATTATGGTCATTATAAAATTAGAAATCATTTTAATAAATAAGGTCGGATCACGAATACCTTCATCAAAATGGTTATGAAATTAAAATTTTTTTAGTCTTTAATTCCAATAACATAGATATTTCATTAGAAAATATAATGATTTATTAAATATAAAAAATTACTTTTCAAATCAGTAATTTTCAAATCAATGTTTTTTTAAAATATATTCTTCATGATTTGTTATTACATTTTTTAAATAATTTTTTAACTCTCTTCACATGATATGATGTTTAAAACACATGAAAAAGTCTATAAGAATTCCAATTTATTCTATCCAAGATATAGGAGAAAATGAATATTGAATGTCAACTCTCACTTCCTAAGAATAACATTGATCTGCATGTTTAAATTTAAAATCTTAACTTGTTTCTAGATTTATCAAGCTTATTATGAGAAATATATTTAGTACCTATTACATGTACATCTTTTAGAAGACAAATAAAGAACCCTATTTATTTCGTTCAAAATGATTTAATACATCATGACTTGAATTTGTCAAATTTTAATAAATTAATGCATTATAAATGATGATATGATCAAAAATAATAATAAAATCAAATATTTCACATTATATTAAAACAAATTTTCTGGATTATATACCTGATTCTACATTACTAATTATTTTTTGAATAGTATAATGATTATTTTTTGAATAGTATAATGATTATTTTTTTCTTATTCTTGTTGATTAGTTTTGAAATACATATAACCCCCTAAATTATTGCATTTTCCATCTCATTTTCATCATCGTCTATAAATCATAATTCCTTAAATTCATCTAAATCTTGTTATATATCTGAATCCTTCATGTTTCAATTTCATTCATCAATTAGAACATGAATATATTCTTCAAAAAATATTAATTTAATATAGAGGACTCTATATGCTTTCCAATTGGTGAAATATCCTAAAAATATTCCATTATTGGAATTATAATAGCTCTTATATAAAATATATTTTTCATATATGATATAAAAATTACAAATATATACAGTAAAATATCCATCTTTAGGTTTTTAACCATTTAAAAAAAATTCAAGGGGTATTATTTGAAAATGGTATAATAGAAACTCTCTTTAAAAAAAGAAATTCATATTAAAAACATCAACCTAAAATTGTTCTGGTACATTAAATTCAATTAGTATAGAAATAACCATTTACTAAATAGATCTATTTTTTTTCTCCCACAGCATTCTGTAGTGATTGCATAGGGGATTGAAAGTAAATTTTATATCCATTTAGATCAAAATAAAAATCAAATTTAAAATTTAAAATATCACCACCTCTATCACATTTATTAGAGATGATTCAAATCTGTTTTATTTTCTTAATTATTTTATAAAAGGAAATTTTTTTGGATAATTATTCATTTTATGGTATAAGAAATAAAAAAGAAATTATTCTTCAACAATAATATATAATTAAAAATAAATTTATTTTACCCCAAAAAATTATTGGTTGTACAGGTTTAAAAATTTCCAGATGTTAAATAACTAAACATCATAATGTTTTAAAATCATTTATTGATTGAAATTATTATTTTTTCTTCTTACCTGTTAAATAATAATAAAACATAAATTACATATTTATATGTATGTTTAGAAATCATTGAACTTTTTCATGTATTGATAGTTTAAGAAATAGTTTTAAATTATCATTCAAAAGACACCTATTCCATATAATGTCAAATTTTTCAACATAATTCAAACAACGATCCTTTTTTAGTCAAATCAGATAATTCTATAGTGTAAACATTCTCTTTCCAATTTGTAGAAAATTAAAATAATTTACTATTCAGAATATTTCATTTATAAATTTGAAAAATTATTCTTAATTTATCATACAGAATCATGATATACTATATTTTTTTTAAACAATATACTTATAACAATTCAAAAATTATAACTTTTTTCAAAAATCCAACGTCACAAATACCTTTTATTTGACATATATTGTTTTCTCCAAATGTTATAAGGCTGCCATTACAAAAATTAAACGATAAATATTTTCAAATATCAACTATCATGTGTCATGAACTGCCAATTTCTAAATAACATGATATTTTGAGAATTCTAAATAATATTAGGTAATATTTAGTAGTTCAAATAGACTCTTTTAGTACTCAAGATATCAAGGATACAATTAGATTAGTGGAATATAATTTGGAATCTTAAATTGTCTTTGAAAATTTATATTTGAGGTTTTAGATAATAAATATATTTAAATTAATATTATACTATATATAAATTACTATTTGAGTACTAGTAAAAACTCATTGGAATGTTGTTCTTTATTTATCTAGTTAAAAAATGTTACACTTGAAATACTTCCTTTTGAGATTTTAACAACATGAGTCTAAATTAAACATAGTGATAATATATTATAGAAATATATATTGTTATTTTTGTTTAGTTTCAGTAATGATATAATTTTATAATATTTTCATTTAACTGTAAAAAAATAGAGAAATTATATTTATTGTTGTTAATAATAACTTCCTTATTCATATTATCATTTTAAATAGTTTATAAATATGTACAAAAATTCTCATTAGATCATGAATATGTGATTCTTAATATCTTATGATCTATGTTACTTTATGTATATTTATTTTTAATTGTAGTTAAATTTAATAGAAGCAAATGATATATTATTTTTCTTCTTTTTCACTCAATTCCAATTTTTTAATCTTTTTGATTTCTATATTCTTATTTAAAAAACATAGAACCGTAAATCTCTTTACAATCATCATTGAATGAAATAAAAAATTGCATATTAATATTATCCCTTTTTATTTATTAATTATTTTACATTAAATTATTTAATTTAGTTTTTTTGTTATTATTCTTGTCAATTATCCTAACTCCACTATTTTTCAATTATCCACTTTATTTCAGTATTTTATTATCTTTAGAATTTAGATATTAATTATCAGAAAATTTATCAAAAGAATTTCAGTTTCATTTATAGATTAAAAAATATATTAATTTTTTAAAATTTAATAACTGAGTAAAGAATGAATCATTTACCTCACACTGGATACCCATTAAGGAAATATAACATATGTATTTTTCAGATTTAATGTCACAGTTAGAGCCATAACTTATTCAGTAGTCCCAAACTCTAGAAAAATCATGAATTTATTTTAAACTTTTATATTTTACATTATTTGGATTTTTTTTCATTCCCTTCCCAACAAAATTTAGCCCTCATTGGAAAGAAATGGTAGAATAGTGAAAATGTCACCCATGTCCCACCACCATTATTCCCTAGGTTGGAAACTAGCATTAAGGGAATGGAAAATAAAAATTTAAGAGGAATTGCCCACTATGAGTTCACATGTGAAATATAAATATAAGTATGACGCCAAAAAACTCATGATCGGACTATAATATAAAATAATAGCTAATTTTCACATCTTTATTGTAATGAAATAACTAATATAGGTGATGAGAAACTGAAAGTATAAGATTACACAGTTAAGAAGACCATGGAAATGAATCCCAAAGAGCTCCTATAAAACACCCAATCTTGAAGCAACCAACATGATCTCTAAACTACTCCAACACAACCAAAAATAGTTTATATATAAATTGGGTTAGTGTGGTTGTATACTTAATAGGATCCTCCCTGGAGCCTCTCATGAATACTATAAATAAATCATGCTAATGTAAAATGAACAATAAGTGAAACTAACTCTCCAGCTAAATAATATTATTATGTTCCCATAATCATCATGTCTACTCTCCCCATGTATCACATACAAGAGAACATAATATTATAAAGAATATCACGTTAAACCTGTTATATATCACAGAATCGTGTTCCACTCTTCCATAACATCAAACGTCCTAATAATCACTATAAAAAAAAGATAGTCCACAGACACCTGGGTGAAGAATTACAATGTTCATCTCATGCAACAAACCACCCCATCCATATATTCAAGAATAACTGGAAAATTCTTAGTAGAAACCATAGCTTTTATAATTTCTATAATACATTAGGTATTATACCTAAATCCAGTATAACCTATACACTGAGTAAAGATCCAGAAGACATCATAGAATATAGATGTTAAACCTATAGTATACCTTAGGAAAATTTATCGAGGATACATGTGTATGAAATAACCACAATCTATATCATTCCTAAACTCACATATATGGGTAAACTAACCGTTTTTCTTTCTGCAATATTTTACTATCAATAGAACCGAGTAGGTCCAAAGGGCATAGTTAGTCATCAATCCTCCCATTAGGATGTTGGGTAAAAAACTCCCTTGGGCTCGGAATCCCCAGGTTGTCAGTTTTTCTAAGAGAAAAGGGGGAGTATACAATAGACACACAAAATTTATAGGATAAAATATAGCTCACAACCACACTATTGGCACAACCGAGTGATAGATTCAACTTTATCTAATGGCTCTTAGACTCCCAGCAACCTCTTATAATACAAGATATAATATAAGCACAAATCTATCTAATGTGATATGATAAATGACCTTATCCCCTTTTAATCACTTTCAAATTACGGTAATTTTTTTTTTAACAAGAAATTAACCATTACGATTATCCACATTAAATTTCATTATCATTACAGAAATTTTCTATTCCTTTCTGGGATATGAAGACCAATTCCATGTTTTCTAGGAATTATAACCTCATATTTTAATCCTAGTAAACTATAACCCATTGTTTAAAACATTTATTCATATATTTTTTGAACGCTTATATCCGTATTACTATATAGTCTTGGAAAAAATCATATGATTCCAGAGAAAGTATACAACCAAGCACATCCATTTTCCTCAATCAGGTTCACATCACATCTGGTAATCTTCACTACATATATATGAACATCACTCTTGGTTTAGCTATCCTAAGGCCACACCACATCACAAGTTGGTGGATAAAAACATAGAAACTAGGATCTTGGACCTAAATCAAACCATTCATACTTCACAAAAAATGATTCCTCGTGGATCTAAATCAAAAGGAATATGAAATTTACAAGCAAGGGGAAAACTCAGTCCCAACAAGGCATTATCAATTATCACAAAATCAATTCACATACCATCATTAATTCACCAATTCACTATTAATATATTTTTGCTACTGGAAACCTATGAATCAAGATAACTCGTATTTTAACAAATTAATTAGTTAATTTATTTAATTGAATTTTATTTCCTTTATCAACTAGAATAAACATTATTAACATTTTTATTCAGTTCCATTAACACATTGAGTATAAAATCATTTACACATTTTCTCAAAATTAGGATTTCAACGCAATGGATTCATTTGAAATTAATATTTAACCATTTATCAAATTCGTAAAAATCATTTATAGATTTATGTTTTTAACAATTCCACATTCTATAATAAATATAATGAACATAACATATATTGCATAGAATATAGAATGAAGAAGTGTCAACCAATTAATATTATACAAAATAGAAACATCGCAATGAGATTGATAAAAATTATTTATCTGGGTTAATGTAATTTTTAAGTTATTATCATTAGAATCCAAGGGTACAAATCACTAAATATATTTGAATGAATGTAAATAAATAGATAATATATTATTCCCCTACAATAAAATGGTTTTTAGAGTTCTTTTTTGAGAATATACAAACACTAAGTATCATGATCGTTTCTACCTCAAGAACTCCATCCACAAGAGGACGCCACACTACAACTGCGCTACAAATACCACAAAAACACCACTTTAAAAAAATATCAATGGCCATCACATGTAAAAGAATAATAAGAAGAAATAGATTAAAGAAACTATATGAATAGAGGCATAACATACATTATACTGAAGATGAATCTAAGGATTGTTCCTTGATAGAAATCATAGAATTAGGGGTATATAAATAAATGAAGTGGTGGTTCTCAAGTCACCTAGAGATATGATAGAGGTGATAAAAAATTTTTTTTTGACAAACACGAGTGTATGAATATGTTTTAAGACATACAAAATTCGGCATTTGAATAATGATTAATCCCCTTTCACGTCATGTAATCCTCTGGGTCTGGTTTCATTTAAAATGCATTACCTTTTTATTACTTTACCCCAAATACATACACATCTTGGACCTGGAATACATGATGTGTAATTATTATGTGTCATGTAATTATTCCAATTTGTTGATACTATTATACAATCACCTCTAAAATTATTTTCACCCTCCTTCAAAAACATAAATCATCAAAATCAAACAAAGGGTGGATCCAGGAACATACATTAGACACCTCTCAAAACATTCACATCCTTGATTATCAAAATCCTAGCTATATAAGAAACAAAGTGTTTTTCTGAATTGGAACCATGTGAGAAACCTCTCAATGGTCTCTCCACCAAGGGAGTCCAACAAACTCATCTAAGGAACAACACAAAACCACACAATAAGAAAATCCATATCCTAACCAATGTCATAATGGTTATACCTCTCAAATAGTGTAATACACAATAAGAAACAAGATAATTCTATATCGTATACCAAAAAAGGTATATAACCACACAAAAAATCAATGTTACAAGAGAAGAGATATATTTAATATAGTTAAAGGTACAAATCAAGTATCTACGAATCATGTCCCTAAGTACCCTACTCCATTCCACTATGAATCCATAAGACACAAACCAAGGGGATTACACACCCATAGAACACCTTCTCCTAGTGGTCCTAGATCTATAAAGGCCACTCCATGAATGTCACATCATCATCACCATCTATCTCACCACAATCGATGATGCGGGATTCATTATGAACATAATAATTGAGATGTGTCATGTGAAATACATTATGTATCCAGATCAACTATGAGGGAAGAATTATTTGATAAAAAATTGATCCAACACAAGTTATCACCTTAAAAGACCATAGAAATTAGGGACAAATCATAATCCCCTAACCAATCCATCGTTTGTCATGATGAGGAGTCTCCATAAAGAACACATTATCCCAAATGTTAAATTCCATAGGTATTCCCATATGATAAACATAGGAATTATGACAATATGACACTTATTTCAACTATAATGAATGATATGAACCATGTCTATTGTATACTATACAAGTTTCATCCAGAGAATTGGAAACTCTTTGACCCAATTCTAGCATAATGGAGATTTGCATTGTCAGACATACCTGTCATCAAATGATTCCATACTGATGGTGTTGTGATAACTATTGTTGTAAGAGAACACTACCCTAGGATGGTGCCTCATCAAAAAATATCTAAAATCAAGGACATAAGAATGAACCATGTATTCCATATTGTGGATTTTCGGTTCTATCTAAAATTCCATATTTAGATGAAAAGTAAAACTAATTCATATATAATAAACAAAAGCATGATGAAGGACTCTCCCTCCGAACATAATTAGGGAGTTGTGGCATGTGAAAAACACCATGTATCTGGATCAACTATAAGGGAAGAATTATTTGATAAACCATGTCTCCAACACAAGTTAACACCTCAAATTAAATAAAAAATTAGAGAAGATTCTTAATCCCCTGATCAAAACATTACATCCCATGATGAGGAGTCGCCACCAATAACACATTATCTCCAATGTCAATTTCTATTGGTGTAACATCACCGGTAAGGAAAGAATAATATATTTTCATGTTTATTAATATTTGTCAATTAAATGTTAATTTTACTTAAAAAGGGTTGTTATGTTTGATAGTGTACCGGATACTCAATAATGATTTTCATTGAAATCATATGATTCACATTAATAATATAATATTATTATTATTTTAAATGGTAGATAACTGCTAGATGTTGTATTGGAGGGAATGAACAAAAATAACTACAATATGATTCTACATGTATGTTAAATGTATTTACATTTATCCAATAAATGATTGAGGCTTAAAATGTGAATGAATTTAATTTTAAGCATAATTTACATTAAGAGGTCCATTTACTACCTTTTTATGGATAACCCTATTTAAATCTAGTTTTGGTCAAATTAATACATTATATTTGACCGAATAGAATCTTTATTTTGAATGTTGACAACAAAATTTAATTTGTGTAAATATTTCGAATTTTTTCGATAAAATTCATTTTTAATGTATAGTGAAAAATATTGTATATTAATTCAAAAAAGTGTTTTGACTGAAAATTAAATTTTTATTAATAATATCAATTTTTGATAAAAGTGAGAAACTAGTCCCAATAAATTTGGCAGCAAAGACTCATAAGAGAAACCAAATCCATCAAATCATAGCCTCTACCTATGAGTACTTTCCTCCCTATAATGTATCCAGTTCATAAGCCATACTGTAGCATCAGGGTCTTTGCCGATATCAACTTCAAAGAGGGACCCCATTTTCTTCCAAGTAAGAATATACTCTGGTTTGATATTTTTCCAACCAATGCCTTTCATCAGGATCATATCCTGTTTTTTATTCCAATTAGCCTCCTCACTGTTGACCTCTACTTAAATATGTCTTCCCATCATCTCCACCTCTTCCTGTGGTAGGTTTATATGAAGGAATTCTTCCACCAATTCCTCATTATATTGGAGTATGGGTTCTTTAGAGTCCTTTTCCACTTCGATACAGTTTTCATTACCTTTATGACACGAACTCAGCTTTTCATTGCTAATTCCATGAACCGAATCATTTGGCTTCTCCTGCACAACAATCACGGAAATAGAAAAAGGTTATTTCTCGCAAAAATTATTCTTCTTATCTGACTGTGTTTCCATTAGTTCTTCGAGATGAGAGTAGTCCTTGCGGCCCTTCCCCTTCTTCTTCATTGGGGTCTTCCCCTCCTTATGAGTCTTAGTTACTCTGTAGTCCACCTCAGACTCCATACCCTTTGTTTCTTCTCCATCCGAATAAACGGGCTGATCTTGTAAAATCTTCTTGTTATACAAACACTCAAAAGAGTTATTGATATGGGCATCATCATGGACCAAACCCTTCCCTAGTGATTGTTTGATTCCCCCCAAAGTAGCAGCACTCTGAATAATATTGACTTGGGGTTCAACCACTACCCATTTGTCTAAACGACAAGATCCTTACCAGAAAAACTATCACCTTTAGTCTGAGGTGATTGTAAGGGTGGATCCGCATTCCACTGTGCCAAAAATTTACTGGTGTCCCAGACCATCAAAGCCACCTTGAGGTGATCAATACCCATAGACACAGAGGGTTTCTCAAACTTCTTTCCCATTGTTTTCCTCTTCACCTCATTGTTCACCACTTGATTCAAATGTTTTCCATAATCAGCCTTCCTCACCTACATTAGAACCTTCCCCTAGGGATCACAACGTCTACAGATAGCATCTGAGTGGCCCAGTCAACGACAAGATGAGCAGAACTCAACCCAATGGTCATAGACCACCAGATGCTTTCACCATACCTCCTCACTGTCTTCAATCCACACAAAATCGACCGGTGGTCGTGATAAATCAACCTCCACACACATGCATGGGTTCATCGAATGGCACACAAAAGTTCTGCGTGAGTCAACACAGAGAAACTGACCCACTAAATTCCCTAATATACGCCTAATTGCTTGATTCAGGAATGTAAGAGGAAGTTGAGGGAGGCTTACCCAAACCAGAAATGAAAGAGAATCACAGTTCAGGTAAAGATGATAGCTCCACCGAAACAAGTAGAAGTTGTAGCAGCCACACATTCAATGTTTATCTTTGGAATTAATTTCAGTTTAATTTTGGACAATACATGTTTCAATCTTTTTATAGTTATTGAGTCTTAAAAATAAGTAGTTTTTTTCACCACGAGAATTAATTTTGAATTAATTAATGAAACTTATTTTTTTTAGAATTTTGGAAAATATACATCAATTTTTATTTCAGAATATCAAAAATATATTAGGCTGTATTTTTGGTATTTTTCGGAAAAACATCAATTGTTGATGAATAGTGAAACCACTTAGTAGTAGTTAAAAACCGACTTTTTTATTGAAATGAAATTATACAACATCTATGAATTTAATTTCAAAAACCAGATACATGGTTGTTTTGAGTAGGTAAAATATGGTTCAATTCGATGAAAATAATTTTTTGTTCAATAGTAACTTCTAACTTTTATTTACCGCGGTTAAATCTAAATAGGGTAATTTAATTTAAAAGAAATATTATAATAATTCAAAATTACCTTAAAACATAACCAAACCCTATTGGTTCAGTTATTTACCACCATGGGAATATTTGAGTCGATTTTGGGACCCCATTGAGACACTTGAGAGTTATAATGACACTTTAGATAAATTAATTTAATTTAAAGGTAAAAATGATAAAAAAAATATTTTAGTAAATCTAATTTTACATGGGGTTATAGAACTCAGATATTGACCTATAAATAGAATTTAGGAATCTATAAAGATTTCCCACATCATGGTATTTTTTTAAATAATTTTAGATAAATAATTATTTTAATTACTTATGACACAAGATTGATGTAGTGTTTACCTAATTAATAAATCATTTAATTAAATAAGATTATTAATATTAAAATAACATCCCAAACCTATCCAATTATTATTGGATAATTTTATTTATACCATGAGTCATCTTAACTTCTAATATAATTATTTTTAGACCTTTAGAAGCCAAATATCCCTATATAATAAAATAATATTTCCACACATTCATAAAGACCCCCCTTATAAAAGAAGACCATTTCTATCCAATTACTCACACCTCTCAAGACTTTTGGATTGACCAAACTCTACCCAATTAAGCTCCCTACATTCCGATTTTCTACCTAGAAGTATTACCTTAGTCATAAGGCAGTTCAACAAACAATTTTTGTTCAATCCAAATGAAGTTACCCAAATAAAAGATAATTGTTTCTCTTAACATCTTTTCATTTATTTTACATCTCCAACCCCTAAACACTTTTTATTCCTTTATTTTATAAAAACAACAGTATCCTCAATATACTAGGATGTACTTTTGATAATTATTCAAACTACACCTCCAAACACCTCTATCTAATGGGTGAAGATCATACTGTTTGAGCGGTTAGAAAACTAACGCCTCACGAAATGATGATTGTTCAATTATCTCATTATACCTATCATGGTAGACATTAAGATGGCACTGTATTTATATATGATAAATATTATGTTTATATTTTATTTAGGATTTTGTATTTTCCATTTATAGCATACCATTATTGTTTCCATAATCGGTAAACGCGATAATTTCATTTGAGGAAGTGAAGACTACCGCCACCTCAAAGTGATATGATTCATTCATGACATACGTGGGTAATATAAATGATGGAATAAATTATATTATATGATATTATACTAGATTCATAATATACCTATGTATCATTATGTTTAAATTCAATAAAAATAAAAAATAGAAATAGAAGTAGCGTTCATGCGTACGTACGACTTACCATCTCCAAGAACGGTGAATTTCATTTCTTACCTCCAAATGTTATGTAATATTATAAATATTTGTATATACTAGGTATATATGATATATATGATATCTGAATCCAGAATATCATTCTGTATATAATGATCTTTTGACCATGTCAACAAACTGTAACTATATGGTGTTCATCTTTGACTCAAGTACCAAATATCGACAAAACAAACGTTATTAACATAAATGATTATGTAATGTTTATAACACAATAATAAGTGATATAAAAGGAATAATAAATTTGAAAAAGTTTCTTCAGAAATTAAAAATTACTATTAGTTTATTCTTCAAGATATTAAATAATGAACGGGTCATGTCAGACATGAGGTAAGGGACAGCATCTCAATCTATTTTCATTGAGGCTTATTTTGTTTTAATACACAACATTTTGTTATATTCTGTATAAACACCCTTTAGTTTTCATAGGGAATATTTTTCTATAAATCATTAACTAATTGAAAAAAAAGGAATGTTTCTTTTAATGTAAGTCATGACAACGACCATTCCACCGCTGTGATTATTATTAGTTCTTTGGCTTCCTTAACCAGTATTAATGTTTTTTTTCAAGAAAAATAATTACCATATATTATTTTATGTATTTTGTAATTGAAAATGGTTTTTATAATGTATTTTTTATGTCAATAGATTTAGGTGATATTTTGTGATTTAAATGTGGAAATATTTTCTTTACTTTATATTTGTTTTATGTGTTATGATTTTATAATTGTACATGGAATTTGATGTGTGGTTACGTGATAAACCAAATGATGGGTGGTTCCATGATAAACGAGGAGGGGTTTTTATGTTATAACCTCTAATGCATTGGGTATGGAAGTCTCTCATATGGCTATTCCATTTAGTGATATGTGTGTTAGTCGATCATGTGATTATTACATTTAAGTATGTTTATGTCCCAAGTTACCTTTATATGTTATGTGTTATTTGTATGGGTTTTATGGTAATAATTTTTTACAAAAGGGTATGTAATGAAATTTTATTTAGTGAAGATTACTTACTAATTCATAAAGGTGAAATGTATTACTTATGAAAAAGTATTCATGGTTTACACATTGTTTTGAAAAAACAATAGTTTTCTTTTTCTGTGTATCCCTTACTGAGCTTTTTATACTCATCCCATGTTTTTGAATTTTTTTTCACAATAAATAATGTGAAATACGTTCAAGGATGGGATCAAGGAAATGTATTGCTGTCTAAAACACCGAACTAGACATGAATCTTTTTTTCAAGATTTCTTGTTTTTGTGAAAAAAATGGAAACTGAGTAGAAGTTTCATATTTTTATTTATTGAGATAAAATCTAATAGTTAAGTACTAATTCTCTAAAACTCAAAACCTGAAAAAAAATACACAATTTAAATTATTCATTTAATTCATGATTATGTAATATTTTATGGCTTAGTCCTTATTGTTGGTATTAGAGGTCAGTTTAGACAACTTTAGGAGTTAGGGTATTTCTAAATAAATGTCCATAAATTAATTTACGGTAAAATTAAAATGATGTAGGATTTACAAATTACCATGTTGCTACCCCAAATATTTTTTTATGTTCAAAATACTTTTCCATAGAGGAAACATGATAGATATGTTGGGACAACATTAGGAGGAAGAAAACCATCCAAATCAGCAACCTGAGATGGTCGGAATCGAAACTAAAAAGTTTTTTGCACTGATGACACAGTTGAATCAGGGAATAAATAGTGGTGGTATCGATGAATGAGATCATCCAGATCAACCTTAGTGGACCATATCAGTAGTGGAAAATTTCATGATGCAAAATCCCCCATCATTTAGAGGATCATCTGACCCTTTTCTAGTAGAATGGTTGATTAAAGCACTGGAGAAAATTTCTTATGTCGTGGGGTGTTCAGAACATCAAAAGATTAGTCTTGTTGTTTATCATTTTGAAGGTGATGTAGATCAGTGGTGGTCAATGGTGAAAAATATATGGGATAATGATGATATTGAAGCTCTTGATTGGGATGAATTCAAATGAATGTTTCTTGAGAAATATTTTCCTATGTTGGATCATCTTAGGATGGAAAACAAATTCCTGGAATTAAGGCATGAGGATGAGTAAGTGGCTGCTTATGAAGAAAAGTTCACTTGACTTGAAAGGTATGCACAAAATTTTATCCAAGATCTTAACAGAAAGATAAATTGATTATACTCAGAACTAAAGCCACGATATCAAAGTGCATTAGCCTTTCTTGAGTTAAAATGTTATGAAAATCTTGTTCGATGTGCAGTGAATGTGGAAATGGAGTTTGTTGGTGATCAGTAGTTCATTGACAAACAACATAATAAGAGATCTAGTTAGAACGTAAAGGGAATGAATCCATAAAAAGAATCCTAGAGGTAGGAAAATTAAATATCCAAGTTGTGAGAAGTGTATTAAAAATAATCCTGGAGAATGTTTATCAATGTATGGAAAGTTCATCTGTTGTGGTAAGTCTATTTATATTGATCATAACTATAAGAAAGATGATCAATAAGCCAATGAAAAGTCATCAGTAAGATGTTTTAAGTGTAATGAAATTGGTCATTATGCAAATGAGTGTCCAGAAAAGAACAAAACAAGGAAATCCATCCAGTCTACAAGAAGAAAAGGGTGGTTAAATCCTTTGTAACTTCTTCAGCAGATGTTGGCTCATCAAAAAAGTAGTATCAGGTACACTGTTTTTTTCTTCATATTATGCCAATGTGTTGTTTGGTTCAGGGTCTACACACTCATTCATTTTTGAGAAGTCTTCTAGTATGTTGGGAATTCCATCACAAGATATGAATACATAACTTATGGTAAAAACTCTTGGAGGAATTGTTGAGATAAAACGAAAACATAAGAACATTTCAGTCCTTTTGTACGGAAATAATCTACCTGCAAACTGTATTGTGTTCCATCTAGTAGAGTTTGATGTTATTTTGGTCATGGATTTTCTATCTGTTTTTCATACTAAGATTGACTGCAAGGTTAAAGAGGTTTCATTTCAAATTATTTTACAGTTTGTGTACAAGAATAAACCAATGCTTTTCATAACAGATAAGGAATCCAAGAAACAAGTAATAGATGGAAATGAATGTTACCTTGAACATATTGTTGAATATAATGGAACTATTCTAGTTAATGATGTACCGGTGGTAAATGAGTATCTTGATGTTTTCCCAGATGAGTTTCCTGGTATTATACCTGATCATGAAGTTGAATTTACTGTTCACTTAGTTCCCAATGCTAAGAAAATTTCAGAACTCCCTAATAGAATGTCTCAAATTGATGTTTTAGAGTTAAAGAAGTAATTGTAGGAGTTATTAGATAAAGGTTTCATTCGACCTAGCACATCATCATGGGGTGATCCTATCTTTTTGGATAAAAAGAAATATGGATCAATGAGATTTTCTATTGATTATAGAGCATTGAATAACATAGATGTTAAGAACATGTATCCATTTCCACATATCAATGAATTGTTTGATCAGCTATAGGGAGATTAGTATTTTTTGAAGATTGATTTGAGTTCGGGGTTCCATTAGTTGAATGTAAAGGAAGAAGACAATTTGAAGACCACATATAATACTAGATACAGAAATTATGAATTTTTAGTTATTCCTTTTGGTTTAACTGATGTGCATGATGTATTCATGGATCTAATTAATAGAATTTTCCATGAGTTCTTGAATAAGATTGTTGTTGTGTTCATTAATGTTATTTTAGTTTATTAAAAAAGTAACAAGTAACATGAAATTCATTTAAGGGTTTTCTTTAAAACTGTAAAATAAAATAAACTGTATGGGAAATTCAGAAACTTTGAGTTTTGGTTGTATCAAATTTCATTCCTTAGTCACATTGTGTCATAAAATGGCATAACTGTTGATACTACTAAAAAAAGTTGTTAAAGAATGGACAAGCCTCTAAAATATAATTGAGATCTGTAGTTTTCTTGGTTTGGAAGGTTATTATAGGAGGTTTTCTGAATATTTTGACGTTATATAGTCTAATGACTACGTTAACTCGAAATGGGGTTATGTTCATTTGGACGAAAGAATGTGATGATTGTTTTCAGGAATTGAAAAGAAGATTGGTGAATGCTTCAGTTTTGGAACTACCATCCAGAAATGGTGATTTTGTTATCTACAACGATTCTTTGTTGAAAGGAAATGGTTGTGTCCTATTGCAGAATGATTAGGTAATTTCATATGCTTCACGTCACTTGAAACCACATGAGTTAAATTACGCTACACATGATTTGGAATCAGCTGCTATGGTTTTTTGTTTAAAAATTTTGAAGCATCATTTTTATGGAGTAAAATGTGTAATATATTATTACCATAAAAGATACATTAATATATTCCATCAGAAATAATTAAACATGAGATATATGGGATGGATGGGATTAATCAAGGATTATGATTGCATAATCCAATACCATTAGGGAAAAGAAAATAAAGTTGATAATTATTTGAGTTGAAAAAATAATGTATCATTAACCATGATATGTTTTGAAGGAGTTCCTTTGATTTTTTATTTGATGATCTTTGGAATAAATGTTATTGGTGTAGGAAATTATTCTGGTTTGTTTTAGGTGTCAGTGAAATCATCTCTATCAGGTAGAATTAGGAAAGCACTAGTTGAAGAAAATGAGTTGAAAAAAAGGTTGAGTTGGTTTAGAATGGCACGTTGCCCAATTTTAACATAGATAATGATGTTGTTTTGAGGTTTGTTAAGAGATTATGTGTGCCTTGCGATTCATAGTTGAAGAAAGAGTTGTTATGTGAAGCTCATAGTTCTCCATTTTCAGGTCATCCTAGTAGTACTAAGATGTACAAATATCTTCAAGATTATTACTGGTGGGAAAGAATGAAAAGAGATATTTCTGATTTTACATTGAAGTGTTTGACTTGTCAGCATGTGAAAGCAGATTGCCAGTTACTGAAAGGGATGCTTCAGCGTTTATCGGTGATAGAGTAGAAATGGGATAATATATTCATGGACATTGTTGTGGGATTACTGAAGAAATCTCAAGATAATAATGCAATCTGGGTTTTAGTTGATTGACTGAAAAAATCTACTCATTTCTTTCCTATTAGAGATATGTTGTCTCTAGATCAACATGTTTAGTTGTATGTTTAAGAGATAGTAAGGTTTCATGGAGTTCCCCTCTCCATTGTATCTAATCTGGATCCCAATATTATTTCTAACTTGTGGAAATTCCTTTAGAAGATGTTGGGTACTAAATTAAATTTTAGTACAACTTTTCTTCCTCAATCAAATTGGATGTCATAACGAACAATTCAGACAATGGAAGATATGTTATTTGTTTTTTCACATCATTACTAGGGAAGTTGGAACCAACAAATTTCATTGGTTGAATTTTTTTATAATAATAGTTTTTATTCTAGTATACAGATGGCCCCATTTGAGGCATTATATGGGAAGCATTGTCGAACTATAGCTTTTTGGGATGAAGTAGGTGAAAGGAAGTTAATGGGACCAGAATTGGTTAAAGTGATTATAGTGAATGTTCATTTGATTCAGAAGCACATGAGAATGGCTCAGATTAGAAAAAAATGTTATATAGATAACTGGATGAAGGAACTTTCTTTTGAGGTATGTGATCATGTCTTTCTAAATGTTTTTCCATGGAAAAGTGTAATGTGTTTTTGTATGAAGGGAACGATTAGTCCAAGGTTCATTGGACCTTTTGTAATCCTGGAATAAGTTGGACCAGTTGTGTACAGAGCAGCTTTACCTCTATGTTTATCCCTGGTACACAATGTTTTTCATGTTTCGATGTTGAGAAAGAATATACAAGATTCATCTCGTGTTTTGAGTCCATAGTTAGTTCAGTTGGAAGATAATCTCTCTCATAAAGAATAACCAGACTAGATTCATGACTGTAGAGAGATGTTTTTGTGGAATATGGTAATCCAATAGGTAATGGTTTTTTGGAAAAACCATATGGTTGAAGAGGCAATGTGGAAATCTGAAAATACTCTGAGGGAGGAATACCCCCATTTTCCTTGATTAGTGAATAAAAATTTAGCGGACGCAATTTCAAAAAGTGGGGAAGGATGTAACATAGCAGGAAAATGAAGAATAAGAGATATTCATATTTATAAATATTTTTTAATTAGATATTAATTTTACTTTATAAGTGATTCTATGATAAATAGCGTACCAGATACGCAACAACATGTTTCTTTAAAATCTTACATTCCTCACTAATAATGTAATATTATTATTTAAAATGGAAGTTAACTCCTAGCTACTGTATTGGAGGGAATGAGAAAAACTTACTACAATATGGTCATACATGTTTGTTAAATGTATTTACATTTATCCCATATAAGATAGAGGCTTATAATTTGAATGAATCTAAATTTAAGCACAATTTACATTAAAATGTCGATTTGCCGACCTTTAATGGACAACTGTCTTTAAATATTTTTTTGTTCACTTTAATACTTTCTATTTGACTGAATAAAATCCTTATTTAGAATAGGGACATGAAAAAATACATTGTGTGAATTCTTGGAATTTTTTCGATAATGTTCATTTGTAATGAATAGAGAAAAATATTGTATTGTAATTCAAAACAGTATTTTAATATAATTTATTTATATAGTTATATTATCTTTATAATTGGTTTTAATGTGTAATTATAATATATTTTTTCAATTTAATCCAGTTTTGGTCATTGAAATTAATTTCACTATTAATTTGGACATAAAAAAGTGTCAATCTTTTGATAGTTATTCTTTCTTAAAAACATAGTATTTGTTTTAATGAGAATGAATTTTAAATTAATTAATTCAACACCTGTGTTTTTAAATTTTTAAAATATACATTATCTTTTAATTTATAATATCATATATATATATATTAGGCTATATTTTTGGTATTTTTCAGAAAAATATCAATTATTGATGAATAGTTAGAACACTTAGTATTAGTTAAAAAAACTGACTTTTTTATTTAAATGAAACACTACCACATCTATGAATTGAATTTTTAATGTCCTAAATATATGGTTTTTATTAGTATGTAAAATGTGGTTCAATATGATAAAAATATTTTTTTGGTGAATATTAACTTTTGACTTTTATTTACCTTGGTTAAAGGTAAATAGGGTAATTCAAGGTAAAAGGAATATTATATTAATTAAAAAATAATCATAACACTTGTACAAACCTTATTTTTTTGAGTCATTTACAACCATGGGAATCATTGGGTCGATTTTGGGACCCCATTGAGCCACATGGAAGTGATAATGACACTTTAGATAAATTAACATAATGGAAAAGGAAAAATGACATAAACACAAATACTTTAGTAAATCAATTTTTACATGGGGTTATATAAGTCATATTTTCAATAATAAATATTTTTTATAAATATAAGAATATTTAATACATAATGTAATTTTTTTATAATTCTTAGGCATTGACTAAATTAAATTATGTATGACACAATAATGATGCACTGTTTACCTCATTAATAAATCATTTAATTATATGTGATTATTAATATCAAAACCATTCCAATTATTATTGGATGAATTTAATTCGTCCAGGAGTCATATTATATTCGACTCTAATTATTTTTGGACCTTAGAAACCGAATATCATAATTTAATAAACTAATATTTTTATACTTTCCTAATGTTCCCTTCCCCCCCCCCTTATAAAAGATGACCATTTCAATCCAATTTCTCACACATCTCAAGACTTTTGGATCATCCAAAATCTGCAGATTTATGCTCCCTACATCCCTCTATTCCACCTATAAGCCTTACCATAGGCACAAGGAACATAAAAAAACGTTTTTTTTCTAACCAATGGAAGTTACTCAAATTAAAGGTAACAATTTCACTTAACTTATTTTCTTTTATTTTACATCTACAACCCCTAAACACTTTTTATTACATTATTTTATAACAAAAACAATATCATTAATATACTAGGATGTTTTTAGGAGAATTATTCGAACTACACCAACACACACCACCATATAATGGGTGATGAGCATACTGTTTCTGTTGATGTCATACTAATGCCTCACGGAACGATGACTGTTCGATTATCTCCTACCGCCTCTCATGGTGGAAATTAAGATGGAACTATATTTATATATGATATATATTTTGTTTATGTTTCCTTTATTATTCTTTGTTTTCCATTTATATAATACCTTTATGGTGTCCACAATGGGTAAACGCGATAATTTCATTTGAGGAAGTGCAGACTACCACCCCTCAATGTGATATGACTCGATCAGACCATATGTGAGACATATAAAGAATGGATTTAGTTATATTATATTATATTGTACTAGAATTATAATATACCTATGTATCATTTTTTTAAATCAATTAAAATAAGAAATATAAATGGATGTAGCGTCCATGCGTATGTGCGACTTAAGGTCTCCATGAACGGTGCATTTCATTTCTTATTTCCAAATGTTATATACTTTTATTAATACAAGTATATACTATTTATTTATTATATATATGATATCTAAATACTGAATATAATTCTGAATATAATGAACTTTTGACCATGTGAACAACTTTTAACAATATTGTGTTCATTTTTGACCCAAGTACCAAATATCGAAAAAATGATGTTATTAACGTAAATGATTTTGTAATGTTTATTACATGGTATTAATTGATATAAAAAGAATAATAAAATTGAAAAAAGTTCTTAAGAAAGTATAAATTAACATTAGATTATTATTCAGGATATTCAAGAACGAACGGGTCTAGTCGGACGCGAGGTAAGGGACATCATCTCAATCTCCTTTCATTGAGGCGTATTTTGTTTTAATATATGACTTTATTTTATACACTGTATAATCAACATTGAAAATTCAACGGGAATATTTTTCTTCGAATAATTTTACTAAATGACAAATATGAGTCTTTCTTTTAACGTAAGTGGTGACAATGACCTTTCTGCCGCCATGAGTATTATATGATGTTTGGCTTCCACAACAAGAGATAATGTTTTTTTTCAAGGAAAATAAATACAATATATTCGTTTATGTATTTTGGTACTGAAAGTGGTCTTGATAATGGATTTTTTATGCCAATATATTTATGTTATATATTGTGATTGAAATGTGGAAATTTTTTCTTTCATATATATTTGTTTTATGTGTCATGATTTTATAATGGTACTTGGAAAATTGATGGGCGGTCACATGATAAACCAAATGAAGTGTGGTTCCATGATAAACTAGGATAGGTTTTTACATTATAACCTCCAATGCATTAGGTATGTAAGTCTTCCATATTGCTATTCCATTTAGTGATATGTGTGGAAGTAGACCGCGTGGTTATTCCATTTATGTATGTTTATGTCCCATGATTCCATTATATGTTATATATTCTTTATATGGGTTTTATGGAAATCTTTAGGTTACAAAAGGTTATGTAATGATATTTTTTCAGTGAAGATTGTTTACTACATCGTATAGGAGAAAATTATTACTTATGATAATGTATTCATGGTTTACTTGTTGTTTTTAAAAACTAATAGATTTACTTCATTGTGTATCATATACTGATCTTTTTATGCTCACCCATGTTTGTAAATATATTTCACAAGACATAATGTGGAAAAGGGTCAAGCATGTGATCAAGGAAAAGTCATGTTGTCTTAAACATGGAACTAGACATGACTATTTTTTTCAAGTGTTCTTGTTTTTGTGAAAAAATGGAAACTAAGTAAAAGTGTCATCATTGGATTTTGTTGAGATTAAATATAATAGTTATCGCCTCATTCACTAAAACTCTAAAACTGAAAGGATCCTCTATGAAAATTATTCATTTAATTCAATATTATCTAATGTTTTATGTTGAGGTCCTTATAATGGGTTTCCTCCTATGATCAACATAGTAATTCTACCAATCCGACAAATATTTAACTTCTAATGAATCACATTAATCATGACTATTGTATACTATACTAGTTTCAAATTGTGAATTGGTGATTCTTTTTCCATTTTCTACAATAATGGATAATTGAATTGTCATACATACATGTCTTCAAATGATTCCATTCTGATGGTGTAGTGATAACTACTTTTGTAGGAGAACTATACCAAGGGATGGTCCCACGTGAACAAATATCCAAAATCTAGGACATAAGATCGCAACATGTATTCTAGTTCGTGGATTTTCCACCCTTTCAATAATTCCATCATTAGATTAAAAGTAAAACTAATGTATTTATAATTACAAAGGTAATCATGGATGCCACTACACACCATAGAGGTAAAATGAGTATCTCATGGAGAAATGATAAACTTTTGGACCCTATAGAGTCTCACTGCCACCTCTAGATACTATCCCAAAAAAACTCCACTGATCTAGACTCCTTGACTACTAAATGGGGGAATTATTTCATCAAACAATCCACTATCACCCATAGATCATCATCGACTACCTAATCATGATGTAAACCGGTAACAAATCAAATTGAAATGTCCTACCACTTCCACTATGGAACATATAATTAGTGGAAGATTTCACTAGGAACATGGTTTTTAGATTTCACCTTATAGAGGAATAAATGTATAGACACAAACTCTACAACTACATTATACAACCCAGGCCACCAGAAATAACCCCTCAAATATGGGTACCTCTTTTTCATGCTAGAATGTACCTCCAATGTCCATGTATGGAACACTCTAAGAAAGTACCATACATTACCAATGGAATGAAAACTCCTCACTGAAATAACACTCGGTGTTTTTAATCATCATACCAACCTTCAGTGGACTCGCCAAAGAACATCTCGATCTCTGTAGACTAACACATGATACACAAGAGATAACTGCATCATTATTTGAAAAAGATAACCTCTACACCTTGAAATTTCCAATAAATAGAGATAATGCTTACTATTTTTCCATCACCCTACATGATTCCCAAGATTCATGCACTACATCATTGTGAGACTTTCTACTTAGTGCAACTTCATCAATATTCCATTTCTAAGGTGTATTTAAATTATTGAAGTTATAATCCTATATGAACTCCATCCCCAATGCTGAATCTATTTCCTCTCACATTATGATAAAAAATACCCATTTCTACTGTGATCAGTGAATACCACCATATGATAACTTATGAAATTATTTATCTATAACTTTTGTGAAAAAATACATCCACTAACTCATGATAATGGGTGGAATAGTTATACTAATGGGTACATAACATCGAATAATCATATGAACAACCAATCTCTAATGTATCCTAAATCATCCCAACCATGGAATCAATGAAGAATAAACAATTTTACACACAACACGTACTTTTGGTAGAAGTATCATATAATCACCGACCAAATTCTCCATCATATAATCAAAAGAACTATGACAATGATCAATCTATAATAAATCCTAATCTATTTTTGTCGACACTGTTAGGTGAGTCACACCTTGAGGGAAATTGGATACGAATGTCATGTAATAGCCCTCAATACCAAGGAAACATTGCATCTCTACCCCAATATTGGGTGCTTCCTAATACCCGACCTCTTCTATCTTCAAGGGATCCGTAGATACTCACTACTAGGATGCAACAAGACCTATGGAATGGAATTCCCAAGAAAAAAATATCTCTTAAACAAATTCAAAAATATCTTCTAAAGAATAACTACCAAATGGATATGAAAATTTTATACATTTTCATAAACAGACTCAGAGTATAGAAGGATTTCATTGACAAAACTGATAACCAACATATATGGGAACTCATGGAACACAACATTCATTAACCTGATGAACACATCTGGAGATATCATCACAGTTAGCAACATCACAAAAAACTCTTCATTCCCACGATATCAATGGAATTAAAACATTATGATATCCTCATCCTTCACACACATGTAATGATATCCTTAAAAAAAACAGATCTTCGAGAACCAACATGTACCATTTAGTTGATCGAAAAAATTATCAATCAATAGATGAGGATAGTTATTCCTCTTAGTAACTTTTTTCAATGGATGATGCAAGATACACAAATATAACCTCTATAAAACTTCTTAATAAAAATCTAGTGAACCACCTACTGAAACACATTGACAAATAATACCACAAAACAATAGACCATGAAGCTATATACACTTCTCTCTCAATATAGAAGGTACCCTCAAATATGGATATATCAATGTAAGAGAAATTCCTGGCTATTGTTTGATCATAAATACGATCTCTCATCAAGGGTGTAATAATAAATCCACATCAAAATAATAACATGGTACTCTTTTGTGACCCATTGAACTCTACATCTTCTTAGCTGACAAGTTTGACAAAGATTGAAACTTTTTATGACCCATCTAAGGGTCACGTTTTCCAAAATAACACTGATGGATCACCATAAACATCAAATAACACAACCCTACTCCAAAATCAATCCACAATATCCTTCATCGTATATAACCAATCCATGTTGATGATTATGTCATATGGTTGTATCTTCATTCATTGAAAATATCCTATAAAGAGGTGTTTATCCATCACTATCTAACCATATCTACATGCATTAAATAATTCACCTTGACTCCCAACTGTTTTAGTTAATTCGAAGGGAATTGTATGCCTCTCTACCTCAAACCCTAAATCACCGTTAAGGGAAGGTTTTATGAAGGAGTGTGTTTCTCCTGGATCAATCAATGCATGAATCCAAGTAGAAAAAAAATAAAATTGTACCTCAAACGATGTATAGATCAAATGGAGTTATCTATGATAAAGCATGAAGCTGACCAAGACATTATCCACAACCTCTTTGACCATATTGACATCCACCTTCATGGTTGAGCTCTTCTCTATGTGGATGGGGAGAGTCTCAAAGATGTACCATGCCTGCCCAATTTACTCTCTATGAATCTCAAAAAAGAGAAAACTTTCTCTTTCTCTACTGCTGTAACTACCTCAGGGGAGTAACTATAAGAAGAAATAAAAGGTCACGATGAATGCTAAGAAAGGTCGGACACTATTTCTGATAATGTCCTTATCTTCCTTGAGAAAAACATATGTGGAGTCACATGGAATAGGCTTCCAAGACACTGGAAAAAGAGAAATGAGACATTGAGTGCTTGAACCTACTCTCGAGTAATCGGAAGACCTTATGTCTCGAAAACTAGGATACCCATACCACATCTCTACATAATGAGGAATCATGAGGTCTTTGATCTCATGATTACTAATTTTTGGATTATGTTTTATCGTTGAAATATTATCTCTCCAACACATCAGTAGACATCTTCATGATAAACTAGGTGACATGGAGTTGGATCTATGGAGGAAAAGCATCCTCATAATTCCTCACCCTAACAATCTTATCTGAAAGTAGTTCTGAACCATATCACAAATCGTTCCAAAAATTGATTCTGATCTCTGACACACTTGAGAATCCCTATAGAAGGGAAATACACTCCTTGAGACTAGATGCCTTCATGGTGGATGAAATAAAATCATTTTTAACAAGTCTCATAACTCCTTCCATGATATTTATAACTCCTCAAGACGAGTGAGGAATAATAACCACCACTACCACACTACCCCACATAGTATCATCACAACCAATGATTCCCAGAACTCTATATGAGCATAGATAGAACTAAATGTTATATCAACCTCTTCTAACCAGTCTTATGTGATTACATTAAAAAAATTCACTCGAACCATTATAGAATCTAGTGCAGAAACTCTTGAAACTTTCTACTATATGTGTAGTTGTTTTCAACCTCTACTATACAACAACCTTCTTGCACAAATTGTTGATCATCTTCTACATGATCCTATAAAGGACACTGAACTAGATCCATATCTAAAAGTAAGAAAACAATTAGATATCCTAAAAAAATAATATGGAAGATTTTAAAAATATTTAATTGTTATCTTTTCATCATTTTGCTTAACCCTTCCCAAGGTCTCCCCATTCAAATGAAGTCACAGAGAAAAATGATGCAAAATATTTTCTTTTGTCAATACACTTTAACAAATATCACCTACATTAATATCCAATATATTCTAATAGTTCTATGCATCGGATAATAATGGGCCATAAATTCCAATATCTAATTTTTTTCACATATTTATAAATATTTTCAAACAAAGCTTACATTTTCCCTACCATCCCACAAAGCTTCACATTTGCCTCACTATAAAATCCATTCGATCCCTCAACCATTGAACTAATACCACTATTCCCAACCCCCTCCAAACAAATTTTACCACTCTTGGGATGAAAATATTGAATATAGAGATAGTCACACTTGATTCCCACCTCTAGTAGGCCTCGTGATAGTGAATAGAAGTGAGGATATAATAAGAAAATAGATGAGAAGCATTACCATCTAAGTGAGCACATTCAAAATAGAGAGATAAGAAAAAATACAATAAAATACTTCTCAGAAGTCAAGTTAATGGAATATAAAAATTAACCATATGAAATGACATACATGAATGACCGATGATTAAGGGAAACTACATGTACCCAATGGAAAAGTAAAGATGATGGTGATTATGAATACCAAATTGCTCTTATAAGACCCAAAACTAGTAGAAACCAGTCTGATCTCCAACGTACTCCAAATAACATGAAAAATAGTTTATATAATTGTAGGGTGAGTTGTGAAATATAATTAATAAGATCCTCTCGAGATCCTCTTCTAAAAAAATAATGAAACATGCTATAGAACGGTGAATAAAATGTGAAACTAACTAATCCAATAAACAGTTAAAACAAGTTCCTAGCCTCACCAAAGATAATATCCTTATGTATTTAATATTGTAAAATATTATATATTATTTAATATCATAGGCAGCCTAATACAGCTTCTTTATAGGCATCATGATTTTCCCCAATGTAAAAAATATAACAAATCCTTGTCTTCAAAGGCTATCCTGCAACCACCTAAAGCGAAGGACCACAACGTGCTCCTCATTCAAGGCACCACCATTTCTATATTACCAAAATTTACTAGGTAGTTTCATGGAACCCCCAAAACCCATATAATTTGTATTATACATTGTGTATTATACCAAAAGCTAGCATACACCATACACCGAGTAAGGATCCTTAATCCATCACAAACTATACATGTTATAACATAGTAGTCATAAGGAAACTATATCTATTATAGTATTTTTTGAAAAATAATCAATCCATTACATCCATATACAAAAATATATGGGAAAAAATAACCACCATGAATGCTGTCAAAAGTAACTACCAAGAGATGTGAGTATGGGAAAGGGGTATTCAATCATCTATCCTTCCACTGGGAAGTATAGGAAAACAGCCTTCAGGGGTCAGAATCCTGGTGTGTTAGTTTCCCTTACCGATAGGGAGGAGTAGAGTATAGGAACACCACAAGTACATTATATAATATATCCATAACAAAACAATGGGATAACCTAGTCCCATATTAAAATTCAGCTAACATCTTTCAGACTCCCAGTTGCCACTCTTTAGACTAGAGACCCAAATAGTATGAAACCATTTAAATACGTACATTAAATTATTTTCTATATTTTTCCATTAGTTTCACATTAAGTTAATTAATTTTTTAATCAATAAATTTTTTCCCATCAAATTTCATTACCGTCAAAAAATGTTTCATTCCCTCCACGCATAGGAAAATTGATTCCACAACTTCTCAAAATTATAACATCATCATTTCATTCCAATAAGCTCCAATCCAATGTGTTAAAAATTTATTAATTTATTTAATAAATTACATCACATATTAACCAGTACTCTATGAAAAAATCATATTATACCAATCATGTTATGAAACAAAGCAAACCCATCTCTATCATGTAGTGGAGAAAGGGAAAATGATTAATAAACAACTTGGATGTCATCCGTCCAATAGATTAAATAAAAAATATGACATTATTATCATTTGGAATCCCAAAATCATCTTGTTATATCATCCCTGGTGACTTCCCCAACACACTCAGGCATATACTGATTCATACTACCATCACAATCATCAATCGGTGCCACAACAACCAGACCACCCTACCCCACATACCATATCTACCCTCTCGACTTAGCCAACCGTATATTACATCACAACCAGTCTCCCCACTATAGATATCAAAAAATCCCACTAGGATTTCCCATCATATGATCATGTCACATCAAAAGTTGCAGGAGAAAAATATTAAAACAAGGCTCATATCCCTAAAGTATTGTATTTAGGCTTCACACACAATAATCCCTCATAACTCAAAATCTCAAGGCACTCATCCTATAAAATGATACTTCAAGTAGGTACTTATATGAAATTATCATTTATCATACAACCAATTATTATCCCATCTTGAAATAAATAATTCAGTATTTACAGGTTCTAACTATGGGGAACCTATAAAAAAACCTTGCATCATCTACCATAGATTAATTAAAACATTAATTTAACATGCTTTGATTATTTTTTAAAAATGTTTAACAATTATTCACATATTTTTTAAGAACCATTAACAAATGGAATATAAATTTAATTTAATATTTTTAAAAAAAATTAAAACACACCGAACTCATTAAACATGCCTCTGTAATTTTTTTACCTGATTAAATTATAATTAATTCCAGATTTATGTTATTTACCAATAACAAATTATAAACAAAGACTAGTAAGCACAAAATAGACATCACATAATCTATAAAATCATGTTGAAAACTACAATCACTGTACAAAACACAACAATTTATATGTTATCAACAAAAATACATTATTCTAGTTCATGTAATTATTAGGTTAATTTTTTTAGACTAAAATGAAATAAATCATGATATATCTTTGATTTCATGTAAATAAATAGACATTAAATTAATCATATACCTAAAAAGGGTGTAATAATTTTCAACACTAGGTAGAACATATGTTGTATTGTTGATGAATTTAATGATGGAGGCAAGAGGGAGATTCATGACCTTGGAATCCAAAAAATGATTAACAGTGGGTTGCTATGATTCCAAGAATCGGGTTAGAGGTGCTACAACAGTAGAGTCTAAAAATTCTAATTAGTTGAATTTTTTTAAAAAAATACATAATTGGGGATTTTCATGAATTTAATACCCTTTCACATTATTTAATACACATGTCTTGGTTTCAACTAAAAAAACGTGTCACCTTTTTAATATTTAACCCCAAAAACTAATAGGTCTTGAACCTATCTAACACAACGTGTAATTATTTCTATTTATGGAAACTCACATCCATACTCTTCTTGACAAAATTTGAGGCTCCTCTGGGTACCTCAATCTTTGGAATCACCTAAAGGTTCAATCAATGTGGATCTAGTGCCATACATGTTTTATTTTACGGATATAACCAATTTGTTCCCCTTCTTATGGAACTCATATCAAGTTAATTAAAAATACCATTAGAGTTACTAGAATTTTTTTGTGTATTCTTTTTTGAGTTTCATCATGAATTTCTTCATAGAACCTTTATTTTGTGAACAATAAAAACTTCTTTCTAATGTGAGACATCTTTTTGTGATATTCCTAGAACTATGATTCAATGGAGTAGGGGAATCAATAACATTATATTTAAATTCAACATCTTTCAAATTATAAACTCTTCAACAAAAATGTTCCTTAACTATAATCCATAGAATAATAGATAGAATATTTTTTAATATAAGGAAAACTATTTAAAAATAGTACACTCATCGATAGACACTTTTTCATTTATTCCATATTTTTATAAGAGATATCATTACTCATCCAAGGGAACATATACATTTTTTATTATGTGAAATTCATGGAACATAATTTTTAATGTTTTCTCATCTTATATATTTATGTCCGGGTATTCTATTGAGAATTTGTATTTTGAAATATAGAAAATGGGTGTGTTGATAGCTCTTCTAAAAGGGATATATTAGTATTATAGATGTTATTAAAAACAATGAAATGGTAAAATGTAATATTTAACAATAGTCATCAAAATAACTTATAAATTCTACATTTAATAGCGCTAAAAAAGAACTAATAAAGGGGGCCTTCATCAGGACTGTTAAATTCCCATTTGAATAGTCCTATAAAAACAGTGGCAAAGGCCTCATAGATATAGAGGATATTTATTTTTCATGATCGCCTCTATCAGTGCTTCCCCCATTTTATGAATTTTCTATATAATCCAAACCCTCTTTGTTCACCCCTACCTCCTGTGTGTTTTGAACATGAGACCTCCAACTTATACACCTTTCGCTTTTCCATTCACCTATATTATAGTGTTTTAAATTTTATGTTATATTCATATAGTTATATATGTTTTGTCATATTTTTCCCATAAATTTATATAAAATTTTAAATACATGTTTAAATATATATATTTTTAAATACATATATAATAGATGTTTTTGTGTGTGTATGTATTTGTATATGTGTTTGTGTTTGTGTAAATGTGTGTTTATAAATACATACAAACATACATATACCATATATATATGTGTGTGTGCAATTATAAATAAAATTATACATTTTTAAATATATTTTAATATATATATATATATATATATTATATTTTAATATTTTGATATATTTAATATAATATATAGAAAATATACATTTTTTTAACACACACACAAATATAAATATTAAATATATATATATATATTAACATTATATATATTTATATTAATTTTATATGTTTATAAATAATCATAAATTTGTATTGTATGTAAAATGGATATTATGTTTTAATTTAATAATGTCAATGTATTGAGAAATATATTTTATATTTAAATATAATTAGTTAAATATTTATATAATTAAAATCTTTTATACGAATATATAAAATGTTTTTATATAATGTGATATATTTTTTTAAAAAAATTATAGATAAAAAATAAATATAATTAAAAGGAATTTAATATATTGAAATAATTTAAGACCCTACAGAAAAAAGGAAAAAGATCCCCATAAACATTGTTGAAAATCTATAAGATATTAAAAATAATTGGGTAAACCCACATAAAATAACATTTTGGAGGATTCCCAAAACTTTTATTGCCTCTAATAAGGTGACTAGGGTCCCAACCCCAAATTAAAATGAAATAGGGATCATCATAGTATTAAATTTGATATGAGTTAGAGGCCAAACATTCCCCCAGATCAAAAATTATGGTCGTTTCAAGTACGAGTTATGGTTTTATTTTATTTTATATATTTTATTATTATTATTTATTTTTAAATCGTTATTAAATGACTATTACTCAATAATAAATACTGAATTATTGATCAAAATGTATTTATTTTTATTATATGATAATATATTTTCACTAAATATCGTATTCATTTTGGGAAAATTCATATTTATCCTTATGTAAAAGAGATATATATATATATATATATTATTTATATATATAAAAATATATTTATATATTCATATTCTTTAATATACCTTTAATCACAGTTATTTTCATATTGATGATAAAGGCCTCATTTTAACATTTCTTTTTTACCATCACTGATAAAGACACCCCGTGAACAATACTTTTTTAACACACTAATAGATCAAAAAAAGAACTATTAAAGACCCCTTTAACCATTATTTCTCTATAAATGACATATGTTGTTTTTAACATAGATTTCATCTGGAAATTTTAAAACCCATGTACTGGATAAACTAGATTTTTTTGTAGTGTTAGTCTTATTCATATTTTCAGTCCTATAGTGAGTCATGTAAAGTATTTTTCATATATATAGAATTTTTTTATAAGATGATACATGGATATAGGTACATATATTTAAAAAAATATTTTCAACATTATAATTAAAAAAAATCCATGTCATTACCAAACACTGTCTTTTTATCTCTTTTTGATGGAATATATGAATTATAAATGATATTTCAGTGATGCAAACATAAATATTTCATGTAGGATAACATTATATTTTTTTAATAGATATAGGAATGTTAATCGAAGAATTGGTGGTATTTTGTATTCTATCCATCATTCACATTTATACATTCCAAATTTGAAGATTTTTTTAATTATTTAGACTGTTAAATCATGGATATTAAGTTAGGAAAAATTTAAAAATATATAGTCAAAACAAATATAGACTCATAATATACTTTTACTAAATAATCTTCTCTAATAACAATTGTTTGGTATCCGAATAAAATAATCAGAGAGGATAACTATCATTTATGTAATTTTTTATACTATAATAAATGTTTTTGTATCAATATTGTTGTAGTAATGACTAGAGAAGGTGAATAGTCATTTATAATAATTTATTAGAAACCAACTAGATTTAATAAAATAATGATCTTCATATAGTATTGTTTTCATAAAATGTGGGGTAGTGAAAATAAAAATATAGATCAAAAAGATTTATAGTTGTACATATCACAATGATCCTAGTCCACTCTTAAAACTTATCTACTATATGATAATATTTTTACCCACTAATAAAATTAATTTTAAATGTTGATAAATTATTAAAGACTCTTCCATTAAAAAATAGGGAGTCACAACCCATCTTTTAATGAGTTACTGAACCTAGCATGTAAATTTAATTTTTGCTGGGATTCACAACCCATACATCCTCTTGGTTATTGAAAATAAAAATAAGTCATGAAGTAATTTTGATTTATAGAAGTAAAAACAAGACTCTAACAACTTAAAATAGATAAAATAATATATTTCACGATGAAAAAAATACAATGAAAACTAGTAGAAAGATTCAATTTATGAAGATGGATTATTTCATTGATCGTCATTATAAAAATAAAACATTATTTTATTTTTTGTATCTAAATGATCATATCAATTAAAACAAAATTTATAGAATATTTTTGATGGTTCACAAGAAGATCAAACTTTTCATAAGAATGAAAAAACTCATTGAGAGTCGAAGAACCAGTTAATTGTTTCACATTTTTCCTTGAACCTGTTTTATAAATGAATCACCAATGGAACAATTTTTACTTCACACAAGGGATTCCTAATTTTATCATCACCAATAAATTTTTAGAAATAGTAAAAATTATAAAACACATCATTATAATTTAATGCCTCAGACATGATCAATAACAATATTGAATCACATTTATTTGTTTATTAAATAGATTCATAAAATTTCTAATATATTTGATGAAATTAATGAATGTATTTCGTGTATTCAGAAAAATTTAAATTACCCCAAAAAATAGCTGTAAAATAATAATTAGAAAACAAATAGCATAAAATATGAGTATAAAAATATAATTTTCATTCAAATTTTGACTATAATATTTAATTATAAATACTATATTAATGTTCTGATAATTTTTAACTATTAAATTAAACAATATAATATTTAATTCATTTCAAATTAATTTTTATTAACTATATTTTAGAAAAATAAAAAATTAAAAGAGTTTTGTAAAAAAAATATAGTTTTACTAAAAATTAGCTATGTATTATACTAACTACACAAATCACAAAATTCATTTTTGTATTCCTCACTATGTGATCATGTGTTGTAAGTATAATTTCCTTGTGCGCATGGTCGACATGCTGACCATGTGTCCCAAATTGTCATGTGGTAGGTTCAATGACCATGGAAATAGTTTTTCAAGTGTGGTTTGTGATAGTGAACATGTTGTTAGTAAATCAAAAAATATACAACTAATATAAAATATAATATATTAAAAAATTATTAAAAGTGAAAAAAGTAAATTTTATTTAAAACATTATAAATATTCATTTTAAGGAAAAAAAATTGTGATTATGTGAATTTTTATTTAAAATAAGGTAACTTACCATGTCTCACACTACTCACATTAAGGTGGATATCATCTATTCGTGGTAAGTTACCCTACCCCCTCATGGTAGGTTGGATCCCCTGAATAAGATTAAACTAAAATTGTACAACTAAAGTTATTTATCCCATGGGTGATATTCTTACAAGGAGGTGTTCCCATATATCTTCCAATTAGAGAACTGTGGAGGTCCCCAAGGTGTGTGTTGCGACTAATATAATGGTATGTTAAAGTGATTCATGTAGAGGATGAACTCTTTCATCTAGGTTTCATCAAACTAGGGCTGGACAACTCTTTGGTTATTTTCTACATGTGTTGTGTGATGTAGGAGTGGCATTTTTCAAGTGTGGTTGTAGTGGAGATGGAGATAAAATTCAATAGAGGTTTGGGGATACATGGGAGACTTGTAGATATTTTAAAATGGATAATATGTATAATGGTGCACATGCTGGTGCTACCGATAGAATAATAATAGTGGATGATACACTATTGTCGCCTTCTGAAGATACATAGGATACTAAATTCATAGAGAAGAAGATCACAAATAGTATACTATATTCTTCATACATAATTATATTATATCGGTATATATATATATATATATCTGTGTGTGTGTGTTTGTGTGTGTTTGTATGTGAATATATATAACCTCACATATATATATATATATTAAAATATATGGGATAAAAATTTTAATGACAAATAATATTTATAAATATATAAAATATGAAATAAATTACAATAAAATTATTTATTTCATTAACACTGAAGTTAATAAGATAAGAAAAGATTAAAGTTTCAACACATGTATATAATTAATTTAAATAAATTATTTTATAAGATAAATTTTCAAATACTATTATTGAATTATAAATTTTTAATAAATTAATTAAATAAGATGAAATAATATTTTTGGATAAAAATCATAATAAAATAAAAATAATTCAGACTAAATTTCAAATAATAATACAAAAAATGTGAATTAGGTTGTAAATAATATGATTATAACTAATTAATGAATATGAAAACTTAAATTATAAAAATCATGGTAAGGAGACCAACGTATCTTAAATAATGAGTTAAAATGATCATGAAATATTTCCTATGTTGGGATAACTAACGATTCAATATTTTGTTAATTTCAAAGATTAGATTCCAAAATCATGAAGTATTGAGAGAAATAAAATCATTCCCATATGAATGTTAAGCCATGTATCAATGTAATGACTAAAGGGTTGAATAAGGAAGCTGTAGATCTACAAAAAAAGGTATGAAATGTTAATATGTTTGACCTAGATTATGATGGAATGATAAGATTTAAGAACCATTTATGTAACCCATTGAATCATATTTTTATGAAGTTTATTTTTGAGGAAGCTCATAACTCATTATTATCTATTCATTCGGGAGGTAAAAAATTGTTTAGTGATTTGAAAGAGTATTTCTAGAGGGATATAATAAAGAGAGATATTGTAGACTATGTATCTATGTTCTTGGTATGTCCGGATGACTAGGCTTGGATAAAATAGATAAATGATATTTTAAAAAATTTACATATAATATAATGTAATATGGAATATAGTACCATGGTTTGTGTTTTTGGAACCCTGAAAGCATCTAAAAGAAATAATTATACATAGTTTATAGTCGATTTTCATATAAATTATTTACACTATATCAATGAAAAATAATATTTACCTCTATTTTATATTTCATTAACATTCATTAAAGAAGAGGTTATTTTTTATAGATAACCAAATTCTATTGAATTTGATTAGGGTTTAAGGTTTAACAAAAAATTTATAAATGAATTAAACAGGATCTTGATATAATTTCGAGCTTCACCACTATGTATCATCCCCATGTAGATGATTAGTCTAAGAGTAAAATGTAAACCCTAGATAATATTATTTGATATTATATAATGGATTTTAATGGTAATTTGTATTAACAACATATTCAATTAGAGTTTCATTTCAAAAATAGATTTCAATCAATATTTCATATGGCCCCTAATAATGCCCAATATAGAAAGAATAGTAGGCCTCACATATACTATAATGAATATGAGGATATCAATATATTGTTACATGATACAGATAAATATATTTTAGGGAAGGTTTGATCCATTTTTCTACACATATGGACAACACAGGGTCAGTAGAAGTGTTATGATGAAAATTGGGAATGCGATTTGAAGTTTGAATTTTTGGACAAGGTTCTACTACAAATTTATTCAATGAATAGTTTTATCGAGTCTGTGAAGAATGGAAAGATTAACCATATATTTATTTCCCCTTTTATATTCTATATCATGTACAGATGGTATCCTATTTCATGGTGTATTCACTAATCCTCTATCAAGATCTAAATTTGATCTATGTATCATTCATGATGATGTACCTATCTGAACCTTAACATTTATTAACAATATAGGTTATACTAATGGTGTAAATTATTTCTTTTTATTAAAAACCAAGGGATAATCTGTATCATAGAAAAAAGGAATACGAAATAAGACATCTCACTAGTAAATGATTTTTTTGTTAAACCACCAATTTGTAGATTCTATCTAGGAACCATATAATATGATGAGGCTACAATATCCATAGTTGTTTTAATATGGTAATTTATTTTTCAGGGTTAAATGAATTTAATGGAAGTATAATGCAATATGCTGATATTTCATTATTTCTTATAAAAAAATTTAATTAAAATTTTTGATATCTTTTTTTTAAATGAAAAATCAATTTTTAATAAACATGAATATACAATTAAAATATTCATAAAACTGTTCCTAAACCTGGTTTCATAAATACTAATAATATTTTGAAAAAATAATCATATAATATATATATAAATAAAATATATTTGACAAATAATACATAATTTTTGTGAAGTCTTTATATAAATCAAAAATGCCTTTCTCTAGAAAATTTAACGTTCATTTTTTTCATCAAATAATAATTTTTTTTAATTATATAACATTTATTTATTAAATTAATTATTCGTATAAATATACTTGTCAAAAATATATTATTTTATTATTTATTATTTTTTATACAATGTTTAATTATGGGATGAATAATAAAAATTGATTTTTGTTGATAATTTCGTTATTGTTTGATAAAGCTGAAAAAATAAATATTATTTTTTAATTTTATAAATTTAATATTAGTTGAATAATATTATGAATAATCCAATATAGTTTAGTGAAAACAATTTTATAGTAAATTTTTATATGCAAACATTCCATACAAAATAAAAAATTTTCTCTTGAAACTTATTTCCGCAACATTTGTGGGTTTAATTTTTAATTAAATTCATCCACATATGTGTTATGAATTTTAAAAATTTATTTTTTACTCGAATCCAAATTACTTATATTATATAATAACATTAACATAATTTTTTGTCATAATGAATAGTAAAAACAGAAAAAATTGATTTTCATTGTTATGGTTATAATGTGTTTATTATAGGTAAAAAATAAATAAATTATATAAATGACCTAATACTTGTCAAATTTCTATTTTATTTCCATATTTAAATCTATTATCTTTTATGGATGGATAATGTACAATTATTGAGCCTTTTCGTATCTATAAATTTAAGTAATAACTTTTTATTTTAAAAACCCATTTATGCCCCTAACCCCACTTATAAAAGAGAAGCCCCTACCATATCTTATTAAGGAACCCCAAGCCCCTTTCATCACAATATATTACCAAACCCATTCCATACATCCCCACCCATGCTATAGAAGAAATTTTTTGATTAAGAACCTCTCTTAAGAAGGATTTTATTGCAAACCGTATGTGGTTTTTTTAAAGAGAGGTATCATTATTAACCAATTTTTTTTCCCATTTCCATCCACCCTAATCAAATATTCATAAATTATTATGATATAATGACATCATTATCTATTATATGTATATATGTTATTACATGGGTTTCATAATAAATTTCATTCTCCTCTATAATCAAATGGAAAATGAAGTCATCGATCATGTATATGGTGACTACCGCATAACAAACTGAAATTATTCAGCTTCCATCACTACCAATCATGGATCGAAATGATTGTTTATTTATAATATATATATTAAAATTATGAAATAAATATACTTTTGGAATGATAAAATCCCATATAAATCCATACTTTCCTACCAAATGGAAAACAATAACATGTCTCAAGTGTACGGAAGACTACCGTCTCACAAACCAATGTGATTTGTTTTTAAGATATTTTATATTTGTATAGTTATAAGGATAGATGTATTTAATTTATAACATATATATTATATAACAAATATTTTTATTAGTGAATTAATTTTCACCTTTAATTTATTCCATCAATTAAAAAATGGAAACAATGTTCAGACGTATGTATGACTTACCGAATCCATGAATGGTGTAATTAGTTTTTTATCTTCTACATTGTTCGTTGAATCTAAAAATTTTTATAATTAATATTTATTATATTTACATAATGATAAAATTTTGGATATTCTGGAACCATTAACAATTTATATGGAAAATTCTATCAAAGAGAAGTATATATGAAAAAATGAAGAACTTATTATACAAAATAGTGATTATAAAAAAGAATTGTTAATTTTTTTTAAAAAAGTATCAATAATAAAATACGTGGTGTGATACATATTATTAAGTAAATTTAAGGTATTGTAATGTCCTGGACCACTCCAATCCATTACTTTTTAAAAATGTGGTGTCAGAGTTGTTCTGGGAGGTTAAGCTGACTTGGGGGTGTGTTTGAGTGAACTTTTAAGGAAGACCAAAGGGTAGTAGCATTCGCACGGGCTGCGCACGGTTTGTATAAAATGTGCGGCCAAACAATGCGAGGTGGGTGTTAGAGTCATTGGCTAACGCACGGTTAGCACACGGTTTGGCTAACTGTGCGGACTAACTGTGTGAGGACTGTTGGTGAGGGTGTAGCAAACCCACGATTAGCCAATGGTTTGTCAAACCATGCAGACTAACCGCGCAGGCACTTAATCATAGATCCTCAAATTGTGGATCTAACTCGTTATGCCTCTAAATGGATCATTTAAGCCTCTAAATGTCAATAACTCGCGATTACCCTCCCTTGCTGGTAGGATAACCTCTCCCTAGAATTATGGAGGTGATCTGAAGGCTTCCCTTGGCGAATCGAAGCCGGATTCTTGAGTTATGTGATTTTTTTCATCATTCTTGATTGTTTCCTTATATCTACATAGATCTAATTTTTTTATTCCCTCGGTTTCATAGATCTACGCCCGTTATGGGTAGATATAAGTGTGTGGATGCCAAATATGATGATATTTGGTTTTTGTTGTGTTATTAGATGGGATCTAAGGAGGATTCTTGGAGGATCAGCCTAGATTCCTGTGTGTTCTTCGTCTGTTTGGGTTTTCATCAAAAACCATTGAGGTAGGGATCTTACCATTATCTCTCTCTCTTTTTTGTGCATCATTCGGGTTGGGTATCCTCTTATTTCCATGTCGTACAATTGAACCGTTAAATAAAGATAATAACTGGTTAAAGAACAGGTTTGGAGAAATTTTGTTGATATCGTTGTTCTATCTCCATCAATTCTTATCCTTTGATTATGTTGTGAATTGAATAGGCTTAGGACTACTGAAAATCACGGTTGTTGGGGGCCTTTGATTTCATAATTAAATGTTTCCCTATGTTTCTAGATTTTTTTGTTGATGGTATTTAATAGAATGTGGAAATTTGTTAATCGTGTAATGTTGGATGATTAAATGAATATCTGGAACCCTTGTATGATCATCCCGAATAAATTAAATGAAAGAATGAATTCTGTGGGTGATGGTTGGTGTTTACTTATGTGACATGGTGTTTCTTGGGTTTTTTTGGACGGGTGAGCAGCGGGGTTGTGGTTGGCATGTTTTTAGATTGGCGTGTATCATATTGTGGTGATGGGGAGTGGAGCTGTGGTGATTGGTATCGAAGGGATAATGATGTGGTACGAGTATTGTTTCTGAGGTGTTTGTGGTTGTGGTGGTTGGTATTTGGGATATAGGGAATGGTTGTACATATGAATAAAAGTGGAAGAGTTATATAATGAATTTTGGGGAATGGTAGTTGATTAAATGCAGAAAATTAATGAAATTGATTGGCTGGTGAAATAAAATGGTTTTGTGTGGAATGTGTTTTTTCCTAACTATATTTTTGGTTGGTAGGGATATGTTTTATGAACGACTGATCTGGTTTGGTTATTTTTAGTTTCTCAGAAGATAACGAACTAATAACCTAAAACTATTGAAATAGGAAAAGCATAATGGGGTTTGGGGTTGTTCATTGTGTGCATACATTTGTGGTAGGAGAGTTGAGGCATGTGCTTACATCATTTCTGTTGAAGCCTTAGGATATGCTGAGTGGTTGATATAATTATATAAATCTATATGTTTTATGTTTCTTTAGCACCCCACCCATGTTGAGAACTACGTTCCGAACACCTGTGGGATGGAGGGGTGAGATTCCCAAACATCCAAAGGATGGCAGGTTAATGTTCTTCCCTATGCTCCTTCTTCCAGGTTTTATAGAAAAAGATCCTTTGGCCAGGTTATGACATATATTTCCCAAGAGTCTTTAGGAATAGGATGTGATGTGTTCCTAAGAGTCTTTGGGATGATATGTGGTTATGTATGAGGATTGAGTGCTGTCAGAATGCAGGATGAGATGTGTTTGGGGCCGAGGATTGTGTGTTGGTGGGATATTATGAGCTTCGTATGGCCATGTTGCAGCACTATCATGAGCTTCATATGGCCAGGTTGTGACACTAGATCAAGATGAGGGGGAAGCATCAGAGCGTTAGGCATGAGGTCTTGCAACATATTTAGTGGGAATGTGGTGTACGGTGCCAATAATTTTATAATATTACTTTACTACTCTATTGACATGCGATATTTGTTGAGTGTGGCTTGTGAAGATGGGTGGATAGATTCCTTTCTAGGCTTTGGTTCCTTCTATTTTCTCACGGGGAATTAGGATGTATCCCCACCTGTGTAAGAGAGATTTAGGTTTTCCTACTGAGTATACTTGTATGCTCACCCTACGTTTATATTCAGGTCTTCAGTAGGACATCAGGGAGCGTGCGTGACATTGCTAGTTAGGTGTTGGAGTTTTCCTAGTTGCAATTTTTTCTTTCTTTTTGGTATCGTACCTTGGAGAATTTTTTTTCTTGTACATTTGTTTTAGTGTTGTATCAAACATGCATATGGGTTGCTTTTGTGTTTATTTTCATTTAACTGTTCCTTCTCTTTTGGTTTTTGAGTCAACATATTTCCCAATCATAGTTAATAAAATGGGTAATACCACCCATAATTGTGAAAACTCATACCCTTGGTGCTTGTCACCACTCTCGGGCCTACTGGAGGCGGCACTCGGGGTCATTATCTCCCTTTCACCATTTCCAGCTTAGGATGGGCATCTTTGGAGGGAGGGGGTCATGACAGAATGGTATTAGAGGATGGAGGGTGAGATAGAGGATGGATTCTAGAGTTAGGAACAGAGTGGAATCCATGGGATGGCAGGGAAATAGTGTCGGGTGATCTTGGAATGTGAAATAGGACAGGGAAGACCGACTAGTACATAATATTTTTGGGCCTTCCATGATTCAATGCAAGGACTCTGGACATAACGAACGACTAAGTGAGGCAACACTGATTGCAGGGTAGAAACCCTAGGAAAGGAACATGCATCATAATGAATTGCGTTCCTGTGTTTCTGGGGCATTTATGGGTATGCAAATTGAATAATGAGTCTATGAAAATTTAAGAACAATATTCTAAATTACTCAGGATTAGGAATTCATTATTTACAATGCATTTATGGATCCTCGGAGATAACCATGATTGGTGCCGGCGATCGGGGGCCAAGAGGTTGACATGGGTGATCAACAAAGGGCTGACCGAGTGGATGATGAAGATTAGTGGAAGAAGACGCTTCGAGCCATACAGCGGAAGAACCTCAGGATGTACGAGGGATGTATCTCAGACATGGAGACTGAGAGCTAGCTAGAGGAGCTGGTGATAGGTTTTAGCTTGATCCGGGCTCCGACATTGTATTGGGTTCCTCTGGCTGTGATCTAGATATGTGGAGTAGCACGTCAGTGGTGGACACTTTATCTTGAAGAGAAGAGGGAGGCTGAGGTCACATGGGCTGACTTCGAGAAGGAATTCCAGGTATAATTCATATATTCGACGATAAAGGCTGAGAAGAGGCAGAGGAACTGGGCATGGGAAGATGCACGCCGCAAAGGCAGCAGTTCCAGCAGGGCCAGAAGTCGTTCGATGTACGATCTGCTTATTTAGTACCCTTGCCTATGCCTTGTTTGATTCAAAATCATTGAACTCCTTTTTTGCACCTAGTCTAGCATGTGCCTTGGGCCTAGACTTATAGAAACATTCCATACCCCTATATTTGAGTATTCTTGTCGGAGGTCAGACCATCTTGTCTTGTGTCTTTCGGAGATGTAGGTTGATGTTTGGGCCACACCAATCTAATGGACGTCGTTTTTTACTACAAATTCAGCCATACGATGTCATTATATGCATCAACTGGCTGTTCTCAGTGTGAGCCTTCATCGGTTGTTTCCGAAGAATGGTTTTGTTTTCAGACATGGGCGGCTGACGTGTGACTTTAATCGGTGAGTGGGGTTACCAGGTAGGTAAACAGTGCATGGAGTCCCTCTTTTTCTTGTTAGCTGAACATCCAGTGGAGTTAGAGGATACAAAATAGGTGGATGTCCCAGGGATCCTTGGTGAGTTTATGGATGCCTTCCCTGAAGAGGTCGCAACTCTACCCTCTCGACGTGATGTTGAGATGAGGATAGAATTGCAAACTGGTGCCCGTCTGATTTTGATGGCTACCTACCGGATGGAACCTTCTAAGATGCAGGTGTTGCGGATTCAGATTGATGATCAGATGAAGAAGGGTTTTGTTCGACCATGTGTTTCACATTAGGGTGCCTCTGTCTTGTTTGCAATGAAGGCAGATGGTAGTCTCAGGCTATGTGTAGAGTACCAGAGACAAAATCAGGTAATGGTCAAGAACCGTTACCCCCTCCTGAGGATAGACGATCTCTTTGACCAGCTAAGGGGAGCAGGATGGTTCTCTAAGATCGATATGTGGTCTGGATATCACCAGTTTAGTATGAAGGAGGGTGACATCTCTAAGACTACCTTCATATGTAGGTATGGAAACTTTGAATTTTTAGTAATTTCGTTCATTATTACAAATGCACCAGCTGTTTTCATGGGACTAATGAACTCCATCGTCCGGGAATACCTGGATTGGTTCGTAGTCATGTTTATTGACGACATTATGATCTACTCAAGATCAGAGGAGGATCACACAGAGCACCTGAGAATAGTTTTAAGGTCCTCCAAAAACACCATTTCTCTGAGAAATTGTCCATGTAGACATTCTAGATGTGAGAATTTACTTCTTGTGCACGTGGTGTCCAAGTAGGGAATAGCGGTGGACCCACCGAAGGTCGAGGGGGTTGTTTCTTGGGTAGAACCCAAGAACATGGTAGAGGTTCGTAGTTTTAATGGACTGGAAGGTTACTACTGGAGGTTCGTACCCAACTTATCCCAACATGCAGCACCATAGACGACCTTGACGAAGAAGGATCGAGGATTCGTGTGGGATGAGAAGTGTGAGGCATCCTTAAGTTATCTAAAGGGATTGTGGATTACTTCCCCATCACTGAGATTACCAGAGGAGGGTGTAACTTATGAGGTATTCTGTGACGCCTCAGGCCAAGTCTTGGGGTTCGTGATGATGAAACTGCAATGGGTGATCTTTTATGGGTCTAGAAAGTTATGTCCTCATGAATGTAACTATGCCACCCATGATATAGAGCTTGTGGAGGTTGTTTTCACACTGATGTTGTTGAAGCATTACCTCACCAGGGAGCCCTTTGTGGTCTTCATGGATCATATGAGTTTGATATATATCTTCTCCCAGTGGGACCTGAATTTACGGTAGCGATGGTGGATAGAGTACCTCCAGGACTACGACTTCGAAATCACCTACACCAAAGAAATGGGAAATGTGGTGGCTGACGCATTAAGTAGGATTATGGACACAGTTTGAATGTCAGCAGATGTCGAGAAAGCCATGAATTAATTAGATTCACTACTCCCCGATGTATGGGAAGATGGTTGTAGAGGATGTCGGTTTCAGATGACAGTGCAGTCCTCCCTACTATGGCAGGTGGAGGAGTCCCCGTGGGGAGACATAGAGAGTGAAGTGATGCGCGATCGTGCTAGCCAAGGCAGTTCTTTGGAAGGATGGTCGGAGGATTGTCTGATTCAGATGCTTCCTCGGGGGAAATTGTTTTTTCCAGAGGCAATGTGTCATAGAGTTCTTGGTGAGTTCCACAACTCACCCCTGAAAGTACACCCGAGAGCTTCCAAGAAGTACCGGGGTATGAGAGGGTAGTTCTTGTGTCCCAGGGTGAAACAGGCAGTAGCATAGTTCATAGCAAAGTTCCTCGTGTGTCAGTAGTTGAAAGATAAACACCACGTTCCATGAGGTCTGTCAGAACCACTAGATGTCTCTGAGTGGAAGTGGGATGACATATCGATGGATTTCATCATGTGGCTACCTAGAGTTCAAGGGGGTTGCGATGCCATTTGGGTAGTGGTGGACCGACTGACGAAATCATCCCACTTCCTAGCAGTCATGGAGTCAAGTATGGTTAAGGAACGAGATCAGAGGTACGTGAAGGATGTGGTGCAGTTGCATGGAGTTCCGATATCAATAATCTCTGGCTGGGATACCCAGTTTACCTCATGGGTTTGGGGAGGATTGCAACATGATTTTGGCACCTAGCTATGCCTCAGCACTGCTTTCCACCCCCAGACAGATGGGCAGACAGAGCGCACCATCCAGACTTCAAGATGTTATGCTATGATCATTTTTTTGGCCCTTAGAGGATCATGGGAACAACACTTGACTCTGATAGAGTTCTCTTATTAAAATAGATATCACTCTACCATTGGCATGGATCCTTTTGAAGCTCTGTAGGGGAGGCCGTGCCACTCACCTATATTCTGGAAAGAGGTCGGATAAGTTGGTGTTCATGGCCTGGAGGTGGTACAGAGCACGTTGGAGAAGGTTTGGCTTATGCAAGAGAGGACGGAGGCTACTCAAGACTGGTAGAAGTCATACACCGATAATAGGAGGAGACCCTTGGAGTGAGAGTTTGGGGACCACGTGTTCTTGAAGGACTCTCCTCGGCGTGGGTAGCGAAGATTCAGAAAGTGAAGAAAGATTTCTCCAAGGTTTCTAGGGACCTTCGAGGTGTTGCAGTGGGTTAGTGAGGAGGATTATCAACTGGATTTTCCACCACTAATGCAAAGGGTGCACGTCGTCATCCATGTGTCTTAGCCACGTCGGTAACTGCATGATGATTAACACTTCCTCGACTGGGGAGAGCTAGATATCATGGCCATTGAAACATTTGTGGAATGACCAGTGATGATAAAAGGTCATGAAGAGAAGGTGTTTCGTGGATGAACCATTCTTTTGGTTCGTGTTCTATAGAGGCATGGTGGGCTTGAGGGGAGTACCTAGGAACGAGAGCTACCGATGTTAGCCCAATACCCAAAGGTGTTTTATGTTTTGTTCTGTTATAATGGTTTGTGATGAATCATTTTTACCATGTTAACTATGGAATGTGTTGTTTTACTTGTTCTCTAAATATGTATGATGAGTCCGAACTATGGAGAGGGGAGGACCTGATCCCTAATCAAGACGCATTAAGGATGATGCGATTAAACCCGTGCAGGTGAGTCAGTGCCACCCAAAGAAGATAGTATCTTGACATGGGGGAAGAGACTCCCTAACACATATGATTGGATAGCTTGACCCTTTAATGTTGCATGTTTTTTAAGGTAGATGTGTTCTTATATGTCAGATAGGTTCACTCCTTAGTGGTATCTTTCGGGGTGGTTTTTCGGACCCCCTCTTTTCATCGGGTCTCGTTTCGATTATCGAGGAAAAGAATAGTTTGATAGGTATCTGATGTAATGGACCAGAACTCTCTGGTCCATTACAATGTAAATATGTTGTGTTAGAGGTGTTTTGGGAGGTTAAGGTGACTTGGGGGTGCATTTGGGTGAAACTTTAAGGAAGACCAAAGGGAAGTAGATTTCGCACAAGCTATACATGGTTTGTCTAAACCGTGCAGCCAAACAGTGCGATGTGGGTGTTCGGGGCAATGGATAACACATGGTTAGTGCACGGTTTGGAATACCATGCAAACTAACTGTGTGAGGAGTGTTGAAGAGGTAGTATCTAATGTACGGTTACCGCACCGTTTGTCAAACCATGCGGACTAACCATACGAGCACTCAATCATAGATCCTAAAATTGTAGATCTAACTCATTTTTTCTTTAAATGGTTAGTTTAATCCCCTATGCAGACATAACTCGGGATTATCGTCCCTTGATGGTAGGAACCTCTCAAAAGCATATTGGAGGTGATCTGAAGGCTTCCCTTGGCGAATCAAATCCGGTTTCTTGAGGTATGTGATCGTTCTCCTTCGTTCTTGATCGTTTCCATTGGTCTACTTAGATCTACATCTACTCTTCCATCTTTTTCATAGATCTACACCCGTTATGGGTTGATCTAAGTGTGTGGATTCCAAATATGAAGAGATTTGGTCTTGGTAGTGTTTGGAGAAGGGATCTATAGAGTATTCATGGAGGATCATCCCGGCTTCTTATGCATTCTACGTCTGTTGGGGTTTTCGTCATTAAAACATTAAGGTAGGGATCTTACTATCATCTCTCTCTATTTTGTGCATCATTCAGGGTGGGTATCCACTTTTTTTCATGAGTTACTTTTGAACCAGTAAATAATGATAATAACTTGTTAACGAACGGGTTTCCGGAAATTTTGTTGACATCATTGTTCTATTTACATCAATGGTTATCCTCTGATTATGTTGTGAATTGAATAGGAATATGCCTACTGAAAATTATGGTCATTGGGGACCTTTCCATGCACAATTAAATGTTTCCCTATGTTTATGGATTGTTTTTTGGATGGAATTTTATAAAATGTGTGAATTGGTTAATCATGTAAAGTTGGATGATTAAATGAATACCTGGAACCATTGTTTGATCACCCTGATTAAATTAACTGAAATAATGAAATATGTGGGTGATAATTGGGGTTTATTTATGTGAAGGGGTGTTTTGTGGGTTGTTGTGGGATGGGTGAGTAGTGGGGATATGATTGTCTTGGTTTCGGATTGGCGTGTATCATATGGTGGTGATGGGTTGCGGAGCTGCAGTGAATGGTATCGAAGGGATAATGATGCAGTACATGTATTGATTCGGAGGTGTTTGTGGTTGTGGAGGTTGGTAGAAGGGCCTCAGGGAAGGTTTGTATATATGAATAAAAATGAAAGATTTAACTAATTAATTTTGGGGCATGGTTGTTCATTAAATATGGAAAATCTATGGAATTGATACTCTAGGGAAATAAAATGGATTTTTGTTGCTTGTTTTTTTCCATAATAATATTTGTCGTTGGTAGGGATATTTTTTACGAAAGACTGATCTAGTTTGGTTGTTGTTAGTTTCTCGGTATTTAAGGAACTGATAAACTAATAATATTGAAACATGAAAATCATAATGGGCTTTGGGACTTTCATTGTGTTCATACATTCATGGAAGCAGTGTCGAGGAATGTTCTTAGATCGTTTGTGTAGAAGCCATATAATGGGATGAGTGGTTGATATAATTTTATAAATCTGTATGTTTTATGTTTCTTTACGCACCCCAACCATGTTGAGCACTACTTTCTGAACACCCGTGGAATGGGGGGTGAGATTCCCAAACATCCATAGGATGGCTGGTTACTATTCTTCCCTGTGCTCCCTCTTCCAGATTCTATATCCCAAGACCGTTCGGGTAGGTTACGATAGATATTTCCCAAGAGTCTTTGGGATGATCGTGTGATGTGATCCCAAGAGACTTCAGGATGAGATGTGGTTATGTACGAGGATTGATTACCGGTAGAATGCAAGATGAGATGTGGATATGTCCGAGGATTGTGTGTCGGCGGGATACTATGAGCATCGTATGGCCATGTTACAACACTAGCTTAAGCTTCATGTGGCCAGGTTGTGGAAATAGCTCATGAAGAGGGGGAATCATCAAAATGTTAGGCATGAAAGCTTGAGCAGTATTCAGTGGGAAGGAGGTGCGGAGTACCCAAACATTGATAATATTACTATACTACTCTATTTACCTGCTATGTTTGGTTAGTGTGTCTTATAAGGTTGGGTGGATATATTTCTTTCTAGGCATTGGTTCCTTCTGTTTTCTCACGGTGCATTAGGATGTCTCCCCACCTATGGATGAGAGATTTAGGTTTTATTATTGAGTATACTTGTATGATCACCCTACATTTACTTTCAGGTCTTCAAAAGGACTTTAGGGACAATGCGAGACCTTACGAGTTGGGCGTTGGAGTTTTGTTGGTTGTTGTTTTCCTTTCATTTCGGCATCTTACCTTGGATATTTTTTTATTCTATACATTATTTTTTAATTATTTTATAAAACATGCATATGGGTTGGTTTTTGGTATATTTTCATTTACTTGTTCCTTCTCTTATGGTGTTTGATTCTTCCTATTTCTCGATCTTAATTAATAAAAAGGGTAATTCCTCCCATAATTTTGAAAACATATACACTTGGTGCTAGTCTCCACTCTGGGGCCTACTAGAGGTAGGACTCGGGGGGTCATTATCTCCTTTTCACCATGTCCTACTCAAGAGGGGCATCTTTGGAGGAAGGGGGTCGTGACATGTATTTATATATATTTATATTTATTATATTGTTTATTCAAATAAGTATGAAGATATTGAAGACATAAGATAATGGAGCACCGTTAGATAATCATATTCTTTAAGACACTCATCATGTTATGAATATATCTTAATTTATTATGTGTATATAAAGAAACATTAACTTTATATATCATAAATATAGTTTTTATAATATTTAATTATCCATTTTAATCCACTGTTTCTTGGGTATAATGATTCAATTATTATTAAAGGGGCACAATTTTCTATTATAATCTCATTGTTTATCAGGGTTGTTTGTGATTTTGTTCTTGAGGAATAAATCTTAGTACCTATATCTCATGAATGTTAAGAATTTTAGTATCCTCTAGTTATGTTTTCAGAATACAGTTTTTTCTTTTCATTTTCTTAATCTTTTGTACTAATGGGGGTGAAAATAAATTTTTAAGGAAAATTAACATTATTTATCTATTTAGATGAAAATGTTTTGTAGTCAATGTCTACATTTTTATAACATCAATAATATGACATTTTCTTATTTATTAATATTTATGAAATAAAAAATAATTTTACATTTAATGAGATTCTATGTCTGATAGAGTAATAAACACACAATCATGAGTTCATTGAAATCTTATGTTGCACACAACTTTGAGTTATAGAAAAAATTAAAATAATAATATTATTATTTTAAATGGTATTAATTCATAGCCATTGTATTAGTGGGAATGAACATAATTAAATAAAATATGATTATTCATGTATGTTTAATGACTTTATATTTATCAAATAATATTAATATGTTTAAAAAAAGGATCCAATTTTAATCATGAAATACTCTAATATTCTTTAAAATGCCGATTTACTGCCTTTTGATGGAGAACAAATTTATAAATCTAGTTTTTGTCACTTTTAGTGTTCTATTTGATAAAATAAAATCCTTATTTTGAATAATGATATCAAAATTTAATTTGGCTAAAATTTTGGTATTTTTATGTTAATGTTCATTTTTAAATGAATTGTGAAAAATACTGAATTATAATTCAAAACTTCCTTTTAATCTAATTTATTTATATGTTTAATTTATCCCATTAATTGGTTTAAATGTGTATGTTGATTATAGTTTTACTCCATTATCCAATTATGGTCATTTTATGTAATTTCACTTTTAAATTGGACATAAAAAAGTTTCAATTGTTTATAGTTATTATTTATAAAAACCATGCTTTTTTGTTTTGACAATGAGAATAAATTTTAAATTAATTTATGGAACTTATGTGTTTAGAATTTTGAAAAATGGATTCCATATTATGAATTAGTAATTCCATATCGTTTAAATAGTTAATTTTATTTGTTGACATTATGAATAGAAACATTATTAATTATTTTATTTACCATGGATAAAAGGTAAATCTGATATATAATGGGGTAAAATAATTTTATAGTAATATTAAATTCCCCTTACAGTTGTTCTAACCATGTTGAATGATATTTATCTGACTAAAGGCAGCTTTGTGTCGATTTTTAGAAACCATGGTGCCAATTGGGAGTGATAATGAAACTTTATATTATTTAATTTAATGTAAAGAAAAAAGTAACCAAAACATATATCTATTAGTAAAACAATTTTTCTATGGGGTTATATTAGTGATATCTTATAATACAAATATTAAATTGAAATCAAAAAATATTTCCCATATCATGATGTTTTATTTATAATTTTTTTTCATTGCATATCTAAATTTTAGTATACCACAATGGTGTTGTAGATATTGTTTAATTAATAAAAGATTCAATTAAATATTATAATAAATTTTAAAATAAATTTACATTGAAACTTTTTATTCAATTTATTATTTTTAGGGATATTAATGACTTTTTATATCTTACTTAATAAAGTTTTATTACAAAAACTAATTTTGTTATATATTTTTTAACATTAATTATATGAATAATTTAGAAATTGACATTAATGAGTTTTAAAAAAATTATTATTTTATAAATGATAAAATAATCCGAAATATATAATATTTGTCCAAATGATGTAAATAATGTAATATATTATCCATTTTCGGTCTCTATACATAATATATTACTCATATAGTATGAATATTTTAGAGGACATGATAACAGTTGGATAATTTAACAAAGAGTTAAAAAAAGATAAAGAAATACAATATCTAAAACCTTAATAAATTTTATTGGATGATTTTATATAGACTTATATGTACCTTATCTTATATGTGAATATTTTTTCGACCTTTTAAAACTAAAAATAATTTTATAATAAAATAATTTTTTCAATCGTTCCTAAAGAGCCCCTCCTCCCTCTTAATAAAGGCCACCACCTCTAACCCATTACTCACACCTCTCTATCCCATTAGCTCATCCAAAAAAATCTTCCAAAATCCACCAACATCTATATATAAAACATTTAATCCTTCTACTAGGAATAATTCATTTCAAGAGATCAATTTTTCTCAAATCAAAAGAAGTTTCCTGATTTGAAGGCAACGCCTTCTCTCACATTCTCTTCTATTATATTTTTTCTCCAACGAAAAATAATCTCTATATAGAATTCTTCTATAAAAATACTAGAATAAAAAATATAATAGTATTTTTGTAGGAGGATTATTAGAACTACACATCCACACACCTCCAACCAATGGATCTAGAACATACTGTTTCTGTGGACGGTGAACTAATGCCTCACGAAACGATCATTCTTTAATTATCTCTTATCACCTTTCATTCTAGACTTTATAATGGAATTGTATATATATGTGATATATATTATATTTATATTATCTATATTCTTCAGTATTTTTCATATAAATCAAAACATTATGATTACCATAATGGGTAAATATGATAATTTCATTTGAGGAAGTGCTGAATACCTCCCCCTCAAAGTCAAATGACTCATTCATTACATCCGTGGAATGCATAAACGTTATATTTATTGAAATTATATATGATATTATACTATAATTATAATATACCTATGTATAATTATGTTTTCATTCCATTAAATATTAAATAAAATGAATGTAGTGTTCATACGTATGTATGGCTAACCGTCTCTATGAACAGTGCATTTCAATTCTTATCTCGAATTCTTATAGACTACTTTAAAAAAATATATACTATAAATATATGATATATTTGATATCTAAATATTTAATATCATTCTATAGATAATATAATTTCTACCACATAAACAACTTGTAATTATATAAAGTTCATTTTTCGACCAAAGTACCTAATATCCACAGATTAATAATTATTGATGTAAATGATTTTATAATGATTATAACATGGCAATAAGTGATTAAAAGGTAATAAAAAATTAAAAATGTTCTGTAACATGTTCAAATTAACCTTAGTTTATTATTTAAGATATTAATCAACGAACGAGTCATATCAGATATGAGGTATGTTTTTTCGTCTAAATTTTATCCCGATGTGATTCATTGCTAAATTTTCCACTATTTTATTTTTTGTGGCATGTGTACTGCCCGGGATTGTATTATTTATGTAATTTACATTAATTGATGGGTATTTATATCTTAATTTTTTTATCCTTATTTTATATAGTGTATTCTTTCTGTGTTACCAAATCAATAAGGGACAATCTTAACTCAATTTCCATTCTTAGGGTTAAACATTCCCTTCCTGATTATACGGTTCTACAAATATATGTGAATGACAATGAATTATTTTACTCTTAATATGCACAAATATTGGGTGTATTTTTGTTTTTCACACCTAATTAGGTCATTAATTTATCCTTAATGTAATGACACGATCTTTTTAAGGGACATGGTATTAATCTCATTTCATTGAGGCATACATTGATTTATACACGAAAATATTATATACAGTGTATAAACCCCTAAGAATTTTAATTTCATTCAAAGGGAAAACTTTTCTACATATTTTTTTACTAAATGAATAAAAGGAATAATTCTTTTTAATGTACACGGGGAAATGACCTTTCCTCCACCAAGACCATTATTTAATATTTGGATCCCATTATGAGCCAAAATTATTTAAAAAGGAAAATAAATACCTTATATTCTTTTTATATAATTTCATTTCAAAATTGGTTTTGAGAAAGAATTGATTATTTCAATATTTTCAAATGATATATTATGAATGAAATTTGGATGTTCTATTTTTCCATTATGCATGTTTTATGTGTAATGAATATGTTATGGTTCTTGGAAATTGTTTATGTATATGGGTGGTTCCATGATAAACATAGGGTAGGTGAACTCGAGACAACTCTTCAATGAATTGGGTAACATAATAGAGGTGAAACAAGAATATTGATATGTGAAAATGTTATTCAAGTAAGAATGATATTTTCTTGTGTGTGTATAGTTATAAATAAGCATTTGGGGTTATATGATCTTGAATTTGGGGGAATTGCAGGTTAGTACTTTTTGGGCTGAAAATGAGAGGAATGAGACATCATTTGTGGTTAAAATATGTTATGGTTATTATTGAGGAAGTTATCTAATTTTTGTGGAATGATATAAGCATATATAATTTTTAAAAAAGAGAAACATAAATATTGTTTGAGAACCCATCACGTCAGAAAGAGTTGTGTTTATCGAACCCACAACCAATTTGTGATTGAAATTTATCACCTACCACTGGACAATGTGATTTCCATGGTTTTTATAACTAACACTTTTTTGTTTAATGATTTTATGGATCATGAATAAGTTGATTTTTGAAAATCATATTTTATCAATTGAATATTTTTAGTATTTGAAAATTATTTCATGATTTAGCGATAATGGTTATTTTGTAAGAGGTTCTGTCTTTTAGGAACAATATATTCTTAAGGAAAATAGAATACAATGGGATCTATTTTTTGGTGTGATGGTTGAAATTTTATTTGGGAAGAATCAATGTTTTTATTGTGTAGATACATCAATTTGGGTTATTTATGGAAATTATTAACCTTTTATAAGGAAAATGTGATTAGGTTAATTACTCTTTAGTATGTGACTTTAACAGTATTCAATGTTGTGTAGAGAAAATGTTATGATTTATTGTGGAAGACTATGTGATTAAATCCTTCTGAATTTTGGTTTTAATGTTAGTGTGGGTTACATTGAAATTTTTTATGGAAACTTGTTTATTGAATGGTATATTCAGAACATTGGGTATTGATTTTTGAATTTTGTGGATTAAGAGTTGTATTTATTTTTATAAAGTATTATCCTTTTTTGGGGATTATTTGATCTTGTACTAACCTTTTTTTGGTTAATGTCTAATGTCAATTGAAATATACAGTTCATCTTATTTGGATTATGTGATTCTCTAGACGTTGATTCTATCACATTACGTGTGACCAAGTCGTCTTGTATACTCATATTTTAGAGACTAAATGAGTTTTTGGTAGAAAAATAATATAGGATTTAATCTACTTGAAATTTTTTTATATTCCATTATTTCCATAGTCAATATCATAAATAAATTCTCTATCATTACTAAATGAAACTTATAAAAATGATGTTAGTTTACTTTTAATAGTGGGAAAACAAATACAGTTTAACCTATCTAATGTATCTGGTATTTTTCTGGTAAACATTACCCTAATAATGTTTTATACCACTCTCCATCAGAACTTGACTCTTCGTTTCTCCTCCATATCCATATTTTCATTGAATCCCAGTATGGGTTTTCTAGGGTGACCTTTTTACATCACATTGTTTGTCTTATATTGATAATTTTATTATCACTTTTTTTATGTGTGACTATCAAGGATATTTCCATGCCCAATTTTAAAAATGGGAGGATGAAATTTCCAAAAGGGTGTAAGGATGTAACATCCTAGGTAAATAAATAATCTGACATTTTCTTATTAATTTATATTTTTGAATTTACTATTAATTTGAATTTCAATGGGATGTTATGTATGATAGCATACTCAACACAAAACAACAGGCTTCCATGAAATCATATGTTTCACACAACATTGAGTTATACAAAAATATAAAATATTTTTATTATTATTTTAAATTGTAGTTAAGACATTGTTGCTATATTGGAGGGAATGAAAATAACTAAATAAAATATTATTATACATGTTTTTTAAATTTTTTTATATTTAACCAAAAAAATATAAGGGTTTCAAATAAGAACTAACCCAATTTTAAACATGAAATACTATAATATTCTTTAAAAGGCCTTTTTATCATATTTTGATTGAAAACCCTTTTTAAATATAGAATATGTCACTTTTGTATGTTTTATTTGAAATAATACAAATATTATTATGAATTAGGAAATTAAAATTTTACTTTAGGTAAAATTTTCGTATTTTTCAGATAAAGTTCATTTTTAATGAATATTGAAAAATTCTGTATTTTAATTCAAAACTACATTTTAGTCTAATTTATTTATATGGTTACATAAATCATTTATTTGGTTTTAAGGTTTAATTGAATTATATTATTTCCAATCAATATAATTCTTATCATTGGAAGTCATTTCACTTTGAAATTGGACATAGACAAGTGTGAAACATTTGATAGTTATTATTTCGTTAATTTTTTTTTTGTTTTGACAACATGAATTAATATTAAATTAATTTTTGAAACATCTATATTTTGGATTTGTAAATATTGATTCCATATTTGGAATCAAGAGATCTAAATTGTGTGAATATGTATCTGTTATATTTAGACATTATAGATAGTAACTTCAATAAATATATTCTTTGCCATGGTTAAAGGATAAATTGGGTAAATAATGGTGAAAAACTAAATTATAATAACATTAAATTATTCGTATAATTTTCCTAGACATATTGGATGAGATATTTACGATGAAAGGAATCATAAGGTCGATTTAAGGACCCCATGGAGCCACATGGAAGTGATAATTACACTTTATATTAATTAATTTAAATTAAAGACTAATGTAACAAAAATATATATCTTTTAGTAAAAAAATTTATATTGGGTTATATAAGTGATATCTATTACTATAAATACTAATTCAAAAGATATAAATATTTCCTACATAATGGTATATTATTTATATTTTTATATATTAAATAAATAAATTTATTTATGAAATAATTGTAATGGAGTAATTTCTTAATCAATAATAGATTAAAAAATAATATTCTTTTATATGATATAATAATCCTAAAAATCAATAATCTGGCCAAATGACTTAAATAATGTCATAAATTATCCATTTTTGTTCTTTTTCAATTTTGTAGTATATATATTAACTATATAGTATGAATATATAAGAATACATGGTAAAAGTTAAATAAGTTATCAAAGGGTTAAACAAAAAAGATAAGTACTTAAAAATATACAAAACCATTCCAAAATATTACTGAATGATTTTATCTATACATATTTGTACCTTATATTTGAAGTAATTATGTTTTGGGGATATAGAAATATAAAATATATTTAAAATAAAATAATACTTACAAACATTCACAAAGAGCCTCTCCTCTCTCATATAAAAGGACACCACATATAACCCACTACTCGTACCTATAAGGCCACCTGACTCATCCAAAATCTTCTCCAAGAAGCTACCAACACTCCTATATTCTTATTAGAAGCCTCCAAATATGAAGAAGGAAAATAAAAAGAGTCCTTTGTCTCAAATAAAAAGAAGTTATATTATTTAATGGCAACATATTCTGTTATGATTTTTTCTTTTATTTTCCTTCTCCAACAAACTAAATAATATTTATATTATTATTTTATAAGAAAACTAGTATATTTAACGTATTAGTATGTTTTTATGAGGAACATTCAAACTAAAAATCCAAAAACCATCATCTCATGGATTTAGAACATACTGTTTTGGTAGACGGTGTACTACTGCCTAAAAATGATGATTGTTCAATTATCTCCTACTACATATCATGGTGGCCATTAGGATGGAACTATATTTATATGTGATATATATTATGTTTTATATTAACTCTATTATTTTTTATTTTTCATTTATATCATCCCTTCATGGTTTCCATAATGGGTATATACAATAATTTGATTTGATGAAGTGAGAAATAACACCCACCTCTTTGTGATATGACTCGTTCATGCCATACGTGGAACGTATAAATAATATAGTTAATGAAATTAAATATGATATTATACTGTAATTATAATATACCAATGTATAATTATGTCTTGATTCCATTAAATATGAAATAGATAGGAAAGTAGTGTTTATGCGTACTTATGGCTTTCCATCTCTATGAATGATGCAAATCATTTATTATCATTAAGTGTTATGTACTATTACAAATAGACATATATATATATATATATATATTGGATATATATGACATATAAAATATCTAAATCATTATTATAATTATATATATAATGTAATTTTGACTTTATAAGAAACTTGTAATTATAAGAAGTTCATTTTTTACTCAAGAACCAAATATCAACAAAACAACAGTTATTAGCTAAAAATGATTTTGTAATATTTATAACATATTAATAAGTGATATGAAAAGAATAATAAACTTGAAAAGTGTTATAAAATATGTGGATATTAAATTTCATTTATTATTCCTGAGTTTAAAGAACGAATGTGTCATGTTGGAAATGAGGTAAGGGGTTTTCATCTCACTTTAAATTCTTGTGAGATTCATTCAATATTTTCCACTATTTCCTTCTATGTGGCATACGTACTATCCATGATTGTATTCTTTTTGTAATATGAAATAATTTATGGATATTTAAATCATTATTGAATGATCCTTCTTTTATTGAGTGTATGCTTCATAAGTTTCCAAATCGGTAATGGAACTTCAAACCCTAATTTACATTCTTTGTGTTAAACTTCTACTTATTAATTCTGTGGTGCTATGAATATATGTGAATGAACTATGATTTTTTTCAATTTTAATATCCACTTATTTTGGGTTTATTTTTTTACACATAATTATGTCATTAATTTATCATTAATGTAATGATATGATCTTTGTAAGGTACGTCATCTCAATCTACTTTCATTGCATCATACTTTGATTTATTCATGGCGTTCTTTTATATGCTTTATAAACCCCTTGGAATATTAATTACATTCAAAGGGAATAATTTTTTATGTATAAATAAACTAAAATAAAAAATGAATAATTATTTTTAATGTACATTGTGAAAATGACATTTCCACTACCGTGAGAATTATTTCATATTTATCTTGTATAACAAGATGAAATATTTTGAAACAGAAAATAAATACCATATAATATTCTTAAATATTTTGGTATTGAAAATGGTTTTTAAAAAGCAATGATTATTTCAGAATCATGAAATGAAATATTGTGATTGAAATGTGTAAATTTTATCTTTCCTTTAGGATGGATTTATTTTTTATGAAGAAGTTATGGTTATTTGGAATAGTTTACGTATACGGGTGGCACCGTGATAAACATAAGGCGGGTGAGCCCAATATAGCACTCCAAGGAATTGGGTAATGTGATAGAGGTAAACATAAATGTTTCTTCTAATAGATTTAGATATTATACTATGATGGGTATTCCATATGTAACTCTATATGTAGCTATGAAATCAACAACGTAATTATGTTATGGATTCAACTATTTATATTTATGATTTATGATTTACACATGTTATTCACAAAAAATTATGATATTGTGTGGTATGTTAATGATTGAAAAGTATTATTTCATTGATTTTCATGTATTTATGGTCTAATTCTTTCTTTTCATTTTTATAACGCTTATTTTTTTATACTCATCCTATGTTTTTGAAATGATTTTCATAGGGTTTAAGTAAGGGTAAGAGAAATAAATAACTCATGAATATTTATATCAAGAAAAAACACTTTTTTATTTAAAGTGATTTATTATTGTGAAAAAATTGGGTAGAGTAGAAGTGTCTATATTGTAATTTTTGAAATGAAATGTAATAGGTATGGCCTAATTCCCTAAAAATATAAACTGAAAAAGATCATCAATTTGAATTATTTACATAATTCAAGATTATGTAATGTTTAATATTTGGGCATTATAAAAGGCATCCTACTAGTAGTGAGGGTCTCAAGAGATGAAATTTAAAAGACTATACAATCGTATCAGTGTTTTCACATCTATATAATTGTATATAAATATATACTAATAACGATAGTAGTAAAAAAATAATAGAGTATCATAAGATTAATATATTCAATTTAATAAAAATGTCAAATTCCAATTTTTAAAACATTTTAATACATGACATAGTGATGATACCTAATTTTAATAATTAAACTATTTAACAGTCTTTACATTATAGTACAAAAAATCGACAAAGAGAGTGCATCTCCATGGTTGATCTCCTCGAGCATCTGGAGGACCATATTGTTCATTTTCTCCAAACACTGGGTACAAGGAAATAAGTAATCAACCCAGGTCTGACAAATATTATATCTACATGGGTACTTAGGGTACCCAATATGGGTGTAAAATAAAATATCAGTTGGATGGAAAAAACCGATGAATAGTCCAAACTAGGCAGTGAATAATACTTAATCGGTATGCACAAATAGCGATGTAATAACACAATTGAATAAATACAATACAACCCTTACTTGTTCCTAAGGGACACATGAAAATGATACCAAAATCGTAAGATTACTTAAAAAATAGTCAAAGGATTTTAAATATGAATATATATATATATATATATCTTTACAATTTATGATGTTGTATTAAGAATAAATAATAAGTAATAACGTAAAAAAAATTAAATTTATTCAACTATCAGTTCATTAACTGCATATACCAGCAGGTTCCCATGGACACTCGTATCTCAAAACCTACCTCAGCATCTGTCGGAGTTCGAACCATTTCTCACATTCAATTCCCAATAATAATATCACATCATATTTCATAATCTATGTCATTAAAATAATATACGACCACGTGGTCAAATAGTCCAATTTCAATTAACAGGTGTAGAATTTCATGTCTAGCACCTTGTGAGTATTTGGTTCATTAGTCAATGACTCAGAACCCAATTATCTACCACACACACACACATATATATATATATATCATTGTTGTATACCATCATGTCTAACACCCTGTTAGTATTTGGAGCATCAGTCCATTTATCAAAACATGCATATAAATCATATATATATATATATATATATAATGGGTTTAGAATGTCATGTCCGGTCCCTGTGAGAATTTGAGCATCATTCCCCATCTCACAATCCATTTATCAATAATATATCTATATATATCATTGATGTAGAATGTTATTTATAGCACCATGTGAGTATTTGGAGCATTAATTCTAATCTCACAACATTTTTTTCAATCATACATACATATATATACATATATATATTACAAATATCAAAATTCTAACATAAGGAACAATCTTATATATGCTGAATTAATGTCACATCAGCATAGTGACATATTTGGTTTAATGAATGAGGAAAATATTGTATCACCCTGGTTTTGAGGTATGTAGCCTTTTTTACTATTCATTATGTGTTTAATGTGAATGGGATGAGATTATAAATGGTTGGGAGAGTTTGTAATGGTTTTAATGAGTTTGGAGGCTATTCTTAAGGATCACGGTTTGAGCATGGTTATGGGAAACCGTGAAGGTTCTCCATGAAACCGTACAGGGGGAGACAGTATGCTTCGCACAGCTTGCACACTGTATTGTAACTATTGTAGGAAACCGTGCGGGCACCTCCGCTCAAGATAGTAGCATGTGCTGTGTTAGCGCACGGTCTTCCAAACCCCATGGGATAACTGTGTGGCCACTTAAAACAGGGTTTTAAAACCCAAGTTCACTCGGGATTGCCACATTCTTCTACAAATCCTTTCCCCCTCCAGCTACACTCGTGATTTTGGGTTCTCAGGTGTATAAAATGACCTCCCACTAATTAATGAAGCAATTAAAGGGGGATTCATGGTGATATGAAGGTGGTTTCTCCCGGGTAAGTCTCTTCTTGGTTTCCTTATGGTTTACTCTAGATCTACATATCCCTCTCTATCGGTATTGTAGATCAACATTCGTTGCATGTAGATCTAGGGTTTTGGTTGGCTTGGAATTTTAATTTTAATGCTAGTGGATGTTATGGAAGGGGTTCTAGAGAAGGTTCGGTGGTGCATCACATAATTTGATGTGTGGTTTCTTGTTTGTCGATTTCTCGAAAACCCTAAAGGTAGGTGGCTTCTCACTCGACACCACTTTTTTAGAATATGAATATTTGTTACAACTAATTTTTTTATTGAAATTAAATGTTGTTTTGAGGAACTATATTGGTTGGAAATCCCTTTAGTGTTGTTTTATGGTTTCTTTTTGGGAAAAGGGGTTTTACGGTTGAATGTTATTGTAGTTAAATTTGAAATTGTATATTTTAAAATCTGTTGCTTGGCTTGGGTTAAAGAAATGGTATTTGAAAATGGTTTTAAATAAATAAGTTGTTATATTGAATCTGATTTTAGACATGGAAAATGCTAAATGAGTAAATTTGATAAATGGGTGATTTGTTGAAGTGTATTGACATTTTATGTAAATGAGTAATTTCATGTTGTTGTAGCCATGTTTTGTTATGTTTGGTTATGACTTTGATATGTTTTGTGAATGTGGGTGATAAGTACCACTATAAAAAGGGGATGGATAGTGGATGGAAGGGCCACCATCTATCGAAAGTTGGTGGGAAGTACCACTATAAATAGGGGATGTTTAATCGATGGAAGGGCCACCATCAAAAGAAAGTGGGTGGCAAGTACCACTTGATTTCATTGGTAATGAATGGGTTGGATGGGAATTGCCACCATGGTTTGTGGTGTTCTTTGTTGGTGATATTTGTAGATGGGGCTTGTGAGTAAAATATGAAAATGGAAATCGGCTTGTGGAATGGTTGAATTGGATTCCTTACATGTCATGGTTGATTTGGATTCCTTATGTGGCATGTTTGGATTATGGCATGTTTGTTGTATAAACAATTGGTAGATTTAATTATCATTATATAAAATGTTTTATATAAATGTGATAATGATTTTATCTCAGTGGCCTTTGTAGGGTTGTCAGTTGGAAAAATCATACTTAGTATTTATACTCACCCCCTTCATTCGAACTTTGGTGTAATTATAGATGTCATGCACTAGGATACATGTAATGGTAAGGAATCCCGTTGCTAGTGGTTCGGGGTGATGGATGTGATGTGTTGGTGGAGCTTGAAGATGGAGCTTGGTGTGGATCTATGGCACAATCGGGCCTCGTGGTGTTTTGTAGTCGGGTCTTCCACAATGTACTCTGATATTGTGTTAGGTTGTATGGGTTTTTCTGTTGTATTGCTGATCAACATGGTTTTATTTTTTGTAATACATGGTTGAATTGGTTATTGGTATGCATTATATGGTTTATGGGTTGTTGGTTGGTGTGTGTTGTTTTAAGGGCCAACCATTCCTCAATTATTCTTCAAGCCCTTGGAATTTATTTCTAGCCACTGGCACCATGGGAATGTCGCTTAAGGCCAAGTCACCCTCACCTCCTCCTCAAGCCAATGAGTTAGGGGAGGGATGTTACAAGTGTTGTCATCTTGTTCGGTCCTTGGGAGTTGATTCTCAAATTTGGAGTTGGCATTCATTGTGGTATGTTCCTTGAGTCGGGATTTTATCAAGGCGTAGGAATGTCGTAATATGAAATGTATATAATAAATGTATGTAACTAACCCTTATATATTGAACTTCATGTTACCAGGGAGTTGGGTACCTATGTTTTTTGGAGACACTTATCGTCATTGGATATCTCATTCTTGATCGTCTAGCCAATGGGATGAGCATGGCATTCATGGTAGAAATGACTTCCCTCTATGATGCATATTTCATTTGGCATAATGATTTATGGGCTGAATTTATAAATTTTTGTTCCAATGTGTGAAATTTTAATGTGAATGAATTTGTTATTTTGAATATGGTTTGATTTTTAAAAAATGGGAAACATGGAAAATGTGGAAAGGTGGAAAGCAGCGTTGTGATAGTGTCGTGTAATGAGATTTGAAATGGGAATTCTTAATGTATATAGAAGTGAGACTCATTATTTTTTGTTTTATTATTACATAAATGAAACTAGCTAGGCATCATAGAGACCCACCGAAAGTGGCTGATGAGAATGTGGTTGGACATAAGCCCCAGGTGAACCAATAGTTAGTCCAGAGCATAGTGCAAGATTCTCAAGGTGTGGGAAGTGCGAATAGAGCGAAAGATCCAAATCATGGTGATTAAGAATATTGGTTTCAAAAGTATGATCCATCCATCTTTTGGGGTGATTCGGGCTCGGAAAGAAAAGAGACGTGGATGTCCAGAATGAAATTTTTTTTTCCAATTCTTGGGGTTACAGGTAGAGCTGAAAGTAATGCTAGCAACATATAAGCTATAAGAGAATTCCCTTAACTTGTAGGAGATGGTAATCCAAGTGGTAACAGAACAGGTAATCACATAGGAAGACATTGAGGAAATGTTTAATAATTAATTCTACCCACATATGTTTAGAATTAAGCGCCCAACTGATTTCATCAGTCTGAAGCAAGATCATATGTCTATGACGGTGTATGCAGCTATGTTTATGAACGTAGTGAGATTTTTCACCCAAGGTGGTGGATATCACGTCATTGAAGGAAAGGATCTTCAATGTGGGGTTAAGGAAAGATATCTGTTCAAAAATATCACTGTTGTATATTGGTGATTACAAAGAGATGGTGAATCGAGAATCGGTGGTTGAGCGGGATCTGTTGGGAGCTATGGGTGGAGGAAGCATAGTGGACCCATGGGGAATTGTGGGAAATCTAATGGTTGGCTCAAGAAGATGAGGGACACATATTATAAGGGAAAATGTATGACACATAATCTGACGGAAGGACCAGTAAATATTTATCCAAATACCCATAGAAAGCCATGATGTTTTCAGTGTGGCTCTACGACACACATCATGCGAGATAGAATGACACTACAATGAGAATGTCACAATTATAAGCAGATGGGGAATCTGCATCTTTATTATTAGAATTCTCCAGGTCAGTTGCACATGAAACTCATTAGGGATCATATACATAGTATGCATTGATGGGATGGTGATAGCAGTATAACCCTCATCATGAGAGAAAATCCAATTATAGTGATTCTCAGAACACCACAACTCTTTAGAAGGGAAATACAGAGTAGTGTGTGGAAACCAATGCGTTGTTCAGAGCTGACCAGGATTTGGTGCATGATCAGTAGGGACTATCCACGATGCGAGTTACTATTATTTTAAATTCTAAATTGATGCAAGTGTTGTTTGATACGGGTGCCTCACAGTCTTTTATTCCTACACGCGTGTTTGAGTAGCTGGGATTAAGGGTAGAAATGTTTCCTTCAGATTTGAAAATTCACAGTCCTCTGGCTCCAAGAGAGTGTCAAGACTTCTTGTTTATAGCATATTGTATCATTGTGGACGAGGATGAGCTAATGTGGAATTTCTCTATGCCTGCGATTGATGGGTATGATGTAATCTTGGGAATGGATTGGATGGTGGTGTTTAAGGCCCACATCAACTATAATGAGGACACAATGGCTTCTACAACACACGATGGGGTAAGAAATCTCTTTAGAGGATAAAGGAATTAAAGGCAGGGCACAACAGGGTTGTTAGCAGCAGCAGTGGGAAAGTTATCGTATCAGTTGGTGGTGTTGTTGTTGGAATCGGTAAAGGGTGTTGAGAAGAGTGTTCTTCCATCAGTAGTGGTCTAGTTCATGGATGTTTTTCCCAATGAATTATCTAGGATACCTCTAGTAAGAGAAGTGGATTATATGATTGATCTCATTATGGGGACACATCCAATCTCACTTTCATCTTATCATATGTTACCTACTTAATTGCAGGAATTGAATGTCTAGTTGGAAGAGTTAGAAAAAAATGATTTATATGGCCTAGCACGTCTCTTTGGGCATCACCAGTGTTGTTTGTGAAATATGTGGATGGAACTTTGAGGCTCTGTGTTGATTATCATCCACTTAACTAAGTTATGATAAAGAACAGATACCCACTTCCACAAATTGATGATTTTTTCAACCAGTTAAGGGTATCCCAATAGTTCTCCAATATCGATATAAGGTGGGTATATCATCAATTACGGGTGAGGAACGGCGATATTCCTAAAATAGCTTTTATATGTAGATATGTCCATTAAGAATATGTTGTTATGCCCTGTGGTCTAACGAATGTGCAAGTAATGATCATGGAATTGATGAATCAGATATTTATGAGATATCTAGATTAATTTGTGGTGATATTTGTCGATGATATTCTGGTGTATTCAACGACAAGGGTAGAGCATGAGAAGAACTTGGTGACACTGCTAGGGATCTTGAGGGAAAATTAGTTATATACCAAATTTTCAATGAGTGACTTTTGGATATCGGAAATCCTTTTTCGAGGCCATTTGATTTCTAAAAGTGGTGGTTCAGTGGATCCAGAAAAGATATAGGCTATTATCTTATAGAAAACTCCAAAGAATATTTTTGAATTACAGAGATTCCTCGGTCTAGTTGGGTATTATTGGCATTTTGTTTGTGATTTTTCACGTTTGGCTTCACAGATAATAGCTTTGAAAAGAAATAATGTTCCATTACAGTGGAATAAATAGTGTCTATAGTGTTTTGAAGAGCTAAAGGGCTGCCTTACATCAGCACAAATCATGGTTTTTCTAGAATGAAGAAAAGGGTTCGTGGTGTATTGCGATGAATCAGGATCAGGGTTGGGGTGTGTTCTCATGCAATGGAATCGTGTTATTGTATATGGCTCATGACATTTGAGGGTGCATGAGAATAATTACACAACTCATGATTTGGAATTGGTAGGAGTGGTCCATGCTTTGAAAGTGTGGCTTCACTATCACTTCAGTGAGAAATTCACGGTATATAAAGATCATAAGACTCTGAAGAACATTTTCTCCCAAAGGTATTTGAACATGAGTCAAAGGATATGGATTGAATATCTCAAGATGTATGATTTTTACTTGATTTACACACTGTGTAAGGGAAATCCGGTGGCAGATGCATAAGGTAGAAAATCATATGTTCATGTGGTCAAACAAGCATCAGACTAGTGGTAGTTGTTGTCAGTTATAGCTGACATGTTGTTGGAATGTGATTACCAGGGTGATAGATCAGTTTCTTTTCCAGTTTTGTTGATTCATTACATAGTTGGGATGGTTAAAGAGTCAAAAATTTATGACTTTGAGTCTATGAAAATGAGGTGAAAACTCAATGTTGGGGAGACCATTGAGGGATCGCAACTGAATTGGGATTCAGTTTTGTGTTTTCAAAATTAGATGGTTGTACTAGTTGCTTTTCAGGAGTATCTTCTCTGGGCGAATCATCATTCCAGGTGGGCGGTTAATCCTATAATTCATAAAATTTATAAAGTGTTGAAATCATAGTTCTAGTGGGCCTGTATGAAAACTAGAGTGGATGAGTTTGTTTCCAGATTCATGACATTCCAGCAGGTCAAGGTAGAGCATCAAAGGCAACTGTGAATGTTACAGTCTTTACCAATCACTGTTTGGAAGGGGGATAAAATAGTGATGGATTTTTTCATATGACTCCCAAGATCCATCAGAATGGATAATGTCATTTTAGTGATAGTGGATTGAATAACGTTGTCATCCCATTAATTTGCAATTCGTGAATCTCATATAGTGGAGGATCTTTCCAAAATCAATATATGAGAGGTGTTCAAGAGGCATGGTGTTCCAATATTGATTTTCTGATATAGAGATCTGAGGTTTACATCCTGTTTTTGTAAATTCTAGCCATAATCCTCTGTGACATAGTTGACTGTGACTACGGCGTATCACTCTCAGACAGATGGTCAACCCAAGAGGACGATAAGAACTTTGGAGGATATGTTTCAGCTTCTATCATTGATTTTTGTTGCTCGTGGGAGTAGCACTTTTCATTGGATGATTTCTCATACAATAAAAGTTTTCATGCATCCATACATATTGCTCCGTGTGATGCATTGTATGGGTGGTCGTGTCGTTCTCTACTACGGTTTGTGGAAACAGGTGAGTCCTTGATAGTTGGACCAGGCCTTGTCCCAGAGACTACGAAGAAGATCATGTTAGTTAGGAAGAGAGTGGGGATGGATTGGAGTCCTTATAAATCATATGTGGTTCATCATCGATGGTTGTTTTCATTCGAGGTTAGTGATCGTGTTTTCTTGAAGACCTCTCCTAGATTGGGAAATCGTCGGTTTGGGAATTTGGGAATGTTATCTCCGAGGTGTATTGAACATTTTGAGATTATTGAGGGGGTAAGTGTGGGGGATTATTTTTTAGGTTTACCAACTAGGTCTAGTGCAGAGCACAATGTGTTTATTGTGTTGTAGTTGAAAAAGTACCATCCGGATCTGGGTCATGTTATTCGATGGGATCATGTTGAACTAGAGCCAGATGCATCATTGGTGCACTTGCCAGTGCGGGTTGTGGATAGGCAAGAGAAAGTATTGGGGGGGGGGGTAAAAGCATCAGTCTGGTTCAGGTTTTGTTTAAGGATGATCAAATCCAAGAGGATTCTTTGGATAAGGAGAAATATTTGGTCGATGAATGGCCCTAGATCTTTCAGTAAATGGTGGTTCTACTACTTTCCGTGGACAGAAAGTCCAATGGTGGGGAGAATTTTGCACCCCCGGTTTGAGGTATGTAGTCTTTTTTATGCTTATTTATGTGTTTCAAGTGAATGGTATTATTTAATAAGAGTATAGGAGAGGTTGGAATGGGTTTTTATGATTTTAGAGGTTATTCTTAAGGATCACGGTTTGATCATGGTTAGGGAAAACCGTGCGGGTTCTCCAGGAAAAAGTAGATGGAGAGATAATATTATTCAGACGACCTGCACATGTTTTTCGAATAGTGCGAGTCAACCATTTGGGCCCATCCCCACAAGATAGTAGAGAGGGCACGATTAGCGCTCGGTTTTCCAAACCATGCCGGCTAACCGTGTAGACACATAAAATAGGGTTTTAAAACCAGAGTTCACTCGATATTGCCTCAATCCTCTTCAAATCCTCACCCACTCAAGCCTCACATGGGATTTTGGGTTCTCAAGGGTTGAAGGTGTTCTCTCACTGATTCATGAAGAGATTCATGGGGGTTTTGTGGTGGTATGAAGGAGTATTCTCACGGTTAAGTCTCTCCTCTTGGTTTCTTTATGGTTTCCTCTAGATCTACATCTCCCAATCACTTAGTTTTATAGATATACATCCATTGCATGTATATCTAGGGTTTGGTTTGCTTGGATGATAATTTTAAGTCTTGTGGATGTTAGAGAAGGGGATCTAGAGACGTTTCAGTAATGCATCACCGAATTTGAGGTGTGGTTTCATGTGGGTCAATTTCTCAGGAACCCTAATGGTAGGTGGGTTCTTTCTCGAATCCACTTTGTTAGAACGTGATGCTTGATTACAATTAATTTTTTTCATGAAATTAATTGTGGTATTGAGGTATGAAATTGTTTGTAAATTTTTTAGGGGATGTTTTTTGGTTTCTTTTGGGAAAAAGGGGTATCACGGTTTAATACTCTTATTGATAAATATTAAAATGTATATTTTAAATTTGTTTCTCTAACTGGGTCATGGAAATGTTTTATGAAAATAGTTTTCAATAAAGAGGTCGTTTTATTGAATCTGGGATTTGGAATGGAAAATTATAAAGGAGTAATTTAAATAAATGGGTGAATTATTTCAGTGGATTAACATTTTATAGAGATGGGTAATTGCATATTGTGGGGGCCTCAGTGTGTAATGTTTGGTTATGACATTGAAATTTTGTCTGATCATTGGAAAGATGTACCACTATTAAAATGGGATTTATAGTGGATGGAAGGGACACCATATATAGAAAGTGGGTAGGTTGTACCACTATAATAATGGGATGGATAATGGATGGAAAAGCCACCATCAGTAGTAAATGGGTGGGAAGTACCACTTGAGTGGATTAGTAATGAATGTGTTGGACGGGAAGTGCCACCATGGTTTGTTGTGTACTTTGTTGGTGATGTTTTTATGGGGATTGTGAGTGAAATATGAAAGTGGCAATCTTATTGGGGCATGGGTGAATTAGATTCCTTCCAGGGAAAGGTTGATTTGGATTCCTTGTGTGGAAAGTTTGGATTATGGCACGTTTTTCTTATAAACAATTGGAAACTTGGTCTTGCTTTATATAAAATGTTTTATATAAATTTTCTAAATGTTTTATCATAGTGGCATGTGTGAAGAAGTTATTTTGGAGGAATGTTACTGAGTAATTATAGTCACCCCCTGCTTTGGCACTTTTGATTCATTGCAAATGTCTTGTACCTCATTACAGGTAAAGGTAAGGCTTCTAATTTCTAGTGGTTTGGGATGATGCTTTTGATGTGTTGGTGGATCTTGGATCTGGATCATGGTGTGGAACTATGGTGGTGTCATGGATCATGGTGTTTTTTTAGGTCTTCCTCATTGTACTCTAATATTGTGTTTGGTTGTATCAGTTTTTGGGCTGTATTGATGATCATGTTGGTTGTCTTTTTGGTAATACATTGTCAATTTTTTGTTGGTATACATTATATAGTTCATGGGTTGTTGTTTGGTTTGTATTATTTTGAGGGTAAAATGTTCCCCAATTATTATCAAATTCCTTGGCCTGTATTCCCATTCTATCACGCCTGGGGAACATTACTTAAGGCCTAGTAAGCCTCGCAGCCTCCTCAATCCAATGAGGTAGGGGTGGGGTGTTACAAGGACTCTCCTACATATCACATTCCATTTCTAAAATCCGTTAAAATTATGAATTGATATAAGGTGAATTATGATCAATAGGAAAAGATAAGGAGTAAATCATCCTATATGTGTCATGTTCACTAAATGCATTTCATCTATCATAACCCGTATTTATTACATTAATCCAAGGATTAGTCATACAATCCTAATCTATTCCATTTCACATTTAACTATTTTATATAAACCATATACAAAAACAAAACATATGAATATACAAACTCATATAAACCATACCATTTTATATGAGTCTACCCTCTCATATGGACATATAATATTTAAATACTACCCACGTGTTTCACCAATATTTTACTCGTTTTTCATTCAAAGAATATAATGTGTATACCCACCCATTACCAATCACATGAATCAAAATGCATTCAACTCTTATAATGAATTTACCCATTCATTAATCACCATTCACAGCGCATACTAATAATGAATATACCCACTGATTTTTGTAGTTTACATCCATTCATATCACTTGGGAATACTTGAAATTTTGGTTCCCCTCACTCATGTTCATTTCACATGGGTTTACCCACCCCTAAATCAAATTTTATTTCATTACAACCATTTAATTATTGTGTGTCAACATGAAAATAAGGTAGTACAACTACAAGCTAATCAAACTATATTCCATTATTTTAAAACAACATCTTCTAATTTTGAATGTGTAGGAAAATCAAATATCATCACACTGAAAACAATAAAATTTTAGTCACTATGTTTTAATCTTGAAGGAAGAAATTTTTTGTACAATTTTTCAAAGGAAGAAAATAAAAAAATGATAATTTTTTAATAAATGTCATGGTTGAAGAACCTACCTTAAAAGATGACCAAGATGTATCATTCAAACATACTCAATAGCCCACTCTCCCACACAAATATATATATATATATATACACCCATAACCCAATGCATGGTTTCTCCGTACCATGAGAAAACACACACATTATAGATATATATATTTATATATATTCATACTTTTTTGTATATACATGATCACCACTAAAAATATATTACAACATCATACAATTAAAACCCACCACCCATAAAAACCTTAAGAAACTTTAATTAGTGATGAAAATAATTAGAGGTATAAAACCTTACATCAAATTGATGACTGGTGACCAAATCAGCTCGAACCACCTCTCCTTCCATGGTAGTTGCAGGATCATAGACCAATAGATACAAAGATTCCGTTTTCACAACCCATAACCAGATGAATACACAAAAAATGAATTATAGACTATCCTTGGAAATTTGATCAAATTGAGTTAGGCACCGGGAAGATAGAAGTCGACCAATGTGATGTAGGAGGAATATAGAGAATTTCTTAGCTCATTAAATCAAAAAATAACCATGATGTAAATCCCATGATCCATCCGAGGGAGTGGGTTATAGAAGGGGGTTATCAGGTGTCAATGGGGGAACCCCCATTGGGACTGTGTTATGCTATCATGTGAAAGAGAGGGGGAGGTGAGAGATTTTGTGTTTTTAAATTATTTTTTAGTTATTGTAAATTAAATTTTTTTAATTAGAATAGTAATTATTATTATAATCATATTAAACATAATAGTATCATTATTATTATTACTGAAACATTTCATTCTAAACCTAATATAAATAATTTTAATTTCTTAAAAATATTGACACATTGCACTATCAACTCTTGTAAAATTATTCTATGATGCATGGTTTTAATTTTCTCCCATCTAGTAATTTCCAAAAGAATAAAAAACCTCAAAAAACCACCGAGTCAAAAATAATAGATTATACAATTTTCCCACCTTAAAACTTATCATCCTTGATAATCCTTCATGAACAATGAAAACATCACCCAATTTCTAAATGTCAAGATGTTTCATGTCAACAATTACGTTGTGTTTCCCAATGCCAAACACATCGTTAAGAATTTCACAATTACAAGGTGCATAAGACTTTAAAACCCGAGATAAGGATCATAATACAACACAAATTTATAAATAGTGTATATACAATCATATGTATCTAGATAGATGATCACATCCTCATATTATTTTATCATTCTCCCATTGGTTCTTTTCACCAATGTATTTAGCATATTACATTAAATTACAAAACAAGGTTCTTCCACAGATGAAAATTACAGAGAGGGAATGTTATAATAATCATATTGATGGGTATAACACTGAATCTTCAACAAGAGAACCCAATTAAATCTAAGGTCATAAGAGGGACCTCATCGAAAGAATGTTCATGACTTAATTATCTACTAAAAACATTCTACATATACTTTCCAAAAAAGATATATTTGACCAAAAAATTACACTCATACTTAAACTGGACATGTGATATTAAAACAATTCCATTATAACTATACACAAAAAAATGAAAAAAATTTAATCCATTTTAGGCTAATCATCAACAAAGTTACCCAACTAAGATGGCTGATGCACCCAAACAGAACTGCAATGCCTTCCTCCCCAAGGCACTCATAAGCTTTCACTAGCACAAACTCTGATATCCTTATCTGATAACTAGTGACATTCCTATAAAAATCCATCAAATGGATAATTTAAACCTATCATGCCTCATCTTGAATAAAGGCATAACACAATGAACCATGCATCCCACATACAACCTAGATAACAAAAACAAATAAAAACAACAACATTTACAACTTTAGTGTGGTGTAAGACTAATGCTACATTACTTATTACAGGAAGAGGTCAAGATAAGAAATATGATCATATATTTTATAAGAGAATAAGTTGTGTTAGACCAGGTCACTGAGAAGATTAGTTGAACCACTATTAGTTGACTCTTTGCAATAGCGCGGCTTCACCTATCAATTCATCATAAACAAATCCTCAATGCATATACCACCTAAGGAATCAATTTTCATTCAAATCATGATATTGAAACTATTCCACATCAAAATGAGTTTTTAACATCATCACATATTACCAACATCATCAAATTTGTGTTACCAAACATGCACAAAAACATACACCAGAACCTGGTGTGACACTTCCCACCTTAGGAGTGTCCATGTCGTTGAAAGGAAATATCAACATCTCACTAGAACACTAGAACTGAAACACCATAAACACATGTATTATGTTCCATAAACCACAATAATCAGGTCAAAATCATTGGAATGAAAAATGAAATTAGTCTGACTGGAATTTCAAAGCACTCGAGTCCCTAAAATTCATCATGGGTTGGGGAAAAAACTTACTTAAACACCCCATCCATTTTATCCATGAGTTGACCCCTGAACATCCTCAATATTACCTTATCAACGATATCACCTTACTCAACCTATTCGTTTCATAATTAAAAATCTAACACCATTTATTTTTCCAACACTTACTACCCCTAGTTCACCAAATCCAATAACACAACATCTCATAGAACCATTAACCTAGATGAAGATAGAACGAGTCATCCATCACGAAGGTAATCAAAGGTTCACAAAACCACTTAAGTAGTTGACCATGCCTGAGGAAGGTCTAACATTCTAAATGAACAATTCATTGATGCCTTTTCTTATAACAATATTCAAGATACAATGACCACCCATCCGAACAAGGGTTTCTATTTTGAATCCCAAATGTCTTACTAAAGATAATAGAACATTAATACCATCAAAATCAAAATATCAAAGCAGAATCAAAGACTATCAACCTATAAGGGTTCTTTCTAACACATGACATCCTCCTAGAAAGAATATCTGTTGACCCCATCAAAAGTTCATGTAAATATACATTCACTTGGATCAACTGACCCATGTTATATTATCCATTTCTAATAAGAAACAACATGTGGACAAAGACTCACATCTCCATTCTAAGTAATCTCAAAAAATCATCATCCACCCTTACAGGTCAGTTGTAAGTAGAGGACACAAATATATATTTCATTAACATTCCCTTTACATTTAAAACCATTTAAAAATAGAACATGCTCGTGTACTACATTCCAGTCATAATGGTGGCTATCTACCAATCCATCAATTGCTCATACCCAATATAGGTGGAATATGGTTCCCATATAATTACAAAAAAAAATATAGCATAATAAAATAATCACATATAAAAATAGAAAGAAAATCATTATAGGAAGATAATATGGAGAAACATGAAGTAATTACAAAATCATGACATTTTAATCATTGAAACATGATTATAAGCCCATAAACATGATACCTGGAAAATATGATTGTAAACAGGAAGCTTGAAAACATGCTATAATGTAAAATATATCACTGACACGTGTAACTAAATAGGAAATCTAAAAAATCGTACAACATGCCACTGGATTCTAGTAACTAAATCATACTAGAAGAAAACCTATGAATAAAATTACAAGGCATGGAATAATATTGACTTTTGAACCCATATGTCCCTATTATTATGAATGCTATTTTTCTCCCTTTCCTTTATAGGCCATGGGTAAAATACCTTAAACCACATAATTCCACAAAGAGTGGAATTTACTGTAATCATTCAATGTCAAATTATATTTATTGTAATATCCAAAAGCATGTACAACATTTCCCATCCCCATCCACTAGGTTATTTCTGGTACATGGGTTGATTAGTCCAAAGCACCACTATTAACCATGTGCCAAGACATTACTAATATCCTTCCTGCCAACCCAAACAAATAAGAAAAAGAAAAAATTTACCTTTGTTACCACATAGTAACATCCCGACTTATATTACCATAGAACTGGTAGTGGTACCCATATCCACAAGACCTCAAGCATGTCTCCCCATACAACAGTAGCTTTGGGCTAGTTGTGAGGATCTCAGGATGTGATAGCGGGGAGAGAATACCCTCATATTTGAGTTTTCACAACCAAATAATAGTATATAATTAGATTACAATAGCATAAGTAGTAAACTGATAACATAGAAATAGAAGATTAGTATGTGAAATTTTAAAAAATTGCAATTCCATTTTATACAAATGATAAATTGATGACAATGTGATGATACATAATTTAATGTATTAAATAATAAAACATGTTTCATAAAAAATTGCAATAATAGTAAAGATATTGAAAACCCCCCTGTGATATCTTATCAAGTATCCCAAGCTTTAGATCGATCATTTTCTACCATCTCTAGGTAAAAGAAAAACAACAACAAACTAGGTCTTGCAAATATAAGGTCCCCTCGGGTTCAAAGGGTACCTGAGCAGTATATGAGATAATATATCATTAAGATGACACCATTCTATGAATATCCCAATCAGGGTGCTAAATATTAATTAAAAAGTGTCTGGGAATAGAATATTAATAATAGAAATTAATAAATAAACAACAACTCATCCAGGTTATTAAGGGACACCTGATAGCGTCACCAGCATCAACTCATCGCTTGAATAAGAGCATAAAAATGTCAATATATATAAATATAGAAACAATGTATGTAGTTGTATAATGAATAAAACACAAGTCATAATGAAAATGGTTTTACATTTATTCAATAAACCATTATATTACCGCATATACCCCCATGTTCCCATGGACACCTGTATTCCATGACCCATCTTATCCTATTCCAAATCCTGAACCATTTATCATATTCACTTCACAATCATTATATCATAATTTGTTTCATTATCCATTAAATTCAATTCATATATGACCAATAGTAACCATACTCCAATGTTATTTAATGAGAGTAGAACATCATGTTTATCACCACTTGAGTAGTCGGAGCATCATTTCCTATCTTACAACTAATTTATCAATCATATATATATATATATCATGGGTGTATAAGGTCATGTCTAGTAACTCGTGAGTATTTAAAGCATCAGTCTCTATTTCAGAATAATTTTTCAATAACATATATATATATATATATCATGGGTGTAGAACGTCAGTTCTAGCACCCTTTGACAATTATGTGCATCATCCCCTATGTCACAACCCATTTATCAATCATATATATAAATATATATATAATGAGTGTAGAACATAATGTATATCATAATTTTAATATTTGGAGCATCATTTATATATATATTAGAAATCATAATTTTATCATAAAAAACATATTAAAGATTCCCAATTGACATTACATCAGTGTGGACACATATTTGGTTCAACGCATGTGGCAAGCCCTCTCATGCATATCACATTCCATTTTCAAGTTACTTTATGAATTTAAATTAACATAAGGTGACTTATGATCATAAATCTTAGATATATACTAAACCATAATATATGTGTTAGTTTCACTATTTTCATTTCAACTATCAAAAGTTGTGATTATTACATTAACCCAATTTGTAGTAATACAATCCTAATTTGATCCCTTTAAAGATTAACCATTTCATATAAAACATATCATAAACAAACTTTATTAATATACCCACAAATATAATCAATTACATTCTTTACGAGTATAGCCTATAATGATTACATTTCATATTTAAATACATTCGATGAGGTTACCGACTAACTTACTCATTTTTCATTTGTGTAGAATAATAAGAATACCCACTCATTACCCATCACTTGAATAAAAATGCATTAAACACTAATAATTAATTAACCCACTCATTAATACCCATTTGCAATTCATTATACTAATGTGTATACCCACTCATTGTTATAGTTCGCATTCATTCCGATCACATGGTCATACCCCGCCATTTTTCAACTAAATCTAGTTAATTTTGCATTGGTTTACCCACACATTATGACAATTATAGTTCATTAAAAAAATTTAATTCAAGTGGGTCAACATTAAAAGGAAGTGGTATGCCTCACAACTAATCAAACTATAGACCATTAATTTAAAATTAATTCTTTTAACTAGGAGATCATAATAAAACCACATATCATCAAATCAAGAAAACATAATAGTATGCTCACTAAATTTTTATCATTAAGGAAGCACACCTATGATGGAGGGGTTTTATTACAAAAAATAATTGTGTACTCTAAAAATCATTTATCAAAAATTGGATGTTCATTAAATAATTGCAGTCTAATTTATAAAATCCATTAAAAAACTACTTCATTTTTAAATTACAGGAAAGGTTGAGGACCCTACCATAAATGATGGACAAGAAAATCCTTTTAACTCAAATGACATCCAACTAACTAAAATTTATATATATATATACACACCCTTAAACTAATGCACGTGTTTCCCACACCATGAGGGAACATATACATGGGAGATGTATACATATATACACACACATATATATTAATAACTAAGTGCATATGTTTTTTCCCAACCAAAAAAGATTAGAAATTATTAAAGAAATCATAGAAACCATAAAGACCTTAATACACTCTTATTATGGGTTCGAAACAAATTATTGGTATAAAACCTTACCTCAAATTGATGATGGAAAATAGAATCGACTCGAACCACCTCTCCTTTGGTTGTAGTTGATGAATCACAAAACAATTTATCCCAAGAATAACTTTTCATATCTTTGAACGATAATAATACCAAAAACGAATCAAATCGTAACCTAGGGTGTTTATTCGAATTGAGTAGGGAACCTAGAAGACTGAAATATACTAATAAAGAAGAGGCAGAATGGGTATAAATAATTACCCCCATTAATTCTGACAAGAAATGTGATGGAAACACCTCGATATAGATGGTATATAGAGATCTTTAAGGGGTTCATCGTACGTTGAACTGGGAACCCCTCAAATGGTGTTCATCACAAAATCAGGAGAGAGTGGGGGAGGTGAGTGATTCTTGATATTTGTAAATATTTTTCTTTTTATTTACATTAAAACAATTTTAATGATAATAATAATAATAATCATAATCATCGTCATTATTATTATTATTAAAACTCATTATTTCAACATTAATTTAATTAATTTTAATTTATTAAACGGAAACAAACATCATAGAGTCATTATCTGAAAAATTATGTTCTCATCCTCAGTTTTAATTTCATTCCATCCAATAATTTCTAAAAAATTATAAAACCTCATCAAAACCACCCAGTCCAAATCATGGGATTCTACATTGTCATTTTACAAACTATGTATTTTTTAATTTTTACCAAAAATGGAAAATAAATATTCATTGTAACACATACAACATTAATATATTTTACTACCATCATAACATACCAATAATTTATTGATTCTGTTTTATTTTTCCAATATTAATTTCCATGAATATTATTCTTAAATTGTTTTGTCAATTTCTAGTTTTTAAAAGTTATTTTTGAAGTGGAAGGGTTATTTTAATGAATATATGCTCCATGTTATATTTTAAAATCATTTCCATTTAAGAGGACTTTTTTTTATATTTCTTATGGTTTACTGATGATATTTTCTAAGGGTACAATTATTATTTGAAAAATGGGTTTTGATTATGGTAAAAATATTATAATGAAACATATTCACTTTCCATGATTTATTATATAATGAATTGAAGAAATGTTAATCAAACATATTTTTTTCCATTTCTCTGATATTATGAAATGTTTTTGAATCAGATTATTTTCATGGGTTGTGATATATTTAATGTTTTATGATATTTTGGAAAAATATGTATGATTTTTATTATCTTCTTTGTGGGACCTACATATCCCTCTAATGAATTGAATAAATATTGATATCTCATGAGATAAAAATGATTGGAATGGAAGTGAAACATATTCTGTAATGGATTTTTTCCAAAATGATGGTCTTGGGAGTGAAAACTGATTACAATAACGGGGTGGACAGAAACACCAATCCCCTATGACATCCTTGGAAATGATAACATACAGTCATGGAAACGATTTTACATGATTATGTGTATGCTGAAAATATACATTTTATTCTAATGTTACTCTCCCATGGATCATGTTCATTGATCCCCTTATGATTTATGTCTTTCCAACCGACATTTTTATGACATGGATTAGTATTATTGTCATTCATATCCAGGGAATGGTTTTAAAATGGTATTCTCATGTTTTAATACCATTATATCCATTTATGAATATATAATCATTGATATATCCTTTATTTACCATGAATGAGAATATAATCAAACCATTTACTATGTTTACATTATCTAGGATATGAGGAAATATGTTAGGCATTATAAGTCTAAGAAGGGTTTTAGTTATTAAGTACATAATGGAGATCATGTAGTTCACCTATGAACTAGTTTCATTATGTGTCCATGTTTCCTAATAAAATATAACAATATGATCCTCATTAATATTTTTGAGTAATGTAATGGATACCTGTTTCTTATCATATAAACTCAATTATTGAATAGTAAGGGTCACTCTCTATATATCCTTCAAACGCATTGGATAAATATTTTTTTCCCAAGAGATTACATGTAATGAAATTGTTTGAGAACTCAATATACCAAGGGATTCTATAAACCTAGGATTTATGGGAATTGGTAGTGAACACAGTCCACTAAGGGAATTTAACTATAATGTTATAATGGACTTGAATTTTATGAATTATATAGTAAATGATTTTACATGCTTATGATTATTCCACCCTTCTGTGACACAACATGATGACTTTTTTATGTCAATTTGGATTCACATTAATGAATAATGACACTTATTTTATGAAACAGTAATTAGTCTATGATAAATTTATAATCACTGTATCTCTGTTATATATTATTTTCTTATGTTGTGTTTATGTAATTTTATTTCTTTAAAATACACATATCATAATCTCGTTATTACTTATGATATTCTATTATTAATTCCAATGTTTACACATATTTAGATCAGGACCCACACATCTTAGGTTTCTATTTTATCTAGTCATGAATAATGATATTAATGATGATATATCTAAAAGGGTATCATTAGTGGAACATTTTTTGAGAGATTTTAGTAAATTTAAATAATATAATTTCATTTAATAGTGGAAAATATTCTGTTGGGTGAAAAATAGATGAGTTTTATTATTTAATATTTTTTCTTAATTATGAACAACTCTATTCTGTAAAGGCCATCAGTATTTAAGTTATTCAATTCCAATTATTGATACTATAATTATAAATTGTTATTTTTTTTCTCTTTAGTTGGTATCAAACCCATTGTGTAACAGATATTATTTTAGCACCAAATAATTTTATATTGGGGTGTGGTGTTTCTTTTGGTATTTGAACAATGTGTAGATGAAAATAGAGTTTACAATGACATTATATGCTATTATTTTATTTGTTGTGGATTCAATCATAGGTTAATATTTTTTTTTGATAATATGTTAAACGACATATTTAACCCTTTTAATATGTTAGTGTCTTTTTTTTTGGTGATTAATGATATTTGAAGATAATTTTTGGTTATTTGGAGGAATAAATGATTGAAAGTTCGAAAAAAATTTACGGATGGTATTTGAATTGATATGGATGAAATTATGATTAATCATGAATACGAGTTAATCTATATTAGTAAAATAAGTTTATTACAATAGATAATCCTCATGATAAAAGAAATTGATGTTAATTTTTTTAAAAAATATGTATATTTTTAGGAGGTATACATAATTACCGTATATGTTGATCAATATGTGATTAATGTTTTCTGAGGATAAGGTTATGATGAATTTTAGGAGTAAACGTTTCCATGATTTTTGGTTTATAATATATAAATAGTGAAAAATATAAATTTATTTTTATTTAGTTAGAGGTATTATGTTTTTTATTTTAATGAGACTTAATGAAATCAGAGTTGAAGTAAAAGAGATTCATATTTAATTTAATAGTGAATCCCAATGTATCATGTGTACAAATAATGGTGTTACTTGATAATACATATTATTATTAATTTCTCATATTAATTTTTTTCATGTTTTTTGACAAATTTTTTTATTGTATTATTTGAAATATGATATTGAAAATAAGTTTATGAAATTTATGTATACTAGAATGTTTAATGTTATATTAAAAACCAATGATGTATATGTTGCACAAATGGAATTCATAAATGAGTTTTTTTTATATGTTCCTACCATGATGTAAAATATCAGCTTTTAGCCTTACCTTTGATAGTTAATATCATTTATTTTATGAAATTATATATTGACTCCAAACCATCTTATATATACTCACATGATTTTTTTCTGTTTCAATGGATTGTAAATGTGAAATTTTAAGGGGTTAGAATGTATTAATTTTGACACGCTAGGCCAAATAATCCATAAATTACATGAACTCAAATAAATATTTTAATAAAAGTTATTCCAATTACCATTACGTTTATAGATTTATCGAACTAGTGAAAAACATTAACAAACCAAAAACACATATTTTCTAACCATTTTATTTTATCTCATTATTAATCCCATATTAATCCATAAAAAGTCTTCAATATTTCCCCTAATTTATACAAATAATATACCCTTATTAATAATTCTTATGTATTAATTTAATTCATAACAGAAGGATATAAAATCCAAATAAAGGGGTATTCTTAGATGATCAATAACTCTAAACATAATTGATGAAAACTGAATGTCATATGTTAGAATAAGATGAGCAAATGGGTATAACCATCATACATAATAAAATATATACCCAATAAATAATAGATCAAGTTTCATGGAATTTGACATGTGATAACATATTTCACGAATCAAAAGTGTTTTGAAATATGATTTGAAAATCAGGATGCATAAAACATGTTCAATGAAATATAGGAATGAATGTGGCATAATCAAAAACATATGATTTTATATCAATATTATTCCGGATACCCACTAACAAAATATTCAGAAAATTGATAGTAGATATAAAATCTATTACAACATCCATTTTTGGACCAACGTACTTTTTATCCTTTTGAGACAAGAAGTTATGATAAAATTCGAATTCTATCCCACTAAGAAACAATCCAATCACATACCAATTCTCATAACATTTATATTTCATTATATATAATCATTTACCCAATGATTTTTTGAGAGATATAGGTCCAAACAATCTTGTAATGAATGAATTTGTATTCCACATGAATATTATACCTCCATAATCTAATAAAGGACCCATGTAAAAACAATTGGTTTCATAAAAAATTAAAAAACAATATAACATTTACGTAATAAATAATATAATATCATGACTCACATTTTACAAAATAAATAATATTTTGATAATATATAATCTGTGTTAGAAATATCATTTAATGAAAGAATGAATAATCCAATGTGAAATTATTTTTTATTATACGGGGATTGGGAACATTGCAAATGAATTCCCATGTGACAAGAGAATACACATCAAAATAAGCTATGGGAACAAGGTATATACATTTTTATTACCACATATGATGTGGAATTGTTAATATGATTGTGTTTAGATTCATGAATTATGTTATATGAGTATTTTATAAAATGATATAATAGTTACCATTATTATGACATGTGTGAGGATTGTATTGTAGTACTATTTCATTAAGCTTTGAGGTTGTATATTGAATGGCACTAATGGCCATAAAAACGGATTCTCTGGAATGATTGAAAACCATTATTGAGAGTAGATAACCCATAATATGATCCTGAAGATGAGATGAACAAGATAATGTGGTTTTCAAAAGGTATTAGTAATCACAAATTCTGATCAGATCTTTTATGATGATTTAATAATGGGTTATTATAATTTGGGAACATTATATTAATTATAAAAAATAATTCCTAGAAAAAGGACAACCCACATGTCAGGTGAAATCCGATCGTATTCGACAAGACCATTGGTCTTGGACTCCCAACTGAAGGGTCATGTTGGTGAAGAGCCTACCAAAAGACTACATGATGTTTTAACTAATAAGACATATTTTTTTAATAATTCATTTTGTGGATAAATATTAATTTCCAAAAATTGGTGTTACAGTTGTGGTTTTGATATTAATGTATCATATTAGATAACATATGATGACAATTCTATTTTTTGGAAAACATTTATAAACCTATAGAAAACTAGTTTATCATTTTTGTATCCTATGATCATTTAAGATATAAAATTAGTGATTCAGTAATAAAAAAATATTCATGGATACATGTCTCATTTTGTGGGGAATAATGTATAAAATGATAGACAAACAACCAAATGATGATATTTTTCTTTATTAATTGACTGATTTCTTGTGTGTATTTTTTTATATGTTCGCAATATAAATTTTAAGTGAATCACTCAAATATAGGAAATGAAATTAAAAAAAAACGTTTATCATAATACCTTCATTTAGGTTAAATAGGTAGTTTTCTAAATTATCAAATATTTATGTGTTTTTATTCATTAACCTTTTCTAGATAGTCCACTTTCTTGTGATCTGTGAACATAAAAATATCTTTATTAATTTATTATTTTCATCCATGTCTATATCGTCACGTTCCACTTATTTTATTCAATAGGGAATACTATTTCAATGATTATTTCAAATGGACATACCACATACCATTATCTCTTATCAAGGGGATGTTTTTTTTTAAAATATCATGATGTGGGATTTCCAGAGATGTTATTTTCCAATTTCAAACCCCGGATTACTGAGATCATGATTGTATTGGGGGGACACAATTTATTTATGGCAGTAGAATATAACACCATGATATTTTAAGATAGGATAAATATTATTTTATGTACTATATGAAAAACATAACCAAGAATATAAGACCATGTAACAACATGAGAATTTATGTAATGTTTTATAAAATATATTCAATCACTTTGATAGCTTGAAAATCATTCCACATCTAGTTTGAATGAAACATGATACTCTATTATTATTAGACATTACCATTATAACCTACAAGATATGTTTGAGGGTATGAATATTACTAAAAAATTATCGAGGTTATTTAGTTGACACATGTATAAAATAATTTCAATACTTATCAGTTTATTATAATAAAATATAACAATCATTTAAATGAAAAGATATTTTTTTCTAAAAAACAGTATTTTCCTAAAATGTTGTCTTGTCATGATTTTATAAAATTATTGAATATATATTTTCTCAATTTTAGAAAATTAATTATAGGAAATTACATTTAGTTTATAAATCAACATGTCTAAATTTCCTTCGGGTGAATTTTTGTTAAAAATATTAAAATATTAATTTTATGAGCATTAGTGTAAAATAATATATTTTAATTAATATCTGCATTATCATTTAAAATATTTATAAAGATAAATAATATATTTACATATTTTAATATAAAATTTTAACAATTATATATATTAATAAAATTTCTGACATTTGAATTGTTTTCTTATTTAATTTTTATATTTAAATCTTCACAAATTTTTAACTCTTTGTCTTTGTAAACTCGCATTCTCGTTGTGTCTATGTAAATAATTTTAACTAATATTATTCCAACCATATGATTTTAATTTGAAAAAAATTATTAAAAAAATTATTTAAAATAAAATATATAATATTATACAATGATCTTAATTTAGGTCCAAATTTAATTGTTAAAATATTTTCAATTATTTAGCATTGTTAATGTAAAAATTGGATTACGATGGTATAAAAGAAATCGATAAGGGTCAAAAATCATCCAAAATCTTTAAACCCAGAATTTTATTGAAATAATTAGACCTTATATCTTATGGGTTTATTAATTACCAATTTTATTACCTTTTTAAACGTTAAAAATGTGGTTACACCTTTATCATTTCAAAATTTATAAGTGTGCCACTCACCCAACTTATAAAAGGCCACCCCTCTCCCCCTTACATCACTCCATAAAACCATTGTAGTTCATAAATTACATAATAAAATCACATCTTAACATACATCCAATAATCCTAGAATAACATATTTGGTCATGAATTCATTCTTGCAATACATTAGTTGTATTACTTATGAGGTTCTTAAAAAAGATGTATAAATTATAACTTTCTATTTTCGATTTATTTTTTCATACATGTAATTAAAATATTATAAATTATTGATTAGCAAATAAAACATTTATATCCCTTTTAATTATATTTTACAATTTATTTCATGAACTATATCATTATCTTCCTCTCTCAAATGGGAAATGATAATGTCGCTTGTGTGTATAACAATCTACAGCTTTGCGAACCGTTGTGAAATGTTTTACATCAACACCTTTTTGGGATGGGTATGATGATGTTCATAATGTATATATTTGATATTTATAAAATATTTATATTTATGTTTTCATTATATAATATATAAAATAATTTTTTTATTATATATTAGATATGATAAATTCTCCTGTGAAACATTAGACTACAACCTAGAGAAGCGATGTGATTAATTTTTCACTTATGATTTCCATGGAATATAATAAGATTATATTTAATGAATATACAAAATATAAATGAAATAATTATAATATTAATGACATAAAAATCATTACTAATAGATAATATATCATTATCCTTATTTCCTTCTTACTCACTACTTGATGATAACATCATTCATGTACGTGTAGACTACCACCTTCACAAAGCTATGTGAGTATCCTTATCACCACACAACAAGTATAATGTATGTAAGTATATATATATATATATATATATATTATTAAATAGTATGGTATTTATGATATTATTATCATTTTGAAAAGGTAAAATGGTACATACCTTATTTACTTAATGATCATTGAAAAATGGAAATGTTACTCATGTGTACTTATGAACAACAATTTCAATAAACATAACAAACAACATTTCTCAATAAAGATATTTCATGATTCATCATAAAGGTATAATTCATGAAACTTTTTGCAAATATTTTTTTATTATTGATAATCTAGATTTGTTGAAAAAATTACCACATTGATCAATAGCCAACCAACCAATTTTCTCATGCTCACATCATTTAGATATCCTTGAAACACTCACTATAAACATAACAGATTATGATATAGTATATTAAATTGTAATAATAAAAATAATATGAATAATAAACCTGAAAAAGGCTTTGAATAAATTAAATAATTAACATATTCATTTTATTAATGTAATGATCGCAACGATTCAGACTTGAGGTAAGGGTTTATTGTCTCACATACATATTTCTGAAACATATTCCACATTCACTACTTATTACATTGTACATTGTTTAAAATATCCTTTAGGATATTTTATACCATTAATATATTTAATGTTTCATTTTATGTAATTTCATTCATGGGGTTTTGAATGAATATCTATCAAAATAGTAATGTTTAATTCTAAAAGCCTATCATTATTCCTAATTTTTTAGTTTAATTTTCTCCATGGGAGAAATATTTGACATTTATATATTAAAATAAATATATTTTATTCAACTCATGTTATTAATGATATTTTTACGTAATAGTTCAACTATCCTCTCATTTGTACTCAAAATGATTGGGAAAAATTTTTGAATAAATTTGAATTATATTCTAATTTTCGGTGAGAAATATTTTTTCATCAAAACCCATGTTTTTTAAAATTGGTTTGAAAATTGTATTGAAATTTTTAAAAATGAATAATTATATTATTATTTATTTATAATGTAATTTTAAAAAAAATTCAATGGAATCTTCATGTCATTTTCGAACTGATTATCGTTTGGATTTTACAGAAAATTTTAGTAGAATCATTATTTTAATATGGATGACATGAACATATTTTTATTAAATCATGACCACTTAATGTTTTTAAACATATTTAATATTAACTTACGTTTATTTTCAGTGAAATTTATTTTCTAAAATATTTCAAAACATTTTGTTTTAAAAGTTAATTTTCAAAAATATAAAGATAATTTTTTCACTAATGTTTCAATGTTATTTTATAATGTTTTTATTTCTCAATGACACCATCCATTATTCCAGTTATGATAAACTATGGATATGTTTTATTGACATCTTCTATGTTATTTATTTGGATTCTTTATGATTAGTATTACTGTTGATGTACATGTTTGATTCAATTTATATTATTATGGATGGGTTTTTATTAGGTTTATTGAATTGGGTAATTTTCATCATTTTATATGGTGTTTTAGTAGATGAATGATTATTTTGATTATATTTAAAACCATTTATTTGAAAATTTAATTTTACATAGCATGTCACGGGATAGGCTCACTAATTCCCCTTGATGCATCTAAAAAACTACTACAAAACACATCTTACACAATGCATGAAATCATCTGTGCTAAAAAAATGCACGAATAAATTCTATATTTATCAATGAAAAAATAAGCACCAACAAAGCGATACTTTATAATCAATTTTTTAGAACTGACAAAAGATAAAATTTTAAAGGGATTTATTTTAGCGTTGACAAATGTTACCCTTTATTAGAATTTTTTTTATCTTTAATAAAGGTAACCATATATTAATGATTTTTTAGCATTGGTAAAGGTCCTAAATAAGTTGAAATAATTAAAAAAATAACAAAATTTAAAAAAAATTATTAATTATAACTTTATTGTTAAAAATAAATAAATTGAATATATATATATATATTAAACATTAATAAATATAATTTTTTAAATACATAGATACATAAATTGAATAAAATGTAATAACTAAACAAATAAAAATTCAATATTATTAAATTATTAAAAAGATTAAAAAATTTATTATTTAGTTAATTATTGATAAGAATGAATAAATTTTATATACATATAAATAGAATATAAAATATAACTAATGGTATATATGAAATATTGATATATGAAATTAATAAATTGTAATAATTATACAAAAAATGAAATAATTTTAATGTTATTTAAATTTTAATAACGAAACATTTAATAATAAAAATTATTAACTATAATATATATATGTATATTAATAATAAATAGTAATTAATATTACATATTATATATAATTATATATAATAAATAAAATGTTATTTAAAAACACATTATTATATTATTCATTTTTATTGTTGTTTGATTTCTCAATTTAACATATATAAAACATCGTGTTTTAAAATGATTTGATATATATATATGTGTATGTTATTAATGAATTTTAAAATAGAATGCAGTCCAAATATATTTACAAATTTTTTTTAGAAAAATACACTTAATATTTATATAGTTTTTTCACATTTTATATTTTTTAATTTCATCATACCATGATTCATTTAATATATTATGTTTTTATTCTATCAATTTTATTTATTTATTTTTTATACTTTTATAGTTTGGGTATTCATTTCTATTATTTTTTAAATATGACCATTTTCTATTACTTATTTGTATATATTATTTCTACCATATTTTTGCCTTTCTAATATTTATTCACCAATTCTTAAATATATATGTATTCATAATTATAATAATTTAAATTTAATTAATATATATTATCCATTTTTTCAACAATTTTATGGTGTACATATTAGGAATTATTGAATTTCATAAATTTTAAAAATGTATGAATTTTTTATTTTATATCCACTAATAATAATTTAAATATATTATAAAATAAATTTTTATATATAAGTATGTTTATAAATTTATATTTACCATATTTCTAAATTTTTATATTTATAATTACAATATATATATATATATTTATTATTTTTAAATGTTTTTATATATTTGTAAATAAATAATTAGATATAATTAAATTTTTATAAAATTATAATAAATTTATTTAAATAAATATAATTGTAAAACCTATATCAAAGCTAATGTTTTAAAACTGATAAAATGTGTATTTATCAACACTTTGTAGCATTGAAAAATATCAATCATTATCAATGAAAATAAGGATAGATAAATATACTTTTTATCACTGTTAATAATTTAGTATTGATAAAAGTGATAATTATCCTCACTTTTCTGAAAACATTGCTAAATGTGTACCCAATATATTTAAAATAACCCCAATCGCAACTCAATCCCTTGTGATTCTCAAGGTCTCACGAAACTGCTCTATCATTGGCATGACTAAACTACGTTCCCTATGAATAATCAAGGCTATAATCCATTATATGTAATTTTATACTTCTCCTATATCATTGTTCGATTTCTTGGGTTCTAGGTTTTTAGTTTTTATGCTGTTCTTAACCCTGATGAAACCAACATCTAGTCTCCTCAGCACAAAAATTCAATGAGTGGGTATATTTTTTCCTCCATAATCATTGGTTTCTTTGAATGGGAAGGATGTTATAATATGGTATGGTCAATCAAAATATGTATATGGGACTTTATGGGAAATAAAATATATTTTGACCACATGATAAGACAATGGTAATAATGGCTTTATGTCATGATCAAATTGAGATTAGTTAAACATTGAAGATGTTAACTCATTTTTCAAACATTTTATCTATATCCCTTAGAGTTGAAACTATACATTAGTGATCATAAAGTGTGTTTTAGGTGATGTGTTATCATGAATTGGAAATAATTTGGGTATATTATGTCAATATTGTAACAAAATTGAATTAGAGAGAAACTAAGGATATTAGTATTGAATATGTAAAAATGAAAAAAATAGACATAATTAGTAGTCTATAAATATTTCTTGATGTCACAATTATATTTGATACTTGATTTACAATATGAGGTCTATGTTGTTTTTTTTACTTGTGCCTTAACCACTCTTCTCGAGTCTCATTCTTTATATTTAAGAGTTGATAGGTTGGAATCAGTAAGAATGTATGAATATTTATTTTCTAATGTTTCCTTGTAATTTTTTTAGAGAGAAATACAAATTTATATTAAATGAAAAATTATTAATAATAACTTTTTTACTCTTATTTACTTATTACTGATGATTTGGTTTATATAAATTATTAATTGATTAAGATTATTTAGTATCCCCCCTTTATCGATACAATTATTTATTTGTACCAAACATATATTTAAAATATTCCATATAACATGTTTTAAATTATATTTATGGTATGAAAATACTTATTAAAAATAAAATTAATGAGAGATAGGTGAAGTGGGTTCACATTTTATATTTAATATTTTGTGAATATTTTGAAATATTATTGTTTTTTTAAAGGGAAAAAGAATGTGAATCTCTGCATTAAAATAGATTATGTCACCACTATAACCCCTAGATCATCATAGGAAGTGTCTAATGAATATATTTTATATGATATAACTTATATAATCATCATGTATTATAGGTATTGGTAGATATACATCAATATATGTTGTATAATTTTTAATAATGGGAACATATAGTATTTGTGGTTCCTCAATGATTTTAGGGTTATTTATACTAATAAAAAATATATGATTTAATTTAATAGATAAATTTCATTTATTTCAGTAAAAAAGTTATAGATAAATATTGTGCATAATTGGAAGAATTCAACCTTTAAAATGATTTATGTTATTACAGGGGTCTTATGGCGGATTAAAAAAGTCCAATAAATGGAATGTGGGGAATCCATGATTATTGAGACGTGATATAAAATATATATGGGGCATGATTAATTTATTCAAGACCATTACTATAAATGTATTCTGATTCTACTTCTATTGAAGAGTCTTTTTGAGTGATTCGGTCATTATAGGTTCCTAGGACACTTTAATCATTATTGCCTCTTTGATGTGAAACACTTATATCAATGTTGATATATGGGGATCCTCTAATGGTAATTTTGAGCTATTCCGTCTAAAAAGGTTTATTAAATATATCTGGTAAATTATTTATTGATTAGCAGTCTATGGATGGTGTTATAATTCTTCTCTAGTGATAGGTACAATCCTAATATTTTATACTCTTGTTGATGGTACTAAGACATAGAAGCTTCATGTTATTGATTTATATGTATCTTATATTTTCATTGGGATTGGGATTTAAACATATTTATAATATAACTAACATTAATTAAATTTATAAGTAAACATATGGAAAATTAGTATTAAGTGTTGATTTTGTACAATAGTTGTTGGAACAAGTTGGTATATCTTCCTGAATTTCAAGAGATTGTTTCCTCAATGTGGATAAGGATTAATACACCCAGGTAAGATGGAAATAATATATGACAGATTTCTAAATTCATATATTATAATCAGTATATACAGTCATTTTAACCATTTTTATGTCATTATTATCAGTTATATTGATTGTATGTTTCATATGGACCAGTTAATACATCATTGAGATCATGTTCATTATCATAAAAATTCATGTTCAATTATCCTATTAAACTATTGATTAGTATAAATTTATTGTATAATGGGAAATAAATTCAGATTAGGTTGGATGTAATTACTATAAGGTTGAGATTATTATTATAGAAATGAATAGTGTTATTATTGTAGAAGACAAAGATGAAAATAAAAATGTTCTACCCCTAGTAGTGGATCATTTTTTGAGTTTTATGTGATGAAAATTATAATATACTTCTAAACAGATTGGTAAAAATCCCTATCAATTAACTTCAAAAAAGACTGATAATTTTTATTCAACCTTCTCAAATTTCTCATGATAAACATTTATAGTTAAAAATACTGATGGAATACAATGAGTATAATGCATTCATTGTAACCGGTATCTCACCCTAGGATGTTCTATAAATCTTGGCAATTAATATTGCATAATGTAAACATTTTTATATAGGGCATCAAATTTCATAATAGTATAACTATTATTGGACACATTCCATTCCTAAAATAAATGATTTATTTGATGGATTAAAGGGAATAAAATGGTTTTAAAATATCAAATTATTATATGGGAATAATAAACAATATGTCAGACCAATGAACATTCTGAAGCTGATAAGGTCCTATTAGTACATAATCATGAACTTTGGGTTTTAAAATGATCCAATAATGTTTATTGTGATCGATGTTGAATTGAATATTTTATATTAAATTTTCACCACTTGATCTCGGTGCATTGTTCCTCTAGGGATCCACATGGGACCCAAAATCTCTTAACATCATGGGAACCAAAATATATCACTCGCTCACTTATTAATAAATACAAAATTTCAACCAAAATATATATACTAAATATTGATTCATACAAGACTATTATTAATTTCATGTCCATCCTTTGTTTTGAATGAATCATATAACACATAATAGTCATAATCAACCCAAATCAATTTTCATAAAAATTTTCCACGGGATTCACAAATAATTTTTTTGTAAATAAGTAATCATTTTGGTAAGATAGATATGTAATAAAATACCGTCCATGAATAAATGAACACCATTTCCTAAATCTTTCGTGAAAATGGTTACTTTATTGAAAAAATATATAATACATCATTGCCACAATACAATTAACCTTCACCACATATATTTTATCTTTCCTGAAACCCTTTATTTCTTTCCATATCATAATGATGGACCGGTCATCCAATTTAAAATTATCCTTCCTCTAGTCATTGTGTATTTATATTTCATTAATGAAATACCTCCCACTCATATTGTATTAATTAATATTCATCAAAGCCACTACCATGGATTAGAATACCATATCTCCAAACTCATTCATCGGGAGGTATGTCCTCAAGGGACTCTGGAACCAAAATAATGGGAGGGAGGACAGTTTGAAGGAGGGATTGCTATCCATCATCATGATAATGAATTAAATTAACATTTGGGGATGGATTGAATAATGGAAATGGAGGTTAGTTGTACTATAGTATTGAAGTATTAACCCTATCTTAAAGAGAATAACAATTTTCATTAATGATTCATGAAAATGTATAATTTTAGGAATGTAGTGTATTATATTGTTTCTGTTCAAGTAAAACTAAATTTTTGACTACTCATGCTGACAATGTCTTCTAGACATGATGATGTTAAAAATCATGAGGTAGAAAAGACTGTTGTTGATAAAGTTGCAGAATTATTAGCTGAATAAAAACATGTGAAAGAAAAAATGAACAACGATTCAGCATAAAAAATGGTGAATAAAATTATCAAGGAATGAAGTAATGGTAAAAAATATGACTTGAGTTAGAATAAATGGGATAACTGTTTGACTCTAATAATTGAATGTTTGTTAGTTATCGTGGTGTCAAATTGAGGATAAGGGAGTGAATTGATATTGATTCATTGTGTGTCATCAAATATGAAACAAAATAAAATCATTCTGAATGAGATAAAATTAATGTAACAACATATAGATTCTAATTTATTGAAAAAATATATAATTAATCATAGATTTAATTTTTTTTATTAACTGTATACAAAATTTATTTAAAAAACTTTCTATGAGATCGTTTTCTTAATTTCATTTGGAAAATACAATAGCGGCTTATGAACTCTTATTATAAGTTACATAATAGGTATAATGAATGGAAAATAAAGCCCCGCCAACCACATTGTTATGAAAACATTATATAGAAGAATACAAGGATTTCATTCATCAATCGTTGTAATGAAAAATCTTTTTAGCCGAATTTCAGTCAATAATACATTATTTGAAATTATTTATTTTTCCCCCTTGATTATAATTTTTAATTTTTGAAATAGAGAATGTGTGCTGAAAATATATAACGTGCATCAAGACAAACTTACCACTTGCACAATGAATGTATGGTGAAAACATTATCAAAACATATATTGATATGTATTTTAAATCAACAAATCATGTTTAATTATGAAAAATGAATCAAAATATATCCCATTATTTATATGTACTTTGATGAATCAAAATATGAATCCACTTCCATCCCACATATTCTCCTATGGAAGTAGGATCCTATAAATATTGAGGGAAAATTATTTGATAAAAACACAAAAATTTTATGGGATGAAATTATATGTTTGAAATAATTGTAATTCATTGTGTTTTGTAACAATATTACATAAAAATATCTTTTTATATTCAAATTTCCTATCCGTTTTTGACATAAGGATCAACTTCAACCATACTGGAAAAAGACAATCTCATTAGAATTGAAGCAACCCGAAAAATATGGTCGTGTTAGACTATTATGTTCTAAAATCTATTCTTGAACACATTTCATGAAGATAAATCCACATAAAGATATATATAATATGGTGGGATAATTTTACACAAAAAATATACTAAATTAAGGGTGTTATGTTGGGGCCTTGTTTGACAAATCTATGTATACTAATATATCAAAAATAATTTGGTGGAGGGGAAAAGATCAACATATGAACCTAATTATCCCACTAGATTTTAGGTTATTCATTTTCCAAAAACATGTATGTCAATCATTGTATTAAATTTATTCATTACTATTTCTCCTAAATGTGAACCAAACTACTTTTGATAACATTATATTACTAAAATTCTATAGGGTGCATTTTTATGTGATTTGTATCTTTCAACACCCATGTAACTTCCTGTTGTGATGGTTAAAATTTATAATATTCTGGGAGACCTTCTACAAAATTAAGACCTCATAAAGGATCACATGAGTTTAGTGATTGAGATATCATATTAACTGACTTCTTATGTGTCTATTCCCTGTGATGCTTCAGATATTACAATTTTCTATGCTATTATTGAATCATTTGTGTCATGGACATATAATATTATACAAATACATAAGGAAAATCTTTATCATGTTCCTTAAAATGAATAACATGTAATTGTTGATGATAAATGGTCTAATGTAAGGTATTATATTACATACGTATAATGTTGGAGAAAAACACATGGTCGAATGAATAAAATCTAGTGATTCAACCATGAAAACAAAATGACATCCTAGAGTACCCTCTCCTTTCCAGTTCCAAAGAAATATTTATGATCACTAAAACATCATTAAGAGAACACATTTAAAGATAAAACTAAGTATTACATTGAATATGAAGAAAAAATATGTGGCTATTCGGTGACATATAGAATTTGTCTCATGACAAAAAATGAGTTTCCCAAGAATTATTAGATGGGAGTCCTCGTTGTGAATATATACATACAGTATGTTTTCAAAATAGGTATTTCCAAATAGTGAGGAAATATGATTATTAAAGTTAATAACTATTCATATTTTATATAGTTGTCTATATTAAAAATATTTAATGTGATGATCAGGTGAAGCATAATTTGGATTCATTGATCCCTATATCATGTCAATGTCATAAAATATTTTGGATAAGAAAGCAATTAAGAATTAAAAATATGAGTCATTGAATGTTTTTAACAAAACATTATCATATTGTAAACTCTTTTTAATACCCACAATTAATGGTAAAATTATACAATATAATCAAATAAATATTTTATGTATTATTTCGTTATATAATGTGTTTTTTGATGAACTAGATACTGATAATAGTCAATATAGACCACCCCAAAAATATTTTTTTCGATCCAATGCATGGATAAGAAAACAATCATCAGTACATGATGTGTATTGCAAATATCTAATCCACATTATTCATTATTTTATAGATAACTTTCGATTATATGTTTAGTATGCATTTTAATAATAATTTATTTATAATAGTATGATCAATTAATATAGTTTAGAGGATCTCATGAAGTTATTTTTTGAGGGGATAAAGCTTGAGAATTTTTGGAACTGATAAAAATTAAGGTAAATTTTGAAATATTTAACTATAAAAAATTTCCAAAAAATACATATTTGTACAATTATTCTATTGTTTTTGAAATAATATAGTAACATCGAGTAAGGATATTATGTTTGAAAATTTATGATCGAAATCATAAATCCTGAAAATACCGGCATCCCCCAACAGATAATTTCTAAAAGTAAATATAATTTCATTAAATATATTTCATAATCACTTTTTTTAGATTACAGTAAATATTTTGGATGTACTAGTCACTCAATATATGAAATAACAATTTTTAGAGATGAGTTGGCATCGTACTTTTTGTCAGAATATATGATAACAAAAATTTTAGGTTATTAACTGCTATGTTTTTAATATATTACAAGGTATGAACTTCTAAATATATTTTTTGTGTGAATAATTAGTGTTATATTTAATATATATTTTTTGATTTGTTTTATCAAGGATATGTATAATGGAAGAAATCAATTTCATTAGAAGTGATGATCGATAAACAAAATAAATTTTTTGGATAATGTGGAGGCATAGGAGGATTCATAAAAAATGGTAGAGGTAGAGGTGAAATATGATGTATAATTGAATTCATAGATTGACATATAGTAGGATTTTGAGGTGAAGATCGAGGTGGATACTAAGGTGGAGGTGGATAAGAAGTGTTGTTTTACAAACAATAAAATTTTTGGGAAATGAAGTATAATGAAGACCATACTAGGATTATTTTTGAGGACATTTGTTTAAATGTGCACACAGAAATTGTAACATATAATAATATACCTTTTGAATGCGTCTGAGGTGAATTATTGAAATAATGTTTTTCATAAACTGTTTATGTGATTTTATATTGGTCATTAATCCTCATGTAAGACCATTCTATGATAGAAGAATCAATTACTCTACTATTGTATTTGAAGCAACATCTATACAACTCTCAATCATCAAAATGAAATATAATCCAGCATAATGGTTTGAATTAATATGTTTTTAGTCAAGCAACAAAGAAAAAATTTGTATGAAATAAATATTTGAAGAAATAATAGTTGATATATCATTTTCATTATGGATGGACGGTTTCAAAGTGTCTCTAATCAATTTCAAAATAACTTTTTAATGAAAAATAAAATATTTTCTTTTAGAAAATTTGTAAAACGCATTTAGATATTCTTGGTAATTTGGGGAAACTATTCATAATTAATTTGTGATCTGTATGAATCATTATAATGTTAAACCCACAGAATAATCCACATGTATGGATCAAAGTGTGGGTTGCTAGTTTAAAATGAAATATTATTAAGAAAATAAGTGTCATATTCAAAAATGGGAAATCAAATTAATATTGTTTTATACATTAGGAAAATCATAATTTTTTCATTTGGTAAGTGTAGGAATTAGCCACCCCACAATAAAACACATGGTCTCAATAGTATGACTCTCAGTGTGTCTTCATATTCAAAATTGGCATTATTGATTTAGAAAAACTGATTACCATACTTAAAATGGAGAAGATAGATTCTAATTAATTTAGTAATTTATAAAAATTATTCATAAATCATTTTTGACAGGATTGAATAATTCTCACCTCAATCTACTACACAATGTGACCTATTTGACTCCATGTGTTTGTTATGAGTTTAATATTGATATTTTAATAGAATGAAGTAAAAATCACTAAAAATCAAGAAAATGCACTTGGATTGTTTTGATAATTTGTTACAACAATTCAAAATTCATTTGTGGCATATATGAATAAGAATCAATTAAAACCCACACATGATTCAACTTTTATGGTTTAATGTATGTGTTTCTAGTTTAAAAAGGTATTGTAGTAAAAAAACATAAGTGGAATACCATAAAATTCAGGATACACAATTTTATTTTTTTATACTTTAGGATAACGATCCATAAGTCATTTGTGGGATGTTAGTGACATATGAACCTCAATTAGATGCATGAAGTGACATGTATGACTCCATGTACACCTTTTTATTTAAAATTTACATAAATTTAAGTGAAAAAACAACTAACATACTCAAAACCGAGCATACAGATTTGGGTTGTTTTATTAAATTTAATAAAATGGTATATATGTCATTTCAGATGTCTAAAAATCAATTGAGCTTCAACATCATGCGTGATTTTACCATTATGACTCGACAAGTCCATTATTTGTTGGAATTTTAATTTTAATTCAACAGTGTGTCACACACTAATAAATGAAAAAACATGATCTTATTTTCTAGATCATTTGAAAAAACGATCCATAATAAACATGTGACATGTATAAATCAGTTTAATTCAAACATGCGCAAGATTTAACATTTATGGATCAAAGTATGTGTTTCTAATTGAAATGACATTTTAGAATAAAAACACAGGCCACATTCTAAAAAAAATAAGAAATGCATTATTAATGTTTAATCACATTAGGAAGATGATCCATAAGATATTTAGAGGGTTTTTAATTATACACACCACAATTCAATAGACAATGTGACTGGTATGACACAAATTGTGTATTTTTAGGCAAAACTGTCATTTATTTTAATGAAGAAATAGTTGACATACATAAAATTGAGATAATTTATTATGTTTTTTTAGACATTTGGGAAAAAAATTATAAGTTAATTGTGACATTTATAAATCAACATGATATCAATACAATGCATGATGTGACTGGTATGACTCTAAGTGTGTATTTTTATTCAAAACTGACAACAATTTTAATAAAAAACAACTGACATACATAAAACCAAGAAAATTCATTGGGATTTATTTGTTACATTCATAAAATGACCCATAATTAATTTTTGATGTCTAGGAATCAGTCAGACCTCAATTTGAACCACGGTAGTACTAGTATAAATTGATTTTTGAATTGTAATTAGAAATTTAGATAAATTTTATTAAAAAAAACTAACACACTATATTTATTTTCATGTATTAGTTTTAGAAATTTTATTTCCTCTAAATTTATATTATTATCTTATTTTTGAAATTTATGTTGTTGTTTCTAGTGATGTAGTGTGTTGTTGCGACACATTTCATGCCATATATCTAGTGCTTTAGTGTGTTGTAGAATCACACAATAGTTTCCACTATATCAATGATACTTAATGTGCTGGTATATATCCATATATTGGAATCAAAACAATAATTGATAAAGATATACTTTTTCAGTTCTTAACTAATCACGGAAAAAAGATTCCTTTATCAACACTTCTCAAAATGATGATAACAAAATCATTATTAGAACCTATAAAAGTACTGATAAAGGGTTTCATTATCCTCAGTAAATAGAATCATTAATTAATGGTTTCTTTTATCATATCTTTTAAAATATTTGAAAAAAAATTTCTTTTTGAACACTTATTTTCACTGATAATCTAACCTCTATCAATGCTTTTCTGGCACTGGTATATTCCATGGCATTTTGACAGCACTAAGGTATTCAGTTATATTCCAGTTCAGATAAAGTCCTAATCTAGCCCTTCTAAATATCACTATTCTAGTAGTTTAGGATGCATGAGCTAAACTAGCATGGTTTTTTGGTGAGAAATTACATATATATTAAAATTTATTGGCATAAGCCTTGAACTTATGTTTTATCCAGTCAGAATTATGAATTATATTTTTAAGAATTTATTTTTTAATATTTGATGGAATTTTATGATTAGATGGAATATATATGGTTTTGTTTCAAGTACATGTGCTTATTTATATGGAATTGTTTAGTCATATAATTTATTATAAATTATTTTCTAAAATTTATTAATTAAATAGAATGTCTTTCAGTTATTTATCTTTTTATATTGACATTTCCTTATTTAATCATGATAGAATCTATTATATGCTTAGCCGTATGAGGCATCTGATTTCACCACTTACTTATGTTTTATTTTCTCTAGGTTAGAATAAAGTGTTATTTTATTGCTTGTAGGGATACACTTAGGGGAAAAATTGAATTATTAAATATTTTTTTTTGTTTTAAAATGCAATGTCGTTTTGAAGTTTGTATATGATTTTATAATAGTACTAAAATATTCTAACAATTTATATATAATAAATTTTATGTACTTCCATTAAAATAAATAAGAAAATGGATCTGGCCACATGGGTTGGGTCACTGTAAAAAATGAATTTTTCCATTTCATTGGCTAAAACAAATATTAAATTAGACAAAAATAAAAAGGAATATAGGATAGAGGCTTGGAAAAATTAAGGGAACAAAATTTATATAGATCATTGAAAACAATCTTGCATTCATAAAAAACAGTAATATCATATAAAATATGGGCTCCAATATAGTTTAAAACATCTCATACACATTAGAATGTTATTGTTGTTATGGTCTAGGACTTACGTAGTGATTTATGGGTACCTCCATGGAAATGTATATATTCATGATCCCATTAGTTTTAATATAATATATGTTAATTATCATATATTAAAACCATTTAGTTAATAATTTTTTAAATAAGAAATATATGATGACTTAATTGAAGAAACCTTTGAACAGAAAAAATATTTTGAGAAACAAGGTCCAGTTTTAGATGAAGACAGTAAAAAAGATTCCTTTTAGGTGGAAAAAAACATATACCTATACAATGACCTAGTTTTTCATGTAATAAAATGAAAATTTATTATTCTATTCTACGTTGTCATTAATTTTTTTTGAATCCTTATGTGTTTAACATTATGATTCTAATTGTATTACTTTGTAACATTAAACGGATTTTGGGATTGTCATATTTTTATGAAAATATCATTCCATAAAATATATAAAACAGAATATTTATTAAATTATGAGCCATACATAAATGAAATATAGGTTAAAAGTTCAATTAGTTTCAATATATAGTTCTTATTGTAGACAACATGTTCCACTGTTAAATATTTTCATTTCTTACTTAATTTTTTAAAGACTTATCCTTTTATTATTCAACATTATAAATTTTATTTCAATTAAACACTAGGAACCATTTGTATATATTGAGTGTGATGAATTGTATGAAAAAATATACAATTTTTCACGTGGCAATTAAATTTTTTGGGTATGTTACCTTCATAAAAATAAATTTTGTGTTCATACATGGGAAAAAATTTGTCTATCCATGAACATGATAATAAATTTTTCAATCATTGAAATAGAAGGTCAAATAATTTTCAATACCTTAAATATGATATTTAATAATGTTTATGTCCATTGTAATGATTTTTTTTCTTGATAATATGATGTGATTTTAATGAATTTATATTTTAGACCATTTAGTAAAAATATAACAATTCATGTCTACTGGATTTTGGGTGTATTTATATATTCTTTGGTTCCTTTAATAATACATTCTAGTTTGAGGGAAAATAATCGATTTTTTATTATCCAAAACCTTGAAAAAATGACCACATGGTGCAACATATTTTCCAAATATTTGGCATACCTCACTTGGAGAACATGACTCTGTAGTTCTGTTTCCTTGAGTTAGGCTTTACATCTTCATTTTTTATCATGGAATTGATAAAAGTGGTAGCATTCTTCACATGGGGATCATAACTCTGAAATTCATTTCCCAGTTTTAGTATTATTATCTATTTTATAGATAAAAAATAGAGAAATAGAAAATTGTATACTCATATTAATTTTTGCAATTATTCTAACCTATAGATTCCATTTATTTTTCCCATGAACAAAAAATATCCACCATGCCTTTTTTAATACCAAAAACATCCACATGATTTTTTGAAATTTGATGAAATGTCGTGATGAACATGAATAATAGAATAATATTGTGATTTGGATATGTCTATGAACCTATATTATGTTATATTGTTTTGATATGTTTCGTATTATTTTCATGGGTTCTATTGAAGAGAATTGTTTGTCAGAAATGTTTTTTGGAAAATGGAATTCAATTTTCATAATCTGAGATAATATTTTGATGGGACTAGAAATAAAAATGATTAAGGGTATGTTGTCACATTGAAATTGAATAATATTAACTATTTATATATTAATATTAATGTGATTCAATGATTATTAACATAGTTGTTTGTGTATTTTATAACTTTAACAACATTTCAAATAATGGTTGAAATCATGTTAAATGTATTTTATTTTTCGCTTAGTTAGTCCTATGATTTTAGAATAAATTAATTAAATTATTTTAATATAATATTTTAGGTCATGATTAATCTCATTATGTGTAAGTTTATGTATTTTTGGATTGATGTATGAATCAGAGTGGCGCATGGAAACTTTTTTCCAAGGTTGAAAAATTTTATGGAAAAAAATACTGGGTGATTGGCTCATTAAATAGATGGAGATCCCCAAATTAAATCCCAATTATCAAAATATTTGATAATATTATATATATATGAAATTATTCTTATCAATACATTAAACTATTATTGTATCTAATTATTAATTTTTCAAGGTGAATTAATAAGCCAAAGTAGAAGACTAAATTAATGGTTAGATTTTAACTCTAATAAAGTCAACTAAACATTTTAATTATAAAATATGAATGGATTATACCAATGGGATAAATGTTTTTCAAATATAGTAATACAATATATAGAACTTTCTTCCCTTTTAAAAAATTCCTCAATTTTTCTATCTTGGAAGTCTAATATTCACATTAAAAGGTAGATGATTCTAGTACGTGTTCATGGTTAAAAATGATAAGTATTATTTCCATTTTCCCACCTACCATTTACTATATTAAATAATTTTGATTACATTAAATTATGTTTTATCTAACATAGGAACATAATATGTTTCTTTAATGTGGTTATGGTGAATGAATTTGGAGGTCAGGTTTTCCTCTTTTATTTGTAATGTAACTCTTTCATTTGGTAATTCAAAGTCTATTTTTATCATGTAAGTTGTTTACATCACACAATAATTTTTATAAATTATCCTATACATATATAAGTTTCTTATTTCCATCACCAAATTGATACAATTGATAAATTTTTTGAATTTATTAATATAAAAAATTGTGAAATTTCGTATACAACATTTGTTTTATCGTTATTTCAATGTTTTTTATTTACAATTCAACCTCTATAATTTATAATCCATATTCCATTGAGGTAATTGCATCAGTAGAGGTCTAAATATATTATATATTGATATGAAGGTAGCTTATATGGGATATTAGAGATTTTATTTCATTTTTTATTAATTTAAATTAATTTCATCAAATTATGTATTCTATTCGATGATTTCATACTTCTAGATCCTAATTTAATTTTACCATGAAACATTATTACTGATAATACAATTCTATACCATTTATTTATAATATAAATTATCATATGAGTCTATATGTGATTATTATTATGATTCTAGTTTTATTAAAATAGTATGTTTTGCGTGATTTTTTAATTTTTTTTATTGAACCAATCACAAACTTTAAGAATTTATATAGTCTAACAAAGGATTTTTCTAATCCATCCATAGAAAAAAACATGGATTAAATTCATTCTATAAAATTCATTTCACATTGTGAATTTAGTTTTATATTAAATATTTTAAAATTAATTGAAATTTTGACAATTGATATCTAAATCAGGGCCTATATTTTTTTTTGTTTCTTTATATTTTTAATTTGTTATCAGAGGAGTTGATAAATAAAATTGTACAATATGGATCTGACTAATCCCAATGAAATTGTGTAAATATGTTTGAAATGAATAGGGTAATATTTTTATTTAAAAAATAATTAATAGTGACATAAATATCATATTAATCCTTTAAAACCATTATACATTCCATAATTTATAGGAAATTATGAAGATAAATATATAAATAATTGGTTCCATTGAGGTGTTAGTCCACTCATTTGAATTGACGATGATGTGATTTTTGATAGAACAAGGGAAATTAGTCACATGGATTTCTTTTTCATACTATAATATGTCATAAATATGATAACTCTATATTAAATTAAAAAATTGAAACATGCATTTTTGTTGTTAGAGTAAAATGAATCTCATTCCATATTAGATACATGAAAAAATATTTGATTTGTCTTGATTGACTATGAATGGGTGGTTAGTTATTGTACCATCATCGTAATAAAATACCAATATAATAATTAGATTAATGTTATAATTTTAATATGGTGTAATTTAATTTTAGTTATCCTTAGATCACAAATAAAAAATAAAAATGATGGAGTAGGGGTTAAAAATATATTCCTAACTTCTTGTATTACCTAGTTTTCAATGAGGGTTAGGCATATTAGGGATAAAAATATTAAAGGAACAGTTCATATTTGAAGGTGTTTAAAAATGTTTATAATGGATTTGGGTAGAGTTTTTAAAAAACTAATTGGATTCATTATGAGGGTATTTAATGAGATGTGTTGCACATTTATATGATAAAAGGGATATAATATCAGAAAATAAAAAAACAATTTAATAATGAGAAGCCACTCAAAATTAAAGTGGCTTAAGAATTAAGAAATAATGTATTTTAGAGGAAATAAGGTACAAAAATACACAACAATTAAATTTCTCATATAGTTTTATAGATTATTAAACTCTTTAGTAGTATATTTATTACATAATCCATTTTTTTATTTCCAAAATTACATTTTTTTTCTATTGTCATTAATCAGTTATAGATAAAAATAAAATAGTATCTTCTTATTTAATAAATATATGGTGCTTTGAAATTTGGAAAATAATTATTATGATAAATTTTTTAAAATATATTTAATTCTAGGAAGAGAAAATTTATATTACATAAAAATAGTTGTAGTGAAAAAGTCACATAAGATTTAAAATATCAAATATTGGTTTATAAATTAAAAAATATATATTAAATATTTTTTTTAAAATTATGAAACAAATTCCTGGTCATGATAATTGTTTTTTTAACATTAGTTTACAACCAAATCATAGAGATTTCAAAAAAATTGATTATTTAACAGAAATTTATATTTATAATTTTCACTTATAAATCATGTTGTTTTGAAAAAGACACTAGATTTCATAATTACATAATGCCATCTTGATGAGTTCAAAAATAGAGTTTATTTTGTTAAAAATAGATCAAAAAAGTATAGAAATATTTTTTTAAATAATCTAATTAATAATGACTCTCCATAGTGTGTATTTTGTGGTAGTTATGGTTACTTTGATTACCTTCTTGAGCAGGGTATTTGGTAAAACATTCTCCCATGAACATAACTAATTTCATTATCGATATTTGGAAATGTATCACCTTTTAACAAATTTGAATATTACATCCCCTTAGCTTCATCAGGTTCCAATGTTTCCACTTCTACTTATCAATTTCTCTAAATAAAATTCAACACAATAGTTATCAGATTTTGCAACAATTTCCCATTACTATCAACATTTTTGATAGGATCATCATTATCAGACATGTTAGTCTCTAAATTTATTTGATCATTTATGATCGCATAATTGGATCTAAAATATATTTTTGAATTAATGAATCATAGAATATGTTATTATTTTTAAAAAGGATGTGTGGTATAACAAATTGTTATGCTACACCTAAAATTGTTTCACGAATTTTAAATTATCCATTGTACCAATGTTTTAATATTCCATTTAACAAAAAATTACAACTCTGTCCCTTGGGGAAGAATTCATTGATACATAATCCCCACATGAAGTTACAATTCATTCCATAAATTATCAGCATAACTATTTTTTCTCTATGATGTTTTATATATTCTTTAATTAATAATTCATTAAGATTCATCTGCTTTAAATTCTCCACATCTACTATATCTCCTTTTATATCTTATTCTAATAGGACAGAGTATTACACCTCTTCCTATTTAATGAATTCTATGATTTCATATGGATTCTTTAATAGACGTTATTATTTCATGAAAACATTACCAAATGTTGATACTAATTCTATATACATTTTAATTCAATATAACATGATATAATTATGATTTATAATTTTGGGATCACCCATTTACACTACCCATTAGTTTGTGGATAATAGGCATTTATTAAATTTATCTTAGTGTCAGGAAACCAATGAAGACTCTTCTTGTATTTTAATGTTATATGATGGTTTCTTTTATAAAAAATGATTGAGGACCCCTAGAATACATATATGTACACTGATTTAGAGTTTTGAAATGAACTAAAGGTATATATATTCTATTATCACTATGAAATGATAAATCATTTAATATGATAAATTACGCATATATCACCGTTATTCCGTGGAGTATTTTTATATCTAATAGAATTGTCTATTAAAATATTTTTCCATCTTCAATATACGAATAAGTAATAGTTTATTTACTCCCTTAAGATGTTTTCATTTATTATTTTCTTTTATGAATAATGTGAATCGATACACATAGTCTACAATTTCTTATAATAAACAGTCATATTTGGAATTTTTTCTTAAATCCCGATATATCATGATATTATCATAGTGTATAGTAACATTTGAAAAATTTTATTCATCTAGAAATTACATCATCTACTCCTATACAGATTGAAAACACATCCCCATTCCAACATCACCACTCTATTTATCTAGATTATTTCCATCAATTTCTCATCATTTAATTATTTATTCACCATTATTATGACCTAATAACATTATTGTTCAACATATATATTTTTTATGTAATAATTATTTATAATTTTTATGAATATAATTATAGACCCTCAATCTAAAACAACCCAATATATATCATTACTATATCTCCATATATTGGATTTATTTTATTCCTCATTTTGGTAAGAACTCAACATTCCCTAAAACTCAACACATTAGTGACCTTTTTCCCCTCCAAGGGTTGTAGTGTTTTTTGAAATCATATCCCACTAAAATGTCCAACCTTCTTCATAGCCTCATACTAATCACCATCATGAATATGATATAATTCAAAGACATGAGGTATATATATATCGAATCATTTACCATAAAAAATATTTCTTTATATTTTCAAGTAAATGATTATGGATACAAGCTAATGGTAATGAGATGGATAGTTTAATTTTTGGATTTTCAATTTCAATCATGCATAATCAATCGCCATATCATTCTATATAATGGAACAACTGTTTCCATTTTTTAATGTAGCCCTATATATTAAAGAAACCTCATTACCTACTTTTTTTGTTAATGTGGGTGGATTAAACAGTATCATCATTAGTTATTCCAAATATTCCTAATATTACATTAACCATGTATATTTTACCCTTTTAGAGTTGTCTTGTTTAATGGGTTGTCCAAAATTGAAAAATCATAAACATAATAGTAATAATAACCCACATAACCTAGGATACATATGACATGGGTTATGTTTCTCAGTGCATGCATTCTGTAACTATCTTTTTCATTGAAGGGTTAATAGATAATCCAGAAATATAGGCAATGTTTCAATAAAATCAAGTCTATAAATCCAAAATTCCCCCTAACTACATTTCCCATATATTTATTTTTTAAGATTCTCAAAAAATATTTTTTGATGACTCTCACACTCTTGAAAACTCTTTGAGTATTTCAATATATAATAAATTAATACCATCATAAATTTATCAGGATAATCATTGAATACTATAATCAAAAGATACATAAATAAGAAAAAATGTATTGGTTAATTTTAAATAAATTACCATAAAATCATACTTCATATAACTTGTAGAAAATGTGGTATTCGATATATTTTCCTACATCATAATTCTATAATGATATCATGAGAAAAAATCAATATTTGAAATGAATTGCAATCATTGAAGTAAGTAAAATAGTTATTAAATGAAATTTATGGACTATTATTCATTATAGTAATTACATAAACTTCTATATAATTGATACACAATCTAATAGAGCTATTATTATTTTCAAAAAAATATTGGCTCCTCATAGTGAAACATAGCTTAGTATAATGAAAATATCACATAACTCCAAATTTTTTTTAACTACTCCACTAACTCATCTACTTTCATAAAATTGTTATTTTAGGATATCTTTGTCTCATAACAAATGAGTTCAAAAGAGAACTCAGCTTCATGCTCTCACTGGTTAATTCATTTGGAAATGAATCATTGACTTTTTTGATCTATATATACATCCAAAATTATTAAGATGTCTTTTTTATCCATATAAGACAATTTATCACTTTTATATTTCTAAAATATAATTTAAAAGAGCAGTTTGGGGAGGGTATATACAAGATTTATAAGTTCTCATCAATTATTTCTCCAAATTTTAATTAATACATGACTAATACAACCATATTATAAACTATAAACTAAAGAAGAAAACATAAATTATCAATCATACTAATTTACATCCAATAAATTATTTCATTATAAGTCACAATAAAATATAGGGTGTCTTTTTAATATGAATGACTCAATTGTGAGTAGTCCAACCCATTGATCATTCTTAAATTTGATAGGTTTTAATTTTTAGTTCATGTTTTAAGAGACTAGAGTAATAATATCCACACGTTTGTAAATTATATATGTCATTTATTTTTATTTCATAGAAAGGAGATATTTTAATTACCTATCGCATTAATTTTTAATATGTTCCTTCATAGTTTTTCCTATTTAATATAACATGAAAGGTTATTATAAACATGAATATAAAATACTTGTAGAAAATAATATCATATTGAAAATAAATTTTATTTTTTCTTCAATTATGACACGATTATTTCAATGGATTATATTTTACATTCATTCTAATTCACATATTATGATCTAGGATATGTAAAATTTTCATTTTTCACATAATAGAAAAAAATTACCAAACAATGATTTGATTCTAGGTCATATATACCACACAAAGAATCTATATAATTTATATCATTCACCTAATATAATCATTACATCACTCATAAAATCCCATAAAACAAGGACTAAAGCGTTTATTATATTTGGTGATTTAGTAGATATCTATCATATTTTTAAATTTCAACATAACTCCTCAAATAGAAAGTTTCTTATGAGACATCATTTCATGAAAAATCATGCTTTATATCCTTCATCAATACCTCATTAAAAGAATCATGGGAAATGGTTGACCTCAAATGCACATTAAGGGTAAACATGAGAGATATCAATCGAATATAACTATTATGGATAAAATGATAAAGTTTGAAAAAAACTAATTGAAGAGAAATGATATAATAAATGATAATGATACTGAATAATACAAGAATCATAAATTATTAAATTATTAAATTATTAATTTAGTGTATACAAGTGTCATATTTCCAAAATCATGAAGAACAATAATATAGAATTCAAGATAAGGAATATCTATGTAGAATAATGAAAATAATGGCTATGATAACCAACATCAATGTTAACTAAAATGATATTGATGAAGTAATAATCTATGATATCCTCGTTATTAAAGTACTCTAGTATTCTATTTAATAGCTTTGTACCATTTTTTGTATTGATTAATCACATGTGTACCCTTACGGTTGGGTAAACCACCCACATTCTATTAGGCTCGGGATAATAGTTAATGGTCCAATTACATATAATGTGATATAAAACACTTACCAAACCATTACTGATTTATAATGGACAAACACATTATATAAGGATTAACAATAGATATGAATGTTACATGATCATATAATCATTCATTATTCCTACATATATCAATCAACTTATGAGGAATAAATAATCTTCAGGATAATTTCTTTAAAACATAATCATAATGTATCCATAAAATGAAGGTGGATGTCGCAATTTGATAACATAATCATTGAATCATAAAAATTATTAAAGGGTGATAACATTTATGAATAATTACTTTTACAAAAACCTTATAAATTTAATTCAAAAAAATTAGAAGAAACATATTTTATTTTGGTAACATTCAAAAACTCATAGATAACTGGTAATAATATTATCATTTTAAAACCAATAAAAATGGATGGGATTATTAATAATGAATAACAAGCAAGATGGTAAGATAATGTGACTAATAATAAATCATTAAAAATAAATTTCCATTAATGTTGGTAAAGGATTTCAAATGATAACTGTATGGAAAATTTCAAAAAGATTGTTTTTTACCCATTTTAAATCATTTATAAGAATCATTAATATGACCTTGTAAAAAAATTTATTTATATATAGTAATATTATTAAATTAATATAAATAATATGGACATGGAAGATCCATAGTTGGGTAAAAGACATTTTAGCGTCTAATGAAAATAATTAAAATAAAAACACTTATGAATTTTAAAATAAAAAACCATATGAAATAATAGAACATAAAATGAAATTGAAATACATTGAGTAAAAATATATTAATTATATAATATTTTAATGAGTAGTTAAATACATTATACAATTTGAAATTAGTTTATAATATTAAATATGCCTCAAAAAATGAAATTTGAAATGAGAAACTCTTACCTCAAACATTAGATTTCATGAATATTCTCTGAAGTAAGAATATATTATATTTAGGTTTATTAGTCATATGATATAATACCTTATTAGGTGTTATTTTACTTATAGAATATATTTTTTTCCTCGATAAAAATATATTACCTTTTTTTTAAATATAGTATTGGGTATTTATAGTCTTCTTTCACTAATATGATTTAATTTTAAATTTATTGTCATACTATATTTTTCATGGTTTCATTAAATAAAATATATCTTTCAAAGGAAAAAAGATTTTATTCTATAATTTCACAGTCCCACAAAATTTTAATGGAACATATCTTGATATGGATAATGGAACACATAAAATTTTCCATCCTCGAGAAAATTGAATTGAAAAAATAATTACATTTATATGTAAATATATGTTAGAATATTTATGATAATGAATAATAGAAAAATATTATATTAATTATACTAACTTATTATTATCTATTCCATAATTTTATAAAGTATCCATGTATTGGTCAACAAAACATAACTCTTGCATATGGGAGAACTAGCCAAAATAAAAACTCATTATAGTGGTTAAATAATTGAGTGCTTGATATTGTATATTTAGAATATAAATTTACTAAAAGTATAATACTTTGAAATTATTAAAAAATGGGATCATTAAATCTAAGAATATGTAGATTATGTACATATAGAATAATAATAAAGGATAATATATCTCTTACATTGATAGGCTTAATCTCTTCTTCAAAAGCCTCTTGGAAGTTATGCGGTTAGGGATTATCCATGGGGTGAAAGATTAAAAAATATAAGATTTTATTTAGAGGGAGATTTTTTAAGTATGTATAGTTTATTATTTGAAAGGACGTCTCTATGTTGAGGTAGGAGGAGGATATACTATGTATATATCAGAGGGGTGAATGTTTTCTAAATTGTCATTTATTTAAATAAAATTAATATAACACATAATTGTAGATTCTAAAAGATATCCAACAATTGATGATAAGATATTATATGTTGAAAACCCAATTGTAAAATTATGTTGAGATGCGTTGTGTAAATATTTTTTTCCCTTATCTGGTAGTTTAATCCTTGTTTAGAAATTTTATCCATTACTAAGGTGAATAACATTTACAATGAAATCATTTTTTTTACAAAAAATGGTATGAAAATTATTACCAAATATGAATATAATTAATCGATTCCAGAAAACCAATTTAAAAACATCCATTTATAGAGGTGGTAAAAATTAATTATAATATATTTAAACTAAACAAAAAATATTTTTTAAAAATAGCATGGTAGTCATGAAAACCCATTTCTACACAATTATAACCATATAATAACCATTAATTTTTTTAATTTTTTTTTATAATAAATATAAATGACCTTTTTCAATAAAACAATATTTAAGATATAAGAAAAATAATTTTTTTTAAAACATTATTATGTAATAAAATAATGTTTTATAAATTAATATTTTTTTTTATCGATGAAGAATGAACGTGTTACAAATAATTGATATTAAAGTTTTTATGAAATATTTTTAAATGATTTAATTAATCTATTCATGAAGTTTATTTACTCATTTTATTGGTGTTATTTATCATGAGTAATTATTTTTAAATATTTATAATTTATAAAAACACTTTATTTAAAATTAATGATAGCTATTTTGAATTAAAATAAATTATATTACTATCTATGTTCCATGTAATTATCATGTGAAATATCTCATTATAATAAATATTTACTCCCTTTATTTTGGTGTTTCCTATATCATAAGGTATTGAACATAAAAAATTTATCTTAAGAGATATTCCTTTTTAAATAATGGTGTGTTATGGGAATAATAGTGTTCTATGTATTAGTTTAGTCTGATTTTCATTTAAAGATACATAATGGTATGTTCCATTTGAATGAAATATATGAGAATCATGTTTCGGGTAATTTATCAATACTAATTTGTTAAAATATAAAGACAATTAATTTTTTTCATTATTCTTGATTTATATTCATATTATAATTTTAAAATTAATGTCATATATTTTATGTTTTAGTATCATTATGATAATTCAAAAATTAAACAATTTTAATACTACAATGGGGTTCGAGTAGGAGATTAAACCAACCCAATACCAAGATATCATACTAACAGATTAGTAGGATAAAATTGTTATATAATTTTAATATAATTACCATAGAATAATATTTATTTTAATATAAAATCACTATAACAGATAATGAAATTTAAATTGTTTTATATCGAAATAGTTTTTGAAAAATAAGGGGAATAACTAGGTATATTGAGGAATTATACCTTTCTCGATATGGGTTCATTTCGAATGAATGGTTAATACATTTTTCTTATAACCAAAATACACCAAACAACCAATAAGGATTAAAAAGTGGTAAAATAGACAGATATTCATGAGGGGGATGAATGGATTGAGAAATTTGGGATGTTTATAAAAGATTTCCCATTATGTTAGAGTTCTAAGTTGCATTTCTAAAAATATTCATTCCACCATGATTAATATTTCTATTATAAAAGGAAATATCAAAAATATTGTAAACTAATGGATATGGGTTATTAACCCCATATTAAAAATTATTTAGGGAATGTGATTCATTGTATTGTATGTTCTTACCACTTATTTTTAACTATTTTACATTTTCTAATAGCTACAACAATAACAAAATTTTTAAATTTGTAAATAATTTAATTTCCTAAAAATTAAATTAGAAACCATACCTAATTTACATGTGTTTATTAATAAATGTAAATAAATTTAGTCAAATTAATTTTTTTAAATGAAAATTATATCTTATAATTGAATTAATAATATATATATATAACATAAATATGATAAAAATGGAATTCTAAATATTATGTGTTCTTAATCATATTTAATATAAATTACTAATAAATTAGTGATATTATATATAATTTTATACGAAAATAATTTATTGTAAAATTCCTTTTAAATTGACAAATTTAATTAAATGCAATCATACACAACACCTAAAATATAGGTCTTCAAAATATATAATTTTTTTAAAAAAATTCTATAATTGATTCACATTAATATTAATTATTTATATTATAACAATTAATTTTCATTAATTTAATGGTATTACAATACATGAAACAATTATTTAAAAAATAGTTAAATAAAGTTTATATTTTACATAATTTAAATTAATTATTATCGTTTTATCTCCTAGAGAATTCAATATTCTTGTAATTTTCTTAATGATGCATCACATTTTTGTCTGATAATATATAAATATTTATCATGAATTTTATATTGATGTTCATCTTGGTCTACTGTTTCATGTTATAAGATATTCTTAACCTGGTATTTTTTAAATTATAATTTTTATTAATATGTCTAGGTGTTACAATATTCCACATATAAATAAATAATGTCCTCAATAATTTAACTTCCATCTCCAATTAAAATAGATGAAGGTATTCTAAACATTTTTATGAAACATAATATAATAAATAATGAAAAATTAAACCTAAAATGACATATAATACATGAAATCTCATATTTTCCCAATAATAATAATAAATTCATATTTCCATTTCCCTATATAATTTTTAGTGAATATAATTTTTAGTTTTTTATGTGAGTATCTAGACATATATCATTTACAAGATCATTTATGTGATATTTTTCAAAAAAAAAATAAAAGAATAAAAAATTATTTTGATATCAATCAAACAAAATTAATATAAAAAATCAATCATATGTTCAATATCATATTAAAAACCCATTTTTTTAGATGTCTTTTTTAGTTTATTGAACATAATTTTTGGTTGAATATAAGAAATTATAAGTTATATCCTCAAATTTATAATAACCTAATACTAATAAAATGAAACCCTTATATTATCCCCAAGGAATTACCACTAGCCTTCACTCTTCTATCTAGGCCAAAAAATATATTCTTTTCAAAACAATATTTGATACCAAATGAGTTGACCCAAGTATTATTTACATGTATAATATATATTATTTTATGAACACTCATTTTAACTCATAATAAATCACATTTCATTAAACACTATTTTAGTGAATTTGGAATTAATTACAGAAAATATTATATTAAAATATATTCAACATTTTCAAAGAATTATTCCCTCTCGTGGAAAAGATTTAAACTCAATATAAAAATAAATACAATAATAAATTGGAGAAATAAAAAATAATTAAGGGTGATATCATATTTTCAGTAAGGGTAAACATAATATATATAATTTGAAGATCTAAAGTGAGAATAAGAAGAGAATTTGGGTATGAGATAATAAGTATGGTATACCATCATAATATAAAATAATCATACCCAATAAAATATATATCTTTTGTAAATATTAAAGGAATAAGGATTTTGAAGAACATAAAACATGTATAATAATTATTTGAAAACACGAGTTTATAATATTGAGCTATGAATACATAACACATGTATAAGAATTTTGATTATACCTAAGAATAGATAAATTATGATTTATTCCAAGGACTACTTTAAAGACCACTATAAAATAGTTTGAAAATTCTTATAGTGGAATGAGTTTACCCACAACATATAACATATAAACCTATGATATTTAGGGATTTACTCAATTTGTTGGACGGCTTTATGGGACACACGCATTAATTAGTTTATAGAGACCCTTAGAGATTTGGATTAATGCCCTATTCCAAATAACTGCATCTAATATAAACATATTATTATGCATTATATGGATATATTATTATATTATAACCTATAACATAATTAAAAATTATAAATTTGTGTCCCTAATTTATATTAATGCATTCTTTAATATATTTTAACATCATTAACCCATGGGAACCAAATGTGTTTCCCATAAATATATATAAGTCATTTTCAAAAGAAATAAATAAAATATTATTCATTGTATTCATATAGAATATACTTGATGAATTATAATAAATAATAAATTTCATAGATAGATATGAAATATAATTTTTATAATATCATTAATTTTTTTGGAAAAAAACATGAGGAAATATCATTCTATTTTGACAAATTTTATATTCAAAAAAGTACTAGATAGTTTTTCAAATAATATTTAATACCTACAAATTAATATTAAATATTATAATTATATAAAATGTTAGAAAAATGAGTTTATGTGGAAATTTTTATAAATTATAATCTTTTCAATGTTTTATAACTAATATAAACAAAAAATTGTACTAAAAACATTAAAATGATTCATTTTAATATTTTATAAATAAATAAATCATCGGTGGAAAATGATAACTATTTTTTAGGGATTTATTTTATATATATAATAATATCCATTCAAAAAATATCCATAAAACTAAATAGAGGTAGGTTAATGAGGAGAATGAGTTTGAAAAAAGGTTTTGAGATAAAGTACGTTCAACTAAAAAATGTTCTTTTTATAATAATTTTAAGCAAAATAGTTCAAATGTTATCAATACAATTATACCCCATGAATAACCATATGAGAATAAAATATATTATTTTATGATATATGAACATATTTTTGACTGTATAAATGTTCCAACAAAAAATAATAAATTACAAATTGAAATCATTAAATAAATTATTTCATCATTGCTAAAAAATCAATCAGAACACCTTAACTTATAGAAAATTGTATAGATGTGAAAATACTAATAATAATATGAAAATTATGAAAAAAACATGTCTAAATATATTATATAAACGAATAATAAATAATTCAATGGGGGGGATATTGAACATAACTCAGTGACTGGAAAATTGAGATTAAAAACCCTTACCATTACCTAATAATTCCATGAAAGAACAGAATCCTATTATATGATATAAAAAACCATTATAGTAAATTACTAATTAAAATTATTCAACGTGTGTTAGTAACTCTTTTAGAAGATTTTATATAGTCCCATTCTAATTTTATTTATGCTCTGAGTATATATTATGATAATTTAATCCATGATGATAATGTTTTAAGTAATTGACCAATAACAACAATATAAATTATATTGGACAGAACTTTTATTGTGTCACATTTACAGAGAAAATTTCATAACACAAATTAATAGTTAATATAATATATTACAATTATTTATTTAATTGTGCCATTTCATATTGGAAACATGTAATATATTACTGCAGTGTCCATGTATGTGGTTTGAAATGGCCCAAGAAACCATCTTATACTAAAGAATGAACAAGTACATAGAGTTTTGTAGTACTAATAAAATATTAATTAATGAATATAGGCTTTAATATTACATCATATTTGTTGAGTGTCATGGTTATAATTATTTGTTTTTTTAAATTATTAGTAAATTATGGTGAAGATCTAAGTATTTATTTTGAAAAAATCTCTCATTATCAACAAATTTTCTTTTAAAATGAGGTATTTGGGCATCATTTATGGAAATAGAATACATCAAACTTATAATAATAAATTGGTAAAACTTAAAAGTTTATACATTAAATATATAACCAAATAGTTTGAGTTTTTTGGGTATTGTAGAAGTGGGTCCTTTTATATGAGAGTTTTGAGTGGAATTTCCAAAATAATAATTACTTCATGTATAATGATGAAAATTTATAATAAATGTTGGATAGAGTGAAAACTAATGTTTATGAATTTTAAATTGTCTCATCCAATGAATTTAGTGATTATATTTTAGGATATGTTACATATGTAGAACCATGATTAACCTTTTTTACCTTATTTTACTTTTATCATGGTAACTCAAGTCTTTCCTCTGTAAATTATTTTAATTCATATAAATGAAATTGATCTTATATCCTAATTTTAAAATGATAAGAAAACTTTTTAATGAAAATAAATCTTAATCAATTTCCAAATATTTTTATTATATTATTTAATTGAAAATAATATATATATATATATATTTAATATAAAAAATTATAATTAATAATGGGTATTATTATTTTATAATATATATTAATGATTTATGTTTATTTTATAAATTAGTTTCTATTTTAAAAAATTTATAATAATGTAAAATTAAAATTCTACAATTTAATTTTTTATGATAATAAACTACACAAAAAATGTGGTGCTTTGAAAATTTTCCCTCTAAAATAATAAATGATTTTAATCATATCCCATTAAAATTAATTATTTCTATTCAACACATTATTTTTTCACGAATTCATTGATATTAAAACACATAACTAATTTTTTGGAATAATTGATATTAAAATATAGTTTTCGAAAAAAAAGATGATATTAATTTTTTATTATCTTAATATTTACCATAGGTTTTACTCTTATATTAATTTTTCTTTTGATGTTTTACATTTTTTACCCATAATTTATTAATTCATATAAATTATTTTAATGGAATATATATTATTTAATATTATTTCGGTGTTTTATTTGATATATGATAATCTACATTATTTTTATTTAAATGAAAATAAATACTATATTCTATTGGTGATATAATAGGTATATATAGTTAAATGAATACAATATATTCAAATGATAGTCTTAGAAATCATATTGATAAAAATGATCAATTTCCTCAATTAAAATATTTCCCAACCATCTAAAGGAGACCAAAAAATATTATTTTTATATATAAAGTAATATCTAATAGGAATATATAATTAAAAATAATAAAACATAAACCAACAAGGATTGTAATCCAACTATGTGTTTCATTAATTCCAGAGTAAAATAAATACATTTTGCATGAATAACATAACTCATATTATTTAAAATCCATAAATTAAATAAATTTATAAAGTTTTTTAGAATAGTTTTCAATTAGATTACATGAATAATGTAACACCAATGTATCCATCACGGTGTCGGGGCTTATAGTTAGTTAATTTAGAACACCACTTTTTCTTGTGGTTGATGTAAACATTATGCATACCGAAAAAATAATGGGATAATAACACAAATTTTTTTTACTAGTCTTATATAAACATCTAAATGAAACATTTATTCAATATTTTTTGTGGTATTATTGGATAAAGTAATCATAATTATTTATCATTCAGTAATACATATCATGTAATTAGATCTTCATGATATATATCATATAATTGGTGAAGCTGTATAGAGAGTTTTAATTAACTATATATAATAAATATTCAATGTGTACGTAAAATATATTGAAGTTTATTAAATTACCTTCACACCCTTATATTGAATTTCATAGTTATTTTATTTCTTCATTTATGATATATTTTATGCTTTAGATTCTTTTCAAACTTCATCATAATTCTGAAATTTTAGAGTTTAAAATGTAGACATTTAGGAAACAATTAGTGGTATCCATACGGATACCCATGTAAAGGCTTATAATTTATAAGAAGATTATATTTCATGGTTGGAAAATGGTTTATCGAAATATGGTGCCAAATTGTTCATATTTATAGTTATGTATAGTGATCTTGTCATAGATTATGTGTTGTTAGGAAAACTATGTGATGTGTCTATACATTTATTTTTTTTGAATTCAAAATTCCATGGTAGGAGGAATTTAACCCCAAATCCTTCCTCTATACTATGAAACAATTGAAACAACATATGGTATCCCCTCCATTGTTTTGTTCTCTTCCTATGAAAATCTTAGTGGAATATCATCTAGGCATATATGTTATATTTTTGGTAAGCTTCTGTAATCTTCTTCCTCTATGTTGTTACCTCTACATTATCACTTCTCCATATCCTATTGATGTCCCAAAGTCCTAGGGATCCACTTGGATTAAATTAAAATGGGGTTTCATAGGGATTTGTGGTTCTACTATCTATTTATATCATTATTTGAATATTTTTTGTTGTATCACCATATTGATTTTGAAATGACACCCATTTAAGGTAGGATAACACTATCGCATTACTCAGTAGACATTGAACAATTCCTTCAATCATTTTAAATTAATGTTTTAATTCTTAATTATATTATTGTAGATTTTATGGGACTTTTAAATATGGAATTTAATATTCTCTTTACTTTTTTGAGAATGAAACATATTTTCTAACAAAAATATGTTGTTTAATCATATTTATAAACATAAGTGCACTATAAATATTTGATGAAATTACATAATTTATAATATGAAGGTATTTGAAAATAATAGACGTTATTTTAGTATTTAATATAATTTTCATGGGAACCTGATGAATTTTAAGGATGTTGTTGGCTTTAAATTAGTAGGTGTGTAGTTACATTGAGTATGTAAATTTCATGATTGTCATGTGATTAGGTTTAAAAGATGTTTTATAAAATGGATTTTAAACATTTATGGGAAATTCCAATTAGAAACTTGTCTAAATGGTTTTAATGGTGTCAATTAAAATATTCCATATGTTTTATGAAATTTAAATTATATTAGTTTTGTAATTATTTCTCGAGAGGGGAAATGTTTAAAATTATTACTAGTATCATTAAAATATAAGGGGTTGTTACATGTGAGGGAATTATAGGGGAGGTGATATTTATGTTTTTTAATCTATTTATTTTATAAAATTTGATTTTATAGTTTTCTCAGATCTTGTATATGTTATTGATGAAAAACACAAGGTTATCGGGTAGTATAACCTGCCAAGTATAAGATCCACCACACCTAGTGTGACTAGTGACGTGTAATGTGGAACCCCATGTTTTGAGTGACATCGTATAAAAATCAAAATCAATATCAATTTTGAAATATACTTTATAGGTACACATTCCTAATATCCTTAATGAATACTTCTATGATCCATTTTTTTTAATAATTTCAAAAATAAATTTCTTAGTTTGTCTCATTATAAACTAATTTTGATTGTGGTGAGAAAAGGGTATTTCTAAAATTGATATAAATGGGTGTTAAAATTATATAGGACATAGGAAGGAAATATTATTATCAATGTTATTGTTTTAATTTAATTAAAATGATATTAATGGATACAAAATTCAATCTAGTTAATATGTGGTTTTCATGAACTCCCTTACAAAATTATTATATTCACTATGTTTTTTAAAATAAAATGTAATTGTTTCATATTTAGAGACTATAACTAATTTGTGCAGAGTATACCAATTAAAAAAAATCATCCCCATCACAACATTGGTTTTTAAAGTCTCTAATGTATAGATGTTTACATTTCTTCTTTACTTTGTTTGAAAGAGGTGGAAATTTGATAATGTTTTGTAGGAATATGATGATAGTCTGAGTTTTTGTTTCCACTTTAAAATTTATGGTATTGTTGATATATGATTTTCATCGACCTCATTTTTAATCTATAGTTTATATTTTTGTTTGAATGATGTCATATCATATTGTTTTTTCTTTTATCATCAAATTATTTTATTCATTGGTTCCTATTTATGTTCTATAATTATTTTTTAACTGATTATCTTTTCTGTGTGATATTTTATATACAGTGTGGGCATGTCATATATTCAGGGGTAATCCAAAACAACATTTAATTTACCATAATCATTAACATTATAGTACATTTTATTCACATTTCACTTTTCTTCAGCTCATAGGGAATGAGAACACCCCTTGAGTATGTAATTGGTATACCCATGTCCCTAGTGTAGTGGAGTATTAGGATGGTTCATTATAGAATGGTTCTAGATCCTAGGATCATAATAGGAAATAGGTTATATAATAACCTTTTTATTTGGGTAGTTGGGATATATAGGGGATATTATATAATAACTCGAGATATATGTTGGGATTACTGATTGGAAAAAAACTATTCGTATAGACATTTTTCAGTAACAATGTTTTTCACAGAAGAATATGACTTGAATTTCAACTCAGTTCATTGTAAATTTTTTGATGTTGTTATTTTTTTGTTTATTCATTTTTCATTGAAAATTTTATGTTCTTATTCTTAAAATTATTATTATAGTTCAATTTATTTATAAATACAGAGAAATTATTTATTTGGAATAGTTTTGAAATCTATACGTTGACTGTGCAGACCATTATGGACATCTTCTAGTATGGAGTAGCATGTGTGGAATAATGTTATCTAAATCATGTATTTAAACCATATTTAGTCTTAGTTTTCAAAATTATTCAAATCCTTATTTCATTATCTTTTTGAAGTGAATCATTATTTATTTTAGTAGATTTACAATAGATCTAGATTCCTTATATGAATTTTTGAAGTTATTACGGTTAAAATTATTTGATATTGTGATGTTATTTAGAATTTTGGCTAAAATAAATTTTAATATTGTCAAATAAAAAATATATTTTGGAATATTTTAGTAAAAGAATGTATTGTGATATTTTATAATTTTATATTAATGTTTTGATGATTATATTTGATGCTGTTTTAATTTATTTTGAAGAATTAGTGTTAAAAATTAGAAATTATTTTTTAAACACATCAGAAATTTAAATACATTAATGTTTAATGTTTTAAACATTCAAGGTGAATTATTCTTGTACAAAAATAGGTTTTAGAATAATATTTTCAAGTTATAATACATATTTAACTCAAAAATGTTTTATAATGGAAGGGGTGTTTAATAAATTAATATTATTTATCCTTATAAAATTTTAAAAATTGTTTTGGATGTCTAGTTACTCTGTAGTCCACCTCAGACTCTATACCTTTTGTTGCTCCTCCATCTAAATCAAAGGGCTGATCTTGTAAAATATCATTTGTTGTACAAACACTCAAAAGAGTTTATGATATGGACACCATCATGGACCAAACCCATCCCTAGTGATTGTTTGATTCCCCCCACCCGAAGTAGCAGCACATTGAATAATATTGACATGGGGTTCAACCACCACCCATTTGTCCAAATGGAAAGATCCTTCCCAGATAAACTATCACCTTTAGTTTGAGGTGATTGTAAGAGTGGATCAATATTCCATTGTGCCACAGATTTACTGGTGTCCCGGTCCCTCAAAGCCTCCTTGATTTGATCAAAAACCTTCGACACAGAGGTTTTCTCAACCTTCTATCCCACTGTTTTCCTCTGCACCTCGTTGTTCACCACTTGATTCATATGTTTACCATACCCACCTTTCCTCAGCTGCATTAAAACCTTCCCCTACTGAACACAACTTCTACAAATAGCATCTGAGTGGCCCAGTCGACGACAAGATGAGTAGTACTCCACCGAATGGTCATAGACCACCAGCTGCTTACACCGTACCTCCACACTGGCATTAATCCACACAGACTCAACCGGTGGCCATGATACATCAACCTCAACACACATGCGTCGGTTAATCGGATGGCACACAGAAGTTGTGCATGAGTCAACACAGAGATACCGAACCACTAAATTCCCTAAAATACGCATAATTGCATGATTCTGGAATGGAAGTGGAAGTTGAGGGAGGGTTACAAAAACCGCAAATAAAAGAGAATCATGCTTCAGGTAAAGATGATAGCTCCACCGAAATAGGTAGAAGTTGTAGCAGCCACACTTTCTATGTTGCTCATTGGAATTAATTTCAGTTTAAATTTGTACATAAACATTTGTCAATCTTTTGGGAGTTATCGTTTCATAAAAACACATAGTTTGTTTTAAAAAAGGGAATTAATTTTAGATTACTTAATGAAACTTATTTTTTTAGAATTTGGTAAAATATAAATAATTTTTTAATTCAGAATATCAAATATATATTAGGCTTTATTTTTGGTAGTTTTCAGAAAAACATCATTTTTTGATGAATTGTAAAACCACTTAGTAGTAGTTGAAAATAGACGTTTTCATTTAAAAGAAATTTTTCCACTTATGTGAATTTAATTTCAAAAACCTGACATACATGGTTGTTTTGAGTAGGTAAAATGTGTTTCAATATGATGAAAATAATTTTTTGGTGAATAGTAACTTCTAACTTTTATTTACCGCGGTTAAATCTAAATAGGGTAATTTAATGTAAAAAGAATATTATAATAATTAAAAATTACCTTAAAACTTAACCAAACCCTATTGGTTGAGTTATTTACAACCATGGGAATCTTTGGGTCGATTTTGGGACCCCATTGAGCCAATTGGGAGTGATAATGACACTATAGATGAATAAATTTAATGTAAAGGAAAAAATGATAAAACAAAATATTTTAGTAAATCTAATTTTACATGGGGTTATATAAAGTCATATTTTGAACTATAAATATTATTTAGAAATATATAAATATTTCCTACATCATGGTATTTTTTTAATAATTTTTAGATATCAAATTATTTTAATTACCTATGACACAAGAATGATGCAGTGTTTACATCATTAATAAATCATTTAATTAAATAAGATTATTAATATTAAAATAACATATCAAACCTATCTAATTATTATTGTATGATTTTATTTAGACCATGATTAATATTATATTCGACTCTAATTATTTTTAATCTTTTAGAAGCTGAATATCTTTATATAATTAAATAATTTTTATACACATTTCTAAAGATCCCCCCCTTATAAATGAAGACTGTTTCTATCCAATTACTCACACCTCTCAAGCCTTTTTGCTTGACCAAAATCTACCCAATTAAGATCCATACATCTCACTATTCCACCTAGAAGCCTTACCTTAGTCATAAGGAAGTTCAACAAACATTTTTTGTTCAAACCAAAGGATGTTACCCAAATAATAGCTAACTGTTTCTCTTAACTGCTTTTCATTTATTTTACTTCTCCAACACCTAAAAACTTTTTATTCCTTTATTTTATAAAAAAATCAGTATCCTCAATATACTAGAATTTATTTTTGATAATTATTCAAACTACACCTACACACACCTCTCTCTAATGGGTGAATATCATACCGTTTGTACGGTTGGAAAAGTAACGCCTCACGAAATGATGATTGTTCAATTATCTTCTTATACCTCTCTTGGTGGACATTATGATGGCACTGTATTTATATATGATAAATATTATGTTTATATTTTATTTAGCTTTTTGTATTTTCCATTTATAGAATACCTTTATGGTTTCCATAATGGGTAAACGTGATAATTTTATTTGAGGAAGTGCAGACTACCGCCCCCTCATAGTGATATGATTCATTCATGCCATACGTGGGACATATAAATTATGGAATTAATTATATTATATGATATTATAATGGATTTATAATATACCTATGTATCATTATGTTTAAATTCGATAAAAATAAGAAATATAAATGGAAGTAGGGTTCATGCGTACGTACGACTTACCATCTCCAAGAACAGTGCATTTCATTTCTTACCACCAAATGTTATGTAATATTACAAATACATGTATATACTTGGTATATATGATATATATGATATATGAATCCAGAATACCATTCAGTATATAATGAACTTTGGACTATGTGAACAAACTGTAACTATATGTTGTTCATTTTTTGACTCAAGTACCAAATATCGACAAAACAAACATTATTAACATAGATGATTATGTAATGTTAATAACATGGTAATAAGTGATATAAAAGGAATAATAATCTGGAAAAAGTTTTTTTCAGAAAGTAAAAATTACTATTAGTTTATTCTTCCGGATATTAAAGAATGAACGGGTCATGTCGGACTGGAGGTAAGGGACTTCGTCTCAATCTCATTCCCTTGAGGCTTATTTCGTTTTAATACACAACATTATTTTATATGCTATATAAACACCCTTGAGTTTTCAAAGGGAATATTTTTCAATAAAGCATTAACTAAAAGAAAAAAATGAATGTTTCTTTTAACGTAAGTGGTGACAATGACCTTTCCACCGCTTTGAGTATTATTTGTTCTATGGCTTCCTTAATTAGTCGTAATTTTTTTTTCATGTAAAATAATTACCATATATTCATTTATGTTTTTTGGAATTGAAAATGGTTTGCATAATGGATTTGTTTTGTCAATATATTGAGGTGATATTTTGTGATTTAAATGTGGAAATTTTTTCTTTACTTTATATTTGTTTTATATGTTATGATTTTATAATGGTACATGGAATTTGACGGGTGGTTACGTGATAAACCAAATGATGGGTGGTGGCATGAAAAACATGGAGGGGTTTTTATGTTATAACCTCCAATGCATTGGGTATGGATGTATGTCGTATGGCTATTCCAGTTAGTGATATATGTGTAAGTCGATCGTGTGATTATTACATTTAAGTGTGTTTATGTCCTAAGTTACCTTTATATGTTATGAGTTATTTTTATGGGTTTTATGGTAATAATTTGGTTACAAAAGGGTATGTAATGAGCTTTTATTCAATAAATATTACATACTACTTCATAAAGGTGAATTGTATTACTTATGAAAATCTATTCATGGTTTACTTGTTGTTTTGAAAAAAACAATAGTTTTCCTTTTTTGTGTATCCCATACTGAGATTTTTATACTCATCCCATGTTTTTGAATAATTTTCACAATAAATAACGTGGAATATGGTCAAGGATGGAATCAAGGAAATTTTTTGCTGTCTTAAACACGGAACTAGACATGAATCTTTTTTTCATGAGTTCTTGTTTTTGTGAAAAAAATGGAAACTGAGTAGAAGTGTCATCTTTGTATTTGTTGAGATGAAATGTAATAGTTAAGGGCTAATTCTCTAAAACTCAAAACCTGAAAAAATATTCAATGTGAAATATTAATTTAATTCAATATTATGTAATATTTATTGCTTAGTCCTTATAGTTGGTATTAGAGGCCAGTTTAGACAACTTTAGGAGTTATGGTATTGTTAAATAAATGTCCATAAATTAATTTATGGTAAAATTAAAATGATATAGGATTTAAAAATTACCATGTTGCTTCACCTAAGATATTTTTGTGTTCAGAATAATTTTACATAGATGAAACATAGAAGCTATGTTTGGAAGACATCAGGAGGTAGAAAAACATCCAAATCAGCAACCTGAGATGGTCGGAATCGGAAAAAAATAGTTTTTTGCAGAGATGACACAGTTGAATCAGGATATAAATAGTGGTGGTATCGATGTATGAGATCAGCTAAATCATCCATAGTTGACCATATCAGTAGTGGATAATTTCATGAGGCAAAATCCCCCTTCATTTAGAGGATCATCTGACCCTTTTCTAGGAAAATGGTGGATTAATGCACTAGATAAATTTTTTGATGTCATAGGGTGTTTCGAACATCAAAAGATTAGTCTTGCTAAATAACATTTTGAAGCTGATGCTGATCTGTGGTGGTCAATAGTGAAAAATATCAGGGATAATTATGATATTGATTCTCTTGATTGGGATGAATTCAAAGGGATGTTTCTTGAGAAATATTTTACTATGGTGGATCATCTTAGGATTGAAAAACAATTCCTGGAATTAAGGCACGAGGATGAATTAGTGGCTGCTTATGATGAAAATTTCACTCGACGGGAAAGGTATGCACCAAATTTTATCTGTGATCTTAATAGTAAGATAAATTGATTATACACAAGACTAATGCCACGATATTGAAGTGAATTAGCCTATCATGAGTTCAAAATTTATGAAAAACTTGTTCGATGTGCGGAGAATGTGGAGATGGAGTTTGTTGATAATCAGGAGGTTGTTGACAAACAACACAATAAGAGGTCTAGTTGGATGGAAAAGGGAAGGAATTCATCAAATGAATCCTAGAGGTAGGAAAATTAAAATTCCAACTTCTGAGAAGTGTATTAAAAATAATCCTGGATAATGTTTATCAATTTATGGAAATTTCATCTGGTGTGGTAATTCTATTTATATTGCTCGTAACTATAAGAAAGATGATCAATTAGGAAATGAAAATACATCGGTAAGATTTTTTATGTGTATTTAAATGGGTCATTATTAAAATGAGTGTCCAGAAAATAACAAAATGAGGGAATTCATCCAGAATACAAGAAGAAAAGGGTGGTGAAATCCTTTGTAACTACTTCAGCAGATGTTGGCGCATCAAAAAAATTGGTATCAGGTACACTGTTTAGTTGTTCAGATTATGCCAATGTGTTGTTTGATTCACGGTCTATACACTCATTCATTTTGGAGAACTTTTCTATTATGTTGTGAATTCCATCACAAGATATGAATACAGAAATTATGGTAAAAACTCCTGGAGGATATTTTGATACAAAAAGAAAACATAAGAACATTTCAGTCCTTTTGTACGGAAAGAATCTACCAGCAAACCGTATTGTGTTCCATTTGTAGAGTTTGATGTTATTATGGTCATGGATTTTTTATCTATTTAACATACTAAGATTTATTGCAAGGCTAAAGAGGTTTCATTTTAGAATTATTTACAGTGTGAGTACATGAATAAACCAATGCTTTTGATAACATATCAGGAAACTAAGAAACTAGTAAAAGATGGAAATGAATGTTATCTTGCACATATTGTTGAATATAAAGGAACTATTCACATTAATGATGTACCGGTGGTATCTGAGTATCTTGGTGTTTTCCAAGATGAGTTTCCTAGTATTATACCTGATCATGAAGTTGAATTTACTCTTCACTTAGTTCTTGAAGCTAAGAAAATTTTAAAACCCCCTAATAGTATGTCTCAAATTTAAATTTTAGAGTTTAAGAAGTAATAGCAGGAGTTTTTAGATAACGGTTTCATTCGACCTAGCACATCACAATGGGGTGCTCTTGCCTTTTTGGTTAAAAAAATATGATTCAATGAATGTTTTCATTGATTATAGAGCATTGAATAACATAGCTGCTATGAACAAGTATCAATTGCCTCATATCAATGATTTGTTTGAGCAGCTCTAGGGAGATCAGTATTTTTTGAAGATTGATTTGAGGTCGGGGTGCCATCAGTTGAATGAAAAGGAAGAAGACATTCCGCAGAAAACATTTAATACTAGATATAGAAATTATGAATGTTTAGTTATGCCTTTTGGTTTAACCGACGCACATGTTGTATTCATGGATCTAATTTATATAATTTTCCATGAGTTTCTGGCTAAGTTTGTGGTTGTGTTCATTGATGATATTTTGGTTTATTAAAAAATTAAGAAGGAACATGAAATTCATTTAAGGGTTCTCCTTAAAACCTTAAAATAAAATAAACTGTATGGGAAATTAAAAAAAATGTGTGTTTTTGTTGTAACAAATTCCATTCCTTGGTCACATTGTGTCATAAAATTGCATTACTGTTGATACTGATAAAACAAAAGATGTTAATGAATAGACAAATATCTCAAATATAATTGAGATCCTTAGTCTTCTTGGTTTGGAAGGTTATTATATGATGTTTTTTGAAAAATTTTCATGTTATCTACTCTAATGACTAGGTTAACTCGAAATGGGGTTATGTTCATTTGGATGAAAGAATTTTATTATTGTTTTCAAGAATTGAAAAGAATATTGGTGAATGCTTCAGTTTTGGAACTGCCATCCAGAAATGGTGAGTTTGTTACCTACAATGATTCTTTGTTGAAAGGACATGTTTGTGTCCTACTGCAGAATGATCAGGTATTTTCTTATGCTTCACGTCATTTGAAACCACATGAGTTAAATTTCCCTACACATGATTTGGAATTAGCTGCTATTTTTTTCTTTAAAAATTTGGAAGTATCATTTTTATGGAGTAAAATGTGAAATATATTATTACCAGAAAAGATAAAAGAATTAATTCCCTCAGAAATAATTAAACATGAGCTAGAGGGGATGGCTGAGATTAATCAAGGATTATGATTGCACGATCCATTACCATCAGGGAAAATAAAATAAATTTGATAATTAATTAAGATGAAAAAATAATGTATCATTAACAATGCTACATTTCGAACGATTTCCTTTTATTTTTTATTTGATGATCTTTGAATAAATGTTATTGGTTTAGGAAATTATTCAGTTTTGTTTTAGGTGTTAGTGAAATCATCTATATCAGGTAGAATTAGGAAAGCACTAGATGAAGACAGTGAGTTGCAAAAAAAGGTTGAGTTGGTTCAGAATGGAATGTTGCCGAATTTTAACATAGATAATGATGGTGCTTTGAGGTTTGGGAAGAGATTGTGTGTGCCTTGTGATTCCCAATTGAAGAAAGGGTTTTTTATGTGAAGCTTATAGTTCTTCATTTTCAGGTCATCCTGGTAGCACTAAGATGTATAGAGATCTTCAAGAGTATTACTAGTGGGAAATCATGAAAAGAGATATTTCTGATTTTACATTGAAGTGTTTGACCTGTCCGTATGTTAAAGAAGATCGCCAGTTACTGAAAGGGATGCTTCGGCATTTACTGGAGACAGAGTAGAAATGGGATAACATATTCATGGACTTTGTTGTGGGATTACTGATTAAATCTAGAGATAATAATGTAATACAGGTTTTTGTTGATTGATTGACAAAATCTACTCATTTCCTTCCTATTCGAGATACTTTGTCTCTAGATCAACATGCTTGGTTGTATGTTAAAGAGATAGTAAGGTTTCATGGAGTTTCCCTCACCATTGTATCTGATCTTGATGGCAAGATTATTTCTATCTTGTGGAAAGGCCTTCAGAAGTTGTTGGGTACTGAATTAAATATTAGTAGAGATTTTCATCCTCAATCAGATTGCAAGTCAGAATGAACAATTCAGACAATGGAAGATATGATATGTGTTTGTTCACTTCATTACCAGTGAAGTTGGACCCAAAATATTTCCTTGGTTGAATTTTCATATAAAAACAATTTTCATTCCTGTATACAGATGTCCTCATTTGAGGCATTATATGGGAAGCATTGTCGGACTATAGATTTTTAGGATGAAGTAGGTGAAAGGAAGATAATGGGACTAGAATTAGTTGAAGAGATTATAGTAAAAGATCATTTGATTCACAAGCTCATTAGAATAGCTCAGATTAGAGAAAAAAGTTATGCAGATAACAGGATGAAGGATCTTTCTATTGGGGTAGTTGATAATGTCATTCTCAACGTTTCTCCATGGAAAAGATTAATGTGTTTGGGTATGAAGGGAAACTTGAGTCCGATGTTCATTGGACCTTTTGTAATCCTAGAAAAAGTTGGACCGGTTGTGTACAGAGTGGCTTTACCTCCATGTTTATCACAGGTAAATAATTTTTTTCATGTTTCTATATTGAAAAAGAATATACAAGATCCATCTCATGTTTTGAGTCCAGATGTATTTCAGTTGGATGATAATATCTCTTATAAAGAACAACCAGTATAGATTCTTTACTGTAGAGAGAATATTTTGTGGAATATGGTAATCCAATATGTAAAGGTTTTGTGTAAAAACCATATGGTTGAATAGGCAACGTGGAAATCCGAAAATTCTATGAGGGATAAAAACCACCACTTTTCGTGATTAGTGAATAAAAATTCAGAGGACGTAATTTCCAAAAGTGGGGATGGATGTAACATAGCAAGAAAATGAATAATAATAGATATTCATATTTATAAATAGTTTTTAATTAAATATAAATTTTACTTTATAAAATATTCTATGTTAAATAGCATACCAGATACACAACAATGCGTTTCTTTGAAATCTTACATTGCACACTATAATATAATATTATTATTTTAAATGTTAGTAAACTCTTAGCTGTTTTATTTGAGGGAATGAGAAAAACTAAATAAAATATGGTTGTATATGTTTTCTAAATGTATTTACATTTATCCCATATAAGTTAGAGGCTTAAAATTTGAATGAATCTGAATTTGAGCACAATTTACATTAAAATGTCAATTTACCAACATTTAATGGAGAACCCTATTTAAATATTGTTTTGTTCAATTTAATACTATCTATTTTACTGAATAAAATCCTTCTTTAGAATAGGGACATGAAAATATACATTGCATAAATTTTTGGAATTTTTCCGATAAAATTCATTTATAATGAATAGTGAAAAATATTGTATTTTAATTCAAAATAGTGTTTTAATCTAATTTAAATATATAGTTATATTATCCCTTTAATTGGTTTTATAGTTTAATTATAATATATTTTTACCATTTAATCCAGTGTTGGTCATTTAAATTAATTTCACTATGAATTTGGACATAAACAAGTGTCAATATTTTGATATTTATTATTTCATAAATACACAGTATTTGTTTTAAAAAGAATGAATTTTAAATAAATTAATGAAACACCTATGATTTGACATTTTTAAAATAGACATTATTTTTTAATTTATAATATCATATATATTTTAGGCTTTATTTTTTGTATTTTTCAGAAAAACATCAATTATTGATGAATAGTGAGACCACTTAGTAGTAGTTAAAAAAACAGAATTTTTCATTTAAATGAAACATTACCACTTCTATGAATTTAATTTTTAATGTCATAAATATATGGTTTTTATTATTATGTAAAATTTGGTTAAATAAGATAAAAATAAATTTTGACTTTTATTTACTGTGGTTAAAGGTAAATAGGGTAATTCAAGGTAAAAAATATATTATATTAATTTAAAATAACCATAACACTTGTACAAACCTTATTATTTGCGTCATTTACAACCATGGGAATATTTGGGTCTATTTTGGGACCCCATTGAGCCACTTGGAAGTGATAATGACACTTTAGATAAATTAACTTAATGGAAAAGAAAAAATGACTTAAACACAAATCCTTTAGTAAATCATTTTTTACATGGGGTTATATAAGTCATATTTCCAATTATAGATATTTTTTAGAAATATAAGAAGATATAATACATCATGGTAATTTTTTAAAATTTTTAGACATCGACTAAATTAAATTATGTATGACACAATAATGATGCACTGTTTACCTCATGAATAAATCATTTAATTAAATATGATTATTAATATTAAAATAACAACAAAACCATTCCAATTATTATTAGATTAATTTAATTCTTCCAGGAGTCATCTTATCTTCGACTCTAATTATTTTTGGACCTTTAGAAATAGAATATCATTATATAATAAACTAATATTTTTACACTTTCCTAATGTGCCCCTACTCCCCCTTATAAAAGGTGACCATTTCAATCCAATTTCTCACACATCTCAACACTTTTGGATCATCCAAAATCTGCCCAATTATTCTCCCAACATCCCTCTATTCCACCTATATGCCTTACCTTATGCATAAGGAACATAAAAAAACCATTTTTGTTCTAACCAAAGGAAGTTACTCAAATTAAAGGTAACAATTTCTCTTAACTTCTTTTCTTTTATTTTATTTATCCACCCCTAAAGACATATTATTCCTTTATTTTATAACAAAAACTGTATCCTCAATATACTAGGATTTTTTAGGAGAATTATTCGAACTACACCTACACACACCTCCATATAATGGGTGATGAGCTTACTGTTTCTGTTGATGGCAAACTAACGCCTCATAGAATGATAACTGTTCGATTATCTCCTACCGCCTCTCATGGTGGAAATTAAGATGGGATTATATTTATATATGATATATATTATGTTTATGTTTTCATTATTCTTATGTGTTTTCCATTTATATAATACCTTTATGGTTTCTATAATGGGTAAACACGATAATTTCAATTGAGGAAGTGCGGACTACCACTCCTCAATGTGATATGACTCGTTCAGGCCATACGTGAGACGTATAAAAGATGGAGTTAGTTATATTATATTATATTATACTAGAATTATAATATACCTATGTATCATTTTGTTTTTAATTAAATTAAAATAATAAATATAAATGGATTTAGTGTCCATGCGTACGTACGACATGCCATCTCCATGAAAGGTGCATTTCATTTCTTACTTCCAAATGTTATGTACTTTTATAAATACATCTATATACTATGTATATATGATATATATGATATCTAAATCCTGAATATAATTCTGAATATAATGAACTTTTGACAATGTGAAAAACTTGTAACAATATGGTGTTCATTTTTGACTTAAGTACCAAATATCGACAAAATGATGTTATTAACATAAATGGTTATGTAATGTTAATTACATGGTATTAATTTATGTCAAAGGAATAATAAACTTGAAAAAGGTTCTTAAGAAAGTATAAATTAACATTAGTTTATTATTCAGGATATTAAACAACGAACGCGTCAAGTCGGACGCGAGGTAAGAGAATTCGTCTCAATCTCCTTTCATTGAGGCATATTTTGTTTTAATACATGAGTTTATTTTATACACTGTATAAACACCCTTGACATTTCAAATGGTATATTTTTCTACTATGCGTTTTACTAAATGACAAATATTATTTTTTCTTGTAATGTAAGCGGTGACAACAACCTTTCCGCCACCGTGAGTATTATTTGTTCTTTGGCTTCCACAACAAGCCATAATGTTTTATTCAAGGGAAATAAATACCATATATTATTTTATGTATTTTGGTACTGAAAATGGTATTGATAATGGATTTTTTATGCCAATATATTAATGTTATATATTGTGATTGAAATGTGGAAATGTTTTCTTTCTTATATATTTGTTTTCTGTGTCATGATTTTATAATGGTACTTGGACAATTGATGGGAGGTCACATGATAAACCAAATGACAGGTGGTTCCATGATAATCTAGGATAGGTGGTTATGTTATAACCTCTAATGCATTAGGTATGGAAGTCTTCTATATAGATATTCCATTTAGTGATATGTATGGCAGTAGACTGTGTGGTTATTCCATTTAATCATGTTTATGTCCCATGTTTCCTTTATATGTTATGTATTCTTTGTATGGGTTTTATGGTGATATTATGGTTACAAAAGGTTAAGTAATGATATTTTTTCAGTGAAGAGTGTTTACTACCTTGTAAAGGAGAAAAGTATTACTTATGATAATGTATTCATGGTTTACTTGTTGTTTTGAAAAAATAATAGTTTTCCTTCTTTGTGTATCCTATACTGAGCTTCTTATCCTCATCCCAAGTTTGGAAATGTATTTTACAAGACATAATGTGGAAAAGGTTCAAGGATGTTATCAAGTAAAAGTCATGTTGTCATAAACATTGAACTAGACATGGCAATTTTTTCATGTGTTCTTGTTTTTGTGAGAAAATGGAAACAATGTAAAAGTGTCATCTTTGTATTTTTTTGAGATTAAATGTAATAGTTATGGCCTAATTCACTAAAACTCTTAACCTGAAAATATCTTCTTTGAAAATTATTCATTTAATTCAAGATTATCTAATGTAATATGTTCGAGTCCTTATAATGGGTGTCCTCCAATGATCAACATATTAATTCTACCAATCCGACAAATATTTAACTTCTAATGAATCACATGAATCATGACTATTGTATACTATACTAGTTCCAGATTGTGAATTGGTGAATCTTTTTCCGTTATCTAGCAGAACGTGTAATTGAATTGTTAGAAATACATGTCTTCAAATGATTCTATACCGATGGTGTAGTGATAACTATTTTTGTAGGAGAACACTACCAAGGGATGGTCCCATGTGAACAAATATCCAATATCCAGGACAGAGGAGCACAACATGTATTCCAGATCGTGGATTTTCCACCCTTTCTACAATTCCATCATTAGATTAAAAGTAAAACTAATGTATTTATAATAACAAAAATAATCATGGATTCCACTACAAACCCTAGATGTAAAATGGGTATCTCTTGGTGAAATGAACAAATTTTGGACCCTATGGAGTCTCACTACAACCTCTAGATATTATCCCAACAAAACCTCCACTGATCTAGACTCCTTGACCACTAAATGGGGGAATGATTTCGTTAACCAATCCACTATAACCCATATAGCATCATTGGATACCTGATCATGATGTAAACCTGTAATAATTCAAATTGAAATGTCCTAACACTTCCACTATGGATCATATAATTAGTGGAGTATTTCACTAGGAACAGGGTGTTTAGAGTTCACCTTATAGAGGAATAAAAGTATAGACACAAACTATACAACTGTATGCTAAAACCCAGACCACCAGAAATGACACCTCAAATCTGGGTACCTCTTTTTCATGCTAGAATGTACCACCAAAGTCCATGTATGGAACACTATAATAAAATTATCATACATTACAAATGGAATGAAAACTCTTCATTGAAATAACACTCGTTGTTTTTCATCATCATACCAACCTTCAGTGGACTCGCCAAAGAACATCTCGATCTCTCTAGACCGACACAGGATACACAAGAGATGACTGCATCATTATTTGAAAAAGATAACCTCAACAAATTGACATTTCAAATAAATATAGAAAATGCTTACTGTTTTTCCATCACCCTACATGATTCACAAGATTCATGCACTACATCATTGTGAGACTTTTTACTTAGTGAATCATCTTCAACATTCCATTTCCAAGGTGTATATAAATTATTGAAGTTATAATCCTATATGAACTCCATCCCCAATGCTGAATCTATTTCCTGTCACATTAGGATAAAAAATACCTATTTCTACTGTGATCAGTGAATACCACCATATGATAACCTATATGATAATTTATCTATAACTATAGAGAAAAAATACCTCCACTAACTCATGATCATGGGTGGCATAGTTATACTCATGGGTACCTAACATCTAATACCCATATGAACAACCAATCTCTAATGTATCCTAAATCATCCCAACCATGGAATCAATGAATCATAAACAATTTCACACAGAGCACCTACTATTGGTAGAAGTATCATATAATCACTGACCAACTTCTCCATCAGATAATCAAAAGCATTATGACAATGATCAATCCATAATAAATCCTAATCCATTTTTGTCGACACAGTTTGGGGAGTCACACCTTGAGGGAAATTGGATACCAATGTCATGTAATAGCCCTCAAGACCAAGGAAATTTTGCATCTCTACCCCAGTCTTGGGTGCTTCCTAATTCACAACCTCTTTTATCTTCAAGGGATCCATAGATACTCCTTATTGGGAAGCAACATGACCTAAGGAATGGAATTCCCAAGAAAAAAATATCACTAAAACAAATTCAAAAATATCTTCTCAAGAAGAACTACCAAATTAATATGAATATTTTATACATTCTCATAAACAGACTCAGAGTACAGAAGTATTTCATTGACAAAACCAATAACCAACAAATATGGGAACTCATGGAACACAACATTCATTAACCCGATGAACACATTTGGAGAAATCTTCATTGTTAGCGACATCACAAAAAACTCTCCATTCCCATGATATCAATTGAATTAAAACATTATGATATCCTCATCCTTCAAACACATGTAATGATATCCTTAAAAAATTGATCTTCGAGAACCTACATGTAAAATTTAGTTGATTGAAAAATTATCAATCTATGGAAGAGGATAGTTGTTCCTCTTAGTAACTTCTTTCAAGGGATGATACTAGATACACAACATTAACCTCTATAAATCTTCTTAACAAAAATCTATTGAACCACCTACAAAAACACATTTACAAATAATACCACAAAACAATAGACCATGACGCTATATACACTTCTCTATCAATATAGAAGGTACCCTCCAATATGGATATATCAATGTAGGAGAAATTCCTAGATATTGTTTGATCATAAACACGTTCTCTCATCGAGGGTGTAATAATAAATCCCCATCAGAAAGTATCATGGTACTCTTTTGTGACCAAATGAACTCTACATATTCATATCTTACAAGTTTGAAAATGATGGAAATTTATTATAACCCATATAAGGGTCACGTTTTCCAAAATAAACACTGATGGATCACCATAAATATAAAACAACACAACCCTACTCCAAAATCAATCCACAATATGCTTCATCGAATATAACCAATCCATGTTGATGATGATGTCATATGGTTGTATCATCAATCATTGAAAATATCCCATAAAGAGGTGTTTATCCATCACTAGCTAACCATATCTACATGCATTAAATAAGTCACCTTAACTCCCAATTATCATAGATAATTCAAAGGGAATTGTATGCCGCTCTACCACAAACCCTAAATCACTGATAAGGGATGGTTTTATGAAAGATTTTGTTTCTCCTGGATCAATCAAGGCATGAATCAAAGTATAAAAAATATAAAATGGTACCTCAAACGATGTATAGATCAAATGGAGTTTTCTATGATAAAGCATGAAGTTGACCAAGACATTATCCACATCCTCTTCGACCATATTGACATCCACCTTCAGGGTTGAGCTCTTCTCTATGAGGATGTAGAGAGTCGCAAGGATATACCATTCATGCCCCATTTACTCTCTATGAATCTCACAAAGAGCAACATTTCGCTTTCTCTACGGTTGTAACTGCCTCAGGGGAGGAACCATAAGATGAAATACAAGGTCACAATGAATGCTAAGAATGGTCGGACACTATATCTGATGAAGAACATATCATTCTCGAGAAAAACATATGCATCGACACATGGAATAGGCTTCCAAGCCACTGGACCTAGTGAAATGATACATTGAGTTCTTGGACCTACTCCCGAGTAATCAAAAGATCTTATGTCATGAAAACTAGGAAACCCAGACCACATCTCTACATCATGATGAATCATGAGGTATTTGATCTCATGATTATCCATTTTTGTATGATGTTTTATCGTTGAAATATTATCTCTCCAACACATCAGTGAACATCTTCAGGATAAACTAGGTGACCTGGAGTTGGATATATGGAGGCAAAGCCTCCACATAATTCCTCACCCTAACCATCTCATCTAAAAGTAGTTCTGAACCATATCACAAAACATTCCTAAAATTGATTCTGATCACTCAGACAATTGGGATCCCCAATAGAAGTGTAATTCACTCCTTGCTACTAGATTCCTTCTTGGTGGATGAAATAAAATCATTTATTAAAAAGTCTCATAACTCCTTCCCTAATATTGATAACTCTTCAAGACCATTGAGTAATAATAACCACCAATACCACACTACCCCACATAGTATCATCACAACCAACAATTCCTAGTTTTCTATACGAGCATAGATAGAACTAAAGGATATATCAATCTATTCTAACTAGTCTTATGTGAGTACATCAAAAAAAATCCCTCGGACCTCTATAGAATCTAGTGCAGAAACACTTGCAGTATACTACTCTTTGTGTAGTTGTTTTCAGCTTATACTCTACAACAACTGTATGGCGCAACTTATTGATCATCTTCCACATGAACCTATAAAGGACAATGACCTAGATCCATGCCTACATGTTAGAAAACAATTAGATATCCTAAAAATATAATATTTAATATTTTAAAAATAATTAATTGTTATCTTTTCATCATTTTGGTTAACCCTTCCCAATGTCTCCCCATTCAAATGATGTCATAGAGAAAAATGATGCAAAATAATTTGTTTAGTCAATACCCTTTAATAAATATCACCTACATTAATATCGAATATATTCTTATAGTTCCATGCATCAGATAATAATGATCCATAAATGCCAATATCTAATTTGTTTTCACATCTATATAATTATTTTAAAACAGAGCAAACATTTTCCCTACCATCCCACAAAACATCACCTATGCCTCACTATAAAATCCATTTGATCCCTCAACCATTGAATATATACCACAATTCACAACCCCCTCCCATCATATTATACCACTCTTTGGCTGAAAATATGGAAAATAGAGATAGTTACACCTAATTCCCACCTCTAGTAGGCCTCGTAAAATTGTCTAGAACTGAGGGTATAATAAGAAAATAGATGAGAAGAATTACCCTCTAAGTGAGAACATTTGAAAGGGAGAGATAATAAAAAATACAATAAAATACTTCTCATACTATAATTTAATTGAATATACAAATTAAACATATGAAACGACATACATGAATGACTGATGATTAAGGGAAACTACATGTACCCAATGGAAAATTAAAGATGATGGTGATAATGAATCCCAAATTGCTCCTATAAGACCCACAAACTAGTAGAAACTAGTCTGATCTTCAACGTACTCCAAGTAACAAGAAAAATAGTTTATATATTTGTCAGGTGAGTATTGAATTATAATTAATAAGATCCTACCTAGATCCTATTCAAAAAAAATAATCAAACATTCTAAAGAACTGTGAATAAAATGTGAAACTAACTAATCTCGTAAATAGGTAAAACAAGTTCCTAGCCTCACCAAGGATAATCTCCAAATGTATTTCATATTGTAAAATATTATATATTATATAATATCTTGGGCAGCCTAATATAGCTTCTTGATAGGTTTCATGCTTTCCCTAATGTTAAAAATATAAAAAATCCTTTTCTTAAAAGGCTAACCTTCAACCACGTAAAGCGAAGCACACAACATGATACTTGTTCAAGGACCCACCATTTCTACATTACCAAAAGGTACTATGTAGTTTCATGGAACCCTCACAACCCATATAAGTTTATTATACATTGTGTATTATACCAAAATCTAGCATACCCCATACACCGAGTAAGGATCCTTAAGAAATCACAAACTATACATGTTATAACATAGTAGTCACAAGGAAAATATATCTACTACAATAGTTTATGAAATATAAACAATCCATTACATCCATATACAAACATATATGGGAAAAAATAACCACCATGACTGTTGTCAAAAGTAACTAAAAAGAGAAGTGAGTATGGGGAAGGGGGTATTCTATCATCTATCCTTCCACGGGGAAGTATAAGAAAACAGCCTTCAAGGGTCAGCATTCTGGTGTGTTAGTTTCCCTTACCATTAGGGAGGAGTAGAGTATAGGAACACCACAAGTACATTATATAATATATCCATAAAAAACAATGGGATATCCTAGTCCCATATTCAAATCCCGCTAATATCATTGAGACTCCCAGCTGCCACTCTTTAGACTAGAGAACCAAATAGTATGAAAACATTTAAATACGTACATTAAATTATTTTCTATACTTTTCATTAGTTTCACATTACGTTAATTAATTTTTTAATTAATAAAATTTTTCCCATCAAATTTCATTTCCATCAAAAAATGTTTCATTCCCTCCATGCATAAGAAAATTGAGTCCACAACTTCTCAAAATTATAACATCATCATTTCATTCCAATAATCTCCAATCCAAATAGTTAAAAATTTATTACTTTATTTAAAAATTACATCCCATATTAACAGGTACTCTATGAAAACATCATATTATAACAATCATGTTATGCAACCAAGAATACCTATCTCTATCTTGTAGTGGGGAAAGGAAAAATGATTAATAATCAACTTGGATGTCATCCGTCCAACAGATTAAATCTAGAATCTAACATTATTATTAATTGGAATCCCAAAATCATCCTGTTATATAATCCATGGTAACATCCCCAACACCCTCAGGCATATACTGATGCATACTACCATCATAAGCATCAACTGGTGCCACAACAACCAAACCACCCTGCCCCACATACAACATCAACCCTCCCAACATATCCAAACATAGATTACATCACAACCAGTCTCCCCTATATAGATATCAAAACATACCACTAGGATTACCCATCAAATGATCACGTCACATCAAAAGTTGTAGCAAAACAACCATTAAAACAGGGCTACTGGCCCTAAAGTATTGTATTTAGCCTTCACACACAATAATCCCTCATAGCTCAAAATCTCAAGGCACTCATCCTATATAATGAAGCTTCAAGTAGGTACTTATAAGAAATTATCATTTATCATACAAACAATTATTATCCCATCTTGAAATAATGAATTCAATATTCACAAGTTATAACTATGGGGAACCTATAGAGTAACCTTGAACCATCTTCCACAGATTAATTAAAACATTAATTTTACATGCTATGATTATTTTTTAAAAAAGAATAACAATTATTCACATATTTTTGAAGCACCATTAACAAAAGGAATCGAAATTTAATTTAATATTTTCAAAAAAAAATTTCAAACACACCAGACTCATTAAACATGCCTCTTTAATTTTTTTCCCTGATTAAATTATAATTAATTCCAGCTTTATGTTATTTACCAATAACAAATGATAAACAAAGACTAGTAAGCACATCATAGACATCACATAATCTATATAAACATGCATAAAACTACAATCACTGTACAAAACACAATAATTTATATGTGATAAAATAAATACATTATTCTAGTTCATGTAATTATTAGGTTAATATTTTTAGATTCAAATGTGATAAATCATGACAGATCTATGATTTCATGTAAATAAATATAGATTAAAAGAATCATATACCTAAAAAGGGTGTAATCATTTTCTAGATGAGGTAGAACATATGTTGTATTATTGATGAATTTAATGATGGAGGCTAGAGGTAGATTCATGTTCTTGGAATCCAAAAAATGTTTAAGAGGGGGGTTCCTATGATTCCCAGAATCGGGATAGAGGTGCTGCAACAGTTGATTTTGAAAATCCTAATTAGGTGAAAATGTTTTAAAAAATAAATAAATGTGGATTTTCATTTAGGTATTCCCCTTTCAGATTATTTATTCTACATGTTTTGGTTTCCACTAAAAACGTGTCACCTTTATATTATTTAACCCCAAAAACTCACAGGTCCTGAAGCTAACTAACACAATGTGTAATTACTCCTATTTATGGAAACTCACATTCGTACTCTTCTTGAATAAATATGAGCCTCCTCTGAGTACCTCAATCTTTGGAATCTCCTAAAGGTTCAATCAATGTGGATCTGGTCCCTTACATGTTTGATTTTATGGATATAATCCATTTATTCCCTTTCTTCTGGAATTTATATAATGTTAGTTTAAAAATACCATTAGTGTTACTGGAATTTTTTTTTGTGTATTCCTTTTTGATCTTCATCATGAATTTCTTCATAGAAGCATTATTTTGTGAACAAGAAAAACCTCTTTCGAATGTGAGACATCTTTTTGTGACATTCATAGATCTAAGAATCAATGCAATATGGGAATCAATAACATTAAATTTAAATTCTACATCATTCACATTATAAACTCTTCATCATAAATTTTATTTAACTATAATCCATAGAATAATAGAGAGAATATTTGTTAATATAAGGAAAAATATTTAAAAATAGTACTCTCATCGATGGAAACTTTTTCATTCATTCCATATTTTTATAAGAGATATCATTACTCATTCCACTTGATATATTTTATCCAAAACTCATCCAAGAGAAAATATACAATTTTGATATAGAAAATGATAGAAGATAATTTTTACTGTTTCCTCATATTATATATTGATGTCCATGTATTCTATTGAGAATGTGTAGTTTTAAATATAGAAAATGGGTGCGTTGGTAACTCTTCAAAAAGTGATATATTAGTATTATAGATTTTATTATAAACAATGAAATGGTAAAGCGTTATATTTTACAATGGTCATAAAAATAACTTATAAATTCCACATTTAACTGTGCTAAAAAAGCACTAATAAAGGGGGCCTTCATCAGGACTGTTAAATTCACATTTTAATAGTCCAATAAAAATAGTGGTAAAGGCCTCACAGATATAGAGGATATTTATTTTTCCTAATCACCTCTATCAGTGCTTCCACCATTTTATGAATTTTCTATATAATCCAAACCCTCTATGTTCACCCCTGCCTCCTGTGTGTTTTGAACTTGAGACCTCTGACTTATACACCTGTCGCTTTTCCATTCACCTATATTATATTGTTTTAAATTTTATGTTATATTCATATATTTATATATGTTTTGTTATATTTTTCCCATATATTTATATAAAATATTAAATATCTGTTTAAATATATATATTTTTAAATAGATATATAATAGATGTTTTTGTCTATGTATGTGTGTGTGTATGTGTATGTGTTTGTGTAAATGTGTGTTTATAAATACATACAAACATTAATATACCATATATATATATATATATATTTGTGTGCATTTATAAATAAAATTATGCATTTTTATATATATTTACATATATATATATATATATTATTTTAATATTTTGATATATTTATTATAATATATAGATAAATATACATCTTTATTTAGACACACACACAAATATAAATATAAATATAAACATATATATATATATATTAACATTATATATATTTATATTAATTTTATATGTTTATAAACAATCATAAATTTGTATGTTATGTAAAATGGATATTATTCATTAATTTAATAATGTCAATATATTGAGAAATATATATTATATGTAAAGATAATTAGTTAAACATTTATATAATTAAAATCATTTATGAGAATATATAAAATGTTTTTATATATTGCTATATATTTTTTAATAAAAAATATTCAATAAAAAATAAATATATTCGAACGGAAAGTAATATGATGAATTTATTTTAGACCCTACAAAAAAATGCAAAATATCCCCATACAAAATGTTGAAAATCTATAAAATATTAAAAAAATTGGGTACCCCGACAAAAAACACCATTTTAGAGGATTCCTGAAACTTCTATTGCCTCTAATAAAGTGACTAGGGTCCCAACCCCAAATTAAAATGAAATAGAGATCATCATGGTATTAAATATGATATGAGGTAGAGACCAAACATTCCCCCAGATCAAAAAGTATGGTCGTTTCAAGTATGAGTTATGGTTTTATTTTATTTTATATCTTTTATTGTTATTTTTTATTTTTAAATTGTTATTAAATGATTATTACTCAATAATAAATACTGAATTATTGATTAAAATTTATTTATTTTTATTATATGATAATATATTTTCACTAAATATCTTATTCATTTTGTATAAATTCATATTTAGCCTTATGTAAAAGATATATATATATATATATATTATTTATATATGTATAAATATTTTTATATATTCATATTTTTTTTAATATATATTTAATCATAGTTATTTTCATATTAATGATAAAGGCCTCTTTTTTAACATTTCTTTTTTACCATCACTGATAAATACACCCCTTGAACACTACTTTTTTAACACACCAACAGCTCTAAAAAAGAACTATTAAAGACCCCTTTAACCATTATTTCTCTATAACTGACATATGTTGTTTTTAACATAGATTTCGTCTGGAAATGTTAAAACCCTAGTACTGGATAAACTATATTTTTTTACTCTTAGTCTTATTCATATTTTTAGTCCTATAATGAGTCGCGTAATGTATTCTCTATATATATAGTCTTTTTTTATAAGTTGATACATAGATATAGAGACATATATTAAAAAAAATATATTCAACATTATAATTAAAAAAAATTCTATTTCATTACCTAACAATGTCTTTATATATCTTTTTGATGGATTATATGAATTATAAATGATAGTTCAGTTATCCAAACATAACTATTTCATGTAGGATTACAATATATATTTCTAATCGACATAGGCATGTTAATCGAAGAATTTGTGGTATTGTGTATTCCATCCATCATTCACATTTATATATTCTGAATTAGATGAATTTTTTAATTATTTAGACTGTCAAATCACGGATATTGGGTTAGGAAAAATTTAAAAATATATAGTCAAAACAAATATAGATTCATAATATCCATCTAATAAATAATCTTTTCTAATAAAAATTGTTTGGTATCAGAATAAAATAATCAAAGAGGATAACTATCATTTATGTAATTTTTCATATTACAATAAATTTATTTGTATCAATATTGATTGTAGTAATGACTAGATATGGTGACTAGTCATTTATAATAATTTATTAGAAACCAACTAGATTTATCAAAATAATGATCTTCAGGGATTATAGTTTTCAAAAATGTGGTGGAGTGAAAATAAAAAGATAGAACACAAAGATTTATAGTTGTAAATATCACAATGATCCTAGTCCACTCATAAAACTTATCTATTATATGATAATATTTTTACCCACTAACAAAATTAATTTCAAAGGTTGATAAATTATTAAATACTCTTCCTTTAAAAAAATTGGGAGGCACAACCCATCTTTTAATGAGTTACTGAACATAGCATGTAAATTTACTTTTGGTTGGGATTCACAACCCATACATCCTCTTAGTGGTTGAATATAAAAATAATTCCTGAATTTATTTTGATTTATAGTAGAATGAACAAGACTCTAATAATTGAAAATATATAAAATAATATATTTCATGATGAAAAAAATACAATGAAAACTAGTAGAAATATCCAAGTTATGAGGATGAATTATTTCATTGAACTTCATTATAATAATAAAAAATTATTTCATTTTTGTGTATCTTCATGATCATATCAATTAAAACAAAATTCATAGAATGTTTTTGATGGTTATCAAGAAGGTCAAACTTTTCATAAGAATGAAAAAACTCATTGAGAGTCGACGAACTAGTTAATTTTTTCACATTATTCCTTGAACCTATTTTATCAATGAATCACCAATGGCTAATTTGTTTCTTCACACAAGGGATTCCTAATTTTATCATCACAAAAAAATGATTAGAAATATTAAAAATTATAAAACAAATCATTATAATTTAATTCCTCAGACATGATCAATAATAATATTAAATCACATTTATTTATTTATTAAACTAATTCATAAAAATTATAATATTTTTGATGAAATTAATGAATTTATTTCGTCTATTCAGAAAAATTAAAATTACAACAAAAAATTTGTTGTAATATAATAATTAGAATAAAATAGCATAAAATTTGAGTATAAAATTATAAATTTCTTTCAAATTTTGACTATAATTTTTAATTATAAATATTATAGTAATGTTATGATAATTTTTGACTATTAAATTAATCTATATAATATTTAAATCATTTCAAATAAATTTTTATTAACTATATTTTGGAAAAATAAAACATAAAAAGAGATTTGTAAAAAAATATTGTTTTACAAAAAATTAACTATGTATTATACTGACTACACAAATCACAAAATACATTTTTGTATTCCTCACTATGTGATCATGTGTTGTATGTATAATTTCCTTGTGCGCCTGGTCAACATGCTGACCATGTGGCCCAAATTGTCATATGGTATGTTCAATGACCATGGAAATAGTTTTTCAAGTGTGGTTTGTGTTAGTGAACATATTGTTAATATATCAAAAAATATACAACTAATATAAAATATAATATATGAAAAAATATTTAATGTGAAAAAGTAAATTTTATTTAAAAAATTATAAATAATCATGGTATGGAAAAAAATTGCGATTATGTGACTTCTTATATACAATAAGGTAACTTACCATTACTCACACTACTCACATTAAGGTGGATATCATCTATTCATGGTAAGTTACCCAACCCCCTCTAGTAGGTTGGATCCCGTGAATAAGATGAAACTAAAATTGTACAACTATCGTTATTTATCCCATGGGTGATAGTCTTACAAGGAGGTGTTCACATATATCATGCAATTGGAGAACTGTGGAGATCCCCAATGTGTATGTTGTGACTAATATAATGGTATGTCACAATGATTCATGTAGAGTATGAACACTTTCATCTAGGTGTCATCAAACTAGGGTTTACAACAATTTGGTTCATTACTATATGTGTTTTGTGATGTAGGACAGGCATTTTGCAAGTGTGGTTATAGTGGAGATGGAGATAAAATTCAATGGAGATTTGGGGATACATGGGAGACTTGTAGATATTTTAAAATGGATAATAAGGATAATGGTGCACATGCGGGTGCTAATGATATAATAATAATAGTGGATGATACACTGTTGTCACCTTCTAAAGATACATAGGATACTGAAGTCATAGAGAAGAAGATCGCAAATAGTAAAGTATATTTTTCATACATAATTATTTTATATAGGTATATATATATATATGTGTGTGTGTGTGTGTGAATATATATAACCTCACATATATATATATATATTAAAATATATGGGATAAATTTTTTAATGAAAAATAATATTTATAAATATATAAAATATGAACTAAATTACAATACATTTATTTATTTCATTACCACTGAAGTTAATATGATATGAAAATATTATGGTTTCAACACATGTATATAATTAATTTGAATAAATTATTTTATAAGATACATTTTCAAATACTATTATTGAATTATAAATTAAAAAATTAATTAAATAAGATGAAATAATAATTTTGGATAAAAATCATAATAAAATAAAAATAATTCAAACTTAATTTCAAATAATAATACAAAAAATGTGAATTAGGTTGTAGAGAATATGATTATAACTAATTAATGATTATGACACCTTAAATTATAAAAATCATTGTAAAGTGACCAATGTATCTTACACATTGAGTTAAAATGATCGTGCAACTTTTCCTATGTTGAGATAACTAACGATTCAATATTTTGTTAATTTCAATGATTACATTCCAAAATCTTGAATTATTGAGAGAAATATAATCATTCCCATATGAATGTTAAGACATATATCAATATAAATACTAAACGGTTGAATAAAGAATATGTAGATCTACAAAAAATAGTATGTAATGTTAATATGTTTTACCTAGATTATGATGGAATGATAAGATTTAAGAACCATTTATTTAACCTTTTGAAACCTATTTTGAAGAAGTATTTTTTTGAGGAAGCCATTAAATCATTATTATATATTCATTTGGGAGGTACAAAATTGTTTAGTTATTTGAAGGAGTATTTCTAGAGGGATATAATAAAGAGAGTTATTGTAGACTATGTATCTATGTGCTTGGTATGTCAGGATGACTAGGCTAGGATAAAATAGATAAAGGATATTTAAAAAAAATTACATATAATATAAGGTTATATGGAAAATATTACCATGGATTGTGTTTTTGGAACCCTAAAAGCATCTAAAAGAAATAATTATATATAGGTTATTGTCGGTATTCATATAAATTATTAACACTATATCAATGAAAAATAATATTTTTCTTTATATTATATTTCATTAACATTCCTTAAAAAAGAGGTCATTTTTTATAAATAACCAAATTCTATTTAATTTGATTGGGATTAAAGGTTTAACAAAAAAATTTAGGAAAGTATTAAACCAGATCGTGATATAATTTTGAGCTTCGCCACTATGTATCATCCTTCTATAGATGATTAGTCTGAGAGTAAAATTAAAACCCTAGATGATATTATTTGATATTATATAATGGATATTAATGGTCATTGGTATTAACAACATATTCAATTAGATTTTCATTACAAAAAATAGATTTCAATCAATATTTCATATGGCCCCTACTAATTCCCAATATAGAAAGAATAATAGGCCTTAGATATACAAAAATTAATTTGAGAATATAAATATATTGTTACTTGATATAGATAAATATATGTTAGGGAAGGTTTGATCCATTTTTCTACACATATGGACAACATAGGGTCATTATAAGTGTTACGATGAAAATTTGGAATGCGATTTGATGTTTGATTTTTCGGACAAGGTTCTTCTACAAATTTATCCAACGAATAGTTTTATCGAATCTGGGAAGAATGGAAAGATTAACCATATGTTTATTTTTTCCTTTTATATTCTATATCATGTACGGATGGTAACCTATTTCATGGTGTATGCACTAATCCTCTATCAATATCCAAATGTGATCTATGTATCATTCATGATGATGTACCTAACTAACCCTTAAAATTTATTAACAACATAGGTTATACTAATGGTGTAAATTATTTATTTTGAATAAAAACCAAGGGATATTATGTATCATAGAATAAAGGAATACGAAATAAGACATCTCACAAGTAAATTATTTTTTGTGAAACCACCAATTTTTAGATTCTATCTGGGAAGCATATAATATGATGAGTCTACAGTATCCACAGATGTTTTAATAGAGTAATTTATTTTTTAGTGTTAAATGAAGTTAATGGAATTATACTGCAATACGCTGATATTTCATTACTTCTTTTAAAAAAAATTAATTAAATTTTTTGATATCTTTATTTTAAATGAAAAAGCATGTTTTAATGAACTAGAATATACAATTAAAATATTCATAAAACTGTTCTTAAACCTGGTGTCATAAATATTAAAAATATTTTGAAAAAATAATCATATAATATTTATAGAAATAAAATATATTTGACATATAATAAATAATTTTTGTGAAGTCTTTATATAAATCAAAAATGCCTTTATCTTGAAAATTTAACATTCATTTGTTTTTTCATCGAATAATAATTTTTTTAATTATATAAAATTTATTTATTAAATTAATTATTATTATAAATATACTTGTCAAAAATATATTATTTTATTATTTTTAATTTTTTATATTATGTTTAATTATTGGATTAATAATAAAAAATGTTTTTACTGATAATTTCATTATTGTTTGATAAAGATAAAAAAATAATAATTATCTTCAAATTTTAAAAATTTAATATTAGTTCAATAATATTATGAATAATCCAATTTTGTTTAGTGAAACCAAATTTATATTAAATATTTATATTAAAACATTCCATGCAAAATAAAACATTTTCTCATGAAACTTATTTCTACAGCATTTTTGGGATTAATTTTTAAATAAATTCTTCCACATATATGTTATGAATTTTAAAAATATATTTTTTAATACAATCCAAATTATTTATATTATATAATAACATTATGAGAAATTTTTGTCATAATTAATAGTAAAAATAGACAAAATTGATTTTCATTGTTATGGTAATAATGTGTTTATTAATGTTAAAAATAAATAAAGTATAAAAATTACTAATACTTGTCAAATTTATATTTTATTTCAATATTTAATCCTATTCTCTTTTTTGGATGGTTAATGTACAATTATTGAGCCTTTTCATATCTATAAATCTAAGTAATAATTTTTTCTTTTTAAAAACCCATCTGTGTCCCTAACTCCACTTATAAAAGAGAACCCCCTATCATATCCTATTAAGGATCCCCAATCCCCTTTTCATCAAAATATATTACAAAACCCATTCCACACCTCCCTACCCATGGTATTGAAGAAATTTTTAGATTAAGAACCCTTCTTAAGAAGGATTTTTTTGCAAACCGTATGTGGTTTTTTTAAATGGAGGTATCATTATTAACCAAGAATTGTTTCCCATTTCCTTCCACCCTAATCAAATATTCATAAATTATGAAGATATAATGACATCATTATCTGTTATATGAATAGATTTTATTACATGGGTTTCATATGCAATTTTATTTTCCTCTATAATCAAATGGACAATGAAATCATCGATCATGTATATAGTGACTACCGCCTCATGAAATGAAATTATTCAGTTTACATCACTACCAATCATGGATCAAAATAATTGTTTATTTATTATATATTTATCAAAATTATGAAATAAATATACTTTTTGAATGATAACATCCCATATAAATTCTTACTTTCCTACCCAATGGAAAACAATAACATCTCTCTTGTGTACGGCAGACTACCGTCTCGCAAACCAATGTGATTTTTTTTAAGATATTTTATATTTTTATAGTTATAAGGATAGATGTATATAATTTATAACATATATATTATATAAAAAATATTTTTATTAGTGAAATAATTTTGACCTTTAATTTATTCTACCAATTAAAAAATGTAAACAATGTTCAGACATATGTTTGACTTACCGTATCCATGAATGGTGTAATTCATTTTTTATCTTCTACATTGTGGGATGAATCTAAAAATGTTTATAATTAATATTTATTATATTTACATAATGATAAAATTTTTGATATTATGGAACCATTAACATTTTATAAGGAAAATTCTATCAAAGAGAAGTATATATGAAAAAATGAAGCAGTTATTATAGAAAATAGTGATTACAAAAAAGAATTGTTAAAAAAATTGTAAAAAAGTATCAATAATAATATTTAATGTGTGATACATATTATTAAGTAAATTTAATTTATTATAATGGCCCAGACTACTCCAGTCCATTACTTTGTAAAAATGTGGTGTTAACGGTGTTCTGGGAGGTTAAGGTGACTTGGGGGTTGTGTTTGGGTGATCATTTAAAGAAGACCGAAGAGCAGTAGCATTCGAAGGGGTTGCGCATGGTTTGTATAAAATGTGCGGCCAAACAGTGTGAGGTGGGTGTTAGAGGCAGTGGCTAACGCATGGTTAGCACACAGTTCGGCTAACCGTGTGGAATAACCATGTGAGGACTGTTGGTGAGGCTGTAGCAAACCCACGATTAGCCCACGGTCTTTTAAACCTTGCAGACTAACCCTGAATGCACTTAATCGTAGATCTTAAAATTTTGGAACTAACCTATTTTGCCTCTAAATGGTTCATTTAAGCCCCTAAACAACCATAACATGGGATTACCCTCCCTTGATGGTAGGAGAACCTCTCCCAAGAATTATGGAGGTGATCTCAAGGCTTCCCTTGGAGAATCGAAGCCAGTTTCTTGAGTTATGTGATTTTTTTCATCGTTCTTGATTGTTTCCTTATATCTACATAGATCTACTTCTTTTATTCCCTTAGTTTCATAGATATACGCACGTTATGGGTAGATATAAGTGCGTGGATTCCAAATATGATGATATTTGGTTTTTTTTTTGTCTTAGTAGAAGGGATCTAAGGAGGATTCTTGGAGGATCAGCCCGACATCCTATGTGTTCTTCGTCTATTGGTGTTTTCGTCAAAAACCATTGAGGTAGGGATCTTACCTTCATCTATCCATCTATCTCTCTTTTTTGCATCATTCGGGGTGGGTATCCTCTTATTTTTATGAGGTACGGTTGAACCATTAAATAAAGATAATAATTTGTTAAAGAATGGGTGTGGGGAATTTTTTTGATATCGTTGTTGTATCTCTATCAATGCTTATCCTTTGATTATGTTGTGAATTGAATAGACTTAGGCCTACTGAAAATCTTTGTTGTTGGGGGCCTTTGATTGCGTAATTAAATGTTTTCCTATGTTTATAGATTGATTTGTGGATGGAATTTCATAGAATGTGGAAATTGGTTAATCATGTAAAGTTGGATGATTAAATGAATATCTGGAACCCTTGTATGAACAACCCGAATAAATTAAAAGAAAGAATGAATTTTTTGGGTGCTGGTTGGGGTTTAATTGTGTGAGATGGTGTTTCTTGGGTTTTTGGGATGGGTGAGAAGTGGGGATGTGGTTGGATTTGTTTTATATTGGCATGTATCATATGGTGGTGATGGGCCGTGGAGCTATGGTGGTTGGTATCGAAGGGATAATGATGCGGTATGGGTATTGTTTCTGAGTTGTTTGTGGTTATGGTGGTTGGCAGTAATGCTGTAGAGAATGGTTGTACATATGAATAATAGTGGAAGAGTTAAATAATGAATTGTGGGGCATGGTAGTTGATTAAATACAGAAAATCAATGGAATTGATTGGCTGGTGAAATAAAATGGTTTTTTGTTGCTTGTGTTTTGTCCTATCTATATTTGTAGTTGGTAGGGATATGTTTTATGAACGATTGATATGGTTTGGTTATAGTTAGTTTCTCATATGATAAGGAACTGATAAACTAAAACTATTGAAATAGGAGAAGCGTAATGGGGTTTGGGGCTGTTCATTGTATGCATACATTTGTGGTAGGATTGTCGAGGCATGTGCTTAGAACATTTGTGTAGAAGCCTTAGGATATGCTTAGTGGTTGATATAATTATATAAATCTATATGTTTTATATTTCATTAGGCACCCCAACCCCTTTGAGCACTACGTTCTGAACACCTATGGGATGGGGGGTGAGATTCCCAAACTTCCAAAGGATGGAATGTTAATGTTCTTCCATGTGTTCCTTCTCCCAGGTTCTATAACAAAAGATCCTTCAGCCAGGTTGTGCCAGATATTTCCCAAGAGTCTTCAGGAAGAGGATGTGAAGTGTTCATAAGAGTCTTTGGGATGATATGTGGTTATGGCAGAGGATTGAGTGCTGTAGGAATGTGAGATTAGATGTGGTTATGGTCGAGGATTGTGTGTCGGTGGGATACTATGAGCTTCGTAAGGCCAGGTCGCAGCACTAGCTTGAGCATCATATGGCCAGGTTGCGACACTAGCTCATGAAGAGGGGGAAGAATCAGAGCGTTAGGCATGAGGGCTTGCATAGTATTTAGTGGGAAGGTTGTGCGCAGTACCAATAATTTGATAATATTACTATACTACTCTATTGACATGCGATATTTGTTGACTGTGGCTTTTGAGGTTGGGTGGATAGATTCCTTGCTAGGATTTGGTTCGTTCTGTTTTCTCATGGGGAATTAGGATGCATCCTCACCTGTGCACAAGATATTTTGGTTTTCTTACTGAGTATACTTGTATACTCACCCTACGTTTACTCTCAGGTCTTCAGGAGGACATCAAGTAGCATGCGAGACCTTGCTAGTTGGGAATTGGAGTTTTCCTGGTTGCAGTTTTTTCTTTCTTTTTGGTATCATACCTTGGAGAATATCTTGTTATTGTACATTTGTTTCAGTGCTATATAAAACATGCATATGGGTTGATTTTGTGTTTATTTTCATTTACCTATTCCTTCACTTTTGGTGTTTGAGTAATCCTATTTCCCATTCTTAAATAATAAAAAGGATTATGCCACCCATAATTGTCAAAACTCATACCCTTGGTGCTTGTCACCACTCCGGGGCCTACTGGAGGCAGCACACAGGGTCATTATCTCCCTTTCACCATTTCCAGATTAGGAGGGGAATCTTTGGAGGGAGGGGGTCTTGATAGAATGGTATTAGAGGATGGAGGTTGAGATATAGAATGGGGTCTAGAGTTAGGAACAAAGAGGATTCCATGGGATGGTAGGGAAACAGTGTCAGGTGATCATGGAATGTGAAATAGGCCAGGGAAGACCGACTATGACACAATATTTTAGGTCCCTCCATGATTCGATGCAAGGACTCTCGACCTACCAAATGACTACGTGAGGCCACACTGATTACAGGGTAAAGACCCTAGGAAAGGAACATGCATCATACTGAATTATGTTCCTATGTTTCTGGGGCATTTATGGGGATGTAAATTGAATAATGAGGCTAAAAAATTATAAGAACAATATTCTAAATTACTCAGGCTTAGGTATTCCTTGGTTACCTTGCAGTTATGGCACCTGGGAGATGGCCATGAGTGGTGCGGTTGATCGAGGCCCAAGAGGTTGACATGGATGATCGACAAAGGGCTGACCGAGAGGATGAGGAAGATCAGTGGTAGAAGAGGCTCCAAGCATTTCATCAGAAGAACCTCAGGATGTACGAGGGCAGTATCTCAGACATGGAGATAGAGAGCTGGCTAGAGGAGCTAGTGATAGTTTTTATCTTGATCGGAGCTCCGACGTTGTATTGGGTTCCTATGGATGTGATCCAGATGTGTGGAGTAGTGCTTCAGTGGTGGACACTTTATCACGGGGAGAAGAGGGAGGCTGAGGTCACATGGGCTTACTTCGAGAATGAATTCCAGGCAGAATTCCTATCTTCCACAATATAGGCTAAGAAGAGGTAGAGGAACTGGGCATGGATAGAAGCACGCCGCAAAGGAAACAGTTCTAGAAGGTCCAGAAGTCATTCGAGGTACGATCATATTTTTTAGTACCCTTTCCTATTCATTGTTTGATTCAAAAGCATCGAACTCCTTTGTTGCACCCAGTCTAGCCTGTTCCTTGGGGCTAGACAAAAAGACACTTTCTGTACCCCTAGTATTGAGTATGCCAGTCAGAGGTCAGACCAGCTTGTATTGTGTTTGTCGGAGATATAGGTTAATGTCTGGGCCACACCAATCTAGTTGACATCTCTTTTTACTACAAATGCAGCCACACGATGTCATTATAGGAATCAACTGGTTGTTCTCAATGTGTTCCTTCATCAGTTGTTTCTGAAGAAGGGTTTTGATTTAAGGCATGGGCAGCTGACGTGTGACGTTAATCGGTGAGTGGGGCTACCAGGAAAGTAACCAGTACGTGGAGACCCTCATTTTCTTGTTAGCTGAACTACCAGTGGATTCAGTGGATACATAATAGGTGGATGTCCCAGGGATCCTCGGTGAGTTTATGGATGACTTCCCTGATGAGGTGGTGACTCTACCCCCTCGACGTAATGTTGAGATCGGGATAGACTTGCAAACTGGTGCCTGTCATATTTTGATGGCTACCTACCAGATGGCACCATCTGAGTTGCAGGTGTTGCAGATTCAAATTGATGATATGATGAAGAAGGGTTTTGTTCGACCAAGTGCTTCACATTAGGGTGATTCTGTCTTGTTTGAAATGAAGGAAGATGGTAGTCTCAGGCTATGTGTAGAAAACCAGAGACTGAATCAGGTAACGGTCAATAACCATTACCCCCTCCCGAGGATAGACGATCTATTTGACCAGCTGAGGGGAGCATGTTGGTTCTCTAAGATCGATCTGAAGTCTAGATATTACCATTTTATGGTGAAGGAGGGTGACATCTCTAAGACTACCTTCAGATGTAGGTATAGAAACTTTGAGTTTTTAGTAACGTCGTTCAGTATTACAAATGCACCAGCATTGTTCATGGGACTCATGAACTCCATCTTCTGGGAATAACTGGATTGGTTCGTAGTTGTGATTATTGATTACATTATGATCTACTCAAGATCATAGTAGGATCACACTGAGCACCTAAGAAGAGTTTTAGAGGTCCTCCGAAAAAAACCATTTCTCTGGGAAATTGTCCAAGTTCATGTTCTGGATGTGATAATTTACTTCCTTGTGAACGTAGTGTCCCAGCAGAGAATAGTGGTGGACCCACAGAAGGTTGAGGTGGTTGTTTCTTGGGTAGAGCCCATGAACATGGTAGAGGATTGTATTTTGGTTGGACTGGCATGTTACTACATGACGTTCGTACCGAGCTTCTCCCGAGTTGTAGCACCGTAGACAGCCTTGACGAAGAAGGATCGCGTTTTCGTGTGGGATGAGAAGTGTGTGGCATCCTTTAGGTATCTAAAGGGAGTGTTGACTAGTTCCCCAGCACTGAGATGACCAGAGGAGGGTGTAACTTTTTAGGTATTCTGTGATGCCTCGGGCCAAGTCTTGGGGTTCGTGCTGATACAACATCAAGGGGTGATTTTTATGTGTCTAGGAAGTTACGTCCTCATGAACGTAACTATTCCACCCACGATCTAGAGCTTGTGGCGGTTGTGTTCACACTGATGTTGTGGAAGCATTACCCCACCAGATAGAGCACCGTGGTCTTCATGGATCATAAGAGTTTGATGTATATATTCTCCCATTGGGTCCTGAAATTACAGTAGCGATAGAGGACGGAGTTCCTCCAGGACTACGACTTCGAAATCTCTTACACCAAATTAAAGGGAAATGTGGTGGCCGACGCTTTAAGTAGGGGTAAGGGCACATTTCGAATGTCAGTAGATGTCTAGATGGCCATGGATGAATTGGATGCACTACACCTCGATGTATGGGAAGATGGTGGTAGAGGATGTTGGTTTCAGGTGACAGTGAAGTCCTCCCTACTATGGCAGGTGGAGGAGTCCCAGTGGGGAGACATAGAGAGTGAAGTGATGCGTGATCAGGCTAGCCAGGGAAATGATCTGGAATGATGGTCAGAGGATGGTCTGTATCAGATGCTTTTTCAGGAGAAATTGTTTTTTCTAGAGGCAATGTGCAGTAGAGTTCTTGGTGAGTTCCACAAATCACCCCTGACAGTACACCCAAGAGCTTCCAAGATGTACTAGGGCTGGAGAGGGCAGTTATGGTGTCTCTGGGTGAAACAGGAAGTAGCATAGTTCATAGCAATGTTCCTCATGTGTCAGTAGGTAAAGGATGAACACCACATTCCAGGAGGTCTGTTACAACCACTAGATGTCCCAGAGTGGAAGCAGGATGACATCTTGATTGATTTCATCACCTGGCTACCTTGAGTTCGAGGAGGTTGTGATGCCATTTGGATAGTGGTGGACCGAATGACAAAATCAGCCCACTTCCTATAAATCAAGGAGTCAAGTATGGTTGAGGCCCTAGCTCAGAGGTACATGAAGGATGTGGTGCAGTTGCATGGAGTTCCAAGATCAATAATCTCTGGCTAGGATACCCAGTTGACCTCATGGGTTTAGGGAGGATTGCAAAATGCTTTTGGCACCTAGCTATGCCTCATCACTACTTTCCACCCCCAGACAAATGGGCAGACAGAGTGAACCATCCAAACATCAGATGTTATGATACTATCATGTGTTTTGGGACATTTATGATCATGGTAACAACACTTTCCTCTGATAGAGATCTCTTATTACAATAGATATCACTCTACCATTGGCATGGCTCCTTTTGATGCTCTGTAGGGGAGGCCATACCACTCACCCATATGCTGGACAGAGGTCAGAGAAGCAGGTTTTCTTGGCACGGAGGTGGTGCAAAGCACGATGGAGAAGGTTTAGCTTATGCAATAGAGGATGAAGGTAGATCAGGACCGGTATAAGTCATACGCTGCTAATAGGAGGAGACCCTTGGAGTGGGAGTTTGGGGACCGCGTGTTCTTGAAGGTCTCTCCTCGGAACGGGTAGCGAAGATTCGGAAAGTGAAGTAAGCATTCTCCGAGGTTTTTCGGGCCCTTCGAGGTGCTGCAGATGGTTAGTGAGGTTGATTATCAACTGGTGTTTCCGCCACTAATGCAATGGGTGCACGTCATCATCCATGTGTCTCAGACCCATCGGTACCTGCACGATCATTCACACTTCCTCAACTGGGGAGAGCTAGATATCATGGTCATTGCAACAATTGTGGAATGACTAGTGATGATAGAAGGTCATGAAGAGAAGGTGTGTCATGGATGAACCATTCTTTTGGTTTGTGTGCTATAGAGGCACGGTGGGCTTGAGGGGAGTACCTATGAACTGGAGGTAATGGTGTTGGCCCAATACCCATAGGTGTTTTGAGTTTTTTTCTGTTATACAGGTTTGTGATGAAGCATTTTTACCATATTAACTATGGAATGTGTTGTTTTACTTGTTCTCAAAATATGTATGATGAGTCCGGAGTATGGGGAGGGGAGGACCTAATACCCAATCAAGACGCATTAAGGTAGATGCGATTAAACCCGTGAGGGTGAGTCAGTACCACTCAAAGCAGATAGTTTCTTGACATGGTAGAAGAAACTCCCTATCACATTTGATTGGATAGCTTGACACTTTAATGTTTCTTGGTTGATTAAGGGGGAGGTGTTCCTATATGTTGGAGATGTTCACTCCTTAGTGGTATCTTTCATGGTGGTTGTCCGGACTCCCACTTTTCATCGGCTCTCGTTTCAATTCTCAGGGAAGTTAATAGTGTGAGAGGCATATGATGTAATGGAACAGAGCTCACCGGTCCATTAAATTATAAATAAGTTGTGTTAGAGGTGTTTTGGGTGGTTAAGGAGACTTGGGGGTGAATTTGGGTGAAATTTCAAGGAAGGCCTAAGGGTAGTAGATTTTGCACAAGCTGTACACGGTTTGTCTAAACCGTGCAGCCAAACTGTGCGATGTGGGTGTTAGGGGTAGTGGATAACGTATGGTTAGTGCACGGTCTGGCATACCCTAAAAACTAACCATGTGAGGAGTGTTGGAGAGGTAGTATCTAATGTAAGGATACCAAACAGTTTGTCAAACCATGCATACTAACCATACATGCACTTAATCATAGATCCTAAAATTGTGGATATAACTCATTTTTCCTCTAAATGGTTATTTTAAGCCCCTATGCAGCTATAAATCGGGATTACCCTCCCTAGAAAGAAGGAGAACTATCCCAAGAATTTTGGAGGTGATCTGAAGGCTTCCCTTGGAGAATCGAAGCCAGTTTCTTGAGGTATGTGATCGTTCTCCATCATTCGTGATCATTTCCTTCGGTTTCCTTCGGTATACATAGATCTACTTCTCCTCCACCCTTGGTTTGATAGATCTACACCCGTTATGGGTTGATCTAACTATGTGGAAGCCAAATATGATGAGATTTGATCATGGTAGTGTTTGGAGAATGGATCTATGGAGTATTCATGGAGGATCATCCCGGCTTCTTTTGCGTTCTACGTCTGTTGGGGTTTTCGTCAAAAAACATTAAGGTAGGGATCTTACTATCATCTCTCTCTCTTTTGTGCATCATTCATGGTGGGTATCCACTTGTTTTATTGAGGTACATTTGAACCAGTAAATAATTATAATAACTTGTTAACAACTGGGTTTTGGGAAATTTTGTTAATATCATTGTTCTATTTACTTGAATGCACTACTGAAAAAATGGACTTTTGAGCCCCTTAACCTATAGCGACCGCCAATGGCGGTCCCTACCATTCCCTAAAAAAAGGGGGGCTTTAGAACCCCCTCCCTCCTCGCGAATTTTCCCCCCGCCCTTCCCACCTCCCTGTCGCCGCGCCCTCCCCGTCGCCGCGCCCTCCGCATCGCCCCCGCCCGCCCCGTCGCCCTCCCCGTCGCCGCACCCTCCCCGTCGCCGTGCCCTCCCCGCCGCCCCGCCCGCCGGCCGTCCTCCCTCCGCCGTCCCCACACTCTGCCGGCCCCGCCCTCCGCCGGCCCCGCCCTCTGCCGGCCACCCTCCGGCCACCCTTAGGCTGCCCTTCGGCCGCCCTCTTCCGACCCTGCCCTCCTCCGGCCACCCTCCGCCCTCCGGCTCCAGCCGCCCTCTGCCTTTCGGCCGCCCTGCGGCCTCTCTCTGCCCTCGGGCCTCCCACCACCCGCCTCCGGCAGCCCGGCTGCCCTCCGGCGGCCCTCTGGCCACACTCCACCCTCCGGCCTCCATCTGCGCGCCCCACCCTCCTTCGGCTGCCCTCCGCCCTCCGGCATCGGCCGCCTTGCGGTCGCCCTACAGCCTTCCTCTGCCCTCGGTCCTCCCGCCACCCGCCTCCGGCAGCTCGGCAGCCCTCGGGCAACCCTTCCACCTCCGACCACTGACCTCGCCCCTCCGCCCCCTCGTCCCGCCCCCCCATCACCCGAAACACCCCCCCCCCCCCCCCGCACCCCGCCAACCCCAGTCCCCTTCGTCTTCGTCCCCTCCCTCGACACACTACCGCCACTCGTCCCATCCTTCACTGTCCCCTCCCTCGCCGCACCAGCTCCATCTCCGGCTCCCCACCGCTGCCTCTCCTCTCCCTCACAGCACCGCCTTCGGCTCCCCTCCCTTACAGGTTTGTAATGAAATCAGGTATGATATGGGCTTTCACTTACATTATTATTGTACATAATTTGTATATCTGTTTTGTGAATTTTCTGATTTTTTAAAATTAATTCCCAACTAATTATTCAATCCCTTTTTGTTTGATTAAAAACTGTACAAATTTAATTTTTTTTAAAAAACAATCCAATTTATCATTTGGACACTTTGGATAGTCCCCTTACTAACGTTTTCCATGATTTCAGGCATGTCAGGGGAAGTGGCCGAAGATCCACATCATCTATATGAGGTATCTACGTCTCAGGTTTGAGGTATGTTGGAATGTCATTGTATCTATTTTTTATTTAATTAATAAACAAATATATATATATATTTAACATTTTTCAATTTGTATATAAAATTATTTTTAACAGGATCAGACCCGACTGCTTCTTCCTCTCACAGGAGAGGCCCTGGTCGAGGCATATTAGAATGGAATTCCGACACGACTTTTGATGTTTCATTTCATGAGGTATTTCATCCTGTGGGATGGAATGCCCCTACATTTATTCATCAGTTGGGTCATATCATACGTGATCCACATCGATTTCCATTGACCACGTGTGACTGGGCTTCAATCCCTCAGGACACATTAGATCTTCTTTGGAGGGATGTTTAGGTAAGAAGACCATTTTAATTTATTCTCTATGTATAATCAGCAATAACATATGTTATTTTTTTCTTAAATAGAAAAATTTGAAATTATGTCCCGATGAGTATCGACTAGTGTGTATGACAAAATTTCATAAGATGTGGAAATACTATAAAAGAAAAGTCAAGAGGGACCACTGGGTACCAAATGTGGGTGCCCCAGACATTCTAGAAAAAGTCCCAAGAGGTGTCCTCCCGGCTCAGTGGCGTGATTTAGTTTCATATTGGTCTACTGAGGGTGTTGAGTTTTGTATATTTATTTTGGTATATATATTTTCAAGAATGTCTGATTTGTTTGATATTTGAATGAATTGAATGTAGGAGGTGTCTACACGCCATTCTGAGAAAAGAACATTGCAGGGACCACCTCACAGGCTCGGGACTCGTGACATGTCTCATATCCGACATGAGATATTTATTATTCATTATTAATTTTTTTTAATTAACACGGTTTTGTTTTTATATTCTATTCATATATAGTTGCAGGAGCAAGGTGCACTAACTGATAAAATGTTGATGTGGATGAGGACTCGTGATCGCAATAATCCAGAGACTGCAGCATTGAGAGTAAGTGCTTGTACTAATTACCAATACCTACATAAAATATTTATATTAATATATGTATTTATATTTAAATATTTCACAGGCTCATTTTGATGTTGAATTAGAACATCTGCCAGAGGACCAGTGACAACTTCCCATGCGAAGGGATGAGATATTTCATCGCATCATTGTTCGGGACAGAAATGGATATAGTTTGACCTATGGAACATGGATTATTCATTCTGTAGTGTCACGCACTGCGGGTGTCGGTCATGCTGTTGATCAGATGAGACAACAACTATCATATTTCGAGGCACGACTGCGGGCTTCCGAGGAGGCAAATGCGCAATTGGCTGCTGAGGTTAGAGCACTGCGGGAATATGTGTGTTCATGTGATGGTGCAGGGGATCACACGACGCAGGTTTATACTGTATGTATTTATTTAATTTAAATTATTATTTCTATAATAATTTTCATAATATTTATTTGTTGTAGGCCCCTGGCCCACCGGATGGAGTTTAGTGATGAAAATGCATGACGCATCATATTCACGAGGTGAGTTTCTACTTTTAATGGTAGGGTTGTTATTGATATTTATGTTGGGTTTGAGCTATATCATAAATCTATCTAGTATTACAAAAACATTGACCTGGAGTTAGGGAAAACTGAAAAAAAGAAGCCAGAGATGATAAAGTTTTATAAACTAAGACCAAAACCCATGAAAAAACACAACAATGTAAGGAGAATGCTAACTCTATCCATAATAGACTGAAATAGGAGGGATAAATTCAAGTAGGATACAAAGTGTTGTTTCATTCTTCAATATGGAAGCTAATGTCTAGTAAGAATAAGTCCAGGTTTACTAGACTATTTAAAGTGACTGAAATTTTTTATCTAATAAGTTGAAATCATGGGAGAATATTGATAGGACCCCCACACTCCGTACAGTCCTTCCCGCACCCCGGAACCCCCCCCCCCCCCGGACAGCCCTCCCGCACTCAGGACAGCCCTTCCGCACCCCGGACAGCCCTCTCGCACCCCGGATAGCCTTCCCCGCACTCCGGACAGCCCTCCCCGCATGCCAGACAGCCCTCCCACACCCCGGACAACCTTCCCCACACTCCGAACAGCCCTCCCCGCACCCCGTACAGCCCTCCCACACCCCAGACATCCTTCCCCGCACTCCAGACAGCCCTCCCCGCACACCGGACAGCCCTCCCGCACCCTGGACTGCTCTCTCGCACTCTAGACAGCCCTCCCACACCCCGGACATCCTTCCTCACACTCCGGACAGCCCTCCCCGCACAGTGGAATATTATTCGTGATGTGTAGGAGGAGACGGCGCACCCATCCGGCGTGCGGTGTGCGCGGTACGGTCGAGTGCGTCATTTTCAGCAGCTCCGCGCGCGCTAAAACTGCGCGTGGGGGGGTGTCAAAACCACCAGAACGACCTCAGAATGCCATGAAACCGTACGACAACAGTCGTTGTGTGATTTTCGAAATGGTCGGGCAGACGACACGTCAATCGGAGGCGTCGTTTGACTGCGGTGACCAGAAACGCGTTTCAGGTGTCATAAAAAACCAAAAACGGCGTGAGATGGTCGACATCGGAGAAAACGTGCTCCGAATGACCTGAAACGACACGAAAACATTAGGAATATTATTCGTGATTTTTAAGAGGAGACGGTGCGCCCATCAGACGTGCGGTGTGCGAGGTACGACCAAGTGCGTCTTTTTCAGCAGCTCCACACTCGCTAAAACGGCACGTGGGGGGATGAAAACCACTCGAGAAAACTCAGAATGACATGAAACCATACAAAAATAGCCGTTGTGTGATTTGTGAAAATGTTCAGGTAGACGAACGCGTCAATCGGAGGTGTCGTTTGACCGCGGTGATCGGAAACGCGTTTCCGGTGTCATAAAACACCAAAAAAGGCGTGAGAGGGTCGAATTCGAGCAAACGTGCTCCGAATGACCTGAAACCACACGAAAACATTAGGAATATTATTCGTGACATGTATGAGGATATGGCCCGCCCATATGATGTGCGGTGCGCGTGGTATGGCCGACTGCGTCGTTTTCAGCATCTCTGCGCGCGCTAAAATGACGGGTGGGGGGGGGGGGGGGGTCAAAACCACACGAACGAACTCGGAATTCCATGAAATCGTACGACAACATCCACTGTGTGATTTGTGAAATGGTCAGGAAGACAGCATGTCAATCGGAGGTGTCGTTAGACCGCAGTGACCGGAAACGCGTTTTCGGTGTCATGAAACACCAAAAACGGCATGAGACGGTAGAATTCAGAGCAAACGTGCTCCTAATGACCTGAAACCACACAAAAACATTATTAATTTTGTTTGCGACGTGTAGGAGGAGACAACGCGCCATCAGACGTTCGGTACGCGCGGTACGGCCGAGTGCGTCGTTTTCAGCAGCTCCGCGCGCGCTAAAACGACGCGTGGGGGGTAAAAACCACCCGAACGAACTCGGAATTCCATGAAACCGTACAACAACAGCTGTTGTGTGATTTTTGAAATGGTCGGGTAGACATCACGTCAATTGGAGGTGTCGTTTGACCACGGTTACTGGAAATGCATTTCCGCTGTCCTGAAACACCAAAAACAGCGTGAGACGGTCGACTTTGGAGAAAACGTGCTCTGAATGACCTGAAACCACACAAAAACATTATAAATATTATTCGTGACGTGTAGGAGGAGACGGTGCACCTATCGGACATGCGGTGCGCGCGGTACGGCCGAGTGCGTCATTTTCAGCAGCTCCGCGCGCGCTAAACGGCGCGTGGGGGGGGGGGGGGAAACCACCCGAATGAACTCGGAATACCATGAAACCGTACGACAACAGCCTTTGTGTGATTTGTGAAATGGTAGGGTAGAAGGAACGTCAATCAGAGGTGTCGTTTGACCGCGGTGACTGGAAAAGAATTTCCCTTGTCCTGAAACAACAAAAATGGCGTGAGACGGTCGAATTTGGAGCAAACGTGTTCCGAATGACCTGAAACCACACAAAAACATTAGGAATATTATTCGTGACGTGTAGGAGGAGACGACGCGCCCATCGGACGTGCGGTACGTGTGGCACGGCCGAGTGCGTCGTTTTCAGCAGCTCCGCGCGCGCTAAACGGCGCGTGGGGGGGTGGGGGGGGGGGTCAAAACCACCTGAACGAACTCGGAATATCATGAAACCGTACGAAAAAAGCCGCTGTGTGATTTGGGAAATGGTCAGGTTGACGGAACGTCAATCAGAGGTGTTGTTTGACCGCGGTGACTGGAAACATGTTTCCGGTGTCATGAAACACCAAAAAAGGCGTGAGACGGTCAAATTCGGAGAAAACGTGCTCCGAATTACCTAAAACCACACGAAAAAATTAGGAATATTATTCTTGACGTGTAGGAGGAGATGGCGCGCCCATCGGACGTCCGGTGCACGCGGTATGGCCGAGTGCGTTGTTTTCAGGAGCTCCGCACGCGCTAAAAACGGCGCGTGGGGGGTCAAAACCACCCGAACACACTCGGAATGCCATGAAACCATACGACAACAGCCGTTGTGTGATTTTTGAAATGGTCGGGCAGATGACACATCAATTGGAGGGGTCATTTGACCGCCGTGACTGGAAACACGTTTCCAGTGTCATGAAACACCAAAAACGGCGGCAGACAGTTGAATTCAGAGAAAACGTGCTCCGAATGACTTGAAACCACACAGAAACATTAATAATATTATTCGTTACGTGTAGGAGGAGAATGAATGCCCATCAGACATTCGGTGTGCGCGGTACGGCCGAGTGGGTCATTTTCAGCAGCTCCGCGCGCCGCTAAAACGGCGCATGGGGGGGGGGGGGGGTCAAAACCAACCGAATGAACTCGGAATGCAATGAAACTATACGAAAACAGCCGTTGTGTGATTTTGAAATGTTCGGGTAGACGGTACATCAATCAGAGGTGTCGTATGACCGCGGTGACCGGAAACGCATTTCCGGTGTCATGAAACACCAAAAACGGTGTGAGACGGTCGAATTCCAAGAAAACATGCTATGAATGACCTGAAACCACACGAAAACATTAGTAATATTATTTTTGATGTGTAGGAGGAGACAGTGTAGCCATCGGACATGCGGTGCACGCGTTAGGGCCGAGTGCGTCGTTTTCAGCAGCTCCGCACGCGCTAAAACGGCGCGTGGGGGGGGGGGTGAAAACCACCAGAACGAACTCGGAATTCCATTAAACCATACGAAAACAGCCATTGTGTGATTTGTGAAATTATCGGGCAAAGGGCACATCAATCAGAAGTGTTTTTTGACCGCGGTGACCGGAAACGCGTTTCCGGTGTCATAAAACACCAAAAACGGCGTGAGACGGTCGAATTTGGAGCAAACATGCTCCGAATGACCTGAAACCACACGAAAACATTAGGAATATTATTCGAAACGTGTAGGAGGAGACTGTGCACCCATCGGATGTGCCGTTCACGCGGTACGGCCGACTGCGTCGTTTTCAGCAGCTCCGCGCGGGCTAAAACAACGTGTGGGGTGGTCAAAACCACATGAACAACCTCGGAATGCCATGAAACCATACAAAAACAACCGTTGTGTGCTTTTTGAAATGTTCGGGAAGACGGAACGTCAATCGGAGGTGTCGTTTGACCGTGTGACCAGAAACGCGTTTCCAATGTTATAAAACACCAAAACGGCGTGAGACGGTCAAATTCGGAGCAAACGTGATCTGAATGACCTGAAACCACAAGAAAACATTAGGAATATTATTCGTGATGTGTAAGAGGAGACGACGCGCCAATCGGACGTGCGGTGTGCGCGGTACAGCCGAGTGCGTTGTTTTCAGTAGCTCCGCGCGCGCTAAAAATGCGCGTGGGGTGGTAAAAACCACCCGAACGACCTCGGGATGCCATGAAACCATACGAAAACATCCGTTGTGTGAGTTTTGATATGTTCGGGCAGACGGAACATCAACCGGAGGTGTCGTTTGACCACTGTGACCGGAAACGTGTTTCCGTTGTCGTCAAACAACAAAAACGACGTGAGAAGGCCGAATTCAGAGCAAACATGCTCCGAATGACCTAAAACAACCCGAAAACATTAGGAATATTATTCGTGACGTGTAATAGGAGACGAAGTGACCATCGGATGTGTGGTGCGTGCGGTACGACCGAGTGTGTCATTTTCAGCAGCTTCGCGCGCGCTAAAACTGCGCACGAGGGGGGGGGGGGGTCAAAACCACCCGAAAGAACTCGGAATGTCGTGAAACCATACGAAAATAGTCGTTGTGTGATTTGTGAAATGGTAGGGTAGACGACACATCAATAGGATTTGTTGTTTGACTGCGGTGACTGGAAACGCGTTTTTAGTGCCATGAAACACTAAAAACGGCATGAGACGGTCGAATTCGGAGAAAACGTGCTCCAAATGACATGAAATGATAGAATTTATTAAATTGGGGGTTTTAAATTATTATAGAACCATGATTTGATATTAGATTTAATTTTATTATATGTATATAATAACTTAATAATTATGTTCAATTTACGTTTGTTTTGTTTTTTTGACTTATTGTAGGTTTTGAAGCAGAAGATTGAAATAGATGGACCTGCTCGGATCGTTGAATCACGTTTATCGTTTATGATGATTTTGATGTTTATGCTGTTTGAAATTGTTTTCCATTTGTTATGACTGTTACCTTGTTATATCTCTGATTTTGCACCGTGAATAAAAAAACACAATTCGTCCATTTCAATAAAAAAAATGAAAAATATTTTATTTAATATTATATATATAAATATTTTCATTAATATAAATATATATATATTTTTTATTTAATATATATGTATATATATATATTTCGGTATGATTTTTTTTTTTAAAAAAATTTCCCAAGTTTAGCGACCGCCTGGCGGTCGCTTATGGCCGGCATGTTGGCCACCTATAGCGACCGCCAATGGCAGTCGCTATTGGCCTAAATCGACGAGGCTGATGTGACCGCCATTGGCAGTCGCTAGGCGGTCGCTTTAGGCCTTTAGTGACTGCCAATGGTGGTCGGTAATTCCCTTTTTTTAGTAGTGATGGTTATCCTCTGATTATGTTGTGAATTGAATAGGCTTATGCAAACTAAATATCATGGTCATTTGGGGCCTTTCATGAACAATTAAATGTTTCTCTATGTTTATGGATTTTTTTGTGGATGGAATTTCATTGAATGTGTGAATTGGTTAATCATGTAATGTTGGATGATTAAATGAATACCTGGAACCCTTGTATGATCACCCTGACTAAATAAACTGAAAGAATAAAATATGTGGGCGATGGTTGGGTTTTATTTATGTGAAGGGTTGTTTGGTGGGTTGTTGTGGGATGGAAGAGCAGTGGGGCTGCGATTGGATTGGTTTTGGATTGGCGTGTATCATATGGTGGGGATGGGTTGTGGAGCTGTAGTGAATGGTATCGAAGGGATAATGATGCAGTACATGTATTTCTTATGAGGTGTTTGTGGTTGTGGAGGTTCGTAGCAGGGCTTCAGGGATGGGTTATAGATAAGAATAAAAATGGAAGATTTAACAAATGAATTTTGGGGAATGGTTGTTTATTAAATATGGAAAATCTATGGAATTGATTCTCTGGGGAATGAAAATGGATTTGTGTTGCTTGTTTTATTCCATAACTATATGTGTGGTTGGCAGGGATATGTTTTACGAAAGACTGATCTAGTTTGGTTATTGTTAGTTTCTCGGTATTTAAGGAACTGATAATCTAAAACTATTGAAACATGAAAATAATAATGGGGTTTGTTCTATTTATTGTGTGCATACATTCGTGGAAGCAGTGTCGAGGCATGTGCTCAAATATTTTGTTTATAAGCCTTAGGTTGGGATGAGTGGTTGATATAATTATATAAATAAGTATTTTTTATGTTTATTTACGCACACCAACCATGTTGAGCACTACTTGCCGAACACCCATGGAATGGGGGGTGAGATTCCCAAACATCCAAAGGATGGATGTTTATTGTTCTTCCCTGTGCTCCCTCTTCCATGTTCTATAGCCCAAGACCTTTCGGGTAGGTTACGATAGATATTTCCAAAGAGTCTTTGGGATGATCATGTGATGTGTTCCCAAGAGACTTTAGGATGAGATGTGTTCATGGACGAGGATTGATTACCGGTGGAATGTGGGATGAGATGTGAATATGGCTGAGGATTGTGTGCCAGTGGGATACAATGAGCATCGTATGGCATGGTTGAGGCAGTAGCTCAAGCTTTGTATGGCCAGGTTGTGGCAGTATCTCATGAAGAGGGGGAATCATCAAAGCGTTAGGCATGAGAGATTGAAAATTATTCAGTGGGAAGGAGGTATTGGGTACCCATAATTTGATAATATTACTATACTACTCTATTTACTTTCTATGTTTGGTTAGTGTGGCATATAAGGTTGGCTGGATAGATTTCATGCTAGGTATTGGTTCCTTCTGTTATCTCACGGTGCATTAGGATGTCTCCCCACCTGTGGACGAGAGATTTAGGTTTTCCTACTGATTATACTTGTATGCTCACCCTGCATTTACATTTAGGTATTTAGAATGACATTAGGGACCATGCGAGACCTTTTGTGTTGGGCGTTGGAGTTTTGTTGCTTCCTGTTTTTCTTTTATTTTTTACATCGTACCTTGGAGCTTTTCTTGTTCTTGAACTTTTGTTTTATTTTTTTATGAAACATGCATATGGGATGGTTTTGGGTTTATTTTCATTTACTTTTTCCTTCTCTTATGGTGTTTGAGTCAACCTATTTCTCGATCTTAATTAATAAAAAGGGTAATGCATCCCATAATTGTGAAAACTAATACCCTTGGTGTCAGCCGCCACTCCTGGGCCTACTGGAGGCGGGACTCAAGTGTGATTATCTCTTTTTCAGCATTGCCAGCTCAAGAGGGGCATCTATGGAGGAATGGGGTCATGAGATGTATTTATATATATTTATATTTATTATATAGTTTATTCAAATTAGTATGAAGAACTTGAAGTCTTAAGATAATGGAGCACCGTTAGATAATCATATTCATTAAGACCCACATCATGTTTTGAATCTATCTTAATTTTTTATGTGTATATAAAGAAACATTAACATTCTATATCATAAATATTGTTTTTTTTATATTTAATGACCCATTTTAATCCATTGTTTCTTGGGTATAGTGATTCAATTATTATTAAAGGGACACAATTTTCTGTTATAATCTCATTTTTTATCAGGGTTGTTTGTGATTATGTTCTTGAGGAATAAATCACAGTACCTATATCTCATGAATCTTATGAATTTTATTATACTTTAGTTATGTTTTTAGTATACATTTTTTCTTTTCACTTTCTTAATCATTTGTACTAATGGGGAAGAAAATAAATTTTTTAGGAAAATTATCATTATTTATCTATTTAGTTGAAAATGTTTTGTAGTCAATTTCCACATTTGTATAACATCAATAAATAATTTAATTATTATACTATAATTATTATTTCAAGTCATTTCCATGTTTTTTATTCCTTTTAAAATGTTGACAAAAAAATTATCTTTTTTGTAACGTCCGGACCCAGATTACTATAGAAATTATTTCCAATCAGTCACTACTTGACCTCAAGCGCGTATCCCTGCATGCCAAAGGTTTAATACCCCAGGTAAAAAAATAATATGAAATTTTCTTATTTATTAATATTTATGAATTAAAAATTAATTTTACATTTAATGAGATTATATGTGGGATAGAGTACTCAACACACAATCATGAGAGTCATTGAAATCTTACGTTGCACACAACATTGAGTTATAGAAAAAATTAAAATAATAATAATATTATTTTAAATGGTATTAATTTCTACACATTATATTAGTGGGAATGATCATAATTAAATAAAATATGATTATTCATGTTTGTTAAATGACTTTATATTTATCCAATAATATTTATAGGTTTAAAAAAGGATCCAATTTTAATCATGAAAAACTCTAATATTCATTAAAATGCTGATTTACTACCTTTTGATGGCGAACACATTTTTAAATCTAGTTTTTTTAACATTTTATTGTTCTATTTGATAAAATAAAATTCTTATTTTTAATAATGATATAAATAATTAATTTGGTTAAAAGTTTGGTATTTTTAAGTTAATGATCATTTTTAAATGAATAGTGAAAATACTGCATTTTACTTCAAAACATCCTTTTAATCTAATTTATTTATATGTTTAATTTATCCCATTAATTGGTTTAAAAGTGTAATTTTTTTATAGTTTTACCCCATTATCCAATTATGGCCATTTTATGTAATTCTTCTTTTAAATTGGACATAAAAAAGTGTCAATTTTTTATAGTTATTATTTATAAAAAACATGCTTTTTTGTTTTGACAAAAAGAATAAATTTTAAATTAATTTCTGGATCTTCTGTGTTTTGAATTTGAAAAAATGGATTCCATATTAGGAATTAGTAATTCCATATTGTTTAAATAGTTAAATTTTATTTATAGACATTATGAATAGAAACATTATTAATTATTTTATTTACCATGGTTAAAAGGTAAATCTGATATATAATGGTGAAAAATAATTTTATAGTAATATTAAATTACACTTACACATGTTCTAAAGATATTTAATGATATTTCTCTGACAAAGGGCATCCTTGTGTCTATTTTCAGACCCCATGGTACCAATTGGGAGTGATAATGACACTTTATATTAATTAATTTAATGTAAAGACAAAAGTAACATAAAAATATATTTATTATTAAAACAATTTTTCTATGGGGTTATATTAGTGATATATTATAATATAAATATTAAATTGAAATCAAAAATTATTTCTTATATCATGCTGTTTTATTTATATATTTTTTGTCATTACATATCTAAATTTTAGAATACCACAATGGTGATGTAGATATTTCTTAATTAATAAAAGATTCAAATAAATAATATAATAGATTTTAAAATAAACTTACGTTGAACCTTTTATTAAATGTATTATTTTTAGGGATATTAATGACTTGTTATATATTACTTAATGATGTTTTTTTACAAAAACTAATTTTGTTATATATATTTTAACATTAATTATATGAATAATTTAGAAAATTACATAAATGAGTTTAAAAAACAGTTAATATTTTATAAATGATAAAATAATCCTAAATATATAATATTCGACCAAATTATGTAAATAAATGTAACATATTATCCATTTTTGGTCTCTAGACATTCAATAATTAATATATTACCCATATAGTATGAATATTTTAGAGGACACGATAACAGTTGAATAAGTTATCAAAGAGTTAAACAAAAAAGATAGAGAAATAAAATATCCAAAATCATTTTAATTTTTATTGGATGATTTTATATAGACTTTTATGTACCTTATCTTATATGTGAATATTTTATGGACCTTTTTAAACTGAAAATAATATTATAATAAAATAATTTTTTCAATCGTTCTTAAAGAGCACCTCCTCCCTCTTATTAAAGGCCACCACCTCTAACCCATTACTCACACCTCTCTAGCCCATTGGATCATCCAAACATTTCTACTGATATCCCCCAGCATCTCTATATTCAACTTTTAATCCTTCTACTAGGAAAAAGTCTATTCAAGAGATCCATTTTTCTCAAATCCAATGAAGTATCATGATTTAAAGGCAACGTCTTCTCTCAAGTTATCGTCTATTATATTTTTTCTATAACAAAAAATAATCACTATATATAATAATTCTATAAAAACACTAGAATAAAAAATATACTAGTATTTTTTTAGGAGGAGTAATAGAACTACACATCCACACACATCCAACTAATGGATCTAGAACATACTGTTTCTGTGTATGGTGAACTAATGCCTCACGAAATGATCATTCTTTAATTATCTCTTACCGCCTCTCATTCTGACCTTTATAATGGAATTTTATACATATGTGATATATATCATATATATATTATATATATTCTTCTGTATTTTTCATATAAATCATAACATTTTGATTACCATAATGGGTAAATATGATAATTTCATTTGAGGAAGTGCTGAATACCTCCCCCTCAAAGTCAAATGACACATTCATTCCATGCGTGGAATGAAGAAACATTATATTTATTGAAATTATTTATGATATTATAATATAATTATAATATACCTATGTATCATTATGTTTTCATTCCATTAAATATTAAATAAAATGAATTTAGTGTTCATACGTATGTATGGCTAACCGTCTCTATGAACATTGCATTTCAATTCTTATCTCAAATTCTTATAGACTACTATAAAAACATATATATACTATAAATATATGATATATTTGATATCTAAATCTTTATTATCATTCTATAGATAATATACTTTTGACCACGTAAACAACTTGTAATTTTATGAAGTTCATTTTTCGACCAAAGTACCTAATATGCACAAAATGATAGTTATTAATGTAAATGATTTTGTAATTATTCTGACATTGTAATAAGTGATAAAAAGGTAATAAAAACATTAAAAATGTTCTTTATCATTTTTAAATTAACATTAGTTTATTATTCAAGTTATTAATGAACGAACGAGTCATATCAGATATGAGGTAAGGGTTTTCATCTACATTTTATTCCATTGAGATTTATTGCTATATTTTCCAATATTTTATTTTGTGTGGCATGTGTACTGCCCATAATTGTATTCTATATGTAATTTACATTACATTATGGGTATTTACATCTTCATTGTGTGATCCTTCTTCTATGTGGTGAATTCTTTTTACGTTACCAAATCAGTAAGGGAAAATCTTAACGCAATTTCCATTATTAGGGTTAAACGTTCCCTTCATGATTATGTGGTTGTAAAAATATTTGTGAATGACAACGAATTATTTTACACTTAACATGCACAAATATTGGGTGTATGTATGTTTTTCACACATAATTAGTTCATTAATTTATCCTTAATGTAATGAAATGATCTTTGTATGGGACATAGTATTAATCTCATTTCATTGAAAAATACATTGATTTATACATGAAAATATTATATACAGTGTATAAAACCCTTTTAATTTTAATTTCATTCAAATGGAAAACCTTTCTACATATCTTTTTACTAAATGAAATAATTAATAATTCTTTTTAATGTACATAGTGAAATGGCCTTTCCTCCACCATGACCATTTTTTAATATTTGGCTCCCATTATGAGCCCAAATGTTTTTAAAAGTTAAATAAATACCTTATATTCTTTTTATGTATTTTCATTTTGAAAATGGTTTTGAGAAAGAAATGATTATTTCAATATTTACAAATGATATATTATGAATGGAATTTGGATATTTTTTCTTTCCATTATGCTTGTTTTATGTGTTATGAATATGTTATGGTTTTTGGAAATTGTTTATTTATACGGGTGGTTCTATGATAAACATAAGGTAGGTGAGATCAAGATAACTCTTCAATGCATTGGGTAACATAAAAGAGGTAAAACAAGAAGATTGATAACTGAAAATGTTATTCAAGTAAGAATGATCTTTTATTGTGTTTGTATAGTTATAAACAACCATTTGGGGTTATATGATCTTGAATTTGAGGGAACTACAGGTTATTACTTTTTGGGATGAAAATGAGAGGTATGAGACATCATTTGTGGTTAAAATATGTTATGGTTATTTTTGAGGAAATTATCTCATTTTTTTGGAATGATATAAGCATATATAATTTTTAAAAAAAGCACAATAGAAATAATGTTTGACAACCAATCATGTCAGAAAGTGCTATGTTTATCAATCCCACAACCATAGGGTGATTGAGATTTATCACCTACCACTGGACAATGTGATGTCCTTGGTTTTTATAACTAACACTTTTTTGTTTGATGATTTTATAGATCAAGAATAAGTTGATTTTTGGAACTCATTTTTTATCAAATGAATATTTTTAGTATTTGAAAATGATTTCATGATTTAGCGATAATGGTTATTTTTTAAGACGTTCGGTCTTTTAGGAACACAATATGCTTAAGGAAAATAGAATACAATGGGTTCTGTTTTTTGGTTTAAGGATTGAAATTTTATTTGGGAAGAATCAATTTTTTTATTGTGGACATACATCAATTTGGGTTATGTATGGAAATGATTATCCTATTATAGGTAATATGTGATTAGGTTAATTACCCTTTAGTATGTGACTTTAAGAGTATTCAATTTTATGTCGAAAAAATGTTATGATTTATTGTGGAAGATTATGTGATTAAATCCTTCTGATTTTTGGTTTCAATGTTAGTGTGGGTTACATTGAATTTTTTTAAGGAAACTAGTTTATTGAATGGTCTATGCAGAACATTGGGTATTGTTTTTAGAATTTTTCGGATTAAGAGTTGTATTTATTTTTATAAAGTATTATCCTTATTTGAGGATTATTTGATCTTGTAATAACATTTTCTTGGTTAATGTCTAAAGACAATTGAAATATATAGTTTCTCCTATTTGGATTATGTGATTCTCTAGAAGTTGATTCTATCACGTTACGTGTGACCATGTCGTCTTGTATACTTATCATTTTGAGAATAGATGATTTTTTGGTAGAAACATAATAAAGGATTAAATCTACATGAAATTTTTTTATATTCCTATATTTCCATAGTCAATATCATATATAAATTCTCAAACATTACTAAATGAAACATAAAAAAAGATGTTAGTTTACTTTTAATAGTGGGAAACCAAATACCATTTAACCTATCTAATTTATGTGGTTTTTGTTTCTGGTTAACATTTCCGAAATAATGTTTTATACCACTCTCCATCAGAGCATGACTCTTCCTTTCTCCTCCATATCCATGTTTTCATTGAATCCCAGTATGGGTATTCTCGGTTGACCTTTGTACTTCACATTGTTTGTCTTATATTGATAATTTTATTGACACTTTTTTTGATGTGTGACAATCAATGATATTTCCATGCCCATGTTTAAAAATGGGAGGATGTAATTTCCAAATGGGTGGAAGGATGTAACATCCCAGGTAAATAAATAATCCGACATTTTCTTATTAATTAATATTTTTTAATTTAATATTAATTTTAATTTCAATGGGATGTTATGTATGATATCATAATCAACACAAAACAACGTGCTTCCATGAAATCATATGTTTCACACAACATCGAGTTATACCAAAAAATTAAATATTATTATTATTGTTTTAAATTTTAGTTAACACATTGTTGTTGTATTAGAGGGATTGAAAATAACTAACTGATATATGATAATATATTTTTTTAAAATGTCTTTATATTTAACCAAAAACATTTAAGGGTTTCAAATAAGAATTGACCCAATTTTAAACAAGATGTACTATAGTATTCTTCAAAAGGCTAGTTTACCATCTTTTGAATGAATACCATTTTAAATATAGAATTTTTCCCTTTTGTTTGTTTTATTTGAATAAATAAAAATATTATTATGAATTAGGAAATAAACATTTTACATTAGGTAAAATTTTCTTATTTTTCATATAATGATTATTTTTAATGAATATTGAAAAACACTTCATTTTAATTCAAAACTACATTTTAGTCTAATTTATTTATACGGTTACATAAATGATTTATTTGGTTTTAAGGTTTAATTGGATTATATTAATTCCATTAAATATAATTCTTGTCATTGGAATTAATTTCACTTTCAAATTGGACAAAAACAAGTGTCAATCATTTAATAGTTATTATTTCGTAAATAACATTTTTTGTTTTGACAACATGAATTAATTTTAAAATAATTTTTGGAACTTATATATTTTGGATTTGGAAAAATTGATTCTATATTTGGAATTAAGATCTCTAAATTGTGTGAATATGTATCTGTTATTTTTAGATATTATAGATAGTAACTTCAGCAAATATTTTCTTTTCCATGGTGAAAGGGTAAATTGGGTAAATAAGGGTAAAAAATTATATTATAATAACATTAAATTACTCGTATAATTGTCCTAGACCTACTGGATGAGATATTTCAGATGAAAGGAATCCTATGGTCGATTTAAGGACCCCATGAAGCCACATGGGAGAGATAATTACACTTTATATTAATTAATTTAAATTAAAGACTAAAGTAACATAAATATATGAATTTTAGTAAAAAACTTCTATGGGGTTATATAAGTGATATCTAAGACTATAAATACTAATTCAAAAGATATAAATATTTCCTACATAATGTTATATTATTTATATTTTTATATATTAAATTAATAAATTTAATTATAAAATAATTGTAATGGAGTAATTTCTTAACCAATAATAGATTTAAAAATGATATTCATTTAAATGATAAAACAATCCAAAAAATCAATGATTTGGCCAAATGACTTAAATAATGTAATAAATTATCCATTTTTGTTATCTTGTAATTATATATATATATATTAACCATATAGTATGAATATATAAAAAGGCATTGTAAATGTTAAATAAGTTATCAAAGGGATAATCAAAAAAGATAAGTATTTAAAAATATACAAAACCATTCCAATTATTACTGAATGATTTTATCTATATATATTTTTAACTTTTATTTGATTTAAATATGTTTTAGGGAAATAGAAATATAAAATAATTTTAAAATAAAATAATACTTTCAAACATTCACAAAGAGCCTCTTCTCTCTCATATAAAAGGACACCACATCTAACCCACTAATCGTACCTATAAATCCACCTGAATAATCCAAAATCATCTCCATGAAGCTACCAACATTTCTATATTCCTATTTTATGCCTCCCTATATGCAGAAGGTAAATTAATAGAGACCTTTGGCTCAAATAAAAAAAAGTTAAATGATTTAATGGCAACATATTCTGCCAGGTTCTTTTCTTTTATTTTCCTTCTCCAACAAACTAAATAATCATTATATTATTATTTTATAAGAAAACAAGTATCTTTAATATATTATTATATTTTTATGAGTATTATTCATACTAAACATCCAAAAACCTCTATATCATGGATTTAGAACATAGTGTTTCGGTAAACGGTGAACTACTGCCTAAATATTGATTATTGTTCAATTATCTCCTACTACATATCATGGTGGCCATTAGGATGGAACAAAATTTATATGTGATATATATTATATTTATATTATCTCTATTATTTTTCATTTTTCATTTATATCGTGCATTTATGGTTTCCATAATGGGTAAATACAATAATTTGATTTGAGGAAGTGAGAAATACCGCCCACCTCTTTGGGATATGATTCGTTCATGCCATATGTGGAACATATAAATAATATAGTTAATGAAATTAAATATGATATTATACTATAATTATAATTTACCTATATATAATTATGTCTTGATTCCATTAAATATGAAATAGATTGGAAAGTAGTGTTAATGCGTATGTATGGATTTCCATCTCCAAGAATGATGCAATTCAATTCTTATCATTAAAGTTATGTAATATTATAAATACATATATATATATATATTGGAAATATATGACATATAAAATATCTAAATAATTATTATAATTATATATATAATGTACTTTTGTCTTCTTAGGAAACTTGTAATTATAAGAAGTTCATTTTTTTACTCAAGAACAAAATATCGACAAAACAAAAGTTATTAGCTAATATGATTTTTAATATTTATAACATATTAATAAGTGATATGAAAAGAATAATAAACATGAAAAGGGTTATAAAAGTCGTGGATATTAAATTTCGTTTATTATTCCTAAGTTTAAAGAACGAATGTGTCATGTTGGAAATGAGGTAAGGGTTTTCTTCTCACATTTAATTATTTTGAGATTCATTCAATATTTTCCACTATTTACTTCTATGGGGAATATGTACTATTCATGATTGTATTCTTTGTGTAATATGACATAATTTATGGGTATTTAAATCATTATTGTGTGATCCTTCTTTTATTGAGTGTATGCTTCATAAGTTACCAAATCGGCAATGGTACTTCAAACCCTAATTTACATTCTTTGGGTTAAACTTATACTTATTAAATTTGTGGTGCCATGAATATATGTGAATGACCATTGTTTTTTTTTCTTTTAATATCCACTTATTTTGGGTTTTTTTACACATAATTATGTAATTAATTTATCCTTAATGTAATGATAAGATCTTTGTATGGTCCATTATATCAATCTACATTCATTGTGTCGTACATTGATTTATACATGGTATTCTTATATATGATTTATAAACCCCTTGTAATATTAAGTACATTCAATGGGAATCATTTTTTATGTTGAAATAATCTAAAATAAAAAAGGAGTATTATTTTTAATGTACGTTGTGACAATGACATTTCCACTACCACGATCATTCTTTCATATTTATCTTGCATAACAAGAAGAAATATTTTGAAACCGAAAATATATACCATATAATATTCTTACATATTTTGGTATTGAAAATGGTTTTGACAAAGCAATGATTATTTAAATATCATGAAATGAAATAGTGTGATTGAAATGTGTAAATTTTATCTTTCCTTTAGGCTTGATTTATATGTTATGAACAAGTTATGGTTCTTTGGAACAGTTTATGTATACAGGTGGCTCATTGATAAACAGATGGAGGGTGAGCCCAATATAGCACTCCAAGGAATTAGGTAATGTGATAGAGGAAAACACAAGTGTTTCTTCTAATAGATTTATAGAATATACTATGATGGGTATTCCAAATGTAACTCCATATGTAGATATGAAAGCTACAACTTGATTATGTTATGGATTCCACTAGTTATATTTTATGATTTATGATTTACACATGTTATTCATAAAAAGTATGATATTGTGTGGTATGTTAATGATTGAAAAGTATGATTTCATTGATTTTCATTTCTTTATGGTCTAATGATTTCTTTTCATTTTTATAACCCTTATTTTGTTTTTATGCCAATCCAATGTTTTTAAATGATTTTCATAGGGTATAAAGAAGGGTAAGTGAAATAAATAACTCATGAATATTTATATCAAGAAAAAACACTCTTTTATTTAAAGTGTATTCTCATTGTGTAAAAAATATGGGTAGAGTAGAAGTGTCTATATTGTAATTTTTTAAATGAAATGCAATAGGTATGGCCAAATTCCCTAAATATCTAAACTGAAAAAGATCCTCAATTTGAATTATTAACATAATTCAAGATTATGTAATGTTTAACGATCGGGCCATATAAAAGGCGTCCTACAAGTAGTGAGGGTCTCAAGAGATGAAAGTAGAAAGACTATACAATCATATCAGTATTTTCACATCTATATAATAGTATATAAATAGATACTAATAACGAAAATAGTAAAAAATAACAAAGTATCATAAGAATAATATATTCAATTTAATAAAAATGTCAACTTCCAGTTTTTAAAACGTTTGAATACATGACATAGTGATGATACCTAATTTAAATGATTAAACTATTTAACAGTCTTTACATTATAGTACAAAAATTGAAAAACGAGAGTGCATCTCCATGGGTGATCTCCTTGAGCATCTCGAGGTCCATCATGGTCATTTTATTCAAACATCGGGTACAATGAAATAAGTAATCAACACAGGTAAGACAAATATAATGCCTAGTTGGAAACTTAGGGTACCCAATATAGGCGTAAAATAAAATATCAGTTGGACGGAAACAACCGACGACTAGTCCAAACTAGGCAGTGAATAATACTTAATCGGTATGCACGTATAGCGATGTGATAGCATAATTGAATAAATAAAAAACAGCCATTCAATGTTCCTAAGGGACACCTGACAATGATACCATCATAGAAAGATTACTGAAAAAATAGTCTAAGGATTTTAAATATGAATATATATATATATATATCGTTACAATGTATGTAGTTTTATTAAGAATAAATAATAAGTAATAACGTAAACATTTTTACATTTATTCAACAATCAGTTCATTAACCGCATATACTAGTGGGTTCCCATGGGAACCCGTATCTCAATACCCACCTCAGCCTTTTTCAGAGTTCTAACCATTTCTCACATTCAATTCCCAATAATAATATCACATCATATTTCATTATGTATTTCATTAAAATAATATAGGACCAAGTGGTCAAATAGTCCAATTTCAATTAACGGGTGTAGAATGTCATGTTTAGCACCCTGTGAGTTTTTGGTGCATTAGTCAATGTCTCAGAACCCAATTATCTACCACACACACACACACAAATATATCATTGGTGTATAACATCATGTTTATCACCCTATTAGTATTTTGGAGCATCAGTCCATATATCAAAACATGGATATAAATCATATATATATATAGGGTGTAGAATTTCATGTCAGGGCCTTGTGAGAATTTGGAGCATCATTTCCTATCTCACAATCCATTTATCAGTAATATATATATATATCATTGATGTAGAATGTTATTTGTAGCACCATGTGAGTATTTTGAGCATTAATTCTAATCCCAAAACATGTTTTTCAATCATACATACATATATATACATATATATATATAAAATATCACAATTATAACATAAGGAACAATCTTATATATGCTGAATTAACGTCACATCAGCATGGTGACATATTTGGTTCAATGTGTGAGGAAAATATTGTATCACCCATGTATTGAGGTATGTATCCTTTTTACTATTCATTTTGGGTTTAATGTGAATGGGATGAGTATATAAGTGGTTGGGAGAGTTTGGAATGGTTTGAATGAGTTTGTAGGCTTTTCTAAAGGATCACAGTTTGAGCATTGTTATGGGAAACCGTGCGGGTTCTCCATGAAACCGTACAGGGGAAGAGAATATGCTTCGGACAGCTTGCACACTGTATTGTAACTATGGTAGGCAACTGCGTGGGCACCTCCACTCAAGATATTAGTGTGTGCAGTGTTAGCGCACGGTCTTCCAAACCATGTGGGATAACTGTGTGACCACTTGAAAAAGGGTTTTAAAACCCACGTTCACTCGGGATTGCCACATTCTTCTACAAATCCTCTCCCACTCCAACTGCACTCATGATTTTGGTTTCTCAGGTGTATAAGGTGACCTATCACTAATTATTTAAGTTATTGAAGTGGGTTTCGTGGTGGTATGAAGGTGGTCTCTCCCAGGTAAGTCTCGTATTGGTTTCCTTATGGTTTTATCTAGATCTACATATCCCTCTCTCTCGGTTTTGTAGATCAACATCAGTTGCATGTAGATCTAGGGTTTCGGTTGCCTTGGATTTTTAATTTTACTGCTAGTGGATGTAATGGAAGGGGATATAGAGAAGGTTCGGTGGTTCATCGCATAGTTTGATGTGTGGTTTCTTGTGTGTCGATTTCTCGAAAACCCTAAAGGTAGGTGGCTTCTCTCTCGACACCACTTTTTTAGAACCTGAATCTTGGTTACAACTATTTTTTTTATTGAAATTAATTGTATTTTTGACATACTAAATTGGTTGCAAATTCCATTGGTGTTGTTTTATGGTTTCTTCAGGGTAAAATGGGTTTTACGGTTGAATGTTATTGTAGTTAAATTTTAAATTGTAGATTTTAAAATCTTTTGCCTGGCTTGGGTTAAGGAAATGGTTTTTGAAAATGGTTTTCAATAAATAGGTTGTTATATTGAATCGGGTTTTAGGCATGGAAAATGATAAATGAGAAAATTCAATAAATGGGTGATTTATTGAAGTAGATTGACATTTTATGTAAATGAGTAATTTCATGTTGTTGTGTCTATGGTATGTTATGTTTGGTTATGACATTGATATGTTGTGTGAAGGTGGGAAAAAATACCACTATAAAAAGGGGATGGATAGTGGATGTAAGGGCCACCATCTATAGCAAGTGGGTGGGATGTACCACTATAATGAGTGGATGTATAATCGATGGAAGGGACATCATCAAAAGAATGTTGGTGGGAAGTACCAGTTGAGTTCATTGGTAATGAATGTGTTGGATGGGAACTGCCACCATAGTTTTTTGTGTGCATTGTTGGTGATGTTTGTCGATGGGGCTTGTGAGTGATATATGAAAATGGAAATCGTCTTGTGGCATGGTTTAATTGGCTTCCTTACATGGCATGGTTGATTTGGATTCCTTGTGTGGAATGTTTGGATTATGGCATGTTTGTCTAATAAACAATTGGTAGATTGTATTATCTTTATATAAAATGTTTTATATAAATGTGCTAATGATTTTATCCTAGTGGCCTACGTAGGGATGTCAGTTGGGGAAATCCAACTGAGTAGTTATACTCACCACCTTCATTGTCACTTTGGTGTCATTATAGATGTCATGCACTATGATACAGGTAAAGGTAAGTAATCTCATTGCTAGTGGTTTGGGGTGATGCGTGTGATGTGTTGTTGGAGCTTGGAGTTGGAGCTTGGTGTGGATCTATGGCACTATTGGGGCTCGTGGTGTTTTTTTGTTGGGTCTTCCACAATGTACTCTGATATTGTGTTTGGTTGTATGGGGTTTTTGGTTGTATTGCTGATCAATATGGTTTTCTTTTTGGTAATATGTGGTTGAATTGTTTTTTGGTATGCATTATATTGTTTATGGGTTTTTGGTTGGTGTGTGATGTTTTGATGGCCATCAATTCCTTAATAATTCTTCAAGCCCTTGGAATTTATTTCATGCCCTTGGCACCATGGTAATGTCTCTTAAGGTCATGTTACCCTCACCACCTCTTCAAGCCAATGAGGTAGGGGAGAGGTGTTACAAGTGGTATCATCTTGTTTGGTCCTTGGGAGTTGATTCTCAGATTTGGAGCTGACATTCGTTGTGGTATATTCCTTGAGTCAGGATTGTATCAAGGCGTAGAAATATCATAATATGGAATGTATATCATAAATGTATGTAACTAACCCTTATATGTTTAACTTCATGTTACTAGGGAGTTGGTACCTATGTTTTTTGGGGACACTTATAGTCATTGGATATATCATTCTCAATCGTGTATCTAATGGGATGAGCATGACATTCATGGTAGATATGACTTCCCTCTATGATGCATATTTCATTTGGCATAATGATTTATGGGATGAAAATATAATTTTTTTTTCAAATGTGTGAAATTGTAATGTGAATGAATTTGGTATTTTGAATATTTTTTGATTTTCAAACAATTGGGAAACATGGAAAATGTGGAAAGGTGGAAAGCATCATTGTGATAGTGTTGTGTAATGAGATTTGAAATGGGAATTACTAATGTCTACAGAAGTGAGACTCACGGTTTTTTGTTTTATTATTACATAAATGAAACCAGTTAGTCATCATAGAGACCCACCGAAAGTGGACAATGAGAACGTGGTTGCACCTAAGCCCCAGGTGAACCAGTAGTTAGTCTAGAGCATAGTGAAAAATTTTCATGCTGTGGGATGTGTGAATAGAGCATAAGATCCAAAGAATGGTGATTATGAATATTGGTTTCAAAATTATGATCCACCCATCTTTAGGGGTGATTCGGACTCGGAAAGGGAAGAGACGTGGATATCCAGAATGAACAGAATTATCCAATTCTTGGGGTTGCCGGTAGAGCTAAAAGTAATGCTAACATCATATAAGCTATAAGAGCTTTCCCTTCAGTGGTAGGAGTTGGTAGTCCAAGTGGGAAAAGACCAGGGAATCACATAGGATTTCATTGATGAATTGTTTAATAATTAATTCTACCCACATACGTTTAGAATTAAGCGCACAACTGATTTCTTCAGTCTGATGAAAGAGCATATGTCTATGACGGAGTATGCATCTATGTTTATGAACATAGTGAGATTTTTCACCCATGGTGGTGGATATCACATCGTTGAAGGAATGTATCTTCAATGTGGGGTTAAGGAAAGACATATGTTCAAAAATAGAACTGTTGTGTATTGGTGATTACAAAGAGATGGTGAATCGAGAATTGGTGGTTGGGCGGGATCTGTTGGGAGCTCTGGGTGGAGGAAGCATGGTGGACCCATGGGGAATTGTGGGAATCTAATGCTGGGATCAAGTGGAGGAGGGACACTTATTACAAGGGTTAATGTATGGAACATAATCTGAAGGAAGGATCAGTAAATATTCCTCCAAAGACCCATAGAAAACCATGATGTTTTCAGTGTGGCTCTACGACACACATCATGCGGGATAGAACGACACTACCATGAGAATGTGACAATTGTAAGAAGATGGGGAATCTAGTGAATTATTATTATAATTCTCCAAGTTCTTTTGCACATGAAACTCCTTAGGGATCATAGACATTGTATTCATTAATGGGATGGTGATAGCAGCATAACCCTCATCGGCAGAGCAAATCCAATTATAGTGATTCTCGGAACACCAGAACTCTTTATAAGGGAAATACAGTGTAGTGTGTGGAAACCAATCTATTGTTTGGAGATGATCAGGTTTTGGTTCATGATCAGTAGAGACCATCCACGATGCGAGGTACTATTATTTTAAATTATACATTGATGCATGTGTAGTTTGATATGGGTGCCTCACACTCTTTTATTCATGCACGTGTGTTTGAGTTGCTGTGTTTGAGGGTAGAAATGTTGCCTTCAGATTTGAAAATTCAAACTCCTCTAGCTCAAAGAGAGTGTCGAGCCTACTTGTTTAGAGTATATTGTATAATTTTGGGTGATGATGAGGTAATGTGGAATATCTCTACGCCTGAGATTGATGGGTATGATCTAATCTTGGGAATGGATTGGCTGGTGGTGTTTAAGGCCCACATCAACTGTAATGTAGACACAATGGTTTCTACGACACACGATGGAGTAAGAAATATCATTAGAGGATAAAGGCATTAAAGGCAGGGTGCAACGGGGTTGTTGGCAGCAGCGGTTGGAAAGTTTTCGTATCAGTTGGTGGTGGTGTTGTTGGAATCGGTAAAGGGTGTTGGGAAGAGTGATCTTCCATTAGTAGTGGACTAGTTCATGGATGTTTCTCCCAATGAATTCTCTAGGATACCTCTAGTAGGAGAAGTGGAGTTTACGATTGATCTCATTCTGGGGACTGATCCAATCTCACTTCTATCTTACCAGATGTCACCTAATGAATTGAGTGAATTGAATGTATAGTTGTAAGAGTTAGAAAACAAATGGTTTATATGGCCTAGTACGTCTTTTTGGGCATCACTAGTGTTGTTTGTGAAAAAGGTGTATGGAACTTTGAGTCTCTGTGTTGATTATCGTCGACTTAACCAAGATACGATAAAGAACAGATATCTACTTCCACAAATTGATGATTTGTTCAACCAGTTATGAGGATCCCAATAGTTTTCCAATGTCGATATGAGGTTGGTATATCATCAATTACAGGTGAGGAAGGATGATATTCCTAAAATAGATTTCAGATGTAGATATGTCTATTATGAATACGAGGTTATGCCCTGTGGTCTAACAAATGTGCCAGTGATGTTCATGGTATTGATGAATCAAATATTTAAGCGATATCTGGATTAATTTGTGGTGATATTTGTAGATGATATTATGGTGTATTCAACTACATGGGTAGAGCATGAGGAGAACTTGGGGATAGTGCTAGGTATCTTGAGGGAAAATCAGTTATATACCAAATTTTCAATGAGTGACTTTTGGATATCATAATTCCTTTCACGAGGAAATGTGATTTCTAAAAGAGTTGGTTTAGTGGATCCAGAAAAGATAGCGGCTATTATCTTATAGAAGCCTCCAAAAAATCTATTTCAATTACAGAGATTCCTCAGTCTACCTGGGTATTATTGGCATTTTGTTTGTGATTTTCACATTTGACTTCACTGATAAAATCTTTTACAAGAAATAATGTTCTATTACAGTGGAATAAATAGTTTCTTTAGTTTTTGAAGAACTAAAGGGCTGCTTTACATCAGCAAAAATCATGGTTTTTCAAGAATCAAGAAAAGGGTACGTGGTGTATTGCGATGAATCAGGACCAGGGATGGGGTGCGTTCTCATGAAAGGGAATCGCGTGGTTGCATATGGCTCACGATAGTTGAGGGTGCATGAGAAGAACTACACAACTCATGCTTTGGAATTGGAAGGAGTGGTCCATGCTTTGAAAGTGTGGCGTCATTATCACTTCGGTGTGAAATTCATGATATATAAAGATCATAAGACCCTGATGAACATTTTCTTACAGAGGTATTTGAACATGAGTCAAAGGAGATGGATAAAATATATCTAGATGTTCGATTTTGACTTGATTTACACACCATGTAAGGGAAATTTGGTGGCAGATGCATAAAGTAGAAAATAATATGTTCAAGTGGTAAAACAAGCGTCAGACTGGTGGCAGTTGTTGTCGGTTATAGTTGACATATTGTTGGAATGTGAGGACAGGGGTGATAGATCAGTCTTTTTTCTAGTTTTGTTGATTCCTTTCTTGGTTGGAATGGTTAAAGAGGCAAAAATATCTGATTTTGAGTCTATGAGAATGAGGTCAAAACACAATGGTGGGGAGACCATTGTGGGTTCACAACTGAATTGAGATTCAGTTCTGTATTTTCAGAATCAGATGGTTTAACTAGTTTATTTTCAGGAGTATCTTCTCTGGGCATATCAACATTCCAGGTGGGCGGTTAATCCTATAATTCATAAAATGCATAAAGTGTTGAAAGCATAGTTCTACTGGGCCTGTATGAAAACAAGAGTGGATGAGTTTGTTTCCAGATTCATGACTTTCCAGCAGGTCAAGGAAGAGCATCTGAGGCAACTGCGAATGTTGCAGTCTTTACGAATCGCTGTTTGGAAGTGGGATAAAATTGTGATGGATTTTTTCATATGTCTCCCAAGATCTGTCAGAATGCACAAATGTCATTAGAGTGATAGTGAATTGACTAATGTTTTCGACTCATTAATTTTCAATTCGTGAATCTCGTATAGTGGAGGATCTGTACAAAATATATATCTGAGAGGTGTTAAAGAGGAATGGTATTCCAATTTTGATTTTCTGATATAGAGATCCGAAGTTTACATCTCATTTTTGGAAATTCATGTCGTAATCCTCTGTGACATAGTTGACTGTGAGTACGGTGTATCACCCTCAGTCAGATGGTCAATCAAATAGGATGATACGAACATTAGAGGATATGTTGCAGGCTTGAATCATTTATTTTGGTTTCTCGTGAGAGGAGCACTTTTCATAGGATGAGTTCTCGTGCAATAAAAGTTTTCATGCATCCATACATATGGCTCCGTTTGAAGCATTGTATGGGTGGACGTGTCGTTCTCTACTATGGTTGGTGGAAACGGGTGAGTCATTGATGGTTGGACCAAGCCTTGTCCTAGAGACTATGAAGAAGATCATGTTAGTTAGGATGAGAGTGGGTATGGCTCAGAGTCCTTAGAAATCATATGTCGTTCATCGTCAATGGCTGTTTTCATTCAAGGTGAGTGATCTTGTTTTCTTGAGGATCTCTCCTAGGTTGGGAAATCTCCAGTTTTGGAAGTAGGGAATGTTATCTCCGAGATATATTGAACCTTTAGAGATTATTGAGGGGGTAAGTGTGGTGGATTATCGTTTGGGTTTCCCAACTAGGATTATTGTAGATCACAATTTGTTTCTTTTGTTGTAATTGAAAAAGTATCATCCAGATCTGGTTCAGGTTTTTTTTAAGAACAACCAAATCCAAGAGGATTCTTGGGATAAGGAGAAATATTTTGTCAAAGAATGGCCCGAGCTCTTTAGGAAAATGGTGGGTCCACTACTTTCCGAGGACAAAAAGTCAAATGGTGGGGAGAATGTTGCACCACCAGTTTAAGGTATGTAGTCTTTTTTATGCTTATTTATGTGTTTCAAGTGCATGGTATTATTTGATAAGATGATAGGATAGTTTGGAATGGTTTCTTATGATTTTAGAGGATATTCTTAAGGATCACGGTTTGAGAATGGTTAGGGGAAACCGTGCGGGTTATCTAGGAAATAGTACATGGAGAGATAGTAGGATTCACAAGGCCTGCACAGGATTTTCCAACCGTGAAAGGAAACCATTTGGGCCCATCCCCACAAGATAGTATAGTTGGAATGGTTAGCGCTTGGTTTTCCAAACCATGCGGCCTTACCGTGCAGACACTTAAAATAAGGTTTTAAAACCCGAGTTCACTCGATATTGCCTCATTCTTCGTCAAATCCTCACCCACTCAAGCCTCACTTGGGATTTTGGGTTCTCAAGGGTTGAAGGTGATATCACACTGAGTATTGAAGTAATTCATGGGGGTTTCGTGGTTGTTTGAAGGCGTTTTCTCCTGGGTAAGTCTCTCCTCTTGGTTTCTTTATGGTTTCCTCTCGATCTACATATCCCAATCACTCCGTTTTATAGATATACATCCAATGCATGTATATCTTGGGTTTGGTTGACTTGGCTGTTAATTTTATGGCCTGTGGATGTTAGGGAAGGGGATCTAGAGACTTTTAGTGCTGTATCTTTGAATTTGAGGTGCGGCTTCATGTGGGTCGATTTCTCGGGAACCCCAATGGTAGGTGGCTTCTTTCACGAATCCACTTTTTTAGAACGTGATGCTTGATTACAATTAATTTTTTCTTGAAATAAATTGTTTTATTGAGGTATGAAATTTGTTGGAAATTTATTAGGGGATGTTTTTTGGTTTCTTTTGTGAAAATGGGTTTTTACAGTTTAATACTCTTGTTGATAAATTTTAAAATGTAGATTTTAAATTTGTTTCTCTACACGGGTTATGGAAATGGTTTATGAAAATAGTTTTCAATAAAGAGGTCATTTTATTGAATCTCGGTTGTGGAATGGATAATTATAAATGAGTAATTTAAATAAATGGGTGATTTATTTCAGTAGATTGACATTTGATAGAGATGGGTAATTGCATATTATTGTGGCCTTAGTGTGTAATGTTTGGTTATGACATTGATATTTTGTGTGGACATTGGCAAGATGTACCACTATAAAAAGGGGATGTATAGTGGATAGAAGGGCCACCATTTATAGAATTTGGGTGGGTTGTACCACTATAATAATGTGATGGATAATGGATGGAAGAGCCACCATCAATAGTAAATGTTTGGGAAGTACAACTTGAGTGGACTGGAAATGAATGTGTTGGACGGGAAGTGCCATCATGGTTTGTTGTGTGCTTTGTTGGTGATGTTTTTTATAGGTATTATGAGTTAAATATGAAAATGGTAAACTTATTGGGGCATGGGTGAATTGGATTCCTTCCAGGTCATGGTTTATTTGGATTCCTTGTGTGGCATGTTTCGATTATGACACGTTTTTCTTATAAAAAATTGGCAGATTGGTCTTTGATTATATAAAATGTTTTATATAAATTTGCTAATAGTTTTATTATAGTAACGTGTGTAAGGAAGTTAGTTTGCAGGAATCATACTGAGTAATTGTACTTACCCCTTGCTTTGGCACTTTGGATTGTTTGCAGATGTCGTGTACTAGGATACATGTATTGCTAAGGCTTCTAATTGCTAGTGGTTTGGGTTGATGCTTTTGATGTGTTGGTGGATCTTGGAGATGGATCTTGGTGTGGAGTTGTGGTGGTGTCATGTATCATGGTGTTTTTTTAGTTCTTCATCATAGTACTCTGATATTGTGTTTGGTTGTATCGTTTTTGGGCTGTATTGATGATAATGTTGGTTGTCTTTTTGGTAATACATGGTCAAATTTTTTTGCTGGTATGCATAATATAGTTCATGGGTTGTTTTTTGGTTACTATTATTTTGTGGGTAAACTGTTCCCCAATAAATATCAAATTCCATGGCATTTATTTCCAGCCTTTCCCGCCTGGGGAACATCGCTTAAGGCCTAGTAACCCTCACCGCCTCCTCAAGCCAATGAGGTAGGGGAAAGGAGTTACAAGGACTCTCCTACATATCACATTCCATTTCCAAAATCCTTTAAAATTATGAATTGACATAAGGTGAATTATGATCATATGGAATAGTTAAGGAGTAAATCATCTTATATGTGTCATGTTCACTAAATGCATTTCATCTATCATAACCTATATTTATTACATTTACCCAAGGATTAGTCATACAGTCCTAATCATTTCCATTTCACATTTAAAAATTTTATATAAACCATATACAAAAACAAAACTTATGAATATACACACTCATATAAACCATTCCATTCTATATGAGTCTGCCCTAACATGTGGACATATCATATTTAAATACTACCCACGTGTTTCACCAATATTTTACCCGTTTTTCATTCAAAGAATATAATGTGTATACCCACCCATTACCCATCACATGAATCAAAATGCATTCAACTCTTATAATGAATTTACACATTCATTAATCACCATTCACAGCGCATACTACTAATGAGTATACCCACTGATTTTTGTAGTTCAAATTCATTCATATCACTTGGGAAAACATGACCATTTGGTTCCCCTCACTCATGTTCATTTCACATGGGTTTACCCACCCCTGAATCCAATTTTATTTAATTACATCCATTTAATTAATGTGTGTCAACATGAAAATAAGGCAGTACATCTACATGATAATCAAACTATATTCCATTATTTTAAAACAACTCCCTCAAATTTGGAATGTGTAGGAAAATCAAATATCATCACACTGAAAACCATAACATTTTAATAACTATGTTTTAATATTGAAGGAAGAAAATTTTAGTCCCATTTATCAAAGGAATAAAATAAGAATATTATATTTTTTAATTAATGTCATGGTTGAAGAACCTACCTCGAAGGATGACCAAGACGTAGCATTAAAACATAATCAATAGCACACTCTCCCGCACATACATATGTATATATATACACACATAACCAAATGCATTTTTTCTTCGTACCATGAGAAAACACACACACACTGTAGATATATATATTTATATATATTCATACTTTGTTTTATATACATGATCACCACTAAAAATATATTACAACATCATACAATTAAAACCCACCACCCATATTAACCTTAAGAAATGTTAATTAGTGCTTAAAAAAATTAAGGGTATAAAACCTTACTTCAAATTAATGACTGGAGACCAAATCAGCTCGAACCACCTCTCCTTCGATGGTAGTTTCAGGAACATAGACCAATAGATACCAAGATTCCATTTTCACAACCCATAACCAGAAGAATACCATAACAATGAATGATAGACTATCCTTGGAAATTTTGGACAAATTGAGTCAGGCACCAGGAAGATATAAGTCGAACAATGTGATGTAGGAGGTATATGGAGAATGCCTTAGCTCATTAAATCAGAAAATAACCATGATGGAAAAACTATGATCTGTCTGATGGAGAGGGTTATAGAAGGGGGTCAACAGGTGTCAATGGGGGAACCCCCTTTGGGTCTGTCTTGCACTATCAGTTGAGAGAGAGGGGGAGGTGAGTGATTTTGTGTGTTTTAATTATTTTTCAGTTATTTTAAATAAATTTTATTAATTAGAATATTAATTATAAGTATAATCATATTAAACATAATATATCATCATTATTATTAATGAAACATTTCATTCTAGATCTAATATAAATAATTTTAATTTCATAAAAATATGCACAAATTGCACTATCATCTCTTGTATAATTCTTCTAGGATGCATGGTTTTAATTTTCTCCCATCTAGTAATTTCCAAATGAATAAAAAACCCTCAAAATAAACACCCATTCAAAAACAATAGATTCTACAATTTTCCCACCTTAAAACATCTCATCCCTGATAATCCTTCAGGAATAATGAAAACATCACCCAATTTCTAAATTTCATGATGGTTCATTTCAACAATTACGTTGTGTTTCCCAATGCCAAACACATCATTAAGAATTTCACAATTACAAGGTGAATACGACTTTAAAACACGAGATAAGGATCAGAATACAACAAAAATTTATAAATAGTGCATATAAAATCATATGTATCTGGATACATGATCACATCCTCATATTTTTTACCATTATCGCATTGGTTCTTTTCACCAATGGATATATCATATAACATTAAACTCCAAAACATGGTTCTTACACTGTTGAAATTTAGAAAGAGGGAATGTTATAATAATCATAGTGATGGTTATAACATTGAATCTTCAATAAGAGAACAAAATTAAATCTATGGTCATAATATGGACCTCATCAAAAGAATGTCCACGTCTTAATTAGCTACTAAAAACATTCTACATATACATTCCACAAATGATATTTTTGACCAAATAATTACACTCATCCTTAAACTGGACATGTGATAAAAAAATTCCATTATAACTATACACAAAAATAAATAAATGAAAAAAATTAATCCATTTTAGGCTGATCATCAACAAAGATACCCAACTAAGATGGCCAATGCACCCAAATAGAACTACAATGCCTTCCACCCCAAGGCACTCATAAGATTTCACTAGAACACACTCTGATATCCGTATCTGGTATCTAGTGACATTCCTATAACAATCCATCACATGGATATTTTAAACCTATCATGCCTCATCTTGAATAAAGGCATAACACAAAGAACCATGTATCCCACATATAACCTAGATAACAACAACTTATCAAAAAACAACATTTACAACTTTAGTGTGGTGTAAGACTAATGCTACATTATTGCCTACAGGAAGAGGTCAAGATAAGGGATATGATCAAATAATTTATAAGAGAATACATTGTGTTAGACTAGGTCCGTGAGAAGATTAGTCGAGCCACTATCGGTTGACTCTTTACAATAGCTCGTCTTCACCTATCTATTCATCAAAAATATCCTCAATGTATATACCACCCAAGGAATCAGTTATCATTCAAAGCATGATATTGAAACTATTCCACAAGAAAATTAGATTCTAAAAAACTTCTCATATTACCAACCTCATAAAATTCATGTTTCCAAAAAAGCACTAGAAGAACCTCGTGTGACACTTCCCCCCTTAGGAGTGTCTATGTCATTGAAAGGAAATACCAAAATCTCAAAAGAACGCTAGCTCAGAACCACCATACACAAATGTATTATGTTCCATAAACCACAATAACCAGGTCAAAATCCTTGGAATGAAATCTGAAATTAGTCTGACCAGAATTTAAAAGCACCAGAGTCCTGAAAATTCTTCATGGGTTGTGGAAAAAACATACTTAAACGCCCAGCCATTATATCGATGAATTGACCCCAGAACATCCTCAATATTACCTGATCAACGATATCACCTTATTCAACCAATTTGTTTCATAACTAAAAATTTAACTCCATTTATTTTTCCAACACTTACTACCTCTAGTTCACCAAATCCAATAACACAACATCTCATAGAACCATTAACTTGGATGAAGAAAGAATGAGTCATCCATCACAAAGGAAATAAAAGGTTCACAAAACCACTTATGTAGTTGACCATGCTTGAGGAATGTCTAACATGCTATACGAAGAATTATTTGATGTCTTTTCATATAGAAATGGTCAAGATACAATTAACACCCATCCGATCAAGGGTTTTTATTTTGAATACCAAAAGTCTTACTAATGATAATAGAACATTAATACCACCAAAATCAAAATATCAAAGCAGAATCAACGACTATCAACCTATAAGGGTTCTTTCTAACACATGACATCCTCCTAGAAAGCATATACATTGACCCCATCACATGTTCATGAAAAAATATATTCACATGGATCAACTGCCCCATGTTAGATTTTCCATTTCTAATAAGAAAAAACCTATGGATAAAGACTCACATATCCATTCCAAGTCAACTCAAAGAATCATCATCTACCCTTATGGGTCATTTGTAAGTAGAGGACACAAATATATATTTCATTAACATGCCCTTAAAATTTAAAACCATTTAAAAATAGAACATTCCCATGTACTACATTCTAGTAATAATGGTGGATATCTACCAATCCATAAATTGCTCATACCCAATATAGATGGAATATGGTTCCCATGTAATTACAAAAAATTAACTGTATCACAATAAAATAATCCCATATAAAAAAAGATATAAAGTCATTACAAGAAGCTAATATGGAGAAACATGAAGTAATTACACAATCATGACATTTTATTCAGTGAAATATGATAATAAGCACATAAACATGATACATTGAAAAGATGATAGTAAACTGAATGATTGAAAACATTCTATAATGTAAAATATATCACTGACATGTGTAACTAAATAGGAAATCTAAAAAATATTACAACATTTCACTAGATTCTAGTTACTAAATCATACCAGCAGGAATCCTATGAATAAAATTGCATGGCATGGAATGATATTGACATTTGAACCCATATGTACCTATTATTATGCATGATATTTTTCTCCCTCTCCATTATAGGCCAATGGGTAATATACCTTAAAACCCATAAATCCATAAACAATGTAATTTACAGTAATCATTCGATAAAAATATATATTTATTGTAATATCCAAGAGCATGAACAATAATTCCCATCCCCAGCCACTTGGTCATTTCCTGTACATGGGCTGATCAGTACAAAGCACCACTATTAAACATGTGCAAAGAAATTACTAGTATCCTTCCTGCCAACCAAAAAAAATAAAAAATTTACCTTTGTTACCACATAGTAACATTCCGACTTAGATTACCATAGAACTGGTAGTCGTACCGGTTTCCACAAGACCTCAAGCATGTCTCCCCATACAATAGTAGCTTTGGGATAGTAGTGAGGATCTATGTATGTGATGGCGGGGAGAGTATACCCTCATATTCTAGTTTTCACAACCATATAATAGTATATAATTAGATTACAATAGCATAAGTAGTAAACTGATAACATAGAAATAGAAGAGTAGTTTGTGCAATTTTAAAAAATTGCAATTCCATTTTATAAAAAAGATGAATTCATGACATGGTGATGATACATAATTTAATGTAGTAAATAATAAAACATGATTCATAATACATTACAACAATAGTAAAGATATTGAAAACCCCCCTAAGAGATGTCATCAAGTATCACAATCTTCATATCGATCATTTTCTCCCATCTCTAGGTAAAATAAAATCAGTGACAAAATAGGTCTTTCAAATATATGGTCCCCTCAGGTTCAAAGGTTACCTGAGTAGTATATGAGATAAAATATCATTAAGATGACACCCTGCTATGATTATCCCAATCTGGGTGATAAATAGTAATTAAATAGTGTCTGGGAATAGAAAAGTAATAATAGAAATTTATAGATAAACAACAACTCATCCAGGTTCTTAAGGGACACCTTATAGCGACACCAGCATCAACTCATCGCTGGAAGAAGTGAAAAATAATTTCAATATATATAAATATATAAACAATGTATGTAGTTGTATAATGAAAAAAACCCAGGTCATAATGAAAATTATTTTACATTTATTAAATAAACCTTTATATTACCGCATATACCCCCATGTTCCCATGGACACCTATATTCCATGACCTATCTCATCATATGCCAAAGCCTGAACCATTTCTCATATTCACTTCACAATAATTATATCATAATTTATTTCATTATCTATTAAATTCAATTCATATATGACCAATAGGAACCATATTCCAATGTTAATTAGTGAGAGTAGAACATCATGTCTATCACCCCATGAGTAGTCGGAGCATCAGTTCATATCTTACAACTCATTTATCAATCATTTATATATATATATATATATATATATCATGGGTGTATAAGGTCATGTCTAGTACCTCGTTAGTATTTAAAGCATCAATCTCTATTGAAAAACATGTTTTCAATCACATATATATATATATATATATCTTGGGTGTAGAACGTCAGGTCTAGAACCCTTTGATAATTATGTGCATCATCCCCAATGTTACAACCCATTTATCAATCATATATATAAATATATATATCATGAGTGTAGAACATAATTTATATCATAATTTGAATATTTGGAGCATCATATATATATATATATATATATCAAATATCATAATTTTATCATAAGTAAATATATTAATGATTCCCAATTGACATTACATTAGTGTGGACACATATTCGGTTCAACGCATGAGGCAAGTCCTCTCATGCTTATCACATTCCATTTACAAGTTCCTTTAAGAATTTAAATTGACATAAGGTGACTTATGATCATAAATCATAGATATGGACTAAACCATCATAGATGTGTTAGTTTCACTATTTTCATTTCAACTATCATAAGTTGTGCTTATTACATTAACCCAAGGTGTAGTAATACAATCCTAATTTCATCCCTTTCAAGATAAACCATTTCATATAAACCATATCATTAACGAACATTATTAATATACCCACAAATAAAAACCATTACATTCCATACGAGTATACCATATAATGATTACATTTCATATTTAAATACATCCCACGAGCATACTGATGAATTTACTCATTTTTCATTTAAGTATAATAATACGAATACCCACTCATTACCAATAACTTGAATAAAAATGCATTCAACTCTTATAATTAATTTACCCACTCATTAATACCCATTCACAACCTATTTTACTAAAGTGTATACCCACTCATTGTTATAGTTCGCATTCATTCCTATCACATTGTCATACCCTGCCATTTTTTTCAACTCAATCTTGTTAATTATGCATGGGTTTACCCTCACACGATGACAATTATAGTTCATTAAAAAAAATTAATTCCAGTGAGTCAACATTAAAAGGAGGTGGTATTCCTCACAGTTATTCAAACTATAGCCCATTAATTTAAATTTACTTCTTTTAACAAAGAGAGCATAAGAAAACCACGTATCATCAAACCAAGAAACCATAATAGTATAGTCACTAAAGTATTATCTTTAAGGAAGCACACATATGTTTGAGGGGTTTTATTACAAAAAATAAATTTGTACTCTAATAATCATTTATCAAAAATTGGATGTTCATTATATAATTGTAGTCCAATTTATAAAAGCCAGAAAAAAACTACTTCATTTTTAAATTACAGGTAAGGTTGAGGACCCTACAATAAATGATGAACAAGACAATACTATTAACTGAAATGACATCCCACTCACCAATATATATATATATACACTCTTAAACTAATGCACATGTTCCTAGAGCCATGAGGGAACATAGACATTGGAGATATATATACACACACACACACACACACACACACATATATATATATATTAATAGCTGAGTGCATATGTGTTTGCCCAGCCAAAAAAGATTAAAAATTATTAAAGAAATCCTAGCAACCATAAAAACCTTAATACTCTCTTATTAGGGGTTCGAAACAAATTAGTGGTATAAAAACTTACCTAAAATTGACGATGGATAATAGAATTGACCCGAACCTTCTAGCCTTCTGTTGTAGTTGATGAATCACAAACCAATTTATCCCAAGACTACATTTTCATATCCTTAAACCATAATAATACCAAAAAAGTATCCAACCGTAACCTAGGGTCTTCAGTTGAATCAATTAGGGAATCCAGAAGACTGAAATCTACCAATAAAAAAAGGTAGAATGGGGATAAATCATTACCCCCATTAATTCTGGCAAGAACTGTGATGGAAACACCTCGATATAGATGATATATATAGATTTTGAAGGGGTTCGTCGTGCGTTGAAAGGGGAACCCCTCTAATGGTGTGCATCACGGGATCAGGAGAGAGTGGGGGAGGTGAGTCATTCTTGATATTTGTAAATATTTTTCTATTTATTTACTTTAAAACAATTTTATTGACAATAATAATAATAATAATAATAATAATAATAAAATCATTATTATGATTATTAAAACTCATTATTTCAACATTAATTTAATTAATTTTAATTTATTAAATAGAAACACACATTAGAGAGTCAACATGTGAAAAATTGTGTTCTCATACTCGGTTTTAATTTCATTCCATCCAATAATATCTAATAAATTATAAAACCTCATCAAAACCACTCAGTCCAAATCATGGGATTCTATATTCTCATTTTCCAAACTAGATAATTTTTAATTTTTTCCAAAAATGGAAAATAAATATTTATTGTAACACATACAACATTAAAATATTTTACTACCATCATAACATACCAATTATTTATTGATTTTGTTATATTTTTCCAATATTAATTTCCATGAATATTATTTTTAAATTGTTTTGTGAATTTCTATTTTTTAGAAGTAATTTTTGAAGTGGAAGGGTTATTTTAATGAATAAATGTTCCATGTTATATTTTAAAATCTTTTCCATTTATGAGGACTTTTTTTATATTTCTTATGGTTTACTGATGATATTTTCTAAGGGGATCATTATTATTATTATTTGACAAATGGGTGATTATTATGTTTAAAATATTATAATGAAACATATTAACGTTCCATGATTTATTATAAAATGAATTGATGACATGTTTATCAAACATATTTTTTTTCATTTCTCTGATATTATGAAATGTTTATGAAACACGTTATTTTCATGGGTTGTGATATGTTTAATGTTTTATGATATTTTGGAAAAATATGTATGATTTGAATTATCTTATTTGTGGGACCTACATATCCCTATAATGAATTGACTAAATATTGATATCTCATTAGATAAAAATGATTGGAATGGAATTGATACTTATTCTGTAATGGAGTTTTTCCACAATGATGGTCTTGGGAGTGAAATCTGATTACAATGACAGGTTGGATAGAAACACCAATCCTCTATGACATCCTTGTAAATGATATCATACAGTCATGGAAACAATTTTATATTATTATGTGTATGGTAAAAATATACATTTTATTATAATTTTACTCTCTCATGGATCATGTTCATTGATCCCTTTATGATTTACGTCTTTTCAACCGACATTTTTATGACATGAATCAGTATTATTGTCATTCATATCGAGGGTATGGATTTAAAATGATATTCTCATGTTTTAATACCATTATACCCATTTATGCATATATAATCATTGATATATCTTTTATTTATCCTTATTGAGAATATAATCAATCCATTTACTATGTTTCCAATATCTAGGATATGAGGAAATATATTAGGCATTATAATTCTAAGAAGGGTTTTAGTTATTAAGTACATAAGGGAGATCATGTAGTTCACCTATGAACTAGTTTTTTATGTGTCCTTGTTTCCTCATACAATATAACATTATGATCCTCATTAATATTTTTGAGTAATGTAATGGATACCTGTTTCTTATCATATAAAATAAATGATTGAATAGTATGGTTCACTCTCTATTATATCCTTCAAACGCATTGGATAAATATTCTTTTCCCAAGAGATTACATGTAATGAAATTGTTTGAGAACTCAATACACCAAGGGAATCTATAAACCTAGGATTTATGGGAATTTATAGATAACACAATTTACTAAGGGAATTTAACTATAATGTTATGATGGACTTGAATGTTATGAATTATATAGTAAATTATTTTACATGCTTATGATTATTCCACCCTACTGTAACACAAAATGAAGAGTTTTTTATGTCAATTTGGATTCACATTATTGAATAATGACACTTATTTTATGAAAAATCAATTTGTCCATGATACATGTATAATGATTGTATCTATGTTATTTATTATTTTCTTATGTTGTGATTATTTAATTTTATTTAGTTAAAATACACATATCATAATCATGTTATTACTTACGATATTCTATTATTAATTATACTGTTTACACATATTTAGACCATGACCCACACATATTGGGTTTCTATTTTATCTAGTCATGAATAATGATATTAACTATGATATATCTAAAAGGTTGTCATGAGTGGAACATTTTGTGATAGTTGTTAGTGAATTTAAATAATATAATTTCTTTTAATAGTGGAAATTATTGTATTTGGTGATAAAGAGATGAGTTTTATTATTTAATATTTTTTCTTAATTATGAACAACTCTACTCTATAAAGGCCTTTGGTATATAGATGAGTCAATTCCAATTATTGCTACTATAATTATAAATTGATATTTTTTCTCTTTAGTTGGTATCAAACCCATTATGTAACGAATATTATTTTAGCACCAAATAATTTTATATCGGAGTGTGGTGTGACTTTTGGTATTTGAACAATGTGTAGATGAAAAAAGAGTTTACAATGACATTATATGCTATTATTTGATTTGATTTGGATTCAATCTCAGGTTAATATTTATTTGATCATATGTTAAATGACATATTTACCCCTTTTAATATGTTAGTATCTTGTTGTTTGGTGATTAATTATATTTGAAGATATTTTTTTTGTTATTTGAAGGAATACATGATTGAAAGTTCAAAAAAATTTAGGGATGGTATTTGAATTGATATGGATGAAATGGTGTTTAATTATCAATATGGGTTAATCTATATTAGTAAAATAAGTTTATTATTATAGATAATCTTTATCATAAAAGAAATTTATTTTATTTTTTTAAAAAATATGTATACATTTTTGTGGTATACATAATTACTGTATATATTGATCATTATGTGATTAATGTTTCCTGAGGATAAGGTTATGATGAATTTTAGGAGTAAAATTTTCCATGTTTTTTGGTTTATAATATAATAATAATGAATAATATAAATTTATTTATATTTAGTTAGAGGTATTATTTTTGTGATTTTAATGAGACTTAATGAAATCAGAGTCGAAGTCAAAGAGATTCATATATAATTTAATAGTGAAACCCAATGTATCATGTGTACAAATAATGGTGTTACTTGATAATATATATTATTATTAATTTCTCATATTATTTTTTTTCATGTTTTATGACAACTTTTTTTATTGTATTATTTGAAATATGATATTGAAAATAAGTTTATGAAATTTCTGTATCCTAGAATGTTTAATGTCATATTACAAACCAATAATGTATGTGTTGCATAAATGGAATTCCTAAATGAGTATTTTTGATATGTTCCTAATATGAAGTAAAATATCATTTTTTAGCCTTACCTTTGATAGTTAATATGATATCATTTATGAAATTTTATACTGACTCTAAACAATCTTATATATAATCACATGATTTTTTTGATTCAATGAATTGGAAATTTGAATTTTTACGATGTTAGAATGTATTATTTTTGACACGCTAGGCCTAATAATCCATAAATTACATGAAATCAAATAAATATTTTAATAAAAGTTATTCCGATTACATTTAGGTTTATAGATTTATCGAATTAGTGAAAAACATTAACAAACCAGACACACATATCTTCTAACCATTTTATTTTATCCCATTATTAATTCCTTCTTAATCCAAAAAAAGTCTTCAAAATTTCCCCTGAATATTAAAAATAATATACCCTTATTAATAATTCGTATGTATTAATTTAATTCATAACAAAAGGATATAAAATCCAAATAAAGGGGTAGTCTTAGATGATCAATAACTATAAACATAATCTATAACAACTGAATGTCATAAGTTTGAATAAGAAGTGCATATGGGTATAACCATTATACATAATAAAATATATACCCAATAAATAATAGATCAAATTTCATGGAATTTGACATGTGATAACATATTTCATGAATCAAAAGTGTTTTGAAATATGATTTAAAAATTAGGATTCATAAAACATGTTCAATTAAATATAGGAATGAATGTGGCATAATCATAAACATATGATTTTATATCACCATTATTCTGGATACCCACTAACAAATTATTTAGAAAATTGATAGTAGATATAAAATATATTAAAACCTCTATTTTTGTACAAACCTACTTTTTATCCTTTTAAAACAAGAAGATACGATTAAATTTGAATTCCATCCCACTAAGAACCTGTCCAATCAGATACCAATTCTCAAAAGATTTATATTTCATTAGATATAATCATTTACCCAATGTTTTGTGAGAAATATAGGTCCAAAAAATCATGTAATAAATGAATTTGTATTCCACAAGAATATTATACCTTCATAATCTAATAAAGGACCCATGTAAAAACAATAGGTTTCAAAAAAAATTTAAAAACAAGATAACATTTACGTAATAAATAATATAATATCATGACTCGCATTTTAAAAAATAAATAATATTTTGATAATATATAATGTTTGTTAGAAATATCATTTCATGAAAGAAAGAATAATCCAAAGTGCAATGATTTTTATATATGGGGATTGGGAACATTACAAATGAATTCTCATGTGACAAGAGAATACACATCAAAATAAACTAAGGGGCCAAGGTCTATAATTTTTCATTACCACATATGATCTGGAATTGTTAATATGATATTGTTTAGATTCATGAATTATGTTATATGAGTATTTTATAAAATGATATAATAGTTTCCATTATTATGTCATGTGTGAGGATTGTATTGTAGTACTATTTCATTAAGCTTTGAGGTTGTATATTGAATGGCACTAATGGCCAGAAAAATTGATTTTGTGGAAATATTGAAAACCATTGGTGAGAGAAGATAACCCATAATATGATCCTAATGATGAGATAAAAAAGATAATGTGGTTTTGAAAATGTATTAGTAATCACAAATTCTGATCATATCTATTATGATGATTTAATAATGTGTTATTATAATTTGTGAACATTATATTAATTATAAAAAAAATTCCTAGAAAAAGGACAACCCACATGTCTGGTGAAATCCGATCGTATTCGACAAGACCATTGGTCTTGGAATCCCAACTGAAGGGTCATGTTGGTGAAGTGCCTACCAAAAGACTACATGTTGTTTTAACTAATAAGACATATTTTTTAATAATTCATTTTGTGGATAAATATTAATTTCGAACAATTGGTGTTACAATTGTGGTTTTGATATTAATGTATCATATTGGATAACATATGATGACAATTCTAATTTTTGGAAAACATTTATAGACCTACAGAAAACTAGTTTATCATTTTTGGATCCTATGATATTTTAAGAGATAAAATTAGTGATTCGAGAATAAAGAAATATTCATGGATACATATCTCATTTTGTGGGGAATAATGTAGAAAATGATATAAACACAGCCAAATGATGATATTTTTCTTTATAAACTGACTGATTTCTTCTGTGTATATTTTTATATGTTCTCAATATTAATGTTAAGTGAATCCCTCAAATATAGGAAATGAAATTAATAAAGAGTTTATCATAATACCTTAATTTATGTTAAACAGGTAGTTTTCTAAATTATCAAATATTTATGGGTTTTATTCATTAACCTCTTCTGGATAGTCCACATTCTTATGATCTGTGAACATAAAAATATATTTAATAATTTATTCTTTTCATCCATGTCTATATCTTCATGTTCCACTTATTTTTTTCAACAGAAAATACTATTTCAATGATTATTTGAAATGGACATAATACATACCATTATCTCTTATCAAGGGGATGTTTTTTTTAAAAATATCATGATGTGGGTTTTCCAGAGATGTTATCTTCCAATTTCAAACCCTGGATTACTAAGATCATGATTTTATTCGGAGGACACAATTTATTTATGGCGGAAGAATATAACATCATGATATTTAGAAATAGGAAGAATATTATTTTATGTACTATATTAAAAACATAACAAAGAATATAAGACAATGTAACACTATAAGACTTTATGTAATGTTTTATAAAATATATTCAATCACTTCAATAGCTTGAAAATCATTCCACATCTAGTTTGAACGAAACATGATACTCTGTTATTATTAAACATTACCATTGTAACCTACAAGCTATGTTTGGGGGTATGAATATTACTGAGGAATTATCTAGGTTATTTGGTAGGAACATGAATAAAATAATTTCAATACTTATCAATTTATTATAAAAATATATATGAATCATTTGAATGAAAAGGTAATTTTTTTCTAAAAAAATGTATTTTCCTTAAATGTTTTCTTATCATGATTTTATAAAATAATTGAATATATATTTTCCCAATTTTAGAAAATTAATTATAAAAAATTAAAATTAATTTATAAATCTACATGTCTAAATTTTCTTCGAGTGAATTTTTGTTAAAAATTTTAAAATATTAATTCTATGAGAATTAGTGTAAAATAATATATTTTAATTATTATCTACAATATCATTTAAAATATTTATAAAGATAAATAATATCTTTACATATTTTAATATAAAAATTTAACAATTATATATATTAATTAAATTTATGACATTTTAATCGTTTTTCCTATTTAATTTTGATATTTAAAATATCACAATTTTTTAACTCATTGTCTTTGTAACCTCGCTTTCTCGTTGTTTCTGTGTGAATAATTTTAACTAATATTATTCCAACTATATGATTGTAATTTGGAAAAATTTATTCAAAAAATTTATTTATAATAAAATATATAATATTAGACAAGGATCTTAATTTATGTCCAAATTTAATTGTAAAAATATTACAATTATTTAGCATTGTTAATGTTAAAATGGGATTACGATGGGATAAAAGAAATCGATAAGGGTTAAAAATCATCCAAAACCTTTCAAACCATAATTTTATTGAAATATGTTGACCTTATATCTTATGGGTTTATTAATTACCAATTTTATTACCTTTTTAAATGTGAAAAACGTGGTTACACCTTTTTCATTTAAAAATTTATAAGTGTTCCACTCAACCCACTTATAAAAGGCCACCCCTCTCCCCTTTACTCCACTCCATAAAACCATTATAGTTCATAAATAACATAACAAAATCACATCTCAACATACATCCACTAATCCTAGAAGAACATATTTGGTCATGAATTCTTCTAGAAATACATTAGCTGTATTCCTTATGAGGTTCTTCAAAAAGAGGTATAAATTATATCTTTCTATTTTCGATTTATTTTTTCATACATGTCATTAAAATATTATTAATTTATGGTTACCAAATAATACATTTATATCCCTTTTAATTATATATTATAATTTATTTCATGAACTATGTCCTCTTATTGCTCTCTCAAATGGGAAATGATAATGTCGCTTGTGTTTATGACAATCTACAGCTTTGTGAACCGATGTGAAATGTTTTACATCAACACCTCTCAGGGCTGGGTATGATGATGTTCATAAGGTATATATTTGATATTTATAAAATAATTATATTTATGTATTCATTATATAAAATATAAAATAATTTTTTAATTATATATGAGATATGATAAATTCTCCTGTGAAACATTGGACTACAACCTAGAGAAGCGATGTGATTAATTTTTCACTTATGTTTTCCATAGAATATAATAATTATATATTTAATGAATATAAATAATAGAAATGAAATAATTATAACATTAATGTCATACATATCATTACTAATAGATAATATATCATTATCCTTACTTCCTTTTTACTCACTAAATGATGATAACATCATTCATGTACGTGTAGACTACCACCTTCACAAAGCTATGTAAGTCTCTTTATCACCACACAACAAGTGTAATGTATGTAAGTATATATATATGTTAATAAATAGTTTGGTATTTATGATATTATTATCATTTTGAAAAGGATAAATGGTACATACCTTATTTACTTAATGATCATGGAAAAATTTAGATGTTACTCATGTGTACTTATGAACAACAATTTCCATAAACATAACAAACAACATTTCTCAATAAAGATATTTCATGATTCATCATTAAGGTATAATACATGAAATGTTTTGTAAATATTTATTTATTATTGTTAATATAGATTTGTTGGAAAAATTACCTCATTGAACAATAGCCAACCAACCAATTTTTTCCTGGTCACATAATTTAGATATCCTTGAAACACTCACTATAAACATAATAGATTAAGATATAGTATATTAAATTGTAGTAATAAAAATAATATGAATAATAAACATAAAAAAGTGTTTGAATAAAGTAAATAATTAACATATTCATTTTATTAATGTAATTTTGGCAATAATACAGACTTGAGGTAAGGGTTTATCATCTCTCTTACATATTTGTGAAACATATTCCACATTCAGTACTTATTCCATTGTATAGTGTTTAAAATATCCATTATGATATTTTATACTGTTAATATATTTCAATTAATTTTTTTAATGAATCATTTTATGTAATTTCTTGCATGGGGTTTTGAATGAATAGTTATCAAAATTGTAAGAATTTGTTTTAAAATCCTATCATTATTCATGATTTTTTTGTTTAATTTTCTCCAGGGGAGAAATATTTGATATATATATATTAAAATAAATATATTTTATTCTGCTCATATTATTAATGATCTTTTTAAAGTAATAGCTCAATTATCCTCTCATTTGTACTCAAAATGATTGGGGATACTTTTTGAACAAATTGTAATTATATTCTTATTTTCGGTGATAAATATTTTTTCATCAAAACCCATGTTTTTTAAAATTGGTTTGAAAATTGTATTGAAATCTTTAAAAATGAATAATTATATAATTATTTATTTATATTTTAATTTTAAAAAATGTTTTTAATGGAATCTTAATGTCATTTTCGAACTGATTCTCGTTTATATTTTACAGAAAATTTTAATAGAATATTTATTTTAATTTGGATGACATGAAAATATTTTTATTACATCATGACCACTTGATGTTTTTAAACATATTTAATATTATTTTATGTTTATTTTCAGTGAAATTAATTTTCTAAAATATTTCTTACATTTTGTTTTAAAAGTTCATTTTAAAAAATATAAATATAATTTTTTCACAAATGTTTCAAGGTTATTTTATAAAATTTTTATATGTCAATGACACCATCAATTCAATCCACTTATGATAAAATATGGATATGTTTTATTGACATATTCCATGTTATTTATTTGGATTCTTTATGAATAGTATTTCTGTTGATGTACAAGTTTGATACAATACATATTATTAGGGATGGGTTTTTATTAGGTTTATTGAGTTTGGAAGTTTTCATCAATTTATATGGTAGTTTTTTATATGAATGATAATTTTTATTATATTTAAAACCATTTATTTTAAAATTTAATTTTACATAGCATGTCATGGGATAGGCTCTCTAATTCCCCTTGATGCATCTAAAACACTACTACAAAACACATCTTACACAACGCATGAAATCATCTGTGATAGAAAAATGCACAGATAAATTCTATATTTATAACTGAAAAAATAAGCACCAATAAAGCGATATTTATCATCACTTTTTTAGAACTAACAAAAGATAAACATTGAAAGGGATTTATTTTAGCACCGACAAATGTTACCCTTTATTAGAAATTTAATTTTATCTTAAATAAAGCTAAACCTATATTAGTGCTTTTTTAGCATTGGTAAAGGTCCAAAATAAGTTGAAATAATTAATAAAATAACAAAAATTAAAAAAATTTCTTAATTAAAACATTATTGCTAAAAATAAATAAATTGAATATATATATATATTTTAATCAATAATAAATATAATTTTTTAAATACATAGATACATAAAATGAATAAAATGTAATAACTAAACAAATAAAAATTAAAAATTATTAAATTATCAAAAAGATTAAAAAATTTATTATTTAATTAATTATTGATAAGATTGAATAAATTTAATATACATATAAATAGAATATAAATTATAACTAATGGTATATATGAACTATTTATATATGAAATTAATAAATTGTTATAATTAAACAAAAAATGAAATAATTTTAATGTTATTTAAATTTTAAAAATGAAACATTTATTAATAAAAATTATTAAGTATAATATATATATGTATATTAATTATAAATAGTAATGAATAATACATATTATATATAATTATATACAATAAATAAAATGATAATTAAAAAAACATTATTATCTTATTCATTTTTATTGTTGTTTGATTTTTCAATTTAACATATATAAAACATCATGTTTTAAAATGATTTGATGTATATATATATGTTATTAATGCATTTTAAAATAAAAGGCTGTCTAAATATATTTACACAATATTTTTAAAAAAATACACTTAATATTTATATAATTTTTGCAAATTTTATATTTTTTTATTTCATCTTAACATGATTAATTTAATATATTATGTCTTTATTCTTTCAATTTTATGTATTTATTTATTATAGTTTTATGGTTTGTGTATTAATTTTTTTTATTTTTTAAATTTGATCATTTTCTATTACTTATTTGTATATATTATTTTTACCATATTTTAGCCATTCCAATATGCATTCATCATTTCTTAAATATATTTGTATTCATAATTTTAATAATTTACATTTAATTAATAAATAATATCCATTTTTTCAATAATTTTAAGGTGTACATATTAGGAATTATTGAATTTCACAAATTTTAAAAATGTCTGAATTTTTTATTTTATATCCACTAATAATAATATAAATATATTTCAAAATTAATTTTTATATATAAATATGTTTATAAATTTATATTTACCATATTTCTAAATTTTTATATTTATAATTACAATAAATATATAATTATGTTTTTTAGAATGTGTTTATATATTTTTAAATAAATAATTAGATATAATTAAATTTTTATAAAATGATAATAAAATTATTTAAATAAATATAATTATAAACCCTATATCAAAGATAATGTTTTAATACTGATAAAAAGTGTATTGATCAACACTTTTTATAATTGAAAATGATCAATCATTATCAAGGAAAATATGGGTAGATAAATATACTTATTATCACTGTTAATAATTTAGTATTGATAAACAGGATGATTATCTTCATTTTCTGAACACGTTGCTAAATGTGTACCCAATATATTTAATATAGCCCTAATCGCAACTCAATCACTTGTGATTCTCAAGGTCTCACGAAACTGCTCTATCATTGGCATTACTCAACTATGTTCCCTATGAATAATCAAGGTTATAATCCCTTATATGTAATTGTGTACTTCCCCTCTATCATTGTTCGATTTTATGGGTTCTAGGTTTTTAGTTTTTATGCTGTTCTTAACCCTGATGAATCAAACATCTAGTATCCTCACCACAAAAATTCAATGTGTGGTCATATTTTATTCCTAAAATCATTGGTTTCTATGAATGGTAAGTATGTTATAATATGGTATGGTCAATCAACATATGTGTATGGGCCTTTGTGGAAAATAAAATATATTTTAACCACATGATAGGACAATCGTAATAATGGGTTTATATCATGATCAAATTGAGATAAGTTAAAGATTGAAGATGTTAACTCATTCTTCAAACAAGTTATATATATCCCTTATATTTGAAACAATACATTAGTGATCATAAAGTGTGTTTGAGGTGATGTGTTATAATGAATTGGAAATAATTTTGGTATACTATGTCAATAATGTAACAAAATGGAATTAGAGAGAAACTAAGGATATATGTATTGAATATGTTCAAATAAAAAATAGACATAATTTGTAGTCCATAAGTATTTCTTGATGTTATAATTATGTTGGATTCATGATTTACCATATGAGGTCTAGGTTGTTTTTTTATTTGTTCCTTAAACCACTCTTCTCAAGTATCATTCTTTATATTTAGGAGTTGATAGGCTGGAATTAGTAAGAATGTATGAATTTTCATTTTCTTATGTTTCTTTGTAATTTGATTTGTAGAGAGAAATATAAATTTATATTAAATGAAATTTATTAATAATAACTTTTTTACTCTTATTTACTTATTACTGATGATTTTGTTTATATAACTTTTTAATTGATTGATTTTATTTAGTATCCCCCTTTATCAATACAATTATATATTTGTTTCAAAAATATATCTAAAATATTCCATATGACATGTTTTAAATTATATTTAAGGTATGAAAATACTTATTAGAAATAAAATTAATGAGAGATAGGTGAAGTGGGTTCAAATTTAATAGTGATTATTTTGTGAATATTTTTGAAAGATTATTATTTTTTTGAAGGGAAAAAGAATGTGAATCTCTACATTAAAATAGATTATGTGACCACTATGACCACTAGATCATCATAGGAAGGATATAATGAACATACTATATATGATATAACTTATATTATCATCATGTCATAGAGGTAATGGTACATACACTTCAATCTATGTTGTATAATTTTAAATAATGAGAACATATAGTATTTGTGGTTCCTCAACGATTTTATGGTTATATATAAAAATAAAAATTATATGATTTAATTTAATAGATAAATTTATTTTATTTTAGTCAAAAAATTATAGATCAATATTGGGCATAATTGGAAGAATTCAGACTTTAAATGGATTTAAGTTATTAGAGGGGTCTTATAGTGGATTAAAAAAATACAATAAATGGAATGTGGGGAATCCGTGAGTATTGAGATGTGATATAAAATATATGTGGGGAATGATTAATTTATTCAAGACCATTACTATAAATTTATTCTGATTCTACTTCTGTTGAAGAGTCTTTTTCAGTGATTCAGTCATTATAGGTTCCTAGAAAACTTTAATCCTTATTTCCTCTATTATGTGAAACATTTATATCAATGTGGATATATGGGGAAACTCCAATCTTAATTTTGAGCTATTCCTTCTAAAAAGGGTTATTAAATATATCTGGTAAATTAATTATAGATTAGCAGTCTATGGATGGTGTTATAATTCATCTATAGTGACAGGTACAATCCTAATATTTTATACTCTTGTTGATGGTATTAAGACATAAAACCTTCATGTTATTGATTTATAAGTATCTTATATTTTATTTGGGATTGGGATTTAATCATATTTATAATATTACTAACATTATTATTATTTATATGTAAACATATGGAAAAATAGTAATAAGTGTTTATTTTGTACAATAGTTGTTGGAACAAGTTGGTATATCTTCCGGAATTGCAAGAGATTGTTTCCTCAATGTGGATGAGGATTAATACACCTAGGTAAGATGGACATAATATATGACATATTTCTAAATTCATATATTATAATGGGTATATATAGTCATTTTAACCATTTTTATGTCATTATTATGAGGTATATTGATTTTATGTATCATATGGACTAGTTAATCCATCATTGAGCTCGAGTTCATTATCATAAAAATTCATGTTCAATTATCCTATAATACTACGGATTAGTATATATTTATTTTATAATGGGAAATAAATTCAAATTGGGTTGGATGAAATTATTATAAGGTTGAGATTATTATTATTATAGAAATGACTAGTGTAATTATTAGAGAAGGCAAAGATGGAAATAAAAATGTTCTACCCCTAGTAGTGGCTCATTTTTTGAATTTTATGTGATATTAATTATAATCTACCTCTAAAGAGATTGGTAAAAATCCGTATCAATTAATTTGATAAAAGACAGATAAATTTTATTCAACCTTCTCAAATTTCTCATGATAAATATTTATAGTTAAAAATACTGCTGGAATAAAATGAGTATAATGGAATCATTGTAATCATTATCTCACCCTATGATGTTATATAAATCGTGGAAATTAATATTTCTTAATGTCAACATTTTTATTAGGGAATCAAATTTTATAATAGTATAACTATTATTGGACACATTCCTTTCCTACAATAAATGATTTATTTGATCGATTGAAGGGAAGAAAATGGTTTTCAAATATCAAATTATCATATGGGAATAATCAAATTTATGTCAAACCAAATCATGTTTTGAAGCTGATATGGTCATATTAGTACATAATCATGAAATTTTGGTTTTATAATGATCCAATAATGTTTATTGTGATCGATGTTGAATTGAATATTTTATATTAATTTTTCACCACTTGATCTTGGTGCATTGTTCCTCTAGGGATCCACATGGAATCCAAAATCTCTGTACATCATGGGAACCAAAATACACCACTCTCTCATTTACTAATAAATACAAAATTCCAACCAAAATATAGAAAATAAATATTGATTCATACAAGACTATCATTAATTTCATGTCCATCCATTGTTTTGAATGAATCATATAACACATAATAGTCATAAGAAACCCAAATCAATTTTCATAAAAAAGTTCCATGGGATTCACACATAATGTTTTTGTAAATAAGTTTTCATTTTGGTAAGATAGATATGTAATAAAATACCATCCTTGCATAAAAGACCACCATTTCATGAATCTTTCATGAAAATGGTTACTGTATTCAAAAAAAATTTATAATACATCATTACCACAATACAATTAACCTTCACTACATATATTTTATCTTTCCTAAAACCCTTTATTTATTTCGATATCACAATGATGTACTGATCATCCAATTTAAAATTATCCTTCCTCTAGTCATTGTGTATCTATATTTCATTAATGAAATACCTCCCACTCATGAGGTATAAAACACTGTTGTTGATAAAGTTGCAGAATTATTTGTAGATTAACAACATGTGGATGAAAAAAAAACAATGATTCAGCATCAAAATGGTGAAGAAAATTATCAAGGATTTAATTAATGGTTTAAAATATGACTTGAGTTAGAATAAATGTGGAAAACTATTTGACTCTAATAATTGAATGTTTTTTAGTTATTGTGGTGTCAAATTGAGGATGAGGGAGTCAATTGATATTGATTCATTGTGTCTCATCCAACATGAAACAAAATAAAATAATTCTGAATGAGATAGAAATAATGACACAGCATACTGTTTCTAATTTATTCAAAAAATATATAATGAATCATAGATTTAATTATTTTTATTCACTGTATAAAAAATTTATTTTCAAATATTATTATGATAATTTATTCTTAATTTCATTTGGAAAATACAATAGGGGCTTATGAACTCTTTTTATAAGTTACATCATAGGTATAATGAATGGAAAATAAAGCCCCTCCTACCACATTATTATGAAAACATTATAAAGAATAATACATGGATTTCATTCATCAATCATCATAATGAAAAATATTTTTAGGAGAATTACAGTCAATAATACATTATTTGAAATTATTTATTTTTCCCCCTTGATTAAAATTTTTAATTTTCAAAATAGAGAATGTGTGCTGAAAATATATAACGTGCATCAAGACAAACTTACCACTTTCACAATGAATGTATAGTGAAAAAAATCATTAAAAAATATATTGATATGTATTTTAAATCAACAAATAATGTTTAATTATACAAAATGAATCACAGTATGTCCCATTATTTATATGTAGTTTGATGAATCAAAATATGAAGCCACATCCATCCCAAATATTCTCCTATGGAAGTAGGATCCTATAAATACAGAGGGAAATTTAATTGATAAAAAAACTATAATTTTATGTGAAGAAATTATATGTTTGAAATAATTGTAATTCATTGTGTTTTGTAACAATATTACATAAAAATATATTTTTATATTCAAATTTTCTATCTGTTTTTGATATTAAGATCAACTTCAACCATACCGGAAAAAGACAATCTCATTAGAATTGAAGTAACCCGAAAAATATGGTCGTGTTATAGTATTATGTTCAAAAATCTATTAATGAACAAATTTCATGAAGATAAATCCACATAAAGATATATATAATATGGTGGGATAATTTAACACAAAAATATACTAACTGAATGGTGTTATTTTAGGGCCTTTTTTGACAAACCTATGTATACTAATGTATCAAAAATAAATTGTTGGAGGGGAAAAGATCGATATATGAACCAAATTATCCCACTATATTTTTGTTTATTCATTTCCCAAAAACATGTACGTTAATTAATATATTAAATTTATTCATTACTCTTTCTCCTAAATGTGAACCAAACTACTTTTGATAACATTATATTACTAAAATTCTATAGGGTACATTTTTATGTGATTTGTATCATTCAACACCCATGTAACTTCCTGTTGTGCTGGTTAAAATTTATACTATTCTTGGAGAACTTCTACACAATTAAGACTTCCTAAAGGATCACATGAGTTTGGTGATTGATATATCATATTAACTGACTTCTTATCTGTCTATTCCCCACGATGCATTATATATTACAACGTTCTATGCTATTATTGAAGCATTTGTATCATGGACATATAATATTATACAAATACATAAGGAAAATATATAACATGTTCCTTGAAATGAAAAACATGTAATAGTTGATGATAAAAGGTCTAATTTAAGGTATTATATTACATATGTATAATGTTGGAGAAAAAAACATGGTCGAGTGAATAAAATCTTGTGATTCAATTATGAAAACAATATGAAATCCTAGAGTACCCTCTCTTTTCTAGTTCCAAAGAAATATTTATGATCACTAAAACATCATTAAGAGAACACATTTAAAGATACAACTAAGTATTACATTGAATATGAAAAAAATATGTGGTTATTCGGTGTCATATAGAATTTTTCACATGACTGAAAATGAGTTTCCCTATATTTATTAGATGGGAGTCTTAGTTGTGAATAAATATATATACGGTATATTTTCAAAATAGGTATTTCCAAATTGTGAGGAAATATGATTATTAAAGTTAATAACTATTCATATTATATATAGTTTTCTATATCACAACTATTTAATGTGATGATCATGTGAAGAAGAATTTGGATTCATTGATCCCTGTATCATGTCAATGTTAGAATATATTTTGGATAAGAATGAAATTGAGAATAAAAAATATGAGTTATTGAATGTGTTTAATAAAATATTATCATATTATAAACTCTTTTTAATAACCTCAATTAATGGTGAAATTTTTAAATATAATCAAATAAAGATTTTATTTATTTTTTCGTTATATAATGTGTTTTAGGATGAACTAGATAATGATATCAGTCAATATAGACACCCCCAAATATATATTTTCGATCCAATGCATGGATTAGAAAACAATAATCAGTACATGATCTGTATTGCAAATTTCTAAGCCACATTATTCATTATTTTATAGATAACTATTGATTATATGTTCAGTATTTATTTTAATAATAATTTATTTTCAATATTAAGATCAATTAATATAGTCTACATAATGGAATGATGTTATTTTTTGAAAGGATAAAGCTTGAGAATTTTTTAAACATAAAAAAATTATGGTACATGTTGAAAATTTTAACTATAAAAAATTTCCAATAAATACATATTTTGGACAATGATTCTATTGTTTATGAAATAATATAGTAACATCGAGTAAGGATATTATTTTTGAAAATTTATGATAGAAATCATAAATCATGAAAATACCTGCATCCCCCAACAGATAATTTATAAAGGTAATTATAATTTCTTTAAATATATTTCATAATCACTTTTTTTATATTATAGTAAATATTTTGGATCTATTAGTTACTCAATATATGAAATAATCATTTTTAGAGAAGAGTGGGCATCGTACTTTTTTGTCATAATATTTGACGACAAGAATTTTAGGTTACTAACTACTATGTTTGTGATATAATACAAGCTATGACCTTCTAAATATATATTTTTGTTAAGAATTACTGTTATATTTATTATGTATTTTTTGATTTGTTTTCTCAAGTATAATTATAATGGAGGAAATAAATTTTATTAGAAGTGATGATCTACAAACAAAATACATTTTTTGGATAATGTGGAGGCAGAGGAGGATTCATAAACGATGTTAGAGGTAGAGGTGAAATATGATGTATAATTGAATTCATGGATTGACATGTTGTAGGATTTTGAGGAGAAGATTCAGGTGGATAGTGAGGTGGAGGAGGATAAGAAGTTTTGTTTTACAAAACAATAAAATAGTTGGGAAATTAAGTATAATGAGGACCATAATAAGATTATGTTTGAGAACAATTGTTTAAATCTGCACACAGAAATTGTAACTTATAATAATATACCCTGTGAATGTGTTTGAGGTGAATTATTGAAATAATGTTTTACATAAACTATTTATGTGATTTAATATTGGTCATTAATCCACATGTAAGACCATTCTATGATAGAAGCATCAATTACTCTACTAGTGTTTCTGAAGAAACATCTATACAACTCTCAATCATCCAAACGAAATATAATCCAACATAATGGTTTGAATTAATAGGTTTTAGTCAATAAACAATGACAAAATTTGTATGATATAAATATTTGAAGAAATAATCATTGATATATCATGTTCATTATGGATTTATGGTTTCAATGTTTCTCTAATCGGTTTCAAAATAACTTTTTAATAAAAAAGAAAATGTTTTCTTCAAAAAAATTTGTAAAACACATTTAGATATTCTTGGTAATTTGGGGAATCTATTCATAATTAAATTGTGATGTGTATGAATCATTCTCATGTTAAACCCACAGAATATTCCACATGTATGTATCAAAGTGTGGGTTTCTAGTTTAAAATGAAATATTAGTATGAAAACAAGTGGCGTATTCAAAAATGGGGAGTCAAATTCATAATTTTTTGATACATTAGGTAAATCATAAATTTTTCATTTGGGAAGTGTAGGAATTAGCCACACCACAATCCAACGCATGGTGACAATAGTATGACTCTGACTGTGTCTTTATATTCAAAATTGGCTTTATTGATTTAGAAAAAATAGTTATCATACATAAAATGGAGAAGAGAGATTCTAATTAATTTAGTAATTTATAAAAATTATTCATAAATCATTTTTGACATGATTGAATAATTCTCACCACAATCTAGTACACAATGTGACATGTTTGACTCCAAGTGTTTGTTATGTGTTTAATATGGATATTTTAATGTAATGAAGTAAAAATCACTTAAAATCAAGAAAATTTACTTGGATTATTTTTATAATATGTTACAATAATTCAAAATTCATTCATGGAATATATGAATAAGTATTAATTAAAACCCACACATGATTCCACTTTATTCTTTAATGTATGTGTTTCTAGTTTAAAAAGTTTTTTTAGTAAAAAAGCATATGTGGAATACAATAAAATTGAGGATACACAGTTTTATTTTATAATACTTTAGGATAACGATCCTTAAGTCATTTGGGGCATATTATAGAAATATGAACCTAAATTAGATGCATGATGTGACATGTATGACTCCAAGTTCACCTTTTTATTCAAAATTGACATTAATTTAAGTGAAAAAAAACTAACATACTCAAAACTGAGAATAAAGATTTGGGTTGTTTTATTAAATTTAATATAATGGTATATATGTCATTTCAGATGTATAGGAATCAATTTAGCTTTGATCTCATGCATTATTTTACTATTATGACTCGACATGTCTATTATTTGTTGAAATTTACATTTTAATTCAATAGTGTGTCACACGCAAATAAATGAGAAAACATGATCGTATTTTATTGATCATTTGGAAGAATTATCCATAATACACATGAGACATGTATAAATCTGTTTAATTCAATCATGTGCAAGATTCTACATTTATGGCTCAAAGTAAGTGTTTCTAATTGAAATGACATTTTAGAAAAAAAAACACATTCTAGATACTAAAAAATTAATAAATGAATTATTAATGTTTAATCACATTAGGAAGATGATCCATAAGCTATTTAGATGTTTTTTAATTATACACACCACAATTCAATACACAATGTGACTGGTATGACTCCAATTGTGTATTTTTAGGAAAAATTTTCATTTATATTAATGAACAAATAGTTGACATACATAAAATTGAGAAAATTCATTATGTTTTTTGATAAATTTTGAAAAAATACCATATGTTAATTGTGACATGTATAAATCAACTCGATATCAATACAATGCATGATGTGACTGGTATGACTCTAAGTGTGTGTTTTTATTCAAAACTGACATCAATTTTAATAAAAAAAACAACTGACAAACTTAAAACCCTGAAAATTCATTTGGATTTTTTTTACATTTGTAAAATGACCCATATGTAATTTTTGATGTCCAGGAATCATTCAGACCTCAATTTGACCCACGTTGGGACTAGTATAAATTGATTTTTGAATTGTTATTTGAAATTTAGATTAATTTTAGTAAAAAACAATAGATACATTATATTTATTTTCATGTATTAGTTTTAGAAAATTTATTTCCTCTAAATTCTATATTTTTATCTTATTTTTGAAATTTATTTTGTTGTTTCTACTGATGTAGTGTGTTGTTGCGACACATTTCATGCCTTATATCCAATGATTCAGTGTGTTGAAGAATCACACTATAGTTTCCGCTATATCAGTGATACTTAATGTGTTGGTCTATATCCATCTATTGGAATCAAAACAATAATTAATAAAGATATCATTTTTCAGTTCTTATCGAATCACTGAAAAAGGAATCCTTTATCAACACTTATCTAAATGACGATAACAGAATAGTTATTAGCACCTCTAAAATTACTGATGAAGGGTTTCATTATCCTTATTAAATAGAATCATTAATTAATGGTGTCTTTTATCATATCATTTAAATGATTTGAAAAAATTATGCTTTATAAACACTTATTTTCACTGATAAACTAACCTCTATCAATGATTTTCTAGCACTGGTACATTCCTTGGCATTTTAACAGCACTGAGGTATTCAGTTTTATTCTAGTTAGAATAAAGGACTAATCTAGCCCTTTTAAATATCACTTTTGTAGTAGTTTAGGACTCATGAGATAAACTAGCATGGTTTTTGGGTGAGAAACTACATATATATTATGATTTATTGGCATAAGACTTGACCTTATGTTTTAGACATTTAGAATTATCAATTCCATTTTTATGAATTTATTTTTAATATTCGATGGAATTTCACGATTAGATGGAATATATATGGTTTTGTTTCAAGTACATGTGTTTATTTATATGGAATTATTTAATCATATAATTTTTTAGAAATATTATCCTCAATTTATTAATTAAATAGAATGTCTTTCAGTTATAAAACATTTTATAATGATATATCCTCATATAATCATGATAGAGTCTATTATATTCTTAACCTTATGAGGCATCTTATTTCTCCACTTACATATGTTTTATTTTCTCTAGGATAGAAAAAAGTGTTCTTTTATTACTTGTAGGGATACACTATTGGGAAAAATTGAATTTTAAATATTTTTTTGTTTTAAAATACAATGTTGTTTTGAATTCTGTATCTAATTTTCCAATAGTACTAAAATATTCTAACAATTTTTATTTAATAAATTGTATGTAATTCCATTGAAATAAATAAGAAAATGGATGCGGCCACATCGGTTGGGGTCACTGTAAAAAATGAATTTTGCCATTTCATTGGATAAAACAAATAGAAAATTAGACAAAAAATAACAAGGAACATAGGATAGAGGCTTGGAAAAATTAAAGGATAAAAAATTATATAGATAATTGAAAACAATATTGTTATCATAAAAAACAATAATATCATAGAAAATATGGGCTCCAATATAGTTTAAAACATCGCATACACATTGGAATGTTATGGTTGTTATGGTCTGGGCCATACGTAGTGATTTATGGGTACCTCCACAAAAATGTATATATTCATGATACCATTAGTTTTAATATAATCAATGTCAATTATCATATATTAAAACTCTTATTTAATAATTTAATAAACAAGAAATATATGATGACATAACTGAAGAAACCTTTGAATAGAAAAAATATTTGGAGAAATACGGTCCAGTTTCAGATGAAGACAGTAAAAATGTTTCCTTTTAGGTGGAAAAAAACATCTACCTATACCATGACATAGTGTTTCATGTAATAAAATAAAAATTTATTATTCTATTCTAAATTGTCATTAATTTTTTTGAATCCTTAGGTGTTTACCATTATGATTCTAATTTTATTGCTTTGTAACATTAAACGGGTTTTGGGATTGCCATATTTTTTTGAAAATATTATTCCATAAAATATATAAAATAAAATATTTATGAAATTATCATCCATACATAAATTAAATATAGGTTAAAAGTTCAATTACATTCAATATAGAGTTCTTATTGGAAACAACATGTTCCACTATTCAATATTTTCATTTCCTACTTAATTTTTTAAAGTCTTGTCCATTAATTATTCAACATTATAAATTTTATTTCAATTAAACACTAGGGACCATTTTATATATATTGAGGGTGTGGTGAATTTTATGAAAAAAAAAATATAATTTTTCACGTGTCAATTAAATTTTTTGTGTATGTTACCCTCGTAAAAATAAATTGTGTGTTTATAGATGGGAAACAATTTATGTATCCATGAACATGATAATAAATTTTTCAATCATTGAAACAGAAGGTCAAATACTTTTCAATACCTTGAATATGATATTTAATAATTTTTATGTCCATTGGAATAATTTTTGTTTTCTTGATAATATGATGTGATTTTAATGAATTTATATTTTGACCCTTTTAGTAAAAATATAACAAATCATGTCTACTGTATTTTGGTTGTATTTTTATATTCTTTGGTTCCATTAATAATACAACCTGGTTTGAGGGAAAATAATCTATTTTTTATTATCCAAAACCTTGAAAAAAATGATAACATGGTGCAATATGTTGTCCAAATATGTGGCATCCCTCAGTTGGAGAACATGACTCCCTAGTTCTGTTTCCTTGAGTTAGGCTTTACATCTTAATTTTCGATCATGGAATTGATAAATGTTGTGGCGTTCTTCACATGGGGATCATGAATCTGTAATTTATTTCCCAGTTTTAGTATTATTATCTATTTTATAGATAAAAAATAGAAAAATAAAAAATTGTATACTCATCTTAATTTTTGAAATTATTTGAACTTATATATTCCATTTATTTTCCTCGTGAACAAAATATATCCACCATGTATTTTTTAATACCAAAAACATTAACATGATTTTTCGAAATTAGTTGAAATGTCGTGATGAACATGAATAATAGAATAATCTTGGGATATGGATATGTCTATGAACCTATATTGTTTTATATTGTTTTGATATCTTTTGTATTTTTTTCATGTGTTTTATTTAAGATAATTGTATGTCAAAAATGTTTTTTGGAAAATGGAATTCAATTTTCATAATCTGAAATAACTTTTTCAATGTACTAGAAATAATAATGTTTAAGGGTATGTTGTTACATTGAAATTGAATAATATGAACTATTTATATATTAATATTAATGTTATTGAATGATTATGAACATATGAGTTTATGTATTTTATATGTTTAACAAAATTTCACATAATGGTTGAAATCATGTTAAATGTATTATAATTTTTGCTTAGTTAGTCCTATTATTTTAGAAGAAATTAATTAAATTACTTAAATATAATATTTTTGGACATGATTGGTATCATTATGTGGAAATTTAAGTATTTCTCGATTGATGTATGAATCAGAGTGGAACGTGGAAATTTTTCCCAAGGTTGAAACATTTTATGGAAATGAATATAGGGTGATTGCCTCATTAAATAGATGGAGATCCCCAAATTAAATCCCAATTATTAACATATTTGATAATATTATATATATTAATTTATTATTATCATTACATTAAACTATTATTGTATCTAAATATTAATTTTTCAAGGTGATTTAATAAGCATATGTAGAAGAATAAATTAATGGTTAGATTTTAAGGATAATAAATTCAACCAAACATTTTAATTATAAAATCTGAATGGATGATCCAAATGGGATAAATGTTTTTCAAATATATTAATAAAATATATTGAACTTTCTTCCCTTTTAAATAATTCCTTAATTTTTATATCTTGAAAGTCTAATATACACATTAAAAGTTAGATGATTCTAGTATGCGTTCATGGTTAAAAATGATAATTATTATTTCCATTTTCCCACCTACAATTTACTATATTAAATAATTGGGATTACATTATATGATGTGTTATCTAATATAGGAACATAATATGTTTCATTAATATGGTTATGGTGAATGAATTTAAAGTTCATGTTTTTCTCTTTTAATTGTAATGTAACTCTTTAAATGTGTAATTCAAAGTCTATTTTTAACATGTAAGTTGTTTAAATCACACAATTATTTTTATAAATTATCCTATACATATATAGGTTAGTTATTTCCATCACCAAATTGATATAATTGATAAATATTATGAATTTATTAATATAAAAAATTGTAAAATTTCGTATACAACATTTATTTCATCATTATTTCAATGTTTTTTATTTATAATTCAACCTACTTAATTCATAATCCATCTTCGATTGAGTTAATTGCATCAGTAGATGTCTAAATATATTTTATATTGATAAGAAGGTAGTTTATATGGGATATTAGATATTTTATTTCATGTTTTATTAATTTAAATTAATTTCATTAAATTATGTATTCTATTCGATGATTACATACTTCTTGATACTAATTTAATTTTACCATGAAACATTCTTAGTAATAATACAATTCTATACCATTTATTTATAATATAAATTATCATATGGGTCTATATGTGATTATTATTTTGTTTTTATTTTTTTAAAATAGTATGTTATGAGTGATTTTTGAATTTTTTTATTGAACCAATAACAAATTTTAAAAATTTATAGTCTAATAAAAGATTTTTCTAATCCATCCATAGAAAAAAAAACATCGATTACATTGATTCTATAAAATTCAATTCATGTTGTGAATTTAGTTTTATATTAAATCTTTTAACAATAATTTAAATATGGAAAATTGATATCTAAATCAGGGCCTATATTTTTTTTTCTTTATATTTTTATTTTTCTATCAGGGGAGTTGATAAATAAAATTGTACTACATAGAACTTCTTAATCCCAATGAACATGGGTAAATATGTTTGAAATGAATAGGTTAATAATTTTTTTTAAAAAAGAATTAATAGTGACATAAATTTCATATTCATCTTTTAAAACCATTATTCATTACATAAATTATAGGAAATTAAGAAAATAAATATATAAATCATTGAATCCATTGAGGTGTTAGTCCACACATTTGAATTGAAGATGATGTCATTTTTGATAGAACAATGGAAATTAGTCACATGGATTTCTATTTCATACTATAATATGTCATAAATATGATAACTCTATATTAAATTAAAAAATTTAAACATTCATTTATGATGGTAGAGTAAGATGAATCTCATTACATATTAGATACATGAATAAATCATTGTTTTATCTTGATTGAAAATGAATAGGTGGTTGGTTATTGTACCATCATCATAATAAAATACCAATATACTAATTAGATTAATGTTATAATTTTAATATAGTGTAATTGAATTTTAGTAATCCTTAGATCACAAATAATATATAAGAATAATGTAGGAGGGGTTAAAAATATATTTCTACCTTGTTGTATTACCTAGTTTTCAATGAGGGTTAGGAATAATAGGGATATAAATTTTAAAGGAACAGTTCATAACTAAATGTGTTTAGAAATGTTTAAAATGGATTTGGGAAGAGTTTTTAAAAAACAAATTGGATTCATTGTGAGAGTATTTAATGATATGTGTTGCACATTTATAAGTTAAGATGGATGTAATAACAATAAATATAAAAATACAATATAATAATAATAAGCCACTCAAAATTAAAGTGGCTTAAGAATTAAGAAATAATGTATTTTAGATGAAATAAGGTCAAAAAATACACAACAATTAAATTTATCATAAAGTTTAATATATTATTAAACTCTTGAGCAGTATATTTTTTTCATAATCCATTTTTCATATTTCCAAAATAAATTTTTTTATTGTCATTAATCAGTTATAGATAAAAATAAAATAGTATCTTCTTATTTAATAAGGATCTGGTGGTTTGAAATTTGAAAAATAATTATTATGATAAATTTCTTAAAATATATGTAATTCTAGAATGTGAAAATGTATATTACATAAAAATAATTGTAGTGAAAAAGTCGAATAAGATTTAAAATATCAAATATTGGTTTGTAAATTAAAACAAATATATTAAATATTTTATTTAAAATTATAAGACAATTTCTTTGTTAAGATAATTGTTTTGACATCATTACTTTACAACCAAATCATAGTGATTTAAAAAAAATTGATTATATTACATAATTTATATTTATAATTTTCACCTATAAATCATGTTTTATGTGAAAAAGACACTAGATTTCATAATTACATAATTCCATCTTGATGAGTTCAAAAATAGAGTTTATTTTGTTAAAAATAGATTAAAAAATTATAAAAATATATTTTTAAATAATCTAATTAATAATGACTCTCCATAGTGTGTATTTTGTCGTAGTTATGGTTAATTTGATTACCTCCTAGAGGAGGGTCTTCAGTAATACATTCTCCCATGAACATAAATAATTTCATTATTAATATTTGGAAATGTATCACCTTTTATCAAATTTGAATATTACATCCCATTAGCTTCATTAGGATCCAATGTTTCCTCTTTTACTTATCAATTTCTCTAATGGAAATTCAACACTACAGTTATCATATTTTTCAACACATTCTAATTGTTATCAACATTTTTTAGAGGATCATCATTATCATACATGTTAGTCTCTAAATGTATTTTATCATATGTGAACACATAATTGGATCTAAAATATATTTTTGAATTAATGAATCATAGAATATGTTAATATTTTTAAAAAGGATGTGTGGTATAAAAAATTGTTATGATACACCTCAAATTGATTCAAGAATTTTAAATAATCCATTGTACCAAGGTTTTAATATTCCATTTCACCTAAATTTACAACTCTATCCCTTGGGGAAGAATTCCGGGATATATAATCCCCACATGAAGTTAAAATTAATTCCATCAATTATCAGCATAACTATTTTTTTCAATGATTCTTTTATATATTCTTTAATTAATAATTCATTATGATTCATCTACTATAAATTCTCCACATCTACTATATATCCTTTTATATCTTATTCCAATAGGTTGGAGTATTACACCTCTTCCTATGTAATGAATTCTATAGTTTCATGTGGATTCTTTAATAGACGTTATTATTTCATGAAAACATCACCAAATGTTGATACTAATTCTATATACCTTTTAATTCAATATAACATGATATCATTATGATTTATAATTTTGGGATCATCCATTTAGACTACCCATTAGTTTGTGGAAAAAATGAATTTCTTAAATTTATCACAGTGTCAGGAGACCAATGAAGACTCTTCTAGTATTTTAATGTTATATGATGGTTTCTTTTATATAAATTGATTGAGGACCCCATAGAATACTTATAAGTACACTGATTTAGAGTTTTGAAATGAACTAAAGGTATATAAATTCTATTATCACTAAGAAATGATAAATTTATTAATATGATAAATTATGCATATATCATTCTTATTCCATGGAGTATTTTTATGTCTAAAAGAATTGTCTATTAAATTTTTTTTCCAACTTCAATATATGAATATGGAATGGTTTATTTACTCCCTTAAGATGTTTTCATATTTTATTTTTGTGTTATGAATAATGCAAATCGGTACACATATTCTACAATTTCTTATATTAAACAGACATAATTGGAATTTTTTCTTAATTCCCTATATATCATTATATTAACATAGTGTATAGTCACATTTCATAAATTTTATTCATCTAGAAATTACATCATCTACTCTTGTACAGATTGAAAACATATCCCCATTCCAACATCACCACACCATTTATCTATATTATTTCCATCAATTTATCATCATTTAATTATTTATTCACCACTATTATGTCATAATAATCTTATTGTTTCATATATATTTTTATGTAATTAATCTTTATATTTTTTATGAATATAATTCTAGACCATCAATCTAAAACATCCCAATATATATCATTACTATATCTCCATATAATGGATATATTTTATTCCTCATTATGGTAAGAACTCAACATTACATCAAACTCAACACATTAGTGACCTTTCTTCCTGTCCAAGGGTTGTAGTGTATATTGAAATCACATCCCACTAAAATGTATAACCATCTTCAAAGACTCATACTAATCCCTATCTAGAAGAAGATATACTTCAAAGACATGAGGTATACATATATAGAATCATTTACCATAAAAAATATGTCTTTATATTTTAAAGTAAATGATTATGGATACAAGATAATGGTCATGAGATAGATAGTTTTATTATTGGATTTTCAATTTCCATCATTCTTAAGAAATATTCATATCATTATATATAATAGAACAACTGTTTCCATTTGTTAATGCACCCTTATATAATAAATAATCCTCCTTACCTACTTTTTATGTTAATATGGGTGGATTAAACAGTATCATCATTAGTTATTCCAAATATTCCTAATATTACATTAACCTTGTATATTTTACCCTTTTGGAGTTGTCTTGTTTAATGGGTTGTCCAAATTTTAAAAATCATAAACATAATAGTAATAATAACCTAATTAACCTAGGACACATATGATATGGGTTATGTTTCTCAGTGCATGAGTTTTGTAACTATCTTTTTCATTAAAGGGTTAATAGATAATCTAGAAATATAGGCAATGTTTCAATAAAAAGAAGTCCATAAATCCAAATTCCCCATAACTACATTTCCCATATATTTATTTTTTAGGCTTTTCAATAATTATTTTTTGATGACTCTCACACTCTTAAAAACTCTTTGAGTATATCAATATATAATAAATTAATACCACCATAAATTTATCAAGATAATCATTAAATACTATAATCAAAATAACCATAAATATGAGACAATGTATTGGTTAATTTTAAATAAATTACAATAAAATCATAATTCATATAACTTGTCAAAAATGTTCTATTTGATATATTGTTTTAAATCATAATTCTATAATGATATCATGAGAAAAGATCAATATTTGAACTGAATTGGAATCCTTGAAGTAAATAAAATAGTTATTAAATAAAATTTTAAGGACTATTATTCATTATAGTAATTACATAAACCTCTAAATAATTGATACACAATCTCATAGACCTATTATTATTTTCAAAAAATATTGGATCCCCATGTTGAAACATAGGTTAGTATAAATCAAATATCACATAATTCCAAATATTTTTTGAACTACTCCACTAACTCATCTACTTCCATAAAATTGTTATTTTAGGATATCTTTGTCTCATAACAAATGATTTCAATAGAGAACACGGATTCAGTCTCCCACTGGTTAATTCATTTAGAAATGAATCATTGACTTTTTTGATCTATATTTACATCCAAAATTATTCAGATGTCTTTGTTATCCATATAAGACAATTTATCTTTTTTATCTTTCTAAAATATAATTTAGGGGAGCAGTTTGGGGAGGGTATATACATGATTAAGAATATGGATTATCTTCTATAATGCATAGATATTCCACCTCACCTATTAAAATAATAATGTACTTCAAATAAAAATAATTTTATTTAGTATACATTTAAATAAAATCCAAAAAACGAATCATATAAAATTAATATATAGGTATATAGCCTATTATGGAAAATATTTTACAGCAATTTTAAGTAATTTTAACTGGCTGATATATATCTATTATAATGAGATTGTAGTTTGGTTTATTAATTGATAATTCCAATATTATGGATCTAAGGAAATATTTTATGATTTTGTAATAGGAATATATTAAAGAGTTGTAATATAAAAAATTTAAAAAAACAGTAGATAATATTTAGGATATGATCAAACTAAATACCACCATTCCATTTGGAAATATATGTACAACTATAGTAATTGTGTAAACATGGCATTACCGCTATGGAATTTTCTATGGTATATTACCATGATATTTTTTTATTTGTTTTGATGATTTCCCTTATCATTATAGTTAAATATATAAACATCAAAAAATTCTTCTTTTCTCTATAATTATTCACCATGATAGAAATTTATAATCAATTAAAAAAACTCTTATTCATTTATGAAATGATATATGGTGTTTCCTCATATAATTATCTCATGTGAGAAATCATGTTATTTTTTATTACCACTTTTCCACATTTTTGTAACATAATTATACACTGAAATATTATTTATTTATTTCACTTGAACAGATTTTTCATTGAGAAATTCTTTTCTATCTTAATTACACTTGATACTATAACATTAAATGATGAAAAGTTCATTGAGACCAATTATCTTTATTGTTCAGTCGTAACAGATCAAATATATGACTAAAAATAATTTCAGTTATATATTCATAGACCAACAAATGTCTATATATCCTTTTAAATTTATCTAGATACTTATTAATTTTTCAACCTTCGTTAGTCTAATATTGATCATCTCCATTTATATTATCATAAATTTCTCAAAAGGAAATTATTTGTCAAAAAATAAATACATAAATATTTCCCATTCAATGATAATTATCCCATCTTTCACTTTTGTTTTTGGAATTAGAGACTTCCATTTTTCTACATCTTCCTTTAGATTATATACAACCATAATGACATTTTCCATTTCCCTTCATCTCAAAGATTAAAAGATCATCTTTATATACATGATATATTTTTTAAATACCAATGTATTAGTAGTTTCATATAATTATTTATGTTTGTTTTTAAGAAGAGAGACAATATACGTGCACAATTTGTAAATTAATAATTCTCTCTATATAGGAAAAACAATTTTTATAATTTAGATGAATTCCCTTAATATGGTTATGATCAAATCAGCCTCAATCACAGCTTCATTGACTTACTCAAGGGTATTATCCCTATATTGACTATGGATGTTCATATTCATCTCATTACCCCATAATTCTAAATCCATCTAACATTGAATACACATAATTAATGCATGATATTGGATTATAAATTAAAATTACTATTACATTGCATATAGTGTTGCGTATCAATCTGAATGGTTTTCCATTGTTAATTTTCAATCATACTAGGATCTTCTAAATATAGTTCCTAAGGATCCTATGAAATTTCTATAACACCAAATGTAATAATATAGACTCTAAAAACCCTAAGACGATTGTTATTATTCATTATTGTTACCAAATCCAAGTGTTCTTGAAGGACCATACACCTTATTATTCATTGAAGACTGGATACATACTTACATTTAATTTGAAAAAGAAAGATAAAACATGAACATAATATTGGAAAATTATAATACATTCGATAATACATATTAAAATTATAGATAGTTCTCATCTGGGGTTCCCTAGAAAAGGTAAAAAAATACTGGTGAGCTCATATGCATAGTATAGAGTATCATAAAATATATTTCATCCTAATATAATCATGTAATAAATTATATGGATGGAATAAAATAATGAAGCCTTATTAAATCCAAACTATTTTAAATCAACAGTCATTACAATTAATGAAAAAATGGATAATAATAATTATTGATCTCATAATAAATTAATGCATAACTAATAACATTAAAACATTCTATCAAAACCTTAATTGAAGACAATATACAAATATTGGGAGAAATATACACAAAAACATACATTTTTTGGATATGTTGACTTTGAAAAGCATCATGGGTTATATAATTCTAGATTTCATTCTCTAAATAATTACATCCCATGCATTTAAATGTAAGAATCAACATGAAACATTATACCATTATTTAATGAATCATCTTATTGAAAAAAGGGATATTTATATAAGAATATTATGGAAAAATTTCACCCTCATTCAATGTAATAATTTGTATATATTGGAGAACATCACATAAATTTTTTTGATGATATAGGGTATCATTTAAGATACAATAAGTCCATTAAAAAATAAATATAGTGGTTCTCGTAAATTTATTGTGATTTATTAACTATGGATGATAATAATATGGTTCAACAGTTTTACCTGTTAATAGAACAATGTAATGGTAAGATAAATACTCCATTATGGTTCATAAATATCATGTGAATATTCCAAATCATTTCCCATGTGAATGTTTAGGAATGAGTATTCTATTATATCCATTTAGTGTGTATATGTGTAATGATTAATTCAATTATTATTAAAACTTTAAATATTGATTTACCTTTGTTTACTCTATTCAATATCATCAACCACCTTCAAATATTTATAAATTGATATATTATCTTTAAAACTGCACACACTCTTATATACCTAACACACTGGGATGGTTTTTCATCAATGGAAGAAATTATGATTTATAATAGTAATATTTAATTACGAATCAATAAAATGTGAGTGAGGGATAATAGTATAGACATTTAAATAATATTAAATACATGATGAATATGGTAAATGTACTTCAATGAAAATTTATGAACAACATAAAATGAAATAATTGGTAAATATAACTTGAGTACCAATGAAGGCATGTTGAGACAAAATAATTAATAAATAAATAACTCTTGATAAATTTTCCTAATAAATATCATCAAATACCATGAATAAAACATTTTTTGTGATATAAAATCTCAATTAGGAAAAAAATATTCCACAAAAAGGATATTAAATGCATCATAAAATTATTTTCTCAAATAGATGAATTTGAGAAAAAATACCCTTACCTTATATAATAACGGCAATAAATGTAATTTTACATACTATATAATAGAAAATACATATCGTACTCACTTAGTTCACAACCTCTATGATATCTATTTTTGGAAATACTATTCATAAAGAGTCAATATCTATGTCTTTTTTTTCAATTTCCCTCATAAGTGTTTATAATTTTATCATTTGTACTTGTTTATTAGTAGTGGGATTTCTAATCATTCATCATATGGATTCCATAATTACAATTTTATTAAAGTAATATTTATATAATATGTAATAAAATTTGTTATGATTTGATTAACATTAATGATTTTATATTTATCCTTGAATATGAAATAGATAACAATCAGGTTTTGTCATTCTTGATGATTGAATGGTTCCTTCATAATTTATGAATTAAATATTGATATAATATTTATAAAAGAAATGATGTAATTATATATTAATTAAAATTATATTATTCCCATTATTAATTTCTCAAGTATATTCATGATATAAATTCATAGTACTTTTCTTGTATTTGGTTCAACCGACCAAAACATAATATTACCGCGATTTAGTGAATGAAAATTATTTTTTTGTAATTGAATTATAATAAAATAATAATAGTCATATTTACTATTTATTAGTGTGATATAAAATAATTTTATGGATTTATAAGTCTAATTAATGGATACAAAAATGTTAAATAATATGGATAGAAATATTTTCAATTTTATATGCATGTTTAAGATGAAAAAATATATAATGAATAATTATTATTTATATCATTAGTAAGATATTTAATTTTTTCCATAAAAATAATATTGATATAAACATAATATTTATCCTTTAATTTTATTATTTATTCTATCCATGTGTAATGATAATGGAAAAGAAAATGTAAATCAATAAATCTATTGATGTAGTACTCCACACATCGAAATGATTGATGAATTAGTTTTCCATATAACATGTAAAGGAGTAATGTGGATTATAATTTTAGAATAAAAATTATATCATTAGTATCATACATATGTGTTATATTTTCTATTATAACTATACATTTATGTTGGTTAAATTAAATGAAACTTTTTGTGTCATAGAGGAGGTAGTTCCCACAATGCACTAATGATGTTGTCATTTATCGTAATGAATAACGAGAATGTTGGTATGGAATGTAAAATCATCAAAAAACACAAAATTTTATTAAAAACACTTATGATATAATTTAATAATAGTGTAATATAATATTCTAATTAATATTAATAACATAAATAAATATAAATGAAAAAGGGGTGGTTAGACATGTATACCCTACGTCTTCGATTTATTACGTTATAAATGGGGTAAGTATTTTAATGGATTGTCTTTTGAGAAGGATAAAACAAATTTATGGTTACTAAGAATGTTTATTACTGTTGGTTTTGATAATTTAATATTTAACTATGTGGTTTGTGGTGTTAGGGGAAGTGAGGAAAAAAATAACACATTTATAAGTGAAAAGGGATGAAAATTTAGTGAATATATAAAAAACATACAAAAAGGGATATTCATATACAAAAAATTGGCCTCCAAATTGAGAATTAGTGTATTTAGAAAAATATATGATTGATAATAAAACTACAGATTGAATTCATTTCTATTTAAATGTGTTATCAGCTATTTTACATTATATTTCCCACTTATAATATTTTACTTTAAAGATAGTAACTATTTTTTACCATAATAATTTATCATTTATGACTAAATATAATATGGATAATTTTATTCATTCAAAAAATATGATTTAATATATTCAATTAAAATCATAATAAAAAATTTATTAAAGTGATATAAGATTATTTCAAAATATGAAATCTACAATGCATTATTAAAATTAGTAAAAAAATGTAATGTTTGATTTGAAATATATAATATAAGATTATATATTAATAAAAATATTATAATAATTTAATGATACATTAAAAAAATATTTTTCAAGATAGTAGTTTTATTGGATTAATTTTATGTTTTCATACACGAGTTGTATTAAATGTAACTATTTTAACAAAAATGGTATTTACACTGTTAACCTAAAAAATAATATTTGGGAAAAAATTTGAAAAAAAAAGAAAAGATATTTTAATATTGACGAATTAAAAAATTAAATTTAGTATGTTAAAATAAAAATCCTAAATATATAAATTTCAAATTTTATTACATTGAGGAAAAAATCACTTTATTGTCCACATTATGGTATTGTTCATGAAATGGTTCTTATAAGCTATAAAAGGTTCTGAGGTATTATAATATCATTGAGTGGAATATAAAAAATTATAGGATGAAAATTTAAAATATTTGTTGATGATGAATCTATTACATATACTAGTATAAAAATAGTAACATATCACCATGGACATCATCGTTTGTGTCTATATAACATTTCAAGGAATTGACTATATTAGGGTAATGGTTGGATGGATTAGAAAATGTATTTCTTCATTACTATGTGAAACTATTTCCCACTCGATAAAAATTAATATTTATACAAAATGGTCATTTTAATGTAATTGGGATTACAAATTTATATTTTATCATATTGAGATACAAGATTCAGATCACAATTTTGGTGATATTTTCAACATTAATTATATATAATGTGTATTTTTGATGTCCTATCACCCTCAAACTAATACTCAATGTTAAAGGACCATTTAGAAACTGAAATTTATTCTAAAATACTACTTTATGAATTCAAAAGGAAGCTAGTAATATCATATTTCTAAAATTTAGTTCACATACAATGACAATTTCCACTCATACATTCATATTGAACTATTTGAGACTCTATATGTGAAGAAATGTAGCACTCAAAGCTTATGGGATGATGTTTGGGAGTGAAATATATTATGAAAATATATTATACAAGAAATTATAGATAATGTTACAACCATTTTACAATATATGGGTTTTAAAAAAGTAACATAAGTGTTAACCACCAAAATATCGATGAAATTTGAAATGTAAACTATGATATAACATTTCCATATGTTTATCCTTAATAAATATGTTTACTACTGATGAAATAAAGTGGAATATAATCCCTATATAAAATGATCAATTTAAGATCCATAATCTTTCAATGATTTTGTTTTATCACATAGTGACTCTAATAAACCCCTATCTGGAACATGATGTTTTCTATGTATCAATTTTTTAGAAGTACATACTAGATCCATCTTATGTACATATCTCAAAAGTTGGGCAATTGTATAGTGATCTTTGTTATGAGGAATATTTAGTAGGGATCATTGATCAAATAAATAATGTATAATGGAAAATGAGTTCTAATATAGTCAATGATCTATGGAGAGATGAGTAGTTTGGTGAAGTTATCTAGGAACCTGAGGATGTGATCAATAAATATTTAAATAACCTCTTTTAAAATATGAAAAATAATTTAATGGATGAAATTATTTTAAGGAAGAAATAATATAACAGCCATGATTTTAGTATTAATTTTCATTTAAATAAATATTTTCTTCCTGATTGATTTTGATTCACAAAACAATAGGTTAGATAGGATGATTATTTATTATAATAAAAAAATTATAATAAAATTTAATTGAATAATATTATTAACTAAAAATATTTTTATTCACAAAAAAATATTTCATAGATTTTAATGGAATACTTTTAGATGCATTATGTATTTTGGATAAATTAATCACATTTCATTAATAATTAAATAGTATATATTTATGAAATTCATGAACGGATTAATTAAATAAATTAGTAACTTCCAATAAATAATTAAGGAATTAGTAGGAGTACAGTATTCACAATTAATTGTTAAAAAATATTTCATTTAAAAATATTATTTTATATCATATTATATGGTTTATTTAAAATATTAACATACAATATAATAATTATTTGTTTAATGAAATGATTAATTTATATTTATATTCAAATAAATTAAAAATCACATAAGGATTATTATATCGCATGGAATGTGTATAAATTATTTTACATTCAAAATGTGATTTTTTTTCAAATATTTCAATTATGTTTTGCGTACTATTATTAATTTTAATATTTACTGGCTATAAAAATTTAATCTTTACTTTTTTTTACATTTGAAATAATATTATTAAACTTAGTAAAAATGTAACATTTCAATATTTAATACATATAGAATACCATGGTAGACATAACCAACCTTATTAAAGGTGAAAATAGAAAAACAAAAAATCATCAATGGTGGGGAATAAATATAAAAAATATATCGAAAAATTTATTAAAAGAGTGGAATTTTGAAATACATAATCATATCAGTGAATTTTTTAAATTTTAGCTCAAATTTATTTTATAATGACTTTATTTTTATGCCAATAAATAATTATTTACAAATATTCAGCCCCACTCACCTATAAAAGGACCCCTCCTCCTCCCTCTGAAATACATAATACTATTATATATACCCATGAATAGATTCCCAAAATATATCTTTAAAAATTAATTATCTTTTTTAAAAAACTTTATTCCCATGAATAATATCTAAACACCTCACATACACGTTCCCTTTCAATATGAGATTCATGATCCCAACATAAGTGATATATTTTCATTGATTATTCTCTTATATATTCATCATCTAACACTTTATTTATTTAATTTTACAATTTAAAATAAAATAAAAACAATTAAAATTCTATAAATGATATATTATCATTATATAGTATCATTTTAATACTCATTAAAAATTTATTAAGTGTTCTAATTTTAGTCATTTTACAAGATATATGAATGATTTTATAATTATTTATCATATTATTGAGTAACATTAAATAATTGTAATATTATAAAATAATGATGAATTTAATATATTTACATAATTATATAGTAGCAAAATATAAAAATATATTTATCTATAAATTTAATTTTTTTCTCAATTAAATAATCATAAAAATATTTAATTTTTAGTAATTCCATATTAAATGTTATAGAATGTTATATGAATTTGTAATAGGGCTCCAAAACTATACCATAAAAATTTATTACATTATAATTAATATTCTTGATGTGTTTTACCCATTAAAAATATTGATGGACCAAAACAGAGATATGGAAGAATGTAATGTTATCAAAAATATTAACACCCAAATACTGATTCTTAAAATATAAACTTAATATTTTGGTAATTAGTAATTATAAGTGGTTGGTATAATGTCAAATATATTTTAATAATGTCCTTAAACATGTTATTAGTGAGTCATAATTTATTATATAGTGATGTTATTTCATGTTGGACTATGTATAAGATCATAACAATTGTTTAATTTCTCCAACATTATTCTTCAATATAGGTTTCATATTATTATCTTTTTTTAATTTTTTATTATTAAATATATACCTCATTAAAATATTAGAAATTAAATCCCATTATAAAAATTATATTTCTTGTCACTTCTCCATATGATTCTTTCAATGTGGGTTTTTTTAAATCCATAAAGAGTTTTATTTTAATGAATTTATTAGAATTTTTTCATTTATTTGAACTCATTTCCTCCATGTACATAATAATTATATTTTTTCATTAATAGTCCTAATTATAGTCTAATTTCATTTAAAGGAAATTTTCATCTATAAATCAGTATTTTTATAAAGGTTTAAATGTATCATTGTTAAGGTTTTTTATAAATGTAAAATTCGACTACTATTACAAATAAAAGAACAAAATGATAGATTACGTTTATCTCTAATCAATATTTTCATACATTCATGTATATTATTTTTTATTAAGATTACATTCCTCATTTTAAAATTTTTTAGGAATATTATTTTCCATTTATTCTTTTTAATTTTATTTTTTTTAAAATGTATAAATGAAATGTTTATTTATTCTTGTTTATCAAAGAATATTTCCAATAATTTTTTAATTTTATATTTCATCTATAAAGAAAAAATAAATTATTATTATACATAACTATATATTCTATAACATTATATAATATATATTTTTTAAAAGTATTTATTGAGAGGACTAGAAAATGAATCTTTTTTGCATTCCCATTTCTATACAATGGGATAATTAATCATTGATGGAATGATGAAGGATCTAATGTTATAATAGATTACATAAATATGAATTTTTATTATGTGACTTTTTAGTCTATTATTTATCTCTAATTTATTGGATAATATTTTATATCGCACAAAATTAGAAGGTTAAATCGGTAGTTATCTAATTCCCAAGGGTAAATGGTTGGTTATCCTAATATCAATGGTATCTTGGTGAATAACCCTATCGTAAAAAATAACATTGGTGGTCCACATATGGATTCAATATTATTAAATGAGGTTATCCAATATCATAATTTGATTAATTTGTTGGTAGTTATCCTCAACATGTGTTATGATCTATATTCACATGTTTATTACACACTCTATCAGAATACCATACTACCAATATACTCATAATTTATGATTGTTGACTACACAACTATTTAAAAATTCATATATACCATGATTTGATGATCTATAATGAATTTATTACATGATATGATAATCCTATTTTATATGATCACACAGTTTTTGTAAGTCAAAGTAAAATAAAATTTATTTTTACCTAGAATCTAACAATGTTTCAAACTAGGGAATTTATCATGGATATTTTGGGGTTGTTATTCAATAATATAAATAAATTATTATATTTTTTATATATATAAATGAGTGGTATCTGTGATTTTATGTGTGGGATATTTTTAAGAAATTATATAAAAAGAAAAGAACACAGATTATTTTTGGGAAGTGTGAATGGTCTGCATAAAAATTTCAATACATCCAATAACACTATTTATAAGTCTTAATTATCTTACTCAATAATCCAAAACAATGATACTCATTCACACACCACACTCAATTTCTTCTGTATTAAATCCCATATATACACAATATTAATAAACCACACAAGTATCTCACTTTTTAACATAAGGTGAATTATATGATACTATTCTTAATAGAGTTATTGTAGTTACTATAACCACATGGAAAAAATTTATATTATTTAAACTCTAAATTCACTCATGTATAATTCTATGGAGAGTGAATTAGTAGTTTAAAATAATTCAGTTCTAAAAAAGTGATGTTATGATGTTATTTAAACTGAAATATAGAATGAGGTTCACTTCCCAAAATCTCTTCACTCAAAGAATAAATTAATCATTAAAATGAAATTGAAATAAATATTGAATATCAAGATAATCTCAATGAATCACCTTTATACAATTTACAATTGGTTACAAACTCACCTTCATAAAAATTGTCTTGAAAACATCATAGTGATAAAAATATAGAAAAGAAGAAGATAAGAAGAGAGGATAATAACACATTTGATCAAGTATAATTTCACCTCACATAACATTTAACAAAATATAAATTATAAAAGAATACATAAAGGGATAGTTAAAATATTCACCCAATAAAGGGGATTAATTTTTTTCATAACCAGTACCCACATTAATATAAATAAACCCTTCCCCTTTATTTACTATAATTAAAAATTATTCATACCCAATCCAATAACTCATACCACGATTGAGCTCAATATGCCTTCAAGTAAAATTAGAGGTCTGTTTCTTCACAACATCTTTATATTAGAAAAAAACTAATCCTAGTGTTTTTCTTTTACTGTACTATAAATACAACTATTTATTGATAATGGAATGAGTTTATTGACTGAAAGGATAAATAAGAATCAAGTTTCAGTGATAGAAATAATTGGAATGATATGTTGGGGATCTATATAATTGAAGTGGGTTGGTATTTTCTTGGACCAAAATGATGTAACCCATGTCACTAGTGGTCATGATCTAGACTAAGAGTGTGGAATGACACTACATCTTTGTTGTTGATTTATTAATGAACTCAAGGTGGTGGGGATGTTATTCTTTATAGGAGGATTCAATTAAAAATACCATGGTGAATTTGTGAATTCTTAGGCATTTCTGGGGGCATAAATTTGTTAGAATAAATCAAAAATAAATTTCTTTTGAGAGAGATTTTATTTTTAGGGGATCCCTTTGATTGTGATATTGGGTTTCTATAGAATCAATTGATATTGGGAGTCATGTTTCATGGTAATGTGTGTCTCATATTTTTGGAGGGATATTTATGGTTGTTTAAAAATTTAGTAGATGAGACCACACAGATAAAAACATAACATGATACTATAAGATGAATATCATGTGGGAATATCTTCATTGATTTAGGATGGTGGAGATCTTCAACCATATAGAGATTGGAAATTTAATTTTTATGGGAATGAAAAAAAATTCATTGTTTCACATTTAATGATTATGATCAATGAATATAGTCATTCAAGATTTATAGTTTTGGATTGGGTGTGTGTGGACTTGATATTAAAGGGGAGAATCTGGATAGTTTTGACTACAATTCCATAATTTTAATTGATGACCCTAAATATTCTTTGGTTTGAGAGTGATCTATTTATAGTTGGAACATGTTTCATGCAGTGAATCTGGGGACATTGACGTCCTTGATCGGGTGGATGACATTGAGATACTAGAGGAATATTTACACTAATATGAACATCTTCATACAAATATATTAATCCAATTTTATGTGATGACTTATATACTCTTTGTAATATCTATAGGGAGAGTCAAATTCATTTATTATCTATCTAGAACATTCACATAGAAAAAATCTAGATATTAATCTGAATTGGATGCAAGCCTTAAATTACTATAGATTCACATTGTATGTTTCAGAGTTTTGGTTTCATAAAGGTGACACAATGAGTAATTCATGATAGTTTAAATTAATTATGTTTTCAATCCATATATTTGTGGATTCTCGCAGTTGGTTGAGAATCTATTTTTATTTGGCTGACTGAACGGGGAGCCTCACAGTATTTTCATTTTTATCAATGGTTGTTCGGCATATTTATAATTGTATACTGATGAATTTTCATAGTCTTTTTTGGTGTATATGGGTTGTTCTAGGAGTAGAAGTCAATACTAATGTGAAGAATAAGTGGGGTACAGGATGTGAACATGTCTAGAAATGAGACTCCATCTCTATTAATAAATGAAGTTTATAGGTAGATTGGGTGACATTCCTGATTCAAAGACATAGAATACCCTCTATTGTAATTATGTCTTTGGTGTGATCTATAATTTCTGTTTTACATAATTCATTATTTGGATCATTTGAGGGAATATCTAGCTATAAATAAGGATCTATTGATGGAAAAATATCTTCAAGATTTTTGTAATCATATTCAAAATCCATCCAAATAATTAGGGTTTATAGTAAAATTTATATAATATCTCTACTTATGTATAATAATCATTATAGGATTTTGATGTTGGTGGAAACTACATTCATAAGTGCATTATAAAAAATCATATAATTTTAACAAGACAAAAAATTTAAATTTCGAAAACTATTAAAAAAATAATTCACTAAAAAAATGGATTATGATCTAATATAAGGAAAATAATGATTAATGTAAAATGAGGATGAGTTATAAATGATAAAAAAATAATTCCTTTCACACATTTGTATTGAATGTAAAATGTATCCAAAAAGAAAAATGTTTTTATTATTCCATTTAATAAAGTATAAATAAATTAAATGATATTTGGAAATAATTTTGTGAAATCATAATAATATATAGATTAATATTCTAGAAACTATATTATTAATATTTACATGGGATAAAAAATGTTCAAAGACATCAAAACTGATAATTAAATGAATTAAAATAAAACACTTTATGGATTTTAGAATAAATATCCTATTAATGAAATAACATGATAACGAATATAAAATACCATGTGTAGAAATATTTTCATGAAAATCTCTTAAATAATGAATTATATAAAACATATAAATGAAAATAAATTCATTGTACGAAAAAAGTCTCAATGAAGGATGTTTTAGATGAGAAACCCCAGCCTTGTAATTATTACTAGATGAAAATTCATTAAATTTCCTATATAATATATTTTGAATTTTCATTAATATAATTAAGAATATAATTCATAGTTTTATCACAATATATCATGCACATATAATTCTTTATTACCCATATTTTAATTGTTAATTTCTTAATGTAATATTTGGGTGATAACTGTTCTATTTCTAAAAAATGTTTCATTTTTTTGTTTTCATTAATATAGTCTACTTCAAGGATTAATCAAATAAAATTGTAAATGCTAAGGTAATTACTTTTTTTAGATAGTTATGAATTCTCCAAGACATTCCACGTGGCTTATGTTGACGACCTTTATGAAATACATACATATTTACCCTTCGATGATTATTAAATTTGAAAATGAATTTAGATTATATGTATATGGATTATTGAGTTTTACCACACAATTTTATTAGGGGAAAAAAGAAAATTAATAATTAGTAAATATTAATAATTGTATTTATTTATTTCGAATAATTAAAGGGATAATCATTATTACATCATTAAGGTATTTAGAAAAACAAGCAAAAATAAGAATATGTTCTGATGGTTGATTGAATTAGAAAATTTTATTTTATAATGAAAATATTTCTATTATAGGGAACTTTTTATAAGAATAATATTTCTACGGTGATAAATCAAATTGATGAATACTTTGATGATGAATAAAATTCATAATAACCAAAGACTACATATCTCTAATATTGATATCTTGAATCTCTTTTTGAAAAGCATATTAGAATTGAGGTATTTAGGGATTTTTATTGAAACTATAGGTTCCCATATGAGAGAGATTATTTAATGAGATATAATTTTTATATCTATTATGATAAATTTTTATTGAAATGTGTGTGTTGAGGTCGATGGAGGAGAGTACTTTCTATATATGTTATTTTTAGTAATTTTATAAGTATTCATTTTTTAAATTAATGTAAAATTCATAATCAAGTAAGGTGGATCTAGAATATCTATATTTATAATATATTGAATGTAATTTTATAATCTAATCAACCTATCCACTTTAGATATGATATCCAGATATATTGTCTCCTGGTCCCCTAATTTAACCACAATTAAACGTTATACCCTTTCATGTGTTGTCCAACTTCTACTGCAATATATTATATTTATGAAACAGAAGTGTACGATTTAAATTAATTTAAATATGGTGACGTTAAATTTTAAAAAAAATTTACATTATACAATTTATATAGTTTTTATAAATTAATTTTAAAATAATTACTACTATTGTATAAAAAATTAAAAAAATAATATTTTACAAATAAAAATATATTTAGACACTTTTCATACCACATAATAATTTTTAAACACTAGAATATTTATTTTAATATAAATATAAACGATTAATTTCGTTAAACCCATAATTAAAATAATTCAGGTTTATCTATTTTGTAAATTCAATAATATAAAATAAATTAATTGTTTTATTCAATAATTTTTTTATCTTTGAATATTGAATGATTTACTATAAAAAATTAAAATATAATTTCTTGGATAATAATAATTTATTTTATTAATCATTAAAAACATTTAATAATTATATTTTATCAAAAAATTTCATCAGAAGTGATTAATTTTTAATAAATATGTAATTGGATAAAATTGATTTTAAAAAATAAATGATTTTTTCCATTAATAAAAAAACAATTTATATTACTAATTATGTTATTTTTAAATATATTTTAATGTATTTAATTATAATATATAATTATTAACATTATTATAGTATTAATTATATCACAATCCATCAAACACTAAAAACTTACTTAGAGGAAAATTGAAAAACTAAATAGGTGTAACATTCTTCCACATAAAAAAAACATCACCCTCAAAATTCCACTACATACATTAACACATGTGAGGGTGAATTTTTTTCACTACACCCTTAGGACCCAACATATTTTAGTACGACATAATATTCATCCATCGAACTTTGACAATGTGGGTATTATTATTTTCGAAGACATAGTCTCTATAATTCAATATCATTATAATTTAGTACTCATAAGATACATTATTTCCCAATATGCTATCTTGGAGATTTTCACCTATGATGTATCAAGTATATAAGTCCATAAAATTATATATATAACCAATCATTTCCCTAAGAGTGGTTTTTTGGATGCACTAGGTTTTAATCATAAACCAATAAATGATTAGGGATCATGAATGGACTAATGTACCTAGGTATTAGCTTCCCCAAATTTATCAACATTATCTATATCATCCAATGAGATATATGAAAGAACTCATTATCACCAAAAAAATAATTCCAAATATTTTCTATGATTACCAAATATATATTTTATCATCTTTTTCCTACATATTTTTCTGAATGGTTAAACAATTTTCTTTTATTTCTTATACATAAACAAGTCCTAACACATTCCTCTCTCTGACGTTATCCGAGCTTGTTACATATATATATATATCTTCTTATATATATATATATCCTTACATGGTTCCATATTAATACTTTATTTGAAATGCTATAATGTCACATCATAAATAAATGAATATGTTGATCCATATATTCATTAAAATACATATAATATGATCTTTTATAATTTACCAAAGTATTAATTATCCCCTAAAATTGAACATGAAAATGATGATGACATGTCTTGATAAAGCTCATTAATACCACTAATTCCTATTAATTACATGTATTGAGTTTTTCTATAACAATTGGATTATTATCAGATAAAATTTAAAGTGACACTCCTTGTACTTCGGTTATATGTATATATATAGATATATATATATTTTTAAGGTTGATTGAATGAGGAATCCAGCTGAATAGTAATGAAGTGTGAAAACATAATATGAAAATTCAAAAATACCAAAATATAATTATTTCCTTTATATTTTGTAGTAATAATTGTTATGAAACAGTTGGATATGATATCTAATTTCTATATTGTTATAGATAATGGTTTCATCATCCACTTAAATGTATGATGTTCAGACTTCATTTTCTGACAAATTATGTATCAATATAAATTCCCTAAAAAATAAATTTACATGTTGTCCCACCCATAGTGTTTCTTATAATCTCAAAAATTGTTTGTACTCCCATTATTAAAAGATCTGTTTGAGATATATGAATCATATTGACAATCATTATACAATTCATTGTTTTTAGGGACATAAATTCATTTTCAAAATATTTTAAATCCATAATTATGAAAGTGTATTTTCATAATACATGTTACCACATTCTATAACACCATATATTATTTCAGAATCCGTGAAAAACACTTAGATATATGTATGGGAAAACATTTTTAAAAGTTTGTATTTCATCCGATTATTAATGGTTTCCAATTTCAATCAATTGAATATCTAGAATATTTGGGTCCCCATATATATTTATTAAAGAAAATGTATAATGATAAATTATATTTACATTATCCTACACCTAGTTTCTATATATAATCTAATAATGTATTTAGAAATAATAATATTTTATTAACTCTAACTATCTTCTTTGACACATGTTAAACTCCTCCTCTGAGAAAATATAGTTTAATCTTTTGATATCATTTTATATATATAATATTTTTCTCCAAAGAGGAAATGTCACCAATAATGAATTTAAATACAAACACATACATATTTAACTATTTTTGTGGTAAATTTTCACATGATTCCTCAATTTACATGATTTAAGAAAGTACAATGTAATTTTTCATAGGTACACATCACATCATTTTCATCAAAGAATCACTATATATGGAAAACACATCTCCATTAAGGTTAGATTATGAACAAGTTGTGTGAGAAACCCATTGGTAATATTATTAAATAATTATCCACATTATTCTCTCATGAGGAACTTTACAACCCTCTCCAATAACTAGAATATATGATATTTTAATTTTGGAAGCATTTTCACAATAGATCGATAGTATATTTTTATAAATAAGAAAATATAGATATATATTATAGTGTCTAGTCTGAGACATTAATCAATATCCTTATTATTTTTACTATATATAGATACATCCTTTATTGTGATAAAAATGTCTAAAAAGTATAATATTTGTAAGAAATATTAAACTTTGTCAACAAGGATGATAATTTCCCCTTTCATAAGGTGACCAAAACAGCCCTAAATTAGACATAATTGTCAACCTTTATCTTAAAATATTTAATAATATAATCATATAAATTAATAAATAAATTTTTAGATGTAATGTGTAAATATTTTACTCATCATATATAAGAATATTAAAAGGGAATTTTTATGTTCTATTAAAATAACTATGAATTACATTCTCCATATCTTTCCAAAAAATGAAGAATGAAATATATCATCTATCATTAGAAATATTTTATTTTATCTAGATTTAATATCAAACAAAAAGATGTATTTATTCCAGATAATTTAACCAAATAGATATTTAATACAAGTTTAATTATTCTTTTAATTTATATTGATGTTATTATTTTCATGAAAATTAATGCACATACATAACGATCCATCATTTTTCCTAACAAAGAAGAATGTTTCACCACATGGTAATGGTATTTAGATTATAAAACCATTTTCTATTGTATCATGGAGTTATTTATTAAATTATTATAACATAATGGGGTTATAATATATTGAGATGTTGATTTAGATGTAACATTGGGTATGTGTTTGATGGAAAACTATACATCATGATCTTGTTAGAAATCTAGAAAATTATTTTGGACATATCTCAACATATTACAATATTGTATATTTATTATTGTGTATTTACAAAACTATTATATCTAGATATTCTATATTTATAATTATGATAATGTATAAAGTTGATGTTACTTCAATATAGAGTTTATAATAAACCATGCTTCGATAATTGATCATTGATTGATTGAAAATATAAAATTTAATTTCACAATTATGAAAATTTATTTACGGACAATATATATTATCCTATAACATACAAAAAAGGCATTAAACTCTACTAAAAAGATAATAAAATGATTTTCTTCAACCCCATTCAAATAAACATTAGTTTGAGTGGATATGTACACATAGGATAAAATCAAATAATTTATGTTTTTTTCGCTGATATTTATTTTTCCAACAGGTGGGATAATGAATTTATGATCATTTAATATTCCCAAGATAAAATTGAGTTTTTAAAAAGGTAATCAATAAATACATTTTCCATTTTTATGTGAATGATGTTTATACATTTCACAAAATAAATATCCATACCATATTTTTTTACTTATGAATTCAAATATACATCAATTTTTTCATATATTTAGTGGTTTCTGATGTTGATTATCATCACTTAACCTATTTTTTGTTCCATTTTTTTAAAATTACTATTCTTGTTAATTTTTAAAGATTTTATTATAGGCTATATTTTATATTGATATTTATTTTTACCCAGTTCATTAATTGGACACTTTAATTCCCCTTAGCATTCATGTGGTTCATGAACATTTATTCCACATTTAAAGCATTTGTAAGTTCAACATAGATAGTTCAAACCATGATTCTTCTAAAATATTTGGAATATATGAATTCAAGTTTCTTATTTTCCCACGGCTTATTATTTGTTAGAGATTCTATTAAACTATAGTTTTGCTTTCCTAACCCCAAAAACAAGTTAATTATGGGATTATAGAATTTATATTTCAACCATGAGTCCATGTGGATCAATGTGTTATTAGATACCAGTGTAAATTCTTTATAATTACACTCAATTAATTGGTTTCATGCCACTAAATAAATATATTATTTTTATTTTATTCTCAATGGTAAAAATATTATTCTACCTATGGTCCATGAAATTTTTTCTTCATCGGTACCTATTGATTGATATAATTTTTTTGGTTTTATAAATTTTATATTTATAATATTTCTAGGATTTTAAAAATTATTTTTTAAAATTTTGATTTTAAACTCCTCTTATTATATGGAGTAATTTTTTTCTCATTTCCTTATGTTCTTGATAAGGTGTCATCAATTATTTCTCCAAATTTTAATTAATACATTACTAATACCACCATATTATAATCTATGAACTGGATAAAAAATGTAAATTATCAATCATACTAATTTACATCCAATAAATTATTTCATTACAAGTCACAATAAAATATAGGTGGTCTTTTAATAGGAAGGACTCAACTGTACTTAGTCCAACCCATTGACCATTCTTAAATTTGATAGGGTTTATTTTTTAGTTCATGTTTTAAGAGAATTGGGTAATAATATCCACACGTTTTTAAATTATAAATGTCCTTTTATTTTATTTCATAGAAAGAAGATATATTAATTACCTATCACATTAATTTTTAATATGTTCCTTCATAGTTCTTCCCATTTACTATAACATGAAAAGTTATTATAAATGTGAAAAGAAAATACTTTTAGGGAATAATATCATATTGAACATAAATTTTATTTTTTCTTCAATTATGACACGATTGTTTCAATGGATTATATTTTACATTCATCCTAATTCACAATTTTTGATCTAGGATATGTCAAATTATCATATGTCACATAATACCAAAAAATTACCAAACAATGATTTGATTCTAGGTCAGATATACCACACAATGAATATATATAATTTATATCATTCACCTAATATAATTATTACATCTCTCATAAAATCCCATAAAACAAGGACTCAAGGGTTTATTATATTTGGTGATTTAGTAGATAACTATCATATTTTTAAATTTCAACATAAACCTCAAATAGAATGTTTCTTATGAGACATCCTTTCATGAAAAATCATACATTATATCATTCATCAATACCTCATTAAAATAATCATGGTAAATGGTTGACCTCAAATGAACATTAAGGGTAAACATGAGAGAAATCAATCAAATATAACTATTATAGATAAAATGATAAAGTTTTCAAACAAATAATTGAAGATAAATGACATAATAAATGATAATGACACTGAATAATACTCGAATCATAAATTATAAAATTATTAAATTATTAATTTAGTGTATACAAGTGTCATATATCCAAAATCATGAAGAATAATAACATAGAATTCAAGATAAGGAATATCTGTGTAGAATAATGAAAATAATGGTTATCATAACCAAAATCAACGTTAACTAAAATTATATTCATGAAGTAATAATCTATGATATCCTCATTATTAATGTATTGTAGGCTTCTGTTAACTAGCTTTGTACCATTTTTTGTATTGATTAACCACATGTGTACCCTTACGTTTGGGTAAACCACCCACGTTCTATTAGGCTTTGGATAATAGTCAATGGTCCCATTATATATAATAATATATAAATCACTTCCCAAACCATTTCTGATTTATAATGGACAAACACATCATATAAGGATTAACAACACATATAAATGTCACATGATCATATAATAATTCATTATTCATACATATATCAATTAACTTATGAGGATGAAATACTATTCAAGATAATTTCTTTAAAACATAATCATAATGTATCCATAAAATGAAGGTTGATGTTTCCATTTAATAATATAAACATTTAACTATAAAAATAATTAAAGGATGATAACATTGATGAATAATTACTTTTATAAAAACCTTATAAATTTAATTCGAAAAAATAAGAAGAAACATATTTTATTTTGGTAACATTCAAAAACATATAGAGAACTGGTAATATTATTATCTTTTTAAAACCAATAAAAATGGATGGGAATATTAATAATGAATAACAAGCAAGATGGTAAGATAATGGGTCTAAGAAGAAATCATTAAAAATAAATTTCATTAAATGTTGGTAAAGGATGTAAAATGATAACTATATGGAAAATTTCAAAAAGATTATTTTTATCCCACATTAAATAATTTATAAGAATCACTAATATGACCTTGAAAAATAATTTATGCATATAGAGTAATATTATTAAATTAATATAAATAATATGGACATGGAAGATCCATAGTTGGGTAAAAGACTTTAAAGCATCTAATGAAAAAAACTAAAATAAAAACCCTTATGAATTTTAAAATAAAAAATCCTATGAAATCAAAGAACATAAAATGAAATTAAAATATCATGAGTATAAATATATTAATTTTATAATATGTTAATGAGTAGTAAAATACATTATACAATTTGAAATTGGTTTATAATATGAAATATGCCTCAAAAAAAGAAATTAGAAATTAGAAACTCTTACCTCAAACATTAGATTTCATGACCATGCTCTAAAGTAAGAATATACTATATTTATGTTTATTAGTAATATGATATAAGACCTTATAAGGTGTTATTTTACGTATAAAATATATTTTTTTCCCTGATAAAAGTATATTAATTTTTTATTTTTAAATATAGTATTGGGTATTAACATTCTTCTTTCACTAATATGATTTAATTTTAAAGTTATTGTCATACTGTATTTTTCATGGTTTCATTAAATAAAAAATATCTTTCAAAAGAAATAATATTTTATTCTATAATTTCATAGTCCCACAAAATTTTAATGGAACATATATTGATATGTTTTATGGAACACTTAAAATTTTCCATCCGAGAGACAATTGAATTGACAAAATAATTACATTTATATGTAAATATATACTAGAATATTTAAGATAATGAATTATAGAAAAATATTATATTAATAATGGTAACTTATTATAAACTTTTCTATAATTTTATAAAGTATCCATGTATTGGTCAATAAAACATAACTCGTGCTTGTGGGAAAACTAGCCAAAATAAAAACTCATTATAGTGGTTAAATAATTGAATTCTAGTTATTGTATATTTAGAATATAAATTTTCTAAAAGTATAATAGTTTCAAATTATTAAAAAACTTGATAATTAAATCCAAGAAGAGGTAGATTATGTACATATAGAATAATAATAAATGATAATATATCTCTTACATTGAATGACTGAATCTCTTCTTCAAAAGCCTCTTGGAAATTATGTCGCTAGGGATTATCCATGGGGTGAGAGATTACAAAATATAAGATGTTATTTTGAGGGTGATTTTATAAATATGTATAATTGATTATTTGAGAGGACATCTCTATATTGAGGTGGGTGGAGGAGATAACTATTTATATAACAGAGGGGTGAATGTTTTCTAAAATATCATTTATTTAAATAAAATTAATATAACACATAATTGTAGTTTCTAAAATATATCCAACAATAGATGATAAGATATTCGATGTTGAAAACCCACATGTAAATTTATGTTGAGATGCGGTTTTGTAAATATTTTTTTCCCATATCCGGTAGTTTAATGCTTGTTTAAAAATTTTATTCATTACCAAGGTGAATATCTTTTACAATGGAATCATTTTTTTACAAAAAATGGAATGAATATTATTAACTAACATGAATATAATTATTCGATTCCATAAATCAATTTTAAAAACATCAATTTATAGAGGTGGTAAAAATTAATTATAATATAAATAAACTGAACAAATTTTTTTTAAATAGCATTTTAGTCATGAAAACCCATTTCTACATAATTATATCCATATAATAACCATTATTTTATTTATATTTTTTTATAATAAATATAAATGACTTATTTCAAAAAAATTATGTAAGATATAAGAGAAATAAATTTTAAAAAAATTATGTAATAAAATAATTTTTTATAAATTAAATTTTTTTTAATCAATGAAGAATGAATGTATTACAAATAATTGATATTAAAGTTTTTATGAAATAATTTTAATTGATATAATTAGTCTATTTATGAATTTTATTTACTCATTTTATTGGTTTTATTTATAAAAAGTAATTATTTTTTAATATTTATAATTCATAAAAATACTTTATTTTAAATTAATGAAGGTTTTTTTGAATTAAAATAAATTATATTACTATCTATGTTCTATTTAATTATCAAGTGACATATCTCATTATAATAAATAATTACTCCCTTTATTTTGGTGTTTCCTATATCATAAGGTATGGAACACACAAAATTTATCAAAAGAGATATTCCTTTTAAAATGATGGTGTGTTATGGGAATAATTGTGTTCTATGTATTAGTTTAGTCTGATTTTATTTTAAATATACATAATGGTATGTTTCATTTGAATGAAATATATGAGAATCATGTTTCAGGTAATTTATCGATACTAATTTCTTAAAATAAAAAGACCATTAATTTTTTTCATGATTCTTGATTTATATTCATATTATAAATTTAAAATTAATGTCATATATTTTATGTTTTAGTATCATTAAAATAATTCAAAAATTAAACTATTATAATACTACAATGTTGTTCATGTAGGTGATTGAACCACCCCAATACCAAGATATCATACTAACATATTAGTAGGATAACATTGTAATATAATTGTAATATAATTTCTATAGAATAATAATGATTTTAATATAAAATCACTATAATATGTAATGAAATTTAAATTGTTTTATATCAAAATAGATTTTGAAAAAGAAGGGAAATGACTAGGTACATTGTGGAATTATACCTATCTTTATATGGGTTCATTTAGAATGAAGGGTTTATCCTTTTTTTATTATATGCAAAATACACCGAACAACCAATAATGATTAAAAAGTGGTAAAATAGATAAATATTCATGAGGGGAATGAGTGGTTTATGAAATATGGGATGTTTATAGAAATTTTCCAATTATGTTAGAGTTCTGAGTGGAATTTCTAAAAATATTTATTCCATCATGATTAATATTTCTATTATAAAAGGAAATATCATAAATATTGTATACTAATGGATATGGGTTATAAACCAAATATTACACACTATTTGGGGAATGTGATTCATGATATTGTTTGTTCTTACCACTTATTTTTAACTATTTTACATTATCTAATAGCTACAACAATAACATAATTTTTAACATTGTAAATCATTTAATTTCCTAAAAATTAAAATAGAAACCATAACTAATTTACATGTGTTGATTAATATATTTAAATAAATTTAGTCAAATTAAAATTTTTATATGAAAATTATATCTTATAATTGAAAAAATAATATATATATATATATATATAACATAAATATGATAAAAATGGAATTTTAAATATTACGTGTTATTAATCATATTGAATATAAATTACCATTAAATTAGTGATATTATATATATTTTTATACTAAAACAATTTTTTGTAAAAATCCTTTGAAATTGATAAATTTAATTAAAGACAATCATAGACAACACCTAAAATATAGGTCTTCAAAATATATAATTTTTAAACAAAATTTCTATAATTGGATCACATTAATATTAATAATTTATATTATAAACATTAATTTTGATCAATTTAATGGTATTACAATACATGAAACAATTATTTAAAAAAATAGTTAAATAAAGTTTATATTTTACAGAATTTAAATTAGTTATTATCATTTTATCTCCAGGAGAATTCAATATTCTTGTAATTTTCTTAGTGATGCTTCACAATTTTGTCCGATTGTATATAAATATTTATCCTGAATTTTAATAAAGTATATTGATGTTTATTTTGGTCTACTGTTTCAGGGTATAAGATATTCAAAACCTGATATTTATTTAAATTATAATTTATATTAATATCTCTAGGTGTTACATTATTCCCCATAATAAATAATGTCCTCAATAATTTAACTTCCATATCCAATTAAAATAGATGAAGGTATTCTAAAAATTTTCATGAAACAGAATATAATAAATAATGAAAAATTAACCCTAAAATCACGTATAATACATGGAATCTCATATTTTCCCAATAATAAGAATAAATTCATATTTTCATTTCCCAATAAATTTTTTAGTTAATATAATTCTTAGTTGGTTATGTGAGTTTATAGACATATATCTTTTACATGATCATTTATGTGATCTTTTCCCCAAAAAAATAAAAGAACAAAAAATTGTTTTGATATCAATCAAACATAATTAATATAAAAAATCAATGATATGTTCAATATCATTTTATAAATCAATTTTTTTCAGAGGACTTTTTTTGTTTATTAAAGTTAATTTTGGGTTTAATATAAAAAATTATAAGTTATATCCTCAAATTTCACATAACCCAATACTATGAAAATGAAACCCTTATATTATCCCCAAGGAATTACCACTAACCTTCACTCTTCTATCTAGGTCAAAAAATATAATCTTTTTGAAACTATATTTGATACCAAATGAGGTGACCTGAGTATTATTTACATTCATAATATATATTATTATATTAACACTAATTTTATCTCATAATAAATCACATTTTATTAAACACAGTTTTAGTGAATTTGGAATTAATTACAGAAAATATTATTTTAAAATATTTTCAATATTTACAAAGAATTATTCCCTCTCATGGAATAGATGTAAAGTCATCATAAAAATAAGTATAATAATAAATTGGATAAATAAAACATAATTAATGGTGATATCATATTTTTAGTAAGGGTAAACATAATATATATAATTAGAAGATCTAAAGTGAGAAGAAGATGAGAATTTGGTTATGAGATAATAAGTATGGTATACTATCATAATAAAAAATAATCATATCCAATAAAATATATATCATTTGTAAATAGTAAAAGATTAAGTATTTTGAAGAACATAATACAGGTATAATAATTATTTGAAAACATGAGTTTATAATTTTGAGCTTTGAATACATAACATATGCATAAGAATTTTGATCATACATAAGAATAGAAAAAATATGATTTATTCCAAGTAAAACTATAAAGACCACTATAAAATAGTTTTAAAATTCCTATAGTGGAATTAGTTTACCCACATCATATAACATATCAACCCATGATATTTAGGGATTTACTCAATTCGTTGGATGGCTTTATGGGACACACCCATTAATTTGTTTATAGAGCCCCTTAGAGATATGGATTAACTCCCTATTCCCAATAACTACATCTAATATCAACATATTATTATGTATTATATGGATATATTATTATATTCTAACCTATAACATAATGAAAAATTATAAATTTGTGTCCCTAATTTATATTAAAGCATTATTTAGTATATTTTAACATCATTAACCCAAGGGAAACAAATGTGTTTTTCATAAATATATATAAGTCATTTTCCTAAGAAATAAATAAAATATTATTCATGTTATCCATATAGAATATACATAATGAATTATAATAAATAATAAATTTCATAGATAGATATGAAATATAATTTTTATAATATCATTAATTTTTTTTGAAAAAAAACATGAGGAAATATCATTCTATTTTGATAAATTTAATATTAAAAAAAGTACTAGATAGTTTTTCAAAATATATTTAATACCAAAAAATTAAGATTAAATATTAAAATTATATACTATGGTTGGAAAATGAGTTTATGTGGAAATTATTATATATTATATACTTTTCAATGTTTTACAATTAAAGTAAAAAAATAATTTCACTAAAAACATTAAAATGATTGATTTTAATAACTTATAAATAAATAAATCAACGGTGGAATATGATTACTATTTTTTAGGGATTTATTTTATAAATATAATAATATCCATTCAAAAAATATCCATAAAACAAAATTGAGGTTGGTTAAAGAGGAGAATGAGTCTGGAAAATGGTGTTCAGATAAAGTTAGTTCAACTAAAAAATGTACTTTTTATAATAATTTTAAGCAAATTAGGTCAAATGTTATCAATACAATTATACCCCATGAATAACCATATGGTAATAAAATATATGATTTTATGATATATGAACATATTTTTGACTGTATAGATATACCAACAAAAAATAATTAATTACAAGTTGACATCGTTAAATAAAGTATTTCATCATTGGTAGGAATTCAATCAAAACACCTTAACTTATAGAAATAGGTATAAATTTGAAAATACTAATAATAACATCAAAATTATGAAAAAAAAACATGTCTAAATATATTAATAAACAAATAATAAAAAATTAAAGGGGGGAATATGGAACATATCTCAGTGACTGGAAAATTGAGATTAGAGACCCTTACCATTACATATGAATTCCATGAAAGAACATAAACCTATTATGTGATATAAAAAACCATTATAGTAAATTATTAATTAAAATTATTTATTCCTATTTCTTTTTATACACTTTAGTTATAATAATTCAATACACATTATTTTTTTAGTTATTATTTATTTTCATCATCTAATGAAAATGGATTTGATGGTTTTTTATATGTTTCATAATGAAATGTCTATCCTGATTTATAGATACCAATATCATCATTCAAAAATTAATTCAACGGGTGTTAGTTACTGTTTCAGAAGATTTTATATAGTCCAATTTTCATTTTATTTATGCTCTGAATATATATAATGATAATTTAATCCATGATGATAATGTTTTATGTAATTTACCAATAACAATAATATACATTTATTGGACAGAACTTTTATTGTGTCACATTTACATAGAAAAATTCAAAACACAAATTACTCATTAAATATAATATATTAACATTATTTTTTTAATTGTTCCATTTCATGTTACAAACCAGTAATATATTACTCCATTGTCAACGTATGTGGTCTGAACTGGCCCAAGAAATCATCTTATAATAAATAATGAATAAGTACATACAGTATTGTAGTGGTAATAAAATATTAAATAATGATTATAGGAATTAATATTGCATCATATTAGTTGAGTGTCATGGTTATAATGATTTGTTTTTTGAAATTATTACTAAATTATGGTGAAGATCTATGTATTTATTTAGAATAAATCCCTCATTATCACCATATATTATTTTAAAATGGGGAATTTTGGCATCAATCCTGGAAATAGAATACATCAAACCTATAATAATAAATTGGTAAAGCTTAAAAGTTTATATATTAAATATTTAACCAAATATCTTGAGTTTTTTTGGGAATTGTAGAAGAGGGTCCTTTTATATGCGAGTATTCAGTGGAATTTCCAAAATAATAATTACTTAATGTATAATGATGAAAATTTATAATGAATGTTGGATAAAGTGAAAAATAATGTTTATGAATTATAAATTATCTCATCCAACGAATTTAGAGATTATATTTTAGGATATGTTACATATGTAGAACATTGATTAACCTTTTTTACCTTATTTTACCTTTGTCATTGTAACTCAAGTCTTTCCTCAGTAAATTAATTGAATTCATATAAATGAAATTGATCTTGTAACCTAATTTTAAAATGATAAGAAAATTTGTTAATGAAAATAAATCCTAATCAATTTCTATATATTTTTGTTATATTATTTAATTGAAATTAAAATATATATAGATAAAAAAATTAATAGAAAAAATTATAAATAATAACGGGTATTATTATTATATAATATATATTAATGATTTATGTTGATTTAATAAATTTGTATCTATTTTAAAAAATTTATAATAATGTAAAATTAGAATTCAACAGTTGCAATTTTTATGAAAATAAACTACACCAAAAAAGTAGTACTTTGAAAATTTTCCCTCTAAAATAATAAAAGATTTTAATCATATCCCATTAAATTTATTATTCCTATTCAACACATTATTTTTTCATGAATTCATTGATATTAAAACACATAACTAATTTTTTGGAATAATTAATATTAAAATACAGTTTTCAAAAAGAAGAAGATATTAATTTTTTATTATCTTCATATTTACAATAGGTTTTACTCTTATATTAATTTTTCTTTTGATGTTTTACATTTTTTAACCATAAATTATTAATTCTTATAAATTATTTTAATAGAATATATATTATTTAATATTATTTTGGTGTTTTATTTGATATATGATAATCTATTGTTTTTTATTTAAATGATAATAAATACTATACTCTATTGGTGATACAATAGGTAAATATAGTTAAATGAATACTATATATTCATATGATAGTCTTAGAAATCAAATTGATAAAAATGATCAATTTTCTCAATTAAAATATTTCCCAACCATCCATCCATGGGAAAATAAAGGAGACCAAGAAATATTATTTTTATATATCAAGTAATATATAATAGGAATATATAATTCAAAATAATAAAACATAACCCCATAAGGATTGAAATCCAACTATGTGTTTCAATATTTACATAGTAAAATAAATAGTTTTTGCATGAATAACATAACTCATTTTATTTAAAACCCATAAAGTAAATAAATTTATAGTTTTTTTTAGAATAGTGTTCAATTAGAGTACTTGAATAATGGAACATCAATGAATCCATCATGGTGTCGCGTCTTATAGTTAGTTAATTTAGAACACCACATTTCTTGGTGGTTGATGTAAAAATTATCCATACCGAAAAACAAATTGGATAATAACACCATAATTTTTAACTAGTCTTATAAAAACAACTAAATGAAAAATTTATGAAATAATTTATTAGGGATTATTGGATAAAGTAATCATAATTATTTATCACCCAGTAATAAATCTCATGTAATCAGATCGTCATGATATATATCAAATAATTGGTGAATCTATATAAAGAGTTTTAATTAACTATATATAATAACTATTCAATGTGTACGTAAAATATATTGAATTTTATTAAATTACCTTCACACCCTTATATTGAATTTCATAGTTATTTTATTACTTAATTTATGATATATTTTATGATATAGATTATTATCAAACTTCATCATAATTCTTAAATTTTAGAGTTTCCAAAAATGTAGACATTTAGGAAACAATTAGTGGTGTATGTACGGATACCCATGTAAAGGCTTATAATTTATAGCAAGATAATATTTCATGGTTGGAAAATGGTTTTTCGAAATATGGTGACAAATTGTTCATATTTATAGTTATGTATAGTGATCATGTCATAGATTATGTGTTGTTAGGAAAACCATGTGATGTGTCTATACATTAAATTTTATTGACTTTCAAATTCCGTGGTAGGATGAATTTAACCCCAAATCCTTCCACTATACCATGAAATATTTGAAACAACATATGATCTGTCCTCCATTGGTTTGTTCACTTCCTATGAAAATCTTAGTGGAATTTCATCAAGGCATATCTGTGATATTTTTGGTACGCTTCTATAATCTTCTTCCTTTATTGTGTTCCCTCTACATTATAACTTCTCCATATCCTATTGATTTCCCAAAGTCCTAGGGTTCCACTTGGATTAAATTAAAATTAGGTTTCATAGGGATTGTGGTTCTACTATCTATTTATATCATTATTTGAATATTTTTTGTTTTATCACCGTCTTGATTTTGAATTGACACCCATTTAAGGTAGGATAACACTATCGCATTACTCCGTAGACATTGAACCATTGTTTTAAACATTTTAAATTAATGTTTTAATTCTTAATAATGTTATTGTAGATTTATATGCTACTTTTCAATATGGAATTTAATATTCTCTTTACTTTTTTTGAGAATGAAACAAATTTTATTACCAAAATATGTTGTTTAATCATATTTATAAACATAAGTGCACTCTAAATATTTTATGAAATTACATAATTTATAATATTAAGGAATTTGAAAATAATAGACGTTATTTTATTCTTTAATATAATTTTCATGGGAACCTGATGAATTTTAATGATTTTATTGGCTTTAAATTAGTAGGTGTGTGGTAACATTGAGTATGTAAATTTCACGATTTTCATGTGATTAGCTTTAAAAGAAGTTTTATAAAATGGATTTTAAACATTTATGGGAATTACTAATTAGAAACATGTCTAAATGGTTTTAATGGTGTCAATTAAAATATTCCATATGTTTTAAGAAAATTAAATTATATTAGTTTTGTAATTATTTCTCGAGGGGGGAAATGATTAAAATTATTACTAATATTATTAAAATATAATGGGTTGTTACATGTGAGGGAATTATAGGTGAGGTGATATTTATGTTTTTTTAATATATTTATTTTATAAAATTTTATTTTATAGTCTTCTCAGATCTTGTATATGTTTTTCATGAAATACACTAGGTCATTGGGTATTATAACCTGACAAGTATAAGATCCACCACCCCTAGTGTGACTAGTGATGTGTAATGTGGAACCCCATGATTTGAGTGACATCATAAAAAAATCAAAATTAATATGAATTTTGAAATATACTTTATAGTTACACATTTCTAATATCCTTAATGAATACTACTATGATCTCTTGATTTTTTTAATAATTTCTCAAATAAATTTTTTAGTTTGTCTCGTTATAAAGTAATTTTGAGTGTGGTGAGAAAATGGTATTTCTAAAATTGAAATAAATTGGTGTTCCAATTATATAGGACATAGGAAAGGAATATTATTATCAATTTTATTGTTTTAATTTAATTAAAATGATATTAATGGATATAAAATTCATTGAAGGTAATATGTGGTTTTCATGAACTCCCTTACAAAATTATTATATTGATGATGTTTTTTAAAATAAAATGTAATTGTTTCATATTTAGAGACTATAACTAATGTGTATGGAGGATACAAACTAAAAAAATCATCCCCATCATAACACTGGTTTTTAACGTCTATAATGTATAGAGGTTTACATTTTTTCATTACTTTGTATTAAAGAGGTGGAAATTTGAGAATGTTTTGTAGGAATATGATGACAGTCTTAGTTTTTGTTTCCATTATTAAATTTATGGTATTGTTGATATATGATTTTCATCGACCTAATTTGTTATCAATATTTTATATTTTTGTTTGAATGATATCATATCATATTTTTTTATTCTTTAATCATCAGATTCTTTTATTCATTGGTACCTATTTATGTTCCATAATTATTTTTTAACTTATTATCTTTTCTGTGTGATATTTTTTATACAAAGTGGGAATGTCATATATCAAAGTGGAATCCAAAACATCATTTAATTTAACATAATCATTAACATTATAGTAAATTTTATTCACATTTCACTTTTCTCCAGCTCAAAGGGAATGAGAACACCCCTTGAGTATGTAATTGTTATACCAAGGTCCCCAGTGTAGTGGAGTGTTAGGTTGGTTCATTATAAAATGGTTCTAGATCCTAGGTTCATAAGAGTAAATAGGTTATATATTCACCTTTTTATTTGGGTAGTTGGGATATATAGGGGATATTATATAATAACTCGAGTCATATGTTGGAATTAGTGATTGGAAAAAACTTCTCTTATAGACATTTTCAGTAACCATGTTTTTCACGGATGAATATGACTTGAATTTAAACTCAATTCATTGATAATTTTTTGATGTTGTTATTTTTTTGTTTATCCATTTTTCACTGAAAATTTGAAGTTATTATTCTTAAATTTATGAATATAGTTAAATTTATTTATAAATGCAGAGAAAATTGTTTATTGGGAATAATTTTAAAAACTATACGTTGACTGTGTAGACCATTATGGACATGGACATATTCTAGTATGGAGTAGCATGTGTGGAATAATGTTATCTAAAAAATGTAGTTAATCCATATGTAGTCTTAGTTTTCAAAATTATTCAAATCCTTATTTTATTAGTATTTTTATGTTAATCATTATTTATTTTAGTAGATTTACAATAGATCTAAATTCCTTATATGCATTTTTGAAGTTAGTAAGGTTAATATTATTTGATATTGTGATGTTATTTATAATTTTGGCTAAAATAATTTTTAATATTGTGAAATAAAGAATATATTCTGGAATATTTTAGTAATAGAATGTATTGTGATATTTTAAAATTTTAAATTAATGTTTTGTTGATTATATTTGATGGTGTTTTAATTTATTTTGAAGAATTAGTGTTAAAAATTAGAAATTAATTTTTATAAACATCAAAAAATTTAATTACATTAATGGTTAATGTTTTAAACAATCAAGGTGAATTATTGTTGTAGTAAAATCGGTTTTAGAATAATATTTTCAAGTTATAATAGAAATTTAACTCAAAAATGTTTTATAATGGAGGGGTTGTTTAATAAATTAATATTTTTTAACCTTATAAGTTTTAAAAAGTGTTTTGGATGTCAAGTAATTATTTTTTTATAAGGTACATCCACATTTTTTTGTAATTAATTTGTACAACCTCTTTTTTTTGTAATTAATTTCTTTATTAAAATTCATGTTTTAAAATTCATAGTTTTAAAATTAGAATGGTTGTCTGTGAAAATGAAATTTTTTTGGTGAGTTATAATTTTTAGACTATTCCTTGAATTAAGATAGATTAATTTGACTTTAGTTCAATTATAAGTCTTATCTTGGATTATTCCATATGTTTTCCATTATTTTTAATCCATGAAATCTGTAATTAAATGTTCAATTATTTCTCTTTAATTTATTTTAGGATGTGTCCTTCCATTGTCTAGGTGTAGTAATTTTTTTTCTAACTCCAAGACCTTTTCTTATTGGACCTAGAGTGTTTGGGTTTCTGGATGTGGGTTTTAATTGGAACATCTTCTTTTTTACCCCTTTTGTTTTTCCTTGTGGAATATTTCTTCATTTTAGAAATTCTTTTTCTAAAATTATTTGTTGAACTATTCATGGAATTTATGTGATGTATGAAAAGTGATGAGGCTGTTCCATTGAGGGGATATTCATGGAATTACATTTGTGAGATTTTGGGTATCATAGATGATTGAGACACTCTATTATTTTTATAGGGATTACCAAGTGTTGATGTTCTATATGGAATGTACAATGTTATGATCTCATAACGAACAATGTCTAGTCCTATGTTGTTATTTTGATGCATGTTCATTTGAGTTATTTATAGCCATGTATGTCTTTCTCATAAAAATTCCATATTGGTTTTCTTTCTTTGAGGTAGTATTATTCTAGACATCATAGAGATGATTTTTATTATATTACATTTGATTTCATAATGATACCAAATTCAATTCATTTTTTCCTTGTGATTATATCAATTTGTGGATACTAGGAGTTAATGGATCTCTTGGAGTGTTTATCAATGTTTTTTAAGCTACAATACAACAATCATACCTCTATAATTGGGTATTTCTTGTGGAATTTTTGTCATATTTTGTATCTATTTTATTTTTCATCTTATTAGTTGGTGGTAATGGGTGGTTTTGAACCATCTTTTTAATTATAACATGTGTACTCCCACTTGATAGTTGAGTATTAGTGATGGATAAGGATATATCATGAGATATTAATTTAGGTAATGTGATTGGGTTTTATTATTTACTTATGGTATTTTCCCCATTGATTTGGGGTGTTGGTTTTTTTGGTAATGCCTTGTGAGACCATACTTATAATTTTTTATTTCTTTTTTTTAGTTTGTGGTAATCTCTTTTAATATAGATAATAGGTATACATAATGATGTAATTGTATCTTATATAGATGTTACATTTCTACTTTTTATATTATGTAGTCGATTATTGGAAATTATTTTCAGTGACCTTTTCATTTCTCATATAATGACTTAAATTTATTTATTTAACCTCATTAATAATTAGAACATCATTTCCATTCAAGGATTTATTTGGGATGAAATTAATATAGTGGGGAAAATATCCTCACCTCGAACATGAATTTATTGGTTAATTAAATTAATTTTATGGTTGAATATTTTCTTGAGATTCTTATTTAGTGTGGAAATAATTTTATTATTTTAGAATTTCATCATAAGTTCACGTTGGCACATGGTTAGTGTAATACACTCAACTAGTCATAGGATGTCATTAATTTTTTTGTATGTATATTTTTTATAAATGGATTAAAATTTAGAAAACCATAAATCTAACAATGCATGTTCCATATATGTCAATTGATGGGTTTATGGTTGGTTTATGGTTTGGTGAATGGTGAGGAAAACCCATGAATAGTATCAAAACATTTTAAAAAATATTTCCAGAATAGTATATCTTGTATTAAACTAAAAAACTAACGAAACATCCTACTCAAAAAAAATTATAATGTTATCATCTTTCTTTATTTTATCTCTTTCCATGGTTATCTCCATGGGTTTCATAATGGTTTTTTCTTGATTGATATGGCCATTAAATCATCCTCTTATCTTAGTTACCCTCTGATTAGTCAATTCTTTTTTCCCAAATTTCTTAACAATAACATAGGTTTCTCCATGGATTGGGATTAAATTGGGGATTTCAGTGTTTCAGATTTTTAATTGTTTTTATAGTCCACTTTAGACTCTATTGTAGAATATATTCTTCACTTTTTTCAATCAAGCTCTTTGATGGTATGCTAGATCCATTAAATTATTCATTAATTGTTGAACCATTAATTCATCGGTAATAATTTCATGTTTTTAATGTATAATGATGGTATTTTATATTTTTATGAGACTTTTAAAATTAAACTAGTTTTCACACCAAATATTTTATGAAATACATGAATGGGTATAATTATATGACTTCCAAATCATAAAATGTAGTTTCGTTTAGAAATACATTTTCAATGGAAACTATTTATTTATAAGTATTTTATAAGATTTTTATGAATATGTGTGGGGTTACATTGAGTGTGGTTATTTGATAAATACATTTTCAGAGGAATCTCTTGATGTAAATTGTTTAAGTCAACCTGAAACATTCATAAGAGCATCCTTTATAAAATTATGTTTCCCAACAAGGGTTAGCCAAACACATAATTTTATTGAGTCTTTCCCTTAATTAAGTAATGAAATGCTTAGTCTGACATAATATAGTATTTGAGGGATTTTATTCATTATGAATAGTTTTGTATTATCACATGATTATTAATATTAAGTGATTCTTTCTTAAGTGATTAACCATTTTCTAATAATGTTTATGCATAGTCTAGTTTTTTTATTCCCCCTTTTCATGCTTTCTTATTTCATTAATTATATGATCGTGACAACACATACATAAAAAATAAACCATGAAATCAGCACAAATAAAATAAGATTTCATGATCAAGAGCTTCTATTGGTTATCATATCTAGCGGTTTCGATAAGTTAACCATATCTTAGGGAAAAACACCTTAAAGCTGATGGTTTGTTTTTTGAATCCCCCATGTGTCCACCTTTGTATCATCTTGGGTTGTTTTTTTCCTCAGATTTGAGTTTTGAGCCATCCTCTCTGACTTGGGAGATTCTCTATTACATGGTGTTTACATTTAAGAAACCATGGGCTCACATGCCCTACATATTTTTGGAAGAAGGCTCTCAGGCCAGCAAATTAAATTTAAATGAAACCATACACACACAAATGTTCTTTGTTCATGTTCATGATATTTCATATCATGAAAATACATTTATGTATATTTAGAATTCAAATTTTTTATTAATTATTTTATTTAAGATAAGTCGCGCTTGAATTCAATTAATTGTGATATTATAATTAATCAATTCATTATCTAAAAATCGTTTCTAAATTTCCTTGAGATTCATTTTATCCATATTATTTTTACATTTCTTCTTACTTTTGGAGGAAACCTAGTGATATTCCATTTCTAGAATGTACATAGAGTTTAATATAGCCTACCACGATGTATTTTTCACCCTTTAACCAAAGTACACTCTAGGGTCTTTGGTGTGTTTTCTGTACTTTGGAAATTTTGGAGTACACATCGTATAGGTTAATCTAACAGGGAATTTACTTCCATGTTATGCGGTTACCGGACTGGAAATCCCGTGTATATAGAACACAGTTTTCATTATACACAGATTTACCTAGTTCGGATCATACTACATGGCATATTGATTTAACATACACATTGTGTATTCCAATTCCATTTGTCGTTCATTTCTGGTCAACATGGTGTAATAAATACTTAGTCATACTCAATTTATACAGCGTGGTCTGGAGGACCAGTATTGGTTCATTAAACCTAAGTACACGGCTTGTAGTTTTCACTGCACACCATGTATTCTTGTGTTGTATGGACAGAAATAGCAGCTCCTTCCGATGAGATTCGTGTTTTCAATTTAATCAAAATAAATATTAAACTTTTTTTTTGTGATGTAAATTGAGAAATAAAGGAGGAAGAATAGATCTCAGTCTCTCAATTTTATCTAATGATTTATCATGAATTGAATCAAATATAAATGCCTAAATTATCAACGGAAAATAAATAACTATTATGTTTTAACCTCCCTATGATACCAATTGAAGGTTTCAGAAGCAGTGGAAGCTCGTGGGTGGATGTTCCCACTTGGATTTTATTCATTAGCAATGATAAATCTGGGATTAATAAGACCATATGTTCCCGTCTCCATGGATCAAATCACAGAAATAGACAATGAAGAAGGAATGTGCCAGAACCAGAATGTGGCTCGTCATAGGTTGATTATTATTAATTTTGTTAATTGACAAGAATACACCCTTTTGTCAGTTCATTCTTCATTGAAATTGTTGATCATATTCTGATGTTATTTTTCATTCTATCGTAGAATCCAAGTGTATACTTCCTCTAGTGGTTATCCACACACGCACCACACATCTCTGGACATCGCCAAAGGAATCTCCGGGTGCTAGCATGGAGAAGCCTTTTCTTGTGTTTCCCTCCTTAGATCTCCTTGATCTAATTTAGGTGGATCTATCTCGGTATTGATAGTGTTCATGGAGGACTGAGTACTTTCTCCCTTGAGAGAATTCTACAGAATTGTTGTGAAAAATGATTCTCTTAGGAAAGGAGTTGGGGTTTTGAGGATATTTATATCTATGTTTGAGGTTATAATGTTATGACAATAAATAAACACGTTACCCATTTTGTTTATTTAATTAACTCTTTTGAAAACCCCATGCCATGTAATTAATTCCATGACATTCACATACACTAATTATTATAAATATCATTTAAGAAAATGATATTATTTCCTAGGGAATCACGATTGGAAAAAATTCATGGAACGTAATCATAAATACAAAACATCTATATCTAGTTTTTATTTATTCATTTCCTTTCTATAATGAAAACTACACGGCATTAACATTCAATAATACATGTCCTATACTTATTTTCATAATAAAAACTACACGGCATGTGATCATTAATACACGCCATGTAATTGTTTTCATTTTATTCCTCCTCTACCATTAAAAAGATTTAGTATTCCTTGAATAATTATTAATCCACATATGGGAATAATCTCTATTCTACTTGAGAAACTTTAATACACAATGTGTGTGACCCTCTAGGCCTCTTTCTCGTTGTCATTTGGTGGGGTTGCCTAAAGTCCAAGATTACTGTCTAGCAATGGGTCAAGGCACCAAAGAGAAAGAATTTTACGTTGCATTGACGTGTCACCTCATAAAAATGCTAACCATTTAATTTAATCCCTTTGTCTCAATATCTCATCAATGAGTTTTCATGGAAGTGCCATAAACCTATTTGCTGGATCCATCATTCTTTGACTACCTAAAATAAACAAGTCATTTCACTATGGCCATGGAATTTTTTGTGAAGGTTCTATTTCAATCAGATGGTTGAGATATCAACATCCATAAATGGAAGAAACAAATCCTTCATCGACTTATCCACTAATAACATGTCATTTGTGATGCACCGAAAGGACCCTACTTCCCACCAAACTGTCTTCCTGGTAGTTTTCGTCATTAAATATAAGAGCACAAGTCATGTCATGAGTTAATGATAACATTCTAGTCTAAGGACAATTACACATGTTCGTATATAGTAATGTCTGATGACACCAAGACATGCAGAATTACTACTAGCAGGTCAATTCTCATAATCTCCCATCGTAGATATTACCAACTGTGAACTCCAAGGGAGAGAGTCTCATCTTCTTTACAAGTACTCTCACATTAATGTCTGTATACTATGATTCCTTTCATAATATTTCATCAAACCATTGAACTTTATTTGAGAATATTATTATAGAATTTCACGGTTCTCATCATTTTGTGGATCTACTATAACCATATCAATGCAACAAATATTTCCAGACATTATTATATTATAGTAATGCAAAACAATGAACATTATATAATAAGTGTACATTCATGTAATCAAAGTAAAAAATAGTTTTTTCTCATGACACCAACCCTAACATATTTTTATTTGTAGAGAGATTAATCCATTATAATGATTATTAATAGGGTGAAATGAGGAAATTGATTAGAATGAACCTATAGTAGAAGGACAATATCAACATTTTTTCTAAGATATATGGTTCAAAATTTTCATTTGAAAACATAATAACATTAGGTGTTTTATATAGAGATACCCATGGATTACTATATTGAGTATTATTGATTAGAATAGAGTGTTTTAGATGTTGAATCCTACCATGTTTTTCATATAGGATCGTCATGAGGAAGCTTAGTTCGTTATTGAGTATATCGTCATGATTTTGGATCACATAGAGTCTAATTTAGAGAGAAGGGTGATATAGGCATACTATATGTTGGGACGACCAATGAAGTGATGGTTGGATATTCCATATTTTGATGAGAATATTAGTGGAATCATTTGGAAGGACATAAAGGATACCTTTTTGGAGGTGTTTTAATTAGTGACAATGAGGTAAGAGAGACTGAGAGAGTTCTAGATCAAGGTCTTGGGTAGTATGTCAGTGATTAATGTTACTAGAAAGTTTACAGACCTCCAATTTGTTTTCCATATATTTTCATGAGATAAATAAACTAGATTGAATAATTTTTAGTATGGGGTCAGGTGAATGTTATGTCAAAATTAAATATTTTCAGGCTTAAAAAACCTTATTGAAATGGTAAATTAAGATCTCATTACATAATAGAAACGTAAGCTGGCATCTCATGAATTCTTTATTGTTTCAGATAGGTTTATAAGATTTATGTGTTATAATTGTAAGAAACTTCAATATAAGGAAATTATTCATGGTAGTGGTTGCTAAAGTAACAATTTCAGTTGACCTAGACCTTAGTTAATCAACATGTGATTGATATTTGTGTAAAATTAATTGTTACAATGGATTGAATTATATTCAATCATTAGTGGAATTAGTATCTTATAGAAATATTGGGATCCTATGGAGACTCTTCAAGAACCCTTAAAATGATGGTTTTTATCATGTACATAGACTAATAAAGAGCACCAATATGGGATTTCGTAACCTGTATCTATCTCGACGTTGGAGTTCCAAAAGTCATAATGGGAATGGTCATGATATGAGTTTTTAATAAAAGAGTTTCTATATATGTAGGGTATTGTAGTCCACCTAGCTCTAGTATGTGTTTATGGAACTTGGAAATGTTAGATATATGGTGTTTAGCCTACACACATTGGTTAGGTGGATGGATAGTTGACTATATGATGTATGATTCTTATATATGTTACAATTTATACGATTTTTTTATAGTATAACTTAATATTTTTTTTATAAACTCAATATTTCAATTAGTTAAGAATATAAGTTTATTTTATGTATAATGTTATGTCAATTGAAAAATCATTAGGCATGCTATTGATGGGAATCCATTATTATAAGCAGTGTTATGTTGTAATTGTTTGGTATTGTATACATTTGGATTTTTTCAATCATTCAGTGACATGTTTTCTCTTGGTTATAAGAATAAATTATCCTTTTTTAGTAATCACATATTTATTTTTAGTAATTATTGTTCACCTTCATGTATTGTAATATTGAAATATAAGTTCACTATGGAGAGTGATATATCCATGAATGTTATGCATGCCAATTTTGATAGTGATTTAGTGAGATTATAGCATAGATGGTATTTGTTATTCTGAAAAATGTAGTTTTAGATCAGGAATAATTTCCTCCAGTAATTGATCAATTTTAATATGTTTATTCTAAGGATTTTGATGGGTTTCTACCCAAGAGATTGGTTGATTTGATAATTACGTTCATTCATTCAGGTTATCCAGTTTCTATTCCACCGAATAGAATGCAAGCAGTAGTGCATCAATATATTATGTCTCAGCTAGTGTATTTTAATGGTAACTTGTCTGTTGGTCCTATTATGTTACCATGGGGTTTATTGGATTTATATTCCAATAAGTGTTGAATAATTTTTACAATTTTGTTGATTAATAGATGTAAAATATGATAATGATAAGAGCCATTAAAAAATTATTTGTATTGATGATCATTTTGGTCATCTAAGAGGATCTGTTGTATTTTTCATCATTAACCTAATATTATGGTATCATCATCATAGAGTGAGACCCTATGATAAATGAAATAATACTTTTAAAAGTACTTATGTCTTGTATTACATCTCTATGATACAATTTGTGTTGAAAATCACTCATGTTGTGGTCATCTCTTGGATGAACCAAAACATTCACTCATACCTATTTTAGTTTAAGGTTTTCTTAATTGATGAAATTATATTATACTCAATAATTCATGGTGACCATTAAAGACATATGTAGATCATTTATTATATTACGTGACCATATACTATAAGATAAGGTATCTATATGTTATTTATAGAATTCCATGATTCATTTTATGGGTCATATCATCTTAGAAGGAGGTATATCCTTGGACCATGAGAAGGTATGATATGGTTTTCTCTTGAGAATCCATGGAATATTTTTATATATGATTTCATTTGGGGATTCATTTTTATTATGAAACGATCAAAAAATAACATTCTTTAATAGAAGATTCACTCTTAGTACTTATCAAGAAGGTAGTAATATTATAATATTTTATGTTATGTGATATTTATTTGCAGTGTCTAATGATGTGCTTGAACATTACAAAAAATTCATTTATTACATTAATTAGGTGAGGTGTATACATATTTATGGTACATATGTAATGGGAATTTGGATGGTTTGATGAAGATGGATTGTTTTTTGGCCAATAGATACCAAAAGTCAATCGATATTTAACAAAACTGTTCTTCGGAGTGGACACTCAAGAGGGGGGTGAATTGAGTTCCAATTAAAATTTCTGTTTAAAAACATTGTCTTGAAATCCCACAACTAAAACACAGAATTAAAATGTAGTGAGTTTATATCAAAATAAAGGTTCGGTTAGGTTCTCAAAGGATTGATTATTTCCTAGATAATCAAATCAAAAGAATTATTTAACTTTTGAAACTAACTTAATGATTTAAAACTAATATAAACACTTGCGAATTTAATTATCAAAGTGGATTTAAAACAGTTTTGGTTTTAATTTTGTTTGCAGCGGAATAAAAATAAATTTGAAAACAAATAAGAATAGCAGGTTTAACCAAGAGTTTCAGTCTCAAGCTAATACTTAGTCCTCTCAGAACATTATATAAATGTGATCCACACCCTGGATAGGAGATTACAACAGTATGCAACTGTCTAGGTCCAAGACCTCTACCACTGTTATCCGTGGGAACAAAAACAAGAGCAAAAATATAGCTGTGCAGGTTATGCATGACCTTTACCAATATCCCAGTGGGAAATAAATGATGCAAGAGTCGAGTGAGGATTTACAGATCCTCCAGTTAAAGTACATGAGATAGTGCGTGTGTGTAATATACAGCAGATAACAGACACTGCTCAAAATGTAAAATGATAAATCACAGAGGAAAAGATTTAGAGTTTAGAAATGGCTCTAGTGATTGCAGTGCAGCTCTGGACTCCTTTGGATTTGATCAGAATTGGTTCTGATTCCTATTCTGGTTTTTTCCTGGAAAACAGAGTGTCGTCTGCTTCCTTGACTTCAAGGTTCCGAGATAGGGAAAAAATAATCAATGAAGTTCTTGTGTTATGTTCTCGTTCTCAGCTCTTCACTAGTATGCAGTGATGAGTGAGTTCATCGTGTAAGTTCAGTCATCTCTTTTCATTCACACTCAGTTGTTCATCTAGGACACCTCATGGTATGTATATCTCTGTTTATTCGTCTATTTCTTCTCCCTTTGCAGTAGCACATCCATCCTTTATTTGAAGCATGAGCTCCGACAAAAGATGATTTACTTTTTGCAGGTACGAGGTACGGTTCCCTAACAACCAACAACACACGTTAAATAAATGTCAGGGTATTGAAATATACCTAATATGACCTTTGGTTAGATTAAATAATAATAAAGAAATATAAAGATTGTCAGGTTCTGTCTCTGAAACGGTTTCTCTGGATATCGGTAGACTTGTGTCTCGGTAGGTCTGAGTATCGGTAGGCATTTGTAACGGTAGACTTGATATATCGTTAGCGGTAGCTTGATCACAGCGGTAGTGGTAGATTTTTAATAGTAGATGTAGACATGATCTCATCAGTAGCGGTAGCTCTGTCCTTATATCGGTAGCGGTGAGTCTTCCTTGTAACGGTAGCGGCGACTCTGACTTATATCAGTAAGTCTGTTTTGTATCGGTAGACTTTGATATATCGGTAGACTTCCTTTGAAAACAGTATCTTCAACATATCGGTGTACTTGTGTGTATCAGTAGCTCTGTTCTATAATGGTAGACTTCAGCATATCGGTAGCTCTGTATCTGTAGCTGTCGACTTTGATATAGCGGTAGACTTGAGTACCGGTGGGCTTGTAACTATAACTCTATCGGTGGAATAGTTCTGTAACGGTAGCTATTATCTGTAACGGTGGAATTTAATGTAACAGTTACTAGTCTGTATCGGTAGCTCTCTCTTAGCGGTAGACATAACTGTATTAGTAGCTATGTTCTGTTTAAGAATTCTATGTGAAGAATGGGTAAAGTCAGAGTGTATAAGCATCCAGTAACCGAAAAACTAATATTTAAACAAAGAACAATAGAACAATACTTAAAGAAAATAAATATCTAGTTTCCCAAATAAGTATTTAACCATTTATCAACTAGGGATTAAGAATATACAAATAATAATAATTGGGATTATCAAAATATAATAAAGCAACTAGATTCCCAGAGGGTTCAACAATCTCCCCCTTTTTGATAATCACAACTTATGCCATGAAAATTGAAATAGTATCTGAGGAATGAAAAAAAAGAGTGGAAAAGAAATTAGCATCAGTAGAAAAGGTTCTATTATTTTGTTCAGAACAAAACTTACATATTCCTCCCCCTTTCAATTGTACTGCAAGATTCTCTCTTAAGTCTTTTTTCTCAAGTCTCAGTTTCTCATTTCCCCATTTGTGTGTTTCTCCCCCTTTGTTAACTCTTAGGTCTCATTTCTTATTTGCTCTCATTTTCTCATCCCCCCCCCATTGTGATTAAAAAAAGAAGGGTAGCAGAGAAAAGATAAAGATTAGTTGAGAATAAATGAAAAAGTAATAGAAACTCAGTTAAGTAGAGAATGAAGAGTAATTTCATTAATACAAAATATACACTGATAAAATTAGAACAAAAAATACAAGTTAATCCTATCAAAGAATTCTAGAACTACTCAATCCTCCTCTGGAACAGGTGTCTTTCTGTTAGGATCATCAGTGGGTTTCAGAATGGATGATGGCACAACTGGTGTTTCAGTTACAGAAACTGTACCAGATATGAAATCTGTGATCCTTTGAGTGATCATCGGTGTCAAGTTCCGAATGGCTTGAACTGGAGTCAATTGAGGAGTACTCCCAGAGGCAGAAGCAGGAAGGGAAGAAGGTACAATTACAGGTCTTACATCCACATGCAAGAATGGTAGCAGCAGATTCCCGAAATCCATTATAATGCTTCCTCCTCTCTCCATTGCAGACACAAAATAATCATTATTTTCAATGAAATTTTTCAAAGCCGGAGTAAGCTCCCTGATCTGACTAACCTGTTCTCTGAAGGCTTGGGTTACTGGAGGTATCTTTATATCTTCCAGTCAAAGTTTTAAATGGTTGGTTAGCTGATGCTTGTTATAAACCTTTTAAAAATAGGCATCCACCTTATTATTGATTTCTTCTTGAGAAGCAGTAGCTGCCCACAAGTGATCACAAAAAAAACTACTAACTTCCCTAGTGGTATCAAGAATCTGAGTATATGATGCACCATTGGGACTGGCCTTATCCAATTCTTCTTGAATACTAGTGTCGATCTAGTCAAGGTTCACACTGGAGCTGGATGAGGGAAGAGGTTTCATTTAGAAGGCCACTGTCTCCTTAAAGGATTGAGTCAGAATACTAACTACATTCTGAACAAGTTCATTCTGACTGTTCATATGTTCTTTGACTGACTTCTTAAAGGCTCAAAAACATCCACAAATTTCTTGACCTCTTCTTTGATATATCGAATGTTATAGTTTACATGAGTTTGTGAGCTATGCATGGTAGTTAGAGAAGAAATCGATTGTCTCAAGGCAACTACAGCTCCTGTCCAACTCTCAATCTGAGTGTGGAACACTTTTAGTTCAACCATCATTTCTTTCATAGGACTAGATACACCATATCCAATGGATAACTCAAGGTATTTCACCACGCTTTTCATCTATTCAACCATAATTTTCTTCATATCTGCCACTGATTCCCTTATTGTTTCATTAAAACATCTTTTAAGGACTCAAGGTCCTCCTTGGTTGCCAGATTTTCAGCTACAGTGGGTAAGGTAACTGATTCCTTTGGGTTTGGTTTTCCTCATCTGAATCTTCATAAGAGAGATCAAGAATCATATATCCTGGATCTGATGTCCAACCTTCAATGTCATATAGCACTGATACTGATCCAAGATTCTCCTCCTCACTTGGATCATTCTCCTGAGGTATCTCTTCCAACTGTTCATCCGAAGGTAATCCTGCAATTTCCTTTACAATTTCAGCATATTCAATAGCCATTTGTTCTAAGTCATTAACGACTCTCTCATCAACAGGTGTTGCTGGTGCTTCTTCCTGATCAGGCACTGTCATGACTGTACTGACTATCATAGGACTCAAACTGAGCTCTTTTTCAACATTATCATCATCATCTGCTTCACCATCAGCCTCCATTTCTCCATTAATATCATGATCATATTCGGTTGCCTCATACTCCTCAGAGGTGTCCTTGAAAACATACTGGCATGCTTCTTCTCCTTCTTCTGTAGTCTCTATATCATTTTCCTTAAAGACAGTTTCTCTCTTTGGTATTTATTTTGTAGGGCTAGCTGCTCCATATGAAATTACTCAATGCACATGACAAGGGGTAAGTCAGGGTCTCCTCTATCTTCTACTGATGTCTCTTCCTCCTCAGCTTCAGCTTCATCACTATAGACCGGTTATGGCTCATCTAGTCCATGACTAGTATCACTCACATCTTTTGGTCTAGAAGGATGGTCCACAAGAGTAAACTTGTCATAGATTATTCCATCATCATTCACCCATGATTTCTTCAAAGGATTCCAACTGACATTCATGTATTTACAGACAGTTCTTTTAATATAGAAGTTGTCCTTAAACCCTACTATCTCATCCTGAGGTCTAGCTACCTCTTTCACATTTAGCATCACAGAAATTAGCTTTGAGAAAAACAGTGCATTTGATTTGGACTTCTTTCTAGTCATATCTTCCACTTGAACCACAATCAGTCTACATAGATTGATTCTCACACTGTTCTTTAGAAAATATATCAAATATATGTCTTGTAATCTCAATGTAAAAAAATATCCTATTCTAGGACTAACAACATGCTGGATAAATTTATACAACAGCTTATCTTCTCCTGCCTTCTCTGCAGCAATCACCTTTCTAGGGGCCCAATTCCCTATAAGCTCCAGCAAAGCATCTTCATATTGAAACACATCCCTGGTCGAAGGTACAGACTTTGATTAGAACACATAATTTCCTTCATGTGGAACTCTTATGTTCCTATCCCATTCCACTGAAATAAATGATACATCTTGACCATTTACCATAGAAATCATTCTGTTTTCTTCTTCAGACTTTTCAAAACGAACGAATTCGTAGAACTATTTCACCAGTCCTAGATAATAAGGTCTATTATCGTTCGCAAAGCACTCAGTCTAGCCTTGTTCTTCTAAAACTTTAAGATCCAAGGACATGCTCTCCATGAGCCATTCTGCACACACCACTTTCTCAATGATAATCTCTCTCTTTGAGAGATACAGGTTTATTGGATTTCATCGAGCTATACTTCCACTTCCACTTCCACTGGTCCTGGACTTCATTACTTTATTTATTTTCTCTTGTGGCTCATCACTCCCATCTGTAACCTGGGGTCTCTTGACACGGGCCATAATGGATTTGAGGTTTAGGGTTTTGCGGCTGAGAGGGTTAGGTTGGATGGATTCGAACAGACAAGTTCAAGGTGAGATTGAGTGAAATCTAGTATCGATTTTGATATCATTTAGGATTCAAAAATAAAATAAATTATATATATATATACATATATTTCGAAGTCTCGGCCTTAAATACCAAAGTTTAAAACAGCGCGAGATGCACCAACGGTGAGGTTTCCTAACAGTGAGGTCTTATAATGGTGAGGATTCTCTAACGGTGAGGTCTTCTAATGGGGAGGTCTTCTAATGGTGAGGATTATCTAACGGTGAGGTCTTCTAACGGTGAGGATTCTCTAACGGTTTAAGAATAAGTTATCATTACTAATTCATTTCTAATGAAACTTAATCTTTCTAAACTTAAAGGCTTAGTGAAAATATCATCTAATTGAAGTTAAATGCCTATAAATTCAAGTGTTATATCACCTATTTGATAATGATCCCTTAAAAAGTGTTGTCTAACATCAATGTGTTTGGTTCTAGAGTGAGACACTAGATTCTTAGAGATGTTAATCGCTCTAGTGTTGTCACAGTTAATTGGAATCTGTTTAAAATCAAATCCATATTCCAGTAAAGTGTGTTTCATCCACAGAAATATGTGCACAGCAACTACCAACAGCTATATACTCTGCTTCAGCAGTAGACAATACAACGGAGTTCTGTTTCTTACTACACCATGATACTAGGGACGTTCCAAGTAATTGACATGTTCCAGAAGTGCGTTTTCATTCTAATTTTCTTCCAGAAAAGTCAGCATCCAAATAACTTATTAAATCAAATGTTTGTCCTTTTGGGTAAAACAATCCCAAATTAGCAGTATTTTTAAGATATTTGAAAGTACTTTTAATAGCATGTGTGACTCCTTAGGGTTAGTTTTAAATCATTCACACATACATACACTAAACATAATATCAAGTCGAATAGTAGTAAGATAATGTAAACTTCCAATCATACCTCTATAATTAGTTTGATCAACAGATTTACCAATTTCATCAATATCCAATTTACAGGTGGTATTGATAGGTGTATCACTTCCCTTAATACTATCCAAACCAAAACATTTTAATAAATCATTAGTATATTTACTTCGATTTAAAATAATACCATCTTTGGTTTTAAAGATTTGAAATCCAATAAAGTACTTAAGCTCTCCCAGTAAGCTCATTTCATACTCATTTTACATAACCATTGAAAAATCAGTATATAATTAATTTTTAGAAGATCCAAATATAATATCAACAACATAGATTTGTACTTTTAAAACATCTTTAGAAATCTTTTTTATAAAGAGAGTGGTATCAACTATTCCTTTTGAAAATCCTTTTGAAATAAGAAAGTTCGAAAGTCTTTCATACCAAGATCTTGGAGGTTGTTTTAAACCATATAATGCTTTTGACAGTTTAAAAACATGCTTTTGAATATGAAGATTTGAAAAACCAGGTGGTTGTTCTACAAAAACATCTACAACAATAAAACCATTTAGAAAAGGACTTTTCACATCCATTTGATATAACTTGAAATTCAGATGTGATGCGAAAGCAAGTAAGATCCTAATAGCCTCTAATCTAGCTACAAGTGCAAAGGTTTCCTCATAGTCAATTGCTTCTTCTTGATTGTAACCTTGTGCAACTATCATACCTTTGTTTCTAACAATGTTTCAATATTATTCAACTTTGTTTCTGAACACCCATTTTGTGCCTATGGTTATAGGGTTCTTAGGTCTTTCTACTAATTTACATACGTTGTTTCGTTCAAATTCATTTAGTTCTTATTGCATAAGCATTACCCAAAATTCATCATTGATAGCATCATTGATCTTTTTAGGTTCTAACTGTGAATGAAAAACTTGATGTTCATACTGATTTCTTAGAGAAGCTCGAGTCTGTGTTCCTCTATCTAAATTACCTACAACAACATCTAAAAGATGGTTCTTTAGAATTCTAGTTGTTCTAGAAAATGTAGGGCTAGAGATTTCAGATTCATTTACAGGTAGAGATTCAATAGAAGCTGGTTCTGGGAAATTTCCAGAATTGGATGTTTTAATTACAGGTCCAATGACTTTATCATTAAGGTTCAAAACAGAGAGATCATATTCAATATTTTCAAGAGAGGTATTAGGTTCATGATGATCAGTTTCATCAAATTTGATGTGAACATATTCCTCCACACATTTGGTTCTTTTATTGAAAACTATAAAGGCTTTACTAGAACTAGAGTAACCTATGAAAATTACTTCATCACTCTTGGATGAAAGCTTGTAAATATTGTCTTTGGTGTTGAGAATAAAGACATTGCAGCCAAAAACTCTGAAGTAGTTAACCTTAGGTTTCCTATGGTTCCATAACTCATAAGGGGTATTCTTAAGAACTGGTCTAATCATGAATCTATTGATAACATAACAAGCTGTATTTACAGCTTCATCCCAAAAATAAATAGGTAGGTCATACTCATTAAGCATAGTCCTAGAAATTTCTTGAAGGGGACTATTCCTTCTTTCTACTACACCATTCAGTTGGGGTGTCCTAGGGGTAGAGAAATTGTGACTTTTTCCATTGTGTGGGCAGTAGGATTCAAACTCTTGATTTTCAAACTCACAACCATGATCACTTCTCAATGTTTGGATCTTCAGTCCACTAAGATTCTCTCCAGATTTGGAATATTTAACAAAGTAAGAACAAGCTTCACTTTTGTGAGCTAGAAAATATACCCCAGTATACCTAGAATAATCTTCTACTAGAACATAGACATAGTGCGTCCCATTTAAACTCGAAACTCTAGAAGGTACAAATAAATCCATGTGAACCAACTCAAGAGGTTTAGACATTGACACACCTTTCATTGATTTAAAATAAACATTGTGTTTCATTCCCTTTTGATAGGGATTACAAACACTGTCTACAAGAAATTCATGTTTGGGGAGTTATCTAACTAAGTTTTTCCTATAATGTTTTCAAAGTGAATGCACATTTCAGTGTACTAATCTTCTGTGCCAAATCAAAGACTCTTTATGAAATGCATTTAGACAAGTAATATTTTTCTTAGCTAAAGAATTTAAATCAACAACATAAACATTTTCATTTCTTAAAGCAGAAAACACTAAAGCATTTTTAGAATTAAAAACATTGAAAGAATCATTTTCAAATTTAACATAAAAACCATCATCACATTACTAAGAAATACTTAACAAATTATATTTAAGTCCATCAACAAATAAAACTTTAGAAATTAATATTGAGTCAGTGTTACCAATCTTGACTAAGCCGATGATTTTTCCTTTTGAGTTATCACCAAAAGTGACAAACCCTCCATCAACTTTGACTACACTTTTAAAAGCATGATAATTATCCTGAGATATGTCTTGAACATCCACTGTTCAAGTACCAGGTCTGTCTACAGGAGATCTTTAAGCAGGTTCCCTACAAAATAGATTTAGACAGGAAATGATTTTGGTACCCATATTTTCTTGGGTCCGGACAGGTTTGCCAACAAAACTTTAGGTACCCAGATTTGTCTTATGGGTCTCATAAAATTTGTAGAATCAATATACTTTGAAAGGTAAATATTATTAGATCCGTAACTTTGAATATAACTAGTTGAACCATATAAAGTTCCTGAACTAGCTACATTATGTCCAGATTTAGGAATGAATTTAGTTTTGGTATTTTTGCTTTGTCCAGGTTGGTATCCTATACCAGTAGTGTATATAGGTGCTATTTTCTTACCTATCATTTGAGTAAGAGTATCTTTACCATTTGTAATATTTTCTTAGTCTTTCTTAAGTTGCTCATTAGATAATTTTAGTTCAGTAATCTCTTTAAGAAACTAAGCATTATTTTCTACTTCAATATCAAGATCAGATTTATGTTTAATAGTTAAAGAAAGCTATTACTTTAAACCTTTGTATTTGTCTTTCCACTCATTAAAGGTTTCTTCTAAAATATCACAATATTAAAACAATTCAGATTTCGTCATGTTTTCTGAGTCAGAATCACCTCCAGAATAATATGAATTAAAATCAGGAGTTTCAGATGTTATCTTAGATGTGTTTTTCATGAAACATATATTTGTATTATTTCTAGATTTAGTCTCAGAGGCTTCAGATTCACTGGAGCTATCCTCAGAAGCACTCCAAGTAGCTTTCATAGCCTTTTTGTACTTACTGTCCTTATAATCATATTTCTTCATTTATTTCAGCTTTGGATAGTCCGCTTTTATATGTCCTTATCTTTTGCACTCATAGCAGACAACTTCATCTGATTTATCAGATTTCTTCCAATACTTTTTCCAATGACCCTTTCTATCATACTTACCTTTCTAATTTGATTTTTCGAAAAACTTCTTCTTCCTATATAACTTTTTAAACCTTCTGGAAATGTGAGCCATCTCAGCATCACTGTCAGAAGCGCTTTCACTGTCTTCACAGCTTGAACTTTCATTTATAGCTTGGAGATTCTCCTTATCCTTGTTCTTTGAAGTTGAAGTCTTGATCGCAATAGACTTCCTTCTTGGTTCATCGTCTTCTTCTTTGTTCACTTTTAGTTCTTCTTCATACATCATCAGCCATCCAATTAATTCCTTGACTGACAGTTCACCAATATCAAATGACTCTCTAATTGAGATAGTAGTTCCACTCCATATTTCAGGTAGACATCACAGAATTCTCATAATTTATTCCTTTGATGGAACATCCTTTCTCAGAGAGATCATTGTTTTGACAATTTCGTTGAACCTGAGATACATGTCAGAAATGGGTTTATCAAGCTTCATCATAAAATTAACATACATAATATAATAAGTGCTCAATCTAATTTCCTTAACATTAGTTGTTCCTTCATGAGAAACAGCTAAGGTATCCCAAATTTCAAATGCAGTTTTACAGGCAGATATTATATTAAATTCCTCATCTCCTAAAGCAAAATACGTAGCATTCAAGGATTTACAATTATTGTTGTAGGCTGTCTTAGTAGCTTCATTCCATGCAGATCTAACAGTAGTAAGAATTTTATATTCAGATTCTATAGAAGTCTAAATATCAAAACACATGCTCTCTAAATGATTTTTCATCATTATTTTCCATTGATCATGGTTGGTTCCATTGTAAAATGGTGGTCTATTGGTAGCAACACCTTCAAGTATATTATCCATGATAAATTACATAAAACAATGATTTTAAAGAGATAAAAATTTAGAAATAACAGAAATTTTAAGAACGTTATAATACTGCTAAAATCACAATTGAAAAACAGAGTACTTTAGAAAATATTTTAAATCCTCTAGTACCAAATGTTGGTCGGAGTGGACACTCATGAGGGGGTGAATTGAGTTCCAATTAAAATTTTTGTTTATAAACTTTTTCTTAAAATACCCCAAATAAAACACAGAATTAAACTGTAGTGAATTTATATCAAAATAAAGGTTTGGTTAGGTTCTCAAAGGATTGATTATTTCCTAGTTAATCAAATCAAATGAATTGATTAACATTTGAAACTAAATTACTGGTTTACAACTAATATAAACACTTGCAAATCTTACTTATCAAAGTGACATTAAAACAGTTTTGTTTTTAACGTAGTTTGCAGTAGAATAAAAATAAATTTGAAAACAAATAAGCTCAATAGGTTTAACCAAGAGGTTCAGTATCAAGATAAGACTTAATCCTCTCAAAACTTTATATAAAAGTGATCCACACACTGGATCGGGGTTTACAACAGTATGAAACTGTCTAGGTCCAAGACCTCTACCACTGTTATCCGTTGGAACAAAAACAACAGGAAAAAAATAGTTTTCTAGGTCACGCACGACCTCTACCACTATCCCAGTGGGAAATAAAAGATGCAAGAGTCGAGTGAGGATTTACAGATCCTCCAGTTAAAGTACAGGAGACAGTGTGTGTGTAAAATATAGTAGATAACATACACTGCTCAAAATGTAAAATGATAAATCACAGAGGCAAAGATTTAGAGATTAGAAATGGCATTAGTTATTGCAGTGCAGCTCTGGACTCTTTTGGATTTGATCAGAATTGGTTCTGATTCCTCTTCTGGTTTTTGTCTGGAAAACAGAGTGTCATCTACTTCCTTGACTTCTAGGTTCTAAGATAGGGAAAAATATTCAATGAAACTCTTGTGTTATGTTCTTGTCCTCAGCTCTTCACTGGTATGCAGTGATGAATGATCTGTTCGGGTATGTTCAGTTGTCTATTTGCATTCACACTCGGTTGTCCATCTAGAACACCTTGTGTTATGTATATATCTGTGTATTCGTCTATTTATGTCTCCCTTTGCAGTAGCACATCCTTCATTAATTTAAAGCACGAGATCCGACAAAAGATGATTTACTTTTTGCAGGTACGAGGTACGGTTCCCTGAAAACCAACAATACACATTAAATAAATGTCAGTGTATTAAAATATTCCTGATATGACCGTTGGTTAGATTATATAATAATAACGAAAATTAAATCTTGTCGGGTTCTGTCTCTGAAACGGTTGTAGTAGATATCGGTAGACTTGTTTCTCGGTAGTTCTTAGTATCAGTAGGCATTTGTAACGGTAGACTTGATGTATCGTCAGCGGTAGATTGATCACCCCAGTACCGGTAGATTTGTAACAGTAGATGTAGACTTGATCGCATCAGAAGCGGTAGCTCTGTCCTTGTATCGGTAGCGGTGAGTCTGCCTTGTAACAGAAGTAGTGGATCTGTCTTATATCGGTAAGTCTGTTTTGTATCGGTAGACTTTGATATATCAGTAGACTTCCGTTGATAATAGTATCTTCAACATATCGGTGGACTTCTGTGTATCGGTAGCTCTGTTTTGTAACATTAGACTTCAGCATATCGGTAGCTCTGTATCAGTAGCTGTCGACTTCGATATAGTAGTAGACTTGAGTACCGGTGATCTTGTAACTGTAACCCTATCAGTGGACTTGTCCAGTAACGGTAGCTATTATTTGTAATGGTGGAATTTAATGTAACAGTGACTAGTCTGTATCGGTAGCTCTCTCTTAGCGGTTGACTTAACTGTATCGGTAGCTCTGTTCTGTTTAAGGATTCTATTGGCAGAATGGGTAATGTCTGAGTGTACAAGAATCCAGTAACCGAAAAACTAATATATAAACATAGAAAAATAAAACAATACTTAAACCAAAAAAATATCTAGATTCCCAAATAAGTATTTAACCATTTATCAACTATGGATTAAAAAAATACAAATAATCATAATTGTGATTATCAAAATATAATAAAGCAACTAGATTCCCAGAGGGTTCAACAAAAACTACCCAACGAACAATATTGAGTTTCCATTATGGTTTACACATATAATTGTTGATGTAATTATCACATAGGTGAGAGGTTTTTGGTTGATAATGATTATATGAGTCTCAAATACATATCATATCAACACGAATTACTTCATTTGAAATGGTGATGGGTTAATAATAATAAATAATCTAAATTTGATTTGGATTATCCACTGATAAAAAAGAATAGTATTATTTATTTATAAAGATGGAATACATATACTCAGGTAGTCGATAATATAAGTAATTAGTGGAAATAATGGACTTGATCACTATTTGTGTATTTTACATTGTGAATTATCTTAGTCTCCATATTGAAATAATAATCTACGATGACATGTAATGATTATTTCATGGCTTGTTGGTATTTCACTTGAATGAGAATGTTTTATGTGATGTATTATTATTGGTTATTATTTAATGATGATGATTATTTTCATTTATGATATTTTTCAACTCTAGTAATGTGGGTATATTTAACCTATGTATATCATTAGACCACCACTTTTAGTTGGAATCTTCTACAATATGAAGAGGAACACCCTCAGAGAACCATTTTAGTGTGACTTGAGACGATATGTCAAATCTTTTTTCCCTCATTGAATTGGCTGGATTCCACCATACTAAGACATAAGCTAGGGTGTCACATTATTGTATTCATATTTTACATTTTTATAAATTTTACAGCCTCGTATTTTATAAAAATTTCAATATAATTTTCTACATGTGGGGGATAGAAAAGGATCCTCTCTTATAGGTATTTCAACATCATTTTCATGTATTTTTTATACATGTTATAATGTTTTTTTGGTGATTATAGGTGAGTTCCTTCCCTTCACTCTATATATTTATTCATTTTTTCATTGTTAATGGTTATTCAGAGAATGTTATTACTAAGGTAATGATTAGTTTGGGTGACATTATTAATGTAATACAATGAATGGTAGTGTATCATAAGTTTATAGACCCTCTATGGTCTTATAGTAGTGTTTTGGGTCTCCTCCCACCACATTTATTTGCGAAACATTTTTTTGATTCAATTATGGAATAATATATCAAGAAATACCATATATATTTTTGAATTTCTTTCTATATTTTGTTTTTGTTTTTTTAATAAGTATGATATTTTGATTCATATATATGTTTTGGGTTTTTTGAAGGCACAAAACACATTGGAATCATAACCTATAAAAAGATTACAATTTTAGAGACCTGATGAACTATGTATCGTTAATTGGGATTATCATTTTATATATATGATATTATAGTGTATTCATTTCTATGCTGCATTTTTGTATTATCAAATTAATTTTATTTCTTTCATAAGAGACTATGGCACAATTTTAAAGGGATTAATTACATAAATAATTTAATACGGAACACAATTTTAGAAAAAATAACACAAAACCTATGTTAATGAATTTGTTCATGCATAGTAATATTATTAATATAATATGATATTTACAAAAAATTATGGTAAAATTATATATTAGTTTAATTCAATGACAGTCTTTTTTTGTGGTCATGGTATTTTTCATAACTGTTTAATGAAATTATTCCTGGGTTGACTAAACAATCTGATTTGGGTACGGAATTTTATTTATATGTGTTTGAATTAGAATTAGGATATGTTAATAGTTAATATAGTATTTGTGGTAAAACAATAATGGAGGGATATTCAAAACAATTTCATGATTGGATGCATAAATACATATAATTAATGTTAATGAAGAGGGTACATTGCTTGAAATGGTAAATGAAAAAATGGACATGTACCATAAATATTTTATTTGAATGTTTTATATATTTATGTGTGTTTGTTATATTTTTTGAAATTATGATTTTCTGTTATATTTTGAAGATGCATTATTTTTTTCTTTTTTTTGTCTTATAATGAGGATGTTTATGGGAATGAACTATGGATAATGGTAGAATATTTAGTGTAATTTTTGTGGTCTATATTGTCTCAACGCTTTCTAAAATTAATATTATGTGATAGTATGATGTTATAATACACTAAATGTGACAATAAATATAACCACAAGAGTTGTTATAAATGAAATTTACCCTTATAAATTAATTTAATGTATTATTATTAAATATGTTTATATAAAACATGTTCACAAATTTTATTCTTTTATATGTTATCTGATCTAATTGATTTTCACATATCATTACTCTTGATATTATTGTTTTTGAATAGAGATCACATGATTATTATAAATATAAGGGTTTAAGAAATCCAATTGACACAAAAGAAGGATGTGATTGTCTCAAACAATTGGATCATACCCTAGGAAGATCATTTATTAGAGCTTCCAAGGTTTATTGAATCATTGGGATTAAAACTTGAACAATTCCAAGATTAGATCCTATATTTTAAGCATGTCAAAACCCATTTTGGGATAATTCCAATCTTATCGTGATCACGTCCAAAACAATGTATTCCAAACTTCACCATGAATGTATCACTATAATTCACCTTACAAAAAGGGTGCATTCTCATGTATTAATGATATATATATTAAGACCATAGAAATTTGGGTGTGTAAAATATTTTCAAAATAAAATGGTTATATTTAGTTTCTAATATTGTTACATTATAATGATTTTGATTTTGATACAATAAAACAAAAAGATCATTTTTAGTTAATACTCTTATTCAATTAAAGAATTTATTTTCTATAATTAATTTATTATTGAAATAATAATTACTTTCTAAAAAAAATACTTATTAAATAATATTTATTATATATAAATGATCATATTATATTATTTAAGTCTAATATAATTTTTATCAGGGTTAAAAAATTGTTATTGTCAATAATACATAAATTCTTAGTATATGTAGTTTTAATTTTAGAAGATAAAATTCACATATTTAAAAAATTATTTTGTAAAATAAATATTAATTTTTAACTAAAAATGTAAAAATTATACAACGGTAAAATTTTCATATTTTTATGACATATAAAAATTTTCATGTTGAAATTAAACACAGTATTAATATACTGTGTGTAGTATGACATAATAATGACCTAAAAGTGATGTAATAAAAACTATTAAAATAATCCACGACCTAATATAAGCCTTTTATTTAAAATAATTAGTTTTATTGACTAATTTATTAATTTTATAAAGCCATTGCGTATCTTCTAAAAGAAATAATATATTTTGTGGTTTTAAAATGATTTAATTAAGATTATGACCCACTTCCATATAATCATGGGTGTTATTTTATTAATTTCATCCCTTGAACATAAAAAATAATGAAATATAATGTTGTTTGGAAGAAATAAATGTAAAAAATGGGTTGTTTTTTGTATTGGTCGTTTTATTATATTAATTCCAAAACCTATGTATGAGAAATAATAATGAATCCCCACTCATTTCCTATATAACCCAACACAAGATCTCATTTATCTTCAGTAAATGTACTTTTATTATAGCTTCAATATACAATATATTATCTATAGTCCTCCAAAGGATCGCACAATCTCAAAAGATTATTTTTCCAAGCATTTGGAGTCACATAATCAAGTAAGAGATCCCCCACTATCATTTTTATTAAAAAAACATATTTTACAATATACATTTTAATTACAACTTTAACAGGTTGTGATATGTTATCACATACCAACATACTATTAACATTATTTATATATTTTAATATTCCACTTTATCAGTAATTAAAACCCTCCCATGATCATTTATGTGTAACCATTAGCGGTCCACATTTTTGTATGTGATCATCAAATTCTCTTCATTATTTAGGTTTATTTATTTTATTATTCATTATATTTCCAATTCCTAATTAAGAGATATGTATTGATATATACGTAATACATCCCATTTAATGTACAAATTATTATAGACCACTTTCTCTATTATCAACCCATTATAAGAATTTTTTAATTGATGTTGTTATGCTACCGAAATTTCACAGTGATTATTCAGGACAAAATAGTTATGTGGTAAATACGATACACATTTACTCTCTTGGGTATTAAACTTTATAAAATTATGATTATATGACTTTGGACTGACATGGATTTATTCCAAAATAAATGAGAATGGACTAAAATATTAAAATGACTGAATCCTTGTTGTTTGATCTTTGTGGGACACTGAACAATGAGAATGATATGAAAGTTATGAGTTCTCATGAAGTTATATAAATCTCCAATTAATTGGGAAATTTTTAGTGTCATGAGATGTCATGTTTGGATAGAAATTGAACCTGGGTTTTTTGTTATTTATTTATCATGATGTCTTGGTAGTTATCCATGACCTATATTTATGATGTGGGGTTTTAATATTGTTTCACATTCCAATTATTATGATTATCATGCTATATCATTCATTTCTATTCATTTTTTTATTCTCATTATATTTATTCCACATTAGTATGCCTATTAACATACTTGTGTCAGCTTATTTATTTTTTATCCCCATACTGGGATTTATAACATGCCTTTTTCTTGTGCTTGTCCTTGGGTTATCACATGCAGTTTTATATGGAAGCATGTAAATGATGTTTTTAATAAACCTGAAGTTTTTTCTATTTGATGTTGTTATGTAATGTACCTAACTCTCAAAAACACTATAATGATTAAACTTATATTTTTTATTAAATGTAATCATTGTCAATAAAACATGTAATAATATGACATAAATGGCATGTTTTTTATTATTGGTGTCAAATGAGATGTTTTGTTTTTTTAGTATTATGATTAGAAAAATATAGGGAAAGAATTATGGATAATACAAAGTATAAGAAATCAACCTTATATTTTGAGAATTTTATATAATGTTGTTTATAATGAAAATAAATTTCTACTTGGATACTACAGGTAAATGTGGTTGTAACAAATATGTACATAGGGATAACAACACTAACAATGCGTGCTAATCCTAACTTGATGCAACCTACTAAATGAAAACATGCCTTTCTACACACCAGGTTCAACACTCCCAGTGGTTTTGATTTTGTAAAAATATATTCTCATTATAAACCATTTTTAATGTAATATAAATATATAAATGAGTATATGAAAACAAATAAATCATTGATAACACAGATTGAAACCTATAAATTAATAATTAAAGAAGTAAATATAAATTAAAAGTTATCTCATTAATTTAATTGAGATTAAATTTTTTCATTTATTAGTTTAAAAATACTCTACCATTTTTTTTATTTATACTAGTTTTTGCTAGAAAATTTATTGAACTAGTAAAACAAATAACACAATGGGAAATGTGATGACTACCTAAATGGGATGATTAACCATATGGGAATTGAAACAAAAAAATTATGATCATACTCTCTCTAAAAACTTATTTTCCAAATACAAACAATTATAAATAAGAGTTACTCAATCCACCTATGAAATAACATGATGATATTGAGATTATTATGTGAAAATTTCTTCAAACATTCAATGGATTATATGATTATATAATCACATAACAATTCATTCACTCCGTTGATATGTTCATATCCATCATTCAATGTTCAAAATACTAAAATATTCTCCTATCAATCAACCATATAGAGGGTGAATCTGATTAATGGTGGACATTGATCGAGAATAAAAAACATGATAATGTGATCTAAGATATGGTATGTGAGGAATTGATGAATTTTTTTTTGATAAATATTATTTCCACATAATAGACATGTATTGTTATGGGTTTTTCATGACCTCAAGAAAATAGATGATAAATCTATCATAGTTTATGAGACAAACATTTCAATTATTTCAAGATATACCACTGGATTTTTCGATAACCATGAATGCATTGTTGACCAGTCCATTGGTGGGATAAAACCATGTCTATTAAATCCCAAAATAACCATGAAATTTATAGATATAATGAAATGGTATTATGTGACCTTAATTTCAAGATTAATATCAACAAATATTAAGTGTATCATGAGGATACAATGTTGAAAGTGGTGTTTTGTTTTAGCTGTAAAATGGATAAATATAATGGTGACATGGAATTTCAACATCCCAATTGCCAGGGGTTTATTATGAATCACCCAACAAATTTTTCAATGGTTAAACGAATGTTGTTTTTCTACAGGATTGAAGTGAACCTATCTAATGATTATGAATAGGAAAAACCCTGTGTTGAAATGGAGGAAATAAATGTAGCAGTCAATCATTAGTGATTTTTTCTTTTCTTAAACTATTCTAGATCCTAAACAAAGGAGACTGGTTCTTTAAAAAATGGTTTCATATGACAACCAACAACATCCAAAAAAGTGATAGAAATATTTTTCCAGCATATCCACTAAGGTGGATCCTGAAAACAAATCGATGAAATGTACATTAGATATTAATTCAAAATAATGAATGTAAATTTTTGTTCTAGTTCTATGCATTCTTTCAAATGGTTAATTGATAGTAGAACATTTCAAATACCACCACAAATCATGAAATTATAGTAGATTTTGAATATAGAAAATGGGGAAAATATTTTCTCCCATGTATATGACTCCTCACCTACTAAAATATTTTGGTTGAACATCCCATCAAATAGTATCCTACTAACACTGGTGGAATTTAATGATTTTCTTTATATGGATCAGCCTTCCATATATAGATACAAATAATTTTCCGCCTGAATGAAATCACTCTTTGTACTGCCAATCGACCCCTAACTTTTTACATATTCAAGGAGGAGGATGAATATTTTTCAGAACCAACATGTCAATAATGAATATTATTTCCCTATGATAATGAATATTTAGCTCAATTGGGAAATTATATGGAAATAACCATCCTGTACGATATTCCCATTGAGATGGAATATGACTATTTGTTTCTTGATGAATTACTTGGTCATCCTCCTAGCCAAGAGGTTTAATTTTCAATCGAGAATATACATGGGGAGTTTCAATTATCTGAGACTCTATATAGAATTTATGTTGATGTAATTCATTAGCTTTTCAAACATCTACTAGATAATCTAGATAATGGGTTCATAAACCCATTTACATCACTATTGGTTTCACTAATCCTCTTTATCAAGAAGAACGATGGGTCAATGCACAATTGTATTTATTTTCTCGATCTCAACAAGATCTCAACAAAGAATAAATATCCTTTACAATGGATTGATGATTTTTTAGACCATATATGTGAAATATAATTCTTATCCATGGTCGATCTGTAGTTGGGATATTTTCGATTTAGGATGATGAAGGGGGATAACATCAAGACTAATTTTTATACAAGGTATGAGAACTATGAGTTCATAGCAATTCCATTCAGACTCCGTAATTCTATAGAAATAATCTATGAATTGATGAATCAAAACTTTGGAAATTACCATGTGATATTTATTGTAGTATATATAGATGATATTATAATATTCAATAAAAAAGGAGGTGAATGAGGAGAATCTATGAATAGGGCTAAAAACGAAGGAAAAGATAAGGTTTATACAAAGTACTACAAATATGTGTTTTCTGTTGAAGGAAGTATCATTCTTGTATCATATCATAAAAAAATATGATTTACCTAGATACATTAAAAATATAAGAAATTTAATGATGTTTGAGGCTAAAAAACATTACAGATATTTATTTTTTCAATTGGTTTGCTGGGTATTATAGTCAATTTGTGTGAAATTTCTCATGATTTTCAAATCCACTAAAAACATATATTTTAATGGTGTTAAATTCTCATTGAATAATGATTGTGAAGAGATATTTAAGGATCTAAAAAATATCCATATACCTACACATGTGCTAACACTACCCACAAGTGGAGAAGTTTTTACAGTTTTCAACAATGAATCAAAATCAGAATTGAGAAATGTGTTAATGAAGAATGAAAAATTACTATCCTATTCTTCATGAAATTTGAAAGTTCATGAATAAAAATTCCCCATACATGATATGGAGTTTGATAAATTGAAAATAAATTTGAAAATATGGTGAAATTGTCTCCTTGAGGAGAATTTTAAAATATATATGGATAATAAATGTCTAAAATATATATCCACACAGATATACCTACATATTATCCAAAAAGGAGGGTTATATTTGATCAAGAACTATGACTTCTCAATTAAATAACATCTTGGGAATTTTAATAATTGTTATTAATATCTCAGTATGAAGTATCAAAAAATAGCATCATTGATATGAATTGTGAGGCATCTGATCTTCATAGATTTGGAGAGCATGGACATGGGGATCCTTAAGTAAGAAACATCAAAAATCCTTTCAAAAATAATTTATCAATAGAACCTTAAATAGAGGTTTAATGAAGCTCAATGAGGTGATGCGGTAATTTTGATAAATGATGAAACTATAGGAAAAATGAAAACCTCAAATTTGATTCTTAATGAAGAAGGGGTTGCGTGATCCATGTAAAGACTTTGTGTACAATAAAATATTGAGTAAAAGAATGATCTATTTGAATCATTCACATATTATAACCTTATCCATCCACCTATAAAGAACAAAGATATATATTGAGATAAAAAAGAAGGCTAATAGTGGTACAATCCAAATAATGATACCATGGAGTATAAGTAATGATGACATGTATGTCAGCATGTGTAGTCGGAAAATAAAAATATATAAGGGGATGGTGTAGTAATTAAAAATACCTATATGGTAATAGGAAAAAATATTCATGAAAGTTTTCACTATTCTTCTAAATAATTCAAATGGGAATAAATCAATAGGGGTGTGGTGGATCATCCTATAAATACTATCAACATCCTTTTATTTTGTGATTATTTCTCATTTGATCAACTTTCATGGATATACATCAAAGACTTGATGTGTATCCACGTTGTAGAACTATCGATTTTGTCTGATTGATATATGAGGTCCACCTTGTAGTTATACAAATGAATCCAATTGAGATCTCATAAAAAATATATTTCACTCTAGAATCCAAATGGATACCTATGAAACCCTTTATCGGAAGAGATGCAGAACACCTACATGTTGGGATGATGTTGGGGAATACAAACTACTATGTCCTTAAATGCTATAAGAAATGGTGGAAAATGTTAAGACTATTCAGTATTACATCAAAGATGCTAAGAGTTGACATAAAAGATATGATGTAAATCATCGATGAGACATATAGATTGATATTTGAGATAAATTACCCATCTTCATATCCCCCAAGGGACAATGTGATCATATTTGGATGAATTCAAATCGTAGTACGAGATAAGTTATCCCAATTGAGATCCTTGATCACATCAGAGTAGTGGTATATCGACTAACACTCCCACATAACCTATGTATTATTCATTTTGTATTCATGGTATCCCTAATAAGGAAGTAAGTAATAGACTCCTCACATGTACTCAATTCATAGGTGGTACTATGGGATAATTACCTCTCCTATGAGCGGCTGGTGAAGATCATAGATTATATGGACAATGTTTTAGGAAGTAAGATAATTCTCCTCAAAAATATGTTGTGTAGAAACTAATGGTTTGATAAAAAGATATTTGAAATAGAGGTTGTGACAAAAAATATTTTCCCAAATCATTTTTAATTTTGGAAATGAGAATATCGAGGGATAAATATCATAACAGGAATGATTATAACAACCAAAATTGTTTTAAACAAATTCCCTTAATATTGTTATTTAACGAATTACTATGTAATATGGTAATAAGAAACATTAATTTTGTTCTGTTTTATTATATCCTATCACATTTAATTGACCATTTAGTACCATTACCATTGAAAAAATATCCATTTAATAGTGATCAAATTATTTGTATAAATATAGGATTTTAACAAAAATATTGACACATATGATGGAAATAATGACCTAAATCAATAGGATATTACCTTATGAAGACCATTCATTTGAAATACAGAGGGAGATGTAATTTTTGGATTTTCTCTTATCCATTTACAAGATTATGTCAAAAAATTATGCATGATAGAAACCGTTTATGAGAAAAGTTCATGCTTATCAAGATTATGGCCCAAACAATGTACAATGAACCACCTATTGAATGTATCACCATCACACACCACATTATTAGTTCCTTTGATGGATTAACAAAGGGATATGTATCAAGACTCTAGCCAAATGAGAATATACATTATTGTTTATATAAAAAAAATTTATTTAGATTTTTGTCTTTTTACATTATAATGATTTTAAATTTGATATAATAATACAAAAAAAATGTATTATTTTATAATATTCATATTCAATTTAGGAATTTATTTTCATGAAATATTTTATATTTGAAATGAATTTTATCTTTGTAAAATTTTATTATTATACAATTTTTATTAAATATAAATTATCATATTATTTTAATGATTTTAATTTTAATTTTTATAAGTGTTCTAAAATAATTATTTTAGAAAAACATGATTTCCCAACAAATTTTGATTTTATTTTAAAAATGAAAATTAAACTATTTATAAAATTATTATTCTAAATAAATACTATTTTTTAAATTATAAAATCTAAATTATACACTGTGTAATTTTTTCACATTTGTTTAGACAGTCAATTTTTTTAAAGAAACACAACAAAATATTAATATAATTTGGTTATTATGACATCATAATGACTACAAAAATGATGTAATAAATACAGTATAAGGTATCCACAAAAAAATTATTTTATAATAAAAATAATTATTTTATTATTTTATTATTTTTATAAATCCATTATGAATCATCCCAAACCAATAATATAATTTAAGTTTCTAAAATCATTTCATTAAGAGTATGTATCACTTAAAAACAATCAGTGGTTTGAATTTATCAAAGTAATCCATTGGAATTATAAATAAATAAATCCGCTCCATGTTTTTAAAAAATATCATCAAAAACAACGAGATGGTTTTTAAATTGCTTATATTATTATTTAGATTCAGAAACCAATGTTTGAGATATAATATCGAAATATCCACTAATTTACAGTATATAAAAACACAATATGAAATTTCTCTTCACTTTAAATCCATATAAAAAATCCTTAGAATTAGATACCCTTTATATAGTCATACAAAGGTTCCCCTAAGCTCTCAAAAAGATCCACCCAATCATTATAAGTGACACACTTAATAATAGAACACCATCTCTATTTTTTATTTGAAATCCTCTTTTTCTGCCTTTTAATTACCATGGTTCATTTTTTGATATGTTCTTACATATACACATACATTCCAAATTATTTATCAATTATGAGATTTTGCTTTATCTTTCATGATAACCCTATATTGAAACATTAGGTTCAACCATTTCCATGTAAACATTTCATTAGGGATCCTCAAATTTTATTCTTTATTCATGTTTATTTAATATTATCTGCCTTTAATTTCAAATTAATATGTTTTTACATGTATTTCAAATTCCCTTATACATCTCATTTTATTTATAAATGATGGGAGACCCCTTTAATTCTCATCAACCCATTTTATGAATTTTTTATGTGAAACTGTTTTGTTACCAAAATTTGAGCATGTTTTTTAATGCCAAACAATTGGTAAATGAATACAATACCCATTTCCTATCAAAGTTATTCACCATTATACACATATACTTCTTTGGACTGGTACATACAAGTATTTATTCCACAGTCTTTCATCGTGTACTAAAATATGATGTTGAATGAATCAATGTTGTATGATCTATATGGAAAACATAATCATGGGAATGAAATGAAAGTTATTGGTGCGCTTGAAATTTTATAATACTCCAATGTATTAGGTAATATTTAGCCTCATGAGATGACATGATAGGATATATAGTGAACCTAGTTATTTATGCTACATTTCAAGTCATGATTTCTAGGTAGTTAGCATTGACCTATGTTTATAATGCGTTGGTTAAAGCTATTACCACATTTCCTACGATATGATTATCACTAAATATATTGCATTTTGATTCATTTTTATGATTATAACACCATTTATTTCCTATTAATATGCTTATTTTTATAATATCGAGACCATAATAAATTTTATTCCCATTCACGGATATATATCTCACCCCATTATTATGTATGTACCCATGTTATCCCTTGAACATTTAAGTGAAAGCATGTTAAGGAGGTTTTCAATAAAGTTGATGTTTTTATTATTTTAAATTAATATATAATGTACATAATTATAAATAAAACTTATATTCTGGATCATCTTGGATGTATTAAGTGTAATCAAATGTAATAAATAATGTAATAATGTGAAAAAATAACACGATTGTTATAATTTCTGAGATGATGTCATGATATATAGTGCGGGTCATGCAGGTTTAGCGAAGTACATGAGTTTGATTCCCTACATGATCATGATACCTTACGGGAGATAATGTGATATTGTAAGTTGGTATTTATAGGATATGTGAGAGAATGTTCTTGATGTCCTTTATGTTAACATTCACATATTTATGAATGGTTTTGATGTACTGGAATTATGAATATTATAGGTATTTGTTTGAAGATATATGACAATGAGGATGTGGATATATAGACACACGGTGCTATAGTTTTGGATATATATAATGATGGTTGATGATATGTTTTTTGTTTTCTTTCAAAATCACATCTCAACACATAGAGAAGAGGTGATCTATATGGATCGCTGCCAATTTTAGTTTTTGTGCCCCCATATTTAATTTTTATAACCTATATAAATTTATCTCATCGGATATTATGTTGTGGGATGTTGATAATTGAGATTTTAATTATGAGGATACATCAACGGTTTTCTAAATTATATTTTTAGCCTCATATTTGACGATGGGTTCGTTAGTTTGATGGTAGATGATGTTTGATGAGGGTGTTGATTTATTACTTTGCTTTTTTACATTATTAGTATTCTATGCTATTATTAGTATTGGAGTATGTATATGTATTTATTATTGTTGAACTCACCTATTTTGATAATCATAATTATGCTTTTATAGACTTTGAGAATCCCAATTAATTTTTATCTATATTCTAATTCTCACAATCTATGATATTCTATTATAAATATGATAATAATATTAAAATAATCCTTGAAATATGTTAATAAATATTTATCTTTGTTTATATGAGTTCTTAAGTAATTCCAATTCAATCGGATATGTGTTGCATAAAACAAATAATTATTAGTCACTGATGTGCATATAGCTACTGATACAGAGCTACTGGTACTTAGTCTACCGATAGACTTAGTCTACCAATAGATAGAGTCACCGATAATCTATGGTCCCTGATACGCAGAGCTACTGATATGTACAAGTCCAATGATAAGCTACTGATGTGCATAAGTATATCGATACATAGAATCACTGGAACTAACCAAGAGCGACTGATACAAAGTAGAGCTACCAACAGACAGAGTCATCGATATAACAAGGTCACAAATGCAAATAGATACAGAAAAATCATGTCTACCAAGCTACCGATATATACAGAGCTACCAATTCATAGATTAATAGCTACCGATACACAGAGTAAGTGCTACTGATATCAAGAGTTACTAACACAAAGAGAAACTGATGAAAAGAGCAACCGAAACAAGTTCAATGAGCTACCGATGGAAGGGCACTACTACACAAAATCCACCGTACACATCTACCAACAGCTACTAAGGATTTACCAACCTGTCAAACTCTATACTCTCAATAAAATTTGTTTATTAAGCTAACTGTTACATTTGGTGTTTTTAATGAAGTTAATGTTATTTAATGATACATGTTGGCATGTCAGGGAACCGTACCTAGTACCCATGCAAAAGGTAATCATTCCTATTTGCAGAAGCTAAATGCTATAAAAGGGAAGATAATGACATGGCTGAAAGGGAATACGAAGTGAAACATAGAAGCAAACATGGGGTGTGCATACAGCAAGAATCAAGGAATTAGAAGACACATGAAGGGTGAAAAATAAAAAGGCTCTAACGGCATTCAAATGTGTTCCATTCACACAAGCATACATCCATACTCCATGAACACTAGACATACACAAAGCTACTAATTCTAGTGGAGAAAACAAGCTGGATCCTGAGTAAATAACCAAAAAAACACTTCATGCACTCAGGTAGATAATCTGAACATTGAACCAAGGAAGAAATGATAATCTGTTTTTCAGACCAAAACCAGAGAAGGACTCAAAAGCTTTTTTGACCAATAAAATGAGTCCATTGTTGCACTGCCAATCACTAAAGCTCATCTAAACACACTCATACTTATTTTTGTTATTCCTTAATTTAAATTTAGATCAGTGTGTGTCTGGTGTTTATTTTACACACACACACTGTCTCCTATGATAAGCAACATGATTATAAAATCCTCATTAAAACTGTATAACTACCTTGTATTCCACTATGGTTAGTTATAGAGGTCAATTAATACCTGGAAAAAAATGATTTGTTGCTTGTTTTCCCACGTAGAACTGTGGTAGAGGTCATTGGACATGAATAGTATTGTATTGTTGTTCACCCCGATACAGGGTTTGGATCAATTTATATAAATTATTTAAGAGGAATAAGTCTCGTCTTGAGACAGAACCTCTTGGTTACATCTTCTTTGAATTTTTGTTTATGTAATATGTATAATATATATATATATATATATTTCATATTCCACTACTAACTAATTTGAAATTATATTTTTTTGTAAACTTACATTGATAGTTAAATTATCAACTGTTTATACTTATTGTAAACCAGTATGTTAGTTTCAAAAGGAAATTTAATCTCCAGATTAAATTAACTGAGACCTAATCAATATTTGAGAAACTAATTGATCGTTTACACTCTGTATAAATTCACTACAGTTTAACTTTGTATTTTAATAGTGGTATTTTAAGAGAAATATTTTTAATATAAATTTTAATTAGAACTCAATTCACCCCACTCTTTCGTATCCACTCCAACCATGATTTTCTATCAGTGGTTGTTTTTATTAATACAAGTTTTCAAAACATTCTGTTTTTCATCTATGATTTTATTTTCACCTTAAAAGATCTTAAATTTCAGTTAGTTCTAAATTTTATCTCTTTAACTTTATTTTCTAAAATCAAGATATGGATAATAGACTTGAAGGTGTTGCTACTAACATTCCACCTTTCTTCAATGGTATCAACTATGCCCAATGGAAACATAAAATAAAAATTCATTTAGAGAGTATGGGTTTTGATATCTGGATTGCTATAGAGTCACAATATAATATTCTAGAAACAAAAAGAACAACCCAGGATGAACCTACAAATACATCTTACAATAATAATTATAAAGCTATGAATGAACTTATTTTGTGTTATGAGATGAAGTGTTTAATAGAATATGTTCTTGCAAAACTGCCTATGAAATTTGGGATACTTTGAGTGTTTCTGATGAAGGAACAACTAATGTTAAAGAAATGGGATTAAATACTTATATTATTAAATTTAATAATTTTAAAATGATAACTGATGAACCTATTTATAACATGTATCTCAGGTTCAATGTTATTGTCAATACAAAGTGTTCACATGGAAAGGTTGTTCCAGCAAAGGAAAAAATCATAAGAATCTTAAGATGTCTACCAGAAAGATAGAGAGGCACTTCTATTTCAATCAGAGAATTATTTGACATTTGAGATCAAACTGTAAAATATATTATTGGTAAATTAATGATGTATGAAGAAGATCTTATGGTAAATAAGGATGGAGATGATGAACCCAAGAGAAAATATGTGTCTTTCAAGACTACTTCTTCTAAGAGAAAGGATAAAGAAAAAGTTCAAATAAAAGCTCAATGTTCAACTAGTGAAGATTCAGACTCGGACAGTGATGCTGAGATGGGTCAAATAGAAATGAGATTTAAGAAGATATATAGGAAGAATAAATTATTTAGAAAATCAAATTACAAAGGAAATTGTGATAATATAGGTAACTGAAAGAAGGATTGGAAGAAATCTGATAATGAAGATGATATAGTCTACTATGAATTCAAAAGGAAAGGACACATCAAGGTTGACTATCCAAAATTAAAATTCAAAAAGAAACCTGATTATAAGGACAAGAAGTAAATGAAATCAATGAAAGCTTCTTGGAGTGCTTCAGAAGATAGCATAAGTGAATCTGATATTGTTGATTCTGAAAAGAATCATGCCAGCATGTGTATCATGACCAACACATCTGAGGTAACCATAGATACTCCTGTTTTAAATTCCTATTATTCTGGAGATGATGCAGAATCTGATTCGGATTCTAAAGATATGTCTAAGGATGAATTGTTTAAATATTATGACATGCTACAAAAAACATGTAATGAACATAAGGACAAATATAAGTCATTAAAGAAACAACATTCTCTCACTACAAATTAGAAATCTACCTTTGATATAGAAAAGGAAAATAATGGTCAACTATTAATGGAAAATACGGAACTGAAAATGTCTAATGAGAAACTTAGGAAGGAATTAGAAAATTTCACAAAGGGAAAATATACACTTACTCAAATGTTAGGAAAGCAATTTTCACCAAAATACACTACTAGTTTGGGATACCAACCTAGAAAGAGCCAGTTTACTAGAACCAAATTTATTCCTATGTCTGGACAAAATTCTTCTTGTTCCAGCTCTGGAAATTCATATGCTTCAACAAGTTATCCTTATGTTTATAGATCAAATAAATATTATCATTCAAAATCTATTGATTATATAAATTATATGGGACCCATAAGAAAAATCCGGGTACCTAAAACGTTGATTTCTAACCTTTTAGGACCCAAGAAGATCTGGGTAGCAAAGTCATTTTTCATCTAAACCTATTTTGTAAGAAACCTGTTTGAAGAGTTCTCACAAGAAGGTATGGTACTTGTATAGTGGATGTTAAAGTCACATGTCTAGAGATTATTCATTCTTCAATAGTCTAATCAATGTTAATGGAGGTAATATCACCCTTGGTGATAATTCTAAAGTAAAAATCATCGGCCTAGGCCAGATCGGTAACTCAGATTCAGTTTTAATTTCTAATGTTTTTTTGTTAATGGACTTAAGTATAACTTGTTAAGTATTTCTCAATTATGTGATGATGTACTTTATGTTATGTTTAAAAATGATTCTTATAATCTGTTTAAATCTAAAAATGTTTTAGTATATTCTTCTTTAATAAATGAATATGTTTATGCTGTTGATCTGAAATCTTTAGCTAAGAAAAATATTAATTGTTTAAATGATTTTCATAAAGAATATTTTATATGGAACAAAAGATTAGGATACTGCAATATATATTCTATTAAAAAATTGACTATGAAGAACTTTGTTAGAGACCTACCCAACCGTGAATTTCTAAATGACAAAGTTTTTAATCCCTGTCAAAAGGGAAAGCAACATAAAGTTTCTTTTAAATCAATGAATGTAGATTCATCATCTCAACATCTCAAGTTGGTTCACATTGACTTGTTTGTACCATCTAGAGTTTCTAGTTTAAATGGGAAGCACTATTTCTATTTCCTAATATATGACTTTTCTTGATATAATTTGGTATACTTCTTGGCTCACAAAAGTGAAGCTTGTTCTTACTTTATTAAATACTCCATGTCTATAGAAAACTATAGTGTGCTTAAGATTAAAAACCTGAGAAGTGATCATAGTCATGAGTTAGAAAATCAAGAGTTTGAATCTTATTGCTCACCCAATGGCTATAGTCACAACTTTTCTGCTCCTAGGACACCTCAGTAGAATGGTTTAGTAGAAATAAGGAATATAAACCTTTAAGAAATAGCAAGAACCATGCTTAATGAGTATGACCTGCCTATTTATTATTGGGCTGAAGCTGTGAATACAACTTGTTATATTATTAATAAAGTCTTCATTAGACATGTTCTCAAGAATACCCCATATGAATTATGGAATAATAGAAAACCCAATGTTATTTACTTTAGAGTCTTTTGCTTCATTATTTTTATTCTCAATACAATGGATAATCTTGAAAAGTTTGCTTCAAAAAGTGATGAAGGGATTTTTCATGGTTATTATTTAACTAGAAAATCCTATAGAGTCCTTAACAAAATAACCAAATGCGTGGAATAATCAGTTCACATCATGTTTGATGAAACATATCCACATGAGCCTAAAACAACTCTTGAAAATGTTGAAGAATGTTAGGACCAATAGGGGCTTATATACCCTGAGAGGGGGGGGGGGTGAATCAGGGTATGGATATTCTTTTTCAAAGTTCTTCCTGACCCGCTGGATCTTGACCACTTTATTACAAGGGTCACTTTTTTTGCACTTGTGTGTATGTTATGATCTCTTAATTTATCCTTTATCTGATGATGATGCTTTAAATGCAATGCAGGCAAATTAGCAGGCAGACACGGAGATTTTTACTTGGTTCACCGCAAAGGACTACGTCCAAGGAGCATACGCCAACAAGTTTCTAGTCGTACCAATTCCACTAAACTTCACTAGCTGTGGATTACAATGTTCGGGCTAGATCACTTCTATGCCCAGGCTCACTGACTTTACAAGGTTTAATGTCAGCTCACTGCTTTCCCAAGGGTAACTCCCTGTTTCTCTCTCTGGCTCACTGCCGGTGGAGAGGATCACCTTCTTCCTCTTCCTAAGCTCTCTGCTCTGTGAAGGGATTCACTAACAGTTTATAGACCTGTAGGTCTCTTCATTTGAATGAAGTAATGCATCTTTATCTGTAGATAGATGCTCTGTTGAAGTCCAACTTTCATCCACTGATGAATACATCTTTGCCTCTAAACACTTGGCAATTCCTTTTGGAAGCACCTTCGCAAATCACCCTACAATGCAAGGCTCCCAATTTCGCGAAGCTCAAACAAGCCTTCGCGAAGCTCCTTCCTTTTCGCGAAGCTCTCTTGCGAAGCTCTCCCATGAAGAACTCCCGCGAAGCTCAACTCATTGCAAAGAATCTTCGATAATGAAGCTCACTGAACCAACGTGGAGCACACCACTTTCGCGGAGCTAGAATAGCTGCAGCGAAGCTCCTCTTTCGCGAAGCACACTGGCTCCGTGAACTACCTTCGCAAATCAAGAGCAAATGATATTTTCTGAAAATTCTCTCTACATCACTCGAAGGGGTCGGCCTCTAATTATAGGCAATTCCACCGACCCTCGTCCCTTCCACGTGAAGTCAACGCCGCGTCATTTCAAATCGTGAAGCTCCAAAGTTTTCGCCGGAATTCTGTCCAAATAGCGAAGCACGGCGACAATTTTCCATTCGCGGATCTTGAAGTAGTCGCGAAGAATCACCATCAAATTACCTTCGTGACTTCGCCACGAATCTCCCTCGCGAATCCCAACATTCCTTCACACCTTCGCCGTGAAGCTCCCTCTCAAATCCATTCTCCTCCGCGATTCACTTCAGCCTCTGCCGTTCGCAAAGCTTGACGTAATCGCGAAGCATCACCACCTCCACTCTTCTGGTCTTTGCGATTTCCAAACCATGCATCCTATCTTCGTGAAATTCCTGCCTTTGCCATATTAAACTATGCTTTTCATGGAAATACTCTCTTCGCAATGCTCATCAAAATCCAAATTTTGGACCCCAAAAATTTGGCGAACACTGGGAAACGGTGCCACCTTGTACTGCTCTTTTGTACCGCCTCCAGATCGTCCTTTCCTTTGTCATCGTTCTTTGTCAACAATGATTATCAACAACTTCTTGTTAACTCGACAAATATCCATGAAAACCTGATTTGTCATCAAACACAATCAACCCAAAAAAAATACTGCAATGTTACTTTGAGGGATTTTTTCCCAACAATCTCCCCCTTTGGGTTTGTTGACAACTCTTCACAACTCTGCTCAGGATGATTTTCTGCACTTTGATACCTCACTAAGTCTTCTTCCAGCCACTACCACCATTCGTCTCTTGTGATTTTTATAGCATTCATGGATTCACTTGACACGTACTCTAATCCCACATGAGAAATGCTCGGCGTGAGAAACAAGAGTAGTATGAGAAGATCATAAATGAATCACTTAATGTCTAACCCCAATTGTCGATTCCACCCTGATACCAATTATTAAGTAGATACCAATTTTTGAACCACATTGATACCAATTGTTGATAACTGGACACCATCTCACACCATTCCAACACCACTGTTCTGATTTTATCACGATCATGAGCTGTCGTGATTTCTATGCTTTGATCGATCACTTCTAGAATCGTTAGATTTAAAAAAAACTCTCCCCCTTTCTCATTGCTCCACCTTTCTGGCTGCTCCACCTGTCAGCTTCTCCCCGTATCAATTATAATTTATCAAATCTCTGCACTCTCTCCAACAATCAAAAATTTCTCTCCCTTTAACAAACACTTTTCTCCCCCTTTGTCAACGAACCCAATGGTCATTCCATTGCAGTCTGTAACAGAGTAGAGAACATATTAGCACATTATGGAAAACACACCATACCATGGGGAGAGGGGGGGGGTTCCACATCCACTCTATTTCAAGTGCGGGGAGTCGACTGAACTCCCAAAGCCAGTCGATGTCTCTCAAATGTTGCCTTGGGTAAGGCCTTTGTTCGGATGTCTGCAACCTATAGTTCTGTAGGCACATACTCCAACTTCACGATCCCCTTCTCAAATTTCTCCTTGATAAAATGATATGTTATCTCAATGTGCTTTGTCCTAGAGTGATGGACGGGATTTTTGCTGATATTTATAGCACCTGAGTTATGGCACTGGATTCCGATCGGAGACTTCACTTCAACTCCCATATCTTCAAGCTGCTTCTTCATCCACAATAATTGTGTGCACGATTGAGTGGCCACAATATACTCAGCTTCAACGGTGCTCAATGAAATGAAATCCTACTTCTTGCTTAGCCAAGAAATACACATTCCACCAAGATAGAATGCTTCTCCTAACGTTGATTTTCTGTCATCTGCTGATCCGGCCCAGTCTACATCAGTATATCCCAAAAACTCTGTCTGAGATTTATCAGTATATGTCAAGATGAAATCCACTGTGCCCTGGCTATACTGAAGTGTTCTTTTCACTGTAAGCATGTGGAATTCCTTGGGATTGCTCTGATATCTCGCTGCTTGCCATGTGGAGAAAATAATATCAGTACCATGCTCTTGGTGCTTGTTTCAGCCAATATAACACCTTCTTCAGCCTGAAAACATTGTTCTCATCCTAATGAATGAGAAAACCATCTGGCTGCTCAATGTAAAACTCTTCTTCCAGAAACCCATTTAGAAAAGTAGTCTTTACATCCATCTGGAACTATTTGAACTTTCTTTGCCCTGCAATGGCTAGGAATAATCGGATTGTCTCCTGCCTTTCAATCGGTGAAAATGTCTCATCACCATCTATTCCCACTATCTGGGAGTCTCCTTTTCACATCAGTAGTGCTTTGTTTTGAATCACTATTCCATATTCATTCATCTTGTTGCGATATACACATTTGGTCCCAATGACATGCTTGTCTACTGGCCTCGAAACAATCTCCCACATCTGATTCTTCTCAATCTGATCTATCTCGTCGTTCATGGATGAACCAATTATCATCATCTGCTGCATCAGCAATGCATTTCAGATCAACCTAATATAGAAATGATGCATGGTACAGTGATTTCATTTCCCTTGTCTGAACTAGAGCTACCTGATCACCAATGATATTTTGTCTATCAATTTCAGATCATCTCTTTGGCATTCTTATAGACACACACTTGAAACATTCATGTTCATCATCAGTGTCTTCTTCTTAATCATCATCATCCACTTCCTCTCCCTTGTGTGGCTTTCTTCCTCAACACATTCATCAGGAAATTGTTCACTGACTCGTTTTTAACAGAAAAGTTTTCACTATGTCATTGTTCAATGATTCGATTTCATTGAACATATTCTTTCAGGATTTTGTTGACAGACCTTGGATTTTCTCTTGCATCTTCTTGGTATCATGAAAGAAGTCAGTTGATACCACATTGTTAGAACAAAATAGATAATCTTGAAAACCCATGTGTTGATGCTTTTACACCAATCATTCATCACGAGCATAAACATTCATCCTTCATATCATATTGAGATCATGCATCAAATTAGGATATATAATGCTCCCCCTGTGTTATGAAACTCTTCAAGTTGTTAGGCCCAACAGTTTAGACCCATAACACATCTTTCCCTCCTACATCATTTGTTCTCATCTTCCACTCAGATTTGAGCCATTAACAAAATCTCCAAACCTACTGAGTTGAAACTCGGTGTAGGAAACAAGAGATAAAGTTAATAACACAATCACTTCCTATTGTGCTTTGTTGCTCCCTTTCTTCTTCAATTCTAGTACATGATTTGAATCAATTGAAACTCTAGATCATATCACTTCTCCACATCGCATCATTAGATGACACTTCCCCTGGGATTGTATCTCCCTAAAACCTGAAACACTTGGATCATCAGTTAATAGCATTTATATACATAGGGAGAGGGGATCCTCTTCCGAAATCCTTAATATGAGGATTGTGGTTGATCCTGATGGGTCAACCCTTTGATTATTTCATGCAGAGTATCAAACTCTTTCCTTGCTTCTTCTAGTTGCCTAGCCAACTTCAACTGTTCTGGCCATATGTCTAGGCATTCATTGCCTACATTCTGAGCCTTTTTCTGATATGTAGAATTGGTAGGCTCAGCCTTTTTCACCATTTGGGGTTTAAACCCACTAGTACACATTTCTGTCTTTGATATTCCACCAAAATTCCATTTCCCTTGATTCCTTCTCTGGGTAAGAACCTCTCTACATGCCATCTTCCCCTACTTCTTCCACCATTGCAATGATCTTGCACCTTCCTCCACTTTTCGATGTGGAACACAACATGAAACTTTTTCTATACATTATTTGTTCATCATTCTTTTATTGGATGTCTGAGTCACCACGCACTTTTTCCATGGTGGTGAGTCCTCCATTTAATGTTCATTCTTCTTTATCACAGCTAGAGTATATCTCCCCTTAATCATCCAGGTTTATTCACATTATCTTCTTGAGAGTTGTTGTGAGTATGATAGAGGAGCCGACTGATACACTTTTCGTTCAGCTCCTTGTGATTCCCCCGAGGCTCTAGGCCTATTCATTACCTTACCACATTGTCTCCCAATGTAATATTTCTCTTTATACATCAATGGAGTCAAGAATCTCTTTCTGGGCTCTTTTTCCTTTCCTGCTTTCTTCTTGATACACTCTCTGGCCGGATTCCCATGATTAGAACATATGAAAAATTTTCAATTAAAGGCATACCTCATTTCATCACTTCTCTGCTGAGATGTTGATGCAAATTGTTTTATTCTTCTGGCATCAATCTCTTGAGCTTCCTGACACATACTCATGGTGTTTCCCATCCTTCCACAGTAATAGTATCTGATGAATGTTCTCCTCTGAGAAAATCTTCTCTCTGATTTATCATGATGCTTCTTCTTATCCTCAGATTTAGCAATGTCTCTGTTTTCACATCCGGAAATGTATTCCAGAGCCTCTGAACAGAATCCTGATGTGTGGCCATGAATCCCACAGAAAAAACACATGTCATCACTTCTTTTTGTAATTTTCCTTTTAGGCATATCACCAGCACCTACAGGATCTTTTCCATTTCTAGAACTGTTCAAGGCTCTCTTTCTATCATGCACAGATGGGGATTCAACAAATCCAATACCAGCTTTTCCGAAACTTTCTGGTCTTTGAGCTGAGAAAATATTATGGTGCTTCTCTTCAGAAATAGCATATTTGTTCTTCATTTTATCATCACTTGTCGAAGGATGATCAAATAGAAAGTGTAAGGAATCCTTCATTTTTGGAATTCCTTTAGCATTGTATTTCTCCAATTTCTTCTTTACTGATTCTAGCTCTTCTTCCAACTTATTAATATTCATATCCCTTGATTCAAGTTGGACATCATGTTCTCCCTTGAGAAGTTTCCCTCTACCCATCTCATCTTCCAACTCACATGTCAGCTTATCCACCATGTCACTCTCCTCTTTTACATTCAATTTTTCTTGAGAAACAGAATCAGAACAACATGCATTCTCTTGTTGTAGAATGTTATTCTTTTGAATTAGTTCGGATAGCTCTGTAGTTAGATCCGCATTTTTAGATTTCAAATTCTGAATCTCATAAGAGTTCATATTCTTCTCTTTGTCAACAACTTTTGATCTTTCCACCTTTTCAGATCTCTTTCTCATTTCTTCATCTTGAGAATCATTTTTCTCCCTCAAATCAGTAGCTACATCAATAATCCTTTTATTCAAGCCTCTTAGCTTGTTGATTTCGGTTCTCAGTGCTTGGATTAGAATATCTTTAGATTTAACTTCTTCGGTGTTTCCAACGTCACTTGGAATATTAGGTTCTTCGATGCACTTGACTTGATTTCTTCACTTTTCTATTCAAGCTATCAATCTCCCTTTTCTATTCTTCAATCTTAAGCTTATACTCACCAACTGTTTCTGAGTTCTCTGGTGATGATAACTTGAGTTCCTCAATTTTATCCATCAACTCAGACTTCTCTTCTTCATGCTGCTGCATATAGATTTTGGCATCATGAACAACATTGTTAGCTTTCTTGGTTTTGGCTCTCCAAACGTCTATCTCTTCAAGAGCAGCCTCTAACTCAGCTTTCATATCTATTCTTCCTTCAATTAGTTCTTCATCATCATCACTTGTTTCAATATCACTTTGAAGTTCACATACTTCACTCATTCCTGCATCATGCTTGAGTGAATAAATCCTTTCCCTTTCAGATTCATCCAAACCTTCCTTCAGTAAAAGGTTTGATTCATTCAATTTAATAACACTTTTTCCATACACACTTCCACACTGAGGAATACCACCTGACTTCTTCTTCTTCTTGGATGTTTTTCCATTTTCCATGGCTCACCAAGGTAAAAGAAGACTGATTGTTTAAACACAATGATCGACTACACCAAGTCGGAGCAAATAAATCTAATAAAAGAAACCTATCCCTCTGATACCAATTGTTAGGACCAATAGGGGCCTATATACCCTGAGAGGGGGGGTGAATCGGGGTATGGATATTCTTTTTCAAAGTTCTTCCTGCCCCGCTGGATCGTGACCACTTTGATACAAGGGTCACTTTGTTTGCACTTGTGTGTATGTTATTATCTCTTACATTCTCCTTTATCTGATGATGATGCTTTAAATGCAATGCAGGAAAATTAGCAGGCAGACACAGAGATTTTTACTTGGTTCACCGAAAAGGGCTACGTCCAAGGAGCATACGCCAACAAGTTTCCGGTCGTACCAATTCCACTAAACTTCACTAGCTGTGGATTACAATGTTTGGGATAGATCACTTTTATGCCTAGGCTCACTACATTTACAAGGTTTAGGGTCAGCTCACTGCATTCCCAAGGGTCACTCCCTGTTTCTCTCTCTCTGGCTCACTACCGGTGGAGAGGATCACCTTCTTCCTCTTCCTACGCTCACTGCTCTATGAAGGGATTCACTCACAGTTTATAGACCTGTAGGTCTCTTCATTTGCATGAAGTAATGCATCCTTAACTGTAGATAGATGCTCTGTTGATGTCCAACTTTCATCCACTGATGAATACCTCTTTGCCTCTGAACACTGGGCAATTCCTTTTGGAAACACCTTCGCAAAGCACCCTACAATGCGAGGCTCCCAATTTCGCGAAGCTCAAACAAGCCTTCGCGAAGATCCTGCCTTTTCGTGAATCTCTCTCGCGAAGCTCTCTCCCAAAGAACTCCCGCGATGCTCAACTCGTTGCAACGCAACTTCTCTCGCGAAGCTCACAGAGCCAATGCGGAGCACACCACTTTCGCGGAGCTAGAATAGCTGTCGCGAAGCTCCTCTTTCGCGAAGCACACTGGCTCCGTGAACTACCATCACAAATCTAGAGCAAATGATATTCTCTGAAAATTATCTCTACTTCGCTCGAAGGGGTCAGCCTTTATTTATAGGAGATTCCACCGACCCTCGTCCCTTCCGCGTGAAGTCAACGCCACGTCATATCAAATCGCGAAGCTCCAAAGTTTCTGCCGGAATTCTGTCCAAATCACGAATCCCCACAGTAATTTTCCGTTCACGGAGCTTGACATAGTCACGAAGAATCACCGTCAACTTACCATAGCGACTTCACCACGAAGCTCCCTCGCGAAGCCCAACATTCCTTCACGCCTTCGCTGCGATGATCCCTCACAAAGCTCTTCACCGCCGCGATGCACTTCAGCGTCTGCCATTCGCGAAGCTTGACGTAATGGCGAAGCATCACCGCCTCCACTGGGAAAGGGCTCCACCTTGTACTGCTCTTTTGTACCGACTCCAAATCGTCCTTTAATTTGTCATCGTTCTTTGTCAACAAGGCTTGTCAAGAACTTCTTGGGAACTCGACAAATATCCATGAAAACCTAATTTGTCAACAAACACAATCAACCCAAAAAAATACTGCAATGTTACCTTGAGGGATTTTTTCCCAACAAAGAAGATTTGACTGTTTTAGACCTTAATGATAAAACTAATGAACCTGATATAATAATATCCTATTCTGGACATATTCTAGAATCTGCTTCTATTAAACCCGAACCTATAGATGAACCTGGAATTTTTAGTCCTACCTTTTCTAGATCAACTAGGATTCTATAGAATCATCCTTTAGATGTTTTTGTTGGTAATCTTGATAGAGGGACAAATACTAGAGCTTCTCTAATAAACCAGGTTGAACATCAAGCCTTTCTTTCAATTCTAGAACCTAAAAATGTCAATGATGCTATCAATGATGAATTTTGGGTAATGGCTACGCAATAAGTGTTAAATCAATTTTAATGAAACAAAGTCTAGGAATTAGTTGACCGACCCAATGATACGTTGAAAATAGGTACTAAATGGGGTTTTAGTAACAAAGGTGATGAGTCTGGAAACATAGTTAGAAACAAAGCTATATTTGTTGGACAAGGATATAGTCATGAGGAATGTATAGACTATGAATAAACCTATTCACCTGTAGCCAGATTATAAGCTATTAGGATCTTATGTGCCTATGATGCTCATATGAATATCAAGTTATATCAAATGGATGAAAACAGTGCTTTTCTAAATGGTTTTATTGTTGAAGATGTTTTTTTTTGAACAACCACCTGGATTTACTAATCCACATTTTCCAAGTCAATTTTTTAAAAATTCTAAATCTTTATATGTTTTAAAATAAGCTCCAAGAGCTTGGTATGATAGGCTTGGCAATTTTCTTGTTTCAAAACATTTTACTAAAGGGATTTCTAATCCAACTCTTTTTATTAAAAGAATTTCTAAAGATGTTTTAATAGTACAAATCTATATTGATGATATTATTTTTTGGATCTTCTAAATATTCATTCTGAACTAAATTTTCAAAGACTATGAAAAATGAATTTGAAATGATTTTAATGGGAGATAGTAAATATTTTCTTGGATTTCATGTTTTTCAGAATAAAAATGGTATTATTTTGAATTAAATTAAATATACAAAGGATTATTTAAAACGTTTTTTATTTGATAGTATTAAGGAATGTGATACTCCTATGAGTACAGTCTGTAAATTGGATACAGATGAAGCTGGGAAACCAGTGGATCAGACCAATTACATAGGTATGATTGGAAGCTTAATTTACCTTACTACTAGTTGACCAGATATTATGTTTAGTGTATGTATGTGTGAAAGATATCAATCTAATCCAAAATAATCTCATTTTCTTGTTGTTGAAATATTTTTTTATGTATTTTTAACACACTATAAACTTAGGTTTGTTTTACAAAAAAGGAAAATCCTTTTATTTAATGATTTATTCAGATTCTGACTTTGTTGGTTGCAAGTTGGATAGAAAGATCAAATCTGGAACATGAAATTTATTGCGAAAATCCTTAGTATCTTGGTGTAGTAAAAAGCAGAATTCTGTAGCTTTTTCTACTGTTGAAGTAGAGTATATAACTGCTGGTAGTTTCTATGCACAAATTATGTCGATGAAACACACTATTTTGGACTCTGGATATGTTTTTAAGCATGTTTCTATCAACTGTGATAACACTAGTGCAATAATCATTTCAAAGAATTTTCTATCTCACTCTTGGACCAAACACATTGATGTAAGGAACCATTTATTGAGAGATAATTACCAAAAGGGTGATAATACTCTTGAATTTATAGGTACTGAACATCAATTAGCTAGCATTTTCATCAAACCTTTATTTTCGGAGAGGTTAAGATACATTAGTCATGAGTTAGGAATGATTAAATTCGATCGGTAGATACCTCACCGATGATACCTCACCAATGATACCTCACCGATGATTCCTCACCGATAATACCTCACCTGTGATACCTCACTGATGATACATCACCGATGATACCTCACCGATGTCAATATCGCACTGGCGATACCTCATAGACGATACCTCGCCGATGTAACCACACTGATCGGAATTCTCACTGATAGACACTACCGATGAGTGCGTTGTTTTAAACATTTTTCTAACGCAATAATCTGAATCGTTTTTAATTTATTTAATTTTATTTATTTATTTTATGATTCCTAAATGATAAAAATACAGTCCAATATACTTCTCAATCCATCGAGCCTCTAACCCTTACCCTCAAACCTTAGCAAGAAAATCTCTCGATAACCCTAAATACCTCGAACCAATGACGGAAAAAACCAAACTTCCTACTATCAGAGATAAGACTGATGAGGTGAGTGAAAAAGAAGCAAAAGTCAGACTCATAAGGAAGTGGTATTGTTGGAAGAACTAGGTCGGGTAGGCGACCAGTGAATCCTCATTTTCATAATAGAGTTATTTTGATTGAAAAGAGTTTTGCATGGAATGGTTTCTCCCTTTAATTTTGTTAGTGCTCAATGTTCTGGAAGATCAAAAGTGGGTAGATTTATTTTCAAACAAGAATGGACCCTAGTATCTGAAGTTGGTGAAACAATTTTATGATTTTGTAAGATTTGAGAAATCTGAGAATGAAAACCGTGTGACCTCTTTTATGAAATGAAAGGAGATGTCTTTTTCGTCTATTGAGTGTGATGAATGCCTAATGGTTACCCATAAAGGTGTATCTAGTTATGTCTTGAAATTTATACCACCTACAAGTGAGATATTATATTATGAGGATTCATTGGAGGAGCTCACCGATGATGGAAATCAAAGACAAGTAGTAGCGGCTGAAATGGATGGGGAGAACAGATTGCTGTTCAAATTTGTTCAGAATGTCTTAATACCAAAGAGGGGAGACTTTGAGAATTTAATATATGAGGATATATATCTCGTTCATCTCTTAAGGCGTTGTGTAAAATTAAATCAGTGCAAATTGTTGATGATTCAAATGGAAGACATGACAAGGCCAAAATCAATGACTAATACCATATTCATTGCCAAGTTGATCTCTGTGATGATCAAAGTGAAAGGGATAGCTGAGTCTCATGATGATACAGTGGTAGTAATGAAAATATTATATATTATAATGATAGTTTGAAAATAAATGAATATAAATTGGAACTCATGGAGAGGAGAGTGGGTTAATGTTGACCCGAAGGTATATGATATGTTCAATCATGTGAATCATCTTTCAAAACCTATGAATAAAAGGGAACCAGGTCTAGGACCTGATGAAGAAGAACCTAAGTACAATGATGAGACTAAAGAAGAAGAAACATCTATAGATGAATGAAGATATATGAACTTACCTCCAAGTCATGTTGCTGATGTTGTATCCTCCATAAAGGAATCCATACTAGAAGAATAGACTCATACTGATGAGGAAGACCATCTAGCCGATGAGCATAAAGAAGAAAAGGAGAATGAATCTGAAGCCTCTGATTCTATCTATTTAAGTTTGAGTCCATAAATTGGAAACTCTTTTGTGCCTAATGAGAATGTAGTAGGGGAAATGGAAGAAGTTGTACCTAATCCATAGGACCCTCCTAGTGTTGTAGAGAATGAGAAGATAGTCGAGGATTCTTCTGAGGAATAAAGACCCTCTAAGAATTTCCTTTATGTACAAGGGAATGAATCCATTGAGGGGATAATCAAACCAAATTTGGAAGTATGTCAGTGGATATTAATATTGAGGACTGGGTAGAAGACCCAGGTTTTGTGCTTTGTAGATTAGACTATCCTGATTCTGATAATGATGAATCCTTTAATAGATCAAAAATCATTTATGATGTTGAGTATGAGTTTTTACCTGATGATGTGGTCAGAATTCCTGACCTGGATATTTTTAAGAAAAACCATAAGGATAGTTTTGCGGAAGAGGCAAGGAAGATGGAAGCTTCCCTGGTGTCATCGATCTAGTCGATTATGACTGACTTAGTGGCCAACATAGCAACTGAAAGAGAATCTGTTTTGATTTCTCCTACTGATATGATCATTTGATCTGATCTTGAATCATTAAAGGATGAGCTGAAAGAGTCCTTCAGTGATTCTATTGTTGAGCTGAAGCAATGATTTTTTGACGAGATGAGTAATTTGGAAAAATCTTTTGAAAATCTTCTCGGTTGTAATTTTTCAACTTTTGTGGCAGAAATAATCGAATAAGTTACAGACTGTCGAACTCAAGTTTCTAGACTGGAAGCTGATCTTGAAGCTCTAAAGAAATTGGTTATCAGTTTAGACTCTTACATGAGTTCAAAATCCCATGAAGACAATGACTTAGCCTATGCCAAAAGTGTTTCATGCCAGATGGTTTCAGTGTTCAACGGTTTTATAACTCCATGAATGATCATGTTAAATCCTAGGATTCCCAAGTCCAAAATCTTATTAGTGGGTTGACTAAGAACATCAAGGAAACCCTATCTTTCTCTGTTGGTTATGTTTCTTCTTGACCCTCAATGGATTTGAATCAGATTCAAGCTGTGATGAAGGAGGAGCTTGGTCTAAATTCAACCAGTGGCCCTGTGGACTCATCTGACCTGAGAAAATTTGTGATTTCAACTAGAGATTCAGCTAGGGAAATAATGAAGATAGTACAAGACTATATGAGAGAAGCTTCTTCCTCTCAGAAAGAAGTGAATGAAATGGTGGACTCCTATATTCTAAATATTTACGCCAACAATCATCTAAGCAATCACTTTAAACTTTTGTTGGAAAACTTGATGTTACCTCTTGTTAATCAATCCTTCAGAGAGAAAGTCAGAAAACTAAGGGAATTAACTCAAGCCTTGGACAAATTCATGGAGAACATGGATGATTTCAAATACGCTATGGAGAGAGGAGGGAGAATAATTATGGATTTCAGAAATCTTTTGTTGCCTTTCCTGCATGTCGATGCTAGGCCAGTGATTATACCTCCAACTTTACCTACCTCTACCCCTACTGCTTCTCCTGTTCAGATTACTCCAGCTCAACCCATTCAAATCCTTACAACTATGATAACTAAACTAACTCCTTAGTAAATACCCGGAACAGTTTCAGTCGCCCATCCTCCTATGATCATTTCAAGAATTCCTAAGGCTTCACTACCATCCACCCAGTCTGAATCCTCTTCTGAACCAAAGAACAAATCTCACATTGAGGGTGTGGAATGAAAAAGTTTCTAAGATGTTCGATAGGAATCCTTTGTATTTTTTCTGTCTATGTGCTTTTTTACAACATATAATACATTTTTGTTTCATTTCTTATTTTTTTCCTATTATATTTCTTGTTTCCCACTTTTTGATTAACACAAAGGGGGAGAAATATAACTAAGTATCAAAGAGGGTGGAATATTTCAAAGGGGAGAGATATTATCTAAGGATGAACTACCATGCTCTACCCTTTGATATCATTGATTTTATGTCTACCTATGATACATTATTTTCTTTTACATTCTATTTTCTCTAAGATTGTTTCATTTAATGATATATCCTATGATACAACTACTCATTGTTTTAAAACTATAAATACTAAGTTGTGATTATCAAAAAGTGGGAGATTATTGACCCTACATATTTTGATAAACCGAATTATGATTTCACATATTTTAATAATCCCAATTTTTCTTTCACAGACGTTTATAGTCCCAATTAATGTAAATGTATATTCTAATTCACTCAATCTATGATATTCTATTATCTAGATGATAATAATATTAAAATAATCCTTGAAATATATTAATCAATTTTTTTCTTTTTTATATATGTTCTGAAGTAATTGTAATTCGATCAGATATGTGTTGCATAAAAGAGATAAGTTTTAGTCACTGATCTGTATATAGATACTGATACAGAGGACCGGTACATAGTCTATTGATAGGCATAGTCTACCAATAGATAGAGGCACCGATAAGCTAAGGTCACAGATACTTAGAGCTACTTATATGTACAAGTCCACTGATATTCTACTGATGTGTATAAGTCTACCGATACACATAATCACTTGAACTAACTAAGAGGGACTGATATAAAATAGAGCTACCGATAGACAGATTCATCGATAGAACAAGGTCACAAATGTAGATAGGTACTGACAGAACAAGTCTACCGAGGTACCGATATATACAGAGCTACCGATACACAGAGTAAGAGCTACCGATACACAGAGTTACTGATACCAAGAGCTATAGATGCAAAGAGTTATCGATGGAAGGGCACTGCTACACAAAATCCACCGTACACATCTACCAACAGATACTAATGAATGACCATCCAGTCAAAATCTATACTCTCAATACTACTTGTTTATTAATCTAACGGTTACATTTGTTGTTTTTAATGCAGTTAATGTTAATTAATGATAATTGTTTCCATGTTAGGGAACTGTACATAGTACCCATGAAAAAGGTAATAATTCCCATTTGCCAAAGCTGAAAGCTATAAATGGGAAGCTAAAGACCTAGCTGAAAAAATGGAATACAAAGTTCAACACAGAAGAAAACACGGGGTGTTCATACAGAAAGAATCAAGGAACTAAGAAGGCACACAAAGGGTGAAAAAGAAAAAAGTCTCTTATAGCTTTCAAACGTGGTGCATTCACGCAAGGCAATATCCATACTCCAAGAACATTGGACATACATGTGGCTACTCATTCTAGAAGAGAACACAAGATGCATCCTGAGTGAATAACTACAAGAAACACTTCATTCAATCAGGGTGATAAGCTAAACCTGGAACCAAGGAAGAATACGATACTCTGTTTTTTAAAATAAAACTAGAGAAGGACACAGAAGCTTTTCTATCTAATGAAACGAGTCTATAGGTGCACTGCCAATCACATAAGCTCTTCTAAATTCACTCATAATTATTTTAGTGATTCCTTCATTTATATTTTGAGAATTGTGTGTATCATGATTGTCTTACACACACACAGTCTCCTGAGAAAAGCTGTAAGATTCTAAAATCCTCATTAAAACTCTATAACTCTCATGTATCCCATTGTGGTTAGTGGTAGAGGTCGAGTAATACCTGGATATCTGTAAGTTGTTGTTTGATTTCCCACGTATAATTATGATAGAGGACTTTGGACCTGGACAGTATTGTACTGTTTTTTACCCCAATCCAGAGTGTGGATCAATCTATATAAATTGCTTGAGAGGATCAAGTCTCATTTTGAGACTGAAACTCTTGGTTACATCTTCTATGCACATTAGTTTAAGTCATAAGTATAATATATATATATATATTTTATATTCCACTGCTACTAACTTTGAAATACATTTTGTTTTAATGTTACTTTGAAAGTTAAATTTGTATGTGTTTATACTTATTGTAAACAAGTGATTTAGATTCAAAAGTCAATTTAATCTTCAGATTAAATTAACTGAGACCTAATCAATCATTGAGAAACTAATAGAACATTTACACTCTATATAAATTCAATACAGTTTAACTTTGTTTTTATATAGGTGGATTTTAAGAGAAATATTTTTAACAGAAATTTTAAATGGAACTCAATCCACCCCCCTCTTGAGTATCTACTACAACCAATAATTATGATTGTTTGGATTATTTAACTCATTATTATTCTGAAATATTTATTTAACATAGATATTGAATATTATTTTTATGATCATACAATTTACTCACCACTCATCACCGAACACATGTTTGATAGTGTTTTTAGGATGGACCACCAGTGTTGGGAGATGTTTTTTTGGTTGAAGGAGTGAGAATGAGTGTTCATATTAGATTATTTTGTATGTTTTTTTACATCTATTTTAATTTTTCATTATAAAATGATATTCATTTCATTAATTATATAGATTCTACTTCATGGTTGTTTATATCTTTATTCCTTGTGCTCATGAGGGTATTACCTCCCATATATGTGTTTTATACCGTTAGTGACAGTCTATGTTATGGGTCCTATTGATGGTGGTCCTTGGGGGTCACTCTCATCATTGATTTCATCCTATAATGTGTTTTTTAATGCGGTCATGAAAATTATATTGAGCTGTTTAATATCTTATCAACTACTTAATGTTTATGTCGGGACATAACATGATAGATTTCATGTAATCCCTTTTATTCAAAAATATAAGATACTTACTGTATTTTTAGATTTTTTATGAAATAATAAATAATATAATATTTTATAAAATTAGTTGGAAAATAGATATATTTTATTTTTTTATTTTTATTTATTAATGAAATGTTTATTATATTAAATGAAAATTATACGTTATATTTTTCCTTCGTAGAAAATTTCTATATTGGGAATCTAAGAAAAAGTATTTAGAAACAGTAATTACCCCATAAGTTGAGTACACATTATCTATATATATTTATACAAAAATGATTTGAATAATTGTGAAATAAGAATATTTAATAGTGGAGGTGGAAAAAAATTATGAATTTTCTAGTCAAAGTTAAATAAATTAATTAAATATCATCATGAAAAAACAACTGGATAATGAAAGTGATATCAAATATAAGTTTATTAAATATTTCATTTAAATTAAAATATGAGACTTGAGTATATTTCAAAATTAAAAAATGGATTCTTGATATATTACAAAATGCATAAACAAAGGATAAATGTGAATAGTTATGAAATAAAATAAATATTTGAAATTAATATCATACCTGGGGAATGATTATTATGCCCAATTATTCATTTAATTCATTTTCAATGTTGTGAAAATACGTAATTCATGTGAAATTATAATTCTAATTGAATCTAACAAATGTTATAGTGATTATAGGGTAATAAAACCCCATAAATTACTTATTTATAATTATTTAATTATCTACAAAATATTACTTTATCATGTTCTACATTATCAACAAGATTTCAATATTATAATTATAATTGTAAATATTGTGGTTATTGAAATAATGAAAAGTCTAAATGCAGCTATTTTGGGATTCAATGAGTTTTGATTAATATAGGTTGTTACTATATCTGATTACATTTATAAATATTATAATATTTGGTAAATTATTTTAAGGTTATAGGTGATGTTTAAATTTTTTATATTATTACATATTTGATAATTGATATTTAAAAATATTATTGTGAAAGGATTATTTATATCATAAGTAATTAGATTATATAACAATATATTTGATAATATTAACATTAATTGGAAGAATATGTTATAAATAGATGTTCAACTATTAATTTATGTGTTTTATAAAAATCCAAATCCATATATGTTAATGAGGTGAGACTATGTAGGAATTGATATGATTTTTGAAATCTCATGTAAGATATATCTAGACATACATCAATGATATTAGAGACGTTTTTTAAAATGAATTGAATAGTTTAGGGATAAAATAATTGAAAAATAAATCTAGCATATGTTTTTCCATATTTTATATATGTAGGTATTTTTTGAACTCATATTAATATTTATATTTTTTCATGAAATATTTTTTTGAGAATATAATACAACAAAATATATGATTACTGTGAGATTTCATTTAATTGTATTTTTTGGATTTAAATGACTTTATTGTTTTCATTAAATGATTGATCGATACTGAATTAATTTTTTAGGATGTTTTTAAAAAAATTGAAGAATATATTGATAGATAATATCATGTGGAATAAAAAATGGAAAATGATCATTTAGATCTGTTTAAGGGTTAAATAATTAATTTTATGGAATATAAAATATGTATTTCATATTGAAAAAAACAATGAAGAATTACTGAAAAACTTGTGAAATGAATTTTTGGATGATAATATATTCATTAATTATTTAACATTCAATGGATTTTTAGAATCGTTATGATGGAGTATATTATTCATTAAAATGAATATAAATATTTTTTTCATCTACAAATTATCATTTTTCATTGGAAGGAGATATATTGATTTATATTACTTTTTTCTATTGTTAGTATAATATCATTTTCATTTAATGAAATTTTGAATATAAATTTAATGGATCTGGTAATATAAACTAATGTATTAGTAAAAACACATGGGTGAGGGATGATACCATGCCATGTTCATATATGTATTATAAAATTAGTGTACCATCTCTTATTTGGATTTTAATAATAAGATAAAGGATATAGTCACCCAAATTAAAGACAAACCTTATAAAATATTATTTATTTATGATGATTTTTATTTTCATTATATACAAGTGATGAAATATTTAATGTATTAATGAGATATTAACTCTACAAAATGACAATTGATGATCATAATTAAATTTTTTAAAAATGGTGCTAACAATAATTTTACCCCAATCATGGCATCACAGTTAAAAAAATCCTAGGTATCTGAGAACTGAAAACCCACTATGTTCATCCATGATTTGAGCCTACATGATAAGTGATTTAATATGGTTTCACAGATATGAAATTTTATAGGAAAATGTATAAAACAAAAAATGATATTTATTTTTGATAACAACACAATGAAAAGGGGTGATGAAATCAGTCTATGGTGGCCTATTATATGACAAAATATCAGGCTTCGTCTGGGAGAATCATTTTCATATCCCAAAAATGGGGAAATGATCATAAAAATGAGATCATATTCATTATTCCTTTAAATTAAGATGATAATATAGGTTATGTTGGAAGTGTGGTGGTTACTAGAGGATTTTTAAAGAAGTTATCTTGGTCTTAATAGCTAGTATGGAAAATACTGGAGGGTAAGCGGAAATGATAAGGTGAATGGTGAAGAGATATGGATAAAATATGAATTATTATATTTGATATTTATAGGGTACCTAAATCATACAGATACTCTTGGTTTGGTTATAAAAAGGTAGACTCATTTTGATTGAAATTTAAATTTTAATATTTTTAGAAATATGAGAATTGATCAAACAGAAATTTAATTAAAATAATATTTCAAAATAATATTTATCATTATTAGAATTGATAATCATATAAATAATAATAATTATATTATTATTAAAAATATGTGTCAATGTGTTTATATATTCAAACACAGATATATATATATATATATCTGTGTGTGTGTGTCTGTGTGTGTGTGTGTTTACTAAATTTTTTTATCTCACCGAGGTGTTTAAATTTAATAATTATTTATTTAATTGTTCTATTTTACCATATAATCTAATGTGGGGAAATTTTTTAATCCAACTAAGATTATTGTGAAGGATTTTTTAGTATTTTTTAATTTTAAATGTTGTATTTGATGAGGATGTAGCCTGTAAATATTTCAATAGTACATCATTGACATATTTTCATTAGTAAACCACAATGAATCATTTTATAAGTGATTTCATAAATAATTATAATGAAATATTGTATAGAAAATTTCAAAATGAGTGAGGATGTTTTTTATTGAAAACCATATGATTACTCTAAAAAAATGGCATATATCAGTGATACCATAATGATATGGGGAGACTTATAATGAGGATATGAGGAAATTGTATTTTAAATAATGTGGTCTAATATATAATTTAGTTAAATCTATTTCGATATCAATTCGGTGACTTATATTTATATGGGTTAAATTTCCTACTATTTATCGCTATGGGATTCTTCACAGGTAAATATTCCCATGAGTTGGTAGGATATTCATGAGATTTGGTTAGAATTAATTTTCTATTTTAAATTTTTTTTGTAGGAGTACCATTATATTTTTAGGATGGTATGCTTGTAGTGATGGTTTAGTTTATGAGGATGGTACTAATATTATGGTTATGAATTATGGGTTTTTATATGGAACTGGATAAGAAAACCCTTCTCTTTATTAACATTTATTTTATGATTTATTAAATAATTGTACACATAATAAAAATTGTTATATTGATATGTATAATGTCTTTTGGAGTTTGGTACATTACACAACAACTTAAATCAAAGACTATATAATAATTATTGAAAATTTATTTAACCTGATCAGATAATTTTATCATAATTAACACTACATGTGATAACCTGGAGAAAAATATAAGAATGGAGTGAGAAATAAATAAACGTATGGGAAAATTATAGAATAACATGAAAAAATTTATACATTTGTGAAAATATGAATATCAATTATTAATAAAATGATTGAAAATCATAAACTTTTACAACGAGGTATGATATAACAGGATGAAATAAAAGGAAACTTGAGAATTGTGGATGAAACATAAAACACTGCATTATAAAAATATTTGAAGGATAAATGATAATAAATATTGATTGAAAACATTCTTATGATTTATTAGGTTCACATTATAATCACCTTCATGATAACTCATGAGGAAATAAATTACACAATGTGTTATAGTGCTATATACTTCCAGTTGCACACATCACATTCATTTTTTTCTCATGATTAAGCATGTCAAATATATCAAAAAACATATAATCATTTGGTATCATTTTTTCCAAGATAATGTAGTTTTTAATACTTAAGTGTATGTTTCCAATCTAATAGGTATACATACATAAAGGTGAACACACTGGATTCATATGGTATGATCATACCTGTTGAGGCCAACAACTCATTTTTCTGTAACAATTGGATTTATCAAAAACATATATATATTGTAATCACATGATCAATATTCATTGTCAATATTATAAATGAAAATTTGGACTAATTTTTTTAATTCAGTCAGATATAATAAAACCATACAATTTCATGTGTTTTATATATCCATAATATATAATAATTCAGTTTATAAAATCACAAGTGGAATTTTATTTACTACAATCATGGTGTCTAAAATATCCCCCCATCAATAAATTTTTTCCTTGAATTTTTATACCACACAAAAAAATTAAAGTTATATGGTTTCATCAATTCCACCAATTCCAACATCAACAATTCCATCCTACAGTTTGTCCATAGTAATTTTAAGAGGTTCATTTACTTATTTAGAATAAATCTATATGTAGGATATAATATCATCACAGGATGAACGTCATTTGGGAGATAATTCTCTAACAACACCACCTATGGATTGAATACATATGAGGGGTGTGTTGTGTACCTCAACAAGAGAGAGATGTGGAATACATCATGTACTTTTTTATATGATAGATGAGAGTGCTAATTGATACACCACCACTCTCATGTGTCCAAGGATATAAAAGGGGATGATTTATCATGGACTAATATTTTCCTTCCTCCCAAATATCATGAAATTATTACATGAAGATATGTGGAGGAATACCATGTTTCCAATATTAAAATATATCTATCTTCCCTGAGTTCCATCATAGCTCTTATGTTCCCATATAACAAACATGATGTTCTGATGAATGGACTTGACAATTTTTAACAATTCCTCAACCATTTTTGGAACATGTATTTTTCATTCCCCATCATTATGAAAACATATAGGTGTCATGAACCTCTTCCAATAAAATGGATTCATAGGGATATATTTGGATTCTTGAGTGAAAAATGTTATCAAATGAAAACTATATCGGGGTATGATGTTGATCCCATCATACATTTATGTCAATAGAGAATTCTCTCAACATTCCATCAATTTTATTGATAGTCTACTCAAATTGGGCATCAGTTTGAGGATGATAAACTATGGTGAAGGTTAACACTATATTTGTATATTTTTTGAGACACTTTAAGAAACTAGAGGTTAATCATGGATCTATATTATATATAATCAAAAATGGTGTTCTATGTAGCATAAAAATGATCTAATGTATATCCATGCATGTTTATCAAGTTATAAGTCCTCCAAAATTGAAATTATTGGAAAATAATTCATAAAAAAATCTACCACAACCCATATAAATTTATTTTGACTTGTTTTCTTCAGTAGACCAGTGAAGACATCAATGGTGATGTTTTTTAATTTCCATATAGGTATGAGTAATTGTTTCCTCATCCACATATATTTTATTCCTTTTATCATTTACATTATGTGATAAAATACATATTAATGTACTTTCCATGATATCATTCTTCAAATTTTCCAACTAATAGTTCTCTCCAAGTTATCCAAACATCAGTTTGGTTTCTATATGGATGGTAAATGTTGAGAAATGTGCATCGTCCAAAAAATCCTTATTTAGCTCATGATTTTATGGTATAAATATTAATGAACCAAATCTCCCAAATACTTTTACATTAACACTTAACTATAAGGATTTATCTTTTTTATAGCATCCAATTTTTTATGAATTCCCACATCAACTCTTTGAGAATCCTTAATTTATCGAGATGGTACAGATGTGAAATCATTTTTGAAAATATTGATGATTTTCCTTTTTGTTTACCATTTCCATAATTATTATTTCAATGATGACCATATCCTTCTCAATTCTCATTGATGATTAAATTTCTAGAACATTTCTTCTTAGAGCGTCTACCACATAATTCCCCTATCCAGTTTGGAAGTGGAATGGGAAGTCATAGTCCATGATTATCTCTTACCATCATTGATCATGCATGTTTTTCACTTATGTTGTGAATATATTCTTGAAGAATATATATATATATATATATCACATTTCTTCCCAAATGGATAATGCTACCATATTTTCAAAACAAATATCATTGTATCCAACTCCTGATCATGCGTTGGGTAGTAATGTACATTAACTTTCAACTCCCTTGAATCATAGGTTGTTAGTTTTTCATTTTTCATTAATAAAAAACCAAATCCAATATTTTAAGAATCCATGAATAAAAAAAATGTTTTCCACTTGTGGGTAGTGTGGGAACATGTTCAGTGGCAATTATCTTTTTCAACTACATTTATTTCACTTCACATTCCTCATTATTAGTGAAAATCACTCCCTTCTATGTTATCTTGGTTACACATCTTGAAATCATATTAAATATGAAAAAAAATTGTCGATAGTAACCAACTAATCCAATTAAACTATGAATATGAGTCATATATTTTTTCCATGGATATACATAATTGTTGTTAAGTGTCCATATATATCCCATTTATTATCATTATAAGACTTGAGATAGATACATACGTGAATCATTACTCACATTTTCTATACATGGCATAATTATTATCATTTCATAAGTCCTTTAGTTCAGTGCAAAGATACTCCTCTTGCTCCTCCATTATTTTTGAATACATTATAATATCATCTATAAAGACTACCATTATTTTTTGAGGTAATCAAAAAAGACTCTATTCATCATGATTATGAATATTTATATAGAATTACTGAGTATGAATGAAATTTCTATGAATTCATATACAATGCACCTTGTATGAAAATAGTATTGGGTATATAAACATTTTCACCCTATATTTGTAATATCCCAATAGAAGATCCAACATGGAGAATTATTGTGCTCTACATTGTTTATCAAACAAGTACATAATCCTTAATAGAATGTACATATTATTTATCATGATATTATTGATCTACATATAGTCAATGAAATGGTACACTGACAAGTTATTTTTATTAACAACGCGAACTAGTGAATCCTACATTGAAACACATGGGAATTAAACAATTTTAACCAGATTATCATATAGTTTTTTCTTCACCTACAAATGTTCTTTATATATTCTTGGATAATGGTAAATCTTATTGTATAAGGTTGATTGAAAATTCAACCACTATTAGAAGAGAAATACCACCCAATTCCTCAAGAAACACATCAGTATATTCCCTCACAATAGGCATGTATTTATTGGTAATTTTTTCATTAGACTAAAACCTTTTAGTATGATATAAATTCTGAAAGGTAAATAATATCAATTATAGAGATATCGGTGCAAATGAATATTCATATCCCTACTTGAACATGAACATAATCATGGGTCATTTTTGATATGGATAGTGATTTATTTATCATGTAAATTTATGTATGATCTATATAGTGAAATAAATTCCTCACCCATAATTGCATCAAATTCCACCAAAGGGAGTATGACAAGGTTCGTTGGGATTCTCTTCCCTAAATTTTAAATATAAGTGAAGTTATATAGTCAGGATGTGATAATTTCTGTATTTTATATTTTCATTGACATATCTACATCAATGATTTGGGGGAATGTATGAATTGTTTTACTTTGAATTTAATATATGAAGGAATGTGTAGAACTAGAATCAGTACATTTTCTATTCATGTATGAATTAGTAACATACATATCATCCCTTCATTGTCGGGATACACCATAGTGATTGTTTTGGAAAAAGCTCACCCTTACTACGTTGGAGGTTTTTAGATACCTCTAAAAACTCTTTTATTATATTATTGGTTTTTATAGTGTCTAAAATTATTAATGTTGATGAAATAAAAAAATCACTGAGGTTTTACTATTTAATTTCTCCCCCAACCACATTAGTGGTTTTCTCCTATCTGCAATCACTAGCTATGAGTAACATACCAGGTAATTATTAAGTAAGAACTTTTCATATTTATTACTATTTGTGAAAAATATATTAATTTTACAATAAATGGGACAATTTATATGATATTATACCAGACAAACAACAATTTTTTTCTCCAAAATCATATTTTTCCCTTAAGACCATGTTTTACAGAACAGTAATACATATTTAATATTAAAATTTTAAATAGTATTTATCGCCTAAAATTTGTATTGGTGGAAATGACTAGAAAAAAAAGATATTTATTTACTCATGTTTTGTAAAATGATTTAAAATTCATGAAATAAATTTTAGAGTCTTAAAATTAGAATAAATTTAATTTTAATCATAAAGAGACTACTATTTTTTAAAGGTAGTTTTACCGAATTTTGATGAAGAATAATTTTTAAATATAGTATTTTGTCACATTTATATGTCTTATTTGAAAAAATATTCTTCTTCTTTGTAATATGGACTTAAAATTTTACATTTATTAGAAATTTTTATTCATCTAATAAAATATATATTTTAATGAATAAAGTAAAATACAATATTTTGATTCAAAAATGAAATTTCTTATAAATTATAAGTATTGTTAGATTATAAATTGAATTGGTTTTGAAGTATTTTTAGATAATTTTTTTACCATTTAATTGAATTTTATCCATTATATGTATTTTCACAGTGAAATTTGATTAAAACACATGTCAATCTTTTTCTAGTTTTTACTTTTAAAAAACATGATTTCTCATTCTAATAATGATATTACTTTCATATTAAAATTTTCCAAATCTATAAATTGAATTTTAAAATGGAATAGATATGGTTGTAATCATTATGAAAAATTAGGTTTAATATGGTAAAAATAATATTTAGTGAATAATAACATTAGTATTTTATTTACCAAGGTTATATGGTAAATTAGGTAAATATGGGTATAATAGTATTATAATAATATAAAAGTATCCTAATACTTTTCATAATATTATGGGATGAGTTCTAGATGAAAAAGAACCCATTTGGTGGAATATTCATCATGTCGATGCTTCATTTGTGAGATTATGACATATATAACATTTAATTTAAAATAATGGGAAAATTTTCATAAACATGACACTTATTAGTAATTTTTTTTATATGGTGAAATACAAGTGATATCTTGAATGATAAATAATAATTAGATAGGAAAAGGATTAACTGCATCGTGATATTATATTTCAATTTTTAGACATTACATAATTAAATTTAATTTTTATACAATGATGATATAGTATTTTCATTATAAATGAAAGGATCAAAAAATTGGTATTAAAAATATTCAAATTAATATTATTTTTTGAAATTTATGCCATCAACAAATTTTATGGATTATGAAATTTTATAATTTTTAATGTATTTTTTTGAATGATTCAATTTATAATGATTTTTCTGAAAAAATAAACTATGAATAGTGTATAAAACAACATAAATAATAAACTAAAATATAAACTATATTATTAAATGTTATCAAATTCCTAAATAAATAATACTTTTCCCAAATGGTTATGTTATGTCTTAATTTGTCTGTTGGTACCAGAAAACACATCTACAAAAGATTCCAAATGTGCATATACATGATCCAAGATCATATCCCATTTCAGATGCATCGATTTGTTATGTAGTAGGGCTCAAAAAGAGTAACATATTAGTAGTTACAGACATTTGATGTTGTCATGGAAAACAAGTTAACGAAGCCCATTTGTGTAGCTCCCTCTGCGATATCAGAGTAAAGGAACCTAACCAGAGCCTGCGTTAGCAACGCGAAGCTCAATGACAGTCGACTCTACACTTACAATGCACTAGACAGATCTTGGGCGAAGCCTTTATGAGCATAGAGAAGCTCAATGATAGTCGACACTGCTGATAAGAAGAACATTTGGGAACATGAGCAGAGCCTCCATGAACACCCCAATGATCAAGGACGATAGGCTTCATGATTAAGAGAAACCTGAGGGAACTATCACCTGTTTTAGAGTGAGATTTTCATTGTAGTTAACATTTGTGCTTCGCGGCATGTATTTGTACTTTATGGCGTGCTCCGTGGACCTCCATCACCTATAAATACTCGTCTGACTCCCTTCATACAGATGGTCACACCACCCCTTGGGTAACCGATCTCCCATGTCGCGGACCTCTCATGCTCTGCGAACTAATTCCCTTTTCAAATGCTCCTTGGGAGGCTTTGCTCTACGAGAGGATTTTCTCTTAGAGATGCTTTGCTCCATTATACGCTTTTCTCAGCAATCCACTTTTCCCCGCGACCCCATATGCTCCACGAGACGGTTTGCTCTGTGAGATGATTTTCTTTATGAGTCCCTTTGCTTTACGAGACACTTTCTTCTATGAGCCCCTTTGCTCTAAGAGTATATGTTTCTCAAGTCCATGCTTTTCATGAAGCATTCCTTCGTGAAGCTGCTCAGTGATTCCATACACCGCGAGCAGTTTTCCTTCGCAAAGCTGCTTTGTGAGACCGCAAGCTCTGCGAGCATATTTCCTCCAGGAAGATTCGTCGTGATGACCTATACTTTGCAAAGAGGCTACGTTAACGCCTATGAGTCTATACCACAGGGGCTATGCCCCCACATACCCCACTCAGGATCACTGCCTGGGTGCACTTCCGGCCCTCCAGGACGGTCCCTTCCATTCTATTACTAATCATCATAAAAATTGGAGAGTCACACCATGAACTTTTCGAGCCTATATGTCAACATTTTTCATTTACCTCTTATCAAAAAACACCTTCCAAATATGGAATACCTGCATTTTAGATAATCTTCTGCACACCACGAAACCCCTTGAGTCGACATATTCCTCTTCGTTCATTTCTCATGTCGTGAGTTGAGAATATCATCATCAATTCTACAAGTACCTTATATTGATCCATTCCTCATGAAACTCATACAAACCCAATAATCTGACTCATATTCTTTGATGAACCAGAAAGGGCCGCTATCATGCAAATCCCATCACCATACATTGAAAGGCGTCTTATGCCTAATAGTCTTATGTGTATGACTATAACCTATAGTACTTCCTATGGGAAATCATAGTATTCCACTTTCATCAAAATAGATATTCCTTGTGCTCAAAGCATATTATTCTAATATTTATATCCATAGGACAATAAAATATAGTATACCCTAAGTGCCAAATATTGGATGCATCTTGCTCAAAACAAGAGATTCCTTGTGCACCAAGCATAAGATTCCAACAGTCCTCTATACATGACTCTAAACTATAGTATGCACTATTTTCCAAATATAGGATGCATGTTGCTCTAAACAAGAGATTCCTTGTGCTAAAAGAATATGATCCCAACAGTCCAATATACATGACTATATATAGTAGAACACCATATGTTCCCAACATAGGATGCATTTATCTCTATACAATAAATACCTTATGATTCAAAAATAAGATGATAACAGTTCTCTCTACATGAAATTAAACTATATCATTACTTATCTTTGAATAATAGGGTGCCTCATGTTCTAAATAAGAGACACATATGTGAATAGAATAATATACCATATGCCATGATTACAGTGGCATAATTTCAAGAGCACTAGAATCCATTCATACATTCAATAACTCTACCTCATGATTTGTTTGTTCGTCATTCGGATATTTATCTTCATTAATATCTGATGGGACCCACTAACAGCTTAGTCCCACGCCGCATTGGCTCATCTTTTGTCTAGGGTCAATGCCCATGAAGACTTTGGATAACAATTTGAGACAGGTCCTGTGTTTTGAACACAGTAAATAGTCGAACCTCATTTTTTTGTCCCTATTTTAGGCTAACAATATAGGGATTCTGTGTTAAGAACACAATCAATAGTTATCCTTAGCCTTCATGTCGTCCTCACCACGTTCTGAATGACAGTCATGTGATTCTCATTTTTCATATCTCTTTGTTCGGATTGATTCCAATTCCCCTTGGTGTTATCTCACTTGTGCACGTACGCATTGGTGTTGGCCCCGATTATATACCAATCCCACCAGTGTGTTGGGATTCCCTCATGTCCATACATGAGGAAGACATTACATGATACTTCCATGTGTAAGCCTCATTCACCATTAACGCTCCATAGTGGAACACGAGAAGCTTCCTTGTGTAATCCCAACTCACCATTGCCTCTCCATAGCGGCAACCGGGCTGCTTCCTTAGGTAATCCCCATTAACCATTGCATCTTCATAGCAGTACCTTGGTAGAATCCTTGCATAAGCCATATAAACCATTGTGAATCCATAGCGGAAGATAGGCAACTTCAATGCGTAAGCCCCATCCACCATTGCCTCTCCATAGAAGCACCAGGGGTAGCTTCCTTGCATAAGCCCTATTCACCACCCATCATTGACACACCAATGCGTCATGATCGTCAGGTCTATTGTTTCCTCTTGTTTCAGAAATAGAGCATGACTCAAGAGATCATAGATTAAACAAAGACCCTTACATCCTTCTATGCCTAGCCTAGAGTGTAATCCCCAAACACAACCCTGAACTACCTAGGCTTTGATCCTTGCCAAGTAAAGGTACATAAGAAGCCTTCTTTGAGGTTCAAGGACAACATCCACAGGTTCTGAACCCCTTCACTTCGGTTCCCACCATCCCAAACTATGATGACATTGATCCTTGCCAAATAAATGTATGTAGTAATCCTCTATGAGGTTCAAGTGCACCATACATTGGTTACGACCACCTTCACACTGGTTCCCACCATCCATAACTACGATGACATTGATCCTTGACAAGGCAAGGTGTGTAGGAAGCCTCCCTGAGGTTCAATCCCAAAACCCACTTGACCTGAATCACATCACATCAGTTCCCATAATGTCACACGACACTAAACTATACCCATTCAAACTACATGGTCTTTGATCCCTGTCTCCTAGACTAGGAACATAGGAAGCATCCCTGATGTTCATCCCTATTCAATGATAAGCCATTTTCATCCCCATTCAGGGTATGCCATTGATGTACCACAATTGATTGTAAGTTATTGAAGTCCCCAATAGATGGAATTCCCTCTTTATATAAACTACACAGACTTTGATTCCCTACCATGGGGATAAGTATGAAGACTCTATGATGATCAATCCCATCACTCAGATCTCATACTTATCATTCCTTCGATCCTATGTGTTTCATGCAGGTCATGACCCAAAATGTTGGTTATATTTCCTCCAGATCCCATCCAAGCACTTATTCTCATGTGTCACCTCCTCAGGTGTCCCATCGTCCCACCAAACTACAAAAACTTTTATATCCTTATATAGGTATACGTTGGAAGACTCCTCAATGATCAATCCAAACATCACTGTCATCCTTACAATGATTCCATATCATTATCTCTATAATTAATTAAACTCTCCATCGTCAATATTGATTCTTACTCAGGCTGCCACATCCCAGTGGGATCATGTCATCCACCTCATCACAACTCTTAGCAATAACTGGGTTACATTCCATGCGTAATCCCCATCATGTATCTGAGTTTTTGTGCATTCTGTACACCCCGATTCATCACCCCTTAGAACTATGTCGGTTCTTATCCCTATCATCTACATAGGGTATACTGGAAACCTCCACGAGGTTCAATCCTAGACAATAGTAAACCTTGGTGTTCACCCATTCTCTACTGTACACTCCCTGATCCACCATCAGTGGTGTATGAATTAGCCTTCATGGTGTGACATCTTCCCATTATGGGACACACTATCCTAGGTCTGTTCTTACTGAGTGTTTTTAACCATCAACCCGGTAAACCATTCAGGTGTTCCCTCCTATGGATGTACCAATCTGACCAGTCTCTATGGGACATTCTAATCACCCTCATTACGTATCTACATGACATTAAACTTGCGCCCTACATAGTGTTAAACTTGAAATAAATGAGGAAAACCATAGAATATACTCCTTGGAGAAACTGTCACTATAAGATGTTAAACTCGTGACATACCCCTTATTAAACATGGGAAGATGAGGAAAACCTCAAAGACATGCCTATGGACGATGATAGCCCACAACTGAAATGGGATTCCTTGGGCTCTTTTCCTTTGAGATGCCCCCTAATGAAGAAGAATACATTTTCCCCAATGTCCATGAATCTATATATATTCCCCGACATGCATGATATTTTCATCTACTCTTATCAAAGGTTTATAACATGTTATGATCTGAGGGAATGTCCATAAAATATTAATGTAATTAACTAGAAGCTACAAAGATATGGCACTGTCAGTGAGATTCATGAATAATTTCTTTTATATACTATAAGGGAGACCCTAACTGGGTAACGATTTCTAAGAAGGAATCCACATAAGGAGGAAACAACATCTCATTATACTGTTTTGATCAAGGAGTGAATGTCCATGAATAAAAAACAGATACCTCCCACCTTTGGAAAAATGGAGTGTGAGGTAACATCAGTGAATCCTCGACAATCAGATGTGTTTCCCTTGGTGAAAGTGTCTGAGAAAATTTCATAAATGATTCAGTTTTTGGTTGTATGAATGGTTATGGTAATTTAACTAACACTTTAAGTGTAAATAACATTAATTAAATCTAAGATTAAAACTGGTAAAATATTAGTTCAACAAAAATGAAAAGTATTAAAAAAATAAATAATTTCATAATTTTATTTTTATGATATGTATTATAAAAAAACTATTATCTTATTAATAAATGTGTTTGGGTTCATTTGGAATCAATGATCAAATTATATTAATTTAATATTTTAAGAGCTTCCGTGAGTGCACCTCCCTTCTCCAATAAAATGGTACCCTCTATTTTATATTAATCACATTTCTAAATATATTTGCATTAGAAAATATCTATCTAGAACACTTCCTAGAATCCATCCCCACATTATTGTTTCCTTATATTTGTAATAACAACATTATTAATGATGTTAAGGTGTTCTTCAAAGGTGATTATCTAAAGAAGAACTATCGTTTTTAAAATATTCAATTATATTTCTTCATCCACTAAAAATAAATATTCTTCTTCCATGATGAAATTAAAAATCTAGTATCCACAATATAATGACACATTATATTGTTAATAAAATCCAATAAATCCATCTATACTTCCATCAAATAGGAAATTAATTAATCATTTGTGGACACGTGTAAACTATTTCCTCCACGAACCAATTTAGTTTGTTTTATGTTATCATCTATCATGATTGGTTGTAATGATCGAATTAATATTCATATATGATATTCATGAGAAATTAATCATTTTAAAATAATAATATTTGAATTATTTCCATACCTTATATTCACATATATACAATAACATTTTGTGTTTGTACATGTGAACTATTACCCCTATGAAGTGATGTGAATAATTTTTATTCACAAAATCACTTGTATTATATATATAAATATATTAAAATTATTATTATGTTGTTAATTATATTTGAATATTTCTGAAATGATAAAATAAAAAATTTCATAATGATCGATGAAGAATGAGAAGGTTACTCATGTATATGTATGACATAATGTATCCATGAATATATCATGGTTCATTTTTTTGACCATTTTAACAGTTAGATTTAAAATTTTCCATTAATGTATAAAATTTATTATTATATCATGAATAATATTTTTGAGATGAGGGAATTATAACCACACAAACTAGTGAAATTGAAACCACATTTATTTACAAATCATGTATTGAATATCGACAAAACACTTTACATGAACTTGAATAATTAATTAATTGTTATGAAATGGTACTAATTCATATAAAATGAATACTAAAATAGAAGAATGTTCTCAAGAAATTATATATTAATATATATTTATTATTCAGGAATATAAGGATTGTATAAGACCTTTTTAGGCACATGATAAGGGGTATTGTCTCAATCTTCATTCAATTAGGCATATTTTATTAATATACACCACATATATTTATACGGTGTATATTCAACTGATTTGACATTTTAATTTCATTTAATGGTTTTCAAAAGGAATCAATTTTATATGAATCATTTTACTAAATCAAAAAAGGAATTATATTTTACATATGTGGACACAATGATCTTTCCATCACCATGACCATTATTTGGTATTTGGCATACTCTACATGCCATAAGGTTTTTAAAATAATATTAAAAACATATTATATTTTTATGTATTTTTTTGTGAAATTTGTTTTGATAATGGATTAATTATATAAATATCTTTATAAAATATCATATGATTTTAATGTGAATGTTTTATTTTTAATTTATAAATAATTTATGTGTTATGATTATGTTCTGGATCTTGGTAATTTCTTATGTAAATAGGTGGTTCCATAAAAAATCGAATGTGTGGGGTCTTGTGATATCTCAACAATGCATTGGGTAATGAAATGGTATTAAATTATAAGGATTCTACAAAGAGATTTAGGTAATATTATATGATGGATATTCCAAATAAAAACATGAATGTTACTCCGTATATAGTTGTGAACACAACAATATATGTATGATATGGATGGAAGAAGTTACATTTATGATTTATGTTGTTATTATTTTTTCTATATTCATAGGATTTGATGGGTTTATAAATATACATGGAATAAATTATTTTCTTTATTTTATCTCCCTTACTAATCTTTTGTGTTAATACCATGTTTTTAAAATGATTTCATAGTGTATAATGATGTCTTAGAGAAAATAAGAAGTAAAGACAATTTTTTTCAATAAAAGTAAATTTTGATTACTTTAAAATGTTTAATATTATTTGAGAAATGTGTAAACATTACATTATATCCACTATGTATAAATTGGATTTTAATTTAGTTATTATTTTTTAATTCTCTAAAACTATTAGCCGGAATGTTTCATCTATATGGATTATTTATTTGACAAAAGATTATGTAATATTGAATGATGAGGACTTATTATTGGAATCAGAAGTCAGTTTAGATAAATTTTTTGTTTAAGATATTTTTAATATGGTATCAACAAATAATGTTTAGTTTATGGTTAAATTTACATGATATATAATTTTTATGATAACCAGGTTGCTTTATCTTTGATATAATTGTTCAAAATTTATTTCCATAAAGGAATCATGGAAGCTATGCTGGGATGGAATAAAGAAGAAAAACTAATTCTATATCAACAAAAGGAGATGGATAGAATCAGAACAAAATAGTTTGGGGGAATGATGGAGTAGTTGGCTCATGCGAAAATGGTTGTGGAATCCATGCATTAGATCACTCAGATCAACTGAAGAGGAAAATTTCAGTAGTCGATCATTTCAGGAGGAAACATCCTCTAGTATTTAGCGGATCATCTGACCTCATGCTAGCTGAAGGGTGGATTAAACCACTAGAAAATTTTATTTATATCATGGGGTGTTCAGACAATAAAATAGTTAGTATTTTTGTTTACCATTTTTTGATGAATTTTATCAGTGGTTGTTGATGGTTAAGTATATTAGGGATAGTTAGGAGCTAGATTCTCTAGATTGGGATGAATTAAAATTAATGTTTCTTTAGAAATAACTTCTAAATGCGATTTGACTTAGGATAGAAAATTAATTTTGGGAATTTAGGTATAAGGATGACTCAGTGACTACCTACAATGAAAAATTCACCCCACTAAAATGGTATTATCTAAATTTCATATGAGCTATTGATATTAGAATCAATTGATTTTACTTAGGATTAAATGAAATGTATCAAACTGAATTACATACTCATGATATAAGAATCTATGTAACACCTATTTGATGTGCATAGAAGGTGGAAATGCAATTTAGTGATCCTCATGTGTTAATTGAAAAAAAATTTAATAAGAGGTACAAATAGAAGGCCAAAGAGAAAAATTCATCAAAATATCTAATGGAAAGAAAATTAATTTTACATTTTGGGTGAATTTTGATAAAATGCACATGGGGGAATGAATTTTTTATTCTGGTTAGTTTATATGAGGTCATAAAATGGGTAATAATAACTACACTTAAATGATAATGGGAAATAAAAATATGATTTACAGTTAGAGTAAAATTTTATGTGTATTGGGAAGGGCCATTATGAAATTGAGTGTCTGATGATGAACTCTAATTTAGGGAAGCAACATGACTATAATTGGAAATTTGTGGTGAAATCATTTTCAGCTAAATTTGTAGATGATGGGCTATCAAATGATGTGGTATCAAGAACATTATTTTTTTATTCAAAATATTCCAATGTGTTGTTTGATTTAGGGTCTATACATTCATTAATTTCTAGGAATATTTTTTGTAAATTGGAAATTCCACCTCATGAAAGGAATCAAAAGCTTATGGTAAAAACATGTAGAATAAATTTTGGGGAAAAAAGAAATTAGAAGATTTTTCCCATCAGCGTCTTTGCAAATTTTCTACATTTAGAATTTATTTTTTTTCTTTATGTAGGGTTTGATGACATTCTACATATGGATCTGAATTCTATTTACCATGATATGACTGAATATAGATCTAAAAGGTTTCATTTCAGAAATACATTTTGATTGTATTTTAGAATAAACCCTTTCTGTGGATAACATATCTTGAAGCTGAGAAACTATAGAAAGATGGATATTAACATTAAATTGAATATATCATTAAAAAAATTAATAGTTTAGATTAATGTCTTTTCAATTGTAAATGATAATCTTATGATTTTCTGCTGATTTTTCTACTACTATACCTAAATTGGATGAATAATTTCTGGTTGACTTTGTTCTTGATGATAAGAAAATTTCATAACACCATTACCAAATAGTTCATATTGAACATTATGAGACAAATACTAAATTAGAGTAGTAATTAGATAATGGTTTCATTAGACCTAACACATCACCACATGGTACTACTATCATGTTTGTTAAATATAAATATACTTCAATGAGAATTTTCATTCATTATAGAGCCTTGAATAATATCATTATTAAGAATATATATCATTTGCCTCATATTGATGATTTGTTTGATCTGCTCCAGGGAGCACAATATTGATCAAAGGATGACATGAGTTCGGGTTTCCATCGTTTGAAGGAAATGGAAGAAAAAACTCTATAATTTTGAGATTCATATTATATATGGCCATTATTAATTTTTAGTTATACTTTTTGGTTTTACTAATTCACCTACTATATTCGTGGATGTTATGAATAGAATATTCCTTGAGTTATTAGATATGTTTTTGGTTGTGATTATTGATGTTATTTTGGAATATACTATATGTTATGAGGAGCATGAGTATTGTTAATGTGTTGGAATTCAAACCATTAATGAAAATATATTGTATGGAAAATTCATCAAGTGTGTGTTTTGGTTACAAAAAACTCCATCAAAGAATGTGTATGATCAAAAATATATCCAAGATTCATTGTTTTTTGGTTTAATTGGCTATTATAAGAGTTTAGTTGAAAATTTTGTATGGATATCTAGCCCACAGGCATAGAAATCTTGAAAAGTTGTAAAATACATATGGATAAAATAAAGTGATGATTTTTTTAGAAATTGAAAAGAATATTTGTTAATTCTTATGTTTTGGAATTACCTTCCTTAAATGGTTAATTTGATATCTATTGTGATGATTCATATAATGGACTTGGTTGTGTTCTAATAAATAATTATTAGGTAATTTCTATTGCTTCATGCTAGTAGGAAAATCATGTGTTTAATTACCCAATACATGGTTTGGAATTATCTTCTACTATTTTATATTAATAAATTTTGAGGAATCCTTTGTATGTTGTAAAATGTGAAATATATACTTACCAAAAAATATTAAGGTGTATATTTCCACAGAGTTAAATTAAAATGATATAGAGAATATTTATTTAATTAATCAAGGATTTTTATTGAACTATTCCTTACCATACTGGATATGAAATCAAAGAGACTGATTTTTTGAGATGGAAATGTATTGCAACATTATCCATGCTAAAATTGGGACAAGATCAACTAGTTAATGATTTGACGAATTTTAGCATGGATGTTATTTGTTCATGAAATTCTTCTATTATGTATCTGGTTTCTGACAACACAACTCTACAAGATAGAATTAATAATGTTTAGAATAAAGATATTGATATGCACAAAAATGTGTAATTGGTTAAAACGGGTCATTTACATGAAATTTATATTCATAAAGACTATGTTTTGAGGGTTGGGAAGATATTATGTTTTCCTTATGATTTAAAGATTAATAATTAGTTGTAATGTGAAGCTTATAGTTTACTATTTTAGTTCATCCTAGTTATAAAAAGAAGTATGAATATAATCATGAGTATTACTAGTGGGAATAAATTAATAGATATAATGATGACATTACTATGATGTTTTTTATCTTTTCAACTAGTTATAGTAGATTAACAATTACTAAATGTGATTTTTCTATATTTTATAGGACCCAATTGTAAATTGGAACGTATATACATGGATTTAATAGTGGTATTTAAATGGTATTTATTTACTCGTTGTTTTATTGGAGGGAATTAATAGAAAAACAATATTATTTTTAAACATGTTTGTTGTATGATTTTACATTCATCAAGAAAATATTTAGGGCCTTAATATTAGAATAAATCCAATTATTTGAATAAAATACTCTATTATTATTATTATTAAAATGTTTTTTCATTGTCTTTTGATGGAGAACCCTTTTTAAAAATGTTTTTTTTTCAATTTTATAAGTTCAATTTTACATTATAAAATTTTTATTTAAATGTGGGACCTCTAAATTTACATTTAATGAAATATTCATATTTTTCTGATAAAATTTAAATTTTAATGAATACTCAAAAGTACAAAATTTTAATTCAAAACTGAAATTTTGAAAAAATGTTTTTATTGATATATTATCAGTTAAACTATTTTTAATGTTCATTTAGATTATATTTTATCATTTATTGTATTTTTGGTCATTGGATGTGATTTCACATTGAAATTTAATATAAACACATGTCAATCGGTTGATGGTTTTTAATTCATAAAAACTCATTTTATTATTCTCACAAAAGGATTTATTTTTAATTTTATGATTCTACTATTATTAATTTTCTTTTAAAAATATAGAATACATTCATATAATCAATATGAATAATGTTATTTAATACGTTGACAATATTATTTGGTCAATATTACTTTTTTATTTTATTTACCACATTTAAAGTGTAAATTAATTAAATTAGGGTAAATATAGTATTATTATAATAATAAACAACCCTAATAGTTGTTATAATAATAATGAATGAGTTATGGTTGACCAGGACAACCATGTTGATGAAATTTTGGCCTTTGGAAGCCACTTTGGTGTGATTATGACATTTATAAAGATTAATTTAATGTAAAAGAAAAAATATCCTAAACATTACCCATATTAAAAAAACATTATATGGAGTTATATATGTTATATATGATACTATGATTATTTATTAGAATGTTAAAAATATTTCCTATATAATTTTGTTTTCTTTATAATTTTTAGACCTTACATAATTGAAGTAAATTATGATGAAATGATTAGACAATGTTTTCGTTATTAATGAAACAATCAAATAAATGATATTATAAATATTGAAATAAATATTATGTTTCATTATTTATGTTCTCCATGAATTTATTTTTTGAAAATTACATGTTATGATTTATTTGATTTATTTTTTATAAGTAATCTAGTGGTTATCATTTTTTTAAAATGTCATGTATGAATAGTGTTAGAATTTATATAACTCATAACATATACTATAGAATAGATTACTAAATGATATAAAATTATTAAAAATATAATATTCAACAAAATAGTTATAATATGTCCTAGTATGTTATAAAAAATATTTTTGGCCATTTTACATGTTATGGAAATTAAATTAACCCACAAAATGTAAATAACATGATAACCTAGTAATATTAAATAGGGTAACATAAGTGTTAAACAAAAAATATAGGCCATAAAAATATTCAAAAGTTTTATAATTTTAATCAAATTAAATTTCATGGACCTAAAATCCTCTTCTATTTAAAAATTATGATTTTGGGATGATTTGGAAATGAAATTGAATTTATATTATTCTAATATTTTAAGAGTTTCCAAGGGTGGCCCACTCCACTTATTTAAAAAGTCACCCACTCTCCTCTAATAATCACCCAACAAAATTATTTTGGATATGAATATATCTACCCAAACCTCATCCTTGAATCCCTCTCCACATTCTGGAGTACTTATTTTAAGAATAACACCATTTTTATAGGTGGTAAGGTGTTCTCTAAAGGTGATCAACCGAAGAAGATGTATCATTTTTTAAGAGTTTTGATTTTATTTTATCTTGAAATCCCATTAAATATTCTACTTCCAAGAATAACAAATAACTCTCGTATACTCAATATAATTATATTTTCTTATTTTATCATAATACATTAAATCAATCTCTACTTCCATCATATGTGAAAGGAATTAATCGTTCATCTGTATGTATGAACTGTCACCTCTACAAATTGGTTTAGTTTGTTTTCCTTTACCATATATCAATATTTGTTATAATTATGGAATTAACATTAATATGTGATATTTTTGATATATTTATCCTTGTAAAATAACAATATTTCAATTTTTTCTTACCTTTCATACACATAAAATCAATAATGTCATTCATTCATATGCGTGAACAATCACTTCCATGAAACGATGTGAAAAATTTTTATTCACATTATCTAATGTATGATATATGTATGTTTATTTATATTGTTATTATTAATATATTATTATGAATATTATGGATTATAAAATAATAATTTACATAATGATCGATGAAAAATGTAAACTTTACTCATGTGTATGAATGACCTACCATATACATGACTAGATCGTTGTTAATTTTTTATAACCATAATTAATGTGTTTATTTAAAAAGTATGATTAATGTATAAAAGTGATTATTATGGCATGAATACTATTCTGGAGATGATATACTTATGACAACATGGTCTAGTGACATCCAAACCATGTTAATTTTTGACTCAAGTATCGAATATCAACAAAATGTCTTACATGAACATAAATAATTATATAATTATTATAAATTGAACCAATGTGATATAAAATAAATAATAAAAATGAAAAAGGTTATCTTGAAATTATAAATTAATAAATATTTATTATTCTAGAATATAAAGATTTTACCTGATGATTCAGACTCGTAGAAAGGGACTTCATCTCAGCCTCACTTCATTGAAGGTTATTTTGATAATATCAAACACATTATTTTATACCCAATATATTCACACATTTTTACATTTTATTTATTAATTTGTTTCCAAAGGTATCTTTTTTATATGAATATTTTTACTGAATGACAAAATGAATGTTTTTTAACATATACACCGTCATCAAAATTTATTCCACCATGACCACTATTTGTTATTTGGATTTCTATACATGACATAATGTTTTTTAAATAAAAATAAATAAATATTCCTTTTTTTATTTTGGTATTGGAAATGTTTTTGGGAATTGATTGATTATATCAACATGTTGAAATAATAACATATTATTGGAAAATGGAAATATTATTTTTCTATTATGCATTTTTTATGAGTTATGATTATGTAATGGTTCATGGGAATTTCTTATTTAAATGGGTGGCTCCATGATAAAAAATAGGTGGGTGACCATGTGATATCATTCCACCACATTATTTAATGAGACAAAGATAAATGATTAGGTATATCCTAAGAGAATTAGTTAATATACTATGATGGGTGTTCCAAAAAAAAGGTTACTCCCCAGAAATATTTGAAAGTTACAATGTTAGTACGATATGGATGCCACAAGTTACCTTTTTATTTTTGATTTCTATAATATTTTTCAAGATTCTTATGATTTCATTGGTTTATAAATATTCATGGGATTATATGTTCATTAATTACTACATATAACTTAATGATAATTTTGTACCCATGCCATGTTTTTTGAATTCTTTCACATGGTATAAGGATGGGTAAGTGAAAGGATGAAGTCAAAAATATTTTCTTCCAGACAAAGAAATCATTTTTACTTTTAAATGTTTTATATTGTGGAAAATGATTTATAATTTAGTTGTATCCACTATGATAAAAATTTTAGTTGTTATGAAATAACTATATCTTTATTCGATAAGACACTAAACCTGAATTGTTCCTCAATGTGAAATCATGACTTAACTCAATATTATATAATGTGTAATGATAAGGGACTATATTAGGTATCCTTTATTCACACACCTAAACAATTTTCATCACTCTTAAATTTTAGGTGTGCATATATCTAAACCATTGACACGTAAGATGTTAAAATTTAATGGAACCATTTTATTTATTTATCGAACCACCATAATTAAACATAAATTTATGATTCTAATCCTTGTGATACCCAATAGATTCACCAATATTTACTTAAAATTTTAGAAAAAATAATGGAATTTCCTCACAATCATTAAAGTTAATGATCACTAGAGATTTGAATAGATTGAGTTTTATCCATCTAAAAAAGAGACCATCCTGGAATTCAGGGAAAATAAAAAATTCGGATGCATGTCATGAAGGTTTTGTGATGATTTACAGATATTAATTAATATATTCTTTATTTTATTCACTATGGAAAGTAATACCTTTACAATTTAACGTTGAGAGTGCATGAAATACAATTATCATGAAACTTCTATAATTCCTTCCATGCCATCTCATAGATAACTTCCTCATGTGTCATATTCTTGATCAACACCGACTACAATTTATCTTCACTCTCCATACAATAAAAATTAGTAGAGCCCTATCTTTATCAGAACATAGAAAGATGAAGAATTTCATCTTAATGAATTTCATCCTTCGTTCTATGATTAATGGATCATATGACCCATTAAATTTCATTACATATATCTATATAAAGATATAAAATATAGCTTTCTATTATGTAACTGGATTTTGGTTCTCCTCATATTATAGTTTTCTATTTAGAAGCTATGTTAGTAGATAGAGAATCGTCCCGAAATTTTCAATTCACACCCTCATCGAGTTGGGTATCGTTTTGGTAAATTCATTACAAATCACATTTAATTGATTTTTACCTTATTTATTTTATTTCATATCAATGGATAAAATAAATAAACAGTTAAAGATGAGTATTTTTAAACTATTAAACACATTAAATGTGAATCTAATTACATTAAATAGAAAACATATAAATTTCATGTATTTCTGTAACTTATGAATTTATATAATTCAAAATTTTATCCATGATCTCTTTTAAATCATATATTCTCATAGGTGTTTTACGTTTACTAAATAACTATTCTGAATGTGGTTACAAATTTAATAACACATATCCCCCTTGAGATTAAAACAAGCTATGCAGCGAATCTTGTTTTTGTGTTATAGTTCCCGGTCAAGTCTAGCTACATGTTATGTTTTTAGGTTTTAACTCTTTGTAATACTATGTCAAGGCCACATCCACATGTCATATGAAGATAGAAATTCACTTTCATGTCAAACACCATACTATATATTTACCAAAAGTTAGGTATTTTTTTCATATGATCTGTATTATCCCTTGTTCTTATTCAAGTGTTTTATAATACTAATATAAAAATTAACTAAACTTTTCCATTGAAACCAACAATTGAAACCTTTATCATTATTATACTTTGTTTCTTGATTTATATGATAAGATTACACAAAACAGAAACCAAACTATCATGAAGCGTACTATCATTGGGAATTAGATATATTATATAATAACATAAAAATGATTATATGATCTTTATTTAAAAATTCATTAACATGATAATAATATTACATCATACTTAACACTACATGGGATAACCTCGAGACATACACATGAAATGGGTGACCTACAAATCCCAATAAGGAAATAAACATGGAATAACATGAAGAAAGTAATATATGTTAGACATTACTCATATAAAGTTTTTATAAAAGTAGTGATAATAATAAACATGAAAAATTTATAATGATATAACATGATAAAATAAATGCAACAAGGGTCTTGTGTAAATGGGAAAAAACACTCCATCATAAACATATGTTATGGTGAGAGTCAATGAAATAATGTCAGAAAAAGTATTGTAATAGCTTAGGTTGACTCCCTAATCCCTTAAATTAAATATCATGAGATTAAAAAAATTAACAATGCATTAGATAAATATATAATTCCGAGCGTATCCATCAATTAATTTCATTATCATGCTTATGTGTTCGACATTGATTGTAAAACATTGAATTATTTAACATAATTTTTTATTCCATGATCTTGGAGTGGGACTTTCCAATTCTTGGGAGGTGCTTCTTCAGATCATGGGAAAACCGTTATAGGAATCCATAAATGTTTGGTATGATTAAGAATATGATATAATGAAGTTTAATAATTATAAATGGGATATTTTGTTGGATTATATAGGGAATTAGTGGGGAACTATTTATCTTTTCTCAAATGTTGGTTTTTGAATCTCTATAATAAACTAACCAAAACTAAAAACCATCCAATGGTTTTCCCATAGTTTCATAAAACGGTAGTGTGTTGAAGTTTTTTATAAATACATTGTATGAACATAATAAAATAATATCATTGTTGATGTGAAAGTAAGTCAATATTTTAAATAAATGATATTAAAACATTAAAATATAATAATGTTTTTATGGGATTCAAATTGAATTTATAAAATTAATAAAAATAAAATAAAATAACATTATTCTTTTGTGAAAACATATATTTGGGCGTTTATACCTTTTATAGTTATTATTACAACACTTTTGGGTCATTATGGTATCATAATAAACTCTATATATATATATATATATATTATTTTATTTTTAAAAAAATATTCATCTATCTCAATAAAATGAATTATTAACCATTGGATAATTTTTTAAATTACTATTCCATAATAATAATCATTTTAGTAAAATAATCTTATATATATTTGACTTTTAAAACCAAAATCAACATTTATTTAGAAATGATGGGGTATTGAAGAATAAGCATTTTCTAACCTGTATAAAAATTACACTTGATTTATTAAAATTATATGATCATTAATATTTTATATTTTGTAATAATAATAATAATTTATTAACATATTACGTATTTAAAAAATAATTAATACATCCGAATAATCTTATTAATTAAAATTTAATAATAATCAACAGAATAATTTTTTTTATTAAAGAAAAATCATATTAATTAATAATGTAATAATAAAATGAATATATATTCAATAATATATAAAATATACATATTAGTATTATTATATCCAAAATACATATATCTTTATTACAGAAAAAAACAACTTGAGGGAAATGTATGTGAAGGGGAGACTTTTATGGGGTGGTTCAATTTACATTGTTGCGTTCATGATCTCGATGAGCTCTATCTTCAATCATAAAAAGGTTTTCTCATGTTTTAGTAGATGTATCTAAGATATATCGTTTTCAAGAGAATATATCACTGATACTATCTCCCAAAGAATCTCCAATTAATGGGAATCCTAGGGTATGGACCTACTAGTTGAAACAATCGCATTTTGTGTCTCTATCAATTGGATATATCAAAACCCAATACTTATAAAAATAATATGATCAACGTTAAATGAGTTTATGTTCAATGATAATGAAAACTAATGATATTTTAAATATTATTGGATATAATAAAACCAAATAATTGCATGCATTTTTTAAAACCAATATCTCTAATAATTCATCAAATTAAATTATAGGGGGAATTTTATTTGTAATTGTTCAGTGATTTTCATTAGAAATTATTATGTTCTACCTATATTATTTATAATGTTATTTCAATAATGGTAGTATCATTTTAAATGAAACAAACAATATACTGTAATTTTCATTTGAGGAACCCAACAACAAGATATGGATAATGAGTAATTGGATTTCCAGAATAATATGTCTTCTCCCATTAGAAATGTTTTTCTATTGTGTATTTTTAGAATTCAATACATGATTTTTTGCGGTGTGATAAATATATAGGGTGGTAAATATGATTTTTTAAACTGTTTATGTACATACAATCTTGAGAGAGATATATTACATGACACTAATAAATTTTATGTCTTGCGTATTTTCTCATATTGCAAGTTATGTATTATTCTCAGATGGCCTAGGGACTATTATATAATATAAATACACTTATGATAATTTTCCTCCTATATGAGAATATAAATATTTAAATTGTAATTAAATATAAATTTATGATACTTTGATCATCTATTTTCATTGAGGATGATTAATTATTTTTCATTTAAAATAATGATATTGTGAATAGTCCTTATAGGAATAACCTACATGGTATATATATATATAATCCCCATTAAATTTCAAATTGGTTCCATGGGTTTAGTAGGTGACGGTGATGATCAACACCTTGTTATTTTGTAGTAATTTAATATAATATTATGTTATATATATTTTCCTAGTTTTTATTGGTATTTGAACCACCTCTTTTATTAATTATGCTTCATTGAGACTTTTCTAAAAAAAATAACAATTAGTATAAGATAATAGAATCTAAAAATTTTATTTTTTATCATTTACATATATATATATATTCACATTAACCATATCCGACACCATATGAAATATAATCAAATGATTATTTACTTATGATGGATAGATAATATAATTCATAATACATGAAATCTCCATGGAAACTATTCCCTATTGGTAAAAATTAAAAAAAGTGGAAAAATAAAATGGTGATATAGACATAAAATCCTGATGAAATAGATTTATGATTCCCGGTAAAACCTTATATAATTACTGGTAAATATTTTGATGAGCTTTCTACATTTTATTCAATTATTTTTTTTAATTCATGAATGAAGAATATATTGTTTTGTTGCATTATTAAAATTATTTTTTATAAATTATGTGAATGTTCAACTACATATTGAATTTGGATAATTGGCCTTTATTTTTTAAAATATCATAACATCTTGTATAAAGGAATATATGATTAAAATAGAAACATATATTGATATTTTTCAATTATTTTTACTCTTTTAAATATAATAGATACACGATTATTGATGTTATATTCTAGTGAATGAAAAACAATGTGTGACTTAGGTGATGACCATATAACTATTTATCAAGGATTCTTATTCTATCAATCTTTCATGATGTGTTCCAGGTATAGGGTTCTTGGATTAATGTTTTATACTATAGCCTAATTATGGAGTTATACCAGAAGGGGTTTATAGAATCATCATGACCAACTCTATGCATAAAGCAATCCTCTACTTGGGGAATATAATCTTCATGGTGTTATATTATGTTTTTGCTGTCCCTGTGAGAATCCAAGGAGGGACCCCCATTCTGAGTGAGATGTGTGGATTTTATGTTTGGGTTCATAATATCCTTTAAATGATCTTAGTATGGATCCCCTTTATAAGGAATGATATTCGATGAGTTTCAGCATGAGGTAATTAGTGGCGATATCTGACAACTATGTTCTCTTAGATGCATGACCATGGGAGAGAGGGGATACCATCAACATTATGAAACCCAATTTCGTGGTTTCTATTGGTTATTCCATTAGGTATTCTTGTGTTCTATGAGATATAGTGTATCTATTGAATTAGTGTAATCTAGGATGACTTAGCTCACGGGGTATGTTCTCGGTGATTTTTTTAGAATCTATAGTTAGAACTAATCAATGGTTTTGTGGTCAGAACCTCATGAGATAGTAATTTCTTGGAGTGTTTTTCTATGATTCCATTTCATTATTGTCACATCATGGATAAATAACTGTATTGTATGAGTTGACTATTAGTGTTTAGCCATGTATGGTCTTGAGATGCTGTTTTTCTCTCATATGGGTTCCTTCTGTCTTGGTTCATCAAACTGTTTCTTTTCAGTTTCTCCCTTTTATTTTATGGTTTTAGGGTGGCTTTTGAGTATAATTATAATCACGCCTTCACAGAATTTGGTATCACATGAATTTTATGTTGTGGAGAAATCATTCCTTTCAACCGAGTCCAGTGAGGATCTGGAGCAGGTAGTTCTTAGTGAGCTTGACCAACTGGGGTGTATACCAGAGTTGAGATGAGTATATTTCATGTGGGTATATTTAACATTGATAACCTCCTTCTGAGAAGGATAGATGTTTTGCACATATCTTTTTTGGGGGTGCATATTATTATCTTTTATAATTTTTATATTCTCTGGTTGTGATATATGTATTCACTAATTTTAGTTATTATATAATATATATATACACACACATTCTCAGCAAGGTGTCTGAGAGTGACTGGAATCATGTACCTTGTACTGAGGCCTTCAATGTGTGTGATATCCTACCTTTTTCTAGTCTCCAACCCCTGGACTATTAGAGATGGGCAGGTAGACTCACAGATTAAGCCACATTAGGTCGGGACATGAACGAGTTTTATTAGAGAAGGATCCATATTGAGAATGTAGTTAAGATATTTGTTTGGGTTTCATTTCATCAGTGTGAAGATGTTTTGAGTTTTTTCATTCAATCCAGGGACTCCGGAGATGGTGTGATCATCCCACATATCCACACACTAGATCTTTGAAAACTTGTATTTAAAATTGGTACAACAGGTCACTGGTCATAAGGAAATAATGGTACATCAATTATATAGGAAAGTGTTTTTGTTTTTCCCTCTTTTTCTTGATATAGGTCCCCAGATATACTATTTGAACTTGGTGCATCTTGATTTTATATTAATATTACTTATCTAAGACATCCAGATATGGTTTCGCAGTGGAACTGTATTGACTATCCTATCATAGGTGAGGCTTTATTGTAAGTAAAAGGTTATGATGCTGGACCTACAGGAGGACCGCTAGTTGAGCCAGCACCCATAGAACAGTATATTGTGTTGAAAGTGTAAGATAAGGATGCCTGTAGGATTAGTTAGCTTCCCTAGATCTAGAGGAAGTTAACTCATAGGTTCTGGGGTGACCCAGTCCCCCAAGCCTCTGATGACAATCTTGACACATTCATGTCTGTTTTTCACCTTATTAGGACACCTCCCAATCTGATGGAGGTCCTAGAAGAAATCTATTTTCATTATTTTTTCCGATGATGGTAGAGTCTTATTTTATAAACAAATAATTAGGATACACCATTCTGGGAAGTGTTTGAGAGGCTGTTGAGGGATTATTTTTATCTAGACACACTTTTGTCAGTGCGTATCCAAGAGATTATATAGCTTTAGCATGATATAAAGACCATATGGGAGTGCTCAATGAGGTTCACATACCTCTTTTTTTACTACTTATATATGGCTTTGAATTTGTTCATAAGAGAACAATGGATTGAGATGGGCTTTCCCTGGGAGTTCAAGGTTTCTATTGTGTTGTTGGGCATTCCCACACATGATGGGGTGCTGGAGAAGGCTTTAGTGGTGGAGAGATTTCTGGATATGCACACTCCGACAATTATTGGTGGGAACATGGGATCTGTGACCATGGTAGTTGGTTCAATAGCTGGTAGTTAACAATAGGCTCAGGGGTCCACTTGTTCGCGACATTTTTGGAGGTGATCCCAAGAATGAGGATATAAGTAATAGATGACTCAGGTCGGTTTTAGTCTGCCATAGGTGATGCGATTCTATGCTTGCGATGACCAGGGGAATATTTTATAATTATTATTTGAATATCCATCTAACTGAGGGGGAGAATGTCAATGGAATGCCTTGGTATAAGTATCTTTTTGATCATAGTGTTTTGAAGGGAGGGAGACGTGGAAGAGGAAGAGGTGGAGTAGTACAAGGTGGATAATTGTATGAGTCACCAAAACCACCACCAGGTGGTCCATGCCACTCTTACGGAGTTGAACGAAATGGAACAAATATATAATATATATATATAGATGTCTTTGACCTACAATATCTATGGTATAGAAGAACAATCTATGTACTTTATTATTTATATAGTATTATGGATAGATTCTGCTAGGATCCAGTTTTCTTTCTTCTTATTGATCATGATTTTGTAGGGTATCTATAAGACCCTATGATGGTTTTTCAGGACATAGATCGAAATTTATTAGAAACTATAATCCTTCACCCCTTACGAAGTGTTTTTAAAAGGTGATCTAAAACCTCGAGAGTGAGTCTATGACACCTAGTGTGAACTGTATCAAGGTGTGCCGGATGAGTTCCTCTAAATTGTGTGTTTCTAGTTTGTATTATTTGGCCTATATGTTTTGGTAGATAGTGGTTTTCCCACTAGACCCTATGGCTATAGAAGCTCCAGGTTCTTGGTGTTTTCTACCTTTTGTATCTGAGGAGACTTGTGCCACCTTATTAAAAAATATCATCCTGGTTGAGTTTTACATATGTGTTGTGTCCCTTGTGGTTCCCCTGAGTGTGTCATTATTCACATAATAGGATCCCTTGGTGTAATTTTTGTTTGTCATCGTGTGCTTGCTGGAATTGAAGTCCCTGTTGAGATCTTATTTTCATCCAATGAACCATTCCTTTAGATTTTATTGGATGAAAATATTTATGGTGGGGAGGTTATTGAAACTCATTTTTTTATTTCTAATAAGACATTTCAATATTCTTATGAATATTTCTGTTGTTAGGAACTGAGTTGGTGTGGAGTAATAGTGTCGAGAGATCCTTGGAGCAGTTATTTTTAATGTATTAAAGATACTTGATCACTCACACACTTTGTTCTTCATGATTCTTAAGTAAATCATTATAGGAGTCCCAGATCAGATTTCTAAGGCAACTGTTGATTTTAGAACATCTTGTTTACCGTAGGGGTTATATAAACATTAATGGTGATGGGTGTCAAGTTGGAGGTGATCCGGGGTTCGAATGTTAAAAAGTGGTGATGATTTAAATAAAAATTATGTAACCCTACCCAATCATTTCCCTTCAGGGAATGAAATAGGATATGAATCCCCCTCCCCTCTCCCTATTGGGTAATGATGTCTTGATGGCATGATCTAGAAAACAATGCACATTTAGTCAATGTGAATGATGAAAGACACTCCCAGATCATGCATCAGCAGCTTCTGAGAATTGATTTGAACATGAATCTTCAATGCATCTCCATGAGGTAGGATGTATTAGTTTTGAGTGCAGATTTTTTTATTTATCATTTTTAGGTTATATATATGTTAGAAGCTTTCTAGGGACCCCTAAAGTGTCTATATATGTGTCTAAGGGTGAATTTTATGTTCTTGTCCATTTATATGTAAATTTGAATATATTTTACTATCTACATGAAGTTTGTACCAGTGGGACATTCAGTGTCTTCTTCCCATTCTATGAAAATGTCATTTATGGACAACAAGCTTTGTACTTATGGTTTCATTCCCTACAGTAACCCTAGGTTGTGTGTCCATAGGACAAAACCATTTAAACAATGTGGTCATACATAGCAGTATAAAGTTACATGACAAGAATACATGTACATGGAGTGCCTCACATGGTCAAAGGGTAAACCACATTTCTAGGTGGCTGTATAACCCAAACACATCATGTAGTATGGTTTGAACGACGTGTAAGGGACAAAAATATCCATGACTAGTGATTGAGAAACAAAACCAGGGGCCATAATATGTGGATTATAGTTTGTAAATTATATACACATTGTGTACCACAAAATGGATTGGAAAGCCCTAAACACAGGATACCCGACTGGGTGCTCAGGCGGGCACACATGATTTGGGACCTCTTTGCATGCCATTTACTCCTCGAGCATCTCCTTGAGATCTCCCACTTTCCATATACCATCTATTTTATCTGGGGTTCAATCCCATTAGTATCCAATCCTGATAATATTTCCATGTAGAACACGATGGATTCATGTTTTAGGACAAGTAGACACTGTGTGTATGATATTTTGTGTGGATATTTTGTATCAGTGATGCCTAGATCAATAGGTTTGAGTGGGTACCCTAATCCTTTTATTAGTGATTTTTAGATAGCAGGGGCTATGTGAGTCCGCCTAGTCCTTAAATTTTGGGGGATTTAGTATAATGTCAACATCATAGGTTTTGAACCCCATATCAGCTTCCATACTTATGTGTGTCATCGGTGTGTTCCCACTTTATAGGGTGAGTCTCTATAGTTCGCTTCGACTATATAGTCAGTGGACTTTGAGCAAAAATAACTCTACAATATTGATGTAATCCTCACATACCTTAATGATTCCCTAGAATGGTTATCTAAATCAGTGTGACTTATATTTACACGAGCATCGATCCTCTAATATAAATGATGTTTCGATAAGGGATGCAGGCTATGTGAGGCTTGGGTGCTCACTCTCTTGGTATTAATAAATATATCTTATTCTTTTTTTACAACAAGAGACATACCATGGGTAGGGTTTTTTGTAATAGTTTGTGATATGATGAAATAATTTGTGAGTTATAACAGACTGGGTTTGTGGAATATTCTTGAAAAACTATATGTCGGTGATGATCCTTTATCTAAGAGATAAGATCTCCAGGGTGTCAGATTGGGTTTTTCGTGTCCCCCAAGGATCCTAGAACTAATACCATTTCAGATTGTGATTATAAGGTTATTAAATATGGGGTCATAGAATCCCCAAATGGATCCTAGGAGGGATCCAATATTTATAAAATGATATCCAATGAGTTATAGGATAACATACTTATTCGTGATTTCTGATGAGCATGTTCTCTCATATGTATTTCATTAGGAGGGAATTTCATACATTATCATTGCAATAAGTAATTGAATGGTTTCTAATGGTTGTTCCATCAATGATGGATTGGTTGAGTGATATATATTGTTTCTGTCAAATGTTTTTTAACTTTGATTACTCATCTTGTGGAGTGCACTTATAGTGGTTTGCTTTAGATCCTTGAGTATGAACCTATCTGTGGCTGTGTGGTTAGACCTCAAGAGATGGGCATTTATTGGTGTCTATTTCTAGGTGGCCATTTTAGTTTTCTCACATATTATATGAACAACCCTATGTCATGAGCTAAATAGTCATTTTTAACATAGGATGGTCTTGAGATACTGAATGTATCTCATTAGGGTTCCTTCTAGTTGGGTCAAGCGAGTTGTTTGTTCTTAGTTTATCACTATTCATTTGGGGGTTTTAGAGTGCTGATTGAGTATAATTAAACTCACCCCTACACATTATTTTTTTTCTAATTTTTTTATCTTGTACGAACCACCTACCTTTCGATGAAGTCCATGGTGGACTCTAAGTAGACAGAGCTTAGTGAGCTAGACTGACCATGGTGTTTTCCAGAGCTAGTCCGATGAGATTTTTGGTGGTCAAATTTAACAGCGAAACCCTTATCATGAGAAGGATTAATGCTTTTGTAGTTTTTTATTGATGGGTGTGTATTTTTATCCCTTTTCTAATTATGTTGTAATTTTGTTTGAATATAAATATGAATTCATTTTAGTTTTTAGTATATTTATCTAAACTATTTCATGGAGGTGTATGTGGGTGCCTGCATATTGGTACCTTATTCTATGGAATCCCATTTTTTTACAGCCTTCTCGATGGTAGTCGCCAACCCCTGGCCTATTAGACTTGGGATTGGGGTGTCGTATCTCGGGCCTCGATGGGTTGGGTCATGAAAACATTAATTGTGATTTTCTCGAAGATAGTTTTCAAGGTTTAAGAGTCAACCATTTTTTTGTTCTATAGACTTAGTGGGACCTACAAATATTAGTAAGTCATTATGAATATTGAGTATTTTTGGATTTGGGGGTTTTATTATTTATTTTTTAGTATTAGAAAAAATATCTTTTTAATAAGTAATTCATATATTTCATTTTAATGATGATATTTTTAATGGGTTTGTATTAACATTAAATGATTGGAGATTTCAAATTGGTTAAAATTATTCCATTGCATTCTCTAAAAGGATTTTCATCCCACATAATTGTTTTGTACCTTAGAGTATAGTAATTTACTAATAGCTTATTATAAGTATTTTGAATGGGTTATACTAGATCTCATCATTGACCGACAAATGGGTATCAAGGGGGTTATGTCTTAAAATATAGAAAGAATAAAAATTTTCTATAAATTACATAATGACAGTAATGTGAATCATAAATATGTTTGTTATATTTTGGGTTAGAAATGACTCTTTGAAAATACTGACACAATTTCATTTCATTTATAAATATTTTGGTATGTTATGAATATCAAAATTTATTTATTAGTGGTGTATAATGTTTCTTTCTATTCCCATATTTAGGTGTGAACATTTTTTATATTGAAAAAAAAATGGATTTATACGTTTAATGTTTTTTAGATATCTACATATAATGATTTAAAATTAGGTGCTACTTCATTTAAATCCTTAATTATTTTACCATGTACAAATATGAATTGTAATAATAACATTATGTGATATTGAATAGAAAAAATAATATATTTGTAACTCACTAAAATAAAAATATATTGTTATATGTATCTTTTTAAAAATTATTAGATGACATGTATTAGTAATATTCTTTGATTTCATCATTATATATTTAATATTTTAATAGGAATATTATATTATATAATGATGTGGATGAACAATATACCCAATTTAAACATGATATCAAATGATGTGATATATTAATGATCATTAATTTATCGATAAAAAATTGATACATTGAATGTTTTGTGACATAATTTAATATATATTCATAATATTGAATAAAATGGATTTATAATACCTATTTCCCCCTTAAAATATGAAATTTTATTATTTTAATGAAAATTATACAATTTTTCATCGGATATAAATATTATGAGATTTTTCGGTACATAGAAGTGATTACGATTTCCATGTTAATGAATCATCTCTACAGTTTCTAGTACATGATTTTGTTAGACTCAATGTAAGTAGTGAGAATAATTAATTCATGAATCATTATTTAAATATATTACCGTTTAATATTATTATATATTCTCACACAAATGGACAATGGATCTTTATTAGAGGATACTGAATTAAAAATTACTCTCAATTTGATACCTCTATTCATCTACCTCTCACTTTATTTCTATAAATATCAATTAATGTATGCATGAAAAAGAACACCAATATAGTCAATTAACCTCCAATTAAATAAAATCTATAATATTTTGTGTTGTATTTAATTAAATATCACTAGAATAATAATATTCATTACTCCTATTGGATTTTAGTAGGCTCACATCCACTATGTCTTGATGAATTGTATATTTGTGGTCATTACCGTCAATAACACCAATCTATTTCTAATTTTATTTCTTTTATAAATGACACAAAATGATTAACATCACCTTCCAAAATATTGAATCAATGTTTTTCAATTTTTTTATAAAACATCTCTTCTTGGGATTCCTCAAAATATCAAGGAATTTTTTATTTATGCTTATTTAATTCTTATGTATTGATTATAAATAATATAATCTCATTTTTTAAATATAATATATAATTACTCATTTTTTTGGATCATCATACCTGGAATATAGAATATTGGGGTTTCATGTCTCTCATCAGATAAATTTATTAAAATCAAAACTTTCTCCATATATTTTTTTATAAAATTCATAAGATATTATATTTGAATAATTTGGAAAATATTTTATTTAAAAAAATATAAATCCAATAATTTAGAATAAAAAATAGTTTTCCAATTATTTAAATATATTTTTACTCAAATTATAATGCAATAGGATAAAAGTATTGTAATTTTAATATATATTTTACTTATAGATAAATCATTAAAATATTCCCCAAATATTTTCGTTCATACAACTATAAATATCATATAAATTTTATCCATTAAATAATCATATTTTACCATAAATGATAAAACCATTTAGTTATAATCAACCAATTCAAAAAAAATAATTTTGTAATAAAATTAAATATATTGAGTGATCTTAAAAATTCTTCCATTGGAAAATATTTTCATACTAATCAGGCTATATTTTTTAATCACTCAGTTTATACATTAATAACAAGTTTCAAGCATCTTCAACATTTCTATTTTACCAAATATTTCATGAATCGTTATAGAATCTACAACACACGTCTGTTTATTGGATATATATAATTTCTAGATTCGGAAACTATTTTAAACAATAGTTTCTATTGATGGATTTATTTTGACGAACCACGATATCATTATTTTAACAAAACATTATCATATACTAAAATATCATCATATAATTCATTTGATAAGATATTGTGTGTACTTATACATTTGAGTAGTATTCCACGTTCTTTATCCATTCCTCATGAATATTAAACAAGACTTATAGTAATGAATGTTTATGAAAAATAAATACTAAAGATATGAATATATAATAACTACACAGTATTCTATCTAACACATAATCTATCATTATTTTACTCAATATTTTTGGAAAACATTAATTTTGAACCCTAAAAACATGTTCATATACACAAAATAACTATATTACGAAACTATTACATTTTTGGAATCATTAATTTTCTTAAAGTTCAAGAAAAATTTCATTCATAAACATAAATCCAATAATGTATTATCTTAGGTCATTTTTCATAGAAAATAACTTTTCAGAAAATGTTTTCCATTAACTTTAATAAATACAATCATAGATAAATTTTCATTCATTAAAAGAACATATTCGTTTTTTACTATAAAATTAAAAGAAAACATTATTCATTATATGTTATTACAAAATCAAAATATTAATTAATCATACTATAATTAAATTACCAATCAATAAATATATATAAAAATACATTATACAATTTAATTTTATAAGGACTCATATTTTATCTTCAATGGTTATTACCAAAATCCCACAAAGTAAAAATTCGTAGTTACCGATACTCATTCACATTGGATTTTTTATATCATATTATATAACATTACTACCATTTGAAAAAAATCAAACTACACTTGATGTCTTTTCTCGTAGCATTATATTTATAAAAAATCATCAAAGAAATTTTTAATCATTATCTATAATCCCAAGTGAGTTATTTTTGAATGTGTGAGACAATAGATTTTTAAAAAAAAAATTCAAATATTTTACAGATGTATGTACCCTAAATTTTTCTACCTCTATGACAATTTTCTATTATTATAATAATATATAATGGATAAACAGATGTTTATTCATCAAGAATAATCTTCTAGCCCTTAAAAAATTCTCAATTTTGGATTTCTGGAATAGTTAGAAATCGAGGTTACACTCCCAATCATTTGGAACACATCCACATATATGTAAGGAAATGGGATAAACATAAGAGTATATGATCATTGATTGAGATACTATACCATTGGTTTCAAAATATAAAATATCTAGGAAATAATTTAAATAAAATAAGTAATCAAATATATATGTTTTTTGATGATGGATTTTTTAGTTGTGTTTATTGACAATGCATGGAGGATATTCTTTAAATTATTCATAACTATAGTGAAGAATAATTATGAAAGTAATAGAATACTTTTTGGATGTTCATAAATAATTTATTTAATGAATCACATGGAGACATTGTCTACTACATGGTAAAATATTGAAAACATTGTAGTGGTTACTATGAATAGTGCCTCTGAATTCTATCCTAGAAGAATCCTCATTGTGCTCACACGGATTAAAAAACCATGAAACATAATTCGTTTATACATTGGTGTATGTTTATTTTTTTGTAGAAAATGTTGATTCATGTTATTCCTATGCCAAAATCTAGACATCTTTTTTTTAATGTTGAATGTAATATGGAATTTTGATATTAACAATGAGCATTTCAAACATTATTTTGTGTTGAGAAAAATCTATAGGAAATAGAGATGCCCAAAATATAAATAAAATACCCTTGGTTGTTTCATGTATGATTAATAAAAAATGTAGTATGAGTAGACTATGGAATAAAATAATTTCATATAATATTGCTATATATGAATTGAATAATAAATTTTTAACAAACTAGGGATAAAATAAATATAATATATCATTTTAGATGTATCAGTTATATTATATCCATGAATGTAAAATTTTATGTTTGATTTTATATTTAAAAATTTAAAGCATGTAAATTTTTATATTTTTGTGATTGAGATTATATTAAGATCTATGTTTCAAAAATTAAATGGACTAGTTAAAGGATTCCATATATATGTAAAGGGAATAATTTTATGATGGGATTTTATGTATTTTATATATCAATTTTTTGTGTCTATTGATTTTTTGGAGATATGTTGTGAATTGAGTTGAATAAGTTTGATTGAATTTTGGAATTGTAACATTTCATGATTTTCCATAAACAAATTCCTTGTAATATATAATGATAGTTTTTCTATTCTATTTGAATATATGAAAAAAATATAATTAAAAAATTATGGTGTAAAATATGTGATTCATAATGGATTTTTATATAGAAATTTGAAAACATAGAGTGGATGAAACATATATAAAATTATAGACATTCATGTAGATATTTATTGGATGAATCAGTGATATTCCTAGAGTTGGTATAAGAAGTGTTTTTATGTAAATCATCTTAGGTTAATTAGAATTTTTTTTCATGATCAATAAATTTTTTCGAGTGGTAGTGTGTTCATTATATGTTAGTATAGTAGTGATTTCTCCTTTTATTGTAGCATTTAAAACCAAACAAATTAGTGATATCACAATATATTTTAAAATATAAACCTCAATGATAAGTGGTTTTTATTAAAATTCATCATAACTGAGGTATAATTATTTTACAAAGGCTTGTGGGGGTGAACTATGTAATAACTTATGTCTCTAATTATTCATTTATTGATTTTATATTCATTATGTCTTATAGAATAGTGTTTTTATTAAAAAAAATATCATTGGAAGGGTTTTATTTATTTCAACATTCCCTAACACCCCCAATATTATTGGTCATATTTATGGGAATGATTATAAAAAACTATTAGAGAAACACAACAGTATATTGAGTAAAATTATTGATACACATTAATAAATATAATACATGACGATGCACCTGAATGAACAAATTAGTTAATTCCATGATTGGGGGAATTTGATTATCCTTGATATACAAATAAATTTATAAACCTTTAATTTAATCATTATTGTGAGAAATATTTTATGATTATATACACCCTAATTTTATACCAATTTATAAGTGCTCATGTATAATGACATGTATGATATTTCATTGGATAATATTCATTGCAGTCTCATTACTTATAATATGAAGACTAATGATGATGATCTAAGGGAAAAATATAAATATCATGGTGTTTCATTTGGGTAAACAAATAATATGTAGATTTAATATTATGTTAATTATAATAAGGTTGAAAAATAAATATCCTTCATTTCTATAAATTGAAAAAGATGAAAAATAAAATCCATGGGGATAATTATAATCTTTTTATTTTGTAATGGAGTTTTTGGGAACCTCAATAACAAATGTCCTCAGAAATTGTGAAATTATAATGAAGATGAAACCTACAAGAATAAACATTAATATAGAAGAAAGGTAACAACTGTAACACCCCAGGTAAATAATGAATATGAAATCTTTATATTTATCTATATTTGTGAATCAAATATTAATATTACTTTAAAGTGGATGTTATGCTCGATTGCGTACCCAATACACAACAACGAGTTTCTTAGGAATCTTACGTTGCACTCAAATAGTAAAATAATATTATTTTAAATGGTAGTTAATGGCTAGATGCTGTAATGGAAGGAATGAATAGAAATAACTAAAAAATTATTATATATTTTTTTCAAATATTTTTACTTTTTACAATAAATGTTAGATTATTAAAAATTGCAAATTAATCCAATTTTAAGCGTAAACATTCTAATATTCTTAAAAAGGTCGATTAACCGCCTTTTGATGGCGAACCTCTTTTAAATCCACCATTTCACAATTTTATGTGTTATATTTGACAAAATAAAATTCTCCTTTAGAATCAGGACCTCAAAGTTTACTTTGCGTAAATTTTTGGTATTTTTTTTCCAAAAAAGTTAAATTTTTAATGAATAGTGAAAAATTTTGTATTTTAATTCAAAAACTCATTTAATCTAATTTATTTATATGATTATATTATCTTTTGAATAGGTTTTAAAGTGAAATTAGAATATATTTTTACCGTTTAATCCAATAGTGGTCATTGGAATTAATTTCACTATGAAATCAGACTTAAACTAGTGTCAATCTTTTGATACATTTTGTATCATAAAAACATGCTATTTATTTTGACAGCGGGAATTAATTATTAAATTAAATAATGAAACTTAAATTTTATGAATTTTTTAAAATAGACATCATTTTTTAATTCGGAATATCAAATATAGCTTAGGGTGAACTTTTGGTAATCTTCTGAAAAACTTCAATTTTTGATGAATATTGAAACCACTAAGTTGTACTTATAAAAACTGATTTCCTGTTTAAATGAAATTTTGAAACCTTTGTGTTTTGAATATCAAAAATTTTACATACATGGTTGTAATTAAGAAGTAAAATGTGGTTCAATGGGATTAAAATAATTTTTTGGTGAATAGTAACTTATTAAGTTTTTAATCGCGATTAGAGGTAATTAGTGTAGTTTAAGGTAAGAATAATGTTTTAATAAAATTAAATGCCCTAGAAACATGTACTACTCTCATTGGATGTGTAATGTCCGACCAATAAAATCCATGGGTCAACTTGGGAAACCCATGGTGCCACGTTGGTAGGAAAATGACATAAATATCTTTTTATTTAATGTTAAAGTAAAAATGACACAAACATGAAATGTTTTACTAAAACAATTTTTACATGGGGTTATACAAGTCATATTTTTTACTATAACTATTCATTCTAAATATAAAAATATTTTCTACATCATATAAATTTTTTTATAATTTTTAGACATTAAATAAATTAAATTATTTTTGAAATCATGATGATGCAGCGATGACCTCATTATTTAACGATTTAAAAAAAATGGAAATATAATATAATATCTAAGACCTAAACATGTCAAAAACCTATAGGATGAGTGGATTTCGAACCCTTATCACCTTATCCTCGAAATACATCAATGTGGGACCTTTAAAATCCGAAAAAAATTTGAATATAAAGTGCCATTTTGTAACATTACAAGAGTGCCCCCCTCTACTCTTATAAAAGGCCCCCACCTCTACCTACTTACCCACACTTCCAAAGCCATTGGCTCGGCCAACACCTACCCATTTTATCTCTACACTTCCCTATCTTACTCCTTGAAGCCTCACTTTTGGTAGAAGTCTTCCCAAGGAAGCCTTTGAGCTCAAACCAATGGGAGTTACCCGATTTTAAGGTAATGTCTTCACTTGAGTCCTTTTGTTTTATTTTGCCTTTCCAACCCCCTAAACAGTTTTTATTCATTTATTTTGTAACAACTCCAGTATCTTCAATATACTAGAATGATTTTATAAGAATGATTCGAGCTACACTTACACACACCTACATCTAATGGTTAAAGAACATATTGTTTCCGTGAATGGCGAATTTCTGCCTCACGAAACGATGATGGTTCAACACTCATATAACACCATCAATGGTGTCCACTAATATGGAACTATATTTATATATGATATATAATATGTTCATGTTTTACTTAAGATTCTTTATTTCTCATTTATGGCATACCTTTATGGTTTCTATTATGGGTAAACGTGATATCTTCATTTAAGGAAGTGCGGACTACTGCCCCTCAAAGTGATGTGATTCGTTAATGCAATATGTGGGACGTATAAAGGATGGATTTAAAGTTATTATATATGATGTTATACTGGAATTATAATATACCTCTATATCATTATTATTTCTTTCCATTAATGTATGATATAGAAATGAAAGTAGCGTTCATGCGTACGTACGGCATACCGTCTCCATGAACGGTGCATTTCATTTCTTATCCCCAAATGTAATGTACTATTATAAGTACATATTTATAATATATATATATAATTTATGTTATATATAAATGATTAATATAATTATGTAATTAAAATATTCATACATCTCATTTAGTTTTAATTCAATTAATATGACAACGAAATGAAAGTAGTGTTCATGCGTACGTACAGCTTACCGTCTCCATGAACGGTGCATTTCATTTCTTACCTATAAATGATTATGTAATATTATAAATAAATTTATATGCGGGATATATATGATATATATGATATCCAAATCCTTAATATCATTCTGGATATAATGTACCTTTGACCACACGAAAAACATGTAATTGTAAGAAGTTCACTTTCGACTTAAGAACCAAATATCGACAAAACAAACATTATTAACATAAATTATAACATAATATTTATGACATGGTAATAAGTGATTAAAAAGAATAATTAACTTGAAAAAGTTTCTTAAGGAAGTCGAAATTAACTTATTTTTATTATTCAGGAGATTAACGAATGATCGAGTCAAGTCAGACCCGAGGTAAGTGATCTTACTCCTCTCTTTATTTTTAAGTAAGCTCTTTTATGTAATTCCATTTAAAGCTAATCATTCTTTTTATTGGGATGTTATTTTATATTATTTTTTCTGTAATTTTTATGTTCATATTATGAGAGACCATATTCTCTCTCATCATTCCATTTTTGTATGTTTTGAGTGGCACTATTAGGCTGCCGAATTTTCGTAAGAGATCCAACCTCTCTCTTTTTATGTACTCTCCTTTATGTCACTTCTTTTAAGCTTCTCTTTGTTATGTTGGGGGATGATGTTTTGTATTACTCTTTATTTAAACTTTATGTTGATATGATTAGAGACCCTATTTCCTCTCACCAATCCATTTTGGATGTTTTTAATGGCGCGGTTAGGCTGCCCAGTTTTCGTAAGGGATTTTTCATCTCACTTTTTTTCCCGTGAGATTTATGCTACATTTGCCAAAATATCCATTGAGTGGTGTATTTACTCCCCATTATTTTACTCATTGTGTAATATAATTTCATTTATGAGTATTTAGATCAATTTTTTATTGTCCTTCTTTCACGGGGTGCATGTTTCGAAAGATACCCATGTCAGAAAGGGTACCTTTCACCCTCCTCTTTTTAAAAGACTTATTTTTGTTATGTCTTTTAATTCACATACTATTATGTTGGGATATGTTCTTCTATATCCTTATTTATGTAAATTTTATTTCCAAGTAATGAGATCCCCTTTATCTCTCTCATCAACCCTTTTTGTAAAATCTTATGTGACGCCGTTAGGCTGTCGAATTTTACCAAGGAACTTCTTAACCCAATTTCGATTTCTTTGGGTTCAACATGTAGTTATTGAATATGTTATCCTTTGAATATGTTTGAATGACCTATGATTGTTTTACACTTAATATATACTTATATTGGGTGTATTTATATTTTTCACACATAATTATGAGATTGATTTATCCTTAATTTAAGGATACATTCTTTATAATGGATTTCATCTCATTTTACATTTCTTTTGAGACATCATTGTTGTTATGAACCAATTCACTCTTATATGTTGTGTATTATGTCCTTTGACATATTATATCATGAATCCCTTTATTCTCATGATATTATAAAGTTCATATTAAATGTTATTCCACAATTATTTGTAACCAAGAGTCTCTCATTTTGTTAAAAACACTTTAACAAAAATATCGTTTTAAATGTTTTAAAGATTTATTATTCTAAATATTTATCATTAATGTCCATGTTTTCAATATGGTTTTCAGTATTTATATGTACATTAATGTTTTAAAATTATAATTCAATTAAAATCTTCAAAGTGGTATGGGACACTTTGATTCAAAAATCTCTTTTAAAAGGTTTCTGAAAATGGATTGATCAATTCAATATCTGGGAATTACTTATTGTGATTGGAAATGAAATTGTGTTATTGAAATGTTTATGTTTTCAATATTTTATGTGTAATGATGGTACTTGGACATTTTACGGGTGGTTACGTGATAAACCATATGGCGGGTGGTGCCGTGAATACCAGGACGGGTGGTTACATTATACCCTCCAATGCATTGGGTATGGATGTCAGACGTATGGATATTCCATAAAGTATGTATGGAAGTTGGCCAAATGGATATTCCATTAATTGATATGTGTGGCAGTCGACCTTATGGTTATTCCACTTAAGTATGCTTATTTCCCAAGTTACATTTATATGTTATGTGATATTTATATGGGTTCTAAGGTAATCTTTTGGTTACAGAAGGGTAAGTAATGAACTTTTATTCAGTGAATAGTTTCTACTACTTTGAAAAGGTGAAAAGTATTACTTTGATAAAGTATACATGGTTTACTTGTTGTTTTGATAAACAAACAGTTTTCATTCCTTGTCTATTCCTTACTGAGCTTTTTATGCTCACCCCAATTTTTTTTGAAATGTTTTTCACATGACGTAATGTGGAATAGTGTCAAGGATGGGATCAAGGGAAAGTCATGCTACCTAAAACATGGAACAGGACATTTTTCTTTTTGTGAGTTTTTATTTTATGGAAACTTAGTAGAAGTTTATTCTTTGTAATCTTTTGAGATGTAATAGTTGTGTCCTAATTCTCCAAAACTCTAAACCAGAAAAGATCCTCAATGTTAATTATTAATTTAAATAAATATTAAGTAAGTTTTATGGTCGAGGCCTTATAGTTGGTATCAAAGGTCAGTTTAGATAACTTTAGAAGTTAGGGTATTATTTAAGAATAAGTGACATTACCATATTGGCTAGGATATTAAAAAGTGTCATAGTTTTTAGATAAAGTAAATGAGTAAGTATATCTTAGTGTTTATCTCACTAATTAGAACATGATGTTTATGTTGATATACTTACATTGACCATTCTGTTTTTAATGAATGGATGGATCTAACAGGCACCAAAGACAAAACATGATTGAAGGAAACTATGGTGGTTCTCTGTTTACGAAACTAGATAAAATGGGGGATTCAATGAGTAAACTCATGGATGTTCTAAACCAACTGTCATGTAGTCATGATCAACCACTTGAACCTTGGTATGTTCTGTAATGCATCATGTACGAGGTGACCAGTCGATGTGGAAGTTCAGGTAATAATTATAAAGGTAACGATTAGAGTTTATATGATCCATACTTTTGAGGTAATTATGGGTTACTATATGTTATGATGGAAGTGAAAGGCATGAGATAAAATTGAGGTTAAATTATGTTATGGTTATTTTTGATGATTTTATCTCTTTTTGGGGAATGATTTGAGAATTATATTGTTTTGGAAAAATGAAAACACGCAGACCGTGTGACAACCCGTCGCGTCGGACAAAGCTGCGAGAATTGAACCCACAACCAAAGTGAAATTGGTATTTATCACCTACCACTAGACTATGTGAAGTCCCTTTTTAGTTTGACTGATTATTTTTAGGTAGATGATTTTATATATTAAGAGTTGGTTGATTTTGGGTTATCTATTGATATTTATTAACCTATCATGAAGGATATGTGATTAGGTTAATTACTTTTCAATACGAGACATTAAGAGCAACTGATGTTGTTTGGAGATAAATGTTACGATTTAACTTGGAAGACTATGTGACTAAATCCTTCAAATATTTGGGTTTCAATTTTAGTTTGGTTTACTTTGAAGAATTTTATGGATAGATTGACTATCGAATGGTCCTCATTGAACTTTGGGTTTTGTTGGACAAATTTGGAGATTAAGAATAGATTTTCTTTTTTATTAGGGGTTTTCCTTTTCTAGATTATATGACCCTGTACTATCCTTTTTGGTTTTGGTTTTGGTCTAATGACACAGGAAGTATATAGTTCTCTTTTGTAGATTAGGTTATTATCTAGAAGTCTATTATAGTACTCTTAATGTGAACATGTCTTCCTAAATGCTAATCTTTTGGAGAAAATATGATTTTGTGTAAGGAATATAATAAAAGTTGAAAGTCAACATGATAAGTGATTATGTTTCCTTATGAATAAATTCCTCAATAAAAAGTAACTTAAATAAAAAATGATGTCCTTTAACTTTTTCTACTAGGGAATCGAATACTATTTAACCCATCACAAGTTTGTGATTTTCTTGAGGTTAACTTTCTCTTAAACATGTTTTCTATCACTCTCCATCATAAAATGACCCTTTTTTCCTCCATGTCCATGTTTTCATACTTGGAATCCTAGTATGGGTTAACTCAGGTGACCTTTATACTTATCATTCATTATTTTTAAGTAATCGTTTTACCGACTCTTGTTCTGATGTGGGACTTTCAAGGATGATTCCAAGCCCAATTTTAAAATTGCGACGACGCAATTCCCAAAAGGGGGGGATGATGTAACACCCCAGGTAAAACATTAATATGAAATATTTATATTTATCCATATTTGTGAATCAAATATTAATATTACTTTAAAGGGGATGCTATGCTCGATGGCGTACCCAATACGCAACAACGAGTTTCTTAGGAATCTTACGTTGCACTCTAATAGTAAAATAATATTATTTTAAATGGTAGTTAACGCCTAGCCGTTGTAATGGCGGGAATGAACAGAACTAACTAAAAAATGATTATATATGTTTTTCAAATATTTTTACTTTTTACAATAAATGTTAGAGGATTAAAAATTTCAAATGAATCCAATTTTAAGCGTAAACATTCTAATATTCTTTAAAAGGTTGATTAACCACCTTTTGATGGAGAACCTCTTTTAAATCTCCTTTTTGACAATTTTATGTTTTATATTTGACAAAATAAAATTCTTCTTTAGTATCAGTACATCGAAGTTTACATTGCGTAAATTTTTTGTATTTTTTTCCAAAAAAGTTCAATTTTTAATGAATATTGAAAAATGTTGTATTTTAATTCAAAACCACTTTTAATATAATTTATTTATATGATTATATTATCTTTTTATTGGGTTTTAATGTTAAATTAGAATATATTTTTACCATTTAATCCAATAGTGGTCGTTGGAATTATTTTCACTTTGAAATCGGACTTAATCTAGTGTCAATCTTTTGATACATTTTGATTCCTAAAAACATGCTATTTGTTTTGACAGCGGTAATTAATTATTAAATTAAATAATGAAACTTATATATTCTGAATTTTATAAAATAAACATCATTTTTGAGTTCAGAATATCAAATATAGCTTAGGGTGAACTTTTGGTAATTTTTTGAAAAACTTTAATTTTTGATGAACAGTGAAACCACTAAGTGGTACTTATAAAAACTGATTTTCCATTTAAATAATATTTTTTTACATTTGTGTTTTGAATTTTAAAAATCTGACATACATGGTTGTCATTAAGAAGTAAAATGTGGTTCAATTGGATTAAAATAATTTTTTGGTGAATGGTAACTTATTAAGTTTTTAATCCCGATTAGAGGTAATTAGTGTAGTTTAAGGTAAGAATAATGTTCTAAAAAAATTAAATGACCTAGACACATGTACTAAGCTCATTGGATTTTTCATTTCCGACCAAGGAAATCCATGGGTCAACTTGGGGACCCCATGGAGCCACTTTGGTTGGAAAAGGACATAAATATCTTTTTATTTAATGTTAAAGTAAAAATGACACAAACAAAAAATGTTTTACTAAACAAATTTTTTCATGGGGTTATACAAGTCATATTTTTGACTATAAATATTCATTGGAAAACTAAAAAGATTTACTACATCATATATTTTTTAATAATTTTTAGATATTATAGAAATTAAATTATTTATGACATCATGATGATGCAGCGATGACCTCATTATTTAACGATTTAAATAAAATGGAAAGATAATGTAATATCTAAGACCTACAAATGCCCAAAACCTATTGGATGAGTGTATTCCGAACCCTTATCACAGTATCCTCAAAATAAATCAATGTGGGACCTTTAAAATCTGAAACTCGTTTGAAAATAAAGTAACATTTTGTAAGTTTACAAGAGTACCCCTCCTCTCCTATTATAAAAGGCCCCCACCTATACATCCTTAGCCATATTCCCAAAGCCTTTGGCTCAGAAAAACCCTTCCCATTTTGTCTCTCCACATCCCTATATTACTCCTTAAAGACTCATATTCGGAAGAAGTCTTCCCATGGAAGCCTTTGAGCTCAAACCAAAGGGAGTTACTCGATTTTAAGGTAATGTCTTCACTTGAGTCCTTTTTTTTATTTTGCCTATCCAACCCCCTAAAATCTTTTTATTAATTTAATTTGTAACAACACCAGTATAATAAATATACTAAGATGTTGTTATAATATGTATTCTTGATACACTTACACACACCTACATCTAATGGTTAATGAACATACTCTTTCCGTGAATGGCGAATTTCTGCCTCACGAAACGATGATTGTTCAACACTCATATAACACATTCAAAGGTGGCCATTAAGATGTAACTATATTTATATATGATATATAATATGATTATGTTTTACTTAAGAATATGTATTTTTAATTTATGGCATACATTTATGGTTTCCATTATGGGTAAACGCGATATCTTCCTTTAAGGAAGTGCGGACTACCGCCCCCTCAAAGTGATGTGATTCGTTAATGCCATATATGGGATGTATAAAGGGTGGATTTAAAGTTATTATATGTTATGTTATACTGGAATTATAATATACCTCTATATAATTATTATATATTTCCATTAATGTGTGAGATAGAAATGAAAGTAGTGTTCATGCGTACGTACGACTTCCCGTCTCCGTGAACGGTTCATTTCATTTCTTATCCCCAAATGTAATGTACTATTTAAGTACATATTAATAATGTATATATATAATGTATGTTATATATAAATGATGAATATAATTCTGGAATTAAAATATAAATACCTCTCATTTAGTTGTAATTCCATTAATATGACAAAGAAATGAAATTAGCGTTCATGCGTACGTACGGCTTACCGTCTCCATGAACGGTGCATTTCATTTCATACCTATAAATGATTATGTAATATTATAAATACATGTATATTCTGGAAATATATGATATAAATGATATCCGAATCATGAATATCATTCTAGATATAATGAAACTTTGACCACACGAACAACATGTAATTTTAAGAAGTTCACTTTCGACTTAAGAACCAAATATTGACAAAACAAACATTATTAACCTAAATGATTACATAATGTTTATAAAATGGTAATAAGTTATATAAAAGGAATAATGAACTTGAAAAAAGTTCTTAAGGATGTATAAATTAACTCACGTTTATTATTCAGGAGATTAAAGAACGATCGAGTCAAGTCGGACCTGAGGTAAGGGATCCTACTCCTCTCTTTCTTTTTAAGTACGCTCTTTTATGTAATTCCTTTAAAATCTCATATTTCGTGTAATTGGGATGTTATTTAATATTATTCTTTCTGTAATTTTTATGTTCATATGATGAGAGACCCTATTCTCTCTCATCAATCCATTTTTGTAAGTTTTGAGTGGCACCGTTAGGCTGCCGATTTTTCGTAAGAGATCTAACCTCTCTCTTTCCTTTTATGTACTCTCCTTTATGTCACTTCTTTTAATATCCTCTTTGTTATATTGAGGGATGTTATTTTGTATTAATCATTCTTTAATGTTTATGTTGATATTATTAGAGACCCTATTTCTTCTCATCAATCCATTTTGGATGTTTTAAGTGGCACCGTTAGGCTGCCAAGATTTCGTAAGGTATTTTTCATCTCACTTTTATTCCCGTGAGATTTATGCTACAATTTACAAAATTTCTTTTGAGTGGTGTATGTACTCCCCATTATTTTATTCATTTTGTAATATACTTTCATTTATGAGTATTTACATCAATGTTGTATTGTCCTTCTTTCACGGGATGCAAGTTTCAAATGATACCCATGCCGGTTAGGGTACCTTTCACCCTCCTCTTTTTAAAAGACTTCTTTTGTTATGTCTTTTAATTCACATACTATTATGTTGGGATATGTTCTTCTATATCCTTATTTAGGTAAATTTTATGTCCAAGTTATGAGATCCCCTTTATCTCTCTCATCAACCATTTTTTTAAAATTATATATGACGCTGTTAGGCTGTCGAATTTTAACAAGGGAACTTCTTAACCGAATTTCGATTTCTTTGGGTTCTACATGTAGTTATTAAATATTTCATCCTTTTAATATGTGTGAATGACCTTTTATTGTTTTACAATTAATATCCAATTATATTGGGTGAATTTATATTTTTTACGCATAATTATGAGATTGATTTATCCTTAATTTAAGGATACCTTCTTTATAATGGATTTCATCTCATTTTACATTTCTTTTGAGACTTCATTGTTGTTATGCAACAATTCAGTCTTATATGGGGTGTATACTGTCCTTTGACATATTATATCATGAATCCCTTTACTCTCATGATATTATAAAGTTTGGATTAAATGTTATTCGGCAATTATTTGTATTCCAGAGTCTCTCATTTTGTTAAAAACTCTTTAACAAAAATATCATTTTAAATATTTTAAAGATTTATTATTCTAAATATTTATCGTTAATGTCCATTTTTTCAAAATTGTTTTCAGTATTTATATGGACATTAATGTTTTAAAACTATAATTCCATTAAAAGCTTCAAAGTGGTATGAGACACGTTGATTCAATATTCTCTTTTAAATGGTTTTTGAAAATGGATTGATCAATTCAATATCTGGGAATTACTTATTGTGATTGAAAATGAAATTTTGTTATTGAAATGTTTATATTTTCAATATTTTATGTGTAATGATGGTAGTTGGACATTTTACGGGTGGTTATGTGATAAACCATATGACGGGTGGTTCCGTGAATACCAGGACGGGTGGTTACGTTATAACATCCAATGCATTGGGTATGGATGTCGGCCGTATGGCTATTCCATTAAGTATGTATGGAAGTAGGCCGAATGGCTATTCCATTAAGTGATATGTGTGGAAGTCAACCTTATGTTTATTCTACTTAAGTATTTTTATGTCCCAAGTTACCTTTATATGCTATGTGATCTTTATATGGGTTTTACGATAATCTTTTGGTTACAGAAGTGTAAGTAATGAACTTTTATTCAGTGAAGAGTTTTTACTAATTAGAAAAGGTGAAAAGTATTACTTTGATAAAGTATACATGGTTTACTTGTTGTTTTGATAAACTAACAGTTTTAATTATTTGTGTATCCAATACTGAGCTTTTTATGCTCACCCCAAATTTGTTTTGAAATGTTTTTCACAGGACTTAATGTGGAATAGTGTCAATTATGGGATCAAGGGAATTTCATGCTACCTAAAGCATGGAACTATATATGTTTATTTTTATGAGTTTTTATTTCATGGAAACATAGTAGAAGTTTCTACTTTGTAATCTTTTGAGATGTAATAGTTATGTCCTAATTCTCTAAAACTCTAAACCTGAAAAGATCCTCAATGTGAATTATTCATTTAATTCAATATTATGTAAGTTTTAAGGCCGGGTACTTATAACAACACTAAGAATAATTTATTTAAGAAGAAGAGGTTTCTTTTATAATATGGAAATTTATTGAATGAAAATTTACTGGGAGATAATGATGATTTTAATGACCTTAGTAAATAAGTCCTTACTATTTACATTAATAATTCATAACAAATGATTGAAGTGAATTCAAAGATATTGAATTTTAGTGTGTAGTAAAACATAATGTTCAGATTTAGGATACTCTTAAAAAGTTACATTTTTGGAGGGCCAATAAAAGTAATTCCAATGGTTGTTTTCATTCTTCAAAACAATATCTATTGTATCATGAAAATGTTAAATTTTATTAAATTAATAAAATTGACACTATAACTAGAATATTTTTTCAAACTAATAGAAAATCATTGGATTGAAGATAATTGTGAATGATAATTATTATAATAAAGATAGATCGTCAAAAAAATGTCAATTAAATATCAAAATAGACTAAATATATTAAAAGATATGTTTTTGAAAATGGGGAATAAGATCATAAATCATGATTGTTCAATACCAATTAGGATTAAATCATGAAGTATAATTATACTATCTATAGTGATTTTTTAGGAGAACCAATGTTTTCTAATGAAAACATTTAAATTTATAAATACCTAAAAACGTTCCTTAAAAAAGAAAATTTTAAGTGTATGTAATGGTCATAATGAGAATTTTGTCATTGGGGAGATTCAGTTATAAGCAATGGAAACCAAAAAAATTAACTTCAAGGATCCTGAAAAAATCATTATAGGAATGATCAATATGAAAATAAATTTACAAACATATCTGTTTTATTATTTTTGAAATGTGTTTTATATAAAAACAATATGATATATATACAAGAGGTTCTTCAAGGACTAATATAAATTGTTTTATGTTAATATATTTATATAAAAACATTTTTTATTTTATTGAAACTATTTTTTATATGTAGGAAATTGAATAAAACACATGTCTTTCTATATCTGTATGTTGTTGAATGTGTCAATGTAATTTAAATTGTTAGAGTAAAATAGTTCAAGTGGTCATTATAAATGTTGAAAATTAAAAGTAAATCCATGAAAATTAATGTAAAGGTTGAACCATCATATATCATGGAATAACATTAATATTAATCAACCTATTTTGTAAAGAAATGAGATTATATCATGACGAAAATAATTAAGAAGTTTGTTAGGGTAGATATTGGTTTGAAATCATTTAACTGAGTCATTTTTTAGATTATAGATAATGGATGTACTTCTACTATAACTATAAACAAAGACATAATCAAAAACATAAATTGTGATAGGAATGTTATTGTTTTTTAAAATAACATTGAGGTGTAAAATATCACTATTTCCAAGAAAACTGAATTTTCTGGAAAAGAAATAATTATTATGAATCTCATATTAATTAAATGGAATATTATAATTTTACAAATTATATGTCATATATATGACTCTTGGAATGAAGTAAATTTCCCCAAAAATTATAGATCTATAAATAGAAAATTCTTTTATAATAGTGATGTAGGGAATGAATAAAAAATCAAATATATACCATATTATTGGAGAATATGACATGTTATTTTTTATTATAGAATATAAGAACATGTTTTTCAACCAACATATAGATTATTGAGCTAAAAATCCATCGAATAATAATGATGTATGATGGTTCATGTTATTTACCAATGCCTACAAGTGATCATACTCATAATTTTTAAATTATTCAAATGTGGAATAATATTTAAAAAACATTTTTGTTTGAAGCTAATAATTAAATGTGGTGGTTGGAGTTAGTTAATATCAATGTTTTTTAAATAAAATATCATTATATAAATTCATAAAAATATGTATTATGTGTCCTATTGATGATTATAGTAGGGTTTCATAGAAAATAGTGATTTCCCTTCATTTTAAATTTATCAATTTTATTACAACTTTTCACAGATTGGTGATTAATATTTTTGGATAAGAAAATTCAAGGTTCTAAAATAAAAATGGAATGGAGTTTACTAATATACATTTGGTGGATTATTTTTAATGATTTAAATATCTGATCATGTCTTGGAGGATTGGGTACCTGGCGTATTATGTATTTGAGATACATAACTATATATTTAATGACATTTCTCTCAAATAACAACGTTATAGTTGAATTTATTTTATATTTTTTTTAGTAATTTTGATCTATTAAGAAGTTATTGAATGATTACATGGGTTTTGGGAATACCAAAATGGTATTAATCATGGTCATGGGAAAACACCATGAAACCAATATTAATCGTGTTTTTTGGGTGTTTTTACATGTATTTTCCTTTTTATAAATGGAATATAGTGAATCAACCATTGTGGGTGTCTTGTAATTTGTTTTAATCAAAGTGTCCAAATTTAGGAAATAATTTTCTAGAAATTCATATGGATTGGTTTTTTTCATAGCATTATTATCATCCCGATATTGTAATTATAGAGTAGATAATGGCAATATCCAAAACATGGTTGGTAGTTATTAACCATATATGTTAGTATAGTATGGTTTCGTGGTTTATAGTGGTTACCCTTAACATTGAATTGATTTATTTCATTACATTTTATCATATATCGGTGAAAGAGACATTTTGGTTGGATGTTTTTATGTTCTAGAATGGAAATGGAAATTATTTTACAAATATCCATGTGGAATATTGTTTTGAATATGTATAGAAAATTAATCATGTCTTGGAGGAAGACACCAAAAAATGATTCATTTGAGATAAAGAATTGTATAAAAAATAAAATATTTCTCATAGAAAAATGTAAATATTTAATTAATTATATATTATTTTTCATAATTTTGATTATTAAAGGTTGTTTTGATGGCTAAATAATATTTTTGTAAGTATAAAGGTTTTTCAAAACTAGGTTCATGCCCATAAACCATTGAACCTATGGGTGGGGGTGTTTTGTGGGGAGTTTTTTTCCTTGGTGTTTTCTTTTTAAGAAATAAAAAGTTGTGAAACGACCAGTTCAAATTTGTTTCAGGTTGTTTCCTCCAAGTGGAATACATTTGGGAAATAGTTGGCCAAAAATTCCTATGGAATTGTTTTTGGGATTGCATCATGTTCATCCATTAGAAAGAAATATAGAGTTGACCGTGTAGAGATCCATACCCTACAGATCCCCTTGGTGTGTTGTTTTGTATATATTTCTATATATTTATAAATATGAATTGAGATCAATACATGGGTATAGAGAATGGGTAATGCTCTTGTTAGTGGTGTCTGGAATTTTGAGGGTTCACGAGGGATTCTTGGGAGAGCACCATAGCATAGTGTATATTGTGGTGCTAGAGAGTATGGCCCTCCAAAGGATGAAACATGTCATAGTTTCCAAATTATCCCTACATTGATTTTTAGGTTTTTGGAGCCCCTTTAACAACTTATTTGGTTCGATCAAAGCCCATGTGGCATAGATAGTCTTCTTCCCTCTTCATATTCCTCCCCAATTGGTTAAACCCATATTCCCATTTATATATCTAGTTTCCTTCATGGTTTGTTAATTTTCACCCATTCTTCAATTCTAATATCCTCGATCCCTCAATTATCTCTTCCTCTTTAAAAACAAAACAATATTTAAGGTTGATTGTAAGGTTTGGAATGAGCCTAAATTGGGTTTTTATTATTATATATTTATATGTTTTCTTTCTTACATGTTTCAGAATTCTCAATCAACGGTGATATTATTTGACATGGTATGGAATGAATTAAGGAATGATTTTATATTTTATATTTAAATTGGTTTTTTATATTATTTCTATTTATTTTAGTTATTTAATTTTTTAGTTTTTATCCTTATAACATGGAGAGATAGATTGAAGAAATGTTTTAAAGATGATTTCACTTGGATTAAAGGATGTTAAATGGATTTATATTTTTATAATGTGGAATTCAAATTCCATGCAATTTTTAAAAGTTTTAATGACCTATTCAAAATGATATTTGTGTATGGAAAAGTTATTTCAACATTTTTGAATAAACCCATTGGTAAATAACATTTCCAAACTAAATTTTCAAATGGAATATGTTTTCTTATTCCTCAATGAGTTTTTAATTGGATGGTTAGCTATTTTACAAATGTTTTTTGTGTTCTATCTATTAATGTTATTGAAATAATAATGTTGTAATGAATTTAAATATGTTTAATTTAGTAATTCTATTGAGATGATAATTTAATATACTAGAAATAAATTGACATTCCATGATTTTTTTCTTTTTTTAATAGTTTTTGAATGTCATGATTATCTAAGAACCTCATTAATCCACAATTGATTCAGTTTGGAATATATTTAATCCCAAGGGGAAGGCATTAAATTATTTTTATATGGGTAATTTAGTAGTGTCAATTTCATGTGATTTTGTTTGAGGTGAGGAATATATCATGGTTATAATTTTGATTCATGTATTGATTATTGATTTATTTCATACATTGAATTTTTTTGTGAAAAAAGGAATTGAATCAGGGGTTAATATTTTTCCCAAACTATAAAGTAGGACTCTACTAGTGTGCCCCTCATTTTATAATGTTTGGGGTGAGTAAAATGTTCCCCACATTTAGGATATGTATACAACTTTAGATGAATTATATAACTGATTATAAATAGGTCTAAAATTGGACCACATTTGATATATTCTATGATCATATCACATTATGGTAATGTTTGTTATTCATGATACTATATGTTACTATATTGGGGACATTCAATATTTTTCATATCAAGAATGTTGTTTATCTATAGTATCAATAAATGTATTTATCTATTATTTAAGTGGTTACCTAATGTTTTATTTAATTATTTTAATTTATTGATTTTTATATAATGGATTTATAAATATTTTAATGATTTACATATATAATATGAATTTTATAAATTATTTTTTTGCTGTATTTTTTGTGGTCTAAGGTAATGTTTTCAAATTGACAGTTTTCATTTAGAGGAAATGATATTAATATTTTTTTAAAAGGATAATGGTTATGTTATTATATTTTATAGAGATATTAATTTGAACTATATTTTATTATTATATTTAATATTATTTTAAATATAACTTCTTTTATAGAGAATTGTGGGTAATCATGGGTGAAATCATACTAGGCTAGGTTTTTCTCACACCCTATAGAAACTCTTCAATGTATGCAACATTTATGGTTTTGTTAAGGTTATCTAATTTTATTATACTGGGTTTTGGGATGATCTAATATGATTCTCTTGGGATTTAGAGAGTTACCAGGAGGTTACATTAATTTCATTTGTTACGGGTTGTCACAAACCAAATCTGGTCGCCACCAGTAATGTCTCCAAAACTAGCTCGTGATAAGGCAAATATGGAATTCCTTATCCCCATAGGTTTTCACAAGTTCCTGTGTATCATTAATTTATGTATGGAAATTATTTACCCAATTATGAAAGCATAAAGCATTAAAAACATTCCATAATATAAATATGAAATTTTCAATCCAAACAAGTCTTAAGAAAAAACCAGAACTGAATACAATGGTTTAAAGAAAATAAAAGTAGCACAAATACAAATAAAAACAATATAAAGACATCCCCAAGGACTCAAAATAACATGGGGTCATCACCCACAAGACATCTCCATAACTCCTCACCAAGGATGAGAACTAACACCCTGAACAGCCATCACCCATAGCCTTCCCTTTACCCGAGTTAAGCATAATAAACTCTAAATATATCCAAGTGGTGTATGTATGGTTTGATACAAATCCTAATAAGTTACCACCCAATTATTCCAAAGATAATGCAATATAATTTGAATAATAATGCAACATCAATATGCAAAGAAAAATAACGATAAAATCCAAGAAATGCAACTTATAATTGAAAAACAATTTGAAGCTAAAATTTTCAGAATCATCAAAAATTTAATTAGAAATGTTAGATATTATATGTTACTTCCAAAAACACACCAATACAAGGTCAAATAGCACAAAAAATGAGAAACAAAATCGGGAACAGCCTTAGGCACTAGATAGTCTCAGGCTCCATGTACCTCATACCTAAGTGATATGTAACCATACGAAAATACATTGTCATGCATGATCCACTAGTAGAAAACATAATCAAAACCTAGTGGTCCCAAATTATAGTACACATAGTTTTGTTAGAGTTGTAATTATCCAAATTCTAGTTGAAACAGGGACAAAACCCCTTTGTTCCAACAGCCATACTAGTACACATCTATCCCACCTATGTACATGTGTTTCCCACTTTGAGCTCAAACAATTCCATCATTAAAAACATATAAATTTTCATTTAAAACACCAATACTGGTCACATAAACCTAGTACAGAAACTACACACATTTTATACCATTTATAACTCACATCAAAACACTTTGAGTTTCAATAAAAACAACTTCTCCAAATCATTCCTTGTTTTTCACCCAAAACCCTTTGAAAACGCCACTTTAACACCATGAGAATAATCACATTAACCAAAAAAAAATTTACAAAGCCATAAAAATTTATTTAAACCCATTAAATGAGTCATAAAATTACCACCATTATGAATAACATAGAATATCCAGGTAAAGAATCCAATTCAACAAAAATGTGCTACTCAGATGTCATTTTCTTAAGAAACGTGACCCCAAACCAATTTCTCTGATACATCCAATGAATAAAAAAAATGAAATCATTATTTTAGGTCCTAATACAGTTATATGAAATCCACTAAATATTTATAGGGAAACCCTTAATTGAATTACAAAATATTTATATGAGAACCCACAAATTATACATGAAATTGGCATTATAATATCACATACAATACAAACACTACAGAAACACATTTTTGCAGCATTAGTCAAATTAAATTGGTATGAAAATCTCATAAATACACCATGATAATAACATATATTGCATAAATATTGGAATCACCTACCAATGTAATGAAACCCCTTAAATCACCGTGAGAAAATCACGTCGCATCACCACCGCACCAAGATTGAGATAGGAAAAATTGAAAAAAAAAGCAATAATTGACCAAGAAAACCCATGGTTAAACCCTAGGATCGAATCCCTACCCCCTGGTCATTTGTTACTTCAATAAAAAGGGAATAAGGCTGAATAAAATTGAATATAACCGTAATCAATTTGAAAGAAGAATGAAATGGACTAACTTACTTGAGGGATTTTAAATAAATCTCATCAAATACACCAGAAGATGAAATTGAAAATATACACAATTCAGGAGTTGTTTGAACATGGAGGGGAGGTCATTTAGGAACTGGAAAAGGGGAAAAATAGTAATAATTGAGAGTGTTATGATTTAATGAACTTACCTCCTCAAATCTGGTCGATTTTAGAATCTCTAAGATGTTATGCACTCAATCGTGACTGATATGATCTCCAAATAATATGGTAGAATAATGGGCGAGTGATAGGGTTCAATAGTATTGGACGAGGCTTTGAATCCCCTATAAATCTATAAACTTGAATAAGTTAATAATATAACGAATTTTATTTTGAAAACATGGAATTAGGCTTCAGAGCAGGCCCAACCCCTTAACTAAAAACACATATACACCTTGGTTATCGATTTTTAAAGGCTAAAAATTGAAATGGTTGTGTTAATATGTCCAGGGAGGCCATTTAGGAATTGGAATGGGTGAAAATATAAAAATATAAAAATGATATAAAAGAAAAAAAAATTATTTTTAAATCTGGAATTGGGCTCATAGTTTGGCCTAATTCGTGAAAACTCACCCATTCATCCATAAAAGTTTGGGAAACCCCAAAAACAAAGAATGAATGGAAATTAAATGAAAATGACATTTAAAATATTTCATGTATGTGAAAAATCTACCCACCATGAATTATTTCCTTCCCTAGAACACCACAGTAAGTCCAGAAACAAAACTAAACTCAATAGTTAAACCAAGATGTAGTTTTTAGCAAAGCTTCGCCCCCAAGGCCCAAAACACCACTAGTGATCAATTAAGGAAGGAATAATCTAACATCCCAAAATTACACCAATTTTCTGAAATTATCAATCTCATTCATACTTTATCGAAAAATAAAACTCCCCAAACACTATCCGAACAACTTTCAGTCAATTCACCCAAACGAACAACATCTTCGAACAAGGTTACACTAACTATACTTTATGTAAATTATTGAGATGTCTACAATCCTAATGTTTTCGCAAGGAAGATTTTTGTAGATAGATAGTTTTGAACAAGAACCCCTAAAACCAAGCCAATACCATGGATAAATGTGATCTATTGGTATGGGGGGACACAAATAAGAACCCCACCATAAGAGGAAGCCTATAGTTTTTCTGATACAGAATCAAGACGCTAACTGGGGGAGACCTGAATAAACTCCCAAGTACAAATCGTAGAATTCCATTCAATGTTTATGAAAGAACGTACATGAGAATCATAGTGGGTCTACCAACTATAAGAACCAACCATCTTAACTAACTAGCATAGGCTGATAGAAAAAGTCCCAATTTTTCTAACGATTTGGGAAGGGTGCAGGGTCAATCAACAATGTTTGGGAAACTGTGCACTATCTATGCAGATCATTATTTCTACATTGCTTCCTAGCACACAGTCACTACTAATCATTCAGAAACTATTTCCTCATTAAGTATATCCAAATTTCCAACCATTCTCTAATGACTCAATCAAATCCAATGGGGGGAGGGAATGACATTAAGTGATGAAATGGGTACAAGGCCCTCAACATATTTCCACCGAATGGGAATAATGGGATAAAGATGATAACACTAGAGGTTTAAAGTTATCTTATCTCTAATATTAAGTATAATACATTGTTCAAGGGTTTAAATGACCCTGAGAGTTCCTTTGTCTACTAGTCAACTTCCAGTTGAGACCTATGGTTGGAGCTCAAATGATTGAAGCATCTTTGACCTCAATGTTATTCTTTGGGAACCACCTGAACAAGAATTATTATTTTTGTGCCACCAACAACTATACTGAAATCCCTGTTTAGATTTCCCAGACATAACACATTCCAAACTCACTTTACCCAAACTCAATATTTCATAGAAACAGGGGATTAGAAAATGAACACACATCACAAATTGTTTCTTCGAGTGAGAATTTATTAAAGTAAATTAAACCTATAATCACCTTCCTCTAAAATGGAAGATTTTGATTTTTTTCCAAGGGAGACATTCCCCCAACATAAGAGACTCTTACAGGATATCAAGAATTTCACCTTTATAGTCAATCGAGTGCATGATATCATAAGGTGTCACCGAATATGACCATTATGACTGAAATAAACAGTGCTTGGAGTGGGACCTTATACAACATCCCCAAACAACACACAACTTTAGAATGTGGCCACAATATCATCTTGTGACCAGATTTCCCACATTGGTATTTTAACATGAACTCCTTATTTAAAAATACTACAAAGTACATATTGGACATCTTAGACACCATTCAGATTCTAATCCATGCTAACAAACATAGACCACATCCACCTTCGGAAAATTAGGAAACTTAAGAGTCTAAGGTCTCATTCAACCTTACATGCTCACTCTCCCACTAAAAGAGGATACAAAAAAACAATAAATGAAATGGTGAAGACTCAATCTAAAAAGATCAAGAAGAATTTTTCTTATATTGATCAATGTGAGGGTCCTCAAAAGGAGAAACAATTCAGGTTTCACTTTAGTTGTGTAATAACACTTAATGGGGAGTAACTTATCCAACGATTAAACCCAAGGAAACAACCAAAATGTTCCATTGGCCATGATATACCAAAACACAATCAAAAAACATGAAGGGAACCTCTCTAAAATCATCCAAAAACATTTGATTGAAGAGACAACTAACCAACCATTCAACAATCTTACTGACCAAAAACAAAACAAAAACACAATAAAAACAGGAGGGGTTATTGGAATTAAAACCACCTACAACATCAAAATTTTTTAAGGACACATAATACACACAATCCAAAAATATTCATAAAGATATCATGTTTCTCATTAAAAATCATATTTTTTATAATAAACTATTCAATGGTTAGTGTATCCAGCAATGGAACCCCATGGGCCTCACACATGCTTGTTTCTATATCACACCCACTGCCCTCTTTATATACATCACGGAACTCATCTAGCCATTACATCAACCATCCAGCATCCCATATAACCAAATAAAATTTCTCTCTCAAGAAAAAAACAACTGTTAAAATAAAAATATCTTTCAGATATTCAAAACCAAAACAGTCATCCAACTCATCTATTTTCTCAAAACCTCTAACCACAAAATCAAACTCAAGTTACATCTTACAACGATTTTCCGAAAGGAACAATCATCTAAATGAAGACTCAAAATCATGTAATACACATTAATTTCCAAATAACTCATCCAATTAAAACACAATTCAATAGTTTAAAAAACACTATTGGAATCAAATTTTCAAAACAAAACATGACATAGATCATGCTTTCAAAAGTGGTTCAAACATTCTATTTTCCATTCCGATAAAATTATAAATATTCAGTTCTCAAATTTTAAAAATCTATCCATTCCATATTTATTATAAAATAATTTCTCAAAAACATTATGCTTCTTAAAATTTAGTGACATTAAAACCAATGTTCCAATTTTTCAACACTAAAGAACACAAAGACAATGCTAAAAGAAACTAGTTTCTGTGGGTGACATAGACATATGGTTGGAAGCCATATTCAAATAACTTCACCATCACAAATAGTGTTCTAGTGAAAATATCTATATCCCCATGGATTTCCAGACCCTACAAGCTCAACCATACCATTAACCATGTTCTCTTTTCATTCCCCTAATCCTCATCAATCCAAGAAATCCAAAGGACTCATATAAATCCTTAATTCCCTGAAGACATGAATCCCATAATGAGGTGTTATGATCAGTCACACTACCCATAATCGAAATACCAAGTTCCAAAAATCGTAACTCCAGACTATCTCGAATGTTCCCCAAATAATGTGACCCAAAGAGTTCACTAGAACCTCCTCTAATACCATATTTTCACAAACGTAATCTGTTTGCCAACGATACCGGCACAAAACCCAGCCCGTGACAAGGTACAAAGGGATTTCATTATCTCCATGGACCGACACAAGTGATCAGGTATCTTTAATTTGGGTTTGTGAACTATTTACCTGATTATGAAAGCATTAATAATTATAAACATTCCATAATATAAATCTAAAATATTCGAGCCAAACAAGTCTTATGAAAAAACCAAAACTGAATACATTTGTTTAAAGACAATAAAAGTGATCCAATTACAAATAAATACAACAGAAAGACATTCCCAAAGAATACACATGACAAGGGGTTATCAACCACAATCCATCACCACAACTCTTCACCAAGTATGAGAACTAACACCCTGAACCGCCATCACCCACAGCCTTCCCTTTACCTGACTCAGGTATAATAATTTCTACTTACACCCAAGGGGTGTAAGTGTGTAGTGAGTCTAATCCCAATTGGAAACCACCCAATTATTCTGAAGATCATGATATACAATGTGAAAAATGAATCAATTTTAATATACAAAGAAAAGCAGTGATAATATACAAGAAATGCCACTTTAAATTGAAAATAACATTCAAGATAAAATATTCAGAATGTTCACACATTTAAATAAAAATTATATCTACTGTAAATTACATACAAATATACCCCAATACAATTTAAAATACTAAAAACAGAATGAGAAATAAAATCTGGAACACCCCTATGCATTGGATATTCTCAGGCCCTATGCACCTCATACCTCAGTGTAAAGTAACCATAGTATAATTCGTTATAATGCATGATCCACTAGTAGGGAACATAACCAAAACCCAGTTGTCCCCAATAATAATCCAAATAGTTTATTTAGAGGTTTTATTATAAAAAATCTAGGTGAAACAGGGACAAAACCCATCTGGTCCACTTGTCGTACTAGTACACATCTTCCCCACCTAGGTACCTAGGCTTCCCCCTTTGTGCTCAAACAATTTCATCATTCATCACATATCCATTTTCATTTAAAAAACACGAATAGTCACATACACACATTACAGTATATACACACATTTTATACCATTTAGAACACACATAAAAACACATTTAGTTTCAATTAAAATACTTCTCCAAATATTTCCTTGTTTTGCCCCCCAAAACTCATTGAAAACCCCACTATAACACCATGTGCATAAAAATATTAACCAAAACAGAATTTACCGCACCTTAAATTTTTTTAAACCCATTACATGATTTATAAAACAATGACAAATAAGAATCACATTGAATAGCCATGTAAAGAACCTAATTCAACACCAAATTTCAACTCGAAAATCATTTTCATAACAAACGTGACCCAAAAACAATTTCACAGAAAAAACAATGGAATAATAACATTGAGGAAATCATATTTAGATTTAATACAATTCAATATATTCAACTGAATAAATATAGGGTATCCATTAATGATCCATCAAAAAATTTATATGTACACCACCAAAATTTCGAAATAAATTTGCATTAAAATTTCACATGCAATACAAACACAAATAAAACTCATTTTTTAGCATTAGTCAAATTAAAAAGGAATTAAAAATTCATAAATACACCATTATAATCATATATATATTTCATAAAAATTGGATTTACCTACCAAAGTAAAGAAAATTCTTGAATCACCGTGCGAAAATCATGTCCCACCACCGATGCACAAAGAGGGAATTACAAAAAACCTAAAACCACAAGAATTCACAAAGAACACCCATGGATAAACCCTAGGTTTGAAAACCTACCCACTAGTCCTTTTGTTTTTCAAGAAAAAGGGATGAATACCTAATCATATTGAATGAAACCCTAAGCAATTTGAAAGAGGAATGAAATGGACTAACTTACTTAAGGGATCTTGAAAGAATCTCCTGAAATGCACCTGTAGAGGAAATTAAAAATAACCCCAATTCATGTGTGGTTTTTTATAAAATGAGGACATTTAAGAACTGGAATGGAAGGAAAATATTACGAATTTAGAGCGTTATGATGGAATGAACTTACCATCTCAAATATGGATGATTTTAGAAACCCTAAGATGTTCCACACTCAATCTCGATGGATATGAGCTCCAAAGTGGGTGGGAAGATACTAGGAACTCATCTAGTTTCAATGGAATTTGGTGAATCTAGGAATCACACAAAAATCTTTAAAATGGAAAATTTTATTAATTAAACAATTTTTATTTTTAAAACCAGAAGTGGGCCTTCCGTCTAGGCCCAATACCTTAAATAATAACCCATATACACCCTGGTTATGGATTTTTAAAGGCTCCAAATTTCAATGGTGGAGTTCATATGTCAGAGGACGCCATTTATGAATTAAAATGGGTGAAAAATATTAAAAATTAAAAAAGTAACTGAATTTATTTTTAAATCTGGAATTAGGCTCACTATTTGGCCCAATTTATGAAAACTCATCTATTCCTCCATAAAAGATTAGGAAACTCCAAAAAAAGAATGGATGAAATTTAAATGAAAAATAAATTTAAAATATGTCATGTATGTGACACGGGTTGTTTTGTTTTTTGATTTGGAATGATTAGGTATTATCTATGATGAGCCAAATAAAATCTTGTATAATTATTTATTATTGTTTCATTATTGTATTACTTAGTTCATGATTTATGTATTTTGGATATGTTATGCACCATATTGATTAAATTATTATAATTAAATTTATTATATTATTTTCTGGAAATATATCTTATGGGTGATTCATGTTAGTTTTCAAATGTAATCTTTTTGATGTGGTTACTAGATTTAAAGGGAAAAATATTTGTCAATGGTTTTATTTTCATTCGTAATAACATGTTTCAGTCCAGGTATTATTGGAAACACACTATAGGAAATTAAGCGGTTGGTTCAATTTCTTAATTAACTGAATAATAGGACATATTAATAATAAAATGGTCTAATATAGGTCTTATTGTAAATTGAGTCATGCATGGTTATAAATGTGATTATAATCATCATCAGTACTCGAGTGGAGTATAAGGGAGAGGTTCTTGGTTAACCCTTCTCCACATAAACAACCTATTCATGAATGTATTTTCGTATTTTATTTTTGGTTTTATGTTTTTTTAGTATATCACTATATTATTGTTGTATGTGATAATGATATTTTGATTCCAGAATAGTTCACTAATGATTTTGGGTTTCCATGAATTGTGATAATGGAACTGTTAAGAGAACTAGGGAGGTACATTTTGACCATTTGAACTTGTGAGTCATCTTGGTCCACTATATATGGTTATGGAGCTATTATATATATTATTTCATGGTTCACCATCTCATGAGATTATATGTCTCAAAATTATAATTCATCTATAGAACAGTTATATTAAATTATTTTTTTAATTGACTCCAATGGTGTATAAAATTTATGTTATTTTAAAAAAATTAGTTTTCTTGGTGAATGTATGTGGTTATACGTGTTTTATATTTATTTTTATGTTTTCATAGTTGGTTTTTTTATGTTTGGTTTTTTATTTCGAAATTCTTTTTTGGATTTCATTAGTGTGAATTTTTATAAAATATAATTTTTTAATAATGGGGTTTAAAGGATTTGTTGTTATTTAAAAGGAAAATTTATGAATTATTGTGGTTTAAAAAGTGTAGCTTTATATTTTTCAATTGTAGGTATTGTAAAAAATTATCTATTTTAAAATTAAATTATGAATGAGTTTCTTACTTAATGGATGTGTTTTTGAAAGATAGGTGACTTTTGTAAATAATGTATTATAATAAGTATTTTTTGTAAAATTTGGAGAGAAGTTTGTAAATGATCATTAGTTGGATGATTTGTATTTTGTTGTTGTTTCCCATTATATGTTATTGGGTGAAATTATTCATAGAACAAGGAAACATTGATGTTCGTGTTTTTCATTAATTCTTGTATGCCTAAAAAATGTTCTTGAGGAATGATATTGTTAATTTCAATATGATTATTTTGTGGTTGTTCCTTTATTTTCTCTTGGGATTGGACATCTACCAATTCTTATATATACCCAGAATCCAATGGGAGTGGGGGATCGCATAATGTTTTGTGAATTATGAAACAATATGATAGTTTCATCCATCTTTTTATATAGATATTTGTCTTTAAGAATCATGTTTTTGGTATAAATGTTTTAGGATATCATATTGATGAGTTTTTATTGGTTAAGAGATTTGGTTGTGTAGTTTTTCAGTGGTTGTAATGAATTGGTATATTTTCTAGAGATTTTTAATTATTTAGAAATTATTATTTTATTTTTATTTATTATTTCATGTGGGTTTAGGTATTAATGGTTTTTAGGATGATATTTAATTTTTGTCTAGTGTGTGCCTTATTATTTTTAATTAGTTTTTGATTGGATCATGGGTCATGTGATGATCTTGGATAATATGAGTTTTGGTATTAATGGGTTGAACATGGGATACCATTAAGTTTGTGAATGGGTAACTATGGTAATAGTATCTTTTTGATGTTGGGAACAAGAGGGATTCTTTTCTATTTGTGTTAACCATTGGAATTTGTATCAAGATTGAGGTCAAATATTTCGTATTGTATATGGTGATCTTGGTCTTGATCCCATATTGTATCAGGTTGAGTCATCATTATGATTTTTATGTGTTTTTTTAATTATCAATGTTAGAAATGTTGATTTATTTTTTTCTATGGTTGTTGAGTTACATTTGGGTTATGATTGATGTGATATTTAATAATGGTTCTTTATAGGTTCATCCTGGTCAATGGAATTGTATTATTTCATTATAATTTTTGGAGGTGTATTATTTTAGCGGTGTAATTTTATTGTATTCTACGTGTACATCCTTGTATCACAATTTTTGATAAATTATAAATGGTGGGGTGTTGTGTTTGAATAATCTATTCATATCATTAATTTTTTATGAGATCAAAGACATGTTACTATTTGAATGAGTATTGATTTTTTTTGTATATGACCTATTGATTAAAAGGAATTAAAATTCATGATATTGTCTCTATTAAGATTCTTTCTAGTTATTTCCCATATCATCCCATTTCCTTAGTCATTGTTTTGATAATAATTAGTTAATTGTATTTGTAGTATTATTCAGGACATTATGTGGGTCTAAAGTTTCACGGTGGGAGAATATTCGCACAAAAAATCCTCTGTTTGATGGATTTTATTTTATATTGAGTCATTTGCATTTTTTAATGTTTTAATATGGGATATTGGTATTATGAATATCTTGAAGAATGTTTTTCAATTGGTTAATGATAAAGTACCATCGTTCCCAAGCCGAGGGTGTTTTACTCAACATTTTTTCCTTAACATATCTCTTTGTTATATGTTGAGTAGAGAAAAACCATTGGTTGGGGTTTTTTTATCTATTTCGGTTAGGGGTCTCCACTATGGGAATAAAAAGATATAAATTCGTAGGTCCAAGCATTTTAGTTGCATCACTATCCACATTTGGTGGTAATTATTTGGTATTCCATGTGGAGATACATTTCATGGATTAAAAAATGGTTTGTGTGTGTGTATAAATCCTATCAATAAAATTTTAGTGAGTTCATTCCCTTCATATAGATATTCAAATATGGGCCTATAAATTGTTATATGATTTTCAGTGTTGGTTAGTGTCTAACTAGGTGTTCAATACAACATAATGCATGAAATGGTGGTCTCATTGGGGTTAAAAATTTGGTGAGTTTCCCATTCCCCCTAACTGATATTTTTTGTGGTTTAACACCCCATTCATCACTCAATTGTTTCATATGTGGCCTGGGGAACATGATAGATCTAACACCCACTTCGTCCACCTCCCTTGTTGGTTCTATCCTTTGCCTCCTTTTGATATCTAGTGTTCTTCATGTTATTTTACATTCAACCACTTCTTATATTATTCCCTTCCCCATCTATTGATTCTCAATTCTTTTCATTTATCATAACCACTACATGGGTTGATTATGTTGTGTGGTATTAATATAATGTGTTGTTTCTACTTATTTATGATTTATTTGGATGTATTTATTTTGAGAATTCATCATTGAAGGTGTTTAATTTTTTCATGATCATCATTGATTTTTTGTAATTTTTTTTAATTTCCATACATAGGTATATAAATTATTGGTTTATGATTTAATTTTTTTCATAGTATATTTTTCTTAAGATAATATGGACTAATGTATTTTATAAATATTTTGGATATGGTTTTCTAGTGGACCACCGATAATTAAATGCTTTTATATATTTCAAATGGATGACACATGCGACGTGTTTTTCATATATAATTCAATGACTTAATAAAAACGAAACCAGTGTTTTTGGATTTGTATTAGACCATTTTTCAGTTATTCTATTGGTAATAGTTATTTTTTATGAAATTATTTTAAATATCGGAAAATTGTATTTCACTATAATGTAGTTTTTATGGTTATGAGTATATTGTTAAATATTTTTTGATAATATTTCTAATTATTCTTGTTAATTAATGATGTTGAAATTAATTAAAATGGGTTTATTTTAAATATTCATTTTAAATGATTTTTTATAAAACTATTAATAATATATAAATCCATGTTTGTTTTGAAGACACATTTGGAACCATTGATTTTTTTTAAAGGTATGGCTATGTGAGGCCATATAAAAAACTTTATTGATTGTTCATAACATGTATTGTGTCCTTATATGCATGCATTATGTTATTATGTATATGAATAGTGTAATTGATGCTATTCATTTCAAGGTTGTTGTAAGTGAGGGATGTATATTGTTTATTTCTACGATTAATGTATATATAATTTTTTATTTATATCACACCGTTATTATTATAATGGGGATTATTTTTATGAAATATAAGGTCTCAAATAATTCTACACAATTTTGTTTCACATTTATAATGACCACTAGTTGAACAATGATAAAGGGATGGTGGGATGTTCGCCCAATTGAAGTTAGGTGCATGAAATTCAAGTGAAATATGTTATTTATCTATGTATTATAACCATTGATACATGTTTTTTATATTTTATGATCAACTAAAATTTTGAAATAGTGACTTTTACAAGAAATAAGATGGTAATCCAACGGGGAAATACTTTTTCTGTGTTCTTGTCTTGATTGGAATATATGGAAAAATTACACAACTTTACAACTTTTTGATTTTTTGATTTAGTGGTTAGTATACCCTCTATAATTCATAATTTAGTTTACAAATTTTTTTCAAATGTATATTTGAAAATATAATTTATAATGACACATTTTTGAAATTAGATTTATTTGTGTCATTTGATTCAAAAGGCACATGCCAAGTAATAATTTGAAACAAATTTTTTTCTTTAATGAAAAAAATGATTGATTATTAATGAATATTATTGTTGTGATGTTCTATTTTTTATTTATATAAATTATGAACATATTATATAATTATATTTTAAATACTAAATAATATAATATAATATATATAGAATCTTATACTCTATTTTGAAATATTACTAATCTTAGTTTTGATGACACACTATATATTCCAACAGATGTATACAATTTTCATTGATTATTATTAAGTTCCATTGATGTTTTCTTCAACATAATTGGCGTTTTATAGTTTGATGATGGATTACCAATGATTTGAAGTGGGAAAAATGAGGTTAGATGATTTTCATTTGTAGTGGTTTGTTTTTAGGATTTGTATTAAGATTCTCATGTATTAGTCAATATGACCTAATTTTATTATAGTTTATTTATGTTTCATCATGTTCATCTATTAATTTTTATTACAAGGTTTATTTTATATTGTTTGGCTTCATACTCTATTGGCTGTTTCCTAATCCTTGACTTATTATATTGATGGTGTAGAAATATATCTAACATGAGGGTCATATCGAATTACCAATAAAATTCATTCAATGTGGTTATTATATTATGAGGGTGAAATTGTTCCCAATGGTTATTCATTGATACTGTAACACTAGATTACATTCTATGGTGATATGAAACATTCCATAGGTATTTCAATTGACAAAACATGTTCCCAATTGATGCTGTATTGGTGTAGGTTCATGAAAATGTCTTGATAAATGATAATAAAGAATGACCTATCAGATATTTTATAGAAGGTACTAGTATTGATTTTTCATATATCACAAATAGAGTATTTTTATGTTTCAGTGAATAATAAAATTTGTATAAGATGTTCTATTTGGTTAATTAAAGATTTATTTACTTTCTAATTTTCATAAGGAACATATTTTTTTTCATTAACAATGATGTTTATTGGATATTTATATCATGATTATATCATGATTATATTTCTGGTATACTATTCTAATGGTATGGAATAAAAATGTTAAAATAAAAAATGTAAAATTATTTTACAATTGAGAAAAAATTAATAGATTTTACAATCAACCTGTATGAAAATTATAGAGGAAATATTTGATGAGTTGAGAAACTCGGGGGGAGAATAATGAGTTAGTGGTGAATATAATAAAGAAACAAATAATTTGGTAAATGATGACATATCAATAGTTTTAGAGAATATAAGAAATATTTATTAAAAAAACATGTAAATATTTTATGTGACTAAAGAAATATTGTGAAACACTGATGGGTGATGTACTTGAAACCAAATCCACTATTATCACACGATTTCTATAAATTATTCAATAAAACTAAATATAATCATACATGAATCAATTTGATTATCATTGATCATGTAAAAATGCCAAAAAATTGGAATTTGGGATTTTTATTTTCTAATTTCAGGTGATAAGAATTTAATTTGCATGATGTAGAGTTTCTATAAAAAATCAACGTGAAATGAAATTGGATTTGAAAAAATTAATTAATTTGGTGAAATGAATATTACCATTTTGATGGAATTTGTATGGATGGGGTATATTACTCTATTCCATAGATGGTAAGTATGTCAGTATTTTTAACTATAAAAATTCTTCAGAGGTATATGGTTTTGTAACATGATATTAAATCAACATTCATGGATTGATTTTTCTATTATTAATTTTACATTGATTAGATAGATGGATTTATTTTTCAAAAACAAATTATTGATTGTATAAATTTTGATATGGGATAAATAAAGAACCAAGAGTATAGTATTATTACCTTGAATAATACATGATAAATAATGGTTTCCGAATCATAGTGTTTTATATAATACTTAATGTGAAAATGAATAATAATCAAAGGATAATATTTTTTATTTATATTGATGAAATAATCATTGAATTGACAAAAAAAATCATAATCAAAGTATTTAGAATATTTTTGGGAATCTTTTTGAAATTTCATTAACTAATCAGCTGATCTAATTCCTTTTATTATATGTAAGGAAATCAAATTATTTGATTTTGACCTTTCAGTCAAATCATGTCAAAAAATTAATCCAAAGTTATGTAGTTTATGATTTAAAAACCATGACAACCCTAGTTTATACCCATATTACTATTCAAAGGTATGGAATTGTGAAATAAGTTAATGTACTATAGTGTAGTATGATAATTTGGAGATTATTATACAAAATATTAATAACAAATAACAATTAAATTATTAATTTTGAATCAAAAAACATCAAAGCTGTCATATAGAGTTTTACCTGTATGTATCTAATAGTATAAAATGTTATAAAAATTGGAATTTTTTTTTATGTTATAATATAAATTCATAGAGTTTTTTATTGGAATTTACATATATATATGTTGTCTTGGTTCCATTGATAATTAGAAGTAATCGTTGTGTGTTTCATTTTATCTATTATATCATTGTATTCCAATAATATGAAATAATAAATACTACATGTCACTAAGTATCGCTGAATATGAATACATCAAGAAATTTCAAGAAATAAGAAAACTGATTTGGATAAAGGAATAACATGATGATATAAGAGTTGAAGTGATATATCCTATTCTAATAAAGATATAAAAATGAGTGATACTAATTTTACAAATAATCCTTTACGTCATTAATGGAAAAACATTATTAAGACTACCTATCACTTTATTATGGAGAATGTTGGGAAAGGGTCAGTGAGTTAGAAGTATATTCTCACACCAATATAAATATAAGACATCATAACAACAATTATCTCTAATATTAAAACCATATTATCTTCAAAAATAAATTTATCATGAATAATGTTATGAATGAGCTATTGAGTTTTTATAAATTTTCGACTCAAAGTTAACTAGAGGAATCCATAACAAACGAATTCCCCAAAAAAGTGTTTATGAATAATATGATATAATTTTTAGTTCAACCATTCTAATCCATTTCAATGATTGGAATAATGGACACCCATTACCCAGTCATGGTTTCTAATCAATATTCAATGTTCTTTATTAAATTCAATTTATGTTACCATTATATATTTATTCATGGAAAGGTATGGTATACCCTATGGATTTATCAGTTAATATAATAATTATAATTTTTCATGACAATATTAATGATATAATTAGGTTCATAAAAATGGAATATATACTTCAATATTTTACATTGTTGGAAGTGATCTAAGAAGTTTTTATTTATTAGTTATTGTTGATAAAGGGGGACTAATCCAATATTGAAAAAGGATGTGAAACATGTTTTGAAGAAATTAAGGGAAGAAATATTTATTTTCATCAAAGGATAGCTCCATAAGAATTATATTTGAATTGATAAGATAATGTGAATTTAGATTTTTGCCTATGAATATGTTATAGATATTACTAAAATGTAGTTTTTAATGTATAAAACAACAATAAATGATGTTTTTGAAAATGAAAATTTTAGTTGAACACTTTTTTCTCAATGATGTGCATGAATCATATTTCCATATAATAAATAATTATACATTAATTGGATATTCTGCATAAAAATTAGGTTACAACCGATGAATATTATTTTAAAAAAATGAATTTCAGTTATGGAGAATTTCCCTCAAATCCAAAGGGGTTAATTTATTAAACAAATAAAAGTATATATTCTTTTGTTATTTCTATTAACAAATTACGATAAATATTCCCTTAAATAAATATGATAGTAAAAAATAATCACCATAAAGTGTGATTAAATAAATTTAGGGAGTTTGTAATAACTTTATTCAATGTTGGTTTTGGATTTCTAGTTAAGTATGTGGTTCTTCCTTCAAAAAAAATGATAGTGACATTTATTGGTAGACATGCCTATTATTCTTTGGTAATAGCCATGTCTCTCAAAATCGTTCAAAAAATAAATAATAAATGTGTTATATCGTTGTTATTATCATGTTGTTCAGGAAAATGAAGTGGAAATATATTTTTATTCCTACACATGGATTTCATAGTTGTGAAGGATGAATAAAAAATGGGTTGTCAAGATTCAAAACATGAATTTTTCATACTGTGGTGTAATGGATATGTTTTTGTAAGAAATTAGTTGTTTAAAAATAGGATTATAATAATACATGATGGTTTCAAAGGTTATTAATAAAAATTTATATCTAGAGTATACTATAGAGTGGGGTAATTCCTGGAGATCGATCTGGTATATGTATTGAATTAGAAGTCGGAAATATGTTATGTTTTAAGACATTTGGGATGTTATTTATTTAGTGAATAATTTTTAGGATCATAATTTATTAGCATGTGATATAAATACTTAAAAGTTTCGGTGTATTGTAGATAAATGTTTTTTTAAGAAGTTTAAAATAAATATCACACAAACATATTTAAGTAAAATAATCTGTATCAACTTTTAGTACAATGGAAAAATTTAATGAATCTTAATCAGAAATAATAGAGTTTAATTATAGAGTAAATTATAGGAATCAAAATGGTTCTATTTAATCAGAGATATTTTATAGTAATTATTATAGTACAAAAAAAAAGAATAGAAATATGAATATGATTTTTAACATTATATAAAATGTGTAGCATAATATAAAACGTTTTAGAACAATGTAATACATTATATAAAAATAAAATAATTATATATAATTTATTAAAATTATAAATGTATTTTATCATTAAAATAAAAGTTTTCTATGTCCTCGACTAATTTAATCCACTATTTTTTAATTGCTCTAAGTTTTGTCTTACCCTATGAAGGAAATACTACAATAATAATATTCAATTCCCTATCATTATATCCTAGAAATCCCCTGATACAATGATCTAATTATCGACCGACCATGAATTTGTAACCCTTGATCAGATGGATTATATTCTCTACCTTCCTAATCCATGATGATATTTATATGATGATCATACATATGTTACAACAGAAAATATCATAAGGAGACACCTGGCATTGCTTCTGTAGAGCTACAAATGTCTAATAAACTAAAGAGTGATGGAACATTATGTTCAAGGTACGAAATAATCATATCTCTCACGGAATATGAAATTGAAAATGAGTAAATTAGAAAATCAAAAATTATATAATGACTGGTTATTTTTATGTGTCATCCCAAAATTTATATTGATCACCAAATGTCTAAATTTCTCTATGTTTGGTGCAATGACTTGTGGACATTGCACATGGAATTTTATAATAATTTTTCCTAACTAAATATCCGATGAGATATTTATATTTAACATGATAGTTTTAAAAATTACTCATTACATTTTTAATAAGTATTTAAAATGTGATTAAAAACATAGGTTAGTGCAATAGAATTACTTCTAATTTTCAATATGATAATAAATATTAATGTTTGTATGATGTTATGAGTAATATTATTTTTCTTTTTATTAACACATTTTTAGTACTAAGGAATAGATAAAAAATCGTACATTTGATCTAATAAGGGGAAGCCCTCGGTTTATTTGATATAGTCTCATTCTAATAATCATTGTGATATATAAAATGTAAATACTCATAAAATATAATAACATTTTCTATTTATGTTAATAGATAATGTTTTCTTTAAAAACTTCTTAAAACACTTTTGACATAAAATTTTACTAAATATTTATTAATAAAATTTCTATTATTCCCAAATCTAATGGAATATAAATGTGATAAATTGAATTTATGAATAAAATATATACCCCATTTTGAAAAAAACCCAAATTATAAAATAAATATTAAATATTAAAAAATAATAGTCCAGGTTCTTTAATGTAATTTATATTTGGAGTAATAAATATAATATTTACTACACATGAGTTTATAAGTCATATAAATATGATAGATAACATGATGTTGTATACAATTATCTATCCATTGGTATAATATCTTTCCCTAGAAATCTTATTCTCCCCTTAATATAAGATTCTCCTCCTTTATCAAAATCCACCCCTTTTTAAGAAAAAATAATTTGACAATAATGTCTCCCCATTTGTAAAAAAATATCCCACATTTTAAATTAGAAAGATATTGGTGAATGATGTGATGATTCGTGAAATGTTAGATAACAAAATATATGAAAATATTCAATACAATTAATCATCATCCAAAAAATAAATATGAATGAACATTCTATCAATTCGAAATTAAAACAAATTATACTAATCGTAATTGTATGAAAAAGAAATTCATTCATAAAAATCACATCAAATTATTTATGAGAAAAAATACAATAACAAATAAAAAATGCTAGTAGTGCATCATTAATTTTTTTCTTGAAATTATTCATATTTAGTAATTCCATTCAATCCTTCTCTAATGTATCTATCATTCCTTCTTGAGCCAAAATATTCATAGAAAATTCCTTTCTATAATTCCACAATACATTAATATCTTCTTCAAATGATTTGAGTCTATGTGATTTAAAAAAGATATATATGATCTATCTTCTATGATAATTTATTACATATATAAGATAAACATTTTTATCTCTGGGAAGTTGGCTTCTTCATATGAAGGAATTCTAAATAAAATCATGCCCTTTATTATATGATAGATTGTAATTATTTCAATATAATGATAATTATATATTTTTTTACCCATATTTTTTCAAAAATATAATGATATCATAAAAGTCATGTACATGATCAGGGTAATAGAAATAAAAATCCTTGTCCCATTTCTAAACAAAAATATATTCCTAGCCTTGAAAATAAATTATTTTATTTTGGGTTGTGTCAAACATTTCATACCAATTTTCATCAAATAATCATCCACCAAAGACATACAGAATATTTAATCATTATTATCTTCTATTAGAATGAGACTAAATATAGTGAATCAGAATAAAGTGAAAGTATGTAGAATGAGAAACATTAAATAATCAACAATATGAGAGAAAACTAAATATGATTATTTTATTTGGGGAAATAGGGGTTCCGAATTATATATTTCATTGAGACAACGATTTAAATTCAAATAGATATATGATGTTTGAGATTGAATAAATCTTAATATATTGGTTTAATAACATATAAATAATTTTTAAAATAAATTAGGAACTCTAATGTTTTTTAAAATTTTATCATATTGATGTTTAATATGACTTGGAAATTTTTTGTTATATATTTTTAAAAACAAAATATTTTTTATGAAAACAAAAAAATAATAACCACAAAAATTTAAATTAAAACATTATGGGATAGTGAAAAAGTATAATAATAATATAGGAATACCATTAAGAGTATAATGTTTCATTAGAATGGTTGCCATCCCTTCATGTTTTTTTATAATAACTGAATTAAATAGTTTTGAGAGATTGATTGCAATAGTTTTAGTAAAAAGTAATTAGGAAATATTTTACCAAAATATAAAATAAGATAGTTTTTTAATATTAGGTAATTTTGATAAAATATTATTCCAAAAACATTGTTTAAAAATATTAGTCTTGAAAGGAAATTACAATTTCTGAGTATGGAAATCATTAAGAGAATTTTAGCTCCAAAAATCATATAAATAAATATGATCCTAAAAAACTCAATATGATTAAAATTTATGAATGTTTTTAAGAAAACTAAATGTTTTTGAAAAAAGACAAACATATGTACTCCCCATATTAAAATGAATAACATAATGTATATATATTGGTAAGCAATTAGTATAGATGAATTATTACATCACATTGATATTTCTTAACATTTATATAATGAATTCAAATCAATCTGAAATAATATGTATTATAAAAATATCATCCGGCCGATCTTATGATCTGATGAATTGTAAAATTATTTATCCTCCCATTGCTTTATTCATTAATTAAATTGTGTCTTATAAAAATATATATATCTATCTTCATAGAACATGACTGATGTGGTGGGATTTTACATAATGAATTTTCAATTGTCTTATCAAAAATCATTTTGGTAGTAGTAAAAATCGATCCATAGTCTGTGACTGTGTGTTCCATCCACAACTCTTGAGAACAAAAACATACAAAATCCACATATTCATCATCAATTATGGAAGGATACACTATGTATTTTTTTCTTACATGGCCCAGAAGATAATGAATATATTTTGAAAAGAATGGTTATGATATAAATTTTGTAAACGGTTCTACATTCACCAAAGTGAGGATTCCAATGAATTTTTTTCCAAATTATTTCTAGAAGAATAGTAAAGTAAAAAATCCCTAGCTCCCATAACATAACAAAAAATTAATTTTACCACTAATAAATGGGATTCATTTGGATTTTCATGATAACATCCCCATAGACATTCTGAAAACATCAAATATAGTTAACTAGCAGTTATGAAATGTAAACATTCTTATAATACATGTAAAACTATCTCCATCAACTAGATTCCCAACCATATAAAAATCAAGTTTATTAGACGTACCAATAGGAGTACTAATAATTTTTATATTTTTATATCCATGTTTTTTAAGACAGTATTTTACATATATTATTTGAGATAAAAATGTTAATTCTGGTTGTTTTTAGATATTTTAAATGCATTAAAATATATTAACTCCCCCATAACACATATTTAAAACCAATAATTAATTATATCTACAAGGAAATATGTTAAATAATATTGATTTTTTTAAAATATAATATCATCAAAAAATATTGGTAGAATCACAATATTTTTGTTATCTTATTTTATAAAAAGTTATAGATCCACAACTCCCTTACAATATTTGATTTGTAACAAAAATATAATTAATCTAAACACCCAAACTCATAGGGGCTTCATTAAATCCATATTAATATTTTGTATGTTTATAAACTTATTCATGATGTTTTTAATATTGAAAACCATGGGGTTTTCAATTAAAAATTCCCCATTATCTTATCTATTATGAAAATAATACGTCACAACCATTTGAAAAAGTTTAAAATTAAATAATTATTGAAAGGAATGTAGCATAATAATAGATTTAATTTTACATACTGAAGCATATGATTTTTCAGAATCTATGAATAATTGTTGATTACAACACATATAAAAGTTACTTTCTTTATTTCTATCAGTTATTCCATTTTCAAAAAAAAATTGTTTTTAAAAACCCATTTGACTGCATTTATATATGTTTCTTATGTTTGTTCAACTAATGTCAAAGAATTATTCCACTCAATTTTTTTAATCTTTTCTTTCATTTCTTTATTCCAATAATAATCACCTAAAGATCCATAAAGATTCATAGATTCAAATTTTTAATGTAATGATTGATGTTCAACTTCATTCCTTAATGAACTACTAGTACTAACTAGTTGGTCAACATCACCAATGATAATATAAATAGGATGATTCTATATAAACAACAAGATTATTGGATTTTGACAAGGGTTTTAATTAAAAGAAATTAGAAAATATTACGAATTAATATCATCAAAACAGTTATTGAGTTACATACATATAAAATTATGTTTCTAAAAAGGGTTGAAAATCAGGTTATGATGCAAAATTTGAAAATGGTGGTTTGAGTTGTCTGAAAAAAATGTATTGTTTCATAAAATTTAACATTTACTATATAGTCAATAGTATAATTTTTATTATTAAATAATCTCTATTTCTATTATGTATTTGATTAATCTAAGCTTATCCCTTCATTATATTTGGGTTCAAATGTTTGTATGATAACTTTAGTATTATGAAATAATACTTTCCAACCACAATTTTTAATGTTAAAAACAATCAATTTTCTACATGTCCAAAACTCATAAATAATATTATTAAAAAAATTATGATCAAAACTCAATTTATAGTATATCTTGCAGTACTTATTTGTTTATCCAAAAAAATTAGTAATTGACTTTACAGACAACATGGTTGTTATTTTTTTTAAGAATTATATAACATCTTGGTTTGAATTACCACTAAAATGGTAAGTGGTAAGGTTTTAATATGGTCTCAATGCCATATCCCTGTACACTAGAGGCTAGATAATATATATGGGTTTTAAGGTTATTCACTGGGAATACTATAACCTTATACATAGAGTTTCACTTTGGTAAATAGATAGAAAAAAATTACAAGACACAGTAGATGTTGTATAATGATACTCTATGTAGTTGAAGACTAGTATAATAAAAACTAAATATTGAAAATGAAAATTTCCAGTATATAAAAATAATTCAAGAAATATGAAGGTACATAATATAAAATAGTAAAAATTAATCATTATTTAATATAAATGACTATAGTGAAGTAATGAACAAATAATATTAAAGACAAATATTCAAAAGAATTATAAGCTCCAACTCTTTCATGTACTCAAAAATCCTCATGTATAATTAAAAAAACATAAGAAAGGACCATATCCATGAAAAAAGGGGTTCTTCTCGGGTACTAATAGTACCTGAGTAGGGTGTCAAATAACATATCAGTTGGCTGGTAAATTTTTTTTTCTAGACCAATACATTTAATGAAATATAAAATACATGTAGTGTACATGTAAACTATTTAGTTGTAAATAAAAAGAATGATCCACATGACTTGTAAACTAATAAACCTATGATACAAAATTAGACCCTCATATCTCCTTTTACAATATAGTGATGATCCTATAATAGGGAAATTATAATTAATTCACAAATAAACAACATGACATTGGAGTTCAACCAGTAGAGTCAAAACATTCACTGTCAAGCCATATAATTACACTTATCAAAACATTCCACAACCAATCCATTTATAGGTTGTTATAGAGTATGATATACTACTCAATGAAAATATTAGGACCAAAAAAGCATTGAATATGCATAATATACAAGAGGAGGATTAATTGTATACTTTAAAAAATATCTTAACGAAATTTTGTATAAACAATATTCACAATACTTCTAATAAGAAAACACATTCTTATAGAAATATAATGTTCTTATGTCTAAATCATAAGAAACATTTCTTATAAATAGATTCTACCATAAGGCATATAGAATCTATCAAAATTGTAGATACATGATAGAATGGTTATAAAAAAACATCCTATCATTTACAAATCAGCAGAAAATAACAATCTTCTTTTAACCCAAAGAGAAGGGTATCCAACAACCTTGGATACAGGTCCCTCGTTTTATTCTTACAAGAATATCTATCTTACCCAAACACGGGTATGGCCTTAATCCTATGATATGTGTCTATCATGCTATCCCCACATGCCAACGATTTTTATGGAAATCGACACCTATGAGTTCATAACCCAAAGTGTATGATTTTAAGGAAATAACACATCTACACGAACTAATTATGCATGAAGAAATGATTCAACATGTTGTTCAAACATTCTTCACGAAGCCTGAGAGTTTATAAAAGAATATAACTCTTGATAAATTCAATTTTTTAGAGATAAACTCTAAAATGAAAACATGTGAACTTGTGAACTGGTTAGGGATCTCATAATTTGAGGTCCAATTTATAGCATTAAAATTCTACCGGTCGGTTATACTCCAACAGTCATATTTCCTTAAATATTAGAGTGACTAAAAATGTGGCAAAGATTCAATGGTTAGTTTATAACAAAGACAACGAAATATTTTTATAAAACTAAGGATGAATATAAAGATCATAAACCTTATGTTTAGAGAACTTGGAATCCAATAAAATTAAAATGATATGAAAGTTATTAAGGGGTTCGGAATTCTATGAAAATATTGATTTGTATAATAAATACTAGAATTATAAATTTCAGAATGAATTTTCATAAAATTGATACAGGAAAGAAAAATAAAATTTTTTATGAAAAATCGGCTTTACAAATTCTGGTACTGGTATCATAAATTACGATATGAATAAATAAAACTAGTCTCAAATTATAGAAGTCAGTACGTAAGGAAATTCACGGTACCTGTTTCTTATTCTCCAGTATCAGAAATAATATCGCTTTCTATATGGTATTATGAAAATAATCGTTAGAAATGCGGAATGGAAATTTTTGGTATATGAATCCCATCTTTGAAAACATCGGAATTTAATGATGGATTAAAATAATATTTTTGGAGAATCAAAGTATAAGAAATTCGGTATAGGGATTTCAGATATTGGTATAAAAAAACCATCCTTAAGAAACATCATTACCGATAACCAGGAAGTCAACGTTTATGAACATTAGATAATCAAAATACTAGAAATCTATGTATAAGGAAAGTATGATGCCAGATTTCATTCTTGATGGAAATCAGTATCGTAGTGAAAATAGAGAATGGGGAATGTTGTCTTAATGAATTTTTGTATGGTATAACCATGATCCAAATTATATAATATTATGAACATTTTCTGTATGATAAAACATAATTCTAAAAACCATTATAAAAATATATTTTACATAAAATAATAAGGAAAGTTATTTTATATGTAAATTTATATAAGAGTAAGGAAATATATTTATGAAGAAGGTGTTTCTGATTATTAAAATATAACCTCAAGGAAAAGAGAGGTCTTATAGACATAAAAATCCCCACTCTGTTTTTGCAAAGCACAAAAAACTTCAAATAAATTGAAAAAGGAGTGAAATAAATTCTTAATGTAAGATATACATAGCTCCCTCATAAGTTTATGACATAGGGTAAATTATTATTCACTTATGTAGATGTTTTTAGTTTACGAAAATCTCCCCCTCAGATATATTTTCTTCTATTTAGAGAGACTCCCCCTTAGATGTAGAACACTTCCTTATAGATGAAAGTAAGGAAAGTTATTTTTCTGTAGATTTTACCAAATTGAAATTTTCCTTTATGAATTTTTCTTCATTTAACTTCTCCATTTGATAGAATTATCTCCCTTTGTGATATTAAAAAAGGAATGTATACAGACTTGTAAGGTTAGAAAGAAATATACATGAGACAAAATATAAAATATTTGTAAGTAACTATGTTTTACATGAATGAAATCCAACAAAAATGTGGAATGGGATAAGAAATGTATCAGACCCCCTTATTCTTCTCTGAAATAAGACTTTTCATTAAGGACATAATTTTTTTCACCTCCTTGTGATCTTCTTGATGCTTCTTTATAAAAGGCATCTTGCTCATCTAACATTTTCTCCAAAGCCTGGATCAATAATTCTTTTAATTGATTATTATCTTCACGAATTGTGATCACTTCTTCTTGTGAATCCGATTTCTTCACAAGAAAATCAGATATCCCTTTCTCATAATTGACAAATTTAGCTATGGTATTAATTTGATCAAGAATATTTTTGCTATCATTTTACTGCACAGCTAACTCACTTGAAAATTTCTCTAAGAGATAAGTCTAGACTATGGTGAGTTCATTTCCCACATAATTGAAATATCCCTTTTTCTATTCCATGATGTCAAAGAATTATAGAGCTTTATCTAATGATGTTCGAGTCCAGCTCATCACTATTTGACATGAAACTTTTGGAAATTTTTAATCAATGATATGTTTATTATGATCGGGTTCTCCTTTCACAACCATGTCCATCAGCATAGATGTTGAATCTGTATTTTTATTTAAGGGTTCATGTATCATTTGGATTTTGGATTCTATGATAGAAAGTACCAAAAATCTACTTACTAATTTAATTAATGAACATTTTACAATTTCATCACCTATATATGATGAGGAATTGAAGTCTGATTATTCTTTATTGACCTTCAGAACAGTGGATTCCAGATTCTCATGATTTTTAGGAGAGTCGGCATCAGAAGGGGAAACCATAATGGAATTCCCTTTATCAACTTTTGACACTGCATAGGGTTTGTAACCCTTATGGACTTACTCATTTTCTATAGAATCATTATCTCTAGATCCTCCTTGAATCTCTTCCTTTTTATCCCCTTCTTCACTAATGGTATCACTATTTCCAGATTCATGGATTTCATCTTCATCTTTGGTTACATAAATCACTTATTCAACCACTTTTACTACATCATCTTCAGTCTAAACATCATATTATTCTTCTTATTCTATAGATACTTCTGAGGCTGCAATATAATCACCAACTTGTTTGATAAAATCATCATCTTCATCTTGAATGATTTCATCCCCTTCCTGTACTTCTTCTTGTTCTTGAACGGGGTTCTGGTATCAATAGAATTTTCTTTGACATCTTAAGTTCCAAAGTGACATCTCGTATATGTAGCTTCTCATATTACTTTTCTACATCCTTCAGCAAGGATTATTTATTTTCTATCTCAGTTCTCTTTCTTTTCTACTTCTTCTCCTTAGATTCTTTATCTAATACATATGCAGTTTGAATATTCAAGGATTTTTCCTCTACTGGATTCAACCAAAAGGATGGATCCCCTTCCTTCCTAGATTACGAAAACATCTACCATCAGGTTACGATATCATCAGACTAAGACTTTAGTTTCTTTATCATTGGTAGAGTATAAGCCTGACCTACTGAGATATGATCATCACGAAAAACCTCATCTGAGTTTTTTTCTTTCTGCACACTTTTAAAAGATTCTGGTACTGCATTTTTCAGTTTGGCCTTAGACAAATTTTGAAGGGCTTCCTTCAATTCAGGCTTCTAAACTTTCGGCGACACAACTTTTTGAATCTTCTTAGATTCCAGATTATAAGAATGTTTCATTCTCCTCAGTGTATCATGACTTAGCAACAAAATATTAAATTACTTCAAAGTGGATATGGAAGAAATTTTCATTTCGGCTAGAACCATAATAACTATCATTGTGATAGTGGTAGGGTACATCAGGATTTGGGATTTGATGGTACCATAAATCACATCATTTATCATAAGAAAAATAAGCATAAAAAAATTAACCTTCATGTGGTTGATGAGAATGTCTAACAAGTGAATGTCACACATCGTTAAGGAATCTTTATCCCTTTTCGTTGGAATAAAGAACCCTTGCATCGATAATGATACCAACCTATGGTCCAGTGATATGTGTGAAATATTCAGAGTCATTACTCCCTTGATATCGATACTTTCTAAAGCAAGTTTCTTCTTGAAAGAACCTTCCTTATTTGGAATTTTGTAAAAACCTATGAGGGCCTCTCCTTTATGGGGAATTTTTAGGAAGTTGGCCACTTTTAAACATGTAATGGAGTTATACTTTTAATAAATAATAAATATGAAAAATTCCTTACCTTTATTTTTGATGAAATTTGTATACATAAAATTATATGACAAGCTCCAGATCTATAGGATCTTCAACCTTCTCCTTTACTATACAAATACTCTGTTAGTTATTACATTTAATAATATGATAGATGACGGAGACATACCAATTGAAAAAGTCTGAACATATAGGTATCTCCCAAAAAATCCACTTACCTTTATTCTCCATGACTACTATCTCATCAGAACTGCGAAACATTCAGATCTATAAGAAATATCTGAATAAATTTGGAATGATAACCATTTAGGTAGAAAAAATTCTACTTGAAGCCTTAAGGAACCAATGGGGTCCTAAAGGAATGGGGTAGACCATTTATAGAAAAACTATGACCTTTCAACTTCTATATAGAAATAAAATAGCTGTGATTTTTCCGAAAATGATCTAACAGTTGAGGATGGTTGAAAATATATGTCCATACATAAATTTTGAGGTTTTTTGAAAAATAAAAGTCATATTATAATGAAATTGGAATCCGAATAAAACTTTCTTAAAATAAAGAAATGATAACAAATTTTTCTGTAGGAAAATATCTAAGGGGTAAAAAAATGTACCTTAAAGGAATCTATGATGAAATTATCGGTAAAAATATATTCGTGGGGTTAAAAAAACACAGAGACTAGAAATTTCATTCTCAGAATTTCAACTCGAAAAATATGGATTCCAACAATTTTGATTTCAAAATATTAAGAAACATACTAGAAAAAGAATAAAAAATAAAAAAAAACTCTATTCCAAATCTCACTAATTCCAAAAAATATATTTAAAACAATGAATTTTTTAAAATTTTCAAACATTTGTAGTCCCCCTGAATTTAAGAGTAATCTAATGTTAGGAGATGGGAAAACACGAATTTGATATAAATGATTATCTTACAAAAATCATTTTTAGAACTTGTTTAATGTATTCAAATCTATCGGATGGTAATGGTTTGGTAAATATATAAGCATGTTGTTCTTGAGTTTTGATGAATTGAAGAATTATATCTCTACTAAGGGAGTGATCCCTATTAATTTGATTCCTAATATCTATGGGCTTAGCCCTGGAGTTATGTACTGGGTTTTTTATTAGAGCAATGTCACTAGTTTTATCACACAAGATTTTAGTTTTGGTGAAACTCATGCCATAGTTAATGAGTGTGTGTTGCATCCAAAAAACATGAGAATAACAACTTCAAGCTGCTAAATATTTATCTTAAGCTATGGAAAGTGCTACAAAAATGTTGTTTCCTACAAATCCATTATACTAAGGAATTTTTTATGAAATTCCATGTTCCAGATATACTCTTTCTATCCATTTTACAACACGCAAAATGTGCATCTAAAAATATTTGTAGTTAAAAAACATTTCTAGAAGAATAAAAAAGTCTTAAATCCAATGTTCCTTTTATGTATAGGAAAATTAATTCCACATCCTTTAAATGGGATTCATTAGGATTTTCTTGATATCTTGAACATTAGAAAATATAAAACATTAAGTCAGGTCAAGTTGATGTAAAGTAAATTATACTTTCTATCATTTTTCTATAAGATGTGTTATCCAAAAGTTTCCCTTCTTCATTAATATTAAAAGTATTAGTATTTCGGATAGGATTACATATAATCTTAGTGTTATCATTCCCTATCTTTTTGAGAAGATCTTAGATGTACTTATTTTGAGATATATATTTTCCATCTAGTTTTTTAGAAACTAGATAACAATGGAAGAATGTTAACACCCCTATCATACTCATCTCAATCTCAAATTTCAAAAGATCCTCAAAAGAATATATAAAGAATTGTTGAGTAGTTCCAAATATAATGTCGTCAACATATATTTGGACAGTAAAAATATCTTTCTTATAATTCTTTATAAGAATTTTTGGATCCACAGTTTCTATATAATAGTATTTTTGAAGTAAAAAATCATGTATGTTTATCATACCAAGCTCTAGGGTCTTGTTTAAGGCCATATGAAGATTTGGTAAGATTATATGCATGATCAGTATGTTTTACATCATTAAAACCAATAGGTTTTCTACATTAACTTCTTCGTATACATATCCATTAAGGAAATAACACTTCACATCCATTTGATAAAGTTTTAAATTATAGAATGCTTAAAATTATAGATAATCTGGATAGATTAAAGTATTTATGACAGTGCATAAGTTTCATCATAGTCTATTCCTTCTAGTTAGTTATAACCTTTAGCAACAAATCTGTATTTATTTCTATATATAATCCCATTTACAACACATTTTTTTCTGAAGACCCATTTTACACCAATAACAGATGTATCCTTAGATTTCTCATACCAAGGTCGATAATTGATTCCTTACAAACTCATTGAGTACATCTTGCATAGCCTTTATACAATCATAATCACCTAAGGCATCATAAAGAGTCTTTGGCTCAAATAGGGAAATAAAAGAAACAAGATCAATTTTATTCCTTAGTGAACATCTAGTCCTTACAGGTTGATTGACATTTCATATGATATTATTTGTAGGATTATTTCAAAATAACAACTTCTTTGGGTTTTGTAAATCTTGATCATCAACATAAGGTATGAAATTGTAAAGGTTAAATATTTCAGAACTATTTTAATGAAATTTTTCATTAGGATAATCTTCAACTACAGGTTGTTGATCATTTTAGAAAATATATTTGGAGGATTTAAAGCATGTTATTTTAAAAAAAAGGATCAGTTTCATAAAATTTAACATGTACTATTTTCTCCACTATACAAGTGTTTTTTTGACAACAATATAATACTTAGTGTTAGTGGAATAACTTATGAAAATTCCATCATCATGTTTTGGTGAAAATTTGTTTAATTTACCTTAGTATTGAGGATAAAAACCATACAACAAAAAACCTTGAATTAATAAAAATTTGGTTTTTTCCTAGTCTATAGCTCATAAAGTGTTTTTTTAGAAAATGTCTTACCATAACATGATTTATAGTATAATAGGCAGTACATACTGCTTCAACCCAAAAATTTTTTTCGACAGGAAATTCAGTCAACATGGTTCTAGTTTTCTCTTGAAGATTTCATTTTTTTCTATCAACAACACCATTTTTTTGGGGAGTTATAAGAGATAAAATATTGTGAGTAATACCTTTCTTACTAATTTTTTTTCAAAATCCAAATTTGAAAACTCACCATGATGATCGCTATGAATAGATATCAATGGTAGGTTTTTCTCATATCATACTTGAGCTCTAAAAGTTATAAAATAAGAAAAGGATTTAGATTTTCTTGATAGAATATAGACCCATGTATATCTAGTATATTCATCAACAAGAGTAAATACATAATATTTTCCTCTAATAATTCTAGTTTTTGTTGGAACGAATAAATACATATGCCCTAACTATAGAAAATAAGATGTTAAAACATCGCCAATAGATTTAAAGCTAGATTTTTGTTTCATTCCAAACTGATAAGGGTTGCAAACTTTTCAAGAATCAATACATATAATCGATAGATCCTTAACTAAATATTTCATGAGAGATTAATAAGTTTTTTAAGGTTATAGTGTTCTAGCCATCTATGCCAAATCCTTGACTGATATTCAATTGCTCATAAGCAAGGAAGATATTGACTTCTTAAGCCTTATATATTCAATGTGTTTACATTTTAACCCTTATGGGAAGTAATAATATATTCATCCTTGGAATTGTGAACTGAACACTTATAATTCCTAAAATTCACAAGGTAACCATAACACATATTTGAAAAGGCTTATAATGTTGTGCTTACCACCATTAAAAAATAAAACATTATAAATTAAAACATTTCAAAGAAGAATGATATTATACATACCAATAATCTATCACTGAGAATTATCCCCATAGGATACTTTTCCACCTTTCTTTTTTATAATATTATTGACATAAAATGTTTTACTAGTCATATTAAAGTAAAATTCTCTATCCATATACCAGATATTGATGGTACATTTTTCATTTTCTGGAAGAGACAAAAGTCAGATATATTGAATCCAAACGGGTTTGGATCCGGGGTTAGAAAATAAAATTTTAGGAACCCACATTTGTTTGGAAAGATATGTCTTTTGGAAACCTTGATATTGAATTATTTTTAAGGAGCATGTTTTCCTATAATGTCCTCTACATTGAAATTTTTTAAAGTTGGGGGCTTTGGATGGAATTAAATAGTTATTTTCAAAAATAGTTTTTCTAGGAGTATAACCTAATCCACAAGTATTTTCATAAGGATTGATTTGGGAATACAACTTGTAAAATATTTATTTACCATAAGTAAAATTGGCATGAATATTCTAAAGGGAAAAAATATCAGATCTTAGTCTTATGGATAAATTCCTATCCTCAACAATTATTTCCAGAGAGTTAGATTTTTCCTGAAAAATATATTTATTTTTGAAATATCATTCTTAATATCATTAATTTTTTTCCTTTTTAGAATTTACTTCCTCAATTTATTTAAAAAGTTTTTCTATGATCTCATCCTTATCTTCAAAATATATAGTGAATTTTGAAATATCTTTTGAATGATCTTCTTATCTAGCATTTGACTTGTCTGGTTTCTTAAAAATTTTATAATTTTTTTCTTCTAATGACAAGGAAAATATAGATAATTTTTCATACAAAGTTATTTATTCATTATCTTAAGATGATGTATCTTTATTAGAAGTAATATCTTCAGGATAATAATTCTTATCAAGAGATAAATTTGTTAAAGTCCTAGAAGAACATACCATGGCTATAAAACAAGTATTTAGGAAAGAATTAGTAGAAATGAATCTGATATTATTCTGTGCAAATGAATCATATTCCAAAGTCTCAAATTTAGACGAATCTCCACAAAATTATCATAAAGTGTCATTTTCTTGAAGGATTTTCTGGTGCATATAAAAATAGAACTTCTTCTTGTTTTTCTTTGAATTCCATTCCTACTTATCATTTTTTTCCAAAGAGGGAAATCTTTTCGGATATGACCTATTCTTCTGCATTCGTAGTTAGTAAATTCCCCATATATCTTTTTTATGTAGTATCTCTTCTTAAAATTATTATGATAGTACGTCTAAGATATAATCTTCTTCATTCTTCAATAAATATTAGCAAACTCATTCTCAAATTTTTCTGTATTAGTAGATTTCAACTGAATAGTATCTTTCATTGACTTTGATCTAGTAACTCATTATGAAGTGTTGGATTTTTTATGGTTAGTAGTTGTTGTGAATTAAACACTTTGGATTCAATTCTTTTTCTTAATATTATATGTATCCCTTTTCATTTTTGTCTGGTGCTGATGTAGATTTCCAAAAATCTCATCTAAGGAAATCAGGGTGACTTTCTTGTTCTCATAAATTGCCTTCCTCTTGGATTCCAATTGATTATGCATGATGTCTATGATCTTCTCAACAAGTATTTCATCCTCAAGACATTTTTATCCCATATACTATAAGATATTCGCAATAGTCATGAACCATTGCTTAACTTTGGTTTTGGATTCTCCATAAGGAAATCTAAATTCATGATATTTAGCTCTCAACATAGCTCTTCTAGTCTCTATAACATTCTATGTTAGAAAATGTGTAACATCCAATTTATTCTAGATACTATTTGTAGTTTCACATGATGATATTTGACTATAAATGTTTCTAGTCATGAAACATATAATAATATATTCTTGACTCTGAAATTAGCTTCATATTATGCTCTCTCTAGATTTGTAAACATTTTTAATTCTTTATCTGGAATCATATAATCTCCTGTCAACATTAGGTAGTTATCAAATCCAATATTAATAACGAAATTTTTAATCCCATCTTTCATGTAGTCATAATTGTTTCCATAAAAAATATGTGGTCTCGTAGGATTTGAATTGTCCATAGAACCAACATGCATGTATCCTTCCATAAAAAATATACCATTCTTCGACAAATAGGTTTGTAGTAGTGCCTAAAAGAAATATAATGTTCTTAAAAATCATTAAGAAAAAAATTGTAAAGAAAAAAAATTACGATTCTGGACTTCTGAGTCCGAAAATATGATTCTGAAAATATGTTAAAGAATAAGATGAATTCTCTTCTTAATTTAATAATGAGATTAAATTATATTGAACCAACACGCTGAAACAAATTAAAAATCTGTTTCGAAGTCTGAGGTAACCTCCTTTGATACTAATTTATAGGTTGGTATGGAGTATGATATGCTACACTATAACAATATTTGGATTGAAAAACCATTGAATATAAATAATCTACAAAGGGGGGGGGGGGTTGAATTGTATACGTCAAAAAAATTCATGTGGAAGTTTCTCATACACATAATTCACAACACTTCTAATAAGAAAACACATTCTTACAGAAATATAATGTTCCTAAGTCTAAAAATTCAAAAACTATTCTTACAAAGATATTCTACAACAAGGTGTGTAAAATATCTCACAATTAGAGATACAATTTAAAATGATTATACAAAAAAAACTTCCTATATTTTACAAAGAAGCCAATAATTATAATCTCTTTTTAACCTAATGTGGAGGGTATCCAACAACCATGGATTAAGGTACCTTGATTTATACTTACAAGAATGTCAGTCTTACTAAAACTAGGGTAATCAATCAATCCTAAGATTGGTATATGTCTTGTTATCCCTACAAGACCTAGATTTATATGGAAATTATCAACCCTAATATCACAACCCTAAGTCTCTGATTTTAATGAAATCACACCTTATCATAACAGGCCCCCACCTCAGGTAGATAACAGGCCCCCACCTCAGACCGGCCCAGATAACACGTGGCAGGAACTGTCCCCTGCCTGGCGGGGATTTAATTCGCCTCCCCCGCAACTCGAACCCGTGACCACAGGCTTAAAGGCCAACCGCGAAGCGTTACGAGTACCACTCTGGGCCGGTCTGAGGTGGGGGCCTGTTATCTACCTGAGGGTGGGGGTCTGCTATCTTCCAGAGGGCTGGGCTCGGGCGTGGCCGAGCTTGGTTGGGCTTTAGGACCACCGGGTTCGTTACATAAAAAGGAGACTTTTTATGTAAATAACCCGGTGGGCCTAAAGCCCAACCAAGCTCGGCCACGCCCGAGCCCAGCCCTCTGGAAGATAGCAGACCCCCACCCTCAGGTAGATAACAGGCCCCCACCTCAGACCGGCCCAGATAACACGTGGCAGGAACTGTCCCCTGCCTGGCGGGGATTTAATTCGCCTCCCCCGCAACTCGAACCCGTGACCACAGGCTTAAAGGCCAACCGGGTACATATATATAAATATACACACCCATAGGTGCATTGCACATATATATATATATATGCTTTACTTTATGCATGTGCATGTGGGGTACCTCGACACCCGCGGCCCAAAACCATTGTAGTGGGATCCTGCGCACTCCACAAAACATGTAATAAATTAAAAGAACAAATTATGCAATACATAAAAATTAGTAACACAAAATTTACACAAACGAAACACACCCAAACTACATCATAGCTCCACTTCAAAACACTCGCACGTCAAAATCAGATTTTATTCCATACTGGTTTCTTTTCATTTTGAAATGTTAATGCACACTTGGAACCTATTTTGAAAATATAGTAAGAGTAAAAATGCTTTATTTGAAAATGAAAACTCGTGACTTGAATTTGAAAAAAAGAGAAAACAATATTTTATTATGTCTTATTTTCAAACTAGCATGATTGGATTTCCTTTTAAATGTAAGGGCATTGGGCGTGGTTTTTCTTGGCTTTCCTACTGAGCATCTCGTTGCTCATGCCTACATTACTTTTTAGTTGCAGGTTTCAGTCTTGGATCACTTTTGGAAGCGAGTGGTTGTCGTACCGTGGTGATCCACGGGGTCACCTGAGGTATGTCGTGTTTCTTTATTTATTCCTTTTTCTGCTGCCACGTCGTTCAGTTTGTTTTCCTTTATTTATATGCTTGTTCAGTTTATGTTTGATTATCTTTTTCATGGGCCAAACCATTCCCAACTGGTTTGTTTTGATGCCCGGCACTTGTTGCCAGCCCGTGGGGATCGGGAACGCCCTTCGGGCCATGTCGCGGACCGGGTCGGGCGCCGGGTCGGATGACGCACCATCCTGGTTCGTGACAATACCTGTAAGGAACATGGAATCCTATAAAACTGAAATGATATGAAAGTAATTAAGAGGATCAAATTCATACGGAAATAAATCTTTGAATAAAAAATTCCAGAATTATAAATCTTGTAATTCATTTTCATAAAATTATATTGAGAATATAAAAGGAAAATTTTTATGAAAACATGGTTTTACAAATTCTGGTACTAGTTTCATAATTTACGACATTATAGAATATAACCAGTATCAGATTATAGATGGCAGTGCATAAGGAAATTCTCGATACCGATTTATTATTCTCTGGTTTCGGAAACGGTATCATTATCTATATAATATTAAGAAAAAATTCTTTAGAAATGTGGAATAGAAATCTCCTGTATAAGAATCCCATCTTTGAAAACATCAGCATTTAAAGATGTATGAAAATAAAATTTATAGAAAATCTCGATATAAGAAATTCGGTGTAGGGATTTCTGGTATTGGTATGACAAACATTTCTTAAGGAATTTTAGTAGCTATAACCAAGAAGTAGAATTTTATGAACATTAGAAGACCAAAATACTAGAATTATAAGTATATAGAAAATATGATACTGGATTTCATTCTAGATGAAAATTAGTATCACAATGAAAATAGAGAACGAAAAACAATGTCTTAAGAAATTCTGGTATGGTATAACCATTAACCAAATTTCAGAACCATAACAACTATTCTGGTATGTTAAAAACAATTTCTAAAAACCTTAATAAAAATATATTAATCTTAAAAGACTATGAAAATTATGGTTATAAGGAAATTTATGTATTTTTATGGTAATATATTTAGGAATAAAGTGTTTGTCATTTTAAAAATAAATTCTTAAGTAATTGAGAGGTCTTATTGACCTAACATCCATATATTATCAATGTTTCATGTATCTAATGATTATTCCATATGTCAATGAGTCTGACCACGAAGGTCTGAATCTATGTGGTCAAAGACCAATTTATCCTCATCGATTCCAAGGATAATCTCGATGTAAAATCTTTAAAGGAACCAGTTGGAGTCCAAGGAGCATGTAATAGGAGACAATTTCTTCACGATTCCATGAAATCCATATCAATGGGTTATCAATAGCCAATGAATCTAATGAAATCAAATCCACAGGGGCATACTAAAGCCAAGGTATCCTGTACCAAATTCAATATACATGTATATCTATACAAGGAATCTGTCGAATCCATATAATCTTTTATTTCATACTTGCTCTAATGGCTCGGAGGCCAGCTTTTTTATTGATTTTTTGATGACCCCCATTTCAAGGGATGAGGGGAACCCTTACAAGGCCCGTAGGCTCAGTGATTACATGGACCATAGTCTTAGGATATTACATGACCTGATGGAATTAGGATATTCAACCATGATATCTATAAAGGACCCCCCCAGCAACTGCACCGTGATAGAAGCTATCCACCATCGTATGGATGTCTAGATAGGCTTCCCGTGAAAGCACACGCTTTTCCGGATGAAAAAACCATACCCTATAATACTACTTAATATCCTGTACCATATTATTATACACTCCCATATATATATATAGTAACATTGGAATTAATCAATGAGTAGACCCATTAATTAATCACATAGCATAACCAAATATATGTCATGATTATTCACAATCATATAGCTAAATTCCTATTAGAAATATCTAATTAATATAAAAACTCTATACTCACATTTCATCAACTTGTTATATAATTATTTTAGCCACTCATCATTCACATTTTATAAACATTACATTTAATAAGTACACCTATTAATTTATCATAACATCACATTTGAACTTCATTGATGAGTAATCAAACTAATCTTAAAATTTATTTCATTCACAATTTAAACAAATCAAATCAACCAAAAGATCCTTTATGTGATTTAAATTTAGTATAACCATTTTTCCCAGGAGAATAAACATGCAGTGGGGGAAAACATTTTTGAACTAAGTAATCAAATCACCTTTAGTTAAAAATGAGGATCCTCTAACATGGAAAGTGTAAGAACACACCCATTGGGTGATTCAATAAAAGAAACTCAAACTCCAGGGGGATAATTGGAACAAATAATATGCAATGGTTCCATAAACATTCATATATAAAAACTCAATTTCATACTTCAATTAGAGGAAAAGTCCAAATATTATTCATATCGCACTGTGTCATCAAAGAATAAGGAAATTACAAATCATTGATCTAAGTATTCATTAAATAACTAATCAATACATTTTGATTTAAAGATAATGCATATCAATTTGAGGGGGTTTTTTATAAAAATATGAGTTTATTTCTCAATTTTTTTTCGTAACTATACAGTTCATTACAAAATATCAATTTAGTTTTTCAAAGAAGAATTAAGTAGGAAACTAATTATTTAATAAATAAAATGTGTGATGATATAAATAGAACCTCAAAATTATACAAAACAAAAATACATTAGCATTCCACTCCATTAACAAAAATCACCAAATAATTTCACACACATAATGTCATATAAATATATATATATACCATTTAATACCTTATACACATTACCCTCACCTTGAAGGAATATGCACATGGAGGGTATATATAATCGTTACTATGTATGTGCATGCATGTCCTTTAGATGCCACCAAATGATGTAATTAATCTATTACTGTCCCATAATATCTAATGACCCCTAATTAAAAAGGTGAAACCAATCATCAGGTTAAAACATTCACCGCATATTTTAGTGACAAGGAAAATAATATAAATCCCCAACGAAAGTAGTGGAAAATGATAGAGCTCGCATGAAGGGGTCACTAGAGATCCGTCGAATACTCTATAGTTTAAATAAAACTACAAATAAGAATAACCCTATCACTAGGATTTTGGATGAACGGATCAGGGTGATGGGGATACTAAAAATCACTCGAAAATAGAGAGGATAAAGAACTATATCACATACATTGGCTATTCAGAGAGAATTCATTTGAAAATCCATATAACTCTTTAATTAGAGAGGTTGTCGAGAGAGGTGGGCCAAGAGAGACTCAATGGAAAGCCCCAATGATGTGTCTCGGTATCGAGGAGGAAGGGTTAGAAGTGGTTTTAATTTATATTTAAATTTATTTTAATTTTTATAATTTTTTAAAACAAGAATTTTGCATGGTTTTGGCCTTATATTTTAGAAATTTATGAGGAAACTGTATTCCATATATGGGGAACCAAGATCACCCATCACAGATTGTCCCTCACAATTTTTGTAACCATGAGAAAACCATGTGGTGAATATTGTGTAGGTACTACCCAATGACACTAACAATACGGGTTGAGTGCATGAATGAAAAATGTGTCTACACCATGAGACAACTTACATCCACCAACAATAAGCCACATAATATTCTAATGTCGATCACACAGTTTTATAAAATTCATCAACATAGTGCATACACTTTAAAACCTTATTTTTATAGTCTGACACTCTTAAAACACCTCAAGAAACATGGAAATTGTCTCAATAATGTACCCATGACTAAAAATAACACATTATGGCATTTCAGCTCTCAAATTTTTATTATGATGGTCAGTTTTAAAAATGGACCATCCAATAATTTTTAAACATTAAGAAAACAATAAAAATCCACCCTTTAAAAAAACATGGGATTATTAAATTTCAATTCCATATTTAAACTATACCATTTTAATGAGGAGTTTTAGGAGAATAAATTTTATGTTCAATACATTTCTTACTTAAAAATGTTTTGAAATTATAATTAGAAATTTCTCCACCATGATCGCTATGAATAGTAATCAAGGGAAGGTTGTTCTCATTTTTAAAATTTTCCAAAAAACATTTTAAAATGAAATAGGAATTGAGATTTATTTTTGAGGAAATAAACACTTGTATATTTACTATAATATTCAACAATGACACATAAATAGTATTTTCCTTTAATAATCCAAATTTTTGTGGAAAAAATAAATGTGTGTGTAGTAATTGTAAATCATCACATGTAGAAAATTCACATATAGATTTAAAACAAGACTTATGTTTCACAATATGTTGAAATATGTTGAAGAATTATGAAGTATAAAAGCTATGTTATTTTACATCCTTAACATGTATTTTCTTAGAAATCACTGATAAGATTATAAAGTTACATTTTTTCAACCATATATTCCATAACCAAGATAGATCATTCATTTCACTAAGGAAAAATAATTCTTGGATCCTTGGGTCTTCTCTCTTAAGAGTGTAAAAAATGTTTTTCTAATGGGAAGAATAAATATTTTCGTCCTTGGAACTATGATATAAATACATATCATCCATAAATTTTACAGGGTATCCTTTTTTACAAAATTGACTTTTACTGATAATTATCTTCCTAAGATCATTAATAAATAAAACATTTGTATTTAATTATTTATCATGAATAACAATATTACCTATATTTATAATCTCCCCATGAGCAACATTTTCTAAAGTACATTTTTAACCATTAATCTTTATAACATTCTTGAAATGATCTTTATTACTATTATTATTTTTAGAACATTCATTATACATGTAACATGTATTATTTTTTTTGTACTTCTTTTATATTCATGAAACAGAGGCATTAGACTTTTAACAAAAAAACTTTATATCGCCACATATTGTAAAGAAAACATTTGGAATCCACATTTATTTAAAAAACAATTTGATTTTTGAAAAATTAGTGATTGAAATTTATTTAATGAAAAATTATTTTTCTAATGATCATTTGTTTGACACTTATTGTATAAGGGGATATTTTATGAACAAATAAATTGTTATTAATAAAAAAAATAATTGAAAACATCATTTCATTACCCTTCCACTGATATCAATTATTTGTATACATTTTATCAATGGTTTCAATAATATTTGATAATAGTTTCTTTATGAAATATATTTCATATATTAGTTTTAAAATAAAATAATTGTCCCCATAAGTATTACTTTTGTAATTATGTTTTTAAAAATTATTTAGTAGGATATCCTTCATAGAAACTATTTTCTCAAAATCATTAGAAATAGTTTCCTTTTCATTATTTTTCTGATCAAAATATCTGTAAATATCAAATATTTTATTGGTTAAAACATATATTATTGAATAATAATTGGAAATTATTTCATTTGAATTATCATTTTTTATGAAAAATAAATATATTCATTTTATAAGGGTTTAGAAAAATGCAAAAAATCATCGTAAGTTGGTAATATATAATCTTCTCGGCTAAGGAAGATTGTTCATATGAAGATATTTAATCATTTTCATCAGAATATTTTTTTTCTAAGATAAATATTTGAATGATTCACAGTTGATAATACATTTTCCATTTATCTTTATTTTTACATATGGTAATTTAGAAATAATACATGTATTCATATGTTTGTAACATTTATTATTCAATAATCATTCAATAGAATCACCTCCACTACCGATCCATATCTAAACAACATTTAAATGTTTCATTTTCTCAAATTTGGAGTAATGTTTTTCATTCAATTCTTAATTTTTATATTTTCTATCATTTTTCTTTTGGTTTGGAAAATCTTGACTGACTGAACCATATTTGTAGGATTCATTAATTGTAACAATTTCATTCTTTTTACTTTTATCCTCGGATCAAACTTATAATGGTAATAATAATACTTATTTATAAAATCATGTTCATCCTTTTTGGGATATTTTTAAATTATTTTTTAGAATGTTCATAAGTAATTGAATTTGATTGAGAAACATCTTTTTTATTTCTTGAGGACTTGTCAATGTTATTAAAATAATGAACGTTATATGTAACGGTAGATGTGGAAAAATAAGAAACTCCTTTTTAATTTTTAATTTTCTGAATAAAACTATTTAATTTTACATTATATTGTATAATTTTATCAATTGGAACATCATGAGTAACATTATTTTACTTTTTAGTCTCATAAATAATTGTTCTATTAGATTCATGGTCATTGTGGTATAATATTGATTATTTTCTCCACAAAAATTTCCTCATAAAGACCTTTTTCACAAGTATATTTTAATCTATTAATGATATTCATGAATATTTTGAGAATATTTGAAACTGATTCTTCTAGTTTAAAATTGAATAAATGATTATATTCTCATAACAAAGCTCTTATAGTCTTAGGAACATTCTATGAACTAAAATTAAAGTCTACGATTTTCCCATATATTATTAACAACTAAAAAAGACAAAATTTGAGTATATATGATTTTTTATTGATCATAAAAACGTATTTCTAACATGACAGTTTAACAAATATTAATGTTATTATTTTTGAGTAAAGGTTGTAACATCCTAATTAGTAATTTTATAATCTCAAATTATAATTAAAATTTTATCAACCAAATTAATGACAAAAAAGTCTTGATCCTATCTTGGTAGTACTAATAGTTATCACTATCAAATATATGTGATCTATGTGTATTTATCTTATCAATTGATCTGATATTTAAACTTCCCATATTAACAAAAAAATGTGTTTCCTAAAACACACTAGTGTAATAATGTTTATTAACAAAATGTATATATTAAAACATTAAAGAACATGCAAATGATAAAAGAATTAAAGTCACATCATGTAATCCAATTTATGGATAAACAAATCACAATACTATCGACTATGATATTATAAAGATTATTTGATCATAAAATATTATAATGTGATAGGTATATTTACAAGTGGGGGATAAACTATTTTTCAAAAAAACATAGTCTAATATGTCTAAACTAAATTAAATAGAATATTTTTTATTTAAAATAATCAAACTCATCCCAAAGCCAAATCAACCAATTCACAGAATTATAATCACAAAATATTATTAAGTCAATGATTTAAGGATCAGAATCACTATGGATTATATTAATCATATTTTGTAAATCGTAATTCAAATAGTCAATATAAAATGAATATAATTGAAATATGAATATGATGATTCACATTTTATTAAATGTTCTTTAGAATATAAAACATGTAGGAAACATGTAATATAATTTCTAACAAAAATAATAATGATAAATAAGATATTAAAAGACTAATTATCTTTTAAAATTATGAGAAAGATATAATGTGACCAGGACTAATGGTATCCCATAATTTATACATACAACAATGTTTTTATTCCCATATTAATGAAATCTCTTTATACAAATATCATATTGTATGTCATCATATCCCCCAAAATCCATCAATACAATGATCTAATTATCATTGTACAAAGCCATCATAACCCTTGATATGAGGACATAGATTCTCTACCTTATTAGTCCCAAAACATATCAATATGATAATAATATGTATATTAAAATATATAATATTGTAAAGAGATAAACTAAACAAGATTCTATAGAACTAAAAAACCTTAAAAATTTACAAATACTGTGATTAAGATATTCATTGTAAAATATATTCTGAGCTATCACATAATGATAAATTGTAAATGAAATAATTAGTAGATCGAAAATCATTTTATTATAGATTATTTATAGGCATCCACCCAACAATCATATTGATCTCCCAACTATCATATTTATCTGAGTTTTTCACAATGACATTGAATAAAAGAACATGAAAACTCATTATTATTTTTGATAACTGGATATTTTTCATCATGTTGAATTAATCTAGTAAAATTTAAAATAAAATTCCTTAAATTTGAAATAATTCATAATAATATGATTATGAACATATGTTTTTCATATGGACTTCCTTATAATTTTCAATATGATAAAACTTATAACTATTTTTCTGAGGTTAGTTGTACCAGTTTTAGTTCAACTATTATGATATTATCAGTATAAATGTCAAGATAGAAATTCGAACATATGATCTAATAAGGGTGAGTGTAATGATCATCATACATAATATCATTTTTATAATCCTAATGAATAATAAAAATTTTAATCATGTAATAGATAAAACATTCAGTAAAAATAGGATATAAAAATTTCGTAAATATTTTTTATGAATGTGTTGGTGATTTCCAAAAATCTAGGAAACAAAATGTAAGCAATTATATTTGTGACCTTCATTTATTTTTTTAAGGAAACAAAACAATGTGATTTATTTTAAATTTAGATATTTGAAAAATAGAAAAGGATTTATTTAAGGGATATAATATAATTTAAGATCTATAGTTTATGGATTCAGAGGATTGATCTTATATGACGATTTCTTGATAGAATATGTTGAATATAATGTATCATTTTTTAATTTTCTATCATTTTTTAGATATTTTGTGTGATGAACTTAATGGTTTTGATATTATTGGGAAAAATATAAATAGATGTTTTTTTACATAATATTTCATTGAAAATTTATGTTATAAATAGAATGTAATATGAAGATTATCTTAGATGATTTTAGAAGGTATATCTCCACACAGAAATAGAGAATTTCATCAAATAAAATTCATTGATTTTTTAAGTGGGATTTGAGAAAATACATTTCAAAAAACAAGATAAGAAGTGGAATTTGGGGTGAAAATTATTGAAATAAAGATGCAAATAGATCAAGTTGTTGATGGAGGAGCATATGGATACACAAATATATGTGTAATTCTCAATATTGGTTATGGAATTAATATTTTGTTGTTTGGATGATCAGTGTGTTTAATCATGTTTACAAGAGTATTTTTCACAACAATTTATGTGTGTAGTAAACATAGTTATTCAATGAGAACAATTTGATTTATCAATATACTAATATGGTTTTAAATGGGTTTTGGTTCATCATAATATTATAGAGTATATAATCCTAGTATGTAACAATCTATTAGAGAATCTATTAAAATATTTTGTTCCAAAATTAATTATTTCATTTCACATATATATTCTATGTGGAAGAGAATTGTTTTTTTATTAATTGAATAAATATATAATAGGAAGGTATTATTTTAATTCAACATACCTTTTTACACAAAACATCTATGGGTAATTTTATATGTGGGATTATGAGACACAAATGAAAAAAATAATATGCGAGATGAATAAATATGACAAACGATAACCAATATTATAAAAAATAAACAATAAAATTCATAAAAAATATGCATAAATAGGAATCTCCAACTACATCATGCACAAATAAAAAATTATAAATATATAAAGGGAAAAACTATAAAATTTGAAGACATATTATGTTTATGAATTTATTTTCAATTAATTTACTTTTTCATGATCACATATAATACCCATATTGAACTATTTTTATCATATATGATTCCCTCATATAAATGGAAGATTCCATAAATTTTTTAAATATAAATATTAATATTTCATCATCTATGGTGAAGTTAATATATGAAACAATATTTTTATGTCTGGATGAGAAAACTACATATGTTGAAAAAAATTCACGTAAGAAATCAAATTAGATCATTGTGAGATAACAATGAAACTAGACCACCCTACCCCAATATATAATAATGGTTTTCATCTATTCTAACGAAATATTAAAAAAAACTGGGGATAAATGTTTTATCCCATTACTGTATGATTATACCAATAAAAAAAGGAAACATAGCCATTGGTGTACTCCCCAATCACCAATGAATGGACACTAGAATGAAGGGTTTATGGAAATTATTAGTTATAAATTTATCATTTAATGGTCTACCACATTTAATATATACACAATATTTAATGAAACATTAGTAAATAGTGGTATACATTATCATAAAATCAATAATTGCACAATAATGTAACAAAATACTGATATATTTTAACAACCAAACAAGATTAAATAAAAAATGAAAAATTATAAATCATAAAAAATACAACTAAAAAAGAAAAAAAATTAAGAATTGATAGCTCAATAAAAAATTCCATGAATTCCCATGAAGTCAACTTCAATGTGTTTCCAACAACCAACTCATAATTACATATAAAATTTACCATAATTGTAATATAAACACATATGAGGTTTGTATGTATAGTAAGTGACAATGTAATCCCTAATAGAAACTAATTAAGTCCCTAAAACCTCAAGGAGATAATATTTGAATCTACATAAATTGTATAAATACAAAAATAAAAAATTATGATCAATTTTATAAACATAATGTAATTGTTTTTTCAATAAAATCACCCAATTTAGTATTTCACGAATCCTATAATATTGATAAATGTTGATCACAAATAATCAACATAAATCATTATGACATATTGACCTCTACCAAGACCAATTTTACACATATAAACAATCAATATGGAAACTCACAACCCATATCATTTTATGCATCAATTTCATTTAGGTCAACATTTTTATATAATGAAAAATTATATATCCATCCGCACAAGGCCAACATCATTGTATCATTTTATATCCTATAACCATCCCATCCATGAAAAAAGTTCTATATCATGGAATATTAAATCAGGACTCACCACAGGACACCTTCAAGAGTTCATATTCATTTCACATTCACATCTCAAATTTAGATAGTGTTAAAAATATCATGAATTTATCAACCCATCACATCATATCAATGTTTATCTTTGAGATATACAAATTTCATGGATTAAAAAAATTTCAAAATCACTTGAATGAAATAAAAATCAATAGGAAAAATCTATTATCTTCCATAAATTTTATAAACACATTTATTATATCACGGACCACATTCTTAACACATAAATCAATCATTTAGTTTTTTAAAGTTATGTAAATAATTTCCATTTTCCATTACATCTATCTTAGTATATTTCATAAAAAAACCACAAATAATAGCGGCATTAGGCATTTGAATCCCCCAGACAAAGTTATTTTGATCAAATAGATGTTTCTAAGGTCATGATACTACTTATATACACCAAAAATATAAATAATGATATTATAAATATTATCAACAAAATAAAACCCAATAATGATACCTCATGGTACTCATGACCATTGGAGTTTACACCGTAAAATTAAAATTAATCAATAAATCAGAATGAAAAAAATACAACATAGAAAACACATGTCTTAACATTATATATATTCCACCAACATATCATCATATATTTAATTAATTTAAACAAAATAAACTATCACTAATAGAACATATTAGTTCAAGTTATATATTTTTTATATTAACTAGTAATATTGATAAATATTTCTTCAAACATATCAACCTAAAAAATAGGACACATATTTAAATTAATTTCCTACATTATATACTCAATAAAATCTAATATATAAAATTTCATATAGAATCAATATGTAGAAAAAATGTCATTCCATCCAAAAACATTATTTATTTAAAAGTATCCCAAAAACCATACACAAAAATTTAATTTTTTTTGAATCACCACTAATTTTATTAGGGGTATAATTAATTCATAATTAAAAGATAAACATTAAAAATAAAATAAAATTTATTAAAACAATTAACTATTTATATAATAAATTCCTAACACATTATTCTATAAAAACAGAACTCTGAATTAATAAATTTAAAAATCCCCATCTTTGTATCATATATAAACAAAAATGAAAAATTTCAATTTTTTAAAAACCAAAAACAACATTAACATATGAAAATTAATATATACACAATCCTTAAAATATTATTTTAAAATATTAGGATCATAAAAATTGTTCAAAACATTTTTCCATAAATCAAAAAATTAATCTTAATCATGCTTCGAAAACCTCAATAATATAACTTATATCTTCACTTTAAAACGGTGACATCATTCATACCTAAAAAGTTAAATATCAATCAATATATCATTATCATAATATTATATTCCTTTAGACTCAGCTCAATAATATAAATTTTGCTTCATTTATTTAATTTATATAATGTACCATATATCATAGAACACAACCAATTTTAAATACATAATAATAACGATGTTGAATAAAATTACAAAAAACATTATTATTGCACACACATAATTTCAATTCAACCTACATTCTGAAAAAAAATAACACCAACATGTGTTGCAAAACATAAAAAAAATTTATAAATAATTTAATTCTATCAATGTTTATTCTAAAATAAGATCATTTTTTCAAGACATCATAAAATTCACAATATCTACATTCTAAAATAAAAATATAGCCCCATTCAAAAATAGGGTAATGTAAGACACATTCCCCAAATATCCCTTTTATATATATATTTATAATATTTTCTCCACATAAGACTCACCAAGATCATAAAATAACAATAAATCATAGACGAATAATCAAGTTTACTAATTAGAATTATCACTCATTTATTTTATTAATCAATATTAAAAAATAACATCATCAAAGATGATTCAAAATAAATTTAATAATTCATATCCATAACATTGTCTAATATAATATAATTCATTTAATTTAAAATGATAAATTTGAAAATAATAAAAAAATAAGAAAAATGTGAAATTTCTGTCATCCAAATTTCAATCTAATATACAATTAATAATAATTAGATATTATAATAGTAGTTACTATAAAATATATAATAAATTATTTCAACATGAATTCAATGTAGATGATCATATGATGGTAAAAAATAGAATATAAACCCAACAAAAAAAATTAGAAATATTTGTTCATTTAAAATAACAATAAAAACATTTCTCAAAATGAAAAAAATAATAAAAATTATTATGAATATAAAACAATAAAAAATTGATATGATATAAAATTATTCCTTTAATATATACTCAATTCAAATAATTCATTTTCAGTTTAATTTTTAAATCCGTTAGATTCAATTTATCCCTATGAATGATTTTATTAAATAATTTATAGAAATTTTAATCACGATTTTTGTAAAGATTATTAAAAAAATTACACTATCATGATTTTAAAGAGTTGACAAAAATATCAAATAAATAAATAAAAAAATTCCCTGTAATCTGATGATAATTTTATTTACTCATGTTCTCTTTAAATATTTCATTAACATTAAATATATTAATTATCATGTTATTTCAAAATAATCTAACATTCACATGTGTCTTTTTAACAACAAAAAATACAAGCATTGATCATAATTTTTTTGTCATAGTTTTATAATACCATTTATAATATACCATGTCCCCCCCCCATTTTGGACACATGAAATGTATAAAACAATATTATACTAGAAACCACAAAGAAATATTTTACAAAAAATCAAAGATGTTAATTATACAATAGTAAACATATCACTGATCTCCCACTCTATCATAATAAATACATTTAATATGATTAATTACAAAATAACCTTTCTGTTTATGTTCGTTCATATTTAAATGAAAAAATAAACTATAATTTCCCTTCATGTGGAATAATTGAATTTTTAATTTATCTCATTATCATTTTAATTAAATTAACATATATAATTCATCTTTGATAATAAATTCCCATAAAACGATCACATATTAACCATCAATTAAATAAAATTACAGAACCTCATTGAATAGAACCATTTTCTTCTGATTAAACAATTCATTATTAATAAAATATTTATGAAAACGAAATTTATAATATTAATGAGTAAATTAGTTAATTAAAATCCATAAATAAATTTACTAAAAAACGAAAATCACATTTACATTAAAAAATATTTCTTGTCCATATTTTTCATTATAATGTCTATATACTCCCAAATCTCAAATTAAATTGTGTGATTATTATACCTCAAAATCAAATTTACGTTTTCTAAAAAAACTCATAAATCCATAACAACATTGGATTCCAACGATATTACATAATCTAAATTCCATACATTATAAATCATTTTCATAGTGTCATCATAATAACTCTGATATAATCTCAAAGTCCATCGATATGTGGATTTTTATTATATTGTTGTTAGGTATATAAAAACCATACATTACAACATCATCAACACTTTCAATAAATAATATTCACATGAGAATAAATTTCAATAAATATCATACATAATATCATTCTTTATAAATGTGGTTTTGGAATACTTTATAAAAGGATGAGATCGGATTCCCTTAACGGGTAAACATGGGAGATATCAAATGAATAAAATATTTGAGCATTTTATGAGCATGTGGTTATCTGAAAAAATTAGTGTAAAATATAATAATAAAATAGAGTAATCAACATTAATAATTCAGTCTTATATCATCAAATCCTAGTATAAATATCTTATTAAAAATTTGATTCATATGCAAATAATCCTTGACTATTATAATTAAGGGATACATATTTGGATTAATAGTGTGGAATGAACATAAAAAGATAAATTACAAAAAATATCAAGGATAACTACCAAGCTATTAATCACATAATTTGATAGTATAACCTGATTATCAAATATATTAGGCTCGGTTTAACCACATTTTTACATTTTAATCATTTTTAACCACTATGTATTGTTGGTCTTTGGTCAATCAATTTTATACCATTGGTATTTTTCTAACCACAGATATAAAATATTGATATCATTTGATATAAAACAACACCCAATTAATTTGATAGTTTCAAACAACACAAAAATAATAATTGTAAATGTTCATGTGTATTATATAATAAAATAAGAGCATTCACCATTCCTTTATAGCATAATTAACTAATGGGAATGAAATATGATTCATGACATTATAATTAAAATATTATCATGAGAAATATAAATAATGTATATGGATGGTTTCACAAGTGAATGTACACATTTAATCATAATAATAATCAACGTATATTTAAATAGACATAAATAATTTTATAAAATCATAAAAATAAGATATAAAAATTATGATGAAATGAAATTTTCATATAGTAAGATTTTAAAAATAAATATTCATTTAATTTTCAAAATAATGTTTCTATAGAAATATATACAATACTATATTGTAAATTTAATAATGAGTAATAAATATGATAATTGGAAAATTTGGTGAAGTGGTAAACATTAAATAACATTATTTTCAATATATTTTAAATGAAAATTAAATGTAACATGTATAACTATTGGTAAGAAGATTTGATGAAAATATTTCTAAATAAGGGAATGTTTAAAATGGCCTTGATAAACTATATAATTATATATACGAATATTCATGTAAAAATATACTTAATATAAGAATATTTTAAAATGTGTAGGGTAAAAAACTTCATAATATTTAACGCAATGATTTAAAATTATGCAACATACAACTTCTAAAATTAAAAAACCCTAGTGAAATTAAGAACAAACTAAATGACGTATAATAAAATAATTATAATTAAATTCAAGATATAATATGTCAAATAGGTTGTGAATACACTTAAAAATTAAAAATTTGTTCATATTATGAAACATGTCTGAGATAATTAAATTTAATCCAAGAACCCCTTACATAATACTTTTTTTATATGTACATTCTCTAAATTACATGTATAAAATATTAGTGTCTATTTTAAATAAGATTAATAACATTATTAATATTTATTTTACTTTAATAAATCTATATATTACTCTTTATGACTAATATTTTTATTGTTAATTGTTTAAATTAGTATTTGTGTTTTAACCTTTGGTTTCCCTTAAATGATTTTGTTTTGAAATTCCACTTCTTGAATCTTGTTCATGGGATGATAATAATGATTATTTTATTCTACGTTAATTCATGTTTTCTGAAATATTTATGTAGTATCATAAAAACTACAGGTATTATAAGACGTAGGATTCATAGAACACTTAAAAAATTTCATTATTACTGATTAGTGAATAAATAAAATATTTGAAATTATAGGTGAATATAATTTTGAGTAATACCACACCATAATTATAGAAACATAAAATATTTTACATTAATATATTTTAAAACTCACATTTAAAACTTGTTATTCATTTATGTCAAAAACATTACAACATAATTCTTGTTTATGGTAAAATCATTCAAAATAAGAACCTAAATTAATAGTTCAATGAGTACAATCTTGTAATGGTTTTGTATTGTATTACATTAATAAAAGAATAAATTTTTTCAAAAAAATAATTATAATTTGATAAATATATTCCCATATAGTCTAGAGGGAGAATATATATAATCACAATCAAGGAGAATATTTATCATTTTTTAATATATTGAGTCCATATTGAATGACTTCTTAGAAATAATTAGATTAAGGGTTCTTCTTAGGACTTGAGATATGAAAACATGAAAAATTATTATGAGAATATTAATTATGAAATTTATTTATATGTTTTATAAGTAAATTTTTCTGTTTCATTTGTAATTGAATAGGTATGTAAATAAATGATATTGGTCACACGTTTGTAAATACACATTTTCTAAAATATGATTAATTTCATGATCATTGAATTGGTTCATAATATATCCATATATTTAAAATAAGACATATTATGTCATTAATCCACTCATTCAATCAATATTAGATATGTTTTTTGATATTTCGTGGTCTTACCACAAAATTTAGCCTCTTAAAATCCTTTAACCTTTATAGAGTTTACTAAATTTGATGATTTTAATTTATTTTATGTAAAAAATTAAATGAAACATATTAAATTATTTTAATATTTTGATTCCAAATATGAAAATAAATTTAAAACATTAAATTTATGATGGTGCTAAAATTTAATTTTAATATGTGTACACATAATGCAATAAATTCTAGATTGTAAATTTCCTTTCAATGAAAAATATATTTTACACACATTTTTTATCATATAACAGTCACTAAACGGTGACTAATTTTTTTTAATTAAAATATAAATATTTCATTTCATTAAATAAATACATAAAAATTAATTATATTAGCTTATAAATAATAAATATTTTTAAAAATAGTTAAATATTTTAGAATTTTTTTTGATTAGATATGAAGAGTGAATATAGTACTGATAATAATTACATAAATATTTCTTTTATGTTTCTAATATATTTTTGTAATAGTTCCATGAATTTAATTAGTACATAGTATTAGTATTATTATTAAAAATTTATTTTTTTATCAATAAAACATAATTCCTAAACAATATTTCTCCAAAGTAATGATTATTTCCTATATGCATATAATCAATTTATCTTACTAATTATATTCCATTTCATTATCTATCAATAAATTTTATTGTAAATTTATTCCCTTGTATTCTTATTATTTAGGTTCTATAATCTATCTAACATGATAAATTTATTTAAATATATATATTTATATAAAACACTTTGGTTTTTACATTCTACCTATCAAAATATTCACATTTCCTGAAATATCTTTTATATAAATTAAAATATTTGAGGTATATTTTTCCATAAAACCTCCCTAGGTTCCCATATAACATCAAAAATATTTTTATGTTTATAGTATTTTTTTAATATGTGGTTAGTCCAGTTACGTAATACATTATCTCTATGATCGAAGATCTCAACCATTTAATCCTTGTATGTAATATAATTTCCCAATTACTCTAGTTATGTGTTTTGAACATTTTAGGGATTTGGCATAAACATTCTATGTATAAATATGTTGAATGCATAATATATATGTGTGAGGTTTTTTGTAAGATCTATTATATTATATACTCTCCCCACATGATCATGGGCTACAGAGGGAGTAATGTATATTGGGCGTAACCCTTCTTTCTTAACCTCAGTACCCTCTTCGAATGAGATATGTGAAGAAACACATTATCACCCACATAAAATTATAAATCACATATTTCATTTTGATCATGGTTTTTATTTATAAATTTTGATGGCCTCAAATGTATCTGAATGGGTAAAACCATCTATATCATTTATTGGACAAGACCATGTCATAATATATTCATTTCCATAATTTCATCAAAAAATGTTAGTTTTATTTATCTATTCCTATTTAGATGCACACATGGTTCGACAGAAATACTAGGTTGAGAAATAATGTTACATAAAAAATCATAATGAGGAATATATAGATTTATTTTTTCTTTTAAATACATAGAGAATGATTTTAAGCATATATTCCAATTTCTAAATAGTCATTTGAAATTTAAAAAAGATTTATTGTTCATAGGACATGTCAAATAATATCTATATATATAATTCATATAAATTAAATCTATAATATTCTAGATTAAATTTTTGATATTTACTAGATACAATGGATTATGGTATTCCATTAAATCTTATGAAAGCCTCCATCTATAACATGAAAACTTTATGGAGTGAGAAATCCTCTAGAATAAAAATAAAGCATGATAAATTGTTAAATCAATAAAAAAAACCCCTGGATAATCATATAATTAATAAGTTTTATGGAGATATATTAAGATATACATGGTGATATTTTCCAATTTACACACTAGTATAAAAAATGGTTTAATTATCCCATTATAATATCAATGTTCATCCTTTTCTTGATGGCATACCAAGAATTAAGATATATATATTGAAATATATCTCTTAATTTTCCCCAACAAAAATTTAATCCTACCATCTATATTCATTTAAATTATTCCTGGGGGAATAGATATTTATAATATATGTGGATTTCCTATAAACGTCGTCAATTCTATTATTCAAAGGACAAAATTTTAATTTCCAAATATTGTAATTCTCACATAGTAAAAGTTGGATTCTATAATATTTCATACATTATTCAATTAATCTGTATAAAATTTTTATCCTCTATGATCATTATATGGATTTATGATGGATAATATTTTTGTAAATGAATTTAATTAATCCATTCTATTATGATTTCAATTTGCATAATTCTAATATATTTATATATTTATTTATATAATTTCAATTATTATCAAGGAAATAGTTGTATAATTTTTTCTACATAATTAACCAAATAATTTTCATTCTTATGATTGAAACAAATTTAAAATCATATTCAATGGATATATTTAATGATCTCCATTTTCACATGTTCAGATCCTTATATTTTATAATATAATTTAAGCTCTTTTTATCAATATTTTAAAAATTGATCTGTTGTTATATTCCACCAAATATTTATTTTAATGATATATATTATCATCATAAGAGTAAAAATCTCTTAATTTTTCTCACAATAAAAAAATTAAGGGGATATATAATTAATTACATTATCATTTTTCATAAAGAAACATCCCAAGACCTTCTTGATGGAATAATTATATATTGAAACCCCTCTCCAATTTAGAGTAGTATACTATCACGACTCATCCCGAAATTCTCATGTTGTGACTACCCCAAGCACACATTCCATAGGCCAGGGGCTGGCGACAAGCACCAAAGCTATAATTCCCTAAAACATGGATGGCATTATCTTTATAACCTGCAAAAACATACAACAGAGCACAGTTATGGATCCGAAAAACTATGTTAAATAGTATATCAAAAGAGGGATGAATGTAATAGGGGCCAAAATACAATCCCAACAGTAAAGGTACAAGTACAACTGAAATGTAATATAGCTGAAGAAAGAGAAAATACACCTAATGTAACATCCATCGAGGTTTCTACCGGATGTGTGGGTATAGATTGCCTCTTCATCACTCCACATCCATTTGTCTCCTTTGGAAACCATCACGCCATATGGTCCAACTCTAGGTACCATCTAGTCCAGGTACTGTCATCCTCTGTCATCATTGTCCATCATCTGCATCCAACACAATGAATTTCAAGCATAACCCATGCAGGGATGTGTATAATGATACTGAGTTTGTACATTGAGACCCCCAAGGTCTCCTAAAATCCAACAAGTATAAACCACAATGCATGAAATAAACATATAACATTACTTACGTATATGCCCATACATTTACCTATGTTAACATATGACCCATCTCAATCATGAGTAAAACACAGAAAAACTCAATCAGCTCAAACCGGGATTTTATTCTAGGGGTAGTATCAAGAAACATTCCCATTCACATTATCAAAACCTCAGCTGTGGGAGAACTCCTCCTCTATCGAGTACAATGGGTCTTCTGTGACACCAAGTGCACTTCCCACTAAACTGGTATAGCTGAGGTACTCCTCAAGTTGAGTATCGTGGATTTTCCACGTCACCAAGAAGCCTCCCTACCACAGGTCTGCTTCCTCACCAAGCTTGCTCCCCCTCATAGCCTGCGGTGGTACTCCTCTTGTCGAGTACCATGGGACTACTATGACACCAAGGCGCTCCCAACTTTGGGTCTTCTTTGACTGAAGGCGTTCTCCACCAGTCTAGTAGAGTTATTCTGAGTCAAAACGGAGAGCAGTCGTCAGGTGTCATCCAGATACTAGGTTTTCGCACTACGCTCACTCATCTATGGGATGATCCCCTCCAAGAGCTACTGGTCGATACTCCATCTGCCATAAAGTCCAGCAAATAAGTATATCAAAGGTCTGATGCATCATAGGGGTCTCAACGTAATAGACAACGCGTCAATCAGATGTCGGTCTGTGAGTTGTTAGCCTTTTATTCTGAGGGACCTGGTTAGAATCTTACTCAATCCAACCAAACAGTATCTCAACTCTACCCAAACATCTAGTGGGGTATACTCAAAGGGACCATCATACTCAAATATTTCCAGCGCCACTGACTGTTCGTCAAACAGACATTTGATTCCAAATATATGGTCTAAATAAAGTAAAGGGGCATAGTAGGCCCAAGTCCGGTCTGATTCGGTCGGACCAACCCAGCCTAGGCCCTCCCAGTTTGGGTCCATACCAACCCATTGGGTGGCCCGACCTGTTGTGTTCGACCCGGCCCGCCGGATCCTACCCACTGGGCCGTGAGGGGCCGCAGAGATCCACGAGGGTGGCTTAGCCATGAAGGGTAACACGACGACATGAGGCCGCGGGGTGGCCCGGAGTGCAGCGGTTGGCAGGATCCAGGGCACCTCATAGGGTCACGGTCGGTGTGGCTAGCGGGTGGTGGGGCCAAGGTGGCTTGGACGGTGGGGGTGCATCCAGTGGGTGGTGTGGTCTGGTGGTGCGGTTGGTAGGTGGCGCGAGCCGAGGCACGAGGCTAGTTCTCCCATGCCAGCGCAACACGACAAGGGAACGCAGCCGATAATATGGGATGGCGGAGTGTCGTGGGGGCTGCGCGGGTCGCGGTGGCCGCGGGTAGTGGCACCATTGGATACATCACCTTTGTCATCTTTTTCGTCCTCCTTTTTTCTGAAAAACAAAACAATGAATAACAATGGAGGGATCGGGCCATGTTGGTTTGGCCTGCACCTGCCGTGTTTGGGGAGGTAGTATTTGGCACAACTAAAAAGAATAACTATGACCTTAAAATTTTGAAACATCTCTAATGATTCATTCCAAAACTAAAATGAATTCAAGGAATGTATTATCACTCAAATAAACAACCTAACTCATGGTGATACGTCAACAGAGTCACGGGGAAGAATATAAAGTTGTTTTCGTTCGTCGTGTCTTCCACAAACCTCAAATACTGAGCTCATGCATCGGTTTGTTGTAGATGATAATGTCCCACGCCATAAGAATCCCTGAGGAAGAATGTAGAAGGAGGTCGACATTCTTCATTGGGGAGCACATTGATCATTGGAGATTGTGATCTTCTTGGGAGAGAGTAATACTCCAGGTGTTGGGCGTCGTGTAATGTTACCATCATTTCATCGCATGGTGAAGCCATTCCAAATCCACCTCCCAAGCATCATATATATAGAAGAGGGAAGTAAGTCTATAATGATCGTTGAATTTATGACAATTCATTTATTTGGATCCTTCCTAAATTCCAATTATGCTGTTAAATAAATTAAAAAGGAGGAAAGACAATTTACTATGTTAGAACAATTTAATGTATGACTATTGGCACAATTAATGTGGAGGAAGTCAAGATGCTCCTCCACATTAATGGGGGGGTTTGATTGTTTCGATCTATTAAAGAGGTGTTTAGTCTCGGGTGGCCCCCACTACCATAACCTCTCTAGGATATTTGGAAGACATCGTTCACATATATCCTCAGCTAGGATATGTGGAAGACATTGTGCACATAGTTTAAGACATCGTGCACATAGTGTAACTGAGGTGGAAGAGCTAAAAGGAATGCCACCTCGCCAACTCTACTAAGGACTTGAAAAGGTCTGATTAAACATTGAGATAAATTGATTCCTCGACCAAATCATCGCAACCCTCATTGAGGTGAGACCATTAGAAAGATATCGTCACCATCCTTGAAATCTAGAGGTCTATGTCTCTTATCAGCATATGAATTCTACATGCTTTTTTCAGTCTTCATCCAATCCTCGATGATCTGCACCTTCTCTGTGGAATCTCATAACATCTCTGGTCTCACTAGTGCTGACTCCCCTAGGTCAATCTAACACAATGGTGATCTGCAAGGTCACCCATATAATGCCTCAAAAGGTTCCATCCCAATGGTGGAGTGATATCAAATGTTGTACACAAACTATACCAAAGGAAAGTGATCCTCCCAACTATGAACGAAGTGAAGGACACAAGTAAACATAATTTCTCAAGGGGATGAATGATACACTCATTCTGACCATCCGTATGAGGATGGAAGGTGGTGCTCAAATGAAGATGTGTCCCGAAAGCCTCTGGAAAATCTTTCTATATCCAGGAAGTAAAACGTGTATCATGATCGGAGACAATCTTCGTTGTAATTCCATGTAGCCGCACAACCTCCTGCACTTAGACGCATCACAAGAACATTATTGAACCCTACCCTCTGAACGGTAGGAAGTTGGATGACATGGTGAGTCAGTCGATGATCACCCAAACAGTGTCATGTCCCCTAGATGTACGAGGAAGACCGGTCATGATGTCCATGTATATCCCATCCTACTTCAACTATATGAACCCTAATGGCTGACCAAGCATGCTGATACCTGATGCTTTGCCTTTACTTTATGACAAGTGAGGCATCGAGAAACAAATTCTTCAACTGTTTTCTTCATTCCGGGCCACCAATGCTGTCGTCAGAGGTCCTGGTACAACTTCCCCACTCCTGGATGTACCACTAGATGCGATGTGTGTAACTCCCTCAACACATACTCTTGAAATGAAAATGGTACCATGGTGCATCCCCTGAAAATAATTACATGCTCCCCACCTTCATTAAATCCATCGGGTGCATGTCCTGTGGATATCTGAGATTGGCGTGTCTTGCAGTCAGTGTCCCCAAACTTCACCTCCCGAACTCACTGAAGAAGTGAGGGAGTGATTGTAAGAGACTGAAGGAAGGCTACTCCATCTATAACCACAAAAGAATATTTGTAAATCATCCAGCTTCTTCATCACCTCAGTTAGTAGTTGTATACCAAATCTCATGTTGAGTGCATATGAAACAACATTCCCCTTCCAAAGAGTATAGACTATCATGAAGTCATAGCCTTAGAGGAACTCAAGAGAACATCAATGTCTCAGGTTCAGGTCCTTCTAGGAAAAGATATACTTGAGTCTCTTGTGTTCAGAGTACATTGTAAGATGCTTGCCCAGCAGATAGTGTCGCCATATCTTCAAGGTGAAGACTAGTGTAACTAACTATATGTCATAGCTAGCATAGTTCTTATCATTCTATCTCAGCTATCGAGAACCATATGAGATCACTGCTCACTCCTGCATCACGACACATCTGAGTCCAGTCCATGATGTGTCGTAGTAGACTACATACCTAACGCCCTCCTCTAGAAGTCTCTAGACGGGGGAACTAATCAGCATCTGCCTCATCTCCTCAAAGCTCTGCTGGAATCTCTCTGACTACACAAAGGGTTTCTATTTCTTTGTCACGGATGATATTGGTGCTGAAACTCTAGAGAACTCTGGCACAAATCTCTGGTAGTATCAAGCCAATCCCAGGAATCTTGGTACTTTTTTCACAATCCTGGGTGGCTCCCAAGAAATTACCACCTAAATCATTACTGGATCCACTACAACTCTAGCCTCTGAGATGACATGTCCTAGAATGCGAACCTATCATATCCAAAACTGGAACTTTGAGAGCTTACCATAAAGCTGGTTCTCTCAGAGTGTGTCATGTACTACCCACAATTGGTTGGAATCATCCTTCTCAAAATTCGAGTATATTAGAATGTCCTCAATGACGAATAAAACAAAATTTATCATGGTATGGCTGTAAGATCATGTTAATGAGTCCCATGAACACCGTTAGAGCATTGGTTATGACAAAAGGAATTACTAAGAACGCATAGTTTTCGTACTGACATCGGAAAGCTATCTTCTGCACATCCTCATCTCGTACTCTGAGCTGGTGATAACGTAATCAGAGTTCATTCTTTGAGAAACACCATGCACCCTATAGCTGATCAAAGAGGTCTCCAATCGTCAAGAAGTGGGTACTTGTTCATCATGGTCACCTGGTTTAGGCACCGATAGTGAACACAAAGCCTAAATCTCACATCTTCCTTCTTGGAGAACAAAATCATGGCTACCCAGGGAGAAACACTAGCCAAAAAAATCCCATCACCTACATGTTCTCCAGCTATACCTGTAGCTCATGAAATTCTGCGGTAGCCATCAGATATGCTGGTGTAGATATCTGTGTCATCCCGAGATACATGTCAATGTAAAATTCCACCTCTCTGAGAGGAGGTTGACCAAGTACATCATCAGGGAAAACATCTGCATACTGGTTCACCACTACAGGATAACTCTGGCACTCCACATTAACATCTCTAAGTGTAAGGCTAGCCAACATCTAAGTGATCGGTTGCACTCTCTTCCGATAATGTCCATCATGGGCTATAAAGGTTCCTTCTCGCCGGTGTAGGTAAACCTGGTCCCATCCGTGTGGACATAACACACATTGTGCCTAATACTATCAATATGAGCATGGACTGTAGATAATCAGTCCATACCCAAGATGATGTCTTAAGGCCTCCATTCCGCTACTAGGATATCTCTGCTGAATCACTAACCTCTTATTGTAATCTCACACTTCCAAAACCAGTGGATAATCAGCAAATATTCTCCCATAGAATTACCTAGCTGTAAAGACTAAGATAATGGCTCCGTCAGAATCTATGAGCTCCGAAGGATGGTTGTGGTAATAAAAACAATTACTAGAACTTGTGTCTATAAGTACTACAACTATGGCGGAATAGACACAGATTGTACCTCGAATCATCATTGGAGCACCAAGATCACATGCCTCAGCTGCATGGAGCTGAGTCCTCCCATGTCCAACTTCTCTCTACGATTGTGGTGGACCATTTGGTGGTGGTGGAAGTAATATCTCGAATCGTCACCCGCCGCCAGTTGCATGACAAGATCCTTCTTCACGTAAGCTTGATCCCTTCAGACCACCTCAATCGAATCTCCATCTATGCCTGGTCGGTCCTTCGACTATCTGATGATCATCTGAATAGTGGGTTTGATAGTCATAAGCCATGTGACCCTGCCTGCCGCATCTGAAACAATGCCCACTCCTGGCATGTCTGTCTCCACTTCGGGTGCCTTGCACAACTGATCTTGAGTCATGTGGTTGTCCAACTATATGTCTTGTCCTCATGGACCTCTGTGACATCTGTCTGCTGCCACCTACAAGAATAATCTGCTACATGATGACTGGTAGTGGGTCTCACCACTGGTGAATTCTCATCATGGAAACTCTCCACTATGAGGGCTCTCTCTAACACCCCCACCTGCGTCAGGATGCGAAGTCAGATCACTGAAAACCTAATCTTTTACCAGAGTCACTGCTCGATGGTCCAGACCCTGAAAATGGGTCCCGCACTATATCAGTGGAGTAGTGTGAGAGGTCCGTGAACCTCCCTTAGTACTGATCCACTTTCATGCTTCACTTCTATAGATGAAGAAGCTCATGTATGTGTACTGTGTGAAGAGACAGTAAAATAAACTCTACCCTAAATAGGCTCTCAAAATCAGCCTAAAGAAGCATCACAATGTCATTTACATTCAACATCATCCTCCACCATCTGCCAGCTGCTGCCTGTAGAAGGCTGGCAGGAAGAACCACCATGAGATCGGTTGTTGTCATAGCAGTCAAAAAAACTCTCACCATGGCCTCCTTCCAATCATCAGCCACATATGGGTCTATCTATCCCGAGAACATGGGTGGCCCCTAGCACTAGAACACATGCCACAAGCTCAAGAAGCGTGCACCGTCTGCTAATGGGGCAGGTGGCATCAGTGTCCCAATAAGGAGTAGTACCGCTGGTGCCTCCTCTGGTGCCTCTACTATAAAAGGGCCTTGCACCAAGACCTCATTGCTCGGTGGCCTATCAGAGCGTACAACTCTTGGAACTATAGCTGGATATCTGTATTGAGGCATCATGAAAAGAAACAGTTGTGCTACAGTCAAAAGTTATACCATGTGAGATGATTCAAGAAAAGATCATAAAGAAGACTCTTGAAAATACAAAGTAATTAAGTGTTTTAGTCCACTAAGTTAGATATCAAAAGTTAGGGTCCTGGAGTATTGATACGTCGGTTGTCGCACCAAAAATGGATTCCCTAAACTAGTATGCACACTTACTACACATAACACTGTTGATGTTAAAAGAATGATCATAGTCATAACTTATGAGGTAGAATAGACCCCTCTGATACCAATTACTCTTGAACCATCCCATAGGGCCAATGCAGTGAATACGACAAGACCGTCTTTCATAGGACAGGGTCTGGAGACAAGCACCAAAGCCATATTTCCCAAAAAATTAGAAGGAATTAGCTTTATATCCTATAAATACACACAAAAGATCCCACAGCTGGACCTAAAACAAAAAGTAAAGTCGTTTAACAAAAGAGTTCTTATAGTAAATGTGCTAGAATACAAGCCCAATAGTAAAGGTACAATTACAACTGAAACGCAATACAACTGAAGAAAGAGAAAATAAAACTACTGAATCATCCTCCGAAGTTCCTACCTGATGGGTAGGTACAAATTGCCTTCCCATCACTCCACATCTATCTGTCTCCTTCGAGTACTGACACACTGTATGGTCCACCTTTGGGTACCATCCAGTCCTAATACTCTCAGCCTTCATCATCATTGTCTGTCATATGCATCCAACACAACGAACTGTGGGCATAGCCCGTGTAGGGGTGAGTATAACGATACATAGTAGGGACCCCGAGACCCTAAAGGTCTCACAAAATCCAACAAGGATAAACCAACATTATTAAAATCAACATATAACCTTACTTAGGTACATGAAAATAAAAATACATAAGTTATCATGTGATCCATCTCAATCATGAGGAAAACACAGAAAAACTGACTTAGCTCAAACTAATAATTTATTCTACGTGTAGTATCATGAAACATCTCTAGTCACATTGTCAAAACCTCAACTGCTGGTAAACTCCTCCAATATCGAGTATAGTGGAACTACCGTGCCACCAAGCGTGCTTCTTGGTAGCAAGTGGTTCACAAAGAATGAAGCATGAACATATATGAAATATATTTTGAAACCTCATTTCCCACAACTAAGCTCAATCTCTATTCATGTTCATATAAAATAATTAGAAGGAGAGAACATGGAAAGTGATAATCAAATAGAAATAAGCCACTTCCATGTTCACATGATTACTTTGGCGTAAGAAGGTAGTACGGTCCTTGATTCACTGTAGATGAGGATGTACAATGTCAAAAGAAGTCCTGAGAAAGAAGGTCCAAGGGGGTCAGCTTTCATCTTCTTTGGAGAGTTCTTCATCGGTGGACCGTTCTTCGTTGAAGAACATTCTCCTAGGAGCTCCTTCCTCCAAATTCCACCAATGGTTCCAAGGATAAAAGATTATGTTCTTTATTTAGTTTATAGGAAAAATTAAAATTATCCTAATAAATTAACTAGGTTGGCATATTAAGGGTATGTGCATTGGAAAAATTAATGTACAGTAAGTCAAGATGCTCCTCAACATTAACAAGGGGGTTGAGAGTTTCTTTCAATTTAAGGTGGGTTTAGTCCTGGGTGGTCCCAACCACCATAACCTCTCCTAGGTGGTTATTGTTCAGTTGGTCCCCACCACCAGAACCTCTCATGGGAAGTTATGGTCTGGTGGTCCCCACATCCAACTTCCACAAAAAGTTTATGTTCTAGTGGACCCCACCTCCCAACACCCAAATTGGTATTGCAAATAAAAATAAAAATGTCACACACTTTTATTTATATTTTATTCTTATACGAAAAGAACAATTAATATCTTTCACTCTCAAAACACTCTCTTCAAGTTGAAAGTCTCCTTAAGCGATTATCAGTGCTGCGAGTTCAATAGTTCCCTTAGATTTCAATTTTGTGCACCGGTTCAAATGTTAGAAAAACCCACTCAAGCATTTACTAAATGTACCCGATATAATGATCAGAAATTCATTCCGGGAACTTCGGTCCCCAGAATCAAGCGTCGTCATTTTTGGTGGACTCATAAAATTACTATATATTTTAAAGAAATTAAATGTAAATTTTGGGTCTTTACATATACTTATAGGGGTAGTGACATATCTCTACATTCACTCTCAACAGATTTCATCACATTCCTCAATAATTATGAAATTCACCCCAATTTTTTACCATGGTTAGTGTAGCGGACCCAGTATGAATAAAAAATGTTTTTTAATATTTAATAGTACTTTTTAATTATACAAATAAATTCATTATAAATATGTTATGTAATTCTTAAATTAAATAATTTTAGTAATAAAATATCTTATATGGTTGTATTGAAATATTAATTTCCAAATTATATATATATTTTTTTTTAAAAAAAAAATTCATTTTTGAAATCATAATTTTAAAAATATTCAACAGTAAAATATTGAAAATTTTCAGAAAAATTAAGTTTTTAGTGAATAGTAAAAAATAATTTTTTTTCTGAAACACGATATATTTGGTGATATCATAAAGACATAACTATTATATAAAAATTTATTTAAAATATATTAATATTTTTAAATGCTAATATAATAAAAACATAATACAAAAAATAATAAAATTTAAATTATATTATATTTCATGATTAATATAAAATTAATTTTTTGTGCAAACACAGTGCATCCACGTCATCGAATAAGATATATTCAGTGTCATTTAAATATTAATTAATAAAATAAATGTATTTTCGTGGGATTATATTAATTATTATTTATTAGATATTATTTTTACTAATAGTATATAATTTTATAGTTATGTAATAGTAAACTTTTCTAAATTATATGAAACGCTTGTAGAAGGCTAGAAAAGTTATATTAACAAAAATAAATGAGTTATTATAACATGGATATAAGTAACTAATTAAAATTAATGAATATATAATATTAAATTGAACATAATTTAATTTTTTTTATGATATTAATTTATTTTTGAATTTTCTACATGAAGTAATTGCCTATAATGCTTTTGCAACACTGATGCAGTTCTAGTGCAAGAAGAATAAAAATCAATAAAATTAATTTTAATTAAAATTATATGAACCCATAAAAGACAAAAAAACAAGAGACATTTATTCTTGTAAGATTAATTTTAGACCATAACAATATTTGTGTCAAATTTAGTACCTTTTATGATCCTCAGGGTTGAAATCAATTCCATTATAGTATTTTATTTAAAAGATATTCAAAATGTTCACACTAAGGTTTCTAATTATTATAATATTTGATTATTTATAATTATAGAATATATTGATGACAATAATTATTATTTTGAAGTCAACAATCATAACTTATTCAGGATAATTTATTTTTAATTTTTAGTGACAAAATAAATAATTAAATTCTTACACAGTGATGAAACAATAATTATTAAATTTATGAAAATGTCAAATAAATAATTTTGATAATACTAGAAATAATATAATTAGAGTTAATTAACATTATAAATGAATTGTATTGATAACTATGACATTCCTAGGATATTATAAAATAATATTTCTAAATTTTAGACTATTTTTTATGCTTTTAAGGTCCTACTAATGAATAGTATTAAAATTGACAATAATGATTTTTCATGAATATAATATTTTATTAAATTATTTAAAAATCATAAAAATGTCATATAAGACCAAATGGGAAATTATATGGTGAAAAATTTTCAACCATTTTCCATATTGGACATATCAATTCCTTTGTACCTATAATATCCTTATTATATTTTAATTTATTTGGAATTCCTAAAATCATTCTCACCTCAATTATAAAAGGGAACTCTGTCCATCACTTAATTTCACCACCACGGGCCTACTATCTAAGAAATTATCTACCAAATTCTTTTTGACTGATCTGTAAAAAAATTAATTTCTCAATTATCACAAAAATTACTAATTCCACATGCCTCAAAGTGTTTCTAATATAAGTGATATTAAAATTTAAAATCATCCACTCTCTTTTTTAAATTCACCCCCTATTCTACCTTATCCTCATAGCAATAAACAGTTTGATGATTACAACAGTATCATATAAAAAATTAATTTTATTTGTTTAATGTTATATCAATCCTAAAATCTCATATATTATCCATTTATTCTTAATAATGAAATTGTCTTCCATTATGTGTGTATTCACTGACTTAGTGGGTGATGAGTATTCATATCTGATTACTATATTCATGGAAATATTATGTTAACTTATAAATGATTAAAATTATCTATAAATATATATATATTATACATGGACTTATATTATGTAATAATTATATGTCTAGAATGTTAAATTAAATGATACTCGTTCTTGATGGTCATAAAAATCATCATAATAATCTAAAAGTTTATCACTAATGTTTTATGGAATGGATCACCCACATGGAAGGTAAAATTATAATATAATAGAGCCATTTAAAATTATATTATCAAATTTGTACCACATAAATACACTTCAAGAGTAATATTTTATATTCAAAAGAAAATACAATATTTTACTCAAATGAACTATCCACAAAAAAAAGAAACAAAATTACCTGAAACAATGAAAGAAAATTATTAACAAACTAGTTGATATATGTTATTAAAATAAAATATAAGTTTTTATTAATTTGAATATTTTTATTTAAAGTTTAATATCACTCATTAAACCATATACATGAGGATTTCATATTTTTAAAAGAATTCTACCCTGAAGTCAGCAAATTTACATTAAATTTAATATTTAATTTTTTTCAAAATTAAAATTTATTTTCTTTTATAATATATGGAATGAATGGAATTTCTGAATATAATTTCATTTTAATATTTTGATTAGTAATTAAAATTCAATATGGTTAATTTCTGAGAAATTATTTTCCACTTTACGTGATCTTTTTTAAAAAATGAGTGAATTTTATGATGGAATGTTTATGATCTTAAAATGTTTTTATGATAAACGATTTCGTAATTTCTAATAATGTATAATTCATGGAAAAAATTTATGATTATTTGTGATTATATTATATCTAATTATTGGTCGTATCATTGAAATCCAATAATGGTGGTTATTTTATTTACTACTGATGGGTTGTTCCATGATAGACCACAGTCATGTTGTTATGTTATAACCACCAATGCATTGGGTAATCTAGAGTTGAAGGTTTGGCATATTTTTTATTGTATATAAAATAATGACATAAAAATGATTTCCCATGTTACATACTACTATATTATGAAATTTATTATGAGTTTTCATTAATGTCTTTATGTTTTCAGAAGGTAAGATAATGATCACTGGAAATTTTTTTACCATTTTAAATGTGAAAATGTATGTTTTATAGAAAATGATTTTATGGATTTAAACTATACTACAAAATTCCTCCCTTTAATGTCGCGTAATGGGATTTTATACCCATACCATGATTTAAAATGAGATTTCATATGATTTAAGGGGAATTAGAGAAATTGATGTGACCAATTAGAAAATTATAAAGATATTTATGAAGATACATCTTCTATTTTAAAATGATTTTATGGAAAATGAGAAATTTGTATATGTGTACAAGATTAATATATCTTTAATTCCATGTTTCAGTTTGTCCAAATTCTATAAAATTATAAACATTAAATATATTTGGGAATTAATAAAACATAATTATAATCATTTTTTTATATATGTTAAAAAAGGATAGGTCCTTATAGTTTGTATCAGAGTCGGGATTAAGTAACATTATTGGTTAATATAATATTAATAGAAATGCCATAAATTATTTTAATTTATAGTGAAATTATATATCATTTGATGATTAACTTGTTTATTTTTCTATTATATTCTTGTTTATGAATGGTTTTAACTATAAAATAATGTCATCTTTGGTTGGAATGAATCAAGAGGAAACACCCTTCCAATTCAGCATCTAAATATGGATGGAATCAGAAAAAACATTTTTCACTGTGATGGATTAGTTATAAAATGATATAAATAATGGTGTTACACATGTAAGGGAGACTCTTGATCTACCATAGATGAAGATTTTAGTAGTGTAGAATTTTATGTGGAAACATCCCAAATCTTTGAGTGGAACCTTAAATCCAATTGTTTCCAAAGGATGGAAAAATTATCTTGAAAAGATATCCAATGTCCTGGGATGTTTGGAATGCCAAATATTAACCCTATAAATTTATCATTTTTATGGTTATGTCAATCAATGGTGGTCTCTAGATAATATTACCTCAAAGAAAGTTAATTTTGACGTTATTGAATATGTTGATGTGGAGAGTCATTTATATAATATTATTTTTCTAATACTTTTCAAACTAGAATGCATATATAATTCTTGGAACATAGGAATAAGATATTGATTCAATATATGCATATGTGGCCCATTTTATGAGACTGTCTAGTTACGTACCAGTTTTTGATCGGGATAAAGATTATAAAATTAATATATTTTACTCAGGTTTGAAAAAAAAAATTCTAATTTTATTGATGTCATGAGTTTTTAAAAGATATGAGAATCTTGTTCATTGTGATGAAATGGTTATGATGGAGTTTTATCACACCTATATTGTTTGTGAGGACATGATTAATAAGTAGTCTGTTTGGATGCAATTGCATTATAATTTTTCATATAAATTTGTAGGTAAGAAAATATAATTCCCCTCATGTGATATTTTATTTATAATGATCCATGTGGAATATATCTCAATATTTGGAAATTATTTCTAGGTATAAATATTGTTCACATGATTCATGAAAATGAGTAAAATAAGAATAAAAATTAAAAAAGATGATAAAAATTTCATCTAATTACAATTAGGTGGAAAATTATGTTAAAGTTCATCCCATGTCATTCACTCACGGGGGAAATCCGAATGTTAAAAATAATATGGTTGTGTAAAATAGTTTTTCATCTACAATGGTATTTTCTGGGCCATAAAATGAATTTTTGACTGGTATGTTAAATGTTTATTAAAATTATTAAAGTAACCTTTTGGATTATAGATCTTATAATTTTTTCATCTATGATAAAATTTCCAAAATAGTGGGAATATCACTTCAGGAAATTATGAATTAATCATTGAGGAAAAAATCTATGGTTATGTATTAGTGTATCTATGATTTATAGGAATATTCCTATTTTTATAAATGAAATTTTCATTCCAAAAAGTATAGTTACAATACAAATGATGAATTTTTATATACTTTTTGGTATAAATTAGGTTTCATTTTATCATTATATAATATATTTGAGACAAAATATTACATTTTTCAATGGTTTTATACCATTAATAAACTACCATGAAGAAGAGAGGTTGATTATAGATGTTAGTGAATGTTAATTAGCACAAGTCATTGAAATAAGTGGATCTATTTAGATTAATGATGTTCTAGTAGTGAATGAATTGAGGGACTTTTTCATATTGATGACTTTATTGTTTATTTTCATTATCAATAGGTTGAGATTACTATTGAATTAGTTCTTGATGCTACAAAAATTTCAAAACCCATTATCAAATGGACACATCAGAACTACTCTAACTGATAAATAAGTTGTATATATTTTTTTATAAAGGATATATTTGACATATTACTTCACCATGGGGTGATCCTATTTTGTTTGTTGAAAAGAAAGATAGTTCCATGAGTCTTAGAAATGATTAAAATGATTTGATAAAAATAAATATTTAGAATATTTATCATTTCCTACTATACATGTCTTTATTTTTCATCTCTATAGAGCATGGTATTTTTTGAAGATTGAATTGTGATTCGGGAACCTTTATATGAAGGTGATGTTGTATTTTATTCATAAAGCAACATTTGAAACTAGATATGGGTATTATGAATTTTTTATAATTCTCTTTTGGTTAAAAATTTCATAAAAATTATTTTTAGATGTCAAAAACAGAGTATTCCATGAATATTGGAATATGTTTTTGGAGTATTTTTTTGATTAAATTTGGGTTTATAAACAATGTCTGGAGGACAATAAAAAACATATATATATTTTCATACACACCTATAAAGGAAAAAAGTTATATCAAATATTTGGGAAATATGTTTTTTGGTTATATGATATTTTTTCTATCGGCACATTATGAATAAGGATGAAATAAGAATTGATCATACAAGAACACACGTGGTTGATTAATGTCCATGCCATACAAATGTTAACGAGATTCAATGTTTTCATGGAATAGCAATCTATTACCAATGGATTATTAAACATTTCTCACATTTATCTAGCCCACTTACTATGTTTACTCGAAAAGAGATATATTCAATTATACAGAAGAATGTGATTTTTGTTTTTAGGAACTAAAAAAGAATATTGGTTAATTCTCTATATTATATATTTTCCTTGAGAAATAATGATTTTTTCATATACAGTGATTCTTCATTAATTTTACTTGTTGGTTTTTTGATTAAAAATGATCATGAAATTTCTTATGTTTCAATGATACTAAAATCACATGAGTAAATTTATCGTATACCTTATATATAATTAACTAATGTGTTTTTTAATTGAATATTTGGAGGAGTCATATATATAGAATAATTTCTGAAATATATATTGATCATAAATGTTTCAGGTATATATTCACCAAGTAGTAATTGAACATGTGGAAGAGTATAAGGGTGGAACTGATTAGGTAGTATGATTACATGATTTAATACCACCCTAATAAAGTTGTTAAATCTTTGGGTTAGAAAATTAAATAAAACTTAGCCATGTGATCCATAGATCATTAGCCCTTTTTATTTATTTGATAAATATTTAGCTTGGTGTTGTGGGTGCAGAAAATAACTCTATTTTGTTTCAAGTATCATTTAAATCACCACTAAAATATATAATTATTGTAGCTCAGAAGGAATATTTTGAGAAATAGAAATAGGTATAAAAGTTGAAAATGGTATGTTATCTAAATTTTAATGTTTATAATGAAGATAGTTTGATATTTGAACAGTTATTATCTATTATAAATGACTATCTTTTAAATAAATTACTGTTATGTGATGGTCATAGAACACCATTTTCAGCTCAACATGGGCGAACTGTAGCTTATATATATTTATATTCCGTATTATCATTGGTGGGATAGAATGAATATAGATATTTTATATTTTACCATTAAATGTTTTACTTGTAAATAGTAATATTAATAAATAAATTATCCTAATGTGATTATTTCACCTTTTCTAGTGACTGATTTGTAATGGGAATAGATATCATTAGATTTTGTGGTAGGACTACCAAAACTTCATAAGTAAACATGAAATTTGGGTAATTATTGATCAACTCAATAAATCTAGAAATATGATTCCCAAATTAGACACCTTATTTTTAGATCAACTTTATTGATTGAATGCTAAATAGATAGGTAGGTTACATGGAGTGTGTCTATATATTATATCTTCCTGCGATCCCAGGATCAAATCTATGTTTTGTAAAGGACATTAAAAGTACACGGGGAATGAATTAATCTAATGAATAGACATATATTCTATGTATTATACATTTAATGTCCATGTTAAATGGATTAACATAGTTAATAAAACCAATGTCATTAATTTATTTTATTTTTCTATAATAAAAATTTTAATTCTAGAATTTAAATGCATCTTGTTGAGTCGTTATATGAAACGTTGTGTCGAAATATTTTATTTTGGGAGGGAGTATGTGAAATAATGTATATGGGACAAGAATTAGTATATCATATGTGTAAGAAGGTAAATATGATTCATCAATATATGAGGATAACTCTATATAGTTTGAAACGTTATGTAGATAACATAAGAAAATAACTCATCTCCGAGGTTGGTGATTATATATTTATTAAACATATCTGTGGAAATGTTTTATAAATTTTGGTTGGAATGGAATGTTATGTCCATTGTTCATTAGAAAATATGAAATCAGGTAGTATGATGGATCATTTTTATAACAACTATAATTACCTCTATGTTCATCCCATGTACACAATAGTTTTCATATCTTTATTCTAAGATAGTATGTTACAAATTAATTTTGATCCCTGAAGTAGAGAAGTTGGAAGATAACCATTATTATTATGGAAAAAAGTTTTAGATTCATGACCATAGAGGGCATGAATTTTAGAACAAGTTAATCCACTGTGTTGTGGTTTTTTTGAGAAACCATATGGATCGAGAAGCAACATTGGAATATGAAATGCTATAAAAGAAAAATTATCTCTATTTGATTCATAAGTGAATAGAGTAATGAGGAAACACGTTATAGAAGTGGGTGGGGTTATAATGTAACAACCCAGAGAATAATACAATAATTGGTTTTCATATATATATATATATATTCTTGAATGAAATAGTTAAATTAACAATAAAAATGTTAAGTAATTATTTAATTAAATAGTTTTAATAAAATAATTTATTTTATAGTTATATTTAAAAGATAAAAATTCAAATTAAAAAAATATAATTTGAATAAAATAATTAAAATTTTGAAATCATTATATCATAATTAGTCTACGGTGTTATTTTTAGAATTTTATTATAAAATTTATATTTTTGGAAAATTCTAAAAAGAAGTTTTTATAAAATACAATATCTTTTATTAAATCAATGGGAAAAATTATGATAAATTTATTAATAAACTTATATAAATAATCATTTATGGGAATATAATATATATATCCTACATAAATAATTTACAACATATAAATTATAAATTATTTCATGATAAATATAAAATTTATTTTCAGTGATAATTGAGTTCCTTCACATTCTTGAAAAAATCAATTTTAGTTTTTATTCACAATTAAATTATAGGTTACAAGTCATTTAATAAATATTTTATTAATTTTTATGTATATATTTACATTTTTAGTGATGATTTTAAATTTTAGATTAGTATACAAAGAATATTCTTTCTTATAAATCTCTAACATTGTTCTCATCCAAGGAAAAGGAAGTCTAATTAAAATGATTTTAATTAAAAAAATAAAAAAAATTATATGACACAAAAATGAAGACAGATATTCCTGGATGATTATGTTTGTACTATAATCATCATACTTTCTAAAATTTAAGACATTTTTTGATCATCTTTTTTGACATTATGTCCATTACAATATTTTATTGAATGGATAGTCATATTTTACACAATTATGTTATTAATTAGTATAACTATTTAATTTATACTTTTTGATAGATATGTTTGACTATAAATAGTATATATAATTTTAAAATACTTATTTTCTAAATGATTAATTTTTTAGGGTTGAAAAAAGTTCCATAAAATATTCCATATAGATGATGATGTGATTGTTAAATTAAAGGTAAAACAAAAAATTTGATATTTAAAATATATAAATAAATATAATTTAAGATAATTATGTTTTTTCAAGAATTATCTAGATATCTATAACATGTCAAGGATATAATTAAATATTTTTTTAAATTTGAAAATTTTATTTATGTTATCAAAGTTATATTGATGAAGAACATTAAATTTGGAAATAATGATTATTAATGAATATAATATATAATTAAATTATATAAATAAAATCAAAAATAAAACCAAAATTGGTAATATATAAGAAATAATTTCATACCCTATTTATTATAGTCCATTTGAAAAAAAATTCTCTTACAATTTCCTTTTTATATCATAATTGTTTATGAAATTCCTAAAAATCACATCACCTAAATTATTATATGGTACTCTTTATTTCATATCATTTCACCACAATTATTATTATTTATCAACCACTCAAGGGTAAATTATCTTACCCTCATCACAATTCATATTATACTATTTTTAATCTATCAAAAAGTCTAATTCTAACTACCTTAACAAGGTTCTCAAGGAGTTGATATTCATGAGATAAAATCCTCATTCATTGTATTTAAATTCTTTATCTCTTGTAAAATATCATCACTACCAACCCAATGCTTCATAATAAATATATAATCATATATATAAACTCTAATTTTATTTTTATAATTTTATATCCATAATTAAATTGCTATTATTCGCCATTTATTCATAATAATTAAATTGACATCCATGTTATATCGATTTTTTGCTTTCATGAATGAAATGTTTTTCCTATTTCTGCATTAATGGAAAGATAATATTCAATTATAATATTTTAAGATAAAATAAATATATATATTTTATATGTTCTCAAATTCTGAAATTAATATATTTCCCAAATAAAATACAATACCATGCTATTTTAGGATGGTCATAAAAAAACATAAACAACTAAAATTTTACCATTAATTATTCATGAAATGAATCATCCACATGCTAAAAAAAATTAATATATGGAAATTTTTATAATTATAGATGTATATTAATACCATTTCTCACCACTTATAGAATATTATTTCTATTGGATATGAAAAATCTGTACATATAAAAAATTGACCTCTCCTTTAAACAATGAAAAGAATGCATATGAAACAATGAAAATAACAAAATATTATAAATAATAGAGTGAAAATATGCAATAAAAGATCATATAATGTGTTAAAAATTTTAATATATTTCTATAATCAATTAATATCATTTATAAAACCAAAATACATGGTGGTTGAACATGTATTGTGGGAATTTGAATATGAGGTAAGAGACATTCCTTTTTAAATTTTATATTTTAATAATTTCTTTTATAAAAATAAAAAATAATATATTTTACCATATATGGAATGAAGGGATTTCAAAAATGTCATGTATCTTTAATATTTTTAATCTTACCTAAAAATATTATATGGTAATTATAAATGATAATGTTTTTTTATTGTACATGAAATTAATTTCAAAATGAGTGAATTTCAAAATTGAATGATTAATTTCTTACAAAGAGTGTTTTTATGTAACAATTCAAAATTATGGTTTACTTTAAGTTTGTGTTATTTTATTATAATTATTGGTGATCCTCTTATAAAACTGTGAAATGAGGATATATTATATACCAAGGGAGGGCAGTAACATTATTAACCAATGACTAGTGGTTTTGTGATAAACTAAGGATGAGTGGTTATATTTTATCCCAGAACACATTGGGTTATCTCTTATTGGTGGTTGGCCATATTGGTTACTTCATTTTGATGAGTTATATAGAAAATTATTTCTCATTATAATAACTTATATATCATTTTCATTTATTATCATATTCATGGATATCATTTTATTTTGAATATGTATGATACTGATCTTTTGAAAATATGGTTTCTTTTTTGGGAAAAAAAATTATTTTAATGAAAATTATTTTAAGGGTATTCATTGAACTAATTATTTTATCTATTTGGATTATTTTACCGATATTTTATGTTCATATAATGTATTAAATTTTTTATTGGATATAAGTGGGAATAATACAAAGGATGGAATTAAGGGGAAACTGTGATGATTTATCATGAAGAGAAAAAATGTTTTATCATAATGATTTTTATAGAAAAATGGATTATATTTATTTCTTTCCAAATTTAATGTATTATTATAACATGTATGTGTTAGTCCATGTTCAATGTAACTTTAAACCTAAATGATATTTTTAACCAATAGAAGTGAAATCTATACTAAATTAACTAGAATATGCAATTAATAGTTAGCTCTTTATAGTTAAAGGATTTGAAAACTGTGATAAGTATTTAAAAAGTTTCAATAATATAAATATAAATATATAAATATATAGATATATATAACTAATTTATAATAACATAAATTATTTTATATATTTTCTATATACATTATTAATAAAATCCATGTGAATTATAGGGGGATTTGTATGTCTACGTGGTGTCAATATGAGATCATTGTGTTCATAGCAACTGTTGAAAGATTAAATCAATACATATTCTATAATCACCTTTAATTAATAGTATCAATATCAATGATCCATCATACATAATTAAATAACTATTAAATTTTGCTCAAATAGAATATTAATTTGGGTTTTAGATACATTTTTTTATTTACATATGGTCATGTTAATGATAATTAATTGAAAAACACATTGACTCATCCTTCATCATAACCAAAGGTACACGTTCTTCCCATGATGAATCTCATGGGTTTATAAAACCATTTCTTATATACTATAGATTTTTTAAGGGATTATTGTAACTAAAATTTTTCTTATTTTATAATGATATATTGATATAGTTATAACACTATGAATGACTTTAATAGAACAAAGGACAACATGATCTAGGGGATATTGAGAAAATATTATTGTAATATATCGTCATATGCCCAATAAATATTAATATATATTATATGGGTAATTTATATTACTATTTTATCTATATATCCCTAATTGATAGTTAAAAAGTGTCATAAAATAATGTTAATTCCATATTTGTTCCATAATTACTCTTATATCGATAGATGATCAGGGGTTAATATATAATATTAAATTTAATAAATGTATCAAGGAAATTTATATTTTCTCTATATAGTGTGAGGAAATAAATTCCCAAATAAACAATATACTCTGATAAACGGAGAATAAGGGGACATTCAAGAAGAAAATTCATATAAAATTCAGTCTGTGTGTAGTTGTAGACTTACGACACAACCATTTAAAAATGGTGTGTTTTTTGTTATTATTCAATTTATTTCTATTATGGTTTTTAGGTAATTCTATTATAAAAATATAGTGTTGGGAGTTTTTGTATAACAAGAATGAAATATTGAATTAATAGTTTGTGATTTTAAAAAGTGTGTACCTTTTACCACATAATTTTCATGGCCCACTTCTAATGTTGTCATTACATAAGGATTCCTTTTATCCCATGGAATTAATGTTTATTTATTTCATTCATCTTCCATAAAAAGTTGTATGATATATTGTTTATAATAATTTGAATAATTATTATAAATATATAATTAGAATTTATGGTGGTGTATTATGTATACCTCTTCTTTCACCAATTCATTAGTTGGTCCGTTCATTTCTCATCCACATTCTTGTTCTTGATAAATATCTAATCCACACATGAAGAGTTTTCATATTACTTAGAGATGTCTTCCATATGATTCTAAAAAAAGTATTGGCATACAATAAGATGATTCTTATATTATCCATAGTTATTATTATTTTTATGAGTTTCTATTAAGGAATATTTTTGGAATTATTTTCCTAAAATTGAGAGAATGATGGGAATAAAAAATTTACTTTTCTAATTTTAGAGAATATCAATATATTTATTAATATATAACAAAATTTCATATATCTAAATATTATTATTTACTTATTTTCAATCAAATAATGAAATTAAATTTTTTACTTTTACTGTCAATGGAAAATTCAGATGTGTATCTTCCATATTTATTAATCTTTTTCTTTATAGTTAAAAATTTATTTCCCCCATTTTTATTTTATCTCTATAAATTATTTCTCCTTCTTATTGTTATTATTTTTGGACAATTAGTTATGGAAAAAATAATCTAAAATAATCCTATACCTTGGAGTGAATTACCATTTCATGCTTTGTGTTCTTGATAAGAGTCATATACTATTTTGTTTCACCTCTTGAATGATACATTTTTATACGATATGCTCATTTTATGGGAATTTTATAATTAAATATATCCTTTCAAGTATACTGATCTACTTCACAATAATTAGTGGATAATAAGACCCACAAAGAGATGGTGTTTGTTGATTTAAAGAAGACTCAATGGGGTATTTTTTATTCCTTTAATCATTTGGTAGCTAAATCCTGGCCATAATGTTTTTTTAACCACATATATGTGTGTGATAATAACCATAATATTTTAATTACATTTCTAATTTAATTTGATTTATCATAAGTATTGTCTTATAATTTTCCATGACATTAATTTATAACTCAATTCCTCTTTGTTCTATACATTTATTAAGAAAATATTGTGTGATAGTTATTAAAAAATTATGGTATGAAATCATATAATATGGAAAATAAATAATATTATTTATTAAATTATGACACATTTATTCTGAGAGTTGATAATATAAGATTATCTTAAATTAATTTTGTTTGAATATATGTTGTTTTGGATTATGTATTATTTTCATTCAAAACCTAAAAAATAAATAATTAAACTCTACATATATACCAAAAGAGATAAAAAATAAATAATCTATACAAAATATATAATTTTCATAATTTAATCTCTGCATATTATATAAAATATCATATTCCAAGGACCTAATGGTTTGGTGAATTTTTTTATTAGATATATAAAAAAATTATTTTTCATCATCTTCAACGTTTCCAACAAATAAAAATTACACTAGATACACATTATAGAAATTTCATACTTAAATACCTTCATCATAGCTTTATTAATGTAAATGTAATAAATTTTTGAGATAAAATGTCTAGTATAGTTAATCATAGGATATAAAAATCAATCATAAAAAATATATATTATATGATCTTCTGTGTATAAAAAATCATATTGAAATTATATAACATACGGTAATCAAACCCAATAATATATTAATCATAAATATTAAACTATTTTTATAATATTTTTTTCAAAAATATAACTCCTAATTAAATGATCTTGATCAATTATAACATACACATAAGGATATGGAATAATATAATTGAATAAACGTACCAGTAATAATAATAACACATATCATGGCTATCCACAAATAAATTATTTGGATAATGGGATATAATAACCTCCTTACCATTTAAGAATAGTATTGAGAAAACTACTTGTTTAAATTTTTTGGAATCAGTTATCCAACCACGAACCCTTTGTATTAGGTTAAACACTCATTTACTGAATGAACATGGGCTAACCGTATATTTATCCTTTTAAGAATATGAAATACAAAAAATCACATAATTAATTGGAATAATATAGGGGACTATAATAGATCTCACTTTTAATAAAATAATTTCATATATTATTTGTTGAATAATTGACAAATTATAAAAATACACAAAAAATACCATATTATTCTAGTGCTATTATAAAGGATTAACATATATAATGGTAAAATATTGTGATAAGATATCTCCAAGTATGTTATTTATGACTATAACCCTTCATTAACAAATATAAATAATATATATCTTCATTAACTGGGGAAAGGAATCATAACAATGGGTGGTATCACATGCTTAGTAAGGGTAAAAAAGGATAATTGTACACATAAACACATGAACATGGTTATGAGAACATGATCATGAAATATGGAGATCATAAAATTCCTAATGATGATAATAGATCTGAATCATGGTGTAAATATTAGTAGTTAATAAATAATTAATCATTATGTAATAAATAGAATAATCTATAAAATGAAAATATTTCAATTACACAGTGAATTAGGAAAGAAATATAAGCATATAAATGATTTCCATATTAATCAAGTAATCACTTCCAAGTCCATATTATTAGTATTAGTTAATTCCCCATACTATCATGGTAATCATGGTTCACTACCTTGACCATATTAATATTAATAGTTAACTACAAAAACCACTATTTTTGACAAAGTCCTCTAATAAAAAAATTCCACTCCTTATTCTAGCCATGTTTATAACTAGAGATATGAAAAGGGTATTATAAACATGTAACCATATCATAAAATATAAAAAATAATAGGTTTATATAGTCATCACATCAGAGAATAACCGATGAAAATAAGTAGGTTTAATAAGTCTAAAATCCATGAAAATGTTATTGGTTTTATAAATATATTACTCATGAAATAGAAATAGGATTCATAAACATCATGTCCTCAAAACAAATAGCATGAATAAAAATAATTTGAATTAATCCATTGGATCCTTTCCCTAGAAAGGCATGAGTAAAAAAACACTTCTTAGATGGAAAATAATCTTTAAATATCCTTGAAATACATTTCATGTTGAAAATATCATTTCTTAATTGAAATTTATTTAAAATTTGACTGTTTTTTAAAACTTTCTACATTGAAAATATATTTGAAAACATAGAAAACACATTTTGAGAAAAAAAATATTTTAAAACATATAAAGGATTCATGAAACCCATATTTTAATAAAACATAATTTCTTCTAGAAAAATATATTAAATGAACATATTAATAAATTTTGAATGAATTCTTGAGAGCACAGTTTTTTCAATAAAAATTTGTTTTTGACTAAAATTCAAAATAAGGTAATATTCTAAAAATATATATATATTTATTATATTATTTAATATTGAGTGAAAATTTTGTACAAATACATGAAAAAATAATGAATAATCAAAGGATAAGAAATTTCAGTTTTGATATTGATATATTTATGATAATATTTCTTCAATGGATGCATAATTATGAATCCTAATAAATGATTAGATTGTTGTAGTATACTTTTACAACATGGTAACTTTGAATCATACTCCCAATGTATGTAAATAAAATTTCCCAAAAAATAAATGTCATATAGTTAAGTATATTCATTATATAATGGAAATATATAAACATCCTAAATGAATATAGGATTGTAAAAAACATGTTTCTCAAAGAAGACCAATTAAGAAAAATTACTTAATCGCATGGGTAACTTTTAAAACATAAAAAAACACAAAAAAGAGATATTTAAATAGATATGTAAATATAAATACTGGTAAATATAAGAGTCATATAATATATTCATGGACATTATATAAACCACACAATGAAATAAGTGGTGAATAAGTCATAAATTTAACATAAATAAAATCGAGACAACAAAACCATTACCTTATGTGATGAATATCATTATACTCATTAAAAAACATGTGTAATAAATATAAGTTTATTATAAATATATTATATAACTATATTATTTTATATAATAATATTAATTATTTTATTATGACATTATAATACATATTTATTAAAAATTCCTAGATAATGTTACGCTTCTGATAATAGAATCCTTGTTTTACAAACATGTTTCGATTTGTAAATGTTAATAATTTAAAATTTCTAATGAAATACATATTTAAATATTGGAACAGATGATTTAAATATCATATATAATCATTATATAACCATTTATAATAATGTATATAATATATAAATATGAAATGGAATACTCCATTCATGAAGATAGTTGGTCGTACATAACCATGAATGATGCTTCTGTTTTATTATCATACTAAAATGATGAAATTCAATATTATATATATATATATAATATCATTATAGTAGTATTATTTTATCATATATATCATATATGTTTACTAAACACAACCCTCACACATTCTATGTAAATCATGAACAAATCACATCACATTGAGGAGGTTCTAGTCCACACATTCCCAAACAAATATATAATATTTACACATAATGGGAAGCATGAATGTTTATTTTATATAATAAATAAACAAGTATATATTAATCATATATATCATATATATCCTATAAAAACCTTTTATCTACCATTATTTCCATCTATGAGGGGTTGTAAATGAAAAAAACAAAATTTCGTTAGGCGCTAGTTCGACGTACACAAGAATGGTATGTTTACTATGAGTTAGATTAAAGTTTGTGAATTTGAAGCAATAAACCATAAAATAAAAACATATTCATATATATAGTTTAATTATTTTATTATATAATCATTTAATCTAATGTTTTGAGATGGTGTATAATGAAAATAATGCAAAGGATCCTAAGGATGGATGTTACCATTTCATTAGGTTACTTATCTTGTTTTTCACCAAAGGGAATCATTTGTTGAATTTTTTATAAAATGGAATGATTCCATGTCAAAGGAAGGTATTTTGGGTGGGTAATTTGGAAATGTTTTTCCAATAAAAAGTGTCTTTATATTATAGAAAAATATAAGGGATGAGTTCCCGTATATAATGGAGGAGAAGTGGAATTTTTGTAAATATAAAAATGTACACAATATTGAGAGCTCTCCCTTACATCACATCCATCCAATTATTTGTAAAATCATAAAAAATATGAGAATTTTAAAAAAATAGCTAAAAGTTTATTTTATACATTTTTCTTGTTCATTTGTCTCCTTAAGATTAATCCTTATCCATGATGTAAATTATGTTTTTAACCACACTGTAAATAATTTTGTTTACATCAAATAATTATTTTGGTAAAAAATATTGAACATATTAGATAATATAATTTACAATTATTATAAATAAGGAATATATTTTTCAAAAATATAATGTCATAATTTTTAGAAATTAATCTTAAATTAATCCCACAAACCTGTTTTGATAGTGAGGATTTAACCGAAAATGTTTAAATGGTTGAAATATTTGTATATCAAATTTCAATGGGAAATTGTTACAATATCCTTAATTGGATTATCCTATTTAAATTTTATTTAATTAAATTCATAAAAATATAATTTATCTATATTAATAAATTATATAAATAATCTATTTTGAATTAATATTCAGAATTTGTCATTATTCATCAAAAAATGAACCTTTTGAAAAAATATAAAAACTTCACACAAAGATATTTTTAAAATTATAAATAAAATAAGAAATTTTATTTTATAATATTAAATTTATAAATGTGGCTAAAATTAATTTTGTTGTTATTCACAGAAGGATAAATAACTATTTATTTGAGAAAACATTATTATCAAACATATGAAGACATTACAAAAAATTATTTATTTTATTATCAATATGTTTTATTAATATAAATACATAAAAATTAAAACTAGTTATTAAAATTCATAATAGTAATTAAATTACTAGTTGATAGTCACTCGACCCTAGAGAGGTGAGAATTAGTGTCTGTTGTCAATTATACTATCATCAGATATTTGTAAATCGCATCCCAATGGACCGAACAATATAGTAGTCATAATAAACTAAATAAATGCTTTAGAAAAAAATATATTATTTAAACAATAATTTTGTCTTGATTAAAATTGAGGATATTAATTTTATTTCATATAGATTATTGTTGAAAATCTATTTTACTCCATGGATTGTTGGGTAAATGGATAATAAAAAGGGTGAGATAAAATTATCAATAGTGGTAAAGTATAGCATTAAGAATAATTAATTAATGATAATATCAGATATAGATAGTTAAATAACTGAACACACATTTTGTGAAATTAATAAACTGAATTGAAGATTGTAAATAATATCAAGGTAATAACTGGAAATAGATGACATTCAAATAACTACATAAGGGAAAATTAATATGGCAAGATAATTACCAAAGAACTTTTTATTTAATCAATGAAATAAAAATAAAACGAATCCATGGACATTTATATGAAAACTATCTTGAATAAATAATAAATGAATATTAAATAAAGTATATTCTTAATTATTAGACCCAATGCTTTATAATAACATGATAATATTTCCATTAGGGCATTTCAAAACCATTATAAAACATTATTTTTAAAAACCAATTTTTCTGGCCCAAAATTAACTCTAAATTTAAGATATTTTAAAAAACGTTTATATCATATTGGTTATAGATGTCAAGGGTTTATACAACCTAATTTTTTTCCCATGAAACTATTGATTCATCGAGGTTATTTCATTAACTGATACCCAACTCGTAGATATTACATTAAATGGTCCCCAACATATATCTTACTTGTACAATGAATTTATCTTGAAAAATATAAGTATTTTTTATCCAATACACTTATTTAATAAGAATACATATTAATACATATTTACTAATATAATAAAATAACATTTAAAATAAATACAATATAAAAAATAGTATATTGTTTCGGAAATGCACATATCAATGATGAATTGTGTGGATAACTAGATGAAATTAAAGGTTCAATGATTATAAGAAATTAAATATTTCAAGGTGACTAAAAGTTATCAATGAGGTGAATGTAAAAAATAAACTTGGAATAATCAGTCTTAAACAATTTATTGTATTATTAAGCATGATATTATTACAAAATTTCTCATATAGGGGAAAATAAATAATTGTTTTCAATTATTAATGTAAATATTATAAAAAATATATTCTAAAAACGTTATTAGGGAAAATACCATTCTATTTTGAAAATTATTTTCATAAATATTTCCTCTAAATTTAATTTTATAAAACATTTAGTTGAAAAATTAAAATTTTAACCATGAAAAGTAAGTTTTGAAGAATTGTCTCTAGGTAAATACTTATAATCCATATGACTTAAAAAGAAGATTCATTTTTTAAGGTAAACAGTTTGATAAAATGCCTCATTTGGAATGTGACAGGATGTGTCCTTTAAAAGTAATTGTAAAATAAAAATATGTTAATAATTTCATTAGTAAGTAATTTTTTAGAATTTGAAAAATATTTTTAAAAATATTTTAAAAACACTCGTTATTATAAGGAAAATATGTTCTATGACTATTGAGAAAAATGATGTCATTTTTTCATAAAAGAAATTTCTAAAACATTATAAGTACTAAAGGGTGGGAAAATAAAACTATTGAATAAAAGGGACATGAATTGCTCAAAAAAAGGAAAAATAAATGTTTTATATAAAAAAATCTCATATTGTTTCCTTAAATGGAAATAAGATTGTATGATCAATAAAAATATTCTTTAGGAAAGTAATCTTTAAACATTCTAATGTGTCCCATACAACATTGAACCATTTTAAATAATAAAACTCATGAAGGAATAAATTTAAATTAAATGTTTAAATATCATTAAGATATAAAATCTCATGATGTAACATATAAATATTAATCATGGATACACAACAAAAAATTAAGTAATTGGTGAGTATGACATTTCTCTTACATATGTAAAACGTGAGATGAGAATCACATCACATGCATTTCTTTTCAGTTGATCATATTTAAACATCATGTACAATTAAATTAAACTAATTACATACCTTTTTTAGAACATTTTTCATTTTTATCTTTAATTTATTTCATGTGTCACAATTTTTTGTACAACATCTTAAACAATTTTTTATACGTTGGGTGTTTTTACCAGATTTGGTTTATGTTTTAAAAATAAGTGTGGTAGGTCATGTATGGTAAAGGATACATTATATAACATATCAAAAATAAGAATCATGGAATAATTATTACATTTATACATTTCAAAAAATCATTAAATATGGATATGAAAAGTGAACCATATATTCAATCATAGAGATAGTATGTCGTATGTAAGCATGAGTAACGTTCCAATTTTTCAATGATAATTATGGGAAAAATATAATTAATACTGTATATTTAAATAATAATAATTATATAACAAATAAAATATTATTTATTCATATATAACTATATATATAATTCATTGGATGTAAAATTAATGACATCAGGCCAAGGAGGTTATAGTCCACACATATACGAACAACACTATCACTTTTCAATTTTGTGAATGGGTATGAAATAAAATTATAAATATAATATATCCAAAAATATAATTATGTAATTAATCTCATATATATTTCACTAATGTTACATATTTTTAATTAAATCAATCCTTTATACGTTCCATGTATAGTGTGAAGAAATCACATCACTTTGAGGGGGTGGTGGTCCACATTTCCACCAATGATGTTGTTGTACTCACAAAAAATTGAAGTCTTAAGGGTATATATTGTTAAATAATATTAAAATTTTAATAAATAATAAATATAATATATATAAATAATAATGAAATTTATATCATAATTACCTTCCATAAAATGTGTTAAATAAAAACATTATCATTTCGTGAGGAGGTAGTTTTCAGTAAAAATACACAGTATGTTTGTTACACATTAGATGGAAGTGCGTCAGACTGTGGTAATAAAAATATTATGACAACATAATATTATATTAAGGTTAATGTTTTATATAATAATCGATAAAAGATATTTTGTGGTGTATAATAGAAATGAAAGAGATTATGGGAAGATTTTACCTTTTTTTTACTAACTCTATTTTGTATGCATCAAAGGAGTTATGTAGATTGTTTTATTCCAAAGGTAATTATTCTAGGATGGGGGTAAGGATTATAAGGAGATATTATTTTTTAGAAACTGGACTATCCAAAGTGTCTCTAGAGATGTGAGGAAGTGGGTGGATTGAGTTCCTTTTGATAGTATATAAGGAGTGGCACCCTTGTAAATTTTGGATGGTGGAATTCTATCAACTTTTCTACCATTTAATGTTTCTCCAATAAAAATAAAAAGTAGATAAAATATATAATAGGGTATAAATATTTCCACCAAATGGTTTTTTTACATTTTTATAGTTCATTTTATCCCATAAGATTAATATTTAGTCCCCTGTTATGATTTTTTTTATTTTAATCATTACAATTAATTTTAATTATATTAACCAATTATTTTGGATAATAACTATGTTGAACATATTAGAAATTATGTATTTTTATTATTTCAAATATTATTTCTATTTTTCCATATTCCAATCATATAATTGAAAAAATAAATTTAATTTTAATCTCGCAGATTTGATGAAAATGTGGGTTATTAACTTCAAAACGCTAAAATGTTTACAATGTTTTTATACTAAATTTCAAATTAAAAATGATTAGAATGACTTAAATTGGATTAATTAATAATAATTTAATATAATTATAATTTAAAACCAATGGTAAATATAATTTATTCTTATAATTAAATTATTAGAATCAATATTTATGAATTTAAAGTCTACATATTTCAAAATTTATAAAATATGAAACTTCACAAAAATATAAAATACTCAACCTACCCACGTTTTCATATTCCAATTGGAAATATTAATTTATTTTACATATAATATATTTAAAAGTGTATAGATTTTGATATAAAATTTTCTCACCATTAAGTTGCAGTAAAAGAGCCTTAATATAATATAGTATTATATGTATAAAAATGAGATTTTTCTTAACTTATTTCTATCTAATATACTGGAAGAATATCATAAAGATTATATTGAATATGTAATATATATATATATATATATATGAAACTAATATCAATAACTAATTTTAATTAATAAATTTTATTAAGATAAAACAACTTTGTGATTTATAATGATAAAAATATTTTCTTTTATATTGAATTTGTCATTATTTTTATATCTAATAAATTGGTAACAAAAGAATTAAATTATATTTTATAATAAAAATATTGTTAAAAGTTACTTAATCCTATTTTTAACTACTAATGTACCATTTTTGTTATATGTTATTGTATTAGATAAGAAATGTAATTATATATTGGTGTCTGGTAAAACTCGATCATTACATACAACACAATTCATAGGGGAATGTAAAGACCTGTAAATTTAAATGAATTTCATTTCATAAATTCATTAAAATTTTATGAGTCCTCAGTTTCTGACAACACTTGATTCCGTGGCCTAGTGTTCCCAGAATCAATTTTTGATGTTCTGTTCGGGTACGTTTAGTGATCATACGTGTTAGTTTTTCTATATTTTGAACTGGTGCTGGGAATTGAAATCTAAGGACACTGATGAACTCGCAGCACCGATATTGGCTTAAGGGGACCTTTACCACTGTTTCATTTGATTGGGAGGAGAAATTAATTTTTTGGAGATTCTTTAAAAAGTAAATAAATTATGTGTAAATAATTTTTATTAAATAGCCGTTATTCCCTACAAAGAGGAGTTGGATGTGGGGCCCTCACCCAACATTACCACTCAAATGAGGATAATCGTGATGGCGCACACATGAGCCTTAACCTCTTCAACTATCCTCTTTAACTCTCTTTAACCCCTCTCTTAATTGTCCATCTCCAACTTTAATTCAAACTCTCCACTTCCCTTCTCTCAATTAATTATGCCAAAACCCTAAAAAATTAATTTTCCAGCATGCAATTAATAATTTGGATCAACCTATTTAATTATTTTGAAAATTCATGTTGATAATAAAATAATATCTTAAGAAATTATTTTTTTGGTTGGCCTTTGTTGTGTTGGGGATGCTTTAGAGAATTGGAATGATTGTGTTTCTCTCTCGACGAAGAACGGTGACGACCAGGAAAAATGAAACCCTCTTTGATGAAGAATGTAGATTCCACGAAATAATGATAACGTGTCTTCCATCATTTTCCTCCACGACAAGGAATTATGCACTGGTTCCTCTTTAGATGCACCCAGACGTCAACAGAATCGACGTTCGTAATTCGTGACGCCCGACCTACGTGATGCTCTTCATTCGTGGTTCCTTGATGTGAAACGTTATTGAGATCAAAGTAGGGTTTTTATAATTTTAAATTGAATAATATTTATACACTCGTTCATGATGTGTACTTTGGAAACGTCTTGGCCTCTTGATATCTCCTATCATGGAGGGTGTGTGCTGAACAAACATGGCCCGATTGATCTCCGTTGATCCATGTTTATTTTGGAGATGGAAGTGGTTTCGGGAGAGGCACCAATGACCAGAAGCGATGGTGACTGAAGGAGTAGGAGGAAACAGCGGCCACTCACTAGGCTGAAGAGGACTGCAGCATCGGGTGCCGTGTGGAGAGGGAAGGACTGCAACCTGCAACCGCGGGCCGCTCATCTGATGATGAACCGGCCTGCTAAAGCCATCTGGACTAAAAGAACTGTGGTGCCATGAGGGTGCCGCACTATGGAGGATTGTGGCCCATGTTCTGGGGGCCGTTCAGTAGATGAATAGGCTGGCAGATGGACGGTCGTGTAGGAAAGACCTTGCGGTGCCATGAATGTGCCGCGCTAGGGGGAGAGTGGCCCGCCTGTGCGGGCCGCTCGAACTAGGTTGACCATTCGACGTTGGCTGGCCAGACCTGAAGGCAGTTCTGTTCGGCACCACCATTTTGGGAAGTCTGGAGGGCGCCCCCCCCCCCCCCTGCACCGGCCCACCCCATGCCCTTCCAGCCGCGGGTTGGCCCATGCCACGTCGGGTCGCCCCCCCGGGCTAGGACGTACCCCAAAGGGCTGTGTTTCCTGCCACTGGTTGAGTCGTTCCCCACTGGTTTGTGCCGCACATTATCAGTCCAGGCCGACCAATTTGCTGGGTTGGACCCGCCATGCCCGGACGGGCCGACCTGCCAGCCCATTGGGCGTGACGGGTCGGGCCAGTTTCACGTAAAAGGGAATAACATCAAGACCACATGTTTGATCGACGCTCCGTCTACGGAAATGTGATTCTCATGATGAGGAGATCCTTTTTTAATACTCTTAGTGAGTTTTGGACAACTTTGTAAAAAACGGTCGGGTTAGTTCGAAACCAAAACCAACCGTGCCCTTAGAGCGGAAACACTTATAACATAAGGACCCAACGTCTGATTGATGGGTCGTAAACTACGGTGGGTTACTTTTTATGAGGTTGTTATTTTGGAATACTCCACTCACGGATTGGACGTAGTTGTAGTATGGTCGGGTTTGTTTTATCTTAAAAATTCAATTGGGCCCCTCGAACAGAAAAGCTAATAACTCACAGACCGGGCGTCTGATTGACACGTTGTCTATTGCGTTGAAAAACCTATGACGTGGCGAACCTCTGAGATACTTCATCCTGGGACTTCATGACACTTGTAGTATCGACTGGAAGCTTGTGGAGTGGACCCTCCCAAAGACGAGAATACAGAGTACAGAGACCTAGTAGCTGGCTGAGACTTGACCACTACTAATTGATTGACTTGGAGTGATTTGAATGGCCTAGCGGGGAGAGCATTATTGAAGAAATAGAACCACGGTGGAGGAGTTCATGGTTTTAGTGCAGATCTGGGGTAATCGACAGAAGGAGTACGTCTGTATTCTATGAAGTGGAGCGCTTGGTTGTAGCGGCAGACCCATGGTTGGAAGTACCTGGTTGTAGAAGCAGGACCACAATACCTGATAGGTGGAGTACTTATGTAGTCCAATGTTAGTAGGAACTTCTTGTTTTTAGCATCAGGTCCACTGTACTAGACAGAGGAGGTGTTTTCCAGCTTCTATGGTTTCAAAATCCTGAATAAAAATCCTGGTTTGATCCGAGTCAGTGACCTTTGTGTTTTCCTCATGATTGAGATGGGTTACATGATAACATAGGTATATATATGGGCATATAACAAAGTAATGGTTATCCGGTGAAAACAAACATTGTGGTTTATCCTTGTTATATTTTGTGAAACCTTGATGGTCTCGGGGTCCCTACTGAGAATCGTTTTTCTCACCCCTACACAGGCTATGCCTGCACCTTGTTATGTTGTATGCAGATGACAGAAAACGCCAACCGAGGAAGAGTGTACGAGGACTGGATGGTACCCAGAGGTGGACCTCACGACGAGATAATACCCAGAGGAGATGGATGGGTGTGGATCACTAGGGAGGCTATCTGTACCTACCCTTCAGGTAGGAACCCTGGAGGAATATCCAAGAGCATCTTTCACCTTCCAATTGTTTCCCCCTTTTTAGTTTTAATTGCTTTCAATTGTATTTTTACTTTACAGTTGGGCTTGTATTCTGGCCCCTTTACTTTCAGTACTTTTGTTATACAACTTTCACATAGTTTTTTCTTCTTATTGTACTCTGGTTGTGTTTGTTTTTTTATAAAGGAAATGCCTTCCTAGTACTAGGGATTTACACCTTTGGTGCTAGTCGCCAGCCCATGGACTATGGAAGGTGGGCTTGGGGTAGTCACGATACGGGCCCTGGGGGACATGCTGTGAAAAATTGGTATCAGAGGAGTTGGTTCTACTACAGAACTTATGGATATATTTTTTTCCTATGAAGAAATAGTGTTAGGGGTACTAAGTGTGGTTTTCAGTTCAGGGAGTCTAGTGTTGGTGCGGGCATATAAGGTATCCATACACCAGGACCCTGACATGTGTATTCCGACTCAGTGAATGAAATCACTGATTTCGTGTGTGTTTTCAAAAGATTTTCCACTAAGTCAGCTCAATCTAGGTCAGCTCACGAGGTTTAGTCTTTTTACCATGATGCATTTTTTCTTTACGGATTCCTCCCCGTGGATGACCAGTTAGATCCCCGAGAGTTGTATGTAAAAACATCCCAACGAGTGATGAGGCCTCAGTACTGGGCCCTCTTCTAGTTGAGGCACCAGAGAAGGCACCAGTTGTGTCACATCACATTGTGCCACTTGTTCCACCAACCCCAGTAGCAGAGAGTTCATGCCGCTTGAGTGCACTGCATGAGTACCAGTGCCAGTGGCCACCCAGGTTCAAGGGAGAGACAGACCTGCAGGCAGCTGAGGACTGGCTCGAGGCTATGGTGAGAGTCTTTAGACTGGTAGGGACACCAGCTGACTTCATGGTGATCCTTGTTTCCATCCACCTTCAGGCAGCAGTAGGCAGGTGGTGGAGCCTCATTTTCCATATGCATGATGAGGTGATGGTACTCTGGGCAGACATCGAGAGCATGTTCCGGGCAGAGTTTGTCCCAGCCACCCTTCTAGCAGTGCGTATACAGCATCAACTGTATCTATAATAGGGTAGCATTATGGTGGCACATTACTTAGTGATGTTCACTGACCTATCGCACTACTCCACTGATATGGTACATGACCCATTCATCCGGGCCCGAACCATTGACCAGGAAATCAGGTGAGAGATTAGAGAATCAGTTATTTTTTTGAAAATCTTGATGCAGACAAGGGTGTTAGAGCGAGCCCTTAGAGTGGAGAGTTTCCTTGCTGAGAAATCTCCAACATATGGACCCACTACTAGTCGACATGCAGCAGAGTCTTCTGCAACTGGAATAAGGCAGATGACATAGGGGACAAAGAGGACCAGACCCACAGGTGGCCGACTGCACGACTCAGGATCGTGTGTGTGAGGCACCCGGGGTGGAGACAGACTTACCATGAGAGGATAGTGTTACTCATATGGTGGGATTAGTCACATGGTATGTGATTTTCTGACTCATCGTGCATACAATCAGAAGATAGATGAAGGACCTCCCAGGCAAAGGCAATGGTTCGATCGAGATGGTCCGCAAGGAGCAGGAGAACATGGCAGAAGAGATGGCCTTGTAGCTGGTGTTGGACAACGATTTTAGTTGTTCCCAAAACCACCACCAAAAGGTCCACCCCGACCGCAGAGTACGGGTGGACATGGGAGAGCACAGCTTCAGGCAGCTAAAGCATATGACTATGGAGCTCTAAAAGTAGGTGGACAAAATTAGGACTAGTTCCAGGCATGGAGGCCTTTGTTCATGGTGCTTATAGATTCATTAATGTCGTTTTTGTCGTTGCATTTGGTCTTTGTACTTCGATCTGCAGTAATAAAATACACTTGTCCTGGTGAATTTTTCTTTCCTTCATTTTTGTGTGTTTAATATTAAGAGGATCCGGTTAAAACTATTGACTTGACCCTCACTATCGAGATTCCTACTGGAGGATACCAAGTGACCACACACTGATGCTGACTGTGTGACTAAACCATTGGAGGTGACAGTAATGGTTGGATCTATTGGTACTAGCGTCACAGCCATACGACATCTTTTGTGACATGAATTTGTACCGTTCATGTCACGATTGATTGTATTAGGAAAAGGACATAATTTATCTAGGGGATGAGACCAGATTTTACTTTTCAGCAAAGGGGAAATCTTAGTAGCTCTTGTAGAACTAGATATGGTGCAGGCTACGATGGAGAAGGTGAAGATCATCTAGGAGTAGATGAAGACTGCACAAAACAGACAATAGTTCAATGTCAATAGAAGACAGAGACTACTGTTGTTCGAGGATAGCGAACACATCTTCATACGGGTCTCACCTCGACGAGGTCTACGGATATTTTCCTGGGGCGTCAAGTTATCTCTACTCTTTATTGGACCATTCTAGGTCCTTAGTAGAGCAGGCAAGGTGGATTACCACCTTTCCCTTCCACCTCAGTTGCATCGGGTGGACGACTTCTTCCACGTATCTTAGGTGAGGAGATACGTACACGACCCATCCCACATCATCAACCATGGGGAGTGGGACATTAATGTTGGGGAGACATTCATGGAGGTTCCAGTGGAGATCGAGGATCTATAGGATCGAGTCCTATGTGTATTGTCGATTCCTCTGGTGTACATTCGCTGGTAGCACGGGATCCTCCAGGAGAGCAGATGGGAGCGAAAGGTTAGATTCATGTTCAGTACCTATTTTCATTTCCCTGTGAGTGTTGTAGCATTACAAGGATGTAAAGCCCAGAGGTGTGGGTAATGTAAAGGCCCTGAAATTTGAAGGATTTTTTTTTCAAAAATTCATTGGAATATTAAGAGTTCACAATTTCTGATGGCACTTGATTCCAAGGCACGGTGTGCATGGATTAAATTTCTGATGTTTTTTTCGGGTACGTTCAGTGCACGTCTGTGCGGGTTTTTCTATCTTCTGAACTAGTTCTCGGAATTGAAATATGAGGACACCGATGAACTATCAGCACCAGTATTTACATAAGGGGACCTTTACCGGAGTTTTATTAGATCAGGAGGAGATGTTAATTTTGTGGAGATTCATAAAAAATAATTAAATTATGTGTACATAGTTTTTAATAAATGTTAGTTATTTCCACCAAAGAGGAGTTGTATGTGGGGCCCACACCCCACATAACTACTCATGGGAGGATAATGGTGGTGGTTCCCACATGATCCCTAACCCCTTCAACTCTCCTCATTAACTCTCTTTAAGGCCCTCTCTTAACTCTCCACCTCCCACATTAATTCTAACTCTCCACCACCCTTCTCTCAATTAATTATGCCAACACCCTTGAAAATTAATTGTCCAACATGCTATTAATTATATTCCTCAACCTATGGAATTGTTATGAATATTCATGTTGAGAATAAAATAATATCTTAAGATATTATTTTGGGGTTGGATTCAGTTGTGTTGGGGAGGCTCCAGAGAATTAGAATGATAGTTTTTCTCTCTTGACGAAGAACGGTGACAACCATGAAGAATGACGCCCTCTTCGATGAAGAAAGCATATTCCACCGATGAACAGAGACGTGTATTCCTTCCTATTCCTCCACGACAATGGAAAAGACACTGCTTCCTCTTCGGATTCACCCTGACGTAAATAAAATCTACGTCCGTAATCCGTGACGCCCGACCTCTCCGACTCTTGTCTTTCACGGTTCATCAACGTGCAGTGTTCTTGAGATCAAAGTAGGGGTTGGTATAATATTAAATTGAATAAAAATTATATAACCATTCATGATATGTAATTAGGAAACATCTTGGCCTCTTGATATTTCCTAACATTAAAGGCACGTGCCAAACAAACACGTCCTGACAACTCTTCATTGATCCATGTTTATTTTAATGACAGAAGTGGTGTCAGGAGAGGAAACAGCGACTGGAAGAGACGATGAATGAAGTAGGTAGTCGTGCGCTGGCCTGAAGGGGACCGTGGTACCGGGTGTCTTGTGAAGAGGGAAAGACTGCGAGCTGCAACCACTGGGTGCATTGCCGACAAAGAATCGTCCAGCTAAAACCGGCTGGACTGAAGGAACCACAGCTCCACGAGTGCACCGCACTACGGACGACCGTGGCCCACGTTCGACGGGCCACTCGGTGAATGAACCAGCAGGAAGACTGCCGACCATGATGTGAAGACCCCACGGAGCCAGGAGGGCGCCGCGCTGGGGGGACAGTGGCCTGTCCGTGGGGGCTGCTCGCGCCAGGAAGACAGGCCAGCTTCGGATGGTCGTGTTACTCGACGATGCCTGTTCGGTTTGTTGGGGGGGCACCTGCCACCAGGCGAGCCATTCCCCAGTAGGCTGGGCCACTCATTATCGGGTCGGGCCGACCCCTTAGCTTGGTGGGACCCACCGAGCCAGGACAGGCCAAACTGTATGCCCACCGGGCTTGAGGTGTCAGGCCCGTTCCACTTAAACGGGAATAACATCAAGACCGCACGTCTGATAGATGTTCCATCCAGGGAACTATGATTCTCATGATGAGGAGGTCCTTTTGTGATACTCTTAGTGAGTTTTGGATGACTTCGGAAAAATGGTCGGGTCGGTTTGAAACCAAAACCAACTACGCCCTCGGAGCAGAAACACTAATAACATAAGGACCAGATGTCCGACTGACGTGTCGTCAACTACATTGGATTCCTTTTGATGAGAAGGTTCTTTTGGCATACTCCACTAGAGGTTTGGATGTAGTTGTAGAATGTTTAGTTTGGTTTTAGCTTAATGAACTAATCGGGCCAATAGAATGGAAAATCTAATAACTCACAGACCAGGTGTCCGATTGACGTCCCGTCTATTGTGTTGAAAACCTTATAATATAGAGGACCATTGAGATAGTTCTTCATAGGACTTCAGGACACATGGATTATCGACTAGTAGCTCATGGAGCGGACCCACCAGGAGATGATAATATTGAGTATGGATACCTAGATCGATCGACATGGAGTTACTTGGATGGCCTAATGGGGAGCGCATGGTTGTAGAATAAGACCCATGGTGGAGGAGAGCCTTATTTTAGTGATAGACCCGCGGTACTCTAAAGTAGGATTACCTTTCTAAGATATGATGGGGAGATCTTGCTTGTAGTGGCAGACCCATTGTGGAAAGTGCTTGGTTGTAGTAGTATTTCCACATTACTCGACAGGTGGAGTGCTTCACCAGTACAAGGTTAGTGGGAAGTGCTTGGATGTAGTGGTAGACCCATTGTAGTCGACAGTGGAGGAGTTCTCCAACAGCCATGTTTTCGATATCATGAATAAGAATCCTTGTTTGAACCGAGTCAGTGACCTTTGTGTTTTCTTCATGATGGATATTGGTGAATTGATAACATAGGTATATGTATAGTCATATACCTAAGTTACGGTTATATGTTGAAAACATACATTGTGCTTTATCCTTGTAGGATTTTGTGAGACCTTGTGGGTCTCGTGGTACCTACCGAGTATCATTATACTCACCCCTACAAGTGTTATGCCTGCATCTCATTGTTTTGGATGCAGACGATGGACAACACTGACCAAGGAGGAGTGTACTAGGTCTGGACGGTACCCAGATGTGGACCTCACAGAAATATGGTACCTGGAGGAGACGGACGGGTGCAGAGCACTAATGAGGCTATCTATACCTACCCATCAGGTAGGAATCTCCGAGGATGATACAAGAGCTACACTAACGTTATAGTTGTTTGTCCCATTTTGGTTGTACATGATTTTAGTTGTATTTTTACTTTACAGTTGGGCTTGTATTCTAGCATCTTTACATTTGGTACTCTTGTTATACAGTTTTCACTTCATGTATGCTTCTTCTTGTAGTCTGGTTGTGTTTTTTTAGTTATAAGGGAAATTACTTCCTAGTAAAAGGGATTTGTGCTTTTGGTGCAAGTCACCAGCCCTTGGCCTATGGAAGGAGGGCCTGGGGTAGTGAGGATAAGGGCCCCGAGGGATGAGTCATGATAGGGAAACTCTATGTTTCATAATATATATACTAACACAGTTTTTCATGAAGTGAATTATATAAAATATATTGAATTTATCTCATATATTTAATATATTCTGAATTATAGGGATATAATAATCAATTACCAAAGTGGTGTTGTGTTTTATACATGTTATCGAATTAAATGTTTCATCATTATATTTTTCGGGTGATATATTCTCCACACCACAATTAAATTGCATCCTTAAAATTTAAACATGATATTGTTGATATATTGATTAAAATTTCCTATTTTTGAAATCCCACATTATTTAAATGGTTCATAAAACATCATATAGAGATGATATAATGGGGTGTAAAAAAGTCACATGAAATGACATATAGGTAAGTCTATATGTATGAGAAAATTAGGTAAAATTTAGATATTTACTTGGACTAAAAGCATAATTTATTATAGGAGACATTGAGGTCACTAATCATAGACAATTGAATGATTAATATAATATTGATGGAATAAAATTTAAAAATTTGTAATTATTTAGAAAAACAGATGTTAAAAAAGTGTGTTATGGGAAAATGTTTTTTTAAATTATTTTTCATAATTTTCGATAATTGTTTTAATTTTTATGTATACTAACATTATATATTTATATAGATAGAATATCATTCATTTGTTTTGCATTGAACAATTAATCCAAAATTTAATTTTGATGAATAAAGCACTAAAATACATTTTTAAAGGACCTTAAGATCCATAAAATAGTGAAATGTCTAAATATTTTTCTCTAACTAGTTTCCAACACTAATATGGAAATAACATAAATCTATAAACCTAAAAATAAACACTCATTTTTCATCATTAATTATTTTTTCATTAAATTTTATAAATAAAAATATTAAATTTTTACTTGGATATTACATTGTTCAATGGTTTGCATTAAAACCTAATCGTTATTCTGACATGGGTTCATGTCTCATGGACATGCTGTATTAGATTAGTTGAAACCTAAATTATAGGATATTCTACTTTAAAACTATATTAATATAAATTTTAAAATACGTAGGATTGAAATCATTGAAATATGGTTAATCCCTTAATATCATTTTATATAAGGGTTTATATAAAAAACTAACACATAAACACAGTGTCTATTTATTTTATCGTAGATCCTTCCTTGGGTTGGATTTTATCCTTTAGAGTAGGGTGTTTCCTAAAAACAAAAAACCGCATTTGTAAGAATCAATTAATATATTGGAAAAATATATAACAATTTTATGTTTTCTAAATCATGAAACAGTATTTTCAACGAAAATAAAAATATTTTTAACATATTTTAATCATTTTCAAAATACATTATAATGGGTTTTAATGAAAATGTGAATTATCCGATGAAAATACCCTAGGAGTACCAAACTAGGTGTGTAGTAAGGTCTATTTTCCTATACCAGGTTACACTAAGTCAGGCCCGACACACCATGTTAGATTTTCTACTCATAGGTATCTATATTCTAGAATAATGTGGATTATTTTATATGTACAGGGATGTATTGTTGATAAATACCACATAATCTCTACCTTACATGAATTTTAGGATATTCTTCTTTGATTGTCATAATATTATATCTTAGGGTTTTGTTCCCTAATCTATGTTTTCCAAAATCTATTCCTCAATTATTCTACTATACATTATATGATATCAATTATATCGAATTGACTGTAGAAATCATGGAGTTAGTGTCTGTAATAAATTACATTGCAATATGATACACCTATATTAGTTAAAAAAATAAAAAAGTTAAGTGGTCTTGGTAAAACTATTCATACTCAAGATATGAATACACTAATTAAAAAATATTTTTTACTAAATATCTTAGAGGATAATAACTATATTTCATCTATCATATCATTTTATATTATTATTACCTCATTTATTCCTAATGAATGGAAATTTAATATGTGTGTGATCAAATACTGTGTAAGGTTAAAGTGGAACTAAAGAAATAATTAATTGATAAGAATATTAAATATGGAAATGTAAATAATTGAACACAAATTCCAAGTAATCAATAAAATGAATGAATTTTTTTATAAAATACATTGAAGTAATTACTGAAAATGTCTTCTATTAAAATAAATATATAATGAAAAATTAATATGGAAAGGTAATATGTTTAAACACATGTCTTTTAATAAATAAACTAGGATTGAAATGTAACCATAGATATGTCGATGGAAAAATTCATAGATAAATAATTACAAAATTATGAATAAATAAAATTCTAAATTATTTTATTACCTGTTTCTTAGGTTTATGGAAACATTGCTCTGATGACCTTTTATAAGACGGTTTATGATATACTTGTTACAAACCAATCTGGTTTTTTCCACCTTATGTCTACTATTAATAACTTTTACAAGATTGTTTATAACATACTAGTTAAGGAATTGATGGGTTTTTGAACCCTAATATCATCCCATGAGACTAAATATTCATCAAGGGCCTTTCATTAACTGGTCCCAACCCATTGGGATGACCGTAAATGGTTTCCATATAATATATAACCTATGCAATTCATTCCTCTTATAAAATATAAAATATACCTTATCAAATATTTATATTAATAAAATAAAACAAAACTATCAATATTTTCCTATATATTGATATATCATTCAATGTAATAAACATATAGAAAATGTTATATCATTTAGTCAATGAACATATCCATAAAAAATAAAATGGCTAATTAGGGGAAATTCAATGTTTCATGAACATAGAAAATTGAGTATTTAAATCAAACTAAAAGGAATTATGGAAGGGAATGTAAATACATTCCTTGTCCATGACAATCATAAACAATTATAAAGAATATTAAGGATTGAATCAATAAAAAATACCGCAATCAGATAAAAATAATGGTTTTTTATCATTAATAAATAAAAATATTAAAAAAATATATTCTAAAAACATTACTGAGGAAAATACCTTATTTATTTGAAAATTCATTTGAAAGAAAATTTCATAAAAAATAACACTTATAAAACATTTGGTTTAAAAATTTTCCTTTGAAAAATTCAATGGATGTTCTAAAGATATAATGACAGTTAATTCCATATATGCTCTATAAGATAAAATGAATATTACTTTTCCGTGAAAAAAGGTTAGAAAAAAAATTCTAGTTTGGAAAGTGACAAGGACACTCCTTTGAAATAAGTTGTAAAAGGAGAAAACGTAATATTATATTTACTAAATAATTTTTGAAAATTAAAAAAACAAATTTTAGAACATTTTATTTAATCATGGTTTTATAATAAAACATTTTCTCCGACAATAGAGATAAATGAAGTCAGGTTTTCTTAATAATATTTTATAAAACATTTTTAATACCAAAGAGAGAAAAATGGTAATATTATTTTAAAATTTCCATGAATAATCCATTTTTAGTAATATTAATGGTATTATAAAACAATATTCAAATATATAATTATAATGGGAATACCTTTGGATGTTCATTCGAATTATTCTTGAGTAAAATAATCTTTAAACATTTTAAAGAGTCCAATACCTCTTGGAACCATTTTAAATCATAAAAATCATGATGAAACCTAATTAAATGAATGTTTTTAATATCATGAAAATAAAATTACTCATGATATAATATATCAAAATTCATTGTAGATACACCGTACACACAAATTTATGGTTTTTGTATGAAAATACCTTACCTCGCATTGCCTTTTAGTTTAACAGCCTTCAAAATAAGGTATAATTAACTTATTTCAACTATTTACATGATTAATAACCTTTTAAATTTTTTTCATTAATTTTATTTATGTTATTACCATGTTGTTTAATACTTTGCTAACAATTATTTTTTCTTTCGGTGTTATGACCAAATTCGGTTTATGTTTTAAAAAAAAATTGTAGTTTAACTATGATTAAAAGGTTTATTATCTTACATCAATAGAATAATAATAATTACTTAATTATTATATTTATATTTGTAAAACCAATCATTATATATGGTAATGAATAATGAACCAATCTTACCATACTGGAGATGGTAGGTCGAATATAATCATGACTAACCTTCCAATTATTCAATGATCCTTAAGAGTAATACTATATATTCCCAAAATACGAATTATATCAGAAATACAATATTATTTAATCATATATACATATATAAATAATTCATGTGATTTAAAACGAATCACATTATGTTGATGAGGTGACAGTCCATAGGTTCATGAACAATGTCATCACTTTCCAAGTACGTGAAAGGGTAATAAAGAAATATATATATATATATCATATTTCTATAAAAATATTTTTTTATTAAAATCTTATTTTTTTAAATTTATGTTACAAATTTTGAATTAAATCCATACATTATATATTCCATTTTTAGTGTGAAATAGTCACATTGTTCTGAGGTGGCGATAGTCCACACTTCCATAAATGATGTTATCTTATTTACAAAAACAATTATTGTATTATGTAATGTGTCATAAAAAATTTAAATATGAATAAATTTATAATAAATATCAAATATAAATATATAAATATATTTTTCATTTAAATTTGAAACCATTATTTTTTGTAATGAAAAAATAAAAATCATCATTTTGAGAGGTGGTGGATCACTATAAACAAAAAAAAATTGTTTCTTTCACATTAAATAAAAGTGTGTGTCAGTTTAAATAGAATCCTTTTAATAAATAGTAAAAGTATATTTAGGATACTTTGGTATTCATATAATAGTTTAATAATAATTTTTGGGTGGAGGATAAGGGTAATGACACAAAAGATCTCAAGGAATGATGTAACATCTTAATTGGGTAAATACTTTTTGATTGCACAAATGAGATTCCTTAGAAAGTTTTTATTCCAATCATTGAGGATTATAAGATGGGTTAAGGGATTCTTAGGATATTACTAGGGTAATATTGGTATATAAAAAGTGTCTTTATAGGCGTGATTAATTTGTATGTTTGAGTTAATTTTTATAGTTGAGGTTCTGTGCAACTCATTTAAAATAGGGAAAAGGGAATTTGAGACAAATGTTTTTTCACTAAAACTTGTCCCAATAATAGTCTAAAGTAGATAAAATGGAATATATGTTCGAAATATTTGTATAAAATAGATTTTGGACTTGGTTATATGTAATATTAGTTCATAATTTTACATTTTAGACCCTCGATCAATTAAGTTTTCTATTAATCATTCTGATTAATTTTAATATCCTTGAATAATCATTTTGGTCAAAAAATATGTTGAAATTTTTATAAGTTATATTGTATAAAAAATAAAAATTTTGAATCAATTTTTTCAAATTTTAATCACATAATTGTAATAAATTTATTTTAATGTAATCTCGCATATGGGATTAAAATGTATGTTTTTAAAGTAAAACATCCAAAATCATTCTATGTTGTTATACTCAACATCAAAGTGAAATTGATTAAAATAACCTATATTGTATTAAATTATTTATATTTAATATAATTAAACTTTAAATACCTATGAAATATAAGTTTTATATATAAATAAATTAGGTGGAAAAGAAGTTTTTAATTAAAATTCAATATTATTAACTATTCCTTAAAAAAATAAATTTATACAGAAAAAAAATTTAACCAAATCATAATTTTTATATTACACGTTAATATTTTCAGCTAAATATGACATATATGAATTGTCAAAGTGAAATTTGTTTTTTCAATATTTTCAACATTAAAAGGTGGTAATAGTGCTTTAATAAAATACCATATTTTTTGCATAAAACTAGGTTTGTTACTATAATATATATATTGAATCTATTGGGAGAATAATAAAAATGTTATATGGTATATATTATATATATTACATTAATATAACTTAATAATTTTCATTACCTCAATTTATTATGATAAAATCTCTATGTGAGTATAAAAATAAAAATAATTTCCTTTATATTCAATTGGTCAATATTCTCATATCTAATAAATTGTTTACCAATTAATTCATCTTATATTTTTTTCTAAAAAATATTAATATGTTCATTAATAATATTTGTAATGTATAATTTAATGTGTATGTTATATCTTATTATTTTAAATAATAACATTTTAATAATATATATTTTCAAGTAAAACATGGTTTTACGTGTAATAAAAGTCATCAAAGAAACTCATTGTACCACAATACACTTGTTGACTCATTTATATATTAATTTAATCATATGAAATAAATAGCATTAATTTAATATAGTAAATATATTAAAAAATTTCATGAAATTAATCTCCCTTATGTGCTTGATGTTGTTTTTTATACACTATATTGAATACAATGTTCCTATGTATGATTTTTGGGATGCTATATAGGTGATAAATATCTCATTCAAATAATTATAATAATAAAATGGAGTTTCATAGATACTCAATGTTTTATGTATTACAATCCAATTTAGTGTTTCTTAGAGTGAAAATTTATCTTGGAGTTTCATACAATGCAAGACAAACAATATGATATTATATAAAAAACAATATTCAATGTTGAGTATCTAGAAAAATATAAAAATATAAAATTTATAAGAAAGAAATATTTCACAAAATCTCAAGGTGTCACCATATACCCCCCTTAAAATTTAGTTCATCCTAGATCTTCTTCTTGGTTAACAGTGAATTAATACATAAAATTTAATTTCTAGGAACCCAAATATTGACAATAAATACAAAAAAAATTAAAAAATAAACATATGATTGATAATGGTTTCCCAATGTAACTCAAAACTAAGTTTTCATTAAGGATAACATATGTGCGATATGTATAAATGGACCTAGAAGAGAAACCAAAATATCATGTATTGATGGATAGTAATAGAGAATATGGTTATGATTAAGTTAAAAAGAATAAAATTATATACCAAAGAGGATTGAAAAATACCATTGATATCAAAAAAAAAATTATTCATTGACCAAATTTTATTTAAACTCCTTTTTTCCATAGTTGAATAATTTTAATGAAAATGTATTCTTACAATATTTAATGACAACCATACCATTTTTGGTTCCTTGACCAACATCCACTACATCTCTTATTCCAAAAAATAAAGGTGAATTTTTATTATGGAAGTATTAATAAATCATGAGATCCATAAATAGATTTTGAGGTCATTATATATGCCTTTATCCAAAAATGATGTTTTCAAAAATTATTAAATATAATTAAAGTGTCACATGGGGAGATGATAATTTAATCACTAAATTATCATCTGATGTTTTACATAAACTATTCCATAAATAGAAAATCATATAACCATTCTAATTGACGATTTTCATAATATTTATAAATAAGGTCACTAAATTTCTCCAAAAAACTTAGCATTGATCCCATATATACAATAATGTGTCTCGTGGTTTCGATATTCCAAAATTGTGAATACCTTCATCAAGTATTTTCATGAAACATGGTAATAACTTGAATTACCATAAAACCATTTGGAAAAAAATTATTCTTCCATATTCCAAATATTTCTATATTTATTACAAAATTCAAGATGTTGTAAACATCATTACTTATAATATAGATGCATTTTTTAATAATTAATTCATCAGTTATGAGTTCATAAATAATATTAAATTTATTTTATCAATATCATCACCTATTTATCGATATAAAATATCATTTTATCATCCCATTGAACTTGTTAAGTATTAACTACACTTATTTTAACATCAAAATTAATACAATTTTCTAGGTTAATGATATAATATAAAACATTCATGAATATAATTGAATAAAAAATTCAACAAAAAGTGCATAAAAAATTTATGATTTCTATAACATAATCATTTATCTCTATAAAATATACAATCCAATCATCCATCATTATTATTAAAAAATTATTTAGGGATCATCAAATTATTATTTAATACCTCTACCCTATAATATGTTATATGAATTAGGTTTTAAGGTTCCTCAAACTCAATAAAATCATTATTCTTACATCTAATGTAATGGACACCAGAAAAAATATAATTCCATTCACATGTAATTTTTCATATCATTATATTTATTAATATAATCAATTATCATGCAACATTTAATATTATTCTCATGTTATTTCAACCTAGGACATTCATTTAATAATTCCAATACTTTCCAAATATGAAACACTAATTTTTAACCCAATTACTTATAGTTCCTACCATTAGATTAGACCGGAATGCATAGTTTGGTAAATACATAACATTTGAAAAAGCCACATAACCAATAAATAATATTTATACGATGCCAAAATTATAACACCTAATTATAAATCAATAACACCTTAGGATTATCTTTAGAGACATCTCAAGAAAAATAAATAGAAATATCCATAGAGATCTAACTGATGTTTTCTCATCTAAGTTTCTAAAATGTTTACAAAACAAATATGTGATAAAAACTATAATTCTCCACACTATTTATATATAAAAATTACTTAATTTTTTAAAAATACATAACTCGTTACATAACAGACACTCGAAAGACAATATTATTCTAGTGCCCTTCGAAAACTGGAAGCATAGAAACTGGTACATAAGTTATCTACATTATCTCCCAGTAAGTTATATATGATTAGAAACCTTTTTAGAAACAACATATATAATACAAATATTCATATCCAAGGGAAAGGAATCATAATAAACTGGAAATATATGATGATCATTAATGGTAAAAATGTTAAAATACTAGCATAAAAATGAGCATAAGTGTATGAGAATGTGATCATAACATTAAAAGATCATTCCTTGAATAAAAATGATCATATAAATGAATCATGGAATATATATTTGAAGGTTATACAACATGATTCATATTTAATTTTATATAATAGGTCATGAAAGCATAATATAAAAAAAGACCAGGAATTGTGGAAGCCACATAAGCATATAAAATTATTTTAGTCGTAGTCAAGGAATCACATATAAGGAAATCATCATATAACAGGTTCAATTACTATAACATCAGGGTTGTAATGGATCACTCCAATGACCATTTCAGTATTCATGGTTCAAACAAAATACAATCTTAGTAGAAAATTCCTTCGATGAAATGAGTTCTGTTCACATTACAACCATTTCAATCTCATGACATATAAATATTTATCCTTGAATTAGATGGAGATATGGGTCCCACCAATATAATAATTATAGCATACATAAATTTTCTATGATATAATAAGATATCATATCATAACCCATGAAATTAAAGGGATATCACTAACAATTAATCACATCATAACATATAGAAAAATAAAATGTTTCAAATTCATTTCATAACATCATGACTCATTAAAAGGACATGGTATCGTAAGTATATAAAAAAAATGGGGTTTATAAAAAAATATATTATGAGGGATAAGTAGGTATCATAAACATTATTTTATCATAACATAAACCATTCAGATAAAGAATATGAATAGAACATTTGGATATTTTCCCTCGAAAGGCATCATTAAACCAATGAATGGCATTATATTTATAATATTATGTAAAAATTTAATATAAATAAATTTATATAGAAATATATACATTATTATTAGAAAAATTAAAAAAAATATAAAACATATTTCGATACACTTTTATATGAAAATAGATTTTTAGATTTATAATAATAGCATTGAATTTTTTTTATAACTTATTTCATTGAAAATAGCTCTAAAAACTATCAAGATAAATTTATAATGATAAAATATTTTTTTATATCACTTTTTCTTTGAAATTATCAAAAAAAAAATTAAAATCATTGTTTCCCTTTTTGAAAAATATGGTTTTTTGAATAAAACATATTTCCGACCGAAAAGAAAATTGAGGCTACATTTTCTAATAAACATTTTCTAATTATCATAACAACTAAATTGTGGAGAACAGATAATAATAAATTATTATATCATGAATTAGACTTTGATAGAAAAAATTAATGAGTGTTTTTAAGTAATGGATCATAATATTTAATCAGTGGAAGCATAATCATTAACAATTCTAATAAATTGTGTGACTATTTCAAAAAAAATTACTACTTGTTAACTTTGGATCATAATACACATGCAAGAAATTAAAAATAAAATAATGAAAAAATAACATGAAAATAATCAGATTACTTATATAACATTTCAAATTAAAATACATATACCTTGTAAAATAAAATAGTTCCATAGAAAAACTTGTGTCTCAAAGAACAAAAATTGAGACCACTTTACTTAACTGAGTTGGTATATATTGAAACATAATACCTAGAAACGTGAGTTAATAAAATGGTCATGAAAATACTCATACAGATGAGGATAATATTCATATAATATATTTTTGAAAATTATATATAGCACACAATTATTTTGATGGTGAATATGACATAAATCACATAGAATTAAATGTGGGACCAGAAAACCATTTCCTTAAGTCTTAACTGATTTCTTACATACAAAAATGTTTAGTTTAATAAATGTATGTTTACTATAACTATATAAAATAACCATATAACAATTCATAATATGATATATTATTTTATACTGAATTTATAATACCCATTTTTTCAATACCTTGTTAATTTTTTAGTTCTGGTAATATCTGTATTTTGTTATTACTTTTTTTGAAATGTTATTCATTATCTCATTACATGGATTATGACCTATTTATTCACATAATTGAATATCTTATTTAGTTATAATAAATATTCATTAAATTAACATTTATAATCTAAAAAAATATAGAAATAATAAAGGGAAGACACCATTCATAGAGACAATAGGTTGTATGTACACATAAACTATGCTTATGCATTATTTTCATAATGAAAGGAATAAAGTAAATGAAATATCTGTATATATATTTATATGTATATATATATATTATCATTAAATAAGAATTATTATATAATTAATGTCACATATTTTTAATAAATACATCTTTAATACATTTTTCTTTAAGATCTGAACAAATTAAATTGCTTTGAGTAGGTTGCAGTCCACCCATCCCCAAACAATTTAATCTTGTTTAAAATAATTGGAAATCCGGGATATATTAATAATATATTAATTCAATATTTTTAAATAAATAATAAATATCATATATATCATGAAAAAATGGTGTTTCTATCAAATTTTCCATCCATGAGGGGTGGTAAAAGAAAAACGAACATCATCGTTTCATGAGATGGTAATTTTCCAAACATAAGAACAGAAAGTTCGTCGCTAATTTGATTCAAGTGTGTGTAATTGTAGTTAAAAAAACATATTATATTGATTATAATTAATTTTTTAAATAATAATTAAATATTATTATTATTGGTTGTGGTGAATGAATAAAATATAATTGATCTTGAAGAATGATATTACTTAAACATTTGGTAAATACTCTTGGTTTTCACCAAAGGGATTCCACGGTTGGAATTATTCATAAAGGGAGGTATATAGGTCATAATAAGGGATTTTTTGGAGGATATATTAGTATATTTTGTCCAATCCAATGTGGTTTTAGTGGTTTGACTATATGAGGGGGTGAGTACCATTTATGAAGGGGGGTCATATTATTGTAAATATAAAAATATAAAGACTTTTTGTAGGTATACCTTATTTCATTAGAATCCAATAATTGATAAAATTTAATTGAAAAGACATTTTGATCTAATTATGGAAATCCAATGGATTTTTGGACATGTGTATAGTTCATTTTTATTCATAAAATTTATGTTTAACTAATAATTAAACTACTATGTTTACCTTAACCAGTATAATTAATTTTAATCACATTCACAATTTTTTCTATTCAAAATAAAATTTTAAATTATTAGAAATGATAACATATGATTATTCCAAATATAGAATCCATTTTTAAAAATTATAATCATGTATGTGGAATAAATTAGTTTAAAATTAAACATGAAGATGTGTCATAATGTTGAGTTTTTAATAGAAAATGATTAAAATCTTCAAATGTTTGTTTATGAAATTATATTTTGAAATTAGCTCTAGTGGAATACATTGTATTAATTAATTTAAAATTTATATAATGAATATTTAAAATAAAATTATAATTTAATTTAAAATTACAAAAAAATTAGATGGAAATTTATATATGAATTAAAATTTAGTATTTTTCACTATTCATCCAAAAAATAACTATTTCAGGGAAAAAACTAGCCAAATCACACAAATATAATTTTAAAATTTTGAATTAAAAATGAAGTTTTTTTATCATATTAATTTTAAAAATGTGTTAAAAATTAATTTTATTACTACTCAGAGAAGGAAATAAAATGCAGTTCATTTTTGAAAATATTATTTTCAAAAATATAAAGAAGTTTCCAAAAATTATATGTTTTATTATGAATATGTTATATTTATATAAATCCTTAATATTTAAAGTTATTTATTACCTTTCATGTTATTATTTTTAATTTATATATTATAAATATGTCATTTAGATAATTATAATTGTAAAATGTTTTTTCATAGACACTTAATATTATGTGTATCTGAATAAAAGTCAGTGTTGTGTGTAGCGAAATATTAACTAGGTGTTTCATTTAAAAAAAGAAAAACATATGTATTTTGTATAAAAAAACTATATTCATTTTTTAATTAAATGTAAAAATTAAAAAATTAAATTAATTTGAAATAAAATATTTAACATAATCTCTAGGTGTTGCAATAATCTACCCTCACATAATGATAACCCAAATATATGTACTCCATAAGAACATATGAGGATTAAAAATTAATTTATAGCTTAATTAACCATGGAAAAGAAAGTTTTCAGGAATATTTACTCCAAAAATAATCATATTCCATCCAAAGATAGATCTCGTATCATATAAAAATGAAATATACCTATATAATAATATTAATTTAAGGATATTTATATAGATATAATCCAATTTTATAAACACATCAGTAATACACATTAAAAAAAAGAATAATTTTACTTTTATTTTTAAGACATTTGAAAAATTAAAATTAATATAAAATAGGAATATAATTTTATCTGAAAACCCAAGGAAACCTAGATATTAAACTTAATAATGAAGAATGATCATGATATTGGAAAAATTAGTCATGTTGTAAACAAAAAATATTCTTTTGAATCATTTATAACAAAATTCTATTGTGTCCAACACCAAAAATGTATAAATGGTTACTTTTAATAAATTGAAAGTAAATTAAAATATTTTTGAAAATAAATATAATAAATAATTGTATCACATAGAAACAAATTTTTAAAATAAAATAATTAATATGGACAGAAAAGAGAATGAGTCAAGAAAATGTCTTCAATATAGTGAAAGAAATTATTTTAAATAAAAACAATTGAGAATCCTAAAATAAAAAATACCCATTGAATAAAACAACTATTGAATGAACATAAAACACCAAGAGAATAAATATATATATAATATAATTTAAAAACATCTATTATATAAAAAAAGTAAATGAATGTACATGCCTAATATGAATTATGTATCGAATAAGGGTATTTGAGATTACATACACTTACTTCAATCTTCTTCTTAGTAGGAAATACACCAAATTTACAATATTATAAATTTATTATTATTATTAATAAGAGTAAGAATGTTATTAATATTTATTTTACATTTTATCACCAATTTATAATTCTTTATTACTCATATATTAATTATTAATTGTTAAATTTAGTTTTTTGGTGTTATCTATTTTGTTTTCAATACATGCTTTAGTTTCGAAGTTCTGATCCTTTAGTCATGTTCATGGGTTAAATACTTATAAAATATTTACTATTAGGTAATATATATTTCTTACATAGTTATAATGTTCCATATAAATTAATTGTAACTTAATTTTATTGTTTGCAGGGAATGCTTAAAAGTCAATTTTCCATATATTATTGAATTAAAAAAAATATTTGATTATATATATGTATATATATAAATATTTTAATGATACCTTAAATTAATTTTGTAATTAGCTAAAATCATTCATTATTACAACTTATTAATATTATTTATTATTTATTAATCATTCGTTATATAAAAACTATATCATAAATCATGTAAGTTATAATAAAATCCACCATAGGAACACATTATAATAGTTTACTAATTAAGGACATGTTAACATAGAGTGATACTATAACATTTATATAATTTTAATGGTTAAAAAATAATTTTTACATGATAAATTATATCCAAATATAAGAAAATGAATGTTATATTGAGGAATAATGAAGACGAATATATATCTTATATAAAGAACATGAATCTCAACTTGAATGGACTATTTGAAATTGGGCATTCAGTGATCATTATTAGAATCTAATGTTCCCAAATGAGTGATATAATTACGAGGAAGATTAATTGGATATAAATTCGAGATTATTTTAATGGAAATAGAGATTATAGTTGGGAAGAGAAGAAGAAATTTTATACATTATAGGTGTGGATATTTTGTAAATACTTATTAGTTAAAATAAAATAAAATTCCATATAAAGATATGTGGCTATATATATACATATATTTAATATATGATAATTAAGGTCAATAACTGAATCAAATAATACATTAGAGATTTTATTTTGTGATATTTGGTGGTCGTATCCTCTAATTTAATATATTCATAACAATTTTATCATTCACTATGGTGACTGACTTTTAATATTGTATCATATTTTTATAAAAAAATAAAATAAACCATATCTACTAATTTGAATAGTTTGATTCTAAATATTGATGCCATATTACAAGATAAAATGTATAGTATTAGTAAAACTCAATTTTAATTTATGTATTCATATTAAAATAGAAATAACTTTTATTGTATTTTATATGAAGTATAGAAATGAATTTAGAGACATTTAATACCACATATATATTAAAAAATGGTCATATGGTTTTTGGAATACAAATAAAAAAATTTTATTTCATTGAAAAAATACTTATAATATAATAAATCTAAAATATAGAAAAATATATAATATAAAAAATAATATTTTTTTAATAAAATCTATTTTTTTACTAATAATTAATTAAATTTTACTAAAGATTAAATAATAATTTTTTTGGATATTCCTAATCTTTTTTACTAATAATTCATTGAATTTAATCAATACATTTAGGTGTTATTATTCTTAAATGGTTAATAATTTTACTAAGATAAATAATTCATAAAATATTATCATTATAGAAAATAATATTTTTATACGTGAATTAAAGTCATTTATTTTACTTATTATCATATTTTTTATTATATTTTAATATATTTGATAATAATAATAATTTTTTCCCCTTATTTAATTTTCCATTATATCATATGCTCTCAATGATAAATTATATATTTGGGTAAATAATATTTTTATAATCTTGGGAAGTTACTTCTACCATGGTTGTGCAGCAATATAACCAATGTATAAGTTCAATACCATATTTAGACTCATATTCTCAGATCTACTAGTACCTAAAATAAAAAAACTAATAATACCATTTTATTTGGACACCATTAATCAATATAAAAACTCATTACAACCATTCCATCTATCTAAAATACAATATTTCCATTTTCCCTCTCCCTATTTTCAAAAATATGTATTCTAGCTTAAGGGGTTTATGGTACCACTTAGGGAATAATTTACCATCAAATGGTCATTCACGTAAAATAATCAATTTATGATTAAAATTATTCTTGGGACAAAATTATTTTCTTACATATTTCTATAAATGGGATCTAATCAACTAATTAAAATGTATCTTTATAATTTTTTTAAATATAGTGTTTTAAATCCATAATACATGTTCCTGACATAAAATTTAATATTAATTTTATTTAAAATAAGAAATATCAATGTTTGTAATTTCTTTTTCGTTAATTAATCATTTGAAAAAACCACTGTGTACTATTGTTATATAAAGTAGATTTAATGATAAAATACCTCTAATGGTGATACACATGTTCTCCCCATATAATTGAAAATCAACCTATAAATCCATGGATTCTAGAAAAGAGTATGTTATCACTTATTTCATTCAGCATTTTTCATCACAAGAATACTTCTTGGGGAGAAATAATTACATTTGTTTACTCTATCAATGGGGGGATTATTTAGGCGGATTTATTTCCATTATTTATATAATTATAGATTAATATCACATCATAAATTAAGATTATTTTTCAGGGAAATAACTTTTACCAAAAACCATGGTTGAGAATTTTAAAATTATTTTTAAATAGATACATATTTAGTGAATTAATAATTTAGGACAAACCCTTTTTTACCTCTTAATCTATATTGAACCGAATGAGTGATTATTTTTAAAATTATAATTATTATTTATGTACCATGTTCTACAATCAAAAAAAGTAATATTATATACATGAATACAAAAAATTAATTCTTACACAAATAATATTTAATATATAATATGTCAATAGAACATTAAACTACATCCCTCAATCCTTTATAATATTTATTAGACCATAAATAATTACTATTTTTTTAAATAATTATTAGTTAATTATTTTAAAATAAATAAATAAATATTATATTCACAAAACCATTGAATGAATACTTTTTAACTATATTGGTAACCAAATGTATTTTATATTACTATATTAATAAATAAAAAAAAATAAAATTAATATAAATTTAAATAAATAATTATTAGTTGGAGAAAAAAATTTAACTATTATTCAAGTCTTGTAATATTTTAAAAAAAACATGTGAATAAATATATTAGATTAACCAAATGTGAATAATTAATAAACCACATATGGGGAATTATGCAATATCTATTAATTAATAAGGTTAAAAATCATAAACACAATATGAAAATCATAGTGAAATAAGTCAAATTGAAAAATGGAAATAACCATATATGAAAAAACTTTTCCTAATAAAATATAGTTTCTCCCATTATTTCTAATCAAAATGATAAATAATATTTCCATCAACCTATGTTGTTATGTTTTTCATTGAATATATAAACAAACAAATATATATAAATTCATGGATATAGAGATAATTATTTAGATCTATTACTAAGAAATGGAATAGAAAATAAATTTACATTAAGGAATATAAAAGAGTAATAATTTCTCACTTTATTTATTAATGTAATATCATTTTAGAATCACCAAACATATCCTACTTAACACTAAGTATATATTGGTCATGATTTTTTAATTCATTGATGTTTGAGGATCGATACATGAGTTAATTGAAATCTCAAAGTATAATGACCAGTACAAATAATAACAAATTGAAACATCGATTAACATAAATAAATAGATATTTCATACTATTGATTGATGATATAATAACCTCATTTCATGTAAATACTATGAAAAAAATAACATTTCAATAAGTCACAATTTCTTATGATTAGAAAACCCCTGATTGAATGCATCATATGATTGTAGTTATATGATATAATCATACAATAAAAAATATATTCTGACATATTTTCTATATATTCATGGTTCTAATCTTAGTGGGAATATTGATGACCTTTTTGAATGATGAATTAGTATATGTGTTATTTTTAATAGGGGTTGGGGTGAAATTTTTATCATCAATTTTTATGTTTTCTAGTTAGGAAGTATCATTTTCCTCAAATTAGCAATAAATTTATATATTGGAAAAAACAAAAACAAGAACACCTATCTGAACAAAATTAATTACAGGGATAACTACTCAATATTTGTATCTATACATTGGCATGCCTTGGAAATAATCTATGATAATAAAATCACTAGAAAAATATATTTTGGTTTTCAAAAAAATTATGAAATTTTCATCCCATTCATATCACTATGGTCCATCAAAAGTAACCATTCTACTCAAAAATATTATATGATATAAATTTTTTTGTATCAATAGTAGAACCCTCAGAAATATCCTTCAACATTGTTATATTTTTTTCTTAAACAATTACCATAATTTCATTATTGAATTTTAATATTCTTCATCTATAATTTCTTTCTCAATAACAATCATAATCATTTTTATCAACTTATTTTCCCAAACCTATCAATTTGATGAACTCTTTTTGAAACTATTGGTTCCATATCCCCATTGTGATACAATGTTATTATAATTTCTTCCTCACACATTTCAATAAAAATAAAATGTTCAATGTCATATTCATGGTACATCTTCTTCTGGAACTACTGTGTATGATGCATGAACATTACATATATATCATATGCTTATGTTAGAACATTATTTATTCATAAATATATCCTTCAAAAACAATATTGTCATTCAATTAAAATTATAGTTCTCATAATTTTTTTAGAAATAGTTCACTGAGTTCATATGTAGAAGAAGGAACATAAAATTTGAACATCCCACTCCAAAATAAATATCCTACTAAAATGTTTCTTCATAAACGTTTTCACAAATTGTATCGAAACGCTTCATAATTACATTCTTCGATGAAAAATGTCAAAATTCATCGAACATCCATGAAATTATGACATCAATCATGATTATCAAGTAATTAATTTTCTTGATCACTTCCATCACATTGTATTAAATTTAAAAACATTGTATTATAATTATATAAACCTTACTCATTTGATACATATTCATATAATCTTATATTTTTAATAATTCATTATCTGGTAATCAATTGAAAGGTAATTCAATTTATATATTCCACTGTTTGATAGCTCTGATCTGTTAATCATTCTGAGGCTACCCAATTATTATTTTCCTTTGGATATTTTATTTGAACTTCTTTATCACATGATCTCTACATTCTTCCCCTATAATATTATTTTTTTAAGAATACACTATCCAATAATTCATTAACATAACCCCAGTGGATTCACAGACATTATCATTTGGTGTGCCCTATATTGAAATATATTTATAATAATCTCACCAGCATTATTTTATACAATGAAATTAGATATGTTCTATAATATGTTCATTATTCATCATTGTCCATAAAATTCAGAACACTTTACTTTTTTTGAGAAGAGTATCTCAACTATGTTCTACCAACATCATCATACATCCAAATATACGTAAGATCTTGAATTATATAGAATGATCAAGATGTCTGGTACTCTTGAATAAAAATTCATTTATTGATTTCTTTTTTTATGCTACTTAGTCTGAAATACTTTAACTATTTAGCTAATTCTTTCCATCTCCATCTAATTTAACAATGAATATAATTAAAAAATTCTTATTAAACCATCTAATAAATCTACTCTGCCTATTTTTTAACACATTATATATTCTATATATGTTTTTATAGAATCATCACAATAATGTCCAATAATTTTCCAATTAAAAAAATAATTGAACAAAATAAAAAACCACCTAATACATATTTATTTTAAAATATAGTAAATAAATCTTAGTCTCTACAATATTCCATATTAGATGTTATTGTCAACTAAGGAATACAAATCAAAAAAAATATTAAATCTCAAGAAATGGTTCATAATTGAAATTTATATGACTACATGATTGAACTGTTTTAATTAATAAATATTCATTGATAAAATTAAATTTTATCCATAAATAAGTTGTTCAAAATCATTTCTAGAGAAATTTTTAGCAACACTTACTACAACAGAACAAAGACAATGCCTATAATATTATAATTTGAATATAATTTTGGTAAATCAAATCCCATAAGAATAAATAGTTTTTTTATGTTTGGTAAACTATATAAAAATATTATATTATATATTTTAATAAAAAATTATAATATTTTTTTATGAAAAAAATCATTCCATCTATAATTTTCGTATATATTATTATTTGTAAACATCATGGAACCCTCAGAAAAGGAAAAATAGGATAATAACAAATGATTAGTAAGGGTTACTAAAACATACAAGGTAAATAAAAAAATTGAAATTTTCATATTTATTAATATTTTTGAATAAAATATTAATATAACTTTAAAAGGAGATTCTATGTTCGATGGCATACCCAATACACAACAACGAGTTTCTTTGAAATCTAATGTTGCACACTAATAATATAATAATATTATTTTAAATAGTAGATAATGTCTAGCTGTTGGAATAGTATGATTGAATATAACAAACTAAAATATGATTATATATGTTTGTTAAATGTTTTTACATTATTCAAAATATGTTAGATGCTTCAAAATGCAAATAAATCCGATTTTAAGATTAAATATTATAATATTCTTTAAAAGGAAAATTAACCGCCTTTGGATGGAGAACCATTTTTAATTCTACTTTATGTTCCTTTTATATATTATCTTTGACTAAATAAAATCCTTATTTATAATAAATACATCAAAATTTACATTGTGTAAATTTTTGTTATTTTCCGATAAAGATCAATTTTAGTGAAAAAAGGTTTATTTTAATTTAAAACCTTATTTTAATATAATTTATTTATATTGATATATTATCTTTTTAATTGGTTCTAAAGTTTAATTAAAATATATTTTTACCATTTAATCTAATGGTGTTTATTTTAATTAATTTCACTTTGAAATTAGACATAAACGAGTGTCAATCATTTAATAGATATTGTTTCTTAAAAACATGATATTTGTTTTGATTACTGGAATTGATTATAAAATTAATTAATGAAAAAACTATGTTTTCAATTTGGTAAAATTTATATCATTTATTAATTTGGAATATCAAATATACTTTAGGGTGAATTTTTGGTATCTTTCTGAAAAATATTAATTTTCAATGAATAGGCTAAAATAGTGCATTTTAATTCAAAACTTCCTTTTCATACGATTTATTTATATAGTTATATTGTCATTTTAAATTGTTTTAATGTGTAATTTAATTATGTTTTTATCATTTAATACAATTATGGTCATTTTACATAATTTCACTTTTAAATTGAATGTAAACACCAATCAAACTTTTGATAGATTTTACTTCTTAAAAACTAGTCTTTGGTTTTAACAACAGGAATTATTTTAAATTAATTACTACAATTTCTATGTTTGGAATTTTACAAAATGGATTCCATATTTGGAATCAGAAGGTTCAAATTATGTAATTGAGAATCTTTTGTTTTCGGACATTATGAATAGTAACAATGGTAATTATCTTTAATTATCATGTTTAATTTGTAATCAGATAGTTAAGGGTAATAAAATAATTTCATAAAAATATTAGATGACCCCAAAATGTGTCCTAATGCTATTGGTGGTCTCATTTCCGACCTTGGGATTCCTTCTGCCAACCTTGGGACCCCATGGAATGACTTTAGTGAGATAGAGACCTTTTATCATATTTTTTAAAATAAAGGAAAATGTAACCAATATATGTAACACCTGAGTAAAAATAATTTAATATTGTCTACATAAATGATCTCTTAGATTATAAATTTTAATTTAAAAGATAAAATTATTTCCTACATGATGGTAATTTTTTATAATTTTTAGACATTAAATAAATAAATTTATTTATGACACCGTGATGATGAAGTGATTACATCATTAATGAACGATTTAAATAAAATGAAATGATAAGGTAAAATATAAGACTCAAACATGTCTAAAACCTATTATATGGGTGGATTTAAAACACTTATCACCTTATCCACTAGACATATAATTTTGTGACCATTAATATTCAGAAATCATTTTATAATAATGTAACTTTTCAGGACCTTCCAAGAGTTCCCCTCCTCCCTCTTATAAAAGGCCCCCACCTCTACCACCATACACACACCTCCAAGACATTGGATCGACAAAAAACATCTCATTTTATCTCTCCACATCTCTCTTTTCATCTTATAGGCCTTACCTTGGGGAGAAATATCTTCAAAAAACTCTTTTGGTTCAAACCAAATTGAGTTACCCAATTTAAAGGTAATGACTTCTCTTAGGTTCTTTTGTTTTATTTTTATTCTACAACCCCCTAAAATCTTTTTATTAATTTAATTTGTAACAAAAAAGGTATCTTAAATATATTAGGATGTTTTTAGGATATGTATTCGAGCTACACATACACACACCTCTGTATAATGGTTAAATAACATATTGTTTCCCTGGATGGTGAATTAATGCCTCATGAAATGATGATTGTTCTATATTATCATACCACCAATCATGGTTTCCATTATGATGGAAATTTATTTACTTATGATATATATTATACTTATTTCCTCTCTATGCTTCTGTATTTTACATTTAAAATATACCATTATGCTTTGCATGTTGTGAAAATTCCATAATTTTATTTGAGGAAGTGTCGACTACCGCCCCCTCAAGTGATGTGACTCATTCATGCAATAAATGGAATGTAAGAAGAATAAAATTAATGACCTTATGTAACATATATAACATATATATTATAATTTAATAATAATATACCTTTATATCATTATGATTTCATTCAATTAAATATTAAATAGAAATGAAGGTAGCGTTCATGCGTACGTACGACTTACAGTCTCTATGAAAGGTGCATTTCATTTCTTACCACTAAATGTTATGTAATATTATAAATTAATTTATATGAAATATATTATATCTATATCATGAAGATAATTCTAGATAAAATGGATATTTTACCACATGAAAAATTTGTAATTATGAGAAGTTTATTTTTGACTCAAGTACCAATGATCGACAAAACGACCTTTATAACCTTAAATAATTACATAATGTTTACAACATGGTTATAAGTGATATAAAAGGAATAATTAAATTAATAAAGGTTATTAAGAAATTATAAATTAACTCTAATTTATTTTTCAGGTGATTAAAGAATGATCGAGTAAAGTCGCACACTAGGCAAGGGATCCAACATCTCTCATTCATTTAAAGTACTCTCTTTTATGTCACTTCTTTTAAGCTCCACTTTCTTATGTTTGGGGATGTTATTTTATATCTCTATAACTGTAAATTTTATGTTCATATGATGAGATACCCTATTTTATCTCTTAAATCCTTTTTTTAATTTTTAAGTGGCGTCGTTAGGCTGCCGAGTTTTTATAAGGGATTTTCCATCTCACTTTTATTCTCGTGAGATTCGTGAAACATTTGACACTATTTACTTTTGTGTGGTGTTGTAATGAACATGATTATATTCTTTGTGTCATATAATTTAATTTATGGGTATTCACATCTTCTGTGTATGAACCTTTTTTCATGGGGTGTACATTTCAAGAGTTACCCAGATCGGTACAGGAACCTTTCACCCGCCTCTTTTTAAAAGACATCTTTTGTTATGTCTTTTAATTTACATAGTATTATTTTGGGATATCTTATTCTATATCTTTATTTATTCATATTTAATTTAAAAGTTATGAGATACCCTTTTTGTCACATCAACTCATTTTATGAATTTTATATTGACGTTGTTAGACTATCGAATTTTTACAAGGGAACTTCTTAACAGAATTTGGATTTCTTTGGATTCAACATGTAGTTATTGAATATTTAATCCAATGAATATGTTTGAATGAACTTTTAATGTTTTACTCTTAATATCCACTTATATTAGGTGTATTTATATTTTTCACACACAATTATGAGATTGATTTATCCTTAATTTAAGGATACATTCTTTAAAAGGGATTTCATCTCATTTTACATTTCTATTTAGACTTCATTGTTGTTATGCACCAATTCACTATTATATGGTGTATATAATGTACTTTGGCATATTATATCATGAATCCCTTTATTATCATGATATTATAATGTTCTGATTACATGTTATTCCTCAATTATTTGTATTCAAGTGTCTCTCATTTTGTTATAACTTTTTAACTAAATTATCATTTTAAATGTTTTAATGATTTATTATTATAAATATTTCTCATTAATATCAATGTTTTCAAAATGGTTTTAAGGATTTATTTATATGGATATTAATGGTTTAAAATGTTAAAATCAACCACTTTTAAGGTACACTTTGATTCAAAACCCTCTTTATTAAATGTTTTAAATGGTTTTGAAAATGGTTTTGAAAATGGTTTTTAGAATGGATTCATTATTTCAATATCATAAAATTTTATATTGTTATTGCAATGTGGGAATATTATATTTCCTTAATTATTAAGTTATGTGTTATGATTATGTTATTGTTCTTGTCCATTGTTACATATATGGGTGGTTCCTTGATAAACCTTCGATGGGTGCACTCGATATTTCTCTCCAATGCATTGGGTAATGAGACGGAGTTAAACGTTAATGTTTCATGAATGTGATTTAGGGAATATAAAATGATGGGTATTCCAAATGTGACTCCCTATGTAGCTGTGACAGCTACAATCCCATTTTTATATGGATTCCATAATTTACCTCTATGATTTTTGATTTCTGTGTGTTACTGATAAATCTTATGAAATGGTAAGGTATGATATGAATGGAAAGTTTTGGTTTCATTGTTTTGTATTTATTGATGGGTTAATGTTTCCTTTATTTATATTATAACCCTTTCTGAGCTTTTTGTGCTCATCCCATGTTTTTGAAATGTTTTCCATATGACTTAAAGTTGAATTGGGTCAAGGATGGGAACAAGGAATGACATGATATCTAAAAAATGGAACTATATATTTTATTTTTAAGTGTTTTTATTTTTAAAAAAAAAATGGAAACTGAGTAGGAGTGTCTACTTTGTAATCTTTTAAGATTTAATAGTTATGGCCTAATTCTCTAAAACTCTATACCTGAAAAGATCTTCAATTTTAATTATTCATTTAATTAATTATTATGTAATGTTTAAGGTCGGGTCCTTATAGTTGGTATCAGAGGTCGGTTTAGATAACTTTTGAGGGTAGGGTATTATTTAAGCATAAGTGACAATACCTTAATGGTTAGGATTTCAGAAAGTTTCATAGTTTTAGATAAATTGAATGTGTTTAAGATAACATGAATAATTATATCTTAGTATTAAATGATGATTCTAATGATATACTCACACTGACCTTTTTGGTTTTAGTAAATGGTTGGATATAGTAGGCTCCAAAGTAATAGTGGATGTGAAGAAAACTGTGACGGTTTTCTGAAAGAACAACTGACTGATGTGTGAGCTGTAATGAGAAAACTTTTGTTTTTTCTCAACCGAATATCAGGAGACATGATTAACCACATGAACCTTGGTGAGTTCTCTAATTCATCATGTATAAGATAACCAACTTGATTTGGAGGTTCAGGAAATAATTATATAGGTAACCATTACGGTTTATATGATCCTTTCTTTTGAGGTAATTATGGGTTACCATATGTTATGATGGAAAATAAAAGGCATGAGATAAACATGAGGTTAAATTATGTAATGGTTATTTTTGATGATTTTATCTCTTTTTGGAGAATGTTTTATGAATTTTATAGTTTTGGAAAAAGGACAATACGTACACCGTGTGACAACCCATCACGTTGGACAAAGCTGTGGGAATCAAACCCACAACCAAAGTGTGACTGGTATTTATGACCTACCACTGGACTACATGAAGTCCCTAGTTAGTATGAAAAATCCTTTTTAATTATATGATCTTGTGAATCAGGAATAAGTTGATTTTGGGTTATCTATAGAAATTATTAGCCTATCATGGAGAATATGTGATTAGGTTAGTTACATTTCAATATGACTCTTTAAGGGTAACTAATGTTATTTGGAGATAAATTTTAAGATTTACCTTTGAAGACTATGTGATTAAATCCTTCAATTATTTTGTTTTCAATATTTGTTTGGATTACTTTGAAAAAATTTTATGGAAAAGTTTTAATCGAATGGTCTTTGTTGAACTATTTGTTTTGTTGGACAAATTTTGGAGATTAAGACTATATTTTCTTTTTATAAAGGATTATCTTTCTTAGGTATTATCTGATCTCATGCTAACCATTTTTGGTTTTGGATAAGATTTAAATACATGGGAAATATATAGTTCTCTTTTGTGGATTAGTTGATTCTATATAAGTTAATTATAGCACTCATAATACGAACAAGTCTTCCTAAATACTCATATTTTGGAGAATATATGAGTTCCGTGTTAAAAATCTACTAAAAGATGAAAGTCTGCATGACAAATAAATTATGTTTCCTTATGTTTTAGTTAAGACCATAAATAAATTCTTCAATTAAAAGAAACATAAAACAAAAATGTTGTCTGTTAAATTTTCATTTGGGGGAATAAATACCATTTAACCCATCACAAGTTTGTGATTTTATGGTGGTTAACTTTCTCCTAAACAGGTTTTCTATCACTCTCCATCAGAACATGACCATTTGTTTTTTCTTCCATATCTATGTTTTCCTACATGGAATCTTATTATGGGTTAACTTGGGTGACATTTTTACTTATATTTCATTCTTTTAAAGTGATTGTTTTGCTGACTCTTTTCTGATGTGGTGCTTTCAATGAAGTTTCTGTGCCCAATTTTAAAATTTCGAGGATGAAATTCCCAAAAGGGGGGAAGGATTTAACATTCCAAATAAATAAAGAATATGAAATTTTCATATTTAATAATATTTGTGAATAAAAGATTAATATTACTTTAAAAGGGGATGTTATATTCGATGGCGTTCCCAATACGCAAAAACAAGTTTCTTTGAAATCTTACGTTGCACACTAATAATATTTTAATATTATTTTAAATGGTAGATAATGTCAAGCTATTTTAATAGAGAGAATGAAAATTAATAACTAAAATATAATTATATATGTTTGTTAAATTTTTTTACATAATTCAATAAATGTTATAGGCTTTAAAATGCAAATGAATCCAATTTTTAGAATAAATATTCTCATATTCATTAAATGGCCGATTAGCTGCCTTTTAATGGAAAACTCTTTTAAAATATAATTTTTTCATTTTTATATGTTATATTTGATGAAAAAAATTCTTATTTAGATTCAAGACATAAAAATATACTTTGTGTAATTTTTTTAATTTTCTGATAAAGATCATTTTTAGTGAAAAATACATTATTTTAATTCAAAACCTTATTTTAATATAATTTATTTATTTTGTTTTATTATCATATTAATTGGTTTTAAAGTGTAATTAAAATATATTTTTTCCATTTAATCCAATGGTGGTCGTTTTAATTAATTTCACATTGAAATTGGACATAAACAAGTGTCAATATTTTAATAGATATTTTTTCTTAAAAACATGATATTTGTTTTGACAACAGGAATTGATTATAAAATTAATTAATGCAACTTCTCTATTTTGAATTTAATTAAATTTATATCATTTTTTAATTTGGAATATGAAACATTTCTTAGGGTGAATTTTTTGTTTTTTCTGACAAATGTTCATTTTCAATGAATTGTGAAAAATACTGCAATTTAATTCAAAACTACATTTTCATCTGAATTATTTTAATAGTTATATTGTCATATTAATTGGTTTTAATGTGTAACATAATTATTTTTTTATCATTTAATACAATTATGGTCATTGGATGTAATTTCACTTTTAAATTGGATGTAAAAACCAATCAATCTTTTGATAGATTTTACTTCTTAAAACCCCATCTTTGGTTTTGACAACAAGAATTATTCTAAATTAATTACTATAATTTCGTTGTATGCAAATTGATAAAATTGATTCCATATTTTGAATCAGAAGGTCCAAATTATGTAATTAATACTCTTTTGTTTTTGGACATTATGAATAGTAATGACGGCAATTATCATTAATTATCGTGCTTAATTAGTAATCAGGTAGTTATGGGTAATAAAATAATATCATAAAAATATAAGATGACCCCAAACTGTGTCCTAATTCTATTTGTGGTTTCATGTACGACCATGGGATGCCTTTTGAAAACCTTCGGACCCCATGGAATCATAATAGTTAGATAGTGACCTTTTATATTATTTTTTTAAAGAATGGAAAATTTAACCAAAGTATGTAACACATAAGTAAAACAATTTTAATTTTGTCTACATAATTGATCTCTTAAAATATAAATAGTAATTGGACATCTAAAAATATTTTCTACATGATGGTTATTTTTCTATAATTAGTAGACATTAAATAAATAAAATTATTTATGACACAATGAGGATGCTGTGATTACCCCATTAATGAACGATTTAAATAAAATAAATAGATAAGGTAAAATCTAAAAATTAAACATTTCTAAAACCTGTTATATGGGTTGTTTTCAAATCTTTATCACCATATCCACGAAATATATAATTTTGGGACCTTCGATATTGGAAAATCATTTTGTAATAAAGTAACTTTTCAAGATTTTCTAAGAGTACCCCTCCTCCCACTTATAAAAACTCCCACCTCTACCCCCATACACTCACCAACCAATCCATTGGCTTGACCAAAATCTACTCATTTTATCTCTCCACATCTCTCTATTCTTCCTAGAAGCCTTACATTAAGGAGAAATCTCTTCATAAAACCCTTATTGTCCAAACAAAAGGGAGTTACCTGATTTAAAGGTAATGTATTCTCTTATGTTATTTTATTTTATTTTTCTTCTCTAACCACCTAAACTATTTTTATTACATTATTTTGTAACAAAATAAGAATCTTAAATATAATAGGATGTTTTTATGAGAATTATTCTTGCTACACTTACACACACCTCCGCCTAAAGTTAATAGAACATACTGTTTCTGTGGATGGTGAATTACTGCCTCACGAAACGATGATTGTTAAATCATCACCTACCACCTCTCATGGTGGCCATTATGATAGAAATATATTTATTTATGATATATATTATAATTATTTCCTCTCTATGCTTTTGTATTTTACATTGAAAATATACCTTTATACTTTGCATGTTGTGAAAACGCGATAATTTCATTTGAGGAAGTGTGGACTACCGCCCCCTCAAGTGATGTGACACGTTCATGCAATAAATGGAATGTAAAAATAATGAAATTAATGAAATCATGTGACTTATATAACATATATATTATAATGGAATTATAATATAGATTTATATCATTATAATTTAATTCCATTAAATATGAAATAGAAATGAAAGTAACCTTCATGCGTACGTGGGCTTACCGTCTCCATGAAAGGTGCATTTCATTTCATACCACTAAATGTTATGTAATATTATAAATAAATGTATATACATGATATATATGAAATATATGATATATAAATCATGAATATAATTCTGGTTATAATGGATATTTTACCACATGAGCAACATGTAATTATAAGAAGTTTATTTTTGACTCATGTACCAATGGTCGACAAAACGACCGTTATTAACTTAAATAATTACATACTATTAATAACATTGTTAAAAGTGATATAATAGGAAAAGTTAACTTATAAAATTTTCTTAATCAAGTATATATTAACTCTAGTTTATTATTCAGGAGATTAAAGGACAATGGAGTCAAGTCGGAGACAAGGTAAGGGATCCGACATCTCTCTTTCTTTTTAAGTATTATCTTTTATGTAACATTATTTAAGATCCTATTTATTATGTTTGGGGATGTTATTTTATATCCCTATTACTATTAATTTTATTTTCATATGATGAGATACCTTATTTTATCTCTTCAATCCATTTTTGGAAGTTTTACGTGGCGACATTATGCTGTCGAGTTTTCATAAGGGATTTTTCATCTCACTTTTATTCCCGTGAGATTCATGCTACATTTGCCACTATTTACAATTGTGTGTTTTTGTACTGCCCATGATTGTATTATTTGTGTAATATAATTTAATTTATGGGTATTCACATCTTCCTTGTATGACTATTTTTTCATGGGGTGTATGTTTCGGAAGTTAAACATATCGGTAAGGGAAGCTTTCACCTGCCTATTTTTAAAGGACTTCTTTTGTTATTCCTTTTAATTTACATCTTATTATGTTGGGTTATGTTATTATATATCCTTATTGATTTAGAATTTATTTACAAGTGACGAGATACCATTTTTGTCTCATTAACTAATTTTATAAATTTTAATGTGACACCCTTAGGCTATCGAATTTTTACAAGGGATCTTCTTAACCCAATTTCGATTTCTTTGGGCTTAACTTGTAGTTATTGAATATGTCATCCTATGAATACGTTTGAATGACCTATGAATGTTTTACACATAATATCCACTTGTATTGGGTGTATTTTTATTTTTCACACATAATTATGAGATTGATTTATCCTTAATTTATAGATACCTTCTTTATAAGGGGTTTCATCTCTTTTTACATTTCTATTAAGACTACATTATTGTTATGAAAAAATTCAATATTATATGGTGTATATACTGTCTTTTGTCATATTATATCATGAATCCCTTTATTGTCATGATATTATAATGTTCTGATAAAATGTCATTCCTCGATTATTTGTATTCAAGTGTCTCTCATTTTGTTAAAAACTCTTTAAATAAAATATCATTTTAAATGTTTTAATGTTTTATTTTAATAAATATTTATCATTAATATCCATGTTTTCAAAATGGATTTAATGATTTATTTATATGGATATTAATTGTTTAGAATTTTAAAAGCTTCAATGTGGTATGAGACACTTTGATTCAAAAATTTCTTTATTAAATGTTTTAAATGGTTATGAAAATGGTTTTTAGAATGGATTCATTATTTCAATATCTTGAAATGTTATATTGTTATTGCAATGTGGTAAAGTTATCATTCCTTTATGATTAAGTTATGTGTAATGATTATGTTATGGTTCATGGCCATTTTTACGTATACGGGTGGTTTCGTGATAAACATAGGGCGTGTGATCATGAGATAGCTCTCCAATGCATTGGGTAACAAGACTTAAGTAAATGTTAATGTTTCTACATACAGATTTAGGGAATATACAGGGATGGGTATACCAAATGTTACTCCTTATGTAGATATGATAGCTACAATGAAATTTCGATATGGATTCCATTATTTACCTCTATGATTTATGATTTCTGTGAGTTACTCATAAATCTTATGATTTCGTAAGTTATGTTATGAATGAAAAGTTTTGGTTTCATTGATTTGTATTTATTGATGGGTTAATGTTTCCTTTCTTTATTTTATATCCCTTACTGAGATTTTTGTGCTCATCCCATGTTTTTGAAATGTTTTCCACAGGTCAAAAAAATAAATTAGTTTAAATATGGGATCAAGTAAAGACATGTTATCTAAAACGTGGAAGTTTACATGTTTCTTTTTATGAGTTTTAATTTTTTGAAAAAATGGAAACTCTGTAGGAGTGTCTACTTTGTAATATTTTGAGATGTAATAGTTATGTCCTAATTATCTAAAGCTCTAAACCTAAAAAGATCCTCAATTATAATTATTCATTTAATTCATTATTATGTAATGTTTAAGGTTAGATATTTATAGTTATGTACGATGGAATCTATATTGAATCATATCTATAATCTAATGTAAATAACTAATAAAACATTCCACTTAATCAATAATCTAAGTAGGAAGTGTCTAAATTACTTGACATGGTAAATAAATGAAAAGGAATGCTATTTAAATAACATTATGTTCATGATTAGATAAGGATGAGTCAATATTTAAAGGAAAATAACTGAGAATTCATTCCATTTAATCAATAAATTGAGAATTAATTGTGTCCATGGATTTTATCATAGTGAAAATCTAATGGATAATAATTACTAAATCCTGACTATAGGTAATTATTAATTATTATACTTCGTGATACCTATTTATATGATACATAACCATCATGACCATTCAAAACATTTTTAAAACAAAACTACTATAAATACTTTTCTTGTGATAGTTTAAACAGATTTGTTACAAACATAATAGGTTTGTTTCCAACTGATTTCATCCATTGAGAATAATAATGAATTTTGGGGATTAATATAAATTGTCTCTAACCCATGTTATAAATGTCCAAATATTTATTCATATATCAGTAATATTTTTAACTCATTAATTATGTTCCTTAAAAAAAATTATTGTGTAAAGGATATATATTTATGAATAATTTCAATGTTAATCCCCAAACTATCAATGTAAACACCGTATGAAAATTTTGTATATAATTTAGGTAATATATGTTTCCATGATAAATAATTATTACATTTTAGATAAATTTAATGTTTATAAGAATTTGACAAATTCAATTTTATGTTACAGACAATTAAAATGGCTTAAAGAAGTAAATTTCAAAAATCTCTGTGTTCATAGTGATCATAAACAATTTAAAATTAAGATTAATGATCGGGTCATTACAATGTATACCCAATAGAGAAATAACAAATTTTTTCTATAATTTATGAATATAAATACCAAAATAATGTATTTAAAACATTCATTAGGAATGTATCATTTTAATTTTGAAAAATTGTTTGGGAAATATTTTCATTTAAAATCACTTATTAAATGTAAAATTTCAAAAAAAAAAAAATTTTAAAACAATGTTTTACATTGTATTTTTAATTTAAAAAATGGGTGAAAATTACTTTAATAAATCATTTTTATATTCATATAATATTTTGGAAAACATTTTTGGAATACATGGTTTTTAATGAAGAAAACTTTACAACCAATTAGTGAAATGATTTCAGATTTCCATGAAATTATATAAAGTCAATATGGGTGAAAAATTGCTATTATTTATTGAAAGAGTTAATTAATATCAATAGGGATATATTATTTATTGTATTAAGAAATTTTCATCTAATTTCATCCAAATGATATTCATGAATAATCTTTATCGATTACAATGGGATATTGAAATATACTCTTCAAATAATTTAAATGGTAAAGTGATAATTGATAAATAAATTGATTATGTAATCATATATAAATCCACAAAATATTATTCATTAAAACATAAGAAAGTAAAAAATTATTATCCACATAATCTTATAATGACTTAATCATTTACGTAGATGTTTAACCTAGTGAGTGAATATTGAGTAATAAATCTCTTACCTTATACTTCTATTATGTGTAATGCTCTTTAACCAAATGTACGATGGTTTTATACATTATATATACTTATTGAAGAACCATGTTAGTATTTATAATATCTTATATGATCCTTATATAACGTATTATCACCTTTATGTTGACAATCATTCGTTATTTTCATTATTTTGGTTTTTGATATTCTTGTCGTTCATGTATATTTAGACTTGTCAGTTTTTTTCCCCTTCCATTAATCATGACTTCAAAATCCCAAGAATTTAATAAATGTTGAAACTATCATATACATTAATTTTATATTTATTTTACATTATTCATTAATATTTTTTTATAAGAAATTAAATTCACCCTTCATAAAGTTTTTAGGACATACACATGCATGAACATTATTATCATTTTCAATTAATATTGATAAAATAAAAAAGATAATGCTATGTATACATTAATTATTATGTAATATATATCAGATAATTTTATTAAAATAATTCATAAGAAATTCCACTTAATGTTGTATAAATTACATCCATTCAGGTGGCCATAGTCCACCGTACACAAGAGCAACATTATGATATTCTGACAAATTGAAATCATGATAATACAAGTTACATAATAATTATAAAAGAATAAATACACCATAAATATCAAAATTATTATATATTAATAGTATTTTTATAATTATTTTAAAACTATAATCATGGTAATGAAAAAATAAGGAAATTTGATTGTATAGAAGTACTCCTCCAAACGCAGGAATAATGATTTTATAACCCATTTAAATGATGTTTTTATGGTGTGGGTCATTACCTTAACAATTTTATTACATTATAATTATACAAATATAATTACACGAGGTGGATTGGGATATAAAATGAAAAAACATTTAGAGAAACATTACCTCTTCTTTGGGCATCTTCTTTATGATTTCACAATTACATTATTATAGAATGTTGGAACAGAATTTGAAATTTTTTTTTTTTTTGGAGTTGGCCAAAATTATTTAGTTTTATTATGACATCAAAGTGGTAGAGTGAGTTTCATTTTATATGCGGGGGAGAGGACAGACATGTATTTTCTAAAAAGAAGTAATTTGTACCCATGTTTTTACCAACTAATAGTCTGTCATAATACATAAAATTCAATATAATAGGTGTAATGGTCAATATATAGCCATAAATTGAGGTTTGGAAATGATTCGTACCACTCACACATTAGATATTATATTTTTAAAGACTATGTAAACTGATTTTTATCTTAATGTATATTATTAATTTTAAATTCATTCACTTATAATATTGAGAAAAAATAAATTTACAATATTAGACATTATAATTTATTTTTATCCAAAATATGAAATTAATTTATCCAAATTCTATTAAAATATGTGGAAATATAATATCAATCTGGAATATGGGATGAGAAAGTGAGTTTTAAAATTGAAAATAATCAAATGATTACTATGTTTTTATATCTAAATGAAAATTGGGTATTATTGAAATGAACTAATTTTGATTAATTAATTTAAAATTTAACTAATTATACTTAAAAAAGTATAATTTCTCATTATAAATCCTATAAATGGAAACATAGTATTCAATTAATATATAGTATTTTTCAATATTAAAAAAATAAAATTATTACGAAAATAAAACATTTTCACCCACGAATTAATTTTTTTTTCATTTCAATACTATAAAATAGAAGTATTTTTTCTAAAAAAATTATATTATTTCAAAATTTTGATTTAAAAAAACTTTTCAGTAATTCAAATATTTGTTATTATATATATATATATAATAAATTTCATTAATATCCTATAATAATAGTAATTAATATAATTTATCATGATAATATAGTTTGGATAAAAATATTTATTTTCATAAAAACATATAATTTATATTCAATTGGTTTTAATTTTCATTTATAACTAATTGGTAACCAATTAATTTAACCGTGTATTTTTTTTATTTAATTAATACTATATGTACCTTCAATTTTTAAGGCTATGATATTTTCATTTTCAATAGTAATATGAATAGATTCGTGTAAAACTCGATCTTATGTGTAACACAAGTTATCAATGAATCACGTTGTTTCATACAATGAAATATGACTTTGTATTTCATTAACTAGAAGTTATAAAATAGATTTAATTTATTTAAAATTATAAATATATAATAATTTATAGGTATTTTATATTACATTAAATATTGATGTTGTGTATTATATTTTATATTAGATATTTCTTTCATATTTGATAATTTTCTATCGTTACATTCACTCCCACTATAAATAAATTATATTGTCACAATTTGAACATGATCATGGTAATAAATTTATTTATCTTATAAATTTCCCTCCAAAATAAAACATTTCAAAAGGGTTAAAAAATATCCACATAATAGGATAGATAGAGAACCATGAAGGTCAACTAGAATAACACATGACTAGAATTACATGAAGGATAACTTCGGTGGGATTTGAAGATATAGACACGGGAAAAAATGATAATATTTTAAAGGTGTTTTTGAGATCATCGATGAGAATCATGTTACTCGTAAATGGGATGTTTAGGGGATCAAAATACTAAATCTAATATGTGTGAAAATTTCAGTTATGTAATTATATATGGTTGTAAAGGATAATATTTCATTTTGTGATCATTTTTCTAATGTTGAAGAACTCATTAACAATTAATAAACTTATGAAAATATAATTACATGTTAAATTTTCATTTCATAATAAAAATTTCATCATTTTTATTGTGATTTGATCAAATTAATCACATATACAATATAATAATAATCCAAAAAAATTATGCTCAAAGAACTATAATTAATTTTAAATAGATAGTACGATCCATGAATGAGTGAAGAATATTTATATCTAACTCAAATTATTTACTAAAACCCTATGATTATTACATTACTATATAATCGTAAATGGTAATACTATTTTTTGATCATTAACATTAATTTATAAATTTTTTTGTTAAAAACTTTGAAGAATTAATTATTACTTCATGTTGTAATGTGATAGGCATAAAATAGTTATCATCCTTCAATCAATGGGTGAAGCCTAAACGCCTTTTTGGATTCTATGATTTTTCACCCTAAAGGTATGATTTAAATTTAATAAACTATATTATTATAATTCTTCTAATGTTCTAAAAAATATGATGAATGTCATTGTAATTAAATTAATCATTAATTAACATTTTTATTAAATTTTTTCATAAAACATATTTTTTAAAAACATACATAACAATAATATTTGAATATTATTACAATTTCATTGACGATCATATAAACCTTAATGGTTAAAAATATCTTTATAATTATGTCTATAAAATATAAATGCATTATTCCTCAAAATTACTTATCCAGAAAAATATTCTTATTTTAAAATTTTAATACATTTTTCTAATCATGGTAGACTATCATCCCATGAAACCAAAAATGATATATGTATTAAATTGAAATTATAAAAAATCATAAAATTGTTAACCCATTATGGTAACCATAAATATTAATTTAATAAATACACTATTGTATCTAAAATATAATAGAATCCATATATGTTTGATGATTTTGTTAACCAAAATACCATCTGTAAAATTATTGTAAAATTTATTTATTAAATAAAAATACATAATTAATTTATCAATTTTATTTACACAGAGGTCCTACCATGGTCTAGGTTTTAATTTATTCTATTATCATTCATTATCTATCAAATTCATCCATAATGGCATGTTAAAAGAATGACAATTTTCTTAATAATATAACCTAGTAGTGTCAAAAAATTTATGCAATATAACCAATTTCCATGAAATAGATTATGATTATTTCTGAATTAACATACCCTTTTAAGATTTATAACCCATATGTAAATTTATTCTATAACTACATCAACTTTTAGTATCCAGATAAGGATTTATTTCCAGGAGATTCACATAAAATCTACCCTACCACAACCTTATGATGTCCTTTAATACATTTCAACAAATATTTTATTTGCATTACTTTCCCTAATATATGTTTTTTAAATCTAGTTTCCTAGGATTCTAATAGACCTTATTTGATAACAAATATAGAGATCCAGACCCCATTATCCTAGAGTCGGATCCAACTACCATTATATTGATATAATATTCATTGAAATCATATTCTAGAGGACTAAATAATTTTGTAGTCTTGGAAAACTAGATACATACACAAATCTTGTAATAGAAATAAAAACATAAATTTTAACATAAATTTTTTCCTTAAAACTAAAATTATTTTATTTATTGTATCCCTAAATATTAGTCATAACAATATTCATCGAATCCTTGGGAGTTAAAAAAGGATAGTAGTGAGGTTAAATAATTTTTAACACAAATTATAATTACCGTGTAAAGTTATATAATTGAGAATGCATTCCATTTAATCAATAAACATAGAAGGAATAAAATATATAATATATCATGATAAATATCGTAAAAGAAATTCCATTTAAATAACATAACTATAAAAAAATGATAATGTGGAGTCAATGTATTAAGGTAAAAAACTAAAACTTGTTTCATTTAATCAATTTACTAATAATGAAATAAATCAATATATTTTTTTCATTGTAGAAATATCATGGAATAAAAATTAATAAATTATAAATTTTGAAAATTATTAATTATTGGGATCCATGTTTCATATATATAATCATCCCTAAAAGACAATAACTTTTGCAGGATGGCTCAAAAAATTCAAATATCATTGAATTTCACAAGTTAGTTGAATTCTCTTGGTTAAAAATGAGAATTGTTTTTTTCAAACAAATTTAATCCCATAAGACTTATAATGTATTAATAATATTTATTTAAATTTAACCCTACGAATTTCATGAATTTAACATTGATTAATTATATATTTAACAATCGGATAAAATAATAAAAAATCTTCTTTATCAAATAACATTTTTGAGAAAATCTATTGTATTTATCAATATTCCCTCAATTATCAAATAACTGTCAATGTAAACTCCATTTTTATAAATGGTATTATTTATGAGAAATAAATTTATAAATTTATATATTATATTTATTTATTTTTAAAAAAATATTTCCTATATGAATGTCAGTAATTCCATATAAACCTAATGAAAAAGATTAATAAAGGAAGTGAATGTAAATATAATATTTGGTAGTGTAATGAAATAACCATTACAATAAATATTATGAATGGTATAAATAAAATATATTTATATAGTGAGTAAAAATAATTTTTTTTTCATTGTAGATTAGAAATACAATAAAAAAATGAAAAAATATTCTTTAGGGTAATATCACATTTTTTTGTAAATACATTTTGATAATTAAAATTTAATAAAAACATATTGAAATATATTTATTTAAAAATTTTCATTAATGAATATAAATGAGTCATAATTAATTTAATAAATTATTTTATCCTAGTAAATAAAATTGAAGAAAATTTTAGATATAATTTTTTTGGAAGAAGAATAATTTCATATCAAAGACAACAATAAATTCTGATTTTCATTAAAACAATTTCATTAGAAAATAGATAAAAAACTAACTATTATATTATTGATTCCATTAATGACCCTATGTCTTGAAAATTTAATTATATATTATAATAATTTCATGAAATATCATTTAACTGATATTCATAAATAAACAATATAATTTTAAATGAAATTTTGAAATAAACCCTTAAAATGATCATAACGCCGAAGTGATAATGAATAAATGAATCGATTATGTGTATCCAAATAAAATGAAAATAAAATATGTGGAAATTATAAATGATATTTTCAATATTTATTACAAGATATTCTTACCATGTTATAATTAATAATTAATAAGTTTACCAAATTAGGAGAAATTTATTGTAGAAATCCATTTCCTTACAATTCATTTTGATTGAACATTGTTTATATTCATGTATAGTGGTTTTTATCGTGTTATTAACTTATAACAGAACCATATTAATAATTATAATATCATATATTATCTTTTCATAACATCTTATCATCTTTTTGTTAATAATATTAAATTAATTTAACTATTTTTTGTTTTTAATTACAGTGTTTATTTGAAAATATTTTGACCTATTATTATTTTAAACTCTTTATGTTGATCATAATTTCAGAATCCCAAAAAATTAAAATTTTACTATATTATCATAAATAATATTTATATATATATTTAATTTTTTATTATTAAAAAAAATTGGTGATTGGAAATGAAATACAGTGTTCGTGGAGATGGTAGTCTTCCATACGCACAAGCTACAAAATTGTATACCGACCAAATTTAATGAATGATCTTATGTGTTGTATAATATTTAAATAAGCATAAATTAATAATAAATATAATAAAATTCACATATTAGAAATATTTTAATAAATTTATCTAACAAGTAATGGTCATAATGTAAAAAATAAAGACATTGGTTCGTGACGTTGTAGTCTTCGGTACACATCAATTAGGGTTTTGTTACCCATTTTAAAGATATGTGTAGATTTTAAGGTATTTTAAATAAAATAATAACATATAATTATATTTAAGATAATAATTTTATTATATAATAATCAAATAAAAATATTTTAAGTATGTGGAGAAGTTAATAAAATAAAAACACTTTTGGAAAGACATTACCTTTTCTTGGGTATCCTCTATAAGATTTTGATAATGCATTCCTTAGTTATATTCCTTCCAAATACAAGGATTATATGAATATATGAGGATTTTGGAATTTATATTGGTTGTTCATTGCCAAAACTAAGTAGTATTTAGGTATGAGTAATGGAGGAGAGTGAGTGACTTTTTAAAATTTGGGAGATGATGTAAATGGATTTTTTTAAAATATGGATGGTGTACCTTCATAATAATTAAACAAGAGGATTACATAATAATCCAAATTAGCTAATATAGGTTTAATTATATAAATATGTTCAAATATTAGGTTTTGTAAAAGTGTTAGTTTATCATTATACCATATATTCTATGCTTAACTGTTATGTATACTCATTTTTTAATTAATCAATATAATTAATTTAAAACAATTCACAAATAAATTTGGTAAAAATTATGTCTAAAATCATGAAAATAATAAATTAAACTACTTACAAATATTTGATAAATTTATCCAAATTAAAATAAATGATGCGGAGAAATATTATTGAAAATTAATCATGTAGATGGGTTGAGAAAGTGTGTTTTTAAATTGAATATGTTCAAAAGGTTTCTACGTTTTTATATCTAAATTCATTATGTATTTATTTTTAATGTCTTAAATTGAAATAATATATTTATAATTGATCATTTTAAATTTTAAAATAATTTTGAAATATAATTTATCATTACAAAAACTTTTATGAAATTTCAGTTTTCATTGAAAATTCTAAAAGTTTCACTATTCATCAAAAATATAAAACATTATATAAAAGTATCAAAAATCTAATGCAATATAATTTTAAAAAAAATATTAAAAAAATATTTTTTTAAATAATATATATATATTTCAAAACAAGGTTTTATAATATATACACATATAAATGGTTATATAATTTCCTTTTAATAATTATTTATTTTATCCATAAAATTGGATTTGTTCTTATCTTGTTCCTACCGAAAATATTGGATGAAGGAATATTTTTTATTCAATATATTACATTAAAATATAATAATGTCCATCCAAATATAGTAACTATTTTTATATATTTATAAAAAAACTCCTTTGGTGCATAAAAATGGTCATTTATAAAAAATCACTTCAGTTATATTCAATTTATTTTCATATTTATTTCTAATTAATTGGTTGAAAATGATTTCGACCCAATATTCTCATATGTTAGTTAATAAAGTTTATGTCATTCTAGTTAAAAAATAAGGCATTATTTTATTTGAAATATTAATGTTGTTTTTTTCAGTGATAGTAGGTCTTGTGTGTAATCTCAACTATCGAATAAACATATTATTGTGTGCAATACATGCTAACTCAATATTGCTTTCATTGAAAGATATATAATAGATTGAAATTATTTAAAATAGAAAATATATCATAACTTATTGGGAAATTATATTCCTTTATATTCAAGTTCCTCTTCTGCCATACATTCTATTGGATATGGTGTTCATTGTTTAAAATATTAGGCTATAATAATATTCCATTTCCATATATTCCAGATAAAAAATATTTATAATATCTATGAAATATATTTAAATAGCACAGACACACTAAATTAACAATTTATCCCTTCTATAAACCCACCTTATATATAATATCTCCCTTCAATGTAAAAAACATATAAATGGATAGATTTGTGTTTTATATTTTTACCTTAATTAACTACACTAACCAAAGAAATAATGAGATAAGGGATATATATCAAGTACCATATACTTAAAGAGAGTGAGGATGTATATCCATAATGAAACACATCTTATAAAAACATTCACTAGGACATGGTTTACTGAATATTTCAAAATCTTCATCTAATATAGGGTCAAACTATAGTTGTAGTTATTTATTTCCACATTTTAATTGATATAGTGATATTCAATATCGATGTTCATAGATATAGAAATTTTTACATTAATATTAGTGATATTTATTGAACATTTACTATCAAAACCCATGGTAAGGGATAGTTTACATCATGAAAAATCATGAAAATGTTACTTAGTATACATTAATCATGATGCTACATTATTAGAAGATATATAATATTATTTTGAAGTTATGAGAGTAATTTAATTTTTTTCATTATAACAAAAATCACACATCATTCTCTATTAAACAAAACTACACTAGTCAAAGATCTTATATCATCAAGAAAATATTCTTCCTCATAAACTCTATAATAAAAATACACCATGAAGTCCTTTTAATTTATATTTAAACAGGAAAAAATCATTTACATTAATATATCATAGAATAACTTTTTCAACCACAATATTAGACTCTTTTTGTGATCTATAACAAGTAAAATTTATCATATCATGACACACTAAATGTACAATTATATTTTTTTAGAAATAATAATCTATTAAAAAACTATAAAATTACATAGGATCCATATCTGGTCTTTTCATATCCATTCCAACACCATTCATAATGAAATGGGGGTAAAAAAATGAACTAAAAACCCTATGAGTTCTTTCTTCAAAAGGTCAATAAAATATTTTTCCACTAGACTATTAATATGATTTTTATTATAAATTTTTTTTCATGAATGAAAGAATATTTTTTATCATTTAATTGAACATAAATAACTTTTTTATATCCCAAAAAATGGATCCCAACTTCTTTATCATTCCCTAGAAATAGGATATTGTTAACAGAATTAAACACAATAAGGGAAACCTCAATAATTTTTTGGGTAATGGTCAATGAAAAATAAATATTTAAAAATCATATTTCATAGGAAATAATTCTTATTAGAATACAAATTTTTAGATCCATCTTCAACACATTGAATACATGTCAAAACCTATAATAATAGATATGATTAGATAATGGAATAATCTACATGCATAGACAATATAAACTACTTATCCTAAATATATATTAATAAAATAATTATTTAACTACATTAAGTATATATTATATCATCCTTGACCTGTATTAGAATGCTTCAATTTTATTATTTCAAATCATAGTTTTCGATCAAAGGTTTCATCAAAATTGATGCCTTAAACCTATATATATCATTTTCAAACTAGCCTTTCATTGTTTCATATCAATTCAACAATTCCATATATCTATTTTCCGAAACCCCACTTTATTCTAATTAAATTAATATATTCTATTTTATGCATAAGTTCTCATGATTCCTTATTTTGAATATAATTATAAACATAATTAATGGATTCAATACACTCATGATGAAATAATGATTACTCAAAAACTATAGGATCAACATATGATAGTAATTGAGTATGAAACTGTTCTAGATGTTCATCTTGTGGGAACATATTTTCCTTCATTTGAAATTATAAATTGGACATCTATATTCCTCATCATCCACGGACGATATGAAAACTATTCTCCCTCATCACATGAAATATATGAGTCAAAAAACTCATATTTTAAATCTTATATATTATCACCTATACCATTAATTTTATCATATTTTTTTACTACAACAACTATAACATCATTTCTTCTCATATCTATAATGTACTATAAAACAACTAAATTATAATTTTCTACCCCATTAAACCATGAAAAGCCAAAAATCATTCTCATTTCGTTTTTATAGAAACTGTATCACATAAAATATAGTGGATTTCAATGAAACATACCATTAAAAACACTTTAATAATAAACCACAATATTTCACCCATGTACATTATAATATGTGGATTTCAAAACAAAATTAAGTATTTCAACAATGGGGTATTTTATAATACATATAATAATGATTCATATATATATATATATTTAATAAAGAAACAATGATTCTAAATATGAAACATTTCTCCAATTTTATGCACTAATAGTAATAATGATGTATCATGCTCAATTAAAATGATGGAGACTTCTCGACCAAAATTTTATTTTATCCTTCAGCAAAACCATTATTTTGTTATGTGTATAGTGTACCGAATTCATTAGGAATTACATGATTTAAAATATAATATTTAAACATCCCAATTGAGAATAAAATAACATTATTAGATCATATATCCATTAAGGAATATCCACATTTCTTTTATGAACATCTCTTATTACTCATAAAAATTCATGGATCATTTTATTTGGGTTTTAAAACATAATTCAAGAAATATGAATGATATTATAAATAAGAAAATAAAAGTATTATATCCATCTTTATATTTTTCAAATAGTACCACATATTTCATAATGGATAATCTCTAGAAAATGAGTTATATATATCTCTACCCTAATATGTTTGAATATTTTAATAATCATTTTTGGCATATCGAACAATATATATCTCTTTTTATTCTCATTTCTACAATATCATAAATACATTCACCCTTTTTCTTCATTATCATGTTCCAAAAGAATATATACCCTAACCACTTATGGCATAAATGTTCTTCTTTTATTATTTATAGTTTTCATAATGCTTTTAAATATCTGATAGTGATAAAGATTCCATTTGTTAATTTTACTATTTTTAGAACATTTGTATCTTCAATAATTTTAAATTAAAATACTTTTATTTTAAAAAAAATCCAATTCATTGAAATTTATTAATACTAGACTATATTGTTTTCATTTAATAAATAATAAGTCTATTTTGGATTTAAATTAATTTTTTTCCAATGATAATAGATCAAATTACATTGGTTCTAACAGTCTAAAAATTATAAAAATTCATCACAATTATGTTGTAAAATTAAATATTCTTCAATAATTTGTAATCACCGATCAAATTTTGACAATAAAAAATCCAATAGAAATTATTTTACACCATTTCTAACATTGAGTAATGTTTCAAACAGATAGGCATTCTCATTAACTTTTTGTTCAAAAACATAATTCGTTTTAGAGTATTCTAAATGACATTATTGAGATGGATACATTACAATAAATTCATATTCATGATGTTTATGATGATCCCATCCTTCAAAAATAGTTTCTAGAGGTTGTAATCAATTTTATATTTTGAAACTGGATTTCATTGGTGGTCTTCTATTAAATTATTAACATCCCCTCAAATTCTTCCTCTAGTACATCCTAAAGTCATTGTTTTATTGATGATGAGAATACAAAATTATTAAAATAATTGAAAGAGTACACTATAGAACCATTATATTTTATCAATTATATTCCTTTGAAATATATCTATCTTCTTTGACTACAAACTATACATGAATCATCGATTTCAGAAGAACCCTGATACATTGTCAAAATATTATTATTTAAATGTATCCATTATAACCTAGACATTAATTTGGAGGGTATGGATATAACTAAATAAATTTTACAATATATATTATTTACACATTAATATAAAAATTATATAGTTATAAATTTATTATAAATGAAAATAGAAATCATTCTATGGTTAATAAATTTTTTTTCTGAAAACTCTTATTTTTATGTGCCAAATGAGTTTTTATCATAATAAATTAAATTAATTTATATGAATGTATGATTTTATTATATATAAATTTTATACATTAAAATATATAATCAATAAACAAAAATTTATGTTAATCATGGGATAATAATAAATACATTTTTATTCATAATACAATATATTTCAATAAAGTGTGTTTTTCAATTTTTGTGAAAAAATTTAAAAAATAGATTTTACAAATTTTATATAATTTAATTTTAAAAATAAAATAAAATTTTCATTAAAAAATATCAAAAAAATTCTTAGAGTTAAATTATATGAATATCCTAAACTAAATAATTTTTCAATTAATATTCAATAACACAAGTTTTGCATTTGAATTTTATATTCATTTATATTATTTAAACATTGAAATTTGTTTTAATATTATTAATGTAATACTACCTCATTTATATTTTTTATCCAATTTATTTTTTGGGAATAATTATCATGTTTCACTTTGATATAAAAACATTGCATACATATTAAGACTTCACATTTGGAAGACCACATTTTCATCAAATATGTAGGTGAAATATTAATATAATTTATGAAAATTATGTTATTTTATTTGATTAAATGGATTAAATATTCATAATACTAATGATTAATATTATCTAATAGGGTAAAATTATTATTTATACTTTAATGAATAGTCAATTTTTAAAAAATTTCATATCACATTTAATGTCAAAACCAATTTACCATTGGGGTTAAAATAAATTGATATTTGTTAACTATAACCCAAAAATTCCAATTATTATTATATAACAATATTTAATTCTTATATAATACATGGATTGATAATGTTCCATTTTACTGTCTTTTATCTTGTTGTGTATTTATGTTTAATTCATTATTTTCCCAAATTCCATGTATGCATTCTCCTACAATAATAAAAGGAGGCCCTACCTTCTATCCGCTTCACACTTCCAAATACATTTTCCCCAAAAAAACATCCTAATTACAGTAATTAATTTTCTCAAAAATTCTTATTGGCCGTGTTTTAATAAAAAATAAATCAATGTATGTTTTTTCTTGCAAACCAAATGATATTGTCTGAATAATAGGTATCATTCATAAAAAAATATGTTTTATTTACTCCGACACAACCTTCAAAACATTTTAAACCACCCTGATATAATATTATAATTATCATACATATAATTATATTTATTATTTGTAGGTAAGGACCTACTTTTATCTCCTCCTCCATTAAATTGGAAACAAAACTATCGGTCATCTGTACGGAGGACACCCTCCATGCGAAGTGATGTATTTCATTTTCCATAACTAATTATCACATATGGATAAAAAATATGTATTTATTTTTTCATAATATATTTATTATATAATTAGTCCATTTTTATTATAATATCACAAAAATATTCTTACATTTCATACTATAGGGAATACAATGATGTTACTTGTGTGTGTAGGAGATAGATTTCTTATGAAGTAAAGATACACATTTTACACTTAATGTTTACATGTAATGAAATAATGAATAATTTTATGTTCATATATGATAATTAATAAATATTAATTATTATAAAATAAAAAATTTAAGATTATTTTTTACCTTTAATTGCATTAAATTAATGATAATTATGTATATGTGTACAGAGGTCTACCGCCTCGTGATGTGATGTGGTTTCTTTTTATTACCATATCACATTGATGGTAAGTGTACGTGTATTTAAAATAATAATATTATAATTATGATATATTTAAAATTCATTAATCTTAATATATCAATTACCTTTATTCTATAATGATTAATTAAAAATTATAACTTTACACATGCATACATACGACCTACAATCTCCTTGATTATAACATGGTTTTTTCCATAATCATATGTCATAGTATATTTTAAGTATGATTTGTGTATTTAATTTTTCATAATGTCATGAATAACATTATATATATTAAGAGATAATAATAATGTTATCTTTATTTAACATTCCAAAGAGATCTTGGATATATGTGATCATTATAACTACAATGAAATTGACTTCTACCAATAACATTTATTTTACAAAAAATATATTTGTTAGTATAAATGAGTAATTCCGAAAGATATTATATTTAATGGAATAAAATTTATGTAACAACATTTCATTTTACCAAAAAGTTTAATTATAATTTTTAATTTTTTAATCACAATATATAAATTAATAACAATTAAATTTGTTACTTTATCATATTAATACTAACATTTTTTTCCAATAAATTATTTGATTGTTACTACATAATATTTCGAATAGTTTATTTAAAAAAAATAAATTTGATACTTGATTTTATTTAGTACAATCATGTAATTTTAAAATTTCTTTTATTAGTAATATTTTATTAAATAAATTTATTACTCTTATAAAAAATATATCGATATGGGAATCTGTCATTTAAAAAAGGGAAAAGTTAAACATGTTTTCTAACCTATGCATGTAGCTACTCCCCACCCAATGTGATGGCCTCATGGTATCTAGTTTTAAAAAGATATATGGTATCTAGAAAGGTCACTCATTCATGTTACGAAAGACAAGTCAGGGTTTCATGCATTGCAAGAGTACATTGGTGTTTATAATAATAAAATTCAAAAAAAGTTCTTTTTTACATTGAGAAAAATTTATACCTATTATTGCATGTATCGTACACCAACATGGTGTTGTGTGTAACATAAGAAAAGTTGGTTTACTATTAGTGGTATGATTGACATAGTGAAATGAAAGATATAAATGAAAATTTCAAAATATGTGAAGAAAAAATTACATAAAAATTTAGTGTTTTATATTATACCTCCTTTAATATGAATTTTTACCCTGAAATTCATTTTGGTTATATGTGGTTTACGACATAAAAGTATATTATATGGAAAACCACATCGTAAAAGAGAAAACTAAAACATAATATTGAACAAGAATTTTGGAATCATAATGTTTATCCAAAGAAAGTCATCATTGTGTTTCAAGATAGGAGAACATAAATACGATGTGAAAACATTAATATGGAAGATAAATCTATCCATTCTGTTCTGATGGATAGTGATAGGGAAAAAGGAAGGAGAATGATAACAACCAGCTATCCATAAATCTGGGATGATTTAATTGACTATATAACTCATCAGATATGAATGTACTAGGATAATAATTTTTATCAAGATCCTTTTTCTAAATACGATGAATTTACTATTGGAATAAATACTTACATGATTTCTGTAAAATATCACCATTTTTAATTCCCTGATCAATTTCTACATGATCTCTTTTTTTAATGAGATGAAGATGAATTTTTCATTTTTTAAGTGTTAGCAGATCATGTGATAGAATGGGAGGTTATTCCATTTGTCTTAACATAATGGTTAGAAAATGTTATCTAATGTGCATGAAGTCCACCTATAGTGGGATAAAAATTTATTATAAAAATATTCTACTAGAATAAAACATATACTATACATAAAATGATAACATTACAATCCTTTCAAAAACTGAATATATAAAAAGTTAGAATAAGGTGAACTAAATTGACTTAACATCTGTCTCCCATAACTCATTAGGCAGTTCTTGGTTGTCTCCATCAACCATTTGAATACCATAATCATATATTCTCTGGAATCAAGATAATAACATGAATTACCACAGAACCATAGTGGAAACATGAATTATATCAAAATTTACTCATTAAACACACACAAAATACCAAAAATACTATATACTCATAGAGTGAAATCACATTGTCCTTATATCAGTCATGTGGTAATTAATATTACCAATCATCTATGTATCTTTTTATCCCATCATTATGGATATACCATGATCTAAAAAAAATATTTCAATCACATTTCATGGTTAGTGGTTTAATATACATATGGAAAAAACCGATGGAACACTATATATATATTATTGTATTCAATAATAATATAAACGAGATTCAATAACACCATTTTGTAATCACATTAGAAAACAATTAATCATTCCACCATTTTTTTGATACTCATCATTTCCAGATGTGATGGTATGTTATTTTCCTTTTTCATTAGCCTTAAGAGGTTGTTTATATCGATAATCTTCTATAACCCATGAATTATATCATTAGATAGTATAATTACACATTTCCAAGAACTTGTTTAATTGAAGTGTGAGTGGTGTGTTCTTTTTAGTATTATCCTATTCACATCATTATTAAGAAAATTACATTACATCAGAACTCAAATATTAAATGACCTTCCTTTCTAAAATTAAAACACTTTCATGTCCCTTTACGATATTCTCCACTATAATTTTTCCTCACATTGAGCATAAAGAAACATTCATCTTATTTTATCAATTGTTTTTGATGTTTTCACTCAAACATAATCTTTCGTTTCTTTTCAAAACCATAAGATTGATATATAACACTAACATCCATTTCTATCTTAATAGAATAATTGACAATAAATTTATAACTACAAAAGTCTATTATAGCTAATTACCTTCAAAGACATGGTTTTGATACATTGATGAATAGATTAACTTTACATTCATGATTCATGATAAAAATAGAATATTTCTTTGAAAGTCATGTAAAATGTTCTTCTTATGTTCCAATGGATTCATAGACTTTTTTCATAAGCTTAAGAAACTATTTTTTCATATTTTTCATAGAATATGAGGATAGTACTTACTAAAACAAAAATTCTTAAACTCATATCATTCCATGGATTCAATTTAATCATCTTGCATTGTATTCTTGATTCAAGTCCACAACTCGTATGCCTCACCTTTCAAATTATAAACATCCAAAATGAATTTTTCATGTTTTGAATAGTGAAGGATAAAAAATATCCATTCAATGGTATTGATTTATTTTTTAGAAATAAGTGGATAAGGAAACCATCTATAATAAGGTGGATGTTTCCTTATGATGGACTCAACAGAATGTTGTTACCTTCTCCTCTCATTTTGATGTCAAGAATAATCATTAAATTATGTTAGTGTAGAAATAATATTTTTTATTCCTTGTCCAATAATATTTTCTTATTTAAGAGGAATATCACTTCATTTCCCAAGGAAATGATCATTAACATGGTTCTTTCAGGTTTTATCAATCATAAAAAAACAAAAAATAATACTATGATAAAAAAATCGTAATAGGAAAACAACATAATTAAGAGGAATTGCTTTCAATCTCTAATATATTAGCTTTAATCCTAGGTTATTCATGATCATTAACATAATTCTATGACTGAATCCAATACTAATTATTACCCTAATAGATATCGTTAAACAAACCATATAGATATCTCTTGAGATCTCAATAATGTTTTCACATCCTAGATTCTAATGGTTAATTAAAAGTTTTCTTGGATAATAACTATAGATACCCATGTTTGACATACGTGGGCATGGAATTTGTTTTTCAGAATACATAATACATTACAAAAACATATTCCCAATGACATTATTAGTTTAGTGACTTTGGAATCTTGGAATATAATGTTCTTACTTGGTGAAATATAATCAAAATATTCCATAGTTATCTTCCCCTTTTTCCCTACCTAAAATCTTTATTTATATCTTGGGGAATAGAAAACATTAATAGGGCGAGATCAAATACTCACTAAAGGTAAAAATGGAGAACATAAAAAAATCATAAACATAATAATGTAAAAACATGAATATAAATTTTAAACATCAAAATATAGAATCATGAAATAAATTTTGGTAGTACGTAAGGAATAGATAATAAATGAAAATTAACTATTATAAGATAGCATTCGCATAAAACCTAGAATTGTGAAAACAAATAAGAACAAAATATAATTTCTATATTAGACAAGGCATTGCTTTTAAGACCATTGTAGTGGAAAATTTCTATTTCTATACTTGGTTTACAAGTTGTTCAATCCCTGTATTACCAAACCATATTTTCTTGTATTTCCAACCCTATATTACTAAACCAAATTTAAATTTCATTCCAGTCATGTATATCTCATGAGATATAAATCATTACCCAATGTATTTCAGGGAGATATAGGTCCCACCCATATTCTAATAAAACCACCTTAACATGTTCCAAAAAACATAAATCATTCATTATAACATAACCCAATATATAAAATGGGCATCTTAAACACCATTTCATCATTAAATAATCTATAAAAAATATCATTCCATCATTAAAAAAATAATATCACCGTGATAATATGAATAAAAACATAAAATAGTTTAAATAGTTTCATATTAGATGTAAAATGGTTTTTATAAAGCCCTTGAATATAATTATTCAGGATAGTATCCTTTCATTGTAGAAACTGATTTCTTTTCTAAAAATGCCACACGTTTTTAAATGAAAAGAATATAGTTGAAGATAATCATGAAATTGTGTGGAAGAAGAATAATTTAAATAATTAATTATAATGATTTAAAAATATATTCAGGTCTTGTATGTTAAAAAACAATATTCACTTACTATTTCATGAAAAGTAAAAAAGTACCTTGTATGGAAAACCGAAGAATGATTGCTTCCATATCGTTTAATAAAATAATTTACCAATGTGAAAAAATGTACATTAAAAAAATAGTATAGTAGTATTAATAATATTATATATTAAGGAAACATTTACATTAATTATAAATACAAAATATTAAATTCAAACATATAAATAATCTTGGAAAAATAATAAGATTGTGAAATTATCCCTTACAATATGTCTGATTTCTTTCTCATGTGTCCGAGACTCCCATTTTTCAAGAATATCCAATTTATTTTCACAAATTTTCTCCATAGGATATATTTATACCCAACATGTGGAATAAATGTGTAAGGGATTTATTTTGGGAGGATATATTGTTTGGGTTTGATTGATCCAAAGGGTATGGGAGGTGTGAATAAAAGATTAAGAGAAATGCCTTTTTATATAAGAGGCATGGGGCACTTTTGGAATGACTTTAAATAATAATTTACTATAAATTAATATTTGGTTCTTAATGCTCCAAAAATCTTTTTTTTCAAAGATAAATAGTGGATGTGTCTAAATCCTTTCCAAAAATAGGATTCAGACAACTTTAGGTCAAAAAAATTTAGCAGATCATTTAGCATTAACCCATAGGTAAAAATATTAACTCTTATCATGTCTTTTTCCATATTTAAAAAATTTGGTTACTATAGTTATTAAAAATTACATGAGAACAAAAATAGGATAATTAATGAAAATTTTAAAATTATATACGATAGTTGGAAAAATAATTTATTTTTAGGAAAGTTATATCACTTAATAAAACATTATTTGTTTTAAAAACTCATTAATGTCAATCTTGAAAATATTTACTAAATTATTTTTTATAAAGCCATAAAAACATATTTCCTTAAAAAAGTCTTCATATAATCCCTTTCCTGTCAATAGAATCCATAATATTATTTTACGAAATAAAAATTTCCTAATTAATTTTATTATAATATTTATAATATCATTTATTTGGAAATTTCATTAGTAATTTAATCATAACATCATCATTATGCAATAAATAAATATATTTATTTAATGTCTAAAAATTATAAATAAAATATCATGACCTATGAAATCTATTTATATTTCTAATTACTATTTATATTATATGATATCATTTATATAAATAAATAAACAAAATTTTGTAAAAGGATACATGTTTATGTTACGGTTCCCATTATATTTAATTAATTATTATAAAATATCATTATCATACGAATGTGGATCCATGGGGTCCCAAAATCTACCCATGATAATCATTGTAGTATAGATCTATTCTAATATTATTATGATATGTGTTATGGTAGTTTTATAATATTATAATATTATGTTTTTTGCCCTTATTTTCGTGATTAACACTTTAACCATGGTAAATTAAAATATTTACTAATGATTCTGTACGTAATGTCTAAAAATAAAAGGTAACTCATTAAACAATTTGAAAATTATTATTCCAAATATTAAATCCATTCCTCTAAATTCAAAACACATAATTGGATGAAATTAATATAAAATTAATTCACGTTGTGAGAAAAAGAATGTGGGATCATAAAAAATAAAAACTAAAAAATATTGAAAATGAGGTTTTTAATTAAAATGCAGTATTTTCACTTTTAATTAAAATATGATTTTTATTAGAAAAATACCATAAATTCATCCAAAGTATATTTTCATTTTTTTAATTACAAATAATAAGTTTATTCTGTCAAATATAATACATAATATGGTTAAACATGATTTAAAATCGGCGCACCATCAAAAGGATACAAAACTGCATATTTGAGAAAATATTCATTTCTCTAAAATATTGAATTTTTTATTATTTAATGCCTAAAAAAATAATTCTAATTTTAATGATATATATTATTATAAATTTGGAAAATAATATTCACAATGCCTATTTTATATCCCATTAAGTAATAATTTTTTAGTAATATATCATTATTTGGTGAAACATGGTATTGCGTATAATGCCAGATATCGATGAGGGTCACTCCGACATGTAATGCAATCCATGTCAGTGTTTTGTGTAGTTCAACGATCCTTTGGTGATGTGTATAACAAAATCCAAAAATAGTTCTTTTATTTATTGAAGAAAACCTAAAATCAGTGTTTCATGTATAATAAAGCAACTCAATGTTGTGTGTCACATATAATAAGTTAGTTTAGTGTGAATGGAATGTTTCACATAGATAAATCCTTAATATAAATAAAAAAATTAATTAATTTGAAAAAATGGTCCATAAATTCTTGGGTTGTTTCAAAAATGGTTATCATTTAAATTTCTCAAAGTGGTTACATTTATAAATTATATAAATCAAATGAGTAATTTATTTAGGGAATTAGATATTTATAACTTAAATGGTACTATTTACGTGGGCCATACCAAATATATCGGCCCAAAAACTCTATTCGGGGTTTAAAACCATTTTTTACAAAGACTATGGGAGGAATTTTTTTTTGAAATATGGTTTATGATGTGATCATGGTCTGAGGCTATGCTCGTTGGTCCATGCCTAATGGATACACTTCATTTTTAATGAAAACGATGTCTTTGATTTAATAGACCATGTTCATAGGAACCTAATTCCATATTCAGTGATTGTGGTCATATCCTTTCAAAAAATTATATAAAGCCACCAAGATTTTATCACAATAAAACATGTTTATTCCATATAATTCTTTATAGCCACCATATAGTCAACATATTTATTAATACACAAACACACTAACCTATATATATATTATAATACATTAAAATTATAAAAAAAAACTCTATTTAATTATGGGATTAATGACTATGATTGATGTATTCCATATACTTTGGGCCCACCAATGGACATCCTCCATGAAAAACATTTCGGTAGAAATTTCAAGAAATCATACAGCCATGATCCATGTGAAATATTTCCATATACCCTATTGTACCATTTCATTTATGGATTTTTCTATATAAAAATTTAAATCAACATCAAATAGTTTTGTGCTTATAGAAAATTCTCATGCTATTCATACCTATTTAATATAAATGTTTGGAGTTTTTTACAGCCACCGTACTCAATGTTTTTAATTGACCATTAATATAGGTTGGTCTATCTCCATGAAAAAATGTAGAATATATTTATAGGATTTCTGATTCAACCCTATAGACATTTATTAACAAAAATTTTTGAAATATGATTCCGTAAGGGTATAGTTTTTATTACCCTGGATATATATCCACAGTCATAGTATATATTTTGTGTAGTATATAACATGTTTTTTTAAATAATAATAATTATTTTTTACATCACGTATATCAAGAATTAACAAATTTTCTATTAAATGGGTTTGTATAGACTCTATGTTATGATCCCCCATAGTCTTTTATCTCACACCCACTATTCATACTAAAGTGTTTGTGTGTATGGGTAGATCTTTTGATTTATACAGGGTAAACATTTCTATCATATTGGTTATCTTTCTACTACGTTCATATAAGTGATTATAGATGTGTAGTGAGTAAATAAAATTCAAGATGAGTCATGTGAATGGTTTAGTTTGAGATTATACTTCATTTAGTATATCAATGTATTTGTCAAATTTCCATTTCATTTTATTTATACAGTCCTATTTGTTGTAACGTGATATGTGTATTTTCATGCTAATGCTTTCATGAATTAAATAATATGTTGAATCAATGCATTACATATTATGAATTATTTGGTTTTTTTTTAATATTATTATTGATGTCTCCGAAATTTATATTGCATAAAGGGTTCAATTTGGACTTCCTCAAGAAGACCTAATAGTAATTTTGACTACACATTTAGTGTTAATCATTTTCAAATGTGGTTACTTTATGTCCATGAACCATTAGTCATTCCATTGTTATCAGGAATACCCATTGGGACTAGGTACTGTCTTTGTTGGGTAATGCGTTGACTCAACCTAAGATAGTTCAATACATTCATCCAATATTGACCATTTAGTTTGGGAGTTTATAGTTATATACATAATACCAAGAGAGAATTAGTGTCTAATTTAATGAATCATTGACCAATAGTAGTAGAAGACAATTTTTATACAGATTTAAAAAATGGGGTTAAATAATCAATCTATCTAGTGTTAAAACACCTATTTTTAATTGATAACCAAAATATAGTTTAGAATGAAAAAATTAAGGTCCATATAGTTTATGGTAATTATTTGTAGACTAAAAGAAGTGTGTGAGATTATGTTCATATAGTTATGTCTTTTTTGTGAGATAGTCTATTCATTTATATGATTAGAAACCCATTATAAATAAAAAAATGTCATTTCTAGTGTACATTGCCTCCTAAAATTATTTCAAAGTTTGACTTCATCGATCTTGGTGCATAGGGTATTGGATAATATTTTATTACAAATTGGATTGTGTGGAACTTTTATTTAAGGATATATATATAGAAATTGGATAGTGGGGTACTTCAAATTAAACATATAAATCTATGGAAAATGTTTTATAGTATGATATTATATAATTCAAAATCTATACCCAAAAAAAGATATCTGAAATAAATATTTTGAAACCACACAGTAGTTTTATGTGTAAAGATCTCCACATTAATGATGATCAATGTTTTTTTTCCATTGATTAGATCTTATGGGAATGGTGAAGGGCCCTACCCATTTAGTTCAAACATCAATTTTTATATCCAAGAATCATTTCTTCACTCAATTTGAGAAGAAAATCTACTAGAATAATGACTAAATTTGATGTTTCTTGTTAAATGATATGGACACTCAATTACAAATTAAATAGTGACTTTGAAATAATTATATATTATTTTCATTATCGCTTCCAACTAGACTATATTTTACTTTAAATTTTTATTTATAATATACATATTATTGATGTCTATCTTCAAATATGGATGTTTAACCAAAATGGGTAGCACAGCCTCTGTCCCAAAATCTAGGGAGAAAAGGGGACACTTGGGTGGATATATGATTTTCCATATTATATTCCCCAATGGATTTATAAATATTTCTATTTTGTCTCATATTTTTCTAATCCACTATATTCTAAAAAATGACAAAAATTACATTGTTAAATTTCCTTATATTTCGATTCTGTTGTGAATGTTAACAAATGTAAAATTTGGACCATGTGTATAACATAGAATATAAATGGTAAATATTAGAGTATTTTATGAGGATATTATTTTTTAGTAGTATGGTGTGATAAATCTCATGTCAATTATTAATATCATATTTCATAAATTTGATAAAATTTTTAGTTATAAACTCCTTGATGTTAAACGCTTCATCCCATTATAATATGAGTTTTGTATCTATAATGATGAACTAGAATTATTAGGCTATTGAAAAAATATATGTAATCATGAAATAAGTTGACTATCTATAAAAACATTATGTGTACATTTTGGAATGATTAGTATTAGAAAGATAATACAGTATGTTGAATTGAAGCTAACATTGATGAAACACTGTGGTTAATATAATGCAGTATGAAACAATGTTTTGCCAAAATTTGATAACTCTATATATTTTGTGGGAATTATTTAATATAGTTTAAATACCACATCATTATCCAATATGAAACTCATATAATTTATTGGGAATATTTATTCAATGTTTAATCCAAACATTACATTTATGGAAACATTAAAATCCTTGTGATCTATTCTACGCAATCTGCTTTTATAAATTAGATGCATAACCAATTATAATATGATTGATTATTTATGTTTCTTGGATCTAGGTCAAATATATTTTCTAATATTATAAATATGTATTGTAATTAATCATTTATTGGTGTATTTATTGTTTTCCATTTTATTTCTTTAGCATAGTCATCTTCCCAAATTATCTCCCCGACATCAAAATCAATTTTGATTTCATATTCGACTCTAAAAATATTTTCTAACAAAAATAATATTTTATATCAGTAGATGTTTTGAGGTATCTTCTTTTATCATATAATATTATATTCTTATATATAATTAATATTACTTTACTATGATTCATTTTTACTGATATCGATATTATATAACATATTCTAAATAGTTTATTAGAATAGGTTACTAATATAACCACTTTCTATTAAGTCTTATTCTACCGTTCTATTTCTAAACTACCCAATTGTTTCCCTACCTTCAGTTTCCTATATTCTTACTGATGTATTGGTTTTTTCACATGTAGTAGTTTAAATATACATCTTAAATACAATTGTATAATGACAAATATAAAAAACACCATTGGTTCTACGTATTTTTCATTTCATTATGATATCCATTGTATAAACCTATGGTTTGAATAGTTACAAATTGATTCACAAAACATTTTCAATGATGTTTTCAAGGATTGGTTAGCCAAAATAGATTCCTCAAATTCTTTTAAAATTTTATTTATTCTAAACAAATATGTATTTTTTAATATAAGTTCTACCAATAATATGAAAAAGCTAATGTTATTAAAAATATTTATTAATTAATTTTATGGGATCTCTAGAATATTTATATTGGTTATATTATGTTTCATTTGGTTATCTTTTTTTTCATTTTCATGTTAAAATCATGTTATTGTTTCAGTTTTCCCAAGAAAATGTTGAATGAATTATTTGATAATTTAATTAATTTTTTTTTATAGTCTGTTGTCGTTTTAAATTGAAATTGAGTTGAATTTTCATTTTCTATGAATATGGATACATTTTTTATTAAAACACCATGATTTCATTTTATTTCACTCTATTTTATTTTTTTGTATTAGTGTTTTTTAGAAAATATTAATTGAATTTTGAGGGAGTTCTCTGTATTTGAGTTTATCACCCCTTCTGAACATATGAAAGAAGCTCAGGGATAGAGATTATTAACCCTTCATAGAACAGATATAAGATTCCTAGATGGGATTTCAATAGAGACGATCAACGAAAAATTCACATTCTATGTATATTTTTTTATTTTTGATTATTTATATTTTTGTTTCAATTCATCTAAATATTTTAAACTAATTAATGGGTATGATCCTAAGATATGTGTGGTGTATATCATTGATCTTAAGGGTGTCTTATAACAATGAATTAAAATTCCTCCCTAATACTAGAGTTTACTTTATTTTATTGAGTTATCAACAGGGATTGGGAATAAAAAATATTAATTCTATGAAAATAAAATTTAAAAAATTTTTTGGTTTCATTTCATGATGATCATTGATTAGTGATTATGATTTTAGATTATGTGCGGTGTGTATCATGTAGCTGAATTGTGTGGCATAATAGGGACATCAGGTTCCCCATTGGTTCATGATTTGATTTGGTTTGTTTCTTCTAATGAGCTACTTGGGTGGTGATGAATTATCATTAATAGAACTATCCTTCTACAATGACATGTGTAGAAGGATAGAAACCAAGAGGCACCACACCATTTCATCATTTGGGGGGAGTGGGTTGTGGGGAAACAAGTGCTTTATAGATGAATCATGTGTTTAAATATATATAATGATTTATATTTTTATTAAATTCCACTACTAATATAATTAATATTTTTCTAATTTTGAATATTTCTAAAAATTATCATTGGTTTTATAATTAATGATTTTTTATTATATATGTTGAATTAATAAATATAATATTAAATTTTTATAGAAATGAATATATAGAATTTTTATATAAATGTAATTTATAAACCGATATAATATGTTGGAAATATTATTACCAACAGATATATTTTTCATTTTAATCTATTCCTAAACACTTTGACCACCATATATATTAACTTTTGGTATCATTATAATTGTAAAAAATAACTATATTATATGTCCTAGTAATACAAAAAGAAATATTTTTTTATCGATAGTTTACTGACAATACATTTTTTGTTGGAAAATAATTTTACCAAAATAAAATTCACTTTTACCAATAGATACACCATCATTGTAAAAATAAAATTATTTTCTAGTGTATCATCTAAACATTTGATATGAAATTAATTTTTTATGTAATAGAAAATGACATGTTATGAAATAAAAAAATGAAGAAAAATCATGGAAATTGATCTTAAGAAATTAATAAATAACTTCTATATATTATTCATCAATATATGGAATACATGTGATGATCCATTCTAGATGGAAATGGTTTCTTAAATATTTACCATTCATTATGATAAAATTATACTTCACTATTAACTATAGTATGATTTTATGTGTAAATAACATTGATTATTTTATTTTTAATTTACAATTCATTTTTGTAGTTTTCAGTTTCATATGAATAATAAATTATTTGTTTAATCCCTACATCAATTGTATGATATTTTCTAATGTTTCTTCTTCCAAATATCATTCTTTAAGACACATATAATTTAATTCACCAAATATATTTATAAAATTTATATTCTATCCCATTTATACGATATTTCATAACCGTGATTTAATTTTCAGTTATTTCTACTATTTATTTTTCACATAACTTTGTTGTCCATATTCCCTAATTTGATTTAGGTGAAAATAGAGTCTCCAGACCCAATAATAGGAGGCACACGTTTGGTAAAAATTTCGTATAAATAGTGCTCCATCCAAAGAGATATATTTTACCATAGATAGTGGTAATATCCATTATGCATGTGTATTCTGCAAAACATGAACATAGAGAAGTGGTTCAGTCAGGGGCATATAGTCTAGTGCATGGGCATGCAGGTCTCCCAAAATATGGTGCAGCCACTTTTCCTAAAGGAAAAAGCAGCTTCATTTTTACCAAATGGTTTGAAAACTACGTGTCATAACCATGTGTCCTTCCAATTTCATTAAAAATATGGAATTTAAGATTTTTTTATTCCACTATTTAACCCGAATTCCACCCATTTCATCCCATACTCATGATTTCCTTACAAATGAACCTCTTCCCCTCACCCTTGACCTCCACATAATACAATCATTATGTGCATTTTGTTATCTCCATGAATTATCAAATAAGTCTCTTCTCCTTTAATCTATTCCACCAGATTGTATCTTCATTGCACCCTCCTTGTGTTCTTTATGCTCCATCAAATTTGTTAACCTAATAAAGTCTCAATCATAAGTCGTTGGGATAAATAATGATATTTTTTATGATCATTATTTATAGGTTTTCCTTGAGTTTTAGTTGTGGTGTTACACTATATCCCAGAGGATTTCGAGATTTATGTTTGTAATTTGTTGATTTAAAATTATTAGTAAATTGTGATATTATTTTCGTTGATTATTAAATGTTTTATATGGATTATGTGTGTGGTGTTAAACATGTATTCAAAGATTATTTGTTTCATATACGAGTCTAATGATTATTTTCAAAATTTAAATGTATTTTTCAAAAGTGGAACTCATGTATATGTTAATAGAGAATTGCAAATGGTTTCACTATTAAAAATGGATGATTTAATTCGGTGCTATTAATTTTGAATGTGTGTGTTTGAAAGTGGTATTCTATGTGCATTGTTTCTCTATTGTAATTTCTACAAAAAAATTTGTGATATTCTATGTGGCATGAAAAGGAAATTGGGAATAAAGGGAATACTAGGTATCATGGTGGGATGACTAAGACCAATCTGATAGTCTAACCAATGGGATCAATTCCTAGTTTCTTCTAGAAATGATGATACAAAAACAGTAACTAAACATGGGAAGGTTAGAGACCACTAGACCTTAGGATGCATTCTCCTCGAGTTGCACAAGCATGATGAGGAAATAATTCATTATTAGCATAACATTTTTTACCAAGGAATGAGGTTCCTAAAATCAATCAAATGGAATATCCGTTATGTATTACTTATGGTTACCTTATGATGTTGTGATAATCATGGGTAAACAGTAGACCTTTATGTCATTTAATATTTTAATTAATTTTTCTCAATAAAAAAATTTCGGTAAAATGTTTTCTCAAAAATTATATCAATTTATTTTTCAAAAAATTTATGTTATTTTGTCTTATAATGTTTGGGCATGGGATATATATTGGATTAAATCTTACTAGGAATTGGATCATGCTATACATAGACCCTTTGGAGCATGTATATATTTTTATCTTTGAACTAGTCACATGTATGTTGATTTATCACGGTTATCGTGGACCCAGTTTCCAGTATTTCCTCTCTTACTGATGTTAGTGGTAGTGTCATGAGGGTTATAGACCTATTATTGGATATATGTTTTTGGGGGAATTATCTAGTCTATATCCCTCTCATTTTTTATTTTGGTTTCAGATTAAAATTTTAATCTACTATGTTGTTACATTTTTTATTTATTTTTTATATGGTATTAGTTCATTAAGTAATGTTTGATTCATGGAAATTATTTGTGATGGTTTAACATAGGGGATATCATTCCACAATTATTTAATGTTTAGTCTCATGAACTAATTCCCATTATATGGGTATTATGATAGTCCCTTTCGTCACTTCCATGGGATAGTTTAAATTTTGGTAGGGAAATAATTTCTCTCCAGTTCGTAATTAAATTATATCAAAGATTTTTTCAAATTTTCATTGGGTCATGATATTTAGGGGAGTCTATATACATATGATATTTGACTGATGGGGTTTGATATTCCTGTTGAGGGTGAGGTTTTTATCCAATACACATATTGAGAATCTTTGAGTCACCATTTGATGTTTGTTATTGGTTGTAATTCTCATCCATCTAGAAAATTTATGTTGTAGACTATACAAGGAAATCATGTGAAAGTAACATTGATAAAATTGTGATTGTTATTATTTTGGGTTTTGTTGTAATTTATATAATTGTTTAAAAGTTTATGTTGACTTTTTTTGATGGATTTTCTCTTGTTTTTTGATTGATATAGAATGATTCCTCCCATGATACTATCTTTGAAACCATCATAAGAGTATGGATAGTATTTTCCCTAACAAATTGGTTAGAGACTAATAGATGTAGGGTTCAAGATTTCCATGAATTGAATCATGGAGTAATCCATGGCCTTAATTTAGAAAATGAAGCTGAAATATGTCCAATAAAGGACAATGATTTGGATTTTTTCTATAAAACCGCTCCTTACATTAAGGGTATCACAGATCTCCATGAAGTAGTGAATTGTATTGACAAAACATAGAGGATGTTAGGATTTCATGACACTCATGATGAATTTATATTAGAGTTTGCTTCATTAATTTGTAAGGACCCATTTATAGGTGGTGAGACATAGTATATTAGTCTAATAATCAAAAGAAGATTAGGAGGAATGACTTCAAGGTTGTGTTCAATGGGAAATATTACACTGATACCTTGACCTTCTCCATTACCTTGGAGTTTTTCAATCTAAAAAAGATGATCATGCAACAATGCATAACCCAAAAAAATTGTTGAGTCGGTCTAGTTTGGAATAGAGGTAATTTTAAATAAGCATCTGAAGGCCATAAATTTGAAATGGGGTTGTGATTAGACATTCAATCACATGACATTGTATTCATATTGAATATGTATTTCTTTATAGGGGATCATTAATTGACTATAGAGATAGAAATAATTTGAAAGTATGTTTTTCTGTGGTAAACATTTAGTAGTGATATAGAGTAGTTGTTGTTTATCAGGAATAAAGATTTAGAATGGTGAGCCTGAAAGGAGGGGAGGTGGTAGCTTATTACATCCTTCCCATCATTTCTTTTATGCGACATCTTATTCCAGTTTAGTTTTATTCCATCCAAATGGGATGGTAGGGAATGATCGATTGACGACATTACCTCCACACAAAAAAATTTATCAGTGGGGAATTTTTTGGAAATTATATTGGGTTTTTAATGTGGAATTCATTGGGAAGGGTGTTATAGATTCAGTAGCCTCTAGTGGGTTGTCATTCCAGTCAGAAACATCCAAGGTATTGGTCTCTCTATTTGGTGCTCGTCGTGGAATGTGAATATGTTCTTCAGCATATTTTAAGCCTAATATAGATCCAAAATTCAATATCCATCCTCAAAGTCAGTTAGATATAAGGAATCTTCATGTTGTGGACTAAGCTAGAGTAGAATCAAATGTAGGACCTGTGATTGTTTGAGGTGAAATTCTTATTGAATAGTCCATGGATTTAGAACTATTTGATATATGTTCCTCTGTTTATTTTATATTTTCTCATATTGTGAATTTTTTCATGTTTCCAAATAAGATTATGTGGTATTTGATGGAATTGGTGATGCCTATTAGTAATAAGAAATAGATGGGTTTCTAGTGTCCATCTTGTGTCCTCACTATATCATGGCTCGAATTAGATTGTAAATTTCAAGTTATAAATATTTAAATTTTTGAGGTGATCATATATATTGAATGGATGGTTACCTTTTATCAAAAAACTATGTTAATTAGTGGTGAGTTTGTTTTTTTAAACATAATGAAAACCATATGGTATTTCAAGGGGAATGGGATCCTCATTTTGGATGTGTTGGACCTCCACTTTCAAAATTGGGTAGTGTATTTTTTCAGATATCGTTGAAGTTTTTGTAGGATAGTGGTGGTAGTTACGTGAGTGGGTTTACACTTTTGTAGGATGTGTTACCATTGGTATGTCTACAGTATTTTTCATGGTTTCATTTAGAGAGGGAATTGGATTTCAACATAGAATTGGCATAAGGAACAAAATCAATATATCTTCTGTTATACCAAATTCCCTCACAGGGAAGATGGAATCCAGATGATAAGGAACCTAATGGTTTCATTCTCCTGTGTGTCTAACCATGGTAAACCATGGTATTGTTTGAAAATAATCTCAATTGATCTCAACAGTTGTGTATCAATTTACTGAATCTGAATATATTCATGATCAGTAAAATATATCCATTTCCCTTTATTAATAAACAAATTATTAGCTTATGTGGAATGGTGGTTTCCCAAGATTGAATTTCGTTTATAGTATTACAAGGTTATTGTTTAGGAGGAAAATATTCTTAAAATATACATATAAATTAGGTATGACAACTTTGATTATGTGGTAATTCCATTCAGGTTGAAGAATTCTCAACTGGTTTTCACGTAACTCATGAACCGCATGTCCCATTAGTGTCATGATTATTTTTCATGGTACGTGTGGATGAAATCTTAATCTATTTGAGAACTAAATTACATCATGGCACAAACATTATAATATTTTTTTCACTCTTTGAGATAACTGTCTCTATGATAATATTTTTAAATCCAAATTATGGATCAGGAACATGAATTTTTTGGGTCATGTCATCTCCGAATGATGGGTTTCGACAGACCCTAATATGTTTTGTGTAGTGTTGTCATTAGAGAAACCAAAAAATTTTATTTGAGATCAGAATTTGTTTGGGCGTGGTAATGTATTACAATATGTTACTTAGATATTAACATCATCTTCCTTATCTAATTATAGGGATGACTATACATAGGTTAATTTAGAGTAAATCCCAAAAATGTCTAGTTTCCTATGAGAGTACTAATTTTCGGTTGACCAGCACACTTTTTTTATCTTACTGAAATATAGAAAGGGGTACATGGCCAACAGTAACGCCATATATATATTTCATGGGTGTTTTCAAATGTAGGATAAGCATATGGTGGAATGTCGTTCTCGTTAACTCTTGACAGATGAAAATAATTTTACAACCCATGATATGTGTTAGTGATAATAATGAATGAATGGAAGATGTGCCATCAATAAATCATTAGGGAGAAGTTTTTGTTATTCTCATTTCATAAGAAACATATTGATACCATGAAACACAATGGTGGTGCATTCTTGGCTAGTGTTTGGATGACACCCTCCCTTTTAGAGTTGATTATGTAGGAGTAGCCTAATAGTGAGCTATACCAGTAAAAAATATTATTTTTAAATATAAAAGAGGTTCTTAGTGAATGGTCATTATCTTAAGGTGGGAGTCATTTCGTCATGTTCTATGTGATGGTGTGATTATAGTTGTTGAATATGGTAATATAGGATATCAAATTTTCGTAGTGGTTTGTTCATCCAAGGAACTCCAACATATTTTAGGATGTGTGATGTCACCTTTGGTGCCCAGTTATGAGATAATATATATATTATATTCCATCCCAATGTTATCCATGCCAGAAAGATACAATGGATCATGAAAACCATCTAGGTCTCTTTATCAATTAATCATTCCTACATGGAAGTGGGACAAGTTCCCAATATATTTCAATATAATATTATCTCATACATAATATGGGATGAACACAATATCAGTAGAGTTGGACAATCTTACCATATCATCACACTTCATTCTTATTAATTATACAACCTAATGGGATGAACCTGGTCGGTTGTATGTTATATAGATTTTTAGGATTCATGGTGTGTAATTGAAAATTGTCTCATATTGGGACCCCAATTGTAAATCACAGTTTTGAGAAGGAATTATTAAAGAAATGCTGTCGCAGATCAAGTTTATAATGACAGGACATCCTCAAAAGGATTTACAATATTGTGGGAGAATTAAATCATGTTATATATGCCCCAAAATTTTTATTTGATTTTAGTTTCACATTAGATAGCCATTTAGGGGTAGTTAATTTCAATAAAATAACACATACCAATCCTAGATAATATTGTATCCCTTTGAGGCCCATTATGTTTGGGATATGTGGGATATAATTCATTTATTGGACCATGACTCATGATGGAGTGGTTTTAGAAGGATACTTTGATCATGTAGTAGTTATTGGAATTGTAAAAAAATCAATTGTTTGTGTATTTATGATATAGGGATTTCAAATTCTCTATGTGTGTCCTTGTTTTATTGATTTTCACATCTATTTCCATTCTTTATCATCCTAGTAATCAAGGGAAGAAAATGTTGAGATATGTTGGAAAATTTCAGATCACTACATTTTTAGGAATGGTGTAATAACTAATATATTCCCCTTAGATAACATAAATTCATGATGTGTTCCATATCATGAAGTTGAATAATTATTATCTTTATCTATCATAAATGATGAATTGTGACAAATTTGAAGTGGAATATGAATGTTCTGTGTTAGATTAGTCAATGTAGATTGTGCATTACAAAGAGATTGTGCTTTATGGGATGTATATAAAATTGTTTTGAGTTATTTGGAATCAAGATGACTATGAGACTAATGATTTAGAAAAAACATTCCTTGAGTTGTACTACCCATTTTTATTCTCTCATTAGACTTCATGTCGAATTTTTTATGTTATAATGTCCTCAGGGTGGTGAGTATTATCACATCCGTGAATTGATGTAGAGGACTTTTTATTTTTAAATTTAGTCTTATTATTGTATAGTGTTTTTAATGAGATTTTTTTGTGAAAATTGATTTTTTGGCCCAATAAAATGTGAGGTATAGTTGGCACACGGTTATTAGTAACTATCTTCTAACCTAGAAGAGACCATGTGCTCTGGATAATGGCTTTGTTCTAGCCGCACTTCTTGCATCATGGTCATGTACGTAAACGTTGACCTCGACCAGAGGTTCTATTTAAGGATAATTTTTTTCCAACAAGGGCATACACATTACCCAAGAAAACTATATATCCTTCTTTCGTTAATAAAAAATGTTCCACAAAGATACCGTATGGTTTGGAAAACCATGTGTCCTAACATTGAATGCTATATCGTTCATAAAAAATATGAAATTTCTATTGTTTGCTTTCTTTAATTTAATCCCAATTAAACTCATTTCATCCCCCACTCAGGATTTATAAACCTAGGTTCCTCTACCCCTCCATTTTGTTGTATGTGGAATTAAATATTTTTGTGCATTTGGATTTTTATCTTCATGAATAATTTTATAAGCCTCTTATCATATCTTTTCATCCAACTTCGCATTTCTTCTATCCTTCCTATTGGTTTTCATTAGTCACTTGTTGATTTAATGACATAATAATGGTTCAATCATGAGTGGTTTGGTCAATTTTTGATGTTTTGTTATGATATTTTTCGTTATAGGGCCCCCTTTAGGTGAGGTTATAATCTTCAATTGGATTCGGAATGTTTTCAATAATGACATAGGTCATCATTTTTTTGTGTGAGTATGGGTTGCTAATTTATTTTACAAATTGATATTAATGGTTTAATTGGACGTTTTAATTTATGGAACTTATTTATGTGTGAATGTAGTTTTGAAAATAGTTTTACTATTTAAAAATAATGTATATCATGGGTGATTTTTATGTTGGAAATGTGTTCCTAAAAGTGGTGGATTTTGTTAATGTGTTGTATAATATAATTTTGGTCAATGTGTAAGAGGTGCTTCATGTGACATGAATAATTGAAATTGATAACAAAGTGAATCCTCTTTATCGAGGTCAGTGGAATAGCACTACTATTTTAGTCGTATCATCAAGGTTGAGTTAAAATTATATTAGAAGGATTGACACCATAGTACTATATAAACATGTGATTATAAGATATCAATAGTCTTTTGTAATTTTTAATCTCTAGTGACTCATGCATGAGGACACAGCTGGTTATGTTTTCAATACCATATTCCGATCAAGAATGAGGTTGATAGGGTCCCACTAGATCTAGACCATTAAATTATTCCCTTTTGAGATCCTATGTTTTTTGGATTTTCATTTGATACACATAATCGATTAAATGACTAATTTCCATATAAAGGGTGTGATGTTTAAAAGGGGTTTCATCTCAAAATAACCTTCTTAGAGACATAGTTTCCTTTATGAACAAATTTATTTTTAATATCAATTTAATTTCCCTTTTATAGGATTTATTATGAATATATTTATTTTAATGGAATTTACTATTTTAGATTTAGTTAATTATTTAATGTGGGATATTATTCAAATTTTACAAAATATGTAAGGGTTTATTCTTTCATCTCATTTTAGTTGGGTGAGTTTATGATGTAGTTTCCATTAATAGAAATAACTTGATCTTTTCCTAATAAATCCATTTTCAATTTCATCTCATATGACCACTCATGAAATTTTCTTTGAATTAGACCATTTTCCAATATTCTATAATAAACATGATTGAGAGAATTTTATTATCAAATTAGAACATAATTTCTCTTTTTGACAAAAATACATTTTATTCATTTTCTATATATTTTAGAAAATTCTTAAAACATGATTTTCACTTTCTCCAAATGATCTGTTAATGAAATATTTACCCTTTTTAAATGTAATATTTCCATTGTTTCTTAATAATAATACATTTTGTCTTCCTTTCTAAGATACTATTTAAATGATCTCGTTTAATATATATAATAAATGGATTACCTATCACCGCAACCATTATTTGTATTTGGATTCATATAAAAAAATTCTTCATTAACAAAATTTCATATTTATGGATTCCTTATGTATTTACAAAAGTTCTTATAATGAATTAATATTTTGATATTTATGGTTTTTTCATATTGGTGTATTAGATCCCTATAATCGATCCTTTACATTGGATTGAAAACATTACCTCCCTTTCGATAATTATAACACTCTATTGATATAGAATTGTTATAAATTATTTACATTTTCCTATAAAATATATAACCAGTATACTCTCCCTTCCATTGATTGGTCGATACATGTATTATGCTCATTTCTCAAATTCCAAAATTTTGAATTTTCTATTTTTTTATATGAGAAGAGATTAAGAATCTTGTTTTATTCCATGGGTAATTGTTATGGATATACCATTTGATTGATTTCCATTTCTATAACACAAACTCATTGATTGGTTATGTTGTGTGTCCCTAGATAGAGGTCTAATGCATGGGGTAAATATTTATTCTCATGAGGTGTAAGGTTTGGGATTTGGTAGTAATCCTAATCCATTATTTTAGTTTTTCATTCATGTGATATTATAGATGTTGTTATCCTTAAATAATGTTTATATCATATTATATGTTGTTTCCACATATTCTTTTATTCCTAGAAATTATGATACCATGTTTTTTATGATATTATCTGATGTAATTTTCTCAAGAGACTTCACTTTTATAATATCATGTTATTTTGTTATCTATCATGTTTTTTTTCTTTATCATATTATTCCATTATTGGTTTTTTTAAAACCCTTTGTATTATGTATTCCAAGGTTATACCATGGATATTAAAGTGATCAAAAGGATAGTAGAGCTTAATTTGTATAATAAAATAATAATTTTTTATTATAGTCTCACACTGTTGAATTAATTACCGAGTTTTCAAATGAAACTATAAATTTTCAATCAAAATTTATTATTTATTGGATTATTATGATATATATCATAGAATTATATATGTAAAAGAGTTGGGTCCCTATATTCACAGTGTAGAAATACATATAGAAATTATATTTTCCCATATAAATGTCTTGATGTTCAAAACTGTGTACACATTTTTCATCATAATTTTGACCATCATATTATGATTTTTTTAATGAACCAAAATTTTGAAAGCCTATTAAAATACACTTATTCATGGTATAATTATAATTATCCTTAATAGATTCTCAATATGTATCTATTTTTTATTTCATACAATGATTCTATATAAATTTATGAATTTGTGAATTTTCTTGTTATGGATACATAAATGGTCTTTTAAAATTTATTATTATTCAAAATGTCATTAACTTGGTTATCATCCCCAAAGATTAATCATTTTGGGTAATTATATGAAATAATGAACTTATATTTTCTATATATTCTAAAACTAAGGTTTTGTTTTTGATTATTTTCATTTCATAAAAAAAGTTGTTATTGAACTAGATAGAAATAACTATCCTTCACATTTTTCTTTTATAAAATATTTATTTTTATGTTTTTTTAAACATGTAACTTCTTCAAAACATCAATTACTTTTAACTATATAGATTTTTATTCAAAAGATCATTTTTCATTTTTTTTTCTAAATGATGTTTTTTCAAATCTTTTTATCCTCTTCAATTTTAACTATCTTTGAGTTTCATTATATCAATACTATTTTAAGAATTATCTGCATTTTTGTCTCATATTCCCATTCTTATTTTATAGAATTTTTTTCATCACTAGTAATATTTTCATCAGTCTCATTTTTAGTATGATGCTTCTACGCAGTATCATAAATATATTTTTGATCCTCTGCATTACTATCATCATCTTCGTTATATTTGGGAAAGAATACCCTTTTATTTAGATAACTTTTTATAATTTCCCATTAAAAATTAAATTTATTGTTGTTCTTTAACATAGGGAATCATTAGTTTCCATATTCTATATCCTTATATTCCTTATTAGTTTTCCATTGGTAGTTTATTGAAAAATGTACAATGGATATTCTTGTAAAGATCATCAAAGGTAAAATTATTTTATACTTCCCTATAGATCATTTATTATTTCTAGATAAATATGAAATTAAATCATAAATTTTTTTAAATAGCATATTGTAAGTGTCAGAGTCACTATATTATTCCTTGAGATCATTCCTATATTTAATTTCTATAGAATCAATGAAATTGATTTCTTGATAAAACATTTTCTTACTCATGAAATATTTTTATTTTATAATTTCATATGTTATGAGAATACTATGGTGATGACCCAAATATAATTTTTGGATATCTATATTCTAAAGATATTACATTATCATCAAAGATATTAGTTATAATTATTATAATCTTATCATCCAAAACTGGATATTTCAATATCTCAATAAATTATTTTATTGTGACTTCAATGTCATTACGCCTTTTGAATATATCACCAAAAAACATCATCTCCCATATTGAGGTATTCATACATTAATATATAAATTAATTACATTAACTTCTTATCATTTTTTTATCACATTTATAAATATTCATCAATGAGACCAAGTTTCCATTATGGGAAGTAATTCCATTATCTCTTTAAATTTAACATTTAGAGTGAGGAATGAATAAAATTTCTGCATCTACCATAATTTTACAAATTATTCTTATCAGTAGTTGTTAGTAGATTACCCTTAATGGGAGGAGGGATACAATCACTAGCTACATGATTGAAATTATAACCAATTGGTAAAATATAAGGTTATATTACATCTTTCCAAATTTTTTGTTGGTTCCATAAAATACTAGATTTCACTTAATATTAACGGAATTTTAGATACCAATAAAAACATCAATTTATATATAAATAACATAAAATATGTAAAATTAATGAAACAAAACATTGTTAATAATTCAATAATCAAATTAGTATTTTGGTTACCACTGTTAAGGGAAGGGGAGAGTAATTGGTCTTATCTTTTGATTATTTTCCATTATATAAAATAATTGACCACTAATTATTGAGTATTGAATCTTTATGAAAACAAATGACATGAATTGATGTATTTACAAGGATCACAGCTGAATAAGACTATTAATCCCATTTCAACATCATGAAATTAGACAAGAACATATATCTATTAGAAAAAGATATTTTTAGTAAACAATAATCAGGGACTATCCACTACATGAATATCACTATAGTCCTTCTCCATGGCATATGATCCAAAGAAATATAATATTATATATATTTTTCTTATAATAAAATAGCTTTCACTAATAAAATTGGACATTTTCATTCTATTTATTTAACATTATTCACACATTCATACATTCATGTTTTTTATCCTTTTCACTTTTAGAAAAAATAATGAGGAAGATCATCTTGATTATCTTCTTTTCATGAACCAGTCTATATAGCGACCTTTTTCCAATATTTTTGGTCCAAATATCCCTTGTTTGTAACCTAGTTTGTCTAATTTATTCTTAATATTATTCATAAAACCCCATATTTTTAGTATCATATTTCAAGTACCACATCATATATTGATACAATGTCTTATTATTTGAGATAATATATCTCCTATGTAAGTTTGTTAACACCAAATTTTATTAGATTTTCTCCTAGAAATCAAAATATGGCCATCCTTTTCACATTGTACAGTCTCCCATTTTATAATAAAATAAAATGTGAAGACATAGGGAGAAGCATGAACATTATTTATGAAAATACCCCATTAATTTTCAATTCATGTTTAACGATTTCTTTATTTGAGAACAATAAAAATTCAATACAAGTAGTCATAAATAGTGTACAAAAATGAATTCATCAAAAAATGGCATCAATATACTTCAAACCTTCTTAAAATTAATGATTAAATCACAATATATCAATCATGACTATTGTTGCTAAAAAAATCATGTCCAGTATTATCCCACTGAATTAATTTACATAAAATATTTAATGGTTATCAAAACTCCTTCATTTGAAGCAACTTTATAAAATTTTATTTATCGTTTAATTATCAATCCATTATATCATTATAAAATTCTTCTCTTTCATTATTCCCTCTATATGAAATATCTCCCCTGAAAAATTTATCCATAGATTCATAAAACATTATTTTTTATTAAATGTATCAATAGTAACTTTGCATTCCCTTGAAATTGAAATTTTACCGTAACTGTTGTCTTTTTTTGGAATCCTCAATTCCATCATTCGAAATCATTTATTTTTTGGGTTCACATACATTCATCATTCGGTGAGCCTTTCGAAGAAATATCTTACATAAAAACATATTATCATTCATCTTTTCGATGATCATATGATATTTTTATCATATTTTTAACCACTATTATTTCCTCAAATTTTGATTCAGGCACAACATCCATACCACATATATTTATCTATGAACTGTAGTTCCATATAGTTCCAAAACATTTTTATATCATCAAAAATTATCTAGGATCAGAAATTTTATAGAATGATCAAGATTATATTTACTATAATTACAAATAATGTTTCTTCTAATATTAATTTTCATGATAACATATTATGATAGACTATATCATGTTACCAATTTTTATTCATCCCAACTAGAGCTAACATTGAGTAAAATCAGAAAAAAATGTTCCCAATATCCATCTGATAACCTATGTCCATTTGTCTCACTTTTCTCCATCTAATTTTTTTTCTAGACACATCCTTATTAATGATTAACATTATCTTGTGATTTATGAATTGAAAACAAAAAATGACAGTTTAAGAAATCATTTTTTTGTTCAAACACCCTCCAACACCTCTTGACCATTAATGCTTTAAGTGTGAAATGTACTCTTAGGACATTATCACTGTACTTTTCACACATTAGAACTGTAATGATGTTAAAATATATAGATTAATATTTTATTCCAGGAATATAATGTAAATTTAATTTGAATATTAGTAGTTTAAAGGCTTCTAAATCAAAATGACTATCGTATTAACTAGATCCAATTGTATGTGACTCAATAAAATTTCTTCACATGATGAAATTAATCCGTAAAAAATACTATGATAATTACTCCAATTATAAGGAACATATATGGGTTTTTACCTCAATTAATATTGAATATAACATATATCAAGCCTATGATGTTCTCAAAGTCTCATTTAATATTTCCATTATGTGCTTAATACCTTGGATAATCCAAAATTGATTTGTTTCTAAGAAAGATAAAATGAATTAAAAATTATTCATAGGTGGAGAGAGTGTACACAACATATGAATACAATGTGATTCTATAATAATTTTTCTATATTATTTTATCTTGTATTTTCTATACCATTTAATTAATGTATGGTTTCATGGATTACTCTATAAGATCTTTTCCATTCATTTCAAATGAATGTAAAATGATCATTATTCACGTTTCAATCCATAAATTGATAAATGAGACATATATATCATAATATTATTTCATAATGTCACGAACCTACATTGTCCGAGAATATAGACATCTCATATAATATTTCCATTGAATATAATGGTCTTAATATCCAATTGCCAAAAAATAACATCAAAATATATAAAAATTAATAGTTTAAATGAATTTTTCATGATGATTAGCGAGAATGTATTATAATAGACTATATCTAATACTTATAAAACATTACGTAATAATTAATAATTTATTATTTATTGATTTAATAAATGACCATCCATGTTTGGTTTATCATGAATAACAACTATTGGGATTACATAAAATAGAGGAACTATTAAAAGATGGAGCATGATTGTGGTATACCTAAACCATCTTAAATTTAAAATGAAATTTTCAATAATTGTTAGTTTATAACATACTACATCTTGTATGAGTCATTAATGTTACCAAATAACATGTATCACACTCTGTGGTGAATATAAAACCACGATTATGGTTTTAAATCATTCATTTATATTACGTGTCTCCAAAAACATTCCTCCTAGTGACACATGTAGTGATAAATACTCTTATGAAAACATGTGCATACATTTTATAGATTCAACTAATGACTTTTTGATAACAATACATAGAAATATGTATATTTGAAAAATATTAATTTTTTTTGGTATGATTAATACCAACTATATAATAGGGTTATTAATATTATCAGGGGACATAGAAAAATTAACTAAGATGCAGTTGTTTATTCCTTTGATGTAAATTTCATATTGGTTCCAAATTAATAAATCATTAATATAAGGCCCCAGCCTTAAACCTTACTTAATCTTGAGTTATTACAAGATTATACATTGAGGATATTTTCAGGTTTAGAGTTTTAGAGAATTAGATCATGAAACTTGCATTACATTCCACATTTAGACAAAGTGGTTACATAAAAGACAGTATTCATTCGTCCCATAAATGGAATCATATTTAAAATAAAACATGGATTCTTTCTTGACACATCCTTGACACTATAATCACATCATGTATCCTTCCCTTGACCTGTGAAAAACAATTCAAAAACTTGGGATGAGCATAAGAAGCTCAGTAAGGGATATAAAAATATGGAAAGGAAACATGAGTACATGTATACATAAGAATGAAATCATACTTTACCCATAAAACATAGGCATATCAAATCATGAATAAATCATAGAAATCATAAGACATAAAAGGTAACTTGAGGCATTAATAACATTCTTATGTAGGGATTAACCCTCTTGGTTAGGTTTTGGAATACCCATCACAGTATATTCCCTAAATCTCTTCGGAGAAACCATAAAGTTTCACTCCTTCGCGTTACCCAATGCATTGGAGAGCTATATCGGGCTCGCCCGCCCTTAGTTTATCATGGAACCACCCGTTTTCATAACAATGCCCAAGAACCATAACATAAATGTATCACATAAAACATTCATTAAAGGAAACATAACATTTCCACATTTCAATCACAATATAACATTTTCATATATTGTAATAATGAATCCATTCAAAAAGAAACCATTTCCAAAACCATTTAAAACATTTAATAAAGAGATTTTTTAATCAAAGTGTCCCATACCACCTTGAAGCTTAAAATTTTAAACCATTAATATACATATAAATAAATCCTTAAAACCATTTTGAAAACATGGATATTAGTAAGAACAAATATGTAAAACATTTAAAACGTTATTTTGGTTAAAGGGGTTTTACCAAAATTAGAGACACTTGAATACAATAATTGAGGAATAACATTTAGTCAGAACTTTATAATATCATGAGAATAAATGGATTCATGATATAAAACTCTAAAGGACAGTATATACACCATATAAGAGTGAATTGTTCCATAAGAACAATGAACCCTCAATAGAAATGTCAAATGTGATGAAATCCCTTATAAAGAAGGTATCCTTAAATTAAGGACAAATCAATCTAAAAAATTTGTGTGACAAATATAAATACACCCAATATAAGTGTATATTAAGTGTAATACAATAAAATTTCATTCAAACATATTCAATGGATGACACATTCAATGACTATATGTTGAACCCAAAGAAATTGAAATTGGGTTAAAAAGTTCCCTTGACAGCCTAACAGCATCACATCAAAATGAGTTGATGAGATATAACAAGTGTATCTAATCACATGGAAATAAAATTTACATCAATAAGGATATATTAGAACATATCCCAACATAACAATATGTAAATTAAAAGACCCAACAAAAGAAGTCTTTTAAAAAAAAGGGTGAAAGGTTCCCTTACCGACTTGGGTATCTTTCAAAACATACACCCCATGAAAGAAGGACAATAGATCATTGATGTAAATACTCATAAACGAAATTATATTACACAAAGAGTAGAATAATGGGCAGTACATACACCACTCAATGGAATTTGTGGCAAATGTAGCATAAATCTCACCGGAATAAAAGTGAGATGAAAAATCCCTTACGAAAACTCGGCAGCCTAATGACGCCACATAAAACATCCGAATATGGATTGATGAGATCAAATAGGTTATCTCATCACATTACAATAAAATGTACAGAAAGAAGAATATTAAATAACATCCCCCAACATTACAAAGAGGATCTTAAAAGAAGTGACATAAAGGAGAGTACATAAAACGAAAGAGAGAGGTTAGATCTCTTACGAAAGTTCGGAAGCCTAACGGCGCCACTCAAAACTCCCAAAATGGATTGATGAGAGAGAATATGGTCTCTCATCACATGAAAATAAAAATTACAGTAGGTTTAATATAAAATAACATCCTAATAACAATAAATACGAGCTTTAAAAGGAATGACATAAAAGAGTGTACTTAAAAAGAAAGAGAGGAGTAGGATCCCTTACCTCGGGTCCGACTTGACTCGATCATTCTTTAACAACCTGAATTGTAAACATGAGTTAATTTCTACTTCCTTAAGAACCTTTTAAGTTCATTATTCCTTTTATATCACTTATTACCATGTCATAAACATTATGTAATCATTTAAGTTAATAATATTCGTTTTGCTGATATTTGGTTCTTATGTCGAAAGTGGACTTCTTACAATTACATGTTGTTCATGTGGCCAAATTTTTATTATATCCAGAATTTTATTCATGATGTAGATATAATATATGTCATATATATCCAGTACATTCATGAATTTATACCATTACATAATCATTTAGAGGTAAGAAATGAAATGCACCGTTCATGGAGACGGTAAGTCGTACGTACGCATGAACGCTACTTTCATTTCTATTTCGTATTTTATAGAATGGAATCATAATGATATAAGGGTATATTTTAATTCCAGTATAATATCATATATAATATCATAGTTCCATCCTTTATACGTCCCACATATGGTATTTAACGAATCAAATCACTTTGAGGGGGCGGTAGTCCGCACTTCCTTAAATGAAGATATCGCGTTTACCCATAATGGAAACCATAAAGGTATTCCCAAAATGAAAAAACTGAAGCTTAAGGAAAACATAAACATATTATATATCATATATAAAAATAGTGAAATCATAATGGCCACCTTTGAAGGTGTTAAATGAGTATTGAACAATCATCGTTTCGGGAGGCAGAATTTCGCCATCCACGAAAACCGTATGTTCTTTAACCATTTGATGTAGTTGTGTGAGAGTGTAGCTCGAATAAATATTATAACAACATACTAGTATATTTAAGATACTTTGTTTGTTACAAAAGAAGTAAATAAAAAGATTTTAGGGTTTGGAGAAGCAAAATAAAAAAAATGAACATGAGAGAATGAATTACCTTTAAAAGTGTAACTCCTTTTGATTTGAGCATAAAGGCTTCCTTTGAAAAGATTCATCCGAAAGGGAATCCTCTACGATGAGGAGAGAGATGTGTAGAGAGTAAATGGGAAGGGGTTGGCCGAGCCAAAGGCTTGAGGAGTGTGTGAAATGAGGTAGAGGTGGGGGCCCTTTTAAAAGAGGAGAGGAGGGGCACTTTTGGAATGTAAGAAATATTACTTTATTTGAAAATGTGTTTAGGTTTTCAAAAGGTCCCACATTGATATAATTCGTGGATAAGGTGTTAAGGGTTCTAAATCCACCCATCCAATAAGTTTTGGACATGTGTAGTTCATAGATGTTACATTATCTTTCGATTTTATTTAAATCATCAGATAATGATGTCATCGATGCGTCATTATGATTTCATATATAATAAAATTTATTTAATGTCTAAAAATATAAAAAAATACTATGATGTAGGAAATCTTTTTATCTTTCAAATTACTATTTATAATAAAAAATATGACTTTTATATCCCCACTTAAAAATTGTTTTAGTAAAACATATCATGCTTGTGTCATTTTTACTTTTACATTAAATAAAAAGATATTTATCTCATTTCCCAGCCAAAGTGGCTCCATGGGGTCCCCAAGTTGACCCATGTCCTGTCTCGGTCGGCCATTACACATCAAATGACGTTAGGACATGTTTCAAGTTCATTTCATATTATTAAAACATTATTTTTACCTTAAACTACACTAATTACCTCTAATCACGATTAAAAACTTAACAAATTACTATTCACCAAAAAATTATTTTTATCCCATTGAATCACATTTTACTTCTTAATGAAAACCATGTATGTTTGATTTTTAAAATTCAAAACACAAAGATGGAAAAATTTCATTTAAACGGAAAAATCAATTTTTTTAAGTACCACTTAGTGGTGTCACTATTCATCAAAAATTGATGTTTTTCAAAAAAATCCCAAAAATTCACCCTAAGATATATTTGATATTCCGAATTCAAAAATGAAGACTATTTTACAAAATTAAAAACATATAATTAAAAATAATTAATTTAATAATTAATTCCCGCTGTCATGACAAATAGCGTGTTTTTATGAAACACTAAGTATCAAAAGATTGACACTAGTTGAAGTCTGATTTTAAAGTGAAATTAATTCCAACGACCACTATTGGATTTAATTGTAAAAATATATTCTAATTTAACTTTAAAACCAATTAGAAAGATAATCTAATCATATAAATAAATTAGATTAAAAAGAGGTTTTGAATTAAAATACAACATTTTACACTATTCATTAAAAAAATGAACTTTGTCGGAAAGATACCAAAAACATACACAAGTTAAATTTAGATGTCCCAATTCTTAAGAAGAGTTTTATTTGGTCCCAATGGATGTATAAGAGTGAGCAAAACTATATTCAATGATGGTTCTCTATTAAAAGTCGATAAGTGAACCTTTATTGAGAACAAGGGCATATACGCCTAAAATTGATTTCTTTCCGTATTTTAAGCCTTTATCTTTTATTGGATAAATGTAAAAACATTTAAAAACATATATAATCATATTTTAGTTATTTCTATACATTTCTGCCATTACAACGGCTACATGTTAACTACCATTTAAGATTATATTAATTATTATTAGAGTGCAACGTAAGATTCCCAAGAAACTCGTTGTTGCGTGTTGGGTACGCCATCGAGCATAGCGTCCCCTTTAAAGTCATATTAATATTTTATTCACAAATATGGATAAATATGAAAATTTCATATTCTTTATTTACCTGGGGTGTTACATCCTTCCCCCCTTTTGGGAATTGCATTCTCGCAATTTTTAAAATTGAGCTTGGAAACATCCTTGAATGTCCCACATCGGAACAAGAGTCGGTAAAAAAATCACTTTAAAATAAAGAAAGATAAGTACAAAGGTCACCTGAGTTAACCCATACTAGGATTCAATGTAGAAAAATATGTACATTGAGGATAAAACATAGGGTCATGTTCTGATGGAGAGTGATAGAAAACATGTTTAGGAGAAAGTTAACAATAAGAAAATCACAAACTTGTGATGGGTTAAACGGTGTTGGGTTCCCCAGTAGGAAAAGTTAATAGAAAACATTTTTGATTTAAGTTACTTTTTATTGAGGAAGTTATTTTTGAGCCTAAATAAAACATAATAAAACATACTTACTTGTCATGTTGACTTCCAACTTTTACTAGATTCCTTAATCAAACTCATATTTTCTCCGAAAGGAGAGTATTTAGGAATACATGTTCACATTAAGAGTACTATAATCAACTTCTAGAGAATCACCTAATCCACAAAAGAGAACTATATACATCCCATGTCTTTAGACTTTAACCAAAACCAAAACCAAAAAGGCTAGTACAAGATCAGATAATCCAGAAGAGGATAACCCTTTATAAAAAGAAAATCTATTCTTAACCTCCAAAATTTGTCCAACAAAACCCAATGTTCAATGAGGACCATTAGATAAACAATTTATCCATGAAATTCTTCAAAGTAATCCAATCTAAGATTTAAACCCAAATATTTGAAGGATTTAGTCCCATAGTCTTCCAAGTTAAATCGTAACATTTATCTCCAAACAACATCAGTTGCTCCTAAAGTCTCGTATTGAAAAGTAATTAACCTAATCACATATCCTCCATGATAGGTTAATCATTTTCATAAATAACCCAAAATAAACTTACTCTTAATTCATAAAATCATCTAACCAAAAAGAATCAGTCAAACTAACAAGGGACTTCACGTAGTCCAGTGGTAGTCGATAAATACCAGTCACACTTTGGTTGTGGGTTCGATTCCCGCAGCTTTGTCCGACGCGATGGGTAGTCACACGGTCTGCGTGTTGTCCTTTTTCCAAAACTATATAATTTTTAAAACATTCCCCAAAATGAGATAAAATCTTCAATGATTATCATAACATATTTTAACCTCAATTTTATATCATGCCTTTCATTTTCCATCAGAACATATAATAACCCATAATTACCTCAAAAGTAAGGATCATATAAACCCTAATGGTTACCATTATAATTATTACCTGAACTTCCACATCGATTGGTCATCTCGTACATGATGCATTATAGAACATACCAAGGTTCGTGGTTGATCATGACTCCTTGATATTTGGTTTAGAATAACCATGAGTTTCCTCATTGAATCCTCCATTTTATCTAGTCTCTTAATCAGAGAACCACCACAGTTTCCTTCAAACCCATTGTCACATTGGTGCCTGTTAGATCCAGCCGTTTACTAAAACAAAAAAGGTCAGTGTGAGTATATCAACATAACCATCATTTACTAATGAGGAAGATAAACACTAAGATATACTTACTCATTCACTTTATCTAAAACTAGGACTCTTTTTGAAATCCTAAACATTATGGTAATGTCACTTGTGCTTAGAGAATACCCTAACCTCTAAAGTTATCTAAACCGACCTTTGATACCAACTATAAGGCCCCAGCCTTAAACCATACTTAATCTTGAGTTATTACAGGATTACACATTGAGGATCTTTTCAGGTTTAGAGTTTTAGAGAATTAGATCATGAAACTTGCATTACATTCCACATTTAGACAAAGTGGTTACATAAAAGACAGTATTCATTCTTCCCATCAACGGAAACATATTTAAAATAAACCATGGATTCTTTCTTGACACATCCTTGACACTATCATCACATAATGTAACCTTCCCTTGACCTGTGAAAAACATTTCAAAAACTTGGGATGAGCATAAAAAGCTCAGTAAGGGATATAAAAATATGGAAAGGAAACATGAGTACTGTGATGACCCAGACCCCCCTTGGTCCCTTACTTTTCCAAAAATCCGGTTTCCTTGCGGGGTACCGATCGGTGAGACCGATCGGTGAGACCCATCGGTGACACCAATCGGTGAGACCGACCGGTTAGACCGATCGGTGAGACCGATCGGTGAGACCAACCGGTGAGACCGATCGGTGACACCGATCGGTGAGACCGGCCGACGTCGCCCGGCCTTGCCAAGTTGTTCCAGTAACGTTCCTTTTTCGCAAATAGGGTTTTAAACCCTATTCTGCCTTGTTAAAAATATCTTGGGAATCCGAAACGTGCATAAAGGTTTTAATTATATGCTACATTAATTAATGGGTCGGTTAAAACCACCCAGTGCCATTAATGATGAGTCAAGCCACGTAGTCAACCCACGACTCCCTCGTCTTCCGTGGTTTTGTGTTTTCATCTCAACCGTCCCCAACTCTTATAAATTAAGGTTTAGGCCGTGGCTTCCCCCCTTCTTCGATCGTGGCTCTTCTGGTGCATCGGGACCGCCGCATCGTTATCCGTAAAGTTCCGCGCCCCCAGCCTAAACGTCGATCATCTATCAACAAGTAGGGAATTTCTCTCGTCTCTCACTTTTGTGTATCATGCGGGGTGGGCGTTACTTTTGTTCCTATGGAATTGGTTGAACCAAACCCTAATGAAGATAATAAACGAAGTTCTAAAGGAAGAAGGGGAAGGGGTTGTGATCGTTGTTATGATTTATCTTGTGATCATCCCTTTTGTTGTACTGGTTTATGTTTTCTGAAAATTGAGGCCGTTGGTGGTCGTGTGTGTGCACTTGAATCCCCTCGTGATGTTTTAAATGGGTTGCTGAAATTGTGAACTCCTGCTGTGAAATTGGTTAACCACGTATATCCGGCTGAATAATTGAAAGCACCAGGATCGGCCCTTCTGTGATAACTCCCGGTTAGAACACACGGAATTTGAAATCATGGAGTGTGTTAAATCGTTTAAATCTGAAAATCCCTGACTTGTGTTGGTAGTGGTTGGTGGTTGTTTTCCCTTCGGGCCGTTTTCTGGAAATGTGGGAGGGGATGGGATCCCCTGTTCATTTTATACTCTCGGTGGCTGTGTGAATTTGGGGGATGGGATCTCCTGTTGGCACGGTTTCAGTGGTTGTGAGTTTTTATCACAAATTGGGGAGAGATCCTCTGTTGGCAGAACCGGGTGTGAGTGTTTTGGTTGATCTATGCTTTGACGTTTTCCTTGGTTATGCTTATGGTAGTTGCCCAGTAGTGCTTAAAATTAATTGAACATTTTGACTTAATGTGAAACAAGAATGGGACAAATGGTTTTGTGGGCAAGGGTCGTGAATTGTGACTCGGACACAGTGGTGGCGTGTTTCGTAGGTTGGCTAGGAAAACCTATGTTTTGGGTGAGTGTTTGTTACCTATATCTATACTTTTAGCTTTATGTTTCTTATTCGCGCCCCAACCAAGTTGAGCACTTAGTGCCGAACACCCCCATTTATGGGGGAAGGGTGTTTTTCCCAACACTATACTTAGTGGCTGGTTATTAGCTCCTTTTCTGCTCCCTTTCCCGGATAGCCCAAGTACATTCGGGCAGGCTGTGATGGCCTGAAGTCCATTATTAGCCCAAGAACCATCGGGCAGGGTGTTGTGGTGGTTGGCCAGGTGTGTGCGGCAGGTGGTTTCCCAAGTGTCTTCGGGATGAGGCCCAGGTGTTTTCGGGCGTGGCAGTGGATCCTTTAGCCCAGGTGTCTTCGGGCGTAGCGGTGGTTGTTCTGGCCTAGGTGTTTGCAGGCATGGTTACATGTGACAGTTGATGCCCAGGTGTGTGCGTGCGGGATTTGGCAGTGGGACTGCGTGTGGTTGTGGCCCAGGTGTGTGCGGGCGGGTGTGGCAGTGGGACTGCGGTGAGAATGGCGGGATTGGTCCGATGCGTAGGATGTCTCAATAACCAGCAGGGAAGTGGCGCGGGGTACCCAAACATCGATGTGCTCTTATTATATATATTACTTGACTTGAGTTATTTGTGGAGTGAGCCTTGGTGAGGCCTGGGATGGATAGTTTGCCTTGTTAGTTGTTTGGTTCACTCTTTTCTCACGGAACTTTAGTATGTTCCCCCACTTGTGCATGAGAGTCTTGGTTTTCCCTACTGAGTGTACTTGTATGCTCACCCTACGTTTACTTTCAGGTTTCCAGGAGGACTACCAGGGCTGCGCGGGACCCTATTAGTCGGACAGTTTGAGTTGTCGATGTTGTTGTATCTTTGTTTTCTTTTGGTATTGTACTTGAGAGCTTTCTTTTTCTTTTGTACTTGTACCTTGTTGTAAACTGTTTGAGCATGCATGGGGGGCTTTATTTGGGTTCATTTATATAAACTTGCTTCCTTTCCTTTTTGGGAGGTCGACTTGTCCTTTTTCCCGATCCTAAATAATAAGAAGGGTAATGCCTTCCATTTGCGAGAATTTTCTATACCGTTGGTGCTAGTCGCCACTCCGGGACCTATTGAAGGCGGGTTTTGGGGGTCATTATCTCTCCTTCAACTTAAAGAAGGAAGGACCTGGCAATCCGCTGACCCTTCCCTCCTTTTGGTGAAGGCGGGTTGTGACAGAATGGTATCAGAGGCTGAGGTTGATAGATAGGACGGAGTCTGGAGTTAGGCACAGTAAGGATTGCATGGGATGGTAAGGCAACAGCGTTGGGTGACCTTGGTGCGTGAATTAGGCCAGGGAGGACCGGCTAGGACACAGGATTTTAGGGCCCCCCGTGATCCGATGCAAGGACTCTGGACCTACCGAACGACCAAGTGAGGCCACACTGATTGCAGGGTAGAGACCCTAGGAAACGTACATGCATCATAAATGACTTGTGTTTTTGTGTTTCTGGGATGTCTTGGGAAATTAAGAATAAATTAAATCTTAATAAGTTTTGAGAACGGTTTTCTTTGCACTACTGGGCTTAGGCATTCCTTGTTTACCTTGCAGCTATGGCACCTGGAAGGCGACCACGTGTGGTACAGGCGATCGAGACTCCTGAGACTACTTTGGCCAATCGGCAGAGAGCTGATCGGGAGGAAGAGGACGACCAGTGGCAGAAGACTCTTCGAGCCTTTCAGCGACAGGCCCTCTAGAAATATGAGGGCAGCACCTCCGACATGAAGACGGAAGGCTGGCTTGAGGAGCTAGTCATAGCCTTCGGCCTGATTCGGGCCCCGACGGAGTACTGGGTTCCTCTGGCTGTTAGCCAGATGCGAGGAGCGGCACGTCAGTGGTGGATGCTTCACCTGTGGAGTAGGAAAGAGTCTGAGGTTGCTTGGGCGGACTTCGAGAAGGAGTTTCGGGCAGAGTTTCTCTCCTCGACAATGAAGGCGGAGAAGAGGCAGGAGCTACTCTCCCTCCAGAAGGGGATCATGTCCGTGAGGGAACTTGGAATCAAGTTCAAGGACCTCCTGCGTTTTGCTCCGGACCTCTTTCCCGATGAGGAGTCTCGGGCAAGACGTTTGGAGGAGGCGCTCCGACCCTCCCTCCAGTATTCTGTTACCCCCTTTACCCTTCCGACATACTTAGAGGTTCAGAAGAAGGCCGAAGTGGTGGAAAGGATGCACGCTCTAGGCGGACTGTCACGAGAAGGGATCCAGCTGGGACCATCGAAGGGGAAGGCCGTCAGCACCAGGCCTCCAGCATCGGGACCCTCCAGGTTCCGACCCGCAGGGAGCAGGCCGCAGCAGTTTCAGTTTCGATCCCCTGGCCCACGTTCTTTTCCTTCAAGCTCGGGACCACGGTGCTTCATCTGCGGGAGCCCTGGACATCTTCGGAGTCAGTGCCCCGATCGGGTGCAGTACAGCAGTGGCAGTCATCCCCAGCGTCCGCCGCATCAGCAGTTCCCATCCAGACCCTTCCAGCAGCAGCAGCAGGGACAGCGAGCTCCCGCTCCTCCGCAGACAGACATAGGAGGGGGAGGCCGACCTCAGGGCGCTCCCCAGGGACCTCGACCAGGGCGTGGTCGGGGAGGTGGCCGACAGCCGAGGGGCAGGGGAGCTGGGCGTGGACAGTTACACGCCGCAGAAGCAACAGTTCCAGCAGGGCCAGAGGTTGTTCGAGGTACGATCAGTGTGTTTAGCACTCTGGATTATGCTTTGTTCGATACCGGAGCTTCTCACTCCTTTGTTGCACCCAGTCTAGCCCGCGCCTTGGGTCTAGATGCCGAGAGACTTCCAGTGCCCCTGGTGTTGAGCACACCAGTTGGAGGTCAGACCGACTTGCTGTTCGTTTGTCGGGGATGTAGACTGATGTTGGGGCCACATCAGTCGGTTAAGGATCTCCTTCTGCTACAGATCCAGCCGTACGATGTCATCCTACGCATCGACTGGCTATTTTCTGTGTGCGCCGTCATCGACTGTTTCCAAGGGAGGGTGGTGTTCTCCGGTTTGGACGGCCAGCGTGTTACTTTCACCGGCGAGCGGAGCTGTCCGAAGGGAAACATGAGGGAGGAACCTCTCCTCTCCTTGTTGACCGAACTGATGATAGAATCAACAGATGCGGAAATGGTGGATGTACCAGAGATCGTTCGTGAATTTATGGACGTCTTTCCTGAGGAGGTGACGACTCTACCCCCTCGACGTGATATCGAGTTCGGGATAGACCTGCAGCCCGGCTCTCGACCAATCTCGATGGCTCCTTACCGGATGGCACCTTCGGAGCTACGGGAGTTGCGGATACAGATTGACGATCTGATGAAGAGGGGTTATGTTCGTCCAAGTGCATCACCGTGGGGTGCCCCAGTCTTGTTCGCAAAGAAGGCAGATGGTGGCCTCAGGTTGTGCATCGATTACAGGAGGCTGAATCAGGTAACGATCAAGAACCGCTACCCTCTTCCGAGGATAGATGATCTTTTCGACCAGCTGAAGGGGGCAGGATGGTTCTCGAAGATCGACCTGCGATCCGGGTACCACCAGCTGAGGGTGAAGGATAGCGACGTCCCGAAGACGGCGTTCAGGTGCAGGTATGGGCACTTTGAGTTCGTGGTCATGCCCTTTGGTGTTACGAACGCCCCGGCCGTGTTCATGGGGCTTATGAACTCCATATTTCGGGAGTACCTGGATCGGTTTTTGGTGGTGTTCATCGACGATATCCTGATCTATTCAAAGTCAGAAGAGGACCATGCAGAGCACCTGAGGACGGTTTTGGAGGTCCTCCGACAGCACCAGCTCTATGGGAAGTTGTCAAAGTGCAAGTTCTGGGCACGAGAAGTGCACTTCCTCAGACATGTAGTGTCTGAGCAGGGAGTAGCAGTCGACCCATCAAAGGTTGAGGCAATTTTTTCTTGGGAAGCACCCAAGAATGTGGCGGAAGTTCGGAGTTTCCTCGGACTGGCAGGCTACTACCGGAGATTCGTACCCAACTTCTCCCGGGTAGCAGCCCCTTTGACGGCTTTGACCAAGAAGGACCAGGTTTTCATGTGGAGCGAGCAGTGTGAGTCGTCCTTCAGCTACCTAAAAGAAAAACTGGTTAGTGCCCCAGTGTTGAGATTGCCAGAAGGAGGGATGGCCTATGAGGTATTCTGTGATGCTTCAGGACAGGGCCTGGGGTGCGTATTGATGCAGCGACAAGGAGTGATCTCTTACGGGTCCAGGCAGCTACGCCCCCATGAGCGGAACTATGCCACCCATGACCTGGAGCTTGCAGCGGTAGTGTTCGCATTAAAGCTGTGACGACATTACCTCTTTGGGGAGCGCTTTGTGGTCTTCACCGATCACAAAAGCTTGCGCTATATCTTCTCCCAGCATGACTTGAACTTGCGACAGCGGAGGTGGGTCGAGTTTCTCCAGGACTACGAATTTGAGATCTCATACACTGAAGGTAAGGGAAACGTTGTGGCTGATGCCCTGAGCAGGAAGCCGCATCAGGAGGTGGTTCGGGAATCTGCTGATGCTTGGAAGGCGATGGGGGAGTTGGCTGCCTTGCACTTGGATGCAAGGGTGGAAGGTACTAGAGGCTGTTTGATTCAGATGACGGTACAGTCCTCTTTGTTGCAGCAAGTGGAAGAGTCTCAGTGGGGAGATCCTGAGGTGGAAGTGTTGCGGGATCGTATCGATCAGGGGAACGCCCCGGAAGGATGGTCGGAGGACAGCCGACGTCGGATGCTCTTTCATCGGAGGTTGTTTGTTCCAGAGGTGATGCGTGATGAAGTCCTTCGTGAGTTCCATAGCTCAGCCTTGGAAGAACATCCGGGTGTTTTGAAAATGTACCAAGGCCTGAGGGGACAGTTTTGGTGGCCCGGGGTGAAACGGGAAGTGGCAGAGTTCGTGGCTAAATGCCTAGTGTGTCAGCAGGTGAAGGCTGAACACCGTGTTCCTGGTGGTCTGTTGCATCCTCTAGATGTTCCCGAGTGGAAGTGGGACGACGTCTCGATGGACTTCGTCACGGGACTACCCAGAGCTCAGGGCGGGCATGATGCTATCTGGGTAGTGGTGGATCGATTGACAAAATCTGCTCACTTCTTGGCTATCAAGGAGTCAGGACCCGTGAGTACCTTAGCACAGAGGTACGTGGATGAGGTGGTGTGTTTGCATGGAGCTCCGAAAACGATCGTCTCAGATCGGGACACTCGATTCACCTCACGAGTCTGGAAGGGGTTACAGCATGCTTTTGGCACCCAACTACGCCTTAGCACTGCTTTTCACCCTCAGACTGATGGACAGACAGAGCGGACTATCCAGACCTTGGAGGACATGCTGCGAGCATGTGTTCTGGATTTCGGAGGATCATGGGTACGACACTTGCCTTTAGTAGAGTTTGCCTACAACAACAGTTTTCACTCTACTATCGGCATGGCTCCTTTTGAGGATTTGTATGGAAGACCATGTCGTTCACCCTTATGCTGGGCAGAGGTTGGTGAGACTGGTACTCTTGGACCAGAAGTAGTGCAGAGCACCACGGAGAAAGTCCAGCTAGTGCGGGAGAGGATGAAAGCAGCTCAGGATCGGCAGAAATCTTATGCTGATCGTCGGAGGAGGCCCCTGAAGTTCGAGGTGGGAGATCATGTGTTTTTGAAGGTTTCCCCTCGACGGGGGCAGCGGAGGTTCGGAAAGGGGAGTAAGCTCTCCCCTAGGTTCATCGGACCTTTCGAGGTGCTGAGGCGAGTTGGCGAGGTAGCATATCAGCTGGCCCTACCACCTCAGTTGGAGAGGGTCCATGACGTCTTCCATGTCTCCCAGCTTCGTCAGTAATTACATGATGACTCTCATGTCATCAACTGGGGAGAGCTAGATGTGGGAGGAGACGCGACCTTCGAGGAACGGCCAGTCAGAATCGAGGATCGCAAGGAGAAAGTGCTCCGTGGACGAACCGTCGGCCTGGTTCGTGTGTTATGGAGACATGGCGGCCTCGAAGAGAGTACGTGGGAGAGGGAAGCACAGATGCGTGCCCAATACCCCGAGTTGTTCTGAGCTTTGAACCTTTGGTGCCTGTTGTGACAGAACATTTGACCTTTTTGTCTATGAAATGTGCTAGTTCCTTTCCTCTTTTATGTGTGGAAAGCCCCGGCTAAAGGGAAGGGGAAACCCGACCCCTAATCAGGACGCATTAAGGTGGATGCGATTAAACCCGTGCGGGCGAGTCAGTGCCGCCCAAAGCGGATAATATCTTGACATGGGGGAGGGGAACTCCCCAAACCCACATGACCGGGCGGTTTGGCGTGGTATGTTGCATGGTTCTTGACAGGGAGTGTTTTCAATTAGCGGGGGTCCACTCCTAAGAGGTATCTTCGAAGATGGTTGTTCGGATCCTCTCTTTCCTTCTGGTTTGTTTTGATTCTCGGGGACGAGAATCGTTTAAGAGGTATCTGATGTGATGACCCAGACCCCCCTTGGTCCCTTCCTTTGCCAAAAATCCGGTTTCCTTGCGGGGTACCGATCGGTGAGACCGACCGGTGAGACCGATCGGTGAGACCGATCGGTGAGACCGGCCGACGTCTCCCGGCCTTGCCAAGTTGTTCCAGTAACGTTCCTTTTTCGCAAATAGGGTTTTAAACCCTATTCTGCCTTGTTAAAAATATCTTGGGAATCCGAAATGCGCACAAAGGTTTTAATTAAATGCTACATTAATTCATGGGTCGGTTAAAACCACCCAGTGCCATTAATGATGAGTCAAGCCACGTAGTCAACCCACGACTCCCTCGTCTTACGTGGTTTTGTGTTTTCATCTCAACCGTCCCCAGCTCTTATAAATTAAGGGTTAGGCCGTGGCTTCCCCCCTTCTTCGATCGTGGCTCTTCTGGTGCATCGGGACCGCCGCGTCGTTATCCGTAAAGTTCCGCGCCCCCGGCCTAAACGTCGATCATCTATCAACAAGTATGTAATTTCTCTCGTCTCTCACTTTTGTGTATCATGCGGGGTGGGCGTTACTTTTGTTCCTATGGAATTGGTTGAAGCAAACCCTAATGAAGATAATAAACGAAGTTCTAAAGGAAGAAGGGGAAGGGGTTGTGATCGTTGTTATGATTTATCTTGTGATCATCCCTTTTGTTGTACTGGTTTATGTTTTCTGAAAATTTAGGCCGTTGGTGGTCGTGTGTGTGCACTTGAATCCCCTCGTGATGTTTTAAATGGGTTGCTGAAATTGTGAACTCCTGCTGTGAAATTGGTTAACCACGTATATCCGGCTGAATAATTGAAATCACCAGGATCGGCCCTTCTGTGATTACTCCCGGTTAGAACACACGGAATTTGAAATCATGGAGTGTGTTAAATCGTTTAAATCTGAAAATCCCTGACTTATGTTGGTAGTGGTTGGTGGTTGTTTTCCCTTCGGGCCGTTTGCTGGAAATGTGGGAGGGGATGGGATCCCCTGTTCTTTTTATACTCTCGGTGGCTGTGTGAATTTGGGGGATGGGATCTCCTGTTGGCATGGTTTCAGTGGTTGTGAGTTTTTATAACAAATTGGGGAGAGATCCTCTGTTGGCAGAACCGGGTGTGAGTGTTTTGGTTGATCTATGCTTTGACGTTTTCCTTGGTTATGCTTATGGTAGTTGCCCAGTACTGCTTAAAATTAATTGAAAATTTTGACTGAACGTGAAACAAGAATGGGACAAATGGTTTTGTGGGCAAGGGTCGTGAATTGTGACTCGGACGCAGTGGTGGCGTGTTCTGTAGGTTGGCTAGGAAAACCTAATTTTTGGGTGAGTGTTTGTTACCTATATCTATACTTGTAGCTTTGTGTTTCTTATTCGCGCCCCACCCAAGTTGAGCACTTAGTGCCGAACACCCCCATTTATGGGGGAAGGGTGTTTTTCCCAACACTATACTTAGTGGCTGGTTATTAGATCCTTTTCTGCTCCCTTTCCCGGATAGCCCAAGTACCTTCGGGCAGGCTGTGATGGCCTGAAGTCCATTATTAGCCCAAGAACCATCGGGTAGGGTGTTGTGGTGGTTGGCCAAGTGTGTGCGGCAGGTGGTTTCCCAAGTGTATTCGGGATAAGGCCCAGGTGTTTTCGGGCATGGCAGTGGATCCTTTAGCCCAGGTGTCTTCGGGCGTAGCGGTGGTTGTTCTGGCCTAGGTGTTTGCAGGCATGGGTACATGTGACAGATGAGGCCCAGGTGTGTGCGGGCGGGATTTGGCAGTGGGACTGCGTGTGGTTGTGGCCCAGGTGTGTGCGGGCGGGTGTGGCCGTGGGACTGCGGTGAGAATGGCGGGATTGGTCCGATGCGTAGGATGTCTCAATAACCAGTGGGGAAGTGGCGCGGGGTACCCAAACATCGATGTGCTCTTATTATATATATTACTTGACTTGCATTATTTGGGGAGTGAGCCTTGGTGAGGCCTGGGATGGATAGTTTGCCTTGTTAGTTGTTTGGTTCACTCTTTTCTCACGGGACTTTAGTACGTTCCCCCACTTGTGCATGAGAGTCTTGGTTTTCCCTACTGAGTGTACTTTTATGCTCACCCTACGTTTACTTTCAGGTTTCCAGGAGGACTACCAGGGCTGCGCGGGACCCTATTAGTCGGACAGTTGGAGTTGTCGCTGTTGTCGTATCTTTGTTTTCTTTTGGTATTGTACTTGAGAGCTTTCTTTTTCTTTTGTACTTGTACCTTGTTGTAAACTGTTTGAGCAGGCATGGGGGGCTTTATTTGGGTTCATTTATATAAACTTTCTTACTTTCCTTTTTGGGAGGTCGACTTGTCCTTTTTCCCGATCCTAAATAATAAGAAGGGTAATGCCTTCCATTTGCGAGAATTTTCTATACCCTTGGTGCTAGTCGCCACTCCGGGACCTATTGAAGGAGGGTTTCGGGGGTTATTATCTCTCCTTCAACTTAAATAAGGAAGGGCCTGGCAATCCGCTGACCCTTCCCTACTTTTGGTGAAGGCGGGTCGTGACAATTACATGTATACATAAGAATGAAATCATACTTTACCCATAAAACATAGGCATATCAAATCATGAATAAATCATAGAAATCATAAGACATAAAAGGTAACTTGAGGCATTCATAACATTCTTACGTTGGGAGTAACCCTCTTGGTTACGTTTTGGAATACCCATCACAGTATATTCCCTAAATCTCTTCGGAGAAACCTTAACGTTTCACTCCTTCGTGTTACCCAATGCATTGGAGAGCTATATCGGGCTCGCTCGCCCTTAGTTTATCATGGAACCACCCGTTTTCATAACAATTCCCAATAACCATAACATAAATGTATCACATAAAACATGCATTAAAGGAAACATAACATTTCCACATTTCAATCACAATATAACATTTTAGTATATTGAAATAATGAATCCATTCAAAAAGAAACCATTTCAAAAACCATATAAAACATTTAATAAAAAGATTTTTGAATCAAAGTGTCCCATACCACCTTGAAGCATAAAATTTAAACCATTAATATCCATATAAATAAATCCTTAAAACCATTTTGAAAACATGGAAATTAATAAGAAAAAATAATTAAAACATTTAAAACGATATTTTGGTTAAACGGGTTTTACCAAAATTAGAGACACTTGAATACAATAATTGAGGAATAAAATTTAGTCAGAACTTTATAACATCATGAGAATAAATGGATTCATGATATAATACTCCAAAGGACAGTATATACACCATATAAGAGTGAAATGGTTCATAACAACAATGAACCCTCAATAGAAATGTCAAATGTGATGATATCCCTTATAAAGAAGGTATCCTTAAATTAAGGACAAATCAATCTCAAAAATATGTGTGACAAATATAAATACACCCAATATAAGTGGATATTAATTGTAAAACAACAAAATATCATTCACACATATTCAATGGATGACACATTCAATGACTACATGTTGAACCCAATGAAATCGAAATTGGGTTAAAAAGTTCCCTTGACAGCCTAACGGCATCACATAAAAATGAGTTGATGAGAGATAAAAAGTGTATCTCATCACATGGAAATAAAATTTACATCAATAAGGATATATGATAACATATCCCAACATATCAATATGTAAATTAAAAGACCCAACAAAAGAAGTCTTATAAAAAAAAGAGGGTGAAAGGTTCCCTTACCGACTTGGGTATCCTTCAAAACATACACCCCATGAAAGAAGGACAATAGATCATTGATGTAAATACTCATAAATGAAAGTATATTACACAAAGAGTATAATAATGGGCAGTACATACACCACTCAATGGAATTTTTGGAAAATGTAGCATAAATCTCACGGGAATAAAAGTGAGATTAAAAATCCCTTACAAAAACTCGGCAGCCTAATGGCTCCACATAAAACTTCTGAATATGGATTGATGAGATCAAATAGGGTATCTCATCACATTACAATAAAATGTACAGAAAGAGGAATATTAAATAACATCCCCCAATATTACAAAGAGGATCTTAAAATAAGTGACATAAAGGATAGTACTTAAAAAGAAAGAGAGAGGTTAGATCTCTTACGAAAGTTCGGCAGCCTAACGGCACCACTCAAAACTCCCAAAATGGATTGATGAGAGAGAATAGGGTCTCTCATCACATGAACATTAAAATTACAGTAAGTGTAATATAAAATAACATGCCAATAACAATAAAAATGAGCATTAAAAGGAATGACATAAAAGAGTGTACTTAAAAAGAAAGAGAGGAGTAGGATCCCTTACCTCGGGTCCGACTTGAATCGATCATTCTTTAACGTCCTGAATAGTAAAATTGAGTTAATTTCTACTTCCTTAAGAACCTTTTTCAAGTTAATTATTCCTTTTATATCACTTATTACCATGTCATAAACATTATGTTATCATTTAAGTTAATAATATTCGTTTTGCCGATATTTGGTTCTTAAGTCGAAAGTGGACTTCTTACAATTACATGTTGTTCGTGTGGCCAAATGTTTATTATATCCAAAATTGTATTCATGATGTATATATCATATATTTCATATATATCCAGTACATTCATGCATTTATAACATTACATAATCATTTAGAGGTAAGAAATGAAATGCACCGTTCATGGAGACGGTAAGCCGTACGTACGCATGAACGCTACTTTGATTTCTATTTCGTATTTTATAGAATGGAATCATAATGATATAAAGGTATATTATAATTCCAGTATAATATCATATATAATATCATATTTCCATCCTTTATACGTCCCACATATGGTATTTAACGAATCAAATCACTTTGAGGGGGCGGTAGTCCGCACTTCCTTAAATGAAGATATCGCGTTTACCCATAATGGAAACCATAAAGGTATGCCCAAAATGAAAAAAACAAAGATTAAGGAAAACATAAACATATTATATATCATATATAAAAATAGTGAAATCATAATGGCCACCTTTGAAGGTGTTAAATGAGTATTGAACAATCATCGTTTCGGGAGGCAGAATTTCGCCATCCACGGAAACCGTATGTTCTTTAACCATTTGATGTAGTTGTGTGAGAGTGTAGCTCGAATAAATCATATAACAACATCCTAGTATATTGAAGATACTTGTGTTATTACAAAAGAAGTAAATAAATAGAGTTTAGGGTTTTGGAGAAGAAAAATAAAACAAATGAACATGAGAGAATGAATTACCATTAAAAGTGTAACTCCTTTTGATTTGAGCCTAAAGGCTTCCTTTGAAAGGATTCTGCCCAAAGGGAATCCTCTACGATGAGGAGATATATGTCGAGAGAGTAAATGGGCAGGGGTTGGCCGAGCCAAAGGCTTTAGGAGTGTCTGAAATGAGGTAGAGGTGGGGGCCCTTTTATAAGAGGAGAGGAGGGGCACTTTTGGAAAGTAAGAAATATTAATTTATTTGAAAATGTGTTTAGGTTTTCAGAAGGTCCCACATTGATATAATTCTTGGATAAGGTATTAATGGTTTGAAATCCATCCATCCAATTAGTTTTGGACATGTGTAGTTCATAGATTTTACATTATCTTTCCATTTTATTTAAATCATCAGATAATGATGCCATCGCTGCATCATTATGATTTCATATAAAATTTAATTTATTTAATGTCTAAAAATTATAAAACAAATACTATGATGTAGGAAAGATTTTTATCTTTCCAATGACTATTTATAATAAAAAATATGACTTTTATAACCCCACTTAAAAATTGTTTTAGTAAAACATATCATGCTTGTGTCATTTTTACTTTTACATTAAATAAAAAGTTATTTATGTCATTTCCCAACCAAAGTGGCTCCATGGGGTCCCCTAGTTGACCCAAGGATTTTCTTGGTCGTCCATTACACATCCAATGAGGTTAGGACATGTGTCAAGTTCATTTCATATTATTAAAACATTATTTTTACCTTAAACTACACTAATTACCTATAATTGTGATTAAAAACTTAACAAGTTACTATTCACCAAAAAATTATTTTTATCCCATTGAACCACATTTTACTTCTTAATTAAAACCATGTATGTTGGATTTTTGAAATTCAAAACACATGGTTGTAAAAATTTCTTTTAAACGGAAAAATCAGTTTTTATAAGTACCACTTAGTGGTGTAACTATTCATCAAAAATTTATGTTTTTCAGAAAAATCCCAAAAATTCACCCTAAGCTATATTTGATATTCCGAATTCAAAAATAAAGTCTATTTTACAAAATTTAAAATATATAAGTCACATTAATTAATTTAATAATTAATTCCCACTATCATGACAAATAGCGTGTTTTTATGAAACAATAAGTATCAAAAGATTGACACTAGTTGAAGTCCGATTTTAAAGTGAAATTAATTCCAACGACCACTATTGGATTTAATGGTAAAAATATATTCTATTTAACTTTAAACCCAATTAAAAAGATAATCTAATCATATAAATAAATTAGATTAAAAATAGGTTTTGAATTAAAATAAAACATTTTACACTATTCATTAAAAAAAATGAACTTTATCGGAAAGATACCAAAAGGTTACACAATTTAAATTTCGATGTCCCAATTCTTAAGAAGAGTTTCATTTGGTCCCAAAGGATGTATAATAGTAAAAAAACTATATTTAATGATGGTTCTCCATCAAAAGGTGATAAGTGAACCTTTAGTGAGAACTAGGGCATATACGCCTAAAATTGATTTCTTTCCGTATTTTAAGCCTTTATCTTTTATTGGATAAATGTAAAAACATTTAAAAACATATATAATTATATTTTAGTTATTTCTATTCATTCCCGCTAGTACAACGGCTACATGTTAACTACCATTTAAAATAATATTATTTTATTATTAGAGTGCAACGTAAGATTCCCAAGAAACTCATTGTTGCGTGTTGGGTACGCCATCGAGCATAGTGTCCCCTTTAAAGTCATATCAATATTTTATTCACAAATATGGACAAATATGAAAATTTCATATTCTTTATTTACCTGGGGTGTTACAATTAATATCATAGAACCTTAGGATTTAACATAATATAATCTAATAATAATATATCATATATGATATCTAATAGTAAAATTAGTTAGAATATGGTTAGTTTTTTAACTATTATTTTATAGAAACCCAGACACCAAAAACACAGAGTTGAAAATATTATTACATTTGTGGTAGAAAATAAAATAGTTCATAATGGGTAAAATTGTTTTTTAGTTTATGAAGAATAGATACATACATAGAAAATATTTGAAAAAATAATATAAAACCTCGATAAAAGATTATAACATTTTTGTACCTTCCAGAATAACTCTAAAAATTAGATAAAAATCTCAACTATTTTTCTCGGGGAAATAAAAATTAGATTAATATTAGGTAACTAGTAAAGATTAGAATATGAAGGAATTTATCATAAGTTAAAATTTTCACACGGAACCTGGAAGTAATAATTAATAATCATGAATCCATAAGCAACAATAACATATAAAGTGTTATATCTATGATAATAAATGAAAATAGGTATAACAATATTCTTTGATGTCATAATGATGGTATTCAAAATTATTTACATTAAATAATTTTTTTGAGTTCTTATTCCAAAACACTATACTGATATGAGGTATGAAATCATAATAAACCAATATTTATTTTATCATGAGACATGTCGATGAATCCAAGTGATATATAATTCTAGGCCTAACCGGTCACCATATTATGTCCAATGAATTCACTATAAGAGTCAATAAGACATTTCAAACTATTCACTAAGGAAACATTGGAATAATAAAAACATGGTAGTCTAAAAAATGGAATATATATAAATCAAGTAATTCCCTATCTGTTATATTTGACACCTATATTTTTAGAAAATGAATCATTGCACGACATCGTTCATGACACATAATATCAAGAAAAAAATAACATTGAAATAATATTATTTAAAAAAACCCTCAGAACCTATAAATTAAATTTTATGGTAATAATTTTATTAATTATTTTTTAAATATATGCCACACCCTTATAAATTACAATATATAAAATTTTGGTTAAATTTAATTTCATTGATATCTTTTGATTCACACTACATTTAACCAGAACACTATTTATTCTAACTTTTCACAATAAAATAAAAATTATATTCAAGGACATTGATAGTTAATTTTACCAGAAAAAAATAATCATTTAAATAATAATATGAATATTTTATTAACTTAATTTTTAAGTATTTTTCTTGGGAAAATCCATTCCTGATGAATATATATAAATAATGAATTTTAATTTAAAATTTCCACTTTGTTTAAAAAACTTTATAGTGTAATATTATATTCTGAATGGGGTTTAAAGTTACATGAGATCAATTTTCTATCAATTTATCGAATTTAGTTCATTTTAATAATTTTCATATCAAATATATATATATTATCACTTTGTAAGCAGTTAAAAAAATTTATTTTATAAACATTATTTCCCATCGTTCTAGTAGGAATAATTTTTAATAAAATTTTTCCAATAATATAAATTGAATTTGGGGAAATGGATCTAATAAAATTAATAGTCATAATACATAATTTATAAAAACATATACATAAAATTTTACCAAAATTAACTAGGAAATCAATAATAATGAATCAGCATGTTTAAGATAAAAAATGGTTTTACATTCGTTGAACTAAAATGAAAATGGTAAAAATGATGTAGACATTAATATAAAAATTATTAAACATAAAATATCTCAACCATTCCACCTATATGGTTGGATAATTGACCATTGAGGATCCCGTTTTATAGTAAATACTCGAGATTAGCCAATTATTAAAATAAGCAAAAAATTGTGTCCCATTCCCCATATATATAAGTAATCCCATCTACTACCTTCTTTACACATTCATATAACTTTAGATTACACAATACAAGTACAAAAAACATCCCAACATAACTCACCTCTTCGAACATATCTTATTTTAGGAATAAAGATGTCATATGAAGGTTTATAATAAATCTCCATGATGATAAATTTGGAATTAGTAATGTTATGTGGTGCCCATCATTACATTAATTATTTATGCACATACACAATATCATCCCACATTCATATTATATAAATTGCCATTTCATTTTAGAAATAATGTAACATTAATGTCTAGTGTCTTGGAAATAAGGTACACAATGCATGGAAAATATAAAAATATTTTCATTCACATGAAAATTTTCTTGAATGATCATCGTACATACAATTATGGCATCTCATAACCTGGAAACAAACATCAATGGAAAGGGTGAGTAGATGACCTAGTATGGAAAACAAGTGAAATAATTAACATGCAAACATGAGCGATATTAATAAAAAGATAAGGAATATTATAAAGGTATGATAAGGAAGAGAATAATAATAATAATAATTATTATTAATTAATATTAAAATGTGGCTATAATTTTTACTTTAGACCTTTATAATCATATAACTATGTTCCATCCCCAAGGTGTTAGAAACATTACCAAGGTTATTCACAGAGGTATCATAAAACTTGTCATTTCTATAGAATAATATCTTTAAACAATGAATTAGAGTAATATAAGGGAGAACCGTTAATATTTATTTATTTTCATGTGATCCACATAGATCATAATTAAACATTTCATATATAACCCCATGATAATAAAATAAATGGGTTTTATATCACAATAATGACATTTTAAAATCATATTAAAATCATGATCATTATATCATTCATAACCCAAGGAAAAAGAAAATGAACTTTATGTATGTCAATTCCAAAATAAAATATTTCATTTTCATGGATTAATTAATAACCCTAGAAATGAAATCTATATTTTTATTCACATAATGAAAATAAAATAATTTCTTAAAAAACAATAGATATTTTGAGATGAAAATTCAAAAGCATAACGGTGGCTATACAACATGGTTATTGAAAACATTTAAACGAAAAGGGGAAAATGGTGTACCATAAATAAATGACTCATAATACAGTACATCAAAAAAATAAAATGGAAATAAGAACATGGAATTGAAACGTGAATGTTTTTTCACATAAAAGATACATTAATTAAAAAATGAAATGTTGATGTTTCCCTTACGAAAATTCAGAACCCAAACAGCATTGCATAAAAATACAAAAATTATTTGATGAGATGCGAAAGGTTCTCTCAATAATTGGGGATTATATATATATAAATATATAATAAGATACCACAACATAATAACCTGGAAACAAAAAGACATAACATTAAAGAATTCTTCAAAAAAGAGGAGGGTTAATTGTTCCCTTACTGTAAAAAATATCCAGAAAAACGAGAAGGTTGAGACATTGGGGGTCTTAAGGGAACCTTGGGAGGACTACTTGAGAGGTAAAAGGCCAAAAAATAATTTTTGGTGAATTTCTAATGATATTAATTAATTAATGGGTTGGTATGTATAGAAAAAGTCAGTGAATTTGTTTATTAATTTTCAAGGGACACCACATTAGTGGTGTGTGAGAACCATTGGCTTGATTGTGGTATCTTTCCATGTTATTTGTTGCATGGAACACCTCAAAACATATTTTAATCCTCAACATTCTCCCATAGTTAGTAAATCATGATTACATCATTAATGATGACATTAAACATACTAAAACTCAAAACTGTACTTTTACTAGTCAATGAAAAACAAACCATTTAATAAAAATCACACAAATTACCCCTATCATAATTTCAATGTTTTGAAGTCGAAAATGAACTCTATGTTATGAAAAAAAAATTTCTAACTATGATATATATAATTTTTATTTAAAATCACTATTTACTCAAAAAATACTAATACAAAATTAAAAATTTCTAAAACAGTTATTTACTTATTCTATTATATCACATTACCATTCAATATTCATAAACTATAATTATACATTTTTAAATTACGATAAAATTCCATTGGCCACATTAATATTCATAATGGTAACATTACAAATCAAAACAATCTATTCATCCAAAAATAATTTGATCATGTTAGACTATAAATTTAATGTTGATCAGAATTGTATAAGACAATTTTTTTAAAACAATTTCACATTATTGATTAAATAATGTATAAAAAATATTTTGAAATACTCTTTTTTTAATTCATCAACAACAATAATCTTCATAAAACACAACCAATATTTTTTTGACTTTTGAAATAAAAAAATTTACGATAATAAGAAATAAAAATTTCATTTATTCCAAATGATTACACTATATTACTAAGGTCTCATTACAGAGCCCTTTATGACACATGTATATGATCTATGAGTAAGGTGTTCAACAGTGGGAGAATCTTAGAATGGATTATACAACATTTCCTGAGTGTTGATTTCAATAATCATGAAATTCTCTCGAAGGAAATAAAATTCATGATTAATAGGTTGATGATTGGGTAGGGATTTGTCTATGGAAGAGACCCATGATTCTAAATCCTTCCCATTCTCCAATATAAGTTCATTATATGGCCCAATTCTACTGGATAAGGTCATTATCTCTTATTTTTCTATTAATTAACAATGATTTTGTTATTTATAAACCATAATAATAATGTTATGTGTATAGTTACCAGTGGTCATATAAAAGTCAAAACCAAATGGTTACATTTTAATTATATTCACTTAATTAATAAAAGTATATAGTTTTATTGAGTTCCAAATGAAATAAAACACTGATTCAATAAACAAATATTATTCAAAAGATCTGTTCGTTACATTCCACTCCCCCCCTTAAGAGGTTTCTTCCCCGGAACTTCATCCAATACCCTTAATAAAGAAAAAGAAATGACTAATTCTACCTCACACTGACTAAAAATACTATTTTTATTTGATTATGGAATCACATTTAACGGTAGAGTCAAAACCATCGAGTCCAACAAAACAACTAGAAGAACAACATAAAAGAACCCAAATAGAACATTTCCTACTTCACTCCAGTATCTACCTCGAGATTAGGCCCCCACCAAGCATGATTACTCAGAAAATATTCCCGTGAAAGTATGCACGGGCATGGAACCAATGGCCATGCAATACCATGTTAGTCATCCATTCCAAGAGTCACGCAGAAGTGGCAGCCTTATTCTCTAAACCTCATCTGAAGCAGATCCATGTAAAAACTGCAAAAAAAACACCAAAACATCTCCATTATCACAATCTGATAGAAAGCCTCATCACAGGAATAAGGAAGGTGAGAGTGAAAAACCAAGCATTAAATATATAAGGGTAAAGAAGCATCATTGAGGAAAAGAATTATTCTTCCAGCACCCATATCCCAGAACATCTTCTTGGAAATAGCTGTTACCTAAGTGTGCGGCTCGGTAATTAAAAGAACCTCCAATGCAGAGGTCATTTTATCCTAGACCTCTATATAATCTTTAATACCATTCAACCCCTTATTGAAACCGCCTACCAGTATCGTATCCTATTTGTCAACCCAAGAATATAGATCCTCACTTAGATTCATTCCAATGTCACAACCCATCATCTTGGCCACATCCTCTTCTGAGGAAATAAAAAACAGCACTACTCTGTCACCTCATCCTCTAGACACAAAATCAAATCCATGGAATGATCTGGTTGGCCAGGTGGGTCCCAGCACATGGCTATGCTTTCCACCTTCTCTTCCATTTTATTTTCTTCTGACCAAGTCTTCAAGGGGGGCGGCAGGGAGGAGTAGTCTCTCTTACCCTTCCTCTCGTTGTTACCTTTATTAATCCTCGAACTGGTTTCCCCTGTGGAATTACCCATGCTGCCTTCAATGGTCCCATCCATACACTCCCATAATGTACCAAGGCCCTTAAAGCTATTCTTCACCAGAATAGTATATTGGTTCCCTGAAAAAAAGCTTCATTCCTTACCAGATGGATTGCTGACCTCCACATACAGGGTAGGCCCCTGATTCTCCTTGTGTAGGACCTCACTATCTCGGACCATCTCCCCACATAATGCTCTGCTAGTGTCCTCCTCAGCATCTTCAACTTGGGTCTCACCCTCTGTTTGCCTACCATCACACCGAGCAGCCATATACTGGGTGAATTCCCCATCAAATGGCTGCATGACCTCTATTTTTTAACATTGTTGGTTTTCCACAACACCATTAACAAGTGGGTAGTATTGTTGTGTAGAACCATGTCTATATGATCCAAGATCTCCACCAAATACTCCAAACAATAGAGGTCATGTTCATTTTGTACCACCTTTGGAATAAAGACATGTGAAGGGTAACATATGCAATTTCTCATGAGTAATACACGGAATACATAATTAATTTTTATAGATTTGGAGTAAGTGGACGATGATACACAACTACTTCTACATGATAAAGAATTTCTTATGGGACTATGGACCTAGGGATGAGAATCATTTTCTTCCCAAACCTTATGACTCTATTCGTCAGTGAAATTTGATGAAATAATTTGTCACAAACATCAATCTCTAATACCCTTATATGGTTTTTGGAATAGATATTTCTTTGAATATGAGCATCCATAATCTGTTGTGGGATGGAATGTACCTTTTCTGTCATCTCATGCACAATATTAGTCTTAAAAATAATTCTCTCATAGGATTCATTCCTACATGTAGGTGTTCTACAATTCTTCCCTTATAGATCTTCATATAAATCTATTTGAATTTGTGATTTGAAGATTTTGTCTTTAGTGGACTCAACTAATTAGATATGTTGATCCTATACATCATTAAATTATAAAGAGCATGTTCCCAACATGTCCTAATTTGTTTGAATAGTCTTTTTAGATTTTCCATTAGTTTGGGGGTAATATGTCATAAAGTAATTCAATTTATTAGATAGTGAATGTTAAATTCTTCTCCATAATTTTGATGTGAACCTTGGATTACGATATGAAACAATAGAAAGTAGAACTCGAAGAAGCCGTACAAACACATTCTTGTAAATCCATGAAATTTGATCAAGAGATAAATCTTCTTGACTTGAGATAAAATGGGAAATCTTGGAGAGATAGTCAACTATAACACATATTGAATTGTTTCCTTTGAATGTTCTCAATATACTGGTGAAAAAATACATAATTATATTTTACCACTTCAATGATGATATGAGTAGTTGTTGTAATACCCCTTTATGAAGTTGTCACTCTGTCATCAGCTGCTGACATACCAAGGACCTTGGGTGTATTCAGAAATCTCCATTTTTATATTATCCCACCAATAATGATCACGAAGGTCCTTGTAAATTTTTGTGCTTCCGTGATGTCTTGAGAAAGTAGAGCTTCTATATTCATTCATCACCTCTTTTATATTCAGAAAGGATGAAACACATAGTCTACTATAAAATTTAAGTAAACCTTCTTGATTAATATTCATCTTAAGAGAATTCCCATCCTTTATAGACTCAACCTTCTTCTGTAATAAAGGATCTTCATTATAAGCCTTATTCATCTTCACTTATAATGACTATTGAGAAATCATTTGGGATAAGGTCGATGATTTCACTTCCGTTATAATTACTGAGTAAATTTTCACTAGGTCTTGGATCCCAAGATCTCATTGATTCCTCATTATTTTTAGAACCATTGGTTTATTACTAAATGATGAATAAGAAACTTTTTTTGGCACTTTCTGGATGACAATGTATTGAAGAATCATAGTATTTAGAAAGGTCGAACCATCTCCTTTGTCTGATGCTCAATTTGTTTTTTGTCAAAATATACTTCAAATAATGATGGAATGTGTATATATCACATTTTTTTGACATAATGATAATTACTCCATATATTCAGAGAAAAATAAAGTATCCCACCCAAAGACATGTGTAGAATATTTCTTCTTATGGTTTTTCACATGTCAAGATGCGTAGGCCATGACTTTTTAATTTTTCATAAGAAATCCCACAATCCCTTTCATATATGCATCGCTAAATATATTTATTCCTTCTCTTCTTGAGGTTAGAGTTAATATGGGTTCAGTAACCATTATCTTATTCAACTATTAGAATCATTCCTCACAAACCTTTCTCCATATGTACTTTCCCCTTTTCTTGTTGACTTGGATAGTGTATTATAAATTCGTGAAACATTTTTCAAAAACCACTTATAATATCCTAATAAAACAAGGAAACAATGATTCATAGTTATTTTTGTTGGCTGAGGACACTCCTTACAGCCATTGTCTTTGTAGGGTGAACTATGATTCCTTCATTTGTTATTATGTGCCCCAAGAAATAAACTAGTGGTAAACAAATTTCTCATTTAATAATCATTCCAAAAATCTTATCCATATGAAGTGTTTGAAAAATAAGCCTTATATGATCATGTTTCTCAATGTGAATTTTGGAATATATCATAATATCATCAGTAAAAACTCCCACAATTCTATCAAGGTATTCCTTAATTACTCTATTCAGAAAATACATATAATAGTAGGTGAATTAGACATTTCAACGGACATAACAACAAACACATATTTCTTGTATCTTGATTGGATGGCGGGTTTTTGGAATATCATCATTCTTCACCATCTATTGATGATAAACAAATCATAAATCAATCATAGAAAAGAATTGAGACCAAAAAAGTTGGTCAAAAAAGACATCAATTCATGGATGTGGGTATTTGATCCACACTATGATCTAGTTCAGTTTTCTATATTCAATTCATAGTCTCATTGATCTATCCTTCTTCTTCATAAAGAGAATAGGTTCTCCCCATGGAGACACATGTTGTTGGATAAACAACTTCTACAAAAGATCTTGGAGTTTCATATTTATTTCTTGAACCTCCACATATTCCATCCAATATTGGTTCTTTGATATTAGATGAGATCCTGGTACTAGTTCAATGGATAACTCTACCTCTGTTTCTGGGGGGAGGTCCATGAAACTCCACATAAATTACGTCAAAGTATTCCTATATGATGAGCAAATTTTCTATCATTATACTATCATTTCCTTCTTTTTATTCACCAGTATACTTTATAAATCATGATATAGGAGGTTGTTAATGAAAAATATCTAGTTGATATATCTCTACTTGGAAGATTATTTTAGGTTTTCTATTTAATACTACTAATATTTCTTGGAATAAGTATATGATCTTAGCATTATACGTTGAGATCCAATCCATCCCTAGTATAATGTCAAATTCTATCATGGTAATGACTATTAAATTCATGATAATATTGTGAACACTAATTTAAATATGTGACATTATAAACACTAATGATTCTTGGATAATACCACCATCAGGGATGACTAATAACTTTACTTTTAGAAATTCATGGGTTGATTACAAATTCATTGCAAACATGGAGGAAATAATTGAATTATTATGACCAGCATCAAACAATGTGTTTTATAATATCCAGTATATAATATGTGTACCTACCTATATATCATTAGGAAATTCATCATAATCCATAGGGATTGTAAAACAATGACCTTTCTCCCTTGGAATATGTTTTGGCTGGTGGGGATTTCCCTCCACAGCCCTAATATTTGGACACAGATTAGCAAGGTTCCAAAGCAGCCCACACATGAAGCATTTGACATCATGTAGGCCCTACACCATCTTCCAATTGTTATTAGTGATTGCTAGTTTAGGATTCAAATCACTATGACAATTCCAAATGATATGGACATCTATTACACACTTGTTTCACTTCCTTCTCCTTTAAAGTCAGTTCATTGAATCCTTATTCTCACACATATTATAAGTGGGACATTGCACAATCTTTCCTCCTCTTCCATGATCAATGCTCTTCGTTATTCATGGATCTGAGGATCTATTATTTTTATTAGATGTATGATATAATTATGTCTCACTGAACGCCAGTTCGACTATCATAACACTCTTCCTTATATCCACATAACAATCATAGTCTCAATTGGGTAGATTCTTTAGTAGAAGAGGTCATAGTCTACCAAATAATATATCGAACTACACATTAGGATCCATGAAAAAGCATGAGGTGTAACTGGAACGCCTTATCAATTTCATCTCATAGCTTACCACAGATTCATTCTCATTTTTCATCTACTCAATAAATTCCATCTCTATTTTTGTTCTCATCAAATGAGGAAAATACTTATTGAAGAAGATACCTTTGAACTATTCCCACTTCATAGGTTAAAACAAAACTCTTGGTATCGTGTTTTTGATCATTTTCCACTACTAATGTTCTTCTCCCTCTTAAAGGTAAATAACCAGGGTGACCATCTCTTGTTCTGATCAGCAAAGCACAAAAAATATCTTCTCAATAGAGCTGATCCATTTTTCAATAACCAATGGGTTAGTAAATCTATTTATGGTTTTTTGTCATTAAATCATAAAGGACTAAACAAAAATTTGTTCCCTTCATGGTGAAATTGGTCTCTCAGTTTGATTCAAGTTATTTCTCATAAATTGATTCGGTTTATTCAGCTTTAACATGAATGTTTTTATTCTGGCTTCTATCAGAGTGTTGTCAGTGCATGGTCCATTGCGGTCACCATTTTTATGGTTCCTCCAATTTCCCGCCATTTTCAAAAATAATAAATCTATATTGATAATCATTTTTTAATTAAAAATATTTTAACTATAAATGATATTTTTGTCTTAAATCATCATGCATTAACAAATTATTCATTAATACCAATTATATATCTCGATAAATCCTTCAAAATAATTCCTAAAAATATTATGATTAATTAAACATATCCCTCAGGAGTGTCAAACCAGGTGTGCATAAAGGCCCAATGTCGTGTACCAGTTCCCATTCATGGCTACCACAAAGTGGTGTTTTGGGGTTTTACCCTTAGAAACATCTGTCCTCAAGCCACATCCACTTGTCTATATCCAAATAGGGATCTATTCCTTCAAAAATCAGTTACTTAATAATTTTCCAATAAACCTAGAACTTTTCTTATATTTAAACATTTATATAGTGTTATTCATAATTTTTTCATAAATTAATTTCCATAAATAACTAAACTATCCTTTTATACAAAAAATAATAGACCCTCATCATGTAACACAACTTTTCATTACAATTTACAAATAGAGGATCTTAAAAGTAGAGTATATTATATATAAGGTAAATAATACCTGAAAATAAATTACAATATTTTAATCCCACTAAACATATTCTTCAAAATTTAATCCTATTTACAATTACTCAATCTCCTAATCTAGAGACATATATAAAATGAATGGGTGAGAAGAAGGCCATTTAAGGAAAACAACTAAAACATTTTACATTTGAACATGAGTGATATTAATAAGAAGATGGGGAATATCATAAAATAATGATAAAGAGGAATGTCATAATAATAGTAAAATGAATAATAACTTCAAAATGAGGAAGCAACATTTAATTTAGACATTCAAAAGCATGTAAACAAGCTCCTTCCCCAAGGTGTCATAAATATTAAAAAGGTTATTCACCCTTGTATCACAAAACATGTCATCTATAGATATTAATTTCATTTCCCAGTTATTTGGAGAGATATCTGGGAAAGGAATTAATTTTTATTTATTTTTATTTCATCCAAATATATCACAATCAATCATTAATTAAATTACCAATGGAAAAAATGGTTTTCATATCACAATTGGGATTTTTCAAAAAGTGATAAAAAACATGATCATTATGTAATTCATAAAAATAGAATGGGAAAGAGAGTTTTATTTATTAAAATTATTGGATAAAATAGACCATTTTAATGTATTTATAAATACCATTACAAAGTAAATAGTTTTGTATATTGAAATAATGAAAATAAGACAAATCCTTGAAAAAAAAGTGACATTTTGAGACGACATTTCTATAACATAATGGCTATAAAACATGGTTTCTTAAAACATTAAAAAAATGGTAAAATGGTATCCCATAAAAAAATGACTCATAATACAGTATAGGGACAAAAATAAAATTGAAATATGATACTTGTAATGAATGATAAATGTTATACATGATAAAATAGAACTTGAATGAAAACAACAGAAGTTGAGAATTCCCTTATGAAAATTTTGCAGCATAATGACATCGCTTATAATTTTATTAAATAAGTTGATGAGATCAAAAAGGGTCTCTAATCATTTGGGAATAAAATGGATATAAATAATTATATATAAGAACATATTCCGATATAATAATATAGATAATAAAATATGTATAATTAAATAATTCTTGACTAAAATGAGGGGGTGATAGGTTCCCTTACACAGAAAAGTAACATAAAAAACTCAATTTGTGTGACCTTGGGGGCTTGACGGAACCTTTGGATGAATTATTGGGTGATAAAAAGACAATATATTCTTTGAAGAAAAAATTTGGTACAAATGTAATGTATGATTGGGTTGGTATTTAAAGAAAAAGCGGGGGAATATTTTATTGAATTCCAAGGGACATCTCATTAGTGTAATTCGAAATACATGGCCTTGACAATGATATTGTACCATGTTATTGATCAATTGGGACACATCATAACATATTTTATTCCTTAATATTAGACAATAATTACTAATTCATGATTACATCATTAATAATGTCATTAAAAACAGTAAAACTCAAAACTGTATTTGGACAATTCTCTAAAAAACAAAACATTTTATAAAAATATCATAAATTCTCCCAAACCTAATATTTATGTCCATAATTACAAAATGAACTCCATTTTTCAAAAATAAATTTCTAATTATCTAATAGAATAATTACTATACTATGGGTCAAATTACAATTAATAAGGGAAATATTTCTATTCATAATTTACTATTCGCCCAATATTATGATGATCTTATTAGAATCTAAATTTCATACTGATAAAAAAATTATAAGATAGTTTTTTCAAAATAATTTCACTTTATTAATTAATTAAAGTATAAAAGGTATTTTAGTTTTTTTGAATTAATCAATAATATTATACTTTTAAAAATTCATCATATATTTTTTTGATATTTAAAATTAAAAATATGTACTATTAGAAGAAATAAAATTGTGATTTATATAAAAGGATTACATAATGTAACTAATTCCTCATTACATATCCCATTATAACACCTACATAGTACTAAGAGTAAGGTGTGAAATGGTGATAAAATCATGGGGCGGCTTGGACAATATTTCCCGAAGGGTTATTTCTATCAACCTGATATTATCCCGAAGGTGATTACATTCATGATTAATATGTTGTATCTCGGCATGGGAATGGTCCAAAGCAAATCATAGTGATTCTACCTCCTTCCCAAGCTCCAATATATATGGTTTTTATGTACTCAGTCTACAAGACGAGGCCATCGAATCATTTTTCTATATTAATTAAAAATTACCATTTGACTTTATAAACAATAATCATAACATAAATATTATAGTTTATCACGATAATATAACAGTAAAAACCCAATAATATAATTTTAATTATACTATCATCCCTATTAAATTATATAGTTTCGTTGAGTACAACATAATATAACACACAAATTCACGAAACAAATATTAATCAATTGTTCTAGGAATTAAATGCATCAATTTTTATTAAACCATAATGATTTAATAAAAATAGTATATTCCATAAAATGGGATTTTTTAATAATAAATTTATTACCTATAACCATCTCCACACCCATCAATTGGATTATGAAATCATTATTTATGTGTACGAAAGACTACCTCATTGTGAAATAATGTCGTTTATCTTAAATTTCCACCTCTCAAAGATGGGTGTGATGATGGATATAACGTATATATGTAATATATATAACATATTGGTACAATTTTAGTTACTATATAAACTATATAATTTTATCTTCCATTCTTTTGAAGACATGATAACATCATTTATATGTATGGCAGTCTACCACCTCATGAAGCGATGTGATTTGTTTCTCACTAGTGATTCACATGTATAGTAATAATGAATAAGATAAGGATTATAAATTATATGAATGATATATTTATGATATTCATGACACATTTATCATTTTATAATGGGAATATATATCATTTTATTTCCCAAAATTTCACTCCTTTATTGATGATATCATTTTTCATGTGTGTGTGGACTACTGGCTTCATGAAGCACAATTACACCCTCATCATCACCAATTAAAATAAATGATATATATAAGAATATAATATGTTATATATGATATAATTATAAATTTTTATGTTATAATATTTCATATCTTCTTTAAATAATGATAATTAACAAATGGAAGCATTACTCAAGAGTACATATGATTTACCATCTCCATGATCCATACATACTTTATTTTTTATAATAACCATTCATGATTGGATTTATATTATGTAAAAACATGATAAATTTTTCATTATAATTATTTTTATTATTATTGAACAATATAATATGAGAGATAACTAGGTATTTCATAATAAAACATTCACAGGAAAACAAGTCAATTGAGACCATAAACAATAAAAATAATAACATATTATTAATGAACATGTAAAAACATGTTATAAAAGGATCATATATAACATTATAAATAAAAATATTATTTTGTTACATGATAATATCATTTATAAATCCACTATATTTGATGATATTGAATTTCCCACATGGGTAAAATGTGAGGTAAGATATTTCATCCAAATTTACATTCCATTGATATTTATTTTTTATTATACAATAATTAAATATTATATGGTGTATATATTTAACCTTTGTTAAGTAATATCATAAATCATTCACACACTATGATATTTTATGATTTAATTTTATCCATTTATTCCAAAGGTATTTGACATTTATTGTAATAGATATTGTATTGATATACATTAATTTGTGATTGTGGACATTCATTTGAAAAAATAACATTATTGCAATAAATTTTTAGTCATTATGTTTATATTAATTATCATGATTCATTTGTGATAGATATTAGTATTTCTAAATTTGTATACAATTTTCTCATATAGTTTTTACATTGAAATATTAACTAGGTAAATATTTTCAAATCAATATCCATTACTAAAAACTATATTTTATGATAAAGCATATTGAGTCAAAAATTTCAACGAATTATTAATATATGGGGAAGGATTTTGACCAATAGAGAAGGGTGGGACCAAGATTTTTATAGCCCCTCAAAAAAATGTTAGGTCTCCGGATAAAAAGCAGTTTGAAAATGAAATATGATTCAACATGTAGCTTAAAATTTCTTATGAAAGGAATTGACATTATTGTTTTCATGTGCGTACGAATTGACATCCAAAAATTATGAATCTACTTCTTTAACGTTCCCTTATTATTTTTAGTATTTTTTATTAGGATATTATCTTTGGTTGAATTTTATTATTTATATATTATTTAAATGTCTTGTGTTTTTAGTTATTTACCATTCCATATTGATTATACCATATATATTCAGGCAAAAAAGATATTTTACTTTCACGTATTTCAAGTTATTTACGTTTCCATATTGGTTCTTCTCATTTATTCATGATGGATTCAGCTATACATAACCCTTACTTATCACTTGATCTTACAATTATTTTACTTTTTATCCTCATGATATGAAGAAGGGATCATTGAATGATATTTCAAGGATGCATTTCATTTAATATTTTTTTTGAATTATGTTTTAATATGTGATCCCAATGTAAAATTGGAATCATGTGCGTATATGGATTGAAAAAACTGTTAAAATAATCATTCCTTTGGGATTTCACCTATCATATATATTCCAATATAATAATGTGAGGAACTATCTTTGTGCTACTAGGTTCTAGGATGTTACAGTTGGCATTCAGGAATGTTTAGTAACATATCCTATAATAATATTAAATAAAACATTGATTTGGGAACATAACCATATCATACAATTCATGTATATGATAGAATAACATCATAATTTTTTGGTAAATAAGAGTTTATTTTGTTCATTCTATAAATTCATCCCTATATAGATACTAAAAGTACATGTGGTTCTTCAATAGAGGTACCTAGGGGTAATAAATACGAAATAGTAATGTCAGGCTTGAATCGAACATTTCCTAGTAAGGAAAAAGTGGACTTATTGTGCCCTTATTTTGAAACTCATAGGCGATATACGATGGATAATTATCATTTTCATTAAAATTAATTATAAATGATTTGATAATAATAATATAACCATTGAAAACATGTATATAATTGTGGTATTAAAAAATAATAAATATTAATTTCTATGGAGTGATACAAAATATTTTTGTTTATACATTATTATTTGATTTTCATAATTTCATTCAATAATCCATTATATTCCAATATATTGAAATGGTTACATAATGGAAGAAGGTAATAAATACTTATTTCCATGGTATATATTTCACTTATAAAAAATCCAATATTGATTGAATAAGAAAATAGAAAATTATGGATTTATGAGGTCAACATTATCTGGTTATAATAAATAACCTTTCTTATATAGAAAAATATATTTAACAATGTGTTATCTGATGATAGATCAATTTACTTGATGGAAGTCCCTATCATGTAGTTTGACTTCTAATATGGTTATATTTAAGAAATATTTTAAGTGTCTATAGAAGTTATTTATGGACTTGGGATGCAGAGAAAATAAAATGGTTACACATATAGTGTATTGTCATAAAGTTGATGTCCGTAAATAGTTTTCGTTGATCAAGAACACTAGGGGAGTGAATATTTAACTCATGTAATGTAAATCTTATATGGATAAATTCTGAAATAAATATTTCCCTCATTATAAACAAATTGTGTTGAATAGAATTTTAATTAGATTAATGAAAAATGAAGATGAATGGGTTGATGATTATAAAGATACCTTTTAATGTTATCCATTTATTCTATGAATTATATATAGAACACAAAGTGAATGTTTGATATCTTTTTTTACAACATAGTATAAGTATATGAAGGGTTATTATCTCTTATACTTTTTCATCAAATAGTGGAATAGTTTTATGTGTCATAGAAAAATTAGGTAATTCCCTATTTTTTATTTATTCACGTGATAATAGTAGTAAAAGGGGTTATCTAATCACCATGAAAAAGTTAATGAATCCAAATAAAAAAATAATTAAGAAATTTCCATCGTATGGTATTTTTGGAATGAATATCCTATGGAAATTCTTGAAGGGTGTGAGAGTATATTACATGAGAAACGATTAGGGGAATCTGTCTTATGATTGAAGTCGGAAGAAACAAATAAATTATGTATATTTTATCGTTAACAGAGAACTGGTGAATATTTCACAATAATTAACATATTGTTAATGGAATCTACCATAAATGTGGCTATGGGTAGAAGGCTCGGATTTATCGATCACTACAGCTGAGGTTGAAGTAACCAATGGTGTTGTATCAGTTACTCCAATAATATCTTAAATTTTATATAATTATTTATTTGATTTTAGGACTTCACACATCATTATATCTATAAAATTTTCCAATAAAATAATAAATTTCTCTGTTAATAAAATATGGGAGTTTCTATTCTAGACTTCTAAAGGAAGTCTCAATAAAACGAGGATTTTTCAAGAAGTCCACATTATGAAACACTAAAATGCAATTTCTTTGATATTATTATCATTCGTAAGGATGAATTTTATATAATCATTATTATGGAATTCATATTCAAAAGTGATGAAAAAATTATAGAAGAAGGAAATTATGAATTGTGAGGAAGATATAGAATTCCATATCTTTAGTGCACACACATCTTCAATAGAGTCGTATCTATATCCACTAACAATGGCTATAATGAATGAGAATCATGGGATGTAGATAAAAAATGTCACACCCAAACATTTAAAATAATATTTTTTGTTATTTTATCAGTGTTTGAAACTTTCTTTCGAGCTGTGGGCCAAGACTGTTTGAAATTTTTGCATTTTATTGATGAATGAGTGCTTTTCCATTGATAGTGTCCGGTATGTGGGCAGTGCAAATTCAAATTTTCTTAGATTTTCCCGAGTCATCGTTAAACCTACCTCATGTTCAAGACAAATAAATAAATTGAGTATTAAGGATGTATTTTAATAACTATAATAATGGTAATTATAATCATTTTTATTAGGTTAACCACATCTGTTAATATATTGTTTTTATTATTAAATAATTATTATTAACTTTTATTCATTTTGATAATTATATTAGTGTAATTAATATAATATTTTGTTTATTAATTTTTTTTGATTATTAGTAATAATATAAATATTGTTATTTCTACTTTATTTACAATTTTTCTTTTATTTTTAATATTATATTAATATTAATTTTATTTTATTCATGTATTTTTTTATTTTTATTTTTTTATTTTTTATTTTACCTCCCCAAGCCTGTCACGACCCCCCTTTCCCCTAATTGCATTTTTCCTTCCCCCTAGACATGCTCCTCTTCTCCCCCTCCAACTGAAGCCACTGACACACACCCCCTCGACACGCTTCTCTTCTCCCCCTCCAGCTAAAGTCGTCGATGCACACCACCTCTCTATCCAGCTCACGCTCCACCTCACCAACTGAGGGCCCTCCAATGTGTCTCCATCTCACTAGCGATAGCTCCCCTCATGCGCGGTTTGGCCTCCTACCTCGTACGGCCAAGCATTCCAATTGTTCGCATGACCCTGCCGACCGAGAGAAGCTCCAATGTGCCTCTCTCTCCCTCTAGCGAGTAGCCTTACTCCACTTGGACCCTCTTATTCCCCAGTCCCTTGTAGATTAATTGACGTGTGACAGAGATTGTGCACTTCGTTTGAATTTTTCGACACTGATGGTAAATGTTTCTATATATAAGTTTTTATTATGAATTAATTTTCTTATATAATTAATTTATCTTACACATTGATTAGTTATATAGGTGTATATATAGTTTTAATTGAATTTTAATATTATTTTAATGAGTTTAGTAGCAATTTTAACTGATATGATTTTTTTGATTTTGTGAATACCTGTTCTGAACCTTTCCTAGGTTTTTATAAACACCGATACTGGTTTTTTATGTCACACACGGGTTTCCAATTTTGTCTTATCAATTTATTTGTGTGCATTTGGCCATATAATATGTTTTTGAGTGGGTTTTTGTGTTCAATGTCTCATGATACCTCTTGGAGTTGTTTTTAAAAATTATTATGTGGTTTATTAAATCTTATAAAATGTGTGAAACATGTTTGGATATTGATTTGGTGTAAGAATGTATTCAATGGTGGGTATGATTATTTAAATGGGTTTGGGTGATATTTTTTAAAGGTAGATTCGTTATTTGGAATGTATCAGTTGTCGTTTATTTCTATATGTAAATTTTAAATGGTTTAAACAATGGAATTCATGTTTTGGATTTGGTTTTGGTTTATGTGACGATTTGAAATAGCATTTTGAAATAGTTTATTTGATTATGTGATTTTATTTTAATAATTCCAATGGGTTTTATGAGTTATTCTAGTGGTGTGTCTCTGGTGAAACTCCTTGATGTTTTAATTTGAAATGTTTTATATATTTTTATGTATTTAATTATTTAATTATATTATTTTTTTAGTGCATTGGAAATTAGTATGATGTTTTTCGGCTATGGGAGTCGTGGTATCCTACATGTACATGAATATTGTAATCCATATATATATATATATAGGCTCTCTTTGTACATAATCCCTCATTGTGTGGGGAATATGTGCAATGCAACTAACGGTGTATATATATGTATATATATATGCCTATGCGTGTTTGCGCCAATTGTCAATTCGAGTGGTCGACAACAAATAGTGACATTTTTGAGGTATGTCCCCTATGCCTATACATTTAATTTGAATTTCTTAATTACATTCATATTTTAAAATTTTGTTTTACATTTACATTATATACAGATGACATGAAATTTGGTTGTGGTAGCTTGAAATGATTATTATTTTGTTTTCGAAATTGAAAAGTATTCCTAATACTATCTGTCTTAAGTGACCCTTTCTTGAAATTTAATTTTCTAAGTTGTTTGGAATTGGTAATTTTGTCATCGCAATTTTATTGGCCTTTTGGCCCGTTAATTTTAATGAAATATTCCATTCATGTAGAAAAATATCATTTAGAATTTTATGAATGATTTATGAAAAAGAAAAACCTCTCGTGAGGCACACCCCTTTGGTTTTAGAAAATTGATTTTTAATTTGAATGTTTTATTATGTCCCCAATTTAATACTTATGAATTTTGTGAAGTAGAATATGAGGAATTAAATTAACGAGGGAGAATAGTGGTGAGAGGTTGAATGGGTTTCAGAAAAAGAAAGTGTTATGTACATACATCTTTTCGTGATAAAGAAACCTCAACACTATTTGAAATAGAGCACAATGGGAAACCTAGGAATCTAGGTGGGTGGCTATGACTAGTATGCTAGATGACACTGTAGGGGTTCGTCACAGTTATTCTTGATGGATTGACAAAACAAAACTAACTAATCATATGAATTTCTGAGGGTCGTGGTTTCTATGCCAAGTTTCACCAAGGTAAGAGGTATCCGAGGTCCCCTGTGTGCTAGTTCACAAAAGGGATTACCCATGGGCTCACTTTTTACATGCTACTTATGATGTAATATTCATTTCTGTGGGTTCATATATGATGTCTTATTTGTGGAAACAATATTTTAATCCAAACTGGTTTCTTTTCATTTTGAACCATAAATTCTTGCATGGAACCTCTTTTGAAAATGATGTGGGAGTGAAATGATTTACTTGAAAATAAAAAATAATTATTTGAATTTTAAAAGAAGGAAAAACATCATTTTATTATATGTTATTTTCAAACTGGCATTATTGGATTTCATACTAAAGGCAGGGGCATAAGATGTGGTTATATTTTGACATTCCTACATAGTATCTTGGTTATCATGCCTACATTACTTTTTAGTAGAAAGCATTATTCTTGGATCTATTTTGGGAGCGAGTGTAGTTTACGTTCCTTCGTGACCAACGGGGTCACCGGAGTAAAGTCATGTTTCTACATTTTTTCATTTTTCTACTACCATGTTGTTTGGTTTTTTTCTTTTATTTATCTTCTCATTAAATTTATATTTATTTATTTTTTTTAGGGTAAAAATCATTCCCATATAGTTTATTTTGATTCCTATCACTACTTGAAAGCCCATGGTGATTGGGAACGACATTTGGTCCATGTCACCGATATGCTCGGGTGACCGGTTCTGGGTTTACCCGAGTTGGATCACGACAAATGGTATCATAGGAGTCCCTTTTTATTTGGGCTATTAGGTATCATAGTGATTTGGTGTTTAATGACCCAATAGGTTGGTGCTGGTAGGATGTCATGAACCATTTCCAATCTCGAGACTCGAGTTTCTTGGGGTATTCTGATATTTGAGTTTTTCATTTGTGTAGTCTATGTGGATGAGGGTTGAAAAAAAATATTACATGGTGTTACGTGATGAGCATACATGGGTTAGTGACCCCTTTACATCCTGATAGCATGGTTCAACATACATCATGTGGTAGATGATCACTCAGATTATGGTCTTCTTAGCCATGTTATCAAGTAGGCATAGCCACTAGTACATTATTTTTGGAATTTTTTATGTTAGTTATGTTTGGTATTAGTTTTGACATACTTGAGTGGATTTCAAAAATGATAATGGTTGATCTAAAAGGGGGTTTTAAAAAGGGAGTAAGGTTTTGGAGTGTAAAAGTTGTATTGAAGTAGAAATTAATTTCTTTTAATGTCATGTATCTTTAAAGGGAGAAATGGGAGTTGTTTTGGAAGTTTTTTTGAGATATTGGTAACACTTTTGGAATGTTAATTGGAAAGTTTTTGGGAATTTGGAAAATGCGTTTCTTTAATGAAAAGTGTTATTTTCAAACTGGTTGGGAAGTTGTGATTTTTTCTGAAGGATCTTTTTAAGAAATGATAACTGTCTTTATTTGACCCTTGGTATTCCTATGAGTGGTCACATACATTGGTGTGCACATGTGGAAAGTGGAGTAATTGGTGACGTGAGTGGATGGGTTCTTGATCTATCTCATGGATATATATGTGTGAGACATCATGGAATACTAATGGTGGATATTTATGCTATTTATTATGAAACAATTGTTTAAAAATGTAATTTAAATGTTTTGAAACATGAGTGGGAAATTGTTTAGCATTCATTTTTTTTGTTGGGTATTCTTTTTCATTGGATCCTGGTTTTGAGATACTAAATTGTGGTTGGAATTACAATTTGATTTTGAGATTTATTTTTTGGTTTATGTATGAAATCTTGATTTATTATGGGGTTTTTGTTTTGCATTTTGCCTCTCTTTTTTTAGTATTCCACCCAAAAAAGTCCAAGAGGGTTCTAGTTAGTCACTTCTAGTTGTGGGTCCCACCCAGACACTTAGCAGAGTGGTGGAATTAAATTATTTTCGGTTGTCATCCATCTTCCCTGGTGATCGTGATCTATTGATGGATGTGTATTGGCCTGGTGAAACCGTTGATGATTTTAGTTGATTGGGAACTCCCAAAGTTAAGAGAGCTCATGCTAGTTCAATTTCATTTGAATGTTAAACTTTGGATTGGTGTAAGATGATGACTCTAGTGTTTTTTCATGATGAAATGTCTTGGAAGGTGTTTAATACCACTCTCCTAAAATGGTTTATAGAGGAGGATGTGAAGGTAAGAATGGTGGTAGAGCTCGTGAGTGTCTAAAAAGGCCAACTAACAATAATGGCTTACACTGGGCATTTCGAGGTGTTGATTTTATTTTATCTGGAGTTATATTCATTGAATAATATAATGTTTTTCTTGAGTGGGGTATTCATTTTGGGCACCATGATATATTCTTTTTGTTTTTACGAATGGTTCCCCACCTAATGAGGAGAGCGGACTTGAGGAACCCAATTTAAACAATATTTTTTTCCAATCTATCTTCAATTAGCCAGGACACTCACTTGTTTGATTCTGGTGTGTCTGGTTTTGGTACATTATGTCACCTTGTCTTCATCCTTGAATGGTTTATCATCGGTGTGGTCTTTTGGGATGCATGGAGAGGTTCTGCTAGTGGCATCGTCAGGAGTCTCGACCGAACGATGTCATCTCCTGACTACAGGGCAGAAGATGCATGGAGACATCAGAAATCAAACCCTATATCATGTAGTGAAGCCATTCACATAGCCAGTAATTGTAGGGTGTGGGGAACCAGGGTCTAACATTATTCTTCAACGCCAAAATAGGGGTGGTTTTATTCTTTCTGATGTAGCTTCCTCATCTTTGATGCTTTTATGTTGGTGTAAGAGGCACAAAGTTATATTTTTTTGGAAGTGGTCTTTGTTAATGGAATACCCCACCTCGGTTGAAAAAAGTTGTTGTGATATTGTATTCATGTATTTCCAGTAGGTGTGCCTCCTCAAATATGATCATTGAAGTTTGTCTCTTTTTTTCTTTGAGCCACAATATAATTGTCTCTCTTGTGTGGAAAGCTCCATTTTTGACCCATTTTTGTTGTTGGAGTGCAATAATGAATAGGGGTTTGGTCTGCTATTTGGTTTTGGGTCTTTCATCGGGGACCCTATGTTGTGGGGGTTTTTTTTCTGCGAATAGGTTGTGGGTCAATTTTTTTGGGCCCGTATTGTTCAGTGCTATTTGGCTTAAGATGGTCAGTTCGTAGATGTTGGGGAGGCCCACAATGAATATTTTCATCCCTTCGTCAAGAGTTGGTTTGTGTATGAGTCATGGTCCTTGTTAGTGATTTTCCCTTTGGTTTATGGTAGTAGTTCTATAGTATGCATGTGCGGAGAGTATAAACATTGGTTGTTCTAGTTGGGTCTTGTAGATAGGATAACCCTCATAATTTCCTAATTGATCTTCTCTTTGCAGTTCCCTTATAGTTTTTTGGCTGTGATTGGTAGAGCGAGAAGTCACAACGTGATTGTGATATTATTTTCCTCATTCATTTTTGATCTCTAGTTTGATTCCTCGTTTGGCAGGGGGACATTCTGGGGGTAGAAATATTTTATGATGGGGAGAATTGTCACACACAAACATTTAAAATAGTAATATTTTATTATTTTATCAGACATTGAAACATTATATCCAGCTGTAGGACAATCATGATTGAATTTTTTTCATTTTTTTATGAATTAATGGTTTTCCGTTGACAGTGTATGGTGCTTGGGCAGGGCATATTCAAAGCTTCACAGCTTTTCCCATGGTCAATGTGCGTCCTGCCTCATGTTCAAGACAATTAAATAAAATGAGTTTAAATTGTGTATATTAATAATTAAAATAATGGTAATAATTATTATTATTATGTTCACCACGTTTACTAATATAGTTTTATTATTATTATATTTTTATTATTAACATGCTATTAATTTTGTTAAGTATATTATGTTTATTAATATCATATTAAGTTTACTATAATTTTTTTATAATGATTATTTGTAATAATATTAATATTGTTATTTCCAATTTGTTTACAATTATTTTTATCTTGTTATTTTTATTTTATTTTCTTATTATTACTTTTTTTTGTCACCTCCTCAATCCCGTCATGACCCCCCTCCCCTTCCCCTACCTGCTTTTTTTTCTCCCCCCTCAACCCGCTCATCTTCTCCCCCGCTAGATGAAGTTGTCAACACACACTCCCTCGACCAGCTTCTCTTATCCTTCTCCAGCATAATCCATCAACACACACCCCCTCCCTATCCCTCCCATGCTCCACCCCACCAGAATAGGGTCTCCTCGTGCTCCTCCCTCCCTCCAGTGACAGCTCCCCTCATGCATGACCGAGCCTCCACCCTCGTGTGGCCAAGAGTCCCCCCACTTCGCCCAACCTAGCCTAGCAAGAGAAGCTCTGGCACACCTCCCGCTCCCTCTAGTCAGTAGCCTTCCCCCAGCTAGAGCCTCTTCTTCCCCATCCCCTTTCAGTGCGATTGACGTGTGACGGAGTTTGCACAATGAGTTTGTGATGTTTCGACACTGAAGGTAATTGTTTTTGTATATATGTTTTGTTTGATGAATTCATTTTCTTATTTAATTATTTAATCAAACTCAGTGATTAGATTAATTGGTGAGAACATAGTTTTAAGTGATTTTTAATATGATTTCGATATGTTTATTAGTGTTTTTATTTGATATGAATGTTTTGATTTTGTGAATACCCAAGACAAACCATTCGTAGTGTTTTATAAACATTGATGTTGGTTTGTTATGTTTTGCAATGGCTGAGAGTTCTGTTTTTTCATGTTATTGGTGTGTGTTTGGCCTTATAAGAATTTTTGAGTGGGAGTTTGTGTTCAAAGTCTTGTGATACTACATGTAGTTGTTTTATATAATTCATAAGTGGTTTAATAAATATTATAATGATTGTGAAACACATTTGGATATTGTTTTTGTGTGTGTATGTCTTAAATGGTGTTTCTGACTATGTAAATGGGTTTGGGTGAAAATATTTAAAGGTAAATGCATAATTTGGCCTCTTTGAGTGGACATGTATTTCTAAATATAAATTTTAAATGGTTTAAATGATGGAATGAATTTTTTGGGATTGGTTCCGGTTTATGTAATCATTTGAAATGGACTTTGGAAATTTTTGAATTGATTATGTAATTTTATTTTAATATTTTTAATTGGTTTTATGAGTTGTGTATGTGGCATGTCATTGGTGAAACTCCTTGATTTGTTATTTTGAAATTTTTTATAGATTGATTACGTATTTAATTGTTTTGTTAAATTATTTGTGTACTGATTGGACCTCTCTATGATGGTTTTATGATGTAGTTGTCAAGGTATCCAACATGTACATGCATTCTGAAAGGCATATATATATAGTACCTCTTTGAAAATATTCCCATAGGGCATGGGTAATATGGATAATCAAGCTAAGGGTGTATATATATAAATGTATAAATGCATGTGCTTGTATGATCCAATTATCAGTTCAAGTGGTCTTCTACAAATAGTGACATGTTTGAGATAGGTCAACCATGTCTATGACTTTAATTTTAATTTCATAATTGCCTGGATCTTTTAAAAGTATGTTTTACATTTATTATATATACACATTCCATGAAATTAGGTTTTGGTTTATTGAAATGATTATTATTTTGTTTTGAAAATTGAGATTTATTTGTAATGTTATATATCTTATGTGAGATTTTATTGAAAATTTATTTTCTAAGTGGTTTTAAATTAGTGATGCGTGCTTCTAAAGGTGTTTGTCCATTTGGCCCGTTGATTGTAAAAAAATGTTCCATTCATGTAACTAATCACGTTTGGCATCTTATGAATGCTTTATGAAAAAGAAATCCCTCTCTTGAGGCACACCCCTTTGGTTTAATAAAAATTATTTTTATGTTGAATTTGTAATTAGGTGCCGAAATGAATTATTATTAAATGTGTCACGTGGAAGTGGGGGAATTCGTTTAAGGAGGGAGAATGGTGGTGAGAGGTTGAGTGGGTTTTAGAAAAAGAATGACTTATGCACAAACATATTTTCATGATAAAGAAAACTCACCACCATTTGAAGTAGAGACCAATGGGAATCCTGGGTATCTAGGTGGGTGACGAGGACTAGAATTCTAGATTACACAATAGGGGTTCGTCCATGTTCTTATAGCAGGATTGACTAAACAACACTATCTAATCATTTGAATTTCTGATGGTGGTCATCTACTAAGAAACATTTTCTTAGGATCATGGTTTCTATGCCATTTTTCACTGAGGTACAAGGAATCCAGGGAACTACTTATGCTATTTACCTATATGGATTTCCCACTGTACTCATTTGCGACATGCTACTTTTTTATTTAATTTTCATATCTGTGTGTTCATATTTGATGTCTTATTTTTGAGAACATTATATTAATCAAAACTGCTTTCTTTTCATTTATAAATGTAGATGCATGGTTGGAACCTATTTCAAAAATGTAGTGGGAGTGAAATTCGTTATTTTTAAATGAATACTCATTAATTGAATTGGAAAAGAATGAAAAGATTATTTGTGATTTCTTTTTTTTAACTAGAATGATTCTAATTCTTACTAATGGAAGGGGAATAGAACGTGGTTATATATTGTCATACCTACTGAGCATCTCAGTGATCACGCCTACTTTACATTGTAGTTGCAGGCTTTAGTCTTGGGTCACTTTTGAGAGTGAATGTAGATTACGTTCCGTGGTGACCCATGGGTTCACCTGTTGTATGTCACATTTCTCCATATATATCTTTTTACACTACCATGTTTTATCGTTTATTTTTTAATTTATCTTCTTGTTCAGCTTATGTTTGTTTATCTTTGTTATAGAAAAAATCATTCCAAACTGGTTTTTTGTGCTCGACACTAGTTTCGATCCATTGGGGATATGGAACGCCATTTGGTCCATATCGCTGACCAACCTGGGTGACTGGTTCATGGTCGACTCGGGTTGGTTCAGGACAAAACAAAATATTGGGAAATAAATATTATTCTGATAAAGACTCCCTATAAAATAGCCTATGTGGAATTATTGATTTTTTAAAAACAATTAGTGGAGTTGACTGAAAATGTATTTATGTTCCCCAGTGTTTCTAAATGGTGAAACCCTGTTAATATTATATAAATGGGAGATGGATCCACGAGGATGTTCATTTATTATGGTGGAATGTACTATTTTGACAACGAATGAATATATTCTTTCATACCTTGGTGACTAATTTGATGAACTTCTTAGAGACCAATAATTTTCAATGATTAATCTTTTATCTAGGAATCACAAATACAGAGTATTAAAGTAATTCATTGGAAGATAGATTTTCAAATGAGGTATTGACCTTAAAAGATTAAAAAAATTCAATTTTTGTTAACTAATGTAACATTTTATTTATGTGTATAATTAACTAAGTATTGAAGGATTATCCTGTTATTTTTTCCATCAACTTCATTGATGATATTATTCTATATTCTAGAATATATGAGGACTACAAAAATCACATAAGAATCCTTATTTTGACTCTTATAAGGTTTTTTTGCATGGAAAATTTTTTTACTGCAATTTTTGTGTTAATGATGTATTGTCTATTATCCATATTATCTGCATGGATGATATCACAATATATCCTATAATGAAAATGTCTTTTAGATGATGTATTACACCATCATATATAATTGATGTATATAGTTGTATTAGTTTTGTTGGATAATATCAAAAAATAATTATAATTATTCATGATTGGATACCCATTAAATAAACATATATGTATATGGGTTAACATTGTTTGGAAAAATTAATTATATAAATTGATTGATAATCAAATGTGGAGATATTTATATTCTTTAATTTTGAATCTACTATCTTGAAGTGGTGGGTTTTGGGATATATATTGATATAAAAAACAATGGAATTAGTTGTTCCATAATGCATTATGGTAATGTTATTTCATATTCATCAAGGCATTTGATGTGTCATGAATAAAACTGTGAAATCCATGATCTTGAGTTAGTAGTTATAATCTAATCATTTATGATATAGTGATACTATCCATAAGTAAAAATATGTGACATATAAAGGGATCATAAAATCCAAAAATATATCTGTTCATAAACAATCTCATTACAAGACCAATGAGATTACTTGATCTAGCCAATGATTATGATTTCTCAATACACTACCACCCATTATGAGAAAATAATGTATAAAATTAACTAAGTATGAATGATCATGGAAACCTAAAAAAATGAGGATTTAGTGGGATTCAATGTTCATTGGAATATTAATTATAGTTTTGTAAGTTACTATAGAAGTGGAGATATCTATCATTATTCAAATGTTTGAAAACCCATCATGAATTGAGTAGATAAAAATGGTTCAATCTGATGATCAGAACATTCACACAAAAAATGTAATGTCGTGGATAATGGAAAATTAATAGTATTCATTTATGAAAATGGTATTCTAAAATTTGGAATTATATTATGTATCACATTGATAATTGATCCAAAATGGAATATTTAGATGTTTCACCAAGCTAAAATTTCATTATACAACTTTTTATTCCAAAGACATATAAGTAAATTAGGGTACATATTTTATGAGGAAACATATATTGGGAGAATTATTTTTATTTTTAATGATTTTTGGATTGTCGATAAGTGAAACTGTGAGATAGAATCCTAGTGATGTCATGAAATCTCTTTATATTTATATTAAAAATGTTATTTCATTTGTATGGATTTTTTCAATGGGCTACCAACAACTACTAGAAAGAATGGCGTGATAATGGTTATCATTGACTACCTAACCAAATCACCAAATTTATTTGCATGAATAGACGATTTACCTATTGATCACCTCATTAGGTTCTATATTAATTATGATTTAATAATTCGTGGAATAAATCATTAAATTTTGTTTTATCAAATTTTCCACTTAAATTAAAAATTATATATTATTATTATAAAGGAACTGGATACTGATTATTATCTTAGAACCTCCTACAATCCTCAAACTTGTGTGTAGTCCTAAAAAGAGATTTAAATAATGTATGAAATGTTTTTTTCCCACTCACAAGATGGTCATGGTTATGTGATCAGTATTTTTCATTGTAATAGATGACTATAACAAAATTTTCAATTTAGATTTTCGTATGGATATGCATGAAGCATTATATGGAAAGACATTTCACACTCTAAAATGATATGTTGATGTTGGTGATAAAATATTGTATGACCAGAAGATTTTGAAGAGACAATAACAAAGATAATGGCTATTTAAGCTCATATTAAATCATCTCATAGTAGGAAAAAGATTTACGCCCATAATTAGAGGAATAATTTAGAATTCCATGTAGGAGATAGTGTTCTCTTATAACTATATACATATAATGGTGTTATAGGGTTAAATAATGAAATAAAATAGATCTCCTCAAACATCATACCCCTTTAAAATATTAAAATAATTGGATTTGTTATTTATTTACTGGAAATTCATCCAATACTATAAAAAATAAATTATTTATTCCTTATATAATTTATAATAATGTACAGGATGGGAACGGATAATTTGATCACCTCTGATCGAATTGAGTGGAAACGTTATCTAACCGACATTGTGTGACCCATCCATATTCTTGATAATAGATAGAAAGTATTGAGGAATCAGACTATTTGTCTCATATAGGTACTTTGGAACAATAAATATATGTATAGGTAATATGGAAAACATATGATATATTTAGAAAAACAATTTTAATTTATTTTAAATGTAATACCAATGAATTTTCAAGGATAAAAATGTTTTATGAGGTAATATTGTGAAACCCAAATACATTTAATTATATTTCATTTCAAATAAATTTAATTTCATCAACAGTTTTTTATAAACACTATGCTTAAACAAAACACACTTTATTCAAACATTTCACATATAAAAGAATTTATCCAATTTTAGATATTATATTTTTCAAAATTTAAATAACTTTTAAAAAATATTAAAAAAAATTATTGTGGGTTTAATAATTTGGATATTTCAAGAATTTTCATTTTTTGATCAATACTTAAAAATTTATAATTTTAATGGGAAATTTTTTTTTATAAAATTTATAATTTTATAATATATTTTGATTTGATTTTAATGTGAAAAATTTAATATTATATTAATTGACCCAATTTATTTCATTAAGAATGTTTTCATATTGAATATAGATATATGAACATCACAAATTTTTTGACATTTTCACCTTAAAAATGTACTTTCTCATTACGTATATAGGGTTAATTTGCAACTAATATTTTAAAATTCATAAAAATGGATTATAAAAAATGGATTAAATATTTGGAATCAAAATAAATAATAATTTCTATCAAATTAAAAATATTTTTTTACCAAAATTAATAGTGAATGTTGAAAAATTTAATTACTATGATTATGGTAAATATTCTATTATTGGTAGGTTAAACTAAAATGATAACTACACAATGATCTAAAACTATTTATAAAAACTAATTTTATTGACATATTTAGACAATTAAACCATTCATGTTCTATATGGTCCCATTTTAGACCACTTATTCATAGGAAAAATGTTGGATCACTCAATTGTCTTTGGAAAAACAATGTGAGTCATATCCCACACTTATAAAAGGCCACCACTATTCTATATTCATACCACATTAAAACTACATTATAACCTGAAAATTCCAACCTAAATCACATCTTATATTTCCTCTAATCATCCTAGAATCTATATATTCTAAATAAATCTTACCTAGTGTGTCTTAAGTTCAAACCCATGAATGATAGCTGAAGAAGAGGTAATGTTCTGCAATTAGTGTCTTTGTCTTACTTATTAATGTACATGATTCATTTTTTTGGAACCATGATCAAATAATAACCCCATTATCATACATATAATGGGTTATTTTAATAATAATTAATTTCCCAATACTATATCCACATACATCAAATGGGTTATGAAATCATTTTTTGTGTGTCTAATAGACTACCACATCGCAAACATATTTCTATATTTATTACATCTCAACCAATAAAATATGGGTATGGTGATGGTTATGAATTATATATTATATTTTTATATGATAGTTAATATTATAGAGTGACTATATCAAAAATATATTTTTACCTTCCATTATGTAGGAGACATGATAACATCGCTCATTTGTAAGGTGGACTACCACCTCAATAAGTGATGCAATTATTATTTCACAAACACTATACATGGAAGGTGATGATGATAATTTTAATTATTATATATGATATACATGAAATATTTATAATATTAATTTCATATTTATTATTTTTTAATGATAATATATATAAATTTATTATGAACATTTACAAATATTAAAATCGTTCTTTGAAATGTTTACAATATTTGTAAAACCACATTAAATTATTTTAAGTAACATTCAACTAATTTAATTCATGCAGTAATAGATTCCATATAAATTTACATTAAATTAAAAATTATTTTTTATTATAAAGCTATTGACAATTATATTGTGTTTATATATTCCTTATTTACATGAAATATCAAATTTTATTATCAAATCAAGGAATTGTATCTTTCAATTTTAATCATTTAACCCAAAGGGGATATTAAAAAAAATACCATGTTGTAAAAGTTATTGGGAAATCATACTTTCTTTTCCTATTTGTAACTTTCTCTTAAAAATAATATATTTATTATAATAATATTTTGGACATTAAATTTCTATTAAATATTAATATTATTGTATGATGGATGTGATTATTTCTTAAACCATATAACATTTATAGATACATTGAGTACATTATAAGATTATTTGGACAAATATTGAAATATCATTTAAATTTACTCATTATGAAAATTTTATGATATGGAATATTGAAAATTGAATTACATTGATTAAATAATATATGAGGAATACATTGGTTGTGCAGTGATCGGTGTAACCTATCATTATATTTAACCTTAATTTATCGATAGGTCTTATTAGAAAAACCAAATGTCCAAATTAAATGGGTTTTTATCTTATTGTTTAAAAAATTATTTCAATGGACTTTATGGTTGATCTGTCCTTCTTTCGACACATGAAAAATAATAATTAATTATTCAGTTCACTAAAGTTAAGTTATTATTATGTAATATATCTTCACTTTGGTATTATATCTTGAAAATTTTTATTATAATTTTAATGATTAAATTTTAAGAGTATGAATTTATTTATATTTCCATATAGATTATAAATTATATATTAATATAGTTATATTTATTCGATGGGATATTTGTTCTATTATTTACCATTCAATCTTTATTTTGATTGTTGATTCATGAGAACATCTAATGTACATGACACTAAATCAGAATTTGAGGTCACCGTTATTTTTTTCCATTACCCATGAAGTGAGTAAGTTATATGTTAATTATATTCCAATGATGTAGTTAATTTTATAATGTTAGAAATTATTTTTTAATTTCTATTCCTAATTTAAAATGGGTATCAAGAATGTATCTAGTTCTCCAAAATAGGTAAACAAATCGATTCATTAGGATTAGACACATTATTTATCAAAGAATGTAATAAAGTATGTCACTAGATCTACACTATTTTGATTGGTATTGTTATAATAAATAAATGAATTTCATGCAGAGTATTAATTTATTATTAAATTCAACGTAAAATATATATAATTTGGAATTAAATTCATTAATTTCATTAAAAAAATACTTCAAACAAAAAAATTTTCATGAAAGAATGTATTATAATAAATTTTTTAGAAATTTTATAAATTTTTTTGATATAATTTAATTCATTTTTACATCATCATACCATTATTAAATTTGGGATATAATTTGGCTTTTTTTATATGTATTTATTTTTTTTTATTAGTGAAAAATACTGATTATTGTAAATATTCCATTTACATCCAGAAAATATTAATTTAAATTTAACCATATGTTTTTAATAATATATAATTTAAAATAATAATTTCAATATTATTTTTAATAAACATAATTAAATTTGATTCGACTTTATTTTTTCATTATGTATAAGTTTATATTTTAGTTTAGAATCAGTATTTTTCTAAAAATTATTTTAATGTGAATAATGATTGTCCATTTACATTAACATAAAAAATAAATTATAAAATAAATAAATTAAATAAAAATATTATATAACTATAACATTAAATTCATATAATTATTATTCATATACATATATTTAATATAATATCATCTTTTTTCATGAAAAATACACTTCAATAAAAACCTATTTTTCATAGTGTCTTCGAGTTTTATTTTAAACTAAATTTTGATATGTAAATTAATTAAATTTTTATGGACTATTTATTTAGAATAAAAATAATGTATTTTATAAATTTCTGTAATTTAGTTTTTTGCCTTTGTGAATTGTTAAAATAGTATATCTTTTTTACTGCGGTTAAGGAAAAAGTGGATTTCATATGTGGTTAAAATAAAATTATGATGTTTATCATGACATATAAACTTCTCTAAAATTCATTTTTCAAGCTATATTTTGACATTATCATGTATTATCCTCTAAATAAGTTCATTTTGTATCTTTTTGTTCTATTAGTGTCGAGTGTAAACATTTTTATTATAAAAAATTACAAACATGGAAGTCACCTATCTTATTAAAGGTTAACCCCTCTCATATCCTTTTTCATTATAAAAAAATTAACTTCAAATTCCCACAAAAATTTATCTATTACATCCCTACCCATATATTAGATACCTTTTTACCAAAAATACATCCCATGATGCCCTATGGTACTATGTTATGGAGAATGTTTGAAGAATAGGTCACGTGATTAACCAAAAATTATTAATCTATTTCATTATTATCCATCATAATATATTCTAAAAAATAATATTTAATAATAAAAATGGAATTTAAAATATAATTATATGTTATTTTTCAAATTTTATAATGTAAATCTATCAAGTCTCTCAAAAAATGGGAAGTAAAATCATAACTCATTTATACGAAGGGGTACAGTCTTACGAGCTGATGTCATTCATTTTTCATCATCACCTATTGATTCTTCTTATAATGAAGAATAGAATATATATATATATATATTAATTTTTTAAAAAATATCTATATATATTTATGGTGTAACATATACCATCTAAATTTCCTTTCAATGGGGATAGATAATTTGTCTATGTGTATATCATAATACTAAATCTCAAATAGATGGGATTATTTTTTCATTAACAATTTTCATGGAATTTATAAGGATAATTATACTTAAATAATGTATAATAATATTGATATCCATGAAATTTTATTTCATTATTGTAAGTCAATATATCAATATTTTTCCTTTTATCTCACTAAAAAATGATAATGTTTTCAGTATGTACCTAAGGACTAATGTCCCCATGATGAGATGTAATTTGTTTCATCACCACATTAAAATAATGAAATATATAAGTATATTTTATGAAATTATCTGTTCTTTATTATAAAATTATCATTATCAAGTGAAAAAATATTACTTACCACCTTTCTATAATTATCGTTGAAAAATGTATAAGTTTCTCATGTGTACATACATCCTACCATCTCCATTCTTATTGCATAGTTTTTTTCAATAACATCATTCATGTGTGGACTGATATTTATAATGGATGAATAAATATTAAAAATATATGATTATAATTATTCTTAATATAATTAAATAATGATAACTTTAACAAAAATCATCACCAAGTAGACATTCTGAAATAATGAACCAAATGTCCTCAAAGCACCAAATGTGTACATAACATATTAATTTTTTTAATATGAAATTAAAATGAATAAATAAATGAATTATGTATAATTTATTAATATTTTATATTATTATAACGAAATCAAATATCTTATAATATTTTATTATTTATGTTTTGAAATAAAAATGTAGAAATTATTGACTCAATGTAAGGGGTTCTGTCTAAATATCATTTCATTTAAGAGTATTATAACATTATAAACAAAATTTATTTAATATTGTGTACATAATTCTCCTTTAACTTGTAATTCCAATTATAATTCAAACATCATGTAACTTTTAAGATGAATTTAAATTATTTCATCAATGTGGATTTGAATTGAAATTTAATAAATGGTAAATAATTATGTAACACAATTTCCTTTCATTGGGATATATTACTTCTTCAAAGTGTATGATTTCAAATATTTTATGTTTAACATCATCTGAATACCAAATTTTGTATTTCCGATTGATTTATTTATATTTAATTTTGATATTGAAAAATATACCTAGATTAATTATCAAATTCAATAGTGTGACATTTGTAACTATTATTCATCAAAAAAATTATTTCATTGAAGATATATATTTCTGATATGAACCAATTGTCTTCTATGTGTTATATATTCTTCCACGTTGACTTGTATATTAGGGATATCCTATTATTCATGATATTTAATTTTTGACATGAAGGTATTCATTTATGGGGATTATGATTTAAGAGTTACCAAATTAAAAAACAATTATGTCAAAATATATTTTCATTAATGATTATTTATGATCAAGGATCCATCATCAGAAAAAATATTATCATATTTTTTATAGGTACCAATATTTTGGGGTACATTTCTCAATGAATCTGAAGAAAAATCTCTCTATATCATCAGCGATCTCTTCTAGAATATTCATACGCACCATTCTTGAAAATCTAGATGCTAGCACAGAACACCAACAATCACTTTGATGTAGTGATTATAACAATGATCCACCATCTTCAATATGAGATGATAGAACTCGAATCTCTTGATCGATTGAGAGATTATCACATTAGGAATTAGGATGATATAGAATCTCCCACATCCAACGGATGAATAGTCTTCATGGGAAGATATTATCTCCACGTCATCATCATCGAATCCATTTTTATTGATGGATGAATTGATATTTATGGTTGTATTTTCAAAATAACATTTAAATACATATAATAAATTAATTCATCCCTATTATTCCTTACATGATTAATAACATGTTTATTTATTTCTTCTTTATTCATAGAACATGGATAATACACAGACACCACAGTGGGTATCACCATGTTCTATAATCATATTCAATAGAAATAGGTGATTCTCAATGCACTATTGTGTGTTTCCCTCTAGACCATTATATCAATAGTAGTTAATAAAATTCATAGAATACAAGAGGCATCTAGAAAGACATCAAAAACCCTACAGAGATATGGAAATGAAAAATCAGTGACCGCCATCTTATGAGAATGCCCTATGCAATATAACATCTTAGTCATCGATATATCATAATGTAGTATACACAGTTGTGTAAGCATCATTTTCTAAATATTTAATCTTTTGATCTATCTAGATGGACTTCCCATCAACAACCATGACCATGGATTTTTAAATGTACAGCTATATTAATCATCCATGCCCAATATATCTCTTCCACACCTCAATAAGTGACAAATAATATATTAATATATGATGTAATGTCTTATCACCAATGACATACCCAGCCAAATAAGTCTCAATAATTATGATCCCCCCACACTATATAGTCTCACATCATCTAGGTCTCTATAGTATGATATACCATGAAAATTGGACATTACATTATGATAATTGTCATATTATCTCTAGTTTTATATTATATCAGGGTATTTATTATAACACTTAGATATGACATGTAATCTATAGAAATTACTATAAATATAGTTGTATCAAAACAACATACAGTATCATCGTTTGATAAAAACATTTATATGTAAAAATATATATACAAGTAGTGGTAACAAAATTACAAAAAATGTTGGGTCTATGGAACCCAATGTCAATACTCCAACATTAACTCAACAAAAGTGATGGAAAGTCTCAATCCAATAGCTCTAAAATGATTATTGTTATTATATTGGGATATGGCTTCAGTTATGGGGTCCATCACATTTACCATTGAGGTTAATCTACTAACTGAGATTATCGTCTATGAGTTAAATCCCTCAAGAGATAAATATTATTAAGTATAAGTATTATTCTCATGTGTGACCTACAGTCCTTGGTATACACCAATGAAATAGTAATATCATAATAAATTGGAACGAGGTATTTACTGCTAGGTACAATAACATTGTCTATGAAAAATATGTGTATCCACACTACTTTTTTTTCTAGAATTTGAAACGTTTATATACTCAGATTCCACAATATAAGTTGTTATTATAGGTTTATTCTATCATATAATGGGATATCACCACCATCTAGGAAAATGATATATCCTTAAAATGATTTTAGATCATCATTATATGCCTTGAAACAAGAATTAGTGTATCTTCTCAATATTAGTTCCTCATCTCCTCCATACACTAGGAACATATCATGTGTACAAATCAAGTATATTATGATAGTTTAAACATATTAAATGTGCATCTCTCATGGATTTTCATGATCATGACCACCATGCATAATTCAACGGAAAGATCAATCCTACTACGTAACATGGCATACATGATATAACCCACTATAAAAGAATAGGGTATTATACTCATTCTGCAAATCTCGACATATTTTTGAGGACCCATTTTATTGTAGTGATAGATAGCATGTGTTATATGCAACATCCTTCTCTTAAATTATTCCATATTTAAAATTTTGAGTACATTGTCAATGTATGTACTTTGACATTTCATATGAATCCATTGTAATATATCTTGATTGATCATGGGATCTTAAATATAGGCTTATTAAACTACTTATTTCATGGAGAAGAATTCATTCAGACATTTATTTGCTGACTAAAATACTTTTACTTTGTTTCCTATAATTAATAAGTCATAAAAAAATTAATACTTCTATAAAATTATAATTCCATTTAACCTTATTATGGATGGAAGGTTCAATTTTGTTTTTATCAAAACCAAATTCTCTTATAGCCTCATAAAAATCAATATTCCATGATCGTGATACCTACTTCAACCCATAAATGGATATCTATGGCATGAAAAACTTATTGGAATTATTTATCAGGAAAAACCCATCAGGTAGAGTCATATGTACATCTTCAACCAACTTCCTATTTAGAAAAGATGTTTTGGCATCAATTTTCCTAATCTTGTAATCAAGAAAGGCTGCTATTACAAGTAATATTCTTATTTATTTCAGAATTTCTACTAGTGAGAATGTTGCATCATAATCGATGCCTTGAGGTTTCATAAACCCCATTGCAACTATTCTTTAATTATAGGGAATAACCATACCATCCATTTCTAGATTTCTCTTGAATACATATCTTCACCCAATTGGTTTCAAATCTATTGAATGGTCTACAAAAATAAAAACCTGATTTTGGTATATGGAATCCATCTCATTATTCATTGTATTTTTCTATTTAGAATCTTCTTTTTTTATACATCATTGTTGATGCTCCTTTTCATTATAGAGTCTCATGACAGAAAAAAGGGAATACTATAGCACAAAGAGATTCATCCATTGAAAAAACATAAAAAATTGACAAAGGCATGAACAAGGATTTGTTTACACATGGGTCGCACATGTTTCATCATGGTCTTGCATGTATACTTGCATGCCACATATTGGTCACACAGGTGAATTGAATTCCCAATTTTATTTTCGCCCAGGGTATTCAGTAGCCTATAAATACCCGTTGTGGGCCCCCCATTTGAATGATGAAAAATTCCAAAAGTCAGATTTACACTCTCGGCACCCTAGTCATTACTTGAAGTCTTATGAACACATATATAGTAATTTCATACATATAATGGATGATCTAAAGAGGGGAAACAAGGCCTATGTGTTGGAATTCATCCACACTTGTGCGCCTAAAGGTCCAACCCTTCAGGGAAATGGCCACACTTCTGCACCGCCTTACCCCTTCGACAAGACATGTGTTCCACACTTTTGGAATCCATTCGGGATAATACTAAAGGATTGAGCCATTTATCTACCATGTATTACCCTATGGGTTAACCGTCGCCCAAGTACACCCATGACGCACAAGTACTTGCGCGACCAGGACTTGTGCTCCCAAGAAAGACTTGCGCGCCTGCATCTTTATGGGTTCCCCTCTTGCCTTTTCAACTTTTATTCTTCAAATCCATATATCCTATTCAAGATATATCCTTCAAACCCCTTTAAAAGTCATTTATTACATGGTTCCATGGTTGGCGTCCTTATCTGAATGGAATTATATGGAAGATCACTGAAAACCTAGTGATTTAAATATCATTATGTCTATAAGGTTATATATTTACTCCATTCAACCCTATCTTCTACGAAGAGAAGATCTTTAATCTATGCCTCCTTTTCAGGAGTAAGCCCCATATCACAAGTCCCCTAACATGGGCATCCTTTATAAGAGTAAGCCCTAATACTTAATTCCCCTTAAACTAGGCCTCCTTTTCAAGAATAATCCCCAGTTCTCAAGTCCCGATAACCCGGGCCTCCTTCTCTGGAATAAGACCGCGTCATAATTTCTCTTAAACAGTCTTGATTTCTATTGATTTGTGTTTCCTTCTATAGAATAAAACCCAATCATAAGTCACCTCTTATTTTTCCATCCTTCTCAGGGTTAAGTCCTAAGTTAATTATCCAAATCTACATGAATCACATATACCTTTATGGACCTTTTTCTTGAGATTTTTCCCTGAAGTAGTTGCAGATCTTCATCTATCTGGGCAGTCATATGTATGTAAGCCCCACATCATTCCTTGTGACTGTATAATTCAGGGTAAAATTGGTTAGGATTACGGATACCTCTTGTTTCTCACACATATCATGACTCACGTGAGCTTATATTGTAAAAGTAACCACGACACATCTCTTTGGGCCATTAATCATAAATAAGCCCCACAATTATTAACTGAACTATATGAAATTTGATCTCTACCTTAAAAGTAGAGTACATAGGAATCCTTTTATAAGGTTCATGCATATAATCCATTAATTATCCTTCGTCCCATATGTCGTTAAAATATATCTTAAATCTTGAAGTACGTGTGTTCCAATTCCTTTCCTAAAAAGGATACATAGGTAGCCCATATGCGGGTACAATCCCAACTCTGAAATAATCCTTGTTCTTACGAACAACAATAAATTTCAAGTGCCCCACTGAGTGGCTTTAAAACCAATATGGTTATTATAATGTCCACGATATTTATATATAATGTGTTGAAGTATACCATGGAATAATAATCTCTAACTAATACAGATGATTCTCTATCGATGAAGAACCTCAAATACAAATAAAAGATTCTCAAAATCTCATACATATCAATCATTAATTGTCAGATCTAAAGGAAAGATCATTTTCATACTTGGTAATTTAATAAAGATTCATGAACATAACTTAAATCTATAAAGAGAGTCCCGGAGTAGACAATAATTCCACCCAAAATGGTGTGATGAGTCTGACCTCCCATCCTCTCGACCAATGAAAATTCTTAAACCTCATCGGTCCGCAACTAATGAGCACCTACCTTTTGAAGTTAGGTTCAAATGGATATAGATTCATTGGATATTTTCGGTTCTATAATTAAACCTATTATAAACCGATTAGAAAGTTTGAACTTTAATCAAATAAGGTCATCCGCATTTCCAGCCGAATCAAAACATGTTGATCCCAACGTGAATCCTTATCCATGTTAAATGATGTTTTACTTATTTGTTAGACCCCTATTTAATTCTATGAGGGCCAAAAAAGCAATCAATAACATATGTGCTCATCCAAAAAATGTAGTGTCCAAACTTATCTTGATCATGTCTGTTATATCAAACATTCACTATTTTCTAAGATCCCACTGCATTACAGAAATGGCTTTTCTAATGTTCACACATGTGAATGCATCTGCTGCTACTCCTAAAGGATCCTCGTCCTCACTGAGGACATCATCACCTACTCAGTTTCTTCAATGCTTGGTCTCAAATGAACTGGTTATGGAATAACATAAAAAAGGTACCATTCCGACTCTGGAGGCTGCTCGACAAGCCCTTCAAGTCAATAATTCAACCTAGTTGTCCGGACAGCAACGACCAGCGATCAAGAAGTAGGTGGTGCTAACCACCATCTCAAACCTATTTGAGTCGTTATCCCAATAACATAAAAAAAGTCTCTCCCATATTACCAGGAGTTGAATGATGAGGTCACTCCAGTCCTTGGTTTAAGAGGAAATGAGTCCTTCCTGAGGGATCCTATCAATAGTTGCTGTCAGACTCGTGCGGCAGTGCGCCCTCAACCTGATGACGGTATCTCCATTAGAGGATCGGCTCCGGTCCCTCAGACCCGAGCCTGCAAGACAAACGAGTAGAGGTAAAATATGGTAAATAGGGAGCAGGTTCTTACATATTCCCCCTCTGGAGAAGTCTATCAAGCCAACATGATGACAAGCAATGAGCGGGCACATACAACCGTCTGTTCTAATTCTGTTGTCCACCAGACTCGTCTAAAATAAACACACCAATCCCACCATACATTTTCATAGGGTTATTAGAGGAAGGCATATATGCCTGTTTATAACTCATAATCTATTCATCAGGCTCGTTTGACTACAACCAATGTAGCTCGCCAATCCAATATGGTGGCAAATTAAAAGCATCCACATACACCTGTTTACAATCACCAATTTTGTCAGCAGTCTTGTTTGCTAGTGTTGAAGGATATTCATCATCAATACATGAAGAAGGATATTAAATAAGCAGATACACATGCCAATGTTAATCAATCATTCCAATAGCCTTGTTTGGTAGAACTTGGAGGAGTTAGTCGGAATGCTTCGATGAAGAATTTGGAGCAGACTCAACTCTCTTCCCCCATGCATAAGTACTGTCAATATCCATTGACTGGAAAAGGGGGACAATAGCAGGAAAATAAACCTACTCCAGACACTGAATGGATGTATATTCCCATTTTGGTAGCTGAATTCACCAACCACATTTTGACAATGGTGAAAGAGAAGAAACAAATCCCTTCTCATATTCATGATATCTGCCAAAATATTATAACAACATTAGTATAATCACAGGGAAAGAAAATTAAATATATAGCTACTGGTGGAGTGACTCATCACCATGTCACTTTGGAGTAGATACACACCTCTGTTCTAGTCCAGGAGGTTGGTGGGGTATACTCTCCCATGTCATGTGGACAATCGTGTCGGGCATATACACCCGATTTGAATGAATATAATCAGCCAAACCTGAAAATTTCTCTTGATTAGGAAGATACACCTACCCATAAAAAATAATTTTTTCAATCAGGGATTTCCAAACTGAGTAAGAAGGCATCTAAGAAAAATACTAGTTCTGCACATTCATGAAATCAAGAGCCAGTCTATAATAAGATTTTACTCAATGGTGGTGTTCTTGATGCACTCAGCCAATTGTCTGTTGCAACTCAAGATTATACTCTCCCATTTCCCAATATTGGGAACAATAATTCTGAAGGTCTTCATCAGACACTTACTCATGAAGGCTTGCTTCATAACAGTTCAGTCGATCTAGAAGAATCATCTTCAAATGAGAGCCACGATAACCCTCTGCATGGCTAGAAGATCAAGGAGAAAAAGGTTTCATATTTTTTTGTAACCCACCGTGGTGGTCCTCCCCATGATGATGAATATAGCTGTGAAAGTACTCTACACAGTAGTAATATGCATTTCCTATAAAATCCTCCAATGGGAAATGCAGTAATGAGAATTCTCTCTTATCTCGAGGAACTTGTGAATGTGAAGCCAGTCATGTCTGATGCTCTACCGCTAGCAGGTGAAATACTTTCTCAAGAAAGAGATATCCCAGGGTGTAGGTCATTATCCAAACCACCCATAGGTCATTCATCTTCTAGTTTATTAAATTAATTCTCTTCCAATCTAGTTGAATCTGATAAAGAAACAGTGAAGCACCAGCTCTAGTCTAATCAGGAAGAATATTCTTCATCTAATGATAAAGTAGAAATTCTGAATATGAGGAAAAAACTGACAAAAGGTGAAGTACCAGTCATGTTTTGGCCTTTTTCTGACTCTCAGTATGACATTCCAGAAATGTTGATGGTAGATTGTATTCACGATATTAGTCTCAAAATGTGGAAAACTATTTTCCAATTGAAAAAGAAAATATTATCTTATGTCGAATATGAAAGTCATTTCAAGATAATAAACGGGTTACAACACCAAATTTATTTGGAATATCTCTCAGATTCCTGATAACCAAAGGTTGAAAATAAGAAGAGAGACCTTCAGCGTTCATGCCTTAGCATTCTGAAAAGATTTCGCCAGTTAATTGCCAATTCCCCATCTTGTATTCATATTAGAGGATGGTGTGTTCATGGATCACTACATTTCATTGTTCTATCTAGTCATCAAAACCATCCAAAAGTGGTCTCATGCAATGTTATTTCCCATGGTCGGCCACTCCTAACTGGTTTTTGTGTAATCAAATGCTTTTTCAGGAAGAAGCCTCAACTAGTTCTTCCCAAAGTCAGGCATACAACGGAAAAGTTGTCGAATTAATCGTTCATCAAGCAAATGAGAATATCAAGCATTCTTGTTGTTTAGATTGTGCACATTAGCATGTGAAAAAAGTGTCAAAAATAATCCAATGGTCATCTGAGCCAGGTGATTTGAGTGGATGTCGACTGATGCATCTGGCCAATTTCTGGAGTAAACTCTGCAAAATCAGGAGAGAATTTAATAAAGTCTCAGATGTAGTAGCTCAAGATCCACCTCAGCTTTCCAGACTAAGTACTCTTTTAACCCTACACTCGGAATCAATAAATATGATTCATGGAGTTGAGCAGGAACAATCCCAGTTCACCAGACTCATAACATTTTCAAATACTCAATCTTTTCCTCAGCGAATGTTAGTATTCTTTCTATTAGGGAAGAAGCCACAAGAGGAATACAGAGCCGAATTATCAGGAGATTCCCTCCAAATTACAGTTTATAAGGAAGTTCCTAAGGGTTCAACTGAAAAAAGGCAATGTCTAATTGAATAAATGGAAGAAGATAATATCACAAAAATTCTGATAGAAGGGATGAAATGTGTTATGCATCAACAAATGTCATCAATGTCGCTGTTGCTGATCCTCCATAACCTGAGGCTCAATCAGGGGAATAAGATGATGAATTTCTTGCTCAAGAGGTTTTACACATAGAGATAAATGAAGAAGGTGTGCATACATGACATCAATGGATTACCCAGAATATAGGTATTCCTTCAAATAACCAACATCCCCCTCTCCGAAAGGCATCCAACAAGGGGAAAGGAAAGAATCTAGTTACATTTCACCCTTACTCAGGAGAAGGAAAATCACTCCCACTAGAGAAATTATTCGCACAACAAGAAGAAGAAATGATATAATAAATATGGTTGAGTGTAGAACCACTTCAAAGTAGTCTTCTGCCTAGGCATACTAGAGTCAGTCATCCAAGGAATTTTGTTGCAACTACTAAAATGGATCAATAGTATCCTCTTTTACCAGTACACCCTCACATGTCTAATCCTATGGGTCTTGCACAGCAACAATTAGTGGTTCTACCATCATTTGTAGTACCATCCACCACACCTATCCATGCTCCTGTTATTTCACCTGCACAGGTCCAAGCCCAACCCAATGTTTCTCAAAAATTAATGACAAACATTGAGTCATTAATAGCTCGGTTGGAAGATATGGAAGGAATTCATGCCCCGGTTCAACTGGAGAAGTGATATTACCCTTAATGGGTAGATGTAATTCCTCCCCATTATACTTTTCATGTACCACATTCCTAATCAGTAATGGTTCAGGAGACCTAGAGAAACCCATAACATATTTTGTTTCTCGTTGCGATACTTTGATGGGAACTCCTCACCAAAAAGACGCAGTTAAGCTCAGGTGTTTTTTGCAGTCACTACAGGGGCATGCTTTTTTCTGTTGTAAAAGCATGCAATCCTGGTCAATTACTGGGTTGGAGGATCTCCATCACCAATTTCTTCTTCAATTCTGCTCAACTTTTCAAAAGACAACTGTTTTTGATCTTAACAATTGTAAGAAATGGTAGAATGAAAGAGTATCAAATTTCATTTCTCAATGGAGTGGATTAGAATATTCGCTAAGCATAGCACTCCCTCAAGAAGAATTTTTGCCAATCTATGTGGAATATTTGCGTGATGAGTTATTCACACCGTTTATCCCTGTGAAATACATAGGAGGGTTTGGAGACCTTACTTCGATCGCTCAGAACATCTAAGGATCTCTTGAAAAGTCTATGGATAAAACTCGTGTAATTCCATTAGCTATAGGAAGGAGAATGGGGAAAGTATAAAATGCTACATTTATGCTTAAACAAGCACCTGCACCTACTTCTACTTAAAAAACATCATCATATCGAAGGGATATGCTTTCTGAGTGTCAACGACAATGGCCGCCCTGTAAAAATTCTCCACGAGATCAAAGGCGGATACAATTTGAGGAGTTAAAGAAAAAAGCCTATTCTTTATGAAATGAACATATTTCTGGTTAAATTATATCGTCTCTAAAAAAAATTTGGTTCAGTTTCCAAGGACGAAAAGTCTAAACAAGGAAGTAGATGAAGACCCACCCAATTATTTCCCAGTTCATTAGATGATGGGGCATCCCATTCAGGAGTGTTTTGTCTTCAAAGACATCCTACAAAAAATTTTAGACTCAGGATAGGTAAAACTGAAAGGTTCTTCACCTCAGGTATCATGTGTTACTGCTAAAAATCCAGAGGAACAGGTCGAGTGGAAAGAAGTCAAAAGAAAAAATGTGTAGGAATATGATGATTGGATGATCAGAAAAACGATCAACCGAACTCATGACATTTTACGAACACAATTGAAGAACCCAATTGTTTCTTCTCCTATGAATGACACAACAAAACCTCCTTCAGCAAATGAAAAATACTCAATGAAACGGCATAATTCAAAGATAGAGGAACATATAGATGAAGAATAGATCATGCCAGAGCCCACGTTGTCTTTGACTCCGGAAGATTTTATGCCATATACTTCAAAGCCATGGGCACCACCCCACCAAACGGCACACCCTAAATCAGCTAATCAGGTGGAATCTTAATTAGAGGAAGAGTTGATCATTGGTTCTATTAACATGATTCACTTAACATATCCTTAATCGAGACAAAATTTCGATCTTGATGATCCTGGGTTCCCTATATCAAAAAGAGGAATTAGAGGGAGTTCAGGGGGTCTGGGATACATAGGAAGACGTGGATATCCCAGAATCCACTATTCCAATTCTACCCCTGCTAGAACTGTATATGCAGTAGAAAATCATGGAAGATCCCTTCAACGGGCTCAACAAGTACAAAAATGTTCATCCATGCATGGCTGATTTAGTCCTTGAACAATTATTCTGGAGGATCTATTAGAGGTTACACATTCTTGTTCTCAGAAAATAAATAGGCCTATTCGTTCTAATTTTCCAATGCCAGGGGTATTTACAACTCATACCGCGATACAAGAAGCATCAACTTCTAAGGCACCAGCAAAACCACATGTTCTTGTTGGGAAACATAGACCTTTGGATCAAAAGTATGAAATCACGAAGCATTTGGCCCATGTACCGACCATGTTATCAATTTTAGATGCCATGAATCTATCAAATAATCTTCGTGAGGAAATCATTGAGGATTTGTCAAGTCCTTAGGAATTTGTATATGAAATTGTTGTGGATGAGGTCTACCATGTAGAGAATGATCCTATAGAATTCCATGCATTTATATCTTTTACAGATGAAGATGAAGATGATGTTGAGGATGGACATATCAGACCTTTGTATTTATCTAGAAAGGTCAATGATGTAGACATCCAAAGAGATTACATTGATAATGGTTAAAGAGTCAACCTCATCCCCATTCATGCAATTTGTCTATTGGGTCTCACTGAATCTGATTTATCACCTTCTACTTTGATGTTGCAAGGATATGATAAAAATGAGAAAGAACCTCTGGGTGAGATCACACTCAGAACTCTGTTTATGGATCTTGTATCCAACTCATATTTCATGGTTGTTTGTCATGAAACATCAATCAAGATTTTTCTTCGAAGACATTGGCTACATCAACATGCAGTTATCCATTAATCATTCCATCAATGTCTCAAATATTGTTTCAATGGTCAAATTGGTGCATTGTTTGGTGATAAAGCCCCATTCAAAACATGTGCATCTCAATACAATTAGGATTTATTCTATCACATGGAAGGAAAGGATAAATCTAAAACAAGTGAGGTTACCAAAATTAACGCTCCATATGGTTTGGAAAAGATTCCATTAAACCCATTCATACATGTGATTATAGATTATGTGTTGTCTATCAGTCAAATTAAAAGGATAGACCCAAACCCATATATTTTTATGGAAACTTCCATAATGTAAATTAAGGAAATCAATCCAGACATCATGAAACAAATTGGTGATTCACCAAGCAAAGATGAATTCTAGAATGGAGATGTCTTCATTTCATCTGCTGAAATCCATCAATTCTATAATTCATCAACCAGGCCAAATGAAGTTATAGAAGTTCCATATATGACTAATGATGTCGATTTTCAATCCATCATCTCCTCTCTATTACCTAATGAATACTCTTCATCGTCAACAGGGGAAGAAATGGAAGCTTCTTCCTCTAGATGATAACATTTTAACATCTCTTATGGTCATGGAAATTATGCTTCTTAATCTACTATGCAAATAGAAAAATAATAGATAACACGTGTTGAATAAGAAGAAGAAGATCTTAGAGATGTTCCTCCAACATTTGAAGAGGGTATCTTTACCACTGTGGATGAACTCAGAGAAATAAATCTGGGTACAAAAGAAGATCCACGCCACACTTTAATTAGTGCGTCCATGACTCTTGAAGAGAAATAAATATATATTTCATTTTTAAAGAAAAATAGATATATATTTACTTGGAATTATTCAGAAATTCTAGGGCTTTATCCTGATGTTTCTACTCATCATTTGGGTTTTCTAGAAGAACATTGAGGATTCAAGCAAGCCACACGAAGAACACACCCAACATATGCTTCCACAATTGAAGCTGAAGTGGATATTCTTATTAAAGGTAACATCATCCGAGAAGTTCAATATCCCAAATGGTTGGCTAATATTTCCCTTGGGAAAAATAGAAATGGAGAAATTAGAGTCTGCATTGATTTCAGAGATCTTAATCGGCATTGTCCTAAGGATTATTTTCCAATTTCGATCACAGAACTCATAATTGATGAAACAACTGGCTATAAAGCACATTCCATCATGGATTGATATTCTTATTATAATCAAATCTGAATGACTCCATAAGATGTAGAATATACAGCTTTCAGAGCCCATTAGGGTTTTTTTTCTATTGGGTAATGCCCTTTGGCCTGAAGAATGCAGGCGCAACATATCAGTGTGCCATACATTGTATCCTCAAACCATTTTTAGGGAAATTTGTTGAATGTTGTGTGGATGATTTGGTGGTTAAATCCAAACAATTTTCTAATCACTTGGCTGATTTAGATGTCATATTCCACAAACTTCGACGACACAATTTGAAAATGAACCCCATGAAATGTTCTTTTGGGGTAACTTCAGTAAAATTTCTCGGCTCTTTTGTATGCCATTGTGGATTAAAAGTTGTTCCAGAGAAGTAAAATTCAATCCTTCGTATGTCACCTCCTCAAAATTTGAAAGACATGAGAGGAATTCAAGGACACTTGGCCTATATTCAGCGTTTCATCACTAATCTTGAAGGAAATAGTTTACCCTTCACCAAATTTATGAAGAATGGGAGTCACTTACTAGTGGAATGAAGAATATTAAGAAGCATTCAATATCCTCAAGAAATATACCTTGATTCTACCAGTATTTAGGCCACCTATTGAAGGAAGACCACTTATTCTTTATGTGATAGCTTTATAGTGATCATTAGGTGTCTTCCTTAGAAAAAATAATGATGCTAGGAATGGAAAAAATCTTTACTATCTCATTCGGACTATGGATGAAGTAGAAAACCGATATTCAAGTATTGAAAAGTGCTTCCTAGGTTTAATCCATGCAGTTCAGAAGTTGAGACACAACCTACAACATCATGAGGTCTAATTGGTATCTCACAATAACCCAGTTAAATTCATCCTTAGTCGTCCAATGCTTATAAAACGTCTGGCAAGGTGGGAAATTATTTTGTAGCAATTTGATATCCAGTATGTGTCTCAAAAGGCAATAAAGGGCCATGCTCTAGGTGATCTCCATTCTAAACATCCATTAATAGAAGATACATATTTATATACTGAACTACCTGATTAGGAAGTGTTCTCTATCAAAGATAATCTTAAAACATTGGAAATGTACTTAGATGGTGATTCTAGAAGTTCAATAGGGACGAAAATGGAAGATCCTAAATTCAAAAAAGATGGATTGGGAATTGTACTTATTTCCTAAAAAAAGGCAGTGCTACCCTATTCCTTCTTATTGTTGGTAGTCGGTACAAATAATGAAGCAGAATATCAAGCTCTCATTGCAGATATGGAATTGGCACTTTAGGAACATGTGAATCACGTAAAGGTGAAACGTGATTCAGACCTGGTAATCAAACAAGTCAATGGGGGTTATGCCATCAGAATAGAAGATTTAATCCATTCATATGATTACATCAAAGAGTTAATGGTGTATTTTCCTTCGGAACCGACATTTTCTCTTGTCTCATGATCACAAAATGATCAAGATGATTTATTGGCTAATATAGCAAGAGCTTTGGATTATCCAAATCGGGACGAGAAAATCATCAGTATTCCCCTTCGTCGTACAATTTCACCTTATGTTCAAACCAGAATAGAGGAAATCAATGAAATTAGTCCCATTTCTTAACCATGTGGTCATACTACATTATGGATGACACCTATCAATGAATACCTACAAAATGGAACACTTACACCTGATAGAGCTGGGAATAAACAAGTTCGGCATCATGTGGTCAATTTTACTCTTTATGATAGCCCATATCAGCTAGAAAAAATTCTCTAAAAAGGTGGTTTTGATGGAATTCTCTTCAGATGCATTTATGGTGAAGAGAAAATGGATGTCATGAAAGAAGAACATGCAGGAGACTGTGGTGCCCAATAGTCTGGACATTGATTGTCTGATCAAATTTATTAGATTTGATATTTTTGACTTCAATAATACGAGATTATGTTTATTTCACTAATAAGTGTCATTCATTCCATGAACATGCCAACTTCATTCGTCAACCACAGAGTTTCTTCATACAACTAAATACTCATGACAATTTTTTAAATGGGGAATGGATATAGTAGGACCCTATCCTTCGACTACATCCAAGCTGTTTAAGTATATTCTTACTTCTACTGACTTATTTTCCAAATGGTTAGAGGCAATACCTCTCAATTAAATTAGTTCTAAAAGAATTTTTAACTTCATCAAGTATAACATCATTACCAGATTTGGTTTCCCTCATACCATATTGATAGAAAATGGCACCAACTTCTATTCATCTGAGGTAAAGAAGTTGTATCAAGAATACAACATCAAATCCAACCATTCATCTTGGTATCATGCAGTGACCAATGGACAAATAAAATCCTTCAATAGGACTCCTTCAAACATACTACAAAATATGGTGGATAAAGATTAAAAAGCATGGCCTAACATACATTTTCATGCTTTATGGGCATATCGAACCACCTCCCACACTTCAATGCGGTCAACTCCATATTCATTGATGTAGTGAACAAAAGTTGTCTTGCCCATTAAGGTTAAATTACCAACACTCAGAGTAGTTATTTCTGATAAGTCATCTATATATGAACAATATCAAAGGAAATTGGATGCGTTGGAATGATTAGATAAGAAAAGAATGTTCACCCTACACCACGTGGAATTATATCAGAATCGAATAACATGAGATTTGAACAAAAAAATTCGTCTTCGTTTATTCATTCAAGGATAATTGGTAATGGTCCTCAGAACTTCAATGATACTAGGAAAGAAGCCTCAAAAGCTTGAAACAAAGTGGGATGTACCATACTCAATACAAAAGGTCTACTAAAATGGAGGTTATTCATTAATTCTAATGGATGGAGAACTCGTCACGACTCCAACCAATAGCAGATTTCTGAAGAAGTATTTTTTGTAACACAAGTACTCAACGTCCAACATGACATGAAAATGTGATGTCTTAGCTACATGATGCTAAACTATACAGCGCTCTTACAACCAAAATGACATTAAACTATGATGTCTTAGCTACATGATGCTAAAATTTACAGCACTCATTCATCCAACATGACATTAAACATTATTTTTCTTCTTATGTCTAATAATTCATTAATCAACATAACCATATTCCTATCTATACGATGTTAAACTATGCACCTATTCATCCCACATGATGTTAATCTTTGAAAAAGTCCCAATGTTGTCCAACATGACTTTAAACTGTGTCCCCATTGTCCTCACTGCAAGTCATTTAACTGCATAGCCTTACTTCTTAAATACATGATGCAAAACTATACAACAAATTTCCTTTCTATATGACGTTAAACTGTACTGCCCCTCTTTTGTCCTTACTGCATGACATTAAACTGTATAGTCCCCTCTTCTTCCAACATTACATTAAACTGTGCATTGATAAGGCTATTGCTACCTATTTTTTCTCACACCAAGTATTACTCACATGAGCTTCTATTAATCTTAATCCATAATACCTTCTCTGTGCCACAAACCATGTGTAAGCCCTAACACCATTTTTTAGGTCGTTGTCCTCACGAAAAAATTGATTACCAATTCATTATTTAACCAAACTACAATAACATTGATCCTTGCCTTCTAGGTTGGGTATCTAGGAAACCTCTTGAGTTTCAATCCCAAAACTAATATTTTCACATTAGTTAACCTATATCTCATAAAAGTTTGATTCGTTACACCTCACTTAGAACCAATATTTATTTTACATTGGTTCACCATCATCCTTGCTATATGACGTTAAACTATTCACAGTTTTTGTCTCGTATGAAAATAAACTACAACATTCTTTGACACCTTCACCTGAGAGAAAATCATTATTTACATTGATTTCTAATCATGTTATATTCCAAAGACTATGTGAATAAATTGAAGTCCCCAAACTTTTAATCTTGGGTCAATCCATCATTGCACTAATGTCCCCTTTCACCCTTCACTTGTACGAACTAAATCTGTACATAGGGTATTTCAAGAACCACGTGCGACTTGATTCTCATCCTCAATGGATACGTAGGAACGTTCGAGCATCCCTCAAATCTTTCCCCAAGTCTTTGGGCCTAATCCCAAATTCCACTTTCAGTCCTGTAGCTGAAAAGTCTACCTGTGAAAACTTGAATGTGGTATGAAAACCCTGGTCTTCATTCACATCATGTTTATAAAACACACAATGTGTATTCCTTATTATGGTCTGAGCTCTATGACCCTAAACGAAGATCTTCTACACTCTCGTAGAACATGATATTGAAATATATTTCTAGAACAATTTATGGCTTGATTTCCATCCGTATGGGATACGTAGTGAAGTCCAGCACCTCAATTTAGGACCCTGCCACAACATGATTATGGTTAGAATTGGTCTGTGTATCTCCTTCAAGAATAGGAAAATAATCATTTTCATGTGTCATAATCCTAACCTTAAATACTTGCAGATATCCATAACCATTTTTTTGACTTCTAGTCGTAAAATGTCTGATACATTAGAGTTCTTTTTCTTGATTATGCATCATGTGCCCTTAGGAGGCCTTGCATAATTAGTCTACATAATGAACCTATCAGCCAAAAGATGTTATTATTTGACGATGAAGCCAATTCCCTTATGTGTCCCTGCATAATTCAACCCCCTAACGAGTTTTTTAAATAGTGGGAACTTCATTCTTGGGAGGAAAACCAAATTTGTCTTTATTTGTCTTAAAGAAAATATGTAGGGATATACAAAAATAGCCATCCTTATCATATTTTTCCCATAATATTTTTCATGATCTGAATGTATTTATATTTATAGTTAATATTTCCCTTCCATATGTTAGGGCCAGACCTTCACAGGAGTGACATTCATCCAATTCTTTGACAATCTTGATTGGAAATATCCTCTCTATGTTCAAGTACTTCTCTCCATACAGCAGACTATGTGCTTTGTAAAATTTGAATCTCCATAAACATTCAGTCACATTTTAGCAATAGAAAAGTAAAATTTTTTAGAGTTATTTTGTCTGACTATGCAGCATGTTCTCTTATATGGCCTTGCATAAGTAGTCTACATAACAGTCCTTTCAACCAAAAGATGCTTTTATTTGACTATGCATCCAATGCCCTCATGTGGCCCAAAATAATTCAACCCCCTAAAATGTTTGTTAAATAGTGGTAATTTCATTGTTGGGAAATTATTCTTCTATTTCCTTTATACCATTTTTTCATATCATTGCTCATATTCAAAATTTCTTAAGTCATAGTTTACAGTTTCCCCCCATATGTGTATATGGTAATATGATTTTAGATAAATTATCATGAAATTGAGTTAATTTTAATATATTCGTTCAAATCTATTTCGTCCTTAAACATTAGCCTTTTTTATGTCCGATGAGGATGAATTTAAACTGCACACAAAATACAAGAGAAATCTGAACAAAAGTAAAGTCCCAGATAACTAAACATACATTTTGTATGATTTGGGTAATATTGAGTAATAAAAAGATTCAAATTTTGTAGGTTATTTTTATAATCCACGTAAAAAATCAAACTATTCTTACTAAGCCAATTGGATTAAGTAAAAATATTAAGCAGGAAGAAAATGAATTAATGAATAAATAATTGAAGATAAAGTATTTTTAATTGATGCACAAGAGTTCAAAGGACATCCAAAGACTGGATCCTCTTCTCTTTTTTTAGGAATTAAAAAATTATTCAATATAACTCTTCATTTGATTTACGGAATTACAAGCATCCTCAGCAGCAACCTATAATTCATTCAGTCAACTAGATACAATAAGAGATGCATTGATACCAGCTCTTCTTGGAACAATTGTAAAATAATGTCCTTGAGTGCAGTTTGAGAAAATTTTATGCTGATCAAATAGTGACTCTGTTTCGGTCTAGGAGACTTTGAAGATGGATACATGGATTTTAGAATGGATAATTGGAATTAAAGAGCCATTTGGAGAGTGTACACTTTTCAGATATTGTTATAAATACATGATAGTCTTATCTCGATCAACCGGTAGCTGAAAACATATCAGCCCATGGTTTCCCATTTTTATATCTGCAAGGAAATGGAATGGAGGAAAAATTTCAATGTTCACACCATTGTTGCTACTCTTCATGCACAACATAACCATGATATAGGAGTAGCAGTGTGGTTGCATTTCGAGCATACATTTCTTTGTCTCCAGAGTGTTGACTTCTTGTAGATTACCATGCCCATACAGAGGCAAGTAGATGCTCTCTGGAAAATTAAGATGATACATCTTCAAGTACTTGGCCAAATCTGAGAGAGTGTTGTTGTATATATCATAGTAATCATAGACAAAGATGTTCATCTTGTCATTAATCCGCTTAATATCCAGCTCCTTTGTTGTTCCAATTCTTCTATGAGCCATTTAATCTGCACAAAGGTTGAATAATTAACTCTTAAGTAAGTTTATTTTTCATAAAATTTTTGATGAAAAGTGAAAAAATGACTAAGGTATTAAGGAACACAAGTACTTTATTGGCGCAAAAGTATTGTATGGTCGTGCATGTTTGGGCGCACAGGTATCACCATGCAAGTCAAACTACCGCTACAGAAGTGCAAGATGAAAAAATTCAATGAACCATGGAAAATCAAGACACTTTCGTGATGAGAGCCACTTCTGTGACGAGAGAAAAGTGGTTTGAAATCCGTTTGCTTTGCGAGAGAATGGCCGCACATTTATAGGTAAAGGCCACACCCATCACAACGTAGCCTACGTGGCTTACACATGTGCATTGCGTCATGCACGCTCATAACTTGTGCACATCAGTTCCATGGTTTTCTCCTTTTCCTTAGAGTCAAATCCTCCTTCCTTTCGGATCCAACTCTGATGGGGGACTTTTGTTAATGCTCCTTTTCATCACAGTGTCTAACGAATGAATACGGGGAATACATTATCACAAAGAGATTCATCCTTTTAAAAAACAAAAAAAATTGACAATGGGTTGAACAAGGATTTGTTTACACATAGGTCGAACAAGTTTCATCATGATCATGAAAGTATACTTGTGCACCACATATTGGTCATGCAGGTGACTTAAACACCCTATTTGATGCTCTCCCAGGGTCTTGTTAGCCAATAAATACCCCTTGTGGGCCCCCCATTTGAAAGATGAAAAAGTCCAAAAGTCATATTTAAGATCTCGGGGCCCTAGTCTTTGATTGATGTCTTATGGACACTTCTATGGTAATTTCATACCTAGAATGGAATATTTAAAGAGGGGAAACAAGGCCTGTGTTTTGGAATTCATCAACACTTGCATGCCTAATGGTCTAGACCTTAAGGGAAATGGACACACTTGTGTTCCACCTTACCCCTTCAACAAAACATACACACCACCCATTTGGAAGCCTTTAAATATGATACTAAAGGTTTGAGCCAAGTATCCCCCAGGTATTACCCTATGGGTTAACCATTTCCCAAGTACACCCATGTCACACAAGTACATGCGCGACCAGGACTTGCATGCCCAGGAAAGAGTAGTTTTCCTACCTCTTTTTGGGTTCCCCTTCTGTCTATTCAACTTTTATTCTTAAAATCCACCTCTCCTCTTCAAGATTTTTCCTTCAAACCCCATTCAAAGTCATTTATGATATGGTTCCTTGGTTGGATTCTTCATCTGAAAGGAATTTTATGGAACATCTCTCAAAAACTAATGATTTAAAAATAATTATCTCACTATGGTTAGAGATTTACACCATTAAACCTCATCCTCTAAGATTTTAACATCTTTAATTTTGGCCTCCTTTTCCATAGTAAGACCAAGATCAAAAGTCCCCTAACCCGGGCCTCCTTCTCATGAGTAATCCCCAATTCTTAATTCCCATTAACCTGGGCCTCCTTCTCAGGAATAATCCCCAGTTATCAAGTAACATTAACCTGGGCCTCCTTCTCATGAGTAAGCCCCAGTCATAATTTCACTTAACCAGCCGTAATTTCTTTTTATTCGGGCTTCCTTCTTAGGAATAAAACCCAATCATAAGTCCCCTCTAATTTGGGCATCCTTCTCAGGATTATGTCCTATGTTAAGTATCCAAATCTCCAGAAATCACATATACCTTTATGAACCTTGTTCCCAAGCATCTTCCCGGAAGTATGTCCTGATCTTCATCTATCTGGGCAGTCATACGTATGTAATCCCCACATCATTCCTTGTGACTGCATCTTTCGTGGCACAAATCATTAGGCTTACTAATACCTCTTGTTTCTCACACCGAACATGACTCACTCGAGCTTAGAGTGTAAAAGTAACAATGAAACGTCTCTTTGGGCTATTAATCATACGTAATACCCACAATTCTTAACCGAACTACGTGGACTATGATCTCTACCATAAAGGTAGAGTACCTAGGAATCCATTTCTATGGTTCAAGCCTATCATCCATTAATTTCCATCCACCCCATATGACGTTAAACTATATCTTAATTCTTGAACTGTGTGGGTTCTGATTCCTTTTCTAACAAGGATACGTAGGTAGCCCATCTGCGGGTATGATCCCAACTCTGAAATAATCCACATCCTTCTGAACGATAATAAACTTCAAGTGCCCCAATGTGTGGTTTTAAAACAAGTATGGTTATCATAATGATCATGAGATTTCTATATAATGTGTTTAAGGATACAATTGACTAAGAATCTATAACAAATACAGATGATTCTCTATCGGTGAATAACCTCAAATACATATAAAATATTCTCTAAATATCATACATATCAATCATTGATTTTCAGATCTAATGGAAATACCATTTTCATACTTGGTAATTTAATAAGGATTCATGAACATAACATAAATCTATAAAAAGTGTCCTGAAGTAGACAATAATTTTCCCCAAAAAGTTGTAATAAGTCCGACCTCCCATCCTCTCGACCAATGAAAATTCTTAGGCCTTGTCATTCCACAACTAATGAGAACGTACCATTGGAATGATGGTCGAAATGGATATAGAATCATTGAATGTTTCTGGTTCTACGAATAATCCCGTTAGAAACCGATTGGAATGTTTGATCCTTAAACAAATGAGGTCATCATTATTTCCAGCAGAAACAATAATCAATGTAGGTTATATGTAGTATTTTATTTCGGTAAAAAAAAATTGTATACTTTCTCTTCTGTAGATTATTCTCAAACAAACTCGTGTGCATCTAGATCATTAAATACATCAAATTCAATCCTCCTACCACTAATTACATTAGAAATGATTTCCCTTTCTATATATATGTAATGTTTTCCAAAATAAATATTATATATGAATTTTTATATAGGAAATATCCATTGGTTTAATTAGGATAACTTTTATACATTCAATTTGTACTAGAAGATGTTATTTTTTCTCCATGTAAATTCTTGAGAAAATAATTTCATCCCTATACATGAATGTGTGATAGACTAGGTTTCCTACCAAACCATAACTCACATGGAATACCATCAGTCCCTTTATACGGTTCCCAATTAAGTGTATATGTTTTTTTCTGTAAGGAGTATCCCAAAAATAATAATTCTAGAGTTTCATGACTCATAATTGATCTGACCATGTCGAGTAAGGTCATATTCATCCCATCACTAACACAAATCCATTATAGTGTATAAGGAGGAGTGTATCATAATACAATCAAAATGTCATTCAACTGGTCAATGAATTATTTGTTACAATATTCTCCACCTCGATCTGAGTGGAGGGGCTTAATTTTGTTACCAATATCGTTTTCCAATTCATGTTCGTATTCCTTAAACATCCAAATGGAATCTGACCAATACCACATTAAATAGATATATACATACCTACTGTTTTCATCTGTAAAAGTAAGGAAGCAACATAACCCACCCCTTTACTCTACAATAAATTGACCATATACATTTGAATGTATTAATTCTAGTAATTTATTGGCTTTTTATCCCTTCTCAAATAGGTTTACTTTGGTTATTTCTTGTAGTAAACAATTATGGTAGACATCAATGGTTTTTAACTGTATGAATCCTAAATATCATACATGATGTAATTTCTTTAACTGGTTCATGTTTAAATAAACTAGTATAATGTTCCTTAGGCATTTGATATATGATCCATGCTCTATAATTTTTCATTGATTTACATTATCACGTTTTCATGTTCATGTATATATAATCCATTTTTAAGATGTTCCTGACCATAACTCATTTTATGTTTTCAAAACAGATAATATTTACTTACAAACATGAAATAAAATCCCATATTCTCATATCATGACAAAAATATTATGATTTATAGTTGTAAATGATTCATAATAACAATTATATAGGTCTAAAAATCACTTGGAAATGTTATCCGATAATCTCCCACATCTAAGGTATCCCAAATTGCCCAATTTGTAGCTCGAAAATCAACTTCTCCTCATTCAATTTTCTGAAATCTAATGGGTTTCCATATATGAATACATAAGTGTGATCCACATGTTGTCTCTAATACCAAACATGTAGATTAAAAATATTGCATTAAATGAAAATAATTAATGAATTAAAAGCCTCACCTTTCTTTTTCATCCAACCACTACAAATTTTCATCATGTGGACATTTTTTTCACATAAAAAGCACAAAGCTACCTACTCATTGCACTGCCATTTTATAATTGTATTCTTGGAAGGATGGGGTATTTGTTTCATAAAACAATTGTAAAGACCCGTAAATTTCAAGGAAATTTTTTTTCTTAATTTTCTTTGGAATTTTACAAAAGCGCAGCTTCTGACGGCACCTGATTCCGAGGCCCGGTGTGTCCGAAATCATTTTCTGAAGTTTGGCTCGGGTACATTCAGTGAACGAACGTGCGGGTTTTTCTAACTTTTGAACCGGTGCCCGGAATCGAATTCTGAGGGCTCCGATGAAATCGCAGTGCCGGTATTTGCTTAGAAACGCCTCTTCCGGAGTTTGCGTTTGCTCGGATGTGGTTTTTAATTTTCGGCCTTAAAGTTAAGAAATAAAATAATTTTGCGACAACTTTATTTTATTTCGCTTAGACCACTTGGAAGCCACTTTAAGCCACTTAAAGGCGGCTTGAACTGAGTTGAACTGGATAGTATGCTATCCAGAAATATCCTACCCCTTGGTAGGATATTTGTGAAGTGGGGCCCGCATGAGCCCCGCCGTTCTTTCCGCTAAGAAACGCACCCGTGAAAACCCGTCTTAATGAAAGTCAACTGACGCGTTTCTTAAAATCTTAACAGACCATTTAATTGGGCTGTTTCTTTCGTGAATTAAATGAGCTGTTTCTTTCGTGAATTAAATGGCCTGTTTCTTTCATTGAATTAATTCAACGAATTAATTCAATCGTTTCTTACCCCCCCTTTCGTGTGTTGGCATAATAATAAAATAAGACCAACCTATCTTTTTTAGGAGGATTTCTTGTTGAGACAGAATCCTTGTATCTTCTTCCTCCTTTGCGAAGAACGCGAAGAACGCGAAGAACGCGAAGAACGCCGTACCCGGAAATCGACGACGCGACGCCGTGATCCGCGAAGCTGACAACGTTCTTCTGCGACGTCTCTTCCTCCGTGACGGGCCTTCGATCGGCTGCTTGAGTTCGCCGACTCAACGTCGTGTTCCGCGACGACGCGATGCCTTCCCACGACGACGCGACGCCTTCCCGCGACGACGCGACGATCCCCCCTCTTCCGCGACAAACAATTACGCAAAGAACGCTCACGCGCGACGACTCCGAGGTAGGGATTTTATAATTTTGGAATACCCCTCTTTATATTCCCGTGAACATTATTTAAAAATTAAAGAACCAGTTTCAAATGAACAATTTTATTTTATTAAAATTTTCGGTTCATGCGTTGAAAAATTTCTCCCTTTGCTTTTATCTAACGCGGAGGGTGCGGGTCAAACGAACACGGCCCGACAACCCTCCGCCGTTCTTCGTGTTTTGCGGATTTGGCGAGCGACGGCAAAATATGATGCAAGGGCAATTTGATGATCCCGCAGTAAAGAGCGGAACCCGGGAGGAACAACGGCGCAGACGGGAAGGAAAACGGGCCACCAGAGCGACTCCGGCGGCCCGCGGAAGCCGGTGGCGGCGCGGGTCGTCGGCGCGGCGGCGCCAGCGGCCGGAAGAGGCAGCACCCCGCGGGTGTCCAGCGTGGCACCCTGCGGGTGTCCAGCGCGGCACCCCGCGGGTGTCCAGCGTGGCACCCTGTGGGTGTCCAGCGCGGCACCCCGCGGGTGTCCAACGCGACACCCCGCCGGTGCCGCGGGTGTCCAGCGCGACACCCCGCGGGAGCCGCGGGGTTGTCACGCGGCGCGTCCAGCTGTCAGGCTGACACCCCGCGGGTGCTGCGGGGGTGTCACGCGGGGCGACGGCTTTCCCCCGCGACGGCCGCTCGGCCGCCCGGCCGAGCCGAGCCGGACCAGCCCTGGCCAGGCCGGGCCGGGCCAACCGGGTCGGACCCGACCCGGTTCGGGCCAACCAGGGGGGGTCGGGCCGGGTCGGCCCGGGCCCGAACCCCCCGTCTTCGGACGACTTTCATTCAAACGCCCGTGACTTGAGCTACGGGCCTGCAAACGAATCGCCGTCAGCGGCAACACAATCCTTGGAGCGACACGGTCGTTTCGGTTTTTCTCACTCAAGGTTTCGGAATACTTTGGGTTTGGCCGGGTTGGTTCGTACACGAAACCAACCGGGCCCTCGGAGCGGAAACACTCATATCTTGAGCTACGGACGTCCGATTGACGTACGGTCAGCTTTGTTAGTTTCCTCATAGTGAGACGGATCTTTTGGCTCACTCCGCCCGGGGTTTGGGCGTAGGTGGAGTACGGTCGGGTTGGTTTTGCCTTAAAAAAACAACCGGGCCCCTGGGACAAAAAAGCCAATAACTCTCAGACCGGGCGTTCGATTGACACGCCGTTTGTTGCGTTGAGTTCCTGTTGACGATACGGAACTTTTGGCATCCTTCGCCCGAGTTTTGGATATAGTTGGTAGGGGCCGGGTTGGATCGCACCCGAAATCCAACCGGGCCCCTGGAACGGAAAAGCTGATATCTTTCAGAAAGGACGTCTGTTTGACGAACTGTCAGCGGAGTTGACGATCACGTTGAGAAACGGTCCCTATGAGTATACCCTATGAGAGCTCGGGGTACAGTTGAGATACGGCTGGGTTTGGTGCGCTCAAGAAACCAACCGGGCCCCTGGGACGAAAATGCTAATAACTCACAGACCGGGCGTCCGATCAATGCGCCGTCTGTTGCGTTGAGACCCCAGTGACGAGGCGGTCCTTTGAGTTACTTCTTCGTCGGACCTTGAGATACTTGGAGTATCGACTTGCAGCTCGTGGAGCGGACCCTCCCAGAGTCGAGCGTGCGGAGTACGGAGACCCTGTAGCCGACTGAGACCTGACGACTGCTTGACCGACTCGACTTGGAGTGAGTCGACTAGCCCAGTGGACGGAGCACTACATTGTTTGGGTGCAGACCCATGGCGGACGGAGCACTACCTGTGTGATAGTGCAGACCCGCGGTACTCGTCCGGAGAGTACCTCAGCAGGCTACTAGGTGGTGTGCACTACTGTTTTTGGGTGACATACCTCGGCAGGAAGCACTATTGTGTTTGGGTGGCTGGCCCGCGGTACTCGACAGGAGGAGTACCTCAGCAGTCTTAGGTTAGTGAGCAGTACCTCGGAGTCGTGACAGGACCACTGTACACTCTAAAGACGGAGCTCTTCAGTAGTTACGGTTTCGATAATTAAAATCCTGGTTTGAGTTGAGACTTTTGACCTTTGTGTTTCCTCATGATTGAGATGGGTTACTTGATAACTTAGGTATATGTATGGGCATATACCTGGGTAGTGGTTATCCGTTGATCTCATGATCCTTGTGTTTCCCCATGATTGAGATGGGTTACTTGATAACTTAGGTATATGTATGGGCATATACCTAAGTAGAGGTTATTTGTTGAGATCTTCTTTGTGGTTATCCTTGTTGGATTTAGTGAGACCTTGAGGGTCTCGGGGTCCCTACTGAGTATCGTTATACTCACCCCTGCACGGTCTATGCCCGCACCTCGTTGTGTTTGTTGCAGACGACAGGCATTGCTGACGGAGGCCGAGTGTTCGAGGACTGGACGGTACCCGGAGGTGGACTACACGGCAAGTCAGTGTCCGGAGGTGGACTTCACGGCGAGACGACACTCAGAGGAGGTTGACGGACGAGAGCACTGTGGAGGCTATCTGTACCCACCCTTCAGGTATGATTCGTGGTGGACGATCCAGGAGCTGCGCCATCTGTACCTACCCTTCAGGTAGATCCGAGGAGGACGACCCAGGAGCCGCTTCCGTCCCTCCAGTTGTTGTCTTTTTCTGTTGTACATTGTTCAGTTGTAGTTGTACTTTCTTTTGGGTTTGTATTCTGGCCCATTTACTTTTCAGCACTTCTTTTTGTACTTAGTGTTTTACTTCGGCTTGTACTCTGTGGTGTTTTGTTACATTTATTAAAGGCAATGCCTTCCCAATTATCGGGATTTACGCCTTTGGTGCTAGTCGCCAGCCCCTGGCCTATGGAAGGCGGGCTTGAGGTAGTCACGGCACGGGCCCCGAGGACAGGTCATGACAAATTGATATCAAAGGTGGTCTGTTCTACCGCAGACTCTGATCTTTCTTTTTGTGAAGCAATAGTGTTAAGGGTACTGAGTGTGGTTTTCAGTTCAGGGAGTCCAGTGTTGGTGCGGGCGACTGACGTATCCATACACCAGGACCCTGGCAACTGATTTTCGACTTTGTGCACGAAAACACTATTTGTGTGTGAGTTTTTGAAGGTTTCCCCTTAAAATAGCTCAAACCAGGTCATCTCACCAGGTATAATCATTTGACCGTGTTACTTTGTTTCTTTCAGGATGCCTTTTCTCGGACGACCAGCTAGAGCCCAGAGGGATGTGCGTGCTGACAGCCTGTCGAGTGACGAGGCTTCGGGACAGGGCCCTCTTGCAGTTGAGGCACCAGCGTAGGCGCCAGCGGTACTACCATACGTTGGGACACCGATGCCACCAGCCCCAGCAGTAGGCGATGCCCGCTACTTGAGCGCACTGCATGAGTTCCAGCGCCAGAGGCCACCCAGGTTTGGGGGAGAGACGGACCAGCAGGCGGCTGAGGATTGGATGGAGGCTGTGGTGGGAGTCTTCAGGCTAGTGGGGACCCCATCAGACTTCATGGTGACCTTTTCTGCCAGCCTTCTTCAGGCAGCAGCAGGCAGGTGGTGGAGCCACTTGTTCCAGTTTTTCGATGGGATGGCTTTCACATGGGAAGACTTCGAGACCTTCTTCAGGGTGGAGTTTGTGACAGTAGCTCTACACCTAGAGCGTGTTCAGGAGCTGCTGCCTTTGCTGCGTGTTTTTCGATCAGAAGCCGAGTCATCAGTGGGTAGTAGACAGATGATGCAGAGGTCCAGGAGGACCAGACCAGTAGTTGGGCGATCTCGGGTTTTAGGACCGATGGTGCGGGGCACCCGGGGTGGGGTCAGAGCCAGGCGTGCCAGAAGCAAACTGTGTTACTCGTGCGGTGGAAAGGGGAACCTGGCACGTGACTGTCCGAATCCTCGTACAGTTGATCCATAAGCTTTTGAGGAGCCACCGAGGCAGAGGTAGCGACGAATGCTTGAGAAACAGTAGAGCAGTGGACAAGGAAGTAGAGCTCCTGGAGCAGGTGGACAGGAGCGGAACTAGTGGATATGTCTCTTATACTTCTAGTTCCATGTTGATGTTGTTTTTGTGTCTTTGTACCATGAGATGCAATAAAATAAAGACACATATCTTGTGATGTTTGCTTTCATGTCCTCTTTGGTGATGTTACTAAGTGGTCCTGGTTAAGACTGTTGACTTGACCCTCACTTTCGAAATTCCTACTGGAGGAGACCCAGTGACCTCACACTGATGCCGACAGTGTGACTCGACCCTTGGAGGCGAGAGTGACAGTTGGATCTCTTAGTAGTTACGTCGAGGCCTTACGACGTCATCCATGGCATGAATGCATCCTTCATGCCAGGATTGACTGTATTAGGCAATGGGCGTGGTTCGTCTAGGGAGGGGATGAGACTGGGTCTCTCTTTTCGGTAAAGGATAAATTTTAGCAGCTCTTCCAGATCATATGAAAAAGAGGTGCAGTTCATCCAGGAGCGGATGAAGACTGCACAGTGCAGTAAGAAACAGGAAACTGGTGCCAGTCTTAGAGACTCGGGCGTGTTAAATGTTTCAAGAAGAGGAATCTTAAAGGAGAGATGAGTCTACAAAGCAGCAGACGTGGAGGCACAGCTAGGTGAGCAGCATGAGGTGGTGTACATCCTAACATGGTACAACCACCCTCCTTAGTTATTCCCGCCAGGCTTAGGGAGCTGGAGGGCGGTGGAAGAATGCGGCTGCATGCGGTCAAGAAGTGTGACCCAATGGCTCTAGAAATGATTCAAGGGACAGTCTGTGTCCACTACTAGCTGCTGTAGTAATAGACGTTGATATGAATAATTCCTCACTTTCACAAATCTTGTTCCAGACCTAGAGTTTCCGGTAAGCTGTGGAATTGACCCTCACGTCTGGAGATACCTTGAGAGGAGACTTGATAATCACACTTATGCCGACGGTGTGGTCAGAACCTCGAGGTGAGAGTTCTGGTTGGAATCTCTCATGGCAGTAGTCGTTTTTAGTTTCAGTTCCAGCAAGAATTGGAGACCTCTGGAGTACGAGGATGATGATCACGTCCTTATATGGGTCTCACCTCGACGAGGGTTACAGAGATGTGGCCAAGGCGGAAAGTTATCTCTGAGGTTCAACGGACCTTTCTAGGTCCTCAGCTGGGTAGGCGGGATGGTTTACCACTTGGTCCATCCACCTCAGTTGCACTAGGTGCATGACGTTTCCACGTATCTCAACGGAGGAGATACGTGCACGACCCGACACAAATCATTGACCATGGGGTGCTGGTCTTTCGTGATGAGGTGACTTTTACGGAGTTTCCTGCGGGGATTGAGGATCGACAGGAGCGGATCCTAGGAGGACGGTCGATTCCTCTTGTGCACTTTCTTTGGCAGCTCGGGGACCTCTAGGAGAGCACTTGGGAGTGGAAGGCTCAGATGCATGCTCAGTACCACCCTTGTTTCCCTAAGTTTGTGTTGGAGCTTTACGGGGACGTAAATCCCTGCGGTGGGAGTAATGTAAAGACCAGTAAATTTCAAGGAAATTTTTTTTCTTAATTTTCTTTGGAATTTTACAAGAGCGCAGCTTCTGACGGCACCTGATTCCGAGGCCCGGTGTGTCTGAAATCATTTTCTGATGTTTGGCTCGGGTACGTTCAGTGAACGAACGTGCGGGTTTTTCTAACTTTTGAACCGGTGCCCGGAATCGAATTCTGAGGGCTCCGATGAAATCGCAACGCCGGTATTCGCTTAGAAACGCCTCTTCTGGAGTTGCGTTTGCTCGGGTTTGGTTTTTAATTTTCAGGCTTAAAGTTAAGAAATAAAATAATTTTGCGACAACTTTATTTTATTTCGCTTAAGCCACTTGGAAGCCACTTCATGCCACTTAAAAGCGGCTTGAACTGAGTTGAACTAGATAGGATGCTATCCAGAAATATCCTACCCCTTGGTAGGATATTTGTGAGGTGGGGCCCGTACGAGCCATGTCGTTCTTTCCGCTAAAAATGCACCCGTGAAAACTCGTCTTAATGAAAGTCAACTGACGCGTTTCTTAAAATCTTAACAGACCATTTAATTGGGCTGTTTCTTTCGAGAATTAAATGGGCTGTTTCTTTCGTGAATTTAATGGCCTGTTTCTTTCGTTGAATAAATTCAATGAATTAATTCAATCGTTTCTTACCCCCCCTTTTGTGTGTTGGCATAATAATAAAATAAGACCAACCTATCTTTTTTTGGAGGATTTCTCGTTGAGACAGAATCCTTGTTTCTTCTTCCTCCTTTGCGAAGAACACGATGAACGCGAAGAACGCGAAGAACGCCGAACCCGGAAATCGACGACGTGACGCCGTGATCCGCGACGCCGACAACGTTCTTCTGCGACGTCTCTTCCTCCGCGACAGGTCTTCGATCGGCTGCTTGAGTTCACCGACTCAACGTCGTGTTCCGCGACGACGCGACGCCTTCCCACGACGACGCGACGCCTTCCCGCGACGACGCGACGATCCCCCCTCTTCCGCGACAAACAATTCCGCGAAGAACTTTCACGCGCGACGACTCCGAGGTAGGGATTTTATAATTTTGGAATACCCCTCTTTATATTCCCATGAACGTTCTTTAAAAATTAAAGAACAAGTTTCAAATGAACAATTTTATTTTATTAAAATTTTCGGTTCATGCGTTGAACAATTTCTCCCATTGCTTTTATCTAACGCGGAGGGTGCGGGTCAAACGAACACGGCCCGACAACCCTCCGCTGTTCTTCGTGTTTTGCGGATTTGGCGGGCGACGGAAAAATATGATGCAAGGGCAATTTGATGACCCCGCAGTAAAGAGCGGAACCCGGGAGGAACAACGGCGCAGACGGGAAGGAAAACGGGCCACCGGAGCGACTCCGGCGGCCCGCGGAAGCCGGTGGCGGTGCGGGTCGCCGGCGCGGCGGCGCCGGCGGCCGGAGGAGGCGGCACCCCGCGGGCGTCCAGCGCGGCACCCCGCGGGTGCCGCGGGTGTCCCGCGCGTCACCCCGCGGGTGCCGCGGGGTTGTCACGCGGCACCCCGCGGGTGTCCAGCCCGACACCCCGCGGGTGCCGTGGGGTTGTCACGCGGCACCCCGCCGGTGCCGCGGGTGTCCAGCACGACACCCCGTGGGTGCCGCGGGGTTGTCACGCGGCACCCCGCGGGTGCCGCGGGTGTCTAGGGCGACACCCCGCGGGTGCCGCGGGGGTGTCACGCGGGGCGGCGGCTTTCCCCCGCGACGGCCGCTCGGCCGCTCGGCCGAGCCGAGCCGAACCGGCCCTGGCCAGGCCGGACTGGGCCAACCGGGTCGGGCACGACCCGGTTCGGGCCAACCAGGGGGGGTCGGGCCGGGTCGGCCCGGGCCCGGACCCCCCGTCTTCAGACGACTTTCGTTCAAACGCCCGTAACATGAGCTACGGTCCTCCAAACGACTCGCCATCAGCGGCAACACAATCCTTGGAGCGACACGGTCGTTTTGGTTTGTCTCACTCAAGGTTTCGGAATACTTTGGGTTTGGCCGGGTTGGTTCGTACACGAAACCAACCGGGCCCTCGGAGCGGAAACGCTCATATCTTGAGCTACGGACGTCCGATTGATGTACGGTCAGCTTTGTTAGATTCCTCATAGTGAGACGGATCTTTTGGCTCACTCCTCCTGGGGTTTGGGCACAGGTGGAGTACGGTCGGGTTGGTTTTGCCTTAAAAAAACAACCAGGCCCCTAGGACGAAAAAGCCAATAACTCTCAGACCGGGCGTCCGATTGATGCGCCGTCTGTTGCGTTGAGTTCCTGTTGACGATACGGAACTTTTGGCATCCTTCACCCGAGTTTTGGAAACAACTGGTAGTGCCCGGGTTGGATCGCACTCGAAATCCAACCGGGCCCCTAAAACGGAAAAGCTGATATCTTTCAGACAGGACGTCCGTTTGACGCACCGTCAACGGCGTTGACGATCACGTTGAGAAACGGTCCCTATGAGTATACCCTATGAGAGCTCGGGATACAGTTGAGATACGGCAGGGTTTGGTTCGCTCACGAAACCAACCGGGCCCCTGGAACGAAAAGGCTAATAACTCACAGACCGGGCGTCCAATCGACACGCCGTATTTTGCGTTGAGACCCCTGTGACGAGGCGGTCATTTGAGTTACTTCTTCGTGGGACCCTGAGATACTTGGAGTATCGACTTTCATCTCGTGGAGCGGACCCTCCCAGAGTCGAGCGTGCGGAGTACGGAGACCGTGTAGCCGACTGAGACCTGACGACTGCTTGCCCGACTCGACTTAGAGTGAGTCGACTAGCCCAGTGGACGGAGCACTAATTTGTTTGGGTGCAGTCCCATGGCGGACGGAGCACTACCTGTGTGATAGTGCAGACCCGCGGTACTCGTCCGGAGAGTACCTCAGCAGGCTACTAGGGGGTGTGCACTACTGTGTTTGGGTGACATACCTCGGCGGGAAGCACTACTGTGTTTGGGTGGCTAGCCCGCGGTACTCGACAGGAGGAGTACCTCAGCATTCTTAGGTTAGTGAGCAGTACCTCGGAGTCGTGACAGGACCATTGTACACTCTAGAGACAGATCTATTCAGTAGTTACGGTTTCGATAATGAAAATCCTGGTTTGAGCTGAGACATTTGACCTTTGTGTTTCCTCATGATTGAGATGGGTTACTTGATAACTTCGGTATATGTATGGGCATATACCTGGGTAGTGGTTATCTGTTGATCTCATGATCCTTGTGTTTCCTCATGATTGAGATGGGTTACTTGATAACTTAGGTATATGTATGGGCATATACCTAAGTAGAGGTTATCTATTGAGATCTTCTTTGTGGTTATCCTTGTTGGATTTAGTGAGACCTTGAGGGTCTCGGGGTCCCTACTGAGTATCGTTATACTCACCCCTGCACGGGCTATGCCCGCACCTTGTTGTGTTGGTTGCAGACGACAGGCAGTGCTGATGGAGGCCGAGTGTTCGAGGACTAAACAGTACCCGGAGGTGGACTACACGACAAGTCAGTGTCCGGAGGTGGACTTCACGGCGAGACGACACTCAGAAGAGGTTGACGGATGAGAGCACTGTGGAGGCTATCTGTACCCACCCTTCAGGTAGGATTCGTGGTGGACGATCCAGGAGCTGCGCCATCTGTACCTACCCTTCAGGTAGATCCGAGGAGGACGACCCAGGAGCCGCTTCCGTCCCTCCAACTGTTGTCTTTTTCTGTTGTACATTGTTCAGTTGTAGTTGTACTTTCTTTTGGGTTTGTATTCTAGCCCATTTACTTTTCATCACTTCTTTTTGTACTTAGTTTTTTACTTCCGCTTGTACTCTGTGGTGTTTTGTAACTTTTATAAAGGCAATTCCTTCCCAGTTATCGGGATTTACGCCTTTGGTGCTAGTCACTAGCCCCTGGCCTATGGAAGGCGGGTTTGGGGTAGTCACGGCACGGGTCCTGAGGACGGGTCGTGACAACAATACATGGCCGTAGACCACTATGACATTCTGTTCTTTCAATTGTTCATCATACGTAATGATAAAATGGGTTTCTTCATAACGTTATCATCTTGCTAAACTATTCACAAATTTTCTGGGAGATAATTTTCCATATTATTGTTGTTATAATTGAAAATTAAAGTAGACATGATTACTGTTAATGATGAAATAATGATATCTATTTCTAATTCATTGTTCAATTTGAAAGCAATGACCTAAAACCTCTCAAAGTACATAATCATTTTTATCAGCTTGGGTCCCTCTTGATTCCTTTCTGCAAGAATCAACCTATAAAGGGAATTATAAATATAATTCAATTATTTCCTTTCCCTCTCTTAATATAATTAATATAGATGTGGATTAATCTTATAGGTATCCTTATCCTCATGTATTTTAGGAAATTTTCTGAACATGGATAAAAACATAAATTTCCAAACAACTAGGGAATTATCTATATGATTTATCCTTTTATATTATTTATCATTGATCTCTCACTGAGGTGAAAAAACATGAACTGAGGATTTCTATACATAATCATTCCTCTCTTGGCGTAGTACTATCCGCAAGAACTTGTACCACTTCTAGAGGTTATTTTTAGCCATGATAATTTCATTATCCAAAATTGATCACAGTGATATTATACTATTGTTTTTGGTGATTTCCATTTTATATCTATAACATATAAATATATCACTCAGTACTTTATGTTTATTAGATATATAAATTAATGATTAATTAATTGTTATATAATTTAACCCTCACCCACTATTTTATTTAACCTATATATCCCTCACTATTAGATTCATAACACACTATTAAATGAGTATTCTTGTGGCTAGGATCCTTGGAACAACATTCATTGTGGAGAAGATATGGCTACTCTACTACCCAGAGGGTGTCAATGTAGGATATAGGTTTTCCAGCCCCTTAAACTACATGTTACTTGTTAGGTTGTGTAATGTCCCATATTACGGGAATTACAACTTGATTACCTGCAATCCTTGCCTTTAATGTAATATAAAATCAGCTATGGAAAATCTATGACATCCCACATTAGTTTATTTGACCAAACACCCTCATGAAAATTACTCTCTCATTATAGTCACTCTTAAATATATTTAACAAGAACTCTGATAACCCAGTTTTTTAAATGTGAGCAATGGATAGATGTAAGAATTAGTATATATTTGAGGGATTTTTATATTTATTATAAGATATTATCCACTTCCATTTTATATTTACAAACTATGTTGCCTCACTGATAAATGAACATGAAATAGTAAAAAAATCTTTGCATCTTTATGAATATTTATCTTGTTTATTACTTTATGTAATCATGAAATAATCATGTAATTACATAAAAAAATAAATTATTTATAATGAAAAAGCACTCAATCTAGTTATTCATTAAAATTTAGTTATGATCGATCTATATGGGATCAATATTGAACTAGGGGCTACATACTTTAGTCGACTACTAATTTATATTCATTTTTTCCCTAATACAATGTACCCGACTACAGTTTAGATTACCACCTCAACTTTACAGGGTCCACATCTTACAACATTGACATCATTGTATAAATATACTCCCATGTAGGTGAGGTGTTATGGGGTGCATTATAAAATAGGTTCATTAGATGTACATTCTATTGTGCATTTTTTAATTAAAATTAGATGATTCACATACCATCATTTAACTACTTAATTTTTACAATCATCGAATGAAGTGAACAATTAATTAAATAATTAAATCATGAGAAGCATAGGATAGTCAGTAGCTCAATATCAGTTCATATAAAATAATTACCAAATAAAATTAGACTAAAATATATTTAAATTGTATGAGGACTTTTAAATAAATAATATGAATATATATAAATAGAAATAATTTTTTTATTTGTTATAAATTAAATATAATTTTAAATTCAAAAAATAAATGAAAAAATTAATTTAATTTATTGATAAAATCAAATTAATTTATTCAGTTATAAAAATAATACTCCAGAAATTAATTTTATTTATTTATTTTTTTGAAAATAAAATAAAATACATATAAAAATTTGATTAAAATTTTTAACATCATACGGGCCCAAAGACCCTACATTATCCTCTATAAGATTGGAATCTTGTATCATGGAACATTTTGGTCCTTGAAAACCCTATGTAAGGGTATTATTGCCCAGAATGGCCTTCTATGACCTGTTTTGGGACAGATAGGATTTTCGCACCCCTAAGGCCGGTAAAAACAGGCATGACATGACCAGTGTAACCATTGTAGAATACCAATATGTGAGGGTGGAGGATAGATGGACTGTAATTCCCCGAACCTAGATGCCCGTATTCGTTGAATTATTTTATTACATTTCCATGATTATAAGAAATCAGGTCCCAAAGGACAGATTAGTTTAGTAGTCTTGGAAAATTGATTACATACATGAAAGTTACAAAACACATTCACACAAAACATAAATAATCCTTTGATAATTCCATTATTCATCTAGCATAATCCTATATATAAATTATAATACACTTCTTGGCATCCTGGGAAAATAAAATAGAAGAAAGGGGTGAGCTCAGATGCTCAGTAAAGATAAATAATTTAGAAGAAGCTATAATATTTTAAGGAAAGATATTTAATAAAGTAAAATGAATTTTTTTACATAATTATTATCTTAATTTGGAGAATATAAATAAAACATTACCATATAAACATGCACAATGATATTCTACTAGTCAAATAATTACATGTTTTAACTAATTTCATAATGATGGAATGCATAATGGCGAACATCATAACCACATAGGCATGGCGTGGTGCCAACACTAAAAATATTTTGTCAAGGACATATGCCAGGAAACAAATTTTTCTCATGAGTCTTAAGGATGCATCAAGAGGATATATTAGGCCGCACAAGTCAATTATTTTGTCATTTTCATTCCTCATATAAAAATTTTGAAACATCACGAACAAGTTGTATTAAAACTAGAATAAAAAATGTCAATACATCAACCATAAACCATGAATGGTATAAAAACAACACATTATATATATAAAATATCATAACTCAATAAATACAATATCAAAGATTTTATTATAATATATCAACCTCAATCAAGAAAAATATCTACTAAAGGATGGTGATATAGTTGAAAATGATCTTTAAAAATATTTGAGAGAAATACCCCTTTTTGTGAAATCATTTAAAAGTAAGACAATATATAAAATAAGACATTTGAAATATATTTTTTAATCAATGTATCCCATACAACTTTAAAACTGTTGAATGGAATTAACATTTTGAAACATTCATTCCCATATAAATAGACCCTTAAAACCCTTTTGAAAACAAGGACATTAATGAGAATGATTTAGAAGAATAAATATTTAAACCATTTAAACAGATGTTTTTTAAAGATACCCTTAAAAGATTCATTTTTGAAAAACTTTTTTTGTAAAATGACCAATTATAATAAATATGTTCTAGTAAATACTTTTTCATAAACACTCTTGGATAATAATGAGATTGAGGAATTAACCCTTACCATATTCTTTCTTTTAGTCAAGGGTACGATTAACCTCACATATATTGACCATACTATGTTATTATATTATATCAGAACAATATTAATATTTATCAAATTATATAGGATTCATTTATGACTTTATACTACCCATTTAATGAAAATTTCCATGTTAAAGTAACATTTCTAGTTATAATCGCTTTCTTTATCATATGTGTTTTAACTTGTTATTCTAGATCCTATAACATAGATCATGATTTGCAGAAATCCGTAACATAAAACATGATTTATATATCATATATATTAATAATATAAATATTTATCATAGATAGATACATGAAATGGAATAATCATTTATAGACACAGTAGTCCGTACATACGAATGCATGTTGTCTCTTTTCTCTTAACATATATTTTGGAAGTATGTAAAAGACATATATTTATCTACATAAATATTTATTATTATAAAAGAAATATTATTTCATATATTTCAGACTAAATCAATATATATATTCATAAAAATTCTTCAATGGTGATCGGTGAAGATGAATTCCATCGTGTCGTTGAGACGGTAAGTCGTACATCAGCATGAGCGACAATATCATTCTATTGATGGTGAAATATTATGTAATGGGATGGTATATTTTATGTAATAAATAATTAACATGTTATAATTATTATTTACATAAATTAAACCTATTATTAAACCAATCCAAATAATGAAGTGGTGAATAACAAACATTACCATGACGTGGAGACAGTAAGTCGTACGTACACACGTATGGTGACTTTGTCATTAATAAGAAAGATAAAATAATGAATATGGTTGTACCATATTTATAATAACATCAAAATATTTATAAGGTAATGGATTTATTATTTTCGTATGGAAGAAACAAATAAATAGGATGTGGAAAAAGAATAGAACATTGAATAGGTGATGAAATAATTTCATATTATTCATATGCTTTGTTTTTTATTTGATCAAAAGGGATCATTAGGTTGGAATTATGATAACATTCATGCATATAGGGTGATGTGAGGTTAGTTCGTAGGATATTTGAGCTGGGTTTTACTGAGAAAATTGGATTTGGTGGTGTGATTTTGAGAGAAGGGGATGTACCATTATATAAGAGAGGTGAGGGTCAATTTAGAAAAGATTGAAATATTATTTTATTATAAATTTATTTTCAGTTTTTAATGTCTCAAAATAAAATTATTTTGGGTATATGGTGGGGTGGATTCTAAATCTTCTAAACCAATAGGTTTTAGACATGTTTATGGCACTATAATAACATTATCTTTTAGATTTAACTCTTCGTTAATTTGTTCAACTTTTACCATATCTTCTTATATTTTTATATTACATTATCAATAAAATTATGATAAAATTCAAATAGAATAACTAGTCATTAATTAATGAAATATCTATCGTTAAATAATTTCTTTGGAAAAACCTTTTTTTAATTAATATTATATCATTTAATAATATAGTACTAGTTTTAAAAACTCATTTATTCCAATAATGACATTATTTAGTATTTTGAAATTGTGAATGCTAAAAAACATGATTACATAGAAAAAATTACATTAAAAAAACCATAACATGTCATATTAGAATAGAAAATTTTTGGAATGCATTAAAATTCTAAAATAAAATTTATTTTGATATTTATAATATCAATTATTTTAATCATTCATTAATAAGGTAATTACTTCATCATTATGTTTCCCAAATAAATTTTTTTATATAAAGTATAAAAATTATAAATATAATTACATTATGTATGAAATATTTTTAGCTTTATAATTATTTTTATAGTCAAAATTATATTATATATAACCATATATTAAAAAAATATTATTAAAATTTCAATTTAATACTTTTAACTCATCTTTGAATAAACAAATTATAAATGTCCTAATCTAATCGATGTGCATAAAAAAGGACCATATTTTATTCTTTATGATTTATTTTGGTCAATTTAGACTTATCTAAAATAATTATGACATGTTTTAAGGTAATTATAATATCATTTTTACCTTTAATTTCTCTTTTTACTTTTATCCGTGGTTTAAAAAATATAAAGTTATTATTTATCAAAAATTATTGTCATCCTATTCAATAATTTATTACATACTGATATAAGCCATGCATCTTGGATTTTTTTAATTCAATTCAATGGTGTGGTAAAATAATGTTTTATTCAAATTTACAAATGCGCCATGAAGGTGGGTAAAAGGAGTGAAAAGGCTAAATAAAATATTATATATCTACAATTTTTATAAAATTATTCGAATGAATTAAATTTGAATAATTTTGGTATTATAAATATATTTTGAATTTAAAATAAATTTAAATTAATAATAATTAGTATTTAAATAATAGTCTATTTTAATCAATAACATATTGTTCTCCCTATTCATCAAAAATGGAATGTTTTCAGAAAAATACCAAAAATTCACCATGTGATAATATAAATATTCAGAATTAAAAAATAAAGTCTATTTTTCCAAATTCAAAACATAAACGTTTTATTTATTAATTTAAAATAAATTCTCATTGTCAAAACTAGTAATCTGGTTCTTATAAATCATAAACTATCAAAATATTGACATGTGTTTATTTTCAATTTAAATGTCAAATAACTTATAATGACCAAAATTATATTAGATTATAATAACATATTATCATGATACATTAAAACCACTCATATTCATTATATAATAATAATATATATTTTTTCGATTGAAAATTTTGTTTTCAATTAAAATTTAGTATTTTCACTATTCATCAAAATATGAATGTCATTCAAAAATTACCAAAAATTTATAAAAACTAAATTTTTATGTCCCACATTTAACGAAGAATCTATATTTACGTAATTGATTATATAAAAGTGTTTCATATTAGATCTAAAATTGAAATCCTTTAAAATGGGGAAAAACTACATTTTTTAAAAAATACTTCTTTTATCTGAAAAAATGAATATTTTTATATTATGTCTAAGAAACACAGAATATTAATGATATAATTATATATTATATATATAGAATTAAAAATATTTTTAATACTATTCATAATAACTATCTGAATGGAAAGTTTTGTAAGTCGTGGTGGGCTCAAACTCAGTGTTGTGTGTATCACATGCCATTGAATTACTTTAAAGAGATAACATATTATAGAGTCATGGGGTGTTAAATTATAACATCTTTAAATAAATTTCATGATCACAATATGAAATTTTTCATTGAAAATAAAATGATGAAAATAGAAAATATCATTGTGGAAAACCACATAGAAATAGGGCTAATAAAATATAGTCTTAATAATATGGAAATTGAAATGAAAAAGTCACCACCAAAGTAAGGTTTCTTATAAGAGAAATTTGGTGGAAATTATAGAAACATAATAAGAGGTAAAAAATAAATTTTTATACAGAGATATTGAGGTCATTAATCACAAACAAGTGAACAATAAATGTTAAATTTATATCCTCCAAGCAATCAATCTATGATGATTTAATGTATCATCAACTAAACAAAACATAATTTATTAGGATAAAATTTTTAGATAATATATTTTGATGAAGAGGGATTAATTTACTATCAAGATAAGAAATAAGGGAAACATACTTCATTTCATTACCTATTATAATCATATTCTCATGATTTGGATATGCAATGATCAGTTTTCACATAATTTATTACACAAGGAAATAAATGTTCAAAAATGATATTTTTAAGAAAGAAATACATTTGATAATTCATAAGGTCCACAGATATTAACATAATTTTCTAAAGGTTTTTTGAAAACCAAAATGTTATGTTAATGTATCAAATAAATTATACTTAATCCTTATTAAAAAAAATCAACTTTTCAACTTACAGAATCCGACCTTTAGACTTATCCAATATAATTGTGTCCAAACTCACAGTCCAAAAATTTATAATGAAGGTCAACATAACATAATGAACATCAATATGTGAATACCTTTATCATATATTTTTATTAAAACATGATATCAAGCTGAATTACCAAAAAACATTATTTGATTATGTATATACTTCTTTATTCATTTGGTAAAACACTATATACTGGATATACTATATAAATCCATAAATGATGAAAACTACGAAATTGTTGGAATATAAAAATCATTAATCAGTTTTAGGGTAGTCTTGAATATCAAATATAATTTATACAAACCAATCATATCATATTACAAAATCATTACCTCAATATCAGAACCAAATTAAGGATTATCATTCCTTCAACCATGTATATTCCAAAAAGTTTAACATTCTATTGAGTCACATTTCTTAGAACTATATAATTTCAAATACATAATGAAATAGTACAATAGTATAATACATATATATTTATATAATTCATATAAAAATAAAATCTTTGATACAACACTCAAATGACATAATTATTCAATCTAGAAACACAAATACATTAATTATTCTATGTTGACCGTAGTAAAAACTAATTCTTGACCTAGATCTATTTGATTCTTCTAATCTATATTTACACCACACTTAAGAAATTTATTTACGTTTATATCCATTTCTCTATAGTTGAGACACTGAATATTAGTTATTTCGTTGTTCCAATTCCCTTTTTTTCTTTATATCCATATTCTCCACACTTAAAACAAACACCCAATCCTTTCAAGTACATCCCAAAGTGATTCTTTCCATAGTTATCACATATGGGGAAATTCTTCTCCCCATTCATTCCTTTATCCTTCTTTCTCTCTCCCATCCCATTCTTGTATATAATCCCATACAAACCATATCACTCATATTATTCATTTCCTATCTTATTAACATATGATAATATATCCATAAATTAATAGAATACATGGGAGGTTATTTCCCCTCGAAATGTTGTCTTAAGACCATTAATGATAGGATACTTCATACTCATTGGATCACGTTTATTGTGGGACTTTTCATTCCATCTACTGGGTTTGATTTCAAAATGATTAAATACACTTGGATAGATCATATCAAAAGTTATAATAAAAATAGTCAAAAAATTCTCAACATAAATTGAATAATTTAACACATCTAGTTTCATTATCATTAAAAAGTTTTCATTTATGACATATTTACTCATAAATCATTCATAATGATTTGTAAAAAAGATGTTAATTATCATAAGAATATCCCCTGGGAGTGTCAAACCAGGAGCGTAGTAAAGCTCATTGTCATATACCAGGATACCCAATGTTAATTCTGAAACATCTTATCATAGTTTTCACTCATAGGTAAATTTGTTCCAGAACCCTATCCCACAAGTAGTTTCTAGTGTGGGATATATTTCATGGAAAACAGACATAATATATACATTACAAGAAATTTTGATGTTATTATATAATAATCCTTATTTTTTATTTAGGGTAATGTTCTCTAACCATGGTTTTTCAATATCTAGTTTCCATGGTAATCTGTAAACATCCTCTGACACAAACTATAAATCCCTAACCCCAGAAGCTCGGAGAAATTTTAGTATCTTAATAAATGGGCATGATTACAAGGAATCATGTCCCAAAATACCAATCAATTTTTCATTCATGGAAAATAGATTACATTAATGAATTTTAAATTACACATTCACACAGAACAAAAATAATCTTTTGGGAAATCCATTATTCTTCTTACTAAAACATACATATAAATAATAATACACTTCATGGAATCCTACATAAATATAATAGAAGAAAGGGTTAGGCTAATAGGCATAGTAAGGGTACATAATTTAGAAAAATCTATAATCTTTTTAAGAAAGATGTGTTAAAAACGTAAACATTTTTAAAAATAATTTTAACATAATATACAATAATTAAGAAAAAATTACCATATAAACATGCACATGGATATTCTACTTGTAGAATAATCACATGTAATGACTAATTTCATAATGAGGGAATTCATTAAACATAACCACATACTCAAGGCCTCACGTCAAGACTTCAAATAATAATTTTCTGTTAGTGACTTGTGCCAAGACACTAATTCGTCTCATGAGACCAACTGATGCATCTAGAGGCTATAGTAGGCCCCACACATCACATTCTATGTCTAATGCATTTATTTTATGAAAATCTTGAAACATAACATAATCATTCATATTAAAAATAAAAAAAATTTCAATAGTTTAACTATATACCATGATTAGAATAAAAATAGAACATCCATTGTAAAATATTTCATAACCCATTAAATGAAATATGGGGGATTTTTTTAAAATAAATCAATTCCAATGATGAATAATACCCAGTAAAAGATATTGATATATTTGAAAATGGTCTGTAAAAATCATTGAGAGAAATAAATATTTTTACTAAAATCATTTAATATTTGAACAATTTATAAAAGAAGAGATTTAAATGATTTTTTTGAAGCAAAGTATCTCATACCACTGTGAAACATTTTAAAGGAATTATAATTTTAAATCATTCATGTCCATATAAATAAATCCTTAAAATTGGTTTAAATATATCGTGATTAATGAGAATGATTTGGAAGAATAAATATTTACAATATTTAAAATGCTGTATTAGTTAAAGAATAACATAAAATAATAATTTTTAAAAATATTTTACTATAAATTGAGATGGATAATAATACATTCCTTATAAATACATACACATAAATAATCTCTAATAATAATGAGATTGAGGAATTAATCCTTACCTTGTTCTTTTCATTAGTCGAGGGTACAATTAAACTGTTATATAATGACCATAGTATGTTATTAAATTATATCAATACAATATCAATATTTATTATATCATATATGACTCATTTATGACTTTAAACTACCCATTTAATAATAATTTCAATGTTCAAGTAACATTTCAGGTAATAATCACATTCTTTATCATCTGTTTTCAACTTTTATTCATGATCGTGTCACTTATATCATGATTTATGTACATATAAATTATAAAAAATTGTTTTTATAACATATATAATATGAATATAAATATGTATAATAGATATATATATGAAATGGAAACATTGTTCATAGAGGCGGTATTCCATACGTACGCATGAACGTTGTTCCTATTCTCTTATTGTATAATATTAACGTAATTAAATGAAATATATTTATCTAAATAAATATATTTTTCTCTAGTGTAAATATTATTTCATATATCTCATACATTATCAATTAATATAATTTTTTATAATTCGTAAATGGTGATCATTGAAGATGAATCTCATCGTGTCGTGGAGAGGGTAAGTCGTATGTATGTACGAGCGACAATATCATTTTAATTATGGTGAAATCGTATGTAATTGGATAGTATATCATATATAAAGAATCATTTTCGTGATAAATTTATTATTTACATCAATTAGACACATTATTATACCAATCCAAATAATGATGTGTTGGATAACATACTTTACCATGATTTGGAGAGGGTAAGCCATATGTACGCATGTATAGTGACTAGTTCATTCATAGGATGGATAAAAAATGAAAATATTTGTACCATATTTATAATAAAATCATATTATTTAGAAGGTAAGAGAGTTATTATTTTGTTATGGAAACATTAAAGAAATAAAAAGTGGAAGAAAAAAAGAACATTGAAAAAATTAATGAAATAATTACCTCTTCTTCAGGTGAATTTTTTTTGATTTGATCAGAAGGGCTCCATAAGATGGCTTTCTAATAACTATAAGGCCTCTAGGATAAAGTGAGGTTATTTGGGAAGATATTTTATCAGGGGTTGGCCGAGCCAAATTGATTTGGATGTGTGATTTTTAGAGAAGGGGGTGTAACCTTTATCAGAGAGGTGAGGGTTATTTCAGGAAAAGATTGATATATTATTTTATTATAAAATCATTTTAATATTTGGTTTTTTTGAAAGTCAAGAAAACATTATTACATAGAAATAATTGCAATAAATAAAACCTAACATTTCATATAACCCAATAAAATTCATGGATTATATCCAAAGTCTCAATTTACATTTATTTAGAAATTTATAATATCATTTATTTTAATCATTCGTTAATAAGGTAATTATTGTGTCATCATTATAATTTAAATAAATATACTTATATAATTTTAAAAAATTATAAATAAAAGAACCTGATGTATGAAATATTATTTTCTTTCTAATGAATATCTATAGTTTAAATTGTTTTATGTACGTACCTAATTTAAAAATTTATTAGTTATTAAAATTTGAATTTAACACTTTTAGCTCTTCCTTAAATAAACTAATAATAAATGACTTAATATAATCAATCTGGATTAAAAAATATCATCTTTTATTCCTATGGTTTATTTTGATCGAAATAAACTAATCCAATGGAATTATGACATGTGTTAGGTTAAATATAATATCATTTTTCCTTTATTTTCCCTATTTAAATTTAACCATGCTAACACAAATTCAAAAGTTACTATTCACCAAAAACATTAATCATATAAATCAACATTTATTATACTGATATCAACTGTTTCTCTTGGATTTTTGAAATTTAATTCCTAGTAGCAGTAAAATTACGTTAAATTCATATTCGCAAATATTCCTAGAAGGTTGGTAAAAGACGTTAAAAAGTTCAATAAAATTTTATATATAATATATTATTATAAAAATACTAATGAATTATGATGGACTAATATATTTATTCTATGTATATTGGGTCTTTAAAATATATTTAAATCAAAAATAATAATTATTTAAATAAAATTCAGTTTTAAACATTAACAAAATATTTTTCACTATTCTTCAAAAACTTAATGTTTTCAAATAAATAACATAAATTCACTGTTAGTAAATTTTGATATTATTAATTGAAAAATGAAATCTATTTTACCAAATTAAAAACATAAAAGTTTTGATAATTAAATTATTATTAATTCTCATTGCCAAAACCATATAGCGAGTTTTTAAAAAGTAAAAACAATCAAAAGAGTGACAGGTGTATATGTCCAATTTTAATATGAATTTACTTATAATGACCTAAATAATATTAAATTATTAATATATAATATGATTATACATTAGAACCCCAAAAATACATAATTATGAAACTATAAATTAAATCGAATAAAAATGTTTTTATCAATACAAATTTAGTATTTTCTATTATTATAAAAATATTAACGTTATCAAAAAAGTACCGAAAATTTAGACATACTAAATTATTTTCTTTATTCTAAATAATTATTTAATATCACTAAATTTATTATATAAAAGTGTCAAATATTTGATTTAATATGGGTTCTTCAATAAATGGTAGAAAAAATACATTTTTAAAAAAATAAATATTTTATATGAAAAATTGGTTTTTAATTATATTATTTCTAAGAAACAATGACTTTGATTGTTAAAATTATATAAGATATATATATAATTCAAAATTTTGTTAATAAAAATCATAATCACTTTTTAAGGTCTAGTTTGTTAATTCAGGGTGCGTTCGAACTCAGTGTTACGAGTATCAAAAACTATTGAATTAGATTAATGAGATAACATACCATGAAGTATTGGGGTGTTACAGGAAATATAGATAAAATCGACCCGTGTTAGAGGGTTTCTACATATGGGATATGGCATGCGAGATACCATGCATGATCAGAGAGTGATCAGATCGGAAGTCGCAGTGATGTCCCACAATGGCGATAGACTACTTCTGGTCGGTCCGACCTTCGCATGGCGGGGACCTCTGCCTGGAAAAGGATACAGTGTCGTGGGAAACATAGGATAGTATATGGAATGATATCGCCTATATTGTCTAGGAGGGTGTGTGGCTGGTGAATCCATGATGATGGCAGCTTCCAGATCTGGGTGTGATGGGGTGGCAGTAGGAGACCTGGCTGGCGGCAACCCACAACAACACTTGTGGGCAGACGTGAAGGCAGTGACTTATTGAGGAAGTAGATGTCTATATCTATATATGATTTGTATCCATGACATTTTTCATCTAGATCTTGGTGGAGAGGTAATCTTGAGACGGTTGTTTGGATGTGGTCCTGCGAGATGTAGTGGACAATAGGGATACTTTTAGAAGGGGGTAAGAGCCACCGGTTCATACAAATCCATGTAGAAAGTAGGGGTTTCCACACTCAAGTGAGAAGGGGGAGGCCATCCGAGTATTTTCACTCTCACTAGGTGATGGAAGAGGGTCTGGTGTGGTTGTGGCATTGGACACAATATAGGAAGGCTATGAAGAAAAACATGTGGGTATCGGGTCAAGATGCCCAGTTTTTGACATTGAAGTCAACCTTTACAATATTATTCTATTGTCTAAAGGATTATTTTACAAACAAACATCAAATATTATTTTATAGTGATAGAAAAAACTAATATTATATTATATAATTCTAATTCATCCCAATTATAGGGTCCACACAAGAGTTTCATCGGTGATAACATTCCTGTTGGTTTATGGCATGATTTCCGCAATTACAAGTATATGAATAAATGTTATATTTGGTAAACTAAATTATTCATAAATATTATAATGAAAAAATAGAAATCCATTCAACATGATTCCAATATATTTAAAAATTCCAGATGGCCATTCCAAGGCCATTCTAAAACAGATCGACACTTGTTCGGATCTATTGGTCACATTTTAACACATTATACTTAAAATTTCAGTTTATCTTTTATTTGAATCCTGAAAACCACACATCCCTCTGTTGTAAATTTAACATACCGAGATACTGAGGAGAATCATATGGGCGGTGAATTTAATGTTTTAGCATCTCGAGAGTGATGAATCATTATCAAATCTGACTATCACATCATAGTACAGTTTGGGGATCACACATAGTTAAATCATAGTACAAATAAAATAAGAAAATATACCCCATTCATAATTGATGTGCACAAGCCTTTTACATGATACCGACCTACGTTACATGAAGGATCTGATATTGAATCGCTCTATATTTTAAACACATTCTTCTGGAAACTGCTCGTTCATCGTTCTTTAGAATATGTGTGCTTGCATGAATCATTGATGAGCACTTCAATGCAATGAGGATCACAAAAATATACTATATTCAATCAAAGAAGATGGCAAATAAATCACATTCTTGATTGATCTGTTATCTCAATAGGAATAAGAATGATAGAGATGGTGTAACATCCCAGACATAGGATCCACAAAATTGGTTCCCCGAGCCCGGTCATCACATGAGCTCATGCACGCCTCCCTGTATGCCAGAGGTTGCCAACTAGAAGCAATTATAGAAAGTGTCATGTGGGGAGTATGTACCCTATTTACCAGTGTTAGACACATCATAACACAATATAATTATTATAATCAATTAGAGTCAACCAAAAACATTCATAGTCAATCATCTCTCAAACATGGTACAATCTTCATGAAATATTTATTACGTCATATCATTCTATAATGCAAAGTGAACAAGCCCAAAACTAATGTAAAATAGAAAAATACCAAAAAAAATCGTAACTAAAAATATATGACCTCATCTATGCATGTCCCATGTAAAAATCAACTACCAATCATCGGACCCTTTCCCTTGTCATGTCCTATAAGCAGGAAAACATCTCGGGTTCCCAAAAAGGCATTATAATGGGGAGTGTAAAACTCAGTAGGCTACCACTGATTGTTTCAAAAAGATATCAGGCTTGATATATAGTGTGTTCAAGTATAAATTAATGGAATGTGCGAAATTTTTCATTTGGGGGCCACCTATCATCAATATCAACATAGCTACTTCAAGCTAAGGATATAATTTATTATGTAACTTCTATCACTAGTTCATCATCAATCATAGTGTTAATTAGTTAGGAATTCACTTTATTCACACATGGTTACTAGAGTATATAATTTTGAAAAAGAGAACAAGTTAGGACACTATATCACTTGGGATGATTGTATCAAGTGAACTCCCCAATTACCTTGGATCCTCAGTACATGTATTTTCTTTTAATACAATAATTGTGTGAATATATAATCAATCCAAATCCTAACCCATGCATTGCAAGGTAGGATAAAGAATCAATATAACCCTACCAGTGGGAGGAGAGTAAATCCTTTACACCACCACTAAGCCATGTTCATATGATTATGCATCCATTCACTATCCAAAAACCATATCATAACCAAACCTAACCAATACATACCAACATCATAATCAATAACAATAGACATGATAAATCATATTGTGCCATAATCCATTAATAAATTTTCAATTATAATTTATAACCATTTAACCAAACCCCCATTCTCATGCCTTAAAACATTATGTACTTCTAAAAACTTGTATACATTACCCTATATTCATCAATTAATATATATTCTCCCATTTAACCCATTTATTATATACCTATCACTCTATTTCTTATGCGTTTCAAGTATAATTGTCATTTCTCATAACAAAACCACTTTATTAAATTCATCCCATTAGGTATACACAAAAGGTCCTACGTAAGAACCCATTCAATATATATATTCCATCATTCCCATATGCTACTCATTTTCATTCTCTTTAATTTACATGACATTTCCAAATTATCACGCACAACATTTCCCTAATACGGATTCTTTTGGGCATCTCAACACTACTCATTACCCCTATGACACTATTTCAATTAACTCAATTAATTCATTACTATGCCATGTCAACAAACCCCATAATCCATCATCAATATAGGTAAAACCATCAATAATCTATGTTCAACTATTCTAACCATAAAATCATGTTTTACAAGGTATCGATGTTATTACACATAAACTCCACCCTTAACATTGTCAATTACTAAATTTTGGAATGTAGGTGTTACCCATCGGTGGCCCTAAAAAGTTATGTTCTTCCTCAACGGATCCCACGGTGATAGTGAGGGGTCCAAATAATCACATAGACACAAAATTCTCTAAATAATAGTCAAGGTAACTAATTCAGAATAAGGGAGAGACATGATCTCAATGAACAAGTAGAAAACAATCAGAAAACTAAGTGATAATACATGTAGAATGCCGAACTTGAATAGGATGATGAAAACAGTCTTAATCAGTGACTTCGATACAAATTAAATAACCCATTTAAAACCTAACCTAGATTCCAAGAGAAAAGTAGGTTTTTGGGTTTTATAAGAAGTTGAGAGAAATAATAAATCGAAATATATAAAAGAGAAGAAAGGGGGCGTCAGAATTACCCAAGGTTTCGATCCGCAAACAAATGAGATCTTAATAGTCAAAAATAAATGGAAAAAATGCTTTTGGGAAGATTCGGTCGTCCAAGATCCTCATTTGGGTTGTAGGAGGAGAAATGGAGGTGAATTCCAAGTGAGGTTTATAAAACATTAATGGATGCTTTTTAAATTTCCCAACTTTATTCTGCCACACTATTTTCCTACCTTCTTTTTCGAACCGTGTGCAAGGTACATTATAATAAATGAAGGGAACACAATTACGTGGTAATTTCCCATATTTATATTAACAATGTTCCAATCATGTGTATGCCTCTTTATAGGGCTTCATGGTTACCTGTGATACTCTGCATGGTTTTTACTAACCGTGAAACATGCCCAGAAAGCTCCCTTATTCTCCTATTTTGTGTCCCAAACCCGCGAAATTCTCCTAGATTCCTCATGGACATTGGAAAAACATTTTTAATCAAAATAAATGAAATAAACCGAAGAATGAACAAAAACATACCCTATGAACAAATCTAGTATATAACAACCTCCCCACATTATAATAGCTCGTTCTAGATCCATTCTCCCAATAATCACTGAGCTTCTTTACCCAAGAGAATAAGTGTCTAGGACAGCCTATCAAACTGCCCATTCCATATTTCTCATTGAACATGAAAATATCTCTACAAAACACAATCCAGTGGCATGTTATTTCTCCATAAAAATCCCTCATCACAACCCACAACATAAACAATATACTTCTTAAGGGATCTGTCAAATTCAATCATACATCAACCACTATAAATATTACAGGAAATCATAGGTTTCATTTCATAAATCACTACGCATTGGAACTTCATACATAACATCATATCCACATGGGGTAACAATTCGACACCCAAATGATCTGATTATCTTTACAACTCTTGACCCAAATCACATCACATTATTTTTCCTCTATTTTGAAACAGTAGTGTTGAACAAAATCCAATTTCACTTAAAGTAATACACATAGTCATTCCAATCAAATTTCATGACATATTTTGATCCACCACTTTTATCTCAGTGAAGAAATTCCATAATAGTACATCTAAATACATCAAAAACTCTTAGGGAACAAAACCCATCATATTTTGGAAAATTCTCACCATCGGGGTCACTCACCTGAATGCTGATCACTCAAGTTCCTCTAACCCAATACATCAATCACATCATCAACCAACAAATATTAACTTATGGTTCTCTCCAATATCCCTAATTATTTTCACTCCACCATCGAAGAGAAATAGACATAGTCTCAACTCAACTTTCTTGTCACCTGATGCGTCTGAACTCACCATGCATGAGTGTCCATAGGGACATTACCCTACATTGGCATCCAACCTAACCATTAAAAGTTCCTCGGAGAACATTCATTCACCATTAATTAGAGGAATAATATCAACCTGATCCCACTATATTACGACCTTGGTTCCACATGGATATTTCATTATGACATCGAACTGGTGGTGTGTCACTCACACCACACCCATTCCCATTCACCATAACGTGTCAGAACTCACCCAAATAGATGTACACAAAGAGATGAAGGCATATACCTTGGTATACTCTCAATCATTATTGGTTTATAGAACCCAACTGGTTTTTTACTGAATATTTCCATGTCTTTCCACCCCATCAACAACATAACATGAGATTCTAAAAATCATTTGGAAGTGAATTGAGCCACACTCTATTGTGAGGCTCAATCATCCATCATAATCACGAAGCATATGACCTCACTAAAGACTTTACATGAACCTCTCTCGTTCCTCCTCATCATCCAGGTGTTGGAACATCAATTAAATTTTATACTCTCAATATCCATGATTGATTTATCATTACACACATTAGGAATGATGGTAACATTTCTCTCTAAAATTGATTACAACCACCACATCACATACTCAATCACAATCGAAACCCCAAAACATATTTTATCCTATCTAGTTTTTTTGTAACAAGATATCTAACGTCACCTAAGGCATGTTCCCAGCCATCATGAACAGAACCCACTGAATTCATTAAAATTTGTTCCATCCCGAGGAAATTTCCCAAAAGCATCAAGGGTGTAAGTCCCATCATCCAGTTCCAAAACTACCACACCCATGAGCGTAAACTCCATGATGTCCCCCAACTACCAAACAACTTCAAGTCTTGGGGCATAAACTCATTGATTCTAAACATTACTGGCACAATTTTAAGATATTGGGAAAGATCGTCTCTAACTGAGGCTTGATAATATGTTTTCAAAGAAAACCACCTCCATCTTGTCCATTACTAATGTCACCCCCCCCACTATGTGACACTATGACCTTCTTATATATTGGGAATCTATGACACACACATATCATCACATTAAAATAGAACCTAACCATCACAAATCAGGCATGGTTTCTTACAAAGACATTCCACTGCTCCATGAATATCCTCCAAACATCCCTAAACCAAAATTTCCCTAATGATACTAACACCATGCCGCATGAGATCTCGTGGAAGGACAATAACGATCATCATCCCACACAATTACAGACCACACCAATCAAATCGAAGTTATCTCACATATCTAAGCTCCTCACATTAGTTATATAGAGGACAAGATTATAATCATGATCAATATTGGTCCTTACCATCACATACCCATGTTTGGACCCCATTAGGGCCTTCAAGATCTCACTTTCCTATGGACGCACATAGCTATCATTATTCACACTAGTCATCATCACCAATGAATATCTCAATCCCTGTTCATAGAAACTAACCACGCCTCTTGTTCAATCAGCCTCCTCAGACCTATGAAATTGTCAATACATCCCAAAAAATACAAACCATTCAAACAATAAGACCATCCACTTTACCATCTTGTCTACTGTTTCACCATCCGAATAAAGTAATATAAGAACAATTCAGTTACCCTGGTCTATTCCAACTAAAATAAAAATCGAGGAATCCATTTGTCATCATCCAAATAGAAGGATCATATATTCTTATGATACAAACCTCAGAAATATGCATTACAACGCACTACTATCACCGAGGTTCCCATCTGAAGGACCACTTTACAACCATACCATTCAAAAAATATTGATGGCACTCATTATTCCACAATTCAACTTCTGATGCATCTTCCATGATTTATATTCCAATAAAGATTCACTGAGGGGATATCCTCTGATGATGTAACACTTGATTTCCCCTAAACTGTCAATGCATAACGATAACATAGGTTTCATCACATATAATCATTTCAATCTGTAACCCTTTATGCAAAACCCTCACCAGACGACATCTTCTTTGTTCCAGGACACAAACCCAAAACTTCTAGAAATCCTATTCATCCTCTCTCATATTTCACCTTGGAGGTCAAAGTATATCAGCTTACCAACTAAATTCATGAAATTAAAAATACATTGGTCCTCTATCCAACCGCAGACATCTAGATACAAACAAAACAATGCACATGAATGGAATTGTCACCCACATTCTACTACACATTTTCTCTAGCACACATTTGACAACCTAGTCTATGTTCCATATCAAAGGAAATCAAACACATAGACACACATCAATAATACATGCCAAACAACCTCTCTTGGATTCAATACACAACTTTCATTGTCCCAGCTCACAAGTTCACCAAATCCTAGGAATCATCATTTAGGTTTGGCTTACAATCTATGTGGCCATGACCCATGAGAGTTTACATGCTCACATTACCAAATAATGCCTCACGACCAAAAGGCCACATCCAACCAAGGGGGTAATGAGCACTACTCTAATACAACATCGTAACCAATAAGGCCAAACAACTCATATCCAAGGTCTCAAATGACGGACCTATCACTAACCAAACCACCCATATAACGGTTAAATTGACAATATAAGGACTAATTTTTTATTAGTTCACACCAAAGATCCACCATAATACATCCTTTAAAATTATCTCCCCCAATTTTTAACTCACACAATAAAATTTTAAACTTCCAATTCCACAACATGTTACAATAATAATATTAACACATTTACACCTTTTATAGTTATTAAATCATTAATCATTTTACCATCACTACACATATCCTTCTCTCTCAGATAGCATTCAATCATTATAATTTATCACCATCCAAAATTCTATCCTAGGCATACAACATCATTATAAACACTTCTTCATACTATTTGTTTATATTTATTTCTTTTTACAACTTGCATCACCATTATTAAACAATAATTTTATATTAATTCAAGGAAATAATATGCATTCTATTCTCTATACCTGGAACACTGATAACATGTGTGCATATCATGTTGTGTGCCACTTATATACATAGGTTCTTAGTATGATGCAAGAATGCAAAAACATGTGCAATTCCATTCTCAAGAAGAATAACATCAATAAATCACATCACACATCATGTGAATCACCCAAGGGTGAAATATCATCAAATTTTACAACACACAATAAGAATAATAATTCCCACCCTATGTGACATGGGATTCCCCCCTTTCTTGATTTAGAAGATCCTTGGAATGAGCTCATTACCAAGGATAGACACTATCCTATTCTATTTTCAACTATCCCCAAATAGTATGAAGTAAAAATTAATGCCTCTTATACCACACTATAAAATCCCATACCCATGTTCCACTAAATCGGTGCCCCGAGTCGGTTCGTCACATACCTCTAGCGTGCCTCCCCGTATGCAAGTAGTCCAACTAGTTGGGAGAGTCTACATGTTCTTTGGGGAGGCTAAACCATATTTATCTTTATAAGAGACAAAATAAAACAATATAAATAGATGAATCAATAGGAATTAACAAACAACATGCACAATCAAATATCTCCCAACCGGGTTATAATCCATATGAAATAGTAAATATGTCATGTCATGCAATCATTACATGTTTAGAAAACCACAATGAAAATAAAAAAATATATAATCCCCAAAACGATCCGATCTCCAAGTCTGAAACCACATCCCAACATGTACCACATCCAACTCAACTCCCATGCATAATTCCCTTTCACATGTCCAGTCTTGTAAGCATGAGATCATCTCAGGTTCCCAAAGGTGGCACAAGTAGGGTGTGAGTAAAAATCAGTATCCCTCCACCAACAGTGTCTATAATATATCCAGTATTACAAAAATTGAATTCGTGTATAAATGACTAGAATGTAAGGGAATTAAATTTTAGGGGGAACTACTTATCATTCTCTACTTAGCAACTACTATCTACGGTGACTATTTATTATCACTTTTTTATCACTTGTTCATCATCAATCATGAATTAAATAAGATATGAATTATCATAATTCACACATGGTACATGAAATATATAATTTTCCAAAAGATAACATGTTAGGCCCCTATATTACAATGGATGAAAATTTCATGTGATTAAAAAACATACCATAGTGCCTCAGTCTGGGTAATTTTATTGAATACATCCATTGGGGGCATAAAGAATTAGTTTGACCCCCCAACCAATTATTTTCTAGGATAGTTAGTACATTAGACCAACCATAGCCATTGGTGGAGTATCAGTTCATTATGCTACCACCCAGCCATGTGAACATTCTTATCCATCCATTCACCACAAAAAAACCATATCACAACCAAACACAACCATCACATACAACAATCATAATCCATAACAATCAACATGAAAAATCATATTATCCCATAAACCATTAACACATATCCAATTACAATTCGTAACCATTTATAAAAATCCATATTGTCAGACCATTAACCATTATATATATTCATCAACTCCCAATGTATATACAATATTCAAAAATTACCATAGATTAGATAATTTATCCCATTATCATTTCTCAATCATTTTCCCTCTTATGCATTTCATGTACAATTCTCAATATCACATTACACAACAACATTATTACATTCATCCCATTAAGTATACCCTATAATTACCATGTAATAACCCATTCAATAAATATATTCATCATTTCTCTTATTAAAATCATTTACATTCTCTTCAATTCACAATCCATTTCTAATTTATCACCCACATCATTTTATATATACTAATTATTTTTGGTATCTCAACGTAATTAATGCCCCCTTTGACGCAATTTCATTAAACTAAATTAACTTATTACTAATCCATTCCAAAACCACCTAAATCAATTATAAAATAAGGTACAAATATCAATATTACATATAAAACTCAACTAACTGTACCTTCATGTTCCACAAGGGATCAATGTTTTTAAACATCATCCCCACACATGACTTTGTCAATTCGTATGTTCAAGAATGATGGAATTCCCCAGTGGTGTTCCTAAAACATTATATTCTTCCTAAAGAATCCTATTAGGACCTTGAGGGGTCCAAATCATCACATAGACATCCAAATCACCATATCATAATCAAGGTAACAAATTCACAACAAGGGAGTGACAATATATCAATTCACATGCTTGAAATTATAGAAAAAAACTATGGGATAATACATGTATACCACTATAGGGACCCTATCCTTTTATAAATAAAATTTCATGATTTTAAACATAATTCATCATCAGATTACAATCCAAGGATCATTATGTCTAGTGTCTTGTAAGACTAGGTACATATATTACAAACAATTCGTTATTTAATCTTCACAATGAGTTCCTAACTTCTGTTGAGCCCTTACGTCTGCATCGGGTACCCTAGGGAACACATGAACAAATGGATGATCTAAAAAGGCCAGTAATGGAAATAACATAAGAATAATATTGAAGCACATGAGTTAGGAGGCTTGACATAATGATTTTGGAATCATGGAACATATGGAATCATTAAATATAAACATGGGATCATAAAAACAAGGAATTAAATAATCAGGGGATCATATAAGCATGAAGATTATAAAAGCATAGTTTCATAGACAGGTGGAAACAACTTTAAACATTACTTTAGTATGAGTCAAGGATAACCTCAAATCTCATTTACCATAGTAGCACAAGCTAAGGCTAACCGCCGAGACTCTTTTCCCATAATGTTCTCGCGAGACATTAACATTACCCAATGTATTAATGTACTATCTGGGAAAACGCATCTATTTTTATTCATGTATATTATTTCCACTTAAATAATCTGAAATAATCAATCATACATAAACATAATAGTACCCAAGGAAAGAAATGGGAACACAATGACGTCGTTAAGCATAACAAAAAGGGACATAACATACAAGCATCCATGAAAGAAAGGAATGAAATCATAAATATAAATTAATAATTTATAAAGGAATTAACCATGACAAGAGATATCAAACTGAAGTGATAACATGTAAAAATAGTATGTAGGAATCTTTGAGTCAAAACATGTTAGTGCGATTTATGAAAATATCGAATATCTATTAAAACAAAAAAGCGGAATATTATTTTTTAATTAAGCCAGAAGTAAACTAGGAGGGTTTTCATAATAAAAAGTCTTATTTTATAGAGACAAAGGTGACTAAAAACATATGATAAATTATACTTTATAATAGGAATGAATTTGGGAAATTCCCTTAATACGGGTTCACTTATTGGGAAGTAATGAGGAGAGAATCACTTAAAAGCATGCATATCCCCGAAAGAGAGTGATGAAAGTGTCTTGATAAAAAAACTTGGAACATGTACACAAAATTTATAGTATGCAAAATAAAATATTAGATAACATAATTTTGGTAGAAATGAAGATAAGACAACCAGAAGGAATAAGAGAGGTTATTGTAGAATTCATTACGGATTATTGGCATCGTCATGACCGCCTCCCACCAAAGATGCTCCTCCTGAGCTGGAAATGGTGAAAGGGAGATAATGACCCCTGAGTCCCACCTCCATTAGGCCCCGGGGTGGTGACTAGCACCAAGGGTATGAGTTTTCAGAAATATGGGAGGCATTACCCATTTTATTATTTAAGATTGGGAAATTTGACAAGTCAACCACCAAAAAGGAAAAGAACAAGTGTATAGAAATAAACCCAAACCAATCCCAGTTGCATGATTAAAAAATTTTATAACAAGGTTCAAGTACAATAAAGCTAAAAGTACAATACAAAAAGAAACATGTGTACAAAAACATCAACAACTCCAACTGTCTGACTAGTAGGGTCCCGCATGACCCTCGTAGTCCTCCTGGAAACCTGAATGTAAATGTAGGGTGAGCATACAAGTATACTCAGTAGGAAAACATAATGCTCCCATGCACAAGTGGGGAAACATCCTAACGCCCTGTCAGAACAGCAAAATATACCTAGCAAGAAATTCTATCCACCCAACCTCATCAGCCACACTCACCAAAAACACAATCACAACAGGTAGTAGTAGTATATAAGAACAAGAGTATTGCGTACCCCGCACCATTTCTCACTAGTTAGCTTCTCTTTCTAATGGAGAACTTCCTAACACTGCCACACTCTTCCCTCCCACACACACCTTGGCCTCACAACCACACATCCTGCCCACACACACCTTGGCCTCACCGCCACATATCCTGCCTGCACAAACCTGGGCCTCACGACTACGTATCCCGCCCGCACACACCTGGGCCTCACCACCACGTATCCCACCCGTACACACCTGGGCCTGATCACCACGTATCCCTCCCACACACACCTAGGGCCTAACACCACGTACCCCGCACGCACACACATGGGACTCATCCTGATGAATCTTGGGAAATATTATGCATGCCCGAAGAGTCTTGGGCCAATCCACCCCAATAGAAACCTACCCGAAGAGTCTTAGGTGTAAGGCCGCCTCAAGCCATCACAGCCTAGGGAAGAAGGAGCATGAAAGAGCTAGTAACAATGGGAAAACACCATCTCCCTTGAAATGGGAGTGTTCGACACTAAGTGCTCAATGTGGGTGGGGTGCGTCAAAACACAATGATACATATATATATACCAATCACTTAGCCCAACCTACAGATTCTAAACAGAGAAACTGAGCACGTACCTCAGCACTGCTACCACAAAGCATGTATACAAAAAACAATACCGAAACCCATTTAAGTTTTCATGTTTCAATAGAATCAGTTATTAGTTCCTTAACTACTGGGAAACTATCCACAACTAACCACAAAGATCATTCGTAAAACATATCCCTTCCATCCACAAATAAAGTTAGGAAAAACATAAGAAGAAAAATAAGTCCCTTCTTAACAACCAACCAACCCATTGATTAACATTCCTGTTCCATTACAATTACCCACAATTTATGAACTCTTCCACTTTTTATTTATTATTTACAACCCCTAGACCATTCACATTCAAGCCCATCCCTGCATCCCCACTGCCAACCAGCACAACCACACCAAAACCCATACATCATTACCCCTTTAATAACATTAATCATAGCCCTGATTCCCATCACCAACATAACATTCACACCAACCCACGACCAAGTCAACTGAGGCCCCACTGCTCACCTGATCCACAACAACCCACAAAACTCCCCCATCACAAGCCATGTATCCAAGCCAACACCCACATGTTCATTATTCCATTTTGTTCAACCGGTGTGACCACACAAGGGTTACAGATTTTAAATCATCCTACTTTACATGATTAACCAAATTCCACATTCAACAATGTTCCATTCAAAAAACGTTCTAGAAAGATAGGGAAACATTTAATTGCGCAAGAAAAGGCCCCCAAAGACCGTGATTTTTAGTAGGCATAAGCCTATTCAATTCACAACATAATATCACAGGATATAAAGATAAACATAACAACATCCCCATCCATGTTCTTTAACCAGTTATTATCATTGTTTAGTGGTTGAACCGGTTCTAATGAAAACAAGAGGATAACCACCTTGTATGATGCATAATTTAGAGAGACGAAGGTAAGATCCCTACCTCAATAGGTTCTGTCACAACGCTCCCCCGTATCGACATTAGAAGTTGTTCTTCTGTGTCTGTCACTTCTGTTGAGTCCCGAAAAAACCTCCTCTGGTGGAATTTGTAAAGGAAAGGCTGATGTATATACAATGGATCCAAGCTCAGATGTTTCGTCTCATCGTTACGATCCCGTGGCCACTAACGGATTGTAAATCGGAGCTCAAAGGAGGATGTTATGGAAGAAAAGGAGAAATGAGTCTCTTGGGAGAGCTCTGATCAGAGGAAAGGGGAGGAGAGGGGTGAGTTGAAAGGGAGGAGGGGACCCCTCCTTTTATTGGTGAGAAAAGAAAAAGTGCACGACGTGTACTTTATGGTACACTGCGGGTACTCAGCTGTTTCACAAGGTCACCACGCGGCTTCCAACACTGCATTCAACAAGGAAAGCAACCATTGATTGGTCAACACATGGCTTAAAGGTAATAAATACATGGGGCAGGACTACACAACCTGTAGTTTGGACACACGACATGTACCAATTTAACTCACACATCAACGACAAAGCTCTAACATGACACACGGTCGTTGACTGGTCAACACATGGTAACGCGTACGCGGGGAGAGACAACACGACATGTAGTTTTTACACAAGGCGTGTACCCATTTATCTCACACGGCATGGACACGGCTCTAACACGGGGTATACCTGGCAAGGGGGTACATGGTGTGTACTCAAATTACACGGCGTGTAGTTTCAAAATTCTAGAATGTGTTGGAAAGTCCATTTTACCCTCCAAAACAATTCGTGGCATTCTTTTTGACAAAGGAATGGGCCGGAGAGGTCAAATCCATTAAATCAGATACCTCTTAAAACATTCTTATCCCTGAGAATTCAAAAACCAACCTAGAGGAACCCAACAAGATTCCTCTTAGAGTTCTTGTTATAACAGGAACCCAACCAACAACCCTAATAATAGGTGTTAGGAATTCCCTCTTCTATGTTGAGATATTATCTGCTTTAGGCGGCACTGAGTCGCCTGTATAGGTTTAATCACTCCTGCATTAATGCATCTCGATTAAGGATTGGGTCTTCCCACTTCCATATTTTAGGATTTTCCAACTTGTACTGCCCCCAACACCGTACAACCCACACACTTCCCGAACACGTGGTTTGGGGAAAATTATTTTCCTATGTCGAGATATTATCCTCTTTTGGCGGCACTGACTCGCCCGTACGGGGTCAATTGCATCCGAATTAATGTGTCTCGATTAAGGATCTTGTTTTTTCCTTTTTCCCACACATCCGGACATGTTACACACATCCATATAACGAGGAAACAAAAAGGGTTTCACAACCAACAAGCCAAGCATTCTATATCAAATGCACAAAGTACAAAAACAATCTCATAAGAACAAGGCAAAACACAAGTCAAAACAACTTTGGATACTGACCGCGCATCTGGGTCTCCCTCTCCCAAGTTCTCTCCTCGAGGCTGCCACGCCTCCACAACACACGAACCAAGGGAATGGTTCATCCATGGAGCACCTTCTCATTACGATCTTCGATTCTGACTGGTCGTTCCTTGAAGGTTGCGTCGTCTCCCATATCTAACTCTCCCCAGTCGATAACGTGAGAGTCATCGTGTAAGTACTGACAAATATGGGAGACATGGAAGACATCATGAACTTTGTCCAACTGAGGTGGTAGTGGCAGCTGATATGCCAGCTCGCCGACTCGCCTCAGCACCTCAAAAGGTCCAATGAACCTAGGGGAAAGCTTACTCACCTTCCCGAACCTTCACTGCCCCCATCGAGGGGAAACCATCAAGAACACATGATCTCTCACCTCAAACTCCAAGGGCCCCCTACGATGATCCGCATAAGACTTTTGTCAGCACTGAGCCACATTTATCCTTTCACGCACAAGATGGAATTTCTCTGTGGTCATCTACACTACCTCTGGCCCAAGAGCACCTGTCTCACCAACCTCTGCCCAGAAAATGGGTGAACGACATGGTCTTCCGTACAAATCCCCAAATGGTGCAATACCAATAGTAGAGTGGAAGATATTGTTGTAGGAAAACTCTACTAAAGGAATGTTTCATACCCATGATCCTCTGAAATCTAGAACGCATGCTCGCAGCATGTCCTCCAACGTCTGGATAGTCCGCTCTGCCTGCCTGTCGTTCTGGGGGTGGAAAGTAGTGCTAAGGTGTAGCTGGGTGCCAAAAGCATGTTGTAACCCCCTCCAAACTCGTGAGGTAAACCGAGTATCCCGTTCTGAGATGATAGTCGTTGGAACTCCTTGAAAACGCAGCACCTCGTCTACGTACCTCTGTGCTAAGGTACTCACTGAGCCTGACTCCTTAATTACTATGAAGTGAGCAGATTTCGTCAGACGATCCACCACTACCTATATAGGGTCATAACCTCCCTAAGCTCTGGGTAGTCATGTGAAGAAGTCCATTGAGATTTCAACCCACTTCCACTCGGGGACATCAAAAGGATGAAACAAACCACTGGGAAAATGGGGTTTTGCCTTCACTTGCTGACACACTAGGCATTTAGCCACAATCTATGCCACTGCCCGTTTCACCCCGGGCCACCAAAACTATTCCCTCAGGCCTCGGTACATTTTTGAAACTCTTGGATATACCGCCAAGGATGAGCTATGGAACTCATGGAGAACTCCCTCACACATCTCCTCCGGAACAAAAAAAAACCTTCCATGGAAAAGAATACGATGTCGGATATCCTCTGACCATCCTTCTTGTGCATTTCCCTGATCGAAACGATCCCAGTTCACTTCGGCCTCAGAGTCCCCCAATTGATACTCTTCCTCCTGCTGTGACAAGGAGGAATGCACCGTCATCTGAAACAAACAGCCTCTAACACCCTCTACCCTTGCATCCAAGTGCAAGGCATCTAACTCTCCCATCACTTTCCTAGCAATAGTGGATTATCGAACCACTTATTTATGTGAATTCCTTCTCAGGGAATCAGCCACAACATTGCCCTTACCATCAGTGTAAGAGATAACGAAGTCATAGTCTTGGGGAAAATCGAACCATCTCCGCTGCCGCAACTTCAGGTCACGCTGGGAGAAGATATAACGTAAGCTATTATGATCTGAGAATACCACAAAGCGTTCCCCAAAGAGGTAATGTCGCCACAACATCAATGTGAACACTACTTCTACAAGCTCCAGGTTATGGGTGGCATAGTTAAGTTCGTGAGGGCGCAACTGCCTAGACCCATAACAAATCACACCCTTCTTCTGCATTAGTACGCACCCCAAACCAAGTCCAGAAGCATCACAAAACAACTCATACAACAAATCTTCCTTTGGGAACCTGCGTACGGGAGCACTTACCAACTTCTTCTTCAGGTAGTCGAATGCCTTCTATCACTGCTTACTCCATAGGAAGACCTGGTTCTTCTTATTATATGCTTTTAATGGAGAAACAACTCGTGAGAAGTCCGAAGCAAACCTCTGATAGCAAACTGCCAACCCCAAGAAACTATGAACTTCTGCCACACTCTTGGGTGCCGCCAAAGAAACAACTTCCTCCACCTACGACAGGTCCACTGACAATCCATGTTGAGACACCATGTTACCAAGGAAGTGTACATATTGCATCAAGAACAAACACTTCGACAATTTCTCGTAAATCTGGTGGTGTCGAATGACTTCCAAGACTACCCTTATATGATCAACATGATCCTCCTATGATCTTGAGTAGATCAGGATTTCATCGATAAACACAACGATGAACGTTTCTAGAAACTCTCAGATGACAATGTTCATAAGTCTTATGAATATAGATGGTGCATTTGTAACTCCAAACGGCATCACTATAAACTCAAAGTTCCCATACCTTCACCCGGAAGCCATCTGCGAGATGTCACTATCCTTCACCCTCAGCTAATGATACCCTGATCGCATATCAATCATAGAGAACCATCCTGCTCCCCTCAGCTGGTCGAAGAGATCATTTATCCTTGGGAGGGGGTAACGGTTCTTGACCGTTACCTGGTTCAACCGTTGGTAGTCTATGCATAGCCTGAGACCACCATCTGCCTTCTTCATGAACAAAACCAGAACACCCCATGGTGACACGCTGGGTCGAACAAAACCCTTCTCCATCAGATCATCAATCTGAAACTGCAACTCCCGCAACTCCGAAGGTGCCATCCGATAAGGGTCCATCGAAATCGGACGGGCACCAGGCTGTAAGTCTATCATGAACTCAACATCACGTCAGGGGGTAGAGTCACAACCTCCTCGGGAAAAACATCGAGGAACTCCCCAAAACCTCTAGTATATCAATAATCTCTTCATTAGCTGGAACCACTGGTAACCTCCCTAAAAAGAAAGGATAGGCTCCACACGCTGGCTTCCCACCTGATAGCTCCTATCACCGACAAAAGCTACATGGTGCCCATCCACATCATAGAACATGACTCTTATCCGGAAGCCATCGATAACGACACTAACAAAAAACAACCAGTCAATGCCTAAGATGACATCGTATATCTGAATCTGTAACAGAAGAAGGTCCCCACAAGATCGATGTGGTCCCAACGTCATCCCACTTCCCCGGAAAACACAAGTTACGCTGGTCTAGCCTCCAACTGGTGTAGTCAGAACCAGTGGTATGGAAAGTCTCTCTACGTCTAGTCCCAAAGCATGGGATAGACCATGTGCAACCAAGGAGTGTGAAGCTCCTGAATCAAACAAAGCAGAAACGAGGATGCAGAACAAACAAATCGTACCTCACACCACCTCTGGTCCTACTGGAGCTGCCAAATCTGTTGCGTGCAACTATCCACGCCCAGCTCCTCTGCCTCTCTGATGTCTTCCACCTTCCCGACCACGCCCTGGTCGAGGTCCCTGAGGAGAACCCTGAGGTCGGCCTCCTCCCGCAATGTCTGCCCTCGGAGGAGCATGGTCCTGCTGCTACTGCTGGAAGGGCCTCACCGGCAGCCGGTGCTACTGAGGTGTGCGCTGAACCTTCCCACCTCTACCGTACTGAGCTCAAGTAAGGAACTGACTCTGAACGTGCCCAAAACCTCCACAAGAAAAACACTTTGGTCCTAGGCTCATGAAAAAGGGACGTGGACCCGAAGATCTAAACTGAAAGTGCTGGGGCCTGCTCCCCACTGGCCTGAACCTGGAAGGTCCCGTCGCAGGGGACCTGCTACTGACTGCCATCCCCTTTGACGAACCTTGCTGGATCCCCTCTCGTGGTGCACCCCAGCGAGTGCAACCTCTCTACAACATCTTCCTTCATCTGTACCACCATGTACGTCGAAAGGATGAAGGGGGTGACAACATACTCGAGCGAAGGACGAAGTGCCTCCTCCAAACATCTCGCCCGAGACTCCTCATCCAGAAAGAGATCTGGAGCAAAGCACAGGAGATCATTGAACTTGATACCCAACTCTCATATTGTCATACTTCCCTGCTGAAGGGATATTAATTCTTGTCGCTTCTCTACCCTGATCATGGAAGAAAATAATTCCTCTTGGAATTCCTTCTCAAAGTCATCCCATGGAACCTCTGCCTCTATCCTCTCTCCGTGGTAGAGCGTCCACCACTATCGCACCGCACCTCTCAGTTGGCTGACTGCTAGGGGAACCCAGTACTCCCTCGGAGAATGGATCACGGTAAAAGTGATCCCCATATCCTCAATCCACCCCTCCGTCTCTTTATCCGAATAACTACCCTCAAACTTCTTGAGGTTTTGCCGCTGGAATGAACGCAGAGTGTTCTACCCCTGGCTATCTTCATCCTCTCCGTCAATACTCACCTGATCGACCACTTGGATCTAGTAGGCCTCGGCCGTCTGAGTCACCAGGGGATGACGTCCAAGTGTCATAGTTGTACGGTAAACAAGGATCGCCTAATCCCAATAAGTATGGAAATTTCTCAAGGTTTTATTTTATCACATTATTTTAATTTCATTCCCAGAACGCCCAAATCAAGTAAAACAAAATAATGATGATGCATGTACCTTACCTAGGGTCTCTACCCTAAAATCAATGTGGTCTCACTTGGTCGTTCAGTAGGCTCAGATTCCTTGCATCGGATCATGGGGAGGCCCAAAAATCCCATGTCCCAGATGGTCTTCCCTGGCCTATGTCACACACCATGATTAACCGACACTGGTTCCCTACCATCCCATGTAATCATCACTGTGCATAACTCCAGACTCCATCCTATATCTCAACCATCAGCCTCTGATTCCATTCTGTCATGACCCCCTCCCACCAAAGATGCCCCTCCTAAGCTAGAAATAGTGAAAGGGAGATAATGACCCCTGAGTCCCGCCTCCAGTAGGCCCTGGGGTGGCGACTAGCACCAAGGGTATGAGTATTCACAAATACGGGAGGCATTACCCTTTTTATTATTTTTGATATAGAAATAGGACAAGTCAAACACCAAAAAGTAAAAGAACAAGTGTATAGAAATAGACCCAAACCAATCCCACATGCATGATTAAACAATTTTATAACAAGGTGCATGTACAAGAAAGCTCAAAGTACAATACCAAAAGAAACAAGTGTAAAACAACAGCAAAAAATCCAAGTATCCGACTAGTAGGGTCCTGCATGACCCATGTAGTCCTCCTGGAAACCTAAAAGTAAACATAGGGTGAGCATACAAGTATACTCATTAGGGAAACCTAATTGTCTCGTTCACATGTGGGGAGACATCCTAATGTCTCGTGATGAAAACAGAAGAATCCTAGCAATGAATTCTATCCACCCAACCTCACCAGCCACACTCACCAAAAAAAAATTCCAACGGGTAGTAGTAGTATATAAGAACAAGAGTATTGGGTACCTCGGACTATTTACCACTAGTTATCTTCTCTTGTTAAAGGCGAATGTCCTGACTCTACCACACTCTTCCAGCCCGCACACACCTGGGCCTCACAACCACACATCATGCCCGCACACACCTGGGCCTCACCACCATGTATCCCACATGCACACACCTGAGCCTCAGCACAATGTATCCCGCCCGCACACACCTGGGCTTCACCACCACGTATCCCGCCTGCACACACCTGCGCCTCATCCCAAAGAATCTTGGGAGAATGTAAGCCTACCAGAAGAGTCTTGGGCCAATCCACCCCAATCGAAACCTACCCGAAGATTCTTATGTGTAAGTTGGCCTCAAGCCATCACAGACTAGGGATGAAGGAGCAGGAAGAACCTAGTAATATGGGAAAACACCCTTTCCCATGAAATGTGAGTTTTCGGCACTATGTGCTCAACATGGGTGGGGTGCGTCAAAACAAAAAGATACAGATATATATATATACCAAACACTCAGCCCAACCTATGGATTCTAAACAGAGAAACTGACCACGTGCCTCAGCACAGGTACCACGAAGCATGTATACAAAAAACAATCCTGAACCCCATTTATGTTTTCATGTTTCAATAGAATTAGTTATTAGTTCCTTAACTACTGGGAAACTATCCACAACTAACCACAATGATCATCCGTAAAACATATCCCTGCCATCCGAAAATCATGTTAGGAAAAACATAAGAAGCACAACAAGTCCCTTATGAACCACCAACAAAAACACTGATTAACATTCCCGTTCCATTACCAATCCCTGCCATTTATTAACTATTACACTTTTTATTTATTATTTACAACCTATAGTCTGTTCACATTCAAGTCCATCCCTGCAGCCCGCTGCCAACCACCACAACCACACCAAAACCCGTACCTCATTACCCATTTAATAACATGTATCCCAACCCTGCTTCCCATCACCATCATAACATTCACACCATCCCACAACTAAGTCAACCGCAGCCCCACTGCTCACCCGATCCACAACAACCCACAAAACACCCCCATCACAAGCCATGTATCCAAGCCAACACGCACATGTTCATTATTCCATTTTGTTCAACCGGAGTGACAACACAACGGTTCCAGATTTTAAATCAGCCAACTTTACGTGATTAACCAAATTCCACATTCTACAAAGTTCTATTCACAAAAAATGTCTAGAAAGATAGGAAAACATTTAATTGGACAATCAAAGGCCCCAAACGACCGTAATTTTCAGTAGGCATATGCATATTCAATTAAAAACATAATATCATAGGATATAAAGATAAACATAAGAACTTCCCCATCCTCGTTCATTATCCAGTTATTATCTTCGTTTATTGGTTCAACCGGTTCTCATGAAAACAAGAGGATACCCACCCCACATGATGCACAATTTAGAGGGACGAAGGTAAGATCCCTAACTCAATAGGTTCTGATCACAACGCTCCCATGGATCACCTTTAGAAGACGTTGGTCAGCATCTGTCACTTCCGTCGAGTCACAGAAAAACCTCCGCGGATGGAAGTTGGAAGTGAAAGGCCGAAGGAAGGAAAACACATCCAAGCTCAGAAGTTCCGACTCATCGTTATGATCCCGTGGTCGCTGACGGATCGTAAATCGGAGCTCAGAATAAGAAGTTATGGAAGACAAGGATCCTTCGAGTCTCTTGGGAGAGCTCTACTCAGAGGAAAGGGGAGGATATGGGTGAGTTGAAAAGGAGGAGGGGACCCCAAAAGTACATGGTGTGTACTTTATAGTACACGGAGTGTACTCGACCATTTCACACGGTCACCACACGGCTTACAACATGGAATTCAACGTGGAATGCGACCGTTGATTGGTCAGCACACAACTTGATGGTAACGCATACCCGGGGCAGGACCACACGATGTGTAGTTTGGACACATGGCGTGTAACCATTTATATCATATGGCAAGGACACGGCTCCAAAACGGCACACGAACATTGACTGGTCAACACACGGTAACGCGTATGTAGGGAGAGACAACACGACGGGTAGTTTGGACACACGACGTGTACCCATTTATCTCACACGGCCCCAACACGGGGTATACCCAGCAAGGTGGTACACGAAGTGTACTCAAATTACACGGTGTGTAAATTCAAAATTCTAGAAAGTGTGGTAAAATTCCATTTTACCCTGAAGAACACTTCGTGGCCTTCTTTTTGACAAAGGAATGGGCTGGAGAGGTCCGGGCCATTACAGGCACGGTATCAGGAGTACTGAAGGGTCTTAGTGAGATAGGAAAGGGAATTATAATCACATATACATAAAGAGGGAAGTATGGGGGAGGTCCAAAATCATACCCAATAATTAATAATTACAATAAACATGTCCTAACATAGTGAACAATCTTCAATAAGGGAGAAATTGAGAAGATCCCTTACCTTAGGCCCATTGGTGTTCTCCACATGATATTAATGACATGAATAGTCAAATATAGTTTATTAATAAATAGTTTACAAAACCTTATATAGAATTAAAATATTCATTATAACCTTTTTATGTTCACTTATAACCATTTTGATTGATTACAGGGTTCAATTTCATTGTTCGGGCCCATTTGTTTCATTTGTTTTAATGACTAGTTCAATAGTATTTAGGTTCCAAAAAATTGTATGATGAAAGTTGTTGTCCTGAATTTAAGTTATATAACATTAGTGTACAACCAGTAGGTTACATGTTTACAAAATTAATTTGGTTAATTAGAGTGAAAGAGACCTTTACATTAAACATTAATGATAAACACTTGAATTAATTTAAACGATTTTTCCCATAATTGACTTGATTTGTATTATTATATTATATCATGAGTGTACGAGGATTATAAAACATTAAATAGGACATATAACATATATATTAATCTGGTTCAACCATAAAATATATGGTTTCATGACAAAAAACAAAATGATAAAAAAATTTGAAAACACATTATCCATGATGTCGGTAATTTGACACATCACGGACGATGTTTTATTTCTAGAACGTGATGACGAGGTGGAGAAGTATGATGATTTAAAGTTTCAATAAATATGATTAGCATCCTGAATATATGATATTCATGATAATTAATTCTTTTTGGATAAGGGAAGGGGAAGAGGGTATAATAAAATAAATAAAATGAAAACAAAAGACATGAAAGCGAAAGAGGGTTCTTACCCTTTGATCTCCTCTCTTTGGGACTCCTCTTAGGGGCTTTGATTCTGGTCTTTTGTAAAGACAATAAATCCTTGGACGTGGGGATGGAGCTTGGGAGGGTATTAGGCAGAATTTTGGCTAGGCACAAGGCTTAAAAGGTGTGAGGAAAAGAGTTAAGGATATGGGTATTTATAGTGAGGGAGGAGAGGGTTTTCCCAATATATTACTAAATAGTTTATTAATTTACCTCAGGACAAGAAATAGTAATGATTCTGTGACAAAAGAAAGTAAATATATCATGTTAATCTGACCCAATTGGGATTACAATAGCATAATGTCATCAGGACTTCATAATTAAAGTATTTTTCTTATTTTGAGAATAATTGTATTTCATTATTCATCAAAATTTCATGTGTTTCAGAAAAAATCACAAAAATTATCCCTCTCTATTTTTCAACATGTAGAATCCAAAAATGATTTCCATTTTTCAAAAACAATTATCAAAATATGATTATTTTAATATTTAATTAAAATAATAATTTATTATCAAAAGTAGTTTTAAAACATTCATTAACTCATTCTAAAATATAAGTATATCCTACTTCAAACTTGAATATTATTTTTGTAGCACCATATATGAGGTTACTATTCATTATAGTATGTAACTATTCATAAGGGTATGTTACTATTCATTAGGGTTGGTTATTATTCACCAAAAAATTATTTTTTTTATTAGACTCCAAAAAAACATCTTGAACACAACCGTGTATGTCAAATTTTTGAAATTCCAAACACAGAAGAGACATAATTATTTTCAGTGGTCACTTATCACTTAGTAGTTCATTTTTTTATGCTTTCATGATATTTTATGACATAAATATTAGATGCTAATTTCCATTTAAAAACATTGGGCCGTTAAAACCACCTACCGAGAATTTGACGATGACAACACTCTTAATAATGTCCTTCAATATGGATTAGAAAAAATCAAGAATCCCTAAAATATATTCCATTGAAAAATAGGGTTCAATGTTTTGGAATAATTTGGGAGTAACTACAAACCATGATCCATGAATGAGAAGAAAAGGGATTTTAGACATACTCGAGGATTCAATCTGTAACCAATGTTGCTTTGAATGGTCCAGAATCAAAGGAGAAAAGTTCTTGGGATGATTGGGTTGTTGAAAATTTTCCCTAGGGTTACAATAAGTGAAATGAGAGTGAATCCTGAGTGAGGGTCAAAATTCTATAATTTAATTTTTTAAAATTTCTCAACATTTCTGGGTTGCATGGTTTACTTGCATGTTTTTCCTAACTGTGCGCAAACAATGTACACCCTACTGTCTAAAAAAAATAAAGGTTCATATGGTTATATAAAAATTTTGAATGGTTATCTAAATTTTGTTCAAACCATGCATAATCATATATTGACGGCTTCACGGTTACCTGGGGTGCCCCTCATGGTTTACACAAACCATGAAACATACCCCGAAAGCCCCTTTTTCTTCATCTTTCTTGTCCTGAACCCTTAGAATTCCGCTAGAGTACACATGGAGTTGGGAAACACATAATTAATCCAAACAAATTTTTTAAAATTAATCATAAACAGAAACATTCTTTATTATAGAATCTGGGATCTTATCGATGCCCTCATTCAAATCGATGAATAGTCATCTTGGGAAGAGCCACTCTCCACTTATATAGTGGAAATCAATAATACAAAGTTTGGGTTCTCGACACAGCGTAATAAACATTCATTATATATGTATTATAAATAATTATTTATGAAGAACTAAACTACACCAAAAATATTATTTATTCATTATAAATTCCCTATAATATTATATATATATATATATATATTACATTATAATCATGATCTATTAACTTGACTAGCATCACTTAATAATAATAAACAATTACCTAATATTATATTAATATCCTTTTGAATATTAATAATAAATTTTAAATTAACATTTATCCATTCTCACATTACCAAACAATTCAATACTGTCCAAAGGCCACAACATACTGAGGGTGCCATAAGCATAACTCCTATAATGAATTCTTATGATATGGATTTCCATCAATGTTATTTAATATATACAAGAAATATTTACCTTACATTAGAATAAAATTGTTCGAAACAAATTTATTATATTCTGGGATTATTTAATATCCTAACATTAAAAAAATATGCTCGATAGTGTACACAACACACAACACTGAGCATAAATGAACCATGAAATTATATTATTTTAAATAATGATATTTTATCCAAGATGATAAATTGGATTGCATGAATTTTATCTACTACTTAATGAAACATATTTATAAATTTAATTTACAAAAAAATTATTTAGAAATTGATTTCAAATAATCAACTAATTTTTTGTAATGTTTTTTATTAAATTAAAATATGTTTTCTTCAAAAATTATTTTCATTGCCTTTTTCTAGGGAATATTATAAATTTTTTTTAGGAACATATTGAAAATTAATTTAAAAAACATATATTTTTTATATCTGATATTATAATTCAAATTTGGATAAAATTGCCATATTTTTTGGAAAATATTCAATTTTTTATAAAGAGTGAAAATTATTACTTTATATACAAATTACATTTATTTCCAGTAAATTATGTAATTTAAAAGTATAATTATGTTTTTAATATTATTTCACTTAAGATGGGTATTATTTAATTATATTAAATATAGTTAAATATAATTTATTCAAATTTATATTTTATTTTAGTATATTTTTTTATGGGATTAAAAAGGATATTTTCTTTCATGCATGAACATTACATTTTTATTTATTTATTAATGTTCTAAATGTTTCTATATGTTAATTAATATAAAAACAGTGATTTGAAATTATCTAAAACTTATTTTTATAATATATAGCAATAATAATGAATATATGTTTATATAATTATTATTACTAGTCCTGGATTTATTATAAAATAATCTTTTTTTTGAAATTTGCACATTTTGAAAAATAGCATTTCATCATGTCTATAGGTTATATATTAAATTAACTTCTTCTAATTCTTTTAATTTAATTTTTAAATTTATTATATAATTCGAGTCTATCGGATTTAAATTATACCATTTTTTAAAGTAATTTTCTATAATAAAGAATAGTGAAATAATAAAATTTATTTGTCACGGTTAAGATAAAAATGGTTTTAATGGTGGGTTAATCCAAAATGATATCAGTTAAAATGAAATAAATACATTTGTAAAATAAATTAATGGAAATATTATAAAAAATTATAGTTTATAATTTTTTATAATGGCTGCCATTGGATCCTTTTTGAATGTGAAAAATATGGGTAAACCATTTTCATTTCAAAAATAACAGTTCGTCCACTCACCTCACATATAAAATACCAACATGTATCATCTACTCTTTACACCTTCAAAACACATTGTACCAATAAATATGTGAAAAAATATATTCCATACTCCCCTAAGAACATTATTCATTCTATTTTTCTTTCTAAACACATCCTATGATGGATTCTAGTGCTTATCAAAGGAGGTTTTCCGGAAGAGAAATATAATACTTAATCAGGTTCGTTTTATTTCATAATTCACCGAAAAATATTATTATATTATTATATTATATATAAACAATTATATAAAATATAATCAATTGTTATTATTTTAATGGTATAACCAATATACATAACCTCTTCTAATAAATGGGAAACAAAATCACTATTCATGTGTACGGAAGTGTGTCGCCTCATGAACTAATGTCATTTGTTTTTTATCATCACCTCCCACATCTTATAATAATGAAAATGTTAATGTATATATATTATATATGAACATTAATTATACTTCTATATATATGATATCGATTACTCATTATTACATTATAATCCTTGGTCGATATGATAAGGTCATTCGTGTGTACGAAAAACTACCGAATCATGAAGAGATGTAATTTGTTATTCAGTAAAATGTTTAGTTGAATCTAATAAGGATCTGTTAATTTAATATTTTTAAAATAACTATTATATTAATTAAATATTTATAAATCATAAATTATTATATATCATATAATTTTATACAGTTTTATTAAATAATATATTTTAATTTAATTCATGCATATGTGTGGACTACTTCCTCGATGAAGCGATGTGATACTCTTTTCGTCACCATGTAAAATGATATGTATAAGTATATTTTAAGAGGTAAAATTTTATTTATGATATTATATTAGTTTTATATATTTGATATTTTACATTCCACCTTTCTATAATGATCACTAACAAATTGGAACATTATTCATTAGTACGCACGACCTACCGTCTCCATGATTTTATCCAAGTTAATATTTCATAATCTTATTTCTTGTAAGGGATTAAAAGTATAAATTATGAATAAATAAAATTTATACTACATGATTATTTTTATATATGTGTTTAATCAATTACATATTTGAACACATTCAATACTTTTCAAACCCAAATCGTGCAATAAAGACACACACAATGTCATGGTTACTTCGAAACAAATTAGGACTCAAAAAAACCCAAAATTCTATCAAATGATATATGTTCGTGAATATCATATAGAATTATTATTTTACACCATTACATAGAGATTATTTTACCTTACCTATGTGATTCGAGTGAGATCTCATTTGTGCAAATGTATCTAATTTTCAATTCCCTTCAAAAAATATTAGTTCATGGAGCTCCATCAAACGTTGTGTAAACTTATTATCTTAATGGTGACTCTTTTCATAAAAAATTCCCTATTTGAATCAAGAATCACGTTCCATTAAAATAGTTAGCTCCCCCACCTCCCAGGAGTCATTACTCAGACCTTCCAATATTTGGTTGCCTATTTCATGAAGTTGTCACGCACAATAAATTTGACACAAAATGGATTACCCAACATACTTGTGCATCATGAGCCATGTTTTCTTTTGTTCCTTGTATCTCTTACATATGGACGGAATTACCTGGGGCATTTTATCCTCCATTAATTATTGGGGGATATCTATTGGCTTACTCAATTCCCCACAATGCATTGAGCCTACATCGAGTACTCTAATAAAAATATCTCAGTTGAGGCTAAGGACCCATGATCCATGATGATCATTACTTCGTGAATAATCCTTCCTTAATGGTTAAAAATTATTCATGAATCTTTTTTATTTCACATATCTCCATCCCATCGTGATTATCCTCCCATAATACACATGGATTCACAACATCCAATCTTCTGCATCCCTCTATGAGTGTACAAAGTTATTTCAAGGTTCCTCATATGGTGTCATATGATGTGTTTATCAACAGAAATATTATTATCATAGTTATGATAATAAGAATTTTTTATTAACAATGATATGCTAATGTAGAACCCTAATGTAAACATCCATACACCCCACTCTTTGCTAATATTTTAGATTCCTTCCCCTCAACATGTGTGGGAGGGTATTAGTCAGGTACGTCTAATAGATGAGAAGTTTTCCACAATCATCAAATATGCATGTTGTAAAACATTCATGTATCATCATCCAAAATATATAATGTTAAACTATTTCATCAAATCATTCAATTCACTATGGATTCCCAGCCCCATTAATTTTCCACACCTACTCATCTCCTTGCGATTAAGATCTTACAAGCATGGAATGATATCTTCCTTATATGGAACTGGAATCTTCCCATAGGGAAGGGAAACCATCTTGTTGCAAGGTCCATGACATTCTTGTAGGGGGTAGCACCCATGATCATCTTTACCTCTTCAATACACAAACAACATAGGATTAGTGGAAACAAGTGACTCTTAATACCTTGTTCATCTCCCTCTGTGCTTTTTCACCATGAGACACTTACCATGCGTAAGCCCGCATGGGCCGCTAACTATGCATAAGCCCCAATCTCTACTCATGGGCCTCTAATGATGTCTAAGCCCCAATAATCATCAAATGGCATACTAACCATGCGTAATCAAAAATATCCTCACCATGGTCCTATAACCATGCATATAAACCAATCTCCATCCCATGGACACTAAACATGCATATTCCCAAATCTTCATCGCATGGGGTGCTAAACACGAGTAAGCTCTAATTTTCATCCCTTGTGACACTAACCATGTGTAGCCCCAATACCCATACCATGGGAAACTAACCATGCTTAATCCCCAATATCTATCTCATGGTCTACCATCCATTCACAATCCCCAATTTTTAACTTTTTAGGATGCTAACAATGTGTAATAAACAATCTCTAATAATAATGAGATTGGGGAATTAATCCTTACCTTGTCATTTTCTTTAGTCGAGGGTACGTTTAAACTCTTATTTCATGACCATAGTATGTTATTAAATTATATCAGTACAATATAAATATTTATTATATCATATACGAATCATTTATGGCTTTAAACTACCAATTTAATACTAATTTCAATGTTAAAGTAGCATTTCAAGAAATAATCACTTTCTTTATCATATGTTTCTTTAACTTGTATTCATTATCGTGTCACTTATATATTTATTTATATACATATAAAATATAAATTTTTTTTATATATCATATATAATATTAATATAAATATACATAATAGATATATATATGAAATGGAAACACAATTCATGGAGATGGTAGTCTGTACGTATGCATGAATGTTGTTTCGGTGCTCTTATTGTATAATATTAAATAATTTAATGAAATATATTTAACTACATAAATATATATTATTCTAGTATAAATATTATTCCATATATCTCATACTTTAACAATTAATATAATTTTTTAAAATTCTTAAATGGTGATCGTTTAAGATGAATCTCATCGTGTCGTGGAGACGGAAATTCGTACGTACGCACAGGCGACAATATCATTTTATCAATGGTGAAATAGTATTTAATTGGATAGTATATCATTTATAAAGAATAATTTTAATGATAAATTTATTATTGACATCAATTATACAAATTATTATACCCATCCAAATAATGAAGTGTTTAATAACAGACTTTACCTTGACATGGAGAGGGTAAGCCATATGTATGCATGTATATGGACTTTTTAATTAATAGGATGGATAGAAAAATGAAAATATTGGTACCATATTTATAATAAAATCATATTATGTAGAATGTAAAAGAGTTAATATTTTGATATGGAAACAATAATGAAATAGAATGTGGAAGAAAAAAAGAACTTTGAAAAAAGTAATGAAATAACTACCTCTTCTTTAGGTGATTTTTTTTGATTTGATCAAAATGGCTCCATAGGTTGGCATTCTAATAATTATAAGGCCTCTAGAATGAAGTGAGGTTATTTGGGAAGATAGTTTGTCAGGGTTTGGCTGATCCAAATGGCTTTGGATGTGTGATTTTTAGAGAAGGGGAAGTAACCTTTTATCAGAGTGCTGAGGGTCATTTTAGGAAAATATTGATATTTTTTTATTAAATCATTTTAATATTTGGTTTTTGTCAAAGTCAAGAAAACATTATTACATATAAATAATTACAATAAATAAACCCTAACATGTCATATAACCCAATAAAATTCTTGGAATGCATCCAAAGTATCAATTTACATTTATTTAGAAATTTATAATATCATTTATTTTAATCATTTGTTAATAAGGTAATTACTGTATCATAATTGTGACTTAAATAAATATAATTATATAATTTAAAAAACTTATAAATAATAAAACCTGATGTATGATTTTTTTTATTTCTAATGAATATTTATAGTCGAAATTATATTATGTATGAACCTAATTTAAAAATGTATTAATTATTAAAATTTGAATTTAACACATTTAGCTCTTCATTAAATAAACTAATAATAAATTGCTAAATATAACCCAAGAGGATTGAAAAATATCATATTTTATTCCTATGTTTTATTTTGATCGAAATAAACTTATCCAATGGAATTATGACATGTGTTAGGGTAAATATAATATCATTTTTACCTTTAATTTTTCTATTTAAATTTAACTGTGCTAATTAAAATTCAAAAGTTACTATTCACCAAAAAATATTTAAATCATATTAATACAAAATTTTTATACTTATATAAATTTTTTCTCTTGGATTTTTTAAATTGAATTCCTATAAGCGATAAAATTACGTTAAATACAGATTTGCAAATGTTCCTAGAAGGTGGGTAAAAGACGTTAAAAAGTTCTATAAAATTTTATTTATCAAATATTATTATAAAATTAATCTACTGAATTATGATGGACTAATATAGGTATTATGTATATATTTTGACTTTAAAATATGTTTAACTAAAAAAATTAATTATTTAAATAAAATTCAGTTTCAAACAAGAACAAAGTGTTTTTCACTATTCATCAAAAATTGAATGTTTTCAAATAAATAACACAAATTCACTCGTAATAAATTTTGATATTATTAATTGAAAAATTAATTCTACTTTACCAAATTAAAAAAATTATGTTTCATTAATTAATTTAATATTAATTCCCATTTTCAAAACCATATAGAAGGGTTTTAAAAAGTAAAAACGTTCAAAAGAGTGACAGGTGTTTATGCCCAATTTAAAGGAGAAATTACTTATAATGACCTAAATTATATTAAATTATTAATATATAATCAAATTATACATTATAACCACAATAATACATAATTAAGAAACTATAAATTAAATCGAATTAAAAAGTTTTTTTCAATTAAAATTTAGTATTTTTCACTATTCATCTAAATATTAAAGTTATCAAAAATCTACCAAATATTTATACATACTAAAATTTTATTTCAATAATCTAAATAATAATTTAATATCACTAAATTGATTATATAAAAGGGTCAAATATTGGATTCAATAAGGGTTCTCCTTTAAATGGAAGAAAACGGTATTTTTTATAAAATACTTCTTTTATATGAAAAATTTATTTTTTCATTATATTCTGTCTAAGAAACAAATAATATAACTATTAAAATTATATAAGATATATATATAATTCAAAATTTTATTAATAATAATCATAATCACTTTTTAAGGTTTACTTTGGTAAGTAAGGGTGTGTTCGAACTCAGTGTTACGAGTATCACAAACTATTGAATTACATTAAAGAGATAAAAAACATCATGTATTGGGGTGTTACATGAACTGTAGATGACATCAACCCATGTTAAAGGGTTCAACATATGGGATATGTCATGTGAGATACCATGCACGAGTAGAGAGTGATCAGATCAGAAGTTGCAGTGATGTCCCACGATGGCGGAAGACTACTTTTGGTCAGTCCGACCTTCACATGGGGGGGAACTCTACCTGAAAAGGGATACAGTGTTTTGGGAACATAGGATGGTATATAGAAGGCGAGCACCTATTTTGTCTAGGAGGGTGTGTGGCTGGTGATCCCATGATGATGGAAGCTGCCAGATTTGGGTGTGATGGGGTGGCGGTAGGACACCTGTCTGGCAGTGACCCACAACAACACTTGTGGGAAGAGGTGAGGGAAGTTTCTCGAGCATGTATATTTCTATGTCAATATATGATTTTTATCCATGAAATTGTTCATCTCAATCATGGTGGAGATGTGATCTTAAGACGGATGTTTGGAAGTTGTCCTGTGAAATGCAGTGTACAACGGTGCTACTTTGAGAAGGGGGATGTGAGCTGCTGGTTCATATAAATCCATTTAGAAAGTAGGGGTTTCCACACTCAGGTGAGAAGGGGGAGGCCATCCTAGTAGTTTCACTCTCACTAGGTGGAGGTGTAGGGCCCGATGTGGCGGTTGAATTGGACACAGTATAGGAAGGTTATGAAGAAAAACATGTGGGTCTCGGGTCAAGATGCCCATTTTTTGACATTGAACTCAACCTTCACAATGTTATTCTATTGTCTAAATGAGTATTTTACAAAAAAAACATCAAATATTGTTTTATAGTGGTAGAAAAAAGTAATATTATATTATAATATTCTAATTAATATCAATTATAGGGTCCACACTAGAGTTGCATCAGTGATAACATTCTTATTGGTTTATGGCATGATTCTCGTAATTACAAGTACATGAATAAATGTTATATTTGGTAAAAAAAAAATTCATAAATATTATATTGAAAAAAGAGAAATCTATTCAACATGATGCCAATATATTTAAAATTTTCATATGGTCATTCCAAGGCCTTTCCAAAACAGATCGGCACTTGCTCGGATCTATTGGCAGCGTTTTAACACACTATACTTAAAAGTTCAGTTTATCTTTTATTTGAATCATAAAAATCACGCATCCCTCTAATGTAAATTTTACATACTGAGATACTAAAGAGAATCCTATGGGGTGTGAATTTAATGTTTTAGCATCTCTAGAGTGATGAAACATCATCAAATCTTACAAGTTCTTCCTAGTACAGTTTGGGGATCACACATTGTTTAATCAGAGTACAAATAAAATAAGAAAATATAACTCATTCATATTTGATGCGCCCAATACTTTTACATGATACCGAACAATGTTACTTGATGGATCTGATATTGGATCTCTCTATATTATCAAACACATTCTTCTAGAAACTACTCATTCATCATTCTTTAGAATATTTGTGCTTGCATGAATCATTGATGATCACTTCAATGCAACGAGGATCACAATAATCTGTTGTCTTCAATCCAATAATATTGAACATGAATCACATTATCGATTGATCTATCTCTCAATATGAATAAAAATGATAGAGATGGTGTAACATCCCAGACCTAGGTTCCACAAAATCGGTTCCCCGAGCCCAGTCATCACATGAGCTCATGCGCGCCTCCCCATATGCCAATGGTTTCCGACTAGCAGTGATGGTCGAAAATGTCACGTGGGGAGTCTGTACCCCATTTACCAGTGTAAGACACATCAGAACACAATATGAATAGCATAATCAATAAGAGTTATCCAAAAACTATCACAGTCAAACATCTCTCAAATGTGGTACAATAATCATGAAATATTTATTACATAATATAATTCTTTAATGTGAAGTGAACAACACCAAAAATAACATAAAATTGAAAAATACCAAAAAAATATTAACCCATAATATATAACCTCTTCCATGCATGTCCCATGTAAAAATTAACTACCTATCATACGACCCTTTCCCTTGTCTTGTCCCGTAAGCAGGAAAACATCTCGGGATCTCAAAAAGGCCTCAGAATGGTGTGTGTAAAACTCAGTAGGCTACCACCAATGGTTTCAAAAATATATCCTGCATGATATATAGTGCAGTCAAGTATAAATTAATGTAATGTGAGAAATATTCCATTTAGGGCCACCAGTCATCAATATCTACATAGCTAATTCAAGATAATGTTCCAATTTATTATGTATCTTTTTTCACTAGTTCATCATCAATCATAATGTTAACAAGTTAGGAATTCACTTTATTCACACAAGGTTCATGGAGTATATAATTTTGAAAATGAGAACATGTTAGGACACTATCACACTTGGGTTGATCGAATCAAGTGAACTCCACAATTATCTTGGATCCTTAGTACATGTATTTTCTTTTAATACAACAATTGTGTGAATATAGAATCAATCCAAATCCCCAACCCATGCATTTCAAGGTTGGTTAAATAATCAATATAACCCTACCAGTGAGAGGAGAGTCAATCATTTACACCACCACCAAGCCATGTTCACATGATTATCCTTCCATTCACCGTAGAAAAACAATATCACAACCAAACCCAACCAATATATACAAACATCATAATCAATAACAATTTACATGGTGAATCATATTGGGCGATAATCCATTAAAACATTTTCAATTATAATTCGTAACCATTTATCCAAATATCCATTCTCATGCCTTAACAAATTAAGTATATCCAAAACTCCTATACATTATCCAATATTCATCAATAAATATATATTATCCCATTTAACCCATTTATCATTTATCAGTCACTCTAATTCCTATGCATTTCAGGTACAATTGTCATTTCTCATAACACGACCACTTTATTGCATTCAAACCATTAGGTATACCCCAAAAGTTTTATGTAAGAACCAATTCAATATATATATTCCTTAATTACCATATGCTACGCATTTTCATGCTCTTTAATTCACAAAACATTTCCAATTTATCTCTCACAACATTTCACTTATAAGGATTCTTTTGGGAATTTCAACACTATTCATAACCCCTTTGTCACTATCACAATTAACTCAATTTATTCATTACTATGCCATGCCAACAAACCCCTTAATCCATCATCAACATATGTAAAACTATCAATAATATATATTCAACTAATCTAACCATAAAATTATTTTTTACAAGGGATCTATGTTATTACACATCAACTCCACCCTTGACATTGTCAATTCCTACATTTTGGAATGTAGTTGTGCCCCTTGGGTGGCCATAAAATGTTATGTTCTTCCTCAAAGAATCCCACGGGGATAGTGAGGGGTCCAACTCATCTCATAGACACAACATTCTGTAAATAATATTTAAGGTAACTAATTCTGATTAACAGAAAGACATGATCTCAATGAACCGGTAGAAAACTATCAGATAACCAAGTGATAATACTTGTAGACTGCCGACCATGAATTGGATGATGAAAAAACTCTTAATCAGTGACTTAGATACAAATTAAATTACCCCTGTAAAACCTAACCGAGATTCCAATAGAAATGTAGGTATTTTGTTTCAGAAGATGTTGAGAGAAACAATAAACCAAAATCCAGAAAAGAGAAGAAAGGGGGCGTCAGACTTACCCAATTCTTTGATCCGCAAAAAAATGATATCTAAATGGTCAAAAATTTATAGAAAAAGGATTTTGTGATGATTGGGTCATCCTAGATCATCATTTGGGTTGTAGGAGGTGAAATCGAGGTGAATTCCAAGTGAGGTTTAAAAACCATTAATGGATTTTTTTTAAATTTCCTAGCTTTATTGTGCCACACTGTTTTCCTACATTGTTTTCCATGCCGTGTGTAAGTTACATTCAAATAAATGAAGGTGCACACCGTTACGTGAAAAGTTCACATATTTATCTTAACTATGTTCCAATTGTGTGTAATCCTCTGTATAGGGCTTCATGGTTACCTAGGATACTCTGCATGGTTCTTACTAATTGTTCAACATGCCAAGAAAGATCCCTTATTCTCCTATTTAGTGTCCCAAACCCGCAAAATTCCCCTACATTCCTCATGGACATGAGAAAAAAATAATTTAATCAAAAGAATAGAAATATACTGAAGCATAAATAAAAATATATCCTATGAACGAATCTAGTATATAACAACGTCCCCACCTTATAACAGCTCGTTCTTGATCCATTCTCCCAAGAATCACCGAGCTTATGCACCCAAGAGAATAAGTTTATAGGATATCCTATCTACCCCCCCATTCCATATTTCAAATTGAACATGAAAATATCTCCACAAAATACAATCCAGGGGCATGTTATTTCCCAATAAAACTCCCTCATCACAACCCACAACATAAACCAGATGCTTCTTAATGGATACATCAAAGTCAATCATACATCAACCACTATAAATATTACCGGAAATCATAGGATGCATTTAATAAATCACAACGCATTGGAACTTCATACATAACATCATATCCTCATGGAGGAACCATTTGACGCCCAAATGATCTGATTATGTTTAAAACTCTTGACCCAAATCACTTCATGTTATTTTTCTTCTATTTTCAAGACACTAGTGTTAAACAAAAACCGATTTCACATAATGTAATACACACAATCCTTCCAATCACATTTTTTTGACATATGTTGATCCAGCACTTGTATCTCAGTGACGAAATTCAATAATATTACATCTAAATACATCAAAAACTCTAAGCGAACAAAACCCGTCATATTCTGGCCATTTCTCACCATCAGGTCACTCACCTGAATACAGATCACTCGAGTTCCTCTAACCCAATACATCAATCACGCCATCAACCAACCAATTTTTACATATGGTTCTCTCCAATATCCCAAATTATTTTCACTCCCACTATCGACAAAAAATTGACATAGTCTCAACTCAACATTATTGTCACCTGACGTGTCTGAACTCACCGTGCATGAGTGTCCATAAGGATGTCACCTTGCATTGGCATCAAACCTCACCATTAAAAATGTCTCGGAGAACATTCATTCACCATTAATTAGAGGAATAATATCAACCTGATCTCACTCTATTACAACCTCAGTTCCACCTGGCTCATTCATTATGGCATCAAACTGGTTGTGGGTCACTCACACCATAACCATTCCCATTCACAATAACATGTCATATCTCACCAAAATAGATGTACACAATTAAACGAAGACATATACCTTGGTCTACTATCAATCATAGTTGGTTTATAGAACCCAACTGGTTTTTTCATGACTATTTCCATGCCTTTCCTCCCCATCAACAACATAACATGAGCATCTCAAAATCATTTGGAAGTGCATTGGGCCAGACTCCACTATGTGGCTCAATCATCCATCATAATCACTAAGCATATGGCCTCCCTATAAGACATGACATGATCCTCTCGGGTTCCTCATCAACATCTAGGTGTTGGTACATCAATTAAATTTTATACTCTCTATATCCATGACTGATTTTTCATTACCCACATTAGTAATGTTGATAACATTTCTCTCAAAAATGGATTACAACCACCAAATCACATACTCATTCATAATATATACCCTAAAACATATTTTGGCATGTCTAGTTTTTTTGTAACCAGGTATCTAACGTCACCTAAGGCCTGTTCCCGATCATCATGAACAGAACCCACTGAATTCATTAAAATTTGGTCCATCCCGAGGACATTTCCTAAAACCATCGAGGGTGTAAATACCATCATCCAATCCCAAAACTACCGCTCCCATGAGCCTAAACTCCATGATGTCTCTTAACATACTAAACAACTTCATGTATTGTGGCATAAACACAATGATTGTCAACATACATCTCATAATTTCCAGATATTGGTAAAGATCATCTCTAGCTGAGGCTTGATAAGATGTTGTCAGAGAACACAACCTCCATCATGTCTATTACTGATGTCACCCCCACTATGGGACACTATGTCCTTGTTTGATTTTGAGAATCCATGACACACACATCTCATCACAACAAAATAGAACCTATCAATCACCACTCTATCATGGTTTATTACCAAGTCATTCCACTACTCCATGAACATCCTCCAAACATCCCTGAACAAAAATTTCCCTAATGCTACTAACACCATGTCACATGAGATCTCATGGAAGGACAATAACGATCATCATCCAACACAATGAAAGACCACACCAATAAAATTGAAGTTATCTCGCATATCCAAGATCCCCACATTGGTTATATAGTGGACAAGACTCTAATCATGATCAAAACTAGGCCTTAACATCACCAACCCATGTTTGGACCTCATTAGGGCCTTCAAGATCTCACTTTCATATGGCCTCACATAGTGATCATTATTCACACTTTTCATCATCACCTAAGAATATCTCAATGCCCATTCATAGACACACGCCTCTTCTTCAATCAACCTCCTAATACCTATGAAATTCTCAAAACATCCCCCAAAAACAAAACTATTCAAACAACAAGACAATCCACATTACCATCCTCTCCTCTCTATCAACTTTGGAATAAAGCAATATAACGACACTTCTATTACCTTGGTCTTTTAAAACAAAAATAAAAATCGAGGAATCCATTGATCATCATCCAAATAGAAGTATCATATATTCTTATGATACAATCCTCATAAAAAATCATTACAACCCACTACTATCACTCAGGTTCCCATCTGAAGGACCACTTTACAACCACTCCATTCAAAAAATATTGATGGCACTCAATATTCCACGATTCATCTTCTGATGCATCTTCCATGATTTATATTCCAATGATGATTCACTGAGGGGAAATCCTCTCATGATGTTACACTTGATTTCCCCTAAACTGTAAATGCATAACCATAACATAGGTTTCATAACCTTCTATCATTCCAAATTGTAACCCTTTATGTCAAACCCTCACCAGACGATATCTTCTATATTCCAGGATGCAATCCCAAAACTACAAGAAATCATATTCATCCTCTCTTATATGTCAACTTGGAGGTCAAAGTATATCAGCTTCCCAACTAAATTCATGAAATGAAAAATACATTGGTCCTCTGTCCAACCACAGACATCTAGATACAAACCAAACAATGCACATGGATGGAACTCTCACCAACATTCTAATACACATTTTCTCTAGCACACCTATGAAAATCTACTCTATGTTCCATATGAAAGGAAATCACACACACATTCACACATCAATAATAAAGGCCAAACACCCTCTCTTGGATTCAATACACAACGTTTATTGTCCCATATCAACAGTTCACCAAATCCCAGGAACCAACCTTTGGGTTTGGCCTACACTCTATGTAACCATGAGCCATGAGAGTTTACATGCCCACATTACAAAATAATTCCTCATGACCCAAAGGCCACAACCAACCAAGGGGGTAATGAGAACAACTAGAAAACAACATCATAACAAATAAGGCCACACAACTCATATCCAAGGCCTCAAATGATGGATCTATCACTAACCAAACCACCCATACAATGGTTAAATTGACAATATAAGGAATAATTGTTACTCGGTTCACAACAAAGATCCACTATAAAACTTCCTTGAAAATTATCTTCACCAATTTTTAACTCACACAATAACATTTTAAACTCCCTTTTCTACAACATGTTAAAATTATCCTTTTAAGAAATTTTGACATTGCATAATGATTAAATCATTAATCATTTTACCATCACTACACATATCCTTCTCTCTCAGATAGAATTCAATAATTATAATTTATCACCATATGAAATTATATCCTAGGCATACAACTTCATTATAAACACTTCTCTTTACTATTTGTTTATATTTATTTCATTTTACAACTTGTATCACCATTATTAAACCACATTTTTAAATTAATTCTTGGAAATAATATGCATTCTATTTTCTATACATGGCACACCCTTAACATGTGTGCCTATCATGTTGTGTGCCACTTATATACATAGGTTCCTATAATGATGCATGAATGAAAAAACTTATTCCATTCTATTATAAAGAAGAATAACATCAAAAAAATCACATCACACCTCATCTGAATCACCCAAGGGTGAAATATCATTGAATTTAACAACACACAATAACAACAATAATTCCCACCCTATGTGACTTGGGAATCCCCCCATTCTTGATTTAGCAGCTCCCAGGAATGAGCTCATTACCAAGGCTAGACACTATCTTATTCTATTTTCCACCATCCCCATATAGAATGAAGGAGAAATTAACTCCTCTGATACGAAACTGTAAAATCCCATGCCCATGTTCCACTAAATCAGTGCCCCGAGTTGGGTCATCACATACCTCTAGCGTGCCTACCCATATGCAAGTGTTCCAACTAGTAGCGAGAGTCTAAATGTTCTTGTGGGGAGGCTACACCATATTTAGCTTTATAAGAGACAAAATAAAACAATATAAATAGAAGAATCAATATGAATTAACCAACAACATGCATAGTCAAACATCTCCCAAACAGGTTATAATCCACATACAGTAGTAAATATGTAATCTCATGCAATTAGTCTATATAATGAAAACCGCAATGAAAAGATAAAAAATATAATACCCAAAAGTATCCTATCTCCAAGTCTGAAACCACATCCCTACATGTACCACATCCAACTCAACTCCCAAGCATAGATCCCTTCACATATCCGGTCCTGTAAGCATGAAATCATCTCGGAATCCCAAAGGTGGTATGAGTAGGGTGTGAGTAAAAATCAGAATACCACCACCAAAAGTGTCTATAATATAACCAGTTTTACAAAAATTGCATTCATGTATAAATGACAAGAATGCAAGGGAAAGAATATTTAGGGGCCCCCACTTATCATTCTATACTTAGCAACTACTATCTAAGGTGACAATTCGTTATCACTTTTCTATCACTGGTTCATCATCAATCACGAAGTACATAAGTTATGAATTATCATCAATCACACATTGTACATCCCATATATAATTTCTTATAAGAGAACATGTTAGGCCCTTATATTACAACGGATGATAATTTCATGTGATTACAAAACATACCATAGAGCCTCGGTCTAGGTATTTTTATTGAATTCAATCACTAGGGACATAAAGAATTAGTTTGTCCCCCAAACCAATTATATTCTAGGATTGTTAGTACATCAGACCTGCCATAGCCATGGGAGGAGAATTAGTTCATTATTCTACCACCCAGCGATGTGCACATTCTTATCCATCCATTCCCCTCAAACAAACCATATCACAATCAAACACAACCATCACATACTACAATCATAATCTATAACAATCAACATGGAAAATTAAATTTTCCCATAAACCTTTAACAGATATCCAATTACAATTTGTAACTATTCATAAATATCCCCATTGCCGCACCATAAAACATTATACATTTTAATTAACACCCAATCATTATACATTTTTCATAAATTACCATATATTATCCAATTTGTCCTGTAATCATTTCTCAATCATTTTCCCTCTTATGCATTTCATGTAAATTTCTCAATATCACATTACACGACCACATTATTACATACATCCCATTAGGTATACCCTATAATTCTCATGTACTAACCCATTAAATAAATATATTCATCAATTATCTTATGAAAATCATTAACATTCTCTTGAATTCACTATCCATTTCTAATTTATCACCCACATCATATTATATATACTAATTATTTTTGGTATCTCAACATAATTCATGACCCCCTTTTACACAATATCATTAAACTAAATTAACATATTACTAATCCAATCCAAAACCATATAAATCCATTATAAATTAAGGTAAAGCTATCAATATTCCATATTAAACTCAACTAACTATATATTCATGTTACACAAGGGCTCGATGTTATTACACATCAACCCACACATGACTTTGTCAATTCCTATGTTCAAGAATGTTGGCATGCACCAATGGTATTCCTAAAACATTATATTATTCCTCAGAGAATCCAATGAGGACCTTGAGGGGTCCAAATCATCACATAGACACCCAAATCACCATATCATACTCAAGGTAACAAATTCACAACAAGGGAGTGAAAATATCTCAATTTACATGCATGAAATTATAGAAACAACTATGGGATAATACATGTAGACCACGATAGGGACCCTATCCTTTTACCCATAACATTTCATGATTTTAAACATAATTCATCTTTAGAGTACGATACATGTATCTTTAAGTCTAGTGACTTATAACACTAGGTACATATATCACAAAACATGAGGCTAAAAACACTTCTTTATTTAATCTTCATAATGAGCTCCTAACTTCTTTTGAGCCCTTACATCTGCATAGGGTACCCTGGGGTACACATGAACAAAGGGATGAGCTAAAAAGCCCAGAAAAGGAAGGAACATAAGAATAATATTTAAGAACATGAGTTATAAGGCTTGACATAATTATTTTGGAAGCATTAAACATATGGATTCATAACATATAAACATGGGATCATAAAAAACATGGAATAAAATAATCATTGGATCATATTAGAATGAGATTATATAAGAATTGTTTCATAGAGAGGTGGAAGTTACATTAAACATGACTTTAGTATGAGTCACGGCTAACCGCCAATCTCATTTCCCATAGTAGCACAAGCCAAGGCTAACCGCCCAGACTGTTTGCCCATAATGTTATCATGAGACAATAAATTTACCCAATTCATTGGATCACTATCTGGGTGCAACCATCTATGCATATTCATGTATATTCTTGCCACATTATGAATCTTACATAATCAATCATACATATACATAAGAGTATCCAAGGAATGAAATGGGCACCCAATCTCGTCATGAAGCATAATAAAAAGGGATGTAACATAAAAGAGTCCATGAAAGAAAGGAATGAAATTATAAATAGACATAAAAAATTTATAAGTCATAAACCATCGCACGAGTCAACAAACTGAAGTGATAACATGTAAATATATTTTTTAGGAATCGTTGATTCAAAACATTTTAGTGCGGTTTAACAAAACATCGAATATCTCTTAAAACGAAAAGCGGCATAATATTTTTTTATAAAACCAGAATTAAACCAGGAGGTTTTTCATAATAAAAATACTGATTCTATAAAGATAAATGTGACTAAAAACTGAGGATAGAGTACACTTGATAATAGGAAATAATTCGGGAAATTCCCTTAATATGGGTTCACTTATTGGGAAATAATGAGGACAGAATCACTTAAAAGCATGCATATCCCCGAAAGAGAGTGATGAAAGAGTCTTGATAAATATACTTCGAACATATACACAAAATTTATAGTATGCACAATAAAATATAATATAACATCATTTTGGTAGAATGGTAGATAAGACAACCTGAATGAATAAAAGAGGTTTGTGTAGAATTCTTTACTGATTATCGGCATGGTATCGGGAGTACATGAGGGGTCTTAGTGAGAGTGTAAATGTAATAATCAAAACATATACATAAATAGGACAATATGGGTGAGTTTCTAAATAATACCCAATAATTAATAATTACACACAACATGACCTAACATATTGGAAAATCTTGAATAAGGGTGAAATTGAGAGGATCCCTTCTCTTAGGTCTGTTGGTGTTCTTTAAGTGATATTAATGACATGAATAGTCAAATTATGTTTATTAATAAATAGTTCCAGAAACATATATAAAAGGAAAGGATTAATTATAAACATTTTAAGTTCATTTATACCCATTTTGATTGATTACGAGGTTCAATTTCATTATTCGGGTCTATTTGTTTCATTTGTTTTAATGATCGGTTCAATTGTATATAGGATCAAATAAATTGTAAGATGAAGGAGGTTGTACAGAATTTAAGTTATATAAAATTATTGTACATCCAGTAGTTTACATTTTAACAAAATTCATTTGGTTTATTATAGTGAGAGAGACCTTCACATTATACATTAATGATAAACACTTGAATTAATTTTAACGGTTTTCCCATAATTGACTTGTTTTGTATTATTGATTTATATCATGAGTGTATGAGGATTAAAAAAAATTAAATAGAAAATAGAAAATATATAATAATCTTGTTCAACTATAACATAAACTTTTCCATGACCAGAAAAAAATGATAAATGAATTTGAAAACACATTATCCATGATGTTTGTAATTGGACACATCACAAACGATGTTTTAATTATAGAACGTGAGGGGGAGGAGGAGAAGTATGATGCTTGAAATTTTCAATAAACATTATTAGAATTAATAATATATTAGATTATTGATATTTTATTCCTTTTGGATATGGTAAGGGGATGAGGGTATAAGAAAAGATTGAAAATGAAAAAAAAACACTTGAAAACGAAAGTGGCTTCTTAACCTTTAATCTCCTCTCTTTGAGACTCCTCTTAGGGGATTTGATTTTGGTCTTTTGGAAAGACCAACAATCATTGGACGTGGGGAAGGATCTTGGGAGCGTATTTGGGCAGAATTGTTTCTAGGAACAAGGCTTGAGATGTGTGAGGAAAAGAGGTAAGTAGAGGGGGTATTTAAAGTGAGGGAGGAGAGGGTTTTCCTAATAGTTTATTCAATAGTTTATAAATTTCCCTCAGGACACAGAATAGAGATGATTCCTTGACCAAAAATAGTAAATATAGAATTTTAATCCGAACAAATTGTCCCTATATCAGCAAAGCATCATCATGACTTCATAATTATTGTATTTTTCTTATTTTGTGAATTATCATATTTCACTATTCATCAAAATTTCATGTATTTCAGAAAAATTCCTAAAAATTCACCCTAACCATTTTTCGATGTGTAGAATCCAAAAATGAGGTCCATTTTTAAAAAATAATTTTTTAAACATGATTATTTTAATATTTAATTAAAAAAACCATTTAATATCATGACCAGTTTTAATACATTCATTAAATCATTCTATAATATATTTATATCTTACTTCCAACTTGAATATTATTTTTATACCACCAAAGGTGATTATACTATTCATAAGGGTATATAACTATTCATATGGGTATGTTACTATTCATTAGGGTTGGTTACTATTCACCAAAAAATATTTTTTTTGTTCGACTCCAAACCAACATCTTGAACACAACCGTGTATACCGGATTTTCGAAATTCCAAACACAGAAGTGACAAAATTATTTTTAAAGGACACCTATCACATTGTAGTTCATTATGTTGTTATATCATGAGTTTTTATGACATAAATATAAGAAGGTAATTTCCATTTAAAAACATTGGGTCGTTACAACCACCTATTGATAATCTGACGATGACAACACTCTTAATAATGGCCTTCAATATGGATTAGAAAATATCATGAATCCATAAACTATATTCCATTGCAAAATAGGGTTCAATGTTTTGGAATAAGATGGGAGTAACTGAAAACCCAGATCCATGAAAGAGAAGAAAGGGGAGTGTTAGACATACTCGAGGATTCAATCTACAACCAAAGTTTCTCTAAATAGTCCAGAATCAATGGAGAAATGTTCTTGGGATTATTGGGTTGTTCAAAACATTCACTAGGGTTACCATAGGTTAAATGGGAGTGAATACCAAGTGAGGTTTAAAATTCTATAATGTCGTTTTTTAAAATTTCTCAACACTACTGGGTCACATGGTTTACTTGCACGGTTTTCCTAAATGTGCGCAAACAATGTATACGATACTGTCTAATAAAAGAATGGTTCATATGGTTATCTAAAAATTATGCACGGTTATATTAATTGTGTTCCAACCATACATAATCCTATATTGATGGCTTCACTTTTACCTAGGGTACCCCTCATTGTTTGCACAAACCATGCAACATGCCCCCAAAATCCCCTTTTTCTTCCTCTTTCATGCCCCGAACCCTTAGAATTCCCCTAGATTCCTCATGGAGTTGGTAAACACATTATTAATAAAAAAAATTATTACCCTAATCATAAACAAAAAATACCTTATGAACGAATCTGAGATCTTACAGATGCTCTCATTCAAATCGACGTATAGTCATGTTGGGAAGAGCCACTCACCACTTATATAGTCGAAATCAATAATACCCAATTTGGGTTCTTGACCCAGTGTAATAAACATTCATTATAGATGTATTGTAAATAATTATTTATGATGAACTAAATGACACCAAATATGTTATTTATACTTTATAAATTCCCTGTAATATAATATATATGTATATAATACATTATAATCATGATTCATTAACTCGACTTGCATCTCTTAATAATGATAAACAATTCCCGAAAATTATACTAATATCCTTTTGAATATTATTAATATATTTTAAAAATGAATTTATCCATTATCACATTACCAAACAATTCTTCACTGTCCAAATGCCACAACCTACTGAGGGTTCCATAATCCTAACTCTTATGATGCATTCTTATGATATGGCTTTCCAACAATTTTAATTTCATATATACAGGAAATATTTACCAAAATATGGTTAAAATGGTGAGAAAAAAATTTATTATATTGTGGGATTTTTTAACAACCTATATTTCTAAAAAAATAATATATGCTCGATAGTGGACACAACACACAACACTGAGCATAAATGAACCTTGAAATTATATTATTTTAAATAAAGATGTTTTATCCTAGATGATAAATTGGATTGTATGAATTTAATTGACTACTTAATGAAATATATTTTTCAATTTAATTTACAAAAATATATATTTAGAAATTGATTTCAAATAATCAACTAATTTTCTGTAATGTTATTTTTTAAATTAAAATATGTTTTCTTCAAAATTTATTTTAATTGTTTTTTTCTAGAGAATATTACAATTTTTTTTAGAAAATATTGAAAATTAATTTTATAAAACAACTTTATTTTTTATATCTGATATTATAATTTAAATTTGGATAAAATTGTCATATTTTTTGGAAAGTATTCAATTTTTTATAAAGAGTGAAAATTATTACATTTTGTACAAATGTCATTTATTTCTAGTAAATTATGTAATTTAAAAGTAAAATTATGTTTTTAATATGATTTCACATCAGATGAGTGTTATTTAGTTATATTAAATACACATAAATATAATTGAATCAAATTTATATTTTATTTTAGTATATTTTTATTCATGGGAATAAAAAAGGATAATTTTTTTCATACATGAACATTACATTTTTTATTTATGTTTTAACATTCTTAATGTTTCTATATGTTAATTAATATAAAAACCATCATTTGAAATTATCTAAAACTTATTTTTATAATATATGTCAATAATAATGAATATATATTTATATAATTATTATCACTAGTCCGGGATTTGTTATAAAATAATATTTTGTTGAAAAACTCACATAATGAAAAATAGCATTTCATCATGCCTATATGTTATATTTTAAATTAACTTCTTCAAATTATTTTAATTTTATTTTTAAATGGATTAAATAATTTGAGCCAGTATGATTTAAATTATATAATTAGTTTAAGTATTTTTCTTTAGTGAAGAATAGTGAAATAATAAAATTTATTTGTCACGGTTAAGATAAAAATGGTTTTACTATTGGGTTAGACAAAAATGATATCAGTTAAATTGAAAAAAATACATTTGTAAAAAAATTTATCGAAATATTAAAAAAATTATAGTTTATAATGTTTTATAATGGCCTATTTTGGATCCTTTTTGAATGTGAAAAATATGGGTAAACTATTTTCGTTTCAAAAATAACCGTTCTTCCACTCACCTCAGATATAATAGGCCACCCCGCATCCTCTACTCTTTACACCTTAAAAACATGTTATACCATAAAATACATGAACAATTAATTCCATACTTCCCTAAGAACAATATTAAATCCATTTTCATCCGGAACACATCCTATGATGGATTCTAGTGCTTGCCAAAGGAGGTTTTCTAGAAAAGACATATAATACCTAATCAGGTTCTTTTTGTTTCATAATTCACCTAAAAAATATTATTATATTATTATATTATATATAAACCATTATATAAAATATAATTAAATGTTGTTATGTTAATGTCATAACCAATATACATACCCTCTTTTAATAAATGGGAAACAAAATCACTATTCATGTGTACGGAAGTGTGTCGCCTCATGAACTAATGTCATTTTTTTTATCACCACCTCCCAAATCTTATGATAATGATGAATTTAATGTATATATATAATATTTTAACAGTACTTATACTTATATATATATGATATCGATTACACATTATTACATTATAATCCTTGGTCGATATGATAAGGTCGTTTGTGTGTACGACAAACAACCGAATCATACAGAGATGTGATTTATTATTTAATAAAATATTTATTTGAATGTAATATGGATATTTTAAATTTAAATTTTTTAAATAATTGTTAAATTAATGAAATATTTATAATTCTTAAATGATTATATATAATATTATTTTATATAGTTCCATTAAATAAAAAAATTTAATGTCATTCATGAATATGTTTGGACTACTTCCCCGATGAAGCAATTCGATACACTTTTCTTCACCATGTAAAATGATATGTATAAGTATATTTTAATAGGTAATATGTTATTTATGATATTATATTAGTTATAAAATATTTGATATTTTACATTCCACATTTCTATAATAATCACTGAGAAATGGGAACATTATTCATGAGTACGCATGACCTATCATCTCCATGATTTTAACAAATTTAATATTTCATAATTTTATTCCATGTATAGGTTTAAATGTATAAATGATTAATAAATATAATTTATACTACAAAGTTATTTTTGTATATATGTTTAATCAATTACTTATTTGAACACATTCAATTATTTTGGCACCCAAATCGTGTAATAAAGACATACACAATGTCATGGTCAGTTCGAAACTAATTAGGACTCAAAAAATAAAAAATTCATAAAATGATATATGTTCATGAATCTTGTAAATAATTATTATTTTCCATAATTATTGAAAGCTTACTTTACAGTATATATGTCATTCTAGTGATCTCTCATCCGTGAAAACATATCTGATTCGCAACGCCCTTCAAAAAATAGTATTTCATGGAGAACCAGCCAACATTGTGTAATCTTATTATATTCATGGTGTTTTTTTCATCACAAAATTCCCTATTTGAATCAATAATAATATTCCTTTAAAATAGGTAGCTCCCCCACCTCCCATGAATCATTACACAGACCTTCCATCATTCGGTTGCCTATTTCATGAAGTTGTCATGCACAATGAATTTGACACAAAATGGATCACCCAACGTACTTGTGAATCATGATCCATGTTTTCTTTTGTTCATTATATCCCTTACATATGGATGGAATTACCTTTGAAATTTTCTCCTCCATTCATGATGTGGGATCCCTATTGGCTTACTGAAGGCTTTACAATGCATTGATCCTTTGTCGAGTACTCTAATAAAAATATCTTAGTTGAGGCCAAGGACCCATGATCCACGATGATCATTACTTCGTGAAGAATCCTTACTTAATGGTGAAACATTCTTCATGAATCTTCTTTATTTCACATATCACCATCCCATCATGATTATCCTCTTAGTGGTAAACAAGGATTCACAACTTCTAATCTTCTGCATCCCTCTATGAGTGTACAAAGTGATTTTATGGTTCCTCATATGGTGTCATATGATGTGTTTATCTACAGAAATATTATACAAATATTTATGATAATAGCTATTTCTTATTCACAAATATATGCTAATTTTGAATCCTAAGGTAAACATCCATCCACCCCACTCTTTGCTGTTATTTAAAATTCCTTCCCTTCAACATGTGTGGGAGGGTATCAGTCAGCTAATTCTAATGGATGAGAAGTTTTCCCCAATCATCCAATATGCATGATGTTAAACTTCCATGTATCATCATCCTAAATACATAATTTTAAACTATTTCATCAAATCATTCAATTCACTATGGATTCCTAGCCCCAGTAATTTTCCACACCTACTCATTTCCTTGGGATTAAGATCATACAAGTATGTAATGAGATATTCCTTATATGGAACTGGAATCTGCCCATGGGGAAGGGAAACCATCATGTTTCAAGGTCCAAGACATTCTTGTAGGGGGTAGCACCCATGATCATCTTTACCTCTTCGATACACAAACACCAGAGGATCAGTTGAAACAAGTGACTCTTAATACCTTGCTCATCTCCCCCTGGAATTTGTCACCATGAGACACTAACCATGCGTAAGCCCGCATGGGCTGCTAACCATGCATAAGCCTCAATCTCTACCCATGGGCCTCTAATCATGTCTAAGCCCTAATATCCATCAAATGAGATACTAACCATGTGTATGTACTAATATCCTTACCATGGGCCTATAACCATGCATATGAACTATTCTCCATCTCATGGAACACAAAACATGCATATTCCCAAATCTCCATCGCATGGGGTGCTAAACACGAGTAAGCACTAATTTCCATCCCATGTGACACTAACCATGTGTAGCCCCAATATCCATCCCATGGGACACTAACCGTGCATAATCCCCAATATCTATCTCATGGTCTGCCATCTATTCACAATCCCCAATTTTCATCTCATTAGGATGATAATAATATGTAATACCCACTCCATTCATCACTGAATCATCTTTCGCAAAATGACAATCTAGTATATAGATTCCTCTTATTTCTAACATCAAGAATGACTCAACAGGTCCTAGAGGTTCGTAGTGATCACACAACCCTTATCTGGGAAATATATCTATGCATATGCTCTGAACCATCAAACTACAAGGTTTTTGATCCATTAATTATAATCAATGTACATAGGAAGCATCCCTAGTGTTAAATCCCTACTACTAGTAATCCTTTTTTCCCTCCTCCTAATGATAAACCTCAAAGAACTTATTATCATCCACCATCCACTCTAAACATAATTTTTTCATCGAGCCACAAATATCTCAGTAGGATCATGTCCACATAGAGGCCAAATCTCCATTCGGAACATCTGGGATGCCAACCATGTGTAATCTATGTCCACATGACTAATCTCTGTTGGGTAGCTGACCATGTGTATTCCGAAACACCTCAATCATAACTACATGGAATTTTATTCCCAGTCAGTTATTATATTTAAGAAGCCTCTTCTATTTTTAAGCACAAAAATACCATCTTCATGACAGTTCCATCTCATTCATTCCATCCACTCCACTCAAACATTCATTATCCATCCTGACTCTTTACTAGGTCACCACATCCTATTGGGAACATGCCATTCACTTGGGCGGCTACCCAAGTGTATTCTTCAATCAATTCCTTCAGATAACATGGGTTTTGATATCTATATTCTAAATAGGGTACGCAGGATGCCTCCAAGTGGATCAATCCCAGCCAATAGAAGACATTGGTGTTCACCTCTTTGGTGTTCACCTCTCATATAATCCTACAATGTCATTCAAATCAGCATTCATGATGTGAAACCTTATCATCATGAGATGCACCACTATGGGTCCACCATCATTGGATGTTCTGATACACCCATATGGTAAACATTCTAATCACTCCCACCTTGGTATACGCCCATGTTATCCACCATGATAAGTGTTCATATAAGTATGGTCTATCTCTGCTAGACTCTAAACTCATATAATAACCCGTTGTGAACATGGAAATATAAGGAAACTCTTAGAGACATACCTATGTCCTAATATAACATGTGATCAGTGTGGGAAACATTTGGTTTTTTCACCCTTGAGAACCCCTCAGATAAGGAAAAATACATGTACTATAATGTTTCATCATCCAGACATGATCATCGATTCCAATCATGACTTATCACAATAAATAAGGCTGAATCCCTCATTTTACACTTTGGAATGTCCATAAAATTGATGCGTACTTAATAGATTACCTAAAAGAGTTTTCACGAGGATTGATTTTCATGAAAAATATCTTATACAATAAGAGAGAAAAATACTATGAAACAAATTCTGAGGAGGAATCCATTGAAGGAGGAAGTGGAATCACATAATTCAATTTTAATCAATTAGTATAAATCTATGTACAATTGATTAATTACACCTTATTCTATAAAGAGGGAATATTGGGAAATAATCAGCATGTCATCATATTATATAACATTCCCTGGTGAAATGAGCTAGAATGAAAAATGGTGAACCTGACATGAACTAGTTATCCATCAACCATAGGGATTGTTGATACTAAATACATTGACAGTGTCACGACCAGACCCTACTCAGGGTCGAGTCGCAACTACCCCAAGCCCGCCTCCATAGGCCAGGGGCTGGCGACCAGCGCCAAAGGCACAAAACTCGGGGAGGTCTTTGCCTATGTACCAGTACACACACACACACGTAGCACACTCAATGCAAAAGTGCAGAGTAAAAAAGAAAAGTAAAGGGGAACTGATATAAATAAACCCCAAGAGTTCATCGACCTCTAAACAGTACAGGGTACAAGCTGAAAAGAAAAGGGGAAAAACACGTGCCCAACCAAAATATGCCGCAACCTGGCAACAGGTAAATAAAAGATACAGCTGACGGGTCTCCCACCAAGAACCTGACTACGACCACCGCATGCGGTCCAAGATTCCAAGCTCTTATGCTCTGCTGAAGTCACGCTCCACCTGTCCATCGTCTGCAAGGGTCACACCAAGTGCGGGCAAAGCCCAAGCAGGGGTGAGTATAAAAATACTCAGTAGGATACCATGAAGGCTCGAGGGAGCAAAAAAAGAGGTACTGAAGGGTGTGAAGTAGAGCGAACATGAAAAGTAGAGGAGTACAACTGAAAGTGATGTAAAGAGTCCAGCTCAACCCAACAAGAGAAAGGAGGTAGACTCGTCTAGGCACAAGGAGCTGGAAACTGTGAGAAGATGAACATCCTGTCGAGTCTTCGCCACCTATAGCGGGAGAGTAGACTCGTCCAACTACGAGAAGCTATACATAGAAAGAACGTGGCATACCCCACGCGTCTTTGCCTCTCCCAGAAGGAGAGAAACCAAACCCAAGAAGTGGGAACCGGAACATGGTATATACAAATCCATATGATCTGTCAAGAAGCCCAAAAAATTTCGTAAGGGGATCTCCGTCCCGTAGCTCATCCCATGAAAAGAGTAGCCAACAGTCCCATAAGTAACACCATAGATGCCCAACATCCCGCACGTCTGCCCCGAACCGCATGCCAAGGGGATCAATCAGAACACCTTGACACTATCCTCTTTTAGAGGCACTGACTCACCAGCATGGTTTTAGATCACGTCACAAGAATGCATCTCGGTGGAGAATGTGCTCCTCGTACATGAGATATCTAGGGAAAGTCAAACCACACCTCGTCACTGCCCTGCAGTCGAGTGGTCTCCTCAATGTCAAAGTCGTTCCATCACCGACCCACACAACCAAGGGTCCCACTCTGGTAACCATGGAGGAACACCACAGGCTATCCTAGTAGAAAGGACTGAGCCTAGAATGCCAACGGATGGCCCACTGCCCAGCCCTGCTGGAGGGTAATTCATAATATGATATTAGGTGACCCACTGCCCAGCCCTGCTGGAGGGTAAACCTAAAGTGACCCACTGTCCAGCCCCGCTGGAGGGAGTCCTTAATACATCATCAAGCTACCCACTGCCTAGCCTCACTGGAGGGTAGACATTAATACATCATTAGTTAACCCACTGCCCAGCCTCGCTGGAGGGGAGACCTTAATACATCATCAGGAGACCCACTTCCTAGCCCCGCTGGAGGGTAGACCTTAATACATCATCGGGAGACCCACTGCCAAGCCCCGCTGGAGGGTAGACCTGCCATAAGTCGACAGGCGACCCATTGTCCAGCCTTACTAGAGGGTAGACCTGGAACTAGATGACGGGTGACCCACTACCCAGCCTTGCTGGAGGGTAGACCCTAATAGGTCGTCGGGTGACCCACTGCCCAATCTCTGCCATAGGGTAGACCCTAAATGCGTCGGGTGACCCACTACCAAGTCTCTGCAAGATGGTAGACCCTAGATGCGTCAGTTGACCCACTGCCCAGTCTCTTCTGTAGGGCAGACCCTAGAAGCCGATGAGTAGCCCACTGCGTAGCCTCGCTAGAGGGTAAAACTCAGAACTCTTCTAGCCATCTCCACTAGAGGGTACAACACTGGCCAACCGATCACGGAATGGGTATCGCGCAACCACCCAACTCCAGAACAACTCACCCAAAAGAGGTTCAGTGCCTGCTCCATCACTGGGTGTCACTAGCACCGCTACCATCCAATCCATTGAGAACAAAACCAGAGGGAGTCCATTCAACCATACTGGTCAAACCAACGAGCACTGAGCCAGGGGAAAACTCCACCCTGCTGGTCAAACAAACGAGCCCAGAGGGACCCTCTACATCGTGAGAGGTCAAAGTATATAAAGCCGAACCCGGCACGCACGTGGTGCCCACACAATGTGTGGTCCCATCTCAACCCCAACCAAGCGTACAAATGTCCTCAGGTACAAACAACCACATGTACCTCCAAGGGTTCCCATATACTCCAAGAGTATACCACGTTCCAGTCAAAAGGCTATCGTGAACACAGCACTTAGCTTCAACGTGAAGGAGTGAGGTAACAACTCCACCTCAAAGGCCCAGGCACGACCAACCAAATCTTGTGGACAATTTATATCAATATCCCAAGAATGCGCAGTCACACGCCAAGGGTCCGCCACAAACATGGTAGGACGAACCACCCCCGGAGCACCTTTCATGCTTCCACATTTAATAAGATTGTGCAATAGGATCTACACATCCAAACGGATCACACCATTGTAATCCTCGTAGAAAAACATGTCAGATAGACTACTCACTCACCTGAAATAGTCAAACATTGAAAAATGTACTATTCACCGTAACCAAACCCGTGTGGGGCCTACCCCAAGATCCCAAAACTGAACAAACAGATCATGCCACTACGATCCCCTCGGAAAAACATGCGGGATTGAATACTCAACTTCTCAAAATGGATACCCAGAGAAAAAGGTACTATTAACCGTATCTGGGTCGAGTAGGGCCCACATGACGTCCCCAAAAAGAAAGGTCGGGGCGAACTGCACCATCACAATGCTCTCAGAAAAACCCGTAAAAAGCACAACTCACTTGAGTGGAATGGATGCGTGGAGGAAAAAAGCACAACCCGGTACCAAAACTCAAGGAACGGATCACACCGTTGCGATCCTCTCGAAGAAGCACACAAGATGGACTATCCACTTGTCCAAAACGGTCACCCGGTGATAATGATGAAAAATCACCATCGACTCCCAAACGATCCTCGTGGTCCCCACACCATCGAGCATAATTACAGCGGGCAGACTACGCCAACGCGATACCCTCGGAAAAACACCCGTCATCGACTGCCCGCACGCCCCGAACGGACGTCTGAGGAAAAAGTCACTAAAAGCTGCACATAGCTCGAAATACGGGTCGTGGGGACCACACCTCAACTTCGGTTCTAGCACCCGAAAACTCTCGGGAATCCTCCGCCTTGACGTCAAGGTTGCAACCCCACTGACGACACCCAATTCAGACATTGGATGTGTTCACGCCGTCCAAAACAAGAATCTCAGAAAAACGCCCGTCCATTTAAATACATGTCGTGCATTCATGGCCCCTCGTTTCAGGGATTAAAATTTTCCAAAACCAACTCAAAAAATCCACCTCTGTGTCGGGTCTGCACCGCCGTAGACGGCATGCACAACGGACGTCTGTAGCGAAAGCTACGGGCGTCGGAAATTAAAAAGTGGGAAACCCCACCTTGGGCCGGACCGGCCCGGCCACGGGCCGGACTCACTTCGCCACGGCCAGCTGGCCATGTCCTGCTGCCACCTGACCGGCCCGGACGGCCGGTCTCGCTGCCCCCACGCGGATACCCACGGTTCGCGGGTCTCTGTTTGCCGAGGTCACGCCGCGACCTTGGGTCGTCGCCCCGTTCCGGCGAGCTCAGCTGTCGCGCCACCGCGCCGAGGAGTGCCGCTGCGCTGAGGAGCATCGTCGCCAGCCGACTACCGCGCCACCTGGAAAGGCGCCGCGCCGCCAGCACCCTGGTACCAAGCCCCCGCCGCGCCGGAGCTCGCCTGGACCACCAAAAAAAACACCAAAAACCCACAAAACTTGGGGAGCGTTTGCGATCATCTCCGAACTTGGATTTCCATTCCAAAAGAAGTGATGGAAAGAACAAAAAACGTACTACAAATCAATGGGATTTTTTCGAAAATCCAACAGCAATTCGACAGTATTAAACATGCTCAATGTAGGTGCGGGAAGACAAAACGTAACAATACCCTTCATGCAGGGGTGTTGCCCGAAGCATAATGGGCGATCTGCCGCCGCGCCGTCGCCTTGCCGGAGCTACCTCGCCAGAGTGGAGGAGGAGAGGGAAGGATGCCTCCTGCGGCTGTCCAGGTGGGGAAGAATAAAAGGATGGGGTGAGTTAAGCATTTAAATAGAAAACGCTTAACCACCCTCCCGTCGGCCCGAACCCGAACCCTCAGCAGGGTCGAGGTTAAGCCTCCCCTGGGGTAAACACCACCTCCCGAGCACAACGGTGGTCTCAGAATTTTAATTCGAGACCCCACCCAAATGTTATAAAGCTGAACACCTGAGTTCGCAAAATTACGAAAATGCCCCTAGGGCCATTTTTCATAGACGGCCCGCGCCCACAAAAATTATACCCCTCCTAGCATAAACGACACATTACAAAATCAATAATGCCCTCTGTCTCCAATCCGAGCCACCATTTAATAGATACCTGTGTTTCAACATTAAACGAATTAATTTATTTATTTAATCTTTTTAACGTTCCAGAAGCGAGAGAGGGGTCCAAACAACCCGCGCCGACATGTTTTTTGTCGTTCCAAGTGTAAACACCCCATTCCGGACCCATCCGTACACTTGGATCTCTGATCCGGAACTCCGTTTCGGAGTTATCCCATTTATTTGGTGTTTCCAGTGAGAACACACTGAATATTAAATTTCGACCACTCCGGGTCTCGGAATTGCCGCCGTCTGAAACTGATGCTCTGGAATATCATCAAGAATATTCCAAAGTGTTTCACAGAAAAAACTAGGTTCATACATCATTCCCTCATTCAAGCTTTTCGTCCCCAAAAAAGAAAAACTAGGGAGAAACACAGGGTACTAAGCCCACTCCTGGCTTTCCCATACCCATTAGAACCCACACATAGCTCTGCGTCACTGCACACAAACCAAAGGATAGATCCGTTCACGCGAGGTCGACCCTTGTAGATGCCGTGCATCCGCTCCAGACATTGGGTTTAGGGCAAGGCGGTAGGGTACCTCGCCATACCTTTTCACAGTTTCAAAGGGCTCGACGGCTCTCGGGGGTAGCTCACCTCCCCGAACGAACCTCCACGTCACACGCCATGACTGGAATCAACTCCCACACCTAGAACAAGGCCTGGTGATTCCCTCCTTCAGAATATTGATATGGGGAAACACCCAAGGATATCGGGTCACACAAGATTTCATAGTCGATGTCTCTCAACCAAGACTCTCTTACACGCTCGGAAGTGAACGAGTCAACACTATCGACTAAAGAAAAATCTCTCACGCCTTTTTCCTTACCAACAGAAGGTTACACTAACGCCCTGTGTCACCCTGGTGACACCTCAAAAAAGGAGCAGGGAGGAAAGAATTCCACACGCAGAGTATAAAAATTCTACTATAACAAGGTATAAGAGCTGTAGAGCATACATCTTATCACCTCATGCTCTGTAGGATCATAGACATCCAAAGATCGCGGCTGTCCGCGATCCTAACTGTAAGCTCCAGGAGTCTGACGTGGACCACATAGTGTTGACTGGAAGCCCTCATAAAGTCATCCCACACTACCTGCTCCTCCTGCTCCTCTTCTAGCACCACCCCTCTTGGTACAATTTTGATCACGGTGCTGCCTCTGCCGTGGTGGTGCGCCTGCTGCCTGCCTGATGCTCTCAGCAACTCGGGTCAGGCAGTCTCATGTTAAGTGACCTCGCACGTCACAAGCATAGCACCGACTCTCTCTGGGCTGCACTGGTGCCCTCCGGTTCCACTGTAGTGTACGAACATGCCCCTGAGTTTGGTTGTCAGTTATCCACCTACGTCAAGGTTCTGATTGCCGACGCCCACTAACTGCGACAGACGTCTTAGATCCAACGTGCATGCTGCCACCACCAACATTAGAACGCGACAGGAAGCCCTCTGTCACCAGCGCCTACTCTAGCACCCCGGAATATGTGGAAATGCCCAAGGGTACTGTGATAGCACGAATCTCTCTGCGGATAACCTGGTCATACTTTCGCGCTCGGAGGTTGTCGTCATGGACCAAGTCTGGGTAAAAGTGTGCACGGTATGCAAAACTTGCCGCATACTCGGCCACCATCATCCCTCCCTGCTGAAACTGCTGGAGCTCGTGAATCCGGAAGGAGCCAAAGCAGGAGGGTCAAAACTCTTCTCAAAACAACATCTTGAAGTCATACCACGAAAGAGACTACCTGTCAAGAAGCTAAGTCACCAGACTCCACCAACGCCAATCTGCTCCATGAAATAAGGGTGGCTGCCAAATCCATTTTCTGATCTATTGGCGTCTGCACAAGCTTGAAAAGGAGAACCACTTCCTCGAGACAAACCTCTGCTGCCTGAGGGTCTGGCTCCTCACTGAACCTTAGCGGTCTCTACCGCTAGAACTAACAGAGCACACTCAACCTGAGCTCAATCTCATCCTGCTTTGCTGAAATTGTCTGCTGCTCAACAGGTGGGGGTGTTGTTACCGGCCCACCCAGAAAAAAGGGGCTTGCATGATGGGTCCTAGACTGTGGCCTCATAGCTCAAAGGGTCATCGTCAAGAACCAAAGTTAGTATCCTGGCTGGCTTTCTTCGCGGAGACATTCTGAATATTATCAAGGAGTTCCGCGGTCAGATTAGCATATATGTATATACCAATAACAACAACGACGGGGAGATGACTCAACAAGGACAATCAAAGAATCAATCCTATGTGATGCACAAAACAAAATTTCCCTGCAACAAGTGTCTCAGCATGCCGAGTCGACAAGCGGGTTATCAAGGTCCTGGTGAATGGATACGTCAGCCGCCGCACCATCACTGGACTCGCTAGCCTGAGAGCGACTCTCGAGACACATTATCATTATTGCCCTATATCTCAACCAATTCTCCTTTTAAGGACATCCGAACAATGTCCCACGGAATGAACCATCTCTGATACCACTTTTTCACGACCCGACCCTACCCGGGCTCGAGCCGCAACTACCCCAAGCCCACCTCCATCGGCCAGGGGCTGGAAACTGGTGCCTAAGGCACAAAACTCTGGGAGGCCTTTGCCTAAGTACCTATACACACCCACACACAACACACTCAATGCAAAAGTGCATAGTAAAATGAAAAGTAAAAGAGAACTGCTATAAAAAAACCACAAGAGTGCATCGACCTCTAAACAGTACAGGGTACAAGGTGAAATGAAAAGGGGAAAAACAGGTGCCCAACCAAAAAGTGCCACAACCCGTCAATAGGTAAACAAAAGAAATAGCTAACGGGTCACCCACCTGGAACTCGACTACAACCACCGCACGCAGTCCAAGCTCCCATGCTCCTATGCTCCACTGAAGTCACTCTCCACATGTTTATCGTCTACAGGGAACACCAAGTACGGGCAAAGCCCAAGTAGGGGTGAGTATAAAATTACTCAGTAGGATACCCCAAAGGCTCGAGGGAGCAAAAAAGGAGGTACCGAAGGGTGAGCAGTAGAGCTAACAGGAAAAGAAGAGGAGTACAACTGAAAGTGCAACAAAGAGTCCAGCTCAACCCAACAAGAGAAAGGAGGTAGACTCATCCAGGCACAAGGAGATGGAAACGGTGAGAAGATGAACTTCCCGTCGAGTCTTTGCCACCTATAGCGGGAGAGTAGACTCGTCTAACAACGAGAAGCTAGACCCAGAAAGCACATGACATACCCCGCACGTCTTCACCTCTCTTAGAAGAAGAGAAACCAAACCAAAGAAGTGGGTACCAGAACATGGTATATAAAAATCCATATGCTCTGTCGAGAAGCCCGAACAACATCGTAAGGGGATCTCCGTCCCATTGCTCATCAAAAGAAAAGAGTATCCAATAGTCCTAGAAGTAACACCATTTATGTCCAACATCCTGCACGTCTTCCCCGATTCACAAGCCAAGGGGCTCAATCACCACACCGCAACACTATCCACTTTGGCTGGCACTGACTCACCCACAAGGTTTTAGATCACGTCATAAAAACGCGTCTCGGTGGAGAAAGTGCCTATCGTACATGAGAGTTCTAGGGAAATTCAAACCACACCTCGTCACTGCCCCTCAGTCGAGAGGTCTCATCAAAGTCAAAGTTGTTCCATCACCGACTCGTACAACCAAGGGTCCCACTCCGGTAATCACGGAGGAATGCCACAGGCTAGCCTAGTAGAAAGGACTGAGCCTGGAATGCCAACGGATGGCCCACTGCCCATCCCTGCTGGAGGGTAGACATTAATACATCATCAGGAGACCCACAGCCCAGCCTCGCTGGATGGTAGACCTTAATACATCATCAGGCGACCCACTGCCTAGCCCCACTGGAGGGTAGACCTTAATACATCATCAGGAGACCCACTTCCCAGCCCAGATGGAGGGTAGACCTTAATACATCATCAGGTGACCCACTGCCCAGCCTCGCTGGAGGGTTGGCCTTAATACATCATCAGGATACCCACTGCCTAGCCCCGTTGGAGGGTAGACATTAATACATCATCAGGTGACCCAAATCCCGGACCTGCTGGAGGGTAGACCTGGCATAAGTCGATAGGCGACCCACTCTCCGGCCTTGCTGGAGGGTAGACCAGGAACTAGACGACGGGCGACCCACTACCCAGCCATGCTGGAGGGTAGACCCTAAGAGGTCGTCAGGTGACCCACTTCCCAGTCTCTGATAGAGGGTAGACCTTAAATGCATCAGGTGACCCAATTCCCAGTCTCTGCTGGAGGGTAGACCCTAGATGCGTCAGGTGACCGACATCCCAGTCTCTGCTGGAGGGTAGACCCAAGAAGCCTATGAGTAACCCACTGCCCAGCCTCGCTGGAGAGTAAAACTCAGAACTGCTCTGGCCATCTCCTCTAGAGGGTACAACACTGGACAACCGAACACGGAGTGGGTATTGTGCAACCACCCAACTCTAGAACAACTCACCAAAAAGAGGTTCAGCGCCTGCTCCATCACTGTGTGTCACTAGCACCGCTACCAGCCAATCCATCGAGAACAAAACCAAGGGGAGACCACTAAACCATGCTGGTCAAATCAATGAGCACCGAGCCAGGGGAAAACATCACCATGCTGGTCAAACAAACGAGCACAGAGGGACCCTCTACGTCGCGAGAGGTCAAAGTACGTAAAGCAGAACACGACACGCACGTGGGGCCCACATAACGTGTGGTCCCATCTCAACCCCAACCATGCGTACAAACGTCCTTAGGTACAAACAACCACTTGTACCTCCAAGGGTTCCCATATACTCCCAGAGTATACCACGTTCCAGTCAAAAGGCTATCATGCACACGACACCCAACATCAACATGAAGGTGTGACGTAACAACTCCACCTAAAAGGCCCAGGCACGACCAACCAAATCTTGTGATCAATTTATATCACTCTCCAAGAATGTGCGATCACACGCCAAGGGTCCGCTACAAACAAGGTTGGATGAACCGCCACTGGAGCACCTTTCATTCTTCCACAATTAATAAGATTGAGAAAGATGCTCCGCATAGCCAAACGGATCACTCCATTGTAATCCTCGTGGAAAAACATGGGAGATAGACTACTCACTCACCTCAAACAGTCAACCGGTGAAAAAGGTACTACTCACCGTAACCAAACCCCTATGGGGCCCACCCCAAGATCCCGAAACTGAACAAACAGATCATGCCACTATGATCCCTTCAGAAAGACACGCGGGATTGAATAATCAACCACCCAAAATGGATACCCGGTGAAAAAGGTACTATACACCGTATCCGGGTGGGGTGGGACTGACACGACGTCCCAAAAATAAAGGTCGGGTGAACTGCGCCATCACAATGCTCTCGAAAAAACCCATCAAAAGAACTACTCACTTGAGTGGAACGGATGCCCAGAGGAAAATATGCATTCTGGCGCACCACACCCAAGCGGTGCTTCGTCGGACCTGCAACCCGGTCCCTAAACTCAATGAACGGATCACACCATTGCGATCCTCTCGAAAAAGCACACAAGATGGGCTATCCACTTGTCCAAAACGGTCATCCGGTGATAAAGATGGAAAATCACCGTCGACGCCCAAATGGCCCTCGTGGGCCCCACACCATCGTGCGGAATTACAGCGGGCAGAATGCGCCAACGCGACACCCTTGGAAAAACACCCAACATTGACTGCTCGCACGCCCCGAATGGACGTCCGAGGAAAAAGTTGCTAAAAGCTGCACGCAGCTCGAAAGATGGGTCGTGGGGCCCACACCTCAACTTCAGTTCCGGCGCCCGAATACTCCCTGGATACCTCCGCCTTGACGTCAAGGTCGCAACCCCACTGACGGTGCCCAATACGGACATCAGATGTGTCCGCGCCGTCCAAAACAAGAATCTCAGAAAAATGCTCGTCCACTTAAAGACACGTTGGGCCTCCGCGGCCCCTCGTTTCGGGGATTAAAATTTCCCCAAACCAACTCAAAAGATCCTCCTCAATGCCAGGTCCGCACCACTGCAGACGACATGAAAAACGGACGTCCGTAGCGAAAGGTACGGGCGTCGAAAATTAAAAAGGGGGAAACCCCCCCCCCTTTGGGCCGAACTGGCCCGGTCCGGACTGTCCGCTCACAACCGGCCCACGGCCGGGCCGCGGGCCCGGCTCACTTCGCCGCGGCCAGCTGGCCGCGGCCTGCCACCACCCGACCGGCCCGGATGACCGTTCTCGCTGCCCCCACGCGGAGACCCACAGTTCGTGGGTCTCATTCCGCCGAGGTCGCATCGAGACCCCGGGTCGCCGCCCCATTCCAGTGAGTTCGCCGCCGCGCCGCTGCGCTGAGGAGCGCCCCCTCCAGCTGACTATCGCGCCACCCAGGAAGCCACCGAGCCGCCAGCACCCTAGAACCGAGCCGCCTCCGCGCCGGAGCTTGCCTGGACTGCCAGAAAACCCCAAAACCACGTAAACTTCGGTGAGCATTTGTGATCATCTCCGAACACGGATTTCCATTCCGAACGAAGCGATGGAAAGAAAAAAAAAATTTCTACACATCCATGGGATTTGTTCGAAAATCAAATAGAAATTAGACAGTATTAAACATAGTCAATGTAGGTGCGGGAAGACCAAACACAACAAGACCCTACATGCAGGGGCGTTGCCCAAAGCTTCACAGGAGATCCGCCGCCGCGTCGTGGCCTTGCCGGAGGTACCTATCCAGAGTGGAGGAGGAGAGGGAAGGCTGCCTCCAGCTGCTGTCCAGGTGGGGAAGAAGAAGAGGAAGGGGTGAGTTGAGCGTTTAAAAAGAAAACGCTTAACCACCTGCCCGTCGGCCCGAACCCGATCCCTCAGCAGGGTCGAGGTTAAACCTCCCCTGTGGTAAACACCACCTCCCGAGCACAACAGTGGTCTCGAAAGTTTAATCCGAGACACCGTTAAAAAGTTATAAAGCTCTACGCCTGGGGCCGCTAAATTACCAAAATGTCCCTTGGCCCATTTTTCACAGACGGCCCGCTCTCGCAAAACTTATACCCCTCCTAGCGTAAAAGGCACATTCCAAACTCAACAATGCCCTCAGTTCTCAAATCCGAGCAACTGTTTAAGAGAAACCTGCGTTTCAACATTAAACGAATAAATTAATTTATTTAATCTGTTTAACGTTCCAGAAGCGAGGGAGGGGTCCAAACATTCAGCGCAGACAAGTTTTATGTCGTTCCTAGGGTATACGCCACATTTCAGACCCATCCGTACATGAGGATATCTGATCCAGAACTCCGTTTAGGAGTTATCCCATTTATTTGGCATTTCCAATGTGAACGCACTGAAAATTTAATTCTGGCCACTCTGGGGCTCGGAATCGCACGCCATCTGAAATTGCTGCTCTGGAATATCATCAACAATATTCCAAAGTATTTAATAGAAAAAACCTAGTTCTTACAGACAGATGAGAAGGTCGCCAAATAATACTATATATAACTCGGTCCCACCATAAATATAGTTGTACTAGCATTAGATTCACAATAATTTAGGTTAGTCTTCAAAGGATTCCTTAATGAAAGGATACTGAAAAGATGTCCCTTACAATGATCATAACATTACATTAATGATAAATTAATGACATTATAATGTGTGACAATCACAAATAAACCCAACATATGTGGATATTATTTGGAAAAAAATCCTAGGTCATTCACACATATTCATATCCCTATATAAAAAGAAGTAGATATTGAACCCAAAGAATTGATCTTGGGTAAAGAAGATCCCTTACCAATTTCCTAACATACAAGGCATACACTCCATGAAAAAAGGATCATAGAATGGAGATGTAAATACCCATAAATTGAATTATATTTCAAAAATAATTCATCCATGGGTAGTTCATATGCCCCACAATATAAAATAGTTGAAAATATAGCATTAATCTCATTGGAATAAAAAGTGAGATGAAAACCTCTTACGTCGTGTCTGACTTGATATGTTCACTCATTAATCTCTTTAATAAAAAATAATTTTAATATATATATTCTTACATTCTCTTTTCTAGTTTATTATTCTTTTTATATCACTTATTGAAATTTTATAAACATTAAATAATCATTTATGTTAATAATGGTCATTTTGTCGATATTTGGTATATAACTCAAAAATGAACTTCTTATAATTACATGTTGTTTGTGATGAAAAAATTATATTATCTACAGAAAGATATTAATTATTTATATACTTTATGTATCATTTATGCAATTCCCCAATGCTATTTACCCCGAGTTTGTGATTTATTACATAACATTGGTTTGATATAATGAATCATGTCCTGAAAGACCGATCAGTTTATTATTATTGGAAACAAGATACATACATAAGTTCAACATTAGAACATGAAAAGAAATTCATCAAATATTTAATCTATTAGAAACAAAAAATCCTCCTTGATTATTTTAGCAAGTAACTCTTAACAAAATTCTTCATATACTCAGAAAATGAAACATAAGAAATGGGTGATCTCAAACACTCAGTAAGGGTAAGAAATATAGTATGAGATAACATAAACATTAGGCGTGATGAATATTTCAAGACACATGCCTTTAGAAATAATTAATATGAACACATTATGGTAGTAATTTGAGTTGAGTAAATAATTCCATAACAAAATATATTCATGGGTATTCTACTGGTCAAATAACAACATGAATCATCATTATTATTTTCATAATGGGGGAATGTATAACGTTGGATATTCTGAAACATTTTGTCAAGGACTTAGGAAAAACGTCTAAAAAGGTTTAAGGCCTTGGCCAAAACCATATATCAAATTGGGTAAGGCCTCAGCCAATTCCACATCTAATTGTCTCATGAGACCTACCAATGCACCAAAGAGCTATATGGGGATCCACCATTCACATACTAAGTCTAATACATTCATCATATGAAAAGGTTGAGTCATTACATAATCATAACATTAAAATTGGTATACAAAATGTCAATAATTTAACCATAAACCCTGAATTGTATAAAAATAACACATCTATAGTCAAACGTATCACAAATCCTTAAACAAAATATAGAATATTTGTATCATAATAAAACAACTTAAAACATGTTTAAAATCCATCCAAGGATGTTGACATTAATGAAATGAAAACTATTTGAATGAAATAACTAATTATATTTTGAAACCATTTAAGAGTCACATAATTATAAAAGAAAACATTTATTTTGAAAATATTCTTATAATCTCTAAAGGGATGCTTTGATGGTGTTATAACTATTGAAAATAGCCTCACCCTCTATATAAGTTAAAAAAAATTCCTACCTAAATTTTATTGAAAAAGACCTAAAGTACCTTGTTTAGAAAATGACAAAAAGTAACCTTTCAAAAAATACAAGGTCACATAAGGGTATTAATGACTTTTACCAATATTCTAGTTAATATTAAAAAATGTTTTGAACTAAATTTTTAAGAGAACATGGATGTGGATGATAAAGTGGTCCCAGTCGATAATTTCATAAAAACAACCTCCGATAACAAAGTGATTGTGAATTTAACCCTTACATTTTACTTTTCCTTAGACAATGGTATGTTAACCACCTGTATGATAGTTAAAAAATTGTTATTAAATTATAAAATAACTATATACATAAATATGATATCATATATGATCCTATAATATTTCATTGTTAATAATATTTCAGTAGTATTATCATTTCCGTTGTTAACCGATTCATTTTTCTTTATATTCTTGGTTACGTAATCCAGGTTTGTTATGGATAAGATATATTTTAATAATATAAATAATTATATTATGTTAATAGACCTTATTTTTAATAATAAAATGAAAATTATTCTTGTATTATTACAATGGGGAAATGAATCTAATCGCGTTCATGGAGACGATAATCCATAATACCGCATGAGTGACAATATCATTTTATTGATGGTGAAATATTATATAAATAGATGGTATATCATATATAAAAAATCTATAACATGTTATATTTATTATTTACATCAGTTATACTCATTATTATACCTATCCAAATAGTGAAGTGTTTTAATAACAAACTACACCATGATGTGGAGAAAACAAATTGTATGTACGCACGTATGGTGACTTTTTCATTTATATTATGAATAGAATAATGAATATAGTTGTAATATTTTTATAATAACAACAAAATATTTATAAGATACTGGAGATATTATTTTAGAATCGAAACAACCATAAATACAGTTGTGGTCGAAGAAAAGAACTTGAAAGATGAATGAAATATTTACCTCTTCTTCGGGTTCTCCCTTTTGATTGACCAAAATGGCTCCATAGGTTGGATTTATGACCAACATAAGTCCTCTAGGACGAATGGAAAGACGTTGGTAAAATATTTGGGAAGGTTTTGACCATGTAAAATGGATTTGAAGGTGTGAAATTAGGAGAAGGGGAAGTTCCCTTTTATAAGAGAGGTGAGGGACATTTTAGGAAATGTTTGAAATATTATTTTATATTAAAATATTTTTTGGTATCTAATGGCCCAGGATGATTTATTTAATATCTATCATTGGTACGGGTGGAAAAAATCTCAATATATAAGTTTTAAATAGGTATAGGTCACCATATTAACCTTATCTTTTAGATTTAACTATTAGTTCAATAGTTTGACATTTACCATGTCTCTTGGTATTTTTATATTATATTGTTATTAATCACACTATAAACATCCAAAAAAAACCCCAAGTGGTTAATTATTAATATATAGAACATAATATAAGTACTTTTGATGATCCTTATATTTATATAAATACTACATCAATTAATAATATCTTATTTGTTTTAAAAACTCAATTATGTAAAATTTGACACTATTTTGTATTTTATTTTTTTGAAAGGCCATAAAACCTTATCACATTGAAAAAAATTTATTTAACCAACTATAAAATTTCATTTTAACCTATAAATTCAGTGGAATATATCATATGTCTCAATTTATATTAATTTATATATATATATAATATAATATTTTATAGTTTCATTAATAAGGTAATTACTACATTATCATTGTGTTATCAGTAAATTATATTATTTAATGTATAACAATTATAAATTAAATACCATTATGTGATAAGTATATTTATCATTATGAAAAATATTTATTGATGAATTTATATTATGTGTAACCCTATATTAAAAATTGTTTAGTTATTAACCATTAAATTCAATTCATCTAACTATTCTTTAAATAAAATAATAATAAATGTCATAATATAATCCCTGTAGACCAAAGGGGGTAATATTTTATTACTATGGTTGTTTTTGGTCATATTTCACATATCCAATAGAATTAGGACATGTGTTAGGGTAATTATTATATTATTTTTACCCTTAATTATCCTATTTTCCTTTAACCGTGGTAAATGAATGTCAAAAGTTACTATTCAACAAAATTATATTCATCTTATTGAACTACAATTTATTTATTGATATTAACCATGTCTCTATGATATCGCTAAATTTAAATCATAGAAGAAGTAAAATTATATTTTATGTAAATTTTCAAATTTTCCTAAGAGGTGGGTAAATGACGGTAAAAAGTTCAATAAATTTTTTATATATCTAAACATATTATAAAATGACTACAATTAATTAAATTAAACATATATAGGTATTAGGTATCTATTTTGATTTAAAATATATTTAATTAAAAAAATAATTATTTAAATAAAATGTTGGTTTTAACCAATAACGTACTGTTTTTCAGTATTTCTTAAAAATTGATTGTTTTCAGAAAAATAAAAAACAAATCTCTCTAAGTTAATTTTGATATTATAAATTCAAAAATTAAGTCCATATTGAAAATAAAATTTATAAAATATATAAAAGTGGGCTTTACTATTCATAATGACTAGTTTGATTGGTTGTGGTGTGTTAGAATCCCAAAGTTGCGTACAATGAATGCTATTGCATTATTCAAAGGGAAACATACAGTGGACAATTTGGGTGTTACATTCCTCCCACCATTAAATAATTTCGTATTAAAAATTTCTAGAAAACTACTGTACGAAATCATTGGGTGGTTGTTCATCATATGTTCCTTTAGTTCCCATGTATCCTTCCATCTTATGGTTTCTCCATAGAAATTTTTCCAAATGAGTCGTCCAGTTTCTCAACACTTGTTCTATGGTATCATGAATTTTGACAGGCTCTTCACAATAAGTAAAATCATGTTCCAATTAAATTTCGTCATAGGTGAGTACATGTGTTGGTTCAGGAATGTATTTTCTCAAAAGTGATATGAGGAACACATCATGAAATTTGAAGAGACTTGGTGGCATTTCCAAATGGTAAGTTATAGCCCCAATTCGTTAAAACATTTCGAAGGGACTGATGTAAATGAGACATAATTTACCCTTCTTACTAAATTTTATAACTCCATTCCATGGAGATACCATCATGAAAACATGATCTCCTACCTAAAATTTCAAATCCATCCTTCAGTTATCAGTATAGCTCTTCTACCTTCCTTGAGCTGCATTAATGTGGGTTTGGATAATCTTCACATTTTCAATTATATCCTCTACACGTTATAATCCTATGAGTTTTCCTTCACCAAAATCATCCCAACAAATTGTTATGCAACATCTCTTTCTGTATGATGCTTTATATTGTGCCATCGTAATACTTGATTGGAAACTATTTTTATAGGAAAATTTTACCTGAGGAAAATATTGATCCTACATACCGTGAATGTCAAGTGAAAATGATCTCAACAAGTCTTCAATGGTTCGAATTGACTTTTCTAATAGTCCATTAGTTTGATGGTGGTAGGAAGTGCTCAAATGAAGTTCAGTTTCTAGGGATTTATGAAGAGTTTTCTAGAATCTTAATGTAAAACGAGGATCATGATCAAAATCAATCGAAAGGGGTAATCTATGATGTCTTAAAACTTCAATAATATACAGTCTTGATAAATACTCATGTGGTAAATCTTATCTTGTTGCACAAAAATGTGATGACATGGTAAGATGATCAACAATGACCCATATTTCATCATTCCCTCTAGGAGTCTTTAGTATCCCCATGACAATGTCCATCATAATATCATATCATTTCCACCTAGGTATGGGAAGAGGCTTCATGACTCTTATAGGATGTTTTCTTTCATCATTTACTTGTTGGAAAACCATACATAAAAACATAAAATCAGCAATATCCCTTTTCATGTTGTCCCACCAAAAATGTTCCATCAAATATCTATACATATTGGTACTCAAAGGGTGTATAGAGAAATTGAAGCTATGAGCATCATCAAATGATTCCCTTTTTAGATCTGGTATATTTGGAACACCAAGTCTCTTTGCAGATTTCAAAATTCCATCTTCATATACAAAGTCACTCAATCTCCCATCATATAGTGCTTTGATCTTCTTTTGAAACTCTTCCTCGTCAGTCTTTGAACTCTTTATCCATCCTAGTAAAGATGTTTTCGATACCATTTGAAGGAGTATTGATGTTTCAACTTCCATTTTAATTTCAATATCAATCTTTAATAGATCCGTGAATATTGGATCCCTTTCATCTCTCATCTTGTTCAAAACTCCATGGTCTATTATACTTCAAGAACCTTATTTTCCTTCGTCGAGTGGTAGTGTATAGTGAAATCATAATCCTTGATTAGTTCAAGCCATCATATTTTCCTCATGTAGAGTTCTTTCTATGAGGAAATATTCTTAAAAATCTTCTGATCAGTATGTATCTCACATTTTTCACCATAAATATTGTGTCTCCATATCTTCAGAGTGAAGATTAAAGCTGCTAACTCAAGATCATGAGTTGGATATTTTTTCTCATTAATTTTCATCTTTCTTGATTCATATTCAATCATTCAATCATTTTATCATAAGGAAACAAACACAAATATCATTTAGGCATCACTATAAATATTATACTCATTTTTATCGGATGGCAGAGTCCTGATATGAGCATTATGTAATCATCTATTTTATTCTTCAAAACATCTTCCCACTCTTTCATCCAAGGAAATTTAACCCCGTTATGTGTCATCTTGGTTAATGGGTTAGCCATCCGAGCAAAATTGTGGAAAAAACATCAATAATAACCTGTTAAAATAATAAAACTATGTACCTCAGTTATACTCATTGGTGCTATCCATTAATAGATTGACACCGTCTTTTAAGACTCAATAGAGATTCCATTTTAAATGAAAATATGGCCAAGAAAAGATATCTTCAAATAAGAATCCAAACATGCTAAACATCCCATATAATTCATTTCATCTAAGAGTCTTTATAATAATGCGCGGTTTATTTTCATGATCATCAGATAATTTTTAATATTCCAAGATATAATCAGTAAATACCACTAATATTTTATCAAGACATTCCTTGAAATTTAAATTCATTAGATCCACAAAAACATAGGGTGCATTAGTCAATCCAAAAGGAATTACTCTAGACTTGTAATGCCCGTACCTGGATTGTAATTCTTCTTTCAAAATGTATTCCTTCTTCAAACACAACTGATGACATCCACATAGAAGTTAAATCATAGAAAAATATTGAGCTCCATGTAGTTGGTCTAATAAGTCATCAATGTGAGGTACATGATACTTGTTCATTATTGTTATAGCATTGATCTCTCTATTGTCAATTAACAACCTCATAGTGTGTATTTCTTCTTAACAAAAATGATAGGTGCTCCCCATGGAGAAACACAAGGGCGAATAAATCTCTTTTATCTCAATTCCCATAGTTTTTTTCTTTAGTTCCACAAATTCCATAGTGGCCATTCTATAATGGGTCTTCAATATGGTCCCTGAAACAGGAATTAAATCAATTGAAAACTCAATTTATCATTTTATAGGATTTCCATGTAAATCATCTACAAACACATCAACATATTATTTCACAATAGGTACATACTATATTTGAAAAATATTTTCCTCACCCATAATTATTTCATTCTCATCCTCCCGAATAATTTAATTTTATAGAGCTACTGGTGGTGGATCTAGATAATAATCAAATAGTGACGTTTTTGCTCTAAAGATAAGTTACTCCTTATCATCATCGAGAATTGTAACCACCTTCTTCATTCAATAAATTTTCACATCATGGTCTGAAAGCCAATCCATACAAAGGATTATAAAAAATTCAATCATGGGTATGACAATTAGATCAACAGATAAATATCATTTATATTTTTTATATGGGACTGATTCACAAAACATTTTCTCAATGATACTTCCCTATGGAGTTTTGACTGAAAACTCCCTTGTTAAATCAAATTGGAATCATCTAATTTTCATAGAAAAAAACAAATATCTGAAATAATTAGATGATCCAGAATCAAATAAAGCATTGGATAATCTTGAGGAAACCATTAAATTTCCTACACCCATGTCTTTTAGAGCTTTAACCTCAGCAGTAGTGATCACATAAGCTTGGTCTTGAGACCTTGGCCATTAATGAGGTAAATTTCATGGAATCTTAGGAAATTCATTTTCATAATGTCCCATATTCATGCAATTATAGAATTGGACATCGGTAGATTCATTATTCCCATTATAATCACAAGAAAGATGGATTTCTGTCCACATTCATAGCATACTCCTTTTCCTTTTAGACAGGCACTAGGGTGATTCCCTCCACAATTATTACATAGTGGAAATTCAACTATTCAGTTCTTCCATGTTTCTTTATTTCCTTTCCCAATGTTTTCAACATATCTATTCTTCTATTTTATTGTTATAAAGTCTTAAGACATATTGAATTCATTTTCTATCTCGATATCATAAGAGACAATATCTTCATACGATGAGAAGTATTGTGAGACTAATTCAAGATGGTGAAATGGTTTTAACCCATAAAAGAAATTATTAATCTTACTTATTTTTTAACGTATATAATCTTCAACATGACTTGATATCCTTGTAAATTTAGCTTCTTACATTGCAACAATCTAATCATCTTTTTATCTTAGGCTCCTAAATTGTCCTTCCATATCTGGTCAATGGTCACGAGAATGTGTTTTTCTAAAAAATTCCCTTTAAAACCCCTAAATTCTATACATTATACTTCATAATCCTCATTTGTGGTTTGAATTAATGACCACCATTTATTTGAATCTCCAATGAGATGATAAACTGTCATGATGACTTTTTCCTTTCGCTAGACCCCCAAAGCATGAAATATTTTATAAAAGGAACATATTATTTATTTAGCTACAAATCGATTTTTTGATGCATTGAATGTTGGTTTATATTTCCTCATGAAGGGATCTATCATTGAACCTCGGCGTTGTGGATGAGGGTGATCTATACGGGTAAGGTTATTATTCATAACCTGTGTGAGTTGTCCCCTTATGGTGAAAAACTGATCACCGCTAATTGCCTCAGTAGCTCCACTATAATTATGTTGATCTGGAGGGAAATATCTACATGGTTGATGTGAATTGATGTAGTTTCCATTCATTCCACTAGACATGATTTTTAAACAATGGCATACAATATATTTTCTTATGAAATGCAATGCATTATTTAGATCTTGTGAAACACTTAACATAAATTGAACTGTTAGAGATATAATCCAAATTCATAAAAAAGTTTTATTTTAGGATATATATACTCATAAATTGTTCATAATGGTTTGTAATGAAATGATAATTATTGTAGGCATATCCCCAATGACTGTCGTAAACAAGAGTGAAACAAGGCTAGTTTTCATGCACCAGTTCACATTCGACTCTTAATCAAAGAGGTGTTTTCGGGTTTTACGACTAGGTACATCTGTGCCAGAGCCGTCTCTACCTTCTATATGCAGACATGGATGTATTTCTTTGAAAATAAAAAAAACTCTATACAGTACCAAAATTTTGGGAGGTTCTTCTGCACTAATCTTCAATATCTACCTTATGGTAATATTATATAATTATAGATTTTCAAAATATAGTTTCCAAGGATCGTACTAATGTTCTTCTAATACCTATTGTAACACCCTGAACCCAGTTACCTAGAGTAAGTGCTTTATTACATTTCATTGGGATGATACAAGGAATCATGTCCTGAATGAAATATTGGTTTAGTATTATTTTAAATAAGACACATACATAAGTTCAACATTATAAAATGAAAATAAATACAACAAAACTTTATTCCATTAGAAACATACAAGAATCAGAAATTATTCCAGAAAGTAATTCATAACTAACATCTACATATCCTAAGAAAATGAAACATAAGAAACAGGTGAGCTCAAACACTCAGTAAGGGTAAGCAATACAGCGGAAGATATCATAAAAATTATATAGGAAGAGTAATTCAAACCACATTTCTTTATAAATAATAAAAATGAAAACCTAATGGAAAGAATATGAGATGACTAAATACTTCCATAAAAAAACCTAGTCATGGGTACTCTACATGTCTAATAACCACATGAACCATAATTATTATTTTCATAATGAGGGAAAGTATAATGCATGACATTCTGAATCATTTTTTCAAGGCCATGACCAAGCCATTTAAAAATAAATAAGTCCTTGGGACAAAACCATATATCAATTTGGGAAAAACCTCGACTAATTCCATGTCTAATTGTGTCATGAGACCTTCTGATGCACTGAGGAGCTATAGCAGGCTCCACTCATCATGTAATAATTCCAATACATTCCTCACATGAAAGGGTTGAAACAAAACATAAACATTCGTATCAAACCCATCATATAAAATATCAATACTTTAACTATAAACAATAAATGGTATAAAAATAACACATCCACAATCAAACATATCACAAAACCTTCAATACAATATAAAATATTTGTATCCTAATGAATCTACATCAAACAAGTTTAAAATCCATCAAAGGATGGTAAAATAGAAGAAATGAAAACTATTTGAAAGAAATACCTTTTTCTATTTTGAAACCATTTAAAAGTCAAATTATTATAAAAGAAAAACATTATGATGAAAATATTATTATAATATTAAAAGAGAATCTTAAATGATGTTATAAGTATGTGAAGTAGTTTAACCCACCGTATAAGTTAAAAAACATTCTTAACTTAATTTTGTTGAAATGGTCATCGAGTACCTTGTTTAGAAAATAACAGAACTATTCCACTCAAAACATATAATGTCAAATAATGGTATAAATGAGTTTAACCCATAGTCTAGTAAATAGTTAAAGTGTATTGAAATACATTTTTAAGAAAACATTTATTTGGATGAAAAATAGGTCCCAATAGATTCTTACATAAAAACAACTTTGGATAATAAAAAGAATTTGAAATTAACCCTTACATTGTACATTTCCTTAGTATATGGTATGTTAAACACTTTTATAATATTTAAAACATTTTTATTTAATTATAAAAGAACTATATATATAAATATGATATCATATATTATCCCCTATTATTAATGTGTTTTTAATTTTTAGTAGTTTCATTGTTTTGGGTTTTAACGAATTCATTTTCCTTTATATACTTGCTTACATAAGATGGGTATTTATGGATAGGATATATTTTATGAATATATAAAATGATATTATTATCATAATCATTATTTTTAATCACTAAATGAAAATATTTCTTGAATGATTATGATTGGGATATAAATATCCTCGCGTTCGTGGAGACGGTACTCCGTAAATACGTACCAGCGACAATATCATTATATTGATGGTGAAATAGTATATAAATTGGATGGTAAATTATATATAAATAATAAATAACATGTTATATTTATTATTTTCGTCAGCTATACTCATTATTATAACCATCCAAATAATGAGGTGTTTGAAAAACAAACTACACCACGACGTGGAGATGATAAGCTGAACGTACGCACGTATGGTGACATTGTCATTCATATGATGGATAGAATAATGAATATGGTTGTACCATTTTTACAATAAAATCACAGCATATAGATGATACTGGAGTTATTATTTTAAAATTTAAACAACAAAAAATAGGAAGTGGAAGGAGAGAAGAACTTGAAAGATGTGATGAAATATTTTTCTTTTCTTCGTGTTCTTCCTTTTGATTTGATCAAAAGGGCTCATAAGGATAGATTAATGACCAATTTAAGGCCTCTAGGATGAAGGTTGAAATGTTTGGAGGATATTTTTGTAGGTTTCGGGCTATCCAAATGGTGTTGGATGTGTGAAATTAAGAGAAGGTGATGTGCCCTTTTATAAGAGAGGTGACAGTCACTTTAAGAAAAGTTTGAAATAATATTTTATAACAAAATAATTTTTGGTTTATAATGTCTAAAAAATATTTATTTATGATATTATGTGGGGATGAGTTGAAAAAAAATTCAACCAATTGGTTTTAGATAGGTTTAGGTCACCATATTAACCATAGGTTTTAGATTTAACTCTTAGTTAAAAAGTTTGACATTTACCACGTCTCTTAATAATTATATAATATATGGTTAATAAACATACAATAAACTTCCTAGAGAACCCGTAGTGGTTAATTATTAATATATATAACATCATCTACGTCCTTTGGATGATCCTAATATTTTCATGAATATTATATCAATTAGTAATATAGTATTTTTTTAAAAACTCAATTATGTCAATTTTGACACTATTTAGTATATGATTTTTTTAATAGCCATTAAATCTTTACCACATCATATAAAATTTATTTATCAAACCCTAAAATTTCATATTAACTAATAAAATTAGTGTAATTCATCAGAAGTCTCAATTTAAATTTACTTTGATATTTATAATATCAATTATTTTAATAATTCATTATTAAGTAATTATTGCAACATCATTCTGTAATAAATAAGTTAAATTATTTAATATATAAAAATTAAAAATAAATTACCATTATGTAAGAAATTATTATATATTTCTAAATAATATTTGTAGTCTAATTTATATTGTCTTCAAGTCTATATTAAAAATGGTTGTTTATTAAACATTGAATTTAACTCTTTTAACACTTCTTTAAAAAAATAACAATAAATGTCATAATATAATCCAGTTGGACTAAAGGGGATCATATTTTATTTCTAAGGTTTTTACTATTCTAATTACACTTATCCAAAATAATTAAGACTTCTATTAGGGTAATTATGATAACATTTTTAACCTTGATTACAAAATTTACTTTTAACCATGGTAAATAAAAGTCTAAATTTTCTATTCACCAAAAATATTTTCATCTTATTAAACCATCTTTGGCATAAAAATATTAATAGTGTCTTTTGGAATTTTTAAATTCAACTCACAGAAGCAGTAAAATTATGTCTTATACAAATTTGCAAATGCTCCTAGGAGGTGGGAAAAGAAAGTAAAAAGTTTAATAAAATATTTATATATCTGAACTTATTATAAAATGAATACAATGAATTACATTGAACATATATAGGTAATATGAATCTATTTTGTCAAAATATAGATTAAAATAATATAAATAATTATTTTTTTAAAAAATTTGGTTTTAACCAATAACATAGTGTTTTTCAATATTCATAAGAAATTGAATGTTTTCAGAAAAACAAAAAAAATTCATCCTATACTAATTTTGATATTCAAAATTAAAAATTTAAGTCTATTTTGAAAAATAAAATTTATAAAATTTCAAAAAGTGGGTATTACTAGTCATAAAAGAAGGTATGATTTTTCGTGGTGTGTTAAAATATCGATGTTGCGTACAATGCAAGTTATTGCATTATTCAAAGGAAAACATACAATGGAATCATGGGGTGTAACAAGATATATCATATATATATATTTATATGTGTTTATTTTTATAAAATTATATAACATTTGGAGATTAGAAATTAAATGAACCTTTCATTGAGACGGTAAGTCATATGTACGCATGAACGATACTACCATTACGATTTCGTATTTAATGGAATGAAAACATAATCATACATAGGTATATTATAATTCTAGTATAATATCCAATATAATTTCATTAACACCATCCTTTATATGTTCCATGTATTGAACGAACAAGTCATATCACTTTGAGGGGCGGTATTCCGAACTTCCTCAATTGGAATTATAGTATTTACCCATTATAACCATAAATTTATGTTATAAATGAAAAATATATAAGCATAATGTTAATATAAATATAATATATATCACATATAAATACAGTTCCAACATAATTTACACCATGATAAGTGTTAGGAGTTAATATAACAATTATCGTTTTGTGAGGTAGTAGTTCACCCACCGCAGAAATAGTATGTCCTAAATCCATTGGATGGAGGTGAGTGGATGTGTAGATATAATCACCCACAAAAAATCATCCTAATATTTGTTATATATTTTTGTTTTAATAGAAGATTGGAATAAAGATAATTTATTCGGTTGGAGAATGAAAAGAAATGAAAATACTGGAGGGAAGACGTTACCTTTATATTGGGTAAAATCTTTTGATTTGAGCCAAATGGTTCTCTTGAATGAATTTTTTCTAGGTTAAGGCTTACAAGAGTAATATAATGATTTTGGGAACATCTTGGTGCATAGTTTGGTGGGCCAAGGGGCTTGATATGTGTGACTCAGTGGTTAGAGGTGGAGTCCTTTTATAAGAGGGAGGGGGGCTCTTAAAAAATGTTTGAAAATATTATTTTATTATAAAATTATTTTCGGTTTCAAATTCTCCTAACCTTATTTAATTATATTATATAATACCTATAGGTCGAAATAAAATCATCCAATATTAATTGGAATGGTTTTGGATATTTATTAATCCTTAACATTTTTGTTTAACCCTTTCATAACTTATTTATATTTTACCTTGTCCTCTTATATATTCATACTATATGGTTAATATGATTACTACAATATGACAAGATTGCCAAAATTTATAATTAATGACATTATTTAAATGATTTTTCTCAATATTAAATTTTTAGGATTATTTTATCATATAATAATATATTAATTATTTTAAAAACTCATTTATGTCAATTTATAAAATATTCATATCAGAACTTTTAAAAAATATATTACAACATTATTCATTGAAAAAAAGGCATTAATGATTAAGATAAAAATAAATTATTATTAATAACATTCATGTATGGAATAAAAATATTCAAAATAAATTTATTTCAATATTTAAAAAATCATTTATTTGAACATTTTATTAATTAAGTTATTACTACATTAACATTGTGTCATTGTTAAAATTATTTATTTAATGTCTAAAAATTATAAATAATTTACCATGACGTATGTAATATTTTTATATGTAAAATTAATATTTATATTCTAAGATATCACTCAAATAATCCCCTATATAAATTTTTTATTAAACGATATATGTATGTGTTACATTTATCATTAATTTAAATTAAATAATATAATGTGTCATTATAACTCCCAAGTAATTCCATGGGTTCCAAAATTTACACATGGATTACATTTTTAGAAATATTGCATCTACTAGGGTTATGAAATGTGTAAGGGTAATTAAATATTATTATAATATCATTTTTCACCCTTATTTACTAGATTTATCTTTTAACTATATCAAATAAAATATTTTCTGAAGTAACTATTCATAATGTCTAATAGTAAAAGATACTTATTTACACAATTTGGACATCCTAATTCAAAAGATAGAATTGATTTTTTCATATTCAAAACACATAAGTTGCAAAAAGTACTTTAATATTTATTCTCATCGTCAAAACAAAAAGTGTGTTTTTAAAATTTAATAATTATCAAAAGGATGACACTTGTTTATATCGAATTTCAATGTAATATTACTTAAATGGCCAGAATTGGATTAAGTGGAAAGAATATATTCAAAATACAATTTAAAACCAATTAAAATCTTTATATAACCATATAAATAAATTATATTCAAATGAATTATTGAATTAAAATGTCGTTTTTCTCACTATTCATTAAAAATGAACTTTATTAGAAAATACCAAACATTTACCCATAAAAAATTTTGATTTCCAAATTGTAAATATGAATTTTATTTTTTCAAATAGAAAATAAAATATTGAGAATTCTTTTTTTCAAAAAAATGTTTCATCATCAAAAGACGTTAAATAGACCTTTTAATGAATATTTGAGTATTTCATGCTTAAAATTTGATCCGTCCTTAATTTGAACCTCTAAAATTTAGTTGATAAATGTAAAGTGATTTAAAAAACATGTATAATCTAATTTTTGTTGGTTCTGTTCATACCTTCAAATACAATGGCATGGAATTAACCATCATTTAAATTAATAATAATATTTTTTTGGTATAATTCAATGTTGTGGGATATGTATGATTTCAAAAAAACCAATTTTTGTGTGTTGGGTACGCTATCGAACATCACATCCCATTGAAAGTAAAATTATTATTTAATTTAGATATATTAATAATTAAGAAAATGTAATATTATTTATTTACCTAGGATGTTACACATATGTCCCTATAGGGTCCGAAACAGGTGAAATTTGATGTTTTATGGTTGTCAATATTGAGTTTAACCACCTCCTCATTGAGAGTCAAGGGAAGAATTCTAGTAGTATTTAGTAAGGATGTTTGTAAATAGTCACCTGGAGGGAATATGGCATTCAAGAAGTCCAACCCACCACAATGAGCTACAACCCTACCATGATGAATTTGGAACGGTCCACATATTATCTTGAGTGTACTTCCCTAGAGATTCTCCCCAAAATGTTGTACAACATAGAAAATATAGCCACCCCAGATTGAAATTTTTCATGGAATCCATATTTCCAGCCATCACCATCGTCTATGGAAAACCCACATCCCCATGTCCATCACTAGAGGCATCCACACACTCATAATTGCAGTACGAAACCAAACATAACATACATTCTTGTACAAGATTTCTTTTATACTGAGTATCCTTGATCGGTACTCACCTACTTCTCACACCATCGAGTATGATCATTCCTTCCCCCCTGTGTTGTGTTTAGGCACTGCATCACATAGGATTGTATTTTCACTACCCTATCCAACTTTAGAAACATACTGAACCATCCCAAATATTAAATATCCTTCACGATGTAGTTGATATTAAGATTCTCATTGATTAGCTCAAAAAGATTCCATTTTTAAAATGTTGGTGCACGTCGGGTCCACCTAATGGTTTTTAGTTGGAAGCAACTCGTCGTACTATTAAAAATAAAGATTTATTCCCATAATGCAATGGATATTCGAATGACTGATGCTATGCATTCCATGGTGTAGATGGATGGTATTTTTTTCAGGGTACCATTGACTAAATATCTCTAGTACTAGGTCTTACTGATGATAGAAATGAAGTTGTGATGTCCATACGTCTTCAAATTGCATGATAGACTGCAGCTCCACCCCAAACTCCTCTCATGTATGTCACATCCATTACGCCCATGGCCACTCAATCATATTGTTTCCCCCAGACCTAAATTCCAATTCATACCATCCATTGGTCTCATCAATAATGTTTCTTCTAAAGGTGATCTCATAGTGATATGGAGGTTCTTCAAAAGTAGGATCACTCCCCAAAACAGTAATGGTCTTCATATTAAGGATGTCAACAACCCTGGATTGTGTGTCCCTAGTGGGGTGACTATTTATTGTAATATTTTACTTGGGAATACTATCCTTGAATGTTACCCATGACTGTGTAATGTCAGTCTCAAAGCCTGATATCAACACATCATACAGAATACAGATGGCCCATATCGGTATATTGCCACTCAGAACATAATCCCTTTCAACATTCATCAACATACCAAAAAGTCTGATTATAAGACATTACTCTTCTCACATGTAGAATTTTAGGGTTTTTGATCATCTAGGTCCTTCTTTTAGTAGAAATTGATACCCTATCAGTATCAGTTAGTTGAGATACCATTTCTATCAGATATCAGAATGGAAAAAGGGGGTTTCCCTGAACGAATAGAGATTTGGTGCCTAATAAAAAAGGTTATTCGCGTGAGGGGTGTTTTCCATGAAAACATCATCCACATCAAGAACAACCAATATTTAGAAGGTGTGTCAATAAATATTCTGGTGCATTCTAGGTGTTGTCCAAATTCAAGATACTTCGTGTGGACTATAGGATCTTACGCATATGAGACAGAAGTCTCATTTCGCAAGAAAAATTCAAAAATGAAGCCTCCATCCCTCTTCCCAAAGCCCCGCATATTTATCAGTATAGAACTAGCTTTTCGCAAGTGCAAAAGTGTTTTTCACTCCAAAAAAGAATTCTTCACAAACTGAACATCAAGCACTCAACATTTAGAGATTCCATCAAATATTACCATCCGGTCCCCTTTCAGTTCTGATTCCATGGGAGGGAATATTCTACTTTTTAGTATTGGATGAACACATTAATGGACATTTTTGAGGAAACCAATGAAATATATTGAATCCGCAAACAATCCCAAGACCCCCATGGGTGGTTCATTTATGATCTGAGGTCAGTGTTTAAGATTAGAAATTTCATTCATCATTTTTCACACCCAATGTGATGTCAAATATATTCTTCTACATTAACCTTTTGAAAAACATCCATGTCTGAAGAGCTAATGAAATCTGGAAAGGGAGCAAGAAGGGTGACAACAAAGAAGATCTTTCATTCATAATGCAATGTCAAATACCACATGTATGCATGCCTCCTTGCATGGCACTGCAGATTTTTTCATATATAAATAGAAATAAACCACCTAATTATGGGGTACATTTATGGAAGATGAAACATCACCCCCATGCTTGAACAGTGAACCATTTAGCGACTGCGTGAATGATAAGGACTCAAGGTACTAGATCTTGCACAATAGGTCTCCTAGGGGTCCTCCTTCGGGTGGGACCAATAGGTATTTATCCTCTCACACATTCATTTACTCAAAGGTAACTACATGATAGATATCCTTCTTACATTCATGATTTTCCTTGGAGAAGTTCCTCTTTCACCACTAACCCTTGATTTTTCCTACAAGAATCCATCTTGTGTTAAACCCATCATATTTAATACAGTCCTCGAATCTTTCATGCACACATTTTTATATGCTACATGTGTCTTCCATATCCAAGGGAACTATGTCCAATCCCATATGGCCCACAACACCCTTATCTTGTGTGCTCATCCTCCGTGCGGACTTCCTGGATTGTATGAAGTGATTTCACGGCCCTCCCTGAGTGGTTATTAACGTGGAATTTCACCGCATTGTGATTCATAGAATATTCATGATAATGGATATTTGTTCTTCATACATCATTGCTAACGTTGAGCATTCAATTGGTCACTCCGCAACCCTATATCCACATGGAATTGCAGGTTCCTTCTCATCACTATGTGATAAAGTGCAGTGATGTATGAACAAGGGGTGAGGAGTGAATCCTCATTGTGAATATTGTATGATTTTAAACTGTATAGAATCCATGTCCATGAAATGTGATGTTAAAATATGGTCACCACATAAGTTTAAGGCCCCTATAAGGTCGTGAAGGGGATGGGCACCAATGCCCTCTCACTCCAATCGCCCACTGTGCATTGTCACCATGCGCACCCCTAGTTGTCTCTACATAAGCCCCTACCAATATTGACATGTTTCTCCATGTACGGTGGCCATATCATCCATGTACATATAGACCGATACATTTGGACACAAATAATGTGGCATCCTCATTGAATTCCTCACAGATTCACCTTTCACAAAGTGAATTTCATGTGTTTTGTTTCCTATTTTATCTTACACTGATCATTACTCACATGGTCTTAGAGTAAGCATCATCCATGAAATAATTTTGGACCGCCTCAATGTGTAAGCCCCTTACCCCCTTTATGATCAAATTATATGTACATTTATGCTTTCCATTTTTAATCAAGGTATGTAGAAAGCCTGTCTAATGTTCAAGAATATCACTAATCAGTCCCAACAACTTCATGTTTGTCCACTGTCGACCCTCATGATGTTAAACATTCTTATCTTTTCATAATTCATGATGTTAAAATATATGATTTTGAATGATGTTGGTTTTGATCCTTTTATCCTTGACATGATACGTATGAATCCTCCGTGAGGTCCAACCCCATAAACTGGTAAAATTCATCGTCCCCTTTTTTGGGACCCACACCATTATTCGTCCCTCATAGTGGAGTTAGACTAGCTCTCGAACCATATCAGTGTGTATTTTCCACAAAAAAAACCATACTACTAAACCAATAGTACCCCTCTAGGAATCGGATTCTAATCACATGTAGGCCCCATCAAGTCTTCTGGTTTCTATCTTATTATGCCCCAATTCTGTGCCACATTCCAAAACTATATGGACATTGATTCTTGGCCATAGGGATTTGTAGGAAGCCTCACTCAAATCGATGTACATATCCCATGTCCCACTATGGTCTCTCCCTTGAGCATTTTCCCATTAGGTTTTTAATTATTTAAATCATTGTTTTTATTTCTTTTGGGTCCCCATCCATGAATGCATACTCAAGAGGCACCTCCTATAATGACTTGTATACCCATATATAGAACTATGTGGACATTGATTCCCTACCATTTGGATACATAACAATCATCTCCGACGATCAAGTCCAATTCCTTCACCTTCGCATCAGTCCTCGATTCCACCCTTATTCATTAAAACCCTCAAAAATTCGACTATATCTATGGATACATTACTCAGGCCACCATCCCCGATGAAATCATTCCACCAATTTGGTATGATACCAAATGTATGCCCCATTCATCTCATTTATCATGGAAGCACTAGAGCCGCTAACCACATGCAAGACCCAATATGTGTCTGGAATGTTGTCCATTATGTAAAACTAGGTCTCATGACTCACCCCCTCAAAATACATAGGCTTTTATATATTTTATATAAACATGTTACATAGGAATCCATATTAAGGATAAATTATAAGGAATGGTAAACCATGGTTTCCTTTTTGTAGGGACCAACTATCCATTGGATCGCCCTTTGTGGTGTCCAGATCTTCCTACAATGTTTAAAATATTCCATTTTGTTGGAAACACCATACTGGGTTCTTAGTACATTGGAATTACGACCCATCCATATAGAATACTATATAGGGGATCCCTCTAAGGGATTCACCCATTTGATCCACTCTTATCAGTGTTCAGATCAATTTGATCCTTCCACTATAGATGTTAAACATGTGGTATATACTATGTTAATAATGGTATACTGAGGAAAAGACCAGAGAAAATCCTAAAGAATATAATTCCACGCATTTTTCATGGGATACCTTAGGATTCCATACCCTCTAGAAGCCCAATTATAATAGAAAATCCTGGGGTACCAATGTTCTAGCTTACATGCATTCCAATGATGCTCAACGTGTATACTCCACTGACCAAATGATGATTCTATTATATGACCCCTTTGAATGTCCTGATATAAGCATTTTATTTGACTAGTGTCCAGAATGATATAAAACCAGAAATAGTTTCACAAAAATTGTTTTTATATTTAAAGGATACCTAGTCTAGGAAACAAATTCCACGGAGTAATCCAGAGATGGAGATTCTAGCATCCCATCACCCCATTTTGATCAAGGAGAAAACACCTTTGAAGATGTGATGAATTAATCCCACCTTCGGAAAGAGGGAATGGGGGGAAACAGTCAGTGCATCCCCATCAGACAAATGTGCACCCCGATGGAATGCATCAGAAATAGATATGTATTATGAGGAACTATAGTAGTATGTTTATTTCCTAATGTATCATCGTGATATACTTACATAGATCTATAAATATATATTAGTACTAGCTCCTCATGTCATTTTCCACCAACTTGGTCTCTCGGTATTTCATCGTGAGTCCAGGAAGCCTCCCAAAAATATTCCCCCATGTCATGGGGCCATGGATCAGGTCGTAGATGATAATATCATAAATAATAACATTATTAAGGATTGATATATGCCAGGTGGTTACTCAAAAACATACCATCTGGAAGAATAATTTACATATCATATTCTGTATCAGATTCTGTGATCTCAAACATTACTATCTGAAGGACAACTTTCTCATTCCTATGACAGGGCTGATGATCGATGCTACTACTTCATTCTATGATCTCTTAATCAATGATGGATATTCAGGTTATAATCAGATATGGACGGAACCCAAATAAGAATAGTCCACTGCCTTTAGAGTACCATAATAGAACATTTTATATCAGGTAATGCCATTCAATTTAAATAATTCAAGAGCTATATATTATCATTCAATTAACAGTAAATGAAAACTGGTCCTACAGATACTAAATGAATGCTACATGAAGGATTTGGTTGTCCAATCCAAAAAAAAATCCACACCATATCAATTATCATTAGATAATGTTCGACATCCTTTTATCCATTCATTAGAAGATGAACCAATAAAATATTTACCCCAGGGTAACCTATGAGAAGTTCCTCACATTCATTGTCAGATAAAAGGTCATTGATATTTACCAGGTGAAGATCAAAAATATCACTCAGATGCCTCCGTTGACAATCCATTGAGAGATCTAAGGATTTCAGGGCCTCATTGCCTATATACATAGATTAATTGTGAATATTTCTATAATTTTAAATCCATTTTATATTTTCATGAATAATGGTTCCCTCTACTAATTGGATGAAGGGTGATAAGGTGATTTTGGGGATATTAAGAATTATCTATTATAGCCTATATTTTTTAGGCCACAAACCTTCGGAAAGCCACTAGTACATTATGTAAATTAATTAAAATGATCCCTCGGTTCCCTTTTCACCTAGAAAAAAATGATGGAATTGAGAATAGTTTTTACTATCTCAATCACCTCAACATAGAGTAATGACACCCTCTTATAAAAAAGAGACGTCTTGCGTTGGTTTTCATAGTTTAATAGTTGAATAATTATTTAGAACATCATGAGATATATCTTTTTCATACATTTATTTGTAAAATTATATACTAAAACACCTTATTTGGACAGTTCCTCTATCTTAGTGTAAATTGATCCTTCATCAGTTCAACATTAGGTATTTTCTGCAAAAGGTAGTAAAGCATCAAGTATTGGAAGGCATTCCCTCCAATCATATAATTATTTAATAGTAGTCCATGGTTCTCAATTTTCATGATGAGTTAACTTTATATGTATATTATTTCATTCTGTGTGGGAAAAATAATTTTGATATTGATTTTTGGAGTCCTGCAGGATGGATTATCAACGATCCTAGACTCAACAGAGTAGGATGGGAATTTTCTTTATCCTTCCTACATGGGTTGTATTTCACTATTCATTCTAGCTGTTATAAGGATACTGCAACAATGAAGAAGAGTATTAGTGTCTCATCACTAGTCTCAAGATGGACATCAGGATTTATGTTCCTGACCAACATGGGAAGGGATACTCCGTGTTAGTCATCAAGGTGATCAATGGTGACTACGTTACTAGGAAGTTAGAGATTGTTCCATTAATCAAGCATGCTCTTAACTGGAGGTAAATTATATTCGAAATTCATATGATGGGTGAGCTTATTTCATGTGTGGTTTGTCCTCATCTCTAACAGATATTTACTAGTAGGATCAATTTGTTCATGTGTCACATAGAAGGGTCGTATCCTCTAATATTGTGAATGACAATGGTAATTAGCAAGAGAAAAACCTTATCACTGAGGATTATACATTGGATCCTTTGAATTCTCCTTACATTGTATAAAAAGACTCTTACTCTAATAATCCTTTCATTTAATATCTCATGCACAACAATCAAGTGATAGACAGAGCCTAGCATTAGTGGTTCTATATGTGTGTAGTGTAGTTCTCCATCTTTATCGGTCTCTTCCATTAAAAGATCCCCTTAAAATTTGGGATTCATGTAATTATCCTATGATTCATTTAGGGAAATGAAATTCCACAGGTTAGAAAGAATTTTTTTTCACATATTGTGGATCCCATCAGGTAGGGTCAAAATTCTCTCACTAGCATTTATGGTTGGGAAAATTTTGTCCCACCCAGGTCCATCATTATCTTGTGTTTTTCTATAGGTTCCACTTGATTTATATTTATTTAAAATATGTTAATTGATTTTCAGATCCACAATAATACAAATTATTCATGGCCCTTCAAAATCTAGGGACTCGATGTCGTGGGACCGTACCAACCAACAATAGCTCACCATTATATGTTCAATATGTCCTCAAAGTATTTATTTTCTAATATGGTATAGGTGATTTCACTCAAGTTGTTCAAGTAATGTTCTATTGTTATATTCTTGAGCTCCAATATCTTCCATCAATTTTATGTCCATCATTCAATTAACACTGATAATGGAAGCAGTGTTTGAGCATTTGAGTGGAAAAAATGTTCACCAATATGTCAAATAGTCCAACTAGACTTATTATTTCCATGCACAATGATATGGATAGATGGAGGCATTCAACAAAATCGTCTCTACAATTTCTCATAATATGGGGGGTCAGAACAAGAGAAGATTGATGAACCAGCACCACAATTCTCTCTTGGCTTACCAGATGAAAACATTTAATTCTACCTAGGTGACCATGTATTTCATAGTGTATGGAACATAAGAAATCCTACCAATTGAGAATAAGTTTCCATTGAATTGTACAGCTATTTATAATCACAAGACGTCAGACAAAGTAGCCAAATTCCATGTATCTAAGCTGAAATCCTACAATGGGAATAACCTCCCGGCCATGCAGAACATGGGGAGGCACCATTAAAAGTTAGAAATAACATTAAACAACAATTTTCATCTCGACCCCTTCCTTAATGGTGATGCGATATTGGATCTGGGGGCATCAATGAGACATAGATGGAATCTATGAATTTGGGATCCCAAATGGTAATGATCCTACATTATCTAAACGGTTTACCCTAACAACGCATAATCTTTGGTCTCCATGGGTGGTGAAGGAGTCAGTCATCCCACCAATGCCATGTTTATCAAAGAGTACATTACAAAAGATCTTTTTCTATATCATCCTACTTGAAATTAAATGATAAAAATTTCCATTATAATCCTACATGATGTTAATCTTCATAGTAATATCCCACACGATGATAAACTACACAATTATATCATTATTCGGTCTCTATGACCATAAACAAGGATCCCACGGTCCTAGTCACATGGTGATAAACTGTGTGATATATTTTTCATTAACGCATGATGTTCAACATCATGGGATTCTATATATACATATTTCATAATTACCATCCTTATTGAATTTGTATAAAGTAATAGGAATTTATTCTATTGTCTCATAGAAATATCATTTTTTTCATCCCTATAGCCTATGTTTTTTTCTCAGGAGTGTGTGGTGAAATTATAAGACCTTCTTAGTTCTCATTATGGTCCGATTATATTAAGGAACTACATGATTAAAGACCCATATAGAGTTAGATACACTCTACTATCTGATACCTATGACCTTTAAATAGGACTTCTTCATGCAATGAGCATGATGTTAAATTGTGGTACTCTGTTCAACGTGCGGTTCAAATATTCTTTCATAACTACATAGAATTAAAAAACATGACATTTATGGTTTTTTTTCATGACCTTAAAAAAAAGGTTTCCCTTTTTTCCTATATGTCACTAAACAGCTGTATCCTATATAAAATTAAAGCATTCCACATCATCATCCATACCGAATAACATTAAACAACATAGGATTCTAAAACTACATATGAGTTGATTCCCATTATCACAAGATAGATAAAAATGCCCAAATATTTAGTGTTTGGGCCCAGATGTTACTTGTATGTTTCATCCCCTTACCTGAATACCCTATTGAGAGTGTGTGTTGTTGGGTGGATATCTGTGACCCTCAATCATGACGGGATTATTCTTCCACTCCATGCACATCCCATTTGGGATACACATTTCTCAAATTTCATAGATTCATGATAATAAACTACATCCCAACATTTCTCCATACAACATGATATTAAAATGCATGGGTTTTCAAAACAAGGTATGGATTGATTCCCATCCACAGGGAATATGTAGGAATTCCCAAACATTTTTTCCTTGGATCGAACCCATGTTCGAAAACCATTTATCAAGATTATTTGGTATGAGGGAAGATCTCCTCAGTCCTCATTATTGTCATGTTTTTACCTCCCCAAGTCATGTATAACTGTTAAAAGGACTGTTATTCGTGTACAAGTTCTATTCCCATAAGATATTATCCCCACTACCCTATTTTTTGATGATAAAATGTGTCACACAATCATTCTTATCGAAAGACATTAAACTAAATGATATATAATAACAACTTGTGCATTGATTCAATTCCGTATAGGATACATAGTATTTCCCATAAATATTGTCTCCACATCCTCCCCCAGTTTATTAATCATCTTTTATTAGTCATCCTCTTCATATGGAATTGTTTTATAGTAATTCCTTGTTTAGGATCTATAGCATCCTGCCTTTTTATAACATAAACGTTCATTACATTACACAAAACTGAGGATCTTTAAGGTTTAGTGCCTTGGAAACCAGGCACATAATGCAAGAAAACAACATAAAACATTCTTCTTAAACACTTGAAATGCTTATTCTTAAGTTCATCTTAGGTTCATTACTGCATCTCATAACCTGGGGACATACATCAAAAGAAAGGGTGAGCAGAAGGCCCAATAAAGGAAACAAGGGAAACATTTAACAAGTGAACTTGAGATACATCAACTATATCATGAAAAACAACTTTATGGAATGAGAAAGAAATCATGTGGCATATCATAATAAAAATAACATTTTTCATAACTTTAAGATGTGGCTACATCATTTCACATAGACAATCATGAACATATCACCACGGTCCATCCCCAAGGTGTCATATGAAAATTACCAAGGTTATTCCCCAAGATATCATGAAAATTGTAATCTATAGTGGTTACATCATTACCCATTGAATTGGAGTTCTATCAGGGAGCACCCTTAAATTTTCCTTTATTATCATGTGAGACACATATATCATCATAAAAAATTTCATAAATAACCCATATAGCATAAAATAAATGGGTTTATTTTCATAATCATAACGTTTTAAAAACTTATTTAAAGACATGATCTTTACTTTACTTTAAACCCACAGAAGGGGAGAGAGGATTTCATGTATGTAAATCCCAGAATTTAAAATAGAAAATTTTGGTATATATGTGAATACCACTGTAGAAATATGAGCTTTGGGTATTCACTTTATAACAAAAAATAATTTTGGGAAAAGAGAGAGGCATTTTGAGATGAAAATTCTGCAGCATAACAGCTATGTTTTGGGGTTTTAGAAAACATTGAAAAGAGAGGGGACATGGGTCAAACAATCATGAATGACCCATAAAACAGTATAGGGAAAGAATAAGAAGGATATATGCACATGGTAATGAAATTTAAAGGACATAACTTTTGAAATGAAAAACGTGGAAGGATGACAAAAATTAGATTTCTCTTATGAAAATTCGGCAGCCTAACGGCGTCACTTAAATATCAACAAAAATGAATTGAAAGGATAAAATAGGGTACCTAATCATATGAACATAAGAGTTCAGTATGATAGATATAGATATCATACCACAAAATAATTAAAAATTAACTTGAAAGACTTGTCATGAAAGTAGAACATTAAAAAATGAGAATGGTGAAAGAATCCCCTTAAAAATTCGGCAGCCTAATAGCGCCACTTAAACATTCTTAAAATAAAATGATGAGAGAAATATGGGGTATCTCATCATATGAACATGAAAAGGGAATTAATATGAATATATAAGAACAACCTACAACATAAGAACATGTAGTATAAAAGAAATGACATACAAGAGATTATTTGAAAAGAAGAGGGAGGTCGGATCCCTTACCTTAAAACGTTACTCTTAAAACTCAAAGGTTTGGACCGTGAGGTCTTGGGGGCACCATGGGAGGCCTACATGAGAGGTAAGGATACCAGAACATCGTTGAGGATGGTTTTGGAGTCGAATGGATAAGAGGATGGCTTGGTATTTATAGGGAATGTGAGGGGACAAGGCATTAATGGCCAAGGGACACTCACAAGTTGGTTTCTCAAAACCATGTGCTATCCCGTGATATTTCCCATGAAGTTAGGCGACATGGGCCCCCCAATAAAATAATACATCACCTTTGGTCGGACAACCCTTAAAACATCTCATGAAATCACCACGAAACAGTTATTATGTCATTAAACATATAGAGAACCCTAAAACGGTATTTTTATTATTCACTGAAAATTCATCTTTCTCAGAAAAATCCCAAAACTTCAACATAACCAAATATCAATGATCTGATTTCAAAAATGAACTCTATTTTATTAAAATAATTTTCTAAATATTTTTAATTTATTTTTTAAGTAAATACACTATTCACTGAAAATTCATTTTTTCAGGAAAAACCCCAAAAATTACCTTAACATAATATCGATGCTCTGAGTTCAAAAATGAAATCAATTTTATAAAAAAAAATTTCTAAATATTTTTAAATTAATTGATAATTAAAAACACTATTCACACGAAAGAAACTAATTCTTGAATAATAATTTATGAAACCATTGTTTAACCATTTTATTGAATCACATTACTTAATAAAGGTTCCTAGATTATTTTAATACATTATTTAAGTGAGATTACTAATCCATTTGGTCACATTACTAATTTTATGCATAAAATCACTATTCATAACTTACTATTCATCAAAAATCATGTTTATCTTATTAGACTCTAAATTTTGTATTGAACATAATTGTAGAAGACCATTTTTTGAAAATCATTACAAATTTTTAATTATTTAATGTTTACATAAATTTTTTTTAAAATATCCTTTCTCTAAAATTCACCAAAAATATGCATACTATATTTATCTGGACATTTGAAAAGTCATAAAATTCCTCATAGGAAGAAATCCCAAATTTTATTTAAAACAAAGGATTACACAAGGAAGTTATGGTCTCCTTACAAATCCCCATATCACACCAGCATAGGACCTAAGTGTAACGTGTGCTAAGGTGAGAGAATCTGAGGGAGGATCGTCCAACATTGCATGAGTAGTAATATCTATCAGTTTGAACATCTCGCGAAGGTGATTCTGTTCTAGCTTCATATAATGATGTTTGGCTTGGGTTTGGTCCAGAGAAAATCCCATTGGTGCTACCTCCATCCCAAGTTCAGTTAGATGGGCTTCGATCGGTCCAAGACTACTGGGTGAGGCCATCGAATCTTCTTTCTATATTAATTAACCAAGGTCACTTGTATTTTGAGACAAATATCGAAATGTTTAATTTCCAGCGGTCATATTGACCAATGGTCATATAATAGTCAAAACCAAACAATCTCATTTTAATTATACTCATGTTATCCAATGAAACCGTTTTGTTGAGTATATATAAAAAAATTAAAATTAAATAAAATAACACACAAAATTAGGAAATAAGATTTATTCAAAATTTTGGGTCGTTACAATCTTTTCCCCTTAAGAAATTGCGTACTCGCAATTTTTAATACTGGGTTTTGAAATTTCATTGAAAGATCCACCCCGGAAAAGGACTCATTAAATATATTACTTTAAAAGAAATAAAGGGAAGTAAAAAGGTCACCTGAGTTAACCCATACTAGGATTCCATGTAGGAAAACATGGACATGGAAGAAAAAACAAAGGGTCATGTTCTGAGGGAGAGTGATAGAAAACATGATTAGGAGATAGTTAACAATAAGAAAATCCCAAACTTATGATGTGTGTAAACGGTCCTTGATTACCTATTTAGAAACGTAAACCAACAACATTTTTGTTTTATGTTCCTTTTCATAATTTTGAGGAATTCATTTACTACATAAAACAAAAACATAAGAAAATATACCTACCTTCTTGTAGAGTTTCATCCTTTAATAAGTTTGTACCTAAACTGATCTTTTCTCCAAATGATGAGCATTCAAAACTACTTGGTATCATCAAAACAAAAGAATCATCTTCTAGAGAATCACATAATCCACAAAATATTAACTATCTATTTCTTCTATCTTTAAACATTATCCCAAAATAGAAAGGGTAAGGTAAAACAACTCTTCAAAAATAAATAATCCCATTGGAATAGAAACTACTTTTAAATCTTCAAAGTTCTAGTTCACTACCCAAAGTTCATCATAGACTATTCCATAAATAATGGTCCTTAAAATTCCTAAAAATAAACCAAACTAAGATTGAAACCCAAATATAAGAAATATTAGATAACATAGTCTTCCAAAATAAACATCATTGTTCATCTCCAAACAACATCAACCACTCCTAACATCTTATAACAAAAGTATCTAAACTAAACATATATTACCCAAGATAGGTTAATCATTTCCATAAGTAACCTATATTACCATAGGTTCACCTTAAATTCATCTATTCTTCAAAATATAATTCAACCATTACTCATAAAATAAAATACCGTAGTAATCTATTTACCTCAATCAAATAGGGTTCCCAAAATAGTGAACTTCTTCTAAAATAATGATCATATGTTAATCCCCAAATCACCCTTTTTATTAAGAAGAACAACTTCACTACATAAACATGTGGTACATAACAATATATGTTTCCCTTAATGATATAAAATCATCTTAGGTAGTGACTCGATGACCTTAGAAAACATAAAAGATATGCTCATAGAGCACGAACTAAAATACAACATGACATAGACAGTTATTGTGAAGAAGTTACATGTACTTTAGTCATCATGATCCATGTCAGCATAGGACTTGCATTGTTCCCTTGTCCTCATAGATTTTTGATGCTCATCATGCTTCTAACCCATTCCAAGAGAGCATTGCCTTGGATAATTTCTAACTTATCCACATTTACGACATCTAAAAGTATAAGGCACATTAGATCGAACCTTATCTCCATTCATCACACTATCCATTTTTTTAAAGCAATTGGCTACATTATGCCAAATCTTCCCACACTTAAAAAATTACCCAGTTCCTTTGTGACATTCTCCTTGGTGCCCCTTTCCACAGTTTTGGCACAAAGGAAATTTGGTCTTCTTTCCCTTATCAACTTTATCATATGAACATCCTTGAGACTTTTTCTTCTTCTTCCTTGATGAATTTGGGCATTCAACTAGGTACCAATTGTTAATTGTGATTTTTGATGGCTGGTTCAGCATAATCACAATATGTTCAACTTGATCTTTCGTCATCTTTGTCACATCAATAGGGCAATCATCACATTTCCTATCACATTGGTTGTTGGGACATGTTCTTCCATTTCCCTCCATTAACTTTGAAAAGAAAGTATAATTAGGGGCTTGAATACTTAGCAAATAATCATTAAAAGGAAACTTTACGCATAGAAGTATAAACTTGTAGAAGGAAAGTATACCCAAACTTGTGATCCCCTAGGTTCCAATCTAGCTTATCCATGATCATATCTTCTTATGTGAATCTTTATTTTATTTTTTCTTTGTTCCTTTAATAATGGTTCATACTAAGATTATGAATTTACCAAAGCATATCCCCCGGGAGTGTTGTAACCAAGAGTGCATCAAGGACCATTGTCATGTATCAGTTCCTGTTTGAGTCTATCTCGAAGCGGGGTTTTCGGATTTTACCCCTATGTACATCTGTGCCAGAGCCGCCTCTACCTGCTCATATCCAGACATGGAAGTATTTTCTTGGGAACCCATTACTCAATACTCACCAAAATACCAGGAAGATTTCCTATATATAAACTTTTCTATAGGATTCATCCTAAAGTTTTCATATCCTAATTTCCACAAATAACTAAACCATCATTTGATACCAACTATAGAATCCCGCCTTTTTATAATATAAACTTTCATTACATTACACAAAACTTACGATCTTTAATGTTTAGTGTCTTGGAAAGAAGGAACCTAATACATGAAAAAACATCATAAATTCTTCTTAAACACTTGAAAGGCTTCTCCTTAAGTTAATCATAGGTTCATTACCGTATCTCATAACCTGGGGACATACATCAAAAGAAAGGGTGATCAAAAGGCCCAGTAAAGGAAACAAGGGAAACATTTAACATGTGAACATGAGATACATCAACTATGTCATGAAAAAGAACTTAAAGGCATGATAAAGAAATCATGTGGCATATCATAATAAAAATAACTATTTTCATATCTTTAAGATTTGGCTGCATCGTTTAACATCGACAATCAGGAAAATATCACCAAGGTCCATCCCCATGGTGTCATTTGAAAATTACCAAGGTTATTCACCAAGATATCGTGAAAATTGTAACCTCTAGTGGTTACATCATTACCCAATGGATTGGAGCGCTATCAGGGTGAACCCTTAAATTTTCCTTTTTTATAATGTGAGACACAAATATCATCATCAAACATTTAATAAATAACCCATATAGCTTAAAATAAATGTGTTTCATTTCATAATCATAACGTTTTAAAAAATGCTTTAAAGACATGATCTTTACGTCACTTTAAACCCACGGAAGGGGAGAGCGGGTTTCATGTATGTAAATACAAGAATTTAAAATGAAACATTTTGGTATATATGTGAATACCCCAGTAGAAATAAGATCTTTTAGTATTCACTTCATAACATTAAATAATTTTGATAAAAGAGAGAGGAATTTTGAGATGAAAATTCTGCAGCATAACGGCTATGTTTCGGGGTTTTAGAAAACATTAAAAAGAGAGGGGACATGGGTCAAACAATCATAAATGACCAATAAAATAGTATAGGGACAGAATAAAAAGTATATATGAAAATGGTAATGAAATTCTAAGGACATACCATTTGAAATGAAAAACATGGAAGGAAGACAAAAATTAGTTTTCTCTTATGAAAATTCGGCAGCCTAACGACGTCACTTAAACATCAACAGAAATTAATTGAAAGGATAAAATAGGGTCACTAATCATATGAACATAAGAGTTAAGTATGATTGATATATATATCATAACCCAACATAATTAAAATTTAACTTGAAAGACTTGACATGAAAGTTGATCTTTAAAATAAATGAGAAGGGTGAAAGAATCCCCTTAAAAATTCAGCAGCCTAACGGCGCCACTTAAACATTCTTAAAATAAAATGATGAGATCAATATGGGGTCTCTAATCATATGAACATGAATAGGGAAGTAATATGAATATATAATAACATCCTCCAACATAATAACATTGAGTATAAAAGAAATGACAAAAAAGAGATTACCTGAAAAGAAGAGAGAGGTCGGATCCCTTACCTTAAAACGTACCTCTTAAAACTCAAAGGTTTGGACTTTGAGGGCTTGGGGGAACCATGGGAGGACTCCTTGGGAGGTAAAGAGAATAGAACTTCGTTGAGGATGGTTTTGGAGTCTAATGGATGAGAGGAGGGCTTGGTATTTATAGGGAAAGTGAGGGGATAAGGCATTAATGGCCAAGGGACACTCACAAGTGGTTTTCTCAAAACCATGTCCTCTCCCATGATATTTCCAATGAAGTTAGGCCACATGAGGCCCACAATACAATAATTCATCACCTTTGGTCGGAAAACCCTTAAAATATCTCATGAAATCAACATGACACAGTTATGATGCCATTAAACATAATGAAACCCTAAAACGGTATTTTTACTATTCACTGAAAATTAAACATTGTTCGAAAAATCCCAAAATTTATCCTTAAACAAATATCAATGATCTGATTTAAAAAATGAACACCATTTTATAAAAATAATTTTCTCAATATTTTAATTTTATTTTTTAAATAAATACACTATTCACCGAAAATACATTTTTTCAGAAAAAACCCCCAAAAATCACCTTAACATAATATCGACGCTCTGAGTTCAAAAATGAAATCCATTTTATAAAAATCATTTTCTAAATATTTTTAATTTAATTTTTAATTAAAAACACTATTCACCCGAAAAAACTAATGCTTGAATAATAATTTATGAAACCATTGTTTAACCATTTTATTGAATCACATTACTTAATCAAGGTGCCTAATTTATTTTAATACTTTCTTTAAGTGATATTACTAATACAATTGGTCACATTACTAATCCTAAGCATTAAATCACTATTCATATTGTACTGTTCATCAAAAATCAAGTTGATCTTATTAGACAATAAATTTTGTACTGAACATAATTGTAGAAGACCATTTTTTGAAAATCATTACACATTTTTAATTATTTAAGGTTTACATAAATATTTTTTTTTAAATATCCTTTCTCTAAAAATCACCAAAAATATTCAAACTATATTTATCCGTACATTTGAAAAGTCATAAACATCATCATAGGAAGAAATCCCAATTTTTAATTAAAACAAACGATTACACAAGGCAATTATGGTCTCCTTACATAGCCCCTTATCACACCAGCATAGGACCTAAGTGTAAGGTGTGCTAAGGTGAGAGAATCTCAGGGAGGCTCGGCCAAAATTTCACGAGAATTAATTTCTATCAGTTTGAAAATGTCGCGAAGGCGATTCTGTTCTAGCTTCATATGATGAAGTTCGTCTTGGGTTTGGTCCAGAGAAATGATCATTGGTGCTACCTCCTTCCCAGGTTCTGTTGGATGGGCTTCGATCAGACCAAGACTACTGGGTGAGGCCATCAAATCTTATTTCTATATTAATTAACCAAGGTCACTTGTATTTAGAGACAAATATCAAAATGTTTAATTTCCAGCGGTCATATTGACCAATGGTCACATGATAGTCAAAACCCAACAGTCTAATTTTAATTATACTCATGTTATCCAATGAAACAGTTTTGTTGAGTATATAAAAAAATTAAAATAAAATAAAATAACACACAAAATTAGGAAACAAGATTTATTCAAAATTTCGGGTCATTACAGGATCCCTATCATGGATTCATTTCTTAATAAGGGGTATAGATCCATATATCTTGTATGCCACATTATCATGCACATGTGTGATGTGGAATAACACTTTGTCTATTGTATTATATATTTACATTTTTTATCCATCTCCATACTTCATGTGTCCCCTTATTTTTGTCCCTATCATCATCACATCTAGTGGGACCCCTTAATTGCATATTTACTTGGCCTTATGGGTTGGATATCATTATGGGCCAATTCCCATGGAAAAATTTAATGACATTTTGATTAAGGTTCTTTTTTTTAATATGGGCAGCATCACACCCTTATTTGTCTTTTCCTATACTAGGTAACATGATATGAATGCGGTATCTCTAATTTTGACTGCATTTATCCTCAATCATTATGCCATCATAATTTTGTCCTAAATATCATATGTCGTAATTTGCATCCCATTTTCACATCACTATGTCCAAATGGATCTTCAACACCCTCGTTGTTCCCCCTATGTGCATATTTTCACTTACAGAAGGTCAATTCGTCTCCTTGGGACCCCTTTAACCTATCTTTTATATTCCTCTTTTGTGTGAATCCATGTGTGTTAAAGATTATTCACTCCACTTGATTCCAACACTAATCATGGATCTTACGGGCTTAGGGGTATTTTTAGTATTTTACCGGAATGGAATAAGAACAATTTATATATTTGTTATAAAAACTATGAAAATAAACTATGAGTTTATGTCAAAAGTAGATGACATTAAACTAAGACTTCAAGTCCATGCCTTATGAATCATAACTGTGTGTGATTTCTCCATTGGGAATGTGTGGTGTGGTGTGGATCTTCTTGGTTCCCATTTACATTAGTATACTTCATCGAGCCAAAATATAAATGTTCGTTCTCAAAACCACATCTTATGGACTAATTTGTAATACCATAAAATAATATCATAGTCATCTCTATTTCATGATTAAAAATTCATTATAACCCTCATCCCTATTGTACGATGTTAAACTATGTATCATGCATCATGGCTACATCAACGGTAAATAACACAACACTACGACATCTTCACCTAAGATACAATTTCTTTTGAATCGATATCTTACCATTACATATTCATTAAATGTATGTTTCCTGATTCCAATCCTTATAATATACATAATATTGTAAGTAAATCTCATCTTTATGACATGCCGCAGAGTGACAAACTCTCCCTTGGGCCCCTAGTACTCGGTATCATCAAGTAGTGTGTTATGTGGTGTGGAAATATTTTCTCCTCATTCACATTAGGTTTCCATATGGCATCACACTACACATATATGTATTTTAGATGGTCAGAATTCAATGACCTTAAACTATGATTTTTTGTGTCCCAGTTCTCATGACAGTAAACATTGTTACAATAGTTAATTTTAAATTTGAATGAATATCAACCCTTTTGGAAATGGCCACATAAAATAACTATGTGTTCTTGATTAATACCCTAAAAGGGTACAAAGGGATGCCCAAAAATTATTGTCCCTAGGCCCATTCATAGAATCATGAATGCACCTATTTGGTTCCATTTGGACTGGGTTCCCCTTAGATATTGTGTGGTGTTGTGTGGATTTTCGCATTACTAAATTAGGTTGAGTTATTTTACAATCCACGCATTTCTATATTTGGATGCACATATCTGAGTCACACATTGATAAACTTTGTTCCATTATCATCTAACTGCTTGATCTTAAACTATATAGGCACACCCCATCCACACAACATTAATTGGGAACCTATAGTGCACACATCATGACCTAACTGAGATCTTCTAGTTTGTGTTTTTGACCATAATGTATGATAATTTTTTTTAAGAAATATGATTATAATATATCAGGCCTCATTCCAAATTATTTTTAACTATTGAGTCCTTTCCATATAATGTTAAAATACATTAAAATCTCATTTCATATAAACTCATCGTCCTGTATATAGGATAAAAAATGGAACAACATCATTGTTTTCTCCCTCCAGAGAAAATCACCCTATGCACTCATTATCCACCATTCCACCTGTCAGGACATGCACACATGATGATTCCCATTCCAAAACATAGACTTATCATCCATGTGAAGACTATCCAAAAATATAAATAAGAATAAAACAATAATCATGATATATCTAATGCCTCTTCTCTCAATACATGGGTCAGACCTGCATGATAAAATTTTCATTAATGAAGTATATAATGATTGATTCCCATCCATATGGGATATGTTGTGAAACCTAGATCGTCAATCTAGGGTCCAAAAAAAACATTAATTAACTTTTTCTCATCCTCATTTTATGTAGTTAAACAATAACCATACCCTAAAAAAGTTCGGGATTCCCTAGGATACTTATGGTAAGTTTCAGCTTCATCACCAGAGAGGACTTACCATAACAGTGTTTTACCGTAACTACACCATGTTAAGTACTACACAAGGATTGGTACACATATTTATGCGATACATATTTATGAACAAACATTTTATTACTAACCCATCCATATGTTCATTAACCATCTGGGTGCTTTAGCCTCAATTACGGTCCTAACTCTATGATCTGGAACTAAGAGCCCCATATGGATATGTTGTTTTTTAGAAGGTCTCCATGGCCTACATTCATGATTAGTTTTTCCCCCACCGCAACACATACACCTCATTTCAATATATTCGTTGGTAATTCTATTACACACTAGACTCCTTTAGATTATTCACATCAGGTTCATCCCCTCTATTCCATGCATTCATTATATGAATAGACATTATAGTATATGTAACATGTTCTTAAACTATTTTCAAGTGTCTATGAAGTATGAACATAAACAAAGTGAAATCTCATTATCATATGACATTAAAAAATTCCATGTATCATCCATAACATAAGATGTCAAACTACGTGTTCATGGTCCTCAATTTCATGACAAAAAAATAAAAATCAGCATACGACCACATCTGAGACATACCCTCCAACAATGTTGGAAATCTAATGAAATATTAAAATCTCCAATTGTTGCTCGACATCTGATATGATGCTCTACCAGGAGAAAATATTGATCATGGTTTAGACCAATGTTCCTACAAAAAAGTGGTAAATGAAAAAAATGGAATAATTTCAACAGTTTTGTAATCATTTTAATCCTTTCACAACTTTACTTATTTAGTTTCCATTAACCTTATTTTGTTCTGCATCCTCTTTAATGTCTGAAAGGATCCCAATAATTTTTTTTATGTCTCTCTGTACCATGTGTCACCCTTGTTTGATTGACCCCATTTTAGGATAGTGGTATTTTTACAACCCTTTGAATATGATAAGTATTTATCCCATGTTGGAAATCCATTAACACTTTATTCTGAATTTTAGGCATCATTATTCACAAATCCCATTTCCCACTTTGTTAGGATTTACTCCACCCCCCTGGTTTTTTTCTAACTAATGCATTAGAGAATGGTTGAAAAGATATGTTGGAAACACTAAGTGCCCAATTATCTAATCACAACCTCTATCATCCTAAAAAAATTGAGTGTCTGATCAAAAAATACTGACCTTGACTATTCGAGGATTGGTTGATACTCTCATACAAATTGATCATAAGAGGTATTCTACTATTTCTCTCACCAGGCTTGACCTTTGCGGTCTTAGGGATTTATCATTAGTGTCTTCACAGATATGATCGAGATCCAATAATAAATATATGATGTAATGTTCATCATCATTTAGTTTATAGAATTTGATAAAATATATTGTTTTGTACGTTTAGAAAACTAAACACAGACACTATGGATCCGACTCTTCAATGAAACGCTTAAACATCACCACATTCTAGAGTGTATCATCCATGGCATCTATTCGTTTTTTGATCTACCTCTCCTTGTAATAATCTATATGTAAAATCTCATTATCCTTGATCTACATTTTGATATGTTCATAATAGATCTCAGCAACATGATGACTCACCTACTTCAATTGATCCTAGGGTTCCACCAATTAGACGCAAAAATGTGCGACAAGTGATGATTAGTATGTAATAAGGAATTAATGTTCACTCAACAAATTTTCAAGACACTAGATTTCATGTTCAGTATCCTTGATCTTTTCTATGTTATCGTACTTCATATAGAACCAACCGATTTCTATATTCTGGTTACATTCTTGTGTTATTTCGTTAATGAAATTTTAGATTAGTGTGTGTAGAAATTCTACATCTACCCTTACAAAACATTGATTGTGTATCCAATGTATGAGATATAGAATTATTCTTATCCACTCAGTCTTTGGGGACATTTTTATGAGGAATTTGATTAAATTCCATACAAGGCACTAGTTCTTCCAACACTCCTCAACAACATTATAATCAGATTCATCCAACTATAAGGAATCAGTAGGTTCATATTCTAGAAATGCATCCAGGAGTTCAGAGACATGATCCTCTTAGACAAGTATTACTAATATATTGGTATCTAAATCTTTTGGTATATCCTCATCTATCGATTCTATCTCGATGTTGTTTTTCATGTTCAACACTTGGTTCCCCCAAACAAGTGGCTTCACCCAAAACTATAAATGATTTCTTATCATAAATGAGGGAATGGTTTATTTGGACACATTTAACCATATGGATTGAATCCCATGTTAATAAGGGATCCTAATATCCTCTTACCATTCCCACCAGCATAACACCCTCTAATATGAGGAAAATTCATATAGGGGATGTATCAGAAAATCTGATTAGAAAAACAGAAGATATGACTATTTATTTTAGGAAACATAAAAAGGCTGAGTGATGATTTCTCGTGCCCTTAAGATGTCATTAGTGGGATTCTAGGACATGATCCCTCATATATAATAGTGGGATTTATGGAATCCCAGACTAATGTTTCCACTTCCTAAAATCTAGGTAGTCTCCTAGAATATCTTACTCTAGAAAAAAATACAACATGTCCCAATACATTGGTTGCACAATCATCCCCTTGAGAAAGGGTCACCAGGAAAAGATAATACTTCACAAATCATATGTCAGTTGAGAAGCTTGAAGAAGAATAAAAGATAGGAAATCACATGTACATGAGTTAACAATTCATGGGATTCAGTGATCTTTTCCAAGAAAGATTCTTCTTTGGATACTATATCACTATCCTAAATAGATGCTTCCATTGAAGATACAAATTTGGTATCCTCTTCTGGGTTTTCTTGTGATTTCCTCTTCCCCCATGATCTATTTTAGTTGATAGGAATGGAGAAGTGTTCTACCAACTGATTTGTCCTCAACAACGTGGGATATGTCATGTTCAATAGCACTTGACCTCAGTTTTTTATGGGACGTGGGACACCTCGGGGGTGAACTAAGTATAATAATTAAATCATGAACAATTTCCCATATACATGGGATTCATTGATGACACCATTAGGGAATCCAAACCCTTCTAGCTGGGCCACCTTCCTAGGTGGAGACTAATTCATGGGAACCTCCCTTACTTTCAAAACATCAACACCATGTTCTATATTAGGACCAACCTCATGATTTTCTCTTTCTTCCACCCAACCTCAGCCTCTAGGCATGAGGACTGCTCTTCTGGAATGGATTATCAGCTTGTTAAACATGTCTCTATTACTAAAATATTCCCAGCTCTGTGATTTTTCATGGATCAGTCTGTATGAAGCAGTGGGTAGTGGAAACTCATTCCTCGTATTAGAATCTTCTCATGTGTACTTGATACAATGTTTCCTCATCATAAACATGCGGACATCAAGAAATAACCCATGGTACACCCTTAGATGAAGCCACTATAAACACTTGAGTTGTCTTTGAAATCGATGTAGAGTTTATGGTTCAAAAATTGGCTCGCTGTCAACCTGCACCACCTGCACTCCACCTCAAAAATCCAAAATGTATGACAAAACATCTATGTTATTTGTACCATATTCATTATATCACTCATTAGTAGAGGTAATGTTTGAATTATGAACTATTCCTCTCTCCAAATCCTACCAAACACTGCCAAAAGACCCATCTAAAGTGGTGAACTCACTGAGATATTTAGGATCACTAATTGAATGATTTTTTGAGGGGGATTGAATTTATTCAGGTATTCCTAAACACTAATATTATCCAAAACAAAACAATATAAGAAGAGAATCAATCATCAAAAAATCACATGTTTTCTCCTCTCATAGTTGTTTCAATGTACCATATACAACATTTCTAGTATATTGATATTCTGATTGATGTATTGTCTAGTGGATAGATTTTATTCCATGATTAGCTTGATTAGACATGCCCCCATATTCTCATTTCTAAATAAAATCATCCATCTATAGATGAGTTTCGAAATGAATATGTCCAGCCTAAATATATGTTTTTTCTAATTATTGATATTGTGTCCCTAAAATTTTCACATGACGTCCTCCATGATCTGCTAATAAGAGTCATCCCCTACTCACCAAGTTCCTCTTTGGAAAGTGTGGGGAATCATTCGAAGTATCATGGGTGATCTTTCTCCCCCCAACTCACTTCATTACTGGAATGTTTAGAAAATAACCTATTCATTAAAAGAAAAGGAAACCCCATTTCATCTTCTCGTTAGTATTCAAAACTCGCACCATGTCAAGTGATTCCATTGCTAGGGGTGACATCTATTTTGTGTCTTTCCATAAATTTTCTCTGGGGAGGAAGATTTCATACATGCCCCCCCCAGAGATGAGATTCCTAAAATTTGATTGAGATTGTCGATGCTGATTCCAAAATCCCCATGATGTCGATGGAATGTATTGGTGTCTGGTGAAAACCATATTAATAGATCCATTATGATGACCAACTATTGAGAGATATGGAATTGGGAATCCCATGCTTCCATATACAAACATACTTTTGTCGACGTTTTATTGAAATCCATGACATATGCGCAATCCATGTAGGCCTAGGTCTATCAAACTATTAAATTAACACCTTATCATTGATCCCAATTATATATCCACCCATTTTATGTGGTACAAAGACCTATTTTAGGGATTTTTTGTATTATGGTAGGGAAACATCATTCTCCAATGACATACCATCAATGTTGTTGAGATTATTGTCAAGGAAAACCACTATGAATGGTATATGGTCTTTCCCAATATAGCTGTCTAATGCACTATATCACTAAGGCTATCACAGAGTTCATCTAAACTAGTAGATAGCTCATCTAAGACCACCTCTAGTGTAAATAAGTTTCCATCCATTCCATAACCATACAATGAAAAAAATTTACACAATGTGTAATCTTTCAGTACATCCAAAGTATCTTCAGGAATTACTTATGATTTGAATGAATTCAAATGTACTTCCCAATTAAGAATTTTTTCCCATTGATCAGTGTCAGCAGTAACATCTTGAGAATCATCAAGGGAATCCAATGATCAATTACATAGAAATTTTTTAGAGTCTTTTCACATAGATTAATCGGGAGCACGATCATGTAGATTGATAATTAATCAATAGGTTTTAATGAGGCCACATGCGTAGTGTGCATCATAGAGGAATACAAGATTGTGAATCCCGGTTCATTAGAAAGAATTTATAGAGAAAATATCCATGGAGCATATTTCAAAAATATTTATTCACTGGACTGATCACTAAGATATAAAAGATAGCGTTAGCATAGTCATTCACAATGAAACAATATAAAAAGTGTCCTCAAGATGATTTATTTTTAGGCAATACCCACATTAACTTTGTAGTGACCTTCACCAACCCATGGTTCATAGATTCATTATAAAGTTCATTCTCCAGCATTACCATTATCATATTTGATGGTACCTCCTCATGTTTAAGGAGACTCATGGTAATGTGAATGTATACTTTTTGTAGCGCCCTTTGAAATATCCTACTTCATGAATCTTACTCAATGGTCATGCAATCATATATGGCTCACAACATATGTTTTCATCATGGTGTTCCCCGAAAGCATCATGAGACATGTTTCCAATAAATAATAAAAACCCCAAATCCCTTGCATAATTATCCTAACCATTCACCATCTGGTCATCCATTTCTCAAAGCTCGCAAGTACCAAAAACATGATGAAAAATGAATCACCCAACATACATGATCATCAAAAGTCATGTTTTCCATAGTTACTCATAGCCACTACATATTTTATGTATTCTCTTTGGGATGGCTTCCAACTTTTCGAAGGAGGGATCCCCATTGGGTTGCTATATGATCTGCAATGTACTAAGCCTTTAGGATGTACACTTATAAAAATATTTATGTTGAGGTCCAGGACAAATGCTCCATGAGGAATGTTTCTTCACGGGCCACCTTTCCATTAAAGAATAATCATTCATTCAGAATTCACATTTCTATCATGATGATCCTAAATTCATGAGCTCTAATACTTTCTGGTCCTTTAGGATTGTATATAATGATTTCATGGTTCCTCTTTTGGTGTCTCCTGACACATTGCTCTACCTAAATCATCTTCATAGAGACAAACTAGTAAAAGCTTATTATTTTCATAGATATGATCGTGTGGACCCATCATGTAACCACTTGTCCACACAACACATTGTCGATGTTTCTGATGCCTTCCCAACCCAGGTATGTGGGGGTGGGGAATTGGTCTTGTATGTTGATGGTGTAAAATGTTAACCCCCATCGTTCGACCTACAGGATGTTAAACTGCAAAGCACCATCCCTCAAAACATATGATATTAAACTGTAGCCTCACCTCTTGTAATTCTCATGGTGTTCCTCACCTCGAGTATTTTCTACACCCACTCATCTCAATGAGAGTGAGATATTCCTCACAGGGAATGAGATCCTCCATGTATGGAACTACAATATACTCATAGGGAAGGAAAACCATCCGTGTGTAAGCCTTTATACTTACATGAATGAGGCAGAACCCTTGATCCTTTATTCCTTCTCAGGACCCAAATACTAGAGGGGTGAAGGGCATAGGGGACACTCAATACACCATCCCTCTCTCTTTGGTCTTTTCCACCATGGGACTATAATCACGTGTAAGACAAATTATCCATCACATGGGCCACTAAATAGGTGTAATTCCAAATCTCCATTTCATGGGCTGCTAATCATTTGTAAGACCCAATATCGTTCCCATGGGCCCCTAATAATGCCTAATCTCGAATATCCATCCAATGGGCCACTAACCATGTATAATCATCAATATCCATCTCATGATCTGCTAACCATGTCTAAACCCCTATATCTATCACATGGGATTCTAACCATAATAAATCCTTAATCTATATATCATGGGGCAGATACCATGTTCATTCCCCAATCTCCATCTACATGGTCATAAAAAAATTTGTAAGCCCCTCTATATTACTCAGAAAATCAGATTTCATGATGTAGCTATTCACAATACTCTTTCCTCTTGTTTCTCAACCCGATAATTACTTACAATATATAAGAGTTTTGTAGTGATTGTGAAATCCTCATGCTAGGGTGCTAATCATGTGTATGAACTGAACCACTGAGGTACATGGATTTTATCATTTTCTTCTAAACATTGTCTATAAAAAGTATCCTGGGGGGTTCAATCCCAAACATGGGAAAACCTGAGCTCCCTCCACAGAGGGATGTATAAAATAGATCATAGTATACACGACTATCCATTATAATCCTTATTTTTTTTTCTTGATCCGAAATTTCTTGGAAGGATTGTGCCAAACCCGAAGGCCACATCTACTAATTTCACACTTCGGAGGAAACCCTGCATTTGCACCATCCACCTGTACCATCTCTCACGGGAAGCTAACCATGTGTATGCCCCAATGCCTCCATCATAACTATGTTGATTGTGATCCCAAGATTGATGGGATACATATGGAACCTCCACAATTTTCATGAACCACAACTTCAAATTCACATATGTTCCATCTCTTTCATTCCATTAACATTACTAAAATCTTCATCATCTGTCATAATTCTTACACAGGCCACCACATCCCAGTGGGATCAAACCATTCACTCAAGAATCTAGCCAGGTGTCTCTTCAAAAATTCCAATTGAAATACATGGTTTTTTATATATTTAATATAAATATGGAATGTATGAAGACTCCTTGAGAATCAATCCCAGTCAATGGGAGACCATGGTGTTCCCTTCATTAGGGATCAACTCCCTAATCCACCTTAGTGGTGTCCATATTAACCTTCACGGTGTAAAAACTTCTCACCATGAGACACACCACATCAGGTCCTCCCTCATTAGAACATGTAATCCACCAATATGGTGAACTTTTTAGGATATCCCCACTAGGGATACACATGTTTGATCCATCGTAATAAGTGTTATGATCAGACTTATCCTTCTCTACTACACGCTAAACTCTTGTCTTACACCACATTAATCTTGGAATGCTGAGAAAAACCTTAGAGACATGCCTATATAATATGATACCCCATGAGTGATGTGGGAATTCTCTAGTTCTATTCCTTTTATAAGTCCATTGAAGACGAAAAATACATTTTCTCCATGGTTTCAACATCCATACATGCTCTACGATGCCCAACATGACTACTCCCCTGATTGATGGTTGACGCTTTGGCTTGACCCTGTTGAATGTCTAGACATAATAAGTGTAAATAAAAAGTGTAAAAAATATAAATGGATCCTGAAATATGATTCCCAAACAACATCTTAATTTACAATGGATGCATAGACTAGGAAATGAATTTCGAGGAGGAAACCCTGGAAGCAGTCACTAAAATCTCATCATCCCATTTATATTAAAGAGAACACATCTCTAAACATGTGAATACAACTGACGTCCTTTATAAATATGGTATTCGTGGAAACAATAATCACATTTCACAATGGTGTTTCATTCACCAATGAAAAATATCAAAAATAGAGACACAAAAGTAATTCTGAAACCATGAACTAAACGGCTTCAAAAGACACAATGTGGAAATAACAGATTATATATTTAAATATTTATAAAAATAAATAAAATAAAAGAATTAACTATTATGTATAACTACATAAAAATTTTATTAATAAAAGAATAATTGATATATGTTTATTATATTGTTATTAAAGAACATATATTGAAATTCCAGACTCCAGGTAATGGATTTTGTCTAATTTTGTTTCATTGAGGCATATTATAATGTCACGGACATAATTTATTTTATATGGTTAATGTATGTACCTTTTACACTTATTTTTATAAATAATTTATAATTTATATCATTTTGGGTATTGATTTGAATTACTTAATCCAATGGGATTTGACATGAATGGTAGCTTGTGTTAACGAATTTCAGGAGTCATTTTTTTCATTGGGAGATATTAAATTTTAATTGTGACAGATATTATATTTTTATGTTGGTAATGAATTTTTATTTTATTATGTTTAATTTCCACATGTTTTATGTGTATTTATATTTTATTCTCATAATATATCATTGAAAAATTCTAAAATTTAGTGGGATGATATTTGTAAGGTTTTTTCATATCCAATTCTCAATTTTTGGGGCATACTTCTATGAGATAAACATATAAATTTGTACAAATTTTATATAAATCCCATTTTACATGTATACCATGAATCTCACAATTTTTAGGAATTTTATTGATAAAATTGATGTTATTCATTAATGGATTTTATTATTGATGAGTTACCAAATTGGAAAAGGTTTTATTTTATATTCTCATATTTTTTTAGAATTTCTTATGCTCAGGGTTCCATTAGAGGAAATAATATTATATTATTTTAATGACCATAATATTTTTATTCTCCACTATTTAATATTTTTTAATGTTCTTTATTTATATTTAATTCCTTATAGATTCATAAAATATAAACATGTTTGTTTTTTTGGATATTGATATTTAATATTTCTAGGTCGACTATATTTCTCATTCATATCAATGTTATGAAAAATTATTTCAAATTAACATTTTCAAAAATAGATTAATTTATAAATATATATTAAATTCTATATAAATTATTTTAATAGATTTTAAAATTAAATTTCATAATTATTTTCAAATTTTTAAGTTTCTATCATTCATTAAAAATGTTTTAATAGAAGGTTTATATCTAACAATTCCATCATGAATGGATTTTTACACTTTAATGAAAATTGTTTTTTGAACATCCATTTACAATTTTACAATGTCATCTTTAATGAAAAATATTTTCACCATATTTTGTGAATTTTTTTAATGAAATTATCAATGTGAATAAATATTTGCATCAAAACCCGTTCTAATGAAAATGTAATGGTATATTCATTAATCAAAATCAACAACACATGGTGTTATATGCACTCCATTTTGGATATGATGTACTAATACCACTCTTATTAATATTGGTGAGGAATATGATATTTCCCTGGTACACATTTCATTTTCATGGGTTAATCGAGCTATGAAGGAAAAACTATTTATTTTATGATCAATAAATTGAAGTTTTCTAATTGATTTATTCATGAATGGTACATAGAAATTATAGATGATGAAAGGGTAAGCCAGATGCATCTTATATTAATGTTTGATCCCCATTATAACTCATTGTTAAGAAAGAGATTACTCTAACAATGTGTTTTCCCAGAGAGTTCCAGGTGACTAAAATATAGCTTATATGATATGAGAACCTAGAGAGAGTTAGTTGAGACTGAAATAGTTTATATGACAGGTGATCGTAGTTAGAGCTCAAATTAATTGGTTAATGTTCCTAGTATATTAAGGAGAAATGTAGGATTTTATCAAATGGTATCATTTATAGATTTCATCGAGATCCATTTATATTGGAAATGGGATTAAAGTGGGATAGGGGGATGATTTTATTAGATTTCAACGTGAATTATTTATACATACTATAGGTTTTTAATTATTTATATAACAATGAATAAAATAAAATGGAAAATTATTATCTGTTATTAAGAATATTTCCTAAGATAATTTTTAATCTATGTTTTTATGAATATATAGTTATTAGTAGCTATTAATATTCTGGTTTTACGATCATGCACAATGATTATTTCATCAACCCCTTATTCACATATAATGATCACTAATGATATTCAATTTTAAATATTAATGTTTACCTTTACAGAGTATTTTTTTCTCACCCTAGTAATGATTCCTCTCCACTTGGTTACCAAGAATGATGAATTAATTTTAGAAGGACTTCATATTGATGGTGATTAATTATTATTAAATTAGAAAAAATGGGTATATTGGGAATTTTAATCTATTGAAGGAAAGCGTATTTATTTATATAAGAGTCTATAAAAAATATCTAAAAATATAAATTTAAATGGTCCTTGGTTATTTAAGTGCTCTAAAAATTAAATATGATTATTTATTTTTATTATATTTGAAAAATGGGTCACCTTCATTAGTATCAAATCCATAAATGTAATTTTTAGGATTCCGTGAATAGATATTGGTGTGTGGGTTAGACACAAATATAAATGGAATAATAGAGATATATAAGAGGATATCACTTAATCATCCTTGTAGCTATGTTGTACCAATAATTTAATAAGAGTCTCCCTTATAAAAAATATAGTCGTGAAAGGAATTACAATATACTAGGGTATCCACGATGGATGGTGATTGGGTAAATAGTTTTTATTGTTAAGAGTACATTTATAAAACCCCTATTTTTAGGTAATAACAACATAATTTATGAATTTTATTAACTATCTAAAAATATTACATATGAAATAGTGAAAAATATGCATCCTCATGGTTTTGGAATACAATGTTCTACAAAGGATAAATTGAGTAATTGTAGAAAGTGGTTTTTATCATGGTTGGAACATATTATTCTAAACAATGTGATGTGGCTTTAGAGGAAGTAGATAGAGCATACATGGAACACAGATTACAGAACTGTGTTCCTTAATAGCGTCCCATTAAAAAATATATATTAGATAAGTGTATGTAACTCGGTTAGCCCCAAAATAAAATAATATTACCACAAACACATAATTTCATGAAATCCTCTTCCTCATATGTTTTTCGATACCATTTCTTTTGATCTAGTAGTTATCCTTAGTTGAATTTATGTGCATTTGATTCCCAATTTACTTTTACATGACCATTTTTTGTTGTGTTCATTATATTTATTCTTATTACATCTCATAAGAACATTTATTTTGTCAATTGGGGATATATACACATTGAATTATGACAATCATAATGATATTTGGCTATTTTTATTCATTTAAAATGAAAATATTGTTGTTTTTATTAGTTCCAAGCCAGTGTTTTCGTGTTTTGTGTCATTATTTGATTTCACCAAACATTGAGAGGTAGGTCTCTTCCCTGTATACTCCTCCTAACAGAACATAATAAAATGGATTCAAATTTTATTAATTGATTTATTTAAATTATGTAGTGTATGTCTACTCTAGAACAGTAACCACTACAATGATGATTTTGTTGAATTGTAAAAATGGGCTGGTTATGTGAAGTATTAATTTGGTTCATGATTCTAAGTTGACAATGTAAAATTTATAAATTGTTTTTGATGAATGTAAAATTTTTGTAGTAATGTTTTAAAAAAATGAAATGTTTTATTGACAACAATTGGAATGGTTTTTTTGGCATGTTTTTTGGAATATACTCTTGGCGTGAGTTAAATTCAATTGGTGTGACCCAGTTGATGGGGGAATGTCCATTCAGGTACTACTTAATGGTTATATTTTGAGGAATTTGAAGATTGTAAAGAAATTGATCCTGAGTATGGATGTATCAATAGGGCATGATTTCATTGGTTTGTGTCTATATATATCTTTTTATTAGAAATCCCAATGTATTTGATATATGTTTTAAAATACTTGTTTGGATATTTTTCATGTAAACCTGTTTTTGTTGGAAAATTTCATTGTTTGGAAACTATTTTTTATTTGATATAAATATATTTAAATAGTTTTAAACTATTATTATCAATGTTAAAACAAGATATATCATTTTCTCATGTATTAGTATGGCATTGTATTGATCCATGTATGTTTTAACATTACCCCCTACTTGGGAAAATTGGTGTGTTTGTAGATGTTATATAATGAGTCATGGGTAATAGAAAGGTGTTAAAGTTTGTTAGTGATGAATTTTGATACCATGTGAAAGGAAAATTTAGTTGGATCATGCAGCATGTCAGAAGATGTAATCTTTATGAACATGGTGTATTTTATTTTTTTTAGTTTTGGTTTCTCCATTATTCTACGATATAGTTGGGTTTTGGTATGGATTTTTTTTTATATTTGGTACACATGAATCATACATTGATTATATTGTTATGGTTATATTGGATTTTTTTTATTTTAAAATGTAACATAATTCCCCATATTGGATTTGATTCCATTCACATTTATTTCAATCCTTTCATGTCTTAAAAATATCACATGAGGCTTAAAAATATTCTACTATCTTCCCTAGACATTGAGGTGAGGTTAGATGTTACCAATTGTTGTAGTCATGGACTGTCCAAATATATAATTTTTAAAATGTTATCTTCTTGTTCAGACCTGGTCTTGGAATGTAATTCGTTCTTATTACATTATGTGGATTTATAGTAAAGAGTATGATAATTTTAACATGTACTGTAGATAAAAAAGTTGGAATTAATATTCTATTTGTGTTAGACATCATGATATTATGGATTTTTTGGACATTAAAATTTTGTGACTCTTCTAAGTGTTGTAACCTCTTCATCATGGGTTTAGTTGATGATAAGATCACAAAAAGCATGAATATAAATTTCTACCCCTAGGAGGGAATATTTAATATTTAGAATTGATTTATGAATTTAGATATAATATTTATTTTTAACATGTTTGAAAATGGTTTTATTTTAAAATGGAGGGAGAAATCGTCAATTATGGTTTGAAAAATAAAATTATTGAATTTGGAATTACATGTTTTAATATGTGTGATGTTGTATTTTTAAAACATCTATGTATTATATTTCTAAATATTCTGGCAGAGTTTTATTTTTATTTTGTTATAGAAAAAGGAACTAGTCTGGGGTAGAAGAATCCTAACAGAAGGAGTTGTGAATAATGTGGTTCCGCCCATGGAAAAATTGAACCAAAAGTTGGTTCAGACTATTGTCTAGAAATTTTGGGTAATAAATACAGGGAAAATAATGTATTAGCCAATAAAAGTGAATAATTACATTGGGTAACCAATGAAAAATCCACCCATCATTATGGATGACATGGAACTAGAAAAAATAGAATTATCACTGAATAAGATCAAATTAATCATTAATTTACATAAAATAATCAAAACTGAATATGAATTTTGAAACATACATGCTGGAGGATCATTCATTCTAGTGCTGGGATTTATAATTTTATTCTAATTTTTACCATGCCATTGTATGTGAGGATTTTTTATGAATTATTCCCCAAAATTTTTGCACCTAACACATTTAGTATATCTAGATCATTTTATTAACTCGGCATAATGGAGGAGAGTCTTGCGGTGATAGGGTATTTTAAAAAATCATGAATTACTCCCCATTATAACCAATGTTGCGGCATGCGATTCCTTGAAGGTACAATTTTTTAAATCTGGTTTTTATGATATGGATTCACCCAAATATTTCAGTTCATTATATAATGGATAATACAGAAATGTATAATAGAGATATGGTGGATGAAAGGGATATCATGGAAACTATGGTGGATGAATAATGTTGATACCTATAAGAAATAGTGGTAAATATAATATTGTGAATAAACAGAAGAGGGAAACCTATTTCCAAGGTATAAATATGACTTAGAAGTAGATAGAAGGATTAGTGAATCTTCAACTGAAACCAAGGAGCATGAAAATAATTTTTCAATGTGATTATTTATATCATGAAGTTAAACTATACAATACCTCCCACATAATTTCACAATTAAAACACATATGACACTTTTAGTGCTATTCTCACAATACTCAAGTTCGTGTGCCAAAGACACATCTCATGATTCATAGACATTGTATTCATGAATGGGATGAGTGTAGATGTATATATGTCAAGGTATGAAATATGGAATCAATGTTGATTCAATGAATACTAGAACACTTCAATAATTGAAATCTAAACTGGGTAATAAAGACCAAAGTCCATCAATAAGAAATTATATTATACAATGTAATAAATTTTGTCTGATCAATCTATACCTTCAATAGTGATAGGAATGGTTCTTTTAAATTATACCCTTATAAAACGATTTTTTGATATAGGTTCCTCCCATTTTATTATTATCTATCATGATGTTTCACATTGTGGGTATCTTGTTGAAATGACACCTTTTATTTTGAAACATCAACCACTTCTTGGGTAAATATTTTTTCAAGCCTTTATGGGAAAAGAATGTTTTTTAACTATACATGCTTCTATATTTTGTTGGGTTTTCCGGGTGGCTAAAATGTATGCCTATGAAATAATTTTGGGTATTTATTAGTTTACAAGAGTAAAATTTATCATTTAATATTATACCTGAAGGGTTAGCTTTACAACTGGGGATGAGGTTGAGAATCTCTTTAGCAAATATCAGAATGTGATAGAAAGTGTAATATGATTGTCAACACCATTGATTCAAAACAACTCATAACATTGTCTATATGATACCTTAGTTTATATATATTTTATCAATAATAGGTAATTTGAAACCATAGTGGATATGTATCCTGATGTGTTTATTAATAATTTCTCAGGTAATCCTCACACAAGAGTTGTGGAATTTATGATTGATCTCTTATTTGGGATTAGTCCACTCACACATATGTTTTAGCATATGTATTCAGTGTAATTAATGGAATATAATTTTTGGTTTTATTATTTGGAAAGAAAATGATCCATTCGGACTAGAATATCTCTATGGGAAGTGACAGTTTTGTTTTTGAAAAAGGTTGATGAAACAATTAGTCATTAGGTTGCATATCTTGATCTTAATGATGTTACGATTTTAAATTGCTATCATATTTCAATTGTTGATTATATATTTGATCAATTGAGGTTAGCACATTTCTTTTATAAAACTGATATTCCATATGGATATCACCTACTATTGATTGGGAAGTAGGATGTCTGATGATAAATTTTGGAAGGAGATATGGTAACCATGAATATGTGGTTATTTTTTTTGTATAACTAATTCTTTAGATATTATTATTTTATTTATGAAATATATATTTCAATGGTTACTAGAATATTTTCGGTGGTGTTCATGGATGAAATATGGGTGTAGTCATGGAAAACAAATGATTAGGAGAAACACATGGTGATACAGTTGTGCAAATTATTGGATTATGATCTTTTTGACAAACATTTATTGTGACATTTTTTGGATAAAAAAGATATTTTCCCTTGTACATTTTATTTGATAATGTAGTGCATATATATATATATATATCAATTAAATATATAGGATGTGTTCTATATAATACAGCTAAAAAATGCCTTTTATATTTGTTGGTTTCTTGGACTGACTGGTTTTTATTGATGTTTTGTTTGTTTATTTTCATGAACTTCTTCACTAATAAATTTTTTTATGAAGAATAATGATTCATTTCCACATAAATGTGAATATAAGAATTATTTTCTAGAGATTAATTTTCTCTTAATATTATCACCGGTATTGATATTTACAGAATCAAGGAAAGAATATATGGTGTATTACTATGCATTGGGATCGGGTTTTTTGTGTGCTCTCATATTGGAAAATCATGTTGGTTATTATTTCTCATAAATTTTATGATTTAATGAGACTAATTTCCAAAAAAATGACATGGAATGAGTTTTATTTATTCAATTCATTTAACTCATGGTGTTTTTACCTCTTTGTTTAGATATTTATAATGTTTATGGATCATACGAGATTGAAATAACTTTTCCCAAAATAATATTTGAATCTGAGAGGAAGATGATGAATGGAGTATCATCAAAAGATTTAATTTTACTTTATTTTTACACCAGGTAAATTATATTTTGTGTTTTATCAATTGAGAATTAATTTTTATGGTCTATTGGGTAATAATTTTCAGATAAGTGGGAGATGATGTAGTACATATTCGATATGTACATGGATTATGAAGACTGAGGTTGTAATGAGGCATATTTTATTTATTTAATTTCATCCTGATTTAATTGAGATGGTTAAAGAGGTAGAAAATTCATATTCTGAACATGTTTTTATGAGGTAAAAATCAATTATAGAAATACCATTATGTGATGGAAGCATGACATGGGATCTGTGTTATAGTTTTGAGATCTGATGTTCATACACATGTATTTTCTAGAACAACTACTTCAGGCTTAGAACCATCCAATATGGGATGTTCATCATGGAATAAAATATGTATAATTAAATGAAGGGACAATTTTGGTACGTTTTTATGATAATAAAATTTTAAAAGTTTTTTATGAGATGAATCGCCTACCTTTAGGTTATGTTGGTGGATCAATAAGAAGTGGTTGTGATGTAGTCATTACTTATTATCACGTGAAAATGGGAGTAGATAGTTATGGATTTTATAACTGGAATTCCATGTATAGTTCTAAAAAATGACTCCAAATGGGTGATAGTTGTTTAGCTCAAAAATTCATCCCATTTTATTCCTATTCTTGAAACAAATATGGTGGAATGCATGTCATAAAATTATATTAAACAGGTTGTTAAAAGTAATGGAATACTTATTTTAGTAGTTTCAAAGAACACATTGTTGTTTACATATTATTTTTTTGACATTTTTACAGGAAGACCTTGGGGATCAATTTACTTTGAGAAAAGTACATCTTTCTTAGATGAATGGATTATATGAAAGGACGACACAAATCTTGGAAGAAATTATTAGGGATTATATAATTGATTTTTCTTTCCCATGGGAGGAGAAAATATCATTAATAGTGTTTATATTTAATAATATTTAGCATACCTTCATACATATGATTATTTATTAGGAATTTCATGGGTGTCATTGTCTTCCAACACTTTATTTGGTGGAAACATGAAAGGCATCATTTTTTGGACAAATACCTATGAAAGAAACAATAGAGAAGTTTCACTTGATTAGGGAAAGGAGGATGAAATATCATAGTATTCAAAAATATTTTTAGTACCATTGTCGATGGACATTTTTATTTTATGTGGGTGATAATGTGTTATTTAGAAACATCCATAGGTAAGTAAATCATCTTTATGGGAATCATGGGAAGTTATCTCCTTGATACAGAAACCCTATTGAGAAATTTGAAGAGGTTTGTGATGTGGAATATTTTTTGGATTTACTAGCCCATATTTTCATAGTGCATAATGAGTTTCATGAATCTAAATTGATGAAGCCACCACGTAATCCATCATTTTATTTGATGAGATCATATTAACTAAGATTTGGACTCCACATTGGTTCACGTTCTAGAACATATTGTGGATATGAAAAAGGTTGTATTCCTTGGGAAAATCATCATCGTAGTGTGGGTTTTTGTGGAATCATGGTTTGATTACGGAACCAATGTGGGAACATGAGAAAGAAATGTTAGATCTGTGTATTGATCTCTTAAAGGTCATTGGTAGTTTTCAACTATCTATGGATATAAAAACTATTAGTGGGATATTGATTCACCCCTGTTTTAGGTAAATATCACTTTATGAGTGTATTTAATGTATATGATATAATTTTTTATTTTTTCTATGGATCATAGGATTTTTGGAATGTTTTTGGTGGGATTTTATATAGGATCATAGTTTGATAAATATTAGAATTTTTTTGAATAACCTCCCTTGAAACCATCAAATTTAAACATTAGGTACTGTGTAGGCGCATGGTTTTTCTAAATCATTATTCCACATAAGAGAGAGCATGAAATTTTGGAATGATTTATTTACCCTATTATTTTCAAGTTTTTTAAAATCATTGAATCCACCTGTAAAAAGTGCAATTGAATGTAATATATAGTATATGGTTAGAGCCTGTTGTTCCTAATTATTCTACCTAAAGGTTCACTCTTAAAAATTATATATGATATTATTTGATCGTAAAGTGTTTACCCCCTAAGTTTCTAGTTTCCCCCAAATATAGGTATTTTACCATATTTTTCTTCCTCCCAATGTTGTATAGACTATTAATTTTATTAGAGTTATTTATTTTCCACTATTTTATTTGTTGATGGCACGATTCCTTTGTAATTTCTCTTTATTAGTTTTTTTTCTTATATTTATTCGTATTCAATTTCCTATAATAATGAGTTTAGTCCATTAGGGATCAATCTACTATTTGTGATGATAACAATGATGATATATGGTTATTTGTTAGAGGGAAAAAGAAAAAAAAAATTTAGGAGTTTCAATCCATTTTTTTGAAGCCTTGTTTTTTCCTTTTTGGATTTAACAATATGAATTATATTATGTAAATGATGTCTAATTAGATAGATTGCATCGTTAGTGATAGTTTTGTGAAATTTTTGAAATTGGATAGTTTTTTGAATTGTTATATTGGTTAATAATTCTTAAATGGTATTTGTATAATATAATATTATATTTCATGCATGGATAACTATTTGTTGAAAAAATTTAATAAGTGGTTTTTTTAAATGTCTTGTTATGATGGTTTTAAATAGTTTTTTCCATACATATTAGGAATGATTTCATTTTTATTTACATTACTCTATGTAGTGGTTATTTTCCATTAGGGATCTTGGTAGTGGTCACATTGTGATGACATAGTATAATGATGAGAAACCACTCATGAGTATGGAACTTTAACCTATGCATGCATGTGTGTGTTATATGGATATGTCGAACTCTGTATTAAGTATTAAAATAGAATAGAGAAATTGTGTAAGATATTTTTTCTATTTATTTTCATGGAAAAATGATAATCATTAAAACAAATTTTTTAGGAAAACTATTTTAGAATTGATATAAAATTCATTAATTTTATAAAACAATTTTATATAAATGTGTTTATCATTAAAATCATTGTCGTATGTGTTGGAAAATCATTGGGAAAATCCATCAATGTTTTATACTCACCACCTACTTTTGATCATTGGTGTATCTACAACTGTAATATATCCTGAAATATGTTAAAATATATTGTCATATTTCGTAATTGATTTATAATGATGGTTTGGGAAGGGCGTGTTGCGTTGGAGCTTTGAGAATGTTCAGAGCTTTGAGGTTAATGTCTTTTGTGTCTGAGCTTTTTTGGTTTTTTTGTCTTCATTATTTTATATAATATAGTTATGTTTTTTTTTTCAATGAGTATGATTTTGTACTCATGCATCATATAGAGTTTATTTATTTTTGGATAAAATTGTTTTTTGTTTTATATTGAAAGGAAATATTTTCCCCAAAATAATTTATGAATCCCTTTGTGTTTATTTCTAGAACTTAGTGTCTTCGGATGTCAGCTAATGCATAGTAACACTCTAATACATTACCAAGACAATAATTAGTTGTGGGATATTACACTAATCAGTGGTGGAAAAATCCATCATTATGGTTCATAATTATTGGGTGAATATTCAAACTCATATAATATTTTAGTGTTTATCTTGTTGTGTATACTTACAAGCACCCATGATAAATCAATGTGATAATTAAGTCAATTATTAAATAACCATTTTTTGGTTGATTACCACCATGTGCATTTGACTATCAACCAAATCTACTAATTAGTATCTAGGGAGGGATTTATTTTATAAGATACTATTTACAATATTAATTTACGAATATTTATGATGGGTTTTCCACTCTGGATTAGATAGAGATTAAAATTATTTTTAATAAATCATGAATAGTAAGAAAATTGAGAATGCATAACAATATTGTCATATAAATTACATTAAATTGATTAGTAATATGGTAATAAGTATTCATTGAAATTTTTTGAAAAATGACAAAGGAAATAATTTATTAATATAGCATGAGTCTAAAATATTGAAAATTGATATGGGAAATCCCAGTCATAGACTAGGTAAAAATTTAAACTAATTCACATGAGATATAAGAAATCAAATTTATCTTCAAATAAAATGAATAAAATTTATTTCATTATAGAAAATCTCAAATAATCAGTATATAGAAGACATAAAGAATATTAATATATTAATAAAAAACTTGTCCCAATGGGAGTAATTTAAGTTGGAAAACCCTTACCTCTTAAACTGGCCTCCTTGAATGCACATTATATATTTGATTAAAAAATATAGATATCATAATAACATAATTTATAACTTTGGTCATACCCATTTTCTGTGTTAATAATTCTTAATATTCTTTCTCTAAATCAATTATAGAAATTTTCATCATCAATATTCTATTATTTTGACCATTTGTACTTTGTTCATAGTAGTGTTGTCTGTATTAATTATTAAAATTATTTTAATAATTAATAGGTACATAAATTTACTAATTTTATTGATTTATAATAATTTATGATGTTTTATATTCTAATCATGAGTATATTAGATTTTATACCTGAAGATAAAATCAGTAACCTACATCTTTCATTGAATACTGATGACCAAATGGTGTTTTTATAATTAATGAATCCAATATTTCTATAATAGCTCAAAAAATCAATATTTACACATTTATATTAAATTATAAAATTATTTATAATTCCAGATTAATTTATGAAATAAATTTGTTTTATTGTACAAGTATGTGTTTAAACATTCCCAAACAAAAAAACATATCTGTAATGAATGATTATTAGGTGGTTTTATTTTTTTCATTATATAAATATATTAAAGAGTGTATTTATTATTTATTATTTTGATATATCTTAATCTTAATGATTAATAATATTAATTAATTGATTTGAAAACATTAAAAAATATGAATAATAATACATCCCTACTAGAATTCCTTTTTAAGATGATTACTTTTATAATGATTATTTATTATTTATATAGTTAAAATGTATTTAATTTTTGTCAATAGATAAATAATTTTGATATAAATATAATAATAATCCTTAAAATAGTTTCTTTACTCTATACTTGAAAGGTGGTGAAGAAAATAAAAATTTAACTTAATCATTTCCTGGAGGCAGTGGTCCTCACTACTCAAGGAGATGATATTGTTTTCCATAGAAATAGAAAAAATGGGTAATATTGCTTAAAATATAAATAAATATAATATTTTTTAAATACAAAACGTATATGATAACTTCTCTATTATGATTTTTTTATATTGGTAATGGAAAATTATACATGTTGGATGGTGGAGGTGGTAGTCCACCTAGTATAAGAATGATTTTGTCAGCTATGAAAATTGGAATGTCATTTAATAATTGTGATATCATCATTATAATATATGTATATACTAGTGATATTAGTGTGATCATTTTAATGTTTTTGAATAATATTTTCAGAATAATATATGCACATAATTTTATATAAATGAGAATGGAGACGTAATAAATTTACATCTCAATTCTTGAATTATATATTTTTCAAAACGGGTTATGGATTTTTCATTTTGTTCTATCAAGATACTCAATTAGAAGCTATTAATGTATAAAAATTTCACCAAATGTAGATACTGATCTCATATAACATTGTTGTAAGAATTTTCTTGGCATTAAATAACATATCTAGATAATAATTTAATTTTTTTATTAGTCTGGGGTTGATATGATGCTCTTAAATGTACCTTAGTGTCTAGATCCATTTGAAGACACTTATAGAATTTTGATGAAAATCAAGGGTTATAATTCAATACAATTTTTTGGGTTTCCACCTGAATCCTAAAAATTTATTTACTATAGATACAATAAATGAACCAATGGGTTAGATATATTCATGTTACTATAAAATAATTAGAAATAGTAAGCTAATTAACAATGACCCATGACACATTAGACATCCATGGAGTTAATTGTAATCTAGTGACAATTTATATTATACTATATTCCAACTTCTATCTATGTATAAACCATGACCCTAGTATCCTAGATCTAGTGTTTATATTGTTACATTGAAATTGGATACAACAGATCACATCCCAAGGGATCAAATATTATAGGAGTCTTATAAAATAAGAAAAATTCATTAAATATTACATAATATTTAAAAAATAAAATAAAACCTAGTATGTTCTGTGAGAACAAAACTATTCCATCTATAATATCCATGAATTCAAATTATATTATAACCATTTCCATATTGATGTGAGGGAAAAAAATAAAAGGGTGAGTTTATATTATTAGTATGTTAATGCATATAATTTATGCTCTCATTGAATAAATAATGTTTAAATAATAAGGAATTAAGGAATAATGGTAAATTAAAACCATATAAATAATCAAATTATCTAGAATATTATCTGTTTCTATCATAAATACTTAAAAAATCACATTTTTTTCATAATTGATTTCACTATTATGGATTGCATAATGCAACTCACATTAAACATACCTTCAATGTCTGATATCAAGACATCATATAGAAATGGGTAGGTCTTTAGTAAAATACCCAACTCGTTTTGACTCATCTATCCAACTACTGCATCGATTGTCTATGTAATTATTTTCCCCAACAACTAAATAATAATATTATTGCATTCTTCATATTAATAAACAATAAAAAAATTATATTCTTTATTAAAAATAAATATCTTTATTGCAAGATGCATCATTTTGAATATCCATAATCCTCCAAATAAAAATTATTAGAATTCATCCAAATAAATATATTTTATTTTATATTTTTATTATATATTAATTAAATATAATTATTCATCACATGATATAGACATATAATAAATTGAATTAAAATTACCATTGGATGATTTAATTAGTAAAATACAATTTTAATTATGAATTCACTTATTTTAAGTATAAACCTTTTGTATATATTAGGAAGATAATTTTATTTTGAATGAAACATGTTAATGTTTAATAGAATATTCCATGAAAATATTATTCATGATTGTGGGAAGTGATATTTGGAAGGTGAACATTAAAACAAATATTTTTTTTGACACCATGAGTAGTATGTGCCCGATTTAGAGAATGATGACAAGATTACCTTGAAACGATTTATAGTAGTTTTCAAAAGGTTGTAAATAAATTTAATAAATAATTTTTGGAAATAAAATGTTTTATTTAAAATTATATACTGAAAATATGGTTGAAATATTATCCTAACCAAATAAAACACAAAGCCGTTTTTCAATTACAACCTTTATTTTTTAATTTTTTGTCTTAAATAATGTGAAAATTGATGTAATAATTTCAAAACCATGAAATAAACATATGCGAAGAAATTTTTTTCTTTAATGAATATATAGATCATATTTTTCTGTAACGAAAAAATATTCATAAATAAAAATTAATGAGAATGAGATTGTAAAATAAACACTTACCATAGGTCCTAATTGCTTTGAAAGAAAATTTAGCCTCATATATAATAAATTTAATCAAATATTAATTATATAATATATCTATATAAATAATTAACAATATAAAATATAGAAAACAAATAATATTTCAACACATGTTTATTAATAATTTATGATTAATGATATCATTTTAGAGTGTTTATTTTTCTCATTTTTCATGTATGTTTCGATTCAAAAGATTCATTTAATTCAATTTTTATGTGTTAATAATATAAATGACATTATTAATTATATAAATTTCATATATATTAAATATATATATATTTATAATCCTCCATGAAAAATGGACATGAATAATGAATCACATCACTTAATGGAGGTGGTTGTTCACATGTATGCACAAAAAATGTTTTCGTTTTTTCAATGAGTGGAAGGGTTGGGATGTATGTAACACCCCGAGATTTTATGAATTTTTTTTAATTTTATTTATGTCATCGGTTGTACACTACACCAAAAGGAGCTTTGAATACACGCATCCGTGACTTGGCATGCATTATACACAATCACGACCTTCCACGATAGTGTGTGTGGTACGCAAAACTGAGTTTCCCTAAACAACAATATGTTATATAAACCAGCCGTTATGAATAGTAATACCAATTTTTTTTTTAAAATTTCATAATTTTTATTTTTCAAAATGGACTTCATTTTTGGATTCGGAATATTGAAATTATCCTAGAGTTAAATTTTAGTATTTTTCTAAAAAAATTCAATTTTTTATGAATAGTGAAAACACTGGGTTACTATTTAAAAACCAACATTTTATTTAAATAAATATTTAGTTTATTTAAATTTATTTTATGTAAAAATTGATACATAATACCTATATGAGTTCAATATAATTCATTGGAGTCATTTTATAATAATTTTAGATATATAAAAATTTTATTGAACTTTTCACAGTCTTTTACACACCTCCTAGGAGAGTTTAAAAATTTACATAAAACATAATTTTACAAGTTTTTTCAGTGGAATTTCGAAAATCTGAGAGACACTATTAATATCAAGGACTATAATGTGCTTTAATGATATGAAAATAATTTTTGTTGAATAGTATCTCTTTACTTTTTTTACGATGGTTAAAAGTAAATAGGGTAATTCAGGATAAAATTCATATTATTATTACACTAAAACATGTCCTAAATCTATTGTATAAGTTTAATTAGACCAAACGAAACCTTAGGAATCAAATATGACCATTTAGGTCCACTTGGATTAGATTATGACATTTATTATTAATTTATTTAAATAAGGGTTAAAATACTTAAAACCAATGTTTAATAACTAAAACATTTTTAATATAGTGTTATACATAAAATAAATTCGACTATAAATATTAATTAGAAATCTAAAACGATTTCCTACATAATGATATTTTAATTATGATTTTTACACATTAAAAAATTTAATTTATTTATGACACAACGATGATACAGTAATTATCTTATAAATGAAATATTGACATAATTAATGTTATAAATAACCAAATAAATGTAATTGGAGACGTTTTATGAATTACACTAATTTTCTAGGTTAAAATGATATGTTAGTATTTATTTAAGTTACTTTTTTCGCACTAATCGTTCTCTTATTATTTTCAGAAATATCAATTATTAAATACTGTCAAAATTGACAAAAAATAGTTTTGAAAACAAATATTATATTATTAATTGTTATTTTATTCCAAAAAATATAAGGTTTGGCCAAATGACTTAGGTAAGGTTATATATATTAATAATAATAAACTTGGGATTCGTTTGGATTGTTATATTATGTTTATTAACCTTATAGTATAAGAAAACAAGAAGACACTGTAAATGTAAAATTATCTAACATAAAGTTAAATCTAAATGATAAGGTTATAATAGAAACCTAAACATGTCAAAATTCTATTGGATGAGATTATTTCTACCCATACCCACCATAGAATAGAAATAAAGAAATTTGGATCTATTATAAACCGAATATGACTTTATTATAAAATAATATTTTGAGTTTTTCCAAAGGTGCCCCTCTCCTCCCTTATAAAAAGGGAACCCCTTCCCTCTTCTCATCACACACTTTTGAGCCTTGAATCACAGACAAACCCTGAATATTTATTTTCTCCACTTATCTATCTACATAATGGAGGTTATATTCTTCTAAAAAGACCAACTCTACTTCCATAAGAGAATTCTTAAAAGATGTTCGTCGAAGAAGAGGTAATCTCTTCTTTCTATTCACTCAAGTTTCTTTCTTCTTAAACTTCTTATTTAGTTGTTTAATTATAAATTAAGAACATCAGTATCACTCAAATACTGAAATTTTATTATGAAAATGAAACAAAACTATTTCACCTTCTATCTATCCTATTGAAAATGTAAGCACCATGCGTTCGTACGTACGGAATACCGTCTCCACGCCGTGGTGTAATCAGTTTCTCCACCACCACCTTACATGGATGGGTATAATGGTGTAAATAAATAACTATATATGGTTATTGTAAAGTGATATTGATTCTGTAATATTATACATACACTTTAATACAATTCCCCGATCATGGGAATGATATAATCGCTCGTGCGTACGTACAGACTACAGTCTCCACGAACACGATGAGATTCATTTTCCATGAATAACCATTCAAGAATGATTATAAAGTATATATAATGAATAATAATGAAATATACGACATAATGAAGCTACTGGATTTATATATATATATATATATATGTCATCTACTTACTTGAATTCAAGTCAATAAAGAAACGAAAACAACATTCATGCGTACGTACGGCCTACCGTCTCCATGAACGGTGTGTTTTATTTCATTTATCTATATATTATATATATATATACTGAATTTATATGATATATTAATCATATTTTACATTCTAGTAGTATTTAAATCATGATATAAGTAATAATAATATCAATAACAACAAGTCCAAACATGTATGATAAATGAAACAATTTTACCCAAAATGCTACTTTAACATGGAATTGACAAATGAACGGGTAATATAAATACCTAAGTAAATCATATATGATATAATAACAATGAATATGATTCTGTAATAAGTCAAAGATATTATTGAAATCATTATACATGAGGTTTGGATATATACGAATCATATATGATATAAGGTAAGGGATAACTTTTCCAATCTCTTTTTTATCCAAGATTGATTATTCCTAAGTATTTACTGGGGATTTTGTTATCATCCACGTCCATGTTTTCTAAAAAAAAATTCATGTATGTTTAATGGTATTTTTACAATTTTTGAAATTTACTACATGTTATGAACGAAATCTTACTTTTTTTACCACATGAGGAACTTTTTGACTTTTCGGAAAAAAGTACAAGAATAATTTTATTATTAACTTATACGGTGTGAATGAATTTTTACAGTTTCATAACGTCTCATTTTCATGAAGCTTACTCTATAATATTTTAGAAATATTTTCAAAAAAATACATTTATTTTAATATTTCATGGCATTTTATGAAAAGAAAATGATTTTGAAGAAGAAAGGATATTTTCCTCATGAATTCATTTCAAGTGTTTTATCAAACCATTTTCCATCTAAGATGACCATATTTTATATGTGTTTGTTTCAATTATAATGTATCTATGATTTACATAGTTTCAATTTTATTATGATGAATGATATCCATTTGTTTAGTATGGAGTATGTTATGATGGGATGATGTTTATGAAACCCATTTTATTCATTGGGTTATGATGGATTATTTGTGTTTATTTTGTGTAACAAGTAAGAATGATTTCATTATGTGATGGGTGTGACCAATATCTCCCTCCAATGCATTGGAAAAATATTTTTATCTTATGAGATAGACATGGCTAGAATGGTATGTTAATCCGGTTTAGTAATACAAGACTGGAATGAGGAGTGAACTCGATTCAGAAAGGGACTTTGTCCACTAAGATAGCCTTGGCAGCAATGCCTTGGCTACTATGGAAATCATATCAAGTTCCTAATCATTTTCCACAATTACATGTTTTATTCCCATGCTATTTTATCCTTATTTATGTTCCCTTATGATGTATTCTTTATGTACATCCAAGATTCATGTCTTTGCTCATGTTGGGATGTTTAGATTTTATATTCATGTTTTTGCATTCAAATGTTTAAGGATTGTTTTATGTTTTCAATGTTTACCCTTACTAAGAATTTTATCTCACCCTTTATATGTTTACTTTTCCCTAGGATTGAAAGAAAGGTTTTAGGAAAGAAAAAATGGGAAGATATTTATGGGATATGTTGAAGATATTTCACCATGATTAGAATATTATATTTCTGAGTTTCCAAAGACACAAAACTATTACAGTCCTTATGCGTCTGCTTTCATTATGTATCAAGTATTCCTCATAAGTAATGTAATGTTCATGTACATCAAGCTTTGGATCTCTATAGTTGGTATCAGAGGAAAGGTTTAGTTAACCTTTGTAAACTAGGATGCGAAAACTTTAGTGAGATCCCTAGAGATATTTCTAAGGTGTGTCTAGGGATGTACCTAAGGTAAAGTATAAATATATTTTATAGTCCTAGAATTATGATAACAATAATGAATAACATAGGATTAAACCTATGATGTTAGAGATTGAAAGTACTCCCCTTGATTTTGTTTTTTTCTAGCATGATTTATGCCTCTCACACAATTCTTTTTGAGTTTTAGAAAATGCCTGGAAACTAGAAGATTCATGTTAATGAAGAATATGATGGACAATGGAATGATATACTTCATGATCAAGCAAATGAAATAGGATTTGGAAGGTGAAACATCTTTATTATGCCTAATGATCAAAATCATAATATGATCAATAATCTCATCTTTGGTATGTTTCGTGAATCAGCTAATAAGAGAAATATGGAGATTCATGATGATCATAGAGGATAGAAAGTTCAATATCCCTCATCCAAATAATGTGGGAAGAGGAATCAAGGAGAATGTTTCAAAGCAATTAGAAGATGATTTGGGTGTGGAAAAGAAGGACACAAATCCAGTAAGTGAAAAGGAAAAGGTTCAGTTTACACTGTGGATAAGGATAATGGTATTACTAAGACATCATCATTGATTAGATGTTTTAAATGTGGAATGTATTGTCATTATAAAAACCAATGCCTGAAGGGAAAATCTCATGAAGAGAATCAGAATGCTCATATGGGTATTATTTATGTGGATGATAATGAGGAGACTATAAATGATATATGAGATGAAAAAAGTTTTGATGCTTGGTCAATGGTTTAAGAAGGGAGTGGAATGATTTATTGTTTATCAAGAGTTATGTTGTATAGGTAATTTAATGTTACTATGGATTAAAGAAACATCTAGGGATTGTTACACTATTGTTTTTCCTAAATTATTTGAATGTATATGTTGAATGGTACTGGTAACCATGAAAGGTTATTCAAATATTTTTGGAAAGCAGATGATATGCGCATAATGAAGGGATAAGGAGAAAATAAATTTTTTGATAGTATTCATGAGCTCATGATTGATATAAAGACTATGTGATATCATGGTTTGAGTATATATAATTTTGGGGATTTTGGTATATGGAAAGTGTTAACTTTTAACTGCATTCATGTTTTCACTAGGGTTCGATGGGTATTCATTTCTCAAGAGAATACATGATTAAGGCCTTCGAATTTTTGGAATATGACCAACAAGATATATCGTATGATAAATGGGGGATAAATGATGATATTCACATACTTGTTATGTGACCTCTCAAGTTATCATTTTATTTACACTATAAGATTGGAGAGAAGTATTTTTGATAAGCATAAAGTTTGTAATGGATTAAGTTGGACATTAGATAGTATTTTTTATGGCTAGAATTTTGTTTTGATATTATTTATGGAATTTTATAATAATGTAGTTTTAAAAAAAGGACAACCTTCAAGATGGAAGACAACCCATCACGTCAGACAAGGTAGTGGGAATCGAACCCACAAATGAAGTGCGACATGCCTATATTTCTTACCACTGGCCTACATGAAGTCCTTGGTTAGTAGAAACAGGTTTTATTTTATTATACATGATGATAGACGAAATATAAGTCCATTTTGTAACCATATCTAACTAATCTCACCATAGATGGACTTATGTATATAACTTTTGCTAAATTATGTTTCAGACAGATGGAATGACCTATCATTCTATCACATGATCTTCTAAAACTTTACGAAAGAATAATTCAACTTCATTTCTTAAAGAGATGATGTGGAAATTTTTCATGGAACGAACAACGGTGAGATTTTACCAATATAAATTAAGTATTTCATCAAATTCAAATTTCTTCAACTTAATGGAAATGATCTTGAAAACCAAAAATATTGTCCTTGTGCCCTTATATCCGATGAATCGGATGGTACCTTAGATCATCACAAATCTATGGAATTGTGATTGTTTGATTTTTCATAGAAATGTTCTCTACCACTCTCCATCAGAACATGATGGTTAGATTTCTCTTCTATATCCATATTTTCACCTATGTTCTATTTTGTGGAAACCTAGTGATTAGTTAATTTGGGTAACCATTAAATTTCATAATTTAGTTTTTAAAGATTGGTTTTGGTATTCCTTTTTACGATGTGGGTTTCTATTAAAGAAAATTTCAAGTAGTAAACCATTTATAACCCTGCCGAATTTCGAGGGTGAAATTCATTTTAAGGGGGGTAGAATGTAACACCCTGAGATTTTTTGAAAATTATTCATTTTAATTTTATTGAAGTCTTTTGTTGTACGCTACACCAAAAGGAGCTTGCACTACACGCATCCCTTACTTTGCTTGCATTTCACGCAATCACAACCTTCCACAAAAGCGTGTGTTGTACGCAATACCGAGTTTCACAAAACAATGATATGTTATATAAACTAGTCATTATAAATAGTAATACACATTTTTTTAAAAAATTTTAAATTTTATTTCTCAAAATGGACTTCATTTTTGGATTCGGAATATTGAAATTACCCTACGGTGAAATTTTGGTATTTTTCTTAAAAATATCAATTTTTGATGAATAGTGAAAACACTAGGTTACTATTTAAAAACCAACTTTTTATTTAATTTAATATTTTTTTAATTTAAATTAATTTTAGGTGAAAATTGATACATAATACATATTTGAGTTTAATTTAATTCATTGGATTCATATTATGATAATTTTAGATATATAAAAATTTTATTGAACTTTTCACCGTCTTTTACCTACCTCCTAGGAGAGTTTAAAAAACTACATAAAACATAATTTTACCTCTTCTATGAGGGGAATTTTGAAAATAAAAGAGACATAGTAAATATCAAGGACTAAAATGTGGATCAATGAGATGAAAATAATTTTTGGTGAATAATATCTGTATATTTTGTTTACCACGGTTAAAAGGAAATAGGGTAATTAAGGGTAAAAATGATATTATTATTACCCTAAAACCTGTTCGAATTATATTGGATAAGTGTAATTCCACGAAAAACAACCTTAGGAATAAAATATGACCATTTGGGTCAACATTTATTAGATTAGGACATTTGTTGTTAATTAATTTAAAGAAGGGTTAAAATAGTTAAAACTAAAGTTTAATAACTAAAACATTTTTAATATAGGGTTATACATAAGATAAATTCGACTATAAATATCCATTATATATATAAAAATATTACCTACATAATGTTATTTTATTTATGATTTTTAGACGTTAAATAATATAATTTATTTATGACACAATGATGATGTAGTAATTTTCTTATTAATGAAATATTGACAAAATTAATGTTATAAATACCCAAATAAATGTAATTTGATACTTTTTATGAATTACACTAATTTTATAGGTTAATATGACAGGTTATTATGGATTTAATTAACCTTTTTAGAACTAATCATTCTTTAATGATTTTCAAAAAAATCAATTACCAAAAAGTGGAAAAATTGACATAAAATAGTTTTTAAAACAAATATTATATTATTAATTGTTATTTTATTCCTAGAAAAATACTGTCAGGCCAAATTACTTATATAAGGTTATATATGTTAATAATGAACAACATGGGTTTATTTTTTCTTGTATATTAAGTTTATTAAGCTTATAGTGTAAGAACACAAGAAGACAGGGTAAAAGTAAATTACTTAACTTAAAGATAAATCTAAATGATATGGTTATAATAGAAACCTAAACTTTTCTAAAATCTATTGGATGAGATTATTTATACCCATTTCCACCATAGATTCTAAATAAATCAATTTTGAGCTATTATAAATCAAATATGACTTTATTATAAAATAATATTTTGAGTTTTTCCAAAGGTGCCCCTCTCCTAATAAAAAGGGCACCCCTTCCATCTTCCCTTCACAACCTTTTGAGCCTTGATGTTCAGAAAAACCCTTCCCATTTATCTTTTAAACTTCACTAGAAACATCTCAGAGGTTCTGGTCTTCTCAAAAGACCAACTCTACTTTCTTTAGATAAGGCTTAAAGGAGAAGCATCAAAGAAGAGGTAATCTATTCTTTCGATTCTCTCAAGTTTCGTTCTTCTTCAACATCTTCGTATTTAGTTATTTCATTATAAAGTAATAACATCAGAATCTATAATATACTAATATGTTATTATGAATATGAAACAACCCTGTTTTATGTTCTATCTATCCTAGGGAAGACGAAATCACAACGCGTGTGTACGTATGGAATACTGTCTCCACGCCGTGGTGTAATCTATTTTTCCACCACCACATTACATGGATGGGTATAATGGTGTAAATAAATAACTATATATGGTTATTGTAAAGTGATATTGATTTTTTAATATTATACATAAACTTAAATACAATTCCATGATCATGGGAATGATATCATCGCTCGCGCGTACGTACGGACTACAGTATCCACGAATGCGATTTGATTCATTTTCCATGATTAACCATTCAAGAATGATTATAAAGTATATATAATGAATGAAAATAAAATATATGATATAATAAAACTACTGGATTTATGTATACACATATATATATATATAGGTCATCTACTTACTTCCATTCAAGTCGATACAGATAAGAAAAACATCATTCATGCGTATGTACGGTCTACCGTCTCCATGAACGGTGTGTTTCATTTCATTTATCTATCTATTATATATATATATATAATTAATATAAATGATAAATAAATCATGTTTTACATTCTGGAAGTCTGTAAATCATGATATAAGTAATAATAATATCAAGACCAACAAGTCCAAACACATGCGATAAATGAAACAATTTTAACCAAAACGCTACTTTAAGATGGAATTGACAAATGAACGGGTAATATAAATACCTAAGTGAACCATATATGATATAATAACAATAAATATTATTCTGTAATATTTCAATGACATTATTTAAATCATTATACATGAGGTTCGAATACATACGAAGCATATTAGACATAAGTTAAGGGATAACTTTTCCAATCTCATTTTTATCCGATATTGTTTATTCATAAGTATTTAATGGGTTTTCTGTTATCATACACATCCATGATTTATAAAAATGTTTTAGTGTATGTTTAATGGTAATTTTACCCATTTTTTAAATTTACCACATGTTATGAAAGGAATCTTACTTTTTTTTCACCACACGAGGAACTTTTTGACTTTTCGGACAAAAGTACGAGAAGAATGTTATTTTTAACTTATACAGTGTGAATGAATTTTTACGGTTTCATAACGCCTCATTTTCATGAATCTTAATATACATGATTTGATGAATATTTTAATCAAAATAATTTTCATTTAAAAATACATGTCATTTTGTGAAAAGAAAATGATTTTGAAGAGGAAAGGATATTTTCCTCAAGAATTCATTTCAAGTGTTTTATCAAACCATTTTCCATCTAAGATGAAATTATTTCATTGCGTATGTTTCGAGTATAATGTCTCAATGATTTACATGGATTCAATTTTATTATGATGAATGATATCCATTTTTTTAGTATGGATTATGTTATGATGGGATGATGTTTATGAAACCCATTTTATTATTTGGGTTATGATGTATGATTTATGTTTATTTTTTGGCACAAGTAAGAATGATTACATTATGAGATGGGTGGGACCTATATCTACATCAAATGAATTGGGTTATGATTTATATCTCACGATATTGACATGGATAGAATGGTAAGTTAATTTGGTTCAGTAATACAATACTGGAACGAGGAGTGAACTCGATTCAGAAAGGGACTTTGTACACTAAGATGGTTTTGGCAGCAATGCCTTGGCTGCTATGGAAATCATATCAAGTGCTTAATGGTTTTCAAAAATTACATGTTTTATTCCCATTCTATTTTATCATGATTTATGTTACCTTATGATATATTCCTTACGTACATCCATGTTTCATGTCTTTGTTCAAGATTTTGATGTTTAGATTTTATGTTCAAGTTTTTGCATTCAAATTTTTATGGATTGTTTTATGTTTTCTATGTTTGCCCTTACTGAGAATTTGAGCTCACCCTTTATATGTTTTCTTTTTCCTAGGATTTAAAGAAAGGTTTTAGGTAAGAAAAAAATGGGAAGATATTTATGGGAGATATTGAAGATCTTTCAACATAATTAGAAGATTATTTTTCCGAGTTTCCAAAGACACTAAACTATTACAGTTCCTGTGTGTCTGTTTTCATTATGTATCAAGTATTCCTAAAAAGTAATGAAATGTCCGTGTAAATCAATATTTGTGTCTCTACTAGGTAAATAATAAATTATACTTTCATAATATTAATAATTTAATATATATAACATATATTCATTAGTTCAACTTTTTTAACCATCTAATTAGTCATTAATAATGAAATACATTTCTATGTGGAGAGGTTAGGTCGTATAGAAGCAAGTGAAATGTTTTTATTTTCCATAGGATAAAAAAGAGAAAAATAATGGTTGTTTCAACAAAATAATTACATTAATGATTGTTAATAATAATAAATTTATTATATAATTATGGTTATATAATAATTTCAGGTGGTGGAATTGGGAATAAAAAGAGAGTACATGGTGATAAATTGTGCACCTTCTTTGGAAACCAAACTTTTGATTACATTATAATCCTTCTAGGTTGGTTATTTGATGAGAACAATTATTTTAGCTAACATGGAGAATGATTTAGATTGTTTTCTGGGTTGGTATTTTTTAATCTATGTGGATAATGATTTGCGAAGAAGATAAGATAAGAGACTCCATTTCATAAGCGAGTAAATGAAACACTTGCAATTATATAATTTATTTAAATATAATTACTTTATATATTAATAAAAATGGTTCCAAAATTTCATTGATGAAAATAAAATTTTTATATGGTTTAAATTAAATATGAAAATATAATTATCTAGTTTTTGAAACAATTTAAACCCTATCATTCTTTTTAACAACATTGTTACTCTGTTTTAACATTAACTGTGTTAAAAAATATTTTAGCCTCTAAGAGTCATAATTATACATAAAAAAGTGAAAAGTGTCTCTCAAATTTTATATTGATATAATTATTGACAATTTTGCAGCCAAAATATTCCAATTCAGTATTTCTAGGTTTTTGTGACCATTTATGAAAATATTGATTAACAAAAATATCATTAATGTCAATTTTGGTACTTTTAATTAATTTAACTATAAATTCATCAAAATTATAATTGATCTCAAATATAACATATTTTACCATTTATTATAAATTATAATTATCCAAAATAAATCTTGATACACCATAATAAATTCAATTTTGTTTACTTTTAATGTTTTTAAATTCATTTACTAAATTTGTTTTATTACATGAACATGCAATATGACCACACTAAGTATGAATTTAAGGTGATTATTCCAAAAGTGTTTTTTATTAAAATTCCATAAAAAATAAAAAAAACATATATTTTTCGATTAATAATTTATAACCAATCAGGTAATCTTTTTATCTATACAAATAAAACATGTATGATATTAAGGCAATGAGAGTGACTGTTTTGATATTATCCATTACATAAAATAATTTAAATGTTATAATGAATGAAATGTGAATATGATTTCTATTGTTTTAATATAATTTAGTTATAGTTGAATGGAATGTATATAATAAACAAAATCACCTTTTAAAAAAAATTAGGCCTTATCTCATAATTTGAAACCAATTTTAAAGGTTTTATCCTTACCAAGTTGATAAGTATTTTCAATAGTTACTATTAATAATGAAAAAATAAAAGGGAAATATTTAAATTTATTTATACTCGTGATTAAACATATTTAATACACATTTCACGATTGAATTATATAAACAAAGAAATAAATTTTTAAAAATATTCATAAAATTAAATTAAAAATAGATTTTAGAAAAATGTGTTTTAATCCATATATTAAATTATAAAAAAATAATGTAAAATGTAGACTAATATGTAATTAACTATATTAAATATATTTAAATTTCATGTATTTTAATTAAATATCTCTTTATAATATAATGTTTCATTTTAAAATCTTTCTGTGAAGAAAAAAAATGATTAAATTAAAAAATTAAAATATTGACTATTTAATGAAAAATCAACATTTTATGAAATATACTAAAAAATCATTCTAATACTATAATTACAAGATAAATTCAGAAAGGAAATAAATTTTTAATATATCATTTATATATGTTGATGAAATAAAATATAATACCGCAATAAAAATTAAATAAAACTGATTTTTAAGAAGTTTTTTGGAACCATAAAATTAATTTTATTTTATTTTTGTACATACTTATTATTAATTAATATATAAATTTGAATTATGTGAAAACTTTATACATATATTGAAAATTCTATTTATTCCAATTCATACCACTAATTTAAGGGATAGATTTAATGTTTCAAATTTAAATGATAATCTTTCTATATTAATTCACAACTCACATAATTCTAGATGAATCATGTGAAGAATAATATCGACCATATTATTTTTTTAAAATAATAATTCTTGCTGATACATCTACCCTATAAATAATTTTTTTCCTTAAAATATATTTTATCCTAATATTAAATGTTTCAATATTTCAAATCTATTTTTTAGAAAACTCACATCTTAAAAAGAAATAACAATACATCATCTTATGGGAGGTGGAAAAAGTAATGATTTTATGTAATCTAACATAATCATGTTCCCAAAAAAAGATAACAATAATGGGACATTAAAAATGTATGTATAATATAATTAATAACATTCATGGGAAAATAGAGTATAATATGGGACATGATCATTAGAAAGATAATGAATATAATACCATAAATTTGTAAGGAGTAAAAATTTCATCAATTGTTCTAAAATGAATGTAAAACAATAAAATATTAATTCTCAGATTCCTTTTTAAAATTTGAGGAATTATTCCACTATCAATGTAGATATCATGAGATAATATACTTACATAATTTCCTTCCATTTCATAATTAAAATATCATATTTTGGATGTGTTTCAACAAATTTCCACTTCATCACTTACATTAATTAATGATTATTCATGTTAAAATTTTCATACGTGTAGAAGTCAAATTAACTTTTATGTGATCCTAAATACAGTAATGAAATTCTTTATTTATCTTATATCTTAATATTTATCAATACCAAAATAATTAATATAATTTATCTAATATGGATACATCATTATATGAAGAAATAATATGGTAATATATAACACCTTAAAAGGATTCCATAATAATCCACTGAAATGTCCTTAACCATATTAAAAAAATAGTGTAATTACATTTTCCAAATCAACTAAAATTTTATCACCTAAAATGAATATTGTAAATCCTAATGTCACATATGAATAATGTTAATTCCTTCGTTATATAATCTCTTAAAAAATTATTATAACATTAATCACCAATAATCATCAATGATAAAACATATTATTCCAAGAATCAACTCTATCTTTTTCGACAAATTAAATCATAGGCTGCAAAGTCTATCCGCAATCCATTTTTTTATTTTATGGAAAATCCAATTTGACGTAATGTTTTGACCAATAGATCCATTCCTCTAATATAAAAACACACGATCCCAAAACACCCATTACAGAGATAAAATTTAAAAAATAAAAACATAACCAAACATCTCTCCATGACAATCACATCATCCTGATTCAGTATTGTTGAAAAACATGTCACAAAAAAACCAGATGACTCCACCAAAGTCACCATTTCAAAATTTGAAAGCCAAAATGTAGTTAGAATGACACCACGCCTTAGTAACCATCACCTCGAGATGCACACACTAACATTAAACCGTCAGATCACTTTCTCCATAGTAGACCCCCATCATCATCGAGGTCACCGGCATCGTCATCATAGAGCACCACAAAATTAATCAGTGAGAGACACCATGGGAGTCCATCATTTCCATAAGATAAGTCTTCATCATCGCTATTGACAAAAAAATTCATCTACATAGAAAATGTTGTTGAGGCACTGAAGATGTCGGAAGAAGAATCATGGAGGAGACACTATGGGCAAAACACCATAAAGCACCCGTCGACTCAGCCCCAAACCAAAACTATTGGTGACATCCGCCAGTAGAACCCACCAATATAGTCTTTAACTGACCAAAAAATAGTGAACCACCCATGTAACCCATCACTGTAGTATTCAACCTCGTGCCACCAATGACCCCCAAGAAACCCCAACATAACACCGATGAAAAAGTGGGGAAAACTGAGGGATGAATCTCCAAAATCATTCAATCAAATAAAGAACCCCAAATCGGATGAAACTAGAACAGGGTTGAAATGGAATATAAACCCTAAAAAGAAAAAATGAAAATCACCTCTCTGAGGGGATGAATCCCAAGAAAGATACAATGATCTAAAACACTAAATGGAGAAGAAAATGAACTCCTAGAAAACACTTAAACACCAAACCATTATCGCAATGCCTTGGTGCACCCATCGCTCCATATCCGACCTAGAAAAGAGTAGTGGAACTCGGGGCCAGAGCTCAGTACGGTGGCCGGAAAAGGCCTTTGCTGGAGAGAGTGAACCCTTAAAAAATGAGTGTAGATTAATGAAAACCAGGGAAATCGAAGTAGAAATCCCAACCCCACTAGGGAGAGACCAAAAAATGTATTAATATTTATTAATCGAAACACAAAACACATTTCCATATAATCTATAATTAATTCTGTGGTTATTTATACTCTACAATTTACATTATCAATATAAATAATATCATTATTCCAAATAATAGTTATAATCTATACCTCATGAATATATATAATTTTTTTTATTAATCAATCATCAGTTTTCCAGAAATATATTTTTTCCACAAAATTAATATTTTAGTTAATTAGTACCATTAAAAATATTATTTTAAATCCATAAGTAAAACTACATTATAAATTTCCTTATATATTTATTGATTATTCGATGAAAAATATCATTGATTAAACTATTATAATGTACAATTCATGATTCCCAATATGCCACCACATAATTCACTCCACGTTTAGGATTAGAATAACATAAGTTCAACCATTTTCTAGGAGGTATCCTCTAGATTAGGTCATTAAGATGTATAATTTTCAATTTCCCCATATAAATGAAATTTCACTATATATCGTACACTGTCATGAAATTTATATCTCTCAATCAAACCACTAATTTTCTCCATTAATTGTTTTTTATAGGTCATTATTTTCTACAAATTAAACATCATCCTATTCCAATTATACATTCCCACGGGAGATTCATACAATATTCTTTAATAGAAAACAAATGAATCATCAACACAATATGGTTTCTCTAAAACATAATTGATCTATTATTTGGTTTATTATAATGCTCAACTATATTCAGGTTGATAGTCAAATATTGATATTTATATTATATAAAAATTAAAAAAATTCACATTCCATATAAATTAAAATCCAGTTCCTTAAGTGGAAAATCATTTCATTATCTCTCACAATAAATATTACCATGTTTACTTACTTTTCAATAGGTTGACTGAAATTGAAAAAATGAGATTATAGAAAGAATAGTGAGAAATCATAAAATCATTTAAATAAGTTATTAAATGTCTAAATCTAACCACTAACTTTCATCTTATGACACCTCATGAATAACCTATTTCATTAATGATGATTAAATATTCAAATAACTTATAATTTTTGACAAAAGTTATATAAATTTCACAATCATATCCCACGCGAGGGTCAATCTAGTTATTCATTAGGGGCTCATTCACTGTGAAAATGAAATTATAGTTGATAAATAATTGAGCTAATTTTTTCCAATTCATTACCCCTAAAAGAATTTATTCCAAAATACCACCCATTTGTAATATATAGGCGTAAATATATTTTCAGGGAACACCACAAAATATATAATTTTAAAAAAAATGGGAAATTATCTTATTCTATGAATATACTAAGTTTATTTCATAGGTTTCTGTTCTATCATAGATTTTTCCTAAATATAGTTCCCATATATTTAACTAAACATTATTGGATACCATTTGTAACAACCCTAACCCTATTATACATGTTATAGTTGTTACATTATTACACTTTCTCTAGATACGATTGATCACATCCCAAGGGATAAAATAATTTATTAGTTAAATAATAATAGATTCCTTACTAATACAACACATTAAATTTGAAAACATAAAATAATATACATCATTTTTAATTAGGACATCATTATAAACTCTATCAAATCATTTCATGAAAATCAAATTACACATCCTAGAACCCTATAGAATGGGAAAAAATTAATGGGTGAGCTCAGATGATTAGTAGTGGAGTGTGAAAATTTATAGATATCATGGAATAAATAATGAATTAATATCATAGATTTAATAAATAATGATCATATAAATCCATTTAAATAATTACCTGATATTTAAACATATACATGGATACCCAAATTTTTTAATAAACAAATATTTGTTAGAAAATAATTTCCCATTGAATGAATTCAAAATAATAGACCTATTAAACATAAAATTGAGGAATTTAACAAATAGATCATATATAAACTAGCAAGGTCTCAATAAATTACCCAACATATATAATATCATTAGTCAACCCAATGCATTAATGGGATATTTAATTTCATGCCCTACCAATTACATAATTAGTGAAATTCTCTAATCATATGACTAAATAATACAAATTAATCAATATACCATTATAATTAATAACTCTATATATTGGGACAAATACCATAAGGAATTTCAATACCGCTCAAAGTCCAAATGATCTTAATGAATACTGATAATTAGTTTTTGATATATTTTATTGAGTATATCTTCATTAATGGATAAGATACATAATGAAATGTTAACATAGAGAAAAATACATAAAAACCATTAAATATTTATTAAGGAAAATATCATTTCCTCTTTAAAATATAATATTTACATTTTAAAAACATAAAAGGTATTTGAACATAAATTTTCTATTGAAGGAAGCATCAAAAAATATAATGGAATATTCAAAATTAAGGTCTAATCTTATGGTAGGAAGTGTTTCTAATGCGGCGAGGCATAAAAAAGTTATTGTTCAAACCTTCAGAAAAAATTGCCACTTATGAAAAACAATATGATGTTACATTGAATATAATATTATATAAAGTAAAACAGGGATACAAATTACATTAAACAATAATTTATGGTAATTAAGAACATTCTAGAATTTATTTAATGAAAATATGGAAGAAATTTATTTCATATAGAATTGAAAAATAATATTTATTTTTAATAAAAACATATTTAGGGTATTTTTGATTTCCAATAAAAGAAAAAATGAAACAAATAGAAGAATAATCATTTAATAAAAATAGTAAATAAATATTTATGGGGTTTATAATATTAGGACAATATATTTTCTATAAATATAATTGAAAAAATAAGAGGAAAAATGATGTTTTTGTGAAATAAAACCTCACCACCAGTCCGACATACATTGATAGTTTTTTATAACCTCTACATAAGAAATTTAAATTTAGTATACTTACATTTAAGAAATATATATATATATATATAATATTATTTGTTAAACACTTCTAAAATTTCAACAGCCATTTGTCAATGATTTTTTTTCTTAAATTCATCATTTTTAATTTATAAATATTTCATTTTCATGTATGATTCAGTTTAGTAGATTCAATCCTTGGGTATTTCGCAAGGTTATTATAGAATGGTAATTATTATATAGATTTCATATATATTCATTAAATAATTTTTTAAATCATTATTAATCTTTTTATCTGAAAAATGAATCATATCACTTAATTTTTTTGGTAACCCCTAAATATGAATAACTGAAATTATCATTTATCTAATGAGTTGGAGGGTTATAATCTAAATTATATTTTTTATTTTTAGTACCATAATAATTAAAAAATATAATATATTTTCATTATTTAAATTTTTATATCCATCAAATTAAAGAACTAATTAAGAATCATGTACACCGCTATGTAGAGATAGTAAGTAGTACATACACACTAGTGATGATTTTGTTTTCTAGATAATTGAAATAAGAGGAATACAGGTTGTTAAACCTGAATATTATAACATTCGTATATTGAAGATATTTTTGTCATTTTTTTTAGCATGGTTATATAATATTAGAAAAAAATTAAGTGGAAAAAAATTTGAATCTCTTTGTCAAAAATTATACATCTTCTTTGGGAAACCACCTTTGGATTACCCATTAATCATTATATGATGGTATTCTAATGGGACCAAGGAGTCTTAGGTCGGGGGAGGTTGTTTTTTAGTGGATATTGGAAGGTATGTTTTAGTATATGTGGCTCAATATGAGGCAAAATAGTAGACAAAATGATCCCCTTGATATTTGAGGAAAGTAAACACATGTAATTAATTTGAATATTTAAATTTAATTTATGAATTACTAATGTAAAAAAAGATTAAAATGGGATTTTATTCAACGTAGATAAGGATATGTTGGAGATATAATCTCTATATAAAATTTAGTCTGATTTTTTATCAATTGAATACATATATTGTAACAGCCTGAGATTTTATGAAAAATATTTTTTTAATTTCATTAATGTCTTGTGTTGTACGCTACACCAAAATGAGCTTTCACAACACACATCCTTTACTTTCCTTGCATTACACGCAATAGCGACCTTCCTCGATAGCGTGTGTAGTACGCAATACCAAGTTTCACTAAACAACGATATGCTATTAAAATATTATTAAAACTAGCCGTTATGAATAGTAATACCCACTTTTTGAAATTTTTTAAATTTTATTTTTCAAAATGGATTTCATTTTTGGATTCGGAGTATCGAATTTATCCTAAGGTGAATTTTTGGTACTTTTCAGATAACTTTCATATTCCGATGAATAGTGAAAATTACTAAATTATAATTAAAAACAAAATTTTTAATTGAAATAATTAATAGTGATAAATTATTAATTTGAGTGGTTTTAAAGTATATTTAGAATATATTTTTACAATTTAATACAATGTTGGTCATTGGATGTAATTTCACATTTAAACCAGTTATAAACAATTGTCAATCTTTTGATTGTTATTATCTCTTAAGAACACGCTGTTTGTTTTGACGATGAGAATTAATTTTTAAATTAATTAATGCAACTGATATGTTTTGAATTTTATAAAATAGACATCATTTTTGAATTCATAATATCAAATATAGATTCGATCTAATTTTTGGTATTTTTCTGGAAACGTTCATTTTTGGATGAATAGTGAAACCACTAAGTGGTAGTTAAAAAACTAAATTTTTCATAAAACATAATTTTACTGCTTCTGTGAGTGGAATTTGGAAAATTCGAGAGACACGGTTGATGTTAGTAAGTAAAATGTGGTTCAATGAGATGAAAATAATTTTTTGGTGAATAGTAACTTTTTACTTTTTTTTACCACGGTTAAAAGTAAATTGGGTAATTAAGGGTAAAAATGAAATTATTATTACCCTAACACATGTCCTATTTCTATTGGACAAGTGTAATTCGACAAAAAACAACCTTAGGAATAATATATGACCATTCAGGCCCACTTGGATTAGATTAGGACATTTATTATTAATTTATTTAAAGATGGGTTAAAATAGGTAAAATCGAAGTTTAATAAGTAAATCATTTTTAATATAGGGTTATACAGAAGATAAATTAGACTATAAATAGTCATTATAAAGATAAAAAGATTTCCTAAATAATGGTATTTTATTTGTAATTTTTAGACATTATATAATTTAATTTATTTATGACACAAAGATGATGCAGTAATTATCTTATTAATGAAATTTTGACATAATTGATGTTATAAATACCCAAATAAATGTCATTTTAGACTTTTTATGAAATAAAAAAATTTATAGGGTAATATGACATGTTATTATTTATTTTATTAACTTTTTTTGAACTAATCATTCTGTTATGAATATCACAAAAATCAATAAAAAAATAGTGTCAAAATTAACATAAAATAGTTTTTAAAACAAATATTATATTATTAATTGTTATTTTATTTCTAAATATCTAAGGATCAGAAACATGACATAGATAAGGTTATATATATTAATAATAATCAAATTGGGGTTTGTTTGGCTTCTTATAGTAAGTTTATTAACCTTATAGTATAAGAACACAAGAAGACACAGTAAAAGTAAAATTATTTTACTTAATGTTAAATCAAAATGATAAGGTTAAAATAGGAAACTAAACATGTCTAAATTATATTGGATGAGAGTCTTTCAACCCATACCCACCTTATCTTCTAAATGAATCAATTTGGAGCTATTTAAAAAAGAATTTGACTTTATAATAAAATAATAGTTTTAGTTATTCGAAAGGTGGCCCTATCCTCCCTTATAAAAGGGAACCTCCTCCCCCTCTTCCTCACACCACATTGAGCCTTCAAGTTCGGCCTACCCCTACCAATTTCTTCTTTGAACTTCCCTAGAAACATCCTAGAGGTTCTGGTCTTCTTCAAAGACCTATTTTAGTTCCTTAAAAGGAGGTCTCAAAGAAGTACTTCAAAGAAGAGGTAAAGTCTGTTACAAATTCTTTCATCTTTATTTCTTCTTCCACTTCTTCTTCTTAGGTTGTTTCATTATGAAGTAATAAAATCAGTATCACTTATATACTGATATGTTATTATAAGTATGAAACAACTCTATTTCACTATCTATCCATCCTACATAAAAAGAAATCACCGCGCGTGCGTACGTACGAAATACCGTCTCCACGCCGTGGTGTAATCTATTTTCCACCACCTTACTTGGATGGGTATAATGGTGTACATAATAAATATATATGATTATTGTAAAGATATATTGATTCTGAAATAGTATACATACACTCCAATACAATTCCACGATCATGAGAACGATATCATCGCTCGTGTGTACGTACGGACTACCGTCTCCACAACGTGATGAGATTCATTCTCCACGTTAACCATTCATGAATGATTATAAAGTATATATAATAAGTAATAATGAAATGTATGACAAAATAATGATTCTAGATTTATGTTTATATATATGTATGTCATCTACTTAATGCCATTCAACTCAATAAGGAAAAGAAAACAGCGTTCATGGATACGTACGACCTACCGTCTCCAGGAATGGTGTATTTCATTCCATTTACTGATCTATTATATATATGTATATTCTGTATATATATTATATATAAATCATGTTTTATATTCTGGAATTATGTAATCATGATCTAAGTAATCGTATTAATAATTACAATTCAAAACACGGACGAAAAATGAAACTATTTTACCTAAAACACTCTTTAACATGGAATTTACAAAATAACGGTTAATATAAAGTCATAAGTGAACCATATATGATATCATAATAATGAGTATGATTATGGAATAAGTCAATGACATTATTTAAATCATTATACAGGAGTTTTGGACACTTACGAAGCAAATCGGACCTAAGGTAAGGGAAATATCACAATCTCATTTTTTATATGAGATTGTTTATACTTTGAAATTTACTGGGGTGTATTTTATCATCCACATCCATTTTTCCTCAATATGTAATATTTACATAATTATACAATAGTTTATATCCAATTTTACCCTTCGGTGAGTTTTTAGTAAAAGTCATGAAAGGAATCTTTTGTCGTTTTTCGTAAGAGGTACTTTTTGACTTTTCTGAAAAAAGTACGAAAAGAATGTTTTCTTTTAACTTATACGACATGAATGGATTTTTAAAACATTATTTCCAAGAATCTTACCTTATAATATTTCATGTTTATTTTTAATCAGCTTCTTTTAGTTATAATTTTATGACATGTTAAGAAATGAGAAGTGTTTTTGAAGAAGAAAGGATATTTTCCTCAAGAAAGGAGTTCAAGTGTTTTATCAAAATTATTTTCCATCTAAGATAATAAAAGGGTTATGTTTTTATCCCTATTAATACATTGATTTTATTATGTTGTGATGGAATTATGGGTATGAATTCCTTTATCTTATATGAATTGTTTTATGATGTCACGATGTTTAGGATTCCAAATATTTATTACATGGGTTATGCTACGATGTATGGTTTATGATTTTGTGTCACACATAAGAATGGTATCATTATGATATGGATGTGACCTATATCTCCCTCCAATGCATTGGGTAATGATTTTATATCTCATGAGATTGACATGGCTGGAATGGTAGGTTATACCAGTTCAGTGAAACAGGACTAAAACGAGGGTGACTCGGTTCAGAAATGGACTTTTTCCACTAAGATAGTCATGGAAATGAGTCTTGACTAATAAGATATAATTCTCTATGATTATGTGTGTATGCCAAAAAGTTTCATGTTTTATGTTAATATTATTGGGATTTCATTTCACTACTATGATTAATCCCATGTTATGAAATTATGCTCTCTTTTTCAGGTTAAGATTTCCAAAATATTATGTTCTTATGAAAATGATGTGATTGATATTTCTTTTGTTTACCCTTACTGAGAATTTGAGCTCACCCTTTTATGTTTTCATTTCCCTAGGATATAAATAATGGATTTAGGTAAAAAAAGGTAGATCTTTATGGGAGATGTTGAAGATCTTTCACCACGATTAGAAGATTATATTCCGAGATTCCAAAGACACTAAACTATTATGAACCCTGTGTGTATGTTTTTGTTATGTACTAAATATTCCACAAAAGTAATGTAATGTCCATGTACGTCAGGCTTCAGGTCTCTACAGCTGGTATCAGAGGAAAAGTTTAGTCAACCTTTGGAAACTAGGATGCGAAAACGTTAGTGAGATCCCTAGAGATATTTCTAAGTTATGTCTAGGGATGTCCCTAAGGATAATAATACGTATAAGATATGGTCCTAGAACTATGGTAATGATATTAGATTAAACCATAGATGTTAGATATTGATGTTACTCCCCCTTTATCATGATTTTTTCCTCTCACACTATTCTGTTTGGATTTTAGAAAATGGCTGGAAACAAGATGATTCACAATAATGGAGGATATGATGGATAGTGGAATGATATTCTTCATGAGCAACCAAATGAAATGGGATTTGGAAGTCCAAACATCATTATTATTTCGAATCAGCAATCTCATAATATGATCAATAAAGTAAAATTTGGTAAATGTCCTAACATGGCTAATAAGAGAAAGATGGAGTTTCATGATGATCATAGAGGAAAGAAAGATCAATTTCTCCTATGTAAATCATGTGGGAAGAGGCATCTAGGAGAATGTTTCAAAGGAACTGGAATATGCTTTGGGTGTGGAAACGAAGGACAAAAATCTAGTAAGTGCAATGTAAAAGGTTTAGTTAACACCAGGGATGAGGATAATGGTATTGCTATGACATCAACAATGGTTAAATGTTTTAAATGTGGAATGTACGGGCATTATGCAAACCAATGCCCTAAGGGAATGTCTCATGAAGAGAATAAGTATGGTCGTATGGGTAGTATTTTTGAGGATGATGATGAAAATACTAAAAATGATATGTGAGATGAAAGAATTGTTGAAGCTCGGTTAATGGTTTAAGAATGTAGTGGAATGATTACATGTTTATCATGTGTAATGTTGTATAAGTAATCTCCTGGTACTATGGAATAAAGAGACATCTAAGGATTGTTACACTGTTGTCTTTCCTTGAGTTTTTAAAGTGTATGATTAATGGTACCAGTATACATGAAAGGTTATTCAGATATTTTTGGAATGTAGATGATATGCGCATAATGAAGGGATAAGGAGAAAATTAAATGTTTGATATTATTCATGAGCTCATGACTGATATAAGGAGAAGGTTATATCATGGTTTGAGTATATAGAATTTTTGGATTTTGGTATGTGGAAAGTGTTAACTATTAACTGCATTGATGTTTTCACTAAGGTTCAATGGATATTCATTCTTCAAGAGAATACATGATTAAGGTATTCACATATTTTTAATTTGACCAACAAAATATATCTTATGATATATGGGGGATAAATGATGGCATTCACGTGATCATTTTCTTTATTCAATGATCTTGGACCGAAGTATTTTAGATAATCCTAATTATTGGCATGGATTATGATGGACATAAGTTAGTATTGTGTAAGGATAAAACTTTTTTGATATTGTTGATGGGATGATATAGTAATATAGCTTTAGAAAAAGGACAACCTGCAGGATGGGCGACAACCCATCACGTTGGACAAGGCTGTGGGAATCGAACTCACAACCGAAGTGCGACTGGCCTTTTTCGCCTACCACTAGCCTACAGGAAGTCCCTGTTTAGTAGAAACTAGTTTTATTATATTAAGAAGCATGATATATGAAGTATAAGTCCATTTTAGGAACTATATATGATTAATCTCAGTATAGATGGAATTATGAATTTTTCGACAACTTTTCTAACCTTTTGTTTGAGATAGATGGAATGACCCATCATTCTATCACATGATCTGCTAACACATCACGAATGACAAATTCAACTTCATTTCTTTAAGAGATGAAGTGGAAATTGTTCAAAGAACGACAAACAGTGAGACTATACCAAAATCACGAAAGTATTTCTTCTAATTCCAATTTCATCAACTTTAGGGAAATGATCTTGAAAACCATAAATGTTGCCCTAGTGATCTTATATCTGATGAATCAGATGTTACATTAGATCATCACAAATTTATGGTTTGTGATTGCTGTATTTTCCATAGCCATGTTCTCTACCACTCTCAATCAGAACATGATGGTAAGATTTCTCTTCCATATCAATATTTTCACCTATGTGGAAACCCAGTGATTAGTTTATTTGGAAAACCGTTACGTTTCATACTTTTGTTTTTAAAGATTGGTTTTGGTATTATTTTTTATGATGTGGTTTTCTATTAAAGAAACTTTCGAATAGTAAACCATTTATAACCCCAACGAATTTTGAGGGAGAAATTCATTTTAAGGGGGGTAGAATGTAACAGCCCGAGATATTATGAAAAATATTCTTTTTAATTTCATTAATGTCTTGTGTTTTATGCTACTCAAAAGGAGCTTTCACAACACGCACCCTTGACTTGCCTTGCATTACACACAATCACGACCTTCCTCGATAGCGTGTGTAGTACGCAATACCGAGTTTCACTAAACAACGATATGCTATTAAAATATTATTAAAACTAGCCGTTATGAATAGTAATAACCACTTTTTGAAAATTTTTAGATTTAATTTTTCAAAATGGATTTCATTTTTGGATTTGGAGTATCATATTTAGCCTAAGGTGAAATTTTGGTACTTTTCAGATAACTTTCATATTCTGATGAATAGTGAACATTACTAAATTATAATTAAAAACAACTTTTTTAATCGAAATAATTAATAGTGATAAATTATTAATTTGAGTGGTTTTAAACTATATTTAGAATACAGTTTCACATTTTAATACAATGGTGGTCATTGGATGTAATTTCACATTTAAACCAGTCATAAACAAGTGTCAATCTTTTGATAGTTATTATCTCTTAAGAACACGCTATTTGTTTTGACGACGGGAATTAATTTTTAAATTAATTAATGAAATTGATATGTTTTGAATTTGATAAAATAGACATCATTTTTGAATTCATAATATCAAATATATCTTAGATCTAATTTTTGGTATTTTTCTGGAAACTTTCACTTTTTAATGAAAAGTTAAACCACTAAGTGGTAGTTATAAAACTAAATTTTTCATAAAACTTAATTTTACCGCTTTTGTGAGTGCAATTTAGAAAATCTGAGAGACACGGTTGAAGTCAGTAAGTAAAATGTGGTTCAATGAGATGAAAATAATTTTTGGTGAATAGTAAGTTTTTACTTTTTTTACCATGGTTAAAAGTAAATAGGGTAATTAAGGGTAAAAATTATATTATTATTACCCTAACACATGTCCTAATTCTATTGTACAAGTGTAATTCGACCAAAAACAACCTTAGTAATTACATATGACCATTCAGGCCCACTTGGATTAGATTAGGACATTTACTATTAATTTATTTAAAGAAGGGTTAAAATAGGTAAAATCAAAGTTTAATAAGTAAATAATTTATAATATAGGGTTATACAAAAGATAAATTCGACTATAAATAGTAATTAAAAATATAAAAATATTTCCTACATAATGGTATTTTATTTGTAATTTTTAGACATTAAATAATTTAATTTTTTTTTGACACAAAGATGATGCAGTAATTATCTTATTAATGAAATATTGACATAATTGATGTTATAAATACCCCAATAAATGTAATTTCAGATTTTTTAGGAAATAAACAAATTTTATAGGGTAATATGACATGTTATTATTGATTTAATTAAATTTTTTCTAACTAATCATTCTTTTATGATTATCACCAAAATCAATTACAAAATAGTGTCAAAATTGACATAAAATAGTTTTTAAAACAAATATTATATTATTAATTGTTATTTTATTCCTAAAAATCGAAGGTACAGCCAAATAACTTATATATGGTTATATATATTAATAATAAACAACTTGGGGTTCGTTTGGATTCTTTTAGTAAGTTTATTAACCTTATTGTATAAGAACAGAAGAAGACACGGTAAAAGTAAAATTATTTTACTTAATGTTAAATCTAAATGATAAGGTTAAAATAGGAACCTAAACTTCTAAAAATTCTATTGGATGAGAGTATTTTGACCCATCCCCACCTTATCTTAGAAATTAATCAATTTGGAGCTATTTAAAACCAAATTTGACTTTATAATAAAATAATAGTTTTAGTTATTCCAAAGGTGCCCCTATCCTCCCTTATAAAAGGGCACCTCCTCCCCCTCTTCCTCACACCTCTTTGAGCCTTCAAGCTCGGCCAACCCCTGCCAATATCTTCTCTCCACTTCCCTAGAAGCATCCTAGAGGTTTTGGTCTTCTTCAAATTCCTATTTTAGTGCCCTAAAAGGAGGTCTCGAAGAAGTACTTCAAAGAAGAGGTAATGTCTGTTACCAATTCTTTCATCTTTATGTCTTCATCAACTTCTTCTTATTAGGTTTTTTTATTATGAAGTAATAACATCAGTATCACTTATATAATGATATGTTTTTATAAGTATGAAACAAACCTATTTCACCATCTATCCATCCTACGGAAAAATAAATCACCGCGCGTGCGTACGTACGGAATACCGTCTCCACGCTGTGGTGTAATCTATTTTCCACCACCACATTACTTGGATGGGTATAATGGTGTACATAATAACTATATATGATTATTGTAAAGTGATATTGATTCTGAAATAGTATACATACACTCCAATACAATTCCACGATCATGAGAACGATATCATCGCTCGTGCGTACGTACAGACTACTGTCTCCACGACGTGATGAGATTCATTCTCCACGTTAACCATTCATGAATGATTATAAAGTATATATAATAAGTAATAATGAAATATATGACATAATAATATTTCTGTATTTATGTTTATATATATGTGTGTCATCTACTTAATGCCATTCATCTCAATAAGGAAAAGAAAACAACGTTCATGCGTACGTACGACCTACCGTCTCCACGAACGGTGTATTTCATTCAATTTACTGATCTATTATATATATATGTATATTCTGAATATATATTATATATATATATCATGTTTTATATTCTGTAATTAAGTAATCATGATCTAATTAATCGTATGAATAATTACAATTCAAAACACGGACGAAAAATGAAACGATTTTACCCAAAACACTCTTTAACATGGAATTTACAAATGAATGATTAATATAAAGTCATAAGTGAACCATATATGATATCATAATAATGAGTATGATTCTGGAATAATTCAATGAAATTATTTAAATCATTATACAGGAGGTTCGGACACTTACGAAGTAAATTGAACCAAAGGTAAAGGAAATATCACAATCTCATTTTTTATCCAAGATTGTTTATACTTTTTAATTTACTGGGGTGTATTTTATCATCCACATCCATGCTTCCTCAATATGTAATATTTAAATCATTATACAATAGTTTATATCCAATTTTACCATTCGGTGAGTTTTTAGTAAAAGGTATGAATGGAATATTTTGTCGTTTTTCGTACGAGGTACTTTTTGACTTTTCCGACAAAAGTACGAGAAGAATGTTTTCTTTTAACTTATACGACATGAATGGATTTTTAAAACATTATTTCCAAGAAGATTCGCTTATAAGATTTCAATTTTATTTTTAATAAACTTATTTTAGTTATAATTTTATGACATGTTAAGAAATGAAAAGTGTTTTTGAAGTAGAAAGGATATTTTTCTCAAGAATGGAGTTCAAGTGTATTCTCACAATTATTTTCCATCTAAGATAATAAAAAGTTTCTGTTTTTATCCCTATTATTACATTTATATTTTTATGTTGTGATGGAATTATTTTTATGAATTCCTTTATCTTATATGAATTGTTTTACGATGTCACGATGTTTAAGATTCCCATTTTTATTACATGGTTTATACTATGTTGTATGGTTTATGATTTTGTGGCACACATAATAATGGTATCATTATGAGATGTGTGGGACCTATATCTCCCTCCGATTCATTGGGTAATGATTTTATATCTCATGAGATAGACATGGCTGGAATGGTAGGTTATACCGGTTCATTGAAACAGGACTGAAATGAGGGTGACTCGGTTCAGAAATGGACTTTGTCCACTAAGATAGTCTTGGCAATGATTCTTGACTAATAAGATATGATTATCTATGATTATGTGTGTGTAACACAAAGTTTCATGTTTTATTTTATGATTATTGGGATTTCATTTCACTACTATGATTTATCCCATGTTATGAAATTATGCACTCTTTTGCAGGTTAAGATTTCCAAAATATTATGTTCTTATGGAAATGATGTGATTGATATTTCTTTTGTTTTCCCTTACTGAGCATTTGAGCTCACCCTTTTATGTTTTCTTTTCCCCAGGATATAATGAATGGTTTTAGTTAAAAAAAGAAGATCTTTATGGGAGATGCTGAAGATGTTTCACCACGATTAGAAGATTATATTATGAGTTTCCAAAGACACTAAACTATTATGATCATTGTGTGTGTGTTTTTGTTATATACTATGTATTCCACAAAAGTAATGTAATGTCCATGTACGTCAGGCTTCAGGTCTCTACATATATTTTTTAATAATAACTTTATTACCCCTTTCTATTAGTAACCATGATAACACATTGATATTACTTTAAGGTTCATAAATATAATTCCAATATAAAACGTTAATCACTAATGGCTCATTGATAACATTTGATATCATTTTTATTCCAATTATCCTATTTGAATATTTTTTTATATTATAATCAATTAATATAATATTACTTAACTGAAATTATTAGTTTTATTTATAATGTTACTATTTATCAATGTAGACATTAATTTTATCAATATTACAATTGATTTAGAATAAAATATATTATAATACTCATTAAGAAAATATATTAAACATAAATTTATTGTAGTATCATAATTATTGCAAAATTTATTATTCTTAATTGTTTTAAAATTTTTAACTTGATTTTTTTATTACAGGAAGTGGCTCTATATAGGTGTTTCATAAGAATTTAAGATAACTATTTAATTGATATTAAATAAAAATAAATTACAATGATGAAATGTTAATAAATATTTGAATTAATTTTTTTTAAATAAACATGAAATTTTTTATCCCTATGAAAAAATATAAGTGAAATTGAAAGGAATAGAGTTATATTTTTTACTTTATATATTACAAAAAATATTACCATTCATAAAAAATTTAATTCATCATGAAATTTTTACTTTATAGAATTTAAAAATTTTACACTTGAAAAACAATTATAAAATAAATTTAATACAATGGTTATGTAAATTTTTAGGCTTCATCCTAGAGCTTTTACCACATTTTACCTCATTTACCCTTACCATGGTGAAATATATTAACTATAGTTAGTATTCATAATGAACAAAACTAAAAGGGTCATATTATCCAAACTGTAACCAAATGATTAAAAATTTGGAATCCATATTCCATGATTAATTTTCTTGATATGAAATAAATATATTTTATTATAAATCCATAAAATTGAAGAAAATAATTTTTTGATTAATGCATTTTTTACCATAGAAGTTATCTTATCTTAAAATAAAGCACAATGATGATTCATATATAAATAATTAGATTATATATAGTTAAATTATTATTATTCTTTTAGAAAATGTATATAAAAAGATATGATATATTTAAATTACATCATATAATTAAAAGAAATGATTTTTTTGAAAATATTTATTTTTCTAAGATACACTCTAAAATCAACATTTTCAAAAAAAAATCACAAAAAATACATTCTAAAAAATTGTGAAACTATTATTTAATAATTGATATCCTTTTTTAAATGATAATTCCTAAAAGTGGAAGATACATAAAAAATTTCATTTCATATAATGAATAAATATATATTGGATTATATATTTATTATATCTTAATTAATAAATTGGTAAAATATAAAATCATTTAAATTTTTTTCTAAAATATACATATAAATATTAATATTACTATTTGAATGGTTTTGTTATAATTTTTGCATTATTAATAATATTTTTCTAGTATATCATAGTTCAAAAAAATATTAGTGGTTCATTTTAAGAATGATATCGAGAATAGTATTATTTAAAATAACATTTTGGGTGTTAAAATTTAGGTATATAAGTGATTGAAGGACTACATTATGATGTTCTAAAATATTATTTAAACACTGTGAAAACTATTTATTTGGTCACGTAGTCATTGATTTCCAAATTCATATCATCCCACCAAAAATATTATCATAAAAATGTATACATAATTATGATACAAGGTTTTTTATTGAAATTTTTGATGATTTATTTATATAGTACATCATTTTTTTACACTAGTATGTATGGAAGTCATGAACACTTTATTAACCATAAAAATACACCTCTATATATCATTTCTATTGATTTATCATCATTTACTTATTTAATTTTCCATTCTATGTACTTTTTGTCCAATTATTATTTCTATATGTTTTCTAGTATGAATATATTATAATGGTATTTGGAAATATTCAGACCCTGTCATGTGTACATGTGGGTTGTGACATTTTGTGTTTCATGCCTTGGAGGATGACGATTGTGTCACTCAAAAAGTGAAGGAGTTTGTTGGCCCAGATGACATGTTTTCACTGTTATCTTTTTTGAGTCCTCTACATTATAGAAACTAATGTTAGGTTATTTTGCTATATCAGAGGCTGTTACCTTGTATGAGCACAAAATCTTCACTAGGTGGAGGATTTTGGAAAAGTCTATGTGCTTCATAAGAAGGGTTCCTTTGTACATGATAATTCGTATGGCTTTGAATAGATTTTTTAGGTGGTTCTAGCCACTTTCTTTCCTCTATTCCCTTTTTTTTGCGGGTACAAGATTATTTTACATTATCTGATCACATAAATTTTATCTTTTTATTATTTAATTTTGATGAGCATGGGTCTTAATTCTACTCTGAGGCTTTTTGGGTAATTTTATTTGAAAATAAATGATGGATTCCCTTTTATAAAAATTATCATATCCATGTTTACTAAATCTTTATATATAATATACTTATTATTTCACGTCATGGTGTGAACTCTATGTCTCATCAAGCATAATAAATCAATTGCCTTGATTTTCATCCTACGGTGGTAGTTTATCAAAAAATCATTGTCAATTTAAAATATCAAACAATTTCATTTTTATAATATTGATGTTCACATATGGTAAGGTATTTTTAAAACATTAACATCCCAATATATTTTTCTTATTTAACTATTGAGGTTGTGTCTTGATATTTTCAATATATATATTATGGCTGGAATCTCATGTTCATAACTTGGATATAATGTTCATTAAATTTAAATATCTAAAATGAATAGTAAATAAACTATTTTTTTAGCATAAAGTAAAATCTAATTTATTTTTTGATGAATCACTATATGTCAAATTTCTGTTATTATCTAATATGATTTTCAATATAGATTCATTAATTAGTATACACATTAGCACTTCAAATAAATCATGAATCTACTTTTACTCTATTAATTTACCTCTTTATGTGTTAAAATTGTTTAATATTTTGAAAATATGAAATCTCTTAATGAATGTACTGATAATATCCAAGTAAACCATTGAAGAATTTAATATTGTTTATGATTGTCGATATAGATAATTATTGAAACTCAATTTTCAAAAACCATATATATATAATTATTAGAGAAACAACGGAAGAAAAAATAATTTTCAATAACCAATATTTAGACATACTATTTTTCATATATAATTATTTTTCATGAGGGCCTATAGAGGTAATGGAATATAAATCACATCCCCTTCATAGCTTAGTGAGTATATTATGATATAATTAATGAATAAAACCATGAATATGTTATTATAGTCCTTGAATATTCTATTCATATGAACTATAATGTTAGATGATGAATTTATTAATACAATAAGAATTATAGTAGGCCTAATATGCCCTGACCATGTTAAAAATATCATCATCAGAATAGCATACATTTTCACCCATAGATGATTACAAAATGTTTGTAGATCAATCAATGAAAAATTTTGGGCTATGAGATATTCATAAAATAATTAAATAATATGTGGGAATGTATACTTATTATTTATGTTAATGAAATTTATCACCCTATAATTGAGTCAAAGTGTCCTATAATCATACTTATTTATAATTAATAAAACATGAGTTCCCGATATTTAATCACTAGAGTATATAAATCCATCATCACACCACTCTTTTTTTTGTTCTACCAATTCCTCCAACTAAAAAGGAATAATTTAATATTGTTTTTTTGATAGAATTTTTAAATCAAGAATGTGTTTAATAAATAACTCCACCATACACTTAAGTTGAAGATGATCAAATTATACTCGAAAATAATTAATATATTTTTGTACAATTCAAAGATCCTAATTTTTAATGATATATTCCTTATCGATAGAAGAATTTTTATCATCTTCTATTATTATAATTTGATGGAGGATAACTACTGGGGGAGGATCCAAACACAATTTAAATAATGAGCTCTTCGATATAAAAATAATATATTCCACATCACCATTGAGAATTATCATTTCCACCTATTAGAAATAAATATTTTTATAATACAATGAAATCCAATCCATTCTATGGATTATATAATTTATATCCATATGTATAATTTATATTTTAGAAAATTTTATAAAACCATTCTTCATAATTAGAAACAATTTAAATTTTATTTTCCTAAATATTTCTTGTCGATGATTCAGTTTGTATCTATATAAATATGTATATGGGGAAATATTTGATGTTACTAGAAAACATAGAAGATTTTAAATAGTGAAAAGAAGTTTTTTAGTATAAAAAATTAACAATAATTGAGGATATTATCTAGGATCCTAGAACTATTTCATTAGAATAATAAACATAATTTATGGTATTATAAAAAAATTGGAATTTATTTCTTAGAAATCATTGACAGTAAATACCAATCCTTTTGGGAAATTAAATCACATAATTACATTTCTATTATAGTTAGTTAATTTAACATCAACCACTCATAACATTCCATTACAATAGAAATTTCTATGTACCTTTTCTTCAATCATGTAACATTATCTTACACCTATCAGGAATTCCACATGGTGTTTTTTCCCAATCTAATACACATTTGTAAAATCCTGTCATTCCATTAATCCCATTTTTCTTATTTTTTCATCCATGATGCTCGTAAGGAAATTTCTTATCTTTATTTAAATTTAATATATAAATCTTGGGGAACACATTTTCTGTGTTTATTTAATGTTAGATGTTATCCTATAAAATAAAAAGGTATTCCATACCAAATAACATTGATGAATGAGTGTTAACATATCAAGGAATTGATCAATCCTACATTCCCATGTATGTATAGAGTATACAAAATGTCTAAATAACATTATAATTTTATTTACATATATAAAATTATTTCAATGATTATTTTTTAATATTTCTAAAAATTAATTTCATTTATAGTATATTATGTTAAGGAATTTATATTTCATAGAATACCTACTTTATAATTCCTCATCCCTAGTGCATGATCTCATTTTATTCAATTGAGTTTTGAACTAGAATCAACCATTATTCCACAACTCCCCTAATATGATAAGCCACCATTGTTAATATACCATTTTACTACATTCTAATGTTATAAATATGTTCTCTATGTAGTAGATCCATTTTTCAGCTACCAATGGATTGGTAGTTCAACTGAATGTTATATGTTGTTGTCATATCATGTTTTCCAACATAGTTACAAAATTTTTACAATATTTATGTCCCTATTCGTGGTCTAGACTAGTTTCCATAACATATTTTAACTTCTCTAAATTGTCCTTGATTGGATTACCCAAAACTATATCTTCATTGACATACATTATGGAAAAATGACAACAATTACATTGATTTTTAATATGGTTATAATTCCTTATATTATCCACTATCACTGTATAATGGAAAACACAAGATTTAATGATGTTATTGAATTGTAAAATAAAATCACAATTAGTTTTATAGAGTGATCCATAGAAATAATTAGGAATTTTCAATGTAATTGTTCTATCTAACACAGTTCCTCAAAATCTTGTAACAAATGTTACAATTAAACATCCTCTGATACCCACTATAATAACTCGAGCTACCAAAACATAAATAATGTAATAATATCAAATTATTGGTTTTTAATTCATGAGTTTAAAATAGTTCATGATTTTTATATATTATTAGTAAGGAGAAACATACCAAATAATCTATCATAATATAAACATTAAATAAGTGAAGTGGAAGTAAAAATAAACTACATGAAGTCATTATAAACATAAACCGAGTGATTATAATAACCAAAATAATAAATGGAAACATGAATAACAATAATTATTGATATAATATGGATGGAAGGCATAATGTTGTCCATTATGACATTCTTTCATGTATTTTTACTAAGACACTACACTGATATGGGGTTTGGTATACACCGTAACTCAAGAAACTTTTCCCTATAAGATATATCGATACGTACAAGGGATATATGGTTTTAAACCATCCTCTCACTTTCTTATGTTGAATCAATTCATCATAATAGTAATCTAGATATTCTATACCATTTATAAAGGAATCTCATAGTGAATAAAAACATGAATAACTCTATATTTAAAAATATATAAAAATCAACATACTAATTAAACGTAGTAAGATGGATACCTATTAGAACATCCCTTATTCATGATAATGTAATTGGGGCATCATCAATGAAATAACAAGTACATTAATAAAATATTTATAGTATTGAGGGTACTTTCAAAGGGGTTGGTTATCGATTCAATATTGTAATTCAGTTCTATTGTTTGTAGTTGTAGTTTACCATGGATATGGTTGGAAAAATCATTCATCATGGTTCATAATGTGTGGGTGAATATTTAAACACTTAGATCTTAGGATTTTCTCTCCACATGTGTAGTTTTAGGCCCCATCAAGTTGTATTATAGTAATGATTGAGTAAATAATGAAATAAACCGTTTGGAGGTGATCGCTCCTAGGAGAGTAAACACCATAGATATATCCAATTTTAAATATAAAAACAAGAATTAATTTTCAAACAAACTATGCACTTATTTAATTTTCCAAATAATATGATAGTTTTTTCACAACAGAAAAATATTGAGTTTTAAAATAGTAATGGAATATCGCGAATCAAAAAATATGTGATCGGTATAACAATAATGATGTCTAAATTCAATGAAAATAATGTGTAATAAAGTAAAAATTATATTATAGAAATTAATTCACTATAAAAAAAGGAAAGAATTCGTTAATATTGAATAAGTCCCAACAAATGAAATTTATTAATATAAAATCTTATTTGGGAATAATATATATCACATAATGTATATTAGTTTCGTAAAAATAACATTTCACATAGATATAAATTTTAGACGAAATATTTTTACCTCTTATCCAAACATAAAATAATGTACATTAACATCTTATATAACAAACATAGAAATCACAATTAGATTATTTAATGCTCTAATCGTATCTATATTCATGTATACTATTAATTATTCTTCATATAAATTCTATATTCCTCACCATATAGTGTATATAGTTTTTTTAATTTATAATATTTTCATATGTGTGGATTAAATATTCATTGTTTATTAAAATATCGTTATTAATAGGTCATTAAATTTAATTTTAGAGACTATTTAAATTAATTAGTAATTATAATATTTCATTTAATGAGTATTTTATTTTTTACCACTGGATTTTAAGTATGTAAATTTATTCCCAAGATTCTTGATGATCACATATGGTTTTATTATTTGACGAATTCAATATTGATATAATATACAAATAATGAAAAAAAAATTATTTATAAATTTATAATATATAATAATATTTATTTTTTACACATGTTCATTTTTTATATAAATTTACATTATTGATTAAATAGGTTTTTAATGAAACTCAATCATAAATATATTAGTATTTAATGACTAATTATGTGGTTATTATGATGAAATATAATTAGAAGGAATGGTTAATGATCTTATTTAGTGTGTTTTAGTGAAATATATGAAAATATTATGTAATTATCATAAGAAGTATTGGATGATAAAATATAATATTCTAATTCCCCGACCCTAGAATCCCAATGCTGGTTGATTATGTTAGTACATTTCCATAATTAGAAGGATTCATATCCCGAAGGACTGACAAGTTTAATAGTATTGGAATATAGAATACATATGTGAAATTTACATTAATATTTATAACATTAAACATATCTTAGATTATCCTTTGGTAATTCCATTTTATTCGTATCTTAACCCTACATATCAAACATAAAAAGTGTATTTCCATCCAGGGAGAAGAAAATGTATGGAAGGGGTGATCTCAGATGCTCTGTAAGGATATAAAATATATCAAAATCTATCATAAATAAGCATAAACTTTTAAGGGATGTTATAAAACTGAATCAAAATCATTTTAAACATAATTTTTAGCATAATATGGAATGAATAAAACAAATTATTCAATTTAAAATTACACATGGTTATTCTAATGGTTGAATAATCACATGAAAAAAAATAACTAATTTAATAATGATGGAATGTATAATTATTAACATCGAAAACATACAGTCGAGGACTCATCCATGACATATAAAAATGAATTTTTATGGACTAAGAAAAATCTATATCTAAAAATAAATGGGCAAGACATCATCCAAGTCTATATATAATTTTTATCAGGAGACCTACCCATGCATCATGGGGCTATATTAGGACCCATCCATCACTTACTATTTCCAATACATTTCTCTTGTGAAAAGGTTGAAACATAACATAGAAATTCTTATTGAAAATAACATACAAAATTCTAATAATTTAACTATGAACCATAAATTGTTTAAAATTAGAACATCCACAGTCAATCATATCATAACTCATTAAATAAAATATATAATATTTAATTATAATAAATCAAACTCAATCACGAAAATATCTAATAAGGTATATTTACATAGATGAAAATAATCAAAAAAACATTTCCAGAGAACTATCATTTTTCTCTTAAAATCTTTTAAAAGTCACAATATTTATAATTGATATCTTTTTATAAGGAATTTTGAATCACTATATCCCATTAACATGGAAAATTATTAATGGAATTGACATTTTAAAGCAATAATTTCTATATAAATATATAATTAAAATTATTCTGAACACATGTAAATTAATTATAGACAAATAGAAAAACAAATCATTTAAACATTTAAAATGATGTTCTAGTTAAAGAGTCATTTCAGTAAAACCATAAAAAATACCTTTTAAGGATTTTTTTGAAACATTTACATTTATGATAAATATGTCTCATTATGCATGTACACATAAAAAATCTATGATAATAATGATATTGAGGAATTAACCTTTACCTTAGGTCTGATACTCTCGGTACATGTCTGAAACTCATGTATATATTTTTTAATCATATTATCAACTTATATAAATATAATAATAATATTTATGATATAATATATGATTCATTTATGACTTTATATTACCCTTTTATAAACAATTCGAATATAATGTAGCATTTTGGGTAATAATCGCTTTGTTTATCGTATGTGTTTTTATTTTTAATTCATTAAAATATTAAATAGATAAATATTAAGATACTTCTATAATGTATAATATGATTTATATATCATATATATTTATAATAATAATACATATATTATATAGATATAAAAAATGGAATAGTCCACTCATAGAGATGGTAGGTCTTACGTACACATGAATGTTGTTTCCGTTTTGTTATCATATTGAATGGAAGTAAGTGAGTGAAATATATGAATATATATATATATATATGATTTCAGTATCTTTATATATTCATATATTTAACAATTATTCATAATATATATTTTTTATAATCATTCATGGATAGTGGATGTGGATGATGTGTCTCATCTTGTCGTAGTGACAACAATTCGTACGTACACACATGTGACAATATAATTTCCTTAATGGTTGTATGATGTGGAATTGGATTTAATATAAACTTTAATGAAATAATAAAATTTTCTATATATTATTAATGTTTTTTATATTCATCAATATAAATTATTAAATAAATAAAAGATAAAAAACATTTTACACCACAGCTTGGAGACAGTAAGCCGTACGTATGCACACATGGAGATATTTTTTTCATAGGAAGTGAAAATGGAGAAATAATGTTGTAAAATAATTATAAAAAGATCTCATAATATTATATATTATATATTTATTATTTATGTATGGTAAAACTTTCATAAGTGGAAGTAGAATAAGAAATGAAGTTGTATGAAGAGATAAAATGATTACCACTTCTTCAGGTGTCTCATTTTTATTTTCAAAAAAGGACTCCTTGAGTTGATTTTCCACCCAAAGGGTTTCCACTATGTTGACGTTGAGATGTTGGGAGATTATTTGGGTAGGTTTTTGGAGATCCAAATGGATTTTTAGTTGTGAATAAAAGATATAGAGACGTTCCCTTCTATAAGAGAGATGATGGGAAACTTAGAAAAAACATGAAATATTAAATTAGAATAAATTTATTTTAGGTTTATAATAGCTCCAATGTGATTTATTTAAATGTTAATATGATTATGTGTTGAAATACTCTCAAAAATTATTTCTGGTAATGTTTAGGTCAGAAATTAATTTTATCTTTTGGGATAAACCCTTAGTAAAATAGTTTTACTCTTACTGTGTTAACTTGTATTTTTATACTACATGTTTAATATAGTTAATATAAAATTTCAAGAGAAACTCTAGTATATCTTTAATGTCATTTGTAACGTTATATAATTATGTTGGCCGAATCGACAATTTTTATGATTTTTATATCATCTAATAAAATTGTATTTTTTTTTGAAACTAATTTATGTTATCGTTTACACTATTTAGTAATTATATTTTTTTAAAGTCCAACAAACATTATTCCATTAAATAAAATAAAAAATTCATGTTAATCCATAAAATTTTTGTATGAATAAAAAATATTCATATTAAAAATATATTTTAATATTTTTAATATCATTTATTTGATTTATTCATTAATAAAGATACATCGTCATTATTGTGCCAAAAATAAATTTAATTATTTAATTTATAAATTTTAAAAATAAAATACTATAATGTATGAAATATTTTTATAATTATAATTAAAATTTGTATTTGAATATATAGCTTATAAATATATAATTAAAATTGTTTTAGGAATAATATTATTGTTTATGGTTTATTTCCCTTTACATTAAATTTATTATTATAACATGTCATTTTCACAAAAAAGTGGATCCATGGGGTCCTAAAATGTAACTAATAATTCTCATGGTTAGAAATATAACACTCAACAATATTATGACATGTGTTAGAGTAGTTTTAATTTATAATAATATTGTTTTTACCGAATTTTACTTGATTAACATATTAACAATATGAAGGAAAAAAAGAACTCAAGTTACTATTCATAATTTACAAAAATAAAAACACAGCTATTTACAATTTTTTGATATTCTTATTCAAAATATGGAATCAATTTTTCTTATTAAAAAAAACATAATTCTCATAAAATTATTTAAATTTAATTACCTTGTCAAAACCAGAAAGTTGGTATTTAATAATTAAAAACTATCAAAAGATTGAAATGCGCTTACATTCAATTTAAATGTTAAATTATATAAAATCAAAAAATTAGACTAAATAAAAATAAAAAAAATAAAAATAAAAATAAAAATTACATATAAATATATAAATAATTTTTATCAAAAATATGTTTTGAATTAAAATGTAGTATTTTTCACTATTCATCAAATTACTAATGTTATCAAAAAACTAAAAAAATGTATGAAAAAAAAATATTTAATGCCTAGATTCTAAATAATATTTTAATTTCTTAAAATTGAATATATTAAAATTTCAAATATTGGAAATAAAAATAGTTTTCAATTAAAAGTCAGAAAAAATTAATTTTTTATAAAATTCCCTTTTTTCTAAAAATTAGAATTAGCCCACACATTATGTATATGAAACACATAAGATGAATTTTAAGATTCAATTTGATAAATAAAATTCAATATATTGTTAATACTATTAATAATTACTTATTTAAATGGATAGTTTGATAAGTTTTGGTGCACTCAAACTTAGTGTTCTGTGTAGCGCAAGATATGGAATTTTTAAGAAGTGTACCGTTAAAGCATGAGGAGTTAAATTATGCCCTCCTTCAATAAATTTCATCCTCAGAATTTAAAATCATTATTTAATACAAGGGGGTTTATATTTATAAATATCTTAGTTGAAATCCCACATAAAAAAATCGATCAATTAGACTTCTATTTTAAAATAAAGAATGGTAATTATGAAGGTGACTAGAAATAACGCATATTAAGGTCTATGTTAGGAAGCATGGACATTAAATAAAAATCTTTCTATCATGTTATAATGGATAGTGATAGTTAATATTGTTAGGATAATGTTAACAATATAAAATCCATAGATCAAAGATTATCAAAGGGACCATATGAATCATAACAAAAGAATGTACTAGGAAAACACTTTTGGATTTCAAGTTCATTTCCCTAAAGATAGAGAAAATGAGAATAAATAATTACATGATTTCAATACAATGTCACTATTTGTTCTGAAATAAAACATTTACACTTCATATCTTATTTAATGAAATGATGTGTAATTTTTCATTCCTGATGTGTTGGATGATCAATTGATCTATAAATAGAAGGATAGGTCATTACATTAGTCTCAAAAAAATGTTAAAACAAGTTAACACATATACATCAGTCCGCCTATAGTGAGATTTTACATTAATTTGAGAAACTACAACTGGAGTATAACTGATACTATAAATAAATGGATAACCTTATAATCCTTCCAAAAGGATAAAATATACAACATTAGAATGTAGTGAACCAAATTATCATAGTATATATCTTACATATATCATAGGGAAGTTACTGGTTGTCACATTCCAAACATGGGAACACATTCATCATGCATTCACTTGAGTAATAGTTACAACATGAATTATCAAATATCAATTTTGAAAACATTCATTTTTTCGTATACCAAAACATTGTGGATTATTTCTGAAGTCCAAAAATGTTGTACTTTTCATCCATGATAGAATAACCCTCTTATTAAAAAATCCATAATTAGTTATCAGGATACCAACATCATCCAATTTACTTATTCAAATCCAACATATCTTTATACAAACATCATTATCTTAACATAATGAACATATTTAGTGTTATATTTACCTTAATCACATGTTCTCCAAATATAATGTTACCCTTAAATCATTTTTATTGTAAATTATAATGATCTAACATATTGTAGAAAACCCTCATAAAAACACAAACTGAATACTCCTTATATAATTCCCTATTCTATATTCTTGGATCCAAATACATAAATACTTCAATCCTTCCAAAAATATAGTTGGAATAGAATAGTTTATTCCTTTGTTTAGGGGTAGATTATTATGTTTTTGCATTAATTTAGCTAATTCCCATGATTTCCATAGTTGAGACATTGAACTACATAAAAATTAGTCACTCAATGGCCCTTTTTTCCAGTAGTTATAACATCTTCCCATCCGATTGAGGTAGTATTTACGGTTCATCTTCCCTTCCTCTTGACATATAGGAAGCTAAATTTTCTTTAATCTATGAGTCATAAATTATGAACAGTTAAAAAAATTCATCTTCCTCTTATTAAATGTGTTAGGGAATTCATCAAAGATAACATTCGTAAAAATAAATCATGATAACAGATCAAGCATGATCATAATATATTTCCCTCTAGTCATTATGCAAATATATTTTTTAAAATAACTAGTTTTTTTATCAAACTAAATGTTAATACAATTAATTCTGGTTTCCTCCATTAAATATGACAAGAATTCACATGGTTATAACCACACACTCAAGGGAAGGTTCTTTCTATCTATATCATCTTTGGGTTAATCCTTGGATATCTGTGATCGTAAACATAATTCATAGTGGCTCTTTAAAATTTATCCTCAACATTTATATTAGGGTAATGATCCCTAATAAATGTTTTTTAAATCTATTTCAATGGTTGTTTCTATATATCCTCTATTAAAAACTGTAATTCCTCGAACATAGAAGACCGAAGTCAGTGCATCATTTTAACACACTGTCATGATTAAATGGAATCATGTCTTAATGAACAAATTATTTTTGAAATCATGGAAAATATATTACAAAAATGAGCTTTACATTATAATTTATAACATAAACCACAATATATATAATTTTTTGAGAATAAAATTATTCCCCTAGCTTGACCATATATATCAATCATAAAATTATTCTTTGAATACTGGAAAAAACATAAGAAAGGGGTTAGATTAGATGATCAATAAGGATAAACAATATATCAGATGTTATAAAAAATAAACATAAACTTTTATGGCAAGGTATAAAAATAAAAATAATAATTTTAATAAAAATCATCAACATAACAAATAAGGAATAAATAAAATAATTCCATGTTAAATTTCACATAGATATTCTACTATATGATAATTACCTGGAATATAAATAACTAATCTCATAATGAGGGAATTCATAATTTTACTCATCTGAAACATGCCATCAAGGCCTTGACCAAGACATCTAAAAATAATTTTTTATATACTTGACCAAATACATATCTTAATATAAATCGGCATAGCCTCAGTAAATTCTATATAGAGTTTTTCTAATGAGACCTACCAATTCATCGAGTTGCTATAGTGGTTCCCACCAATCTCATACTATGTCCAATGAATACCTCTTATGAAAAGTGTGAAACATAACACAAATATTATTTTCAATACTAGAATACAAAATGTTAATATATTAACCATAAAAAATGAATGGTAGAAAAACCGGACATCTATAGTAACATATATCACAACTCATTAAATAAAATGTTTATGATTGTTTTGTAATAAATCAACCTCAATCAAGAATAAAATCTAATAAATGATATTAATATCGATGAAAATAATCTATAAAACTATTTGAACAAAATAACCATTTTTTCCTAAAATAATTTAATGTCACAAAATTTATAAAAGATGTGATTTGAATGATATTTTTGAATCAATGTGTCCAATAACACTTTTGAATTTTTTTATGGAATTATTATTTTAAAATAAATAAATCGATATAATTAATCCATTAAAATCATTTTTAAAACATGGACATTAATTAAAAAGCTTTAGAAAAATAAATATTTTCAACATTTAAAATGAAGTTCTAAGTAAATATTATTTTACATAAAACCATAAAATTTTAATTTTGAATATATTTTTAGGAAACATTAAATTTTATAATATATATGTCATAGTACATACTAATACATAAAAAATCGTAGATAATAATGAGATTGATAAATTAAACATTTTATTAGGAATGATACTACCTACATGATAAACAAAGTGATCATTTATGGATGGTGGATGTGGAAGATGAGTCTCATCACATCATGGAAATGATAATCTGTATGTATGTACAAGCGACGATATCATTATCTAGTGGTTAAATGATTTGTAATTGGATGAATTTGAATTCTACAAAAATATCTTCATGTTATATTCATTATTTTTTTCATTTATTATAAGTCCCCAAACTTAAACATTACATGATAATGTGTTATTTCATGAATTCGACATTGAGGATATTTTAATGTTTAGAGGTTTAGAGAATTAAGTGATAAATATTACATTACAAACTAAAAAATTACAATTTTGACACTTTTACTATATACAAATTGTTTCTCAAAATAAATCTCTTTAAATAAACAAGAGTTATTATATTAATATTAATCACCCCAAAATATGCCTTTCTTTTACCCTTCCACATAACATTTTAAATACATTTAAAAAACATGACTTTAGCATAAAAATCTCATTAAGGGATATAGAATAATGAAACAAAACATTATCCCATGAATAAATATAAATCAAAAAATTCATTATTTTCATTAATAAACATAATATAATTAAAATACATAATGAATTTATAATATTTATGAATAAGATATATAAATAATAAATCATAACAGAAAATTGTGGAATCCATATCATAATTACATTATAGCATTCATAGCTAAATAGGGATTTAAGTTTGTAATACCCATTACAGTATATTACCCAAATAACTTAGGAGAAATATTAACATTTACCTCCATCTCATCACCCAATGCATGGATATATATCTTAGGCTCACCTAACCATTTTTTATCATAAAACCACCCATATAGGTATACAACATCCCAGAACCATAACATAATCATAACAAATAACATTAGCATAACAGAAAGATAACATCTCCACATTGGAATCATAATATATCATTTCAATATATTGACATAATCAATCCATTATAAAAACCATTTTCAGTACCACAATACATAAATATATTATATCATATTTATTTTTTTAATAAATTTACATCTTGTTATGGAAGTAAAATATAAAATAATGCTCATGGTAAGGAATGGTTTTTATCGTCACCTATGATAAAAAAAACACTCTTTTTAATGTTTAGTAAAACACATCATAGAAAAAGATTCATTTTGACAACCATTTAGTTAAATGAAAATAAAATTTGTATAATTATACTATGTATAAAATAAGGAAATGTATATTATAATAATATTCTTCTATGAATGGAGATTGATACTGAATCCTTTATGTATATTCGACAGCCTAACAACTTTACAATAAAATTCAGCAAATGAGTTGATGATAAAGAATAGGGTATGAAATCAATTGGACATAATATATTTTTTATATGGATATATAATAAAAAATCACAAAATAATAAAATTGAAATCCAAATACATAACATAAAATAATTATTTTACTAAAAGGGGAGGTTGAAATGTTTCCTTGCCTTGAGTCTTACTCATCTCATATGTTCCTTGTTCTTCCTGGATAATAAACATAAATTAATTAATACATCCTTCTAAAAATTTTAATTTTTATTATTCCTTTTATATATGTTATTAATTTTCCGATAACAATAATATAATTATTAAAGTTCATATTAGTCGTTCTGTCGATGTTCAGTGATTGAGACAAAAATGAACTTGTTATAATTACAAATTGTCTATGTAGTCAAAATATCATTATATACATAATAATATTCATTATTTAAATATAATATAAATCAGTATATATTTATTTCAATCAAATATATATTTATTTAGAATAGTCTGTTACATTTTCATATAATAATTGAAATGCACCATTCATGAAGACGACAATCCGTGCGTATGCATGAACACTACATTAAATTTTTTCATATTTATTGAAATGAAAACTAAATGTTACATAAGATTATGATAATTAAATTATAATATATATTTTATATATTTTAAATAATTTCATCAATTCCATCATTTATATGTTTCATTTATAGCATGATAGAGTCATATCACATTGAAGGGTGTAGTAATCCACACTTCTTCAAATTAAATTATCGTATTTACGTGTTATGGAAAGGATAAAAGAAATATGTAAATGAAAAATACAGTAAAATATATAAAATTTAAATACAATATATATCATATATTAATACAGTTCTATCATAATAGCCCCCATGAGATGCAGTGTTTGATAATTTAACAATAATCATTTCATGAGGCAATAGTTCACTATCCACAAAAACAGTTTTTTTCTAAATCCATTTGATGAAAGTGTGTGTATGTGTGACATGAATAAATATCATAACAACATAATAGTATGTTTAATATACAGGTTTATTTATAAAATAATATAATAAAAACTGTTTAGGGGTTGAAAAAAAATAAATGAATGATGATTGAGAGAAGACATTACCTCAAATCAGGTAACTCCTTTTGATTTAAGCTAAAAGGCCTTCTTAAATTGACTTCATAGAATGCTTAGTGCTATAGGAAAAATATAGGTATTTTATATCTTATTTTTATAGAGTATTGACGACCTAGGATGTCTTGAGATGAGTGAATAAAGGTTATGGGTGGAGGCATTTTATCAGAGGGGGGATGAGTAAATTAAAAATGATCAAAAGATTATTTTATTATAATCCAAATTATGAGTTTCAAAAGGATAAAAACTCATTTAATTAAAAAATAAGGTGAGTATTGTTTGAAATAATCTCAAACAATAGTTTTTAGCCATATTTTGGTTTCAAATTAAACATTATCATTTAGCATTAACCTTTAGTTAACTTATTTAACTCATACCATGTCTTCCTGTATATTCGTAATATATGGTTAATATAGTAACTATAATATTAAGATAGAACATCAAGTGTATGAATAATGAAATTTATATCATTATATAAGTCATTTTTCATAGTGTTATATTTTTAGGACTATTATATCAATTAATGAAATATTATTTTATTTAAAAACTCGTTTATGTCAATTTATATACTATTAATATCATTATCTTTTCATATTACATAAAAACATGAATAATTCTAATAAAATAATTAATTAAAAGAAAACAAGTCTTATTCAATCCTAAAATTCTTTTATGGCATAAAAAGTTTGAAAATAAATTTATTTTATTTTTTATAATCAAATTTATTTATAACATTAGTGAATAAGGTAATCACTACATCATCATTGTGTCATTACTTAATTAATTTATATATTGTCTAAAATATATATATATAATAATAAGATGTAAGAAATATTTCTATATATCTATTGAATATTTATATTAGAATATATATCTTAAATAACCCCACATAAAAATTATTTTAGTTAAAGATATATGATTATGTTATATTTTTTAGTCCCTTAAATTTGTGGTTTTAAAATCACATTTTCACATAAAAGTGGCTTCATGGGGTCCCCCAATATACAAAATTATGATCATGGTCATAAATATCTCATTAAATAGGTTATGTTAACATTTTAAGGTAGTTTTATATCATTATATTATTATTATTTTACATTTACTTACCAGCTTTACCTTATATCCTTGGTAAAAAAATAATTACTGAAGATACTAATCATAATGACTAAAAATAAAATTAAACTATTTAAAAAATTACCTTCTAATTAAAAATATGGAATATATTTTAAAAATTAAAATAAATAATTTAATGTAATTAATTTAAGACTAATTTCTTTTGTGAAAACCAAAAATTAGGTTTTTAAGAAGTAATAATTATCAAATGATTAACATGGCTTTATGCCATATTTCAAAGTAAAATTACATCCAATGAAAAAATTGAATTCAATCATAGAAATACATAAAATTATAATATTAAAACAACAAAAAGGTAAATGTAGCATCATAAACTAATTAGATTAAAAGACAGTTTTGAATTAAAATGCCGTATTTTTTCTCTATTACATAAAAATTGACCTTTATCAAAAAAATAACAAAATTTAATACAAAGTAAATTTTTATGTCCCGATTCTATAAAAGAAGTTTATTTTATAATATAGAACATTTAAAAGTGACAGAAAATATATTTAAAAAGGGTTATCTATCCATAGGCGTTAAAACTACATTTTTATAAAAATACTTCTTTTATTCGAAAAATTTAATTTGTTAATATATCATTTCTAGAAAACATATAAGAGTAATTTTAAACACTACATTAAATATATATAATATATTTTCCTCTAAATAAAAATACATAAAGAGTGATATAAAAACATAATTATTCGATTTTAATTAGTTTTTCATAAAAACACATCCATTATACTCAAATGGTTTTTATTTCCATTTATAATATATTTGGTAACCAATGGATAATTATATAAAATGTGTAAAACATATTTCAAAATTTAGTTGATACTATTAATTATCACCATTCCAAATTCTATTCATTAACTATAATTTAAAACAATAATAATGTTATTCTTTTATATTTTGGCTTAACTAAGAGTTGCGTGAAACATAAGATTTCAGAGAAACATGTTGATGTGTGTCGAGTACGTTATCTGAATAATTATCCCCATTAACATAAATTTAATATCATATTCATAAGTATAAATAGAAATCAAGAATTATTATCTTATAAATACCTAGGTAATTACAACCTTCAACCTCTTGGTAATTGGATACTCGTATTTTAAAATTGGGCTTAGAAACCTCATTGAATGAACCAAAGAGCAAAAAAGACAATATAACTCTCACATTAAATGACAAAATGAAATGTAAAAAGGTCACCAGAGATAAAACATACTAGGAATCCATAAATACATGAATATGAAAGAGAAATATTACCGTCATGTTCTGATGGAGAGTGATAGAAAACGTGACAAAGAGAATATTAACAACTAGAAAACCATAAAAATGTCTTCGGTTAAATGGTTTTCGATTTCCCATTAGTAAGATTAAACATACAAGGTTTTTTATGTCCATTTTCCTAATGTTGAGGAATTTTTTTATGATATTTCCTATGAATTTAAGGAGGTATTCCTACATTTCATATAGAGTTTCATCCTTTAATTTATTTCTAACACAACCTAATATTTTCCCTAAACCATGAGTATTCAAGAGGAAATGGTTACACCTGAAGTGATAGAATCAACTTTTAGAGAATCACATAATCCAAAAAATATGAACAATATATTTTTGTTGTCTTTATACATTAACCAAAACCAAAATAGATAGTACAAGATTAGATGATCCCAAAAACGATAATCTTTTATAAAATGAAACAACACTCATAATCTCTAAAATTATACAAAAAATACCAAATGATCATCAAATACCATTCAATAAATAATATTCCTTAAAATTATTCAATATAATCCCAACTATTCATGAATCCCAAAACTTTGAAGAATTTGATCACATAGTATTCCATGATTAATCATACCATTTGTCTTCAAATAAATTAAACTACTATTAAATCAAATACATAAAATTAACTAACCTAATCATATATTCTCTATGATAGGTAACTAATTTCCATAATTAACCCAGATCATCATATGTCTATAATAAAAATTTGGATTCATCAAAAATAAAATTAAACTATTACTCTTCATATGAAATCCCATAGTATTCTATTTTAATTAGGAATATAGTGTTCACAAATGAGAAAATATCATTCTATATAATCTTTATCACTTAATCAAGAAATAATTTTCCTATTGATAAAACATATGTTCCAAAAATATACTTATTCATGATCCAAAAAATCATTAAACTATCATGAATTAGTCATAATTTCCATGGACTACACATAGTCCATTGGTAGGAAATAAATCCTACTATCACATTGGTTGTGGGTTAGATTCCCACAACTATGTCCGATGGGATGGGTTGTCACATGGTCTACGTTTAGTTGTTTTTGAGAAATTATATAATTTTATAACATTCCCATAAATGAATTAAATTCCTCCAAAATAATGATAACATATTTTTTCAATAAATGTTATCTCATTCAATACATTTTCATCTAAGAAAGTAATAACATGTTATTGACTAAATTTTAAGGATCATATAATCCCAAATGGTTCTTTATAACTATATCCACAAAAGAGAAGATAATTATCCTCAAATATAATTTTCACATAATAAACAACTGATTAAAAAATACAAGACAAATTTATTCAAAAGTAATCCCATCAATAAAGTGCATTAATATTTTTAGACATTTAATCACCCAGATATCTAACATAGTCATGAATTTCTAAATTGTAGATATATTAATCATCCAACATTCTCAATGATCCATTAACAATTTTTTTCAACTTATTCCATAATACATATTTTTTATAAACAAAATCATGAATCATATAATATGATTCAATAATATCAAAATATTAGCTATGAAGTAATCTATTCCATTCATAATTCATTTTAGGTTTCATTATACTCAATTGGAATGGAATTGGAAATTTGTAAACAAATATTTTTACAATAATGTCGATCCCATTTGAGACACATCTTTATAACACATCAATTTTTGTAATGTCTATATACAAAATATTTCAAACATTCAATTGATCCAACATAAAGATATTCTTTCCCTTTCTTGAAGTAAATTGGACACATCCTTTTTCCATGGAAGGTTATTACATTATGACCATATTTCCATCATCTAAAACATCTTTGCATCCCTTTGAAGCATTTTCATAGGTTTTTCTTTTAACATCATAGAAACATTGGCTTTTCAATATACATACCATTATTATTATTACTTAATCATTATTTGGGTTTAGTTTCTCAAATATATGATGCCTTAGAAAAATAACCAAGGTTCAAGGGGTCAATCATGACTCTAGATAATTGGTTATGAATAACCACATGACTTCTCATTGAAACTCCCATTTCATTCAGTTGGTCCTTCAGAAAACCATTTCATTTCCTTCAAATCTATTATTACATTGGTGCATTCTAGATCCATCCAATTATGAATATAAAAAGATAATATTGATTATATCAGTAAAATCATTATATACCATATTATAAAGATGATAAACACTAATATATAATTATTTATGTTTTCTTAAACAAATTATATTTATTGATAATAACTATGAGAATTTCAAATTTCATAACTGTTATGGTTATATAACTTGTTATTAAATAACACCCTAACCTCTATAAACATCTAAACCGACCTATGATACTAACTATAAGGTCTTAGAATTAATCATTACATAATCAGGAGGTATGATAACAAATCAAGAATAAGGGTCATTTTAGGTTTACTGTTTTAGATAATTAGGCAATAACTTTTACATTACATATCAAAAATTACAATGTAGACACTTCTTATCTATCCATTTTTTTCACAAAAATAAATGTCCTTAAATAAACATGAATTATTTTTTGATATAAATCTTCTTGATTTAATAATTTCGCATACCCTCACTTATACCCTTTGAAAACCATTTAAAAAACAAAGGACGAGAAAAATAATATCAATAAGGGATATAAATTAAAGAATGAATACATTAGTCTATGAATACAAATAAATCCCAAAAGTCATACTTTTAAATCTTAAACATAATCACATTAACATACCTCGCTAAATCATATGATTTATGAATAACACATATAAATCATAAATTATAAAGGTGACTTGTGTAATTCATGTCATAATTATAATGTATATTTCACATATACATATGAAGTTATGTTTGGAATACCCCTCACAGTATATTCCATAAATATCTTAAGGAGAAACATTACGGAATGCATTAGAGAGCTATCACAGGCTCACCCACCATAGTTTTATCATAGAACCACCTGTATACATAAAAAATACCATGAACTGAAACATAATAATAACATATAACGCAAGAATAAAGGGAAGATTACATTTTCACATTCTAATCACAATACATAATTTTAATACATTGAAATAACCAATCAATTCTCAATACCATTTTAAATACCATATTACCTATTTATATAAACTGGGACACTTGATTCCAAATATGGAATCAATTTTTTTAAATTCAAAACATTGAAGTTGAAGTAATTAATTAAAAAATACTTCCCATTGGAAAAAGGAAAAAATGTGTTTTTAAGTTATAATAACACTCAAAAGGTTCACATGTGTTAATGTCAAATTTCTGTGTGAAATTACATCAAATGGAAAAAATTGAATTAAATGATAAAAACATAATCACGCTATACTTAAAAAAATTAATAGGATAATCAAATTATATTAATAATTTAGATAAAATTTTAGTTTTGAATTAAAAATATGTATTTTAACTATTCATTAAAATCGAACATTATTAAAACACAATTATTCTCTTTTAAATAAGTATTCCGAAAAACACATCATTTATATTCAATTGGTTTTTATTTCCGTTTCTAAATAATTTGGTACCCAATGAATCATTTTTTAAACATGAATAAAATGTATTAAAAAATTTAGATTACACTATTAATTCCCTCTATTCCAATAGCTATGTTTTAACTACAATTTAAAATAATAATAATATTGTTGCATTATATTTTTTTGTAACTCAATGTTGTGTGAAATGTAATATTTTGGAGAAACTCATTATTTCATGTCGAGTACGCTATCAGACGAAGCGTCCAATTTAATGTAAAATTAATATATTATTCATAAGTATTAATAGAAATCAAAATGTATTATTCTATAAATACCTGGGTCATTATATCCTTCCCCCATTTTAGAAATTGTATGCTCACAAATTTAAAATGGGGTATAGAAACTTCATTGAAAGTCCCACATCAGAAAAATAGTCTATAAAGATATCAATTTAAATTAATGATGGATAAGTAGAAAGGTCACCCAATATAATACATACTAAAATTCCAGGAAAACATGGATATAGAATTGGAATCTAACTATCATTTTCTGATGTAGAGTGATAGAAAACATGATTTAGAGAATGTTAACAACCAGAAAAAAATAAATTTGTGTTGGGTTAAATGTTGTTTGATTTCTGAATAGGAAGAGTAAATCGAAAAATATTTTTTTTAATGTAACATTTTATAACATTGAGGAATTTATTTATGATATTGAATAATTAAAAAAGGATATATAATAACTTTTCAATTAGAGTTTCATCCTATAATTAATTTCTACCTCAAAATCATCTTTTCTCCAAATGATGAGTTATCAAAATGACTTGGTCAAACCTGAAGCAATAGAATCAACTTATAGGGAATCACATAATCCAAAAATGTTTTAACTATATATTTCCCTTGTATTTCGACATTAATAAAAAACAAAATGGATAGTACATGATGATATGATCCCTAAAAATGATAATATTTTATAAGAAGAAATATTAGTCTTAAACTCCATAATTAAACTAAAAATACCCAATGTTCAATTCATACCATTAAATAATAAATTTCACTTTAAATTAATCAAAATAATCCAAACAATGTTTGAATTCCTAAACAAAGAATAATTTTATCACATTGTCTTTCATGATAAATCATAACATTTGTCACTTAATAACATCGACTACTATTAAATCATATAATTACAAGTAATTAATCTAATTACATATTCTCCATGATAGGAAACCCATTTCAATGAACAACTCAAATCACCATATTTCCATAATTAAAACGTTGATTCTTCCAAAATAAAATCCAACTATTAGTCCTCAAATGAAATCATATAGTATTCTATTATTCTTAGGCATATAACATTCCCTAAAGACCAAACATCCATAATAAAAAAATTTATCACTTAATAATCAAAATAAATTTCATATTGATAAAAAATGTGTTCCAAAAATAAACTTAGATTGATCCATAAAATCATTTAACTAAAAATAATTAGTCATACAAACCAGGGACTTCACGTAGTCTTGTGGTAAGAGATAAATTCAAGTCGCACTTTAGTTTTGGGATCGATTCCCACAGCATTTTCCAGTGCGAAGTGTTATCACACGGTATGTGTGTTGTCCATTTTCAAAAACTATATAATTTTATAGCATTCCCAAAAATGATATAAATTATACAAAAATACCCATACCATATTTTAAACAATAATGTAATCTCATACCTCACATTTTCATCCCAATAATGTAATAACATGTAATTTCCACAAATTAATCAATAATATAAACTCAAATGGTTATTTATAACTATTTACACAAAATAACTTATAATTCATCCTCATGTATAATTTTCATATAATAGACATCAGGGTTACATATATAAAAGAAATCATTTACAAAGTAATCCCATTAACAAAGCCCAATATTATTTATAAACATTTTATTTCCCAGATATCTAACATAACACTAGAATTTCTAAAATGTTGACATTGTAAACATACACCATTTTCCATGATCCCTTATCAATTTTTTTCAACAGATACGGTATTAATAATTCTATAAAAAAATAATGAATCATATCCTAATATTTAATAATATCAAAACATCAACAAAGAAATAATCCATACCATTCATAGTTTATTTATAGTTTCTTCATCCTCAATTGTAATAGAATTCTCCATTAAATTGGTTGTTTCCTTTTTCCCATGGAAGGTTATTGCTTTATGAACATAATTACCTCATCTGGAACATCTTCCCATACCTTTGATGCATTTTCCTAGGTGTTTCCTTAAACATCATTGATACATAGGTTTCTAAATATACCTACCTTTATTATTATTACCTGAAAATAAATTGATATTCGATCTCGCATATATGACTCCGTAGAAAAATCACACAGGTTTATTTGGCCAACAATAACTTTATAAAGATGGTAAATAATAACCAAAAGTGTTCTCATTGAAACTCCCATTTCATTTAGTTTCTCCTTCAGAAACCACCATAGTTTCTTTCACATCCATGTTTAATTTTGTAGTTACTAGATCCATTAATTTACTACAACCAAAAAGGTAATCATTATTATATTAGAAAAATCTTCATATATTATCTTATAGGGAGGGTAAACACTGTGATTTATTTATTCATGTTATCTTAAACTCTTTCCTTTTAACTAATATAACTATAACTCCTTCAAATATTCTAACCATTATAGTTATTTCACCTATGCTTAAATAACACCCTAACCTCTGAATTTATCTAAACTAATATCTGATACCAACTATTAAGAACCAACCCTCAACATTACATAATCATGAGTTATGTCAAGAATTTTAAATTGAGGATGTTTTAATGTTTATTGTTTTAGATAATTAGTCCTAAACTATTACATTACTTATAAAAAATTACACTGTAAACACTTCTACTCTATCCATTTTTTTTCACAAAAATAAATCTCTTTAAATAAATAAGAATTATTTTAATTATATTGAAATTACGAAATTATCCCCCTTTAATACATTTCTAAACACCCTATGAAAAATATTTCAAAAACATGGGATGAACATAAAAATCAATGTACGGTATATATATTAAAGAAAGAAAATATTAGTACATGAATATATACAAATCAATGAATTAATACTTTTTCAATCCAATAAATAAGCTCATTGATGCACCTAATCAAAGAATATATTATGAATAACACATAGAAATAATAAATCATAATGGTTACATGTGGCTTCCATATCATACTTACATTGTAGCAGTCATAGGAACATAGGGAGTTTTGTTTGGAATACATATCATAGTATATTCCATAAATGAATTAGAAGAAACATTAATGTTTACCTCTATATAATTTTCAAATTATTTGGAGTGTTATCTCAGGCTCACCCACCCTAGGTTTATAATGGAACCACCTGTATACGTAAAAAATTCCCAATAACCATAACATAATCATAACATTTATAAAAAACATAATAAAAAGATAATACTTCCACATTAAAAACACAGTATATCATTTTAATATTTTGAAATTATCAATCCACTCACAAAATAATTTTCAAAATATAAATACATAAAAGTTTATATGGTATTTATTTTACCATTAAGAAAATTACATCTTGTTTAGGATGCCAAATATTATCTAATGCTCACAGTAGTGGAATGGTCTTCATTTCTGCATATGTTAAAAACAAACATTGTTTTTGGATTTTTAGTAAAATACATCATAGGAAAAAATTCCTTCAGAAGAACAATGAATAAAATTAAACAAAAAAAGGATATAATTATAAATCGTATAAAATAAGTAGATGTATATTATAAAAATATGACATAATGAATGTTGATTGAGAACAATTCCTTTACAAAAACTCAACATCCTAAATATGTAACTTAAAAATGAAAAAAATGAGTCGATGAGAGCAATAAATATTTCTCATCACATGGACATAAAAATTAAAATAATATGTAAAATGAATAACAAATCAAAAAATAATAAAATGTAAATTTAATATATAACATAAAATATTTCCTTGACTAAAAGTGGAGGTTGAATGTTTCCCTTACATTGAGTCTGACTCGTCCTATATGTTCCCCGTTCTTCCAGAATAATAAAAATAATTTAATTTATAATTTCAACAGAACCATAAAAAATTTACTATTTCTTTTATATTAGTTGTTAAATTTCTATAAAAATAATAAAATTATCTAGGTTCATATCATTTGTTTTGTAGATGTTCGGTGGTTGAGTGAAAAATGAACTTGTTAAAATAACTCATTTCCAAAGTGGTCAAAATTCCATTATATCTAAAATTGTATTAATTAGAAAAATATCATATATATATATATAAATTTTTTATATTTATTTATATAATGAATATATGTACTTATAATAGTCTGTAACATTTTGATAAATGAAATGAAATGCACTGTTCGGGGAGACAGTAAGTCGTACGAACGCGTGAACATTACATTGTAAATTTTTCATATTTAAAGGAATTATACTTAAATGATACAATGCTATTTTATAAATAAATTATAATATATATTTTATATATGTTACATAATTTCATTAATTACATCCATTATACATTCCATGTATAACATTAACTATTCATATCACTTTGAGGGGGCGTAGTCCGCACTTCCTCAAATGAAATTATCGTAATTACAAGTTATGGAAATCATAAAGGAATTATGAAATTGAAAAATACAGAAGAATGGAGAAAATATAAATATAATATATATCATATATAAATATAGTTCATCATAATTTCCACCTTGAGAGGCAGAAGGAGAAAATTGAACAATCATTGTTTTGTGATGTAGTAGTTTGCCATCCACAAGAACCATTATGTTTAAAATCCATTAGATAGAGGTGGTATATTTATAGTTTATATACTTATCATAAATAATACTAGTATAATTATTATATTGGTATCTTTATAAAATAATTGAATAATTTTTTATAGGGTTAGGGAAGGATAATTAGTGAAAGAATCTTGAGAAAAGACATTTCCTCAAATCGGGTAACCACTTTTGATTCATGCTAAAAGGAATTATTAAATTACCTTCTACCCATAGTATTGTTATACGTCAAAGGGAGCGATGTTAAGAGATTATTTGGGCAGAGTTTGGATTGTCTGATGGGTCTTGGGAGGTGTCACAAAGGGTTAAAGGTGGTGTCCTTTTATAAGTGGGAGGTGGGGTACTTAAAAAATTATTGAAATATTATTTTATTATAAAATTTTTTTCAATTTTCAAAATGTCCAAAAATAATTTATTTATAATAAAATATTAATTTTTTAGAAATACTCTCACCCAATAGTTTTTAGACATGTTTTTCTTTCAATTTTTTTCATTTTCATTTAACAATTACCATTAGTTAACTTATGTGACTCTTTCCATGTCTTCAAAAAAATATTAATACTATATAGTCAATATAGTTACTATAAAATGATAACTGATACTCAAGTGGATCATTAATGAAATTTTTATCCATATATATTTCATTTAGCCGAATCATATATTATTAAGACCCTTTCATCATTTAATAAAATAGTATTTGTTTTAAAACCCCATTTTTTCCATTTAATATACAATTCATATCATGACATTAAAAAATATATAACAACATGATTCATTCAAAAAACATCCATTAATTAAAATATAACAAGTCATACGTATCCTTAAAAATCTAAAATAGAATAAAAGTATTCAAACAATGTAATTTGAATTATTATAATCTCATTTATTTAAAACATTAATTAATATTGTAATCACTACATCATCATTGTGTCATAAATAAGTAAATTTATTTGATGTCTAAAAATTATAACAAAAATACAATGATGTAGTACATAATTTTTTAATTTTTAAAGACTATTTATATATTAATGTATAACTTATATAAGCCCGAATAAAAATTGTTTTAAAAATCATATCTATTTATGTTATATATTTCATCAATTGAAATTATTTTTTATAAAATGTCATTTTAACATCAAAATGGCTCCATGGGTTCCCTAAATTGACCCGAGGTCTCCCATGGATGGAACTATCTCATCCTATATTATTAGTACACATGTTATAGTAGTTTAGTATCATTATAATATTAATTTTACACTTATATACCATATTTACATTTTAACCATAGTAAAAATAATAATTACTCATGTTATTATTTATAATGAATAATAATAAAAGGTACCTATTTATTCAATTTGGAACTCTTAATTACTAATATGGAATCCATTTTTCAAAATTCAAAACACAAAAGATGTAGTAATTAATTTATAACTTGTTCCCGTTGTCATAACCAAAAAGTGGTTTTTTAAGAAGTAATAACTATCATAAGATTAACATGTGTTTATGTCAAATTTCATTGTGAATTTAATTAAAATAACAAAATTTAAATTAGATGATAAAAAAATAATAAAATTAGACATTCAAACCAATTAAAATGATAACATTCCTATAAAAATAAATTATATGAAAATACAGTTTTTAAATAAAATGCAGTATTTTTTTGTTATTCATTAAAAAAGAAAATTATTTGAAAAATACCAAAATTTCATCCAAAATTAATTTTTATGTAACTATTCTATAATAGAGGTTTATTTTAACATATATAACATATAAAACTAAAAAAACTATATATAAAATAGGGTTCTCCATTAAAAGGTGGTAAAACTGCATTTTTTAGAAAAATACTACTTTTATACATAAAAATTGGTGTTATTCTTATATGATATGTAGAAAACATAAAAGATTAATTTAAAACATTAAATTGAATATATATTATAATTTATTCATTAAATATAAATCCATAAATTGTGACATGAAGGCACAAATACTCTCGTTTAAACAACTTTTCAAAAGAACACATCCTTTATATTTAATAGGGGTTTCTATCCATTTCTATTCAAATTAGTATCCAATGTATCATTATTTAAATACCTATAAAACATGTTTAAAAATTAATTTGATAATATTCATTTAATACATTAAAATTTTTAGGCATTAACTACAATATAAAATAATATTATTATTATTGTATTATATTTCAGTAGAACACAAAGTTGTGTGCAACGTATGATTTCAGAGAAACCCAATGTTGGGTGTTAAGTTTTCTATAAAAAGAAACATACATTTAACTTAAAATTAATATAATATTCATACGTTTTAATTGACATTAATTTTTTATTGTATATATACTCAGGTCATTTAATTTATATATGCCACTATACCTGTCAAAATAATGTATAGATGAAAAATAGTTTACACCACGACGTGGAGATAGTAAGTCGTACATATGCATGCATTGATATATTTTTTTAATCGATTGTTAAAATGAGGAATACAGTTGTAAAATAATAATAAAAACAACATAATATTTTATATTCTTCATTTATTATTCTATTATTGTAACAACATAGTAAGAGGAAGTAGAAGTAGAAACGAACATTGAAAGATTGTATAAAAATATTACATCTTATTTGGGTGTCTACTTTTGATATACAGAAAAGTACTAATTGTGATAGTTTTCATCCAAATGGGTGGGATCTATGATAAATTTATGGAAATTTAGAGGAGTTTTTGGAAGGCTTTGATCGAGCCAAAGTGTTTTTGAGGTGTGAATAAAAGAGAAGGAGATGTGACCTTTTATAAGATATGTGTGGGGGAACTTTAAAAAATCCTTAAATATTAATTTATTATAAATTGATTTTTTCTTTCTAATATATCTGAAGTGATTTATTTATATCATGAGATTATTAGGGGTCTAAATCCTTTCATCCAAATATTTTTAGAAATTTTTATGTTATGAAATTAATCATATATTTTGGTATAAATCCTTAGTTTAGAAGTTTAACTCTTACTATGTCATCTAGAATTCTTATAATATATGGTTAATATAGTTACTATAAAATTTCAAGAGATATTCAAGTGGATAATTAATTACATTTTTAACCTTATCTGGGTCAGTTGGATGAATCTTATATTTTTAAGATTTTTATATGATTTAATAAAATAGTATTTGAATCTACAACTCATTTATGTCAAATTTTGACATTATTTAATAATTTTTTAAAACATGAAAAAACATGATTCATTCAATCAAAAATTCATTAAACAAAATATAACATGTCATATTCATTGAGAAAAATTATTTATGATAAAAAAAATTGAAATTATACTTATCTTAATATATATAAAATCATTTATATGATTTATTCATTAATAAGTCAAAAATGACATCATTATTGTGTCGTAAATAAATAAAATTATATAATTTATAAAATTTAAAAACAAAATACAATGATGTTGGAAATAGTTTTTCATTTATATTGACTATTTATATTTTAATATTTCTCTGATAAAACTCTAATTAATGTTTTTATTAATAATATACAAGTTTATGTTATAGTTCTAATTAATTTAAATTAATTACTATAACATGTCATTTTCACACACATGTGGCTCTATGGGGGTCCTAAAATTTTACTAGTAAATCTCATGGTGGGCCATATATCATAAAATTAGATTAGAACATATTTTATGGATGTTTTATATTATTATTATATAATTTTTACCCTTAATTACCTGATTTACCCTTTAACACTTATATATAAAAATAATAACTATAGTTACTATTCATAATATCAATAAATACATTGTACCAATTTATACTATTTTTAACTTATATTCCAAATATGGAATCCATTTTTTCAAATTAAATACATGTAATTTCTATATATTAATTTAAATTTAAATTTCATTGGAAAATTGAGAAAGAGTGTTTCTATGAAGTGAAAACTAATAAAATATTGACATGTCCTTATGTCCAATTTCAATGGGAAGTAACATCCATTGACCAAAATTGGGTTAAATGATAAAAATAATAATTCAGTTACACATTAAAACCAACTAAAATGATAGTATAACTATGTAAATAATTTAGATGAAAAGCAGTTTTGAATTAAAAGTTAGTATTTTTTACTATTCCTTAAAATATAAATGTTATCAGAAAAACACCAAAAAATTATCCAAAATAAATATTTATGTTTTCATATAATAAACGAATTTCACTTCATCAAATTCAATATATAAAATTGTTATATATTTTATTTAAAGGGGTTCTCCATTAAATGTTTGAAAACTTTTTTGTTTGAAAATATTTATTTTTTCCATAAAATTGAATTTATCATTATATTATGTCTAAGAAGAACATAATATGAAATTTATAATTTTATGGGATATATAAAATTCAATATGTTGGTAATATTATTCATAATATCTTTTTAAATGGCTAGTTTGATTGGTTATGGTGTGTTGGAACATGATATTGTGTGTAGCACAATCTATTGAATTATTAAGGTAAAGTGTATCGTGGATGATTCGTGTATTACATACGTAATGTGAATACAAACATTTCAAACTAATTTTTCTATTTAAAATTCATAATTTAATTAATAACTTATACGGTTCATATCATTAATAGGTTTTCTTTTTGACTTATAATATCCATAGTTGTGATTGGAAAATAATTTTTATCCTTTAAATTCATTACAAATTTCATACATGAATGGATGAGATCAAAATATAGATGTAAATAAATCATTATCTGGATTCAGAAATCCAAAAATACGCATGTATGATGATTTTATTTTCTATATAATGGTGAAATTTAGTAATATGGTTTATCATTTTAGAATATAAAATTTGTCATAAATTTAAGATTTATATAATAAAGAAAATATTATTTACAAAATTATATGGTGGTGGAGTAAAATTAAACTTTTATCATTATAGTGGTAGTAATTCTCACATTACATAAATGAATGTTACTATTATCAAAAGGAAAATAGAATGGTGTTTAATTATTATACCATCATCATAAAAACCTAAAAGTATTCTAATGATATGTATTATATCATTTTAATATGGTGTAATTTAATATAATAAATAATATTTTCATAGAAAAAATAGAAATGAAGATAGAGTGGTTAAAATTTATTAATTAAATTAATGATTATCTATATTGGAAATAGAGTTAAGAATTTTAGAGGTTGTATATTGAGAAATCCAGGACCTCAAGAATGTTTAAGAATGTTTTGGATTGGGTTTAGAAGTTTTTTGAATGAACATAGTGGTTTGTGGAGTGATTGTGGTGAGGAGAGTAGATCCCCTTTTAAAATGAAAAGGGGTTGAAATATTTTCAAATACAAAAAAAAATCACGAATGGGTTGTATCAATCAAGGAATTTTTTTTAAAATTGATATATAGTAGACTCTAAAGTTCTAGTGTCTATAATCACTCTACCATGATATTTAGCACAAATTATAAACATGTTTTCAACTCTTCATCCTCATATTTAATTTCATTGACCATTTCATCTTTGAACACGATAACTAGTTCTTAAATTGTTAATTTAAAATATATTCCTAATATTAATATTGTCATTTTGAGATACACAATAATAATTGATTCAAATTTTATGTCCATTTAATAAGATTACATTTCCCATGGTTATAAAAGTTAATATTAAAAGAGTAAATCTGTAATGCGTTAAAAAATTTAGTAAAAAGGAAGTTATGTATTGAAATACGAAACATTACTTTATAAATTAAAAAAAATTAATATATATAATTTTACTTAAAGGATGTATGTTTTTTAAGATAATGGGGTTATAAGTATTTTTTTGCTTATATAAAAATTATTTCATAAAATACCTGCTTTTAAAATAAATGGTATTTCCCCTATTCACATTAAAATCGATGATTTTAGAAAAAGTAAAAAAATCTTCCTAAAAAATATCATTATGATAAATTAAAAAATTTAGTTTATTATGTTATATTAATAATATAACATTCAGAAAAAAAATTCAATATTATTTATGAATAGATGTTTATTATATGTAGAATTTTCTGAGAGTTTACGATATGGTGTTTACCTATTACAATATGGTCTCATGATTTATTTAATTTTTTAAAAATTCCTTAAATTAAATCATAACTTAAATATATTCTATTTATATTTAAGTCTCATTGTCAGTATTCTATGTACTATCACCATATCTATGATGGTAATAAGGTTATTTGAGTGTATGAAAACATCACTCTATATTTAAAGAATAATTAATGATTGGTTAATATATACCATGACATAATAGACAAATGGATGTTGTATATTTTACAATGTTAATAAATTTAATTCATAAATTTTTTGCAAAATTTCTCAATAGATTATAATAATTTGTATTAATTTTCCTATAGACTCACAATGGAATTATTCACGCTATATAATTTAGCTAACTCTGGACACATTGTGTCATACCATTATCTATATATAATTATTTCACTCAAATATAATATTTAAATTAATAATATCAAAAGTGATATTCTAAAAAAGATGATTTCTTACTTAAGTAAATATGTTACATATCAATAAATGTTCCAAAAACAATACCACAATCCGGTCCATTAAATGATTGTTAGCATGCCACCCTTTATTCCAGAGTCTACCAAATAGCAGATATGGTCTAATATTGATCATGGGGAGACTATATCTTCAATATAAAAGTTTAAAAAAATGTAAATATGTAAACAATAGTGAGATGACATAGCCGATAACCAAACCATTCCATCATCCCATGATGAAAAAAACCAGAGATATAATAATCAAAACAAAAAAATTAATAAGTCATTTCAACTATCCATCATTAGTGAATATGAAAAACCCTATCCAAATAATTAAATTGACAACTCCCCAAGAAGGTCCTAACAGTAGGTTTGGTTCCCTTATACATTATCTGTCCTGACTCATCCATCTATCATCATGTTTTTTCTCTTATCATATAATGAAAATTTAAAGTGTTTTTGGATACCGATCTTGGAGTCCATGTAGGGTGTGATTATAACATAGTATGCAACCACTAATGGTTTCTAAAATAATATCAACCAATAACAATATATGCAGATTTATAATGGATAAATTATAATGCATAATTTAAATAGTTATCATGATACATTATTTATTAAAACACTATGCTACCCCTTAGGTTTCGGGGGAGACTTGACCCCTCAATACCATATTTGGAATGTGTTGAAGTATAACCATATCACAATACTAATGTTTTCATTTATCATTTCATTTTATCCATATCATGGAAAATTGGACCAATAGTTCAATGAAAAACTCATTGTATTAAATTCCATATCTAACAACATGTGGGTATATAGAAACCCTAACTATATCACTCAACTCAACGTTACATGGTTACTAGGAGCCCCAACCCCCAATACACACATCCATTTCACATATGGAAATTTGGATCCTCAATCAGTGTCTGATTCTCAATTTCATATATGTGTATTTGGAGCATCATTCCATGTACCACATTCATATATCAATAAATCACGTATATTTCACATATATCACATAAATAAAATTGAATCAATAATAAGCCTATAATACAATTTCACATAAATTAATATAAAATATCAACTACAAAAAATTCATGGTTTAATACACTATTCACATGGATGAATCAGAGAAATTGACCATAAATTTTTTTGTTATTATTAAATTTAACTAAGATATTATCCCATTAAGGTCAATTCAACCATTTCATAATCCCCATTGTTAATTAATTCATAACCACATCAATTGACCAATACCTTATTCCCAATATCCCATCAATTCCACAATCACCACATTCCATTAATTAATTAACCAGTAAAGTTATCAAATTCCACCAATTTCATAATCCCAATTACCCAAGTATATTTTCCCATGTTCAAATCATCTCAAAAATCATAAAGAATATTAATTAATCAATTTCACAATCCCATACATTAATTTATAAAACAATTAATATAATTACTTTTTTATTTTTTAGATTTTATAAATGAAATTTCGTAATACATACACGCAATTGGATTTCAATACTATTGGAGTTGAATTTATACAACCTACCTCAATATTGTTGATGTATTCTTGTAAAAAATTACACAATTGATGAGAAATAATCATGATTAAGAATGATTTGTAGATTTAAAACCTCAATCTAATATAAAAAAACCATGATTCGAAAAACCTATGTCAAGTTATATCACATACAGATGAAAATATCCATTGAAAGGATAAATATAATATTGGATTGAGGGAGGAAACCATACAAGATGGAAATTTCTTATCAGGAGAAGTTCCAATATTCAATATAAGGTTTTATTACTCAGTAACAGTGGTTAAAAGTCCTTGGAATCCATCTCGGGGCCTCCAGAAAATGAGATAAATATTTTAAGGTGGATTAAGGGTATAATTAAATTAATTACCTAGGATTTTGAATTTTTAATCTAAAATTTTAGAGAATAAATTTGTATTTACATTGTTTATATCTCAAGAGACATGATTTTGCCATACATTGAATCAAACAATGTACCTCTTTCAAGGGGGTCACATAGTTACTACTAAGAGGCCACATAATTGTGGATAACTATATGCCAATCATGAAATACCACGATTCCTAGGGTTCTATAATTTTCTATGAGTGGGTGAATGGTTTTTAAAATTTTACACCAACCAAGCACTAACCAAAACCCTACTAAGCATTTCCAAGTTTAATGCAAACCATCCCAATATAACAACCAAAACAATTATCATAAAAATTAAAAGGTGTATCTATAAAGGAGCTCAATAATTATCCATTATAGGTCGATATCATACAATATCCCCACATTATATTAGCTCATCCTCGAGATGTACTCTCAATCATCCATAAGATCCCACAGTTGAATGATAGGACCACTATACGCACATATCAATTTATATATCAGATTTTTCATAATAAACTATTTAAAATGTGTTAAAAAGAAGTTCCTCCTTTTATCAGTGCTGATAATGGTAATTCATTGTCAATGCTAATTAAAAGTGATGAAAAAAATTCCCTTTATCAGTGCTTTTCTAGCGCTAATAATGTCAGGCCTTTATTAGAGATAAAATTGTAGTGCTGATAAAGGGTCACAATATAAACTCTTTTGTAGTGAAGATAAATGGATTCTTTATCAGTGATAGAAAAGAACTGATATATTAATCCTTTATCAGGGCTAAAATTTTAGTGCTGATAAAGGGGACCTTTATCATCGCTTTTCTAGCACTGATAAAACCATAGTCCCATTTTATAAAATGGGCTGCATAATGCCCTTTGTTTATCATACCCCCAAACTCTTGAGAGACTTTACCCCTATGAAAGATCCACTCCCCCAAGATATTCTCTTTTCCGGACCACCGCCACCACTGCCCTACTCCACCGTCGCGGCCCAACTCCGCCATGGTTAGTCCTACTCCACCGCCGCTAGCCCAACTCTATCGCTAGCCCTACTCTACTGCTCCAAGCCCTAATAAGCTGCTATCCATTCACCATCGTGAACCCTACTCCTTATCCTCCCCTAGAACCCCTACCAAGGATCATCTTCCCCATGAACACTACTTATCCTCCTCCCTGGTAGACCCTACTCCCCGCAAACTATACTTCAATATTTTTGGGATTCCATTCAACAATGTTAGATTCTTAGCTTCCCATTATTGATCTTTGGTGATTTCCCTAATCATCACAAAAAATTTCCTTTTGTTCATATTCTAATATTCATTATGGTGGTTTATTTTGGTTTGTTTTGGGATTTTCTGTGTGTTTGGGATACCTTTTTCAGTCATGTTCTTTAAAAAATGCATGATGTGATTACATTTTTACCAAATGAATTGTTTATTATTTATACAATTATGTTATGTTATTTTTGATTATTATTATTATTATAAGAACTATATTTCAAATGTGATTAGTGAGAAAGAGAAAAGAGGATGTTAAATTTTTCGATGGATTTAAGAATGGTGGCATGTGGCAATGAGGTGGTTATGTTATTGGAGTGTCTGATCGTGATGATTTCATAAAAATAAAATATTTATTAATAGATCATGAATTGGATTTATAGTTTATATGTGTTTGTGAATATATTTATTTTTTCTTTTGGAATAGTATCCCATGGTGGTTTTATGCTCTTTAATATTTTGGATTAAATTTTAAATTTTGAGGTATAGACATGTTGAAACATTATCATGGAATAATGCACAGGAAGTAGAAAGAGACATAGGATAGAGTGTTATCAAATTTCAATTATTGGAGGTTTTGATGTTTATTGTCTAGGTGTTGGGTCATAAGGATATGAATTTTCTAGAATCAATTAAGGATGGTTTTCAATTGGAAAATATTCTAGCTCCTTTATAGCTTTCCTCAGTAGTGGAATTACTTTTAAGGGAGTCTAGAGAATAATGCAAGGGAAATCATGTTCTTTAAAATCTGATTTTAGGAAGAGTTTTATTCTGTAGATATAGAAGTATGGGTGTATATAAAATATCATGGAATTCAATAATGTTTGGTGCATTGGAAATTCCCTTGGGATTCATATCTGTGCATTGGTGGTCTTGTTTTTAGAACATTTTGTTGATGATTAAATGAAATCTTGTATTTTTATTCATCTTTGATGTTAGATATTATAAGGAAGGATTCATGTTTGTGTTTAAGGTTATTGTTGTAGATTAAGGATTGTGATGATGTTATCCAGAGTGGTTTTCTTCAAGTTTCTTAGAAGGCCAAATATGGTGCCTTGAGTTCTAGTCATATTGTAATGTGGAATAAGGTAGTGACGAGATTTCCTAGATGTATAGTGGGTATTATTCCCTAGGGTTGAATATCCTAATGTGTACCATTACTGTATAGTTGATCCAATTCAACTTTGATGTTGTGGAGTGTCCGTAGTACATGTTCCCCATGATTCACAGTGTTTCTTTGTTTTAGTAAGGTGTAGTTTTATTTATTTATATGGTCATGGTTTAGTTGATAAATTTTTTGGATGTGGTGAGTTTGGATTGAGAGTCTTGGCATGATTATGACCAATGTTATTGTCTTCATCCCTTTATTAACCAATACCCTCTTTCAACTGATACTAAAATATTTAGTTTAATTGTTTTCAAGGGAATTATTTATCTCTCATTACCTTCATATTCTTATGAAAATATGAATAATATTGAGTTAGATAGTGTGTTTGTCCAAATATAATGATTCATAAGGAAAAATTCATATATATATATATATATATATAATTTACCTAAATGGATTGGAATTTTTCTAATATATAGGCCATTATTTAAGGAAATAATTTATTTATAAAAATTTTAATTTTGTTTTCAATATTATTGATGGCATTTATAGTTAGTGAGATTAGACTTGATAGGATTTATGTTCACTAACCTCCATTTTCTATTTATTATTTTATTTTGGCTAAAAAAACCTAGGATTTTCCATAATACCTTTTGGTAAACCTTGGTTATTTGTCTCCCCCATGAACCCCATTGTTTTTAGAAATGCATCTACTATATTAGTTTTATCACCAAAAATGCATCCTTGTTTTCATTTTATTTGATTTTGGTCATCAGTTTTGGGATTTTTAATGTGATTATTTTATTATGAATTTGGTGGCTAGTTGGGGTGGTTAAAATGATGTTTAATGTTTTGTTGCAATGGTGGTGGGTGCTAGAACTATTGAGAAGGGGGGTGGAAACTATGTTGATTTTGATGGGGGGTCTATCTTGGTTCTGTTGATTTCTAAATCATTATTGGAAAGGGTTAGGGTCATTTAATATCTATTTTTATAAGGAATTTGTTCTCTTATACTGTATTTGGACGCCTTGTTTTGTGTATTTGAATAAAAAATTATAATATTTTTGATTCAAATGGGATGGGTATGACTAATGATTGGATCGATGTTAATCATTTAAAATAGAGTATGAGAATGGAGTGAAAGAGCCCATCTAGTTTGCAAAGGATGACAAAAAGGATCTTTCTAAAAACCATTGTATGTTTTTATGTTGTTGTTATTCTAGACAAATTACTCCAGAGGAGTCAAACAAACATTTTATATGTCACGGAATAGATTGGAGTTATAAATGTTGGAATAAAAACTGGGAATATTCAATTTAGCTACTATCTGGGATAAAATTGCATCTTAGGGATCATCAAATATGATTACAAATATGGATAATGAAAAAGACTATATTGAGGATGTGGTTACAAATGTCAATAATGATGAATATCATATTGATGGAATGACAAGAGAAGATGAATATGAACTCCATGATTGAACAAAATATATTGAGATGTTAAAGAGTTAAAAAACGACGCCATTGTATGCTGGTTGCACTAAATATATAGCATTGTCAGCTATACTGAAGTTATATAAATTGAATGTGGGAAATAGATGGATTGTTGTCAGTTTTACAGAACTACTTGCTCTCTTGAATGAGATGCTCTAGGAAGATAATGAGCTACCAAGCTGGAGATACGAAGCTGAAAAATGCTATGCTCGATGGGAATGTTTTCGGATAGAATACATGCGTACCTGAAATACTTTATATTGTTTTTTAACCATAAATAATCACTTAATGAATTCCCAAATTGTGGTACTTCTTGCTACAAAAAAGATGAATCTAGTCCTATGAATGTTGTATGTTACATTCCAATCATTATAAGGATTAGTCATCTATATAAAAGTGATAAAGTTGTAACAAAATTGTCGAGGCATGAAAATAAATGAAATAATGATGGGAAATTATGTCACCTGGTCGACTCTTTTCAATGGAAGAGATTTTATCATGAGTATACTGAATTTGGAAATGTGTTGAGAAACCTTCTTCTTGTATTATCTACAGATGGAGTGAATCCTTTCGGTTTTCAAACCAGCACTCACTGTACTAGGCCTGTTATGTTGGTAAATTATAATTTGACACTATTATTATCCATGAAATAAAAATTCATTAGGTTATCTATACTTATATCTGAACCAACAAAACCAGGTAACAAGATTGAATTTTATTTGGATCCTTTGATTGAAGATTTGAAATTATTGTGGGATACAAGTGTTATGTTATATGATTCTTATAAAAGTGAATAAGTCACGTTTAGAGTAATGTTGTATGGAATGATAAATTATTTCCTTGCTTATTGAAATTTGTTAGGATATAGCATTAAAAAGAACTCGAGGGTGTCCTGTGTGCGAAGAAGATACAAAATCAATTAAGTTGAAACATTCATCGACATAAATGTTTCTAGTCCATTGTAGATTTCTACCCCATCAACATATGTACCGATATTGGATGACGTCATTCAATGGAAGTTTAGAACAACTCACAACTCTATCTCCACTAACAGCATATCAGCGATTTTTTGAAAAACCTTAAAAAATCATTTGGAAAAAGAGATCAGTTTTTTTAATTACATACATTAATTTTGTATTGGTAGTAAATTTTATTGATGTGATGAAAGTGTAAATAATGATTGTGACACTGTTATCAGAACATTTTTGAATTACCCTACCAAAAAAATGATGGAATTAACTCAACGATGGACATGGTTGACATGCATATAGTAGAAGATTTGGCTCCAGTAATGGGTAAAAATGGAATGTCTCTATAAGGACCTGACATTATAACATTACTTAATCTTGAATTAAATTGAATAATTCACATTGAGGATCTTTTCAGGTTTAGAGTTTTAGAGAATCAGGACATAACTATTACATCTCAAAGATTACAAAGTAGACACATCTACTCAGTTTCCATTTTTTTCACAAAATATAAACTCTTGAACAAAAGATTCATGTAAAGTTACATTTTTTAGACATCATGACATTTCCATGATCCCATCCCTGACCGTCGTACACTATATGTCTTGTGGAAAACATTTCAAAAACATGGGATGAGAACAAAAATCTCCTTAAGGGATAATAATTTGGAAAGGAAACATTAGTCCATGTATACATAAGAATCAATGAAAACATTCTTAACTCATAAAAACATAAGCACATTAAAATAACTCATTGAATAATAAGATTTTTGAATAACTCATAGAAATTATAAGACATAAAGGTAATTTGAGGCATTTATAACATTCTTACGTAGACAGTAACTCTCATGGTTACGTTTGGAATACCCATCATAGTATATTCCCTAAATCTCATTGGAGAAACCTTAGTATTTAACTACTTCATATTACCCAATACATTGGAGAGCTATCAAGGTATCACCCACCCTTAGTTTATCACAAAACAACCCATCTTCAAAAATAATGCCCAAGAGCCATAAAATAGTCGTATCACATAAAGCATGCATAAAGGAAACATAGCATTTCCAAATTTCATTCACATGATCTCAAAAGAAATTGATATAATGAAAAAATTATCAAAAACATTTCAATACCAAAATAAAATAAAAGTAAAACATGGTATTTATTTTTCAATTTAAAAAAGGGTATGTCTTGTAGAGGATGCCAAAACTCAAATAATGGTCACAGCGGCAGTGAAGTCGTTGTCACCGCATTCATAAAAACATTCCCTTTTGTCGTTTAGTAAAATTCTTCATATAAAAATATTTTTTTAAATAAATGTCAAAGTCAAGGATGTTTATACACAGTCTAAATTAAAGTTGTGTATAAAACAAAATATGCCTCAATGAAAGGAGATAGAGATGAAGTCCCATAACACTTTGAAACTTTTAACATTTTAAACCGTTAATATCCATATAAATAAATCCTTAAAAACCATTTTGAAAACATTTATATTAATGAGAAATATTTAATGGAATAAATCATTAAAAATTTTAAAACTATATTTTAGTTAAAAACTTTTTAACAAAATGAGAGACACTTAATATAAATAATTGAGGAAGAACATTTAATCAGAACATTATAATAACATGAGAGTAAAGGGATTCATGATATAATATGAAAAAGGACTGTATATAAACCATATATGATTTAATTGGTGCATAACAACATTAAAGTCTCATTTGAAATGTAAAATGATATGAAATCCCTTATAAAGAAGGTATCCTTAAATTAATGATAAATCTGCCTCATAATTATGTGTGAAAAATATATATACACAAAATATAAGAGGATATTAAGTGTAAAACAACCAGAGGTCATTCAAACAAATTCATAGGATTGCATATTCAATAACTACAAGTTGAACCTAGACAAATCGAAATTGGGTTATGAAGTTCCCCTGCAAAAATTCGACAGCCTAACGACGTCACATTCAAATTTAGAAAACGAGTTGATGAGACAAAAATGGTATCTCATCACATGGAAATAAATTTTACATCAATTAGTATATATAAGAACATATCCAATCATAATAAGATGTAAATTAAAAGACCTAACAAAATAATACTTTTAAAAAGAGGAGGGTGAAAGGTTCTCTTACAGACTTGGGTATATTTCAAAATGTACAAATAAATGACATTAAAGATAGTACTTAAAAAGAAATAGAGAGGAAGGATCCCTTACCTAAAGTACAAATTGTATTATATGGGTCACATATGTTCATTAATTTCTATCTTTATACATTCCATGTATTTCATGAACGAGTCACATCACTTGAGGGGGCGGTAGTCCACACTTCCACAAATGAAATTATCACATTTTCACAACATGAAAAGCATAAAGGTATGTTTTAAATATAAAATAAATAAGCATAGAGAAAACATAAATATAATATATATCATATATAAAAATAGTTCTATCATAATGGCCTCCACGAGAGGTGGTAGGGGAAGATAGAACAATCATCGTTTCATGAGGCAGTAATTCGCCATCCATGAAAAAAGTATGTTCTTTAACCATTATACGGAGGTGAGTGTAAGTGTAGATAGAATCCTTCTTATAAAAACATCCTATTATGTTTAATATAATGGTTTTGTTACAAAATAAAGTAATACAAAGAGTTTAGGGGGTTTGAGAAGCAATATAAAACAAAATAACACTAGGGAAGACTTTAACATTAAATCGGGTAACTCCCTATAGTTTGAACCAAAAGGGTTTCTTGAATAGATTTCTTCATAAGTTAAGGCTTCTAGGATAAATATAGTGATGTGGAGAGATACAATGATCAGTTTTTGGCTGATCCAATGGCTTGAGAGGTGTGGGTATGGAGGTAGAGTTGGGGGCCTTTTATTAGAGGGAGGAGGGGCACTTTTGGAAAGTCAGGAAAAGTTACTTTATTATAAAACAATTTTCGGATATTAAAGGCCCCATAATCATATATATATATAGGATAAGGAGATATGGTTTCTAAATACACCCATAAAATATGTTTTTTACAAATGTATGTTATATATTTTAAATTATCTTTTCATTTTATTTAAATGGTTTATTAATGAGGTAATCACTGCATCATCATGGTGTCATAAATAAATTAATTTATTTATTGTCTAAAAATAAAACAATTACTGTGATGTAGGAAACATCTTTACCATTCCAATGACTATTTATAGTCAAAAATATGACTTGTATAACACCATGTAAAAATTGTTTAAGTAAACCAATACATGTTTGTGACATTTTTATTTTGACATTAAATAAAAAGTTATTAATGTCATTTTCTTATCCATGTAGATTCAAGGGGTACCCAAGTTGACCCATGTATTTTTTTGGTCGGACATGACTCATCCAATAAGTTTAACACATGTGTCAAGGTCATTTCATATTATTATAACATTATCTTTACCTTAAATTACACTAATTACCTTTAATCGCGATTAATAAGACTGAAAAATAATTATTCACCAAAAAAATATTTTAATCCCATTGAACCATTTTTTACATCCTAATAAAAACCATGTATGCCGGATTTTTTAAATTCAAATCACAGAGGTGGTAAAATTTCATTTAAACGAAAAATCAGTTTTTTAACTACCACATAGTGGTTTCACTATTCATCAAAAATTAAAGTTTTCCAGAAAAACAACAAAAATTCACCCTAAGCTATATTTGATATTCCAAACTCAAAAATGATGTCTATTTTAAAAAATTAAAAACATATAAGTTGCATTAATCAATTTAATAATTAATTCTCGTTGTCAAAACAAATAGCGTGTATTTAAGAAACAAAATATATCAAAAGATTGACCCTCGTTTAATTTCAATTTCAAACTGAAATTAATTACAATGACCACCATTGGATTAAATGGTGAAAATATTTTGTAATTTCAATTTAAAACTAATTCAAAAAATAATCTAATCATATAAATAAATTTTATTAAAATGAGTTTTTGAATTAAAATAGAGCATTTTACACTATTCATTAAAAAATGAACTTTATCGGAAAAATATCAAAAAATTATACAAAGTAAATTTTGATGTCCCGATTCTAAGAACAATTTTATTTTGTCAAATATAACATATATAATTGTTTAAATGTGGATTTAAAACGGGTTCTCTATCAAAAGGTGGTTAAACAATATTTTAAAAATATTATAGTATTTATTATTAAAATTGGATTCATTTTCATTTTAAGCCTCTAACATTTTTTGTATAAATGTAAAAATATTTAACAAACATATTTAATCATTTATTAGTAATTTATATTCATTCCCACCATTACAAAGGCTAGGAATTAACTTTTTAAAATAATATTATTATATTATTAGTGTGCAAGGTAATATTTCAATGAAACTCGTTGTTGCGTATTGGGTATGCCATTGATCATAGAATTCCATTTAAAGTAATACTAACATTTTATTCACAAATATTGATAAAATGATAATGTAATATTATTTATATACCTGGGATGTTAAATCCTTCCCCCCTTTTGGGAATTGTGTCCTCACAGTTTTTAAATTGGCCTTGGAAACTTCATTGAAAGCACCACATCGAGAAAAGAGTAAATTTAACTATCACTATAAATGAATGAAAGAGAAGTACAAGGGTCACCTAAGTTAACCCAGACAAGGATTCCATGTAGGAAAACATGGACATGGAAGAGAAAACAAAGGGTCATGTTCTGAAGGAGATTGATAGAAAACATGAATAAGAGAATGTTGACAATAAGAAAATCACAAACTTGTGATGGGTTAAACAGTATTTGATTCCCCAGTTGGAAAATTTAAAAGACAATAATTTTATTTAAATTACATTTCATTGAGGAATTTATTTATGTTCTTAACTAAATCATTAGTAAACATACTTACTTGTCATGTTGACTTTCAACTTTTTCTAGATTTCTTACACAAACTCATATTTTCTCTAAAAGAAAAGTATTTATGACAACTTGTTCACATTAAGAGGACTATAATTAACATATATAGAATCGCCTAATCCACAAAAGATAACTATATAAATCCAATGTCTTTAGACCAAAACCAAAACAAAAATTGTTAGTATGAGATCAAATAATATCCAAAAAGGATAATCCTTTATAAAAAGAAATACTACTCATAATCTCCAAAAAAATTCAATCATTATCCAAAGTTCAACAAAAACCATTCAATAAACAGTTGCCCATAAAATTCGTCAATGTTAAACCAAACAATTATTTAATCCCAAATATCCAATGGAATTTATCCCATATCCTTCCACGGTAAATCTTAACATTTATCTCCAAATAACATCAGTTACTCATAAAGTCTCATACTGAAAAGTAATTAACCTAATCACGTATCCTCCAGGATAGGATAATAATTTCCATAGATAACCCTAATTTAACTTATTCAAGATTAATAATATCATCTAACTAAAAAGAATTAGTCAAAATAACTAGGGACTTCACGTAGTCTACTAGTAGGCAATAAATATCAATCGTACTTTAGTTGTGGGTTCGATTCCGCCAGCTTTGTCTGACACGACAGGTTGTCAGACGGTCAACATGTTGTCCTTTTTCCAAAACAATATAATTCTTATAACATTCCCAAAAAGTGATAAAGTAACCATAACATAATTTAACCTCAATTTTATCTCATGGAATTCATATTCCATCATATCATGTAGTAACCCAAAATTACTTCAAAAGTAAGGATCATATAAACCAGAATGATTAACATAATAATTATTACCTAAACCTCCACATCGATTTGGTTCTATCATACATGATGAATTAGAAAACTAACCATGGTTCAAGTGGTTGATCATGACTCCTGGTAGTTGGTTTAGAATAACCACGATATTTCTCATTGAATCGCCCATTTCATCCAGTCTCTTAATCAGAGAACCACCACAGTTTCCTTTAAACCCTTTGTCACTTTGGGGGCTTCTAGATCAATCCATTTACTAAAACCAAATAGTTCACTGTGAGTATATCAACAAAATCATCATGTACTAATGATGAATATAAAAACTAATATTTACTAATACATGTTATCTCAAACTCATTCCAACTTTCATTAATAAAAATGACTGTATCTAATATAATAACCATTGTTGTTGTACACAACTTGTAACTTATGCTTTAACAACACTCTAACCTCTAATGTTATCTAAAACGACAATTGATACCAACAATAAGGACCCGACCTTAAAACAATACTTAATCGTGAATTAAATTCAATAATTCACATTGAGTATCTTTTTAAGTTTAGAGTTTTAGAGAATTATGACATAACTATTACATCTCAATGATTACAAAGTAGACACATCTACTCAGTTTCCATTTTTTCACAAAATATACACTCTTGAACAAAAGAGTCATGTCTAGTTCCATTTTTAGTCATCATGGAATTTCGTTGATCCCATGCTTGACCGTATTCCACTTTACGTCATCTTGAAAAAATTTCAAAAACATGGGATGAGCACAAAAATCTCCGTAAGGGATAAAAATACGGAAAGTAAACATTCATCTATGTATACATAAGAATAAATGAAATCACACTTTACTCATAAATTCATAAGCACATTAACATAACTCATAAAATCGTACGATTTAGGAATAAATCATATAAATTATAAGACATAAAGGTAACTTGAGGCATTCATAACATTATTACGTAGAGAGTAACCCTCATGGTTACGTTTAGAATACCTATCCCAGTATATTCCCTAAATCTCTTCAGAGAAACCTTAGCATTTAACTCCTTCATTTTACCCAATGCATTGGAGAGCTATCACAGGATCACCTGCCCTTATTTTATCACAAAACCACATGTATTCATAAATAATTACCATGAACCATAACATAATCATATCACATAAAGGATGCATGAAGGAAACATAACATTTTCACATTTCATTCACAAGATCTCAAATCACATTGATATAGTAAATACATTATCAAAACCATTTTCGATACCAAAACAAAAGAAATGAAACAAGGTATTTATTTTTCATTTTAAAAAAGGGTATGTCTTATAGTGGAAGCCAAAACTCAAATAATGGTCACTATGGCGATGAAGTCATTTTCGCCGCATACATAAAAACATTCATTTTTTCATTTAGTAAAATGCATCATATAAAAATATTCCTTTTGAATAATAGTAAAATTCAAAGGTGTTTATACACCGTATAATTCAAAGTTGTGTATAAAACAAAATACGCCTCAATGAAATGAGATTGAGATGAAGTCCCAAATCACTATGATGTTTTTAACATTTTAAACCATTAATATCTATATAAATAAGTCGTTTAAAACCATTGTGAAAACATGGATATTAATGAGAAATATCTATAAGAAAAAATCATTAAAACATTTAAAATGATATTTTAGTTATATATTTTTTAACAATATGAGAGACACTTGAATACAAATAATTGAGGAATAACATTCAATCAGAACATTATAATATCTTGACAATAAAGTGATTCATGATATAATATTCCAAAGACAGTATACACACCATATAAGAGTGAATTGGTGCATAACAATAATGATGTCTCATTAGAAATGTAAAATGAGATGAAATACCATATAAAGAAGGTATCATTAAATTAAGGATAAATCAATCTCATAATTATGTGTGAAAAATATACATACACCCAATATAAGTGGATATTAAGTGTAAAAAAACCATAGATCATTCACACATATTCATAGGATGACATATTCAATAACTACATTTTTAACCCAATGAAATCAAAATTGGGTGCAGAAGTCCCTTGTAAAAATTCGATAGCCTAACGACATCACATTAAAATTTAGAAAATGAGTTGATTATAACCCACCTAGCCATACCATTGTAATTATTACCTGAACATCCACATCGATTTGGTTCTCTCATACCTTATGCATTTGAGAACTCACCAAGGTTCAAGTGGTGGATCATGACTCCTGATAGTTTTTCTAGAATAACTATGATATTTCTCATTGAATCCCACATTTCATCCAGTCTCTTAATCATAGAACCACCACAGTTTCCTTCAATCCCATTGTCACTTTGGTGCCTGCTAGATCCATCCATTTACTAAAACCAAAAATGTCAGATTGAGTATATCAACAAAATCATAATGTACTAAAGAGGAAGATAAACACTAATATTTACTTATCCAAATTGTATCAAACTCATTCCAACTATCATAAATAAAAATGACTCTATCTAATTTAATAACCAGTGTGGTTATACAAAATTTTTCACTTATGATTTAACAACACTCTAACCTCTAATGTTATCTAAACCGAACTTTAATACCAACTATAAGGACCCAGCCTTAAAACACTACTTAATTTTGAATTAAATTGAATAATTCACATTGAGGATCTTTTTAGGTATAGAGTTTTAGAGAATCACGACATAACTATTACATCTCAAAGATTACAAAGTAGACACATCTACTCAGTTTCCATTTTTTCACAAAATATAAACTCTTGAACAAAAGTGTCATGTCTAGTTCCATGTTTTAGACATCATGAAATTTCCTTCATCCCATCCGTGAAGTATTCCACTTTAAGTCCTGTGGAAAACATTTCAAAAAATTGGGATATGCACAAAAAGCTCCGTAAGCGATAAAAATATAGAATGGAAACATTAGTCCATGTATACATAAAAATCAATGAAAACACACATTACTAATAAAAACATAAGAACATTAACATACCTCATTAAATCATAAGATTTATGAATAAATCATAGAAATCATAAGACCTAAAGGTAACATGAGTAATTCATAACATTCTTACGTAGGGAGTAACCCTTATGGTTACGTTTAGAATACCCATCATGGTATATTACCTAAATCTCTTCGGATATACCTTTGAATTTAACTCCCTCACGTTACCAAATGCATTGGAGAGCTATCATGGGCTCACCCTCCCTTAGTTTATCACGGTACCACCCATCTTCAAAAACAATTTACAAGAACCATAACATAATCGTATCACATAAAGCATGCATAAAGGAAACATAAAATATCCACATTCAAAAGATCTCAAAACACATTGATGTAATCAAAACATTATCAAAACAATTTTCAATACAAAAATAAAAGAAAATTAAAAAATGATATTTATTTTTCATTTAAAAAAAGTTATGGCTTTTAGAGGAAGTCAAAACTCAAATAACGGTCATGGAGGCGGAGAAGTTGTTGTCACCGCATACGTAAAAACATTGAATTTTGTCATCTATTAAAACGCTTCGTATAAAATCATTACTTTTCAATGAAAGAAAAAGTCAAAGGGGTTTATACACCGTATAAAAGAATGTTTTGTATAAAACAAAACATGCCTCAATGAAAGGAGATTGATACAAAGTCCCATACCACATTGAATATTTTAACATTTTAAACCATTAATATCTATATAAATAAATTCGTAAAAACAATTTTGAAAAAATGGATATTAATGAGAAGTATTTTTATGAATAAATCATTAAAACATTTAAAACGATATTTTAGTTAAAGACTTTTTAACAAAATGAGAGACACATGAATACAAATAATTGAGGAATAAAATTTAATCCGAAAATTATAATATCATGAAAATAAAGGGATTCATGATATAATATTACAAAGTACAGTATATACACCATATAAGAATTAATTGGTGCAAAACAAAAATGAAGTCTCATTAGAAATGTAAAATGAGGTGAAATCCCTTATAAAGAAGGTATAATTAAATTAAGGATAAATCAATCTCATAATTATGTGTGAAAAATATACATACACCAAATATAAGTTGAAATTAAGTTTAAAAAAACATGATTTAATTCACACATATTCATTGGATGACATATTCTATAACTACAAGTTGAACCCAAAGCAATCCAAATTGGTTTAAGAAGTTCCCTTTTAAAAATTTGACAGCCTAACGGCGTCACTTTAAAATTTAGAAAATGAGTTGATGAAAAAAAGGGTATATCATCACTTGGAAATAAATTTTACATAAATAAGGATATATAAGAACAAATCCAAACATAATAATATGTAAACTAAAATACCTAACAAAATAAGTCTATTAAAAAGAGGAGGGTGAAAGGTTCCCTTACCGACTTGGGTAACTTTCGAAACGTTCACCCCATGAAATAAGGACTATAAAAAATTGATTTAAATACTCAAAAACAAAATTATATTACATAAAGAGTATAATAATGGGTAGTACATACACCACTCCATGGAAATGGGGGAAAATGTAGCATAAGTATATGGGAATAAAAGAGAGATGAAAAATCCTTTACGAAAACTCGCCAGCCTAACGACGCCACTTAAAACTTCCAAAAATGGATTTTTGAGTTAAAATAGGGTCTCCCATAATATGATAATTAAACTTATAGAATGAGGAATTAAAAAGAAAATCCCAAAACATAAGAAATATGAGCGTAAAGGAAATGACATAAAAGAGAGTACTTAAAAAGAATGAGAGAGGTATGATCCCTTACCTCAAGTCCGACTTGTCTTGTTCATTTCAATATATTCCGCCATAATAAACATTGGTCAATTTATAATTGCTTAAAAACATACATTAATGTTTATTATTAAATTAATATCATATATTATCATGTTGTAATAATTATTTAATTATGTGACTTCATATCATACGTTTTGTCGATTTCGGTACATGAGTCAAAAATGATATTGTTTGTAAATCATTGTCAATGTAGTTGAAAGTACATCATATCCAAAATAGTATTAATAATGTAAATATAATATATATCCAGTATATATTAGTTTTATACTTATTCCATAATATTTGGAGATAAGAAGAAATAAAATGCACCGTTCATGGAGACGGTAGGCTGTACGTACGCCTGAACACTACTTTCATTGCTATGGAAAATTAATGGAATTAAAACTAGATGAGAGATATATATATATAATAATAATAATTAAATTATAATATATATGTTATATGGGTCACATAAGTTCATTATTTTAATTCTTTATACATTCCATGTATTGCATGAATGAGTCACATCACTTAAGGGGGCCATAGTCCACACTTCCTCAAATGACATTATTGCATTTGCACAAAATGAAAAGAATAAAAGAATGTTTTAAATATAAAATACATAAGAATAGAGACAACATAAGTATAATATATTTCATATATAAAAATAGTGACATCATAATGGCCACCATGAGAGGTGGTGGGAGATGATAGAACAATAATCGTTTTGTGAGGCAGTAATTCGTCATCCATGAAAACAGCATGTTCATTAACCATTAGACAGAGCTGTGTGTAATTGTAGCACGAATAATTCTCCTAAAAACATCCTAGTATGTTTAATATACTGTTTTGGTTACCAAATCAAGGAATACAAAGAGTTTAGGGGGTTGGAGACGCACAATAAAACAAAAGAACATTATGGAAGACTTTACCATTAAATCTTGTAAATCCCATTGGTTTGAACCAAAAGGGTTTTTAAAGAGATTTCTGCATAAGGGAAGGCTTCTATGATTAAGAGAGGGATGTTTAGTGACAAAATTATCAGAGATTGGACGATCCAATGGCTTGAGAGGTGTGGATATGGTGGTACAAGTGGGGGCCTTTTATAAGATGGAGGAGGGGCACTTTTGGAATGTCATGAAAAGTAACTTTATTATAAAATTATTTTCGGATATTAAAGGTCAAAAAATTATATATTTCTAGGATAAGGTGATAAGGTTTCTAAATCCACCCAGCCAATAGGTTTTTGAAAAATTTATGTTATATATTTTACATTATATTTTCATTTTATTTAAATGGTTCATTAATGAGGTAATCGCTGTATCATCATAGTGTCAAAAATGAATTAATTTATTTAATGTCTAAAAATTATAAAAAAAATCACTATGATATAGGAAATATTTTTAGCTTTGCAATGGATATTTATAGTCAAAAATATGACTTGTATAACCCCATGTAAAATTTTTTTTAGTAAAGCAATACAAGTTTGTGATATTTTTATTTTAACATTAAATAAAATGTTATTAATGTCATTTTCATACCCAAGTGGATCCATGGGGCCCAAAAGTGGACCCATGGATTTTATTGGTCGGACATGACTCATAAAATAAGTGTAGGATAGGTGTTATGGTCATTTTATATTATTATAACATTATCTTTACCTTAAATTGCACTAATTACCTTTAATCGTGATTAATAAAACATAAAAGTTACTATTCACAAAAAAATATTTTAATCCCATTGAACCACATTTTAAATTCTAATAAAATCCATGTATATAATATTTTTTAAATTCAAATCACAGAGGTGGTGTATTTTCATTTAAACGAAAAATCAGTTTTTTTAACTACCACTAAGTGGTTTCACTATTCATCATAAATTTATGTTTTTTAGAAAAATACCAAAAATTCACCCTAAGATATATTTGATATTACTAATTAAAATATGATGTCTATATTTCAAAATTCAAAACATAAAAGTTGCATTAATAAATTTAATAATTAATTCCCATTGTCAAAACAAATAGCTAGTTTATAAGAAACAAAAAATATCAAAATATTGACCCCAGAATAAGTCCAATTTCAATGTGAAATTAACTGTAATGACAACCATTTGATTAAATGGTAAAAATATATTATAATTTCACTTTTAAACTAATTCAAAAGATAATCTAATCATATAAATAAAATAGATTAAAATGAGGTTTTGAATTAAAATACAGCATTTTACACTATTCATTAAAAATGAACATTATCGGAAAAATACCAAAAATTTAGAAAAAGTAAAATTTGATGTCCTGATTCTAAAATGAATTTTATTTTGTCAAATATAAAATATAAAATTGTCAAAAAGTTGATTTAAAAAAGGGTTCTCCATCAAATGGCGGTTAACCTATCTTTTAAAAATATTAGAGTATTTATTCTTAAAATTGGATTCATTTGCATTTTAAGCCTCTAACATTTATTGGATAAATGTAAAAATATTTAATAAACATATATAATCATTTTTAGTTAGTTCTGTTAATTCTCGTCAATAAAACAGCTAGGCATTAACTATTTAAAATAATATTATTATATTATTTGTGTGCAACGTAAGATTTCAAAGAAATATGTTGTTGCGTACTGGGTAAGCCATCAAGCATAGCATTCCCTTTAAAGTAATATTAACATTATATTCACAAATATTGATAAATATGAGAATGTAATATTATTTATTAACCTAGGATGTTACATCCTTCCCCCATTTTGGGAATTTCATCCTAAAAATTTTGAAATTGGGCATGGAAGCTTCATTGAAAGACCCACATCAGAAAAAGAGTGAATTTAACTATCACTTCAAAATAAAGAAAGAGATGTACAAGGGTCAGCACAATAGACATTGCATTAATTAGACGCCAGGTCTGTGAGTTATTATCCTTTTAGTCATGAGGGCCCAATTGGATTCGTGATCGATCCAACCTGACTGTATGCCAACATTATCCAAATATCAGTGTGGTATACTAAATGGAAAAATCTCACTCTAATGTTTCCAGTGCCACTGAAGGTTCATCAAAAGGATGCCTGGTGCCAATGTTATGGCCGAAAGAGCGAAAAGTATGACGTTGACCCGAGTCTTGTCTAACCCACCCAGACCTAGTCTAGGACAAAATGACCTAATTCGGGTCGACTAGGCCTGAACCTCTATGACCGGCCGGAATTGGGTGGCGTAGAGGATGCAAGGGTGGCCCTAGTCCATGGGATCCATAGTGGGCCACGTGGTAAAGGCCACAGGGACCACGGATGGCCACGATGACACAAGGCCGCGGGGGCTGTGGAGTTCCACCAGGCAGTGAAGGACACGGGGCCCATGAGGCCTCCTGGCGGCAAAGGCCATGGGGTGGCGAAGGCCACAAGGAATCTATTGTTGTGTGCAGCACAGAGCCATAGGGTGGAAGAGGCCGCTGATAGTGCACGGCCGCAGGGTGGTGGAGGACGTAGTGTGAGGGTGGCCGCGGGCAGCACGAGGCAGCAAGGCAATAGAGGCCGCGTGCGGTAGAGGTTGTGGGAGACATAGATCGTAGGTGGCACAGGGGCCACAAGGCGTCACCATTTCACCGTCACGTTTGTCATTTTCATTCGTGGTGTTAGACATGGTTCATGAGTTCCACCGGAGCTAACCACCGATGCTGGTCACCGTCACCATCGCCAAGAGCACTCCATTCATAAAGAACAACGGAGGTGTCATGCTATATTTTTTTGGCCCGTGCTCTCCCTGTTAGATTGGTAGCAAGAGGTACAAAAAATTTGAATCAAGAACGTGGATGGACGATATTTAAAATATCAAACCCCACAACCTTCGTCAATCACTATTCCCAAACCGCAAAAAATCATACCTGGATCAACTATTTAGAGAGAGTTGATCCTCCTTCTTTGTTTCATAGGGAAGAACATGGGAAATATTAATACCCAAGAATTAAACCCCTACATTGTTTGTTTTTCGACATTTTAAGGGATGAAGTTGGTTACGTCAGCATTTCACCAATAATCGGTTCATTTCCGTTGAAGACGTCCTATGTTGGTTGCCTTCCCATGGTGATTTCTACCCGGCTCGGGGTCAGTTTCCTCATTCTTAGATATCTAGTGGTCATTCATCATTGGAGAAAATAAAATATTATCCAAGTGATTTTCCAATAATTCTCCCAAAAAAATATCCACTATACATTAATTTAAGTTTTTATATTTAATTTGAATTTGCACCATTAATCAAGAGGTTGTGGCATAATTAATGTGGAGGAAGTTCAAAAGACTTCTCCACATTAAAATGGAGGTTTTAATGTTTCTCCCATCATTAAGGTACATGTTTTCCCTGCCATTATATTCAAATTGGGGACGTTTTAGGCTCAAGTGGTCCCCACAACTGAGCATTCAATTTGTACGATTAATCCCTATAGTCTCTACCTCCATAAATTAAAGGAGGTTTCAAAAAAAATGTTAAATAATTTTTTTTATTTTTCTACAAAATAATTGGAAGACTATATTTCACCCTCAACCTATTGCGGTCGAGGTAATGGAATCCAAAAGAAAATATTGTCACTGTGAGTTCAATGGTTCCCTCAGATTTCAGTTCCGAGCACTGCTTCAAAAGTTACAAAATCCTGCTTGTTCATTTGCTGAATGCACTCGAAAAAAAGGATTACAAATTCATTCTGGTCACTCCAAGCCTCGGAATCATGCACCGTCAATTTTTACAGCCTTGTAAAATTACCATATATTATAAAACATTAATTGGAATATTCTGGTCTTTACACTTATATATTAATATGGTTTAAATATTGGATAACATGTTTTGTCCATATTATTTTCATGTTAACCAAATATAGATTTAATGAACTATGATTCTACATAGGGATCATATGATCCATTAACTCTTCATGAATAAAAAGTTCACCATTAAATATATAGTAAAATAAAAAGTATAAATTGGCTGAGACACAAAAAAATAGTGTGATTGTACATATGAAATGCAATTAAATCATGTTTTTATATGTCCCTGTAAAAAATAAACAACATTAGAAAATGTTAAATGAAATATTATTTTCCCCCTTAACCTTATTTTGACGATATCAATTGTCATTTACAACCCTATTTGATTTATGAATTTTTTACAATTGGATATCTTGTCACTATTTTATATAAACCCCACCATAATAAGAAGCTAGTTATATTACTATTCAATAAATTTTTTATCTAATTACAACTATATTCTCATATGTTGAAACATAATTATGAATTACTTGGATTACTAGTCATGTTACCAAAATTTAATTAATAATAATGTTTTGGTATTAATTTTTTTGATGAGATTTTCTATACAATTATCTTTGAGGAATTAATCCATAAATAACACAAAATAATTTGGATATTGAAATTCATTTGAAGGGGGGTATAATGCAACCACCCCATGTTTTTATGAATTAATTATTTTGAATAAGTAAAAATTCTTTGATGGATTTCAATATAAGCAATAAATTTGTAAGAATTATTTATACACAAAAACATGATTATATTATTCTATATACAACCCTGATATTAGATTTCTATAATATCAAAACAATTGTTTGATTGTGTTCCCCAAAATGTTGAGCTGATTCGATAGCTTCAACTACAACCAATAACAAGTTTTAATGAATTACAATATTTATATTAAAATATTTTTATACATATCATATTTCCATTATAATGAAAAAATGAATAATATTGACTAATTTTATAAACTATGGTTTTCCATTTTTTATAAAATGATTTCTTTTGTTATCAATTAATTGTAAATTAAAATGAAAACAATTAGAATAAAAATGAAAGGGTTTTTTGTTGATAAAATGTTATTATTCCCACAAAGGCATTCTAGATTAGTTAATTAATTTCATAACTATTGATAGATATTTATTAAATTTATATATTATATATTTTGAAAATAAATTTTTATTAATCAAATAACGTTATAGGTATAAAATATGAACAAGTTTGATTTTATATTGAAAAAGTTCCATTATTCTAATAGAAGGGTTTGTAGTATTCTAATGGAATAAATGTTTAAAGAAATATTAAAAAATTTATTTTTTATTTGAAATAATTTCTGTTGAAATTTAACTATCAAAATTAGAATTCGGTTAATTTAATAATTTTTTTGAAAAATTTTATTATTTGATAAATAGTGATAAATATTGAATTTTAATTAAAAAAATACATTATCCTATAATTTATTTATATAGTTTAATTTTTTATTTAATTAGGATATTTGAAAAAATTCATAAATTATAAATCTATTGAAACAGTTTATTTCATTGGAATTAATTTCACAATGAAATATTGTATAAAAAATTACAAACTTATCAATATTTTCACTTAAGAAACATTTGGTTTCGTCTTATCTGTAATATTATATTAATTTAATTTTTTCCACATTTCATTTTCAAAATTTGAAAAATGTATTCAGTGTTTTGAATAATGATAAATTATAATTTCCAATATTTTTAGTTTTGTTTTTGAAAAAAAAATTATTAAATGAATTTACAAATATTTATAGGGATTATGTTATAAATGGGTTTACTTGGTGGTCAAACATTAATCTGATGGGAAAAAATAAACTATAAAGATGTCTAAATATAATGGTATATCCATATTTCTATCATTTAACATGTATCATATAAAAAGGACCTTTAATGGAGGGACATGATGTAATGTTGGTCTCTCAATAGTGTTTTCATTTTGGTATTTACATGAATTCCACTCCTCTTCCACTATATAAAGGCACCCAGTACCTCGCATATTCACACACATCAACAATAATAAATCATCCAAACTATAGAAAAATATTATACCAAAATTCTCTATATAATCTAAGAAAATTTAATTTCTCCAGAAATAAAACATAGGATGTAATTTTTTACAAACCTATAAATAAGAGGTAACATTCCTCAACGAGCACCTTCAAATTATTTCCTTATCCCCCACACAAATTCATCTTGTTCCAATTTTATATTATAAATTTGGTATCCTAAATATATTGAGAATTTATATTTTAGGGTTTCTAAATACACCTAAACACATATTCATAAAATGTGATACACAATCAGTGTTTGTGTGTACAATTGACTACCACCTCAGGCACAGATTCTATTATCTCTTCCATTAAATACATTAATGGTTGGAAATAAAAATTTAATTACCATTTTTATATTATATATCATAAATTTAGTATTAATTTATGACTATTTAGTTATTATATATCACATACCTTTATGATTTCCATTTTTTTAATTATGATAACATCATTTGTGGATGTGTAGACTACCACCACTACAATGTAAAGTGATTCATTCATGATTTTAATGAAATATATTATGTACATGTTTATTTAAAAAATGTGATATTTAATGAGAGGTAAATAAACTATAATTATAATAATTATATTGATCAATTAATTTTCATTCTATCAATATGATAAAAAAAATAGAAACAAAATTCTTTCAAATTTATGGTCTATCACATCTAAGAATAATATATTTCATTTCCTACTTAATTCTATTATAGATTTTTATAAATTAATTTATACTGAATATATATTATGTTATTATCATGGTTTAAATTCTATATCTAAGGTAATAATTATCTATGTAATCGGACTTCGAATTACAAATCAAAACAAGTGAAATGATTTTTTCATTATAATGACATAAACTTTTAATAATGAAAATTCCTCTTTATCTAATTAAATGTCTTATTATGTAAAATAGTTATGTAAAACATATTTACTTCCTTGGTTTTAGTTTTTTTATTTTCAAATAAAGTTATGAATTGTTACCATTGATAATATATTCATTGAATAGTAATCACATGATAGGTATAAATATAGGTCTTCAAATAATCTTGTTTACACATATTGTTAGATTTATTTATTTTTAAATAATATACATTTATTTTATTGTTACTTTGTAAATGGTTTTTAAAGCACAATTAGTATTTTTACTCAATATTCAATTAAGAAACCTATTTTCATAACTTAATAGATTTTTTAATTAAATAACACTTTAATTATATATTGTTCCCAAATTTTAATTTTTTAAATATAAATGATATTATAATTTTTTTGAATATAATTGTAATTTATATTATGATTTGATACCCATTTTTGTTAAAACCCATAAATTTTGGATAAATGACAGTTTAAATATTAAAATTTAAATTTACATTTTTAATAAATATATTTAGATAAAATGAATATTATTATTGGATTCATAACATTTAATGAATCTAATAGTGAATTGTTCATAATTTTCTGAGAGAGTCGAATTTTTGGGTAAAAATAAAATTCTATATAAAAATATAATGTGTTTTATGAAATTATAATGACCCAATAGTGATGTGATAAAATACATTAAAAGGGATGTTTTGAAAATATATTTTTTACATTAAATATAATGTTATTATATTTTTTATTTATTTGTTTTACAAAGCCTTAATGGACACCCCAAATAATAGAAAACATTTTATATTTTAAAATAATTTCCATGAGATTATGACTAACCTCCTCATTAGAAAGTGTAGTATTTTAATATAATAGGCCATTTTCATTATAAAATAATATTTCCACAATCCTATAGAGGAAACCCTGGGATTCAAAATGGATGGGTTTGTAGTTTTGATAAGTTTAACACGTGGGGTCCAAAAACTAAATAATAAATAATTCTCTCACTTTTCCTATATAAAATCACCCAATCTCCCTCATCAATTCACCCAGAACCATTAAAGTACATCAATACTCTGCCCTCCTATCCCTATTATCCTTTAAATGTGCACGAACCTCCCTATCTTCCACTCTTAAACTACTATCATGCCTTTGGGATCACAAATGAATGTAAGGGATTTATTCTATTCTCAATTTTTTTCAAAATTTCATTATGTTGTTATACCCTTTATATTCAATTAAAAATGTTGGGGTCTAATTTCAATCCTCCCCTGTAAAACATTTATTTTCTTTTAATGATGAAATACACCTTCATCTCTCATTAGTTCTTCAAATGAACACTTGTTACCATACAGAAATTCTGTAAGGAATTTATCTCTTCTCATTTATACTAAACAATTATAGAATATTATGTATAAAAATTCTATTAAATATGTTCTGATATTATGTTCTTGAACCCCTTACTGTCCATTTCATGTACATATTATGAGACAGCCATTTTTTTCTTATCAACCTTTTTATGAATTATTATGTCACAGCATTATGCTACCAAAATTGCACCGTGAATACTATGCCCATTTATCTATCAAGGATGTTCAAAATTATGAACATTTATGTATTGAATGTATAGTTTCATGTATTAATACAAAATTACATAATCATGGAATAACTGATGATGTCTAATGAATCAATGTTATATGATCCTTGTGGAACACTTATGCATAAAATTAAATGATTATGAAGGGTGCACCATGCTAGCACTCTGATACATTGGATAAAGATTAGTATCATGATACATCAAGTGCAATGAGAGTTTACAACTTCGAATTCAAGTGAAATGAGGTGTTACTCATTCTCCATATTCAATGAGCCTTGGCTCATGGTGATATCATTTTAAATGTTGTCTCCACATTTCCATGTTATGATAATCATGTTATTTCATGAATTAATGTTCAAGTTTCTCTAAAACTCTATTGATATGCCTATATTCTAACATTAATTGTATTATTAATGTTATTACTTGTTTAATCCCTCACTAAGATTTATATCTCACCCATTTATTATGCATTTTCTTATGTTATTCCGTGCAATTCTATGTACGAATGAAAATTGTGGTCATGTAAAAGTAGATATCAATAAAGATTTGTATTTATGTTCTATTTTTTTATGTAAAGTTACTAATTTAAAATTATGATATACCTCTCAATCCTCATAGTTTTCTTATATGTGATATTATATAATAAATCATGATTAAAATTGTAATAAAGGGAAGGGATATTATAGTTTGTATCAGAGTGTACGTTTAGTTATTTTTTTGCATTTGGATTAGAAACCCTAGTGATGTCCTTACTAATAAGACTATGTATGATAAAAACATCCCAAAATTTTGGTGAGTATTATGTTAGTTGTTTGTATAGCCTATACATCCCTCTCTGGATACAATTAGGTTGAGGTGGCTCTAGAATAGATGCATCTTGGTGTAAAAACCGAAAACACAACATTGTGCTAGACTCAAACAAGAGTTGGTGGGTGACAATTAGCCTTACCGAACTCTTGGTTACAAAACTATAGGGGGATTTGATTTTGTAAATTCATATTCTTAGTATAAACCATTATTAAGGGAATCAAAAAATGTCCCTACGAATAAATGTTGGGAAGTTGATGATGGATAAAATAGATTGAATCCAATAAATTAATATGTTAAGGAAATAAAAGTCATCTATAAGTCAATAATTTTTGTCTTTGGATTACCCTTTATGTGTTACACCTGACATTACTTTTATTCTATAGAATGGAAAAAAATAAGAAGACACGGGCTAACAATTGATATGAAGATCAATGTGATGACCAATCTAATGAGATTCCAAATATGATGGGAGAGGGAATTACAGATGTTGAAACAAAAATATAATAGTTAATTATTGTTTTTAATAGAAACATGGGTCATGAAATAAATTCACCCCCCCCTCAAGATAGAACAAGTCGCTATCAAGATATTCATTAGATGATGACCTCCTACTTTTAATAGAGCATCTGATACCCCAATTTTGGAATAATGGATCAAATCCATTGAAAAGAGCTTCTCTATGCTACAATGTTTCAAAAAAGGGAAGGTTCTTATGGATTCTTATCTTATGGAGGGTGAATATGATCAATGGTGGACATTGGTCCAAAATACGATGCCTGAGGAGGATATGGAGAAATTTGAATGGAACGATTTTTGGAAATTGTTTTTGACAAATATTATACTCACACCTACTGACATACTATAGAAAAGAGACTTCCTTTACCTCTTGAAAGAAGAAGAAAATTACATCAAAGAAGATGAGGAAAACATCAAAAGGATTTCATCATATGCCTCGGGTGATGTCATGACCCCCTAATGCAAGGTTGACCATGTCTTTGGTGGGATAAAACTATCCTAAAGAATGCCCTAGTGAACCATTACATTGAGATCTATGTGGAAATTTTTTGATGTGCCCTCAAAGTCAGAATAGAGATTGAAGAATATCCTGGGTTTCAATGGAATAAAAAGAATATATTAGAATATAATTTTGGTGGTCCGGTGGATAAATCTAATGGTGCTAAAAAAGTCTAGAACCCAATTATCCAATGGTGGAGAAAGAAGCACCACAGAAATTTCCTAAAGGGGACTAGGAAATATTTATGTGTGGAAGATAATGGAACCTTGCCATTAACTACTAAAAAGAAAATCCTCGGCTATGATAGAGTAGAGGACCACTCTTTTTGACCCTCAATGTGTTGTTCATTGCTTCAACTGTAAATAACCAGTGCACACTGAAATTTTTTTCCCAAATTTATGTGTTTATAGAGGCAACCAACAACCTCAATGGAATCAAGGGAGAGATTTTTCCATCACTACTATCGATGTGAACCCCAAAAATGATGTGGTGATAGGTATTATAGTTATTCATTTATGAATATAGAATTTTCTTATTGATTATGTTTCTACGATTTATTTTTAATCCCAAAAAATTAGTATAAAAATACAAACACCACTAAAAATCATTGAAGTAACTATTTGGGTGAGAAAGGAAAACAAGGAAATAATTGCAACACATGAATGTAACTACCCAAATCACAATTTATGGTTTGAAGTTCCCGGTAAACCTCATTATGCTATCTTTATTTTAATTTGATGATATTCTTGGCATATATTGGATTTTATTATATAGTGCCAACATAAATTTCCCCAAGAGAGAAATCACTCTCTATATGGAGAATCAAACCCAAATTTTGGTCATGTCCATGGAGGAGGATAAATATTCTATATCACAACCCTTATAATCATGGATATTACTCCAATATGAGCAGACATGTCTTGTTCAAATTATTTAGTCTATGGAAGAAACATTCTTTGAAGACATGCCTATTGTGTGGAAATTCAATGAAGTTATTCTCAAGGATTTTCCTGGTCTTCCTCATATATAGAATGTTATATTCTAGTTTTATCATATACCTGTGTTGTTGAAAATATTAATAACCATGTATATAATGGTTGTTGTGAATATTGAAGAGCTGATGAAACAACTATAGGAAAATCTGGAAAAAGGGTTTATACTCCCAAATGTTTCATCATGGGTTTCCCAAGTCCTCTTCGTCATGACGAAGGATGGGTCAATCTGCTTTTTCATTGGTTATCGCTATCTCAAAAAAATAATGATAAAGAACAAGTATCCTATTCCCTGAATTTATGACTTGATTGATCAACTATGTGGGGCACGATACTTCTCCCTGGTGGATTTTTTGTCGGTATATTACCCAGTAATTTTGAAGAAGGAGGATATCCACAAGACTTCTTTTCTTACAACATACGTCCACTATGACCTCATATTAATAAATTTTAGACTAACTAATGCTCTATAAATATTCATGGATATGATGATTAGAGTCTCTAAATATTACCATGACAATGTTTTGATAGTTATTATAGAAGTTATACTAATATACATCAATGAAAATGATGAGGATGAGGAGAATCTAACCACTATAATAGAGACCTTGAGAAAGGATATGGTCTATGAAATGTACATCAAGTGTGAGTTTTGGTTAAAAAATGTATCATTCTTGGTTAATGTCATCACATGCATTGGATTATCTGTGGATCCTTCAAATACACCTATATTTAATGGATGGATGAGGCCATCATTGATAACAGATATTTGTAGCTTCTTGGGATTATCTTGATATTATCAACAAATTTTTAAAACATATCAAAATTTTCAACTGCTATTACCAAGATAACTCGAAAGGGTTTAATGTTTTCTTGTAGTGTTGAATGAGAAGAGGGATTTATGGAGTTGAAAAGGAATCTTAACATTGTGCTTGTGCTCACACTACCCACAATGGGAATTTTTTTTGTTGAATTTAGTGATGCTTCAAAGAAGAGAATGAGATGTCTGTTAATGAAAAATGTAATGGCCCGGACCTCTCCGGTCCACTACATTGTGAAAATGTGGTGTTGGAGGTGTTCCGGGAGGTCAAGGTGACTTATCCCCCAGCCGCTGCCTACCGGTAGCTCGGTCTACCGGTAGCTGCTGCCTACCGATAGCTTGGTCTACCGGTAGCTGCTGCCTACAGGTAGCTCGGTCTACCGGTAGCTGCTTCCTACCGGTAGCCGCCGCTTACAAGTAGCTCGGTCTACCGGTAGCCGCATCCGACCGGTAGCTGGGTTTACCGGTAGCCGCGGCGTACTGGTATCTCAGCCTACTGGTGGTTGTAGTCTACAGGTAGCTCGGCTAACACTACCAAATTTCTAGTTCTGGGAACAGTGTTTCCAGTTTTATGAACAGTATCGGTAGGTGAACAGAATCGGTAGGTGAATAGTATTGGTAGACTTGTATAGTTCTATCGGTGAGGATCTATCGGTAGACTTGTGTTTCTATCAGTGAGGATCTATCAGTAGACTTGTGTTTCTATCGGTAAGGTTCTATCGGTGAGCTTTCCTTTCCTTTTCCAATTTTTTTTAGTTCTGTGAACAGTGTTTCTAGACTCCTAAGAGCTACCGATTCCATACTTTTCCAATTTTCACGAATGAACAGTGTTTCCAGACTTCATAAGAGCTACTGATTCTATACATTGCAAAATTTCACGAATGAACAGTTTTTCCAGACTTCATAAGAGCTAATGATTCCATACTTTTCCAATTTTCACGAATGAACTGTGTTTCCAGACTTCATAAGAGCTACCGATTCCATACATTGCCAAATTTTTGAGTATGTGAACAGTGTTTCCAGCTTCGCAAATTTGTCATTTTCTTTGACGTAAAATACTTTTAAAACCTTATTTTAAGGACTTTAACACCGATTCAAAGGCCATAAATTCTATATTAATTATTCCCAAGGCCGGGATGTTTTTACTTGGTCAAACCACGTGGGTTAGTGCGATCCGTTTTTTTATGGAGAATAAACCCGATCTTAAACCGTCGGCTCGTTAAATATTCAAAAAAGAACGAGATATCATTCTTCCTTGTTCTTCCTCCCTATTCTCATCTATGAGACGTTAGAACCTTGCAATCATTCCCGAAGGAGTTTTACAATCAAACGTTACTCGGCTCAGTTCCGCTCTGTTTGATGCAACCAAGCTGTGTTGATCATTCTTCCATATAAGGTATATTTTATCATCGTTCCTTCGGGGATCACCTTCTCATGTTCTCCCTTCCATATTAGCATGTAATCTCCATGGTTTTAATGGGTTTTGGTTGGTTGGGACTTACCATGGCATCCTCGGGTGGATGTAGTTGTCGCGAGAGAAGGATTGTGTCCCGTTGTGTGGATAAAGGACGTCAAGAACTCTTTGAGGTAGGGGATTCATGGCTTCTCTAATTGTGTATGTGAAATTGTAGAATTAGCATGAATTATTCCTTTTGATCATAATAAAATTGACCTAATTAAATACTTGAACCGGATAAAAGAATGGGTTGATCGCATGTTGCTGCTTTGTACCGTGATAATGGTTCGCCTCATGTTTGCCTAGATAGAGTGATATCTATGATTTTCTTTAATTAGTTTCTCGTTCATGATGGAAATTGATAAAGAACGTAAACCCGGAATTATTTGTTAAATAATTGTCTAATGATAAATAGGCATGTTAATGAATCTGTTAATTCAAGATGGATTAAAGAACTATTAGTTTGATAATTTTAAAATGGTTCTGAGTTACCCGCTTGCTTGTATGGCTGAATGCCTTGTGGTTTGGAGCTCTGAGTGATAATTTTGTATGAAGGCTGAATTCCTTGTTAAAGGGCCGAGATCCCATTTTGTGATCTTTGTTTTCCTGCTGCTGTTGATTTGATGTGAGCCTGGATGGCTGTTGTGATATGTGGAGGCATGGGGACTTGTGGTTGTGGCAGCAGATGACGCCTGGTGTGTCGAGATGCATTGGTTTATGCATGTGGGTGTCGGGGAGGACACCAAGGATGATGGTATGAGATGAATGTGATGGTTTGATGTTGGTGGTTTGGTTTGTTTGTTTATCTGCTTTAATTTTCCCCACTTCTCATGGCAGCTGGTCTTGCTTAACCACTTTCCGAAGGAGGCGAAGACACGTGGGGTATGCCACGTGCTTTCCGTGTTTAGCCTCTCGATGGAGGATGGGTCTATGCTCTTGATATAGGCGGCAAAGACTCGACAGGTAGTATATATACTCACCATGTTGAGCCCCTTTGTGTTTAGTAGCATAGGATGCTTTTCTAGAATGTATGGGAATATGGGAAACTAATTCCATAATGAAAGTTTGTTTAAATGGTGATAATCCATGGGTATGGAGAAACTGGAATTTAATAGTGATGTGAATCCTAAAAAGGAGCAGTTTTTGAATGTGATGCCAATTTAGTTTAATGTGGTAAATTGTTCATGGTTAATTAATGATTAAAGAATTAATTAACGTACAGTGGAACTGATAAAATGAGAATGGAGTAATCTAATAAATCTCTTCAATTGGTTGTGTGCATATAGGATACCTAGTCTTAGAAGTAGCAGCCTGGAGTCTGAGAGACGTTAGCTGCAGTTGTGCCTATGACTAGGTAATTCCCATAGTGTGGTTGTGAGTTATATATATTCTGTACTTTTTGTGTTTCTATATGCTAATCCACCCTGTCGGTAAGGGCAACTAACACCCCGGGGATTCTAAGCCCTGGGGAGGTGTTTTCCCCAACATTCTGATGGGAGGTTGAATGGATGACTACCCCCTTTTGCCCCTCTCTCTTCTATTTTTAGATACACAGTGGTTAGTTTTCCCCATATATGTGTGTAGAGGGTTGTAATGGCTTGTGGTTATTTCACACAGATATATTCTGGATATAGTATCCTATGGACTACTATAGGTGTAACGTGTATAGGCTATGATGGCTTGAGGATCCTTACTCGGCGTATGGGCTATGATGGCTTGAGGTATAATACTCGACGTATGATACACGTTATACGAGATGTGGTGAATCCCAGAAACTACCTGGTTACTTCGGTTGTGAGGATGGTGTGGTGCTTAGCCCAGGTGTCTGCGGGCAAACCTTTGTGGTGAACGTGGTGCAGGTTGTGGAGCATAGACCATGTTTATACGGGCCAGCCTTTGGAGAGAGATGCACATGACGTATGTCATTGGGGCAAAGCGGCAAACCAGTGGGGAAGTAGTAGAGGGGTACCCTTGATATTCTTTACTATATTCTATATTCTTTTATGCTTTACTTGGTGAGAGTATCCATGGTGAGGTTGGGAACATAGTAGACCTATTTAGGTGACGGGTTAGTTTCACTTGTGGTTCACTGTGCTTTAGCATGCTCTCTTTACTTTTGTACGAGAGGCTTTGGGGAGGATCCAACTGAGTATACTGTTATACTCACCCTATGTATATATAAACTGTTTTACAGGTTACTTAGAGCAGGTTAGAGATCAGGCTGGTCACTATTAGCTTGTGGTTGTAGGAGCTGTTCGGGCTCGTGGTCGCTGCTGTTTTTTTTCCTTTGGGTACTTGTAGTTTTTTCCCTTTTAGTTGCAGTACTTTTTCATGGAATTTCATATATGGACATGAGTTTCTTTTATATTTCAGTTCTGAGTTGGAGTTGTTTTTGGTCTATCTTATCTCTCTCTTCCACATGTGTTCTCTTAGAGGGTAATGCCTCCCATTTGTGCGTTTACTATACCCTCGGTGGTAGTCGCCAACCCGGGGCCTACTATAGGCGGGACACGGGGGTCATTATCTCCCTTCTCACATTGCCGGCCCAGGAGGGGTACACATTGTGGGGAGGGGGTCATGACAGAGTGGTATCAGAGGAAGGTTGAGGGATAGGATGGGGTTTAGAGTTAGGCACATGTGAGGTTTCATGGGTTAGTAGGGAAACAGTGTCATTCATGATTAGCCATTTGGGTAAACACTGGAGACCGGAAGAGGCATAGGAGTTTAGGGCCCCCTATGTCCTGTTGCACGGATCATTAAGTTTATGATGACTACTAAACAAGGTGATACTGGTTGTAGGGTAGTGACATAGGAAAGGATCATGCATCATTCTTCATTGTGCCTGTGTTTGAATTGGTAGACCTTGGGATAGGTTAACCTAAAATGAACAAAAGAAAACAATTAAATAATTTTTGTTGAGTCTCCCATACCCCAGGATTAAGAGCTCTTATAGTTTTTTCTCTTGCAGGTATGGCTCCAGGTCGACGTCCTCGTCAGGTTTGCGCAGAAAATGTCCAACAAGCTATTCCAGCAGATCGTCGCCGATTAGAGGTTGACGACGACGACACATGGAGGAAAACACTCTGAGAGTTTCAGCGCCATAGTCTACAGAAGTACGAGGGCTCTGTTTCAGATGCAGTCACAGAAGGCTGGTTAGAGGAGGTTGAGATCAGATTCAGCTCAATTCGTGCTTGGAAGGAGCACTGGGTGTCCTTGGTCGTGACGATGCTGCGTGGAGTAGATATGCAGTGGTGGATTTTGTTCCATAGGTATCGTGAGGAGTCAACGATCTAATGGGAGGATTTTCGAGACAGGTTCAGAGTTGAGTTCCTTTCTTCGACTTCGAAGGCATCTAGCCGCCAGGAGCTTCTTAACCTTCGACAGGGGAGCTCCAGTGTTCAAGAGTTTGGAATACGTTTCAGGAACCTTATACGATACACTTCAGACCTGTTACTAGATGATGAGGCCAGGGCAAGGCATTTCGAGGAGGCTTTGCATCCAAAAATCCAGCGCCAGGTCACCCCGTTTATGCTGAAGACATATCTCGAGGTGCTGGAGAGGGCAGAGGTTGTTGAGAGGACATTGGCTGGGACCGAATCATCACGAGAGGGGAATCGTCATGATTCCTCACAAAGCAGAGCTGTGGTACGGGGTTCCTGGTTTTCAGGGCAGAAGAGTTTTCGTTCACCTGGGGGTAGGTCCCAGCCCTTCCCATCTCGTTTCTCTGGAGGCAGCAACTCTCAGGCCTATGCCAAGAGATCAGGTGCTTGTTTTTCTTGTGGTGGTCGTGGTCATCAGTAGTGGGAGTGCCCAACTTTTTAGAGCGGTCATCGTGCACCGGGAGCTCCGCTCCAGGTTCCTCCATTGAGGAAGTTCCAGCCGAGGCAGCAGCAGCAGGTTGCACCAGCTTTAGATCACCTGAGGGTAGATGGGGCAGACAGAGGACAACCCCATGATTCTCCTCGTCCTCAGAGAGCAGAGCGCAGCCATTGTGGTGGTCGTCATAAGGGTCGGAGAGGCCTTGGATGAGGTCATGGTCAGCTTCATGCTCTAGCGTTTCCAGCTCCAGGTGATCCAGACGTCGTCCGAGGTACCCTTTGCTTGTTTTCTACCTTGGTGTATTCCTTGTTTGATTCAGAAGCAATACACTCCTTTATATCCCCTACCCTTGTCCACGCTTTGGGACTTGAGATAGAGAGGCTTCCAGTGCCCTTGGCGTTGACTACGCCAGTTGGAGGTCGAGATAGCTAGTTTGAAGTATGTAGAGACTGTGAGCTAGTGTTGGGGAAGCACCGCTCTTGGGGAGATTTCCTATGTTTAAGAATACAACCATATTATGTCATCCTCAGAATGGATTGGTTGTATTCGGTACAGGCTATTGTGGATTGCCTCTAGAAGGAGGTCATCTTTTTCAATGCAGATGGAGAAACAATGGTGTTTTCTGGTGAGCGAGATCCTCGGATGGGTCATAGGCAGGATTCATCCTTATCATCCATGATGGCTGAGATGATGATATGTTCTTCAGAGGTTGAGCAGTTGGCGTTTCCTAGGGTTGTGGAGGAGTACCCTGATGTTTTTCCTGAAGAGGTTGTAGCATTACCCCCTCGATGAGAGATCGAGTTTGGGATCGAGCTACAGGAAGGAGCGTCTCCAATCTCTATGTCTCCGTATAGAATGACCCCTTCTGAGTTACGAGAGCTACGTATACAGCTTGATGATCTGTTGAAGTTCGGTTTTGTTCGGCCAAGTGTGTCTCCATGGGGTGCACCAGTCTTTTTCATGAAGAAGGCCGACGGTAGTTTAAGGTTGTGTGTCGATTATCATCACTTAAACAAAGTGAAAATAAATAACCGCTATCCTCTTCCACGGATTTATGACTTATTTGATCAATTGAAGGGTGCAAGTGGGTTCTCAAAGATCGACTTGTGGTCAGGATATCATCAAATGCGTGTAAAGGATAAGGATATCCCGAAGACTGCATTCTGATGCCGTCATGGGCATTATGAGTTTGTTGTAATGCCATTCGGCGTGACGAATGCTCCAGCTGTTTTCATGGGGTTGATGAATGCTATATTCCATGAATTCCTGGACAAGTTTGTTGTGGTTTTCATCAATGACATCCTTGTTTACTCCACATCTGAAGAAGAGCATGCAGAGCATCTACGAGCCGTTTTGGGAGTTCTTCGCCAACATCGGCTCTTTGGGAAGTTGTCAAACTGTGAGTTTTGGACTCGAGAAGTCCGTTTCCTGTGGCATGTTGTGTCCCAACAGGGAGTAGCTGTGGATCCATCAATGATAGAAGCAGTAGTGTCTTGGGCAGCCCCCAAGCCAGTGTTAGAGGTGCGAAGTTTCCTTGCTATCGCAGGCTATTACAAGAGGTTCGTAGCAAATTTCTCACGGGTTGTGACTCCTCTAACAGCTCTGACCAGGAAGGATCAAGTATTCATGTTGACTGATCAGTGTCCGTCAGCATTCGAGTATCTAAAGGAGAAGTTGGTAAGTGCTCTTGTTCATTGTCTTCCAGCTGAGGGAGTCTAGTTTGATGTCTTCTGCGATGCATCACATCTGAGGCTAGGATGTGTACTTATTCAACAAAGGTAATTTGTTTCTTATGGGTCCCGACAATTGCATCCCCATGAATGCAACTATGCCACCCATGATCGTGAGTTGGTAGCCGTGGTGTTTGCGCTGAAGTTGTGGAGACATTACTTCATTGGCGAGCGCTTTGTGGTTTTCACCGATCATAAGAGTTTGAGGTATGTTTTATCTCAGTGGGACTTGAACTTGCGGCAGCGTCAGTGGATTGAGTTCTTGCAGGAATACGACTTCGAAATATCGTATACACCTGGGAAGGGAAATGTTGTTGCTGATGCACTGAGCCGAAAGTCACTTAGTGATGCTGTGCACGAATCTGGTGATTCTTGGTGAGTAATGGAGGAACTGTCAGCATTACATCTTGATATGGAAGTGGTTGGAGGTAGAGGTTGTCTTTTCCAGATGATGGTGCAGTCATCTCTGATGCAGAAGGTGGAAGAGTCTCAGTTGGGTGTTCCAGAGGTGGAAGTTTGGAGAGACAGAGTTGTTTGTGGAGAGGCCCCTGATGGTTGGTCGGAGGATGAAAAACACCGAGTGTTGTATCATGGCAGGATTTTTGTTTCCCTGGAGATGCGTGAGATGGTTCTATGAGAGTTCCATAGCTCACCCTTAGTAGTACATCCTGGCATGACAAAGATGTACCAATCCTTGAGGAGTCAGTTTTGGTGGCCTGGGCTGATGCGTGCAGTGGTAGAGTTTGTGTCTCGATGTTTAGTCTGTCAGAGGGTGAAGGCCGAACACCGTGTTCCTGGTGGTCTTCTCCAGCCATTAATGATTCCTCAGTGTAAGTGGGAGGACATCTCAATGGACTTTGTTACAGGTTTACCTCGAGCTCTGGGAGGACATGATGCTATATGGGTGGTAGTGGATCGTTTAACTAAATCATCCCACTTAATAGCAATCAAGGAGTTGAGCTCAGTGGAGGTTTTGTCGAGGAAGTATCTGGAGGAGGTGGTGAGGCTTCACGGAGTTCCTAAGACGATCATTTTTGATCGAGATCCTCGTTTTACCTCTAGGGTGTGGAGAGGTCTCTAGCATTCTTTTGGTTCTCAATTATGCTTTATCAATTCTTTTCATCCTCAAACGGATGGTCAGATAGAGCGAACAATCCAGACTATTGAAGAAATGTTGCACTCATGTGTTCTTGACTTTGGAGGATTATGGATGAGGCACCTACACCTGGTGGAGTTTTCTTACAATAATAGTTATCTCTCCACCATCGGTATGGAGCCATTTGAAGCCATGTATGGCCGGCCTTTCTGTTCTCTGTTGTGCTGGACTAGGGTCGGAGAGTCAGCGGTTCTCGGACCGGAACTAGTGTAGAATACAAAAGAGATGATTCAGGTGATTCATTAGAGGATGAAGACAGTGCAAGATCGTTAGAAGTCGTATGCTAATCAAAGAAGGAGACCCTTAGAGTTTAATTTTGGGGATCATGTGTTTCTGAAGGTGACTCCCCGCCGTGGGCAGCGAAGGTTTGTTCATGGAAGTAAGCTTTCTCCCAGGTTTCTTGGGCCTTTCGAGGTGTTGGCTCATGTTGGAGCTGTGGCATATCGAGTAGCACTCCCCCCTCAGATGAGTCGGATACATGATGTTTTCCATGTATCACAGCTCTGTCATTATCTTCATGATGAATCTCATGTTATCGATTGGGGAGAGACCGATATTGATGATGATGCAACCTTCGAGGAGCGACCTGTGGAGATCCAAGACCGCAAGGAGAAGGTGTTGCGTGGGAGTTCTATTCCTTTAGTTCCTGACTTGTGGATACATGGTGGCTTGGAGGAGAGTACCTGGGAGCATGAGTCACAGAAAAGTGCTCAGTACCCAGAGTTGTTTAATGTTTAACTCTTTTCATGTAATGATGTTTCCTTTATGGTTATACCTTTCATGTTTTATTTATATACCTTTTGTGTGATGTTATGATTGAATTGTTTGGTTGTGGATTGTTTGTTTCCATATTCTCGGATGTCGTAGTTTTGTTCCAGCTTTTGAACAAGTCGTGGTGGTTTTCCCCTAAGAGGTATCTTATGGGGTGGTTTTTCGGACCCCTGTTTTCTTATGAGATGGTTTTTTTATTCTCTATGATGAGAATATTTTGAGAGGTATCTAATGTAATGGCCCGGGCCTCTCCAGTCCACTACTTTGTGAAAATGTGGTGTTGAAGGTGTTCTTGGAGGTCAAGGTGACTTATCCCCCAGCCGCTGCCTACCGGTAGCTCGGTCTACCGGTAGCTGCTGCCTACCGGTAGCTGCTGCCTACCGGTAGCTCGGTCTACCGGTAGCTGCTGCCTACCGGTAGCCGCCGCTTACCAGTAGCTCGGTCTACCGGTAGCCGCATCCTAACGGTAGCTGGGTTTACCGGAATCCACGACGTACTGGTAGCTTGACCTACTGGTGGTCGTAGTCTACCGGTTGCTCGGCTAACACTACCAAATTTCTAGTTCTGGGAACAGTGTTTCCAGTTTTATGAATAGTATCGGTAGGTGAACAGTATCGGTAGGTGAATAGTATTGGTAGACTTGAATAGTTCTATCGGTGAGGATCTATCGGTAGACTTGTGTTTCTATCAGAGAGGATCTATCAGTAGACTTGTGTTTCTATCGGTAAGGTTCTATCAGTGAGTATTTCTTTCCTTTGCCAATTTTTTATTAGTTCTGTGAACAGTGTTTTCAGACTCCTAAGAGCTACTGATTCCATACTTTGCCAAATTTTTGAGTATGTGAACAGTGTTTCCAGACTCCTAAGAGCTACTGATTCCATACTTTGCCAATTTTCACGAATGAACAGTGTTTCCAGACTTCATAAGAGCTACCGATTCCATACTTTTCCAAATTTCAAGAATGAACTGTGTTTCCAGACTTCATAAGAGCTACCGATTCCATACTTTGCCAATTTTCACGAATGAACAGTGTTTCCAGACTTCATAAGAGCTACTGATTCCATACTTTGACAAATTTTTGAGTATGTGAACAGTGTTTCTAGCATCGCAAATTTTTCGTTTTCTTTGACGTAAAATACTTTTAAAACCTTATTTTAAGGACTTTAAGACCGATTCAAAGGCCATAAATTCTATATTAATTATTCCTAAGTCCGGGATGTATTTACTTGGTCAAACCGCATGGGTTAGTGCGATCCGTTTTTTTATGGAGAATAAACCGGATCTTAAATCGTAGCCTCGTTAAATATTCAAAAAGGAACGAGATATCATTCTTCATTGTTCTTCCTCCTGGTTCTCATCTATGAGACGTTAGAACCTTAAAATCATTCCTGAAGGTGTTTCACAATCAAACGTTACTCGGATCAATTCCGCTCTGTTTGATGCAACCAAGCTGTGTCGATCATTCTTCCATATAAGGTATGTTTTATCATCGTTCCATCGGGGATCACCTTCTCTTGTTATCCCATCCATATTAGCATGTAATATCCATGGTTTTAATGGGTTTTTGTTGGTTGGGACTTACCATGGCATCCTCGGGTGGATGCAGTTGTCGCGAGAGAAGGATTGTGGCCCGTTGTGTGGATAAAGGACGTCAAGAACTCTTCGAGGTATGTGATTCATGGCTTCTCTAATTGTGTATGTGCAATCGTAGAATTATCATGATTTAGTCCTTTTTATCACAATGAAATTTACCTAATTAAATACTTGAGCCGGATTAAAAGAATTGGTTGATCGCATGTTGTTGCTTTGTATCGTGATAATGGTTTGCCTCATGTTTTCCTAGATAGAGTGATATCTATGATTTTCTTTAATTAGTTGCTCGTTCATGATGGAAATTGATAGAGAACATAAAGGCGGAATTATTTTTTAAATAATTGGCTAAAGATAAAGAGGCATGTTAATGAATCTGTTAATTCAAGATGGATTAAAGAACTATTAGTTCGATAATTTCTAAAGGGTTCTGAGTTAACCGCTTGCTTGTAAGGATGAATGCCTTGTGGTTTGGAGCTCTGAGTGCTCATTTTGTATGAAGGCTGAATGCCTTGTTAAATGTCCAAGAGCCCATTTTGTGATCTTTGTTTTCCTGCTGATGGTGATTTGATGTGAGCCTAGATGGCTGTTGTGATATGTGGAGGCATGGGGACTTGTGGTTGTGGTAGCGGATGACGCCTAGTGTGGCGAGATGCATCGGTTTATGCATGTGGGTGTCGGGGAGGACACCAAGGATGATGGTATGAGATGAATGTGATGGTTTGCTGTTGGTGGTTTGGTTTGGTTGTTTATCTACTTTACTTTTCCCCACTGCTCAATGCAGCCGTTCTTGCTTACCCTCTTTTCGAAGTAGGCGAAGACACGTCGGGTATGCCACGTGATTTCCTTGTTTAGCCTCTCAACGGAGGATGGGTCTATGCTCTTTCTATAGGCAGCAAAGACTCGATGGGTAGTATATCTACTCGCCGTGTTGATCCCCTTTGTGTTTAGTAGAATAGGATGATTTTCTAGAATTCCTGGGAATATGGGAAAGTAATTCCATAATGAAAGTTTGTTTAAATGGTGATAATCCACGGGGATGGAGAAACTGGAATTTAATAGTGATGTGAATCCTAAAAAGGAGCAGTTTTGGAATGTGATGCCAATTTAGTTTAATGTGGTAAATTGTTCATGGTTAATTAATGTTTAAAGAATTAATTAACGTACAGTGGAACTGATAAAATGAGAATGGATTAATATAATAAAGCTATTCAAATTGTTGTGTGCTTATAGGATACCAAGTCTTAGAAGTAGCAGCCTGGAGTCTGAGATACGTTAGCTGCAGTTGTGCCTATGACTAGGTAATTCCCATAGTGTGGTTGTGGGTTATATATATTCTTTACTTTTTGTGTTTCTATATTCTACTCCACCCTGTCGGTAAGGGCAACTGACACCCCGGGGATTCTGAGCCCTGGGGAGGTGTTTTCCCCAACATTCTGATGGGAGGTTGAATGGATGACTACCCCCTTTAGCCCCACTCTCTTCTATTTGTAGATACACAGTGCTTAGTTTTCCCCATATATGTGTGTAGAGTGCTGTAATGGATTGTGGTTATTTCACACACATATATTCTGGATATAGTATCCTATGGACTACTATAGGTGTACCGTGTATAGGCTGTGATGACTTGAGGATCCCTACTCGGCGTATGGACTGTGATGGCTTGAGGTATAATACATGATGTATGATACACGTTATACGAGATGTGGTGGCTCCAAAAAACTACTGGTTACTTTGGTTGTGAGGATGGTGTCGTGCTTAGCCTAGGTGTCTGCGGGCAAGCCTTTGTGGTGCACGTGGTGCAGGTTGTAGAGCTTAGCCTAAGTTTATACGGGCTAGCCTTTGGAGAGAGATGCACATGACATATGTCGTTGGGGAAAAGCAGAAAACGAGTGGGGAAGTAGTAGAGGGGTACCCTTGATATTCTTTCATATATGCTATATTCTTGTATGCTTTACTTGGTGAGAGTAGCCATGGTGAGGTTGGGAACATAGTATACCTATTTAGGTGACAGGTTAGTTTCACTTGTGGTTCACTGTGCTTTAGCATGCTCTCTTTACTTTTTCACGAGAGGATTTGGGGAGGATCCTACTGAGTATACTGTTATACTCAACCTATGTATATATAAACTATTTTATAGGTTACTTAGAGAAAGTTGGAGACCAGGCTGGTCACTATTAGCTTGTGGTTGCCGGAGCTGTTCGGGCTAGTGGTCACTGCTGTTTTTTTTCCTTTGGGTACTTGTAGTTTTCTTTCCCTTTCAGGTGTAGTACTTTTGCATGGAATTTCATATATAGACATGAGTTTATTTTATATTTCAGTTCTGAGTTGGAGTTGTTTGTTGTCTATCTTATCTCTCTCTTCCGCATGTGTTCTCTTAGAGGGTAATGCCTCCCATTTGTGCGTTTACTATACCCTCGGTGCTAGTCGCCAACCCGGGACCTACTGGAGGCGGGACTCGGGGGTCATTATCTCCCTTCTCACATTGCCGGCCCAGGAGAGGTACACTTTGTGGGGAGGGGGTTGTGACAAAAAATGTCGAATTCATTGCATGTTCTTCAATGAAATTCAATGTTCATGAGAAAAACTATCCAATACATGAACTATAGATGGTTTCAAGAATCCTTGCATTGAAATTTTGGGTACATTTCCTCTTTGGGGGGAAGTGTGAGGTATACACGGATCAGAAAATACTCATGTATATATTCACATTGAATGTGTTTAGTATGTGACAATAAAGATGGTTAAAGTTGATCAAAGACTATAACTGCTCAATCCATTACCACCATGACAAAGGGAAAATGTAGGTGGATTCTCTACGTAGAAAGGACCTGATGGTTATATCATTGATTAAATTGAAAATTATCCATTCTTTTTTAGATTTGATGAATATGGACATGTGAATCATAAATAAGGGAACACCATAAATCCTTTCACAAATGATTTCACAACCATATCTTTTGGAAAGTTTAAAGGATTTTAAAAATAAATATATGGTAATTTATTATAAATTTGAAAAAAATATAAAATGGAAGTCCCCAGTGTTCAAAGTTAGTGAATAGGGAATTTTGAGATTTGGGACAAGACTATGTGTTCCATAAAACAAGGAATTAAAAAATATATATTTTTATGTTTCAAATATTTTGAATTTCACCATTCTCCCATGAAACAAAATGAGTTATGTAGATATTAGAAATAATTATTGGTGAGATACAATGAAGAAAGTGATCGTTGATTTTACATTAATATTCTTGGTATGTCAGCAAGTGAAGGATGAGAGGTAGAAGTCTAAGGGGATGATGCAATCATTTCCCATACCAGTATATAAATGAGAGAACATCACCAATAAAATTTTCACCATAATTTCAAAGACATACAAAGTAAAAAACGATATCTGGATTGTTATTGATCATCTTACAAAGACTACACACATCATTTCAATTCAAGAGGATATCTCATTGGATCAACTAGCATGAATATAACTTAGAAGTGGTAATTCTTCATTGAGTACCACTATCTATTACTTCCAATCAAGATCGAAGATTCACCTCCAGGATCTAGAAGTGTCTTCAACATGATTTTAATACGGAGATGAACATCAGTAACACTCATCATCCTCAAAATGATGGTCAATCTGTGTGGACTACCCAAACACTTGCAGATATGTTGAGATCATGCTCAAGGATATTTAATGGAGGATGGGATCAACATATTACTCTGGTTGAATTTGTATAAAATAATTTATTCCAATAAAGAATCCAAATATATACTTTTATGTCCTTTATGGGAAGAGGTGAATAACACCTTAATGTTGGATGTCATAGGGGAGTGAAAACTACTAGGTCCAGAAATAATTGATGGAATGTTGAAGAAGGTTAAGACCATTTGGTAGCACATTAATGATTCTCAGAGTCGACAAAAGAGTAATAATGATAATTGTAGATGAAACCTATAGATTAATGTTAGAGACATGGTATTCCTTCGTATATCACCATTGAAGAGAATTATGTGATCATCGAAGAAGTGAAAGCTTAGTCAAAGGTACATCGGCCCTTTTGAGTTCGTTGATCGTATTAGAGCAGTGTCCTATCTTCAAGAACTCCCATCGACCCTTTCTCAAGTTCATGATGAATTCCATGTATCACTCTTGAGGGAGTACATACCTGCCCCATCGCATTTACAAAATCCAAACATCGTACCATTAGAAGATGGCCTATTTTATGAGAAGTGGTCATTGAAGATCTTAGATCATAGGGAAAAGGTTCTAGGAAATATGAAAATTCCCTTTGTCAATGTGTTGTGGATAATCCAATAGTTCAATGAAAAAGTGTGGGAATCATTGAAAGTGATGAAGGAGAGTTACAGACATTTTTGTTAGTGTGAGAAAAGAAATTTTGAGGGTGAAATTTATTAAAGGGGGAATATTGTAATGACCCAACCATTTAATAATGAAAAATTCTGATGATCTAATTATATGTTTTATTATGTAAAATGGTTTTATAATACACAAGAATGTCCTTGGATTTAGGATTTTGAAATTTGTTTAATACAGTTATAAGTTTTTACATTTTCTAATATAACCCTTTAATAGTGATCACATGATTTTTATAAATATAGGGCTTCAAAAAATCCAGTTTGCATAGACAGAGTAAGCTATGGCCTCATCAAGTTGAATTGATCCATACGAAGCGCATTTTTCGAAGCATGGAAAGGAGGTAGAATCACTAGGCTTCTCACTTGACCAAGACCAAGCCCTATTATCAAAACATTAATCTTAAATGGAATCACCTACGAGATAAGTAAATGTTAATAGGTTTTACCACATGAGCGATGTTGCCCGAGCCACCCTTAGTGTCTGTCACCATGGAACACCTTACACTTAGCTCTTATGAGGGTGTTATAAAGGGATTTATAAAAAGACCCTATCACCATGATTTTATGCTTTATTTTTGTATAATAAATTGGAATTTATTTTACTATTACTTTGTAAATGGTTTTAAAATCACAAATATTAATATTAGTCGATATTAAATTAATAAATAGATTTTGATGAATTAATGTATTTTTTAATTAAATAATATATTAATAAAATATTATTACAAAATTAGTTTTTTATAAATGTAAATAATCATATAATTTTTATGAATACAATTTTAATTTTAATTAAGGATTTAAATCTGTTAATGTCAAAACCCATATATTTTTTATAAATATCAGTTTTTATTTTAAAAGTAAAAATCCACATATATATAAAATTATTTAGATAAAAATATTATTATTAATTTATTAAGGATGTCAAAAATATCTAATTGCGAATTTTTTATAATTTTCTGAGATAGATTAATTTTTGGGTAAAAATGAATCCCAGTTTAAATATATAATGTGGTTTACGACAACATAATGACCCAATAATGATGTAAAAAAACACAATAAAATGGTAGTTCAGAAATAATATGTTTTACCATTAAAATAATGGGATTTTAGATTTATTTTATTTATTTTTAAAAGCCTTAGTGGACCCTCAATATCTTACAAATCCTTTTAAATTTTAAACTGATTTACTCAAGAGTTTGACCAACCTCCACATAAGAATACCTGGTATTTTAAGAATTTAGGCCATTGATATATAAAATAAATTTTTTCAACTCTCTTTTTTCAAAATCCATTCACAAAAACCATGGGTTGTTTTTTTATGTTTTATTATTTTAGTGTGTGGTGTCCAAAACCTAAATAATAATGAATTCCCTATCTTTTCTTATTTAATCCCACCAAATTTCCCACTTCACCTCACTCAAAACACTTGGAACCAATCTTTACTCTTCCCAACTATCTCTATTATCCTCCCAATGTGATCTAATCTTCCATGAATCCCCTATCAGGCCTCTCCCAAGCCTTTGGGATCACACTTCAAAGAAAGGTATTTCTTAATATCTCATTTTTTTCCAAATTTCTTTATATTTTCCCCTTTTATATTCTATTAAAAATGTTAGGGTATGATCTATCCCCTCATACAATCATCCCTCCTAATGTTATAAATATAATATACCCCTTTATATCTATTTAATTCCTCCCACATACACCCATTAACATGACCAAATTCGAAAATGAATTTCTTTATTCTAATTTAAATTTACGACGTTCCTTTATATTGTGTATCAAAATTCCATTTAATATATTGGTATAATTTTTTATATTTCCCTCTTTATATAAATTTAATGTGAAAGTAATGATACACCCATTTCTAGATGATCAACCATTTTTATGAAATATTATGTCATCTCATTATGATGTAGAAATTGCACTTTGATTTACCAATCCAATGTCATAGTGTAGTGAATACCATGAAAATTTCTATATCAAGGGTTTTTACCATTGTGCACATTTAATTATTGATTATATAGTTTCATGTATGAAACTAATATACTATTATCATTGAATAAATGATGTCGTTTAATTAATACATTATATATGATCCATGGGGAACACTTATTCATGAAATGAAATGATTAAGAAAGGTTCATCCTGATAGCACTCCAATGATTTTGGTAAATATTTGTATCATGATACATCAAGTACAATGAGGGTTTATTAAGGATAATTCTTATTCATTGATTTTTTACTCACGCTCCATGGGAAATGATCCTTCATTATCCCTAATATCATGTTAAATGGTGTTTCTTCATTTTCGTGTTACGATAATCATGCTTTATCATGCATTTATGTTCATGAATCTCTTATGATCCATTGACATGCCTATTTCCTATCATGTATTTTATTATTTATGTTATTAATTTTTTACTACCTTTCTAGGATTTATATCTCACTGTTGTCTTATTCCGATCCTCAGGTTATTCCATGTAATGTTATGTATGAAAAAATGTTGTGGTCATGTATAATAAGATTCCTATGAAGATGTGTATTTATATTCTAGGTTGATATGTAATGTTCTGAATTTCAAAAGACACTAGAACTATCGATCATCAGAGGTGTATTTAGTTCATTGTTATGTAATAAATCATGATTATATGTGTAATAAAGAGTAGTGTTGTTATATTAGTTATTATTTTAATCATAATAAAAACATGCAGTTTTTAATTAATGGGAAATATAAATTAACAGGTAAATAATATAGGTTATTATATGAATTTATATGGTTATTTAATATAAGTATAATATACATATTTTTATTATAATTTTATTTTCAACATTTCTGAAAATATTAAATACATATGGTAATGGAATTTCATATCACATTTTTATATCAATGAGATACATTCCATATTCACCACTATGTTATTTTATATGGTTTATATAATTTCATATGTCGTATTATATTATTAATTTACATTATTTAATGATATTAAAATATTCAATTCTTTTTATTCTTTCACATGGAACATGATTAAATAGCTACAGATTTAATAAAGGTATTTACGTCTTACTTTTTACTTTTGTTAGACAGATGCTATATTCCGAACCTCATTATTCAACGTGGTGTATATACTGACAATGATTTAATTTTATAATTATTACACTAAAAATTTATTTTTATTTTAATATCAATTTTATTATATCTCTTTCTCATGGATAATAATTTAATAATTAAGAAATCAGTAAGAGTATTATGTCTCATTATTCTACTTTGAGAAACAAGTTATGTTATTCACCTATAATCTTTTTTTGAGATGTATAGACAAACCCATTAACATGTAATATCATGAATCTCAATATTTTTTTGTTATTTTAATCATCATGTGATTTTATTCATTAATGCTAAGTATGATTTAGTATTACTTATGTGTGATAAGATTATTGTTGTAATCTTATTGTTTATCATAACTGGTTACGATTATGTTTTTATTGGTGAGATTTAAGGATCTGTAACTCAAGAATAATCATTTATTTTATTTTATCATAGTTATTTATGAAATGTAAATATAATAGTACCACATTTACAATCTTTAGTACTTATGATAATTATGATTTTTTTTCTAATATGTCTTTATTTATCACTTCTGGTGAAAATCTGTGTTCTGTTAAAACAATTGTTTCTTAATAAAGTAAAAAAAATTATAAAATTATAAAATAATCATTATAGATCATTTTTACAATTATTAACCTTTTTAATTTTTCATAAAAGTCATTATATTATCATTTCTGGATCGAGGCACATTTCCAAAATCAAATGGGGAAAATGATTATTTAATATGAATGGATTTATCCTACACCATGACCATCATTTAATTAAAACATCCTTTTAAATATTAAAATATAATTTTTTATTAAATTATTATATCATGATATTTTGAATATTCATATTTTAGTTTTATTTTGTAACACATGGTTTTTTGAAATGATTTAATTTTAAATAAGTGTTTAATATTATTTTCAAATCATCATTTATATGTTTTCAATAATATTTTCAATGAAAAAGATTTTCATTATTATTTTTATTTAATATAGTTTATAAATTATTTTTAAAGGATTCATTATATTTTTTAAAATTATATCATTAATGAAATGGATTTTGATAATTTAAACACCCCCATTTTATGTTTTAAATACAATTTTTATAGAAAATTATTTACATAATATTATTATGTTTTAAAAAATAGTTTTCTCTAAGATAAAAGGATAATTTCCTCAAAAAAATAATTTATGTTTTTATAAAAAAAATTAAAATGTTTTCTTTCATTTAAATTAATTTGAAATGTTATTATATATTAAAAAATTGATTTTTAGGGAAATGATAACTTTATTTTGAATGGTTCCAAGTAATATTTTAAATCCATTCTTCATATAAGATTTCTGACATTATTATAGATAATTATATGCTATTTATATGACACAAATAAATAATTATTACTAATGATTTTAAATGATTACTTTTAAAATGATAGTTATTATTTAAATAATTTCCTATTCTATGGGTTATACCATGATAAACCTCTTATTAAGCCCCATTCTTTTTATATTTATTTCATTGATGAAATAATTTAGAATCCATACTTTTTTAAGAATCATATGTTATTATGATAGGATTATTATACACATTTTATCTCATGGGTTATAATATGATGTTTTTGAAACCCATCTGCTTTAGGGCTCATGATATAATTAATTTTTTATTTTCTTTTTGAAAAGGTATATATGATTTCATTGTTGAAAATTGGGATCTATGTCAACATCCATTACATTGGATAATGTTTTTTATATCATGATAACGATATGGATGAAATTAAGATTTAATTTAGTCCAGTAAATTATTTTGACTATTAATATATTCTTGGGAGTGAACCTTGAAAACAATGATGGTTTGGAGAGAACCTTTACGACTATGTTGGTATTATGAGTGAACCTTGACTACTAAGATTGTTTTGGGACGAAACTGTGAATGATAGGATGGTTTTGTGAGAAACACCATACAACTAATATTTACTTTTATGTAATCCTTAATTACTATGGAATTAATTTTATATTTTTTGTGTCTTCCACAATTCCATTTCTTATTCTTATGTTATGCATTCATGTCTTAAGATCTTGATTCTCTTATGATTCACACCCTATGTACTACCAATATTTATGCAATGAATCATTAATGTGATCTTTAATATGTTGGGTATTATATATAAATGTTATTTTAATTTTCTTAATGCCTTATTGTATTTTTATATTTATTTATCTCCTTTATTTACAAAAATTGAGCATTTGAGCTCACCCAATATTATGTTTCCTTTCACCTGGTTTTCATTTAATGTTTTCTATAAGAGTACTAAATTATAAGATCATTGTGGTAAACATAAAATATATTTCTCCATATTAGAAGTTTATGTTCTATTTTTAGGAATACACTAAACTATTTTTCCCCTTGTGCATTTACTAATGTCTTGTTTTGAATATAGATCTAAAATGACACAATACCCATGTATGTTACATTTGTGACTCTCTATACCATTCTCATACTAAATATATCACATTTTCTATCACCTTTATATATTTTTTATTTATATTATAAAATAAAAAAATTATATTTTAAAAATTATGTTTCACATCGAAAATTAATTCCATGGAAACTATTCCTTGGAAGAGTGATTATTCAAATTCAAACCCACGATAACCATTTAACTATTTTTTTCTATAAAGGATAAATCAATTGATTATTCTTAAAATGATTTTTTTACATATATTAATAGTTTCTACCACACACACAAGTGTCATGATTCATATAAATTTCTACTTCGTCTATTATGTCACACATATAATTTTTTTAACAATGTTAACCTATTTCAATCAAATGAATGATTTATTGAATTTATTTTTTCATAACATGGATATATTAATTTTTCTAAAACATAATTCGAATAAAAAATATCAATAAATACATTTTACAATATTTTTTTAGTGATCTTCAGTCTTCATTTAATTATATTAAAACATTAATTATTCTATATGGTTATTCGTTGAATTTATTATCTATCAGGTGTCTTGATAATAACTTTGTTTATTATTTTAAACCATCATTATTGTTATCCATTCAACCCCTAAACTATTATATTTTTATTAATTTTCTGATAAATGGATGTATTTAAAAATAATAATTTTTTATGTAAATAATATATAATCTAAAACTACTATACTCATTTAACCATTATAATACTCCTTTAAATCCATCAATCATAAATATATATAAAGAAAATTATATATATAACAAAACCCTAAAAAAATTTCCTCATCACGTATCCCTAAATATAACTTTACAATACAACATGTAATATACCTATAAAAATATCAATCTAACATAAAACGTATCAATATCATGATAAAACAACATGTAAATAATGATTCATAATTTATTATTAATTATTTTTAATTTTATTTTATAATACACACATAATAATCTAAAATATTTCAATATATTAGGAATTCTTTCCATTTTGGCACTTCCGATTTTCATGAATTTATATATATTATTCAATGATGGTGAAAAAAGATAAGGCTCCAATTCTTTTTCGGTTACCAAAAATATCTTATAAAATTTTTTATATATTTATGCAGAAATTTATTAATTTTTTCAACTTTATCCTCTTACATGTTGTTTGATTAATAATATTTTTTAGGTTATGGTAGTAGTAATTTTTAGGATGTTTATGAGTAAAATATTTATTGATGTTTATTATTTTAAATATTTTTATATTTAATTATAATTTATGATGATTTATTTTTAAAGAATCCAGTTTCTCGGGAAACAAAAATCCAACATATATAGGATAGATAAATAAATACAAATTAGTTTTACTAATGTTACAAATTAAAAAAATTATGGTTGTTTATGTTTATTTATTTTACCAAATAACCTCACACACAACCATTTGTTACGAAAATCTACTAATTTAATTTAAGGTTTATTCAAGTGGATAAATATTTTTAGTTTAAAATAACATTATTTCCATACCATCATTTCTAATCTAATCAACTTCATTACTATAAGAAACTAAACAATTTAATTTATACCAAATGTACAACATATGAATGTCATAAAAAAAATAAATGAAAACAAAAATAATAATAATGGGTATTGTGGTGATCAAATGTATAATATATGAGGCTAAATTGTATGGATTTTTATGGTATGAATTTAAAAAATGATTAAATAAGAGGGATATAAAATATAATTTCAAATTATTTATATTAGGTTTTTTGGAAACTAATTAGGATATAAGATAACTTTTTCTTTACTTTTATATAATGAATAATATACGGAATGATAAATCTAAAATGATTGGAACACACAAACACATATGGGGTATTGATGGAATAATTGACTCATAACATGTTTCACCTTGATTATTGTAACTAATATCACTAGATTATATTTTGATAAAATTTATATGAAATTTATTTTAATATTTATTAATTATCATGTATTTATTTGATTATTACTTTACCCATATTAAAATCTTGTTTTCATGATTGTTAATATGCATATCGCATAACAATATTATAGAATAATTGAAATGTTACTTTTCCTAGAAGTGTATTTGTGTAAGTGTGGAATGGTTGACAAAATATATTTTTGAAAAATATTTTATTAACAATAAATGATGTATTTTCCCAATTTTTTTTTAAATATGTTTATTTATTGAAGTCCTGGGATTACATTATTTATTTCAAAACATGATAAAAATACCTTTTTATCTCTCTAAAGGTCACTTTAGTATTTTAGAAATAAATATTTTTATTGACATTATTTGGACATGACATTTTAGGATATTATTACTCAATCAGTATGATACCATTTCTATTCAGAACACTCTTTTTGGATCTTATATTTGAATAATGAAAATAGTACATTAATACTAATGTCAAAAAGAGTAGTCAATAAGGACACCAATTCACCATATTAGCAAAATATTCCCCATTTTGTACAATATTGAGAAAAATTGTGATATGTTATAGGGATCCAATTTATAAAAATAAAAAATTATATTATAATTTCAATTTTCACATGTTTAGTATTATTGTAGGTTATTGAAATTTGTAATTAAATATTTTCTTGAATTTATAATATAAACCTGTAACCTCTTATAAACCTACTATTTCCTTGACTAAATTAATTTATATTTTTCCAATTTATGGGGTGTTATACATTAACTATGAGATTGAAGATGTAAGATAATTGCTTTAACTCAATTTCTATATAACCTTGAAGAAATATAGCTCTTGAGGTATGGTTCCATTCTATGACCCCTTCATCTTAGAGTTTATGCTCTAAAAATTATTTAAGATAATAAAATTGGATATTTTTGATCTATTTATATATTTTTATTCAATTTTTATGCTTCAATGATTAAATTATTTAGGGTTTAAATTAAGAGTAGAAATGATATTATACCATTCCCTTTATAAAAATTTTCATTTTCAAATCATATCTATGATGACTACTCAACCACAAGAATAATAAAATATTAAATTAATCAATATAATTTTAAAATTATAAAACTTTTTAGTACAATTATATTACTATAATTAAGATAATTATGATCTATGTTTTAGACTTTTAATTTAAAAAAAACCTCAATTGATTATAATTTTATAGACAGGGCTATGAATGTGAGAATCATTCAAGCGTAAAGATAACTGTTAAAACAAAACCAAGAGTGAAAATTTTTTAGGGTTCAAATATAATCACTTATATCAATTGATAATCTCATAAAATATGGATATTATCCCTGTAATAACAATTACCATATGACATCCTTTAAAATATATCCAATGTTGGGTTCTCCAAATGTAAGTCTTATAGTAAACATACGGTTTAATTCAACTCAATTTATTAGTCGAGTTGATTTTTATAGGCGTTGGAGTAAAAAAACTTGTAGATCCCAATTTAGTGTATTTTATTTTGAAGGATATTTATTACTCTGATTCTTAATTGGTATACTATGATTAATTACACCTATTAAAAGTATTTAAAAAAACATATTTCTATAGGATTTTATAAAGGATATTTCCAGGAAAAATTCCATAAAAAATTATCCTCAAAACAAACCACAAAAAAACCCCCTTATATATTAATTTTTTTTCTTGATACCATTAATATGTTGTTTTAAGTAATAACTCTTAGAGAAAATGTAATTTTTTACCCACTTCACTACAACTCAGTACTAAAATCATAACATAATTTCAAAGAGACCATGACAATTACCTTTAACAATATGACATCTCATTCTAAACATCTATCATGGGTTGATACCCCTTACCATATTACTATTTAACACTCTCAAATCCTAGATTAATTTAGAATTCACTACATAGGTTTGTGTAATGTAATGGACTATCATATATTATTTAAAAATCCTTATGGTGAGTTCTTCATGTTGGTCCTCTCAACCATGATACCTCAATCATTACAATGCCCACTATGTTTCAACTTAACCTATATCCAACCCACCATTTTAATCACACACTATGTTTTTATTATTCTTAGGATACATCCTTATAGTTAAATATAAAAACAATATAGTTTGATCTGTTTAAAATAGTGTTTTAACCATAAAAATTTCTAGTTCACCCATATGTGAAACTTATCACATCATCGTGGCCCTTTTCTATGGTGAAATTCATGATCAATCCTTATAATTAATTACTATATAAAAATCGTTAGACTATTTAAAGGCCAGGTATATTAATATTTAATATCATATTCAATATCTTATATGATATGAAACACAATAAATTGTAGGTAATATATAAACATGATAATTTACAATATATTCACTTTAAATAAATTTTTTCCCTTTTGATAGCTTGTAACACACAAAGCATCATGTTTGAATGAATCAAAATATCCAATTAAAATATTATTATTTAAAAATATACAATATAAACTAGACATTAAATTGGTTGTTATGAATAATACTAAAAATTTATGATAATTATATGTTTCAAATAATTATATATTATATAAAATGGATATTTTTTATTTGATATAATATTAGAACCATTTGAATGGAAAAATAATATATTTTGAAAAATAGTTTTTTCTTAAATAGATATTTTTTCATGCATTTCCTGAAGAACATATAATTATTTTTACCACATGTAAAAAATTTATATGATAATTAAATATTCATTTTTTAAAATCATTATAGAAAAATTATCTTAAGATGACTTTTCTATATTTTATTGGAAGACATCAAATTTTAGGGAGTAGTGAAAAATACTGAGTTGTAATGGAAAATTTGATTTTCATATAAAATATTTATAATGATGAATTATATTACGAATTATTTTTAAATTAATATAATTGTAGTTATATTAATATTATTAATATTTTTTTAATTTTTAGAGTTATATTATTTAATATTGATATAAAAAAATCCTAAACTATTGATCATTTTCTCATTGAAAACACACATTCATATTACATCTGTGAGATTAATTTTAAATTAAAATTTCACCATTATTTTAATGGGATTTGGAAAAAATGATTACATATTTTTAATCAGAATAATTTATATTAAATAATAAGTTAATTATCATCTTTTACTAGACATTATTCTAAATACAGTATGTGTTATATACTATGGTTAAGGTAGAAATTGGTTCACTGGGAGGAAAACTAAAAGAAGGTTGAAAATTAACCTAAAATATTTCTCAAATATATTAAATTGAATTATCTAGACCCTATAATTTTAATGTGTAGATAATATTTTATTTTTACATTTTTTTCATGTGAATAATGTGGATGCACCTTTCCTTTTAAAATATTACTAGTGAGGCACTCATGTCACATATAAATAGCCACAAAATATATTCTTCTCTTCCTATATTCAAATAATTTTGGTAAAAAAATTTAAAATATAAATACCTAAATTTTAGACCCTAATCACAGAGTAATTGTTTAGTAATTATGACACTCTACTAAAACATTAGGTATAATTATATGTAGGTTTTTGAGAACAGGTAAAATTCTTAATTTTATATATTTGTTAATTTCTACATCAACATCCATATATTCTTAAAAAACACGATGATATAATTATAGATGATTATTCCATACACAGGGTCTTTTCAAGTCTTTTATAATTATCTACAACAAACCCCATATCCATCAAAAGGTTTAGGAAATCATTATTCGTGTGTAGGGTAGACTAACTCCACGGGAAGAATTTCATTCGTTTTTAAATTACATCATATAATGTTCAGAAATGATGATGTATGTAAAGTATATTTATTATATTTATAACATAATTATACTTATTTTGTAATTATATCATTAATACCATTCTAGCATTCAATTATATAGGGGAAATTATAATGTCTTTTCTGTGTACGATGGGTACCACCTTATTGAGAGATACGAAGAATTTTTCACTAACATATTACATGGATGGTTGTAAAGATATATTTAATGATTATATTTGACATATATGAAATTATTATGATATTAATGACATAATTATAATTATAAATATAAAATATATAATTTCATTTCAAACATTTTCACAATCTTAATGATGATTACATTCATTGGGTACTTGTGGACTACCACTTTCACCATGTAAGATGAATCTTTGTTAATCACCACAACACATGAATGATGTATATTTAAATGTATTTAATTAAATATAAGGGTATATAATTTATTATTATTATATATAAGGACAAGACATTATTTATCTTCATTCTTCAAAGTTCTTCAAAAAATGGAAACATCATTCAAGTGTACGTAAGATGAACCCTCTCAAGGATTGTAATATAGTTTATTTTTCATATAAATATTTAAAAACTGTTTTGAAAAGTATAATTCATTTATAATACTGATAATTATTTCATTATTAGTATTATGGATTTGTTTTAACAATTATTCCTTTTACCATATTCTACCAAGAAAACTCATTTTAACACATGAGCTAAATATCATTGAAACATCCAAAATAAAATCAATATGACTAAATAATCATATATACTATGGTAATATGTGAAAAATATAATAAATTTAATTAAAATTTATATTATTATAATAGATAATAAGAATAGATTTATTAATCTTGAAAATAAACAACATACGTGATGATTACGAATCAATAATATGTTTTGTCATCTCAATTTCACTTTTGTGACACAAAGGCCATATTCACCACCTATTTCATTTATATAGAACACATATTATCCTTTCTTTATATCATTAATTTATTAATATTCATGTTATTTTTTTATTCATTTTAAATTAATTCTTTCTTGCGGGTTATGATTTAGAAGATACCAATGTGTTTATGGTTTATTTCATAATCTCTTCATTATTCAAGATTGTTTTTGTTCATATTTTCCTTATATGGATTATTGTATATTTATATACTAAAATAAATCTATTTTCATAAGATATGTTTATTCAGGAAATCATATAATTAAAAGTTTATTTTTCTTAATTTTGGTACTTAAAATGATTGAGAATACATTTTAAAGAAAATCATACATTATTTATCTCTCCATTCAAAATTTTTTTTATCACAAACCAAGTTTTATATGAATGTTTTAAAAAAATTATATAGAATAAAATCTATTATTAAAGTATATTTTATCTATTTTTACTTCTTAAGTGTTTTATAATTTATTCTTCATCTATTTTTCAAGAAATGGATATTTTTATTTTTCAAAAAATATGAAAAGGGTAATTTTTAATGTATAAAAATTAACATAATTGTGAAAAATCATGGCCCATATGTTTTTAAAATATTATATGACAGTTTTTAATAGGTTAATTTAAAATAAAATATGTTTTGAAATTTTTTATCACTTAGTTTTAAAAACAATCAATGTGAAAGGTGATTTAATTTAAAAATGTTTTAAATTTTTTTATTGTATTTATACCGATCGACAACATAAAATAATTATTTAACACATGATATACTAGGGAAATGTTTTATTTATTTCAACATTATTTTTTATTTGGATTAATTATAATCATTTTTACTTATAATGTAAAATTTTATTACCTTTCACCATACTCCTCTAGATGGTTTATGATTTTGTTTATTTATTGGAGAATGTACTAACATTTAATATGAAAGTATCTAATATGAATATTTATGTTTATTATGGTTATCCCATTTCATATAAGAAATTAATTTGATATTGATATAGAGTGGTGGGGCCTTCTATTTCCCCTTGATACATTAATATGTAACATGAGATAAACTAGATTGTGTTTGGGGTTATGCATTACCACTTTATATAGATTTATTAGAGAATAGACTTTATGGTATTTTATGTGGTAGATAATTTCATTGATATTGTGTTTTAGATGTACAAAGTTATATACTCTATCATTTTTAATTCTATTAGTGATTTCAAATGTAATTATATGATTTGTTATTATATCATTGTTTAAGATTGAAGAACATTTTATTTTTATATTGAAATATTTTAAAACTATTTATTAAAACTATATTCTGATAATTTTATTCATTAAGTATAATGTGATTAATTTATTGGACCATAAAAATTGATTATTACTTAATTATCCATAGCTTCACTATTCACTTTCACTTACGGATAATCTGAGCTCAACCATATTTTTATATTTTACCATAAAAACTAGGTAATTTTTTGGTGATTGATATGAAGGGATATAGTAAGGGGAGTAATTTAATTGTCAAATAAATTACATTATTATTACTTTGTATAAAATTATAATTTAAATTTTAGATAGGTATCTATATTCCCAAGACTAGAAAACTATTTAGTAATTAGGGAAGTAATTTCTTGTAATATATTCCAATGTAATAATGTAGGCAGTAGATATAGGCTACTGGGGTCAGAGAACAACAGTTTATATCAAAATACTATTAGTATACCAATAATTAGATGGTAAATATAGAAAAAAAATCCTATTTATATTTCTCAAGGAAGTAATTTTTAGATTTTCCCAAAATATAAATCCCTTTTCAGATACAAAAACTGATTGTTCTTCTATAAAATATTTAATTTAGTTTAATCACTCCAAAAATAATAACATTGGTATTGTCTCTATGGTCACATTGTCCTTGAAAATAGGGATTACTAAAAAATGGACACTTATAAGGATATAAATAAGTTATATCATATTTTATTTACAAACTATACAAAAGAGTTAAAACTAATGATTTCTACAAAGAATCTATGGTTATGATTATGATATTAGATAATACAAATTATTTCCATATATTTTAATTATTAAAATTGTTCCTGGATTGTACATTATGATTCAAAATGATATTATATATTCTATTCAATGACATAAATCCAAAATTTTCCTAGCATAAGGAATGGGTAAGACATCATTTCAAAAAAATTCATTGTGTACAAATGATCATTTCATTAATGAGATTAAAAAAATATTTCTAAAAGAAATAGTCCCTCAATAATTATTATTATATTAGTACATAGTATCATGATAAAAAATATAGAGGAATATTTCTCTATGTATTTTTTATTTTTGGTTATGAAATAGAATAAAATTATGAAAAAATTGTAAAATTGAAGAAGGTAAAGAAGTATTATCCCACGTGTGATAATTTTATAACGAAACACCATATTACCTTCCAATAAGGATAGATATTTCACAAAATTTTGAGTAAAAATTCAATTATTCTTATATTTGAAAGGAAAATAAAAAGTATTCCAATTTAAAATGATAAAACTGTAAGGGTACGATGAACTATTCAAACAATATCCCCAAGAATGTAAGGAATATACCTCAAAAGTATCTAATAGATCGGGGTTATGATTATGATATTATCATATATGAAATGGAATGATTAATGTTATTTTATTTGGATTCAGGAATTATGTATTTGATAAATTATATCAAAGATATACTTACTGTAGAAATTATGAAATGCATATGTTTTCAAAAACAACAATTTTTTATTAAGTATGTTGAATGGTACCGATGAGAATGAAAAATGATTTTTTGTTAAGTTTGACTTATGGAAAAATCAATTATTGATGTTAGGATAACCCTTCAAATATTCATTATTTTGAGATAACGATTTTTTTTGATAAATATACTATTTATCTGAGAGAAATAAATTTGATAGTACATAATACAATAAAATTGATTAATGGCCTATTGAAAATGTTCATTATGGTATCATTTATGTTGTTAAAATATTTTTTTAATGATTATATGTAATAATATTTATATTATCAATTATATAATAATTATGTATTTTTTTAAGAATTTTGTATGGTAATTTGAGTTATTAAATGGTTTTACAATAATTCATAATGATTTTATTCACATGTTTTGTATGTGACAATTCGAGGAAAATTCATGTTTTCTAGTGGATTAGTGGTGATTAATTATTTGAAATTTAGTTACTATCATAATATTTTTTGGATTTTAATATTTTTACAGGGATATTATATTAAAAAATCATCTATGTTTTCAATAAGGTTTATGGTAATTTATGTTATCACTAGTTTTATGTGTGTACAAAATTAAGGTATTCTTATATTTGTTTTGGGATGATTAATTGCTACTTCATGTTGTATGGGTGATTATTGATGATTTATTTTTTGAAATTTAGTGACCATTTTTCAAATTTTTTATATTTTTATATTTTAAAATGTTAATAAGATTATTCAAATTTTAAATGGATTATGTTTAATATCGGGTGAGGTTTTATATAATGTCGTATTATATCACTATATGAAGATTTAAGATCATTGTCGAACATTTACTAACCATTTTGTTATAATAGTAAATAGAGATTGATAAAATGGCTTGTGATTATATTATTGATCTTATGATATGTTAGTGATTCATGAAAAAATGTAAACATCATTTACTTGATTAAGAGATAAAGGGGATCATGATTAAGGAAAACCCGGCAGATAAAAGAGTGGTTATTAAATGGAATGAAATGTGGTATGTTTATATTCTCATTAAAGTTCATCAACAATTAGAAAATGATCATGTAATAAAAATTTCTCAAATTATAATGATTTATAATGATATTAGTAACCTATTTGACAAAATTTTAGTTTATTATTTTTTGGTTATTAATTTTGACTAGATCCTTTACTTTTTTATGATCAATGATCTTTGTCTTCATCCATCATTATTTGGCCATCATGATTTTTTTCCAAGTCCTTGACATAACATCCCACCCCATGTTCACTGACATGGAAACCTAGAAATGTGTAATTTTATATTACATTAATTCCAAAAGAATGTTTTATTAACCCTTTCCATGATGTGATATTTCAGGATGTTTATTTTTAAATGTGAAGTCTTTATTTACCAATATCACTGTTAAATGTATATAAAAAGATTTTTTTCTGGGTAGAATGTGACACACAAATTTTTAAAATTTGATCATAAAATTACATAATGTGTATGAAATGAAACATAAATTTAAAAAGGGAATACAAATTCTCAATTATAATTTTTTTTTATTTATAACTAAATTCAATCTCTTCGATAACTTGCAATACATACAATATCGAGTTTGAGAGAAACGTGATACTATATTAAATATTGTAATTTAAATTGTACCACTATAACCAATACATTAAATTGGTATGAATGAATAATAATAAATAAATTATGAAAATTATATTGTTTAAACATGTATAAAATCTATTAAATTTTCATCTATTTATTAGATATAAAATTAGAATCATTTGAATGAAAAATATATGTTTTTTGAAAAATTGTAGTTCTTTGAAATGTTAGTTAATTGTGATTTGGGAATGTAATTTATAATACAAATTTTCCACTTTTACAAAATTTATTTTCTAAAATAAACATAGTTTATGAAATAATAATACCAAAATTACCTTATGGTTTTATTTTTTTATTTTGGGAAAAATAAACTTTTTTGATGAATAATTTAATATACACAATATTAATTGAAGATACCTTTTTTTTAATTATTTATAATGAAAAATTATTTTATGAATTATTTTTAAATAAAAAGAAATTCAATAGTGTGAAAATTAATCTAATTTATTTCATTGTAATAATTTTAATATAATTTTTTTATATACAAATATTATATACTTTTGAACATTTTCATAGTGACAATCAACTTTCTAATCACGTATATGGGATTAATTTTGAGTTAAAAAATTTTAATTATACACATAATATGTTCAAAGGTATTCCACATTTTTAATGCGCATAAATTATTTATCTAATATTGTAAGATTATTTTTTAATATAATTAATTTTAAAAACAATAAAATGATTTACAAGAGTAATGTTAAAAATAGGTTTATCAGAGTTAAACAAAATATATAACTGTTAAATTAACATAAAAACTTCTACATAATCTTTTATATGGATATATATAAAACTAATAAATTATAATTATAGAAATTACTCTTTTTTGGACTTGTTTGGTATTTGTGAAACATGGATATGGCTTATTCATTTCAAAAAAATTATAAGTGTGAGACTCGCCTCACCTATAAATGGCCACACAATATCCTTTATTCTTAAAAACATATAACCTTTTTGAATTATAAAATTAGTACCTTTATAACATATTAACATCAATTCAATAAATATAGGATCATGATTTGTTTTTCAAAAATCCAATAATGGATTATTTTATTTATATTCATAAAGTTGTTGTACATGAATAGGTAAAATTCCAAATAATCATTTTTTGTGTATTTCCCATCCTCTTGTGACATTTATTATTAAACAAGTTAATATAAATCATTATTATATTGAATAAAATTATATAATTTTTTAATGATCTAAAACCATCCAAACGTTTATCAAATGATTTATGAAAGCATCATTCGTGTGTACAACGAACAACAACCTTGTGGACTGATCTGATTATTTTTTCCATTAGCACCACTCATTGATGGTTATGATTATGTGTATAATGTATATATATTATATTATTAACTAACTATTATCTATGTAAATATTATATCATATATACCATATTATATTTCATTATATAGGGGATATAATAACGACACATGTGGGAATGAAAGACTACCGCCTTGTGAGGTGTTGTGATTTATTTATCACTAAATCTATACATGGATGGTATTTAGGATAAAAATAATAATTAAATGTTATATATATGACATTATTATAATATTTATTAAATATTTATAGTTCTTGAATGAAAATATTTAATTTTATTTCTTACCTTTTAAATCACTTATAGATGATATCATATTTCGAGTAAGTGTGAACTACCTCCTCTAAGACTCGATTTGATAATCATTTCATCAACACCCGACATAGATGATATATATAAGTATATATTTTGATTTAATATTGAATATATTATTATTATATAATTATTAAATTTTTCTTTTCTTCATTCCATAAGGATTATTGAAAAATGGATATGTTAATCATGCACATGTATGACCTAGAATCTCTATGATTATAATATAGTTAATTTTTTAAAACCATATTTTAGGATTTGTTTTCAAAGAATAATATTTGAATAACTTTTATATTTAGTTATTTTTAATATTTTTTCTGTTTAATTAATATATTATTTTATCATGGCCGACATACCAAATGGATTTTTGACATCTAAGTTAAATATCATCAAAACATATGGTGTAAACTTAATTGATTAATTAATCATTTATAACATGGTAATAAGTGATCGGAATGGACTAATAAACTATAAATATGATAGTCATAATGTAAATAATAAAAATAACCTTATTATTAATAATGGTAAAGAACTCGCATGACTAGTCTAGATCAAGGTAAGTGTTTATTATATAACTTTTACATCATTGAGGGATACACCATATTCACCAATTATTTATTTTATTTGGTGTATAAAATACTTTTTTTGTATGTCATGAATTATTTTATCTTCTTAATATTTAATGAATCATTTAATGTAAATTATTTCAGAGAGATTATCACTAAAATTTTACCAAATTTGTAAGTGTATATTTTACGATCTAATAATTATTCAAAATTTTATTTTATTTTTTCAATGGGGGATTATTTGATATTTCTATCTCAAAATAAATTTTTTTTCTTCATATCTCATTATTAATGATCATTTTCAAGTAATATATTAATTTTTCCAAGCATTTTACCTAAAATGTATGATATTTTTTTCCTGGATAATCTAATATTAGATAACTCTTTATTAAGAATTATGTTTTCATCAAAACCATGTTATTTAAATTTTTATTTCAGAAATTATTTTTAACCATCAAAAAATGACTCATAAGATCCCTTTTCACACTTTTTTATTCATAAAAAATATTTTTAGATGAATATTAATTTTATTTTTAAAATTCAATTTTCATCTAACTTCTATAAATTAGTTTAAAAGAATATTTATTTTAAAATATATAACAATAAAAAAAATTCCACTTCCATGAAAAATAAAATATATATATATTATTTTAAAAGTTATAAATTGTTAATTTATGATATTATTAATTTAAAACATATTTTGAACATTAATTTTTAAAAATATTTTCCTTAACGAATGCTTGGTTTCATTAAAAAAAATTTTAAAGACATTTTATTTGTATTTATTTTAAAACATAACATTATATTTTATTAAACATATGATCCACGATGGATATGTTATATTAACATCATCTATATTATTTTATTTTAATGGTTTATGATTAGTTTGATTGATGATGTATAAACCATATTTCTCTTGATGTATTATTATTATAATTTTTGATTGGGAAATGTATTAACATTTCATATTCTTATTTTACAATAAAAATGTTTATGTTTGTGGTTCTTCAACCATTTCTTCTAAAGAATACATTATAAATTTTACATTATATGTGGGGAATTTTATCTCTCCATGATTCATCAATAGGTTTCATGAGAAAACATGATTGGGCATTGACTAAAGCCTAACCCATTTATATATATGTCTAGGAATAAGGACGTGATGATATTAGATTTGATGGCTCATAGCCTTGAAATTATGTTTCATACATCTAAAATTATGCATTAAATTAATACAAATTCAGTTATTTATATCCCATGTTAATATTTTATTAGATAAAATAACCATTATTGTGTTTCATATTGATGTGATTATTTATATGTAATTATTTGAAAATCATTTATTCCTTTAATGTTATGAAACAATTATTTAGTAAATTGCCTTTATTTTGTTTTTTTACCTTTACAAATTGATTATGAGTTATTTATTCATAGCTTCCACTACAAAAATAACATTTTTTAGAATCTAATATCAATTCTATTTTACGTTTAATTTTAGCTAAGATTCTGTTATGTGTTTTGTGATTGATATAAATAGTAATTCTAAAGAACATAATGATGTTCTCAAAGAAAATGTATGTTTATTTTATGATTTCAGTGGTAATAAAATTTTCAAATATGTATCTACTTTACCTAGATTACTAATATATTTAATACATTATGATGTGATCCCGTGTATCTTAGGATAATGTAACAATTTATAAACAATCCCAATGCTTCTAGGGTTGGAGAAATATAGATGGTATTAGATGAAGTCTAGTAGAATCCTTAGTAAATATATTTATGAAAAAATAGTCTATGGAACCTGATCCTTTGAAATAATATTATGATAAAAAAATAATAAAGTAAATAATCTCTTTTAAGGAATATATTATTTTGTTTTCCCTAGATAAAACATCCATGTATAGATACTATTTTTTGATGTGGACTGGGAACATATATTACTAGGTGTAATAACTCTAAAAGGGAAATATTATACAATACCAGATCATCAATTTGTGCATGTAAATAGTATTTCTTACATACATAGTTTGATTTTATCAGGGGTAATGATTGGGATATATTTCAAGTTCCTTACAATCTATTATTAAGCAGTTGAAAATAATGATATTCCTAAAGGAAAATGTTTTTTATTATCAAAATATTTATGGATAAATTGTTTCAATTTTTGTTAAGTATTTCACTAGATTATAAATTATAGTAATTTTCCATAATGATATGATCTATTATAGTTTATATAGATATTTAGAAATTTCACATAGCTGATGTAATAAGAAAAAAATCTATTCACATATTCACAAGAGTACAAATTATATTTTCTCTAAATGGATTAATTGATTCTTTAGAAAGGAATTAGTCTCCCAAACATTCCTAAAATATGGGTACATAATATCTTGTGGTAACAATATAGAGAAATAACCCTCTAAGTATTATTTATATTAAGGGAAGGAATAGAATTAGAGTATTATAGAGAAAATGTAAGATAAAGGGATGATGGTAAATAAGGATTCTCATATACGTGATAACTATAAAAAGAAGAAGATAAGAAATTTCATAAATGGAATGGAATATTGGTACATTTTTATAGAGAAAGGATCAATTCCTAGGATTTCAATGTAAATAAAAAAGTTTTCTAATGATCAATTCTTTAACTATAATAAAATGGATACCTATGCATGAAAATTCTCTAAGCATCAATGCAATATACCTCAAAAGTAGCTAATGAATATGTTCCAGATTATTCTATCACCAGAGATGAAGTATAATGATTAATGTGATTCTGTTTGGATTCAATAATTATGTCATTTTAATTTTTTATCAATGACATCCTTGTTATAATTATTATAAATTGTGTAGGCATTGTAATGAAGTAATATTTCATTAGAGATTTGAAATTATTTGTTGATCAGTACCAATGACAAGAAAAATGATTCAGTGGGAAGTTGAACTGCTTTGGAGACACGTGATTAGGGGACATATAACCATAAATATGTTAATAATGTTTGGATATTTATATTGGAATAAAGATATGGTTTATATGGATAAATTATAATGTATAATAAAAAATAACATGGAACCGATTAATGCATTGTTGATAAATATGTATATTATCTATAATGGACATAATTTTTTTTGGTGTTCGAGGAAAATATATAATATTTTATATTTATTTAAGTAATAAATAATAATATATGTTGCCAATAAGTCATTCTAATTATCGAGGTTATTACCATGTTTCAATAAGAATACATAATGATGGTATTTATATGTTTGTTATGTAATGATAAATAGATATTTTCTATTTCTCTTATTAATGTGGATAAGTTATTTTTGGACTTTTTGCGACCTTATTTATAACGATTTAGACTATAATATTTTTAAGTGTCATAAATTTAAACATTTATGAATTGATTTATTATGAAATTTGAATGCTGTTTTAAGGATTAATTTGTTACATCTCCATAAGAATATTGAAGTATATTGTATAACCTATACCGACCATTTTATATAATGATATCTAGAGATTAATGGAATGTATAATAATTATATTAGGGTTCTTATGATCTATTATTAATTTAGGTGTAAAATATTAATCATAATTTATTATTGTAAAATATGATGTGGGGATTGATCATGGAACAACAAAAAATGAGATCAAGATTACATAATTAAATGAAATCATGAATGTATATATTCTCATCAAATTTCATCACATTTATAAAAGGATCGTGAAATAAACTCTTTTCATATTACCATCATTTCTGATGATATCAATGATATTTTGAACACCTATTTTGTTTATGGTTTTCTGGTTTTTTATTTTCATAAGAACATTGACTTTTTTATGATCAATGCTTCCTTTCACTCTCTATCATTATTCGGGCATTGTTATTTCATTCATGTCCAAATCATCACTTCCAACCAATGTTCTCATACATTTAAAACTATTAATGTATAATTATTTACTAACATCATACTTATTTTCTCAATTACTAAGATGATGTCTTATTAATACTTATCATGATTTGGTTTTTCAAAAAGGAAATTTGGAAATGATAAGACCCCAACTTCTGAGATAAAGAATAAATTATGATTAAAAATTTTATTTAATGGTGTACAATGTAGAACCATGAGACATTAAAATATGAAAATGAATTTAAATAGAGTATATGGTACATAAAAAAGTACTTTGTAAGGGAATATATCCTCATAATAATTTACAATAAATTTATTTTTAACTAAATTCAATCTATTTGATGGAAAGAAATTCATGCCACATTGATATTGAATAAATCAATACAGTATATTAAAATATATTAATTATACATTATAATTATAACATCGACGTTAACGTTTTTTTAATCATCAATAATTACTAACTTAAATGGATATATATATTTTTTATATAAAATTACAATAATTAAAAAAATAATTTTTTTCGAAACAAAATCCTTTTAAAAGGTTGTATATTCATTCATTGAAAACATATTTTTTTAATTAGTATTTAACACTTTGAGGAAATATATTTTAAAATCTAGAACAAATTTTTAAAATTATCAAATCAAAATTAACATTGAATAAAATTTGGGGATTTGTTTTGAAATGTTACATTTTTGATGGGTAGTGAAATATAATAAATTTTTATTAAAATTTTCAATTTAATTTAAATTTATTATATTATAAAATTATATTTTCAATTTATTATAATGATAAAATAATTAAATAAAATATCAATTAAAAAAATTTATTTATTTTTAATTATTTTCATATGGAATTTTGATATAAAAACATTGTCATCCTTTGATAGTTTCTTCTTTAAAAGTTTTCTTTCTCATCCAATCTATATGATTAATTTTATGTTAATATTTTCCACTTTTTTGAATGAAATTTTGAAAATATATTTCATATATTTATAATATTTTAAATTAATTATTAATGATAAATTACTTTTTTACATAAATATATTTTAAAATAGTAAAAATTATTCTTTATTCTGATGGTAAAAATGAGATTACCTGGTGGTTGAACTAAAATGGTAAGGGTTAAGTTATCCTATAAAGATGTTTAAAATATATTTTTTGAACAAAGTATTACTTTATAATTTTAATTTCTCAATAGTATATAATTTAATAAACTTTTTTTAATTTGAATAACATGGGTAGTAATTTTTCATTTCAGAAACTGCAAGTGTTCCACTCAAGTCACATATAAAAGGCCACCCTCTCCAATAATTTTAAAACCATAAAACCCATATAAATTTGAAAATTAAAAAAAAAATTAGTTCAAAAATTATTTTCTATTGAACTATAAACCTTATATATGGTCATAAAAAAATTCTATGAATAATTTATATATAATACTATTGGGATTTATTGAAAAGACGTGAAATTTATTACTATGGATTCTAATATTTTTTCCTCATCCACCTACTTGAATTATTATTAATCCTTGAATAATTTTAAAAAAAAATTATTATATATAATGAGATAATATCAGGTAATACTCATCATCTTAAAATATCCATACTTACATTGAATGGGTTTTTAAATGATCATTCCAATTTACAACAAACTACCACATCATAAACTTATGTATATATGTTTACCATTACCACCCCTCAGGGTTGGTCATGATGATGGAAATAAAATATATACATGATATTGATAATAATATAAACTTAATTAGTTATTATATCATGTATAAATTGTTATTTTCAATTTTATAAGGTATTTTGTAGTGTTGCTCATGTGTATGATCGACTACCGCCTCACGAAGTGATGTAACATATTTTTTGACTACTGATTTATCTGGAAGGTAATAAAGATAATTTTATTGATAATATGTGATAAATATCTCATGATTATTATGTTTTGGATATATTTAAAATATTTATAATTTAATATATATTAATATCTTTCTAATCATTTCACTCATTTGCATATGATAAAATAGTTCATGTGCATGTGAACTATCGCCTCCACAAAGCGTTGTGAATATATTTTAATCACCACAAAACATGGTTGATTTATATTACTATATTTAATGAATTAATATGTTATTTATAAAATTATTAGAATTATTTTAATATAAAATTTTTCATAACCTTTTTCCATAATTATAATTGAAAAATGGAAATGTTACTCATTCATATGTATGCCCTATCGTCTCCATGATTATAATATAGTTCATTTTTTATAAATTTATTACATGATTGGATTGAAAATTATAGTTAATTTATAAATATGGTAATTATTTCATTATTATTTTTCCATATATATTTAGGAAATGACCTCTTTGACTATAACAAACTAACCCAAATCATTTTTTACACATAATCCACATACAGTCAAAACATATGATATAAACATAACTGATTATGTAATCATATATAACCTAGTAATAAGTGACATTATAGTCATGAAAAACATCAAATATGTTATAAATAATGATAATTATTAACATATTATTATTATTTAGGAAGATAAATAACATACATAATGATTCGGAGTCAATGTAAGAGTTTTTTATCCATCGTTTACATCTATAAGATGTATGCCATATTCACCACTTATTTATTTTCTATAGTGTATATATTGAATTTTATTATATAATTAATTATTTTATCTTAATGTTATTTAAGTCTTAATTTAATTTTATTTCTTTTATGGGAATTATGATACAAATGTTAAAAATTAGATAAGGTTTTATTTCACAATATCATCATCATTCATAATTTGTTTTAGTTTTGTTTGGGGAATTCTTTAATAAATATATCATAAAATAAAACTAAATTATTCAAAATCATTTATTTATGAACTTTTTTATGTAATAGTAAAATTTAATAACTTTTTTGTACTAAAAATTATTGTTAAAATGTTTTCATAAAATTCGATTTTATTTCATTTTGTGATAGGAAATCACTTTTTCAAAAAAAATTCCATATTTAAAAAAAATTAAAAAGGTTTTACCCATATAAATATGTTATATTAAATATATTATTACCCATTTTCATTTTTAATAATAACATTGAATGTAAAATTTTCATATTTTTCAAAACCATTCCTTCTATTATTTTATTGAAAATGTGAAAGAAATATTCACTTTAACATGTACAACAATAATTGGGTTTTCCATAATCATGACCAATAAATGGTTTTAAAATTATTTTTAATTATTTATAATTAAATTTAAATATATATTTTTTATAAAATATTTTTTAAACTCATATTTTTTAAATACTTTATTCTATGAAAGGGTATTTTATTAAAAAAATTAAATACCATTTCATGGTATTTATAAACATCAATAAAATTTATGATTGTTTGGACATATGATCTGTTGGATATATCTTCTATTGATATCGTCTTATTTATTTATTTTTGTTAATTATGATCAATTTTACAATGGATGTAAAATTTTATTACAATTCATCATATTACTCAAGATGGTTTATGATTATGCATAACGTTTAGAGAACTCATTAACAATTATTATTATAGTTTTTAAATATTTATTTTTATGATTATTTAGTTTCTAACCTATCATATTTGTACTTTATTAGACATTTAAGTGGTGTATGGCACCCACTATATCCTCTTGATGAATGGGTAGGTCGAATGAGACAAACTAGATTCAGTTTTGGCTAACACCTTACAAATTTATAATGATATCTTGGCACAAGGCCTCAAAAATACATGATTTCATTGAAAAGGGAATAGAATATATTTTTTAAGTGTTATTCATTAGGAATTACATTATTATTGATTTACGTTTTGATGTCCCTTGTGATTATTTGATTATTTAATATATCAAAAGTAATGTTTCATGATCTTGTGAATATTTATATGGCAATGTCTATCAACATTTATTTAAACCAGATTATGCTCATGTTATTGATTAAATGGGATTTTTTATATTATTTTACATTCCATATTGATTGTGAATTATTTATTAATATCATTCCATATAAAATTACAATTTAAAAAATCTGATCCTACCCATTTCTTATGATTTTTTTACCAGAATACCATGTTACATTTTATGATTGATATATAGAGATACTATAATTGGAGTGATGGTATTATCAAATAAAATAATTTTTTATTTATTTTGTGTTTTCAATTTTAGTTATAATTTAGTGTTTTTCTATTATAAATAATATAATAAACTATGAGGTCTATAGGGATGTGATTCATTGTATCTTATGACAATATAACAATGTTGACTCTGAATTTGGGATAGTAGGGTTGGGTTGTTATAATTGTGGTTCCTCCTGGGTATGATGTGACAAATAAAATATAAAATAATACTATAATTTTTAAATTCTTCCTCATATTATGATTATATATGAAATTATATAGTTTATTCCTTCTAATATTTTTTCATCAATACATGATAAACTCCAATGACATGATTTAAGGACTACACTAACATCCCTAGTAGGGTGATTGTGTCTAGATAGAAAAAGATAATATAGTTTCAAAAATTAATTACCATTGTTGAACATTATTGTCATTACAACATCCCCACCATATGATAGCTCGATCTTTATTTATCTCTATAAAAAAACTACCAATCATTACCGAAACCTAGGAATAAATCTTAACACATTCCCAAAAAACCAATACAATACGGAACACATCTTGAAATTTATATCCACCGTGATTTTTAACTCAAACAGATTGATTCCATCTGAGGGAAATCCCCTTCAATGAAATCACCATCAAATTTCATATTGAAAAAAATACAAAGCACAATGATGGTATAATACAAAACTAGAATTATTTATCCCAAAAAAATTAGAAAATCATACAACATTTCAAACCGTACATAATGTCGCATATTTTACTATATTGGAATGAAAACCATAAATATCTAGAATTTTATTTGTTACTAACACCATGACCGACACCAAGAAAATAAATTTACTACATACACACATCATACATCAGTACACTTCATACAAAATAAAATCAACATGATCATGGTGTACAATTATTATTAATGTCCATTTAATATAATCTTAACAAGTCTGATCAATAAAAATTAGAAGAAAAAAATATTTAACACCTAGTAAAGACCCTCCCCATAAAATAATGCTAATTGTATACCACTTCCACTATTGTTAGATATATTATCCACCTGTAAGACATATGTGTATAGATAATTCCCTACTATAAATTTGTAGCAACATTTCTAGTCATACCACCAACAACTGAGTCTAACCTGATATGTGATGCCTATTTTTCTGCAAGGTTATCCAGAAAATTCTCTATATCTACAATATGTTATTATTCCAAACATAAAAATAGTATTTTATCATAATTTTTCAAAAAATATACCATCAATTTATACGAAAATTACCTCAAAAATAATCCAAAGTATGTTGGAATTATCAACTGTGTTCCTTAACATCCCATATAGGTATTAACATATTCCAATTTTTTGGTACATGTATAACCACTACCTGTATTTCTAGAACAACTATTGGGCTATGTATACTCCCATAAATGAGTTTCCACTCCACATGCAATTACTATTTTAGTACCCCTTAAAATGATGTCAACAAAATAATATTTTCATATATCATTATATCAGGAAATAAACCATCCTTAAATCATCATTACTTAGTAATATCATCTCAAAACATCATTTCAAAAAACCATAAAACAAATATATGATCCTCACGAAACAATCCCTGATCGGTTTCACTCTTACCACTATGTAAATAAACTAATGAGTCTTATATAACCTCAATAACTCTGGAAATAATTTCTCAATTAAACCCTTCTAAAATTACTTCCATATTATCCCAAAATTTATTATTTCTTATATATTTAAATAGTGAAAACTTCTTGATAGTCTTTCGAGCATGATCATAGAAAGATTCACCCTCTTTCAGGTCGTTTCCCAATATAATTAATGATTTTTGCTTGCTCAATCTGAAACTACACTACCAAGGATCCCCTAGAAGAATTATTCCCTAAATTCTAGAATGTATGTGATACATATTATCCTATATCATATTTTATTATATAACAATAAGATATGAGAATACATTCTCAATTCATGGAAATTCATCAATTAAATAATTGGATTATCATTTATTATGATACAAATATGTTTTATCCAGTCATATTTAGGACACATAAATGATAATGTTTACATTAAAAAATCTTCCAATTATAAATATCAATATAAAATTTTTCTATATGTTGAAAAATTAATGATATTAACGTATTAATTAAATTTTTTCATGAATAGGATGGGTGAAATTTATTCATGGATTACATTGAACAATAAATGTATTTTCACTTAATTGATTACATTGAGGGTTATTTATAACGATCCAGAACCCATTCTATAGTTATATGTGATAATATTACTTGTAAACAATTGACCCTATAACAATCTTGATTTTCCCTATTTATTCCAAAATTAGGTAGTGAGGAATTGAAATTCCATGTCTTGAATATAATTCATAATCTTTTAATGAGTGATTCATCCATTATAGGGATCCACCATGGAGAACAGATGTATTTTTTTCTAATCATGTGAACCTTATCAATCATAGATGTTGAAGAAGGATTATATAGTGGTTCACTAGTATAATGTACAAAAACTATATTTTCTTCATTTTATATTAAAATAATTTCATTTTCTGATCACAACATTTCTTGTTTTTTTGTATTTAATTTTTTCAAACTACCTGGTTAAAGGGCTATATCTTCGAATGAAACCCAATATTGGTATCATAGATAACCTTAAAGGGTAATAATATTCTAGATAACTCATATTCTTATACAATAATGAAGTTATTCTATCTTCACAAAAGCACTATTATATATTTAATAACATTTATAATCCACATGTTGGGGTAATGGAGTGCTTTAAGATGTTCATATCAATGACACATAAGATATATTATATGTGATAATGTGTTCCAACTACATGATTGTGGTATTATATCCATTCCATTATTTTTTATCCAAAATATTTATTTTAAAATGATGAAATATGTATACTATTATATTATGAAATAACATAGTTTTTTCAAAGAGATAAATAATAATTTATAAGAAAATATAATGTATATTTCATTTATTTGGAACTCTGTTATAGAATAATATGTTACTCTTTCTTATACAGATGTAATAAATTGTTTGTATCTTTCAGGTCTCTTTTTTATATTGGGTATTATATGGAAATTTATAGTATTTTCATTTTTCAATGTTCTTAAGTCCAATTAATATTAATCCTACATTCATAGTTCCCATTTATCCATATCTACTAGTGTAATTACCCAACTCTTATTCAAAAAAATCGAATATTCAATAAGCACATCACATAACCATATTACACAAATTCACAAGCTCAGGTTACTAGTATGACCTTGTAAAATCATTGGTTCATTATATTCTCATCCTTCAAGAACCCATGTCACAAAATTTTCAATAAATATTCCTAAATTTTCTATTTATTTAACCGATTGAGGAATATGAATGGTCATAAAAAAATTTGGGCACCTATATCATCATATTTTCCCTCATGTTAATCTTTAATATGGAGATAGAAGGAAATTAATAAAAATATTTTTAATTCTGTAATCTAAATATAAGAAAAAATTTATGAATATCTATTTACCCTTTAATTATTTTTTATTTAATGTCCCACGTAATGGACTTGGTAGACTATGGTTCGAGATACAAATAATTACATAATAGAATAGTAGTTAGGTGGAAAATGGAAATGTAATCTTATAAGGTTCTTATTAAAGGGAAAAATCACCCAAACTTTTTTATAGGGTTATACTTTTTCCTCTTTCTCAGGTTAGGGAAACACATTTCCCTTATTTATATAATGAACACTCATTTCCCAACTCTCAACTGGGTGAACATTATTCTAAATTCCCATCCAGGTGTGTAAATTCAAAATACTCATGAAAAATAATGAGATTTTTCCTTAGTCATATTCAATTGCACCATATTCATCCAATCATTATAATAAGTAAGAATTGACACCCTAGATCTATGGAAAATCATGTGTTATACTTGGCCTCATACTTAGGTGCAGAATTTTCTTATGTATTCGAATACGTTATTCCTATACGCCATAGTATCCCAAAGATAACTGACCAAACTGATCAGCCCATAAGACAGACTATATTTCCATAATGTTATAATTTCCAATCATAGTAATCTAATTTTATTGGTTTTTATCTATAAAATTTTGTTTTATATGGTGATTACAATCTTTAACACCCTTGATTAAATGGAACTCTATGGTGGGAAACTATTAAAATAACATCTGTAATTTGATTTCCATATTATCTAACCTATAACAAGAGTACTATTATATGGGATAACAACTTTTCATATTAAACAAGCCTTGTGATAATATCCCAACCAAATTGGTGTAAGCCCGGAACTATTTATCTATTCCCCATGAAGCTATATTCAATATATTTTTAGTTATCCTTACTCATCTAACTACTAATTAATATGAATTTGATTCACCAAAAAATGGGACTCTTACTTGGTTTAAGACCCATTATCCACATACATATCATACAATGTTAATTTTTATAATTTTTATAAGATTTAAATATCCATCAATTTCTATTAAAACATGTCCCAAACTATGGACCTCAACATACATGGGATGTGATTTCAATTTTAATATGTTACTCACAAAACCTCTCTATGGTTTCGTCATAATAACATCACATAATCACTATCTTGAAAAAATATAATTGTGAATTTTTTCTCTACTAGACTATACCCTCTTCATTAGGCTATATTCCCTTATGAATATATTAATCTTTATGTTTCTACAAAAATCTGTTTGGACCATCTACATTTTCACAAATCCATATTCCCTACGTGACAACACCATATTCATTGATCTACATTCCATGTTAATTCAATAAATTTTCTATTAGCCTACATTTTATTTGAAATCATATCATTTATCAATATTCCTCATTAATTAAGAGATCATATACCCTTTACTGAGATATATTCTATGTAAAACAATATTCCCTCCTTGTTGGCCCATATTCTATTTTGGGTTAATAAGATAAAAAATGCATCTCATAAATACGTACCAAAACAACTATATCTTGGAACATATAACATAGTAGTACTATTTTTATGACATTAATTTTAATAATAAATAGGTATTGAATACACAAACTAAAATTAATGTAAAAATTATTTTTAAAGGATGAATTTTAAAGACAATATATCAAGTCATAGTTTTTATCTCAAAAGGAACCACAATGGTATATTTTAGAAGACCTATAATGTAATACGCATCCCATTAAGCGTCATTCAACTAAACATGTCCTAATTTACATTTTGGTAATCCATTGGAAGCCCTCATCATGGGAAAAATCATTTGTTTGAAATGCCTTCCACTTCAATGGTGGAAAAAAATTCAAAAGAACACAACAATGAATCATTAATCAACATCATATCCTCGATACCATGAATGAGAGTGAAAGAGAACCCCAGATTCATATATATGTGTTCCCATTAGATCAAGTGGATGATAGATTTTCATTATGGACAATATAAATTGTTCGTATTACTAATATTAATGACTCATGAACATCACATTAATAAATAAATCTGACCCATATAATGAAATCATTCTCCCCCAATGTATTTGGAAGATTTTTTCTTCTCCTTTGATTGATCTAACCAACGAACCATTGAATCTATAGTATTAAAAAGTTACCCTTACCATAATAAATAAATTTTGAAATATATAGTACAACATAGGGAATGCATGAATAGGAAATATAATATTGAACCCAACATGATATATTTTTGATGATTGATATTGATCAACCATGAGTCTTTCAGTTATGATTATATATTAATATTTTTCTTATTTATGACTTCATTTTTTAGAAGGGAAATTTTAATGAAACCCCATTATTATAGATATTTGAATCATCTAAATAAATTAGTAGCTACACTAGTGAACCATTTAACACATATAATCAATCCATGAACTAATCATATTTCTCAATCATGAAGAAATTTTGGACATAAACAATTTAGGATAATATCACCATCCTAATGAATTGAATTCTAGGTAGAAAATAACTTTTTGAAATGTAATAAATCAAACTACTCTCCCCAATTTTATGGTAACATAAGAATCTTGTTATGTGAACAATCCATGTAGAATATATTACTAAAGGTGTATTATTATAAAAAATATATAGACCATCATGAAAATATATATTTGCAACATTTAATGTGTAAGTGAGTAATTTTGAAAATATATATATTTGCAACATTTAATGTTAAAGTGAGTAATTTCGATCCCCTATATAATGCATGTGGGAATATATTGATGGAAATGGAGGGACACGTGTGGTCTCATATCTACATTCCCCTTGAAGAATCACTTTGGAATATCCTAATAGCTGTATTCCCTTTCTAATACTACAATCATATCTTAGTAGTAGTAGTGGAGTAATACCATTAATATATCTGGATTTCCAAAAGGGGAAAAGGAATATCATACTCCCACAATCAGAGGAGTTCCTCGATATTATTTAGTGGAAATTTAAATGTGGGACTATATTCTCACTGTTATAACGTATAATTAATGTTATATATATCGTTAGAAGGAATCAAATAATTTATCCAATAGTCCCACTACTACATGAGTTCACCAATATGTCTTGAATAACACATCGAGTTATGATAATATCCTAACAAACTGATTGGGATACATCAGAATAATTTTATGACTAATTAAACATAGAAAAATATTCTCACTTATTTTAAGTAGGGTAATGGTAATATCCTTTTGAGTAATAAAGAATGGGATGTTGCCCAAATTTTTTTCATTCATGATTTTGTTGGAATTATCTATTATTCAGTTTGGGATAAGATTATATCCATATTACCAACATAAGAACTTACTGAAATAATATCGAAATGTACCAGAAGTAGGAACATAATACTTTAGATTGAAAGATGAACTTTAAATCATGTTTTTGTGATAAAATTGGGACCAACACATATTTCTATCAAATTACACAATTACCAAGGGATTTAATTTGGGGGCACCCATTAATGAGTGTTTAGATATTTTAATCCATACTTGTCAATCCTATTAGATTATTTCAAATATTACCAAATAACAGTGAAATGATCATAACTATATGCCTCCCAATACATAAGTATGATACTGTAATTTTTAGTGGTAGTCAATGTAAATCATAATTATATAATGACTATTAGGAGATGCTCACTTTGGAGTTCTCTCTTACATATGGGTTTTTGGTCAAACAATGTGACTCCCATCATAATCATGTTTTAGATGCCAATCAAACAACCAAAATTATAAAAAGGAATCGTCCTGGGAACTATTAATGTGTGGAGTAGGAATATTCTTTGGAATATTACATCATTCATGAAACCATTAAATATCATTCAATATAAATCTATGAATTCACCAGTGATATATCAATTGAAAAAAAATTGTAGTCCTAGAGGTCTATACCAGGCTTTGTGATTGTAGTGTCTCGAGTTCCTACCTATAATAAAGATCATAATTCCCCTACATATAGGTATATTAATATATGTTATTGAGGTCCTACACATGAAACCAACAAAAAAGAACCTCACCTTGATATTTTGATCAATCGTAAAGACATCCCTCTCATTTATAGATCATCATATTTTGTTAAACATGAATTTTTCCTTGGAAAATATAGAACAATCACACCAATGATGCTTCTTAGGGAACATGTTCTAGAGGTCATATATATATGTGAACATCCAACTAGAATGATGGTCCTACCTTTATGAAGACAACCATAGAGGTCTTATACATCATTATTATAATCGAGTTTTTCTCCATTATAAATTATTTCCATAATAAAATATACTCTTTTTATTAAATAAAAATCTAAATAATAAGTCAATCAGAGATGAACATGGGAAATTAAGGCCAACCAAACCTAGCGACTCTTCATTATTAGATATGTATTTACCCTTAACAATGAATAACATGGGGTGATAGTTTCAATCAGAACTACCCACCAAACAAAAATCACATTATATAATCATTAACACTCTTATTGATACACCTCTTGAGAAAAATGAAGTAGAAAATGAACATTATAGTTGTATTTGTAAATGATAATCATATTTGATGAAATTGGAAGTTACATGAACTTGAAATATAATTTTTATGAAATAAAATATACCAATATGTTATGGTCCATAACTATTTCTGGGTGTGACATTCCAGAATAATTATATGAAGGACACATTCCATTTATAAACTAAAATCTATGAGATACTATTAGTTTCCAATGTTTATTTATCTCATTTACCAATCCACATGGACCGAAGGAAATTACCAATCCCCATGGGTTGCCACAAGTTCCCTGGAACCAAGAAAACACCAAATTATAATACCATAACCCATTAAATAATCAATAAAATCATTATCATGAAATGAATATAATTATATCATGAAACAAAAAACATTTAGCATCCATTATTGGAAAAAATAAAAAATATGGACAATAAGATAAAAAATAGAAATAAAATTAAATAGAAGAAAGCACAAAAATCCTACCTCTCCATATAAACACCATCACATTCTAAGCATAATTTACCATCTAATATATTTACTTTTCCCACCCGTACTTATCACATCCCATCTTTTATAGAAATTAGCAATGGTATAACTCTCCAATGAAATAATGAAAATTTAAAAAAAATTAAAATAAAAATAAACTACCTTTTTAAGATTATACATGTAAATTCCAAAATATTAATAATTATCATGGTATAGAATAAAAGATAAAACCAAACCTACTGTTGAAAAATAACAGAGATATAGAAATGATAATAAAAATGGCCACTATGAATACTATAAAATAAACCACATATTATGCCTTACGATTAAATAGAAAACCATTTCAATGTAGTATTAAAATATAATTATATATCTAAATCAAATCCCATATTTATTAAGAAAAATTAAATTGAAAATAATTTAAAATACTATTTTATTATATGATTTACAAAACAATTTCTGAATGAATGTTTGATTTTCCAATAATCCATTTATAATAAACATCGATCTTATAAAATTGGAATCTTACTGAGAAAACATAGAAATAATGAGCATATAATCATGTGATATAAGATACATAAAATTAAAAGATGTTCTTCCTCATTTAAGAAATGAAATAGATAACAAGATAAAGTACCTCTAAACATAGATCATTATAGAATAAGAGTAAATCAGATAAATAAACTTTAGAAACCCTGAAGAAACAATGTTTTAGGGGTTAAAAATACTTCACATATTATTTTCAACCCTTAAAAATATACATTTCACTTTCCTATGATATTTTATATGACACACCCAATTTTCAATTAAAATCATTCCACATGTAGTTTATTTATCGTGGCATCATATCTATTGTAGTGATACCCAGGTCTTGGTCCTACTGGCTCACCTTGTTAGTAGTCCTAGCCAACCTACCTAGGTACTAATGTTTCCCATGTACCATTAAACAAAATACATAATATAGGTTTATTAGAAACAAATATATATTAATCACACCATCATGTAATAAAAAAAATACAAAAACACCTCACCTTATTGTTATACCCATGGAAGGACCCTATTATGTAATACTATTCGAACATTCTAATAACATTAATCCTAGAGAAATATTTAAAAGTATAGATAACATTGGATTGAAAAATAATTTTTAAAAATAAAAAAAAAACTTCAACTTAAACATATATAATTTATATACAAACAATGATAATTTCTAAATTCACATTTTAAACTAAATCATCCATGTTCAATGTCCATTCATCACAAATAAACACATGTAAAATATTATATATATATGAACAGCTTTTACAAATGTACATGTTCCCATCCCCCTGATTTAATATTTTAATGTCCGTGACTTATAAATGTCTCAACATATGTAAATATTATTATGAAAAATTTAAATATAACAAGGATTTTTAATACCATAGAGGATCATTATGAAACAAAACCATGCCGTTGGTTGTTTATAGAGAACCCATTCAGATGTAAAAAATACCTTTATGAATTTACTATTTACATTAGAGAAAGAATTAAAAAAAAAGCAAGTTCCATGGACGTTTAATATTTAAAAAATAACATGGAAACATGATTTTATAATAGGAATCAAAGCTATAAGTATATGGAAAGTGAAGAAATCGTTAAACAAACTAATTAAATTCATGAAAACACATTTCTATGATTTATTTACATAATAGTTTAATTAGAAAATATGGTTTAAAATAAAAAATTTCATGGATTTTAATTTAATGTCTCACAAATATGAAAACCATCCTCAAATCGAAGAAAAATCCCTTATTTTGATGACTGAGACCAATATATATCTCAATGGTGACCTGGGAACCTTGAAGGACAAATGAAAATCCTAAAAACAATGTGAACCATAAAAATTTAAATAAAATAAAACCCTGGGGTCTATAAGATGACATGATATAGTGAATAATATGATTGGATTGAATAAATATGTTATAGGGAATAAGAAACAATTATAGGGAAGATCATAATTGTAATTAGAGAGAAAATAGATATTGAAAGGAGGATGAGGGAAAGGAGAGGAATGAGGGAAGGGAGACCCCCTAGGGGATGTGTCATGTCACGACCCGACCCAACGGGGCTCGAGCCGCGACTCCCCAAGCCCGCCTCCAATAGGTCAGGGGCTGGCGACCAGCGCCGAGTAGGCTATCACACACATGGGAGGAATTAGCCTAAGGTACCTGTAGACACACACCCACAAACACCTCCATGCAACAGTGCAGAGATATAGAAACTGGAAAGTAAATGCATGCATACACTATCCCACAACCAGAGAGCAACAACAAAAGTACAAAGGGAAAAACGGGGCCCACCAAAAGAAAACTACAATGCTCGTCCGACCTGCTCTGAAGAAGGGGAATGCTGCCACAAACACCCACTGAAAAGCTCCCTCGGCACAGCTCCGGTAAACACCCCGGTCAACTCACTCACTAAGCTCCGCCTGCTCCGGGTCCTCCTGGGACTCCGTCAAAAGGCTTGTGGTCTGCACAAGACACAAACATGTGCGGGCAAAGCCCGTGCAAGGGTGAGTATAAACATACTCAGTAGGAACCCCAAAAACCCAAAACCCAAGGGAGCAACTGAAAGGAAACAGTCTGCTCAACCCAGCCAGAGGGAACCCGGACAAGAGAGAAACACCATCTCGTGACCATCCTTGGCTAACACAACTAGTCAGCTCAGCTCAGCTCAGGTGTATTCCCATACATACACCTTGAACAATCCAGATATACAAGCTCACACCACAAGAGGTACCGACCTCGTCACCAGCAACTGTCCACAACAAGGAGAGTACACCACGAACACTGTCATAACAGATGACACTCATCCGAGAGATACAATCCATCGGGTCCCAAACAATCATCTCAGACACTCACCCAAGAGACCACGCTCGTCGGATAACATCACTGAGGAAACATCACTGAAACAACATAACCACCAAACTCCTCGGAGAGGGGATCGCCGCTAGGGTCCTCTAGGGGATACCAAGACCCACTCTGGTATACGTAGCTCACAGATCGGGGATCACTCCCAGGGTCCGCTGGGGGATACCACGACCCGATCTGGCATACGTAGTTCTCACAGATAGGGGATCACACCCAGGATCCGCTGGGGGATACCACAACCCGATCTGGCGCTCGACAGAAGCTTCACACTCAGATAGAGGATCATCGTCCATATAAAGATGGTCACGATGATAACGGAACCATATCTGGTATAACTCGCGATGTAGGGGATCGAACCGACGATGCCACAACCCTACCGAAACCACGCGCTGAGAAGGGGATCGCATAAACAACGATACCACAACCCTACCGACACCAAGAGCTGAGTAGGGGATCATATAACCAACGATACCGCAACCCTACTATAAACATCATGCTGAGTAGGGGATCGTAAACCTGACGATGCCACAACCCTACTGTGCATGACCCACCGCGTAGGGGATCATATTCCTAATGATGCCACAAACCCTACGGGGTTAACCTGCTAGATAGGGGATCGCCGCCCGTAAATAAGCGGTCACAGCGATACTAAGAACCCGATCTAGGGTAAAGATGCTAGAGGATCCACTCCGGGACCACTGGAGGGATACCACAACTATAAATGTTTAAACATCCCATCGAGAGGATCACAAACCCATACGAAAGTTGTGCTACCACACGAACCCCCGTAGGAATGAACTAAGGGAGAACCCTCAACCACTGCTGGTCCAAACGTCGCTACCCGAGCGACTCGCCCCAAAGACACACTGCGCACCTCCGAAGCCAAAACCGAGACCACCATCGCGTTCCACGAGGAAAAACACGTAGGATAGGCTGTTTACTCGCCCGAAACGGAGCACCGGTGAAAAAGGCACTATTCACCGTAGCTAGCTCGCGCGGGGCCCACGATACGATCCCGAAACCCATCGAGTGGATCACACCACGACGATCCCCTCGCAAAAACAAGCGGAATCGACTACTCGCTCGTCCAAAACGGACACCCGGTGAAAAAGGTACTATTCACCGAAGGCCAGCTCGGGTGGGGCCCACGCCTGGATTCCGAAACTCATCGAATGGAATGCACCATTGCAATCCTCTCGGAAAAACACCCAGGATCGACTATTCATCCGCCAAAATCGGACTCCTGGTGCAAAAGCTGCGTTTCTCCGCAAACGCCAAAACCCAGCCTCCTGGGGCCCACACCCCGTTCTCAGTCCCAACACCCGGAAACCATCTCAAAAAGTCTGTCGTACCATCAGGGTCTCAACGCCACTGACGGCACGTCAATCGGACGCTCCGGGTAGAAGTTACAACGGCTCGTAGTCGTAAAATAATAAAATAATATTATTTTATACGACGTTTCTAACTCCCGGGCCACGATCCCGAACCCTTAAACCCTCAAAGTGAGTTCAAAAGGTCCGTCTCGATGCAAGGAGCACATCACCGCAAACGGCTCGCAAATCGGAGTTACGGTTTGCGTGTTACAGGGGTTTAAAGAACCCCCCGGAACATTCTGGCCGGACCACCGCAGGGTCGCCGGAAACCACCGCGCCGCCACCGGACTCCGCCGTGCCGGAGCCGGAAATCACCGCGTCGCCGCCGCGCCACCGCGGAACTTGTCGGAATCTGCCATGGCCGCTGCGGGTCTCGCCGGAAAATCGGGTTTTTCGCCGGAAAACTTCCGGGAGCCACCGGGAGCACCCCGATGCTCCAAATTCAGATCCGAAACATGTTTCGGAAAGCTCGGGACCCGAACTATACAAATCTTATGAAAATATGAACAAAAACAACACAAAAACGGGATCCGGGATTGTAAAACTCAAACCGCCTACCTCGCGGGCGAAACACCGACGTTCTGCCTCAGATCCGCGCTCCAGAGCTTCCGCTGCACCCTCCTGGAACGTCCGCCGTTGAATTCTGAGCTCGTGGGCGCTCGGTTTGCTCGATTCGGCGGAGTGGCGGCGAAGAACGACGAAGAACGGCGAAGAACGATAAAAGGGGGGGGGGGGGGCGCTGATATTTATAGCAGCCGCCCGCCGGTGCCAAACCAGCCTCGGACCCGACGCCCGATGCGAACAAAAGTAAGGTCACCCCTAGGGTAAACGCGCTGTTCTGAACGCAACGGTGGTCTCAGATTTTCCATCCGAGACTCCATTCAAAAGTTATTCGAGCCGACGCTCGCCCACTAACTTGCTACTTATTTACGGAAACGCCCCTGGTGGCGTTTCTCACTGCTGGCCCGCGCCCACAAAGTTTACACCCCACCTAGGGTAAACGGCACGTTCCGGACGCAACCATGCCCTCATATTCCCGTTCCGAGCTACCTTTTAGGAGATATCACACCCCCACCACATGCATAGTATTAAAAAACTTAATATTTTTATAAAATTAATTCTGGGAACACCGGGCCTCGGAATCGCACGCCGTCTTCGCGCCTAGCTCTGGAATTATTCGTAGAAGTATTCCAAAGTCTGACAGGTCCAAAAACCTGAGTCGCTACATCCACCCCCCCTAGAACTTTTCGTCCCCAAAAATCCCTAAGCACAAGGAAAGCGACTGGACTCTCAACTGGGTCTCACACACCAGCGAGCTCACCAACAAACAACCACTCAGGGTCTTACCAACGCCCTGAACAAAACTCGAGCAATCAACAAAAGGAAAGAGTACCGCTAAACAGTGTCTGACAAACTACTACAGTAAGTAGAAAGACACAAGGCGTACCTCTATCCATCCACGGTGCCTCTGGGTCAACAGCCCCCAGGGCATGCAGCTTTCCTCGCCCTCGACCACCAGCTCCTTGAGCTTGGCGTGGACCACCTGGGGGTGGGGGTGGTGTCAACTGGTACTGCCTACCACCGCCTCCCGATGCACCAGCTCCGCCGCCACGTCCGCCGCCCTGCAGACCTCCTTGCTCGAGACGCTTCCTCTGCCAAGCCGGCCCATCGACCGGATCCCTCTCAGCAGCACGTCAAGTCGGACAATCTCTAGCAAGATGTCCTCGACCATCGCAAGCGTAACACCGCCTCTCCTACGGCTGACCAAAAATCGCCTGCAAGCCCTGTGAGCCCTGAGTCTTAGATCCTCCATCCTGGGGTCGCCTCCTGTATCGTCGGCCACGTCCAGACCCCTGAGTCTGACGTCGGCTACCAGATGTCGATCCGACCAACGAAGTCTCAGCTCTCGAGTGCCCAGCACTAACAGGGGGAAACTGCTCAGCCAGAAATCTCTCCACCACCAGCGCTCGCTCCAGCACTCCAGCATAGGTGGGCAGGCACAAGGAAACCACACCTGCTCGGATGTCCCTGCATAAGCCCTGATCGAAGGTCTGAGCACTAAAGAACGGGTCTCGAACCATATCCAGGGAGTAGCGCGACAGGTCAGTAAATCTCGCTGAGTACTCCGACACAGTCAGGCTCTCCTGTCAAAGCTGCAGAAGCTCCTGGATCCGCACTGACCTCAGTGTCATCGGATAAAACTCCTCCCTGAAGATCCGCTCAAACTCTGCCCACGTGTGCGTCTCCTCGTCATGGGACTGCGTCACCAAACTTTACTATTGCCCGGCAGAACCATGCAGAAGGCTCGCCGCTAGGACCACCATCTGATCTGGAGGTGTCCTCACTAGGCGGAAAACTCGGGTGACTGCCTCAAGACAGTCATCAGGTGCCTGGGGGTCTGGATCACCCCGGAACATCAGAGGTCGCTGCCTCTGGAACTCGTGCAGCGCACTCAGCCTGCGTGCAACCTCATCCTGCACCGCCGGCACAACCAGCTGCTCAACAGGTGGTGGCTCAACTGGCAGACCACCTGGAGGTGCAACCTCAGAACCTGTGCCCTGATCCACAACCACTACACTGGGAGGGTCATCAGCAAAATCCTGCTACGGAACCCTCACTTGCTGTCGTCGTGGAGGCATCCTGAATTACATTCAAGACACACCACATTCAAAGAGTATATCTGGAGAGCTGACTCAAGAAGGACAATGAAAAACAAAAAACCCAGTCCTATATGATGCATGTACTATTATGTCCCCGCGACCAGTGTATGAATGTCCCGAGTCGAAAGGCAGGTTATCAGAGTCCTGGTGTATGGATACGTTGGCCACCGCACCAACACTGGAGTCCCTGGCCTGAAAGCCGAACTCGAAACACCCTAACATTGCCGCTATGAAACCCAAACCAAACTCAAAACTAGACCATCTACGCTCTGAGATCCCAAAGGTGGAACCTCCTCTGATACCACTCTGTCACGACCCGACCCAACGGGGCTCGAGCCGCGACTCCCCAAGCCCGCCTCAAACAGGCCAGGAGCTGGCGACCAGCGTCGAGTAGGCTATCACACACATGGGAGGCATTAGCCTAAGGTACCTGTACACACGCACCCACAAACACCTCCATGCAACAGTGCAGAGATATAGAAACTGGAAAGTGAATGCATGCATACACTATCCCACAACCAGAGAGCAACAACAAAAGTACAAAGGGAAAAACAGGGCCCACCAAAAGAAAACTACAAAGCGCGTCCGACCTGCTCTGAAGAAGGGGAATGCTGCCACAAACACCCACCGGAATTCTCCCTCGGCATAGCTCCGGTAAACACCCCGGTCAACTCGCTCACTAAGCTCCGCCTGCTCTGGGTCCTCCTGGGACTCCGTCAAAAGGCCTGTGGTCTGCACAAGACACAAACATGTGTGGGAAAAGCCCGTGCAGGGGTGAGTATAAACATACTCAGTAGGCACCCCAAAAACCCAAAACCCAAGGGAGCAACTGAAAGGAAACAGTCTGCTCAACCCAGCCAGAGGTAACCCGGATGAGAGAGAAACTCCATCTCGTGACCATCCTCGGCTAACATAACTAGTCAGCTCATCTCAGCTCAGGTGTATGCCCATACATACACCTTGAACAATCTAGATATACAAGCTCACGCCACAAAGCCACAAGAGGTACCGACCTCGTCACCAGCAACTGTCCACAACAAGGAGAGTACACCATGAACCCGGTCATACCAGATGACACTCATCCAAGAGATACACTCCATCGGGTCCCAAACAAACATCTCAGACGCTCACCCGAGAGACCACGCTCGTCGGATAACATCACTGAGGAAACATCACTGAAACAACATAACCACCAAACTCCTTGGAGAGGGGATCGCCACTAGGGTCCTCTAGGGGATACCAAGACCCACTCCGGTATACGTAGCTCATAGATAGGGGATCACTCCTAGGGTCCGCTGGGGGATACCACGAACTGATCTGGCATACGTAGTTCTCACAGATAGGGGATCACACCCAGGATTCGCTGGGGGATACCACAACCCGATATGACGCTCGACAGAAGCTTCACACTCAGATAGTGGATCATCGTCCATATAAAGATGGTCACGTCGATACCAGAACCCTATCTGGTATAACTCGCAATGTAGGGGATCGAACCAACGATTCCACAACCCTACCGAAACCACGCGCTGAGTAGGGGATCGCATAACCAACGATACCGCAACCCTACCAACACCAAGCGCTGAGTAGGGGATCGTATAACCAATGATACCGCAACCCTACTATAAACATCATGCTGAGTAGGGGATCGTAAACCCGATGATGCCAGAACCCTACTGTGCACGACCCACCGCGTAGGGGATCATATTCCTGATGATTCCACAAACCCTACGGGGTTAACCTGCTAGATAGGGGATCGCCGCCCGTAAATAAGCAGTCACAGCGATACCAAGAACACGATCTAGGGTAAAGATGCTAGAGGATCCACTCCGGGCCCACCAGAGGGATACCACAACTCTAACAGTTTAAACATCCCATCGAGAGGATCACAAACCCGTACGAAGGTTGTGATACCACACGAACCCTCGTAGGAATGAACCAAGGCAGAACCCTCAACCACTGCTGGTCCAAACGTCGCTACCCGAGCGACTCGCCCTAAAGCCACACTGCGCACCTCTGAAGCCAAAACCGAGGCCACCATCGCGTTCCACGTGGAAAAACACGCAGGATAGGCTGTTTACTTGCCCGAAACGGAGCGCCGGTGAAAAAAGAACTATTCACCGTAGCTAGCTCGCGCGGGGCCCATGCTACGATCCCGAAACCCATCTTGTGGATCGCACCACGGCGATCCCCTCAGAAAAACATGCGGAATCGACTACTCGTTCGTCCAAAATGGACACCCGGTGAAAAAGGTACTATTCACCAAAGGCCAGCTCGGGTGGGGCCCACGCTTGGATTCCGAAACTCATCGAACGGAATGCACCATTGCAATCCTCTCAAAAAAACACACAGGATCGACTATTCATCCGCCAAAATCGGACTCCTGGTGCAAAAGCTGCGTTTCTCCGCAAACGCCAAAACCCAGCCTCGTGGGGCCCGCACCCCGTTCTCAGTCCCAACACCCGGAAACCATCTCAAAAAGTCTTTCGTCCCATCAGGGTCTCAACGCCACTGACGGCACGTCAATCGGACGCTCCGGGTAGAAGTTACAACGGCCCGTAGTCGTAAAATAATAAAATAATATTATTTTATATGACGTTTCTAACTCCCGGGCCACGATCTCAAACCCTTAAACCCTAAAAGTGAGTTCAAAAGGTCCGTCTCGACGCAAGGAGAGCATCGCCGCAAACGGCTCGCAAATCGGAGTTACGGTTTGCGAGTTACAGGGGTTTAAAGTACCCCCGGAACATTCTGGACGGACCACCGCAGGGTCGCCGGAAACCACCGCGCCGCCGCCGGAGTCCGCCGTGCCGGAGCCGGAAACCACCGTGTCGCCGCCATGCCGCCGCGGAACTTGCCGGAATCCGCCATGGCCGCCGCGGGTTTCGCCGGAAAACTGGGTTTTTCGCCGGAAAACTTTCAGGAATCACCGGGAGCACCCCGGTGCTCCAAATTCAGATCTGAAAACATGTTTTAGAAAGCTCAGGACCCGAACTATACAAATCTTATGAAAATTTGAACAAAAACAACACAAAAATGGGATCTGGGATTGTAAAACTCAAACCGCCTACCTCGCGGGCGAAACGCCGACGTTCTGCCTCAGATCCGCGCTCCAGAGCTTCCGATGCGCGCTCCTAGAACGTCCTCCGTCGAATTCTGAGCTCGTGGGCGCTCCGTTTGCTCGATTCGCCGGAGTGGCGGCGAAGAACGACGAAGAATGGCAAAGAACGATAAAGGGGGGGGGGGGGGCGCTGATATTTATATCAGCCGCCCGCCGGCGCCAAACCTGCCTCGGACCCGACACCTGATGCGAACAAAAGTAAGGTCACCCCTAGGGTAAAGGCGTCGTTCTGAACGCAACGGCGGTCTCAGATTTTCTATCCGAGACTCCGTTCAGATGTTATTCGAGCCGACGCTCTCCCACTAACTTGCTACTTATTTACGGAAACGCCCCTGGTGGCGTTTCTCACCGCAGGCCCGCGCACGCAATGTTTACACCCCGCCTAGGGTAAACGCCACATTCCGGACGCAACCGTGCCCTCAGATTCCCGTTCTGAGCTACTGTTTAGGATATATCACACCCCGGCACGTGCATAGTATAAAAAAAACTTAATATTTTTATAAAATTAATTCCGGGCACACCGGGCCTCGGAATCGCACGCCGTCTTCACGCCTAGCTCTAGAATTATTCGTAGAAATATTCCAAAGTCTGACAGGGCCAAAAACCCGAGTCGCTATATGTCACATATGAGATATAGTGAGGGTATATAGATACAAAAATTAAGATTTTATTATTGTTAATTATTTCAATGTTTGGTAAACTATACCTAGTTTGTAAGCATTTTTTGCAAAACTGTGCACCAAACATATGCCCGTGGAACGATTGGACACATCACATGATAATGAAACATGATTTGTTAAAAAATGCACTAACCATGAAGATAATTATATAAACATATTGATATTTTATCAGGGTTACCTCATGTATTTACAATCTATATACATTAAACATTCAACATAATTTTCATTCACAAATCATCCATTTTCATGAATCAAACCACTAGGTAAGAAAAGAAAATAAATATAAATTAAAAACAATGAAAGTTAAATAGTTTGGGGTGGGGGTATGAATATTATTTCAACCATGAACCTTTCCATCCCCTAAAAATCTAAAGATACATGTTTGATCAATCAAAAGGGATATACAAACTTCTACTTAAGATAAGACCAAAATATTCGAACCCCATGATGTAGAACCTACACTCACATACTCTCACAAACCGGAAACCCAAAATACCCCAGTAGGATACAAGATCATACTAAATAATAGTATCTACAACCTATGGGTAATATATCTATATAAAATTATAAAAATCATATCCCAAGAAAATAAATTGAAGAGACTTCTAAACCCCAAATCAAAATAAATAACACCTAGGACCCTTAAATATTAATTTAAATGAAAAATAATCATGGTATTTTATTGATATCATTAATTATACATTAAATTAGATATTTTATCACTCAAATAAATCAATATGATAGGGGTCAGGTTGTGCCAAAATAAATAATAACCCCATAAATAATTATAGCAAATCAGTTGCACCAGGAGATCCTTCTATGGTGACCTCCCCAATATAGTAAGACTCTATTAAAATACTAAATTAAATGTCTAGAATAAATCAAGGTTCTCAATGAGATATAAAATATATATGAATCAATGAATAATGAGACAAAAACCACCATTTAATGATAATAAAACTTATAATTTCTCAAAAAACATATATTAAAACAAGAAATCCAAAAAATAAGGGAAAAAAGAAGTCTACTAAATTAGATAATAATGTCACCATGAGTGTATTTAGATAGAAAACATATAAAAACCCCCAAGGATTATAAAAATCTTAATGGACATAGGGCTCTTAAGAGACACCACTAACAACCAACCTTTCTCAAAAATATTTTCAATGATTATAGTCATCTTGAATAGGCTACCACAAAAAATATTGAACACATGTATAAACAATATTTCATAGTTCAAACACTAAAAATGATGAAAAATATGACCTTAAGCTCATAGTAATAAGGAAATATACTACTAAAAATCCCCCAAAAAATACATCAACAATATAAACATGGTATCTAGTCTCATGACATGGGGTGAAAACCCATGACAAACTCTAAAAACACCTAACCTTGGTAAAACCAAATTGTCAAAAGAAATTAAGAACCATTCCCTATCATCCCAACCACTCTCCCATGTCTTTCCCTTTCAAAGAAGTAATATGAACAATAAGTAATTATCCTTTTTTAAATAGGTGATCATTGGAACAATCAGTACTCCCAATGTTGTATTCAGACGGTAATTCTTATAAAAAATCATATTCATAATTTCATGACGAACATTGTATCTTAAAAAAACTAATTATAAAAATTAGAATGATTACTAACAGTAATTCACAAGTAAATATTACCCTAGAAATAGTGGAATACATTATAATGACTAACCACACTCCCTTTATCAATAATTATATAGGGTATAATAATGTAATATAAAACATGAATCCATAGATTCATTCATCCCAATATATATCAGATGGTCCTAATGTGAAACATAATAAAAACCTGATGAAACAACCCACCAGAATTAAAATATTACAATACATCCAATTTTTGTTATACAAAAATCCCTAACATTAATTTGGAATATCAAAATAAACCTTCCAAATAAATTATAAATTTTCATCCACTATTAAATCTGAAATTACCTCAGCATAAATGAGTTTTCAGTACTTTCATTTAAAACAGCCAAAAACGTAAAAATTATAAATACAATTATATAAAAAACACATTACTTATTTCTTTAAAATTATCCTATTACAAATTTGATCAAAAACAGGAATTCCACTAAAGAACATATTTGAAATCACCTATTTTTATACTGATTTTACATGCCTCTAAAATGAGTTTAAAAAATTTATAAAAATTATTTCATATAACTCTTACCCCTAAAAAAAGTAACATTTTACAATTTTATGAAATGATATTAAAAAATTAAGATCCATTTAAGAAATAGACATTAATTAAAAAATTGTAGAACATTTATTTAAAACCGCATTAAAATATAAACCCCTTTATCAAAAATTATTTAAAACTTAATTAACCAATATAATACAACATAAATCACTACAATACATTTTTAGTGATCATGTATGAATTGACCACATGGCATGGTCGACTGTGTTTTGACCAATAATCCATAATTGAGAGTGAAATAGACCAATGCCAATAGGATCCACATGGGTTAATAATCCTTTAGAGCTCATTTTGTTACACTAGATCAAATCCCATTTCATCCCAAAAAAATCAAAACCAAAATACCTACATCCCCTAGTAATTCGTGTTTCATCATGATTGATGGTGATCCTGAACAACTCTCTATACTACCACATAAGACCCAATGTTCCATTACAAATCTACCATAAATACCAAATTACAAGTGAAACTGACAAGAGATCAATGTTTTCTATGGTGAAAAGAACATAGTTATTCTGATATCATTATTCATGAACCCACCATATTCATTCCCCCACCGAATTCCCAAAAATGTTCACAAAAAGTCCCAACGGGAATTCTAAATACTCACATGTTATAAAAAGTCCATATTAATCAAGGAAACACCACATGGGATTAATTTGACCCATTAAATATAGCTAAATAAAATTATTTTTTTACTTATTCATACATTGGACATCCTTTTTAGGGGAAAATTAATAAGAAACTACCTCATAAATAACTAGGAATAACAATAAATAGTGGAAATCACCAAAACGTCCCCACCCTTTGAACACCCTCTCCTACGAGGAAAATATTCCCATAAAATAATGGTACCATTCATGGCCAAAATTATCACTACCCTCAAACCATAAAAATAATTGAATTCCTATGTTGTTGATGAGATAAAGGAAAATGAAATCAAATAAAATAAAAACATACCTACCAATGTGTGACAATAGGATACAATACCCATCAAAAGGAAAACAACTCTCCATGTGTAAGAATAAATTATACTCTGCAAGCTTCAACTAAAAAATTATAGATATATAGGTGGCAGCATGATATATCCCAATATAGATAAAATAGGTGAATACACATCATACAACTTACCATTTAAGAGAAAATCATCTCAAACTATTTCAATGATATATATTTAAGGATTTTCATTACTTTAAAAAATGTAAAAAGATATTTATTTATAATTTAAATTTTCTTCTCTTACATCAACAACAATTTATTAAAGAATACGTGATTTCTTGATAAACCATTTGTAATAAATAATTAGTGGATAAAGTAATTTTCCCGGTGAGAAATCGTAATTATAGAGATTATATTATCAGGTGTTAAAAAATAGTGGGAAATAAAACATGATTTCCATCATTTTAGACAAGATAATACCATTAATAAAACGGTAATCTTAAAATTTTACCTTATAATAAGGTTTAATCGAGATAAAACACCAAACTAAACCCCTAAGTATCTAGGTTAGTGGGGTTCTCGGTACGCCATTTCATAGGGTCAAAACACAAAATATTTCATTCCCTTCCAGGTGCCGCCAGGGAGGATGCACTGAATTCTAATGGAAATAACTACTCATGTAATTTTTATAATATTTCATCATAATCATTTAATATATAGTCATTTGATGTCCCTTTTGGCTTGCCTTGATACTATTATTACCCATCCCACCTAGGTACCTATGGATTCCCTAGTCCATGATAATTTAAAAAATTTATAAGGGAGGTGTATAAGAAAAGAGAAATTAGAATCAAATAATAATGAAAATAAATCATAATAAAATATAGAATATCTATTAACTACCCATTAATATCCATTTTTTCAAACAAATATACCAATATCCAAATCAAATAAATATATGTGAAACAAATAAAAAAATTATGGGATTCTATTGGATTGAATTATAATTTTAAAAAATATGTATTAATTTCAAACTATGAATTATTCTTTTAAATAAAAATGATCAATTAGGTGAGAACATTTTCTTTAAAAATAATTCACATTACTAAACAATTATTCACAATTAAAGGAACACACAACCTATTAGATATATAATCAAAAAATTCCTCAATGTACATTTTCCAAACACTATGAAAGAATCTGTTAAAAATAGGCCTCATATATATGTATCAACACATGTATATATGGTAAGGACACATTAAATTCCTAAAGGATTAGATATCTCATAGATGTACATTAGGAAATGAAAACATTACATTTGGACATTATTTAAAACTTATCAAATGACCAAAAAATAATTAGGCATTTCTTATTTACATGATTAAATACACTTGAAAAATAGAATTAGAAAATATAATGTTTAATATTTGAACAACAAACCTGGAAACAATATTTTTTAAATTCACCCCCAACTAAAAATTTGATTAGTGTTTTGAAATCATGAATCAAACGCATTATTTAAATCAATCAACATTATATAATATATTTCATTAACAGTATAACTAAAAAAAATTTCAAAATCAATCAATAAATCATGGATTTTAATTCAATGTCTTTGAAATATGGTTACCAACATGAAACCTAAGAAGAACATACTTTCATTGATTCTCAAGACCCAAAAATGTATCAATAAAGTCAATTTAAATTATCAAGATGAAATAAAACCCCAGTGAACAGGGTAAAAAAATAGACCATAATAAAAACTATTGTATGGTCAACCTCATGAAATATAGAAGATTACAAGATGAATTAAGGTAGTTATAATGATGAATAAATCCTTAATGGTGAATATCACACCCAAAATCTATGGAGAAAACAACTTGGAGAGGTGGCCAATGAAAATGGTTGGAATTCGTAAGGTGAAGCCCATTGGGTGACTAGGTCATGATGGGTTGATGGTGAGGGGCAAGAGATATTATAATTATGATGATTATTATTATATAATTATATAATTAATTAATTTTTTATGGTCTGAGGACTCCGCATGGTTTTTTCATATTGTAAAACCTAGGCACAACACATGGGTAAGACACAATGTATATAAAACCATGAATTGAATGTATAGAGTGATCTTCCATTATATATAGGGTTCATGGGGTTACCACCTAGTCTGTTAAACAATTCCCCATAACCATATGACATTAACTTTAGGTCTAAAAATTTCAATTTTTAGATAAAATCACTCGGTAAGAGGTGAAAATATATAAAACGAAAAAATTAATTAAAATTAAACTAGTTTCCAATCATCGTTTGAAACTATAAAAGTGGTAGATTAGAGGAAACAAAAACTCCTTAGGCATTGTATATTATCACTCCTTCTTTTTCAAAAGAAGTATACCCTTTCTAGATTAATAAGAACATCACATGAGAAACACTTGTTCTTCCTCCCACTCTACGATCCACCTTTCTTTTTTAGAACACATTCAATAATCACTATTAGAGATTCCATTAGGATAAAAATATGGAAGTCTCTTCAATTGGAATATTGGGAAGAAATTTTCATACCTTTAATTTTATATTAAAAAAAATTTCATCCCCAATGAAATATATTGAGGATTATACTATAATATAACATGATGAATATATGGGTGACCTAAATGACTGTATCTTTATTATATAGATATGGAAATAGGTCAATATTTTTATTAATTTTTAATTCCATCAACGATAATCCAACAAAAAACGTGATTTTTGACACTAATATATATTAATATTATATGGAGGCACTTATAAAAAAAATTTACATGAAATATGAGAATATGTTATGTATACCAAACATAAGTATAAATCCAAGAACCTAGTAGTTATTAATTACTATCTACCAACTACTAATCATTCTTCATTAAATGATTATGTAAACAGAGTGGTTATGTACTCCTTATAACCAAATATGGACAAATAAATATCTAACAACAAATATATCACACTATGTAATGATGATCTAGAGGAATTTAAGAGACATAAAACTATGGTACTAAAGGGATTTATTCCCAATATGTATAACTTCTATGTGGTTACATATTTTTCTCATTATTAATCCTTAATCAATGTGTAACCACTAAACCAGAGATTAGTTGGTCAACTGAGATAGATTTCAGAAATATAGTGTGGTCGAATCTGGTGGCTACATACTATTATGAGATTCAATTTTTATGGTAGTATCTATCAGCATTTAAAGACAATCATAGTAGTTTTATTTAAATGTGTTATTAATTTTTAATTAAATAATCCCAACCAAGTTAAAATTTTTACCTTTACCAAAATCATATATTTTCATAAAAAATACATTTTTCCTTGACTCAATATAGTCCCAATAGTCCAAGAAAAAATATATTTAGGTTGATATATACTAGTGAATCCATATAAATTGTAATACTATAAATACGTTAAGATGAGTCCCACTCCTACAAAATTATGGAAACCATAATTTTAGGTAATTTGTTTCATGGATCATTCATACGAGTACTTGACACATTTTTTGTATATATTACATCATATGTTGGAAATAATAGAGCAAAAAAGGACATTCAAACTCAGATTCCTCATTCAATCTTTTGAGGAAATTAATTTTATTTTGTAAAATAATTTTTTTTAGTATCTGGTGACATTTGGGAGGTTATCACCCCTATTATTATACTAGTAAAACTCCATTATAATGAATATTTTGATCTTAAATCTCTAAAACTAAAACTAGTGTAAAAATAATAGAGTCTCTGATTTCATCACCAGATAGAAGGGTTTTAACTACAAATTAATCAATATCACCCACATGAGAAGATACTAAAGACATGTATTGAAATTCTCTGGTATGTTATAAATACAATTTTCATTCCACTAAAATATACTGGGAGATTTAGTGTGTTTATAATAGTAACTCATATTTGGGTTTTGTGAAGTATACATCAAATATTATAAAAATATATGGAAAAGAAGATTTCCCATTAGTCAATGAAAGGATGTGATTATACTAAATTAATATTGATATAGAACATTTCCAAGGACATCATCTTAGATAGTTTTTTAGAGCCAGTAAACTCATTTTTATCATCCACTATGAAATAGTACCCTTGTGTTACATAGTTATCATAAAAATATAACTACTGAATGGATTCCTTCTATGGTGTGAACATCTAAAAAATAAAAGAACAAATGAACTTCTCCTATTTAACCTTTTTTATGTATTTTATTTCCAAAAATCTTAATATCCTTGACATGAATAGTTTAAATTCATTAACATTATTCATTTTGGGCTGGTTTGTTATTATGGTGTCGTAACAAAAAAATGGTAGAGTAACCAAATTATAGTGAAACCCATCAATATTGTGGAGAACATTATTATAATGATAATATTTTCCAATGACATTAATTCCAATTCCAATGGTCGTTGAATTTGGGTCATAATAAATTCTAATAAGAGACACTTGAAATACATGTTCCATAAACATGATATCACAGGAGCATTATCTATGGTTCACAAGTACCAAATTTCAAGTATATTGTCCCATTTTATAGATCATCAATAAGTGTTTTCACTTCTAATGAATAAGCATATTTTATAAATATCATGTTATCGGGTCTTTATTTAATTAAAATGATTATTATGATTTATAATATTGGTATTACATGGGAGATACCAATAAGATACATTTAAAATACACTTAATGTTAGAGAATCTATGGAATTTCAATTTTTATGGAACTATTAATACATGATTATGTTAAAATGAAATTAATTTTAATTTAAATATTTCTAGAATATATCTTTATTAAGGTGTAGATTTAATATTTTTTCTCTAAATTTTTTCTAAATTGTATTGAAATTTGGTTTTTTGAATAGCATACTTCTTGTTTTGAATTGAATGATTCTGTTAAAAATTTTAATAAAAAATACTATAATTAATTTTAATAAATGAAATGGATTTGTTTTATTAGTTTAATATCTTATATAATATAAATTTTTTTCTATAATATTTATATAATTATTTAGAATGGTTAAATGGTGTTTGGATTAATTAAAATCTTCATATTAAGTATGTTTTTATATAATGATTTCTTTCAATTCTATTAGTAGAAAATGTTTTAATAATTTTTTTGATGTAATATTAAATATTTATATAAAATTATAGTATCATGGTTTATGTTTAATATATAAAATAATCAATACAAATAGTTAAAATACTAATGGGATTCCTTAAGTACTTATTGAAAAAATAGAAAACAAAACACTCTAAGCTATGGGGATAGTCAACATTGAGGATTACATTTAGTTCTAAACATTAGTATACAATTATATTTCAGGGTAAACCATGGATTTGGGATAGAATTTATTTATAATATAATTGGTTACATGTTATGTCATGTTGAGACCATACAAAGTTGATATTAAGCCCAATAACATATTTTATTATGATGACCCTTTTTTATTGAACTTTTTCTCCTATGGAATTCCCATGGAAAATTATTTGATCTATAATAATATTTGATTATATTAATAAAATTTTACATCATTATTAACTATTTTCATTTTTTCAAAAAAATCATTCAAATAAAATATTCTAATATTTATGAAAATATAAAATTAATATAATCATTTCCATATTCGTAGTTCAAAATTGAAGGAATACAAGTTTTTAATAATGGTTACATATATTATGTCTCTCAAAATTCTATTTGTTATGATTACTCATACCTAACCTAAACCCTAGGTGTATATTATTTTTCACATATACATATATTTTATAGGTATAGTTAGTAGATATTTATATCTTTTGTTTTTACTATTAGATATGTTTTGGAGAAATGAAGGTTGTTTATTATGATGTTTTCATTGTTAAAATAGTTTCAGTAATGTCTTCATTTTATTGACAGTATGTTTTATATCACCTATATTATCCTTGTGGATCCGGTGTTCCTATTTCAATTTTAATATTATAAATTTTATTTTTTATTGTAAAAAACATGATTTAGTTATAATTTTGTTTTTCATACTTATATTTTAGATAATACAAGTAACACTGGTTTCTAACATATTGTATAGGGATATTAAGTCGAGGAATTTGGTGACCAAATCTATGTTTCAATGATAGTATATTGGTTTTGGTATGTCATAATTTAATATATTAATATAAATAGAATTTTGTTCAATGTTAGGTGGGGTTAGTATCATTGAAACTATAGAGGTTAATTATAAATATGAATAATCCCTTTTTAATATGGTGAAATAAAATGTTACCAGGGGAGTATTGTATTTAGTAGAGTCCGTAGATTATTTATTGTGTTGTATTTTTTTTACGAGTTATTTTTCTTCAATATTTTTTTGGAATACAATGTTATTTATTAATTCGTAATAATAATCAACTGATTTATTAATTTGATATCAATAATAATCAATTAGTGTGTTTGAAATTGTTATTAATGGAAATACACTTGATCATGCTTCAATAGTTGTATATTTATGAATCTCTTTGATTTATTATAGTACTTTAATAATTATTTTTTTGATTTATTGTAAGATAACAACTATATTTTATATGATGAAATTTCTTCCTAATTTTATTTTTAGAGTTTTTTACGAGGGAAATGTAAATCATTAAATAAAAAATTTAATTTAATTATTTTATAAAATATATTATTTTCAATACAATAATGTTAAAAATTATATTAGATATGATAATATAAGTGTATTTTTAAATGATAATCATTTATTTTGTAAGTCGGATTGGATTTTTTTATATTGGAAAATTAATAAAATAATGAGTTAATAATTCTTATTTATTAACAAAAGATTATGATTATATTGTTTATGAAAATGTATCTTATTTTAATTTACTCAAATAAAATTTACATGTTTTTTGTGATTAATTGGATGGATATTTTAGTAGGATTATTTAATCTTATATTTCACATGTGTTCCATTAAATAATGGTTATAATTTTGAATGAAAAAAATTACATTCATTTATGAATTTATTTCTAGCATGTACTGTAGTATATTGATGATTATATTTCATCTATTTACTGAAGAAGTTATTTTCATAAATTAATTTCAGATAAAATTGAGTGATCTTTCAAATATAAATTATCATTTAATAATATATAATTTTTTTCATTCAATATACGTGTAGGTTTTGGTTTCATGTTTTCTTGGAAGGAGTGATAGAAACTTTTTGAAATGAATTGAAAACTGAACATGAATGATGATGGGTGTTTCAGTAGTTTTTTATGGTAGAATTGTTTTAAAAGGTTTTGTTAATTGAACTATCAAGATTTATTTGGTTTTAAAATTTTTGTATACTAGATGATTGAATCAGAATTATATCGATTATAATATTTGATTTAGATATATTTAATAAAAATATATAATCAAGAATGAGAAATTTTCTATTAGAGTTTTTATGGAGGTATAAATAATTTTATTCGGAGAAAATATATTTTTAATGTTTAACCATTATTTGGACGTCTTTTAAATTTTAAAATTACATTCATTTTAATGAATTGATTCAATAAAATTTGTTTGTATAAAAATAAGTGAATTATGTAATTAGTACTACTATTTAAAACATGATTCTTAAAGTGATAATTAATATTTAATATATATATATTTTATTATAAAATGTATTGAGAACTATTTCTGTCAAAATCATGATAAATCAGTGTCAAAGAAGAAAATTATTATGTATTTATTTATTTTTTTCATGTAATATATGATTTCGATAAAGTGAGATTGATTACTATCTAAATAATACCACGTAAAACAAAACCAAATTTTTATCATACAATTTTTTTGAAATAATTCATTGTAATAAATTAATCAAAATCCCCCACATAATTCGTGCATGGTTAGGTAATCAAATACACTAATTAGTACATAAGAATAAATACTATGAACAATAAATTTACCCCTCTTTTATACCTATAGTCCTACCTATTTCTTTATTACATAAACACACCCAAAATGTCCCAACCTATGTTGAAAACAAACTTTAACATTAAGCAATCATAACTATAGATCTGAGAATCTATTTAGAATTTATTGGATATCAAATTGAATATTAGGTTATTCTTTGTGATAATTGAAATTGTGGGTAACTTGTAGTCTATTTTTTTAATGTAAAAAATTATAAAAAATACAACCAAAATTGATTTTTAATGTATTCTCCAAAATGATCAATTTTCAATGTAAAACATTAACTAATCATATAGGGTATATAATTGTGCATATTTTATCCTCTTCTATCTGAAGATAAGGTTTTTTATATATTAATGTATTTACTAGTGAAGAAAAATCCATAATTTATTTATTTATAAAACAATAATTTTTTCTCAAATTATATATGTATTTCCTAATAAAATTGATTGCTAATTTAATTATATTATGTCCATTAATTTGAATTTTTGGTTAAATAATAGAAATATTTCCCAAAATTACTTATTATACAATGTTCAATTACAAGGGTACAGTTCACTTGAGATAATGTGTCTGATTACATGGATTACAATAAGGTATAATTATATAACTTGATCATTTAAATGGTAGGGGTACCCAATATATGAATGAAAATATTATAGTTCAAGTGGAGTTTTATCTTAACTAGTGGTATAACATGGATATTTAATTACAATATGTTATGATGTTGTCATAATAATTATTTAATGTTTATATAATGATAGTTAATATTAAAAATAAATAAAATAATTGAGGATCTATAGGGATGGAACCCATTATAATGTGTAGAATTTTAACACACCCACTCTTCCATTACCAATAAATGATTACTGTAATAATAATTTTCTGAATTTAACTAGTAAAATTTAAAAATATTGATAAATTTTAGAGATATATGATTTGATAATTTTTATAGGAAAATATTCTAGGAAACCATTTATATTTTTGAAGTTGATAAAATTAGTAATGAATAGCTTGACCATGGTTTAGGTAACTATAATAGCTAATTGTGGAACCGTTTTGGATGCCTAAAAATTCTATTCATTAAACCTCTATTTTTTATACCCATCTTATTGAAATTAGGGAATATTTAAATATTATATTATTAATTTATTTTAGATATCTCATTTATGAGGTTATTTTTATTGTTTTAGTTTAAGAACATGATAGAAAAGAATAATAATGTTTATTTGTTTATATAGTGGCATGTTATTTCTTTAATTATTACTAAATTAATATTAATATTAATATATAATATTTTTAATATTTTATTATTGTATATTTGTGATCTTTGATGAGTTATTAATGAATGGGATTTCATGTTAATAGTAATAAAGAGTTATAATAATTTATTGAGATATAATTTTGATTATATTATATCATATTATGTTATATTATATTTTATTATTATTATTTTATTTTCATTTTAAAAGATGGGGTGTGCTCTCTCTTTACCATATTAAGTTCCAAACACGTGATCAAAAGGGTGGATTATTCCTCTTTATAACATTTTCTCTTATATAAATCCTATAAAAAATGGTAAGTCCTCTTCCCCTTTCTTAATGATCATATTTTTACTATTTTACCTTTATTAATAGATTTCATCTAATGTACATTGTTTTAAATATAAATAGTTTCACCATTTCAACATGAAATAGAAAAATCACTTGTTTCTTCTACTAGATTTTACATGAAAAGTATCTTTTTGTTTTTTGGAACCAATTATTATTTTTTTTGCTTCATCATATGACTCACTGATAAGTGTTTACACTTTGAAGGAATTGTTGTAATTTTATAAACGATTGTTATTGGATTTCAAATTTAAATTTTAATGCTTACATATGTACAAAATATCTATATTATTCAGGTTTTACATATACAAACTATTAAAAAGACATGATAGGTATAAGAATTTATGTGTTTTATTTTATTTATGGAAACAAGATGATTCCATTTTTTAATAAAACTAAATGTTAAATGAAGTGTTTATTTGATATCTATGAGGATTTTTATAAATATTATATTTCTACTGACTTATTTTATAATAGATCTAGAAAACTGTTTTTTTTATAGTGTATTTTTATAAATTTAATGTTTCACACAAAATGTTTGTTAAAACACAATGTATGATTTTCAATGAATTTCATAAAATGGTTTATTTTTCAAAAAATATAATATGAATATTAATTATTTGTGGTAATGGTTATATGAATGTTTTAATGGGATAAGGGGTGGTTAAATTATTTAATATAATTCATTAAAATGTTGTTTATATTTTATGATTGTATAATTTTTACTAATTAAATACATTTAAAATATTTTATTTGACTAATATGTGATGAATTTATATAAAAAGATAATTTCATGATTTGTTTGAATTATATAGAAATTATTGGTAAAAAATATTGCCTAATGGGAATATTTTGTTACCTAGGATCAAAAAATACATGTAACACAGAATGTACTATGGGATTAATCGTGTATTTAGATTTCATTTAGTGTTTACAATATTGGCTCATGCTAGAGCATGGTATGCCATAGTTTGACTATATCATTTAATTTTACCATTGTTTTCCTCAAACATGACAATGATGAAAACCTAATCATTGTTTAGTATGTATTGTATGATATGTTATTATGATAACCCATGTTTACTCTACGTTAGACTCTCGTGCAAGTTTTATGGTAAATTATTGGATATTTTCTCTAACAATTTTATATTCACATACTTGTAAGACTTTATTAAAAAAAATTATTCCATTTTTAATTTTATTAAAAGTAACTTACCATTAATTTTTTTTTAAAAAATTATTAGACTAATCTTGATATTAATAGGTTATACTAGTAAGGAATTGTTTGTTTTATAAAGGTAGTGAATAGATTATATTTTAGAATACATTTTTTATGTTCACTACTACCATATATACATATATGGGTGTATACAGATTGTATCCTCTACATCAATTTTATATGTATTATTATTATCTTACTATTTAAAAGTATTTAGAACATTAAATTAGTTGTTTAGAAATTTATTACCATTATTGTGTTCATATTTCAATAATCATAGGTCACCAAAAACGAATTTTTGACAATTTTTTGATTTAAATTTAAAATTTGGTCACTTGTATGCTGATCACAGACCCCACTCACTACTATCAGAATTCTATGGTATTTAACTACAACATCTACATAGCATTTTGAAGGCTAATTCTATAAATTTCTTCATATGACTCAACAATTTTCATTAAACCACCATCGAAAGGATCATGGTCCAATATATTGATCAGGGTGTGAATAAAAATATAATTTTTTGAACCATCTTCTGAAATGATCATTGGTAATGAATTTACAATGAATTATTGGATAAATGGTCAGAATAAACAATGGATGTTGTGGTATCAATACATCGTTTTTCTCACAGAAACTAAGAGAAAGAAATATAACCATGAAAAACAAGTATCATACAGTCAAATCAAAAGTATAAAATTGAATAGGATATGGGATTTCTAAAATGAACATAAAATGATTAAATAATTGAATTAAAATCACATAAAATTAATAAAATAACAAATAAAAAAGCATTGAAATTTGAAATATTTGATTAATAAAGAACTTGTATTTGGGTATTTTAAGTAATTCCATTTCGATGTAAACCATTAATACAGAGGGACTCTTAATACTACCCATGTATATTACATTAATGGCAATGTTATGGACACTAATTCATGAAAAATTGAGAGGGATTTATGAGGATTATATAGATAATATTATAATTAAATATTCTGATTGAAAAAATTAATTAACTATGTTTTTTAATTTCAATATTTATATAATTTAAATAATGAAACACCCATGGAGCCTAATGTGAATGAATTCTATTCTTTTTAATAGTAAAACACATTTTTCATATGAATCAAATTTATTAGTTTTCAGGTATAAGATTCCATTAAATAGAAAATAAATTCATTTAAAGAAAGATCATGTAGAATAAAAATATATTACTATATTTATCATATTGTTATCATGGTATCCAAACTACCACCACATTGCACATCTATATTCAATCTACATAGAAATATTACTAAAAATATTATACAGCTGTAAATAAAAATAGACTGTTTTATTATTAGGTGATTTTATGTCTGTCCATGTTTTTGTATAACATATTTTTAGAGAGAATAATATGTAATCCAATTTAAGAGGGTGTGGAAACATTTACCAATATAACGTGTTTAAATACCATTTGGGTGATCTAGGGTATAATAATGTGATCAATAGAAATTTTTGTGTGTTTTGGTCCAATAAAAATAGTATTAGAGATAATACATAAACTAGTGTCCAATGAGGATTTTGGACCCTATATGGGGGAGGGGGTGGGCCTATGTGGCTAAATAAAGTACATGTCCCACATATGTTATAGAGGTGAACAATTTATTCTATGAAAGGGGGACTAGATACATATCCCATTATGATGCAATTTAATGTTATTCATGCATTTAAATTTATCATTCCATGATTTTCATTGTGAAATTCATCTGAAAATTTATTTACCGTATTGGGTGGAATTACATTCCCATGAAACTAGACTTAAGTGAATTACTTTTAAAATATTATAATACATTTTCATTGTTATCACATTTTTGTTCGACAATTGGGTATAAATTAGATTAACTAAATTCTGAAATACATGTATAAAATATTCTATCAATTAAAATTTATTTATTAATTCCTTGGAAAATGAGTAATTAATTGTATGTTTTAAAAATAATGAATTTATTTTGTGGTTATATTTTAAAAATATGTTTTCTTTTAAAGTACATAATTTATGTTGATCACATATAAACATTCATTTTAATGTTATATATTGATTATGATTGTATAATCATTCAGGAAATTATTATTATTTTAATGTAAATATTGATGGTTAATGATGTTATTTTTTATAAAAAAAATTCCCATGTAAAATTTATTTCTATATAATAATATTGAGTTAATAAATATTAACAAATGGAATTATTTATATATTTAAGTCAGTAATTAAATAAATTTAATATTATAATTATTATTCCTAAAGAATGCGATTGAAATCATTTTATATTTAAGAAATGTACTTTTTCAGAAAACCTTTTAAATCGTGCATTCAATGTTTTATTAATTTATATATCTACCACTTATTGGAATTTAATTTGATAAAAAATGGATTCCATAAAATAAATCAGAATTTCAAATTTTTTATAGTAAATTATTACCTTTTTTGATGTTCTTAATAATAGCAATGGTAAACTTTCATTATAATGGTAATTGTTAAAATGGGCTATCATGGTGTAAAAGATAAATAGTATTCATTAAAACGTATAAAAAATCATAAATAATTTTATTTGTTGGTTGGATTTAGAATAAATTCCCATTATATTAAAAATATAATAATTTATATGGATTATACATGACTAAGAAGTATTTTATTGTACTATTTTATGTTTTTGAATGTTTTCAGCCTTATCACATATAAAAGGGTACCACGTCTAATCTCTGATTCAATATTTTATTTGTAACATTGCTATAGAAAAACCTATAAAAATATATTATCAACATCTCTAGATATATTCCTGAGGTTCTTTATTTTCAATAGTTTAAAAATGAACATAATTTTAAGATAACTTATTTTTATTTATTATTAATATTCATTATTTGGGTTTCATAAAGTTGTATTCATTATAAGAATATTATGTAATTTTTTTGTGAAAAGGAAAATGTTTATTTACAACCAAAATGGGGTTTTATAAATTATATGTATTTATCTAAAATAATTATTTAAAATTTATAAAATTGCAACTATAAAAAATTTACTTCAATTAAGAGATTAAAATATTAAAATTATAATATTTTTTTTCAAAGTGTGTGTTAAAATATTTTGTTATCTATAAATAGTGGAAAACTACTTTTTAATGAAATATGTTACTTAATTCTACGAATTTTGAATGATCCCATTAATTTAATATGATTTGTATGTATCGAGAGTTAATTTATAAGACTAAAAAAATAATTATTTTCATTGAACTCAGTATTATGGATAAATTTGATTGAAATTTTTTTGTAATTCAAAATTCATTATTTTGGGATATTAAAATAAATTTCCCCTTTCCTATAAATTTAATATGGGATGTTGGAATCCATATTTTGAATTAAAATAAATAATATAATGTATTAATTTCGAAAAAAAAATTAATATAAATAATAACCACATTATTTTTTTGTTACCATTGTAAAGGTAAAATGCGTTAATTAGGGTTACAACCAATGTTATAATGTGTTAAAGTCATTATTATACCTAATCTAAATTCATTTTATGATTATATTTTATCCATTATCATTCCAAATTTAAATTTTTTCATTTTTTACATTTACAATTTACATTTACATTAATAAATTTTTAAGTAAATGATAACATCAGAAATGTCTATCTCTTACTTTTAATGATATTAATAATTTTTTAAATGAATAAAAATGTCCTAGATTTGTTTTTAAATTAAATTTTTATTGATAAATTATATTATTTATAATGGTTATTTATGTTTCTAATTTTGAATAATTGTATAAATAACTTAAATTCTTACATAATGCTGACATAGTTCTTGTGTAAGAAGTAGAAATATAAACGTAAAAGATTTTAAAAACAAAAAATGAAATATATTTTATATGTAACATGATTTCATGTGGTTTATATATTTAATAATAATGTATTATTTTGTATTAAATCTATTATATTCTATATTAATTTATTTCATATGATTTTAAAGACATGTTATTGTAATATACGATAAAATAAAATTAACAACATTTTTTTTGAAAAATATATTTTATTAAATTAATTAAACATAATAAAACATAAAATAGGAAATTCATTATGAAAGTGTTTGTACAATTTTATCCCTTAACCAATTATTACCTAATTTACAACACAAAAGAAAAACTATAACCCTTTAATATTGATAATATTGTTGATGGGGGGAAGGTAAAAAGAAATTAGTAGAGGGGATCATCCAAAAAATAAGGTTTAAAATTAAACAAACATATAAAAATATCATTTTTAAATTAGTTTAAGACAATATATTCCTTATATTTTAATTCTATCAAATTTGGAATCATTTTAAAAGGGATATAATCATATAAAATTATATTATTTCATATGTAACAAAAAGTGTCATTAATGATATTTTTTAAAAAATATTTTAATAATTGATTTAAAATTATAAAAATTTATATATTCATCTATTTGTATGTTATTAGGTTTAACATATCAACCATGATACTCGTATAGTCAATTTTTCTTTTATTTTAACATTCCTGACCATTGAAATGTAATAAATTTGGATTTCAGGGTAATTATCTAAATGGTTAATACTGGGTAAAAATAATGATATATGAGTGAAAACAACCCCAAAACATATAAAAATGATATTTTATAAAATAAATGTCATTAATTATCATTATATATTCTATATAAATAAATTTCGATCCATTTGTTTTTTTGAAAAGTTATTAATATTAATTTAATACTATTGTAAATTTCTTAAATTCCCCTCCCCTCACTTATAAACGGGAACTTACTATCCTCTCTTTATGGAATGTTTTGGTTCCCATTTATCATTAATTACTTATTGTCTCGTTATGGATAATTATAGATTTTATCAAAATGTTTTAGTTTTATTTTTTTATCTACATAATTGAATTATTATGAAAACAAGAAAAAATAACAACAAATTTAGGTATATTATTTAGATATGTTTTCATTTAAATTAAATATCATATATCAATCACCATCTTCTATCAAATGGGGAATGAATCAATCATTTTTGTGTACATAAAACTACCACCTTATGAAATTATGCCATTATTTTTCTATAACAACCACTTATTGATTTTTATAAAATAGTATTTACTATATATTCATGACATTCATGAAATAACTATTATTTTTTAATAACTATATATCTTCTATTTTCTTAACATTCCAGTAATTGAAAAATTAAATCATCTTTTTTCAGTTTGTATGGAATTCCACCTCATTGAACCATTTTGATCCGATTATCACCTCCACATCACATGGATAAAATATATAATGTATTTAAAGATAAAATTCATAATTTATGATATAATAAAAATTATGAAAATATAAAATGATAATTAGATGATTTGTATCATTTTTTTGAAAGATGATAACATTAATTATGTGTACCAATACCTTCCATCTCTACGATTGTAATGTAAATAATTTTTAATAACCATATTTTATAGTAATTTTTAAAATCATAACTTATTAAATAATTATAATTTTATATATTGTTATTATTTTGGGGATTATAGAAAAATTTCCAATTTGACCATGGTCAGCACATCAAAATCATTTGAAAACTATAATCCGAACACCCTCAATATAACTGATGTAGACTTTACAAATTACTTATTTAGATAATTCAATGAAATAAATGTAACCAATAATATAAAATTAAATTAATAAACCAATAAAAGTATCATAGAAATGTAAATGATTCATATAAATTTCTTTATAATGTATCAAAATGACTTGTATAGTAATTATTGAGTCGATGGAAAGGATTTCATCTCAATTTCAATTCATTGAGAAATATTTTAATTTTAGGAACCCATATTATTTTATATTGTGTATACACAACCATTTTACATGTTATACCCTAAATTGATCATATTTTATGATACTTTATGTTTCAATTCAAGTTATTTCATCAAATTGTTTTTTACATGAATGATTCTAAGTGGTAAGGGATTTGATAACTTAATTTCTTTTCAATGCATTATATCATTTCACAAGTGATTGTATAATGTCATGATTAATTAGTAAATGAAATTTTTAATGATTATTTTTAAATTTTTTTAATATAAATATCTTTCACAGTACCACATAATGTATTAATTATCAATTCAATAATATGACCATCATATGGGGTTTTCTTATTAAATATTATTTATTTGGGAAACATTATTACGTCATAACCTATATAATTTTATGAGGGTTATATACTGTCAGTATGACAGGTTATATCATTAATTTCTGTATATTAATGTTATTTATAATTTAATATTAATTTATTCATTCACGAGGCCTATTATTCCAAAGATACCAACTTGTTAAGGGGTTCATGCTTCAATCTAATTTCAAAATGATTTTTTTATGATTTAATTTACATTAAAGAGATTATGGGAATAAAAATATGATAACCCAATTTAATTATTACTATCTAATGATTTTTTCTTCATTTTTTATATTTATGTACCATTTTTTCTCTTGGGTTCTCAAAATGGATTAGTGAATATCTTTAAGAAAACATGACTCATGTATCCTCTATTGATAAACAAATCTTTCATTCCATCTCTATATTTTGTTTAATGTTTTCAACACTTTTTTAATTATTTGAAATTATTTCTAATGTAATTTCATTAATAATTTTTGTTATAAAAAATTATTTTACAAGAATTGTTTTCCCAATTTTTTACAAAGAATTTTTTTATTTAAGGTGTAAACAAAATCGTTATGTTATCAATTGTGCGAAGAACACTATTTATCACCATCATGACTTCACATTGATTTTGATAAACATTTAAAATTTTAAATGGGGGTTTTAAAATAATTTTAAATTAATATTTATGATTTTAATTGTGTTTAAAATTCATTTTCAATATTAAATGAGTATTTTCATCAAGAATGGTTTTAATGATCTTTTTAATGATATTTATATTAGTAAATGCTAACAAGCTATTATATTACATACATTCCACTTGGTGTATATTGTATATATATGATCCTTATTCAATATTTTGTTGTATTATGAATAAATCAATAATATTATCATTGAGGTTGTTTATTTTGAATTGGTAAATCAAGATTTGAATGAATATGGTTTCTTGTTATGTTGAAAAAGGAAATATTTCTTGTGTTGTGATTATTTTATGTTTTTTGGACACTATATTTGATTGTAGGTTAGCTTGATAGTCCTTATGATGATGGATGAACATTATATATCTCTCTAATGAATTGGTTAATATAAAAAAATATGTATGAATATAAGTAACTCAAAAGAGTCAATGGATTTATCATGTTGACAGTTCGTTCCAAAAAAATTATGTGCATTAGACAAGAATGATATTCTAATATATATGAGTTCTTATAAGGCTCCTACGTATATAATTAATTAATATACCCACACATTTTAGGTCTTTTCTGATTTTTAAATGTTTCCTTCGATGAAAATATACACAAAATAGCTCGTGATTATTGAATACTATGAATTTTCCATTGTTAAATAATAATTCCAAAAATAAGATTAATGATACAATTTTTTATTGGTATTAATTATCTTTTCTTATGATCATGAACATTTGTTATCTCATCATATCCTTATACTCATCTTATGATATGATGAAAGTGAATATTTAATGATTTTCTTTACTCTTTCTGAGAATTTGAGCCCACCCTTAATATGTTTTTATTTTTTTTATTTTCGAAGAATGATGTTAATTGATAGATTCTTGTGAGTGATTTAGTTTTAAATAATTGTAATGTACATTATGAAGAAATAACACGGAATATAATAATATCGTTTTAGATGTTAATATACTCAAATGAATACATGTGTAAGGTTATGTATGAGGCTTTACTCAAAAAAGTAATCAAAAAACCTATTAAGTCGTTGGGTATGTAAGTTATCAGAAATTTCCTTTCTTAGTTTTTATTATTTTTATTGATTAAATTTGGTCATATTTATTGATTAAAAATCCATGAATGTAAATATTATATTTTACGTACTCGATCGCCGAGTTTAGTTTGGGGGTTATTATAGTCGGTATCATAGAAAAGGTTTAGATAAAATCTAAATTGAGTATGTATGAATGTGATTTTAATTTTTAGAGTCATGGATATAATAATCGAAATCTAGTTTTTTGGGTTTATTATAATCCTAGATTAATAGATTAACATTTTCGTGTTTTACGTGATGAGATTTTAAGTTGATTAATGAAATTTTGATGTAATATAATTTGGATGTGCTTCTAGTATCTATTAGGTTTAACATGAAGGATTATTTGGTAAAAATTATATTATATTTCCAGAGCGTTAAAATTTAGATTATTATATCAAATTTAAGGATAAAAAATTCTATATTTTTAGATTTATTGAGGTAATTTGTTACGTACAATTATTTAGTTGAGGAATTATCGAATTGAAATTTTAATTTTGCTATTAAATTTTGGAGATTACTGTTAAATTTATTCAATTAAATGGTTATATATTTTTTCTACCATCATAACTTGTAATATCAATTTAATATTTTATTAACATCTAAATACATTAGGAACATCATTTAATACTTCTCAAATTATTTGACCTATGAAATGATTATTTTAGTGATTCATGAATGAAAATTTCAAATTTAATACCCTTTATTCGGAGAAAAAAATTACGATGGAAATTTATTGAATGATTAAATTTTAATTTTATATTTAAAATATTTGTCTATGTAAAAATTTTAGATGTAAATAAATAACTCTAATCAAGGAAAAATATCTTAAATCATAAATTAATACCATTTTTTTCTTCATTTCTAATGTATTAATGGTTTTCTCACCTAATAGGATTGTGGTTTTGTCGTCATTTATATTTTCATAATGATTCAATTTTTTTATTGATGATCTATATCGTTGTATATCATTATTTGGAAATTAAATTTTCCCTCTATTTATGTATGTTCACTTTACACTAATGTTCTCATATTTCGAAACCTAGCTATTTTATAAAAACATAGAATTTTTGTGGAAATTTATTTATTAAATACATGGGAATTTTATGTGTATGTAGTTTCTAACAGTGATTAATTCTGATCCCGAGTGTGGAATGAATCAATTTTTAATTTTTTTATCGTGTACATTGAGAAAAAATACGAGCGGGATATTATATATTTTGAACCGCTCCTTGGAATTGAAATTTAAGGGCACTGTTGAACTCGCAGCATTGGTGATTTATAGTTGGACCATCAATGCAGTTTTGTTTTAACGATAGTGGACGTTAGTTTTTGGAGTTTTTAAGAATAATTTTAAATAAAAATAAGTGTGGTTAATTTTTATTTAGGTGGTTAAAATCTCCAAGTGGAGGTTATAGGTGGGGGCCACCACACCATAACCTCCTAGGAGAGGTTATGGTGGTGTGGACCACCCGCATATAACCTCTCTTGGGAGGATAATTAATGTGGAGTACACACAGATTTAACCCCATATAAATCATGGACTTCTCTTATAATGGGGCCAACCCCCTCTTCATTTATTTCTTACTCTACCCCTCCCCTATTCTAATTTTGAATACATTCCACCCAAATTAACTAAATGAGTTGTCTCATTTAATTAAACACGACTTTTTGTGTTGCTGTTACAACAAATAATAGACTTTTCCTATATTATTTTTGGTTGGAAACGTGGTAGAGCATGGAGAACCCTTGGAGAAAGCTCTCATCAGAGAATCACTCTTCCAACGAAGAACTTGAAGAACATGAAGAACGTGAAGAACATCTTTGAACATCTTCTTCCTTCTTCAACCGGATCAAAGAAAGGAGCCGACCGTGAAGAACATCGATGACACTTCTTCTTCGGTCTCCTACCCCAGACGCTTCCCGGCATCGACGAATAGATGATTCCATACTACGACATAATCAACGATTAACGACAAGTGAGGTAGGGGTTTGTGTTGTTTTGTTTCTGTTCTATGTCGTACAATAGTTTTGGATACGTTATTTCAATTGTTAACAACAAAACATGGAGGGTTCGGACAGCTCAAACATAGCCCGAACCTCTCCCTTTTGATCTTGTTTGTCTTTTATGGTGGAAGCGGAGAATGGAGGTCGGCGTCAGGCTGGATGTGATGAAACTTGCGGCGCAAGAATGCCGGGTCACTAGAAATACGTGACACCATTGTTCCACACAGATGAAAGATGGGCTACGACAATGATAGGCCAGGGCAGAGGTGGCGCGACAGGGAATTCCATGGCAGAGAAGTTGGGTTTGGTGCCATCGCGCTGTGAAACAGAAGGACTGCTGCATTATGTCTCGACAGAAAGGGGAGGGTGGCAGGCTGAGAGGGTCTCCGGTGTGCACTACAGGCAGGACCCAAAGGGTCCCACAATTACTTGAATTGGTTCTATTTTCTGATTCCATTACGTAAAATAGGTGGCATGGCATCCCCCCCCCCCACAACGTGGCCAGCTGGCCAGCCCACATGGCCATCCCACACGAAACCTGTCGGTCGGGCCCCATGGCCAGCCAGCGTGTGACCCGCTATCTGGGCGCCGCTGCCTTCTGCAACATTGCCTTCCTATCGGGCCTAACTGCCTGCCAGCGCACAACCCGCTAGCCAGGCCATAGTGCCCACCCACACGCGGACTGTGGGTCGGGCCCCACCGCCTGCCAGCTTGGCCACCCCCATCGTCCTGGTAGTGCCTTCAGGTCGGGTCGTGCCTTCGGGGTGAGTCATGCCTTTTGGCTGGGCCGTCCCTTTGGTCCAGGCCGCACATTCGGGCTAAGTCGTGCCTTCAGGCTGATCCGCCCACTTGTTCTGGGTAAGACCCGTGGATAGGGTCTGGCCGGGTCGGTCCGACATAGTCGGACTGGACCCAGACCTGCATGGCACGTTTACACCATTAAGCCCGCATCTTTGGCTATAGGTGTTTAATAGGCGAAGCGTCTGTGGCGACAAAATGATGAGAATGAGAGGTTTCCTTTGAAATACACCACTTTATGTTTGATAAAGTTAGTGTATGGTCAGGTTGGTTTGACCCAAAAAATATACCGAGCCCTTGGAAAGGAAATACCAATAACATACAAACCGATTTTCTAATTGATGTGTCGTATATTTCATTGAGATCCCATTGATGACACATACCATTGAGATACTTCTACATGAGACATCGCAATAGATTGAGTTCTTCCCAGTAGCTTTAGAAGTTTATCCTTCCAGTGATTAGAAGACAAAGTGCATAGACATAGTAGCTAACAGACTTTACGACTGCATGATCGATTCAACTAGCCCAGTGGGGAGTGCCTGGTAGTTGGTGGTAGACCCATGGTGTGTGATCACCTGGTAGTTGGCGGCATCCCCAAGGTACTCGAAAGGAGGAGTACCTCTACATGCTATTAGGGGGAGTGCATTTTAGTTGGCATTATACCCACAGCCGTGGAGCGCCTGGTAGTTGGCAGCAGAACTGCGGTACTCGACAAGAGGATTACCTCGGTAGATTAAGGTTAGTGATTAAAAAATTGGTGTTTTGATAGGCCCACTATTCTCGATAGAGGAGTATTTCTCCAGCATCTGTGGATTCGATAATGAAAATCCTAGTTTGAGATGAGTCAATGAATTTTGTGTTTTTTTCATGATTGAGATGGGTTACTATATAACGTAGGTATATGAATGGTAATATACCTAAGTACTGGTTATCCATGAATTCATAAATTTTGGTTCATCCTTTCTGGATTATGTGAGACATTGAGGAACTCGAGGTCCCTACTGAGTATTGTTATACTCACCCTTGCATGAGCTATGACCAAACCTCGTTGTGTTGGATTCAGACGATAGACAGTGTTGTCCGAGGTGGAGTGTACGTGCACTGGATGGTACCTGGAGGTGGACATCACGACGAGTCAGTATCCGGAGGAGACAGACGGATGTGGAGTACTGAGGAGGCTATCTATACATACTCTTCAGGTAGGATCCATGTTGGATGATCCAGAATATACAATACACCTTCTAGATGTTTTTCTTTTTTGTTGTACCTATGTGTCAATTCCTTGTAATTTACAATCGTTCTTGTATTTTCTTCCCCGTTTTTACAATCTAGCACATCTTTTTTATACAGTTTCTACTTAGTGTTTTACTTCCAGTTGCGTACTCTATTGTTTGTGTTTACAATTTATAAAGGAAATTCCTACCGAGTATAGATATTTATGCCTTTGGTGCAAGTCTTCGGCCCCTGTCTAATGGAAGTCGCACTTGGGGTAGTCATGGAATGGGCCCCGAAAATGGGTCATGAAAAATTGGTATTAGAGGAGTCGGTTCTACTGCCAAACTCAGGACTCTGATCATTCTTTTCTGTGAAGCAATGTTTTTAAGGGTACTGAGTGTGGTTTTTAGTTTAGGTAATTCGGTGTTGATGCAATGACCGATGTATTCGTACACTAGGACCTTAACTACTGATTTCTAACTTAGTGCATGAAAAAAATGATTGCGTGTGTGTTTCAAAAGTTTTTCTTTTTGTCAGCTCAACCTGCTCAGCTCACTAGGTTTAATCATTTGAATGTGTCACATCTGTTTATTTCAGGATGCCTCCCCATGGATAACTAGTTAGAGCCCCGAGTGTTGTACACTCTAACAATCCACGGAGTGACGAGGCCTCATTGCAGGGCCCCTTTCTAGTGGAGGAACTGGCGGTACGACCAACCGTTGGGCCGCCGATACCACCAGCCCTAGTAGTAGACGATGCACGCTGCTTGAGCATGTTGCATGAGTTCCAGCTCTAGAGGAATCCCAGGTTCCGGGGTGATACGGACCCCCAGGAGGATGAGGATTGGCTGGAGGCAGCGGTGAGAGTTTTCAGGATAGTAGGGACATGAGAAGACTACATGGTGATCCTTGATGCCGGTCTCCTTCAAGAAGCAGAAGGCATATGGTGGAGCCCGATGCTTTAGGTTCACAACAAGGTGAATTTACTATGGACTGACTTCGAGATCCTATTTCATGAATAGTTTTTTCCAACCACCATTGAAACGGTGCAGATATAGGCGTTACTTCATTTACAGTAGGGTAGCATGACGGTAGCACAATACTCAGTGAGGTTCACCGACCTCTCGCGCTACTCCACGGATATGGTACGGGGCCCATTCATCAGGGCCCAGACCATTGTGCAGGGGCTCAGTCAATAGATCATATCCTCGATGATCTCCCTCAGCATTCTGACGTAGGCGGGAGTGTTGGAGCGAGCTATTTTATTGGAGAGGTTCCGTGCCGATAAGTATCCATTAGCGAGACCCACTACTGGTCGACTTGTAGCTGAGTTTTCTACAGCTGGAATTAGATAGATTATGTAGAGGTCTAAGAGGGATAGACCTTCACGTGGATGACCACACGAATCCAGATCAGTTTTACGAGGTACCCAAATTAGAGACAGAGAATGACCTGCTAGGAGCGTGCCATGTTACTCATGTGGTAGGCATGGTCACATGGCTCGAGACTGTCTGTCCCACAGTTTTGATATTCAGAAGACAGTTTAGGGACATCCCATGCACATGAAAAGGTTCAATCAAGGTGGTTCTAAGGTAGAAGGAAAACTTAGTAGAGGATTTGGTCATGCAGATGGTGGCGTTGGACTTTACGAGGTGTTACCGCCACCACCACCAAGAGGTCCACCAGGATCATAGGGAGTAGGTGGATAGGGTTGAGCTAATATTCAGGTAGCTAAGGCACACGAACATGGAACATTGGAAATGATTTGAGGTACGATCTATCTCTATTAAACCTTAGATGTAGTTCTTATAGACACATGTGCCCGTAATTATTTCGTTTCCATTGCCCTCATTCGGAGCTCGGTGATTCCGACAGAGCTGTTGGCTCGATCCTTATGGCTAGAGACAGCTATGTGAGTAGACTCGATGATTAGGAATGGGTGCCGACAGTGTGTGCTTACTCTAGGAGGCAAGAGATTTAGCTAGGATCTCCTCATAGCGGCATAAAGGCCTTACGACATCATCTTGGGTATGGAATGGTTATCAACATTCCATGCATAGATCTACTATATTAGGAAAAAAGTGTTGTGTGTCCGCACGGATGGTACCCGGTTCACCTTCAAAGTCAAGAAGGGAACCATTTAATCTCAGGACAGACTTACTCGGAGGAGGGTGAAACCGATCACTCACCATTTGGATTGCCTTACCCTCGGAGAAGTTGATGTGGGGAGTCTGACTTATCCTATAGTGGTGGACCAGTATGAAGATGTTTTCCCTTACAATGTTCCAGGACTACCTACTTGTTAAGAGGTGGACTTATACATTGACCTATACCCCTGGATGACACTGATATATACTCTAAAATATCTGATATCTCCCGCTGAGCTTCGCAAGATGAGGGTACAACTAGAGAACTTGCAGGGGAAGGGATTCATCTGTCCTAATGTTTCTCCTTGGGCATCCCGAATTATGTTTGCCAAGAAGGAGGATGAGAGCTTGAGACTCTGTGTTGACTAACGTCACCTGAACCGGGTGATAGTAAAGAACATGTACCCACTTCTGAGGATAGAATATCTCTTTTATTAGCTCAAGGGAGCTTGATGGTTCTCAAAGATGGACCTCAGATCATGCTATCACCAGCTCAGAGTTCTAGACGAGGATTTGCAGAAGACGACCTTCAGGTGTCGGTATGACCATTAAGAGTTCTTGGTTATTCCCTTTGGCGTAACCAACGCTCCAGTTGTGTTCATGAGTCACTTGAATAGGATCTTCCAGCCTTACCTCGATCGCTTTGTCATAGTCTTCATCGACGACATACTGATCTACATGACTATTGAGAAGGCCATTTGCAAGTAGTACTAGACACACATCGAGAGCACCAGCTTTATGGAAAGCTCTTGAAGTGCCAGTTTTGGATTCGAGAGGTTGACTTTTTGGGACACGTCATCATGGAGGCTATAGTTGTAGTTAATCTAATGATGATTGAGGTGATACTAGCTTTGGAGAAAACCCGAAGTGGGACAGAGGTACACAGTTTCCTGGGCTTGGCTGTATACTATCGTAGCTTTATTCCAGACATCTCCAGAGTTACAACACCACTATCATCCTTGACAAAGTAGTGGAAAGCCTTTATGTGTTCGGAGAGATGCCAGCAGAGCTTTGAGAAGCTGAGTCAGATGCTGACTAGCACCCAGATCATAGGGATTTCAAGGGAAGGAATATGGAACATAGTTAAATGTGATGCATTAGGGACCAGACTCAGGTGTTTCCTGATGAAAGAGTGAGTTGTGATCGCATATGGATTTTAGCAGTTGAGACAACACGAGAAGAACTTCGCTACCCATGACCTGGAGATAGCAGCAGTTGTCTTCGCCTTGAAGATGTGGTTGCACTATATGATGGGTGAATGTTTAATCGTGTACTCTTATCACTATAGTCTCATGTATATCTTCATTCAGAAGCACCTGAAACTGAGATAGCGTAGTTCTCATGAGTTCTTCCAGGACTATGACTTTGAGATATTTTATACTCCTCGGAAGGGGAACATTGTTGTGGATGCTCTCAATAAGAGATCAGGCATTCAGCTTCTATGATATCCAAAAAAGTAGCTGACTGCTTTATATATATCCATTGTGGATAGGGATGGAGTAGCCTATCATCAGACTCTTACCGTCACACCTACACTTCTTCAGGGATTCATGGAGGTGCAGCACAGAGACGCTGACTATGAGACGCGACGTGATCAGATATCAACAGGGCATGCACCTACTGGATTTTCTAAAGGTGGGGAGCACCTCATACTCTTCAAAGGATGTATCCTGGTACAAGTTTCACTACAGGAGGTTGTGTTGAGGGAGTTCCACACTTCCTCACTAATGGTACATCCAGGAGTGGAAAATATGTACCAATACCTTCGATGATAGAAATGGTGTCCGAGTATAATGGAGTAGCTGAGTTTGTCTCCCAATGCCTCACTTGTCAGCAAGTGAAGGTAGACCACTAGGTACCACCAGGCTTGGTTTACCCTTTAGAGGTCCCAGAGTGGAACTGGGATAGAATATTCATGGAATTCGTGATGGGTCTTCCACATACATCCAGGAGTCATGACTTTATATGGGTGATTGTTAACCAACTCACCAAGTCGGCTAACTTCCTACTGATCAGAGAGGAGGGATAAGTTTAGTGCATGGGACGACTCTATGTGCAAGAGATAGTGCGTTTACATGGAGTACCTTCCACGATGGTCTTCGAATGAGACACACAGTTTACTTCCTAGATATTGAAGGGTTGTAGGAGGCTATCAAGGCGTAGCTACGTCTAAGCACCACTTTCAATCCTCAGATAGATGGTCAGGCTGAGTGGACCATTCCGACCCTCGAGGACATGCTTCATGCTTGTTTCATCATCTTCAGTCCCAATTGGGTGGATCACTTACCTTTGGTGGAGCTTGTCTATAACAACAAAAATTACTCTACTATAGGTATGGCACCTTTTGAGGCCTTGTATGGCCGGACTTGCAGATCACCACTATGCTGGATAGACCTAGGGGAGTCAGCACTAGTGGGACTAGAGATAGTACAGGCTACCAAAAAAGAGATGTAGATCATCCGGGAGCAGATGAGGACTACATAGAGATTACAGAAGTCAAATTCTGACAGGATATGGAGACCTCTGGTGGTTAAGGATGGTGACCATGTTTTTGTACGGGTCATTCCTAGAGGAGTTTTACACAGATTTGGATGAGGTGTCAAGTTAACTTTATGATTAATTGGACCTTTCCAGGTCCTTAGCAGAGTAGGAGAGGTGGATTACCGCTTAAATCTTCCACCTAAGTTGCGTAGAGTGCATGACATCTTCCATGTATCTCAGTAATGAGATACGTGCATGACCCTACTCAAATCATCAAACATGGGTAGCTGGACATCGTTGATGGGGAAACATTTACGATGTTTCCAGTAGATATTGAGGACTGACAACAACATGTCCTACGTGGACAGTCGATACCTCTCGTGCAATTTTGTTTGTAGCATGGGGTCCTCCAGTAGAGAACATGGGAGCGGGAGGCACAGATGCGTGCTAAGTACCACCATATGTTCCCTTAGTTCAAGTTTTATCTTATGGGGACGTAAAGCCCTGAGGTGGGGTGAGTTTAAATACCCAATATTTCTATTGAATTTTTTTCATAAATACATGGAAATTTAATGGTTCTGTATTTTTTGATGGTGCTCGATTATATGGCCCAGTGTGCTCGGAATCAATTTCTGACGTTTTGCTCAGGTACGTTTAGTAAACATACTAGTGGGATCTTATATCTTTTGAGACGGTGCTCGGAATTGATATCTGAGGGAACAGTTGAACTCGCAGTGTTGATGATTTCATAGTGAGACCTTCACCATAGTTGTGTTCTGATGAGGGTGGAAGTTAGTTTTTTGAGATTTTATGAATAATGTTTAATAAAAATAAGTGTGGAATATTTTTATTTGGTGGTTAAAATCTCCATGTGGAGGTTGGAGGTGGGGCCACTACAACATAACCTCCCATGCGTTTTTATAGTGGTGAGTCCCACACACACATTACCTCCCATGGGAGGATAATTAACATGGGGACCACACTGGCTCTATCCCCTTATAAATAATGTACTTACCCCATAATTGTGTCATCCCTATCTTAATTTATTTCTAACTCTCCACCTCCCCTATTCAAATTTTGAATCTATTCCACCCTAATTAATTAAATGAATTGTATCATTTAATTAAACAAAAATCTTTTTGTTGTCGTGTCAACAAATGATAGAATTTTACTCTATTTTTTTGTTGGAAACTCGGTAGAGCTTGGAGAACCCTTGGAGAAAGCTCTAATCGGAGAATCATTCTTCCAAAGAAGAATGTGAAGACTATGAAGAATGATAAGAACATCTTCAAACATATTCTTCTGTCTTCAACCGGATCATGGAAAGGAGCTGACCGTGAAGAACCCTGATGATGCTTCTTCCTTGGTCTCATACACCAGAAAATTTCCAACGTCGATGAATCGACGCTACTATCCTGCAAATTCATCAACGATCAATGACAAGCGAGGTAGGGGGTTGTGTTGTTTTTTTCCATTCTACATCTACAATATTTTTGCATACATTATGTCGATTTTCATCAACATAACATGTAGGGTTCAAACCACTCGATCATGGCCCGACCCTCCCCCATTTTGATATTGTTTGTTGTTAATGACGGAAGTGGAGAACAACAGATGGCGTCGAGCAAGCCACAAAGAAACCAGTGGTGCCAGACCGCAAGGTCACCCAAAAGATGCGACACTGTCCTACTACACAAGTAAAACATGGGTCATGACAGAGGAGACGTGAAACCGTCGCACCGCGCGGTGTAAATGAGCCATGACCAGTCTGGGATGCGGCTGAGAATCTAGGTGTGGAGTCGTCACGCCGTGTCGGAGAATGACCGTGGCACCATCACGCCGCACGGCATAGGGGAGGGCGGAAGGCTAAGCCAGCTTTCGGTGTGCGCTATAGGCCTGACCCGAAGGGTCCCGCGGTAACCTGAAATGCCGCTAGGCACCGGTTCTGTTATGGACAATAGGGGGCGGGTCATCCCCCCCCCCCTCATGGCGTGGTGAGCCGGGCCACACGACCGACAAGCTGGGCCACAAGGCTAGCCCACTCGTGGCACGCTGGCCGGGCCACACAGCCACCGAGCTCCCGACTGGCATGTCGACCACACGGACCAGCATCACACGGCCCACCGGGCCGGACACACATCATACAATCCAAGCCTTCCCCACGGGACAAGCTGCGCCTTCAGGCCAGGCCGGGTTAGGCCTTCCTGTCTGGCCGCACCCTATGACGTGCCATCGGGCCGGGCCGCACCTTAGGTCTGGGCCTCCCCCGTATACTGGGTGAGACCCGCAAACCTAGTCAGACCATAGTTTGGACCGGGTCAGGCTGGGTCGTTCTGAAAAGTTCGAACCGGACCAAAACCCGCTATGGCCATTTTACACCATTTAACCCGTATCTTGGGATACGAAGATCCGATCGATGAATCGTCTGCAGTGACGGAATGATGAGAGCAAGACAGTTTTTTTGGCATACCCCACATGAGGTTGGATACATTTGGGGTATGATCAGGTTGCTTTGAAGTATCATACCAACCAGTCCCCTAGAACGGAAATTCTAATAACTTACTGACCGGGTGTCGATTGACGCACCGTCTATTGCGTTGAGATCCCCTTGATGAGATAGACCTTTGATATAGTTCAACGTAAGACTTTGTGATAGATGGAGTCTTTCCTAGGATATTGAGAATTCGATCCTTTTAGTGACTAGATGATAGAGTCCATAGACCTAGTAACTGACAGACCTAATGCCTACTCGATCAATTTGACTAGCCTAGTTGGGAGCGCCTGGTATTTGGCGGCAGGGCCAAGGTGGAGGAGAGCCTGGTAGACAGCGGCATACCTATGGTACTCAACATGAGGAGTACCTCTGTAGGATATTAGGGGGTGTGCCTAGTAGTTGGCGCCAGACCCACAATGGAGGATCTTCTGGTAGTTGGCAGCAGACCCGCGGTACCCGAGAGAAGGAGTACCTCAGCAGTCTAAGGTTTGTGAGAATCGCCTTGGTGACGTGATAGGCCCACTGTTCTCAGCATAGGAGGAGTTCTCCAGTAGTCGTGGTTTCGATAATGAAAATAATAGTTTGAGTTGAGTCAATGACCTTTGTGTTTTCCTCATGATTGATATGGGTTATTTGATAACTTAGGTATATGTATGGGAATATACCTAAGTAATGGTTATATATTGATTCAAATTTTGTGGTTTATCCTTGTTGAATTTTTTGAGGCCTTGAGGGTATCGGGGTCCCTACTAAGTATCATTATACTCACCACTGCAGTGGCTAGGCATGCACCTTGTTGTATTGGATGCAGACAATGGACAACACTGAAATAGGCAGAGTGTACGAGGACTGGACGATACCTAGAGGTGGACCTCAAGATGAGTAGGTACCCAGAGGAGACGGACAGATGTGGAGAACTAATGATGCTATCTATACCTACCATTATGGTAGGATCCATGGTGGATGATATAATAGCTACAAGACACCTTCCACGTGTTTTCCTTTTTTGTTGTTCCTGTTTTTCCTTTACTTGTACTTTTCTGTTGGGCTTGTATTTCCATCCCACTTTTTACTATCAAGCACATCTTTTGTATACAGTTTCTACTTAGTGTTTTACTTCCAGTTGCGTACTCTATTGTGTGTGTTTACAATTTTTAAAGTCAATGCCTTCCTGGCTTATTGATTTAATCCTTTGGTGCTAGTCTCTAGCCCCTGACATATGGAAGGCGGGCTCGGGGTAGTCACGACATGGGCCCTGCAGATGGGACGAGACATATGTGTTATTCTAAATCAACTATGTATTTCAATTTCCCTATATTTTAATGAATTTTTATCATCCCTTTTTAAAATGGATGTTTTTAGAAAAATTATTTTTAAATATAAAAAATCATTTACATTCATGATGGTTTTTTACCTCAAACTCCTTGTAATTTATTTTGAAAATTTTCTACACCTTTTCTGGCCAGCATGTGATAACAATTTGATGGTATAATTTACAAAATGGTGGAATAATGTAAAAACCTAGAAAATTTTGAAGAAAATTATTTTCATATAATATTTATATTAAATAATTATAATTTTTATATTTATATTATTTATAAAATCATTATGTTATTCAATAGTCCAAAATAAAAATGTATATTTCTAACCAAAAATGTTATTTCAGGCATTATTTTGTTTTATATAAATATAATATAATATATATTTGAAAAATGTAAATTCAAATTCTAATCAATTAAGTTATAATTATATAAGATTTATTTTTTTAAAAATTTTATGAAAAGCTAGATTTTCTTATTTAAGAGTGATAAATAATTATTTTTTAAACTGCCTTTTGTATCAAGCTTTTAAAAACTCCATTTTTTTAAATTGGGTTACATGTAATGTTAATAAATTGTTTAACTAATTTTAAAATTAATATAATTTTAGTCAACAATATATTTAATTATGATATAATTGAATTTTAATAAATGAAAATACATTTTTAGGGAAAAATTGTTATTACCACATTCCTTGGGATCAATTTTAAAGTAAATTCTAAAAAATACATGACCATAATTTTAATACAATTATTGAAAATTATGAATCCAAATAATTAATATTAGTAAATATGGACAAATATTATCTTAGTCAAAATGAATATTAAACATTGTAAAATTTTGATACCATGATAAATGTAAACATTCATAATTATGGTTGAAACCAATGTGATGTGGCTTAAATTTAATTCAAAAACATTCATTTAATTCATTTTTGGATTATATTTTATCCCAAATCATCTAAAATAATAAAATATTACATGTTTTAAATTTATCATTTATTCTCATGTTTTAAATATTTTATGTAAAGTACGAGGTCAAAAATGTCATTCCCACGATTTTAATATTTATAATAATTTTTGTAATGAATAAAAATAAATTATTTTTAGGTATATGTGTACATATGAAATATTATAAATCTTATTTTTTTCAAGTAAATTTATTTTTATTTTTTATTAAAAGAATAATTCCATCAATTCCTTTTACAAAAATTAAATAGTGTTTCTGTATGCAATATAAAAAATCCAAGTAAATTATTTTATAAAAATTAATAGTTATATTATTTTGGATGCCTATTGGTTTCACAAGAAATTTATTTCTAATAATATATTATTATTTATAGTTAGATAGATTATATTTGAAATAAATTTATGTATTGTGTTTTATAAAGGCATATTGTAATAATTGTTCTTCGAATGAAAATAATAGCTTGTTATACTAAATATTTATTATTAAATTATATAAAAAAATAAAGAAATAGACAATTAAGATGAAATATGATCTAAAATTACATATCGTATCCATTTATGAGACAATTATTTACATAAAAGTAAATTTATAAATGTTTAATATTTACATTTTGTTATCATGATTATTGTTAAAAATAATAATTAGATGGGTCAATCAAATAATAAATTTTAATATGATATCAAAACCTAAAATAAATTTACTAGGTATATATATTATGATTATACCATAACTATTTATAATATATGACATTTAATAACTATTTAACATGAGTTACACAAATAATATATTATAATATTCAATGTATTCTTTTTAAAGCTGTTAATAATATTTTCTAATAAAAAATATATCATTAAATGATTTAAAATTCATGAAAAAACTATATTCATAATGTCTAATGATATATTGATTAAAATATAAACCATGATTAATTTATGTACAATTTTTTCATTTAAAATAACATTCCTGACCCCTAAAAAGGAAAAACAGCGATATCAAGAAAATTGTAAAAAAAATTATCGGGGTTTAAAAAAATGATAATGGTGATAATATAACATATACTTTTCAAAATTTAATAATATGAGAATATATAGACACAATTTCATCTTATATTGATAAATATAAAACATGTTCCATTTGTTCCTAAAAACTAATTTATAGTAATTTAATACTTTAGGAAATCCATGAATTCACCATCCTCAATAATAAAAGTTAACCTTTTATAAATTCATTCTCAAAACTATTGACGATATTATATCATACATTACATACCGAAATACATCCATAAAAACCACCCCATTTTATATATGTATCATTTTTTATTAATAATGAACTTATAGGTATCTACTCATAATGAAATGTGGGATTCATTATTATAGTTATAATGTTTATCGACATGTTTTAGTTTTATTTTTTCATATAAGTCATTAAAATATGATGTAAACATGATTACATAATAACACCAATTTATTAATTATATTTATATGTTTTTAGGTTAATTTAATATTGTATATCCATATTTTTTTTCATCAAATTGGAAATGAATCCATCATTCATGTGTAAGGAGGACTGCTGCCTCATAAACTGATGTAATTCATTTTCCATAAATTACTCTTTTTGATCATTATAATGATTGATTATATATATATATATATATATATATTATTAATTCCATAATTATGAATATATAAATATAATATATCAACTATTTTCTTACCTTTCCATTCATATGAAAATGATAACTTAATTTCTGAATATGTGTGGATTACAACAACCCTGAAGTGATATGATTATTTTAACCAATGTATCAAATGAATAGTATTTAATGATATAATAATGTATTAATAATTTTATCATAATTGTATAATAAATAAAATGATACTTTCCTTTTTTTCCTCAGGACCTTTAAAAAGTGACAACGTCTTTCATGCGTATGTTCATTTAACCCTCTCCATGATTGTAACATTAATTAATTTTCATGAACAACATAATTTTTTTGTATTAAAATAAAAATAAAATTGAAATATTAATTATTATGTATATATAATTATATTATAGATTGTGGATTAGTTACCTTTTTAACCAAAACAAGATTACCAATCCCTTTTAGAAATTTTGAAATGAACATCCTCAAAATACCTAACATTGAATTAAAGGATTTTTTAATTAAATATATCATTGAAATATACTAAAATAATGTTTACTGATATTGTAATAAAATTAGAAAAGGTTATTATAAAATTAAATAGTTTATATATTTTTATTAAACATAAGTTAATGGATATACATGGAAATTATATACTCAATTTAAGGTAATTCATCTCAATTTAACTTCATTGAAGAATTTTGTAATAGCAGGAACATTTGTTATTTTATATGGTTTAAAAAATGTTTTAATTTTTATATACTAAATATCTCGTACTTCATTTTAATTTATGTTTTAATTGATTTTTTTTCATCCAAGGGGATTTGACAAATATGTTAGAAAGAGGTAACAGATTTTGTAGATAAGTTTCCTTTCATTGTGTTCATTCACTTCTTCATGGATTGTATTATGTTGAGATTATGTGTGGAATTTAATTTTTTTGATATATATGTTATTTAAAAATGTTTTTTATATATTTAAAAGCATTAAACATAGTCTCTCCATTTATTAATTCTCAATTAAATGACATAATCATTGTAAGGGTTATTTATATTAAAAATTATTTCATTTGGAAATAAATTTCTACTATACACTTATATTATTTCATGAGGTGAAAATACCACATGCTTTTCATGTTAGATAATAAAGCTTATTATTTTTTGATATTTGAGTTTTTCATTGATTTTATATATCATTGAGATAAATATTGAATTTTTATTAACATGGTAAGGGGTTTAAATATCAATAAAATTTTAATAATGATTGTTTATGATTGTATTCCTATTGTGGAAATTATCTGTTAAATATTTGATAATCATTTTTATTTCTTCTTATGATATGTATTTCCTTTTTTTTGAAATTTATGTCAAAAATTCTCTATATGGAACAAAAAATTATTCAAAAAATGATTCTAAGACGTGCCAACCTTATTTACCACCTTTTGATCAAATAAAATTTTTCATCCATATCCATGCATTCTAAAATGTCTTATAATTTTTTTAATATTAAAAAATGACTGTTTAAATTTATTTTTACCATGTTAGATGTTTTAAAAAGGTTTAAAAAATAATCTTCTTATCTATTTCTGAAAAAAAAATTTCCAAAATTTTTAAAACAATCATCATTATAACAAATATTGAATGAATTAAACTTCCCTAATTTATAAACTCTAAATGATTTTATTTATAATTTAATAGTACCAATGGTTATTCTCACATACGTTTTTACTAATAGTGTATAATTTTTTACTCTATAGATGTTATTTTCAATGTGGAAAGAGTATTATCATCAAGAATATATTTAATTATTTTTTCATCGTATTTTTATCCATCAACAATAATAACACAATATTTAACTCATTCCTCTTTATAGATATTAAGTATTGATGCCATCTAGGTTAATTATATATATAGATTATTTTATGTTAAAATATTATTTGATGGATAAAATTTATTTCCATTGTTAAACCAAGATATTAAATAATAATAGTTATTATAATGTTAAAAAATTCAGTAATTAATTTGACGTGATTATTCTATATTTCTAAAATAATATTTATAATGAAGGGTGAAACCATTATAATTCGTGATTATTGGAGATACGGATATAGTTCTCCTGTATAATTGGTAATGGTGATTGAATTGATTGAATATATGTAATTCTTAATATACAAAAGTGGTAACGAAATAACATGTTACTCTTAAGAGATGATGGGTATTTTCAAGGCAAGGTTATCCTATTTGGAAGGGTTCTTTTGAAGGTTATATAAATATATTGCTCCTAGATACATATTTTTTTAGGATTTTCGGTCTTAATGATTCCTTTAATCAATATGGCCATATATTGGATCATTATTATAGTTTATAATGATATGTTCCTTTATTAAATCATTTCCAAATTTCACATGTTTAATGATCCATTTTTTATGGGCATGAATTATATTTTTTGATGATCATGAAATTTTTTTATATAATGATATATTTTGGTGTAACATACTATTGCTAATTAAATTGAATTGTAAATTCTAATATTTACCAATATAGAGAATTTGAGATCATCTTTATAATGTTTTCATTTTTCTTCTGTTTTGAATAATGATTCTAAATGTATTACCACTATAAATGATTCATGTGTGAGAAACATTACATGAGATATTGAGGAACTAATCTGAAATAGAAAAATATAGGTATATTGGGATAAATAATTATTTTAAAACATGGGAAATTTTATGTAAAAGTTTTCCCAAATACATAAAAAATTAGAATCTTAATGTTCTTTGGGTCTATAATTCATCTAATTTCCCTTTTGGTGTTTTTTATGGTTGGAATTGGGTAAATATTTTTTGTATAAAATCCAAAAATGGAAGTACTATTTTTTTATCCTCTGATCAACGCCTGTAGGTTTGAATATAATATAAAAATATATTAAATATGGTCCCTAAAGAGGCATCTATAAGAGGGTTATTAAATAAATGGAAATCATTAAACTGAACTCTTTTATTTTTATCATATTTTACCCCCTTCACATATATATTTTCCATGATAATATATTAAAATAAGTTTTTTATATTTTATAATTCGTTATTATTTTGTTTAAATATCCTTAATCATCTTATTTAAATCAAATGGGAAATAAAATCTTCGTTAAATCGTACATGAAAATTTTCAACTCCATGTAGTGATGTATTTTTTTCACCTCATGTATTGATGGACAAGTATTATGATGTATATAATTTTTAAAAATGATTTTTATAATATAATTATTATTTTATAATGATGAAGTATTATTCATAATAATTATATTTATTTTATTATAAAATTAAATATCCATTTATGCATGTGTATGAACAATCATTTCCATGAATAGTGTATTATATTTTCATATTTCCACTATTAATGGGTTTTTCTTAAATTTTATATAATTAATTAATATTATATTTATTTCATTATTTTGATTCATCTGTTGATGAAACCATATACACAAAATAAATTGCATATATAGTAAATCAAATGCTACATGAGAAGATAAATTGTTAACACCATGAAGGATAACGATAATGAGGAATAATTAATTGATGGGTGAAGATATTTCATAAGTTAATCATGTATTATCTTATAAGATTGAATATTATTCTATTATGAGTTTATAACATGTTTAATATTACTTTATGTGGGGCACAAGTGGTTATGACTAATTGGAGACCAAAGGTAAGGGATTTAGATTACAATCTCATCTTATTCTGTGATTATTTATGTTCACGGATACTTTGTGGAAAATTATATACTCTAAATTTCATATGAGACATATATTTTATCCCCATATTTATATATTTTTTAATTACATGTTAATTTCTTATACATGTTGTTTTAATTCATATAATATTAATAATATTATTGTTAAGTAACGCTAAACCAATCCTTAATTTTAGGTTTGGAATATTTCTCTTTCATATCCATGTTATTTTTAACGTTTAATTAATTTTTTTATTAGATAAATAAATGATTATTACTTTTATTTTCAATAATCTATTAACTTTTTACAAAATTTAATAAATGAATAATTTTATAAATTCTTGTATAAATAATTTTAACATTATATAAATAGTATAAAAAGTATTTTTTTAAAAATACTGCGAGAAAATATTTTCCACCATCATTAAAATTATTTGATTGTAATATTCCATTATAAATTTCATGTTTATTTAAATAAAATTATTTTATCAAATTTTATCAAATTTTTATTGGTATGAAAAAGGAATATTTTTAATTTATTTTCTATGAAATATTTAAATAATTATATGTCTATATACAATAATGACTATTATAATTCATTAACTATAACTTCTAATTATAAAAACAATGTTTTATATCTGGATGGATTATAAGGATAATGGTTTATAAGAAATTTATACAAACTCATTTATCTTCCATGGGATATGCAATTACGGAATGATGAATGTTTTTTGAAATTTTTGAAAAGTAATGTATGGAACATTGTTATGATATGTTTGGGATCCTTTAGATACACACAATGAATTTAGTAATGTTTTAATATATTATGAGATAATTATTGAATCAAATTTCTAGTTTATAGGACTATGCCTGAACCTTTTAACGTGAAGACATGGTAATCACTTTTTTTATATTATTTATCAAAATACATGATGAAAATTTCATTGATGTGCTTTATTTCATGTCAAAAACATTATTAGAGAACTTATTTATGTTTATAAATTTTCACAATGTTATTATTTACTATGTTAATTCTTGTTCTATTAGACTATGTTATATTCCTATGATATGATCTCATGAATTATTTTTATTGATTAATATAGATTTCATTTATTAATGATCAATATATTTTTACAAGACTAAATATTTATGAAATATTATTTATAGGTGTGATTTTATTAATTTATTTTCATTTTATCTATAACTTATGAACATCTTATGCTCGCATATTTTCTTCAAAAGAAATATTTCATGTTTAAAATTATCGATCATATGAGATCATCCCTTATTCTATTTCCATCACCCTAGGATACAGGGAAGATAATTATATTTTATATGTCTAGAAGGTTACTTCATATGAAGAAGAATGTTTGATACATTTAAAAAGTTTATAAATTATTTTCCTTTATATCCATTAAATAAAGTCACAAAAATTTTATGGTTCAAAGAGAATGTAATACTGTGATTTGTATTGTATGTACATCTAAAATGATGTATTTATATATATACTCTTTAGGTCACATTATTTTATATAATATTAGGGTTCATTTATTTTTATATATTAGGAAATGAGTAATATGATAATAAAAACTAATATAACCTACGATTAATGAAATGTGACATAGGATGATCCTTATTTGTCAGTGATTAATGAAGAAGTTTCACAAATTAAGAAATAATAAGAATGTTTCACGTTATAATATGACTGATTAATAGGGATTTATTTCAAAATACATTGATAAATATTATTTTTATTATTCATTTTATAGAACAAAAATAAGACTTGATAGAAAAAAATGTGATGAAAATAAAATGAATTTTCTCATGAGAAACCAAATGACTTGAGAGATGAGATAAAATATATTATTAATATTCTCACTCAATATACACAAATATATGAGTGGAGACAATGAACTTTTGGGGATTATAAATTCCCAAAGAAGAGGGAAACATTCCATTATGTCATTTTGGAAAAAACAAAAACCTTCATTTTTCGGTCCTCTGGTATACTAAAACTAAATAGTGAATTTCATTAATAGGGATGATATTTCTCATTCTCTAGAGCCTATACCATTTGAATGTTCTCTATCATTTAGAAGGTAAAATAAATAAATGGTGGAATATCCTCATTTGTATGAATTAGATGGATGAAATAGTATCTCTGAGAGGGATAAGGTTAATTGTTATATTTTATGATAAGAAAATTCCCCAAAATCATTATTCTAATATGTATATTTATATTCATGTGATAAGGGAAAAGGATGAAAAATTTGATAGTACCTTTGATTTTCAATTGATAATACATTATTGATATTATTATTTTCATCAAACAATGGAGAATATTTTAGTTGTTCTATAGTGTCTTAAAACCATATCTTTGACATGAATTAGCTATAATAGACTTTGAAGATATAATGAAATTATTCAATTTGAAAAAAATGTGTAAATTGAAATTGGAAACTCTAATTTTAATAGTTTTTATTATATATAATGAAAGAAGGAGGACCCAATTAAGTTTCATCGAGGAACGACATTGAAACCACATTCATGAAAAAAAAAATATGGAAATAAGACATTAAGTAATTTCTTTAATAGAACAAGGAATTTTTTGATTATTGGGAAACATAGTCTTTGAAATCTTGATATATTATATGTCTCAAAGAGACACGTTAATGTAATAAAAGAAAAAATTTGATATATTTCTTGATTATTTCTATTTGAGTTTAAATGATTTATGAAATTATGTTAATCATTGTTCTAACCCATGTGCTAATGAAGATTACAATAATAAAGAACAATATACAAAAAAATGTATAAAGGGAATTACATAATCATCATAATATATCATGTAGGTTAATTTATTGATGTGAAAAATTGGATAACTATAATCTAATTTATAATTAAATAATCCTTATTATACTTTAGTTCTACAATTATATATATATTCAGAGAATTTTCTAAGGGTATCACATCAACAAAAAAATGTTTAGACATTGAGTTATCAAGGTAAACCACTAATGGAATTATTTTTACATATCAAGTTACATATTCACTATAATATTTGTTTATAAGAATTTACCTTCTAAAAATATCATAATTCTTCTTATAGTTGTATTTTTTGGGATTATTGGCATGGATTTACTATCTTTGAATTGTTCATATATCAAATCGTGATGAAGTAATGTAATATATGATATTTTAAATCAACTGATTATAATTTATCAGTCTATGCATGACTATGAACCTCAAATGGATATTGATTTCTTTATAGTGATCCTAGTACTTATTCATGAAGGTTATTTATCTCAATTTGTTATTAATAAACTCAATATATATGACACACCAATTATTTGGGATATGGTTGATGTATTTCAAAAATAATATTTTAGCCTTCTATCGAATCATAAATTTGGGTTTCCAAAAAATATCTTTACTTAAGCTACTAATATTTGAAATAAATGTTCTTTAATGTCCCAAATTATATTAGAGTAATTAAATAAAAATCTATAGTATAATTTTTGATATGGGATTCATATTCCCTAATTCTTCTCCATGGTGTTCAGCAGTTATTTTTTTAAAATAGGGGTAAATGTAATTTTGTATTGAGTATCATAAACATAAAAATATCACAATCATATACATGTTCCCTCAACCTCACTTTAACAAATCATTTTAACAACATTAATGAGATAAATAATTTTCAAAAATTGATATTTATTTGGTTATCAGTAATTATGGGTGAAAAAAGGATGTACATGATACATCAATCCATATAATTAATGGGAATTATGAATTTATATTAATTACATTTAGAATAAATAATGTCCCATCTATATTCATTAATCTCATTAATAATGTTTGGAGATAACCTATACAAATTTTTTGTATTACTTATAGGTGATATACTTATGAGTTACATAATTAATAATTTTCATGAAGTTCATTTGTAGATTTAAATAAAATCATTGTAGAAGGATAACGATTATTCTAATATTAAAAAGTTTGAATTGTAGTTTTAGAAAGTAACATTTCATGGTAATGTGATCATAATGAACATTAATTTTGTTCATCCATCCAAGATATTTTTTTCTGAATAATGTCTAAGATGAACTAATATGACCGAAATCATGATTATATTAGGTTGGTTTGATATTGTCATTTTTTTAATATATATACTTTTGTGGTTGTCAATTATTTTGATCAATTTGAATTGATATCATAATTAAGTTACTTTATAAATTAGAATGAAATAAAAAAATTATTGGTTATAAAAAGAAGGCTATCCTCTGCACCTATACACAAATTATGTTAAAATGGTCAATTTTATAGGATTCAAAAATATTCTATATTATATTATTATTATGTGTTATTTTATATATTTATATGGTGGTATCTTATGCATTATGATAATAGAATATTCATGAGAAAATTTAGCATACGAACAATTTTTAGTTATAAATAATATTTTTTAGATATATAGTGGTCACCATTGTGGTGAAAACAATAAAATATATAATGTAAATAAAATCTTAAAGTATACATTTAAACTAAGGGAGTTAAATATATAACAATTAATATGGTTAAATACTATTAAATGTTATGACTACATTATGCATTACGATCATTTGAATTGGAACAAGGTGGTAGATATTATGAGTAAAAAGTGATTATACTATCTTGTCTATGATTGATATTTAAGATGATTTTTTAATTATGTATTTATAGAGAATTGACCCTAAAATTATAAAAGAAGTGGATTAGTCCAAATTTTTTCAGAATAAAATTTTTAAAGTATATTCATGCGAAAATTAAGGTTGTGCATAAAGATAATCTGGAACTAAAAAAGATGGAGTCGAATGTTCTTGAGTTCAACAATTATTGTGGTGGAATGATATGGTTGAAAAATATTGCATATTCCACGATAATAACAATATTGAAGAAGGAATGGTTTGATCATTCCCATAGATCACCATTATATATGAATCTCATAAGTAAAATTTTTTATTGTATTATGAAAGTGAATTTGAAATAGTATAAAATTAGATGATATATTGAATAATATATATCAAGATTCTTGGTGTGTCAAGAAAATTAAGGAAGAATCTCATAAATATATTTGGATGAAGAAATCATTACCTATCACTCGATAGAAAGCATTGAATATAACTATTTATTTTGAAAAATTAGTCCTTAAGACATAAAATGGCTATAATTATAATTTTTACCATATATATGGTAATAAATTATGCACAATTCATAATTGTTAGAGAATTTTTTGTTATGAATAATATTTCTCTCTTATAAATCAATGAAATGGTAATATTTCATGGGGTTCCAGATTATATAATTTATGATTATGATTGAGGGGTTAACTAGAAATTTTGGAAAACTATTCAATATTCATTGGATAACGAGGTAATATTTATAGTTTCATTTCATCTAAAAATATATAGTTTTAATGAGACAAACATTGAATACTTAGTGTATATTCTAATTGCTTTGTTTGTGGATTTTAAAGGAGGATTGGATCAAAATCTTAATTTGGTCAAATTTTTGTAGAAAAATGGCTATCAATATAGAATTCATATTTTACCTTATGAAGGTATATATGGGAAAAAGTGAAGAACTCTAAAATTACTAGGTTACATTGAAGAATAAAATCTATTGGGATGTGGGCTAGATGGTGAAATATTAGTGATTCATATTTCCATTCAACTTCAAATCAGTGTATCTTATATTTTAATAAAGTGTTATGCTGATAATTATCATTGAGATATATAATTTTATGTGTTTCATATGGTACAGTTAATAATATATCCTTGGAAGAAGGTTTATTTAATTGGAAAGAAGATTAAATATAGCCCAAAATATATTTTTCCACTAATGATCATTGTTTTACTGGGGATGATAGCTTATCATTTGGAACTCATTACATAAAAATCTCATATTCGTGATATGTTGAAAATATATATCATGATATAGTACATAATTGAACCATATAATGGGATGAAAACATATTTTATACAAATAGAACATTATACTTCATATAATAAACAATTGGTACAAATCATAGATAGTAGAGATAGTGTTGTATAAATGAATATTACTCATAAATTACAATTCTCTAACAAAATGTTTAATATTAGGGACAATCATGGGAATAAGATGATATAATTACTCAGTGGTATCCTCAATTATTTTCATCATAATAATATAATTTTGAGGTAAATTTATTTTAAGGGACAAATAATGTAACATACCAATTTTTTTATATTTTTAATTTATAATGATTAATTTAAAGTATTCAATAGATTCCATTGCATGCCAAACTACAAAATAGTGTACAATGACAAAAATATTAAAATATATTATTACTGATCTAAGTAAAAATTTATAGTAGTGAAAATGAATATCTTTAAATTAATCATTGAAAATAATAAAAAAATACTTACATAATAAAAACATATTTATTAATTTTTAGGGAAAAACTTATAAAATATTATGTGAAAAAATACAATCATTTAATGTTAAAATATATATATTTCAACACTATTGTATTATTATAAAAAATTTGTTTCATGATCAGAGAATAAGATTTATTTTTATGATAATTATTAACTATTAATGTATATTAAATCACAAATTTTTTTCCAATAAGATATAAATAAATGAAAATTGATTATAATGTGAATATAGTAATTTTTAAAAATACTTTCATAGGTGCACAACACATTTCTATATTTTTAAATTAATTTATTCAATATTGAAAATTGGTTTTAATGAAATTAATATACATTCATTTTATATTTGTTAATAGTAAAAAAATATGGTGAGTTAATTATATGTTTAAAAATTGAATTGTTCTTAAATAAAATATGAATCAATTATTAAAGGTTCATATTAAAATTAATTTCATAAAAATATTGAAATTGAAAATAATAAAATGATTTATATTTTTTGAATAAAATTTCAAATTTTATTAAATGTGATAAAGTTGATTTTAACCATTATAAATAGTAACTACGGTATAAATTCATTACTATAGAAAATGTTATAATGTGTAAATGTTTGGGGTATGGGGTAAAATAAAAGGATAATGGTTAAAATATCATTAAATTTGATCTCAAATTTTATTTATTCATTATTTTTACCTTATCCCAATTATATATTAAATTATAATAATTTGGAGACCTAATAAATGATTAAGACATATATAATAATATATTATAACAATTATTTTCTTGTTTTCCAATCATTGCTCAAAATATTTGTCACCACCTCTCCCATCATATTCTCACTACATGAGGTATGTAACATTAACTAACATGGAAGAAATATATTCCCAACATCCCTAGATACATTATATTGGTTCTATATTTCATAAAAATTAACCCCATGTTTCTTTAAGGAGATATCCAAAGAAAGTACCCTAAGTAATATATAATCATCATAACTGAAATATTTTATAATATATATTATTATAAATAATTAATTAATATTATTTACATGAAAATATTATAACCTTGGTTTCTTCTAAAAATTTATATGTAATTATTTTTATGGAACATTAACTATTTACATCAAATAGAAAATAATAGAGTCGTTCTTGTATATGTGTGGACTACCATCTCAACGTAGCGATGTTTTTTTATTTTCATTAGCACGATTAATGAATGGTAAATTTTATGGATCATATATATATATATATATATATATATATTATTCATAATAAAATTGTTCTTCTGAAATTATACCATATTATTTTCATTTCGTTTACCATGTTAATTAGAAAATTAATGTTTTTTCTGTATATATATGAACTACAGTCTCGGTGAGTTGTTCATTTTATTTTTTTATTAAACCATAAATTGATGGTTATATGAAATATATAATAAATAAATATAATATTTATATAATTACTATGATTTTATAAATTGTGATGTCGCGACCAATGTGTAAGGAACAAATCCAACGAACTGAAACATACATGGATTATAGAATAGTTAACACCTGAAATGACGATGGTAATGGGGTATTTTGAATAAAAACATGATGAAAATTTATAATTGAATTAATTATAAAATTTAAAGTATTAATATAATTTTGGTATTATTTTATAACAATAATAAAATTTTTTCTATAAGGTTCAAGTGTTTACAACTATGCGGAGGCCCATGGTAGGGGAAATATGATACAATTTCATTTTATTTCATGATTTTTTATTTTCCATGTTAATTTCAAATAAACTGTATGATATTAATTTTATAAAACAAATATATTTTTATATCATGTAGTCTTTTCATTTTACATTTATCTTTTCCATTTCCACTAGTTTTTATTCAAGGATTAATTAGGAAGTTGTTTATAAATTTCACTGAATTAATCTATTAATTTTGTTGGGAATCCATCATATTTATATCCATTTACTTTATAATATTACAAGAATGTTTTATATTATCAATTATTAATTTTTCATTGATACTATTAAATAACATATTCTTTATTTTTAATTGTTAAAAAATGAAAAAAAAATTCATTTCCCATCATTCAAATTACATTCTTTACAGTTTATGAAAATATTTATTTTACATATAAAAAACAATGGACGTTAATACCATGCTAAATATTATTTTATTTGAAGCACAATATAAATGTTTCCTTGGTATTTTTTAAAATAAACCATTTTTTCTAAAATATATGCATTTTTATGGAATCCAATGGAAATGGACATTTTCATTTTATTTTCATCTATTTTTAAATACATTATTGATTTTTATTATTCAATGGGGATATTTTTTATTGAAACCAATAATGTTATTTATCTTTATGGATTATGATGATGACTTTTTATAATGGTTTTTTGACCCACTTCATTATGATGGGTTATTCCATGACAAAATGATGAATTTTTTGGTTATTTTGTAAAACATATGAATGGAACATTATTATGAGATGATTAGGTTCATTTAAATAGTTAAATTAATTGGATAACATTTTATGGAAAAAAAGAGATAATGAGTTGACCTGATTTCATTTTTACTAGAATATTAATGGACATATTAATATAAAGGAATTTTTATATATTTATACATGGGCCTATTTGTGTAATTAGTTGTGTTTTTATTCATGGATATAATTTTATTTCATTAACATGATGGGTAAAACTATTATTATTTAGAAATGTTCATAAAGATATTATTTTCAATAATAATGCATGTGCCACATGACTATGTTCTATTCCATTATTATGATCTCATGTATTATGATAATATTTTTATTCACATTTTTTTTATTCTCATGCAATTTTCCATTAACTAATAATTTATTATATATGAATTTTCTATCTGATATGTATATGTAATCATCATGTTTTCATTCGATATGATCATTTTTACTCATATATATTATTCATATGATGTATCCTATGTTTACCGTATTTTAGAATTTGACCACACCAATTATTATGTTTACATATCGTCAGGATATGCAGAATAATATTAAGTAGATTATGTCTACAACTGTAAAATATGTGATGAATAATAAGAGATATGTCAAATATGTTTATAAATAAATTTTTCAGGTTTTTTGTTTTTAAAGGAACTAAACGTTAATAGTAATTATCCTATATTACTATCACATGTAATGTAGATAAATATAAATAATGTATTATATATGTATATACTACTAATATCCCCATAGTCTGGGTGTCCAAAATAAAAAAATACCATGTTTTGAATGGTTTGGACAATTATAAGTAGATATCGTTTGGGATTTTCATTTTACAACATCACATGTAGAATAATGTATGAAAAACTCTAATAATATATTGACACCAAAAATCAATTTAACAAAAACGTAAGAGTATAGGAATCATATCCATGCACCTAATTTTAACAATTAGAACCATTGTGAACTTTAGAACATGAAAAAATAAAAAAATATCCATCAAGTGGAATAAAAACTCAATATATTAAGTTTCATAGACATAAATCTACTCCATGAAAAAAGCATTATTTTTATTTGACTAGAAATGGGAGAAGAAGATAAAATATTCACCATATTTTATGAAAATTTCCCCACTAATAAATATATTATAAAATCTCATTCTATGTGGGATCCATCATATTTTTATCATTATAGGAAATCACACTTAATTAGTGTCATTGGTATTAGATAATAAAAAGAACCAACTCAACAACCAACTTCATGTGAGTAGTAAATTTACATTAGGAACATATCTCTCAAAATATATCTTTCAATGAATTATTATATCTTAATGGAAATTACTATTTATAGAACTTTATTTCATTTTCCGTAAATTTTGTTCTAAATATGAACTTATGGATATTATATTTTCCAAATATTCAAACAAATTATTGAAAAGCATAGTCGTTACAACCAAACAATAAATCTCCATCTTAATAAATATTTTAATGTATTCATGATTGAGTCATATAGTTTACGTTTCTTATTCCACACTAATACACAAAAAAATCATTCTTTCTTCCATTTTTTGTAATTCTAGCCCCACTATGGCCTAACTTTATCATAGATTTTCCTTCAATATGACCCATGTAATAATATCATATTGATTGTTACTTCATCCATTATTTATTATTTCAAGAAATCCATATTAATATATATTTTATATGAAGTGATAAATTAATGGATTTTTTTAATTTTTCTAATAAATAAATATATTATTCACGTGATAAATTTGGATCGAACTATCATAGACAAACATTCTATTTTTCTACATTTCTTTTGACCTCCTCCAACAAAAACTTCATGAAGACCATCTTGTTCCCTACTAATACATTAGAGAAATACATTACATCTATAGTATGATGTTTTCCTTCCAACATCATCATTAGTATTCAGATATGGTTTATTTCTTTGATTTTAATCTTAATGATAGTGGTATTATTTTATGTATATATATCTCCTCTAAAGTCAGAATCCATATAACACTGTAATGGATAAACATTTTTTGAAATAAAAGAATAGTTCTTTATAGTTTTTTTCAAGTTTATAATAATATATTTTATGTATTCCTTGAGATCCTATCTTAGATTCAATATAAATATGTTAACAATGTCAATCACATGATAAATTTGTATCCTTGTACAAATTATGGATTATATTAACCTTCTGATTACTGATGAAAACATAAACATGACCATATAAATAACCATATCCATAATTTGATGTATTTTCTATTTATAAAAATTTAAATGGATTAACAATGGGGTACTCTCATGTTGAGAATCTAACATATATAATTCTCCAAGACCATTAGAATGCATCTTTAAGACCAGAACATGTTTCAGGTATTCCGACCACTACCAGTCCATATCACTAAAACATTTTTTTATTCACTATGATATTTTAACTAAATACTTCTATATATATCACCTTTTAACTCAATTATTTCATATTTTAATAATTTTGATGAGTATCTACCTAATACAAGAGATGTATGATAAATATTTCATCCTCATATAACATCTTCTCATATAAATGATTGACATTATTGTGGAAAAACATTCTCTCCCATGAAGGGATGATTAATTTGGTTCAACAACATATACTCTTGTATCATACTATAAAAATAATATTTTATATTTCACATTTATAATGTATTATATTTTATCATGAAACATTATTGTTAATTCAATAATATTTCACCCTCTAGGACAACGTATATGAATATAATTTTCAAATGAAATTATACAAGAAGTAAACCAATTTAATTAACCAATATGACATGTATCATTTTTTTTGTGTGACTGACGACTTAAGAAAAAATTACCACATAATATAAACATACTATTCTTTGAGAGGCATTCACATCTAATAAGAACATGTTCCATTTTCAACCATTCACTTCCTTTTCCAATTAGAGGAACCATTTATTCTATAGTACCTTCTTTACACGAGGTAATTATATCCTCTCCCATTTCATGTTGGTATAAAATTATTCTATTTTCCTCTTCATTAATAACTCTCTCTATTCATAATCACTTTGAATTGATTAATCTTATATACTCTTAGTTTCTTTACTATTCATAATATGTAATTATGAAATATTTTCTTTGAACCATTTTAAGAGTATTATTATATTTTTAGTCATTCCTAGTCCATATTGATTCTCTACCCTTTAATAAAATCACAGTCTATATTTTAAAATTATATAATTTTAGATTATTCTAAAACATTTAGCCTCTTCTAGAACATTGATATTAGATTATCATTTTAGAATACATAGTAATTTATCTAAATTAACATGGACACACTCTTTTGATTATTATATCTGAAATGCATCTTTTACCATGTTTTTATCCATTAATAAGATATTATAAAAAATTATAGCATTTTGAAAACAAATTACCTACTATAATAGATTATCCCAAAATCAAAATCTAGTTTTTCATAATTATATTCTATAAAAAACAAGCTAGTAATTTTTTTAGGATTATCTATATTTTTTAATATAATGGGAGTATTCAAAGCTTCCTAAAGCATTAACGTAACATACATCTTGAAAAAATATGGTCAATATCACATTATAAAGATCATTCCCTAATGGTTTATATGAGTAATGATTCCAAATATAAGAGGAAGAGGTGGTTACTTATACTCAAAACATTATTATGAAACCAAGAGGCAATATAATACTATAATATCACTAATTTATAATCTAATTCATCCATTGCACAAAAATATTTTATTTAGAAGTTATTGGCATTATATTTTAAATCAATGTTTTCTGATAAAAACATTAAAATTATATTTATTAACACTCATAGTGATTATTATACCACAGGAACTTCAGAATCATTCCAATATCATTTTCAATGGTTTTATTACCTTGAATAAATATACTAAAAACTATATAAATTAATTTAAAGGAAAAAACCTCTACATTATTTTCAACATCATCATTGAATGTAATATAGTAACATGAACCAACCTTCTAATAAGTATGTATCATCCCCCATATTTATTTGAGAATATTTCAAATCATTAGAAAATTTAAAATATGAAACATGGAATTTCCATCCTTTGGAAGATGAACATATGAAATACATAGTTTTCAATGGTCTTAATCCTTGATATCATAGACTCATTGTATAAAAACAGTAATACCCTCACACTATAACTAAACACCAATATGATTTTATTTAGATATTACATTAAAAAAATAATATATGGTTGAAAAATTCAAACAATAAAAAAAAATGGACAACATATATAATTAATGTGGTTAATGAGTTACCATTCTTTAGAGGAGGAACACTATAATAATTCATTCAATAAAGAATCAAATAATAGATGTTTTGAGTTAAAATGTCTATATCATCTAAATAACTCCAAAAATATAAAGAAGGAGTCAATGAATTCATGAATGATACCCCCCACAGGCACTCCCATTATAATGAATAAAAATGTTGAACCAAATATCACTACAAGGATGTGTTTAATATCCATGTGACAAGACTGAATCTATTTATTTCAAAAATCAACAATATTTAACATGATCCACTATTTCCAAAACCATCCAATATTCATGAACAACTACCTCCGTATTATGTAAATAAATATTTACCCTCACTTTAATAATTATATAAATTTGAATATCTAGCGATTTGTAAATTATTATGAAAACCCAACATCCCCCTTCACCCACACTCCACACTATCTAAAATTAATTTTCAATTCTAATATATTCTAGTCTTCCAAACAACAGGGAGTTTAATTGTAATTCCATTATCTTGTGTAAATTTTATATAAATTGGTAAAATTTATTCTATATGTTATAAAAAATATAATATTTTTTCGTTGTTAAAACCCAAAAATCTCTCACATGAGAACTACTTTTAACCAATAATACTAAAAATATCGATCATTTGAACTATTATTAATGATTCAACAGAAAATACTTTACACCCTAAGAATGTCCCTTATAATATATCTTCATTTCATAGTGTGAAATAGGCTTTAATCCATTCTATTGATCATTGAATACCTATTTAGGTTTATTTCTCCCATATACATTCCAAATCAATGACCAACTATTACATTAATCATGATAAATTATTATTACACAATGTTTTTTTTCTATACAAAAACTATTTTGAGTACAATATAATTTTTTTAATATCATAAATTACCCATATAATGTTGAATATTAATGGAACCACTCCATTAGATATCTATTTTTTCAGAACCCCCTGTTGGTCTTCTATAATCCTATAAATTCTTACTATATCCGAGTTCAACAATTCTGATGGAATTGGGCATCCATTCAAAATATCATCCAAAATTTCATGTATCAACAAAACTCTTATAACCCTTTAATAATAATTAACAGTCTATCATTTTAAAAATTTAATTACTTATACCATGTTGTAGTTCTTTGACAAAAACTACATCTTTTTCTTGGTTCTTTTCCCTCGAATGAATATTCTTATTGATGTGGAAATAGAAAACTGTAGAGACCCGAAATCTTGATATACATGGAAATTACATTGATTTTTCAGAATAGTTAATACATAACAAAAACCAATACTTGAGGATCGTAATAGTTTAGTGTCTTTGGAAACTCGGAACGTAATCTTCTAATCATGGTGAAAGATCATCAACATCTCCCATAACAATCTTCCCATTTAGGTTTTCTTACCGAAAACTGTTCTTTATGTCCTGGGGAAAAGAAAACATATAATGGGTGATCTCAAACGCTCAGTAAGGGTAAGCATGGATAAAATAAAACAAATCATATACATTTGAACTTAAAAATAAGAACATAATGTTTAAAAATCAAAATCTTGGGAAATGAAATAAAACATGGCAGTACATAACGAATAGATCATAAATGAACATTACTCATGATAAATTAGAATGCGAATAAAACATGTAATTGTGGAATCCATTAAGAACATGTAATGATTTCCATAGTAGCCATGGAATTACTGCCAAGACCATCTTAGTGGACAAAGTCTCTCACTGAACCGGGTTTACTTTCCGTTCTAGCCATGTATTACTGAACCAGATTTACATTCCATTACAACCATGTCTATCTCATGAGATATAAATATTTACACAATGCATTGGAGGAGATATATGTCTCACCCATCTCATATTGAAATCATTCTTACTTGTGCCATAACATAAACATAAATCATTCATGACAACCCAAAGAATAAAAATGGGTCTCATAATCATCATCTCATCATAACATAATCCATATAAAACAAATGTATACCATTTCATCATAAGAAAAGGGAATCCATTTAAATAATAGAGACATTATACCTCAAACATACACATATGAAATAATTCCATCTTATATGGAAAAATGATTTTGATAAAACACTAGAAATGAATTCTTGAGGAAAATATCCTTTCTTCTTCAAAATCAATTTCTTTTCAAAAACGTCATGAAATTTTAAAAGAAAGGTATTTATTTGAAAATAGTCATGAAAATTTTTGGAGGAAGATTTATGAAAATATGGCTTTATAAAACTGTAAAAATCATTTCTTGTCGTAGAAGTTTAAAAAAACATTCTCCTCTTTCTTTTGTCAGAAAAGTCAAAAAGTACCACGTAACATAAACAAAAGAATGATTCCTTACATAACATGTAGTAAAAAATTGGGTAAAAATTACATTAAACATATATAAAAACATTTTTAGAAAACATGGACTTGGATGATAATAATAACCCTAGAAAATACTTACAAAGAAACAATCTCAGATAAGAACGAGATTGGAAAGGTTATCCCTTACTATAGGTCTGATATGCTTCGTACGTATCCAATCCTCCTGTATAATTATTTAAATAATGTCATTGACTTATTAAAAAATCATATTCATTGTTATGATATCATATATGGTTCACTTATGACTTTATATTACCCATTCCTTTTTAAATCCCATGTTAAAGCAACGTTTTAGGTAAAATCATCTTATTTATCGGCCGTGTTTGGACTTGTTTTTATTGATGTTATTAATACATAAATCACGATTTAATTATTTATAGAATGTAAATAATGATTTATATATCATATATATTCATTATATATCCATAATATACATGTATTTATAATAGTACATAACATATGGAGGTAAGAAATGAAATGCACCGTTCATGGAGACGGTAAACCGTACGTACGCATGAACACTAATTTCATTTCTATATATTATTTTAATGGAATTAAAACATAATTATACATAGTTATATTGTAATTCCAGTATAATATCATATATAATATCATTAAATCCATCATTTATACATCCCACATAAGGAATTAATGAATCACATCACTTTGAAGGGGCGGTAGTCCGCACTTCCTCAAATGAAATTATCGTATTTACCAAATATGGAAACCATAATGGATTGATATAATTTGGAAGTAAATAATCATAAGGAAATCATAAAAACAATATATATCAAATATAAATATAGTTCCATCACAATGGCCACCATGATATGCGGTAGGAGAAAATCGAACAATGATCGTTCCGTGAGGAGTTAGTTTTCCACCACAGAAACATTGGGTTAATCATCCATTAGATGGAGGTCTGTGTAAGTGTAGTTTGAATAATTCTCATAACAACATCCTAGTATATTTAGTATTCTTTTTCTATTACAAAATAATGGATTAAAAAGTGTTTAGGGGTCGGGGAAGTAGAATAAAAGAAAACGACTTAAGAGAAACTATTAACTTTAATTTGGGCAACTTCCTTTGGTTTGAACCAAAAGGACTTCTTGAAGTGCCTTATGTCTAATGTAAGACTTCAATGGTGTATAGGTATGTAGGGATCTTATTTGGGAAGAGTTTGGGCGAGCCAAAAGGCTTGAGAAGTTTGAGGAATTGCATAAAAGTGGTCTCCTTTTTAAAGGGAGAGGAGGGGCACTTTAGGAAAGTGTGAAAACATTATTTTATTATAAACATATCTTCGGTTTTAAGAGGTCAAAAACACATTAATGTCAAATATAAGATGACTAATATTCGAAATGAAATCATCCAATAGAAATTTGACAGGGTTTGGATGATATTTTAAACAATATCATCTTATTTATTTAAATCATTTATTAATGAGGTAAGTATTGCATCATTATTATGTCATAAATAATTTTATTTATTTTATGTCTAAAAATTATAAAAAAATACCAAAATTTAGGAAATATTTTCATCTTTCCAATTAATATTTATAGTCGAAAAGATAATTTATATGGCTCCTTAAAAAAATAAATTACTAAAGGATGTTTGTTAATGAAAAGTTTGTCAGTACATTAAATTATTTAATCTAATGTGTCATTGTCTTTCATAAGTGGCTCCATGGGGTCCCAAAGTATACCCAAGGATGAACATGTTCTTCCATTACACATTCAATAAGGTTTGGACAAGTTTTAAGGTAAATTTGAATTATTATAATATTCATTTAACCTTGAATTACCCAATTTACTTTTAACAGAGGTAAATAAAAGTAAAAAGTTAGTATTCACCAAAAATTAATTTTATCTAATTGAACAACATTTTACTCCATGATATTAATTGTGTCTCTCGGTATTTTGAAATTAAACTCACAGAAGCGGTAAAATTATGTTTCATGAACAATTGCAAAAGCTCCTAGGAGGTGGGTAAAAGACGGTGAATTGTTCAATACAATTTTTTAAAAATCTAAAATTATTATATAATGATTCCAATGAATTTAATTGAACATATATAAGTATTATGTATATATTTTTACCTAGAATATATTTACATCAAATAACTTATTATTTAAATAAAAAATTGGTTTTAACCAAAAACTTAGTGTTTTCACTATTCATCAAGAATTGATGTTTTTTAGAAAAATATCAAAAAAACATCCTAAGCTATATTTGATATTCGGAATTCAAAAATAATGCCTATTTTTCAAAATTCAAAACATATAAGTGGAATTAATTAATATTAAAATTAATTCCCATTATCAAAACAAATAGCATGATTTTATGAAACAATAACTATGAAAAGATCATCATTTGTTTATGTCCAATTTCAAATTGAAATTAATTTAAATGACCAACATTAGATTAAATGGTAAAAATATATTCTATTTACACTTTAAACACAACTAGACATATAATCTATCCATATAAATAATTGCGATGAAGGAAGTTGTTTTTAATTAAAATATAGCGTGTTTTTACTATTCATCAAAATATGAAAGTTATCAGAATAATATGAAAAATTTATCCAAATTAAATTTTTATATCTTGATTCCATGGAAGAATTTTTTTTCAAATTGAACTTATAAAAATGTAAAAAACTAGATTTAAGGTTGGTGCACCATCAAAAGGCGGCAACACTACATTTTTGAAAAATACTTAATTTAGTAAAAAAAGTGATTTTGTTCTCAAACCATGTTCTAGAAAATATGTAAGATGAATAATAATGTTATAAACTTCAAAATTTAGTTAATATTATTCATAAAGTAATGGTCATAACAATATTATAACCATATATCGTTGTTTAGTAAAACTCGGTATTGCATACTAAACACACTATCAAGAATGTCGCAATTGCGTGTAATGAAAGCAAAGTCAGGGTTGTGTGTGATGCAAGACTACTTAGTTGTTTTATATAACAGAATCAAACCATATTTCATTTATACATTGAATATATATATATATGTATATACACACTCAATGTTGTGTAGAATAACTACCATCAAAATTGTGTGTAACGTGATCCAAGAATATTGTTGCGTATACTGGAAACCAATATGATGTTGCATATAGCGCAAGGTAATCTCGGTGTAGCATACAACAAAAGACATCAATGAAATTGAAAGACTATTTTTCATAAAATCTTGTGGTGTTACATTCTACACCCATAAAATGAATGTCACCCTCGAAATTTGGCGGGGTTATGAATTGTTTACTATTCATAGAAACCCACATCGTAATAAGGAATACTAAAACATGATTTTAAAAACTAAAGCACAAAATGTAACGATTAAACAATGTAACTCATCACTGGGTTTCCATATAGTAGATCATTGGTGAAATTATGGATATGGAAGAAAAATCTAACCATCATGTCCTGATATAGAGTGGTGGAGAACATGGCTATGAAAAAGCCAACAATCACAAAGCCATAAATTTTAGATGATCTAAGATTCCATCTGATTCATCAGATATGAGGGCACTAGAACAACATTTTTTGGTTTTGAATATCATTTCCCTAAAGTTGATGAATTAAAATAAATACATACATGATTTTGGTACTATCTCACTGTTGTTCGTGCCTTGTACAATTTCCGCTTCATTTATTAAAGAAATGAAGTTGAATTTGTTATTCGTGATGTGTTAGCAGATCATGTGATAGAATGATGGGTCAATCCATCTATTTCAAACAAAAGGTTAGAAAAAGTTATCAAATATACATAAGTTTATCTATGGTGAGGTTAATCGTATATGAATCCAAAAATGGACTTATACTTTAATTATCATACTACCTAATATAATAAAACTAGTTTCTACTAAACTGGGACTTCCTGTAGGCTAGTGGTAGGCGATAAAGGCCTGTCGAACTTCAATTGGGGGTTTGATTCCCACATCCTTGTCCGACGGGATGGGTTGTTTCCTGTCTGACAGGTTGTCTTTTTTCTAAAATTACAACATTATGATATTCCATCGATAATATTGAAAACAGTTCTAGCCTTAAACAATACTTACTTATGTCCAACATAATCTATTTCAAATATTTAGTATTATCCAAAATACTTCTTTCCAAAATTATAGTTTAAATAAAACAATTACTAGAAATTTCATCTACTGAGCATGTGAATACCATCATTTATCCCTAATATATCTTTTTGATCACATTCCAATCATGTGAATACCTTAATCATCTTTTCTCTTGAAAAATGAATACCCATTGATCCTTAGTGAAAACATGAATGCTGTCAAAAGTTAACTCCTTCCAAATACCAAAATCCCAAAAAAAATTATACTCAAACCATGATATCACATTTTCTTTATATAATTCATGAGCTCATTAATACTATCAAACATTTCATTATCTCTTAGCACGTCATTATTCGCATATTAGGTGCTTTCCAAAAATATCTAAATAATATTTCATGGTTACCGGTACCATTCATCATACACCATCAAAACATAAGGAAAGACAATAGTGTACCAATCCTTAGATGTCTCTTCATTCCATAGTACCCTGAGATTACTTATACAACATTATTTTGGAATCCCAATACATGAACACTAAATCATTCCACCTTATCATTTTCATATTAATAATATCCAAAAGTGATCACATGTTACTTCCCTTTATCTTTTCCCTTAAGTGGTTTCTCATGTTGATCATCAATAACCCTTGGATTAGGGAATTTATTATCATAATGCCCCATTTCCTTGCACATGAAACATTGAAGTGTTGGTGGAGCGTTCTCTGTTGTCTTCTGTCTATTCAAATCATTACTAGAATTTTTCCCATTACATCGACAATCAACTTCCCGATGACCTTCTTTTCCACACTTAAAACATCTTCTTTTACCTTTTGTGTAATCTCCACCATGCTTCTTTCCACACATTGAGCATAAAGAAACATTCATCTTCTTTTCACCATTTTTATGAGATATCTCCTTGAACTCCATCTTTCATTTCTTGTCAATACCATGAGATGGATATGTAACACCAACTTCCAGATCAACCATGATAGTAGAACACATAATTTCAACATAGCTACTGAAGTCTCTTATAGCTAATGCCCTTTGAATACTTGGTTTTAAGCCAGTGAAGAATTGATCAAATTTACTTTCAGGTTGGATGATAATGTCAGATTCATACCATGCAAGCCTTGTAAAATTCACTTAGTATATAATAATAGATTAATCAACCTTTTGTTTAAGCTCAAGGAACTCCTTTTCCATCTTTGTTTGAAGAATAAGATGGAAATACTTAATGAAAAATAAGATCTTGAACTCATCCCATTCCATGGAGTCAATTTTACCTTGGGGCCTTGTATTCTTATTTAAAGTCCACCATTGATCTGCTTTGCCTTCTAATCAGTAAATAGCTAGAATGACTTTTTAATGTTCCGAACAATGAAGTATGGAAAATATATTTTCAATGTTATTGATCCATTATTCAGCAACAAGTGGATTAAAAGACCCACTGAATGAAGGTGGGCGTTACCTCATGGAGGACTCAATAGAATATTGTTCACTTCTCTGATCATTTTGAAGTCCAGAATGATTCATAGCTTGTGTAATTATAGTAATAAGATTTTTCACTCCATCTCCCATGATGTTGGTTTGTTCATGCGGACAATCATTGCATCGTAAATTACATTGATCAACATGGTTCCTTTAGGTTCCAGCCATCGTCTAAAACCCAAAAATAATAGTGTGATATGAGTAAAATCATGCTATGGAAAAAAACATAATAAAGGGGGTTTACATTAAATATCTAACATCTTAGGTATGTTTCTAAGATCGTTACAATAATTCTAGGACTATAACCTATACTTATACCTAAACATAGGGACATCCCTAGACATACCTTAGAAATATTTCTAGGGATCTCACTAATGTTTTTTCATCCTAGTTTCCAAAGGTTAACTAACCCTTTCCTCTGATACCAACTATAAAGGCCCGAAAGATTGACGTACATGAACATTCCATTACTTTTTCAGAATACTTAATACATAACAAAAACCAAAACTCAAGGATCATAATAGTTTAGTGTCCTTGGAAACTTGGAACATAATCTTCTAATCGTGGTGAGTGATCTTCATCATCTCCCATAAAGATATTCCCCTTTTGGTTTTCTTACCTAAAACCTTTCATTAAGTCCTATTGAAATGAAAACATACAAAGGGTGAGCTCAAACGCTCAGTAAGGGTAAGAATGAATAAAATCAAACAAATCATATACATTTGAACTTAGAAACATGAACATAATGTTTAATCATCAAATTCTTGGGCAGTGACATTAAACATGGCAGTACATAAGGCATAGATCATAAAGTATCATTAATCATGTTAAAATAGAATGGGAATAAAACATGTAATTGTGGCATCCATTAATCACATGTAATTATTTCCATAGTTTCCAAGGCATTGCTTCCAAGAACATCTTAGTGGACAAAGTCCCTTACTGAACCGGGTTTATTTGCTGTTCCATACCTGTATTACTAAACCGGAATTACTTGTCGTTCTAGCCATGTATATATCATTAGAAATAAATATTTACCCAATGTATTGAAGGGGGATATAGGTCCCACCAATCTCATAATGAAATCATTCATAATTGTGCCACAACATAAACATAAACCATTCATCATAAACCAAATAATAAAAATGATTAACATAAATATCATCCCATCATAACATAATCCAAATAAACCAAATGGATATCATTTTATCATAAGAAATGTGAAACCATGTAAATCATGGAGATATTATACTTGAAACATACACATATTAAATAATTTCATCTTAGATGGAAAAATGGTTTGATAAAATAATATAAATGAATTCTTGAGGAAAATATCCTTTCTTCTTCAAAATCAATTTCTTTTCCCAAAACCTCATGAAATTTTAAAAGAAATATATTTTTTTCAAAATAGTCATGAAATATTTTGGAGGAAGATTCATGAAAATAAGGATTTATAAAATAGTAAAAATACTTTCATTCCATACAAGTTAAAAAAACATTCTCCTCGTACTTTTGTCGGAAAAGTCAAAAAGTACCTCATAACGTAAACAAAAGAATGATTTATTACATACCATGTAGTAAAATAAAAGATGGGTAAAAGTAAATTAAACATACATAAAAAAACTTTTTATAAAACATGTACTTGGATGATAACAATAACCCCAGCAAATACTTACGAATAAATAATCTCGGATAAGAACGAGATTGGAAAGGTTATCCCTTACCTTAGGTCAGATATGCATTGTACATATCCGAACCTCCTATATAATGATTTAAATAATGTAATTTACATTTTACAGATTCATATTAATTGTTATGATATCATATATGGTTCACTTATGAATTTATATTACCTGTTCGTTTGTAAATCCCATGTTAAAGCAAAGTTTTGGGTAAAATCATCTTATTTATCGTACGTGTTTGGACTTGTTGTTCTTGATGTTATTATTACATATATCATGATTTAATTACTTATAAAATCTAAATCATTATTTAAATATCATATATATTCATTATATATCCATAATATACATGTATTTATAATAGTACATAACATATAGAGGTATGAAATGAAATGCACTATTCATGGAGACGGTAAACCGTACGTACGCATAAAAGCAACTTTCATTTATATTAATTATTTTAATGGAATTAATACATAATTATACATAGGTATATTATAATTATATTATAATATCATATACAATATCATTAACTCCATCCTTTATACATCCCATATAAGGCATTAACGAATCACATCACTTTGAGGGGGAAGTAGTCCACACTTCCTCAAATGAGATTGTCGTATTTACCAACTATGGAAACCATAAATTCTTGATATAATTGGGAAGTAAATATGAATAAGGAAATAATAAACATAATATATATCATATATATATTCAGTGCCATCATAATGGCCACCATGAGAGGCAGTAGGAGAAAATTGAACAATCATCGTTTCGTGAGGCGTTAGTTTTCCATCACAGAAACATTATGTTCTCAATCCATTAGATGGTGAAGTGTGTAAGTGTAGTTCGAATACATCTCATAAAAAAATCCTACTATATTTATGATACTGGTGTTATTACAAAAGAAATGATTAAAAAGAGTTTTGGGGTTGGAGAAGTAGAATAAAAGAAAACAACTTAAGAGAAACTATTACATTTAATTTTGGTAACATCATTTGGTTTGAACCAAAAGGACTTCTTGAAATGACTTTTGCCTAATGTAAGGCTTCAAGGGGAGGATAGGGATGTAGTGGGCATAGTTGATCAGAGTTTGGACGAGCCAAAATACATGAAGGGTGTGAGGAATTTCATATAAGTGGTCTTCTTTTATAAGGGAGAGGAGGGTCTCTTTAAGAAAGTGTGAAAACATTATTTTATTATAAATTTTTCTTCAGTTTCAAGAGTCCCAAAACATATTAATGTAGAAGATAAAATGACTAATATTCCAAATAACATCATCCAATTGGAATTGGACAGGTTTTGGATGGTATTTTAATCATTATAATCTTATTTATTTAAATCATTTATTAACGAGGTAAATAATGCATCATTATTGTGTCATAAATAATATAATTTATTTGATGTCGAAAAATTATAAAAAAATACCAACATGTAGGAAATATTTTTAGATAGCCAATTAATATTTATATTCGAAAATATAATTTATATAGCCCCTTATAAAAATTAATTACTAATGGATTTTTGTTAATGCCAATTTTGTCTTTACTTTAAATTAATTAATCTAATGTGTCATTGTCTTTCATAAGTGGCTCCATGGGGTCCCAAAATTGACCCAAGGATGCCCATGGTCTGCCATTACTCATCCAATAAGGTTTGGACAAGTGTTAAGGTAATTTTGAATTAATTTAATAATCTTTTACCCTTGAATTACCCTATTCACTTTTAACCATGATAAATAAAAGTAAAAAGTAACTATTCACAAAAATTTATTTTTATCTAATTAAACCACAATTTTCTCATTGATATTAACTGTGTCTCTCGGATTTTCAAAATTCAACTCACAGAAGCAGTAAAATAATGTATTATGAAAAATTGCAAAAGCTCTTAGGAGGTGTGTAAAAGACGGTGAAAAGTTCAATACAATTTATTATAAATCTAAATTTTTTATAAAATGATTCCAATGAATTTAATTGAACTTATATAAGTATTATGTATCTATTTTGACCTAAAATAAATTTAAATCAAGTAAATTATTATTTAAATAAAAAGTCAGTTTTAACCAAAAACTCAGTGTTTTCACTATTCATCAAAAATGGATGTTTTTCAGAAAAATATGAAAAATTCAGCCAAAGATATATTTGATATTTTGAATTAAAACATTATGTCTATTTTTTAAAATTCAAAAAATATTAGTGGAATTAAATAATTTTAAAATTAATTCCTATTATTAAAAAAAATATCGTGTTTTTAAGAAACAATAACTATCAAAAGATCATCACTTGTTTATGTCCAATTTTAAAGTGAAATTAATTCCAATGACCAAAATTGGATTAAATGGTAAAAATATATTCAAATTAAACTTTATAACTAATTAAAAAGATAATATATCTATATAAATTATTGCGATGAAAAATGTTGTTTTTAATTAAAATATAGCATGTTTTTACTATTCATCAAAATATGAATGTTATCAGAATAATATGTAAAAGTTATCCAAATTAAATTTTTTTATCCTGATTCAGAGGAAGAATTTTGTTTTGTCAAATTTAACTTATAAACATGTCAAAAACTATATTTAATGTGGGTGCACCATCAAAAGGCTGCAAAACTACATTTTTTGAAAAATAATTATTTTACTCGAAAAATTGATTTTGTTCTCATACCATGTTCTAGAAAATATGTAATATGAATAATAATGTTATAAAATTAAAAATTTAGTTAAAACATTTCATAACGGATAGTTCATAAGAATATTATAACCATATATCGTTGTTTAGTGAAACTTGGTATTGCGTACTATACATGCTATCGAGGAAGGTCGTGATTGCATCTAATGCAAGCCAAGTCAGAGTTGTGTGTGATGCAAGACTCTGTCATTGTTTCTTATAACATAATCCAACCATATTTCATTTATACATTGAATATATATATATACATATTTATATACACAATCAATGTTGCATAGAATAACTACTATCAAAATTGTGTGTAACATGATCCATGAATATTGTTGCGAATACTGCAAGCTAATATGGTGTTTCATATTACACAAGGTAATATTTGTGTAACGTACAACCAAAAAATCAATGAAATTGAAAGAATATTTTTCATAAAATCTCGGGGTGTTACATAAACCATGATGAAAATTTATATATAATTATTATAGAGTAATAATTCGATTTCTTCGTCACTATACCCAAAAGGTAAATATTCTTAGTATGAGTTATTCCCCTTTATTAAATGTTCATAGGCATATGTATAACATTAGAAAACATTCTAATGTGTGCGGTTATCAATCACTCTTTTCTATAGTTATTCTAAAATATTCTACCATAATGAAAGAGAGGGACTCTAATTCATAACATAAGTCATATATTTAATATCCACTTCCAAAAACTCTTCTAGGAAAATAGAACAAGTTTCATTATCCATGATTTTAATTCAATTTATAAAACATTAACTCAATGATATTGATTTTTCATGGAATTATTTGTAATATTCCCTTGAATATATGTATTTCTGGGCACTAATTAACCATCACAACCGAATTATTAGTACTAAAATCATTCTTATTTTTCAACCACAAATCATATAATAATGATTTTAAAATAATAAACCTTGTTCTTGATAAGTAAAACTCACACATTTTGATTATTTATTGATAAATGTAATAATGTATAATAACCCTTATTTTGAATATACTAGATCCAAAATTTAAATTCTCATATAAACTGACCCATGATTTTCATTAACCAGAATCTTACCATCAAAATAATGTTCCACCATACAATTGTTTTTTGGAAGAAATACTACATGGTTTTACAATTCTTATTTTTGAATTTGTGCATTATAGATTCCCACATTGGCATACACCTCATGTTCTTAGAGAAGGTGATACACATGGATTGAAGTGAACCTCCCTATATTATAGAGTGTAGATACAACCTGTGAGGTCCTAATGTGTGTCTATGGGAAAACTATTACCTCAATGGTCAGAATAAGTGAATCAAAAAATAAGGAATAATATACAGTAGAAGAAGACTCATACAATAGTAAGTAGCAGTAATAAAACATATAATCATGGAATATAAATAATTAAAATAGTATAGTCAAAATTATTAGATGATAGGATATGAGGATCATGGAAATGTATATACAAAAAAATATGATTGAGATTTAGGGGTTATATGTATATAAAAAATTCAGAAAAAGACCAAATCCTCTTTGAATAGATTTTGGAGAGTATGCTCGGTCATACTCTCCCACACACTATTATATAACTATCAATCAAGAATCATAAGCTGGTTTATTCCCTATAGATGTCTCAACAACTTTAATCTATACTAAGGTAGCGAAGGTGGGATGAGTTAGGTGTGATATAAAATCCCAGTTGGCTACCATGAACAAGGTCTATATCGAACCATTTAATAAAATATAAATTAATAGTATTAATTTAATAAAAAGTGAATGAAACAAATAAATATTTAAATAAATAATAATAGTTTCTAATAGTATACCCATCGTAAAATACATATTTTGGATTAATCTCGTGTGTTCAAACCATGGTATCCTATTAAAGTAATTTGATAAATATAATTTGTAATAATTTCTATGGATACCAATATTATAATAGGGATTAGCGGAAACATCCCAAGGATTCAAATTTCAAATGATCATTTCTGATTTTAAAGCACTCACATACTTTTAAATTCACATAATCTCTTAAAAAATATTCAGATTCAACCTGACCCAATCAATATAAACTGTAATATATTTTCATTTATTGCTCTAGGGGATCAATAGAAGTCTAATAGTTATAGATTTTGTCCATGATGACGAATGACTATTGTCTCAAGTGTTACTATAGATATGTTGTTGATAAAACATGAAAAAACATCTTAGATTATCTCTTGTATCAACCATAGTGGTCAGAATCTCTCGTGGGTATGATTCCACTATTATTCTATAAAGCATGTCCATGGGTACATACCCTAGGTAACCAAAAACACTCATATATAGGAATAAATAGAGAGAACAAGATTATCCCATATCAGTCAAATCTAGTTCCTCCCCACGAATGTCTAAAACCAATTAAAAAATTCATACAGAAAGGCATGAAGAGTCAATACGGGTGGTCCTTATGTCGCAACCCATTGTATCTCACTCACCACTATGTTGAATGAATTTAATTGATAATTTATCATAATATCATGTTGTTCAAGTAATTAAATTAAACAATCTATTTTTGGCACTATAGTATTGCCTATATACTTTTCTAGTTCACAAATTACAAGTATTTTATTTATAGCATTGGTTGTAAGGCCTTAACTCATGGTTCATCACACTGATAAATTTAATTTATAACTTAATGATTTCGTTATGATGATATATTTCTCATGGGTGTTTAAACAATATAATTTAATTTAAAATAATTTTCAATAGTGGATCAAACCCATTGGTTTTTATATATAAATGTGATCAACCAAACTGATTGTTTCACCACTAGATTGAGTAAAACATTTAACAAAAAAGGTTTCTATTTTATTTTTATATAAATTATAAGAAATTTCAAGAAATGTACAGATCATGGAACAATGGTGAATATTATTGAAATAAAAAAATTATTGGAAAGAGATTATAAAACATACTTGTTTCTTTAGTTCATCCCATATATAGAACTAACCATTTATTCTAGATAGAATGGAAGATATCAAAGAAATTCTTCAAATTCCCTGAAAAGGGGGAAATGATCTTCCTTTGAGATATCACAAAAACGAATGTAAAAATATTTAAATAGTTATAATGGGAAGAGGTTCATATCTCTATAATCCTGATGGATCCAACAATGAGAAAATGGATGTTGGATGCAAGAGTTATATAGATCTATAGAAAAGATAGTGGAGAGGCCCTGAGAATTGCGAGAAGGGTTGGAATGACGATGAAAAGGGATAGAGGAAGAAGAAAATGCATTTAAAACATTTTATGGTAATAATCATCAATTAAAACAGACATGTAAGAGTGCATGGTTTGGTAGCATGATCAGCCAAAATTATTAGTAACCATCCACCAGATTCTACTTCAAGGGTCCCTTAACATGATAAAGGAATTAGGTTTTTCAAGACCTGTTCCATCTATGAAAAATTCCAATGTCAGAAAATAGAATTATATCACATGTTATTGTGACAATTGTCATAAGATGGTAGGAAAAATGTGTGGACATAACGTCTCCTCTACGTCACATCACATTGATATAAGAGATCATGCGAGATGTGCTACACGATTTCAAAAAATCTGGCAGCCTAGTTTAATTTTAAATTTGTTTGGGGTTCTAGGCTCCGAAAAAGGCCCTGGCCTACCCCCTAATGACTGTTATTACTCATGTGGAATAAATTATTGGAGAAAAAATTGAATTTAAAGGAAAAACATATTGTTGATATGTTTGAGAAAAAATGGGATACTACAACATCCCCACTTTAAGAAAACACTTCCTCAATTCTCCCTTGTTTGGGTGGTTAATTTATTCAAGGATTATTTCTAGATATTGTGTACATAAATCTAAAACCTCCTCCATAGTCTCATCCTATACGCAATTTTTATTCCATATCACCTAGACTAAATGAACTAACATATCTCATAGAGCCTTCTCACATTGAAAAACAACACAAATACGATTCTTCAAGAAGGATGCATTTGACTGTAGCTCATTATCCTTGGGGTAGAATGAATTATATTTCTCATGATGATACTATTGAAGGTATGATATGTAGAATACATCATGCATGGAAAAATATCTATGAGGTAATAATAATTTATAGACTACCATCCTGACTTTCTCCACAATCTTGAAAGGCTCGACATATCAATGTGATAACATAACCTTTTTCCAATTATTCATTGAACCAAGAAGTGAATCATGCTAATAAAAACGTTTAATTTAATGAGGTTATAAAAATTATAGTGCTCTATCAGTGTACATCACATGATATCAAGATTGTTGGAAATATAATTTCTAATGGAAAACTACAATAATATTTCATTTATAAACATCACCATAAATGAAATCAGGCACAAGTAGAAAACCTGATTCATCAAGTACATGAATTCTTCTAGTTTGTTGGGAAGACCGACCAACATGACCATAAAGGCCACAACATAGATCTAATAAAATGTTCTCTCTATATGAATAAGTAGATACCTATTCCTTACCTTAATCAGGTTTAGTATACGTTAATCACATTATATTATAATGGTACTATCCAACTTCATGAAAAAATGGATGGGTGAACACCACTGAGATGTTTCGGGTAAGACAAAACAATTTTTCTATACAAAATCAACCCCTTTTGAATTGATGGAGCTCTTTAGGTTCCTTCCTATGGAGAGTAATAGAAATAGGCTCAACACATGGCCCAAGTCCAATGATGAACTCAACCATTCTCTTACTATGTAATTCAACAAAATTATTAATGATGTCATCAAAAAAATAATCTAAAACTATGTTAAAAATTATAATAATGTTCAAATAATTTCTAATGTTGAGATTTTCCATCAGGGATATCACTCTTCCTAGAAGAGAATGTTTGGTTCTTGTTCAAATTTACTAATACCCCATTCATCCATTTGAATATATGTCATTCCTCAGGTGATGTTAAACATACCTTATGGTTATAGCAATAGACCAAGGGTCAATAATGAAAAAGCATAGAAATACCAAAAATGACATAGAAACTACTGATCAAAAGAAAGAATAATGTATAGAAAATTTTTTACCCACCACATGAGGGAACTAATTTCCATTGCGTATACCATCTGTTCGAACACTAATGGCATGTTAGGAGTAATAACCCCACTAGAAAACTATATCACTAATGAAATACATACCACAGTTTCAGCAGATAGAGAAGAGTTAGAGAAGCCTTTATCAAAAATGGATGAAGATAAAGTGGGGGATATTAGCTATGTACAATTCATTATTGATATACATGGACATTGATCCATGGGAATTTGTTTTAAAACATAAATGTGTCTTCAAACATGGCACTAAGATGCCACCTATGTATCCTGAGATGGCCCACTTTACTAATGTAGAAACAATGAGCCTTGAAATCCATGTCTCCGACGATATGCTAGGCCCAAAAAACCTATAGAATACCATATTCCAAACTGATGAAAACTCTCATCGTACACGAGAGAATTTTATGGGATGGACATATATAGTAATGACACACAATAATTATTTTAGTTCACTCCACATGGATTGTATTTCCCCTACATGTAACCTTGATTCTTTTCTTCCTGCCACCGGATAATCCATTACTCTTCTTGGAAGTCGTAATACTTTGTTTCACATCACCTGATTTCCATAGGTTCTACTCTGTATTGAGAACATTTTTCAATATCTCTAATATAATTGTACACTAAAATACATTCACCTATGAGTAGGTGGAATATGAAATGACGTCATCTAATTTAATGATTTAATTCATCTCGTCCCTAGACATGGTCGGGGAAAAACACTCTAATTCAGTGAAGTGAGATGACTATTTCATCACTGGTATGTCACCTTTCAAAATGTGTATAAACAATCAAGAAAGATCTGTTATCAAGATATGTAGTAATATGTAGTTGAATAAGGATGATGTTCTGTCCACCAATATCTTACCTTAATTTCTACCATTCTAAGTGATATTTTCCACCCAAACATTGTATGAGTCTCCAAGCATGTAATTCATGATCATGACCCCTTACTATGGAGTCATCGTGATGATACATAATATTGGAAAAATGGACTTTATACATGACATAATTTCATAATGTCTACCATACATTGAAAAAGTTACAGTATTATTCAACTAGAACACCCCCAGTCAACTATTCCATTATAGGGGCAGGTTAGGGAGGACCTTGTATAGACTACATGAAGAAAAATAAAAAATCATAGAACTGGGCATCAGATCCCATTGGAGGTTCTAAAAGAGGTTCCACATGTGGGACATATTGAGGTATCACAAGTGGATCGGTGCCGAATTCTATAAGAGTATTCTACTTCCCACTATCATAGTGTAAAAAATGTGGTCATCATAGTGAAATAGATTTAAAATTTCCATGAAAATTATCCATATGAGATTTATAATAGATATGAAATTTGATAAACAATGAAAAGATAAAACACATGACTAAAAATGAAACATACCTCTCTTTCTGATTTATAAGTAAGACCTAGGTAGTAATAAAATGTCTATATAATATCATAAGAGGCATGTAATACTACAAACTACTTAGTGGGGTTAGGTTTGAGGTTTTATATACCATGGAATAGGTTCTAATATATTGAGTGTCACTATGTTCTTTGTATTTGAATCTTCATATATCTGTAACCTTTTTGTTATTAATATTTATTTATTTAAATGCATTCATACATATTTATTCATTAGTACCATGTTCTAGTAAATTGTTTCACCAATTAAAATCTATAAAGGAACATATTCATTATAAATTCAAAATTTGATCACAAACTATGTAATGGCCCATGGGTTTTGGGGTCCATTACAAGGTGAAAATATGATGTTTAGGGTGTTGTGGGTGGTCAAGAAGGCCATCCCAGCTTCTCGGTGAAGCTTAAAACTCATAATGGTGGCCTCAGCCTACTGGTGGCCTCGACCGACCGGTAGCCTCATCATGTCGGTAGCTCAGCCTACAGGTGGCCTTAGCCTACCGATAGCTCGGCCTACCGGTGGCTCGGCCTACCTGTAGATCAGCTTACCGGTGTCCTTAGCCTACCAGTAGCTCGGCTTACCACTAGCCATGGCCTACCGGTATCATGGCCTACTGGTAGCTTGGCTTATTGGTGGCAATATCCTACTGGTATCTCGTCCTACCTGTTGCTCGACGTACTGGTAGCTCAACTTACCGGTGTCCTAATCCTACTGGTTGCTCAGCATACCAGTAGCTCGGCTTACCGGTGGCCATAGCCTACCGGTAGCTCGGCCTACCTATGGCTCCACCTACCAGTATCTATACTTACCAGTTGCTGTATCCTACTGGTAGATCGGCCTACCAGTGGCCTACCGCTAGCATGGTCTACCTGTAGACCTTTCCTACCGGTGGCCTGGCCTACTAGTGTCCTTGGGGTAGAGGTATCTCCACGTGTTTTCCAGTAGCACCTCCTTTTGCATGAATTGGGTTTGAAACATTTTGTTGACACCATTAACCAGCTTTTAAAGCCCATTAATGTCATTTAATTAAATATTTTGTTGAGGTAACCTCCTTAGGGAAAAATCATGCATTTTTGTCATGATTTAATCGTGTTTTCAAAAACCCCTGTAGGGTGTATGGTGGTGTGCATCGATTTTAACCACCCCGAAGCATGGGACCTTTTTGGTTGGACGTGTGGGGGTGGCCTAGCCACATGGTCAACCCACGATCACACTTCTTCCATGGTATCAATTTTTCTCTCTGTATCATAACCGTCCAGGGAATGGTATCTCTATCTTTATAACCTAAATGCTCCTCCTCTCCCGGAGTTTCTTGTTTTCAATCACCCTACGCTCTGAGTGCCCTTCATCCCGAGATGTACCCCTATTGCGACATTTTCCTTGATCGTGTTCCATGGAGCTCATACTACTCTTGTTTTCTAGTTTTCACCCTATGATTAATGTCGATGCTTGATCAATCAGGTAGGGTTTTACTTTTCCTCTCTTTCTGTGCATCAAGCGAGGTGGGTACGCTTTTGTTTCTGCGGGGATTGATGAAACCAAACTAAACAAAAGACAATGAACGGACCCTTAAAATAATGAAGAGGAGTGTTCAATTCTCTTCTATAATTTGTTATGATGGTATGTGTTGTGAATTATTCAAACCCATGCTCACTAAAAATCATGGTTGTTTGTGGTCTCTCTCTATGAACTAATGAACCTAGGTGCTCCTGGATGTTTAAATAAACATGGAATTGGTTAATTTCGTATACTTGGTTAAATAAATTGAAATCACCAAGATCAACCCATTTCTGTGACAACTCTGGTTAAAGCTCAGTGGAATTAAAACCATGGAGTGTGATAAGTATTTTAAATTTTAAAATACCTTCAAGGGACTGATTTGTGTTGGTGGTGGTGTTTTGGTTGTTTTATTTCACAGGTCTAGATTGATGGGGTGATGTGGGTGAGGATGGGATCCTTTGATGTGGTACGGTTGCTGGTTGTGAAAATGGGGTTATGATTTCTCTTATATATCATGAATTAGGGTGGAATCCTCTTCTGTTGTGAAACCTTGTTTATCCATAGTTCATGGGAATGTGGGGGAAGTATCTTAAAGCCTGTTTTGGTTCCAGTGCCTGGAGGGATATAACTTTGATGTGAATTTACAAGAGAACTGGGTGTGATGTTTAAATTGTTGTTGGTTGTAACTTTTACCCTATCCTCATGCTTGTGCCTGTTAGTTGCCTGGTACAGTAGAATTTTACTTAAACAGGATCACTTGAACATGGGAACAAGAATGGGTTAATTGGGAAATTGATTCTGGGAATGAGTTGTGACTCAGATTTTCAGTAGTATGTTTCCTAAGAGCAGTGACTAGGCTGGTCATGATTGGGAAAGGTGTGGAACCCTAGGTTGGGTTGAGTGCCTATTACCTATATATATAATTGTAGTTCTTGTGTTTCTAACTCTCACCCCACCAAAGTTGAGCACTTAGTGTCGAACACTCCATGTTATGGGGAGGGTGTTTTTTCCAACACTCCTACGAGTGGCTGGTTATTATATCATTTCCGATCCCCTTCCCGAATAGCCCAAGTCTCTTTAGGTAGACTGTGATGGCCTGAAGTCCATTATTAGCCCAAGAATCATCCGGCAGTGTAGTTGTGGTGGTTGGCCCAGGTGTTTGCGGTAGGTTGTTTCCTAAGTGTCTTCAGGATGAGGCCCACATGTCTTCAAGAGTTGCAGTGGTTGTTCTGGCCCAGGTGTTTTCAGGTGTGGTTACACATAGTGGTTGTGGCACAGGTGTGTGCGGGCTGGATTTTGTAGTGGGACTATGGTGAGGTTGTGGAATAGGTGTGTGTGGGCTGGGTTTGGCCCTGGGACTGTGATGAGTACGGAGGGATTGGTTCGATGCGTAGGATGTCTTCAATAACCAGTGGTAAAGTTGTGCGGGGTACCCAAACATTGATATACTATAACTATAATTTACTTTCTTTGAATTATTTGGGGAGTGTGCCTTGGTGAGACATGGGTGGATAGTTATTCCTTGCTAGGTGCTTTGTATTTTCTTTTCTCACAGAGAATTAGAATGCCTCTCCACTTGTGCAAGAGAGTCTTTGGTTTTCCCTACTGAGTGTACTTGTATGCTCACCCTACGTATATACAAATGTTATCAGGTTTCCATGAGGACTATAGGGATCGTGCGGGACCATACTAGCTCGTAGCTTGGGGCAGTTGCAGTTGCTGTTATTATTTTCTTATGGTAGTTTAACTTTTTAGTTTCATTTTACTTGTGACATTTACTTTTGAAAATTCATATGGGAATTGTTTACTTCACCATTACCTTTACTTTCACCTTTGGTGTTGTTGGGGTTTCTATCTTACCTCCTGATCCTATTAAAATAAAAACGGTAATTCCTTCCATATTGTGTATGATTATATACCCTTGGTGCTAGTTGACACTTCAGGACCTATTTAAGGTGGGTGTCGGGGGTCATTATCTCTCCTTCAACATAAAGAAGGAAGAGCCTGGAAATCTGCTAACCCTACCCTTCTTTTGGTGAAGGCGGGTCATGACAAAGTGTTATAAGATGTTATGGTTGAGAGATAGGATGGATTCTAGAGTTAGGAACAGTGAGGATTTCATGGTATGGTAGGGAAATATTTTTGGGTGATCTTGGTGCTTGAAATGGGCCAGGAAAGACCGTCTAGGACACAGAATTTTAGGGGGCCCCGTGATCTGATGCAAGAACTCTGCTCCTACTGAATGACCAAGTGAGGCTACACTGATTGCAGGGTAGAGACCCTAGGAAAGGTACATGCATCATAATGACTTGTGTCCTCATGTTTCTGGGTGTTATGGGGATTCAAAATTATATGAAGAGGTCAAATAAAAGGTAAGGAAAATATTCTGCACTACTCGGGCTTAGGCATTACTTGTTTACTTACAGCTATGGCACCTAGGAGGCAGAAATGGGTAGTGAGGGAGATTAAGGCCCAGGAGGATGACTCGGCTGACAGACGGAGGGCTGACCAAGAGGAGGAGGATGATCAGTGGAAGAAGTCACTTCGTGATTTCCAGCGGCAGAACCTCTGGAAGAATGAAGGCTGAACACCATGTTCCAAGTGGTTTGTTGCAACCATTAGATGTCCCTGAGTGGAAGTGGGATGACATATCGATGGATTTTATCACAAGGCTACCTAGGGTCCATGGAAAATGCAATGCTATCTGGTTGGGGGTGGAAATATTGACGAATTCGTCTCACTTTTTGGAGATTTAGGAGTCAAGTGTAGTGGATACTTTATCACAGAGATATGCAAAAGAAGTGGTGCGGTTTCAGGGTGTTCTGAGGTCTATAGTCTCTGATGGGAATGTACGGTTTACCTACCAAGTATGGAGGAGATTCCAACATGCTTTTGGCACCCAACTGCGTCTTAGCACTTCCTTCTACCACTAGAAAGATGGACAGATAGAGCACACCATCCAGACCTTGGAGGATATGCTACGGGCATGTAAACTGGATTTTGGGGGATTGTGGGTGAGACCCTTTCCACTGGTATAGTTTTCCTATAATAATAGATATCACTCTACCGTTGTTATGGCTCCGTTCGAAGCCTTGTGTGGAAGGCCATGATGCTCACTCGTTTGTTGGACACTGATGGGGAGCCAACTGTTCTTGGGCCAGAAGTGGTGCATGGAACCACTGAGAAGGTTCAGCTCGTACGTGAGAGGATGAAGGCATCCCAAGACCGATATAAGTCTTATGTTGATCGTAGGAGGAGACCCATGGAGTTCAAGGTTGGAAATCATGTGTTCTTGAGGGTTTCCCCTCGACGTGGGAAGCGAAGGGTTGGGAAGGGGAGTATGCTCTCCATTAGGTTCATCGGACCTTTTGAGGTGTTGTAACGAGTTGGTGAAGAGGCGTATCAGTTGGTGATGCCACCTCAGTTGGAGAAAGTTCACAACGTCCTTCACATCTCCCAGCTTCGTCAATATCTACATGATGACTCCCACGTCATCGATTGGGGAGAGTTAGATGTCGAAAATGATGCGACCTTTATTGAACAACTGATCAAGATTGAGGATCGTAAAGAGAAAGTGCTTTGTGGATGAAACATCCCCTTGCTTCGAGTGTTGTAGAAGCATGGTGACCGTAAGGAAAGCACTTGGGAGCAGTAGGCCCAATTACGCGTTCAGTAACAAGAGATGTTTTGACTTCCTGAATTTTTTGGTTCTATGAATTGTTGAGATGTTTTACCTTGTGTTTTGATATATGAAATTCTTGTTTTCCCTTACTATGAGATGATATGTTCCCTATTCTCTCTATGTGTGTGTCCAAATGCATGATGATGGGAAATCATGAGTTCTAATAAAGGCACATTAATGTGTATGTGATTAAACCCATGCATGCAAGTCAGTGCTGCCTAAAGCGGATAATTCCATGACATTTAGGAGGGGTTTCCCAAACTCATGTGTTGGATAGTGTAATCCTTATGCTTGTTGTGGATGTCACGAATGGTAACTCTAGTGGGATTCTGTTCCAACTTTGAAACAGCACTTGGGTCTACCCCGGAGAAGTATCTTTAGAGGGTGATTGTTTGGATCCCATTTTTCTCTTTTTTGGTTTGTTCTTATATTCTCGGTGATGAGAATAGTTTGAGAGGTATCTAATGTGACGGACCAGGGTTTTGGGGTCCATTACATGGTGAAAATTTGATATTTGGGGTGTTCTAGGTGGTCTGGAAATCCATCCCAGCTTCTTGGTAAAGCTTAAAACTCTAAAGGGTGGCCTCGACCTACCAGTGGCCTCGTCCTACCTATAGCTTGACCTACCAGTGGCCTTATACTATATGTAGCTCGGCCTACTAGTGGCTCGGACTACCAGTAGCTTGGCATACCGGTGGCCTTAGCCTACCGGTTTCTCGGCATACCGATGGCCTTAGCCTACCGGTAGCTCGACGTACCAGTGGCCTTAGCCTACCGGTAGATCGGCCTATCAGTGGCTCGACCTACTAGTAGATCGGCATACCAGTGGCCTTATCCTATCAGTAGCTTAGCTTACTAGTGGCCTTAGCCTACCAGTTGCTCACCCTCTAAGTGGCTCGGCCTACTTGTAGCTCAGCCTACCAGTGGCCTTAGCCTACCAGTATCTTGGACTACTGGTGGCCTACCGGTAACTTGGTCTACAAGTAGACCTCTCATACTGGTGGCCTAGACTACCAGTGACCTTGGGGTACCAGCTGCTCCCTATTTATTCCAGTAGTATATCCTTTTGCACGAATTGGGTTTTAAACCTTGTTTTCTCCCAATTAAACCTCTTTTAATGCCCATAAATATTGTTTAGTTAAATATTATGGTGAGGTACCCTCTTTAAGTGAAAAATCATGCATTTTGGTCATGATTTAACCACGTTTTCAGAAATTCCTGTAGGGCGTAAGGTGGTGTGCGTCGGGTTTAACCACCCTTAAGGACGAGGACTTATTTTTCTTGATGTAGGGGGTGGCCCAACCATGTGGTCAACCCACAATCCCACTTATTCTGTGGTTTTGAGTTTTATCTCCATATATTAACCATCCTGGGAATGGTATATTGGAACTTATAACCTAAAGGCTCCTCCTCTCCCTGAGTTTCTTGTTTTCTATCACCCTGCGCTCTGAGTACCCTTCGTCCCGACACGTACCCCTGTTGAGACGTTTTTCGTGATCAAGTTCTGTGGAGATCTTGCTACTCGTGTTTTCTAGTTTCCATGTGAAGACTCAACTTCAATCCTTGATCAATCAGGTAGGGTTTTCTTTTGCCTCTCCTTTCTATTCATCATGTGGTGTGGGTACGCTTTTGATTTTGGGGGGATTTATGAAACCAATCTAAACAAAAGTTAATGAATGGACCTTTAAAAGAATGAAGGGGTGTGATTGATGCTATACTATACTCTTTTATATTTGTATGTGTTGTGAAATATACAGGCCTATGCTCACTGAATATCATGGTTGTTGGTGATCTTTCTCTGTGCACTAATGAACCTAGGTGCTCCTCGATGATTAAAAAAACATGGAATTGGTTAATTCTATATACTCGGATAAATAAATTAAAAGAACCAGAATCAACCCTTTTCTGTGACAACTCTGGTTAAAGCCTAGTGGAATTGAATCCATGGAGTGTGTTAAATCATTTAAATATGAAAATACCTACATGGTCCTGCTTTGTGTTGGTGGTGATGGTTTGGTTGTTTTATTTCATGGGATTAGATTGATAGGGTGATGTGGGTAATGATGGGATCCTCTGATGTGGTACGGTTCTTGGTTGTAAATATGGGGTTATGGTTGCTATGTTATGTCAAGAATTGGGGTGGAATCCTATTTTTTTGTGAAACCATTTTTATTCATAGTTCTAGGAATGTGGGGGCTGTATCTTAAAGCCTGTTTTGGTTGTAGTTCATGAAGGGATCTCACTTTGCTTTGAATTTACAAGAGAACTGAGTGTGATTTTTAAATTTCTATTGGCTGTAACTTTATCCCTAGGCTTGTGCTTATTCCTATTAGTTTCCCGGTACTACATACTTTTACTTAAACAATATCACTTGAACATGGGAACAATAATGGTTTAATTGGGAAATTGATTCTGGTAAAGAGTTGTGACTCGGATTGTTAGTAGTATGTTTCCTATGAGTAGTGATGAGGTTGTTCATGCTTGGGTAAGGTGTGGAACCCTAGGTTGGGTTGAGTTCCTATTACCAATATATATATATATATAATTATAGTTCCTTTGTTTCTTATTCACGTCCCACCCATGATGAGAACTAAGTTCTGAAGTCCCCATTTTATGTGGATGGTGTTTTTTCCAACACCCTTACGAGTGGCTGATTATTAGCTCCTTTTTGCTCCATTTCCTGAATAGCCCAAGACTCTTCGGGCAGGCTGTGATGGCTTGATGTGCATTATTAGCCCAAGAATCTTTGGGCAGGATAGTTACAGTGTTTGGACCAGGTGTTTGAGGGCAGGTTGTTTCCCAAGATTCTTTGGGATATCGCACAAGTGTCTTCGGGTGTGGAAGTGGTTGTATTGACCTAGGTGTTTGCAGGTGTGGTTATGCGTAGTGGTTGTGTCCCAGGTGTGTGCGGGCGGGATTTGGAAGTTGGACTGTGGTGAGGTTGTGGCCCAGGTGTGTGTGGACAGGGTTTGACAGTGGGACTGTGATGAGAATGGCAGGATTGGTTCAATGCGTAGGATGTCTTCAATAACCAGTGGGAAAGTGGCGTGGGGTACCCAAACATCGATTTTCTATTAATATACATTACTTTCTTTTCATTATTTGGGGAGTGTACCTTGGTGAGACGTGGGTGGATAGTTTTTCCTTTCTAGTTTCATTGGGTTTTCTTTTCTCATAGGTCATTAGAATGCCTCTCCACTTGTGCACGAGAGTCTCAGGTTTTTCCTACTGAGTGTACTTGTATGCTCACCTTACATATATAAAACTGTTTTCATGTCTCCAGGAGGACAACATGTATTTTTCGGGACTGTACTAGCTCAGACCTTTGGACAATTGTAGTTACTGTTTTTCATTTCTTTTGGTACTTTACCGTTGTAGTCTCTGTGTACTTGTGACATTTACATTTGAACATTCATATGGGAATGGTTTACTTTGTCTTTACCTTTACATTCATCTTTGGTGTTGTTGGGGTTGCTATCTTATCTCCGGATCCTGTTAAAATAAAAAGGTTAATGCCTTCCATCATGTGTACGATTCTATACCCTTGGTACTAGTTTCCACACTGGGACCTATTGAAGGTGGGTCTCGGGGTCATTATCACTCCTTCAACTTAAAGAAGGATTGGCATGGCTATCTGCTGACCCTTCCCACCTTTTGGGGAAGGCTGGTCGTGACAAACTAACTGTCTCATAATCATTATAGATGATATCAGGGTTTAAACGACATTGTTGATGTTTTGACTGCATGAAACTCCATTTGAAATTATCAATCAAACTACATAAAGAGAAAATATTAATTAATTTAACCTCTTATTGTATCACGGACTATATTGTCACATTTCAGAGAATAAAAAATAGTGCACCATAATATTAACATCCAATACATACAATCCACAATGAATATTAATTATAGCATCAAATAATTAATGTAATTTTAATCCTAAAGTTCCTAATATGATTTAAGTATTTTTAATACCCATATATCATCAGCCCAAGTCTAAAATAACATTTTAAATCCATAACATTGTTATTGAAAAAATGAACTGATTCACAAAATGGGAAAATCCATGTAACAATAACAACACAATTAGTAGATCAATATAACCATTCTATTAAATTTATATTTCTCTAGTACCTAGGCTAGTAATTCCCAATGGTTGGATTAGTAAAAAAATTCCGGTTTTTCAAAGTATCTGGTGTAACCCAACTAGTAAGACAAAAATGAAAAAAAATATCTTTTATACCACTTTCGGTCATCCCACACTAGGTGCCACATCAAAGTGCCCGAAGAAAGGGTTCCACAACTTCTCAAGAATTCCATCTAAAATTCTATATTATTATTACTAGAAACAAGGTCTTATGGAGAGTTCATAGGGAGAATATTTCATCATAGGTTATATTGAAACATTAAAATATATGAGAAATAATAAATAGTATAAGTAAAATAAAAAAATAGGTAATATTGGAAATGTAATACATTATAATGCAGCATTATCAAATAAAATAATGATAGATAAAGAAAAAGAAGATATTATGTGATGATAACATTAATATATCTACAAAAAATGTATTCCTGAGAGTCATATGATAATGCTTTATACCACATTTTAAAAAAAGAAAAAAATGGTCACAAAACATAAATAAATATAATCTTGAGGTAACGATTTATCTTATACTCTCAAAATATAAACTAGAACCATCACACAAACATTGAGACTTTACCACTTCCCTTTATCTATCAATATAATCATAATGTGTACTTGAGTAACAAAGGTGGCCAAAGTATGATTTGAGGTAAAATACATGTAGGAAAAAACCAACGGTGTCTAGATCAAACCCTTACATGTAATTTAAATGAAGAATTTACCTCTAATAAAAAATGTATCACAACAAAATAAATAAATAAATAAAATGGTATGGGTTCAAATAAGAAACCCATCCACATATTCATGCTCTAGAAAAAGTAGGTGAGTCAATTAAAAGGGATCATGTGATGAAAAGATATTAAATAAACTGTTTTGAAGATTTAACATCCCTAATATTTTTATTAGGCTTGGATGACACACCCATAAGAATCCTTGTTCAATGGTTCATTTCTATTATTTTTTATTAGTTTATTTTTAATTCTATATAATATCTATACACAATATTAATAGTAAACTGATGCGTATCCATGTAAATTATAAAATAATTAAAAATACCTCCCTAGGGAATTAGTTTATTTCAACTCCATGGGGATTTTATCCATTATAACCTATGAATTATGACTCAATTTTCATCCCAGAAATTTTGTGAATAAATCATAAACTAACCACTAATCCCATCCCTAATATACCATATAGGGGCATAAGTCTCTCTTTTGTAATGGTAAAACCATCATTCCATTGATCTCATCCAATAGTTCTCCCATAAGGAACTGATGTCACATCTCTAGATGAAAATATAGATACATCATGGGGATCACATCCCAGGAATAAATAGTAGAACCTATGGAATTTATATAAACCATTAATAAAAAGAAACCATAAGCCTTGAAGAGCCTTTTAAATGTGTATTTAATTAAAAAATCCTTATATCTCCTTCAAAAGTATGGTTAGATCAGTTAATTGTTATTTTTTATAACAATCTACATGGCATGGGTATTCAATTTTAAATCCATTTGTGGTTTAAAGGTAATTTCTAAGCTCTTTAGAATTTACAGAGTCTAACTATTTCATTTATGACTTGGGAGATAATGGGTTAACATAAAATTCCACATACAAATGATTTTAATATATAAACCAAGGAATTTATTTTGAGGAATTACCTCTCAATGGAGTTTGAACAATCTAAGGAAAAGGAAAATAACCATTAAAGGAAGATAACAACCATTGGATGGATTGAGGGAAGAAAATCATCACAAGGGATTGATCTTCCACTAGCTCGATTTGAAAATGAAATGATAAGGATTTACTTTTAATTTAATTATAGATTATAATGGGTTGTTGTAATGGACCATCTCACGGTAAAATGGTTAATATAATAGAAAAAATGAATCATAGGTAAATAACCTATATCACATACCTTATAACTGTAGTGATTACCTTATCTAGAATGAGACATTGGACAGATCTAGAAAGAATGATATCAATGAAATAATAATTGGCTAGAAAATGGAGAAAAGATGATATCATATAGATAGAAAAAAATGGGTTTTAAGAACCATGAAATTTGTGTCAGATTATTGAATATACTACTTCTATCCTCCATACATATCATACGGTGTGAAAAATAGATGATGGATGGATGAGATATATTGATTCTGATAAAGGAGGAGGAATAATATTTTTCTTTAGAGAGGAGGGTTGGTCCACTACTTAAAAAAGGGTTGAGTAATTAGAGTAGGGATTTAAAAAAATTATGGTATCTTACATCAATTCAACCATGTAGAAAAGGGTGCATAGTTTGGCCACACGGTTGGCCAAAAAAAGTAACAAAACTACATCATGTTCTTTTTCAAGTGGATCCCATCTAGTTTAAGGTGAACGACTTCCCTAATAGTTCCTCATCCATGAAAAAATCCTCAATAAAAACCTTAATATGTCTCACATTGTCATTCACAATAGGTCACATGGTAGTAAAAAAACTGATTAGCCTTTAATTATCCTCATCCCTTACCCAAAATGGTTATAAGAGACCATTCCAGATGAGATAAAACGTTTATACAAACTATATGACATAGTTTATGTTATATATATTTTTGGGTTAGATGATCCGAACATGCCCTAAAACCCCATTGTGACCAATTTGACACAATTGGGAAACATTATTATGAAAAAAGGAATTTAAACCAAATAAATGGTCCATAACATTGAGATAATCTATGATGTTACCCACATTTCTTTAAAAAACAAGATATTCATTCTCTTTTCACCCATGTGACCATGATACCCATACCATAGTCAGGTTGTTATGTAATCCTGCCCAAAATTAATCAATCCGTATGAAGTACTATATATTATAGTCTTCCATCTCAAACCATGAACTACCACAGAAAATCCCTATATGTTTTTTAACACATCAACAAAAAATGTCAAATTGAAACTCATTTCATTTAGCGACGAATGAAAGGAATGTTATTCAATAATTTATTATTTATTGGACCCCTATTTATTCTGAAAGAATCTATTTATTCTAAAAATTGATACATCATCCCTGAATATTTCATAGATCTATTCCACGTCAATAATTTGAACCCTTATAAATCACCAAAAAACATATATTCAAATGCATCCCCTCTCAAAAATTGAGTGAAAATGAAACAAATTGTCAAGATTCCCTGGCTCATGTAGGTTGGGAAAACATAATATAATATAAATATTCAATTTATCTACTAGAAAGTATGATATTTTTAAAAAATTATATTTAGAAAAACTATTTAAATGAAAATAATGTTTATTCAAATTCTCAAATCATCCATAATACTACAGTGTTGGATTTATCTCAATAGATTTACATCGACCTTTTATATTTATTTTTCCATGAATGATTCTATGAGTGTTGAAATAAAATAAACTATAAATTAAACCTTAAATATTATAAATTCTATATTCTAATCCCCAATCATTTAGAAAATCCAATTAAACATACGATCAAATATTTTTCATCCATCAATGCATCACTTTGACATGGTCTATCATAAATGAAATTGGAAGATAATTTATGAGTAGAAAACACTTCATCCACGTTATATTTTATTAAAAATAATTTCTCTTTAACCAATAATTATTAATAATACCATTATCAAATTAGATAATTTTAAAATACAATTCTCCCTAAACTAAAAAAGAATTATCTGTCCAAAAATGGCCTTCTAAAATTCTCCTACACGCCCCCCCACAATGTCTCTTTACCATTTATTATAAAAAATAGATATACTAATATATAATATTCTTAATCAATGCTATAATTGTAAAATTCAATAAAATTATTCCTAAAAACATAAACCAAGATAGAATATGCATGTTTGAAACAAAACCAGAAATTTGGATGATCAAACCTCCATAACATAATAATGAAAAATCATGGACTTTTGGAGGATCTAAAAAATTGATATCAAATAATAAATGTATCCAAGAATATGAGGCCTCAACAACCGACCATGAAAGTATTTAAAAATCAATATATTATATTTTCTATGAACTGAATAATATAATAATATAGAACTCAATCAAAGAAAAATGTTAAATATAAGGTTTCAAAATTACCCTACTCGGGAAAACGATTTCTTTTCTATCAAGATTTTCTATCCATAAATTTAACACATACAATTTCGTCTTTTGAAATATAATTACCAATGAGATGATATATTGTATTGGGATTATGAAAAAATGTTTATAATTATATAATAAGTCTAAAATTATAATGTTGATCTAACTCGAGATTTAAGCACCTGAAAATCATAACTATTATTTTTCAGTGAATATTTGATTCTGAAGCATCAAAATATACTCATAAATAAATTAATACATGACCCGATGCCACTTATTATGTAGTAACCTATAATTTAGATAATTAAACCTACAAAAACACACAATTAAGAAGACATGAATTATATAAGGTCTTAACACATGAATATAATAAATGTGGGCATATAAGTTGTGAATCATAACAACCAAAACAAAAAATAGTCCAAAATACTTTATAAACGATATTATTAAAACCAATTAATACTGAAAACTATTATGTAATATAGAATAAGCATAACTGCAATGTGGTTTTTTAATTATCCTACACTACAAGATGATCAGAAAAAATATTCATTTTGAAGAGAATAAAGTGAGAAAAAATAAATGATAGAAGGGCCCCAAATACTAGAACCATATAAATTAATATATGAGAACATCAAAACCTCTATTATATACACCAATCACATGTGATCCCATTTTGATAACAACAAATTATGAATAAATGTTATCTCAATGGGTTAAACTAATTTCTATGTAACCTAAAACCATTTATTTATAGAAAACCCCATAAAAAATAGTTTCAATACCTTAAAATATATATGGAAAATCAATACATTATGATGTAATCATTGTGTTATAAATAACACAAGATACACAACTATTATTTTTCCACAACATCCATTTTATTATGAATAATTGTAGATTTAAAAAAAACATTAAACTTTTAGACATGACATTATCCAAAATATATTATAATTTAGATTATATCTTAGTGGTATAGAATCTCTATAGTTCCACTATAATAAATCTACATTTTTTTCCTATAAAATCATTCAACAGAACTCCTTTTATAAGTTTCTACCCATATTCACAAAAATTTCCATATTAATAAACAACATTATTTACTGTATTACCATCAGGATGTTTCACATATATTGGTTTGTGATATTTTATATAATCATCATAGAATTATAAATTCATAATACACCACTATACATTTTATTTTAGACATATAATGAATCATATATAAGTAAAGGTTGTGATTTATTATGTTTTAGTTATATTTATAAGTACATTTCATAATAGGTTTATGGTTACATAGTTTTTGAATGCATATTATATAATGATTTATCGTTATGATATCTATATTCATGAAAAACATAATTAATAAATTTATAGATTATATATATGTATTATATAATTAATACAATATTTGATTCCTGATTATGTGATGGTGATGGGAATGTGACTATGTTTCTATGGATGTTTTTGTGATTATATAGTTGTGGTTGTGATATAGTAATAGTGAATATGTTTATGAAGATTTTGAGAGCACCAAGAGATGTCATATTTGGATTTAAGGAGACTATTTTAGAAGGAATTTTTTAGTATCTTATATTTATTAGTATAAATATTTCAATACTTGTTTTATTTTTATTTGTATTTAGTGAAAAATGTTGATGTAAGTATATGAGTTTCTAGATCAATTAAAATTAATAAATTATTCTATTAAATGAAAAATATAATCAAAAATATATAATCATATTTAAAAATCTAAAACATTTAGTAAGTAATTAATATTAATTTATTATTTTTTAAGTTAAAAAAAAGTAATTAATAAGATATTATTACCATTAATTAATTATAATGAAAAAAATTATATAATATTTTTTAATATTATTTTTTGTTTTTGTAATATTAGGATAAATAATGAATATTTAATTAATTTAATTAAAAAATCAATTAAATATAATAGAAAATAAATTAATACCCACCTCATAGTTAATACATGGAATGAAATTAGAAAATATTTAATTTATATATAAAAATATATTTTCTAAAAATGGTATCCCGTTATTTTCACATTTAAAATATAATTTCATTTTAGATCATTCCAAATATTATATAGTTAAAATGAACTCAATTTATTAATTAATAATACCAAAATCATATTTTTGTGGGATTATGATATTTTCTAAAATATGATTTTTTATATTAAAAGTGAACAACAATGTTTCTTACCAGAACTGTAAAATTTGTTACATTATTATTATATAATAAAATAATAGATGTTTATAAAACATTATAAATTAATAAATATATTTTTAGGGGTAAAATTATTCATTTTAAGATATTTTTTATTTATAAATTCAATGTTATGATTTTAGAAATTATGTAACATTCAATTTTAATATAATTACTTATTGTATAATATTTTAATTATATATTATCTAAGTTGAATTGTGTTTTTATTGATATTAAATACAAATAACCACTAATAAAATAATTATAAACATGTTAGTCTCAATTAAAACTGAAAAATGATAATTTTTTCAATGTATAATTTTATGATTAAAATAGCATTTTTCAAAAAAAAATCTATTTTTACACATTATGTCTGATAATTTAATCATTAATTTTTCTCATTACTATAATTTTTATCTTCTGAAATTATAGTATTATTATAAATTTTAAAGTTAAATTTATATAATAATTTCTATTCTAACTTTTCCATTAAAAGTAATCACTGAGAGAAGAAAATTTACCATCGTAAAAGCTAGGCAGGGAAAAATGATAAAAACCAAAGAAAAAAAATCAAAAAATCACTCAAAACTATACTCCAAATGAATTTTTATGATAAATATAAACCTTAAATCGTCCAGAGATCTATTATTGTCTATTGTCAATCCAATTTACTAAAATTCTGTCATTTCATAATGGAAAGATAATGAATATTTAAAAACATTCCAATCCTCTAACATTAAAAATAGTACACTTAAACACATTAAATACTATACCAAATATTATAAATATACTAATAATATTCCTTAGTATATTAATAAATAATAATATCCCACTTTATTTATACTTTATTTTCTAATTATTTCCCAACCTCAATTAATATAAAAGAGCATCCCTAGTGAGGATTAAATTCTTCTACCCAGGTTTCATCTTAATTTTTAACATGATTTTCATATAACCTTTATCCAGAAAATCAAAATCCATTAAAATATAATTTAATAAATATTTTAATATGGATTAAAATTTTTTATATGAAATTAAAAATAAATACATATTTCTTTCAGTCCACTAAAAAACAATGATCATGCATACTATAAGACTATAACCTCCACAAATAATGCATTTATTTTATTATAACCACCCCACGTTGACTTTTATAATAATAAATAAGTTTAAAATATATGATATTTTTCAATTTTTTAATCTTATTTGATTATTATAATAACAATATATAGAAATATTTTCATACCCATTCATTATAGTTAACATTCTCATTTTTAGATTACATCTACCAAATATATAAATAATGATGTACTTTAATGTCTTTATTGATAAACTAATGTTATATTATGGTAATAATCTGAAATAAATATGTATTTTATAGTTTTTTAATGATTTGTTAATTTCTCTATTAACATTGAAAATAGATATTTATATTTATCAATATGTCTGTTAAAATTGTCAAAAACATTTCATTATGATATCCATTTTAAAAAAGCATATAAAATTAATTCATAAAATTAATGTGTTATATCATTAATAAATGAAAAATATATTTTAATATCATGAGAAATATCCGAATTATGATCTTGTTATAAATAAATGTAAATCAATGTCATCTCTATGATCATAGTAAGAAACATACAATTAGAATTTATAACACACGTTAATGTAGATATTGTATAAATGACAAATATATTTGTCATAATTGGTTACAAATGAGGTTTATAAATTTTTATATAAAATAATTTTACAATGAAATATGTATTTATGGTAGTTACATTTCTATAAATTTCTCTGGATCATTTTTTACTAGGATTGAATAGTAGTTGAATGTGGTTGTTAGGATAATATACTCCAATTGAGTTATATCCTCTTATTTAACTACATAATAATATGTTTTATTCAAAAAATTATTTCATTATATTTAATTTCATATTAATGATTTAGGTACTTAAAATTTTAACATATAAATTTCATTCTAAATGATATTTACCTTAAGATACACAATTCTAGTACTTGTACATTTTTAAATCCACTTTCATTTATAGATTTCTTATATATGAAAGTCCATCTATGAAATTTGGATTTTAATTCTCTATAAAACCCCATTTTAATATTTTAACATAAATTATTATTATCCTTGAGATTTACACTTTCATATATGATAATTCATAACATATATTTTGAGTAATTTATTATTGAAAATTTTAGATTACCTTGTCTATAATTTCAATTCCATAAGACCATTCTCTAATATAAATCATGTTATTATTTTTTTGGTGTAGCTACTTCTATTAAAATATTTAATTTTATTATTATATCCTTTTCCCTATATTTAATTTTAAATTTGAATTTACATCATTCTTGGGGATTTTATATTAATTTTTCTAAATTCTTAATTATAATAATTGTAATTTATGTTCCTTCAATTAATTTATATTTATTAATATTTAATTTTAAACTCAAAAGATTTTTAACATTAACATTATTACATTATTATTAGGTTATTTCTCACTATTTTTAGGGATTTAATTTTAAGATCAAAATCGTTTTTCCATAATAATTTTCTATAAAAAATATAATATTGAAAAGAAAAATTATAATAACACCTAATGACTTTATCCTAGACATGTCCATGTTTTTCCCACTATTGTTCTTATTTATTATTTTTAATTCTAGTGAGTTTGGAATAATGATACTTATCTTCTAATATTTCAAAATTTATATAATTTTTCATTAGTATAATTTGAGTTTAGACAATGTTCATTTTTTAAATTCAAATGTATTTTCTTTTTGTGATTTTCTATTTTTTCTCCAAACCACATATGAGGTGAGTATTATTTTCATTCCTTAATTTTTTTTGTTATTCGTGGGAATGATGTATGAGGAGTATATGACTATCTTAACTAATTTTTTGTATATATTTTCAGACTCTATATTTTATCCTATCTACAATACTTATCTACTAATTTTATAGTGATATGAGAGATTAATTTTATATTTTTACTTATTTATCATTTTTATTGTAACACCCCAATATTTCAAAGTGTGTTACTTCTTCAAAATAATTCAATAACTTGCACTACACGCAACACCAAGTTCAAGCGCACCATGACATACCAAACAAGCCATTAAAAAGAGGTTATGAATAGTATTAAGTAAATTTTGAACTTTATATAATCTTTATAATTTTAGAATCCATATTATGAGTTTCTTAGACATAATTTAAGAACAAATTCATTTTTTTCAGATAAAATAAGTATTTTTCAAAAATGCACTTTTACCAACTTTTAATAGTGATCCCTTTTTAAATCCAATATTTCAAACATTTATATATTCAATTTGACTAAATAAATTTAATTTTTTAGAATGGGGACATCAAAAATTTACAATGAAACACCCCATGCTTTTACAGTATACTTATCTTTGAATAAAACAGCAGCATGTGTTGTACGCAACTTCGAGTTCTAACACACACCACAACCAGTCAAACTGGCCATTTTGAATAGTAATAACTAATTTTTGGAATTTTATAATTTTTAACTCTCAAAATGAACATCATTCATGGATCTTTTATATTGAATTTAGCCTAGGGTGAAATTTTTTTACTTTTCGGATAAAATTTATATTTTCATGAATAGTGAAAATTATCAAATTTCAATTAAAAACAACTTTTTTAATAAAAATAATTAAAATTTATAAATATTGAATTTTAGTGGTTTTAAATTATATTTAGAATATATTTTTACCATTTAATACAATTTTGGTCATTGGACATAATTTCACAATTAAACCGGATATAAACAAGTGTCAATCATTTGATAGTTATTATATCTAAAAAACACCTTTTTGTTTTAACAACGGGAATTAATTTTAAATTAATTTCTGCCAATTCTGTGTTTTGAATTGGGAAAAATGGATTCCATATTTTGAATCAGGATGTCCAAATTGTGTAAATATGTAACTTTTATTTTTAGACATTTTGAATAATTACATCGGTAAATATTTTATTTACCATAGTTAAAGGGTAAATCCGGTAAATAAGGGATAAAAATAATATTATAATAATAATAAATTAACCTAAAATGTGTCTTAACATTATTTTCTGATACATTTCCGACCATGGGAATCCTTGGATCGATTTTTTGGACCCCATAGAGCCACTTGTAGGTGATAGGGAAACATTATTTTAATTAAGATAAAGTAAATACAAAAATGACATAAGCTTATATCTTTTAGAAAACAAAATTTTACATTGGGTTATATATGTTATATTTTAGATTATAAACATTAATTAGAAAGAAAAAAATGATTTCCTACATAAATATTTTTTATTTATAATTTCTAGACATTGAAAAAGTAAAAATATATATGACACAATAATGATGCATTATTTTTCTTATTAATGAAAGAATCAAATAATTGGTATTATAAATGTTAAAATAAAAATAATTTGAAATTTTTTATGACATACACAAATTTAATTTGTTAATATGACATGTTATGATTTCTTAAATGAATTTTTTTCGAATTAATAATGTTTTTACGACTTTAAGAAAAATCAATTATTGATTAGTGTCAAAATTGATAGAAATGAGTTTTTAAAACAAATATTATATTATTAATTTAAATTCTATTCCTAAATACCTAAAGCTCAGAAAAAGGACTAATATAATTATTTTTGTATCATTAATGGACAAATATGGGGTCTATTGTATGTATATAGTGTTTATATTATCTATATATTATAAAAATACAATGTGACATGGTAAGTGTTAAACTAATTAAACAAGAGTTAAATCTCAACGATAAGGTTAATATAATGACCCAGACCTATCTAAAATCTATTGGATGAAATGATTTAGAACCATCACCAACTTATACTTTGAATAATCCAATTTTGATCTATAGAAACCGAATACGAATTTATTATAAATTAATACTTTATATTTTTTCTAAAGAGCCCCTCCTCCCCCTTATAAAAAGACCAAAGTTCTAACAAATTCTTCACACCTTCAAGGCCTTTTGGTTCAGACAAACTCTGCACAAATAATCTTTTAACTTCCCTCAAATCATCCTAGATGCATTATTTTTATCAGAAAGCCATCATAGGGAGCCATTTTGATCAAATCAAAAGGAAGAACCTGAAGAAGAGGCAACATCTTCACCAACCTCTTTAAAGTGTCTTTCTTCTTCAACTTCATCATTCCTTGATATTTCCATTCTAAAATAATAAATCTAGTATATTCTATATACTATGATGTTATTATAATTATTTAACAAACAAATTCATTATTCTATCCATCCCTTGAATGACATGTCACCATACGTGTGTATGTACGACCTACTGTCTCCACGTTGTGGTGTAATTGTTATTAAATATATTATTAATTAGATGGTTATAATAATGATGTATAATTCATGTAAATAATAAATATAACATGATAATTATTCTGTATACATGATACAACATCCAATTATATATTATTTTATTATCAAAATAATGATATTTTCACTTGTGCGTACGTACGGATTACCGTCTCCACGACGCGATGAGACTCATTTCAAAGTTCAACATTCATCGACAATTATAAAAATATATATTACTAATAAGTTTTCAATATATGACATAATAATGATACTGGAGATATAAATTTATATACATAAGTATTTATGTACTTACATATATATTATTCCCTTAATTCCGTTCAAAACTATATGAAGACAGAAACATCGTTTAGGCATACATACGGACTACCATCTCCATAAATAGTGTTTTCCATTTCATATATATGTCTATTATAAATATTTATATTCTAAATATATATGATATATTTATCATTATATATATTCTGGATGTATTTAAATCATGATCTAAGTGATACAATCATGAGTAACAAGTAAAAACACGTACGATAAAGAAAATGATTATTACCCGAAATGTTAATTTAACATGGAAATTATTATTAAATGGTTCGTATAAAGTCATAAATGAACCTTGTACGATATCATAAATATTAATATGGTTATGTTATAATTTAATAACATACTACTATATTCTTACAAGAGGTTAAACATACCATCGACTAAAGGAAAGTGCAAGGTAAGGGCTTTTAATCTCAGTCTTTATTCCCGTGAGATTCGTGCCATATATCCACTATTTCCTTTTGTGTGGTGTATGTACTACCCATAATTGTATTATTTCTGTAATACACTTTAATTTATGTGTATTTATAAATTCATTGTATGATACATCATTCATTTGTTTTATGTTTCATAAGTTACCAAATTGGTATGGGTTAATTACTCAATCACATTATTATCCGAGATTGTTTTTGTGTAAGTATTTACGGGGACATTTTAATCATCCATGTCAAATTTTCCTAAAAATGATTTAAAAATAAATATTTGAATGATTTTTAAAGGTACTATTTATGGAGATCATAATTTCAAATGTTTTAAAGAGTTATCTTTCTAAATCTTTGTAATTAATGTCCATGTTTTAATAATTATTTTATGGATTTATTTATATGGACATAAATGTTTTGAAATGATAATTATTTTCAAAAGTTTCAAAGTGGTATGGGACACTATGATTCAAAAATCTCTTTTAAATTACTTCATTTATAAATGTGTGACTTTTAAATGATTATACAAAAAGTATATTTATCTCAAATGGTTTTACTCATCATTTTCATCTCTATCAACATCCTTAGATGGATTTTAAGCTTATTTGAAGATGATTTATTATACAAATCATCCATTGAAGTATTTGTGATATGTTTGAATGTGGATGTTTTATTTTTATACCATTCATGGTTTATGGATAAAGTATTGAAATTACATTTTCTAGTTTTAATACGAAGGTTTATGTTATGTTTAAACCTATTTATATGAGGAATGTATTGGACATAGTAAGTGATGGGTGGAGCCCGGTATAGCTCCACGATGCATCGGTAGGTCTCATGAGACAAAATACTGTCTTGGAAAGAGGCCTTGAAAAAATATTATTTGTAGTCTTATCAGGAGGCCTTGGCTACATGGTTATGATAGTCTGGCATTATGCATTCCATCATTATGAAAGTGGTTAGTGATATTGCATGTGATTATTCGACTAGTAGAATATCCATGTGAATTTGTAAATGGTATTATTTAATTTTATTTTTTCTATATTATGCTGAAGTTCAAGTTTAAAAGGCTTATGTTTTAGTTATACATTTCCTTAAATGTTTATGCTTATTTATGAATGTTTCCGCTGTATTGATTACCCATAATGAGCATTTGAGCTCACCCCTTTTTATGTTTTATTTTTCCCAGGATTCCAAGAAGTGTGTTGTGATTGATATGCATGGTTTAGACAAGGGAATAATGGCATTCATAAAATATTAATTATGTAGTTTTTTATGTTATGAAGTGTAATGTAACATTCATTTATGTAATCTATTTTCCACGATTGCTAAACTGATCGGTCCTTCGATACTTGATTCCTTCTAATCATGCCAATGTATTTATATAATGCATGGACTCTGAGTAACTAGGGTCATGGCGTTACAGTTGGTATCAAATGAAGTTTATCAATAAAATTTGAAGATATATATAGATAAACTCTAATTAGAGCACATATCCCTATGATAGAATTTGAGGATTAGTATAGAAAAATTTCCTAGAATTTTTTATTGTAGATATTTTGTGATTTTTCTAAGAAATACATCCTTTTCTGGATACGAGTAGGTAGAGGCGGCTCTGGAATAGATGTACCTAGGCGTATAACCTGAAAACAACGCTTTGTGCTAGACTCGAATGGGAACTGGTGAAAACAACAGGCCTTGCTGCACTCTTGGTTACGACACTCCAGAGGGATATGATTAGGATAATTATCATTTTCATTAAAAACCACTATGAGGGGTGTATGATTATATACATCCACAATGGAGACATTTTTATGATTATGGATTATATCCATAAACAATTTAAATTATGTTATGTGTTTTATAAGTTTGGGAGTAGGTATTTCTATTCATAAAAAAATCTAGTGTATGCCATTTTTTAGAAATGGTGCCTAGTAGAGGAATGAGAACTCCAACAATGCACATGATCCAAAGTGAAAGAAGGATCATATCTTTCAGGGTATTAATCCGGAATTTATAATTGAAATTGTATCCCTTTTATTATCGTCATATGAACAAATAATATCATGTTTTGATAAGATATGTAAAGAGTTTACTGAGTCCTATGACTTTGAAGGGAAGCAAGAGAAGAAAAGGATGAAAGAGAGAAAGATGAATAAAGCGAAGTGGGAAAAGAAGAATTTTCCCATATGTGATAACTGTGGGAAGAATCACCATGGAACTTCCCTGAAAGTAATGGGAGTTTGTTATAAGTGTGGAGAACAAGGGATCCATGTATGTGACTTCAAGGGTAAGAAAAAGGATTCAAATGTACAATGCTTCATATGCAAGGAGTTGGGACACTATGCGAACTAATATCCAAATCACCAGAGTATACCCCAAATGATGCTATTAGATAATAATAAAGTTATGATACTACCACATATGAGGAGGAATGACTAGAGTTCTTATGTTGTTATTAGATAATTATGTCTTTTGAGTGTTGTATCAACAATGTACTAGTTATAATAATTATGGAGTATATAAGGATTGTACTGCAGTACTATTTCATTAAGTATGTGTGATTTTGTGGAACCAAGAAATGTGGCTCAATAGTAGGTTAAATTTATGGAAAATATAAGGTTGAGATAAAGATAAAACATAATATTGTTCTTATAATGAGGTAGTGATTTTGGAATAAGAGATGGATAATTTGAATAAATTATATTGGATATCCTCCATTACCTTAAAACTAATTAATGATATATATTCCCATTATTTTTTGTGTTTATAACATTTTTTGGATAGAAGGAGTATATAAATTATTCCATAAGGAATAAGGGATCTTGAATGTAATCAATAAGGTTTTATGGTAATCCAGAATGTTGTAGTGTTTTAAAAGAATACATGATGAATTTGTTCACATGTTATTACATGGAAAAAATGATCTTCATTGTTTTTACATTCCTTATAAATTTTGGATTTTGAGTTTAGATAGAAGTATTTTGTATAATTCTATTTTTAGATTAATTTTGGATTGCCATTAAAGGACAAACCGGAGGTCGGGCGGCAGCCCGTCACGACCGGCATGGCCGCGAGACTTGAACTCGCAACTGAAGGGTGACATGGGTGTATCACCTACCACTGGCCCATGAGATTTCCTAGATTAAATAATGTGGTTTATTTTAATAAGGTCTATTATATGAATTATAAATTCATTTTTTATCCCCAAACGAATAGGATAAATAGAATATTTCTTTATGTTTTATTATCTTATAGGGTGAAAGATAAGTTTGTGGTAGAAATTAGTTAAAGGATGGAACTTTAGTTTTCAAGTATATATTTTTCTTCTCCTATTTTCTATAAGGAAATTAATTATTATACTTTATTGAAGTAATATTAAAACCAAAATTGTGTTAACCTAATACCTTATGTTTTGTTGAACCGATGGTATTATAAGTCATCATAGATTGTTGAATTTAAGGACCTCAATTTTAAACATGTTTGTGATTGATGACCTTAGTAAATACCTATAAATATTTATTTTTTTCATCCAATTATATGTCTCTAATTTCCACCAATGTTCTCCTAATTGACATCATAATTTGGTGGTGACCCTTTCATTTCTCTTTTTCTCTTATTAAGACTAAATTTTATTAACCAAATTTCTGATGTGGGTTTTCCAACAAAGATATTTTTTATTTTCAACCATTATTTTCGAATAAGAGTATGAAATTGAGAGTATGAGATTTATTGATGGAGGGAATAATTTAACACCCCAATATTTCAAAGTGTTTTACTTATTTAAAATAATTAAATAACTTCACTGCATGCAACACCAAGTTTAAGCGCACCATGAATTACCAAACAAGCCATTCAAAAGTGGTTATGAATATTATTAACTAAATTTTGATGTTTATATAATACATATAATTTTAGAATCCATATTATGAGTTTCTTAGTCATAATGTAAGAACAAATTCATTTTTTTCACATAAAAGTAGTATTTTTCAAAAATGCACTTTTTCCAACTTTTAATAGGGAACCCTTTTTAAATCCAATATTTTAACATTTTATATACTAAATTTGACAAAATAAATTTATTTTTTTAGAATGGGGACATCAAAAATTTACAACGAAACACCACAAACTTCCATGGTACTCTTCTCTTTGAATAAAACAGTAGCGTGTGTTGTACGCAACTTCGAGTTCTAACACACACCACAACCAATCAAACTAGCTATTTTGAATAGTAATACCTAGTTTTTGAAATTTTATATAATTTAACTCCCAAAATGAACTTCATTTTTGGATTCTAAATATCGAATTTATCCTAGGGTGAAATTTTGGAACTTTTTGGATAACATGTATATTTTTATAAATAGTGAAAATTATTAAATTTTAATTAAAAACAACATTCTTAATCAAAAGAATTAAAAGTTATAAAATATGAATTTGAGTGGTTTAAAAATATATTTCGAATATATTTTTACCATTTAATTCAATTTTTGTCATTGGACATAATTTCACAATTAAACATGACATAAACAAGTGTAAATATTTTGATAGTTATTATATCAAAAAAACATGCTTTTTGTTTTAACAGTGGGAATTAATTTTAAATTAATTTCTTCCAATTATGTGTTTTAAAATTAGTAAAATTGATTCCAGATTTGGAATCATGATGTCCAAATTGTGTAAATATGTATCTTTTATTGTTATACATTTTGAATAATTACTTCGGTAAATATTTTATTTACCATGGTTAATGAGTAAATCTGGTAATTAATGGATAAAAATAATATTATAATAATATTAAATTACCCTAAAATGTGTCCTAACCTTATTTGTGGATACATTTCCATCCATGGACATCATTGGGTCAATTTCTGGGACCCCATGGAACCACATGTAGGTGATAAAGACACATTATTTTAATTAAGATAAAGTAAATTCAAAAATGACATAAGCTTATATCTTTTAGTAAACTAATTTTTACATAGGGTTATATATGTTATATTTTCGATTGTAAATATTTATTATAAAGATAAAAATATTTCCTACATAATTATATTTTATTTATAATTTTTAGACATTTAAAAAGTAAAAATATATATGACACAATAATGATGCAGTATTTTCCTTATTAATGAATGAAAAAAATAATTAGTATTATAAATGTTAAAATAAAAATAATTTGAAAGATATGATGACATACACGAATTATATTGGTTAATACTACTTGTAATTATTGTTTAAATTAATTTTTTTCAAATTAATAAATTTGGTAAGACTTTAACAAAAATCAATTATTGAGTAATGTCAAAATTGACATAAATGAGTTTTTAAAAAGAATATTATATTATTGATTTATATTATATTACTAAAAACATAAGTATTGGAAAAAGGACTTAAATAATTATTTTTTTATCATTAATGGGCCACTTGGGGGTCTCTTGGATGTATATAGTATGTTTATTAACAATATATTATAAAAATAAAATTTGACATGGTAAGTGTTAAAATAAGTAACCAAGTGTTAAAACTAAACTATAAGGTTAATATAATGACCCAAACCTATCTAAAATAAATTGGTTGAAAGTATTTTGACCCATCCCCACCTAGGAATTTTAATTATACACTTTTTAGCCTTTATAAACCAAATAAGAATTTATTATAAATTAATACTTTAAGTTTTTCCTAAAGAGCCCCTCCTCCCCCTTATAAAAGGACCGAACTTCTAACAAATTCGTCACACCATAAAAGCCTTTTGGTTCGGCAAAACCATACCCAAATACTCTTTCAACTTCTCTAAAATCATTCTAGATGCCTTAGTTTGATGATAAAGCCAACATAGGGAGCCTATTTGATCAAATCAAAAGGAAGAACCTGAAGAAGAGGTAACGTCTTCACCACCTTCGTTAAAGTTACTTTTTCTTCAAATTCTTCTTTACATGTAATTTACATTATAAAATAATAATTCCAATATCTTCTATATACTGTGATGTTATTATAATTATGGAAAAAACAAATTAATTATCATATCCATCCCTTGAATGACATGTTACCATACATGCATACGTACGACCTACCGTCTCCACGTTGTGGTGCAATTGTTATTCAATATATTATTTTTTAGATGGTTATAATAATGATGTATAATTCAAGAAATTAATAAATATTAAATGATAATTTTTCTGTACATATGATATACCATACACTTATATATTAATTTATTAACAAAATAATGATATTTCCGCCCATGCGTATGTACGGATTATCGTCTTCACGATGAGATGAGATTCACTTACAAGTTCACCATTCATCAACGATTATAAAAATATATTTTACTAATAAGTATGTAATATATGACATAATAATGATACTGTAGATATATAAATATATATATATATAATTATTTATGTGCTTACATATATATTATTCACTTACTTCCGTTCAAAACTATATGAAAAAAATCATCGTTTATGCGTACGTACGGACTACCGTCTAAATAAACAGTGTGTTCCATTTTATATATATGTCTATTATACATATTTATATTATAAATATGTATGATATATTTATCATGTTCTATATTATGGAAGTATTTAAATCATGATCTATGTGATACAATAAATAGTAAAAAGTTAAAACACGTACGATAATGAAAACGATTATTACTCGAAATGTTAATTTAACATGGAAATTATTATTAAATGGTTAGTATAAAGTCATAAATGAATAATGTATAATATCATTAATATTAATATGGTTTTGATATTATTAAATAACATACCACAATATTTTTATTGGAGGATAAATGTACCCTCATCTAAAGGAGACTGCAAGGTTAGGGGTTTTCATCTCACTCCTTATTCCTGTGAGATTCATGCCATATTGCCACTATTAACTTTTGTGTGGTGTATGTACTGCCCATAATTGTATTCTTTTTGTAATAGTCTTTAATTTATGTGTATTTATATATTCATTGTATGATACCTCTTTCATGGGTTGTATGTTTCGTAAGTTAACAAATATGTAAGGGTTATTTCCTCAATCACATTATTATTAGAGATTTTTTATGTGTAAGAATTTATAGGGAAATTTTTATCATAAATGTCAATTTTTCATAAAAATGATTTCAAAATTAATATTTTAAGGATTTTTAATGTTACTCTTTATCAATATCAGAATTTCAAATGTTTTAAACATTTACCTTTCGAAATATTTTTAATTAATGTCCATGTTTTTTAAATGATTTTAAGGATTTATTTATATGGCAATAAATTTTTTGAAATGATAATTATTATCAAAATATTGAAAGTGGTATGGGACACTTTGATTAAAAAATATATTTAAAATTACTTCCTTTATAAATGTGTGACTTTTAAATGATTTTACAAAATGGGTATTTCTCTCAAAAAATTTTACTCATCGTTTTCATTTATGTCAACATCCTTAGATGGATTTTGAGCTTATTTGAAATAGATTTATTATAAAAAACATCCATTGAAGGTTTTGTGATATTTTTGACCGTGGATGTGTTATTTTTAAACCATTTATGGTTTATGGAGATAGTATTGACATTTTGTTTTCTAGTTTTAGTACGAATGTTTATGTTATGTTTAAACCACTTCATATGAGGAATGCATTGGACTTAGTATGTGACGGATGGAGCCCGATATAGCTCCTCGATACATCAGTAGGTCTCAGGAGACAAAATAGTGTCTTGGCACCACGCCTTGAAAAATGATTATTTGTAGTTTTGTCATTAGTTCATGGCTACATTGTTAGGATAGTCTGGCATTATGCATTACATCATTATGAAAGTGGTTTGTGATATTGCATGTGATTATTCGACATGTAGAATATCCATGTGAATAATTAAATGGCATTATATCATTTAATTTTTTCAATATTATTCTGATGATCATGTTTAAAAGGCTTTTGTTTTAGTTATACATTTCCTTAAATGTTAATGCTTCTTTGTGAATGTTTTCGTTGTATTGCATACCCTTACTGAGCGTTTGAGCTCACCCCTTTCTATGTTTTATTTTTCCCAGGATTCCAAGAAGTGTATTGTGATTGGTATGCAGGGTTAAGACAAGGGAATAATGGAATTCATAAAGTATTATTGATGTTGTTTTTTATGTTATGAAGTATAATGTAACATTCATGTATGTAATGTTTTTTCTATGACTGCTAAACTGATCGGTCCTTTGGGACTTGATTCCTTCTAATCATGCTAATGTATTAAAATAATGCACCGACTCTAGGTAACTGGGGTCGGGGAATTACATTTATATACATTTTCTATGGTTTTTTATTCTATGGTATTTTGTTTTTTATTTTTTGTATGCTCTTAGATGGAGGTATTGTCTACCCAATATTTCATTTAAGACCATTATCTCTAGTCAGAAGGCTCTAGTGTACATGAAGATTCACTACGTTTATGTTAATATTTGATTTATTATTTTCCATTATGAAAAGGTATGGGGATATGAAATTCATTTCAATGTAATAATTTCTACTATTAATGTTTTTTCCAGATTATTATAATCAGTATATATATATTCCCTTTTTTAGAACTTCATATTACCATTTATTATGATCCCTTTATCCATATTATGATGATTCTGGTTTTTTATGAGATGTGGATAATATATTTCGTGTTTTTATTATAGAGACATGTTCATAGTGTTTTAAATTGTATCGTTATGCATATAATATCCAAATATAAAAAACCATAACTTTTTTGGCATCCTGGTAATATTGTGTAATGTAATATTTATGATTAAAATTAATTTTATATAATGTCATGTTTATCATGGGTCACTATAATTGGTGTTAGAGTGGTATTTAATTATTGTTTTATGATTATATTAGTTATTTTTGAGGCTTAGGTTGAGTGAAATTTATATAAAACATATGGATATGTAAATGTTTATGAAAAAATCCTATATTTTTGTAAAGTTTATAGCATGGGGTTTCATATAAATACCATCATTGTTTAGATTGAAAAATAACATGTATGTGTGTTTCAATGTAATTTTTCTCCAAGGCACCATATATATATATATTGTACAAGAGGGTTCAGTCTGTTGCAGTGCTACACCCAGGGGTGGTAACAATGAAAGGGTTAGAATGGGTATTGATAAAATCGTCATTCATTATGCTACAAACAATAAAAATTTCACATTTAATTTGAATATCATAGATTATAAAATTTACTTATATCATTTAATCTTTATAAAACTATTATAAAGGTTTATGGATATAATGATACCATGACAGGTTTGAAAACTTGATATGAAAATGAAGATATATAAGCTAGATAGAATGTTACATGGGTGTTAAGTTAGAATGTCTTCTTAATTAATGATTTACTTTCTCTAATTTTAATTTATTTATATGTTAATTAATTTTTGTGTTCTCACCAATAAAATTTCTATTGTTTTAGTAATTTCTGTAACCACAAGGAACTACAGTGTAAATGTATGAAATTGAAAATTTAATGATTGTACAAATAAGTAACTAAACAGGATGGGAAAAGGAATAAGACATAGTATGGTTATACTAAATAAGAAATCATATGTGATGATTAACAAATTGAACCATGTTGAATAATAAAATAATAGAGTATTATAAAGGTTGAGGTGATAACATCATTAATACAATGATTATTAGACATAAAACATGCCAAAAATGTGGTTGAAACACCCTAGGGAATTACTCAATGGAACTAGAAGTTGTTTTATTTCCTGAAAACATCAAAAATACTGCAGATAGATGAGGAATAATTATGATATTTTTTAGTATGAGGGAGAAAATTACATGCCATAAATAAATACCTTTAACAATTTAATATTTAATATGTGGGAGACATAGTCATTTACGAAATAAATTCCCATATATAAAAGATGAATTGAAGGAAAAATAATAAATCTCTTATAAAAAATGTACATGTTTGGGAATATTTTATAATAATTGATTTTATAGATCACGGTATGAAATGAACTTCTACCATCAACACATGATTTGTGGATGTCCTATGAAATTGTTGTTCTATCTATTGCAACATATCTAATAAATTTTCTTCTGTGTTTAAAATCACCACCCCATTGATTTGGTTATTATAGAAATTCAATAGTTAAAATATTATTTCATTCAATGATGAAAATTATGAATTTACATATTATGAATAACATTGTAATTTTCAAATTTATTAATTTATTATTAATTTAGAAATTTTTTGGTTTTTAGTACATAGAGGAAAAATTAATTTCCAAAAAAATTGAATCACATGTCATAATATTATATGTTATTCTTATCTGTGCAGTTATTATTATAATCTCCCTTAAAAAATCGATAAGGAACACAACTCACAAATGGTTAGAAAGAAGCCCTTTCATGGATTTTTTTGTTAATTAACATTCAATCGAGGAACCACTATAATGTATTTAGAAGTAATTAGAAAAATGGTCCTGTAAAACTTATATTAAAATATTGATATTCATAATTTTGGTTTTACACATCATTTTTATGTTAATTATTTTATGATCATATTTTTCCCTCTAATTATTGAAAATGAAATCATCATATATTAAAATTCTTATTCCATAAATGAAAAAGTAATTGGATTTTTTAATATAAATATTTTATATATTATCATAATTATTTTTTTTGTATTTTGTTTTAAACAAAATCCTAAAAATGAATCATTGGAAGTTATGTCTTTATAAAATTATAATTCATAAATAATAATGAATATTTGGTATTAATGGATGAAAATATTAATATACTCTAATTATGATAGAAAATTATGTTTTTTATTAATACCTATAGTAGTGAGGTTGATATGTTAGTACAAATTAACTTTTTATACACATAGATATTTTCAATTGTGTGTTATAATTTCAACTGTTATGACTAAATTTATTTGAGGTGGGGTATAATATAACAAACCTAGGTTTGATATCTATAAATATTAATACAATGTTTAAGATAATATGAATGAAAACATTAATAAACTATAAAACTACAAAGACTAAAACCTCTAGTAAATATATATTATTATTTGATGCATTTTTTGTTTAAATATAATTATTTAGTTTCATGTGACTACAAATATTAGATAGTAAATTAGAATATTTTACAAATATAATTTTTATATTTTTATATATTTTCATATTTGAATAAATAAATAATTATTAAAAATTTCAATCAATTAAATTGATAACTTATACTAGAAAATACATTAATATCTATCAACATGATATCACTAGGAAAGAAATATGATTATGATTCCTTCACACATAATGGTAATTTCTCTACAAATTATTTAACAAACTTTGATCCATTATAATAAAATAAATTTATATCACTCTTATAATTTTAAAGGATAATATATATTTAATTTTTTTAATTAACCATTTCAATATTAGGTTAGGATTATATTTTTATATATTTTTTAAAAATATGAATTATTGGTTATAGAGAAAAATATAATTTTTACCACAAATATATATTTTATAACCATAACAATATATGTAAAAGGTGTAGATTCGAATAAAAAATATTAATTGAATAAATATGCATTGAGGAAGAAATATTTTTCATCTAAAATATTATTTTTAACATATAAAAATTTTTCCCACCTTTTGGAACATAAGTAATATTTTGTCCTCATAAAAATTATTTAAAGATTTTAATTTTAATTAAATATTATTTTGGTGGGATACTATTTTTTGTTAACCAGAATAACACATAAAAAATTTTAAATTAATAATAATAAAATTTGGTTCATTAAAATAATGTTTTTTTAAAATTTTATCCCAAAAAAATTATTCATAAAACACACTTTTCCCTATATAATTTTTTTATGTGTTATGTGGAAAAATTTTAAAACAAAATTTCAGCACTCCGTGAAATGTTATTATATAAAATGATTTTAATTTTTGAAATAATAATGATAAAATTATTTAACAATGTCATTTAGTTTATTTTTAATTAATATAAAATATATAGGTTTAAAATAAGTAAACATGGTACAAATTAATTTGTGAAAATGTTTAAAAAGGGAAAAGACAAAAATCAGTCATAAAATATCTCAAAATAGAAGGTTGATATTATTATATATCTAAACTAGTTCCAAAATCCAATATATTTTATTTTTGAGTCATTTTCATTGAATAGTGTGACTTTGTTTTTTTCAAAAAATGAATATTTACAAACATTCTACTTGCTTTATTTATAAAACAATAACAATTACACCCTTTAAATGGAAAGGAAAAAATTTGAGCTATACCCTATAATATATGTAATTTAAAAAACAAACATTCATAACCAACTTTTTTGACTCTTTTTACTTAATATTTCTCAAATTCGTTGAAAATATTAGAGGATTCAATGAGATTATTATATTATTTTATTTAAGTTCCTTCATTCTATTTAAATATTTGTTCATATATTTTTCATTCACTATAAAAAACCCATTATAATATAATTCACATAATGTTATTAGTAATTGGGAAATTCATTAAATATTAAAAACTTTATTATTTATTCTATTCAATCCACTAAGAAAAATATTGATTGTTTGAATTTACATGACAACACCTCCCCAAACTATGTATATCATTTATCATCACCACCTCACATTTGTTGGTTGAGGAATTAATTTAATGAAATATTTTTTATTTTATTAAAATAATATTTTTTATATACCCCCTTAATTATATTCATGAAAAATTCCATAATTTGTAATGTTCCAAAGTTTTAATTTTAAATACAAATTTTGAGCATTAGTTTAATTATTACCAATTCAAGAATATTTATAATTTAATAACAACATGATACATAATCATCCATTTTCTGTGATTTATATTTAATGGTTTAACTTATTGTAATTACTACATGTTATTAAATTGAATTATTTTCGACTTCATCCGGTTGGATGGCCATATAGACCAGAGAAGAAGTCCCATAGATTCTATGATGAAAAATATACTATCCATGATGATTAAATTTAATGGATCAATAAAGATAAACTAATTTTTTTAAAATATAAAATATTTTTTATGATATCAAATCACATCACAAATAATAAATTCATTCCTCAAATCATCCTATATGATTCCCAACTGATTTATGAATGAATATATCATAACTCATTACATGATTTTAGTGAATCATTCATTTTATGAAATTTATTTGAATAAAATTTCCCAATTGGAAAGAAACGTATTTATAAAAAACCAAGAGTTTGGATCTGAATTTTTTAGATTAAATTTTCTTGTTCCAATGTAATATTCTAGAAAAAAACCCATTCATATTTAGGAAATGTAAAAAATTAAGGATAATTCTAGACATTGAACTGTGATTCATGAAAACAATGAAGCATTTGTATCAAAAATTACACTTGTAATGACCCGCCAATTCTCATTTGCTTGAGAGGTCAATGAGTCATTACTAGGCCTTAAGCAACATCCCCAAGGCGCCATTGGATGGAAATAAATGTCGAAGGGTTTCAAAATACTTGGGTGATGATTAACCCTTTGACTTAAATCAACCATTCAATAGAAAAACTAGATAAAAAATCTATAAGAAACCACTATATGATGCATGATTTAAAACCAAATCAACTCAACCATTAATATTATAAAAAACCAACCAAAAGTACCACAGTGAAAACAAACACTAAACATCAGAGGAAACAGTGGAATGACAACTCAAAGACTATAATACAACAACCCAACTCCATGCTCCACAAGCTCCAAGCTCCAACATCATGAACCAGCCCAAGTATCACGATGCATCGCTCTAAACATGTGACACTTAACTTGACCAACGTCCCGATATATGAAATCTGCTAAAGCATCAAAGTGCCAAAGCAGGGGGTGAGTAATAAAACTCTGTAGGTTTTCCCTGATGACTTCGAAACTCATGCCTCTAGGATAAAATATGTTAGCAGATTTATATAAAACAATTTATATAAAACAATTCCAAGAACTTTTCACAATATAACAAGTTCCATGTCCATGATATTTTTCCAAAAAAACCATCTTTCTCATGAAAAACTACCAAGAAAGATTTCCAATCAAATTCACATTTCAATTTTTATCACATTCATCCCCTTCCACAAATCCACACAACCAAAAATGCATGCATCCTGGATCTCCTAATACTCGTGAGTTGTGAGTTATCCTTCCACTAAGTTGTCAATTAGTGAACTACCTTGACTAGGGTAAGTCATGACCTTATCCCTTCCAACCTATTGAGGGGGGGGCATCTCACCCTTATCCATCCCAACCTTTTGATGAGGGGACATCTCGCCCTTATCCATCCCAATGCACATGAACAGACACCACATCCCATGCAAGTCCATGCCCAAAACCAAGTGTATTCAAAACCATTCAATAAAGCATCCCCCTTTTATTGAAAACCATTTCTTTCAAGCAGCAAAACCATAGACAATTTAAAATCACCATTTTAAATTTACTTCAACAACCACTTTCCAAAAACACACAAATTTCAATTACCAGTTACAAAAAAGGGATTCAACTATTCTTTCACAATAGATAAACAAACCATTTCAATCAAGAAAAGAAATTTGAAACTAAGCCTCCATGTTCGAAGAAAGAGAAATTGAGTGTGAAGCCACCTACCTCAACAAAATAGGAAAAACCTACCAAGAATCGGGTCATAATACCACGAAACTTCTTTATATTCCTTCCCATATCTCTAAAAAGGCCAAAACTCAACATAAATGTCATCAACTACCTTAGATCTACCCACCTTGGGCATAGATGTAAGGATCCATCATGAGGGAAGAAGGAGATTTAAGAAAACTCAAGGGAATGAGACTTATAATCAACCGGCCTCTAAACGCCAAGGCAAGCCTCCAAATCGCTTCCAAAATTCCTGGTAAGTGTTTGCCCACCTTCACCGGATAGAAATCTCGAGTTAGCGCTATCTAGGATAAAAAATAGTGGGTTTATGGAATAAATGGATTAGATCCTTAAAAATAGAATCTAAGTTGACTTCACGCATGGTTTGTTTGCACGATTAGTTAAACGGTGTGCTAACTGTGTGGTAGTCACTGCCAGAGAGGGGCTCTCTACACGGCCTCCTCGCATGGTTTTCCTAAACCGTGTGCACACCGTGTCATCTCCTCTGTCAAAAATAACACCACCTTTATGGAATCTACACGGTTTAAAAAACCATGCACTGCCCGTGCGTCCCCACATTTTTCCATTTTACTCTTTAAATGTATCCCAAACATTCCCCATGTATCCCAAACATTCCCCAATCATATCCCATATTCATCATGCACATAAACAGCATAAAATAGGGATAATTACCATAAACCGAGGGTACTACATTCTCCCCAACATTGGCCTTTCCGTCCTCAGAAAGTAGAAAACCATCGCTTTCCTAAAAGAATTCTTCCCACTGCTCTTTCATTTCCATCTACTGTTCCCATATCTCTCCTTGATCAGACTATGCTGCCATAAAACCCAAACTAGACTGATTCTTTTTCCATGCTATATTTTATCCTACATATCCATAATACGCAACAGAATATGTATCAAAGATGCATCCGGCTCTAGGTCAATGTGATCCCATCAGATCACACGGTCAGGATCGGGATGATACTTATTTAACTAAGACACATAGAATACATTATATACTCCACTGAACCACGGTGTTAATGCCAACCGATACGCCACCTTGACAACCCGTTATAGTATGTCAAAAATTCTTATATATCGAGGAGATAATTTGCCCTGCTTCCCAAAATGACATTGTCCAAGCCTTGGAGATATTCTAAAAAATACATGATCACATACCGTAAGCGAAAATGGACTTCCACGATGATCCACATAAGATTTCTGATGACTCTAAGCTTTCTCCATCCTCTTTATAATCAACTATATCTTCTCCGTTGTTCTTGGACAAGGCTCCGCCAAATGGGTGAAGTCTCACCTATTTCCACCCAACAACGTGGAGAACGACAAGGATGCCCATACAATGCATCAAATGGATCCATACGTATCAAGACCTGATAGCTGTTATTTGATGAGAACACCACTAAGGTTATATGATCCTCCCATGAGCCATCAAAGTCCATTACACAAGCCTGAAACATGTCATCCAATTTCTATATCATCCACTTGGATTTCCCATCTTTCTAAGGATGATACGCTAGGCTCATAGTCAACTGATTCCCAGGGACTTGTTGTAAGGATTTCCAGAAATGAGATGTGAATCTTCGATCTATATCTGTGATGATAGACACTAGTACACCATGTCTCTTTAATACTTCCTAGATATAATTTTTGAATGACCTTCCACCGTATGTGTTTCACGAATCGGGATGAAATGAGCCGTCCTGGTAAGGCGATCCACTATCAACCAAATGGCATCATGTTTCCCAACCATTCCTGGATGTCCTATAACAAAATCCATTACTATATTCTCCCATTTCCACACTGGGATAGGTAAAGACTGTAGCATACCAACTGGTCTCTGATGCTCTACTGTAACCTACTGAAAAGTTAAGCATCGCGAGATGAATTCAGCCACCTTCCATTTCATGTCGCTTTACCAAAACAACGCCTTTAACGCCTTATACATATTTTGTGTACCCGGATGTACAAACCATCTTTAATAGTGGTAATAATTAAGGATTTGTTCCTTACAAACTATAGGTACAACCATCCAATCTCTGAAACACAATACTGAAGCCACTTCTAGTTTCCAACCATCAATGGTCTCCCCACCATTGAGTTTTGAACTCATTATCAGACAATCCACATCAGATGTTTGTGCCTCTTTGACCAGTTTTACCAGTTTAGGAACATGCTTAGATGAAAAGAAAACTGCAACATCACCTCAGTTTTCACATTCCACATGCATTTTGGCTAAGACTGACATCAACTGCCATTCATCTGAAGCATCTTTCTCCAACTCAGCATACCACATTCTACTTAATGCATTGGCCCCCAAATTTCCCTTACCCAGTGTATTCATCAAGTCAAAGTTGAATATTTGAAGGTATTCCATCCATCTCCTCTGCCTTTGATTCAAATCTCATTGTGAGAAAATCTGTTTCATGCTTTTGTTATCTGTAAACACAGTAAATTTCTCACCAAAGTGATAATGACTCCATGTTTTCAAAGCATGGTTGACTGTAGCTAGCTCAAAATCAAGTGATGGGTAATTATTCTCAAGCACCCTCAACTGCCTTAAACCATAATCAATAAGATGGTCTCCTTTCTTGAGAACACAACCCAACCCTATTCTCAATGTGTCACAATACACAACATACCCCAGTCCTAATTTTAGAAAAATCAAGATGGGTGTTGAAGTAAGGCAAACATTCAACTCTTGAAAATATTTCTGACATTCTTTAGTCCATTAAAATGCGCTATTTTTCTTTGACAATGATGTCATAGGAAAATCTATTCATGATATTTTAAGAACAAAGCATCGGTAATAACAATATAGACCAAGAAAACATCGTATTTAAAAGATATTCTTAGGCGGTTTCTAAGAAAGAACAACTTCTATCCTTTCTGGATCCACTGAAACTCCTTTCTCAGAAACAACATGACCCAGAAAACATACTTGTTATATCCAAAAATCACACTTTGATAATTTGGCATACAACTGATGGTCTCTCGGGATTTCCAACACAATCATCAAGTATTGCTTATGCTCAGCCCTTTTTTTAAATATACCAATATATCATCCACCAACACCACAACAAAAGAATCTTGATATCTCTGAAATATCTGATTCATCAATGCCATGATAACCACTGGTGCATTCGTAAGACCAGAAGGCATGACTACATATTCATAGTGGCCATATCTGCTTCTGAAGGATGTCTTCATAATATCATCCTTATGAACTCGCAAATGGTGATATCCTGACCGTAACTCAATTTTGGAGAACCACTGAGCTCCCCTAAATTTATCAAACGGGTCATCAATGCATGGAAGTGTATATCTATTATTTATCATAACTTGGTTAATTTTGTGATAATCCACATATAGCCACAAGGTTCTATATACATTCATTACAAACAAAATTGGTGTTTCCCATGGAGACACACATGGCCGAATAAAACATTTCCATTCCAGTTCTTCCAACTGCACTTTCAATTCCTGTAACTATGTTGGTGCCATCCTATAAGATGAATGTGTGATTGGACTGGTCCCCATAAGGAGATCAATCGTAAATTCTACTTCTCTTATAGGTGGTAACCCAGCGAATATTTTAGTAAAAACATCCGAAAATTGATCCACTACAGTTGGAATACTATTTTCCACGATCTCTTCCAATGATGACAAAGTAAATGCTGCCAACTGGTAAGATATTGTTCCCACCATTGGTGCCAATATACTCTTTTCATATTTCTTTACAATCCACTCTCCTAAGAAGAGATAATTGATGTCGTCCTTAGTCATGAATCTAACTGTTCTCCTATAATAGTTTATGTAGGCCTTCATCCTTGGCAACCAATCCATACCCAGGATTACATCATAGACATCCATATCCAACATGGAGAAGTCCCATTCCAGCTCAACTCCACCAACAGTTATAGCACATGCTCGACACACTAAGGCTTGACATTCTCTTTCACCAAGAGGAGTTTGCAGTTTCCACACAAAAGGCATCATTTACAGTTTTAAACATAGAACGTAAACATCATGAGAAGTAATTAAGGTGTGTGATGAACCAGTATCAAACAACACTTGCATTAGTGTGGAATTCAAAGGAATCGTACCTATCCGCGTAGATGGTCCAGCCTGATCATCAACCATCATCTGCTCTGCTCCATAAAATTTCTCCGTCGTTGTGCTGCTTTCCTTGTTGCCTTTCTGAGATTTCCCTGGTTGAGGGGTCATGGTATTCCTTGAATCACAATAACAACCACTTTTCTGTTCATGAGACATATTTTTCTTTCCTTGCCCTATCAAAGCAAAAGAAGCCTAAGATACTTGAGAAGTATCACGAACACCTGACTATGGAGCACTCCGACAATATCTCTGAAGATTCCCCATCTGCTTGCAATTGTGGAATGCCCTTGGTGGGTTTGTACATTCTCGTCTCATGTGATCAGTCGAACCACATTGAAAGCACCCTGCATTACTTTGGGGTCGTGGAGGAAGGTTGACTGATCCCGCTACCTGGTTCTGATTCTCACTCCCACCTTGGATGTAGGTGTACCTCTTCCACATCTTCCCAGCATTGGAGTTCCCACCCGTTCCTATAGGTATCATCAGGCCTCCTCCTATGGATCCCAAGATATCACGTTTAGCAACCATTTCTCTGTTCACCATCTTTGTATAATCTGTAATACAAAGCACATCTATCTTCGAGCGAATCTCCTGTCGCAACCCAGATGTGTGCCTTCAGCGATTCAATTTTAGCATCTTCCGGTGCAAAGCACACTAAATTCATGAATTTAGCCACATATTCCATGATAGAGAGATTCTCTTGCTTTAGGCTAAAAAATTCCATTATCCTCGGGATTTTGAACGTGTGAGGATATAATTTTTTATAGATCAACTCCTCAAATTCCGACAAGCCTAGGCCTTGATCCACCTTAGCCTACACCACTAGCTCCCACCACTTTCGTGAAAGATCCTCCAGCATGTAAGTCACCAACTCTACATTCAATTATACTAGTGTGTAGATGATATCGAAGATATGATTCATCCTACTCAGCCACACCTACGCCCTTTCTTACTCAGAATCCCCTTGAAAGATGGGTGGATTCTGCTTCTAGAACTGGATGGAATGAACTACATGCCTTGACTCATCCCTCTGATTCCATGTGTTCACAACCTAGAATGGTTGAACGATAATCTGAAACAGCTCTTGGTTCACACGTGGTTCAGGTGCAACCACATTCTCCACAGCATCTTTGGGTTGGTTTCTACGATGCCTAATGGGTGCCATTTTCAGAACAAACAATTCACTCCATTAGTCTCACTTCCTAGTAACTGAAGGCATAGCATATCAATTTCTCTCACATCAACTATCACATCATTGTCTTCCATTCATCAAGATTTTCCACATGTCCAACCATTTTTGAATGCATCCCACATACTTTTTGAAAATCCACCAATTTTTATAATATACAAAATATCCACTTTTCAAAATCATTCATTCGAAAAACAATTTCTCCATTTTTTTTAAAAAAATCACCATTCCCAAAATCATAAATCATTCTTCGCAATGAGATATGGCATACTAGTGGGAAGTCATTCCTCTAATGCATGTCATGATCATATCTTTATCAAGACCCATGAAATTGGGATTTCCAACATTCTAGATGTGTATCCAAAACACTTATGTACCCAAAAACCAGGTAACTTGAAGTTCGACGTAAATGGGTTAGCTACGTCCTTGTATGCTATACATTACAAGTTCTGACAATCCTACTTCTATCTAAGATGATCACCCAAGGAATAGAACAAAATGAATTTAAACTCCAGGACAAAGAACATTGATGACCACTTGTTAGGAAAGGACCAAACAAGCAGATACCATTTGTCAGGACCTGCCAACTCTCATTGGCTTGAGAGCTCAACGACTCATTACTAGGGCTTAAGTGACATCCCCAAGGAAAAAAAGGCTGGCAATAAATGCCAAAGGTTTTAAAAATACTTGGGGGACGATTAACACATTAACTGAAAACACCCAACCAACAGAGAAACTAGATAAAAATCTCCATGCTACCACTATATGATTCATGATTTAAAACCAAAACAACTCAATCATTGATTTTATCAAAATCCAACCAAAAGTAACACAATGAAAACCGACACTAAACATCAGATTAAACAGTGGATGGACAACTCAAAGAAAATAAGACAACAACCCAATTACTTCCTCCACAAGCTCAAAGCACCTACATAACGAACCAGCCCATGTATCACGAAGCAGTGCCCTAAACATGTGACACTTTACCTTCGCCAATTCCCCGATATATGAAATCTGCAAAATCAACAATGTGCCGAAGCAAGGGGTGAGTAATGAAACTCAGTAGGTTTCCCCGATGTCTTTCGAACCCATACCTCTAGGAGAAAACATGTTAGCATAGTTATATAAAACAATTTATATAAAAAAATTCCAAAAATGGTTCACAATATAACAAGTTCCATGTACAATACATTTTTTCCAACAAAACCATCTTTTCAATAAAAACAATCAAGGAAGATTTTCAATCAAATTCACATTTCCATTTTATGGACATTCATCCCATTACACAAATCCACACAAACAACCAAGCATGAAACCTGTATCTCCCTATACAAGTGAGTGGTGAGTTAACCTTCCACTAAGTCGTCACATAGTGAACTATCTTGCCAGGGGTACATCACGACCTTATTCGTCCCAACCAGTTGATGGGGGGACTTCCCGACCTTATCCATCCAAACCTTTTGATTGGGGGAATTATCGCACTTATCCATCCCAATGCACATGAACACACACCACAACCCATGCATGTCCATGCCCAAAACCAATTGTGTTGAAAACCTTTCAATAATGAATCCCCTTTTTATTTATAAACATTTATTTCAAGCATAAAAACCATAGAAAATTTAAAATCATCATTTTAAATTTACTTCAACAGCCACGTTCCAAAAAAAAACAATTTCACATCACCCGTTACTGAAAAGTGTTTCAACCATTCTTTCACAATAGATAAACAAACCAATTCAATCAATGAAAACAATTTGAAACTATGCCTTCAAGTTATATGATAGAGGAATAAAGATTGAGGCCACCTACCTGAACAAAATAGGAGAAACCGACCACAATCCGGGTCGAAACACCATGAAACTTCTTTAGATTACTTCTCCTATCACCAACAAAACCAAAACCCGACATAAAAGTCATCCACTACCTTAGATCTACCAAAAATGGGCATAGATCGAAGGATACATCATGAGTGAAGAAGGGGATCTAAGAAAACTCAAGGGAATGAGACTTACCTCGATCAACTGACCTCTAAACGCCATGAAAAGCCTCCAGATCACTTCCAGAATATTGGGTAAGTGTTTTCCCACCTTCACTAGAGAGACATCCCAAGTTAGGGCTGTCTAGGAGTAAAAACGAGTGGGTTTAAGCATAAAACAGATTATATCATTCAAAATGGGATTCATGTTGACTTCACGCACGGTCAGTCCGCATGGTTAGTTAAACCGTATGCTAACCATGTTGTAGTCACTGCCAGAGAGGGGCTCTCTACACAGCCTCCTCAATGGTTTTGCCCAAACCGTGCACACATTGTGCGGTCTCCTCTATCCAACAGACCACCACCTGCATGGCTTCTGCATGGTTTTGAAAACCGTGTGCTGCCCGTGCATCCCCACATTTTTTCCCTTTTACACTTTAAAAGTCTTCCATACTTTCCCGAATCATCTCCCATAAGCTTCATGCAATTAAACTACATAAAACAAGGGTTACTTACCAGAAATATAGGGTACTACAACACTGGTTTTAAAATAATAAGGGTTTTATTTCCAAATACTTATATATAAAAATTTAGAATAAGATCTCTATATTTAAGTAATATTCATGGTAAAATAGTTGACCCATATTGAAGGGAAGTTTTAGAAGAAAACAGTCCACCACCTTGGGCTATAAGTATATTCCTCTAATCTCTGTGTAACAGGATGACACTTTAGCACATAGAAATGTATTTTATATTCACCATATCCATTAAAATTTGATGATTGTAACTACAAAAATAATTTTTCTACATGATATACATTTTTTACATGCATTATTTTCATGTACATCAAGAGTTTTCAATAGTAATTGTTTAAGTGTGATTATAATCTAAATTTGCATATAATGCATGAACCATAAAAATATTTTTTTATTTCCATCAATATTAATTTTTTTAATATTAATGGTATTATATTTTTTGTAAATAATATTTATGACACCTCCCTATTTAGATTATCATTCTATCTTAAGAGAAAGTCTAATTCCTATCATCATTCCTCTGTTTGTTAAACACTGAACCCGAAATTGCACATTAGATTATGAAATATTTTACTTTCCAAAAATGATAATTGATAATTATAATAAACCATTTTATCCATGTATTAAATCCAAAACCATTATGAATTTCAAACAAAATCTCTACTTGAATTAGATTTTATATTAATTAATTATGTTCAAAATATCAAGTATATAACAATATTCACACCCAGATAATTTAATCCCCCAAATATTTATTATATTATTAAATTAAACATAATCCAACACTCAATTTCACATAATCTCTGTAAACAAACACACATTAAAAATAAAAATCCAAAACAATTGACTCAAGAGTAAAGCATGATCTTCAAGGATCCAACCAGAGTGCTGGTAAACAAATTATAGTAGAAAAAAATACCGTTAAACAATAAATTGGATAGAATAAAACAACCTCAGCTGGAATCATTTAGGGGGGAAGTGTAATTAGTAGTTTTTGGTTTATTAATTAATAAAAAAAAAATTTCATAAAAAATATGACAAAAATATGACAAAAAGACAAATTTTCCTTCCCCTAAAAAAAATAAAAGGAAAAAACATATAAAAATTATCTTTTATAATTCATTATCTATTTAAATGAATTTCCCATAGTCTCACAATCATTCTATATAATATTCTTGACCCTAAAATTGGGTGAACTCTACCTAGACATAGGACGAGCATTTGAAAAAATCAAATCATTTCCCATAAAATTTATCTATATATGGACAATCCTGAGGAACAAATATGTAATGAAATTTATTCCGCAAATTTATGTTATTAAACAAATTTATATTTAATATCAAATCATTGTATCTGATTTCAATTTAAAATTTGATCGATTCGTCATTTATCTCTTTTACATTGAAATGAAGGTAATGATCTACAAATTTGTCACATTTAGTATTAAGTGGTGTGATCTAAAATGAATCCTCAATGGATTTCTATTGAAAATTTAAATCATAGATAATTTCAATTCTCTGTGGCTAATTCTTTATAGTCATGGATATAGTACCTCTGTCCTAGTACCATAAACTCATTTAATTACATGAAGTGTCTATTTTTAGAAAAAATCAATATCTATAATTAAAATAATTTTATCCTAAAAAATTAGATTGTCACATAAATTCCATATTTAATCACTCCATGAATAGAATGTGATGTCAAAAAAGGTTTTGGAAAGATACCCACACCACCCGTTCCATAACTAGCACTTGATTTAATACTTATATATGGTGTTATTACTTATGGTGGTAAATATCCTAGATTCCGAATATGGAAGTTTTCATATAGATAAAACACAATTAGATACCTGATATATCATAAGAAACGTGGATATAAACACAATAAAATTTGATACTCGATCACATTATCAAGTAATGAAATTTCATGATAATCAATTTGTAGGTCCCACTAAAATAACTAATAGGATGAGATAACTTGTAGTTCGTTTTCGATTGGTAGATATGAATGAAAAATCCCAAAACTCATTTTACCCAAACTCATAGTTACCTATAAATATCAAAAAACATTGAATCTCTATGTATCCATCTCAGGAAACAATGACTTATCCGCAACTACAAGATGATCTATAATATTCATCATGATTTTTGATGATCAATGTTTTTTTTCTCTAAGGAACACCAATCCACAACAACTGGGACAGTTTATTAGAAACACCCACAAACCAAAATATGATTCATTTTATTCTTTATAAAAAGATGATCTAGAATTGAGGTATGCTAATCCAATCTCTCAACCCCTCAATTCCCTACTCAAAATCTTAATCAGGTCCATGTTGGTGGAATATCCAATATCCTTATCATTTTCTTAATCAATGTTTATGGTTCAATCAACATCTTCCTATTTTACAACATCCCAGTGAGCCTTCTGAATTCCCATACAAATAAAATCAATTTCCAAGAAAACCTAATAAGTAATATCCTAATTCAGTACATGCCACTTATTCTATAAAACCAGCATCATTGTATGGACGATCGTTCCTTTCTCACCTATTGTAGCCTAAAATACAATACAAATTAAATACAAATCTAGTATACCAACAAGGTTTGTAGAAAAAATATAATTTCTCCCATCTTCTAGATCAACTTTTACTCAACCCCAAGGGTAATATAAGATGAATTTTACATTGATATTAAATTAAAATTGATATTCCTAAAGATGAATCCACCAAATACTAATTAAATATTGATATTGAAAAAATCAAAAATCAATATTATAGGAAATGAAACAGAATCCACTCCCTCATTCTATCCCATTATATAACCTAACTCATTTTACTTATTCTATATGTAAGGCAAATAATATCTTCAAACCTGATTTTAAAATTCACAAAATTTTTAGAAATATTGATGTCAACATTACCCAAATAGATTACATCAATAAAATTACTATATATAAAATGTTTCTTAATTAAATATTCACCCATAAGATAGATAATAAGAATACTGATGATTTTTAATCTAATCATTTATTCTAATGAAATGTTATGATCTAGGGTCATGTTTAGTTCCATTGAAAATATAGTGGTCCAAAATGGTGGATTCACTCATAGACATAATACACATGATAACTTTAATGACCAAATCCATATTCGTCAACCATGGTCTAGGTACCATACACCCAATGATTTTTTCTATCTTTTTAGATAATGATTTTATACTAGTCCAAAGGGAATATTTGAGGTTGTAATTATTTTGTAAAATGATATTATATTACCTATTGATTTATATGTATATAAAATTGGAGGAGAGTCATATTATTCTTCATTTACCGTGATTCTAAAACTCCATTCCTCATGAAATCTACCAAAAATTATTGGACATACATTCATTATTCCATGGAATAAGTGAAAAAATACAAATGATTAATATTTTTCAACCAATGTGATTCTAATCAATATAAACAATCTTTATTCTCCATCAATAATTATTAATTTATCCAAGAGAGTGTTATTAACTATGATAATTATATTTATTTTTATTCTAATTATAATAGAGTTCATGAATTTTTTACCATTATTAATCATTTCATAAAAGGGGATGTTGATGTTACAATTTCATAACTAAACTTCATTGAAAGTTATGATCTTTAAATTTATCTTTATTTACATTTCACATCTAATATCATCTCCACTACACTAAAAATTAGCAAGGAAAATAAACATAATAAATATCATTTCAATTTATCTAATTCAATTCCAACTTTTCATCACTCACTAGATTATTTTATATGCATAAAAAATTCAATCAATGTGAACCATTCACTAATGTTCTTATGTCATTCCAATTGAAGTTAATTTTTTGAGATTTGTTCCCTCATTAATAAAGTGATCACCGGTGGATTTAAAATTGATTATTATTTTGACATAATTTGATATAAATTATATATTAGAATTAATTGAGTCTCATACCCCATTTTATAATCATTACTATGCATTTTAATGTGATGATAAAAATATTTAAAAACATTTGGGATCTCATACTCTAATATTATATTGTCATAACCAGACATAAACAGACCATGATAAGTAAAACATCATTCTAAATGGTCAATCCTAGAAAAACAATACTCATTGGACTACATCATTTCTCATATTGATGACTAATGATAGTATACCCACATTAAATTTCAAACCTCATTTAATTTGAAGAACATCAAAAAAGGAATGGATGAAATAGTCTATGAACAGTGGGTCACCCTTGAAGAGATTTTTTTTTGGGAATCACACGGTTAGAAAAAAATATTTTCCCATAATTGGACAATGGGTAGTCAATTAATACTACCTATCTATAGAAAAAATATTTATTGTTCTTCATAGAAGAATAACAAATACATATTTTATTTTTTTAAAAGAAACTAATAACTTTTTAATTTTCATAAAAGTTATAATGAATTGTATTTCTAATTTTCATAATGGAAACAGGTATTGTATAAATAACCTTCATGAGAGGAACCATGCTAATTGAAACACATTTGAATCTACTTAATCCCAAAAAATTAGGTTTGAACCACAATTGGATATGGAGGGAGACCAACCAAATCCCAACCATGGGTTAAAAGACTTGTTTTCAGATAAACTATATTGTATATTTATCATAAACATGAAAAATGAATTTTTAAAATGTCCAATATGGCTTCAATAAAAAATATATTATTGGAAAATTATTTCTATAATATCGGAGAAACAACATCATTATTCATTCCAACCTAACCTATGACCATATTTTCATATTTTTCATTTTTACTTCTGATTTTCAGTCTTATGTTTATTGACTATTGAGTTTAATTTATTATTTTGATGTATATTAATATGATTAAGGAATTTTCCAAGCCACATGATAATAAAATACTTTAATATCCTCCCATTTCCTATACATTTATGAATTTTATGAATTCCCCTTTGAAATTATGAAAATCATATTTTTTATCCACAATACAAGCCAAATAACCTTTCCCAGTAAATATCTATTTAGATTTTCATTACATGAATAATTGAAATTTACATGTTAGTGGAATGGATTTAATATTTTGAAATATTTCCTTAATTTTTCATGTTTCATAATGTAATTGAGGTCATGAATTCATTTATATATGAGGGAGATGTAATCATTCTTTGTGGGTTGGTGATGTATTTATTTTTATGTCTTATTAAACCTTTTTTTTTGAAATGTGTTACAAAAATTAAGAAAATTGAAAATGCGTTAATAAAAATGGTAAAATTTCATTTTGTGTGTTAGGAAAGTAAAAAATAAATATTCATAAACTTTGGATTATATTTTATATGTTAGAAATATAGTAATGTAGATATAAAACTATATTTAGGAGATTTGTGTTTGATTTTTTCCAATTGAAACATCCAGAAAAAAGAAAAAAAATACAAAAATGAAATAAAATAACACTTTCGACTTGATTTATTGTGTCATTCGGAGAAATTTTGTATCTTATAAATATTCCATTTTTTCATCCACATAGAATTTTATATCTCTATTAACTTTTTTCACCCATTAATAACCTTGTATATATTTGTTTCCATTTATATCTATGTCTCATTTAAAAACTTATGTATTGATTTCTCCATGATGGACTTTTACCACTTTTTTGGGACATTATATTACTACAATCCCATAGAAACATTAAAACCCATAATATATCCTCTTTAATACATGTTCACTTTAGAATGGGTTATGGATGCTGGAGAACTTCAAAACAATTTGATTTCAATGTTTTCCTAGTGAATAAGTGAATCTCTATTAATAAATTAGGCATCATTTGGAGTGTTATGATATTTTTATTTCCAAAATTTCCAATTCAAATTTTGAATATAAAAAAGATATTTTTTTGAAAAAAAATTTGTTGTCAAATCTTGGGGTGGAATTTTTTATGGATAAGTGATCTAGTATAGATTCCCATAATTTAATAATTTTACGAAATTTTAGTTGGTAAGTGGATATGATTTTGTTATTATTTTATATTTCTCTCATAAGAGGAAATGCACTCACATAATTGTGGATGAGTTGTTGTTATTAACTTAATATTAATTTTATATACCACCCTTACTAATCATGAAAGAAAAGACCCATAATTGGGGGAAATTTTAATGTTTTAATATTAAATATAATTACTGAGAAATGATTGAATTAGTCTAAGTTCAAGTAAATTTTCTATTTTAATAATAAATATCACTATACTTTTCTCAAATGTGAAATTATTTATTTTTTCATATTAAAATTATTACAAGTCATCCAACTGAATTGTGTGTTATTTAGGCCATTCTAAGATCCATATAGAGCAATGATGATGTACTAACAATCATGGGATAAAAATTGGACCATCTATGATTACTGTATTTATATACATAATCCATAATCCATAATTTTATGAAAATAATTTTTATTTATATATAATGACATATTGGATATAAAATTTAAATCAAACTAAACCAATATGTTGCCTAATTGTTTCTTGAAATTTCATCCCAGATCCATCTCTATTATTTGAAAAGAGACCACATTTATTGACCTTTATCCCAATATAATTTTTAAATTTAGATGAAATATCTATCTTTAATTTAATGTGTTAGTATAATATTTTATATTAGAATTTATATTTTTGAATAGGAATATTCATATCTTAATACATGTTCATATGCAGTCTATAGAGAAATACAATATATTTCTAGATATTATCACATGGTTTTGTAAAACAATCATATCACTATATGCAAAAGAAAAATCGATGCCAAATATTGAGAGTGAAATTTTCATATATTTCTATAAAACATTGAATAAAAATATTTCCATGTATTAAAATATATTCGTGGTTTGAGAGTAGAGTGAACCTGAATGGATTTTTTGGAATGAAAATAGTCCACCCCATTTAGTTATAAATATTTTATCAGCATTCCCTTGCAAAATTTATGAATTTTAGTAGTCAAGAGGATATATTGGATTTAATATATCCTTTGAAAATTCTTTTTACTACCAACCTAACTCATTTTTATACATTATAATACTTTCATCAACAATTTTATTTCTTGTACATATGGTGTTTTGAGTGTAATTATGTAAGTGTAATATAAATTTCAATTGAAATTTAATGAATTCCTTGTTATAATATCCCATTGTTATTCTAAAAATTATATTATATAATATTAATGTTATTAAAATAGTTTAACTCAATTTTAAACCATTACTTTTTTCACATTTTCATTAAATCTAATGAAAATGTTTAACCCCATTCACCATTTGTATGAGTGTTCCGCACACAACTCTTTTATTTCCACATTGTTTTTCTTCATCTATTGAATCTTTTTATTAGGGATCATAAACATAGTTACTAAAAATATCAACTATTTACTAAACATTCTATTATATTGTTCCATAATTTAGTGATTTTAATTAATTAATAGATTTTCTTTGTTTAATATTACTTAATTTGACATTGTTTATGTTGAACTTGAAATTTCATGGACAAATGGAATGATTTATTTGTCATGTTGATACCATGGATTATTAGAATCAAAAGTAAAATGGGGTTCATAAAATATTAATCCTTCCAAAATTATAATAAATAATTATTAGAACCCCAATTAAGGCTTGGATTAAATCCAAAATATTTGTTAATTGTGATTAAAATCACCGCATGATACCGATGTTTATTTAAATAATATATTAAAAGGCTAAAATAATATAATTTTCATATCTACGCAATAATTTATACAAAATAATAATCCTAAAAATTATAGATTAAAAAAACTAAATAATCAATTTTACATTATATCTGTAAACAACCCCCCCCATTGAAAAGACAAAATTAAAACAATAGACTACACAACATAGTATCATAATCGAGTATTCAACCCGAGTTACCTTATTTACATTAAAGAAGATCACTGGAACATAAGATGATCGATAAAATACAGTATCCCAAGATGTATAAAATATTTATAAAATTATTAAAAATATTTATGTTAATATTAAAATTATATATTATCATTTTCTTATACGTACAACCATTATAATATGCGATAATTTTAATCAATTTTAAATCCTTCTTGAACGATGTTGCAATGTTCTTATAATGGATGAAAAATAAAGAAAATATAATGTTAATATTATTTAATTATTATTTAATTACGATTTATTAATCAGATAGAAAATTTGTGATTAATAATTGAAATAGTTATTAACATCGCACCATTTTTTGTTAAACTCATCAAAATAAGATTACTTGAATTTCTATTTTCAAAAATCTTAAACATGTAATTAAATAAATGAAAATTATATATTATAAATCATTTAAAAATGTGTTTTAATATCATGAATAATCTATTATTTATATGTGTTTTATTATTAAATATGTGTTAATAATTTTACTACGAAACTAATATAGACATTAATAATTTCTACCACATAATGATGAATATAAATTATAATTTTTTAATATATTTGTAAAAAATTTCTTTAAATGAAGTTTATAATATCTCATATAAATGAATAGGGTTATTGAATACTTAATTTTTTTTGTCATTATATGGGTTGTTAGGGAATGCTCCACTCAACAGGAATATGAACTGATGGTTATTAGTAACTAAATTAAGTATCAATGAGTTATAATATCTATTATTGAAATTTACTGGTATATGTATAGATTCATCAATGAAATTAATTTTTAAGATAATTTTTAATATTAACTTTTTGGATATAAAAAATTCTACCACACAAACTATTTTATAAATATAGGTTACTTCATGATATATGATGTTAGTAATGGTTATTTTAAAATATTACATTCAATTAGCCATTTTTTCTTTAAGATAATTTATGTGATGAATTTTAATGTTAATTCTCTCTAAAACACATTGATATATTATATAATAAAATATTTTTATCCTTTTGAATTTTAATTAATTTTATTCATTCCATTACATCTTAATTATATCAATATATTACTAAATAAATAAGGGTACATTACCTCAAATTATAATTCCTTAATATATATCTGTTGTATATACCTTGTTATATTAGATATGGTATTTCTATTGAAACTTATAATAATTTATATCATCAGAATAACATTATTCATTGTATTAATTGTTTTTCATAAATTTTCATCCTTTTTAGGATTTTTATTTTGAATCATTCAAATTCATAATGGGTTTTTGGAAAATAAATTTCATTTTGTTCAATAATATTTTATATTACTAATATTTATATTTGAAATTTCATTTCATTATACACTATGAATATTTTATGATTAATTTTCTCAATTTGTGGGGGAATTTATGTGTCCCATCAAATTATTTTTCCTTATATATTTTCTTTCATAAAATGTAATGATGTAAATACCAACTCATATAGTTTCTAATGACAATTTCTCCTACATGTATTTTTTATTTACTCCCATCAATTACATTAATTCTTATTTGAGAGGATAAATATGTTTTTATCTATATATTTCTATATTATACCTATAAAAATGAGTCATTATCAACTCTTTTATTATTTTTTTAACAAAATGTATTTTTCTATATTAAAAGGTATATTTCTATTCATATTGTTATATTTTATCTTCTACACCACATATTATAATATAAAAATTGGTCAATTACATTATCTTAAAACAGAAAATTATATACCACATTATATTAATAATTTCTCTTTAAAACCATAAAAAAAATTTGGAAATGATTTTATAAATTTATTTATAATAATGTTTGAAAGTTATAAATAAAATTATTTTTATATTTGGACTCAATTTACATCTATATATCCAAAATATTTATCCCCAATTGATTTATATTAAATGGTTCACCCCTCTTTTCACATATAATTTATTCCATTTGGGTTATTGTGTTTTTTCATGAATCGATATAATATTTGAATCCATTTTTATGATATTAAGAAAAAATGTTATAAACCTTATTTTTTCTCAAGTGTTTTATTATTATATGATTTATGAATTATTTAATGTGACACCCTTATACATGTATGATTTATGTGTGGGTCCATCATATCCCCTAATTTTATTTCATAATGCTTTATTTAAATGCGGATATTGATGTGTGTTCGTGATTATGTTTTCTCACATTATAATGTGTGACCATGACTAGAATTGTTCACATCTTAAGGTCTGTGAATAATTGGGTTTTAAAAAAATTACCCTTTTTTATATTTCGAGAACACTCTTCATATATATTAATATGTTCATACTCTTTTTTATGCCCCCCAGGATCTTGATTTATTCTTTATGCTTGTTAAGATATACCATTGTATGTGGTTTAAGCATTTAAGATGATATGACTATATAATATTATTATGGATAACAGTTATTTCTATATGATCAATTTAATATGATATTTCTCTATGATTAATTCTTTCTCACTTGTTTATTAATCAGTGATAACGTCCCATTTACTATAAATTTGACCTCACCCATTCTTATGTTTCATTTCACGAGGTTATGAAAATGATTATTTCCTTTGATTATTATAGAATGAATTTAATGGGGATTCATTATGGAGAGAATATTATAGTTTTTTAGCTCCAAAAATTATGTGTCTAATAATTATAAACACTAAACCTTCATTTATATGGTTTTGTTATACTAATATGTGACCTGATATTTGAGATATATGAAATATTTAAAATAAAAAATTCTTATATTGTGTCACTATACATTGAGGGGAAGGAAAAATAATTTACTTATTTTAGGTATGGTGTATATTTTCTTATTTATTAATTGTGGTTTTAGTTTTAATATTCAACAATTTCAAAATATATTATGGATACAACACTTCTAAACATAGTTTTTTCTCATACATATGTGTGTGTCTACATGTGTGTTTTCAGTTGGTACGTATGAGTTAGTGATCATGAAATTATTTATTAGTTCAAGTTGGATATCAATGTCTATTAGTGGTTGCAGATATTATATCACAGGGGTTTCTAGTGAAACTTATCTTTTAGAGATTTCACTTTTTACTCAGAATTACATATAATTTGGTATTAGTATATTTATTTTGTTACAAAGATGATTATTGGATTTATTTAATTTATAATGAATAATGAGTGTACTTTCTCACATTAATTTTTTTATATAATTTTTCTAATAGTAATTAACTAATGGATTTTTAAAAATGGGATTTAGGGGACACCATAATCTTCAGCACTAGCTCAACAATGATTTTAGGGATGAATTTTCATTAAATTGTATTATTAGTGATTTTTGTTATGCTAAGTCCTCATAAACTACAACATATTCCTATAAAATTCAATCCAACAAAAATTAACCTATTAGAGGATATGTTATAGTGTAACACATTCTTAAAAAATATACTAGGTGAGACAATGATAGTTAAAGTCTTGTCATAGGTCTCCAATAATGAATATTTCTTCACGGGTATAATAAAATTACTCAGATCTAGAAACAATTTTGCATGGATGGATTAGTAAAGAAAAAACTTATTATTTAACTGAATAATGTTATTATTTATAAGTATATCTTGTTTATGTAGTCTGTATAACTTTTTTCATTTAGCTAATCCAAATCATCATGGTGTATCCTTGATTGGACATGTTCATTCATATTTCACCCAACTTATTCTTCGAATTATTCCATATTATACAATTAAAGGACCCTCAATGAGGAAAGTTCTTAGAATAATTAATTCATATATTATTACAATATTTGTTACACATCACAAAATATTAATGGAGAACAATGCCAATTTTATGATTTAAAACAAAAAATGTAGCACAAGAAGAATAATATATTTCCCAATAATGAATATCACTACTATGTAGTTGTGAACATTTTGATATTGATTTTAAAAACAACTCAAGTAATTATCCTTTTAATGATGTTCAAAAAATAAATTAATTATGAGATTACAAATTTTTTATATGCTTCATGTACTATCACAATGCATCACATTTTCATAAATATATGTGGATGGTAACTCATATTATATATCCCACTAATGCATTGTGTAAATATTTATTCCTTATAAAATAATATTTTAATTTTCATATATATTTATTACATTGTAATTTATTTGGAATTACCTAGTTATGAAACACCATAATGAGTTATTATAGTGAATGAGAATATGATCTATCAAAAAATAATCCATATTATATTTTTCATATTATACTTGAATAATAATTTTTTATGACAATTTTTTTATTCCATTAACATCATGGTACCCCAGATTTCAAGATTAGTCAATATTTGTTGATATTTAATGAGTCGAATGTTTTTGTCTATATTCATCATCATGATTCATATGTATTACATAGCCTATTAATATTATTTAATTTTAGTACATTATATATATATATATGTTCATACAATATTTTATAAACAATTATTGGGTTTTTTATGTATAAATAATAATGATGTTAAAAAAATCTACTCAATATCATAGTTGTTGGATGAAAGAATAGTATTATTAAATTAATGTGACCCTTTGAAAACAAAATATGTAGAGTGAATATGTTTATTTCATTATGTGATGTGTCTCATACTCTTATTAATCCATAAACATATATTTAATAGGAAAGGGTGTGTATTAGTTTGGTGATTCTTTATGTAAAAATTATTAGTGTTATATTAATATAGTATTGAATTTACTATACTGTGTTTTTGTGGTGAAGTGGGTCAAAATTTTTATTCATTACAACATTATGTAGTTTTCAGTAGATGAGTTTGTTCATATTATATATTAATCGAATTTTGTTTAATTTATATGGTTCACCACCCATGTCAGGTAATGTTTCTGATAATGTTTTTTTTGTTTTGAGTTCTACGTGTATTCACAAAATCAAGGTTGTATAAGTTAAAATTTTACCAAACCTATGTTTAGTGACCCATTTTTTATCAATCATTGTATCATTTTTATGGATATTTTGTTAGTATATGTTGATAAAACACTCAGTTAGGAACATAATTACATATAATATTTTCCTTTTCATGGAGAATAATTTGATGGTAAATACCTAGATGTCGAACAAGAACCACATGCATATTCGAATGTTTGAGAATTATTGCAGTGGAAGAGGTAAATAAAATGAACCCTGAGATGTTGAAAAAATTTCATTGAATATCTAATAAAATATATGATTATTGAAAATATATTCTATCTAACTATTTTTCATATCCCAAATATGGTTATATTAAAAGAAAAACCTATGTGGGTAAGAAATGTGCCATTAAATAATTTAGATTACATAGAGTATGTATTATTTAGTGTAATGATATCATTAAATGGTATAATTTTGTAATATAAATTTTTTAATTATATAATATAATGTCATAGACCCATAGATGATCTTTGTGAATGACTCATGAAGATGGATCTTATTGGACATCAATAACTTCAGAAGATGGATATCCAAAAGCTGGGTTCTTGGTTATTGGATGTTCATTTAGAAGTTGCATCTCAATGTATGGTTACATATTTGTAACTGTAGAGGGAACAAATTTTTAGAACAATATGTGAAACTATGAATTCACAAATACTAGTGAAATAATAGAGAATTTTTGAAAACTAACGACATTTTATAGTGTATTCACGTTTTATAGGTGTGAAAATTATAGGGTCAAAAAATAATTTTTCTAATAGAAATAATGTTTCCTGAAATTTAATTTTCTTTGAGAGGGTGAATTGTTATTACTTTAGTGAAATAGTTTTAAAATTCTTTATTAATCTCATGAAATAATAGTTTCTAAAATTCTACAAATAATTATGAGGAGTATCTTGAATATAGTGAATTTCACATGAAATGAATCTAGTATTGTGAAATATTTATTTCGAAATAAAATATTTAAAAAGAGTTGGAATTTGACTATATATATTTGATTCAAATTTGAGAAATAGTAAGAAACTTGTACAATGAATACTCTTGATAGGTAAATCTCAATTTTTCAATAGTTTATGTTACAAAAGTATTAATGTCCACTAGTGAGTTCCAAATGTGACTTCTATGAATATAAGCATTCAAAAAACACACTAATTTACTGAAACATTGATATTTCCTAATGTACAATCTTATGTGAATGTAAAAAAATATTTCACACATTATGTCCAGAACATGACATAGTCATTGAAGCTATTTTGTGTAATGGTTATTTTATTGAACAATGTTCCACAAATAAGTTTATATAAAATATATATTTGAAAAAAAAATTATAAAAAATATAGTGTTTTCATGAAAAAAATTTATCAATCATTAATCTAATTTAGATAATAAATTCTATGTAGAAACAAATAAATGATATGATAAAAACAATGTATCACCCCAAATAAATAATAAATTCCGTGGGATTAATATATTAAATTAAATACTCATGTATATAATAAAAATCTATTTTATTAAATTATTGTGTAGGTTTGATGAAGTGGTATTAATCCTTGTATTAATAAATACCAAACCCAAAATTTAATAAATGTTTATTTCCTAGGATAGTGTGAAAAAACGCGCAATATAATAATCCATTAATACATGGGAATTGTGATGGATTCATGTATAACTAACACATCAATGACATATAATCGATTTAGTTTTCCTTATGAGTAATCCATTAAAAACCCACTTTCCATATTAATGGTATATGTACATTTATATGTTTACATTTTTTAATTAGGGAACCATATACAGTGATAGGTTGAAAATATTTGTGGTAATTTTTAGTAAAATATCATTAAATAATAAAAAAATTGGAAAAAAATATAAATTGTTAAAAAAAGACTAAACCCATCAATGCGACATCATTTATAACAATTGGTCTCATATAAAAATATTCATATATAGTGAAATAAATTAATGAATAAATATAATGATGGGAATAACATTATATGGGGAAAATGTTTGAAAAAATAAATTTTAATGCTATATTGATGAAATGAATGATATTTCAAGAAAATATCTAGAATTTAAATAGAATAACAGAAAAAAAGATTTTATTTATCATCAAGAAATTTTTAAGGATCTTTAAATGGATTTGATATTAATATATGTAAAAAACATTGGATTGTTCTTTTATTGAATTATCCATATAAATATAATGATATTCATGAATCATATATTGGACAAATTATATGAGATTTTAAAGATGAATTAGTTTCTAAAGTGAGATAATAATATATATATGTGTTTAAAAAATGATTGAATGAAAATATTGGGTAATAAAAAAGTATATTCCACTACATAAAAAAAAATTATTTTATCACTTCATAATGAAGTAACTATATATAATTTTAATACCTTTTTAGATCCTATGGAGGATGAACATTTTGGGAATAATTTTTTTAGAGGAATTGGGTATTATGATTAGAATATTTCATATTATGAGGAAACTGATCAAGATGAATGGAAATAGTTTTAAGTGGATGGTAGTTAGACGGATTCCATAGAATATGTGGCTATTATATCTTGTAAAAAATATCAATTTTATACATATTTTATATTTGAAATGATATAATCCCATAATCAAAAGATGAATCCATTAAAAATCATCTAAGAAGTGTACGATTCTATCATAGATTATCTTTCCATAGATAATAAGATTTTTATGAGAGTAATTTTCATACTTAATTCCTACATAAAGATTATGAGATCGAATATAAATTAAAAGGGGGCATCGTTGAATAATTTTCCCTAAAAATGAAAAAATATTCATTCATGTAGAGCGAGAATAAGTAATGAATAAACCATGTCAAAAATAAGCACAAATAATTAAGATGGGCAAAGAACGAAACCAACAAAAATATTAAGAACAATATATATACGTTTAATGATTAGGATTTGATAATTATGCAGTTACATATGTAACATAGTTCATAAAATACATAATAGAATCTATAGAGTTACTATATGTTATCATTAACAAGAGAATAATATGAAGACACAAATATTAAAAAAAGTAGATGTATTAGGTCATCCAAACAAAAATATATTAAAAATAAAAAATAGAAAGTTCCTAAAATGGAAAAAATATATGAAATGCTACTATAATGAAAGAATTTGACACATCATGAGTCTGTGTATATAATACATGGGGATCACTAATAGAAATAAATCTAGTACATTTGTATCCCAATAGTGAAACAATGACATATAATATGATTTTAATGGTATTTGGATCATCTTCTAGAAAACTGGTCATAGGGTTAGTGATTTTAGTTTGAAAAAAGAAATGATAATAAAATAATTCATAAATATATCCACTATTTCATTGGAATTCATGGAATGATATTTCACTGGAAAAAATCAAGTTAATCTAGAAATTTGGTTTGATTTATAAGAGAATATTTCTGGAGCTCAATACAAGGTGAATTGGGAACCTATCATGATATTCTCATTCCGTTCTAATGGAATGAAAGGGATAACAATGTAATAAATCATGAATGATTCTATGGTTATGATGTATTAGGTAGTAGAAAAAAATAATGAAACACCTTGTAAAAATTACTCTTATGTTGTGGCATTATTTATTTTCAACACGGTCAAATTTATTATAGAATTTTTAATTTTTCCTTTATGGATGGGTAAATGTTTATGTAGATCGTCAAAAATTAAATCTGGGCCATGGAAAAAAATTACCTAGTTTTTATGAGGATTATTTATCAGAAGGTTTCATGGTACTTTGGTATAGTGTTAAATATGTTAGCCATCAAAGGCTCTAATTATTGAAAAGTAAACATAAAGAATATTATTGGCGCATAGTAAGATTAACTATCAGAGTCAACGGTTTGACTGCACTTCTTGTGGAACACTATGTGTCTAGACTATTAAAAGGGATCATGATGATTTAAGGATTAGTAAAAGCGTGAATGGGGTTACCCATATGGGTTTTAATTTTTATTCCTAAACTCAGCACCAATCCCACAAAGATTGTGACAACTATCCAATATGTTCACATTGTTAGTTGCACAATTTGTCAAATTCTTGTTGCCCAACATTATGATGTTCATGTTCCTTGTATAATACAATTTCATGGTTTGTTCATAGTTTTCCAAATAGTCCAGAAAAAAAATAAAACCATTTAAAATGTAAAATTAATGATTTCACCACTAGAATATCTAATGTTATTTCCTCTCGTTTCATTGGATGCCACAAACAACAGAAAGGGTTCATTAATCTCCTCATCCTCTCATCCATCATTAGAGAGTTATCGTCTATTCAGACATTGTTTCAACGTCCATTAATCACATTAAAAGGGCATCGATGGGTCTAACACTCATCCTTCATCCTATCTCAATTTTATTCACCATCCATTATGATAACATTTTGTGAGATAATTCATACTATTTTTTGATCATTTGACAATTTTATGGATTAATATCAAACTGGATCAAATAAATGATCTATATTTGATTATTTGACCATCCAATATATAGGGTAGGTGGTCAATGGATTTTTCATTAATTTCAAACTATTTTATAAATTATTTCTTTGTGTCACAAGTTAGATTCATCTTTCCATTCCCTTAAAATGTAAAATTAATTATGTAAGACCTAAGGTATTATTTTATATTCTGTATTGATATGATTTAAAACACTGTATATTTTTTACCTAAACCGGAACATCCACTATGGTTGATTTTTTGATACACATTCCATTTGTCTTCTAATGAATATATACCACCCTCTTGGGTTATTGTTTTGATTTATAATGATTGTAATGTCATTCTTACTCTCCATCACCTTTTAGGTGTGATGAATAATACCTAATGTAATTTATAATTGTAGAGAGTAATATGAACATGGTTTTATAGTTTCATCATCATTTTATTATAAAACCACATCTATGTTTAGATATATTATAAAATAAAGAGTGATATTTAAAGAAAAATATTATTAATTGTGAATATCACACTAAGTTACATGTACCATATTATTTTTAATAGCTAAATCATGGTTACAAGCATAGTGGAATAGATGAATACCATGTTCTATTCTGGACTAATCAATTCACATTATAATTCAATTGTTTTAATCCTTTAAAAATACTCATATTCCATTTTATGGAACACCTTGGATGGGTTCATAGGCCTCTGAGATTACATATACCCTGAGTGATACTTGGGATACTTATATATAATTCCTTATACAGTATTAGAGTATACTCAAATCGTATTAAACCTTTCTCAATATTTGACTTTCCTTTTCATAGAATCCCTTGGATGAGCTTATAGGTTTGAAAAAATTCCACATTAATTGTTATATTCCATGGGGTTCCTCATTACTAAACACCAAGGATGATATCATAGTGATGTTGGATGTTATGTGTCATTCATTGGTTACATATTTATAGAACACCAAGTATGGGATCATAATTTAATGGAGTTGCATGACTCGTTGAGTGACACATGGCCCATCATTATGTGATATCATGGATATGATTATAGGATTTATGGTTTTTATCATGCATGATAATTTATTAAATGTGTTGAGTGGTACTTCCTAATTTGGATGTCAAACATGATGAAAAATACCATTATTAGATGCTTTGTGTTATGTAGATTATTAAAAATAAGAACCCATTTTATTTATTAGGATTCCCTAAGAAAGGCGTACCTAGGAACAAAGTCCATTAAATTAGGATAATAAGTCATGACATCCCATAATGTTAATTTTAAATTTATTATTATTTTTATGATGTGTATTTCTTGGTATTAAACATTGATTCCATGATGGTTCATGTATATCTATTCAAATTATTGCATGATGTACGCATTTATATTCACAATGGTAGGTGTGAAAAGTCATCATAGTTGAAACCAAATCGGGTTTGGTCGACCCTACATTATTAAAGAATGTGAGATGGACATCCATATATTTATTTATTTATTTACAATTTTTTTCATTTTACTTTAATATTACTCTATCGTATATTAATATAATTGTTATATTTATGCAACATTGGCGGTGGCCAATTGAGTATATATCACACCTTTTTTGTGCTCCATTTTCATTTGGGTAACCACACAAACCACTTTATTGAGCTTTGAGGTTTATGGATTATGGTTGTGAAGTTCAATAATGAACGGGAATGTCGGAGCATATGACTGAGTTGTTGCACATGATTCACACAGAGTAATCCCATGTATTTTTTTTATTTTCATTATTGATGATTTCTTAATTATTTTACCACCTACTATATATTAACCATTTTTTATTATGTATCCACATATGTACATACATGCAATGTTTTGAATTTTCCAATGGCCATTTTATGTGTTATTATTATCTTCCACTAATCGATCTATATTTATAAGCCTTATATAGTTGATTGATTTATATCTAAAATAAAATTGTACAACTAAAATTATGATGGTATCGTATTCAAATTATTCAACCATTAGACCCTCACAACAAGTTGGAAGCCTCTGACATATGGTAATGTATTCTTGAGGACAATTGGAAACCTAGCAAGGGTTATTGATTTATGTAGATCCAGGGTCGAGACTCCAAATGTTTTATTAGAAGATTTGTTTCCCATCAATTTTTTGGTAATATATAAAGAAGAAACAATTAATTTTTCATCACATCGTAAATAGCTATTTCTGGAAGTTATCACGCCACACATGTGGAAACATCCAAGTGGCCAATGATGGGATTATTGGTTTTGTGGTTTATTATTATGTTTCATTATAACATAATCAGGAGTGAATGATCCAACTTCTTCTATTACTGAATTCTATGATTTATAGTATTTTACCCTCATTCCATTTTGGAAAAAAGTAGCATTACATGCATCATTACGTTATCAGCGGTATTCACGTTCAGTGAATTTTACAGAACATGTGGGTTTCATTCATAAAGTAACTTATATTTGTGATATGTTACTTTGTTCCCTAACAAGCTTATGATATTATTTAACATGCTTATTTTCTTACCATAATTTGGTAATTAATTTTCATTTTCCCTATATTTGTTTCTTGTGATAGCATGAATCGGTATAATTTTGATATAAAATTGGGTATTAAAGTTTCTACATTATAATAATTGGAATTTTCCTTTATATCATGATGCTGTAACATTTACTAAACAATCATTACATCATTGATCTATGGAACACTGGGTGAATGTAATGAGACATAGTTTTTGTGATTTAATGTGCTATAATTTCATATCCACAATGATTATGGGAGATTTATAAATTGGTATACGCTAACACAAATAATTGAGACGTCATATATGAGATTAATATGACTTGAAACCATTTTATATATTTAAAATATGTCTCATTATTTATATTAAATGAATTGTATGATTATGGAATTTTTACATGTCAAGACCCATGTAGGTCAGTCAGGACTAGTAGTGGTTATGGGATAGAATTTACTCAAACCTATTTGGTTGGTCAGGAAGGTAAATTAATATAAAATAATCCCACTAATTGTGTTTCATGATTTTAATGATTTACAATTTTCCTTGATACATTTACATGAACCAAGAATCATTTAACAAGAACCACACATGTTGCATCATCTCATTTTCCTTAGAGTTTCACCCTATATAGGTATGTTTAAGTTTTGTAGGGATGGATATATAAATTGTCTGAATCTGATAATATATAGTTACATTTAAATTTATGCATGTATCATACATGACCAATCCCCCCAAAATATTTAATAAAATACATGGTAACTTATTTTGTGTTAGAATTATATTATCCATTTGTAAATTAATATTCCAATTAAAACATAATATCTTTTCTTCTCAATAAAATGGAATTAACATATTCTTTTACCCATAGACATTTTGATAACCTTGTGTATAAATAAAATGATAAAAAAGCAATTATGGGATATGTTACCTCATTATTATAGTTTTTGAGTTAAATGAAATATCACATGTTTATAATGGTTGCATGTGGGACTTATGGAAACACGAAATAAATTCTCTATGTACAATTTTCATTATAAATAATACTTGATATTTAAATTGATCATTAAAATGTTTAAATATAATATTTAAATAAATTAATGAAGTAAAATTAAACCCTAATGTGATGTTTTATCATTGATCCTCGAGTAAGGGTATCCAAAGTCTTTATAATGTTTTCTCTTGGACTAGACTGGGATCAGTTCCTGAAATATTCATCTATTCTAAAGAGATAACCCATAGAGCATAGTGATCTATTATTATGTAAATATTTTTGTAATATTTATTTATCATTTTTAAAAAATTATATATTCTTTTTAGGTATCACCCATATAGTTTTAAATTTATCAAAATTCCTATGGGGTGCTTTTGATGAAATGTGTTTTTTATGTTCCCTTTGTCATTAATATGATTCTTAGTTTTTAAAAAGACAAATAAGATGGATGTATATTAATTGGGTGATTGAACTTTCTTAATATGGTGATCATCATGTACTTATCTATTTAAATGGGTTATAAATGACTATGGAATGGTTTATTGCATAGTGGGTTATGTTTCCCTTATCTTTCATCATCGTTGATGGGATAAATGGGAGGTTATTAGAAGTATTTGATATCTGGTAGATAATAAATCATTCGGCTAGTTCTCTGGTTTCACCAATTTGTTACTGGGAAGTATATTGTTGATAATTTCTATATATTGTATCATGGATGTTAAATTTTTTTAGATTGAATCATATGGTAGTATTTTATTCTACACATGGTGTCATTGGTAGTTTAAATGGTTCAACCAAAATTATGAGTAATCAAATGATATTTTGTGTCTTGGGAAACAAATCATTGATAACTACTCATCTATGAGGTAGGGTGACATGAGTATTAATTACAATATTAATCATCCCAAGGTTTTGAATGACATTAAAAAGTGGATTGGGTGTTTCGACATGTTAGACAATTTTTACCTAAATCCAAATTATAATGATGTGCATGATAATGGTTTTGAGGATTGTCTTTAATGTGTACAAGTTGAATCTACATGTAGTTCACATGTATGTGGATATTTTTTTTTCATTCCTCTTGGATCTTAGTAAAATCTTGATGTCTGTGTAATAGACCCACAATCAGTTGTAAATATAGCATCTACTATGGAAGATGTTTTTTTTTTCTTTAAATCAAACCTACCGAAATTCTAAGGCATCAAACAACACGTCAAACATCGGAAAAAAGTGTATCCTTTGATGTAAATGGAACACAATATGTTTGATAAATTTGGTGATGACCCTCATTAATATTATATTTTCACTCTGCAAGTGAACATACACATATGGTTTTTTTGCGAGGTGGTACATCAACAAAATTTGTGTGACGTGTACGCAAAATTGGGATAAACTATTATATGGGGAGTAAAATTAATGGTTGTTATTGAGTTATCACAAAATTACTCATGTGGTAAAAACATCATGGTCGTTTAACAACAAAAAATATGTATTAGTTTTAGAGATCTTTTAAATGAAATCAACCTGATGTGATTTGAAATATTCAATTTTTAGTTAGATATAGTTAGTTAGAAACAACACTTTGATCTTTTTTTTGGATATTATCAAATAAAATCAGTTCTTCATTTTAAATAATGATTTCTTCTTGGTGTACTATTGAATTTGATATGATCGTGTCCTCTATCTGGATATCGTCAATGACACACCGAGAGAGTTTCATTTATATGAAAATATAATGAAAATTACATAATATTTCGATAAATATACACCTATGGAATTCCACTATGAAATAATGGTTCTTTATAGTTGAATGGTTGGTCTTGAGTGATACGTATAATCCAGTATATGAAGACCTTGGATAGACACACAAGCACCAAACAAATCATTGAGATAACAATCTCTTCATTTAGTTAGTATTTAGATGTGTGGATTTATGGGATATGTATCATTATCTCTTATTGATGAAACACAAAAAGTAATAACATGGATGAATTCCTCAGACTCATTTTAATGATTCTGAGATGGTTTAGGACTTAATTTAGGCATATTTGTAAATTTTAAGGGTGTTAATCAAAGTGATATTGATCATGTATACAACAATGTATATGCTTGTAATGATAACCTATGGGGAAATTTTGGATTTATATTTCAGTTGAAGACAGTTAGGGGCTTCAATAGATGTTATAAAATGAAACATGTGGTGTATTATTAGAAGGAATCATTATTCAGGATGAAGAAACACCAATTGTCTATGCCATGAATTTTTAGAATAATCTTTCAGATGTGGATCTTCATACATTATATTATTTCATAAATTATGTTCTTTGTGGATGAACCACATGGAACCTCAACCAATTGAAGTGATTTTATTGTAATTCCACTAAGGGATTTCGTTAAAATCCACCTTAACCATGTTAAATATGTTGGATTGGGATTCAACCATTCTTTAATATCAAGGATAATTTCAAAACATCATTATAGTCTTAGGGGAATGATAAAATAAAAAATTTCGATGTTGGAGAAGCCATAAGATAGAATTGGAAATTAAATACAAGACCCTACACTATAGAGTTGTAACATCACGATATTTTTTGAATTTTTTTATATTAATTTAATTTTTTTATTTTTTTTTCATTTCACCTAAAACTAAAGATTTTTAATTTACTATTATATGACTATTGTTTTCTTGAGTTATATTAAACACCATGTTAATTGTTTACTACATGCAAAATTAAGTTTAGATTTCTCTACATTTATTATTAATGTTGTCTCGTGTTACATGAAAAAATTCTTTTCCGTGTTGGATTTTCTAACACACATGACCACAATTTACTTAAAAAATTTATATCATTAAAATGATTTTATTTAAACTAATATGATATAAAATAACAATTAATTTTGTTTTTATAAATTATATTAACAAATTTATGAAAATTTATTCTTTAATAAAATATAATAATAATTCATATCTTACAACATAATTAGATATGAATATGAAAACCGATTGAATATATAGGATAATATAATTATTATTATATTCAAAAAGTTGTATTAACCTAAAAAATTAATTTAGTTACATTTAATTTGTTATATTATTATGATATATATTTTTTATATTAAGTCAAATATTTTTTATATTATTAAAATATAGTTGATTGACATAATATATGGAAAAACCAAAATTTATTCTCAAAATGTTATATTGTTCAAAAAGACATCATTACTGCCTTTCAATGGGGAAGCCATTTTAAATCAAATTTTTGGAAATTTAATATATTTAATAATTCAAAATAAACATCATCATTGTATGAAATATATAAATATTATGTTATGATAAATTTTGGGTAATTTTTAAAAGGATATATTTTTAATAAATAATTAAAAAATAACAAATTTAATTCAAAATGACTTCTCATATAATTCCTTATAAGGATAAATTATATGTTAAATTGAATTACAAGTTTAATTAAATAATATTGTTATCAATTAATATAATTTAAGAAATTATAATATATTCTACATTTAAATTTGCTATAAAAAACCTAGAAAAATATTTTCCATTTTTAGATGATTTTTTTTTGTCTAGTCCCATCAGCAGGATTAAATTCAAATTAATTTCTTCCACTTCATGTATTATAATTTTAATAAATATATCTCATTTATTTAATCTATAAAATTTATATAATCAAATATGGTAAACATTGTTTTTGAAAAATAAATATTAGTGGAAGTGATTAAATTTTATTATAACGGTTAATATAAAACATAGCATAATAATGATTGAAATTTAAAATTTAAAACCCAAAACAATATAGACACTTATTCAAAACCCATTGGATGGACGTGATTTAACCATAAACCATCCATTATCCAGTATTTTTTTATATGAAATTTTGAATGTAAAAACGTGGTTACACCTATCTTGTTTCATAAAATACTAAGTGTTTCCTTCCCATTTGATAAAAATTTATACCACCTCTCCCTCTTCGTCATGCCTCTCTAACCACATTGATAAATATAAAATCTACCAAATACAATTACCAATAGTCCTCACCACCTCCTATAATCCTTTCATTGGGAAAAATAAATCCAAATTATTTTTTCTCACAAACAAAAAGGATTTACCCAATTAAGTGGTGGTTTGAATGAGTATGACAAGAATCAAGACACAAGGTAAGGTAATTTCATCTAACATTATATTATTCAAGAGATGCATGCTTTATTCTCCACCTGTTAATTTTTTGTGGGTTTTATAATAGTAATGGATGTATTATATGAATCTTACATTCAAATTTTAGTGCATTTACATTTTGAATCATATGATATATCTCTCATGGTGTTTATGTTTCATAAGCTTCATAATTGGGAATGTAATATATTCAAAAAAATTAATCCTTGAGACACATGCCAGGTTTAGAGAAAATATTTTTATTTTAGGTGTATATACATCATCTAATGGTTTTTATCATCAGTCTTCTTATTTTTAAGATATTTTATGGTTCATGTAGTTTAATTTTATTAAATGGGATGTACGGTTCCAAATTACCAATTTCTAAAATTATACTGAAACAATATCATCACTTTTAAAGATAGTTTTTGTTCATGATTATTTTGATGAAATGATATGAAAGATCTCTCAATATAACTTGTTAATTTAATTCTATTCTGGTAATTCATGATATATTCATGTATAGGTACCAATTTTCCAATCTTTGACACAAAATATAGTTAATAATGTGTTGTTAAAAAAGCCCAACATTACCATATCTTCAGAATAATTTAAATGTAACACCAAATATTTTTCTTTCAAAAAAGGTGTCTGAAAAATATTAAACTATTCTATTAAAATAATTTAAATAAATATTTATAATTTTTCTCTTATGATAATATTTTTAAAGGAGTCTTACTGTCACTTTCTAAATGAGGAATTTTCTAATGTTTTTATAGAAGAAAAACAAATTTTATTTTTACCTTGTATGACAAGTATGTTTTTACCCACAATCCATTCATTTGAGATTTATATTATGTCTTCAATGGAAAACATTTTATGACAAAAATTTCAATTTTTTTCTTGTAAATTCATCTAAAAAGTTATTATTTATAATAAAAATCAAATATGAATGATTATTTTCTTTATGTTCTGTTTTTAAAAAATCTTTCCATGTTATTTTATATCATTGATATCGTTATTTCATGTTACTCATAAAATTCTATGAAATGATGCTAATGTTCCCCTCACATTCATTTTTGAATGGTTTATGTTTTGATGTAATTATTCTTATGTTAACCATTTAATATCCATGGGTTTTATGTTTTTAAACCATATTTTTTATGGGTAATGCATTAAGTATTTGATTACGAAACTTATCCCTTTTAAATTGTTATTATGTGATGATATTTTAATGATAACTATTTCATTTCATGGGTTACGATTTTATGTTTATAAAAAAAATCTCTTTTTATGGGTCATGATATAATGATAGTTTTATTATATTGTGGAAAATATATGAATAATTTTATTATGGTATGGGTGGGTCATAAATCTCCCTCCAATTCATAAGGTAAATATAATTTGTATTTTGAGATCCAAGGGTGCATGGGTTTTAGTCCAAGACAAAAAATAAGAAGGTACATGGGTTATAGCCCAAGAAAAAAAACATGAAGTTCTATGGTGTGTGGCTCTAGAAGAATATTTATTGGGTACATGGGTTGTAGACCAATCCCCAAAACATAAAGGTACATGGGTTAAATCCAATTCCTAAATGTAAGAAGGAAAATGGTTTTTATCCTAATCCAAATAAAAGGACCTTGCCTTAAACATTACAGAATCTTGAATTATGTTAATAATTCACATTGAGGATATTTTCTAGTTTAGAGTATTAGTTAATTAGGCCATAAAAATTGTATTACATATCAATTATTACAAATTAGACACTTCTACTAAGTATCCATTTAAAAAAATAAAAACTCTTAAAATACAACAACAGTTCTTAAATTGATAAAAATTATTCATGAATAATTCCTTTCTCTTACCATTACTTATATTCTATGAATAAAATTTCAAAAACATTGGATGAGCATAAAAATATTTGTAAGTGTTATAATACAAGGAATGAAATCAGTAGTGCATCAATACATACAAATTAATGAAATCATACGTCTCATTCTTGAAAATAACACACAAAATCGTATGATTTATGAATAAAAAAGGAAATCAACAATCATAAAGTTAACATGTGTCCTCTATAACATATTTACGTTGTATGTTTCAAAGATACATATAGAGTTACATATGGAATACCAATCACAATATATTCCCTAAATCTCTTAGGAGAATCATTAACATTTACCTCCATCATGTTATCCAATTCATTAGAGATATCTCTCGGGCTCACCCACCATAGGTTTACCATTAAACCACCCATATACTTAAAAAAATTAAATGAACAATGAAATATTCATAACACATGAAACAAACATAAATGAAAGATAATATTTCAACATTTCAATCAAAAAATAAAATTTAAATATATTTACATAACCGATCCATTATAAAAAATTTCAATACCAAAATACGTAAATGAGAATATGATATTTATTTTCCTTTAAAAAAATTCATCTTGTTAAGGAATACAAATATAAAATAATGCTTATCACGGGGAAAGGTAATAGTAACCACATATGATAAAAAGAGACATTCCCTTTGTAATTTAGTAAAACACTACTTAAGAAAAGGAATCTCATTGAATTAAATGAAAATTCATAGGGGTTTATGCGCCATATAAAATAATGTCATGTATAAATCAAAATATTACTCAACGAAAAAATGATTGAGATGATGTCCCTTACGTCATGTCCAACATGACATGTTTGTTCTTTAATCTCTGGAATAATTAACTAATGTTAATTTTTTACTTTCATATGAACCTTTTTCATGTTTAATATTCATTTTTTATTACTTATTACCACATTATAGACATTCCATAATCATTTATGTTTATAATGGTTGTTTTTTTAATATTTTCTAATTGAGTAAAAAATTTACTTCTTATAATTATAATTTGTCTGTGTGGTAAAAATTCCATTATATCTTGAATGATATTCCGGAATTATATATCATATATATCATATATATCTCGTAAATATTTTAATTTATAATATTATATAACATTTGGAGAAACAAAATTAAATGAAACTTTCATTGAGATGGTAAGTCGTACGTACGCATGAATGTTACTATCATTCATATTTACTATTTAAGGGAATTAACACTTGACGATACATAGTTATATTATAATCCTAGAATAATATCATATATTATTTCAATAAATTCATTCTTTATAGGTCCATGAATATCATGGATGAGTCATATCAATTTGATGGGTCGGTAGTATGCACTTTCTCAAATTAAATTATCATATTTACCCATCATGGAAACCATAAAGGTATGATACAAATAAAAAACACATATGCATAAAGAAAATATAAATATAATATATATCACATATAAATAATGTTCCATCATAATTTTCTCAATTAGAGGAAGTAAAAGATAATATTATAACAATCGTTTTGTGAAGAAACAGTTCACAGTACACAGAAACAATATGTTCGTTTCTATTAGATTGATGTGTGTGTGTTTGTCTCTATTTTGAATCCTACTCATAAAAAACCAAGTACATTTAGGATACATGTTTTTATGTAATAAATTAATATGAAGAGCTAAGGGAGTTAATAAGTAATATAAAAGAAGAGAACTTGATGGAAGATGTTACCTTTAAAGAAGATAACTCCCTTTGGATTGAACCAAAAGGATTCCATGAGGTGTCTTCTACCTAAGAACATGCAACAAGAGTAAAGACAAAAATCTTGGTAGCTTATTTGGGTAGAGATTGGTCAAGTAAAGGGGCTTGATAGTTTATTTAATGGGTTAGATGTGATGTTTTTTTATAAGGGGGAGGAGGGACTCTTTAGGAAAGTTGGAAAATATTATATTATTATAATGTGATTTTTAGTTTCAAAAGGTTCAAAAGATATTAAATTCTAACATAACGTGTATACGAGTAAAAATAAAATCACCCAATAAGAATTAGACTGGTTTTGGATATTTTCTAATCCTTGACATTCTTGTTTAATCATTTTTAACTGATTTAACTTTTACTAGGTCCTCTTATATACTGATAGAATATGGTTAATATATTTACTATAATATAATAAGCGACCTGAAATGGATCCTTAATAAAATTTTAAACATCATATATGTCATTTTACCGAATGTTATATTTTTTGGACTATTTTATCATTTAATAATATATCATTTGATTGAAATATTCATTTATGTCAATTTGAAAACTATTATTATAATGATATTTAAAATATCTATAATAACATGGTTATTTAGAAAAAAATCATTAATTAAAAGATAATCAGTCATCCTAATCTATATAATTAGAGGATAGTTTAAAAAGGTTTGAAATAAATTTATTTTAGTATTTATAATATCATTTATTTGAATCCTTAATTAATGAATCGATTAACGCATCACCAATGTGTCATAATTTATTATTTTTATTATAATGTCTAAAAATTATAAATAAAATAACATGATATCAGAAATATTTTTAGCATTATAATTAATATTTATAGTTGATGTTATCAATTATATAACCCCACATTCATGTTTTTTTAAAAAATAATACATGTTTGGGATATTTTTATTTTTACTTTAAATAAAATTTATTAATAACATTATCTTACCCAAATAGATTTCAAAGGAAAAAAGTCAAACCCATAGACATTCATGGCCATCCATTACTCATCCAATAATTTTAAGACAAGTTTTAAGGTAATTTTATATTATTATAAAATTATTTTTACATTGAATTACCCTATTTACCTTTAACCACTATAAATAAAAAATAAACAGTTACTAATCAATAAAAAATATTTTCATCATATTAAACCACATGTTAATTACTTATGAATACCATGTATATTAGAATATTTAAATTCAATTCACAATAGTGTTAAAATTTCATTTTAATAAAAATGTCAGTTTTTAACTACTCTGTAGTGTTCTTTCAGTATTCATAAAAAATTGAACATTTTTTGAAAAATACCACAAATTCACACATAGATAATTTTAATTTATGAATTCAAAAATGATTTAAATTTTTCCAATTTAAAAACTTATATGTTTAATTAATTAATTAAATATTAATTTCCTTTGTCAAAACCCAAAAGCGTGTTTTTATAAAATAATAACTATCAAATTATTGACACATCTTTATGTTCGATTTCCAATTTAAATTACTTATATTGAATAACATTACATTATATGGTAAAAATATAATAATATTTTTCTTTAATAAAATAAAATGAAATATATAATTATATAAATAAATTAAATGAAAAGGTAGTTTTGAATTAAAATTCATAATTTTTCCCTATTCATTACAAAATGACCTTTATCAGAAAATACCAAAATTTCATCAAAAGTAAATTTTATTGTCTTGATGCTAAAGAAGAAATTTATTTTGTCAATTAGAACATTTAAAAGTGACAAAAACTATACAAAAAAAGGTTCTCCATTAAAATGTAATAAATCATCATTTTAAAGAATATTAGAGTGCTTATTCTTAAAATTGGATTCATTCACATTTTAAGCCTCTATTTTTTTTGATAAATGTATAAATATTTAACAAACAATCATTACTTTATTTTTTTTAGTTCTATTCATTCATTCCAATACAATTTCTAGGGGTTAACTACCTTTTAATATTATTATTTATTATTATTTTTCAGTATGACTCAACATTGTGTGCAACGTGAGATTTAGGAGAAAACCATTGCTTCATTTCATGTACGCCATCAAACATAGAATCCCCTTCAAAGTAAAATTAATATTTAATTCACAAATATAAATAAATTTGAAAAGGTATTACTCTTTTTTTTCTTGGGATGTTACACCCAAAGGAAGTACAATGTTCAAATATCAATCATAACAGTTTTAATGTTATTGGTAAGCATCCTTGACATAAGATTTACTATTCATATATTCATTCCAAAAATTCCTTGTCCTATTCCTATGGAATTATTTTCATAGATTTAACTTAATTGTTTTATGATATATGTCTAATGAAATTCTAATTGTTATTATTATATCTAATATGTAGGGTGTGATCTTTAAATGGTTTCTCATGTTTTATACCATTTTGTTCGTGTTATACATTCACATTGCATTTATTTAACCTTACTAATATTCATAGGTCAACCCATTCATTAGATTCTTTCCCCAGAGTAATGAATATAGGTTTTAAAAATATGTACTAAAGGAGAATGTTTTTTATGGGAGATTTAGAAGATCATTCAGTAATATAAATGAACCGGTTTCCATGTTTCCAAAAACACTAAACTATTATGGTATATGTGAATGTTTTTTTGAAATGTACTAAATGACCATCTAAATAGATGTAATATCATTGTATGTTATGCCAGGTTCATTATAGTTGGTATTAGTGAAATAATTTAGTCTACCATTTTAATATAAGATGAGAATATTTTAGTTAGATACACTTGAATATTTCCAAGGATATTTATATGGATGTCTCTGTGAAAAAATATAATGACGAGTCAATGATTAAAGAAATGTGATGGAATTTTGGTGATGGGTAGATTGGGTTATTTCCTAGAAATACATCCTTGTCTAGGTATTAAAAATGGATATGTATTTGGCACAAATGTACATATGGGTAATAACTATTATAAGATGTCTCGTGCCCGACTCAAGGTAATATGGTACATGATAACATGCTTTACTGCACAGCTTGTTTGACACTCCCAGGGAATATTATTTGGTAATTCAAAAACACTTAATAAACCATTATTAAGGATTTTAATATAATATGACTATTAATTACCCTGGGATAAACCTAATGTGTCTTTTATTATAAGTTCAGTGTCATGATTTAGACATTCAAAATAGTATTTTTTTTCATGATTGTGTGGATTTATTATATGATTTTTATTTCTATCCCTATGATTTTAGTTTTTAAAAGATGGAAAAATCTATAAAGAACATGGTTATCATTTAATGATTCATATGTAAATATTTTTTGAACTATGAAAACCTATTTCCCTTGTGGAAATGATATGAATAGTATCTGGAAGGTGGTATGAGTGTTGGTTATTATTTTGTAGATAAGGAGACTACAAATGACAAGTTAATGGTATGAGATGTTCTTTCAGTATTGATTCCATTTATCATCAGAATCATGATTAGATTTATTTTGAGGATCCATAAGACATGATTTATATTTCATATTCAAGGAAATAGGTATTAATAAACAATTTAATGGAGCATGAGTAATTGTCTATGAATATTGTTTGATTGATGAATTATTTTTGTTTTTGAATTTAAATATTATTTTATATGAATAATAAAATGTATATGTATTTTCATTATATTTTTCATTAATTATTTAAAAGGACATGAATAATTTTGACTAAGATATATAAATGTTAGTTCATTGAAATGATATTTTTTATTAGGAGAAGCTAACCATTAATTACATCCAAAAATTTAGATAATGATCATTGGAAAATGATATCATTTATTCTAATAAGTAAATTGAATAGTACAAATTACACTATAATTGATTACTCAAAAAATTTCTATCTCATCAAGGTAGAAGTTAATTTATTATTTTAATTAAATAATATATCCCAAAATCATTTTAAATGTGATGCATTCAAGTTTTATAAATGGATTTATGGTAATTATTATTATTATCATGTTTCAAGGGACTTTATGATTTTCCAATTCACGTTTTTTGAATGTTTATACTTGGTGGTACGTTGTGATATATTGGGGATCAATTTTAAGATTATTTCATTACATTGTATCTAGATCGTTGAATTTAAATCATTCAAAAGGGTAATGATGTAATCAATTTTATGAAAAATTTTGTAAAATATGGGATGTTTTTTTAGAATAATGTATAATCCTATCACATGGAGATTTGTTAATATTTAATAAAATATTATTAAAATGTGGTTTTTATGATAATTTAATATATATGGGATAGAATTTCACAGATCTCGTGATCTATTACTTCATCAATAATGAAAAATTTACCTTATTTTTTTTGAGAAAGTGATGATGTTGATCAAAGAGAAACAATGTGTGAGGTTGTTTTGAAATCAAGAAAGTGTAACATTTCATAAAAATTCACTATCATTACGGAAAAAGTTCTATAATCCAAAACATTAGTCTTAGTAAGTCCATTTGGATGAATCAGATGGTCCCATAGTTCATCACAGATTAATGGAATTCATATTTTTAAAATTCTCCTCACCTTTTTATATATCACTCTCCTTAAGAACTTGATAGTAATATTTTTATTAAATGTACATATTATCAATTCTCACGTATGTTCTGTAATATGGAGTCCTAGTTATATTTTTCATAGGGTAATGGTTATGGTCCCAACATTCCCTTTTAAGGTATTTTTAAATAATCATTTTTAGATGTGAGTTTCTATGAACAATAGATCCATGTATTTGAACAATGATAAACCAGTTGAATTTCAATGAATAAATTCAATTTAATGGGTTTTGATTGAACCCCCCGAAGATTTTGTGTGTTGTTATTTTTTTGATTTATTTTCATAATTTTGATAAAATTCATCACACACAACAATGAAAATAGTTTATTTTATATTAAATAACTATATTTGTCTTACATTATACACAAAACCATTTTAATCCTAAACTACATGAAAAATAAATTTTCTAATGAACTATATAGATCACTGGGGTGTTCTTTCATTACAACCAACAATGACATTCCTTGATGGCTTGTGAAACACAGATGACAGATTTTTAAAGAACAATACACTGTTATTAAAATATTATTATTTAAAATAATAAGATATAAAATGGCTATTAATTTTGAAGTTATGAATATTATTAAATAATTTATGAAAATAATTATTTTTCAAAAATATAATATTAATTAATAGGTTACAAAAATATTATAAATGAATATAAATTTTTATTGAATATAATAATAAATATTATTATATTTATAGTCAAAAATCTATTTAAAACAAATAAATTATATAAATTACAATTAGTGAGTCATATTAATTTAATATATTTCTTATATATAATATAATATATTTTTCTATATTGATACAATATATTTGATAGACATAATATAAGAACAAACCAAATTTTATGATCAAATCATGTTATTTTTTTGTAAAAGTTATTTTCACTTCTATTTAGTGGGGGACACATTTTAAATGGAAAAGTTTCACTATAATTTATTTAATAAATCAATATTACATTCATATTGTTAATATAAAAATAAATATTAGTTTTTTGATATCTTTTAAATTTTTATTTAATGTTTAATTCTTAAATTAATAGTCAAATATACTAGAAGTCAATTCGAAATTGTCATTTCAACTGATTTATTTAAAAGATAAATTATATTTAAATGTGGTTTAAATGTTTAACAATATATTATTGTAATCAATTAACCTAATTTTTTCCATTAAATTAAATTTCACTTTGAAATTGTTTATAAACAATAATTAAAAAATTTGGCGCTATAACATAAAAAACATGTAGTGTTGTCTCATCAAAGGGATTAATTTCATATAAATTTTCTTCACTAAATTTATTATAATTTGGAAAAATGTATTCTATTTTCTTAATAATAATAATTTAAAAGTCTCATAAATTCTAAATTTTGGAACGTTAATATTAGTTAATGTTATTAAAATTATTTACAATTGAAAAGTGAAAATGTAGGATAATAAAGTACAAACTCATAAAATTATGACCCAAAATGACATATAAAATTGTCCCAATCCAGTTTTATGCCTATTCATCATCCATGCACAACAAATTCATGATTGTTTTGTATGATTTTTTTTGTAAAAACATCGGTACAACTATTTTGTTTCCATAAAATTAAATGGATGTCCTTTGCATTCCCTCTAAAATTCCACCTTTTCCTCATCTTCATCACACATTGAAAAAAAATTAGATTAGTTCAATATCTACCCAATCCAAATCCAAAAATCTATACCTTACTTCTAGAATCCTCCCCATGTTTATAAAAAATCAAATGAATCCTATTGGAACAAACCTAAAAAAGTTACCTAAATAATAGGTAGTTTTAATGAGTATGATGAGATTCGAGTCCCTTGGTAAGGGAATTTCATATCACATTTTTTTCCTAATATACATGATTTATTAAAACCTATACCTTTTAGAGGTTTTTATACTTCCCATAGATGTATTATATGATTAATATATTTATATTTATGTGTATTTACATGATCATTTTATGATATTTCTCTCAAGGGTTTTATGTTTCAAAAGGTACAAAATTCATCATCAAATTTCATCCCAAATTTCATTCCTTCACACACATTTTGTGTCACTGAACTATATTATTCTATGTGGTGAATATATGTCCTTTCAAATGTTATACCACAAATATTCTTCTTTCTATGATATTTTATACTTCATGGAATCTCATCATCATAAATGGAGATTATAGTTAAATGTTACCAAGTGGTAAGATATTTTTGAAACAATCTCTTCACTTTTCATGATTATTTATGTTTATGATTCGTTTGAGGAAATATTTTGACACATATCACAATAACCCTCCTGATTTATATAATCTTATTTTTATTCATTAGATAGTCATGTATTGGTATAATTTTTCCAATATTTAATATGTTAGATAGTTAATGATGTGTTTTTATGAAATATCGATGTAACAATATCAATGGTTAGAAATCTATGTTCATATAAAACAATGTGTTAAAAAAACTGTAGAATATTCAATAATTGTCCTAAAATTTTTAAAATACATATTTAGCCTTTTTTTTACAATGACTTCAATGTAATCTTCTTTTCAATTTCTGAAGGAGGCATTTTCTAACATTTTTACCTTGAAAATGAAAATAACTATTTACAATGTATGACATTTTCATATTTAATCATAATCAATTCATTGAAGATTTATTATTATATTAAAAAGCTGAATTTCTTATGAAATTTTTTTAAAATAGATTTTCATGGATATGGTTTTCTAATGGTTTTTTGTTTTAATAAGTGTTTTGAAAAAAAAATTTAATTTTCTTGAAGTAGTATTCTAAAACAATTATTCCATGTTATTTTCCAAACTACGATTACATCAGTTGTTGGTACTCATTACATTCTAGGAATTCACCCATAGTTTCGATTAATATTATAATACAAATGGTTTATGTTTTCAAGGAATGATGATTCACACATCCATTTTACTTCTATAGGATTTATTCTCTTGAAACCCACTTATTTTCATGGGTTTTGCATTCATGAATTTATTATCAATCATATTTAGTTTCATAGGATATGATGTGATTAAAATTTAATCATTCCCATTTCATTTAATAGGATATTTTTTTATTTTTATAAAACCTATATCTTTTTATGGTTCATGATTTGATGAATGTTTTATTATCATGTGGAACATTTACGAATGAATTTATTATGAGATGGTTGGGAACTATATATCCCTCCAATGCATAGGTTATTGATAATTTTTATATAATATCAAATAGAACATGATTTGTAGTCGAAGAACAAAAATAAGAAGAAACATGATTAGTAACCAAAGCCTAAAAACAAGAAGGTACATTGGTTGTGGATGAATCATAAAAGTAAGAGGGAACATGGGTTTTAGACTGATCCTCAAAAAATGAATGTACATAGGTTGTAGATTGAGTAAAAAATTATGACAGTGCATGGCCTGTTAGACTATGTTTCAAGTAGGTAAACGTGTCATATCCCTTGCCTAACATGTTATAAATTCTATTTTTCGTATCATTGATATACTATTTTATATTCATATATGCTTTTAATGAATTCCATGTATTATTACAATGTTATGCTTTCATGAATAATTATCTTAATTATTTTAGTATTTATATATTTGGAAGTGGAAATAATTATTATGATATCTGATAACTATGTTATAATATTAAAATGTTATGGTAATGTTCCATACCGATATGATTATATATTGCTTAGTTATTTCCATTATTTAATAGAATTGTGAATCTCAGCTCACCCAATACTTATGTTCCCTTTCCCTAGGTTATTTAGAAATGATTAATGTTGAAGTACTATAGGTATTATTATTTATATAAGATTTTGATAATGATTCACTTCGATAGAAGATTTGTTCCCCCTTTCTAAATACACTAAACTATTATGGTCTAAAAAGATATTTTTTCAATCTATAGAATATTCATGTAAAATGATGTAATATCCTTGTATGTTATTCCTAGGAAATTATTCACAACCCATAATACATGTGATTTAAGAGATGAAATCCAAACCATTTCTCTATTTATATGGGATTAGGCATGTGACATCATTATTATTTATTTTGGAAATCATTCATTGGGTTGAGTTTCTACATCTTATATATTGTACAATTACAATAATGTTTATTGGTGTGATTGTTGATGGGTATAAAACAAACCATTTTAAAATAAACATCATGACCCAATTAGTTTGACTTATATTTTTCATTTTTTTTAAAAAGTATATTGATGATGAAATGTTATTATATTTGGAGGTTCTAACGTCCCTCATTTTGGAGTGGGTATATTTTAAAAAGGAATTTTAGTTTTAGCTTTATGGATGTGCCATTTCTTTCAAAAATATGTGAAATGTAAATTCCATCATTCAAATAGTAAAAAGTGTTTTTATGAGGATTACATCTAGAGATGTTTCTTGGGAGTTTGGTTGAGTTATAGAGGCATCAGGTTCTAAAGGATCTTGTTTTTGGAAAGGCCGCATAAAGTGAAAATCTATTATATCCATATGGTTCAACATTGCAACACCATTTATTAAATGGAATTAATTTTCTAGACTATGTTATGGGACCAATAGGTTATACGGCTATGTTTAGGTGTGAATGGGGTGACCACATGGTCTAAACAAGGATTTTATAAACTACGAACCAAGGCCGAACTAATAGTTCCACATAACTAAAAACCACACATGATATGTCAAATTGTGTGGCCCCACCTTGTGAGGTTCTAAATATTTGAAAAAACTCACCAAATTACTGTTAATTTTTTCCGAATTATGTTGAATAATGTTTTGTATTTTGAATAGGCGAAATAATGATTTTCGTTATATTATTTAATGGTATTTCATTTCATCTATTACCCATAAATGTAGATCACTAAGGTCTGCTTGAGATCCTCCTCCCATTCTCACTCCATTAAAATTTGTCATCAATGTAGAATATGATTCATATTCATGTAAACATTTTGGATGTGTATTATTGATTCTACAAATCCTCCATCCTTATTTCATAGATTATTTCATCATCTTTTATTATATCTTTATGTGAGCTAATTCATCCAATTCTTAGATCTTTTTATTATCTCGTAGATTTATATAAAACCATATTGAATAAAATATTTATATTGGATTGGTTCACCATATTAAGTAAAATGTATGTGCTCTATGATTTTGCATTAAAATATATTTAGTTTATAAATTATGACATTGTTCTGCACAATATATTCTCTGTTTTTTCCTCAAAATGTGAAATTAGTTATGTCAGTCCCACATACATAAATTATATTTCTATTACAAAATAATATAAACCATTTCATTCTATCACCCTCAACCCAAACATCCCCCTATCGGTGAGTTTTTTATAAACTCAACCTCTATTCCTCCTTATGAAAATAGGAAACACTCTTTGGTAGTGGTTTTAATTGTTCATGATCATACTTTCTTGTTTACTCTTGATCACATTTGTAGGCATGAACTATAATCAACAATTTAATGTATAATTAAATTTAAATAGATTAAAATTAAGTGTTGTTCATGTTGTAATTTTTTTTAAAAACACAAATAAGGTCTGTCATCTTCTCTAATAAAATTGTATAGTTAAATTTAAATGCTAGAAATTATTAATGGAATGATTAAGTAAATGGGCATTTTTATTTTTCCTACCAAAATAAATATTAGTTAAAAAGTGAAATAGATGTTTATAATGGCCTATGTTGTACTAATTAATTATTTTTTAAATTTAATTATCTTAACTATTGAAAAATAATCAGGATCCATTTTAGGGAACACTTGGCGCAAGAAATTAGGTGGATTAAATTTCATAAACCAGGCATGACAATCAGGTAACTTATGTTGAACAACCACGAAAAGTTTCATAGGTTACTCATTTTATATTACACATTTATTTTTACATGTGTTTACTTTTTATGAATAGACTTCGACATGGTTATAAGTTAGATTAAATTTCACACGTTCCGAGTGGTACATCTATTTCCTCCTCATGTAATTCCATGGATGACCTTATAGTTAGAATGGATATCTATGGGAAAAATTGGATTCATATATATGTAACATCAAAGAGATGGCCATAAATTAATGACATTACGCGCCACTTTGGGTGACATTTGGATACAAAATTATGTTATTCCTTATATATTATCCCAAGATATATGGTTGACACCATGAATTTTTATTTATTATATATGTTTAGTAATACATCCTTAGTTGGACGTAAATAAAATTCATCCAAAATACATTATTAGATGATTATTATTTTTACAAGTATTTATAACAAGAAACATGTTTATATATTGAGATTAACTGGTAATAGATTCATTGGGAATGTTGTCCATTAACTTACAATAATAGGGAAAGAAATAAATAAATTATAATGTAAAACTTATTTTTATTATTTATTAGATGGATGCCTTGGAAATAAAGATAACATCTACACTGGTGTCTGTATATTTTTGAAAATGATTGTATAACATATGAATATACATACATGATTTGATGTGTTAATAAAAATTTATGTTTATGATGAAGAAGGTATAGTCAGAATGGTATCCTTAAAGAACATGAGCCAAGATTGTTTACTTATGTTAATGTGTTTTATTCTTTATTCCTTTTTGCTGCACGATGTTGTATTTTATATTCACATGATAGATAGATTTAGAAAAAAAATTGATTTAATTCTGAGTATCTCTCCCACCCTATTTGGGCCACCATTGGACCAGGGGACCCAAAAGACCTCTTGTTAGTAGGTTCAGGTTTATAGATTCTTCTAGCGTTATTAATTTGTACATGGGACCACAGGATTACATGACTAGATCAAATCTATGGATTCTCGTAAAGTTATCCAAAAATAATTTTTTCGTATTCATTATCAATGTATTGTTGACTATTGGAACACCTTATATATTTTTACTATTTTTTATATTTATCCACATCCATAAATTCATGAATAAATGTATATTTGGAGTTAGATATCTTATTATTTATTAATAGCCTTTTTTTCTCTATCTATATTTATACCATCTATATTATAAGCTGATTATATATAACATAATACTATTATACTAGGATTATAATGGTATACTTACCCCACCATACAAACAGTAAACCATTACTTCTATTCCCCAACCTCTGGAATATGTGGAGGAATTATTTAGGCCCAACGACAAACCATCTCAATGAATCGATGTATGTGGATCCTAGATTTGTAAGCTACATAAGTGACTCTTAATGAAATTGAATGTAAAATGTATAAATAACTCCTTATTTATTTTGATAATCCTAATATTATTAAATGAAAATATTATTGGGTAATGATTTTACATTAGAGAATGAAACATGAAATAAATACCAATTCTAACTAAGTGTTTAAAGAGAAATAGATGATTAAGAATAGAGATAATGGTTTACTAAAATTTTAGGTTAAAACCATGTAATTTTTAAAAAAAACGTGTGTTTAATCAATGTTGGTGAAAATCATTGATGAAATAGACATAAAATAATTAGGATAATGATTGAAAATGGACATACAAGTGAATGACAAAGGACAGAAGTAGATAGAATATAAAGTAGATGGTAAATAGTAAATCATTTCATAAAAAAATTTCCATATATATATATAATATGTAAAATTTGATTGATTATTTTATAATAATACATAAAATATACTTTCCGAATCAAAGAATTAAAAATGTTTGAGAAATCAACTATTTTTCAACTTTGAAGGGTTTAGAAAATATTGATTCTAAAAACCCCAACCCATGTAACATAGAGACAGTGTAAAAATTATTACATTGACATAGATATAATTGGTAATTTCCTAATGGAAAAATTAGTTTAAAATTTTTATGGAGGATAATACACGCATGATACCCATATTAAATTTTGGGATGATATAATTAAACACATTGCTGATAAATATTCCACATCCATAAACTTATTTAAATAATTATTATTCATATCCTTGTGAATGAAATAATGTATGGAAAAAAATATATAATAAGGGTTACAAATAGTGGAATATACAACGAGTAAATAAAGAATAATCAATATGAATATATAAATAAATAAAAACACATTACATTTAAAAAAATCATGAGCATGTAATAACGTATAATCAATATAGAAAAGTAAATAATTTAATATACAATTCATTTATTCAATTAAATAAAGATAAAATACATCTAGATATAATATCAATAAGAAACTATCATGGGTAAAAATAATAACCGGACACTAAATTAAGGAAATGGTCACTTATTATACTTCATGACCTAAATATAAGGGGTAAAAACACATTTTATTTGGCCAACTAATTTTTCTGAACTGACATGTCCCTGTATAAATGGGATATATAATTCTTGTACCACACATAAATTAGTTTCAAAATAATTACTCATATATCACAAAGTCAATAAAAATCATGAATAATATTACCTATTAAAAAATTATACACTGTAAAGAATAATTATTTATTAATATTTACCCAATTTAAAAAATAACTGTAAATGAAAAAACAATTTTCATAAATATTATAAGGTTTAGTAAAGAATAATATTAATGATATAATGTATATATATATATAAGTATATGAAAAATGTAATGTCTAATGAATGATGATCTCAAATAGGTAGTATATACACCACATAGAAATAAATAGTTTTCAAATATCAAATAAGTCCCAATAGTGTGTAAATTGATATAAAATTCCTTACAATGATCATAACATTGAATAGAGGATTAATCAATAGATTGATTTTTTGAATAAAACTTTTATACCAGAAAAATAAAAGTAAAACATAAAATCATCAAAATAATTTACATAAATAATCATCGAATATAATAGACAATAGAGAAGTAATTTAACTTAATAAAAATAAATTGAGTTATAAAAATTATCATAACATGGTAAATTTCATGTCAAATCCCATTAGAAGAAATAACATCAAATAAAACTAAATTTTTCATGAGATATTAATGAATGAAATTTTTTTATGTAAAATTGTAAGTATGTTCACCATATTAAAAATTTAGGTGTACCCCAATAAAATAGAACTCCCATACCTCATTATTAATTTTTGTTCAAGGAGATTTAAAATTATAAATAATGGTTTAAAACATGTTACTAACATATAAAATAAATATATTAATATTTATAATATCTTATATATTCATTTTATATTATCATATCACTCATTCATTAACAATAATTCATTGTATAAATTATTTTTGGTGTTAATTCCCATATTTTTCCCGTGAAGGATTCTTCATGAATGATCCAAATAATAAAAATATGACATAGTTACACCATATATAAAAATATATTAATGTTATTAATATTATATTTTTACCATTACATACATAATTATAACCCTTATTGATAATTATAAGCATAAAATTAATCACATTGCTTCATGGAAATGATAGTTTGTATGTACGCACAAGAAACAATGTCATTTTCAAATCGGTGGAAGGGTATGAAATTGGGTAAAATATGAATTTTGTAGAATAAATATAATTTAAATTGAATCACATATATATATATATATTATATTTATACTAAGTACCTTCCTTGTAATGGGTATGTGAAAATTGAATCACATCACATCGTGAGGTAGTAGTCTGTTATACACATGAGCGATATTATATTCATTGAAACCGAATGTAATATTCAAAGGCTTATATATTAATATAATTCCAAATCTATAATAATATTATATATATCATATATACACATTACATTCATCATTATATCCAACTGTGAGTGGTTTTTATGGAAAATAAGTTACATTTGTTAACAAAGCGATAGTCTTATGTACACATGATTAACAATTTCATTTCCTAGTTGTTGGAATAAGAAATTTATGTAGGTTATTCCTCTAACATTATAAAATAAAATACATGATATAAAAATGTGGTTATATTTTCAATGTTAATAAAAAAATTTATGATCATTTAAGAATAATGTGGAGAGGAAAATAATGATCATTGTAATGATGATTACCATCTCTTAATGAAACATTATTTGGATATATTATTAAAGACCATATGGATGCTAATTTTGGAAGATTATAAACATAATAATGTGTAAACGATATTGGGGAGATATTTTGGACGTTTTTTGTTTTAAAAATGGCTTGACATGTTTAATGAAGTTGTGGGATTGAGTACACTTTTATAAATGACGTGTAGTGGAATTTCAAAAAATACAGAAAACTTTTATATAATAATAAGTAAATATCAGACCAAGTTCCTAAAAAATAGATATATAATGGATTTTTGTTAATTAAAATCATATCCCCAAATATAAAACATAAAAATATGCCTCTTTTAAATATATTATTCCATTATCTTCGTAGTTTTCATACATTTACCATTTTAGTTTCAAATAGAGTAACATGTTTTATAAACCTATAGAATTTTTATAGTAGTCTCAAAATAAAATGATACTTTTAATAAAATATGTACCCAATTTTTATAATTATTATATCCAATTTATTTTATATTAAATCTATGTGTACACAAAATAATATTTAACACAAGATTGTTTAATGTGGAAGTCTAACCTTTAACCTTAACATTGTCAATTAATTTATTGTTGTTTAAAAGAATTATTTTGAATAACAATTATGTTTATCATATTACATAATATGGTTTATTATTTTTTCAAATATGGAATCCATTTTTTTAACATTTTTTCACAAAATTGGAAATTTTAATATTACATAAATCCGTAATACTTTTTCAAAATTGTTTCTCAAGAAATGAAATTTTCACAAAAAATATGATCTTATATTGAATATATGACAATTAATATTTCATATATGGATATAAATTCACATATTATGTTATTTAATATATTCATTTTATTTATATCTCTCATCATTAAATATAGGTTTAGTTAATAAAAATTGACTTTCATTATGCATTTTTTAACAAAAATAGTATTCATGAAAATAATATGTTTTATAAAAAGATTCCACTTTACCTACAAATATTTATATATTTATTTCAATAAAATTAATTATTAATAAATTTATAATAAAATATATTATAATACTAAATTATATATTAAATAAATAATTTTGTAATACATTATTGATTTATTATTCATAAAAACCAATTTCTAGAGGATAATTTCATAATGTCATTCTAGTATTATTTTGACCAAGTACATAAAAAATTTAAATTCATCATATATAATTTTATTTTTGTTTTATTAAATAATAAAATGATTATTTTTTTATTGTTCTATTAAAATATAATATTCACTTGTTATAATTTAGGCTCATGGTTTCCAACATTAAAATCCCTCTAAGAGATTGAATTTATTTAAAAGTAATTATATCATATAGTCTTGGGGTGTTAAATTATTCCATATTACAAAAAATAAACCTAGAAATATTATGGATAACTAATCTTTCAATAAATTCGTTTTGATATTCTTTATAACATCATTTTGATCTCACATTTCTTCCCCCAATTGAAGATTTCTCAATAGCAATGTTACCAATCGAGTAATATTATTCCACAATATTTACATTTGAGCCTCAAAAATATTTATTATCACTTCATAGTAATATATATTAGGTTTTAATTACATTTCTTCATAAGTTATCTCATTTTATTGGTCTAGAATGTATTTTTTTAATAATTATATGAGGAAAAATCATAATATTTAGAGGGGATTGGTAACATTAGAAATTGGTATGCCACATCTTTAACAATTAAAAATAATTCAAAGGGTTCAATGATTATTAAGTTATGTTTTACCTTCTTTCCAAACCATACAACACCCTTCTATATAGATAATTTTAATAAAAAAATATCTCCCACATGTATTCCAAATTTATATTCGTATTATTAGCGTAACTCTTTTCCCACATTTGAGCTGATTTAATATGATATTTAATACTCTTTAGCATGACTATAGACTATTCAATAGGTTTTAGTTCTATAAGTTTCCATTCACCAATTTCATACCAACAAGAAAGAGTACAACATCTATTTCTATATAATGCTTCATACGACGCATTTGAATACATTAATGGAAACAAATTTTATAAGAAAATGCTAATAATGGTAAATAATGATACCATGTATTTTGAAGTTAAAGTGAGAATGAACTCAATATGTATCCCAATTTTAATATACCTTTTAGATATTATATCGGATTGTAAATGGTAGGTAGTTCTCAAATGATTCATAGTATCAGGATATTTCAGAAGAATTTTTCAAAATATTGTTGTAAATATATGACCAAGAATAAATAAAATTGAAATTTGGGTCTTATAAATTATTGAAACATAAATGAAATATATTTTTACATGGAAATCAATTGATAAAAATTATTTCCATTCCAGGATCAATTCATACTTTTTAACTCGATCAATAATAACTCATATGACATACCTCATTCATTGAATATCTAGTAATCAACTGATGGTTTAAGAGAAATATCATCCTATATCCTTATAATAATAGTTTTTTTCTTTAATTCTATATTATGTTCTCCCTCATTTTTTTCTATAGAAATTATCATTATACATAACCATTTATTTTCCACTTCATTTTATCCCACCAAAAATATTTCATCAATTACCAATACATTTTCATGCTACCAAGGTGTATAATTATATTTATACTTGATCAGAAAAAAATCCTTCTCCATATTTGGTATAGATATAATACATAGTCAAATCCGAAATTTTAGAATACAAACTTCATACAGGAAATATTATAATTCTCTATAATTCACAAATTTAACATTCTTAAGAATTTCATCATCATAATATTTATATTATTTTATAATTTTTTAATAAATATAGTTTAATTAAAATTTGGAAAAGGATTTATGTATCCCATCCCATAATAATCTCCATATTCATGTTTACTATAACCATTAATATAAAATCCCTTTCAATATTTACCTAGGTTGGATCTCTATAATCATACATGTTTAATGCATCCACTATATTATTTTCCTTACTTGGGTTGTATTTTATTGATATAACATAATATTGGTGTAGCAATATCCCTTACCCTTTACTCTTGTTGAGATATATCTGTTAAATGATCTATTTTATACTCTTATCATCATTGTATATCTCACATATTTCACCAAAATGAATGAATCAAAAAATTTAATGAAATGATTACATATTACAATTCAATGTCATGTGTTGGTTATTTATAATCATCAGTTTTTAAGAGGCTTCATGCATATTCAATTAAATAATTATTTTTCATTGGGATATAACTAGGTCTATTCATAAATACATCACATTATTAAAAAAAAATCCATCACATCCTAGTGAATGATTCAAAATCAGAGAATTGAGAAATCTCATCTCGAATTATTCAAAAACATTTACCATTACATTTCACATGTAAACGTATCTCATTTACAAATATTATTTCTAAATGGGTTAGACAATAAAGAATATTTTTTAACCAATCACTGATAGTAACCAACAAAATCAATAAAAATGAATACCTCAGTTATGTTAATTAGTGTAGGCCATTTGTTGGTCTGCCATTGACTTTGGAGGATCAACTGAGATCCCTTCTAGGAAGTTAATATATCCTAGAAAAGAAACATCTACTATACAAGAATGAAAAAAATTAAATTTTCAATTTAAATACATTATTATAAGATTCACATGAATTTCATTCATGTTAGTATCATGCTGATCAATGAATTTAGATACACTAAGATAAATTAAATAAATACCAAAACAAAACCTTCATGATATTCAATAAATAATTTGTTCACTCTATCCAAAAAATAAAGCGATCATTAGTTAATCCATGTAACACCATAAAATTTTATTAAATATTTTTTTTAAATTAATATAATCTTTTTTATATTTTTCATTTCACAGTACATTACGAATATATATATATATATATATTAAAACACTAAGTCAAACATTCCTTTTACATGACAGAGACATAGATTGTGCAACATGAAAAAATGAATTGGCATGCACTACATTTAACACTGAATTGGATTTCTCTATAGGAATCACCAACTTCTCATGCACTGCACACAAAATTGAATTGGTGTAGGTTACACACAATACAATATTTCTATAAAACATCATTTTGTTGTTATAATTATTTAAATGATCTAGTTATAACCTAGCTCTTAAAACTCAATTATATGATTAGTAAAACCTATTTTTTAAATATTTATATTATTTTATTATATAAACAAAAAATATAGATAATGTAAAATATAATTTTTTGAATAGTCTTAATATTATTTAATATATAATTTTATCAAATGATATATTTTTCATGTCCTTTTATGATAATGCCGATTAATTTTAGACACATATATAAATTTAATTTGACAAAAACAATATCATTTTTTATTTTATAACTATGAAATTATTTTATGGTGAATTATTTACATTTTTTATGAAAATTAAATTTTTGATGAATATTGAAAAATAACGCATTTAAGTTAATTACAGAATTTTCATTTAAATAATTATTAATATTAAATTATATATTAAACTTGTATAAAATAAATGTTATAGAATTTATAAAATGGTTAATATAATTTAGGTCAATATAATTAATTTCACGTTGACATTGAATAAAAAATATAATAGTCTTTTGAACATTTTTAATATTAATTCCCCGTTATATCATCTCGCCTATGGGATAAGAAATACTCTTAAATTTGATGATTCTATGAATATAATTTATAATAAAAGACATGATGAATTTTAGTAATTATAATATTTAGAATCTAATTATATCATGTAATTTTTTGACCAATAATATTAGTAAATGTGATTACAAATAAGCAAAATAATTAACGTCAAATAAAGCTTAATTAGTGACTAATCATTAATCTTTGGGGACTAAGTGGCCTATAAAAATTTCCAAATCCCATTTTATTGTAATATTTCGACCATAAGAATTAAATTATTTATATTTTATGGTTTTTTATGAGTTTATTTTGGTTAAAACATGTGTAACCGAACTTGTGCTCAAACATTTCATATGAGTCCTTTTACTTCCAAATAAAAGGACACCACTATCACTATTCTTATAACCTCTCAAACATCATAGGTATATAAAATATATAGCCAATACACTTCTGAACATCCCTCCAATAAATTTTGAATCCTATCTTAGAGCATAAAGAAATCCATTGAGCCTTTTTACAGTAAAACAAAAATAAATGACTTGATTTAGAGGTAAGTAATTCTCTCAAGATCGATTTTTTACAGTTACTTATTCCCCATCCGCTACCTTTAATGCATGATTTTATAAAAATACATAAATTTTAAATATACTAAGATGTTCTTATTCTAGGTTTTTATTAACACTTACACATTAAAATATTTTTATCTGTTATGAATTTTTATTATATTTTGATGTTTTTGAGACATTAAATATTCAATATCTCTAAATGACATTCATATTTTAAAATATCATTATATTTTATTAAATTGAAGTAGGATATTATGATTACCAATGTGATATTTATTAAATAAATGAACCACTTAGTAGTAATATATTATCCGTTCTAGATCCATTTATTAATTAATACTATCTATTAATATACTTACATGATCATACAATAATTGATTAAGAGTTAAAATAAATAATAAATATACATGAGTTCTATCTAAACATTTAATCAAAATAATATTTATAACACTATTGATAATACATGATATCTAGAATCTTTTATTATTAATAATCATATTAATAATTTTAATTTAAACATGTAATGTTTAGTGACTCCATAATATAATCATGACAGGTTGGGACTATCACTATGTTTATTATTTTATAATTAAGAACCAATAGTCGATGATTTTGGAAAATACATATAAAAGTTATTAGATATCCCATGTATTTTAATGCTTGTGACTATTGAAGTGATAAGATATATAGATCAATATCCGGGATTCACAAAACATATCATAACACAAGTAAAAAAAATTTAATATAATATTTATAATACCATTCACATTATAATATAATGGAGAAATCATTGGATCAAATTTAATTATCTTTGAATATCCTTGAAAAAATTTCCAGTTTAAGTATCACAAATGATATCAAAATTTTAATGAATATTGTCCTTTTTCATCATGGAATAAACTAAATGAAATTAATTTCACATTCATATATAGGAATGAATTTATTAATTTTTTTTCAGGACATCTGAATAAAAATCTATCACTAATTATAGTGACATACACTAAACAATATTTATTTTATAACATTTTAATAACATCAATATTTGGTTATGAAAATTTACTAAGAAACCTAATAATATCAATTGTCTAGTTGGTTTAAATGTTTACTTGGTTTAGAGACCATATACATAAATAATTATTTTTCTAAGCCGTTAACATTTTTCCATAAATTAATCCTCTTATTGAATATTCATATTTCAAATCAACTTATTATTTTTTGGAAATAAGACATTATAATTGGTGAGAACCATTTCCTATTAATGTATAACATATCTAATATCTATAAATATTAGACCATAAAATTGTAAAAAAACTAACAAGGTGAATAATTGGTAAATAAAATATAATGAAATAAATTGAGTTGTATATATTAAAAAAATATTATCAAATTTAAAAACAATAATACCTTCACCATGTTTAAATAATAGAACATTATACATTCAATAATGATCAAGAGAACGTAACAATATAGTGTGTCACAAAAATAAGAATATGATATCATATCATTTTAACCTTGTTACATGATATATTGTTCACACAGAAACATGTAATCATAGCTAACCACAATCATACTCACCCATGTGTATGTAACTACTCAAAATCTTTCCAATGTTAGAAATTTATATTTCATGATATATAAGTCATTTCTTAATGAATTGATGAGGGATATAGTTCATACCACATTACATAATTTGTATATAATCATGCCATATAAAAATAATATTATAATATAACCCAAAAAATAAGAATGATGATATTTCCAAATCATCATATCATATATAATGTGTGTAAATAAAAATATATTTCAAAACATTATAATTTAAAATGTTAGAAAAAAACATCAATAATTAAATCAATAGATACCATGAACTAATTATCCATATAATACAATTCATAAGAGAGAATAGAGTGTGCATATTGGAATAGAAAATCATTGATTATAGATACTTATTATTATTCTATAAAATTAAACTAAATCATTTTGGAATGTTTTCATTAAAAACTATTTTATCATTATTTTGAGAAAAAAGTATCTAAATCGTTATAAATATAAGTTTTATGGATAATTCTATAACTGAATTATTTATCTGGATATCTTATATATTTTAAATTTTATAAAAAAATTATTAAAAATCATTCTTGTAATAGAGATTGTGGATTTGAATATAAAACATATGATTCTAATAGTAACATCTATTTTAATATACACAAGAACATTTATTAAATCCCCAAACATCAATGAAGATAACACAACATTACATAATGATTTTTTTTATGTAAAAGGAGGTAAAACATATTTAGGATTCCAAATAATAAGTGATATTATTGGATGTAAGATACACGATTATGGAAGAAAATGATTAATTTAAAATGTTTGTAATTTAACAAATAAATATTACTTATTATCAAATAAATCTTTATATTAATAAAAAATTTAACAAATAAATCCCCTATAAGAAAAGTTTTAAAACAATAATTTTAGTATTCATATGGTAGAATAAAAGAATCATTGAAAAAAAGTCAAATAAGAATGAATTAAGTAAAAGGATCTAAATATTGGTAACAAAACCTCTTACCTAGTATTCTTATTTATACAGTCCCAAATAACCTACAAAATAGTGAATATAACTATCCTAATTTATTATTTTGATGAATTTTTATATATATTATCTTTTGTATCCATTATTTATAAATAATATATTATATAGTAATAAATTATTTTTTCTTTACGTGTTAGAATATTAAATTGTTTGTTGCATATATGTATCACACTGAAAATATCTATTCTCATTTAGTGGTTACTAGAACATAATTTGCCTAAAAATAAATATATAATTTTTATTATTTTTAAATGATTCATTATGTTCTATAACAATTAGATAATATATAAGAATAGTGTTTGTGGTTTGAAATTGTTATCAACTATTTTTGATGCGTCCAATGATAAAAAGGTGATTTTTCCAAAAAAAAATATTAAATATTAAATAGATATTTAATGAAATATTAAAAAATATGAAATTAATCATTATTCAAATGTATTTCCATAATATAACATTCCTTAATCATTTATGAAATAAAAATTATAACATTATCAGCATAGGTTGGACAACAATCCCAAACTAGGGAATGTTATAATTTTTTATTGGGTACAAAAGTGTTTTTTGAAAATATAATATAACCAATAAAAATGTATAAAAATTTCATAAAAATAATATAACATTATTAAATTTGTTATTATAAATATTTTTTATGGGCGATTATTATAAATAAAATTCATTATTCATTGAGGCCTCAGTCAGCACAAACACACAATTAACGATATCATTTCTCAAAGAATGGATAAAATGATATTATAAAAAATGATCACAAAATAATTTTAATTATTAAATTTATATGGTATTTTTTTAAAATCATTCCTTATTACCATCCATAACATATAGTGATAAAAAAACTAAATTTCTTCTGGGTGGTGTGAGTCTATATGTACTCATGATAATGTTTAAGATTCTATTAGATGATGAAAATGAATGAATAATCATTGAAAAATTTAAATAATGAAATTTTTTATACTATTTATATTAATTTAATTATAATAAAAAATATAAATATTTTAGTTAGGGGAATATTAAGAATAAAATACTGACAATAAATTATCACACATGTATGAATATTATATGTTCTCCTAGAGAAATCATTTGGAATAGAGGTACTAGAATATAATTTTTTAACCATGGGAATATGTTAATCTATATATAGAATGGACAGTAAATCTATGTAGGTTTTCAAAGAAACATTTATGATAAAACGGTGCATTGAAAGTGTGTTAGTGGTTCCCTTTTATATGTGATGAAAAGGGAACATTTGTGAATACCCATTATTTCTCAATAATTTTATGAAACAATTCAAAATTAAATGGATCCAAAATTAGTAAATAATTTTTTATGGAGTGATATTTGGTTGATAAATCCCCAAAAACTAATTTTAAAACATGTCTTAATCATTTTTAGTGATTTAATCTTAGATTTTATTACTATTGACATTTATATTTTGATAGTGTTAACTGATGTATATAACAAGTAACTAATTTTATTGATTAAAATTAATGAAACAGAATAATAAATTTTAAAAATTTATATTTCCAATATATATATAATTTTGTATAAAAATTTATGTATTTTTTAAATTTTAATTATAAAATAATTGTACGTAATGTGAAATAACAGTTTCTTTCATTAGTTTTTTATAAAAATAAAATTTATATATAAGATGAAATTACCATGGTTATTTATTTTCATTACACTAATTAATAATTATAAAAAAATAAGCTTTTTAGATTTTAGTGAAAAAATTTCTATGGTAAATCTAGATTAAAATATAATATCACAAATAATTTTATTAGAATGAAAATATTAGATTTGTTTAATGAAAATATATATGTTTTTTATATTAAATATAATATATTAAAAAGTCATAAAATAATTTCTTAATTATATATTTATTTAATTTTATGTGTTTATCAAATCGTGGTGTTCTTTATATATTGATAAATTAATAAAAGACATAATTTTAAGAAAAATATATTTTTCCTCAACAACTTAAAAATAAATTATATCAGAAAAATAATAATAATTCATAAAATGAAAATTTTGATACTATGAATTTAAAATTAAATTTTATTTTCGAAGACTAAAATAGTTAAATTTATATGTTTGGTTTTTAAATTAATATAAATAAATTTTAATCAACCGTTTTTGCATTTATTCATAGTTTCTCATCTAAACCTCATGATTTTAAATTGATTACCATATTAGAGGTTTTGACATAATTTTATACATAGTTTTAATCCAATGTATTATGTACTTCATAGATTTTTTTTTTCATGTATCACAAACTAAAAATGATAGAAATAATAATAAATCATCGGTCATTAAATTTTCCCCTACTTAATATAATTATATCATTCATATTTTTATTACATGAATACATAATGTGAGGGTACTTTTATCCCATTATATATTTAGGGTCCAACTAAGCTTCATAAAAATTATATTTATGATATATAACAATGATTAAATTTGTTTTCATGATCAATAATACCATGTCTCTTTAAACTATGAAATTCACATATTATTCATCAAAAAAGTGGTAATGTTCCAAATTTATAGATTTTGTGTTCAGTGTATGTAATGTATATGTTATTTATTTCCTAAAAATGAAACAAGGAAAATATAAATAACATTATAGATTTTTTGTTAGAGTTTTAAGAAACAATCTATGACCTTAACACCATCAATGATCTTAAATTCATAGAAGTATATAGGTCTCATGTTCTATTTAATTGAAAGTATATTGTATCATATACATGAAGATATTTCATGAAGCACCTTATATCCAACTACAATATCATGATTTTAAAAATAATTTTCAACATAAAATTTATATAGAATTTTTTCAATTTTCATTTCACAGAAAGGTTTGAAAATTAATTTTAATTTCATAGAGAAGATTAGTAATTATTTTCATTCTCTATGAAAATCTATCATATTATATTTGTTTCATATATCTGTTAACATTGAAAGCCTCATATAGTGCCATTTTAATTATATAATTGAAAATTTAGTTTTTTAATAAGTCCATTAGTGAATTAATTTATCTGAACATCCTTGAAAATATATTTAAAAAAATATGATATGATCCTATATGATTTGAATGGTCCGGTCACTCTGCCATCCATATCAGTGAGATAAGCATTGTTAAAATGCAACCCCAAATCTAAATATATTTTTTAGTTTTATATACTATTGAAATAATTTATATGTCTCAATCACATAGGTTATATATTGCTACTTCATTGTTCATAACCACCTCTTATATAAATATTTTATCAAGATGATCAAGAGAGAAATATAGTATTATTACCAAAAAATGATCTGACATTGTGTTGGGATAAAATATGAATCAAATAGTTTTATGGGAAATATATTAAATTGGGAGTCATATGATGAAATCGTCATAGATTTTTCTTATTTCCTCATTGTTTTGGGTAATGGTTACATAACCAATTTGGATATTCATCACTCATATTTTTCTTGATGAAATACTATGGATAATGATATGTACTTCACAATTTCTCTCAACATGTTATCCCAATTTTTTTTGTTTATATCTCTAAAAAAATTATTATTCCTAGATTAATAGACACTAATGAGTTATTTACATGATCTAATATCTCATTCTATAGATATTTTTTAGATGGGATGGATGTTCATGTTCAAAACATTAAAATTACATCATTATCAAATTTAATCATTAAAGTTTTTCAAAATAAATCTTTATCTCCAAATAATCAATCTGGGATTTTTTATTTTGGATAAGGACGTATAGATGAAAAGGTACACGTGATAGGTATGATTTTTAATAATCCTTAATAAATTGTATGTACATTTTTGTACATCGATGAGTAATGGGTAATTTTAAATCCTAATCATAGAAAGTGTACCATGGTATTTTTTTATCAGAGAATAATCCAAATTGGTTTCATTTCAATGATAGTTATTTATCAAGTAGTCAATGCCTATGATCAGTTTTAAAATTTTCCATTGGGGAATTTTTAACTCTTTCTATGTTAATATATATTTCAAACTCTTTTTATTAGTGTATATATCATGTTTTTTAACATATATATAATTTTGAAAAAAATAATTTATGATATTATCAATATACCTATCTCTATATCCTAAAGAAATAGTTTTTAATGAGTATTTTAATGGTTTAATATAAATGTCATAAACAATTTATTTTTATGATGGATTATTCATAATACCTCTGATGAAAAAACACTTAAATTTATATAAAAGCCTATGTTAGTTCATAATGTATGTATAAGTGTAGTGACTAATTATTCCTCTAGATCTTTGAATATTTCTTTACATTCGGCTATCATTAGGATCAAAACTCTTTTCCTTGTTAGCTTTGGATAATATAGTTTATATCCATGAAAAATATAGAATTAATATGGGTCGATATCCCACAAATCCATGAATTATATTCATTATAATCATAATGATTGGTCTAGTATATTATTCGATAACCTTCAAATTGGATGATCTATTGATTTACCCCTACTGTGATGATACAAATCAATAATTATACATTTAATATTGAAAATTATCATTTTATAATCTTGGAAAACAACTTCTCTTTCCTACGTCTTCACTACAGTTCTGAATTTATCAATATGTTTTTACTTTTGTTGGAATAAATATAAAAATTATTTATTAAAATTACTGTAAACTGTCTATATAACATATAAAGACTATATTAGTAAAATTCATAAATATAAAATGGGTATTATCAATTTTTAAATGCCACGCAATAATCTCATAGTGTTCATACCTCATCAAGAAATTAATATTTGGAATATCGTCCATTTTTTCCACAATTAATGATTTCTAGATTAGAGATAATTCTTTAATGATTTTTTATCTCCTTTGAGTTGATTGAAAAAAACAATAGTACTTATCAGGGGACACTTGTCCTTATATTTGTTTTATACAGATAATAACACTTTATAAAATTAATGATTCAATCATTCTTTTTTATGACATATTTTACTGGTTTCCCCTAAGATGAAGAGCTAGAGCATAAAAAAATTAAATACTCCCTTGAAGATTATTGTTTAATAATCCATATTCAAAACAATTCAATATATAATTATAAATTTCAATAGTCATATATATAGTAGAAATTTTGACAGAGAACACAACTTCATGTTATATGGGTATATTTGGAGTCAATTAGGAAATAAAAAAACAAAATCCAACTATGTATAAAAAAATATATTTTTTACTTCCTATCAAAACATATGAGTAATTTAATACATATTTATAAGTATTATAAAAAAATTATATAATTTTATTCTAGGGGAGGTGAATGATCATCATTAGATATGAAAATCCAATGCAGACTGCTAATGATTATGGTTGTATTTATTTTTAATATTTAATATGTAATCAAAGTTAATGTTAGATGAATTCCACTATGATGAGTGATTATTAATTTAAAAATAAATATAGATATATCATGAATATTATTAATATGTTATGATAATGATTTTTGGAGAATTATTATGGATCCATGATATGGAATTGTATAGAATTCATCATCAATTATCCTTGTTTAATGTAATTATTGTTCATTTGTCCTAAATGTCAAATCCACGTTCCAATTTATATTAGAGAATGCATGTTGTTGCATGTTTTGAAGAAGATATTATGTTGATGATTATAAATCATAATTTTTTTTTTCAAAAAACGGTTAGTTAAATATGGATCATATTTTGATTATTTTAGAAGTTAATAATTTTAGCCATTCAATATAATCATCACCGACATATATGTTTTAATTGATGAAGACCATGAAGATAATTATTTTTCATAAAATATGTATATAGTTTGATTAAATTTTATTAATCATTACGGAAAATGTGCTTTTCTGTAGCACATTGTCTACTACGATGAAGATGATTGAATCATTTATAAATATTCATCAATTGGAAGATTGTTGAGGGACATAAAAAAACATTTATTATTCATGATGATGGTTTGATAATAGTTTCTATTCAATATTATTATATGATATATTTTTATCCTTTTTATTTAGAAAGATTTTTGTTATTTTTTGGGTGTACATGTAATATAATTGAACATCCATGCACGCCATAGCGGGCCAACATGATCACCATTTCATATGAGAAAATGATCACCCGCTAGGGGCTTCCATCCCAACGAAGACAATAATTTGACATAATATGAGTTATTATTGGATGGTGTATGTGAATATAGATAATATAGTTGTCATTTGTTTCTCATGGTGGGAATTCATTTGAGTGAGTTATTCTGTGTTCCCGATATGTTAGTTTGATAGTGCATATGGAGTCCAACCCTTGTGCCTGCTCAAATGATCAGTGGGAAAAGATTTATTTATAAAGAAGTGTCAAGCCATGATGAATTAAATGTGTTATAATTTTATACATAATAATATTGATATTCATTAAAAATTACATCAAGACATACCATTGTCTAATTCATTTTATCCATCTAATTTGATTGATCCAACAACATTATCATATAACTCCATACATTTGATAGATCTATATTAAATGGGAGTACATTGTGGATGATTTCATTATCAAACTGAGATCATTAATATGATAAAAATTATTGAATATTATTGTAAAATTTTCTAGATAAATCAATCGAATATACTGATTTATTTATTTCACGATGTTAATATTCTACTGAATGAAAATAATGTTAAATAGGTTGTTGGTGGATCAGAAATTCATATATATATCTTAGAGATTATTAGATTTATGTATCATTTTTTTCTTATAATTAATCTAAGATAATGATAGAACATAATTACTCATTCATGAATGATATTATTCCATGAATAATGATATTAGTTAGTGATAAAATTGAATCATAAGTTTAATTAATTCAAAATTCTATGATAATAGAAAATTTAAAACAATGTCTCGACATGAAATAATTTAAAGGGAATTAAATTATTTATAAAACATAAAAGAGATGTAGTTATACTCACATATAAATACTAATATTCGAACACAATACCTGTTGGATTCAATGTTTGAGAGTAAGATATAATATTAAAAAAAATATAGTTGTATAAGCCTCCTACAAAACACATATTTTCATACCACTGTTAAATGATTTCTCAAACACTCATGTTGTTTTTACAAGGCCTCCAAAAACATTTGTTTTTTAATTTATTCTATGAACCAGAATATATAAACTCACAATTTTATGTGAAGGATAAATGAGATTAATATCTCATGTATAGACTGTGTTACTAGAAGGTCATTTGAGATTCCATGAAACCAACTAGATTTCATGGATATGAAAAACCATTACGCTTAAACTCTTTCATGAAGGTTGATAAGACCATTATTAAAAAAAATTATGTGATAAAGATATAATAACTTAAAATAATACATCATCAAATAATATAGAGAATGTAATAAAATTATTTCTCATACATATCACTATAAATAAGAATACATGAACAATCTTTTCATGAATTCTTTAAAAAACATCCACCATAAAATAGAAAAAGTATATTTATAATGATAAAATATTATAATTAAAAAATGATATTAATAAAATTCAATAGATTTTTAAATCACATAAAATAAAAAGAAAATAAGTTGTCATGTTATTGTTTAGAATTTAAGAAGAATATTCTATGATTGAAGTTGGGTAGTATTTTATGTGGAATTCATAACTAGGTTATCATTGTTCCAAAATTTCAATAAGAGAACAAAATATTATTGTTAATGTTTATTCTCCAACAAAATAATCATGATATTTTGAGAATCGATTTCAAAAATATATTTTATGCTATGAACATCTTTAATAGATGGAGTATGTACCAAAACATTTGATAATCATTGAATAATATAACATATAGTTTGTTTAATAACATTAGTTTGATAAATATAATTTTGAATTGAGATATAATTGGAGTTAATATTCCAATTATTTAACTCCCTTGACATGATGTGCATATAATAATGTTGGTGAAATAACATATTAATACATATAGTTAAATAATAAGGTTATTAATTTGAGGTAATCAAATCGAGTGTACTAGATATATCTTGTGTACAATGTGGATGAAATGAATTTCTGAGATTATGTTCATGATAATAAAAACAATTCTATTGATGAAATATAGTTTGTTATATATGTAAGGCCATACTTTAAAGGATTTTTTTATTAATGGTTAATATTTTTTGCAAATTGAATTTCCCATATAAAAACTATACATTATCTTGATATGAAAAAAATATGAAATAAAATTGGATTATAAAAAAAGGGCGGATTTATCATTGAGGCCAAACAATGTAATGAATATGTTTTCCACTATCTCATTTATTATATGCATTTAATGTGTATTTAATTGTAAAGAGTTCATGTTAGAAATACTCCTCTTAACTAGAGTAGATGTTCGAGATTATGATTTCCTAATTAAAAATAATGTTAATTTTTTTGAAAAGTATCATACACATATTCAACCCCCTCTCGGTGTCCCTACATGATATATATAGTATTTTTAATGGTTATAATACTGTTGTAGTACCTCTAAAGAGATCTATTTTTTTATTCCAACAATTTTTACATTAATTAAATAAATCATGTATTTTATTTTGATTCTATAAAACTTATGGATGACTTAGAATCCATTAATTTTAAATAATAAATGAATTTATATTAAATAAATCTTAAAAATATAAATAAGATAGAAGAAATTAAACATGGTGAAATCTTAAACAAAAATGGGTGGGATTTTTGATGTCTTATAAAATTAGAAAATGATGAACATTTTGAAGAATCATTCCCATGATCAAGAGTGTATGAGGAAGAAAAGTCTATAATTTTTTTTAAATAATCATAAATCAATTTAAATGCATTATGATGAATATTATAGATGATATTTTTAAATTTATACATATTTTTTCACGAATATTTGTTTTTTGAAGGTTGACATAATGAATATACAATTAATAAGTAGCATGATGAAATTAATATGAAATTAATAAGGTATAATGTTATTACAAACCACGTTGAATAAATAATATTATCTATTAATAAATGATGTAAATATATTTAATTAATTTAAGAATAATTTCATTAACATTTTTATTATATCATCAATATCAAACATGTTTTTTGTGTAGTAATCCATGAACATGAAATATTTTACAGTATAAATATCAGAAATTCTCAATTAGATGAAAACATTTGTAAGATCAAGGAGTATTAAATATTAGATGAATAATATAAAAATGGGATAATGTGTGTATCCATAAGATCCATGATATTTAATAATCACCTATAACAAATATAAATGTCAATTGACCACAATTAGTTATTAATGGATGATGAATCAATGACCATTACAACAATTAAAATTATTGTAAAGTAAAACATGAAGATAGTATTAATTAAATGAAAATTTAATCATTAGGTTGGATGAAATTATTTTAAAATGATAGGTTATCTAAAATCATTAAATGTAATTTTTTAGTGGTTAAATTGATAAATGTTTAGGAGTAACATGATGGACCATAACTTGTTTCTAAAAAGAAGAGTTTTCTCAGGTAAAAAGATAATGATTGTCAAGCCTCAAAAATCTATATTGTTGTACAAAATATTTCTAATATTCATGAGACCCAAATTGGTAGAAATAAGAGATAATAATATTATCTTTTTCAACCTTATCTATTATCATATAAAATTTAACTATTAAAGTATTTAATTCTATTTCAACGAATATAGTATCATTTTCCTATTAAAGTTCAAAGTGAAAATATAGAAGAATTGGTGTTGTAGTTTTTTTTAAATGTTCACCAACACACAAAGGGTGGAAAATGTATTGTTGAGGAATATAACTCCCAAAATGATGATTATATTAAACAATTTCAAAGATATAAAAAATGGTAATAAATCTAGTTTTATTTTAATAAATGAAAAGGAATGAGATTCATTTTCCGCTATTGGTAGTACTAGAAGTATGGGAATCATGATGTTAGGTTTTTTTATAACTGTAAAATTTATGAATATTAGAGAAATCCTATATATTTGGGGATTAGATAAGAATAACTCTAGAAACCATCTAAATATAAGTAAATTTCATTTGAAGAGAATGATATTTTACAAAAAAAACCTATTAAAAAATCATTAATATTAATATGATCACTACAATAAATGTGCCTACATAGTATAAGAGATAAGATATACACTAACATTGTTCAAATCATATTATTATGTAAATATAAAACAACTAACTTGATTTATGAGGGCCATAAATAAATGATAACTCACATTTTTAAGAGGACAATTTGTCGTAGAAGATATTCAATGGATATTAAGATGAAATCAAACCACCCTGAAAAAGTTGAATAATATCGATTCAAATAATTTATTCTCGACTAGTAAATTATGCATCTTCTATTGAAATATAGTTCATATCATACATAAATACCAAAATTTCATGGATGTTAAAATGAAAAGAACCAAGGTTAAATCATGAAGAGAATCATTCTAAAATAAAAAAATGATATGTTCACTTAAAAACATTCATAAATATAGTTTTTATAATTTTTCGAAGTGAGGTTACTTGAAAAAATTTAAGAAGCCTTTTATATGCTCTAATTTTTTTTTTTAATATGTAATTCTTAATTATTTTTTCATATAATGCATATGACACTAGATAAATTCATGAATAAAAAGATTAATCACTAAAAATAGAAATGGAAAATGGAAAATATCTTGTTCCCCACAAAAAGAAATTCAATTTTCATGATTCATTGTTTATAAATTTTATCTCAAGTGCCTCAAAACAAATACATAGTAGGAGCAAGAATCCATGAAATAATGAAATAAATACTATGACTCCTCTACCTTATCAAAAAAATATGATAAATATAAAATAACAAGAATCAGGTAAAGGTATTACACTACTAGAAGATATAAATATAAATTATACATAAAATAGGAAGGTTAACTTAAATAAATACTCCCTAGATTCATATAAATCAAAGAATGTGAACTTTAGAGTAGACACATACAAGAAGATTACTAGAAACATTCATCTCTAAGAAATAGAGTATTTGGGTGGTGAGAAAATACTAAACCATATTTCACTTATTAAGAAGTTATTTACTATTCCATTATATTCCCATTGTCCATGTATATTATTATGTTCTTTTACTGAATGGAATTTAATTTCCACCTGTTTCCCAAAAGGATAATTGATGGAAAAAGTTTGAAATATTTTAACGGTTATTAATGATATAATATAATCTTGAATTGATTTAATGTGGTGGATAATAAATAAAAAATTAAAACTAACTGATGAAACTATCCACTATGTGAAATGATATTATTTCACCTATTAATGTATAGAAAAAATAAATTATATTATATAAACACTATTACATTGAATTTTAGGAATTTCCGGTCATTTCTACCGGAGATGAAAATAGAGGTAACCTAATTACACATATTTTCATTTTCAGGATATTAACATGTTCTTAAAAAAAGGTGAGTGTTGTTTTATAATTAATCTCATATAAATAGGAATTACATTATTGTAGGACTAGGAATTTTTTATACTATTGTTAAAGTGTGCAAGAAAGTATATTTCATAATATCTTTTTATACTATACCAATTTGAGAAATATGTATGTTCCAAGCTTAATTTCACATGCTTGGTAGTTAATAGAAATAGTAGACAATTTTGGTCGCATGTTTTTTATTTTGTACATTTTTTCCGACAATAAACAAGAGTAAAATATGTAAAGGATCTATACTAATTGTATTGTGTGGTACTATCCTCTGTTTACATAAAGGGAATCTTGAATTCAATGAAAGGATGAAAAATAAATGAGAAAACCCTTTCAATGATCCATTTAATTTTTAATAAATAAGTATGATATTTAATATATATATTATTCAAGGAAATGGAACAAAAAACAATAGTAAAGGGATATATTAGAATTTCCATGTGGATATTTTATTAGTATATTACATTTATAATCTATATATAATATTCAATGATTGTTAATACATGATGAATTTGATGGTGGTTGGTGTTTGATCATCATAAAATTATGGTATAAGTCACTTGAAAATTAGTGAATAAGGTCGATATTAAGGCTTTGAGGACATGTATGGATTCATGGTTTGGAATTTGATTTCATTAAAGATCATTTTTCATCATAGAATGTGATGATTTCAGACTTTTTCTTATTATCCAAAACAAGTCCCAATTGCCTTATAATATATAACAATTTCTATTTAATTTAAAGAAGATATAGTGATGGTTATCATCAACCGTTATTTGTATATAAAAATTAATTATTATAGATGGATCATATTTTGATGATTGGAGAAGTTAATAATGACATTCATGAATTCAGAAAAAAAATCCAAGATGTGTTTTCATTGAAGATGAGCATGAAAATTGAATTGTTTTTATAAAATAATTATGAAAATGGATGAACTGATATTAATTATTAAATAACATGATCTAATGGGTAGAAAAATGGATATTATAATGAATATTATTGAATTACATGAAAATAATTATTTATAGGATGATACCTAAATTCTAGGAAAAATATAATTAATTTTTCATGATGATGATATTTGAACTTGTATTCCATGATGAATATTTAATGATTTCTTGTGATCCTATTATTGATTTTGAATTTTTTCTATGTTATTTATAATGCGTATTTTATAAAAAATTTCCCATCCATGAAATCCTTAAATGGAATCTTCATTAATAATTTAATATTTAAGAAAACTAAATCATCGTGATGTTACAACACCAAGAATACTATATGGTGTTACATGATGTGTTCTTAATGTCATGATTATGTACAAAGTAGGAATATATCACCCGTGGGGTGCTCATGGTTATTCCCCAATGTAGAGATATTTGGATCACCCTTTATGTATGTGTGGTGGTGTATTTGGGTGCCACCCCCAATGTAGACTCAGACACTTAGACGAAACATATTTTATTATAGAAGATCATAAAGCCACACTAAAAATTGATCTGGGATAAGATTATGTGGAGTTTTGTTTATAAACATTAAAAATATATAAAGAATAATTTTTTGTCTGATTCATTTTGTTGGAGGCATTCAATCGTTCCAACTAAATTGTATTCTACCTACAGATATCCGAGATATCGATATGAATCACAAATATATGGTACAATATTTCTTGATATAACCATGATACATCCTATAATGAAGAATATCAATGTGATCATAGGATTCTTTAGATTCATAAAATAATGTTAGTGATTAATTTAATAGTGTAATTTCTTATTAATTCATATTAAAATAATATTTTTAGAGTTGGTTCGTGAATCATACATGAATAGTTGAATTAGTGTTTATAAAATTAAGCGATTATTCATTTACTATCACATGCATGCAATAAATTTTATGAAAAAAAATCCTAGATGTGAAGGAGAATATTATGTGAATCATGATATCATCATGTAATAAAAAATATATTTTTGTTGAGAAATTCAAAATTTAGAGATCTTTAGACATTCAAAATAACACATTAGTAAGGAACTTTTCATAGGATATTCCATGTGGATTGAATCTAAAAATATGTACGGTGATCCTCAACTGAAAATATAGATCATGTAACATATGACATGATTTTACCTATGATTGAGATGAAGATATTGTATTTCTCAAAAAAATTGTATTGTGAGCCTCCTTGACTTTGGTAATTTTACTACATGAATGAATATAATTCCATGAAATCATGTTGTGATTAAAAAATCCTTTATGATCACATGATTTTTAATTGATTCTAAAAACTAGGGAATATAATATCATTTCATTATATGAGAATGAAAGGATAATAAGGTCCCATGTACACACAGTGTTATGTGATGCTCCTAGGGGTTTGAGTGAAGTACACTAGCTTTTTTTGAAGAAGACTATACTACAAAATTGAACACCTGTGTGAAGGATAAGAAGGGATCATTCACCTTTTGGTATGGAATGGAGTTAGAAGATCCCTAAATAATACATATTATTTAATGAAATTGAACTTCTATAAATAAATTCTAACAAACATTACATACTTTAAGATTACTGGTAATAAATAAAGCATGAAATATGTCATGACCTGACCCAACAGGGCTCGAGCCGCGACTCCCCAAGCCCACCTCCAAATGGCCAGGGGCTGGAGACTAGCACCGAGTAAGCTATCACACATATGGGAGGCATTAGACTAAGGTAACTGTACATATTCACCCACATACACCTCCATGAAACAATGTAGAGATATATACAACTGAAAAGAAAAGGCATGAAAACAACTATCCCACAACTAGAGTACATCAAAAGTACAAAAGGGAAAAAAAGGCCCCACAAAAAGAAACTTCAAAAGCGTATCCAACCTGCTCTGAAGAAGGGGAAAGCTGCCAAAAACACCCACCAGGAAGCTCCCTCGGCACCGCACTGGTAAAAACCCCGGTCAATCTCGCTCACTCAGCTCCGCCAGCTCTGGGTCCACTTAGGAATCCGTCGAAAGGCTTGTGGTCTGCACAAGACACAAACATGTGCAGGCAATGTTCGTGAAGGGGTGAGTATAAATAAATTCAGTAGGCACCCCAAAAACCCAAAATAAAAGAGAGAAACTGAAAGGAAATAGCCCGCTCATCCCTGCCAGAGGGAACCCAGATGAGAGAGAAACTCCATCTCGTGACCATACTTGGCTGAACAGAACTATTTAGCTTAGCTAAAGTGTATGCCCATACATACACCATGAACAATCCAGATATACTCAGCTCACGCAACAAGCCAAATGAGGTATCAATCTCATCACAAACAATTGTCCACAACCAGAAGATCACACCACATGATCACGGTCATCCCAGATGACACTCATCTGAGAGATACACTCCATTGGGTTTCTCACAAACCTCTCAGACTCTCACCCGAGATATCACACTCGTCAAATAACATCACTGAGGAAACCTCGCTAAAACAACATAACCACCAAACTCCTTAGATAGGGGATCAATCCTAGGGTCATCTAGGAGATACCAAAACCCACTCTGGTATATGAATCTCAATGATAGGGGAACACTCCCAGTGTCTGCTGGGGGATACCACGACCCGATCTGGCATACGTAGTTCTCACAGATAGGGGTTCACACCCAGGATCTGATGGTTTATACCACAACCCGATCTGGTGCTCGACAGAAACACATCACTCAGATAGAGGATCATCTCCCATATAAAGGTGGTCACGACGATACCAGAACCCTACCTGGTAAAACTCACAATGTACGGGATCGAACTGAAAATGTCTCAACCCTTCCGAAACTATGTGCTGAGTAGGGGATCTTATAACCAACGATACCTCAACCCTACTGTACACCTCATGCTGAGTAGGGGATCATATACCCGACGATGTAACAACCCTACTGTGTACGACCCACCGCATAGGGGATCATAATCCCAATGATGCCACAACCCTACAGGGTTAACCAGCTAGATAGGGGATTGCCGCCCGTGGATAAATGGTCACAGTGATACCAAGAACCCGATGTAGGGTAGCGATACTAGAGGATACAATTATGGCCCACCGGAGGGATACCAAATCTCTAATAGATTAAACATTCCATTGACAGGATCACAAGCCTATACTAGGGTTGTGATGCCACGCAAACCCTCGTAGGAATGAACCAAGGGAGTACCCTCAACCATTGTTGGTCCAAAAATCGCTAAACTGTGTGACCTGCAACAACACAACACTGCGCATCTCCAAGACCGATACCGAGGCCACCATCGTGATCCATGCTGAAAAACATACAGGATAGGCTGCTTACTCGCCCGAAATGGACTACCGGTGAAAAATCACTATTCACAGTAGCTAGCATGTGCGGGGCCAACACAACGATCCCAGAACTCAACAAGCGGGTCATACCACGGTGATCCCCTCATAAAAGTACAAAGGATCCACTACTCGAACGTCCGAAATAGACACCTGGTGAAAAAGTTACTATTCACAGAATGCCAACTCAGGCGGGGCCAACACCTCAATCCCGAAATTCATCGAAGATATTGCACCATTAATATCCTCTCAGAAAAACACACAGGATCACCTAATCATCCACCAAAATTTGACTCCTATTGAAAAAGTTGTGTTTCACCGAAAACGCCAATAACATGGCCTCGTGGGGCCCGCACCACAAACTCGGTCCCAACACCCGGAAACTCTCAAGCAAAGTATGTCGTATCATCAGGGTCTCAACGCCACTAATGGAACTTCAATTGGACGCTCCGAGTAGAAGTTACGATGGCCCAAAGTTGTAAAATAATAAAATATTATTATTTTATACGACGTTTCTAACTCTCGTGCCATGATCCTGATCTATAAAATTCTCAAAGTGAGTTCAAAAGGTCCATCTTGACACAAGGATCATGTCTATGCAATTGGATCGCAAGTCGGTGGTAAATGTTGCATGTTACAAGGGTTTAAAGAACCACCAGAAACCCTGGTCGGGCCACCGCCAGCCTCACCGGAAACCTCCGTGCCGCCACAGGATTCTGCTGCTCCGCCGCCACCGCCGCTGGATTCCGCTGAACTGACGCCGCGCCTCCAAGTATTCCGCCATGGCTGCCGCCAGAATATGGGTTTTCCATCGAGAAACATCTGGGAACCCCTGGGAGCACCCCGGTGGTCCAAAAAGGGATCTGAAACATGTTATGGAAACCTTGAGACACGAACTATACAACCCTTGTAACGATTTGGAGAAAAAATACAAATAAACGGGGTCCGTGATTTCAAAACTCAAACCTCCTACCTCGATGGTGAAATAACAACTATCAACGCTCCAATGATTCCGCTGCATCATCCTGGAAGGCCCACTGTCGAAATCCAAGCTCGACGACACCTTGATCGCATGATCTGGCCATTGATTCGCCATCAGAAGGGGAGGAGAATGAGGAAGAACTCCTCCACGCTTCACACGTCCAACAATGGGGGGATATTTATTTCCAAAAAATATCAGCTTAACTCCCCATCCTGACACGCCCCAACCTCGCGCCCAACGTAGACAAGGATAAAGTTTCACTTAGGGTAAAGGCATTGTTCTTAACACAACAGCGGACTCATATTTGCAATCTGACACACCTTCCAGAAGTTATTCGAGCCGACGCTCGAAAACCAATGTTTCCACTTATTTACGAAAACGCCTCTTGTGGTGTTTTCCACCGCAGGCCCACGCCCGCAAATTTTACACCTCGCCTAGGGTAAACAACACGTTCCAGATGCAACTGTGCCCTCAGATTCTCGTTATGAGCTCCCATTTAGGTGATATCACACCCCCGCTAGATGCATAGTACAAAAATACTTAATATTTTTATAAAATTTATTCTGGGCACACTGGGCCTCGGAATCACACGCCGTTTTCGCGCCTAGATCTGAAATTATTTGTAGAAATCTTCCAAAGTCTGTAAAAGAAAAAAAACCTCAGTCTCTATATCCTCCCCCCCTCCATAGGACTTTTCATCCCCAAAAATCCTTAAGCTCAAGGGATGCGACTTGACTCTCAACTGGGTCTCCCACACCAGTGAGTTCGTTATCAAACACCCATGCCAGAATACATAAGTCGGAGGGACTCATCCTCCACACCTTGATACTTCTGCTTTGGGCAGCACTGTCTCGCCCGCACAGTTTTAATCGCATCACAAAAACGTGTCTCAGTGGGGGAAGGTTCCCTCTTCCTCAAGGTTTCGAAGCCAGGAAAAAAAGACCCACACAGGATCTTACCAACACCATGAAAAAAAAACACGAGTAAGCAACAAAATGAAATGGTACCACTAAATAGTGTCTATAAAACTATTTCATAAATTAGAAAGGAAACAAGGCGTACCTCTATCCATCCACGGAGCTTCTGGGTCCACAGCCTCTAGGACAAGCAGTTTTCCTCGCCCTCAACCACCAGCTCCCTGAGCTTTGTGTGGACCACCTGGGGGTGGGGGTGGTGGCATCTGGTACCGCCAACCACTGACTCCTACTTATCCAGCTACGTTGCCATGTCTGTCGCCCTGCGGACCACCTTACTCGAGACACTATCTCTGCCAAGGCGGTCCATCGACTGGCTCCCTCTCAGCGGCATGTCGTGTAGAACAATCTCTAGCAAGATGTCCCCGACCGTTGCAAGCTTAACAATGCCTCTCCTCTGGCAGACCAAAACTAGCATGTGAGCCCTGTGAGCCCTGAGCCTCAGATCCTCCATCCTGGGGTCACCTCCTGAAACGTTAGCCACGTCCAAACCCCTGAGTCTGTCGTCGGCTACCAGATGCCGATCCAACTGACATAGTTTCAGCTCTCGCGTGCCCAACACTATCAGGCGGAATCTACACAGCCAGAAATCTCTCCACCACCAAAGCTCGCTCCAGCACTCCAGCATAGGCGGGCAGGCACATGAAAACCACACCAGCTCGGATGTCCATGCATTAGCACTTCTCAAAGGACTGAGCCCTAAAGAACGGGTCTCGAACTATATTCAGGGAGTAGCACGATAGGTCTTTAAACCGTGCTGAGTACTCCGACACAGTCATGCCCTACGACCGAAGATGTAGAATCTTCTTTATCTGCACTGGCCTCAGCGTCATGAGATATAACTCCTCCCTAAAGATCCGCTCAAACTCTGCCCACGTGAGCATCTCCTCGTCATGGTACTTTATCTCCAAGATCCACCATCACCCGGTGGAACCATGCAAAAGGCTCGCCGCTAGGAACACCATGTGATCTAGTGGTTTCCTTACTAGGCAGAAAACATGGGTGACTGCCTCAAGAAAGTCATCAGCTGCCTGGGGGTCTAGATCACCCCTGAACCTCAGAGGTCACTACCTCTGGAACTCGTGCAGTGCACTCAGCCTACGTGCAACCTCATCCTGCACTGCTGGCACAAACAGCTACTCGACAGGTGGTGGGTCAACTGACAAACCACATTGAGGTGCAACCTCAGAACCTGCACCCCTATCAACAGACACAACACGGGGCGGGTTGTCAGCAAAGTCCTGTTGTAGAACACTCGCTGACTATCATCGTGGAGGCATCTTGAAAAACATTCAAGACGCACCGTAGTGAAAACATATATCTCGAGAGATGACTTAAGAAGGTCAAGGAAAACCCAAAACCTAGTCTTATATGATGCATGTACCATTATGTCCATATTACCAATGTATGAATGTCCTGAGTCGAAATACAGGCTATCAGAGTCATGGTGTATTGATACGTCGGCCGCCGCACCAACACTGGAGTCTCTCGCCTGGAAGCCGAGCTCGAAACACCTTAACACTGCCTCTATGCAACACAAACCAAACTCATAGCTAGAACAGCTATGCTCTGAGATCAAAAAGGTGGAACCTCCTATGATACCACTCTATCACGACTCGACCCACTAGGGCTCGAGCCGAGACTCCCCAAGCCCACCTCCAAAAGGCCAGGGGCAGACGACTAGCGCTGAGTAGGCTATCACACCCATGGGAGGCATTTTCCTAAGGTACCTGTAAACACGCACCCACATAAACCTCCATGAAACAATGTAGAGATATATAAAACTGAAAATAAAAGGAATGCATAAAACTATCCCACCACCAGAGTACAACAGATGTACAAAAGGGAAAAACAGGGCACACCAAAATAATCTACAAAAGTGCGTCCAACTTTCTCTTAAGTAGGGGAACACTGCCACAAACCCCCACCAGAAAGCTCCCTCGGCACCGCACCGGTAAATACCCCGGTCAATCTCGCTAACTCATCTCCACCTACTCTGGGTCAAACTAGGACTCCATCGAAAGTATTGTGGTCTGCACAAGACACAAAAATGTGAGGGCAATGCCCGTGCTGGGGTGACTATAAACATACTCAGTAGGCACCCCAAAAACCCAAAACAAAAGAGAGAAACTAAAAGGAAACAGTCTGCTCATTCCAGTCTGATGGAACCCAGATGAGAGAGAAACTCCATATCACAAACATCCTCAGCTAAACACAACTATTCATCTTAACTCATGTGTATTCCCATACATACACAATTAACAATCCAGATATACTCAGCTCACGCAACAAGCCACATGAGGTACCGACCTCATCACCAAAAAATATCCACAAACAAAGGATCACACCACACGATCACTATCATCCAAGATGACAGTAATCCTAGAGATACACTCCATCGGGTTTCTCAAAAACCTCTCAGAAGCTCACCTGAGAGATCACGCTTGTCGGATAGCGTCACTGAGGAAACCTCATTGAAACAACATAACCACCAAACTCCTCGGATAGGGTATCACTCCTGGGGTCTGGTTGGGGATACCAGAACCCCCTCTGGTATACGATGCTCAACGATAGGGGATCACTCTAAGGGTCCGCTGGGGGATGCCAAGACCCGATCTAGCATACATAGATCTCACAGATAGGGTATCACACCCAGGATCTGCTGGGGAATACCACAACCCGATCTGGTGCTCGAAAGAAACACATCACTCAGATAGAGATCATCGCCCATATAAAGGTGGTCACGATGATACCATAACCCTACCTAGTATAAATTGAGATGTAGGGTATTGAACCGACGATGTAGCAACCCTACCGAAACCACACACTAAGTATGGGATCACATAACCAATGATACCTCAACCCTACTGTACACCTCATGATGAGTAGGGGATTGTATACCCGACGATGCCACAACCCTACTGAGTATGGCCCACCACATAGGGGAACATAATACCGATGATGCCACAAACCTATGTGGTTAACCAGCTAGATTGGGGATCACCGCCCATGGATAAACTGGCATAGAGATACCAAGACCCCAATCTAGGGTAGCGATGCTAGAGGATCCCACTCCGGCCTACCAGAGGGATACCAAATCTCTAATAGATTAAACATCCCATCGATAGGATCACAAGACTAAACTAGGGTTTTGATTCCGCACAAAGCCTCGTCAGAAAGAACCATGTGAGTACCATCAACCACTGCTGGTCCAAATGTCGCTAAACAGAGCGACCAGCAGCAATGCCACATTGCGCACCTCCAAGCCCAAAACCGAGTCCACTATCACGATCCATGTGAAAAAAAAAGCAGGATAGGCTGCTTACTCTCCTAAAACCGACTACCTATGGAAAAGAACTATTCATTGTAGCTAGCTCGTACGAGGCCCACACAACGATCCCAGAACTCAACAAGAGGAATCGACTACTTGTTCTTCCAAAACAGACACCCGATGAAAAAGGTACTATTCACCGAATGCAATCTCAGGTGGGGCACACACCTAGATCCCAAAACTCATCGAACGGATCACACCATTGTGATCCTCTCGGAAAAACACACAGGATCGGCTAATCATCCGCCAAAATCGGACTCTTGGTGAAAAAGTTGTTTTTCACCGAAAATGCCAATAACCCAGCCTCATGGGGCCTGAAACTCGAACTCAGTCCCACCACCTGGAATCTCTATAGAAAATTCTGTCATATCATCAGGGTCTCAACACCCCTGACAGCACGTCAATCAGACGCTCTGGGTAAAAGTTACGACGACTCGAAGTCGTAAAATTATAAAATATTATAATTTTATACGACGTTTCTAACTCCCCAGCCATGATCATGAACCATAAGATTCTAAAAGTGAGTTTAAAAGGTCCGTCTTGAAGAAAGGAGTGTGTCACTACATGCAGATCACAAATCAGAGTTACAGTTTGCGAGTTACGGGGGTTTAAAGAACACTGGGAAAATCCTGGCCGGACCACCACCGGCCTCGCCGGAAACATCCGTGTCGTCACCGGATTCGGCCGCGCCACCGCCGCGCCGCCGGATTCCGCCCCACCGCCGCCGCACCTTGCCGAATTCTGCCATGGCTACCGCTGGAATCCGGGTTTCCGCCTGAAAACTTCCGAGAACACCCGGGAGCACCCCGGTGCTCCAAAAATATATCTGAAACATGTTTCGGAAATCTCGGGACACGAACTATACAACCCTTGTAATGATTTGAAGAAAAACAACAAATAAATGGGGTATCGGATTTCAAAACTCAATTCACCCACCTCGCGGGCGAAACACCGACGATCCGCGCTCCAATGCTTCCGCTGCACGATCCTGGAACGCCCGCCGTCAAAATCCAAGCTCAACGGCACCTTGATCGCACGATTCGGACACCGATTCGCCATCCAAAGGGTAGGAGAAGGAGGAGAAACTCCTCTACGCTTCACATGTCTAACATGGGGATATATTTGTTTCCAACAAATATTTTCTTATCTCCCCGGCCCGACACGCCCCGGACCCCACGCCCGACGCGGACAAGGATAAAGTCTCCCTTAGGGTAAACACATCATTCTGAATGCAACGGTGGACTCAGATTTGTGATCTGACACTCCATCCAGATGTTATTTGAGCCGACGCTCAAAACCCATCTTTTCAACTTATTAACGAAAATGCCCCTAGTGACTTTTTCTGCCGCAGGCCCGTGCCCACAAATTTTACACCTCTCCTAGGGTAAACGACATGTTCCAAACACAAATGTTCCCTCAAATTCCCATTCTGAGCACTCATTTAGGAGATATCAAACCCATGCCACGTGCATAGTACAAAAATAATTAATATTTTTATAAAATTTATTTCGGGCACACCGGGTCTCGGAATCGCACGCCTTCTTCGCGCCTAGCTCCAAAATTATTCGTAGAAATATTCCAAAGTCTGACAGGGCCAAAAACCTGAGTCACTACAAAATACATTTATTCCATTATCATTACACATATTCAATGAAAGTCATCAATCGTAATATTCCTAAAGGATATTGATAATTTTATGCCATTTAATATGATGCAATGTGATATTGAAATCGGGGAATGAAATTGAGAAAAAAATTATAATTCCTGAATAATTTTTTATGTGCTTATTGAGAATATTAGAATAAAATATTCAGACTAAATATATAAATTTTTTCAGATAAATTTATACCCCATTCAAAAATATACAAAGAGTTCTAGAAGAGAACAAACTAATATTCTGATGTTTTTTTCATACAAAAATAATCTAAAATTTTTTATAATTACATAATCATATTAGTTTTAGGTTGGGATCTTTATTATTAGAGGGAGTATATTCCTGATTATTTAATAATTGAGGGAAAATAAAACATAATAGTGTCATTATAAATATTATGTTTTCACTATGATATTATAATTATCTATAGTGAGTGTCTCACAATCAATTTATTGATGAATAATTGGATTATTAGTATATAATATTTAAGATATAGTATCTATTGAATATCTATGTTAAGGAACAAGGATAGTTAGTTCATGTTAAAAAAATCAGTTGACAGATCTTGTTCATAAATTGTTTTGATGGTATTTTTGAGGAACTTGTTGTTCTATAATAAATAATATCCATAAATAACTAGTGGTTCAAGTATAAATTTCACCATCAATTAATAATAATTAGATATCATATTTCAATATTATTAGTATATTAAACATCCAATATAATTCCAATTAATTATAGTGATATAAAAATATTGAAACAAAAGCATGTTGATTATGGAACGGAGTATGATTTCTAATTGAGACTAAATCATGTATAAAATCATTGTTATATTGTCTCATTTAGAATATATTTTACTTGTCAACGTGATTGAATAGAGCGTATTCCAGATCCATTCCATTTCACTAGGGGAGAGGTATAGGAGTAAGTGCTGCTAAATGGTCAAAAAGTAATACTTTGTAGAATTAAGGTTAAATTAATTCATGTCTATTAGTTCCCATGAATAATCCATTTGGGATATGAAATAATTATATTTGATAATATAATGATTATGGATACAAATTTATTTACCATTTCCAAAAAATTGATATTATATTTATATAAGGAATATTAATCAATACCCAATATCATATAAAATTTAACCATAAATAGTAACATTATTTTCTAGATGTATCACCCTACAAACCTTGAATATAGAAGACATGTATATCTTTGATTCATTAATAAGACCAATGAATGCATCCATAGAAAATTCAATATCACATGATAATTGTGGTGAATCTATGATCAAATTAAACATGTAGGATATTGAAGACTGTGAAAAACCATAGTCAAATATGTCATTGAAAATTATACTGTGATTAAGAACTGTACCATTAATATATTCTTTAGTATAGTCCACCTAATGTGTAGAAATTTTATATTCCATCATTTGTTCATATGATTTAGGATCTCGGTACTATCCATTAACGTCATTCTCTGTAGGGTTATGAATTTGGTTGGTATAATTCCCCACCACCTGGAACATTAATTGTTTAATCAAAGTTGTAACATTAGTTAGAGACATCTCCTCCTTCATCTTATAATTTTACATCTTCAAGTTACATCAGTAGTGATGATCTAGATGACATACTTTACCACACCTATAAAAAATCCCACAATCTCTATGTCAATTTCATGAGTTCATCCTCTAATACCAGTTATATATGGATAGTTGATTTTTTTTTTGAAATTATCATTAAGGATTCCAAAACACTCTATCATTTTTTTGTGATCCAGAATCATGAGGCAATCAATATTTTATTTGAACCATGATAAAACATCAATAACCTTCATCATATAATTAAAATTATTTTTTACTATTGGATTATGAAGACAAAATCTTTAACCTATAGTTGAATTCATTATTATTATTATTGGGTCTATAGATGTAATATATGTAATAGGTTTAATTATTTAGTACATTTTCTTCAAATAATCAAACAAAATCACATTATGTTTTTGTTTAGCTATTGGAATTAATGTTCTATTATTTATGAAGAATATGAGGTAAATATTTTATGAATAAATGATCCCTAAAATCATCAAATTCAAATAATTTTATTCTTTTTTTATATTATTATTGTTGAGGTGGTTCTAAAACTGATAAACCAATAGTTAAAAATTATAGAAAACCAAACCAACTATCTCATGCACCGAGCAGTAAAATATTGAAAATATATCCCGAACTAATTTAATTCACTGATCAAAAATTATTTGGTTGGAAGACCTAAAACTAAGATCCATATTCCGTCCCACATGACGTTAAACTGTATTCCATCCCGCATGACGTTAAACTGTATTTCGTCCAGCATGACGTTAAACTGTATTTTCAGAAATGCGTGGGATTGATTCTCATCCTTATGAGATACGTAGGACCGCCCAGACGTTTCGTCTTGGGTCCACCCCATGGATAGCTGAACACCGTCCCTCTATATTGTCGGTCCCTCGGCCCGACTTCATGAGAAATGGTGTCATGAGGATATCTACCCCGAGCATGTTCGGGATACCCCATGGTAATGATGGGAAGCAGCAGTTCTCTCGCCGAAGAAGTCCTGCCAGGAAATTGGGATGACCCGTGATCAGGTTGGTACGTCCGCCTAATGCGCCCCCGCCCTGGCGGCGCAATATCGAGAGTGATGGACTCTGTTCGAACAAGCCACCACTCCACCTCCCGCGCTTTGCGTTCCCCCTTATTCGGACCCTCATTTCCTTTCGCGTTTGATGGGACCCCCTAATAGTATGGATGCTCGACCTATGGTCCGCCTACTGTCCTGGTCCAATGTTCCAAAAAACTGACCAACGATATTTGAGTTAGGCCCCGTGTTGCGAACATGGTCAGCGGTCAGCCCTCATTTATTGTCCTACCATTCCGGGCCAACGTGATATTGGTGTTGTGTTTCCGCCACGGTTGACAGTTATCCTCGATGGTTGCGCCCTGTTGGGTTCGAATTTGGGTAGCGTGATGCACACTTTCTCTCCATCCCCCTGATTTCAGATGGATTTCAATGCCCCCGACATTGCCCCACTCGTGTGTTGAGACACATTGAGAAGTCGACACATCAATCGGCCCGGGGTCTCTTCAAAAGTCCAGGCCCAATTTTGGACGCCTGAAACTTGTTCAATGCCCCACAGTTGAACGGAATGATGGTATGGGCACCTCTTGCTTCTTGTGTTGGGCATGTCCCATAGGAGCCTAGGGGTGATTTGTTATTCGTTTCGAAACTACATTTGAGCGCATTAAACCAAGGGTACAAAAGTGTTGATTTGGCTATATATTGGATTGAGATGATGAGCAATACAATTAAAAGTTCATGAGATGGCAAAAACAAAGCCCTCAGGGTTTAGCATGCTGAAGTGATCTTTCCAGCGCTGCTACCCTCTGGCTGGTAGTCTCCAGGACCGCTTTTTTCTCTTCGAAGACTCTCTCCTCATCGGTTACCACAGATCGCAGCTCATCAGCCCAGGCTTGGGCCTGCGCCTGCTCGCTTCGAAGCACGATCATCTGGTGACTCGCCTCCACCAGTTGTTCCTGGGAATCAGCCAGCTGGGCAGTCAGTTTCTCCACAATCTAAGAGCATGTTGCGATGAAGACCTCTTTATCTACCTCCTTCCCGTTGAGGTGTCGGACTTCTTGCTCCACCTTCAGCAGCGTTTGAGCACCCGTCGATCCTTCCTGGCACTGGGAAATGTCGGCGCGTCGGCTGCTCTCACACATCTTCTCGGCCATGTAAACACGGACCGTTAGATGAAGGCGATGAGGATTAGCCCCTCCAGCGCACAGGAAGCGCAGCGAGGTCTGAATTGATCCCATCTGCCTCAGCCAATCGGACTCGGGCTACCTGAGAAAGCGCTGGATACACTTCCACCCCTTGCGTCGTGTCATCCTTCTCTCCTCGGCTGCCTCTGAGTCTGAGTCATCAATCTCCTCAGGGCCAGCAGGTCGGTATATGGGGAAGACCGCCAGCAGATCGGCAGCAGGATCCACCCTAGGGATGTCTTCATGAGGAATAAAATCCTCGACATCCGGGTGACCATCCCTCGCCCCAGCAGCAATGATGCCTCCACCAGCTTCCGACCGCATTCCGGGAACAGCGCCGCTGATGTCCTCCGCCCTCTGCTCATCTATTGTTGCGGCCGACTCAGTGCATAGAGCATGTTCCGAGCGAGGTGGTATGTCCACCGCTGGTCCACTTGCGGATGGCCCAGGCTTCGCAGCCTGACGTGCCTCCAGTGTTGAGATCACTGCGTGGGGCATACGCTGGTCAGACGGGATCTCTTGACACCAAGAATCAGTAGCGAAGCATGAGACTTACAGGAATCCAGAGTGTCGGTCCCCAGAGTTTCGGCTGCTGTAGGAGCCACCATAAGGGGAGACCCCTCTACGCTGGTTAATTCCATGGTGGGTGTCGGATCCCCATCATGTCTCACAGGTTCCTCTCCACCTTCCTCTGGTGGGGACTCCCATCCACCACTCAGTTGCTCTTGAGTAGGATGGGGAAGTGAGTTTAGAAGTTGGAAAGTAGAATGGATGAATGAGGTAAATGAATGAAGACATTAAAAAACCTCGAGAATCTCGGTTATGTCGAGATCAGAGTCATCAATCTCACCTCTCTCTCGGAGACTCCCTTGGCCGGTCACCCCTTGTGAACCCCCACCTTTGTTCCCCTCTTCTTCGTCTTCTCCCTCGCCTTCATCCTCTCCGGTTTCCTCCTCCCCCTCCGGCTCTTCATCACTGTCACCTTTTCTCGACGACATCGCTTCCGGATCATTCTCATGGCCGAGCATCGCTTTCACCAGGAAAGTTGGCTCCGCACGCCGCCCCCTTTGGCGTGCGTATGCATCCATGGCCGTCAGATAAGCGTGCCATCGATGGAAGTTAACTTGGTCGGTAATCCGAACGAGCCCGACCTCCAGCAGTTGGATCCCGTTCTGCATTATCTTCTTCCAGATTACTTCGACGCTCATCGATTGCTGTAGAGTCATCCAGGCCGACCACAGTGCCGGGAGAATTGCGTCTTGAGAAGGTTCAAGCAGATATCTTATCTGATTCCCAGGCAGTTCCCTGGCCGCCTCATGTGACCCACCTGCGGGTTACGAGGACGTGGAGGCACCATGTGATGTCCTCGCTGCCGAAGTCCCGGCCTGCGCAAGCCTCTCTTCCTGACGCGCCCTTGGTTCTCCCCTTTTGACAGCACCTTCCCTTCTTTCCCGTCGCCCGGTTTCTATGTGAGTGACCTCGAGTTGCCGGACGCGCTTGCGTAATATCCCCTTAGGGTACGCAATGGTCCAGTTTTCGGCATATTCAGTTACTAGGCTGGCATCGACCCCAGTGGGAGGGAGAGTAACGACGTCGCCAGAGCCGAAGGTGGTAAACATCAACCACATCTGGCGCAGGACGCGTGGATTATTCTCCTACCAGACAGCCGTGAATACCTTCTTCAGCATTCGCTGGAGGCACCCGAACTGCCTGGCGAATCGGGATGGCATGTATGGCTCAAAGATCACCTTCCCGTCGATACGAGTCACGAGAACCCCACCCCGAATGCTCTGGGAGTATTCCTGCTGTTCTAGAGAGCCTCGCCCATTATCCACCAGTTGGCCGACCGGGGTTGGGAACGAGCTAATGTTTATGTTGGCATGGTTACCGATGCGGATCCTCATGCCCTCCTTATTGAGCGTCAATGGCGCCACCCCTGCAATGTTTAGCAAGGATGGTCGCAAGCCATTTCCTGGAGGATGGATGGCGTTTGGGAAAGTATACCCGCCGAGATGAGTCGCCACCTAGCCATGGAAGATCTAGAAGGGACCACAGACCCTCCAAGGCGACCCCCCTTGTGAGATGCGCTCCAGAATGGTATACAACATGGCTAGCATGGGGACACCCAAGTTGAACTGTTTGTTGGCAGCCATGGAGCCCGCCATCACCAAAGTCGCTGGACGGACACCCATCCTCGCGTCCCACACCGGCCGGAGCCACCCGCTCAGGAAGGCGGCAAGGAACCTGGCATACTGGACGTTTGGGTCCCGGGCCTCAATGATGTGGTAGCCCCATGATTGATATTGCCCTCCCTCTAGGGTCTTCCAGTATGACCCGTCTTTTCTCCTCTGAGTCGCGGTTGGGCACCGTTTTCCCCATCCCGACATCTTGCCGATGGGATCCTTCTCGAGGAACAGGCTGAACCAGCCCTTGTCGGCGATGTCCTTCAGGAAGTCCTTGACCCCCAGCCTCTCCTTGGCCAGCTGCAGCAGGTTCCATGTCATCATAGACGTTCGCGAACTGTCCCCCCATGTATTCTTTGGAGGAATGAACTCGTCGTATTGGTAACCCTCTAGTGGGATACCACTGATGCAGTGAACATCCCAAATACTGATGCCGACTTCCCCGTGATGAAGGTGGAACATGTTGGTACTGGGAGACCACTAGGTGAATAGCTCTGGTCCGAGTTCAGGCTGACAGTGGAAATGGAACTGCGATGTCCATACCACCTCGAACAGGCCGATATAACGCAGTTCGTCTCCAAACTCATCGCAGGAATGGCGAACCCAGAACGCCCAGTCCCATTCGCTGGTGATGTTACCCCCGGACCGCAGGGCCCAATCCTTCAGCCAACCCTTCATGTCATCCATGTTGCTCTGACGGAACGTGCTCGCGTAGAGTGCCGGAGAATCCTCCGCCACAGGCTCGTCCCCGGTAATGATCCTAGTCCTTGGGTTCAAGACATATACATCCATGTGTCTAGTTTCCCTGGTAGGACAGCCGTTGTTGGTGATGTTGTAGGGAGGAATTTTGTCCTCCTGAGTCACCAAGGACCACGGTGTATCCACCTCGAAGCCCGGCAGTGGTACCTCCTCTAGGATGCCAAAATTCCAAAGTGGGAGGTTGTCCGACAAGGGAAATGCCTTTTTGGTCGGATTCTGCAGATTGAACCAGGTGAGATTATTGGAGACGATCACCTTGGCGCCATATACCTCCTCGTTCACCGCCATTTCTGTCCTATGGGCAGCGGCTTCCCCCTCATCGACTCGGTTTGCAGCCATCTCGAATTTTTCGGGAGTTGGGAGAAATCAGGATGCAGTGCGCGGAATCGGAGTGTTCGGCACGCAAACTGGCTGAGTTGCGCGAAATCCTGGAGTTGAGCACGCAATCGGCACGCTAAGCACCGAAGGTCCCGATTTGGCGCAAAATCACGACCAACTTTCGGAAGGAATTCAACGCTGCCAGTGCGTTTTTACGCGCAGCCGCGGAGCGATTTCGCGCATGAGAGCGATAATCTTATCACGTGGAAACAAGCGGAAGTATGGATCTCAGACCCAGCACCCCTTTTTATAGGCGATGCCAGGGTTCCGCACAGCGCAGAAAGAACATTTCACTCGCGTCCGTGGGTTTTGCGCGCCCCGTCGGATTTTTTGCGCGCAACGTGATCAGGAGACTTAGCATTTTGGCGTTTCAGCGTTTCCCTTGGAATCCGATCATTGAGACCTCACGCCAATCCAATTCCAAGGGGTGGGGGGGGCATTTTTTGACGCCGAAAAAAGCCCGCAACTCCCGGAGGATGTTTCGTAATGAAGAAGCATAGTCATATTCGGAATCAGAGGCCCGATCCGGAGGCTCGGGAAGTGGTGCGCGAAATAAAGGAGGATTCGCACGAAAAAATTTTCTGCGCCCAAGGTGCTATCATGATTCGCGGAATTGGACCAGTGAGGTTTGAAATAATTGCGCGCCCCATGTCTTCGCGACGAGAATTTGTGCGCAAGTGGTTCCCGGCGCGGAAAGCTTCGCAGATCACCTGGATTCCGTGCCGGAGGTCTCCTATAAATATAAGGGGACCCCGAACAGTTTGGGGTTGAGTAGTCCGAAGCGACTCTCGTGTGTGCAATTCGGCTCCCCCCACATGAAATATGACATCCAGGTAATCCTGGATTCCGTGCAACCTTGCCCCGGATTTCGCCATTGCGCGTAACTCCACCGGCTTCTGTGAATTTGCCCCTTTCCCCGGTTTCCCTACTTGCGCACAATCCGTGTGCCATGCATCCAATACCCTGCCGTGCGCGCAAACCATGCATACAATTCCCTCTTCACGTGCAATTCCAATACTTCAATTGCGCGCCGTCCTGGTGTTTTGTGCGAAAATCGTCCCTTTTGCGCGCATAGAGCCGAGGACCCCTCACCTTGACTCCCCTTGGCTGCCCCCTGCACCGGCACCTGATGTCTCCCATGCCGGGCATGCACGCCAAGCGTTGTTTTCCCGCACGGCCTTCCAGGAACATGCGAAGTAACCTCATGGTCCCTTGGGCTGTGTTTTCATTGCGTTGCTTTGCCTTATTCTTCTCCGCATAGGCACACTAATAGCTATTTCTTCTTCGCATAGCCACGCTAACGTGAACCCCCCGGTGGTTTTCCCTATGACCCCCTTTCACCACGGCCTTGCTGATGCCTTCCCTTCCACAAGGTGTAGAGGGAATTGGGAATGTAAGCCCTAGGGGTGTGGAGCAAACCCACCTTGTCCAAGCTGCATGACGTTAAACTGCTAAGCACCTCGTCCTTAACACAAGACGTTAAACTGTGGTCCGACCCCATGCTTCGCACGCAGGGTCCCCCCAGCTCGGACATTTTTACGCCACTTGTCTCCATGGGAATGAACTCTTCCTCACATGGAATGAGATCCTCCTTGTCGGAGCGGCGTTTGTCCACGGGGGCAGGGCTGCCTCTAAGTGTAAGCCCCTAACCTTTTGTACGCATGATTGCACCCGTGCATCTCCGTACTTCCCTGCCAAGGCCAGTGGAGTCTTTTTCCCACTGCGCTTTGTCACACCACGGGCCTCCACCCTGGAGTAATCCCTGGAACCAAGGGACGCTAACTATGCATAAGACCCTATTTCCTCATTGGGCCGCTCAATGCGTAAGCCCCATTCCACTTCTCATGGACGCACCCTTCGCGACGTGATCATCTGGTCCCTGGTGCCTCTTGTTTCCCACACCGAGCATGACTCACATGGGCTTAGAGTGCGCATCGACCATGAAATCCTCCTATGGGCTGCCTCAGAGCATAAGCCCCATACCAGTGAAATATATGGACATTGATCCGTGCTAGCGCACGGTACGTAGGAAGCCTCCACGAGGTTCAAGCCCACCACCTGGTCATCCCGACCTTTCCATGTCGGTTCCTTGACCACATTGGGCCGCCTCCGAGCGTATGCCCCAAATATTTCGTCCCGCATGATGTGAAACTGTATTTCGTCCCACATGATGTTAAACTGTATTCCGTCCCGCATGACGTTAAACGGTATTCAGTCCCGCATGACGTTAATCTGTATTTCGTCCTGCATGACGTTAAACTGTATCGTGTCCCGCATGACGTTAAACTGTATTCCATCCCGCATGACATAAACTGTATCCCCCCTCTTGGGTTGTCTTAGAACGTAAGCCACATGCTTCACCGCACCATCCATCTTGATCCTTACCCAGGCCGCCACATCCCGGTGAGATCATGCCATCCTTTCCCACTCCATGTCATACGGGAGGCCACCCACATGTTGGGCCCAACATCGGTGTTTCCCCCTAGGGATCCTTTAACCCGATCCATCTCCGAAATACGTTAAACTCGAGACATACCCCTTTTTAAACATGGGAAGCTGAGGAAAACCTCAGATGGTACACATTCCCCGCGTTCGACGTGGGATGCATCGGGCTTCCGCGCCCTCGAGAAGCCCTGTGATGTGGGACCAAAGACAGACATGCCGATGATGCCCCAACGTGACTATTCTCCTCACCGTAGGTTGCTATCCCTACTAGACCCCTTGGAGCGTCTTGACGGAAGCAGCATAATTAACTGGCATCCTTGTAGATATGGAACCAGGAATGAGCTTTACGAATCCGTCTTAAATCATTGAGGGAGACCCGGACTAGGTGACGAGCTCCGAGGAGGAATCCACGGAAGGAAGAACCGACATCCCATCATCCCGGTTTCGATCAAGGAGCAGACGTCCCTGAACAGGGAACAGATGTCTCCCGCCTTTGGAAAGCGGGATTGCGGGGCCACAAGCAGTGCGCCGTCCCTGGCAGACGGACGCACGCGCCCCGGCGAATGCTTCGGAAACAGATACCATCAATTAATTCATTGTACACCAATCAAAGAGCATAATATAATACATATGTATTTTCACATACACAGAGGTACTTATGTAAGGGGTGTGGAAGAAACTCCTTATAGGAAACCACAAATAGTAACCATAAACAATGTTTTTGTATACTTGTGTATGAACATGTTATATGAACACCTTATTTATTTTATGACTATAATTAAATAATTAAGTTATATAATATTGATCCTTGGGTTATAGGGTACCACCAAATCCTTGGCTCAATTTAATCTTCTAGTACTGCAGTGTCACTAAGGATGTACATAAATACCGAAGGGATCCATAAATATACTAGAAACTAAAATATTCATTTATTTAGAAAGTAAAACCCCTTACTAAAATATAAAAATCCATATAACTTGGGGGTCACATCCACTATCCATATCTAGCATACATTACAATTATCGAGGACAAATATGTATCTTTGTACCGACCTATAATTACTTAATCCATCATTAAAAACCTGAGGGCATACAATTTATTTCAAAGACAAATATCATATGGCATTAAAACTCATAGGGAGAAACTCTCCCTACACTATAATCAAACTCTACATCATAAGTTACTTAGGCGCATACCCTCTCACTACATGAAATCATATCACATCATCAGGTTCCCCAAGACTGAATCCCTCTACCTAGGAAGCATACATCCTCTGATCGAGAATTGAAGTTCATACCTACTCCAAACATAGAAGTACATTTCACATCACACTATTTTGGGATCCTATTCTCATAACATATAATAATAATCACCCTAGTCATCCAAACAAGTATCATAACAAAACAAACACATAAAGAAATATTCTCTTGGGAACTTCATTTCCAATCCCTTGAGGTTTTAGTTCACTTAAAACCAAAAATGTTTTATTTCAGAAAAATACACACACACAAAAACAGACCCTAATATTCATTCCACACAAATTTATACATATCCCTCCAAAGAGTACACATGTTTCTTAACCATCCATAAAACCCCACATGTTGTACACATGGGTTTCCACATGCTCATCCCAATACACATCCCAATGTATATCTCCTTAGGTTAACAACCTATAATCATCAATAAATCCATACTATCAAATAAAAACTGATCATTTTGTACAAATAAGTCATTTTTAATGATCCATAACAATGATTTAATCTCAAATCATAATCTTTTTCACTACTATAGATTGAATTTTGATGTCCAAATCCACCTCACAACTCATTATATAATACCACAAACAATCCCAACTGAATCCATACATCAATTTAACGAAATGAACCCACAAATAACTCTTTAGTCTATTATTTCACCTCATTTAGTTGAGTTGAAGATCATATAACCCAAATGAAATCCTTCTAGAAAAGTATCTAAAGTACCTTTCACCAAATTCTGATGAGATCAGGGTGGGGGGGGAGGTCACATCATGTTAAATATGGAAAAATTAATGGAATATGAAAATCTCATGTACAATTTTAAATCCATGGATGTAAAATATGAATAACCACTCTATGGGGAAGGAATATGGAATGTACCTCAGGTTAATAGTGTGTACATCCAAATCTAAACATTTTTCAAATTCACATATACGTATCTAACTGTGTATTTCACAAATACATTACGTGGCTCAAACATAATTTTTTTAATTCTATATGGGGTACCTAACAATGTACCAAATATTATTACATGTCCTAAAAAAACATGTCATGTAATATTACAGACTATGTACCTCAATCAATATCAATCTATGTAATGCTACATGTTTCCCCCTATTATAGTTTCTATGCATGTACATTGCAACACTTGGAGTCATTTATTTAATTTAATATATGACATATCAATATAGAATAAATTATTTATGGGAATATTATTCCTTCCTCATTGTACCACTGTAGTACAAGATATGTGTTCTTGAACTACATGTCTGTTAATATTTGTTTCTAGATGAAGAACTAACATGTGAATCACTTGAAACAATCTATTCCCCCAAAATCACTTCATTATGGCCTTTAAACCAACCATAATGTCTAAAATGACAATATTAAAATGTTAATATGAATGGGTATATGTTAAAAAACACCCCACATCATTTTTGATCATTGATGATTCAAAATCATATCTACGCTCTATGGACGTTGCCTCTTGACTCGAATCCACTCAACTTTGTATTGAAAGACTATATCCAACTATCACTCCTTTACCTATCTTAACATATTATCCTATAGTGGAATAATCATGTATCCATAATAAATGTTATGAAGAAAATAAAATTTGGGGATATTTAGAAAAACAGTAATCACCCATTTGATTGTTCAACCCTCTGCCTAGAACCTGGACATTGTGTATTCCATGAATGAGTTATAAATATCATTATAGAAAAAAAATATAAGTTAGAATGAATATATAGAGATACATTTAGAATATATAATAATTAAAAAACATGGTAATAATTTAAATTTATATAATAAATATTCAGTATCATAATAAATAATTACACCATAGATTCTCAATAAATTATAATCTAATGAAAAATTTACTCTCTTTAGAACAATCGAATCGTCAGATAACATTTTGATAATAATTTCTTATATAATGATAATGATATAGTCCTCATAAAAACATGATGATATGAAATCTACCAAAGCACAAAAAATTCCACCCAAGCCTCCTACCCTGGCTAATAACACCCTCTTCTGATATTTCAGCTATAAAAAATCAAATCTAAATTTGATTTAAAATAATAAATCTATGTAAAGGGAAATTAAAATTCTCCTTGAATTTCACAACCTATAATGACATGATTCATTAAAACCTCTCCACTAAATTACATTTAGTCCTCAAAATTACAATGTGGTCAACCCGATATGATTATAGACCTTCTAATGCATTCTATTAATTATGAACAACATGTTTTCGTTCAATAAATTATAAATTTAATTCTTTTATGCAACAAAAAACACTAATAATAGATACACTAACTATTCTTAGAAAATAAAAATCTGATACTTGAACCCCCTTAGTCATGTTGTAATTTATTCTCTTGATATGGTTTCCACATCACTATATCTAAATCAATGAAAAATTAACTAGTAGGTATTCCACTAGTTGATATCCTCCAAAAAATGCATGACCTTATAAGATGAAGATTCATCATGTCAAGATATACACTAATAATTATTCCACAAATATTAAAGGTAGTGTAGTATTTTTAAAATAACTCACATTAATTTATGGACCCAAATTTCAATGTAACTATATGGTGTCCACAAACCACCCACACAATTCGACATTCTCTCTCCAGGGTCATCATCATGCCATTGATCTGACTCACTATTGGGTTCCATAAACTCCACCTTGAACCCAAGGATATCTTATATACATCATCCTAAACTATTTTAAAATTTAAACATATTATTCACCAATGAATAGAAAAAATGTATACTTACCAAAGCACTAAAATCTTGGTGGTGCCTAAAGCATCCATCAACCAGTCTCATTACATACAGCGGAATTTCAACACAACTTTCATATTCATAGGATAAATTTTATAACACACCACATGATTAACAACATAATCATTCCAATTATTTTATATTTTAATCCTCCTGAAAAATAAATATGTTCTTTAACCAAAATAATTACAATAAGTGTCTTTCCCACAAAATCAAAAGAACCAACATGGAAAAATAGTTTTCACTCACCATTAACTCCATGGAAAAATAATAATAAACCTATATGAAATTAGATTTATATTTTGGGAAAAAAAAATTAACTAGATAATGTTGTTCTCCATACCATTTGGGTTTCCTTACAATGATCTATGAGTAAGACATCAACAAGATCCACTCTTGGACACACTCATCCCTCCATAGAAACAATCTTCTATATTCTCAACCCCTACAAAAATTTCATATTTCATCATTGAATGATGATTCTATTACACTTCATCCCCTTTATAATGATAACTATATTTTTATAGGAATTACCTCACAATACCAAAATTATGTAAGACCAACATATTAAGAATTTTATGGCACTTTATTTCCTAACCCTTACAATGATCAAATGAATCACATTCCATGAAACATTGACCACATTCAAGACAATCAACCATGAACTACCATGTGAATACCCATAAATTTCGAGGATTTTCTTTTCTTATTTTCTTTGGGATTTTTCGAGTATGTAGTTTCTAACGGCACCTGATTCTGAGGCCCTGTGTGCCCGGAACCAATTTCCGAAGTTTAGCTCGGGTACGTTAAGTGAACAGACAAGCTGGTTTTCCTAACTTCTAAACTGGTGGTCGGAATCAAAATCCAAGGGCACTGATAAAACCACACCACCAGTAATTGATTAGGACCACCTTTTCTGAAGGATTGTTTGCCCGGAAGGAGATGTTAAAAATGTGAGGAATAAAAATATAATTGTTTTACAATTTTATTTTTATTTTTTACTAAGTGGTTCAAGTGTTAAGAGAAATTATGTTCTATCACAACGTTATATCTTTCTACTATGTGATCCTAACTTCTGGTTAGGATATTAGTGAGGTGGGACCCACATGATCCCCCACCATTTCACTTTCCCCATAACCCCATTTACTCTTTCCTTTTTAACCCCCTTGTATTAAATGATGTGACTTCCTTCTTCACAATAAATCATGCCAACGCTTAAATTAATTGATAGTTATACGTTTGAATTTTTAAAATTTACATGTATGGAATGTTATAATAAAATAAGAATAACTCTTATTTTATTTTGTAGGTTGTTTTGTTGTGTTGGGGATTCTAAAAGAGGGAGCGTTCTTTTCTCTGAAGAAGTTCATCATCCTCCTTGAAGAACGCGACGAATGGCAACATGCCTTCCTTCATTCTTATTTCTGAATCAATTGAAGGGAGCCGTCGTTCCACCTCAGACGATCCTTGTCAACTTGTAGGAAGCCTTACCCCACGATTCCGCATTCTGTAACGCTCATTGATCATCAACTCATTATCAATGTAGGGGGTTGTTTTTACATTTGTGATTAATTTTTGGTGTTCAATGTTAAATTGTTAGCCACTTGTTATCTGATTAACGAGAGGATGCCAGACCATATAAAAAAGGTCGACCCTCCTCCCCTTATTGTTGTTGAACTTTGACGCGGCTTGGAAACAGAGGAGACATGGTGCTGTTGCACCGCGCGGGAATGAGAGAAACAAAGCGAAGGAGCGCGGCACCGTCGCGCGGCGCTGGTGAGGCCGCAACCAGGAGCGGGCTGCAGCGAAGGAGCGCATCGCCGTCACGCCACACCGTTGAGGACAAAAGAGGCAGCGTCCGGTGTTGGGCCATGGAAGAGGGGCGCAGCTCCGTCGCACCGTGCCAGACATAGAGGAGCGGCGACCTATGGCTGCGATGGTTCGATGAAGCGGCCGGCTAAGCCGGCTACTAGGGCCAGCTGCAGGTAGGACCATGCGGGTTTGGTTAAGGTAGGAAATTTATGGACGAACTTTGATCAATCAAGGGGGAACCCCCCCCCCCCCCCCCACATCCGCTCAGCGCGCGGGCGCCCTGGCCGGACCGGGCGCACCGGGCCGGACCGCCCGCGCTGGGCCGTGCCACCCACGCCCGGCCGGACCCCAGCGCCGGGCCGGGCAGCACCGTCTAGGCCAGGCCGAGCCAGCTGAGTCCAACTGGGTCGGACCTGGACCCATGTCAGGTCGACCTGGTTCAGGCCGACCCAGGGGGTATTGGGCTGGGTCGGACCGGGCCCAAACCCCATGTTTTCAGACAGATCCATTAAAACACCCATATCATGGGCTACAAACCTCTGATCGACACACCGTTAGTTGCATTGAGATCCTTGGATCGAGGCGGTCATTGTGGTATTTTACAGTCAATGTTTTGGAGGACTTTGGGTTTATCCGGGTTGGTTCGAACACGAAACTAACCGGGCCCTCGGAGCAGATACACTGATAACTAGAGCTCCGGACGTCCGATTGACGTTTCATCAACTTTATTGGATTTCTCTTAGTGAGATGGTTCTTTTGGCTTACTACGCTCTTGGTTTGGATGTAGTTGGTGTATGGTCAGGTTGTTTTTAGCTTAAAACCGAACTGGGATCCTAGGACGAAAAAGCCAATAACTCTCAGACCGGGCGTTCGATTGACATTCCGTCTGTCGCATCGAGTTCCTATTGACGAGACAGAACTTTGGGAAATATCAAATATGGACTACGTGTCAGTTTATGTATCAAAACCCTTGGCTCGTGGAGCAGACCCTTCCGGAATCGAGCATGATGTGTGCGGGAACCCTAGAGCTGGCTGTGACTGCGACAACGATGACCATTGTAATGTGATCCTCTGTGGGTTCAGCAGTGACGATGACCATACTGGAATCATTCATGGGTTCGACGACGATGACTACTGTTCTTGTATCCTATGTGGTTTCGGTAGTATTTGACTATGTACATGTATCCTATGTGGGTCTGCCAAAGTAACTGGTCTTGTATCCTTTGTGAGTCTGACAGTTTAGATGGTCTTGTATCCTATGTGGGTATGATAGCATTAATGAATCAGTGGATACTCTTGAACATCTTTATCACCTTACGAAGAGTATATATTTGTGAGTTGAGTATTTACATTCAATCATTATCTTTCATATGATTGTTTTGCTTTTCTATGTGGATTGGGTTGTGATATCATGTGTGGATTAGATTCTGCTATCCTATGTGGACTATATCGAACATGGGCTTAGATGTTGGAGCTGAATTGGAATTGATGTCTTAGGTATATGTATTGGAATATACCTAAGTAGAGTTGGATGTTACTTCATGATTATATCTTTCCTTTGTGGTTTATCCTTTATGGATTCTGGGAGACTCTATGGGGTCTCGGGGTCCCTACTGAGTAGCGTATACTCACCCATGCATGGGCTAAATCCGCACTTCGTTGTGTTTGATGTAGATGACAGGCAACACTGATCGAGGTGGGAGCTCATGGAGCTGGACGGTACCTGGAGGTTGATCACTGGACGATATTTACTTAGAACGGACGACTGGAGCTGAGGAGTAGAGGAGTCTATCTATACCCACCATTCAGGTGGGATTTCCAAAGGATGACTCGAACTCACTCCTTTACTTTAATGTTGTTGTACTCCCTTTTCAGTTGTACTTTACTTTCATATGGGTTTATATTCTGTCCCATTTACTTTCCAGCACTTACTTTTGTACACATTTTACATTGTATTTACTTATTTTTGCATACTATGTGGTGTTTGTTCCCTTACATAAAGGCAATTCCTTTCCTGATATCGGGATTTAGGTCTTTGGTGCTAGTCGCCAGCCCCTGGCCTATGGAAGGCGGGCTTGGGGTAGTCATGGCACGGGTCCTGAGGATGGTTAATGAAAAATTGGTGTCAGAGGAGTTCAGTTCTACCGCAAAACTCATGAATCTGATCTTTATTCTATGTAATGAAATAGTGTTAAGGGTATTTAGTGTGGTTATCAGTCCAGGGAGTCCAGTATTGGTGCGGCGGCCGACATATCCATACACCTGGACCCTGACTTCAGATTTCCGACTCAATGCATGAAAACATTGATTGCTTGGGTGTTTCAAGTTTTCTTTGTGATTATTTGTGTTAGCTCACCAGGTATACTTTATTGACCGTGGAGCACCTGTCTCTTTTCAGGATGGCCCACGATGGAAGCCAGCTAGGGTTCCGAGCTTTGTGTGAGACGACAACCCACTAAGCGACAAGGCCTCTGTTCAGGCCCCTATTACAGCTGAGGCACCAGCAGTACCTCTACCTACTGAGCCACCAATGCCACCAGCCCCAGCCGCTGAGTGTGCACATCACCTTAGTGCACTGCATGAGTTTCAGCATCAGAGACCGCCTAGGTTCTGCGAGGAGATGGACCCTCAGGTAGCTGAGGGTTGGCTGGAGGCTATTGTTTGAGTTTTCAGGTTAGTAGAGACACCAGCTGACCTCATCATGATCCTTGCAGCGAGTCTCCTGCATGTGGCAGTAGGCAGATGATAGATCCTGATGCTCCAGGTGCATAACAAAGCATCTCTCCTTTATTCGGACTTCGAGAGACACTTACGCTCGGAGTTCGTCCCATCTACCATCCGTGAAGTGCGGATTCAGAAGCTACTACTATTGCGGCAGTGCATCATGACGGTAGCCCAGTACTCGGCAAGATTTACTGATCTCTCACGCTATTCGACATACATGGTAAAGGGCCCATTCTTCCAGGCCAAGACGTTCGACCAGGGACTGAGGCATGAGATCAGGGCATCGATGATATCCATCATCATTCCGACGCTGGTAGGAGTATTGGAGCGAGCACTTCTCGTAGAGAACTTTCTTTCTGAGCCTACACCAGTAGCGATACCTAACGCAGGGCAGCATATAGCTGATTCTTCTACATATGGCAGTCGACAGTGTCATAGGGGTCCAAGCTGACCAGACCATCAGGCAGGCGACCTCAGGACAGTGGATCAGAGGTGTGGGGCACAGTTTGCAAAGCTAGTCTTATGAGAAGCAGACAGTGCTATGCATGCTGCGGGCAGCGCCACATGGCTCGTGACTACCCGACCCTCCATGTAGAGGAGCAGTAAACAGTTGAAGGACCACCAAGGTAGAGACAGAGGTTCGACCGTGGCGGTCCGCAGGGAGCAGGCAGACGAGGCAGAGGATCTGGCCGAGCCGCAATTGGTGGCAACGCTTTGAGGCTCTACCACCACCACCACCAGGAGGTCCACCCCAACCACAGGGAGCTGGCAGGCAGAGGCAGGCTCAGCTTCAGGTAGTAGAGGCCTAAGACCACAACACACCAGAGATGATTACAGGTACTATTTGCTTCTACTCCACCATTACTGTAGTTATTATAGACACATGAGTGAGTCATTATTTCATTGTCGATGCCCTTGTTCGGAGCTCGGAGGTTCCGACGGATCCGTAAGCTCGATCCTTATGGCTAGAGACTCCTATAGGAGTAGACTCGATGATTACTCACTGATGCAGGTAGTACGAGCTTACTTTAGGTGGCGAGAGTTTCGGCTGGGATCTTCTTGTAGCAGCGTCAAGGTCATATGACATCATCTTGCGTATGGATTGGTTATCTAAAGTCCATACTCAGATCGACTGTATTAGGTGCAAGGTGTTGGGTGTCTGCACGGATGGAAGCAGGTTCACCTTCACTAGTGAGAAGGAAGCCTTTGCAGCCCATGATGGACTCACGCAGAGGAGAGGATAGCCGATCTCACATTAGTTGGCTAGCCTCATCCTAGGAGAAGTAGACATGCAGGGTCCAAGTTTTCCTGTAGTAGTGGAATTGTATTCAGACGCTTTTCCTGATGAAGTTCCAGGACTACCTCTTCACAGAGAGTAGACTGTTATATTGACATGTACCCCGGGACAGCCCTGATATCTACCCCAGCATATCAGATGGATCCCGCTGAGCTTCAAGAGCTACAGGTACAACTTGAGGATTTGTAGGGAAAGGGATTCATTTGACCCAGTGTTTCACCATGGGCTTCCCTGATATTGTTCTCCAAAAAGGTAAATGGGAGCGTGCGACTGTGTTTTGATTACCATCGTCTGAACCAAGTTACTGTGAAGAACAAGTATCCACATCCGAGGATTTAAGACCTCTTCAATCAGCTCAAGGAAGCACAGTGGTTCTCGAAGATAGACCTCAGGTCAGGCTATCATCAGTTCATAGTTCGAGATATGGATGTACAGAAGATGGCCTTCATATTTCGGTATGGCCACTATGAGTTCATGGTATTTCATTTCAGAGTAAACAATTCTCCAGTAGTGTTCATGATACTCATTAATAGGATCATCCAGCCTTATATCGATTGATTTGTAGTAGTCTTCATCGACGACATATAGATATACTCGACTACTGAGGAGGAGCAAGCCTACCACTTGTGGGTTGTACTGGACACTCTCCGAAGGCACTAGATTGTTGGTAAGCTCTCGAAGTGTCAGTTCTGGATACGTGAGGTTAACTTCTTTGGACATGTCATCTCTGAGGTGGGAGTTTCAGTGGATCCTGTGAAGATTGAGGCAGTGCTAGATTGGGAGCTACTCAATAGTGTGATGGAGGTGCGGAGTTTCTTGGTTCTAGCTGGGTACTATCGAAGGTTTGTGACAACTTCTACGAAGTTTCAGAACCACTTTCATCTTTGACAAAGAAGGGGAAACCCTTCGTGTGGTCCGATAGATGTCAGCAGAGATGCTAGAAGATTAGACAGAGATTGACCAGCGCACACATCTTGAGGCTACCAGAGGAGGGAGTAGGGTACGTAGTCTACTGTGATGCATCAAGGACCAGACTCTGGTGTGTCCAGGTGTAGGAGCGGGCCGTGATCTCCTATGGATCATGATAGTTGAGGGAGTACAATAAGACCTATCCTACCCATGACCTGTAGTTAGCAGCAGTGGTCTTCGCTCTAAGGATTTGGTAGCACTATCTGATGGGTGAGTGCTTTACAGTCCATTCTGACCACCAGAGTCTCAGGTTCATCTTCTCGCAGAAGCACTTGAACCTGAGACAGTGGTGATGGCTTCAGTTCCTTCAGGAAGTTGACTTTGAGATAGTCTATACTCCAGGAAAGGGGAACGTAGTAGCTGATGATCTCAGTAGGAGGACATGTATTCATCTTCTTGGGGAGGTGACAGAGAAATTAGTCTCTTTGCAGATATCCTATCATGGATAGAATGGGGAAACCTTCCTTCAGTAGCTCATAGTCACACCTCCACTTATTCATAGGGTAAGTGATGCACAATGTGGGAACGTTGACTGTGAGATGCAATGAGCAAATATTTTCTTAGGATAGGAACATGATTGTTTTTCTACAGGAGAAGATCACATCATTCTTTTAAGAGGACGTACCATGGTACCAGCTGATTTATAGGAGGAGGTTCGGAGAGAGTTTTACACTTCCCCTTTAGCGGAACATCTAGGGGTAGTGAAGATGTACCAGGATCTCAGACGAAAACACTGGTTGCCGGGTATGAAGAAGGTTGTGGAAGAGTTAATTTCTCGATGTCTCACCAGACAGCAGGTGAAGGTGGAGCACCAGGTACCAGCAGGATTGGTACAACCATTAGAGGTCTCAAAGTGGAACTAGGATGGGATATCTATGGATTTCGTGACTGTATATCCACGTAATTCTAGAGGTCACGACTCTATTTGGGTGATTTTCGACCGACTCACCATGTCGGCCCACTTATTACCCATCAGAGGGCAGGACATAGTGGAGAACATGGAACGCCTCTACTTTCAGGATATCGTACTACTTCATGATGTGTCATCATCTATCATCTCCGATTGAGATTCTCGCTTTACTTCCCGAATTTGGAAGGGGTTGCAGGAAGAATTCGGGACGCAGCTACGCCTGAGCACTGCCTTTCAACCTTAGATGGATGGACAGATGGAGAGGACCATTCAGACTCTCGAGGACATGTCCGTGCATGTGTCTGCATCTTTGGTCGCAGCTGGGAGGATGACCTACCCATGGTGGAGTTTTCATAAAACAAGAGCTACCACTCCACCATCGGGATATCACCATACGAGGAATTGTACGGCTAACCTTGAAGATCACCTCTGCGTTAGACAGACCCTGGGGAGGCAGCACTTATGGGAACAGATATGGTCCAGCCCATGATAGAAAAGTCTAGGTCATGCAGGACCAGATGAGGACAGCTCAGAGCCGACAAAAGTCTTATGCTGACAGGAGGCGGAGACCACTAGAGTTCGAGGATGGAAACCACGTCTTCTTGCATGTCTCACCTTGACGTGGATAAAAAATATTTGGATGGGGTTACAAATTATCTCCACTCTTCATCGGACCATTCCAGGTTCTTAGTAGGATAGGCGAGGTGGCTTATCGCTTGGATCTACCACCTCAGTTGCACCGGGTGCACGACATCTTCCATGTATCTCAGTTGAGGAGATACGTGCATGACCCGATGCATATCATCGACCATGGGGAGCTAGACATTGATGATGGGGTGACTTTTGTAGAGGTCCCGGTGGAGATCGAGGATCGACAGGATAGAGTCCTATGTGGGTGGTCGATTCCTCTAGTACAAATCAGGTGGCAGCACAGGAACCTCCGGGAGAGCACTTGGGGGCTTAGATGTGTTCTTAGTACCCTCATTTGTTCCCCTTGTTTTTGATATATCTATATGGGGAAGTAAATATCTGAGGTGGGAGTAATTTAAAGACCTGTAAATTTCATGTAATGTATTTTCTTATTTTCATCGGGATTTTTTGAGTTCGAAGTTTCTGACTGCACCTGATTCTGAGGCCCAGTATGCCTGGAACAAATTTCTGAAGTTTAGCTCAGGTATGTTTAGTGAATGAACGAGCAGGTTTTCCTAAATTCTGATGCGGTGCTCGGAATCAAAATCTGAGGGCACTGATGAAACCGCCGCACAGGTAATTTCTTTGGAACACCATTTTTGAAGGTACTTTTTCTCGTAAGGAGATGTTTAAAATGTGAGGAATAAAAAAATAATTGTTTTAAAATTTTTTATTTATTTGTTTACTAAGTGGTCTAAGTGTTATGTGAAATTAATTTGTGTCACATCATTATTTCTCTCTACTATGTGATCTTATCTTCTTGTTAGGATATTAGTGTTGTGGGGCCCATATGGGCCCCCACCTTTTAACATTCCCCATAACCCCCTTTACTCTTCCCATTTGAACCCCCCTGTATTAAATGATCTGACATCCTTAGTCACATTAAATCATGCCAACACTTAAATTAATTGAGAGTTATCCATTTGATTTTCAAAAATTTAAATACATGGCATGTTATAATAAAATAAGAATATCTCTTATTTTATATTGGGGTTTGTTTTGCTGTGTCGGGGATTTTGAGAGAGGGAGCGTTCTTTTCTCTAATGAAGTTCATCATCCTCCTTGAATAACATAAAGAACACTGACGCCCCTTCCTTCGTTCTTCGTTCCGCGTCAAAGGAAGGGAGACATTCTTCCTCCTCGGATGATCTCCATCAATGTGTACGGAGATTCACCCCACGATGCCGCTTTCTGCGACGCTCATCGATAGTCAACTCATTATCGATGTAGGGGTTTGTTTTTACATTTTTGATTATTTTCTCGTGTTAATCATTAAATTGATAGCCGCTTTTTATCGGATTAACGAGAGGAGGCCGGACCACACAAACATGGTCGACCCTCCTCACCTTATTGTTGTTGAACATCTACGCGGCTTGGAAATAGAGGCTACGTGGTGCCATTGTAATGTGCGGGTATGAGAGAAATCGGACGAAGGAGCACAGCGCCATCGTGCCGTGATAGTGAGGATGAAGGAGGCCGCGGCCAAGAGTGGGCTGCGACGAAGGAGCACGGCGCCGTTGGGCCCCGCTGTTGATGCCGAAAGAGGTCGTGGCCAGAGTAGGGTCGCGGCTCCATCGCGCCATGGTGGAAAACTAAGAAGGGGCATGGCCGTAACAGGCCGCAGTGGAGGGTCACGACGTCGTCGCGCCGCACCAAACATGAAGGAGCCATGGCTTTTGGCCTCGGTGGTTCGGGGAAGCGGCCGACTGAGATGGCCGCTGAATCCAGCTACATGCGGGACCCTACGGGTCCCGCGAGTTTGGATAAGGTCAGCCATAAATGGCTAACTGTTTATCAATCAAGGGGGGATGCCCCCCCCCATGTCCGCTCATCGTGCGGGCGCCCAGGCCGGACCGACCGCACTGGGCTGGACTGCCCATTCCATGCCGGAACGCCCACGCCAGGCAAGCCCGCCCGTGCCAGGCCGGACCCCGGCGACGGGCCGGGCCCAGAGCGGGGTTGGGTCGCCCCGGTTCGGGCTGACCCGGGGGGTATTGTTCCGGGTCGGACCGGGCCCAAAACCATTATTTTCGGATAGATCTGTTCAAACGACCATATCATGGGCTACAGACCTTCGATCAATGCACCATTGTTTGCGTAGTGATATTTGGATCGATACTATCATTTCAGTATATTACACTGAATGTTTTAGAGAACATTGTATATAGCCGGGTTGGTTCGAACACGAAACCAACCGGGCCCTCATAGCGGAAACACTTATAACACGAGTTCCGGATGTCCGATTGACGTGCCGTCGAATTTGTCGGATTCCGCTTAGTGAGACAGTTATTTTGGCTTATACAAATCAATGTTTGGACATTGTTGGAGTACGGTAGGTTGGTTTTAGCATACAACTAACCGGGCCCCTAGGACGAAAAAGCCAATAACTCTCAGACCGGGCATCCAATTGACGATCAGACTGTCTCGATGAGTTCCTATTTATAAGATAGAACATTGGGATACATCAAAATCGGACTACGTGTCATTTGATGTATTGACCCCCTTGGATCATGGAGCAGACCCTCCCATAATTGAGCATGCTGTGTGCGGGAACCCTAGAGCTGCCTGTGACTGCGATGACGATGACGAATATACTGGGATCCTCTATTGGTTCGCCAGAGACCATTACTATTATGGAATCCTCAGTGGGTTCAATGGTGATGACTATTGTTCTTACATACTATGTGGGTCCAGCAGTACGTGACTACTTTCTTGTATCCTATGTGGGTCCGACAGTATTTGAATCTGTACTTGTATCCTATGTGGGTCTGGCAGAGTAGCTGGTCTTGTATCCTTTGCGGGTCTGACAACTTAGCTGGTCTTGTATCCTATGTGGGTCTGACAGCTTAGATGAATTAGTGGCTACATCTGATCATCTCTATCACCATTAGAAGAGTATACATGTGTGATCTGAGTCTTGACATTCAATCACTATCTTCGATATGATTGTTTTGCTTTTCTTTGTGGATTGGGTTAGGTTATCCTGTGTAGATTAGATTTTGTTATCCTATATGGACTATATCGATCTTGGGCTCGAATGTTGGAGCTAAACTGGAATTGATGACTTAGGTATATGTATGGGCATATACCTATGTAGGGTTAGGTGTTAATTCATGATTGTATCTTTCCTTTATGGTTTATCCTTTGTGGATTCTAGGAGACCCTCAGGGTCCCTACTGAGTAGCGTATACTCACCTCTTCATGGGCTACACCCGAACTACGTTGTGTTGAATGTAGAAGACGGACAGCGTTGATCAAGGAGGGAGCTCTTGGAGCTGGACTGTACCTGGAGGTGGATCACTAGATGGGATTTACTCGGAGCGCACGCCTGGAGAAGAGGAGCAGAGGAGGATATCTGTACACACCCTTCAGGTGGGATTTCAAAAGGACAACTCAGACTCACTGCTTTACATTATTGTTGCAGTGATACCTTTTCAGTTGTACTTTACTTTCTGATGGGTTTGTATTCTGGCCCATTTACTTTCTATCACTTACTATTGTACTCATTTTACTTTGTATATACATCTTCTTGCATACTCTGTGGTGTTTGTTCCCTTACTTAAAGTCAATTCCTTCCCTGATATCGAGATTTACGCCTTTGGTGCTATTCTCTAGCCCATGGCCTATAGAAGTTGGGATTGGGGTAGTCATGACACGATTCCCGAGGACGAGTCATGACATACCACATATCAATAAAATATATCTTGAGGAACCCTTAGTTGACTCTTACAAAATGAATTTCATTTCACCCATACCATGGTCTACTACATGACCACATATCACCCATCAATCATTCCAAAACCATATATAACCTATATATGCTATAATCATTAAGTCATAATCATTTATGAACACCATCAACAATCATATCAAAATCCAGAAACAAATTCCAATATGATGATTATCAATATTATCCCAAATAAAATAAAAACTTGACAACAAAAGCTCTCATTGGCCTAGGGTCACCCTCAGGTTACCCTCACAAATCACAACTCACTAAATAACCAATACTTAGAGTCATGACTCAAAAGAAACTATGGTATCCTATATATTTTATAAAGCATGTTCAAAAAGTATCATTGTTCACATAGAATCTCCCACACTCCCATCTCTAATATAACAGGTAAACACACATTACAATTAACAAAATGTAGGGTTTCTATAGATACAAATCTCATGTCACACATTGAATTTCCATGCACAATACAGTACCTATACTCTCTAGGAATATTCATAATTTAATAATCCTATTATGGACTAGGTCACACACACACACAAATATAAATATAATCATCTCATTATGAAAATTTATCTCATGTATATATAATCACATTGCTTATTTATTCATAATTCCACCAAGAATATATATGAAAAAGAAAAATATATTTGTTATTATTTACTCTTTAAATTCTATGATAATCATGATAAGGGATCTATACACCCTATTTCTTTTATATGGTGTTGACTATTATATATTTTTACTAAGAAGGATTTAGCAATAAAAATATTTGGTGACTATCATGATCTTAACAAGATCACAATCATGTGAATGTTCCTAATAACGTTTATCAATGAATTTATTGAACATATATGAGTAGATCTATACTAGTCGACTATGTCCCTTTACATTGTGAAGTTCATTGTGTTGCATTTGTTGTCAATGAGGCATGAAGTTGTCTTGGAATGAATGGATGTCAAGGAGTCAAGATGTGAATGTCAAAGGATGTGATGGTGATGGAGATGAAGGAGAATGGCCATGGTACTAAGATTCATGTCACTTAGGAGATTCACTAAGTGGTATTGGAAATTGTGGTTGAAACATTCTCCATGGACATCAGACGATTGTTGAGCTGTTCTTATGTTTCAAGAACTTGTATCAACTGGATACAATTTCACAACAATGATTGAAGACCATGCATTGTAGTGACAATGCATGAGGAGTTGAAGAAGATCCATCCACAAGTCCTAAGTGGATGAAGTGAGCTGAAGAAGTCCATGCACTATCTCTTAGTTCATGTGAATCAGAAGAAGATCCAACTTGATCTCTGATTGGATCAATAAAGAACTTTGATGAATATGTTTGATTCAAGAGTTCAGTTGATAATGATGAACCGTTTGGAATTCCATTCCTAAGTAATGAATATACGTTGAAGATAATGGAGGTATTTAAAATGAAGAAGAAGAGAGGAAGAAGGCTTGGAGTGGCTTGGCATTTGGCTTATACTCATGGAGGACTTTGTTTTTCACAAAGTCTTATTCAAGACTTAGCCAAAAAATATGGCCAGCCCGTGAGCACCTTGTGGGTTCAACCCCAAGGCTCATGTGGGCCTAAGGCACCACGCCCAAGGGGGAACCCGTGGGGCGAGCTCAGGGCGGCAGGGGCGCACCCGCAGACACCACAGAGGCGCTGGGGCACGCCCGGAGGAGCGCAGGGGGCCGTGTATAAGCCCCCGAGGGCACGCGGTGGTGAAACCCGCGCGCCAGAGGAGCATAGTGGGCGCTAGGAGCGAGCCCGCAGGAGCAGAGAGTGGGCGCAGAGCGCGCCCGCAGGGAGAACACGGTGCGGGGCGGCACCGTGGAGGGAGAAGATTCAACTGGCGGGTTGAGGCAGCGCTAGGGTTATAAGCCGCGGCAAAATCCCGCGCCGTTTCGATGTGGGACGCGTATTTTTCACCGGGAGAAAATCTCCGCCGTCCGAGCAATCGCGCGCTCGATCTGGACCGCTCATCTGATCTGCCGCGCCCCCGATTTAATCCGGTCGTCCGATGTCCTTCATTCGCCCAATCGAACGGCTCCCGGCTTATCTTCATCGTCGAGCTCGAACGAAGACCACCCGCGAGCAGCCGCTGAACCAGAGCCTCCCCGAAGACAAAATTCGAGTTCCCGGCCACCATTTTCGAAGCCGAAGGCTCCCTCGTGCTCGTCTGGCCACACTGAACACAGCCATGCTAAAAAATGGATGTTCATGCAACAAATTAAGATTTTTGATGTAAGCCGAGGCAAACGGAGTTGCCGAGGCCATGAGGTGTTCATGTTTTGCATGGGATAGAAGAAACAGAGGTCGTGCATGCGTTATAAATCGCATGCACGAGGAGGAAGAAAATAATAAAAGAACCCGCGTGAAACAGAGGAGCAAAACAAGATTTTGAAAGATTTTAAAAGATCCGAAATATTCGGGAGTTTAGATTTGTATCCCGCGGAAGAGGTGCAGCATTCCTTGCCTATAAAAGGAGCACCCGAGGCTCTCTGTTTGCTTGCTGAAAAACTTGAAGATCCGCGTAGAGCTTTCTCTGCCTCGCGAAGAAAGAATCCACCGCGCAAATACTTTGCGTGGCTATTGTTCTCGGTGCCACCCGAGGCCCGGAAGAGATCCCTGTGCGCCTCCCTTGCGCGACAGGAAGACCCGTGGCCTCAACATCTTGCGCGCCCACGGTTGAAGCCCGAGGTGCCTTGCACCCGAGGCCTTGCGCGGCCCTTGTGCCCGAGACATAGGTTGCTCTTGCACCCCTGTGCGCTGGCCACAGTCTGGTGCCTTGCACCTTTGAGGAGCCCGCGCGACAGAACCTTTGCGCGGCCGATTGCACCCGAGGCCTTGTGCACCCATGTACCTTGTGCTCTTTGAAGAAGAAGTGGAAGTGGCCGCACCCTTGCCCGCCTTCATTTGATATTTGGGCAGTGTGTGTGCAAAGAAGAATAAAAGAATAAACCTTGTGTGCCAAGAGAAGTGGAAGGTTGTAGCCTCATGTGTGTGCAACAAGTGAAGACCACACTATTTGTGTGTGTGCAAAGTGGACAAGAATACCTACGGGCCAAGTGTGTGTGCTAAGTGGAGAAGAAGTACCCGAGGCACTTTGTGTGCAATTTGAAGAAGAAGGCCGTAGCCCTTATTGGGTATGCACACATGAAGATTAAAAGAGAAAGAACAAATTGTGTGTGCAAAAGAAGTGAAAGGTCGTAGCCTTGTGTGGGTGAAGTGAAGACCACACCTTAGTTTGTATGTGCTAAATTGAAGAAACACCTATGGGTTAAGTGTGTGCAAAGTGAAGAATTTGTGTGTGCAAATCAAAGAAGTGGCCGAACCTAATTTGTGCACTAATAGTGTATACACATTAGAAGAAGAAGAAGGAGTGACCCACACTAAAGTAGAACACACTCTAAGTGTGTAAGAAAATTGAATTAAGTGTGTGAAGTTCAGTGAAGGTGTGTGCTTAATGTGACTACACCCTTTGTGGGTCAACTGCACCAAGAGGAAGAAAAGGAGAGGGCATGCATGCATGCATGCACATGCACACGTGAACAAAGCCAAATCAGTGGTGTGCAACTGAGACTGGACCAGACCGAAGATAAAGATATTATTTGTCTGAGCATTCAGTAATTGGAGAGAAGCCGGGGCATCCTTAGAAGAAGGTGATAAAGCCCGAGCAAGATGAGAAGACCTGTTCACCACAAGTGATCAGAAGAAGAGCAAGGCTAGCAGTCTTTATCCCAGACTGCTGAAGATACTTGAATAAGCTTAAAGAAAAGAAGAGCTACTCGTGCAACTCGAGGAGCCAGGAGAAGACCCTGTGGGACTCAGGGAGAAGAAGTCTTCAGTGGGATTCTGGAGCAGGCTAGTGGGACTCTGGTAACACTCTGGGACGCAGTATAAAGACCCTCCTGTGGGACTCAGGAGAGATACAGTGAGACTCTGTATCGACCATTGTAATTCTAACAAGTTATAATGGGAGAATCCATGCTGAGAGAGCATGGCAAGGATGTAGGCCTTTGGTGTCGAACCTTGTAAATCCTTGTGTCCTGTGCCTTTTCATTACTGCATTATCCGGGAAAGGTTGAGAGATACAAGAAGAGTGGATCGAGGCTTTAACCATCCATAGAGGTTTAATTGATTAAGAATCAATTAGTAAAAAGTTTTAAAGGATCACTGATTCACCCCCTCCCCCTCTCAGTGATTCACACTGATCTGGGCACTTCAATTGGTATCAGAGGGAGGTTGCCTCTAAAAGATCCAAGGGAGTCTTTATGAAGTGCAGATTTGAGGAAATGAGTAACCAGCCCCAAATGGAGATATCTGCCAAGACTCAGAAAAATAGAAAGAAGAAACAGGCCAAGAAGATGAAGAAAGCCTGTCCTAGCTGTGATGAAGTTGAAATAATGAATGATCTTCAGAGTGCACTCAAATATCATCAGAAGAAAGTTCCCATGGAAGTGGCAAAGTGTATGGCTACAGGCCTCCATGATCTTCATGAAGAAAAATCACAGTTAAAAGAAGAAGCCAATGCTATGGAAGATCAGCTGGCAAAAAGGGTTGGCATAACCAACACTCTCAGAAAACTGGTGAATGCCAAGGATGAAACTGTTTCCCTTTGCAATGAAAGATATGAAGATACCTGTGAAGAATTACAAAGGAGCTCTTCTGAGAAAGAAATATTTTTGATAATTATCAAAGAAGTGTTCCATGCACTGGAGAAGCTGCACAGAGTCTCAATGATTGTCAGAGATGCTCAACTAGAAGACAAAGTCAAAAGGGTGAAGGAGCTTGACAACTCATTGCTTGAAATGAAGAAAGTGCATGAAGACCAGATGAAACAGCTGGAAGAGAAATGGGAAGGAAGGCTAAGAACTATTGAGGATGAGAAGAACTCCCTCAATATGAAATGCTTAGAACTGGAGGTGATATTGAAAAATCAGCAATCACCCAAAGCTAAAGCCTCCCAGTCAGCTGAAAGAAGAAATGTTGCTACTCAAGTGAGCTTTGAGAAGGATGATTCTAAAAGCAAGACATCCTCTAGTGAAAGTGCAACAACTTCTAGAAAGAAGGTACCATCCATACCATCTTGTACTGATGCTTCTAATTGTGTTTCCACAAAAAGTGCAGGATGGAAAAATAATTCCAAACAAGTATGGATGAAGACAATGAAGAAAGAAAGCTCTCCTGAAGCAGCACAACAATTCAAGACAGGTACCCTACAATCAGAAGGAATCAAGAGGTCAAGATTTGTGGGTCAATGTTGGTGTTGTAACAAGTATGGGCATTGTGCAAAGGATTGTTGGTACAATCCACTGAATGCCAAAGCACAGAGGAAGCCCATGCCTAGGGGGAGCAAGCCAGAAGGAAAGAAGCAACATCCACAGGTCCAGAGACATCTGTTTACTGCAAATAGATTTGGATTACTTGACAACATCTGGGATGATTGCAAAAATGGTCAACAAAAAGATACATGTCAATCTCCAACTGTATCCAGAGCTCAAAAGAAGAAAAGATCACTAAACCTGGCTAAAAGAGATTCCTTGGGAAGCAAACAGAAGAAAGTGGAAGATGCTCCCAAGAAGAGTTTGAAAAAGGAAGAGAAGTCCTTGGATTCTAAAACCAATAAGGGTGAGTCATCCAGAAGGACCACCAAGAAGAAGTGCTTCTACTGTGGAAGGAATGGTCATACCATGGATCTTTGTAAAGAAGCCATGAAATTCAATAGAAGCCAACTTGACTCAAACAGACAATCAATCCAGAAGAAGCAGAAGGGATTGATTGAAAACAAGTTGCCTAGGAGAGGTAGCTTGACAGAATCAAAGGAACCATGTGGAATATCCAGAACTGAGGCCACACTTCCAAGTGATTTACTAGTCATATGGCCAAATCAGTTGCAACTTGCCAAAGATCTACAAAGAGCTGAAGATGAAGTTCTGGCAATTGCTAAGGCAAAAGGGAAGAAGAAGATTTCACATGAAGATGTATTGAGATCCACACCAGCACAAACATCATTGAAGATCAAATGTGCAAGTGTGAAGAATGGTGAAAATGGGGCATCTCGGTTGAGAGAATCTTCTCAACCTTGTTGTTCACGTTGATGAACCAAGGAGGTTCCATCTTATTCCCTAATCACTTGTATTTACATGTGCTAACATTGCAGGGAATTGAAGATGATGATCATTCTCAATTGGAGGATGGTTTGGAAAGAATGGAGTGCACCCCTTGAGGGGGAGCCAATCTGAAGAAGATGGCATTCTTAGATTAATACCATCTTGATGAAAAGTGAACGTATTCCAATCATACTTTCATCCCTTGTTTCTTAATTGAGTTTATCTTGTCAATTAAGGGGGAGTATGGATTGAAGACAAATGGATGAAAGGGGGAGCTTTATCTTTGCACTTGAACTTTCTAATGTGTTTGGTGAAGCATGTGCAGGATTTAGCAAATTCATTGTTATATCTGAAAAATTTCAAGCCCCTAAGCATGATCTCACATGTGTAGAGAATGCTGGACAGCATTGAGTACCTTGGTCATATCACTCTTGTTTTCTACACCGGGTTAGCCCAAGTAGACTTAGAGCTGATTTACTAAAGGTTCTTTGCTAAAGAGAACATGTGACATCATCCCTCTCCTAGTTTTTTTCAAGAAGATACTTTTCGATGGGAGGAAGATATTTCTGGAAGAGAACCACACCACACCTTTGCATTTGATTGCCAATAAGGGGGAGAAAATATTGGCACACATATTGACCCATTCATATGTGGTGAAGTGGTGTATTGACAACAAATACAAAGGGGGAGATTGAAGTGCATTGTGTTGCATTTGTTGTCAATGAGGCATGAAGTTGTCTTGGAATGAATGGATGTCAAGGAGTCAAGATGTGAATGTCAAAGGATGTGATGGTGATGGAGATGAAGGAGAATGGCCATGGTACTAAGATGCATGTCACTTAGGAGATTCACTAAGTGGTATTGGAAATTGTGGTTGAAACATTCTCCATGGACATCAGACGATTGTTGAGCTGTTCTTAAGTTTCAAGAACTTGTATCAACTAGATACAATGTCACAACAATGATTGAAGACCATGCATTGTAGTGAAAATGCATGAGGAGTTGAAGAAGATCCATCCACATGTCCTAAGTGGATGAAGTGAGCTGAAGAAGTCCATGCACTATCTCATAGTGCATGTGAATCAGAAGAAGATCCAACTTGATCTCTGATTGGATCAATAAAGAACTTTGATGAATATGTTTGATTCAAGATTTCGGTTGATAATGATGAACCGTTTGGAATTCCATTCCTAAGTAATGAATATACGTTGAAGATAATGGAGGTATTTCAAATGAAGAAGAAGAGAGGAAGAAGGCTTGGAGTGGCTTGGAATTTGGCTTATACTCATGGAGGACTTTGTTTTTCACAAAGTCTTATTCAAGACTTAGCCAAAAAATATGGCCAGCCCGTGAGCACCTTGTGGGTTCAACCCCAAGGCTCATGTGGGCCTAAGGCGCCACGCCCAAGGGGGAACCCGTGGGGCGAGCTCAGGGCGGCAGGGGCGCACCCGCAGACATCACAGAGGCGCTGGGGCACGCCCGGAGGAGCGCAGGGGGCCGTGTATAAGCCCCCGAGGGCACGCGGTGGTGAAACCCGCGCGCCGGAGGAGCATTGTGGGCGCTAGGAGCGCGCCCGCAGGAGCAGAGAGTGGGCGCAGAGCGCGCCCGCAGGGAGAACACGGTGCGGGGCGGCACCGTGGAGGGATAAGATTCAACTGGCGGGTTGAGGCAGCGCCAGGGTTATAAGCCGCGGCAAAATCCCGCGCCGTTTCGATGTGGGACGCGTATTTTTCACCGGGAGAAAATCTCCGCCGTCCAAGCAATCGCACGCTCGATCTGGACCGCTCATCTGATCCGCCGCGCCCCCGATTTAATCCGGCCGTCCGATGTCCTTCATTCGCCCGATCGAACGGCTCCCGGCTTATCTTCATCCTCGAGCTCGAACGAAGACCACCCGCGAGCAGCCGCTGAACCAGAGCCTCCCCGAAGACAAAATTCGAGTTCCCGGCCACCATTTTCGAAGCCGAAGGCTCCCTCGTGCTCGTCTAGCCACAATGAACACAACCATGATATAAAATGGATGTGCATGCAAAAAATGAAGATTTTCGATGTAAGCCGAGGCAAACGGAATTGCCGAGGCCATGAGGTGTTCATGTTTTGCATGGGATAGTAGAAACAGAGGCCGTGCATGCGTTATAAATCGCATGCACGAGGAGGAAGAAAATAATAAAAGAACCCGCGTGAAACAGAGGAGCAAAACAAGATTTTGAAAGATTTTAAAAGATCCGAAATATTCGGGAGTTTAGATTTGTATCCCGCGGAAGAGGTGCAACATTCCTTGCCTATAAAAGGAGCACCCGAGGCTCTCTGTTTGCTTGCTGAAAAACTTGAAGATCCGCGTAGAGCTTTCTCTGCCTCGCGAAGAAAGAAGCCACCACGCAAATACTTTGCGCAGCTATTGTTCTCGGTGCCACCCGAGGCCCGGAAGAGATCCCTGTGTGCCTCCCTTGCGCGACAGGAAGACCCGTGGCCGCAACATCTTGCGCGCCCACGGTTGAAGCCCGAGGTGCCTTGCACCCGAGGCCTTGCGCGGCCCTTGTGCCCGAGACATAGGTTGCTCTTGCACCCCTCCGCGCTGGCCACAGTCTGGTGCCTTGCACCTTTGAGGAGCCCGCGCGACAGAACCTTTGCGCAGCCGATTGCACCTGAGGCCTTGTGCACCCATGTACCTTGTGCTCTTTGAAGAAGAAGTGGAAGTGGCCGCACCCTTGCGCGCCTTCATTTGATATTTGGGCAGTGTGTGTGCAAAGAAGAATAAAAGAATAAACCTTGTGTGCCCAGAGAAGTGGAAGGCCGTAGCCTCATGTGTGTGCAACAAGTGAAGACCACACTATTTGTGTGTGTGCAAAGTGGACAAGAATACCTACGGGCCAAGTGTGTGTGCTAAGTGGAGAAGAAGTACCCGAGGCACTTTGTGTGCAATTTGAAGAAGAAGGCCGTAGCCCTTTTTGGGTATGCACACTTGAAGATTAAAAGAGAAAGAACAAATTGTGTGTGCAAAAGAAGTGAAAGGCCGTAGCCTTGTGTGGGTGAAGTGAAGACCACACCTTAGTGTGTGTGTGCTAAATTGAAGAAACACCTATGGGTTAAGTGTGTGCAAAGTGAAGAATTTGTGTGTGCAAATCAATGAAGTGGCCGAACCTAATTTGTGCACTAAAAGTGTATACACATTAGAAGAAGAAGAAGGAGTGACCCACACTAAAGTAGAACACACTCTAAGTGTGTAAGCAAATTGAATTAAGTGTGTGAAGTTCAGTGAAGGTGTGTGCTTAAAGTGACTACACCCTTTGTGGGTCTACTGCACCAAGAGGAAGAAAAGGAGAGGGCATGCATGCATGCATGCACATGCACACGTGAACAAAGCCAAATCAGTGGTGTGCAACTGAGACTGGACCAGACCGAAGATAAAGATATTATTTGTCTGAGCATTCAGTAATTGGAGAGAAGCCGGGGCATCCTTAGAAGAAGGTGATAAAGCCCGAGCAAGATGAGAAGACCTGTTCACCACAAGTGATCAGAAGAAGAGCAAGGCTAGCAGTCTTTATCCCAGACTGCTGAAGATACTTGAAGAAGCTTAAAGAGAAGAAGAGCTACTCGTGCGACTCGAGGAGCCAGGAGAAGACCCTGTGGGACTCAGGGAGAAGAAGTCTTCAGTGGGATTCTGGAGCAGGCCAGTGGGACTCTGGTAACACTGTGGGACGCAGTATAAAGACCCTCCTGTGGGACTCAGGAGAGATACAGTGAGACTCTGTATCGACCATTGTAATTCTAACAAGTTATAATGGGAGAATCCATGCTGAGAGAGCATGGCAAGGATGTAGGCCTTTGGTGCCGAACCTTGTAAATCCTTGTGTCATGTGCCTTTTCATTACTGCATTATCCGGGAAAGGTTTAGAGATACAAGAAGAGTGGATCGAGGCTTTAACCATCCATAGAGGTTTAATTGATTAAGAATCAATTAGTAAAAAGTTTTAAAGGATCACTGATTCACCCCCTCCCCCTCTCAGTGATTCACACTGATCTGGGCACTTCAATTGGTATCAGAGGGAGGTTTCCTCTAAAAGATCCAAGGGAGTCTTTATGAAGTGCAGATTTGAGGAAATGAGTAACCAGCCTCAAATGGAGATATCTGCCAAGACTCAGAAAAATAGAAAGAAGAAACAGGCCAAGAAGATGAAGAAAGCCTGTCCTAGCTGTGATGAAGTTGAAATAATGAATGATCTTCAGAGTGCACTCAAATATCTTCAGAAGACAGTTCCCATGGAAGTGGCAAAGTGTATAGCTACAGGCATCCATGATCTTCATGAAGAAAAATCACAGTTAGAAGAAGAAGCCAATGCTATGGAAGATCAGCTGGCAAAAAGGGTTGGCATAACCAACACTCTCAGAAAACTGGTGAATGCCAAGGATGAAACTGTTTCCCTTTGCAATGAAAGATATGAAGATACCTGTGAAGAATTGCAAAGGAGCTCTTCTGAGAAAGAAATATTTTTGATAATTATCAAAGAAGTGTTCCATGCACTGGAGAAGCTGCACAGAGTCTCAATGATTGTCAGAGATGCTCAACTAGAAGACAAGGTCAAAAGGGTGAAGGAGCTTGACAACTCATTGCTTGAAATGAAGAAAGTGCATGAAGACCAGATGAAACAGCTGGAAGATAAATGGGAAGGAAGGCTAAGAACTATTGAGGATGAGAAGAACTCCCTCAATATGAAATGCTTAGAACTGGAGGTGATATTGAAAAATCAGCAATCACCCAAAGCTAAAGCCTCCCAGTCAGCTGAAAGAAGAAATGTTGCTACTCAAGTGAGCTTTGAGAAGGATGATTCTAAAAGCAAGACATCCTCTAGTGAAAGTGCAACAACTTCTAGAAAGAAGGTACCATCCATACCATCTTGTACTGATGCTTCTAATTGTGTTTCCACAAAAAGTGCAGGATGGAAAAATAATTCCAAACAAGTATGGATGAAGACAATGAAGAAAGAAAGCTCTCCTGAAGCAGCACAACAATTCAAGACAGGTACCCTACAATCAGAAGGAATCAAGAGGTCAAGATTTGTGGGTCAATGTTGGTGTTGTAACAAGTATGGGCATTGTGCAAAGGATTGTTGGTACAATCCACTGAATGCCAAAGCACAGAGGAAGCCCATGCCTAGGGGGAGCAAGCCAGAAGGAAAGAAGCAACATCCACAGGTCCAGAGACATCTGTTTACTGCAAATAGATTTGGATTACTTGACAACATCTGGGATGATTGCAAAAATGGTCAACAAAAAGATACATGTCAATCTCCAACTGTATCCAGAGGTCAAAAGAAGAAAAGATCACTAAACCTGGCTAAAAGAGATTCCTTGGGAAGCAAGCAGAAGAAAGTGGATGATGCTCCCAAGAAGAGTTTGAAAAAGGAAGAGAAGTCCTTGGATTCTAAAACCAAGAAGGGTGAGTCATCCAGAAGGACCACCAAGAAGAAGTGCTTCTACTGTGGAAGGAATGGTCATACCATGGATCTTTGTAAAGAAGCCATGAAATTCAATAGAAGCCAACTTGACTCAAACAGACAATCAATCCAGAAGAAGCAGAAGGGATTGATTGAAAACAAGTTGCCTAGGAGAGGTAGCTTGACAGAATCAAAGGAACCATGTGGAATATCCAGAACTGAGGCCACACTTCCAAGTGATTTACTAGTCATATGGCCAAATCAGTTGCAACTTGCCAAAGATCTACAAAGAGCTGAAGATGAAGTTCTGGCAATTGCTAAGGCAAAAGGGAAGAAGAAGATTTCACATGAAGATGTATTGAGATCCACACCAGCACAAACATCATTGAAGATCAAATGTGCAAGTGTGAAGAATGGTGAAAATGGGGCATCTCGGTTGAGAGAATCTTCTCAACCTTGTTGTTCACGTTGATGAACCAAGGAGGTTCCATCTTATTCCCTAATCACTTGTATTTACATGTGCTAACATTGCAGGGAATTGAAGATGATGATCATTCTCAATTGGAGGATGGTTTGGAAAGAATGGAGTGCACCCCTTGAGGGGGAGCCAATCTGAAGAAGATGGCATTCTTAGATTAATACCATCTTGAAGAAAAGTGAACGTATTCCAATCATACTTTCATCCCTTGTTTCTTAATTGAGTTTATCTTGTCAATTAAGGGGGAGTATGGATTGAAGACAAATGGATGAAAGGGGGAGCTTTATCTTTGCACTTGAACTTTCTAATGTGTTTGGTGAAGCATGTGCAGGATTTAGCAAATTCATTGTTATATCTGAAAAATTTCAAGCCCCTAAGCATGATCTCACATGTGTAGAGAATGCTGGACAACATTGAGTACCTTGGTCATATCACTCTTGTTTTCTACACCGGGTTAGCCCAAGTAGACTTAGAGCTGATTTACTAAAGGTTCTTTGCTAAAGAGAACATGTGACATCATCCCTCTCCTAGTGTTTTTCAAGAAGATACTTTTCGATGGGAGGAAGATATTTCTGGAAGAGAACCACACCACACCTTTGCATTTGATTGCCAATAAGGGGGAGAAAATATTGGCACACATATTGACCCATTCATATGTGCTGAAGTGGTGTATTGACAACAAATACAAAGGGGGAGATTGAAGTGCATTGTGTTTCATTTGTTGTCAATGAGGCATGAAGTTGTCTTGGAATGAATGGATGTCAAGGAGTCAAGATGTGAATGTCAAAGGATGTGATGGTGATGGAGATGAAGGAGAATGGCCATGGTACTAAGATGCATGTCACTTAGGAGATTCACTAAGTGGTATTGGAAATTGTGGTTGAAACATTCTCCATGGACATCAGACGATTGTTGAGCTGTTCTTAAGTTTCAAGAACTTGTATCAACTGGATAAAATGTCACAACAATGATTGAAGACCATGCATTGTAGTGACAATGCATGAGGAGTTGAAGAAGATCCATCCACAAGTCCTAAGTGGATGAAGTGAGCTGAAGAAGTCCATGCACTATCTCTTAGTGCATGTGAATCAGAAGAAGATCCAACTTGATCTCTGATTGGATCAATAAAGAACTTTGATGAATATGTTTGATTCAAGATTTCGGTTGATAATGATGAACCGTTTGGAATTCCATTCCTAAGTAATGAATATACGTTGAAGATAATGGAGGTATTTCAAATGAAGAAGAAGAGAGGAAGAAGGCTTGGAGTGGCTTGGCATTTGGCTTATACTCATGGAGGACTATGTTTTTCACAATGTCTTATTCAAGACTTAGCCAAAAAATATGGCCAGCCCGTGAGCACCTTGTGGGTTCAACCCCAAGGCTCATGTGGGCCTAAGGCGCCACGCCCAAGGGGGAACCCGTGGGGCGAGCTCAGGGCGGCAGGGGCCCACCCGCAGACACCACAGAGGCGCTGGGGCACGCCCGGAGGAGCGCAGGGGGCCGTGTATAAGCCCCCGAGGGCACGCGGTGGTGAAACCCGCGCGCCGGAAGAGCATTGTGGGCGCTAGGAGCGCGCCCGCAGGAGCAGAGAGTGGGCGCAGAGCGCGCCCGCAGGGAGAACACGGTGCAGGGCGGCACCGTGGAGGGATAAGATTCAACTGGCGGGTTGAGGCAGCGCCAGGGTTATAAGCCGCGGCAAAATCCCGCGCCGTTTCGATGTGGGACGCGTATTTTTCACCGGGAGCAAATCTCCGCCGTCCGAGCAATCGCGCGCTCGATCTGGACCGCTCATCTGATCCACCGCGCCCCCGATTTAATCCGGCCGTCCGATGTCCTTCATTCGCCCGATCGAACGGCTCCCGGCTTATCTTCATCCTCGAGCTCGAATGAAGACCACCCGCGAGCAGCCGCTGAACCAGAGCCTCCCCGAAGACAAAATTCGAGTTCCCGGCCACCATTTTCGAAGCCGAAGGCTCCCTCGTGCTCGTCTGGCCACACAGAACACAGCCATGCTATAAAATGGATGTGCATGCAACAAATGAAGATTTTCGATGTAAGCCGAGGCAAACGGAGTTGCCGAGGCCATGAGGTGTTCATGTTTTGCATGGGATAGAAGAAACAGAGGTCGTGCATGCGTTATAAATCGCATGCACGATGAGGAAGAAAATAATAAAAGAAACCGCGTGAAACAGAGGAGCAAAACAAGATTTTGAAAGATTTTAAAAGATCCGAAATATTCGGGAGTTTAGATTTGTATCCCGCGGAAGAGGTGCAGCATTCCTTGCCTATAAAAGGAGCACACGAGGCTCTCTGTTTGCTTGCTGAAAAACTTGAAGATCCGCGTAGAGGTTTCTCTGCCTCGCGAAGAAAGAAGCCACCACGCAAATACTTTGCGCAGCTATTGTTCTCGGTGCCACCCGAGGCCCGGAAGAGATCCCTGTGCGCCTCCCTTGCGCGACAGGAAGACCCGTGGCCGCAACATCTTGCGCGCCCACGGTTGAAGCCCGAGGTGCCTTGCACCCGAGGCCTTGCGCGGCCCTTGTGCCCGAGACATAGGTTGCTCTTGCACCCCTGCGCGCTGGCCACAGTCTGGTGCCTTGCACCTTTGAGGAGCCCGCGCGACAGAACCTTTGTGCGGCCGATTGCACCCGAGGCCTTGTGCACCCAAGTACCTTGTGCTCTTTGAAGAAGAAGTGGAAGTGGCCGCACCCTTGCGCGCCTTAATTTGATATTTGGGCAGTGTGTGTGCAAAGAAGAATAAAAGAATAAACCTTGTGTGCCAAGAGAAGTGGAAGGCCGTAGCCTCATGTGTGTGCAACAAGTGAAGACCACACTATTTGTGTGTGTGCAAAGTGGACAAGAATACCTACGGGCCAAGTGTGTGTGCTAAGTGGAGAAGAAGTACCCGAGGCACTTTGTGTGCAATTTGAAGAAGAAGGCCGTAGCCCTTGTTGGGTATGCACACTTGAAGATTAAAAGAGAAAGAACAAATTGTGTGTGCAAAAGAAGTGAAAGGCCGTAGCCTTGTGTGGGTGAAGTGAAGACCACACCTTAGTGTGTGTGTGCTAAATTGAAGAACCACCTATGGGTTAAGTGTGTGCAAAGTGAAGAATTTGTGTGTGCAAATCAAAGAAGTGGCCGAACCTAATGTGTGAACTAAAAGTGTATACACATTAGAAGAAGAAGAAGGAGTGACCCACACAAAAGTAGAACACACTCTAAGTGTGTAAGAAAATTGAATTAAGTGTGTGAAGTTCAGTGAAGGTGTGTGATTATAGTGACTACACCCTTTGTGGGTCTACTGCACCAAGAGGAAGAAAAGGAGAGGGCATGCATGCATGCATGCACATGCACACGTGAACAAAGCCAAATCAGTGGTGTGCAACTGAGACTGGACCAGACCGAAGATAAAGATATTATTTGTCTGAGAATTCAGTAATTGGAGAGAAGCCGGGGCATCCTTAGAAGAAGGTGATAAAGCCCGAGCAAGATGAGAAGACCTGTTCACCACAAGTGATCAGAAGAAGAGCAAGGCCAGCAGTCTTTATCCCAGACTGCTGAAGATACTTGAAGAAGCTTAAAGAGAAGAAGAGCTACTCGTGCGACTCGAGGAGCCAGGAGAAGACCCTGTGGGACTCAGGGAGAAGAAGTCTTCAGTGGGATTCTGGAGCAGGCCAGTGGGACTCTGGTAACACTGTGGGACGCAGTATAAAGACCCTCCTGTGGGACTCAGGAGAGATACAGTGAGACTCTGTATCGACCATTGTAATTCTAACAAGTTATAATGGGAGAATCCATGCTGAGAGAGCATGGCAAGGATGTAGGCCTTTGGTGCCGAACCTTGTAAATCCTTGTGTCCTGTGCCTTTTCATTACTGCATTATCCGGGAAAGGTTGAGAGATACAAGAAGGGTGGATCGAGGCTTTAACCATCCATAGAGGTTTAATTGATTAAGAATCAATTAGTAAAAAGTTTTAAAGGATCACTGATTCACCCCCTCCCCCTCTCAGTGATTCACACTGATCTGGGCACTTCACATTGGTTATCTTCAATGAAGTATGAAAAAAATATAACCAATACATCCATCCATACAGTGTATGGGAATTATTATTTTATATGGATGTCATTTAGAAATGAGAATTCCCCAACTTCTATCACAGATCTAGTGAATATAGTCATTAGATACCTCAAATAACAAGGTTTGGATATCCTTTAAAATGATATTCATATATATTCTAAAAAAATAATGACTATGATTATCATTTATATATTATGATGAAATATTTACGGAAGGATAAAAGTTACTTGACATTCTTAAAGTGTGAATTATGATTTCCAAAATTATATTTTTTTGCTTCATTTGGTCACAAAAAAGGTACATCTATATATCATTCAATGATATAGGTCATTCAACAACATACTCAACAAACTAATATGATTAAACTGTGGAGTTCTCTTGAATTATATATATTATAGATATTTTTATACAAATTATATCAGTTATTAAATTATATAAACTAGGGGAATTAAAATGGAGTTTACTGCTTTTTGACACATAAATAAGAATAAATTTATAGGGATCTAAAAATAATATTGGTATTTAAAACTATAATTACATTAATTTGTTATAGTGAAAGGTATGTGATAAATAATTATGAATAAAATTGTGGATTTGGGTTCTTTCTCATGCAATGTTATATATTGGAAACTTATTCAACAAAAAATTGAATGTTTTGGAAAAAAAATTACCATACACATGATTTAAATGTTTTCATAATGTTGTTTCCAATAAATACATAGAGGCATTAAAATTATGATGAAATGTGTGATATATATACTAAAAAAATGTTAATGTATATATTTACACATAAGGTGTTGAAAATGAACCAATGAAGTTATTTGTATCATAATAAAAATAGTTCGGCCCAATACATTACAACCATGGGAATGTCAAAATGTGGATGTTTCTCTGAAAAAAAAGGATCATGCATGATTATCCTTGGTGAAAATTTAAAAGGATCTAATACAAATAGGTTTATAGAGAACAGCCCTTGAAATCCTAAAGGAATGTGAGAAATCATAGTTTTATCAAAATACCGTTAAACCATATATTTATGAGATTGATAATGTGAGAAAGAAGGATATAGAACTACAAAAAGGTAAGAATTGATCATGAGTTCAACTTTTGTGGTGATATAATGATAAGGTTCATAAATAGAATATATGTTCATTACATACTAAAACTGAGGACATAATTTTTAGTTGAGGCTAAATGATCATCATTATCTATCCATCAAAGAGGTAAAAAGATTTATATATATTTTAAAGATAATTTATTGTGAGATAACATCGTACATGATACTGAAAAATATATATATCTCAATGCATTGTGTATTGTATCTAACCAGATTGAGTTCGACTGGCATGAAACCTAATCTAGATCACCATAGGGCCCCAAGTAAGATCCCAAAATTCCAATGGAAATTGAGTATTGTATAGTGTCAAAACATTATATTGAGGAGATTATATCATATGAATATTGTTAAATAATAAGGGAAATAACCATAACAAACACCAGGATAATCATTCATATCTTGGGACTCAATCTCATCAATTGAAATCCTTTTTTATAACCTGAAAGATGACATCAGTTTTACAAACACACCATGATGCACATGCGAGGGATGAGATCTAAATCTCAGTATTCCATACCAATGGTGAACCTAAAATGTAAATTAAAAAAGAAGTTTATTCTCATGAGATATTACAATAATATCTAAATAATAATATTAAATATCATAAAAACAACAATATAAAAATACATGTGGAAAAATTGTTATGAAAAATAAATTGTAGGATCTATCCAAAATAAAATATAAATCAAACCAACCTATTTTCCAAACCGAGGGATTTATAGTACATCACTCTCCAAGAAACAAACTAACTTATGTATTCCCTATATCTTCAAAAGAGCTCCAAGATGTCTAAACAAAATTGACATTAATGTTGATACCCAAACATCACCTACAATGTCAATCCATTTGTGAGATAGTCCAATACGAAACCAACCATGAAAATATATGAACTATCAAAAATGGTCTAATTATGGACAATAAATCATGAGACCACATTCAAAACCATGTATCAAGGTACAAAGGTTAAACATTGCAAGTTACTCCCTTGTTGAACTAAATATCATGGTCTATTACCATAAAAAAATCATCAAATAGAGAAAATACCACAACACGATAAGAACTCCCTATGAGTGGTTCCTCTAGATCCAAAAAATAAATAGTCACACACACTATGGAACAATCCAAATTAATCTCAATGTATTCCTACAAGTTCTTCATAAACCATGCACCCATAAAGTATACATGCATATTCCATCCAATAGGGGAATTCTCAATGGTTCTTATGACAACATCAAAAGTAGGCCCCAAAAGGGATAATCATCTTAAAACCCCACTAGAGAATCCCACAGTAATAGAACCTCATCATTCCAACCTATTGAATAACCCATCAACAGTTACCGACTCACCCAAAATGAAATCCATGGAACACTATATAACATCAAAATCCTCAACATTTGACAATAACAACAACAGATCAATTATTCAGTAACTAAACCAATATGTATTCCTCAATATTACATTAGAATAATCTCAACAACACAACAAAACAAATACAAAATTATATCCAAATGAATAAACCCATCATAAAGGCTTCAATAGATCCTGATCTTCAATCGCAGGAGAAAAATAGTAATTCCTGTAATAAAAAGAATATAATCATATAATGTATGAAAAAACTAATATCTCATCTGAGATACTACACAATCCCACATTATAGAGTCTATAAAAATTAATAAATAACATAACATCCTTGTATAATAAGGCTATGTGAATCACAGAGATCACAAACCCTTATTCCGCCCTCGCAGCTCACAACCCTACCCCCAAGAGGATTCCATAACCCAAAAATAGTGAAATACTATAAGAAAATGTTTCCCATATAAAACACTTTTTTTCATCCACTTGACATCGATATTATTCCACCAAGGAAATCTACTTGGAATTAATATTTGAATGGACTAATCAAAAATCCATTTTGAACACTCATGGGGAATGTGAGAAAATGATTCTGATGAATGAAATGTGCATTACGTGGGATTAGAGGCCAACAAAATGTCACACAAATGGTTCCACCAAGTCATATTCCATTGGAAAATCTGTTTATACTTTTTTATATTACATAATATTTATACTCAGAACATGGAGTTCACCCCCACATGTGTACATTCCCTTATACCACAACCCCTAGTCAACATGTTCATTGTTGACTATATGGTTTGTACCACCCAAGTACAAAACATTATTCCCACCCAGGATCCACAAAAATGTACCATGCCTTGTAACCCCAAATAGGGGCTATCATAGAATTCTACATGGCCACTGGTCATCTACCTCGCACATGTTCCATTCATATACCATACATCGCCATGTGCCAACATCACTCCCTGTGTCTTTACTAAATCGAGTATACCCCTAGTATATTCATTTTAGACTCAACATCTCCTCTTACCTAAAACTTATGAACACATGTAATGCTTTATATTAACCAAATCCAATATACAAGGGATTTCTATAATTGAAACACCTCAAAATATCCTGAAAACCATGTTTATCCATGATTACACATTGATTGACCAACAATTGGTCCCAAAAACCCAAAAATCCATATGAAATATTAAAAATAAAAATGAAATTGAGATTTATGATGAATAATGTAGAAAATTCCTAACTCAGAGTGGAAATATCTAGAGATACAAAAAAAATATATGACCTACATCCACCACATGACAATCATAAATTACTAGAGATCTAAAATGAAACCACCTCATATCATTATCACTTTATTATCTCCCTCTCCCTCTATCTGATGCATTCTATGAATCCATTGATGGAATAAATTAGGATCGAATTTTAAAATGTGAAAAGTAATAGTAAATGAAAAGATATGGGGTTCAGAACCCATCCCAACACCCAACACAAGGTTATACCACGACAATGAAAAACCCATCATTCTAGAATCAAGATTTGTCACAAAATATTAATGTGATGCTATATTTAAAAAATATTACATAAAAACATGTATAAATAAATTAATATTTAATTATTATAAAAAAAATTGTATGAAATGTTGAACAAAATGGATTTATAAAAAACTCATATCCTATGAAACACACCTATTAAAAGACCTATTAATTGGAAATAAAATTTATATAAGATCACATTATTGGAGAATTTATAATTTATCACATGTAAACTCACAGTAATAATAGGATAAAATTCACCAAATTTAACAACCCTTAATGATGAAAGTCTCCAAAAACTCCACAACAAAAAATTATCTCACCCCTATGAAGTCTAGGTGAACAACCAACATCCATGTTATCCTCGATGCAATTACCAATTTAAATTATAACCTCAATAAAAATGAGATATCATAACACCCAAAACCCTATCACAATGGGATATACACTAAAAATAACCAATATGAATCTCCCCTCAATTGTAGTAACCATATCATCTCCCTTATTCCAAATGATGAACCATAGGGCCCACAATAAAAAATCATCAAACAGAAGGGATTGACATAGCCAAACTACTGACATCTATGAATCAAAATGAGAACCCAAAATAACCACACTGAATAAATTATTTATATTTAGCATAATGATCTCTATTGTCCCATGGTACCCTCACCACCACAAATTTTTTCGTAAACCTATATCAGTTTATAAATAAGACACATTCTAACATTGGAAATCCCTTATCAAAAAAGGATAACATGCCAAAAATTACAGACGATGCTATTCTGGAAACTCAATTCCACCATAATAGAGAACCTATAGAACCCCCTTCAAAAAATAGGAATATCCCTCATGAAAAGATCATCAATATTTCCATCCTTCACATGGGTTTCATTAAAAATCCTCAATAATAAAAACACACATCAATAATTCCCCCCAAGGAAAAACAAAAAATGAGTACAAAATCATGTCAAACCAGACCAACATTCTCAATCCTACGACGATACAATGAAAAAAATCCAATGCTCCACTTCCAAGAATACTCAGAATCCTCCAAAAAACCACAACCTTGAGATATAATATCCCAATGACCCCACCAATAAATAATAGCCACACCAACCCAAGTCACCATCAATAGCAGATACACATTCCCCACTACACCACCCAATCGACAACACATAGAAAAAAACAGCTACACCCCATTAAATGTAAACCCAGACATTTTGATAAAACATGAACATATGATAACATGAAACCAATCAAGTGACCCTATATATATATATTTTCTCTCACTGAGATATTGATAGTTCTTATATATCCAACACTTACCCACAACTGTTTCCTTGTACCCCTCGATGAAGGGACTATATCTTCTGCATCATAAATAATCTATAAAAAATATCCACATGATCCTTCAAAAAAAAGAATATATATATATATATATGTATAGTTCAGTTGAGTAGAATTGAACCAAGTAATGATATGATAAAAAACTTATATTTTATTATGACTCATTAAACAACTTAACTTCCATCGTTTTTAAAACAACATAGATAATAAAATTTCATGTGAATCCATTGTTCCTAAAAATCATCCCAAAAATCTTCACATTCACAAGGGACGTGTGAAAAAAATCAGAATAAATAATAAATAAGAAAAACAATTGCATTACAGAAGGTGAAATCACATGACACTAAAAATAGATCACAAAATCAACTGTCTCATTCCTAGGAAACATGTAATTCCAATCATAAATGGTGTTCATGATACACAAATTTGATATCCATCATATTTTCTAACAAATTATTATACCACCTATCATCCATCTCACTAAATCATGAAAAAAATATCCAATTCAATTTTGTAATGAATCACCCCGGGTCATCATAGAATGCCACAAAATTTGCCTTATCATATTCCATTAATCACACACCCCAAAATGATAGATTCCAAAAAACTAGTGGGGGGGATCAAAATGTTAAAATGGAGATAATATACCCTCTAGTTAGAGTGTAATTAAAGAGGAAATAAAAAACAACAATATGGATATCCATTACCAAATTCATAATATATAAATTTAATCAAGTAATGTTATGACAAAAGAATTGAATCATACAGTCATACAGATCCCCAAGAAAGAAAAATATAGTACAATCAGTAATCAGTTTGGATGAATACATATGAAAGAAAAAGAATATAGAAATCATTATTATACTATCTAAAACCAACACTATGAAAAAAATCTTATATAGTCATCATGATACTTGTGCTTCACTATCCCCCCAAAAGATAGTACATGAGAAACTATTATCAATCTAATTACACTGTGTCTCACCCCCATCTGTCAATAAACATTTTCACAAACATGACTGTTGAAATTAATCCTATATGTAAATTTATTTTCACACACAATTGTTTAGAATTAATTATTATTATTAAACCCCTAATGGTGAGCCTATAAATCTATTTTCATAATATGTGGATGACCTTGTGATATGCCTTTGATTTTAGAAGCAAAATAACATTTTTCATAAAATAAAAAAACCAAAAAAATAATGGTTTCAGATCATTGATGGTGAGAAAATATTACCCCAGGGTCTAGCCTAAGAACCTAGTTAAATATACACTATCATTGTTCGACTATAGATAATTTAAAATATTTGGGTCTCCCACCTACACGACAACTAGATTTTCCACTATATATGAACTATATCTCAAAGAAACATAAAGGAAACATGAATGAAATTACATCCCAAGGGCATAAACATAGGGTTCCAAATCATAATTTACTTATATATGGCACTAGGAATCCAATTAAATGATTTCCATGGTGAAAGATATCCACTCTACAAATCGAAGAAATAACTATATCCCAAAACTTGTGTAGAAAAAATAGGGTTACAAACAAGTTCCATGTGTAAACACCACCGAAATAGGAACACCTCATTGTATTCGTGGCACATTCAATTTCCCAGGGAATCATGTCCAACCCATTTTCCCGATATATACACTATACTAGGGGACTCCATTAAGAAGTCAGGATCCCACAACATCCATGGCGTATAACCTCATGCTAAGAAAAGTGATCAACATTTGTTTCTCAGTCATCCATATCATCCATTAACTCCCTAGTAGTATATGAACAAATCCAAATAAAAGAGGATAAATTGAGATCAACACAAAGTGAAAACACCATAATTATGATATCAAACTTGTCTCCTCCTAAAATAAATTTCATATGTAGAATCAAACTTAAACATCACCACCAAAGGCTAACAATGTGTGGGAACATCGAATTTCAATATTTCCATATAAAAAGAAAAAATATTGGTGTTGATCTACTCTCAGCCATCAATTAATGTTTCCCCTTTCATCACCCAAGATCATTACACCAAATTTATATCTCAATAGGTACTCAACTGATTCACTAATTTTCTTGATTGATTCCTGTATAAAAATCTACAAATTCCAAAAATGTTGAAACAAGATAATAATACCCTATGATTTTTTACTATAGTCAACCAATATCATAAGGAAACCCCAGTGTGGATCTTCCAAAAAATCTCAACATACTTCAATATAACCTTGATCAATAATTCTTCCATAGTATATTAAAAGAACATGCCTTCTAATGCAGAGATTCTAAATGGTTCCCCCAGTTCCAAAAATGTAGGCCCCAACATGGGCCACTCAATAATGAAAAATCCCAAAAAAAATTATCACTATAGAAACTCATCAAAATTTCCCAATGAACAACCCACCAATGTTAACCAACTCATTAAAATGGGAATTTAGTAAAACCCAATCCATTCAACCATCCTCAATATCTAACTACAAAAACAAAAAACCACATGATCTGTAACAGACCCACCATGGAATCCTCATGTGTCCCTCAGAAACATATCAAAAACACAATTAAAATGAAAATAACCACTAAATAAATGAATCTACCCAACCCATAGGTAAAAATTTATCTATTCTTCAGGACCATGAACTACACCTAAAATTTTATCATATATAGAAATATATCCTAACACATAGGATCATACTACAATCTCCCAGATATATTACTCAATATTGTATTACAAAAAATATAATTGAGAACCTTAAATATATCCATGGGAAACATGATATAGGATCATCAGTGACCTCTAAAACACTCAACTTGGACTGATAACACATAATGCAACCCTGAAGAGTATTCAATAACTGATCATCAATAAAACTCTTTTGAATGCTCACCCAATCAAAAAACTATCAATTTGACTGTAATCATAGAAACAATTATTTAAACATTATATACATGTAATAACTTTTATAATGGACTATTGATTAGTTAAATTACAAAACTAAAGTTGATAGAAGATTAAACACTCATAGGTTTGGAAAAGTACAAAACATGTACTTAGGGGTACATTGAGTTTATCCCAAAAGATCCTCCCTACAAGTGTGTCTATGGCCACTCAAAAAGTACCTTTCCTAAGTATACTCCATGTATTCCATGATATATTTGGGGTATCCCAATATGTGATAAATTTCATTGTACCAAAACCCCACTCATTGTAATGTCTAATAACATAATGGTGTGTATTTCTGACATACACAATGTGTACCCCACATGGGGTCCTCGGCCTTCTACAAGGAAATGTACCCCAACATAAGTTCTAGACAATAATATTATATTTTTATTTAACATGTACATTTCAAAAATATAGGAAATGTTCAAAACATGACCATGTTCCCATTACACTCACTGAGTCAGCAATACAAAATGTGTAAAGGGTTTTACCAGAATGGAAACCCCTCAAAATATCTCAAATATATAGTTTCTATATGATGAATCCTAGATCAAACCACATAGTGTTCACAACAAGAGAAAAATTATTTTAATAAAAAATATATTAATATACATGTATTGTTGATAAAATACATAAAAAAACTTTTCTCTGGGAAAAAACTAGTGAATATTAACATTTTTCATGATCCAAAGTTGTCGCAGAATGGAATGGAATGACTAAGGATCCTTGATGGCACCTCCTCTCCCTCTCCCTCTCCCTATACCACTCTTATCAACCTCTCACTATCATAGAAACATGAATTGAATATCATTGGAGAATTTTTGGTAATATAATGTGATAAGGAAAGAAATAATAAGTAAAATAGAAAAATTTAGGAAAAAACATAAATAAAATAAAATGAAAAGTGACCCGGGCATGACCCTGATGCCTTACACAACGTCATGCCTCAACTAAGAAAACATTCCATTATAGAATCAAACATGTACATATAATCTCGATATGATGATATATTAATATTATATAAATAAAAAAATATTAAAAATAAATTAATATTTAATTAATTAAATATTAGATAGTCCATGATATGATAGCCTACTAAGATGTCCACAAAACTCATGTTCTAGGGTAAACACCCTATTACAGGACCAACAGAGTGGTCGAAAGAATTATTTGATATCATCTAATATGATGATATTCCATTTTACCTCAAGAAATACTACGAACCAAAAGGATTAAATTCCCTTGATTTCAAAACCTCTAACGACGTATGTCATCACATGTATCAAAAAATTATAGTGGAATATGAGATTTATCAGGGGATGACCTATTAATTATCCATAAATAGAAATGGGAGAACATCCACATGTATTTTGTTTTCACACTCCCAAAAATATTTATAGTATTTTACTCCATTGGGGAATTACCTAATCACCAAAAGAAAGATGAAAATATTGTTTCTATTATAAAATATTTGTTGCATGATCATTTTTCTAGGATAAACATCGATGAAGTGGTAATATTTAATGGGGTACCACATTAAATTATATATAATCTAGATTAAAGGATTACCATGATATTTTTAGTATGTATTTATTATAAATTTAAGATAATTTTTTGATTTTTCATTATAATTAAACCACCAACATATGGTATAACTATGAGAAAAAATCAAACCATATAGGATATTCAAAGATCATACTCTTGGTATTTTAACTAATTTTGGGATCAATACCCCCAGTTGTTGGGAATATATTACCACAATATATTTTAATGTATCATTTATATAAATCCCATTAAGTAATTATATTTATATATGTGAATAAATCTAAAATATAAATATGGAACTATAAAAACATTCTTTTTGAGGCTTGATCTAGTTAAATAAATTAGTTATAATGTTATAGAAATTCATCATCAAATAAATTCCCCTCAACATTGAACTAAAAGTTATGTAGATAATAATTGTTGAGATATATAAATTAATGATCCTGATATCTTATTCATAAATATATAATACAGTTAGAATGGTGATATTATGCATTAGATAAATTGGTTCCGATGAAATCCATAATGTTCAAAGGTGGTGTGTTATCATTTGTAACATCCTCTTAACCTTTCTGATGATCATGATGTGATCTCTGTATATATCTAAATAATATATAAACCCAACCATTCGAATTTTATAAACTCAGATATCAAACCACTAGATCATGATATTTCTAATGAGGAACAATTGTTATAAATCATGAATTATTGATATAATGTTTTACGGAGCATGTCTACTCAACTAAACAAAGTTCACTAAAGGAATCATAAATTTAATGGATATTTATGGGAATTAGAAAATTTAATAAATAATAGGTATCCTCATTTAGTTAAGTTTTAATAACATAATTTTTTGAAAAAATTTCTTTTAGAGGGATTGAATGAAATTTCCCATGATATTTAAATATTTAATTAATACGACAATTAATTTTATATCTTCAATAGATTTATTTATTCAAAAAAATATGATCTTATTTGAATGATGATTAAATTTTTATAATATATTTTCACTATTATAACCTATAAATTGGAATAGTGGGTATTTCAGGATTAATAATAAAAAAATTGTATAAAATACTTCATTAATTTAGATGTATGGATTTATGTCTTGAAAAATTAGTATTTAATATTATGTGTGGGAAATAAAATCATTTAATTTTAAAAGATTTATTTTTTATTCTTATTTACATTTTATAATAATTAAATTATCATGAAAACTAATAAAAAACTATTTTAATGAGATTTATTGAATATGCATTTTTATACATTCATAAAATCATTATCAATATTATTGAAATTAATAGAAAATCATTTTATTTTGAAAAGAATAATCTTAGTAAATTAAATTAATAAATCATGATAAAAGGGTTTAAAGAAATATTTTACATCATCATTTCAATTAAATTAATTTACATTCATATAATGTTGGTAATTAGTAAAATTATTATAGTGAATTAATTTTATGTTAAAAATGAATTTCATTGGGAAACAATTATCATCCCATATTCATGTTGATTTTCAAATTTATATATACTACTTATATATATTAGATTTTTTGAATATTTTCTTATTGTAAATCATCATTCCAATTTTTTTTGATATTTTTAATTCATTTTTGTTCTTTGTGATCTCTAATTTATTTAAAATCATAGCATTGTAAATGTTATAATTAGTTAATGAGGGTTAATTAGAATGTATAAGGGTTAAAATATTTCATGATTACATACATGAATTGATTTATTTGTTTTATTTCATACTTATCTATATTAATTTTAAAAATTTAAAAATTTAGGGTCATTATACATGAGTAAAAGAAATATTCTATTTTATTATATTATTTGTATTATTTATCTATTTTCAACGAACCTCACTTATATAAGGGAACCACCTATCCTATGTTATTTATAGTTAATTGGATACATAGATCATGTTTCCAAACAAAATTATATTTTCAAATTACCTAAATTATTTCTATTTGTTATTTACATAATAATGGATGATCCAAAGTGTCCATATAGGGAGACCGAAAGGATGTTTTTCAAAGAAAATGTATTCAACTAAATAGGTAACATTAATTTTAATTATTATTACACAAATTTTAATTATATACTATCCATGATTATGGGATAAGATAATTATATTTTGTATAATTATATTCTTTTATTTTTATCTAGCAACCATTATTCATCTATTTTTTATGTAAATTATGAAATTACTACATCATTTCCATGCATTTGTAAACTAACAAACTCATATAACGACATATTTAAATATACATCAACACCATTCATTGATAGTTATTATTATGTGTATAAAATTTAAAGAATATTTATAATATAATTATTCTTATATATTAATGAAACATTATTTCCTTTTTAATACATTTCATTGGAAAATGAAAGTATCTTTCATGCCCATATACAGACAACTGTATATATGAACGATGTATTTCATTTTTCTATTAAAACATTTCATGGATTTTTAAAAAACTATTTTTAATGAATAAATATTATATTTTTATAATTATTAAAATTTCATGGTTAATGGGACACATACCATGTTACATTTAGTATACCCTCTGAATCGAATCATTCAAGAAAAATAGAGCAATTAACACCAATAATGAAGAAGTTATAGAGGAAATGATAATACATTAGTGAATATATGTTAAATGTGAATATTATATGATATGAAATGAATTAAAATGTTTTTATGAGGGGATAATAATTTTGAAATCATAATATATGAGTTTTAAGTGTTTATACCTTTGTATTGACCCATTCTAAGGGGAATATATTACAATATATTTGTATTTAAAGATTATTTATGTTCAACGATCCATTAGAAAAAATTATATTCTATTAATTTATTAAACCATGTATATTTAATTTTTTATCAATTTATGTCTGTTTGTTAATTTTTTTTCAATTTCCCCTCTTTATAATTTTAAGAACTATGTGAGTGTTCCTATAAGAAAAGAAACCTTTTATCTTCTTTTATTTTTTGTATATTTTCCCTATATATATTTATTCTTTACAAAGTATCAATAATTATATTTTTTATTAACTAATTGTTGATTTGGGTAATTATAATCTATCATTGAACTTATTTAAATTTTTTAATTAGAATATATTTAATGTTTTACAAATGGAACATTTTGACATTCATTATAATGTGAAAAAATGAATGTTTTTCAATAAATAAAAATTGAAAAAAAATTTACCATTATAAAAATACATTTATTATTTAAATGGTTATTTAAAATTTATATAATTATTTAATTAATTTGTGAATATTTAAAGGTATTAATACAAAAGGGGTGTTTTATCTTTATTTTGAAATAAATTTTCTAATAAAGATATGTCACTACCCCCTCGCACCAAATATGCCCCTCCTGAGCAGGAAATGGTGAAAGGGAGATAATGGCCCCAGAGTCCCGCCTCCAGTAGGCCCCAGAGTGGCGACTAGCACCAAGGGTATGAGTTTTCTCAAATATGGGAGGCATTACCATTTTTATTATTTTTGATCGGTAAATAGGATGAGTCAAACACCAATAGAAAAATAATAAAAGTAAATAAACCCAAACCAATCCCACATACATGTTTGAATAGTTCTGAAACAAAGTAAAAGTACAAGAAAACTCAAAAGTACAATACCAAAAGAAACAAGAGTACATCAAACTACAACAACTCCAACTGTCCCGACTAGTAGGGTCTCGCACGACCCTGTTAGTCCTCCTAGAAATCTGAATGTAAATGTAGGGAGAGAATACAATTATACTCAGAAAGGAAACCTAATGCTCTCATACACAAGTGGGGAGAAATCCTAATGTCCCGTGAGAACAACAGAAGAATCCAAAATCAATCAAGAAATTCTATCCACCCATCCTCACCAGCCATGCTCACCAAAAAAACAAACAACAGGTGGAATTATATAAGAACAAGAGTATTTGGTACCCCTCACCATTTCCCTCTAGTTAGCTGATCTTCCTAATAGTGGATGTCCTGACGCTGCCACACTCTTCCCACCCGCACAGACCTGGGCCTCAAGAACCACATATCCCGCCTGCACACACCTGGACCACACAACCATGTATCCCTCCCGCACAAACCTGGGCCTCAAAACCATGCATCCCTACCACACACACCTAGGCCTCACAAACCACATATCTCACCCGCACACACCTTGTCCTCATCCCAAAGATTCTTGGGAAATAGTAAACTTGCCTGAAGGGTCTTGGGATAAACCACCCCAATCGAAACCCATCTGAAGGGTCTTAGGTGGAAGTTTTCCTCACGCCATCATAGCTTATGGAATAAAGAGCATGAAGTAACTAGTAACTAAGGGGAAAACACCCTCTCCAGTGAAATGGGAGTGTTCGACACTAAGTGCTCAATATGGGTGGGGTGGAACAAAACACAAAGATATATATATATATATATATATGTATGTATAACAAACACACATCCCAACCTATGGCTTATAAATAGATAAAATGAGCACATTCCTCAGCACTGCTACTACGAAGAATGCATACAACAGACAACCCCAACCCCATCTAGGTTTTCACATTTCAACAGAATTAGTTTATTAGTTCCCTAACTACTGGGAAATTAACCACAACCAACCATATCAAATAGTTTGTAAATCATATCCCTGCCATCCACAATTCAAGTTAGGAAAAAACAAACAACACAGACAAGTCCCTTCTTATTAACCAACCAACCCCATTGATTATTATTCCTATTCCATTACCATGCCCCACCATTCATTAACTCTTACACATTTATTTATTATTCACAACCCATAGTTCGTTTACATTCAAACCCATCCCTTGATACATTTTATCGCATCCTCGCTTCCCATCACCAACATAGCATTCACACCAACCAACAACCAAGCCAACCGCAGCCCCATTGCACACCCAATCCCAAAAAACCCACAAAACACCCCTTTCACACAAATAAACCCTAACCATCACCAACATGTTTATTATTTCCGTTTTGTTCAACCGGGGTGATCACACAAGGGTTCCAGTTATTCATTTAATCATCCAACATTACGTGATTAAACAATTTCCACATTCCATAATGTTTCCATCCATAAACGGTCTAGAAAGATAGGGAATCATTTAATTGAGCAAGAAAAGGCCCCCATTGACCGTGATTTTAGTAGGCATAAGCCTATTCAATTCAAAACATAATATCACACGATTTAAATATTATAACTTCATTCACAAACTTCTCATCCCCGTTATATAATCTAGTTATTATATTTATTAAACCGGTTCAAAAGTATTTCACATAAACAAGAGGACACCCACCCCGTATGATGCACAATTTGGAGAGATGATGGTAAGATCCCTACCTCAACAGGTTCTGATAACAACGCCCCCTGGATCAGCATTAGAAGACATCTGTCGGCTTCCATCGCTTCTGTCAAAATTAGAAATAACCTCAATGGGTGGAAGCTGGGAAGGAAAGGCCAAAGGCAAAGCAACCAATCCATGCTCAGAATTTCCACCTCGTCGTTACGATCTCGTGGCCGATGACTGATCGTTAATCGGAGCTCGGATGAAGAAGTTATGTAGGAAAGAAGCATTGCAGTCTCTCAGGAGAGCTATGCTCGAAGGAGAGGGGAGGAGAGGAGTTATTTTAAAAGTAGGAGAGGCCCCCACCTTTTATAGGAGAGAAAAACTAAATTACGCGGTGTGTACTTTATAGTACATGGCGTGTACTCAGATATTTCACCTGATCGCCACGCGGATTCCAACACGGCCTTCAATGCGGCACACGGTCATTGACTGGTCAACACACAGTTTGAGGGTAACACGTATGTGGGTTGGAAATACACGGCATGTAGAATGGGCTACATGACGTGTACTCATTTATTTCACACAGCAACGACATGACATCAACACGGAACACAGCCGTTGACTGGTCAACACATGGTTTGAGGGTAACGAGAACGCGGGGAGGAACTACACGACATGTAGTATGGGATACACGGCGTGTACTCATTTATATCACATGGTAAGGACACAGCTTCAACACGAGGTATACCCGGTAAGGTGGTACACAACGTGTAATCAAACTGCACGACCTCTTGTTACAAAATTATGAAAATTTTGGGAAAATCCCCTTCTAACCTCTAGAACACTTTGGCACCTTCTTTTCGACAAAGGAATTTTCCGAAGAAGTCTGGTCCATTACATCAGATAACTTGTTAAACATTCTCGTCCCCGAGAATTCAAAACCAACCTAGAGGAACCCAACAAGATACCTCTTAGGGCTCTCGTTATAATAGGAACCGAACCAACAACAATAATTATAGGTGTTAATAATTCCTTCTACTATGTCGAGATATTACCCGCTTTAGGTGGAAATGGCTCACCTGCAGGGGTTTAATCAAATCTGTATTAATGCGTCTCGATTAAGGATTGGGTCTCCCCACTTCTATATATTAGGATTTTCCAACATACATGGACCCCAACACCGTACAACCAACACACTGCCCGAACACTTGGTTTGGAGAAATTATTTCTCCTATGTCGAGATATTATCCGCTTTATGTGGGGCTGAATCACCCGTATGGGTTCAATTGCATCCACATCTATGCGTCTCTATTAAATATCAGTTTTTTCCACTTCCCCACACATTCGGACATGTTACACACTATTAGGGAACAAGAAAATAAAAGTTCTGAAAACCGACAAGCCAAGCTTTCCATATATCAAAGGTACTGAGTATAACATCAAAAAAAGCTCAGAAGAACATGAAAAAACAGAACTCAAAACAACTTAGGGTACTGAGCATGAATCTGGGCCTCCCACTCCAAAGTGCTCTCCTAGAGGCCTCCATGCCTCCACATCACATGAACAAATGGTATGGTTTGTCCACATAGAACCTTCTCTTTACGATCCTTGATTCTGACTAGTCATTCCTCAAATGTCCCGTCATCTCCCATATCTAACTCTCCCCAATCGATAATGTGAGAGGCTTCATGTAAGTACCGACGAAGCTAGGAGATGTGGAAGATGTCACGAACCTTCTCCAATTGAGGTGGTAGGGCTATCTGATATTCCACCTTGCCGACTCATCTCAGCACCTCGAAAGGTCTGATGAACCTATGGGAGAGCTTACTCCCCTTCCCAAACCTCCTCCTCCACCGTTGAGGGGAAACCGTCAAGAACACATGATCTCCAACCTCGAACTCCAAGGGCCTCCTCTGATGATCAGTATAAGACTTTTGTCAGTCCTAATCTGCTTTCATCATCTCATGCACAAGATGAACATTCTCTGTGGTGCTCTGTACTACCTCTGGACCAAGTGCACATATCTCAGAAACCACTGCCCAACTAATGGGTGAACGACATGGTATTCCATACAAAACCCCAAACGATGCCATGCCAATAGTAGAGTGGAAGCTGTTGTTGTAGGAAAACGCTAATAAAGGAATGTTTCGCACCCATGATCCTCTGAAATCCAGAATGCATGCTCGCAGCATGTCCTCCAATGTATGGATAGTCTGCTCGGTTTGCCTATTGGTCTTGGGGTGGAAAGTAGTGCTACGGCGTAGCTGGGGTGCCAAAAGCTTGTTGTAACCCCCTCCAAACTCATGAGGTAAACCGAGTATCCCGATCTGAGACTATAGTCTTCAGAACTCCCTGAATATTCACCACCTCATCTATGTACCTCTGTGCTAAGGTACTCACCAGGACAAATTCATTAATTTCAATGAAGTGAGATGATTTCGTCAGTCGATCAACCACTACCTATATAGCATCATAACCTCCCTGAGCTCTAGGTAGTATTGTGATGATGTCCAATTAGATGTCATCCCACTTCCACTCGGGGAAATCTAGAGAATTCCACTAACCACTAGGAACATGGTGTTTAGCCTTTACTTGCAAACACACTAGGCACTTAGCTACAAACTCTGCCACTCCCCGTTTCACCCCGGGCCACCAAAACTATTTCCTCAGGCCTCGGTACATTTTTTAAAATCCCGGATATACAGCCATGAATGAGCTATGGAACTCAGGGAAACTCCCTCATGAATAATATCTGGAATATACAACCTTTGATGAAAAATTATCTGATGTCGGCTGTCCTCTGACAATCCTTTTGGAGCATTTCCCTGATCGACACGATCCCGAATTACATCCACCTCGGAGTCCGCCCACTGAGACTCTTCCACCTTCTACAACAAGGAGGACTTCACCATCATCTAAAACAAATAGCCTCTAACACCTTATACCGTTGCATCCAAGTGCAAGGCAGCCAACTCTCCCATCGGTTTCCAGGCATCAGTGGATTCCCGAACCACTTCCTTATGTGACTTCCTGCTCCGGGAATCAGCTACAACGTTTCCCTTACCTTCAGTGTAACGGATCTCTATGTCATTGTCTTGGAGAAACTCAACCCATCTCCACTGTCGTAAGTTCAGGTCACACTGATAGATGATATAATGTATGCTCATGTGATCTGAGAAGACCACAAAGTGCTCCACAATGAGGTAATGTCTCCACAACATCTGTGCGAACACTACTGCTGCATGCTCTAGGACATGGGTGGCATAGTTACGCTCGTGGGGGCGCAACTGCCTAGACCCATAATAGATCACACCCTTCTTATACATTAATACGCACCCCAAAACATGGACAGAAGAATCACAAAACACCTAATAAAACAACCCTTCCTCTGGAAACCTGAGTACTGGAGCACTGAACAACTTTTCCTTCAGGTAGTTGAAATCTTGATGGCACTTCTCACTCCATAATAATACCTGGTTCTTCCTAGTCAAAGCTGTCAATGGAGGTGAAAATCGATAGAATTCTGAAACAAACCTCCGATAATAACTTGTCAACCCCACGGAACTACGAACTTTTACCACTCCCTTGGGTGCTGCCCAAGAAACAACTACATCTCCCTTCGACGGGCCCATTGACACTCCATGCTGAGACACTACGTGCCCAAGGAAGTGTACTTCTTGTGTCAAGAACTTACACTTTGAAAATTTCCCATAAAGCTGGTGGTGTCGAAGGACTTCCAAGACTGCCCTGAGAAGCTCAACATGCTCTTCCTCTGATCATGAGTAGATCATGATGTCATTGATAAACACAATGGCAAACCAGTCCAGAAACTCTCTGATGAAAAAGGTCATAAGTCCCATGAACACAGCTGGTGAATTCATAATTCCAAATGACATCACTACAAACTCAAAGTGCCCATACCTGCACAAGAAATCCATCTTCGAGATGTCACTGTCATTTACCCTCAGCTGATGATATCCATATCGTAGATCAATCTTAGAAAACCTACCTTCTCCCCTCAATTTTTCGAAGAGATCATATATCCATGGAAGGGGGTATCAGTTATTGAATCTTACCTATTTCAACCTTCAGTAGTCTATGAATAGCCTGAGACCACAATCTGCCTTCTTCACAGACAAAACTGGAGCACCCCATGGTGACACGCTGGGTATAATAAAACCCTTCTCCATCATATCGTCAATCTTAATTCGTAACTCTCACAACTCCGAAGGTTTCATCTGATAAGGGGCCATCAAAATTAGACAGGCACCATGTTTTATGTCTATCCTAAACTCAATGTCACGTTGGGGTGGGGGGGTATAGTCACAACCTCATCAGGAAAAACATCGAGGAACTCCCCAAAAACCTCTGGGAAATCCATCATCTCTATATCAGCTGAAATCATTGATAACCCACCTAACAAGGAAAGGAGAGGCTTCACATACTGGCTTACTACAAGATAACTCCACTCGACAACAAAAGATACACACTGCCCATCCATGTCGGAGAACACGACTATTCATCGAAAGTAGTCGATGATGGAACTAACATAAAACACCCATCCAATTCCTAGGATGACATCGTATGGCTGCATCTGAAGTAATAGAAGGTCACCACTAGATCGATGCGGTCCCAATGTTAGCCCACATCCCTGGAAAACAAATGATACACAGGTCTGACATCCAAATGGTGTAATAAACACCAGTGGTATGGAATGTATCTCTACGTCTAGTCCCAAAGTATGGACTAGACCAGGTGTAACAAAGGAGTGTGAAGCTCCTGAATCAAAAAAGAAAATAACTAGAGTGCTGAAAAAACAAATCGTACCTTGAACCACCTCTGGTCCTACCAGAGCATCCAACTCTGCTGCATGAAATTGTCCATGCCCAACTCCTCTACCTCTATGATTTTAACCACCTCCCCATACATGCCCTGATCGAGGTCCCTAAGGAGCACCCTAAAGTCAGCCTCCTCCTACAAAGTCTTCCCTCAGAGGAGCAGGGTCCTGCTGCTGCCGAAAGGGCCTCACCAGCAACTGGTGCTGCAGAGGTGGGCACTGAACCTGCCCACCTCAACCGTACTGAGCTCGGGTCAGGCACCGGCTATGAATGTTCCTGAAACCTCCACAAGAGAAGCACTTCAGTCCTGGGCTCATGAAAAAGGGACGAGAACCTAAAGATCTGAACTGAAACTGCTGGGGCCTACTCCCTACTGGTCTGAATCTGGAAGGTCCCATCACAGGAGACCTGCTGCTGATACCTTCCCCTTCAACGAACTCGGCTGGATCCCCTCACGAGGTGCACATCCCTACGAGGTCATACTCTCTACAACCTCTTCCTTTTTCTGTACTACCAGGTATGTCATAAGGTTGAAGGGGGTAACAACATATTGGATAGAAGCACGAAGCGCCTCCTCCAAACATCTCGTCCGAGACTCCTCATCCGGAAAGAGATCAGAAGAAAAGCGTCGGAGATCCTCAAAATAAATCCCCAACTCTAGTACTGACATAATCCCCAATTGGAGGGAGAGTAACTCCTGCCGATTCTCCGCCTTGATCATTGATGAATGGAAATCCTCTCGGAATTCCTTCTCAAAGTCAGCCCACAGAACTTCTGCCTATGACCCCTCCCCGAGTTAGAGCGTCCCCCACTATCGCGACGCACCTCTCAACTGACTAACTAATGGGGAAACCAATACTCCCTCAGAGCACATATCAATGTAAAAGTGATCCCTATCTCCTGAAGCCACCCCTCCATCTCCATATTCGATGTACTACCCTCATAATTCTTGAGGTTTTATTGCTGGAAAGAATGGAGAGACTTCGGTCACTGGCCATATTCCTCCTCTCGGTCAATCCTCAACTGATCGACCTCCTGAATATCCTAGGCATCGGCTATCTATGTCACCCCGGGATAGCGTCCATGTGCCATAGCTGTACTGTAAACAAAGATCACTTAAGACCAAGTAGTAACGAATCTTGTCAAGATTTTATTTTATCATAATACTTCAATTTATTTCCCAGAACACCCAAATCAATTAAATCACAATCATGAAGTTGTATATACCTTCCATAGGGTCTCTACCCTGTAATTAACGTAGTCTCACTTGGTCATTCAGTAGGCTCACAATACTTTCATCAGATCATGGGGGGCCCTAAAATCCCGGGTCCTAGCTACTATTCCCTGGCCTATGTCACACACCATGATCATCAAACACTGTCACCCTACCATCTCATGCAATCCTCATTGTGACTAACTCCAAACTCCATCCTATCTCTCAACCATCAGCTCTAATACCATGTTTTCATGACCCCCTCCCATCAAAGATTCCCCTCATGAGCTGGAAGTGGTAAAAAGGAGATAATGACCCCCGACTCCAGTCTCAAGTAGGCCCCGGAGTGGCAACTAGCACCAAGGGTATGAGTTTCCACAAATATGGGAAGTGATACCATTTTTATTATTTATGATTAGAAAATAGGATGATTCAAACACCAAAAGGAAATTTAGACAAGTAAATAAACCCAAACCAATTCCACAAGCATGTTTAAACAGTTTTGAAATAAAGTACAAGTACAAGAAATATCAAAAGTACAATACCAAAAAAACAAGAGTAAATCAAACAACAACAACTCCAACTGTCCTGACTAGTAGGGTCCCGCACAACCCTGGTAGTCCTCCTGGAAACCTGAAAGTAAACATAGAGTGAGCATACAAGTATACTCTATAGGGAAACCAAAAGCTCTCATGCACAAGTGGGGAGACATCCAAATGTCCCGTTAGAACAACATAAGAAACCAAATCCTAGCAAGGAATTCTATGCACCCAACCTCACCATCCAAGCTCACCAAAAACACAAAAAACAGGTAGTAGTATATAAGAACAAGAGTATTGGTCACCCTTCACCATTTCCCACTAGTTAGATACTCTTCCTAACGGCGAACATCCTGGCGCTTCCACACTTTTCTCGTTTGCACACACCTATGCCTCAAGCACCACATACCCCACCCGCTCACACCTGGGCCTCACATCCATTCATACCGCTCGACCACACCTGGGACTCATAGCCACACATCCCACTCGCACACACCTGGGCCTCACAAACCACATATCCCGCCCGCACACACCTGGGCCTCTTCCCGAAGATTCATAGGAAAAAGTAAAACTGCCTGAAGTGTCTTGGGCTAAACCACCCCAATAAAAACCTACATGAAGGGTCATAGGTGTAAGGTCACCTCAAGCCATCAAATCCTATGAAAGAAGGTGTAGGAAGGATCTAGTATCTACGGGGAAAACACCCTCTCCCATCAAATTGGAGTGTTCATCACAACATTCTCAACATCGGTGGGGTGCGACAAAACAGAAAGATATATATATATATATGTGTGTGTGTGTGTGTGTGTGTGTGTGTGTGTGTGTGTGTGTGTATACCAAACACACAGCCCAACATATGGCTCCTAAACGGAGAAACTAAGCACGTGCCTCAACACTTCTACTACGAATCATGCACACAAAAAACAACCCCTACCCCATTTTTGTTTTCACATTTCAACAGAATTAGTTTATTAGTTCCTTAACTACTGGGATATTAACCACATCCAACCATATCAAATCGTTCATAAATCATATCCTTTCCATCCAGAATTCTAGTTTGGAAAACACAAACAATAGAAACTAGTCCCTTATTACTAAGCAACCAACCCCATTGATTATTATTCCCATTCCATTACCATGTCCCACCATTCATTAACTCTTCCAATTTTATTTATTATTCACAACCCATAGTTCATTTACATCAAATCCCATCCCTTGATACCATTTATCGCAGCCCCAATGCCCATCACCAACATAGCATTCACACTAACCTACAACCATGACAACCACAACGCTACTGCTCATCTGATCATCAACAACCCCCAAAACACCCCTTCACACAAATAAACCCTAACTGGCACCCACATGTTTATTATTTCAGTTTTTTTTTCTACCGCGGTGATCACAGAAGGGTTCCAGTAATTCATTTAATCAATAAACTATACGTGATTAACCAATTTCTACATTCCACAAAGTTTCCATCCATAAATGGTCTAGAAAGATAGAGAATCATTTAATTGTGCAAGAAAAGGCCCCCAACGACTATGATTTTCAGTAGGCATAATCCTATTCAATACACAACATAATATCACATGATATAAATATTATAACTGCATTCACAAACATCTCATCCACGATATATAAGCTAGTTATTATCTTTATTAAACTGGTTCAAAAGTGTTTCACGTAAACAAGTGGACACCTATCCCGCATGATGCACAATTTAGAGAGATGAAGGTATGATCACTACCTCAACAGGTTCTGATAATAATGCTCCCCTTGATCATATTTAGAAGACGTTCGTTGGAATCCGTCGCTTCTATCAAAACCTGGAAAAACCTCCTCGGGTGGAATATGGGAAGGAAATACCAAAGGGAAAGCAACATATCCAAGCTTAGAATTTCTGCCTCATTGTTACTATCCTGTGGCTACTGACGGATCGTAAATCAGAGCATGGACGAAGAAGTTATGGAGGAAAAGAACTTTGGAGTCTCTTGGGAGAGCTCTACTCGAAGAAGAGGGGAGGAGAGGAGTGATTTGAAAAGGAGGAGAGGCCCCCTTCTTTTATAGTTGAGAAAAACTAAAGTACACTGCGTGTACTTTATAGTACAAGATGTGTACTCAGCCATTTCACATGGTCGCCATGCGGATTCAAACATGGCCTTCAACACGGCTCACAGTTGTTGACTGGTCAACACATGGTTTGAGGGTAATACATATGCGGGGAGGAAATACACAACATGTAGTATGGGATACATGTTGTGTATTCATTTATTTCAAACAGCAAGGACATGGCTTCAACATGGCACATGGCCGTTGACTGGTCAACACACGGTTTGAGGGTAACGCGTACGCGGGGAGGAACTACACAGTGTGTGGTATTGGGTACATGGAGTGTACTCATTTATTTCACATGGAAAGGACATGGATTCAACATGGGGTATACATAGCAAGGTGGTACATGGCGTGTACTCAAACTACACGGCGTGTAGTTTCAAAATTTTGAAAAGTGTGGGAAAGGTCCCTTCTATCCTCCAGAGCACTTTGAGACCTTTTTTTCGACAATGCAATGGGCCGGAGAAGTCCGGGCCTTTACGAGATATCATCATGAATTTTGATATAATATGATGATAATTTTTATTCATGGGGTATATTTTTTTGTGGTACCATAAATGATATTTATTTTTTATATTTTGATGATGATGAAATAATTTTTTTTTAAATACCATGTCTTTTACGTTTTTTAGTGTATAATGAAATGATGAATGTTTTATAAACTTGTAGAAAACATATGAATGGAAAAATATTATGAGATGGATAAGATTTTTTATATACCACAAATTCATAAGGAATATTTTTATGTATATCCAATGGGATGAATAATTATCTAGGATTCATGTTTACCATACTATGAAGGGATCATTTTGTGTCAAGGCATGTCTATAATTTTATTTGTGATAGTGCCCACACCAACATTATTAACCCATTTTCATTAGTTACTTTAGTAAATTATTATCAAAATGAGGGTTCTAATAAGGAAATCAAAATCGGTTTACTGGTTGGGGAGAACCAAATACATAAAAAATGCAATTTTTATATTTTTAATAAAATATAAAACAAAATAAAATAAATATCTAATCATCCTGGAAACTCATTCAAATAATGTATATTTATAAACTGGGGAAGGGAAACAAAATAGTTTATTAATCAAATGATCACTAAGGGTTTTCAACATTAGAAGATACCTTGATTAGATAATTAATAATAAAAATGTCAAGGTAAATAACTAAAACACATTCTACATTATATATAACTTGGGAAAAAATTTAATCCCTGAATTATATCAATGAAATAATATCATGGATAGTAATAACATATTTTTAAATGATTTAAATTAATAATATTTGATATAATGTTCTCATACATAGTGATAACGATATCTTCTAGGCCCTATACTAAGATGTGTTAATTTATGGTTAGGTATACACCAAAAACACATTTACTTTTTCAATCAATCCATCAAGTGATATTACCGATACATCATTGGGGATATTTATAAATAAGCATGTTCCATTACATTATGTCCAATTAATTCTTCTTATATTAAATGATAAATTCGATTTATATGTAAAATTATTTATCAATAATTATCTCTATTAAATAATGAATTTATTATATTGATATCCCCCTAGTCAATCAAATAAAATTCATTATAATATAAAATATTTTGAAATTATAAACAGTTTACGAATTTATCATATCCATGTTATGGAGTTTGTTTACCATAAGGAAATTAAATATTTGATGATCAAAACAATGTTAATGTTTCTAGATAATTTATGACCATATATTTATTAAGGGAAATGATATGACCATTAGTTGATCAGAAAAATTAGTTTTTATATATATCATTCGTTTGGTGAAACTATACAAATGAAAGAGAGATATTACAATATTTATTAAATATATATTAGTCTTTATAATACAATATAAAATATCTAGAATAGTATATATTTTTTTAATATGGATATAGTGGTGGGGATGTTTTCTAACATCGTATTTATTTAAAAATAATCATAAAACATTATTTAAAAGAAAATTAAAATGAAATAATTAATGAAAACATTAAAAATATTTCATCAATACCATTTAAAAACAAATAATAATGTAAAATTTAAATTATTAATATTATAGTAAAAAAATATTTTCTAAAACAATTTTGATTCATATGGGCATGGAAACAAATTATCCAATTAAAGGAAAAAATGAATTCAGTTTTTCATTTAAAATATTATTTTTGGTTTCATGTACAAAATAGTGGGATAATTGGAAGAAAAATATAAAGAATTATTAAATTACAATATTATAAAAAATTATTGGACCCTGTTATGAAAAAATTATAATATTCCTTCTATAAATTTTTATTGAATCCCAAAAGAAATGATGATTGAAAAATAAATTCTTACCTATTTGGTGACTTTTGAATTGTAACAAAGTTAAATTATACACATTAATGGTCAAGTTAATCATCAATAATAAATACATATTCATGTTCAATATATTGATGGGGTATCATATAAACCACATTAAAGTAAATTGTGCATAATAAGATATATTTTTCAATGGAATGGAAATTGAGATGAAATCCATTACAACATCCTTTTCTTTAGTTGAACATTGTTTAAACTCATGAATTATTATTTAAAACATGGTATTAATTTTTTTCACTAACTTTATAAACTTTTATAATTCCATATATAATCTTTTATAACATATTTTTATACATATTTTTGGAAATATTTTAGTATTAACATTATTTATGTTATTAATCACGATATTTTCCAATACAAGATTTATTAAATATGATATATTTAATGGGTATATGATATATTAAGGATTATATATAGATTAAAATTAATCTTATTCAAATTACATTTAATCATTTTATAAATTTATATTTTCATTTATTAATTTAGACATGGAAACTAATTTACATCGCTTCATTGAGATGGTAGGACATACATGTGCACAGGCTACGTTATAACAACATTAATGGGATAAAGGATAAAAAAGTGGATGATATATTAAATATAAATAATAAATAAAATAGAATATGTATCATATATATTTTAATTATTTTATTATTATATCTATTAGGTGAGTTTGTGACTAAAAACCAATAACATCGATTCGTGAGGTTGTAGTTCGCTCTATACACGAGCGATGGTTTTGTAAAAAATTTGATGGAGAAAAAGATTAATACATAATATTATCTCATCATAATATAAAATATGTTTATAGGATATAAATTTTAAATTAAATTATAAATTTTATGACATATTTTATTAGAGCAAAAAAATAAGCAACAATGATATAATTTGGTGAAGATAACTTCCTTGTCTTAAATGATCCTCTATTATATCACATAATAAGAACCCTAGAGATGTTATTATAAAAATACTAGAATTAAAAGAATGTGAATAATAATTTTTTAAATCAATATTTATAGTTTTTTATTATTTGAATGTGTTGTATTATTTTAATTATTTAGGGGGAGAGGATCCATTTTTATAATTGTGTCGAGTGGAACAATTGTAATATTTTTCATTGATATAAATGAATTTTCTAACCTTAAAAAAAACATATATCTCCAAACAGTAATAATAGAAGTAGAGAATTATAATGTTTATATAAAAAATAAATATGGGGTTTAATCATCATAAAACCACTTTAACCATGACCTCATTAATAAGTTTATTATATTCTTAAAAATAATGATTCAAAAAAATAATATGAAATTATTTAAAAATATTAATTCTAAAGATTTAAAATATTGAATAATGTTTATCAAAAAATATTAATATATTTTAAATAATTAATTTTAATAATATTTAAATATGATGTGACAAAAATTGATATTCTAGAGATACATTTTTTTAGAATAAAATAATGACATATTATCTATATGATAATTAATAATCAATCTATGAATATAAAATAATAATTTTTTAGTTAACCTATAAATTTAACATTTATTGGTGCTTTGATAATATCCTTGAATGATTTAATGAAAGAGATAAATGAATTATCCTCAGCATCCCCTGGGTACCAGACGCCGTCCTTGACCATTGCATCTGGATCAATGACATTTCAGTCGATTACACGGTGAGATTCGGCTATAGACCTGTTCTTGGTATCCACCCAGTAGGCAGGGATGAGGGTCATTGGAATTCTATCTAGTCGCTCAATGTCCCCCAGAATATTCTGAATTTTTTGTGGAATGTTTGTACGAGCATGCTCCCAACAATGAGCCTTATCGTTTTTCGACATATGGCCAGCACCGCCTTTTGGCCTTTCTGTCTAAACACTCCTGAAACCCCTCTGCATGATATCATTTTCTACCCGGGAGCAAACGAAATATGGAACCAATGTGGCCCGAAATCTACTGCTTCGCTGGCATTAGCCACTGACCTTCCTGATCTTTTGACGCATTGGTGCTCCTCTCTCTCCCCAGCTGATGTTGGTTCACTCTCCACTTCAGCATGGATTATTTGGGTCTGACGCAACGATGCTGTTTTTCATCATGCCCACAGACCCCCCAAATTCTTGATTGATCGAGCTACATCTTATATTGAAGGTTGGGAAGGCCACAACAGATCTTTTATGTCGGGTGTCTCCCCCTCCCCTTCTTTTCTCGGGAATCCCCTAATAGAAGGGATTCTCACGATTAATGTGGACGTGTCACTTCCAAAAGTTGGACTTGTTGCCCTCGACCTCCTTGCACAAAATCATATGGGGAAAATCCTTGCTGCTAAATTTAAACCACATCAGACATTCTGGGAACTGGCAGTCACTAAAGCCACGACCATCCTTGCTGGTATGATGCTCGCTATTGAATTTGGTTAGGGTGACATCATCATTAAGCCTGACTGTCTTTCCGTTATCGACGCTATCAATCAAAACGATAGAGGACTTCAGTCGTTTGGCACCATTGTTAGGAGAATTCTCGCACATTCCAACGCTTCTCATTGAGCACCTTCTCATTCACCTAAAGGGAAGGAAACAACACAACCCATTAGCTGGAATCCTCAGGCCCATTCGGTACTAACCAGCTCTGGCTGGAAAATTTCCCTTCATGGCTTCGCGCATGTATTTCTGCAGATCTTTTTCATTAATGTTATAATGTTTTATCAAAAAAGGATAGTTTTCATGGTTAAATAGGTATTAAAATAAATTTTGAATTTATATCCCAAAAAATTCCTAGTGGATTTGAATTGCTCTAATATTAATTAAATACTTCCAATTGGAATCTCGAGTCATGATTATTATGGTCAGAAATTCAAAATCTTGTATAAACCAAAAGAGGTATCATTCTGTGAATGAGGTTACAATTATTTGAAAAAACTGTTATGGGGGCACTATTATGTTAGAATAACTAGGTGATATTCTACACATCCAAATAGTGGCATCTTTTTACCGGTAGTCCCATTATATAGGAAACTTGTACAAGGAAACCTAGGTGAACATACAACATAGCTAGGAAAGATATCACTCAATAAGTAAACATTTTATTGTTGGTAAACAAGGGGAATCAATATTTGGTTGTCTTTAGACCATAATGGGGTTTTTTAAAAGGAAATTTATTTTAAGAATAAAGTGACACCTATTCTGACATAGGCCAAAAGTGGGGAAACCACTTATACACAAATTCAGTGTATGAGGAATGGTTAAAATTTTTCATAAATGGGGTTTCTCATATCATGCTATGTAATGTAAATGTCATTAAATGTGGACATTGTACTGTGCAACTTCAATTCATACAGTGGGGACATTGTACTCTTTAGTTTCAAGTCATGCATTGAGGACATTTTTTGGATTTAATTTATGTTCTTTAGCTATGACCAAAGGTTTTAGACTATACAATTTCACGATAACCTATTTCAAAACATACTACCATGTTCATGTATGGAAAGAAAAATATTATAATCTGTAATTTTAGAGTTTATAGATCTGAAGAATGACATGGGAAAATTTATAAATTAATTAGTGGAAGTATTTCATGAGAATGAAGTTACTATTATATGAAAACCCAATTGTGGGGGTTGTATTATGCAGTGCCAACCAGGGAACATGCTGCATAACCAAAGAGTGGAATCTTTTGAATTCTATGCTCGTTAATTAGGTAACATGTTCATAAACAGCTAAGGTTTCATACAGAATAGTCAAGAAAAAGATCTCTAAATAATTTTACATTCAATTGCTAATACCCCAATAATGTCTATGGATATTAATATTTTCCATAGAATATAGTTCTCTTTATGAAGAAGGGTACCTGAATAAGGAAAGAATATTTCCAATCATTATTTACAATGAATTAAAGGAATATTATTTATATAATGGTCAAACCCAAATGTAGGGAGTATGGTGTCTGTAGTTTTATATCATACAACTAGGGAAAAATTTGAAAGATTAGATGATAAGTGGCAAAATGATCCAAAGTTATTTCATATTTCATTGAACGCATAGAGAGGGAAATGTGTAAACCATAGTATTAAAGACTTCCATATTGAGAGAAAGGTAGTGATACAATTATACAAGGATCAATTTTTTAATGATATAGATTCTTGTATATTGTCATCAATATTTTATGAGATCAAAATTCACTTTAACCAAGAATGAAGTTAACATTATTTGAAAAACATGACATGGGGGTTGTATTAATTATGGACAACTAGGGAATATGATGCATATCCAAATAGTGGAATCTTTTGATAGAAATTACAATTATATAGGATACATGTTCATGGAAAGCTAGGGGAATATACTTCATAGTGAGGAAAAAGAGCTCTCAAATATTAGAGAAATTTCCACCACAAAACCATAAGAATTATTATGAAGATATGAAAATATTCAAGAATTAGATGGTGAAATACAAAAGGGGGTAATGCCAATATACAAAAAAATATTTTAATTAATATTTTCCATGAGTTTGGAGTCTCTTAATTAGATTGAAGTCATGTGTAAAATGGGAAATTTCATATTTCCATGGGGGGATCTCTAAGGAGAGGACCCAAAATGAAAATTCCCACATAGATTGTAACTTATATATGGAAGAGAGTTAAAATTTTATCCCATATTTGGGACTAAGAGATAAGGCCTATCATTCACTAGTTATCTCAATAAGTTGATAATCAAGCAACTAGTAGTTCTTGGGGTTCTTTCAATTTTAATTTCATTCAACACAGACATTATTTAGAGAATTTTATAATTTATTTAGCGAAACAAAAATGGTGAAACTGATTTGAATAATTAACCAGGTTATTGGGGGCCCCCATCTATTAGGACCCTATCAATTGATAAAAGAAGGAATGTCAAAATAATCAATCCTTCAAGTATCCATATAACTGGTTTTTTAATAATGGATTTCATTTTTTTCATAGTTTTCTCAAAACTCCCTTAACTCCAAATAGATTTATTCGTATTTTCTCCCATTAATGCCAAAGACACTTCACAATATGGATCCTCATCCATTTGAAAAAAAATATCCAACTCAATTTATTCAACATTGGTTCTCCAGTGTATGGGTATAGTTGTACCATCAACACACTATTATCCCAACACGGATGGTTTCCTAATATGCTCTCCAAGATAGCGCAAAACCTCAATCATCTAGTCAGTGAATAACGGTTGTCAAGAAGAAAATGGTTTCATCCACTGTATTAAACATTTATGTGTCCTTTTCCTAATAACGCAACAACTAGTCCCAACTATACTATAGGTAGGTAGATCAAGATGTCACTCATGGTATCGATTCAATGATATTGGGTCCTTCCAGAGGTCTCGTAACAACAATCGCCATCAACAGAATTGTCTGACAGTGAACCCCCATAATGATGGGCATGTTTCCTTTAGTTGTTCATCACAGGTCCCTCAAACCTTGGAATACAATACGTACTACTGAGGACAACAGTCCACAAATAGCGTGCCAATTATTACCTTTCCCCTATCAAAAAATTTCCATCAACCTAACCTCATGGAATACAGTGAATGAGAACATACACCTTTCCGTACTAATTCCACTAACCAAAAGACTCATCTAGAAGAACCCAACTAATCCCACTATTAAAATAAAATGGAGTTATATGAGTAGAAAAATGCATCTTTTTAAAATATATCATCCATTTAGAATGATCATCTAACTACATTCATGAAATCCTTCCAATAAAACATAGACAAAATTGGTATGTAGAAATAAACACCTACCTACACTCAACAATTCTACCAGTAGCCTTGTATGATATCATTGAAAGAATATTGTAAACAATTATTGTTAGAAAATAACCATAAGGCACATACACTAGCCATCATTCGTCATGTCGTCCAATAATCTCATTGGGTATCACATAGAGAAGTATTTTCGAATGCTCAGATGACAAACATGGGGCAGGATCAACTTTCTTCCCCTGTACTTGAGTACTTTCAGTAACCACTAATTGGAAAAGTAAAATATGAGTAGATAAAAACACATATTCCATATATGGAATGGACATATGTTCATGTTCAGGACATTGGAGTAACCTATCACATTTTATAAATGGTGAATGAGAAGACACAAATTCATTCCCAAAATATAGATGCAAGCCACAATATCATAACAACAAATTAAGATGTACTAGGGAAACAAAAAAATTATTCTCTCCCCACACCTGGGGTGAATCATAGGCATTCTATCTCAGAATATATACACACCTCTATTCATGTATTAGAGGGTTATGGGGCATACTATTTCATACTATATGGATAAATGGATCGAGAACATACACCCTATTCAATTAGAGATAATTGGCCCATTTTAATGACCACGCCATAGAAGGCACATACACCTGCCCTTGATGACCACTTCACCCAGCATGTGGCCCCAATTACATGTAAAAGTGCATGAAATATGTGTTACTTAATAACACAATTAAATATAAAAATCCAATTTGGGGTTTCTATCCTCATAATGATAGGGTTCTTTAATCCCATTGGAATTTACCTATTGAATAGTAATTCCATACTCTCCCATTATGATATTATTTGAGTAGTGGACATAATTATTAATTTCTCCATCGAAAACTTCAACATGAAGGCTTGATTCATGATTATTCGGTCAATCCAGATATCCTATCTCGGGATTAGATCAATTGTAACCTTCCAGGTGTCCAAAACACCAAATATCAATAGGAGTTATCCATTTCTATAACCCCCCATGGTTGTCCTCCACATGAAGGTATTCACTGCGAATGATCTCTCTACATTAGTATTTTATGTTGTCAATATAATTCTCTAATTGAAAATGTGGTAATGATAAATATTTATTATCTGAAGGAACATTGCAACATGTTTTCAGTCTTGATTGAATCTATATCAACAATATGTTAAATAATTTCTCAACTGGAATACTACTTAGGCTGACGGTCCTACAACGATCCGCCCTTGGGTTATTATATGTTTAATATATCATAAGAAATTGAAAATGATTCCATTTCATGAAATAATCCAATCTAGAATAATCCACTCTAGTCGGACCATGTGGAGAAACCTCTAGAAAATGATGATGAAGATACGTAGAATATGATAAAACAATTCGCTAATGGTGAAATACTAGTCATGTTCTAGAATTTGGAGACATCTCAATTCAACATTACAGAATTGGTGGCAGAACATTTAATACATGATACTCCCCTAACCATTATGAAATCAATTTATCATCTGAATTCTGTTGTATTACCATATAATGAATATCAATTACATGTAATGTTAATTGAAGAGTTTTATGGCCAAATTGACTTTTTCATCTCTCATAGTAATCCAACATCAAAAGTTTAGAAAGAATCGGAGAACTATTTAGTATGATTAACTCGATGAACTAAATAGGATACACCGGTTAATTAGTGATACCATATCTAGTATTAATTTTAGAGGATGGGGTGCACACCGATCCTTTCATTTCACTATGCTCTAAAATCTGCAAAGCCTGTCGAATGTGGTTTCAGGCAATTTTATTTCACATGGTCAAGTAGAATCAATAGATTTTGTGTTTAATCAAAGATATGATCATGAATAATCCTTAACTAACTCTAATCAGATCTAGGACCAAAGAGAATATGTTTTGAGATACTTTTTCATCAAGCATTTGAGAATATTGAGAAGGGACCTATTGGAACATGTGTTTTTCTTAAGAATCACTACTTCTGGGGAGTTTCCTTTGGATTTATTTATGTAACTAGAAATATCCAATGGTTATTTATCCAAAGGGAGCTTCATTCCAAAAGCATCTGTTTGTTATTTTTGAACTTATGATACTTAAGAACATTAATTGGATGGGATAATGGGAGGTTAGACTCATCACACACTTTTGGGTGCAATTCATTCATACAACATGACTCTCATGAATATTTGAGATATTTTCATGAATCCTTATTTATTTACCAAGTATATCATAGGTTTCCATTAATGTTTCAATCAATTATTATCTTGTTTTATATTTATAATCATCAGTATATATTTGAAGATCTTAATTATTGGAAACATCCATATGTATTCATGTTTCTCCAAAAATGGTATCCTCTGATATACAATTTAGTGATTTTATTAGCTATATATTTGATAATAAATTTTTTTAAGCCACTTAGTGGAGCACTGTAGGTTTTATTTTCATCTAGGGAGGCAAATGATTTTTTTTTTATTTTTTGATCACACCAAAAAATGGCTACATACTTATCCTTGTAAAAGGAATTGGAACCCTCATAGTTTGGTGCCACTTAATTGGACACATCATACCTTTTATGGTCATGTGATATGGACCTAACCATATAGTTAAATTTCATGTGTTATGAAAATATAATAGAAGGAATCTTTGATAATGTTTGGTGTGGGACATATGCCTATATAGCCCATGGAATTCAGAATGTATATGAGTTTCCATGTTTGATTAGAACCTATTGGGAATATGACTTAAGAAGAATGGTTTTGATTTATTGTGTTGGTTTTGAACCTCAGAGAGTATTCAAACATATCCCATTTGGATGGGAATCAAAGCCCATGTAGTTCGATGAGTCTCAAAGGAGAGTATAGTCTTTTGAGTAATATATTTTTGGGCTTTATTCTTGAATGAATTCCTTTTTATAGATGATATGAGATGGATCTCAGGCCATATGAAGGCTTTCTACATATCCCAATTTTAGTGGGAATCATATATCTCATAGTTCAATAATATTAAGTGTTTATGTATATTTTGTGATCATGAAAAATCTTTAAGACCATGTTAGTCAAGCTTGATGTGAGAAACAAGAGGATTTCAAAGATTTACAAAAAGAATACACAATTTTCATCCTTTTTTGGTGGAAGGGGATGACCCTATATTGGTGAGGGTGGATGAGGCTGAGGTGGCTAGGGAAGAGGGGGAGGTGACGAGCCTTGCCTCTACTCATTATACAGTTGAAAAATGGTCTAATGTAATGAAGTAGTGAAGGTGAAAGAAGTAGAGTGTAGAAAAACATTAACCTCATACTATAATTAAAGTGGATTATACTAGGGTGGATGACCTAAAAATTGTCTTTTTAGGGAAGGGAGACTTATCAGTTTTTCAAAAGAAAAAAAAGTTGTGAACAATACCTTTACTACCAGAGACATGGGGACTCTTGTTTTAGAAATGAGAAGGTGAGGATATAACCCAAACATTATCGTTTAAACTAGGAACGTCCCAAAAATTCTCATACAATAAAATTAGATGTGAATGAGGATATACAATCTTAAAGACACATCTTGAATCCTAACACTATTGAAAAACAAAATTTTGAAACCAGTGACTGCAGATATACGAACCCATATAAGGGGAACACTGATATTCCCTTCCCAAATGTTTGATAAGTCGTGATTTTTTGGTTGAGGATTCAATATAGCCCCTATAAGATATGGGATCCATTGAAGATGAATAATTTCCACGAATGTAATTGAATAAGGCTTGATGAACAAATTGTATTGACTAAAGGGATAAATTGAATCAGAGAAAGACACCAATGTAAGTATCTGTTGTGCAAGTATGGGCATATAAGTAGGCTTGGGCGACATGATTTCCACAAAAACGATGAAAAAACATGATGTTAATACATGGGAGAGACTTGAATCAAGACTTCATGACTATTCAAACATAGTCTCAATAGTGGGGAACTCATGTTTATTTAAATTGAATAGGTGGGGCATCAGTGTTTCTCATTTAAGGGGATAGTCTCTTTAGGCCAGCATGTGTTATTGATTTCAAACACTAAAAGGACATAACACCTATTTAATTTTTCTATTATAGGTGTTAATGAACAACATTGAATGTTTATGAAGTATTGGGAGAAGAACTAGGGTGACCAGAGCACCAATTGAGCTTCTGAGAAATTTTTCAGTATAAATGAAGTCCCCAAGGGTCTATTTATAAGCAAATATCTGACCATGGGGGAATTGATATTGGCCATCCAAGTATGTTGCATACCATAATTGTGGCATGCAAGTGACTTATGTTCCGCTAGTGATTTGGATTAACTAGGATGACACTTTGAAGACATAGTAAAAATAATTGATTCATTTATCTCCATCATTGTGGCATGTGGATATTTTCATGTAGGTACCATAGCCGCCGATTTAGGGACCTTGCCAAATTTATTACTCTATACTACGACAGCTGCACCCCACAACCCTACATGCGATTAGTGTCGTGATTTGGTCCTGGTCATTCGGGCCCTACATTCTCCACCATTTCTGACCCCCATGAAAATTCGACAGTGGCACCATGACTTTTTTGAGGTTGCTTTAGATCATTTGGCGGAGAAGTTCGTGGAATCCATTTCCTGGTGTCTATAATAATTAACAAATTTTCCTATCATTTTATCCCATAAAAAATGTTCCCTCAATTCAATATATATTATGTTAAAAATATGGTGCATAGAGAAATTAAATATTTTAAAATATAATGCCATATAATTTTTTAGATATGTTATATATGAATCAAAAAAACTCATTCCAAATTTTAGAATTCCATTATCTCACAAAAATATTTCAATTTTCCAACATGCATGGAATTTATTTTCCATTGAAAATTATTACCACCAGATGGGGATCTGTTAAAAAATTCAAATAAATATTGTTTCATAATATTTTGATAAAGGGTTAGTGAATCTATAACCATAATAATTCCCATATCCATGTTTTCTAGATCCATGAACATATGATCCCCATCAATCCTCTTTTTTTTTGAAACTCCATGATCGTTCATACTAAATGAATCAGATGACATATTTTCCTTCCCTAGATGGAAATTCATTGAAAATAATAATCCTTGATTTTATCAAGCCATATGATTTTTCTCATATTGATATCTTTAGGTTAAAATATTTATCTTATTATTTTATTGCTTATTTACATCTCACATCTTTCTACATGGAGATAATATTTTCATATCTTTAACAAAATACATTAGATTCCAACTCAAAATAAATATATGTATTGTTCATTTCATGAATATTTTACTTCCATGATTCATTGGAAATAATTGTATCACACTACACAAGGACACAACCATGTCCATTCTTTTATGTACTTCTATATATCAAAACCCATCATTACTTCATGGTAGATTCCAAAGTAGATAATTGTTCAATATTATCTTCAATTCACTGAAACATTATTCACATAAATTTTTCCATATGAATGTATCCATTTTATGTGCAATATGGTTAGTTGGTCAGTCAATTATGCTAAATTAGGAACGAATCACAAATAGTATGTGTCCAATCAAATGAAACTGCATACCTCTGTTTTGTTTTATGCTACATTCCATTATTTTACAGGATTTATCTTCTCATGATCAACTTAGATTACATCAATGAAGCAAACAATTCTATAAAATGAAATATCATTCAAATGGAATTGAAAATTTTCATATTTACCATTTAACTCTTTTCAAATAACTACCTCATGAATGGTCCTCAATTAATTATAATGGTCCACATAAATTTTTTAATACACCAAAATATCATATATGAAAAAATAAAAATTTATCAAGATAATTCTTAAACACAATGTTTTCTAAATCCATTACTTTATATTTTATATTATTCAATCCAAATTTCATTACTATAAACTCATAAATTGCATACACATTAATATTATGTCTTCAAAACATCAACTGTCATTACATGTAATTTATGATACAAAAATAAGTTGTTATTCATTGATAAAATTGAGCTCTATGGATTTCATCAAATAAGTATAAATATGAGTAAAATGGTACTTGTTATTAATTATAAGTAGATTTATTTCCAAATAATCACTAAAAAACTTCATAGATCCATCATTCATCCAAAAAAAATGTAAATGGGATCCTTACAGTGAATCACTAGGGGTAATGTATCCCTTATCATAAAAAAATTCTAATTATATCTTTAAAATCAAATATTATACATTGGATATTATATTCAGATTATTTTATGTAGGTCTCGTATCATCTATTATATCGATGGAATGCATGAAACTATTCTCTGGTGGATATATCAAAATTCCATCAGAAATACATCAATGTATTCTTATAAAACAGGCACATCACAAACTTGATGATTATATTATCTATATATATATTTTTTCTTCTCTTATTCTGCAAGAATCACATTATAAAGAGATAATAGTGTTCCATAAAGGCATAAATCAGATCATAAAGAATCTTATATAAGGATATGTAATTACACAACATTAAAAATAATCTGATCATCATTCACTTTATAATATTTTTTTGCATAATTTATGTAAAATTTATCCATTCCATTGATTATACCATCGTAAACCATAGATATGATAATGAAGATGGAAAATAGAGAGTGTTAATATGTTAAAATATGATCGTCCATACACATCATTTTCATATTGATATTTATAATATAATTTTTTACTAAAAAATAACTTGTTAATATTCTAGGTAAAAATATAATTTTTATCGAGAAAATGGGAGATATAAAATAGAATGTTGCTCTAGATTCAAATAAAGTATTATATATATTTGAAGATATGATTATAGTACCTAAAACTCATTTTTTGGAACATAAACCTCATCTGTAGTGATCACCTTTTCCTGGAATTCTCTAATTGGATTCTTATATAGAATGTTCTCTACAAAATTGAATCATTGGTTTAAATATTTACATATATAAATTTTTGAAGGAATATAATGTATTGGTCCCTCTATTCAAAATATAATCATGATAAATATGACCTTCATTGTTGATCTCTTCACAAACTCACATTCTCTTTAATTGTTTTCTCGAATTTTTCATTTCACAACATTCACATTATCAAAATTTATTCATTCATTCTTTCAATTTTGGTGAAATCAATTTTTCTTGGTGTTCAAACAACCTATTATTCTCATAATATTCCATCAATATAAAGGATCCTGAAAAATTTCTCACGGTTTTTATGGGGCATAAAACTATTTCATCATGTGGTAAAAATATTTTTGAAAACAATACCCTTCATTTAATTATCCTAACCCCATCCCTAATATATTATATATTGGATTATATATTATTTTTTTAATCCAAAACATACTATTATAAAATGGTATAGTTTTCCTGAAACACCAAAACACCTTTTCCATCCTTTTTATTAAATTTTAGAAATATTCCCTTCATGTTATTTTGTTCGTCATGAAGGAAATATTATTTGAATAATGATTATTTAATATATCTCAATTATATGTTCTCAATATCCTCTTACTACATAGTAATTTAGACTACTGAAAAATATCTATCAACATTACTCTTGATACAAAATACTTTCATTGTACCATATCATTTTTCAATTCACCTCATGGCCATAAATATCTTTTTAAGGAATTCAATCCATTTCTCAGCTACCACTAGATTATTAGTCCCACTAAATTGTTAGGGATTCTACCAAATGAAGTCATAAAACACTGGACAGTCAAAAAATGGAACAATATGGTTATAAATTTTATAATAGTAATTAATTATAAACTAGGACATCTTCACAAATATATCCATTTTCTACTCAATTCCAACACTAGCTGTACTGGACTCCTCTAAAGGGTAATACATTCTGTGAAAATGATATTTGATTCCAATATTTTCTATAGCGACCATTTATAAATAATGTAATATATTGGATTATATCATAACATTATTAATTTTATATCCGAATTTATAATTTTTAATCTTTTGTAATAATAAAATTGAATTAAAAATCAATGGGTTGTCATACTTAGTATCATAAATTTTTTTTCGTTGAGGATATATATAATTATAAGAAATATATTAAAATCATTATAATGGCTTAAAAATAAAAATTATAATATCTTTTAATACACATTTAATGTGTCAAACTATTTGTTCATTAAGGCCAATTTTTATGCACTTCTTGACAATTAAGTCAAAACCCAATTCACAATTTTCAGGGTTATTACAACAAGGAATAATTATTCATGAACGATTTCCACGAGTAGAATTTAGACCTAGATGTATTTCATAGAAAAATGACATAATGTCTTCCTTACAAAAAATTTGGATTTTCATAATCATTTTTACATATCATATAAGTCTATCACAGGTTTATGTTCCTTAATTGATTTTTTCATAAATCTAGTTACCATTTTCTCTACTAACATAATATGATACATACATCAAAAACACGAACTCATATAATCCATATTTGGAGGTTATATTATTACATTAGTACATATTATAGTGTTTTAATCTAAATTGAATTATAAGTATAGTAGTCATGGATATTTATATAGATGCATGTTACCCATTTTACATTAGGAATATAATGTTGAACATAAAAAAATATCTGACATTATTGAAAATCATTCAATGTATTCATCTTCATATCATTTAGAATGGAAACAAAATATAGGTGATATGAAATTATAATTAAGGGTTACATTCATTTGAATACATCATGAGTATATAAGGAATAATAATCATGTAAAGGTAAATTACTAGAAATTAATTCAATTTAATTAACAACTCAAGATCAAAATGAATCAATAGATAATATCAATGGTGTAATCTAATAGAAAATAATAATTGAATTATTAATGATGAAAATTAACAATATTATATTTCATTATCTTGTACACCATGAAATCAAAAATATAAAATCCTTATGGATGGAACAATTAATAGGTTTAATGTAAGAAAATAAATCATTTATGTTTTCAAACTAATTTATATCATAAGACTAATGATTCATCAAATAATTAGCTGTAACAAGTCTCATCCATCACATCATTTATAATGCATAAATAATATATTGGATGATCAATAAATTTAATAAATAATATTCCATTTCAGTAAGTTTATATATAAAATAAAGAATAATATATATCAATATTTTTTAGTTAATCAAATAATGTTCAAATTAAAAAACAATATGTATTACTGATTTAAAATATTAGTAATAAGAACATCCAATATATATAATATGGTCATATAAGGGGAATTAAATCTCTAATAAACATAAGAAAATTAATTTTTCAAAAAAGTTTCTGACCCTAAAATTATTTAAGGATTAGAGAAGGCCCTCATTTCATCAAAAATAAATGTTTTTGAAATCAATAATTTCTATTGGATGTATAAGGAAAATTAAACAAAAACATTAAAATAAGAATCATTAATTGTTTTTCACAATATATCAACTTATATATGTAGCTAAATTTGATAAAATAGTTAAGATGTCTTTGATATACATTACAGATATATATGTTAGAAAAAAACATTCCTTTTGAAAATTTGTAAATAAATTTAAAAGAGAGCATATAAAAGAATATTGAGATTCCACTCAAACATTTTAAAAATTCAATCCTATCGTGAAATTTCATTAAAAACTTTAATTGTGTAATGAAAAGGTTATTTGTGAAATAAATTTTAAAATTTGGACATTTAATGAAAATATATCATATTATAATAGAAATAAAAAAAATTATCTTAAAATTTTATTTTATTCACTCACATAAAAAATAGAGAAACATTTGGTAAACATATATGGAAGCACATTAAATATCAAAATTATATGAAAAAAATTGAATCTTATGAAAGAAATTTTGATCAGATTTCATCAATTAAAATATCAAAAATCCTAAAAAATGCGATATAATAAATAAAATTCTTAACCTTATTAAATCATTTTAATTGTAAACAATAGACCGAATAATGATGAATTGAATCATTAATAATAATGAATAAGTATTTATAAATCATAAATATGCCAATGATTCATAATTTAAAAAATAATAAAATTAAATAGGTTCATAATTACGAATATGTCTTTGTGGAATAGATATTGATGTAAAATGTATTACCTCAATCACCTTTTTAGTTGATCGTTCTTTAACATCATGAATAATGGTTTTAAAATGATATTAATTTTTACCGTAACCATATTCTAATTTATAAGATCATATATGACCTTTTAGAAAATCTTATCACCCAATCATTAATACTATTTTATTAATACTCGTGTATCAGGTGTTAATTTCCTTGTTTCCTCATGCATGTTTTATCATGGGTGTTCTAATTTTCATATAAGATAATTTTACATAATATAAATAATAATATTATTGTTATAAATAACATAATTTGTTATTATATTCATTTTTAAAATCATTCATGAAACATAGACATGGAAAATGAATCACATCACTTTGTGGGGAAAATTGGTTGTATCAATACATGAGTGATGTTATCATTTCGTTAATGGGTTATAGGGTAAAAATTAGATGTTATATTAAATTTACAGAATCAATAACACGAAATTATTATCATATATATTCGTTATTTATATCATTGTGACTATCCATGTGATTTAGCGATGGAGAACAAATTTCGACGGTTCGTGAAGTGGTAGTCCACCTTACACATGAGGGATGGTCTTGTTTACCATCTGATGGAAAGAAGATATATAAATGTTAATCAATAAAAATAAAAACATTTTATAATAAGTGATATTATATCATTTTTCTATTTTATATTTCATGACATAATTTTATGTGGTAAAAAGGATAATAAAAAATAGAATCATCTCGATGATGACAATTACCTTCATTTAATAAAACAAAATTTTGATCTATTATTAATGTTGATAGTTTAGGAATTTTCAAAAGACATGAACCAATAATTTTTTTTATTTTTCTAAGTAGAAATTTTTCCATGTTTTATTCAATAAATATGGCAAGATATTTCTATTGTAGTTAGGTGTGGATGTTTCCATTTATAATTAAAGTGGCTGGAACATGTGTAATTTTTCAATGTTTTGAAATAGTGTAGTGTAAAATTATTTAAAATATGAATCCAAAATTGATTATATTATAAGGGTAAAATGGAATGCAAAATATAAAACCAAAAAATTTGGTTCAAATTTTTTTATGTTCATTTTGATCCATAAATAAATAGACTAACCCTTAGTAAACCCATTTTATATTTACCCCCATTAATTAATTATTGTTATTATTTTATCCATTGTTAATATAAAATAAGATTGAATAATTGAATAATATTAATTATTAATATTAAAAATATGTTATTAATTTTATAAAATCTAATTCATTGATGATTCATAATTTAATTTTCAAATAATTCTACAAAACATTTCAAAAAACTGGTTTTCATGGAATTCCCTTATCAAGCATAATATAAAATTATATATTTTATAAGATGAGTTATAATAATAAGATGGACTAAATTCATATATTTGGCTCTATATTCTAAAATTTAATTTAAAATTTTAATCATTAAATATAATTTTTTTAATGAAAATGTATAGACATTATGCCTTGAATTATTTTTCTAAAAAACTATTTTCTAAAAATTATCTGGTTTACCTCAAAGTGAAATTATAATTATTTCTACAAAATTCATTTTCAATTTCTTTATATTTTCAAACTAAATCAAATTTTTATAAATAAAATAGTTAAAATTTTCATTATAAATAATTCATAATAACTATTTTCTAAGGAAAATTACCAAAATTAATTTGATGATTATTTAAACCAAGTATATTAAAAGTTTATATTACTAATTTAATATCAGAAATTTTGTTCCATGAAAGAATAAAACTGGGATTTTATTATTGTTATATTAAATTATAATAGCCGCCTGATTTAATTGAGGATATAATGTTATATCGACAATCATTATGTTTAATAATGTTCAATAGTTTATTCAAAGACCTTATTTCCTGTATCTGACATGATGAGTGGACTTATTGATTTTTTTATAAGTTCAAAATATTAATATTTCATATGATAAGGATTTTTACACAGTATTCTATTATATGAACATTTTATTATCTCATGGATTATGAACATTAATTTATATTAAAGTATTTTAATTATTATGAAGAACTTTTTACAAGACTACTGATTTTGGATCTGTGACATATAGGGATGATTTTATTATGTTGTGATCATGTTTTCATTCCATTATGGTCACTATATTCTCATATATGATCGTTAAATGATATATTACATATATATATTTTCTAGTCATCTGGGATAAACCCATTAGATTTTATACCCCTAGTATGAATGTATTTTATTATGTATGATACGTCCAGAATTATACTATATATGAAGAATAATGAGGGATGTGATTATGATGTTCATAAATAAGTTAGTTATGTATCTATTCTCCATAAAAACAAAACCATTATGATTAAATGGAATAAAATATTATGATTTTTAATTTAAATCCATCTATAAATGTGTATTATGTTTGTATGTACAACTATATTGATCTCAATCATGGACGTACAAAGTGGGTAATCTCATGATCTGAATGGTTTGGTCTATTATAAAAATCTATGTTCTAGAATATAGCTTTTAGAACATTACTTATAGAATAATGTATAGAGATGTTAATGAAAATAGATACTCCCTAAATTGATGTATCTTAAACTAAGAAGACTAATCACCCTTCACATTCTCTAAATATTTATTATTAAATATCTGGTTCACATTCAAATTAAATAGAGATGAAGATAAATCACTCATATTTAATGAAAACTCTATAGAATATGTGGTTCTTATATAGTTCAAATAAAGGTTAGAAAGATGATTTCTATTTTATTTGTAGTAGATGAATAATAGAAAATGTACACACTATCATATACCAGTGACCCTACACATATATAGAATTGAAACTATGGGGTTATGATAGTTCTAAAATCATTATAACATTATAGATATCTGGCACATAATTATGGATACCGACATCTACTGATCTGATTCATCACCTTAACTAATAACATTATGTGAATAATTAATTTACTATATGAACATATCCTTAAGATTTTATATTTATAGATCTTTACATATGATTGTAACCATACAAATTTTCAAAACCATATATCACTATCCTTATGTCTAGTTCTGAATAATATCTTTTGTAAATTTTTTATGATTCACGTAATCGACCAAAAATATAATTTTTACAATGAAACTATCATTTTCGATATTAAACACAATATTAAAGGATTTATCACATAGTTTTATTTTTTACTTCCCTATATCAATTAGAACTAAAATATATCATCTGTTCATTTATTTCTTGTCATCTAAGACCCACAAAGCCATAAATCTATCTCAAATATTCCAAAAATAATACCCCAATTAGTGATTTATCTAACTGTAAATTCATCCTATATTTTAGTATTCTTTCACATGATTTTTTATTAAATTTTAGTTGATGTGATTCTATATATGAATGTGTTCCTTATTTGTGTTAAAAACTTTCTCCGTATAAGATTTATTTTGATAAACTATCAAAAAACAATAGTCTATTTTTCTATATCCCTTTTGAGTTCCACCAAAAACCCCATTAAAATACCATATCATTCCTTACATTCCTACCAGTTAAAAATATTTCTTCTATAGTATAATGTGAAAATACTTGAATACATCACTAGTATATAACTGGTGTTTATTATTTGATGGTAAACAATATCAAAACAATAATCTTTTATATAATCATATATCTTGCAAATTTTGTGTCAGTATTTCCTTGTAATAAATTATATATTTTGTAACATAAGGATGATTCATTTATTCCACTAATATATCAAAGAGTCCTCATTACTGTTTCCCATTTATCCTTTCTTTGATACAATATAATTATGCTAATAATGTCTATTTAGTTATAAATGTTAATCCTAGTTTAAGCAATGATATATATCAATATTTTAATTGCTGATGAATATGAACTGTTCACAATATACGTAGAGAAACCATTAATATTATGGGGTTTTTATTTAGATTACTTTAAATGGATGACCATTGTGAGGTCAAATGTTTATACTTGGACATTTTTAATCATTCCATGACATTCTCAATATACTTATAATACAATATTATGTTTCTGTAATTCCAATACATTCTATTCTATATCACTAGAATTTGAATGCATTCATTAAGATACGTCATGTCAAACCATCTAATCAGATCAAATTTTAACTCTTTATTTTATTTAATATTGGAACCACCCAATATACTATCATCCATATATCATATATTTATGATTAACCATCCACCATCAAGCACAATTATGTATTTTAAATAATCCCCATTTTTGTAAAAAACACCTTCTATTCCAAGAAGGCATTTGTTTATTTTTATATATGTTAGATTCAAGATTCATTAAATTTAGAAACCAATTTATGTTTAACACCATTCCTTTATTATGTTTTTCCATGATTACATTTTTGTTTCATCAAGAGGATTTCTTCATCTATGTTGCCGTGAAGGAAATACATATTAACATATAAGTATTCAATATTGAATCCTTTTGAAGAAATTTTTTAGAAACATCATGATTATTTTGATCTTAACAACCAGTGAAATTATTTCTATGAAATTAATATTTAATATTTTATTAATATCATTATATAACATACCCTAACATATACCATTTTTTATCATTTACTACATCCTTCATATGGTAGAACTATTGTTTTCAAAAACAAATCTCTTAGTGTTAGTTTTTTAATCTTTTATATTATATTTAGATAAAATTAATCCACATACTATTTAATTACTAACTCCCATTGTTTAAAATAACTATTAATTTCAACCTCTTATAGGAACATAGCTTCTTCAATATTTATAACATCTAAAAATTAAATATTGGTTCAAAATATTTTATTGGTATTTCGACCTTAGGATTCCTTCTTAATTCACAATGATGTTCCAATCCTTTAATAAAAAAATTTTCATATATCTTCCCCAAACATCAATAACCCGATATTATTAGTCCTTATTTCCTTGTTCCGGAAATATGGGACAATCTATGTTGATTAGTTGATATCAACAATATCATCAGAAAAAATTTCATCAATCCACAAGATCAGTTAATTTGAGAAAAATTCAACTACTATTGGCCACATAAAATCCATTATCATAATTAGAGAATAAAAAGTTATAATCAACATACATTATGTAGAACGATTCCTAGAATTATTCATTATGAATATCCTATTTACTTGAAAACAATATGTGTGTATACAATACTTCAAAAAAATTATGGTAATAAAAATAACTTATTATTTTTTCCATATCACATTAGTAATATCATTTCCCAATAGAGTTAATGGGTTTTTAATTTAAGATATTAGTATAAAGATTAACATATTCCACTCAAAACCATTCAATAAAACTTTTTGGAAACCTAATTCTATGAGTTCAATCATTCAAAATATAATTCATCTATTCAACAATAATTATTTTTTGTGTTTGTAAAAATTAATTTTTAAATAAAATTCATTTATTCTATAATATCATCTCTAATTTTATGTATTTATACTGACATATATTATAAGACCACGATAACATCAACATTATTATAGTCTTTTTTCCCCAATTTTCAATTCTATAAATGAATATACTTATGTTATTAGACTATGTGTAATGAATAAGTCATACTATTTTTGTGTGAGATGATAAAAAGGTTATTATATTAATACTTCCTACTATGATAGTGTAATGGTTTGGGCACCAAATGTATGTATAGAAATGATATAACATAAAAACATCCAGAAATGGAAGTTTGAAAAATCTAACATGTATAAAATAAACATAATAAAAGAGTACTTATGAAATGACTATATTATAAACTATAAATACTATATTTATCAACAACTAAGTAGCCTCAATCCCTAACGACTCACCAAAATATGATTATTTAGATCAGAAATTTTGAAAACCAATAAAAAAGAACAAAATGTACTCAAATAAATAATTGAAAAAATACATCACATATAATTAATTTCGTTCATTAATTATCTTACTATAAGGGAGTATCAATTTATTAAATCATTCAATAGAAAATAGAAAGACATAAATATTTTATTTTAAGGGACCCATTATCTCCAACCTAACCCAAAATAATATGAATACATGAACACTTTTTCAATAGCCACCCACTACATGAACTATTATTTGTATGGACAAAAACAATCTTACAATGTACTCATTATGGATAGGTTTAATTAAAATGATAAATGAATGAACAATTTTTTTAAATTATATAATATAGAAAACTGGCTACATGATTTCAAAAAGCATCAAATATTCATGACACATCACCATTTGATGAAGGATACAACCATCTTCCCCAATATCACAGTATTATAACTTACAAACTCTATTGAGCAATGAATGATTTTGAAAAAAAACATCAACTTATTTTATATTTCACATTATATCAAATCAATCCTCACCAATTATATTTCCTTATGTTTTGGACATTACATGTTCCATTATACAACCCATATTTATATTTAATATCATTGAATTTGAAAGATTATCATATAAATCTTACCAAACATATGAAAATATAGTTTTCATTGTTAAAATTATATAATATTTTACATGAGAAATGTTTTTAATGGTTGAGCCTAAAAATATTCCACTTTATAACTATTATAAAGGATTCACCACTAATTCCACCACCACTTATGAACATACATTATACTTTCTCTTCATTTCATAGTTTCACCATGGTTCTCCAACATTGTAGGGATCATATAATCCATTTTGATGTTAAATTATACCATAAACCATAGAAAACTATGACCATATATTTAATCTGCTCATGAATTTTCTAATTAACCCATGATGTTTCCTCAAAAAAATATTCTCCGAGTACCAAATGAATTTTTTGAATGTCATACAAAATACAAGAATGTATTGTGTATATGAATATTCTATTTTCTAACTGGATATTTTCAACAATCCATATCAAGATTCCACAATCCTTAAGTATCTATGCATACATATCATTATTGATATCAATGGAATATTATAACCATTAAAATAATATCCAAAATTTCATTAATAAAAAAACTCCTATATTTTATATAAATTACTAAACCATCGATCTATTACATGGTTTGAGTATCTTTTTTAATGTGTTGGTTATTTTCATCAAACTAAATATTTATCCTAGTTCCATGAATTGGGAACATTATAACCAAATGAAGGCCCATGAATCATTATTATACTATTTGAAAAAAAATTCTATCACCATTCCCAGTAATAAAATGTTTATTTGATGATTCATTGGGGGATACTCTAGATTGAAATTTCTAGAAACATAAGCACAAAATCCTAAAAAAACTTGTGGGATATGTTTTCTATCCTTATAGAGAATACTAAATTTTCAATTTTATACACAAAAATATTATAATGAATATGATTCTTAAGATAATTAAAATAGTTAACTATGCTATTTCGAAAATCCTCATGGAAATAGTTACATATATTTATGTCACTAGATATCTTATTCTATATTTACATCAACAACACCATCACACTAATTTTTTCGGTGTCCTTGCAATGAAATTGTACATAAAAATTCCCTTTTGAACACTTCACCACCTTCATAAATTTATAATTTCATGTCACAAAATATGTTATTTAAAACTATAACTCATAATCAAATGTAAACAAATATCATACATATTCATTAGAAGAAACCACTATATTCACTACTTTTATTTAGTTGAAGGATAAAAAATACATTGACAAATTAACACAATGTAATCGAGGTATAATTCAATCTTTTATATTCAAACTACTCATGATTTTGATTATTTAAAATCTTATAATATGAATCAGATTAAAAATGTAAATGTTTCATATGTAAAACTCATTAAATATTTTATACAAAATGTTTCGAAGTTCAAACATTCCATTAGTAACTTTAATATTCATCCTATTATCTCACATTTTATTAAGGTAACCATGCCACAAAAATGATGATGAAAACTATTAAATTTAATTAATTGGTTCATATAAATTCTTATTTAATGAATCCCAATATGATTTTTACACAGTAGTGGACACAACCCTTAATCAACATATTACTTTTCACACATCGTTTAAGACCCATATATAGAAACTCATTACATTTATCTAGAAAATGAAAATTGTGTTATATTGTTATTTTATTAATTGTTGGACCATAGATGACTCTAAAAAAATTAGTTTATAAATAGACACATCACATATGATAATGTTATCGAGAAATTCACTATACATATAGTGTAACCAAAAATATATTTACAAAAAAAATTGTTTCATATGAATCACTTATCGAGCATTGGTTAAAAATATACCATAGAGACAAAATTATAATACTCAAAATAGATGATGAAATATATTATAATATAGATACTCCATTTATATATGGTATTTATAGGTATTCAAAAACATACATTATATAAGAACAAAAAAATTAACTTATTAATAATACATATAATTATAAAAACAATCACTACATAATATGATGATTAATTCTATAATAGTATTGGTCTATTAACATTGTATATATAGAAACATTATCAAATGGTTGATATGTTAACCAAATTATCTAACATTAATTTATTTAAAATAAGAAACCTTCTTTAACATATCATATATAAAACCATTCTATATAACCATTGTAATTGAATCATAATAAAGGGTGAGTGCATAGGCATGGAATGGGTTAACCAGGGAGACATCAATGATAGCATAAGCAAGCCATGAGTATAAGGGTATGAGAAAAAAAGGAATAATGAAGGAAAATAATTACCTTTTTACCAAATGTCACAATATTAAGTCATGGAATAAAACATGGTGGTTCATAAGGATCAAATAATATAATACCCCATGAAATTTACCCACGAGATAAATTTATTGAATATGACTTCAAATTTTGGATTAATATTAGATAATAAAATAATGAACATGAATAAATAGAAATAGAGTCACTCATTAATTTAATGACATGAAATATGGCCATCACATAAGCATATGGACATGAACACCAATCCCACACAAAATATTACGAACACGAAGTCCGTGTCCTGGAATATAATCATGGACATGACATCAAGATGAATTCTTTATATTATGAACATAAATACCATGCTAATTCATAATCTTTTGAACATGAAAACGAGGTCCACACATGATGTTGTGAACATGAAATCATGTTCACAGATAACGTATTCACTAATTAGTTATCTACATTTTCCAAATAAATTGGAGGGACTTATAATCCCAGAAACACAAATAACATAATCATTATCTATTTACAAATCATCAATAAGATTAAAAATCTATAATAATATATCACATCTTATTTAAATTATGTTGGATTCTTAATCAAATCATCATAGTATAACCCATGGAAAAGAAATGAGTTTGATTCACATAATATCATTATAACCATAAATCATCCAAATAATTATTAGGTTCTATATTATTGGACCAAATACCAAATATAGTATAAGTATAACTATGTGTTGTTGTCATTGATGAATATAATTTCAATCAAAAGTTATGCTAAATATTATTGACGAAAATATTCATTTTATTTTTATTTCACTTATTCCAAATATAAAAATTCAGCAAATATTAATGAAAATATTTTATTTGACATGTAAATTGGGATCTTTTTTCAAATTTTTTAAATAATTGAGTGGCCATGATATCAGTAATTTTATTTCAGGATGAACTAGTAAAAATGGTTCCATTCACATTTTTAGTAAAAAAATAAAAAAGTATATCCTAGTGGAAATGAGAATAATATTAATTGAGTTATTTTACTTAAGAAAATATTTTCTTAATTGCAATAAAATATATTTTCCAAATTGTAAAAACATTCTGTAAAACATTTTTTTGTAAATATCTTCATGGAATTCAATGTATTATTTACATAAGAGTGAAATGAAGTCTATTTTTCTTAAAATGATCATTTATCCTATTTATTACTTTAATAGGGGATAATGTATGTGAGAAAAATATTATCAATAAATTATAGTTGGGGAAAAATCATGTGTTTATTGAGAGTTAAATCACAATATTTATTCATAATCATAAACTATATTGATAAACAATGTTATTGTAACATAAAATCATTATTACATTGGTAATGTTTTAATCATAATCACCGTAAAAGAAAGAAAATTAGAATTATATTTATAGCCAATAGTATTCATTATAAAATTCATAAAATATATTAATAAATTTTATATGAACCACAAAAAAATAATTTCTGAATATGGAATGTGTCTCAAAAAATAAAACATTAGATGAAAATACCTTACCTCATGTTCTGAAAGCCTTTTAACACTATTGAACCTTATGTATAATAAATATAGGTTTGTTATATATATATATTCCTAAAATATGACCACAAATATCACACCATTTATGATTACATATAACCCTATTATCACCTCTTTATTATAAATTATTTAAAATACATTGTTTCAGGTTATGGATCCTTTATTTTTCATGTATATTTTCATTCATTTTTTTCTTACATATAAGTATATCATGGTTCCATAATATACATAATATTAATCCTGATATAAATATAATATAAATTCATTATGTGTATATTTATATTCATCTAGAAAATGTATTTATAGACACAAAATTACACCACTCATGAAGATGATAAGTTATATGTACAAATGAATGTTTTTTTTCATTATAGAGAAGGTTGAAAAAAATATATTAATATTAATTTAGACATAAATAAATATCATATATTTTATATTTATTCATTAAATCTACATATATCACTATCCGTGTCAAAATTATATGGAAAAACTATCACATTCCTTTGGGGAGACGATAATCCACACTTATGCACGAACGACGTTATTGTCTTCCAAAATATTGTATGATAAGAAGGTATATTATATATTATAATTAAATGTGAATAATTATATAATAATTATCATATATATGAATTAAAATAATCATTATTTTTATTCATGGGGATAGGTGATTGAAAATCAATTACATTGGTTTTGTGAGTCGATAGTATAACATACACACTATAGAGAGTTTCATTTATAATTTGATGGAAAATGATATGAATATAGGAGAATAAATTAAAATAAAATAATCTTATTATATGTTATATTTATTTTTTCATCATGATAAATGAATAATTGAATTATTTATAAGAATAAATAAATTGAAAACTCATGGTTAAAGACTACACGTCTTCATTTGAGAACCTCTTTAGGTTTACACCTATATCATTAACATCATGGATTACAAATACTATTAAGGAATATAAGACAAAAGGAGGAAATTAATTAAGGTATTTTGGTGGGTATTTACTAAATATAAAAGTCTTTTAAGTGTTAATATTATAAGAGAGAGGGTTCCCATTTATAATCAGACAAGGTGACACAATTGCCATTCCAAAAAAATATGAATGTTTTAAACACGATGAAGGGACACACATAGACCATTAATGAACCATATATGATATAATGTCACCATATTTCCATAAAATAAGTAATTAAAGACTATTTATTTTAGTATAACCCATATTGTTTTTTGTTTTACTATCAGTGAACCCATTAAAACCTTTACCACAATTTTTTTTACAATTTTAACTAATTATATTGATCAGAAAATGTATTATGATTATTATATAATACTATTAATTCTAATTCAATAAATGAGAAAAATTCAAATTAAATTAAAATAATTTGAATAATTTAATTTAAAACTAAACCCTTATATGCAAAGAATACTAGTTTTTTCCAAAGTGTCAAATTTCTCAAGTATAAAGGTCGCTTATATCATAATTCACCATCAAAATTATTCCAATGAACTAAATTGGGAAAATAATATAATAATATATGTAAATATAAATTTAATATTTTTTCAAAGGATATATAACTTTTTAAATTCTTTAAATGAAAAAAATGTTTTAATAAAAATCTAGATTTCTCACTATTCATCAAATAATTATTATTTTCAAAAAATTTCATACATTTAACCAATGAAAAATTGGCTTTTTCTAGAGAAGATAATTTATTCATATAATTTCTCTAAAACATTAAAAATTAATTTTATTATTTTTCCAAAATAAATATATTAAAATGATTTTCTTGGTTAAACAATATTTTTGAATTATATAAAAACTTTACCAAAAAATAAGTACTTACATATCTATGTATTTTTATTATTTAAAAACATTATAATTAAATTTAATTTTTTTATTCCAATTCATAACAATATTATTTACGGATATGTTATATTGTTCATGATTAAAAAATTATTTTAATCGTATAACATAGTTTGTTAAAACATGACGTCGTGTGCTAATAAATCTATCAAAAATAAATAAATTTATATGTTAATAAAATACATTACATAAAATCTGAGGTTGTTACCTTCTACAACCATAAAATTATTTTTTCTCTAAAACTATTTAGTTCAATATAAATAAATTGTGGATATATAAGTTTCATCACATACTCAGGTTCCTATATAACATATTAATATTATGAGAGTCCTGATAAAAGAAACTTTGAACCATAATATCCACCATTTTTTCTAATAAGAACTTTATTTCACCTATGGTATGTCTTCTAGGTTCATTGGAAGTCAAGAGTCAGGTATATAATTTTGTTGTAGAGATATATAGATCTTATAATAAACTTTAGATTTCTTGATTGGAAGCACCAATTGGTAAGACACTAACCATACATGGTCAATAATTTAAATGGGTACAATATCTTTAGGTCTCATATTTTTATTCATCCAGACTCTCATATTGTTAATTAATTTATAAATTCATAAAAAAATCTCAAAACATTAATCTATTGATAACGCTATTGATAGTCATCATAAATTTTCTACTGGGTCTATGATAATATGATAATTTTTTGAGTGGATAAAACTTTGTGTTCCATTACCAAATCATGATTATGTAAAAATACGTTTAATTTTCTAAAATCATCTTATATAATTGTATTTCTACATTTATTTCCAAAAATATCATCATAAGGATCCTTCTAAATACTCATGTGAAAGCTGTAGTTGTTAGAAAAACTGACTGGAGGAAGTTTTTTATAACAACTACCATTGAAATATAAAGAAAAATAATGAAGCATACCATCTATCATTTTAATGGTTCTCTCAAACTGAATATATATTTTATGATGATTCGCAATAATGGAACTCCCATCTAAATCAAGGTATTACAGTAGGCATTGTATGAACTTCAAGATAAACCTTGGACCCCGATCAGATATAAAAATTCTAGGTACTCCAACAACCTTACCTCATCCATAATTTTTTTTAAATTTTATAAAGATACAAAACCTCTATTATAGTAATTTTGTGTGATGATTTTGTTAGAAGATCAAATAAAATCAATATAGCATTGTTAAATTTAGATGTTATGGGAGTTCAATTAAAAATTCCATAGTGATTATTTCTTATTTCCTTTATAATAAAGTTAATTATTTTATTATCCCCTTGTATGTATTTCTATAATCCTTAAATTGATGGAATCCTGTGAATTGTGATAAAAAATCAATAATATAATTCTTCCTTCAATTCCAAAAAAATTACCCTTTCAGGTCACTAAAAATATTTTTTCTTCCGTGATGAATATAGAATTAAGAACTATGAGATTCCTTTATTTTTTACTTCAAAAAATCAAGTATATATGAATGACATATATGATTCCAAAATATACCATTGCATTAGAATGAATGATATGCTCAAAAACACATTGCAATTTATAATAACACTCTATGTATTCCTTATGCACCTCTTTAATATTTTATTATATAGAAGTTTGAACATTTATTTGATATATGAAACATTTATCCCTTTCCTTCAAGATTCCAAGATCAATATCATGTTTATAAATATAATTTTCTTTTATTCCCATCATAGATAATCTATATTTCAACATAATGTACTAGAGACATTGGTTTCTATCCTAGGGTGGAAATGTATTGAGTGGTTAGAATATTTAATCATCTCTAACTATATCCATTTGAAAATATTCTTATATTTTTATTTGAAAATATATATTATAATTTTCTGATCATAATTTATTTCATTCTCTTATCCAAAAAAATTCCTTTACATCATTAATTATAAAATAATCACATAAATCTCCAAATCCTGAGCTAGGTAATTTTCCTCATGATCGTTTAATTTTTATGAGGAACAAGATATCATCAGGTCATTCTATAATGAAAATTCATCCTAATACCTTCATTAATCCATATGTATATATTAAAAACATTCCCCAATATATATTAATGTAATCAATTGTTTTACAACTAATATTATCTTTAGTTCCTTGAAAATTTCATTATTTTCATTAGTCTATAGGATATGGCTTCCCTTGTGAGTTAGCATGGTTAGTGGATTATATAGTCAAGATATATTCTCCCCAAAATATTGTTAATATCTATAAAACTCAATAAAAGTTGAGATCTCAATCATAGTTGTTAGTCTATGGAATTTTCATAAACATCATTCATTTATAGATCATAATATGTATAGTCTTTAGGGATTATATAACCAAAAAACGAATCATTTTGTAGGACAATTTTACACATGGTCAATTTTATATATACCTTCTTCTTCATTTGTATATTCATCACAATTCACAAGTGATATTTATTTAATCCCATTATATTTTAATAATTAATAATATCTTTTATAAATACTACAAAGAACTGATCATGGTAATCTAAAAATACATAATTCATTCAATCCACTATGATAAATCAGGAATTAATATACGTGACAGGAATCAATATATTTTCATAGTGTATATAACATGTAATGAATTATTTATTTGGTATATAATACGTCGTTACACTCAATGGTGGATATCGAAAAATATTTTCAATCTTATAAATTTATTGATCCATGTACAAATGATTGATAAATTCCACAATACATAGTATATGTTAATTTATCTGGATATTGATATTGATATACACCAAAAAATTAATATAGAGTCTCATCAACCAGTCATTATTCATATTTAAATTAATATGATAACACTAATGTGACACACATGGAATAATAGATCCCCTTTCAAGATTCCCCATGTGTTTCTTCATCAATTAATTTAACTCAATTAGGAACATTCTATAATGAGTATGTGTAATAGGTTTAGAACCATGTATGAATTCTATTGAAAACTAAAACTCATGATACAATGGATGGAAGTGAAATAATTCCTTAAATGCATAAAAAAATAAAACAAAAAATGAATAAAAATAAACAATGACAGTAATGAACTAGGCTTGTTGTACATGGAAATTACATTTTTTCGCATAACACTTAAGACATGAGAAAAACACATGCCCTAGGGATATATTATTTTAGTGTCTTTGGAAACTGGGAAAACATTATGATAACTTGGTGAATGATCTTTAACATCCCACATAAAGATCATTCTCTTTTTTTCAGGCATAAAACCATTCATTTTATTCTGGGGAAATGAAAACATATTAAGGGGGAGCTCAGATTCTCAATAAGGGTTAATGAAAAATTTCAAATAGATCATACTCATAAAAATGTTAAAACATGAACATAAATTTTGAAAATCATATCATGTATTACATGTATCAATATATGAGTCATGAAATAAATCTTGGAAGATCATAATGCATAAATCATAATATAATCATAAACAATGAGAAAATATATTTGGAATAAAACATGGAATTGTTGAAAACACATAATCTTAGAAAATCATTTCCAATTTATCCAAGGCTAATTGAAAGACCCTCAAAGAAGACAACGTCCATTGGTGAACTGAGTTCTCTCATCATTCAAGCTATGTAATACTATACCATGTTTACTTTTTGTTCAAGTCTTATCTATATAATGAGATATAAATATTTACCCAATGCATTGGAATGAGATATAGGTCCAACCTGTCACATAATGGAAAACATATGTGTGTGTTCCATAAGAATATATATCATTCAACATAAAATATACCAAAGAATAAAATCGGTTTCATAATCACCATTCCATCATAATTATTATAATATAAATGGATTTCATAAATTTAATTCCATTATAAACACAATAAAACCATAGTAGTAATAGGTATAGAACCACAAACCGATTTAAAGAATTCCATCATAGATGGAAAATAATTTTTATAAAACACGTGAAATTAATTCCAAGGAAAATTATAATTTCATCGTAAAATAAATCTTTTTCTAAAAATTCCATGCACTTTTAAAATTGAATAATTTCATTGAAAATAAACTTGAAAACATGTAATAGAAGCTTCATTGAAAAAAAGCATTATTAAAGAATACGTTATCAATTTATAATAAGTAAAATTATATGCCTCGTCAAATAAATAGAATTATATGTATATATAAGTGTCAAAAAATTTATAATAAGAATCAAAAAGACATTCATGGGAAACACTAATAAAACACAAATGAATTTGGTGGTGTATAAGGGATATATCCCACAAAAATAAAACTTATAAAAAAGTATACATTACCATTTCATTGTGAACTATTAGATATATATAACCATATATAATGATTAAAATGATTTCATTGTGTTCTTATAGAATCATACTAATTTTTATGATATGATATATGACTTTATTATTATCCATTTGTTAGTAACATTTCATTGTTACTCATTATTTGGTTACTAACTACTTTATGTTCTTATGAATGTTTTTTGAAAAAGTTGCAGTTCTCATTCATATGTCATACTTATAAAATTAAATTTTTTTATGAAAATAATATATTCCATATTCATTCATTAGTAACATTTAAATCATCATTCGTTAATGGATATCATGTAGAATGAATCACATCATGTCGTGAAGATGGTAAGTCACATGTATGCATGAGGGAATATCATTCCAATAATTGTGAAATGGTATGAAATTAGATGGTATATATTTCATTGGAGAATAAATATCATGTTATAATAATCAAATATAATTGTTATTTACATAATTATATTCATCCATTTATGGTGGTGGTGAATAATATATTACACAAAGACGTGGAGATTGTAATTTGTAAGTGCACACTTTTGATAATTTTTTTTTCAGAGGACTGACAGAGGGTGGGAAATGGTTGTTTACTAATTATAATAACATATAATTATATAATTTATAATAGATTTTTTACTTTATATTTTAAAAAACTCATGATGTTAATGTATAAGAAGAAATAAATTTAAGGAATCAATAGATGTAGTACCCTAGGATATTGTTATGTAGCCGTTCTTTATGATAATTTATGTCTTTAAAGTGCAATGGAAGAGTTGGGAAGAGGTTGGGAGAGTTTGGAATGGTTTTGGAAGGGTTTGGAGGCTTTTAAAGGGGTGCACGGTTTGAGCACAGTTAGTGTAAACCGTGCAGATGTTCCAGAAACCGTGCATAGGGAGACAATACACTCCACATGCATTGCACACGGTTTTCCAAACCGTGTGAGGAAACCATGCGGACCCTGGCTCTCGAGGCAGTGGCGTTCTCACGATTAGTGCACGGTTTTCCAAACAATGCAGGCTAAATCGTGTGGCTACATAAAATAGGGTTTTTAAATCCAGGATCCCTTGGGATTTACCTATTTCACTCCTCTCTTCATCCCACTCGATCCTCACTCGGGATTTTGGGTTCTTAGTGGTTTTGGGTGCTCTCTCACTCGTTTTGGAAGGATTTTGAAGGGGTTTCAAGGTGGTTTGAAGGTGGTTGCTCCCAGGTAACTCTTCTCTCATGGTTTCTTTGTGTTTTCCTCTAGATCTTCTCTTCCCTCTATCTTGTTTTTCTATATATACACTTGTTGAGTGTAGATATAGGGTTTTGGTTGCCTTGAATGGTATTTTTAAGGCTTCTGGATGTTAGTGAAAGGGATCTAGGGAGGTTTCGGTGGTGTGTTTACCGGTTTTGAGGTGCGGTGGCTTGTGGGTCATTTTCTTAGGAACCCTAAAGGTAGGTGGTTTCTCTCTCGACTCCACTTGGATAGATCTAGTGGCTACATGATTAAATTAATTTGTTGTGATTGAAATTAATTATGTGTTGATGTGAATATATGGTTGGAAATCCATTTGGGGACTTTTGGGAGAAATGGGTTTTTTGATGAAATGGTATTGTTGTGAATTTTAAAATGGGGTTTTTAAAATGGAATTTAATGATTGATTTGTGAAATGATTGATGGGAATTGTATTCAGTAAAAAGGGTTGTTTTATTGAAATGGTATATTTGCATGGAAAATGGTTTTCAACATATGGGTGATTTAGTGAAGTGGATTTACATGTAATTGAATTTGGTTGATTTCATGATGTTGTGACTTTGGTAGGTTGTATGCTTGGTTGTGATTTATTGAAATGTTGTGCTGAAGTGGGCGGGAAATTCCCACTATAAATGGGTGATGGATTGTGGTCGGATGTTCCACTATGTTGGTAGTGGTTAGAAGTGCTACTACTCATGAATGGGTGAACGAGTTGGGAGGAAGTCCCACCGTTTTGATTGCTTTGTTGTGAATGGGTGAACGAGTTGGGTGGAAGTTTCACCGTTTTGATTGTTTGTTGTGAATTTCTTTACAAGATGGAATTTTTGTGCATGTGTGAAATGATGAAATGGCTTGGGGGATTTTTTTGGATTTCCCTTTGATACTTGGGTTGGGTAAGATGACCTGGTATGGTTGTGTTTTGGTATGGTGATGTTTTCAATTGTGATTATTTTATATAAATTGTTTTATATGAATGTGCTAATGGTTTTATCCTAGTGGCATGTGTAGGGATGTCATTTGAGGGAAATCCTACTGAGTAGTTATACTCACCCCCTGCATTGGCACTTTGGTGTCTTTGCAGATGTAGTATACCAGGATATATGAAAAGGTAAGGAATCTCCATCATTTAGTGGTGCCTCGTGATGCTTGGTGGTGCATGGAGTTTGGAGCTGGAGTGGAGCTGTGGTGGTGTTTGTGGCTTGTGGTGTTTCTTGTTGAGTCTTCAGCATAATACTCTGATGTTGTTTTGGGCTATGTTGACATGTATGATTATGGATTATCTGGTTGTCTTGGGTAATGTATGAGTTGGGTTTTGTTGACATACATCATATAGTTATTGTTGTTGGGTTGGTTCTGTATCAAGGGAAAATTGTTCCCCAATTGTTTTTGGAGCCCTCGGCATTTATGTCAAGCCTTTGGCGCCTTGGGAACGTCGCCTAAGGCCATGTAACCCTCACCGCCTCCTCAAGACAATGAGGTAGGGGCAGGGTGTTACAAGAGTTATCAGCTGGTTCGGTCCTTGGATTTCAAGTGAGAGTAGTTGTTCGATCATCGGTGTCGATAATTGGTTTTGGAGTTGACATTTCATGTGATATATTCCATGAGTCGGGATGGTAGAAAGGCGTAGGATTGTCAAAACATGGAATTTATAGTATAAAATGGCATAGCTAACCCTTTTATGATGAACTTCACGTTACCTTGGAGTTGGGTACATAAGTGTTTCGGAGACAATTATAGGCATTGGATATCTCATTATTGTGGGTGTAGCCAATGAGATAAGCATGTCATGCATGGTAGAAATGAGTTCCCACTTGGATGCATATTTCATTGGGAATAATGATTTATGGGATGATTTGAGAAATTGTTTTTCAAATGTATGAAATTTTAATGTGAATTAATTTGTTATTTTGAAAATGGTTTAGTTTTCAAATATGGTGAAACATGGTAACTATGGAAAGGTGGAAAGCCTTGTTGTGATAGTATTGTGTAATGATATTGGACATGGGAATTCTTACTGTCTATGGGATTGAGACTCATGGTAGTTTGTTTCCTGTTTATAGAAATGGAACCGGGTAGGCATTTTAGAGACTAATCGGAGGAAGCTACAAGAAAATGTGGTACCACTTGAGCCCCAGGTGAACTGGCAGTTGGCCCAAAGCATTGTTCAATATTTTCAAATAGTTCAATCATGACTATAGTTAGATACACATATTGCGATATCTATTATGGTCGGAAATACAGGTAATGGAAGCATTGTTTTCCTCACACGGGGAGGTGTGAACCCCAGCACCGAGAGAAAGAAGAAGACAAAAACTTTTTTTCAACGACTTAGAGTACAACAAAATCGTACCACTAGATTGTTAAAACTTCCTACGAGACCCAAGTGTAATCCAGGATGCTTTTAGTGTGGTTCTGTAGGCCCCTTGAAATGAGATTGTAAGGCACAACCTCGAGCAAGTCATAATTGTAAGCAGATGGGGGCATCTACAGCGTTATTGTCAGAATGCTCCAAGGTCGGGTGCACGTGACACTCATCAGGGGTCCCAGACGTCGTATGCTTCGACTGGATGGAGACAACAACACACCCCTCGTCAGAAGAGTAAATTGGGTCATGGTGATTCTCGGAATACCACGACGCCTCAACAGAGTAATAAAGAGTAGAGTGTGGAAAGAAAACATGTGTTTGGAGCTGAGCAGGATATGGTGGATGATCAGTCGGGACCATCCACGGTGCGTGGTACTAATCTTATAAATTCTACCATGATGCAAGTGTTGTTTGATACTAGTGCTTCACACTCTTTTATTGCTACACATATAGTTGATTTTCTAGGGTTAAAGGTAGAAATGATTCCCTCAGTTTTGAAACTTCAAACTCCTCTGGGTAAAAGAGAGTGTCGAGCCTTGTTGTGAAGGGAATGTTGTTTTGTTGTGTGAAAGGTTGAGATAACCTGGAATTTCTCAATGATTAAGATAGATGGGTATGATGTAATCCTAGAAATGGATTGTATGGTGGTGTTTAAGACCCACATCAATTGTGATGCACAAATAGTTAATTTTACGACACATGATGGCGTTAGACATCTCTTTATAGGATAGAGGTATGGAAGGCAGGGTGAAATAAATTTGTTAGCACTAGCAGTGGGTAGGTTGTAATACCATTTGGGAGTATTTTCATTGGAATCAGTAGAGGGTGTTGAGAAGAGTGTTCCTCCAGCATTGGTGGATCAGTTCATATAGGTTTTTCTTGATGAAAACTTTGGGTCACCTCCCATAAGAGAAGTGGAGTTTACAATTGATCTACTTCCCGGGACTAGTCCAATCTCACTTCCGTCTTACCAGATGGCACCATCTGAATTGTGGGGATTGAAAGTCCAGTTGGAAGAGTTGAAAAGAAAGGGTTTATGCGGCCTAGTACATCTCCGTGGATTGCACCAGTGTTGTTGTGAAAAAGGCGGATAGAACCCTAAGGATATGTGTTGATTATCATAGACATAACTAAGTAATGATAAAAAACATATATCCACTTCCATGAATTGATGATTTGTTTTATTAATTAAGTGGAGCTCAGTGGTTCTCCAAGATCGACCTCAGGTTGGGATATCATCAATTGTGGGTGAGGAAGGAGGATATTCCAAAAACAGCTTTCAGAAGTACATATGGCCATTCTGAATATGTGGTTATGCCATTTGGTCTAACGAATGCACCAACTGTGTCTATGGAATTGATGAATCAGAAATTTCAGAGATATGTGGACTCATTCTTGGTGGTGCTTATGGATTATTTTCTGGTGTATTTAAAGACAAGGGTGGAACATGGGCAGCAATTGGCGATCGAGCGAGGGATCTTGCAAGATCATAAGTTGTATGCCAAATTGCCAAAGTGTGACTTTTGGATATAGGAATTCCATATTTGTGGCCATGTGATTTCTGAAAGGGTAGTTTTGGTTTATCCAGAAAAGATAGAGGTTGTTATCTTGTGGTAACAGCCAAATAATGTTTTCGAGATACAGAGTTTCCTTGGTCTAGTTGGGTATTATAGTTGTTTTGTTCATAATTTTTCATGATTAGCCTCGCCGATGACAACTTTGACCAGAAATAATGTTCCATTCCAGTGGAATGAACAGGTTCAGCAGTGTTTTGAAGAGATAAATGGTTGCCTTACATAAACACCAATCTTGGTTTTTTCAGAACCAGGAAGATGATACGTGGTGTATTTTGAAGCATCGAGATCAGGGTTGGGGGCGTTCTCATGCAAGGGTATCATGTGGTTGCGTATGGCTCACGGTAGTTGATGGTGCAAGAGAAGAACTTCCCAACTCATGATTTGGAGTTGGCAGCAATATTGATTGCTTTGAAGGTCTGGTGTCATTATCTCTTCAGTGAGAAGTTTATAGTATATACAGTTCATAAGATCTTGAATCATATTTTCAAACAAAGGGATTTGAACATGAGGCAAAGGAAATGGATGTAATATCTCTAGATGTTTGATTTTCACTTAATGTAATCACCATGTAATGGAAATTCGGTGGCAGATGCATTTAGTAGAAAATCATATGCTCAGGTGGTGAAACAAGCATCAGACATGTGGCAGTTGATGTCGGTTATAGCCGATATGCCATTGGAATGTGTGGAATCGGGTGATCTAGCGGTCTTCTTTTTGGTTATGTTGATTCATGACTTTGATGGTCTATTTATAGAGGCATAGATATCTTATTCGGAGTGTGTGACCATGGGGTCGAGACTCAATGCAAGGGAGAGTATTGAGGTTTGGAAACTAAATTGAGATATAGTTGTGTGTTTTTAGAATCACATGGTTGTACCATTTGCATTTCATGAGGATCTTCTAATGGTGTATCATCATTCTAGGTGGGATGTACACCCTAGAATCTAGAAAATGTATAAAGTGTTGAAAGCACAGTTCTGGTGGGATGGTATGAAAATAAGTGTGGCTGAGTTTGTTCCGAGATTCTTGACTTGTCCGCAGGTCAAGGCAGAGCATCAAAGGCCAGAAGGAATGTTGCAGTCTTTACCAATCCCTGTTTGTAAGTGGTAGAAGATAGTGATGGATTCTTTCACAGGTCTCCCAAGAACGGTCAAGAAGCACGATTCCATTTGGGTGATAGTGGATCAGATGATGAAGTCGGCCCATTTCATCCGGATTCGTGAATCTCTTATAGTGGAGGATCTGCCCAAAATCTATATCCGAGTAGTGGTAAAGAGACACGGTGTTCCAGTTTCGATCGTATCAGATAGAGGTCCAAGGTTTACATCTCGTTTATGGATATCCTTGCAGCAAGCCCTTGGGACGCAGGTGACTATGAGTTTGGCGTATCACCCTCAAACAGATGGTCAATCTGATAGTACAATACAAACTCTGGAGGATATGTTACGGGCTTGTGTTATATAATGTTGGTGGCTCGTGGGAGGAGTACTATTCATTGGTTGAGTTTTCATACAATAACAGTTATCAAGCATCAATACAGATGACTCCGTTTAATGCATTGTATGGTCGATCATGTCGTTCTACACTATATGGGGTGGAAACGGGGGAGTCCACGATGGTTGGACCGAGCCTTGTCCTGGATACTACAGAGAAGATCAAGTTGACCATGAAGAGAATAGAGACGAATCAGAGTTATCAGAAGTCATGTGTGGATCTTCATCGACGGCTGTTGTCGTTTGAGGTGAGTGATCATGTGTTCCTGAGGATCTCCCCTTGGTTGGGACATCGTCAGTTTGGAATGCATGGAATCTTATCTCCGCAGTATATTTTACCTTTTGAGATTCATGATCAGGTTGGTTAGGTGACTTATCGTTTGGCCTTGCCACAACAGATTAGTGTGGTGTACAATGTGTTTCATGTGTCACAATTGAAAAAGTATCAGCTGGATATTAACCATGTGATTCGTTGGGATCATGTTGAGTGAGAAGCTAATTCTTTGTTAGTGCACGTTCCAGTGCAGGTTGTGGGTAGGAAAGAGAAAGTCTTGCATGGTAAAAGCATCGGTTTATTTCGTGTTTTGTGGCATCATGGTTAGATTCAAGAGGAGACTTGGGAGCAGGAGAAATAGATGGGCAAGCAGTGGCTCGAGCTCTTTCGGCAAAGGGCTGGTTCACTACTTTCTGAGGATAGAAATTCCAATGGTGGGGAGAATGTAGCACCCCCGGTTTGAGGTATTTAGCCTTTGATTATGCTTTTTATGTGTTTAAAGTGCATTTTATGAGTTGGAAAGAGGTTGGGTGAGTTTGGAATGGTTTTGGAAGAGTTTAAGGTATTTTAAAGGGGTGCACGGTTTGAGCACAGTTAGTGTAAACCATGCGGATGTTCTAAGAACTGTGAAGGGGGAGACAGCACGCTCTGCACGGTCTACGCACAATTTTCCAAACTATGCGAGGAAACTATCCGGACCCTAGCTCTCGAGGCAATGATGTGCACACAGTTTGCACATGGTTTGTCAAACCGTGCGGGATAAACCATGCGGCCACTTAAAAATAGGGTTTTTAAATCCGAGATCACTCGGGATTGACCTATTTCACTCCTCTCTTCCTCCCACTCAAGCCTCAATCGGGATTTTGGGTTCTCATGGGTTTTGGGTGCTCTCCCACTCATTTTGGATGGATTTTGAAGGGGTATCAAGGAAGATTGATGGTGGTTGCTCCCGGGTAAGTCTTCTCTCATGGTTTCTTTGTGTTTTCCTCTAGATCTGCTCTTCCATCTTTCTTGGTTTTCTATATCTACACGTTTTGTGTGTAGATATAGGGTTTTTGTTGCCCTAAATGATGTTTTTAAGGATTTTGGATGTTAGGGAAAGGGATCTATAGAGGTTTCAGTGGTGCGTTCTCCGGTTTTGAGGTGTGGTGGCATGTGGGTCGTTTTTTCGGGAACCCTAACGGTAGGTGGATTCTCACTCGACTCCACTTGGATAGATCTAGTGGCTACATTATTCAATTAATTTGTTGTGATTTAAATTAATTGTGTGTTGATGTGCGAATTTGGATGGAAATCCATATGGGGACTTTTGGGAGAAATGGGTTTTGTGATGAAATGGTATTGTTGTGAATTTTAAAATGGGGTTTTTAAAATGGATTGTTATGATTGATTTGTGAAATGATTGATGGGAATGGTATTCAATAAAAAAGGATTATTTTATTGAAATGGGGTTTTGGCATGGAAAATGGTTTTCAAAAAATACGTGATTTAGTGATGTGGATTTATATGCAATGGAATTTTGTTGAATGCATGATGTTGTGACCTTGGTGGGTTTTATGCTTGGTTGTGATTGATTGAAATGTTGTGCTGAAGTAGGTAGGAAAGTCCCACTATAAAAGAGTGATGGATAGTGGTTGGAAGTTCCACTATGTGGGTAGTGGTCGGAAGTGCTACTACTCATGAATGTGTGAACCATTTGGGCGTAAGTCCCACCATTTTGATTTCTTTGTTGTGAATGGGTGAACGAGATAGGCAGAAGTCCCACAATTTTGATTGTTTGTTGTGAATTTCTTTACATGTTGTATTTTTTTTTGCAAGTGTGAAATGATGAAGTGTCTTGGGGCATGTTTGTTTGGATTTCCCTTGGATACTTGGGTTGGGTGAGATGGCCTGGTAAGGATGTGTTTTGGTATGGTGATGTTTGCAATTGTGATTACATTATATAAATTGTTTTATATGAATGTTCTAAAAGATTTATCCCAGTTTCATGTGTAGGGATGTCATTTGGGGTAAATCCTACTGTGTAGTTGTACTCACCCCCTACTTTGACACTTTGGTGTCTTTTCAGATGTAGTATATTGGGGTATGGGCAATGGTAAGGCATCACCATCTTTTAGCGGTGCCTCGTGACGCTTGGCGGTGCATGGAGTTTGGACCTGGAGTGGAGATGTGGTGGTGTTGTGTCATGTGGTGTTACTTTTTGAGTCATCCTCATAATATTTTGGTGTTGTTTTGGGTTGTATTGACATGGATGATTATGGATTATCTGGTTGTCTTGGGTAATGTACGAGTTTGGCTTTGTTGACATGTATCATATAGTTGTTGTTGTTGGGTTGGTTTTGTCTCAAGGGAAAATCGTTCCCCAATTGTTCTTGGAGCCCTTTGAATTTATTTCTATCCTTTGGAGCCTTGGGAACGTCGCCTAAAACCAAGTAACCCTCACTGCCTCCTCAAGCTAATGAGGTAGGGGCAGGGTGTTACAGTAGGGGAGATCACCTCTTCATCAACAACCTCCCTCTAGATATCCTTTTAAAGAACAAAAGTTAATCTTTTGCGAAGGTCAGAACCTCCATAATATTACTAAGGATATTTATAAGATAAAAAGGAAGATGATTTATGATCATGATGGTTAAATTTGAAGTTTAGAGGTGAGGTAGGATTAGTCTTTTTATAATTAAGGTGAGGGGAGGTTTTGGGAACTCTAAAAATATTATTTTTTAACAAATATAAAAAAACAATTTTTTTTACTAATTAGGAATATTATATGAGATAAGATTGTAATATCATCATTTAAGAAAATTTTAACTTTGTTTTTGGTCCATTAAAACCTTATCATTTCTATTAGACATTCAATTATTCATTTTGATTTTTACTAGGGTAACAAATATTTTAATATTAAAAGGGTAAAATATTTACTTATTTGATTTCAATTAAATTATAAATTAATAACATAAATTATATTACACCATATAATATTTAGTCAATATTTTAAATAAATTATTAATTTTAAAAAAAATATTATATCATTATTTTGAAAAAATATCAATTCAGTCAATTTCATAATTCTTAATTACATGGATTTTAAAAAAAATGAGATAAGTTTTTATTATCAAAAACAATATTTTATTATATCCCTTCTTGGTTAAGGTATTATATAATATTACTTATATATATTAATTATCCCATGATGTATATATTTTTATATTTTAAATAACATTAATTTGATATTTTCATTAATAAAATAATTTCAACATAAGTTTTGTGTAATTATTTAATACAAATATTTTTTGTAATAATTTCAAAATAAAAGAATATTATAAATATAAATCCTATATATTTAATTATAATACTGATAGTTGAATATATATCATCTAAATCCAAAAATGAAAAATATATACATAAGAAAACATTATTGTGACATGTTAAACATCAGTTTATATAAAATAATATAAGTGTTATAATCTGTTCTATAAGGATCAAAATGGTCAAAAACATGACCCTTTGATGATTATGGTCAATATATACTTTAGAAATAAGTTTTATTATTGTTTTTATGTTTTTACTATTTATTATAATTTTAATACAACTAATTTAATTAAATTTTAATCAATTAAATAATTTATCCAACATCAATGAAAAAACAATTATGGTATATATTTATTTCATAAAAATTACAAATAAATTACCATGATAAATATAAATGATTTGATTTGAAATTAGTATTTATAAAATAATTTTTCTTCTGTATAACCTTATATTAAAATTATTTAGTTAATAAAATTTGAGTAAGTCATATTTATCATTTTTTAAATTACAATATATTAAATGAACTAATCTATTCACAGTGGCTTTATAAGGGTATAATTTTGACACAATGATGATTTAGGTAAAATATCCCTCATCCTATCCTACTAGTACAATGGTTAAGGTACTTTTATAATATTATAAAAATCTTTAATTACCCAATATAATTTTTTATCATATTTATAACTATTAATAACTTTATTATCCATAATTCGCAAAAATATAAGTATGTTATTTAAAAAATTAAGATATAATTATTCCAAATATAGAATTAATTATTAATATTTAAAAACATATAAGTGGTAAATTATTTTGAAATTAAACTTATTATTAAAATGAAAACAATTATTAGAATATAGAATATTGTAAAATATTGAAATGTTTCTACATAAAAATTCATTTTAATTTTTATTATGATGTCCAAGGATATATTAACTGATAATGATATATTATATTTACACTTTAGAGCCATTAAGTAATATAATTTATCAACATAAATTATTTCAAGGAAAATGTTTTTTAATAAAATATTAGTATATTTTAACTACTCATCCATACTCGAAATATATCAGAAAGATATACAAAATAAAATAAATGTAAATTTTTATATAATTATTCTAAAAAAAAGTTTATTTTGTTAAATATAACATATAAAATTGTGAAAAAAATATTTATAATTGGAGCTCTACCCTAAGGTAGTAAACCCGTATATTTTAAAAAATAATTCATTTATCCAAAAACTAGAATTTTCTTTTATATCATTTCTAGAAAACATATAATATGTATTTGAAACATTTTATATAATATATTACATATGTACTACATTAATATAATCCATCATGAGTGATTTTATAATTTTATATACTCGCTTATATTCATTTAAGTAGTTTTTATGATGAAAGTTAATATTGTTCAGACCTATTATTATAATGACTTAGTTATATGGTAAGATAATAATAGTTGGTTATTCAGTAAACATAAATATTTTGTGCAATGAATTCACTCAAAATTAATAGAAATTGTGTGTAACACATGCCATATATAGTTCTGTATATACCATAAGATAAGACAATGTTACTGGTAGAGAAATCATATATTGGTGTTGTGTACAACACACTATATCAATGAATAAAAATAAGAAAAAAATAAAATATGCATCATAAAAAGTTCACTGTGTTACATTCTAGCCCCGGTAAAATGTATTTCACCTTTAAATTTCATCAGTGTTAGAAAAGGTTTAATACTTCAATGTTTCATTCACAGAAACCCACATAGTATAAATAAGGACTAAACCATTTTTTAAAATGGAATAATTGGAAAATAATAGTTATCTAATGTAAATAATAAATACTTCTGTACATTGAAGATCATATTTCAAGATTGGTCATGGAGATAAAGAATAAATAATCCTAGATATTTATGAATATCTCTGATAACACGAATGTGGCTGATCTAGAGAAAATTAACAATAACAAAATAATAAAATAAATATGCTGGGAGAAGGGCATTGATATCATAATAAATAATTATAATAAGACACACTTTTACATCATGATACATTTTCCTAATGTTTAATAATTTTAATGAGATTATATACATACTAGTTTTCTATACAATCTCACAATTGGTCAGTCATTGAAAATTATCCCATCAACTCTTATTCAATGGATTGAAGGTGAATTTGTAATTACTAACGTGTTAAAAGGTCATTCGATCCAAATAAAATGATAGGTTATTCCATATTTCTTCATTACAAATAATTAGTTATAATAATTAATCAAATATGCATAAGTCCACATATAGTGAGATAATATTTAATTATGAAAAACATTATCTGATGAATAACATAAATCATTCATATATCAATAACCATACAGTACTTATAAAAACTAAAAATGAAAAAATTAGAAAAATATTCATTAATACTGCTTAAAAATTTTCCCTGTATATCATAATGTATCTCTTGTTTGCAACATTACAAAAATGTGAATATCATCATCATGTATTCTCTAGAGTCATGATAATAACATGAATTACCACATATCCTTATTGATAAAATTCTTGTTTCTTTATTCCAAAACGTATTCCATATATTCATTAATTTCCAAAAATTAGTATAATTCTTCTATGATATGATAATCCTATTGAAAAAGATCTATAATTTGTTTCCCTGAAACTAGTATCATCCGATTTAATTATTCAGATCATACATATCATTATCCATAAATTATTATCATAACTCAATTGACATAGTAAGGGTTATCATTCCCTTAATATTATGATTATTATGAATATCACCTTATCATTAAAGCACATTTCATGTCCATTATAAATATTAAACATATTATTTAAATCCTCAGCGAATAACAAAAATCGAATAATCATTATAAAATTCTTCATTAATATTTCTTGGATCCAAATAAATAATTACATCAATCCTTAAAAATTAATTATTATAATGGAATATGCGTTTCCTTGTTTTAGAGGTATATTCATATCCCTAGTAATTGAGTTGGGTAATGCTCGTGTTTTCCATAGATGATAAATTTAACTCCATTATAATTCATCACTCTGTGACCCTTTTACCACAGAGAAAACTATTTCCCCCCACTTCTGTATTATTCTAGTCTCTTATTCCAATCTCCATGATATGTATGTTGCTAAACCATCATTACAATATTCTCCTTATAATTTTAATATTTATAAAAATCCATCTCCCTCTTATGATATGTGTTAGGAATATCACCAATGTTCAAACTGTTAATCATATATCATGATAGAAATTTCACCATAATCACAATATCATTATCTCAAACCATTATGAATTTTCATTCATCATAACCACCATATTGTCCATTATAGTCAATGTGAACCCATTTTTATATGGTTTCCCAAATTAAATAAAACCAGAAATCATGAGGTGAGAAAGACTTCTAAGAGAGTAATATATAATCAATAAGAGAAATTATTTTAAATCTATAGAATCTTACGTTTAATACTAGTTTATTCAAGTCCAATACCAAAATTCAAGGATTATATCATATGTTTGTACTTACCCTTAGGGACATCCCAAGACATATCATTAGAAATATTTATACTGATATTACTAAATATATATTATCTTAGATTCAATTATTTAGTAAACGATCACTCTGATACCAACCATAACACACTAGATATAAGTACATAGGTATTACATTACTTTTGTAGAACACCTAATATATGAAATAAATAGATTCCCAATGACATTATTTGTTTAGTGTCATTTTAAGCTAAGAACATATTATACTAACATGATGAATGATATTAAACATCTCCTATGATGATATTCTACATTAATTTTCTTTCCTAAAACATATCATTATATCATATGGAAAAGAAGACATATAAAAAGTGTGAGCTCAGATTCATTGTAATGGATAAAAAGAAACTATCAAACAGAACATGAACACAAAAATGTAAAAACATGAAAATAACTTTTGATAATAATTACAAATATAACATGTGTCATAAATGATTTATTAAATAAATCATGATAGTTTATAAGACCTAAATCATAATGGTACAATAAACCATGATAAAATAGCATTGGAAAAAACATGGAATTATGGAAAACACATATGAATAAAAAATTATTTCTATATTATCCAATGATCATATTCAAGGATGTCATCGTGGAAAATGCCCATTTTTAAACTGAGTTTACTCCATTTTATATCTATATATTGCTGAACAGTATTTATATGTCGTTCCATCCATGTATTACAGAACAAAATTTACATATCATTATAGCCCTGTATTAATAACATAGATTTACATTCTATTCTAGTTCTGTCTCTTTGATGAGATATATATATTTAACCAATGAATTTGATGGATTTGTAGGTCTCAACCATCACATAATTAAAACAATAGATATGTATGCAACAAAAACACAAATCATTCGTCATTACATAACCTAGGAAATAAAATTGGTTTCTTAAAAAATATTTCATTATAATACATATAGAATATATCGATTTACAAAATAATATTCTATAATAATCCCAATAAAAAAATAGTAGGAATAGGGATATAAACATAACACTATTTAATTAAAGTCATAATATATTGGAAATTATTTATATAAAACACTTGAAATTATTTTGTGAGGAAAATAACCTTTCTTATTTAAAATACAATTTATTGTGCCAAAATACCAAAAAAATTTAATATAGGGGAATTTAATAGATAATAAACATGAAATATTATAAAATAAACATAATTTTATTAATGAATTTTGAACTCATAAAAATATTTCCATTCTATATAATTTAATTCAAAACATTCTTCTTGTACTTTTGATAGAATGTCAAGAAGTACCGCATAACAAAAAATAAAAAATATTCCTTTCATACCGTATCTAAAAATTCCCCAAATAGGAATATTAAATTTGATCATTATTAGAAGGATATTATTAAAATTTTATAATACATATGTATAAAACATGTTCATGGATGGTAAATATAAAATAGTAAATACTTACCTATAAACCGTCTCAGATTGAAAATGAGATTGTAAAATTATCCCTTCCAAATTTATAATATGTTAAATCATATGCCACATAAATTAAATAAAATTATATGTATATGTAAATATCATAACATTAAATATATGAATCATAAAAAAATTAATGGAAAAAAGAAACACCAGATAAATGAAAAAGGTGGTGTATACGGTATATGTCCCTGATAAATAAAGGTGAAAAAAATACATTACATTAGGTTAGATATCCTTTGTGTGTATCTGAACCTCACATATAATAATTTAAATGATTTTATTGAATTTTTGTAGAATTATAGTGACTTTTATGATATCATATATAATCCTATTATCATCCATTTGTTAGTTACACTAGTACTTCACCTATAAGTTCGCACATCACGCTATAAAATGATGGTTATTTTCAACAAAGGAATCTATTTTTTTAAAAAAACCATATTAATATTTTCACAATTTAAAATATAAATAGGTTATTTATAATTATGTAATACATGTGAAAAAACTATTACACATCACATTGTAAAAATAATTTTGAAAAATAATTACTGAATAATGATTTATAAAAGGAATTTATAATACAAAATTAAATTACATGAATGAAAAAATGATAAAATTGGATAATTAAAATATTGATATTTATAATAGTAATATTAAGATTGTTTATATGTAAATAAAAATGATTAAATCAAAGGGATTGATATGAATAAAAAGAACATATATAGACAAAATTAAGATTATAATTTTGTTATTAGTATAATATGTAGCCACTATGAAGTCAAAACTATGAAATTTAAATTTGTGTAATTGATAGAATTAATTCATTAAAAAATGAATTTGAAATTATTACTCATAAAACAATTGACAATTGTGAAATAAAACAGTCAAATAGAACCACGTTTTTAACATTTAATTTCATTGGATCTACAGTATGAATATTGTTTTATTAACAAAATTATCTATTAACGTCACTTGTTGTAGTAGGGGAATCCAATCCAGAAAAACATTTGGGTGATCCTTCATCGTAAAAGTGGTCAAAATGATTAAATTGTTGAAAATTATAATTTCATGTATTGAGAAAACATGTTATCCCTAGAAATTTCTGTTTCTACTATATGAATGTAGAAGATACCATTTTATACCCCTAATTTTTTTTGTTGTTTTGATTGTGGATAGAATTGAAAATATATATATATATATATATTACCCCACTTAATACAAAATATAATCATTTTATGGAATATTATACTATTAAAACATTCAAAATTTAATATCATATTAATTAAATTCATATTTCCCACATCTTATGAATTATTTCTAACAAAATTATATATATGGATGATACAATAGAATACAATTCCTAAAATATGAATTTTATATAGATGGGAAATCCAATAATGCTTCCTCATGAAAATATAGTTCACAAAAAAATGATGTCAAATATATCATTAATACACATATCAAAAACAAGAATATATTATGATGAAGGATCTTAAAGATCATAAAATTAATATAGATAAATACATGACCTATAATAAAAACATTAGACCTCAAATTATAATTAATGACGGTGTGATTTCATTATTTAGCTAAAGGGAATGTGATTAATAATATTTCATATGAATGTGGAATTACCACAAGTCCTTAAAGATCCACCATTAATTAAATATATATTTTCCATATAAAAAATAAAACATTAAAAACTCTACTCATTCTTCAAAATGAAATCATAAATTTACATTAAACAAAACCAATCTCATATATTAAATGGATTAAAAATACATTCTCTTTGTGATACATATCTCAACTAATTATTTTATAAGTGAATAATTAGATTTCCCTATATTATTCAATAGAAATATGTATTACCAATATGAGTGGTATATTTCAATTTTCAACTAAATTGAATTTCAAAATATTGTGTAAAATGAATAATTAAAAAGAATACTATGTAATAGTTGTCGGATGAAATATGTAATTGAAATTGGAAATCATATACCATAAACATTCAATTCTAAATTGTGCAGTGCATATAAAATATATATTTAAAAATAGAAAACAATAAATTAAAATAGTTTTTTAAACAAAACCGCTGTAAATTGGAAAATTTAATACTATATATCCCGAAAAAAATCAAAGATAATATCAATTATAAATTAATGAGTCATAAATCAATATTTCGTTATCATGGAACAAAAAATGTCAATCATTTTTTCGTTCTTCTTTTTAATTTTTGACTATATAGCTGTGTGTTGGTCATTGTCATTTCTTGTTGCAGCTACAAAGACACTATAAATTACGAAATAAAATTTCATTGAAACCTAATCATAATAATCACGTGCCTTGTTTTTTATATGGAGTCAAAAAATTAAATAGAATATATAATTGAGAACTAAATTGAAATAATTTTAAAGGAAAATGTTAAAAATAAAAAATTCAAAAAAATTAATGAACAATATACTATAAATGTAGGAAATTATATAGTTTGAATAAATATACTAATGTTATGTGACAATTTTTATAAATTGATTATAGTAAATTGAAATTAATTCAACATAATAATTTCATGTGAGTTATTTTAAATCATTTCCTAATTTTTTAAAGTTCAAAATGAATTATATTTTATAATTCAAGAAAACAATTGTTTTTTAAAAGTATCACCAACTCAAGAAACATAAAAAAATTCATGAAGTGCATGGAGTCATATCAGAAATACGTCGATAGTAAAAACAATACTTAAGTTTATAGGATGACAAAAATTACAGAAGGAAAAATGTGATTTTTTTGAATTGAAAATATAATAAAGAGTGACATGGTGAATGAAATAGTACTTTTATAAAAATCATAGTAATTTGATTAGTCACTAAAAAAATCCCTTATATACAATATTATATTTTACAAATAAATTACAATATTATTTTTCCAGAATGTGCACTTTTTATGCCCTTTCATTTAATTAGGGAAATTAAAAATCCCCAAATAAATGTACAAATTTTAATATCGAAATAATAATAGATATGAAAATGAAATACCTTAATCTATAAAAGGCCTTACTATAGCTAATACACATCATCATATTATAGTATATTAAAAAGTAAAAACTAACTTTTTAGAGGGATGAAACAAATGATATCACAGTAAAAAAATGATGAAATGTTACATTATAAAGCATGTAGCCGACAACAAAATCATGAAATAGGGATTATGATATTTTTGTAATGTTCATTCAGAAGTGTAAATATATAATATATATAATAAAAATAATGATATATAATATAAATAAATGGAACAAAATTTAAAATTGAGAACATTTCAGATTGAACTAGAAGTTCAATTTTTTTATGTGAATTGGATTTATGTATATGAACTCAAGGATTCTTCTATCATGGAAGAAACTATGGATACCAACCCACAATGGAATAAAACGGTTCCTTACATGGAATATAGAATAAGGAAAATACTATTATTGTTATTCTAATATAGAAAAGGAAAATAATACATAAATTATCATACCGAAAGCAACATAATCTCATAAAAATGTTTGTGATTTAAAAATATAAAATTATATTCTATAAAATGGTGAATATTATGTATAATATTCATGTAATATAATATATTTATATAAACATGAAAGAAATTTTTTTGAAATTCACATGAATGGAACAACAAAAACTAGGTATTGAATGTTAGTAGTTAGCCATACCTAATCAGAAGTGAACTTTTATGTGGTGGAAGAATTCTATATCAACCTTGATAAAAATTATAGATTAAGATATATTGGTAAGGAAAAATTAGGACAATGTTTCCCAAAAAGGGTTAATATGTTTCAGGTGTAAATTTCTAGACATCAGTGAGATATATTTTGGCTAGGAATGAAATTTTTTTATAGTAATTTGTAGGTGTCATTGATGGTTAAAGTAATTCTGAACAAGTTTAGGGGGTTCCCTCGTTGTTAGTAAATAGTGAAGATATGTTCGCATGAATTCTGGGAGGTATATCTGGGTAGTGATAGAGGAAACTAGGAATCATCCAAGAAGCTAATGGAACACTCAATTAGGAGGGTTAGGGATTAGGTTGACATAGTACAATGGTAGGAATAGGAGGAGATCATGGTCACCAATTTATTAGAGATCAATGGTCGTGTGGGGGGGGGGGGAGGGGATGGAGGAGACAATATTCTGGGGGAACCCTAAGAGTTGGGGAGATAAATATGGTGGGGGATCAATTCGTTTTGGAGGGAATTAGTGTGGCAAGAGTCACTATACGAAATTTAATGAAGTACTCTGTGACACAGGTCTGGAAATCATAGTACCTGGTTGTTTCAAATTATTCTTTTAAATCATGAATATTCACTACTCTAATTCACTTATATAGTGTGCATAAAAATTATAAAATTCATTTAATGTTATTGTTTATAAAGTCAATTAGTGAAATTGAAATAAATTGATCCTAAAAATTACATGTGTATTATTTATAATTATTAGATAAATTATATGGTTCCCAATTCAAGGAATATTTAAAATTTAATGAAAGAAAAAATTTATACAAAATTATAACTGGCTAAAAATACAATAAATATTTTCTTGAAGTGTATGGAATCATATGACAAATGACATGGTAATAACAAAATACCTAATTGCATTGAAAAATAATTCAAAAGTTAAAATATGATTTCTTATGATATAAAAACTTAGTAAATAGTGACACCAAGCATGAAATTATAGATGTATTAAAAAATAATATTTTAAAAGTCACTAAAAAATCAATTAGATGATATATTATTTTTCACATATATATTATGATATTATTAAGAAATAACATGCACATGTTTTATTCCATTACAACTATTGATTGATATAATAATTTACCAATTGAATCCAAATTTTTTAGGATATAAATAATAATATTAAGGAAAATGATATATCGCAGTCAATACAAGGTCTCACTATACCTTCTATATGTCATCTTTTTATAGAAGAACAAAAAAGTAACAACCAACTTGTTAGAGGGAAGAAAAAATTGATATCTCACTAACAGAATGATTAAATTCTGCGTTATATGGAATTTAGTGGACACCAATATCAAAAAATATGGATTATGATATTTTTGTAAGATGAATTCAAAAGTATATTTATATAATATTTAAAAGAAATAAAAAATGATATAGAATATATACAAAATATTAAAAAATTAAATACACATAAATTTTGAGAAATAATTTTAGGATAAAATGTTTGATGAGAATTGGATTTCTGTGATCAAACTCAATTATTGTTATATAATGAATTTCACAATGGAAACCATCCATTGATTGAATAGAACAGTTTCTTACATGCAACATAGAATAGGGAATGTAAAATTAGGGTTAAATGTTTATAAATAAGGCATCTAATAAATAATCAATTATCATTCCAAAGATATTCCTAATCTCAGAAAATATTTTGTGAAGCACAAATAAAAAATTATATTTTTTGTAAAGGAGAACATTATTTAGACTATGCATGTAATCGAAGACATTTATTTAAAATGGAATAAAATCATAGGAAATCCTCATGACTGAAACTTGAACATTTGTGTATTAAATGTTAGAAGTGAGTCATTCCTAAATAACAACATGATTTTATATGGTGGAGGAATTATATATCAACCATGATAAAAACTATAAATAAAGAAACATTGGCCGAGAAATATTGAACATTGCATCCAGAAATGGGTTAATTTTTTTCAAGTATTATTTTCCAGACGTTAACAAGATATAAAAGATTAGAGGAATATAGTTTTTTAGAAGAAATTTTTATTATCATCGATGTTAAAGAGATTCTCAAACCAATTTTGTGGTGTCCTCGATGCTTTTAAATGGTGAAGAGAGATTCACAGGACTTGTGGGAGGTAGATATTGGATGAGATGAAAAAACAAGAAACAAAAATAGAATGAAATGGAATTCTATGTAGGAGGGTTATAATGTTGGTTGACAAAGAGGGATGGATGATGAAGGAGGAAAAACTGGTCATTAATGGAGTAGAGATTAGAGGTCATGCGTGAGATTGTGGTTAGAGGGGACAATTATTAATGGTAACCCTAAGAGGCGGGGATAGAAAACTCAAGGTGTATCGATTTGGTTTTGAGGGAATTCAGGAAGTTAGAGTAAGATTATGAAGTAAAACAAAGCATTCGGTGAGATGGGTCCTGAAATAATAAATCCTAGTTATGTCTAATTATGTTACTAAATCCTGAAGACTTACTACATTAATGATCCTATATAGTTTGCATAGAAAAATAATGTTAAACAATGTCATTTTTTTTCAAATTGAATTTCTGAAATTGAAATAAATTGAACCTATCTATTGAATGTTAGCTCTCCTAAATCATTTCATAATTTATTAACTTCCAATCTAGATGAAAATTTATATTTAAAGATAACAACAACTTTATATAAAAGTATCTCCAACTCACAAAAATTAAAATTTATTCATGAAGTGAAATAATCTTATCTCAAATATTCTTATTGAAAACAACAACACTTATGTGTATATTATGTAAAACAAAATGCAGAAAGAAAAAAATGAGATTTTTTTTAAACTGAAAATCTAATAAAGAATAGAACTTATCATGAAATAATTGGTGTTTTAAAATAACATAAATTTTAATAGTAACTAAAAATTACCATAGATACTAATTTTTTTTCACAAATAAATTATCATATTATTTTTCATGAACATGATCATTTTTATCCCCTTTCATCATATGATTGAAACAATAAGTTCTTAAATAAATATATATATTTTATGATAGATATAATATTATACATTAAAATGAAATATCTCAATCTATAAATGGTCTTACTATAATTACTATATATCATAATTTTACAGAAGAATAAAAAATTATCATCCAACTTGTTAGGGGTAAGAAACAATTTATATCTAACTAAATGAATACTGAAATGTTGAATTATGGAGTATGTAGTCAACACAAGAATCAAGAAATAGGTATTAAAATATTTTCATAAATTTTAAACAAAATATTATCTAAAAATATATATAATTAATAAAATAATGACATATATGAAAAAAAGGAAAAACTTTCAAAACACATAGTTTTTTAGAATTAATTAGATGTTCAAATGTTTTATATAAATTAGATTTATGTGTTCAGACTCAAGAATTATTATATCATCAAATACGCAATGTAATCCAACCAACGAAGGAATGGATGGTTTATTCACATGAATCATATAATAATGAAAAAAAGGGTAATATATTTATAGAGAATCCATAAAATACATAATCAATTATCAATCTAAAGAGCTACATAATCTCAAAAAAAAAATTCAACAAAAATAGAAAACTAAATTTCTTAGCAAGGGAAAAAATATGTAGAATATATATGTAATAAAATAAATTTATATAAACAAGAGTGAAAATTATAAGAAATCCACATGAATGAAACTGGAAAAACAGTGTACTAAATGTTAGTATTTAGTCATAATTAAATAGTATCACACATTTATGTGGGGGAGGATTTCTATATCTACCCAAATAAATACTATAGATGATGAACATTAGATGAGAAAATATAGTACAATGTGTTCAGAAATCGATGAATCTATTTCAATAGTAAATGTACCGATTTTGGTGAGATATATGATGGTAGAGGAAGATATATTTTTAGAGGATGGTGTATGTGTCATTGACGCTGATGAGCATCATGAAAAGGTTGTGGGAGGTTGTCAATGGTTCCCAATCAAGATGATAAGTTCAGATGAATTTTTGGATGTAGATTTAGGAGGAGTCAAAATAAGTAGATAAACACATGAGAAGGCGATGAAACTCCCATATATGGGGGTTATTTATAGGTTGACCTGGAGTGTTGGAATATGTAGGTAGAGATCCTGGTCACTAATGTAGAAATCATTGAAGGTCATGTAAGAGGTTGAGCTTGGGGACATTTATTTTTAGGGGGACCACTTAGATCTATGGAGTGAATTATCACATGGGATTGATTTTCATTGGAGGGAATCAGCACAGAAAGAGTAACTATAGGGAGTAGAATAAAGTAGAAGGCGAAACATGTCTGGAAACAACAATACCTAGGTTTTCCTAATTCGGTTTCTAAATTTTAAATATTCGCTACTTTAATTCCAATATATAGTTTGAATATGAAAATAATATTATATGAATGTTATTTTTTATAATTTAAATTTATGAAATTCAAATAAATTGATCTTAAAAATTGCATGTGAGATATTTTGTAACTATTCATAAATTATTAAATATCCAATATAATGGAAATTTATATTTCAAGACAACTAAATATTATAATCAATGTATCAGCAGCTAAATAAACATTAAATTTTTTTACAAAGTGCATTTAAGAATATCATAAATTGAGAAATACTAAAAACAACACATAAGTGCGTGGTTTGAAAAAAAAAAAACTGTGATTTTTTACGAAGTAAAAAATATAATAAATAGTGACAATGATCATCAAATAATTTTTTTATTAAAATAATATAAATTTGAACAATCACTAATATAATCCATTAGATTCTAAATTACTTTTCATGTATAATTTTCCATATTCTTTTTTTAGGACGTTCTAATTTTTTATGCCTTCACATATAATGAGTGAAATAAAAATTTCAAAACTCAATCTACAAATTTTATGATAGAAATAACAATATAAATAAAAAAGAAAATTTTCAATATATAGATGGTTATACTATACTTTCTATAAATCATATATTTACATATGAATAGAAAAAATACACCAAACCAGTTTGGGGGAAGAAAAAATTGATATCTAAATTATAATATGATGAAATGTTTCAGTATTGTAACGCCCGACCCCGAAATCCCAGAGTCAGTTTATTATTATGTATTATTGGCATGGTCTCAAAAAATCAAGTCTCTAAAGACCAATTATTTTAGTATGATTGGAATTAATAGTTACATTCATAAGGATTATATTATATCATAAAATCGAACCTACCTAAACATTTTTTCCCTAGACAAAACTGAGATCCCATAGACTATCCCTGTAGGACAGTCATCATGTAATTTTTCACATCCTTGGAAAAATAAAACACGGAAATGGGTGAGCTTAGATGCTCAATATAGTAGAAACATTCATAAATAAGAAAAAACATTTAAGGAAATTTATAAAACTGAAAAATGACTTTTAATCGTAAATTTTTTCATTATATGGAAAATATAAATCAAAATAATTCCATTTACTAACTCACAGAGATATTCTACTAGTATAATAATCACATACAATATCAATATACACGTTCATAATAATGGAATGCATAATAAAATTCTTAATAACCATGTAGTCAAGGCCTTGGGCCAAGACACTAATTTATCTCATGAGACCTAATGATGCATATAAGAGCTATAGTGTGCTCCACCAATCACTTAATAAGTCCAAATCATTCGTCATATGACATGTCTTATAAATAACAGAAAAATTCGTATTAAACGATCATACGAAATGTCAATAATTTATCCATAAACCATGACTTATTGAGAAATAAAACATTCACAGTCAAACATATCACAAAGCCATTAATTCAAAATGGAATAGTTGTATCATAATAAATTAACTTCAAACAAAATTAAAATCCATTAAATGATTTTGACATAGATGAAATCAAAACTATTTGAGAGAAATATCTCATTATTTTTTTTGAAAACATTTAAAGTTAAAAATTTATAAAATAAAAAATTTATTTTGAAAAAATTCTTATATTATTGTCAGGAAGCTTTAACAAAATTCGAATAGGGGAATATATCTGCACCCGCTGAAGATGTTAAAAAAACATACTAACCTAAATTTTTTCGATATGGTCATAAAGCAACATCTTTGGAAATCGACAAAATGATTCCTATCAAAACTTATATGGTCAAATAAGGGTATAAATGACATTAAACCATAGTCTAGTAAGTAGTAAAAAGGTTTTGGAATACATTTTTAGTAAAAATTGATATGAATTATAAAGAGATCCTAGAATATACTTATGTAAAAACAACCTCGAATAATAAAGAGATTGTGAAATTAACCCTTACCTTGTACTTTTCCTTGGTCGATGGTATGTTAACCTCCTTTATAATGGTGAAATAATTATTATTTAATTCTTCAAGAACCATACACATAATTATGATATAATATATGATCTTTCAATATTGATTTGGTAATGATATTTTAGTAGTATCATTATTTCGGTTGTTAACTGATTAATTTTCCTTTATATTATTAGTTACGTAAGGCATTATTGTTATGAATAGAGTTTATTTGATTCAAATATATAATGATATTATTTTCTTTAAATATTATTTAAAATCATCACATGAAAATTATTCTGGAATGATTACGAAGGAGAATTAATCTCATCGCCTCCACAGAGATGATAATCCACACGTATGCACGAGCAACAATATCATTATTTTTTAATTAAAATGATAAGTAAAAGGATGGTATATCATATAGAAAGAATCATTAAAATATTATATCTATTATCGACATCATTTATATGTCATTTTTATACCCATCATAATAATAATGTATTGAATAAAAACTAAACCATGACCTAGAGATAGTAAATCGTACGTACGCATGTATGATGACATGTTATTCAAAGGATGGATAGAATAATAAATATGGTTGAAAAATATTTATAATAAAATCTAAGTATATATATGATACTGGATTTATTATTTAATAATGGAAACAATAATGAACGAACAAGTTGAAGAAGAAAAATCATGAAAGAGGTGGTGAAATATTTAATTCTTCATCGGGTTCGTCATTTTGATTTGATCAAAAGGGCTCCATATGATTGATTTATGTCTAATGTAATTCCAATAGGATGATGATAGGATAGTTGGGAGGTTATTTGGGTAGGGTATGGCCGATCCAAATGTCTTTGAAGGTGTTAATTTGAGACAATTGGATGTTCTCTTTTATAACAGGGGTGAAGGGAAACTTAGGAAAATATTGAAATATTATATAATAATAATATCACGTTCGGTTACTTAATGGCTCCAAAAATAATTATTTAAAGGATAAGGTGGGAATGGGTCGAAAACCTCTCATAAAATAGGATTTATATAGGTTTTTGTGACAATATTAACAATATCTTTAATATATAACAATTAGATAAATAGTTTCACATTTACCACATCTCTTTGTATTTTTATATTATATGTTTAATAAACATACTATAATCTTCCAAAAGAACCCCAAGTAGTTCATCAATTATACACCTATCATTATATATTTTTTTTGATGATCCATAGATTTTATAAATACTATATCAACCAATAATATTTTATTTGTTATAAGAAATAATTTATGTCAATGTTGACATTATTTAATAATAGATTTTTGATAAATTGATAGAAAGTTTATTAATTCTAAATAAATACAATTAATCAACCCTAACATGTAATATTAATCTATAAAATTAGTGTAAATTGCTAAAAGTCAAAAAATTTATTTATATGGATATTTATATTATCAATTATGTTAATCATTTGTCAATATGGTAATTACTGCATCATCATTGTGTCATAAATAAATTTAATTATTTAATTTCTAATAATTATAAATAAAATTCAATTATGTCGGAAATAATTTTATCATTCTATTAAATAATTATAGTCTAATTTATCTTATGTGTAACCCTATATTAAAAATGGTTTTGTTATTAAACATTGAATTTAACACTTTTAAATCTTCACTGAATTAAATAATAATAAATGTACTAATCTAATACATGTGGGACTAAAGGATAATATATTATTCCTAAGGTTTGTTTTTGTCGAAATACACTTATCCAATGGAATTAGGACATGTGTAAGGGTAATAATAATATCAATTTTACCCTTAATTTCCTTATTTACTTTAAACCGTGGTAAATAAAAGTAAAAAGTTACTATTCACCAAAAATTATTTTCATCTTATTGAACCACATTTTATTTCTTTATATTAACTGTTTCTCTCATATTTTCATCATTCCACTCATAGAATTGGATGAATAATGTTTTATGTGAATTTGCAAATTCACTTAGGAGATGGGTAAAAGACTGTGAAATGTTCAATAAAGTTTTTATATATCTAAATTACTATAAAATAACTCCAATGAATTAAATTGAACATTTATAATATTATGTATCTATTTTGACCCAAAAATAATTTTATATAAAATAAACAATTATTTAAATTAAAATTTGGTTTTAAACTATAACTCAGTTTTTTTCACTATTAATCAAAAAATGAAAGTTTTCAGAAAAATACCAAAAATTCACCCTAAGCTAATTTTGATATTCTAAATCCAAAAATGAAGTCCATTTTGAAGGATAAAATATACTAAATTTAAAAAAGTGGGTACTACTATTCATAACGGCTAGTTTGATTGGTTGTGGTGTGTTAGAACTTGATGTGGCGTACAACTCACAGTTTTGTGTTATTCGAAGAGAAGCATAATATGGAAACTTGTCATGTTACATTATCCCCTACTTCAAATAATATTGTCCTTGAATGTTCTAGAATATTAATGAATAAATAGAATCGGGTGGTTATTCATCATAAGTTCATCGTGTTCCAATGTTACCTCTTCCATCTTACTGTTTATCCATATGACTTTTACCAGATGAGTCACCCAGTTTCTTAGCACTTGTTCTCTTATATCAAGAACCTTGAACGGATCTTCATAAAAATATCGATCAGGTTCTAATTGTAATTCCTCATAGGTGAGTACATGTGTTGGGTCAGGCATGTATTTTATCAACAGTGATACATAGAACACATCGTGAACTTTTGTGAGACTTGGTAGAATTTCCAAATGGTAAGCTACATCCCCAATTTGATCTATAATTTCTAATTGTCCGATGTACCTGGGACTTAATTTTCTCTTCTTACAAAAACGTATAACTCCCTTCTATGGAGATACCTTCAACAAAACATGATCTCTTACCTGAAATTTCAAATACATCCTTCAGTTATTGGCATAGATCTTCTCCCAACATTGAGATGCTTTGAGGTGGGTTTCGATTACCTTCACCTTTTCCATAGTTTCCCCAAATAGTTTTGGGACTATGAGTTTTAATTCACCAACATCATCCCAATATGTTAGTATGAGACATCACTTTCAATATAACGCTTCATATACCACCATCTGAATATTTTAATGGAAGTTACTATTATAGGAAAATTCAGCAAGAGGTAAATATTGATCCCACAGACCTTTAAAGTCATGTGAGCATGATCTCAACATGTCTTCTAAGGTTTGAATAATCCGTTCTGATTTTCCATCAGTTTGGGGGTGGTAGGAAGTACTCAAAAAATGTTTAGTATCTAGGGATTTCTGAAGACTATTCCATAATCTTGATGTATAATGGGTATCAAGATAAGAAACAATCGATAGGGGTACTCTATGACGTATCACAACTTAATTAATATATAGTCTTTCTAGACGATCAAGTGGTAAATCATATCTTATAGCATGAAAATGTGCTGACTTGGTATGACGATCAAAAACGTCCCATATTACATCATTCCTTCTAGGATTATTTGGATGTCCAATGACAAAATCCATCGTAAAATTATCCTATTTCCACTATGGTATGGGAATATGTTGCATGTCTCCTCTAGGCCTTTTCCTTCCATATTTCACTTGTTGACAAACCATACATTTTGAAAAAAAATCTGTAACCTCCCTCTTTATATTGTCCCACCAAAAATGATACGTCAAATCTCTATACATCTTAGTTCTACCTTGTTGTATTGAGAAATTGGAAATATGAGAATCATCCAAAAATTCCCTTTTCAGATCAAGTATATCTGGAACACAATGTGTCTTCCAAAATTTCCAAATTCCATCTTCATACATAATGCCACTCAATCTCCCATCATTCACAGCTTTAATCTTCTTTTGAAACTCTTCTTCATTGGTTTGAGACCACTGTATCGTTTCTATTAATGATGGTTTGGAAACAATTTAATTTTTTTTTGATGTTTCACCTTCCATGGTTATCCCCATGTCTAGCTTTACTAGATCCCTATATATATTATCCTTTAAAACTCTTATCATGTTCAGAACTCCATGATCATTTCTTCTCAAATCACTTCCACCTTATTTTCCTTCCTCGAGTGATAGTGTATGGTGAAATCATAATTCTTGAGTTGTACAAGCCTTTTAATTTTCCAAATATTGAGTTCTTTCTATGAAAAAATATACTTCAAACTCTTGTGATCAGTATATATCTAAAATTTTTCACTATAGAGATAATGTCTCCATATCTTCATATCAAAGATTACAGCTGCTAAACCAATATCAATGTGTATGATAGTTTTGCTCATTAATTATTAGTTGTCATGATGCATAGGTAATATCCATATCATTCTACATAAGGAAACAACCAAGCCCTTTATTTGATGCATCACTATAAACAACAAACCCAGCATTCCCTAATGATAGTGTAAATTTATGAGAATTGACTAATATTCTCTTAAATTCTTCAAAACATTATTTACACTCTTTTTTAAAACAATTTAAACACCTTTACATGTGAGCTTCATTAATAGGTTATCCAATCAGGAAAAATTCTGGACGAAATGCCGATAATAACTTGACAAAATAATAAAACTACATTCCACTTTTATACTCATTGGTGATGGACATTCTTGGATTGCCTTTTTATTAATAGGTTCAACAAAGATTCCATATTTGGAGAAAATATGTCCGTAAAAAATCCCTATATTCAGAATTCACACTTGCTAATCTTCTTATATAATTCATGTCATCTGAACGTATTTAGAATAATGCACGGGAAATTTTCATGATATTAGTAGAATTTAAAGTACACCAAAATATTATCAATGAATACCACTGCAAATTCATCAATATAATCCTTGAAATATTTATTCATTAGATCCATGAAGACAAAGGGTGAATTATTCAATCCAAAAGGATATATAGTAAACTCGTAATGCGCATACCTAGATGTTTTATGAATGCATTACTTATTCACACACAACTAGTGATATCTATATTGATGTTCAATATTTCAAAATTATTGAGAATGATGATTTTGGTCAAATAAATCAATAATGCATGGTAGGGGATACTTGTTCTTTATTTATAATGCATTGATCTCCTTGTAGTCAATGCACAACCTCGTAGATCCATATTTCTTCTTATAAAAAAGAACAGAGGCATCCCCTGGAGAAAGACTTTGGTGAATATATCTTTTATTACTCAATTCCCCTAGATGGTTATTTAGTTCCACTAATTCTATAGTGGACATTTTATAATGGGCCTTCAATATGGGCATTGAACCAGGAATTAAGTCAATGGAAAACCTAATTTTTTATTCTAGAGGATGTCCAAGTATATCTTCTGGAAACACTCAACATATTATTTCAAAATACGTACATACTCTATTTGAAAATTATTTTCCACATCAGTAGTTATTTCACACTATACCTCCCAAATAATTGAATTTAGTTGAGCTACTGGTGGAGGATCTAGATAAGAATTAGGTGGCGATGATTCTACTCTAAAGGTAAGGTACTCTATATCATCATCGGGATTTGTAACCACCATCTTCTTCCAATAAATTTTGGCATCATGGTTCGAATTCCAATACATAAAAAATATTATATCAACTTCAATCATGGTTATAACGATGATATTAGTAGATAAAGATCATTTAAATGCCCTAATGGGGTATTATTCAGAAAACATTATTGCAATGATACATCCCTTAGGAGTTTTGACTGGCAACTCCCTAATTAAATCAAATTGGAAATATCTAATTTTCTTAGAAAACATGGATGATATGAAAGAATGTGATGATCCAGAATTAAATAAAGCATTTCTAATATTGAAGAAACTGTTAAATTACCTACCAGTACATCTTTCAAAGCATTAACCTCAGCAGTAGTGATAGTAAAATCATGGCCTTGATCCCTTGGCCTTTTCTGAAGTAAGTTCCCCTAAAGATTGGGACATTAATTTTCATCATGTCCCCTTTCTATACAATTATATCATTCAACATTTACAACCACTTTATTCCCCATTCAATTATGATCATAGTGGCCTTTTCCCCACACTTGTAATAGAATACTATTTCTTACAGACATGTACTAGGGTTTTTCTTCCCACATTTACTATAGGATGGATATTCAACTTTTTTCCTTCCTCCACTTATTTTCATTTCTAGAGTGTTCAGTAGATCGCTTATTCTCTTGCATTTATCTAATGTTGTAATACTTAGATAATTTTATTTCTGCCTTGATAGCACATGAGACAATATCTTCATACGACGAGAATGACTATTAGACTAATCCTTGATAATGAAATGGTTTTAACCCATAAATGAAACGATCAATATTAATTCCTGGGTAATGTATATAATCCATAGCATTCCTCGCTAACCTTGTAATGTAATCATCATACTTTACGACATTCTCATCATCCTTTTTCCTCTGACAGAAAAAATTGTCTTTCTATATCTACTCGATGGTCATGACAAAAAGTGTATTTCTATGAAAATAACTTTAAAATCCCATTATTCCATATTTGATACTTCATTATCTTCCTTTGTGATTTTAATCAATTACCACCATTGATCAACATCTCCAGTGAGGCAGTAAACTGCCAAGCCAAATTTTTCCCTTTCGTTACTCACCAAAGAATGAAGTATTTTTTCTAAGGAACTTATCCATTGAACAACTACTAATGGATTTTTAACCCTATAGAATATTGTTATTTTTTTCCTCATTAATCACATTAACATTGATTCTACACATTGTAGATCATGGTGCTCCATATGGGTAATGTTATTATTCATAACCTGAGTGAGTTGTCCTAGTATAGTGATAAGCTGATCAGCATCAATTGTATCACCAGCTCCACTATAATTATCATGAGAAGGAGGGAAATCACCAAAAGTAGTGCATGCATTGATATAGTTTACATTCCTTCCACTAGGCTTTATTTTTAAACAATGGCATGCACTAGATTAGTTTATAAATCGTAATACATAATTCTAAACATTTAACATACTTAACATAAATTGAACATTTTATGGATATAATTGATAATCATAAAAAAAATTCTTTCAGAATGTATATACTCGTAAATCCTTCATAATGGATTTTAAAGAAAATGTGTATTATCCAAAGCATATCCATCGAGAGTGTCGTAACCAAGACTGCATCAGGGCGCTTTTTCGTGCACCAGTTCTCATTGGAATCTACATCAAAGTGGTGTTTTCAGGTTTTACCCCTAGGTACATCTATGCTAGAGCCACCTCGACATTCTCCTATCCAGACTAGGATCTATTTCTTAGAAAACTCACAAAATATCTACAGTACCAAAATTGAAGGATGTTCTTCTTTACTAATCATCAAAGTCTATCATAGGATTATGTGCTCTAATCAAAGTTTTTCTGAATCTATATTCCAAGGTTTGTACTAAACATCCTCTGATTCAAACTGTAACGCCCAGATCCCAGAAGCCCAGAGTCGGTGCATTATTATCTATCATTGTCATGATCACAATAGAGTATGTCTCAAAAGGCCGATTATTTTAGTAGTCTTGGAAGTACTAGATACATGCATAAGGTTTACATTACATCATAAAATGGAAACAACAAAAACATTTCTTCCATAGAAAACAATGATATCCCATAGAGTATCTATTCATGTCAGTCATAATATACTTTTTGCATCCTGAGAAAAATAAAACATAGAATAGGGTGATCTCAGATGCTCTGTGAGGATAATAATATTGCCGAAACATTCATAAATAAGCATAAACATTTAAGGAATTGTATAAAACAAAAAAAAATGCATTTTCAACAAAATATTCATCATTATATGTCAAATATAAAGATAAATAATGAAAATTACTTACTAAGATGTATATTATACTAGTCGAATAATCACATGCAATATCAATAGCATCATTTATAATGATGGAAGGCATAATTCCTGACTTTATAACCACATATTCATGGCCTTATTCCAAGACAAAAAAATGAGTTTGTCAAGGCCTTGTTCCAAGACACTAGTTTTTCTCATGAGACATACCAATGCATCGAAGAGCTATAGTGGGCTCCATCCTTCTCTTACTAAGTCCAATGTGTTCCTCATATGAAATTTTTTAATCATGACATAATAATTTGTATTAAAACTAGCAAATGAAATGTCAATAAATTATCCATAAACCATGAATGGTAGAAAAAACACATTATCAGTCAAACATATCAAAATACCTTTAATAAAAAAAGGATGAATTGTATCATAATAAATCAACATCACAAAAGACTAAAATCCATTAAATTATGTTGACATGGATGAAATCAAAATTGTTTGAGAGAAATATATCATTATTTTTTTTGAAACCATTTAATGCTACATAATTATAAAATAAAACATTTATTTTAAATATATTATTATTAGATTTTATGGGATTCTTTGATGATGTTATAGTGGAAGAATATAGCCGCACCCTCTGTATAAGTTAAAAAACATTTTTACCTTAATTTTCTCAAAAATGTCATAAAGTATCATGTTTGGAAAACGATAGAAAGATTCCTTTAAAAATGTATAAGGTAAAATAAGGGTATAGATAAATTTTTCCCAAATTCTAGTATATAGAAAAAATGTTTTGGAATACATTTTTAGGAAAATGTGGATGTGTATGATAATGAGTTCCCAGTAGATACATACGTAAAAACAACCTCGAATATTAAAGAGATTCTAAAATCAACCCTTACCTCATACTTTTACTTAGATGAGGGTAGGTTATCTTCCTAGATAATGGTGAAATAGTTGTTAATGAATTATAAAATAACCATATACATTATTATGATATGATATATGATCTTTTAATATAGATTTGTTAATGATATTTTAGCAGTATCATCATTTCGGTTGTTAACTGATTCATTTTCCTTTATATGCTTACAAACATAACTCATGATTGTTCTACATAGAGTATTTTTTATTCATATCTATAATGATATTGTGTTCATTAAATATTTTTTTTAATCATCAATATAAAATTATTCTTTAATGATTACTTTGGGGAATGAATCTCATCGGGCTTGTGGAGACAGCAATCCGTACGTACAAACGAGCGACAATATAATTCTTTTCTATGTAAAATCATAATTAAATAGATATTATATAATATATAAATAATCATTAACATGTTATATCTATTATTTACATCAATTATACATCATTATTATATCCATACAAATAATAATGTATTGAATAACCACTACTCCACGACGTGGAGATGGTAATCCGTACGTATGCACGAATGGTGACATGTCATTCAAAGGATGGATAAAGTAATTTATATGGTTTTAAAATATTTATAATAACCTCACAGTATATATAATATACTGGATTTATTATTTTAGAATGGATATAACAAGGAATGAAGAAGTGGGTGAAGAATAACATGAAACAAGAGGTGAGATATTTACCTATTTTCGGGTTCTTCATTTTGATTTGATCAAAAGGGCTCCTTTGGTTGGCTTTATGTCTAAAGTAAGGCCTATATGATGAATATAAGACAATTGGGATTATATTTGGTCAGGGGTTGTCCGATCCAAATGTCTTTGAATGTGTGAATTTGTGAGAAGGGAATGTTACCTTTTATTAAAGGGTTGAGGGACACCTTAAAAAAGATTGAAATATTATTTTATTATAAAATAATGTTCTATTTTTGTTGGATACTTAATGAATTATTTAAAGACTATGGTGAGGATGGGTCTATAACTCTCAATCAATTGGTTTTAGATAGGTTTGGGTTACTATATTTACTTTATCATTTAGATATAACTATTTGTAAAATAGTTTGACATTTACCATGTCTTTTTGTATTTTTATATTATATGGTTAATAAACATACTATAAGCCACCAATAGAACCATATGTTGTTCATTAATGATACACCAATCATTTTATATGCCTTTTTCTCAATCCTAATATTTTTTGGAATATTATATCAACCAATAATATTTAATTTTTAAAAAAACTCATTTAAGTTAGTTATGACATTATTTAATAATTTATTTTTTATATATTCCGAAAAACATTATTACATTGAAATAATTAAATTTAATGAACCCTAACAGGTAATATTAACCAATAAAATTAGTTTAATTCATTAAAAGTCTTAAATTATAATTATTTGGATATGTATAATATCAATTATTTTAATCATTCATTAATATAGTAATTAATACATCATCATTGTGTAATAAATATATTTAATAATTTAATGTCTATAAATTATAAATAAAATACTTTTATATAGGATATAATTTTGTTTTTGGATTGAATTTTTATAGTCTAATTTTTATTATATGCAACCCTATATTAAAAATGGTTTAATTATTAAACTTTCAATTTAATACTTTTAACTTATCATTGAATTAAATAATAATAAAAGTATTAAACTAATCCAAGTGGAATTATAGGATAAACATTTTTTCCTAATGTTTTTTGGTCAAATTAAACTTATACAATAGAATTTGAACATGTGTTAGGGTAATAATAATATCATTTTTACCTTTAATTATCATATTTACTTTTAAAAGTGGTAATTTAAAGTAACGAGTTAATATTCACCAAAAATTATTTTCATCTTATTGAACCACATTTTACTTACTGATATTAACATCATCTCTCATATTTTTTAAATTCATCTCATAGAAGTGGTAAAATAATTTTTTATAAAAATTTGCAAATGCTCCTTGGAGGTGGGTAATAGATGGTAAAAAGTTCAATAAAATTTTTATATGTCAAAAATTATTATAAATAGACTCCAATAAATTATATTAAAAATATATATGTATTATATATCAATTTTAACCTAAAATAAATTTAAATAAAAAAATAATTATTTAAATAAAAATTCGGAATTAATCTATAACTCAGTGTTTTTCACTATTCATAACAAATTGAATGTTTTCAGAAAAATACCAAAAATTTACCCTAAGATAATTTTGATATTTCAATTCCAAAAATAATGTACATTTTGAGAGATAAAATTTATAAATTTTAAAAAAGTATGTATTACTATTCAAGACATCTAGTTTGATTGTTTGTGGTGTGTTAGAACTTGACGTTGCATACAACAAAAGATTTTGTATTATTCAAAGTGAAGAGTACCATGAAAGCATGCAGTGTTAAAATTATGGAGCTTAAATTACACACCAACATCATGAAATATGTATTTTGATATTTTTGGTACATTCATTCAAATGATTTTTTGTAGAATATATAAATTAAATTAAATAATTATATGGAGTATAAAGAAATGGATAAACCAAAAAAACACATAATGATTAGTAATGAATAAGATGTTCATATTTTTTTGTGATTTAGATTTATGAATTTTATATTAAGGATCCTTCTATCATGCATGAAACATTAGAAACTGACCACTAATGAAATGGAATGGTTTCTTACCTAGAACATAGAACAAGGAAAATAAAATTAAGTTTATAAAAAAATTAATCTAATACTAATCAATTATCATTTAAATGGCCTATATAATCATAGAAAACATTTTGTCTAGCAGAATAGAAAATTAAATGTCTTTAAAAAGTTAACAATAAGTAGAATATCAATATAATAATAGAAAATTATATAAACATTAAGGTAAATTATTGGAAATCCAAATGAAATAAACTAGAAATATTTTTTATTAAACTTTAGAAATTAGTCATACCTAAATAGAAGCTCACATTAATTTGGTGGAGGAATTCTATATCAACACTGATAAAAACAATACATGAAGAAGCATTGGCCGAGAAAAATTAGAACATTTTGTAAATGGAAATTCAATATAGGATATATGTTATAATTGTTTTAAAAAAACATTATCTTTAAATATAAATACTAACACATGAGTATATGGGTAATGTTTTCAGAAAATGATGATATTAGAACTTTTGCAATGATATGGATATTTATAATCTCCAAATATAAAAACAGGTGGAGATATGGTGGGTGACTAGAACTAGTGGATCCTTAATTAATTATTCATGAAATAAGTAATATTTCACTACACTATAAATTCATCATAATCATATATATAAAGGTATAACATAAAGTCACATATAAATTTTATGGAATAGTATATAACAAAAACATTTTGTATGGAAGATGTGTCCGAAATTGGGGGAATCAGTTTCAATTGTAAATGTCCCTATGTTGGGATGATATATGAATATTAAGGAAGATGTATTTAAAGATAAATGTTTAGGTGTCATTTATGGTGAAGATATTTATAAACCGGCTATGGGGTGTTCTCTATTCTAGTTCATGGTGAAGAGACATTCACACGACTTATGAGAGATAAATTTGGGAGGAAACGAAAGAAACCAGGAATCATAGGTGAAAGTGATTGAACTCTCGACTATGAGGGGTTGGAATTTGTTTCAAAAATATATATGGTATTTAGAGGAGAAGAACCTTGTCACTGATTTAGTAGATATTGAAGGCCATGTGGGTGGTTCTGTTTGGAGGAGATAATTTTTATTGTGGACCCAAGTAGGTGGGGAGAGAAGTCATGTGACGGTCGATTTGGGTTGGAGGGAATAAGTGTAGTGAGAGTCAGTGTATGGAATAAAATGAAGTAGTGTCTGAAAAGTTTCAATAAACTAGACATCTTTATTATAGATATATATTGCATTGTAACTCGTAATTCAGTTATTAATGATTTTATGTTCTTATGCATGTTTTGTCGAATAATATCTTGTTAACCTTATTTTTTCATATTTATATTATTAGGAATTATATGAAAATATTATATACAATATTTAATCATTAAATATATTTATAAAGTCATTATTTAATGAATATCATGTATAATGAATTGCACCACATTTTTGAGATGATAGACCGTATGTACGCACAAACATGGATTTCATTCTGATAATTGTGAAATTGTAAAGAAGTGGAAGGTATATATGTATTACCAGAACCATTACCATTTTATCGTAATCATATATATTTATTATTTCCATAACTACATCTATCAATATATGGTATTCGTGAAAACATATTACACCATGATGTAGAGACGATAATCCATACATACACAAGTGTGGTGATTTAGTTTTTATTATATTGAATAAAAGTGGAATAAGGTTTTTATAAAATTATAATAACATCTTATTATATAATTAATACCATATTTATTAATTTAGAATTGAAAAATCTCATTAATATGATGTAGAATGTGAAATAATTTGAATGAATCGTTATAGGATATTAACTCTTCATTGACGTGTTCCCTTCAGATCTCTATTAAAGTACAATTTCTAGACTTTTAAGAAGATCTTAACCTCGAAAAATATTACTAGGTATGTTTGAAATTTATTTGTAAAAATTATGGAATATATATATGGATCAATATGAATTTAATAGGTGATGTAGGATTCGACCTTTTATAATTTAGGTGAAGATCACTTTTGAGATTTCAATAAATAATAATATATAATAAATTAAAAACACACACAAAACTACCATAATGTTCTAATTAAAAACATTGTATTAGATATGTTTTTAGTTTCATCAGATAATACATTTTAGACATGTTTTTATGTCCATTAAGTCCTTATCATTTTAATATGACACTCAATTATTCGTTTTCCTTTTAACTAGGGTAATAAATAATTCTACATTAAAAGGGTAAAATATATAACTATTGGATGTCAATTAGATCATAAATAAAAAATTTAGAATATTTTATTCGATATCATAATTATTATATGTTTTTAAGAATTATTTATTATTATTAACAAATTTAGTATTTCATTATTGTGAAAAAATATCAATTGTGTCATCATTGACACTATTTATTTCATGGATTTTTTAAAGTGTCAATATAAGATGTTATACATGAATAAAATATATCATTATATCCCTAAAGGGTCATTTTGTTCTATAAAATTTATTGGATAAATTAATTATCCAAAATTATAATTATATTAATTTTTTAATAACATTAATTTGATATTTACATTTATCAAATAATTACAACATCAGTTTAATGTAATGATTTAATATACATATTTGTGGATAAATTTTAAAAAAAATATTAAGATGAAGATAAAACCTTTATATTTAATAATAATACTTGTAAGAGATTATATCTCATGGAAAATCCAAATTCAGAAATGTTATACATATTTAAACATGAATGTGACATGTTTAACAACACATAAAATAAATATAATATATGTGTGATAGTCTATTATATAATTCTTAAAATGATCAATAAATTGATCCTTATATGATAATGATAGAGATATAATCAACCAAAAAGAGTTTTTCCAGTTTTTGTGTTTTTAATGGTTATTATCATTTTTATAAAAATTTGTTTACTCAATTTTTATCATTAAAATAATTACTGCATCATCAACATATAAACCATTAAGGTAATTATTTATTACCCAAAATTTATAAATAAATATCAATGAAAAATAGAAAAATTATATTAAAAATGAATATTTATAATCAAATTTATATTTGGTAATAACTTATAATAAACATGTTTTATTTATTTAAATTTGAGTGAGATATATTTACGTTTAGTTTAAATAAAATATAATAAATTTCATAATATAATCAATATGGAAAAAATTATATATATTCAACACAATTATGGTTTATTTTGAAAATAATTCATCCCATAATATTAAGACAAGTGTCAATGTAATTTAAAAATATTAATTTACCTCTAATTACATGATTTACATTTTTACTTTTTGAATTAATATTTATAAATATTCCATTCATAATGCCTAAAAATAAAATAATTCTATAATCATAATTTCTAGCTACTAATTAGAAGTATTGAATATATTTTTAATTATTATAAACAAATATGTTCCTGAAAATAATATTAAATTAATCTAGTTGACAGAATGAATAATTGGTTTTGAATGAAAAGTCATTGTAATTGATTGATATGTTTTAAAATTAAAATTTGTTGTAAAATTAATGCTAATGACCATAATTTTATGAACTAATAAATATAAATTCTATTTATATAATAATACAATTAAATAATATAATTTAACAATGTAAATTTTTATGGTAAAAAGTGGGTTTCATTTAGAATTTAGATTATTTTTACTATTGATCAAAACATAAATCATATCATGAAAATATCCAAATTTTATCAAAATTAAATATTTATATTCCAATTCCAAATAAAATGATTAATTTATATTTATATAATATAAAAAGTTTCAAAAACTAGATTTAAATTGGGTGCATCCTCAAAATGAGCTTAAACTACATTTCATGAAAAATACTTCTTTTGTCAAAAACATAGTACATGTTTTTATATCATGTCTATATAACATATAAGAATAATTTTAATCATAATATTTTATATATAAATTGTATATTACATTTATAAAATCCATCAAAATGGTTTTATTACTTTATAAACTCATTTATTTTCATTTAAATAGTTTTTAGAAGAAAGTTAATACTGGTCATACCTTTCATAATAATAACTGTGTTATAATATATGATAAGATATTTTTTGTTTTCTCTTAAATAATGTCCTGATTAAAATGAATTCGATCAAAATAACATGAAATTGTGTGTGACACAATCCATACATTGTGTTGTATATACCAAAATCTAATACAATGTTGCATGTAAAACAAGATGATCTTGGTGTATCATACAACGCCAGACATCACTGAAAAAAGAATGAAAAAAGGAAATATATATCATAAAAAATTATAGTGTTACAATGAGTTTCTCCTTGAATTATATGATAGACAACCCTTTTTATTTAGAATCATGACCCATAAAATGGATGTGATTTCCCTTGGAAGTTCATAATTATCATCACACTGATAGATGATCATATGTTGCTTAAGAATATAAAACATAACTACTTTTATATGAATACCAATGTTTGATTTATATAGTGAAATCAAATCCATTTAGAATAAAATATTAAAACCAACTATATGTATGATAACAATATTTTATAGAAGCACATTCCCTGAAATTTCAACATGAGAAGAATCATATACTTAATATGTTATTGCCAAACCATTAGTGTTTTTCACATATAGTTAAACATTTAATCATTGTGGAGGTATTGTGATTCATTTAGAAAATTATTTTTATATATAATAGTGGGTAGATGTATGGTCAAATATGACATTACAATATATATAGTGGGCGATAAGTGTACCTCTCACCACATTTTTATCGTAACCCTTATCATAAATAATTATGAAATGTGATTTCCCATTATCCATACATATTATAAGATTCTACCCTTGATAATCATAAATATATTTTAGAATTGTGAACTAATTATAATAATTCCCATAATCAACATATTTTATGCATTATATCAGGGGTGTCTCATTCTATGGAGTTTTTTTGGTGATTTTTAGAGATTCTTTTGAATTTCCTTTTTTATTCATATAAAAACCATTAGATTTTTTGTTAACTCTTATCTCTATTTTCACCATGACATCACATAAAACTATTTATTCCTATAATCTAATGTCTGTTAGGTTAAACTATCTTTGAATAATTGTTTTCTGGATGGTAATGAATCGATGAAACTCACATCCAAGTTAGATGATAATACTAGAACCATACATCGCATGTCTTGTTAATTTTTCTTCATAGGTACAACTATATTAATCATCCTATAGCGTTAACACATTAAATTCCATATCAATTTTTAAATTTAATATATCGGGAATATAATTATTGAAAATAATTTTTTAATCTCATACGAATCCATGGTGTCAAATCCACCCAATTACCTTGTATTTTTAATTGGATTTTGTGGCTAATATGAACATATTTTTTAATGATAGATGGATAAAAAGAATATTTCATGGTCAAAACACTATAGAATGGAAAAAATATTTTTAATTATACATATAAATTTCTCAGAAACTAGTGGATAAACATAACCACTAAAATTAGTCATATTCTTATTCATATAGGAATCAAATGTGTGTTTCTCCCTTTTTTAGTTGTTTGTGAGTAATGTACAATTCATTCCTATAGAATGTTTTGTGAGAATAATAAATATATTTTTCATTGTATATCCCATAAAATTTGGATTCATAGGAGGGAAATAATTCATTTTAAATTTAATTATACATTAATAATATTTATCAATGTTCTTATCATTAATTGAAACCAAAAAAATGTGAGAAAAATAATCTTATGAGGACATCACACAATGAAAAAAATTTATATATTGAATTCCAAAATCTCGACACCATTTGATAAATATATTAAATAATAGGTTTAACCAAGTTCATTATGTACATCATTTATCAAATTACATCGTAATTTTTCTTAATATGTCTATTACATTTGAAAATGTATAACTTTGGAGTGTCAAATTTGTTGTGTAGAAATTCTTGTTGTTGTAAGAGAAGTGATGATTGAGTCAAAGCCCAATGTATCCATTTTATAGTACTTACCCATAGGTAAATATATTATGTTTTTATATCCTGTTTTAGTGTATAGATATAGATGTAATTTTTTGTAATCCACACACTCAATATTAAACCAAAACTCTATAATTTTAATATATATATATATATATATATATATCCCTATGGTTCTTGCTACTGTTTTCTCACCCTCATTTCTAAATATTTACTAAAACTTTTAATGATACCACCAATAATGTGCTATTCATTTCATACATATATATTATTATTATTAGAAACATTTCAAATACATAACATAATGATCCATGAAAAAATAATATAAATCTAATATCATTGGAAACATTGAATCACAAAAAACAGGTTCCTATGTAAATAAAATAATCTCCCAAATATTTTTTCTCAACTAGAACAATTTTTTGAAATATCATAGATACTGCCTTTCATCATAATATAGGTAAAATAAACATAATAAAAGTTGATCTAAAATTCTCAATAAAGGTATAAATTAGAGATATCAATGATCATAGAAGAATGACATGAGAATAACAGTATAGAAATAATGAAAAAACATACAAAAACTATAAACAATTATCAAAGAATCATAATAGTACGTTTGGTCATAAGTCATGGAATATCATAAGACATGAATGAGATTGAAATAAAATAATATTTTCCATGAGACCATATCCCTGGAAGAATATTTAAACTTTTGGAATAACATAAACATATAATATTGTAAAACTATAATAATGGAAACATAATAAATAGTTATGTTAAGGATAAGAAAATAAATACCTTCTATAAACTTTTGAAAGACAAAAAAAATGTCTACACATAATCATAAAGACTTGAAATCAATGTTCATGCATAAAATTATTGAAATAATTACTAAGTCCATGTATAATATTATATACATGAAAACCAATTCCATGATTAATCATATGTACATTAAAACAGGTACACATATAAAATTTTTATTATGGGATTTGGTTCATGAAACAAAAATTTACTCACAAGTTATCCATATTTACCCAATAAATTTGAGGGATATATAATTCCAATTCCACCCATAATATAACCATAATCCATTCATATGTGTGTAATAGGATCATATAATAATAATCATATAATATAACCCACCAAAAAATGGTTTCATACAAAATCTATCCAAGAATAACCCATAGAGAATAAATGGGATTTATAAAAACCTTTTCATCATAATCATAAAGCATAAAGAGAAGGGATATAGTCATTATATCCTATCACCATAATAACAGAAGTAAAACAAAAGGTAACTTTTATTGATGGATAGAAAATATCATTAAAATATTCTGACAAGAATATCCTTTCAATTTTCAATAAACACCACTAAAATATAAAAATTCCCAAAATATTATAAAAAATATCTTCTTTGAAAAAAAAATTGAAATTTTTTTGGGATAATCAAATAATTTATTGTTCATGATAGCAGTAAATACCATTAATTTCATACAAAAAAAACTCAAGGATTTAGTCCTCATTTTTTGTATAATGTATAAAATATTCTTATTTAAAAAAAAGAATATTTCATTAAAACCATTCTATAAAAACTAAAACAAAATTAAAAATATTTTTAAAAAATATTTGGAAATGTTAATAATATTTTTGAAAACATTTCTATAAACATGGTCATGAAATATAAATTATTCTTGACTGATGTGTGAAAAAATTACATTATTCCCATAAAAATAATCTTTCCATCTCTTTAGATTATAAAGAGAAGAGGATGAATGGAAATAGTTTATTCTCAAATAATTGTCAATGGAGAAAAAAATCCATGCATTTTTTGAGATATTGATCATAAGTGTAAATTATATTCATAAAAAACCAAATAAATAATGATATTTTAATATAAAACAATTATTAGTTTGGTAACATTTGAATTATAATCCCCATGATGGAAATAAATTTAGAGGAATATTTATATCCCATAATTTTCATGTTAAAAATATTAAAATAAATGCATGGGTTTTATATTAACAAAGAAAAATAAATAAGTGTTGAATATAGTATGTGGGTCAAAAATGTGAAACTCAAATGAAAATCCCAAACCTCAGGTCACACCTCCCATCTCCCTTGTTCAAACCTCATATATAATAAATATTACTTTATTATATATATATATATATATATATATTCAAGAACTATAACCACATATATCGTACCATGTATGATTACCTATAAAATTATTATTTTCTATAAATTATTTCTAAAATATATTATAGGTACTTGAAATGTAACATACCAAGATTCTATGGTATGTTTCCCTTTGAATAATGTAACAGCTTGTGTTGTATGCAACGTGGAGTTTTAACACCCCATGACCAATCAAACTAGCCATTATGACTAGTAATACACACCTTTGAAATTTTATAAATTATAATTATCCAAATGGACTTCACTTTTGGATTCGGAATATCAAAATTAGCTTTGGGTGAATATTTACTATTTTTTTAAAACATTCAATTTTTTATTAATAGTTTAAAAAACAGTGTTATTGTTTTAAACCGAATTTTTATTTAAATAATTATTTACTTTATTTTAATTTATTTTATGTAAAAGTAGAAACATAATACCTATATATATTCAATGTAAATCATTTAAGTAATTTTTGAATATGTTAAGATATATAAAATTTTATTTAACAATTTACCGTCTTTTACCCTCCTTATAAGAGAATTTGAAAGTTTACATAAAACATAATTTTACCACTTCTGTGAGTTTAATTTCAAAATTTTGAGACACATGGTAGATATAAGTATGTAAAATGTGATTCAATAAGATGAAAATAATTTTCAGTGAATAGTTACTTTTAACATTTATTTTCCACAATTAATATTTAATAGGATATTTATTGGTAAAAATGATATTATAATTATCCTAACACGTGTTCTAATTGTATTGGATGAGTTACCTTAGAAAAAAAATATTAGGAATAAAATATGATCCTATTGTATCAATTGTATTAGATTATGATATTTATTATTATTTTATATAACGAATAGTTTAATGTGTTGAATTCAATGTTTAATAATTTAATAATTTTAATGTAGGGTTACATATAAGATATATTAGACTATAATTATTCATTATAAATATATAAATATTTCCTATATATGAGGAATTTATTTATAATTTTTTATACCTTATATAATTTAATTTATTTACGACACAATTATGATGGAGTAATTACCATATTAATGAAATATAAAAATAATTCATATTATAAATATCAAAATAATTATAATTTGAGACATATGATGAATTAATCTATTTTTATAGGTTAATATGAAATTTTATGGTTAATTTAATAAAATTTATTTTAATTGATGATGTTTTATATCTTTCAAAAAAACAAATACTAAATAGTGTCAAAATTGACATTATTGCGTTTTTAAAACAAATACTGTATTATTAATTGATTTTATATTCTTAAAAATTTAATGCTCATCCAAAATACATAGATAAGATTATATATATTAATAATTAAGGACTTGGGTTTCTCTTGACATTTTATAGTATTATTATTAACCATTTATTATAATAATACATGAATAAAAGGTAAAATTTGAACTATTTAACTAAGAGGTAAAACTATATTACATCGTTATTATAAAGACCTAAACATGTCTAAAACTGATTGGTTAAGATTTTTTCGACCAATCCCTACCATAGATTAGAAATAATTCAATTTGGATCCATTATAAACATAATATAAATGTATAATAAAATAATATTTCAAGCTTTTCCTAAAGTGACCCCTGCCTGTCTTAAAAATGGGTACTTCCTCTTTTCTCAAAATAACATTTTAAAAGACATTTGGCTCAGACAAAACCCACCTAAATATCTTCCCAAATTCCCTCACTTCAACATAGAAGCCTTAAATTGATCAAAAATCTATTCTATGTAGCCTTTTGATCAAATAAAAATGAAACACTTGAAGAAGAGGAAATAATTTCATCACCTCTTTCTATGTTGTTTTCTTCGTCCACTTCTTATTTATCTATTGTTACCAAACCAAAATAATAACTCCAAGAACATATACATACTGATATGATATTATAAATATTTTACAATCATATTTATTATTCTATCCACCCTTTGAATGACAGGTCACCATACGTGCGTATGTACGACTTACCGTCTCCACATCATAGTGTAGTTTGTTATTCAAACACATCATTATTTGAATGGGTATAATAAAGAGTATAACTAATGTCGATAATAAATATAACATTTTAATTATTCTTTATATATGATTTACCATCATATTTCATATTATTTTTCTATCAATATAATAATATTGTCACTCGTGCGTATGTACGGATTACCGTCTCAACGAACACGATGAGATTCATTATCCATAATAATTATTCTAGAATAATGTTAATTTATTATTAAAAATAAGGTTTAAGAACATATTATTAATCATGATATGAATCATATTAATCCTATTCATAGAAAACATGGCTTATGTAACCAAGCATATAATGGAAAACAAATCAGTTAACACACAGAACCATGATACAACTACAATATTATTAACAATGAAATATTAGAAGAACATATATGATAACATATTTTTGTATATGGTTCATGTATAATGTAATATTGATTATTTAACTATTATATAGGAGGTAAACATACCATAATCTATGGAGAAGTACAAGGTAAGGGTTAATTTGTAATCTGATTACTTATCTGAGGTTTTTAATACGTAAGTATCTACTAGAACCTATTTATCAACCACATCCTAGATTCATTAAAATGTATTTCAAAACATTTTTACTATTTACTATACAATTATTTAAAGTAATTTATTAAATATATTTACTTATTATGAAATGTTTATCCAGGAATCATTCCATCATTTTCCATACAAGGTACATTATGACATTTTCGACAAATGAATATATGAATTTTTTTATCATATAAAGTGGGTGTAGTTATTCTCTGCCGTTATAACACCTTTGAAGCTTAACATACAAGGTAGTAAAAATATTTTAAAAATATTTTTTTCTACTATAATTAAATGAAATTTAGATGATTTTAAAATAGAAAGATATATTCTTCTATATTATTTTCAATTTCATCTATGTCAATATAATTTAATAGATTATATACTCGTTTGAAGATGATTGATTAAGATACAAATCTTTAATATTGTATTGAATTTTTTGTGATATGTGTTACTGTAGTTGTATTATTTTTATACCATTCATGGTTTTTGGTTAAGTTATTAACATTTTGTATTCTAGTATTAATATGAATGTTTATGTTGTGTCTCAACCTTTTCATATGAGGAATTCATTGGTCTTAGAAAGTGACGGGTGGATCCCACTATAGAACATTGATGCATCAGTAGGTCTAATGAGAAAAACAACTGTCTTGGTACAAGGCCTTGATTAAATATTATGTGTAGTCTTGGCGCGAGGCCTTGACAATGGGGTTATAATGTTCAGAAATTTTTTTTCCATCATTATCAAATTTGTTATTTATATTACATGTGATTATTTGACATGTATAATATCCATGTGATTATGTGAACTGAATTATTAGATATATATTTTCCATATAATGTTGAGGTTTATGTGTAAAAAGTTTTTTTATTATTCTTATACATTTCCCAAAAATTTTATGCTTATTTATGAAAGTTTCTGCTATATTGTTATCCTTACTAAGCATCTAAGATAACCCCTTTCTATGTTTCATTTTTCCCAGGATGTGAAAAGGTATTTTATGGATTACCTGCATGGATAGGGTAAGGGATATAAGTGTGTTCAAAGGGGAAATTTTTTTGTTGTTTTATTTATCTAATGATGTAATGTAAATCTTATGTATATATCTTGTACATACAATGCTACTAATAAAATAGGTCTTTCGGTGAATGATTCTTTGTATCATGCCAGAGTTATGTATTAATGCAACGACTCTGGGTAACTGGGGTTAGGTTTTTAAAGTGGGCATTAGGGAAAGGTTATTACAAACATCAGAATCTATATTTAGAAAAAATATGATTAGAGAATATTACCCTAAGATAGAATTTAAGATTAGTATAGAAGAACGTCCAATAATTTTAGTAATGTAGAAATTTCATGTATTTTTTAAGAAATAAATCCCTTTTAGATACACGTAGGTAGAGATAGATCTGACCTAGTTGTACATAGGAGTCAAAAATCTAAAAAGGAGTTTCGAGACTGACCCAGGGTATCCTGGTACAAGAAAATATGCATTTCTATACTCTAGGTTATGAAAATCCCATGCTTTATGGTTTAGATAATTCAAATTTACATTACAAAGTATTATGATGGATTTATGAGCATATAACGACTCAAAGAAAACATATTTATGATTATGTATTTTATCTATAATTTGTATAATTTATGTATCATTTTTTACAAGTTTTTAATTATGTATTTCCATTCATAAACTAATTCAGTATATTTGATTTTTTAGAAATTTTGCCTAATGAAAGGAATGGAAACAATATCAACACATGTAATCTATAAAGGGATAACCCTCTTAATCTAGATAATTATAGTGGACCCGGTGATTCAACTAGTGTTAATCATCTTATCACCTTTCTGGGAAAACTAGATGTGGTTATTTATAATAACCTTACCCATATGAATCACCCTAATCCATAATGTTCAGGATCAATGTTAGAACGTTTTATGAGGCAAAAACCAAAAACATTCAATGTGACTACAAATCTATTTGTATCTGATTGATGGATAAGTTCATTAGATAAAAAATATCATTCATTGGGGAGTAGTGAAAGAGGAAAAGATTTCATGGCAGTTTATTGCCTCTAGAGATATCTATATAAATAGTGGTCATTAACTCAAAACACAAAGGAAGATGAAGAAGTGTCAAATAAGAAATAGAGGGAGTTGAAATATCTTTTCATAGAAATATACATTCCTTGTGACCATCAAGCAGATATGGAAAGACAATTTCTGAGTTTGAGGAGAAAGGAGGATGAGAATGTGGAAAAGTATGAGGCTAACATAACAAGGTTGTCAAGGCATGAAAAAGATTATATACATAACCCAGGAAATAAGATTGATAGATTCATTTAAGGATTAAAACCATTTCTGAGTCGAGTATTGGTTTCACAATCATCCTCATCGTACGAAGATATTTTCTCACGTGCTTTCAAGATAAAAAAAGAATTCTTTATCTCTTACGGCTTTAAAAAAATAAAGAAAAGAAGAGATCATATGAACACTCTAAAACTGAAAATATGGGAAATAAAGGGAAAGATGAATTCCATCCTACAGTAAATATTGGAAGAATCACCCTGATACTTTTTTTAAGGGAATGAGAGTCTATTAAAAGGGTCGTGAAAAGGGCCACCAAGCCCGTGATTGTAAGGTAAATAAAGAGGATGTCAATGTTGAATGCATCAACTGTAAATAAAAGGGGATTATGAAAATGAATGTTCAATGCGTCTAAGAAATATAGCTATGAAAAGGATATGGGATCAAGGACAAAATTATAAGCTCACTACTTCTGAGGATAAAGATCTGAAAGACATTATGGTAGGTAATTGTATGGTTTCCTCATTTTTAGTCAATTCATTATTTGATTATAGATCATCACATTGTTTCGTATCATCCTAGTTTTCTATGAAAATTAGATATTTCAAATTTTATTTAACATGTGATTTTTCAGTAAATACTCTTAAGGTATTTATCATTGCAACATTATTTGGTGAATTAGTTAACATTAAAGAATATAATCATTATTTATCTACTAATCTAATCATCATACCCAAGATAGAATTTGATAAAATCCTCAGTATGGATTGGATTTTGGACCATGATGTAAACATTTATTATAAGAAGAATAAGGTTACAATTTTTGATTATGCTAAAGAGTACCTTATCTTTAGAACAGAAATGTCACCATCCGATTCTTATCTAGTTCCAGCCCTAGTAGCTTTACTAAATTTAATTATTGTGAAGGTAGATAGTTATGTAATTATGGGTGAGGAAAAAAATTTCTAAATAGAGGATGTACCAATTCTGCATGAATATGATGACGTGTTTCTAGAGGATTTACCTTGAAGTACTCTAGAATGAGAAATTGAATATTTTATTGATTTAATTCTTGGTTGAAGGAACATATCAAAGATACATTATAGAATGGCCACTATGGAATTGGTGGAAAAAAAATAAAAAATATGAGGATTTGAGTAATAAAAGATTTATTCGCCCTAGTGTTTATCCATGGGGAGCCCCAGTTCATTTTTAAAAGAAAAAAGAATGATCTCTGATTTTTTGAATTGACTATTGAGAGATCAATGCTATAACAATAAAGAACAATTATCCCCTACCTCAAATTGATGATTTATTTGATTAACTTCACGAAGCTCAATACATTTCAAATATTAACTTTCGATCCAGATATCATCAGTTGTGTGTGAAGATGGAAGACATTCTGAAAACCACATTTCGATCTATATATGAGAATTATGAGTTTACAGTAATGCCTTTTGGACTGACTAATTCACCATCATTTTTTATGGATCTAATGAATTGAATTGTCAAGGAATGTCATGATAAATTTATAGTTTTATTTATTGATGCTATCTGGGTTTACTCAAAATGCTAAAAAAATCAAGAAAATCACTTGTGTACTGTTCTAAAAACCATAAGAACAAATGAATTTTAGGGGATGTTTAGAATGTGTGAATTTTGGCTTCATGAGATTTTGTTTCTAGTCCATATTGTCTCTATGGTTGGAATTTATGTTGATCCTTCAAAGACAATGGAAAACCAAGAATAGCCATAATAGATGAGTATAACTGGGGTAGGTAGTTTTAATGGTTTTGTAGGATATTATCAGCAATTCTCCTAGATTATTCTCTATTGTCGAACCCATTAACCATGCTCATGTGTAAAGGGGTTAAATTTGTTTGGAAAAAAGAGTGTGAAAAATGTTTTGAAGGAACATTTTTAGTGGGACAACATGTAAAGTGAAATTGGTGATTATGTGTCAAGATGTATGGTTTGTCCACAATTGAAAGCATGAAGAAAACATCCTAGAGGAGTCATGCAACCACTTCCCATACCTGAATGGAAATTGGATGATATTATACTATATTTTTTCGTGCGGCTACTAATGAATCCTATAGGAAATGATGAAATATGTTTCATTGTTGATCATTTTAGCAATTCAACAATATTTCTTGCTATAAGAGATGATTTACCACATGAACATTTAGATTGGTAATATAAGGTTGTAAGGATTCATGGAGTACACCTATCTATTTTTTCTAATAATGATCCTGATTTTACTTCAATATTCTTGAAAAGTCTTCTTAAATCCCTATATACTAAACTTCATTTATGAATTTCCTACCACCAACAATCTGAGGGAAAATTAGAACGTACTATCCAAACCATATAATAAATGTTGAGATCTTTCACACATGAATTTAAAGGTATGTGGGATCAGTTTTAATATTTTCTTAAATTTTCATATAATAGTAGCTCTATTCATGTATTTAGATGGCACTATATGAACCGTTATTTGGGAAGAGATGTCAGACACCAACCTTTTTTGGATGGTGTTGGTGAAAGAAAAATCATAGGCCTAGAATTTTTTGAGGAAACAATGGAAAAATGAAGACTATCCAAACCCACATCAAAGAAAATGAAAATAGGAAAAAGAGCTATGTTGATAATCTATTGAAGTATTTTTAATTTCAAGTAGGTGATAATGTTTTATTGATGGTATCTTCATTTATTATTGTTATAGGATTCGGTAATAATGGTAAATTGATTCATAGACACATCAAACCATTCTATATTCTAGATCAAATTGGTGTTGTAGCTGATCAGTTGGAAATGCCTCCAACTCACCCAAACGATCATGATGTGTTCCACAAATCACTGTAAAGAAAATATATTCCTGGCCCAATGCATGTACTCACCTCTGAGGAAATTGAACTGGAACCAAAACTGCCTTATTGCGAGGAGCCTATCAGAATTTTTGATACCAGAGAACATGTGTTAAGAAACATGGTGACTTGTCTGGTGAATGTTCTATGGAGAAATCATATGATGTAAGAGGCAACGTGGGAGCCTGTGGAACTTATGATTAAGAACCATCATAATAATTTTATGCATTAATATTATTGAAATATCAAGGATGAAATTATTTTAATTAGGGGAGAATATGACACCCCAAAAATCTATGCTATGTTTCCCATTGAATAATGAAATAGCTTGCCTTGTACGCCACTTGGGGTATTAACACACAATGACCAATCGAACATGCTATAATGAATACTAATACCCACATTTTGAAATTTAATAAATTTTGTTTTTCAAAATAGATTTAATTTTTTATTTTTCAATAACAAAAATATATTTGGGTGAATTTTTTGTATTTTTATGAAAACGTTCAATTTTTGAAGAATAGTTAAAACAATGTGTTATTATTTATAGCCTACATTTTATTTAAATAATTAGTTGCATTATTTGTATTTATTTTCTGTCAAAATAAATAAATAATACCTATATATGATCAATGTAATTAATTGGAGTAAGTTTATAATATGTTTAGATATATACAATTTTATTCAACTTTTTACCGTCTTGTACCCACATTCTAGGAGCATTTTCGCATTAGTATAAAAAATAATTTTACAGATTCTGTGAGTTGAATTTCAAAAATCTGAGAGACATGGTATATATTGGTTTGTAAAATGTTGTTTAATAAGCTGAAAATAATATTTTGTGAGTATTAACTTATGACTTTTATTTACCACATTTAAAAGTAGATTGGATATTTAGAGGTAAACATTATATTATAGTAACCCTAACACAAGACCTAATTCTATTATATAAGTATATTTCGACAATAGAAATCTTTATGAATAAAATATTATCCTTTTATTCCACATGTATTAGGTTATAACTTTTATTATTATTTTATTTAAATAAAATTTAAAAGTGTTAAATACAATCATTAATAAATAAAAAATTTTAAATATAGAGATACACAGAAGATAAATTGGAATATAAATATCCATTAGAAATTTAAATAGATTTCTTACATATTGGTATTTTATTTATAATTTTTAGGCATTAGAGAGTTTAATTTATTTATGACACAATTATGATGCAGTAATTAGCTTATTAATTAAATATTAAAAAAAATTATATTATAAATATCCAAATAAATGTACATTGAGACTTCTGAAAAATTACACTATTTTTTATGATAATAACACGTGTTATGGTTTATTAAATAAATTTAATTCGATGTGATAATGTTTTATGGATTTCATAAAAATCATATACTTAACAGTGTCAAAATTCACATAATTGATATTTTAAAATACATACTATATTATTAATTTATATTATACTCCTAAAAATAAATTGATCAACCAAAAGACATTGATAAGGTTATATATATTCAAAATGAATCAAATGGGGTTTTTTTTGGATTTTCATCATAATAGTATCAACCATTTATTATAATAATACAAGAATACATGAAAAAACATAAACTATATAACTAAGAGCTAAATCTAAAAGATAATGTTAATATGGTGACATAAACCTATCTAAAACCTATTGGTTGAATGTTTTTCAACCCATATCTACCCTAGAGTCAAACTAAATCATTTTTGAGCCATTATAAAAATAATATGATTATATAATAAATTAATATTTCTAGCATTTCTTAAAGTGACCCTCACCTCTCTTAAAAATGGTACTTCTCCTTCTCTCAAAATCAAAACTCCAAAACCATTTGTCTCAACCAATCCCTTCAAAATAACCCCTAAAAAACCATCAATTAATCTTTAAGGCCTTCATTAGATCCTAATTCCATCCTGTTGAGACTTTTGATCAAATTCAAAGGAAGCACCCAAAGAAGATGTAATAATTTCATCACCTCTTTCTATGTTCTTTTCTTCATTCACTTTCTATTTCTTTGTTGTTTCCATACCAAAATAATATCTCTAGTTACTTATACATACAGAGATGTTATTATAAATATGGTACAACCATATTCATTATTCTATCCATCCTATGAATGACATGAAACAATATGTTCATATGTACAACTTATTGTCTCCACGTCGTGGTGTAGTTTGTTATTCAAACACATAATAATTTGGATGGGTATAATAATAAGTATAACTAATTTCAATTATTAATATAAAATTTTAATTATTTTATATATTTGATATACCATCAAATTTCATATGATTTATCTATCAATAAAATGATATGGTCTGGTTCTTCTCCCCTCGTCCTCTGATGGCGTAGTAGATGAGTTCTACGTGGTCGCCCCTCCATGTGCCTCAACTGGGGAGGGGAGATAATGGCTCTCACCATCTTCCAAAATCCCTTCATCACTCCTCCTCTCTTTTTTCTGATCCCTCCCTCCCACCTGATCATCTGGAGATCGATATTTGCCCTAAGGTTTTGTAGAAGGTCAATGATGTGAATTCTGTTCAGATTTCCCGGATAGAGTTCGAAAAGGATTCTTCGCTACTAGATCTGACTTTTTTTCTCTCATTGGAAGGAAAATTCCCTCAGTTTCACTATTTTATAGGTATGTTTCTTCATCCTGGAAGCTTTTTTAAAAAGAGGTGGTCTGACTTTTGGATGTAAGGAATTTTTTAATTCTCTTTAGCAATGATGATGATTTGATTTATGCCTAGTCATCTGCCCCATGTTATGTGGAAGGATCTCATTTTTCTCTCTTCTATAGGTCTTTTTGGATTCATATTCATCGAATATTTGGTTCACCCTTTCGGGTCTTCCACATCCTTTTCAAAATTTGGTGTTACTACGTCTGATAAGAAATATGAATGGTGGATTTTTATACACTGACTCTCGCACTCTCTCTCTCTCTCTCAGCCATCCAATTTCTCTGAGAATTTGTGTTGATATTGATATGTCTAAGTAGCTTATCATGTCTATATGTGTAGATATTTATGGTGAGCTTTAGTGGCATCAATTGGTGTACTTCGAATCTTGGGTCCCTTGTTATGTGAATTATTGTCGTTTGGGGCATCTGGGTCCGCCGTGTCCTCGTGATAAGAGTGTCTTATAGCTTACTGGTGGAGTCTTAGTCCATGATGGGGAGTAGGGATGCTGTGGAGATATCTCTCATACATGTGACAGAATAGAGGATTATATTGATGATACGATGGAGTATGACTCTGCGGATCAAGTTCCTTCCCCTCCAGGAATTCGTGAGCCTCATGGACATGATGATGGTACTGCTCAATAGGATGGCCATGTGCCTTTGAAGAAGAACAGGGATACACCCTCTAACCTGACTGTGGATGAGGTCTTCAGAAGGATGTTCTATGATCTAGGTGTGGTGTCTGTTGCGGGGGCCGAGGTAGCTGTGGGCAACCTGAATCTGGATATTGAAAATGGGGAATCTGTGGTTCCTCAAGTCCCCTCTGGTGATGGTTGCAATGACATAGTGGGAATGGATTCCAGGGGTTCGTTGGTTGTTATAAAGGTGGTCCCAGGTATTGAGGTTGATAATAATTCTTAAGTGATAATGAACATGGATGATGGTCTGGAAAGGAAAACATCTAGGGATATGGCTCCGGATAGACATAAAGCTATAGGGAACAAGGAGCTACCCCCTGAGTAGTCAAGGTTGCAGCAGAATTGTTTAGCGGGTGCATAACATTTTAATTGTGGGGATGTCAATTTTGATGAGGGGAAGGGAAATGGGGAGCATGGTCAATTCATGGTATTGATAGAAAAAAATAGGCAATCTTTTTAAGTGAGATATGGTATAGTGCATGAGAATCATTAGAAGGAGAATGGCTTATAGGAGTTACCACGTAAGTGGGGGGATGCCTCTGATGAGAATAAAAAAAACTCTCCCAACAGCCATGTCAAGACATCTTATAGTGATATACTCAAGAATGGGAGGAAGAATGGAAATGATAATGTGGGGACTTTCACTGATCCATCAAAGAGGAGGCCACGAAAGGATTTCTCTAACATTCCATAGATGGTGTCTACAAGATCCTCCATCAAGGCTTTGAAATTGAAAGAGACGGATCCGAAGCGTGGGCAGGTTAAAAATCAGTTTTCCAAGGATCCATTGACTTCAGAGAAATTTTGATTAAGGGAGAAGTACGTAAAAATTCTCAATTCTTATAATTCGCAATCTTAGTAGGAATTAGTTGATCCGGAGTTGGCTTCAGATGTTGAAACTAGTGAGGAATATTAACCCTTTTGATTTTTCTGGGCATGTTGCATCATTTTGAACCTTTGTACTTGTGATCTCTTTTTATTTAATAAATTTGGGTGACATGGAATTTTTCCTGGGCCTATGCCTTTTCTGTAATGATATTTTCACTCGTGCATAGGTACAAATTCCAGTCTCCATGAACACGAAGAGATTCATTCCCAATCGTAACCATTCAAGAATAATTTCATTTTTATAATTAAAAATATTGTTTAAGAACTTAATATAATAATGGATATTAATTAAATACATCATATCCATAGCAAACAAGGATTACATAACTAAACATATAAAGTAAAATGAATGAGTTAACACTTGAAATAATGATACAACTAAAATATTATTATCAATGCAATATTAAAAGATCAGGTATTATATTATATTTTTTTATATGGTTCTTGTATATTTGAATAAGAATTATTTAACTATTATATAATATGTTAACATACCATCTACTATGGAAAAGTAAAGATAACAGTTAATTATACAATCTCTTTACTTATCTGAGGTTGTTAATACGTAAGAATCTATTGGGCCCTCTTTATCATCCACATCCCTCTATCATAAAAATGAATTTCAAATTATTTTATCAATTTCCTAGAATATGTTTTGTTTTTATATATACCATTGATTTTATTTTTATAAAATGATTATAAATTAATCATTCCATCATTTCCCAAAAATGGTACTTTACAACCTTTTAAAAATATTAAGGTAAGAATGTTTTTTAACATATACGGCGGGGGCGGTTATTCTCCACCATAAATACACCTCTTAAACATCCCTTACATGCTTATAAGAATATTTTCAAAATATATGTTTTCTTTTAAAATTACATGATTTTTAAATGATTTCAAAAAATAATGAAATATTCCTCTCAAATAAATTTTCTTTCATCTATGTCTACATCCATTACTAGATTTTATACTTGTTTAAAGTTTGAATATTATTATACAAATATTTCATAGTTAATTGATGGTTTTGTGATATGATTTATTATGGATATGTTAATTTTATACCATTCATGGTTTATGGTTAATGTATTAATATTTCGTATGAATGTTTTAATATGAATATTTATATAATATTTCAACCTTTTCATATGAGGAATGAATTAGACTTAGTAAATGATGGGTGGATCCTGCTATATCTCCACAAGGGATCATTAGGTCTCATGAGACAAACTAGTGTCTTCGCACAAGGCCTTGAAAAAATCTTATATTTAGTCTTGGAACGAGGCCCTGACTATGTGGTTATGATGTTTGGAAATAAGCAGTCCATTATTATAAAATTTGGTATGGATATGGCATGTGAATATTCAACAAGTAGAAAATATATGTTAAAATGTAAATGGAATTATTCGATTTATATTTTCCATTTTATGCTAAAGTTACGATTAAAATATTTATTTTTTAGTCTCATACATTGATTTAAATGATTATGATTATTTATGAATGATTCTTCTATATTGTTATCATTACTAAGAATCTGAGATCACCCATTTCTATGTTTTATTTTTCCTAGGATGTGAAGAAGTATTTTATGGTTGACCTACAGGGATAGGATAAGATAAATAATTGTGTTAAATGGGGAAAAAATGTTGATGTTGTTTTATCTAATGAAGAAATGTAAAACTTATATATGTATCTATTACCTCCAAGGTTACTAAACTAATCTTTCTTTCTGGATATGATTCTTTGTGTCATACCAATGTAATGTAAAAATTCACTAACTCTAGGTAATTAGGGTCAGGGTGTTACATTAAATACATAATTATCAAACCATGATAGGTGGTGATAGAAAATAAATTACATTTCTCTGTAACGTGATAGAACTCTTAACATGTGATCTATAGTTTCATTTCCATTTTCAATGAAGAGATGGATATTGGTCATTAAATTAAAATTATATAATCTTGGTAAATTTTATAAAAATATGCTTTTATATCATCGGGGATTAACAAGATTTTATTTTGTTTGGTAAAAAAATAATTTCAAAACACATTGTTAAGGGATATACCACTTTTTGGGAGAACCAATTTAATTTTACACATAAACCATTCATAGGAGGGTATAATAATCAATACAATACCTCTAGAATTAAATAAGGAATGTACAAAATATATCAGTGATGTTATCATCTAAACAATGACATTTTTTAACTATCAAGTAGAGAGGATATGGGGTTCACTTATATATGAAAGGGAGATTACACACTTGTAATTTGGAAATGAAAAATATATACCCATGATTTACACAAGAAAATGGATAAAATTGGATTTTTATTGAACATTAAATGAGTTAATATATATATATTGATAGATAGAAGTAATTTCACATGTTTTCATGTGCTTTAAACATTAATTATTTTTGTATAACACCATGTAGAACTTGTATTAACCTTAGATTTTTTTTTTAATATTTTAAATTTTCATTCTAAAACTGGTAAGATGAAACTTTTTATAATATTATTTTTACAAATTAAAAATATGATATCCATATATACTAATTCAATACCTATATTTTGGTAAATTTTAATAAAGAATGAAACGCATTGGCACGATTCAAAATCAAATTATAATGTTTAAATTCCCATAGGTTATCAGATTTCATTATGATATTTCAAAATGAAAATAATTTCAATGACATAAAATGGAATAATAGTAATATAATTAAACTAATTGTAGTTCTATTAAATTTAGAGTATATTAATCATTTTAAAATATTTAATATAAATGGAATTAATAATCATAATAAATATATTCTTTTATTCATAAAAAAAGATTTGTAAAAGATTCAAAAAATCAACCTAAGATCATTATTAAATGGTGATTTAAAAAATAAATTTAATTTTTAAAATAAATAATTATAAAAATGAAAAATATGATTTTTTCTATTTATTCACAAAATACTGTTAAAGTTATTTTTTTGAGAATATATGTACATTAAAATTTCTTAAAGGATTTACCAAAACTAATGATATTATTTATAAATATATTTTCATAATCTAACATCATTATAATTAATGCGAACTAATTTAAAATTCATACCACCATGTTGAAAACATTGGATATAATGCTCATGTTAAAATAAATAAAAAATTATATTTTGGTTCATTAAAACATTATGTTTCTTTTTAAATATCTCAAGTTTTTTGAAAATAACACTATGTAAAATATCATATATGATAAGCTACAAAGAACATAATCGAAAATATAAATATTATTATTTAAATATTATTGTTATACCCTAGTAATTGGAATCATATTATTGAATTTTTTCAACTGAATTATGAAAATATTGATCGCACATGTTTAAATAATTATTCAATGGTTACTAAATTTATTATAAATCGAAATAAAAACCAATTGAATATAAATGATGTCTTCATATGAAAATCTATTTAAAAAGATGACAGTTATGTTTTAAAAAAATCACAATTTATAATTTTTTTAATGAAAGTAATATTTTATAAATTTAATGTAATGTTTAATATTAATATTATATGTTTTCAATATATAATATAATTGAAAATTCAATTTTTTGGATAAAATAAGTATTTTTCTAAAAATGCAGCTTCACCACCTTTTGATGGAAAACCCATTTTAAATATATTTTTTAACACCATTATATGTTATATTTTAAAAATGAAACTTCTTCTATAGAAGTGGGAATCCAAATTTAAATTGGATAAATTTTGATATTTTTCTTATAACTATCATGTTTTGATAAATCATAAAAATACACATTATTTTAATTGAAAGAATCTTTTTTCCATCTTGAAAAATTATATGTTTATATAATATTACATAATTGTTTTAATTTATAAATGGAATTTATTATTATCATTTAGTCCATTATTGGTCATTGGATGTAATCTAACATTTAAATTGGATATTAACATATGTCAATCTTTTGATTATTTTTATTTCTTAAACCCAGATTTTTGGTTTTGATAATGGGAATTAGTTTAAAACTACCTTTTCAAAATTATGTTATTTTAATTTTTAAAAATTTATTCCATATTTTTAATCATAATTTCTAAATTGTGTAAACAATTAAATTCTATTATTTTACATTATCAATAATAACATGGGTAATTATTTTTATTTACCATTGTCAGAGGGTAAATCTGTTAAAAAATGGTTAACCAATTATTTTATAATACAACATGTCATAATCCTATTATATGAGATATATCCAACCATGGGTATACATGGGTCGACTATGGGACCCCATTGTGCCACGTGGGTGTTAAAATGACATGATGTAAGAATTAATTTAATATAAAGATTAATATAACATAAACCTGAATCTTTTACTTTAAAAATTAATATTTTTTTATCTAACTGATATTTTTTCCCATGAATAGTAATTAGAAATATAAAAAAAATTCCTAAATCCTGGTATTTTATTTATAATATTTAGATATTAAATAAATTAATTTCATTTTGACATAATGATGATGCATGGATTACATTATTAATCAATGTTTCCAATTAATGACATTATAAATATTAAAATAAATATAATCTGAGCATTTTGATGCCATCAAAAATTTTAGGAATATATTTTGATATTAAATTAGATTTAATTAATATGTAGAGAATGAATATGATTTTTAGACTTTGAAAAAAATAAAATTCTAAATAGTGCCAAAATTGACAAATATGGGTTTATTAATAAAATTACATCTTTATAAATGATGTAATTGTAATAAAAATCCATGATTTGGCTAAATAATATATATAAATTAAAAAATTAAATTAATAAAACACTTGTGGTTCGTTTGAAATTTTATAGTATCTACAGTTACAATATTTTATAAAAATACAAGAAGACATGCTAAGAGTTGATGTTTTTAACTAAGGGTTAAAGACAAAAGATAAGGTTATTTTTGTGATCTAAACATGTCTAAATCTATTAATGAGTTTATTTAAACCCATTATCATATTATTCCAGAAATATATATCTTTTGAACTTTATTACTATAAAATCTATTTATACTAAAATAATATGTCATGATTTTTCTAAAGTGCCCCTCCTCCATCTTATAAAAGGCCACCAAATCTATGCAATTACTCACACCATTCAAGCCACTTATCTCATCCAAAATATACTCAAATAATCTTAAAATATCCTTTCATATATCTGATAAGACATGACTTTGGATGAAGTTAATTCATATAATCCTTTTGGCTAAAATAAGAAGAAGATACCTTATCTAGATGTAATGTCTTATCTCAAGGTCCATCCCATTATTTTCCTTATCCACTAACTATTTTATTCTTATTATTTTATAACATTAATAAAACGAGTATCATATATTTACAAGTATTTTTATTTGTTATGTATTCGTACAACACTTACTCACAACACCATGAAATGGAGTCAATCATAATGTTTCGTTGTACGATGAACTATTGCCTCACAAAATGATTATTGTTCAATTTTTCCTGCCACAACACATGTTTTCCATTATTATAGAACTATAATAATATATTATTTATATTATATTTATATTATCCCTATTATTATATAATTTTAATTTAAAAAACTCATTTATTTCTTCTGTAATGTTTAAATATGATAATTTCATTTGATGAAGTGTGGACTACCACCCCCTCAAAGTGACATGGATCATTTATTTGATAAATGGAACATATAAAGGGTGGAGTTAATTAAATTTCTTAATATATATATCATAGTTATTGTACTATAATTATTATATATATATGTATCATTTATATTTTATTCTTCTAATATGACAATTAAATGACTGTTGCGTCCATTCGTATGTACGACCTACCGTGTTCATGAACGGTGAATTTCATTTCTTATTTCCAAATGTTATAGACTATTATAAATACATATATACTAAATATATAAGATATTCAAGTCATTTATACTTTTTTAGATAATTTACTTATGATCACATGGATAATTTATATCAAAACAAATTCATTTTCGACTAAAGTACCGGATATTGACAAAATGACCGATATAAAATCAAATAATTATCTAATAGTTATAACATTGTAATAAGTTATATAAAATGGAAAATAAACCAAAAAAGTATCTTAATCACCTAAATTTTATCATAATATTATTATTACAGAACATTACAATTGAACGAGACAAGTCGGACTCAAGGTTAGGGAATTGTGAAAATCAATTTTCACTTATTTGGTATTACGCTAGCTAAATGGATTATATTATGAAAATATTAAGTTTTTAATAACTATTTATTTAAATATATTTTAATTTACAATTCCCATTATGTGGATATACTAATTATACACATCATCACCCCATTTATAAATTCATATGTCATTTATTCAAACATTATAAGGTAACTTCTTAGCCCAATTTCCATTATTTTGGTTGATCATGTTATTCTTAACTATGTCATTCTTTTATTATCTGAGAAATTAATTTTGATATCATATCTTGTATTTATACATTCCATATGTTGACTTATAGAGAATACACATAATATATCTATTTTATTTTCATGATGAACTTTTTATGGAAAATATTAAATCAATATCATTTCATTAAGATAAATATATTTTCCATTGATTTTGTTTTTCCAGTAATAAGATTGAATGAAATATGACTTTTTACACTGAATACCCACTTATATTAGATGTATATAAATTTTTCAAATATAATTATTTCATTTAATTTTCCTTGATCTAATTATATAATCTTCGTTAAATATTTTGTCTCAAATTACATTCCATTGTTACATAAATGTTGTTATGCACCAATTATATTTTATATGGTTTATATAATACCATTTCACAAATTATATCATGAATATATTTATTCTCATGATATTGTATTTTTTTATTGTTATTATTTAATTATTTTTATTAATGTAAGTTTTAATATGACAAGATACTCTTTTATGCATATATTGTGTTAAATATTACATATATTTATTATTATAAATCTATCTCATCAATGACTATGTTTTCAAAAGCGTATTAAGAATTGTTTATATGTATATTAATGTTTTAAAATTTTCTCCCATTAAACATTTATTTCATTCATCCCAAACTATGATTCAAAAATACTATTTTTAATTATTAAAAATTTTCATTATAATTTTTTTTGATTATGTAAATATCATGCAATGATATCTTCTGAATGAAAATGTGGTAAGGTTAAATTTCCTTTAAATGGGTGTTATATTTTATGATTATGTGATGGTTATTGATCATTGTTTATTTATACATGTGGTTCCACTATAATATTATGGTGGGTGAGCTTGAGATACCTCTACAATGCATTGGGTATTATGACAGAGGTAATAGTTAAGGTTTCTCCTAAGAGATTTTGGGAATATAATTTGATTGGTATTCCAAACGCAACCAGGAAGGTTACTCCATATATAACTATAGAATCTATAATGTAACTATGTTATAAATTCCACATGTTAATTTATATTTTACGATTTCTATGAAATTATTTAAAAATATTATGATTATATGATACAAGCTAAGTAGTTTGTTTTTTATGGGTGAAAAGAATGATTTTGTGAATATGATTTCATGGGTTTTAAATATTCATAGACTAAATAAAAGATTTCTTTTTCTATATTCATTACAAAGCCATTTATTCTCATATAATTTTATTGTAATGTTTTTAAAGTTTTATAAAAAATCATAATAGAAATTAAAAATTAAAAAATTTTTTTATCAAGAAAATAATTCTTTTTTATTTATGGTTTTTATTAATAGGAAAAAAATGGATAGAGTATAAGTGTCTGCATTGTATTTTTTTATATTTTATTTAATAGTTCTGGCATAATTATCTAAAAATCTAAACCAGAAATGATACTCTATGTGAAATAATGCAAATTATTGATAAAAAGTCAAGATTAAGTAAGGTTTAAGGATGGGATTTTATAGATTGTATCAGAGGAAATGTCATGAAAACTTTTGGGATTATGAGTTTTTATTAAACACAAGGTTAGTATCTATGTCTACTCCTTCTGTTAAATTCTTGTTTTATAACTTTTTCAGATTATGAAATGTCAGTTACAAAATATAAGGAGAAACATATCAAACCAAAATCATATAACTTCATGATGGTTTTCTTGCAATAATTTTTATAATTCATGTATAAATGATTCGGAATATTTTTTTAATATACAACTCAGTTGCATGAAATTTTCCGAGATATCAAACACCTACTATATACCTTGATACCATCATGGATCATGGGTTGGATTTAAGCAAATCATATTTTTTAATATTCTATTATTTTCAAGAAAGTTAAATATTATCATTTCTTATTAAAAAAATTTACCTTAAAATATGATTTTGAAGAATATTTTGATTCTGAAAATGGTTATGAATAATGGGACCCTTGTGAAACTTATTTACATTTGATTTTGAAATATAGACTTTCATCACATACTTATGGTATTTTAAAAATACCATTTATTGAATGTTTCAACTCAAACTTGGTATGACTATTTTATAAAAATCATGTTTTATAAGATATTTTGAATTCATATGTCATATATGATTATTTACCAAAAAAATTTTTTGGTGAAAACTTGTATGACCTATGTTTTACAAGGTGTATTTGGTTAAATGATGAAATTTATTTTGAAGGATCACTAAATAATTTATGCATTTCCTGGACCTTCTATATATGTGAAGAAGATGATGTTGAAACCAGGTGGACCCCATTACAATGTTATGATGTTATTTCTATTGGAAATAGTTATATTTTATCATATGAAGGTGAAATAAAAAAATTCCAATATATAAAATACCTCGTGAATTATGATATTGAGGAATTTATGAATTGGGATGAAAATGTTATGAATAAGACAACCATTTATTTTTAATCATGTAAGGGTTATTTTTGAATTTTATAAAATGAAAAACCATTTAGATGGGTGACAACCCACCGTGCCAGGTAAGGCTACATGAATTGAACATACATCTAAAGGGAAACAATGGTGCATCGTCTACCACAAGACTATGAGAAGTTCTTATTTAGTATGACTTATTATGTTTATTTAAATTATTATATGGATCAAGAAGAAGTTGTTTTTGGAAACATATGTTTTATCACATTGATATACATAATATAGAAAAGTTATTTGAGGATTATGTGATATATAATTTTTTAGAAGATGTTTTATCTTTTCGGAACACATTATGCCCAATTAATAGTGAATAAAATGATATTTAATTTTAGGAGTAATGGTTAAATATTTCGAGAAGAATCAATGTTTATATTGTAGAATTATAATGATTTTGGTTTTTTATAGATGCGGTTAAAATATTTTGATGAATATGTCATTAGGTTAAATAATTTTAATAATGAGACATTAAAATTAGTCGATTTCATTTGTAGGTAAATATTAAGCATTATCATGGAAGGTTATGTGATCAAGTCCATATTAATTTTGTATTTCAATATTAGTTTGGATTATTTCCATGAATCATATGGAGAACTATTTATCGAATGGTATCTGTTGAACTTTGGAGTCTTCTTGGTTGGATTCTGGAGATTAAGAGTAGTATTTAGTTTTATAAAGGATTATTATTTTTCAAGATTATATAATTATGTAATAACCATTATAGTTTTTTATAATGTCAAACGAAAAGGGAAATATATGGTTCATATTTATATAATTATTTAATTTCTAGAAGTTGATTCCAGTACATCATGTTTGACGAAGTCATCTTGAATACTCATCATTTGGAGAAAAATCAGTGTCTATGGTAGAAATTTATAATAGGATAAAACTAGACATTACAAGTATGTATGTTTTCTTTATTTTCATTGTCCTGCTCATAAATTCATTAGTCAAATTTATAGAATGTAAATTAAAAAAATGTTTTCTATTTACTTTTCCAATTGGAAAATCAAAGATCATCTAACCTGCTATATGTTTTTTGGTTTGGTGTTTGTTAACATTATCTTGATCATATTTTATATCTCCTTCCATCAGAACATATTGGATAGTTTTCACTTCCATTTCAATGTATTATTAAAAGGAATCATAGTATATTTTATCTCAGGTGACCGTTGTTCTTCTCTTCCATTCATTTAATGTGATAGTTTTATTGACTCTTTTCCCAATGTATGAATTTTTTATGATGTTACAATGTGGAATTTTAAAATTGTGAGAATGAAATTTCCACAATGTGGAAATGATATAACAACGCTAGTTTTATGAAATAAACACTACATTTAATTGCATAAATTATATAATACATTGAAATTAAAAGAAAAATTAAATATTATTATTTAAATGTTACCATTTTAACCTAGTGATTGGAATTGAGGGAATGAATAATATCAATTATATTTTAAAAATATGGTTTACACATGTTTAAATAATGATTCTTTGGTTACCAAATTTATTATAAATAGAAATAAAAACCAATAGAATATAAAGGATGTGTTACAATGAAAACCTATTTAAAAAAATATTAATTTTGTTTATATCTTTATATCAATATTATTATATTTAGTGAATAATATATGTTATATATTCATATTATCATTTTAAATTATTATTATATGTTTTCAATATATGATATAATAGAAAATTAATTTTTTTGGATAAAAGAAGTATTTTTCTTTAATTTTAGTTTCAAATCCTTTTTATACAGAACCCTTATTAAATTTATTCTTTGAGACCTTTATATGTTATATTTGAAAAAAATAATCATCTTTTTAGAAATGTCTGCTAATGTTTATTTTGGATGAATTTTCGATAACTATCATATTTTGATGAATAGTCAAAATATACAATATTTTAATTAAGAACAAATTTTTCCATCGATATAATTTAAATACTTAAAAAACATTTTTTAATAATATTGAACAATAAAAATAAAATATGTTTATCGTTTAATTCTATATTTATAATTTGATGTAATTTTACATTTTAATTGGGTAGAAACACAAGTCTATCTTTTGATTGTTTTTCCTCTTAAAACCCTCTTTTTTGTTTTGACAACGAGAATTAATTTAAAAATTAATTATGCCAATTTTGTGTTTGAATATATGTAAATAGATTCTATATTTATAATCATATAGTTTAAATTGTGTAAAAAGATACCTTTTATTTTTGGACAATATCAATAGTGTATTCATGTATTTTTTGTATTCACCATGGTTAAAGGGTTAATCTGGTAAATAAGGGTAAAAATTAATATTATAATAATATAATAAAACCCTAACACATGTCCTAATAATATTAGATGATATATTTCTCATCATAAGCATCCTTGGGTCTATTTTGGGACCCCATGGAGCTACTTGGGTGTTAGAATGACATGATATAAAAATTAATATAATTAGTAATGTAACAAACATTTATATTTTACTAAAAGAAATCTAATATAAATTAATATTACTGATATATTTGACTATAAATAGTGATTATAAATATGAAATTATTTCCTAAATCATGGTATTTTATTTTTATATTTTATACATTAAATAAATAAATGTTTTTATGAAACAATGATGTTGCAATGATTACCTTATAAATAAAAGATTCAAAAAAATGAAATTTTAAATATTATAATCATTAAAATTGGAAAATTTAGATGCCATAACTGAATTTTAAGGATTATATTGATATATAATCATTGATTTAATGCCATTGGTGTTAATAAATCATGTTGTTATGACTTTAGGAACATAAATGTCCAAATAGGGTCAAATTTTACAAAAATGTGTTTTTAAAACAAATACTATTTTATTTAATGATATAATAGTACTAAAAATACAAGATTTGGAAAAATAAAATATATCATGTTAACATGTCATTAATTAACCACTTGGGGTTCTTTTGATATTTTATAGTAATTATAGTAACCATATTTATGAAAATACAAGAAGACAGGGTAAGAGTTAATGTTTATAAATATGGGTAAAAGCTAAATGATAAGCTTATTTTTGTGACAAAAAATTGACTACAACCTATTGGTTGACAATATTTCAACCCATGATCTTCTTATATTATAAATATATCTCTTCTTAGCTTTTAGAATCCGAGATTCATTTTATAACAAAAAATATATTTTGAGAGCTCCCTAATGTGCCTCTCCTCCCTCATAAAAAAGGCCACCACCTATACCCACTAATGTACATATCTCAAGCCCCATAGATGGTCCAAATTATACTAAAATATTTTCCAAAAATCCATCCAATTTTTGTAGATTCCATAACATGGAAATAAAGAAATTCAAGAAGTATATTTGGAACAAATAAAAAGATGTTACTCGATTTTGAGGTTACGTATTTTGTCTATTTTCTCTCCTTTATTTTCCATCTCCAATCACTATGATCATATTATTAATTGATTACATAGAAAATATAGTATCATCATTAACTTGGATGTTTTTTTGAGAAGGATTAAAACTTCATTTAAACACACCTCTATATAATGGATACAAACAAATTGTTTCTTTATACGACGAACTACTACCTCATTAACCATTATAATTAAATTTTCTCTTACAACATTTCCTTGTGGATATTATAATGGAAATATATTTGTTTTAGAAATATATTATATATATATATATTATCTATTTTTATGTAATATTTATTTACAATATTTATTTAATATTTCCATAATCTATAAATACGATAATTCTATTTGAGAATGTGCATACTACCACCCCCTCAGAGTGATATGACTCATTCATTCAATTCATTTAACATTTTAAGGATGGAGTTAATGATGTAATTTAACATTTATAAAATACATATTATACTGAATTCAAATATACATTTGTATCATTTGTTTTTTATTCCTTTATTATGGCAATGAAATGAATGTAGCGTTCATGTGTATGTTCGGTCTACCATATCCTTGAATAGTGTATTTCATTTCTTATCTTCACATTTTAAGGACAGTTATAAATAAATATATACTTGATATATATGATATTAAAATCATGAATAATATTATTGTTAAAATGGATATATAACCACATAGAAAATTTATATTAAAACAAGTTCAGTTTCAACTCATGTACCAAACATTGACAAAATGATTGATATAAACTCATATAATTAACTAATTTTTATAACATGGTAATAAGTGTTTCAAAAAGGATAATAATTATTAAAAATGTTCTTATAAAAGTATAAATTACCCTTATTTTATTATTTACGAACAAAACTATTGAATGATACATGTTATATTCAAGGTATAGAAATATATAAACAAAACTTCCACTCATTGGGTTTTACATATTCTTTATTGATTATATAATTCTCAGATTATGTGTGGAATAATTTCTCTTATTTATGTTGTAATTTCAACTTCCCTTTTAGTTTATATATGGTTTCAACACATATTCACCCTATTGATAAACTCAATGTAATTTATATGAACATTGTAAGGGAATTTCTAAACCAAATTTTTATTATTTTGGTTGATCTTATAATTCTTACATGTGTCATGATTTGATTATGTGAGAAATAGATTATGATAGATTATGTTTTAATTATAATTCTCTTATTTGGATATTTTTTATACAAATAATTGATCTATTTGATTGAAAAAAAGATTTTTTTTAAATATTAACTTAATATAATTTCACTGAGTTAAATATCTATGTCATTGGTTTTATTTTTTCAAGAATATGTGTGGATAACTTATGATTTTTTTATATTGAATAACCACTTATATTGGGTTTATTTATATATTCCTCCCAAAATTAAGTCACTTAATTATCCTTAATCTAATGTTATGATCATCATATTAGATTTGGTCTTAATTATCATTCCATTGAGGCTTAAATGTTATTATGCACAGATTCACTTTTATATGGTTTATGGACGTCCATTGGACATATTTTATCATTAATCTCTTCATTGTCTTGATATTTTATTTTTTTAAATGTTTTTATTTAATTATTTGTATTCAATTATTTTTTCAAGTGCTAAGTGACTCATTACCAAAATAATCATTTTAAATGTTTTAATGATTTAAACTTCTAAGTATTTAAATTCAATGTCAATGTTTTCAAAGTGGTTTTAAGGTTTTATTTATATTGACATTAATTTTTTAAATACATTAATTATTTCAATGTGGAATGTTTAAATTTTATTCGAAAATATTCATTTTCAATGTTTACAATGTGCCTTTTAAAATGGATTGATTATGTAAATATCTTGAAAATTTATATTGTGAATGAAAATGTGTAAATGTTATTTTTTCTTTAATATGGTTTTTTGGGTTATGATTATGTTATTTTTATTGGGAATTGTTTATGTAGATGTGTCGTTCTGTGATAAAATAATGTACAGTGATATCGACATAACTCTCTAATGAATTTGATAACACGACAGAGGTAAATGTTAATGTTTGTCTGAAGAGATTTAGGTAATATATTTTGATGGGTATTACAAATGTAACCATGAAGGTTAATCCCTATGTAGATTTGAAAACTACATTGTAAGTATGTTATTAATGAAATAGTTTACCTTTATGATTTATGATTTCTATGATGTTTTGAATGAATATTAGGATTATATTTTGCAATACATGTAGTTTATTTTTTATAGGTGATAAATTTGATATTGTGAAAATGATTTCATGGTATTTATATATTAATGTACTAATGATTTTATTCTATATATTTTATTCCTTACATAAATATTTAGTTTTGTCCTATATTTTGAATCATTTTTCACTTGTTATATAGAATAAATAAAAATTAATTTTATCAAGAAAATAATTCTTGGATAATTTAATGATTTTTATTATTGTGAAAAATATTTGATAGATTAAAAGTGTCTAAATTGTAATTTTTGAGATGTAATGTAATAGTTATGACATATTTTTCTAAAACACTAAACCTGAAAATATCATCCAAGTGAAATAAAAGAAATTCTTGATCAAAACTAAAGATTATATATGGTTTTATTGTTGGGTCATTATAGTGTGTAAAAAAATATCAATGAAATGAAATTTAATTGAAAAAAGAAAAATATTTTATAAATATCATGGTGTTACAAGTTCTATAACATACAATTATATAAAACCATAATTTCATCAAATCCCTTTATATACAAAAATATTAGAATGTGGTTCTCAACCCAACTGAATCCTGTTGACTCATTCATCCTTCATTTTCCTTGATTTGGTTTATCAGTATTGACTTCAAGTACCACATAAATTAAAATTTCCACTTTCTAAAGTCCATATCATAAGAAAATATATTCAAAACAACATCTAATTCTTTCATATCAATTCATTTACATTATTTTAATGCATTGCTTTAGGAATCATTACAATCAATAGAATAATCATATATTTTAGTAGTAGAAAATATGTTATATGTATTCTATTAAATAATTAATATTCTCCCTCAATTATATGAATATAGACCATAACACTTTATAATTCAATAATTATAAAAAATAATTCTATCATAAATTACAAATCATAAATGTTTCATGAAAAAACATTCAAATGCATTCTATATATCCAAACTCTTAATGTCTCTATACCCCATTATTTTAACACTTAACCAATGTACAATATTACATAATTCAGCTAGTCTCGTTTTTTAATGTAATAAATTTTAATATAAAAAATATAACCAAAAATATAATTCAAATTTTAATAGAATAATGTACAATTCATAGGATCAAAAAATCAATACATCAATAAAAATGAAATGACTTTTGGATGGTTTTTCTAATCGATTACAGAGGAAAAATAAATAATGAACTATGAATAATAATACACCATCCATTAACTAATCCATAAATTATCAGACATGATGTTATGAAAAAAAATTAATTTGAAAAACTAACATAAATAATAATAAAATGGAATTAAAAAGGTTTGGGAATTGCCCTACTCTATCCATGGAAATCATTTCCAATATGAACGTCAAAATGAACCATTCCACATTCAAATTCCATCCTTTTTTAATTTAACTCCCACTAAAATGAATAATATTACATGGACCCAGAAAATACTTATCAAAGTACCCTGAAAGCCCAAGTACCTAATATTTACCACCCCTAGTATTTGAACACATGAATAGGTTACAAAACTGAATTAATGAACAAAGATAAGACTCAAAAACATGGAAATGTACCAATTAAAAATATAAAGAAATATATATATAACTTATTCATATGAATCTGGTAATTAAAAGAACAAACCTCTGAAACAACAATATATGGAAAAAACATTAATGAATGGTATGAATTAATGAAGACACAAAATCTGTTTATTAAAAACTATGAAAACTCTCACCTTAATCACTTAACAATCAAAAAACATTTATAATTTTTTTATCAAACTATCAAATAATATAATGATCTCAAATAAATAAAATTAGTGTTTTTTGGAATTACCCTACTTTATGGGAGGAATATATTTACTATTCAATCTAGAGAGAATCATAACAGACAACATCGATGTTAAAAGGGAGATATTTTCCATAACACTAAACATAAATAGATGCAAATTTAAATGTTAATGTTATAAATGAATAATACCAGTGAATGAACTTTGATGACTGGAAATGATGAACTAATGTTCTATTAAATTTTTTGTATAATATCAATGTTACTAACAAGTATATATTAATAGGCAAATCCTTTTGTACCAAACCCATCTCACCAACTTGTAATATTCATGGAAAACCACAGCTATATCATAGAAGCATAAAATTTCCCTAACCATGTACTACCCATCTAGGACCCCACCACACATACTAATCTCCTTTAAAAAATTATTGCATCAAAAAATAGGTCCACATGATTCTCCTGCACAACACATCATAACAATTTTTATTCACTGTGACTATGGCTTTAACTTATAAACTATACCTTTCTCTACCATATTACTTCATTCTAATTTTTTTATCAAATCCTTAAAATTCATGACCTTCATATGCTAAAAAACATTCAAAATAATTATTCTCAATACTAAAACCATAGAAAATTTTTTATATTAATATTAGATAGTTAACACTAGATGGATTTGTGTTATATTATAAATTCATTATAGTTTTGTTAATAAATATGTTCCTAAACTACTATCCATTTTTTAAAAAGTATGGAATCTATAAATGAATGTATTTAAATGTATGAAGGACATTATATATATATACCAAATATGATGAAATGCCTTCAAGGTTATAACACATTTGTAAGTAAGGACATATCATACCACATATATATTATCAAAATATATTCACAAACGTCAATGGAATAAGTTATATTGTATGTATAAGTAGGTTTCAATCGGTATAGTTATTGAATCATGATAATGTTGATGTAATAGTGATATTAATGGGTTTATATAAATGTGGATGTCATTATATGAATATGGTTATCAGGTAATATTAAATAAAGTTGTTTGTGAATGGGATGTGATATCCAAGGAAAGTAATATTAGGGTCTATGGTAAACATATTAGTGGGATAGTTGAAGATGGTTCTCATTATTATTAATTATTTTTCAATACTATATTAATTTAAATTTTGTATTTAGAGAGTGTAATTTAATATAACAACATGAGAATTTATATCCCATAGAATCAATTCCACATTCAGAAAATAATAAAATAAAAGAATTAATACACTATAAAATTAAATAATAATAAAATATCTAGAAAATAATAAATATTCTTTGATGTGTTTTTGGTTATGATATAAATAACTAATTTTATGGGATTATAAATATTTCATTGCAAATAAGAAATATTTTTCAATTACAATATTTAGAGTTTTTTTTAATTTTTATAAATTACGATTAATAATTAAAAATTAAATATTTTAAATTAATAAATTGAAAATATATACTAGAAAATAAATTATCATCCATCTAATAGGTACTACATGACATGAATCAAGAATAAATTTACAACATAGTATTAAATACATAGTTTATAAATTATTTGTCTATGATTTTATACCTTATAAAAATAATGGATTATATAAATTTTAAAAATTTAAATTGAAAAAAAATTATTAAATAATGTAAAAATTATCAGAGGATGCATTTTTTTATTTTTATAAAATAATATATTTTTTGTTTAATATTAAAATATATAGTTTACATAACAAAAATTATAAATTTTATGACCTTATCTGTATGTTAGAAATTTATAAAATTTTTAAAAACATTTTAATTGATAAAATATATATTTCTGTAGAAAATTATTCATTAAAAATATAATGTTTAAATTAGATAATTTATATCCAATATTTTCATGAAGTGGTAATATTTTATTCTAATTTATATATTTATTTGTTTAAAAATTAATTAAATTTTCTTTTTTTGCTTTTTTTAAATTATATGAAATCCACATAAACAATATTAATTTAACAATAAACCTATTAGTATAATTTAATTAAAATAAATTATAAATTTATCGAAAATACAATTTTATGTTTAAAAACACAATTTGTTTTAAAAGAATTGATTCCAAACATTATGTGATTTAATATTAAACATATATATTATCAGTAATACAAATTTTAATTGTTAAACTAAATTTGACATTTTATGATTGAATTTTAATGTGATGTAATAATTTTAGTTTTAATTTTTTTCATTATGTTTAATTATTAAGATTAAATATTACCTATTATAAAAAATGATAAGTGTGTGAAAAATAATGAAATCTAATTGACAATTGTAAAACTCTATAAAATATTCCAACAAATGAAATTTTGATAGTATTATTGAATTTAAATAGTTCCACACTATATTATTATCTAATTTTGATGCCAAACCCCTTGAATATTTTTAGTACATTATGGAAAGGAAATTATTTTTTTTGAAAAATACCACTCCCCTAAATTATAAATGGATCATACTTCAACCCTGTAAATTTTTCACCAATTTATATGTATCTCCCATACACTCAACCTTATTACAAAAAAATAATATTAACACTATTAATTGATCCTTTGTTCCAAAAATATTTCTAAAATACCCGATTAAATTATTTTGTTCCCATGTTAATATTACATTATATTGGGTAAGTTTCTTTCTTATCATTGATATTTTTTTCATATATTTTTTTTACCAACACATCTAAATACAATACATTATAAAAATATAATTATTATTCATACAATTATATATAAATTGTTTAATGTTTGGGGATAAAGAATAATTATTATTTAAATCAAAGCAAAAACATATTTAACTAGGTAGAGGGAGACCCATAACATATCCTGAAGGCACGATGGGAATTTATCTCATTACATGGCCCATAGGGACAAATGTTTTACCCAAGGCCCATTATGTCAATAGTACATCTACAGTATTAGCCTGATGTAGTGTCAGATACTAGCCGTCGCTGCTATAGTGCCCTGTCACCGCTGTAGTGACCTGCTGCCACTATAGTGTCATTGCTACCACACTACGGTACAGTACTACTACAGTACCTATAACCAATTTGTTTTGAACCCCCATTTATCATGTACGATTACACGGTTATTACCACTAATCAAAACCCCCAATACACATTTAAGTATTATTAAATTAATTGAAAAACCATTATTTTTTTATTTTTATCACCTAAGAAAAAAACCTAATTTTGAGTACATGAAACCTACTTATAAATAAAATACATATTTCTTTCATCACCACACATAATGGTTTTTACTATGAATTAATTTAATAAAAATCACTAATTTCAATTTTGGTTTTACCCAAAAAAAATTATAATTTAATTTTTACAACATGATTGATAAAATTATTCTATATGATATTAATAACATTTAATAACAAAGAATTTATAATTTCATAATTATTCTATTAATGTGATAGTTATATTTAAGCTGTTTGTTAGAATTTTTATATTTTTTCATTAAAATCATGGAAGCAAGTTCATCACTTTTCCCATTTTAAAAAAAATACTTATTTCACTCAAAAAATTTAAATATGAAGTAATGAATCATCGAAAATTATTATTCTAAAATAATGAATTATATAACAATTAAAAACTTAATATAAATAAATTTTAATTTAATTCATCTATTTTACACTTTTACTGAATAAACTAACATAATTTCTAACACTCGTTAATAAAGACAAACACTGAATAAAAAATATATTTTTATAAATACTGAAAAATAATGTTCACACCAGGTAATATATATGAATAAGTTTATGGACTAATTATATATTTTATTTATGTTATTATACATGTGGTTATTGAATGTTTAATTATGTATGATTACAAGGTGAGTGTTGTTTTTGACATAATATACTTTTATTGAGTTATATTCTATATTAATTATTTAAACTATTATAATTATGGATTCCTAAATAAAATTTCCAGATTATATTTTACATATATTAACATTTGGGGTATATTTATTTTAACACATAATCATCTTTATAGTTAATGTCTACATAGATATATATTATTTTGGTTATGGTTCTTCATAACTCGTACTTTCATTTCATGTTTTATTATGTGAGATAATACATATAGAAAATTTGAATTTTAATTCTGTATACAACCCAGTAGATTTATAATTTCATATATTTCTTTTATCAATGTAAATTTTATATTCATTTATACGTAACCATGCCTTATACTATTATATGTATATTATCCAAAATATAAGGTTTCTTGTATTCAATTTTTAATTTTATGAGAAATGATTGTCACATACATCACGTTATACTTTTCATAAGGAATAAACTATCCCTTTTTACTTTTTCTATATATATACCCTCAAGAATCATGTTATATAATGTCATATTCAAATTTATTTCCATAATGGGGTATTAATAAGAATGTTTATAAGTTAATAAGGGGTTTTTTTGTGAAATATTTTACTTTTTTATTGGGTCATATTCTATATTATTGAACAATACTTCTAAAAGTCAATTTCAGTTTACCATATGTTAATTTCATGACGAATATACTTCTTCTTTTATAATGTTTTAATGTTTCCTGTGATACTTTTATTCCTTGACTAATTTAATGTGCAAAATAAATTTTTTTAATGAATAACTAATATCAAGTATATTGAATATTTATCATCCATATAAATGTAATTTATTCCAACTAATTGTAACATTAATTATTTTGAAAGATAATTATGTTTTAATATTCATATTACTATCACTGTTAATAAATGGTATTTTAATTAACTTATTTTTTATGTGGGATTCATTAAATTTATTTTTTGATATTAAAATAGATTTTCATTTTACATTATGATCTTTTATCATCTAAACCACATATTTCTATATAAACATCGCTTATTTCCAAAATATAACTGTTGTATATTTTTTTTAAAAATTTATTTTAAAATAGTTAATGACATATAATATAAATTTTATGTGATTTTAATCAATATTTATGAAAATAAATCAATAATTTTTAATGAATTTCAGTTGATTTTTGGATTGTGTTATCATCTATATCTCCAAAAATGATTGTCTCCAATGGAAGTGTGTTTCTTGATTCACCCTATATTTTATCACATATTGTTATAATTTTTTGGAAATGATTTTTTTGGAATCAATATTTGTAATCTATACAGCAGGATTATGTTATACAACTATGGAATTTTATTTGACCCATTTTCTCTCTATGGGTTTTATAAGATATGAATACTGATTAATTTCAAATGGAACAAATATATATGGATTATTAATGGAATTTTTTGTTATACTCCCCCTGTAAATTGGTTAATAAAGTATATATCATGATATAGTGATGAAATCATATGATTTTATTTCGACTCATTATATGGTGTTTGTATAACTGGGTTTTTTCATATCATAAATCTTGTTAATGAATTCATTTTTGCACAATTTAATGAATATGAATGATTGGGTTCACCAATACTATTTCTAATTATATTTTTGGGTATAAAATATTCTATCTTATTACAATGTTCATATCCTACATTACACCCATGAGATCCTGACATATATCTTAGGTTTTTTTCATACTTCATGGTAAGATGTCTAAACGTTTTAAAATATATATCTATATTTTATTATTTTCGATAACACTATTTATTTGATGTTACATTTAGTAATATATTTCCACTAATTAATTATTCCAATTATTTTTGAATAATTGATACGTTTTCTATTATTTAGAATTGGAGTTTACAAATTCTTATATAATGTAATATATAAGATAAATAATAAATTAAAATAATGTAATGAATATCCTGGGTCTCAATAGTTGGTGTCAGAACTTATATTAATCAGTTTTAGATATTAGATTTGTCATTTTTAAAGATTAATTTTATTGAAAATTACCAAAAAAACATACGGATAACTTTATCTTTAAATAAATGATCATCATTTTTATTAATGTAAAGTGTATTTTTTTCATCGAAGTAATATACATGTCTGTATACTACAATTCGATGCAAACTCTAACACAAATTCACATAGTATTATTAATCATAAAAGTGGTGATTTGGTATTAACTCAATAATTTCATCTGGTATAAAAATATTAGTAACTACACACATCGTTTGAAAGTCATGGAATTTTTTTTTAAATTATCTCACATGATCTTTAACAAACCATTGTAAAAGAATTTTATAATCTTTAAACTATGTAGATCAGAAAACATAATAGGAATGTTAACATGGAAAACATATATTTTAAATATAATGTTATTAAATAAGTATATATTAATAAAAAATTAGTTATTTTTTATGACTTTTACAGTTTCTTTATATTTTTTTTATAAATAAATTGTTCTTATACCAAAAATTTTAATCAATTTATTAATTAATAAAATTAGGAGGAACAAAGTTTATAATGGTTGTAATGGGATATGGGGTAAATGTATTAATGAGTAAAAAAATCATAGTTGTTGGAGTAAGAAATATTATGGTTATACATAATCATATATAATAAGTTATCATTAGTAACATGAAACTGATGGAATTTATAAAAAACTACAATAAGAGAAATATATATTTTTTAAATCGGGTGGCAGATACCACAACATAAAGATGACTAAATTCAGTTCATTTTAAAGAAACTGGTAGATGTACCTTGGGTAATATTTATACAAAACATGGAGATGTTTTATGAGTGAAAATCGATTGATTATGTAACATCCCATTATTTTTATAGAACCTTTTCACTGGATAAAATAAAATATATCCAAAATAAAGAATAAACAAACTGCCAAATATTATTAATTAAATGTTCCATTAATAAAATATCTATTAAATTGGAAGCTAAGAATATGAATTAATTATTTTTAAAATAAAAATATTATTGCAACTCAATATTAATGTATTTTTAAATGATTAAAAATTAATAATATAATATTGTCCTTCAAATCAATAGAAATATATTTTCCTCTAAAATGTATTTTCATGATTTTCATATATTAATATAATAATTAATTTCTAATTTTTTTAGAAATTTATTGATTATATTTGTTTTATTTTTTCAATAATTTAAGCTTATCTAAGGATTAATTTCTGAAAATTTTCTATAATTATTAAATTTTCATTGAACAGTGGAAAATTATATTTTATCTTTAAACTTTTAATTTATATACATAATAAAATTATGTTTCTAATTATTATTATATTTTTATTTGAACCATTTAATTTAAAATAATCCAAATATTTTTTTAAATGGATTTTATTCATAAATAAAATATAAAAATTTCATTTAAAAAAAAAATATTTTTTTCTAAAAAAATTGTTTCTTTTGAATATAAGGGGTATAGGTTTAAATTTATCTCTACCATAATTTTATTTTAATTTTTAAATTTTGATTCCATATTTGTAATCATAAGGTAAAAAATTATTTAATCATTCCATTATATTTTAGGATAATCTAAAAAATAAACATAGTAATTTTTATTACCACAATTAAGGGTAAATCGTGTAATTAAGGGTAAAAATAATATGATAATGATTAATAAATTACAAAAATACTTTTAAAAATAATAATCTATTATTAATTTTCTACTGAGATAATCCATGTTTAATTTTTCGGAGAATTTGGATCCACTATGTTGATAAATTTTCACAAATGATAATTTATTTAAACATATGTTAGTATTAATACACTATAAAATATAATAAATACAACAATTTTTGATATAATAATCCATAAGATATTTTTGTTCATATATAATATTTTAAAATCTAAAATATTTAACATCCTCAGGTTAACTTAATTTAAATTTTTTGGGAAAAAATATTTATCATAGTTTCTTTCACAACATAGATGGAATATTTATTAACCTAATGAAAAAAATAAATGTTATTAAACATATTAAACTAAATAATGTTTTACATAATAAATGTAATAAAATAATTTAATTAAAATAATAAAATAATTTAGGAGACAATAAAAAATCAAATTATAATTTTCTTCAAGAGGTTATTAATTAAATGTAGTTTATATTATTAAATTTAGAAAAGATGAAATTTTATGTAATTAATATTATATTATACTATTTTAAATCATAAAAATATTAAATTATCACAATGGGATTATATTCCTTCTATAATATCACCAATTATAGATATATAGTACATTTTAATGACTTTGGATCTATAATAGTCTTATTATATTTTATTGTCTTGATAAATTCCATGATTACCCCCCCCCCCCCACTTATAAATGAGAACATCTTATTCTAAATACCTCATACATCAAAACCATTTTTTATTTTCCTATATCTATTTTAATTATTTCATCTAACCCTTAACCAAATTATATAGTCTTTTTAAGGAATAAAACTAAACATATTGTTGTAAATGTGTTAAGAGACCTAGATCTTTCTATGAAAAAGAATCATTTTTAATCAATCATTTCAATTATTATTATTAAAAATTTAATAATCAATCATAATCCATGATAAAATAATAAATTTTTTATCATACATATTCAGAGATTTTATTGTGTCACTTTAATTGCCTTCAACCTTTTCACATTTCGTCAAATGGGATAGGGAATAAACCATCACCTGTACAGAAGATTACCGCCTCATGAACCAATATAATTTATAGTCCAACATCATCTCTAAATAATGGAAATAATTATGGAATTAATGTTGATATATGAAAATAATTACATATTTATAATTATAAAAAGACAGTATATCATTTATTTTCCTATCATTACTTGCATAGAAAAATGATAACATAATTCGTACGTACATTTAAATTGCCGATGGCATGAAGCGATGTGATTCTATTTTCATCACCACATCACATCGATGATATATATCCATGTAGTTAAATTTTTATTAGAATATTAATGATATTAGGATAACTATTTAAGTATAAATTTATACTTACATTCTTTCTAAATTTTCATTGAATAATGTAAACATTGTTTATGCTTACGTATAACCTACAGTCTCCCGGATTGTAATGTAATTCATTTTTTATTCCCTTATAAAATGGAAGGATTTGAAAGTATAATTTATTATTAATAAATATAATTATTTAATTAATATTATACTTTAAATGATCTAATAATAACCATTTTTACTAGAGACATCATTACAATATCATTTTGGACTCACATACCAAATATCATCAAAACACTCGGTGTAAACATAAATAATTAAGTAATTTTTCTAACATGGTATTAAGTGAAATAAATGGAATTAAACATGAATTTGTTTCTTAATTTATAAAATGATTAATAAATTGTTTTATTCGATATGATAAGTAAAATATATGAATAATCAACCTCAATGTAATGGACTCTTCAACATGAAATACACATTTTAAATGTTCTAAATATTTATTTTCAAAAAAAACGTCTTTCATATCCAAGTTTTTAAATTATTTTTCTGAATTTATTTATTTGATGTTGAATTTTTTAATTAAAATTTTCAATAACCTTTAATTTTGTTCGATAAGGAAATTTATAATGTATTATGTAATGGCCTTTCGTTTAAAAATTAAATTTTAAAGATTTTTTTACATATAATTTTACAAAGATTGATTATTATGTTTCAAATTTATATTGAATGTATGAAATTTTCCTCTTTAGTGAAAATTAAATTCAACTTTTATAAATTTTTTTGATATTTTCAATGAAAATGGATTTATTAATATTATTGTGGCTATTTCGATTTTAACGATCATTTTTATATAAAAAGGGTACTTTGCTATTTAAAATTTTATATATATAGTTTTATAAAATATATCTCAAGGGTTTTATAAATGATATAGTACTTTGAAATTATTTATGATGGGTAAAACAACAGCATTCCATTTGAGAAAATTATGGAATATACTTTTGGTGAATTCAGATAACACCCTATTTCATCGAGTACTTGTGAAATCGAAAACATCCATAAGTTTATTATATATGTAATGGTTCTATAATGGTTTTATGATGATTATGTCCAAAGGAATCTAAGAGACATTTCAATGCTGGTAAATGAGTTTGTTGGAAATTTTTTGATGTTAAACATTTATTTTAAATATATTTATATATGTAAAAATGATTATCTTTCTAGAGTAAAATGTTTTTTTAAATATGGGGTTTAATGGGTTTTAATATATTTCATTGGACTAACAAATTATTTTATTTTTGTTCATTTACTAAACTTGTTATTATCATTAAAAGTATTAACATTTATTTCAATGAGTTTATGATTGATCGTGGACAAGGATGAAATCAACGAAAAAAATGTAAATATTTTCCAAAAAGAGAAACTATTAATTATATTAAAAAACAAATAGTTGAAAATGGATATTTCCTAATAAGTGTTAATTTGTAATTCATGGGTTTAATTTGTAATAGTTGTACTTAATTCAATAAAACCTTGAACAAAAAATATCAAATGAATTTTAAGAATGTGAATTCGAGTTCAGAATCATGACAATATGTAATTATTAAGTCAAGTTATATGTAGTTGTTATGAGATAAAGTTTAAGATAACAATGTAGATGATGATATTTTTCAGGTTAGGTTATCATTGGAGATATTGATATAATCATGGATTTAAATATTTGTCTTCAACTATATGTTTAATAGTGTGGAATATTTTTTTGAGGTTTTGTTTGATGGATTTTGAAGTAATTGTGAGGATATTGATTATAATTATTGATGTTGGATTTAGAAGTGTAGTTTATTTTGGTATTAAGTATTTTATTGTTAAGGTATTATCGAATTTTTATGTTTTGTATTTATTTTGACAATTTTCATCTAATCCTGAATTTCTTGTTTTAACAATGTTCTTATCTATAGATTAAATAGAATATATCAAGATAGTAGGAGAAGTATCTCACACAATGTTGTTATCTGTTATGATTTATTCATTATTATTAAATAAAATTATTCATAATATATACTCCTTATATTTTTTATCATTCAAATAATATATATGAAAATGTTTAATTTATCCTGGTATTTAGTATTTATAAAAAATTTATATAGATCTATAAATATATCTTCTTTTAATTCAAATTATCAATTCAAACTTGTCATTAGAAAATAGTAACACATCTATTGTCTCATCAACTTCTATTATTTATATTTATACTAATAAGAATAATATATACATGGATTTAATATTATAAAGAAAGACCTCAATGTATGGACATGAGATTTAAATTATTTTCTAAGTGTTTTTGATAATCAGAAATAAACATTCCATATCATTATTTATAGAAATAGAATATTATGGAATAAATTAATTGACATGTTTATACATAGGAAAATAAAAATTTGGAATTTCATTAATAGTTTCTGTGATAATATTTGGTTTTTGATACATGTTTGAGGAATATGTATCAATTTTTTTATGATATGGAAAATGTTAATAATGTAATAATGAGTTTTATTTAAGTGAAAATAGGTTTAACGGTATTTATATCCTTTATAGTGTATAAGTTATCTTATTTTTAGTTAATTATAAGTTATTTTATTTTTGGGATACAAAAATGAAATTTATGAGTTAATCATTAAGAAGTGAAGTTTGTGTTGTCTTTCAGATGAATATATGAAATTCTTTTTGATCTGTGGTAATTCAAGTAACATAATAAAAAATTTTATGAATATCTTGGAGATTATTTTATTTAAGAAATTTAATTTTGGTATGATGGTTAATTTGTGAATGGTATGATTTTGAAGTTAAATGTTAAATTTATTTTAGTAGACTACGTGATCCTTCAAATTTTTGGCTTCGAGCCATTGTCTATAATATATTTACGTTAAATTTAATGGAATGTTATTTCTTCAATATTTTATATTATAATTTAATTTTTTATATTATATCCTTTTTGAAATTATATTTTCTTTTCTATGGCTTTTTTGGATAATGTCAAAATATAAGATGAATGAATTTATTTATTTTTTTAATTTTTGATCAATAGTAGTTGATTTTAGATATTCAAGAATGAATACTTCATACTTGTCTTTTATTGAAAAATATGTGCTTTTGATAGAAATTGATTAAAAAATGAGGTTCTTCTTCTCTCATAATTATACAACATGCTTTTTTAGACTATGATGTAATGATATCTTGAAATAAAATTATATATATATATATATATATATATATTTACATTCCTCACCTATAAATTAAAATACATTTCAACTATCTAATATTTATCATTTCGGTAATGTTTAACTCCCTCATTACCATGGTCCCTATCGTAATATATCATTACTTGGGAGTTAGTTTTCTTCCCCATGTCCATGTTTCCTTACATGGAATCCTAGTCGATGTTTTCAAAACAAGAATTTGTACTTCCTTTAATATATTTTAATGTGTATATTTTATTAAACCTTTTTATAATGTGGGATTTATAAAAATTAATTTTAATTATAAAACAACATATTTTAGATCCCAATTTAATATTTGTGGGAAGAAATTAATTAAATGGGGGGGGGAATATATAATCTAGTGTTTATAAATGGAAATAGTATATTCAATATCATATAAGATATTCCACATCCAACATAAAAGAAAAAACATATTATTTAAATTTGATTGTTATAAATTATCTATTAATATTTTTAGTATGAATCTGAATGATTAATTAATGAAGTAAATATAAATTTCTAAATAAATATTAATTTATCAGTAATTGATTAGAATTTAATAATATAATAAATTATTTTTAATCCTTTGAAAAATATTTCCTTGAAAAATGGTTGTTTTTTAATAAATGAATATTCTAAATAATTTCACAATGTTTTATGAAATGTAATTTTAAAAAATAATTTTAATTAATTGTTTCATCATTTCCATATTTTCTTATGTTAAATGTTTTTTATTTTTTTTGAAAATACTAATTTTTCAATGAATTGTGAAAAATTAAATTTTTTACTTTTAAAAATGTATTTTATTTTAATAATTTTTTTTGATATTTTTTTAATTAAATTTTCAATATTTATTTAAATAACAATATTTTTGTTGTTGAAATTAATTTTATATTTAAATTTATTATAAAAAACATTTTATATTTAAAAATTGTATTTTTACAAAAAAAAAATTCCCTTGATTTTTCTCATTTTAATTTTAAATTAAATTATACAATTTATAAGTATTTTATTTTTAAAAATTGTTTTCATATTTTTAATATGATGTTTAAAGTTTTTTAAATTGACTCTCTTATTTTTAAAAAATATGAATCTTTAACATAATAATTATTATTACCTTGATTAAAGGAAAATATAGTAATTGTCTGTAAAAATAATTTAATTTTGAATAGTAAATGACCCTACGACTTATAAAAATTTAATTAGATGATTATATTTGGACCAAAATCATATATTCTTTTTATTTATGACACTTTTGATCAACATGGTTGATTATAAGTCAATTATATTTTTTTTAATAATAGTTTAACATGTGTAACTATTATTATTACATGTATAATTTTTTTTATATGTTCTCATCAAGAAGATATGATAAAAAATAAATAGTTTTATGACATATAGAATATTTATCCTTTTTATTAAATTGAATTATTAAATTTTAAGGAATAAATAATTACCTTAATATATTACACAATATTGATGAAGTATTTATTAATTTAATATAAAAGTAAAATAAAAGAAATTGCATTTATTAAAAAAATATAATTTTTGATATGTAACGTAATACAATAATTTTTTAGATTATATTGACATAGTTGGTATATAATAAAATATATGTTTATAATTAAAATTGTTTTTCTATGTTTTTATTGTCAATGTATTTAATAATATAAAATTTTACCAATATGATATTTTATGAGAATAATGTATTATGAAATTCATTAAAAATAATTAAAATATTAAATATTAACAAATTATATTATCTGGCCTAAAATTTCATCCCTTGATCATTTATATTCCATTTTTTAGTTTTTGTATCTTGAATAGTCATATTATATTTTTGATGTTTTTTATAATTCTAAGAGTGACCCTCCACTCTCATATAAAAAGTATCACTTATTCTGAATCCCTCACACTTCCAAACCACTTTTTATCACCGAAGATCTTAAAAAATACCTCCCTTCATTTTCTCCCCAAATTATACAAGCCTTATTTTAGGTAATAAACCATCATCAATGGTCTTAATGTGTTTTTAAAAGTAGATCATCTGAATAAGAGTAGTCATTTTTTGTTAAGTATTTATATTTTTTATTCTTCCACATCCCCTAAAATATCCTCATGAATTAGAAAATAATAAATAATTTATCCTCAATATACTGATATTTTTTAAGTAATATTAATTTTCTATATACATCTTCACATCCATCAATTTGTAATGGAATTGATCATTTATGGGAACAACATAGTAACACCTCACAGACTGATATAATTCATTTTCTATTACCATATCTAAAGTATGGTTATATTGATGAAGTAAATGTTTAATTATAATATTAAGGAAATATATATCATTATTGAAATATAATATATCACTAACATTCTGATCCCTCCATTCATATAAAATTGATAATGTCTTTCATGTGTATGTGTGATTATCGCCACCATCAAGAGATCTAATTCATTTTTCATAACCACATCACATTGTACATTTATATAAGTATATTTGAATTAATAATTTTATATTAATTATAATATGATAATTATTTTCTGATAATAATATACATACCATCATTCTATAAAGATTAATGTAAAATGGAAATGTTACTTAAGCGTATTTATGACATACCATCTCCATGATAGTATCATATTTCAAATTTCATAACCAATTTAAATGGATGTACTTAAATGTATAATTTAGGTATAATAATGATTAATAGGTCTTGAATATTTTTTAGGAGCTGATGAAATAATAACCTATTTGGAAATAGAAATCATAACAATTTTATTTTAGACTAAAGTACCGAATATCATCAAAATGCTCAAGGTGAACTTAAATAATTGTATAATATTTATAACATGAAAATAATTGAAATATATAAAGTATGAGACTTTAAAATTTTTCTCAACATAATAAATAAATAATCAAATAGGATTATTTAAGATGAACATTAATGTATGTGATTAATCATACTCAAGATATGGGACTCTATATCAAAAAACCCTTTTTCTAAATGCTTTAATATATTTTTTTATAAATATATATCTTTCATGTAAATTTTTTTAAATTAATTTTTATGAATTTATATTTATTTAAATTAATTTTTTTGCACTGATGTTTTAAATGTATTTCACTTTTTTACTTAATCTATTTATGTATTTATATTAAAGACATTATTTAAAAAAACACATATAATGTTCCCCTATAATTTATTATTAAAGAGGTCAATGGATATTTTTTTATAATATACAAAATAAATTTAATGTCACTATATCATGACACTATAATTACTTAATGATTTATTTATGATATTACAAAATTCATTTTAATTAATATAGTTCAATTATTATATATGGATATAAGATATTTTAGAAGTGATTCTTATAAGAAAGGGGTATTATGATATCTGGAAGTATTTTACACAAGGTTATAAAAGATTATTCAAGTGACTTATTAGTGATATGGTCTCTGGAAGATATATAAAACGGGTGACCAAGATAACCACAGGTGATCCTATCATATATGATACAGTCGATGTATTTTGAGAGCACTCTATTGCATTTTATAATATATAAAGAGAAGTAAACCATATATTGATTCCATTTGTAATGGTTTTGCATGGTTTTGATGAATATGATGCCCAAAGGAAACTATATGAATTTTCTATAAATTATTATGAGTTATCATGATAATATTTATACTAAATGTTAAATAATTATATTTCAATTAAAAAATGACTCTCTTTTCAAATGAAAATGTGTGTTATTTAGAAAAGGTTTTTGATGGTTTTTCATGTTTTCCTCTATAATAATAATATACTTTATTTTTATTCATTTCTATGTTTCTTTCTCATCCCATGTTATAAAATTTTCTTCAAGGGCCTTATGGAAGTGTTGTGACTATGATTTTATTAATGGTAAAATCATGAAGATATTTCATAAATAGAAAATATTAATTATTTCATAAAAAAAATTCGTGTAGAAAATTGATATTAAGTGATAAGAGTCAACTTATATTGTATGAATTTATTTTTCAATTAAATTTATTAATCCTATAAAACTATAAATGAAAATGCAATTCGTAATTTTATGATTATGAATTATATTTTGAATACACTATTATATGTGATGATTAATTCCAGTTAATTACTAAATAATGTAATACATTGCGGAAAATTAGATGAATATGTTTATGTTGATAGAGAGAAGTGAAGTCCCAAATATGTTATATTTATAAATTTAATGACTACAATTATTGGAACATAATAATTGACAAAATTAATGCTCCAATATAAGGATTAAAAGGGAAAAAATAATTAAAAATCTTATATACAAATTTAACATGGAGGGGATTATGATATAACAATTAATTTTTTAGATCATGATTACTAAGATACACATAACATTCACCCCAAATTTAAGGATGTCTTATTGCATTCAATTTCTAGACACTCTATTTGCTTAATATATTTTTAAGCATTTTCAAATCATAACCCCATTAATTTGGTTATTAGAGAAAAAATATATTTATATTATTATTTAATTCCATGATTATTTTTATTTTTGTATTCCATTTGTAAATGTGATTACTCTTACATTCATTGTTTTAAATATTAATTTAGAAATCGATGTTTTTCTATATTATTATTATAAATTACAAATAAGAATAATTGAAACAAATTTTATACCAATTAAGGGTAATCTACCAGTACAAGGATGATAATTATCTCCCTTTAATAAAATATTTAATACAATAATAGATATAGAATAATAAAGAAATAGTGCATCAAATGGTTAGAAATAAACACAATCTTGGAAATGATTTGGTTAATTTAATTTTTTCTGGCAAAGCATGTGTTTGTGTTTCTATGTAATTAAAAAAAGAAAATTTATAACATCCATTGAAGTATAGATATTTAATAGTTATTTTATAGAAATTATTTTGGAATTAACTATTATATGATCATATTTATCCTAATTATCAGTTAAACTAAAATTATCATTTTTCAAAATTATTTGTAATAGGTGAAGAAATATTTTTATCTTGTTCTCATATAATTTTTTAATTTATCATTACCATTTTACTTTTAGTATTTGTCTCTAATAAAAATTATGAAAATCGTTCTTTGAAAGGTATGTTTTTGGAATCTTATAAGACATAGATAAGGTGGATTATTAGGATTAAATGTTCCAGATAATTAATATATTTATATTATAATAGAAAATGTAATTTCCATTGTATTACATAAGGTAGTTATGTTTTTACTTTAGTAAAAATGAAGTATTGGTATGATTAGTTATTTTCATTAGTATGTGATAATTAAAACTAAAACGATAAAATTTATTTGAGGGGGTAACATATAACAACACAAAATTTTAGATCATTAAAAATTAATACATTGTACGATAACATATAAAAGTCAAAAATTAATACATTATATGACTATATAGACTAAAAAATCCATTGAATAATAAATATTCACTAATTTGTATTTGGTAAAATGATAAATAATTTATACGATATGATAAAAATATTTAATATATAAATGTGAATATTTTACAATATATATTTTATCATTATTTTTTAATTTTTCAAATATAATTTATCATTTATAATGTAATATTAAAATGAAAAAATGGATAATATATACTAGAATAATATTAATAAAAATTGACATCTTATTACATAATTAAAAATAAGAATGTATCTAAATTATATATTAAAACAAATTCTAAAATATTTTCCCATGCAATTTAAACATTGTAAAAAATGAATTTTGAAAATTTATGAATTTTAATTTGAGAAAATAAAATTTTATTCAATTCATCTTGTAAAAAATTTATTTGGATATTTTTTTACTCTAATGAAATGTTAGCTGTTTCTGTGAATATTTGAATATATATTTTTTAGAAAAATAGTATCTTGTATGAAAAAATTAATAGATAATAAAGATTTATATGTTTATAGAACCATTTAATTGATAAAATATGTATTCAAGGATTAATAAATTTTAATTTTTAATATTATATTTCAATTATAAAACCAATAACCAATATTTTAGTTCATAATTAATATTTTTAATAATAAATATTATTTTTGGATTTTTTTTCAATTAAATATTAATTTAGTTAGAGTAATTTTTTTCATGGTTGGAAATAATCAAGAAAACAAAAAAATTAATAATAAATTAATTTGGATCATTTATGTTAATGAGATTTTTATTTTCATCATAAATATACTTTTTTTTCAAATAAATGTTTTTTAAAAATTGGAGCGTTATGTATTAAAAATTAAAAATTAAATTTAATAAATCCCTTAATTTTTACATGATAAAATAATATTTTAATTAGAAATAATCATGTTTAAAATATTTAATGACTTAAATTATTATATTTTTAAATAATATTACATACAAATATTAAAAATAAATATCAATACTGAAATTTAATTAGCGTGAAATATTTAATCATTGATAAGGGAAAGAAATCTCTAAAAATGTTAATAAACGAAGGTTTTAAATTATTTTATGTAAAAATATATTCAAACTCCATTATTTTTCATTTTGTACCCACACTCTTTGTATATTGTCCTGACATTATTACAAAACAACAAATATTTACAAACTAGGAACTACATTCACTCTTAATAAATGAATTATTCAACCCCTACAATGATACACAAAATATTTGAATTCACCCATACAACATATTTAACTCATATCCAAAGTAATCATATCCTACCATTTGGATCCATTGTCTACTAATAAATTCCATAGTGCATTAAAATTATTGGATATTTCAAAGAGATAATAAAATTATTCTACATAAATGTCTTCCATCTCAATAAATATTTTTTAATATCCTGTTATTCTAGAAAAAAACTATTAGAAAATGGTAATAAAAATTATTATTACTATTATTAAATTTAATTATAATTATGTTAGTACAATTCATTATTTGTTTCCATCCAATATGGAAAAAACATCAATCGCCTGTGCTTACAAGATACTTCCTCCATGAATGATGTATTTTTTTCATCACCAACCAACATGTATTATTCATATTAAAAATTAATGAACTATATTATATTTAAGAAACAATTATGATTCATTGAAATTTATATTAAAAATATGTAAAAACTTTTTATTCCTCATTTAATCATTATTATATGTCGTTTCTTAGGTAGGGTTTCCACCAACATGAATGATGTTTTAATTTTTCTATAATGAATGATAATTTATTTATATATAATTTTAATGAAATATATTAGTGATTTTTTTAATACTTATTAATTATTATGTAAAGGGTTATTAATATGTAAATTTTTTTTAATAAATGACATTTATTTTATTATACTCATCGATACAAGTTTATCACAATTTACCTTTTCACAATCCAAATATTTATTTTTTAACAAATGAAAATGATATATAATGAATAATTGAAAAAATGAATTTAATATCAGGAATAATATGTAGATAATTAACACACAATCAATAATTATGAATCTACATTTTCTTCATGAAATGTATACTAATAATGGACTTCTCTAACACCTGATAAATAAGATAAACAATAATTGGATAATATTTTTAAAATATATTTTTAAAAACTAGAATTTATAAATTGAAATATATTTTAATATGGTTATAAATTAATTAATTATGTATGTTATATTGTTATATTTGTGGTTACATCATCTTAATATAAGTGGGAATACAATGTAAAAGTTGTTTTTGACTAACTTTTCTTTAATTGAGTAATGATCTATATTCTTACAATCAATTATTATATTTCCGAATTCATTAATTAAATGATTTTTTTGTTTAGTGTTAATATTTTAGGCATTAATAATACTACCACAAAACCTCATTTATAAGTAGTGGTTACAAAAAGATTTAATATGTTTGAAATTGTTTTTTTTGAAATATAACTTCTATTTTTAGATAACATGTGAGAGGTAATATATATGAGAAATTGGAATGTTAATTATCTCTATAACTTATTTATTTATTACATATTAAATTATTTTTTTACTTATGCATATAACATTCTTTTCTTATTACACTTAATTTTGAATCCAATTAATATATTACATAAAATGTATTTATTATTGTCTTTTATTTTAATTCGGTGAGACATACTTATTGTTTACAACATGTTATAATTTTAATGGGAATCCTACATCAACTATAAATTTAATATTATATATATATATATGTTTATAAATTTAATGTTTTATTTATATTTTTTTTCCTTCATAGGCTATTTATTTGATTTTTTCTAAATTGAAAATGTTTTTTGGTATCTAAATTACTTTTCATTGAGTCATATATCATTTTGTTGATATTTATTATTAGAATAAAATTTTATTCTATCATCTGATTATTTAATCATATATTTACTATTTTTATAGGAATATATTATTCCACATCCAAGGCTTATTTTATGATTAATTTCTTTTATAAAAATTAATGATGCAAAGAATAATGCTTATATTATCTACTGAATCATTGTCCACCATGTTCATGTTCAATCATACCGCCAATGTTCTTCATAATTATATATATGGTGAAATCATTTTTTATTTTCATATTTAAATTTAATTTACTTTAGATGGATTATATATTATCTTCATTATAATGAAGGTTTCATTCATAAGAATTTTTAAATATTAAAAGTGATTTTAATTTCATGTTCTAATTTTTTATCCTAAAACCCAAATTTGATTATACAAGTATATACTAATTATGATGATTTAATTATTGTATAAAATTTCATAAATAATATTCAAAGAATATATTATAAGCCTTACAATATGGTTTTGTAAGTGTTTAAGAACTATTTTTCTAAAAAATGTTTTAAAAATTATTAATGATAATAATTTCATATTTGGATAATAATTTCATATATATATATAAAACAGATCATTCATCAATGATGATATGATTTATGATTCACCATATATATTATATAATTTTGTATTCATTTTCAGTTATCAAACACTTTGTATCATTTGATCTAATATTTGAAGTCATATTAAGTTATACTCTCTTCAAATTTCAGAAAACTGATTTTCAATCAATAGAATCATTAAATAGTTATTAATGATTTATTTCATGTGTAAAACTTATATAAGGATCATTTATGTGTGGTTTCTTTTGGTATTCTCCTAATTTATTTGAAAAAATCATGATATATCATAAGATATAGATGTTTGGGAAAGATTATTTTTTCAAAAATTATAATGTGTTGGAATGATTATTCTTGTTCAAAATTAAAAATTTGTTAATTATTTAGTCTTTAACAACATAAACCATTATAATTATTGGGTAGGATCAAAATGTTTCTAATATATATGTTTTTAAAACCACATATCCACTCATTAATATGTTGAACTCCTATTTTTTGTTGTAATGATCATGATTTATAACTTTTGTTCTGATTTCATATTACATGGTAAGAGGCCTGATTATTTAAGAGGATATGTTCATATTTTATTCTTACTGATGAATATTATTTAGTCATTATATTTATAATCAATTATTCCTACATAATTAATTATTCCTTCATTGGTTTATCACTCACTAATAATTTTACATTTGTGCAAAATTTTATCTCACCAATTTAATATTTCCCTTCATGGGTTATTAATATGTGTATTTATTATGAGTATTCTATAGGGGATTTAATAGGTTTTGATTATATAAGAATTTTCATAGTGTTTTATACTATATAATATAGTATCTAGTATCCAATTTTTCTAAAACATGATTATTTCACAATTTTTTTTGAATACCATGAGATGATTTATTTTTGATATTATAATAATGCAAAATAAATTTTTATTTTGATAGTGTTTCAATGAATTCCTATGATATGGAATTAGTTGACAAGGTTTAGGGTATTAGTTAATATTTTTATTTTATCACTAAGGTTATAGTATGATTCTTATACATTTTCCCAATATGGTTTATAAATTATATAAAAATTAATATATGAATTATTAACCCTATATGTTTCTATGATTGTATTTAATATTATTTACAGGAATAAAATTAACATAGTAGACTAAATTATTTCATTTATGTAATATACTTAAATTAGTGGTTATAGATATTTCGTCATGGATATTTCTCGTGGAACATTTGCTTACAATTTTTTATTTTAATTGTCATTAAATACAAGTTTGTATATGTAGATTTACTATGTTTTGGAGTTCACGAGTGGATTTATTTTATTTTTGTGAATTAGTGAGCCTATTTTCTAACATTTATATGGTTCTACAAATTTATTGACTGCACTTTTTTTTGTCATAGATGGCCCACATTCACAGAAGAAGTTCATGTTTCCCCGAGTAACACTGTAAAACACAAGGGACAAATAGTTTAATGAATAACTATTTACTATAAAAAATCATTTTTTCCATGCCTATTATTCCATTTTATATTTGTATAAACATTATTTTCATGCTTTTTATTTCTTTAGACATCCTCAATTAAAGAATATTGATTTTAATTCACACCCAACTTGAGACACCATTAAAACCAAGGATGATATGATACAATGGTGTATCATAGAGGAAATTTTCGATTTCATTACAAATTAAGAATTCTATAAGGGAGACTAGAATTTATTCTATATTTAAAATGATTTCGTCATTGGAAGTATCTTACTCATTTGTGAGAAAAATATTTTGGGAATTGATTTCAATTTTTGAGGTTCACTTATTACACATGAAATGTTTTTTTTATTTCGAGCACATTTTTTACAATCTTATTTATTAATTATATGTTAAAATTTTGATAGTATACCATGATATTGTCTATGAATTAATTATTTCACGTACTAATGGGTTAGGTGACAAGCATCCTATTATGATCCCAAAGAATGTTTTTTGATATATTACTTTTTAAAATAATTTTTAGTTATGGGATGAAAATAACATTTATGATTCTTATTTTTTGCAAATACAATGTTTAAAATATAGAACATTTTTTCTATTTAAAATTAAAATAGTATAATAATTTTTTAAAATAGTTTTTATTGTGAATATTATAACATGAAAGATTAATTTTGACTGAGTTAGGCAGTGGTCCTTGATAGGGATGGTTGGATGTAGTGGCAATGTCATGTCAAATATATTCGGGTAGTTTCTAAGGATTAGAATTATTATGGAATGTTTTTACCCATAATTTTTTAAAATGTTTATTTTGTATTTTCTGATTCATGAAATTAGTGGTTAGGATTATATTTTTTTTTCTCCATGTAGAGGATTTATTATTGTGGGAAAATAGAAAATTGTTGAGAACAGATCATCAGTTGTGGAACAAGATCCCCTAATGGCCAAAAGGGATATGTAGAAAGAGTATTTCAATCATAATTTCACCATCTTCATGTGGTAGGTTGAATAGGAACTAGTTTTGGCTACATGACTATATTTTACCTAAATAGAGAGCCCCATATGCAGCATCCTATGGAATTCATTATTAAGGGTGTTCATGAGGTAGATGTGTTCTGGATAGAGTCTATACTAATGATCCTTGATAACATAGAGAATCCTTCAAAAAAGAAATAATGTTAAATTATTATATCTTGGGAGTTCCAGTAAATCATTCTTCAGATATTTAGGTCTCAGATAAGATGCTTGATGTCACGACCCGTCCTCGGGGCCCGTGCCGTGACTACCCCAAGCCCGCCTTCCATAGGCCAGGGGCTGGCGACTAGCACCAAAGGCGTAAATCTCGATAACAAGGAAGGCATTGCCTTTATAAAAGTAAACAAAACACCACCGAGTACAAGAAGAAGTAAAACACCAAGTAAAACTGAAACAAGCTGTGATGAAAGTAAAGGGGCTGGAAATACAAGCCTAGCTGTAAAGTACATGGAAAAAGATAAAATAGCCGAAAGGTGATAAGAAGCGCTTGGATCGTCCACCAAGGATCCTACCGGAAGGGCAGGTATAGATAGCCTTCACAACGCTCTCACCCGTCAGCCTCCTCCGAGTGTCGTCTCGTCGTGATGTCCACCACCAGATACTGTCTCTTCGTGAGGTTGACCTTCGGGTACTGTCCAGTCCTCGAACACTCGACATCTATCGGCACTTCCCGTCGTCTGCAACCAACACAACGAGGTGCGGGCATAGCCCGTGCAGGGGTGGGTATAACGATACTCAATGGGGACCCCGAGACCCACAAGGTCTCACTAAATCCAACAAGGATAACCACAAAGAAGATCTCAACAGATAACCTCTACCTAGGTTATGCCCATACATATACCCATGTTATCAAGTAACTCATTTCAATCATGAGGAAACAAAAAGATTATGAAATCAACGGATAACCACTACCCAGGTATATGCCCATATATATACATATGTTATCAAGTGACCCATCTCATTCATGAGGTAAACACAAAGGTTATAGACTCAGCTCAAACTAGGATTTTCATTATCGAAACCGTAACTGCTGAAGAGCTCCGTCTCTGGAGTGTACAGTGGTCCTGTCACGACTCCGAGGTACTTCTCTCTAACCTAAGACTACTGAGGTACTCATCCTGTCGAGTACCGCGGGTCTGCGGCCAACTACCGGGCGCTCCGTCCACTGTAGGTCTGTCGCCAAATATCGGGTGCTCCCCCTAATAGCCTATAGAGGTACGCCTCCTGTCGAGTACCGCAGGTCTGCGGTCAACTACCGGGTGCTCCGTCCACCATGGGTCAGTCACAAAATACTGGGTGCTCCGTCCACTGGGCTAGTCGACTCAATCCAAGTCAAGTCGGTCAAGCAGTCATCAGGTCTCAGCCGGCTACACTGTCTTCGTACTCCGTACGCTCGTCTCCGGGAGGGTCCGCTCCACAAGCTATAGGTCGATACTCCAGGTATCACAAAGTCCCATGAAGTAGTATCACAAAAGACCACCTCGTCATAGGGGTATCAACGCAATTGACGGCCCGTCAATCGGACGCCCGGTCTGTGAGTTATTAGCATTTTCGTCCCAGGGGCCCGGTTCATTTCGTGAGTGAACCAACCTGGCCGTATCTCAACTGTACCTCGAACTCTCATAGGGTATACTCATAGGGACTGTTTCTCAACATGAATACCAAAGCCGCTGACGGTTCATCAAATAGATGTCCGGTCTGAAAGATATCAGCTTTTCCGTTCCAGGGTCCTGGTTGGATTTCAGGTACAATCCAACCCGACCACTATCCAACAGAAACCAAAACTCGGGAAAAGTATTCCAACAGTTCCATCTCATCAATAGGAATTCAACAAGACAGACGGCGTGTCAATCGGACGCCCGGTCTGTGAGTTATTAGCTTTTTTGTTCTAGGGGCATGGATCGTTTCGTGAGCGAACCAACCCGACCGCACTCCGACGACATCCAAACCTCTAGCCGAGTAATCAAAAAGATCTGTCTCACTTAGAGGAATCCATCAAAGTCGACGGTACATCAATCAGATGTCCAAAGCTCAAGTTATATGTGTTTCCACTCCGAGGGCCTGATTGGTTTCGGGTTCGAACCAACCCGACCGTACTTCGAATGACACCGGTTAACCAAATCGGTCACACAGTTGCGATCCATACGGAAAAACACATGATATGTACTACCCATTGGTCCAAAATGGATAGCTAGTGAAAAAGTTGCATTTCACTACAACACGAACGAACCGGGCCTCGTGGGGCCCACGCCCCGACCCCGACATAAATATCCAAAATTGGTCTTGAAAAATCCGTCTTAATTCCAGGGTCTCAACCTCGCAGACAGGTCAACATTCCGACACCGTATGAGAGAGATATGTCTGAAACAAGATCCCATAATAATAATAATAATATTATCATTGGGTGTTTCGTGGACCTGAGCCACGAACCAGAATTTAGTATCGTAAATTAGACTTGAATCAACCCCCTTAATGACAGGGTCACGTCGCCACTGACGGCTAGTTAATTGGACGTCGCATGTAGGAGTTATAGCAGGTCGAATATTTAATAATATTATTAAATCTATTATTTTCTGACCGCTTCGGGTAACCGATCCAAAAATCCAAAAAAAGATATCCAATATTGGACTCGGAATGTCTGTCTTGGAATCTGGGTCGCACTACCGCAGATGGTTCATGAAACTGAGGTCGCATGAATAAGTTACGGTTGAAAAAGTGTTTTATCAACAAAATTAATAATAACAATATTTTATTATTATTATTATTTGTTTATTTAATTTAAATGTTTCAAAACACCAATCTCATTCCACGCATGAACATTAATGTGCAAGCCACATCTCACTCCTCCTTTGATATTTATTTGTTTCTTTTAATTTTTATTTCTCAAATCTCCTTCTCTCTCCAATCTTCATTCTCCTTTCCCAAACTCTCACGCTTTCTTCTCCTCTAAACCCGCCAGATGCTTTCTCCGCTAGAAATATGTCGCCTTCAGACTTCCGTCATCTCGGCATGGCACACCGACAACACTTTCCGCGGACCACCGAACACACTTCGGTGGTCCGATTTGCCTACCGTCTGCTCCCGCGTCTCTCCCGGGACCTGCTCTTTACTGCGATGGTTTCAAATTGTTGTTGTGGCCCATTTCTTCATCAACGTCATCCGGCGCACAAAAGAACAACCAGCGGAGGGTCCGGGCTTGTTCGTAAGCACGTTCCCTCCACATTAGAAGTTTAATCCATAACTCATCAACGACAAGGGTTTAATTTATTCAAGTTAAATTATACAAACACCCTGCAATTAAAATACTCATGCACGAGGGTATAATTTACATATACACATTATAAAAAACCCCTACCTCGCAAAGACGTCACACGTCATTGAGCTGCGGAATGAGGCATGCGTTGCGATGATCGGACGTCGTGGAAGATCAGTGCCAATCTTGTTGACGTTGGAGGAAGAGTCGTCATCGTTGTGGATTCCCCGCAGTGGTGTATCCTCCTTTGATGGAGAACCGGGAAGCGTTCTTCGTCGTGAAGGAATGATTGTTCTTCGTCGGTGAGTTGGTACTCCTAAAAAAACAACACAAGAGCTCTCCAATCCTTAACACAACAATTGCCAACCCCATATTTCAATAAGTTCCCTTCTTTTAAAAGATTCCAAGCATTTCAAAAGAAGTTAAAGAGGTGTGACAAATATAATTAATAAGGTTATTAATTATCCTAGTTGGCTTAATCTTGGGAGGTGGAGAGGCTCCACTTCAATAAAAGATAAAGTGGAGTTTCTAAGAATTTAACAAGGGGTTAGTTATTGGGAGGTGAGGAGTTAGGGTCTTGTGTGGGCCCCACCACACTAAACTCTCCCATGGGAGGTTAGGTTGGTGTGGTCCCCAACTCTAACTTCCCATTTATTGAAAATAACCACTTACCTTGAATAAAATTTGTACACATCAAATTTTATTTGATTTTATCCCATTCCCAAATATTTAACCTCAACCCACTCAAAATGAAACTACGGTAAAGGTTACCGTAAGCAATTACCGGCGCTGTGAGTTCATCGGTGCCCTCGGATTTCAATTCCGAGCACGGGTTCAAAAGATAGAAAAAAACCTGCACGTAGGTTTACTGAACGTACCCGAAAAAAAGTTTGGAAAATTATTATCAGTCACCCTCGACCCGCACCGGTCGAGGTTAGGCTATGCCTAAGTAAAACACGCCCCAAAGAACCCATAGATACTCTCGGATTTTCAATCCGAGTTACCGTTTAGAAGTTATGAATATTACAATAAAATAATTTTCACATAATTATTTTATTTGCGTCCAAAAACTAATTTTTTATGGTGGCCCGCGCCGACCAAAGTTAGTATCTGCTTAAATAATGCATAAGCTCACGAGTCCAGCGGTGGTCTCGTATTTTTAATCTGATCTACCGTTTGTGAGTTATAAGCATTAGAAAAATAAAATAATTTATTTAAATATTTTATTTACGATTATGCCATTTTTGGAATTTCTCACAGGAGGCCCGCGCCGACTAAACTTAAGTCGCACCTAGGGTAATCCTTCCATCATGAGCGCAACGGTGCACTCATATTTCAAATCCGAGCAACCATTCAAGAGTTATTCCACTTTTTCAGGAAAACTGTTTATGCCCGTTAATTTTATGTTTATCAAAACTTCGACGGATCATTCCGGGCACTCCGGGCCATAGAATCAGGTGCCGTCTGAAACCGCGCACTTGCAAAATTCCAAATAAATTAAGAAAAAAAATTCCATTAAATTTTTAGGTCTTTACATTACTCCGACCTCAGGGAATTACGTCCCCGTAATGCTTGAACACATACTAGGGGAAACAAAAAGTGGTACTGAGCATGCATATGAGCCTTCCGCTCCCATGTGATCCCCTAGAGGTTCCTGTGCTGCCTGGGGTTTCCTTTTCGCCGACCAAGGAAACCCCATCCCATTGTTTTCCTAATACCATCAATTTGAGTATGAGCAGTGATTGCTTATTCCATACTCAATCTAACGTCGTAAGGCCTCGATGCTGCCACCAAGAGGTCCCAACCGAGACTCTCGCCTCAAGGGTCAGATCACACTGTCGGTGTAAGGGTGACTATTGAGTCTCCTCCCAATGGTATCTCCATACGTGAGGGTAAAGTCAACGACTTAACCAAAAACTCTAGGTCTGGTACTAGATTCATGGAAGGAAGGGATGATTCATATCGATGTATGTGGCTACGGTAGCTAGTAGAAGACAAAGTCTGCACTTCGAAATCATCCTTAGAGCCATTTCGGTCGCACTCTATGACCGCATGCAGCTACACATTTCCCCTGCCCTCCAGCTCCCTGAGCTAAGAGGGGACAACAAAGGCGGGTGGTTGTAATATGTTGAAAAGTACACCACCTCATGATGCTCTTCTATCTCTGCCTCCATGTCTGATGCTCTACAGATTTATCTGTCCTTAACATTTCCTCTTCTTGAATCATTCGAATGCCCAAGTCTCTGAGACTGGCACCAGGTCGCTGTGTTCCAACTTCTAACATTCTCTTGCTGTATTCATTCAGCCAGAGAATATTCAACCTCAAGATTCTCTCTAGCACCCTAATGTGAGTAGAAATGCATTGAGGAAAAAGTGATATATTGAATCGTATTCATCGAGTACCCGTAATGTTCGGTACGCCTCGATGAATTCTCAGCTACCGACACGTCGTCCTACCGATGTTGTATAAGCTCTAGAGAACTCTCAGCCACCTCCTCATGCCAGTCCTCAGCCGCCTGTGAGTCAGGTTCGCCTCAGAACTTGAGGGTATCTGATGTTAGAACACGTGTAAGGCAGTAAGCCTACATGTGTCACCTACTGGTACCGCCAGTTGTAACTACTGACCAACAGGTAGTGATGTATAGCTAACACACTACCCGAAGGCACTATCTCAGGCATCAGTCCACGTACTGAAGCATCATCACTATGCGGACCATCCTCATGGTCATTTACTAAAAAAAATACTGGCCAAGTCCACCATCCACTCTACTGATGTCTCAGCTAGGCAAAAAACTCTAGCAATCACCTCCAACCAGTGCTCTGCTGTCTGGGAATCTGCCTCGCCTCGTATCCTCAGAGGCAACTACTGCTGTAACTCATGCAACGCGCTTTGCCTGCTTTCACAGTTTGCTAGTAAGGCTGGAGGCATCTGTTTCCCAACAGGTGGTGGTGCTGCCGGTACACTACCTGAGGGTGCCCACATAGTAAAAAGGGCCCTGCACTAGAGCCTCGCCGCTCGGTGGTCCGTCATCGGGTACTCTCTCGGAACTCCAACTGATTGTCTACGTGGAGACATCCTGAACAGATGCGACATGGTCAATGATTTATACCTGGTGAGCTGACCTGGTTTGAGCTGACTTTAAAACTTTGGGAAACCCACACACAATCAGTGTTTTCGTTCACTATGTCGGAAATCAGTAGTCATGGTCCTGGTGTATGGATATGTTGGCCGCCGCACCAACACTGGACTCCCTGAACTAAAGACCACACTCGGTACCCTTAACACTATTTCTCCACAGAAAGGAATGATCAAAGTTCTGAGTTCTGTGGTAGAACCGACTCCTCTATTACCAATTTGTCACGACCCGTCCTCAGGGCTCGTGCCATGACTACCCCAAGCCCGCCTTTCATAGGCCAGGGGCTGGCGACTAGCACCAAAGGCGTAAATCCCGATAACTGAGAGGGAATTGCCTTTATAAATGGAATCAAAACACCACCGAGTACAAGCAGAAGTAAAACACTATGTAAAACTGAAACAAGCTGTGCTGAAAGTAAAGGGGTCGGAATTACAAGCCCAACTGTAAAGTACAAGGAAAAAGATAAAACAGCCGAAAGGTGACAAGAAGCTCCTGGATCGTCCACCAAGGATCCTACCTGAAGGGAATGTACAGATAGCCTCCACAAAGCTCTCTCCCGTCGACCTCCTCTGAGTGTCGTCTCGTTGTGAAGTCGACCACCAGATCCTGTCTCGTCGTGAGATCCACCTTCGGGTACCGTCCAGTCCTCGAACACTCGGCCTCTACCTGTGATGCCTGTCATCTGCAACCAACACAATGAGGTGCGGGCATAGCCCATGCCGGGGTGAGTATAATGATACTCAGTATGGACCCCGAGACCCTCAAGGTCTCACTAAATCCAACAAGGATAACCCCAAATAAGATCTCAACAGATAACCTCTACCTATGTATGTGCCCATACATATACCCATGTTATCAAGTAACCCATCTCAATCATGAGGAAACACAAAGGTTATGAAATCAACGGATTACCACTACCCATGTATATGCTCATAAATATACCTATGTTATCAAATGACCCATCTCAATCATGAGGTAAACACAAAGGTTATAGACTCAGCTCAAAAGAAGATTTTCATTATCGAAACTGCAACTGCTGAAGATCTCCACCTCTGGAGTGTAATGTGGTCTTGTCACGACTCAGAGGTACTGCACACTAACCTATGTCTGGTGAGGTACTCCTCCTGTCGAGTACCGTGGGTCTGCGGCCAACTACCGGGCACTCCGTCCACTGTGGGTCTGTCGCCAAATATCGGGCGCTCACCCTAATAGCCTACAGAGGTACTCCTCCGGTCGAGTACCGCAGGTCTGCGGCCAACTACCGGGCGCTCCTTCCACCATGTGTCAGTCACCAAATACCGGGCACTCTGTCCACTGGGCTAGTCGACTCAATCAGTGTCGAGTTGGTCAAGCAGTCGTCAGGCTCAGCCGACTACACGATCTCCGTACTCCGTACGCTCATCTCCGGGAGGGTCCTCTCCAGGAATACAATTCGATAATCCAAGTATCACAAAGTCCCATGATGAAATATCAAAAAGGACCACCTAGTCATAGGGGTCTCAACGCAACAGACGGTGCGTCAATTGGGCGCCTGGTCTATGACTTATTAGCCTTTTCGTTCTAGGGGCCCAGTTCGTTTCGTGAGCGAACCAACCCGGCCGTATCTCAACTATACCCCCGAACTATCATAGTGTATACTCATAGGGACCATTTCTCAACGTGATTACCAACGCCACTGACGGTTCTTCAAACGGACGTCCGGTCTGAAAGATATCAGCTTTTCTGTTCCAGGGGCCCGGTTGGATTTCGGGTACAATCCAACCCGACCTCTATCCAACAGCAACCAAAATTCGGTCGAAGTATGTCAAAAGTTCCGTCTCATCTAAAGGAATTCAACGAGACAGACGGCGCGTCAATCAGACGCTCGGTCTGTGAGTTATTGGCTTTTTCGTTCTAGGGGCCCGGTTTGTTTCGTGAGCAAACCAACCAGACCGCACTCCGAAGTCATCCAAACCTCGAGCGGAGTATGCCAAAATGATCCGTCTCACTTAGTGGAATCCATCAAAGCCGAAGGTACGTCAATCGGGCGTTCGAAGCTCATGTTATAAGCGTTTCCGCTCCGAGGGCCTTGTTGGTTTCGGGTTCGAAACATCCCGATCGTACTTCGAATAACACCGGTTAACCAAATCGGTCACACAATTGCAATCCATATGGAAAAACACACGAGATGGACTACCCATTGGTCCAAAACAGATAGCCGGTGAAAATTTTTCATTTCACCGCAACACGCACGAACCGGGCCTCATGGGGCCCATACCTCGACCCCGACATAAATATCCAAAATTGGTCTTGTAAAATCCGTCTTAATTCCAGGGTTTCAACCTCGCAGACAGTTTGAAATTCTGACATCGTATGAGAGAGATATGTCCGAAACAAGAGCCCGTAATAATAATATTATTATTATCATTGGGTGTTTCGTGGACCTGTGCCACGAACCGGAATTTTGTATCGTAAATTAGACATGAATCGACCGTCTTAATGACAGGGTCACGTCGCTGCTGACGACCATTTAACCGGATGTCGCATGTAGGAGTTATAGTAGGTTGAATATTTAATAATAATATTAAATCTATTATATTCGGTCCGCTTCGGGTACCTGATCCAAAAACCGGGAAAAAGATATCCAATATTGGACTCGGAATGTCCGTCTTGGAATTTGGGTCACACTGCCGTAGATGGTTCATGAAACCGAGGTTTCATGAATATGTTATGGTCGAAAAAGTGTTTTATCAACAAAATTAATAATAACAATATTTTATTATTATTATTAATTGTTTATTTAATTTAAATGTTTCAAAACTCTAATCTCATTCCACGCATGAACATTAATGAGCAACCCACATCTCACTATGTAGGATAAAAATATAATATGAGATGCTCAATATACAAGAGGGGGGGTGAATTGTATACTTTAAAAATTCCTTTGGAACCTTTAAAGTTAGTTAAGAAACTATAGTTTCCTTAAGAAAAGGAAAGGGCTAAGTTTAACAAAGTTAAACTAAGTAAATTCACAACACCTCTAACACCGAACTAAACTTGGAAAGAAATTCCAAAAGTAAGTTCCAGAAATATGGTTTCGGAAATTGAATCTTAACAAAAGTTACAATATGAGATTCTATCTTAAAGCGTATAGAATCTAAATGAATCAGAGTAAGTAAGGAAGTATAAGAATGTTATACTTTCCTTAAGATACAAAATACAGCGGAATAGTGACAAGTAGTAAAACTACTAGTAACAAGATAATAGTCTTTTAACCCAAAGAGAAGGGTATCCAACAACCTTGGATAAAGGTCCCTTGATTTATACTTTCAAGCAAGTCTGTCTTACCCACACCAGGGTAAGCCCTCGATACGAAGATCGGAGTCTCTGTCTTGCTATCCCCGCAAGCCCTCAACTTCAAGGTAGTTGGCAACCTCTGTCTTTCTCAGCAAGAAAGCCCTCGATCTTTAAGGTAGTCGGCACCTCTGTCTTCCTATCCCCGGAAGCCCTCGAATGTAATCACCAACATTCGGAGTCGCACGAAGCATTGAGAGTTAATAAGAGACTCTCTCTCTAGAAATCACTTCAACAACATGTATGTACTTTTTCATCAATCAGCTATTATCCATCAGCATCATCATCATTGAGCTCTTTCAAATGAGCTCCTATTTATAGGTAAGGTCGGCTACTCTCCAATGGTCATATTTTCCTTAAAGATCGGAGGGACCTGTACACGTGTCACTTAGACAACGGTTAGTTTATAACAAAATGTATGACATCGTTTTATAACAAAGTGAGTGTAACAGAAAGTACGACATCGTTTTAAATTCTATCATAAAGGTTCGGAATAGAAACTTCGGAGTGATGGTTCGGAATGAATAAATTCAGAGTGTATAAAACAATGATAATCAGATTCTGTTTAACAGGTGAATTCGGAATGAGAATTCGGAATAGGAAATCGTCATCAGAAATCGTAATGAGAATTCATCATCAGAATTCGTAATGAGAATTCATCATCAGAATTCGTAATGAGAATTCATCATCAGAATTCGTAATGAGAATTCATCATCACCATTCGTAATGAGATTTCATCATCAGAATTCGTAATGAGAATTCTTTATCAGAATTCGTAATGAGAATTCGGAATGAGATTTCTTCATTAGAATTCGTAATGATAATTCTTTATTGGAATTCGTAATGAGAATTCTTCATTGGAATTCGTAATGAGAATTCTTCATTGGAATTCGTAATGATAATTCTTCATTGGAATTCGTAATGAGAATTTTTCTTCTGAACTCGTAATGAGAATTTGGAATGGGATTTCTTCATTAGAATTCGTAATGAGAATTCTTCTTCAGAATTCGTATCCTGAATCTGGAATAGAACTTAGTTAGAGTTCATATCCGGAATTCGGAATGAAACTTCCTTATAGTTCTTGTCCAGAATCCGAACCCTAAAACAGAATGCTTTATATCAAAGTTTCAATGATTCCGAGAAAATTAATCCGAAACTCATACTTAAGAAAAATATGAATGAAAATATGATAAGGATAATTTTTCTTATAAAAACGATTTTCCTTAAGAAAGCAATTTTCCTTATAAAAGCAATTTTCCTTAAGAAAGCAATTTTCCTTAAAGATAAGGTGTTTGTGATTTTCAAAACAAAAGGAATGGAAAAGTCACAAGGAAAACCTTATTGACTCAACACACTACTCCTTTGATATTTATTTGTTTCTTTTAATTTTTATTTCTCAAATCTCCTTCTCTCTCCAATCTTCATTCTCCTTTCCCAAACTCTCACGCTTTCTTCTCCCCCAAACCCGGGGGCTGCATCCTCCGCTAGAAATATGTCGCCTTCAGACTTCCGTCGTCCTAGCATGGCACGCCAGCAGCACATTCTGTAGACCACCGAACGCGCTTCGGTGTTGTGATTCGCCTACAGTCTACGCCCACGTCTCTCTCGGGACCTACTCCTTACTGCGACGGCTTCAAATTGTTGTTGCTGATCATTTCTTCGTTGCCCGTCATCCCGCACGCAAAAGAACAACCAGCGGAGGGTCCAAGCTTGTTCGTAATCCCGTGCCCTCTGAATTAGAAGTTCAATCCATAACATATCAACTACAAGGGTTTAATTTATTCAAGATAAATTATAAAAACACCCTGCAATTAAAATACGCATGCACGAGGGTATAATTCACATATACACATTATTCAAAAACTCCCTACCTCGAAAAGATGTCGCATGTCGTTGAGCTACGGAAAGAGGCAAGAGTAGCGTTGATCAGATGTCATGGAAGATCGGTGCTGATTCCATTGACGTTGGAGGAAGAGCCGTCATCGTTGCAGATTCCCCGCGGTGGTGTCTCCTCCTTTGATGGAGAACCGAGAAGCGTTCTTCGTCATAAAGGAATGATTGTTCTTTGTCGGTGAGTTGGTACTCTTCAAAAAAACAACTCAAGAGATCTCCAATCCTCCACACAACAATTGAAAACCCCATATTTAATTCAGTGCCCTTCTTTTAAAAGATTCCAATCATTTCAAAAGAAGTCAAAGAGGTGTGACAAATATAATTAATAAGGTTATTAAATATCTTAGTCGGCTTAAGCTTCAGAGGTGGAGAGTCTCCACTTCAATAAAAGATAAAGTGGAGCTACCATTCATTTAAGAAGGGGTGAGTTATGGGGAGGTGAGCAGTTAGGGTCTCGTGTGGGGCCCACCACACTAAACTCTCCCATTGGAGGATAGGTGGGTGTGGGCCACACCTATAACTTCCCCTTTGTTGAAAATAACCATTTACCTTGAATAAAATTTGTAAACATCAAATTTTATTTGATTTATTCTCATTCCCAAATATTTAACCTCAACCCGCTCAAAACGCAACTATGGTAAAGGTTCCCTTAAGCAATTACTGGCACTGCGAGTTCATCGGTTCCCTCGGATTTCAATTCCGAGCACTGATTCAAAAGATAGAAAAAAACCTGCACGTACATTTACTGAATGTACACGAAAAAAAGTTTATAAAATTATTATCAGTCACCCTCGACCCGCACCATTCTAGGTTAGGCTCTGCCAAAGTAAAACATGCCACAACGAACCCATCGATACTCTCGGATATTCAATCCGAGTTACCGTTTAAAATTATGAATTTTACAATAAAATAATTGTCACTTAATTATTTTATTTGCGTCCAAAAACTAACTTTTTTTGGTGGCCCGCGCTGACCAATGTTAGTATCTGCTTAAATAATTCATAACCTCACCAGTCCAACGGTGGTCTCGTATTTTTAATCCGAGCTACCGTTTGTGAGTTATAAGCATTCGAATTATAAAATAATTTATTTAATTATTTTATTTACGGTTATGCCATTTCTGGAATTTCTCACAGGAGGCCCGCGCTGACTAAACTTAAGTCACACCTAGGGTAATCCAGCCATCATGAGTGCAACGGTGCACTCAGATTTCTGATCCGAGCAACCATTCAAGATTTACTCCACTTTTTCAGGAAAACTGTTTACCCGGGTTAATTTTAAGTTTAACAAAACTTCGACGGATCATTCCGGGCACTCCAGGCCTCAGAATCAGGTGATGTCTGAAACCGCGCACTCGCAAAATTCCAAAGAAATTAAGAAGAAAATTTCCTTGAAATTTCTGGGTTTTAAACTTGATGTAATGGATTTGAAGTAAATATTGAATATGTTTTTAGAAAATTTCTATTTAGAGACCCTGAGACTAAAAATTTATACAGTGTCTATTACTTTATCCAAGGGGGATATTTTAATGATTTATTATGTTTTCAACAACATTTATATGTAATGTTTTTCTCAAATTTTGGTTTAAATAATGGAGATAGGTGATATATTAACCATATGAACTCAAATTTGAGATCACATACTAGGTAAATTTTTTTGTATTTGATAAATTTTATTAAGGTAGTAGATTAGGCTATTATTAATGAGGGAATCCTAATGGAGGCATCTTATACCACGAATATGATTTATACTGGGAATCCAGATGGTACAAATTTAGAAATGATAATGTGTAATTATGGGGACATCCACAGATATGGTGGAGGTCAGAAAAGCCTAGGGATTGCAACATTTTCTAATGGAAGTGGCCGAGTGGTTTTCTACCAGTATGGAAATATTATTCAGATGTGATGTTAGATCCCTAAACCACCAATAGAGTAATAATATTTCTTAAATATAAGGAACATAAAGATGATGTATAAGAACTTCCATTATATAACTAATTGTTTAGTATCTAGGAAGTTACAGTGCATCAAGAGGGGATATTTTAAAATAAATCAATAGAGTCATTCAAGTTCAATTAGATGCACTATTCAGGACTAATGATGTGGTACATTAAGAAATTAACTAAAATAACAGGAAAATAGTGTATAACATGGGACTATGGTAGGAGATCATGTTAGAATGATAGGTTAGATTCATTGAGTTTCACCTTCTCATATCTATGATGAGGCTTCCCAATGAAATGATTACGATTTGATTATTGGGTCTTACACACTATATGATTATTTATTTAAAACGCGAGCTTTGATTTATTTCATTTATTCTCATTTTTTGAATTATTTAGATATTCCATAGGATTTATTTTTGGGGCTTATATCGATCAACACTCCATTATAGGTTTTATTAAACAATATTTGTTATTTTAATGATTTCCCCTTCAGATTGGTGTGTGATAGATTTTTTGGAGTACTTCCATGATAAAGATAACTTGTTTTGAATTGATACTAGGAATGGAATGGATGGTTATATAAAAATATCACATTGACTGTTGTTATTTTATATTGAAATACATGACTACTCAGGGTGAACGTTATGTTCATCATATAGAATTGTATATCAAGGATTTCTATGAATGGAGCTCTCATTAGAAACTAAGTGACATAATAGTTCTTATTTTGTGACATGTGATAGATTTTATAAATGTAGATCTCAATTTATCTTCTTCTTCTAATTTATTTTTTCATGGATTTGTTTCTTGAGGTGTATTTTTGGGTTTTCACTACAGAGAGATTGTTTAAGTTTTCAATCAAATATGTTACTAGGGATGACCAGGTTATTAAACTGTATCATAGAATCGTCTTAATGGGGAATCATGTGTTAATGTATCACATGGCAGAGTTAAAGGCTAAAGGGTCCATCTGATCGAGTACATCAAAATTGGGTTCTATAATTAAACATAAAAGGATGGTTTATATAATGTTGTTCCTATGTGTCAATAAATATAAATTAAAATTTATTAAAATTAACAATCGGTACCCTCTCTGACATATTTATTATCTTTTTTACCATCTTAGGGGTTCCCACATATTCTCTATGATTGAATTAGTTCCATGGTAAAATCAATTGAGGGTGATAACATATGATATACCATATAATATTTTCCAATACATGTCAGAAATATATTAATTTATTTCGATTCGATTTGCGATATTGAGCACTTTTAATATCTTCAGAGATGTATTGAACTAAATCTATCACCCATTTTTTGATCGGTTTTTGTAGTTGTATTCGTTTGTGACCTCTTAGTGGACTCTAATTCAAGAGTTGGTTAGGCCCAAAATCTTCACATTGTCCAGAGTACACTGAGATATCATTGAATATATTCTATTTTATATAAATGTGATTTATGTTTTAATTAGTATAAATTATTGGGTTGTACAATCAAGTAATATGGTGCATTAGCTGAACCTAATAATCTCCAAGTTTTTTATCCTGGGATCATCAAATGAAATATTTTGAAAATTTATCTTATTGGTTTTATGGGGTTATTATCGAATATTTAACTTTTAATTTCCACACATATTGGGACCACCTTCATTCCTAACAATTATCAGATGGTTTCTTGAGTAGCTTGAAGAATGGATAAATTATTCTCAGGAGTTGAAGAGGGGTTTGACTAAAACAACAAATCTGATCTTACATCAAATGGGTTAAGAGTAAAATATATATTTTGATTAATTTTAAATATGTCTTTTTGGAGTGTTTATTCATGGATATGGAGTCATGGAATATGGATTATGGTGGTTTAGGTAACATGAATGGAACTATAGAGCACATGTTCATGAGTTGGAAGGAGTGGTTCCTATTGTGAAATGATAGTGACAATAACTAATGGTGAAAGTGTTTACTATTTATATTATTCTTAAGATCCATGGACATATATTTTCATTACATGATAATTATATGATAGTGGATATAGTATAATTATATAAATTATTTTTATTTTGATCTATAATATATTCTTGGAAAATGAATTGTTATTCTTGATACTTTGATTCATAACTAGTAGAAATATGCACATAATAGTACATTTATAAGTTGACTATGATGGAATTATTCAATTATTACCATATAGTTGTTTAAGAATATTGTGAAATGATAACAATCAAATCCTTATATATTATTACACCTTTTATGAAGAGGATCAAGAGGAGGTAGTATAAGGATCTAGAGAACCTATTGTTGAGAGAAAATTTTTATTGCCTTGATATTCCTTTGGATATGATATTATCCATGAATATGGATACACTAACATGTGTACAGGTATGAAGGTATTACTGGTGTGAGAGTTTCCTGCATCATAATGGGTGGTGGACCCTAGTTTAATGAAAATGAATTGCTACCTTCATAGGTAGTATGAGTGTTTGTGAATGTTTGAGGACATCATTGGTTTTTTCAAAATGATTCTACACATGTCAGTATGTCATGGAAAATCATTAACGGTCTATTTTATCCCTTTCCTAATCCGAAATTAATGTTTTAAGATGTTACCATTGACTTTTTAGAGGATTTTCCCAGGAGTTCTTGAAAGAGGTGAATGATTTGGGTGATTCTTGAATGATCATAAATTGTAGGGCACTTATTACTGAATAATTATATTTTCATGTATAATGAGTTTGGTAATATATATATATATAAAGAATCATAAATTTTCACATGCACGTCAGATAATTGATTCAGATTGAAATCCTCGTATTACCTCTTTATTTTATAATGATTTAAAAATGAATCAAGAAAATAATGTATTTTTGATTAGTTCCAACAACTTGATGATGGATTAGTAATCTAAATAAAGTATCTGAGCAATAGAGGACATGTTGAAAGAATATGTCCTAGATTTTTAGAGAACTTGAGAAATTATAATATAAGTTGTTCAAATCATCAGTAGCATTAGTAATAATGTGATATTATTATGGAACCTATAAAGAACTATATATCTGACTATATGTTTCATTTTTCTATTAGTTGGATGTGATATAAACCATGTTTTTAGGGATGAGTTTTTTTTTCATGAAATGTCAAAATAAGTTCAGATGATCTGAAAATCTGTGGATATAATGCATTGTTGACATAATTAACATATTGATCAACATCATATGACTACTGTTATTCATTGGATAATCATTTATTCATTCATGTATCACTGATACTAGGACACCATACTATTATATTCTATGGAATTCTGGTAGCCAAATTTTTCTGGCCTTTCGATATTATGGACATGATTGGTCTAGAGGTATATTGATTGGATATTCCATAGAATTGGTGTTCTATGTATGATGTTTATCACATATCACAACCTTAAAAATAAAATATAGACCATTATGATGTGATTAATTTTTAGGATTGTTATCTTGTGGATTATATGACCCTTAAGTATCATTGTATTCACCATGTATAATATAGAGGAAAAAACATTATGGCTAAGACTATGCCTTTATTTTGATTATTGTAGTAGAATTGTTGGGTTGAGGAGGAAACATAAGAGAGGGAATCTAACAAGTGATCGTATTTGACTTATCAATTTATAATGGAGGCTTAGTGTTTATGGGGAACCATACACAAGAATGTTATTTTTATAGTCGGGGGTTATAAGATATTGAAATTTATCAAAGTGATTGAATGTTAATTTTTGATTAACATATTTTAAATATCTTATGGAATTATTTCCCAGGTTTGGTAGACATATCAAGAGTGTTATATGAGTTTTTGAATTTAATATATTAAAAACAAGGCTTATAGTATGTAACACATGATTAACACAAGGACACTTATAACCATTCACCCTAAATGTGTGACAATGTATAGGGGGTAGCATATTTTAAAAACATTTCAAGGAGGCCTATAAACTCTACGAGTTGGGTGGATTGAAGTTAACAAATCATCCACATGATCAATGAAATAATGAAGGTGGCCTAGGTGACCATATGTGTGGTGGTTTACTTAGAAATACATATTCTCAAGGTAGGTGTATGGTTTGTAAAAGCATTAACATAAATATAAAATATCATTAAATGATAAAAATTTGATATTTTTTCTATTGAATTTTACATTAAATCACCCACTATGCTCCCAAATATCTCTCTCAATATCGTTAGATGCATCCCAATGTCATCCTCATATTCTAATGGTGAATCTCTAATAATTTCATGCTATTTGTGGTGTCTTTTCATCTCATTTGAAATCCTAGGAATGTATATGAGTAAATTTCATTTTATTTTATGGATGTTGCATATATTTTTCACCTTGTATTATATGTATCATATGACCTATTTCATTAGTTTTTTCTTTATTTGATATTGTATCTTATTTACCATGAATCAAAGGCCGAGGATGTACTCAGGGTATCTATGAACCTATTATAGGTAGTCTTAAAGATAATTCATATAGTATTCATGTTCATCAAGTATATGTTGTATGTTTGATGACATGAAAATGTGTCGTGTTTGTTCTATTGGTTAGAAAAATACATTAGGACATAGATTGTAGTCATAAACCATTTGTGGACCCATTCTATTGAATCAATTAGAATTATTCTAGTCCTAAAATCACCCATGAGTTGTTCCAATAACTTGGAAAATATTGGACGATATTTTAAATGGTTAAATAGGTTGTGTATTAACATAACATATTTGGCAATTAAAATAGATTATTATAATGGTAAAATGATCCTATTGTAATTACATGGGTATATGGGTGTTATGAAATGTTAATAGGAAGAAAAATAAATTTTTTCATTCATGGAATTGGGAAATTCATATGAGGCTTTTGAAATGAATAAAATAGTTTTCATTATATTTTAAAATGATTTTAGGTTAACAAATAGCTAAATATAATTTTTAATTTCGTTGTTTCATTCAAATGGTGTTTTGACCACAATTTAATATTCAAAATTCTATTTAGATTAATTTCAAATGATTATTTGAATAGAGTTCATGGTATCCCCTTTAGTAAAAATTTCATAACATCTCTTTAAAGGGTCCTGATGGAAATAGATAAAAGTGTAGTTGTTTTTGTATTCAATAGGAAAGAACTATGTTTTTGGATGGAATTAAATGGTTCAATTGGATATTGGATTGGCCTTTTAGGATTATATTATTCTTAAATATAAATTATGTTAATCCAAGAAACTGGTAAATGACATAATAATTTGGGATATTATATAATAAACAAGGAGTATATGATTATTTTGTTGTACAGATTATCTAAAAATAAATGTTATTTTTTATGGTTTTTGAAGATGGGCATGGTAATCCACATCAATATTTGATGTATCCTAATGTAGTTCTTTTCATTAATACTATATTTTATGGTTTATGATATTGGACATTCCACTATACATCCATGGTTTTGGTATTAAACTGATTATCCCAACATTTATATCATGATATATTGTTTGGGATGTTGTATTAATTATTTTCATCCATCTTTTAGGATAAAATTTCATGATGTAGGAAATAATAATACTTTTTCATTATTTAGCCATCAGACTGATACTCTAGGAAACAAATATTAGATGTATACAGAAAGGGTTCCATGGATAAATGTTCATTATTACAATAATTAAATGATAAAACAAAATCACTATCATTTATCTAAGATTATAACACCAATGATTTTTTGGATTAGGTTCCTGAAATTGGCCGAAGCATGATAGGTTGGCCCAAATCACAATTTTTTACCCATGGACTGAGGTGGTTAATAAATAATCACTTTTAAAATATTTATTAATTTTCCTAATTTTTTATTCAATTTAATATATTTATACATTATTTCACATAAAAATTATTTCATTACACACCATTAGGGGTGGCCTATTGAGTTATATTAATATATTTCCTAAGTTACCAATTGTTTATAGGCAGACAAAACGGCTATAGGTAAGGATAAGGAAAATGGTATGAAACTATATAGATGATTTGGGGACTATACTATAGTGTTTATATAAGGGGACCATGGAATGGTTTGGGACCCAAATAGGGGATTTTTAGTTCCTATTTTTATTTTGGGTTCCTTTTGGAACGTGAGACAAAAATGGGATGAAAAGTTTAGAATATATGTTTTTGGAACACATCTAGTTTTGCAAATTTTATTGATATGTGTTTTTGGATAAATGTTTTTATCTATTATAATTTTCATTATTATTCACCCCGTTAAAGTGTGTATAGTATCCCTATGTTATTTAGTAGACTGTCGATGTATGTCAACAGCCTCAAGAATACCAGAAGTCATGGTTTAGTTCATGTGGTTCATCGATTCATAATCTTTTTAGGTGATCCAATATGGAATGTTACAATATATGTATTTATGAAATTTTTTTTTCATGATTGCATAAATGTTAATGATTTTTTATGAGTTAAAAAAATTATATTGTTCTTCATGAGTTCTCAACTATTTCAAGGATTAATGAGTTTCATCACTTTTTTACACTTACTGATAATTAAATATTAATCCCAAGTTTTCTAATTAATATTATGGAATTAGAAGATGTATGCAAAAACTAATGAATTAAAAATTCATTTCATGGTGATTCTTCATTAATGAATTAATTATTTTGTAAAAGAAATTGTTTTTATGAAATAATAAACTATTTGAATATGTCGGTTTTATTATGTAATGGGTATCACAATTCTATAAAACTACTAACATGAAGTATATGGGAATAATATTAGTATTTGAGTGGGTATTATTTTTGTTTCAAATATTTATGTTAGTTTTACAATGAATATATTTTTCAATAGGTTGGTTGTATAGGGAATAATGTCATAATATAGTGACACAGTATTAGGTAGTTTTCCCTAAATAGATCTATTTTTTATTATATATTAATTATAGTTTCATTATTTTATTTTATTCAAAAATAATATATGAATTGAGACTGAGGAATTTTTAGGATTTGGGTTCTATGTGTATTCACAACATCTATGTTTTAGAGGTTATGTGGCACATGAACCAATTTTTGGTGTTGGATTAATTTTCAATCACTATTGCATACGTTCCTTGCCGGGTATTAGAATATTTCATAAGAATAATGAGGTCAATAAATGTGTCACATATAGTTATTGTTCAATCATGTAGAATGATATAAAAATAAATATATAAAAGATTATAACGAACTAGTGTAATATTTGAATGTTTAAATATAATTTTAGACGAAGATGAAGAAAGATAAATCTATTTGAATAAAAAATGGCTTGTATTAAATATCTAAAAAATATAAGATAATATTGATGATAAGACAATTAATTATTCTAGGAGACACATATATTTTCTCATTGAATGAATAATTTTTAATGTTGGGTGGATTACCACTCGCTGATCTAGATTTTAATGAGGTTATAATATGGAGACTAGTTATAAAATAAAAGATAAAAATTTATTAATATAAAAGTTTTAACTATACAATAAAAAAATTGATTATGAGGTGATTATATATAATAAATAATAGAGTTGAAGGTAAATGGATGGATTTGTTTTCAGAAGATGGATATTTAGAGGATACTATATTGGATATTGGATGTTATCTATGAAGTTGATTATCAATGGAATATTATATATTTTGAGATGTAGAAGCATCAAATTATTAAAGAAACTAAGCGGAAGGGTTATTAAATAAAATATTTTTTATTCATGGATGAATCTTAACAATGTATACATTAATATTATAACCCATATTTTTTGATGTGAAAAATATAGTGTATGTTAATAATTCTAATTAGTTATAGATTTCTTCATGGAAGACATGTTTTGGTAAATTGTTATGTGCCTCTTCAGCAAATGAATGGTTCAAAAAATATTATAAATATCATAATATGTATAGTTTCATTAATATTATAAATACATTTGAGGTTTTTTGAAAATATATTTAGTTTCAAATGAATGTAATCAATTATGGTGATATATATTTCAATTATGGAAATTTTTAGGATGTGTGAGTATTATAATAGCACAAGAATATAAAAAGTTAAAATAATAAGTGTTACTAATTATGTCAACATGGTTCAACATTAATTTTATTACTTTACCTAATTATAAATAAATAGTTATGTGTTTATGGCTTGATTTTTGTTCCGGATGGGTTTCCAGTAGATAAGTTTACTATAACATTTTATAGCTGACGATAAATTAAATTTAAACATCATGTTGTCTGCCTATGTGGATAGTCATTAGTCTCCAGACTGGTTGAAGATCATGGGTACTCCCATGATATCGGAAAATATATGTCTATGGGAAAACATGTGGAACATGGTGGTCCATGAACTTTGGGTGTATATCCTATCAGTGGGGCCTAGTTGTTACAATATATTAGAGTAGCTTCCCAATTGGATGTGAGGTGACATTACTAGGGTTGATATATTAGGTCAAAAATAGTGATTTTTTTCTCAATAATGGGGATGAATGTGAACCCCCCTAAATTAATGGGTCAAATAAAAAAATTTTACTACCGAAATCAACAAGGTGAACCTTTCTTTTTCGGAGCCTTCATGATTAGAAATCCAAAGTTAAGAATTCTTGGAAAAGAATAATGTCAATATGGGTGATCTACTATGATGTTTTATAGTGCTTCTATGAGTTATAAAAATGTACATTAAAATAACATGTGTTTTATATAGGGATAGTTATTAGTCTAATGACCCATTCATGTTCATCTATGGACCCTGGTGTGGGACAACATATTAATATAAGAAATCATTTGCTGCATTGTGGGTTAGGACATAAGGGTTCATGTTGAGTCATTGATTCCCAATATTTATAGGTATTTGAGAATAAATACCTGACACTTAAATGTGAAATGGAAAGATATTTTTTTTGTAAAATCATGATATTATTGTTATATAAATTCACTAATCTCTACGTTATATAATAGAGTACTGTGAAACATTGAGTTTTATAAGAAATATCAAGGAATGGAAGGGTTATGAAGAATTTATGTATTGATTAACCTATATTATTTCACAATGGGGGTCTTATATGAAATTAGAAAACTTTAAAGGGGTCCTAGATTAAGGTAGAGAAATGAAATAATTGTGAAATTTTAAAATGATTCAAAAATTAAAGCTATTTTCTTTAATAATGTTCATTAAACCTGAGATACATAGATGATGATGTAATAGAAAATTTTATGAAATTAATTATTTCACGGGTAAAAATTATTTTACATTTATTACATGTAATTTAAAAAAAATAGTTATGATTAAAAATGGTGTTTGATGTTGAAAAAATATAGAACATCTTGGGATTAAACTAATAATATGTACCCTAATGTGTATAAACTAAAATTTACTTCATCAAATTAGAGTGAAAAGGTAAATAAGAGGTACTGTTCCATAGGATAGGAGAGATAAAATAATAAATACATTAAAGTTCGTCTTCCAAATAATGGTTTGAAATATCTAAAAACTGTAAAATACTAGTGAAACACAATAAATTATGGTATTTAAAACACATAATATTCATACATTCATTGGATTATTTTTTAGGGGAGACCATTGTAAAATTTCATTAGTACTATGGATTCTTTACAATCAAATATATTTCATGTATGTTTATGTTAGGGTTCCATTAATGTTTATAGATTTAACATTGTCAATTCCATTTCTAGGACAGGATCCAAAAATAAAACCCAAAAAACTTAAGTAAAACACCCTATATTTTTCAACACCATTATTCACCTCCATATAAAATAAAATTTTTTAAATAAAAAAAAATTTCAATATTCATGAAGAAATATTAAAAAATAATCATACAAATTAATGGGAAAATTATCTCAATATATAAATATAAAATATTTATAGAATAAATAAGTAAATTTCAATTGAATAATGGGAAATAATTTCATTATAGTATCTTATAAAGGATACTTTTTAACTTAAATAATTACAATAAAGGTGATATTTATGAATTATAATTCCATTGAATGAAAAATCAGGGTTTTAGTTGTATATAAAAGGAATATATTGAGGATACTAAAAAACTTGAATCATTGATTGGCGAAATGGATGGATTTTTTAATGACCAATATATAATTAAATTTAAATAAGAAGAAGTGATAGGGTAAAAACTAATGATTAATGAAAATTCGGTTGTGATTGAAAATTTATAATCCACTACTAATGATAGAAATAAAATTATTGGTTCTCTTGAGGAAGAAATCTATATTTAAAACTTTAATACCTTAATGGATGACAATAATTATGACCCATATTAAAGGATATTATTTGAGAATTTTGTGAATAATATGATCTCCATTATTATAATGATGAATTAGTTAAAGAAGAAGTATAAAATTTCTTAGATGTGAAATGTCACTAGAAGTCCCCATAAGAATTTTCTTGGAAATATAGTCCTCAATTTTGAGATAATCCAAGTATTAACAGTGACATGATTTAATCCCTTAATGAAGGGATGGATCAGTGGATAATTATACTTAAATTTGACTAAAAATTCATATTATATATTATTAAATATTATGATTTTGAAAATATTAGTGTACATCAAAAATTTTGACATTAATAATATGAGATAAACAATTAAATAATAAGGATACATACTTGAAGAACTATCCCAAGAAATTATAAATCATATTATCATGAGGAAAGTTCCTAAGAAATCATTAATTGTCCAAAAACATAGCTTATATATTAATTTTGGAATGTAAATGAATCTTACTAATTTATAAAGAATGTTTTAGATAATTTGAAATAGATGTATACAAATATAAATTATCTAGAGAAAAATATTTGGTGAAAGATAATGTTGAGACTCTTTCAATGGAAAAAATAACAGTTAAATCATCTAACATCCAAAATTTAAAAACATGACGGTGGAAAATGAGACAAAATTAAAAATGCGTTAAAATAATTTAATTTAAACATTATATTAGTTAAGAAACATTTAAACGACACTAGTAAATAAGTATATTATTCCCTACAACTATGTTTTTAGACGTATCTGGGATTATTGATGAAATAAAAACATCTGTGTCCACATCTCAATTACGAAAAAACAAAAAATTGTATTAATTTAATGAATTTTCTATCATTTATTCAAAAAATTATATTAATAAATGGGATTTAAATTAGAATAATTAAATGAATAAAAATCAATCTAAAAGGATATCTTATAATAAATTAATATATGTGGAATGATTTTTCACTATAATAATGGTTTTTGGTTTAGAAATTATGATTAGGTATTTAAAAAATAGTATTAAATCCCAACACATGGTAGGCAAAGAAATTATCATGATTATATGTCAACAAAATTCAAGATCAAAGATAAAAATTAGGGAAAAAGTTGGAATTATCTATAGTTATATGGAAGAACATAGAATAAATTAAGGACTAAAATATGAAAAATTAGTGTTAAATAACTCTTATAGAAATTCAATAGAATGATTATATTATATTCAATATTGGTTTTAGAAAAAAATCCATGAAGAATGATAATATGATTGGTTGAAGATCCTCCCAATGGAGAATGGATCCTGAAATTAATATTAATCCCAATAAAGTGATTACAAAAAAATATGAAGATTGAGTACATCATGGCATGTACTGAATATGGATATGTTTAAACAATAAGATATTTTAATATTAAAAATGTTTTAACAATCATAGTTTGTGTATATTATTGATTTAATATGCGTGATGTGATTGGGACAATGGCTTTTAATGGAAATAAAATTGAAATATTTAGACAAGTTCTAGTGATAACAGATTATAGAGTGTTAAAACTGATTTACTATATTATCATATATTGAAATATAAATAAAAAAACAATATGATTGATAATTTGTGATTAATTCCATAAATATATAATAATGTTAGTGGATGTCCTAATATTATAGATTCTATATTTTTGGCCATTGTGAAGGGTTTAGTAAAATATTTTTTTTTTAAAATTAAACCTATTAAATTCACTAATATTATTTGAAAATGTTTAATAGTCTCTCTTCTATGTAGAAATTTTATGCTATATCATATAATATTTACAAATAAACCCTTTAGGAAAAATATCTCAGGGTAAAGAATATTTACTTTTATGTCATTCTACTATATCAGAAACTATGATGTCCCAGACAAGGGTTTCACTCATTGGTTTACACAATATGGTTTTCTACATGACATCAAGTGCATCACATCGAATAGTAGTTTCTTCAAACATGCAGCGAGGGCCTATGGTGTCTCTATGGTTTGGCTATTCCATCATTACCAAATTTGAGCACAATAGAATTCTATATAATATTAAAATTGTATGAGCATAGATAAATAGATTGAATATTAGGAAAATGTCCAAAAAGACACTAGACCAGTAAGGTAACATAGTGGAAGCAGATTTAAATAATAAAAAATAGAAGAAATAGATATGGATACTAAATATTGTAGACTAAATCATATACAAAATCTTATAATGCGTGTTATGTATGTGTAAAAATAGAAATAATGGATACAAGTAAACATTACTGACATGATATACAAAATAATAGTAAAAAATAAAAAAAAAATCGATGTATCCAATGATCCTACTCTATCATCAGCTTCCAATCCCCATCCTAATATAGGAAATCAATACAAGGAGTCATATGGGGGATGCTTCCATATTTCAATAGTTACATAAATCTAATCATCATGGGTACTAATGTTTTTTTAAAGAGGGTGTTAGATAAATTTTAGTAGGCCATCACCAATAATGTCTATACCATCAATTCTATGTAATGTAAACATAAATAGTGTGAATGTATGAATATATAATATTAATATATTACAGCAATGTAAATACCATGTAACTTCATTTTCCCCAGCTATAGTCTAAATATGTAATAATTTAATTAATTAATTATTTTCCATTTTATATAGTAAGTCACCTTAGGTTTAACTAGAACTAAAATCACAGTGTGATAATAAAATAAATAATGTATCCAAGGAATAAAAAAGAATCTAGGCTGATGATAATATTGAAATAGGATCCATGTAAATAATAAAGATATCATTGTCTTCATTAGTAGAGCCAACTACATAATTATTTGTATCCTAGCTATGTGTGTATGCATTTAATCCAATGGTAATTTCCCAAATAATTCCACTATAATATGATTTTAAACAAGTCTCCGGAACTCATCCAAGGTAAAACAAGATAATTAATTACTAAACCCAATGGGTTTATCACAAAAACCTCATGTTTATAGAGGTCATGATGGATCCAAGGAGTGTATCCAAGGAACCCTATAATGATAAATGTGTGATCATATTATGAAATTTTTTCATCCACTAGTAGAAAATGATTCATATCAAATGTGGGTATCTCTATTTAAAACTGGAACACTTCAAATAGAATCTCATCCACCAGTGATAACCTAATTACCTCAAGAATTTGAGGATGGATCAATTCTGAGAATTCCAATAAGGATAATAGGGTCATTAAACAATAGGCACCTACTAAATGGTTTATTAATAAATAAGGTGATGTGATAGTCATGCCTTTTAAATATTCAATTAGCTCACTCTATTTCACATTCATACAAGTTACAAGGATAGAAATACATGAAACCAATTATTAGCCTAATTGATTCATAATTAGTTTACTATGTTTACTATGCTACCTTCCATTAAGCTAGCCATGGTGTGTCATAGAAATTCAACCAATTACTTAAATATTATTTAAATATTCCAAGTAATATATTTAAGATGTAATTTCAATTTACATTCTAAACATGCATTTAATATATTTAATACAACATTCCATAGAATAGTGAGTTGAAAAATATAGTTTATAGGAATTAACTATCAATAATTCTACTAATTAATGAAGGACCAGGGTTAGCAGTGTCATTCCACACACTTAAATGCTGTCAAAGGAAAAGTCATATGGGTCACCAAAACATAAAATAGAAAAACCATGACTTGGAGTGGAGTTAATTGAGTTATCAAGGTATAATTTCATGATTTAAAATTATTAATGGTCTCTACATATCAAGAATAACGAATATATGAATGGAGTATAAATGTAATTGGTCACACCTATTGAAATCAGCAGGTGCATGACTAGGAATACTTATAAAAATGTGACGGTTAAAGGATGAGTCGTAGACCACATAATGTATACTCATAGAAAACTTCTTGTATAGTATCTACATTTAGTTTTTCCATAATCAAATGACATATGAAGAATATATCAATACAAAATATAGGGCATATGAGCCTGCATAAAAATAGATTAATTAAGGTGAAAAAAATTATTAATGACATAAATGAATCACGTACTTACTGATGTTCATCTAATATGATCATGGAGGATCAAATATGACATTAGATTTGACAAATGGAGAAAATACTCTGATTTTGATTCAAATGAGAGATCAAAATTCTATTATTTCTAGTAGAAGAGAAATGAGAGGCATGGGGTGAGTTAACATATATTTAAGGGGAAAATGGTATTATTAACCAAAATATCAAGATTGTAGAGTTTCCAAACCTAGAACTAATTGTGAAATGTATATTTCCTTATATAGAGACCCACATGATTAAGACACATAGTATGAGAAACCATCTTCCAACCATTTCATTAACCTATTCTAACAACGACAATGTTTTAGCATTACCTTGCGGCATTGGGAGAACGTTTTTCAGAAATATTATATCCCCATTAATCTATTTGTTAATCCATTCATGGTTAGAAAAACCATGGGTACTTGATCACAATGTTTCTATTCCCTATGAGGATAGTAAAAATTTTACAACGGTTGGGGTTATATGATTCAAACAACCCCAAACACCCACAATAAAACTCCTAACTAAAATTGTATCCATATTAGGCCTCAAATAAATATTTTGGACAAATTATGAAGGATCCATACATGAGATAAAAAATGTGTTCTTACACTACTTCCACATTAAAATAACTCTTCCTCCAGTTTACCTTACAAGGGAATTGAAACACTATCAGAGAACAACTCTGGTCAATGAACATGTATGTTGACCTCTCGATTAAGTCTTGTCCTATACATGGCCATTATCCAACAACAATATTACTAATGGAATAGACTATACTCTGCATGACTTTATGCTTTGGTCAATAAATCATAAAATATACTCCTCAAATTAAGTGTCGACATATAACTAAACCTCTTTAGGAATAGAATTGTGAGATGGGTTAGCATGTTAATAGTGATGCTATGAAACATGGAAGACATCATGTATGGAAGAAGACATCCATAATAGTATGAACAAAAAAGCTAAAATCCATAATATATCAATAATATCAAATGTCCTTAAATAATGAGGGCACAACTTCCCTTACCTTTTTATCCATCTATGACCAATACTGGGAGATAACCATTGTGAAACACGATGTCCAAAATCAAACTACATTGGTATTAGACATGATCTACACAAGGTTTATGTATATAATTTAAAGTCAGAAATAGTGTCCTCAATTAAATGAACCTACTCTAAAAACTCCATCACGAGACCAGAACCTTGTATCCCTACCTCCCATACCTCTTACTAAATTAAAGGTTAATGGAAGGGCCTATCATAAATGGCTTTAAATTGAGCTATAAATTCTTCTCCTAAATGATATTATTGTATGTGATCTCAATGATAGGGCTATTAGTTTCCAGAGAAGCTATAAACTAATGGACACATGAAAAAATCTTGTCCTACTAAACCAGTATCATCTGCTCTAACTGATTGTCGGTATGAGGGTGAACAACATTTCATAGAATCACCTATGTACCCATAGATCTCTATAATCCCTACTAGTAACATGATGTGAAATGAGAATCCCAATATAAAATTATATTACGAGGGACCACAAGTTTTCTAATGATATCATGAATGTAGAATCTTTAATGTTTGTCAACTGAGAAACTCAGTTTAATTATAAGGAAGATGGATACATTTTCCAATCGATCCAAGACTAACCAAACCACGTCAATACCTCAAGGTTACCTCGGTATATTGACAACAACATATATAGAAACATCAGTGCATTTTTATTCTAGGACTATAAGCCACTACAATAAGTAGTAATTTCACCTGTGTACCACCACCACCAACTAATAGGAGGCCTAACTAGTGGTCTTAAATTTCTCCTTACGCCACCAATAATGAAATTGATCATCTTGATACATCATGGATTTTTATGGATAAACTGTCCAATAAATGTTATGGGACACTCACATCAGTTTCTAAATAATATCTATAGTAACATAGACACAGTCAGGAACATGTAGGCTTCCATCAATATCCTTAAACTAATATTGAGGAAGTTCATCCCCTTAGATACACTCTCAGAGAACCAATGTTTCAAGATCTAAAAATTACCTACTATTTATCAAATCATGCAGTGAAGAGGTTACCTTTAAGGATATAAGATAAGGTCCATTATGACTCATAGAATGCATCATTTTTGTCTTGTTAAACTAATACTTAAATATATATTCAATACTTTCTTATAGAATGGCATGTTCTAGAGTTTTCTGATTCTATGCATCTATTACAGAATTACCTTTTATCGGCATATAGGCATGATCACAATCAAATGATTAAATATATCCCACCCATTAACAATATCTATGATTCAAATAATTCATTGTAAATATATACAAGAGGATCTCATGGTATGTATACACCACAAAGTACACACCCAACATTTAGTGTCACCAAAAACATAAGACATGAGAAACTATTACTAGCTTAAGTTCACACATCTAGTAATTTCCATAATGAGTCCTAAACAACTAAGATATGAACATAAAAACATTCACTACATTCATTAAAAAAACACCTACCATGATGTTAGATTCATCAAAAAAACTATATGGGCTCTTCCAAGCTGTGGAAAATCCTAATCGGATCTGAGACATGCCTGCCCCCCATCTCTGAAATATATTATTCAGACACTTCTAATGACCTGAACATGACACACATCCTTTTAATAAAAATAAAAATTTTGTAAAGTCATGATAATTAATATATGAAATTATTTTAATACCCTAACATCACTAAAAAAACATCATATATCAATCATGTACAAGGGATTCTCCATGTAAACCAAATCAATCAACTAATATAGATCAATATATTCACATGATTATAAGAAAACATAACCCCTAAAGTGAATATAGTTGATCTAAATGTTTAAATTTGCATGTTTTCATAAATATTATTCTATCTTTGTGCATTTAGAATGATACCAAGATATCAATCATAGTGGTTCTGATTGAGATAATACACCAAACTGATTTCCATAAAGAATATGAAAAAATAATCCAAATATGAGTTAAAAATGTTCTTCCTCCAACACATGAATAATGAAGTCACATTAATAATATAGAATGACATAATGAGATAATAACACATACCATATATGATATAAAAATTATACAAGGGATGTCTGGAGGTCTGACTGACACCGAATGATAGCTTGATCTCAGATGTATCGTTGAGAATAAACTAAATCCTCAGAGCTATTTGAATAGATCATCTATAAATGTAAATGGATTCGTTATATTTACCGTAGGATGCTTCAACCTCCATTAATCAATTCATAGACTAAGAATACCATCATCATTCATGGGAAAAAATTATTGATGAACCCCATGATGAAGTATTGGGTAAAATAAAACCCTTGAACACTACATCCTCCAACATCCTCTAGAGCTCAGGGATCTCATAAGGTGTCATCATGTTTGGAGGAATATGCACTAGAGATAATCCTAGAATGAGCATAATCGAAAAATCTACCTCTCTCAAAATTGGAATTCATGAAAATTCATAAGAAAATATTTCCATAGAATTCTCTAAAATAGGAGGATAATTTTCCTAGTGTACTACATTCTCCTCTATGAAATGACTTGTAATTTGGGTCGTCACCCCACCTAGATCATGTTCCTCTACTATTGATCTACATGCCTGGACATCCCACTAACCATTTTAGATGTAGATTCTTCCGTCTAATGATTTGAATGACACCATGTGTTGATTGAAGTCCAAAAAGGCATGGTATAAAGCTAACCATTCCAACCTATGAATGACATAATTTTTTTTTGCATCTAGAAAAAAGAGGTAACATAAGAACATGTACCTCCATACCTCCAAAAAGAAGTCCCTACATTGACATATTCATGTATATATAGAAGCCAGCAACATAGTTATTGTCATTACACCACATTAATAAAAAAAATTAAAATACAATACTTCTCATGGTTTATTATGAGATGAATTTTTTTTGAAGAAATTATTTCTAATAAAGTAGATATAGTAGTGGTGTATAATATAATAGTATCTTAAATTGACAATTATTTTACTCATTGAACCGTAGTTATCATTAATAAAGCATTTATCATGCATGATTTGTGGCCCTATGCCACTGTTGGACTACCGTAAGTATGATAATTCTACTGATGTTGATTATTTGGACACTGGCTACTAAGACCTTGATCTAATCAGTAATCAGACCTACATTTCTACTCCAACTCCCCACATGACACACTATAAAAGATCCAACCCCTAATGGTGGAACTTGTCCATGTAATATTCAACTAGAAGATGATGGAATAGTCAATAGAATCTATTAATATTTGCCATATGATAGTAATCAAGAAGCTCCATCTTTTTTATATCATACTAAGGATTTAATTCACCTTTTGTCCACACTGATGCATTATAGTGCGGATTTCAATATAGTTACTCTATCCACCACTACCATAATGTGATCCCTCAAAGGAATTATTCATTTATCCAGAATAACTACTGTCCTTACTCAACACTAATATGTTATCCCCAATATTATCACATTCCATTAAGATTTTATCGATGATAACATATTGATTAATAATCTCATATAATTTATTTATGTGAAAAAAATTCTCATGAGTATAGATGGAATTATTGACCCCATCAACAATTCATATCTCATGTGACTGCTCCTCGCAAGATGGATGTGGTGAAAAGGTAAATCACTTAGTAAAACTCATAGTATAAATCATGTCTAACATAGCCCCAATCTCAAGATGATTGAACATACTTTATTGGTCATCTCATACTATCTAGGGAGAGAGGTGATCATGGAAAGTGTTTTATAAATCAGCTAAAATCTGACCTAGATGAGGACCACCCAAGTAATCACATCAAACTCGAACATGAACAAATCATGCAACATATAGGAGGAAAGCATGAACTACTTATCGGGATGATTCTCCAAATGATCATTGTTATATAAAGAGCTTCAAGAGAAGGATCAATAGCCATTGGAGAAAAATACTTACAAATGGTTGGAGGATGTTGTCTTCATAAGTCATGGGTATAATCAAACATAGTATGTTTAGGTCCTAGAGAACCATGCCTGGATGATTCAGACATAGAAAACCCTTAATAAGAAACAAGTTAGTTCCCAAATCATGTATGGAATGTGGTTATTCATGTGGCTCTATAGGAGATATCACTGATGGATTAGATCAAATCACATCTAGAGAGAGATCATTATAACCATCTTAGCACAAAATATGAGCACATTATGGTGGAATAACTCTACAAATAACCACAAACCTCATTAAAATATTGAGTGGAGATAGAATCATTGGTGATAGTAGAACGTAAGAATAAGGGTTCATTACCATCAATATCCAACCCAAACTATTCATTTTGAAGGGTGAGTATTGGAAAGTGATCATTCACAAATTATAAGGGATCTAGTAAGTTAATTTCTAATAATACCTCACCTATTTATTTATTAGAAACCATTTAATATTATAATTCATGTTTAAATATTACATTTTTAATTTTCATTGATTCAAATAATACGATTTGATTAAAACGAATCAAAATTTCATGTAAATATTTTCACAAACACCTTATCACTGAAATTTGAGCCTATTTAATATCATTTTAATTGACTGACATAGTAAATTATCAATTCCAATCCATTTGGTACCACACACCTCATTAGTTTGATATATAAATCACTCTATCAAATCTAAAGAGAGATATATATATATATATATATATATAATTTTCAATCAAAAATGAAAAAAATAAAGGAAAATAAATGAAATAAAATACAACAATATGGCATGGAATATGCATGACATTTGAATTCTAGGTTTCTATAATGATATATATTTTGATTCTTCATTACCTCCTCTAATAGTGACAAGGATAAAATGAAAAGATAAATATTAATATTAATATTAATAATTTTCACACCTCTCATGTTCCACCCAATGGTAAATGTTCATCAACTATAATTTGAGAAGACACAACAATACGATCTTTTTAAGGAAACTCAATATTTTCACTGAACGCAGGATAAATAAGCCCTAATAATAATTATAACCAATATCCAAATCATCTATAATAACTTGTCTGTTTTATAATAGTAGTAAATAAATAAAGAAACCAATATTATACAACTTTCGGAAGTCCCAGCCTTTTTTTCTACTCATAGGTTCCCTAAAGATGGTTGGCCACATGGCCTCAAGCTCATATCCAAAGATTCTAGAGGTTGTAGACTAACAATGAAGGCCTATGGTGTGTCCATGGGAGGTATATTCTCTCATAAAAATAGTTTATCAAAAATTAATGTAATATAATAGGTAATTAGATAATGTATAGAAAAACAGATGGCATAGTGGAAACATAGTATATTGACAGTAGACTAGTAACATGTTATAGATAAGGAAAAAATCGTAAACATTAGAAAAACCAATATAAATACTAAATGATGGAATCTAAATCATATATGAAATATAATAATACCTATAATTTTTATTTAAATATTAAATACATGAATAAAAGGTGACTAACATGACATGATATACAAAAGAAGCGAAAAAAGAATCCAATTTTTTTGAAATCATTCAAAGAACCTGCCTGAACATCTAATATCAATCCTTTTCCTAAAAATATAAAGAAATATAAGGTTCCCAAGGATGGATGAATCCCATTTTCAACACCTTCCTATATCTAATCTTCTCAGGTACTAATAGAGGTTGGGATATGGTGTGGTATAAATCTCAGTAATATACCACAAACGATATATATACCATTAAGTCAATGTAATATAAAATAAAATAGTATGAAAGCATGAAAATATAAAAATAAATCAACAAATTAATGTATCTATATATTACCATCTTCAGATATAGATTGTTTATGATCATGTAATCATTTCATTTATTAAATATCTTTCATTTTAAATAGTATGTCACATGAGGTATAACCAGCACTATGATCATGATATGATAATAATAATAAATGATCCAATGTATAAAAATCCATTCATGATAAAGATAACAATGAAAGTGGATCCAATGTAATAACCAATGAATCCAAAACATCCGTGGTTATTCCAAATTTGTGATAATATGTAGCATTGTTAAGGATGTCGTCATGTATTCCAAGGGAAATCACCCTAGGAATTATTTTTTTTTTGATTACAACTAAGTCCAAGGAACTAATCCAATGTAAATTAGGATAAGTAATGACTAATCCAAATAGATGTATGTATGTTGCCTCATGGAAAAATATTTCAATATTTTTTGATGGAGTTTATCCAAGGTATCATATAATGACATTAGAGGGATGTTATGGTGTTATGAAGGCAATCCAATGGAAGAAACGACTAGCTTCCAATGTGGGTATATCCCTTGGCAATCAGAACACTTAAATCTAATTGGAGTCTACTAGTTATAATGTAATTACCATTGGGATCTAACTATGTCTCATTTTTTATCAATCCTATAATATTAATTGGGAACATTTACAATAGGAACCTTATACTAAACAAATTAAATTTTTTGGTAATGTAATAGTCATGCAATTAAATAGCTAAATTTGTTCATTATGTATTCTATAAAACAAATGAAATGTCCACAAGGACATTATACAATTTTTTAGATCAATTATGTGATAATAAATTCACTAGGATTACTTTGGAACATTAGATTAAACATGAAGTGGGGTTCAAATTAAACAGAACAATGTAATGTAATATTATTTAAATAGGACAAGTGATATATATAAATATATAATACGTTCCATTTTTTATTTAATGGTTCATTTAATTTATTTAAAACCTATATCCATATAAGTGTCAGTGGAAATAACACATTCCAAACGTTTTATGTCTATAAATCATTTTATTAATGATATCTTAAAATAAGAAGTGTCAAGAGACACACAAAAATATTGTCCTTGGTAAAACCAAATTAGTCACAATGAAAAAATCTGTGAAAACACCATATTTATTGTAGAAGGAATTATGGTATCAACCTTTTACAACTTGGATTACCATTAGGAATAGGCTTTGGAAGAAGTCTATAATGAATATAAGTAATTTGTACGAATTTCATAGGCCATTCCTAATGAAATGGACATGAACAAAACAATGACAGTTTATAAATATGATTTAATTGAGGGATGATTTGTAGTCCACCTGCTGTATAATCATATATATCTCTTATTATAGTACCATCCAATAGTAATTCCTGAATTGTAAAAAACAAGAGTAATATATAACATCCCTAAAAATAAGGTATATGAAATTGGATAAAAATAGTGTAATCAATGATAAGACAAACAACGAAAGATTATAATATATTTGATTACATACAGATGAACATCCAACACTATGAACATAGTTAAAATCAGGATTTAGATTATTGAACATGTGACAATATTTGATTTGTCTTCAAAGGATTACTTTATGGCCTATTCAATTAGTTGGATGAGTAACCACAGTGATATTGTGAGTTCAAACATGATTAGGGAAAATGATATTTTACCCAAAATATATAGGTCCAATAGTATAGTCACATTTTGGATAAATCATGCTCTAAACGTGTGAAGGAAACTACCTTAGGGGGAGACTCACATCGTTAGGCATCATGTCAGGGAAAATTGTTGCCCAACCATTCCATTATCTAATGCTACAGCCAATAGAGTGTTGGACTGGGCATGCACCACTAGACTCACTATGTCCTAAACCAATTTTCTCATATCAATCTTTATCCATTATACACATTGTTCCTATGTAAACTATATATACTGGATCACAGAGCTTTTAATAATCATGTGACCGGTTCACTTTTTCCACTGACCTATGTTCTGAGATATGATGGAGCACCATGATCCCCCAAAAGCATTAAGACCTCAAAGGGAATCCATATTAGGTTCCAAAATGGAATGATGAAAATTTAAAAGTTTCTATACATGGGATTAATTTATTGATATTATATAATGCATTAAAAAGAAATCAAATTTTAATAAAAATTAATGAAGAGAAATCTGTTGTAACCTTCCAAACATCCCTTAATTATATCATTCAATTTTCTATTAGGGATATCAATTAATAATATAATTAAATTATTTATTAGATTCATAAGTTGAATATCATAATTATTACAGATTTTTCTCATTAAAAATTGTAACACATGGGGAAGGTTAAAACAAATGTTTTTCGACGTTTTATCCATGTTCTCTATTCTAATATTATAACCACTAAAATAAATTAGAAACCAGGGTTGTCTCTAATGATATCTAATTGATATAGATTGTTGTAATATTTTTTTTATTCTTATTAACTAATTAAAATATTTATTTGGGGTTTCAATGATAAAAAATTAACTATGAAAATTTATAAAGCTATATTAATTTAATAAAAATAAGTAAGCATTCAATAATGAATGATAATTGCAAAGAAATCTTAATTAATGGTATCATTTCCAAGTCACTCAACCTTTTTACACATTATATATTACATTGAAACAATCAATTGCATAATTCTGTCAGACATTATTCCAAAATCTAAAAATTTTGTTTATAATTATCTTCAAGAAGAAAAGGCCTCCAACTATTATATCATTTTAGTCCATCTTTCATCAATATGAAATAAAATTATTAAATGATTTCCACACACATTGATAGAGTCAAAGAATTGTTCTCACAATTATAGATTGAGAATTGATAAGCTTTAACAGTAAGAATCTAACAATGAAATTATAATCATAATTACCAAACTGTCAACATCCAATGGATAAGACACACCGATAAGATATATGTTAGAAAAATAATGGAAGTTAAATTAAAACATAATGACAGAAGGAAAATTTTCAAACCTAAATTATATATGTAAAAAATGAACATAGAGAGAAAATTATAGTTTGAATGAAATAAATAAATTCTCTTAATAAAACCACATCTAGAAAACACAATGTTTTTCCACTTTAAAATTATCCAATCATGTCTACAAAATGCGATGGGTATTATATATTTGTCTCCATGTTCTACAGTATACCTTCATTGAGTTCGCTGAATTATTATTCGGCTTATCACTTCATTTATCGTCATATAACCATCACCTTTATTTACTAACTTTACAAAAACCATCATCCAAAAGAAACATACGATTTAACTTACTGGTCTATGTCGTCTTTTGTTTCAGCGACAACGTAAATTCACCAAACAAACTAGACTACGCCATGTTGAAAATAATATAACCTAAACTCTAAATCATCCAAATCATCTGATATATATTTTAGTGTATCAATAGGTATTGAAAATCATTCTTTAAAACCTATTGAATTGAACCCAAACATGGATCTTGCAATTTCTATGGTGATAAGAACTAAAATAGGAAGCTCTCAGCCACTTTTGGGTAATTTATTCCAAACATTAATTTATTATTCAATCATATGACTCATGAAATTATATAAGAACCATTGGGAGACTATGTAATCTAATTGATCTTGAAATAGAATATCAATTATTGAAAAATTTATCATCAAAAGACAAACCATTTTCAATTTTCCATCATAAACTGACTAAAAAGAATGTCTCCATCAAAAAATGGAAGTATTGAAAATCATTTGGAAAATTGTACTGAGTCCTCAAAATCGACATTGGGGTAGTACTTAGTGGAGGTAATAATTGATTTTCAATAACTGACCTCGATGGTAAGGTGGCTCTATTGACCTTCGATAGCTACTTGATCACTGTAAAACTGAAATGAAGAATTCATATCGTGTTGAAGTGATATACAATTCTCAGATTAATCATCATACATGGAGAATGAATGTTATATGAAGATTGGTGTTTCCTAATTTTCATTAAATTGAACTATCTTCATTAATAATTATCATGTATAGATGATTATAACACCAAATCATGATCTTAGGTTCAATCACACATGCTTCCCCAAGATTTTTTTTCAATTGGATTGGTGGAGGGTTTATTTAAATCAATTAATAAAAGCGATACCTTTGATATTTTATAATCTAGATCTCAATAGAGAGCATAAATTAGTCTATATCAATGAATTTCTATTTTCTTACTTCAAGATGATCCCCACATGATTCAGAGTCCTCAAATAACAGCTTCACTAGAGATGGATCTGGTACACTAGATATTCTAGTTCAACTTACTATTCATCATCAATAGTGGAGGGTATATTCCTTACTAGTGAAGATGATTTCAATATTCTGTGACCACTATAATCCTTCAACTTGGGTCGATAAAATCCTATGAGGCCATGATTAGATTCATGTACAGTTAGAAATTATTCGGAATATCTATGGTAGTGATTTTCTTCCATTGCATCATCATATATGAAATATTAAATAATTTTCATCCCAAAATCAATTTGGTGGCTTATATTGATTAGATCAGGGGGGGATCGTAGGGGTGGTGAAATAGGTTTTTGAGGTACAACTTCAATTTTGGATATTGGTTCTAGATTTTCAGTTTTAAATTGCATGAAAATTCATCATAACTCCAACCCTCATTTCACTTACACAAGATAGGATTCTATAATAAGAAAATTAAAATTTTAACATGATCATGGGATGATATTGAAAATCTAGAAATTATATTACTCCCAATGTGATTTAGTCTTAGATGGATTGGTTGTAGAATAAATTCTCTATATCCTAGAAAGTGTTGATTTTATCTTTTGCAAGACTGTCCAAATATTACTTATATTTCCCTTCAATATTCTATTACCTAAATGGGAGATTTTAACTTCTGTGGGATCCGTACTCAATACCCAAAAAATATCATCATAAAATATCTTGCACCAAAAAAAATTTAAAAAACAACATAATTAATTAATAAAACTAAAATAGGAGAAAAACATTACAATTTTTGATCAAATGTATTTTATTAAAAAATAAATTAATATAAATATTTATTTTTTAATTAAATGTTATATATATATATAGCTAAGAATAAATTCAAAATTAATTATTTGTTTAAAATGGATAACAAATTATTGAAAATAATTAAATAATAAATTGATTCATAAGAAAGAAAAATCTTAAAATACATTGAAGAAATGAATAATACTACACTGGATCAAATTATTAAGTCATCTAATGAAATTAAATCTTATGATACACTATAAATAATTAATTAAATATAATAATAATGGAATATATATACTAAAATAACATAACATAAAAATAATAAATGACATTATAATGATATTGGTATTTTATTATTTATATTTTTTTAACATCAAGTTATAATCAAATTAAAAAAATTTGAAAAAAAAATTGTATAAAAAATATTAATTGAAAGAAATTATTTGGGAACATTTATCGAGATATGACATCATAAATTATCATACACTAAGGTTATTCATGTCTTGAAAAGAAAAAGTAATAAAATTCAGTGAATTTAAATACATAATAAGTTTGATATACTTTCTTTCCATGAGAAAATGGATTTCAAATAGAATTTCCCCATAATATTTCATCAAGAAGTGAATTTTTTTTTATTTTTTAAAAAATTTATACAGGGTTTACTAAAATAATTGAGCATAAAAATTATCATTTTGGATAAAAAGGTTTTTTAATTTGAATTAAATTATTAGTTGATAATTGAATTTACCTTCAAGATATTTAGACAACATAAAATAGAAATTAATTTTTTTTGAGAATTTTATTTTGATGAGGGATTTAAATTAATTAAAAAGAGAATAAATTACACATTCAAAATATTAAATAATAAATGAATTAATCAAATATGGAATAATATTTTCATTATTAAATTCATTTTAATGTATATATTATGAATTTTAATCTAAATTAAAACATTTAAGGGATGTGAATGTGGTAAAACATTCTCATAATTATTTACCTAATTAACACTCTATTAAAAAGGGAAATGAAAAATTAATTACCCACTTATATCCCATGGTTAATCTATCACTAAAATCCATAAATTGAATATAGAGAATTTAATTTTTTAAAACATATAATTACTGAATTATATTTATTAAACATGGAAAAATGTAAAATTAGTATTTTTAAGGGTTATTTTAGGGGATCAAATTATGGTACAAATTAGCATATTTAAATACCCCTTCCCCATGGTAAATAACAATATTGTCTAAAATGTTGATTCTAATGTGGGGAGGACATAGAAATTTATTAATACGATTCAAAAAAATTATAAAATTAGTAGATTTGGATATTTTTCAAAAGGATTAAAGAACAGTCAATAAATATTTTCAATAAAATTAAAATCATAAACAAAAATGATCAACATTCATCGAAGTAATATATTGGATACTAATCAAATTTTAATCTAAAAAAATGTTTATACTTGTGTACATCTAGTATGTGTATAGAAAAACATTTATAAAACCCCAAGACAATCTATCACTAGTACACATACAAAAATAAACAACTTAATGGAATAAAATAATAATATTCAATCACAAAATTACTCATAAAACAATTTTTTTCAAATTTAATATACAAAAAAATAAAGAAGTCGTAGTAGGAAACTTATATTAAAAGCAATAATATGTATGATGAATTTTAAAAATAAAATATCATTAAATTAAATATGTTTTATCCATTACGTAGATTCATATACATTAATTATATTCATTGAATGAGCAACTATAATTATCCTGAAAATTTCAAAAAATAGAATCTAATTAAATTTTGGATAAATTTTTTTATCTAATGTAAAATGTAACTATAGTTTAACAAGGGGGTATTTTTTACCATGTTAATGTAGGTTGCCACTTTTCTCAATCAATGTAGTTTGTAAAAATTTCTCTATAAAATTGGTGGTAGGGAATCTAGTAAATTTTATTATTGAAACAGTTTACTATATTGTTTTCTTTTCAACATTTCAATCCACTTTATTTACATTAATTAAAATAATGTAAATGTATCAATTTCTTTAAATAAATAACAAAAACTTAATATAAATATAAAATAAGTAATACAATTATTGGTTAACCCCACCCCCGAAGAGGTGTTGTATTTCATGCTACTCGTAGTAGGAATGCTCGTTTTTCATCCACAATCCACCAATGTATGGGTATTATTTGGTAATAACCACCAAATATTTTCCTTTATATAGATGGTAAGGTGTAATAGATTGTGGGAGTCCATTTTGAAGAAGAAAACATTATTCCTTCAACTATTAATTTGTGACTTTTTTTGAATATGAATTTAAAAAAAAATATGATCCCCCAAAATACACTTCTTATAGGATAATGTTGTCTTCATGTCCCTCTATAGATTGTAGTAACATCCCCAGAATCAAGAAATTTTATTTTTTAGATTTATTAAAAGGCTACATTATATTTTATTTCCATCACCATATGATCTTCTAAATTAAATATATCAATGTTTCTAGCTTAATATTTTCATGGATATACTCATAAGTTATTTCATATTCAACAAAAATATATAGATCGTCCTCACATAGTAAAGAGTGTACGTTTCCAATAATGCAACAACAAAAATATTCAATTGAGTCAATATATTAAAAAAGATATATACAAGAATAGTCATAATAATTGAAATCACCCTGAAAAAAAATTGTGTGCATCAGTTGTTCATATTTTATGATGCTATAAAAATAAATCATATAACTATGTTAATTTTAGCTATGATTTTCCAAAAATTCATGATTTTCTTCCACAAATGATGGAATATTGAGCAATCCTGCATCAAACATCGGGAAAAAATGTTCAATCTCAAGAATTTATAAATGAAAAACATCAATAATTTAGGGATTCATATCTTCTATAAGTTATAATATAATATTTTTAAATTCATGTTTATTCAACGTATTTGAATGTTTCATATTAATTATGAAATTATATCTTATAGTATTATCCAATTAGGGGTCTAATTCCATTTCTTCATTGTTATTAGTTGTTATATTATTCATTTTAATTTTATTATGTTTTCTAGTAATTTATTTTTCATACACAATATAACTCTCCCCAGAAATAGAACTATTTGAAGAATTTTTCTATAGTCATTCAAATCCTCTTAAATATTTTTATTCTAATACTACTATATTAAAGAAACAATCTGGTTTTTCTATGAACATGACTACATTTTAGGAGTTCCATTGTCATTATTATTATTATTATTTAGTAACTACAATATTAATTGAATATTATATGAAAAATGTAACTATTAAAATTATGAGAATAGAATTAATGAAATAAAATAAAATAGAAATAAATAAGATACAATGAAAGAATATGGGGGAAAAATAGTGAACATCCCATGTGACTCAACTTGTTCATCAACAATTCATTACATTGAAATAAATAATTCCAAAAATCTCCCAAAAAATGATTTAAACCAATAATCTACTTGTCTCATTAGTATGATGTTATAAAAAATTTCAACTGTGATCATTTTTTAGGCATTCCTTTACCATGATCTGACCAAATTATTCATTTATCACTATTCACATTGACAAATTTGAAGAGGTGTGCTCAGAATTCTTGATCAAGAAGTCATAATCTTTAACAAAAATAACCAAACATTGAACTCCTATCAAAAATTATATAATAGTCCACATACAATGAAATATACACTTCAATTAACTATGTTTCAGAAAAATAATGGAAGTGAAAATGAAACAATATGATAGAAGAACAACTATCAAACAACAATTTATATATAAAAATTGAAAATATTTACACAATTATAGTTCTAATAAAATAAGAAAATGACCCAAATTAATTCAACAAAAAATAACATTTTTTATTATAAGTATCATCCTTAAAACATTATTTAATCTTTATTTAAATTAAAATTTAACATTTAGGATCATTTAGGGATTATATTTTCTGATAATTAGTCCACAATTATTACAATATATCTCATATATTACAATGTAGACACTTCTAATCTATCCGATTCTTTCACAAAAATAAAATACTTTAAATAAAACAAAATTTATTTACATGATATAAATATTCATGAATAATTCATTTCTCTTACCCTTCTTAATACACTATGAGAAAATTTCAAAAAATGGGAAAAAAATAAAAATCTCAGTAAGGGTTAGAAAATAAGAAAAGAAAAAATTAGTCCCTAAATTCATTAAATCGATAAAATCATACTTTCCACTTATATAACATATGATATATAATATATCTCAAGAAATAATACTACATATTATTAATATATATAATTCAAAAATCATAAATGTAACTTGTGGCATCCATAACATACTTATATTGTAGAATTCATATCTACATAGGGAGGTACATTATGAATACACATCACAGAATATTCCCCCAATCTATTTGAAGAAACATTATCTTTTACCTCTATCTCCTTAATAAAATAATTTTACAGTTATATTGGGATTAACAGCCCTAGGATTTTCATGTAACCACTACTATTCAAAAATAATTCTTAATAAAGATAATATATTCATAACACATAAACACAAATATAAAGGAAATATAACAAATTCACATTGAAATCACAATATATAATTTTTTGATATTTAAACAATCAATGATCTCTAAAAACTATTTTAATTTAGAAAATACATAAAAAGGATATATGGTATATAATTTCTTTTTAAAACATTATGGAATTTTAGGGTAGACATATGTAAAATAATGCTCGTGGTGGCGCAAAAGCCGTTGACACCATGTACGTTAAAAATAAACATTATTTTTTACATTAAATTAATATATTCATATATATAAATATTCCCTTGGAAGGTTACATAAAGTAAAAGGGGTTTATATGCTATGTAAAATAAATTCACGTATAAATCAAAATATTCCTCAATGAATGAAGATTGAGATGATGTCCCTTACATTGATTTTGACTCATCATGTATGTTCCCGGTAATTCCCTAATCATATAATTATTTTAATTAATACTAGATTATGATACTTTTTCAAGTTTATTTCTATTTTTATATCACTTATTACTATATAATAAAAATTACAAAATTATTTATATTAATATCAGTCGTTTTGTCGATATTTGGTACTTAAGTCAGAAATGATCTTTTTATAATTAAAAATTTTCCACATGGTCAAAATTTCTTTATCCCCTGAATGTTATTCTTGATTTAAATAAAATATATTTCCATTATATATATATATATATATTAGTATATATCATTTGGAGATAAAATATGAAATGCACCGTTCATGGATACAGTAAACTGCACGTACGCATTAACGCCACGTTCAGTTATTTTTCATAAATAAAGCAATAAAAACGAAATGATATATAATTATAATATAATTTTTGTATAATATCATATTTTATATATGTTACATAATTTTATTAATTTCATCATTTTATACATTCCTTGTATGGAATTAATGAGTCATATCATGTTGCGGGGGTGGTAGTCTGCACTTCCTGAAATGAAATTATCATATTTACCCAATAGGGAAACAATAATTTTACTATATAAATGAAAATTATTGAAGAATAGAAAAAAATTAAATATAATATATATCACATATAAATAGAGTTCCATTATAATTGCCACCATTAAAGGTGGTATAGGAAATTTGAACAATCATCATTTTGTGAGGCACTTATTCGCTGTCGAACGAAACTGTATGTCCTTAATCCATTTGATTTATGATTTTGTAAGTGTAGTTTGTTGAAATTTCATTAAAAAAATCCTAATTTATTGAGGATACTTTTGTCATTTTGTAATCAAATAATAAGATGAGCATAGGTAGTGAATAAGGTAAAAAATGGAAAAGAACTTTAGAGAAGACCCTACCTCTTAAAACGTGTAACTCCTTTTGATTTGATCCAAAAGGAATCCATAAATTCAATATTCCAAAGGTAAGGCTTCTAGTAGGAATAGTGGTATTTTGGGGGACTATTTGTGCATAGATTGGATGTGATGAGGGGATTTAGATGTGTGATTATCTTGGTCGAAGTGATGCCCATTTATAAGTTGGAGGAGGGGTACTTTAGGAATGATTTGAAGTATTATTTTATTATAAATTAATTTTTGGATTCAAATTGTCCAAAAGTCATCTATTTAAAATATAAGATACAGTTAGGTCTAAAAAATCTCAACCAATTGGTTTTAGATAGGACTTGGTCACAAATTAAACATTATCATTTATCATTAACCCTTCATTAACTAATTTAACTATTAACATGTCTTCTTATTTTTGTCAATTTTATACTATTCATATCATGACATTTTAAAAATCTATAGCAACATGATTCTTTCAAAACAAACATCATTAATTAAAATATAACAAGTCGTGTTGATCTGTAAAATTATTTTCTCACATAAAAATATTTTAAATTAATTTCTTTTAATATTTATAATCTAATTTATATAAATAATTCATTAATAAGATAATCAATACATCATCATTGTGTCATAAATATATTTATTTATTTGATGTCTAAAAATAATTAAAAAAATAACATGATATAGGAAATATTTTTATATTGATAATTAATATTTATATTCATAGATATTGTTTATATAACACCATATAAAAAATAGTAAAATTTACATAGTTATGTTTTATTTTTCATTACATTAAATTAATTCTTATAAAATGTCATTTTCACTCCCAAGTGAACCCTGGGGTCCCAAAATAGACCCTATGATTCCCATTGTTGGAAATATCTTACCAAATAGGACTAGGAAAATTCTTAGGGTAGTTTAATATTATTATTATATTATTGTTTACCCTTATTTACAAGATTTATTCTTTAATAATGGAAAAAATAATTAATGAAGTTATTATTCATAATGTAAACAACTAAAGTGTACTTATTTACAAGACACAAAAATCATAATTCCAAAAATTCTATCCATTTATACAAATTAAAAACATTGAAGTGGAGATAAATAATTTGAAATTAATTATCATTGTCAAAAAATAAAATTATTTTTTGGAAGAAAAATGTAAGAAATGATTAACATGTATTTATTTCCAATTTCAACATGAAATTACATTTAATTAAGAAAACTATATTCAGTGATAAAAATTTTAATCTAATTACAATTTCATACAATTTTTATTTAAAATATTACTATATGAATAATGTATATGAAAAGGAAATTTTGACTAACAATGTAATATTTTTCACTATTCATTGAAAATGAACAATATAAAAACCCAAATTTAACAAATGTAAATTTGATGTTCCTATTCTAAAAAAGTATATTTTCTTCAATATAAAATATATAATTGAATAAATTATTTTTAAAAATGGTTCAACATCAAAAGGCAGAAAAAATTCTTTTTAAAAGTATAACATTATTTATGCTTAAAATTTGAGTCATTCTCATTTTAAGCCTCTAAATATTATTGTATAAATCTAAAAAAAATTAACAAAAATTTATAATAATATTTTATTTAGATCAGTTCATTCTCACGAATACAATGTCTAGGTGTTAACAACCATTTAAAATTATAATAATAATATTTTATTTTTTTTCATTATGACTCAGTATTCTATGTAGCCTAAGAGTTTGGAGAAACCCATTTTTGCATGTTATGTACACTGTCATACATAACATCCCCATTAAAGTAAGATTAATATTTAATTCACAAGTAATAATAAATATTAAAATGTAATATTCTATAATATCATGGGATTATACATCCTTCCACCATTTTGTAAATTTTTTCCTTGCAAATTTATTCACTTATCAAATTAGTGGGGGTATATATCCATCATTGAATTTTAAAATTCCATTGTTGCCTCATCAATCTCATAGCTTTTCCACAAAACCCTTACCTTATGGATTCCCTTCTTTTGCAACACTTTCTCTCTCCTGTCAAGAATCTGGACTTGTTGTTCTTCTTAAGAAAAATTGTCTTCCAATTGATCTACCTCTTGAATCAAAACATTTGAGGGATCTGGAATATGCTTTCTCATTATTGAAACCTAAAAATCATTGTGAACCTGGGATAAAAAAAGGGTTAAATCCACATTGTATGAAACATATTCAATTTTCACTAGGATTTCATAGGTTCTAATGAACCTCTAACTCAACTTTCCATTCTTACAAAAACACATCAATATTTTACATAAAGAATCTTTTAGAAATACATGATCATCTACCTCAAATGAAATATCATTCCTATTGTTATTTGCAAAATGTGTCTTCTAACTCTGTGGTGTTCTCATGTTATTCTGAATCAAATGATCTTTTTCGTCCATCTTCTCTACCAATTATTGTTCCAGCAACTTTTTTTCACCTACTTCATCCCAAAAATGCTAGAGTTAGACATCACATTCCATATAATTATTCATATGGTACCATCTATATAATAGAATGAAAACTGTTATTATAATAATCTTTAACTAAAGAATTATATTGGTTACAAAATCTTTGGTAATCCATTGAACAATAACATATCATAACATCCAAGGTATGAATTGTTTGTTATGACTTTTCATCTAATTGTCAATTTAAAGATGTACTAAAAATTAATTTTTTACCCAACGCCTTCTAAATAACCTTTTAAAAGATAGAAGTAATCCTGAAATTATTATTATACACAATAGAGAGAGGAAATCCATGTAACCTGACAATTTCGTAAATATTAAATCATGAAATTTCTTCTAGAGATAGAGTATCTAGAATACAAATAAAAGGATAATATTTATTCAATCAATTAATAATAACCTATATTGAATTCATACCATGATAGGTCTTTGGTAATCCCACTATGAAATCCATGAACACATTGTCCCATTTCCACTATGGCATTGGAAATGGCCAAAGCATCCCATTTGGTAATTACAGTTCTGCTTTAAATTATTTACAAGTTTAACACTTCATAGTAATGTCATCAATATCTCATTTAATTCCATCCCAAAAGTAAAATTCTTGAAGATCTCTATTGATCATAGTACAAGTAGTATGAACTAAAAATAGAGAACTATGTGCTACACATAATAATGCATTCTCCAAATATTAATAACAAGGAACATGTAATCTCTTTCTAAACGAAAAAAAATCTATATCAAAGTCAAATTCATGTAACATACACTTATGAATTGGATCTACCTTTTTATAAAACTAATTTTCTTCTTTATGATATGGATTAATTCTATCTGATAGAGACAATTTAACTATCCCATGAAAAAATAGAGGAATTCACTACACCAACAACACCCATTCTGAAATTCTTCAGATAAAAAACCAAAGGATCTCGTTCCAAACATATAATGTTTAGTGTAGCATTACTATTTTGGCTCAAAGCGTTATCCACTTTATTTTAAATTCCCATATGGTAATGGATCATGAAATCATATTCCATGATTAATTCAAGCCATATCCTATATCTCATGTTTAATTATTTATGAGTGAATGAACACAAAAAACATTTGTGATCAGTATATATGTCACATTTTATTCTATACAAATGATGCCTCCTAATTTTTAATGCCAAAACAATATAATCTTTTTCCAAATTATGGGTTTGGTAATCTAACTCATGATCTTTCAACTGAAGTGAAGAAAATAAAATTATCAGATCATTCTGAATAATGAAATAACCATGTCATTTCAACAAATCATCAATATAGTTAATGAATTCACCATTTATAGAAGGTAGTTTCAATACTGGAGAATTAACAAATATTTTTTTTCAATTATTAGAAATAATCATCACATTCTATTTTTTAGATATATTTCACATCTTTTCGTGTTAACATAGTCAATGAGCTCTATAACTGTCAAAAAATTTCAAAAACCCTACAGAAAAACTATGACAAACCAAGAAAACAACTAATCATGCTTATATTTGTGGGTCTTGGAAATTCTTTAACAAATTTTTTTAAGTAAGATCAACACGTATTCCACATTTAGAAATAATGTGATCATGGAATGAAATTTGTTGTAACAAAAAATCACCCTTGGGCAATTTACCATATATTTTCCTTTCATTTAATGTTTTGAAGAAAACCTGTAAATGACTTTGAAGATACTGTTTACTATTAAAATATATCAAAATATCATCTATAAACACAAAAACCATTTAACACCTAAGTCAATTGAGCCATCACCAGAAAAAAACTATTCAATTCTGATTCCAACTATCTAAAGATGCAGATTTTGAAGGTCATTCCCCTCTATATGACTTCCAATCAAAGATGTGTTTTTTTCTCTATAAAATACCATTCAGAACTAATACATATCTTTGATGAAGTAACACTGTAATCTTTAAATTCTATATCATTTTAATATTACAATATGTTAATTTATTGTTATTAATTTAATGATAACCAAACTCCTAATGTTGTCTAAACAAGCCTCTAATACCCACTATAAGGACCCGACATTAAAAAATAATTAATCATTAGTTATTTAAAGAATATATATTGATGATATTTTTATGATTACGGTTTTATCAAATTATTTCACAAGTATTAAATTACATCTCAAATATTACACAGTAGACACTTCTGCCCTATCCAATTTTTTTTCACAAATAAAATTCTCTTTAAATAAGATTAGAATTATTTTCTTGATATATATAATAATTAATTCTTACATTCATTTTCCCTTCCTTTTACCCTGTGAAAAATATTTCCAAAATATGGGATGATCATAAAATGAACAGTCGTGGTTATAAAATAAGATATTAAAACATTTTTCAATAAATTCATTAAATAAATATCATCAAAATTTTCCAACATATAACGGAATCACATTAATATAATTCATGAAATCATACTATTATTGAATAAAACATAAAAATTATAATTCATAAATGTAACATTTGGAATCCATAACATACTTATATAGTACGATTCACAACTACATAGGAAGTTACATTTGGAATACCCATGATAGTATATTCCCTAAATCTATTAGGATAAACATTACCCTTTACCAGCATCACATTAACTAATTCATTGGAGTACTATCTCGGGTTCACCCACACAAAGAATATCATGGAACCACCTATATCCATAAAAAATTCTAAAAAACCATATCATATTTATAACACACAAAATAGGAATAAAAAAAGATAACATCTACACATTACAATCACAATATATAATTTCAAGATATTGGCACAATCAATTATTTCACAGTAATTTTTTCAATACCAAAATAAGTCAAATTGGTATATAGTATTTATTTTCCTTTAAACCCATTATGCCCTGTTAAGTTATCCAAATGTAAACTAATGCTCACGTAGGTAAAAATGTCGGTGTCACCACATACGTTAAAGAGAAAAATTATTTTTCTTGTTTAGAAAACACATCATAGAAAAATTATTTCATTCGAATGAAATTTAAATTAAAATGGGTTTATACACTATATAAAATAATTTCATGTATAAATAAATATATGCCTTAATGAAAGGTGATTGAGATGAAGTCCCTTACCATGAGTCTGACTCATCACGTATGTTCCTTATTTTTCATGAATAATAAACATAAGTTAATTTTTATTTTATTAAGAAAAATATTCTTGTTTATTATTCCTTGTATATCACTTATTACCAGGTAATAATCATTATATAATTATTTTTGTTAATAACAGTCATTATGTCGATATTTGGTACTTGACACAATAATGAACTTTTTATAATTACAAAATGTCCATGTGGTCAAAAGTTAATTATCTATAAAATTTTATTCCTAGTTGAAAAATAATATATATATGTATTATATTTATATATATATAATAGTACATAAGATTTGGAGAAACCATATTAAATTCACCCTTCATGGAGATGGTAAGCTGTACATACACATTAATGCTGCTTTTATTTATTTTTCCTACATAATGTAATACAATATAAATGATACAAAGGTATATTTAAAAAAATATAATAAAATATCATATATATGTTACATATGTTTATTAGTTCCATCTTTTATACATTCCATGTATGGAATGAATGATTCATTTCACTTGGGGGGTGGTAGTCCACACTTACTCAAATGAAATAATCGTATTTACACATTATGGAAACTATAAATGTTTGATATAAATGAAAAATAATGATTATAGATATAACATAAATATGTTACATATCACATATAAATAATCTTCCATCATAATGGACCCACGAATTGTGGTAGGGGAAAATCAACTAATCATCATTTCGGGAGGCTGTAGTTCGTCATCCTCACCAACAATATGTTCTAAATCCATTAAATAGAGGTGTGTGTATGTTTACTAATAATAAATATCATAGAAAATCCTAGTATATTTAGTATACTGGTGTGGTTATTTAATAAAATAATAATAGTTACATAGGGAGTGAAGAAGTAAAATAATGTAAAGGAAGTTCAGAGATGATGCTACCTCTTAAATTGTGTAACTCATTTTGATTTGAGTCAAAAGGATTCCTGTAATTTCCTTCTGCCCAAGGTAAGGAATCTTGGAGAACGTTAGAGATGTTGGGAGCTTATTTGGTGATAGTTTGGACTAGACAAGACGCTTTAGAGGTTTGATTAAATGGGTAAAGGTTATTCCCTTTAATAAATGGAGTAGGGTCACTTTAGGAATGCTATGAATTATTATTTTATTATAAAAATAATTTCACTTCCAAATGGTCCCAATGTCATTTATTTAAAAGATAACATACATTTTGATCGAAAACCTCTCATTAAATACGTTTTATACAATCCTAGGTCACATCCTTTACCTTTTATTTTTGCACGAACACGTAGTTAACTAATTTAACTCTTACTAGGTCTTTAAGTATATTCATACTATATGGTTAATATAGTTATTATAAAATTCAAATAGAACTAAAAGTGATTCATTAATGACATGATAAACATTATATAAATCTATTTTTCCAAATCACATATTTTTAGTATTATAATATCATAAGATGATATTGTATATGTTTTACAAACTCATTTACGTCAAATTTTATACAATTCATATCATAACTTTTTTCAAATCCATAAAACATGATTCTTTAAAAAACTCATTAAATATATGAAAAAAGTAATAATAATTAATAAAACTAATATATGGCATAAAAATTTTAAAATAAATTTATTTTAATATTTATTATCTTATTTATCTAAATCATTCATTAATAAAGTAATTACTACATCTTCATTGTTTCATGAAGATTTTTTTATTTGATCTCTAGAAATATTAAATAATGTACCATGAGTTAGTAAATCTTTTTATATTAATTATTAATATTTATATTTGATGATATCTCTTGTATAATCCCATATAAAAAATTATTTAGTAAAAAATTCATGTTTATGTTAGATTTTTTGTTATGTTAATATAATTTTTATAAAATGTCATTATCACTCCCAAGTGGATCCATGGGTCCCAAAATCTACACAAGGATTTCCATGGTATGAAATATGTCATCCAATAGGATTGGTAAAAAAATTATTGTAGCTTAATATTGTTAAAATATTAATTATTTACCCTTATTTACCATATTTACCTTTTAACCATGGTAAATATAATATTTACTGAAGTTAATATTCACAATTTTTATAAATAAAAATTAAATATTAAAAAAATTTAGACCTATAGATTAAATATATTGAATTCATTCCTCAAAATTCAAAACATTAATTTTTCAGAAATTACATTAATATAATTTCTTATTGTCAAAACCAAAAGGCGTGATTTTAAGAAATAAAAAACACCAAATGATTGACATTTGTTTATGTCCAATTTCAATGTGAAATTACATAAAATGACCAAAATTAGATTAAATGATTAAAATATAATTCAATTATTCTTTAAAAAAATTTTAAGGACAATCTAAATATATAAATAATATAGATGAGTATGCTGTTTTGACTTATAATGGGCTATTTTTCACTATTCATTAAAAAAATGAACTTTATCAAAAAAAAATAAGAACAAATTTACCAAATTAAATATTCTTGTCCCACATATAAAAAATTTCTACATTTTATGTAATAGAACATATAAAAGTGGCTAAAACTATATTTAAAAATGGTTGTCCATCAAATGGTGTTAAAACTAACTTTTAAAAATATAAGAGTATTTATGCATAAAATTGAATTCATTATAATTTTAACCCTGTAATTATAATGGATAAATGTAAAAAAAAATTAAAAAAAATATATCCTTATTTTAGTTTGTTCTATTTATTCTTGCCAATATAACATTGTTTCCCTCGGATTTCAGGGATGACATCCTTTGATGGGAGGTTCAAACATTTCGATCTGTTTCTAACTGGTTTGTTTGTAGAAATAGAAACATCCAATGATTCCACATCCATTTAGACCTACATTACAAAGGTAGGTGCTCATTAGTTTGTGGACTGATGAGTCTTAGGAATTTGCATTTGCCGAGAGGATGGGAGGTCGGACTCATCACACCTTTTTGAGGGGAATTATTTTCTACTCCGGGACTCTCTTTATAGATTTAAGTTATGTTCTTGAATCCTTATTACATTACCAAGTATAAAATGATCTTTCCTTCATATAAGAAAATAAATGATTAAATATGTAGGAAATTTAGAGAATCTTTTATATGTATTCGAGGTTCTCCATCGATAGAGCATCATCTGTATTTATTAGAGATTCTTGGTCAATGGTACCCTTCGATACATTTACATAGAAGTCTCTTGGTCATTATGATGACCATGCAGGTTTTAATGCCACTCAGTGGGGAAATTGAAGTTTATTGTCATTCTGAAGGAGATGGATTATTTCAGAGTTGGTATAGAACCCGCATATAGGCTACCTACATATCCTTTGTTTAGAAAAGGAATTAGAACCCATGTAGTTTGAGTAAAAGAGTATGATGTTTATGATCGATGGCTCAAAGATGGATTTCATAATTACTATTACATTTTAAGCACACGTGAGTCATGCTCGGTGTGAGAAACAAGAGGTATTGGTAAAAATTAGCAATTTTGACATGAAATATGCAATCATAGGAAATAATGTGGGGATTATGTATGTATGACTGCCCAGATAAATGAAGTTTAGGATTTACTTTTGGGAAGAAATCCCGGAGCAGGGTCTATAAAGGTATATGCGCTTCATGGATATTTTGAATACTCTAACTAGTGGCTAACTCTTGAAAAGGAGGCCCAGATTAGGAGAGGACTTATGATTGGGTTTTAATCCTGAAAAGGAATCCCAGATCAAAGGTAATATAGGACTAGTTAAGAGAAATTAAGACTAAGGCTTACTCTTGAAAAGGAGGACCAGGTTAAGAGATTTGAAAAATTAAGGGATTGGGGCTTACTCTTGAAAAGGAAGCCCATGTTTGAGACTGGGGCTTACTCCTGAAAAGGATGCCTAGATTTAGAAAATTATTGTTGGGGCTTACTCATAAGGAGGATGCCCAGATTTTAGAATTATTACTAGGGCTTATTTTTTAAAAGGAAGCCCAGGTTAAGGGGTTATCTCATTATAAAGGATGAGGATGAATGAATGAAATATCAAATTTTTAGTGACATAAAGATGTATAAATCACTAGGTTTTGAGAGATATTCCACAGAGTTTCTATCAAATAAGGAATCTAAATCAAGAAATCATGCCATAAATGGCTTTGATGAGTGTCTTGTTAATTGAATATTGAATAGGAGAGGTGGAATGGCATAAGAGGGGTGAAATGGGCAATAAGGGAATCCAAAAAGGCAGGGGCACGCATGTCCTGGTACGCACGCAGGTACTGCGTGGGTGCACATGTTTTAGTCGTGCAGGTATGCGTCCACGACACATGGGGTAATTGCGTGATGGTTAACCAGCTGGGTAATACTTTAGTGACTCTTGATAAAAGCATTTAGAATCCTCTTGAGGTTTTTCCAGAAGAGGGGCGCACAGGTTCTATTGAAGGAGTAAGGCAGTGCTCAATTGTGGCATTTTCCCTTAAGGGTTGGCCACTCAAGCACACAAGTGTTGATGAGTTTCAACACTTAGGCCTTACTCCCCCTATTTAGATCATCCATTCTAGGTAAGAAATTATATTAGAAGTGTTTTGGATGTTTTGAAAAGAGACTAGGGCACAGGGAGATCAAATCTAAGTTTCTGAAAAAAAATCCACCCTCAAATAGGGGCCCACATGGGTCTATTTATAGGCAGGAGAAGACCCCGGGCAGTTATCACTTAGGTCGTGCAAGTCAATTGCACGATCCCCAGTCGGCAAGAAAGTATACCTGCGCGACCACTGTCGATCTTGAGTGACCGTACTGCATCATTCTTCTGATTCCTTCATTTGTCAAATTTTTATATTTGTCCAAATGTTGAATCACTTTGAGCTCAGATATTCCACTTTTCCAATCTTTAGATTCCATAATGAAATGAGCGTAAAAAAAAGTCCCTCCTCAGAGATGGATCCAGGTAGAATAGAGGATTTGGCTATGAGGAAATCAGGAATCAAAAGGAAAATGGGGTTTGCAAGGTATGGCATGCAAATGATCTTTGGGCGCACAGGCTCTGGCGCACAGGGATACTTCCCATGATCGCGCAGGGTCCCGACCGCGTCTATAAATAGAGGGCATCACATCCGTACAAAGCATCTGGATTTCTGGATTTCAAACCGTCGCGCACTTGCGGCACAGGTCACCTCCGCCGCCCAGGTTGCTCTGTTTTCTGGTATTTCGTTGATGACGCATTGCTGTTAAGGTATCCTGACTTGTGCAGTGGTACTTGCATGCCAAATACTTGTGTGGTACCTACATACTTGCGCGCCTTAATGCCTTTTCCATTTTTTCGAATTCTTTCACAAATTTTATGAAAAATAAAACCATTTAGGAGTTAATTTATTCAACTCTTGTGCAGAATCAATGGCTCTTAGACCCAGAATAGTCGATGAACTGGCTAGCAAGCGGATTGATGATATGATGAACATCATTGGCCACACTTTCTATGATATCTGCGACAGCACACTCCTAGATTTTCCTAAGTACTTGAAAAATATCATCTTAATTTCCCACAGATCATCTATCTTCCTCTGTGTGGTCATGGTCATCTACAAGGAATCACAGTTCCAGATGCAACGAACTATACGCCTGAAATGCAGCTGCACTGCTACTCCTCTATTTTTGGTTATGCTTTGAATTATGAGAATCAATAATGGTGTGAACTTTCAAATTATTCCTCCATGTCATTTTCTTGTAGATATCAAAATGGAAAACCCACGGGATGAAACATTTTCCACTGTCGGTTGGTGGAGAGAAGAAAAACATGGAATTATAGCAATATCTGAAAAGAGTATTCTCTCCAAATGGATCTTTACTTCCAAGGATTCATTCTCAAATCCATGTATCCATATTCCAAGTCTATTGGACAGAAACAGAGTCACTATTTGATAAACAGAAATTTTTCCTCAAACCGCACTCAAGAACATCCTTTTACAACTGTTCCAAGAAGAGCTGGTATCGCTGCATCTCATATTGTGTCCAGTTGAAATAATGAATTCCAGGTGGTTTCTGATGAAGCTCGGGTTGCTTTAAATCAAATGAAGAGTTATGTTGAAAGTCACTTGTAATTCATGGAAAAAAAAGAAGAGACTATAGTATGTGGATGTCCTTCTAACTCTTGTGCATCAATGAAAAACACTTTCACCTTCACTCATTTGTACCTGCATTCTCTTTTGCTACATGATTCAGATTTTACCTATGCCAATGGGCCTAGTAAGCATAGTTTGATTTTTAATATGATTAATGTAAATAACCCTAAAAACATCAAACCTATTAATTGCTCAATGATACCATAATCATACAAAATGTATGTTTAGTGAGCTGGGAACATGACTTTTATTCAGAGTTCCATTGTCATTTATAGGCAGTTTAAACTCATGTACGTTTGATATAAAAAGGATAAGGTTTAAGGATGAAATAGCTTTGACCTAAATGGATTATAATTGACTCAATTCCTTGAAAATTAATCTGAAAACATGTTACCATACTCAAGTATGGGGGAAAATTTGTAATCTATGACTTAAGAATATTTGAATCTGAGGAATGACATGAAAATGAGCTAAAAGGCATTAGAAGAAGTAGTTTTAAAGAATGAAGTTACGATTATTTAACAAACCCGTTAGGGGGTTGAATTATGCAGAGCCACCTATGGGAATTGGATACATAGTTAAATAAATTAGTAATCTTTTGGCTAACAAGTCTGTTATGTAGACTATTTATGCAAGGCCGCCTATGAGAATGTGCTGCATAGTCAGGCAAAATAACTATCAGAAATATACATCCCTAGGGCTGAAAGCTAGTGAAAGTTTATGGAGATTCAAATCTTCTAAAGTATAGAGTTTGGTGTATGGAAAGAGGTACTTGAATATGGAGAAGATATTTCAAAAAAGATTATTGAAGAACTGAATAAATATCACTCCTACAAAGGTCTAACCCAAATGTAGGGAAGGAGAATATAAACGAGAGACTTGAATACTTTTCAGATCATAAAAAACGATATGGGACAAATATGTTAAAGATGGATATTTTTTCGGATCCCTACATACTGTCATTTGTGTCAAATAAGGACAAAAGCGGAATTATTCCCAAGAATGAAGTTACTACTATCCGAAAAACCCGTTAGGGCTTGAATTATGCAGGGACACCTTAGCGTATTGGCAGCATAGTAAAATAACAATATCTTTTGGCAAACAAGTATGTTATGTAGACTGTTTATTCAAGGCCGCCTATGGGCACGTACTGCATAGTCAGACAAACGATCTCTCAGATGTTTGACATTTTTGTAAATAGAAGTCATGAAAAGGGTTATGAAGATCTGAAAATATTTATGGTTAGGATTATGACACATAAAGATGGGTATTGTTCAAGGTATACATATATACACAGATCAATGCTAACCATAATCATGTTATGGTTGGGTCCTGAATTGAAATGTTGTACTTCACTACATATCCCATAAGGATGATAATCAAGCCATATGCAGTTCTTAAAGTACAGTTTAACGTCGTGTGGGACTAAAGGATTAGAGATCTTAGTTTAGGGTCATAGATCTTGGACCATTGTAAGAAATACACAGTGTGTGTTTTCATGGGGACTTTTCATCCAAGGGACTGAAAGTGGAATTTGGGGTCAGTCCCAAAGACTTGGGACTGTATTTGAGGGAAACTCGAACATTTCTACGTATCCCATAAGGATGGGAATCAAGCCCACGTAGTTCTAGAAATATTCTTTGTACAAATTTTTTTTGTACATGTGAAGGGTGAAAGGGGACTTTAGTACAATAATGGTTTAACCCAAGATAAAAGGTTTGGGTGTTTACATGTATGCAAGTAGTCTTTGAAATAAAACATGATTGAAAAATCAATGTAAATAGTGGTTCCCTCTTAAGTGGGGGTATCAAAGAATATTGTAGTTTATTTTCATATTGGACAAAAGTGTTGTATAGTTTAACGTCATATAACAGGGACGAAAGTGAACCAATTTAAAGATATTGATTCTATGGGAGGTTTCACAAATCAACATCGTATGAGATGGAGGTGAACCGATGTGAAGAGATTGGTTTTGGGCCTGAACCATGGTAGGTTGCCTACATACCCAGCCTAGAAGGCAAGGATCAAAGTCTGTGTAGTTCAATTAAAGAATGAATTAATGATAAAGATGTTCTTAGGTAAAATGACCTAAAAAATGATGTTGTTGGGACTTACACATTATTAGAGGCCCAAAGAGAGTGTTATGGTTGAGTTTTGATCTAAGCTCACGTGACTCATACTCAGTGTGAGAAACAAGAGGTAACAACAACCTTAATGATGCATAGTTTAATGTCATGTAGGACATATAAAGGGAATATGTAATTTAATGTCTTTCAGTTAGGACTATTGGTTCTGCACAATTTAGTGTCATGTAGTAGAAAAAAATATAGTTTAATGTCATGTAGGACATATCACGGACTTTCTGTATAGTTTTGCATCTTGTCGTTAGGACGATGGGGACAATAGAGTTTTACATCATGTTGGATGAAAGGGGGACTGTGCAGTTTAATGTCATGTAGTGAGGAAAAAAGAGTACACCATTTAACGTCATGTTGGACGCATTGGGGAATTTTTTTCCACAGTTTAGCCTCATGTTGGATGAAAGTGCGAATAGTTTAAGTTCATATGCAAAGACCATGGATGGTGTAGTTTAATGTCATGCTTGACAAAAGTGTATTTTAAGGTCATATAGGACCTTTGATGATTATGTAGTTTAACGTCTTTCCGTACATAAGGGACTTTTATACAGTTTAGCGTCATGTACTTAGGACATCACAATTTAACATCTTGATGGATGTAGGGGACATGAAAATAGTTTAGGGTCATATGCATGGACCGTTGATGATGCAGTTTAAGTTCATACAGGATCTAGTTGCAGTTTAGGGTCATACTAGACCATTTTGGAGACACATTTTAACATCATGTCGGACCAAGTTGCAGTTTAATGTCATACTAGACCTTTGCTGTATAGTTTAACATCATATAGAAAGGACATAGTACAGTTTAGTGTTGTGTAGTTAGGACATCACAGTTTAACGTCTTGCTGGATGTAAGGGACATGAAAATAGTTTAGGGTCATATGCATGGACCGTTGATGATGCAGTTTAAGGTCATATAGGACCTAGTTGAAATTTAAGGTCATACTGGACCATTTTGGAGACACAGTTTAACGTCATGTTGGACCAAGTTGCAGTTTAAGGTCATATTAGACCATTGATGTATAGTTTAACGTCATATAGCTAGTACAAAGAATAGTTTAGCATCATGTAGTTAGGACGTCACATTTTAATATCTTGCTGGACATAAGGGACTTGCAAATAGTTTAGGGTCATATGCATTGACCGTTGATGATGCAGTTTAAGGACATACATGACCTAGTTGCAGTTTAAGTTCATACTAGACCATTTTGGAGACACACTTTAACATCATGTTAGAACAAGTTGGAGTTTAAGGTCATACTGGACCATTTATGTATAGATTATCATCATATATCAAGGACAAAAGAGATACTTTGCAGTTTATTCAAAATACTTCTTCAATAATCTGGCATTGGTTGGGGTAGTGATGAGCTCTCCATCCATCGAGATTAATGAATAAGCTCCATTGGAGTAGACCCTATGTATTGAATATGGTACTTACCATTTTGGCTCAAGCTTGGGAGGTTTCTTCTTGGTATCACTGGAGTTCTGTGAACTAATACCAATTCTCCCTGAGTGAATGAACGAAGACAAACTTTTTTTTAAAAGATCGTGCTATTCGATTCTGATAGACTTCGAAGTGGTTCAATGTGCACAATATTTTCTCATCTAACCATTTTAATTCAATCAGTCGCTTTTTAGATTGTTCATATGTAGATGATTGATCACAAATGGAAACTCTGAGGGAGGGTAGTTGAACTTCAATGGGAAAGACAGCTTCCGATCCATATACCAATGAATATGGAGTTGACCAAGTTGCAGTGCGGGTGGTAGTCCGATAAGCCCATAAAGCATGAAAGTGTTTATCAGGCCATGACATCTTATCTTTATCCACCATCTTTTGCAGTATATTTGAAAGAGTGTTGTTAAAGGATTCTATCTAGCCGTTGGCCGCTGCATGATACTGAGATGAATGGTTGGATTTGATGTTGTATTCTTGATACAACTTCTTCACCTCGGATGAACAGAAATTGGTGCCATTGTCTGTCAATATGGTATGAGGGACACCAAATCTGGTAATGATGTTAGACTTGATGAAGATAACAACACATTTTGAACTAACTTCCTTGAGAGGTATTGCCTCTGCCCATTTGGAAAAGAAATCAGTAGCAGTAAGAATGTACTTAAACTGCTTAGCCGTAGACGAAGGGTAAGGTCCCACCACATCCATTCCCCATGTGGGAAATGGCCATGAGTATTTAGCTGAATTAAGAAACTCCGGAGGTTGATGATTGAATTTGGCATGTAATTGGCATGAATGGAACTTCTTTGTGAAATCGACATAATCTCTTATCATTGAAGGCCAAAAGTATCCAAGCCATTGAATCTGATCAGACAGTCTGTGTACAGACTGGTGGGCACCACAGAATCCCGCATGCACTTCATTCATGACAACCATTGTCTCGTCACCATCAATTCATCTGAAGAGAACTCCATCAAAACCACATTTGTAGAGAATTTTCTCTAGGTGATATGAGCTATCATAAAGAGTAAAATTGACCACATGTCGGCAGATTTGTTCTTTCTCAGCTCTATCCGCTGGAATTGTTCCATTTTGAAGGTATTCCCTGATATGTGACATCCATCATTTAGTATGACCATACAGTTCAGGAATGGGACAAATTTCATTAATTTCCTCCTTTCTTATTCGAACATAAGGTGAAATTGAATGACGTTGGGCAATACTGATGGTTGTCTCGTTCCGATTTTGATCTGCTAGAGGTGTGGCTATATTAGCCAGTGCTTCAGCTTGAGCATTTTGTGATCTTGGGACATAAGAAAATGTCGGTTCCAAAGGTAATTTCGCCGTTAACTCTCTGACGTAATCATAAAATGGGATTACTTCTTCATTTTTGATGGCATAATCCCCATTGACTTATTTGATTACCAGGTCTGAATCACCTTTCATCATTAAGTGATTCACTTGGGCTTGAATTGTGAATTACAAGCCTACAATGAGATCTTGGTATTCTGCTTCATTACAGGTACCAACTTCCCACAATAAGAAGGAATAAGTTAACATTGTCGTTTCTGGAGAAATGAGCATAATTCCTAAGACAACATTGTTGATTTTAGGATTTTCCATTTTCCTCCCTACTGGACTTCTGGAAGAACCATCAATATACATTTCCCATGCCTAAAGACTTTCTTGATTAGAGGAAACTTCTTCATTAGGGAGTTCAATATCTGAAGATGAGTATTCCACTGAAGGGTGTTCAGCTAGGAAATCAGCCAGAGCTTGGCCCTTTATTTCCATTTGAGACACATACTGAATGTTGAATTGCTGCAAAATAACAGCCCACCTTGCCAGACGTCCTGTAAGCATTGGAAGACTAAGGATAAATTTGAGCGGGTTATTGCGAGATACCAATTGGACCTCGTGAAGTTTCAGGTAGTGTCCCAACTTCTAAACCACAAAGATTAATGCCAAGCATCACTTTTCAATACATGAATACCAAGTTTCTACTTCAAGCATGGTTCGACTGAGATAGTAGAGACTGTTTTCATTCCCAGCATCATTCTTTTGAGCAAGAATGGCACCAAATGATCGATATAGAGTTGTCACGTAGAGGATAAGTGGTCTTCCTTCAACAACTGGCATGAGTACTGGTGGACTCAAGAGGTATTTCTTGAGAATATAAAATGCTTCGTGACATTCTTCAGTCCATTGGTAAGTGACTCCGTTCTTCATCAATTTGGTGAAGGGTAAACTTTTGCCTGCCAAATTGGCGATGAAAAACCGAATATAGGATAAGTGTCCTTGAGGTCCTCTTAATTATTTCAAGTTTTGAGGAGGTGACATACCAAGGATTGGATTGGTCTTCTCAGGATTGACTTCAATACCACGATGACGTACAACAATGTCGAGAAATTTTCCTAAGGTTACCCAAAACAGAGTTTAAGTGGTTCATTTTCAAATTATGTTGTCGAAGCTTGCATTATATGACTTCCAAATCAGCGAAGTGATTAGAACGTTTTTTGGATTTAACTATCAAATCATCTACATAGAATTCAACAAACTACCCTAAAAAGGGTTTGAAGATACGATGCATGGCACGCTGATAAGTTGCACCTGCATTCTTTAAGCCAAAGGGCATTACCCAGTAGAAAAACACACCCCGAGGGGCTCTGTAGGCTGTAGATTCCTCGTCTTCAGGGGCCATTCATATCTGATTATATCCGGAATATCCATCCATGACGGAAAGTGATTCATAGCCATCTGTTACATCAATTAGAAGTTCTGTAATCGGAACTGCGAAATCATCCATACGACAATGCCGATTAAGATATATGAAATCAATCCAAACTCTAATTTGTCCTATCTTTTTCTTTACAGGGACAATATTAGCCAACCATTTGGGATATTGAACTTCTCTAACGAAGTTAGCTTTGATAAGATTATCCACATCAGCTTCAATTTTGGAAACATAAGTTGGGTGTGTTCTTATCGCGGCTTGCTTAAATCCTCGATGTTGTTCTGGTAAACCCAAATGTGGAGTAATAACATCAGGATCAAGACCAGGAATTTCTATATAGTTCCAGGAAAATATATTTCCATTTTTATTTAGAAAATAAATATACATCTCTTTCTCTTGAGGAGTCATGGCCGCACTAATTGTGTGGGTCGTGGATCTTCTTATGTACCAAGATTTATTTTTCTGTGTTCATCCACAGTGGTAGAGATAACCTCTTCAAATGATGGAGGAGCATCTCTGAGAATTTCCTCTTCTTCTTCATCATGTATTATTTCTTCCGTTTCTACTTGCATAGTAGATAATAAAGTAGATTTTTCATGATCCGAAGTGATGTCAAAATTTTCATATATTGAAGAAGAAGCTTCCATTTCCGACCCGAATGATGATGAAGGGTCTTCGTTGGTTAATAAAAAGGAGATGATGGATTGAGAATCCACATCATTGTTCACCTCTGATATTTCTATAACTTCTTCTGGCCTAATTGGCGAAGCATAGACTTGTTGGATTTATGTAGATAAAATGAAGACGTCACCATTTGTACTTTCATCACTGCTTAGTAGATTACCAATTTCTCACATGTTGTCTAGCTCGATTGTCATAGTTGACATTATTGATCTTTCCATAAGATTATTTTGATTTGGGTCTATCTTTTCAATTTGACTGATAGGCAACACATAATCTGTACTCACATGTGTTAATGGATTTACTGGAATCTTTTCCAAACCATATGGATCATTAACTTTGGTAATCACCTTTGTTGTGGATTTCTCCATTCCCTTCATGTGATAGAATTTCCCCTCAATGTATTCAGACTGACATGTCTTGAACGGGGCCTTATCACAATTAAATCTCCCAACATGACCATTGAAACAATATTTGAGACATTGATGGTATGATGAAGGGATAGCTGCATGTTGATGTAGTCAGGTCCTTCCAAGCAAGATGTTGAAGGATGAGTCTTGATCAACAACCATGAAATCTGAATTGGATACAAGATCTCCAAACTGAGTTCTGAGTGTAACTTCACCCAGTGGATCTTGTACATTTTTATCATATCCTTGTAACATCATGGTAGAAGGAGATAAATCAGATTCTGTGAGGCCCAATCAATGAAGTGTACGAATGGGCATGAGGTTGACTCCTGAACCATTGTCAATGAATGTTCTTCAGACGTCTACGCCATTGACCTTGACAAATAAGTACAATGGTCTAATATGTCCATGCACTACATCATCTTCATCTTCATCAGTAAATGATATTATTGCATGGAATTTGGCAGGATTATAATATATGTGATAGAATTAAGCTGCAGAAACTTTGCTTTCAAACCCCTGAGAACTAGACAAAGCCTCGATGAGTGCTTCCCGAAGATCTTTTGACAGATTCACAGCATCCATAATTGATAACGTGGATGGTACTTAGGCCAAGTGTTTCAATATATCACACTTTTAATATAGAGGTCTGCGTCTCACAATAAAAATACATGGTTTATCTGTGTCATGACCTGTCCCAGTGGGGCCCGCATCGTGACTCCCCAAGCCCGCCTCCAATAGGCCAGGGGCTGGTGACTAGCACCGAGTAGGCATATCACTAACATGGGAGGCATTTCCTAGGTAGCTGTACACACACAGACACATCTCCAAGCCCACAAATGCTATAATTTAAAACACTAAGGAAAAAAAATTCATGCATACAACTAAGCGCAACCAATAGAGCATGACGAAAGGTAGAGTACTATAAAAGTAAACTGGGCCAGAATACAAGCCCACCGAAAACAAGAGTCTAAAAAAACTGAAAAGTCCAACCTATAAGCACAATGGTGCTGGGACTGTTGCTCGTAGCCGTAGGAACACCTCAGCCTGTAAGAAACTCAGAAAGCTCGGTCATGTCCCGGTCCGCCCTGGACTCTGTCAAAAGGTTGCTCATCTGCACAAGACACCAGACATGCGGGAAAATCCCGTGCAGGGGTGACTATAACAATACTCAGTAGAGGACCCCGAAAACCACAAAGCAGTAAACAATGTAATGGTATAGTCAGCTATTCCCAATATATGTTTACAGAACATATAAACAAACCAGATATACTCAAAACCCAGACCCGCGGTCTAGAGGCAAGTCACGCAACCGCATACCCCGATAAGGATTCTGTTTGGAGATTCCATGATGCACTCGTTTCGGGAGAACACACTCCCCGAGTCTTATAGTTCTGATGACGTCCATCCGAGGGGTGATGTTCTTCGGGAACCATCACAAGATATAGCTACACTCATTGCGGGAGACACACTCCTGAGTGGAAGGGTTACGATAGATATAAGCACTCATTACGGGAGACACACTCATGAGTGGTAAAGATGTTGAAACACAGATGAGGATCACTGCCAGGGCCATGGAGAATACCGCGACTCATCCAGAATTCAACGGCTAGGTAGATGATCAACTCCTGGTAAAGTTGGTCACGATGATGCCTGACTCTACCTAGAGTCTGGGATGGATAAAGATCTCGATCTGGGCCTCTCGGATAGATGCTTGACACTATCACAGAAAATTCCTGCTGAAGGGAACATAAATCGGTGTGAGGGAATGCTGCCTAACCATCAGGGGAAAATAAAAATGGGGCACTAACCCAAACGAATGTTGTTCAAGGCACGGTGAACAAAAGGACCAAGTTGTTCTCCAAAAAGTACACGGAGTGTAGAAATGATACACGCCGTGTTGTCCGACCCTGGGTACTACCCGTGTATAATGGCCCATGTCGAGAGGCTGGTCATGTAGAAAACTTTATACACGACGTGTAGTATGGAGTACACGCTGTGTCTGGGTCACTGGGGTTGGCTCTATGTACTCTGGCCATGTTCCCTTACACGGTCACCAACCCGTGTACTCCAACCCGTGCAATATGAAAACGGGGTGACCTACGCTTGTGACCTCGCCTGGCTGGGTGAGGGAGTACAGGGTCATGTACTCCATCCCGTGTCCATGTATCCCCGGGATACACGCCCTTCTCCACATAGTCGCCTTCGCCGGGTTGTACACGCCATGCCGCCTGAAGCCATGTAGGGAATCATCTGCCCGTGTACCACCTGAAGTACACGCCAAGCTTCAGGGAAGGTCCAACACGCCGTGTGACCAGGGTCACACGCCGTGTGATCCTTCTCTGACCCCGAAACCCTAGCCACCTCCATCAGAACTACACGGCGTGTTCTTCGGAAGTACACGCCGTGTATTCTGGAAATTTCCAGAAACGCAAACCTCTTCCGCCAATCCTACCATGGTGCTCCGATCATTGATCTGGCCATCTGATCGTCATGAAACCTTCATGTTTTGGTCGTCCTGACACCACGAAGCAGTTTCCGTCGATTTCGGGCCTCCGATCGGCTCCAAAACCATGATTGATCTTCCTGTGTGAAGAACGCTCGAAGAATTCCCTTTCCGATCTGGTCTGATTTCCCGTCTCCCATCATTTTCGTACCTCCACAAGAATTTTGCGATGTAGGACTTTCGGTTTGGGATCATTGCATCGCAGAACGGATGTGCAATGATTTGTTGTTCGTTGCCCTACGAAGAACGCAATGAACGTGCGAGGAAAAGGAGGAAGAAATTCACATAAACAAAATGAGGAACGAACCTCCGCCGTCTTTCGTCACGGCGTTGATCCGCTCCCGTTAATAGGCTTAGAGGAGCAGAGATCAACATGAATATAAAGTATGGATTAATTCCCCAAAATCATCCCAAAGAAAACCCTCCCGCAAGAACGTATGAATCCACGAATCAACTTGTTTGCGGTTGATCCGCGTTCGTCATTGAATCTCAAAAACTGGGAAAAGAAAATCAAAACAACAACCCCTACCTTTTGAAAGGATCGATCATTGACAAAGGCGTCATGCTGTCGTTGTCTTCTTGATCCTCCAACTCCGGTATAAAGATCCTTGGTTTCGATCTGCTATTGCTCGTCGTCTAGAATTACTCCAATGGCTCGCGGATTCTGCAGAGGTTCTTCCCAAGCATTGCCAACAAATCAACAATTGGTTAACCCATTAAAAGGGAAAAAAGTTGACATTTAATTACACCGCATCATTAATAACATTGAATTGTCATTTTGAAGTAATTATGACATGTCATTAATTTAGGACACAGCTGCACTGTCGCAATGCTGCAGCAGATGTTTCCTTAAAAGAATATAAAATAAACTGGTTAATTTATTTTATTTTATTTTACATAAAACGTCTGAAAAAAATAAAATTCTCCCTCGACCTGTGACAGTCGAGGTTAACCTCATTTTTAGGTAGAGTCATCGTCCCAGACGCAACGGTGCTCTCATAATTTTAATCTGGTCATCAGTTTGAAACTACCACAACAGCGCACAAGCGCCGACTCACTTAACTAAAAAAAGATCAAACCACCATTCCCGGCTCCCTGGACCTCAGAATGATGTTCCGTCTTCGCACCTGGTCTCATAAAAATTCCATATAATATTTAAAAATAATAAATCGAAAAATACTAGACATTACATTATCCCCACCATGGGGCTTTACGTCCCCAAAAATCCAAAACAAAGGCTACTAAAAAAGATGAGGGTATTGGGCACGGATCAGGGCCTCCCGCTCCCACATTCTCTCATGAAGATTTATGTGTTGCAACCAGATGTGCAGTAAGGGAATCGATCACTAACGAAGTATCCTCTCCTACCGATCCTCGATCTCCACCGGGTAATCAGCAAAGGTCACTCCATCCTCGATGTCCAGCTCGCCCCAGTCGATGACGTGTGATGGGTCATGCACGTACCTCCTCGGCTGCGAAACGTGGAAGACATCATGTACCCAATGCAACTGTGGCGGTATAGACAAGTGGTACGCCACCTCGCCAACTCTGCCCAGGATCTTGAAAGGTCCGATAAACCTCAAAGATAGCTTCCCGCCTCAGCCAAATCTCTGCAACCCACGTTGAGGTGAGACCCGAATAAAAACGTGGTCTCCCTCCTCAAACTCCAGGGGCCTACGTCGTATGTCAGCATAAGTCTTTTTCCAGATCTGTACAGTCTTCATCCTCTCTCAGATGAACTTCACCTTCTCTGTGGTAGTTCGCACTAACTCCGGACCCATGAGTGCTGACTCTCCGGGGTCGGTCCAGCAAAGCGGTGACCGAAAGGGTCTCCCATACAAATCCTCGAACGGTGCCATGCCAATGGTAGAGTGGTAGCTGTTGTTGTACGCAAACTCCACCAGTGGTAGGTGGTCCTCCCAGCAGTGTCCAAAGTCCAAGATACAGGCCTGCAACGTATCCTCTAGAACCTAAATGGTCCTCTCTGTCTGACCATCTGACTGGGGATGAAACATTGTGCTCAAGCGTAGCTGATTCCCAAAAGCATCCTACAATCCCTTCCACAGCAGGGATGTGAAGCGGGCGTCTCGGTCTGAGACTATAGTCGATGGTACGCCAGTAAGTTGAACTATCTCTTGTACGTAGAGGCATCCCATGCTCTCTAAAGAACTCTGCTCCCTGATAACTAGGAAGTGGGCCGACTTGGTGAGTCGGTCAACGATCACCCAGATGGAATCTTGCCCTCTGGACGTCCGTGGTAAGCCCGTCATGAAGTCCATCGATATTCCATCCCACTTCCACTCTAGAACATCCAAGGGGTGAGATAACCCTTCTGGAACCTAGTTCTTAGCCTTCACCGGTTGGAATGTGAGGCATTGAGAAATGAACTCTTCCACGACATTCTTCATGCCGGACCACCAGAACTGTCGTCGGAGATCTTGGTACATCTTTGCCACTCCAGGATGTACCGCCAAAGGTGATATATGAAACTATCTCAGGACCTCCTCCTAGAATGACACTGGTACAACAGTGCATCCTCTAAAAAGAAGTATGTGCTCCCCACCTTGCTAATATCCATCGGGAGCATGTCTTGTGGTTAACTGAGCACGTAAAGTCACACAGTCGACATCCCCAAGCTCTGCCTCCCTAACTCGTTGAAAGAGTGGAGGGGTGACAACCATCGACTGTAGGTAGGATGTGACCTCACCATCCCCGAAGGATAACTATAACACGACTAATTGTTGTGTCACCTCACTCAACAGTTGTGAGCATGACCTTCTGCTAAGAGTGTCTACTACCTTGTTCGCCTTTATAGGAGTATAGATGATCTCGAAATCATAGTCCTGGAGGAACTCTAGCCAAAGCCTCTGCCTCAGATTCAGATCCTTCTGTGAGAACATGTACTTGAGGCCCTTGTGGTCAGAGTAGAAAATGAACCCCTCACCCATAAGGTAGTGTCGCCACATCTTTAGTGCAAAGACTACCGTTTCTAACTCAAGATCATGGGTTGTATAGTTCTTCTCATGTGGCCTAAGATGGAGCGATCCATAATCAATCACCGCGTGCCCCTACATCAGGACACAGCCGAGCCTGGTCCCAGATGCGTCACAGAAAACTATGTACTCAACACCCTCCTCCAGCCGAGCCTGGTAATATCATGCCATCCCAAGGAAGCTTCGCACCTCTGTCATGCTCCGAGGTGGATCTCGTGCTAACACAGCCTCCACCTTGGCTGGGTCCACAGCTACTACATCTGCTGAGATGACATGTCCCAGGAAGTGGACCTCCTGAAACCAGAACTGACACTTCGAGAGCATTCCATAAAGCTGGTTCTCTCGGAGTACGTCTAGAACCATCCGCAGGTGTCTCACGTGCTCCTCCTCTGACACCGAGTACACAAGGATGTCGTCGATGAATACCACTACGAAACGGTCCAAGTATGGCTAGAAGATCCGGTTCATCATCCCCATGAACACTGCAGGGGCGTTCGTCACTCCAAAGGGCATCACCAAGTACTCATAATGACCATAGTGTCATCTGAAAGCCATCTTCGGTATATCCTCATCCCGCACTCGTAGCTGGTGATAGCCTGATCGAAGGTCAACCTTCAAGAACCACTGAGCCCCACTTAGTTGATCGAAGTGGTCATAATATCTCGGCAGTGGATACTTTTTCTTCACCGTCACCTAGTTCAGGCGCCTGTAATCCACCCACAACCTCAGACTCCTGTCCTCCTTCATGGCAAATAAGACCGGGGCCGCCGAGGGTGAAACGCTGGGTCTCACGAATCCCTTGTTCTGCAAATCCTCCAACTACACTCTCAGCTCACGAAGATTTGCAGGAGACATCCGATAAGACGATGAGAAAATCGATGTTGTCCCGGGGTGTAAGTCGATGCAGATGTCAATTTCACAGCGGGGAGGTAACCCTGGGACATTTTCTAGAAAGACATCCTCATACTCCGCCACCACTTCTGGGAACTAAGAGCTCACAACATCCAATGCTCCGAGGGTAAGGCTAGCCAACTCATGAGTGATCGGCTGCCCCTCCTATGCATGAGCCCACATTGTGCTGCCTGGGATTCCTTTTCTCCGAAAAAGGAAAACCTTGTTCCATCATGGCGGACACACCACACTCTTCGCCTAAAATAGTAAATCTGGGCATGGACCGAAGATAACCAATCCATACTGAGAATGATGTCGTAAGCCCTCAACGCTACCACCAAGAGGTTCCAACCGAAACTCTCGCCTCCATGGGGAAGATCACACTGTCTGCAAAGGTGCGTGATCGTCAAGTCACCTCCTGTTATTGTCTCCAAGTATAGGGATTGAGTCAACGGTTCTACCGGAATCTCATGGTTTTGTAAAAGACATGTGGCTATAAGGTAATGACTAGAACCTGTGTCTATGTGTACGGACGCTAAGGTTGAAAAGACACAGATCATACCTTGAATCATCCCTAGAGCCCCTGGGTCGTATGCCTCGACCGCAAGCAGCTGTCCCTGTCCCCGTCCCCCAGCTCCCTGAGCTTGGTCAGGACCTCCTGGGGGTGGTGGTGGAAGTAAGTCGAAGCATCTACCACCACCTGCAGCTCTCCCTGCTCCTCTGCCACGTACGCCGCCTGGAAGATCTGCCTTCTCCGTTCTCTACCTCTACCTCAGTGGCCCATCCACCACTTCCCTGTCAGCATCCCGATGTGTCGGGAAATCTCTAGCGAGATGCCTCCTATCGCCGCATCCGTAGAATCGCTTCTCCCTAGGCTGACTGGATCCAGCCTAAGAACCCTGGAGTATTGATCCCTGACCATATCCATCGAGTACCTGGTGTGGTTGGTGAACCTCGAGGAATAGTCAACCACTGTCATACTGCCCTGCTAGAGCTGAAGATGCTCTTGGATGCACACAGCTCTCAGCGTAACCGGGGAGAACTTCTCCCTGAAGAGTCGCTCAAACTCCATCCATGAAAGAGTCTCCTCATCGTGAGTATTTGTGGTCAGACTCCACCATCGTCCGGCCGAACCCTGAAGAAGGCTCGCTCCTAGGATCACCATCTGGTCTTCTGGTGTCCTTACTAGACGGAAAAAACCGGTCACTACCTCAAGCAAGTCCTCAGCTGCCTGAGGGTCGGGCTCGCCTCAGAACCTGAGGGGCCTCTATCTCTGAAACTCGTGGAGCGCGCTGAGCCTGCGCTCCTCACCAGTCTGTACCACCGGTACCACTGGCTGCTCCAACGGTGGTGGTATAGCAGGTGCACCACCTGGTGGAAACGCCTGGGGAACTAGTCACTGAATCGAAGCCTCGTCACTGAGGGGGTCATCCTCATGATCGTGCTGCTGAATCCTAGAGGGTACGCGTCGCAGAGGAATCCTATATAGAAACATGATGTGTCACAGTCAAAGAGTATATCTGGATAGCTGACACCAAGGATATGGAAGACACAACTCATTCCTATTTGATGCATGTACCTTTTTATTTCCCCGCAACCTATGTTTTTGTGAACTGGGTCGAAAAGCAGGCTATCAGAGTCCTGGTGTATGGATATGTCAGCCACCGTACCAATAGTAGAGTCTCTGTCCTGAAAGCCAAACATGATACACTCAACACTGTTTCCCCAACAAAACTCACAGACTCTTGGTCCTAAGGTAGAACCGACCACCTCTGATACCACTCTTTCATTACCCGTCCTAGTGGGGCCCGCGCTGTGACTCCCCAAGCCCGCCTCCAATAGTCCAGGGGCTGGTGACTAGCACCGAGTAGGCATATCACAAACATGGGAGGAATTTCCTAGGTAGCTATACAGACACACACACATCTCCAAGCCAACAAATGATGAAATGTAAAACACTAAGGAACAAAAATGCATGCATACAACTAAGCCCAACCAACAGAGCATGAAGAATGTTAGAGTACTGTAAAAGTAAACTGGGCCAGAATACAAGCCCACCAAAAAAAAGAGTCTAAAAAACTTCAAAGTCCAACCTGTAAGCACAATGGTAATGGGACTGCTGCTCGTAGCCGTAGGAATGCCTCGGCCTGTAGGAAACTCAAAAATCTCGGTTCTGTCCTGGTCCGCTCTGGACTCTGTCAAAAGGCTGCTCATCTACACAAGACACCAGACATGCGGGCAAAGCCCGTGCAGGGGTGAGTATAACAATACTCAGTAGAGGACCCCGAAAGCCACAAAGCAGTACACAAAGTAATGGTACAGTCAGCTATGCACAATATATGTTTACAGAACATATAAACAAACCAGATATACTAAAAACCTAGACTCGCGGTCTAGAGGTATGTCACACAACCGCATACCCCGATAGGGATTCTATTTAGAGATTCCATGATGCACTCATTCCGGGAGAACACACTCCACAAGCCTTATAGTTCTGATGACGTCCGTCCAAGGAGTGATGTTCATCGGCAACCGTCACAAGTTATAGCTACACTCATTGTGGGAGACACACTCCTGAGTGGAAGGGTTACGATAGATAGAAGCACTCATTACAGGATACACACTCTTGAGTGGGAAAGATCTCGATACATAGATGAGGATCACTTCCAGGGCCATGGCGGATACCACGACTCATTCAGAATTCACCTTCTTGGTAGAGGATTAACGCCCGTTAATGTTGGTCACGCCAATGCCTGACTCTACCTAGAGTCTATAATAGATAGAGGATCTCGATCTAGGCCTCTCAGATGGATTCTTGACTCTATCACAGAATAGTCCTGCTGAAGGGATCATAAACCGGTGTGAGGGAATAATTCCTGACCTTCAGGGGAAAAGAAGAAGGGGGCACTAACCCAAACGAAAGATGTTCAAGGCACAGTGAACAAAAGGACCAATCCATTCTCCAAAAAGTACACGGCGTGTAGAAATGATACACACCGTGTTGTCCGACCCTGGGTACTACCCGTGTACAACGGCCCATGTCGAGAGGCTAGTCATGTAGAAAACTTTATACCTGGCGTGTAGTATGGAGTACACGCTGTGTCTGGGTCATTGGGGATGGCTCCGTGTACTCTAGACATGTGCCCGTACAAGGTCACCAACCCGTGTACTCCGACCCATGAAATATGCACACCGGGTGACCTATGCTTGTGACCTCGCCTGGCTGGGTGAGGGAGTACACGGTTGTGTACTCCATCCCATGTCCCTGTATCCCCGGGATACACGCCGCGCTCCGCGTAGCCGCATCTGCCGGGTTGTAAACGCCATGCTGTCTGAAGCCGTGTAGAGCATCATATGCCCATGTACCACCCGAAGTACACACCGAGCTTCGGGGAAGGTCCAACACGCCGTGTGATCCTTCTCTGACCTCAAAACCCTAGCCATCACCATCAGAACTACAACGCGTGTTCTTCGGAAGTACACGCCGTGTATTATGGAAATTTCCAAAAACACGGACCTCCGCCGTCACTCCTCCCATGGTGCTCCGATCATTGATCTAGCCATCTGATCATCATGAAACCTTCAGGCGTTAGTCTTCCTGACACCACGAAGCTATTTCCGTCGATTTCGGGCCTCCGATCGGCTCCAAAACCATGATTGATCTTCCTGCGCGAAGAACTCTCAAAGAACGCCCTTTTCGATCTAGTCCGATTTGTCATCCTCCATCATTTCTGCAACTCCACAAGAATGTTGCGATGTCGAACCTTCAGTTTGGGATCGTTGCATCGCAGAATGGATGTGCAACGATCCGTTTTTCGTCGCCCCGTGAAGAACGCGAAGAACGTGCGGGGAAAAGGAGGAAGAAATTCACATAAACAAAAAGAGGAATGAACCTCCATCGTCTTTCATCACGATGTTGATCCTCTTCCGTTAATAGGCATAAAGGAGCAGAGATCAACATGAATATAATGTATGGATTTATTCCACAAAACCATCCCAAAGAAAACCCTCCCTTAAAAACGTATGAATCCGTGGATCAACTTGTTTGCAGTTGATCCGCGTTCGTCATTGAAACTCAAAAACGGGGAAAATAAAATCAAAACAACAACCCCTACCTTTTTAAAGGATCGATCATTGACGAAGGTTTCATGCTGTCGTTGTCTTCATGATCCTTCAATGTTGGCGTAACGATCCTTGGTTTCGATCTGCTGTCGCTCGTCGTCTATAATTTCTCCAATGCCTCGCGGATTTTTCAGAGGTTCTTCCCAAGCGTTGCCAATAAATCAACAAGTGTATAACCCATTAAAAGGGAAACAAGTTGACATTTAATTAGGAGGAAACATTAATGACGTTGACTTTTCATTTTGAAGTAATTATGAAGTGTCATTAATTTAGGAAACAACTGCACCGTCGTAATGCTGGAGCGGATGTTTCCCTAAAAGAAAATAAATTAAACTGGTTAATTTATTTTATTTTATTTTACTTAAAACTTCTGAAAAAAATAACTTTCTCCCTCGACCCGCGCCATTCGAGGTTAACTTCATTCTTAGGTAGATTCGTCGCCCCAGACGCAACGATGCTCTTACATTTTTAATCTGTGCATCCGTTTGGAAACTGCCACAACAGCGCACAAGCGCCCACTCACTTAACTAAAAAAAGTTCAAACCATCATTCCAGGCTCACTGGACCTCGGAATGATGTTCCGTCTTCGCACCTTCTCTCATAATAATTCCATATAATATTTAAAAATAACAAATGGAAAAATCCGAGACATTACATTCTCCCCACCATGGGGCTTTACGTACCCAAAAATCCAAAACAAAGGCTACTAAAAAAGATGAGGGTACTGGGAATAGATCAGGACCTCCTGCTCCCACGTGCTCTCCTGAAGATTTATGTGTTGCCACCGGATGCACACTAAGGGAATCGATTGCCGACGAAGGATCCTCTCCTACCGATCGTCGATCTCCACTGGGTAATCAGCAAAGGTCACTCCATCCTCAATGTCCAGCTCGCCCCAGTCGATGACGTGCGATGTGTCATGCACGTACCTCCTCAGCAGCGAAACGTGGAAGATATCATGTACCCGATTCAATTGTGGCGGTAGAGCCAGGTGGTACGCCACCTCGCCAACTATGCTCAGAATCAAGAAAGGTCTGATAAACCTCGAAGATAGCTTCCCGCCTCGGCCAAATCTCCGCAACCCACGTTGAGGTGGGACCCGAATAAAAACGTGGTCTCCCTACTCAAACTCCAGGGGCCTACATCATATGTCAGCATAAGTCTTTTTACAGTTCTGTGCAGTCTTCATCCGCTCTCGAATGATCTTAACCTTATCTGTGGTAGTTCACACTAACTCTGGACCCATGCGTGCTGACTCTCCGGGGTCGGTCCAGCAAAGCGGTGACCGGCAGGGTCTCCCATACAAAGCCTCGAATGGTGCCATGCCAATGGTAGAGTGGTAGCTGTTGTTGTACGCAAACTCGACCAGTGGTAGGTGGTCCTGCCAGCAGCGACCAAAGTCCCAGATACAAGCCTGCAACATATCCTCTAGAACCTGAATGGTCCTCTCTGTCTGACCATCTGTCAGGGGATGAAACGTTGTGCTCAAACGTAGCTGAGTCCCAAAAACATCATGTAATCCCTTCCACAACCGGGATGTGAATCGGGTGTCTCGGTCTAAGACTATAGTCGAGGGTACGCCATGAAATCGAACTATCTCTTGTACGTAGAGGCATCCCAAGCTCTCTACGGAACTCTGCTCCCTGATAGCTAGGAAGTGGGCCGACTTGGTGAGTAAGTCAACGATCACCCAGATGGAATCGTGCCCCTTGGAAGTCTGTGGTAAGCCCGTCATGAATTCCATAGATATTCCATCCCACTTCCACTCTAGAACATCCAAGGGGTGAGATAACCCTGCTGGAACCTAGTGCTTAGCCTTCACCTGTTGGCATGTGAGGCATTGAGAAATGAACTCTACCACTGCCTTCTTCATGCCTGACCACCAGAACTGTCGTCAGAGATCCTGGTACATCTTTGCCACTCCAGGATGTACCACCAAAGGGGATATATGAAACTCTCTCAGGACCTCCTCCTAGAACACCAATGGTACAACAGTGCATCCTCTAAAATTAAGTATGTGCTCCCCACCTTGCTAAAATCCATCGAGAGCATGTCCTGTGGTTAACTGAGCACGTAAAGCCACATAGTCGACATACCCAAGCTCTGCCTCCCTAACTCGTTGTAAGAGTGGAGGGGTGAAAACCATCGATTGTAGGTAGGATGTGACATAACCATCCCTGAGGATAACTGTAACGCGGATAATTGTTGTGTCACCTCACTCAACAGTTGTGAGCTTGCCCTTCTTCTAAGAGTGTCTGCCACCTTGTTCCCCTTACCAGGAGTATAGATGATCTCGAAATCATAGTACTAAAGGAACTCTAGCCAAAGAATCTTCCTCAGATTCAGATCCTTCCGTGAGAAGATGTACTTGAGGCCCTTATGGTCAGTGTAGACAATGAACCACTCGCCCATAAGGTAGTGTCGCCACATATTCAGCGCGAAGACTACCGCTGCTAACATGAGATCATGGGTCGTATAGTTCTTCTCATGTGGCCTAAGCTGGCGCGATGCATAAGCAATCACCACGTGCCGCTGCATCAGGACACAGCTGAGCCCGGTCCCGGATGCGTCGCAGAAAACTATGTACACGACACCCTCCTCCAGAAATCTCAAGACTGGGGCGCTCGTCAAACTCTGTCTTATCTTCTCAAAAGCCTACTGGTAATTTTCTGTCCACACAAAGGGTTTCCCCTTCCGGGTCAAGACCGTCATCGGTGCTGATATCTAAGAGAAATCAGGGATGAATCTCTGGTAATATCCTGCCATCCCAAGGAAGCTTCGCACCTCTGTCATGCTCCGAGGAGGATCCCATGCTAACACAGCCTCCACCTTGGCTGGGTCCACAGCTAATCCATCTGGTGAGATGACATGTCCCAGAAAGTGGATCTCCTAAAACCAGAACTGACACTTCGAGAGCATTCCATAAAGCTAGTGCTCTCGGAGTATGTCTAGAACCATCTGCAGGTGTCTCACGTGCTCGTCCTCTGACGCCGAGTACACAAGGATGTCATCGATGAAGACCACTACGAACCGGTCTAAGTACGGCCGGAAGATCCAGTTCATCAACCCCATGAAAATTTTAGGGGCGTTCGTCACGCCAAAGGGCATCACTATGTACTCATAGTGACCATAGTGACATCTTAAAGTCGTCTTCTATATATCCTCATCCCGCACTCGTAGCTGGTGATAGCCTGATCGAAGATCAACCTTCAAGAACCACTGAGCCCCTCTTAGTTGATCGAAGAGGTCATCAATTATCGGCAGTGGATACTTGTTCTTTACCTTCACCTGGTTCAGGCGACGGTAATCCATGCACAACCTCGTACTCCCGTCCTCCTTCTTGGCAAACAAGACCGGGGCCTTCGAGGGTGAAATGATGGGTCTCACGAAACCCTTTCTCTGCAAATCCTCCAACTGCACCCTCGACTCACGAAGCACTGCGGGAGCCATCCGATAAGCCGATGAGGAAATCGATTTCATCTCGGGGTGTAAGTCGATGCAGAAGTCAATTTCCCGATGGGGAGGTAACCCTAGGACATTTTCTAAAAAGACATCCTCATACTCCGCCACCACTGCTAGGAACTGAGAGCACACAACATCCTCTGCCCCGAGGGTATGGCTAGCCAACTCATGAGTGATTGGCTGCCCCCTCCTATGCATGAGCCCACTTTGTGCTGCCTGGGTTTCCTTTTCTCTGAAAAAGGAAAACCTTGTTCCATCACGGCGGACACACCACACTCTTCGCCTAAAATAGTCAATCTGGGCATGGACCGAAGATAACCAATCCATACCGAGAATGATGTCGTAAGGCCTCGGCGCTACCACCAAGAGGTTCCAACCTAAACTCTCGCCTCCATGGGAAAGATCACACAGTCTACAAAGGTGTGTGATAATCGAGTCACCTCCCGTTGTTGTCTCCAAGCGTAAGGATTCAGTCAACGGTTCTACCGGAATCTCAAGGTTTTGTACAAGACATGTGGCTATATGGTAATGACTAGAACCTGTGTCTATGTGTACGACAACTATGGTAGAAAAGACACAGATCATACCTCGAATCATCTCTAGAGCCCCTGGTTCGTATGCCTCGACCGCATGCAGTTGTCCCTGTCCCTGTACCCCGGCTCACTGAGCCTGGTGCGGACCTCCTGGGGGTGGTGGTGGAAGTAAGTCGAAGCGTCTACCACCACCTGCAGCTCTCCCTGCTCCTCTGCCACATCCGCCGCCTGGCAGATCTGCCTTCTCCGTTCTCTACCTCTACCTCAGTGGACCATCCACCAATTCTCTGCTAGCATCCCGACGTGTCGGGCAATCTCTAGCGAGATGCCCCCTACTGTCTCATGCGTAGAATCGCTTCTCCCGAGGCTGACTGGAACCATCCTAATAACCCTGGAGTATTGATCCCTGACCATATCCATCATGTTCCTGGTGAGGTTGGTGAACCTCGATGAATAGTCATCCACTGTCATACTGCCCTGCTGGAGCTGAAGAAGCTCCTGGATGCGCACAGCTCTCAGCGTAACCGGAGAGAACTCCTCCCTGAAGAGTCGCTCTAACTCTATCCATGAAAGAGTCTCCACATCGTGAGTCTTTGTGGTCAGAATCCAACAACGTCCGGCCGAACCCTGAAGAAGGCTCGCTCCTAGGATCACCATCTCGTCTGCTGGTGTCCTCACTAGACGAAAAACACTGTTCACCGCCTCAAGCCGGTCCTTAGACGCCTGAGGGTTGGGCTCACCTCGGAACCTGAGGGGCCTCTGTCTCTGAAACTCATGGAGCGCACTTAGCCTGCGCTCCTCACCAGTCGGTACCTCTGGTACCACTGGATTCTCGAATGGTGGTGGTATAGCAGGTGCACCACCTGGTGGCAACGCCTGGGGAACTGGTCCCTGAATCGAAGCCTCGTCACTGAGGGGGTCATCCTCATGATTGTGCTGCTGAATCCTAGCGGGTACACGTCACGGAGCCATCCTGTAAAGAAACAAGATGTGTCACGGTCAAAGAGTATATCTGGAAAGCTGACACCAAGGATATGGAAGACACAACTCATTACTATATGATGCATGTACCTTTTTATATCCCCACAACCTGTGTTTTCATGAACCGGGTCGAAAAGCAGGCTATCAGAGTCCTGGTGTATGGATACATCGGTCGCCGTACCAACACTAGAGTCCCTGGCCTGAAAGCCGAACATGATACACTCAACACTGTTGCCCCAGAAAAACACACAGACTCTTGGTCCTATGGTAGAACCGACCACCTCTGATTCCACTCTTTCATGACCCGTCCCGGTGGGGCCCGTGCTGTGAATCCCCAAGCCCGCCTCCAATAGGCGAGGGGATGGTGACTAGCACTGAGTAGGAATGTCACAAACATGGGAGGCATTGCCTAGGTAGCTATACAAACACACACACATCTCCCAGCCCACAAATGATGAAATGTAACACCCTAAGGAACAAAAATGTATGCAAACAACTAAGCCCAACCAACAGAGCATGATGAAAGGTAGAGTACTGTAAACGTAAACTGGGCCAGAATACAATCCCACCAAAAACAAGAGTCTAAATAAACTTCAAAGTCCAACCTGAAAGCACAATGGTACTGAGACTGCTTCTTGTAGCTGTAGGAATGCCTCAGCCTGTAGGAAACTCAGAAAGCTCGGTTCTGTCCTGGTCTGCCTTGGACTCTTTCAAAAGGCTGCACGTCTGCACAAGACACCAGACGTGTGGGCAAAGCCCGTGCAGGGGTGAGTATAACAATACTCAGTAGAGGACCTCAAAAACCAAAAAGAAGTACACAAAGTAATGGTATAATCAGCTTTGCAAAATATATGTTTACAGAACATATAAACAAACCAGATATACTAAAAACCCAGACCCGCGGTCTGGAGGCAAGTCACGCAACCGCATAACCCTATAGGGATTCTGTTTGGAGATTCCATGATGCACTCATTCCGGGAGAACACACTCCACGAGCCTTATAGTTCTGATGACGTTCTTCCGAGGAGTGATGTTCTTCGGGAACCATCACAAGATATAGCTACACTCATTGCGGGAGATACACTACTCAGTGGAAGGATTACGATAGATAGAAGCACTCATTACGGGAGACACACTCTTGAGTGGGAAAGATCTCGATACACATATGAGGATCACTGCAATGGCCATGGCGGATACCGTGACTCATCCGGAATTCACCGTCTAGGTAGAGGATCAATGCCCGGTAATGTTGGTCACGCCAATTCCTGACTCTACCTAGATTCTGGAATGGATAGTGGATCTCGATCTGGACCTCTCAGATGGATTTTTGACTCTATCACAGAATAGTCCTACTGAAGGGATCATAAACCAGTGTGAGGGAATGATGCCTGACCTTCAGGGGAAAAGAAGAAGGGGGCAATAACCCAAATGAAAAATGTTCAAGGCACGGTGAACAGAAGGACCAATCCATTCTCCAAAATGTACACTGCGTGTAGAAATGATACACGCAGTGTTGTCCGACCCCGGGTACTACCCGTGTACAACAGCCCATGTTGAGAGGTTGGTCATGCATAAAACATTATACACTGCATGTAGTAAGGACTACATGCCGTGTATGGTCATTGGGCCTAGCTCCGTGTACTCTGGCCATGTGCCCGTACACAGTCACCAACCCGTGTACTCCAACCCGTGCAATAGGCGCATGGGGTGACCTGCGCTGGTGACCTCGCCTGGCCGGGTGAGGGAGTACAAGGTCGTGTACTCCATCCCGTGTCCATGTATTCCCGGGATACACGTCGCACTCCGCGTAGCTGCCTCTTCCGGGTTGTACACGCCGTTCCGCCTGAAGCCGTGTAGAGCATCTCGTGCCCGTGTACCACCCGAAGTACATGCCGAGCTTTGGGAAAGGTCGAACACACCGTGTGATCCTTCTCTGACCCCGAAACCCTAGACTCCACCATCAGAACTGCACGACGTGATCTTCATAAGTACACCCCGTGTATTCTAGAAATTTCCATAGACACAGACCTCCGCCGTCACGCCTCCCATGGTGCTCCTATCATTGATCTGACTGTCTGATCGTCACAAAACCTTCAGGTTTTGGTTGTCCCAACACCACAAATCTATTTCTTTCGTTTTCAGGCCTCCGATCGGCTCCAAAACCATGATTAATCTTCATGCGCGAAGAACGCTCGAAGAACGCCCTTTCTGATCTGGTCTGATTATCCGTCCGCCATCATTGCCGATCCTCCACAAGAACGTTGCGATGTTGAACCTTCGGTTTGGGATCGTTGCGTCGCAAAACGGATGCGCAACGATCCATTGTTCATCACCCCGTGAAGAACGCGAAGAACGCACGGGGAAAAGGAGGAAGAAATCCACATAAACAAAATGAGGAACGAACCTCCTCCATCTTTCATCATGGAATTGATTCGCTCCCGCTAATAGGCTTAAACGGAGCAGAGATCAACATGAATATAAAGTATGGATTAATTCCCCAAAATCATCCCAAAGAAAACCCTCCCGCAAGAACATATGAATCCGCGAATCAACTTGTTCTTGGTTGATCCGCGTTCGTCATTTAAACTCAAAAAATGGGGAAAAGAAAATCAAAACAACAACCCCTACATTTTGAAAGGATCGATCGTTGACGAAGGCGCCATGCTGCCATTGTCATCGTGATCCTTCAATGCTGGTGCAATGATCCTTGGTTCCGATCCGTTGTCGCTCGTCGTCGAGAATTGCTCCAACGCCTCGCGGATCTGGCAGAGGTTCTTCCCATGCATTGCCAACGATTCAAAAATTGGTTAACCCATTAAAAGGGAAACAAGTTGACATTTAATTACGTGGTAACATTAATGACATTGACTTGTCATTTTGAAGTTATTATGATGCGTCATTAATTTAGGAAACAGTTGCACCGTCGCAATGCTACAACGGATGTTTCCTTAAATGAAAATAAAATAAACTGGTTAATTTAATTTATTTTATTTTACTTAAAACGTCCGAAAAAATAAATTTCTCCCTCGAATCGCACCGGTCGAGGTTAACCTCATTCTTAGGTAGAGTCATCATCCCAGACGCAACAGTGCACTCATATTTTTAATCCAGGCATCCATTTGGAAACTGCAATAACCACACACAAGGGCCGACTCACTTAACTAACAAAAGTTCAAACCACCATTCCGGGCTCACTGGACCTCGGAATGGTGTTCCGTCTTCGTGCCCAGTATCATAATAATTCCATATAATATTTAAAAATAATAAACAAGAAACTCCAAGACATTACAAGAAGGTACCTTGGAAGCAGATGCTTTGGAAGTTGATGCGTCTTGTACTGGGATATGAGTTGGCAATATTTCTGTTTTTTGAAGATTAGACCGATTATATCCATTTACTTGCTGAGAGGAAGAAGATGGAACCTTTAACTGGTCTTCCAAAATAATTGTTCTATGACTGAATTTGCTATTGGTAGAAGAACATGCTTGTTCTTGTTGAGCTCACTAAAGGGCTCTACAACGAGTTTCTGCTGCTTACATAGTTTTTTGAAGGGGTAGAATTGGAATAGTTTCTTCTGAAAGATCCATGTCATCCCTTAATCCTAATCCCCTGAAACTTCCTCTGATTCCCTTGTTTGATACAGGGAATCTTGGGTCATTGAAATCGAAACTATGATTGGCTAATGGATCTGTTAATTGAATCATATTAACAGAACCAATGATTAACTCTTCATCTGATGAAGACTCTGCCTGATTAGCCTGTTTAGGCTGTGCCTTTTGGTGGGGAGGTGCCTGTGGCTTTGAAGTAGATGGCATGAAATCTACCAAAGTCAAAGATAACATAGGATTTGAAACATACTCATCTTCTTCTGATCTTTTTCTTTCTTTGATTCATATCGTTTCTTTGATGACATTCCCTCTGACGAAGTGGGTTTTGCCACAACATTCATGGATGAAGACACAATTGGTTTCTTTAATTGTGTTCGTAAAATAGCATGAGTTCGATGGATTGTCCTTTTGACCATCCAATCATCATAGTTCTTGTGCATTTTTTCTTTTGACTTATTGTCATTCACCTTCCTCCTCTGGAAGTTTAGTAGTAACACATGCTACCTGAGCTGAAAAACCGTTCAGTTTGACTTGTCCCGAGTCGACCATATTTTTCAAGAGGTCTTTGAAGACAAAACACTCCTGGATGGGATGCACAGACATTTGATGAAATGGGCAATAATTGGGATGGTCTTCATATCCTTTCATGTTTGGCCTCTTGGGCATTGGTAATTGAACCAAGTTTTTTTCTATAGCAGAAATGAAATAACCATGAACTTGTTCATTTTAGAAAGAGTATGTTTTGATCTTTAGATCCTTAAGTTGTTTTTGTCTTTGATCGCATTGATCGTCTGGATGAAATGGCCTTTTTTGTTGGCGCTCATAAGGTGGAGCCCTTCGAGAAGATGAACCTTTTGAGGTAGAAATAGGTACAGGTGCTTGTTTAAGAATAACTGTAGCAATTTATGCTTTACCCATTCTCCTTCCTAGAGCTGATGGAATTACACGAGATTTAGCCTTAGCCCGTATAAGGGAATCTTCAATCTGCAGAGCAATTGAAGTATGGTCTCGAAACCCTCCTGTGTATTTCATAGGGATTAACGGTGTGCGTAATTTGTCATGCAGATTTTCCACACAGATTGGAAACAATTCTTCTTGAGGGAGTGCTAAACTCATGGAATATGTTAATCCCGTCCATTGAGCAGTGAAATGAAAGACCCGTTCATTATCCCTTTGCTTATAGTTTGTAATGTCGAAAACTAATGTATTTGGAATAGTTGAGCTGAAATGAAGGAGGAATTTTTTGTGAATATCCTCCCATTCGGTAATTGACATGGATTGAAAGCTTGTATACCAGACAAAAGCTGGTCCATACAAGGATCACACGAAGCATCTGAGTTTCACAACTTCTTGCTGCTCCAGAGTTCCCATCATAGGATTGAAACAAGCCACACAATGCATCAAATGTTTTTCAGGATCGCCTGATCCATTGAAAATATGGAATACAGGGTTCCCAAAACTAGATGGAGGAGAGATTGAATCTACTCATTCAGGGTAAAAAAAATTCTGGTTGAACTTGCGCACGTTTCCCTTCCATAGTTTTTAATCGAGCAGTTAATGACTCAATAGTGGTCATTAACTTTTGAGAAACATCCATTTGAACTTGGACTTGGGTAGGTGCAATGACTGGAGCATGGACAGATGTGGTGATTGGTGCTGCAATTGATGGTAGCACTGCAAACTGTTGTTGGACTTGACCCATAGGATTAGACCTGTGAGGGTGTACATATAGAAGAAGATATTCTTGATCCATCTCAGTAGCTGCAACAAATTCCTTTGGCTGACTGACTCCATCATGCTTAAGAAGAAGACTACTCTGAAGTAGTTCTACATTCAACCTTCTTAATTCCATCATTTCATCCACCTGTTGTGCAATCCATTGTTCTAGTGAGAGTGATTGACCTCATCCAGAGGAAGGATATGTAACCTGGTTATTTCGCTTCACTTTGTTGGATCCTTTTCAGAGAGGAGGAGGTGGGTTACTCGAAGGATTACCTATGTTCTGAGTAATCCTTTGACTTTGTGTACGTACAATTTCTTCATTTGTGTCGGTGTGTATATCTTCTTGAGCAGGAACCTCTTCATCTAAGTCCCCGGAGTGAGCCTCATCTGGTAGATTAGAAACAACAGTATTGATGACATTGATTGATTCATAACTCAACGCATCCCTTCTATCAGCATTTTAGTGATATTGTCTTCTTCCATGTCTTTGATGAGACATTGCCTTTCGTTGATTCAATCCCTTAGGAACTTCTTGATATACAATAATTTTGAGGGAATCTCCTGAAAATTTGGCTCTTCGTTCCTCTTGAGGATTCTTACCCAATAGAGAAAATACCGACTTTCTATGAGGATGGGTTGATGATTTGATAAAATCCCCATTCCCGTGGACAGGGGTTGTTCATGCTGTTCTTGCTCAACTCCTTGAATCCTATTTGTTGATTCCGAGGGTTTTTTTAAAAGAGTCCCCCGTCTGGTGAGATGCGGTGGTTCATGACATGCTATGTATGAGACTTTCATAAAATTCTTCTGATCTTGCGAACATTAGTCCAGAAATTAGCCGGATGCATTAACTTTTATCCACTTTTATCACCCGGTTCAAATGACCATTGGATAATTTCTGACAGTTCTATCAATTGGTGAAGTGCATGCTCCAAACGAGAGGCATGTTCAATATTCTCGTTTTCCTGATGCAAGAGTAATTCAAAAACTTGTTCTCTATATTCTTGAAGTTTGAGAGGAACTAATTGATGTATTTTATTGGGCAAGATTTTGATTACCAACAAAGCACATAGACTATGGCCAGCCAAGGGAAATAACATTGCATGAGACCATTTTCGGCGAGCTTTGCTGACTGGAGAGTACCGTGAAATGCAGTGCTCCATGAACACCCTATCCCCTGACATGAATACCATATGGGGAATTGGAAATTAACTGACGCAATCTTCTTTGTGCACCAAAGAATGAACGTTAAAGGGCCCTCTGTTGCTTTTTAGCCTTCGAGTATCAAGAGACTGATAAAGATTCCAAATGAATCTGACGTTGTAACCCTTCTATTATCATAAGATGATTTTCATATTCATCAAATGATAATACTTTATTTTTGAATTTATAAAGAGTTTTCCATATGTTGAGACTAATTTCATGAATTTAATCTTCCATTAACTTTTCTGGAATGTTATATTGAGAGTAAGCCATAGGCCAAAACATGACTGGCACTTAACCATTCGCCAGTTGTTTTCTCTTGTTCAGTATGTCCTCTTTATCATTTGATGAAGATTCTTCAACCTGATTTGACCAGAGTTGGTGTTTCCTTGTTGCTTTGTTGGATTCAACAGGATTGGTAGAGAAATCATTGATCAAACTAGAAGATGCATGAAATAGGGGTGGTTCGGAGAATGACCTACACTCTGGGGTATCTTCTGATTGAGAAAGTATTTCACCTGCTAGCGATGAAGCTTCATACATGACTGGTTTTACATCTGCAAGTTCCTCAATATAAGAGGGCTTTCTCGGCACTACATTGTCCACTGGAGCATTTTCTTGGCAATGTGCATCACTACTGCAAAGAGGACTTTCGCAGTGAAATTCATCATCAGGGGAGGACCACCATAATGGGTTACAACAAAAGATGAGATCTCTTTATCTTTGGTATTCTGACCACACAGAGGGTTCCTGTGGCTCTCATCTGAAGATGAAACTTCGAGATCAACCGAATTGTCATGAAGAAAGCCTTCATGAGGATGTTTCTAGTTGAAGACCTTCGGAATTAATGTTCCCACTATTGGGAAATGAGGGAGTAAAACCTTGAATTTCAACAGATAATTGTCTGTGGGTTTCAAAAACTCCTGCATCGAGCATGGCCTTCTTACAGATTGGCTCTTGATCTCCTGACTATGTTGGGTGGGTCTTTTTCTTAGACGAATTCTTACCCGCCTTGGAAACCAATTGTTGATGAAAATGGCTGCTCTGAGCAGGTGTATATGCCTGATCAGAACGGATGGCCAGGATAGGCTGATGATCTCCACTCAAATCAGGTGTATGTGCCTGACATGGTTGTCCATATGATATGGGGGAGTATGCCCCACAACCCTCTTGGACTGGAACAGATGTGTGTGTCTACTACAGAGTGAATTTTTGATGTGTCACTCCACTGGTAGGGATTTATTTATGTGTCTTTCCCTAAGATTCCACTGAAGTTGTTATAATATTGTGGCAGGCTTCCAGAATATGAGCATGGATTTGCTTCTTCTCTTCCACCATTAAGACAATATGCTTGGTGACTTCTGCTACCGAAACGGGAATATACGTCTATTCTGGGCTTAGAGTAGGTGTTTGTGCCTGCTCTTGTCCTCCTTTTCCTGTCAGTGAATCCTGATAGTACTCAAGTATAGGGCCAGAGAGTTGAGTCTGCCTCCTATTTATTATCGGGGAATTCCGACTAACTTCTCAAAATGGTACCAAGAGAGACTGTGGGTAGGCTTGATTAATAGTAGTAGGTGTATGTGCCTGCTGATTACACTTGGCCGAACGTGGTTGACGATATCCATCGTATGTAGTCAGACGAGCCTACTGACTAACTGATGATTTATAAACATGTGTATGTTCCTACATATAGTACTCCGCCGGAATTACATGGTAGGAATGGCGTGATGCTGCCAGACGAGTCTACTGGACAACGAAATTAAAATGGGCAGGAGTGTGTGCCTACTCGTAGCTTACCACCAAGTTAGGTTGGTGAACTTCTCTGGAGATGGCAGAGATGAGAACCTGCTAATTGTTGACCGGATTCCGCCTCTGGTGGTTCTTCTTGATTTCTCAGGTTTGAGGAACCTGAGCCGAACGCCTGGAGTTGGTACCCTCATCATGTTGAGGGCGTACTACCACACGAGTCTAGTGGCGATTGTTGGCGGTAGCCCTCAGGATGGACTCCTGTCTATTTTAATTAAGGCCCTGAGGGACCTTCTCATTCACCTCCCTAGAATAAGGTATAAAATGGTGATTGCGTTCTGGGGATAACGACCTGAAACAGTTGGAGACGGTAGTCAGGACCACCAGTTTCTTGATCACTGGTCTTCGTTGTTTGGATGACTGATGTGAGTTGTTCACTTGGAGGGATTGTCTAACAGCCTCCAGAGTTGGGATGGTACCATGTTGACGGTACTCCTTAACCAGTGCATTTGATACACAGTGTTGAAGACGCTGAGTAGGTGATATCATCCTTAGAGCGGATGACGATCCAACAGAAGTAGCAACAGTGGCATTTGCAGCAGCAGCATTCACAGCTGTGAACTTGAGAGCAGCCATTCTTGAAATGAAATAGATCTTGGAAAAGAGTGAATGTTTGACATAAAAGACCTAATCAAGATAAAATTCAGCCACTAAATCTTTTGGGTGAGCACATGTGTCAATGATTGTTTTTTCCCTATCATTGAGTTTAAAATAGGGGCCTAACAAATAGGTAAAACATTATTTTAACTTGGTTAAGGATTCACGTTGGGTTCACTATATTTTGTTTCACTCGGATTTCTGACATGACCTCCTTTGATGGGAGTTTCAAACATTCTGATCGGCTTCTAACGGGTTTGTTTGTAGAACCGGAAACATCCAATGATTCCAAATCCATTTAGACCTACATTCCAATGGTAGGTGCTCATTAGTTTGCGGACTGATGAGGCTTAGGAATTTTCATTGGTCGAGAGGATGGGAGGTTGGACTCATCACACCTTTTTTGGGGAATTATTGTCTACTCTGGGACTGTCATTATAGATTTAAGTTATGTTTGTGAATCATTATTACATAACCATGTATAAAATGAGCTTTCCTTCAGATCTGACAATTAATGATTAAATATGTATGAAATTTAGAGAATCATTTATATGTATTTGAGGTTAGTAATCGATAGAGAATCATCTGTATTTATTAAGGATTATTTTTCAATGGTACCCTTAGATACATTTATATAGATGTATCTTGGTCAATATGATGACCATGCTAGTTTTAAAGCAACTTAGTGGGGAACTTGATGTTTATTGTCATTCATAAGGACATGGATTATTTCAAATTCGGGATTGAACCCGCAGATGGGCTACCTACGTATCCTTTGTTTAGAAAAGGAATCTGAACCCATGTTGTATGGGTAAATGAGTATGATGTTTATGATTGATGGCTCAAAGAAGGATTCCATAATTACTTTTACACTCTAAGCTCACGTGAGTCATGCTCGGTGTGATAAACAAATGGTATTGGTAAAAATTAGACATTTTTTCCATGAAAGACGCAATCATAAGAAATAATATGGGGATTATGTATGTATTACTGGCCAGATAAATGAAGGTTAGGATTTACTTTACGGAAGAAATCCGGGAGCAGGGTCCATAAAGGTATATGTGCTTCATGGAGATTTTGAATACTCTAACTTGGGGATTACTCCTGAAAAGGAGGCCCAAATTAGGATAGGACTTATGATTGGGTTTTACTCCTAAAAAGGAATCCCAGATCAAAGGTAAATTAGGACTGGTTAAGAGAAATTAAGACTGGGGCTTACTCATGAAAAGGAGGCCCAGTTTAAGAGATGTGAAAAATTAAGGGACTTGGGGCTTACTCCGGAAAAGGAAGACCATGTTTGAGACTCGGGAATACTCCTGAAAAGGAAGCTCAGACTAAGAGAATTATGGTTGGGGCTAACCCTTAAGGAGGATGACCAAATTTGAGAATTATGACTGGGGCTTATTTCTTAAAAGGAGGCCCAGGTTAAGGGGTTCTCTCATCTTAAAGGAAGAGGTTGAATGAATGAAATCTCAATTTATTAGTGACATAAAGATGTATAAATCACTAGGTTTTGAGAGATATTCCATAGAGTTCCTTTCATATAAGGAATCAAAATCAAAAAATTATGCCATAAATGGATTTTAAGAGTGCCATAAAGATTTAATCTTGAATAGGAGAGGTTGAATGGCTTAAGAAGGGTTAAATGGGCAAGAAGATAACCCAAAAAGGAATGTGCACGCAAGTCCTGGTAGGCCCGTAGGTACTACGTGGGCGCGCAAGTCCGGGTCGCGCAGGTATGCCTGCGCGACACATGGGGTACTTGAGCGATGGTTAACCAGCAGAGTAATACTTGAGCGACTCTTGATAAAAGCCTTTAGAATCCTCTTGTGGTTCTTCCAGAAGAGGGGAACACTTGTTCTATTGAAGGAGTAAGGCAGAGCGCATGTGTGGCCTTTTCCATTAAGGGCTGGCCACTCAGGCGCGCATATATTGATGAGTTTCAACACTTAGGCCTTCCTCCCGCTCTATAGATCTTCTGTTCTAGGTAAGAAATTACCATAGAAGTGTTTCAAAAGTTTTGAGAAGAGACTTGGGCTCCGGGAGATCAAATCTGAGTTTCTGGGAAATATTATCCCTCAAATGGGGGGCCCACATGGTCTATTTATAGGCAGGAGAAGACCCCGGGCGGTTATCACTTAGGTTGCGCAAGTCACTTGCGTGATCCCTAGTCGGCGAGCAAGTATACATGCGCGACCATTTTTGAACTTGCACTACCGTACTACAACAATCTTCGTATTCCTTCCTTTTTCAATTTTTGATATTTGTCTAAAGGATGAATCACTTTGAGCTCAGATATTCCCCTTTTCCAATATTCAGATTATGTGATGAAAGGATCGTCAACAAACATCTAGGAATTAACTACCATTTAAATTTATAATATTATAATTTTTTTTATTCAGTATGACTTAGTATTGTGTGCAACATATGATTTCGAAGAAACCAGTTTTTACATGTCGGGAACACCATCGAACATATCTTCCACATTAAAGTAATATTAATATTTAATTAACCAATTATAAAAAATATTAAAATGTGATATTCTTTATTAACCAGGGATGTTAAATTTAGCCACTAGATAATTATCCTATCATTACCATGGAATATGACAAGTGTTTTATCTTTAATAGTATGCACATATACAGATATTCTTCTTCTTCACCAAAATATCTCATAATATTACTCTATGTCTCTTAACCCCAGTTATGTGAAAAATTATCTACTTCATCTATTCTTTACCATGAACAAGATAATATAATTAATTAACCATATATTTATATTTTTACACCAATTCCACTTCCAGTAATACAACCTTTGGTTTGTAAGACTCACAAAAATGAAATATCCTCATGTCCTTTAGTCCCTCCCCATGTGACATAAGTGGAACTCCTCCAAAAACACTTCCAGAACAATTCCTTTAGATAAATAGAAAAATTAAACACCAAATAATTACTAGTATTTATGTCTAGGCAGAATCATCAACTAATACACTAGCGTCATATAAGTCATCATCCAAAATCTACATATGCATCAATAAACCAGTCATTGTCAGGATTGGATTTGTCGAGAACATAAATTCCTAAAAATATATTTCTGTCACCATTTTGGAAAGAAGAAAAACAAAACTCTAAATCATGAAAATAATTGAGAAATAAAAACACTATTTCAACTTATAAGAATCAATCAGACCTGAAAACATCTTCACTATAACTCAATAATAAAAAAAATGGTTCCACTGGGGACATTAACATAAATTAAAAGATAGTATCTTCTATTGGGTCATTTATTACCAAATTTATATTTTACTACCATTGAATTAGTCATCAATTTTCTATTCATAACAATGGTAGAATAAATAATCTCGTCGAATATACACCTGTAGATCAGATAAGGAAAACAAATCATCAATAAATGACCATTTTTATAATTCTTAATCGATCGATTATGTCCATGGAATTCAAAAAAATAATGGAATCACCATTAATTTAATTCAAAGTTTTTTTATTTACCATATTCGATGAAAGATATGTTCATATTAGAGAAGAAAATTGAAATTAAAAATCCACCCCTTGTCTACATGAAAATTTATCGACCATAGACAACTACTCTATCTCACTCAAATGATGAAGACTATTTTATATCGAGTTACAATGTCATGTAATTTTTATATTGTTTATCATGTTCAAGACACAAAATCCTCACGGGGTTGGGGTAGCATCGCCTAATTCAAATTAGACTATATTTATTAGTAATTATTGTGTAAATATGATCTTAAAAATAATTTTATATATTAGGTTCATTCATTCTCAATTCATAAAGATTAATTTAAATAATATGAGTTGTTATTTAATATATCTCCTTAAAAAGGAAACATTAGATCTAGTCTCATATGTATCTTGCGATTTTAGTTCCCCTGATCACGATCATCATATCCTTGTCGGCTATCTTTGGGAAGATCCCCACATGGTTCAGATTCCTCAAATAACATCTTATCATGAAGAATACTTTCATCCATAGTTTTCCAAGTACATCTTACCTTTAATGTTCAATAGAAGTGTCTATGTTATTTACTAGTGAGTATGATCTTATGATTCTATGAAATCCATAATCCATCATCTACAGAATTCGAAATACAATGATGTGAAGCTCAAATTTGCGTTTAGCCTAGCTTTGTTTCGAATTTATAATATAATGAGTATATTTCGCCTGGTCGTCCTTCATGAAAGCTCATATAATAATCAACCTTATTTCCAATCAAGGGAAGGAATATTGTATCTAGGGAGAATCACAATGGTGGCGACACCTAGCATGTAGGTTATAAATTCAGTTTTTGGATTCCTCATCTAAATCCTCAGCCAAATATTTTTTGATATTTTATCTCATCACAAACCCTCAATTCTCTTATTCAGGCTTTTATTCAATTATGAGGATATTAAAAATTTATCATAGAGAAGGGAAAATATTGAAATTAAAAATATTATCTTATGATTGAGGTGATTTAATCTTACACTGATTGGTAGTGGAATAAATTCTTTTCCTCGAGGCACATGTAGTCTTTATCTTATGAAAGGCTATGAAAAAATATATTTTAGTTCCCATAGAAAATTCTACTAACTAGACATGATATTTTAATCTATATGGGATTAGGGCCCAACACCCAAAAATATAATTAATAAATTAACTTAACATAAATGAAATAATGAAAATTACAAATAAATAATAAAATAAACATAATTTATTAATAAAATTATACATAGAGATAAAATTTTCAATATTTGAAGAAAATAAGTATTAAAAATTAAACAAAATCAAAAAATGAATTATTATTTAAATATTAATAAAATATAAATTTTGTTGTAAAAATAAATCAAAATTAATTATTTATTTTAAATTAAAAAAATTGATTAAAATATGTAATTGATAAATTGAGTAAGAAGATAACAAAACTGTAATACAATTAATGTAATTAATGATACTGCAGTGATTAAAATTATTATGTTATTTAATCAATTAAATCTAATTGAGAACTATAATTAATTAAATAAATATAAAAACTATTGAAAATAAAATTTAAAATATCATAACACTAAATTAATCAATTCATTAAATTAATACATTAAAATGATATTTTAAAATAAATAATAAAAAGGAAGTTAATAAAAATTATAATAAAATTAAAAATAAACATTAATAAAACATGAAATAATTATTTTAATTGTTATATTATTTTATCATAAAATTATCATCAATTAAAATATTTAGTTAGAAATTATAATAACTATAAAAAATAATAAATTTAACGATGATAAATAAAAAAAGTGTAACAAAATATAGCCACATAAAACATAAATGGATATAAATAATTATAGATATATAATAACGTATAATACTCCATTAGATCTTCAAAATGATGAATTATTACCTCATAAAAAATAACTTATTGAAATCCCCATTTGGGGGAAAAGATTAATTTGGGAAAATATGTTCAATAACATCAAATCCCTATACTGTTTCCATTTTAAAAAATATTATCATGAAAAACCAATGTTATGGAATTTATTAAGGGAAAAATGTTACAATAGTTACACATCCATTAGATAATATTTAATAATATTTCATTAATATAATTTATTTATTGAAATTCTATGATAATAATCATCAATTCAGAAATATAATATTTAGTTTTGAATATAAATTAAACTCTGTAAATGTGATATATTTGGAAACAAAAATTACAATAAATAAAATATGTTCTAATAATATTTAATATTATTTGTATGGTTGACATGAATATATATATATATATATACACAAATATAACCTTCATGGATAAAAAATATATTTTTTCATATTAAATATTTCGTGTGTAAAGAAGTTCTTCTTCATCTCCTTATGTATGAAATATACACCACTAAGAAGAAAATGTTTTATTTTATAAGGATGTTATTATAAGTAAGTAATATTATAAGAAAAATTAATAGATCACCATCTTGATGTTTAATTAAAAATAAAATAATATTCTATAAAATATTATCATCAAACATGATTATGATTCTACAGCCTCATTAAGGGTCTTTCTTTTATCAAAAAACATGAATTAATAAAAAAAATATCAATTTATTCAAACCATTTGATGATAAGATGAATTGAAAATAATTTTTTGAACACACACCCACACACACACATATATATATGTCTAGTGATATATACATGAAAAAGAACTTATCTAGTTCTATTATTATATACATTTATCATGTTGGGTGAAAATCATAGAATATCAAACATGCTTCAAAATGTTATTTCCATTCTTGGATTCATATATATTATTAATAATCAATGTAGCCATATTGAATTAATGATTCAAAATATTTTGGAAAATATTGTTATATATATAAAAATTTATAGAAATATTATATATGGTAAAGATATAATATGTATTCAATACTATTATTAGTTTATATAATTAATCAAAAGATTCATAAGTTAAACAGAAAATATATTTGTTAACAAATATTTTTCCAAAATATGTCAATGTCAAAATCATGAAAATATTACTATTAATAAAAAGTTTGAAAATATTCAAAAATTAAAATATATCAACAAGACAACAAAATAATATCTCTAATTTATCTTGAACCAATGATAAAACAAAGAAAATATATAAAAAGTTATATTTGTTATCGATATATTAATTTTTATTTTTAATGAAAATAATATTATTTTATTTATACTCATGATGAACAATGGTTTTATGAAAATAGATAATCAAATTTTTTGTTTGTATAATTATACTATTGATTTTGAAGACATATAAAAAATTACTTATTTATGTGTTCTCAGAACCAGGTTAATGGTTTTGTGTGGACCATTTATATATGGTATATGATCCCCAATATTTATTTTAGTTATCATGCATATAATAGGATGCATAAAGAGTAATAACTTATAACAGTTTTGATAATTTAGTGGATGCAATATGCATACTATATTTAAATGGATCATATGGTTATTGGGTGCAGCCATATATATTTCAAAAAGTGTTCCAAAATAATTGTTATTAATTAATTCACAAAAATTGTTAATAATTATATAAATTATTTTTCATAATAATGGGTAACCCATGATAAATCAACCTAAATGGGTAATTCAAAATAATTTAACAAAAATAAATAATTGAATGATAATTCAGTATTAATGCATCCATTAATTATACTAATCATTTATCCCTAAGAGATATTTAATATTTGATAAACAAATTGATTCCTGTGTATACTTATATAAATATTTTTCATTTTCATTGATTCTTAATGACCTAAATAAACATGTTATGAATTTAATGGGTCATTATATGTAAACATCTAGTTTATTATAGTTAATTCTAATGTAAATTATAAATTCTTTCGAATAATATTTATATATTGTTAAATTTTATTATATAAAGAGATAATTGAGAATCTATTCATCCAGTGTATCTTTATGATATTAATTTTAAAATATATTATTTTAATTTAATATACCTCTTTCATACATTATATATATGATTCCTATATTTATTATCCAAGTGAACTATTGAGTATGACTATATTAACAGTTATGAAGGCAATGATTTATTCATACTAATGAGTAATGTACATACATGATCATATAGAAACTCTTTATGTGTTTTGATAAATAATAATATTACATGACTTCATTTGAAATATTTGGGGATAATAATATGAATAACCCATTTCCTTCAAAATCACCATATATAACATCTTTTGGATTGTCTAATGTTCTTACCAATATTATTCATTATAATTTACACTTATATTTCTTTTTGAATTAATAATATAATCATTATATTTTAACATCATCAATATATAGATTTTTACCTGATTTTTTAATTATATTCAAACTTTTTTTCATTATTTATAATTGGCAGTGGAACCCTCAATATGTATTAATGTCAATGAATGTGTACGTGAGAAGAAATTTGGAATAATCATTGATATTTACAATATACAACTTACCGTATTTAAAAGCTATTCTATAAAATAATTTTAATAATAAAACTCAATTTTGGAAACAAATGAAAAATCATTTGATCAAAGTTGAATAACTCTAAAATATTCACTCTAAAAATCATATAGAAGTATAAAAATTCCAATAAACTTTCCATTTATAATTACATAATTTACAATGAAGAAATATAAAATAGTAATGTTAATCTCATATTGATGAATTAATTCAATCATTTAATATCATGAATTTTTTATTATAATTCCTTATTTATTTTTGTACCCCAAGATAAACATTAATTATTTTATACCACATTAATATCATAAAAATTTCATTATATAATTTTCATGTGAAATCCAAGAACCATAAAATTTTGGTATATTTTGAGAATAGATACATAAACATTTATTCTAAAAATATATGAATATTTCTCATTAAACAAAACAATGTCTCGATAACTCATATTTTATAATCATCTTTATGACATTGGGAATGAAAATATAAAATTATTTTTTCTCGATTGCATAATAATAGATTACATGTCCAATATCTATTATGGTATGTGACAATGATTTATTATGGAAAATCTATCGTTATAAAAGAACATGTAAGATTATGAGTTTAATGTAAGAATAAAAATCGAAATAAGTTCTCCAACTATCATACATTCACTGTGACATAATTAAAAAAGTACATGTGGCATATAATCATGAGACATGAAACATAGTAAATGAGAGTGAAAAAAATCCAATAATAATATTTTAAATATTTTTGAACCTAGACATTTGTTTTCATATTTATTTAAAAACATGGGAGAAAAAATAACAGAAATTAATGTGGCCTGATTAATTTTGATACTAATAATTATATTTAGATATAACATTTTTGTCTAATGAGATATTATAATTTACTCAGTGAATTATTGAAATATATAGGTCCCTAATGTCATATAATTTATACATAAGTGTTCCAAAAAAAGTATTCTATAAATATATAACATATAGAATTAAAAATGAGTTTCATGACATTTTCAAATAATGATATTTTATAGGACACATGGAAAATGAAATATCTTTTTCATAAAATAATAAGAAATTTTTTGAAAATTTTTCTTCAAGAATTAAATCATTATATACCACAAATTAATCTTCAAAATATAAAATTCATAATATATAATATATGGTTCAAAATGAAACGTATATTATTCAAAAATATATCCTTTCGATTAAGATAGAAAAATGTAACAAAATCATTTTAAAAATGTTTTCCATTAAAACAGGTGTATATTTATTGTAGAAAATGTGTTATAATTCATTATCAAAATAAACCTTCAATAATATTTAAAAGACGTTTTAAAAAATAAATTGAAAAGTAATATTAATGATATATAACCATAATTTAAAAATGTGCTTATAAATGATATTGTGAGTTAGAAGAAAAAAGATAAATGTGTAGAGGAAAATTATTTTTTAATATCCACACAAACATTTTTTGAAACCCACATCATTGAAATTATTTATTAGGAATTATTTTGAGAAGATAAAAACTATAGTATGTTAGTCAAAATTGGTAAAACATTTATATTATTCCATATAAGATAGCAAAATATTTGATACATGAAATCCTTATCATGAAAGAAATATAATTCATATGAAATTTTTCAAATTTAGCATAACAATGTTACATTTTTATGAGATAAATCCATCAAAAAAGATTAATTTTTTTATCACAACGTAATTTTTTATAATAAAATGAATAATTATATAATAAAATAATTCATATGGAATAATAAAATAATATTTTGAGATAGATTTTCAATAAAAATTATATAACATAATGATAATAAATATTCATTAAAAAAACATTACCACGAATTGCCTCTTACATTTGTATACTCTATCGAAATGTATTCTGAATATAAATGTATCAATTACATGTTTTTAAAAATATTTAAATTATATTTTTTTTATATAATTTATTTATAACCATATATTACTTCGTTATAACTTGTTTTCATCCTATTGTGTTACAAAAATCAGCTGTTTATTTCGTATAACATTCATATTAAAGAGATAAATAAAAAATTATTCAGTCCAGGTTAATCATTACCTGATTATTCAAGATAATATTAAATTTTTAAGGATTCATTCTACCATAAATTTTTATAATAATTGCATGAATACTATTTTTTAATACAGAAATTTTGATTAAGTAGTTTTTTAATTTTTAATAATGAAAATGTGATTTTCCAAAAATTTTGTCATATATTAATAAGAAATTTAGAGAAACATTAAAAAACACAAGTCCATAAATATTATCTGATATTATCACAATATAAAATTCCACAATCATTAATGAAATTAACACCATAATAATGCTCATGTTGGTGGTAAAACTGATCTAATAATGATCTTGATATAATTATTTATTGAGTAATAGAAAACATTATTTAATGATAAAATAAATTTTAAAAAAACCTAAAAATGACATCAATATCATATTAAAATGTTATATATATTCTAATAAGTATCAATAATTGCAGTGACACATAATAAAATTTTTAGTTCATGGATATAGTAGTCTTCACATACACATAACTAACAATACATTTTCTCAACCAATAGAAAATTTTATTGTATATGAAAATTATTCATTTAGGACTTTTGAGTAATTTTTTTCCATTTCATTCATCCTTATTTCCATCAATAAAATTTTGTATTAAAAAATAAACCATAACACTTCACAGAGGTGATAGTTGACAAGTTCACATGATCGATGTTTGTGTTTTTATTAATGAGAGTAATGAAATTTTGTGCCTTGTAAAAAAAATTATCATACAAATTGTTAAGATTTAATATTATTAATAAGGTTCTGATGTATTTGAATGTGTAATGTTGAAAAAATAGATTAAGAATATGTTAATACTTATATTGTAATCCTGTGTTTCTTTTGGAAAATTCCTTAGAAATGAAAAAATTCTACTAGATTATTTTGACCATAGTCTTTTAATATTGAAAGATAATTATTGAAGTGGAATTTTTTATGGTATTAATTTAATATTGAAGAAAAATTTTAGCATAAAAATAATTGAAGCGGTCACATTTAAAAATTAATCAAATGGATCCTTTATGGACACCATATATTTTCCAGTAACAGAATTACTCTATTAAGGGTTATATAGAACCAATTATGCTATATAATAGAGGTTGTGTTGATATTAGGTTATGAAATCATCAATAATAATTTTTTTAATAAAACTAATGAACTAAAATATTTTTTATATTTAACAATTTTTTATGGGGTGACAAATTTTTATCCTCATAATTATTTATTTTAAAAAAATTAATATTTACTAGATTACAAAACAAGTAACTTATTTTTTAAAATATATAAATAATTACTAAAATGTTAAAAAATTATATTATGAATAATTAATTTTATTATAAATGTGTATAATATCCACAACTGGTATTTGGAAAATAAATACGTCCAAACTATATATTTATTTATAAGACAATGTTATCAGGTTTATAAAGATTATTTAAATAGAATATATTTTTTTTCAGAGTGAGTAACTCATGTGGTGATGTATAGAGAGAAAAAATACTATTAAAAATTTAAATTTTGAATCACCTAATTATATGAAAAACCTACTTAGTCAATGGGTAAAGTCACCTGCAAGGAATTAATCCCCTCCACACGGAAATCACCCAAATCCAGTTAGATTATTAAAATAATAACCTATTCCACATCCTAAATCAGGATTATATAATCAATAATACACATTAATTCTAGCCTCAAATCCTCTTCCATATAAATATGTGGGAAGAAAAAAACACACTCCACAGAGGACCTCCTCTACAATTTATGTTGGTATATAGATAGAAAATGCAGAAAGATGGTGTCTGACACACTATAGTTAATTCACATGAGTCTGATTGTGAAAATAAACAGTGAAAATAACACACTGCTCGAATGAAGTGAAAAAATAGAGAGATAAAATAATAATAGATGTAATTGGTGGCATTTTAATTCCTAATTAAATTCATATGATCGAATTTCCTTGTTCATGGATTTGAGGGGAGCTCGATCAGGTTCTCAAAATTTATTTGGAATACAATGTATCATAGATTTCATATTTTGTGTTTCTATATTCTTCTGAAAATAATCTACCAATATATCTTGATTAGATGTATGAAATTTTTGTTGACATGTATTGGTTTTACACTTTCATACCCACATGATAATTCACTTTTATGATATGGGAAATATAAAAAAATCTTCATGTATGGGGTATATCATATGAACAATATATCTTTGTAACATCAAATATCAATTATGAATAATGTTAATGATTTCGTGGACCATCATAATGATATCAAAATTAGGAAAACTCTAACTTAGTCATTAATTCATCAATTGAAAAATTTAGGATTTGTCATTAACATATCCAAATATGGTTTTTTATAATAACATCAATAAACTAGTCATTATAAGCGATTAACTAAAATAAATGTCAAAAAAAATTGTAGAAAAATGATGGTACATTAGATCAGATTGTAGAATAGATAAACATTATAGCGATCCAATGGTAGAAAAATAAAAAAGTACCAGAAGACAGTTGGTATCTCATTACTAGTTATATCATGCCTTGAGGTATCATAACTCTATAGGTATCATGTCTTGAACTAATGGTAACAAAAGTGATCTAATTGATTCACATATATTGATCCAAATTTACATTAAAAATGATATACTTCCATATAATATTAATCCCATATAAAAAAAAATTATGACTTTTGATCATTAAATAAATGAGGTCCCATAAATCTCCCTTATTGATGATAAAAGTCATTTCCTCTTATAATACATATTTAAAACATACGTAGGCATAAATATGTGATTTTTAAAAGTAAAAAATATCTTACCATTTCAAAATAAAATTATTAGATACAATGTTTAAATTAAGAATCAAAAGATAAATATAAAAATATTAAAAATTCATTCAAATTCCACACTAATATATCTATCAATTGGGATTAGATAAATGATAATAAAATGAGGATAATGAAATATAGAAATAATGAATGGGGGTAATATATGTGAGGTGCTTCATTAAAAAATCATAACAGTGTATATTATTCCTCAAAATTTAAAATGTTGGAAAAATGCAATATAACCCTATCAAATAACAAGCGTAGATTAAATCACACAATACATAATGGGAGGTATGGTCAATATGAACATTTCATTTTAACAAAGGTGCAAGGAACTAAATTAGAATCTAAGTGGTCTAGAGGTGGAGGAAGGATGATCTTGGATCACCACTAGTCTAAGATATCATGTTTCATCAGCCGGTGATATACTAAATGGATTATACAAATGATGTAGTTCTATAGAATATGATGCAGAATTAATTTTTGGAATTGGAATGGCATCAGGATCTAGAACTATTTTACTAGATACATTATAATATTTTATCAACATGAATAAATATCAGATGTTGTTGTTTTAAATACTTTCTATATCACTGAAGAGGTCATTATTATCCTCCATAAACAACTTGGGTATAGAGGACCATACTTTGATTAAACATATTTGTTATTTTAATGTCAAAGTGAATTGTGGAATTCAAAGGTCATCAACTAGAAACGTTACATTCAAATTCAAATCAGGATTTTTATAAAATAGACATATGAAGTATTTTATAGACTTCGTGATGGTTTCCCTATCACATAAATATTCACTCAAAAACTCCATTGTATGTTTATTCATATTATCAATGTTCTATCAAATTTATAAAATAACATCCTATTGTGATGGACGAACATCACCCCTAATTGAATGTCAATCCTCTATAACTAATGATAAGGTCATCTCACTATCATATATCAAATAAAAAGGTGGAACAGAATATGTAGATAAAATATAGATTTGTAATGTATGCAACATCTCCGGAAGACTATCATGGATAGAAAAAATGGTTCAAGTATACTCAATAATTTGTATCTTGGATTGCATCACTCTAACTAACCACTTTTTTTTCACTTTCAGCTTTTTGAATCATCAAAATAATTTTAGGATGAATATAGGAAATTCCTAGACCAAAAATATGCAGGGAATGATCATCAATAAGTTGAGAAATTGGATAATATTGGGAAATAGTATTATCTCTAAATTCATAAATAAAATATTCTCTGAAAGTGCCCAAATTAACTATTATAATATACTTTTATGGAATCAAGAAGGTTTTAAGAATATTTGATGGGGACATCACATTTCCAGGACTTAAAGCCTATACATTACCTGATATAGATTTTAGTCATAAAGAATAGAATGAATGAATCTTAATAGCATCATCGATATTCTAAACCAAAAATATCTTAAGATCATTTACAAAAACTGAGACAATATTAAAACAATGATAAGGAGGAAATTTTTTGACATCATCATTGCCAACATCCCCATATGAATCATCATAATAAATTCCATGTAACATGGAACCTAAAGAAGGCTTCCCCATGGATATAGATCTTTCCTCGACTGATATGAAGGCTCATTTGTATAGATTGAACCATAGATGAAAGAAGCTAGGTATTTATTGCACTTAATAGATTATATAGACTCACCACTAATATCGATTAAATCACCTACTTATTGATTTGAAATTTTTTTCTCCAAAGAGCTAACCAAAACCAAACAATGTAGGTGTGTAGCTGATCCTTCTCAGCACCATCAAAATCATCACAATCATGTATTCCACCATTACCATCCTCATCACCATAATGATAAACATATGAAACTTCCAAAGAAATTTTATATGTTTTATAATAACTATTAAATAATACATCTCTAGATACATCAATATCTTTTTCTAATCCATTTCTAATAATACACTTTCTAGAAATAATATAAACAGGTTGACTATCAGGTCCATATTACACAATTATGAGTATAGGAATATATGTATTTACTCCCTATTCAAAACACATAACTTTTTCATATTTTTTCACTAATTATTCAATTTTATAATGAGAATAATAAGTCATAATCTCACCTATATCCATTCATGGTCCAAAAAAAATCATGGGTGTGGTGGTTTGGTCCACATGATTGAAATCATAATTTATTTTTTAACTATTCACAATGCACATCTTCATCCATGAATTACAGTTGACTATATTACTATAATTGTTAATATTACTCAATAAATATCAATGAAATTTATCTTATTTTTATTCTTTCTCATCATATATGTCTTTATATTTGAACATAACTAAGTCTAACTTAGGATAAATCAACAGATTTTAATTTGAGATGACTTACAAATATTGATCATGTGTACCATGAATTATATAAATAGATTTATTTTATCCCCTCTTTTAATATGGACTGAAATATAGAAATTCTTGTTCCACATTATGCTAAAATAACCTTTTCTAGTACATTCCATATGGTGAATGAACATGAACAAATGAGAACACTGACCATATAGCTTTATAGATGTGGGACTTCTGAATGAACCATTACCTATTAACTATAGTACTAATTTATCATAAAAAAACCACTCCCTATCACTTATTATAGATCCTTAATAGTCTTAAGATGATACTTGGTGGTGTAATTTTATGTATGTATCAAATTATTATGAAAAAATATAATTTATTTATAATCAATCATACTAGGAATATTATAATTCCATTCAAAAAAATTTTACATTGTGTATTCATAATACTAAAAAGATTACATTAGATAAAATTGTAATTAATTACTTTATAAACAAGGTATCCATCCCTAGTCATGATTCACTTTAGTGTAATTTATTTCTTTACACAACCCATTAAAAATATACTTATTTCTCTATAATAATCACAAGATTCAAAATATAGTTTTCTAGTTTTACGATAACACAGAACAATTTTACACTATATTTATTCATTGTCCAAAATTAATTTATAGAATAAACTGAAGGATTAAAAACTAAAACCATTGCACTGAATTTATGATGATTGAAGGGCATAAAGTCTGTTGATGTTTGGGATTGAGGGTAAGTCAAAATGGTTTTAAGGGTAACCTCAAAAGGTTGAGTAACACAAATCATATTTAATTTTAAATTTATCACTTATATATTTTATAATAAAACCAAAATAAAATATAAATGAATAAGTAAAATTAAAACACTTAATATTGACATTAGTACCGCTTGTAAAATATATAATTGACAGATAGATCAATCAATGGTGGATCTCTCTAATGGTGGAACCACTAATGGTGGATCAAGCAACAGTGGATCACCAACTGTTCGTCTTCCAATAGTGGATCTTCTATTAGTGGATCACCAATAGTGGATGGTCAATAGTGGATATCCCAATGGTCGATATTAAAGTAGAGGATCATCTAATGGTGGATCACTAAAAGTGGATAACCATCAACAACGGTGGTTTTCCAATAGTGGAAAATTGAAGATAAATTATCAACTAGAATTTATCATTACTATTTAATGTTTAATATAGTTCAATATATCGGAATTAAAGGTATTTGTAAAAATATTAGGAATATTTTGTCTAGTTATGTATTTTTTGGAAATGATCTCTCAATATGTGATGTCTTACAACAATACATTTTGTCTGAGAATGAGATACAATTTTATTCCAAATATTTAGGATAGTTATGTTATCACAACATATAGGAAAATGAATAAGCCCATATTCATTATATTGAAATGTGTGTTTCAGCAACAATATTTAAACACAACAAATTCTACAATAATTTTATTCCTCAAAATTAGTATAAAGTGAAAGATAATATTTTCTTTTTTACCACATCATTATTCGAGTGACATTGACAAATTGTTACGTGTTACATAAATTCATTTTTATCTAACTTATAAAAACCAAATTTTTCATCTTAATAAATCAATAAATCAAAAAAAAATTCCTAGGATAGAGATACCCAAAATTTGTTGTTTATTTTTGGAATTTAAAGATTCTTTTAACAACAAAATCAGACTCTTTATGATATTCTTGAAATTTGGGACCACATAATAATTGTAAAAATAATATCTGGTAGGATTTAATATAATTATATTATGCTTCCAATCATAAATCTATAATGAATATGATCCATTTGGTTTCTAATTTCATCAAGATCTAGTATAAATGTGTTACTCATGGGAGAATAACCAGTTTAGTTCTACCGAAATAGAAATGTTTTAGAATATAATTAGTGTCCAAAATTTGATTTAATATAATTACATATTTTTTATGGAAAATTTTATAACTATGAATGAATTTATGTTATCCCATTAAACATATTTAAAATTAATTATTCATCAATTTAGAAAAATTAGTAAATTTTATTTCGAAGATCCCTAAATATTATCAACATAATTAATATGAATGAATTATTGTTTTATAAATTTGATCAAAAAAATTAGTAGTTGCATTAATGCCAACAGAAATCATAATAGATATGAGCCTATAATTCCATGATCTATACTCCTTTTTATACCATATAAACAATTTATTAACATACACAATGAATTAGAAAATGACCATTTTAAAATATATGGATTTTTCAACAAAAACAAACTCTACTATATAAACATTTAGAAATTCACTATTGATATCCATTTGATGATGTTCTAAATCCAAAAGATATGCATACGAATGTGCTCTTATTATTACTTCATGTCAAGGAACTAGAGTATTTTTTAATCATAATCAATACCATCCTAATGGTTAAATATTTGTTCAACTAAAATAGGTTTCCTTATAACTATATTTCCAAACTAACCAACATCCTTTCTAAAAACCAACATAGTGAAAATGGTTAGAGTTTCACTAGGTCTGTCTAGAAGTACTTAAACAATTTACGTTTTAGATTGAATGAATATTATCATGCATTTCCATCACGTATAATTCATCCCTAATTGCATCCTTGTTGATATTAGTGTGAATATGTGATATGAGTGCATGATATTCACTTTCATTTCTATGAAAATCTATGATTTGTTACTCCAATCTAGAACTATTACTATTGATTAAAAATAATGATTTCTATAATTCTTAATAGCACGAGTAAAATAATGTTTGGTAATATTATTATCTTATATAGGTTCTAGTTGAGGTCGAATTTGTCCTTTGGAAATGATGATTTTTCTAATTGTTTCCAAAAAATATAATTTGGATTCGAATTAATATTCTGATTTGAAAAATCATGCCGAATATTTTCTAATTGTGTCTTATGGAAATGTGGAACTACATTATCGGATTTAACATGAACAGATTCTTCCACTATATTTTTTTCTTTTTTTAAACACCCGCTATGATTTAATAGACGTTGAATAAAAAAATTCATAAATCACTCATTGTATAATATTTATTAATATCATGTAATATTTTTTTAATGATGTTTTTATAGTAAAAATATATAATTTAATTAAAATTTTTATTTCTATCATCATGCAATTAATAATGTTTTTCTTTTAATGGATGTGTACTTAAAATTTGATTAATTATATAAAAATATTTATTTATTTACTCTATAGAAAAATAAATATGTAATTAATACTCATTGGGCTTAGTATGATCATTTTCTGGAATTGTTCTATTTCTCCCTTCTACATCCACATTTTTCTATGGAGTCCTGGAGAATAAATGGTTGGAGTATATCCATTTATTGAGTAAAATGATTCAACTTCTTAATCATCAAAGAAACAGTCATGGTAAATTCGTAATGTATTATTTCTATTCCAAATAATATATATATATATATATATAGACATTGTAAAATAAGAACAGACGTTAAACAATAGATCTAAAAAGAATACAAATTTATACCATGAAAATTCATCTATACGAACATAAAAATTGTTCAGCACATTTATAATAGATGCCCTGTAAGGTTTAATCTAGATAGTGTAAATGAAATAAATTTTTTGAGATTTCAAGACTTAATTATACGATTTAAAAGATATTTTTTGTCGTTTCCCTTTATGAAATGGGTTACATGAATTATCATTTGTAAATTCTAGTATACGTACAACTTTTTCTAGCCCGTTCCATTTGAGATTTATAAGTGAGATAATATTAACATGGACTCATCTCATATTCCAAATTTATGACTCTTCGTTAAAGGCACATAGATAAAAAATTTGTTTAAAAAAATAATATTAACATGATTAAAATTATCATATATTAATGCGTTAAAAACTAAATAATTAATTAAATTGAAAACATAGATTTAATTATTTTAAAATGTAACTAGAAAAACATCATCACATATTTATGTGATCATATGATTATTATACCGTATCCCATATACAAATAAACATTTAGAAATTAATATAATATTATAATTATCAATTTAATGCGGATAAATAATGTTCCCTTTTATATTCCCAGTAAAACTGACATGTCCTCCATAAACATCCCATGGGTTTCTAAAAATATATAATATCCAACCATGTGTTTGAAATAGCCACGTTCATGTTACCATATGATGTATTAAAACTTTGTTAATATTTTTATATATAAAAATACTTTACAAAAAAAATGGCATTTGTAACAAAATCATCTTGGGTCCCAAAATTTAAGTAATAAAAGAATTTTGAACAAATGTTTTATTAAAAATTAAACAATATGATGTCTTAAAAAATTTTACATTAACAAATTGTTTTCTTTAGATTAATAAAAAAATCACTACATAAATAAGTAATAATGTATTTTGAATGTTTCTTCTCTATATTGCATGACATAATATCCGAGTAGTATAATTTAGAACTATCTTGTTTCCAAAAATTTGATTCAAATCATTTCTACAAATTGTAATTTTATCTAGATATTTCATTACATTGTCATTAAATAATAATAACATACTATTTTCTCTTAACAAATGAGTGTTTTTATCTTAATTAATATTTATATCTTATATAAAATTAGAAGTCAATGGATGTTACTTTTTTAAAGTATTATATATATCATTGAGTTCATTAAAATGCCTTCAACAATATAAAATTTCCAAAATTTTATACATTCAAAATTTTATCATCATTGTTTCAATATTTAGTATAATAGGAATTATGTATAAGATATTTAGGGAAAAAATTAGTTACCTAAGATGTGTTTTTCAAAAAATAAATACTGGATCTATCATGATTATCCCCTATCGATGAGTCTGAATCATCCAATGTATCTTCAAAATTATTCCAATTTCCATTAATGGATTTATTTTACCTATTATCCATTTCAAAATTATTATTATTAAATATTAACATTGTGGATTCATCTGTGACATTCCCTTTCCTCTTGAAATCATAATAAACTATCTCATTTGTAGAATCATACTTCTTCCAGTCCTTTATCTAATTTAATCATTTATCATATTTTCCATTATAAATGGTTTTTCAAATGAAATAATTTATCTTCTATAATGTTTTTTATCTTTTGGGAAAATGTGAAGGATCTTCATCACTGTCAACTGGTGAGACCTAATCACATTAGAAATCAACTAGTATTTTCTACTATTATATAGTAGTTGTATATTTGAAGGACACATATTTTGTTTTTTGGTTAGTTATCATCTTATCTTTTCACATTGAGTTCATCCCCATACATCATTAGTTATCCTATCATATCCTTAACACATAACATTATAATATCAAATGATCCTCAAATTAACATTTATGTTCCTCTCCAATTATGTGGTAGATACCTAAACATGGGCATCACATAATCATTTTAATAAATAGGTTTCCCTAAATAATTAATTGTAATCATTATCTCATTGAACCTAAGAAACATTTCAAAAATAGTCTCATAATGTTTCGTCTTATAATTGATACATATAATAATATAAATATATAATAATATTTTTTTTACATTATATGTTCCCTCATGCTAAATAGAAAAAGTATTCCAAATTTCAAATTTATATGAATAGGTAGAAATTATTTTTATATCTTCATCAACGAAAGAAAATTACATGGAATTCATGAATTTAAAATTATTTTTATGAGATACATTAGATGTATTAATATAGGTACCACTGGATGTTTTGGGTAATTCATATTTGTGTTTTTCAATTGTCTATGTTTTGAAAACCTATTCTATCAAGAGTAATTTTAATACTTATTTTCAACTACATAACGTTTTTCTTGTAAAATAAGTAAGTTTGTATGTATAATATCCCTCCTTTTTTATTTTCCACAAATAAATAAATTCATAAATGAAATAAATTTTAGATATATTAAATAAATAAAAATCCCAATTGAAAATGTAATTTAAAATCTATTCCTTCTAAAATAGAGTACATGTTCCATTATCTTGGATTTTTTAGTTTGTGATTGTGAAAAATCATCCATGTTCTTCTTCAAAAAGATATATGGAAAAAATTAAGATGATAAGACATTCATGGAGGGTGGTATATGTAATAATGTTGGACTAATAATGAATTAAGGATCTTAAACATATTGATTATTTTAGGGGTAAACTTACATTTCGTTCTAAATCCAATATCTTGCTTCGATGGTTATATTCGAATGAAAAATGTTTCACCACAATCAAAATCTACTTCTCATTTAAAACTATTAACATTTATTTTCTATTTAATTCAATCCAATTCCATCTTCTAGTGAATGGTTTTATCATTATCTATAATCTCACAAATAGAATTATTCCCTAGCATCTTTTTCTTTCCAACTTCACCATATAATGTTGGAATCCCTTATCTCTTCTCATGTTGAAATACATGTTGTGGAATATGAATTCAATAATTGAAAATGTTGTTATATGGGAATCTTATTAAATTAATGTGTGAATCACAATATGCATATAAATATATTGATAATTATCATGTGGTATTTCCAATTGTTTAAATTTTTCACTTAAATTTAACATATATGTTATGTTGTTAAGAAATGATCAGATTCATCTCCACATATATTGAATTTTTAATAATTCTTCATTATCATTGAAAAACCTTTGATAAATATCAAAAAAATTGACTTGTGTACTCCATGTATCCTACTAACCTCATTTATTTGTACTTTTAAAAGATGATTTTGATACAAATAATACATTATTAAAAGAAAATATGCTGACATTAAGTGGGGATCATTTATTCAATGAATAGAATAATACATAGTAAATGTCCATAGTAGTCTTCTGATGAAATACATAGTTATTTTCCCCTATTACACACATTCATGGGAAATTCAAACAACAATCCTTCAGTCATCCATCACATATATTTACCTTTATTACACACTAAGTATATATATATGAGTTATTCAATTTCTCTCTTCATTTTATCAAACAATTTTTTTTATATCTACAAATTTGAATATGATTCTAGGATAATAGATAAGGATGCGTTATTTACATGATCCAATATCTCAATATTGATTTTTTTATGGGACACGTATTCAGAATTCCAGCATTATATGTCCTTCATTATTAAATATTAATTATTGAATACTTTTCACCTTTTTTATATATAAAAAACATTTCTCTGGATTCCATGATAAATACATGGATGGATTGTTGATAAAAAACATGGGAAAGATATGTTTCCATTTTCCATTATGATTGAATGATTTCTAAATTTTAAATGCTAAAATATTGGGACTTTTTCAATCCTTAAAATGTGTAATTTCTCATGAAATGTTCCACTAAAAACACCATCCACCTTGTTTTCATTTTACTAGTTATTGTGTATCGACCATTCATAGTATTTTATTAGTTAAATCAATCTATTTTGGTTCATGTTAAACTCTTTCTATATGAATACATATTTGAACTTGTTGTGGTTTGTGTATATATCACACATATACACATAGATACATTGATTAAAAAATATGTAAAGAAAATATGAATCAATATATCTACAAACGATTCACTTGACAATTTTGAATATGGTTATTTCATAAGTTTGAGTCATAAGCTATTTCCACAAAATTATTTATGAGGATAGTTCCCACACTTTTTAGAGAAACATCAATATAAATATCAAACCCTCCCCTGTGGTCAAGTATTTTATGTATAGAGAATGTGACTAATCATTCATTATGATCTTCAAAACATTCATTACATTATTCTATACCAATTATCTTGACTCATTTTCATGTTTTCTAATTTTATGGATTTAATATCCATGTGATATTATTGAGAAATTATTTATAATATCTATGAAATCCATGAAAATGACATAGATTATTAATTTTTGTTGGTTAAGGCAATTGTTCGATAAAATCCATCTCCAAAGGATCTACTGATATACACTTACTTATGTTGAAATGGCATAATAATGAATCTTTTTTAGTAAAAATTCACATTTTCTCTACCTGGAAAACAATTTATTTATTTTCATTTCCCAATACAGTCCTGATTTGATCATCATGTTCTTCATTACTCAAGTAATATATAGTATTCTCTTCTAAAAAACTCGAACAAATTGTTTCATGTTATCTCTAACTAACCACTTCCAAAAATCCAGAAATATGGAATGTGAATTAGTAACCTATGATATTATCACGATAAACACATATTTACATATATTATCTAAAAATATGTTTTAGTAATATCATATATTTGGATATTTTCTTGATTATATCCATAATGGAGTTCAATATTTGAAATGTATTTGGTACCTCGGAGTAGATTGAACAAATCATTATTATTGGATAGGTTATAATTATTCTTGACCATGACTTTGTTATAATCTGGATAATTGATAAAAATACACATTAATCCAAATATTTTCTTAAAAATAGGGATGGTTCACCACTTAGTGAAGCACTGAAGAATATAACTTCATTATAAATATTCCCTTAAAAAGGCTAATTTAATTATTTTAATTCAATATAATTCATTATTTAATTTTTTATTGATATATAAATATATCCATGAAAATGTTTAATTAAGAACTAAAAATATAGTTTTCAGGTTGTAATGGTGGTTGATTTAGAAACACCATAACATATTCATTTATAATATGTATATACAGATTGCTAAATTGCTCCCCAATCATATCACAAAAAAAAATTATTTCTATGTTCCAGAATCAATATTATAGAATTTTATTCACAAGGATTTCCATTATCGTCATTAATCATGTATTTGATAACTATATTATTTGGGATATAAAAGGATATATCATTTCGTAGTAATCTATTTTATCTTTGTATAAAAAAATATAATTGATAACAAATATCACCAAAAATTCATCAAAAGATAGATGAACTATGTTTATAAAAATATTCACACAATATTCCATGATTGTAGAATTCTGGTATATCATAGTGATATTATGGATATCACTAATATTTTAATATATAATATATTTCCATATATGAGGTATAAAATTATTATTCTTATAAATAGTTATAGGATATGAAATAGTTTGAGGAAAAAAATTAAAATATGACGTCCATGATTCAGGAACAATAAATTAGAGTACCATTCACAAAAAAATATGATCTACCTCATTAGTACTAATTACCTATTCTCTCACATTATCCCATAATTTCTAATAAATTAGTATCTAATTCCCTCTATTTTATTTAGGGTAGTCAACTGGATTACCAAATATGAAAAAAACTCAAATTTTAATTGTCAATATTTATGTGACATATTAGTTGGGCTCTTCTTCTATTTTATTGATTCATTTAAAGTCATAACATTAGATTATAAGCTTAGATCTAGGGGTGAACATTAATACACTTATAAAAATTTCCATAATGATTGCGTAAATTTCCAAAGTGCATTCTCACACATATTTCACATGTGGGTATTATACATTTCTTCTATATTTGAGAATTATCATTAAAACTTCTATAATACTCCATCTCTCTTTTTTCACTCTATATTCATGAGATTATCCATCATGTATTTCATACTTGAAAACATAACAAAAAAATTATTCATAGAATAAAAATTCTCATACTTCTAATTAATATTATTGACATTAGTTATAGAAAGAAAAGACACGATCAATATTCTTTTTTGGTCTGGAGATTGATACTAAGGAGTACATTATTAATCCTGTGAATTTTACCTCATTAGATCCATGGAACTCATCATCTATTAGTTTTAACTCTAGGAAATATTCTTCCATCATTTTACAATGACTCTTGGGAAAGAATTTATTTTGTAATTTAGTCCTAAAGTCTTCATATTCTAAATAATTTAATAAATCTTTAGTTGTTATATTCTAGATTGAATTCCACCATTGATCAACCTGATTTATTTGATGATAGACATACTAAAAAACCTTTTCATGCTCTATTAATTAATGCTATAAAAATAACTCTTCCATTAAATTAAATTAATTCTCCATTATTATTTGTATGGATAACCCAAAAAAGGATGGATGGAATTTTCATATAATATATTTGATAAAAAACATCATCATCATTAGAGGATTCTTTAAGTCAACATTATTAATATTATTTCACATAACTTAGGAAAGTTGAGTAATCTTTTCCATTATATTTTCATATCTAGTTCCCACCCCATTTATACAATCATACCATTATCCATCACTTCCTTCATTTACCCAGTTCTTTCAAGTTCATGAAATATCCCTAATAAAGGTAATATTATGTGATAGAACATATAAACTAATATATCACCAAAAAATACGATCTTGTAATAAATAACACATAAATGATGTAATATTCTATCATAAAAATCTATAACATTAAATATATTTTACCCATGAAATTTTTATTTATGGTTCCTCTAACTATACTAGTTATCATTATAATAAAATCCATTAAAATTGTTCATTACAGTGAATCTATATTGGCCAATGAATGTACCCGATGAATGTTAATTCAAGTGCATAATATATCCTCTTTCTGGTGTACTAGGAAATGATCCAGTTAATACATAATATTCTCCCATTAGGGTTATTATACATATTTAAATATTTTGTATAACCACATAATAATATTGTGTCGGTATAGGGTTTTTTCTAGGAAAATCACATGCTAAATAATTTAAAAATGTTTTGTATTTTTCTGATGTTTACTATTATCTATATTGTTCTCATTAGGTTTTATCTCAACAGAATCCCAAAATTCATATTCTAATCTCCAAAATCAACTTAACACTTCTATGATACCATTATTAGATTCCAATGATAAATAATAATTATTTTTAAAATTTTAAATTTCTTAATAATTCCATTACATAAACTTATTATGAAACTCATTAACCATAAAACATAAGAATTTCTGGATACTAGATATACAAAAAGTTATATAACAAAGCCATGACGATTTCTATATAAAGTAAACCCCCTATAGACTACTACTAGGTCATAATCATCATTATACCATGTGGAAAAAAATCCTACGAAGTGGTTTTCTCAGATGCCCATTAAGGTATGACATTGTAAAGATTAAAAAGGAAAAATTTCTAATTATTTTAAAAAACATAAACATATAGAAAATTTATGATTAAAATAAAATAAAAAAAATTAATTGAGAATATGAATTTAGAAATGGTAATAATTAAAAAAATGGTCATACCTTTACAATGTCATTAGAGAAATAGAACCAATGACATATAATAATGAGCCATGGAATATAAGAAAATGGAATGGGAAAAAAATAAGCATATGTTTTCATTTATTTAAGATCATTCCTATACATTTTTTTCATTATACATAGATATGTGAGGATAAATAAACATAATAACACTCACCCTAGTTAATGTAGCTACCCATAATCATTCTCATGTATAAAATTTCTATCTTGGGTCATATAAGACATTATCCAATGCATTTAACATACATAAAGGTCACACTGAAAATATATTCTATAGAAAACCATGACTCTTGATAAGAAATATCATATAATAAAATCACACATATAAATAATAAGGGATTTTATGTTATTTTCAAATCATCATATCATATAGAACCCATCATATGAAAAAATGGATTCAACACATTATCAAATAGTGACCTAAAAATTATCTTTAAGAACAAATTGAATAGACACCAAGACAAGAAAAAATAAATAATATAATACATAAGATAGAATATAGGGGTAAATATTAATTTATAAATTATTTGAAAATAGATCCATTGGATTAAGAGAGGATAATTTAGTAAAAAATCTAAAAAAGTTTCCCTAGAAACACTTTAAAAATTATTTTGGGAAAAAATTTCAAACTCATTACAAAATAGATTCTAGATAATTTTTGAAATATAATTTAAAAAAATAGAAATAGTTTTTAGGTTATATAACAGAGAATAAAACCCATTAAATTAAATGAGATAGTGGATTGGAATAAAATATATAAGGTCATTAAAGGAAAATCCATTTTAATATACGAAAATACCTAATTGAAAACGAACTCAAAGTAAAGGATTATAATAATATTTACTATAAAGTTTGTTAAATAGAATAATTAAAATTTAAATAACTGAATGATATTTAGTAATCCAATTAATAAGGTATAACATTAGTTGGAAGAAATCATGGACATCGAAAAAAATTCATTTTAAATGTTAAGAAATTAAATTAATAATGTCATATTATTTTTAATGAAATTAATCATATATGAAATGATTGTTATAAAAAATAAATTATCCAATAGATAATTGAGAAATATATCACAACATCATTTTTATTGTATAGAATATTATTCTTGATGAAATAAGTTTTATAATAAATATTTATCTTAATGAAAATAAATTGAGTGGAAATCATGATCCAAATTTGTTTCTGATCTAGATTATATCTCAGGATATGATAGTGGAGTGACATGGGATCATTTTGTAGGTACTCAATCATTTCTGCTTGATTTATTTCAAGAATCGTGGGGTTTTATATGGGAGGCATGTTTACAGAGTCTGTTGATATGGATTGTGTTATTGGTGAGGAATATACTGTAGTATTAGGTTTTCCATCATCTACAATGCTTCATGGAATGAATAAGTTGTTAAAAAACTGATGGTGGTCGAGCAAGTGATATTGAAGGGTTAGTGAGGCGTCTGTGTAGGGACACACAATGCATGTGTTTCTATTTCTAATATATGATTTCATCAATGGAGTTTTAGTTTCATAAGTAGAGTACTGGTTAATGGGATGTGGGGATCTCAATGAGATGATGTTATATTGTAATTTCATGGTGTGGATCAGTGACTGTGGATCCAAGGACATAGACCAATATGAACAATGGTTAAAAAAGGGGATTTTCCATCAATAATTAAACATCACATGGAAAACATAGATGAGAATTTAGAGAATAAATAAATCCTTTGTTCCAGAGCAACCATATTGGAATAACGATAGTTCCTGACATTGTTCATCTATTCTAGTCACCATGCATCTCTAAATAGGGCGACACTTGTTGGGGTTCCAAAGCAAGGTAGGGTAGCTTGATGAATAATTGTTACAATTATAAGGGTGGGTTATTTATACTGTTGTTGGGTCTATAGGACATTCAATGGTCAAGTAATCATACTTGTTCCAATCATCATAGACATTATAAATGTGATTCCACATAACCTATTAAAAAAATAGGGATTGTTCAAATAAAAATATAAAATAAATGGTCATCATATAGTTCAAAGAAAATAAATCGACCTAACAAAATCCATTACCTTGTATTATAACATAATTTATAATTATCTAAAAACAATCATTATGAGAATAGATATTTTAATTCATTAATTAATATTCTTATTAAAATACATTACCTTTGGTTTACTCCATTAATATCTATATATTACCCAGTTTAAATTATTTTCATTATAAGAAGTTTAATTATTTGATTATTCATTTGATTAATGATTCACGAAAAAATAGATTATCCCTTAGTGATTCCATGTTTATCATCCAAAAATTATTCAAAATACAATATTATTTTATTAAATGATTTATTATTTATTTTCATTAGCTGGAATAAATGAATATGGTGTTTGAAAATGGAAATTACGATGAACTAGATTGTATGTGTCTAATAATAAAAAAATATATCTATATATATGTTAAATACTATTTAAAAAATTAAATTAAGTTAGTAATGATTTATTATTGAAAATTATTATTTTTATAAAACATTACATAATAATTCATTAAATATTTATTACTCTATCATTAATAGTGATTATAAAAAAGACAAAAAAAGGAGCATGTAAAAATTATTTAATTATAATGGAAATGATTTTATGAAATAATAAAAAAAACGTTATAGAAACATAAACATGTAAAAAATATATTATGTTTTCATTAAATTAAATATTATAAAAATCCACAATGCATGGGGACAAAAAAATGAAAATCTTTTTTTGAGGCGATATTCCCCATATATATATAATTTACAAAACCATTTTTCTACGAGTGGAAGAAATAATGTTATAAGAAAAATAATGATTTCAAATTATAAATCAAATATGGAAACAACTATTTATTGATCAAATTTATCATTGTGACCATCCATATGGGGTGACGACGAATAATGAACCACATGACTTCTTGGTGGTGATAATCTGCACAGACAAGATTAATGTTTTAGTTTTCTTTAGTGGATTAAAAGGAACAAATTATTGTTATAAAATTAATGTAATTAACTTTTATTATAATAATTTTTATAATTTTGTTACATTAATATGGTAAAATTATTTTGGATAATTATATTAAGAATAAAATACTATGAATATTTTAACACTCACCTTGGAATATTTATTTTTTCTTGAGAACTCCATAGAAACGGAGGGAATAAACATACTTCATGTAAACATTGTATCTGGTCATGAATGGGAATTGTAGGATATGAAAATAGTTAACTAGATCAATGAAATATATAATGTAATGTGGAGAATTTAATGGTTTGGTGAGATCTTATTTTATTTGGGATGAAAATTTACAATTGTTAATACCCATTATTTTTCTATAATGGAAGGACTCTATTCAACAGCCACTGGATCCAAAAAAAAAATAATCTAGTTTTAGGTAAAATTTGGTTCTTCATTCCTTAAAGAAGCATGAAATTATTTTGAACATGTTAAATGTCATTCACTTTTAGATTCTTGGGTTAATGTTTCTATATTTTTTTTACCATGGTAACTAAATTTTAACTATTGTAATTAATTTTTATTTATAAAATTTATCTTTAAATTGATACCTAATATTAATTTTTTATTTCAAATTAATAAATTATATATTCAGTATAAATTTCAATGGGTATGAAAATTATTATTTTTTTAAAATATTATAAAGTTCTTAAGTATAAATGTATCTAAACAATAAAGTTTTATTTTTGATGAAGCCATCAAGGTGAAAAATTCTCCGGGAAAAACCTGAGGAATCATAAAACGTGTAAGATCTATGTATTTTTGAAATTTAATTTTTCCACGATTATACTTAAATAAAAGGAATTGTCTATAGTAGTCCACTATATATTCAAATCCTAGGTACCTCCCAGCTGATTTTTCACCTCCAAAAGCAACCGTGTCACCCAAAAAATATGTTATCCCAAATATACCCCCGACCTGTTGGGTACTTCCACCTAAACTTATTATCCAAGCTCGAACGCTTCCATTCAACTCGCTCTGTATACTTGGTTTTCCAACCGTGATTAGGGTTTCCAGATAGCTTTGTTCAATACAGCATGAGTCGATTCCTCTCATCTCCTCCCAGATACCAACTGCCGAATAATCACACTTACCATCCCAGGCCTGGAAAACTGTCTGTGGATTACCATCATGAATATATAAAACCTTGACCCCCATTATAACAATCATTTATCCCCACTAGAGGCATTCCTATAGGATCACATTATATAATAGGTTGTCTGGAAATGATTAGGGTTTCGATAAATCATGATTCAATACACCGCCCAATGATTCTGCGCATATCCTCCAGCATTCCATCCCCTGAAGAATCAGGGTTACCATCTCCATCCTGGAAAACGGCCTCAAGCTTAGCATCGCTGACATCCCAATCCTCATCGTCCATTTCATCGCCGATATCTCCAGTAGGGTTTCTATGTATTCTATACTGATCTGTTGTCTACTGTCTATGTAACGTATTTTTTGTCACTCCTCACTAAATCTTTTACATGTTTATTGTGAATTTAATAAGACTATATCCATTGTATACTATCATTGGGTCTCTATTTTTGTTACCCAATTTTGGATTTGTGTAACCTAAACAGTAGATGGCATATCAATTCAGTAATATATAACTGCACATACCAACGTCTGACATTGTGATACTATTTTGGCAGCTATTGTGAAACAGTTCCTTATGTATTATCCACTAACCATTCTCTTTGTAAATGTTGTCATTTAAACTATACTGAAAAATCATTTCCATGTGACATTGAAAGTTACATTTATTATATAGATATTTTTTTTCTCTTAAACATTTACTAATAGTACTTTTCTGCATACTATCTTTGGATATATGACTTTTTTCATTGATCCATTACATCGTTGATACATAACATATATAGATGCAGTCTTGTCAGTGATAATATACCACTTCTTTGTCAATAACCTTTTATGTCTTTCATACGAGGGTCATCAAATTGTTTCACAAAGTTATCACTTCATAAATGTGCTTCAAAACCATTCTTTGTACATTATTTTTAGCATTACATATTCATTATATTGAATACTTGTATTTTAATGTGTATATGCTCCAATAAACATTTTCATGTCTACTGTGTTAATATTAAACATTAAAATTATTCTTCAAATTTAAATAGTAATATTGTTGTTTTCCTATTTATAAGCATTTTATATTCAATTATCAATTGTTCATAAAATATTTTCCATTCCAAGTTGAAAATTTTATACAAAGAAAATGAAAAAAACATGCGTACCCCTTAAAACTCTAGAGAATCAAGGATAAACATAATACTACTCATGCAGCAACGTCAAGAAAATCCTGAGTAATGTATTAGTTTTATAATTACATAATTACTAACTCTACCTGTATCATTATATTATTTTTATGAAAATCATTTTAGTAACAATTTTGTCCTGTATTGAAGGTTTCACATTGCCTTCTACTGTGTGCACCAGTACTCCAATTATTCAGCCACTATCAGTAAATGGCATTAGACATACCGTCTGATGATTACCAGTGTCACCTATATCCATTAATGGTATGTTCATTTTACAAATGCTATACGAATCTTACTACTTACAACTAACTTAATATACTCATCATTAGTTACCTCTTGTTCATTTCAAGTATGTTGAAATAGCAATTCCACATGACATTGAATTTTACATTTATTAGATTGATATTTTAATTAAAATTACTATTTAATAATAGTTCTTTGACGTATATTGTCTTTGGATATGTGACATATTTCATTGCTCCATTCCATTGATAATACCTAACACTTATAGCATTTTAGTAACAATGATGTCGTGTATTGTATGTTATCTTTGGCCTTCTACTGTGCACTCCGGTTCAACTAGTATAAGCAAATGGCATGGGACATACAGTCTGAAAATTAACAATGCCACCTATATTTGTTAATGGTATATTCATTTGAAAAATTCTATATGACGATTAATGGTTCAAAGTAACTTAAACTATTCATCATTTGTTACTTCATTGTTTATATTACCAATTGCAAGTTGTACCGAGTCAACAGTGTCTGCTAGAAAAAACAAAACAAAACACAGACATCACACCCTCTCCCATGTACCTTATTGTAAGTCGGCTGTCTGGGAAATATTATGACCACAATATTGGTCAAAAATTTAATCACACACCATCTAACACTTATTTCACATTTTTCTTTAGGTCTATTGAATGAGGACAACAACCTCACTGAATCTGTAGTAGTCAACTCGAATGATAATGCATTACTGATACACTTAAATTTGTCTACACATGTCAATTAAATTTCATTTCTTACTCTATCATCGATGTATTGGTTCTATCATACAAATATTAATGTACCACAATACAAAACTGCATCATTGACAGCTATGTTATAAGTTATTTTCACACTAATATATTATATATCATTTGATAATTATAACTACTTTAAGTTTCTAGACTATATTATTCAATTCAACAATATTTCCCTTCAAAAATCTCAGTAACATCTTCAAACAATACTGATTTTGTCAGAACAACTACAAACTCCATAGGTTTATTGAATAGAAAATTGATCATTAGATATTATTAAATTCTATACATGATAAGACACACCATATTTACATTTCATCGACTTTTTCAGGAATATCATTAGGAATGGACATTGCGGAGAACATAGTTTATTGATTTTAGTAATCCTACAATATTAATGTCATAAATCAAATACTATTTATTTACAGTTTATGAAAATTGAATAATTTTTTTAATACTATTTTCCCCAATGTTCAAGATACACATATATCAGATACCCTACATATATAAGCCAATACTGTCACTCTACTATGTGGTATGACGGGAGAAATTGGAAATGCAGCAACAAACAAACCCCACGATTTTCTCTTTGATGCTCTATGAGAAAGATTGATTTGGATATACTCTTGTCATCTCCTCTATACCTACAGATGTTGTTATTCAATCAAACTTCATCCCAAGAGTGATCGTTCCAAGTATATATGCATCTGTATAAATCTAGGTTTTCATTCACATCTATGAGTGGTAAGGTTGATAGGTCTTTGAACAATGGTAGAGCCCCAACTATATTCAGAATAATTGGACAGAACTACCATCACATATATATTTTGTGTCCGGTAGAATGAAAACCACCAAGTGTTTCCCAAATATATGTGTTTGACATAGAACATGAGTGCCAGAATAGAGTTAGTATATGAGGTATTTCTAAAAATCAATGCTATGAATTTCAATCTAATGCTCTTCATTGTATTTTTATGATACAAAATTCACATCTAGTTATGATGTAAATAATAATCACTCAATTATGAACTTTGGTATTTTTGAGATGTTGCAACATATGCTACAAGAGATAAATGCTTTAGCTCAATAGTTTATATGAGAAAAAGTTGTCCTTAATCGTGAAGATGTTCCAAAATTAAAGCTACGCCTGCTAAAAAAAGCAAACCAATGAGGAAACACATAACATACCATCAACATCTGAAATTTCCATGTTTATTATCGGAGATGTTAAAGATCTAATACAAGAACGGGACATCATCATCCAAACCAAATGGGTTGTTTTGAAATGAATTGATGAGATTCACCATTTGTATCTACCATTAAAGTATCCATTGATTTTCCCTGGTGTTCGGGATGGATATTTTGATAGCATAATGCATCGCGCTACTACATTAAAAACTAGTGCAAAGCTACGATAGGTTACAATGAGTGAATACTTCTCTTTTCACTTGAAATTCTGTGACAATGATGAATCAAAATTGCTACATTCTAGAAGATACTGCAATAATTTGTAGTCGATTCTTACACAATGATTGATTCTCAAGGACTATCATATATTTTTTTCAACCAGAAGAGGATGTGGGGAGATCTATACAATGGTTGGAAAGATGCATTCCTTCGAGGTGACTAAGAAGGGTCCTCTTGTGGGAAGCACATCATTTTTCCCTCTTCTATTACTGGTGGTCCAAGATATATGATTCAAAATTATCAGTATGCATTGAAAATTTGTAATTGGGCAGGGTATCTAGATTTGTTCCTTATATTTACATGTAACCCATTGTGGCATGAATTCAGTCGATTTGTTACACAAAAGAACCTTCGTCAAGCTGACTGTCCACAATTACATTCTAGAGTATTCAATATAAAGGTTGATCATCTTCTAAATGATTTAAGAGAACGTTGTATATTTTGAATAACAAGGGAAGATAATATCATTTTTTACCTTTCAATATGTTTACCTTATATGGTCATTTTTTACAGTTCAGTATATTTACCTTATTCTTTCTTATTACATCACCTAATACTAACTAGAGTTAATATATATTTTTTATTACAGTTCTTCGAACAATTGAATTCTAGAAATGTGGTTTTCCATATGTCCGCATTTTGTTGTTTCATTGTCAAGAAAAGAAACTTATCACTGCATCAGATGTTAACATAGTGGTGTCCACTGAGATTCCAGATAAAATTTCCATCCCAAAAATTCATTAATATGATAAAAACTATATGCTCCACAACCCTTGTGGTGGTGCCAGACATTCCACTCCTTGTATGAAAAATATAAAATGATCTTAATTTTTTCTAAAAAAAATTGGACATACAATGGTAGATGATAATTGTTATATCATATATCATAAATGGAATGATGGCAGAACAATCCATAACAATGGTGTTGAGTTAGATAATCATTTTTTTGTACCATAAAATCCAGTTTTTCTACTCATGTATCAATCACATCTAAATATTGAAGTTTTCATCACGTCATCTTCTATCAAGTATCTCTTTAAATATATAAACAATGGAAATGATATTGTAATGACCACACTATATGAAATCATGGGAAAAGACTTTGTAGGCAACACTTTTGATGATATAAAGATGTATTAGGATTTCCACTAAATATCACCTTGTGAGTTGTCCAGGCAGATCTTCTCTTACGATATACATTAAATATATCCACCTATTGATAGGCTGCATTATCATTTACCAGGGTAAAATACTATGATATAGAGAGATGATGACAGAATTGAAGATGTCCTGACTGGCGTAAATTTTGTCGAGACCATGTTTCTTATCTTGGTTTAAATAAAATGTAGAATTCCCAGAATGTAAATGTCTATCTTTTACTAAATACCTGACTAGGTTTCTCTTCCATAGTCAAGAAAAGAAGTGGCATCCCTGAAAACAAGGTTTCAGTATTGGTCGACTCTACTATGTGCCTCCTACCACTGGAGAGCTATACTACCTACAGATCCTTCCTAAAAAAATCTGAGGTGCCACATCATATGAGTATTTGAAAACAATCAACAACATTTCTTATGTCACTTTTAGGGTGGCATGTTCTACTATGGGTCTACTATTTGATGGCCGATAATTCATTGACACTATTATAGTGGTATCTATACAGAGAATGGGCCACTATCTATGCAGACTATTTTCAAGCATGCTAATCTCAAATAAATTTTCCCATCTAGATATATTTTGGAAGAATCCTGCAATATTTTCTCTGATGATATCTTATATATTTCAAGACAAAGGCTTCAAATGCAAGGAACACATTGTAAATTATCAACTACTCTTTCCGACTACATCATTATTGTAATGTTTTGTTTCTGTATTTTATATACATCTATTTACTCTTCTGGAAACCTATTAACATCATTAACGCTATCATTGCTTCTATAAGTTATTTCTTTAAAGATTCATTGTTTCTATTTCTGTAACAATTTTTATATTTTTAACTAGGTAAATCCTTTAATATTCTCTCCTATGTGAAAACTTATCAAATGGCTGAAACTATTGTATACTTTTAAATGATACGTTTATGGCTGCATTATATCATTACACTCAAAGGTTCCTTGTAGTATCAATCAATTTTTAATTACTTCATTGCATCTAGCATCTATAGGCATTTGATATGTGTTCATACTTTACCATTTACACATGTCTTTATAAATATATCAATACAATCACTGAAATAGATTCTTATAGAATGAAGAACTTCATTTATTTGTAGAACTCTAAATGACATGGTTCTTCTTGTATGTTTCTACACACTTTTTTAAATTTTTCATTAGTTCATGATATGTTCTGTACATGTTTCTGATATGTTCTATGAAAAATCTACATGTTTGTCCTGAATTTTTAGTAGTCCCTCTCATGTAATATCAATTATTCTATGCATTTCTATTTTATAACTGATGGGTTCATCTGCTTTTGTATTTATAATGTTCTCTATATGTTTTCACATTTCAATGATTGATTAAAAAGTGTTATTTACTGTATGTGATGCATTTATAACGAATTTCTATAATATTACCCCAAATTTTAATTATATTGTCTACCAAAATATATGTTACTTCTCCCTTTCATACTGTTGAGGAACCATCCTTCATTCTAATGATGATCAGTTTATTGAATGATTTAGATGGTACTATACATAATTTCTCCAAAGAGAACTTACCTTAACTTTTGATGTAATTCTGTACTACTATTTACTTACTCTACATTTTTTAATTCAGTTGGGACTATTTCATTCAAAAATATCATTAAATATGTTTTGAATTTTCTATATATTTCTGACTCACTTATGAACATAGGCACATATTTTCTCTACAGGAAATAGATGGAATTTTACGATGAAATGGTAGATCTCTTCAGTGTTTTCCCCCTATGTAGGTTCTAGAATCTGTAATTGACATTCATTCAAATCGTTCAGTTGTGGATGAACAGAACTACAACATAGATGGTCTTCCAAATGATTACATAACTTTTCAGGGTATGCTTATCAATGAATAAGAAAATGTTATCAATGTCATTTTTTCATCAATATCAACTACGTGTGGGGGTTTATTCTTCATGAATGGATATTGAGGGAGTAGTAAAACATTATTCTGGTGAGTACTCACTTCTTTGCTGTAGTTAGAGGGTAGTATTGTTCTGGTAGTAGTATCAAGTGGAATAGAATCACTACTTCTTCATAGTGGATGGACGATGAATTTTAAATTTTGTATTCTAATCTCTATTAATGAGCAATCAGTTTTCAATATTCAACAAGGGAGTGAGTTTTCCAAGATATTACATGTGAAAAAACATATTATTTGGGATTAGGCATCCATGGTTCACAAGTACCGTTTTGAGGCTCCAAACCGTACTCTATGATATATAATAGAATCTAAAAATCTCAATGCTACATCTTTACCATTCAGATGTGTTAAAGTATCATTGGGAGGAAATTTCCGTTAGATATTACCAGTTATACCAGTTGGTAACAGAAATGAAAATTTTCATGCAAGTATTAAATCATCATATCTTTGGAAATAATGTAGAGTTTTAACTCTGACAAAAAAACCTGTGACTTCAATCTGGGACTGCCAATAATGATTCTGATGACTTACAAACCTTTTTAAATTGGGATATAGATATTGGTGATGGTAACACAAGAGATCCTGATGATGGTGAATAAGTAATTTATATACCAATAAATTTTCTTCTAAATTCACCAGATAATGCATTGGAAGAAATTATTGATTCGCATATCCTTCTTTCAGAGTCCTTAACGATGATGTGTATTATCTAAAGGAAAAAATGATTCTTACTCCTAAACGTGATTTTGTTCAAGAAATCAATTACTACATGTTATCTATCACAAATTCTAAAAGAAGATACTACTTCAGCTCTGACACTGTTTGAAAAGCTAGTTTTGATTCTGATAGGCCCAAAAATATATACACATGTGAGTTTTTAAATGGTATTAATATATTTATAATGGAAGCACATAAAATTATTTGGAAGATTGGTGTTCCTGTAATGTTTTTATGAAATGTGGATCGATTAGTTGGTCTGTGTAATGGAACTCGCATGATTGTTACACACTTTGGAGACCATGTCATCTGAGCAAAAATTTTAACTGGCTATCATTCGGGGTATTATGCATTCATTCCAAGATTAACAACGACACAATTTGATGTTAGTTGGCCATTCAAATTACAAATATGGTAATATCCTTTGATAGTATTTTATGATATGACTATTAATAAGAGTCAAGGAGAATATTTCACTTCATTTGGGTTATTTCTACATAGGCATGTGTTCCTGCTTGGTCAATTATAGGTGGTTTTTTCTAGGGTCACCTCACCGAATGGTTTAAAAATAATAGTTATAGATAATGATAACATAGCTACTAATTGCACACATAATATTTTCTATAATGAAATATTTGATAACCTGTCTTAGGTATAATATAATTTTAACTATTAATCTTTTAATTTATAAATATAATGTGATCACTGTAACTCTGTTGCTTCTATATCATATGATTTACTTATATTACAAAACTAATTTTAAATGTACAGAGTAATAAAAATAAGTCCAGATCAATAACCCCATTGTGTGATATTTTTCTAGATTCAAATGAAACTCTAGAGATACATGTTCATGTGTTGAACATATGGTGCAATTATTCATCAAAATGACCCAATAATGTCATTTCTATCGATTAAGTACTTGGAGATACACATGTCCGTGTTTCTAAGAAAAACACCATATTTTGTTATGTTACTATATTGTAATAAATTCATTTATATCTATGTCATCATTAAAATATTATACCTCCATTAAAACAACCAATATATTTACTATTTTTAGGGAACGAAGGTACAATGTTCAATTACAAACTGTCATCTTATCTCTAAGTTCAAAGATCCCGTGCATGAAGGATTCTACTATTACATTCAAAACATTCAAATTGATCCAAATCAAGGATGATACTTTGAAACTCAACATGCATTCCAATTGTTGTTCACATCAAAGATGTTTCATCATCCTTCTCATGCACAACTCCCAATGTTCAGTTATAATTTCACTTCATTGAATGACATTTCTCAACGGATTATACTGGAAGATAATCTAATAGGTATAATTCTATTTCAGTGCATTGATATACTTATTTATTCAGTATTTTCATAGTCATAAAGATATTTTTTTCCAAATCAATCTAATCCCCCTTCATTGTTTTTCATTATATGTTTTATTGTTTAGAAATCATTGGACTTCTACAATACTCCCAGCCAGTGCAATCAATGGGAAATTGGAACGTTAGGATTCAAATTATTCTTGAGGATGAAAAGTGCTTTACAATTTGTATTACTATCACATGGAAAATTTATATGACGTTTACAAGTACAGCTATTTTTTCCTTACAGACGATTGAATGCTCAGAGCATCTTATGGGGACATTATGCTACTGAAATGATAGCCTATTTGGAACAATAGAAGGACTCACCAAACATTTTGATCTTACAACTCGTCTGAGTTAATCAATTAAGCAATATAGTATCTGACAACAATTTACTAGTTTTCTGTTCGTAAATAAATTTTTATATGTATCAACAACCTTATGTTGACTAAAATTGTTTACATATATTTTTCAATAACTGTTATTGTGACAACTACAATTCAAGAAACAATGATTTTGTACAATATAGACATTATAGAAGTTGAAAATTTTAGAAACATGTTTATTATGTACTATAAATATTTCAGTATATTTAGTTCTCTGTTATTTATTGTTCATTGATATAATGAATTATATGATGCCTGCTTATTTTTTTCCTATTATAGATGTTTGTAGGTTTGGGTTCATATTGCAATCCCAGTTACACATTCCACCATCAACGAATCCATACCCCTCTATAGATGTAATGTATTGGAGTAACAAAAAGTACATTTCTGATGTAAAAAACTGTAAACATGTAAGTACTATGTCCTTAATTTTCAAATGTTAATATTCAGATTCTATTATCTTTAACTTATTCTTTGTTTTATTGATTTTTTTTAATGTATGCATTCTATTTTAGCCTACATGATGCTTAATTTCAGCAACAATACATAAAATTCAAATAACCCACAGCTGGTTTTATGAGTCCTTTTACTCATACATGAAAAAAATTTATAGTTTAGATGGAACATTATAGTACCACAAATGAAAAATATCTCCAAATACTACCACTAACAGGTCAGAAAATCTTTGATTTTTAAATATTCTATCATTAAAACATGGTGCTGCTAATGGGAAATACTTTTTTCCACTAATTATTCAATCATAATAATACATGAACATATTTAGGGTACAGCTCATGGTTACAAATAAGACAGGCTCATTTTTAGTTGTTATGTTTGACAAAAAAGTTATACAGTTCATACATGAAACATCTGCAATGTTATGTGTAACTCTAATACATATAGCAGCATCTTATTACAACATCTAATGTTATTTCAACTATCTAACAACTAATTTTTTTTTAACATTTTTAGATTAGGATGATGATGAGTATGGTTTCCCTCATCAGTTGGAAGTATTCAAGTCAAAGTATTATTTATTCTTAATTATTGTAACTTCTTTTAATATTCAAAACCATTATCATCCGTTTGAACAGAATAGTTACAAAGTACACTCTATCAGTGATAATGAGATGTACATTCGTTGATTTATTGACACCGTTGACCAAAAAGAGGTAATAAATTTTACCACTCTCAACATACTATACCACAGATTATATACAACTTATTTTTTCTGTTTATTACAACATAGACACATCAAAGAAGTGGGAATTTATAGTTTTGTAGTTGGATTGAAAATATGATGGTTCATTTCATTTAAATTTTTTCAATTTATATAAACCAAAACATGAAAAACCGCCGTCTAATATTCTTTTCTGCTTTTCATTATTGCAACATCATGATGATGGGGGTTATAATTCTTATGGTAGCTCAGGAATAGCTGTATCGGTCTCTGATATGATATCTACTAAGGTAAAATAATCTTACCAAGAATAATTATTATAATTTTTCCAGAATTATCTAATGGCTATAATTATTATTAGAAAATGTTTTCATATGTTTCACTGATTACACATCTCAGTAATGGATTCCTACATATTAATGTGCAATTATTCTACATGTAGAAAAACCTAATGTCAGATTTTAAAAATGAAGAACATATTCAACATAATCTGATGAAATGTGAAGAATCCCTGGGATCATCATTTCATTGTACTCACCTCGACATGCAAACAATGGAAAAGTGATCACAGGGGGAATGAGTTCAGTAATTAAGTGCTGATACTGGGGTCTATCAAGGTTATTGATTAGCCACTTTCCTGAAACCATCTTTAGTTTGCATGACTTATCTATAGATGTTTCCAATATAGTTTCCTGTATCTATTGGCAAACCATTATATATTAGTAAAATAGTATTTCAGTTATCCTGCCATATTTCTGTAGACGTTAGAATTTTTTTTCATTTGCTGAAATTCATAATGTTTTATGTAACCCTTATATTTTTTTTATTAGTATATCGCTCTATCAATGTTTATTTTACTCCAAATATTTATATTTTCTATTTCTGTAATTTTTTTATTTTAAGACAATGTTAAATTCATCGTATGTGTTCACCTTTTTTATTGAAGAAAAAAAGAGAAAAATAGTTTCCTTTTTCCGGGTAGATTGGAGCATCCCCATTTCTTTTATATGTATGCATGGATCATATTTGTCGATGAGACATCCTAAGAATTTTCTGTGAATGTTTATGGGATAGTAACATCAAAAATTGGTGTTAGGAGTATCACATACTAGGTGTGACTTTACTTCCATGAATTTCAATTTCCGCACAACTGTATTCCATTTTTTAGCTTTTCATCTAGGATAACAATTATATAAATGTCATCACATTATTTTACTTTTCATGGGAAAATCATACAGAGAAGGGTTAAATTTTATATCCATCAACCCATATCATTTGTTATTTAATTGATAACCTTTTCTTGATGCAGTAAATGAAAATCATACGAGGACCAGTACACACAAACAAGAGCAGTTTTGTGTGTAGAAGAATCACTGACCGAGGAAGGTTCATCTATCGTGATGTTTTTAGTACGTAATAACTGCATTCTCAGTTGGTGATTTACATTATTTCATTAGTTGTTTTTAGAGGAGACTCTTGGTATGATATCATAATATCATACTGCTACAATATGTTATGGTTACATTGTTTGATTGTAATTTAATTTTACTTTGTTCAACTGCTTTTAATGATTATGATATCATTAATTATGATGGTGGGTAGATTCTAAAATATGATATTCTACTACAACAGATTCTTCTGAGAAAGACAAGAAGATTCAACATGTTTTGAATGATTAAACTATAATACTAGCACTCAAAATGAAAAATCATCGTATAACTTTAGTGGGAATCATGTTGAAGAATAATTGTAAAATAATTGAATGAATTTCCCTTGTAAATGATGTTCATGTCCAGTTTAATTGATCATGTGTAGTTCTGTTGTAGATTATCATGTGCAGTTCCAAGTATTTTAAACATGTGAATTACTGTTAACCCTGTACAATTCTGTTGTAAATCATTTGATCTTGTGCAGTTCTATTGCAGATCATGGTACATCATTTGATTTAGAGTGTGATAGAATGGAGGTAATCTAGGAGATGTTTGTAACACTTTATCTTGGTATGTTATAAAAACTACAAATAAATATTCTACTTAGGTATGTGTTTTCTATTTTCATTCACCATTTTTCTTATAAAATCATTTGAACTAGCAATACAGAATTTTTTTAATGACATATGCATTTCCATTGACTATCACATATAATGTATTTCTTCTTCCCTATTATAAAATGTTATAATTCATCTTCAATGAATTAATTTGACATTATTATCTGCTACATATTCATTAAATCAAATTCTTCATGTAGGAAAATCTATTTACAGTGCTAAATGCTGATGAAGCGGTCCAAAAATATGAAAGAATCTTTCGAGACTCCCTTTCTAAAATAATTTGTGCCTTTGAATTGAAACACCGAATGAAGGAAGCATAAACTCAAAGACTAATCAAATAGAAGGTTATTTCAAGATGTAATTTCATGGTAATTGAAAATCAATCATTATTCATTTAAAATAATGATCACGAAATACTACAGAAACGGTATATTCTCAAGAATTGGGTCATTTTTTTCAATTAATAATATATTTTACATGTATTAAATGTCAGTTTTCATTAGTTTTTTATAGTGCATATACTCTCATTCATGTAGAGGATGTTATGGACCATAGACCTTGGGCCGAACCTTTTATCTTATCTACTAAGGTTTGTCATTTTTGTTGTTTGACTTTATTTGATCAACTCTTAAAAATTCACACCCTCTGTCCTTTAATCTTTCTCTGGATATTCTTATAAAAAAATTTTCATGCTTAAAAAAATAGTATGGCATGATGTTTTGTTGTTTTTATGTGTTATTATTATTCTCCACTCCTGATAATGTTCCATTATTTATCAATGAGATGATTAAATATTTACTATAATGCCAATTCTTTATGGGTTTCTTGTGGTAGTGAGAGAATTGGTGGTGGACATAAATTTTTTTTGTTAAACATCATTCATTATAAGGTAGGCCAGGTATGTCAAACTGGGGATATTTCATAGATGGAATGCACGAATTTCAGTGTTGAAGTTAAAGATGGACTGTTATTGCTTAGCTGTGCAGATGCGTGGTGGAAAATTGTTCATGGAAAGCCATATTTAGGTTATGATGGAGTTCAATGCGACTTTTGTGATGGGTCTTCTCGTGAAGAAAATAATAGGTATCTTCTTCTGGTATTTATGATATGCTGTCAGCATAAAATGGTTATTGTTGAGGTGGAATCCGATTTGGCCCAACTGATGATTTTTCAACCAAGTATAAAAAACTATCATTGGTGGGAAGCTATTATTGTTAGGAGATGCATAATATTGATCATTCATGATGTCCTCTTCAAATAGACCATTAGGTAGGGTATCTTCGTGGCCGATGCATTAGGTTCTCAAAGGTACAATCGCCAATAATTGTATGATTTATCATCATTAATGGTCATTTCCATTAATGAATAACTCCAACATATTTATAGATATATTTTAATATCTATAAATAATTTTTATCCTTCTAATAGAATTATGCTAACTTATTGAAAATATCTTATAAAACTCTACAATTACAATAAAAATATATAGAAGATATTTGTTTATATAGTTTTGATGCATACTATACAGAGAGACTTCTCAAACTCAGTGAATATGCAGTACTACCAAGAATGAAAGAAATCGTTTTCCCATCATAGTACTTGCTTGGATATTTCATCTGATGCTTTTTTCATGATCACTATTTCATTGATGAAAAATATTTGTTGTTCTCTAAAATTGATCCTAAATAATGTAAATTAATTTTGATTCATTAATGCATGATATAATGTAAAATTTATTGTTCTAGTAGTGGAAGAGAGGGATACAAAAGTTCCTAAGCTATTTGGATTTTAGTAAACATGATAATCAAATCCATTTTTTGGTTCTATAACATCTTATTACAATTGATATTTCACATTATGTAGCTTTTATTCCTCAAATTCCTATCATTAGTTTCCATGCAGTTAGTCTTTCTATAACAATGATTCCTTATAAAATGATACTCATTATGTAACTTTTATACCTCAATATCTGTAACTTTTATTCCTCCATTATGTATTTGTAATTTTTTTTCAAATTTATTCAATATTAGTATGAATAAGTATATTGGATAAATGGTTTTTTATTATTAATAATATGAATTAATATGTAGATTCGTACAAATGCACAGGCAAAGTACTAGTTATATTATAATTTAAATAATATTGTTTATATAATTAGATAGACATAGGTTTTCTAAATTATAAATATATTTTTAACAATAATTATGTTGTTAATAAAATACATAATAAGAAAAATTAAAATCTTTATAATATTAAATTCATATATAATATACTAATAAATTTATAAAATTTATATTTTTTATAAAAACTGTATTTTTTAATAATTACCTCAATATCAGTTATCTCATTGACATACCGAAAAATTATACAGTGTAAATTATGATATTTTTTATGAAAATAATATGTGTATTTTTTAAAATAAAAAATTTTAATTATTTAATTTTTTTTAAATAATTATAAAAGTTTAAAATATTCATTTTAATATTAAGTCATATTTAAACCATTAAAGGTGATAATTTTTATTTGATTTACATCACAATGGTTTTAAAATAGTTTTGTTAATAATATTAATCAAATTTTCTATATCTTTTTTATGTCTTGTGTTGCATAGTATTAATAATAAATTATAGGTCTTTTTATTTTTCATTAATGATCACATTGTATGAAAAATAAATTTTTTATTTATTATGATAACTCATATGTAATAAAATAAATATGTAGAATCATTTAGATACAATATATCAAATTGTCTATAATATATAATTCTATATTTTCCATAATTTACTATAATATATATATATATATATATTTCTGTGGATAAAATGGAATGAATTACATGTAATGGTATAGGTAATCTAAAAAACATGACAAATAATAATTTTTCTGACCTTACATATATGGATGAAAAATTTGATAAAAGATATTTTGTTTGGAATAATGTCACCAGTAAATATTCTCATATTATCCATAGGGGATACACTATTATAAATATATTAATAAAATTCAATACAATATATAATGAATCATTATTATCAAAAAAATTGGTTATTATATTATTATTATTTGTTAAAATATAATAATGGATAATGAATATTTAAAAAATATCTTATCCACATCAATCATGAAATGAAATAAAATAATGTATATTTGCATTCACATTGAGAAATAAAATAAAATTATATTAAAAAATAGTATCATTAAATTGATTGAATATAATAAAATTATATTTTTGGGTTTATAACATTTTAAATTTAATTAATCAGTATTCAATTTAGTATTTTTAACAAATTTTTGGACGAATACCAATGAAACATGTTTATATTATTCATAATGAACAATTAATTTCTATCAAATATTTTATTGTTAATAAATTTAATTAAGTAAAACATATTTTATTTTTTATGGAATACCATAACAAATATCATCTCTATCATGAACATTCATATAACACAATCCTTCAATCTACGTGGTATGTAGTTTGGATTTTTCCAAAATTCTATATCTGTTGTCAATTTTATAGAAACGATGTCACATTCATTTATCTAGATTTCTCTTCATTCAAGTATTATTCCTCTAGTAATTTATGGTCATTTCAACCATCTGGTTTCCAGAAATTGTAATCCACTTTTCATGGGGGTTCTTCATTCATCTTGCATTCCGTGGGTTCCCAAAACAATGAAAATTTGATTTTTGATCGTCAAAATAATCAACCAAAAACTATAATCAGCACATATATTTCATTGAGTCATATATCTATCCCTAGTACATGGATTTTCTATGAATATGAGGTCTGATAAGTCTATGTATTGTCCAACAGTGTCAAATCAAGATTTTGGTGTCTGACCATTGGATAACAATAAGATATTATGGTATGAATTCATATGAATTGAGGTATACTAATAATTTCCCTGATATATAGGTCAATGATCATGAGTGGGGATATTTGGGTTTAGAAAATATTTGAATAATCAATTTAATTGGTATATATTTGAATGTCAAGGATCTGTAGTGGGGGAAGACCATAAACGTGGGGATTCTACTCCCGAAATTTAATAAAAATGTGATAAATTCAAAAAAAAATTGATTCCTAATTAGATATTATATCATTCTATTTCGAAGAATGTCCAATGAATGGAAAAATTCATTGACTTTTAGAGATCTGATCATATCTGATCTAGAGATTCTTCATCATCTAGTGTTGCTTCAATAATTAAATGAGAGGAGGAATAATCTCTTAATGGTCCTAGGATTATGAGGATAACCCTAGTAAAATGTTCACATTTATATATTTAAAGTAAAATATAATTAGTTTATTTAAATAAATAAATTAAATTAAACACTTAATTAATTATCTAAAATCACCATCAATGGTATAAATATTTTAATTCCCCACAATTTTCTTTTTTAAGTCACCCTTTGGGTAAACATCTCATTAGGGACTCAACCATGGTCTCAAATTTCTGATCCTCACTTCCGTAAATAATCTATCCATTTTTTTTACAATATGTGTGTTTAATAAATTTTATTTAATATTTTTATAAGATTAATGTTCGCCACACTAGGGCCTCAGAATCCACGACGACTACTCAGTGCTTGGCTTGGAAAATATATATAGAAATATTTTAAACACGTAAATTAAAAAAGATACCATACATAATTTCATACATCGTTCCTACCATTAAACAAAATGAAAACTAAATAAACTAATTAGTATAATAAGGCCGAATTTACTCTCCCTTTCCAATGATCTCTTTTGTGCATTCTAGTGCTGACACAACCTACAAACTGAGGGGATGGTCAATTCATGTAGGGACCGACCAATTGATTCTTGATCTATGTCGGGTTCCCCTAAATAGAGGCTCTATCTTTGATGTCCATATCTCCCCAGTCGATGAAATCCATGGGGTCATTGTCATATCATCTCAACTATGGCATGTGGAAGATTATGTGCACATGTTTCAACTATAGGGGTAGGTCGAGTGGTAAGAAACCTTACCAACCATATGAGGGATCTAGAACATCCCACTATGAAATGCAGATAACTTGAATCCCTAAATTAAATTCCAAAATACATATATCTAGGATACTCTAAGAAAAACATGGTCTCTGTGGTGGAAATATAATGGCCTACGATGATAATTTATGTATAATTTATTCCTATTATGGGTTGTCCTCATATTCTCACGGATGACCTATAACTTCTCTATATTCACCTGCACTAAATCTAGACATAGAAGAGATGTCTAAAAAATCTATATCTATTACATGTGTGACAACAATGGTCTCTCATAATGGGCCTCAAAAGTGGAAATTTTGATGGTAAATTGATAGTTGTTATTGTACAAAAATTAGACCATGGGAATGTGACCCTCTAATCTAAACCCAAACACTAGCATGAAATTCTTCAACATATATTCCATAACTATGATAGTGTGTTGGGTCATCCCATTATTCTAGTAGTGAAATTGTATATTCATCCTCATCAGGGTCCCAAATTACTTATATAGTCCTCTTCACAAATGTAATGTAAACTAAACATCACAATAAGAGACAATCATTAATAGAAACCCATGGAGGAGTACAATCTCTCGTATAAAAAACATCCTCAAAATCACTCCCCAAACCCTAGTCCCTAATAATGAGGAAGCATTGTGAAATTTTTATTCAGTTTACTATCACCCATATGACTTAATGGACCTTCATGGTCCATGGAAGCACTGTCACAACATCCATGGATATTCTAACCCATTTACACATCATAATCTTAAGGGGATGTAACATACCTATCAGAACATGGTTTTCACCATTCCCCTACTTGTATGAGAGGCACCATGAGATGAACATAGATATTCTACATGTCATGTCAGAACACAAAAACTACACATGAGTATCTTTATACAAATTCATCTCACTGATATTTTTGAATCTAGGAATTTTTTTTTGAACTCTTACGTCACTTCCTCCCATATCGTTACTAGAACCACCATCCTTCCATTAAAAAATATTATGTGATTCCATCTATTAGAATAGCCACATAGTGAATCCCCTATGGATAATTGGTCATGAAATACCCCAATGTCAGGTTCTCATATCTAGGTCACTCTCACACACTCATGAAGTAGTAGATTCAACACCATTGATTGAAGAATAGTTGTACACATCTACTCCAACAAGGTTATCTTTAAGGAACTACACTACTATAAAGCCTCTATTACAAAGTGATCATGGAACTTCCTAATACGGGAAGAAATTACTATTTTCCATTCCATGATATACAGACTATCTCGAGGTGATATTATCACATGAACTCTAACCAATTCTATTTTCTTCGGTTCTAGTCTCTAGGAGTGAAAACATGTCAAAAACTATGGTAGTATTAGTAACCTGCAATGTTCCTCCAAATAAGTTAGTGAAACCACATCCTCTGATTAAATAATAATAATTCCATCTCTATGCCATGAGTGATGTATTTAATATCATGGGGTCTCACCTATATCAACCCATATGTGATAACTGCCTTCTACTACATCAACACATATTTGATCCTGGATCATGAGAATTCACAATACACTATGAAGTCAACTCATTCCTCAGGGTAGCCACGACAATGGAGAACTTGTTAGCCTCATCCTAATCTCTTTAATGTCCCTCTAGCCCTTACCAGTATAAGTAAAGGGATTCCATTTCAACAACAAGGTGGTTAATTGGACATTAATCCCATAGAAGACTTCTGAAAACCTTCACTAGTACCCAACCAATCAATGAAATATATGTACCTATAACACACTATTGGGTGTCTCCCATGGAATCACTACATTAATCATTATTGGGTCCATGAAAAATCCATGAAAAAATATTTTTCTCCCTAAAAGGTAAACCTTGTGAATCATGAATTGTATCTTCAATATATTTCCATAATGATGGTGCACTTGAAGAATATCTAGGACAATACTATGGTTCTCTTCTTTATCCTCCACTAATGTAGAGTAGATGAGTAATTCATCGATGAAGACAACCAAAAACTGGACCATGTCCTGTTGGAAGATCTATTTCATCAAATCCATAAACACAATTGGAGGATTTGTCACACCAGAAGTCATCACCTCAAACTCATAGTTCCTATGTTGAAATTTTAGTGTCATTGTTTTTTATCATAGTATTAGGAATCGTCAACTAGTTGTACTCATACCATAGATTGATCTTTGAGAACCATATTTCACCTATCAAATGGTTAAAGAGAACGTCGATCCTTAAAAAAAAGTATTTTTCCTCATCGTGGCTTGGTTCATGCTACAATAATCCCTGAAGAGATGTAATCGACCATCTAAATTTTTCAAGAACAACAGTGGATCATTCTAGGGGGACACAATGGGAATCATGAAACCCTTCTATCGAAGGTCCTATAACTGCATCCATAACTTTGGTATCCTAGAAGGGGCGTCCTATATTCTGCAGTAGATATTAGTGTGGTCCAATGATGAATGCTAATAAAACTTCCAACTCCAACATCAGATGTTGTCCTTGAATTTCATCAGGGATATAGTACATAAAATCCATCACGATTGAGGAAATATAAATTCCTAAATAGACCATTGCATCAAGGGATATAATTTCCAACTTAACGAATATTTCCTACATTCTCCTACTCATATAGATATATCATATCATTATTAAATCATTCTATACCTTAAAGGTGAATCTAATCCCATCAGGGTGAAGGCATTAGACTCGTCAATGGTAACAGACATTATTGTATCAATAAATGTAAAACCAATATATACCCATTATTAATTCATAGGGTTACATTGTCAAGAAAAACGGTTCCACATGGACATATGTCCACTGAGATATTACTCCAACTGTCAGAAGATAAAATATATAGAATATGAATCCCTATATGAAAATCAAGAAAATGATGCTAGGCTAGTTCCTCAACTGTGAGCTCAATATCTAGGACTGGGAGTATAGATATTTATTTATTACTACTAGTTATTCAGAGTATATTTGAATAAATTGTAGAAAATACAGACAGTGTACCTTTCATAATCTCGTGTCGCGTGGGGTCATAATCATCCAAATACATCTATTGTCCAGGACCCATCTACCAGATCCCTCAGCCTGACATGATCTTCCTTGTGGTTGTGGTTGAAGGATCGATAAAATTATCCACCAGCCATGTCTCCTCCTACTCCTATGAAATATATTAATACCTCGTTACCACTGTTCCTTCTATGTGGAGATCCATGATCACAATTTTGCCTCTATCATGGGTATCTATCAACAATATTCTTGTGCTCCTCATCACATGTTATTTTGAATTCACATTTCATGTGACTTATCCTATGAAAATCATATCACCCATCATCTATGGGAAACCCTGGCTCTCTAAATTAACCACGATAACCTATCTGATCATGATCATGGGAAGGACTCATATATCCAGATCCTTTCAAATGTATCCTTCTAATTGCTACACGAAAATATATTTGGTGAAGCACTCTACCATATCTAGATTCCAGATTTTACTCTCAATGAAAAATTATCTATAACCAGTTCCCACATCAACACCTTGACACATGTGGGGAGGTAAAATGAAACATTGTTTTTTGAATATATATATAGAGTCCCATATCATGATTCCTTGATCAGAAGTATCCATAATAGATCATGTAAATTTAGAATATTGTTATTAATTTGAACCTCACAAAATACTCATCCATTGTCATTCGACTCTTCTATAGCTCTAAAATCTCTTTAAACCAAATTTAGATAAAACCTGAGGGGTAATAATCCTTAGATAATAAATAATGGTATTCGGACTATGAGGGTGTTGACTCATCATGTACAATGGTAACAAGACTCCACCAACAAACATCCCCTCTATGGAAAAGACAAGTTGTAAGGGCATCCACCCATTCCTTAGGATATGAGATAATCTCGAGAACATAGACCACCAACTCTATCTATACCTATTCTACATAGGGATATGGAATGTTGTGGAACCTCAGTGGCCTATGGAACTGCAACTCGTAGATCAATATATATCTGTGAACATCTTTAGTTTGGCTTGTTGGGATAATTTTCTACTCAATAGGTGGAAGTGGTGCTACCTACAAACCTAAAAGAATAATCTCATTGGATGGACCTTAAAGTGATGCTTCAACACTCATTATATCTTCATCATGATCCAATGATGGTATCATGGATACCTATTGTTGTTCAGACATCCTGATTTTTATCCATATGTACCACCGTCTGATGAAAATATATATATTTATAACAATGGGGATATGACTCATGAAAAACTGTCAAAGACTAAGACCTATATGATGAATGTAAGACTAATCCTTATCAGTATTGTATTGGTAGGTCGAGTTGACAAGAAGGTATTCAATATCATAGTGAATATATATGTTGTATACCAAAAAAATTGTTTGATTCCATTGCATGAGAGATGGACTCAAGACACATTGACACTGTCAAACTAGTTCCAACCAAATCCTTGTTAGTAGAATACTCTCTAAAAGGACCTCATGAACAACAAATCTGATACCAATATGTAACGATCCAATCCAAATCGGTGATCGAGCTTCAACTACCTCACTCGCAGCCCTATAGTTTAGGTGGTGAAGATAAGTACCCAATAGAATATCTTAAATGGGATTCCTTTTCCAAATGAACCTATACACACACATTATACGATATCAATGAAAAATATAGTATATTAATAATAAAATGACAATATATGTATAAATTAAACCAATAATGGAAAACTTCTATGGTCTACAAGATTATGAGAGTGTAAACTAAATAGTAAAAGTGAAAAATTATACACCCTATAAAAAGTATGTCCCATATAGAAACAACAATAATGAAAATTAATGAGGGATCCTAAATCCCACTCTACAACATACAACCACAGTTGGATGTCCACAATATTGAGTATCAATAAGATCCTTGAAACCCACCGTTGAATTATGTGTTATCGGGATATGACATGACATATACGGGAAAACCACATGCAAGGGTGAAAATATAAAAACCCAATAGGATATCTCAAAATATGGAAGTGAAGTATGTTATAAAATTGAAATTGAAAGGTAGTTGATATTGAAACTAGATGCTTCTCATCCCAATTATAGTGAATGAGTAACCTCATCTAAGAACAACGGGCTAAAAAGGTTTTTATTTAGAGTAAGCATAATGTATTTTTTAGCCATAATTGGAGAGTAACCTCATCCATCCACAATATTTTAAAAATGTAAACCATGGTGCGTACCCCCACACATCTTTGAAAATCGTGATAGTAGAGTAAAAAACCCCAAAAGTATCGATACATAGGTATATATATAAATATATATGTTTATAAATGATTCCCCAATAATAGAGATAGGGGTTATCCATATCATATCTCTACCAAGGAAAAGATATTCCATTAATATTAGAAATCCAAAAAATATTCCCAACATCCCACTTATCTACTCAAATGTAATTGAGTTATGTCCCATGTCATACCACTATGCCACACAGTAAAGGGGGAAGAATTTCCATATAGGGGACCCACACCCAAGAGCATTGGTGGTTGGGGTTCCACTATAAAAGTATTTGTATTATACCACATACTCGATGTGTCAGGGGGGTTCCACTATCATGGTTGAGGACTCACACAATTATTTTATAAGGGGTCCCACTCATGTTTCATGTGAATCCAACCAGTATATGATAGAGTTTATAATTTTTAGATAGATGGAAAAGCCTCGACAGATTGTGGATCTCCTATATAAGTCAAAGACCCTCACCCTGCTATCATTAGGGGTTCTGATTGTGGTCCTCGACGACCCACACCCTATCTGATAGGGGGTTCCACTCAATAGATAAAGGACTCACACCCAATAGTATTAGTGGTTCCACTCATTAGGTCACTATTGATACTCTTCCAAATAACAATAATTGACGGGAATATCCGGAACATGCACCATAAACATAAGAACTCATATTGAATTCCAAAATCTACAATTAATGGAACTATAGTATTCTACCCATTAAAACATAATATAGGAAAATTCTTTGTAAAAACATTTTCCAAAGGATGAAGATTTTATAGAATGAATTTTACACAAAAGGAACCATGTAGTACACCACGTGTATGGGGACCCATGTGGATTATGGTCGAAATCCATCACTTTATCATGACTCTAGAAGAATACAACTCTCTAAACATGAAGTCATACATGGTGTGTGGGGGAACAACTTGATGTGACTATGCCACTAGGGGTCATTTCCATGTTCATTGTCGTACCTGTGTATTAGTGTAAGGAATTTGTAATCAAACATCTTCGGTGTACTTTGTTATAAGGAATACTTAGTTGTTCTAATGCCCGTGTACTCCCAAGGAACAAGATTATTCTTCCATCACTTGGACACATTTCATGTGGGGGTATTATATGATTTTTGAAACTTATAATCCATGAAAACCCTAGAAACCACAATCATGGATTTAAACTCCTTATGTTTTTTGAACAATTCAACTTATATTATTTATTTTCTAAAACATCTATACCCATTGTTCATATATTTTATTTTATTTCTCTACCTCTAGTCTTCACAAAAATTTTACACTTAAATTATTAATCTAGTTGTTGTTTGTTGTTTTTTCATATCTTGTGGCTAGAAATTGTCATCCACCAGTCATGGTTGTTATCTTTTCATCCTAGGTGCCTCAAATTCATATGAAATTATGACATTATTACTGATCCAAAATACGATCACCTAAATCCTGTAATAATCTAGGTTTTGTCCCAAATTCATTGATCCACCCCTCACATGTGATTCTGCAACAAATTCAGGGGTCTTATTAGGTTTTGTACTACAAGGAAATGTCAAAAAAGGATCGCGGGGACCAAATGGTGAAGAACATGATGAAATCATTGAAGAATGGCACATTAAATGTGGTATATCGACCCTTTTAAACCTTATCTGGAAATGTATCAACACTAGTGATATCAGTGGTTATAAAATTATTCATTAGTCATTTTAATCAGTACAAATAATGATGAAATGTATTTATAATTGACGCAGATCATAGTATCAATGATTATACTAAATAATTTTAATAAATTTTAGAAAAAATATTATTTATACATAAGGATGGGATAATTTTTAATCATGGAATGCACTCTCCAATGAATGGAAGTCGTTGTTGTGTTCGATGCACTCTAATATGCTCCAATAAAGAGATTCATCATCACCGGGAGTCGATTTTACAAAGTAAGGATTTGAGGAATATTATCTTGATGGTCTAGTATTATGAGGATAACCCTAGTAACACCACCATAATTATATATTTTAAGGGATAATTATTTGTTTATTTATTTAAATTATATAAATTAAATACCTAATTAATTCATTGAACAAACCACAAACGATAGAGACATCTGAATGCCTCACACTAAATTATATTATGCCTTTACTAGGGTAATCATCATGTTATGGACTCAATCATGGCCTTAAATTTCTAATCTGATATTCCATTAACGATTTATATGATATTTTCAACAAATTACTTGTGTATTTCATGAAATATTTTTAATTTTTATAAATATAATTTTAGGTACACTAGGACAATGAATCATTCATCATCTCAACATCTTACTATATATAGATATATATATTTATTTAAAATTCATACAAGGAAAAAATCGGGGCTGCATAACAATCATGATAGGATACAACAAAATATTCCATAATCACCCCATATCAATTAAAATATATGTGCATACATTTATAAAAAACAAGGAACAATGATTTGTTATATCTCATATTAAAAAATTATTTTCAGATTTTTTTAAAAAAATTATTCAACATTTTGAAAATTTTATATCAATTTCAAAGGAAATATATAGACAACTCAATTAAAATAGGAATAAATAAATTATTTCATAAATATTGTTATGGATAACTCTTATGTTTAAATATGGAATATAATAACCATTTTTTATAATAACTCCTTGGAAATAACACCCCAGCCTAGTTAGTTTAGGTTACAAGACTCCCCAAAATCATGATCAAAGAATACTCCTATTTTTCACACATTCATAGATCCTATTCCTAGTTTGAATATGAATCTATTTCAAATAATTAACCCCATATCTCATCATGTTAATTTTTTTTTGTTATCCCCAATCCATTTCTTGGTACAAAATATAAATTCATAGCACATATATACTTCAACCTCACATCAATGGAAACTATGTTATTTATTTTAAAAACATATAAGGCTATATAATTCATTTCAATCAATCACAAATCATTTCAATAAATCATTAAAATCCATCCCATTTTCAGGTTACAAAATAATACATATCATTAATAAAATATCAAATTGATTTCATCAAAACTAATTACTTTGTAAACAATTATTTTCATTTAAAATTCATAGAAAATATAATTCACTCTCATAATAATTTAGTGACTAAAATATCTATTCAAATCAATAATTTTTATTTCATATAATTTTCTTGAAATTGATGCTTCAGTTAAAAATCAGTTTCTCATAGATTACATCACATTATCACAATACAATTTCAAAAACAATTATCATATCATTCATGTAACTCAATTAGAAATCCCATTAAGATCAAGAATTAATCCTTGAACCAGAATTCATATATTCAGTATCATGGCCCTTCATCTTTATAATGATCCACCAAACTCAACGAAGAAGATATGTGATGAAAGGGAAAATAAAAAATCAATATAGGTTATACATATAGATACAGATTGAATTATTTTATCGGTGAATTAATTCATGAAGATTTAAAGTTTTAAGGTCCCAAATTTATTTAATAGAGCCTCCGATGTTAAATGAAATGAAAGAGAATCTAAAGAAAGTATTATGGAGTTATTATATGGGTTTGGGAAACTAAAGTCTGACAATCTAATAAATTAAATCTTCTCGTATAGTTATCCAAACCACGCACTAACCAGAATATGAGACCATATCCCTAGGAACACCTCATAATTTTGTAATGTCATTACAATATTCATGTCTACATGTGGTGGTACTACTACAGAACCACATGGTGGTAACACCTCCAGAAGAGTTCCCTATATCAATGCCTTATCATTTAAGGGAACATCATCATGATCCTTATGTCTAATCCTAACTAGAAAATGCCATTGTGGCATGCTGAAATAAACAAGATATAACATGTTTAATTTTTATATATAGATAGATGACTCAATTAAGAAAATTTAAACCACAACCAATTCCAATATTATTTTTGTAACAATGTTTTCCACACAACCATTTTTAACATGTACCAAGATAATATGTAGGTTTTCAGTGTCTTGGAGTATGAATAAGATGGATTTAACTCAAATAATGCAGACCCGAGACTCAGAGATGAACATGAAAAAGTTAAAAAAATTTACCTAAAAACAACCTGACATACTAATTCTTAATGTAAAACTGAACCCCTATGATACCACTTTGTCATCACCAATCCTAATAATACCCATACCATGACTATCCCACACTCATGTCCAATATGCTAGGGGCTGGGGACCAGCACTGAGTTGGAATATCACACACATGGGTGTTCATATCCATATGTACCGATAATTCAACCTAAAAATATATCCAATCCCATATAATGGTAAAATGTAAAACAACTGATAAACATGATGGAATAAAAAAATCACACCACTGGAGTTTGGAAACATTTAGTGAAAATAAATTTTTTTAAATAAAACCCACTATAAAGAAACTATATGTCGTCCAAACATTAATTTATGGAGGAATGTTGTCTATGTAACTATTCGAACATTTTTTACCATGTTTGGATCACTCGGCTCTGCCACACCATGAGAACTCTATGACTCTATCAAAAGTTATATCAAATGTATAAGACATGAGTTGTGTTATAAAATCCCTTACTAGGTTGATTATAACAACACCCAATAGTACACCCCAAAATCACAAAGAATATAACATCATGAATAAAATTCATCTCATCACAATTATATATCAATTCCACATATAACAGTAATATCCCGATATACTCAATGTATTCACACAGACTCAAGGAATGGTTAAAACTGGAAGGCCAACATAGGATTCCAATGCGAACATTCCAAGTCTCACTAGTCTATAAGAAATCACAAAATGAATTTGGTATCAATGATGGTGTCTATTCGAGATGCATTGCTTTTCAGGTCACACCATTAGAATTACGTGCTAGAAGTATGAAGATATCAACACATGGAATAGGGAACACTTCCAAATCTGGGGTGTATACCACCAACCCAATAAATATTAACATTTAAATAAGATAATTAATACTTTTTCATGATGGAGATTACAATAAAAAGAAATACTCCTAGGTAAATAATGGTGGAAACATATATCACTCGTGGCCTCATGAAACGGATTCCAGAAACTCTATCCAATATTGATGTTACTAATAAGGTATAACTATCTTATTCATATAATGTGTTTCCATAATAAACACTCTATGAAAGGATCAAAGTAACATACCATCGGGAATAAGATACAAAAAAGGGGTCAATTCCTCCTCTAATATAATACACAACGTGTAAAAAATTACTTGTTATAACATTATGTCACCAGGTTAATCAGTGGTTGTGTATATATTTCTATGTCAATGTCTAATTACATGGTATATCCATGCCCGTGTACCCTTTTTCATGTATGAGTACCCATATCTGTGTCTATGTACAAGAAATTCCTATGACTATGTCCTCATGAATATGTTTGTATGCATGCTAAGGTACATGCCAAGCCCCCAATTAATAGTCACCCTTCATGTGAAAGTTGTCACATGTTTTTTGATATTTCCACTACATATAAATCCTATTATCACATAGGGAGCCTTATATATAATGTGTTCTTATGTTACACGTGTGTAGTGTGAAATTTAACTGAACCAATATGTCTTAAAATTAATTCTTCATGCACAGATACTGCAAAATTTTTCCTCGATGATTATTTCCCCAAATCACATATCTCAGGGAACTTATCTTGACCATTGTGGAAGAACCATTTTCTTTTTATATCTATCTCTCAGTAATTATCTCATTTCCATTAAATCATCATACACTCTAAATATCAAACATGAACATCTTGATCTAGGAAAAATTCATCATCACTATTGTCATATCACAATCCTATCATCATTCCAAAATTTAGAATATGATATCAAACCATTACACCATGAAACAAGCGCACAATGATAGACTTAATGGGTATCCATTGAACTAGTGGTAAAATATAACATTGGTGACGAATGCATAAATAAATATAAAATAAAACTGAGAAACAATAAAAAAGAATGAACATTACATGAGTTTCTTGTTGGCCTTGATAATCATTCGTCGTAATGATGATTGGTGATCTAATATAAATAATCAATTTGTCTAATAAAACAAAACAAAGTAATGATGCTCCCTCAATATGATCCATCTGTGAAGATATATAATAATTCTGTTGATTGAGTTTTTCATATGATATGAAAATTGGGAAATACGAAAAAAATATACTTTAAGAGGGATCGATTGCTGATGAAGAGCTAATCCATGTCATTCTCATTAACGAGATCCTCAAATTTCATTTGTGTATTGATACATTAAATGTTATAATCATTTTACAAGTACTTTTTCAACTCTCTCTCCAAATTCATTTTCATAATCATCCAATGCTGGTAATTTTTCAAATGTTTGATTAAATAATGAAAATAATTAGATCGTTACGACTCTTAACATATAAAATTATATTAATTTTTTTTACTTATTTGTAATAATGATTTTAATAAAACACCCAATGATGAAAATTTTTATATCCCACCAATGTCAAATATAATTCTCATACCTCAATCATGGCATTAGATTACTAATATGAGTATCCATTTAATAGTCAATACACTTATTTAGGAAAATTTCACATGCATTATAATCAATATAATTAATATATATAATATATATAATATATTTCAAAAATTGTATCTAGTCACACCTGACCGTGGAATATCTCACCATATTAGTTACAGTATTTATGATTTATCTATATATTATTCAAAGTCATTAATTGCAAAATCATGTAGTTAATAATATGAAAAACTGAGTTTAATTGAACAATGATATAATAAGAAAATATTATTATTAAAACATTACTATTATAATAATATAGTTAATTAGGTTTTAGAAATAGTAATAACTAATTAATTAAATATATATAATTATCCAAAAAATATAAATGTTTTTTAATGTCTCGGTAAATAGAACATTAATTTTAATAAATGATTTCTATTGTTTATAAAATATGCTTCTTCAAAAATGATTTTCATTAAGTTTTTTAAAAAATAGTATAATTCATTTATTGAACTAATAAAAAAAATTAAAAGTTAAAATCATTTTTGAAATCATCATATCATACCAATAATTATCTAAAATTTATGAACTTCTTGGAAGTTGTATATTTTTTACAGATAAATGAAAATTACCAATTGTTCGAATGTTATAATTTCATTCTATGAAATCATGTAATTAAATAGTATTATTGTATTTACCTATATGTTAAGTTGAATAATAAACATTTTTTATAATAAGAAATTTAATTTAATATAAATAATCAAATTTCATTAATTTTTAGATGAGTATTTTTATGCGTAAAATGTGGTTTTCTCCAAACTGTATTTATATGCAACAATTCTATCCATTTTAATCAAATAGAATTACCCCTTATAAGGATGTATGTAAGTGAAATTTAAATTTTATATATATTATTTTAAATTCATATATTTATAATTATTAGTCATATAGTTAATGGACGATAATCATATTCCAAAAAAACACAGTTGTTGAAAACAGATTTTGCACATGATTTTGGGAATATTTTTTTTTAAAAAAATTGAATATGTTTTGAATATAATTTTATTAAATGTATTAAATATATGTAATCATAATAATTAATATTATATAATAAATACATCCTCACCTTTGGTAATAATGATTAGTAAAAATAAAAAATTTATGTTACCATGGTTAATGTCATAAACTGATTTACCTGAGAATTAAATAAAACTGTTAGTGGGAGTAAAACATTTAAAAAATGTTTATTTTTTAAATTTTGGACACCTTTCTCGACCACATCACCACTAAAATAAATTATTTATGAATTAATGAGGTTTTATTATTGAGAGTAACTTACAATTATTGAATATTTTTGGGTATTTATAAAAATGAAATTGTCGCACACTTATAAAAGGAAATATTTTATCTTCTCATTTACACACTTAAAAATACATCTTATTTAAACCATTCATACCCAAATACATACCTTTAATCCCTAATAATGTATTATAATAGATTTTTGATACTAAATTCTATCTTTTAAGGATTTAGGAATAATTCTAAATAGGTGATACGAAAAAGACCTATTATTTATAACTATGAATTTTTTTTATTTGTTATTACAACTCCATTAAATATTAATAAATAATTATGATATAATAATATTAGTATCTACCATTAAATATTTTTTTAATTTAATAATTTTATAACCTAAATATCTCTACACTTATACCAAATGGGAAATGATACAGTCATTCATGTTTATGGAAGTCTACCACCTTGGAAAACATTGTAATTAATTTTCCATCATTTTATATCAAGAATGTTCATGTTTATATAAATAATGAATATATATGATATTTATGAAATATTATTAATTAATTAAAATTAATTTATCATATAAATTAGTACCTTATCATCTATTGAATAATGTTAATTCCCTTCATTTGTACGAAAGACCACCACCTCACAAAGTGATGAGATTTGATTAATATTAATGAAGCACGTAGACAATACATGTATGTTCATATAAAGAAATAAAATGATATTTTTGGAATAATAATAATTTTATAAATATAAAATAACTCATTACTTTTTTACACTGTGAACATCGAAATACAATAAAAATTTACGTGATTATGTAAGGCCTATCGCCTATATGATTATATCATTGATCATTTTTCATAACCATAAAAAATAATATTTTTTTAAAAAGTAAAATATCTATATTAAATTTATTATTTACTTATTAAAAATATTTGATATGATTAAATAATAGTGTCTTTGATATTATTCAATATTCCATTGTCATTTTGGAAATATGTCTCGAACATCGTCAAAACATTCAACTAGAACTTAAAAACATATGTAAATGAATATAACATGACAATTAATTAAATAAAAGGATTAATAAAAATGAAATTTTTTAACAAAATAAATTGTAATCTGATATTTATTGTTCATGATGATAAATAACTCACCATATGAATTAGGTTCATATTAATGGATCTCTCAAAACCTCCCTCTTCTCAGATTATGTAAATTATCTCTGAAACCCATATTATCTCCCTCTTTAAAATATGTTGGGATGATTATAAATTAAGTATATGTTGATATCACATATATATCTAACTTATTCACCCTTCCATTAACAGGGTAATACCTACCTTATTTTTATTTCTCAATTTCCTTCATTATGAAATTTCATTTTGTTATAATATGATGAAATAAAATAAATACATCTTCTTTCCATGGGTAATTGTTATGTTATACCCCGTGGTAAAATTATTTTATATAGAATAAATAAATCATGCACATTTTATAATGGTTTCACATATATTGAGATCCAATCTATTGAGTAGTGTTTTAGAATCATGAGATTTGTTGTATAGTGTTTATGAGTAAACCTAATCCGTTATTGGAATTTTTCCACCTTTCAATATTGTCTGTTATGATATACATGACTCATGTTTGTGGCATGTTATATTTTTATCACATTACCTAGTTTCCCATGATTCTATGGTAAAATTATCCATAAGATATTATATCATGGGATTACTCAATAGTATTGTGTTTTATTATATCATGTTATATCATTTAATCATATCTTAGGTTTCCTTATCATGTTTAGTCCCTTGTTAGGATATTTAGATTACCTCTTTCTTTTATGTATGCCCCAAGATATATTATACTATTTTATGAGCTCAAATGGATATATGGGATCATAATGGGTTATTAAATAACGATTTCATGTTTTAGTATTCTATGGATGTAATGTGAACCATATAATATAAGGAAACTAGTCCTCATGATATTTGGGATGTACTTATGTGATATTTATGTTTAAAAATAATATATTAATTTTTATAAAAGGATTGGGTTACATTATTATCATGGGTGTATAAAATTATAACAAAATTTATATCATGAGAGCCATCAATTAATTATTGTTTATATATCAAATTAATAATATCTTTCATTAAAGGTGTATATGGGTTCTAATTCACCCAAAAAGTGTTAGTGCTAACAAATTCTACTAAAAAAATATTTATAAAAACAATTTGGAAACTTCAAACTCTGATCTTCCTCATTAATCATTTAATTTATTCATTCAAACAAACCATTTTTTATTTATAAAACTATCCATTGAGAAAAATTATTTATTTATAAGAGAAACAATATTATTCTCTTTATCTATACTTATCACATTATGAAAACAAAAACAATTTAGCATCATCTCAGTATCCTTTTACACTATGTGTTTCCCTTAAATGAATATACAGAAAACCAGATATTTGTTTTTATAGGAGAAATCAAACAACATTTTTGTCACAAAAATTATGGGTGTAATATAGTAAAGTAGTCCACCATGATTTTGAACTATAATTAACCCCTCAGTTAATATTTTATTAAGATCCTACTTCCAAATTTACAAAATAAGAAATCTAGACAATCTAACCTTGAGAAAATAAACAATATATATATATAGTTTTAAAACGATGGGATACATGACCCCCTAGACATAATGTATCCAGAACCAAGAATTTGCACACCCTAATCGTGAACCAATATATGTTTTATTTGAAAAGTCATGTTGAAATTTTTTTAATAAAGGACTCAAAATTAAAGGAAAACATGTTAAAAATAAAATATATATAGTTTCCGAAATATATTAATCTATGGGTAGAACACTATAAAAATTAATTTATAATATAATAATAAGTGAAAAATTTTATTATGCATGTTCCCTATCATCTAAAACCCTACCCAAGATTTGAATAAGTAATTAATTTTATGATCTTGTCTTTTTTCAATTATTCCTCTCAATGTGCCGTTTATTAATCATAATTTCATCATGTTTTCCCTCATGTATAAACATTGGTGTTTTTTTCTTCATGGATGTCTATTTTTTAATCAAATATGACTTTGGTTGTGGTGAAAAATTATGAAATTAGAGAGGATTCTCACTGAGAGTCCTTTTTTGGGAAACAATTAGAAAAATTACATAGTTGTGTGTTTATTTTCATTAATTAAGTCCTAGTATAAAAGGGTCAAATTTTAATATTGGTTTCTGTTAGGTTAATAATCCTTAAAAGGGGTTTCGGTTTGTGTAGTGAAAAATTATTAAAACCACCCTTAGTACATTCTCACATCATGTAAATGTCGTACCCATCAATTAATGATTAAGAGACTTAAATATTCAACTGATAAAATATGTTTTTTTATGTATCCCTCTAAATTTAATAGAAAATTTGTTACTAAATTACACACCATGTAATTTACAAATATTTTGGTTTTGGTAGTTTCATGGAAATTATTTTCTCATTCATCTTGGATGAGTATTTCTCCTCTCCGTCATAGGCTAGCTTGATGGAGATTTTGGAGTTCTTATCATGATTCTATAAATCCTGATCACACTTTCAATTCATGGAATGTGGTTTTGATTAGTTTTTTCACTTATCTCAATTCATTATCTATCTAATGAATCATAATAATATAAATGTGGGAATTTTTACTTATATCATGAGGGGTTTGGATCTAGGATCCTTCTGGTGATCCACAACACTATTTTCCCCAAGGAATTTTACTCTTGGGAAAATTATTTGATAATTAGTTTATGGTAGGGGATATAAAACATAACACTATGATATATTACACTCCACATTTGTTATTTATATAAATTAATCTAATATAAAGTGTGCCTAAGTTTTATAAATGTAAAATTTGAATTTTTATTTGAGTCCCTATGGATCCAGTTTTTTGTTGACATGAATTTTGGCCACTATTTGGGTGAGATAAGACCTGATTATTAATGAGTTGGTTTATTGATTAATGTGTTTATAAAATAACATTCATTTCGGTTTTTTAATTATATATACTCACATTTTATTTTTTTTGATTATTGAAATTATTGGCTTGTTTTAAGATTATGAATTGTGGATAAATTAACTCTGAAATTTAATTATAAATAGTAATATTTATAACTAACAATTGAAACTGAGGATGTGATATTGTGAAATATTTTTTTATATGATATATTCTTTAATTTCTATTTTTTAATGGTTATATGTGGTGTTGGACCAATTTTATTTCTGAAATTATTATATAGTTGGATGTGTATTAAAAAATGATGAAATTCTATATATCGGGCTTCTACCTAAGACATGAAGAATTGCAAGTATACTAGGAAATTATTGAAGACATGATGAAATGTTTATATAACTTGATTCATTATAATACATGATGAAATTATGATGTACTAGGATCAGTTCAGAATGAATGTTTTAATTTTTATATATTAGGATTTGACTCGGATTTTTTTGATTTATAACTTGGGTATAGGTTTATTATTACCATGATTATATATTTTTGGTTATCATGGTCTTAATACAAGCTTATAAAAAATATGACCAAGGATTGAGGAAGGTTATGTTATTTTGTGGTTATGTTGTTATAGTTGTAATTTTTTTGAGACATTCTCTAATATATTCATCCATTGATTTGAAGCAGGTTGATGTGGTATTAGTTTAATTTCATAATTAATTTAAAATATAGATTATTTTATTAGTATATTCATGATTTCTCAGAATGATTTGGTTTTTACACATTGGTTTTTACCTAATGAGTTATATTGAAACCAAATTCATGTTATCATTTGGTACATGAGAATATTACAATGATGCTTGATTGGAAAATAGAGAAATTCATTTTTCATGATTATTTTCATGGTGCATGGGTTGGAGTTTGGAGAGAAGACTAACATTGGAGTTAGGACTAGGGTCTGTGGATTCTTCTTGTCTTTTATTTTATATTAATTATTTCAGGGAAACAATTTACCTTATAGCATGTCATTCCATTATTCCTTAATTATTTTTTGGGATATTTGATAGTCCTATTAAGGTTTTTTTCATTATATCATATAGTATTCATTATTTCTACACTCTATTATTTATTCATTTATTAGTATATTTTATTTCCACTAAGTTGTAACTCTGTCACATAATGGTATTGTCTCCCCACAATACTCTCCAAACCCCCACTACTAGACTGTAGCCTCTGGAGTATGTGGAGGCATAGTTGAGGTCTCAAAACCAACATGGTTCAACCACATGAAAGGGTAATGGATCGGTGGAAGTTACAAAGTGGTATCAGAAAACACCATACTTATTTATTATTTCATTACTCATTGAAAATGTATATAATAGTATTGGATGACTTGGGTCTTAGTAATCTTCTTCTCCATTAGAGTAAATGAACCATGTTTTTACATTTGATGTTAACTGGTTGTGGACGATTCACATGTTCTGTGGAGTTATCATGTAATAATATTATTAATTCATTAGAATACACACATGGCTCGATATGGATTGATATTGGTCTGATTTCATCATGTGTGGTCCACAAGATATATATTTGCACAACCCGTCCCCTGGGGCACGTGTTGTGAATACCCCAAGCCTACCTTCCATAGGTCAGGTGCTGGAGACTAGCACCGTAAAGGAGTATAACTTTATGGGAAGTAATTTCCTTTAAACCAATACAAACTCACAATCCATGAACACATCATGAACTAACAATGAAGTAAACTTCTATAGAAAAAATTTTGGGGAATGAAAAAGGTGATAGAATACAAGCCCAACTAGAAAGTGCAAGTACAACTAGTAAAGGGAAAACAACTTATAGAACGTCCACTGAGGATAGAACCTGAAGGGTTGGTACAACTCACGATCAGTAGTCCTGCGTCAGGTCATGACAAATGTTCCACCTCTATACACCATCCTTTCAGAGCTCCCTCGACCTTGATCAATGATGTCTGTTGTCTACACAAGACACAAAAAGGTACGGGTGAATCCCGTGAAGGTGTGAGAATAACAATACTCAGTAGAGACCTAGAGACCCCCAAAAGTTCTCTCTAGAGTTCCAAAAAATAAAAACCAAAAAGAAAGAACTCAACCTTAAAGCACAAAGTCGTCCTCAACACATCTTGGGTATATTCCCATATATATACCTAATTTATCTAAAGATACTCATATCAAACATGTGGTATGTAAACCACAAATGTAACCCCATTAATGTGAAAGTACCATAAAGAGAAAAAAATGAAATTAACACCACATATATAAAATTACCACATATGAAACACTAAGAAGATAACCTCATGAAGGTAAAAGTACCAGACATGTAACACCACGAAGATAAGACCATGAAGGTAAAATTAAAACACATGTAACACCACAGAGATAACACCACTAAGCTGAAGGTACCAAAAATGTAACACCACGAAGGTAAAATAATCAGCTCACACCAGGTATATATGCAAGGCACAAAAGTACAAAAGATTGGTTCAGAAGCTAGATCATATTATTCTGTCGAAAGGCACTGCTATTGACTATATAGAGTCTAACCCACCCAGGATCGATAAGTACTATCCCATGCTTACCCACATTGGATATAACACAAAAAGGTTCAGAATGCGCTATCCCATATATGATCACTGAGAACTTACCCACACAGTATCTGAACCACACAAGATCGATCGATACTAACCTCTGTATGAACTATCTCCAACCTCCGCCTCACTGCCAGCCACTATATTCTCTCTCATAGAATGTTTTGGAGAACTTATCCTCAATCCATCATTTTTACCTCAAACAGAATTGTGTTATACATATAATTATTCCAAAATATCTCAATGTCGTAAGGGTTCCATCGTGACAGGCGACGTGCCAATCGGACACCATGTCGATGAATTATAAGTGTTTTAGTTATGATTACCTGGTTGGATTCAGTTTTGATACAACCTTAGAGCCCTCCAATATTCTCCAAAACTCATCTAATGTATTCCAAAAGAACCTCATTGTCGTATGGGTTATATTATCATAGACTGTTCGTCAAACGGATGCTCATTCTGTTAGATACACTCCTTTAAGTGAAACAAGATGATCACACCTTATCTGGCCCTACTCGATCAGACCCACTGGAATATGCCAAAAAGACCACTTACCAAAAGGTATCCCAATGACACTGGTGGCATGTCAAACATGAACCTAATTCATCAATTTCTGGTATTTCTTTACTCAGGGTCTGGTTGGGTCTGGGACCCATCTGACACAGTCGGGTCAGCCCGACACAATATGTCTAGGTGTCTACCAGACCCCGCTTGGGTCCGGCCCACTAAGGGTTTCCAGTTTATTGGGTTCGGCACGCCAGAATGGCCCAGTTCGGTTCAGGGGCTTGGGCCATGATTGGCCCTGCCCATTGGGTGGGGCTCGGCTAACCCGTGTTGGCCGACTATGCCACGGCTTCGGCTTTGCCCACATGGCGGGTCCCATTCACTATGCTGGTTTGGCCAACTCAATCAAGACATGCCCGGCCCGGTCCACCAGAATGGGGACCTGTCTTCCCATCAGGTCTCGTGTGTGTGGGTCCGTTTTGGATAACTAGTGGGGGAACTAGCTTACTTTGTAATAGTTAGTCGTTTTGGCCTACTAGGGGTCCGCCAACATGACGCAGTTTGTGGCCCCACCATTCTCCACCTACCTCGACCTACTGGCCGTAGCTGTAGCCATTGGTGGTTCCAGTAAGCACCGCCCCTTGTCCTGTGTCTTAGGATCAGTCCGACCACCTCTGTCCTTCACAGTGCCCCAACACGTGCCACATTTTCACACCTGGGGCTTGAATTCACGGGACTCTTTTCTGCACCACCGGCCACTGCTGACATGGTGTGCTAATGGTTCGATGGTTTCTTCCAAGATGTCACTGTTTTCTCAGTATTGTCACCCTGAGGAAAATTCCACCAAATAACACCACATAAACGAAATGACATGGCAGTCTGGGCCTTGTTCATTTGGCATTCACCCACATCATTAATATGATAATGATCTAATGAAAGGAAAATATGAATGATGAACATTACAAAAAACCCTAACCTCATGATCATTGGAGAACACCCTCAATTGAAGAATAGTCATTGTTCATCATCCCCACAACAAGCTTCCAATGTTGCAGCTAAAATTTCATCATTTGGTTCAGGATTCAGTGTCTCTCTTCACCACCCACTTTAACTGGCTCTTTCATCATCGTCATTGGTTTGTGACAAATTATCAGAACATTTTTTCTTTGTGAATCCATTCCAATGCCTCTCCACAGGATCTATATAAATAGTAGCGGGGGTGTAAGTCCCACTAATTTAATATATGTACATTTAATGGGAACTTTCCTAATTCCAATGATGATGTTACTAAGTATTTGAGTAGTCAATCCATTTAATGTCTTGACATGTTGTTCGTCCTTCCAGTACCACTTTTCCATTGTAGGAAAATAATTAATGAAATAAAATATCAAAGTTATTTTATTATTCTTTTAAAAATTACAAAATAAATCTATCTCTCCACACCTGAAGTGGTTGATGCGATGCATCTCATATATGAACCATGGCACTATTGATTCAACAATGCCTATGAATTTTTAATCTGAGCTACAGTTAAAATGATAGAAATCAATGCCCGGACGTTTTCTAAACGTACAATAAAAAAATGATTAGAATTTCATTATGGGCACATAGGGCCTCAGAATCACACTCTCACAGACTCTTAATAATTCTATTTTTTTAAAAAAAATTAGAGGGAAAATTTAGGCCTTTACATTCTCCACACATAATGGATTTTTTGACCCAGAAAACCACAACATATACTATGTAATCAAATAGAGGTACTGAGAATGAATATGAGCCTCCCTGTCTTATGTGCTCTCCTAGAGGTTCCCATGCTGCCAGAGAACGTGCACAAGAGGTATTTATTGTCCCCAAGGGACACACTTTTTTCAATCCTTGATATCCACTGGAACCTCTGTAAACATGTCTTCATCATCAAAGTCCAGGTTCCCTTAGTTGATGACTTGAGATAGGTTAGGAACATATATCATCATCTAGGAAATATAGAAGGTGTTGGGCACCCCTTTCAACTACAATGGAGGTTCCAAGTGGTATTATAACTCGTAAATCCTCGGATGTATCTGGAAATGTCTAATAAACCATATTGAGTGTTTTCTAGCTTGACAAAAATTTCGAAAACCTCTTTTAGGTGAGACCCATAGGATGATGTTGTCTCCCTCCTCAAAATCAAATGGCCTCTATCTCCTGTCATCATATTACTTTTGAATTCTTTGTGTAGTATTCATCCACTCCTAGATGATCATCACCATCTCACTGGTAGCCCATACCAACAATAGACCCATAAGTGTAGACACCCCTATGTCTGTACAACATTGAAGAGATCTTCTAGGTCAACCATATAGGGCCTCTAGTGGTTCTATACCGATGTTTGAGTGATAAATGTTATTGTATGTGGACTACACCATGGAAAGTGATCCTCCCACATGTGTCCAAAATCTTGGACGCAAGCACGTAGCATGTCCTCCAGTGTCTGAACGGTCCGCTCCATCTGGTCATTTATCTACGGATGAAAGATGGTTCTCAAATGTAGCTGAGTCCCAAATGCCTCCAGAATCCCTTCCACAATCAAGATTTTAAATGCGTGTCATAGTCGGAGACTATCATTGGTGGAACCCCAATTTTTCGTGCAATCCATTGTATTTAAAGGCGTCTCAAGCCCTTTTCTGATCCCTACTTTGGATAGGTATGAAGTGGGCCGACTGGATGATTCGATCAACGATCACTGATAAGGAATCATGTCCCCTAGACATATGTGGAATCCCTGTAACAAAGTCCCTAGAGATACCATCACTTTTCCACTCTGGAACCTTTAGTGGTTGCGCTATCATTAGTGGAAGCAGATTATCGACCTTCACTTGCTGATAAGTGAGGCATCATAAAACAAACACATCCACTTCCTTCATCAACCCTAGACACCAGTGCTGATCCTAGAGGTCCTTGTACATCTTTGCCACACTAGGATATCTGGCCATAGGGGACGTATGGAACTCCTTCAACACATCCTTTCATAGTTTCACCTATACCATGGTGCATCCTCTATAGAGAATGATGTGCTTTCATCATTCATAAAATCCATCAGGTGCCTATCTTGTGGATATCTAAGCACATCATGCCTCACTATCAATGTCCCCAAGTGGTTCCTCCTGAACTCATTGATATTGTGGTGGAGTGAAAATCAAATACTGAAGGTAAGATTCATCATCTCTATCCACAATGTATATATGGAATGTGACTAGCTACTCTGTCACCTCACTCAGCAATTTTAGACTAGACCTCTTGTTGAGTGCCTCTGCCACTATGTCCTCCTTCCCAAGAGTATATAATATATAAAATTCAATGTCTAGTAGAATCTCTATCCATAGTCATTGTCTTAGGATCTGGTCCTTCTGATAGAAGATATACCAGAGACTCTTGTGATCATAGTTGACTATAAAATGTTCTCCCATCAAGTTATGCCATCACATCTTCAAGGAGAAGAACACTACTGATAACTCTAGTTCATGGGTAGTGTAGTTCTTCTCATGTTGTCCCAGATACCGATATCCATATGCGATCACTACTCTCTCCTCAATTAGGCCATATCCATGTCTGACCCATGATGTGTCATAGTAGACTATATACCCAACACCCTTTTTTGGTATAGTTATAATGGGAGAACTCGTCAGTCTCTGCCTCAGCACCTGAAAACTCTACTGGAAACTCCCCTTCCACATAAAGGGTTGTATCTTCTTCATCAACACTGAAAGGGTTTCCACAAATCTAGAAAAGTCAGGTACAAATTTTTGGTAGTACCCAGTAAACCCCAAGTAACTCCACACATCAGTCCCACACCTGGGTGGCTTCTAAGCTAGCCAAGCCTCTATCATCCTTGGATCAAATAAAACTCCAGCCTCTAAGAAAACATTTCCTATAATGTGAACATATCGTATCCAAAACTGACACATCAAGATATTACCATAATGTCGGGGCCCTCATAGTGTATCCAGAACTATCTACAGATGATATTCATGCTCCTCCTCTATCGCTGAGTACACCAAGATTTCAATGATGATTACCACCAAAAAGAAATCGTGGTTTGTATGAATGATCCTATTCATGATTCCCATGAACACCTTAGGGGCATTGTTCATTCCAAATGTCATATACAAGAACACATAGTGGCCATACTGACATCTAATTGTCATCTTCTACACATCCTCATCTTGTACCATAAGGTGATGTTAGCCACATCAGATGTCTATCATTTAAAACCATCGATCTCCCATCAATTGATCAATGTGATCATCAATCCTTGGGAGTGGATACATGTTCTTCATAGTCACCTGGTTTAGGAGTCGATAATCTACCCAGTGTCTCAAACTTCCCTCTGCCTTCTTATTAAAAAATGCAAGGCTGCAAGTGGAGACACAATGATCCTTATGAACCCTTTCCTTTGTATGTCCTGAAACTGTACCCATAACCCACGAGCCTACCTGGGATCCATATGATATGCTAATTTTGATATCGGTACCGTCCCAGGGTAGAGGTTGATATAATAGTCTACCACTTTGTGTGGAGGTATTTCCGTAACATCATTATGAAATAAATCGGCTTACAAGTCTACAACTACATGATAGATCAGGAACTCAAAATCAACTACCCTGAGGGATGGGCTATCCAACTGATTCATTATTGGCTAAACTCTCTTATGGGAAAGTCCACCATTTTATGAAAATGTTCTATTTTCACCAATGACAAAAAAACCTTGTCCTAACCTCATGAAAACACAACTAATTATGCCTAATACAGTCAATCTGGGTATTTAATGTTGATTACCAGTCCATACCCACAATGACATTGTATGTTCTCGATGCCACTAATAGAAGATCCCAGCTAAAAATATCACCTTCTATAGTATGGTCACAATGCTGGAATATTTTGTAATCATCGAATCCCCTCATGTAAAAATCTTTAGATGTAAGGATCGAGCCAAGGGCTCTGTTAGAATAGTTTAGCTCTGAACGAGGCCCATGGGAATAAAAGAGTAACTAGAACATATGTCTATATATACTACATCTATGATTGAATAGACACAAATAATACATCTAGATATCTCCGGAGCACTTTGGTCATAGGCCTCAGCTTCCTGGAGCTGAGCTCGTCCATGTCCCCATCCTCTCTGTGGTCAGGGTGGACCACTTGAAGGTGGTGGTGACAGAACCTAGAATCGCATAGACTTCCTAGTGCGAGACCTTCTCCTCAACCATGTCCTCCACCATGATGAACTCCTTGTTGAAACTTCTTCCACATCCTTAGTGTTCCCTCGAATGTTAGCGAGTCGTCCGTTTAGCAGGTCAGGCAGTCACGAACCATGTGACCCTGCCCACCACACAAGTAGAAATGTATGATCTGAAACTGTTCTCCTCTTTCCTATGAGCCCTTCACTACTGACCATGTATCATGAGGTTATCAAATAGAAGTTGTAGCTCGGTTAGTCCCATGAATCATCTATCTACTACCTGCTGTGGATGACTCCACTACCTGACGTTCAGTGGTGGCTCTAGTTGTTGGTGTCTGCTCAGCTAGTAATATATGCACCAAAAGCTCTCACTCAAGCACCAAAGCCTGAATTGGAATGATTAGATATATCATTAATTCTATGATCTCTTATTGGATACCCTGTTCAATGGAAATTTCCCTGAAGAATGGTATACATACCATGTTAGAGGAGGAATGGGAGAGAGCAGTGAACGCCATTGAGTACTACTCCACAGTCATGTTTCCCTACTGCAAGTGCAGTATCTCATATATACACACTGAGCATTGAGTCTCTGGAGGAATCTCAGACCTTGAATGTCCCTTGATGTCCTCCCGAGTGAGATTCACCTCACCATTTAACGATAGTGGCAGTCCCCACAATCTCCCAGGTACTATTTGGATGAGACTTGAAGTTAGGATCACCATCATATCAACTAGTGTCCCAACTAATTACAAAACTCTACCACAACCTCCATCTAGTCCTCAGTGACCTACGGATCTGTCTTACCTTGGAGCCTCAGAACTATCGGCCAGTGAATCTTGTGCAACTAGCTCAGTCAACATGCACCCTCTACTAGTGGGGATGGTGGCATCTATTTTCTAACGGGTGATGGTGCTACTGGTGAAATTCCCAATAGTACTATAACCAATAGAGTTCCCACCACCGAATCATCATCGCTCAGTGTTCCATCATCGTCTACTCTCCCAATAATCCTAGATTTCTATCCATGTGGTGGCATCTTGAAGGAAAACATGAACCCCATGTTGAATAATTAATTCATGGTATACTGACTCAATGAAAAATCATTAGAAAAACTTTTCAAAACACACGTAATCAGTGTTTTTCTGCACTATGTTGGAAATCAGAATTCAGGGTCATGGTGTATGGATACATCGGCTGCCACACCATCACTAGATTCACCAAACAAAAAACCACCCTGATAACACTTAACATTATTGCCACACTGAAAAGATCAGGGTCCTAGTTATTTAGTAGAGCCGACTCCTCTAATATCATTTTTCATGACCCGTCCCCTAGGTCCCATGATGTGATTACCCCATGCTCGCCTTCCATAGCCCAGGGGATGGTGAATAACATAGGAAAGGTGTATCCCATGAAGGGAAGGAATTTCCTTTAAACCTTTACAAACACACAATCTAAAAATAAAAAAAGAAACAACCATGAAGTAAACTGTTTTAGTAAAAAATGTGCACAAAGAATAAGAGTTCAAAATACAAGCCCAAACTGAAATGTGCAAGCACCACTAAAAAAGTAAAAACATCTCCCGGAATGTCCTTTGAGTATCCTACCCGATGGTTAGGTACAACTCACGATCAGTAGTATATTGTCATGTCATGTCATATAGTCCACCTCTGAGCACCATCTAGTCCTGGCTCCCTCAACCTCAATAAATGTTATATGTCATCTGCACAAGACACAACAAGGTGCGGAAGAATCTCATGCAGGAATCAGAATAACAAAACTCAATGGGGAACCCAAGACCCCAGATGGTATCCCAGAGTTCCACAATGGGAAAACAACAAAGAAATAAATAAATCATAAAGAATGAAGTAGTTATCTACTCTACTTGTGTGTATTCCCATACATATACCAAAGTTATCCAAATAAACACATCTCAAACATGTGGTAAGAATACCTCAAAGATAACACCACAAAGGTAAATGTACCACTAAGGTAACACCATGAAAAAAAAGTACGACATTGGTAACACCACGATGGTAAAAAGTACCACAAAGGTAACACCACAAAGATAACACCATGAAGGTAAAAGTATCACATAGGTAACAACATGAAGATAAAACCATGATGGTGAAGGTACCAAAAAGGTAACACCGCTAAGTTAAAAGACTCATCTCACACCATGTATATAAGTAAGCCACAGAAGTACATATTATTTGTCGATAAGCTAGATCATCTTATTCAGTCAAGAGGCACTACTGATGACTATAAAGAGTTCGAACCACATCAGATCGATAGGTACTAACCCCTGCTGACCCACATAGGGTCTGAACCATACATGATCAGTATGCCCGGACCCACATAGTATTGCAAAGAGCTGACCCACAGATGATCAGTATGCACTGACCCTCACAGTATCACTGAGAACTGATCCACACAAGATCTGATCAACATATGATCGGTTCTTACCCACATAGGATCACTTCGTACTAACCTTTGTATGATCTGTCTCCACCCTCCGCCTCACTACCAACACTAGATACCATCTCATAGCATTTTTGGGAGAACTGCTGCTCATGCCATCAGTCATACCTAAACTACCGAAATGTTCTATGAATAAATTTTCCAATGGACTACCATGTTGTAAGGGTTCCAATGTGATAGATGGTGTGTCAATCATATCACATGTCTGTTACTTATTATTATTTTAGTTTTTGAGGGCTTGATTTGATTCTGGTTCGATCCAACCTGGCCACACTCCCACTTTCTCAATACCTCATGTGGGGTATACCAAAAGGACATCCATGTCCTAAAGGTTCTGATGCCGTAAATGGTTCTTCAAATTGATGCTCAGTCAATTAGTTACACCCCTATTAGTGAAATGTGGTTATTGCACATTAGTCCATCCCGACTCGTTGAGGCCCGCTGGAATATTCCAAAAGTACCTCTTCCCAAAAGGGATCAAAAGGCCACTAACATTGTGTCTAACATACACCCAGTTATTAGTTTGTGGGTGTTCCTTATTCTTGGGCTGGTTGGGTCTAGGCCCGATCAGACTCTGTTAGGTCGGCCCAACACAAGGGGTCTCGGGGTCTACCTAACACTTCTAGAGTCTGGAAAACAATTGGTCGGCCCGATCTATTGGGTGAGGTCCGGCAGGGTCGGCCCAGTTCGGTTCGCGGGCCAAGGCTGTAGTTTCCTGGCCCGTCTGGTGGAAATCAGCCCCCATGCGTTGGCCCAGTGGGAGACGGGTTTGGCCCAGACCACTAGTTCATGGGTTTAACATGGCTCGTTGGGTGGATCTGGTCCGCTTGGGAGGTCAATCCTGGTCTGCTAGAAGGTGGACCATTCCTCCTTGCTGGCCCTGTGTGTGTGAGGTCATTTCATAAAGTCGGTTTAGTGCTGCCCCACTACACAAAGGTCGATTGTTTGGGCTGACCATGGGTCTGCCAACCCGGCATAGCGCGGGGCCACACCGCACTTCACCTTCTGTGGCCCATTGGATGTTGTTGTAGCCACCAGTGATGAATACTTGGAACCACATTGTCCCGCATGGCCGACTCCGGTTGGCTGCCTCCGGCCATCGTGGAACGCCATTGTGCGACGCCCTTTATCACCCGTGGATGGTTTCTGCAAGTCTCCATAGGCCTCTGTCGACATTGTGCACTGGTAGATCGGCGGTTTCTTCAGCACAATCACTGCCTTCTCACAACCATAACCCAGTGGAAAATGCCTCAAAAGAACGCATCCTAAAAGATCATTGGTGGGTTTGGGCCTTGTTCGTTTGGCCCACAACCTCAGAGTTAATATGATAATGAATGGAAGCATGGATAATATCAAATATGGTGTTTAAAAAACCCCAGGCATCATTATCATTAGGGAACACCCGCAATAGGATAATATTCGGTGTTTGTTGTCCCCACAACAAGAAGCCAACATTTCCACTCAAACTCCATCCTTAGGTTTGGGATTCATTTCCCGTCATCACCACCCACTGGAACCAGCTCCATCATCCACGTGATTAGCATCGTGGAAGTTTTTTAGAACTTCGCCTCTTGGTAAATCCATTCCAATACCACTCCCTGTGATCCATATAAATAGAAAAGGGGGAGGGTGAGTAAATACAATGGAATTAATGGGATGTCATTTAATAGGAACCTTCCTAATTCCAACATCAGTGTTACAAATTATTTGAGGGTTCAAGCCATTTAATAGCTTGAAACGTCAATGTTCATGCCACTACCACTTCTCCATTGGTGGAAAAGATTGAAATAAATAAATTAACAAAGTTACTTAATTATTCATTTAAAAGTGTAATATATTTATTTTTTCTCTAGAAATAATATGGTTGACTGTAAGCCACCCTTAAGCGAATTATGGTGCTACGGATTCAACGGTGCCATCAAATTTTTAATCCGAGAACTGGTTCAAAATATAGAAAATGCCGCCTGGGAGTTTACTAAACGTACCTTATTTTTTTTCTTCATAATTTCATTCTGGCCACATCGGGTCTCAGAATCATGCGCCAACAATTGTCCCAGACTCGCAATAATCCACTTTTATAAAAAAAATTAAATGTGAAATTAATGTCAATAAATATATAGACATGAATTGTTCATGATAGGGCCATATTTTTTGAATTTTATGAATACTTTCCCATTGACCAGTGAAATGAGATTCTTTTTTTATTTATGAAATGAATTAAATAAACTATTATTCCAAGATAAAAACCATTTAAGACATGTTCAAAAATACCATGAGTTTGTGTTTCTCTACGTTTGGTGCATATTGACGATGAACTTATTGATATCCACTGTTTGAAGGATTGTGTTTGTGTTGTAGAGAAAATTCAACCATTTATTATTCAGTTTAGCATCTAGAGAGTGGATCTCAGCATGAAAACAATGCACGTGAACTAGAGCTTTATATAGTTATTGGGGATTAGAATGATTTTAATTGTTATGATAGCATAATATTGGTATGATATCTAATGAAAGTGTGACTATTGGCATTATGCCTTTGATATATGAGCTAATGAGAGGGACTTAATTGAAAAATACATGTAATTATATTGGGGAGGGAGGCCATCGGTAAGTTTAATTATGGTTCAAGTCAGTCCAACTGATCTTCAGTAATCTTTAGGCACTTTAAAATAAGAGTGTTAAGTGTCCGACATATATGCTTCTTGGAATATCCAAACATTGGTGGGATATTCTGGAGTAGGTAGGGAAAATGGATGAGTTATCTTTAAAGGACATCATGATGATGTTCCCAAGCTACATCTATCCATGAAAATTGAGGGATGATAAGGATCATGAGATCATGAATCCGGGATACAAGGGAATATCAATGAAGGACTATAATGGTTCTTCCACTAATTTGTGGCGCATTACACTTTTTTTGGATGATAATGAGATATCCAAGATAAGGTTTTTTTAGGATATATTCAGTATAAGATTAGGTATTAGGTTAATAGTTTCAAAATTATTTGTATTTTATATGTGATGAATTAATAAATCAACATAAACGGTAATCTGAATCATACATAGTGTAATAGCCATTCACATTTTGCAGGGAAAATAATGAAATCATATTTTTGTGGAATGAATCATCATTATGATGGTTTCGTAATTAGAAACAAAGGGAAAAGTAGTTATAGAAGTGCGATAAATCATAGGATCATGTTTTTTTGTGTGGTTATATCAGTTTGGAATAATGGGACACAAATAGTATTCATGTATATACCCCATATTTGGGTATTTTTATTTTCAAATATTAGGCCACCAATAGATTTTTTTAGAAAAATCAATTGTAGAATATTAGAATATGAAAATGTATGGCTCCAGATTTTGTAATGTAATCATCTTCTCTATAGTAGATATGAAGATGGATTTCTTTATGTTTTTATTGTTGAGGAAGGGGATATGGTATCCCATTGTAGGAATAAAATTTCCCTATATATTGTATAGATCAGTGAAGATTCGTTGGAGCCTCGGGCTGAAGGGCTGGTCATTTCCACATTATGCCGACTACATGGGTTATTATGGATGCAAGACGGTCTACTATTGGAGGTATGATTCTTCAATCATCTTGCATTTGTACTTTTTTTTATTTGTTTTTTTCTATTATTTTTTGTATGTGTTTTGGGATTGGATATGAAAATCATGGATAGTTTTTTGGATATATACACGCTGTTGTGTGTGAATTCAATGTAGATCAAATGGTTTAATCCATATTATTTAGGGATCACGGATTACAATTTCTTTTTTGGAGTGTTTTTACTTGAAATGATACGCTTAAACATGATTCTTATTTTGGATTAGCAGATATATAACATGTTCATATTTATTATTACTAGACTTGAGTGACCTTTTTATTTCTAAAATTCTGTCAAAAATATTACAAGAGAGAGTGTGTCTTTAGGATGGTCATATAGGATGATATTAAGGTAGATTTGATTTCATCACGTCTCATAAATCTAGTCATTATCATGAAATATTGGGATGTATCATGATTATATTCCTATGGATAATGACTATTTTCAAATTGTATTTTACAATGAGTTCTATAGCTTACAACCCAAGCGAGATATTGAGTTCACGATGAAGTTGGTGTGTGGAGTATAGATAGTTACAATCCCATAATATAAAATGAAACCATAAGAGCTTCAGGAGTTGAATGACTAGTTGGATGATCTTGAATCTAATAATTTCATATACCCCGTTACATATCCTTGATGATCCATAGTTTTCTTCTCCATGAAGGATACTAGTTTCTTCTTATTGTGTGTGTATTATTAAAGGTTAAAATAGTTGAAGGTCATGAATTGATGTCCTATTTCACGCATTAATGACCTCTTCGATCATCTGAGGGTGCTATGATCTACTCCCTGGTCGTTTTTGAGATCTTGATATGATCAGTAAGGGTGATACCAATGGTCAGATATTAAAAAACACATATGATTAGGTATGACTTGAATGAGTTTTCAGTGATTTTGTTTGAGTTTAACAAGGCACTAATGATATTCATGTCCTTGGATAATTTGATACATTATCATTTTACAAACCAGTTTTTGGGGTGTTTTATCAACTAAATATTTGTTAAATTCTAGTTAGAATATGTTCTTTACCATCATATTCACATCATCGGGATATTAATGGGAGAGTATTGGCTTTATTCCAATTTAACATAACACAGTTTCTTGATTGGTAATTTTCACTTTGTGGGACATTTCATTTCAATGAAAGGGGTGTTAGTGGAAACCGAGAAGGTTCTAGTACTGTTATATTAGGATAATTAATATAATGTCATTGAGATTCTAATATTTCTCAGTGTATAAGTTTATTAGTGGTTCATTATTTATTTCGTATCATCTCTGGAAACACAGATGTCTAAGATGACAAAAAATGGAGTGAATTGTTTTAGTAGAAGCTTGTGAGAGATATTTTTAGAAGACGAAGGGAAGGATGACCTCAACACCTATCCACAAATTATGGGTGATGGATAGATCCTATACTTTGTTCAATAATTCACCCAGAGATTGATTTAGAGTAGGTCTAATGAACTATTAACTATTGGTTTTTTATTGATCCATACAGGTGAAATCACATGTGGGGAATTACCCAACTAACGATTTGGATTTAGCCGAAATTGTAAACCCCTTGAGAATCAAGAGGAATTATCTCATGGGTGATAGGTTTGGTTTATTAAAGTACCATGAGAACCTTGAGTACACATTTTCTCAGTTGGACCTAGACCTTCATCAGATGAGGTGTGCCGAGTATCAGAAATACCTTGTCATTGAGTTGGATTGTAAATTAGGAAAGGGAAAATTTGTTATCGATTCATTGCGATGGATGATGCAGATAGAGGTAGTATGAGAGTAATGGGATGAGTTCCTAATTATATCACTCTTTTCATAACTTCATATAGATTTCAATTAGTGTTTGGGGTGATTAGCTTGGACTTCGACATCAGTAATAAACATAATTTTGTACTGAATAATGAATGAGAATATATTTTATTTGGAACTATTAGTTCAGTGAGGAAACATATATAGTGGTGATACATCATCAGGATGGCCTCATAGTATTATGAATTTTATTTGTTTCCATGGTGAGTTTATGTTCATATGGGCTTCTGTGAGGACCTGATGAGTGATATTCTTGCTTATAGATGGGATGTACATTATAATTTGAAAAATATGTATCATGATATTTATATCTAATTTTAGTGGATAAGAATGAATAAGGTTATATAATGTTTTTTATTCAATATTTTTCTATTTCCATTATGTGAATAATGAGAATAAAATACATACTAGTATGTTGTGGCCTTTTCTCATTATATATTTTACATGTGATAATGTCACTATGTATTTTGTGATAATATTAACCTGGAAACCTGAATGAATTTTGTAGTATAAGTGATTTTGGATTGACTACTGATCTTTTTCCACTTCTTTTCTATCCGGTTTCCCTCCATATTTGATGATCTAGGTAGTTTTTATTTTCACAAGGTAGTTCGACTACACAATTTTCCGAGGAGTATCATTTTATATAGAGATAATCATTTCACATCGTGGTTCTAAAAGGGTATTCAAAAGGATCTAGGATAATAGTTTCTTCTATGTACAACATATCAACCTCACATTGATAGTCAATATGAGATAACTATCCTGGTTATGGATTATATGTTACAAGAATGTGTTTTATATTTTTGTGTTTAGTGGGGGCATCATATGACACTCGTGGAGTTTACATGGAATAATATTATCTTTGAATCAACCCTAATAAACACTTTTGAGGAATCATATGAATGGCCATGTCATTCTGATCTTTTTTGGTTGGAGGTTAGTGAGTAATATCTTGTTAGACATAGTATTGTGCATGAGACATTTGAGCATTGTCAGTTGACCTTGAAGTGGTTTCTTACGAAAAAGTGGAGGTATAAATCCCAAAATGACCGTCAGTAATGACCATTTGATTTTAATGTTGTTGGTGTTGTGTTCCTTATTTTTGCCACTATATTTGAGGAAAAAGTATCAGGAGACAATGAAATCTAAAACCATGATTATTCAGAACATTTGAGAGAGTGGATAAGGTTGGTCCAGCGGAATACCGATTATCCCCTCTATAGTGCTATAGTTCATGGATGTAAGTGTACCACATGTACACGATTTAGAGATATTATCGAGATCCTTTAAATAGGTTAGAAAAAGAATATGTTAGTCTTAGTAATGATTCTTTCTTAGGGTAGATTCCACATAAGATTGTGTACCATAGTGAGAATTAACTCCGAGGAAGGGTGATTCCTTCAGTTTGGGTGTACTGAAAGCAGGGGAGAGTGGAGGATGTAATTTGGGGAAGATATTCCAATATTCTAGCACTGTGGACATGAATACTAACTGATACCCCATAGTGCTGCGGGGAGCAACTCAGTGATGAGCTGTATATGGTGGGAAGGTTGTAAGATCAATCCATTGTTCAAGTATGTATCTTTATCAGTTTTTTGTTATAATTATTTTGATTTATTTTTTCCTCATATTTAAATAAGTTTTTACTTTATTCATTATGGATTTATATTTCATTGAATCACCATAGACATAGGGTTTGAGGAAACATTAAAAAACCTGAGAGGATAGACATGGAGAGTCTATGTGGTGGAAAATTGACATGATGTTCTGGGATGTATGTTTATTCGAATTAAGGGATTCATGTATAAATGGAATATGACTTATAAATGGTTATTAGTATGTTTAGATGAAATATAGGGGATTAATAGTTTTAAAATTAATATTATATGCAGACTATCTGCAAGATATTAACATGTGGAAACAAATGTGCTACACATCATGAAATGTTCACGAATATTAAATATTCATACAAGGTGATGGGTTTTTCTGAGTATCTCTCTAAAAATGCATACATGATGTTTATTTTAATTAAACACATTTTAATTTCTCAATATTTAGTTTTCAGTAGTGTCATGTGTCTTTTTTCTCATGCATGTCACATGTTTCCCTCTCATATCGACCATAGTGTAGATTCAATGAATATATAGAGAACCTCTCTGAAATCCAAACATGTTGATCATGCATGAGATCCTTAGTAACATGTCTTGGTTATATTTTACCCTATATCCATTCATTCTCTAGTAGCTACGATGATGTCCCTTGACCATGATATTTTTTTTGTTTTGATCTTCATCTCTTTTGGTCAGGATCCATCCTATGATCATCAACACCTTCTCCCTCTTTGATATTTTCTATTATAATCATTAAATGAACATCTATTCATTGAATTGGTTCTGAACCATAACCACATGGTTTGATAATGTTCAGGTATTAGGAATTCTGTAAATTGTAGAAAAATAGAATGTGACTGAATTTGATAAATGATAAAAAAATTATTCCTTGAGCCTCTTATGAACAATTTGGTTATTGACCTAGAATATGGAAAAAATTATGTTGAGATCACCTTTGATTATTAAATATGTTTAATGTATTGATGATTTTTTATAATTAAATTGACTTGGGAGTTTTCTTGGTATAGACTCACTATAGATTGGCCAGATTACTGAAATAATATGATTTTTATTTGTTTATGAGCAAGGAAAAATGAAATGTAGAGTTTAAAGATAAATTTTAATTTATATATTTAACCATTTATCATGCTGAAATGATATTATGATATATATATATATGTTGCAATTACAATAGTTTTTATTTCTATGCTACATTTCATACAAAGGTAATTTCCCTATATTACATGTTGAAAGGCATATATAACAGGTATACCCTAATACATAATGAAATACATATATACCGAGAGTGGCCCTAAGACATACTGAAATGCTTATACACTGGGATAGGCCAAGATACATGTTGAAATTATAATATAAAATCAGTGTCCTTATACATGAAGAAATAACTATATACTACTATTATTTTTTATTAAATGTTAAAAATAATATACATCATCTTTGGGCATAGATTTAAATGATTTTTTATTTGGTTTTAAGGTTATGTTTTACCATGTTTACATGGTTGTATTTGACATTGTTGAAAGTCATGATCTTATAAATTTGGGAATAGTGCCAAGGAAGGTTATGATACTCCATTGTAATATGGTTATAGTTGGCATGGGAGTGAGATACTTAATGATATTCCAATATGTAGATGAATTAGGATAATATGAAAATAATTTAAGTGATTAAATAATTAACACACTTTTTTAATTCATTATTACATTCACTTTTTTTCTGAATATTTATATTTGGAAATTATGTTGTCAACCTACTGAGTTATAATAACTACCTATATGTGTCATCATATGGTATCAAAGAAAATTATATCATTATAATATTGGGTAAGGGAAAATGAACTTCTTGTTTGTTGTTTGGGTGCTAGAGGGGATATAGATTTGAGACAAGACTGAAATGAGACTCATCACTAAGGTACGTTGAGTTTATTTTTATTTTATTTTTTATTAATCATTGCATAAAACATAGTTACATTCCATTATATCATTACATTAATGATTTATTTTTTATTGAATTGTTCTGTTGTATTATAATTTTTTCCGATGTATAATACTTTTTCTATTATTTACCTAATCTAATATTTATTCAGGAATTTTATTCCTCTTTATGATGTGTTTTTACAATGAAACATGGGGATACAGTCTCCCCACTATATTCATCACACCTCCACTGCTTGTTGGTAGCCTTTAGAATACAGGTATGTACTATTTTGGTCTCATAACCAACATGGTTCTGCCATGTGAGAAAGTGTTCCTGGGGATGTTACATCAATGAATTTCCAATAGAAAACCACAACATTCACCATCATTATTTTGAACATAAATAGTGATCCTACATGGTAATTATAGTTTATTCAAATTTCAAACAATCTTAAATTATTCAATTTATGAAAAACCAATTAAAATTTTAATTAGATTAATACCCTATGATATTCATGGAAAAAAATTACTTGATGAACTCTAAAAAAATCTTTCTTCCCATAAAACCCAGGTAATTTCAAATCTCTACTGAATGGATAAAAATATTAACAACCAAAACTCCCACTTATTTCAAACATAAATTTTTTTAATGATAGTCTCCATAGTTTCTATATAATGTATTTATTTAATATACCTGGTTCAATTATAATTCCCCCATCTAGCTTCACTATTGTATATTTCAAAATTTATTTTCATTCACTTATTAATCGTAACTAAAAATCGAGTTTTTGAAATTAATACCAAAAAATATCTTATGTGATTAATATTTGTAAATGTAGTCCAAAAATTTCCCTCTTTTTGAATATTTTCAAGGCTCCACCCAAAATTCCATGGAAACGTAAAAAAATAAAATCTACCATCTCATTGATTCATAGATCAATCAAACTATTCCACCATTCTAGTGATCATTTAAGACAAATTGAGGCACAATTACACCCCAAACATTCTAAAACAATTAAAACCTATTTCATTTTACATGAATCTTTTTTATAACTTAATAAAGTCTCCACCATCATAAATTATTCATGTACTATAGGAATTTATCGTATTCTATCAAGAATCCATGTTATATATCTTATCCATGGAGAATATCTTTCTGAACTGTAGATTTCAAAAACTCCATCTCAAGCTTCCATGATCCTAGAGAATCACATTACATCATGGTTTAGATATTAAAATAGAATATGACATCATTCAAAATGACATTCAGATTATATAGTAACCTCAAATATATTATACTCCATAAAAAATCCCAAAATATTAATGTATTTCATAGATTGAATTTTTTTCTCATCTGATAGTTATTTTTTCATAATTATATCATCATCCTAGTTTCATTACACCTAAATAATGTTCACAATTAATTTTAAATTTAGTTATATGTATTTTTACTTTTAATCCTTATTCAATATTTTGAAATCAATATATTCATCATTATGCCCAAGAAAAATAGTCCTGGTTCGATACATTAGATTATGCACATTTCTAGAATCATCATGGACAGATGAAAACCATCTGATAACATTTTAGTTTTATAAGTACGCCATTATTCTAGATAGGTGTTACTAATTAAGTTTATACCATATATAAATTTGTAGAATATGACTCACATGATAAGTCACACTATTAAAATGATTCAACCAATAACCCATATCCTTACCAATTTATTGGCCACTTGTATTATGTTTTCCCATTCAATGTTTAAACCATCAACACCATCTCATCAATTTAACCCCATGGTATTGGTATAAACATATGTAATCAAATATATTTCTACGATGTCCCACACTATAATACCATAAGTATTGAACTTAAATACTCTCTCATTTTCCAACATATCTCATCTAAATATGGTTCAAAAATAAAAAAATCATGTCCATGATAAAAAATACACACACATTATTTTTTCCATCTTTGATAATGTTATAAATATTTAATGATCCTTCATCAATTAAATATTACTAATTTTTTTTAAAATATAAAAAGGGTGCCTTGCCCCGAACAGAGTCAAGGATGTCTAAAATAATGAAATCCTAAGGCATCCACACAAAAATGTATAATACACTCATGGGGGAGAGATCCAATTCTATTAAAAATAATATGGGGTTGGAAAAAAAATCCCATGTTTTCAGGAAGTCTGCAACTTTATTGAACCTTATCCAAGTGTGGTTAAGACTACTGCCATCATGTAGAATCCCCTTGTAGTTGCGTAGTAGGTAAGTGATAGTTCATGGAGTGGTAGATGTGCCAAGACTAGATATGAGTATAGTAATGAAATATATTTCTACATGATGAATAATGAATCGGAGGGAACGACACACCTCCCACACCATGAGAAATGAAAACACCACTACCATGAGGGAATCAACTAGACCAAACCACCAAATGAAGTCCAAGAGAAAAGACCCCTTCTATTTGTAAACCATTCCCCCTCTTCTCATGTAGTCATTCATAAAAGATCCATTGACTTTCAGTTTGAGACCTGATCTAGTAGGGGTTCATCGAACCCAATTACCTTGAGAAGACACCCTTGATGATCAAAAGTGAATAATGTTGCTAGCCATGAACCACAAAAGGGAAGGGTCCATATCACCCTGCTTGATCATCAACGTAAGATACATCGCCAGGGTCTTCACACTGACCTTCAATTACAAGCATTAACTAGAGTGCCCCACTTGTCTAGCCCTATTACGAGTATCTCATAAAATCCAAAAGCTAGTGGCAAACACCACAGAATGAGCCCTCTTCTTAGGGATGTTGTCTGCCGAGTTGAGGAACCATGCCTAGAGGAAGGTGTCCTGGGATAGGGAATGTATGTCGTGCATTGAAAATATTCTAAAATATCTCCAGATTCATGAAACCCATTCACACTTACATAATATTTGTTCTATCATCTCCTCAGATTCACTACAACTGAAACTTTTGTATGAAAAATAAAATCTTCTTCGATGCACCTCTTCATCCATGTGGAGTGCATGATTGCGAAGCCTCCATATGGGGAAATTAAACATAGCATGGATATCAGTGAACCAATGGAACCCTACTGATGAGTCATGACCATATATATTATAAAAACCCCACAATATTCCTTTTTTAAAAATGAACCAGACTTAGAGCCCGTGAACACTAGATGGTCCAGTTAAATAGTGATCCTAATATGGTAGAACAGGTCATGTTGAGAGCTGTAGAACATAGCATGGATGATGGAAGGAAAAAAAGAGGAATGCAAGAATATAAAATCCTGATTGGGGAAGCCCAGAAAGCATAGGACACACCCCAACCAGTTGGCCCACAGAAATTTGATCGCCCCATCACGAAAAATCCACCACGAATTCTGTTGTAGAGTAAGGATGTGACATCGACTGACATTACAAATATTGGAGCATCTTCCACATGCGACATCAAATTGAGATCCAAATTTTTTAATTGAGAATAGTACCCATTGAGATCTCCCCTCAAAACATCCCAAGACAATGTTTCCAGAAAATATGATATGGAATCCAAAACACTCTTGGGGTTAATGTTAGACTCCTAAAAACTACAAGTCATCAATTTCCAAGAGGGCCAATGGTATTTCCCATCTTCTTGGGATTCCCAAATAAAGCTAACCAGAATACATTCAATATTATAAAGAATGTTTTGGGAGCAATAATTTCTGAAATGAAATGGATGTGGATGAATGTTAGCACACTATTAGCCAAGGTAATTTTTCTCCCGAAGGAATGAAAGTGATTTTCCAATTAAAAATAAATGTAGAAATTTATCCACAATACTGTCAAAATGATGAATGGAAATCAGACCTATTGAAATTGGAGCCTCTAAATAATCCATGTAAAAATGTCATTGAGTGACCCCCAAGCTATCTTGGATCTTATATCACCAAGCACCAGATCACAACCTTGAGATATAAACAACACTAATCTAGTGATGGATGCCCCACCCACTACAATTATACTAAACATCAAGTATATATTTGAGGGCATGAATGTTCTTGCAGAAACCATTTAAATAGATATAGAGATCATTTGCAATGTAAATGTGGGGGATGCCTGGGAGGTTTGGTTTTCTCTAGAAGGGTCAGAAAAACCCATGAGATAATCATTTTATCAGGTATCTACTAAATGTATACTAATCCATAATAAATACACTGAGTAAGATATGATCCCTATGTCATATCCCCTGAACCAATTTAAAAAACTATAGAATATCCCAATAAAAGTAACAGAGTGACAAAGATAACCAATGCATTTGAAAGAATAGGCCGACCAACCTCTCTAAGAAACCCATACACAACATGACTCTGATAATAAAAATCCACTATACCTGATCATAGGCTTTGTCCATTTCAAGCTAAATGAATATATTTGATCCTGATAAATTCTTGTTGATATGAACCATTATTTTCCTTTGCCAAGGAAGTTTCTGATTAAGAGGTCCTACCTTGAATAAATATTAGTTTCTCAACTGAGACCAACATATGGAGGTACAATGCAATCCTTCGGTTAATAATTGTTTCAAGAACTTTTTAGGGGAAATTTCACATGATAATAATCATGGATTACTTTAAAGAGGAGGGGTCCTTATATTGGGAAAGTGTTTTTTTGTGGTAGAACATTCCAAACGTGGTAATATTCCCCCACAAATATAGTCATGAATACATTCCACAAGTCTATTCATGATGAAGTCCTAGGATATTATATAGAATGATCCTTGAATGCCATCGGGGCTGGGGGAACTTTTAGAGATATATTCAGATACATCTTTCCACAAATATCTCTCAATTAGAACCCTTTCAAATACCCCTTTGATGTCATAGGATACCACATGTGGGATTGATTAATAGAGGTCTTAGTACCATATTTGGTATCCAGCCTACATGTGAGGGTTAACATCGACCTACAAGAAATGAAAATGAGTCACAACCCTACCCCCCACTGCCTGTGGGTGATTAATGAAAGAGTCTTTATCGCAGAGGATGTTCAGAGCATTGGACCATTTTTTCTCTTTAATGAAAGCGTGAAATAAAGAATTATTTCTATCACCATCTTTAATCCATGTAACATGTGATCTCTCTCTGGCACTTGTTTCCAACTCAAGGATTAGGTCCACATGCCGATTATTCAAACACCCAAAGATGTTAAAAACAACATCATCCCATTTAGATTCCAAGCCCTCCTCATACTACTCAATATTGGATTTAAGGGTAATCCAGACTAAGAAGTGAGATGGTTTGGAGTTTTTCCAAAGACATAGATTCTCATTAAGCCATTGAAGGTTTTTGTGAAGGCCCATCCAACTATTCTCATGCATAGAAATTTCTCACGATGAGCGCACCATATTGAGAAAATCAAGGTCACCCTCTTAGAACCTAGAATAGAAAAATAAATCGTGGATAATATTTATACCTACTTGGATAAAGGGGAGAGGGGAATGATCCGAGATAGATTGGGCTGGGTTCCCAAACATAGATGTAGGGATGGATATAATGAGCTTCAGATTTGAAAAGCAACAGACGTGTAGACTCCAAATTTGGTGGTTACCATTTTTTTGTTGCACCATGTATATTTATCTCCAATGAATCCGAGGTCAAGGATAACATATAGAGACATGATGCCCACAAAATCTAGTCTTTACTTTTGCAGGCAAATACCTCAACCTTGTCGTTTGTGAGACTCAATGATGCACTTAGAATCCCAACCAAAAAGCTATTCCTCATGAGTTATGTCATGGTCACACAAATCATTCATGTGAATTTCCATATCCTTAGGACTACATTAGGCATAAAAATGTACATTAAACAAGAGGAAACACCAAAACATACCATCCCAAGAAATATAATTTCTAGAAATATCAACTATCTGCACTGACAATGAATGGTAACAAAAAATCCAAATGTGATGGTTGTTAGGGTCTCCATGCATGTAGTGACCAAAGACAAGATTACATGAAATTTCCCAGATTCTGGTGTGATGCTTATTGTGTTCAAATTTTACAACCAAGTCAACCTTCCTACATATATGGTCACATAGTATGAAATCAATTTTTACCCATAGTCCCAGTCCCTGATCATTCCATATTAGGTATGGAATCATGTGGAACGAAGGTGATGATTTTTTCCCCAGTCACAGAACAGAAATCTGGGTTGGTAAAAGAGGAAGAGTGTTCCCATCTTGTAAGGGATCTGGTTCGGACTCACTTGGAAGGAGAAGAAAAAAACTCGGGCACAAAAATTGAATTCACAAAGGTTAATAAACTATAACTATTTGATAAAACAAGATCACTAGATGACGAGGGACAAGCGTAATGAAACGTATCCATTACCTTTATGTAAACCACCATCTAGTCATCCAAAGAAATAACCTCACGTCCTAAGGATATTGGAGACTCAAGAAAAATATAAACATATTTATGACCTTGGTGAATGTCTGGAGTAGGGCGATAGAGAACCAGGTCCATGTATTGGTTGAGATGGCCACAACTATCCATCAACGAACAATCCGTCGGGACTGAGGGGAAGGTAAAAGATGAATTGGGAAACCAAAGGGGGCTATATATTTGGGGACATGAACTAGAACCGAGTGGGAGTTAAGAGATGGTGCTGGAAAGGATGAACACCCAACCTTAGGCTCACTACAGGGTGAGAGATCCTTAAGAGAATGAGCGGTCAGATTGAACCGATGCTTTTAACAAACATGATGAGAGTGACATTGTATGTTACATGAGGTGCATAACTGAGCGGGATAGATATACATTGGGGATTTCCACCTAGCTAACGCATCACCCACACTAATAAAGATGTGAGATGGGGATGGATGGGATAATTTCATCCCAACGTAGATGTCTTCCACTCTTTCATCATGATGATATAATGTTTTTTCATCTACACAATGAAAGGAACCACTAGTGTCTCTAATACTGCAAAGGAAATAAATGTTGTTGAAAAGATGGGGATGTCCATGTAGGTTCACCTAGACCACCACTTGGGATGTAAATAATCATGATAAATCACTAAAAGAAGAAATTTTTTTCACTATGAAAATTAATATTTATCATGATATTTTATAAATTCCATCATCCTTAAAAAAAATTAACATTGAAATGAATAATCATAAAGGGTCCAAGAACGACCTACCAAATGTTCCTAACAAGGGTTTACTCATAATATCTCTTTACCATGAGTCTTTATCACTTAACCAGGGTCTAAATAAGTATTATTCAATAAACATATCACTCTAAATATATATAAATTACTCATTAGAAACTTAATCAATGATCTAACACCACTTGTTGCATCAAAATTATTGATTCAGATGCACAAAATCGTATACCATAAATGTGAAAATCATGGAATTATAAAAGGTTTGAATAGTTTATGTAATTGAATTTGTGTATCCAAATTTTAGAATCCTCAACCTCTAATTACTCAAATATCCAAAAAAATTTAAGGGATGATATTTAATATCTAAAAAATAATAAAAAAATACTAAAAAAACATAATAAAAAAAATATCAAAATTTGAAAGTTACCTTATTGCAAATGAAGATATACTTTACATTATCATATTACTCTAATACTTTTACAGTTTAAATTGAATCCTTTCGAAATATAATTTCAATTGATTTTTATATGTCTAATGAGACTCAGAACAACCTTTTAAAAGTCTCATATAAGGACACGTTCAGATTATTGCTCCACCAAGAGGTTTGAACCCCTAAAATGTGTCTTATCATATATTAATTAATAGAGAAATGAATATAAAATATATAAATATACTCATTAAAAACTCAAATTGATATTTGATAAAATTTGGAATTTCTAAAATAATGATTCAATAATTAAAAACATAGATACCATTATATGAGCAAAATGAAGATATAAAAGGGAAAAACACTATGATAAACTGAATAATTTTTTATAACAATGAAAAACCATGAATAATAGACCCGTGATAATCTAAACAACATTAAATAAGACATTATAAAAACCATCTAATAGATCAAACATATAAATCAGATGTTAAACATGCGTAATAAATATTGTTTGGGGATTAACCAACTCCTGAAGAGGGACACTAAAAACTTTTATCCATGAGAGATTCAAAGGAGTAAACATTTTATTTACATGGACCTATTATCCATAAAAATACACATAACATAGAGAATACATCAAGAAATAATTTATGAACATCGAATGAGATCTATAATATTCAGACGATTATAAATGGTGAACCCTAGTGATCTTGATGGTTTAGTATTATTTCCAATTAACCATTAAATATATATTTATAGTTGTACCAAAAATAATATAAATTATTTCACAACCTTCCATCCCTCATTGATAAACATCATTTGATTAAGATAACAACAATTTTTCATTATTAATGGTTGTTCTCCATGTAGACTGATATAAATATCAATCTCTAAAGAACAATGAATGTAATGGAAAACACATCAACATGATTCTTATAAACATTTAGTAATTAATAATATTTTTTTACCATAGTAATTTTTTATAGATCGTGTTTAATTCAAATATAAAACATCTATCAAGATTTTCTATCATATCATTCGATTTCACTGCTATAAAAAGTATCAATAAACAGATAATAAATAGTTTTCATCATTTTAAACAATTATTATTTATTGTATTAGGATTTGGTAGTTTACATAAGATTTAATATTATGCTATTATATATTCATCATAGTTTTGCAGATAAATGTTATCCTAACTTAATATCTATTTTAGACATTATATGGAACTTATTCATATATATGGGATGTGATGGATTGATATTATGATATATATAATCATTTTGTAATAGAATTAGTATTAAAAAACCTTCTTAGGTATTAAATATATTAGATTATAGTTATTATATATCTTAATATGACCGAACTATAATAGATTATGTTATACTGTATATATATATTCTAGGATGTGATATGTGATGTTGTGGAGGTGATGGGGATGTGGTTATGTTTATATTGGTATGGATGGGATTATGCAGATGTTTTTGTGATGTAATTTTAGTTGAAGTTATTTATGAATGATATGAGAGAACCAGGATATTTGATATTGGAGGTTTATTGGAAATTTTTTGTTTTAAAGTTGAATTAAGTCCCAATTATTTCAAAATATACTTCAATACTGCATATATTTTTTATTGTATTCTGTGACTGAGACTATTTGTAACTACTTTATATTTTTGATCATTTATAACTAATTATATATTTGATTATATTTGAAATTTAAAAATTGACACATTCTAAACTTAAAGAAGATGAAAAAAACCAGTAAATAAAAATTATTAATTTAAATTATTGTTAAAATATAAATAATTAATTAGTTTTCACAAAAAAATTGAATGGTAAAAATGTATATTTTTCAATTATGAATTTTAAATATAATATTTATTTTTACATATTAGGATAAATAATTGATAAAAGAAATATTTTGATAAAATAAATTGTTAATATATACATAAATAATATTTAACATCCTTCCAAATGTTAGTACAATCAATGAAATAAGAATATGTTTACTTCATATAAACGAATTATTTATATAAAATTGTTCTTGATACATTGTTTTGTTATAATAAAATATATTTATAACAATATTATAATTTTAAATGGGTAAAAAAATTATTTTTTAGTTGATCTAGTATGAATTTTCTAACGATGAACTTTTAGAATTTTTCCAAAACAGTTTTTAGGTGAATAGTTTAAAATATTTTTGTTTTTACCATCCACATAACTTTTAAGACATTTTTAGTATATTAGAAAGACCACTAGGTTTATATTACCATTAAATAGAAAAAATATGTATTTAAGGACAAATATGAGTCCATTTAAATATTTTATCTTAATTATAATCATATTTCCATCATTTAATAACTCAAGATAATAATAACATTTTTCTATATTTTCTATTATTGAATTAATATTTTTTCTTTTTTTTTATTTTAAAAAAAAATAATATTTTAAACTTTAAATAAACCAATTATAATTATTTAAATAAATATTATGAAAATTTTATCTTAAACATATGATTATGCTTGAATATACACAATATAAAAAAAATAATTTAGCATTAATGTGAGTTAATTTTAAAATACTTTTTTATCACAACATGTTTTTTTATAGAATAATTTTCATATTTTATATCATAATTTAATTTTCATTTTACAATCTCTATTATAATTTTTTATCATTAAAATTAATTACTGATGATAAAAGTTAGTTACAATGGTAAATTTAATTAGATAAAAAATAAAAGCCAAGGGAATAATTTTAATATTACTCAAAAATTTCTTAAAAATTAATGTTTTAAAGGATTATAGTCATAATATATTCCCACACTCAATTATCATATATTATTTATCTATTTCCTATGAATAGTGTTATTCCATTCAGATAAGTCAATCAATGTTTACAAACATACCACACCCTTGAGTTATAATACGATCACACATAAAAAATTTAATTATTCACTGGAAATCTTATTTCCTCCTAAAATATAACCTTATTATATTATTACATAATTGTATACCACATTCATGATACTTTTCATCTTATAGATAGCTCAAATCCTTTCAAAATCATGGATCTTTCCAATAGAGTCGTATTGTCTTATTACACCCCATAAAAATACATTATTTTATACGGAAAATAGTTTTACTATTATGTTTTAATGTTATTAAATTAATTTAATAACCATTATTGATTCCTTTCAATCCCTGTATAAAAAACATCAATCGTTTGTATGCGCAGAATACCACCACCAAAATGATATAATTTATTTGTCATCTCCACCCCACATTGTTGGTTATTGGAATGAATTTAATGTTGATATATGATATTTAGTCAACTTTTAAGAACATTTAAATGTTTGATTTTTATTATATAAGAATATCTCCTTACATATACAATCATTATTATTCACTCATGATTAGATTGGTTATACTACTAACAACAATGAGTCATTAATGTAAATGTTACGATTAATAAAGGAATGCTATATAATGGTAATAAAATATTAAATAATTTATTTATTATTAAATTTTTAGTAAATTTATTATTAATATTTGATAATGTTATTAGTAATTTCTAATTTTCTTAGCCAAATTGGAACATGTTCATTGATATTTCAATTTTCACAAACCATACATAGGTAATTTAAAAACTAAAAAAGGGTTGTAATGAATAATTAAAAATAATTATTCAAATGTAACTAAAAATCTGAAAATGATAAACATCCTATACATAAATTGGAACATAAAGAATCACTATGATTTTTTATGAAAAAACCTTCATATTATCTTAAACTCAATGATGAAGGATTACTATAAATGAAAAATATATTTGTAATAAATTAAAATATATTTATGTTTATAAAGTATATTATATATGAAAAATGATATAAAACATTTATTTATATTGGTTATGTCACTATACATATATTTAGATAATATTCAAATAAGGTGGAAAAGGTGAGGGTTCATGTAATATAATTTACTTCCATGGAGGTGTTATAGGTATTGAAAATGATATTATTATAATATTATTTTACCTGACATATTATATTATTAGAATTTATTTCAAATAAAAATGTTAGTTTTTTTTAAAAAAAATTTAACAAATTATCTTCTTTTAAAATATTGTCTATATGATGATATTTATTGTTGGTAAATATTCCTTTTCAAATATCACTTTCAATTAGAGATTCCTAATGAGAGATAATCCATTTAAATTATATGAATGTTCATTCTCTGAAAGAACCAATTTATTTATTAAAATATAAAATTATTTTTTCATTGTGAAATTCACATTCATTTACACTAACACATACCTTGAACCTAAATAAATATATTATAAAAAAGGTTCATTGTTTAAATTATCATTTATTTAAGACATATTTATTATATACCTGATGATATATTTTGTATGGGGTATTGACTACCATTGCTAATATTTAATGTCCTGATAATTTCATTATTAATAGTAATATATTTATCAAAACCATCACGTTTACTTTAACACCTTAATTTATAATTACAAATATTGAAAATAATATATTTTATATTTTATAAGGACTTTTTCTCAATCACATCCATGTTATTAAATCCCGCCAATGCGGTATTTTATTATTTATAATGATAATTATGTTTTAATATTATTATTTACCTTTATCTATTTTTTAATTTACTTCATTATGATATGTTATTGAATAAAGATATTTGTAGACATTTAGATATATTTTATTTTTATTTTCATATCTTTTATCTTCTAGGTAAAATATGATTATATAATCATAATATCTAAAGATAAATTATTATAGTAAATAATATGAAAAAAATTTATTGTAAAATATTGTTTTTAAATTTATAAAATGTATTTTGGAATTGATCATAATATACATTTTAAGAGATAACTTTTTGAGTATGTTTTAATGAAATTATTTTATTGATTTTATTAAATTTTCATCTTTATATCAATGTGATCCATCTCCAATAGAGATATATTTCATTATTCAACATTTATTTTCCATAAATATGTATTTATTTTGGGGTGGTCATATTTATTGTATTAATTGATGTAATACTTATATTCATTTTTTGTGATACCATTATGAAAATTAATAATACACATTTTCCCACTAAATATTCTTTATGATATTTCCATTGATTTATTTAATATGTCACAAATACCTGTATAATATTGATTGTTTGGTGAATTATAGGTCTCCAATTCATTGGATACAACATCATATTTTATAATATTTTATTTAAAATTTTCAATCGTGTTTTCTCCCAATATAATTCACTAAGACGATTTCATATTTCACATCTTAAATCATGTGTTAGATTGTGAGTTTACATGACATAATGAATAAAAATTATTGTCTCCTCTCAAAATATTTTCCATTATTATTTTTGTTCCACACTCTTCTGACTAATTATTTTGTCCCTCTCCAACATCCCAACCTCAATCTCATGATTTATGAATAATTATTTTTTATAACCCATGGTATTATTTTTTTATTATTTATAAATATATTTCTATAATTTATGATTGTGGATAAAAAATATTATTTTTTCTTTTGTTCAATCAGATATTTTCCCATATAATTTTTTTTACCAAAAAATTGACTCATTGACATTTTTCCCATACTAATAATTGAGTATACATTTTCATATGATTATTTTACCTTGAATATAAATATATATGAATTTATTAAGATATTTTTAGAAGTTATTCAGTTTGGTTTGAGTTTTTGGGAATGTTCATTTTGTTGTAAAATGCGTAATTTTGTCTCTTATATCCTATGATAGTAAACATTCAATTTTTTTTATTGTGTGGGGTCATTTTTATATATAATATTTAAATAATATAATGGTGTGAAATAGATTTATTTGTATCTTGGGTCAGTATAGTTGGCATTAGAAATGTTTATACTTATGTTTTGAATATTAATTTTGTTATTTTTGAAATTTATGTGAGAGAAAATTTGTAAAAACCCTAGGGATAATTATATGTATATGAAATTATCCTAGATTATGGTAATGTAAATAGTATGTGGATTAATTGAAATTACATCCCTCTCTATATACAAAAAATGGATATAGGATTGGGCATAAATTAATTTATGGGTAGCAACACTAAATTGATTTTATTATTTATTAACTCAATTATAACTCAATGTGTTTTGAGGGAGGCCTAACTAGACACTATATTTGATAGTTATATAGGATATTATTGAGTTAAATCGCATTCTCAATAATGAACAATTATTATGAAATTTTATTTGGAGTTAATTAGTTAAGCTCTAAAATGTAATAAAAAATGAACATGTGTGACCTATATAGATACATATATATGTTATGTATTATAATATTATAGATTCCATGTATATGGTTCTTAATTTATGTTCATAAAATAATAAAATATTATTTTTTTCTAAAATTTTTATAACCATGTAAAACAATGTTAATAATGGATTCAATTTAAAATTTCATGACTATCCCAATAGGTATGAAAATAGAAATATAGTTGGTGCAAAAAAAAAATTTATAGTTAATCAGATATCCTAATTTTTAATAAAAATATTGAATCAAATTTTTATTTTAAATATTTAAAATAAGGTAATAATTTTATTAGGAATATTATAGAAATAATGAATATAGTGTAATGATGATTCAATTTCTAAAATACCCTAAATGTTATACGAAGAAGCTCAGGGATTGCCTCTAGGGAATTTAATTATTATTTATGTGTTAAAAAATGTGGCATAGTGTAATAAGTTTCAAAGTAATAATGAATTGTTTTTTTAGCATAATAGTGATAAATAATGTCCATTATAAGGCAACAATAACAATTTAGAACTTAAATTGAGTGTAACATAGGAATTTAAGAAATAAATTCCATAATCTAATGGATTAAACTGATGAAAATCATTATAAACCTTGTAGAAAAAAGGATAAAGGAAGGGACTATGATTAATAATCAATTATATTGGTCATGAAGACTAATGTTCACTTATCCTCCACTATATATATATTTTATGTTTTATTGAATTCTATTTCCAGCCACACTAGTTTATCTAATAAATTTTCTTATTGTGTAAAATAACTACCCCATTGATTTGGTTATTATAAAATTTTCTTGTCATAGGTCTATTTTATTTCAAGATTATTTTTATCAAATTATCCTTCATGTAAATATCATTACTATTCATTCTGATGAATCAAATGAAATTTTAGAATTTTTTTAATTTAATCTAGATAGAGTAAAATATAAAATTTCAGAATAATTATGATACATTTAATAATAATCAATGAGTGTCTCTTAATGATTTTATTACTATTCACTCCCTTTAAACTTCTACAATATAAGTCTATATATATAATAACAAGGTTATCATGGATCAAATGGTTAAAAAAACTAAATATTGGATATGAATAGGTTAATTTATATTATCTCTATAGTGACCCAATATTTTCCTATATGACTATCACATCACAGTGGAAATACATTCTAGAACTAATAATAAAATATAGACCAAAATTATATAGGTCATATTTCCCTGTAAGAAAGATATACGAACAATTGATTAATAATAAATTTATATCATCTCTAACTATGTTATTTATAACTTTCCCTCTTCTACAAAAAATCATAAAAAACATATATTCATAACTAGGGGAATGTAAACATAAGAATGGATGAGTTAATATGCCCAATAAGGGTAAAAGAATGGTGATATTCATGACTACTGAGATGTATAATGAGTGTAAGAGTCTTAGTACATATTGAAAATAAATTTAAGACCATACCTATCATATCATAGATTATAATCATTAATCATGTCATAAATATTTATAGTTTATATGACATAGATCATAGTGGAATCAAATAATGTGATTCAAGATAGAAAAAAAAATTCATAAGATGTTTTTTTATTGAATACCCATATAAATAGAAAATCATTTCATGAGTAAAAGTACACTTACCAGATATTATAGTGGATTATGATCACTCCACATTCCATTATATCATAATACATTTATTACTAATGATAATATCATTATGGACAGGGTCCCATACTACTATAGGTTCACTCCCCATTTCTGTTCATATAAACTGATGTGAATTTTTTCTATACCCAATTCATTACAAATCTATATATTTTGGGCCTGACATAAAACATAATCATAATACCTTTTTATGTGTTCCAAAAGATCCCATATCATTTTTCATATATCACAACCATTGTAATGGAAATTATATTCCTAAAAATCTCAACATTTTTTCATATCCAAACATATGGAAAATAATGTGGATTCATAAACATCTCTTCATAATTATTTTAAACCGTCCCGGGAAATAATAATGCTTTGTCCTTTGATCATATCCCTATAAAAGCATAAGTGATATCAAAAGTTGTTATCATATATGAAAAAAAATCCATTAAAGGACCATTTTATCATTTATTGATGTAAATAAATTTTCAGATTTCATCAAATTCATAAAATATAAAAATTCCCCAAAAAATAAAGAGAAATTGTACTTGAAATAATAATCCGTACTTTTATATGATTCTTCAAATAATATAGAAGTTTAGAAAATAGGAAATTATATTTGTTCCATGTATTTATAAATTATGATTCATTTATCATTTTTAATAATATTTCAAAAATTACTTTCTCAAAAAATGACAAGAGGATTCCATTTAAAACATTATTTATAACGTAAAAAACGTGTTTAAAAGAAAATTAATATTTCATAGTAATTTATTTAAATTCAAATGATATTATTTATACAGATTAAAAATTATTTTTGACTAAAGATAGAAGTAAATCTAGTTTCCCTTGAAAGCAGTATTTCAACCTCTTGTGTTCTTAATCAGTGAAAAATAGAAGGAAAGCATTAAATATAGAGAAAAAAACAGAAAATAGTAATATTAATTGGATTCTTCAGATATAGGTCATAAAATTTAATCATTATAAACATGATAATAAGCAATCTCAATAAACAATGAGATTCTATCACAAATCTATTACCTTATGTTTAACATTATAATGTAATCCTCCTAAAATATATATGGTTATATAGATATTTATATACTATATTTTTATAATAATAATCACAAAATAAATTCATGAGAGTTATATACACCTCAGTAAATAAATTATTCCTGAAAATGGAATGTGTCTCACATAAATAAAATTTAGAAACGATTTCTTTACCTCAGGTTTGAATTTTTTTTAAAGTCATCTATCATCCAGTAAATTAAAATTTTATTTATTATAATAATATAAATCAGAAATTTACATCATTATAATAACATATATTTCTAACTTATAAAACATCCACTCTAATTTATTAATAATTCCATATCAATATATTTTTTTTCTATTTTTAAACTGTTTAAATTTTTATTTGATTTTTTGTTTGGTAGTTCTGGTATTTATACATTGATCATGGTTTTTTATCTAAAAAATTTAAAATACTCATATATTTATCATAATTATATATATATATATATATATATATATTGATTAATCCATTAAAGGACGACATGGAAAAATAAATAACATCATTTATGGAGACTGTATGTTGTATGCACATATGAATATTGTTTTAAATTTTTGACGGATTGAATGAATGAATGATAAATAATAATTCACCTTACTATAATAAATATGATATCATATATATCAAATATTTTCATTAATTATATCTATATTACCGTCCCTGAAAATAATAAATAAAAAAGAGTAACATAACAATGTAGAGGTGGTAGACTGCATCAACACTCGTGTAAAATTATAGTATTAAAATATATAGAAATGTAATATTTTAGAAATTGTATTATAATTAAAAAATTATTAATATTTAAAAAGTATCATATATATAATTTAAAACTATTCATAATAATCATCCATATAATAATATGGTAGAAAATAAATTGTATCAGTATATAGTGGTGCTAGTCCACACGTACGGATGAGAAATACTTTTCCAATATGGATATTAATGGAGGTTTTGTAAACATAATGCCTTTAATAAATATTTAGGATATATAATTTATTATTTTATTATTAATAAAATATATTTAATTTATGTATAATAGAAAATAAATTTAAATAGATTGGGTAAGATGAATACCTCTCCATCTATTCGACTTATTTAAGTTCATTAACATGGATCCTTATGATGGAATTTTAAGAATACCTTAACATATTCTCTATGTATATGGTTGATTATAAGATACTTTGGTAAATTTTAGTAGAGAAAATTGGATCAATGTGGAGTAAGATGTGAAGGAGTGGTTATTTATATGCAAGTGGTGGTGATCAATAAATTATAATTTAATAAAATATTAAAATATACTAAATTAATTATATCAAGAACAAGTAAAAATACACTAGTAACCTAATACTAATGTTGGAAGTAACATTTATCCATCTGTTATATAATCCCAATGGATTGAAAACAAGAACATGAATCTTACAATATAATGTTGGAATGTAATTTCCACAAAATTAATGAATGAAAACATGTATAATTCAGTATCATCAAAAAAAAGGTTCAATTTCTCTCTTAAGACCATTTCTCATGTTGATTTGAAAACATAGAAAATAAAGATGCTCCATGACCTTCCTCCACAAGACCCTGAAAAACATTATATTATTGAATTTTCACATCGGCTTGTTAAATTTCTCAAATTTTTTTCCATTTTACAAATTAGAATGATTGATTTTGAATTTTGAAGAGAGGTTTCTGGTCCTTTGATGGAAATTAAATTAAGTTATTAGCATGGTTTATAGACTTTTGTGTTCATTTATAGCAACATGTTTCCCCGATCATGTTGGGTTTCCTTATATGGTCTTTTCATTTCATTAAGAAAAATCCCCCCTTTCAATTGCTATATTATTTGGTCAAACCCTTAAATTAAATTCCACTACACAAAATCTAACTCATCCTTTAGTTGGTAAAATATATGCCCGAATGGATAAATTAAAATATATTTCATCAGGTTTTTTGATTCATAGAGGAGATTACGGCTTCGTGGAAGAGGTTGTTTTTTACAATGTGCCAACCTATTCTAAATGATTTTTCTGAATTTGAAATTCTATAAGAGAATTCTAGAATAAAAAACATGGTGCATACCCCCTCTCTAATTTCAAATCAATTAGGGGAGAAAATGATGTGACAGAAGGTTTGGTTCACTAAGTGTATTTTGTTGATAAGAACATAAAAAATATTTTGAGTTCTTATAATATTCCTCTTCCCTCTACTATCCTTTTGGGGTTCGTGGAGTTACTGTATAATGATCAATCTTCTAAAGACGATAGATAATTGCTTTTTAAATCTCAACCATCATATTCAAATATCACAAAAATTTATTAGGGTGATAATAAAACCAAAAAAAATTATTTTAGTCAGTCTCTTCATAATGATTAAGTTAATTTTTTCTATCTTGAGGATTATTCCATTAAATATTGTGCTAAAAAGGTAAAACACCAATGATTTATTAATATGATTCCATCACTCTGTATTCTTGGAAAATATTAAAATTTAAGGATCATACTATGATTGGTATAACTATTATCACATGATCCCTAGCTATTTTTAAGAATGAAGAAAATATTAAAACCCATTAGGCCATTCCTGATGACCATTCGACTGCATTCTTTGAACCATCTATCTCAGAAAATACTAACAGTGATGACAAAAATGACCCTTAATTTATGTATTCTTACCAAATTGAAGAAAAATTGTATTTTTCAGAGGAACATGGATCTTTAATGGAATATAATGATATATATTCGTTCTATTAATTCTGAAAAGGTTATATTTCAGTTGATATATAAATTAGAATAAAAAAGTCAATTTTTATTAAAGATGTGTAAGAGTTTAAGAAAAATACAACATAAAATACAAATATACTCTTTGGATATGACCCAACATTTTTTATTTCTGATTTTTTCTACAAAATGGAACATCTTTTACTCTTCATGGATGAATCCTTTATTTCAGATCCATGCATATTCCTTTGGGAATCTTTTAGTGAGAACTTTAAATTTTTTATGTCTTCTTGATCCTAGACTCAACTCCTGAAATTGGAATTCTTTATGGTTTAGAAATGTCTTAAGTTTCTTATTGTTGAGCATAGGACTTTGAGTCTTTATCTGTTGATTATATTTTCTTATAGAGATGCTTTAGTTCTGTGTCGCTGCCTTTTCATTGTTTGTAGATTTTTTAGAAATCCTTATAGTATAAACAACCAGATTATGTGAAATTTACATACTCATGGGGAATATTTAGTTTTTGAATTGGTGACATATAATAATGTGTCATGTTGTTCAGGTTCATTGTAATGGTTTTTATTTATCAGGAAAATAATCTGCTATTTGTCTTGATTGTACTATTTTCTGCATATGTGATGAGATACATGATAGAACATCCTAATATAAAGTACCATATTTACTACTGATGATTCTTGGAGATTCATGAATTATTCTTTTTTGATATCAAATATATTGAAAGACTGGGTTTTAAAGTAATTTTAATATAAAAGTTATTTTCAGTCAATTAAGATGTCGGCACTAATCTTCTGATAATATTTCATTGGTTTCGTTTACTGATTATGCATATACTAGAGTTATAATGACCCAAATTGATAAAAATTCCTTTGATTTATTTTATTTGAGTATGTTTTTTTATTTATTTTCTTCTCTTGATATATGTTTGAATTTTGGTCCCTTGTTATCATGCACACTCCGGTTTATTTTACTCTTAGAGGATACCGATCATTGCGCATGAGGTTTTGCTTCTGTCATGGAGTTTCTTCTTTTTTGGATGAGGTAACTTATTTACTAAATGTTAGATGTTTCAGGAATATTTGATGTAATGTGATGTTTATTATGTATTTTCATTCGAACCTCATCATGAATCTCTTTTATTTTCCTATTTGAGTAATCTCATTACACCTCCTTCATGTATTGTACAGTTTCTTCATTTATAAAATTATTTGGGGATTGAATGGGATAACCAAATAATTTTATTGTTTGTCAAAAAATATGAAACACAATTATTATATCAAAAAACCAAAACAATATATCATCATATTTACATAAATATACGAGACAAGAAAATATGACAAAGGATATGTCACTCCAAGACCCATGGGATCAAGAAAATCCACCTCCTCCATGAGGGGCATTACCTAGATTGTGACCTAGAAGAAGAAAATCTAAAAATGCCAAAATTAAATGGTAGGATGTGAACTAAAAACCCAATATGGTTGCAACAAGTGTTCCACAATAAGAATCCATAATAACAACCAAAATATTTCTTTTTCATTTAAAAATTTTATTGAAGTAAAACTACATATTTAATATCCAAAATTATAATCATTTTAAAATAATGGAAAACATTTCAAGCATTTATTATATTAAAAAACTATAAAAAAAATTATACAATCAAAATATATTGATAATGTGTAACACCCCAAACTTCCACGGTATTCTTCTCTTTGAATAATACAACAACGTGTGTTGTATGGAACTTTGAGTTCCAACACACGAAAACCAATCAAACTAGTTGTTATGAAAAGTAATCCCCACATTATGAAAGTTTAAAAATTTTACCATTAAAAATGGGCATCATTTTTGGATTCGGAATATCGAAATTATCTTAGCGTGAATTTTTGTTATTTTTCTGAAAACACTCAATTTTTCATGAATAGTGAAAATCACCGAGTTGTTGTTTAAAACCTACTTTTTATTTAAATAATTATTTATTTTCTTAAATTTATATTATTTCAATATAGATACATAATACCTATATAAGTTCAATTTAATTAATTGGAGTCTATTTATAACAATTTTAGATATATAAAAATGTTATTGATCTTTTTACCGTCTTTTAGCCACCTCCAAGGAGCATTTGGAAATTTAAATAAAACATGATTTAACGATTATATGAGTTGAATTTCAAAAATACGAGAAACATGGTTGATATTAGTTAGTAAAAAGTTGTTCAATAAGATGAAAATAATTTTTTTGGACGAGTAACGTTTTAATTTTATTTACCACCATTAAAACTAAATAGGGTAATTAAGGGTAAAAGTGATATTATAATTACCCTAAAACACGTACAAATTATATTTGATAAGTATAATAAGTCCAAAAACAACCTTAGGAATAAAATATGATCGTTTTGGTACCAATGGATTAGATAAAGACATTTATTATTATTTAATTCAAATATGAGTTAAAAGTGTTCAATTCAATGTTTAATAACTGAATCATTTTTAATATAGAGCTGCACATAAAATAAAGTTGACTATAAATATTCAATAGAAAGCAAAAAACATTTCCTACATATATTTATATTTTTAATATTTTTTAGACTTTAAATAATTTCATTTATTTATGACACAATGATGATGCAGTAAATACATAAATAAGGAAATATTAATATAATTGATATTATAAATATAAATATAAATTTAATTTGAAACATTTTACGAATTTCACTATTTTTTTAGTTTAATATGACATTTTAGAGTTGGTTATATGAATATTTTTCTATGTAATAATGCTGTTATTAATTTATAACGATGAAATAACAAATTTTTTCAAAATTGACATAAAATAGTATTTAAAACTAATATTATATTATTAATTTATATTCTATTCTAAAAAATATAAGGATCATAGAAAAGGATTATATAATGATATTTTTATAATTAATGAACCACATGGGGTTCTATTGGATGTTTATTGTTAGTTTATTAACCATTTAATATAAAAATACAAAGAGATGTGGTAAATGTCAAACTATTTAACTAAGAGTTATATCTAAACAATAAAGTTAATATATTGACCCAAACATATATGAAACATATTGGTTGAGTGGTTTTCGACCCATACCCATCTTATCCTCTAAATAAATAATTTTTAATACATTATAAATTGAAAAGGATTTCATTATAAAATAATATATATAGTTTTTTCTAAGGTTCCCCTTACCCCTATTATAAAAGGGAACTCCCTCTTCTCTCTAATTCACACCTTCAAAGCCATTTTTCTCGACCAACCCCTACCAATATACCCTATGAACTCTCATTACTTCATCCTAGGGGACTTCCACTAGTCATAAAGTCTTCCTAAATAGCCATTTTCATCAAATCAAAAGGATGAACCTGAAGAATAGTTAAATATTTCATCACCTCTTTCATGTTCCTTTCTTCTTCCACTTCTTCATTTTTTATTGTTTCCATTATAAAATAATAACTCCAGTATCTTATATATACTGTTATGTTATTATATATATGGTACAATCATATTCACTATTCTATCCATCCTTTTAATGACATGTCACCATACGTGCGTATGTACGGCTTATCGTCTCCACGTCGTGGTGTAATTGTTACTCAATACAATGTTATTTAGATGGGTATAATAATGATGTGTAATTGATGTAAATAATAAATATAACATGATAATTATTCTGTATATATGATATAACATCCAATTATATATTATTTTAATATCTAAATAATGATATTGTCGCTCGTGCCTACGTACGGATTACCATCTCCACGAACACGATGAGATTTATTTCCCATCGTATCCATTCAAAAATAATTTTCATTAAATGATTATAAATAATGTTTAAAGACTTAATATCATTCTTAATATTTATAATATACATCCTATCCATAAAAAACATTACTTATGTAACAAATCATATAAAGGAAAATCAATCTGTTATCACCTAAAATGACGATAATACTAATATATTATTATCAAAGAAATGTTAGAAGATAATATATTATATCAAACTAAAGTATATGATTTGTTTATAATTTAATTAAAATTATTTTACCATTTTATATGAGGATAACCTACCCTCGACCATGGAAAAGTACAAGGTAATGGTTAATTTCACAATCTCTTCATTATCCAAGGTTGATTATATATAGTTATCTACAAAGGCCTCTTTACCATCTACATCCATGATTCTTAAATATGTATTTCAAAACATTTTAAAATTTATAGAATATCTGTTAATGTCATCTATACCCTTGTTGAATGTTATAATATGTTTATAAAGGAATATTTCCATCATTTTCCAAACAAGGTACATTATGACCTTTTCGACAAAATACAGGTTAGAATGTTTTTTAACTTATACGGTGGGTGTGGATATTTTCTTTCGTTATAACATCATCGAAGATTCCCTTAATAGATTATATGAATATTTTCAAATATAAATTTTTTCATTTATAATTATATTTATTTTTAATGATTTCAAAATAGAAAGAGAGATTTCTCAAAAATTGTTTTGATTTCATCTGTGTCAACATCCTTTGATGTATAATAACTTTATTTGAAATTGATTTGTTATGATACAAATCTTACATATTGTATTAAAGGTTTTCTGATATGTTTTTCTATTGATGTGATTTTTTTACCATTCATGGTTTATAGATAATGTATTGACATTTCGTATGCTAGTTATAATAATAATGATTATATTATGTTCAAATCGTTTCATATGAGCAATACATTAGACGTAGTAAGTCACCGGCGGATCCTGGTACAGCTACTTGAAGCATCGGTAGGTCTCATGAGAAAAACTAGTGTCTTGGAACAAGGCCTTAACAAAATCTGATTTGTAGTCTTGGCACAAGGCCTTGACTATATTGTTATGAATGTCTGGCATTATGCATTCAATCACTATGAAAGTGGCTATTAGTATTTAATTTGATTGTTAGACTAGTAGAATATCTATGTGAGTAAGTAAAAGGAATTATATTTATTTATATTTTCCATATTATGATGATGTTTATGTAGAAAAGGCTTCTGTTTTAGTTTTATACATTGCCTTAAATGTTTATGCTTATTTATAAATGATTCTGATATATTTTTATCCTTAATGAGAATCTGAGCTCACCCATTTATATGTTTTAGTTTTCCTAGGATGCACAAAATTATATTACGAACGACTTTCAGGGATATTCTATGGGATATAAATGTTTTATACAGAAACAATGTTGTTGAAGTTTTCTATTTTGTGATGTAATGTAAACATTATGAATGAATCTAGTACTTCCAAGGCTACTAAACACATCGGTCTTTCGAAACATGATCTTTTTTTATCAAGAAAATGATATGTAATAATTCACCAACTCTGGTCTTCTAGGGTCGGGTCAATACAGTCAGTATCAGAGGATGTTTATTAAAATCATTGGATACTAGATTTAGGTAAACACAGATTAGAGCACATAGCCCTATGAGAGGCTTTGAGGGTTTGTATATAATAAATTCCTAGAATTTTTGTATTGTAGAGATTTTGTGATTATTCCAAGAAATAGATACATGTTTGGATATGATCAGGTAGAGGCAGCTCTCGCACAAATTTACCTAGGGGTAAAACCAAAAAACACCACTTTGAGCTAGACGTGAATGAGAACTGGTGCACGACAACGGGACTAGATGCACTCTTTGTTACGAAACTCTTGGAGGGTATGTTTAGGATAATATCCATTTTCATTACAAACCCTTATGAAGAGTTTATGTGTACATACTTTCTTAAAGAAATTTTTTATGATTATGGATTATATCTCTAAACTGTTCAATTTATGTTAAGTGTTTTACATGTTTGGATTTATGTATTGCGATTCATAAACTAATCTTTTGTATGCCATTGTTTATAAATGGTGCCTAGTTGAAGTTATGGAAAGTTTATCAATGCACGCACTCCATGTAATAATTTCCCTCCTATTCAAGATAATTATAGTGGTGCTGGTGGTGTAACCAGTGCTCATTAGCTAATCACCATATTGGGAAAACTTACTCATGTTATGTTTAATATCATTACCCATATGGATCACCTTGATCCGCAGTGTGGAGGATCAATGTTATACAGCTTCCTGAGGCAACAACCACCAACATTCACTGGGTGTACAAATCAACTAGTAGCTATGAAGTGGATAAATTCGTTAGAGAATATATTCAACGCCTTGGAGAGTAGCGAAACGGAAAAGGTTTTCATGGCAGTTTACCGCCTCATTGGAGATGTTGATCAATGGTGGTCATTGACTCCAAACTGAAAGGAATATGATGAAGTATCAAATTTGGAATGAAGGGAGTTTAAATAAATTTTTATAGAAACATACATTCCTCAATACCATAGAGCATATATAGAAATACAATTTTTGAGTATAAGGAAAAAGGCGGATGAAAATGTCGCAAAGTATGAAGTTATATTTACAATGTTAGTGAGGCATCCTATAGGTTATATACATAACCCAAGTAGTAAGATTGATCGTTTCATTGATGGGTTAAAACCATTTCTCCGGAAAGCATTAATCTCACAATCCTTCTCATCATACAAATATATTGTCTCAAGTTCTATCAAGACAGAAAAAGAATTCTCCATGTCATACGAATTTAAAGAAAAGCAAGGGACGAAGATATCTGCTGAAAAATCTGGAAAAATAAATTAGGGGAAGAAGGATAAAGTTGAATATCGATCCTGATGTAAGTGTTGGAAGAAACACCCTTGTACAAACCTGAAGGGAATGGGAGTATGTTTCAAGTGTGGTGAAAAAGGTCACCAATCATGTGATTGCAAGGGGAAGAAAGAGGTTGTCAATGTTGAAACATCAATTGTATAGAAAGGGGGCATTATGAAAATGAATGTCCTAAGAATCAGAGGAACATACCTCAAAAAAGGTCTAAGGATCAAGGTCAAGCATATGATATCACTATTGCTAAGGTTGAAACTCTAAAATACGTAGTGGCAGGTAATTTAATGGATTCTTCAAGTTTGGCCAATGCATTATTTGATTCTGTATCATCACATTGTTTCATAGATTCCCAGTTTTCTATGAAAATTAGATACTTCCAATTTTATTTAAAATGGGATTGGTCAGAAAAAACTCTTAGGGGAAGTATCATTACAACAAATATTTTTTAATCAGTCCCCATTTGGTCATATAAATGTTCATTATTTGCTGATCTAATCATCATAACCATTATCGAATTTGATATTATCCTTGGTATGGAATGTATTTCAGACCATAATGTGAAAATTTATTATAAGAATAAGGATGTTACTATTTTTGATGACGATGAAAAAAGAACTACTAATATATAAAGAAGAATCATCACCACCTAATTCTTATCTATATCCACCCCCAGTAGCTCAACTAAATTAAATTATTGGGGTGGAAGATAATGAAATAACTATGGACGAGGAAAGGAATGTTCAAATAGAATATGCACCTATTGTTGAAGAATATGTCGATTTGTTTCCAAAATATTTACCCGAACATCCTCCAGAATGTGAAATTGAGTATTCCATTGATTTAATTCTTGTATCAAGGCCCATATCAACGACTACATATTGAATGAACACTGTGGAATAGTGGAACTAAAGAAAAAACTAGAGGAATTGAGAAATAAGGGATTTCATTGCCCTGATTTTTCTCCATGGGGAGACCCTATCCTTTTTATTAAGAAGAATGATGGATCTATGAGGATGTGCATTGACTACAGGGAGATCAAAGCTATAAAAATAAATAACAAGTATACATTATACCACATTAATTTCTTATTTGACCAAATTCATAGAGATCAGTACTTTTTCAAAGAGTTACCTTTGATATGGATATCATCAGTTTTTTGTGAAGAAGGAATACATTGCGAAAAAAGAATTTGGAACCAAGTATGGGCATTATGAGTTTACAGTAATTCCTTTTGGATTGACTAATGCACCCTCTGTCTTCATAGATCTTATGAATTATGTTTTCAAGGAACATCTTAATGAATTTTTAGTTGTATTTGTTGATGATATTTTTGTATAAAACAAAATCTAAGATGATCATAAAAATCAGTTGTGCATTATTCTAAAGACTCTTAGAATACATGAATTATATGGGATGTTTAGCATGTGTGAATTCTGACTTTATGAAATTTCTTCTCTTAGCCATATTATCTCTAAGGATGGAATATCTGTTGAATCTTCTATGACAAGAGAAATCCCATAAGGGCCAGCACTAACGAGTATAACTGAGGTATGCAGTTTTACTTGTTTAACAGGTTATTATCGGCATTTCATCTAGAATTTCTCCTGATTGGCTATCCCATTAACCAAGCTCACACGTAAAGGGGTGAAATATGTTTGGAAAATAGAATATGAATACTATTTTCATGAATTGAATAGAAAAGTAGTCAATGATCTTATATTGAATCTACTTTCAAGGAATGGTGGGTTTGTTATTTATAGTGATTCTTCAAACAAATGACTCGGTTGTGTCCTTATGCAGAATGAAAGGGTTATTTACTATTCAAAACGATAGCTAAAAATTCATGAGCAATACTATCTTACTCGTGATCTTGAGTTTTCCCCTGTAATATTTTCTTTGCAGATTTGGGGACATTATCTCTTTGGTGAAAAATGCGAGATATATACTGATCACAAGATTCTAATGTATATTTCTTAACAGAAAGAACTCAACATGAGGCAAAGGAGATGGATTGAACTAATCAAGGATTATGATTTCACTATACACTACCACCGGTGGAGGAAAAATAAGGCGGCCTATACATTGAGTAGAATGGTTCATGGAGTTTTGAACATGATGAGGGTTGAAAAGGATCCTATATACATGGATATAGTAATGATGTATATGGGAATAACCATGGAAGGTAAACCATCAATTCTTTTTTAAATGGTTTCCAAACCATTTATACTAGAAAGTATAAAATGTTCTCAGGTTGATGGTGAGGTGTTTAAAAATAAGATTAATTCTATGAATGATGGGAGATTGAGTGACTTCATATACGAAGATGGTATTTTGAAATTTGTGAGGAGACATTGTGTTCCAGATATAATTGATCTAAAAAGAGAATCCTTGGATGATGCTAATAGATCCAATTTCTCTATACACCCTGGGAACGCCAATATGTAAAGTGATTTGAATGAAATGTTTTCATGGGACAACATGAAGAGGGATATTGCTAATTTTGTTTCCAAATGTATGGTTAGTAAACAACTAAAAGCTGGAAGGCAACATCCTAGAGGATTCATGCAACCTCTTCCTATACCTGAGTGGAAATGGGATGATATCACGACAGGTTTTTTCATGGGGCTACCAAAGACTCCTAGAAGTAACGATGAAATATGGGTCATTATTTATGGTTTTACCATGTAAACACATTTTCTTTCTATAAAGGAAGATTTACCACTGGAAATTTTATCAATACTATACATTAATGTTGTTGTATGTATACATGGAGTACCACTATCGATTTTTTCTAATCATGGTCCCTAATTTACATCATGATTCTAGAAGAGTAATAAAAATCCCTGGATACTAAACTTTGTTTTAGTACTGCCTACCATCCCCAAACTGGTAGACAATTAGAATGGATAATTAAAACATTAGAAGACATGTTGAGATCATTGTCACATGACATTAATTTTATTTAGGATCAATATTTACCTATGTTATAATATTCCTATAACAATAGCTTCCATTAAAGTATTCAGATGGCGCCATATGAAGAGTTTTGTAGAAAGAGATGTCACACCATCATGTTGGGATGATTTTAGTGAAAGAAAACTCATAGTCCCAGAACTTGTGATGGAAATGATGCAGAATGTGATTTTAATCCAAACTGACATCAATGTAGCTCAACGTAGGCATAAGAGAAATGACAATAACCAAAGGAAGGATTTGTAATTTCATATAGGAGATCTCGTTTTCTTGAAGGTATCTCCATGTAAGGTTGTTATAAGTTTCAATAAAAATGAAAAATTATGTCCTAGGTACATCGGACCTTTAGAAATTCTACAACGAATTGGGGTTGTAGCTTACCGTTTGGAAATGCCACCATGTCTCTCCAAAGTTCACAATGTATTCCACATATCACTATTAAGGAAAATCATGCCTGACCCAATGCATGTACTCACCTATGAGGAATTAAAATAAGAACCTGATATATCTTTTTTCAAAGATCATTCCAAGGATATTGATACAAGAGAACAAGTGCTGAGAAACCGGATGGCTCTTCTGGAAATAGTTCTAGGGAGAAACTATATGATGGAAGAGGCAACATCGGAACCTGAGTAACTTATTAGGAAGAACCACCTGAGTCTTTTTATGCAGTAATATTCTAGAAATTTCAAGGATAACATTATTTGAAAGAGGGGAGAATGTAACACCCCAATCTTCCACAGTACGCTTCTCTTTTAATAATAAAATATCATGAGTTGTATGCAACATCGAATCATATCACATCACAACCAATTAAACTAGCTGTTATGAATTGTATTACACAATTTTTTAAATTATACAAATTTTATCTTTCAAAATGGACATCATTTTTTGATTCGGAATATCGGAATTAGCATAGGGTGATTTTTTGGAATTTTATTTGAAAACATTCAATTTTTTATTAATAGTGAAAACACTAAGTTATTTTTTAAAAGCGACATTTTAAATAAATCTTAAATTATTTTATTTTAATTTATTTTATATCAAAATAGATATATAATACTAATATAAGTTCAATGAAATTCAGTATATTCATTTAATAATAATTATAGATATATAAAAATTTTATTGAACTTTTTACCATCTTTTACCCACCTCTTAAGAGCATTTGCTAATTCAAATAAAACATAATTTTACCGCTTCTGTGAGTTGAATTTCAAAAATCAGAGAGACATGGTTGATATCAGTTTGTAAATTGTGGTTAATAAGATGAAAATCTTTTTTGGGGAATATTAAATTTTTTCTTTTATTTACAATAGTTAAAAGTATATAGTATAATTAAGGGTAAAAATGATATTATAATCACCCAATGACATGTCTTAAATCTATTGGATAAATATAATTCGACCAAAAAAACTTATGAATAAATTATGATCCTTTGGGTCCACTTTAATTTTGATTATGACATTTATTATTATTTAATTCAATGAAGAGGTAAAAGTGTTAAATTCAATGTTTAACAACTAAATGATTATTAATATTGGGTTACACATAAGTTAAATTTGACTATAAATATTCATTAGATTTTTAAAAATATTTCATACATAATAGTATTTTATTTATATGTTTTTGACATTATATAATTTAATTTTCTATGACACAATGCTGATGAAATAATTACCTAATTAATGAAATATTAAATTAATTGATATTATAAATATTTAAATAAATGAAATTTTAGACTATTTATGAATTTCACTAATTTGATTGATTAATATTGCATGTTAGGGTTTATTAGATGAATTTTTTCCAATGTAATAATGTTTTTATGAATTTAGAAAAAACAAAATACCAGATTGTGTCAAAATTGAAATAAAGGTGTTTTTAAAACAAATATTATATTATTAATTGATATTTTATTCATAAAAATATAGTCATCATCCAAAGGACTAATATAATGATAGGTGTATTATTAATTAACCCTTTTTCGTTCACATGGAAGTTTATAGTATATTTATTTACCATATAATATAAAAATACAAACAGACATGGAAAATGTTATACTATTTAACTATGAGTTAAATCTAAATGATAAAGTAAATATAGTGACCCAAACCTATATAAAACCTATTGGTTTAGATTATTTAGACCCCTAATCACCTTTTTCATTTAAATAATTCAATTTTTATCTAATAGAAACCGAAAATAATTTATTATAAAATAATATTTCTAGTTTTTTCTAAGGTGCCCCTCACCCGTCTTATAAAAGGGCACTCCCCCTTCTCTCTAATACACACCTTCAATGCAATTTGGATCGGCGAAAATCTTCCCAAATACCCTCTAAAATGTTCTAATTTCTTCATAGAGGCCTTCAATTATTCATATGTCCATCCTATGGATCCATTTTGATCAAATCAAAAGGAAGAACCCGAAGAAGTGGTAAATATTTCATTACTTCTTTCAAGTTCCATTCTTCATCCACATCCTCTTTCATTGTTTTTTCCATTCTAAAATAATAACTCAAGTATCATATATATATATTGACGTTATTGTAAATATGGTACAACCATATTCAATATTCTATCCATCATTTGAATGACATGTCACCATATATGCATACGTATGGCTTCCCGTCTGCACGTCGTGGTGTAATTATTATTCAAAACATTATTAGTTTGATGGTTATAATAATGCTGTGTAATTGATGTAAATAATAAATATAACATGATAATTATTCTTTATATATTATATACTATCCAATTATATATTATTTTAATATTAAAATAAATTTATTGTCACTAGTGCGTACGAACGGATTACCGTCTCCCTGAACACGATGAGATTATATCCCCATCATATCCATTCAAGAATAATTTTCATTAGATGATGAAAAATTATTTTTAAAGACTTAATATTATTCTGAATGTAAATATGTAACAACCTATTCATAACAAACATTACTTACGTAACCAATCATATAAAGAAAAACGAATCTGTTAACACCCGAAATGATGATAATCCTTTCATATTATTAACAAAGCAATGATAAAAGATCATATATGATATCATATCAATGAAGATGATTCATCAGTATTTTAATAACAATTATTTCACCATTATACAGGAGGTTAACCAACCCTAGACCTAGGAAAAGTACAAGGTAAGGGTTAATTTTACATTGTCTTCATTATCCGAGGTTGTTTATATATAATTATCTTCTAGGACCTCTTATCATCCAAATCCATGTTTCATAAAAATTTATATCGAAATATTCATAATATTTTATATACTATGGTTTAATGTAATTTATAACCTTGTTTACTTTTATAAGATGTTTATAAATTAATCTTTCTGTCATTTTATAAATAAGGTACTTTATGACCTTTTCGACAAAATTACGGTAACAATGTTTTTTAACTTATACGGCGGGTGCGGCTATTTTCTGTTGTTATAACATCGTTGAATCTTCCCATAGAATCTTATAATATGATTTTCAAATATCAATGTTTTAATTTTTAATTATATCACATTTAAATGATTTAAAAATAGAAATAGATATTTTTCAAAAGAAAATTGATTTCATCCATGGCAACATCCTTTGATGTATTGTAAGATTATTTGAATTTGATTTAATATGATACAAAACATACATATTGTATTGATGATTTTTTGATATGTTTGACTATATATGTGCTATTTTTATACAATTTATAGATTATGTATAAAGTATTTATATTTTGTATGCTAGTTATAATGCAATTTTTTTGTTATGTTTAATCCTTTTAATATGAGGAATGCATTGGACTTAGTAAGTGACAGGTGGAGCCTAATATAGCTTATATACGAATTAGTAGGTCTCATGAGACAAACTAGTGTCTTGGCACAAGGCCTAGACAAAATCTTATTTTTAGTCTTCGCACAAGGCTCTGACTATGTGGTTCTGAATGTCTAGGATTATGCATTCCATCATTATGAAAGTGTCTATTAATATTGCATGTGATTATTCTACTAGATGAATATCCATGTGAGTAAGTAAATGGGATTATTTTTATTTATATTTTCTATATTATTATGAATCTTATTTTGAAAAGGCTTTTGTTATAGTTATATACATTGCCTTAAATGTTTATTCTTATTTATTAAAGTTTCTGCTATATTGTTATCCTTAACAATCATCTGAGATCACACCTTTCTATTTTTTATTTTTCCCAAGATGCAAAGAAGTAAATTTTAACTGACCTGAAGGGATATTCTATGGGATCTCAGTGTAGTCTATGGAAACTATGTTTTTGTATTTTTTTATTTTATGATGTAATGTAAACCTTAGGAATATATCTAGTATTATAAGGCTAATAAACTAATCTAACCTTAGAGAATAGATCATTTGTGAACATTCCAATGATACGTATTAATGCACCAACTCTGGGCTTCGAGTGTTAGGGAATTACAAAATGAAGTTTCAAAATCAGTGGAATTTATATTCAAAATAGTCACTCTAAAAACCATGGATATCTACCCTGCGATATGATAGATTATAGTTATGGGATCTCCACACACTCATATCAACAATCATGGAATATATGAAAAATAATTCCTTAGGAATTGGTTTAATGGATCCCATAAATTTTCAATTAGGAATATGATCTAACTAACTATAGTTTTTTCAAAGGACTCATCAACAATTATTTTCTAGCTAATTACAATCCTAGTCTGTTTGTCACAAATAAACCTCTAAATATCCAGGGTCACATCATCTAAATCAGTCTATCAATTGAAAAAATGTAAATTAATTTCATTTCAAATCAGTCATCAGTCATAGTTCAATTTCGCAGTTTACTTTTCAAAATTCTAATTCAATTTCATAACGAAAGAATAGTTTTTTATCAATTAATACAATTTCAAGATCATACATTAACATTAATTACAATTTAATACATTTTCCTCAAATTCAATTTTAAAATCAATTCATAAATTCAATAAATTTCAAATCAGTCACAAAATTTCAATTCCTATAGAATTAGGGGTTTTCCCAAAATTCCATACCAAAAAAATCATTTTCCAATCTCCATAAAATTAGTTTATCAAAATTTATTTGAAAAAATGTTCAAATAATCAAGCAGATCATTGTATAATAAATTGGATAATATTAAATTAAATATCCTAAATTTTAAACTATATCAATACAAAATACATTCATTGGGAATTACAAATAAAGAACAATTTAAATGAAGATATATAATCGATTCTATTGAAACGATTCAGATAAATAGAGTTTATACCCATCAAAAAAATGTTGATCTAAAAACTGCAATGGAATAATAAAGTAGAGAGAATACAATAATGAATGGGTGGACAAACACTTACTAGATATAGATCAAATAAGATCCATCATCGTTATCTCTTCATTACAATTTGATCAGTAGAGGAAAAATAGTTCTTTAGATCCTCAAAGTCAATGGATTTTGATATACATTGAGTTGGGGTCAAGAGAGAGTTAAAATAAGGGATTAGAGAATTTTAAAATTTATTTTCATAATTAAAATTACAACTTTTATGATTATATATGTAGGTCAATGTGGATAAAAAATCGGGATCCCTAATAGTGTATCAATCTAATATGGTAAAAGGTTTTTACTAAGTGGGGAATTATTTTTTAAACCGTTCTTCAACCATTCAAACCTACACTACCTAGGAATACACAACTTACACCAGGTGGGTGCACAGTTTTTGAGAACTGTGTGACAACCATGAACTAGTGATAATTTTCAAAAAATAATCATCTTTCCACACCTAATTAACTATGAAAAAACCAAATAATAATGATAATAAAAAATTTTGTTTGCAGAGGATTTGAGTAAAAAAGTAACTGCATGTCAAAACCTCCTAACCATAAAGACATTATTTTCCTAGATAGCATGTCAAGAAGATTCCATATAAAAAATAACGCAGGTACACTCTAATTAGTGCCTCCCTCTCCCTTGTCTCATGTGTATCAGAACCATTATTCCATAGAACTCTGACAAAATGTATGATCCTAATATGAATTACCTTTTTCATAGAATTAACTATCTTAATTTAATGCTCGGTTGTCGTTAAAGCTGCCACAATGTCAAGATCAATCCAGCTTAAAACATGATATGGATCTGAAAGATATTTCCATACCAAACATACATTGATAATGTTATCTATCACCTTTATCAATGGAAAATTTCTAAATAGTAATACACATCCCTAATTTCTTAACAACCTCAAAATGACCAAAAAACCATGGATTATGGTTCCATTTCCTCACATTCTATTAATGACATAAATTAGCTGTGACTCTCAAAAACACATTCTCACCAACCAAAAAATCAATTGACCTATGATGATGATCAATATAATATTTATACAAGAAATTTTTTCAAAATTTAATGATTAATCAACTGAATCTTTATTTAGACTCATAAACCAAACTCTGTAAAACCAATGAATATTTAACAAACCCCTACCTACATAACAATGATTTACAAGTCTTAGAATACTAGTCCTTTAAAGGATCCCCACTGTTAACGGACTAGTAATTATTGTTATTGAAAATATATACCAATCCTAAATCATCATCCAATGATCAACCATGATTGAGGACATTAGCATGATGTATATCCCAATGAATACATATATCCCAAAACATTTTTCCATTAAAATATTGATAGTAAACCATATTCAAACAAACCAATGATCCTAATGCCTTCTGAAGGCCTCTCCAAAAGTGAGAATTAGAATGGGGATCACTATCAGAGACTATATTAAATGGGAATATATTTAAATGAAAAATCACATTCCCATAATGATTTCCTAACTCCTCAACATTGTTTGTGAAATGAATGGGTATAATGATTGTCAATTTGGTTATCCAATCGATCAATCCCCATATAAAATTCTTCTTTTTTTTGATACAAAAAAAACCTAAAAAATTTCATAGGCTTCCCATACAACATCAATGTCTAAATATGATGTTTATAAATAAAACATGTTGGTAAATAGTTCTCTACCTTGACCTATTTTATAGTATAACAAGGAGTGAAAAAATCAACAATGTCTCATCTCACACATGGCTAACTCAATTGACTCTACATATCATTTAACATCTTTCTGTTTCATGAGTGTGAATCCCTGTGGTATTTTTAGGAATAACCCATATTAGCTTTCCTCATATGTAAAGACATTAAAAATATATTTTTAATACATAGAACACCCCTTTTAGGGAAATACCACTCAAAAAAATTATACATACCATAGAGATCATCTTTAATTCTACAGAACTAGTCATCAATCTATTATTCCTGATAAATCATCATGATTAGAGCATTGGTAAACTAAAAACATGACAAGAAAACTATGATACCTATTTTTAAAACTCATATATGTAATTTTGAACAAATAACCATCATGTTCCTCTCTTCTGATGATTCCTTTATGTCTTGTGTTGTATGTTTCCTAGAAAAAACATCAGTGATGGAATTACCTTCTCCCGGGGTATAGGTGATGTGTAACTAAAAATAGGTTTGGAACTAAACCAAAAACCCTTGTTAACTATTCATGTATTTTTGGGGTAATACATTATTCAATATCTTGTATTCAAAATACATTGTTAACCATTCTAAAAAAATCTAATGACTCCAAGTATTATGAACATGAATCTAAAAATCATGGGAGTGTTAAGCTGTTAGATAATTTTTATCTCATGGAATATGTTTCTAACATGCATAGGCTACAACATGATCACCTTGAATAAGAACACAACCAAAACATGAACATGATCTGTCATAGAATACAACACAACCCTACCAAACATCTAGAATATTAAACACCAGTATATAAGTAAATATAAATTTTAGGTCCAAAAATTAATAATGATATTTGAAAATGTAAAAAATATTCACTCAATTCAATGTTAGTGTTTTCATTAGAGATGCTAATTTTGAGAAATATTTTACGAACTGATGATAATATAATGATAAACCCAATTATATCATAATATTGAAAACATTGTGTGGATTCTCTTAGGTCATAACATCGTTTAACTTTTGTGGGGAACTTAGATACCATATTTTGAGAACATGTGTCCCAATTACTCACTTCATGGATCCTAGAATTATGTTTCAATTGATAAGAAAAATGTTGGTGATTTCTCAAAAATTATATAACTTCTCGAAGCTAACACGCATGATCCTACTCATACTAGGTGTAAACCAATATATAATCCTAAAATTCTAGCATGAAAGTGTAAATATTCTTGTGGAAGATCATGTTCAAAGAATCCATAATGACTACAAGATAATTGGTTAACAAAATTGGCATGATAAGGTACTCATAATAGTCATACCTACTCCAAAAGCTGGTTTTATGAATGTTATATTCTTCTATTCCCAACTAATGATAACTAAATTGAATATAATTCTTTGAGAACAACATTTCATTTTTTCACTAGTCACTCAAATCATCAATCCATAGAAACATATACGATTTTTTACAATGAATCATCATGTTTTCTAAAAATAAACACATGCGAAGTGTCCCATAATATTTATTAATTATATAATATGATCCATTCAAGGTGAATTACTAAAGAATATACACTTATTCTCTAAATGACCATAAAAAAGTCTTGAACGATGTCATTTAATCTTGTTCCATGTGGTAAGTATTAATATGAAATGGTTGTGATCCATGAACTAAATCAATAATAACTATACCTCCCTTATCGGTGGTAAAATAGGTAATTTAAAATGATAAGTGTTAGCATACTCGATAAAAAAATATATATAGATCAGAACACAACGATTATTACTCTAAATCAAAATACAAAAATGATATTTCATTCAAAAAATCTAGATAAGAAGGTCTAACTTCTCTTATCCTTGGGTACCATTATCCCTGAAATATGTGTCACACAACATAATCTATAGTATGGAGAAATTTATATCAAAAAAATAAATATAGTTTCAATAGATAAATAATAAATTCCATCCCAAAAATTATATAAGTAGTTTTTGGGTGGAGTACCAAAAAATTTAATGAACGTGAAATCATTAATATGGTAAAAATGAAATCATGAAAATGAAGGCCTTTCTCTCACTTTGTTCATAGGGTGTATTAATATATATCACAGAAGATAAAATACCCATATGATGATTTATTAGCATCATGATATGAGTTGAAAGGATTGAATGTGGCACACTAGTATCAAATAATGTAGTTGTTAAATATGATTCTATAGTTATGGTACCACTCAGAGTTATTAGTAACATATCTACTTCATCGTGATACTCTTTCAGAAGATTAAGAAGCTTCATTTTCAGTTCCTGTAGAAATAACCCCTTAGATCATGAAGAATTACATTGAACCATAGTAATTATTATTGAGGATGATAATATTTTAATATATAGATTATAAAAGATATAACATAACATCCATTATTTTCTTGAATGTCTACTGGATCAATTAATATCTTGTTCTGTAGTGAAAAGATATTTTCAATTCCTAGGATTTACACACATGAAGAAATTCAAATGGTATCTCCCATGCACTACATGATGTCTAGAATAACCGAAATGACAAGTGTCACGAACCAGCCCGAGTCGACCCTTAACCGGTCACCCAGGCCAGCCCGCGACAAGTCCCGAGAGGCATTCCCGATCCTCCCGTGAAGGTGACAAGAACTAAGGGCATCAATAGAGTACAAAAGGGAATGATTTCGCCCATATATAAACAATCAAACAAACAGCGGAAATAAACAGACAGCCCAAAATGAATTTATATAAAAATTGAACTAAATATTATTTGTACAAGAAACTAAAATTAGAACAAAACCAACAACTCAAATGAACAATCCTGATGAACAAATAACTCTATGTGACACTTCTGGTCACTCTCCAACATAATGATAAAATGTCGCCCAAGGTGATCGAACTAAAGATGAAACCTGCAAAAGGGCTAAAAAAAGAAGAAGACTATAGGCATGAGTATTAAAACTCAGTAGGTTAGCCCGGTATTCTATTCCCAATGCACAAAACTTTAAAATAAAATAAACATCAATTTATAGTTTTAAATTCAATATTTGAAAGTATGGTTTTCAAATGGGGTTCCATGCTATAATAATTATCAGACAAAAACATGCATGTTTAGTAAAACAAATGCAAGTAACAATTATTTTCAAAGAGGTGAAACTTCAAAATGATAATAGTTTTCAAGAGGGATACTTTAAAGAATTTTAAAATTAAAATAAATAACACATACTACTGAATTTACCAACCAAACACACCGTATTCCGACGGTGAGTACAAAATAGCCAATGAGCACTAGTCATAGGAATACCCCTAGGCACTAGTTAGTTGTGAGCCCCAGGTACCTCGTATCTCGATGAAAGTAACCATAATAAATATCCGTTCTCATGCACGAGCCACTATTAGGGAAAATAACCATAACCTAGTGGTCCCCAATAACCATCATCATCATAGTTTAGTTAGTGTTGTCATCGTCAAACTTGCTACGTGAAACAGGGGCCAACCCCCACAGAATCACTAGCATACTAGTACACGTCCGCCCACCTAGATACCCGGGATTACCTTTAGTGCTCAATCATGTTACCCATATTATAAAATACACATTTCACATCCAAATTCCATTCCAAAACCATAAAAACTCAAACATCCCATAATCTGTCTTCACATTTCTTACACTTATCAACAAACCGCTAAATATTTTGGTAAAACAATTTCATGAAGTGTATTGAGGTTTTGCACATAAAACTCTTTCAAAAAAACACTTTAAATTATAAACAAACATCATAACCAAACCAAATCATATTTTTCAGCCCAATAAACATTTAATAAAATCATTTTATGGACCATAAAACAATCCCAATTGCACAACTTGTTATATACAAGTAAAACACTCCTTCATTTCTAGGAAATGTCAAACAGGCCTTTAAACATTTTCTCAAAACTAAACTTTGATGAAGGTATGCATTTTAATTTTATTAAGGATATTTATAAACATCATTTACATCAGCAAACCTCATGCATAAATCTCTCATAATACTCAGGTAACATATTCAAAACAAAACCATTTTCATAAATATGTGAAACGGTCCATTTTTGGGCAACTCGGGCCAAAATATGTTGTAAATCAAAACCCACTTGTTTGTAAAAATAAATCCAAATTGGAAATAAATATAAGTACCCAAAAATACCATTAATAATTATTCCAATTCCTTTATAAATCCAATCAAATAACTTTTAAATCACACATCACACATAAAAGCCAACCGTGCAATTTACCGGACACATGTCATGCCCTTTTTAAACAAAACAATTTATTTTATGTACTTGAAAAGGAATAAAACACCAATTTAATGTCATATTTTCATTCAAGATACTGTAACATGTTAAAAATACCATAATCCAGATTATAGACCTCACAAAATATTTTCAAAAGATAATGGATCATTTAAACAAACACTTGTTGAGCACTTTCATAACAGAACAACACTACCTTTCAAATAACAGTGATTAAACAACGACTTTTCACACCAATAAAATTATAAAAAGGATTAAAAATAATAATAAACATTTATATCAGTATAGGATAATATTAAAATGATGAAACTTCTATGATAAAGGCATGTGAAAGGGATATCCTACCTCAAATCTTTGGCGTAATTGAAACGCACACCCGAAATCACCTGTCACGGGTTTATACTCCATTAAACTATAAATATCAGACCTAAACAAACAGAAACCCCATAAAAAACATTTTATAACAAAACCTTAGGTAGATCAAGACTAGGGTACAATATAAAACCAAGAAATAATGAAAGGAGGGGGAAGAGGAAGAAGAAAGGAGAAGGAATATCACCTTTCATCCTAGAAAACTCTTCGTCTTCCATTAGATCTGAAGCGCTAGAAAAAAGGGAATGACTTGAAAATTCTTGGAGAGAAACCTGAGGTCTGGATGATTCCGGGGAAAAATATTGGTGGCTAAAATAGTAATAATTGATTGATTTATGAATGATAAAATTTACCTTGGAAATTCTGGGCGATTTGAGGTTTCCTGAGACTTTTCGCCCTAATCCGCGACCCACATGAGCTCCAAAGAGTTAAAATCGATTATTATGGTTAGAATAGGGTTATTTTATTCTAGGGGGAGGTGGAATCACCGAAAAATAGTAATCCTTGGAAATGATATAAATGAAACAAATTATTTTTTTAAAACAGGAAATGGGCCCATGGGCTGGCCCAATACCTAAATAAGTAACACAAATTCACCCAGCTTATGAATTTCTAATGGGTCCAAAAGGATAAATAAATTTTAATATATCAGTATAGGACAAGTGGGAATTTTAATGGGTGAAAAAGGATGAAAAAAAAGATTTATAAAAGAAACAAATTCAGTTTTTGAAATTGGGAATGGGCTCACGGTTGACCCAATTCATGAAGTAACCACCCTTTCTTCAAAAACTCCTAAAAAAGCAATGGGGATCCCAAATTATAGTGGTTAGACATATTTGAAACTTAAAAACTCATGATTCATCTCATAAAATACCCATTTAAAGGATTGGGATTTCTAATGGGTTGGATCAATACAAATACAGAAAAAAAATTGTGTGTGACAATTCTCCCCACCATTAAAGCTTTCCGCCCCCGGAAAGCCATAACACTTTCCGGCTGAAAAAAAACAACACCTAAAGATTACAGAATGTACTCCTAACCATTAATAATCAACTAGAACTAGAAATGTTCTTAGGATGAAAATCAATGAGACCCATGGTGGGTCTCCCCACAATAGAAACAAACTAGAAATGAATAGACAAGAATTGAACATGAGCTAGAGTTGGGACTCACTCACACAAGCCCAAAAAACCCCTCCTACAAAAAACTATTATACCAAGTTAATAGAGTTACAACAAGAACATATAAACCACCCACTCCCGAATCGATGGGACAATAACTTGGTCGACACATTCAGTACAATTCTGGACCCCCGTCACATGTGGATGGGATGGAAGGGGACCCAATAATTTGTCCACTGAAACAACAAAAGAAACAAAGAAACTATCCAAAACTCTCCCCCTATTAATAGGTAAAACAAAGACTGTACCTGATTTTTACAGGCAGTCCACACGGGGACATTGATTGAAAACCCACATCCATGAAGGAATAACCATAGACACTGTGTGAGGGGTTAAGTCCACCACGCTTGTTGCAACAAAGGGAAATTCATAGAAATGAAGAACCAAAACATTGACATAGAAAATAACATAACAAAACAGAGGAGTAAGGATCCTAATCAAGCACTCCATACCTCTTTCGAATTTCTGACTGTGTGAAAAGCTTCACTCCAATGCCTATGGCTGGAGCCTTGATTCTTGAAGCATTTGTTGCACCGCAGTCAGGTGATAAGGATCACACTACTCAATAAAAAACACACATTATCACCAAACAAAAACATTCATTTAAATAGGAACTCATAGATACGTATCAAAATTCTATATCACTCCAAACGAGGGGCAGAATGGACAAGGAATATGACGAAACACATCAAAATCACCGAACACAACTGCTCTGTCCAAAAGAATTATCATGACCTAGAATCACTTTTAATAGATCACAAACAGCTCACTATTCCAATAAAGTAGTTGAGGCATCATCAAAATAGGTGGATTTAAAATTTGAAAGGAATCCTTAGGTTGATCAGCAGGAATGATTTCCAACACAGAACTATCCATGGCCACATCACAACATCAAACACATTTTTATAAACGCAATGAAAATTATTTCAAAACTGAGCCACCAACAAGATCTCATCACTAGATAGAACAAGAGTATGAATTCTAGATCACATGGAAGCTAACCAAATAAACAACTCTTCTAAGACATATAAAAATCAAGCCACATAACCATTGGTTTTAAAAAAATCCACAATTTTTAGCTCAAAACAATTTTCAAAAATCAAACTAACTTGGTGGTTTTCCACATTCACCAATGGTGTTTCATCAAGTCTCACCCACATGCACAATTCCATGCCACCCCTGGAACCCAACCACCATACCATATAGGCCATACTTCCAGATATAAATAAAACCATGCATGTGAGGACCCATGAAAACACCAAAGGCTAAAATTAAACATCATAATTAAAAAAAACAATTTACCTTCAAAAGGAACACCAACCACCATGTCAAAAAACATTTTCATATTTCACAAAAAAAATCACAATTAATTAACAACCATTTTCTTAAAAACCTACCCCTTTTCATTTTTAAAAACTTTTTAAATAACCAAGCCACTCCAAACAACCCCTTCCTATTTTTTTTAAAAAAAATCAGCAAGGTATATTTTCATAATCCGAGGTCCATTGTGACCAATATCGTTTGTAGTAAAACACCAACCGATCAAAACCAATTCCCAAAACTAATTTATCCAATTCATAAAATTTTTAACATCCTAAAATAACCCATTTAAAAAAAATATCCAGAATCACTTTAAAATGATTCACAATTTCAAAACCATTTAAATTCAATAAACCACAAGTTTAGATTATGGACAATCCAATCCCTTAAAATCATTTCTGCTTCCCTCCTTTTTTTTCACAAAAACACAACCTTCCAAAACCATTATTATATTTAATTATTGAAAAACCCATTTTTTCACTTTTCAAAATCTAATCTTTACATTGAAACCCATTTCCACAATTTTCACACAAGGATTTTAAAAAAAAATTCAGAATTCAAGAAAGGTTCAAGAGACCCAAAAAAAGGGAACTAGTGTCAATGGGTGACTTGACCATATGGTTGGCGGCCATATTCCAAACACAAAACCAACACAGAGAGACTTATTAAGACCATTCCCCAGCTCCACATGGCTTGCCAGGCCCTGTGAGCTCTCTAAGGCCATTGGTCAGACTCCCCTTGTCATATCCCAATACCAAACAATCAACTAGAACAACAGACACTAATAAAACTGGACTTCCATGGAAACCTGAGGATTAGAACATTAAAGAGTTCGCAAAGCTCTTCTTGAACTTACCCCTCAAGTCCCAACAATCCTACTCCATCTACCTTGACATCCCCAAAAAAAAGGGCGCTCTAAAAAGAAAGGTCCGCTAATAGCCGACCTCCTCTGATACCATTTTTTCACGAACCAGCCCGAGTCGACCCTGAACCGGTGAACCAGGACAGCCCGCGACAAGTATAGAGAGGCGTTCCTGATCCTCTCGAGATGGTGAAAAGCACCAAGGGAATCAATAGAGTACACAATGGAACGATTTCGCCCATATATATACAATCAAACAAATAGCGGAAATAAACAAAAATCCCAAAATGAATTTAAATAAAAATTGAACTAAATATTATTTGTACAAGAAACTAAAATTAGAACAAAACCGACAACTCAACTGAACAATCCCAATGAACAACTAAATCCATGTGACACTTCTGGTCACTCTCCAACACAATGATAAAATGTCTCCCAAGGTGATCGAACTAAAGATGAAACCTGCAAAAGGGCTAAAAAAAGAAGAAGACTATAGGCGTGATTATTAAAACTCAGTAGGATAGCCCGGTATTCTATTCCCAATGCACATTACTTTAAAATAAAATAAACATCAATTTATAGTTTTAAATTCAATATTTGAACGTATGGTTTTCAAATGAGGTTCCATGCTATAATAATTATCAGAAAAAAAACATGCATGTTTAATAAAAAAAATGCAAGTAACAATTATTTTCAAAGGGTGAAACTTTAAAATGAAAATAGGTTTCAAGAGGGACACTTTAAAGAATTTTAAAATTCAAATAAATAACACATACTACTTAATTTACCAACCAAACACACCGTATTCCAATGGTGAGTACAAAATAGCCAATGAGCACTAGTCACAGGAATACCCCTAGGCACTAGTTAGTTGTGAGCCCCAGGTACCTCATATCTCGGTGAAAGTAACCATAATAAATATCCATTCTCGTGCATGAGCCACTAGTAGGGAATATAACCATAACCTATTGGTCCCAAATAATAATCATCATCATAGTTTAGTTAGTGTTTTCATCGTCAAACTTGCTACGTGAAACAGGGGCCAACCCCCACAGAATCACTAGCATACTAGTACACGTCCGCCCACCTAGATATCTGGGATTCCCTTTAGTGCTCAATAAAGTAACACATATTATAAAATACACATTTCACATCCACATTCCATTACAAAACCATAAAAACACAAACATACCATAATCTTTCTTCACATTTCTTACACTTATCAACAAACCGCTAAATATTTTGGTAAAACAATTTCATGAAGTGTATTGAGGCTTTGCACATAAAACTCTTTCAAAATCACTCTTTAAATTATAAAAACACATCATAACCAAAGAAAATAATATTTTTCATCCCAATAAACATTTAATAAAATCATTTAATGGACTATAAAATAATCCCAATTGCACAACTTGTTATATACAAGTAAAACACTCCTTCATGTCTAGGAAATGCCAAACGAGCCTTTAAACATTTTCTCAAAACTAACCTTTGATGAAGGTATGAATTTTAATATTATTAAGGATATTTATAAACATCATTTACATCAGAAAACCTCATTAATAAATCTCTTATAATACTCAGTTTACATATTCAAAACACAACCATTTTCATAAAGATATGAAACGGTCCATTTTTGGGCAACTCGGGCCAAAATATGATGTAAATCAAAACCCACATGTTTGTAAAAATAAATCCAAATTGGAAATAAATATAAGTACCCAAAAATACCATTTATAATTCTTCCAATTCCTTTATAAATCCAATCAAATAACTTTTAAATCACACATCCCACATAAAAGCCAACCAGGCAATTTACCGAACACATGTCATGCCCTTTTTAAAAAACAATTAATTTTATGTACATGAAAAGGAATAAAACACCAATTGAATGTCATATTTTCATTCAAATATTTTAACATGTTAAAAATACCATAAACCAGATTATAAACCTCACAAAATATTTTCAAAATATAATGGAACATTTAAACAAACACTTGTTGAGCACTTTCATGACAACACAGCACTAACTTTCACAAAACAGTGATTGAACAATGACTTTGCACATCAATAAAATTATAAAAAGGATTAAAAACAATAATAAACATTTATATCAGTATATGATAACATTAAAATGATGAAACTTCTATGATAATGGCATGTGCAAGGGATATCCTACCTCAAATCTTTGGCGTAATTGAAACACACACCCAAAATCACCCATCACGGGTTTATAAACCATTAAACTATAAATATCAGACCTAAACAAACATAAACCCCATAAAAAAATTTTATAACAAAACCTTAGGTCGATCAAGACTAGGGTACAATATAAAACCATGAAATAATGAAAGGAGGGGGAAGAGGAAGAAGAAAGGAGAAGGAATCTCACCTTTCATCCTAGAAAACTCTTCGTCTTCCATTAGATCTGAAGCCCTAGACAAAATGGAATGACTTGAAAATTCTTGGACAGACTCCTAAGGTCTGGAAGAACCATGGTAATAATATTGGTGGCTAAAATAGTAAGAATTGATTGATTTATGAATGATAAAAGTTACCTTGGAAATTCTAGGCGATGGTTTCCTGAGAATGTTCGCCCTAATCCGCAACCCACATGAGCTCCAAAAAGGTAAAATCGATTATTAGGGTTAGGATAGAGTTATTTTCTTCGAGGGGGAGGTGGAATCACCTAAAAATATTAAAAATTGAAAATGATATAAATGAAACAAATTAATTTTTTAAAACAGGAAATAGGCCCATGGGCTGGCCCAATACCTAAATAAGTAACCCAAATTCACCCAGCTTATGAATTTCTAATGGGTCCAAAAGGATATATAAATTTTAATATATCAGTATAGGACAATTGGGAAGTTGAATGGGTGAAAAAGGATGAAAAACAAAATATTTATAAAAGAAAGAAATTCAGTTTTTGAAACTGGGAATGGGCTCACAGTTGGCCCAAATCATGAAGTAACCACCCTTTCTTCAAAAACTCCTAAACAAGCAATGGGGATCCCAAATTATAGTGGTTAGACATATATTAAACTTAAAAACTCAAGATTCATCTCATAAAATAACCATGAAAAGGATCAGTATTTCTAATGCGCCGGATCAATACAAAGACAGAAAAAAACCGTGTGTGACAACAAGAACCACCGTGACACTCCTCATTCTTTCTCTTCCCATTTTGGGAACTCGAAGGCCTACCACTAGGATAAGAAAGAACTCTCGTCAATTCTCACTAACTGACAATATAAATTTTAACTATAATTACCCTTTAATGTTTTGAGAGGCCTAAATTAGAAAGAAATGATCATAATGAATATCATATAAAATTTTTATATTTAACTGTTGAGTCCTCGTCATCTCAACCGATTGTATCTCTGTTGAAAACTGCACAATATCTGTAAATCTTTCCACATACTTAATCATAGTCCTATAATACTACATAGTTTTTAAAAATTTAATGTCCATGTCTTAAACCATATTCTCTAGATATAAATATTTAGTGAAAAGAATATTAATGTATTCCAACTCTAAAACTTTTTCTTCTTCTCCATCACCACTGAGTCCCACTATATATTTCATGGTTATTCTAGCTTAAAGGTTAAACATTTCACCTTGATAAAATTAATCATTTTAAGGAACTCAAAATGAATATATATCAAACTCATCCAATCCTCATCCTATTTTGGAATAATAGAAAATTGGATATATTATTTATTTTGGAGAAGTAAATCCTCAAAATAACTCCATAATTTATCCCTCTAAGGTTACACAACTATATACTTTATTGGATTTGGGGTTGGTGCATATCACAAGGCTTGGATAGAAAACATAATAATCTCCACAAGACTCTGGTCCATTTAACGATTCATTCAATGTGGTTAATTATAATATTATTCATAGATCTTATTCACATCTTATCATAGAGGCATAATTATACACAAAATCATTAAGAAACATTGAAGACATCATAAGGATAATTAGATCAATAACTAAAAAAGATAAACATGGAAATTAATTAAATTATATAAGGCATCAATATTCAAATTTCAACATAACCAAATAAAAAGGAGAGAAAAGGATTAAATTATTTCTTAAAATACCTTTAACAAATTCAGTATGGTGACAATGGATAATCACCATGTAAAATATCAATAAAATCACTCAAAAACTCCACCTATGTCCCAAAATATCTCAAACTTTATATTGACATCAAAGAAAGATGAACGACATGAACCATTGGTACACGTTTCCCATGAAGAGGCCATAATACCATGGTATAGAGATATCCAAGCCAGAAATTATTTGGCTTAAAGGGTGTTCTTGATCCCCACTAGTTAGCGAATAGAGCGGGGAATTAAATAATATAGAGTGGGAATTTTTTTAAACAAGAATAGTTGAATATAATAGTTATACATAAGTATGATAATAATATTTTGGTAGAAAGTAAAAAAATCAAAAGGTATGACATAAAAAACATCATTATAATATATGAAATAGATAATATAAGCCAACATTCTAAAATACACATATCTCGATTCCCCAAAGGTTTAAGAACATCCACCTACATCATGAGGATCAATGAATTTTTTCAGAACAAGAAGAAGAAAATATAAATATTCCATAAGTAAAAGGTAGGGTGAGATATAAAAATATATGTTCGGTCTCACAACGTATTCCACAAGAAGATTCAATAATAATAAACTTAAACATGCCTTCAATTTCAAATTGAATGGGCATGGAATTAAAATCTCATATTTAAAAGATAACATAAATTTCATTTCAAATAGATTGAAAAAAATATGGATTAGAAAACACATTATATGAAATACATTATATAAATCACTTAGCATGAGTAAATTATCCTTATAATCAATTAAATTTGTTATCAAAAGTGTGAAATTATGCAGCATGGTCAACTAACTGGTGTTATGATAGTTTCTCATTATAGGATCCTCACAAATTCAAATCATGGATCCTGGAAAATGTCTACACATTTCATATAGGCATTAGATGAAAATGACTAATCAATATTTCATCAAAAATATAATCTTACAAACTTGATTTTTTATAGTTTTCATCATTAATTTTCTTCTATGGAATTACCATCTTTCCTTTTCTATCAAAAATAATACACTAACTATACATACTCTCACTTTATCAATAAATCTATAAATTTAAAAAGGTATGGCAAGTAATTTCATATAAATCATTATTCACATTTCAATTCCAAACTATTTATTTTCAAAATAACAATTCAATATCAAAACCAAATCATGTATTTCCATTCAATTTATGAATTTTCAGAATAATATCAATAATTGTTTTTAATTAATTTTAACTAAATACATTTCTTCTTAAAATTTATTAGATAATAAAATCCCAAATACTCTCAGTTTCCAATTAACTAAAAAATTAAAATTTCATTGGAATAGGGGGTTTTCCTCCAATTCCATAGAAAAATAAATCAAAATTCTAATTTTCTTAAAATGCGGTTTCCAAATTTATTTTAATGGATTTTTTAATGATTTAGAAATTCATGGATTAATCAATTGGAAAATATTTAATTAAACTACCAACATTTTTCATGGACTCAATACTTAACACCCAAAGTGGGATTTACCAATGATGAGTGAAGGAAACAAAGATCTATAAACCCATCATGCATTCAAGATTTAAATCAACAGAGCTTAGATAAATAAAACAAGTGATGATATAACAAACCCTATGGAGAACATAATAAGAGAGAGAGTGTAAGAAAAGTAAAGGGAGGACAAAAACATACATGAGAGGTATCAAACGAGATCCTGCATGCTTTGATATTTTTTGAAATGGTGTTGGAGTTTTCAAAAATTGTTCTTGAGAGAATGTATGAACAATGATTCCATGGTACGTTAAATTATGGTTGGACATCAGTTCAAAAGTGGTCTCCTGGTATATTAAAATAATTTTTGGGAATTAAAATTTTAGCGGTCACAATTATCTTTTTAGGGCTGCATGGTTAGAAAATCATTGTACCTTAACCATACTCTCCACAACTGGGGTGCACAATTTCTAATAAGTTGTTGCATGGTATTTGAAACATACTCCAACAATGAAATCCCCTATTACATAGGCTTGAATAGTATATACTTGGTGGGTGAAGGGTTTAGTAAAACATTTTTCAAATTTTTGATGGTTCATTTTTTTTTAAAATTTGCAACATTCCACATAAAACAATGCCAGATAAACCACAACCAAATAAATGATAAAAAGGAGGGTCAAGGAATATGTAAGAACCAGAAATATAATGTTACACATTCATAAGACAAATCAATCCATATGGATAAATATTAAATTTTTCGATATAAATATGTTTATATATGGATAGAAAATAATCTTTATATAATTTAAATTGGAATACCTACACATGTAATTCGTTTTAACCCCTAGGTAAACCGGTTTTAACCATAACTAAAGATAATAAAATTTACTGTTTTAATGTTCATGGTGAAAAAAACTTTATTCAACCGTAGTAAATAATATTTATTATTTTGAATCAAAATTTTGAAAGAATTTTATCAAATTAAATTCACATATGTTATATAAATTAATTTTAATTATTTCTATAAAAATTTTTGAAAATAGTTTAAAAAAATGTTTTCTTAAGTAAAAAAAGATTTTAGATCCAAATTGAACAAATAACATGATTTTGGTGACTTATATTAAATAATAAATAATATAATTTTAGTAATTATAATTTTAAAACTATTCCCAAATATATATCTTGGTAGATTCATTAGATGAAGTTTTAGTTCTAAAAAAATAATTTATTTCAATTATCAATAAAATTAAATCTTTTTAGAAAATTACAAAAATTTTACACTAAAAATATTTGAATGTGGAATTTATAGAATTATATATCCAAATATATTGTCTAAATGTAGAAAATATTAATTTTATTATGACTTCAAAAAAAGAAATATAAAAAACAATTTACAATAAAATCCTAGAAAGTGATATTTTCATGTTACTAAAGGAGTAATGTACCTATATTATATAAGCCATATGTATTCATCTAATTGGGCCATTGGTCCACCGACATAGGCCTATGGTCTAATAGAGCAATGGTCCATGGGGTTTTACACCACCATCTGCCTCTGTTCCCATTTAGGCCTTAAGTACACTTCATCCATCCAGGCCAAGGGATTCTAGGTCATAGAAGATGTTATTTTATACTAGCCCAAGGGTAGGGGTATGGGAGGAATAAAAAAAATAGCAACCACTATAGTAGATCTAATTAGATTGTAACAATTTTAGAATATGGAAAACTCCATTGGTATATGGCATCATGAAACTCTTCACAAGGAAATGATAAATTATTAGCCACGTGAGGCGAAGAGTTTGGTGCATATAATGAAGCAAATGCAGGGGAGGGGCAGTTCAGGTTTGTGAGGTCTTCGGTCATTTTAGTCATGTATAAATCCTTATGCCTCTAGTTTCATGTGTCATATAAGAGTTCCATATCAAAAACAGTTAAAAAGTAGATTATTCAAAAATAAATAAAAATAAAAGGCCTTCCGGATTTGGGGGAGGAATCATATAATGAATTCAATACAAATTGCATACTTATTTAACACTATATTTTTACCTAAAAATATATATATATCTTTAATAATGTGGTTAAAAATATTAATTTACCTTATTTAAATGGTTATGTAATTATAGTAAATTATTTTATAGTAAATTTTGGCATGAGTATTTATTTCTCCTAATATATTGATGAAATAAAATTTATTTTAAGAAAAATATATTCTAAAATATATAGGAGTTACATTATAACCCTGTTCAGAATTATTTATTACATAAATTCAAAGAACTATAATAATATGAAAATATTACATCTATGTTTCATCACATCATTAGGTTATCATGTGTCTTTTTCTGATTTTTTATTCTTCTATTTATCATTAACTAGGTGTGTAATATTGTTATGTAACACATTGTCTCTATGATCCAAAATTTAATCTTTATTTTCATTATAGGAAATCCCATGTTTTAATTGTGTGAAATATATGGTTAGTATATGTCAAGGATCTATTATGTACTTCCTCCTTAGAGATACGTAGAACACATCATGAACTTGAGAGTGTTTCATTTGAATATCCATATCATAAGCAATAATCCATATCCAATAAAACATAATAAATGGGAATATATTCTTAGGGATCATATTTTATTTATTTCCAAATAAAATAAAAATATTCCATGTATAAACAAAACTAGATATGTTCTCCACAACATCTAATTATACAATTTTATTATGATTATAAACAAATATATTTTTCTACAATGATTTTTCTTAATTTGATGTTGATTGTATTTGAATCTCTATACCAATTCCTTAGATAGTTCTAATCCCAATATATTTAGTTACCAAAATTCATCCAAGTACGTTGTTTTTTTATAGTTTTGTTCATATGGTTATTTTTAAGTATCCATTTTAATTCTAGAATGATAACTATGAGGGGTGATAGGATGTACATAAACACAAATCTTAGTCTATAAAATGTATAATATTTATTCAAAACATCAAGGTAACCACCATGTCTTTTTAATATACAATGGAATATGGTAATTTATTCTACCTTAACACATCCTTAATGTATGTTGTAGATATATGGTCAATATAGAAATAATATATAATAGTATTGAATTGTGCTAACATCTTATGGTGATCAACTACAACCAAATTATAAATATGGACATTGGATGCTTTTGTGAGACTACTGAAAAAATACATGGTGATTTTCTTTCATTTTAGTTATTATATAGGTAGTTGTTATGTAAACACCTTAGACATTGGTATCATTATCTTGACATGATTATATAAAAATTATAACGAAACATATCATGTAATATCAATTTTCATGTTTCCCCACAATAAATACTACTTTAGGTCTCTATAAATCATTGTACATCAAGGATGAATAAACAATGAATAACTATGTGCTTAAACCAATATAAAAATTCTAGAATTAGGTATATGCATGTAATTTAAAAGATTCTTTATCATTATCATTCCATGATAATCAATATTGAAATCAGGATAATTTTCCACCTTCTTTTATAGATTAGTGTCTTCAGTATGCCCATATTTCATATTCACTTGAATATATAGTTGAACATTGATATTAAAAGGATGAGATTTCTCTACTACAATATTTTTACATCCATGATAATAACATGATATTTTTTTAAATATATTGTAATACTCATCATAGATAATTATTTCATGATTATTTTTACATTGATCATCAACTATATTTATTTTCTTTCCCTAGGGTGTAATTTATTTATTAGTCATAAACATCAATCAATTCTAACCATCACTTATAGAAAATATTTATCTATTTCTGAGTAAATATATACATTATCCATTTTATGATCAGAAAATATTTCACTCCTTTCATTATAAAGATAAATATCCCATATATTTAACAAATAATTTTCCATAACAAACTCTAAATCATGTTTTGTTTAATTTTTTTATGAAGTATTAATTTTCATGAAGAATATGTTATCACCATATCACTCTGCATGATGAAACAACCCTTTAAATTCATCAATATATCTCAGATGATTACAAATCGATTTACACTACAGGGTATATTAAAAAAAATTCTAATATTCCATATATATCCATGGAATATTCCTCACATTCTTCTTTCTAATGGAATGTGGAAGAATTAAAAATTACCTTTTTTATGTGGATTATAATGTTCTGATAAATTATCCATAAAATAGTGAATATACAATTCCATACTAAGAAAAAACTATCAATCATAGTGGTCTCATTAGGATAGTGTTCAATAGAATATATCTATAATGGATCCACACATATACCCTCATATGAGATTATATAGGACAAAATGGCTATTTTGGTATCCAAAATGAACAATTCGAAAATATAATATACAACATTTCCATCCTCAAATTCATTATTTCAATCCTAAATTGATCAATATACACTTCCATTATCAGGGAATACATATGAATATCATCTATAAAGATTAGAAAAAACTGATCAAGGTTATCTCTAAAGATTTAAATCATTATGTACAGAAATATAGTGGGGTATCAGTAATACCAAATGGAATCATTATAAATTCAAAAAAAAATCATACCTTGATGAAAAGGCTTTCATAGGTATGACATCACTTTTATACCTTAATTGATTTTATATAAATCAAAAATAAATATTTGAAAAATATTAAGTTCCTCACAAATGATTTAACAATACATAAATAAGAAGATAAGGAAATTTATTATTGTGTTTGATCTTATTTCATTCTGATAATCATTATAGAGATGAATTGATCTATATTTATTATTAAAAAAATTTCTAACAAATAGTGACACAACTTTGCAATGGAATCCCTTATCAGGATTCCACTATATGTACTTCTTTAAAACCTATAAATGAATCGGATCAATTCTATATTGAATCTCTGAAATAGGTTTATCTGTAGGTATGAGTTTTATTGAAAACCCAATTTAATTATTTAGAGGAATATTGATAGAATATTCTAGATAGACATCAACACAATCCTATATAACAGGAATATCATATATTTTTATATTCTTCACATCAATATGTGAAACACAAAATTAAATAAGAATCAAAACCCAAAAATATGGAGAAATTTTTACTTGATATCTTAAATTATCATTACATTTATAGATGATAATATTTTTCTTCAGAATATTTAAAGTGCCTTCAATTATTTGGAAATTGATCTGGGTTTTATATATAGAAAGTGAATACATTACCAAAATAACATCAAATTGATCATTAATAATATTTTCATAAGACACAATCATAAAATAATTAACATGGTATCATCCCTTCCAATGTCAAATATTTAACCAAAAGAATAATGAATTAACTGGGATAATTCCATGGTTTAACACCATTATGAAAAAACAAAAAATTGGTATCATGGATGAAGTTTACTTCCCTCCATCAATCATTCCATACCCTAATATTTTGAAATAATGACATTATTCAAGATAGTATGTACATCATGCAACACCGAGATTAAAAAACCTGAAATAATATTTCTTAAATGTGAATAGTTTATCCTAGGTTTTGAATTGCAGAGTATGAGTAGATTTGAAAATTTTTTAAATAGGTATATATAGGTCATAATAAATATAAAATAATTGATAAATTCTCAATGAATAATCACGTAATTTGTAGTAAAGAAATATTACGCTTCGAAAATATATTTTCATCAAAAAAGAAATTTATTTATTTGTGTGAGTGGATATAATAATTACTTTATGAAACCAATATAAGATTTATCTAATAGATATGATATTATTTTTGTTATTATCATATTAAAATTATCTTATAGAGAATTTTTTTTGATTTATTTGAAATGTTCAATTTTTTAATGAAATGTGAAAAATTCTTCTATTTATTGAAAATTGTATTTTATTTTAACTGGTACATTGCCCGTGCAAATGCACTGTACAATCAAATTTTTTTCGACTCATCTGGTTCTACATCATTCAAAAAATATAGTCAACTAATGCCTAAAAAATGATGATGATGAAGTTAGTGGACATAATGTGACAAATGGAAATGTAGTGAAGACTAATGCTAGAAGAGATGGAACAGGATGGAATCAGAGAGGCGGGTATCAATGATACAGATGAAATGAAAGATGAAGGTGGAGGCTAAGATGGAGGCAAGAGGTGAGATTGAGATAAATTATGGAATCCAAGATAGATAGATTTTCCTAGATTGTGGATTTTAACTATATTCAATTGTCTTTCAACAATGCATATGTGTGGATTAGTAGAAAAAATGAATGCATTTCATGTGGTGTCATTAGGAGATGATTAGTGTCTAGCGGGAAAAATGGATCGGACGAATTATCAATATGGAAGTTATTTTCCATCGCCTTGATAACAATTGAGGTATTAATCACCAAAATCATGTTGATGGGAATAAAATAGTGGAAAATTCTATAGAACTCATATTTAAAGACCTTAAATATCTTTAAATGAATATATTTAAAAAATAGTGGTACAAAATAATGGAATAGAAGTTTGGGAAATTGTTTAAAAATCCTAAAACATGTTAGTAAATATATAGTTGAATTATTGAGGAATTTATATTTATATTGGAATTTCATGATGAAGAAATAATTTATATAAAACTAAATATGATTAAAATGTATAATTAAAATTATGACCAGTATAATATAATGTTTGAAAAATTGTCATGTAACTGAAAATAAAGAAATAAAAGGCCTAGATATGAATTCTATGAGAAGATAAAGTAAATAAAGGTGAAAGGTATGAAATCACCTTGACCATAAGAGTACCATGCATGGAGTGGCTTGATCCCAACCCAAAGGCTTCTAGACCGATACTCCATTGGTATCCACTAAAGTGTCATAGACACCCCATCAAATACAATTTGTGGTGCAATAACTTCAGGAACCACAATGCTCAATGATGCATCATGTTAGGGACGTCATTGTACGCAAGCTGAAATAATTGGATTGCAAGTGTTTTTTGCAACATATTTCACATGAAGGATTCAATAAAAAATTGATATAAAATGGTAGTAGTAATTTATATATCCTTCACAATAATCATGTTGTGTTAAATAAAAAAAGTTACTATGATAAAAAGTTACTATTGTAAAACGAATGACAATGGGTTTCTGGTTTTAAAATATTAATCTATTTTATAAATTCTCTAAAATGTAATTCATGTATTTGAAATTATAAAGTGTACAATATTTTTTTGTTTAATGTATATAAAAAAATTGAAATGAAAGCTGGGTAATTTGGGCGGTGCTGTTGAAATAAATTGACTTCATTCTATTATTTGAGGAATCTGATAAGCTATGACTTATATGTTATCCAATACCAATTGATGATTAATAAGGAATCAATATTTCTTGTCCTATAATATAAATATTAACTACCTGAATATTATTTCCATCCAATTTTTGTTAATCTTGTATCCCATCCTCTAAAAGATTCCAAATGAACTTGAATTTCATAGAAATGTGATTCAATGAGCAGATCAATTATGGTTTTCTAGATAATTGAATCACCCTCAGGATATAAAATTATAACAGGATGATATTTTACCATTTTTAAATATCCATTTTTTTACCTTCAACTAAACCAACATTATATACCTTGCTGGATTCTATCCAACCACAAACTATGGCAATTCCTGCATCCATTTACTATGATCTGCACTTCAGGATCTCTGCCTTGAACTCTCATATCATTACATTAACCCATCGGTGCAGCCTTGTGTTATGCATTCGTAGGAGTTGATGATACTCTATTTCACTCATAGCACCCTTCTTCATCTTCTCAAAAGTCTCCATATCCTCAATCACCTCCCGCATAAAATTAGTGGAGGTCTTGGCCTCTTAGTAACCTAATACTATAAATAAAATGCTTGTTATGAGATATATGGATATAAACATGAGCAGTTTCAATCAAAACTATAATCCAATAAAGAATTGAGAATGAGAAAAAAAATCATCTGGTCAAAACCGAATTATACAGTCAGTGTAGGGGTATACACATGTAACAACACTGAAAAATATAATAAAAATAGAATCTGATAATATGAATATATATAATATAATACAGTGTATAAATGGAGAATAGTTTGAGTATAAAACTGTTTGATACTAATCAAAACTGTTTGAGAAAATTTTATGAACATTTTATGATATATAAATTTTTCCTCCTGGAAAGGAAACATGAAATCGATTACTAAGAAAAACTATTGAAAAAAACCAGCAACTAGATATTGAAAAATCACATAGTATTAACTAAAACATCTAAGGATTATTTGAAACCGGAGGTCTATGTAATTGAACCAATAAAGTATAATATGTAATATATGTACTAATCTTGTAAACTCATTAGAAAATTGTAACTATTAAATGATTCTATACATAAAATCTATTAAAAAATGTATAAAACAATAATATTCAAAATATATAAATATAAAATTACCAAAATACATAAATTATTATATATAGTGTAAACCAAATGATAAGTGACCTCTTATATTTCCAAAAAGCTTCAGAAAACAAATATATATTTAAAAAATCTTCAATCTAATAAATGAATAAATATATTAAATTAGAAGAAATAAAATTAAACAAATAAAATCCACAAAAAATAAAATTAGAATTAAAATGTTGTAGGGAAAGATCCTTGTTCATACCATATCCCAAATAAATGTAGTTTCACTTATCGAAATCATATAAAGAAAATAAATTTATCCTTTCTGAAATGTCTGGAAGTGAACGAAGAAATAGATATAGAAATGAATTTAGGATAAATAATCACGTTCCTCTACTATAAAATGAACAAATAAATAATTCAGTGAAATGAAAATTTTATGGCTAACCAGTTGAAGATAAAATGATAAGACACATTTTTTTGCAGAGAACACTTAATGTTTCGTACATAAAATGTTAAGATAGATTTGTATGAAAAAAAAAGAATTGAAATGAATTTAGTGAGTAATAGATGTTGAACCGTAGTACGGACAAATAATAGAATGGTCTAAAAAATATTAATGTGCTAAGGGAACAAAGGAAGAAATTATTTGATGTTATTTTGGAAAGAAATAATGTTAAAAAAATTAGTACGCATAGTAAATATAGTAATATAATAGTTTAGTAAATTAATATATCCTGTATGTTCAGTTGTTTTAAGTTGTCATGAATTATATGCACTATTCAACTTCCAGATATGTGTTATTGATGTATTTTTTTAGAATACAAAATAAATAGTAAAATTTTTCAATGTTGAAAATAAAATTTCCACATTAACATACCTATGATGTTGGATGGAGGATCTATGTCTGAGTTTTATCTAGGAATAGTTTCTGTCAAGGTATGATTAATTAAATGTTGTTCCTTAGCCGATTGGGTAGAACCTACATGCTTATTACTCCCTCATTAGAATAATATCGTAGTTATCAATGTTATTAAATAGTATAAAGGTTATATATATAAAGAGATATATAGAAGATAAATATGATATGATTTATAGAGTGTATAACATACCTTGGATAAAAAAATGTTGTTGTTTCCAATAAGATTATAAGGAGAACTGTTGATCATAGTAGTTACATGACTAAGAATCTTTAATGTAGTGACAGAGATGATATTTTTCACTGGACTAGTTTTTGCAAGGCAATGACTAACTCAATTAATTTATGAGAATTTTTATTAATACCATGAATGTATAATAAAGCAATAGGTAGTCGTTAAATAGAAGTGTAACATATAAACCATATAGGTAAAAAACATCAATCAGAACATTCTCATAGAATGAAATAATGTGTTGTATAATGGTATTCAGTCATTGTCTTCCCTTGTCTAATCTAGCGGATATTGTTGAAAAATTCAAACAGTGTTGAGGGACAGTGAAATAGGGAGATGAAAAATTATAACAAGCCATGGTTATCTATTTTCCAGTATGAAATCAAAGTAATTAAATTTTAGACTGTAAACGAAACTATCCATTAGTGAATATAGGCGAAAATGGAATGCATCAACGTTATTTTATACTATTAGTTGGTGTGACCGCTTTACTTGTACAATATTTTACAATAGTTATTATTATCGTAAAAGGGTCAGTAATGTAAAAATAAACATGTTCAGGCAGGAAGCTAATATATTATCAAGTTATGATATTTTGGTTTTCAATATGGTAACCAATGAAAAAGTAATGAACTTTTTAAATTGAATATACCATTACTGGGTAGAGATGAAAAATTCATACATGTTCTTGTTTGAGTTCTTCCTGTTGGTGTAAAGGCTTCAATTGCATCAATGTTTTCAAGAGATATTCTATCTGTATAATTGAAATTATTGTAAATATAGAAGCCTCTAATTGATATATAATGGATCAATATCAAGACTATATAATAGAAATAATATATCCTGATTGAAGATGTTCTCATATTTTTCTTATTTGAAATCATTTGTCTCTAGATCTCGACTGGAAGTTCATGTTTGTATTTTATATCATTTTATTTAATCGAAAAGCAATAGAATAGAACCATGGATTGTAGTAAATTTATCAGAGTGTAGACGATATATATTCTAAAGATATTCAATCATTATAATGACAATTTTATCGTCGAATATTGTGATGATTATAATGTAATCTCTATTAAATCATAAGAAAAATTGCTTCAAGATTTGTATGTCTGAATGATACAAGTTAAAATTACTTACTATGATGAATTTAATGTAAACATGAATAATATTTAATGGTCAATAAATAAAGTCCGAGTAGATTAAACATGTGTACTTGAAGTATTGAAATAGAAAAAATTAGTATAAATGTTTCTTTACTTTTTGATAACCGGCATACAATCAGAGATGCAAAAAATGGATTAGTATCAGTATTGAAGAACAGAATGAGAATGAAAACATAGTGTGTTGTAATAATAAAATCCTAGGAAGGCCTGCGATAGGAACATTTATTAGGAGGTAAAGGAAACACATGATTCTAAATCTTCGGATGGATCGTGTTGAAGGGAAAAGGTGGACTTCAAAGGTAAAATAGAAAAACACTTTTATACTAACAGACAACCTAATTTTATAAGAAAAAAATTATTATAAAATAAATTTGAATAGATTTTGAATAAAAACACAATCAAAAAAACCAAAAATAAAAAATCAGGTGGTCGGATTCAATGATTCTGCTATAAGTAAACAAACAACTATTATATGGGTTCTTACTTCCAGAAAGTGTGTATGTTACATGATTTCTTTAGGAATTAATGTTATGGACTTTTCAAATACTGGTATTGTTCGTAAACATCACCAAATATCATGCTGTGGGAGGCTTACCAATTGCATCCAGGATAGTTCATGACTCCCCATGGATGATAAGCTATAGCTGGGAGGCTTAGTGCTTGAATCTATCTGCTCTTTGTGCATTCAAAATTCATAGGGTTTCTATCAAGTTAAAAACCACTTCTATTCACAATATTATTTCCTGAAATTATCATATTTGGGGACAAATAAACTTCTTTAAATTTAAGGGGGAATATGTTCCCTTTAAATATAATATTACTTGAATTATGAAGGATATACAAATGTCCTCCACATTAATGTTAGGATGCATGAGAAATTCAATGGAAAACCTTATTAAAAAACTATAGGGGTACGTGGTTTATCTGAGATCTCCAAGAAACCCTTTTATCCAATTAAATACCTTCATTGAATCATGATTAGTCAAATAAAATGATGATTCATAGTAAATAGGATTCGAAAGATCAATCTATTAGTATTATGAAATCAGAATAATTGTTAGAGATAAAATTACAAATTGTATTACAAGAAATGGAGATTTAAAATTTATATGCCATTATTTATATAAATTTGTAAATATTGACGGAATAAAGGGATAATATACTATTTCAATATTTTTATCTTTCCTATAACCCCATGATAATGACCTTGATGGAAAATAAATGTTATGATTTAGTGATAAGGTGATTGGATATAATTTTACAACAAAAAATACAAGAAATAATACTAAAATATATTTAGGGAAGTTTATTGAGGAATTATCCATAGAATAAGTAGCAATGACATATTTTTATAAATTTAGGGATAATCTATATAGTAAATTTGATAAGAAAAAATCCCAATATGAAAATATAGATAAATTTTAAATAGTATAGTATATGGAAAACTCCTTCATTGAAAATTTGTATATATAGACTAACAGTTTTATGATATAAGACGTCACAATGAATTATTTAATAAAGAATATAAACCCAATTATTAAATAATGGAGTGACATACATTGATTTTTTTCCAAAAAATATATGATTTTTAGTGGTCATGGTAAACGATATTATGGAATATATCATCCCTATAGAAACTCACCACGAATGAATAATATGATCTAGAAATGAATCAATTTCTATATTAACAAAGGTACATATTATTTTTAATGAATAGATATAATGATCAATGATCTATAAGAAAAGAAACATTTCTCAATGTTAAAACAAAAGAAAAATATTTCAAATATGTTAGAATTATCAAGTGAAGCATATAACATATAAATATTAAGAAAAGTGAATATAAGAGTATTTTAAAAAAATTGTTACCAAACATGATATACATTATCCCCAATAAAAATATTATTTTAAATGCTACTATTTTTTTTAGAAATATATATACAACTAGGCTATGAATAGAATATCAATTTCTATTTGATTAGATAAAATATATTATATCAATATATTAATCACGAAATGATGACATGTGTTATGATTTTAATGAAATTATTGTTCTTTTTTTAATAATGGAATTAAGGGAAGGGATGACAGTTGAATTAAAAATTATTCTAAAATATTTCAAAAGGATATCCTCTAATATAGTTAATAAAATAATTTCATTGAATGAGTTCTATTTAAGAGAGATGATATATATATATATGAAAATGATTCAAAAATCTCTATTTAATATATACTAAAAACATATCGGAATGTACTCACTAATTCCTTCAAGGTTTAAATGATGATTTTTTTAATAAAGGTTGACACTTATCTATGTATGACTAATAAGGGAGTGAACTTAAATAGGTGGAAGAATGATATGAATACCAAGACCAATACAATTTCAACATGAAAAATAGAAGATTGATCATCGATGGTGTGTTTAAGTTCTAAGAGGCATTAAAAAGATTATTTATTTCAAAAGTAAAATCACATAATAGATTTTAGGTGATTCATATCATTATTTAATCGTGCAACAAATAATTTTCCAGATAATAGATAATATACATTCAAATTTATAAGAGATATTATAAGTAGTGATAATAGACAGTAGAGGGATAAATTTAATTCATTTAGCTAACATGTTAATACATATATTGATAAGGAGATGGGGATAGTACATAATAATTTATCCAATGATAGAGATTAATCCCTAAAATATCTAAAATAACAACTGTAATTCAATATAATAATGGAACCAAATGATTATCATTATGAAGAGTTTGGTTTGGGATCGAAATTCATAAATGTAGAATTCATGAATTTATTGAGAATAAACTATAATTCAAATAATAATTTAAAACAATATCACTTTGATATTATAATTTCATTTAATTTCATTGAATATTTACAAAAAATTTATATTTTGGAAAAAAAATCATGTTAATATAATTTAATTATATTATATCATACCTCATTAAAAATCATTAATTGGAAATCCAATTAAGAAAAAACTGGTTAAACTAACAAATGTATAGTCTTCCAAACATCCCATGATTAGGTCATTCAATTTTATATCCATCACGGCAATTAATATTATTTTTTAATTATGACTATGAGGTATTGGAATAAGAAAATAGGTCATAATTTACAGTCTCATTAAAAAAAATAACTCCCTAGGATGGTCAATGGTTATAATTAAAAATGTATATCAAGAATAATTTATAATAATCTACTGTAAATCGATTATTATGCATGATTTCCTCGTTAAGATCCATGTCAATAAAAATCTCTTCTATTGAAATCCCATTAATTATAAAAAGAGTTTTAAAAGAATAACGTTCCTAGAGTGATTAATTTTTAAACATCCTACCAAAAAAATCAAATGTTATAAACATGATTAAGGGGAAAACTGTACACAAGTTATATCTATCTCTCATAATGGTTATCACTAAAATATTACAGTCATTACATTGTATAATTTTCATGATAAATTCCCCAATAAGACACCAAAACAATTTCTTGAAGAAAAAAAATAACAAATTAATTTTAAAAGTTACATAAATGAAACATAAATTACATTATAGTTTATTATAATTAGAGATATATATATTTGGAATATAAACATGAATATTTATACCTATGTCCTTAGTAGAGAAATAAAATTTTAATTTATATTAATCATTTTTTATTAAGATGTTCTTAATTATCCCATTATGTGAGAAATAAATCACTATTGTATGAAAGAGATTTAATTTCATATAGTATTTTCATAAATATTTAATATTATTCCACAACATTATAGTTCATCATTTGGAGTATTAACTCATAATATAGTGGAATTCCCTATAATTGTATCATTAAACAAGATAATGATATTTCAAAATCTTTAAATGTTTTGATGATATCTAAAACATATAAATGTATAAATACATCAATTTATATAGATAATGTGATGATCTTGTCAATTATAAATTCTTCATTATATATATATATATAACTTATGTTAGATACATTGAGTATTACTTAATTAGTTATATCCTTACATAAATTTATCATGTTGGGTGAATGATTAATAATTTCCAACATGAATCAATACTTTTTATATTGACACCCATGCAAATTCACTATCTACAATGAGTTTAGATCCATTTGAGAATTCAAATATTTCAACAAATACAATGAATGAGTTATCGTTTATTATCTGGTACTAGTGTTATATAATGTATATTATAAGAAATATTTTTTTGATATGTTCATTTTCCAAATTATGTGAAAATATACATATTTATTTTTATTGAAAATAAACAATGCTTTTATAAAATAAATTCAGAAACAATTTTGGTGTGTATAATTAGACTATTAGTGTGAAATACTTCACAACATAATTATTCCTATAAGTATTAAGGAAATATTTTTAATTATTAATTTATCTCATTTTATATATTTTTTGATACTCATTATTAATTTTAATTAATGTGCAAAGAATTTGATTTATACCCACCAAAAACTAACAACACATCAAATAATTTAGAAGATACATCATTTATATGGTTTTTAAATGGATCATATGGTAATTGTGTGAACCCTTTTATATTTCATAATTAAAAATAATATTTTTTTTGGACATTCATTTCTAAATTAGCTAGTAATGATGTAAATAATTTTCCTTAATATATGGTTTTCCATATAAAATAAACATGTAAGGGGGTTTTAAAACAAGATATTGAGAACACGTATTTATTTAATAAATATGTAAACTTATATCTATTAAATAAATTAATCATTTTCTACTGATATATATTGACTATTTTATATATAAATTTATTCCAATGGATAATTTTATTAATATTTTTCATTTTAATTGATTCTTGATAAACTAAATAATCTTCTAATGTATTTAATGTGTAGAGTTTTGTTAATTTATCTCTGAATGTAATTAAATCAATTATAGATATAACATCATTAGAATAAATTATTTATCAATTATGAATTATTATTATATATATATTTTTTATTTTTATAATTTATTATACAATGTACCTATAAGATATAAATTTTAAAAAAATTAATTATTTTTTATTTTATCTCATGGAGACATTATATATTACAAAAAATAATATTTATTAAATCTTTTATAGTACCATGACATATATTCTCTTATCTCAAAATATCAATAATTCCATTTATTGTTAAATATATATACAAGAGAATTTAATAACATTTTATGTGTTTCAATAAATAATAATCATATATTATTTCATTTCAACACTAATGACGATAATATTTATAACACATTTTCATAAATATAAATATATATAAGATCATTAGTACCATTAATTCCATATATTTTTAATTATCATTATAATAACTGATTATATTGATTGATTCATTCCCAATATAGTCATGATGGGTTAGGTCCACCACTATGTGGATTATAGCATGATTTTGAAATTAATGTCTAAACAGTTTTTAATATATTTACTTCGGAGGTAAACTAACATATACATTAATACTAGTTAACATTGTAGAAATAATTAATTTGGAATAATATTCTGGATTCAAAACAATGCTTTCAAACCAAATGTTATAATAGTTTATAAAAACTATTTATATTAACATTCAATTAAATATGAATGCTTAATCATTGGATCAATTTTTCATTTAAAATGATCATGATAATATATCAATTATGTGTAGTGAAATTCCTAACACAATTTTAATGAATAATTTAGATATATTTTGTTAATTTATAAAATCAATTATTATTACGTTCACATAATGGAATGATTTCATTGGTTATATATAATTCATTGTGAATGATAACCGATTATGTATTTTAGTAATCCAAAATAACCTAACATATTCTATATTTTTTTAATAACATAAACATTTATTTGTAAATTATTATCATCAATACCATAAACAATAAATGTTTAGTGTCTTTGCATACCAGATACACAAACAATTATTTTACAAATATTTTAATATTTCACCATATAATAATCCCATTATATAAATATCATAACTATTAATAATCTTCATGTCTCAGGGAACTAAAAAATAAGTAGGGGATAACTCAAATTATAATTAATGTATAATATATCAAATATCAATAATTTTTTTTTCATAAAAATTAGAGTAATAAAAAAGTGGAAATATTTCAAATTAAAAGAATGTGTAACAACCTGAGTTATCCATAAGAATGAAATGAGAAAATAAATTCTCATGTGACCGTACCCTAAAAAGTTATAATAAAATTAAAACCAGAGATAGAACATCATGAGCTATTGATCAATGGAAAATACAGTGGAAAAACATAATTATAATATTTAATATCGTTGAGAACCTGTAAATACACCATACGATTTGTAAATAATATTGTTAGTATATGTAACTACAACTACACTCAACCATGTGAAATTAACTAACCACAATATTTTTCAAATATAAAATTTTATTTCTTGATATATAATCCTTTACCAAATTAATTAGAGGGAGAATAATACCCACACATCAAATAATCTCTACTAATGTGTAAAATATAGAGAAAAAACACATCCTAAAATAACCTATATAAAAAAAAATTTGTTTCATGACATTTTCAAATCACATATCATTCATAAACACTGGATATTAAATTAGGTTTGATATCATTACATAATAATATCACAAAAATATTATTCTATAATTATATTAATAAATTCCAAGATATTTTCATACAAATAATATAAATCGTAGGATATATTAGTGGGTTCATCATGAAACATATATTTTTTGGAAATAGACCATTTTTAAAAGAGTGTTGTGAAATTATTTTCTATAAAAAATTCTTAAGAACAATTGGAATGTTATGATATTATCAATTTTCTAATTCAGTCAACAAATAATTTTTAGATAATTTAAAAACATAATTTAAAAACATAATAGATGACTTATTTTTAATATGACAGATTATTATTGAAAAATCACGAGTATAAAATATATTATGTGTTTAAATGTAAATGATAATACTATGAATGAATAATTGACATTATTATCCAAAAAAACGGTTATTGAAACCTAGATTATTAACAAATATTGTAAAACAACATTTTTATATGTGGTAAATAGTATTATGGGAGTAAAAATTGGTTAAACATTTTTATTATTCCAAATAATAAGAGGGGAAATTTAGTGGGAAGAGAATATGGTCATGGTAAAAAAATAATCATTTTATATAATGGGAATTTAACATAATATGATATAATTTATATGAAATAAATTCAATATGGAAGAAAATTTTGTTACAACACCTAAATTCCATAGAATAAAATGTATAAAAATATCATAACACTATTATTATGGTAATGTAAAACAAACATTGAAAAAATAAGTACTATCAAGTGGATTTAACTCACTGAAATAATATTTTATTAACAAAAACCATTATATCTTATTATTTCTTACCATTTCATATTCTAATATCATATTTTAATAACATAACTATCTTAATTACTTGTATAATAACATAATTAAACTAAATCAACTTTCACATACTTCATTTTTTTCGATATATTTGTACATTATAAATTTTTTTATCATGAAGTGTTATAAAATTAGATTTCTTATTTAGTATATATTTTAATGTGATTGGAAAATTTCAAATTGAGTTTATCACTGTTAATAATTTCATGATTATTCACTGCATAATTATAATTTTTTCAATAGTTCATCAATTTTAGTTTCGAGCACAACATATGTGCCTTGTTGATTTGGAAACTATTATTTTAGTCATAACTACCATGTAATATTTATCAAAAGCTATTAAACCATCATGTATAATAAACACCATATATTACATAACATGATTAATATACTAAATGTAGTGTGGGAGAATCATAACATGTAATTTATTTCTAATTTATGAGGATATATAGAATAACCAAAATGTGTAATTTAACATTTTTTAAGGAATGAGTTGACTAGATGTCAACATAATATTATTATGTAATATGATCCTAGTATAGAATCCCTCTAAAATTGTTCAACACATGCACCATAATTTCTAAACAAATTCAATGAATATTTAAATTCTAAATAATATTATCATAATCACTACAATTGTTCCTGGTTGATAATAGCTTAAATCTTATTGAAGAAGATGAACATATATTATTCTCACAATGTAATTATATAGTAGTTATAGAAATTTCACTCTATATCACTATACCTATCATTGGGAATTTAGATAGTCTCCTTCTATTCAGTGCTCATAAAAACAGTTTTAATTGAATGTTCTATAATTTCATATGTATTATGGTAGGTATATGGTTGTAAAATAACATACATGTACCTTACCAACTTTAATATTCTTAATTTAAAACATTTTAAATAGTAATAATACAATTATTATTGATCAATTGACTTCTGAAACATCATTAAGAATGTATAAATAACTATAATTTGAATCATTTATAATTAGACCATAATGCTAATTTATCATTCACTCGTCAACATTTACTATTCCTTGACTAATTACTAATAAATTATTTAATATATCTGCATTATTATATGATAAATATTATAAATATTTTTATTCTCCAAACCATGAAAAATAAATTATTACATAACTCACTTATTATTTCAAATAAATTATTATTAAATAAGATTAATCAACCAAATCTAAATTAATATTATTTATTTTAACATTATAAAATAAATAAATAAATTTAACTATGATTATGGATATATGTAGTTTTTGAATCATGTGGACACTTTCATAGTTTTGTTATGTTTAACCACCTAATTTAAATGTTTATTATCAAGAAACTTGACATGTCAGCCATAGATAATGAAGTTAATGTGTAAAATAAATTAAACCTACCATATATTAATACCATATAATATAACCTCTTTATAATTATATATAAAATCAATATGGTTTCATTCATGTTCCATCAACCAATATGCTTGATGTATATTTATTTGACATTCTAGAAATGAACTCCACCACTAGACACCTTGTGAATTGATTTTATAGGATTTTCCATACCTATCATTGGCCTTCATATATTAAATTCCATCAAGAGAAAAAATGGATAAATCCTTCCTTAAATTTTCTATTAATGCAATATCACTCAGGACACACCCAATCAATATTATCTCATTATTAACATATGTTATCACACTTTGAATAGTAATATAATATAATATTAGTAATGATATCCATTCATTATATCATTAAAATCTACTAATAATTCCACACATCTACATATATAAACATCCAATGGAACAATAAAATATGGATTTCCTATAGATAATACTATTTTCATAACCTTTAATCTCGTATATTACCAAGGGAGAACACCTTGAAATGGTGTATCATTGTATTAAAATCCAATAAACCAAAATATCCTCTGTTATCTTTTCCCCATAAAACAATGTAACCTAATGACAGAACAATATTCCATAATAATGTAGTATAACCTTTAGGATCAAATTATTGTGAGGGACTTCTATAATCGTTTAGTGGGACATATATTTTTATAACACTATTACAAACAAAATTAATGAAAATAAATATTAATGATGTGATAAGAAAAATGAATTTAATGAAAATTTAGTGGATTATTAAGAATGTAATTTATATTAAACTAACTCAAATGGATTCCCACTTTCACTATTTTAAACTAATAAGAAATTTTATTCCACTACCTCTTATATGATACTCATTTCTCTAGTGAGATAAATCAGTTTTCATGTAGTAAGTAATGTTATCCTTTGTAGATACTATTTTTCCTATAACATCACCTAATTGTGAAAATTATTTCATGTGATGAATGTTCTGATGTATGTGCATTTTTCCTTTGGTATATTCTTGACACTATGGAGAGAGACACCAAAAAACCATTATCACAGTTAACTATGATATGGCCTTTGCTAATTGGTACCACAAAATGCTCTTGAAAAAAATCCATAATAGTTTCTTTTTTACATTATAATCCACAATATACTCAAAAACTATTATATAAATTGCAATACGAGGATTCATTGAACTCGACCAGCTCAGAGAACCTCCATTGAGACAAAATGAATATAGATAAAATAAATTCACGTGATTATAATATCTCATAATAAAATATTCTATATAACCCATGATGACTGTATCTTCATCTCATTTATAAACTAAGAATATATACATAGTTCTACATAAATAAATAAGGTTACACTTAATAGTAATCCAACAGTAAGAAACATGAACATATTAATTAATTCATAGTATAATAAAATTATAGAAAACATCATAAACCATACATTACATTTCATTCATGATAGATCTTATCATAAAAATGCATGATATCATACTAATATTAGCACCTTAATCTAATTCAATGGGACAGACTTTCTGAGAAAGATGTATACCGTTTGACAATAGAACTCAACCCCTATTGGATACTTATATAATTAAATAATTTTTTTTCTTATCAATGTATATACCATGACATAGTAAACAAGCCTCTTGACAACATCCTTAATTAACTTGATCCCTAAAATATAGGCTTCTTCATCTAATTCCTTAGTGAAGAATAACTTGTTCAACCAATCTTTATCCTCATTGTAAGAATGGGATATAATTTCAAATTAGTAATTCTTAACAACATATACTCTTATTAGAACCAGAATGCACCCACTAATTAACATTAAAACACATGGATCACATTAATTAATAATAAAACCAAATATTTTATGGATTTATGAAATCCAATCCTCTATAATTTATATGATTATTAAACCCATTATAGATACACATAACATGAATTAATTTTTGGAATTTTTTGGAATCAAAAACCCTTTTTATTGTGTCATAAAACATATTATTTAATATTATTATTATGGAAATTAGTTTTCTAAATCCATTAACCAAAAATCAATTTTACTGTAAGATATGATGATAATAAAAATTCATATTCGAATAAATGTGGAAACTGGAGAAAAAATTTCATTATATTTAATGAATTGTTGTTATCTAAACCCATTAGACACAGTCTAGGATTTGTAGAAATTTTTTATTCCTTCCATGTAATCTTATCACTTAAATACAAATTTACTCCCAATGAACATTAGGTAAACTATATGATGCAAGAAAAAGTAATTTTCGTTTTTTCATACATGGAGACTATACCAAAATTCATGGCTTCTTTCTATATTGCATATTATGAGATCTATACTACATCTTTATAGGAGAGAGGATCGTTAATTTCATGCCATAATGAATCTCCATCATCATTTACCTAAAAAACTAGTTTCCCAGGTTCTGTAACCTCAATAGTTCTCCAAAATAGTATTTTTATTTTCCAACAACATCTTCCATAAGAATTTGTTGAATATATAACCATACCTACACTTTTTTATGATGATTATATACTTAATCAAAGTAAATATTTCTCCAACTATTATCCAAAACAATATACTCCCTCTCGTGAAATAATTCATGTCATGTGATAGTTTCCTTATCATAATAATGGTTTTATATGAAATTTACCCTTCTTTAGTTGGGATTTCATATAATGATATTCTATCGGCCTCATGGTAAAAATTTATATCTTTAGTTATACATAACAAAAACATAAAAATCTCAAATATTAAAATTAAAAAAAAACTTTTTGTTTCATTAAATAACTCAAAAAGAATATCACTTAATTCTTTAGTTGGTACTCAGTTTAGCATGAATGATTTATTCTGTAATAAATATGCCTAATAGAATAGTGGAAATATTATGTGACACATATTTAACATTACAATATCAAATAGAAAATAGATCCCCTTTCACTAACACCATTACACAATGGTTTATATGATTTTTTGATTTGAGATAAAATCTAATACTCCCAAATAATTTTGATAATGTTTTTGTTATGAGATTCACCATCTCAATATGACCATTTTTTATTTATCTTCTTACTGTGATAATTCTCATCCTCATTATTAATCACCTAGAACTTCTCAATGGAATTAGATTTATACCACATCATAATGATAAAAATATACATGATCATTTAATTTTTAAATAAACAAATTATTATAGTCATCCATAATATTCTACATAAAATTTTTATCACACATTAATTTGAAAAAATTATAGAATCTATATTTCCATTTCTAGTTGTCCACAAAATGTTCATTTAGATACTTTTCCCTATAATGAACCTTGATATATTTCAGGTAGATGAATATCAATGGATTATAAGGATGTATCTTGATTGATATTTTTCAAATGTCTATCATTTACATGACAATGATATCAATTCTTCATCTGGGTGTTGTACGAGTCTCAAATATTTGGTTCATTATCTATTGATTTTTTCAAGATTCTAAATTTGTCAAATAATGGTAATTATTAAAATGTTCAATACCATGAAATATACAATATTTATAAATATTGAAACCCAAATTTTGAAATTAAAAATTAAATCAACTTTTTTCAGAAAAAATAAATAAAAATAATATACTTTGTAAAACATGGAATATGATTAATATTTCTTTAAATGAAAATAAATTTAATCAGTAATGTGAGATGATAAGGATTAATGTCTAGGGCTACCAATCTCACACTAAAGGTAGCTTGTAGATCAACCATGCCTAAATAAATCTTTTTAAATTGAAATGGATCAATTATTTTTATATAAATGTGATAACCATATCATATATCGAATACCCGAGTGGTAGATATAGAAATATTACCATCACTAATTTAAAAATATAATGATTTCTCCTATATATTTTCTAGGTGAAATTCCTCTTACAATAGCACATATTTCTAGATAAAAATTATATTATATACTCTTCCTTTCCATGTCTCTTAATCTTCTAATTCTTGTAATTATAGTGCTCACGATATTTAGACATAAAATGTGTCCTTGGACCATTCTACGTGTTCCTCTACTTCTTATTCTCCATAAAGAGCATTTATTTTTCACACCACTTGTCTTTATCAACATAGAGAATATGACAAAGATGATCCCAAAAAATATCACTATTTCTATTATTACAATTCATAATAAAGCTGGATATTTTATTATGTAGTTTGGAAATAATTAGATCTTTGTTCAATTCATCAAAGATCATAAAACTTATGTTTTAAAGGAAGAGAATATATCATATCATCATTACTACATGAATCCCAACTGGAGATGATCATCCAATCATTCATTAGGAAAATTCATCTCAAATATAATATTTTCATGATATAGTTATTAATGGTGATAAAGAATTATCTAGGAATCATCATCCTCGTTTATTGTTAGAAACTCATTAAACATGGAGGATAACATGAAACAATATAAATCAATTTTATCTTCAGCATGCCTAAAATAATGATATACTTTTTCTTCACTAACTTATTTCGATAAAGACAAGGATGTGGGGTTTTTTACATTTCTTACACACATTCATGTAATATAATAATTTGAATGTGCCTATATAATTCATGTAGATTTACACTAGTGGGATGGTTATACTTTTGTCATATGAACCAGAATGATATTTCATAATTCAATTTATTTTCTACTTCGGGATGCTTAAATCATATAATTAATATATTAAAATATAAATTTATTGAAAATATAAATTTAATTAAATTACATTAATCTCCCATTATATATTGATTCCAAATATCCCTTACCATCATTTTTAGTATATCTTATTTCTTATATATTCTAATGGAAAGGATACATATTACTCTTCTCATAACTAGGACATAGGCCTGGTGTTTTATTATTAGGGGATTGAGGTATTTGTAACTTTACAACCTCTTTAACTCTCTGTTCATTGATACAATGAGTAGATTCCCCAAACCCAAAGTTCATTTTTTAATATTTTTTCAATAATTGCCTCTTAGTTACACCATGTAAGAATTTTTATTCAACTAATGATGTAAACTATGTTCTATAAACCCAAACCATTTACCTAAATGTATCTCAATAATTGATAACACCCCAACATGGGTCGGTCAAGAATTTTGAACATTTATATTGATTATGAACTACAAGTTTGATGATTAAATCAAATAAATATTTTAGTTCAGGGATTTTTATACTTATGGGTAAAGGAAAAATTTATCTTTCTTAAATTACTTGTTAATATTTAGTAAATTTTAAAAATGTGAATAACAATTTATAATAAGGTATTCATGTAAAAAATTCTATTTTATTCCATATTACATTGTCGTTACTTAGTTTATTATGTTATCACAAAGCATCAACATATGTAATTAATTAACCATTAAAATGATTAATGCAAAATATAAGTGGCACTATAATATGTTTTTAATGTTTTTTGTTTATCTTGTAGATGATAAACTAACCCTCAGAATTAAGGGGTAACCTTGAGATGTGTCTTGGTTCATGTTGTAGTATTCAACCTTGTATTGTATGTATCATCTAGTTTTTTGCTCAACTCTATGACATAGATAAACACTTCTTGAACGGGATATATATCCATATATAATAACTTTCTCTAACAATGCATAGGGGATCCATTTGATATGATTATTATTTAATACATAAAATAAACCATGAGAACACAATACCATACCATAAAAAGAATAATGGGTCACATGATGGTTATCATGTTTAATTAAATAATAATAAATTAAATGCATAAAATTGAATACATCTAGAGGATCTTATTTCATGTTTAGCAACACATCAAGCAATAAAAAACATTTTCAATATTGTTATTAATTTCATTAACTAATTCTAAAATTATTATGAATATTAAATTAATAATATAATTAACTTAATTTAACTTCATTACATCATAGAATCCATAAATATCTATCATCAATAATTAGAAACAAAAATTAATTTCATTTAATAATATTGTATTGAAAAACTAAACACAGATTAAATTACATGTTCTTATACAAAATTTTAACAGGTAAATAATTTAATATATAATTATCAATCATATTCCATGGGTTTTACTATAAAATAATGAAAATATATAATAAATTTTAATAGGTTTAATGATTTATTTTAAATTTTCTCAGGAAAAAACAAGGTAAATTTTTTGAATCTTACTATAATGTATATATATTCTTCTACTAGTGTCCATATAATATTCCATGGGATTGAAAGTGTTTCCTGGCATGTATAAAATTTAGGTATATGAAAAGTATTGGGAATAAAAATTTTGTTGACACAGATGTTCATGACTCATTAATCCCTTTTTCGTGTATCTAATACATTGATTGAGTGGATGCCATATATTATAATATATTATAAACCTGGTACATCACATTGTTTATAGTGTTAACATAGAATACAGTTCTTTAGTCCATGTGAGAGCCCTTATGGATTAACATGTTAATCAACTTTTCTTTGAAAATAGATTTACTTTTATGGGATCTACCTGATGTTATCTATTGATACGTACATGAAAATAAATGTACAAGGCATGTATCAAATATGTACACGTTTTTTACTCTATATTCTTCCTGGTACATCCTTTGTAACCTCTATATGGTTCTCTTCATATGTTTCATCATTTTTATCATAACTATTTACCTGTTTTGTTAACAATAATGAATAATCGAAGTGGTGAAGAGGTCATATATTTTAATAAATCAATATAATAAAAAGAAAACCCAAAATAATGAAAAATAGATAAATAAGATATAATTATAAATTAAACATGTAACCCCTGTCACACCACTTATAGTTTTTGCGAGTAGAGGAAGAACATTGGTGGTATTAATAACTAAAATTTTATAATTAATTAACATGTAATAATTTGTTCACATGATTAAAACATCATCTAAAATAATGTTTGTATTGTAAATTATTATTTTTTATTATCGGAACAAGAAGAGGTGGATTTTCACGAGTAATTTATAATTTATCCATAAGCTGATATAGAATTTCCTCAACTTGTAATTCAACATTTCTTTAATGAACTGGGCAACTAGGTCTCATTTTATAGTAAATACACTGTATAATTGGTGTGAAAAATACCTCTTCAAAATACCCACACATGCACCAAAATATATGAACATATCTTCAGAGTCACAGGGTTCTATAATAACTTATCCTAATTACTATTATTGTTCATGGATGGATGTAGATTAATTATTCTTTAAAGGGGTGGAAATCATGGTGGTATCATAATGGATTGTTATAAGAGTAAGAGAGTGAGTGGTCTAGATATCTAAATACATCTCCATGATTTTAGATATGATATCTCTATCTATTGTGGAAACAATGAGTTAATATAAAATATGTTTTTATTAGATATTTATTTTGAAGTAGTTTCATTTGGAAAATAACAAATTATCCTCTTACGAAATTTAATATTATTAATTGACCCCATGTATAACAACAAAAATAACATTTATCGATTGAAAAGTGAAATACAGTATGAAATATAAAAATAAATATCATTTATATAATTTTAAATTAGACCACTATGCTCAGTTCACATGCATTCATTTACATTTAAATATCCTTGAATACTGAATATTTAATAAATAATTATCACTATATTATTCCATGATAAATATAATAAATATTATAATTCACCAAACCATGTAAAAGGTAATGTTGTTATTTATCTCACTTATTCATTGAAATAACATGTGGTTAAATTAGTGGCATTATTCAATCCCATAAAATTATTATTTATTTTGATTTATTAAATAAAGTAACTAATTTTTTTAGATATTGTGAATACACATAGTTTGTGACCCTCTAGGATTTCATATAATTAGAATTAAACATAACCACTTTTTGCTGATGTTTAGAATCTAAAAACACATAAAAGCATCAGTGGGAAATAAGATAATTTCATAAAAACTTTCAACCAACTAAAAATTAAAACTATTAAACATAACCCTTTTATCATCATATATCAAATCACGAAGGTGCCAAACTATCACCACCATCCTATATTCTCGGTGAAACATTATTATAGTTTAATGAAATGAACACACCCACTAAAAAACATGGTTATGGGTTTTATTGGTAGATCCAATCCCATAAAAGGGACTGATATATTAACTTCATTAACTTAAAAAATGTTATAAATCATTTCTAACATTACACATTGATGCAATATTACTCATCACACAACCTACATATCCTAAATCACCATTAACAAATGTCATCAAAATTTTCATCTGTATATAAACATATGTGATTCATGATATCGATTAATTATTATACTAATTTTAAAGGATAAATATAGACATCCTCATATAGGAACATTAAAATAACACATGGAGATGTGGATTTAATATTGATGTGGTCATTCTCATAACATCTTATCATAAAGATTACTATGGATGAATTCCATGAGAAGTTGTTTTAATGTCTTCTGATCCTTTTACCCTTTATGAAATGTATTTTATATATATCATCAGAATATATCATCAACTAATTAAAAAATATTTTAGAATAATTTGGTAATACTTCTAGGTTCTCATCAAAATAGGGAACTCGAATGACCTTTCTATTTGAAATATATTCTAAGGATATTACCTCATAAAAATTTCATGGATGTGAGTAATAATTATGTTACAAGAAATATTCCATTAATTAAAAATATAATCATGTTTTTTTTAATTTTTCACTAGGTCAGTATATCTCATAATTATTTCATACATTCATTTTGTTAATGACATTGATATATTTAGTGAAATTGGAAATTGAGATGAACTATTGGTGACGTGTTAACGATAGAAAGGTAATTTTTTAAATAATATTAAAATATTAATAAAAACTAGAAATAAAATTATATTGATAAATTATATAGAGAGTTTCTTAATCAATACGTCACAAATATTACAATGACATTCATGTAGTCAGTCAAACTGACCCAAATGAGTGTGTATTATAAATAAATATTGAGTAAGGAATTGTTTTATTTAATATTAATATAATAATTAAATAATTTTTAAAATATAATATATATTCATTAAATCTAGTCTAATATATACATGATGGGTGTTGAAGAAAAGAAAAAATCATTTTATGGGGATGTAGTAGTTCGCATATACACATAATTAATGATCCCAATTAAATAAAAATGATTCGAATGATGATACATGAAAAATTATAATTAATTTAATACAATTAGGATATAAGAAAATGATTTATTCCGTTTATATATCGTTTTTACTATCCATTATATGAAATAACAGATATATGTTAACGTCGTTTCTTATAGGGCGAAGTCTGAAGGTAGACATGATTAGTGATAATTTTTTTTTAGTGTATGTAAAGGAATAAATAATGGTTGATAAATTTAGATAGTGGAATTATAAAGTTCAAATTATAAATATTTAATTATATTAATATGGTTATATTATATTATCAGCACGATGATTAATGATAAATGATTAATATGATGTAAATAATCATGTTGGAATCTCAATTTAATATTGGATTGCTCCTTATAAATTGATGTCCTGGTATATGTTCTAATGAATACAAGATTTATTTATTGGGGAATATATATCATTGATGATGATTGGGTAGGGTTTAAAATAATTTCTGAGTAATTTGACCATTAAAATGGTAGATGTGGTCAATTTTTATAAGTTAATAGAATAGGTGCATTGTGAACCACAATTGTTTTTATATTGTTATAAAACTATTAAGGGGTAAATGGATCCAAAATTGGTAAATAATTATTGTTAGAGTAATCATGGGTTATAAATCCCCATCCCAGAATTAAAAAACATTTTTTAATCATCTTTTTAGTTATTTAATCATAGTGGGCAATATGTTTAATTCATAGGAATTAATTTTATAAAATAAAATAGATAATAATCACATTAAATTTTTTGACCTCTAAATTTTAAACTATTTAATTATTTTTATCAAATAAGAAATTTAATTTTTTTGAAAAGTAAGTTTTGAAAACAAACATATGTAATTTGTAAAGAAACATTTCTAAAAAGAAAAATGTTTCTAATATTAATATTTATATATATGATAAAAAATTGGATTATGATTATAATTTCATAAAATGATTAATTTTAAAAAATAAAATTAATATGGAATTAAAAATAAATATATTTACATAATAATAATAAATTAAACATAAAGTTCAAAAAAAATTTATCTGAATTAAATTATTTCCCTGTATTTGAAATATCAATCCTAGGTTTTATAAATTATAAAATTATATATTTATAATTAATAATACTATTTTTCTAAAATTGATATTTTTTTTAAAATTTTGTTAATACATCTTTATCAATTTCATAAATTGACAGTGTAATAAACGTTATAATTTAAGGAAAATGTTAATTTTCCACCAGTCTCCTAAAAATATGTATCACAAAAAATCCCAAAAGATACTCAAAATATCATTTTATATGATAAATTCAGTAATGAATAATTCTTTTTTCATTTTTATATTCAAAATCGTATAAATATAATTTTTCATATTAAATTGTAAAAATAGAAATATCAATTTTTATCTTTAACTCTTTATTTATCCCCAAAAGGTAATATTTTGAATTATTTACCATCCTATGTGTTTTATCATATATTTTCATTGATAATTTTTATGAAATATATTTTTGATTCATTACAATGTCAATTGAATGAAAAAGAACTCATATAATATATTATTAATTTAAAATATCTGGTTATTACATTCTCCTAAGATTAAAATAATTTCCACATAGAGATATTATTTAAATTAATGAAACAAATATGGGTAATATAAAATTATTTCATCCTTAGGACCACATAGGGATCCCTAAAATAAATTATTCCACCATTTATCTTTGATAATATGAGTGTATTTATTACAGATAACATTTTCCCTTTAATGCATGATCGTTATATATTTTTCATTAATAAATATGTCATATTATTACTTCATATATTTTAATATAATTACTTGGTATGGATCTAGTATATATAATCTTATAAAGGATACATAAAGAAGTAGTATGAACATGAGAGAAGTGTAGAGGGAGTGATAAAAATAATCATTTTCCATGATATGATTGAGTATCCTGAACAGGTTGGTGTATATAGGACTCAACGACAATTTCATTACAGATATCACAACTTGCTTCCCTGGAGTTATTTTTTGAGCACCTTGTCACCAATTCAATGTCAACATCACATGGAAAAATATCAGCCGGAAATTTCTATAAATTATCATCATTTTTTATATGTAAATTACTTGTTTAAACATTCCCTATTATTTCATTCAAATGATTAGTCCATGTCATATTTATGTCCCAAACTCCAACATTATATGCTGGAGTAATCATCTTAGCCCATATAGTTTTTCATATGTTAATATTTGAAAGATGAATATAGAATATTTTAATATTTGGACTATATGAGAGGATATTATTTATCCCAAAATAATTTTAAATACATTAAATATGTTCTTATATAACCATCAACATTTTGGATGGTTCTCTCAAACTAGCCACCAGTATGAGGGTGGTAGTATGTGTTCAAATTCGACTCATTCACTAATTCTTAGTGAATATTTTTATATAATCATCTGTAAAAATCATAAATTGATCAGATAAAAAATATATTGATTCTCTGTAGATCCTAAAAACAGCATTTATGTATATTTTTCTTGGATTATAAAATGATAATTATTATTTTATTAAAATAAAATTTTATAACAAAGTAATTTAACCAACTATGGAAAAAAAATATTATCACCCATAGCTATCCATATGAATCCTGGGATGAAATACACAGTATGTTTTTTCATATCCCAATAGGTATGGTTCATAGTTAAAAAATATCTTCAAAAATACACCACTCATCATTGAATTGATGACATATTATACATCGATATATGTACTCGACAATTAATCTCTTCATGTTATCACACAATAAATTTGTACTAGATATCAATAAATAATTATTAGTTCATGATGAGTAGATATGGATGAGTTATGTTCATCATCTAATGCCTCATTTAGTTCTAGTTATGATGGGACAAATATTTTGGTTACCAATATTATTATTCTTTTGTTATCAATGTTAAACTCTAGAATATTTACTACCATATTTTGTAGTGTGACATCATCTCTTTGGTACTATGTCATCTGTAAATTTATGTATTGTTGAGAATAAGCTTATAAATAATAATATTTCTCATACTCCCTTATGAATGTAAGATTTTTTCATTGAAAATATATGATTATTGGTTCTTTTTTAATCCTCATCAACTAATAATGTAATATGGTATTTTCTGGTGAAATCATTATCCACCTTGTCTTCCTTTCTGATGTGGTAATGTATCAAGTAGTCATAGTCATTACTACAGTCTAACAATCTAGTTTTGGTAATGTATATCTCCTTATTAGAGAATATATATTTCAATATATTTTGGTTTTTTAAAAATCACTCATTTCGACATAATGATAATGACTCATAATACTCAATTAAAAGACCACATCCACTATCTCTAAATCATGCCTAAAATAAAATTCTTAACGAGACTTCAAAATTGACAGGAATAAAAAATCACCATCTTATTTTTTTAGAATTATTTTTAGGATATTTAGTCATAAATAAATTTAAATTACAAATCATCATTTATTTTAGGGTAATGTTTGTAATGGTGATGTGAATAATCATTCCTTATGATCCTTAAATAGCTCATTTCATTTTTCTATAAGAACGAAATTAATACCTTTTGAGGTTAATTTAATTTAAAAAAATTATAGGTGTGAAAAAAATAAAAAAAGAAATCTCAAATAAAATATATAAATTTCCGTGAAAATAGAAGATCTCAATTCCAATTGTTGGTTAATGCCACTGTTCAATAACCTCCATCTTCAATGGATCTGCTGATATACCCTCTCTTATGAGGACATGACACAAGAATAATTCTTTTTATAACATGAATTCTGATTTTTTTTAAAATTATTCATATATATTATACTGTCAAAGATTCTAGAAAAATCCTATAGTTCTCTTAATATTATTCCTTGGTCATGGAATATATAAAAATTTCATCTAATGAATTACCAAATAATGATCTGTTAAATCAATAATAACTCTTTTTATATGATCCAAAAACATAATAAAGGAATTATTTATTCTAAATAGAATCACTATAATATCATATTTCCATTACCTAGTTTGGAATGATTTATTAGGACTATCATACCATTGTATCCATAGTTTTGTTATTTAACATTTGATTTCAATCATTAAAAATTATTGATCTCAATTTAGTTAATCAACTAAACAAATAATATAGTTTATGGGAGACATGTAATTGATCATTATTTTTTTATATTAATAAAAGTTAATGAAAATAGAAATTTATATATCTATTTTTATTAAATAGGGATACTACATCAAAATATGATGCATAATAGAAAATAGAACCCTTTATAAGATTCTCTTAAAGGTTATTATTTAATTAATTTAATTAAATAAAATTTATTCTATAAAGAGTCTTGGATATAGGCTTATATCCTTGAATAAGGATGATTCAGAACACAACCCCACATTTTTGGGTTGTATTATGAATATCAGTTGTGAACACATCAACATATTTCAAAATAATTGTTATATACTAAATTTTATCTTCCACTATGATGATATGATCTTGAAAGACATTGTTGTCATCTATTAGAAACCATATTATCAAATCATTATTTGAAGTAGGTTTATTATAATCCTTGTTTTTAATGTTTATTACAATATGATTTTGTATTTAGAATTATATATTCTATTACCAATAATTTAAATGATATTTATAGAAATAAATCTAGTCCATACACAATATAATATCGAATTCATCCATCGATTGATAAACTATGATTAGAGGGTGTATCATCCGACAATCCTTTACTAGAGAAGAAATGAATATCTTACATGCATTAAGAATCTTAATAGGTTTTTTCACATATAATTTCATATCCTTAGAGTTAGGTGGTGAATCCATATTCATAAAAAACATATTGGATATTAATGAGTATAAATAACTACTGTTAAATAAGGCCTTCATGATTCTATAGTGAATAATATACACACCCGTCCACAATTCGTTATGATTTTCAACCTCAATAGTAGGGATTTGGTGTCACCCCCCCCCCACATTTCATTGACATTGGATGGTGTAACTACATATTCCTATCGTTATATTTAGGGTTAAGATATATTTTTTTCATAATTCACAAATATTTTGGAAGTTCTATTATTTTTAGTATATGGTTTATATTTTGTAGATTTGTACTATTTTTTGTATATTTTTACCTATTTTTGTTTCTTTATAAGTTTTAATTAGGCTTTCATATTGTATTGATCACATAAATCATCCAAAAACCTCAAGAGGAAATTATCACGTGCTTCCCAAAACATGGTGTACATATGTGTAGATGATGTTTCTTATTTCATAGATACATATCTATAGAGACTCCATGATCCTAAATATTTTGATTTTTATTTCTAAAATTATTGAGATATCTATATTACAAATACACATTGAGAACACATTCATCACCATATTAATTAATTCTAAATTTTCTTCAAGCTAATGAATTTAAATGAAATAATTTTAACCAACTAATGAATTAATTTTTCTGTTTTGTGGTTTAGAGATAGATTAAATAGAATACTATATGGGTCCTAAAATTTTGATTCGTATGATTCAACACAGTAAACTTCATATTGTTTTTATCTCATGGAATTTATGTTCTATATTATTAATAATAGTCTATTTAAATTATTTGATGAAGAATTTCAAATTTATATCCTCCAATTACATTTATTTGACATATTTATTTCTTATTGAGATAATTATTTAGATCCAACATTGATCAAACTAACATTAATGAATATAGAAAACAAAAAAAAACATTCCTCATTCAAGAAATTAAGTTAAAAATTGATTTACCATGGAATTTATAAATTCCTCATATATTACTGTGTTTGTAGACTGAGCAAATCATTAGGTTTTTTGAAATATAAAGTATTCATTCACATGTTTCTCCTTGTGTGAATAATTTATGAGGAATATATTATTTATGTTATTACTCATAACATATAAAAGTTGAGTAATCATTTTAATTTGAATTTGAACTCGATTCCACATCTTGTTTGGAAAATCACCTCTTTTTCCTTAAAATCTATCATTATATATGGTTCTTATAGTCCCTAGAATGTTTTTAGAAAAAAATACATTATCTGAGGACAATTAAAAATAAATATTTATAGAGGTAAAATTATTATCCTAATATAAAAAACTAATAAATGATATTTCTATTCCATATTAATTTCTATCTAAAATTGGATCCTCGTAAACCTAAAAATTTACCTACTATAAATTCTTTCATTATTAGTTAACATCACACTAAAATCTTTTATAAATTTTCATTCAATAGTTTATGGATAAATAGTTGAATATCTCTTCATATTATCAAATAATGAGTTTAGTAGAGAATATATATTGTGGATTATATATAAATAATGTTTATACCCAATCTTCCCCCTTTAGGGTCATAACCCCTAGGTAAAAAAATGTTAGAACCACATCCATATGTTCTATAATGGAAATGTATCAATTTCTTTGAAAATTAAATATTCTTTAAATTACCAAAATTTTAGGACGTGTTCCTAATAATAGGATTATCCATATAGTTATAATAATTATTATTCATAACCAAAGCTCAAAATGACCAATATAATGTCCATCAATAACAAAATCCATCTCAGAAAACAATAATAGAGACCCTTTTAAAAAAATTATTTTAATTAATTCAATTACAAAAAAAATTTACTATTAGAAATTCTCATGATACCCATAAACAAAAATGGTATATATTTATGGAGGCCAGATATAAAAATTCTTTTATACATGGTTGTGAACATTCCATGATAAACAAAACTCATTGTAGGAAACTCATAATTTATAATCATCTTTATACTCTGGGGAAATAAATAAGAATAAAAAGTGAGATAAAAACCCAATAAGGAATAACATATCAAAAAACAAAAAATATTAGATAAAAAACGTCAAAAAACATAGAAATGTGAAAAAATATTACTAAAAAACACAAAAAATTATAATTTAATATTATACTAATAAATAACTATAAATTATTAAATTTTCATTAAAATCATCATGGAATAATAAAAATAGGGAAACACACACACACACAAACATATATATATATATATATATATATATATATATATAATGTTCCATGGAACAAAGGATAGGTTTTTTCCTCACAAATAAGAATAGGATTTCAAATATTTTTGCATATCCCAGCCCACCGTCCTCTTTATGCAAGAAACTAGGATCATTTCTTACTGAAATTATTGTCACCATTATAAATGTGGATAAAAAAACCATGTTCACATATAACATTTCTATCTCCTAATATATAATCCACTTAAGTCATTAGATAGATATATAGATCCTAGTCATCACATAATCCATAAATAAGCATGTGACCTGAAAAAATTTGTATCAAAAAATACAAAATTGAAGTAAATATAGGATTTATTACATTTTAAAATTATGATATTCTAATTTACACAAGGAATTTAAAATTGGTATCAAAATATTATCATGTAATATCACATTAAAATAGATTTAATATTTAATTCGATAGATGAAAATAATTTATCACCCGAGGAAATTACATCATAAAAGAGAATATGGGGTTCATCCTGACCCACATATTATTTGAAAAGATATACCTTTTTAATATAGGGAAATAAATATAAACATTTTAAAAAATTCATGTCAAAATATCATTGAATTATTGTAGGAACAATGTTTTCACTCAGCCTCAAAATATTTTTGAGTTAATATCATTATAATAATATAAAAAAATTTAATATAGGTTAAATGTTATATAACATTAACAAAAAATCATTCTTCTAATATATATTTCTCTTGAATATATAATATAATAGTTTTAATGGATCAACCATATAAATACCCACAACCACAATAATTTAATCCCAAATCATTGATAAGTTTTCTAAGACATTATTATGAAAATTTGTAAATATGTATATATGATTAATTAGTGATTAAAAATGTTTATTATTTTAAATTATAATGGAGTACAATTGTGTTATGAAAAAAGATCCATGAATAAAAATTATCAACAAAAAAAATTATAATTTACCACAACAATGTTACATTTTTATAAATGAAATTCATTAAGTAATAACTCATTATTTAAACACATAAATTACCCATAATTTTATATAGAAATATATCATATCACAAATAATATTATAGTATAAATTTTTATTTTATAAATGAGGTTATAAAATAAATATTATACTTTATGAAAATAAATTTTGTTAAAAAAAACACATAACCTATATTCTCTCTTGTATGTTCAAGATATAACATTATTTTGAATAAACATAATAGTGTTATTTAGTTATTTTATAAAAATATTAAAATATATATCCTTTTATATGAGTTATTTAAAATAGTATATAACTCAGATAAAACTTATTTTCATCAATGTTTGTTAGAACATTTGATTTCATGTTTTCTATATGTTTTATAGTGATGAGATTTATTATTACTTATTATTTTCAAGAATAACATTTAATGATTTGTAAATATATCATAATAATTATTTTTATATGACTAATTTATTATTATATATATAGGTTATATACATGAATAAGTTTTTTGATAATGGAATTCATGATGAACCAATTTCGAGGTGTTTGATAGTGAGAATATTATTTTTCAATAAATATATTGAATATTTATAACAAATTTAAATAATTATTAATAAAATTTAATTTAATCACCTTCCATGATATTTTCAACATATATCATTACATAAAAATTCATTACATTAGTGTTACATCAACATTCACATAGGTGGAAATACCGACCAAATCAGGATTATGTCATAAATATTTAATGAGTAAGGATTTGTTTTTTTCTAATGATAACAGATAAATTTCTTAAATGTAAAAAATTAATAAATTTCATATATCATCATGAAATAAAAAATTATAACCATTAGCAATGGTGGCTAATGACAAATGAAATATTATTTTTCATTAAGGTGGAAATCCGCACATACCAATGATTAACAATATGATTTATTAATTAATAGAATGATTTTTATAATATGAAAAATTATCAATTATAAATAATAATTAAGATATGAAAAAAATATTTATTCCCAAAAAAAGTATAATTTTACCAGTTATAAAAGGATGTGATGAATAATGAACCATATTTCTTAGGGGAAGTGATAGTCTACACGTATAAACTATCAATGTTTGGTTTGTCATTTTAGTGAAAAAGGAAAGATTAATAGTTATTAAATAAATATAAAATTTTTTAAATATTGTATGGATAATAATTTTACTAGATTAATAATGATACAATATATTATGTAAAATAACATAAGAAAAATAAAAATATGTTAATATATATGTTGTAATCATGTTTTCCATTTTGCATAACTCCTTCTAAATGGAGGGTATTGGATAAATTGTTATGACTAGTAGATTTAGGTCATGAATGGTACTTCTAGGAGTAGATGGTTAATAATAATTTCAAATATATTTCTAAAGTAGCATATTGTTTTGAAAAAATGGATGTGATCCCCTTTTATTAGTCATGAAAAGTACACTTTTATGAGCACCGATTTTTTCCATCAATGGAATAAAACATCTCAATGGTCAATGGATCAAGAAGTATAAAAATGTAGATGCTGGGGTTACATATGGTTTAACAATCCTAATACCATATTTTATAATTATATTTTAATCATTTTTGAACTATATTTTTATTTGTAATTATGTTTTGTAATTTTTTAACAATGTAATGACCTCTTATCCTTTGAGGATAAACATATTCATAAAAAATTTAAATTTTCAATATAAGCTAATTTAAATATGATGATTTGAAATATTGAAATATTTTTATCTGTTGATGTTAATAAGTGTTCAAAATATTAATTTCAAAATATTTTCACAAATCAATTTAAAAAATGAATTTAAAACAAATGTTTTAAAATTATTACCTTTTGTAATCTATAAAATAACCGTAAATTAAGATTTTCATTACATAAATTCATTATTTATAAAGTATAAAATAGTTATGAAACATTTAAAACCTATTTTTCTTTGAAAATAAATTTTAAAATAAATGATCAAAGTCCAATTTTTATAATTAAAATATTACTTTTTTTAAAATTATAAACATAGGTTATAAAAATATAAAAAAATTTCATTTAAATGGATAAATTTATTCATTAAATAAATATTTAGTTAAATTAAAATTTTTAAAAACTACTATGTCTTTATCATATACTGAAAATCTTATAAATGTTGTATTTTCAAAGAAAATTTATTATTATTTAACGGAATAAAAATAAATTATCTATGAGGAATACCCAAAAAATATATTAAGTAAATTTTAATTTTATGAAATTCAAATTATAATTTATTTTATAAAATTGAAATTTTCAAATTATAAAATATGTAAATAAATATAAAAAGATTACAAATATATATTTCAGAGATAATTGATATTTTATCCTGTTAAGGTAATAATTCCTTATTGATTACCATCATATAGGTTTTATTATATTTTTCTCTATAATTTTCATCCAGTATGCATCACGTTGTATACATCAAGAGTTGTGTACTACTAATATTAAATCATAGAACATTAAATTTATCATCAATTTCATCTTTTTTACAAATTCTATATTTATTTTTCATTATGACTACTATTTAACTAAGTATAGTGGAAAAAAATTTCTAAAATTATATTGGATTGTAAAATCTATATAATCATATAATCATTTTATGAATTAAAAGTTAAACATTACCATAATTATGTGATAAAATTGGATGAATTATGTGAGATCATATTTGTATAAGATCATCAAATGAGAATTTTTATTTAATATTACATCAATGGGATAGAAAAAATAACTACATAAAATATTTTTGAAAACTTTTCTAATTGAAATATTTTGATATCATTATTCTATGACACTGAATATTAAACATATTAACAATATTCATTATAATTGTTGAATATGAGTTTTCATAAAATATATTTTAGTGGACATATTCTTATTATTATTCATATTTTAAGAAAAAAAACAATTATTTTCAAAAAATAACATATTCACCTCAATTAGGATTTAAAATAAAATAATTTAAAAATTAATTCCATTTTTGAAAAAAATTAATTTTCTTAACCCATATATCCATTAAGTACATAGAAAATACTAACCTTATTTCTCTATGATTTATGATTTACACAAGAAAATTACTTGAATATTTATTTCAATTTTTTCGTCAACATTGAAGGTTGAATAAAAATACAATATATATAGGTTTCTTTCATTTGAAAGATAATTTATATTGAATAATTTACAAGATATTAAAAAATGAAAAAAAATAAATAAAACAACAAATATATTATTAAAAAATATACCAATAAATTGCTTCGCCATTACAAAACATTAGTGGTCAAAATTAATAATAACCCCTTTAGTGTGCATAATGAAATATGGGTTTTGAAATATTATGGTTCATAATAGGATTAATAAATAATGACTATTTAAACAATAGGTATATTTTGTTCATCATCAACATATTTTTCTTTCATTGAATCATATTTTCATTTGATAAATGATTTTATCCTTGAAATAAAATACATTGATTGTTAGTAAATTTTTAATAATAATAAATCAAATTCTCTTTTAAAAAAGGTTGAATATTATAATATTATTAATTTAATTCTCTTATTAAGGTTATTATGTTTCCCATAAGAAATTATTATTATATTAATTCATATATTGGTTTTAAATTTTATTTATATATTATAAATAAATAAAAATATATATAATATAGAAAAATGGTCTTACTTATTGTCATCAATCATTTACTAAGTGTATTTGATTCACATACACATAAAATATTACAAAAAAGATAATATATTTTAAATAATGTGAAATATGTATTTCTTATAAGATGTATCTTATTTAGATAATTGTGCTGAAGAAATAAGGATCATGCTGTGCAATGTGGAGAAGGCAACCTGGAAAATAACATGTTATGAAATTTTTCAAACATTAATTAAAAGTTATAAGAATTAAAAAACGAATAATGTTTAAATAATTTTATATTATAAATATAATTGAATAAACCTAGTCTGAATAATTTGGATGAATATGGTGAATTTATATTCAAATTCATGTCAAATTTAAGAAGTATTTGGAATAATTAGAGGGAAAAATTCATTTCTAAAACATAAGTTAATTATTATACTGAAATATATTCATTAAAATATTTGAGTTTAATCTCATTAATATCTAAAACTATATTTGGAATTCAAAATATTTTGAAAACACAAATTCTTTCTATCATAAAGGGATTTGGAAATTATGAATCTTTATATTTTTAGACATATCAAATCAATAAAAAACAAATAATAATTTATTCGATTTTTTTTAATTTCTGTATTTAATCATCAATTAATTTTTTTTATTTTATTGTGATTATAATTTATTAATCATCCACTATAATTTTACATTCTATTCACCTCACTTTAACTATAATTAAATGTATGTTCTATTTATAACATAATATACACATTCTGTCATTGTTTTAGAATCAAATTTACTATTTGTTACCAAAATTATTTCTATAAATATGAAAAGATAATTTTAACATGCTGAATCTTAATTTTATTGGTAAATATTTTAAAATTAAATTTTCTTATCTGTTAATTAAATGTTATAATATAGTATTTTTTGAGAAATTTTTTTTGGTGTTCTTATAGAAGATTTAATAAAGAAGTTGCTGATTGTTATACATGAAAAGTAGGATTGACACAAAAGACCAACAGCATGGGTAGTTTAGAATCAAATATAATGGGATGAGATCACTGGATATATTAGTTGATTCTTGACTGGTATGATTAAAATTGTTGTGGATGAGTGGATGCAAATCAGTAGTCCAAGAGAAGTGTAAGATGATCAATAGAATTTGCTGGATGATGGTTTATGTAATTTGTGACAATAGTGGTTGAATTTGAGAAGATTGAGTAGGATCACCTGATGCATGCACTGGAGGACATTCATGTTCTATAATAAGAGGTAATATAGAAAGTAGTTTGTAGTTCTTAAAATAGAATGATATTATGGATATGGTATTAGGAAGTATAAAACACTACATTATTCAACAAGAGGCATAGATAACGAGATTCAAATCTATTACTGTAATTATGGAAGAAAATTACAATTGGATTGGAGTTGCATTCTACCCTAGAAGAAACAATGTCAGTGGGATCATGATGATTCAGATAGATTTTTTAAATTATTCAAAGAGGAAAAATAATCTTGGGTGGGAGACCTTTTCCAAATCATGTGTTCAAAAATACTACCTTGAATAAATATTACACAAGAAATTTTTCATTTATGATGAATCCATGAGGTTAGTTTTAGTAATGGTAGATATCAAAAGGTGGAAAAATAGAATAAGGTGGATCACATACCATTACACTTGAGGTTTAATAATATGAATTATAGTGTTGGGAATTAATTTTAGGAATGATTTAGTTGTAACCATTCATTATTCTTTAATGTTATCATATTATTTTGAGATCACTAATTGTGTGAGGGATTAATCAGTGATACCCTTTCTATTTTAACAAATTTTTTCATTTAAATTAAACATATTTTTCTGGTTAATGCCATGATACACACTTATTTGGCATCTTAGCCTTACCTCGAATAACTATGTAAATAAAATTGAACATAACATAAAGATGTACAGTGTTCTATACCAATACTTATGCCTTGTTGTGTATCTTATTCAATGTAACACACTTTCTCCATTATAATCATGTAAAAATTTACTATGGTTGTTACAATGTAACACTATATCTATCATGAATCCATATAGGATATTATTTATACTTCATCCCATAGTGTTATTAGATTCTACACAAGCCTACACAAGAATACATAATAGAGACATCTTATCCTATGTCACATAAGATACATCTTCTCCCAATTCCACATGGGAGGTATTCTTATTTATTTATGGATTGATATTAATGTGGTTTATCTATTGTTATTCCATTAGGATCAAGCTAGATCACCCTTTCTCATGTAACTGTTAAAGAAACATTGTAATTCTTGCTGGTCACGGTCAGAAATCTCTAATCGCCTTTATTTAATTAGTGGTCGACTAGAAATAATTGTTGTTCTATGATTAATGTGGTCGATTATGTTTCGAACTTATTAATATCTGTGAAATTGGTGCACACAAAATTGTAATGAATATTATATAATAGAAGATATTATACTATGTAATCTCTATCTATCTTCTTGATTTCTCAAACCCTGTCTACATCGATAGATGTACTTCAGATAATATACTAGGCTTCAGTCACAAAATAATCCCAGATCATACATGATTTCTATTGAATCTGAAACCATACATAATAATATTATTAACATTATTATTATATTCATAAAAAATATGTTATTGTTATATTTTCATGTTCATATGTATTAATTATTGCATTCATGTGTTTCCATTTTTTTGAGATATCTTCTCGATTAATTTTTCTTGAAAAAATTTCTTGTATATACACTTTCCAAAATTGTTTCCACAGGATTTATTATTTATGTATGCATTCAGGGATTTCACGGGTTTCATTTTTTTCATGAATCATGCTCTTTATTACATTAATCACTATATCATGTGAGGTGTATGATCTCTACACATTTTTGTAGTGTCATCCCTTCCTTCACATAATCCATGTGAGGACTGATGGTTCTCTTTCTTCCTTCATATGAAGTGATCATGTGAGAAAAAATGTTATTCACAATTAAATTGGTTCTTCACAAGATGATGGCGATGTCTTTAGTGTATTCTTCTTTGCTTCGAACAACTATGAATTCTACCTGGGAGGACTTCCTCATAACACTGGGTGTGTTAGTGGAAACATTCTCAACAAACCTTGGGATACATGAGGTGTTATTAGTGGCTTCCTTCTAAAATTCCTTCACTATTCTATATTTCATGAAGAATATTACTTATAATTAAATTATATATATTATCACGTAAAATTGAATTTTTAGAACATGTGACGACTCTACTTTGAGAGATTTAACAATATTATCAATGAAAAAATCACATTCACTCAACAATTCCAAAAAAATTATAGAGGATAATTCCCATGTTTTTTATGGTGTATCGATGACCTATTCGGAGGCACCCAATAATATTATAATCCTAGTACTTTCATGTATTTTGGCTACAATATATAGTGATTGAATGATCTATCCAACTGCATTAATGCATATGTTGATCACTTCATTGATCATGTGATCTCTTAGTGAGCTTCAGGAAATGATATGTCTTATAGTGACAACATCAGGCACTATATTCTTAAAAATCCACCATTACATGCAATGAGAAATATATGATTGATTTAGAAATCATCACATGAATCCATAATGAAATTTTAAATTTCATCACTGGAATAAGAAATTCACTCATGTGATCTTAAAATCATCACACATCAGACTCATCTAATCTCAATATATATTACGACAGCCTCAGATCATCAAATAATAAATGTTTTCATTGAGATAATGTTGTTTGTCCTTGTTTAGAGGATGAAGTTGATAAAAAAAAGTATGTTAAGATGATACAGAATTCCCAACATGGGAGTTTGATGCAAGATTATTTTAAATACATAGTACAAGAATTGGATGGACGAGGTAGATCATCAAGATTAGATTACATTAGTTATATCTTAATTTTGAACACCAATTAGTATTTCACCTAGATTTTCCATCCCACATACAACCAAATAAGAGAAATATTTACACTTTATCAGTTGATCGGGGATATAAACTAGTTCAAGATGGCTACTGGAGATCAATAGTTGTTTACCCTGTAATAATATGCGAAAACTGACCTTCACAACATTATGGCCACTGAAACACCCATAAATTCTTTATACATGGGATTTATTCTATGTAGAATATAAAAATATCAGGTGGGATTACCTTAGATGGGACCCTATGGACATGGTTGACAACTCTAGGCCCCATAGGATCCTTTTTCAAACCCATATCAGCATATTCCATTGGTTGGGTGATTTTTTTTAAAGTAAGTACATTTATAATAATTCTTAGAAACATTGTCAAAGAATATAAATTTCATTAGAAATACTTAACTTGAATATATTCCAAGACAAAATCCTCAAATTCTATTCTTCCTCAAGAATTTATATTTTATTTCATCATGTAAACATTAATTCATTTTCTCATTATGTAATTTAATATTTTCATCGTGTTTATGTTTATTATGATATGAAAAAACTATTGAGATTACGAATTTAAAAAAAAAATTAAAAAAATAATTTCCACAATTAAATAATATAATTATATAAGTCTGAAATTCAAAATATATTATATGAATCAAAAACAATTCTCTAGGAATCACTACTTCATACAGTAGCACATATTGACCTATTGAGAAAAAATGAAACCTAATCTTAACCATATCATCTATTGTATCTTTTTATCAATATTATTACATATGATAATCCCATATATGGTAAAAAATTTATCCCCTTACTAAAAATAAATATGTAAAGGTTAAATGTGATCTTCTCAACTCATAATATTTTAATAAAATATATCACCTCAATTTAAATAAAATTTGAATATCACTTCTATGAGTTCAATGGTTTACCATTTTTTAATAGAAAATAAATTTTAGTGTATCTACTCTTAGACTATGTGGTCCCAAAATGTGTAGAAAAAAAGATATATATTCAACCTTGTAAGTATAGGATATCTCTAAAACTCCACACATGTGAAATTATACTCAAAGATTTACAATTATTATATATCGGGCATAGAAACCAACATATTTATCAATTAAATTATAAACCATGAACAAACAATAACAAAATATTTAAAAACATAAAATTTATAATATATATCTCCCAATTTAATTTATCTTGAAATAAATAAATAACCATTCCATGTTAAATGACATGATTAATACAAATATGAACAATGAATGAACTTTTGATTGGCATACCTCATGTTTCTTTTTTGGTAAATACCTATGGATATATAATATTATCTAATTAGTCAAGATTTGACATCTTCATCTCATAAATTCTCCACATCAAAGAATGTATCAATATCCATAAATTCCCTTAATTTTTTATAGAAATATAAATAAATTGAGGAATAAGTATGGGACTCTTTTTTAATAAATTTCATTAAAATTGTCATCTTCCACTCAATCATGATTATTTCTTCTTATTAGATGGACGTAAACGAGTGATTTATATTTCATTATCTGTTAAAACATATAATTTGGATGTACATTCCATTTTAATATTAGATGAATTATTTTTTTCATGCCCCAAATTCCTTATAATTTCTTCTTCTTACAGAATATTTTTCAAACAACATCCTATTTCCTTATAGGGTTTTTCACACCATTGACATGTAAAGATTTCCAGGTCACCACATTTAGATGAATTCATTTAATTTTAATTATATTATACTATAAACATTTCATATCTTTTTTCCAAAGAATGATTTTTATCTTTATATATTTCTTTACCCTTGGCCAGTTGGTAAACCAGATAACTAAAAATTCTTCCTAAATACTCTCCATTTATTGAGTCTCTCACATAATACATTAGTGAATGTTGCATCAATCACTAGACTTCATCTCTATATTTTAATTTTTTTTTGAAATTTATCTTGGTGATATAAAATTTCATCTCTCAAATTTGTACACTTATTTACTACATTCTACAAAAAAACCTCCAAGAATAAATTATTATTTTTTAACATTTTTGATGGAATCATGTTCACATGAATCTCGTTCAAATAAAACATTCTCATTTGTTCAATATTACTGCCCCTTGATTCATGCCTCATTATTGGTTGTGATATGTTATACCAGTATGAATATGATTTTTTACTAAACTCTTAACACTACTTGTAGTATCCAATGATCCATGATCTTCCATACTGATAATAGTTCTACACTAAATATTTTCACAATAATTATTTAGAATGTGTGTGTTTCTTCGAAGGTGGAAACCATCTAGCTGGAATAGTGCATCCTTAGTTTATGAATTTTTTTTTCATTTTTTTTTTGTCCATCTGTATTCTGAATAATCTCCCAGAAATTTATTTATAGAAATTAAAAATGTACCTTGAGAATCATTATGTTTAGAATAATCCATTTTTCATAGACCCTTATTCATATAGACTTATAAGACTCTCCCTTAATCTCAAAAACATTAATGAAATATTATTTCATCTTCTTTAATTAACATTGATTTTAAATAGACCAAAAATGTGTCAAAAATAATTCAACCATATTCGAAGAATTTTATTCCTCAAGATCGTCCACCACCTAATCATGGTCATCTATCATCTACCTATTTTTTTGTTATCATCAATGAAAGAAGTCACATCATTGGTTCAGTATTCCCTTTATATTAATATTCTACATGATGAATTTAGTCTCTTTTATAGTTCAACTAACTTCTCCACATATACACTTTCTTATTAAGTTATGCCTATAATTTCTTGAGATGTTAATTTTTTTCATTTATTATTTTTCATTTTTATTTTTTTTGATTCATTTTATTATTAAGAGTATATTCTTGATTATCTTCAAATTATCATTAAATATTAGTTATCTATTCACCTTTTGAAACATAAAATACTTATTTTTCTATTATATTCTTTATAAAACATAATTGACTTCAAGACGATCATTCATCAACTATCCTAATTATTCGGGGTGAAGACTTATGAGTTTAACTTCTATTAATAATCTTTAAATATTTGATTGAGTACTAATTTTTCCACTCTTAGTGAACATTTTTGTGTCAGGGATTTTATCTTCAAGTGGTACTATTCATTATCATATTCAATAACATTTACATTACAATTTAGGAATTAATATAAAAAATTTACATACACATGAAAGTTAATTCACTTTAGTGGTTTCTTTACTTTTTATTTTATTTATTATATATACATGCTTATAAAAAAGAACCTCATTTTATTGTAGTCTCCTCAGCTTTCTCATTTTTAAAATAACTTTATTTTAGTTTCTATTAAAAGTTAGTTTTCAATATATCATGAAACGTAATTCCATCAAATCATTTTTTTTCTTATAAAAGGATGGTATTTTTTTTAATTTCATATGATATGATAGTATTATTGAGTTAAATAAATGATATAACTTCTTGAAATTCTAGTGGATAATCTTTTTAATGAAATATATCAAGAATGTTTCACTTCAAATACTTCACAATGTTTGAATCATCTAGCTTCTCAGGGAATCCAATGAAGCTACTGAAAGTAACAGTTACTCTTGAAAAGTTATCATCAGCATTTTCATAATATCTTATTAAAATATTTTCATATCTACTTCCCTATATTTGTATCAATATGTATTTCACTACAAGGATTACAACATAACTATTTATAAGTTTTTCTTAGGTTTCCATAGTTGTTTGGTGACAAATCACTATAGTTATGACCTCTTATGATAAATCAATCATGATTGAATTTTTACACTTCCCATACATATCCATGTTCTTTTTTACATAAACACTCATAGGATAAATATCAATGTATGGTGGATATACTACTATAAAATTTTCTATCACCACCACCCCTTGTGATAGGAGACATTGTGTCATCCCATTTTCTCAAACATGATATTTATCATTAGTAGTGATTATAATTAGACTATTTTTTAATAAATTAATATTTTACATCCATACAATTATGTTGGAACTTTAGGAGATGAATTTATCTTAGATACCAATTGACATTCCTAGATTGGTGTTAGATCAATGAGAGGGTGTTGTGATGAATAAGGTATCCCCTTTTTTCCTTTTACAACTTGTTTTTTCTTAGTTAAATATCACAGTATGGTTAAAGACTCAACCCAGTTTTATTTTTCCATGTAGTCTACCCATGAATACTGTTGTAAATATAATGTCATCAAACACAATTATTTACATGGTTCAAAACAAAGACCTACACCATTCCCTGTTGGCTATTCAACACAACATGGATTCTACAATATAGTATATTAAAACAATACAATGGTAATTATAGAGTTAAGATGTATCTCTCCTGAATGCATAGATTTGGTTCTTTATATTACATACCATAATGTTACCAAAATCTACATTGGCATACTCCATAGTCTATATAAGATACTTAAACCCCTAAGTCACACAAAATACTTCTTCTCCTAAATCCACATTGCATACTCCCCCCATTCATCAAGAATTAATCCACTATTGTTTTATCTGTTGTTATTCCTCCATGAACATGGTGGATCAGAATTTCATTATTACATCATCATGTACCTTTGAAAATATATTAATTATTTTTAAAAACACAATGATTAAATGTAATTGATCATTTCTCTTAGTGATACAGTTATTGGCCTATGATTCCTTTTTAAGATTCTATTCTAGCATTACTACTACGTGTAGATGTTGTGAAATGAACTTCATAATGAAAATTTTAAAAAAGAAATATCTTTGATAATGTCAAATTTATTTATCTTCCTTGATTCTCAAAAACTATCAACTGAGATGTATTCTATTCGTATAATCTACCCAAATTTTTTCTCATAGTAGGAAAACATTATTCAAGGTTTTCATTGAATTTGAAAACCGATCACATTCAGTTATGAATTTTTTTTATTATGTTCTTCTAAATTATGTTTGAATTATCTGTTCCCATTCATGTGTATTTATGATCACATTCTCTTGATTCCATTTATTTTAATTATTATATATATTGATTATGTATCCATGTATTTTATGTATATGTATCATCAAACCAATTTCACATATAATTTTTCTTTATGTATGCATTTAAATATTTCTTGATTTTTATGTGTTATAGTTGACATTATCATTAAACCCATATGGATCGTTTCATTTGAAGTGTCTAATCTATATAATTTTATTATATCTGATCATGTTTTCTCACAAGACAAGCTAGGATTACGGTTTTTCATCCATCATTCACATGAATTGAAATTGAGATGTGAAGTATTCTTCATGAAAAATGTGGATTCTAAAGAGAATGGTGATTTCCATGGTGACAAATTATTATCATAATGAAACTAGTAAGGCTACATATGTGGTCTTTCACATAACAATTTATGTGTTTGTAGATACCATAAAAACAAATTTAAGAGACGTGTGTTATTTTCAAAATATTCTATCAAAATTTCAATCTTGATATTTGAAGTCATGTAGGATACTCCATCACATGATTAGATAATGAAGATACTCATTACCCTTTGTATGTATGGTTCATGTGATTGATTTATATTAAGATTTCACAATTTTTTTTGACGACTAAATAGATTTCTCTCATCCATGCATTGATATTTATGGATGATAATTCCTCCACATTTTGTGTCCAAACCATTAACTATTCATATTCTCCCTTGTATTCCCAGATCTGATGAATACAAATGATATTGGACTATCCCAAAATTTCAAGAGGAATCACATCAACCAAGTAAATTCTTTATATGATCACTTTGTCTCTAATGTGGTGGATCAGTGAGATTATTGTGATAACACATGTTCTTGTGATTGAATCATGAACTATCCTCCTATGATGCCACTATGACATGATATGTGATTCAAACAGTGGGTTCATGTAGAATCACAAGATTCTAGGATGATATTCTACATGTGTTCTATAGATCAATCCATTTGGTCATGTTATATTATGATCATCACATGATGTCCTCATGAGATTTAATAGCATCTTATGATGTCCATTCTTCTTCAAATAATAAATAGTTGCATCAATCTAATGTAGAGAGTCCTCATCAAGAGTGTGATGATGAAATCACTATTTGAGATATAGATGGCTGGTTTTAAAATCAATGTACGAGATTTTGATGGAATCTTATTTAAAAGACATGTAAATATATTTGGATAGACATTGTAGATCATCATAATTGTAATACAATGGTTTATCTTATTTTTTATCATGGATGTACATTTATCGAATATTGGACATCTCATAATGAATCTTCGATGTGTAATTTTTCATATTTATCAGATAACCTATGAACAATGTTAGTTCAAGATGGACAGTGTGGATCATCACAAGTTTTCACTTGCATTGTAGTCCACCATGAAGTACCACACTAGCATGGCCCCCAATACAACATATATGACTTGTACAAGATAATGACTCTGTAACATCCCAGGTAAATAAAGAATAATACATTCTCATATTTAATAATATTTACGAATTAAATAATAATTTTACTTTAAAGGGGTTTCTATGTTCAATAGCGTACCTGATACGCAACAAAGAGTTTCTTTGAAATCTTACGTTGCACACTAGTAATAAAATAATATTATTTTAAATGGTAGTTAATACGTAGTCTTTGTATTGGCGGGAATGAATAGAAATTACTAAAATATGATTATATATGTTTGATAAATTTTTTTACATTTATCCAATAAAGGATAAATGATAAAATTATGAAAAGAATTCAATTTTTCGAATATATACTCTAATTTTCACTAAAGGTCCACTAATCACACTTTGATGGAGAACCCTCTTTAAATTTAGTTTTGGTCACACTTATGCATTATATTGGACCAAATAAAATTCCTCTTTAGAATCGGGACATCAAAATTTAATTTGTGTAAATTTTTTGTATTTTTCTGATAAAGTTCATTTTTTTATAGAATAGTGAAAAATGTTTTATTTTCATTCAAAACCTCTTTTTAATATTATTTATTTATATGATTATTTTATCTTTTTAATTGGTTCTAAAGTGAAATTAGAATATATTTTTACCATTTTACCCAATATTGGTCGATGAAATTAATCTCACTTTGAAATTGGACTTAAACTAGTATCAATCTTTTGATACTTATTGTTTCATAAAAACACGTTATTTACTCTGACAGCGGGAATTAATTATTAAATTAATTAATTTCACTTATATGTTTTGAATTTTGTAAAATATACATTATTTTTGAATCCAGAATATCCAATATACTTAGGGTGATGTTTTGCTATTTTTCTGAAAAACTTCAATTTTTGATGAATAGTGAAACCACTAAGTGGTACTTAAAAAAACCGATTTTTCGTTTAAAGGAAATATTACCACCTCTTCATTTTGAATTTCAAAAATCCGACAAACATAGTTGTCATTGAGAAGTAAAATCTGGCTCAATGGGATTAAAATAATTTTTTTGGTGAATTGTATCTTTTAAGTTTTTAATCGCGATTGGAGGTAATTAGTGTAGTTTAAGGTAAAAATAATATTTTAATAATATGAAATGACCTTGACACATGTCCTACCCTTAGTTAATATGTCATGGCCGACCAATAAAACCCATGGGTTGATTTGTGGGGCCCAATGGAGCCACTTTCGTTGGAAAATGACATTAATAACTTTTCATTTAATGTTAAAATAAAAATGTCCAAACATGAGTTGTTTTACTAAAACAATTTTTAAATGGGGTTATACAAGTCATATTTCTGATAATAAATATTAATTAAAATCTAAAAATCATTCCTACATCATGTTATTTGTTTCATAATTTTTCGACATTAAATAAATTAAATTATTTATGACACAATGATGATGCAGCGATTACCTCATTATTTAATGATTTAAATAAAATGAAATGATAATGTATCTTTTATGACCTAAACATGTCAAAACCCTATTGTATTGTGTATTTATCCTCAAAATATATAATTTTGGGACCTTTAAAATCCGAAAAGTATTTTATAATACAGTATCATTTTATACCCTTCCAAGAGTGTCCCTTATCTCCTCTTATAAAAGGCCCCCACCTCTACCACCTTACCCAAACCTCTCTAGCCTTTTGAACGGACAACCCCTACCCATTTTTCCTCTCTACATCCCTCTATTATTCATAGAAGGATCACTTTGGGCAGAAGTCTTCCCAAGGAAGCCTTTGAGATCAAATAAAAAAGATCTACAAGATTTAAAGGTGGTGTCTTCTCTTGTCTTCTTATGTTTTATTTTGCTTCTCCAACCCCATAAACTTTTTTTATTCATTTTGTCTGTACCAACTCCAGTATCATCAACATACTAGGATTTTTTTATAAGAATTATTACAGCTACACTTACACACACCTATATCTAAAGGTTAAAGAACACACTATTTTGTGGATGGTGAATTTCTGCCTCACGAAACGATAATAGTTCAATATTCTTTTAACACCTTCAAAGGTGGCCATTAAGGTGTCACTATATTTATATATGATATATAATATGTTTATGTTTTCCTTAATCTTCTTTATTTTTTCATTTTTGGCGTACCTTTATGGTTCCTATTGTGGGTAATCACGATATTTTCTTTTTAGGATGTGTGGACTACCACCCCCTCAATGTGATTTGATTCGTTAATGCCATATGTGGGATGTATAAAGGATAGAGCTAATGTTATTATATATGATGATATACTGGAATTATAATATACCCTTATATCATTGTTATTTCACTCCATTAAATACAAAATAGAAATGAAAGTAGCGTTCATGCGTACTTACGGCTTACCGTCTCCATGAACGGTGCATTTCATTTCCTACCTCTAAATGTTATGTAATATTATAAATACACGTATATGCTGGATATATATGATATATATGATATCCAAATCATGAATATATTTCTATATATAATGAACCTTTGACCACATAAACAACATGTAATTGTAAGAAGTCCATTTTTGACTTATGAACCAGATATCGACAAAACGAACATTATTAAATTAAATGTTTACATAATGTTTATAACATAGAAATAAGTGATATAAAAAGAATATTAAGCTTGAAAAAGGTTCTTAAGAAAGTATAAATCATCTTTACTTTATTATTCAGGAGATTAAAGAGCAATCGAGTCATGTCGGACACGAGGTAAGGGAACTTCTTAACCCAATTTCTATTCTTTGGGTTAATATCCTATTTTCAAATTATGTCAGGATATTATTATGTCCTATATTGTATTTATACTTTCATTATGTGTACATATAGTGAATCTATTTTATTTAAAATTTATCTTTGTAAGGGACTTCGTCTCAATCTACTTTCATTGAGTCATATTTTATACTATACACAACATTCTTTTATACAGTGTATAAACCCCTTTGACTTTTATGTCTAGTCAAAATAAATATTTTACTATATGAAGTGTTTTAATAAATTAAAATAGGAATTTTTTTTGTCATACGTATGCGGGAACAACGACTTATCCACCACCGTGACCATTATTTGAGTTTCAGATTCCTCTACAGGGCATAACCTAACCTTTTTTTAAATGAAAAAATACCATTTATTACTTTTATTTTATTTTGGCATTGAAGATGGTTGTCATAATGATTTTATTATATGAATGTGTTGTATTGATATCTTCTAATTGAAATGTTGAAATTCCATGTTACCATTATGCATGATTTATGTTAAATTTTGCTTCCATATCAATGTGTTGTATTGATATCTTCTCTTATGTTCTTATGTTTTATTTTTCTTCTCCAACCCCCTAAATTTTTTTAAGTCATTTCTTTTGTAACAACTCCAGTATCTTAAATATACTAGTATGTTTTTATTAGAAGGAATCTAGATACACTTACACACACCTACATCTAATGGTTAAAAAACATACTGTTTTTGTGGATGGTGAATTTCTGCCTCACAAAACAGTGATTGTTTAATATTCTTTTAACAGCTTCAAAGGTGGCCATGAAGATGTCTCTATATTTATGTAAGATATATAATATGTATATTTATCCCTTAAGATTATATATTTTTCATTTTTTGCATACCATTAAGGTTTCCATTGTGGGTAAACACGATAATTTCATTTTAGGAAGTGCGGACTACCACCCCCTCAAAGTGATTTGATTCGTTAATGCCATATGTGGGAAGCATAAATTATGGATCTACTTTTATTATATATGATGTTATACTCGAATTATAATATACCCTTATATATTTATGATTTCACTTCATTAAATACAAAATAGAAATGAATGTAGCGTTCATGCGTATGTACGGCTTACCGTCTCCATGAACGGTGCATTTCATTTCCTACATATAAATGTTATGTACTATTATAAATACATGTATATTCTGGATATATATGATATATATGATATCCAAATCATGAATATCATTCTGGATATAATGAACATTTGACCACATAAACAACATCTAATTGTAAGAAGTCCATTTTTGACTTATGAAACAAATATCGACAAAACGAACATTATTAACTTAAATGTTTACATATTGTTTATAAAATAGAAATAAGTGATATAAAAGGAATAGTAATCTTGAAAAAGGTTCTTATGAAATAAGAAATTAACTTTAGTTTATTATTCAGGAGATTAAAGAGCAATTGAGTCATGTCAGACACGAGGTAAGGGAACTTCTTAACCAAATTTCTATTCTTTGGGTTAATCTTTTATTTTCTAATTATGTCATCATATTATTATGTCTTATCTTGTATTTATACTTTCTTTATGTGTACATATAGTGAATCTATTTAATTTAAAAAATTAACTTTGCAAGGGTCTTCGTCTCAATCTTCTTTCATTGAGGCATATTTTATACTATACACAACTTTCATTTAAACGGTGTATAAACACCTTTGGATTTTATATATAGTCAAAAGGAATATTTTTTTATATGACATGTTTTACTAAATGAAAAAAGGAATGTTTTTTTGTTGTACGGTTGCGTAGACAACGACTTCTCCACCACTGTTTCCATTATTTGAGTTTCGGCTTCCTCTACAAGCCAGAATCTAACCTTTTTTTTACATGAAAAATAAATACCATGTATTACTTGTCATTTATTTTGGTATTCATGATGGTTTTCATAATGTTTTTTTTATATCAATGTGTTTTATTGTTATCTTGTGATTGAAATGTGGAAATTCTATGTTTCCTTTATCCATGTTTTATGTTATACGGTTATGTTATGGATCATGGGAATTGTTATGAAGATGGGTGGTTCCGTGATAAACTAAGGGATGGTGAGCCCGATATAGCTCTCCAATTTGTTGGGTAATGAGAAGGAGTTAAACGTTAAGGATTATCCGATGAGATTTAAGGAATATACTGTGATGGGTATTCCAAATGTAACCAAGAGGGTTACTCCCTACGTAAGAATGTTATGGATGCCTCAAGTTACCTTTATGTCTTATGATTTATATTATTTATTCATGATTTTATATGGTATGTTAATGTGCTTATGTTTTATGGGAATAGTATGATTTCATTCTTATTTATATATGTACTCATGTTTCTTTTCTATATTTTTTTATAACCCTTATTGAGCTTTTTATGCTCATCCCATGTTTTTGAAATGTTTTTCACATGTCAAGGGAATGGTACATGATATGATGATAGTGTCAAGGAAGTGTCTAGAAGGAATCAATGTTTTATTTTAAATATGTTTATGTTGATTGAAAAAATGAGTACTATGTTTTATGTAACCACTTTGTTTAAATGTGGAATGTAATGCATGTTTTATGATCTAATTCTATAAAACTCTAAACCCAAATAGATCATCAACGTGTATTCTTGAAGTAACTCATGATTATGTAATGTTTAACGATGGGGCCTTAAAGATGGTATCAGAGGTCAGTTTAGATATCTTTAGGAGTTAGAATTCTATTAAATGATTATCCAAAAATATTTTTTTAATGGTAAGATTGAAATGATATAGCATTTGAAGATTACCATGTTGCTTCTCCAAAGATATTTCTATTTTAAGAATGGTTTTTCATAGAGGAAATAGAACAGATTTTCTGGGAAGGCATACAGAGGGAAATGACCATTCAAATATGTATCCTGAGATGGCCAGAATCAGATCTAAACAGTTTGTGGCAGTGATGGCTCAGTTAACTCAGGTGGAAAGTGTGGTTGTTTTCATTGATGATATTTTGGTGTTTTGGAAAGTAAAGAGGATAATGAAATACATTTATGGTTTATTTTTCAAACCTTAAAAGAAAATAAATTTTATGTGAAATTTAGAAAGTGTGATTTTTGGTTGCAACAAATTTCTTTCCTTGGTCATATTGTTTCTAAAGATGAGATAACTATTGATCCTGCAAAAACAATGGTTGTTGATGAATGGACAAGACCCACAAATGTAACTGAGATGCATAACTTCCTTGGTTTGGCAGGCTATTACCAAAGGTTCGTTAGAAATTTTTCCTGGTTATTTACTCCAATGACTATGCTAACTCAGAAGGGTGTTAAGTTTATCTGGACAATAGAATGTGATGATTGTTTTTAGGAACTGAAAAGAAGATTGGAGAATTCTCCAGTTTTGGAACTTCCTTCCAGGAATGGTGAGTTTGTTATATACAGTGATGCTTTTTTGAAGGGACATGGTTGTGTCCTTATGCAGAATGATCAGTTAATTTCATATTCTTCATGTCAGTTGAATAATCATTAGGTAAATTACCCTACACATGATTTGGAATTAGCTGTTGTTGTTTTCGCTTTAAAAATTTGGAGGAATCATTTGTATGGACTAAAGTCTGAAATATATACCGACCAAAAATGTTTAAAATATATATTCACTCAGAAATTAGTGAACATGAGACAGAGGAGATGGCTAGAATTAATAAAGGATTATGATTGTACAATTCATTTCAATCCTGGAAAATCAAATAAAGTGGCTGATGCTTTGAGTCAAAAAAGTAATGCTTCATTAAAAATGTTTCATTTGGAATGTGATCCCTTGGTTAAGGATTTGATGAACTTTGGCATAAAAGATGTTGGTGAAGGATGTCCTTCTGTTTTGTTTCAGGTATCAATGAAGTCTTCTCTATCAGACAGAATCAAGCAAGCATAGAAGCAAGACAGTGAGTTGCAGAAAAATGTAGACCTGGTTCAGAAGGGTAAGTTGCCTGAATTTAATATAGATAATGATTGTGTTTTGGGATTTGGGAAGAGATTGTGTGTTCCTTTTGATTCATAGTTCAATAATGAGTTATTATGTGAGGCTCTTATTTCCCTATTTACAGTTCATCCTGGCATTACTAAGATGTACAGAGATCTGCGGGAGTATTACTGGTTGGATGGGATGAAAAGAGATATTGCTGATTTTACTGTGAAGTGTTTGAATTTCCAGTAGGTTTAAGCAGAGCGGTAGCTACCGAAAGGGATACTTCACCCTTTACCAGTGCCAGAGTGTAAATGGAAAAACAGATCCATGGACTTTATTAAGGGATTGCCGAAGACATCTCGAGGTAATAATGCAGTCTGGGTTGTTGTTGTTTTCTTGACGAAATCTCTTCATTTTCTTCCTATTCCAGATACTTTCTCTCTAGATCATCTTTCTCGATTGTACATTAAAGTGATTGTCTGGTTGCATGGAGTTACCATCTCTATTGTATCTGATCGTGATCCCATGTTTAAATCTAACTTTTGGAAATGCCTTCAAAAGTCATTGGGTACTGAATTAAATTTTAGTACAACTTTTCATCCGCAATCAGATCGGCAGTCAGAACGAAAAATTCAGACATTGGAGGATATGCTACGTTTTTTTTCGATGGATTATCAGGAAAGTTAGGACCAAAATATTTCTTTTTTTGAATTATCATATAATAATAGTTTTCATTCTAGTATATTGATGGCACCGTTTGAGGAATTATATGGGAAGCGGTGTCAAACACCAGTTTTTTGGGAAGAAGTGGGTGAACGGAAGCTGATGGGACCAGAATTGGTAGAAGAGATAGCATAAAAAGTTCAGTTGATTCAGAAACACATGAGAACAACTCAGAGAAGACAGAAATGTTATGTAGACAAAAGGAGGAAGGATCTATCTTTCAAGGTAGGTGATCATGTTCTTCTCAAAGTTTCGTCATGGAAAAGTGTGATGCGATTTGGTAAGAAAGGAAAGGCGAGTCCAAGGTTCATTTCACCATATGAAATTCTGGAGAAAGTTGGATTAATTTCTTAACGAGTAGCATTACCTCTGATTTTATCTTAGGTACACCATTTTTTTCATTTTTTGATGTTGAGAATGTATATGCCAGATCCATCTCATGTTTTGAGCCCACGGGTAGTTCAGCTAGAAGAGAATCTCTCTTATGAAGAACAATCAGTCCAGATTCTCTACTGAAGAGAGCATGTGTTGTGAAATAAGGAAATTCACCAGGTAAAGGTTTTACGGAAAACCCATATGGTTGAAGAGGCAACGTGGGAATCTGATAATGCTATGAGGGATAAATACACCCACTTATTTTGATGAGTGAATAAAATTGGGAGGACGCAATTCCCAAATGGGCGAAGGATGTAACATCATAGGTAAATAAAAAATAATACATTCTCATATTTATTAATATTTACTAATTAAATATTAATTTTACTTTAAATGGGTATCTATTTTTGATAGCGCACCCGATACGCAACAAAACGTTTCTTTGAAATCTTACGTTGCACACTAGAAATAAAATAATATTATTTTAAATGGTAATTAACACGTAGCCGTTATATTGGCGGGAATGAATAGAAATAACAAAAATATGATTATATATGTTTTTTAAAATGTTTTTACATTTATCAAATAAAGGATAAAGGCACAAAATACGAAAAAAATTCAATTTTAGGCATATATACTCTAATTTTCACTAAAGGTACACTTATCGCCTTTTCATGGCGAACCCTCTTTAAATATAGTTTTGGTCACTCTTATACATTCTATTGGACCAAATATAATTCCTCTTTAGAATTGGGACATCAAAATTTACTTTGTGTAAAATTTAGGTATATTTCTGATAAAGTTCATTTTTTTATTGAATAGTGAAAAATGTTGTATTTTAATTCAAAACATCTTTTTAATATAATTTATTTATATGATTAGATTATATTTTTAATTGGTTTTAAAGTTCAATTAGAATATATTTTAACCATTTAATCCAATAGTGGTCGTTGGAATTAATTTCACTTTGAAATTGGACTTAAACTACTGTCAATCTTTTGATATTTATTGTTTCATAAAAACATGTTATTTGCTCTGACAGCGAAAATTAATTATTAAATTAATTAATGTAACTTATATGTTTTTAATTTTTTAAAATATACATCATTTTATAATCGGAAATATCAAATATATATTAGGGTTATGTTTTGGTATTTTTCTGTAAAACTTCAATTTTTTATGAATAGTGAAACCACTAAGTGGTACTTAAAAAAACTGATTTTTCATTTAAATGAAAGTTTACCACCTTTGTGTTTTGAATTTCAAAAATTTTACAAACATGGATCTCATTATGAAGTAAAATGTGGTTCAAATGGATGAAAATAATTTTTTGGTGAATAGTAACCTTTATGTTTTTAATCGCGATTAGAGGTAATTAGTGTAGTTTAAGGTAAAAATAATATTTTAATAATATGAAATGACCTTGACACATGTCCTACCCTTATTCGATGTGTCATGGACGACCAATGTAACCCATGGGTTAATTTCTGGGACAGCATGGAGCCACTTAGGTAGGAAAATGACATTAATAACTTTTTATTTAATGTTAAAATAAAAATGTCACAAACAAGAGTTGTTTTACTAAAATAATTTTTAAATGGGATTATAAAAGACATTGTTTTTACTATAAATATTAATTAGATATATAAAAGGATTTCCTATGTAATGATATTTTTTTTATAAATTTTAGACAGAAAATAAATTAAATTATTTATGACACTGTGATGATGCAGTGTTTACCTCATTATTTAACGATTTAAATAAAATGAAAAGATAATGTAAAATATAAGAACTAGACATGTAGAAAACCAATTGGATGGGTTTATTTCGAACTCTTATCACCTTATCATTGATATATATAATTTTGGGACCTTTAAAATTAGAAAATCATTTTATAATAAAGTAACCTTTTATACCTTTCCAAGAGTGCCCCTCTTCTCCTCTTATAGAAGGCCGCCACCTCTACCACCTTACCCATAACTCTCAAGACTTTGGCTTGGACAAACTCTATCCATTTTGTCTCTCCACATCCCTATCTTACTCCTAGAATCCTCACATTGGGCATAAGGCTTCTCAATGAAACCTTTGAGCTCAAATAAAAAAGAGTTACCCGATTTAAAGGTGGTGTCTTCTCTTGTGCTCTTATGTTTTATTTTGCATCTCCAACCCCCTGATTTTTTTATTCATTTATTTTGTAACAACTAAAGTATATTCAGTATACTATGATGTTTTTATAAGAAGTATTCGAGCTACACATACACACACCTACATCTAATGGTTAATGAACATACTGTTTCTGTGGATGGTGATTTTCTGCCTCACGAAACGATGATTGTTCAATATTCTTTTAACACCTTCACAGGTGGCCATTAAGATGTCACTATATTTATATATGATATATAATATGTTAATGTTTTCCCTAATTTTTAGTATTTTATCATTTGTGGCATACCTTTATGGTTTCCATTGTGGGTAAAGATGATAATTTAATTTTAAGAAGTGTAAACTACCGCCCCCTCAAAGTGATTTGATTTGTTAATGCCATATGGGGGATGTATAAAGGATGGAGCTAATGTTATTATATATTATGTTATACTGGAATTATAATTTACCCTTATATAATTATGATTTCACTACATTAAATACACAATATAAATGAAAGTAGCATTCATGCGTACGTACAACTTACCGTCTCCATGAACGATGCATTTTAATTCCTACCTCTAAATGTTATGTACTATTATAAATACATGTATATGCTGGATATAAATGATATATATGATATCCAAATCATGAATATCATTCTGGATATAATGAACATTTGACCACATAAACAACATGTAATTGTAAGAAGTCTATTTTTGTCTTATGAACCAGATATCGAAAAAATGATCATTATTAACATAAATGTTTACATAATGTTTATAACATGGAAATAAGTGATATAAAAGGAATAGTAATCTTGAAAAAGGTTATTAAGCAAGTATAAATTAACATTTGTTTTTTATTTAGGAGATTAAAGAGCAATCGAGTCACGTCGGACATGAGGTAAGGTAACCTCTTAACCCAGTTTCTATTCTTTGGGTTAATCTCCTATTTTCAAATTATATCAGGATATTATTATGTCCTATCTTGTATTTATAAATTCCTTATGTGTACATATTGTGAATATATTTTATTTAATAATTATAATTGTAAGGGACTTCGTCTAAATCTCCTTTCATTGAGGCATATTTTATACTATACACAACATTCTTTTATACGGTGTATACACCCCTTTAAATTTTATGTCTAGTCAAAAGGAATCTTTTTTTATACAATGCATTTTAATAAATGACAAAAGGTATGGTTTTTTTGTCGTACGTATGCGGCGACAACAACTTCTCCACCGTTATGACCATTATTTGAGTTTCGGCTTCCTCTACAAGCCATAACCTAACCTTTTTTTTTAAAATGAAAAATAAATACCATGTATTTATTATCTTTTATTTTGGTATTGAAGATGGTTTTCATTATGTTTTTATTATATCAATGTATTGTGTTGATATCTTCTGATTGAAATGTGGAAATTCTATGTTTCCTTTATGCATGTTTTATGTGATACGATTATGTTATGGTTCTTGGGCATTGTTATGAAGATGGGTGGTTCCGTGATAAACTATGTGCAAGTGAGCCCGATATAGCTCTCCAATGCATTGGGTAACGCAATGGAGTAAAACGTTAAGGTTTTGCCGAAGTGATTTAGGGAATATACTTTGATGGGTATTCCAAACCTAACCAAGAGGGATTCTCCCTATGTAAGAATGTTATGAATGTCTCAAGTTACCTTTATGTCTTATGATTTCTATGATTTATTCATGATTTGATGAGGTATGTTAATGTGATTATGTATTACGGGAAAAGTATGATTTCATTCTTATGTATATATACACTCATGTTTCCTTTCCATTTTTTTTTATAACCCTTACTGAGATTTTTATGCTCATCCATTGTTTTTGAAATGTTTTTAACAGGTTAAGGGAATGGTACATGATATGATGATAGTGTCAAGGAAGTGTCAAGAAATAATCCATGTTTTATTTTAAATTTGTTTCCATTGATGGGAAAAATGAGTACAATCATTTATTTAACCACTTTGTTTAAATGTGGAATGTAATGCATGTTTTATGATCTAATTCTCTAAAACTCTAAACCTGAAAAGATCCTCAACATGTATTCTTGAATTAACTCATGATTATGTAATGTTTAAGTATGGTGCCTTATAGTTTCCCTATGGCTTATTCATATCCCTTGAGATAATTGGGTAACCTCTTTACACCAGTGGGATGGCACTGGACATGCTCCCAAGGGTATGGTTGACTCTTGTAAATCCCTTAAGTTCTGTGGATAACCATGGTTAAGTATGTCACTTTATTTGGCCTATTTGTTTGAACTAAGTCCATTTATAAAAATATATAGAAAAATAATCTAATTATATAAATTTTATGACAAATAATTCATAAGATAATATTACAAGAAGAAATCATCGTCCTCTACAATTCATTGTGAATATATAATTTTTTTCAATATAAAAACATCAATTGTTCTTTTTAACATGAAGATAAATATTTAAATGGTGATCCACTTATTGAAAATATGTAAAAAATTATTATGACATGGATTTTATGATTAATATCATTATAAAAAAGTAACCACAATAATAAAATATAATCATCCTATATTGAAATCCAATTCCAATAGATGATTCCATAGAATTTATCAAGTATTTTACTCATTATACACGCACAAATATTATGTTATTGAAAACAAGTTCATCATATCCTCAACAATCTTGGTAGAAAACTAGATAGTGGGTTTACTTTTAACTTTTATGCATTTTATTTCCATTTTTGAAAAGAAATATAATGCAATTCACCCCATGTATATATGGATTATTTTCCAAACCACAAATTCCATTATCTATCATACATTCTTGTTTACATTGTTTTTTTATGACCAAATTTTATTGTTATGTTTCTAGAAGGATGGTCATGTACAAGCAAGTATAAGAGAATGTTATAACAGGTGGATGACTGAATAAAGTATTTAGATTTATATGAAATATCATTTAAATATAATATTTTATTTTGTGGTTTTGTATAGTGGTTTTTCACATTAGATACTTTTAGTAGAGATGAATCATCTACTGGTTGTCTAGAAGCATAGTGAAATACCCAAAAATTGGAATCAGAATTTGGTTCCCAATAATATAGTGATTAGATTAGAAATTCCATGAAAAAATTTAATTGTAGGATATAAGAGATATGATTTGGTTCCCCTATTAGAGTGTTTGGTGATTTTTTAGAAGATTATAAATATTAGAGATGATAGAAGTACTAGGGTATTTTGGTTCTCTAAAAGGCTATAAATTTCTACTGTTATTAGTGGGTATGATTAATTAAATTATTTTTCATTTGAATACTATTTCATAGAATACAAAATAATTTCATCGAAAATAATTGTATCTATTCTATTTAGATTTATTTTAATGTATATTTTCATAAGGATGTGTTTCGCATGTAATTCCATGTTTCATGAATTAATTTTAGAGGATTAATATCATTTAAAGTGCTACAATCTCTACTCCTATGAAGTTTATAATCTATAAGGGGATTTACATGTAGTCAGATATTAAGGTGATTGACATACTAGATGGGTATGAAAATTTTATTTGGGTGGTTGTAAATGTTTTTATAAGAGATGGTTTATATATTTGGAAGGGGATTTGGTGATAAAATTAAAGGAAATATTCAATTTAATTTAAATTTAAATGGATCCCCTATTTCATTGACCATAATTATAGGATGTACACAATGGATATTTCAATAGTACATTTAGAGCTAGAAGTTATGTTCTCATAAGGTGAAAATATAGAAATGTCTTAAAATTCTTATTACAAAGAGGTAATGTATAATATGATATGAAGTGTTATTTATACTATATTATGTTAGGGTAATTCCTTCGGGTGTCTTTATTAATAAATATCTACGGGGATCAAATAGTTGTTTTGGATAATTGAAGGTGGTGTCAGTTCCATCTGGTCATGGATCAGAATGTGTGTGGCATGGTCTTTGTTCATCACATGATAAATAGTTGGAAAGATAGAAATTTTTTTATTATAATTGTATGGTTTTCAAATAATGTTATTACAGTTTATGTTTATATGTTTTCAATGTTTTTAGCCATAGAAGAATTTTTTCATAATTATATTGGAATTCTAAAGAAGTAGATAACAAGAAGTTAAATTATATGACATAATTTTTATGAGTGCATATTAATGAGAGAATGGAGGATGATAATTGTTATTCACTAAAAGATTTAATATGAAAAATGTGGTAGAGATATTAGTTTTAAAAAATTTATAAGGGGTTAGATCTATTAAAATATAATTGTTAGAGAATAAAATCATTTATATTTCTTATTGAATTCTATTTAGAAAAAAAAAATTAAATTATACATTAATTAATGATTTGGTATGAATTAATTGGTTATTTTCCTAAATATGATATGTCCAAATTTCTTCAGATACTTCATTAGGAAGACTTTTGTGTGATCGATTAGTAATGATTGTTGTATGGATGATAGTTTAATGAGAAAATTGGAGTTTTTGAAGGGCTGGTAGTTTTTTTCTTATATTTTGAGGATATTGACACGGAATAATGGAATATGTTGAATAATGAAATTTTACAAAAATATAATAATATACCTAATTAATGGGGTTCTCTTGTATAAAAATTATTTTTTATTGTGTAGTTTGGTTGAAGTTTCATTGAATTCGTGTACAAGAATATCGGGTTATGGATATAATATACCATAGGGTTTATTTATTTTGATTTGTAACATTTTATTTTATGAGAATACTTAGAATAATTATATGGTAAGGGTGTTTATCACTAATAAAAAAAGTTTCTTTATTCATGATGACTATGTCCATAAGGATGCTAAAATATGGGCAACCCATGTATGGGGCACATGTTTCTCAAAAGAAGATATTAGAAAGACTTGTGTTTTTATGATTATTTGTAGAAGAGTATTTTAATATTTTAAAAATATTATAATTATTTCTAAAATAGATGCGAAAAAATGTATAAGTCAAAACCCTGATGAAATAGTTCAATAAAATGACTAATTCATCACTTAATTTCAATACGACAAGGCTCATTTGGAGTTTCCCATACTTATTATATGAGACATTTTAAAATAAATGTTTCTTAGATGTGGTATGTTTCAATGTTCTTATCTATAGATTAATATATTATATAGATCTCAATCTGTGTAGAATTGTCGTGATAGAGTCTTCATATGCATAAATAATTCTTTACAAAAAGGGTCCCTACAAATGATTCTTTCTACAAATTTTCGATGGGAGATTAGTAGTGTCAAATGATGAAAAAATAGTTCTGATTACATTAGATAAACATTATAGAGGCATTAAAATGAGATCCTGGATATGAATTTCCATGGTGAATCTTCTTTAGTTGGGTAATAGATGATCAAAACTAACACCTTGGGCACTGAAAATCGAGAAATAGAAGTAGTATATAATCATAGTCTGATGGACACATGACAATGTCACTATTGGAGTGGTGTAAGACCCTGATCATGTCGTCCCATGTTTTAGAGGATATTGATTAACGATGAGGGAATTGTGTGTTCCTATGGAGATATTATAACTTCATAATAACATCAATAAACCAATATAATAACCAAATAATATCTATAATAAATATACAGATGACATTGATTCCAAAAACAACTCACACCATTTTATATTAAATGAAATTTGATCATATTATTACACTTATAATGATCACCATCATGGTTGATCACGTATAAAAAATAAGTATAATAAAATAAGGATTATTATCATCCTCTTGAATTACCTTAATCAGTGTCCACAAAATCCCTTTGAGATACCTTCACTCGTTCCACTACACCTCCAATGCTAAAAACAATGTAGAAAAAATATTTTCACATGCACTGACATTACAGTATAAGGGGTGTGATAATCAATAATATTACACCACCTCAAAGAGTAACCTTGACAAATTTTTTTATATAAAACTATATGCACATTTGATATTCAGATACTAGTTCACTAATAACTGGTAAAAACTAATTATATTATAAATTATCAAAACTTGGGTTATAAGGTTCTATTGTAGGTTAACTATACCAACTTCTACAAATATATGACTATCACAAAAAATATTCATATGAACTGAAGAGATACTTTTCCATCCCTAGAACCAAAATAACCATCCACCTTTGTTGTGACATCCACTATCTAGAACCAACATATACAAATATCCAATGCTTCACTTCATAAACATATAACAAGAATACATCAAAAATCATTAATAACCCTAAGGAAGCATTATTGGTGCCTATTATCACACCACCTCACATTTAAAAAAAGGGAATCGCACTTTACTACATGAAACATTTCATTTCTATTTAGAATCCTGAGGTAAGATTATCTCAAGAATAAATTTACATTGAATATCAAGTGGTATATGGGGGAATACCTTATCCCAATATAAAATCATGTCACCTCGTCAGGTTTTTAGAAGTTGAATTTCTCTACCCTATAAGAATACATCATCTAATCAGTTATGCAGGGTCATACCCCTCCTAAAAATATTTTAATTACACCATAAAAATGTGGAGAATATTATTATGGGAACCTCTAATCACATTCACCCAGAGAATCTATCTTAGAACCATTATAAATCATAGCACAGGTAAAAAATTCAGAAAATAACCTCATATCCATAAACTCAATGACGTATCTCACTCAAAACATTTAATGTCAAATGAAACATGAATACACACACATGTCCATATATTCCCCACACACTCATAGGCATATCCATCCCATTATTACTCTTGTTTTATACACATCAGGTTTACCATCCATAAACTCCATTTGTCATTCAAATGGGTTTCCTTATGTTCATCCATGTTTGAATCCATTTAGTGTACCCAAAAAAATAACCATAGAGTCACTACTATGATATCACCTATTATCCTTAGGTTCTATGGTTCCTCCGAGAATCAACCATATCCATAATTTTCTGTCATCCCACAATCCCTTTCCCCCCATACCCTCATACAGTCAATCTATATCCTCCTCACTACTTGGTGTTATGCAATAGGAAACATTCGGATATATCTCTCTAAGAAACATGAAATACCTATTTAAAATCGAATATAATATTCCCATGACCCACATTTGGGTGTTATCTTATAATGACCTTATGTGACATCAAAATCAAATCACCTAGAGTAAATCAACTTATTTTACATTGTATAGGGTTGATTCCTCTCCCTAAAATCCTTTTATAACAATGAAGGTCCCAACCTCATAATCTATATGAACAAATAATTTAATAGTATTACTCACTAGATTGTTCTAATTAAAAATAATTAAAACATTTAATACACCTCCACGAGGAAATTTCAAAGGGTATACCTATATTACAGAGACATTGCATCCAAATCTCTACTAAATTCATGCATATTTACCCGTGCAAGTTTTTATTTTCCAAATACATGATGTTTCTGATATATATATGGAGTGTAAGACATATGCGGTATGATTATATGTATATTAGATCAACCTGTATCATTTAATCTAACATGTAATGTTCTGTTACACACTTTGTAACTCACATAGTGTTTGACCATTTCCTATTACATTCTAATTCCATTGATTTGGGTGTCTTGCTATATACATTTCCACACTGAGAGTATTTTACTAAAATACCTATATCGAATGACTATATGGGAGACAAGATTTGTTGAATTCATCTTATATCTTAATTTCAAAAAAATAAGACATGTTCTCTTGAACTTCAAATTTTTTTGATCCAATATTCTTGATGAAAAATCCCCATAAGAATCACCAAAAACATATATATCAATCCAAATTACATAATAAGGGACCCTAATCATACCAAAGTATCTCAAATAAAATTTATAAAATGGAAACAAGAATTAAAATGTTGTTAAAATAATAATAACCACTATAAATCATGGATAATAATTGATGCATTGTGGTAAGATCTTCGATCATTGTATGTTATATGATGGCCTGACTTTTGACAGCTTCACGAAAAAAATTCACATCACTTTTCCTCTTTTCTCATATATCATTTTGGATGTCTTCCATTGTATCCTCTTCAACCCTTAAATTAAATTATATATAAAATAATATGTTAGATAAAGTAGATAATAAAAAAGTAAAATAATTAAAATTATACCCTTATATGATGGTTCGACCCTGTACTATTGACCGGGACAAATTTTTAACATTTACATTGTAAAATAGATCAATCTAAACTCAAAAGTAGAATAATAATTTTCATTTGTAGCTCTATTTAGGTGATATCATTATTGAAACACATATCAATAAATATTATATCATTAACAATTATTAAATACTCTAAAAGTATATTTTTGTATTTAAATCTCACAAACTTCCACTTCATGGTAAACATCCCCCCCAATAGTCAAATGAATATTCATATGAATTTTTATGGAAAATTCAGGTGGTAAATTTAATTTTTTAATACACATAAGGATTTGGGGATTTGACATCCACCAACAATAAAAATATGCCCTTAGAGTCTCCTACAATTTCTAAACAATCCCCTTAGGCTGTTTCAACTCCAAAACATCTAGTATAAATTTGAATTCCAAATATATTTCTTTTTATACAGAGAAAAATTCAGATCTTTCACAACCCAAAATTAAATTATTTATTAAAACATCACAATATACTAAAATTAATACATAAGATGTATGATTAGTCCTCTAAAAATAATTAGGAAATTTAATGGTCATGAATTCATTTCAAATAATCTATTTTCCTTCTAAAAATTCCAAATTAGCTTCCACAATGAAATAAACACCACTCTTTTTGGATACACTAAATATTCTCCAAAAAATTCACCTTAATAAAAAACGACATTAACTATATTACAAAAAATTCACTAGATGTGGCTTCTACCTCAATATATATAATTCTATTATAATGAACCAGTGTATCATCCTTTAGCAGAGTTTATCAAAAAAAGCATAACCTTACATGTGAGCTCATCATCACCTCAACTACTCACCTGATCATAATAATCTATCTCCCAAATAAATTTTTTAATCACATCTTCACATAGATTAAATACTAAACCCGTATATATATATATAATTTAATTATGGTCCACAACCACCCATAAAAGTCATTATACTCTCTCCATGAGAATTGGGTCACCTTCAATCTAAACCGTTGTTGGATCGAATCACCTCTACCAAGATCCTAATATAAATATCCAAACATCATACACCACTGAATAAAAATATTTAATATTCTAATCACTGAATATATAAATAAATTATAGTTAACTATAGACTAGAATCTAATTTGTATCTCGATTTTCCATTAACCACTCACCCAATATCTATATGCCTTCCAACACAATGTTCTTCCTCCCTTGATAGATTTTATGTTCCCACAAAATTAATTCTCTTATCACCACACCACGAATTTGAATTACTAAAAAATTTAATTACCAAATATGATTACTATACGTGACTATGAAAATCATAACCTATCACTAATATAAACTGAAAATTTAATCACACCCTAAACTCACTATGGACATCATACTGTATGTTTATCGAATTGTATCTATAATAATGTACATGCCCATTAATGTTAGGTGATGTATTCCCCAATATATGGGTTTCCATAAAATTATCATTGAGTGATTCCTATGTATTTTCAATCATTACACTCATGTATATTCTCCATTATAAGTTTCATCCATTCTGTCAACACCTAAACAAATATAAATTTCACACTCATCATGGATATTCCACTAATCATCAATCCATTACTAATGTTACCACTCATAGTATATAAAATACCACCAAATGAACATTTATCTAAAATGGAATATTGAATTATTTTTTTGCACTAAATCGTAAAACTCTACACATGCTATCACGAATCACATCCCATAAAACATTAGACCACATTCCTAAATATCTACCATGACCCACCATAATTAAATATAATATTTCTAGATGCACTCAAGGTGATCTATTCTAAACCAAAACTAATTTCAACCATAATAAGGTATACAAAAAGGCCACATTCGAATCAGGTTTCATTCAACATCTACATATTCTCTACCAACCCATGACCAAGTCATATTAGATCCAAATAATCATTCATGTCAAACTCTACACAAATACTCTAATGAAAAATTAATATAAATTACCCAACACTAAAATCTAAATTAGATATTAGTAACACTCACAATACAAGTGTAACCACTCATATTACACTCATACATCATGTCCCACTAACTCGCAAATATGTATAGTCCCATCTAAATTAATATTAGTTTGTCGAAACTATTCAAAAATATCGATCCAAAATGGTCACATTTCTCAGAGCATCACTCACACTCCCATCTAAAATATTAGAGAGATACTCATTTCTCAATACACTCACTTTTTTATTCCAAAAGATAAAAATCATGAATCACATGCCAAGTTCCCCAACAACTTTAGGGAACCAACACTAACTTGAAATATACATAACAAATTACATCATTCGGGGAACATGGCACATCTACAAATACATAACAACATCAACATATGGTAATCCATCTCAATCAAAAAATATTTACCTAGATATGTTATATAGATTACCAATACAATGAAATATTGTAAAAACTATATAGTTTTTACAAATACATTAAATAACCAAACCTAATTCTTCAATAAGAATCGAAATTATACATCAAATTCATATAAAATGTAACTAATATTAACTACACATCCAATTCAAAAATTGGTTGTATAGTTACCACCAATATAAATCTATCCAAAAGATCTACATGGACTTTAAGAGGAGATAATATTGTAGTTATAATGAGTAGAAATCCACTAATTATTTGTATTGGAAAAAACAATATATATTTTTATTAATAATTAAACTATTGAACCCTTATCAATAGTATTATCAGTATTAAACATGAATGGTAATATAATATGAGTATTATGTTTCAATAATGATGAATGAATATAGGACTCTTATTAATGGTCTAATAAATAACACCAAAATTATAAATTAATAATTAATACTCATATTTAATTCATATCTAAAATATAATGTTAAAACATAGATAAGAAATTATACCACCCTGATTACTAGGAATTCCCAATGTAAAAGGCATTAGTATTGCCCATATTAGGGTCCATCAATATCTTTGTCATATTATGGTATAGCCTATTTTCTATATCTAAATTGTGTTATACTGAAAAAATGTTATGATATAACTATGTAATTGCCTTTTCTGATTACCACTCGATAGTGTCTTGACTGGAGTTCTATAAAACCTCAAGTTCACCCACCCCCATACTCTTCATGTTATATCTAGAAACTAGTGTCTTGTACCTTGCCATGGGAGACTATATAAACACATTATAGTGAATGAAAAAATAACCAAATAACACATATAGTAAAGAAAAAAATATAAACAATTTAATGGAAATAAATCATGAAATAATATACGAAATAAATTCTTACATGTAAACATTGACTGACCACCCACCAGTTCAATCATGTATGAAAAATAAAAAAAATAGTCAAATTTTACATGAGGGTATAATAATATCATTGAGCCTCACAATAGTCAAGTTCTCCAAAAATCATATCAAACTAACATAACCCAATAATTGAAAAATATTTTTCTCAACCTGACAGAATTCGTAATGTTTTTAACATGGAACAAGTACATTTCTTTGTATGTATGTGTGTCTACGAGTGGATGTGAATGTAATTATTAGCAGTCTACTACCACTATTAACACTGATAAAATATTTTATATAAATTTTGATGAATATATTATATTGTAATCATAGAGGAGTAATATCTAGAATAAATTATATAAATATTACATAGTTGATCCTTCAGCTTTCTGGTTACACCTGATGTTTTAAGTAATATATATTTCTAATGTATGGATATCTCTGATCATGTACATAAACAAATAATTTGATACATATCAAGCACCCAAAACAAAATATCTATCTACTGAAGGATTAATATCACTAACCTCAATCCCACAATTAAGTGCATGTTTGATTAAACTATTTGGTCTCAAACATGTAAATTATAGCAAACATAGCGTGTAAAATACTATATAAACATGTATATTTATCATTTAGAGGCTTTATACTTGTATTGGAAAGTTATTGGTAGAATATATGTTTCGTGACTCTATATATACATGAATTAGATAAAAGATAAATTTTGAAGCGAGGATCCCTTCTATGATTCATTCTTCTTATTATACAGGTTATTTCATTCACTTCCTTTAATAAAAATTCCTATTTATATTATTTTTATCTTATTTTATTCAATTTTTATTCCTCCGAAATAAACCTATTTATTTTATAAATAAATAGTGAAATTGTTACTACTTTATACACTTTCTAATCCATTTCATATGAATGTTCTTTTTATGATGATTACTCTACACGTGGAATGATATATTTTTTAATAATTGATCATATTAAAAATTTATTGATTTATTTTATTTCAATATATGAGAATAATATAATTAATATTATATATATATGTTAAATAAATTTAAAATTAATAACAAACTGAGGATAATTATTTTTTATAGACATGGTGAAAAATGTTTGAATCATTACAGCATACATTTAATCACCAAAATAAAACCAAAAGTGATTATTTAATATATAATAATTATAATTACAAAATTAAATAAATTGTAAATTATAATTTATATATTTAACATAATTCACCATGAACCATAAGATTGAATTATAATCAATATCAAAGCAATGTGCAATGATTTCACAAAAATGTGTTATCTTAGGGTCCAACTCATTTCATCTTTGTGGTTGAGGTAATTATCATAGGGTATGGGTATAAAAATGTCAGTGATTATACATTACTATTTTCTAAATTTAATGATATAAATAAATTAGTAAGATAATAGGTGATTCTTGAAGATTATGATTTTAAATGTATTTTATAAAAAACATTTCCTCACTTCAGTTTATCATTCAAATTTTAGAAAAAAAAATACATTCAATGAAAAAATATTTTAAAAAAAAAATTGCTCAAAACACCATAAATAATTATATATTTCATTTTATTATTTACTTATAATATTTATAATATTTCTATATGTACTTAATCCATAATAAAATAACCTATGTCATCTACTCTACATTACATAACTACTAAACATTAGGCATCTTTTGGGAACACACATGAAAATAATGTTCAAATTAGAGAAATTGTTAGAGAGATAAGTAATTTTATTCAAAAAATTAGTTTTATCTATTTCTTTTAATTTTAATATTTTCACTTTTCTTGCTCTTATTTTTTTACCTTTTCATCATTTGACGTTTTTTGATGGACAATTGAAAAAAATTTCTCAAAATATTATAATCCACATTTTCTCTTTTATATATTTATATTATTTATGAAATTATTTTATCACATGGATATATTTTATCTTGATCCGTAGATTTTACATATATTTATGTCTTTTATATGACACTCTTATTTTTTAGGAAGTGATGAAAATTAGATAATTATAAAATTCTAAAATTCCAGGAACTATGAAATATAGAGCACATCATAATAAAATTTATATATATATTCAAAAAACAATAATGAACATGATAGAAGAATACCTATACTATTCACCCCAGTTTTAATTATGAATCAACTTGTATCAAATATCCAACAGTCATATTAAAAAATTTAGATACAATTTGGGTCAATACACCTTCTTCCAAAACACGATAGGATCTTTGGTGAGGATCTAAATAAAAACCCAAACTAATTCAATGTATTTTCATAAATAATAAATTAATTAAATGTTTCATATGTGTAAATAAATTTAAAACCATTCCCATGATAATTTATTTAATACAAAATATTAGATAAATAATGTAAAACATTTATATGTAGGAAGTATGAATTATGTTTAGAATCCTTCATTATCAGTATATTTATTTAATCAAGGACCACATATATTCCAATGGAATTATTGGGGATCAAGAATTCACATATGGAATAAATTAATAATTATTATAATTGATTCATAAATATGGTAACAATATTAATCATCAATAAATTTACTAAAAACCCATATCAATTACTTCTATGAAGACCATAACACTATGGAGATGAGAGTGGTTGATCATATAGTAGGATGAAAATTGATCCAAAAAACACGTGTATATTCACATGAATTTATGGCAACGATAGAATAAATTTCTCAAAAATTTTGTTATCAAGGTACATTGTATATACGAGGATTACCCCAAGTAATTCATTCTCTAAAAATCATTTATTTGATTACAGGTTTTATGAATCGACCACTATAGAGAGAGAGATTTACATGAACCAGAATATATTATAACATACTACAGTTGGGATACATTATGTGGCTTCAAATATCAATCTATCAAGATCTATGATGCTATGTTGGAATGGAAGTTGAATATTTGGGCTGTGATTCTTGAGTTTTGGACCCAGTCCTTCGATATTGCATCATTTTATGGCTTAAAATAGATTATCTGGATGGTCTGAAGGTGACCCTCATACCCTGTATAAAGTAAGTTTCTTTCCAGTAATCATTGATGAATTTCCCACATATTTTAGAATATATAATTCATAGACGTTTCAGTTGTCTCGTCTAAGATCTCATATTTTGAATTTTAAAGGGGATATAAAATGGTGGAGTGGATGTTTCTGAATAATGCTTTCTATATTTCAATGTTGGCCTCCACTTCATCAGACATTAAAACCACTATCTGGTAAGACCACCGAAGGTTCTTCTTGGGGTCTCTTGCTAAATGGAGTGGAGTACTGATGGAAGTTGATGGGGATCTATATATTATTGACCATGATGTTTCAAGAACCTCCCTATATAAACATATATGAGTTTTGAAAACCTCAATATATTAATGTCTCTAGGTAAGGGGAGTGTTTTCATTTTAAATAGGTGATATCACCATATAGAGGTTTACCATGGTTGATGTTAGGAGTAGAGTCCCTACAATCCATTTTTACACTACTAAGAGGATGACTATCAAGGAAATGATAACCTTCTACCTTGGTTGAATAGTTGAATGATGATTTATTGGATGATTTTGTGTCTTGAAATCCACAAGGATAGTATGATTATTCATATTAATGATAAGAGCCTAATTTTTCTTCATTGCAAGATTATACCAACCTACCTCCTAGAGTTGTATGGGGGCAAGAACCAGCTGTTGAGAAACTGTAGGAATATTACAATGAGTTTATTCACTATTTATAGGAATATTATTATTTCATGACACATATTGAATTTTCACAAGGTTGTCCTTTTCGAGAACGAGACTATGAGCTTGATAATGAGGTTGTACTATATTCCACCGGTCAATATTGATAGGAAAATGATATTATATTGATTAATGTGCTACTCTCACATGGTAATCCCCTATTGATTTAGAAATATGATCCTACTGTGAATAATCACCCCCCCCCCCCGTAATTTTCCGATAGACCTATCGAATGAGATAATGGATTTGAGCCTCCCCCTATATTGCCTCAGAAGTATGTCGATGTAGTCATTCCCTGGATGAAGTGGGGATAGGGGCTTGGATTCCATGATCAACTAGAATATTCTCTATCTATTCACTGACAATAATATAATCCCATACCAAAGCATGTGGTACTGTCAAATGGTGAGACATATACAAAATGAGGATATTGTCCTGAACATGGTCCTTTAGACTATGCCACTATTATTCTTTGATATTAATATGATCCTTTCTGGAGGCATGTTTCACTAACGCTTGGTGATCACTATGTATGATGGGGATATGAGACATATATTGGGCCTTTGAAATATTCCACAAGGATTTTGTGACAGGGATATGATCCTTTACTACGATTTATGACCCTCTAATTTGGTGAGCCCAGAATGGAAAGAAATGAGAAGCCTGGTCTGGAACCTCATCTTTTTCCAAAATATACCAATAATATTCTATGGGGGGAGAAAGATTATTTTCATGATAAAGAGTATCATCTTATTCATAATTATCATAGAGTTAACATTCTCATGTTATCGGGCTAGTAACATTTGCAAGTCCCTGTATCTATATGAGTTCCAAAATATGCTAGTGGAGTTCTTCTCCTATTTCTATGATGTAAGGACATTTTTGAAAAGTGTTCATAGGGAATTTTACATGCACATATTTTTATCCCCCAATATACATGATGATATATTAAATTGATGTTGGGATATGATCCCACTTCTATCCACATTTTTCAACTAATATATGCTGATGGACTTCTTGCACATGTGTTGGTAAATAGAGCTCCCCCATGCATGCTACCCGAATTTTCCACAGACATTATCTGAATGAGAAGGGATATGAGATTGATCATTTTTCAAGATGAAATATTATTTTAGACATTTTAATTTTTTGTTTGGATATTATCCCATTCATTATTATCTAGATCCTTTTTTTGTCTTCTTTGTTTCCCTTGTGTGGTTTAGAGAGGTGGGGGTGTGTTAGGAGGTAACCTCAGCCGGAGATCGAAGGGAACCGACGATATTGTGCTGGTGATGAATGTTGATAGGATCCCTACTTGGTGACTCTTATATTGAAAGGGATACATAGTTGTCTCTTTGATTCAACATCATCTGATACTGAAGGTAGTGAATATCGTGCTCTAAATATAAACGTTTGGTGCGATTGGTTGTGGTGACGAAGGCCACTGGATTTAATTCTACATTCATTAGTCATTAATAACACATCAGTTTAATTATATGAATACCCTGATGGGTTTTCTCAATGGAAAGGATCATACCAATTCAATGGTATCCCCAAACCATTACACTCACCCCCTTCTCTGATGATGGAATGCGGGTGAGGTCATTCTAAATCCTTCATGGGTTTCAGATGAAATTGATTTTCCATAACAGTAAATGAATAAATAAATTTTGTATCGTATAGTCTTTAAGTAAAGTGTATGTATCAATTTATTCAAAAAGGAGCAATGTACCAGATTATTGGATAATTTTAGGCATGATATGTGATCAATTAGATCTTGATGGGAATAACAATTTCAATATTGTTTCTAATCCATCTATTATTCTTGTGGGGAATTTTAAAAGAAAGGATGAATGTATTTTATGTGAACCCCAGATACATAGGATTAGTTTTACGACTGATGGTAGGTTCATCCATTTTTGATTTTTTAGTATTTGAAGAAAAAATTACCGCAAACTTGGTTATCTAATCATCCTAATATTAGACAGATTTATTTTAGGTTCCCAGTTATATTTTTCATAATAAATGTAAAAAAAATTCTCGATGTATAAAAAACATATTATTTTATTATATTAGAGTTTCACGCCGGGTCCATCATTTGTTTGTCCAAAACTGATGCTCCCAATGTCTCCCACATCCATAATGAGGTATGGAACTACTTTCTAAATGTAGGTGGTACATTTGTGTTTCATGCCCAAATATTCTTAGAATCATAGATTGGTCGAGAGGGGGAGTTTTTGGGCTCATCATACCCATTTTAGGAGGAATTGTTTCAAACTCCAGGACTCTATTATTTATTTATGATATGTTTGATAGTCTCATTCTAATCCTGATATATGCCCATTTTCCCTTACAAAATTATCATAGGTTAAGACTTCATATATTTAAAGGAAGGATCATATTAGTGAACCGATCTATTTGTATCTATGTTCTTTCATGCATTTCATCTTGTTGGGAAGCTGTTTATATGATGCTGCTATATATCAAGGTGATATAGAGTATTTTTTAATCTATAGAGGTGGTTAATATTTTTATAGAATGATTGATCCATTATGAGGCATGCTATTCACTGAATTTTATTACAGGAATGAAAAACCATGTAGTTCATTAAACAGTTGAAGATTAATTTCACCAAGAAGGGACATATATATAAGAACTTGAGAACCATGTTTTTGAGATCTAACGTTAAGGAGGTGTCCTAAATATCCTAGGTATTTCATGAATTAGAGTTATAATAGTTCAATCAATCCAATATGACTTCCCCCAATGCATATTCACATGTATGGTGGGTTGTTATATAATGCCACAATTCGGGGATTTCAAACTGATGTTTCCCTAGATGATGGAGATTTTTTATTCCAATGATGTTATCATTGGAACTCCCTAAGCCCGTGGGAGCTTTGGATAGTGTGAGAAACAAGATATATAAACAAATCATGCTCGTTATAGATTAATGCGGGGATTGAGTTCAAGGATATCTAATTGGATTCTTAATATATATCATGGGATATAAGATATTTTAATATATATACAAGTTATAGAGGTAATCAGAGTCATCAAAATTTAGTGACTATTAAATATTTTGGTGGACATGGAAGGTTGATATTACCAATGGAGATATAGAGTATTGATGGTCGTAATGTTAGAGACATGGAAGGGATTACACTAAGGTGTTTTCCTATATAAAATCATAACACTTTGATAAAATCCTATGGGACATGGTTATGAAATTAATTAGAGTTCCCATATTTATATTCATAGAGTATTATAAATTATGGTTTCCCATATATGAGGAACATATTATATTATTCCAATGGTTGGGTATTACCAAATGATGTTTCCCAATCATGATAGAGGTTTATAATGCGAATTTAATGGTTATTGAATATATCACATCCCACCTGAGTTATGATAGGTGTGGGAGATATGGGATACCAAGTAATTAGTCTCACTAATTATGATTGTTGGACATTCATATTCGGATGTTTTATTAGAGGTTTGATATAGATATTGAGTTTTAAGAAGGATTCTGACATATCAAGGTTATAGAAGGAATTAGGTTCAACGTAGTTCAATTTAGTATAGGATTACACACTGTGGATTAACTACTTTTCTCAATAGATGATGATATTATATCCCAAGATGTCTTCTTGATATGGAATAGTTTTCTACCTACCATCTCTGGTTGTATGAATGACATGATTGAATATCTTCATGAAATCACTATTTGTATATCTGTGATTTCCTAGTGAAAATTGCATGATCCTGGTTGTCATATGTAAAGATGTCCAAGAACTAGACAAGGAGTTATTGTAAAAATATCATGATACGAGATGATATTTCAAAAAGGGAACATTGGACCTATATGACATACCATAGAGTCTATTTGATAACCTACTTGATGTGTCCTAGTGTTTTCATGAGATCTTGGAAGAAATATCGGAAGGCTTCAAAAGACCCAAGAGACATATGTAGATGGTATAGTGCAACCTATATGATATGGTTAGAGGGTACCATGGGATCTAGTTGATAAAAAGAGACATATTTTACATTCCAATTTGACATGAACTAGTGTCACCATATATATTGGATGACATTTCTGGTAATTTCAAGATATTGATGGTGTGCCCTAAGGGCTTTGTGAGAATTGGTTGACATTTTTAGAAGGTATCAAATGGATTTATTAGTGTTTCTAAAGTACATTCCATGATAAAAATGTAATTTCATAGGGATGTATCATGACATGACTGAAATGAACTAGTTTTGTCACATCATTTGGTGGAAGTATTCAAAGATCACGAGTATCAGTTAATATATCATAAATATTTGGTTGTCACATTAATTGAACATTTAATTTATTATTGGATATGTGAGAAATATTTTCTCATTGTTATATTTGTTATGTCTCATATGATCAAAAAGATATGTGGGATGTTCTTCACATAACCATCCAGAGATCGTGCCCAAGATCTCAAGTGATCACGTGAAGTGCACATTCACTCTTCGTAATCTCATAGGTTGTTTTCTAAATTTTATATGATGAAAGCCCATTTAGATTGTGAGATTGTACTCTCAGAAAAGTATTCTCTGATTCATTGGTGCTCTGGTGCGTGGATCCAAATACATTTCCCAATATACTTTTTCATGTTGAGGTGGGGGATTTATTGTCCTTTTCTCCCTAATTATATTCCACCTTGGGTTGTTTGTAATTCAAAAACTAGGAATGAATCCAAGGAGGCCTTTGGAGTCACATAATTTGTGAGATCCAACCGTAAGGGTCGCATGATTATCAATGATCACATGACCATATCTTCAAAACCCCAATTATTAGATTTTTTTAAATTTAATGGACTCTATCATAATATTCTGGAAATTCCATTGGGATTTATTAATGTTTAGATGATTTGTCTTGGTTATTTTGTATGATCTGAATGATAGATAAAAGTACTTTGTGTGATCTGAGGTGACATGTCTAGGGTATTCTACATGATAAAGGTGGATTTCCTGGTGTTTTTTATTAGATCAAGATGCCCTATTATGGGGGGTTCTCACATGAACAAATATGATTGAATGCGGTTTATAACCCCTTTTTCATATAATTACCATATCTTCTACTCACAATAATGTCACAACAGTTACCTTTTTTACTACCTTGTTTTTTTTAAATGGGTAGGGGATCTCCCGATTTTTTCCAGTGTTTTGTAGGAAACCCACTCTCCCAATCTGTGATATGTAATGTGACCAATAAAGTGTCATGTTCTAAGGCATAATAATAAATATGGAAACCCCATATATTTTTTATTGGATCCTAAGGGGGATCTCAAGACCTCATGGTCATGTTTGAGGCCCTTCCATTGAGGGGGTGACTTTCTAGTGGGATATTTCAAGATGAGTCGGACAATACAATGTGGCTTCCATGGGGACCAAATCCATAGAATGTATCATAAAATATTAATGGATAAATATGTTTGACATCATTTGGATATTTTTTTCATTTTTTTAATATGATTTTTGGATGGATTATTATTAATACACTGATTGATTAGTTGTGCGATCTTGAGGGACACATATCAGAGTTGTCACACGATGTGTGATTGTATGTGATACCTTGGAGTGAAAATATAAACATTGTAAAATTGGATTCAAGGGATATTCTTGTAGTTTATGAATTTATATTGACTGTTCGACTAAACATCTGATGGTCAGGAAATCATGTGTCATTTAGAGGGTTATGCTATTTGTGAGTATTGACTACCATCATCTTACTTTGCTTTGAGGGGAAAATTATCCCCATATTCTGTCATTTTTTCTTTTTTTTTTGGATTTTTCGATGCACATTTGGTGAGTTTCACCAATAATCATGCCCAATTTATAGAGTTACATTCAATATTTTTATTTCATTTGACATTCATTTATTCAAAATAGAACAAGATTTTTTTTCTACGTAACCACAATTACATAATTAAAATAGGTGATAATTTGTTAGGTATGGTTCTATCATAAATATATATTGGAAAACAGTATTTAGGTCGATCTTAACACTTTAATAAATAATTTATTTAATTAATTTTCCAAAAAAAATTTATAATATATATACCAATCTAGAAATATATTACTAGTATCATGGAGTAAGGAAATGTATCCTAAATTGCATGGGATAATGGCCGATATATTAATACTATAAGGTTTCTATAAGATTCATGAATAATGACTCAATTACATACTAGATTAAGGATAAAATATAATCAATAATAGTCTAAATAAACACCACACCACATGTGCATCACCCAGTGATGAATTAAGATAAATTATAATATAAATAATCAAAAACATCTTGTGCCATCCCATGTAATTTGGAATTTTCCATATATGTGGTTTATATACACATAAGCATAATCTCATTAAGAAATTATAATGTATCCAAGTCTCTTTTTAACAATACAATGATTGAAATACTATGGGAAAGAAATATATCATATGAATTTATAATTTATTAGACCTATTACACTCATATGTAATCAAACATGGTTAATAAGATATTCTGAATCTTACCTCCCTATATGAAATAGGATACTCACTAGTGTCCAGGGTTTCTATATTTATAATGGTGATATTTTAAATTGATAACCAGATTAGAAAAATGTTATAATAATTTAAATTATATGATAATAATAATAATAATAATATAGAGAAGTTTAAGTAAATCATCCTCATATTATTAACAAATAATCCACAACTGACTGCTTAAAAACAATTATGTGACCAAGTTATACCATAAAGAAATAATACATGGGATAAGGCAGACTGATAAATACATAAAATAAATTTAAAACTAAAAAAAGTCTATCTCCATTATTATCACAATCCAAGGATCAGTCTTATGATCCTAACAATCATGTTATAATTCAATCATGAATCCATGACCACATGTTCTCCCATGTCCTTATTTGCATCCAGGATTTCTGGCTAGGTACCAATCAACCATAAAAATAATGCGTGAGAAATACTTCATAGTCCACCAACAACAGTTTCTATAAAAAATACATCTTTTCTATAAATACTACATTCTTTTAGGTGTATAATAAATAATAATAATATTTAATGAAATGCTGATATAGAAAATTAATAAATGTGGGTTGTAACTTTGTGATATAGATAAATTATAAATAATTGAACATAAAAGTAAATAATTCAAATAACTACTAGCTCTATAATATAACATATATGTAAAAGTTTTAGAAATAAATGGTCCAGGTAGAAATGTTGTATACCATTGTGACCTCAATGAGTCCATGGAACATGTCCAAGGAATGATCAAAATAGTATCATAACAACATAGTCCAAGAACCCATGGATCATTGACATGGGTTGCTTATTATATAGATATAAATTTGTATCTGCGTTATAGGTTCCATACCTCTATCCCCATATTGATGTCATACTATTCTAATGGTAGGTTCCATTCTATAATAATGATCAGTTCCATACCTTTAATAAATATTTGTTCCATATGGAAATTATCAAATCAATACATAATATGGGTGTTTCGATTATGTTAGTGTTGAATACAGAGTAAAATAATTTATTTCATAATAATATAATTATTTAATCCATTGATCAACTCATTTTATTTACTTAGGGATTAAAAAAATGTGAGTCATGATCAAACAAAAAATTTGGTAGTTCTTAGCTATGGTAGTTGAACAAACCAATCTCAGTGGGGTTTGAGGTTGAGGAAAACAACCACTAACAAAGGGAAGGTCTTTTATTGGAATTATATTAAGGTATCAAAAAATTAATCAAATAAATAAATTATTTTTTAGAGCAACATCATAATGTTCTAGAATTTGAAACAACAATGATAATTAAAGAAATTAAATACATTTTGTAAAATATATATATCATGTAACTAAAGAAGGAAGATGAACATTCATTCAGTATCAGGCATCGTTTTTTAGAATATTGATGAAAACGTATGAATATAAAAATTACCTAACAATAGACAATATTAGGTCACATCAAAATGATGACAATGATGGACAGATGAAATTAGAAACTAAGGTAACTTATTAAAGATCTTATTAGTGGTGATCCAACATGAAAGAAAACACATGATTTGGAATTCTAATAAAAAATATAAATAAAAAACTATAAGAGTTTTCAAAAGTAATATTACTGAGAGAGAATATACTAGGGAATTAAGGAAATCAAAGGAATTGATTTTAAAATGGTGGATGGAAAATAGGTATTTTACCCTACTTTTTTTAGGTTCTTTTTTTGTCTAGAATGTTATCCAATTCATGATTCAACTGTATTCCCAACATTATTTATGGAACCATCTTTGTTGGGCTTGGAAACAAGAAATACTAACCATGTGAAACCCATAAAACATTCCTCTATAACATGTTATACAACAATTTTAAATAATTGTTGAAAAAAATCCAGGGTTTGTAAAACTATTTGAGACCCTATATGGGTGAATGGATTGATTATGATGGCTTCCACTAACCATTCATTAACCATGAGATTCAACTATTTTCCCAAAAAAAATGGCCTTCAGATCCTAAATATCCCCAAACACCCTGAAAACCCCAGCAACCACATTAATAATTTACAATAGGATAAACTAATGAATTTAAATTAAATTATAAGTATCCATGCCTTGGAAAAAGACTATGGTCTTATATGAAGTTAATTCTATAATTTGACATTTTAATATGTGGGAGGGATAAATGATGGGTGAAAAAACACCCATCAGTACATGGAGCCACACTTCCAAGGAAGATTACATAGCCACTGTAATGTTACCTGATTCCCCATAAAACCAAACCTATGTAATATATATAAGACAACAAGGAATGGTTTCTATCCATCTTATAAATAATAAACATGGGTAAAATGTTTTTTTACTACCCTCAACCCTCTTCCAACATTGGCACCTAGAATCAATTTCTCATGGTGTTGTAATTCCTTCCAAATATGATGAAACAAATGGATAAACTAATTTTTAGACATACAATATAGATTTGTAAAGAAGACATGAAACCTCAAGAACTAAAAAATGATATCCCAAAGACCAATTATGATTGGAATTCTTAATTGGATAGCAACACATGATCCCAAGACCCCACCACCCACCCGCTCATCTTATATATAGAAACATCCACCATCACTTACCAAGGACACTCCACTATCACCACAAAAAATAATATAACCTTTTAGATGAATAGAGAAAACACTAATATAACTAATCAACGCCTTTTCATTAAATCCTACAAAACTAGATTCCCACCCACTCATAAGTGAAGCCTCCAACAGTGCCCATTACTCTCTCATGATTCCATATCGACAAATACATATCATACCACTCATTATCCATTTTATTACATCACATCCCCCCAACCTAATTAGTTAAATATATCATATGTGACTTAAGTATAAATGACCATATATTTATTCATCCTAATCAAATTAAGGGTAAAATTTCCTTTCATGTTATACCACTAGTGAAATATTCTCATTAATGTGCTCCAAATTAATAAATGATAAAAATAAGTACCCAAGAATCTCTTTTTTATTTTTAAAATTGAATTGAAACGGTATAAATTTTCAAAGGTTCTCATTCAACATATCATATTGGGATTAGTTTAATAGGATTCTTAATTACCAAACCTCTATGTATATAGATTATCATTTAATATTCCTTGAGATATACATTTAATATTTGTTCCATATAATAAATCTCTACATAAAACCTCTATAATACATCATTTATATATATATATATATATCCAATTTTATTGACTAAAATTATATATTTATGGTATCATTACCATATAATAACAACCCATAATTCTCCATGATGATCTTCGTTTAGGGGAAAGTGAATGTAAATCTTTGAGGGGGAAATTATCAATACATTTCATGATATATATTTCTACAACTAAACATACTTAAGTAATACGAATGAATGAAAAAATTGGGATTTCATTTTATATGATACATTTTATATCCTCAAGCACCATTTGTTAATATTTAATACAACAAAAAATATCTCGTTCATCATAAAAAATATGAATGAATACATTAACTACCTTTTGTTTTATTCACATTCAGTTTTTTTGATAACATGTTACATAATTTATAATTATTTCCATATCATTATAAGATGGTCTGATAGAATGCTCCCACAAAAAATTAAGTGATTAAAATTGATAATTACGAATTTTTGAATAATATTGAAATATTGTAATAATATTCATAAGATTAAAGTATATGATCATATTGAAACCCCTTTTCATTACAACATAAAATGTTTTTTTTGATAGAATATGTTGTCTACTTATAACATTTTTTTCATCAACACTATCCTTGGAACAATTTTAATAAAAAATTCGGTTGAAATCATGTAACTATTTTCATTAATAAATTACAAGAATATCATGAACACTTTTACTATAAGAAATTATTAACTTCATTATAAAAAATAATGTTACTATTTAAAATAATGATTATCAATGTACCCATAAATATTTTACGATAATAGCTATAATTCACTTTGTAAATTTGAATGGTATAGTCTTTATAGAAATAAATATTTTCAGTTTTTTCAAGATGGATAAATATAATTAATTATATAATTATTTACTATCACATAATACTATAATCTATGAAATTTTACTAAATATATAATTTAATCATAGATTGGATTAATACATTATCCTTCAAAATTAAAATACACTATATAAAACCATACTCCCATTGGATTCTTAGGTATACTATTATATAAAGAGTATCATGATAAGAAATAAAAAAATGATTTGTATTAAGAAAATAACACAAATTTTGTTTTTAATAAGAATATTTAACAAATAGACAATTAATTCCATTTCAGAAACAATATCCTATGTGTTTGAAACATTCTTTTTAAAATAAGGATCTATTATAATGCACTACTAATGGGTGGAATAGACAAACGATTGGATAAACACTTTATCCGTAGGATGGTTTTATTCTTGTATTAATTTAAAAATATGTTATACAATTTGATTATTTATAATCCATGATTACTTAATTAATCCACTAGTATTATTCATAACAACATTTTTATAACTATAATGTTCATTTAAAATATATGAAAAATAAGATGGAGAAACATATATTTTACATGGTATCATATTTGCATGAAACACTCTTTTATATTAAAATAATTTATGTGAAATTTTTTTAATTTACTAATGTAATCTGCAACCTCCAATATTTATTTATTTAAATTTTCACTTCTGTACATTTATAACACTTATAAAAAACATTTTGTACCGCATACAATTCAAATGAGTATAGTTTATTTCTATAACATCCATACATATCATGGACATTACAATGTGTTTCAAAAACATATTTATGTGTGCCATGGATAATATAATAATATTTAATTATTACATTTCCTTTTTGATGGAACTAGTTTTTAAATATCATGGTTGTATTCTTGGAGAATGATTATTGAACACATCATTAATCTTTCCTTCTTCCAGTTTTAATATTTATCCAATGGAACTCTCTACTAATCATTATTATCTAGTTATAATATAGTGATTTTGTCTTATAAATTATTATTTAAAATAATGTCATCTTTTTATTGAATTCAGTCATACTTTTAGAACATTTACGTAGATGATAATATGATGAAATATTAACCTGGATAATCCAATTCAATCACACATAATGCATGTTATGACTTATTGACACTGTGTATCTCCAAAAACTTTCTGATTTTATTTATTCTAAAAAAATTTTTTACATGTTATTCATAAGATGAATATGTGAAAAATAATATTCGTCTTTTAACAAGTTCATAAAATCTTGAAACAACCATTCTATTAAAGAATAAACTACTTTTATCAATTATGTGAAATAATTTTTAAAAGAACAATTATATTATTACCAACATACCATATATATATATATATTTAGAATTTATGAATAAAATATAGTTAAAATCATAAATATATCATAATGATATAAATTAATTCTATAACATTTATGTAGACATTACATATGGATGATTACAAATAGTCAAGTAATATGGGATATTCTACCATATGAAAAAACTACTCATTTAATCTATATTTTACCTCTATGTTTAAATGAAATTCTCTAAAGGATTATTTTTTATATATTAATTAAATTATATTAATATAGTATAAGATTATATAAATTAATTATTTCAACATAGAGAAAGTTCCTTGACATTATGTGTCTAGTTCATTTCCTCGCATATTTTGAAAATAATGGGGAAGCATTTCATAAACAAATTAATCATATTATAAAGTTTCCATGAATATAAACATAATGATTTTGTATTCCATAATTATAAATTTAGGAAAACAACTTCTAACTGATTCGTTGGAATAATCAATTATATTGAATAATTTTGACTTATTAAATTATTGTGATTATTTTGAATTTAAATTTATAAAACCATTTTCTATTTAATTCCATTAAATCATTTAGTGAATCATTATAAACCTTATATACATTTATATTTTCTTTATTAAATAATTTTATTTCTCCATTACTCGGTAGTTAACTAAACTGTCACGTAAAATCCTACTTAAGAACATTTCTTATGCTACAGTGTTATGATTAACATGAATTAATAATTTATTTTTATGGATTACTCTCAAAGATTAATTTTATGATTATTATGACACAAATTGAATAAAATAGATGTTTTATTCAATTTGTTTCATGTTTTACTATTTAAATTACAATTTTATATAATTAACCCCCATAAAAATTATGATGTCCTTTGAATTTCATCATAATAATTAATGTCTTGTTATCTATATTTCACTAAGTACTATTTATTCATTTTCATTTATCCCACAACATTAATTACTTATTTCAGAAATAATTCCAATACTAAGTGTTATGGATTATAAATTATTGTGAATATAGTAAATTATTCAAATCCATCACATGGAATAATATAAAATTATTCCTCTTTTCTCCTCCATAATTTATTACCACCCATGTTTAATCCAAAACAATAATAGATAACAATAAAATGAAGGGTAATCCATGAGACCTGTGTAGTATTCAAACCTACCAAAGTATGATCCAATATAAACCATCCTTTTTATACTACACAAGATAATATATAGTAACCATGATTTTGTAGAGAATAATGGGTTAAATTATTTTGTTCATTAGAGGAACTAAAATGGAGGGGGATTTAACACTTTGTATTTGAAGGATATTTATACTCATGAAATTGAGTCATTTCATTCCCTTTATATATGAATTATTCAAGTAATTCACTTTTGAATCATATTACCTCAACCAAACAAATATGTTCAATATATATTGGTTTGTAACACTTTACACAATGAAAAAAAATGTTACTCATTGAAAAGTAGAATAAAATCATATTCATACATACCAAAATACATCACATGAATAAGATGACTAAACAAATCATGTAAATTAATTGTGTTTTGTGATATTTAAAATCATCACATGAGTATGTTAAAAGTGTAATATATTAGATTCTATTCACTTATCATTAGACATGACATATGCATCCAAAAATGAAGGTAGTCCCTCCGAAAGTCCTTATACTCGTTAATACATTAGCCAATGTGGATTTAAATTCAATATATCTCTAACACATAATACTCACATACAATATTCCATAAATATTCTCAATAACATAAATTTATTTAACAAAAATTCTTCATAGTGGAAGATAACAAAATTTATTGAGAAACAAATAATGTAATGGAAGGCTCTATTAAGAAGTATTTTAACATTTAAACTAACTGAAACACAATATTCATATACCATAAACATTTTACTAAATGATAATATAACAAGTAATAAGCAACAAATAAAATACAATTTCAAATATTTAAACACTAGATAACCATTAATGAACAAACCATAAATAAATGTTTTCAAAAAATAATCTTTAAATCATTACGACATCATAAAAATTACGTAAACTTTAAAAAAAGAATTTTATATTCATCCAGATATGAAATTATTCATTTATTTTATTATAATGAATTTATATAAAATTTATTGAATTATAAACATTTTATAAATATATTAAATTTAAAAAAATATATTTTTTATAATATAAATATCATATTTTTTTATTATATAAACTATTGATAATAATATATTTTATGTGGTCCAAATAATATTCAAATAAGGATCATTTTAAATTTGAACAATCTCAAACTTATTGTTATGAAAAATTCATAATTAACATGTAAACTATTATATATTTTTTAGTTGATTTTTTAATATATAAACTCTTTATAAATTACTATTTTGGTTTTTAAATAATCTAATAAATTCATGATAATCTATCATGGAATATAATTTATAAAAAGGTATTTTAATACTTACAATTATTATTTTTGTATGAAAATGTTTCATAAACATTTAATAAATTATAAAAAAATTGTAGTTGGTTAATTAGTATACTCTTGCTAAAATAAATATTCCAAAAATTCCATTACTAATAAAGTATAAAAAAATTATAAGCCATTAAAACTATTAATAAAGTTAAAACTCCATTATTATTAATATTTAAAACTATTCTCTTTTTTCTTTTGTATTATCCATATTGCATGTATGTTTAATCATCCAATACAATTATCTATAACACACTATGTAATTGTATATGTACATGGGCCTTACGAGGTATATTCCACATAAAGGATTAGTAATAATTTCTTTTATGTGATTCCATATATGTGAATTTTGAACATATTTGGACTATATTTAAACCCTTCATTTAAGTGTATGTATAAGAACTAACATTATATTAATTCAATAGGTAAGGGTAAATATTGATCTAAATTTATGTGCAATATTAATGTTTGTGTGGTCCTTAGATTTTATATTTTAAGAATGTTTAAAATAATTTTAATACAATTATATAGATCAAAATAAATATACTTTGTAATGGTAATAAACACATTTTTATTACATGTATCACTAAAATAAAAGTTATGTTACATTTACCATTACATTTTTTCAACATTGTAATGGTTATTTTTAACAATAATTCCATAAATGAAAATGTTACAAGTGTTTTTATAAAATTATTTTTTTTTATTTTTATATAAAAAATAGTATTAAAAACACATCAATATGTAGATGAAACATGAATTTATAATAATATAATGATTAATTTAATTATATTATTATTAGAGGTAATTGAAAACAACCAAATCACAATATTATTATTCATTAATAAATCAATCATATTAAAAAAGAACAAAGTAGATAGAAAAAGGAAGTTGCACCATTGTCTATCGTCTCATTTGATATATTATTCTTAAGATAAGTCCCAAGGATAAGGGAGTATAATATAATTTCCTCAAAATGATACTCTTCTCATATGAATCAATGCGTTAATTATGAGGGTATTTTAAAATCTTAAGGGGCTATAGTAATTTGTATATTGAGACAATTTTGTTTTAGGAATCACAGAGTCTTTGTACAGATCGAACTTCTCATTTACCACATCAAGATGGGATTACATCCTACTATATATCCACCAAAAATAATCTTCATGAAATTTTTATCATCTACCATATCAAGATACTTCATGTTTCTCCACATGTCATGTGAGAAATACACATGTTGAAGTGATCATTAACTCATCACTTCAACTGATAAGTATCAGATTCTATAAATGAACAAACACTCTGTTTCATGGATAGTTAAACCCTCCGGGGTAAATTTCTTTAGGAAATATCACATTAAATGTTTTAATATTAATAAAAGGATTTTTTAATCTTAATATATATAGATATATATTATCTTACATAAAATGAATGATAATATACATTCATTACATTCATGTATTATTATCTACATTTTCACTATATCATATATTCTATATATATATATATATTGTGAATCACATGCATGTGAACATATATCATATGAATATAAATTATTTTAAACAACCTACACTTAAATCTTTTATCACACTAGTTATAAGCCTTCCATATTATTCTACACTTAAAACAAAAGTCAAAAAATCCACTCCATGTCATATATTAAATGTCAAATGTAACTACCATGTGGGTTATATCATATCATTACATTAGGCTTCCATGAGTTCCACTATCTTCCCCAATTCCAATATCATTCAATATATAATCCCATCTTCCAATTTTTAATTGATACAACATGTGATTTTAGATAATTTTAACATAATACTATATTAGATTACTTGTGTTACAATTAAAACAAGACATAAACATGACACTATATTGTTAAATATTAACACATAATTAGAATAAAATATCAGAGATGGGTCACGGGTAACCTAAATAAAAATATTATATTTAAAATTCAAAATTTTATAATATATTTTATTTCTTAATACATAAATAATTAATATAATTTTATTATGAATATTTAATGTAAAATGGGAAAATTTTTCAAAAAAAATTCATTAATTTTTAGTGTATTATATCTTTGTAAATTTAATTTATTATATTTAAAATCATAAAATGATAATAATTAATATTTAAATACATGATCTTATTTAATTAATCAAAATTATTTAATAGTTCATATTAAATAATATTAAAGACACATGTAGCATACTTGTGTGATTTTTTAATTACTGTAGTTTTCATTTAAATTTTTATTTCTAGATAAAATACAAATTTATATTTTTTTAAATTTTAATTTTATAAAATTAAAATTATATTTTGAATTCTTCATTTCAAAAGTATCATATGATTAATCTCTTAGATGTTAATATTAAAATTATTTTTTAAGCTACTAATTGTATACATATATTTATATAAATGATATGGATATGTTTCTAAAATATTTTAATGGATAGTATATGTAATAATGGAATAAAATTATGACCATAATTTTTTTTTTTAAATTCATAAAACTTATGTTTATTATTTTTTAGTGAAATAAATATTTTATTTCTAAAAAAAATTGTTTTTGGTATTGTATATTAATTTTAAATTTTCAGGGGAAAAATTAATTTAATATTGATTTAAATGAAAGAAAACATTTTATATAAAAAGTTAATTTATTTCCATGTAAATTGATAATATTTATAATTTTATCATATTTCCTAATTTATGTCTAAAACCATCATTTTCTAAATACAAGTTTATACACATTATGAGATTTAAATTTAATTTTTAAATTTTATAATCATAGATATTATATTGTTTGAAACTTATTCATATCATAAATAATTGTGATTTAATTATGAAAACACCCCAAAATTAATTTTTTATATTAAAATTAATTTCCATTGTTAAAAACTAATTACAATAATAAATGTATAAAATTAAGAAAAGGGCATTAAAAGCGAGAAATCATTTAAAAATTTAAAAGATAGCGATAAAATTTTCTGGAGACATGTGTATTAAAAAACACTATTCTCATATCCATTGTTATTCTCCATCTTATCATTTTACCCTTTAATGTTACATAAAATTCATGAAATTTAATGGGTATTTAAAAAATGATCATTTATCACATATAATTAAGGATCCTTAAAACCACATCATGACACTTCTATTACATATTATTCCTACTGAATATATAACCAATTAAAATTTTTAATATTCCAATAATAATTTAATAGGAAAATTTTATAAAAAGAATGTAGTTATAATCCCCTATTTCTAAGAATTTTTCCAAGATAATTTTCATGTTCTAATTGTTTCCCTTAGCCACTCTTTAAAATTTTCATCATTATTTTCCCCATCCAAAAATATTCTAATAAAAGTAATGTAATTAAATAAATAAAAATTATATTTCTAAATATTTATAAATTAATATAATATTAATTTTATATTCTTCCATTCCATGTATTGAGAAAACTAAAATTAGCATTCATGCGTATGTGAAAACTATAGCCTCTATAATGAGATCTGTTTTAGGTTTTCATCACTGCCTCTTATGAATGAAAAAAAGTATAGTGTAGATGAAAAAATAATGTATACATTAAATTATTATTATTTTTCATTGATGATTTATTACATTCCTTAATTCCATTCTAATTCATTATGAAATAGATACATTACTCATATGTACGCTCCAAATACATGATTCACGAATGATGACATTAATTTGTCAATAACAACCCACGTGGATGGATCTATGATTTATATTAATAAATATATATTATATTTATAAAATTTTTGAGTATAATTAGTTGTTATATTATCAATATATGGTAATATATTTTTAATCATTCAATTTTTATAAAAACATCTTGTTTTGGTTTGGTATAATAGTAAAATGAACGATGGTGTAATGTTTATGGAAAATGTGATTAATTAATGTTGTTAATTATATTCACATTTATTAATTATGTATTCCTAATTTTTAAAATATTCATGAAAAAATTAATATTTAAAATAATTATTAATATATCACATTTCATTGGGAACTTATGGATATAAGTTTATCGATATTGGCATTCTCACAAACCCTTCCCTTACCAATAACAAAATGAAAATTATATATCATGAAGCATTGAAAAAAAGTGATTTTAGGGTCCAAAATTATATTTTAATGGTGAACCATCTATCATTAAACAAAAGTAAACATTTTCATTACATAACATGTATGAAACACTCAATAATAATTTCTCAAACCTGATGATGAATATAAAAAATCATTGAATAATATATTTATAATATATAATTACAAATAAATTATATAAAATTAAATATATAAGAATAATTTTTTGTAATAACTTATTAAAATAGTTATCTCTATTATAAATTTATCTATATCCCTTTCATGTAAGAAAGAATAAAATGAATGTATTTTTAGATCTCATTTTTCCTCGATTAAGAATTATTCTATTTTTATGTTCATATTTTTATTAAAATGATGTATAATATAAATTTAAGATATTATATCATTTATTAATTTTATATTTATGTTATTTATTAATATAATTATTGATCTATCTCACTAGGGGTTTAGATTAAAAATTATAATTAAGTAAATGTAAATTATATCATATTTTAATTCCTCAAGACATTTGTGTGTTATATACTTTGTTTTCTACATTATGGTGTAGTTATTAACAAATTGAAATTGTATCACATTATAAAATAATTATTAATGATATTCAATGTTTCACTTGAAATTACATCCTAAACATATTACAGTTTCTTAAAATTCATAAAAGTTTTTGGTAAATCCATTTTCTATAAATGTGTTATAATCCTTCTTATTAAACATTTTATTCAAAGATGGTTTTATTATAAAATATTCATAATGATATGATTTATTTAATTTTTATTTTATAGGTAACTTATATTCCTAAAAATTTCTCCATTCATACTAATTTTTTATAAATGTAATTTCCTTCATAATTATTACCATCTTTTCAAATGACACTTTCTCTTCCATGTTTGTATCTTCATATAACAAATGACATTGTTTATTATTAAGAATTCATCTTATTTACAATCTAATTTATCTTTTTATTTATATCTACCAACTATAAAAAGTAACTATTAATAATATTTTTTTAATAATGTGGGTTTGAATTCATATATATTTTTTATGTAAAGGTTCTTATCAATTATCATCCAAACAACATATTATTACAATATAAAATTTAAATTTTATTATTATATTAATATTTATATTACAAAATAATAATTTAAATGAATACTAGATGATTTATTAAATGATTTTTTAGAAAAAAATTTAAACACCTTCTTATAATAATGTTTTATGTTATTTTATTAAATCGTCATAATGATAGGTTTATATTTTCCTCTCAACCTCCAAAAATTAGTAATTTATTAAAGTTGTGTTTACTCATTCAAATTTTATTTTGAAATATAGTGTATTTCATTTGGTATATAAAATTTGTATATTAACATATAAAATTCCTAACTCCATTATATGTGATATAATTCATATATACATTGAAACCCATTTTCATTAAACTGTATATTTATAATATAATATTGTTTTCATAGGGTATACATTTGTATGTATAAGAGATTGGGGGGATTTTTATAAAAAATATATTGATGTTTCCTTAATAATATAGAGATATATGGTTATGTTAGAAACTATATATGAGTATGTTCATTATAGCCCCAATGTATTATTAGAATATTTATTCTCAGGAGATAGTGATGTGTAGGAATTATTTGATATTATCACCATGTCAAGTGCCTAATTTTTTTTGAGCCACTATTATGAATTTTTATATATTATTTTGCTATATTATATGGATGATGGTATATGACTAATATTTTATTTATATTATTCCATGTAGGTAGCATGAATCTTTTGAGATTTTATTGAACATTTTCAAAATTTTTGACAACTATTATTGTTTATTGTTCCTTTTAATTACATAATTAATGCGTATTAATGATTATCAACATGTTTATGATCTTTCCATTATGATTATATTATATGTTTTCATTTACTAATAAGTTAATAGTACCCATTATTATCAACTTATTTCCCCTAGATAAAAAAATTATTATCTCTTGGGAATAGTATAGAAGAGGGATATGTATGATTTTATTGTTGAGAAATGTTCACCATTTTTTCACATATTTATTTTTATCTAATACCAAAAACACCAAAAAATTATGTTTATATATATTTTCATAACATTATATTACATAATATTTATGTTTTATAAAATATTTAAAATGAATTCTTGTTGAGCATGGGTTGGCGTTGATGATAATAGAGAAGGTTTTAGAATTTTTATGGAGATAATTTTATATATTTATATGGATTTGGTTAATAGAACATTAGTCAAACATTAAGGATAATATTGATATTATGAGTAAATTAAAAAAATTATGGAAGTAATGAGTTATTTTCCCTAGAAATAATAACATAATTTGGAAAGTTTAATTTTATACAGAATTTGGTATAGATTTAGATAGGGTATATAACCCTAAAAATTCAATATTTTTTTAACTAAATCATCACCAAGTAAATTAAAAATAATTTTAATAGTAAAAATAGGTTGATACTCATTGGTGATATTATTTTTTAATATTTATATTCTATTTCACAAACCATTATATTGAATTAATGTATAATGTTAACTAGTTTTGAATGTAAACATAGTATCAAATTACTATAAATAACATTGGATAAAAAAATCTAACTATATTAATGAATTATGAAATAGTTTAAATATATTTTTTGAATAAAAAATGAAGGTGTAGTAGGGGAAGATGTATTTTGACTAGTTTTTCATATTCTTATTTTGGGTGTTATCATAACAAATTTGGTTTTTGTATTTGGTTTCAAAAATGAATAATTAAAATAATGGTCTAAAATTCATCACCCTAGAAACCCATAAGACATTCTAATGGATGCATATATGATGTCAATGGTTCATAATAATAACACATACCTATTAATATGTAATATTTTATCTTCATAATTTTATATATAATGTATAAATTGATAGCCCATTTGAGATTATTCATTGATTCATAATTATCTTATGTTGATTATTAGATATTTTTACCAGTTAGACAATTAATATTATATGTATTAATTTTTTTAAATTTGTTGAATTTAGAGACTCAATATTTTAGAAGGATGAAAATTCATACTAGGTTTGATAAATTGTGCAACAAAAAAACTCTATAAATCATCTATATTGAGAAAACATAAAACCAAATTATAGTTAAATTATAAGTAATTGTCAAATCACTAGTAAATAAAATAATTAAAATTAAAATTCAATATTATATAATTTTTTAGTGGTTATAGGATAAAGAATTAATTGTATGTGATTAAATACCTTTAATGGTAAGAAGATAATATTTTTCAAATAAATTTTATTTAATGTGATGTGTATTTCAACTTAAAAATATAACTTGTCAGTTTTAATATATGATTTTTTCTAATATGAAAAAAAATAAAGTGTGAACTAATGTATTGACAGCCAATTATATAAAAATTGTTATGAAATAACATTAAATACAAATGATGTTTAAAAGTTTTATTTTTTAAAAATGAAATATTTATTGTATATTTAGGTTTTCATTTTATATCTAGATTTATATTTTATGGAATCTATATTTGAAAAAATAGGATTTATTTTATTTTAAACATGTTAGAATTATATTAGAAATAATTTTTAGATTTTCTCCAAATTAATTGATTTTTAAAACATTTACTTTTATTAAATTAAATTTTTATAAATCATACGTATAAATTAATAAAACATTTTAATTTTTAGAATATGTATTTAATGAATTAAATTATGTACTTTAAAATATTAGGATAAATATATAAGTCCCATATTTAAAAAATTTAGACATTATGTAATGATTTATATAAATAATTTTTTTATTATTTAATTAATTTTCTAGAGAAATTTTATTTTAGATTCGTTTAAATTAAATAAAATTCTTTTTTATAATAATTAAATCTTTTTATGAAAATAAATAAAAATGATCTTGTTATCCAACACATAAATGTTAATCTTAAAATAAAAAATTATATAAATATTTTTTTACACCTTATGATAATTCATTTTCAAATTAACCATTTATAAAAATAAATATTTTATTTTATCAAATTCTTTTAATATTTAAAATCATAATTTTTAAATTATAAAACAATTAAAATTTCAGTTTTCTCCATTAAAATTAATTATCATTGATAAAAATTAGTGACCATGGTAAAAATAGAATAAGAAAATTTGGTATTACTAATTAGAAAAGATAAAATAAATTAACTTCAAATATCTGTATGAGATGCTTCTCTGAAAAAAACATATTTCAATTATTTTTCATATTTGGATCATTTAAAATATTAATAGTGAAAAACCATTACTTAAATATAATAGATACATTTAAATGTTCAATTTATTTCACATATAAAATGGGATTACATCACCCAATTCAGGAAACACCTATTTCATCATGTACTCTATCAAATTTTCTAATTTTAATTATTTTGGAACACTCCACCATGTTAATCAGCCTCTGTTCATAATAATATGGCCAATAAACTCAATTTCTGAGAGATTCTCGATGATATATCTCTGGTTATCTATAATAGTATTACCAACTACGTAATATTTCTTCATTATTATCTTTTTAAAACAGTATTTTTACCATAGTAATATAATGATAATATAATTTATAATGCACACTAATATTCCTATATTATTTTTTTAATTATAATCTATCATTCGATTATGTTTGTTAATGAAAAATAAAACATCATTAGTGTCCATGTGTGGAAAAAAACTTATATAAAGTGAAACAATTTATTATTTCATCACCATATGCCATGGATGGTAAAAATAATGGATTTTCCAAAAAATATTTATCAAATAATTAATTATTATTTTTTGTATTTATTTCATTATTTCCCTTTATCCCTTCCATGTCATTGAGAAATGAAATCGTTACTTTTTTGTATGTGTGGAATACCGCCTCCACAAATAAAAATTAAATTTATCAAAACAACACTAATGTCTGATTATAAAAATAGATTTAATGAATATATTTTATATTAATTAAATTCATAAAATTATTTGAAATTTATTTTTACAAAATATAAGAACATGTTCTTACTCATAAAATTGATATAACACATTCTTGCTTTAGTTGTTTTTACCACATATAAGAAAGATGGTGAAATGTATATTAGATGAATGATTAAGGAATATTTTTTAATGATATTAAAATTTAATTACAATTTATTAAATATGTTTTAATAACATTTAAATAATATTAATAATATTTTAAATATTTCTTAATATATTACCTTTTGTTAGTTTAACACTGTTTAATAAGTTTATTACAATTTTTTTATTTACAAAGCATACATTTATAATTCAAAAAAATAGATATCATTAATAATTTACAAAATATGATTCTAAATTCTTGAATAATTTTAGACTAGTGAACCGTTCAATAATAGAAATGAATTTAAACATAAATATATAACATTCATGAAATTGGGGATCAAAATTTATAACACTTGGTGATGAAAAAAAGAAATAACTAATTTATATATTTATAATTGATAATTAAAATATATGTTAATAAAATGAAATATATAAAACAATAAGGTTATAGTAGAAGTTATTAATATAGATATTTCTATTAAAATGGATCTTAGAATAAGTCTGCATAAGGGGGAACACATGGTATTGGGATTTCCATCTGTATTTCCATTCTTTAGGACATATTTTAAATTAATGGACCAATTTTCATTTACAAGGTGAAAATACTGAATATTTGAAACATTCCATCATTTATTAATTTCTACTAATATTATATAAATAATTATATGATTTTTCTCTCCATTGAGATTTATATTCAATTATTAACAAGTAGTGAGGGTTCTTTGTCACAGATTTCAATTTCGTGAGACATGTTCGTGTTATACACCTATATTAATATTTTATGGTGTACTTATAATCCAGTTAATTTCTTGTATAATGATTCAATTATTATTCATGATATTTTATATACTATTTAAAATTATATCCGTCTAGGTGATTTTATATGAATGTTCATATTTCTATGACATTCATTTTTGTAACTCAATTTTCACTCGTTGATTTATAATTATTCTTATTGAATATTATTATTGATTTTTTTTATTTATACCATATGAATTATTTCAGAACATATTTTTCATTTGAAATTCATTTTTTATATAAAAATATTTTTCATGGATAATTTAATAAAACGACATTTTATCACTTTAATTTTATAATTTTCAGTTGACTGTTTCACTTCAGTGTAAATATTTACTTCCTTCTAATATTCTAACTTTTTTATCTAAAAAGAGAGATATTTATAAACTAGATTTTAATTTAATTTTTCTTAATATTAATTTAGCATTTATAATTAACAAAATTTTAAATTTTTATGGGTTCCAATTAATGTATTATTTGTAAATGAAATTTCTAATCTATTATCTTCAAACACACATTTTCTTATGATAAAAAATTATTATTTTAAATATTATAATGTTATTTATTTAAAAAATAATGTTGTAAAAAGTGTATCTATAACATTTTTATATTTTGGAAATTTTTCTATAATCTATTTTAAAATAAAATTTTTTAAATATTATAATGAAATCTTTATAATATTTTTAATCAATTTAATTATATATTTCAAAAAAAAATTTCTCCAGTGGAGTTTTTTTTACAAATTCACACAAAAATTTCTATTATGATTTATTTCATTTAAGTGTTAAATTTTTGGTATTAATTTACCAAATTATTCAAGTAATTTATTGTGATATCATTTTAAAATATTTTAAAACGTATTTTTATTGTTTATTTGTGATATAATGAATGTTTTTTAGTGGTACTCACATGTATGGAAGATATACTGGTGGATGTATTATAAAAAAGATATGGGTGGTTTGATTATAATCCATAAAAGATTGGGTGCATTAAAATCAAGATATTAGTGGGTTTTTATAAACCTATAATATATTAAGGACATACATAAATATCATGACATAATAATAAATGAGTATGGTTAGATATTCACACAATGTTTCATCTTTGAAGATTATATTAATACCAATATCTTATGCCTAATTTCTATGTTATATTCCTATGTTCCCTAAATCATGGTTTGTGCCTTATGGGTTTTTATGAAATTGTGTAATTATATATCATTCTAGATTTTAAAACTATCTTTCATGATTATGGGCAACTAAAATGTATTAATTTATCTTTTAATCAGATAAATACCCCTTATTGGTGATAACTCAGATGTTTATGATCAATCATTTACAACTACTTGATATATTCTTTCATATGGAGAATTTATTCATAAAATTTTATATATTCTCATTTTCCAAGGATATGATGATTGTTATAATACTAATGTCATGTTTCTATTAATTTCCTACAGTTCAATTTATATTAATTTAACTATGTATCATATGTTTTTTAGTGAAAAAAATATTACATATTTTAAAAAATGCTTCTATTAATTTTTCTATTAATGGTTATTTCGTTATCTTCTTCGATGAGTGCAATTAAACTTTATATTATTCTCTAAATTATCTTTTCACTGCAATAATGAATTTATTTACTAGTGTTTTTATTTTTCATGTTAGATTTTTTAATTTCTATTATCTGCTCTCATAGTTCCAAAAAGTAATTAATTATCACTTTAGATGTCACATATGTTGTCTATGGTTTGAATCCTTCCATTATCTAATTCTATAATGCACTATCTTGATGTGGATTTGAAAATTTAGGCTGACAACATACATGAAACATAAAACCAGGTAAGTGTAATGTGGAATAATGGTTCACTCCATTTTTTTAATTTTAGTATGTTGGAACATATTTTTGAATTTTTTGATTACATTTCAAAATATCATTTGGGAATCAATTTTTTAATTTTTTAATGTTTTCGATGGTCTAATTTGTTTGTACATATTTAATATATGATGCCCTTAATTTTTTTTACATATTTGTGTTTATAAACCGGTGATGGCTCACTGATTTCAGGTGTACACTTTTTATACCTGACTTTCTATCAAAAATCATTCCCATTATCACCAATTTTTTTTCAGGTTTTGACCTCCTCCACATCACCTCTCACCTGTAGAGATATTGTTAGTCTTTGAATTATTTTACTAACATTACGTAAATATTGTTCTTATTGGTAACAATTTATTTTAACCATGTAGAATCATCATATATTTCTTCATACCTTCTCTTAAAGTACACATGAATCCCATACATTTATTACTCTATACTGTTTTTCTTTCACCAAATTTACATTCTTTTAGCATACATGCAATGAGAATAATATGTTCATTTTTCTATTCATTTCCTACAATTTAATTTCACATAATTTAGTTATGTTTCATTTATGTTTTTTAGTGCTGACAATATTAGATATTTCAAACACTACTTCTATTAATGATAATATTAATAGTTCGTTCATTCTCTTCAATGCACGCATCTCAATTGAATGTTATTCTCTAAATTATCTTTTCAGAGTTGTCATGAATTTATTTTAATTGCATTCATTTTTCAAGTTGGGTTTTCTACATTATGTCATCTACTAACATGGTTAGAAAAAAAATTTATTCTTATGGGATCAATAATGAAGATCACCCATCAAACCAAAGCAGTAATGATTGCATTCATATAGTAAGGAATGTTTTTATTTTTTTAATGCTTCCACTAAAAATTCTTTGAATATTCTACATGTACTTATTATTTATATGGATTCGAAGTAAAATTAAATGGTGATATTAATTATCTCACTATATCAAGATGAAATCTATTTTCAAATATATTTGTTAATTCAATCTAATGTTTTGATGTTTTCTAAAGTGGTTGAGAGATCGATGTAGGAGGTTCTTGGCATGGGTGAATGTCTCCAATCACTAAAAACAAATCTAGCAGCCCATATTCGTACCCATTACCTGTCTCTATTTATGTGAGATATAAAACCAACCACCCATCACTCTTAAGCAGCTTCAAAGGCTCAGTTCATGTTTTCATGAATATTGAATATTCAGTTTCATTTGTTTATTTATTATCATTAGTTGAAAATTAAAATGAATTCTTTTTTCATCATTACTTATGATGTCTGCTCAAAATTAAATCATAGTTAATGATTATATGATGAATGGTTTTAAGTAGGTGTTTTATCATAATTATTTCTTTTGTATTTGCTCTCCTTGAAAATAGATACTTTTCTATTGCGGTTGTTTAATATTTGGAGGATCTTCTATTGGGAAAAAAATTGGTAGTTAAAACCCTAGGCTTATGGATTATACTTCAATTCATATTTGTATTGGATGGGTACATGGTTGAATTAATCTTCTACTACATTGTGTCTTTCACTTTTATAAAACATATCTCTATATTTTCTAATTTCTGAAAATGGATTTCATGAGGGGTTTATATGTGTTGATGTTTATGAACTGTCACAACATTTGGAAAGCCTCAGGTGGTCATTACCAAAGATATCATGGAACAGGGTGTACTTTCTAGAGGTTAGAACTATTATAAAAATTAGAAAAATATCATTTATCCTGCATAAATTTTTATTCTTATATATCATGAATATTTATTCTAATTATAGTATATTATATTTCTAATATTTTCTATTGTTATGTAATCATATTGTTGAATGTGTTAGAAGATCATGATGTTGATGATTGAAAACCATCAATCTCTCCCTTGGGGTTGGGGGTTTTGTCATCTCCATGAAACTTTAAATTGTTATCCATAGTTGTGACTATGACTATCCCGTTGAATAGTGCTAGGGTCTATCAGACCATGTCTATCCATTTAGGATGGAGTTGATCTCCTTGTTCCCAAGTTAGAGGGGTGCCTTGCTGAAGGTCACTGCCTCCTTCGATTCTATAGTAGGGGACACAACTCACAGTGTCACTCAATCAAAATTTGAGGAGCTTTGAATTAGCTAACGACTCTGCTCAGTAACCCATTTTTGGGATCCGTCATCTTCCTTAACTACCATAGACATTATTTATGTCTAGTTTCGATCCTGCAAACCAAGGTACAAGGTGAGGTAACACTATATTATGGAGTAATACACTATCATCAATGGTAAAATGTGAATATCATTTACAAATCTAGAGCTTAGGTTATGTCACACACAATTAGATTCAAAATTAAGTGCTTCTGTGAAAAAAATAGTATTATTTGGTTAGTTACTAGACTATGTTCAATATGTTTAAATTAACATGTACATTATTCCTATTTCAATGTTCTTCAATATTAATATCTTGTTATATATGGGATATGTCTCACTGTGATACTAAATTCAATGGTTGGATTCTACGATCCCCACACCAATGGAATGAAATTCATGGAGGAGATTTGATGTCAACATCTATAAATACGGTGTTTTCCATCCCATGATTGAATGGTTGAGGATATGCTGATGGAAATTTCATCCCCTCCAGTTAATTTTCCAGGTCATGTTACTGCTGGTGAGGCCAATGGTGATGATTCAGAATGCTCCTTGAATATTTAGTACTACATGATCTCTGGAAGGGACATACATTCTTACTGCTAGGAAGGTAAATGTCTGGATAATATTTACCTTAGATACAACATTTTATTATGAATTTTTGTTGACTCCAATATTCAGAAATATAGGAATCAACTGCATGTTTCTCATATTTATTTTTACAACCACTTTTCATTTTTTAATTTCTAAAATTTTTATTTCAACAACCAAGACTATCATCTTGCCTCTCTTCATGAAGGTATTTATAGGTTTTTGAGGCATATTTCTGTTGTATCAAGTCTTACTACCTCTAACTATGTTCAACATCATTACTGTCATCTAGCCTCTTTTCATGCAGGTATAGGTGACCAGGATAGTGACATTTAGATGTTCTTGGATAAGAATGATCTGATGAATGAACAAGACTAGCCAAGGTTGCCTTCAGTAATATTTTTAGGTTAGAAAGGATAACTTACGTATTAAACTATTAGCATACATCTCGGAATGAAACCCATGATCAAGGACCTATATTTATTTTAACATCCAAAGATGTAAAAAGGATGCAGGAAATAAAAATCAATTTCAGATAGTTTCAAATTTTGTGTTTAATTAGCTCAAGTTTTATTGACTGATAAATTTTTTTTTTCATAATATTATATCCATGTATAAAATGTGTTTTATACATTGTTATCTAATATTCAATTACAGTATAATATAAAATATATTTTTAAAATTCTTCAATATCTTGAATACTAATTAATTTATATAATTTGTATAAAAATCAAGCATGTTTCTAGTGATCTAATCATATTCAATGATAATTTATTTTTCCTTTGGTGTAGGGGGATGATTATTCATTTGGTATCTTGTCCATGTCTCATCTCAACATTGAGACTTTGGATAAACAAAATTGGATAACTAGGGGCAGTCCCCTACCAATAGGACCCAACACTTGAAAAGAATAAATTAGATTGTGCGTGATGTTTGGTCCAGTTCGCAAACAATGATGGTGTATTGGTTATGTTATGGAGTTGGGATATGACCTTTTCTTGCTTCTTTTTTGAACATTTTTGAATGGGCAGTGTCTTCAGGGTTTTTTTGTTTTCCTTTTAACAATCTAACCATTTTCTATTAATCCACATAACTAATACTTGGTGATCACGGTCCACCCATAGGTCTTTGACGGGCGGCCTGGGATAATGGGGATGGAGTCATTAGAGGTGGACATGTAAGCTAGGAATACCAAGGATGGGACGTGATAATTCGTGGAGGTATAGATCAAGTGGAACCTCAAGTCACTTTTTTTGTTGTAGATACTTTTTCTTTACATAACCTCAATAATCCCATATGTATGATTGATTCAGGCTATAAAGAGGCTGAATGGATATTTTTATGGTATCAGTGGGCAAGGTTGGCCGGTATATTAACATTTTAATTGATTTTAGGTTGTTTTGTCATGTTTTTTGTTGCTATGGATGAATCTAGTGCTGAGTCTGGATATAATTTATTGGTAGTGTAGGTAATTGAATTCATGATACTATTGTTTGGATTTGACCTTCACAACATTTCCTTGTATATTAATATGCATGTCTAGTTAATTTTATCTATTTTCTGTAGTTATGAAAACATTCTATGATGATGTGATATATTTGGAATTAAAAAATGAATATCAATGGAAACCCATTCATGGATGTATACAAGATATAATTTCTCTTATGCATATAATGAATAATTCTGATCAAATCCAACTAATCATTGGTAATACTGTGTCTCAAATCTGAAATTTATGTGACAAAAATTTACACAAATAACATAGTATAAAATCCATAAAAATTTTTAATTATCTATTATATAATCTAAAATCTATGTCTATAATGTTTCTACGACATTATCAATTTCTAAAATCTGTAATATCAATGTGTTACAAGTGTGACCATTGATTTGGAATATTTTTTTTGTATTTTTTATAAAAAATATTTTAGTTCATCATATTTTAGCTTTTTTCCATAAACTTATTTATAATAGCATTAACTGTACAATAGATTTTATTTATTATTTTTCTTTGATCTCAAGAACCCACATTACATATTGTTCTATATAAATGATGAATAGTTTCACTCTGTTTTCTTTTTTCTGGACATTCCACTCATTCAAATTATTATTATTTTATTTATTTTCACATTTCTTCTTATTATTATTATATCCAATATCATATCTTTGATTTGTCTTTCAGTTCTTATTTCAGTTCCCACATTACACTTAATATTATCGAAATTGAAAATTAATTAAAAATTTATCCCTCAAAATTTATAAATGAATATAATTTTACTATATCCTTTTTCTTTATTGACTATTTGAATGGTGTCTTTATATTATATGCATTCTTATTCCATTATCAAACATCATTACTATGTAATTTAAATTTATTCAACATTGATGTTTCTTCTCAACTTTTTTAAATATTAATCTATTATTAAAATAAAAACCAATAATCGAATACATCGTGAAATAGCACGGGCGAGTTCTAGTATTCATAGTTTTGAAAAAGAAGTATTTATCTATCCAAGATAAAATAATAATACCCTTTTGTTTCTTGTATTTGTGAGGTTATTATGTAATATAATACTGATGTTATTAAAATTATTTAAAATATAGAAATGTTTATCCTAGTTTGACATACAACTCAAATATCAGTACCCAGTTTACTATATAGAAAATTGATTTCAAACTGTGGATATTTTCCATAACATTGAAAACATATATGAAAACATCCCCAAATTTAAAAAATCGAATATCAAATTTCACACAATTGATAATGAAAAACCTGAAAATTATAGGTCATTCATAGATTAATCCATTTTACATGATTATAATAATCAAAACATGATTTATATCTATCCTCAATAATTTTGTAATAATTTTTTAAAAATCATCCAACAATATCCTTCTATGTTACCCCCTCATGTATTCCTTCCTATACTCTATATCACATCTGTGTTTCACTGGTCCCCTAAAAATATATATAGCATGATTCACCCTCTATTGGGTGGAATTTAATTTGATTATTGATATGTACTAGCTCCATAATATTTTGTACTTATCATCACATGAAGGAGCTATTTACAAAATGCTAGAAATTATGTGACAAAAATTTTTCTATGAAAAAGTGTATTATATTAGAGAATCATATGATATGATATTCTTATTTTAGATAATTTTAAAACAATATGTTCATATAATTTAGTAATATATGAATATAACAGAATCTATGATATGTATGGTGTTTGAATATTGAAATATAAATTTTGAAATATTCAACTTATGTGTATAATTATATGAATACTTCATATAATAGTGTAGTAAAATGATTAATTTTTTTAGGAAATAGTTATATGAACATGTAAAGTTGTGTTTAGATAGATGTTATAATATTTATTAGGTGTATATTCAATATATGAAATTTTTTAAGGATTTATATAAATTGTTAAAATCCAATAAATGTGTATATATGAGACTCCAACATACAATCCGTTGAACCTTACCCAAGGTTAAATAATTATGTTTATTTAAACTTTTGTTATGGAGTCACTATTTGGATGTGTTTTGAAGATATTTAGTACTAATTTGATAATGATTTTATACAACCATCAGATACACCATGGAATGTGAATTTCATTCTTTGTCCTGAATATAATATTTTTCACCCACATATATTGAATATGAATATTTTTTTGGTTAATTATTGCAAGGTACACATACTATAGATACATCATTTATAGTAGTATGATTACACTCAAAAATGACATTGTTCTCATATCTGGGGTTCCAATTATATTATCCATTCATGTATTTGACTTATATATTTTTATGAATCACGTTATTTTTATAAGAGAAATGGTAAATGGATTAGATAATTCATGTTAACTCTCATGCATGATTAGGGATGATGTAAAACACTCCACCTTAGAAAAACATTATTGATGAAAACAGATTCATATCCTATGTGTTTGGTTAATAATGTGATTTGATGTGTTATTATAAATGTCCCATCATATATATTTATATGACAGAAAGTATTTTGATATATTAATATTATTATTCAAGCCACACTATATATTTTTATTAGTTAAATTATTAATTAAATTGAAGATATATAACTTATGTTATGTTATGTAATAACATGGTCTCAACTAAGATAGAGGAATCAAATTATATGATAACATTTATTTTATTAAAATAATTTGAAATTACATTATAGGTTAATATATTATGTTATATTTAGACTAAGGGTTTTGTAGATGTGTATCTATTATATTAACCTTTTCTACACGTGATAATAATACAAATCACTAAACTCTATAAATCTAATTCCATAAAAGACCTCACTTTTGTGCTAAATTTCAATTCACATTGGTCTTCTTGTGTTGGCTCTAAATCCACCTTCATGTGAATATATTATGTACATGAGCAGTTTATGATACTTTTTTCCATGAGTAAACTGAAAGAACCAACTAATTCACCATAGTCTACGCATGAGTAACCTTCCATGATCAACCATTATGTCACACCCCGACCGCGGACGTCCGTAATTTTTTTCTCTTTTCGTGGTCCCGGTTTGAATTTTTCGAAGATTAATTGTGATTGGTGGTTCCGCGCTGGTGCGCGGTCATCGCGTCGCTAGCGATGGTCGTGCGTTCGGTCCGGGGGACGATGTGTCCACCCGGCGTATTAAATATTAAAGTTTTTACATTGACCTTTTATTATTATTATTATTTGAGTTGCGTTATTATTATAATTAACTAACTTTTATTTACTTTAATTATTTTATTGTTATGATTATTATTATAAAGTATTATTAATATTATTATGAAGGTTTGTTATTATTATAAAGCAATTATTATTATCATAACATTTTATTATTATTATTATTATAAGTTTTATTATTGTTATATAAGTTTAATTTCTATTATATAAGTTTTATTTTTATTATATAAGTTTTATTATTATTATATGAGATTTATTTTTATTATATAAGTTTTATTTTTATTAATATTAGCTGTTTTATTATCATTATTATAATTATAATTATTATTTTTATCACATGTATATATATATATTTAAAACCTACCCTAGCCTAACCCTACCCCTACAGCCGCCACTTTTTTTTCCCCTCTTCTCTCTCCCCCGTTTCTCTCCCGCTCAGCCTAGGCGCAGCACCCCTCTCCGGCGCGCTCCCTCTCCGGCGGCCGCCCCTGCTTTCCCCCTTCTGGTTCGGCCGGCCGCGCCGCGCCTGTCCCGGCCTCCTCCGCCTCGCCGGCACACCCTCCTCCAGCCGGCTTCCCTTCTACTTCCTCCCTGTGCCGTCGTCCAGCCCCCCCTCGTCCCGGCTCTTCCACCCCTCAGCCTCATCCCGGCTTCCCCTTGCGCACCCTCTGCCTCGCCCAGCCGCAGCCGCCCCGGCGTTCCCTCTGCCTCGTCCCGGCCTCGCCGCGCCAACCCCCTCCCGTGCCAGCGTTCTCCCGCTCACCCCCACGCACCGCCGCGCGTCCCGGCTCCCGCCTCCGCCTCGCTGGCGCCTGCTCACCCCAGCACCACCACCTTCTCCTTCCTCTCAGCCACACCCAGCCACCGCCCGCCGCCTCATCCCGGCCGTCCCGACTCCTCCGCCGTCCCGCACACCCGGCCTCCCTTCCCGTCCTCCACCGCGCCCCGCACCCAGCAGCCCCCTGCTGGCCGTCCCGGCCTCCCTGCTCCGCCGCTCGCCTCTCCGACCGACCCCCTGCTCGCCGTCGCCGGCCCGCACCGACCCCTGTCCCGTGCCGCACCCCCGCCGTCCCTAGATCCGGCCTGCCGGAAGACCGCCGCCACCTCCCCCCTCGCTGCACCGCCCCGGATTCCTGTTTCGGCCGCACCCGCTGCTCCGCAAAGACCCCCTGCCCGTAAGCTCTTTTCTTTTCCTTTTCATTTTTTTTGTTTGTTTGTTAATTTTAATTCTATAACGATTAATTATTTTTATCATATTAATAACATTATGATTATGTTATTATTATATTATTATTATTATTATTATTGTTTTATTGTTATTATTGTGTTAATATTATTGTATTATTATTATTATTGTTTTATTGTTATTATTATGATAATATTATTGTATTATTATTATTATTATGTTAATATTACTTTATTATTATTATTATTATTATATTATTATTATTATTTTTTTTATTGTTATTATTATTGATATTAACATTTCATATTATTATTGTTATGTTATGATATTCTTATTATTATTATTAAATTAGTATTATTATTATGCTATTGTCATTATATTATTATTATTAATATTATTATGTTAACATTATTTTTTATTATTATCATTATTATATTATTGATATATTATGATTATGTTAAATTGGCTTTGTTCCTATTATTATTATTGTATTAATATTATGATATTATTATTATTGTTATTATTGATATATTATAATTATGCTAATTATATTATTATTGTTATTATTATAAAATCATTATTATTATTATGTTGTGTTATAATTATTATTGTGATTATTGTTATCACCGCGATTACTTTCACGTTGTGATTATTATTAATATTATTCTGTTATTAATATCGTTGAGACCGTTTAACGGTCTACTGTTTTAGGACCCGCGCAGGGCGGTTCCGAGAAAGCGCCATCGCTGCGCCTTGTTTCCGAGGTTCTGCCCTCTCCGCGCCTCAGTTTCGAGAGTGTTGGACTTTATCACGTGGCTTCGGACACACGTCGTGTCATCGCGCCTTGGTTCCAAGGTCGTTTTACCGCCGCGCTTGGATCTTGAGGTAGGTCTCCCTTTGCACTCGCCTTTAAATTAAGAATTTATTTATTCCTTGTCTTTTTTATTGAATTTCATCAAATTTAAAAGTATTATTATTAAGTAGTTATTTATAGTGTGGTGATCTGCTGATAAAGGCTATTTAAATCCTAGCGTTTCGTTGAAAGTGTTTTCTTAGTTTCAATTGTGGGCTTCCATGGTAATATTGCTGAATGGTTCTTTATGAAATGTGAAACTGTGTTTTGAAATGTTTTTGATGTGAAAAATTAGTAGGTGTATTGTTTAGGGAAAATTGTGTTTTTCATGGAACCTTGATTAGAGTTAATGTCTTATGACCTTTAAACTCGTTTTTGGAAACTTTATATGTGGTTCTTGGTTGTTGAACAATGTTTCTTTTGACGCATGATAAAAGGTTTGGATTTTGTTCGAGAAATATTATTCTTTCAAAAGGTGTTTAAAGGCCCGTTTGGCTCTTGATAAAAGTGGGGTGCGTTTGGAACTGGGAAAATGATTTCTTACTTGTGATACCAACGTCTTTCAGGTTTGAGATGCTGATTTGAGTTTCTTAAATAATGTTCTAAGTGCGTTTCTGGTTTTCAATCGTGTGGCGTATGTCATGTCCCTTGGAAATGTTTTAGTATTAGATGTTCAAAGTGTAAATGATATGACGGCCCGGTTGGCACTTTAATAAATGTGAAGTGATTATACTTATATTTATATGTATATATATACGTACTTGTGAGGGCATTTCTACAGGGGGACTTCCCTTCGAGGGTTGTCGTGTAGCGATGTCCGTGTAAGGGGTTGGCAAGTGCAGTGAGATGAGTCACGCGTGCGCGGGTCTCCCACTTACACAGTGTTACAAAAAATACTATGGGTTCCTGGGCGTCTTGTAGATTATCGAGTGACGGTTGCTTGCTAACCCTGATTAGACGGGTTAGTACCCCCTGGAGTTACAGACAGGCCAGGAGGGATGTGCCACTGGTTGGCTGTTAGGGCGGCCAGTTGGTTATTGACTATGGAGTACCATGCCGTCAGGTAGTCTGAACCCGAGTACGTCCAGGGGTTTTCTAGGGATGTTCAGGATCACCCATGGTTATTGCTGATAACTTCTGGTTTATTTGTACTTGCACTTGGTTTTCCCTGCTTGTTTTCCTTCAGTCATATTTCACAGCCTATACTGTTAGACTTTGAGAAAAATGGTTTTCAAATGAAAATGCTTTATTCGCTTTGGGTTAGATTTGAAAATGTAACACTTTGCTTTTCAGAATGAGTTTAAAACTAATGAAAGGGAACTAACTTTCGAAAAAGAATAAGGGAAATGTCTCGTGTTTGATTTTCAAGTAAAACATTATGAAAAATTACTTTTATACATTATAGTTCAAACCTGGATTATGTAGATTCTATATTTATTGGCAGTGCTTTGGGACTTGTTGTTGGGCTCGCCTACTGAGTACTTTTGTGCTCACGCCTATCCTTTACCATTTCAGTCGCAGGTCTTCTGTTTTGAGTCGCTCAGTGTTGGAGCGAGGTTGCTCTCTAGTTGGGTGGTGACCTGAGAGGTCACATGGAGGTACGTGGTTGTGTGGTTTTTATTTCTTTTCCGCTGTTAGTGTTTATTTATTCTGTTCTATTTACTTTTGTTTTGGGCTGAAATCGTTCCCAACGATCAAGTCTTAATGCCCGGCACTGGTTTCCATCCCGGGGGGATCGGGAATGCCCCTTGGGACTTGCCGCGGACCGGCTCGGGTGACCGGTTCAGGGTCGACCCTGGTTGGTTCGTGACAAAATGGTATCAAAGGTGGTCTTGTTATTTGGGTTGTCCGGTAGAAGGAGATTAGGACTGTCGGAACTCGAGGGGTAGGTACGGGAAGAGCGTCGCGAACTCTTGCTCGCACTGATCTTCGAGTTACCAGGGGTAGTTCGGGAATTGTGTCTTTGTCTTTCCTGGTTTGTCTTGGATTGAGGGATGACAATGGAGGCAAGACGACGTTACGTCGTGATTTCACATGGAGTAGTGACCCATGTGGAGTCCGAGTACGTGGTTTGAATTCCTCCTAGTGGTCGACGCTGACTTGGGACATGGCCCACTACCATGTCGCCAGGTTGAGTGTAACTACTAGTCCCTCATTTCAGTGGTTGATGCAAATTTGGCTGCTGCTTTCGTTTTGGTTTGTGTGGGTGCGTTGTTGGAAATGAAAAAGGTTTTTGGGAAATTGGACTGGTTTCTTTTAAAGGACTTTAAATGTACAAAATGGGTTTTAAAACTGAAATCTCTTGTTTTGGAAATCTGTTGCTTTCTTGGAATTGGATAAGAATGATTTGGATTGAAACCTCGGTTCCTCTTTATGAACGTCTGCACATGTGTGAGAATGCATGGAAAGTGTGTGTTGATGCACGTATGAATAGAATGTGGATAAATACATGTGCAACGGTTCATGAGATTACCTGGGTATGTATTTGAAATTAAGGGCTTGACCTTGTTTTATAAACTGGTTTTAAAGGGAAAATGGTTTTGGAAAGTTTTTGGTTTGAAAGTGGATTGGTTTTTGGAAAGTGATCTTGAGAAAGGGTGGTTTTGAAATCAAAAATGAAAAAGGGAATTTTAAAGAGGAGATTTTATTTTGGGTTGTGTTGTATTTGTTTGGTCCTTCTGCTGACTGTTTATGATGAAGGCGCTTTTATTGATGTTGCTTCGATTTGATGTTGATTTGGTTTGATGTGGGTTTTGGCCTTGTGTTTTATATATCGCTCAGGAAATGCCTCCCAGAAAGGTCTTTAAGGATTCGGATATGTCATGCCCAGTTTTTAGTCCTCCTCAGACTTTTCCTGTTCTCCATGGTGATCAGGGTCCGTTAGAGGCAGTGGAATGGCTCGAGGAAGTGGAACGTGTCTTTAGAATATTGGGAACTCCCGATAGTGTTAAGGTCCGTGCAATTATGGAATTGTTTGAGGGTCCAGCTCTGGACCAGTGGAAGATGGTTACCCCACCGCCAACACAAGGTGAAATGACGTGGGATGTCTTCGGAACCGTTTTCGTCCAATGGTTTGTACCTGAGGAAGTGAAGCTGGAGAAAAAGAGAGAGAGCTTGTGCATATTCAGTAAGGCCAACGGACGGTGAAGGCATATGTTGACCATTTCAAGGAACTGATTTCCTTTTCTCCAGATGTAGCGTCGCATGAGCTCATGAAGGCCTCTCTTTTCACTGGAGGTCTTCGTCCAGAGATCAAGGAGCATGTCCTACCTTCTAAAGACCTTTGTTTCGAGAAGCTGGTGGAGAAAGCTTTCTTGGCTGAGTTGCTTTCCGGTGTGCGGGTGGTTACTACTTCAGCATCCCCTGTTGTTCGTAAGAGTTCCCCCTCTGGTGAGGAAAAGGCGCGGAGATACCTGCTCCTAAGGAGTTATCCCCTTTGGTCCCAGTTTCCAGTTCATCAGATCGTTCGATGGTATGCTTTCAGTGTGGTCGTTTCTGGCATTTAAAGCCGTCTTGTCGCAACCCTCCAAGGACGTGTCATCGCTGCGGTTGTCTGGGTCATCTGGAGAAGTTTTGCAAGAAGCGTCACCTGAAGAGGAAGCTGTGATGGGAGAATGTCAGTACCTGACTGTGAGGCAGAAGATGCTTCAGCCATCAGAGCCCCAGCCACAAGTCTCGGGGTGAAGCTCGCGCACAGTCAGGAGTCCCCAGGGGTGTGAAGCCTTGGTCCAGGCTTGGTGTTCTATATTAGCAGTGGAACAATCAAGATCTTCTAGTACTTGTTTTTCTGTTGTTAAGTCTTGATGTTGTTGTACGTTCATTGTTTTACCATGAGGTTATCATGAACCTGTTCTACTATAATCCAAGTAGTCTGGTTTATGTAAATGTGTTGTTTTTCTAAAAAGTGGCAATGGACTTGTTCTATGATAAATCTAAGCGGACTTGTCGTGAGAATGTAATATTCCGAATCATGTGTCCTTCTTAAAAGTGTGTTTGACTCTCGTGTGGGTTGACCTCGTTTTAGTTATGTTGTCGATGTGGTTATGTTTTGTGGACTACGGTGGATCAGGTCTCCATTTTGATGTCGGTTAAATGTTTTTCTATAGGTTTTCCCTGGTGTTGAAGGTTGTTGACTCTGGTCGAGGATTTAATGTCTTGACGGAAGTGTTGTTTTAATCGTGCTATAGGAGTTGGTTCGATTTGGTTGGGAGTTCCCGCGTCGACCCCCCCTTCCCGGGGTTTTCTATTTAGATGGTCAACTTTTCTGCACTAGTTAAGTTCTTGTGGTGGGGAGAACCCCTTCGTGTTCTCCCCTCAATCTCGGACCTCAGTTTCCTCCTGAATCGGTCGGGTGTGACCTGTGTGGAGTAAGGTCATCCCCGAGATTCTCAATCCTCTCTGGTTCCTTTAGTTATGTTTGGGCATAGACTTGGTTTTTGGTTGACTTGCGGCCTGGTGACTTTCTGGGGGCAGAAAGTGTCTGTGGTGGGGAGAATTGTCACACCCCGACCGCGGACGTCCGTAATTTTTTTCTCTTTTCTTGGTCCCGGTTTGAATTTTTCGAAGATTAATTGTGATTGGTGGTTTCGCGCTGGTGCGCGGTCATCGCGTCGCTAGCGATGGTCGTGCGTTCGGTCCGGTGGACGATGTGTCCACCCGGCGTTTTAAATATTAAAGTTTTTACATTGACCTTTTATTATTATTATTATTTGAGTTGCGTTATTATTATAATTAACTATCTTTTATTTACTTTAATTATTTTATTGTTATGATTATTATTATAAAGTATTATTAATATTATTATGAAGGTTTGTTTTATAAAGAAATCATTATTATCATAACATTTTATTATTATTATTATTATAAGTTTTATTATTGTTATATAAGTTTAATTTCTATTATATAAGTTTTATTTTTATTATATAAGTTTTATTTTTATTATATGAGATTTATTTTTATTATATAAGTTTTATTGTTATTAATATTAGCTGTTTTATTATCATTATTATAATTATAATTATTATTTTTATCACATGTATATATATATATTTAAAACCAACCCTAGCCTAACCCTACCCCTACAGCCGCCACTTTTTTTTCCCCTCTTCTCTCTCCCCCGTTTCTCTCCCGCTCAGCCCAGGCGCAGCACCCCTCTCCGGCGCGCTCCCTCTCCGGCGGCCGCCCCTGCTTTCCCCCTTCTGGTTCGGCCGGCCGCGCCGCGCCTGTCCCGGCCTCCTCCGCCTCGCCGGCACACCCTCCTCCAGCTGGCTTCCCTTCTACTTCCTCCCTGTGCCGTCGTCCAGCCCCCCCCTCGTCCCGGCTCTTCCACCCCTCAGCCTCATCCCGGCTTCCCCTTGCGCACCCTCTGCCTCGCCCAGCCGCAGCCGCCCCGGCGTTCCCTCTGCCTCGTCCCGGCCTCGCCGCGCCAACCCCCTCCCGTGCCAGCGTTCTCCCGCTCACCCCCACGCACCGCCGCGCGTCCCGGCTCCCGCCTCCGCCTCGCTGGCGCCTGCTCACCCCAGCACCACCACCTTCTCCTTCCTCTCAGCCGCACCCAGCCACCGCCCGCCGCCTCATCCCGGCCGTCCCGACTCCTCCGCCGTCCCGCACACCCGGCCTCCCTTCCCGTCCTCCGCCGCGCCCCGCACCCAGCAGCCCCCTGCTGGCCGTCCCGGCCTCCCTGCTCCGCCGCTCGCCTCTCCGACCGAACCCCTGCTCGCCGTCGCCGGCCCGCACCGACCCGTGTCCCGTGACGCACCCCCGCCGTCCCTAGATCCGGCATGCCGGAAGACCGCCGCCACCTCCCCCCTCGCTGCACCGCCCCGGATTCCTGTTTCGGCCGCACCCGCTGCTCCGCAAAGACCCCCTCCCCGTAAGCTCTTTTCTTTTCCTTTTCATTTTTTTTGTTTGTTTGTTAATTTTAATTCTATAACGATTAATTATTTTTATCATATTAATAACATTATGATTATGTTATTATTATTATATTATTATTATTATTATTGTTTTATTGTTATTATTGTGTTAATATTATTGTATTATTATTATTATTGTTTTATTGTTATTATTATGATAATATTATTGTATTATTATTATTATTATGTTAATATTACTTTATTATTATTATTATTATTATATTATTATTATTTTTTTTATTGTTATTATTATTGATATTAACATTTCATATTATTATTGTTATGTTATGATATTCTTATTATTATTATTAAATTAGTATTATTATTATGTTATTGTCATTATATTATTATTATTATTATTATTATGTTAACATTATTTTTTATTATTATCATTATTATATTATTGATATATTATGATTATGTTAAATTGGCTTTGTTCCTATTATTATTATTGTATTAATATTATGATATTATTATTATTGTTATTATTGATATATTATAATTATGCTAATTATATTATTATTGTTATTATTATAACATCATTATTATTATTATGTTGTGTTATAATTATTATTGTGATTATTGTTATCACCGCGATTACTTTCACGTTGTGATTATTATTAATATTATTCTGTTATTAATATCGTTGAGACCGTTTAACGGTCTACTGTTTTAGGACCCGCGCAGGGCGTTTCCGAGAAAGCGCCATCGCTGCGCCTTGTTTCCGAGGTTCTGCCCTCTCCGCGCCTCAGTTTCGAGAGTGTTGGACTTTATCACGTGGCTTCGGACACACGTCGTGTCATCGCGCCTTGGTTCCAAGGTCGTTTTACCGCCGCGCTTGGATCTTGAGGTAGGTCTCCCTTTGCACTCGCAATTAAATTAAGAATTTATTTATTCCTTGTCTTTTTTATTGAATTTCAGCAAATTTAAAAGTATTATTATTAAGTAGTTATTTATAGTGTGGTGATCTGCTGATAAAGGCTATTTAAATCCTAGCGTTTAGTTGAACGTGTTTTCTTAGTTTCAATTGTGGGCTTCCATGGTAATATTGCTGAATGGTTCTTTATGAAATGTGAAACTGTGTTTTGAAATGTTTTTGATGTGAAAAATTAGTAGGTGTATTGTTTAGGGAAAATTGTGTTTTTCATGGAACCTTGATTAGAGTTAATGTCTTATGACCTTTAAACTCGTTTTTGGAAACTTTATATGTGGTTCTTGGTTGTTGAACAATGTTTCTTTTGACGCATGATAAAAGGTTTGGATTTTGTTCGAGAAATATTATTCTTTCAAAAGGTGTTTAAAGGCCCGTTTGGCTCTTGATAAAAGTGGGGTGCGTTTGGAACTGGGAAAATGATTTCTTACTTGTGATACCAACGTCTTTCAGGTTTGAGATGCTGATTTGAGTTTCTTAAATAATGTTCTAAGTGCGTTTCTGGTTTTCAATCGTGTGGCGTATGTCATGTCCCTTGGAAATGTTTTAGTGTTAGATGTTCAAAGTGTAAATGATATGACGGCCCGGTTGGAACTTTAATAAATGTGAAGTGATTATACTTATATTTATATGTATATATATACGTACTTGTGAGGGCATTTCTACAGGGGGACTTCCCTTCGAGGGTTGTCGTGTAGCGATGTCCGTGTAAGGGGTTGGCAAGTGCGGTGAGATGAGTCACGCGTGCGCGGGTCTCCCACTTACACAGTGTTACAAAAACTACTATGGGTTCCTGGGCGTCTTGTAGATTATCGAGTGACGGTTGCTTGCTAACCCTGATTAGACGGGTTAGTACCCCCTGGAGTTACAGACAGGCCAGGAGGGATGTGCCACTGGTTGGCTGTTAGGGCGGCCAGTTGGTTATTGACTATGGAGTACCATGCTGGCAGGTAGTCTGAACCCGAGTACGTCCAGGGGTTTTCTAGGGATGTTCAGGATCACCCATGGTTATCGCTGATAACTTCTGGTTTATTTGTACTTTCACTTGGTTTTCCCTGCTTGTTTTCCTTCAGTCATATTTCACAGCCTATACTATTAGACTTTGAGAAAAATGGTTTTCAAATGAAAATGCTTTATTCGCTTTGGGTTAGATTTGAAAATGTAACACTTTGCTTTTCAGAATGAGTTTAAAACTAATGAAAGGGAACTAACATTCGAAAAAGAATAAGGGAAATGTCTCGTGTTTGATTTTCAAGTAAAACATTATGAAAAATTACTTTTATACATTATAGTTCAAACCTGGATTATGTAGATTCTATATTTATTGGCAGTGCTTTGGGACTTGTTGTTGGGCTCGCCTACTGAGTACTTTTGTGCTCACGCCTATCCTTTACCATTTCAGTCGCAGGTCTTCTGTTTTGAGTCGCTCAGTGTTGGAGCGAGGTTGCTCTCTAGTTGGGTGGTGACCTGAGAGGTCACATGGAGGTACGTGGTTGTGTGGTTTTTATTTCTTTTCTGCTGTTAGTGTTTATTTATTCTGTTCTATTTACTTTTGTTTTGGGCTGAAATCGTTCCCAACGATCAAGTCTTAATTCCCGGCACTGGTTGCCATCCCGGGGGGATCGGGAACGCCCCTCGGGACTTGCCGCGGACCGGCTCGGATGACCGGTTCAGGGTCGACCCGGGTTGGTTCGTGACACATTATGCTTCTTTTTCTTCATATTTTGTTGTTAATAGACCCCATATTTCTTTATTTGAAATATAGTTGAATATGAAGATTTATGATCATATCTATGTGTCCAAATAAATATATCATCCCTCATGTTCTTACCTCACCCTATGATAAAAAAAAATCATAGGTAATTATGGTTTATTTTTCCATTCAAATATCAAAAAAAATTTGAAATACTACTTCTACCTTTAGTCTTTAAAGACTAGTGTGAAGGAAACCTACATTTTCTAACGAAAACTACAGTTCTATGTGTTTATATGAATTAGTGATCATAGTACTATAGTAAAACATATTTAAATCACCCGAAGAGGTTCATATAATATTGATAGTTTAACCAAAATTATTCACCAGAGTATTAATTATCCATATCCCTCTTGGTAAGGTGAAATATTCCATTATATTATATAAGGGGAAAAATTCATAAACCTCACTAAAATTAAACTTATCACAACCCACAAACTCGAATGATCATTTTTCCGACCCTCTAAACAAGGGATGTGTTTCTCCCTATTCCTCCATCGAGGCTCTATACTCATCCAATACATATACTGTTGTTATAAGTACCGATCCTTATTTAGAAAATGATTTAATGTTATAAATATAAATTGATTTTCATATATTCTAAATTAAATCATAGTTTAACGTTTTATATAATTATGAATTTAAACTTATATAATATATAATTACATTAAATATTTTCCAATTATACTAAATGTAAAATTTTCTCACAGTAAAATATAATTAATATATTGCATGATTTTTTTCAGGGAAAATTATTCCCTCATATTTTCATCATAACATCATCATTATTATTAATTTTTAATACAACCTATGATATTATTTCCATACATAGGAGGTGAATTAATATTCATAGTCAATTAGATATAAAAATAAGGAAAGAAACATGTTATCCAATTTTAAAATAATGAAATCCCATATTAGATTTTCCATTACATAATTCACTTTTAGTACAAAATAATCTAATTCATACTCAAGAATTAAATATTATAATAAAATAATTTCATAAAATATATCATAAAAAATATTAAAGGAATAATCGTGGTCTTTGGGTTTTTTTAGAACATTGATATTTCATACAAAAAAATCAGGGAACCATACCTCTCACCATTAAAGGGGTATAACTCATTAATAACCCTAATAAATCTAAATATTTCAATAAAACCCCTAATAAAGAATAAAAAAAATATTTGAGTAACCTAGGAAGTCAAATTTATGTTACACTTATAGTAATCCTTGAAAATTGAATAACATATTTTGTTAATTCCAATAATCACTTAGGATAAACCAATAATTTGATAGCTTAATACATTAAGAAATTGTTATTAGAGATATATATTTGGCTCACTCATCGAATAAGATAATCTTAGGTCACCCATCCTATAAGAAATATCAGTCTCACCGATAATCATTATTGTTTTATAATAACCGTAAATTTAATATAACATATAAATCTATTTATTATTAATAAAAAAATAATAGAAATAATCATTTGAATTCATTAGTAAAAATATTTTGGTATATAGAAAAAAGTATTCACATTAATTTTATTTAAAAAAAATTTCATAGATTAATGTGAAAGTTGGTTTCCGTTGAAATATAAGAGGACATGTTGAGAAATTAAAATATCAAAAAAACCTATTTGCAATGGTGAGAAAATATATTTATGTTGTATACATGAAAAAAGTTATTTTTCCCATTGTAATTCATATCAAAGCATTCTATGTAAAATAAATAAAAATATACCTTTTAAATAGCTTCTTTAATATATCAAAGGAGCTAAATATAAAAATTAAAAATAATTTATGTAATTATAAATAAATATGTAACATAATTTTATGAAAATAGATTTGGTCAAAAATTATTTTAAAATAAATTGTTTAAGGTTTTGAATTGATATTTTTATGGTAAGATATCCCTTACCTAGTGTCCTGACTCGGTACATGATCCCATTAACTAAAAAATTATAAAAACATGTGAATTTATTAGTCACAAAAAAAAATTATTTTATAATATTATTTTTAATTAACTATGATTCTTATAATATTTATTTACAAAAAAAATTATGTTTTACCTCGGGCATTTTGAGGGAATTCGACTGATAATATAAACAGAATTTGGTTGGTTGAATATTGTAAAATAATACTATGTTCTAATATCTCATAAATTGTACATTTTATAAAATTATCATTTTTAAAAATGAAAACATTTTTATAAACATCTTAAAATATATTTTAAAGAAAAATTTCGTGTCATATAGCCTATATTCCACATGTATGAAAGAGTAAATTCTTAATTTTTCAATGCTGAAAGAGAGAGAAAATTTAAAAATAATTTTTACATTATATAAATATATTAATATCATAAATATCAAAGTAATTTTTTCAAAAAAACTAATATAATCATCCACTTGAGGTAGTGAAAGAAAATGAAATATTTCACTATCTGGAGGTGATGGTCCACACATGTGCTTGAGTATTGTTTTTTTCATTCATTAAATTGTAAAAGAAATATTATTTATATTGATATACCATTAATTGATTAAATTTATATCTGAAATATTCTATTATTTTATTTAGATACAACATTATAACCATCCATATCATTCTATAATAGATATTAAAATTCATCATAATGTAGAAGAAATATTCCAGACATATTCACTAAAGTTGATTTCTATTAGAAACTTGCCCAGTTGCCCTGGAACCCTAAAACCCATGATATACCCGAAATGGAATGATGGGTTTTCCTAATCCCCATGAGTTGGAAACAAGTACCTTTTATCATATTATAAACACAAGTGAATGTTTTTCCACAAAACAACGGATAGAATGTTACAAGTCACTATTCATAGAACTCTAAACTTAGAAAGCACTATAAGTAAAAATGATGGGGAGAACCAAAATAGTAGTTAAAAAATAACAACATCTTCCATCATAAAATATAAGATTTTTCTCATGCTATGAGATAATATCATTTTCATTTGTCACCTCCATCTATCTAGGTCCAAAATGTCAAGAAGAATCACCACCTCTATGTGGCACATTCCCGATTAATCAGACAAAGAATAAGATAAACTACATATAAATAATGTAAATGGTAGGTAATGAGGTAAAAATTCATGAAGGGTCTCAAAAGGCATACAAAAAAAATTCCATAACAATTAAAATTAGTATGTAGTAAATTTGATGAAAAACATGTTAGAGAATGGAATTAAAATGTTTCCCACAAATCATGACCTCATAACCATATGATATAAGATATATAAAAATCTTATTAAATAAAAATTTTGTATAGAAATTTTATTTATAGTAGTTTTTGTTAATAAAACAATTCTCTGCATCAATGGATTGTAATAAAAAATCAATTATATCATATCACTATGTATGAGTCCTTATGTTACGATAGTTTCTAGTAATTGAATCCTCATTGTAATAAATTATTTGTCTTATGTTAATGTGTGAATATGTCACATGACTCAGGTCATTAGAACAAAACTTCCCATTAAGAAAAAATCATACAATATTTTCATTATGTAATTTTTTCAATAATTATTGTAGCACTAGGTTTCCATATTCAAGTGTTCTGTTATTAATTAATATTAACTACCCATTTTCATATTTATTTCAGTAAATCTATAATTCAATAATGGATTCATAAATCATTTCAAATCAGTTCAACATAAAATTTTCCACATAAATTTTTCAACATGCCTTTTCTATTTCAAAACCAAATAACAGGATTTCATTATTATATTCTTTTTCAAATAATATTTCTATTTAATTCATATCAAATAATTATTTCAAGTAAATTTGCTATATCAAGAGATTAATTTTCATAAATAATCACCAAAAAAGTCACATTGAAATGGGGGGGGGGGGGTTAAATAATCATTCATTTGTCAAAATCATTTCTCAATCGTCTAAAAATATTTTTTAAAAATCAATTGAAAATTTAATTCAAATTTTTCATGGTATATATGCTTATAATTTTTTTAAATTTATATTGAACGACCTAATATTTATTCCATGATCAATTCAATAGTAAAAATAGAATATTAAAATGACGAATGAAGGAGACAAAGATAAATAAAGAAAACATAGTTCAAAAACATCAATATAAACTCAGATTTTATTAGGAAAATAGATATTATTTAATTTATAAATAGGTTTATTTATGTGAATGAAAAAATAATTTTCAAAACTCCTCAGATGAAGAAACATGACTGAGTTGTTTTGGTGGGAAGAAATCACTCCAAAATCACATGGATTTCATAAGGGATCCAGAGAAGAGGATACAAATAAATGATTTATTTTTTTGATTTAAAAAACAAAATACCATTTACTCATAGAATTAATAATTTGATTCCTTGATTCATGATGTAGATATAATGGGTGGTTTATATACTAAAAAGTGAACTATGTTTGGTATAAAACCCAAATGATTTATTTTACATCATGAAAACAATTCACAGCTTGTAAACATTCACATCCTGAGAATTATTAATTTCATAAAATGAGTGACTAATTCATGTCATGAAATAAATTCTTAACATAAACATGTATTACATTGATTAAACATATAGATCATGCAAAAATAGCTCAAAAAACCCTCTAACTCAACTTGGACCCAAAGAGAGCCCACTAAATCCTTTGAAACATTTATACCTAGATTCAATTAATTCAACAAAAAATTTATTTGAATACTAGTTAATTTACATGATAAAAAATATCTATCTTTGAATGCCCTAGGAAACACTAACACAAAAAAGAGGATCAAGAAGATACTCTAGATAAACCTGATATAAGGGGACTGACTGTCAAAACCTCCTCACAATAATCATGTTGTGTGCCCATAAATCCTGAAAATAAGACCCTATAGAAAAATGATGATTCCAATATTATTTCACCAATTTATTATGTTCTTATATATCATGTGTATTAGAAGAATTATTCCGAAAACAAATATCAAAATTACCATCTTCCTAGAAGGAAACATTCCCTCATAATTAATAATCCTAATATGTTTCTCAGCTAGAGATAAAATCAAGCTCAACATTATTATATTCTTAGATTATAAAATGATAAGGAATGGAATGATAAATTTTAAAGCATGATATATGAAACATGTTTGGGATTAAATTCCACTATGTTGGTGGTTCCAAATGGTAGGTCACTTTTTCCACTCACTAAAAAATATCAGAAGAACACACTATTCTCGGCATATTATTTCACTATTTCCTAATATAGCAATGACCTGATAATGGTGTAACACTCAAATGAACCTGGACAGCAAAAAAAAATCCAACAATCATTGATTAAGATCAATAAAATTATACAATCTCTATACCATTAATACCCTCTTCTGAATTTTCTAAATCGACATCGTCATCTCTTAGAAGAAACTCTATTAAAACAAAAACATCCACCATTATCCAACTAGAAAAATAGTGATCTACATGGCCGTATAAAAAAGGCATAAAAAATAACCATTTTCATAGAGTAATAATACCTATTTGTTTAGTAAAATACTTCATCTCCAAAATGTTTATTCCAATATCCACTGAAGTCAACAATTTAAGAACATATCATGTATTCATGAATATGTATAGCTTGTTCTTTTTCTTCCATTTGTAAACATGTTATATGGCATGATTAAATAAATATGAAATCCCATGTACTACATTATAACTCTTCGTAAGAATGATGTGAAGTGTGAATATCTATCAATGACTACATAAGATGGAACATCATACAATATTTAAATTATCTACACGTAGAGACCTCCTAGTCTGTAACATTGGTTTTATCATTAATATGTATAATGTTAGATGATATGGATATAATATCAATAAAAATACATATTAAATTTTTTAACTTTGAGAGAACATGGAAACCCAAAAATCATTTCCATATAAATGTAGTTTCATGTCATTGTTGGTACTAGAAGTGGATGATGAAACCCCAAAGGACTCTAGTTTTTTATTGACCTATATTTAGGAATAACACTGAGATAAAAAAACAAGGTATGACCCTACTCATACCCATCCATATCATCACAAAATATCATATAACATCTTTGGGGCACTAGTGTGCTCATCCCCCTAAGATCATTGAAAGTCTCCCATCATGGGATTTCTCAAAAAATGAATAACAAATCCATTCTAAAAATCATTGGATTATCCCTATATAAAACAACCACTCACTAATGGTCTCCTCACTATTAAGAGAGTACATAATTTAATTTATTTGATCAGAAAACTACTACTCTTTGAAAATCATCTCTACAAGAAGAGATATCAGTTTTACACTCATAAAAACAATCTTAGAAAAAATTTCCGTGAACTCCAAATGCAAAAGAGAAAATAGAGAAATCAAAATTCACTCATCTATTTCCCCTTTCAAATCCCAGGTAAAATTTTTACTTCTCAAAAAAACATTATCAAAATTCCTTATTCTTGGGTTTTATGTAATTTTGAAATTAAATGAATTAAGATACTTTACCCAAAACCATTTTTGGAGGATCAAATATTATTAAGTCTAGATAATACTCACGATATAAGGGATGGAATAAATGGAAACACATTATCCAAATTTTATTATTATTTAATTCATGATAGAATTAATCATAACTATGATCTTGAGATCATGTGTGTTATAATTAATCACATGTTTCATATTCTATATAGGACCATAGGATACCAAATTGATCATCTTTTGTAAGGACAAAACTTTAAACAGAACTGGATGCATCAAATAAGACCACATACCTCTTCCCAACCTCTAGAATATTCACCACTAAAATGGAAGCTAAAAATATTTTGGGGAAACAATAAATCTCAGAAATTTATCATCTAATATGAACATCACTCATTTATTAGTCTGAGTATTCATCAGAGACTCCATATTTGGGAAATCCTTATCAAACATGTAGAATAAACCCACTATACCAAATAATAGTTACATCATGAAAACAATTTTCCTTTTCCCCCATATTCTAACATATTTCAACTTCCCAGGATCAACTAAAATACCAAGAATTGAGAAGACATTTACCAAAAACGTTTCTTCCCTATTAAAGAAATTTTATTTTCATAACATGGAATAAATTTGATGACATCTAACGATTCCTAAAACTAATCACAAATAATGTGAATGGTTGGAAATCATCAAAAAATACCGTCTTTATTAAGTCAAGGTACTAATAGAATATCATGTTCATCAATTAAAAAAAATAAATGTGAATTATTTATAAAATATTTCATGATAAGATACACATAATGGTTATAACTTCTCTAAAATATTTTCTTCTAAATTTCATAATCTTCTATTCTCAAATAGTGATAACTATATTGAATATTAATTTTTAGTAACCAATTTTTCCCATTAAACGGGTCAAATATATCATCAATCCATCGTAACAGACACATATCCATCACCATAGGTCTATTGATATTCTTATAATAAACATATAGTAAATTTGTCCCAATATATTTTAACATTAATAAAATAGGAATCGCTCATAGTGACACACTTAGGATTATAAAAATTCATCTAGAAATTATTCCAACATAGATCTATCCTCTTTAGACTCTAGTGGTTCCAAACTGTAAAACCCAATAGACAATAGTTGAGTTCCATGTACTACATACAATGAAAACTCGACCTCTCTTACTCGTTACAATCAAAAGAAACTAGAAAGAAAAACATTAGGTTACTCAATGGAAATTGGTGGGAGATCAATACTTAAATATATAAACTCCATGTATAAATACAACACAAATATTACCCAATACAACTATTGAATATGTGGTATGTCTCTATTTGAACTCGGGTCCCATTATTCTAATAAGGCATGGAAAACTCATTTTGGTACAATAAATTTTAAATGGAAAAGGTAATAATAAAAATAATCCTTATGTGAAATCATCCAATCCATCCAGAAAGTGATGTAATTACTTTTATCTTCAAGATAAAAAAACTCTAAATAATATTTATCCTAGATAAAGAGAAAACACAATAATAGCATTGAACATCCTTCTCTCTCTTCACATATATGAGAATTGTAATATCCATCCTATAAGAAAAAAATTCCCCAGTAATATTAAGAAATTTAACAATAGAGGTTGATATAAATGATTGAGATGACATGAATATAATAAATTGTTCACTAATGATGATGTTATATTGACAATACCTCTCTGAATTACTAGATCCACATCATCTTCCCCTATTGTATCATCCATTTCAAGAAGATTCTTTATTCCAGATGTTTGTAGAAGTACCCCTATTTATTCACTACAAAATTGATTATACCACAATATCTTTTGGTAAGGAAGACCACTTTCAAATTTGTAGTGAATAAAAGAAATATAATACCATTTTTAGGTGGTCTGAGAGGCCACATAAACTATAGATAGTGTTTTCCTCATTGAAAACAATTCTCAAATGCACAAGATTGCCACAGTAGAATAATGTAGAATGTCCTCTTCATGGCACTATAATAGGGTTGGATGCTTCATGCTATCATGATTCACTATGAGACTCATAATTATCCCTCTATCTCTTTTAATGACAAAATAGAACCTCCACTATGAGAAAAATTTACTACCATAATCATTGGAATAAAATCCAAGTACATCTCAAATAGAAAAAATCAATCCAAATCATCACTAAAAAAGTATGTTCCCAAATGAAATCATGTTATCTGATATCTGGTCATTGAACTATCATGAACAATAAATCTATCATATTCCCATTATATACAACATTGGTTGAAAACATTAAAATACAGAAAATGGTTTTTATACTGTGTCATGGTCCTATCTCATTACTAGTGGTTTGTAAGAACTTTAGACTACCCCAAGACCATTTACATTAAATAGAAATGATATTTTAAGATAACTAGTTTGTATTTTCACTGAAAGAACTTGTGATTCTTCACCGTCCTAATCAATTCCAGCAGTCTCTTATTTGTCCAATAATGATTGACGGTAGCATACATCACCATAATATAATAAAACATATCAAATATCTCATTTAAAAGTTCTATATTTATTAAATATTACTCATCCTTTGGTGTGGTTTTGATTCATGGAATGTTGGTGGTTTTTTATGAAGAATCAATTGATCATGATATCCTGATTCACATCATTGATATTCCATAATGGGGGTCCTAAATGGGAATAGGATTCAGTGAATATCCCAAAGCTTGTACAACACACATGACTACGTCAACAGGAATAAGGTCAACTAGAATATTCATCCTATTCCATTTATCATGTTCTTCCTAATACAACCTATTCAAAATGTTACATTTTGAAGAAATATGAAAAAATCTTTAACAGAAAACACTAAAATATTCATCAAGTATGCACATTTCATAAACTCAAAAATGAGGCATAGGAAATTCAATTCTATCATATTAAAATTAGAATTTATGGCATCAATATACTCAGATCAAATGTAGTAAAAATTATAGAAATTAAATTAAGATATTACTTTATTCTATTATCTAAGTCAACCATGGTGACTTATGACATGTTATGTTAATATCTTTCCAGAAACCCACTTGTAACTACCTCATAAGACTCATTATTCCATCCTTATGTCTACCAGGACAACCCAACTAAATCCTTTAATTGGGGAATGATTGAAACTTTTCCTCTAGTACCACTTCTTCATAAGCCATCCGAAATACCCTAGTACCCTGTTACATGAGCCATCCCTCACAGGACTCTATGACCATTCTCGATATCCATGATTAGGCAGCATAAACCATATATAAAACTACTATCACTATAGAACATTTGTTCACGAAATTCTAGAAGAAAAATGTTTCAATTCATATTTTTCAAAAATCCAAAATGATAAAGTACCATAATTTAATGGCTAAAACATTACCCAAATATTACTTCATAAAATCACACAATATCAGATATGGTATAAACTCAGACATATCAAATGAAACCAGTTCATCACAATTCCACTAAGAACCCTCGTCACTCTAGTTCACAAAGGTTAAGAACATCCACCATCATGAAGTGGTACATTTCCTTTACATAGACACTTTTAATATAATATAAAACCCCTCAATGAAAAATATGGGTGTGATCTATAATTCCTATTAGGGACACTCCAAGTGTACTATAATCTAGTTAATAAAACATAAACCATATATGATTTTAAGTTATTTAAAAACAACTTGTGGAATTAAATTCATGAATTTTCATTCAAATAATAATTCATAATCAAGATAATCTAGATATATCAAAATATGATCAAATGATTATTCAATAAAAAAATTTATAAACTAGATGGAATGAATAAAAAAATTTATATGTATAAATAACAAGTAATCATAATGTCATGTATATCTAGAACAATATATAGAGACCTATGTTAAAATAGTTTTAGGTAATTGGATCCCCACACTACTCAATCGGTTATCTTAGCTCGACATGTTCACACATCACACAACACATACAATAGGGACTCAACTCCATATTGAGGTAAAAATCATGTCATATAATGTTAAAGTCACTGTTTCTATCGTCAAGAAAGTTATAGTGGTCATATCCTAGTTGTCTTTTCCTAATTATCACTAAATAACCAATCTAAAATCTACTTCAGTTAATCATTTATTCAATAATTGTGAAATCAATATTTAAAATCTTTTCAAAACAAAATTTCCCACTTCCAGTTTTCAACATTCCTTTCTCAATTTAAAATGAAAACAAATATTTTCATCAATTCTATCATTCATAAATAATATTTCAATTTATTCCATACAAAATCATTTTTTCAAATAAATTTTACTAATCAAGAAATAAATTATCTAAAATACAGCAAAAAATTAAAATCCTATTTTATATGGGGCTTTCACAAAAAATGAATTGATTTATAAAAATAATTAATAGATCATCTCAAATATGTGTTTGTTAATCACATAAAAACATATTTCAATACCATAACTCTATTTAAAGATTCAATTATATAGAAAAATAATATGGGGAAACCTACCTTATAATCAATGATCATATCAACACTCATAATGGAAACCCCCAATGAATAAATAAGTTGAAGGAGACCAACATAGAGAACTATGATGAGAAACAACGATATCAACACTAAATCCATTTGAAAATAATAGATAATACCAATTCCAATGTGGGGTAGCCTGTAGAAGGGAAACCAAAAGAGAAGTAACTCACTAGATACATAACACCAATTCGATATGTCTAGAAGGGGTGAAATCCTCATAATATTTCCTAGAGTATCCCTAGAGATTGAAAGACTTAGATCCTTTAATTATTTATTATTTTTAAGGCTTCATCACACAATAACCCACATCCATAGAGGAATTTGTGAGATGAATACATGATTAACAACATGATTATACAGATTGGTTGATATGTATAAAAATTCAACATATAATGTTACAAATCTCAATATCAGTCCATACACATAGTGAAAAAAATATAAGTCATTTGAAAATTATTATAAAGAAACTATTTTATGTTTTTTTAGATATAGATTCACCATGTGAAATATATTAACAATTATAATTGTTTCTCTAGACAGTACACTTCTATAACATGATAAAAAAAATTCCAAAAACCTCTCATAAAACCTAGACCCAAAGAGTGGCCCTTGTGTTCCTTAACACATTAAAACATGAACTCCAAAAATCGAAAGAAAAAAACATCTTTGAAATTTATTTCATTTTTATTGATAAACACTCTCAATTTATTAATGTCTTGAATCATTGTTAAATAAAAAGGGAATCAAAACATGAGTTAAGATTTACCATAAATAATGTGACAAAATGTTATATATTCATTTTAAATTAGATTGAAATGAATATGAATGTGTTATAAAAGATATAATAACATTTTCGTATATTGAATATACAAATGTTATTATTTTAATATGATTATAGAATATTTGATGAAGTTATAAGAAGAGGTAAACATGAAACACTCAGTTGATAGTTATAACTATTCTTTGGAAAACCTACATTAGACTACACCTTAAGATTTATAAGGATTGATTATTGATGAATCTAAGAAGTGTATGATGTTTTTAATAAATAAGTTAAAGGATTTATTCATGGATTTTATGACTAAATAATTATAAAAAATTATGTAAGGATATGAGGATAACTTTTATATTTTTGTGAAGTGACAATCTGGTAAATATTTACTGTTTAAAAATAATATTAAATCAATATCAATGACTCGTGGAACTATAAAAATAAATTTAGAATTGATCAAGATATAAATATAAAATATATCTTATAAAAATATTTCAGATTAGATTTCATAGTCTTATCATATAGTTTTTACATTAATTAACCTTTTTACCCAATTACTAATTAAATTTTAATTTTACAATATTTTCTAATCAAAATTTAAAAAAAAGAAATTGAAAAGAATAACATATTTGTAAATTATGATTACAATTATTTAATCCATTATCTTTGAATAAGTCTATATAAAAGTAAATAATTATCTTAAAGTAAAAAAAACACAAAGAAAATGATTTTATATTAAAATATTTTTTAAAATGTTTTGTTAAAATATATTATTATTTTTTATGGAATTAATTGGATAATATTATGTAAAATTTCACTATTTAATCCTCAAACTCAATTTGACACAAAAAGTGACTATGACGATACTTGAATTCTTTTCTATACAAACCAGTTTTTTCACTATCCACCCCAAAAAAAGTATTCTCTAGAAAATGCCTATAAATTAACTCTGTATTTATATTTACTTAATAATTTAAAAAAAATATATATAGAAATTTTTAAATTAAAATTTATAATTAAAATTTATAATTAAAAATGATATAATATATGAAAACATTATTTAGTGAGAATAAAAAAATCATTTTTGCCTTAAATTGTTTAAATATCCTTATAATGAATATAACAATGAAAAATTTCAATTAAATTTAATTAATAGGTATCAAGATGATTAACTGTAAAAATTTACTATGTTTTCATAATATGAAAATTTCTACCTTATCCCTATGATAGAGTTTGTGTTCCTCCACAACTCATACATGAGCTCTAGCATCACCTAGATGTCCAAAGTGTGTGCCAAAATATATAATACTCTTCTATGTTGGTTGGATGCACATGATCAAAAAATTTGGAAAATTAGAGTTATATACTTTATTTACAAACTCAGTTGATAATGGGATTTATCGAGGGGTTTATCCAAGACCAATTGGAACCTAATGGTGATTACAATAATCTAATCCTTTGAAAAATGGTTTCTTAATCCTCAGATCCCAGTAAAATGACCAGTGTTCTAGGATACCTATCCTGGCTAACCCAAATCATGGATTCTATTTGATGGGGTTTCTGTATTATTCAATTTAATGACATATGTGGTATTATATCACCTAACATCGTTTAATACTTAGTCACCTAATCTTTTCTTTATGAATATATTTTCCATATGAGTATATTTTTTATTCCATATCTCAATGGAATCAACTAGAAAGTGTATGCACCTATAAATTAGGATCTTGTTGTTTTTAAGAGCCAATTTCACCACACTTACTGTACAAAATTTAATTCTATGGATAATGTTCATAAAAGATGATTTAAAAATGAATGGGTATATTCTAACACATAACCATATGTATTTTAAGTCAAATTGTTTTACCTCACACTCATTTTCATGCAATATCCACTAGTCACCTTAATAATTTTAAATCCCAATACACCATTATCCCCACCATCTAACACCTTTCTCACTAGGTCATATTACATATAAGACCTCACCCACCTTATTGAAATATATTCTTTGTTAATTCATAACCCTTTCTGTTTCCCATATTTTTGATAAAACCATATACATTCCTTCTATGTCATATTTTTTATAATAACAAACCACATTACATGATATATATTACCTATTAAATCAATATCCACTATGTTGGCAAATATTCTTGTTGAACCCATGTCTATTGTCACTGGGAAATATTTAATATACGATCTTTCTCCCGTCATCAGAAAATATTCAATGTGAATACATAATCCCACCTCATCATTACATGTTTTCTTTATGTTTAATAACCAAAAAATGAGATATTTATGTGTAAGTTCAACAACAACTATGCATAGGAATATTACACATAATAGTACATGATTTATTATATTAATCCTCATAACACATGGTACATTCAATCACAACATTAAAAGGAACTTCACATAGTTTTTTACTCAAGACCATAAAAGGAACAATATCATTTAATGAATTTACAACCTAAAATGGAACCAAAATGTTCCTTTTCACATAACTCTAAATGGTATATCATGCCCTATTAAGATGCATTGAATCAAACATTTCATAATTCTCTTTATTTTTATATATATAAATAAACAATTAGAGTTATCATCCCATATTTAAAGCAACTTCTACCTCCATATATGGTGAAAATTATAGAGAACTCCACTATGTGGTTTTAAAAGGAATCATAACCAATATAACTAAAAATGTATATATGGATACCCTTAGATGCATATAGAATTATCCCAATCACTGTATGTTAATGAATAATCATTTTTAGTTGTATAAAATAATGTTAATAAGTCAATTGGTAATGATTCATGAACATGTTCTATATATATTGGAAAGTCATATAGTAAGAAATAATTCTCTCAAAAAATGCATCGATGAGCTCAAACTGCCATCCATTTTATCCAATACAAGAACCATAACATCATTTTTATGTTATAGGGACCCTTTTAATAAGAAATAATCCATGAAATGGATAAAAAATATATAGGGAATGCATTCACGTAACATATAATGTTGAACCCAAAATGAAAATTATAAGTCAAAGAGTTTGATTGAAAATTCATCTTTAAAATATTTTTCTATATTTACGGGGTTCTTATTTTTAGATTCCCTTATCATTCAAACCATCATACAGGATCCTCCATTTAATCTAAATTTTAAATAAAACATTATTTATTTAATATTCTATGCTAATAGAACACGACTCGAGTCTCTCTATTGTATCTTTGGATACTTATACTCAACTAAAGACAAATCATATGATTCATCCATGATCAGATATATGTATCTACCCTTTGGGAAGCTGTTTGGATCGACAAGTGCGTTAAATAATAGGTGTTATGTACTATTCAGAAGGATTATCAAATCATTGGTATTATTCCCAGTATACTGGCTTCATAGGAAAGCCAATGATTGACCAAGGCTCGTATACCATCTTAGTAGTGGATTATTTGGATAGTTATTTTGTCACCCATCACCAAATCCTTTTATTTTATAATTCTATATATGGACTGTGATAATACTTTCACTACTGGTAATTTTTACTTATAATTATGGTTTTGAAGAACATTGGGTAATTGGGGGGTTGGTATAACCTTGAGATATACCAAAATTTGGAAAAATCTATACCAATGAATTCCAAACCAAGGGCATATGTGTATTCCACCATGTCACTAAACCTATAACCAAAATTTTAAAACTATTAGTATAGATTTTTGAAAAATTACAGTTATAGGATATGATCCCTTAGCCGTATGTTTATGGTTATAATGTCTACCCACTTCCCCATTATCACTAATGGGTATAAAAATATATATTTACTCATATATATTATTCTAACCCGTATGTATAGGTTGTAAACAATTGTTGTGGGTGTTCCCACCAAATTTATTTTTTGTCTCATGGTTTTTTTTCTCCCTCCATAACACAGGGAACCTATCCATAAAATTTTAGAAAACCAGGGGTATATATCTTCAAAATAACCCCAAAACCACAGTATTTCATAAACCATGTGTATAGGTCTTTCAAAAAAGTCATTTACACACGTTTTTACAAAACCATGGATATAGGTTCCCATATTATACATATAACTATGTTTTTGGAAAATTGTTGGAATTGGGACATTTTCCGGTGGTGGTTCCTCTTTTACCTTGTATAGATAAGAGTTTAGGATGATCACATAATTTCTATATCTCATGAGTCACCTAAGAGGGATCCTATTAGTTTTCATCACAATAACCATTGAAAAGTGAATCTAGCCCCTTATAAATCCATAAAGGGATTATCCCAAAAGATATTTAACCCAGTTACTCAGTCTAGAGAACCAAGGTGTCCATATTTAGGATGAAAAATAATCATTATTATAGAATTTACTGATAATTTTTCCCAACCAATAATGAATATGATATATGTTGGGTTTTCTGAGGATAATGTTCATAGTCCTGTTTCTTTATACGAATCATGTTATTATATCTAGATAGAATATATATGAAAAGAGTGGTATCATATTAAAAAATACTTTGAAAATACCAATAAAATATCCTGGTAAAAATTAATCAAAAGGCTCATATAACTATTATATTCTTCAAATACTATTAACATATCTATATAGATATAATAGAAGAATACCATTATCATCATATCCCAATATCTATCATGGGGGAGACATATATTCATTCTCCCACCATCATAGGATCTCATCAGGATACGTTGGTGTATATATTATATTAGGATACTATTATGGCACCAATTTAATAGGATCATCAAAATTTCCAATCTAGAAATATATAAAAAGGTTCGTCCATCTTTCATATTCCATTTAATGCTCACTAATGTGTCCTGATAGTCAACTAAGGGTTAACACATATCCCAACTAATATCCATGGTGTGCATAGAAATACCAAAATGGATACTCAATGTGACCACATATGCCCAATTCTATTCTATAATATTATTATCTTGTCATTATATGGGATAAATAATTATACAAGGAATATATTTAAATTCACAATGGATTTCATAGATAAGCCTCGATAGCCACATCAAGAATGGTTCATATTTCTCCCCATATGACATGATAATCTCATAATATTCTATAAATTTTTTATGTGGGGGAATGTACAAAAATTAAGATGATGTCAGTTCAATAGTATGGTTTAGTGGAAAAAATGTGTTATCCATGAATTTTAAACCAAAACATTTAATCTAATCTTATTGTTCCAAAGGAACCCATTGGGGAGAAAACCAATATTCCCAGACACTCCAATTAATTTTATTGGAATATTTTGTTAGTAACTAGAGACTATAAAATTTCTCATATCTGCATTCCTGAGATACTTATGGAGTGCCTAGAATAATATAGTAGTGTTATGGGGAAGTTATCAGTATATAATAACTAAAACAACAATGTCACATGGGTGGGTTTCAATATATAAGGGAATATTATTTAAAATCATGACTCCCAAAATGATCTATGTTCTGACCATGATCTGTCATCTAAAAAAATGAAGAATAAATCATCATGGGAACCGTACAATTTATGAATAATCTACAAAAAAGTTCCAATGTCCATGAAAACTACCAAAATATGTCAAAAGCATCTCAAAAACCTATAATATTTTTATCAGTAAGAGAAAAATTTTAAGCGATGGATATCCTTTTTATGCTATTATTATCAATAAATCTTAATTTCATCTATAGGGTACCAATCAATATGTTTCTCCCTAAAAAGGATGAATTTTTTTGTTGTCTTCCACATTAAACTAGTTATAGAGGTTTCCAAAAAAACCCATATATCATGCAATATGAAGGTAATCCCCTTATTTAATCATAAAATATTTGTAATGATGGTTTTCCTCCATGATATGTAAATTCCAATTAGTTTTGAGTTCCTCCATAAGGAATATGTTTTAGAGGTTATCCATACAGTATAGCATCAATATAAAATAGAGGCCCCCCTATAATATGAGATTTAAATACATTCATGGTGATCCTCCCCATGGTACTCATTATTAAGACCCTCGTGATGATGAATTACTCCCCAAAACAATAGTTATTATCCATGTTGATATAATTAAAAACATTTTTTCATACTAGGTTTAACTTAAGAATCTTGTAATGATACACCTAGTATATCAATAGATATATTTTTATTTTTAACCCCTATAAATGGATGATCTAAGGTTATAGTCATTAGAAGAACCATACCATAATTATACACCATCTTTTACAATAGAGATATTCAGATTGATCATACATCCAATTGATATGGATGCCCAAAAATGGGCACTATGGTTTTATCAAGAAAATGAACTACTATCTAAAGTCAATTAATGTAATATTAACATGGTATTGAATTTATACAATGAAATAATAGTATTATTGTTTTTTCCTTTTACTATTTTCTATATTGAATTATAATATAAGTAACTGAGGAATTCATTACTTTATCTTTGTTATAATCTCTTTGTAACTCTTCACCATCCCATGGATAAACATAATCCTTAGAGGTAATCAACCAAACATGTTAATCTATTTAATTATATTTATCTCTTGGATGAGTTTTTTACCCTCTATATAGAATGAAATATAATTTCAAAAAAGCATTGAGAATTTAATCATTAAAAATGATATATAATTTTATGGTATCATCACATGATAGTTCTTAATGACCCATTTTACATACATATTATATTATGGGGAATTTGTGGAGTGTTTTACTTTATTCAACAAAAATTCTAGTCGAGTTATCCCGAAACAGTGTCAGGAAATATCACTCTTATAGGATAAGACTTGAGGGTTGATTCTTAATATTCTATTTGGTTTTTCTAATTGAACACATATTCTTATATATTTCACAAGTGGCACACTATTTAAGAAAAATATATATAAATAATTATAGGTGACTAAATCACACCTAGAACATATGTTACTACCATATAAGGTCATTTTAAATCATAATTTATTAATAATATTGTTATACTAGTTTACTTATAATAAATTAATAAACCCCCATATCATAGGTCTTTGTGTGAATTTTCCATGGTCACGACAATCACCTCTTATTAGATAATTAAATAACTAGTTTTTTGAGATTGTAAGGGTCATAAATACAAGATAACCCTATCCAAGAGGTTAAATGAAATTATTTTCCATTCCAATCTAAGGAAATACATCTTTTATAAAATAATATTTGCTTTATTATAGACACCCTTGTAGTTTATCCCGTAGTATTATCCACCTTTATACATGGTGATAAATTTAATAAAGGTGGTTAAAGATTCCACATGTATGACTATATTCAAACCATATCCACTGTAATAATGAGTTAGAATGTAAAAAACATCCATATGTTAAAATGGTCAACAACAATGACTATTCTAATGGACTGTGACATATCCCAATATGAATATTCTGGATACAACGATGTATATTATTTTTTAAGTGATGTTGAAAACATTATTCATGTTTCCTTGGTTGCATTTATAAATATTATTTGAACTAACACAATTGAAAAATTGTGTAATTTCTTGAATCAAGAAAAGAGTGTTGAGGATCTTTCAGACTGATGTGTGGTTTGGATCAAAACATTTTTTAGAAGGTGTGTGTATCTTACACTAGAGACATATTTAGTATGTTGTAGTTTATAATAACTCGAGTCTAACTACTCATCTTGATCAATAAAATAGTATATTGAAAGGATTAGTTGAATATAAATACCCTCCGAAATAATTTAATGTTCTCTCTAATATGGGAATGATTTTGTAAATAAAATCTAAACAAAAGGAATGGACGTGACTTATTAGTAGGTTTCATAAGAGAAATATCCAAACTAAGTGTAACTATTATACATAAACAAATTAATATATCCAAAGTAACCCTCGTCACTGAGGAACCACCCAATTACAATCTATTTTTAACAAGTGAGTTAGAGACTATATAATTAGTGTGCCTAACATTAGTGACCAAAGACAATAAATATTTTCCACCATTAGGGTAGAATTTCCCATCCCTTCAATTAACATACAAAAAAAGAAATTCATAAAATATATCAACAATAGAATAGAGAAATTGTAACACATTACGATTCTATTAGTTTTTTACCCATATATTTTATAAGACAAAATTACCTATAGAGATTATCGATTTCATGAATTCCCTTTATACCATACTAAACACCATGGAGGGGTGTTGTTCACTGTTACAACTTGAGAAGAATAAATATCATGGATGAAACGATGAGACTTTACTTCCACATAATATTCATAATTGAATATTATCATACTGTAATAGAAAGATTAATCCAATAAATCACATGGTTTATTTTTTGTCTCGATGTGTCCCAATGATAGGACCACAAGAGTAGTAATAGGTAGAAAAACATAGGTGTGTTATGATGAATTTTGAGGGAACAAATTTCATCTACTATAACAACATACTTGACTGATATGTTTCAAATTGTGAAGATATTTTTCACTAATACCTTAACATATATAGTTTTACCCTATGGAAAAGAATGATCTATAACTCTCTAAATATATGTTGACTGAAAATTTTAGAGTCATTGATTTTAATAGTGGTTAAAAGGTTATAAAATAATCCATAAACATAATATTATTACATGGTTCGATTCATGAGAGATATATATATAATATTAAAAAGGATATTATGGGCCACATCTTCCACAATAATATACATGTGGATTTAGAATCATAATAGAAGTATCTTTTGTTTAGGGTATCTTAAATCCTATTTAATGTGATCAAAATTAGTTGGAAAAATGTCCTAACTCTAATAGAACAATTTATCAAGTATATACATTGACAATAGTGGTAAAAATTATATAGTTTAGGTTTTGATGATGATTGTTTTGAATGGTGGGTTTAAATGGGACTTCTTTTAGAGTATTTAGTAATGGAATGTTATATAACTTGAAGGGGACTGTTTCTATATGAAAATAAATTTAATGTATATATAATTCATAGAGGATTGAGTTTTAGGAAAAAAAAATTATTTAATGGTATTATATTAATAATTTGATGATTATTTAGGATATCATATGAATTTTTTGAATATTCAATGGAATCAATGAATGTTGACAGTTTGTGATACAGGAAGACTGGATGGGAGGAAATATATATGGTTGGAGGGACCAAATACTAAGGTATATCTATGGTTATAAGAACTAATTTAATTTAGTAATAAATAAGAAATTTATTCACAATGATTTTAAAATTCATACTTACAATGAAATAAATTGGTGATAGGATTTTCATGTAGATGTTGAGATCAATGTCCATTCCATATTAATCAAAGGTGTTATTTTATCTAAATTAATTTTTCCATTTCATTATTTTACATAATTTTTTTATTAATATGGATAATGTTCAATGGTTTTTATACATAGTAATGAAATTATAATGGTTCTTTTATTCCTATTTTTTGTATAGAAATGATACAATAGATTAACACTAGAATATATTTCCAAAAAATAAATTCAAAGGCCACATTTCAATTAATATAATCATAAATGAGATTTATAAAAAAATTATTAGATAATAGGTTCTACAAAAATCTCCTATTGTATATTATTATTATAAAAAACATTATTTAAATATAACAAGATTTTTTATTCCAATGTGCATCACTGTCTTTAGATGAATATTATTAAAGTAAATAATGAACTAATTTAAAAAAAATTCTGGGATAGATTTTAATTTCCCTAAGAATCATGTTTAGCATAACCTCATGTATAATAATATGATATTTTAATAAAAATTATATAAATAAAATGTAATAGGCAAAAAAATATATTTTTAAATGCATGAGAAACGTTATTTTTTTATTTGAGGATTTCATTAGCTTGCCTCATGGATTAGAATATATTAGGGAAGAAGACCATAATAGAATTTATAAAATCCTTAAAAGGATCATAATATAATCCTATAATAAATAAAAATTATTTTAAATGTAAATATTTTACAAAATGGTGATATCAAATGGATTATCAATGATAGATCATGGTAATGAATTTAATAATATCTAGAGTTAAATGATGTTTGTTATTTAATATTCATAGTTTATTTTTTTGTGACTGATTTAATGTCACTTTTTTACTTGAATGTAATGGGATTGTAATAACTCTATTTTGTTTTTTTGAGTAAAATGGACTGATGTTTAAAGATTTCGAAAATATGATATTGAAATGATATCTCTGAAGGAGTGATATTAAATCTTCTTTTGGTGATATGATAATCATTAATAGAATGTAACTTACACATAATCTAAGTACATATAAAAATCTAACAGAAAGTCCACATAGAAGATTCGATGAAAATATACTTGATCTACATCTAATTTTTTATTGTTTTGATAATATGGTTATCTATAGAATCGTTTTTTATCATCATAAAATTATTTATATAGGGATATATTTTTTAGGATTATGTTCATATTTATTTTTAAATAATATATGTATACATTGCATATCCTATATAAATTCCTAATTACTATGTTCATACCCAAGTTAATATAACGAATAAACATTGTGGTACATCCTAAGGATAGATAAAATTATAAATCCATATATATCACCTAGAGGCCTCATTATGGAAACCCTTATTACTAAGATATAAATATAAACTACAAATTTCCTCTCTATGGTCATATATGTTCCTCCTCACGAGCCCTTTTATAGAGGTCCCCCCACAACACCAAGAAGGACACAAACCCAATAATAATTTTCAAAATCACTGGTTTCCAAAGTGGTTATAATATATATATATATATATAAGTCCCCATCATAAAAATTATTTTATGGTCTCCCCTAGGGTCCTCAATGTATAGGTTTTCCTTATAATAAAACAACTAACATATATATATTTTCTTCCAAAATGATAAAGAAAATATCCAATAAACTATAGGTCCTCTCCATTGAGTTCATTTTAAATTATATCTCCACAGTGATGCATCTCATTTGATATATGTCCCTCTACATTGTTCAAATATTTCAATGTTAATCTCATAGAAAGAGGTAGATATATGTATAAAAAATGTTTCACCAAGAATTTCATAACAGATTAAGGTGTTTTCTCAGCCAATGGTAAACCTATGTAAATGATCATCATCAGTGACTCCACTAGATTATTCGCCATGGGATATATAAATTGATATTGAAAAATTATCACTATCCCATTAATATCACTATATTAAAATGATTTTTGTGGTCAAGACGTGTAAAATAACCACTTACTATGGATAAATTAAATTAAATTTTATTGTAGAAATAACCCATTGATAATAGAATACCATTATTGTTATGCACCTCTTACACAACCCAATATGATATCCCTAGGTCTGTGAAAGAGAGGCACATACCTCATCTTCATTGAAATAGGGTGATATTTCTTATCATCTCAAATATAAGTTTCCTCTATATAGGGAATACACATTTCAACTCAAGGAGTAGTTGAAATATACTACCACATTAACCTAGATACATTTTTAATAGAATTAAACAAAAAATAATTAAATATTACATGTTCCTTCAATGAGATTACCTCATTGGTTTAAATGTTATATTCCTAAAAAATTATAATTACTTATACAACATACACATCATAGGTTATGTGGATTATTAATATATTCATGTCACACAACTAGTTTTCTCATAATATTCCTTATGAAAAGAGTCTAATAACACCATTTTAATAGGTAAAGTATTAATAGAATTTTATTTTTATTCTATTTAGTAATTTTAATAAAATATCAGTTTCCCAAAATCATAGAATGTGGTGTCTCAATAATAATGATCTATTGATTGGATCATACATTAAGCTGATAGAAAGAGGGATTCAGAATCTAATTCATGGAAATTATATCTCTTCAAATTCAAACTACTTTTAATGGTTGATACCTATTATCTTGGGTTAATTTTAAATATTTTCAACTATATAATACTATAGTGAATGATTTAAAGGAACATTTATATCTCATAATGGAATAGGTAATAACAAGGATGAAAATCAACCAATTACATAAACGTTTTTCTTCTAGTAACTCATCCTTAATCATTAAAACCAAAATAGAATAAGTACATGATTTTGATTAAGATAAGTTTACCTAGACCCAAAGGAATGGGGGAATTCATATCTCCCCTCCTCTATGGAATATAATATTTTAATGTATTTTTGTAGATAATAATTATCCAGATATATTGTTTTATCTACTAATGATTTAGGACGCATCCACCCATGTAGGATAACATTCAGTAGGAATTATATGACATTATCCTAGAATAACCAATAATAAATGAGTTCATACTCCCTATCAAGGGTGGTAATTGAAGTGTCATGATGGTTTTAGTTCTAAAAAATATTTCATTCATGATTGTATTATTCTAAATTATTAAACATCTATTCCAGGTTATTCTGATAGACATAATGATCCTTAAAACTATGACAGGAATGCATATTTCATTCCTATAACTTTATTCCTATAAGAAAACGTTTTCAATAAAAACTCAACAAATAACATGGTTTGTGGGACTCAAATAGAATAAAAATATTTCAATGTGACTATATAAAACCAAATATAACCCAATATATAAGAAAATGATATATTCAATGAATATCAAATAATGGTTCATGGTTTAGTATGTCCCAAAAATATCCCACACCAAGCCGTTCAACATTATTTTTCCATGGGAAAATATATTTTTTGAAATATTCACAACCCACACATAATATAGAAAATTTAAATCTCTCTATGTTGAGAAGAATATTTAGACATCCCAATCACATGTGTTACTCATAGGTTCCATGAGTTTGGTTGGCCACATAGCCTTAATCACATCTCCCTGAATGCTAGAGGATGTTCACTACTAGAGAGGGCCTAAGTTGTGTTTATGGGGCGACTATATTAATAGAGTATAACATAGTATAAAAACAATAATAATTAAATACAAAAATTAGTATAAAAAGATGGCACAAAATATGTATACTTAGTAATAAAAAATAAGAACAACTAAAAATGATATAAAAATGATGATGAAACATGAAATGACTCTATAAATCTACAAGACAAGGATACAATGTAGTAGGCTATACATGATAAAAAAATTAAAAATGAATCTAAAAACTATACAGTATCCTATGTTCCAGCACTTTCTTCTGCTTCAAAGCTCCACCTGAATTAGGAAATCCGTATTACATATCCAAAAAAGGATGTTCCCCCTTGTCAAAACCTATATACATATAATATTCATGGGTATCAATTTATTGATAGCGAGACTTTGAGATAAATCTTACTAGACCACTACCAATGATTTCTGTAACATAAAGTACTTAAAATATAAACTAAAATATGCATAATCATGCATATATAAAGGTAATGAAATTTAGTAACATAAATACCCATGTAACTTCTTCAGTTATATCTAATTTATGACCCTTTAATCACTTCAGAAATAATATATTTTCCAATTTATATATGCCATGTGAGGTACAACGTGAAATGACATCCTTACATTATAGTAACAATAATGTATCCATGGTATACAAAGCATCCTTTAGTGATGATAATAATTTCATGTTCTTGAAGCAGCGGAATCATGGAAATGTTCATGCCAAAATTTTAATTTTTCCATGATTGATGATGAATCATAGATTTACACAATGAAAAATGTCATGATATATGGAATTGAATCATAGAATAATGAAAATGGATAGAACCCCATAACCAAGAGATAATAATCCCATATTAATTATAATTAATTTAAATAAATAATGAACTACATTGATGGAATTGTTTCTTTGTTGATAAATATGACAATAGATATATATAGTACAATCATTCAATTGAATGAAGGAATGAAAATTACCTCTATTGGTGGTCCACATTTGTTCCAAATATCTCTGAATAGTGCCATAGGAATCTCAATTTTCTAAAAATAGAGTATATATCACATGAAACATCCACCTTTGATTTAATTTGGAACCATATCCTAATAATTATCCTAGATCACTCTTGACATGATAGTGGGTGGTGGAGGAATATCACTCTTCATTCATGTAAGGAACATTAGAGAATTGATTTTCTTGTTCTTGATAGGAATCACAAAATCCAATGTCCAAAACCAACACAAATGAATTGCCTCATGAGAAAATAACATATTTAGGTTTATATATTGTTCATGGTAAAATAAAATAATTTCAAAAGTTCCCCTTTATTTATTTATTCACAATCAAAACTCATGTAAAATAAAAATATTAATGATATTGTTTCCCAATATAGGCATAGCATGTGAATTATATTGAATATTATTTATTTAAATGATATTCAATATTTATTATTTCTCACCAGACCATTAAACTCATTGTACCATTCTTTAAAAATATTCATCAGACAATGAATAATGAATATTTATTTATTAAATAAATATCAACTCATTATTCACAAAATAATAAATAAATATTATATTCACTAATAGAAAAAAGATATTTAATAAATATTCATCCATCATTTTATTACCTCAAAAAACTATTTCATAATTAATGCGATCAATAAAACATAAATACTTTTTAGGCAGCATCTGGGAATAATATTTATTAGACTTGTTAAACAAAAAATAATAATTATATACTTTATTTTATTGAGATTCTAGATACACTTTATTGGGGACCCTATAGTCCTCTTACATATTGGAATTATTATAATTATCCTAATGTCCAATTTTATCATCATGAAACATTCTATGGTTCCCCTAGAGAATGAAGGTAATCCCATAATAACACAATAACTCATATGGATGCTTACTGAGTAATATAACCCATTTATCATGACATCATATATCATGTAGGTTGTGGAATTTTACCATCAACCTATGTGCCCTATGTCTCTTTCATTGGCATTCTTGAAATAAAAAATGCCTATAAAAACCCAGGGATATAGATTTATATATTCTATATCATTTCCATAAAAGAGATTGAGATATCATATTCTATTAATGAAAATAATGGAAACATCATATCTTGTAATAATATTTAAAAAAATATTATTTTTGATGCACCCATCATATCTTACTTTTTCGCGGACATCTTCCATCACGGCTTTCATCAATACATCATTGTACATGAATCAAAATACTCATTTATAATAATTATAAAGTATAATGATCAATAAAAATATACAATGATAGGAATATTCAATGACTCATGTAAATGAGTATTATATACTCGATGGTCTTATTCTCATAATATCATATTGGATATTACATAAGGAATAAACCATTAGAATGTTCTTAAATGCACTTTGAGTATCCACCCTAGATAGCCTATATCATTTGTGTCTCTCAAAAGATATCATCTGTATATAGAACATTTATTTAAGAATAGTTTTATAGAACATTTAGGTTCGCATCATAGAGGGGAACTTCTATAACCTTTTTAGTGTGAAAAATACTCAAGGGAAATTTTCACAAAGTATGATAAGTAGAAGAACAATCATGATGTAATTATTAGTAAATTAATATTCAAAACTATGTATTAATATTATCATAAATAACATATAACTGGGTTATTGTGCACCTACTCCAAAGAATCCCACATTATCTACAAACAAATTATATCCTTTAGTCTACCATCTCTCCCATGATACTTATTCTTATAATAAGATAGTTCATTATTCATGGGTTCCACCACATTCTCTTCCATGGGTAATCAGATCACTACAACTTCACTCCTATAAAAATCCCACAATTTGTGATAATTTTTTAGTACACTACTTTTATGTTGGTGTGACCTAGTCTATTTTGAAAGAGCCATCATTTTAGTTTTATCATTATCCTTTGTTATAGGTTCTTTACTAATGGGTACCATATCACTCTCATGGGAAAAGTTATGAATCCAAAAAGCATCCTCAGAAGCATCATAAGGCAATATATACTCAGAATCCTATTTAAAATCTATGAAAAATGGCTATATTAAACTATTCTAGGTCACATATCCTCTATTTTGACAAAAAATCATTTCTTAATTATGATGTCAAGTCATTTTGATCTATCTAAAAACTAGCATAATTAATAGATCTAAGGGCCTGCTCTTCATCTTATCCAAACACCATGATAATATCCTAATTTATCCTATGATACATAAGGATTGCATTAACATTATTACAATGTTGTTATAATATATCAACTTGATATATCTATACCATGATCAATGAATAGGATACATCAAGTCTAGTATATAAAATGGAATACATGATTGATTCTAGAACTGGAGATTATGGGATCTTACTCAATTATCTTTATCATGTTTTTTCTGAGGATATATTTTCATAAATGATGTAAACCATGTGACATTGAAACCAATCCCCTATATGATTGATCCACACTGAATATCATTAATATCTAGTCAAACGTATGTACTTTGACTTAGTCTAAGAAGACGCATGGATCTATCAAGAATGATCTTTTTACTGAGAATGTAGGCTTCTTTGCCTAAACCCTTTATGTGGAAACACTTTTTTAACCAGTACATAATATAATGTAAGAGTTTTTTATAGTTTCCAATATGTAATATGTCATGAACATATACTACTTTAATAAGGAACAAATTCCCATAAATCTTATTATAAATATACAATTCACATTCATTCTTAATGAAAAAAATCTTCAATGGACTCAGCAAATCAAATATTCTAGGTCATGCATGCTTTCATCAATCCATAAATGGATATCTACAACCTGAAATTTGATTTCTCCTCACCTATAGTTATTATCTATTTTAGTTGCATCATATATAAAACTTTTTGAAGGTTACAATTATAGAATCTAGTTTTGAAACCCATCATCTATATCTATGATTCAGAATAATATGTTATAGCTTGTATAATTCTTATAACACCCAAATATTTGTTGTGAAATTTTTTCCAAATTAATTTTAACTTTTCGAGATTTTGAATTTTACGCAACACTTAAATTTTTTTATAATTCTATTATATGAAACACCATGTTATCATGAACTATATTCAGTATAATGTTTACCATCCTTTATATTGAGCATTGAGGTTATCATACATTACACAAAATATTGAATTTCCTCGATGTATTGTGTGACTTGCAGGACCGAGTGTTAACAAACAATAATATATTATAAAATATATTATTATTTGATATAATAAAATATTACCTAGTTATTTAGTTGATGTTTAGGAATAATATTAACTAACTTATCAAAATACATGGCTGAATTCATTAGTTACAAAAAAATTAAAAATAAAAACTACAAAAAATTAAATATAATGGTACTATTTTTTATAGAAAACTATTTTCATTATCACAAAGTTATTTAATCCTAATAAATTAAATTAATTATTTTTATGAAATGATATTAAATTAATATATATTATATATCCAAGAAAATATTTTTAATATTCAACAAATCAATTTGATAAAAATATTTTAGGAAAAAACTGAATCGCACAGAAAAAAATGAATATTTTTGTTAAAGAGATTTTACCACCTTTTAATGGTGAAACTATATAAAATCAATTTTTTGGATATTTTATAGATTATATAACATAAATTATACATCATATTTCAATGATAATCATAATAATTAGGTTATGCTAAATTGTTTTATTTTTTTGTAAGGATTCAATTCTAACGAGTAGCTTAAAAATATTGAATTTTAGTTCAAAGATGCTTTTTCAATGAATTTATTTATAATGTTAAATTGATTATTATATTGTTTTTTAAGATTAATTAGGTTAAATTTTTTATCAAATAATAAATTAAATATGATATTAATAAATTTCAAATTGAATTATTTTTTAAAAAATAAAGGAAAAATTGTAAGGTATTTAATTATATAACATGAACTTTCTTATCGTCCACGGATTTTAATTTAAATTAATTTATATAATCTATGTGATTAGACTTTGGAAAATTGGATTAAATATTTGTAATAATAATAATTTATAATTTATAATAAGATTAAATTTTGTTTTTTAAATATTAGTGAATGTAATTAATATTAATTACAACAATTAAGGTAAAATTAATCTTAACTAGGGAATAAACGTTAAAAATAAGGGAAAAAATGATATATACACTTTTCTAAAACATATTTTTCCATATTTATTCCATTAACATTCCAATACTGAGTTTTTTTTTTGTTTTTTGATGACTTTTTTATCTAAAAATGTTTGTACACCTAACTTGTTTTAAAAAATACCAATTAAGTCATTTCCCTACCCTATAAAAGGCCACCACCTCTCTCCATTCCCCAATTATCTCAAACCACTTATGTTAAACCAGCATCAACATAATAAATTTCCTAAAATACTCCAATTCCTCCAAGAATCATCCATTTGGGAATAAAGAAACCCAAATAATCCATTTGTAGAAAACTAAAAAAAGATACCTAAAAAATAGGTAATGTCCCCCCTAAAGATCCTTTATTTTATTTTCATTCACTATCCCCTTCACTCTTTTTATTAAAATAATATACAAAAAATAGTAAATTAATTATGATGATATTTTTTTATTCTGATGGTTCATCCTATTCTTAATAAAACCACCATCTAATGGGAAAAGAACTTATTGTTATGTGTGTGGTGAACTACCACATCAGAAAACGATGATTATTCATTCATCCATTACAGAATCTCATGGTGTATGTTATGATGGAATCTCTATTTATATATAATATATATGATATTTATAAGATCTCAAAACTTATTCTATTATTTTATAACAAATTTCATTATTATTTATATTTTTTGTATTTACGATAATTCTATTTGAGAATGTGTGGACTATCGCCCCCTAAAAATGATGTGATTCATTCATACACTAAATAAAATATATTAAGGATGATTTTTGTGAACATATATCATATATATAACATGATATTTATATTCAAATTATATTATATAAATATATCATTCTCTTTCATTCAATAGAACAATTAAAACAAAATCCATATGCACGTGTACATACTGCTTACCATCTCCACGAACAATGTATTCACTTTTCATACATCTATAATCATTAGATTATTATAATAAAAATATAGTGAATGAAAATTATATTTATATCATATTTTAAATTTTCTAATTCATTATATAAGTATAAGAACCAAATATATAAAATATTATGATACATTCGAAGACCAAAGATAATATTACTGAAGTGAACCCTTAACATAAAATTGTTAACATGTGGGTAAGTAAGGTCATCCTCAAACAATATATTTAATTATATATAATAATATTATTTTTATGAAGTTTATAATAAACATAAATTTATTATATATAACTTGTGTACAAGTTTGAAGAGAGTCAAGATACAAGGTAAGGGGATTCCATCTTGCATTTTTATTTTCGTTTGGTACATTCTATAATCACCAAACTTTTTGTTTGTGTGGTTTGTATACATACCATGGATGTATTCTATGATTATTATACATATATTTATGGGTATTTACATATCCATTTGATGATAATAATTTGATGGAGTCTATCGTTCAAAAGATAAGAAATTAGTAATGTAACCTTGTCTCAGTTTTCTTACACTAAGACACAAGACATGTTATTTTCTAATATATTTCCCTAAGGTTCATATAAGGAATTTGAAATGATATATCCTGAATATTATTCTTTTCATGATATTTTTATCTTCATTTAATTTCATTTTATAACATGGATATTATGGTTCAGAGTTACCTAGTGGTAAGAGTTTATTAAAACAATCTCATCACTTTTAGAGATAGTTTTTTATTATGCTTCCTTGGATTAAAACATATTATCCATCACATAATATATATAATTAATTTTACTCTCCAATGATTATTAACTATATCATCATCTATTGGAATCATATTAACACTATTTGTTACATAATATTTCTAATAATGATTTAAAAAAAGCCTGATATTTCCCTCTATACGGTCAGAATTCAATCATCCATTAAAACTATATCATATTAATGGTTTCCAAAAAATATTCTATTATTAACATATAATATTTTCAATAAATATTTAACACTATTTTTCTTTAAAAATATTTTTTATTAAATAATATTCTTCTAATTTCCCAATTTATGGACCATTTTAAAAAATTTAGGTTGTAGAAGGAATTTTCAGTGTATAGGGATTTATCCACTATCATGAATGATATGACATTTATGATACTATTACACGATTAAACATGATTTTTTTAAACAAAAATGATATTCTAATTTTATGAAAATTATTTTTTTCAACATATTTTCAAAGAAAATGGGTTTTAAGATGTTTTCATGTTGCTATTATAGGTTTCAAAGGATAATTGTATTTTAAATTTTTTCAAAATTACCATATAATTTTGATGTTTATTTTTTTTAAACAGTTTTTAGAATTTTTTATATAATATAATGAATTTTTCATTGAATAATTCATATTTGCATCATCAATTTTTTTTAAATATATTTAAAAATTATTTTCCAACTAAGATGACATCTATTAGTGTTACTCACGACCTTATATGAAAATAATTCGAAGGTTCCATTCATATTATTTCCTTAAATTATTTATGTTATCAGGGAATGATGTTAATAGAACTCATTTATCTTTCAGAGGTTATATTTTTATGAAGACCATTTCTTTTTCATGGGTTATATGATTAAAAAACCAACATCTATTCATGGGTTATGATTTAATTAAATGATTATGAAACCTATCTCTTTTTCAACATGTTATGATATGATTACATGTTTATGATACCCATTTCATATCATTAATTGTAATACAATTTTTTAGGATTTTATGGAATATGTATCTTTGATTTCATTATGATATTAGTGGTACCCATATCTACCTCTAATGCATTTGGTAAACATTTATATCTTTTGATATAGACTATTATGGTCTTGGGAGTGAACCATAACTACTATGATAGCCATCGGTGTGAACATGAGTACCAAAATGGTTTGAGCAGATAATTCATGATGCTAAGATGACCATTGGATTAAACCATGACTACCAAAATGTAATTGGGAGTGAACTCATACTACTATGATGGTGTTGGAAATGATGCCTTGGATACTTGGGAACTCATATTGTATATGTTTTCTATAATTCTATGTCTTCTTCCTATGCTATTATTTTATTGTCATATATTATTTATTTATTTATAGTTAATATTATATAAACTATCATGATTTAGGGAATGATTCATGTTTATTATCATTTGTATTCATGGTATGATCTTATAATATTTTGATCCTATTTTCATAGACATATGATCATGTTCATTCTTATATGTATCCCATATTTCCCATTATAATGAATCTCATATCAACATTTTTATGTTTACTTTTCTAAGTTATGAAGATATATATTATGTATGTTTTTTCCCTGAATTGTGATAGTCTTTAAGACCCTAGTACGATATAATTTAACATTATTGGGTTCCATTTTTTATGTTCCCATGTTTCCAAATGCAATAAACTAATATGTTCTTTGGATGTATGTTTGTATTTTTTTCTAGTATTCTGAAAACATTATTTTATACATATGTATTTTAATACTAGGTCACTATAGTTTCTATAAGATAAAATTTTTATTAATCTTTTATAATCTCATATGATAAATCTTTATTGAGGGCCCTGGAAAAATATCTATAGATAAGTCTAATGATAAGGAAAAGTATATGAAAATGTCCTGGAATTTGTTAAAGGGTACAATGAGTGGCTTCTTATCAATACATCATGTTTGGTTACTAAAATTAGATGTAGCTCTGTAATAGATAAAACTAATAATAAAAACTCTGAAAAGGTTTGACAAGCCTTATTCATCATAATCTAGTACACAACAATGAGCCTTACTACACACCCACGTTGACACTCCAAGGGGATATGATTTGAGAATTAAGAAAATCGTTATGAACCATCATGAATGATTTGAAATGAAAAATACTATAAATAATCAATGCTCAACATAAGGTTCCATTTATTAAAAAAAATTAATTATTTTATACATCTAATAAGTAATTCTTCCAGATTATGTGGTTTTGTTCTATAATATGTGTTTCTCAACCTATGATTTCTGGTTTTAGTCAATGGAGACAACTTGATAGAACATTTTTAACATTGAATGTTTCAGATTTGAAATTTATGGGCATTTTTAAAATAAAATTTTGAAGTGGAAATCTCATAAATAGAATCAGTGAGGTGATTTGAGTATTGGTTATAATTTTAATTATAAATAGACAAAAAACAACTTGTGTATGGTATATGATCTTATTCCTTTATTTTCTACATTAAACACGAGACTAATTATTATAATGTGGTTGTTTAACCTTATGATATGATTCATATTTCATATTCTATAAAATATGTTTTAGGGAATATGATTATGAATCAAGAATAAAGTTAGATGAATAGTGTTTTTATGTATGAGAATTCTAATATTATGTTATATGAATCATGATATGTATAATTATATTCTGTATAAGTATTCATTGATGATTTAAAAGGATATTTTTTATGGTGATGAAGACTTATAAAATTAATATATTTATTAATAGAACATATCAATTAATGTGATAAAGATTTTAATAATAAAATTATATTGGAAAAAGATATGTTTTATTTGCACAAATTAAACTATATAACAATTATTACCTGATATCTCATTACTGAATTATTGGAAAAAAATTATATGTCTTCAAGGATGATGTTTAAAACATCTTGGATTTAAGGAAGATATACAATAACCCTTGGAATAAAGAAAAATTAATTTTTTTGAAAATTTATTTATAAAAATTTATGTTATTACTACGTTTCAAGATAATATACAATGGTAGTATTGAAATGTTTAGAATGTCACAATCAAGAGAAACATTGTGATATATGGGTGATCAAGGGTATGAATAATTAGAGTCATTATTAAAAATTTTTTCCTTTTTCATCATTCATATGGGTTTTAAGGCAAACCATTTATGGGTTGTTTAAATTAAAAAGTATATGAAGTTTGTGAGATTAATTTATTATCTCATGACATAAAGATTTTTTAATAATTGATAATCAGCTCTACATTTTTTTAGTATTTTAAATCAAGATAAATTAGATGAATAATCATGGATTTCATGCTTAATTAGTGATTCATGAATGAAAAAATTGTCTTTGTTTATTTTTGCGATAGAGGAGAATTGAAAAATGGTCACGACAGAGACAAAGAGTGATATTTTAACTATAAATGAGAATTAAATTAATAATGTATAACATAACAGTAAAATTCATCAACCTTAGGGAAAAGATCATGAATCTTTAAAGTTTATCCTTGTACGTTCTAATTTGATGAATCAAATGTCCCATTAGATAATCACATATTTATGGATTTTTCATTATTAAATTTCTATTGATCATTTTCTAAATCACTATCATATAGAACAATATAGTTATATTTATCTTACATTTTCATGTTTTCACTTATCACCTATATTTCCTTATATGGAAGCCCATCTATGTGTTTCTCTGGATTACTGTTTTAGTTTTAATATTATTTTTTGAATAAAGTTTTAGAGTACATCTTTATAATGTGGGATTCTATTAAATGAAAAATATATGTTTTAACCTTTAATTACATAGATGATTTTTTGGTAAAATTTATTTTATGGTGGTAAAATGTAACACTTTGAGTGTTTAGGGATTTTTGTAAGTAATTTTATCTTTTTGATATTTCTCATTTCACATAACACTGGAAATATTTTTATTATTTTATTATATGAAACATGAAGTTATCATTCACTAAACACAACATAATGTTCAACAATACCCACAGAAGAACACCATGTTTTTTGTACGTTACCTAAAATATCGAATTTACTTCATAGCTTTCATAACATGAAACATCGAGTATTACCAAACTATAATATTTTATAAAAAATAGTATTGATTAATATAATAAGTCATAACATTTCTGTTATGTTTATTATTCTAAATATGATTACCTAATGTATGAAAATATATGGCCGATTCAACTTGAAAAAAATGAATTATAATTGAGTATAAGAACCAATTGAATGTAAAGGGAAAGAATTTTATAGAAAATTATTTTTAAACTCACAAATATATTTTAAATTAAAAAAGTTAATTAATTACAATTAGTTATTTAATTTTTTTTAATATATATTATATATCTATTTAAATATTTTTTATATTCATCCAATATATGTTTTAAACATATGATTGGAATAAACGAAATTTCATGCAGAAAACCTAATAATTTTATTAAGCCTCTATTACAAAATTTTAATGGAGATTCTATTTTAAATCAAATTTTTGGAACATTTATGGAATATATTTTTCAAAATAAACATCATCTTAAAAAAATAAACATAAAAATAATATTAGTGTAATTATTTTTATTTTTCTTTAAGGTTTTATTTATAAAGAATAGTTAAAAAATTACTAAATTTTAGTTCAAACATGATTTTTCAGCTAAATTTTTATAATGTTAAATTAATCATTAAATATTGTTTAAAGTTTATTTAAATATAATTTGTATCAACAAATCCGATTTAGTTCGTTCGATTGAATTTAACATTGACATTGACTATAAAAACCTAGAAAACATTTGAATATTTTTACATTAAAAACACACTCTCATCTCAAATGCGGGGTTAAATTTAAAATAATTTCTTCCACTACTCTGATTGGAATTTAGAAAATTAGATTTAATGTTTTTAATTAGATTTATTTATAATTTATAAAAATTTCAAATTAGTTTATGACCAAAAATACTATGGAATTAATTTATAATAATTAAAATGATTAAGGAAAATTTAAGCTAAAAATGAATAAACCATAATCATAAATGACCAAATGAACAAGACACAAATAAAAAACACATTGTATGGAAATTATTTTTACATTAACCTTATATTATTGACTTTTGTGGAGTTTGGATTAAATTTATTAGGTAAAAACGTGGGCACATCTAACTTCTTTTAAAAAATACCAAGTGAGTACTTTCCCTCTCGTATATAAGCACAACACATCTCCCCATTCCATACACCTATAAAACCACATAGACTTATAACCACTCTGCCTAATACACTTCCCAACATACTTACATTCCTCCTTCATTCCTCCCATCAGTAGAAAAGCAATACAAGGTACCCCTTTGGTGAAAACCAAATGGAATTACGAAAAGAATAGGTAACATACTCCCTCAAACTCCTTTATTTTATTATTTAACTCCAAAACCTCCTCTATACTTATTATATTATTATACAAAAACAATATTATAACAAATATACTAATATTTTTTATGCAATGGGTTATACCTAAACATTCACACACCTCCATCTAATTGTAACGAAAATATTGTTTTTGTGTACGGTGAACTACCGCCTCATAACCGAACGATTATTCATTTTTCCTATATAGCTTCACATGGTAGTAATTATAATGAAAAATAAATTCAAATACAATGTATATTATATTTATAATGTATTTATAATTATTTAATACTCAATTTTCTTTCATTGAGAAACATGACATGTTATGCACCCACATTTTTCAATGAGGTCTATATACTTCATTTAAAATGTTATATAAAAAATATCGTTATATTCATGATATTTTTAGATTTATTTAATTTAATTTTTTATTAGGATGGTTTTAAACATGGAAAATGTATAAAAGGTTTCATCATAAATGTTATTTAAACCATTTATCCACTATCCTTTCATTAATTATATTTACATTACCTTCCATATCAACTTTCCACATGAATACCCAATTTCATCAAATGTGATTTAAAACAACTAGTGCATTGACTAAAACCCAGACATGGTTTCAATATATATAGTTCATTTCAGAATTAATGTTTTCATTCCACCTTGTATCCTTATGACTCCCTACCACTTCTTTATAGGATATAGTTTTATAATTGTAAAAAAATAATGAGTCACATCCTTGGTAATTAGAAAACCATATCTCTTTGATTCTCTTACCTCTCTTACACAGCTATGAATTACTTGGGTTTTAGTAAATAATTTGTACCTAGGTACCTATAGAATATATTTCAATAACAAATCTTATGTATCTTGAGCCGCAACATCATCAATGTGAATCTTTCTCCAATTATCCTTTTTGAGTATTTTCTCCCTCTCATGAAATACAGCTCATATGGAGATATTAAAATTCATTCATGAGATGTTCTATAGTTAGTATCCCTTTGTTTCCTTGGGATTCTATATAATTATACAAATTTTTCCCCAAGGTTCTAGTTTTTCTAATAAAATTTATATCCACCCCATACAAATGAGTGTGATAAAATCGGGTTCATTACCCTCAATCACATAAAGGGAATTCCATTTTCTGCTTTAGAAGGTACTTGGTTTAATGTGTATTTTGTATTTTGTAATGAATATATTCCCAAAATATAACGTAAGATCTTCAAGAATCATCATCAACCTTACCATAACTATAAAGTTACGATTCCCCCTTTTACGTAATACAATTCCACTATGCTGTGTATGTTGTACTGATTTGAGATAGAATCCCAAACTCCTATTTAATGTTGATGGACTCATGGTTAATATATTCACTTCCATAATCTGATCAAATATTATTTATCTTTTCAATATGATGAATCTAAAAATCATTATCTATTTCTTAAGATCTATCAATGACTGTGTACATATACCACATCAAGTAGATATAACCATATATACTCAAGTCTTCTGTAAAAGCTTTTAATTAAGAATACAAACCTCCATCTTCTATAGGAAATTTTCGACACACATTAGTGTGTTCCAATCCTAAAATCTAGATGGCCCTTTTTACCATACACATCAAATGGTGATTTGGCCATTTTTTCTTACAACCATGGATAAAATATTTTAAGTGGTTTTATCTCATATATGTCTAATTATCCATCATGATAGTTCTTTGTCAAATGCTTCTTGTTTATATGACCAAGATAGTGATGCCAAAGGTGGGAGTTATACATGTATTGTGAATTTTATTAATTATAAATTGAAAACACTAGGTTATTGAAATTTATTTCATAATTAATATTTTTTAAATGTTCCATACTATAACTTATATTTTCCTTATAAAATAATCAAAATCAATTTCCAACCACGAATATTAACCCACCTACATCTTGGCATGAATCATAGATTGTGATTTTGGATACAATAGGTACTTAATAAAAATATTTTAAAACCAAAATCATTCATAATTTAAATGAAATGTGGCAAAATTAAATCACCAGAGCATCCGTCCTTGCACTATTAGTAGCAATCAGATCCACCTCACATATATAAATCATTAGAAATATACTACATTACTAAATTTTGATATATATGTGAGCACCGAAATAATTATCTAGTACCCTATGTGTATATATTTAAATATTACACTCAATAACGAATGCACCTTAGAATCACCTTACATCTGGTGAGGTTCCCCTTCTAGTGCCATAACTTTCCCCATGAAAAATATCATGCCTGATTCTTTACCTTCCTTGATATCATACAATTCTTTGAAGGATGGTTATCAGGAGTTATAAACTCATTATATGTATTTTTTCCTTCTTCCATATTCAATTTTTTCACCATAAAGAATATAGTTTTATCATTCCCCATGTCCTTATCCCCTTGCAGAATCAAGGTCATAAATTTTGAAAGACTCTTCGCATTATTTCTAATACTATAATTAGAAATTAAACTTGATAAGTTCTTAGTATGTTATTAATGATAGATATATGTACTAAAATAATCCAATAATTTGACCCCTAGTATGTCTAATTTTTAAATGTAGCTAATAAGATAGACTATATGATTCCACTATGGCTCAACCATTATAACAGTAGTTGTAAACAAAGGATTGGAGATCTCATACCTATCCCTTCACACTTACTCTTGATAGAGATCCTGAAGTTGATACCTTGTGCCTTATTCATCCATGTCCTCATGATGAATCAAAAGCACGTTGGATAGAGATGATATCATAAAATATTAAACATTTTTATAATCCTTGAAATTTTTCACATAGATATATATATCTTCATCACTAAACTCATTACTAGGAACAACTATAATTTTTTTTTCAATCGCATAAAATTTACTTTCATTGAGAATAATAACATATAATAACCTATTAAACTATTTTCAATTTGTGCTGGTGAGAAGTTTATCATTTTATATTATAGATCATAATGGAATATTTAAAGTCATTTTAATATTGTTTCTACAAAATATGATCAACATAACTCTCGTACTTTATTTGATAAGATTTAGAAAAATAATTAAATATTGATATTTTTAGTCTCCAATTATTTTATCGAAACACAATATCCCAGAACATTGGCTTCATAATATACTATTTCTTGGAAAGTTTGGTGTAAAGTATCCATATTCCATTCTCATAACCCAAACATTGGTTGTTCAAGTAGCATGAATTGTTTTATGTAGGAATTCAATATTACAACTTCATTAAATCATTGTTCACTGATCAGTTGTGTGGACTCACCAATAATAAAATCATAGTTTTTAATTCTTTAACCCTTCGGTCTCAGCTACAAAATTTCCTTCATTGGTAGTAAAACCTTGATGTGAACTAATCTAAATCATCACAAAATGTCAAGATATAATTCTATGATAATTTAAATCACCCCAACTGTGGCTAGTCAAACACATTGCACTGTGGTTTTATTTTAATTGAATTTGTGCAAGTCTCTACTGACATAATACATATAATAGATGGATTTTATCCTAGTTGTGAAAATATCCCATTATAATAAATATCACATGATTTTGTATATTATGTAGAATTACTTATGTGATTAACTATGTAATAGAAAATATTTATACATTAGATGATTTATTTTAGTTCTATATTGCATGCTCATTAATTTCGTTAATTTCTATGGTCACGAAAAAACATCCATTGTGAAATAACCACGAATCTTGATAAAAAAATAATAATACAGAATTATCATGAGATTTTACTAATGGTTGGTTAATATAGAGATTATTAAAATAACTAGTGAATTAATGGAAGGCATGTTTATCAAATTACGGTTTATTTTATAGACTTCCACATTTCCACTAATGTATATCTCTTGGATTGGATTCTCCTCGACTCCAAAATTGAACCGCCTCAACTTTACTGGGATCTTCATCCATTACATATACTTTTATTCACATGAAGGTGTTGAGAAAATGGTTTTCCAAAATAAATCCATAACAATGCAGGCCATTACATAATAAGAGGATAGATGGACACAAGACCACAATTTAAACTAAAAATAAATTAAATGAAACCCCAAAAATAAAAGGAATATTCTTTGCACATGATCATCCAAATGAATCAAAAGAATAATTAATTTATTAAAACTAGAATTCAATTATTAATATTTAATATTGTAGATAAATCTCAAAAAATTCAATTAATTATTATCACTAATTTATCAATTATTTTATCTTAATACTCATCCAAATTTCTTTGAGATTATCATCCATTATATTTTTAAACAAATAAAATAAATTCATTTAAAACGAACTGTGTACAAAAATATACCTTGGAAGAAATACATCGAATAGATGTCCAATTCAATCAAATATATATTATACTCACATTTTCTTTATACATGTGACATAAGTCATAAATGAATTATTACATACTTTCATAATGTGTAGTATAAACATAAGGACTACATGAATTACATGATTTTTCGGGCACATGATATGATTCAATGCATATAGAGTAGAAACTGTAATATGACTCTTATATAATATGTAGATTTGAACATTACATTGATGTTAATTAATCATCTATATATATTAAAACCCATAAAATGGAGTTTATTATCAAATTAATGAGCACACACAAGAACATATCTATAAAGTTTAGATTATATAATAAAAAAATTAAATATAATTAATTTTTTTAAGTACATTGTGTGTACATTAGATCTATACAACATGTAATTTTCTCATCATTTATCCAAAGTACACACCTATGGACTTGTATTGTTAATATTACCTTGGAAAAAGTTGGATTAAAGGGAGTGTACACAGGATACATTGTGTGTGGCCCTTAAATTACATATTCACTAGTCCAGTAGGTCATGTATGGTAATAAAAATCCCTTATATCACTCAAAGGGTCTACATATTGTGTATGTTGGCTGCATAGGGTGTAATATTCAAAAATGTACACCCCCAAGGACCAGTCAACACATGTTCTAAGGTATTTCATTAACTGCGGGTACATAATACACATTGTTTAAATTAATTTCCAAATTTATTTAGGATGCATTGACTATATGTAAATGGTGTTATTTTGGATTACAATGTGCGTACTCTTGTATTATCCATCCATAATCATTTTCAACTCTATAAGAGATTTTGGATTTTTTTGTACATTAAATAATGCATATTGATTCGATCTATGGGAATAAAAAGAGGATGAAACAGATTACTGATTAAAATTAAAAGAATAATTAAATGGGGTTATATGACACTATTAAAATGTGCAAATATCCAATGTTCTATAAATAATTAAAAATAACCATCTATTTTTTATGGTACCAATTGTAGGTTTTGGTCATAATAGAAGAATGTAATGGGATGTGTCCAACTTTTCCTTTTTCAATGATCTATGATCACTCAAAAAATTTAGTAATGATATACATCATTATCTATAGAATTGAATAAAACAATATTTTTAAGGTATAGAATTCCATAACTAATATATGATCGTAACATATTATTTATAATTAATTTAATTAAATAATTAATTATTTTGATCAAAATTATTTAATTTTTTAATGATATATATATATATCTACATTTTAACATCATTGTTTTATAAGAATCATAGAAAATTCCATTTTTATGTTACCCACATGTGTTCCAAAAAATCTCATAATGTCAATGTAGGAATTCATGGGTACTAGAATGGAAGAATATACCACTTGAGTCATCCACCTTTTATAGCCTCAAGAATCACATCCAAATCATTCTCTAGGATCTCTCTTGACTCAATATTGGGAGATGGAGGAAGATTTATCTCTAATATATAGAGAATTATTCAAGAAGTTTGATCTCTAGGTCTGTGGAGGATTCTAAAATTTTTTTACGCACAACCAACACAAATGAATTTTTTAATGAGAGAAAAAAGTAATTGGGTTAATAAACTCTTAGGGTTCATATAAAATTATTGAAAAAGTTCCATTTTTATAAAAATCCTTATAGAGCCCCATGTCAAATAATAACAATAATTATATTTCCAATCATTTTATTAACATTATAATTAAATTAAATATAATTTATATAAATAATATTCATTATTAATTATTTCTCAAAAAACCATTAAACTGAGTCTTGAAATCTTCCAATATACTTATAGAACCATGAATAATTTCTATTTATTTATTAAATAAAAATCACTACATTACTTTATATTAAATTAAAAAATACTATATTCACTAATGAGAAAATAAATATTTATTAAATTTTCCTCTCACATTATATTCTGTTGAATATCTATTGACAGAAAAAATTTGATCATTAAAACATGAATACTTTGTAAACTACATATCAGAATAATTTTTATTCAACTTGTAAAATAATAAATAATAATATATTATATTTAACTGAGATTCTAGATATACTTTTGTGACACCCTCTAGGACTCTTTCTCAATGGAATTAGGATAAGTATCCTTTTGTCCAAGGGTAACATCTTGAAACATTCCAGGCCTCCAATAGAGAAAAAAGGTAATGTTTCAACGACATAATAGCTCATACATATGATTTTATTGTAATAGAATCTCATAATCATGATATCTCAAATCAAGCAAGTTGCATGTATGTTCCATCAACCAATGTCCTCTATGTATCTTTCTATGACTTTTGGAACTACAAATTTCTTATAGAACACTATGGTCATATATATATATATTTATGGTAGGTCATTTCAATGAGAGTGCCAGATATATCAGCTTCTGTTAAAGAGAAGATGGGACTAATCCACTCCCACATTATTTATTAATGCAGTATTACCCATGACTTACCCAAAGTATCCTACATCACCAAGAACATATTTCATCATGGATTTCATCAATACAATAAATTACATAACTCATAAAACTCGTTAATAATATTTTAAAAGTATACCGATCAATAAAAATGACCATAGATATGAACATTCAACCACCCATATAAATTTATAATTCCTACCGAGTGGTCTCATTCATATAATATCCTATTATATATTAACTATGGCATACAACATTAGAAGGTGCCTTAATCTTCAATGAGCCTCCATACTTGATATATCATATCATTAGGGTCCCTCAAATGACATCATCTAGGTAAATAAGATATATATAAGAAAACTATCATAGTACTATAGAATACACATTATAGTGGGGAATTTTTATGACCTTTTAGTGTGACAACTACTCTACAAACATTAGCATAAAATATGCAATACTGAATAAAAAACATTATATGATAAGTAGTAAACTAATACTCAAAACTATGAATATCAGATATCATATATAACACACAATTTGGCACTATGGGATAAAATGAAGCAATAATGCAGAGGATTTAAGGTAATAACCAAGGCATACATTACCTCAAGGGTCGATCCAACTAATGTATTAACTATAGATTTACTATATGGGATAGATTAATATCAAAGGGGACATTACCAAGGAATTTCAAAATAATTATTCTAATTTAGTCCAAAAACGCTTCAATGATAATATAGGATAAGAAATGACTAGTCCCAAGGGTGTATATAAGGCTCCTCATGATTTTAGATATCCCATTGCATCCAACATATGTATCTATTGAATATTTATGATGATAAGAAGGGATCCTATAGTTCCATCCCATTCAACAGAAATTAGACAAGAATCGGGTTCCAAAAGGGTATCAACTTAGGAAACTGTGATTCTGATAACGGAATTTCATCTAATGGTGCTTCAGTAATTCTATTTGTAATCCATGGCTAGCTCAATTCTGACTACTTTTATAATTATGATCAGGTCTACATACAAGAGAAACTATATACATGATTCATTTATTAATTAATCTGTGTAATACTCATGTTGGTTAATAAATAATTGGATTCAATACATTATTGTTCATTAGTGTGATAAGGATGATGGAAAAAAGAAACCATTTATTAACACATAAATGATTTAAATAATATATTAGGTTCATTCCTCTACTTTTCATGATAATTAAAAGGTGTGATTTGGTTGTGAAACCAAGTTCATCCATTAAATATTATTAAGACAACTCTTATATAGAAAATATTAACTAATTTTCCATTTAATATTTATTTTTCAAGTTAAAGAACATAAAATAGGATGAGAAATTGATAATAATACATGTACAAAATATTTACTATTCATTTAATTAATTGACAATTACCTTTATTATAGTCATGTCAGGGAACACCATAACAATGCCTTAGATAATCTTAAAAAGTTACTAAAATCATAATCATAGTAAAAACCATACATGTGGTGGTCAACATTCAGGACATAACCTTTAATGGAAAATAATACATAGGAAATGGGTCTTAGAACATGAATATAACAACTAAAAACTACTCACATGATTTTTATAATACACACCAGATGAAATCATTATATACACATGGATATGTAGAAAATGATGAAAATTTAGAGATGATTTATAAAAAAACTACAATAAGTTCATATGACTCTCCACATCTAGTATCATCCTTTACATTGTCCCAGATTACAAGAGATCTGATGAATGGACCACGACATAGAAAATAGGGATTATGAGCCTCTACCACAACTAATTAATCGAGGAGAAGATAAATAAGTAACCACATTAAATAAATAATTATCTTATCATAATGAATATATTGAGACAAGTGGTTCTTTGATCAAACTCCTTGTGGATGGATGTGATCAAAGATAAAAAAAACTGTCTCAAATGAGAGAAAAAGGTACAGGGTCTTCCATTAAAATAAAAATGGGAGGAAGTAAGAGTTAAAACATTTAATTAAGGTGGAAACGATAATTTTTCCAAAAATTCTTCGGTTGATTGGTTTGGTCGCTCAATTTTCTAAACCATTCACCAACAGTGTTCCCATAACATCATATGGTATTTCATTGCATGGTTAGGTAACATGGTTAGTGAAATAATGCACTAACCATGAAAGACTCATCGTCAAAAATGTATACAGTTTTTTTGTGAGCATAAATACATTGGAAAATGGATATAGAAAACTGTATTCACTACTTCACCCATTCCCTAGAAGTACAATATTATGGGAGAACATGTCGGATGGGATGCATTGTTTCTAATAACAATCTGTCCTTGTGATTTTCTCCACCAACTGGAAGATTGATCTTTAAAAAATCATTAGATACTACTTAAAACATTATAAACACATTAGGAATCCATATTAGTTTCAGAATTAATTAATTTGAATAAATTTAAAAATATCCAAAAATAATTGAATAATTGGGTTACTATAGTATTCCCACACTTGATTAAGTAACTCATTCTCATCTTTACCTTTGAAGGGTGGTGAAACACTATCTGAGAACAAATTTTTACACTGGACATGAACGCCGACCTACCACTCCCATGTCTCTTCTTATACATGGACATGCTTCCATAGCACCCATACTAGAGGTACAAACTAGCCTTATAGAGCCTTCATTATCTGTAAAATGATTCTTATAGGATAATCATAAAAATAGGTATCAATACATAGATTAAATTAATCAGGATAAAATGTATGTGATGGGTTTACATGATAGTTGTTAAGCAACAAATAGTATAATATGTTGTGAAAGGAATGATACTTATGTGGTAGAAGAAACCAATAGGGTTCCATTTTGAGTCTATCCATAATCTCAAATGATCATATATAATGAGATTAAAACATCCCTTATGTCTATATCAAAATATTCCTTAGGCTATGTGATAACTATAAGAAAACACAATACTCAACACTGAACATGAGATTTTGTTGATGGTGTTTGGAATAAGATTTCAATATATGCTAAGGAGTATACATATTTTTCTGGATTAGTTGATCCATATCTAATGTATATAGCACAAGATATAGACCTAGTGGAACTACCTCTCCAAACTCTAACCATCATAGGTGCAAACAACATGAACAATCATACAATTCACTAAAAATAGACATACTAATCATTGAATGGATGATATTATTGTAGACAAACTCAATGAGATGGATATATTTTTATCAAGAACCTCTAAAATCAAGGACATATTCCCAGATCATTTCCACTGAAACTATTATCATCTATTTCTATTGACCATCATCCTGAGGGTGAATGGATGTTCTCAAAAGAATCTTCATACCCATAACATTATATTACCCCATCCAGAACCAGGACATGAATTGATAATCCCTCTATGAAATGATAGTATGAGGTACCATAAGTAGTCAGTTGATCTCAGGGACCTATAATATTCAAATCTCATCAACTGAGAGTCTCTATAAAATTGGAAGGTACTGGGCTAATTTCTTTAGTTGTTCAATCACTACACATACAAATCCTCTAGATCTTTGAGAATTGGGTACTCTGAATAAAAAATCCATAGTGACATATTCCCAGTTACATTATGGTATTGGAAGTGTCTATAACATCCTTATAGTTCTCTCGTTATCCACCTTCACATGTTTATTGGTGGAACACCTTGTAATAAAAAATTCAATCTGATTCTTCATCTCAGGCCACTAATAATAGCAACTCATATCATGATACATCTTGATGAATCCTACATGAACTAAACGCTATGAAAAGTGGGAATCTCACATCAGTTACTATCATGTAGAAGTAGTAACCTACACACATCGATGTAAAAATAGGATTTCATCCCAATTCAAAAACAAATCGGAAGGTATGTTGTCACATAAAATAAAATCTAGGATAACCAAGCCTTCACAAACTAAAAATTTCATACTCATCACATAATCATGTAGGGAATATATAACATTCATGGATAGTCAGAAATACTACTCATGTCAATCATGAAACTCTAGACACTTCTCATAGAAGAGTTACACTAATTTCCATTCATCACTAGCTTTATGTATGTCATGTGCCTATGTTTTCCCATAGAGTATATCATCTACCAAAATTCCTTTTCCAGGGGTATAAGCAAGCTCCAAATTTTATGAATAAAGATGTTATCACCTGTATTTTATATTTGATAACCAATTCATACTACATAATTTTATAATTGATTCAATTGTTTTCACATTACATCACAATGTGCTCCCCTAATAGATTATGTTTCCATCAACATAATGGATGGACAATAGCTGCTAGCTCATGATAATGTTTCAAGTAGTTTATCTCGTGAGGCCTCAACTACTGAGACCCATAAACAGTGGTTACATAATCCTACATCAACACTTCTCTATGTATGATGATTCATGCATCACATAGCACTATATAGACTTTTTATGGATCTGGAAAAATTAGAATCAGAGTCGAAACAATCCTTCTATTCAGCTCCTAAATGCCTTTCTTGCACTCTTCAGACCATACGAACTTGACTGCTATCATTGAAAACCCAATAAGAGGTGTAGATATGTGTGATAAGTCCTTCTTTATTTCATTTAATATCCATACATCCCCATGAAACTCTATATATCAAACACATTCTTGGGATTCTCCTAGGAAACAACATTCACCTTCTCTAGGTCAATATATACTCTTTATTTTTGTGATAATATATCCTAATAATTGAAATTTTTTATATATAAGTGGAGTTAATAATTCTTGGAATAACAATGATGCTATCTAAGTGTACTCATAAAGATCTCAGGGATCATATTATGGTCTGTATGAGTGTGACATCACACCAATATTTCATGCACCAAGACCATGAAAAAAATTCTAGATATGGGAGGAAAAACTGATTTATCAGACACACAAAAATATTAAAAATATTTGTAATACCAATCTGAAAACATGATATTGTTATAAATTATATGTACTATATAATTTTTTATTATGTAGGTTTTATGGTCTAAATTTTACCTAATGATAACAATATCATAGTTCAACCTTTGAAAAAACCCTAGATCCTTGGAGTCTGTCAAATAGAACATCTATTCAATGTTGTGGACACATATTCTTAATAGTGTTCTGGTTAAACTATCTATAATCCACAAATAAATTAAGAGCCCTATCCAAATTATTAATTAAAAGCATGATTGAACAACCATAGAAAGTACTAGATCATAGAAAACAATTGGCATCTAAATCATCAAAATATAGCTTTAGAACATGAAATTCACTAGCTTATAAACACTATTATGAAATAGACAATAGATTTCATTAAAGAAAAAGCTCAATAATAAACTATTCATCTCTATTTTGTGGTAAGATATAAAATTCATAAAGAATTATTTCCTTAAAATGATCTACTTCTAATGGTAATTCATCCATGTGTAAACATGGATCCTCTATTAAGAGATAAGAAATTCGGACAGTCCCTCCATAGAAAACGTGATTCTCTAGTCCATATTATCTATACTATACATCAATGTCACCAATATATAGCTAATTTCGTCTCAATGGTGATCTAAACAACAAACTATATCGATAGTAGTCTCAAAAAACGTGATACAAGACCAATCAATCATTATAAATACTGAAATCTAAGCTAATAATCTCATGTATGAAGAGTCCACAAAAGAAATGGCAACATCCTACCATAAAATGATAGTCCATGCATTGAAATATTCCCTAAAACTGTACACCCAGTGGAATATCCAATGTTATTACACCACATTATTGTTGTATTTATATAGAGATACATTAATTAATAATTATAGAGATGAAGGAGTGTGGATAACTTGTATCAAATAATGTAGATACTATATTATAGGAAATTAGAATATTAATTTGTACTGTAGATAATCATGTACTTTGATCCTCACGTATCATTTATAATGCATGTGACTAGTCTAACCCATGGCCCAGTGCTGCAACTAGACTACATTATGTATGATTAATCTATTGGAATGGTTGATCCATAGTTTGGATTCCCCAACCATGACCTCCTCCTTGAATAGTCCTATCGATTCTATTAAAACTCCATACATGATGCGGAGTTAAAGAACATTCCTCTGAAAGTGGACCGGGTGAGTTTCCATTTCCACTGGAAGTAGATGGAATGGTGTGACAAAATTAATGATGATACCTCATATGGAATCAATCATGAAAATCCATTGGGTCTCTATCGCACTAAGTCTTTATATTCCTCAGTCGACCATAATGATAGCATGAACCAGAGCTTCTAGTGTGTTTTCTCTAACTGCCACTAATTTTTTTTGAAACCGTGATAGAATATTACCTTCAATTAGAAGAACTACTATACTAAATTCTTATTGATCCACTATGCCTAGAAATAACTCCTTCGCTCAAGTTATTCTCAATAAGAATATCCTAATTTAAAATCATAGAGAAATTATGTAGGTTTAAACGTTCAACATAGTATGGATTATATACTTTATCTCATCCTCATGTTTCCTACCATGTGAAATCTAATAATATTCTAGAAGTTTTTTAAATTTATTAAACTCATTAAAATATTCTTAATACTCCATGAATGAAATATCACCATAATCTAGATGCACTATCTCTGTAGATTTTTTAGAACACAGTGTCTGAAGAATATAGTGATCATTAATGGTAGTCTACAAATCATCCCATACCATTCCATGACGGTAAAAATTCTGGGTTATCACATACCAATAGGGATTGGCCGAATCACATTGAACCTGAGCTACAAGATTCACCCTCCACTCTAGAGGTGTCTGAAGATGATTACAGATAGATATTATGTCCTGTTGAAAAAACATAGTAGACTCTAGACCTACACCCAATCAGAATGTAGTTGGATGTTACATCAAGAACACATGGCCCATATTGGCCATCATAGCTATAGATCATGTAGCAACATTCATAGACTACCTCAAAAGTATAAAATATCAAGAAACTAGTCATCAAGGATAAGATTAGGTATAATAAGTGGCACATCAATTGTAACTCTTATATGTTAGACTAGTGGTACTAGGCCCACTATTTCTTCCACACGTTCATCATGACCCTCCTAGTGCACAACATGATCATTTCGTGGTAGAATAACGCTGCAAATTCAATGAACACACCTAATAAAAATCTTTGACTTATAAAGATAAACTGAATGAATCGGACTATAAAGAGAAGGGATCACTACTCAAGATATACTACCACAACTTCCTACAATGAAGTCTAGGTATAGTTAATTGTTCAATATTTTATTATAGTGGTTCTCATAGATTCTTGGTTTAATTGAACTTGACTTTTTATTTAGTGGAAACCATTTATTTTAAGTAAAATTTCTCATTTTCATGTTAATTTGTTATAAAATTATGCTACAGTTTGGTAAATATATATGGTAATTGCTAATTAATTGGGGCACATAAACCATATCACTAAAATTGACACCAATTTGAACCTCTATATAACCCATTATGCATATTTTCTTAGAATGTAAAGGGTTATAAATGATGGATTGAATTGGTAAACAACCCATTCTAATCCACATGGGCTCATACACCTGAGGAATTATAACTTGAAATCCATCAATCACAGCAAAAGAGTAGCAAAAGCATATATATATATATATATCCAGGCTGACTCAATAATCGCAATAAATTAATAAAGTGAAATTAATCTATATGGAATAGAATATGCATGATATGGTAATTCTAGGTACCTATGATGATGCATGTAGCAATTCTCCTTTGTCACATGTCATTAGGCCAATGGTGAATTAAAATTATCAATACTAAAAATTAAAATTACCATCACAATACATGTAGATCAAGAAATGGTGAAAATTATATCAATAGTAATATGAAATATTAGAAAAAAACATTATTTGGTCAACTCAACATTTATACAGTCATGGGTAAGCTAGGACCAAGCCTGGATTATAACCAAGATACAAGAATGTATAATCTCCCATATAGTGAAAATAAATTTTAATTAAATAATGGAACCACTATAATATAGTTTTGTGACATCATGAACTGAGGTTACACATAGAGGTGACCTAATATAGGTTGGCCACATGGCCTAATGAGAATCTCCCCAAATTCCAGAGGATTCGGAATAGTAGTGAGGGCCTATGGTGTGTCTGTTGGGTGAAGATGCCTTAATTAAAAAAGTGTATCATATAGGTTAACTATTGTGATAGTTAAATATTAAAATCAATATAAAAGTATAGTATAGTACAAATATAAAGAATAATAAAAAATTGGAACAACAGATAATGATATAAAAAATAATGATGAATCATTTAATGTCTCTATAAAACTATTAATAACATATACAAGTAATTAAGAGTTACATGCTATAAAAAATTAAAAAAGAAACCAAAACCAATCCAGAATCATGTGCTCTATCTCAGTAATCTGTAAACAATATCATTTCTGACAATTCACATTGTATATGGTGTCTAAATAAAAAGTTTTCTCCTTGTGAACACATGAATTCATGTAATATTTTTGCGTACCAAATGGAGGCATGGAATGGGTGTGATATACATCTTAGCCATCCCCCATACAATTTTATATAAAATCTATCCCATGTAATATGAATAGAATAATTTCACAAGAATTCATATATATATATAAAAGTGGTATAATAACATAAATACCCAAGTACATGGTTCAGCCTCAACTTGTGTCTAAACCAATAATCATCTCATTAATTAATTATGATATAGTTTATAAAATTTACATGAGTTATAACCCTAAATTATATCCTAATGTGGTAGTAATATTAAAGGATCCAAGGTATACATCACATTCTATATTGATGATAATATTAAAGAAGATCCAAGGTAATGACAAAGGAATCATTGATCTAAGGGATTGATCTAACTCAGTCAGTACCAAAAGCATGATTATAAGCATAAGACTGTAATCAATGGGGAATATCCAACGTCAGTCTGAAATAAATAATCTATCCAAGTCCAAGGAATTCCTCCAAGTTAAAATTGAATAATTAATTACTAGGCGCAAGGGTGTTTCTATGTCTTCTCATGTATATTGATGTAATTATATATCCAAGGAATATATCCAAGATATCCTAATAATGAAAATGGATGGATTCTATGGAATCCTTCTGGGAATCCAAAATAAGATAATGATTGGGTTCCATGCTGGGTATCATTCTGGGAAACTAACATACCTAAATCAGAATGGCGTCCATGAGTGCTCAGAACATTCTCTTGGTAATACATGGATAAGTAGATTCTTACCAATCTTATAAAAATGGTTAGGTATTTATACCATAGTAACCATATACATGATCAATTTAATAATTTAAGACATTTAATAATCCAAAATTATAATATATCATCATGTTAAACCCATTTCATTTCATTAGTGTGATAAAGATAATAAAGAAAGATACCATATTTTAATTCATAAAAGACATAATAATTATTTCATTTTCACCCCTACTACCTTCGATAAGTATGGAAACATGAAATATGGATGGGCAACCATGTTATTCAGTTAATTTTAATTATTACAAGTCATATATATATATATAATATATATACTTTCAATTTCATATTAATATTTATTTCCCAATTTGATGAACCTACATTATGAGATTTAATTGATTAGACAATCTATGCTAGTAATAAACAATTAATTTAATAAATTTACTCTTATCTTTCTTATTATCAAGTGAAGGAACACATGAACATTGTTTAATATAATATTCACAATCTAATAAAAGAATAATTATGTAAACCACCATACACGGGGTGTTGAAGCTAAGGAAACAACCTCAAATGGCATATAACAGATATGGAAAGGGTCATAGGACCTTGTTATCATGACAATAATGTAGGCACATGCATTTTATAGGAGACAGTCGATGTAATAGATGCATGCACACAGTATTATATAAAATTATGATACTTGATGGATGATTTATATACCACAGTCCTTATGCTATTATAAAACTACTAATCATGTTCCATCATTTTTTTCCTAGATTAGATGATATCTATATAATGGACCCCCTCCACGAAAATAGGCAATATAAGAATGTACAACAATAACATTATCGAAGAGAAGGGAAATGGGGAATGAATAAAAAGTAATTGGGATCTCTCCATGATTAATCCAATGATTTGAATTTTTATTAAATCAGTCTTAATAATGATTAATGAGAGTAAAAACATCAAATGAAATTCAATGAGGAGTAAATGCGAGAGGATTTGTTGCTAGAATGTAAATGGGAAGAAGGAATAGTTAAAACATTTCACAAATGATGAGACGGTAAATTCCCATAACATTCATGGGTTTGAAGGTTTATCCAAATTTTTGGGCAAAAAATACACCATCCATGTGCCCTTCACTACATCCTGGGGCACATTTCATTATTAGGTTACATAATAAGGTAAATTATGAGCTACCTCTGAAAAAACCTTATACTAAATTGGATGCGGATTTTGAATATGTTTATGGCCCTTAAATCACCTTTTCTGTAAATATAGAACCTTGGTTTACCCCCACAATCCACCTTGCTAGGTTAGGATATACCATCTGGCTTGGGTCGAATGGTTTCTATTAACTGTGTAGCCTAGTGATTTTTTACACCATCTGGGATTATGATCTCTAAGATATATATATTAGATCCAAAATAAAGAATTATACCAAATTTAATAGTATACATACATAGTAAGAATCCCATTTCCCTATTAATATTTTTAGAAATGAATGTTAGTCAGCTAATTTGAGATACATTAATTCCAAATTACATAGTTGTCACATATCAACTATGTGAAACACTATTTAAGAATATATCATTTCTAATTTTTGTTAATTCTCTTGAATAAGAAACAATTACCCATATATTAAACAAATATTTATGCCATTAGTCAAACATGGGGCTGAGGAGACCAACGTACCTTACCCCAATCCTAGTGGGATATCAATAATTACCACTAATAGGTGAAACACCACATATATATCCACAAAATATAATTTTATTATCAAACAATGCGTAGATATGTTGACTTTATAATGTTATTTATTTTTATTTCCCTTGAACATCAAACTAGGAATTAATGTCTCAGAAGCACCATAATTCCTTTAAATTATTTTATAAATTAGTAGATTATAAGGGTGTTTGAAATAGCATATCTATTCCAAAAATAATCACATATATTGTTGGGGAATTTAAATCTTCCACCACATAAATTTTCTAAGACAATGATTTAGAACATTAAATGGTATGTGACATCTAAAAACATATAACATTATTTTTATGTCTTGATGTGGTCCCATTATTGGAAAATCATTATAGTAAGAGGTTGTAATGGTCTTGTTCTTTATGAAATAAAAATAGGGTTCTGGGTTTTTTTATTATAAAAACATACATTCCAATTCCAATTCCAATTCTGAGGTTATTTAATTGTATTTAAACAAATAATTTTTCATAATTCTAATGATGGCCATTGTTACATAAATTTAAAGAAAAAAAATAATGTTTACATGGTTAAATATTTTATTTCATAATTGAAATGTTTGACCAACTCATAAAACATAATAAGACTATAAGGGTAAAGGGGTGTATTGAGGGTATAAATAAGACTATATTTTATAATAATCGAAACTCACACCATAAACGAACATGACCCTCTCTTCCTTATAAATGAAATAAATTGATAATGAAATAAATAATAAGAACAAATAATTTATCATGGATAAACCTTACATTATAATATGAGGAGGATAAAATTATAATGTACCAATGAACATATAATAATAATTTTTATGTATTTTATAAGTCATTATTGGTCATCCAGACCATCCAATATTAAAAAAATGCATTAGTATATTAACATCTCATTTAGGTTTATCCAATATTGAACACATTTCTCATCTATAAATAAATTCTATATGAATAATGAATTAATGTTACAACTAGAATATTGTAGATATTTTCTTAAATATATAAATATATAGTCTACTGTATTTTTTTTCCTATATCATTACTCTAGAGAAACCATTAAATCACACCACTTCATATTTATTCATCTCCCCTTTTTCTTTTAGAATTTAATACTATATATTATATTTTTGATATAATTCAAAAAACTAAAATTATAAATCCAATAGTTTTTATTAGTTTTATTTTCAAATCAAAATAGATAGTATTTACTGTACGTTGCTTTTTTTTATGTGGTATTTAATTTTTACACAAATTGAGTTAGAATCTATAATCTCTTCTATGAAACATAAATGTTGAAATCGCATTATACCAGGAATACATTGATTATGAGATGATATTCACTTTTGAGGTGTAAAATATAACTTCATTAAAACCTCTATACTGCAGCATTCCATCTATAGAATGTTTTGTAGTTAAAAAAAATTATTAAAAAAGTTCTCTCAAATATTAATTTTTAATTAAATATTTTTTATAAGATATTATCCCATAATGATCAATTTAAGGAATGGTTGTAGTTTAATCTCTAGAAATAAATGTGACCATATATAGAATACCAATGATATTATACACTTCTAGATAATAATTTTTGGAATACCAATATTTCTAAGATATGTATTTCAAGAAAAACCCAGTTATAGCCTGGATATCTCTTTTAGAGTTAAAACATAAAAAGTGTCACATATAATAAAACCCACCTTGATATACTATGTGATATGGATCTCAACCATTTGATGAAAAATCAAGGATATTAACACCAACATATATTAATAAAAATATTCTTTCATTGAGTGATCCTTAATTTGTACTTGAGTACCCTATAAATTGTAGAGTTAATAATTGTTCCAAAACAATTTTTTAATGGCATCATCTTTATGGAATATATTTTATCAAAATTATTCTATTATTGTGCGTAATATCAATTTAAAGTTGAAAATTACAAGTCAAAAATCATGAAAAAGGTATTATGTTTAAAAAATTACTATTGAACCTTACAAGAAAAAGGTAATCTATATCTTTTTAATATTTTCCAAAACCACACAGTCAATAAAAATATTTATCATTCATGTATAGTTTCTGTAGTGCATATGGAAATTATTACCTATAATTATGGAAATAACTACTCTTATTGAATAACTTCCTATGTTTCTTGGAATATTTTAATAAAATATTACCAAAAAAATATTAAAATTATTTTTTTTTTCTTACAATGATCCCCATTTGGATTGTGGGAAATGAACAAATTAACCATAAAATGATATGATCTGCTCAGAACCACCATATAAACCACTTTCATTCAAGGAATGTCTTATTAAGTCACTGGTCACTAACTCTATGATATTGTGATCCATGATTTATCTGAGAAATAAACATTAAGTGAAATATTCCTCTAGAAAAAAAATATTGATGAAATCATCTAATTCAACATACCTCTAAAAAATATTCTCCCCTATATAATTAAAATGATAAAACATTCCTAAAAATTATTAGCATTATATTTCTATACATTATTATTCTTAAAATGGATCCCTTGTCTTCAATAAATACCACTTAAAATAAACTAATACTTATTCATTTATCATAGTATCCATAACATTATTTTCTTTACACATTTTAGAATTCGATAACTCTCTGTTCAACCTTCCCTTATGGGATAATATTATTATCTATGCTTTTATTTTCCTTGAATGATGATTTCTATTTCATATAATATAAAAATAATCATATTATCATGCATTATAAACATAATTGATATTATATCCAAGATAATTTATTCAAGATATTTATTCTTCCAAATTAAAATATTGAAATGATTATTCACTATAATATACTCATCATTTGGGGTTCTCAGAGATAGAAAATATTACATATTACTTATATAATAAATTAAATAACCTCTCACATAAAAAGAACCAGTACGTGTAATTTTTTATTCATCAATTATACCTATCAAATTTTCATTTGTGAATCCCATAAATATATAAATTGAATATTTTTTGTAAAATCGACAATAGAAAATGGTATCAATAATATAAAAAACTATCTACTTCATTTATAGTATGTCAAAATAATTTAAATTGTTTGGATAACAAGTACTTAAAATGGTGGAGAAAACTATATGCAATCATATTGTAGTGTGTTATAAACAATATCCAATAATTTATCATTATTTTTTTATATCAACATATCTAAAATCAACACCATTCTATAATTTCATCTCAATAGACACCAAATCTTTCATTGGCCTCAAATCCTCTATTTTGAAGAAGTGGAACACCTTATTGTCCATATTTTTTTGATAAATAGTTATACATGACCTTGAATAACTATATTACATGGATAAATAGGACCTCACTAGTTTTAAAAATTTCAAATTTCTACCTCAAGTATTAAAAAATGACATTTACTATACACCATAATATAAACTAAAAATAAATATTAAATATATAAATATGAAAAAAATAAATTTATCGTGTTATATTTTTTATGATATAATGGTTTATATAATCTCCAAATATATTTAATCCATGGTTTATTAACAATTTATCATTTTTTGTATAATAATAAAATGGTTCTTGTTTATTTCTATACAATTATTTATTGAATCAGGAAACCTAGTTATCATCTATACCCATTATAAACCCATTCTTCCATAAATGTATACTTCTCATTAATGGACTTTATTCAATATTTTTATGTATAAATAGATTTGATAAACATTGAATACCTTTACTTTATGATGCCTGCAAATATTTTTATGTATTCTAACTGATCCATTTGCAGAAAAAAAATCACCATTAAAGACCTCAATTTTGGAATAAAATTTCAATCAAATAATGAGTTAAATTGTGTCACTTATTAAAAATTATTGAGTTATTATAGAGGAGACACTTCATTTTTATGACATTATTCTCCTTCTAAATTGGAACAGTTCACCATGTTTAATTATTTTATAATTGGGTATGTTTTTTATAGATTTTATTTGAATAATTCTCATTCTTATAAGACTATTAAAGTCCATTAGGTTACAAATGAGATAGTAAATATGTTGTTTTCAAATCGATAATCCTCTATGTTTTGAATAATGATATTTGGTCACAACTGATGTTTCTATCACGAATTTTAAAATTTTTGTTAAAAATTTTTTATCTAGTAAATCATTGATATTTCATTTATTATTGGTGTATTTTTAATGTTCTTATATATCCCTATATTACTCCCCCAAGAATAAAAAATCATTATATATATCATCATTAGAAACATCAATAATTTATTAATAAATTTTCTCAATAGTTTCAAAATTTTATTATTATCTAGATATATTAAATATTTTAATTAAATGATTCTCACAATGTAATTTTTTAGAATTTATATTAATTTATTTTATATTACTATCCATGAAAGAATTATTATTGTTCCAGGATGGTTGTAACTTCTTGTTATACTCTTTATTAAAAATAAATCTATTATTTTTTTAAAACTAATACATATTTCAGTATATGATATTTCGTGAGCTATATTTCACAATGGCAATAATTTTAATTAAAATATCATAAATCTATATACGAGATCTAAACTGTTATAATCACATATTTTTTGAATATCTATTTTGATAATTCTCCCTGATGATAATTTTTCCAGATATATTATTTTTTATATGGTTCCCAATTAAAATATTTTTTTTTATTTTATATCACTCAGAACCAATATTTTATTCCTTAACTAGTGGTATTTATGGCCCTCTTCCAAATTATTATCAGTCAATTAAATAACATTAAATTTTAAAAAAAAATAATTTTTTCCGAGAATCATCTACCACAAATTTGAGTAATGTGTAATACTTTTGACCAATTTATATAGTTGGGTAATAACCATTAGACCTATTATCCTTTAAATTTCATCAATATATAATAATTTTAAAAAAATGCTTGATTTTATAAGTCTTATATCTATCGACATTCACATGGATGAGATTGATAGTAATTATTAATTTCCCATTGTTTATCTTAAATATCTTCTAGAAAATATTCACACTATTAAATAATGACACACATGAGTGTGATCACATGAGATTTGCGGAATATCTTGAGATCGTGAATTTTACACCATGTTCATTATGTTCTTTTAGATAGGTATATTTATGAAAAAACTATATTCCCTCTTTTTTGGAACATTCTCATCTATAATCATTACTAAAGAGTTTGATATTCTACTATGTGTATTTAACATGCAATAAGATTGACACATGACATCCTTTAATACAATTTTCATCCACTTAAATATTAAGGAATGTCGTAAGTTATAGAATTGGTTTACATATAGTTTGTTGTGACTAAGGACATAAACCAAAAAACAACAACTAAACTGGTTAATAATTTTCTATAGATATTTTCCTTTCTAGAGTTAATTATTTTTTCCCAACATCATTAAAGAATATGGGAAACACCAAACCTATAATATTTTACATCAATGACATCATTTTTTATATCCTATAAAATATTAACTATAATGGATATTCACAATCTATGTACTAGATACATTTAATGGTATTAATTCCATTTAAACAATATCAATATTTTCTTCTTTGTCTGCATTATTAAATGGATATTAATTCTGTTTCCTTTAAGATAATTGTTCTAATTACACAATAGAATCCATCTTTTTTGCATTTATATTTAAATATTTCATATGTTTTATGATATTTTATATTACATTATGTTGTTTCTAACTACTAAGATATTTTTATCTTTCTCTCTATACAAAACATTCATTCTCTATTGAGGTTGAATTAATTCCCATATACCTAAACAATTGACACCAATAAAAAAACACTAAATAGAAATTTTGAGTAATAGATCATACACATCTATATTTTATTCTATTACTAATATAAATTAAAAAAAATTATATTTATATCTTATTGGATGTCCCCCGTCTTTTAAAAATAATACCAATTTATTAGTGGTGTATAATTTGCAGTCTTTGTTTCCCGAATAGATATTATTTTGTAATGTTTAGAGATTCCAAAAACAACCCTATTCATGTGTCTGGCTACCTATGGTTTTTCATAAATCAATACATATTTTCCTTTTTATTTAAATTTCATCACTAATGGTAATGGGAATATTTTTTAGTATTCTCCACATTAATGTTTCGCACATCATGAATAGGTATTTTATTTTTAAAATTCCCATTATAATTATAGATCTTTAAGGATGCACTTGAGTATCTTGCCTTCATAAAAGCATTATCACAGAACCTTCATATTCTATAATTACATTAACAACTCTTTAATTTTATTAGTTGGCCCATTTGTAACCAGGGTGTTTTCTTCAATGTTATGATTATTATTAACATCCTTTATAATGTTTTTAAAATTATTGTTTTCATTTTTATTTTTTCTCAATTTATGACTTTTAGCATTATTATTTCAAAATATATTGTTTGGATCCATGTACCACACTATCTATTTTGTTTGTTTTTTCCGTATAAAAATTTATATATTTTAGATAATATTGTTGTTTATCTCCTTGGCTAACTATTTTCATTAACTGAAAGTTTTACCATTCATGTATTTTTAATGAGACATGTTTATAATAACTGACATAAAATATTCACCAAGGACTCTATAGTCCTCAAGATCCTTCTTTAGAATTTATTCTAAACATTAACCATCTTGAGGTAATTTTATGTTCTCTATAATTTCATTAGTTTCCAATTGTTATTTATACAATTAAAAAATTTCTTGATGTGTTCCTCTTCTTCATCATCATCCTAAACCTAATTTCCAAACCTTGTATTGAGATGTGGAATTTATTTTCATTAAAAAATTTATGTGGAATGTTTCCTTGAATTTATCAATTCACCATTTTTATACTTAATGAATGAAATGAAATTACCTCATCAACATATATTTAATTGGAAAAATCTCACAGTTAATATTTTTAATTTTTTAAACTCCACATCCAAATATATTTATTTTCACAATGACATATTTTCATTTATCATCATATAGTACGTAATGATATAATTATGTTTTATATCTAGTGTATCATACTATATATATTTCTCTTCAATAATAGAAATATTCACATAGAATAGTGGAAATAATATTATTATGAGTCTCTTTACATTTTTTATATGTTCAACAACATATCTATGTTCATGAATACATTCCTCAACAATTTTAACTCTATAAAAAATTTCCTTGAGTATTTAATTTGGGTGTATCCTTAGATCCTCATACTTAATCCATAACAATTGAAAATTTTTTTCATTATCATTGGTATCACCTTCAAATTTTTTTTGAAAATTTACACAAATAGCTTGCTATGTTTTAAATGACATCACTTTAATACATATTTGGTACAAAAATGATCTCTCTAAATCATTTATTAACATATAATTAACATCCAAATAGTGATGATCTATATATAAAATTATTATATTATAATACAAGTAAATATTATTTTTATATGTAATATATTTTGATAATTTCTTATTGAGAAACAGAAAATTTTATTCAATATGTTAATAATTAAAAATTAATACAATCATAGAGAGTGATTACCTTTATTTATAAAACACATTCCTCATTTACAAGAGACATATGAAATTTCAAAAAAAAAACATTCTCAATGATAACACTATTTATTCTCAATCAAGGTGAATTCCTTGATTGAAAGGATGTAAATTAGTTTATAATAAATTTTAAAACCACTATTGGATATTACCATATTGTAATCATATAAGAAAAAAATTCTAAAATACTTATAAATTAAAAATATTGATAATGATATAAAGGATATGAACATATGATATTACATAGTTCCCCTTAACCAATATAATCTAATGTGAATGAAATGCTGATTTCAAATTTCCCAAATAACTATAATTCTCATCAGTTTTATAACCGCAGATCATTGACACATACACTCCAAGTTTGTAAATGTAAACACCAAAAAAAATAGCTCACTAGTTGTCCACAAATATTGAACTCACTATAACCCCCTAACATATCTCCTCGATATTATTTATTTGAATTAACTTTTTTAATTGTGTAGAAATTTGGTTAAACATGAAATGTTACAGTATCCTCGATCTCCTCTATTATCTTCTTCAAATTTGTATAAAATTCCTAGTACTTCTCCAAATCGTATATATTATCTATTCTCCCCCAATGTGTATACCATTATCTCTCATCCTTCCTAACATATTTCATATATTTTTTATTTATTTCTTCCAATCTATACCTTAATACATTGGATTGTATTAATTCTTCATTTACTGATATATTTAGATTATTCCACGTGTACCAGAAAAAATATTTGGTGATTATTTTTCAATTAAAATGGATCAAAAACTAAAATACCATTTTTATAAATTTAATATAAGATTATATCTATATCTTGACCACAATATGAATAATTTTTTACATTATATATTGAGAATTACAGTATGTTAACTTCAAGACATTTATAATATTGGGTTTCTTCTTATTCATGGTGTTTATTTTAACAACCAATCCAAAAAAATCACAAATCATAATTTTAAATGACATTGGGATATCCTAATATATTTTGTCATTATTGTTGTTCTAATAACGGTTTACAAATAATATCATCACCACAATGTGACCATTCCCAAAAAAATATCCATCAAACTCTACTATATCTTCCAGTGTGATGTGTTACCCATGTTGATGCATGATTGTGGTAAAAAACAATATGAAACATGGATTCCACTTTTTATGTGAAAATAAAAAAATATAATGAAGAAAATAAAATAAATAAATCTTATGTGACATATATCTCCTCCTCTAAAAATAATTTATTCGACATCAATAAAATCATTTACCACATGCAATTTTTTTATAGAATAGTCATTCACTGTGGAATGATTACATTAAAAACAACAAAGAAACAAAATTCAGTTAAACCCCTTCTATGGAATAAAATACTTCTTAACAACCTCAGAATCATTAACAAAAATTCTATTACGGTGTGGAAAAATGCATCCAAAATGTTGAATTTCAATATAAAAACCAGAAAAGGTTATAAATATTCTGAAATTAGAGTTGATCATTACAAGAAAAAGATAGTCCATACTATTATTGTTTTAATTAACCATTTATCACAACATATCCTATAGTATTATGGAATGGTTTCATTACTATAACTGAAAATTATTGCAAATACATGTTGAATTCCCTATGATTTCATCATAACTTTTTAAGTCCATTGTAAAACATTTTATTGAAGATATCAACAAACACATCATACACATTAATAATGTGGATTATTTTCGATGAACCACATACAGTAATGAGTACATGGGCCTTACTATCCATTATACTATTCAGATATGTGTATTATATTTATCATAATTTTTTTTAGCTACCATACAAATATTATATTGATATTATCTTTTAAAAATGTATTTCAATTATTACATTTTATAAATCATTTTAAAAATAATGTATATTAAATTAATATAGTTCAAAATATTATTTAATTATTTTATATATATTATAACCCTTATAAATTTTAAGGTATTGATTTTTAAAATAAATAATGTATATTAAAATCTTCATGGATAGACATGGTGGCCCCCAAGTCCCACAATTGTACTCTAAAGGCCCAAAATCTATGATGTGAATAATATAAGGTTCAAAAAATATTTATTAAAAAATGAGTGACTCGAATAGGCATATCGTGGGTTCCGCTAACCCAAAAATTTAATAACTTTACTATATATAAAGTATCAATAATATTGTTAGATGGAGTTATTCATAAAAATTATAATACATAAGCTTTAAATGTTTCTAATTTCATTTATTTAACCTTATAGACTCTAAGAGATTGTAGTGGAAGTGAAATGGCTAGAATATTTCCTTCAGTTCCTAAAATCCATATTATTGCTAAATCCATTAGGATAAAGGTATTAGTTTATAAAATTAAAACAAAAACTATCATTATCAAGTCGATGATTGTGTGAGATCCATTCATATATTAGGAAAAAATATTTCTATACATTCATGAAAAAAAATTTAGAACCACGAACACCTTATTGGACAGGTGAAGGGTTTGAATAATAAATAGAATTAGTAAAATTTCATGAATCCTATGATATAAAAACATCCTTTTGTAGGGGTTAGGTTATAGTTATTTTTATTTATACCATTATCTAGAGACTTTTATCCCAATTAAAATTCCAAATTACATCTAAAATAGGGATGAATGATGACCCAAATTATTGAATTACAACTAATTGTTAAGGTAAAATAATCATGAATTATTCAATTTAAATTGAAATCATTAGTAGATGGTAGATATTCGGCACATAAAATTGGTTCATCCCCTATATCACATGACTATTTGGACTATTGTTCCAATAAATATTGAGTGATAGAAGAGAGATATTTAATATTAAAATGCATAAAAATATGATGATCAGATGATAAGAAAATATATCAACCATGAACACAACATATATTATATTATTATATGATCTATTAATCTAGTTTTTCACTTATTATTAGTAAGGGATATCCTTATAAAAATAATGAGGTATTATTATTATTATATTATATTAGATTCTATAATTTTTATTATTACTATTATAAATTCTTTGTAAATATGAGTGATCCCCCTCTATCCCTCAATTAACAGGACACATATGAAGTGAATATGGTCTTCTACTCCTCATATTAATATTAGATAAATAGATATTCATGGATAGTTATTGTAACCCATCTTCTATGATCCTGTAACTATTCATGTTAACCTTCTCAATTTATTCTTAACATACTTTTACTTCCAATATTTTGTGGATATGTTAGATTATCCATGTTAATAAATGATAGCTGAAACCTATAGTTCATATAAATAATATCCCATGATATATATTTTATGTTTCTTTCACTCTTAATTTGAGGTTTTGACTTCATCTGACAGATCATCTATAATGATTACACTTCCAAGGATTTATAAGATTATTTGACTCTTATTTTATTAAATTCTTAATTTAATTTAATTTTTTTCTAGGTCCATCAGTGTATTATTACATTGGTAATACCCATGGTATGAATTTATGATTCCCTAGTAGTAATAGAATCTATACGATTACATTTATCCGGAAACATGAAATCATGAATTTTATAATAAACATTTTATATATATTAATAATTTATATGATATTTATGATGAATGATATTTATTTTATATTTTTTTATTACATATATTATAAAATATATGGTAAATGTTTTTATTTAAATGAAATGTTTCTATTTTTTTATTGAAAATTTTCAACAATGTGTTCTATAAAAATTAAATCTTTATTTTCACTGAATTACAATAATATATTTTCATATACTAAATTCCTATGAATTATAATAATTTTTATAGAATAGTTATTTGATATGCTCAAGGGGTGAAGGGTAATTTAGATTATTCTCAATAATTTTTTCAAAATTGTATCATATATATTTATTTTTTCTATTTTATTAATTAAAATAATTTACATGATTTTATATAAAATTTTTCCCATTGTTTTAAATGGATAGTCTCATGTTTTATGTGCGATATATGAGAAATCATTGAGAATTTTAAATACTCTTATTATGACTTAGTAACATAGTGGGATGTGAGATATGTAAAAAATGCTATGTGGGTATTCTTATAAGTAGATGTTAATTAGTATGATCCAACACTAACCCATGATATTACTAGATAAACCATTCCTACTATATATCATTTTAGTTGGCCTGTTATAGTCCTCATACTAGGGTATGATGTGTATCTACATATAATATTTTATTTGTCAATATATATTATAGTAAGGTGAACATTTTTTACAAAAATATAGTCTTTCAAGGTCTTCCTACTGTGAGTTTTTATATCCATTAATATTCATTATTATATTGAAATACATGAAAATTATTATTAAACTTGTATTTATTTTCCCATAAAATTTTAAAATAAGAATTACCCTTACTGACCTTTTTATTTAAAATGAGCCTCTTAATTTTTATATTCATATTTCAAATTAAACAGAAATGGTATATTTAATAAATTATATATATATATATATATATTATTTAATTAATTATATTCACTATACCCATTCATAACATACATTCTTCCTAAAGATATTCTATATTTTCTCCTCTCTATGTTTTTCCAATATATATAGTACCTCACTAAGGCTTAGGTATATAGACTATTAGCATTGTTAGGTAGTAATATATAGGTAGTACTATGATGTATTCATGTGTTATTTAGTGTTTTAAAAGACTTCAATTATATTTAGTTTGGTTCTTATATGACCCATATATGTATCGTAGATATGTTGTTTACTTTTTTAGATAATTATTATTAATTTTTATTTTATTTTAAATTATTTGGTTTATTTATTATTTGTCATTTCATAAGAACATTTTACATATTTTCTATGTCCACATTTACCAGACCATGAGGATCAAGAAGGTATTTTGTAATATTTAATAAAATGAAATATTTGCAAGATTGTGATATTCTTAACTATTTTCCAAAAAATTATTATCATAACACCTAGGGTTGGTTGATTTATTGGTATGTTGTGTAAATTTCAATGAAAACAGGGATCTAAAAATTAAATAGGCATAATATTGATTTTAAGAGGAAGTATTTTTTTAAGGGAGTCTGGGACTGAGTATAATATTTCCAATGTTTATCGTGATAACATCAATGTTTCATTTCATATTTTGGTTTCTTGAACATTAATTTTTATGCTGAACTTTTTTTCAAAAAACTTTTTTATTAAATCATTAATATGATCATTGATTGAATACCAATAATATACATTTTGTATTCAATTAATGGTTAGTGGTAGTTGTCCAATTCATTATAAAAATATTGTTGTATTTGGATATCATTCAATTATTCCTAGTGGTTTTTTGTGAATTAATTTACAGATAGATTGATTATAATATAGTGATTTTTCTATATATGATATATTTGATTCAAAATTCATTTTTTATTACTTGGATAGTGATGTATTTGAATAATTAAATGAAATTTATTTCTTCATTTATGTTAATGGATAATCTATTTTCATGCCCTGATAGTGAAATAAATATTATAATAATATATTTTTATATTTTATAGGTCGGTTGGATTTCAGGATCATGGTATTTTACTACATTGAATAGAATAATAGTTTATATAATAATATTTAGAGTAATATTTTGGGATATTTTTTCTCACTCTTATGATTCAATATAATTTTTAATTTTATTTCAGTGATATTGGATATATAAGTGTGGGGATAATTTCTTTATACATAATGATTAAAAGGTTCTTTCCTAAAATGGGTTTTTTTATAACATTTATGATATAGATATATATCAAAATATTAGTTAATAATTTGTTTGGATCATGAATTAATATATTTTAGTTTAATTAAGGAAATAGTTCATTCAAAATATAAACAATATAATGGATCATTTATGGGTTAATTAATACTATTATGTTCAATATATATTTGTTTTATACTAAAATATTATCGTATATAAGATATTATTGAATGAACTTTAAACATTAATTTAGAATAAAATATTAATTATATAAAAATCTACCTGATTATTGTAAATAAGTATTTTAGAATATTATTTTTTTGGAATGTATTATGTTTATTAAATTATTGGATTTATAGCTAAAAATAAAAAAATATATACACATGTTTAGTTGTAACCTATTTATTTTGAAATTAGAGCCCAAAATTTTGAAATAATGGTTGGTTAGGTTAAATAAGTCAATTGTTTTAATAAAAAGTAAATTATTAAATGTCTTAATAACATATTTAGATTTTAGTGTTTATGAAAATAAATATTTTCTAGATTTCCCAAAGAAAAATTTAATTGGTTTAGTTGATTTGTCCATATTTTGTTATGTTTATGAACATAAAAATGTGTTTATAATATGTTTTTCTATTAAAAATTCATTATTTATTATTAAATCAAATTTTAGATTAATATTTCAAATACCTGTTAATATGTCATGTACTTCAAGAATAGAATTTAATAATACAATAACAATGTTAACCTATAAAATAATTTTCAAAGAAAAATTAGTACTTATTCAAATATAAACTCTCAAATAGACATATTAAATTAGATTAATTTATTATATGTTCTTTTTTGGTTTCATGTTTTTATGTAATGATTCATTGGGTTGATTAATATGAATTTATTATTCTTCTTCATTAGTTATTAGGTTTTGGATAGATTTTTTTCAAAAATGTCCAACAATGTTTTTAAAAAGAAAATATCAATGTTTATTCTGTTTCATATATGTTGTGTTTAATATTATTTAGGTGGAATTTAATCTATGTTATTTTATATAGAATATCAAAAAAAATGAATTTTTTGAATGTAAAAAAATATATTAGGTTGTATATGAGGGTATAATTAAATTATATTGAGTGAAAATTTACTTGAATTTTAAGGACTTTGAGTTATATTTTTAATTTAAAAAAATTACATAATTTCATAAATATATTAAAGATATTGTTTTTTGTTTTTGGATACATTTTCTTAAAAGAAAAATAAAATGGGTGACTATATTTTATTATAAAGGGATAAAATAATTTTAATAATTTGTAATTTAAATTATTTAGTGAGTTATTGATATTATGTTCAATAATTTTTAGTGATTAATATTTGATAATATATCACATCATAAATTTATATCATGAAATTTGGTGGGTAATTTGTTTGTTTACTTAGGTGATCAAGAAAGAAAATACATAGTTAAATGATGTGAAAAATATGCAAAAAAAAAATAAATCAATTTTGTTTAATTTCAAATGTTAATAAAAAATTTATCGTTTCAATTCCCTAGTGCCATTTTAAATTCTATATATTATGATATTTGGGAAATATATATTTTTTAAATGATAATTAATCACTGATTTTATTTATGACATTTTAAATGTATCAGTGATAGACGAATTTTAGCACCTAAAATGTCATGAATATTAGTTAACTCAATGTAATGAAAAAAAGGATTAAAACTTATTTATTCTAAGGGGGAATAGATTTATTGATGATAGGGTATGGTTTTTCCTACCTGTTTACATTTCCTAGGTAATCTATTCACTATTTGGAATTACATAATTCATGGTTTTTTAATGGTTTCCAAAACTATGTATGTCAATTCCTTCATCAAAATCACTTAAATGTTTAGGTAACCATGAGAACATACTATATATACTGAAAATTTCCTAAAAACAATAAAAATTTCTTCTGTTGATATTATGAACCCATAATTTCCTTTTTTATCGACCAAAAACATCCTAAATAACCTAATAAAAATTTTGGAAAATGATTCAATTTCTAACAACTATAATGTTTTTTCTTGGGTGTCGTTTTGGGATCATTATGTTTTTAAAAAAATATTGTGATATAATTTACAATTGATAATCAATATTATATTTTTTATTAGTAATAATATTTTAATATTGTTTCCAAAATTGAGTTTTATATATAGTAATAAATATTTTAGGTTCATTACAAAACTAGAGGTAAAAATAGAGAACCTTGAATTATGTATATGTTAGCCAATTTTATCTCTAAACATTATTTTAAAATTTTACACTATATTAAGAAGAGATAATGAAAATTAAGAATTGTTTTTTATTTAAAAATAGGTTTTAGTAAATATATATATATATATACACACTATGAAATTAGCAACAAAATTTTATTACATATTTTCCATTAAGTGGATGTTACAGTTCAATAATATATAAATTGTATATAATTATTGATTATAAAATATCCTATTTTTGGGAAAGGAATAACTCAATAAAAATTCTTTAATTACATGAATTCATTTTTATAGATAAGGTTATTAATGGGTCATTTAATATGTTTGGATAACCTAGTATCAGTATTTAATAATATTAGTAAAATTGGGACATTATCTTTTTATAAAGATTATTTTCATTATGTAATATAGATTTAAAAATAATAATTTGTAATTTATGGAAATAAGTTATTATTATAAATGGATAACTTTATGAGGGGTTTCTTGGGATGATAACTAGTTTTATTCAGATAATATTAACCCCCCGTATTTTCTTTTTCAATAAAAGATTATTATAATGATAATTTTTAGGATTAAAATTGAAAAATATGAATTTTTTTGGAAATTTAAAATTTTTATGGTTTTAAAATCATTATTAAATTTAATTCAGGTATGTTATACAACATTATATAGTTTATAAAATGACAATGAATATTTAGACAATTGTTTAGATACACATACAATCTAATGATGTAACCCCTTGGTTGAACCAAAACTACATTCATTGGATATCGACTCCCTAATACCCTTTTTTTATATTCTGTGAATATTAAAGAGTATTATTATATATTTATGTTAGATACCTCATTTATAAGGTGGGTATTTTTTTACTTCATGTACTTGTTATCGTATGAATAATAAAGTCTATGTGTTTATGGGTTGACATTTACATTTATTACATTACTAAAAAATCATTATTAGAAAATATTATTGATGTAATTTGATAAATTTAGTGTTGTGACTAGTGATGTGTTATTAATGTGTTGGATAACATATTATTTCTAATGAAGTGTTCAAAAATAATTTTGATATATTATTTTTATTATATTATGTTATATTATAATTAGTATTATTATTTTCATTTCAATTTTAAAACATAGGGAATACATCATTTTCCTTATTTGGATCAACATGTCGTAATAAAATTTGGGAGTTCACCACCTTCAAGAATCGCCTCCTCCATAAATGTTCTTTATGAATAAAATAAAATCCATCTTCCCACAAATGTATTTCCTTGTTTTTAATTTTATCTCTTTACTCCTACCTTTCATCTATTTCCTAGGGTAGTTGGATTTGATGGTTTCTCTATGTCCTGGTGAAATAATAAATATTAACTAAACATCCACTAGATAACCTAATATGTGTCTATTATAGTTAATTGCCACCAAGTTGGATATTATTAATTCATTTTTTTCTCAATATTAATTGTTTACATATTAAAATATTTTTCAGAGTTCCTTAATCATGTTTTTCTGTTATTAATATGACTTATATTTCTTGTATAGTATAAAGGTTATATTAATTCGGTAATACCATTAGAAAATATTATATATATATATATATAATGGTAGGAGACTCATTTTGATTTCTATTATTTAGGAACCATGAATTATTAAATGCATTAATAAAGATTTCACGTAATGTAGTTATTTATGTGATATATATGACGGATTTTTTTGATCATATATATATGTATCTCCTTTTTTTCTAATGAATTTGAGAAAATTGTTAATTTAAAGTGAATAATTTTTATTTTTAATTAAAATTTACCCACAATATATATTTTTAACAACAAATTATAATTTTAGATGAATTACAAGAATGTTTTTTATCTGTATAATTAGATATGAATTATAATTTTTTAATAATGGTAAAATTATACTTTTAAAAGGGTAAGGGGGGTTTTTGTTAATAGATCACATTCACGCAAGTTTGTTTCACGTATGATTATTTACCCCGTTTATTTTTTGAGTTGAATCTATATGATTCCATTTAATTAAATGTTATTTGTTTTTATAAAAATATGGCCTTCTATTTTATATGTGAGCTATGTAAAATCATATAAATAGAAAATTCATAATGATAAGTCTTTGGTTCTTTTAGGTAAAAGGGATGTATAACAGACTAATAAGTTATGTAATGCTATTTATAGTTAATTTCACTTACCTTTTTTAGATTTTATTCAATAAAATTACATGTAACCCAGGACTAGTATATATCATTTTTTGTTAGACACATATGGTTATAAAATGTTGACATAATGAGACTTTACCTAACAGATAATATATGTTATCAGATATATTGAAATTCTGATCCTTTATTACCTTGACATAGACTCTAATGGTATTCCCATGATGGATTTTTGGATCCTTACTAAATTTTCATATAATGACATATTTGTTCTTCTTTATTAATCATGTTCATTATTATTTCTTTTAAATTGGATTATTAGTAACTAATTATGATTAATATTTTATTTAAATATAAAACCTTACTTTTTCTATTCATATTTTATAATATAATGTAATATTTTATTTAATATACATTCTATATATAGTATTTAATAACGCATATATATAAATGTTCCATCACACCCTATATAAGCTCTTAAATACATATAGAAATTCAATTATAGAAAAATAATTATGTAAAATATGGTAGATATTTTTCTCTTAGGTATTTGATCCATTAAAACAGTTGTAGAAAAAATGAATTCAATCATCAAAAACCTCTTTCAAGATTTATATTCCTCTAATAGATCATTTTCGACCATTTACAATTGGTAACATAAAATACTATTCATGTACACTTATCACATTCATAGATCACTACAATCATCAAAATAGGTAACTACACTTGATATTATAAATCAAACGTTGATACGAAATTCAAAGAGATTATTTTCTATTCCTATACTTTCTTCATAGAATCTAAACTATAGGCACATGGACCTAGATTTAAATCACACTATTAATTGATCTACCATTTTTCAAACCACTGCCCGAAATGAGGTTTATTGATGAATTATAAAATAAAGTAAGGATAAATCCAAGAAGAATAAATGGTGAGGATAAATGATTATTGTATTGATATCTTGATATCAATTATTATCATAGGATCCACTAACAGCACAGTGATCCACACAAACTTTGTATCTCAAGGTAAAAATTAATGACCAAAATTGATAGGTATATGTGATTAAAGAAGAAACTAAAGATAAATTTTGTCTATAATTTCAAATAAAATATATGGAATACAATCAAGTGTAATGAATCCCTAACATTTCAACAGTTTAATCTCTAATAAAGAAATCAAATTTGATGCTTCAATTAGTGACTAATCATTGAACTCAATAATTACTACACAAAATCATCGTAATATCCCTATTTCTCTATATCTTATTATATATTATTAAATGTGGTTGTAAACGTGTGACAAAATTGGATATATAGAAAGATATTATAAATAGTATATTGGTGTTTCTAACCATATATCATATAATTAAATAAATTATTTAATTAAACCATTTGAATTATTTATTTATACCAAAAAAATACTCGATAGAATCAGTGAAAATGAAGAATATTTCAATATTGGGGAACCCCACCATATTCAGTATACAACAATTGTCTCATTTCACTGATATAGAATTAATTTAAAAAAAATATTATTAAGAATCATTATGTGGAATAAATATAATATTTAATATAATATATTTTTATTAGGGCTTAAAAATTTCCCCAATACCACTCAATATCAATAACCCAATCATGAAATATTATTCAAAATATTCTGAAGTGTTTAATAGGAAATTGAGTTATTATATCATGGTAATTTCTTGTAATCCCACTCTAGTTAAAGTGGAGAATAAATAATTCTTAAAATGTGTTGGATATGTTTCTAATAATGAATTTTTAAATTGTTATGTGGGTGAGTTATTCCCACCATAGGTAGATAATATCCTGATATTGGTAGTCTTGGCTATTACAAAATGTATTTGAACAGTACTCATATAGGTTGAAAATAAGGAAATTGGACCATGTGTGGGTGGGAAAGGTCTGTTTCATTAGCCTGTGTGTATATCCTATATTAGTTAAAGAGGAAAATAAGGAATTGATTATAATGTAATTGAATAACTGTCCAATAATTATTTATTTTAAATCTATGATCATATGTTAGGGTTTCCCAAATCAAATTTTTTTGATGATATTTCTTGGGGTGTTATAGGTATCTATAACAAGGAAGATTAATTTTTAAAAACACTTTTATAATAATTTTTAAAAAATTATCTATAAATAGAGAATCCCAAAATCGATGCATCAAAAATTATTTAAGCTAATCGCACCATAACATCATCAAATCACTATAATATATCATTGCAAGATCATTGAGAAGAAAAAATATGTGGAAAATTATTCACTTGGAATAAAAGCGTAAAAATGAAATGTTTCAATATAGATACTATAATATAATATAGAAACTAGTTTTTTTACCAAATATAAGAAGAGGATAAAAATAACCCAATACAATGTACAAGTGATCCTGAAATTTATATTTTATATGGAATATTTTTTTCTTTTTCACCTCTTTTTATTCAGTTAGGATATAAGGATGACCCTCACATGATCATGGTCTTCAATAGCTGCTCAAATGATTCATTACCTCACCTTCAAACCTATAGTGAATTATGAACTTACAATACGAACAAATACTTTTGACTTGTAGTAACCCAAAATTTTTGGTATGTTTTCATATATTATTTAAAATTGTAATATATTTTATGTAACAAAAACAGTATCAAAATATAATAAAAACATTGTATTTTAAATTAAATATTATAAAATATGACCATTGTAAAATAGCAATTATATTAATGGGAATAAAATTAGTATCCATATTACAAATTAAAATTCAAAAATAATAATAAGGAGTCATGTATAATAATTATAACATATAAAGATAATTCTTCAATTCATGAAAAATTGGTGGAGTTAAAGAGGTCTTCTCTAGACATATTCTATGTGAAACATCAAAAGATACGAGTAATGAGAAATCGTTTATGGTAAATCATTAAGCTTGTAGAACATTCAATGAAATCCAGTATAACTGTATCACCATTCATGATAATGGTTACACTAATATTACCATTATATATTATATATAAGTCATAATGAGTTTTTAAATAAGAATTATGGTGAAAAAACTTTTAGTTTTTATATTAAATTGATGAACCTATATTAATTCAATTTTTCATAGCTATTATTCTTAACCTCTTACACCATTATATGACATCGAAATTCTATCAATTTTATAATTTTATTGGATAAAATAATTTTTTTAAAATTAAATGTAAAAAAATACTACTAGATTATCTTTTGAAATTATTGATATTTAGGTGAATAATGAAAAATATTGTTTTTAGAAAAATTATAAATTTTTTGAAATTATTATTATATAATAGTGATCTTGATATTTATAAATAATATTAATTGATAAAATATCTATTTATGAAATAAAATTATGTATATTTAATAGAATTCTAAATGTAGAAAATATTTTAATTACCTTGTTAGGAATTATGTAATATGTTTATGAATTGTTTATTAAATTATTATAATTTATAATAATCATGGATAAAATTAGGTTTTATAATTATGGAAATTTTATTTAACCCATATTTTAATAATAATTAAATATTTATATCATCCTGAAAAATAGCACTAAGAAGCTTTTCTAGACATAAACATCATGCTTATAATATAGTTTTACAAAAACCTATTTTCTACACTTTACAAATGCAAACAAATTAAATAGTTTTACAGGATATATAAATTTATTTTATAAAATAGTTCTACTATTCAAAAATATAATATTCATATTATTCACTAATACAAATTTCATTTTCATCAATAAGAATCACATTTCTTTTTTTATAGTCCATTACTAATTTAATAAGTAAGGTTTTATTTTTTAGTGTTTTTTATTATTACATTTTTCTTTTATTATCAAATATATTAAATTTATATTACTATAATAATTACAATAATGTAATTTTTTAAATTATATATATGTATATTAACATTAATTTAACTATTAATTGGTGATAAAAATTATTAAGAACACTTCATGATCCAAAATTTATACCAGAAATTTTTTTCTATACAATATCTTATTTCATTTAGAATATAATTTTCTTATATATGGAATTTTAATTTGGATAAATAGAAGATAATATTTATTACATTATTCCCAAATTCAATAACACGGGGTATCATATATTTTTAGTATAATATGTGTTATTTAGATTAATACTCAACACTAAGGTGGAAACTAAAATTGAAAATTGTAAATATCAAATGGTAAATAAATAAAAATAAAATTTAAAATCTATTTTTAAATAATGTATTGAAGATTTATCTACCTTTACTCACTATAAACTCAATTTGTTTCTACTTATGGAGACTTTGACCTTTGAATATTATTTTTAACCTTTTTATGTTACAAAAATACCAGTCCTCTATATTATAAAAGGCGGTATCACCCCTCCGCTTCTTCTCACACACAATGCCATTTGGATTAACAACATATCATCCATAATAGAACCCAAAATTACATATAAACATAAAATAGGTTCTTTTACTCTCAAAAGTTTTCTCCCTAAAACCTTAGTGACTTTTAAAAATAATTTTTCCATGTTGTAATGTAAAATTCCTAACTAGTTATTTTCATTTTGAATTTTTTATTTCATCTTTAATATCATAAATATCTTCTTACCCATTATAATATAAATTAATAGTTATGATTAATAAACTGAAAAGTAATTATTGTTTTTCAGTATTCATTCAATTTCATTTCAACAGCTATATAGAAAAATAAAATTTTAGTTATGCATATCGGTAGACTACCACATCCATGAATAACATGATTTATTTTTCATCGACACTATACATGGCTTGTTAAAATTCTATTCAGTAGAATAAAATCATATTTTTATAATTATTATAATATAATAATAATAATTTTTTCCTTAATTTTTTCCCATTATATGAAAAACAAACATGTCGCTCGTGTGTACATGTGGACGATGACTACCATGAAAGTAATGTCTTTTTCCTTAAATCTAGTCTTTAAATTTTACACTAAACTGCAAACAACTATTCCATCACATAAAATAAATATCAATAATATAATAAATAATCAGCAATAATCATATTATATCATAAATAACCAATTTCAAATCTATATTTATCGATATGTTATAGAATGTACTTATTTTTGACGATTTAACAATTTACAAGAAAGATGCTAAAACTTTCTTTAATGGAATACTATGAAGAAAAAAAAATTTAAATTTTAATATTATAATGATCTAAATATATTTATTTTTTAATTTATGGAAATATTATATTTAAATTTAACTTATTATTACAATTTTTATTTTTTTGTTGTTAATAATTTCAAACATAACATCACCATAGATTTATTCATCACAATCCAAAATAAAATACTAATGAAATTAAAATAGATTTTGATAAATAATTATTAAAAATAATTTTTTTTATCATTAATAATGTGTTATTAAAAAATTTAAATTCCCAATGACTGAATCCACCCCCCCTCAACATCATGTCTTTATGAAATAAAAAAACTAACATTAAAACATCTAATGGTGAAAATAAATAAAATTAAGTAATATATTGATGATAAAATTTTGTAAATGAATTGAATAACATTTAAATTTTTTTAATAATTTATTCAATTAATTACATAAATACATTTTATTCATTATACTGGATATCATATCAGGACAAAGTTCTCATAAATTCAACAAATTAGTTTTTCTAATCTCGGTCTACACTTATTCAGAAATTTTTAATTTAACCACTTGTTTTATTTTAAGTTGTTTATGTTATATCATGTGGATATACCTTATAATTTTTTTCATAGAATTAATATTTTACTAAAAATATATTTCATGTTATATCCTTTAATTAAAAACAAAAATATTTGAAAAGGTTATTTTCCAATATCGTAATAAATAAAGATTACAAATGAATCATAACACATCTAGGAAAATTTGTGTTTTTTATCCTCTGTATCAAAATAATTATTTAACATAAATATTATTTTACTTTTTTGAGATATAATGATGTTGTGATATTCATACATATATTAAACACACATTAATGTTAATATTTTTTATATTATTTTTAATGTGGGATAAAATAATTTTATTTTAAAAAATTTAATGGATTTTCTTACAATGTACTAATATTTAATTTTTCAAAACACATATCCCAACCAATACAAGTATTATTTTTAAAATACATACTATATATATTTTAATATTTATTTTTTAAAAACATTCTAGAAAATTTTATCAATATGATTTTTTAAATAATATTTAAAACTATTTTTATATTTAATAAATAAGACAAATAAATTTAATTTTTTGGCATTAATTTTAATGTATATTTTGAAAATATTTCTCTAAATATTTTATTCCAGATTCACCCTCCATATTAGCATATGAGGAATTTATTTTTGGTTGCTCATATTTTTTAGTTAAAGTGTCATAATCATTGTGGTGTTTTGTGTGATTCCATTAGTGGATGTTATAAATCTCATATCCTTACCATGTGTTTTCCCTTTGTGTACTTATTCACTAATTCATTCAGTTGTTTTCTAATGATACCATCCCCCTTATTTTTCATGAAGTATTGGGAGATATATTTTAATCTTAAATGTAATTATGAATTTGTACCTTTATTATTCATAATTACTTAAAATTTATATGCATAAATTTTCTTTTAATTTGTTTCCATTGTAATGGCCTAAATTTATTTTATTTTATTTAATATTATCTAATATAATTCCCATTAATTTATTTATTTGGTAATTTATTTTTTGGTTGATCATATTTGTGATTATATTCCTTAAATAAAAATATATTAAAAGTTTTTTCATATTAAATTTTATTAAAAAAAATATATACAATTAAACTAATAATATAAAAACAACTATAAAAATTTAATTTTTAAAAATTTTAAATATGTTTATTCACACTCAATTAATTATTAACCAATTCTAAATGTTATTTAGAACACTTAATGATAATGTAGTAATTTTTTTCCTCAAAATCTTTTTATAGATTGTCTATTGTAATATAAAAATAAATTATATAATTCTTATAAATTTAAATGGGTAAAAAATAGGTTAAATTTATTTTTTTATCACCATCATTTTTATATGGTTAGACTTGTATTTCTTAAATTATATGTTAAAAAATCAAATTATGTTACTAAGTAGTGAACTAATGTGGTAAAGTAAAAAAAATAATTGTAAATGGATCAAAATATATTTTAAATGTGTGTGTAAAAACATTTTTTACTATTTATCAACAAAAATTAAAACAAAAATACATTATTTACACATGTAAAATATTACGATTGAGTAGTTCTTTTTAATTTTCAATACTACAAAATTTCCAATCATATCCATTATGAATAGAGGATTCACCTATCTATTTATACTAATAGAAAAAACATTGGTATCATCCTAAAATAAACCCAAACACCTATATAACATTCATATTCACATTATATAAGTTTTTTCCTATCAAAATAAATGTCATTGATGACATAATACCATTCTCAAAAGAAAATTTTACAATGTGTAAGAAGAAAATTCAAAACTACATCATTTTAATTAAAATTCATTTAATTATTAGTACAACTAAAAAATGGTTTTTTATGAATTATAATATATACAAATAATAACTATTTATATAATTAAATGTTATAGTAAATTTGGAATGTAAATTAAATTATATTTTCCATTATACTTAGAAAAACAGAAACATCAAAACACATACATGCATCCTACAGCCGCCATGAAAAAGCATGATCGATTTTTCTTTACTACCATCCGGGGATTATTAAAAAAATTATTTAATTTGTTAATATAATATTTATAATAATATAAATATTCATAAAAAATAATTATATAAATTTTTTATTCTTATTATAGGAAAAATTAATGTATCTCCCTTGAGTATGTATAGATAACATCCTCAAGAAATTGTACATTTTTTCATATAGACATATAATATTAATTCAAATATCAAATAATATTATACAAAATTATAAAAATATTAATAATTTCAAGATAAATCTGTATTAAAATTATTAATCTAAACTAATAACTTTAATAATCATAATTATATACTAGTTATAACATTATCTTGTTTTGGTTTGATTAACAACCAATAAGAAAAATGCTATAAATTCCTATCATTGATGAATAAAAAAATATTTTGAAATTATTATAAACAAATGAGATAATAATTTTTAGTTTTTAATGGAAATTATATATTAATAATTAACATATTATTATAATAATATGTTAATTATTTCTATTAATTACGAATCAAGCTCTTCATAAATATAACTATTGAAATCAAAACCAAATTTCATATGAAGTTAAAAAATAATTTCATAAATATATATAAATAATATTTTTCAATTTATTTATATATCTATATATTATTTACATGAAACTACTATGTTATAATGTACAGAATCATTCTTATTTTTTACAAAACAAATAATATAACGTTGTCACACAAGATATTGAAAATAATTATAATAATGTAATATATTTACAATTGAATGTTATGACTAAATTATATATATAATAAAATGTTTAAAAGGTTGTAAAAATTATTTAACTATGTTAGTTATGGTCATTATACTATTCGGTATATCATGAATAAGTTATTTGGAATTCAAGGTTAAATAATTCCATTTATCTATCAAAATTCATTATGAAATACATAATTTTAACCTAAGTATTATTTTTACTAGTGTATATTATATTATATAAATGTCATATTTCATTATTTTGTTGAAATTAAATTTTTATTAACATTAATTTCCATGTTATATATTTCTACTAAAATTACAAAAATATTAATGTGTTATTTTCTAATATATTTTTAAATAAATATTACTAATAATTTTTATACATCTAAGTAATAAATGTTTTCATTCTCACCATTTCCATTTATTTTCATACTGATAATTTTCTCCAAATTAATAAAAAATGTAATGATTTTTTATCATTATACATGTATCTCTCCCTTCTAACATGTAAACATTATTTACTTCTTTATGATATGGGATTAATTTAGATTGTTCTCAATATTAAATGGAATTTATTTTGAAGTCATTGTATTTTATATTGAATGCCACATTTTATTACCAATTTTCAGTTTATTTATTGAAATACTCTATGATATATTTCAATGTTATTATTGTTTAAATAATTTCTAAATTTTTTTAAAATTATTTATTTTTAAAAAATTTATAACTCTATTTTAGGGTGAATATTTTAAAGAAATTAATTTTAATTTTATATATTCCATTTTCATATATGGTAAAAAACACTGATCTCCAATAGTGATATTTTTCATTATTCACCATATATATTTTATTTTTGATGAATTTTTTTTTGTCATATCTAACTGTTTCAATTGATCCAATACTTAATATTTTTTGTGGGATTCCATTTTGGGATATTATAAAACCCAATTCCATGTTGTGGTTATTTCCACTACCTAAAAAAAATTATTCATTGATATATTGTATAATAGTTCCTTCCAAATTAAATCATTTTATGTTTATATTTATTTAATCGTAATTGTAATTATCATTAACTTTTGCTATTATAGGTAAAAATTAATATTATATACAAATGTATAGTATTCCAATGATTTCCCTTTGTAAATGCATAAATTATATTTCTTTAATAGAATATTTTTTACAAATATTTACAAATATTGATTGATTGTATATTTTAATAACATTATAGTATAACACTTATTTATATATTGTGAAAACCCTAAGTAGAATTATTTTTCCTATTTGGTATTCAGTTATAATGGTACATAATATCATTGGATACTAATTTATCATCCCTGAGATCATTATGTGATTAAATTATTAATAATTGTTTAATAAATAATTTATTTTAAAAGAATGTGAATCCGATTTATTTCCCTTGGGATTTTCTAATATGGTGATCAAAATAATGTGGAACTCATATACGCGTATATTTTATGATGAGATTGGTTCTATTGAAATTATATATCCCCTTAATGCATTGGGTAAATTTAATATAACACCCTTAAAACTACACTAAAAGTTCCTAGGGTAAACAATTAATCTATATATTTATTGTATGATACCAATAAATGTGAACCAAATTTATCCATACAGATCATTAAACATCATTTGGGAATATGACATCACTTACATACTCAAGGATATTTTATGGGTTTTAGTAGTAGATAATTTGTAGAGAATATTCTTGAATAATACATATGTCTTCTAGTTAGAATTATTGTCACTACACAAATATTATCCTTTTCCATATTAGGCCTTAAAAAGCTTCGATAAAATTCTCCACACATGTACACCCTCTTTGAAATATTGTAATTATCATCTATCCTTTAATCCCTAAGAAAGAATTATAATAAGTTTGATCACAAATGATTAGTGAGGGTAATAAAAATTCATTAACATGTGTATATAAATAGTGAACATAAGATGATAATAAGAATATTATTGGGTATTCAAATTGAATTAGCATAAAATAAGAGAATTATTTTTCATAATTTTTTTAAATAAATCATATTTAATGGAATATAAGAATTTACTAAGGTAAGAGTCATATGTGTAAACATTAATGGGTCCTGTGAAGTAAATATTTTTCAAATGAATATTATATACAGAAAAAATCATAAAGAAACTATGTCGAAATATTGGAACATCACCTTCTTAGTGATCATATAAGAACCCTTAAAAATTGAATTACCAACCAGGAAAATTTCATTAATCTCTTAAGACTAACTTATATTAGTTAACTGTGTCCTCTAATATATGTAAATTAACTCTATCATCTTTACACAATTCATTGGTTATATATATCAGGTTCACATATCATCATGTGATATATTTGGTACATCTTTTATAAAAAATAATTCCGATGTATCATATAATATAAAAAACATTTATAAATATGTATAATTAACCACAACTAACATAGCAATATTTACTGATGAAAATCATGATTTAAATTAAAATATCATTTAGAAAATTATAATCCATTTTTTGAAATAATATATATGAAATCATTTATAAACATGCCAATTGATTATAGTTAAAAATTATATTAACATAAATGAAAAATTGCATTAATATAACAATTTGATACAATTCATTGAAAAAATGTGAAGTTTACTTTTCTTGTGAGAAAAATTTCCATCAAATTGATCAAAAAATAAAAAAAAATTATTTTATTTGAAAATATACATGTTAAATTTAAAAGGATGCTTCAATTAAAATAAATTTCATTATGGCATAGAATTGTGTTCACACAGTAATTATAAAAAATATTGTTTCATTTCACCCATTTATAAAAATGGGTTAAAAAATCTTAGAAAACATTGTAGAATTTCATTTTCTTGTAAATGAATATAAATTTTTTAATTTTTGATAGTGGAGATATAAAATATTTGGATTATATAAAATAAAATTGATGAATGTTTTTTAAAAAATTATGGATATTGATTAAAATATTCATGACAAATAGAAAAAATAAGATCAATTTTTTTGTAAAAAATTTATTTTTTACATTTTTAGTATGAAAGAAATGAAGATTAAAGGAAATTATGTATTCTTATTTATAAACAATAGAGTTAAAAAGAAAATATTTTCAATAAATTAAAAATATTTAATCTTTTTTAAATTAATGTTAACATAAAAAATTAAAAGAATAATGACATTGTTGTATATTACTCTTGATGCTTTAGTAATATCCCAATAAAAAGAAAATAAAAGAAAGGATATAATATGGATATATATAAACCATGTATTACATGAATTAATATGACAAATTTAACTCATGTGGATGTTGGTATATCATAAAAATATATAATTGAACTCAATATGAAACATGTCTCAAGAAAACAACATCGAGGAAAAGTAATGTCACACAATTATTATAAAATTTAAAGTGATAATTAACCAAATATTTTATAATTTTCAAAATCTCTAAGAGAAAAAAATATTAATGAAAAAAAAGATATTAGTTCAAACATAATGATTTAATAAAAATATAAATGAATTAGTGGAATTACCATATGAATTAAAATTGAGTTACAAAAACCCTGAAATTGAGTAATTCCTATCATTATTTGTCAATTTTATCTAGAATAGTATATATATATGTTATTTAACTCAATTAAAAAAATTGATAAAATTAGTATATTATTAGTAACCCATTAATTTCATTTTTTACAGTCAAATATTTAATTACCTAATCGATTTCCAAATCATGTGTTTTATGAACATTTAATTCATAATTACTAAATGACTAAGAAAGGTTGTTCATGGAAAAGGGATTCATTATTACATAATATAAATAATATTATTCATTAATTAAATATATTTTTAATATAATATTTAATATTTAAAATTAATTGATTAAAAATGGTCGTGAAAAACCTAATATGTTGGCTTGTAATGTGGTATTCTGCAAACACACATGAGCAATGTTATTATTATTCATTGGATGGGAGGAAAGGTTAGAAAACAAAATATATTCCTTATATAATAGTTATAATGTTATAAAAATAAAAAAGCATCAATTAATCCCTTATTGTGATCGAGCATGATATGCGGTATTGAAAATAATGTACATCACTCCGTGGAGATGGTAGTCTATAATTACACAAATGCGATAACTCACATTTTTTATTATTCTAATAGTGTCATTACATATGATATATTATATTATAAAATAATAATTATGTCATTATCACAGAATATATATAAATTAAAATTTTCAAAATAATCATCAATAAATGTAGTTATGGAAAAATAACTACATCGTTTTGGGATTTTTTTAGTCCAAATTTACACGCTAATGATAGTTTTGGTTCCCATTTGATTGGGAATAAGATTATGATAACCCAATAATTTTTTACATATTATCACCTGATTATTAATCATAAATAAAAAAATTATTATAATGGACTAGGCTATTTTGAACAATATGTTATTAATACATTAAACATAGCGTCCTTATATTTTTTTACATATTGAACTACTAAATCCAATTGGGAATATAAATCGGCATGGGATAACATAGAGAATTCATACATGATGGGGGTGGTAGTAATCCTACTAAGGGAATATGAAATATATAGAAACATAAAATTGGAGTTAAATATATTAAATGTTTCCATAAAATAGAATTCATATGAGTAATCACATAGATGTATAATGTAATGAACAATTTATTATAAGATTGAATAGTCAAAGGAGATCTAGTAGAAACATAGAACATGGAATATGTGATAATTCAAGGCTAACTAATAAGATAACATCACATTCTGGATAGTATACCATAATGGATTTGGTTCACTACTAAATACCATACATGACGTCTCATAAGACGATGACACTAGCCACTACATTGGAGTACTCTCCCGGTGTTCCTATCATAAAATATTTATGATCTATGTGTTCCACATAATGGAAAGTGATATTAAGTAATAACATGAGAATTTAAAATGGAAAAAATGAGTTGAATCCTCTTTCTTCATATCATTTTCAATGGAAGTTTCATAATGAAGTAATTTGATAAAAAATAAATATGGTTTTGTATTACCCCATAAAAGAAAGATATAATAAACTAGTTATATGTGTGATATTCAGATATACATAATTTAAATAAATCATAACATAAAATCCTGTTTTTATGTCCTTAAATATTATAAAAACATCATTTAAGAAAATAACTTTTTCACGGTTAGTAACATAAAAGGATGTCATCAGAGATAGAAAATGATATTTAATGACCATATTGATCATTAAATGAGGATAATATCCTTTACATTCTATGAAAAATTAATTAAAATTTAATACATTAAAAATAAATAATGAATTTTCTTAAAATATATCCTTTGAAACATAAAAATTATGTTATAAAACATTGAATTATAATGATTGTTGATGAGTTCTATTCATCCAAAATATGTTTCAAAAAAAGATTTCTTAAACATTTTTTAAAATAAAAGTCCAAAAAAACTGAGAACTAATATGGGAATATTCATTTAATTTTTTTAAAACATAAATTTTGGTAAAAATTCATTAAAACATTCATAGAAAAACATTATTGAAAAATAATTTGAATATATATATATGGATGATGATAAATTTTTTTATGATGAGATAAATCAAGTCAGATTCTCCAAAAAAAACATTTTTTATGTTACCTTACGTACTAAAAAGATGATAATTATAAAATTAATGGAAAAAACAAGAGAATATCACAATTAAATGTTTTTCTGAAAATATTATTAAATAATTTATTTTAATGTAAAATCAAGCATATGTTATCCCAATTAATGTGAGAATGAATCATAAACACATACCACTTTTATAGAGTTTCAATTATAACATTAAATGGATAATTATATTAATTTTAACTTAATATATCAATATGTATGACGGATTAATGAGATTTTATGTAAATGGTTATTATATACACCAATAAAATGAAAGCATGTACGTAAATTAACATGTGTATTATAGAATGAAGTTTGACATGAAACACATACCTAATTTGTATCGTTGTGGTGATAGTATATAAATGTGGTGATTATGATTAAATAATTTATATTGAAACAAGTACCAGTGTAGTAAGAAAATAATGAAATGAAAATTCAATTCACATACAATTCTCGCATAATATAAAATCTTTTTAGTCATACAACCTGGTGATTTTATATTGAGTTATGAAACCACTTTCCTTGTGATTCTCATTAGTTGAATGGTATTTAAACCAAAATATAGTTGTTCTAAACATGTAATTAACATAAAAAATAATATTATTATTATTTAAAAATTAATATACAGTCCTTTTATAACATCCTATTAATCATTCGTTAATAATAATAATTCATTATCACAATTGTTTTTGAATATTAATTTCTATATTTTACTCTAGAAATTTCACCGCAAAAGTTCTAGATCATGAAAATATGTTATAGTTACATAATATCAATAATTTTGTAAATGTTTTAAATATATTTTTTTCAATTTATTTATATTTAGAGTTATTATTAAATTTTTAACATGGAGAATAAAGTACATCTCTTTACAAAGAATGTATGTTGTATGTACACTGAAGTTGCATTATCACTTCCTTCACGGGTGGAAGGGTAACAAAGTATATTGAGATTTAATTTTATATAATCAATATCAATTTATATAGATCAGATATATTAATAAAAAATTTCCTCTCTTACCTTCCATGAAAAAAATTATTGAAAAAAAAATCACAATGCTTTGTGAGGCAATAGTCCATTGTACACATGAACCATGTTATCATTTATTCAATAGATGATATGGTAAGAAATTATATGATAGATTTATCTTTAAAAATTTGTAATATGTCATTAATATATTTTATAAAAATAAAACCAATCATCATTACCTTCCATGTATAGAGTAATTGAAAAATTAATGGCATTTATTCAAGTGGTGGTAGAATGTAGTATACATGAATGATGTTATTTCATTATAAATGGAAATGAATGTAAGAAGATGAATATGATATTAAATTTCTTGAAGTATAATTATATCATAAATATCATATATAAACCATATATAATTCAATATATCCATATTTAAAAAACATTTATGGAAAATTAAAAATTTAAATTTTTTAGGCGGTAGTCCTCCGTACACTTATTCAACAGTTTTGGTGTACATTTGATTAAGAAGAAGATAAATATAGGTCATGAATATAAATAAAAAATATTTAATTATATTAAAAATAATAATTTTATTTTATTATAATTATTTCAAAATAATTTAAGGAGACTTAAAATGAATAAAAATAAATTGATTATTTAAGGATGGAAACTCATATTCGGACAATATGTTTCGGTATTCCTCAAAATCCATAGTTGGTTGGATTTATAAATAATCGTAAGACTATATGAAGAATGTTTAGAATTAATGATGTAATTTTTTAGGTACTGATAAAAAAATGGGGTTTGTAAGTGTTTAAGGGAGAGGAGAGGAAGGGACATTTTATAAGTGCTGGGAGAGGACACACTTGGAATCTTTTTAAAGAAATAATTTTACAAAGATTATCTCATCCCAAATGGGATATAAAATAGACCATTTTTAAAAATTATAAGTTTTAATGTTTAAATATGACTCGATACATATAATTAGACATGTTTTGGGTAATTTTACCTATATCTGTTTCATTTAACACCTGGTAAACTTGTTGTTACCTGAACAGTGGTTAATAAATTTGATTGTTTTAACTATTCATTGTGGTAAAAAATTATGTTGACAATGATAGATAATAAAAATTATTATGATTACAAATATGGAATCCATTTTTTCAAATTTATATAACATATGTGCAAGAGTTTAATTTAAATTTAAATGTGTAGACATGACGAGAATTGTATTCTCTAAAGAAAAACATTCAATGGTTCTAAAAATAATAATATCAGAAATCATAATGAAATTGATTCCAATGACATAAATTAGTTATATTATAATTGGATTAATTTTATATTTAAACCACTTTAAAATATAATTTTACCTTATTATTAAAAAAACGAACAATTATTTTTTCAATAAAAATTACTATTTATAACTGTTCACAAAAAAATAATATTTTATGAATATTATAAAAAATTCACCTAATGTTAATTTTTACATGTAGAATTAAAAAATTATTATTTATTTTGAAATATATTTTATGAAAATAGTAGATAGTAACTCAAAATTATGTTCAAAAATAGTGACTAAACTACCTTTTAAAAAATTTAGTTTTCCGAAAACTTTTTTTATTTCAAAATGTTCATATTTTAATAACAATCATTAGATAACAATTAATGTTTTTTTAAATTTTGTTAATAATATAATTCCCATTACTTAATTACTCTTATTTAATTCCATAAACATAACATCGTTTTTATAATGGTCATGTTTGAAAAGTTATATTTTAATACAGTATAATGTTTCATTTATACCTGGTATTCTTTTCATCATAAGCTATCAATGATATTGAATTTATTTAAAATAAATATATAATGAAGAATCAGGAATGTAAATTATCTTTTAATCATGGTGTTTTATATAATATACACATTTTTAAAAAAATGGTATTATATTCTACACCCATTAAATAAATTTCCCCTTCCAAATTTTAAACATGCGCACTTTAACAAATGGTTTTGAATTTGAAAATTAAATTATCAAAATCCTACATTGCAATATGGCTAAAATATCATTCCAAAAAAAATGAATGAAAGGTAATTGTAAATAAAATCTTTAATAAAACATAACTTACGTTTCAATAGGGATAACCTTTATTTCAAGTGAAAATATGGGCATAAAATAAAGAATAATTGTTTAGGAATTTTGGTAGATTTCATTAAAAATAAGAACTTTTATGATCACGAAGAAGTCAAAAACCAAAAAACCATAATTCTCATATGAATTTGAAGACAATTAATTCTTTTTATATGGTGTTTCTTTGGTAAAATTTTTGTTTTAAGATCCTTTTCCAATTGTTAATATATTCTTATTCAATCGGGATAGAGAACACCCTAAAATGTTATTACGTGATATATTTTTATTTTATAAACATAATTTTATAGGTTCCTTGTGATTTGATCAATTTACACTTTATATATTACTATAATGAAATTAATATCTAATATTGTTTTTTATTCAGGAATCTCCACAGTTATCTTCTAACATATTATATGATATATAAAATATTAAAATGTTACATAACTTATCTTTAGATAATAACCAAAATCAATACGAATATATTAATCTAAACAATTCAGTAATTAAATAAATTGGTTGATGTGGAAAATTCATTAAAAAAAATTTTATATACCATAAATAACTTCAATAACATCAACATGATATAAGGTATTAATATCAATAGGTTATCTCACACCCTTTTGACTTAAATATACCAAATATTATATTATTCATCTGAAATAATCATTTTTTGCTAAATAAAAGGGTTATATAAACATTAACCTAATAATACCTCCCCTAAAATATAACTATCCATCCCAAAATCAAATATCGTGATCCAATATGTTGTTTCCAAAAATAAACATAAAATTTAAACCTAAAACTATATATTTAAAAAAATGTTATACTAACAAATACATCATTTTGGCAAGTGGTATTAATTTAGCCTTTATCATCATTTTATTAGAGCTTTTATCCATAAATCATAACCAGATTTGGTGGGTTTCCACTTGTATTGTTGTTTTTTTTAGAAAACAATGGAAAAAAGATATATGACAATCATATTCATAATTTCAATTCATCATATAATGTTCTCATGAATATGGTGATCATCATCCAAAATATCATTAGACATCAAATAATGTTTTTGAACCACCACAATTTTATATTCAATTAGTGAATTCAATTAATTAACTCATCATAAAGTATATCAAAAATATTATATTTTGTTACATTATTTGTTTTATATAGTGTACAACATTTATATTAAATGACATTTCATGATATTTTAAAATATTAATACAAATACATAAAAAAAACATATATAGAACAATCCTTATATATGTATTCATGATTCATATAATTCTTGGATTCAAGTATATAACAATTTCAATCACTCTACATTATTCTTAAACTAATAACTATTATTCCTCAACTAAGTCCTTAATTCCTCTTTATTTTTATACATCTTTTTCATTCTCTTTCATCATTATAAGAAAAAAAATAACACATAAATTTTTTTGGACATCTTCATGAGATTTTTCCATAAGACATTGAATTTATTAAATTATATATTTTTCCAAATTTGTAACATTCATCTGTCATTTATAGAATTTGGAGACCATTTCATACATCTATATAGTTAACTAAGATAATCAATTTTCCCTCTAAAAAATTACTTCGTGTCATTCTTTTCCACACCAAAAAAATCTTTTTTTTATACTATTAAATTCACATTAGAGTTTCTTTACACATTATTGAAATATGGGAATGTTTTTATAATTTAATCTATGTTCTATAAAACTATATCTCTTATTAAACCAGATCGTTCTTTTCTTTTTTGAGTCAAATAGTTGGTTTAGGTTTAGATTTTTAATCATGCATAACTATAACTAATTAGGAATATACACAATATCATTCGCTCTAATAATCATCCAATTTATTTTCTCACCAACACATATTCTATAATGTTAAATGTTATCCCAGTTCCTTTTGGTTCTTACCATTAAATAAAACTATAAATCATTGTTTGAGCAACAATATTAATATATGGAAAAAACATAATCATGAAAAATTATTTATAAGATTTCTAAATTAGAACACATTCATTTCAGTCATAGAGATTGTATTTTTATCTTAGATCATTAACAATCATAATAAATACAAATATTTTAAGAAGGTTCATAAAATTTTTGTGAATTTCCAAATCACATACCATGGGAGTTTCAAACCCAATGTGAAGTAATGCCTAGTGATGTATACCCTGTAATTCTCAAATCATTCATGATGTGACTTATTCAAAAACTTTACCCCTAGGTACATCTATGATAGAACCATATCGAATATTCATGATAACATTATATGATCAAGGGAAATCACTCACTCTATACTTCTTTAAGATTCCAAAATATTTTATAATACTTATTTTTATCCATAGACTCATCCATAGTGTTATCACTAATGTTTTCTCATCTTGGATCCAATAGTAAGATATACCGTTCCTTTGATAAATAATATTAAAATATAATAATTTAAACATATTATTAAATGATTATAAAACATAAATAAAAAATATTATTAAATAAGAATTTTAAATTCATGGTTGTAATGGAAGATTATATTCATAATACATAAAAAATGGCATCTTTATTTTAATTTTCATTATGGCCTCCTAAAATAAATTAGAGCTCTTAAATAATCTGAGGATAACCTAATGAAATATTCATGAAATAGGTGGGATAAAAATACCAATAACATAACAAAGATTATAGACTAAAAATACATGTGTGTCCATGGTATAACATGATACCATAAAAACAAGGGAAGTGAGTGATCACATGCATGAATAATGTAATAACATGATATCACAAGATCATAGATTCGTATAAATGTGGTATAATCATAAAAATGAAATATGTATAAGTCAAGGATAACTTCCAATACAACATAACATAGTTTAAAAAGTCATATAATGGACAAGGTTCATCCCAAGTCTTAAACATGACATCTCATGTGACTATAACATTTCCCAATGCATTATAGTGATATATAAGAACACCTATAATGACATGGTCATGATATTTCTGGGCCACATAAATGAAATTAGTATTAATTCATAACATAATAATTACCTATAAAATGAAATTGTGATCCATAATCCTGATTCATATCATATTCCAATGAAATTTAATAATTATTGATTCTAATAAATGTTAAAAATTCAGGTTTTAACCTATTAATGGAAGGTATAATAAACTATCTATAAATGCTATATACGTATATACATTATTTAGATCAAATACAAAACATTAAATGTTCTTTTAATTGATGAAAATAATTTAACAATCATTTTTTAGTAAATTAACCTTATAAATTTCAATAAAATCAAAGTATTCCATCTTATATTTAAAGTGACTATTAAAAATCGCATTGAACACATATTGATGAAATTAACCTTTCCATATTGAAATAAAATATTTATAATTAAATAATTTATTAATCATTAAATAAACTTTTCCGAAAATAATAATTGAAACCAAAAAAATGAATAATTAATAAATTGATGGGACATGATGGAGGAAAATTTCTCTATAGAATTAATATGTAAAACAAATAATGATTCCATTCACATTTTTATAAATATTAAAAGGGTAACTTTTTTAAAAAATCAAATAAAATTACTTCTAATTTTGTTAAAAAAAAAAATTATGAATATAAATAATTTAACAGTCATATTAATTATTTATAACGTCATTATAAAACATATATTTTTTTATGGATTTTCAACTAATGAAAAATATGATTTCATATGTCCTTAAAAATTATCTCATTCATTTTAATTACCAGTTATATTAAAATGGTACAATTACTTGAAATAATTTAGGATTGCTGTAAGCGATAAAATTATAGTGGTTTGTTTTATAATGATCTAATAATTTCCATCAATGGAAATTCAAGAATATGAAATCCTGATTAAAATTATATTGAATCACAAACCCTTACTTCATTTGTTTCATTTAAAACAAAACTTCCCATGAATGAACTAGGTGAATTGTACCATAATATTTCATTATTAATTCATTAAAAATATATATTATTTAAATGTTTAGTATATACACCAATGAAAATCAATTTGGGGCATAAATGAAAATGTGTTGTAAAGAACTATGTTTGACACAAAACCCTTAAAATGTTTATATCATTTACGTGAGAATTATTCACTTCGGTGATTGAATGTAATAAATTTAGATCAACACAATGAAAATAATAAAAAAAATAATGAAATTAAAATTCCCTTCACACAATATTTTCTCATATTTTAATCCTTTAATTATTCTTATACCCCAATGAATAGAAATTGAGATATGAAACCCATTACCGCAAGTCTTTCTATAGTTGAGTAATATTTAATTTCATGTATAATTGTTTTAAAAGATTTATTAACTTATAAAATAATATTTATAATATTTATAATATCATATATGAACTTTTTACAACATATTATCACATATTATTAAATAATCATTCGATGTCACTACTATTTGGGGTGTTAATTCCCTTGTTTTATCATGCATGTTTCATCATGAATATTCAAGATCATGAAAATAAGTTATAGTTACATATTATACAGAGTGATATTAAAGATATAATTATCATTTTTCATTATATATATCATTAAAATCATTATTTTATTTTGAATATGGAAAATGAATCACATCACTTTATAGAGAAGTAAGGTCATACCTATGAATGAGGGGTGTTATAATTTAATTCAAATATAAAGTGTTAAATTAATGGATTGAATATTAATTTCAAAAAAATCAATATCATGTCATACATATCACATATATTTATTAAATATTTCTTTTATCCTTTATATGTAGTACATTAGGGAAAATTGAATCACATCACTTCATGTGGTCAAAGTATGCCGTAAAAATGAACGATATTATCATTTATTCAATGGATTATAAGTTATGATGTTATTTGAAAATTATATTTTCCATAATAATTAATATCTATGTAATATAAATTATAAAAATCAATTTAATCCCTATTAAATTCCATCTAATGTGTTTGTGAAAAACAATTCCCATCATTTCGGGTCGTGGTAGTCCATCGAACAAAAGAAAAACATTGCCACATTCTCAATAGAATGGAAATTATGATCATTTATATGATATTATAATTACAGAAAGATGATTATATAATAAATATAGTATATAAATATTATATAAATAATTATATACTACCATGGTATGTAGTTATGAAAAATGATTTATATAGTCTCACGAGATGGTAATCTCACAAACACATGATCAACATATTTGTTTCCCATTTGAGGGTCAGGGAGATGAATGTATGTAATTAGATTATCTTATAATAATATAATATACCTAGGATTCTGTGTTTATTATTTTTTCATGTATTAATTATATTTTAATTATATTGGTGAATAAATAAATTAAAATTCTTTGTTTGGATAGATTCTTTTGTTTTTCACCAAAATACATCATATGTTGGATTTATGACCCAAAATGGTTTTTGTTTTTATAGGAGGTATGGAAATAAGGGATTTGAGAATATATCATCATAATAAATTGGATTAGGATGTGTGAAATTGAGATCATAGTGGTGTCCTTTTATAAATGTGGGAGCTGATAAACTTGTATTTTTTTTTAAAAGAAGTGATCTAATGTTTTTTCATCAAAATTGATCAAAAATGGACCATTTCAAAACCATATAAGAGATAATGTATAAATATGACCATTAAATAATAATTCGATATGTTTTGGTTTAATTTGTTAATAATTTCCTTTTTAGTTTTCCACCTGGTAATCATGTTCCTACCTTAACCATGATAACTAATTTTTATTTTTTCCATTATTCATTATGTTAGAAATTTTTTATGAACATAATAGATAATATAAATCATTATGATTCTAAATTTGGAAGAAATTTTTCTAAATTAAACAAATATAAGTGGCATTTTTTTAATTTAATATTAGACATATAGACGTGTTAAAATGGGGTTTTTAAAGAAAAAACATTCAAAAGTTTAAAAACATTATATCATAATTCTAAATGGAATTGAATCCAATGAAAAAATTAGAAAAAATTTAATATAATTAAAGTAAATAGAAATAAAAAAATAAAAATATATCATAACATTGTTAAAAATTTATAGAAAAATATAGTTTTCAAAAAATATATATCTTTTACACTATTCATAGTAAAATACTTCAAGAAAATAAAAAAAAATCACCCAAATAAAATTATCACATGTAGATTTGTAAATACATATTTTTATCAAATTAATTTTCTTTAAATTGTATTAAATATTTTTATATGTTTTTTTATTGTGCAATTAATCTCCCTTTTAGAAAAATAATGTTTTTTAGAGTGTATTTTTATTTCATTCAACTGGTTCTTATTTTATTTCTAATAAATAGATACCCATTGAATTTATATTATTGACATGTAACCTATATAATTTCCATCATTCATTTATTTTTATTTATACTCTCTAACATAACTTCTAGGATATAATTTTTCTGTTAAAATAATAATATTTTAATATTGTATCATGTTTCAATAAATCCTAGTGTTACATGCTTTGAAAGCTACCAAATATTTTTAAATTATTTGAAATATATATATCATCAACCTATATATGTTATATTCTATTTTAATATTCATGTTGTGTGTTATATAATCCTTTTAAAATATCATGTATTAATAGAGATGGTAATGATTTTTCAATAAATATAATAACATATTAGTATATAGAATATATTTATTTTATACATCAAAATTGATTTGAATTAATTTATAGATGTATAAGAAGATGTAAAACTAAAATTCTCAATTAATAGGATTGTCTATTCATTGAGAAAAATCCTTTCATTCTCTGTTTAAAGACCATAAGGACCGCATTCTGATGAAACTAGAAACTATATAACTTATCTATGAATGATTATCATATGTGGGTAGGGTTATATTGTACTAATTTATTCAAGGTGTTTTTTTATAAATTAGAAGAGGGGTGATTCTTTTATATGTGAGGGGGTGGCACATTTGGAAATACATTAAATATTATTATATAATATTATTCTATGTAATATGTAAAGGATCCAAAATTAAATGTATTAAATCAAAAAGATGACTTTGAATTAATATAATCATATAATCAAATTTATATAGGTTTATAATCCATTTTAAAACATTTCATTTTTAATAAAACATTTAATAGGTATATTTTATCAATAAATGTAAAAAACATTTTCAATATTAAAGCCTTATAAATTTAATTTTGATGTCAAAAATATGAACTATTGTTCATTGAATGAAATTTTAGAACATTTTCAATACAAATTTCTCACTTTCATGTCTGTTATTATTTTTTAGTCATTTAATAAATTATTATTTAACATAAAATACTAATAAATTCATGCTACAAACTAATCACAAAAGTTTACTTTAAAGTCATAAAAAATAAATGAAATTATAATTTAAAATAATTCATCATAAATTATACATTATTAAAAACCATCAAATTGTTTTGAACCAATAATACATTAATAAAATATCAATTTTTATATAATAAAGATAATTTACATATACATTCCTTTTGTTTTAATATCTGTTTTCTAGCATTGTTTAATTATTTCAGGTAGTATTCACATCACTGAAATATTTTTATAATTTACCAACATAAAAATTAGTAACATAAAAGCAAAATAACATCCTATAAACTTTTATGTTTTTTTATCCCTATTAATAATCATTAGAGATTTAAATTAAAGAAAAATAAATTTCAACAATATTATTTAATTTAAAAATTATAATGATCGTAATAAATTCATGATGAAAAAAATGAAATGTTATTAATTCATCAATAATTATTTATGATATAAATTCCTCCAACATAATAGTTTCATGAGTTAGATATTTTTCTATGACTTAACCAAAAAATTTAATTTTGTTTTACACATTTGACCCTTTCTATGAAAAAACATATTTACTATGTTTGAGATTAAAAATAAAAAAATAATTCATGGAACCTACTAGGAAATCTACCAATTTTTATTAAAAATTTTAAATCCATTTTAATTTTTAAAATTTTATATCTTGAAGAAATAAATTTTAAAATAAACCTCAAGGGTGAAAAAAATGGTTTTCATAAAATACCTATTGATGCCTAAATTTATTATTATAATAAAAATAATAATACTGTTGATTTTAAACACATTAATTAAAATTTAAAAAATATAAAATGAAGTATTAAATTTTCAGAAAAAAATCCAAATAACAATTGAACATTATAAATAACTTAAATTAAAAAATATTTTTTAGAATTAAAAATCCTTTATCACTATTCACTAAAAATTCAACCATTTCATAAAAATCCTAAAAATTTTCTCTATGATTATTTTTATGTGATTAATTTAAAAAATAAATTTTTATATAGTAAAATTTCTAAATAAGATTAAATTATTTATATTAATTACTCCCAAAATATAGTAAAACCCATTATAATGTTATGTCTATCATTTGAACACATACTGACTTTACAAAATTTATAGCATAGAATTTATATATATTTCTTATAATGTAGCTCGTATTATTCATTTCCACCAATTCAATCACAATTTTTTAACAACTATATTTAAATAATATTATTGCATGGTTGTTAAAACTTTTTATTGTATATTATGTTTTTCATCGAACATAATGTTACTTTAAAATCTCATAATATTGTATTCTACGAACATTAATAAATCATCTCTTCACAATTTTAAATAGTTATTGGTAACATAAATTTATATATATATATATATATAAGAGACATTTTTGTATATAGACAACATAATAATAGTTAATAAATCATTGTTTTAAAAATACGGAAAAGTGAATATGAAATTCATCGAGAATACCACATTACTTGATAAGAAATAGAAGAAAAATATTGTAATGTAAAATTATGTAATTTGAATTGAAATTTTATTTCCAAATTTTGATTGAAAACGTGATTACAAGAATTTTAATAGAAATTATAATGTTAATATAATGAAATATATAGGTCAATGTGGGGTCAAAAGTCAATAAATTCATCGTAGATGATTATAAGAAGAAGAAACATTAATTAATGATTTTCATTTTCCTTGAGTTATATGAATATTTTTACCATCTAGATGAATAACATAAGGAAGCATAGTTACATGACATTATTCAGATCTGTAAACATAATTTTTCCCTTTTTTATCTCATTCCATCATTATCTCATCTTTTACTTTAAAATTAAGTAATAATTTTTTTAACTTAGAAGAAATATAATCAAGTGCATATTTAACATGAATTATATAAAATGATGAAAATATATTCATAATATACCTACTAAAAATGGTATAAAAATGATAAGACAATACCCGAATAAACTATTATATAAATATGTAATACATTAATATATAAAAATTTAAATAATAATATCAAAGCTTCAACTTAGATTATTCTACAAATAACCAAACTATAGAAATGTTTAAAATTATTTTTTCATATAATAACAAGAATCACAAAGATATAGATCACTATGTATTTATATAATGTAGTGAACTTTAACAGAATATCATGAATCAAATTTAGATACTAATATACGTGGTAATACTTATATTGACTATAAATATCTATAATAATATTTCATTGTCAAAAAAATTACCTTTCAACCATCAACGATACCAATATTCCATTATTATTTCTTCAATATTAAATCATATAGTAATCTAATGTTTTATTTTAACCACAATGGTGTACTCTTGATAAAACCCAATAAAATGTTCAAATAACCTTAAGGTATAATTACTAATGACCATAAAAAGTATTATTATAAATTGAACATATAATCAATAATAATCATATACACTCACGATTGTATCCACAATTATTAAATTAAACTCAAATATTAGTTTATAAATAACCCATGTAATCAAATCCTTACTCTAATGAAAACTATAAAACCTTGAACCCATTTTCTTAGATCCGATACAAAAAATAATAATATACAAATTTATGTTTTTGATACCCATAAAAGTGACCTAATTTATTCCATCAAAAAAATACATCATTAAATAGAAATATTATATAATTTTCTTACCCTAAGGATTTTTTAGCTCTATGGTTTTAGATAATTCTGAATAAAAATAGAATTATAATACAATAGTGTAAAAGTGAACCTTTTTCCACTAAACCTCACTGTTCATAATCTATTATATTTCATTAACATCTCTCATAAAATTCTCCCCAACTAAAAACTCTTTTAATCATAACATAAAAAACAAACTTAAATATAACATTGGAAAATGAAACATAATAGGGGTGAGATCATATTATTGGTAAGGGTAGATAGTGGTATTAAAAAATATATACTAGAAATATGATGAGAAAATGTGTATGAGTATGTATTCATAGTTAATGATGATAACATAAGAGAATGAAAACCCATCTCAAACTGGATCATAAAGCCCTATTCATATATATAAACATTAAAAAATACAATATTTGTATAAATAAATAATCATGATCATTGTGAATTAAATATTTTACAATGGAACCATTAAAAACATACATGAATCATAAAGAAACTGTATTGGTAACTTGGAACATTATCTTCATAATGCCCTTACATGAAAAACCTTTATTGTAATAACATACCTGGTTAATTACAATAATGTCATAAGTATAACATATATCTCATAACTTCAAATTTTTTCATTATCCAACCACAATTACAAAACTATCCATATTCTGAATCAATCCTAACAAAATCCAAATGGAATCTTATCTCCCGATGGGTAGGATAATTGTACATTCTCATCAATAACAACCTCTTAGGAACACTTTATCCCCAAATAACATGAAGCAAATGTGATAAATTAGAAGAAATTTTTTTATTACAAAATTCATACCATAGTAGAAAGGAATCATTAATAGTAACAACTTGACATAAGACATAATGAATAATCAAAATTCTAAAAAATAGAAATACCAATATATATGTTACATTATTTCACCTCTAAAATCCCATATGATTTAAAAAAACACACCACCTACCTATGGAAATATTCTCAAACATTATTTGTATAAAAAATAGGTCTATATACACCCAAAGGTGTATATAGTGTGTGATAAAAATATAGTAGTAGGATCCCACTATGTGTTTTATATGAATAGTTTAAAAATAAAACAATTATCATCATGTAAATAAAATAAAATCATGAGATATAATTTAATAAAATTTAATAAAAACTTCTAAAATCACCCCACTTATTATTATTTCCAAATGTACTGATTAATAAGGTACCAACAAATTTCAAAAAATATAGAAAATATAATTAAAAATATAAAAACTAGAAGAAAAAAATGTATATTTTTTATTCATATTAGTGGTGATCTTATTGATAATATAATGATTAGTATGAAACCTTATGTCTACATTATGTGGGTACAATGAGTCTATGGACTGAGATTATACTCCCAAGAGTTACACCTAGCCAAAAAATAACAAACTATACGCACAAATTACCATATAAGTATTGTACAGGGTGGAATGATTTCATTAATTATGTTTCTTAACTTCCTAATTATTGTTTAGTTTTTAGATTATCACAACAATATCTTAAAAGGTAATTTCATCTTTTAAGTAAACATAAATCATTCTTTAAAATGATATTAGTTAGGAACAAAAAGGGGAGATTTTATTTATTTTTAAATCAAAAATTTCATCCAAACCATTTTCATTCCTATAAAAATTTTAGGAAATCAATTAAAAAGGGTACGAAAGAGTGGTTCATAACAAAAACAGAATCATAGAACTACCTATCTTAAAACACATTGAATAATAATTCCAATAGGTAAACAGTAAGATAATATGATAAAAACATTTATAATCATGATGGTATCATATTTAAATCATTAAAATCCTTAGATCTACAAATTTACATATTATAGAATAAATAAAACAAAAAATATCACTTACGACAACAATTATTGATCAACAAACCATGATGACTAATTATTAGATCATCACCCCTCATTTTCCCAATGAATCAAAAAGTAATTATTTTAAATACCTGTATAAAAAATTATAACCATTGAAAAAGTGATATCACAAGGGAAATAACATGAATTGGAATAAGTATGTGATCTAAGAACAAAATAGATATTAATTTTTCAAGAGAGGATAAATGCTTCGATTTGCGCTTTGATACCGAAATGTGTTGAGTTAAAAGTTAGAAAGAAGTCCCAAATGTGTCTCAAAAATGAATATACTAAATTTGGGTAATATTAGCAAGATTATATGATTAAATGATCACTTTGGGTGGATAGAAATGTGATAATTCTCATTACATACATGCCCATTATGGTCCCACTAGATTGTTAATAGAGTCTGTCAATTGACTGGTGGATTCCTCAAATGTGAAGAAGCATTTGGATGACCTACTAATTAGATGTTTTTGTTAGGAAGAACTTTTTCCCCAATAGTAACTCCATCATATGGATGATTTTATTCTTATAGAAACACCCAACATCCATCCTTTCATTTCATGGCTCATTTATCTCACATGTAATATGATTGATGACTTACATATTTTCCAACTATATTTATTTTTGTACACATATATCAACCTAATTAATAACTAGTCCAAGTCCTAAATAAAAGTTAAAAACACACCTTAAACCTCCATTACATCCAAATCCAACCAAAAACAATACGAATATGCTGAAAATATTTTAGGAAGGAATGAAATTTAAACAATGATGATGTGCTAAAAATTACTTTTTGGAATGTCTCAATTATCTTCACCATATATCTTTGTACACCAAAAAAGTTAGGATAGATAGGGTTATGTCCAAATATATGATGCCACTTCTCACTCTACAACGAATTACATACCCATGTCTCATGAGAATTAGTACCATACTTCTGTATTACCCAAAATATTGGTATATACATCCCATATAGAACATTCACATGATAATCAATAACCCCAAGTGGTTGTTTGGTTTCACAGATCTCTGGTTCTATATCATGGTGTTCACAATTCATATCATGGGATGGTTATGATTGATACTTATTGTTTTTGAGACAAATATATTATATTGTTGATCAGTGAAATCTATTATTGTAAATCCATGTGATATACCACTTTTACAAGTCACTACATGATCTCAAATGGTCATATAATTCAAACATTGAAATTACCATATATTCCAATCAATAGTAGACCCAAACAATGACAAACTCATGTAAATTTATATTCATTAGTAGAAAATTACTATCATTGATGATTCCAATCCACTTAAAAAATATATTTTATTAGATCCAGATCTGAATACTAATTATCCAATAATATATTCAACCTTTTCTCCTAAAACAAACTCATTCAAACCAAGGAATCTTATGTAACCTCAGACCAACAATGGAGAGATCAATATGGATGGCCCTTCAAGTCCTCGAATGGATTTATTCTGATGGATGTCTAGTAACTACAGGTAAAAGAAAATTCAATATCCCCCAAATTACTATCGATTTCACCTCTTATGTCACAGACACCATAAAAAATAATATCTTCAAGAATATAGTTAAAATTTTCATTCATTCCGTACATCTAATGATGGTATGTTGTGATTAACCTAAATTGAGTACACATTTCCTCTTGGAAATCATTATAGAACCATGATTTAAAAATATGTTATTGAAAAGAGAAAATGGATTTTTGAATCACATGAATCAATAAAATCACGTTAACATGTATAATTACTAGACAATCCATCTTAGTTTTGTCATATATCCATATGAAACGAGATGACATGGTCAACTGATTGATCACCACCTAAATAGGATTCTAACCAAGTGAGATAAAGGCAGATGATTAATGAAATCCAAGTAGATATCATTAAATTTCCATGTGTGTATTGGGACTATTCGAAGTAACCATTAAGGATTTTGGTTCTCATAATTTTTCATCAATCAGGAATAACATTATGAAATAATGTTTAATATATCTTATTTCATACCACAGAACAAGAAAATGATGGTTCATGACATATATCTTCTTTTTAGTTCCATAGTAGAAAACAGAAAATGAATGATTACATTCTTCCAACATGTCCTTCCTCGTAGATGAAGGGTAAACATATCGATACCGGAAGAAAAAAAATACACATTGAGGAAATACTCCACTTACATTTGGTATCCCAACCATATAAAGAGTCACTTATACTCCAAGGTTCATCATTTTTTTGTTACGATTCAAAAATAATTTCACGTAAAGATGACGTCACATGAACACTTTTATTATCATTAACATATTTTTTGATCTCACTCCGATTTTTTTGAGAAAAAATATAATCAAGTTATATTCATGCTATACATTAATCAAAAATTGAGATGGTAATATGATAAGAGATTAAATATCTGTGTAACATTTTTTGTTTGTATAGGAAATATGATAGTGGAATGACTACACTTATTTAACCCTGTGTTACTGTTAATCATTCAAGTTATGTTGTGATAAAATTTAACCAATATAATCTTGGTCAATTTACCTGATGAACCTTTCTCAAAAACGTTATGGAATCTAACTTTTTATCACATCGAAAAAAACATCATGTTCCAATTAATTTGTGGAAGAACATATCTCATAATTTTGAATTAGGATGTAGGAATAATCCATTACAAGACACCACTATATAAGGATTAATCCCAATGTTGAAACTAATAAATCATAAAAAAGCACATTACCGTAATTAGCATCTTGTAAATTGTGAATTTAGGATGAGTTAAATTATAACTATAATAATCATAGGATAAAAAAGAAACCCTTTATAAAAATTCATATCATAATAATATAACATCCTAGATCCATTTTTGGAACATTGATAATTTATACTAAAGGTTGTGACCCATCCAAATTCCAAAATCATACCTCAGTTTACCCCTACTATCTTATTCTATCTTATAATAGAACATAATGTCATCCACAAACTCTAAATAAATTATCACGATATGAAATAATGATTCAATTAATCAATTCCATAATGATAGTAGTGGAATTATTCAAAATAAAACGTCCTAATGTATTGAGAATGATCATACATAATCCAAATTGTGTTCTTTAGAATATATTATTACTTGATTTTGAGTTTGTGACAACCAAACAGAAGATCAATTTTAAAAAGCAACTCATCCCCATTCAACTAGTATATTTATAAATCAATTTCACCTCATATCATAAAATTGAACTTTTTAGAAACTTTTAAACTACATCATCCAAAAAATATTATAGAATTGATTTTAATTGATTTCTAAGAACAATTTCAATCATGATATCCACCTATCATTCTAGATGTAACCCTATGAATTATTTTGAAGAACATTAAAGATCCCATTGAAAATAGGAGAAGGATATGACTACTACCCATTTATTCAAAAAAATATAAGAAAAAATAGCTTACTGAGAACCAAAATATATTACCCTCACAAGAAGACAAAGGTTCTTATTCTCCAAGAAATACATATAAACTCTCATTGAAAATATTGAAGAATACTCAATGATAATAGAAAACGATCTAATACTTGTGAGTGAAGAAAAAATCTATCTTTATAGTCACATATAATATTTAAATTATTATAACCAAATAAATCACAACTAGATCAACATTGCACATAAATAAAGAGCCCATGGGACAATGAAAACTGTATAAATTTTCATCCCAATATGTTTCAATAATTCACTAATTAATGTCATGTGTTTCGTTAGATGTTTCAGAAGATACACCATATGATTTGAAACAGAGTGATATGTTTACCTATAAAAATGATATGTCTCTAATGTAGAATAAAAATAAATGGAACATCTCATTTTCATTTGACTCGTATTAACATCCTCATGAAACTCCTCAAATGAATATAACTTCTTTATTATAGAAGCTTATTTCAAGAACCCTATAATCAATGATTAATTTGGATACATCATATATCTTCTAGGTGTTGATGAGGATGTACCCTGGTTAAGAGATAAAAGAGACAAAAAATGCCTTTATGTGACTCTGATTCCCACATGAGTAGTAGGTTTTTATTTTTATAATGAAAAGGGGGTTCATGTGTTCGGTCTGGCTACACTAATTATATATCATGAAACTACCCACATATTATTATGATGGAAGATAACTCTAAGAAGAACCAACCCTAAAACGTCTATGAAATTCAATATTATCCTATTTTCTCATTATATAAGTATCATGTACACCACCGTTGGGAAGATGATCTCTTGTCAAAGCTATCTTTCCCACTATGTCAAACCCTTAAATTAATACTCTATTAACATCCTCGTCATATATGGTCATATATAACATAAAAACCTTTAATCAAATATCTTTTCTAAGACATATAAAAAAATTATTTAATGCTTCTTCTCAACAGATTCCACATCATATGAATACACTAAGATATCAATGGAGAGATTAGTGTTCCAAATCACTAACTCGTTCACTTTCTCATGTTTGAAAAATACATTGACTTTTTCATACTCATGGACTAATGGTAGGACAACATTGTAATGTTGATGTTGAATTAGTTAATCTACAATCCATAATTTTTCTTTTCCAAAATAATATTCACATCCCATTATACTCAAATATTCACGCTCAAAAATGTCATATTTGTTTTGTTGAGTATGGAATTTCTAGGAATTTAAAAAAAAATCAAGATTTACCATCAATTAAAATACTTCATTAGCATTATTCATCCCCACAAATTGAAATTACACTAGGATGATAAATTCATAGGCCTAATAACTATACTCATCACTTTTTTGTTTTGCCTATCTATCCTAAATAAAGTATGGTTATACAAATTTATCCATTGCATAGACTACATTTTTCAACTTATTAATCAAAAACAGATCAATGGGAGGGTTTCAATAAAAAAATTTATAAACAAAAATATCTCGATAAATTTATTGAAGTCTTCTTGTGGGAATGAAAAAACACGTCAACACAAAAATATACAAAAATTATTAATATAAATGAATTTATACTTTTTTGGAATAACATAAATCAACAATAATTAACAAAAAAACATACGAAATAAATATTAAGGTTAAAACTCTCCAAATCCAAAATATTCATTTCCCAATTACTTGTTGTATCATAAGGCTCATCAAAATGAGAAATGGTCATACAGTAGCTCACAAAATTCCCCTAATGTACCATAATTCCTATTTATCAAGACATCCCAAAATTCATTAAAAATATAGTTATACACAAAACCCCCTTTTATGATAATTTTTACTAAAACATACCAATTGTATCATATACATATAACCTAAAAAAACCTAAAAAGGATTGAATAGAATTTCAAATATCTATTGGTTGGATACTATTTTCTTGGAATAAACAAAAACCACATAAGAAAGATTTATCTATGAAGAACCTATTTAAATTGACATAAATATGAATAAAAAATTTATAAAAATAATATGACCATAATAAAAATGAAAAATAAACATGAAAATCCATAACTATCATACAATGAATAACTATATCACTCTAAAACTACATGAACAACCTCAATGTAAAATTATGTCACTTATATATACTCACACCCTACTAAACAAAAAAACTAGCCTCCTCTTTGTTATATTTTCCCATACCTATATAAGATAAAACAAATTCTATATAAACTAAAAGGTTTATACATGGTGTTGGAAAAGGGTACCAGTTGGATACCATGATGTGTTTCATATGTATTATTTATAAAACAAAACAATTAAGCACAGGTTAAAAAAATAATGGCATGAGAAATAGTTAAACATAACTTAATACAAATCATGCATAAATAACCATTTTTTATTTTCAAAATACATACAAATTAGCTGGTTTCCAAAGTATTTTCACAATGATACCAAGTAGAACATTGAATTTAAACACTATATAAAATAGTCCCATGTGTATCCATAGTACCAGGTTAATTTGGATCCTCATAAAAATTCCATGATTAGATAGTTATCTTGTCAGCACAATACCCTAGTAGAATAGTTCTAGGAGTAAAATGACATTATTGAGAGTGACTTATTTCAATAACATAATAAAATTTTTACACTCATTATACTAGTATAAATGTCCAAGGGTTAAGGAGTTCATTCCATGGGTATGGCTCCATGCATCAAAATTGATCCTTTTTTGTTTTACCGAAATAATATCATTCAATTCATTTTCATCTTTAAACCATATAAAATGTTAATTAAAACTACTTACATTAAAATTAAAAAGGGAATATTCATTTTTAAATACCATATCCAAAAATAAAATATGTCTACAATAAAATTTTATTTCATCTAATTTTATAATTCATCTTAATATAGAAATAATGAAAGTATCCTAAAAAAATGATGAATCATGATTCTAGCTTCCTTTAAATGCTTTGAGTAATAATACACTAGTGTAAACATTTATTGAAGACACGATAATATAATTATAAATTGATAATGGATCCTAGATAAATAATTCAAAATTATAAATATACAAGTAAAATGGTTCTATAATAATGAAAAAAATCACTTGCCGCAATAATTCCAAATAAAGTAAACATATGGAATAAATATCTAATCATTGCCAATATATTCTAAAAAAAGTTTGATGTAATTATTTTAGGTATTACGATCAATAATTACCACTTTTAAAAAAGTAAATACAATGAGAGAATGAATTGTAATTATAAGAATATAGAGATCCAAGACGAAACCAGATATCAATTTAAAAATAATGGATTATAATATCGATTAACACTTCCATCCACCAAGTAATTAGGTTATAACTAACAAAGAAGTCCCAAGATAGGGTCAAAATATAAATACAAAAAATTAGGATGAAGTAGGTAGATTAGATGATTACATAGATGTTTTGGGTAGAGATAAATTTGATGGTTCCTTTCAGTTACTAGCCCAAAATGGTGCCACCATGCTGTCATTGAGATTTAAATAGCTAAATGATGTTTCTAAGTAGAATACCAACTACACTAGGTAAATTATGTTATTGTAGTATGAACTCCCAACTTCCATCCTTCCACAAGCAGTATATTTACCCTCACTACTGATCCATAGGACTACATGCATGTTTTTCTTCAACATGTCCTTATCCAACATATTTCAACCTCTTAGGAAACTCATTCACCTATCAACCCAAAGTCAAAAACAAAACCAAATTTTTTTTCTATCCAACACTCACAAATAGAAATAACATTGATCCAAATAAATATTCAAATAATTAATTAAATAAGAACAATAGATATGTAATACCTCAAAAATAATGTGATGATGTTATAGTATCTAAAAAGTTTTATAACTCTGTTGTCTTCATCAAATGAATTGGTGATCTCTTTCCTGATACTCTTTTTTAGGATAACTATTATTCTCACCTATCATTGTAAAAAATATCGAGGTACCATATACTGAAAATAACATTTATAAGATTTCATAAATTGTCAAAACTACGATAATGTTATTTAAACATGAAAAAGAAACGTGTTTCTTGATTTAATGTTTTAAAAAATCATAACATATCAATATAAATAATGAGAATGAAATAAATCAAATAATATCAAATTTGAAATTAATAAAATATTAGATGATATTTCCACATACCAGAAATACCATTACACTAATATTTAATACATTTCTTTGAAAATAGTTGAAAATATAATTCATACTTTTAAAAATTTAAGAAAAAATTCAAAATATTGAGAAAATAATTCTATTTAAAATATTAATAATTAATAATAATGTAATATTCATATAAATTATTGTTCATTGTTTCATTAAATATTTACCATTACAAAATAGATAAAAATAATTACTCAATTCAAAAATTTGTAATATGGGTTCTTAAATTACCTATGTTTAAAAAAATTTAAAATTTTCTTTTCAATTAATATTATATTGGGTATAATGTTATATAAAATATATTTAAAAATTATTTAGATCCTTTTAAAATAGTATTAATGAAATTATTTAAGAAAACATAGAAATGGAGGAATTAATTCATGACCGAAAGAATAAATATGGTCAGTTTTTTTCAAAAAAATATTATATCAATTCAATCATGTATCAAATAGTGGAAAATAAAAGGAAACCATGTAATCTCTATTAATTTCTAGTATGATGTAAATAATATTTCGTCAGGAAAGTAATATGATATAATTTCCATGAAATAATTCGAAACATAAACAATCCTAGATAGATTGTGATTGTTATTTGATGCTCTTAAAGTTATGTTAACATCTGAATGAAAATACATTAAAATTAATGATATGATATGGATATTAAAATAATATTAATCAGGTAAATTATTATTTAAAAAATCACTCACTAGTAATTAGGTGTTCCATACATTGAAATAATTGTACACAAAATAAACAAGTCGCATGAAAATGGGGTTGAGGCAAAGAAAAACCTCACAATTACTATAATATTTAATGTAATTATTAACCAATAATGTGATTATATTATCAATTTAAAATAAAAACAATTAATTTTAAAATAAATCATAAAAACACACAAATAATTCCAGTGATATTAATTGAATAAAAATCTATTTAGAATGTTATAAATCCAAATAAAAGGAAAATGAGTTATGAAACCCATTTTCATGACTCCCAACATGCTATGAATATTTTTAAAGACAAATATAATATTACTATATTAATAATATTACATGTTTAATAAAAATATAGGTGTCTTATATGATTATTAAACCATTTATATTATTTTTTAATATGATATACTTAATAAGTTAATTTTTTAAGTTGAGGTCGAGAGTTTGGAAGAAAATTGGTTTTTAATTTTAAAATGACGTAGGATGGTTAACCATGATAAAAGGGTTAATTGACCCTTAATTTCCATAATATTACAAAGGATATAATTATAATTCATATACATATAATACAATTTTATATTCATGTCACGACCCGCCCTCGGGGTCCGTGCCGTGACTACCCCAAGCCCGCCTTCCATAGGCCAGGGGCTGGCGACTAGGACCAAGGCGTAAATCCCGGTAAAAAGGGAAGGCATTGCCTTTGTAAAGTAAACAAACACTACAGAGTAAGCAAGCGGAAAGTAAACAGTAAACAACAGCAGAGTACAACTGAAATTGAGGAAAAGTAAATGGGCCAGTATACAAACCCAAACTGAAAGTAAAGTACAACTCGAAAGGGAAAACAGCAACTGAAAAGTAAATGCCGTTACACCGAGCTGTCCACTGGAAATCCACCTGAAGGGTGGGTACAGATAGCTCCTCTGCTCCACAGGTCCCGCCGTCTGCTCCGTGCACGTCCCGCCCAGTGGTCCACCTCCGGGTACCGTCCCGCTCTGCAAGCCTCAGCTAAGGTCAACGCTGTCCGTCGTCTGCAACCAACACAACGTAGTGCGGGCAAAGCCCGTGCAGGGGTGAGTATAAGCTACTCAGTAGGGACCCCGAGACCCCTGAAGGTCTCTCAAATCCACAAAGGATAAACCACGAAGAAAGGTACAATCACGAAGTAACAACCGATACTGCTTAGGTATATGCCCATACATATACCTAAGTCATCAACTTCAAATACGCTCTAACCTCCGAGCCCAAGTATAACTCAGTCCACACAGGAAAGTAAACGTATTCCACACAGGAAAGAAAAATGTAATCCACACAGGATTGCACAACACAATCCACACAGGAAAGAAACAGGATTCAGCTCACACAGGTATACTTCTTCAAGGACGATAAAGATGATATCTGATCCATCTATGTCGTCGGACCCACGAAGGATCGATAGGTAACTAACCCCCGCAAGACCCACACAGGATCGGGCCCACACAGGACATGTAGGCGCTGGTTCACACAGGACCGCTGAGCGCAAGGAACCACACAGGATCGGACCCACACAGGATCGGGCCCACACAGGACATGTAGCACTGATCCACGTAGGATCGCTGAGTGCTGAAGTCGTCGTCGTCGAATCCACACAGGATCTCTGTACTGTCGTCGTCGCAGTCACAGTAGCAGTAGAAGCAGTAGTAGTAGTCGCAGCCAACACTAGGGTTTCCGCACACAGCAAGCTCGTTCGGAGGGTCCGCTCCACGAGCCGAGAGGCTGATACATCAACTGTCACAAAGTCCAGAGTTGATGTATCCAAAAGTTCTGTATCGTCAATAGGAACTCAACGCAACAAACGGCGCGTCGATCAGACACTCGGTCTGAGAGGTATTGGCATTTTCGTCTCCGGGGCCCGGTTGGTTTTTAAGGCAAAACCAACCCGACCGTAATCCACCTGCGTCCAAACCTCGGGCGGAGTATGTCAAAAGATCCGTCTCACTAAGAGGAACACAACGCGGCTGACGGCACGTCAATCGGACGTCCGTAGCTCAAGATATGAGCGTTTCCGCTCCGAAGACCCGGTTGGTTTCGTGAACGAACCGATCCGGCCGAACTCAAAGTAATCCGAAACCTTGAGTGAGATATACCGAAACGACCGTCTCGATACAAGGATCGCGTTTCCGCAGACGTTTCGTCAATCGGAGGTCCGTGGCTCAAGATATGACCAAAAGACCGAATCTGGTTCGAAACGGGGGGGTCCGGGTCCGGGCCGACCCGGCCCGACCCCCCATGGGTCGGCCCGAACCGGGTCCGACCCAGCCTGGCCGGCTGGCGGCGCGGCGGCGCGGCGGCCCGGTGGTGGCGCGGCGTCCCGGCGGTGGCGCGGCGGCCCGGCGGTGGCGCGGCGGCCCGGCGGTGGCGCGGCGGCCCGGCGGTGGCGCGGCGGCCCGGCGGTGGCGCGGCGGCCCGGCGGTGGCGCGGCGGCCCGGCGGTGGCGCGGCGGCCCGGCGGTGGCGCGGCGGCCCGGCGGTGGCGCGGCGGCCTGGCGGCGCGCACGGAGGCGGCACGCGGGGGGCAAAGCCCCCGCTGATTGGGAGGGGCGGCGTGGCATAGCCGCGCCCTTTGCAGAAAAAATGGCCCCCACGTGGGGGCCGGCTTGGATAAAAACCGGGGGGGCTGCTGCCCCCCTCCCTTCATGGAAACCGCCCCCCTCATAATGAGGGGGGTTTTGTGCGCTGGCCGGGGAATTAATTTTCCCCGGTTTAAATCCATCCGGTTGGCCAGCTGGCCGGCCGGTTTTCTCCAACGGGACCGGAAAAATCCGGTCCCCTCTTCGGCTTCCGACGCCGGCGGCCCGGCCGCCGGTCTTCTCAATTCGCCGCGGCCCAGAACCGGCCGCAGTATTTGTCATCCGGCACGGTGCGATGGCACCGCGCCCCTCCGCCGCACCTCGATTTCTTTCAACGCGGCGCGAAGGCGTCGCGTTCTTGATGGGCGAAAAACCGCGTGGTGCGACGGCACCACGCCACCTTGATTCTTCCGCAAAAATTAAACACCAAGAATGAAGGAGGGGGTTCGGCCGTGTTCATGCGGTCCGGCCCCCCTCACGTTAAAACATAACTTATAGTATTCAAAAACCACACGTCAGACATGCTAGATCCACGATCAAGAATGGAATAATTAAACAATAAATGAACAACCCCTACCTTGGGTATAGGTTCGAGGATTTGTCAACGTTCCGCGGAAGACGACGTCGCAGAGGTCGGGCGTCGCGGTCGTCGTTCGTCAAATCCGTTGACGAAGAGATACGCCCGAAGAGATACGTCATTGGCGAATCTCCGTATGTCGACGAAGAAGGTCCGAGGAGGAAGCGGCGTTCCCTCTCGTTGACACGGAAGACGAAGAAGAGAGGTGGCGTCCTTCGTCGGAGCTTGAGCGTTCTTCGTCGGAGCTTGAGTGTTCTTCGTCGGAGCTTGAGCGTTCTTCGTGTTCTTCGTCAGAGCTTGAAGAAGTAGAAGAAGCTCTCAAAAGCTCTCAAGTTGGCTAAGAGTTCTAACCCAACAAAAAGAGAGAAGAGCTTAATTTAATCAAAAACTTAACACAATAATTTCAAAGGTTTGAAATTCAAAAGATTAACTCCAAAATTAAATAACTCATGTCATTTAATGAGGGGTTAAGGAAGTTGGGAGAAGATGAAAGGTTGGGAGCTTCGTGTGGGCCCCACCACACTTAATCCTCCCAAGGGAGGTTAAGTGGATGTGGGTCCCACTTCCAACCCCCTTTGGTAGGATTTGTCAAGTTAAAAATAAAATTTGTTCTTCACAAAATTTTATTTAACTTAAGCTAAAAACCCAAAAACTAACTTTCAACCCGCAACAAACGCAACTTCTGAAAAGGTCTCATTAAGCGAATATCGGCGCTGCGAGTTCATCGGTGCCCTCGGATTTCAATTCCGAGCACCAGATCAAAAGTTTGGAATTCCCGCTCGTTCATTCACTGAACGTACCCGAGCCAAACTTCGAAAATTGATTCCGGGCACTCCGGGCCTCGGAATCAGGTGCCGTCTGAAACCGCGCTCTCGTAAAATTCTAAAGAAAATTAAGAAAAAAATTTCCCTTGAATTTTACAGGTCTTTACATTACTCCCATCTCAGGGCTTTACGTCCCCGTAAAGATTCATCAAAAACTAGGGAAACAAATGAGGGTACTGAGCACGCATCTAAGCCTCCCGCTCCCATGTGCTCTCCTGGAGATTCCCGTGCTGCCATCTGATGCGCACAAGAGGAATCGATCGCCCACGCAGGACCCACTCCTGTCGATCCTCTATCTCCACCGGGACCTCCGTAAAAGTCGCCCCAACGTCAAAGTCAAGCTCCCCATGGTCAATGATGTGTGTCGGGTCGTGTACGTATCTCCTCAGCTGAGACACGTGGAAGACGTCGTGCACCCGGTGCAACTGAGGTGGTAGAGCCAGGCGATAAGCCACCTCACCAATCCTGCTGAGAATCTGGAAGGGTCCGATGAAGCGTGGATATAACTTGCCGCCTCGGCCAAATCTCCGAATACCACGTCGAGGTGAGACTCGCAAGAAGACGTGGTCCCCATCCTCGAACTCCAGTGGCCTCCGCCTCCTGTCAGCGTATGACTTCTGCCGGCTCTGAGCTGTCCTCATCCGCTCCTGGATGACCTGGACCTTCTCTGTCGTGGCCTGGACCATCTCCGGTCCCACTAGTACTGACTCCCCAGGGTCTGTCCAACACAAAGGAGATCTACAAGGTCGGACATACAACGCCTCGTACGGTGCCATCCCGATAGTGGAGTGGTAGCTGTTGTTGTACGCGAACTCCACTTAGGGTAGGTGGTCCTCCCAGCTACGACCAAAGTCGAGGACACATGCGCGGAGCATGTCCTCGAGAGTCTGAATGGTCCTCTCCATCCGACCATCCATCAGAGGGTGAAAGGCTGTGCTCAAACGTAGCTGCGTCCCGAACGCCTCCTGTAACCCCTTCCAATGCCGGGAAGTAAAGCGAGAATCTCGATCGGAGACGATAGATGATGGCACACCGTGGAGTCGCACAATCTCTTGAACGTAGAGACGTCACAAGCTCTCTACTAAGCCCTCCTCTCTGATGGGTAAGAAGTGTGCCGACTTGGTGAGTCGGTCAAAAATCACCCAGATGGAGTCGTGACCTCTGGAAGTGCGTGGAAGTCCAGTCACGAAGTCCATAGATATGATGTCCCACTTCCACTCCGGAACCTCCAAGGGTTGTACCAAGCCTGCTGGTACCTGATGCTCTGCCTTCACCTGCTGGCAGGTGAGGCATCGAGAAACGAACTCTTCTACTACCTTCTTCATGCCCGGCCACCAGTGCTGTCGTCTGAGGTCCTGGTACATCTTCGCCACTCCAGGATGTACCGCCAAAGGAGAAGTGTGAAACTCTCTCAGCACTTCCTCTCGAAAAGCGACTGGTACCATGGTACGTCCTCTGAAAAGGATGTCATGCTCTGCTCCAAGGGAGAAACCATCAGGTTCCTGTCCCAAGGAAATCTGTGCACGCCGTGTCTCACAGTCAGCGTCCTCACGCTGTGCCTCCCTGACCCGCTGCAGTAGTGGAGGAGTGACTGTGAGAGACTGGAGGAAGGCTGCTCCATCTCTATCCACGAAGGATATCTGCAAAGATGCTAGCTGCTCTGTCGCCTCCTCAAGTAGCTTAATGCCCGTCCTCCTGCTGAGGGCATCGGCTACTACGTTCCCCTATCCAGGAGTATAAACTATCTCAAAGTCATAGTCCTGGAGGAACTCGAGCCATCGTCGTTGTCTCAGTTTCAGGTCCTTCTGCGAAAAGATATACCTGAGACTCTGATGATCAGAAAAGACTGTAAAGCGCTCTCCCATCAGATAGTGTCGCCATCTCTTCAGAGCGAAGACCACTGCTGCTAACTCCAGGTCATGGGTAGCATAGTTCTGCTCATGCGGCCTCAACTGACGTGATCCATAGGCGATCACTGCCCGCTCCTACATCAGAACACATCCGAGTCCGGTCCCTGATGCATCGCAGTAGACTACGTACCCTACTCCCTCCTCAGGCAACCTCAAGATAGGTGCGCTAGTCAATCTCTCTCTCAGCTCCTGGAAGCTCTGCTGACATCTGTCTGACCATACGAAGGGTTTCCCCTTCTTCGTCAAAGCTGTGAGTGATGCCGCAACTCTAGAGAAGTCTGGCACGAATCTCCGATAGTATCCAGCTAGTCCCAAGAAACTCCGAACCTCAGTCACGCTCCTGGGTGGCTCCCAAGCTAACACAGCCTCAATCTTCGCGGGATCCACTGCAACTCCCGCCTCAGAGATAACGTGTCCCAAGAAGTGGACCTCACGTATCCAGAACTGGCACTTCGAGAGCTTACCATAAAGCTGGTGCTCTCGGAGTGTGTCAAGAACAACTCGCAAGTGATAGGCGTGCTCCTCCTCTGTCGTAGAGTAAATCAGAATGTCGTCGATGAAGACCACGACAAACCGATCGAGGTATGGCTGAAAGATCCTGTTCATGAGAGCCATGAACACTGCTGGAGCATTGGATACACCGAAAGGCATAACCAAGAACTCATAGTGGCCATACCGACATCTGAAAGCCGTCTTCTGCACATCCTCGTCTCTGACTCTGAGCTGATGATAGCCTGACCTGAGGTCTATCTTCGAGAACCACCGTGCTCCCTTGAACTGATCAAAGAGGTCATCAATCCTCGGTAGCGGATACTTGTTTCTCACTGTCACCTGGTTCAGGCGACGATAGTCAACACCAAGACGCAAGCTCCCGTCCGCCTTCTTGGCGAACAATATCGGGGAAGCCCAGGGTGAAACACTGGGTCGGATGAACCCCTTTCCCTGCAAGTCCTCCAACTGTACCCATAGCTCTCGAAGCTCGGCGGGGGCCATCCGATATGCTGGAGTGGATATCGGGGCTGTCCTAGGGTACAAGTCAATATAAAAGTCTACCTCTTTGCGAGGAGGTAGACCCGGAACGTCGTCGGGAAAAACGTCCGCAAACTGATCCACCACTGCAGGAAAACCAGAACTCCACACTTCAACTGCTCCAAGGATAAGGCTAGCCAACTGATGAGTGATGGGATGTCCTCTCCTCCGCGGAAGTCCATCATGTGCTGCTAAGGCTCCCTTCTCGCCGGTGAAGATGAACCTGCTCCCGTCGGTGCGTACACATCGCACCTTGCGCCTAAAACAGTCAATCTGTGCATGGACCGTAGATAGCCAATCCATGCCCAAGATGACGTCGTAAGGCCTCGATGCTGCTACAAGAAGATCCCAGCCGAAGCTCTCGCCTCCTAGAGTAAGCTCACACTGCCGGCACCAGTGCGTAATCGTCGAGTCTGCTCCCGTAGGAGTCTCTAGCCGTAAGGATCGAGCCAATGGCTCTGTCGGAATCTCAGAGCTCCGAACAAGGGCAGCGGCTATGAAAGAGTGACTCACTCCTGTGTCTATAAGAACTGCAGCAAGGGTGGAATAGACACAGATAGTACCTAGAATCCTCTCGGGTGCACCGTGGTCGTAGGCCTCTGCTGCCTGGAGCTGTGCCTGTCGCTGCCCGCCAGCTCCCTGTGGTCGGGGTGGACCTCTTGGTGGTGGTGGTGGCAGAGCCTCAAAGCGTCGCCCACCACCGGCTGCTCGTCCAGCTCCTCTGCCTCGTCCGCCTCCTCCCTGCGAACCGCCACGGTCGACCCTCTACCTCTGCCTCGGTGGTCCATCAACTGACTGCTGCTCCTCGGCACGGCTGGTCGGGCAGTCACGAGCCATGTGGCCCTGCCCGCCGCACGAGTAGCACTGTCTGCCTCTCGAAAGACTGGCTCCTCGCTGTGTGCCCCGCACTGCTCAGCCAGTGTCCTGAGGTCGTCTGCCCGAAGGTCTGGACTGTCTGGACCCATGAGTCATCCGTCGACTGCCTGCTGCAGATGACTCTGTCACGTGCCGCCCTGCGGTGGGTCTCTGTGCTGGTGTAGACTCAGCAAGGAAGCTCTCGATCAGAAGGGCCCGCTCCAGTACTCCTGTCTGAGTCGGTATGCTGAGGGAGATCAGCGATGCCCTGATCTAGTGTCTCAAACCCAGCTCGAAGGTCCGGGCCCGGAAGAATGGGTCCCGTACCTTGTCAGTCGAGTAGCGCGAGAGATCAGTAAATCTCGCCGAGTACTGAGCGACCGTCATGCTGCCCTGCCGCAGCTGTAGAAGCTCCTGGATACGCACCGCACGAAGGGTGGCTAGGACGAACTCCGAGCGGAAGAGGCTCTCAAAGTCCGTCCAATGTAGAGATGCCTCATCGTGCACCTGGAGCATCAGGCTCCACCATCGTCCTGCTGCTGCATGTAGTAGGCTCACAGCGAGGATCACCATGAGGTCTGCTGGTGTCCTCACTAGCCTAAACACTCGAACCACTGCCTCCAGCCAGTCCTCTACTGCCTGGGGATCCGTCTCCCCGCGAAACCTGGGTGGTCGCTGGCGCTGAAACTCATGCAGTGCGCTGAGGGGACGTGCATCGTCAGCTGCTGCTACTGGTAGCATCGGGGGCTCGGCGGGTAGTGCTACCGCTGGTGCCACTGCTGACAAAGGGCCCTGCACCGAGGCCTCGTCGCTCGGTGGGCTGTCGTCACGCTTGACTCTCGGAACCCTAGCTGGCTGCCGTCGTGGGTCCATCCTAAAAAGGAAACAGGTGTGCCACGGTCAGAACAGTATACCTGGTGAGCTGATATAAGTAATCACAAAGAAAACTTTGAAACACACACGCAATCAATGTTTTCGTGCATTAAGTCGGAAATCAGAAGTCAGGGTCCTGGTGTACGGATACGTCGGCCGCAGCACCAACACTGGACTCCCTGGACTGATAACCACACTCAATACGCTAAACATTATTGCTTCACATAGAAAAGATCAGAGTTCGCGGTAGAACCGAACTCCTCTGATACCAATTTGTCACGACCCGCCCTCGGGGTCCGTGCCGTGACTACCCCAAGCCCGCCTTCCATAGGCCAGGGGCTGGCGACTAGCACCAAGGCGTAAATCCCAGTAAAAAGGGAAGGCATTGCCTTTGTAAAGTAAACAAACACTACAGAGTAAGCAAGCGGAAAGTAAACACTAAACAAAAGCAGAGTACAACTGAAAGTGCGGAAAAGTAAATGGGCCAGTATACAAACCCAAACTGAAAGTAATGTACAACTCGAAAGGGAAAACAGCAACTGAAAAGTAAATGCCGCTACACCGAGCTGTCCACTGGAAATCCACCTGAAGGGTGGGTACAGATAGCTCCTCTGATCCACAGGTCCCGCCGTCCGCTCCGTGCACGTCCCGCCCAGTGGTCCACCTCTGGGTACCGTCCCGCTCTGCAAGCCTCAGCTAAGGTCAACGTTGTCCGTCGTCTGCAACAAACACAACGTAGTGCGGGCAATGCCCGTGCAGGGGTGAGTATAAGATACTCAGTAGGGACCCCGAGACCCCTGAAGGTCTCTCAAATCCACAAAGGATAAACCACGAAGAAAGGTACAATCACGAAGTAACAACCGATACTGCTTACGTATATGCCCATACATATACCTAAGTCATCAACTTCAAATACGCTCTAACCTCTGAGCCCAAGTACAACTCAGTCCACACAGGAAAGTAAACGTATTCCACACAGGAAAGGAAAACGTAATCCACGCAGGATTGCACAACACAATCCACACAGGAAAGAAACAGGTTTCATCTCACACATGTATACTTCTTCAAGGACGATAAAGATGATCTCTGATCCATCTATGTCGTCGGACCCACGAAGGATCGATAGGTAACTAACCCCCGCAAGACCCACACAGGATCGGGCCCACACAGGACCTGTAGGCGCTGGTTCACACAGGACCGCTGAGCGCAAGGACCCACACAGGATCGGACCCACACAGGATCGGGCCCACACAGGACCTGTAGCACTGATCCACGTAGGATCGCTGAGTGCTGAAGTCGTCATCGTCGAATCCACACAGGATCTCTGTACTGTCGTCGTCGCAGTCACAGTAGCAGTAAAAGCAGTAGTAGCAGTCGCAACCAGCACTAGGGTTCCCGCACACAGCAAGCTCAGGGTCCGCTCCACGAGCCGAGAGGATGATACATCAACTGTCACAAAGTCTAGAGTTGATGTATCCAAAAGTTCCGTATCGTCAACAGGAACTCAACGCAACAGACGGCGCGTCGATCAGACACCCGGTCTGAGAGTTATTGGCATTTTCGTCTCCGGGGCCCGGTTGGGTTTTAAAGAAAAACCAACCCGACCGTAGTCCACTTGCGTTCAAACCTCAGGCGGAGTATGCCAAAAGATCCGTCTCACTAAGAGGAACACAACGCGGCTGACGGCACATCAATCGGACGTCCGTAGCTCAAGATATGAGTGTTTCCGCTCCGAAGACCCGGTTGGTTTCGTGAACGAACCGACCCGGCCGAACTCAAAGTAATCCGAAACCTTGAGTGCGATATACCGAAACGACCGTCTCGATCCAAGGATCGCGTTGCCGTAGACGGTTCGTCAATCGGAGGTCCGTGGCTCAAGATATGGCCAAAAGACCGAATCTGGTTCGAAACGGGGGGGTCCGGGTCCGGCCCGACCCGGCCCGACCCCCCCCCCCCCCCTGGGTCGGCCCGAACCGGGTCGACCCGACCTGGCCAGGCCGGCTGGCGGCGCACCGGCGCGCCGGTGCGGCGGTGGCGCGGCGGCCCGGTGGTGGCGCGGCGGCCTGGGGGCGCGCACGGAGGCGGCACGCGGGGGGCAAATCCCCCGCTGATTGGGAGGGGCGGCGGGCATAGCCGCGCCATTTGCAGAAAAAACGGCCCCCACGTGGGGGCCGGCTTGGATAAAAACCGGGGGGGCTGCTGCCCCCCTCCCTTCATGGAAACCGCCCCCCTCATAATGAGGGGGGTTTTGTGCGCTGGCCGGGGAATTAATTTTCCCCGGTTTAAATCCATCCGGCCGGCCAGCTGGCCGGCCGTTTTTCTCCAACGGGACCGGAAAAATCCGGTCCCCTCTTCGGCTTCCGACGCCGGCGGCCCGGCCGCCGGTCTTCTAAATTCGCCGCGGCCCAGAACCGGCCGCGGTATTCGTTATCCGGCACGGTGCGACGGTACCGCGCCCCTCCGCCGCACCTCGATTTCTTTCAAAGCGGCGCGACGGCGTCGCGTTCTTGATGGTCGAAAAACCGCGTGGTGCGACGGCACCACGCCACCTTGATTCTTCCGCAAAAATTAAACACTAAGAACGAAGGAGGGGGTTCGGCCGTGTTCATGCGGTCCGGCCCCCCTCACGTTAAAACACAAGTTATAGTATTCAAAAACCACACGTTAGACATGCTAGATCCACGATCAAGAATGGAATAATTAAACAATAAATCAACAACCCCTACCTTGGGTATAGGTTCGAGGATTTTTCAACGTTCCGCGGAAGACGACGTCGCGGAGGTCGGGCGTCGCGGTCGTCGTTCGTCAAATCCGTTGACAAAGAGATACGCCCGAAGAGATACGTCGTTGGCGAATCTTCGTATGCCGACGAAGAAGGTCTGAGGAGGAAGCGGTGTTCCCTCTCGTTGACACAGAAGACGAAGAAGAGAGGTGGCGTCCTTCGTCGGAGCTTGAGCGTTCTTCGTCGGAGCTTGAGCGTTCTTCGTCGGAGCTTGAGCGTTCTTCGTGTTCTTCGTCAGAGCTTGAAGAAGAAGAAGAAGCTCTCAAAAGCTCTCAAGTTGGCTAAGAGTTCTAACCCAACAAAAAGAGAGAAGAGCTTAATTTAATAAAAAACATAACACAAGAATTTCAGAGGTTTGAAATTCAAAAGATTAACTCCAAAATTAAATAACTCATGTCATTTAATGAGGGGTTAAGGAAGTTGGGAGAAGATGAATGGTTGGGAGCTTCATGTGGGCCCCACCACACTTAATCCTCCCAAGGGAGGTTAAGTGGATGTGGGTCCCACTTCCAACCCCCTTTGGTAGGATTTGTCAAGTTAAAAATAAAATTTGTTCTTCACAAAATTTTATTTAACTTAAACTAAAAACCCAAAAACTAACTTTCAACCCGCAACAAACGCAACTTCCGAAAAGGCCTCATTAAGCGAATATCGGCTCTGCGAGTTCATCGGTGCCCTCAGATTTCAATTCCGAGCACCGGATCAAATGTTAGGAATTCCCGCTCGTTCGTTCACTGAACGTACCCGAGCCAAACTTCGAAAATTGATTCCGGGCACTCCGGGCCTCTGAATCAGGTGCCGTCTGAAACCGCGCTCTCGTAAAATTCTAAAGAAAATTAAGAAAAAATTTCCCTTGAATTTTACGGGTCTTTACAATTCATCCATAAAAATAAATCATGACACCCATTATACATTGTCTTGTAATGCAGTATATCACACGTACACATGAGCGATGTTGGTACATTTTGTTTAATAAAAAATATAGAGGTAAAATAAGATATATTTTTTACATATTTATTAACAAGTAATATAAATAATATAAAATAATTTAATCCATCTTTGTGAACAAACATGAAATATGATATTGAAAAATGGAGGACATCACTATGTGGAGATGGTAGTTCGTATATACAAGAATGCAATGATTCATTTTTTTACTATTGGAATTTTATGATGATAGATGATATTTTATATTTTAAAAATAATAATTATTTCATGATAATAATACATATATATATATATATATTAAATAATCAAACTATGTATAAATTAAAATCAGTGTTCGAAATGAACTACATCTGTTCGTGAGGTGGTAGTATTCATGTAGGCACAAACGATGGTTTTGTTCCCCATTTGATAGAGAAATATAGAGGTAATGGTTATGAAATATATATTATAAAATCTTATTATATGTAATATATTGGTGTTATTTGATTTTAATGGTTTGGATAAAATAGATGGATATATAATCATTTGTAAAATGAAAACACATGATAAAGAAAATTACCTCCTCATTTAAAAAAATCCATAGTATCATCTTAATAAACCTAGTGATTGTATTTAGAGGACAAAAAATATGATATAATTAATAAGGATGTATATGTGTGTTTTTTAAAATTATTTTTTTGAGCTATATTTCTCAAGATGTTTTGTAAAATATAGTAGTGTGGTACCCCTTTTGTATTTGGAGGGAGGAGCACTTTTGGAAATACATGAAATATTATTATATAATATATGTCTAACCCTTGTAAAATGGATTCAAAAAGTCATGGTTTTGATCATAATGTGGTTTTGGTATTAATATAATCATACAAAAAAATTTATAATATTTTCAATTTAAATTTAAACATTATCTTTTTTACCAACCCCTACATTAATGACTTTAACCTTCATCTTGGTAACAAATTTCTCAATTATAATTGTTAATAGCATTATATATTATGTAATAATTATCCAAAAATGGTTATGAGATGAAATATCAGACCATTGTAAATCCCAAATATCATTTTTTATGTTTTTTTGGTTTTTTTACCATTTATTAAAATTTTCTGTAACAAAAAATAGTATTAAATTAATTTTACGTACTATTCACATAAATTTACTTAATGTACGTGAATATTGAAATTTTATTCAAATAAAAACTCTTTATTAATCAATATCACGTTATTATTAACAAGAAAACTACTTTCTAACTATAATTTTTCAAAAAAATAAAATGCATTTTAGTCTTTAAAATCATTTACTCATAATTTTTTATTATTTTCACATGCACTATGTCAACATTGTATGCACATTAATGTTAATTATTTCATAAAAAAAACAAAAAAACATTACTTTATAAATAATGAATTTAATAATTAAAAATCACTTTTTACCATTCAAAAACTGTTTTTCCTTATTACAAATTATTAATTACATTAAAGTAAAAAAATGAATTTTTATATTTATTATTAATTTAATTTTATATAAATCCCATGAACAATAAAAATTGCATAAAAGGTAAATTTTATAAATTACATTCATTATAGATAGATTACATTAGGAAATAAAATAAAGACTTGTTTTCGAGTGTTTTGTAGCACTTACCCTTTAGTTTTGACCTAGTGTTATCTATTTTACCCTTTCAATGATGACAGAATTTTATTGTGGTTACTAATAATAATGAAAAAAATAACTTTGGAAATAATGAAAATTTTCTATATGAACATTAAAAATTTAGAATATATTTTTATTATTTCAATTTTTATATAAGGTAGAAATTAATATTAAAATTATCCTAAAAATTCATCATTTTTTGAAGAAAATACGTTTTTTAGATTTTAAAAGAATGACTTCAAAAAAATAAGAATATATTTTGTTCTAATTATAATAATTATATGATACTTATTTTAAATAAAAATATGAATTTTAAAATTAAATAACATAATAATTTATATTCTTAAAAACATCAGATGAAAATAGAGTTTCCCTCAAAATCAGAGTTTTCACTAATCGATATAAAACAAATTATTTCACAAAAAAACTAAAAACAACCTATGATAATTTGGATATATGGATTTAATAATATATACCATTTCACTAAATAAAATATATAAATTTGGTATAAATTATTTATAATATCTACACATAAATTTAAATAAAAACCATTCATAATGAAAGAGTATTTTGAAATCATAAAATTACATTACTAAAAATATACTTTTTAATTATTAATAATTATCCTATAAGTTTTTATTTAGTAGGAAATTTATACATATATATTATTAAATAGATACACTTATTTGTTCCGATCAATTTAAAAACTATGATAAAATAATTATATTTAAACACTAATATTTCAGTTATTTAATATCTCATTGTTTTATATCAATTTAGTAATTTTAAATATTAGTCATTTAAAGTATCCAGGAAATACATTAAATGTCTCAAGATATATCATGAATGGAATTGTTGAGTGAACCTAATCCAATACGAGACTCTTTCCACCTTAATGGCAATCTTGGGAGTAAACCTCATCCTTTGATTATTATATCAAGCGTGATTTTTAACCAATAATGATAGCCAAGGAAGTTAACCATAACATATGATTATGAGGAAATAATTATGTTTTAGATATAAATTATTATTCCGTAATCATATGACATAATTTTAAATTCCATGTATGCAATCATAGGTTTATTTTCATCATGATATCATGTTATTCCACTAAACACAATTTTTTTATAACTCTACATAAATATTTACAATGTTTAAACCATTAATGTGACTTTCATCTCACCTCCTTTTATGGTTCCCTTCCCTACATTATGGATATGTGTAATGATTATGATAATTTTTTAGGGATATCTATAGAGATTGAATTATAGAGAAGTCTTAATAAGGAAAAATAAGTGTACCATGCATAGAAAATATCTAATGACACTAAACCACAATGGATCTTATATTTGTGGAAATATTATGTGATGTAATATATTAGTTATAAAATTGTTGTTAAATTAATGTGTGTTTAAATATTTTAGAATATTTATTTGATTTAATTTTATTTTGGAATCTCATTGATCCCACATCATCCCGGAAATCATAAATTCATAAAAATCCCATAAGTGTTTCAAAAAGTAACTAAAAAATAATATCCACTACCACCATAATAATATTTCACTTAAAGACAATTATTTGGGATTTCAAAACAAGACCACTTGTTAACATTAATTCTTCTATAAAAATATACAATTTATCTCTATTCTATTTTTCAATGGTAATTAAATTCCCAATAAGTATAAAATCTCCCTTTAATTTTATTTGACTATCACCTTTGTCATCGTATCTATTTAATAATTAATTAATGAAATATTTTAATGTTTTATAACATTTAATTGTAGAAGATTTAAAATGAATTTTTACATCCATGTAAATTTGTTTCATCCATGAGTGAAGCACTAGATTCATTATAAGAAATATTTCATTATTACTATCATATAAAAAAATTATTTTCTTAATTACTTTGGAGTTCCTCCAAGAAACAATTTAGATTTACCACGTCTTTCTATGCTAATATTATGAAAATATATAATGTTTATATAGTAAATTTATTATATATTTACTTAATATTTCTTATCTACCAAATGGTTTATAGATTATATGGAAAAAATATATATAATGGTGTATCTATATCTCTACCAATTCTTGTATAAACATGACTTGTAATTGATCATTAGTTATATTTTATAAGGATAGTTCCTTCATTAATTCTAGATGTTATGGAAAACGTAACTATCTCCCCATAATCCTTCCTCATGTTCACCAAAAACATATTTTCTACTCCCCCTATATGATTAATTATTGTCCTTATATAAAAAATTTCATACATTGAGATTAATATTCGTGAGGTAAATTGAACCTTCACTATATAATTTTCCCCACATTCTATTTTATATGTTTTCTTTTTATAAATAATGTCATTTCTAACCATTGGGTAGTAATATGTATAAAATAATATATTTTTAATTATTCCAATATCATTAAAATATTATCTTCTGATGAGACTATGTATTTTATCTCATAGTCCCTTCTAATCCACTATCCAAAAATTTACTAAATTTATAGGGAACCAACTTCAAAAAAATTATAGAAACTAAAAAATATTACTCCATAATCAATTTTATATATAATCAATGAAATATTATATCTTAAATATAAAATATATAATGTGTTGTTTCCAGATTTCATGTATATCTACACATTCTATCCCTCTTTATCTGAATATTATATTAGGTTTTATTATGGGAAATTTTTAAATTTTTGGATATTTATTGAGATGCACACATTTAGCACATTGTTATGAAAAAATATATCAATTATCCAAAAAATGTGTCCTTTATATTTAGGATTAGAAAGGGATCACAAGGTTATAACCAACCATTTCCTCTCCCCCAAAATCTATCTAACTTAACAAATTGGGGATAGCATTGTTCGGTGCATGATTTCCAAATCATCTGGCCAAACCATGATCCCCTTGTCTAGTATCACTACATAAGGCCCATATTTAGTGCATATTTTTTCTAACTAATTGGCCTAACAATGTGGAACTCTCAGGAAACCAAGTAAGGCTAAATGGTTAGGTGGATAGTTATCTCTAACAATGTGGCCTAACATATAATACCAAGTAATGATATATTTAAAGATTTCAAATTGAAATTATGGACTTGAAAATAATTTTATAAATTATTTACTATAATGAACTGAATTGAGTTTCCCTCAAACCTAAATTATTACATATATTGTCACATACCGAAAGGGATTTCCTGATCCCCATTGTATGTTAACAAGTAGCCAGTAATCAAACAACAAGCCAGAGGGAATTATTTCAGCCTACTATAAGAAACACATGGAATATATATACAGAGAGAATGAAGGAACAACAGAAAACTAACAAATATTTTCTATAACTATAATAAAATAGAGTTAAAAAACTCTAAAACTACCCAAAATCTCCAATATACCATTTTAAATATAAATGACCAAAACCAAACTTTTTCTACATGTGATGGTGTGGATAAACTCCCACTATCTCAACAATATCTTCCCAACATAACTAAAATGGATGCACTTCACCTCACTATGGTTCGTTGATATTCCCTGTATTGGAAGACATTCAATTGGATATGCACCACTGAAGGGCTGTGCAGTGTGTGATCTATTTGGCTTAATAAGTTCCCACCGATTTTTTTCCATAAAATGTTTTAATATAAAAATTCTTTTATGCTCATTTCAAATAAAACATGGCATCGGAAGAAAAAAATAATTTTTAAATAAAATGGGGTCCATATTTTCATTTTTTATTGTTCTAAAATAAATTAGTTATATCAATTTCATAGATCATTTTACATATCATCTTTCAATGGTATGAACATTCATATCAAACCGAAAATAGAAATCCAATAAATAAACAATTGAAGCAGATGTTTCCGCACCTAGGATCACTATAGGTTAGAGTGGTAGAAAATTCAGAAACTAATCAGTCATGTGCACAATATTGTTCTTATAACATATTCTTTGGAAGAAGAGGAATATCCCATGAGTAACCCCCCACCCCTAACAAACTCAATATCACTCCAATAGAACAATAGTCCTAGGAAATAGAGGCAATACATATGTGAAATCCTCCAAATAATCACAAACAATGGATGATGGACTCATTGTAATACTTACACATAAGTACCCAAGGTTTCCCATTTGCTTGATTTCACTATCCATTCAAAGTCATTGAAAAAAAATTTAAACAATTTCAAAAACTCATTTCAATTATTTTAAAATACACTTTTTCTTTTGATTTAACAATAATCATAGAATAACTACTATGATAAATAAAAAAATTTCCAACCCACAAAAAACAATCATTCCAATTCATTTTATAAATAATTTTGTAATGACTAAAAAATATGGTTTATCAACATAGGCTAGCGACTAAAACACCTACCTCAAAACATGGGTCGCACACACCCCCCACGGGGTCCACCAATAATGAGAACTCAACAACTCCCACAAAGTCCATATAATCGAATCCATATCTCAAGGTAGATTCAATTTAGATAAAAGGGGGTCTATAGAAAAGAGGAAATAAAAATACCTTGAGAACGAAGACCCACCACACCACAACCAATAAGGGAATCACCATTGAAATGATATCTTACAACGAATTTGGAAGAAGATATGAAAAAACACTAATTTTAGACCCAAAGATCTAATAAGGCAACTCAAGGATTTTATCGTTATCGATTGGAATGAATAAGTGGAAATTCCACTCACTGAATGAGATTCACCAGAATATCAACAAAGGTCGAACAGAGAATAGGTCAATCCAGAGGGAACAATGATTAGAAAAATTGAAATAGAGGAAACCTTGATCAAGATAATAAGAGATATATTGGATGAAATGTGAAATAAAACCCATACTACTCCATAACAATTCGTGGATCTATTAATGACATGACATGTAATTCCTTTACATAATGTGAAAACCACGTTCCTCAAATAAACTGAAAAATTAGTCACCTAAAATTTAATTCTTATCATAAAATAAATGATGTTGTTAAAATGATCATCACATCATAAATATTTATGGTGTAATCCCTTTTCACAACTTCTACCCAACAACCAATTACACATCATGTAACCTAGTTACACAAGGATAAATCACCCTACAGCCTACAGAAATTCCAAAGAGAAACTTTTAAAGACACCTCACCAAAATGTGAACATGGAGAGAGGGAAAAATTACCTGATCAAGTTAATAGGATCATACAAACACCCCACCATAAAGGCTTTTTATACCTAATATGTCACATGTGAAATGTGATATTGAGAATATTATGAGTCCAATACTCCTTCATCAGTGAATAATGTTCCCATTTCTCAAGAATATATGATTTTGGTTTTTATGGAACTCTGACCAACAGAATCCAATCCCCAGACATGACTTTATCTTTAGATTGAGTGATATAAACTTTTTTCTCCATAATAGATACCTATGGTTCTACCTAAATTTCATCCCCTCTCATAATACGAGAATAATCAACATGATACTTTAAGAGCTGATATTTGCGAAAAATATCTTGAATTCCTGTCAACTTAACAAACAATGCTAACCATTAAGCAACATGTCTATGCCGCTCAGTGACCTAAAAAATTCCAACATATCTTGAAGAAAACATTCCCTTTTTTTAAGTCAATGGTGACCTAACAAAGAATAATTTTTCATGAAAACACATTATCCAATAAAAACACTAATAGAAAATTCCTCAGATTTGCATACAATTGGTGTTTACTCTTGGATTTATCCAAATATTTATGTACATCATGAATATTTATTTACATCTCATAGAAAAAACATGGTCCAACAAATGGTAGTTCTCCCACCTTTTACCAATTCAGAGGTGATCTGCACTGGAAAACATAAAATGACTTAAATGGATCCACTATGATTGATAACTTATAGCTATTATTTTAAACAAACTCAACTAGTCCCGGATGGAAATACCATTATCCACAATAATGAAATAAACAAGCATGAAGCATAACCTCCATGATCTAAATCACATGCTCCATTTAACCGTTTTTTCTGGATGGTCTGTTGTCGTCAGCATAGCCTAAGTTCCCATCATCTCATGGATACTCCAATATAACACTGAGTTAATCAAAGTATCTCTATCCTAAAAATGTAATAAGGACTCCCATGAATCCTCACTATCTTTTACACAATCATCTTACCTAGATCTTCATCCATAGTTGTATCCTTGATCATAATGAAATGAGCAGACATAGTTAACCCATCAACAACTAACCAAATAGTATTTATCCCTTATGGAGTATGTGTTCATCAGACCAAAAAACAATTTATATCTTATCCCATTTCCAATCCATAACATGAAGAGGCTGAATGAAACTAGAGGGTTTATAGTGGTATTCCTTTATATAATGGAAGGTGTTATAGTGGGACACATAATATACAATGTATCGCTTCATACATGGACACCATAATCATCATCTCATGTCATAATATGGATTTGTAGTTCCAAAGTATTGTGAAAATTAAAAAATACATAAATCCTCACAAATTTTGGATCAACAACACGCTTCAAAAATTGAATTATACCATCTGAAGAGAGAGACCTATCAAAAATGGTCTCCCCTCTATAAAAGATTTCTTGAATTTAACTGAATCCATCATCATGTTGTTTACTCTTTAATATAAGCTATGTGGGAGATGATTCTAAATGAAAATTGGTCATTATCATACCTAAAATATCTTTATGTGCATCTATGGGAAATTGAGCTAAAATCCACATAAGGTTCCACTCTTCGATTGATTCCAGAATAGCCTATGATTGTATTTCCTTACTAAGAGAATATACAATGAAATTCCCTATCCATAGGGTGTAGCTGATATTGATTTCAAATGTATAAAGGAATTATACCCATCATATTTTTCTGGTATATAAGTATTTATGAGAATTGATATTACTCAAACTTTTATTATCAGAAATGAATGTGAAAGTTTCAACAAAAAATAGTGCCTACAACATTTAAGGACATGAATAAAAACATAATGCTCAAAATCATTCGTGGTGTAACTATTCTCAAGTGGTCAAAGCTAAGGAGAACTATATGCTACCACATGGTCATAAATCATAAGAAAAAAAATCCCAAAGTAGTTTTAGAAGCATCACAAAACACCAACTACCCATTATCAGGGCCAAGTACGATTAGAATATGATCTACTATCATAGTTCACTTCAGTTCATAAAAATAGTATAGACACATAGAATCCCATGTTAATTTCACCACAATCCTGGTTATATCACTAAATAGTAACATCAACATATATAAATCCTAAATAAAACATCATTAGTATCTAGATAGACTGAGGATGATCCATATCTCAAATACATTATATTGTTATTTAATTGATAAATCTACCTTCACCCATTCAGGCTCATCTGATAAACTGTGTTTGTAAATTACATAACCTAAGAAAATTACTTCATTAATCGAGAAACTAAATTTCAAAATATTTCCACACAAAAGGGGACTATTCAAAATATCATGAACAAAACTCCAATAGTAATTGTTCTCATGCTCAGATTTTGAGAAAACTAGAATATCAACCATGAACACGACCACAAAAGATTCAAGAAATTTATTGAAATAATAGATTCATCAATGAAATAAAAACCTCAAGAGCATTTGTTATACAAAAAGGAATCACAATATATTCATAATCGAAATACCTACTCATGAATGTTTTCTTTGGTATATCAGAATCCCAAACTCTATTTTGATGATAACATTTCTGAAGACCAATATTTGAAAACCACATCACCCTCGTTAACTGATCAAACAAATCATCTACACAAAGAAAAGGATAATTGTTATTAACTATTACATGGTTAAAATTTTAATAGTCCACACTTAACTAAAGTGAACCATCAACCATCTTAGAAATGAGCATAAGAATTTTACAAGGAGAAACACTAGGGTGATGGAAATAGTTTTATTGTAGTTCATCTAACTAAATATTAAACTCTTTCAAATACACTAGTTCAATATTTTGCGAAGGTATCAATATTGGTTGCATACCTGACACCAAGTCAATAGTAAACTCTACAAATCCCTCTAGAGTAATATTATAGAATTCATTGTGAACAATGTCTGAAATGTATTGAACAACAGTAGGAAGATAAAAAATAGAAAAACATCACCAACTTCAATCATAATAATTGAAAACAAACTCTTGATCTCTGGGTAGGATGGTCATGCATGATCATTCCTTGGGGACCACTATCCTAAAACACATGAGAGCTCCCCTCTAAATTAAGAAATAATGCACTCTAATGATAATGATAACACCCATCTTGATAACAAATAATCCAAACAATATAGTTTATAACATCAAATAGAACCATATCAAGAATAATAAAATCTCAGACCAACTCTGTATCATCTATCGTCAACGAAAAAGATGGACATTAAAACACCAGTTATTTCAACTAAATAATATGTGTATCTAACTCCATTAAAAAGGAAGTAACTTTCTTCAGAAGATTAATAATATCAATAAAATGTGTAGATATAAACAGGTGTGAATAACCAATATAAAATAATTAAATTACTACATAAGATAAATGAAATATAGAACCTCTCACTATTTATAGACCTATATCAACCTCTAAAAGAAACACATCTACATCATGAAATTGCATAACTCTTGAGGCTAGTAGTTGGATCCATTTTTTACTCAAAGAATCTAATAGCCCTGAAGTAGCCGTTGGAGTTGACGAACCTTGATTATAATGAGGTTTATTCATAGCCTAATAGATGTTCATTAAGTGACCAATGCATCCACAACACTTGCACGTATTCACGACAATAGGATAAGAATGCCTTATATATATGACTTGGAAACAATGATATCAAGTTATGGAAACATTTCTCATTATAGTAGATGATGTATAGAAGGATCACTACTAAGACAGACCTCCAAAACTTTTGTGATGATCCTTCCACATCCTTTTCATCAATGTTTCACCCCCAATGCTACCTCTAGATTGAAGATAATAGTTGGAAAATATAACCATACTTGAAATATTCAACTCTTCTGTCATAGTTGTATCTACTATCTCCACATAGGTAGAAATAGGTAACATAAATACCTACGATAAGATATATGTTCAGAAACCCTATAGGTAATAAATAACCTTCAGTTAGTCATCCATTACCAAATATATAGAAATACATACATGATTAGTAAGCCTATTAGTGGATGATGACACCAAATTTTCTTCCTACTATAATGAGAGGAACAAAAAATCATTTTATAACTATAGATCCTCTAGAAAAAAATATTGGATGAACATGGTTTAGGAACCCTTCAAATCTAATTCCATATGTATTTATTCATGGACTATGGATTCTTACCATCACTTACCAGAACCCTCAACCACGAACGCTTGACACTTCACCTTTTTATTCTCACGTGTCTCTAAAATGTCAAATATTTGATAGATTCTATCAAGATATTCCTCCACCTCTTGAGGTTTAATTGTTCCTTTAAATGATGTTTTCTTCTCACTAAACAATTATTATGATGAATCTCTCTCTCCTCTATCTCAAGGATGTACATCAACACATATTTTTTTGAACTCATGGAACATTATGATCAACCTCATATACTACCCATACTATATCCTCAAGGAAATTATAATCTATAGGATAATTTCCTTGGGAATTATCAGCTGAACCCTCTTGAGGAACTTGTGGAAGATGTCTCGGAGGCATACTCTTGCACACTAGTCAAAATGAAATGATAAAAATATAGATTAAATCCAAATTTAAACAATAAATCCCAAAATTAGAAACTGAGATTTAAAAAAACCCAACACTATATACACATATACAAATGTCCCATGGCCACTTCATTCTTGTCTCGAAAAGTTATAGATAAGAACATATCACAACATACCTCTCAAGTCCTGACAATCCTTCCTCTATTCTACCAAACATCCCAAGATAAGGACTCTTGATGAAAAACTTATTTTGATACCAAAAATGTAATGAAATGACCTGGGTTACCCTCAAACCTGGTACTTGACTCATTTTTTAATAATCCTCAAGGGTGTGGAAGATCCCCAAGGTTTTTGACAAGAACCTAGGCATCAAACCTAAACCATAAAAAACTATTTTTAAAAATCATAACAAACACATCGCATATATACCCAGACCATGGAAAAAATGTGGAGAGAAAATAAATATATTCCATAACTATATAAAGACAATAAAAATAAAACAATACTAAAATTATCAAAAATTTATAAGTCAATATTAAAACTATAAAGGACCAAAACCAGATAGAGACTTTGTCGAATGGTGTGGACGAACTCCCACCATCTCACCACCAGTTACCTTAATCAGATGACATAGAACCTCACCACCTCATTGTACTTCCTTGATTTTCCCTGCATTGTAGGACATAGAAATGTCCATGCACCACTGAAGGAGTGCTTAGTGTGTGAGCTAATAAGATCAATATGGTCCTAAAAAAGTGTTCCGAAACAAGTATCTATATTGAAATTAATGTATGCCTATTTCTAATAAAACATGGAATGATATGTAGAAAATATGTTGTATAGAGAACATGATAAACATTTACCTTTTTCAAAGTTAAAAAACAGAGCAGATATCTTAATTTCAAATCATACATTCTATATCATCTTTCAAAAACATGCATATGAAGGTTGAAATATAAATCTAAGAAATTCAATGTAGAAGAACATGTATAATATCCAGGGATAATATTATGTCATATAAGAGAAATATAAGTACCATAGTCAATAATGTGAAAATTCTAGTTCTTAGAACATAGATCTAGGATGAAAAGGATTACCATATATGTAAACCACCCTAAAAAAGCCAATATCTGTCACCTAGTATAATGGGACTAGGAAACTGTGGAAATACCAATGACAAAACTTCCTGATAATCATAGACAATGGATGATGGACTCAAGAAAAACCTTCCACCTATGTACCCATGGTAACCCATCTTCTAATTGTCAGAATCTGTTCATGTTCTTTGTAAAATCCATTTTAAAACCATTTCACAAATCCATTTCAATTCTTTTAAAATACACATTTACTTTTTCTTTTTTCAATAACCAGGGAAAACTCAATTTTTATTAAAAAAATGCCCAACACAAAAAAATGATCATGCCAATTCCTTTTATAAACCAGTTTATAATGCATGAAAATAAGGTTTTCCAACATAGGAAAGGGATGGAACCACCTACCTCAAAACATGTGTCACACACACCTACAACATGATCCACCAATGAAGAAAACTAAATTAAGTCCAAAAAGGCCATAGATTAAAATCCACTTCTCATGATAGATTCAATTTATGAAAAAGTTTATCAATAGAAATCATAAAATCTACACATCTCAAGAAACAACACCTGTCATAGTTTAACCAAAAATGGAATATCCATTGGAAAGATATCACACAATAGATCTAATAGAATACATAACGAAACACCAATTTACGACCAATGGATCTGATAAAGCTACTCAAGTGTGTTACCATGATCATTGGAAATGAAGAAGAAGAAAGTACAGTCAACCGAAGAGATGCAATTAAATCAAAATTAAGACCAAACAAAAAATTAATCGATCCATAAGGAATGGTGTCTCCAAATTTCATAATATAGGAGTCCTTGATTGATAGAAAGAAGATTTGTTGGCCGAAATGGGCACTAAAACCAATACGGTGTCCTAAGAAATATTCTTAGGGAACTAAAAGGTGTATAATTTCATTACAAGTCATGAAATCTATGGTGTTAACTTACACTATATAATTAGTCACATCATATAAAAATTAATCCATAAAATAAGTCATGACATGTAAATTTGAAGCGTATCATGTAACCCCTCACATCCTGAACCCTTATTATAGCTTTTACCAAACACCTAATTATACGTTCTCTAACCCATTTATACGGTGTGGAATTCCCCTGCATCCTGCTAAAAAATTAAAGAAAAACTTCTAAAGACTGAATAATTAATAGTGAACTTGGAGGGAAGTAAAAACATACCTAATCAAGGTGATTTTATATTTCATTTACACCTTTTAATCAACTATAATATCATAAATGGGATTTTTTGAGGCTCTGTATAGAATTTTTTGTCACTTCTAACCTTTCTTATTCTCATATCAATGAATCAAAGGAAAATTTTTATCTCCATCTGGTATATATAGTATCTTTATTTAGAATCGTCTTTTATTCTGATTACTCTCCATTTTGGAGTGATAGATCCCCGTTTTTTAGGTGGATTTAATCATATTATGATGGACTATAATTTTAGATATTCAAATTTGATCCTCCTCCCCTTTGAATTTCTATTGGTGGTTCTATTATAAATTAATTTCTTGATCATCTTTCTAAATGTAGGATATCTTTAAGTATTTCACCTAACATTAACACCTAATTTCATGTTTCATTTGAAATATCATATAAAATTGAATTTCCTTGAAAATATATGTTTTAATTTTTGATTTCAAAATTGGAAGGATTTATAAAATAAAAAAACATTCAATGTATTTGAAAATATTGTTTGGATATTCGGAAATTGTCACTTGGATTGAAAATGGATTTTAGAAAATGACTTGATATTGATTCTAAGAAAAGAATGGATTTAAATTAAATTTGATCATAAATGTCATGAACAAAACGGAAATATATTTTTTAGATTTTAAGTTTAAATTGAATTTTGTAACATGAAATTGGAAATTTGAACTATGGTTGATGAATATAATTGATATGACTGATTGTTACCATATTTATTAGGTTATAAAATTAAGAAGTGCGAATTTTTAGTTAGAAGGAGTGTATGATATGTATTCTAAGAGTCAAACACCCAAGAAAATGAATGTTGATGAAAACTCAAATTTTATAATATTTTGCAATATTTTCCCCTATATGGTATTGATTAATTCTATAGTATTGGACTGAGGCTTAAGAATGTGTACATACCAAGATATGTGGTGATTGACTGAGAAGTTCAAGGTTCCAATTTCAAGAAACAAACAAGCCACAGGTAAAATAATAATGGTTATTTTTTATGATCATATTATTACATGGAAATTATAATAGAATTATTTTACCCATGTCGTCATAACAAATTAAATTTTTCATTTAAGACTACCTAGTTATACATTCAATCTATGAATGCATGAATAATTTTTTGAGTAAAAATGTTAAAATTATTTACCACAACGTACATTTATATAAATATAATGAGAAGTTTATAATTTGATACAGAAATTCTTATTGAAAATTCCGTGAATTCCTAATAAGTTTTTTTCTCACACCCAACATTTACCTTCAATAATTATTTTATTATATTATTATAAGTATAGGAAATTTGAAGGAATCACCTATAGGTAGAAATTTTTCTTTATTTATGAGACTTGGGATGTGGTGGTGAAAGGTGGAGCTATGATGAAATCAATTCATAGAGTTTATGGGGTTTTTTTTGGATATATGTTATATTGCCATTGTGGATAAGGTATTAAACTGAGATATTTATATACCATATCATGTAATCTTTTCTTATTGATGAGCATTAAGAATTCCAAATATTCATTATTTTACCTTCTGATGTTTTATATGTTTTTAGGGATGAATTCATTGGCACTAACCATTTATTTATTCTATAGCACTAGTCACTAGCATGTGAGGATAGGAAATTCCTTTTCTCCAAAGTTAGTTTCTGATTAGGTTTCATTGTACCAGGGTATCCCAGATGGTTTGAGATAAAATCATATTAATGGTTGGTTTGTAAATTTTCATTAATGATTAAACACAGTTTGGGATGTTTTGATAGACAAGAAGAATCATTTTTAGGTCTTTAAGGATAGTCTACAAGTGAGTGTCGGGACAACTTTCATCATAATGAGCATTCAGTTAAAATTTTTTTTTTGGAAAAGCATATTTACGGTGTAAATTGATCTAATTCTTATGTTTTTCCCAGATTTAATTAATAGTTTTAAATCCTATGAAATTTAATTATATAAAATTTCATTTATAATCTGGTCACTATTGATTTATTTGATGGTATGAATATCTTTTTGTTTGTTTTCAGGTTTTATATGGATGTTTTGTGGTATAATTTCCCTTGAATAGAATTTTCAATAGAACTCTATAGGGAGATATTGTTTAATCTTGGCTAGAAATTCCTCTTCTTGATAAGGTCCTTGTTGAGCTAGTGGTGTGGGTTGCCCATGCTATAGGATATCTAGTTTCACCCTTTCATGTTCAATCATTGGTAGTGGAACCATGATGGTATGACACAAAACATCATGCTTAGAATATTCTCCAATGGAAACCACATATCATCAAAGTCATAAATAATCTTTTGGAGAAATAGTATTTGTTGAAAATAATTGAGTTACTTTTTTATTTCTTATATATTCTTAATTCGTTAAAGTGAAAATGGGTTACCATAAATCGTGAATGCCCTAGTATAAGGTTGTAATATTCCATACATGTATTGTGTAAATATGAAATATTTGAGTAGAAATTCATTAGATGTATCTTTAAAGAAAATTTAAATCCTTATTTGATAGTATCAGAAATATATATGGAGTTTATCATCCATAAACATGGTGATAGAACTGTGAATTAGAATGTAAACTTCTTTATTAAACATGTTTAATTTTATAGTGAGGTGGTATTGAATGAAAATACCTATGCCTAAAATATTCAATATGTGTCATCAATAAGATATTAAATAAATATATTTCATATTGATGGTCACCCCTTAAGAGGATGAGATGGATAATGTATTGAGGGAAATGGTTGACCTAGATAATAAGTTAGGGTTTATGTGTGTTCCTCTAAATCCAACTGGCATTTATATTAGTTATTTTAAATTAAAGACAATTAATGATGAGTTTCATAGTATATTATGTACAAAATAATTATCCAAACAATCTATAATGTAATGGAAAGTCCCATTTCCCAGATTCAATTGAGTTAATATAGGGATTTGGAAGAAAATTTATTCTGAGTTACTAAATATTTGTGGTTCGTGTGTACATTTAGTCCAGCAATAGATGTTTGGTTATCCTTGTTTACCCTTGATTTTATAAAAGAGTTATCAACACTTAAATGTGTTATATTAATTTCAAATACTTCATGAAATATTGGGTTGCGGCTATTGAAATCTATAATGAGGTTTCATCATATAATGGATGAGTCTCCAGAAAAGGCTAATGTGGGTCTGGAAATTGTGAGAGGTGATATTATTATAGTATAATCATTATTGATTGATTTTATTGACATTTTTCTATCTCATTAATTCATATAAACCTATTTTGTGAATGTTTTAAACATTAATACATTGAATTTATCTCATGTGGTTGATATTTCTATGCCCTTTTGAATGAAGAGATATAATAGGCTCTAATATACTTGTTAAACCTTTTCTTTATCATAAATCAAGATCAGTAGATATTTTTATGTTATCATCATAATACAATTAGAATTCATTTTTTGGATTTATTGGTTAAATTATTATAAATCCAAGATTGAGAGTTGTCTTAAATGGATCTCATTTAGTTCCCCTGATGGGGTGAACCATGTTTTCTAGGGATAATGGGATCTGAGGTCATGTAGAGTTGAATAACCACTATTAGAGTTGGGAATAGTGTTATTAATTTTTATTATAATCTACATTAAGAATCATTGAGTGGAGATCATCCTCCAATGGTCATTGATTTTTCTAATATGTTCCTATCTGGATTTTCATTATTACCCCATGTGATGGAGCTGGAGTTCTCTATTGTTTTGGTATAAGGTTCCAATCCAATCTATATTCCATCTTACCATATAAAACAATCTCAAATAAATGAGTTAGAAACTATGATGATGTTTTTTTGTACAAAGGCATTATCCTCGTGAGAGTGTCGCCTTATGTGTTTCTTATGATCTTTACAAGGAAACTTTATGGAAAACATATCCTTTATATTGATTAAAAAAAACTGAACTAATTCATAGTAAAGAACAAATATGTATTAAAATATATTGATAATTTATATATTAATTTGATTTGGGAAAAATTAGTTATAAAATATTTATATTTGGTCTAGTTGGAAATAGTTATGAATCAAATAATATTATTTCCAAATGAATTTCTTCCTGGGTATGTATGTCCACTATAGGTACAAATTTATTCACATTATTCTAACTAATGATCCTATAGTTTTTAGACTACTGGTAGACATAATATTCCTACTGTATATATATTTTTCATAGTGGTATTTTTGGATTACTACTTAATTTATAAAAAATAAATGAATATCATGTTTATCCTCTAAGAGTAGTCCTGAAAATTTTCAGTGGTCACTGACTTTATGCCCAACATTAAAAATGTAAATTATGGATACATGAAGTGATGTTCTTGGTATATGTGGTATTCAAAAAAGGTGATTTAGTTCATCATGACAAGTTTAACTTTGTAATGAAATGGGTTCAGCCATTTGATGTTTTGGAGTTTTATATATTCTATATCACAGTAGGGTATTACCATTGGGTCATCGAATATTTCTCAAATCTGGGTTCTCTAAGGAACACTCTAAAATGAAAATAAGTAATTTTTTGTGGGATTTAAAAATTTAAATTTATTTTGATAATTTGATTTCCATATTTACATCTTCATCAATGTTGATTCTTTGAGGGGTTGTCCGAGATATATGCTCTTTTTTATGATGCATCATGTTCATGATTGGGTTACACTCTCATGTTGGTTAATCACTATTTGGCCTATAGTTCTTGATGAATTATTCCATAAGAGAATAACTATCATACACATGAATTAAAAAAACATATTTTATTAATTCTTCTATGATATATAAGAATTACAATATTCAATAATGGTATACTATCTTAACATACAATAATGTATCATATCTTGTAATAAAATATTAAATTCTCCAACAAAGGTTGTTGGTAGAGTATCTGAAATCTCATGATTTCAACATTACATTAACCACTAATAAGGTGATGTCGTTTCTAATTCATTGAGTATGACACATTCAACCAAAACCACGAAATAATAATATGAAGAATGGAATTATTGATTCTCTTTGCTCATATTCCTTGGGATTCTTAAAGAATTAGAATATTATTGTTTTGAGATGTGTTTATTTGACCTCTATTTATCTTGGGATGATTATTTTAGAGAATAATATGGATGATGAGTTTCATAGAATTATTAAATATCTTTGTGGTTGGGATACCATTAGTTTGTAGACATTATCCCATAAGGTTATCCTATTCTTTCAATGACAATAAGTAACACCTTGTTCCATTATAAAAATGTGATGTGGGTATTCCTATAATACCTAGTGGGCAGTACACCCTATAACCATGAAGATGATCTATAAAACTCAGTGAAAAATATGATGTCATACTACGAGGTGATACATTACTTTTTTACATTGTCATACATTTCAGAAGGTGAAGGACAAGCACCAGATACCCTCAGGTATCTTTTTGTCCCTTACTAAGCTTACATCGTAGTGGGACAAGAATACTATAGACTATTTTCTTAAGTCTTTAATTATCCCTTAAAGGAAGAATTTGATATGAGTATTGACCATTTTTCTAATCTAATTGTCTCACTTTATCTCCATCTGAGACACAAAAAATGTTAATGACTTGGGAAAATGTTATTTGTAATATATCATCAAATTTCATAGATTTCCATATATTATAGTTTTTGATATAGATACACATTTAACTTATCATTTTTGGATAATCCTCAAGGATGATACGTGATATCATGTTAGTTGATTTATGGAATATCATCCAAAGATAGGTTTCTTGATAAAAAATGATATATATATTCAAAAATACATTTTTGATGAATTTTTTATTTGGAGGCCCTTGGGATAGCCACATAGGAGTGATTGGGTTTTCGAATTGAAACTATGACTCGTAATCTATTTGAGTAGCCCCATTTTAATCCATTTAATTTCATATTGTATATCATTGTTGGGTTTGTCAAACAATGTGAAAAATTATCAATTGGGTCTTGTTTGGTCCAATAGAACATAAAGAATGTTTAGATGATTCTTTAGATAAATATAATGGCACAATGATAATATAGATCATATTTTGATCATTTTCAGCATCCATTGGTTTTTTTAATTAGAGAGCATGTGTTTTCTTGACTTCACGTCAATTGGGTCATCGATGTATTAGAATAAGGATAAATGTATCTATGATATGTATGAATTATTTAGGTTGTTAACAGTATTAGAAATCATTATTACTATTTGTATTTTATACTTCATTTTATTTTGATTCATCACATGTTTCTTTTATCACAACTCAGAAAGTACCTCTCAAAAAATATCATGTATGGTGGTAGGATGTCCTTGATGTTAAAACTGATTTATCCCTGATAATGATGGTATTTTTGATTTTTTGTTTTTATATGATGTTTCTTTATATATTTTCATTACCATTATTTTATATAATTTTGAAACACAGCTCCGATTAATATGATAGTATGAGGCTCTATTGGGGAAGAATTGGACTAATCACTTTGATATGGAGACTTCATAGAATGAATTATGGGGCCAAAAATTGTTAATAGTTAGTATATTATAACAACACCTTACTATATTTCTAGAACATCTATCCTTTTTTAATTTTGATTTTTTTTATATTTTATTTCATGATTTTTTCAAATACCTTTATAAATTTGTATAAATTTTAGGGGTTGTGAAGTTTTGGTAAATAGTTATGGAAAATTGTGTGGGTTTCCCTAGAAAAAAAGGTTCATCACATTGAGGTTTTGGATTGGTTGAAATTATTGAAAAAAAAAATTCCACCTCCTCCAAAATCCATGAGACTTAGAAAATTGTGGAGAACATGTTTAGCACACAATCTACGAACTATGCAGCCAAAAAGTGTACCCATTTCCCAATATACCAGGAGGGGCCCTTGCTTAGTACACAGTTTGTATAACCCTGTGTCATAACTATTTTCACTCTCCATAATCATACTAAGGTAATGTTCCTGGATTCGTGGTAAGCATTATCCTTCTGGCCTAGCCTAGGACATCATGTCAAGATATTTTTAATCCCTATAAATTTAAATTAAAGGCCTAACAGAAAATGATTTAAATTTGAAACACATATTAATTGATCACAATTTGAACCAATTTTTTAGAGTCTCCTTATAGAGTATTTTGGCTCCTGCAACCTCTTTTATTCTTGGATTGAGGTTTAAGTTGTCATGTTTGAACCATATATGGTATCTATGTTCTCTTAATTTAGAATAATAATTTCTTCTCCTAACCTATTTTAAGTGTGATTCATCATAGTGTTTTTATTGTATAAACCACATTTTTGATTGATTATAATTTTAGGTATTCCACTATGATATTTCGATATTTTAACTATATGATGATTGTTCATATTTTGGGTGATTTCATGAACATGTGACTAAATTAATATGGATAATTTTGGATTTTCCCAACACATGAAACCATATTCTAGGTCTTTATTGGAGATGAATTTTTTATTTTAATATCCATGAATTGATATGTTTTTGTGCTTAATTTCAAAATGCCCAAAATTTTCAAATTTAAACCTTATTTCAATATACTTTGAGAGTATTGCGTGTATTTTTAGAAAGTGTGTCTTGAAATGAAATTTAATTTGGTGAAATTTTTATCTATTTATTTATTGTAAAATAAATTGATTAAAATTAAATATTATATTTAATGAAATGATCTTGATAAAATCATATGATTTGTTTTTAAAATTGAAATCTTATGTTGAAACATAAAAGATGGTATTTTAATTAGGATTGAAATTTTGAATTGATTAGACTGGTTTGATAAAGAATGAATGATTTATGGATAGATAATTTGAACCTAGGTAGTATTTTAGTTATTTGTATAAGCACACCTTGTCTCGAACTCCAAAAAATGAATTGATGATAAAAGCTATTTCTAAATCAAATTCAACACAATTTTCTCAAAAAATGTTTTTATTAATTTTATCTTGATGGCTAGAGACTTTGTGACATGTGAACACCATTATCAATGATTCTTGACTAAGCCATGAGAGAATCCAATATCTAAAAGCTAAATAACATATAGACATTGAAAAATGATCCCTATTATGATCTGATTATAAAAGGATGGTTATTGTATAACTATTTTTGTTCATGGACTTCTATCTTATCATTATATTCATTTAAGCCTATATTGTTATACTTTCCATATGGATATTTTGAAATAATTTTTTCACTGAAAAATGTCAGAATGATTTACCATGACTTATCATTATTTATATAAAATAATAAATGATATATTTTTATAGAACTACTTATTGGAAATTTTGATAAATCCTACATGGTTTTTTTCATAAACCATACAATTTCCTTTGGGAATTTTTATATTATTTTATTCTACATCATGTAATAGGGAATTAACCACATGGATGTAGAAGGTGTGATGGATGCATGAGACTTGGTTGATCGTGGTGATAAGTAGAGTTGTGGTCAACTCGTTCTATGTATATTCAAGGTTGTTTTTTGTGTTGATAGATACTATATATTCTCCTTTAATTATTTATTACTTTAGGATATTTATCATCAAGATTATGGTGCTCCTTTATCCATGAGTAGAGTGTGTAATATTAAATTTCCATTGTTTTATCATCTTTTAATGTATATCTTGGATTTTTTTGCTTGGAAGGATATTTCCTAAGAATTTTTCACTGATTCCATAGCGTTATTCCCCATCTTATTGGGATAATGAACTCCCTTCATTCTATGTCATTGTTAGTTAGGGTAACAATGTACCAATATTTTCTTATTATATCATGATATAAGTGTTATATAATTAAAAATATCTTATAAAAACACATTAATATATATGTAATAATACACATTTCTTAAAGAAAACACATTCTCTAACATGAATGAATTTAGATATGAATTCCACTTCCCAGTTTATTGTTTCTTCCCATGAAAAATCCATTAGACCACACATTACATTTCTTCATTTAGTATTTACATGAAACATTTTATTTTCACTATTAATATTCTTTCCTATATATTCCCATTAGGTAAAATCTTTTTAAAATCTAACAAATCATGATTTCAGCATTCAAATGAAACCAAAATGTCCAATATCAAGATTATAGTGTTTTTAAAAATTGTGAAATAAAATTTTATAAATCCACATATTCTATTTTTTTAAATACATTATTAAACAACACTACATTATATAATTTTATATTATTCAATAATTTTCTAATCGAGTAGAAAAATTTATTCTGTGATACTTTGATTTTCAATATTAATTTCATTAGCTCCAATATTATATTAAAATTGAATGATTCCTCTTATTTTATTAATAACTCCAACTATTATGCATCACATAGTGAATTCAGTAATTCCAATCTCATGTTATATAAAACATCTATATGAATAACGTAGTAAAGATCAATACTAAATATGTGTTTTGGTCACAACATCGTCGTATGACTTCTTAATTCACATAGAGGATTTACACCTTTTAGTAATGCATCATTTGTAATATTTTCCTAGGAATATGAAATTTTAAAATGTTTTAATACTATTCAAATATTTTATAACTATTATACTATATAAGAAGTCTAGAATAATCATTATATCTATCTTGTCAACTTATACATTCAAATTTGTTTTTTTTTCTCAACCATATCATCTATAATTGATTATCCTTTCATTATATCACAACAATAAGAATTATTCCATTTGAATATAATGTTATTATTAGAAAATTATATAGATATAATTAATATAATTTTTTGAATCAAGATGTCAAAATTATGCAATGGTGAATTTTTCATAATTTTCTTAGACAGATGAATTTTTGGGTAAAAATTAAATAATAAATTAATATATAGTATATTTTATAACATTATAGTTATCCCCAAATGATGTAATAAATACGTTAATTTTTATTATTTTTCTAATGTATGTTTTCCCTTAAAATAATGTGATATTATATATTTTTACATATTTTATAATTCCATTTTTAATCCTCCAAAATGTATAATATATTGTATGATTTTAAATTCATTTCATTAAAAATGTGACTCACCTTCACATAAGAAAGGCTAAAATTTTAATATGTTCTTCCATTGGCCTTATTAAATAATTTTTTACACTCTTATTTGGAATAAATCATTGGAAAAAAACACTGTAATGTTTGTGGTTTTGAGTATATAATTATATAAGTTCCAAAACCTGCGTTTATGAAATATTAGAGAATTCCCTCACATTTCCTATATAAACCCACCCAATATCCCACTTCTCTTTAGTAAAAATCCTTAGATCACATCCCAAGTATTTACATACCTCTCTAGAATCCCCCCAAGGTTACCCATTGTAACAACCCATGCTTCTACGGTACGCTTCTGTTTGAATAATACAATCGCGTGTGTTTTACGCAACTTTGATTTCTAACACACCACAACGAATCAAATGAGCCGTTATGAATAGTAATACCCACTTATTGAAATTTTATAAATTTTATCATTCAAAATGGACTTTATTTTTGGATTTATAATATCAAAATTAGCTTATGGTAAATTTTTGGTTTTTTCTGAAAACTTTTAATTTTTGATGAATAGTGAAAAACACCGAGTTATATTTTAAAACTGAATTTTTATTTAAATAATTATTTATTTTATTTAAATTTATTTTGGGTCAAAATAGAAACATAATAACTATATATTTTCTATTTTACTCATTGGAGTTAGTTTATAATAATTTTAGATATATAAAAAATTTATTGAACATTTTACCGTCTTTTACCCACCTCCTAGGAGTATTTGAAAATTTATATATATCCTAAATTTACCACTTCTGTGAGATGAATTTTGAAAATCAAATAGACGCGATTGATATCAGTAAGTAAAATGTTGTTCAATAAGATGAAAATAATTTCCGGTGAATAGTAACAATTTATTTTTATTTACCACAGTTAAATGTAAATAGGGTAATTAAGGGTAAAAATGATATTATTATTACACTAACTGAAGTTATAATTCTATTGGAAAAGTGTAATTAGACCAAAAACAACATTAGGAATAAAATATGATCCTTTGGTCCACTTGGATTAGATTAGGACATTTATTATTATTTAATTCAATGAAGAGATAAAATTTTTTAATTCAGTGTGTAAAAACTAAACCATTTTTAATATAGGGATAAACATAAGATAAATTCGACTATAAATATTAATTATAAGGTTAAAAGAATTTCCTACATAATTTTATTTTATTTAATAATTTTTGGACATTAAATATTTAAATTTATTTCTGACACAATGATGATGAAGTAATTACCATATTAATGAATGATTAAAATAATTGATATTAAAAATATCCAAATAAATCTAATATGAGTATTTTAATGAATTAAACAAATTTTATATGTTAATATGAACTATTAGGGTTTATTAAATGTGTTTATTTTGAAGCAATAAAGTTTTTAGGACTTTAAAAATTGAATTATTAAATAATGTCAAAATTTACATAAATGTGTTTTTAAAACAAATACAATATTATTGGTTGATATAATTATATAAAAAATATAAGGATCGTCCAAATGAATTATATAATGATATTTGTATAATTAGTGAACCACATGGTGTTATATTTAATGTTTATATTATGTTTATTAACCATATAACATAAAAATACAATGAGACATAGTAAATGTCATACTATTTAACTAAGAGTTAAATCTAAAAGATAAGGTAACTATAGTGACCCAAACCTATCTAAAACCAATTGGTTGAGCAGTTTTTTTACACATCCCCACCTTATACTTTAAATAATTTATTTTTTATCCATTAGAAACTGATCATGGTTTTATTATAAAATAATATTTCAATATTTTCCTAAAGTACCCCTCACCCCTCTAATCAAAAGAATCATCCACATCCCTCCAATTCACTCCTTCAAAGCCATTTTTCTCAGCCAAACCTGGAAAAAATATACTCCCAACTATCCTGAATTAATCCTAAAGGCCTTACTTTAGTCATAAAGCCATCCTAAAGAGCCCTTTTGATCAAATCAAAAGGAAGAACCTGAAGAAGAGGTAAATATCTCACCACCACATTAATGTTATTTCTTCATCCACTTCTTCTTTCCTTGTTGTTTCAATTATAAAATAATAACTCCAGTATCATCTATATATTTTCATGTTATTATAAATGGTGTACAAACATATTCATTTTTCTGTCAATCCATTGAATGACATGTCACCATACCTGTGTAGATATGGCTTACCATCTCCACGTCGTGGTGTAGTTGTTATTCTATACATTATTATTTGGATGGGTATAATAATGATGTATAAATGATGTAAATAATAAATATAACATGATAATTATTCTTTTTATATGATATAACATCCAATTATATACGATTTTAATTAGAAATGAATGATATTGTCACTCGTGCTTACGTACGGATTACTGTCTCCACGAATGCAATAAGATTCATTCTCCATCAAATTCATTCGGGAATAATGTTCATTCAATGATTAAAAATAATTTTTAAATACATAATATCCTTTTGAATATGAATAAGATATATCCTATCCAAAATGATCATTACTTACATAACAAATCATACAAAGGAAAATGAATCAGTTAACACGCGAAACGACGATAATAGTAAAATATTATTAACAAATAAATCTAAAAAGATCATATATGATATCATATTAATGTATATGGTTATTGTATAATTTAATAACAACCATTTCACCATTATACAAGTTGTTAATATACCCTCTATCAAGGAAATGTACAAGGTAAGGGTTAATTCTATAACCTCTTCATTATTCAAGGATGTTTATATTTAACTATCTACTAGGACCTCTTTATCATCCAAATCCGAGTTTTCCTAAAAATGTATTCCAAAACATTTTTATTACTTACTATACTATAGTTTAATGTCATTTATACCCTTATTTGACCTTATACATTTTGAACGGAATCTTTCCTTCATTTTCCAAACAAGTTTCTTTATGAACTTTTTGACAAAATTATGGTAAGAATTTTGTTTAACATATACAGTGGGTGCGGCTGTATTCCACTGGTATAACATCATCAAAGCTTACCTTATAATCTTATAAGAATATTTTTAAAATAAATGTTTTTTTAATTATTTATCTTTAATTGATTTCAAAAATAACAATGAGATATTTCTCTCCAATAGTTTTTATTTTATTTATGCCAACATCCTTTAATGGATTTTAATCTTGTTTGAATATGATTTATTATAATACAAATATTCTATATTTTGATGGTTTTGTGATTTGTTTGACTATGGATGTGTTATTTTTCTTCCATTCATGGTTTATAGACAATATATTGATATATATAATTCTAGTTTTAGTATGAATGTTTATGTTATGATTAAAACATTTCATATGAGGAATGAATCAGACATAGTAAGTGATGGGTAGAGCCTAATATAGCTCCTTGATGCATCAGTAGGTCACATGAGACAAACTAGTGTCTTGGTACAAGACCTTGACAAAATCTTATTTATAGTCTTCGCACAACTACTTACCTATGTGGTTATAAAGTCTAGAATTATGCATTCCATCATTATGAAATTGGATATTGATATTGAATATGATTATTAGACTATTATAATGTTTATGTGGGTAATTAAATGGCATTATTTGGATTTATATTCTCCATATTATTATGATGTTTATGTCGAAAATACTTTTGTTTTAGATTTATACATTGACTTAAATGTTTGTACTTATTTATGAATGTTTTCTCTATGTTTTTATCCTTAATTATCATCTGAAATCAGCCCTTTCTATGTTTTAGTTTCCTAGGATGTGAAGAAGTATATTATGACGGACCAACATGGATAGTCTAGGGGATCTCAGTGTTGTATATGGAAACAATGTTGTTTTATTTTCTATTTTATGATGTAATGAAAACCTTATGAACATATCTAGTACATCCAATGCTACAAAAATAATCGGTATTTCGAGACTTGATCATTTTTTATCATGCCAATTATACATAATAATGCATCGACTTTGGTATTCTAGGGTTAGGGTGTTACTGTTGGTATTAGAGAAATTTAGTACAAACCATGGAAACTAGATTTAGATAAACTATTTTTAGAGCACATTATCATAAGATAGACATTGGGGATTAGTATAGAAGAACTTCCTAGATTTTTGGTACTGCATAGATTTTGCCTGTTTTCCAAGAAATACACCCCTTTCGAGATACGAGCAGTTAGAGGTGGCTCTAGCCCAGATTTACAGAGGGGTAAAACTCAGAAACACTGCTTTGAGCTGGACTTGAACGGGAAATGGTGCACGACAATGGGCCGTGTTGCACTCTTGGTTACAACACTCCCAGGGGATATTCTTAGGATAATCCAATTTTTTACAAAGCATTATGAAGGATTTATTAGTATATACCTCTTCAAAGAAAACATATTTTATGGTTATGTATTATATCCATGATCTTTTTAATTTATGTTAAGTATATTATATGATCATAATTATGTATTGTTATTCATAAACTAATCTAGTGTATGTCATTGTTTAGAAATGGTTCTCAGTGGAAGGAATAGAAATTGTATCTATGCATGCACTCCTTATAGATATTTCTCTCTAGGTAAAGATATTTATAGTGGAGCTGGTGATACAACTGGTGTTGATCAATTTATCACTATACTGGGAAAACTCACTCAGATAATGAATAAAACCTTACCTGTATGGAGCACCCTGATCCGCAGCATGGAGGATCAATGCAAGATAACTTCATGAGGCAATGACCACTGACATTCAATTGTTGTACAAATCCATTAGTAGTTGGCCAATGGATAAGTTCCATAGAAAAAATACTTCATGCTTTGGGGAGTAGTGAAAGGGAAAAAGTTTTTATGGTAGTTTACTACCTCACTGGATATGCTGATCAATGGTGGTCAATGATTCAAAACACCAAAGAAGATGATGAAGTATCAAATATGAAATGGAGGGAGTGTAAAAAAAATTCTTATAAAAATACTTTTCTCATGACCATCGAGCGGATATTGAAAGATAATTTTTTATTATGGAGAAAAAAGAGGATGAGAATGTCAAAAAGTATAAAACTAACTTTACTAGGATAGAGAGGCATGGTGTAGATTATATAAGTAACACAAGAAGTAATATTGATCATTTAAATAATGGTTTAAAACCATTTCTCTGTTGATAATTAGTCTCACAATCCTTATCATCATACGAAGATATTGTCTCATGTTCTATCAAGACAGAAAACGTATTCTATAATTCTTAAAACATTAAAGCCTAGCAAGAAAAGAAGAGATCTGCTGAACACTCTGGAAATGGAAATAAAGGGAATAAGGGAAAAGTTCAATATCCATCCTGCAGTAAATGTGGGAAGAAACACACTGGTACTTGTCTGAAGGGAATGGGAGTTTGTTACAAGTGTGGTGGAAAAAGGACACTAATCTCATGATTGCAAGGGGAAGAAATAGGTTGTTAATGTTGAGTTCTACAATTGTAGACAAAGGGGACATTAAAAAAATTAATGCCCTAAGTGTCAGGGAACTTACCTTAGAAAAGGTCAAGGGATCAAGGCCAAGCATACTTTATCGCTACTGCTGAGGTTGATACTCTGAAAGATGTAGTGGCAGGTAATTTAATGGTATCTTCTTGTTTATCCAATCATTTATTTTATTCTAGATCATTTCATTATTTCATATAATCCCAGTTTGGTAAGAAAATTATATATTTCGAATTTGATTTAACAAGGGGTTGTAAGTAAAAACTCCAAAGGGAAGTATCATTGCAATAATGTTTTGTAAATCAGTTCCCATTAGGGCATATAAATGTTCCTTATCTGTTGTTCCATCATCACAACCATGATATAATTTGATATAATCTTTTGTATGGATTGGGTTTGAAACCGTGATGTGTAAATTTATTGTAAGAAGGAGGTTAAAATTCTTGATGATGATAAGAAGTACCTTACATTTAGAGAAGAAACATCACCACATAATTGTTTTCTAGATCCACCCCCAGTAGCTCAACTAAATTCATTTATTGGGGAGGAAGAGAATGAAATAATTGTGGTTGAGGAAAATAATTTTCAAATATGGGATGTAACTATTGTACAAGAATATGTTTAAGTGTTTCTAGAAGATTTACATGTACATCCTCTAAAATGAGAAATTGAGTTTTCCATTGACTGAATTCCTGGTTCAGGGCCCATATCGAAGTCCACTTATAAAATGGACAATGTGAAATTAGTGGAACTAAAGAAACAACTATAGTAATTGTGTAATAAGGGATTTATTCACCCTAGTTTTTTTCCATGGGGAACCCCTATTCTTTTTGTTAAGAAGAAAGATAGATCTATGAGGTTGTGCATTGACTATAGGGAGATCAATGCGATAACAAAAAGAACAATTATCCCCTACCTCACATTGATGATTTATGGTACCAAATTCATTGAACACAATACTATTAATAGATTGACCTTCGATCTGGATATCATCAGTTGTGTGTGAAGAAGGAAGACATTCCGAAAACAACATTTTGAACCAAGTACGGGCATTAAGAGTATATAGTAATACCTTTTAGATAGTCTAATTTAGCCTTTGTCGTCATGGATATAATGAATAAGGTTTTCAAGGAATATCTTTATGACTTTGTAGTGTTATTTATTAATTATATTTTGGTACACTCAAAAAGATACTAATATCAGGAAAATCGCTTACGTGTTATTCTAAAGACTCTTAGAAGAAATGAATTATATGGGATTTTTAATAAGTGTGAATTATCGCTTCAGGATATTTATTTTCATGGCGATATTCTATCTAATTAGGGAATATATGTTGATCATTCTAAGACTAAGGCAATCCATGAATGGCTAGCACCAATGAGTATAACTGAGGAACGCAGTTTTATTGATTTATTAGGTCAATATTGGTGTTTCGCCCAGAATTTTTCCCGATTGGTTAACCCATTAACGAAGCTCACATGTATATGGGTTAGATTTGATTGGTACAATTATCATGAATAATGTTCTGAAGAATTGAAGATAATATTATTCAATTCTCCTATCTTGAATCTACATTCAGATAATGAAGGGTTTGTTATCCATAGTGATGCACCAAAGAAAGGACTTGGTTGTGTCCTTACGCAGAATGATAGGGTTTTTGACTATGCACCACAATAGCTAATAATTTTTGAGGAAAACTTTCCTACTCATTATATTGAGTTAGAAGTTGTATTCTTTTCTTTGAAGATATGGATACATTGTCTCTATGGTAAAAAAATGTGAGATATATACTGATCATAAGAGTTTTATGTATATTTTCTCACAGAAAGAACTCGACATGAGGCGAATGAGATGGCTTTAACTACTCAAGGATTATGATTTCGCCATAAACTACCACCTAGGGAAGGAAAATATGGTGAACGATGTTTTGAGTAGAAAGGATCATGGAGTTCTGAACAAGATGAGATTTGAAAAGGATCCTAAATACAATGATCTAGTAAAGTTGAACATGGGGATAACCATGGAAAGTGAATGATCAAAACATTTTCAAATGGTTTCTAAAACATCTTTACTAGAAAGGATAAAGAGTTCTCAAACTGATGATAAAGAGTTTCAAAATAAGGTTAATGTTGTGAATGATGAGAGATTGGGTTACATTTTGTATGAAGAAAGAATTTTAAAATTTGGGAAGAGACTTTATGTCTCCAATATACCTGATCTAAAAAGGGAATTGTTGGATAAGGCATATATTTCCAATTTCTCTATACACCATGGTATCACTATTATGTATAGGGATTTGTAGCAACATTTTATGTGGGACATCATGAATAGGGAGATTTTTGATTTTATGTCATGATGTATGGTTTGTTAACAAGTGAAAGCAGCAAGGAAACAGCCTGGAGGAGTCATGAAACCTATTCCCATACATGAGTTGAAATGAGATAATATTATTATGGAAATGTTCATGGGACTAACAAAGACTCTTATAAGGAATGATGGAATATGGTTCATTATTGATCATCTTACCAATTCATCACATTTTCTTGTTATAGGAAAATATTTACCACTTCAACGTCTAGAAAAACTATATATTAATGATGTTGTGAGACTTTAGGGAGTACCCCTATCAATTTTATTTATCATCATCCACGTTTTACATCGAGAATATAGAAAAGTATTCAGAAATCCCTGGATACTGAACTTCGTTTGAGCACTTCCTACCCCCCCCCCCCCCCCAAACTGATGGAAAATTAGAATGGATTATCAAAACCTTAAAAGTCATATTGAGATCATGATCACATGGCATTCAAGGTATGCGAGATTAATAATTACCTCTGGTAGAATTTTCCTATAACAATAGCTTCCAATCTTGTATTTAGATGGCACCATATGAAGTGTTATATAGAAAGTGATGTCGCACACCAACCAGTTGAGATGATGTTGGTGAAAGAAAACTCATAGGTCCAAAACTTGTGGAGGAAACAATGGAAAAGGTGAACGTAATCCAAACAGACATCAAAGAATCGCAAAAAATGTAGAAAAGATATAATGATATCCGAAGGCAGGATTTGGAATTTTAGTTATGAGATAAAGTGTTCATTAAGGTGTCTCCATGGAAGGGAGTAATATATTTCAGTAAGAAGGGAAAATTAAGTCTCAGGTACATTGTACCTTTTGAAATTATCGAACGAATGGGTGTTGTAGCTTACTGTTTGGAAATGTCTCCAAGTCTCTCCAATGCTCACTATTTGTTCCACATATCACTGTTGAGAAAATACATGCATGACCCAACACATGTACTCACCTATGAGGAATTCGAATAGGAACCTGATCTTTCTTTTTGCGAAGAGCCTGTCAAGGTTCATGATACAAGAGAACTAGTGCTGAGAAACTAGACGACTCGTCTGGTAAATGTTCTTTGGAGAAACCATAAGTTGAAGGAGGTAACAGGGGAACCCAAGGAACTTATGATAAAGAACCACCTAAGTCATTTTATGCATTAATATTTTATAGATTTCTAGGGAAAAATTATATGGAGGGGAGAATGTAACACCCCAAAATTCCATGGTATGCTTCTCTTTGAATAATACAATAGAAAGTGTTGTATGCAACTTCAAGTTCTAACACACCACAACAAATCAAACTAGCCATTATGAATAGTAATACCCAATTTTTGAAATTTTATAAATTTTATCATTCAAAATGGACCTCATTTTTGGATTCGGAGTATTGAAATTATATTAGTGTGATTTTTTTGTATTTTTCAAAAAACATTCAATTTCTGATGAGTAGAGAAAACACTATGTTATAGTTTAAAGTTGATTTTTTATTTAAATTTTTATTTATATTATTTAATTTTTTTTTGGAAAAAATTGATACATAATACCTATATAATTTCAGTATAATTCATTGGTGTCCTTTTATAATAATTTTAGATATATAAAATTTTTTATTGAACTTTTTACCGTCTTTTACGCACCTCCTATGAGCAATTAAAATTTTATATAAAACATGATTTTACCACTTTGGTGAGTGAAAATTTTAAAATCCGAGAGACACTGTTGATATCAATAAGTAAAATGTGGTTCAATAAGATGAAAATAATTTTTGGTGAATAGTAACTTTTCACTTTTATTTACCACGGTTAAAAGTAAATAGGGTAATTAAGGGTAAAAATGATATTATTATTACCCTAACACTTTACATAATTTTATTTAATAAGTTTTATTCGACCAAATACAACCTTAGAAATAAAATATGATCTTTTAGGTCCACTTGGATTAGATTAGGACATTTATTATTATTTAATTCCAGGAAGAGTTAAAAGTGTTAAATTAAATGTTTAATAACTAAACCATTTTTAATATATGGTTTAAAATAAGATAAATTCGACTATAAATATTCATTATAAATTTAAAATTATTTCCTACATAATGGTATTTTATTTATAATTTTCAGACATTAAATAATAACATTTATTTATGACACAATGATGATGTGGTAATTAACATATTAATGAATGATTAAAACAATTGATATTATAAATTTAAAAATAAATCCAATTTGAGACTTTTAATGAATTCCACTAATTATCTAGGTTAATATGACCTGTTCATATTTATTAAATGTATTTATTTAGAAGTATAAAAAATTAGTACTTTAACAAAAATAAATTATTAAATAATGTCAAAATTGATATAAATGCGTTTTTAAAACAAATACAATATTATTTTTTAATATAATAGTCTTAAATATAAAAGGATTATAAAAAAGACTTATATAATGATATATTTATCATTAATAAACCACTTGGTGTTTTCTTGGAATATTATTGTATGTTTATTAACCATATAATATAAAATTACAAAGAGACATGGAAAATGTCAAACTATTAAACTAATAGTTAAATATAAATGATAATGTTAATATAGTGATACAAACCTGTATAAAACCTATTATTGGAGAGGTTTTAGATCCATCCCCACCTTAACCTTTAAATAATTCATTTTTGATCCATTAGAAACTGAACATGATTTTATTATAAAATAATATTTCAATCTTTTCCTATGGTGCCCCTCACCCCTCTTATAAAAGGAAACATCCCTTTCTCTCAAATTCAAACCTTCAAAGAAAATTTTCTCAGCCAAAACTAGCCCAAATATCCTCCCAAATATACTTCATTCATCCTATAGGCCTTCCCTTAGTCATAAATCAATCCTAAGGGTCCCTTTTGTTCAAATAAAAAACAAGAACCTGAAGAAGAGGTAAATATCTCACCACCTCTTTCATGTTTTCCCTTCTTCCTCATCTTCAACCATTGTTGTTTCCATTATAAAATAATAAATCCAGTGTCTTCTATATACTATGATGTTATTATAAATATGGTAGAACCATATTCATTATTCTATCGATCTGTTTAATTACTTGTCACCATACGTGCGTATATACGACTTACCATCTCCACATCGTTGTGTAGTTGTTATTCAATATATTCTTATTTTGATGGTTATAATAATTTAGTATAAATGATTTAAATAATAAATTTAACATGATAATGATTCTTTATATATTATATAATATCCAGTTATATATGATTTTAATTACAAAATAATGATATTGTTGATCGTGCGTATGTACATATTACTGTCTCCACGAAAGCGATGAGATTAATTCCAAATCATATCCACTCAAGAAAAATTTTCATTTCATGATTAATAATAATTTTTAATGTATTAATATCATTCTGAGTAATAATAAGATAAATCCTATTCATAACAAATAATACTTACATAACAAATCATATAAAGGAAAATGAATCGGTTAATACCTGAAACGACGATAATACTAAAATATTATGCACAAAGAAATATTAAAATATAATATATCATATCATATTAATGTATATTTTTCTTTTATAATTGAAGGAAAATAATTTAACCATCATATAGGAGGTTGACCAACCCTCAACCAAGGGAAAGTACAATGTAAGGGTTAATTCTACAACCTCTTCATTATCAAGGTTATTTATATGTAATGATCTACTAGGACCTCTTTATCACCCACATACATATTTTCCTAAAAACTTATTCCAATAAAATATTACTACTTACTAGACTATGGTTTAAATTCATTTATACCCTTATTTTACCATATAAAGTTTGAAAGGAATCTGTCATTCATTTTCCAAACATGTTACTATATGGCCTTTTCGACATAATTAACGTAAGAATGTTTTTTTAACTTATACAGCGGATGTGGCTATATTCTTCCATTGTAACATCATCAATTATTCCTTTAATAGACTATAAGAATATTTTCAAAATAAATTTTTTCTTTTATAATTATGTAACATGAATTTATTTGAAAAAAATATTGACATATTTCTCTAAAACAATTTTGATTTCATCTATGTCAACATCCTTTAATGAATTTTAATTTTTTTTAATGTTGATTTATTATTAAAAAAACTTCCATTTTGTATTGATTGTTTTGTGATATGTCTGACTGGGGATGTGTTATTTTTCTACCATTCATGGTTTTTGGATAAAGTATTGATATTTCATATGCTAGATTTAATACGAATGTTTATGTTATGTTTAAAACATTTCATATGTGGAGTGAATTGGACTTAGTAAGTGATGGGTGTAGCCAGCTATACCTAGTAGATGCATTGGTAGGTCTCATGAGACAAACTAGTTTCCTGGCACAAGGCCTTGAAATAATCTTAATAGTATTCTTGGAATAAGTCCTTGACTATGTGTTTAGGAAGTCTGGCATTATACGTTCCATCATTTTGAAAGTGGATATTGATATACCATCTGATTATTCGACTAGTAGAATATCCATGTGAGTAAGTAATGGATTTTTTATTTTTTATTTTCTATATTATGATGATTTTTATGTTGAAAAAGATTTTGTTTTAGTTTTATACATTTCCATCAATGATGATGCTTATTTATGAATATTTCAGCTATATTGTTATCCTTACTGAGAATCTGATCACACCCCTTTCTAGGTTTTATTTTTCCTCGGATGCGAAGAAGTACATTACGACTAACCTATGGGGATAGTATTTGGGATCTCAATGTTGTCTATGAAAACAATGTTTTTGTATATTGCATTTTATGATTTAATTTAAACCTTAGGAATATATCTAGAACTTATTAGGCTACTAACCTAATCGGTCTTTTGAGACATGATCTTTTTTTATCTTTCCAGTGATAAGTAGTAATGCACTGACTCTGGGCTTCTAGGGTCCGGGCATTACACCCAAGATGTAATGAATCCCCTCTATAAGCTTTTGAAGGCACACATCCATGTAAGGGATTCCTTCATTTCTCATTTTTTTTCTATGTTTATTTATGTTGTTATATACTTTTATTTTCAATTAAAAATTTTGGGGTATGATTTATAACCTTTCCCATAAATCCCTCCATATTTTTTAATGATTGGACACCTATTTATTTATAATTAATCCATCCCACCTATAACTGTTACAATGCAAAAATTTCATAAGAGTAATTACATTTCTCCTCTTTCTTCAAGTTTTATTATTATGTAATGCCTTATATTTTCAAATTCCTTGTGTTGGGACATGTATCTATATTACATCATTAATATCTATTTAATTTAAATATGAGTGTATCCCCTTTTCTAACTCATCAACCATTTTTTAATTTTTATGTCATGATGTTAGGCTACTGAAATTTCACCCAGATTTTCCATGCCAAAATAATCATGTTGTGATTACCATCTATCTATCATGGGTATTCATCTTTTTTAATATATACATATTGATTTTATAATTTCATGTATTTATTCAACATTTAATTATCATGTAATAAATGATTATGATGAATGAGTCCATGTTATATGATCTATGTGGAACAAGTACGCATTAGATTTAAATGAGTATGATAAGTGTTCCCTTAAATCAGTCCAATTCATTGGTTAATGTTTACTATCATGATATGTCATGTTGGGACGGTGGTTTATCTGATTATTTTTAGGAAAATGTTCCACCATGTTGGTAAAGGGGGTTACTTGATTCCTTTATGATAATGATGAAACGCATTAAGTTGTTTCAACATTTCCATGTTATGATAATCCTGTTATATTATTTTTTTATGTTCATGTTTCTTTGGAACTCCATTTTTATACCTATTTACAAATAATTATTATATTATTTGTGTTATACATTTTGTACTCCCTTATAGGGATTTATACCTCACCCTTTTCTTGTGTATTTCCTCATGTTATCTCATGCAGTTCTATGAATGAAGGAATGTTGTGTTCATGTATAATATGTATTCAATAAAGATGTTTAATTTTATTTCTTAATTTGTCATTTAATGATCCTAATACCAAAAAAACTAGACCTATCAATCTTTTTGTTTTCATTAAGTGAAGTTTTATGTATTGAATCATGTAAGTGTGTAATAAATAGAGGGTTTATTATAAAACAACCCAAAAAGCATAAACCGAAGAAAAAAGACTCAAATCCCATACTACCACAAATAACATGAATATTGAAACTATAAAGAGTTCATAATATTCATCCTAATCCTACATCCCATGTCTCAATAGTTATATATCCAAAATACCTAACATCTCAAATAAATATAGGAATCTCAAACACAATTTTTTCAACAACTAACCTATTTTTGACCCAGAACTGGTCACCTGCTCTGGCCTATAACAAGTCATGAGAGGCATTTCCAAGCTAGAAACCAGTTTTTCGAATCAAAGGTAACCCAATTGCTAACGATTTATCCCAATATAAATTGATACAAATATTTAAAAAGAGCATGTATAAAATGAAATAATCTACTAAATTAGGTAAATACATAAATTGATATATGTTCAACTATACTAGAATGAAACAAAAAACTAATGAATCCAAAAGTGAATGTAGGAATGATACTAACATGATCTTCATTAGAAATCCTAGTTACCACTATCCTTGACACTGAAATACCACATATCAACATGAATAGTACAGAACCTGCAATATAGCTCATATTTATTGATTCCATGTGGAAAAAGTAGGGTGTAATCATAAAACAGTTTAATATATAATAACCATAGAATAAATTCATGTACTTTTTAGAAAATAGATATGGAATCTATTTTGGAATATATTTAAGAAAAATGCTTTTCTTAATTATAATATCCAAACATGGATATTACAAAAAACACTTCTAATAAAATATTTCAGCTTCGACTGAGACTTTTAAAAATTATCTAATGATTCAATCAATGTGAACAGAAGCTATTCCAGCAATAAAGTAAATATTACATGTTAAATAGATAAATATAAATGAATAAATTAAATAAAAATATAAAAAAATTAGAAACATACTGGTTGTAATTATGATAATTTCCTAAACATATCTAGAATAAATCCATTGATATACTTGTCATGGACTCACCTTCTAGTGTACGGTGCAGCTCCATATTTAATATTCAACTAGATACTCTAAACTATCATCCTTAGTTCCATGAATCAACTTACCTATCCTCTTTCAAGGGTTACCAATCCATCTAATCATGGTTAGTAAGTAACCCTGACTCAATCCTCAAAATGACACCCATGATTCCCATAATAATAGATCAATGGGGAATGAGGTGGTTATCTCAAGCCTTGTATTAACCATGAAAAAAATATTCCACCATGAATGCCTCTCCCACACCCTGATTCCAACTATAAAAATCCCCCCTCATCAGAAGAATGACCATAGGGGTTCCCATCAAACCTAGAACCAAAAAAAGTTCATACTAGTCCTATACATCTCATGTGTTTTGAAACCACTTTCCAAACACTATAAGATAAAAATCCAGACATTAACATTTCCTCCTCAAATCCATTTTTGAATCCAATACCCAAATAATATAAGAACCCAAATTAGTCTAAATTGCATCCAAATGGGAATTTATATCTTTTAGTGACAATTTCACTGCCTAATATACCAAATATAACATGATTTGGGAAAAAACATTTAGAATCCATATTTATGTTCATTTTGGAACTAAATATCAATTTATGAAGGAATTTGGGATTCAAATAAAAAATTTAGAGAAGAAGCCTGAAATATAAAATAGAGGATAAGTTTTAGAAAATATTGTGTCCATGATGGACATTTTTAAGAAATTCAGTTCTTATTTATGTGTCTATATATATTTTTACACCATTAACCAATGGATATTCCCACTTGTAATGGAATATATGGTGAACCCTAAATACAATATAAGAATAATTTTAATATTCCCCTCTACAATTACTACCAATCTTAAAACCCACACATGAGTACAAAACCACAAGGAAACATTAAAATAAAATAAGATCATTTCATGAGGAAACATAAATAACCAAACCAAAACCTAGTAAAATTAAAATCAAAAGCACCCAATTAAATTATTAAAAACAAATTTAAATTTAATAAAACACTTTCTAAATATATATATATATATATTCATAATATTATAAATCCCTTGAAATCAAAACATTACCAAATTTCCAACATGAAAATAGCAAAAATATTCATACAATCGTATCACAAGGATGAGAAAAATATTTATTTATTTATTTAAAAATTTCATTCATCAAATGGAATCATATGAAAAGAAAATGGGCCAAAATCCTACAAAAATTGAGTGAAAAAACAATGAAAATCCATGGTCGAAAAAAACTAATCCTGGGATATGATCCACAAACGATAACATCATAGAAAGCAACCAATATTAGAAAACCCTAACTCTACAGTTCATTCAATAAAGAACCAAACCAAGGGAAAACAAGATACCAGTATAGAACAATAAAAAGAGGATAAAATTCAAAATAAAACTATGGATACACAAACATGGAATCAAGAAGGATGAAAAATGTAGGAAGCATAACCAAGGATGAGGAACTTGAATGTCTCTATTGTGCGCCTAGTTCTATAAAATGTGGTGGTATAATGATTGGGAATAAAAAAAAGGATGGAAGAAGGTAATTTCATATTTATAGGATACCGGTTATTCCACATGGTTTAGCCACATAGTTTTCGGAACTATGTACACCTCACAAGAAAACGAGAACACATGTAGAGGAAATCTACATGTTTTAAGAAACCATGTGCCAACCGTGATGATGTCCTTTCATATAATTGAAGAGGATAAATTTTTATTGAAATATAGTTTATACTAAGGGTTAAAATCCTTGCGACCGCTTACAGACAACAACTAGGTGTCATATGGTTACTCCTTTGGCATGCATGGTTTGATCCAAACTCTACTCAGACCATTGATGTCAAACTGTGCAAGAAACAATTAGTTGAAAACACCATATTTTTTAAAAAGCCACCTGAATTACCCCATAAATGTGGGAACTGGTCATGAACAGGTCCATATAACACCCTATATCTCCAAAAAATAAAAAAATGGTATCTGAACAAGAACCTCAACCAAAAGAACAAATATCAACAAATGAATAATGTAAAAGAAAAAACAGGGTTGGGGTGTGAATCAATGATAGATATAATGATATATATAACACATGTATATGATATTTATTAAATTACTATAGTTCCATATTCATAGTATCACAACAACCTTATTTCCTTCCAATCCATTGGAAAATAATTATGTCACTCATGTGTACGTGTGGACTACCACCTACTTCAAGGGATGTGAGATGATTTATATTTTATTATGAAAAGGATTTTTAGAATATTTTTATATAAAAAAATATATTATATATATTATTTAAAAATTATTCATGAAATATTCATTAATATTAACCTTTCTTATGTTCTATCTATCCAAAAATAAAAAGAGTGTTCATGCTTAAAAAATTCCTACAATCAACATGAATGGTGAAATTCACTTTTTTATCATTAATTTTGATGGATGAATCTAAACATGTATATAATCAATATATATGATACTTATGTCATGGTTAATATTATATAGATGATGCGAACACAATCAAGGTATTGGGAGTAACACTAATGAACTGAGACATACCTATCAAATTAAGTAGTTATAATGCATACTAGATAATTTAACAAATTTTTATAAATATGGTGATAAAAGGATATAAGTAATTAATATATGATATGATACATATGAGTATGTTTTTGGAATATATTTATAATTACACTATATTTCTTTTATAAGATTTTCAAATGTATATGATGAATTTTGAGTCTTGAGGTAAGGGATTATCATCTCACTTTTACTTTTATAGGACATAATCCATATTCCGCAGTTGTTTATTTTGTGTAGTGTATATACTTGTCCTTTAAATGTTATATCATGTAATTATATATTTTAATGATATTTAACATTTTATTTAAAAATATTCTTTAATGGGGATTAAAGTTAAAAAATTTACAAAGTGGTACGGTATGTTAATCTCAGTTATATTTCTATTCCACACATACGTTATTCACGGCATATTTTTTCTATTATATATACTACCAATGAATGTGTTTTACCATCTTTATTATGAAAACTATGAGATATATATTTTCATATAAAGGAGTTTCATTCGTGACAAATATGATTTAAAAGTTACCCAAGTGGTATATAGTTAATGTTACAATCTTATTATTTATCATATTATTTATGATTAAGTTTACAATGATGAAATATTATGATATATCTCTCAAGAAACTCATGAGTTATCTTTTCTTATTATTATATCTAGAAATCACATGTATTATTTATAGTATCCTCTATTAATATATTGACCAAATCCTTTTTCAGATATTAATTCATGATTTGTGACATAAACTCTATTTATTTCATCCCAAATATTGTGAGGCCCAGTGAGTTGAGAATAATAGAATCCCAATAAATCCAACAGAGAAAAAAAAGATATTTATTTTATTATAGAAAATGAGATCATAACTGCCATAGAGCTCAAAAAAACTCATGTAATAATATAGAGAATACATAAACGATAGGGGTGTTCTAAAAAAAATAGTATGGGATTAGACATTAGAAGGAAGCATAACATACAAGTAAAAAAGTAAAACATGAAATAATAAAATAAATAAGTCCCAATAGTAATCACATGGGATACTAACATAATGGGGATGGTTTCATAAGATCATCTAATCATAGGAAATGTGGAAGAAAAATATAACATAACATGAAAATTATTTGAGGTAAACTTCTTAGACAATATTACTATTCGTAAAAAGTACCATAATGGAATATGATTACTCTTTAATCTCATACATTATGCCTCATGAGATGCAAAACATTACCCAATGCATTGGAGCACTATTTCAATAAACATATCAAATAATGTATATTGAGATCACCCAATGCTATTTTGGAGTACCCATTGAAATGTGTTAATGATTAGGTATTCCACAATGAAAATAATTCATAGATTATAAGAATAATATTTATACTTTTAATGAAATGGGTTTCATAATCTTCTCTCATATCATAATCATTGAAAATTTCATAATTATGGAATTTTAAATATGAACATAAGGAATTTGTCACACATTCAATGTTAGGGATAAAATGCTTTGTATATATGTGATACACATATATTCAAAATTTATATGTAATAAATTACATCAATGTTTTTAATCAATGAATAAAATGTGTTTAAAATATTACATGGAATAATTCATGAGAAAATAATATACTTTTAATATTAAAATAACGTATAAAAATATATATTTACAAAAAATAGGAAAAAATATATTTAAAAATAACAATTTAATCTTATTAAGAAATACTCAAAATGTTTAGTGGTAATGACTACTGGTAATTCCATACATGTTGTATAATTTAGAAGAAAATTTTAATTCACAATGTTGTAAAAAGTATTAAAGAATGACTCGCATGGATAAATGAAAGAATATAATTGATAAAAAATATATAAAAAAATCTTCTTGGAAAAAACATAATAATAAAATATAATAATATTAGAAATAATAAAACATTTCAAATAAAACATAGAATAGAATGAAAAAGGATTTATGGACGATGATAGAAATAAAGTCTTTTTTACATAAAACAAATTTTTCAATCATTTTAAAAACCATATAGAGGAAAATATTTCTATAAAATTACAATTTTTTGAATAACTAGAGGATAATTAATTTAAATTATTTTATTATACGATGATAAAATAATTTTCTTCAATTGAAATTTAAGACCATAAAATATTGATAAAATTAGATTGAAACATGAAACCTTATTGCCTTCATAATATTTAATAATTATTTACATAAATGAAGGAACTGATTTGTAACATAAAATACCATGATTTATTATTGATATCTTATATATTATCTAATGAGGAATAATTCACCCCATTAACAATAATCATGGTTTCTAAAAGAACAGGTTTCATAAAGATGATGTTTTCAGATAAAAACCCCTACCTCATGTCTATAATTTTTCATATTTATATTTTTTCCTTATATAATAATCTTACATCATTTATTTTTTTATTTATATCCTTTTATAATATAACAAATTAAAATTAAACAATTTATTTCATTTTATCTTTTTGATGTATTTAATTTCATAATAAGTTATTTAAATATTTTATGTTTTGGGGACTCTTAGTTTATAATTTCAAAAAGGAATTAGTGTGTTCAATATGTAAAATGGTGTCATTTTTTATCATTTAATAAATAATAATCAAAAAATAATTATAATTTTTATACCTCAATTATACTTTTAAAACCAACCATGATATATGTTATGATAAATGAACTATGTTATAATAATAGTGATAGTATGCCATTTCAACGATCATGATGGAAATATGTTTACAATTATTTTATCATTATAAAATGTTAATTAGGGAATAATATAACATTAATATTTTAAATAAACATTAATAATTTATCCATGTGATCGGGTAATAAAAAATGAATGAATTATCTTCAGGAGGTTGTAGTGTATCGTACACTGGAAAGATATTATTAGGTTTTGATGGAAAATTTGGTAGGAAGGTGTATAATTTTATACACTTATAGATATATTAATATTTAATTAATATAATAAATTAAAATTAAATCCATCTTTAGAACATCCCTGAGTGGAGATTATGGAAAATGAGCAACATCAATTCATGAGGCAATTGTCTTTCATACACACGAACGATGCTTTTGTTTTCCATTTGATGAAAGTGGAGATGAATTTACATTATTATAGAAACATAACAACATCTTATTATATGGTAGACACATATTATATTATATAATAATTATTTAATATTATTTTCTGAAGGATTAATTAGAAATCAAATGAGGATTATCGTTCAATAATTATATATCTTCCTCAAACAGCACTTTAGTATAGAATAATTAAAAGTATATGGGTACATCATGGATTAACCAATGGGTGTTGCAATGGTGTAAATAAGATTAAAGGGGGGGTTCCCTTTTATAAGGGAGGAGAAATGGAATTTTAATAATTACCCAAAACAAATCCAAAATCAGAAGTCACACTCAAGAAAAATGGAAAATAATTTTATAAATTACATATTTTATGATATATAAATATGATATACCACTATAAAACTAAAATTAAACATTTTTTAATCATATTACCCTCTTTATCCTCTAATGTTACTCTCTTTTACCCTTTTTTATTTGTTTACTATCATAAATTCTTTTACTATTTTATTATTCATTATGATGAAAAAATTTATTTGAAAATATTATATAATATTAAACAATCCAATTAAACAATTGGAATCCATTTTCTAATATTTAATTCAATTTATTCTCAAATCTATTTTAATATTAAACAAGTTGAGGGGTTATTAAAGTTATTTTTTCTATAAATTGATATTTCAAGCATAATATGTTCTTATAAAAAATATATGAAATGTAGTCACAATTAAATAAATTTTATTTTTAATTTATATTTAATTTATATTAATATCATTCAAATCATTACTCATTAGTGTTTATTCTAATTATCTAAAATTGATATAAATTAAGCTCTTTAAAATAGATTTTAGAAAAATGTATTTTTAAGCCTTAGAATAAAATTATACTAAAATCTGGTATAAATATTAGTCAAATTTAATTAATTCAATTTAATATAAAAAAATAATAAATAATTTTCATTTAAATTAAAAAAATTATATGGCGTTGAAATTATTTATTTCATTGTAATGAAATGAAATTTCCAAAAAAATGGTATTTTTTAAAATTCAATGAAAAAAAATATTTTTTGCAAAATCAGAAAGTTTTAACTTAATTAATTATTATTATGTTGTTTTAAGAAACTTATCAAATAGTTATGGGAAAAAATTTCACAAATTTCATTAAATTAATGATAATATTTTAAAATTAAAATAATGAAACTATTTTTCTATGAAATATATTTTATATCGAATAGGAAATCATTTTTAAAAGTAGAGTTATTATTAAGAATGTATCAGTAATTTTATATAATAATTTTAGGCATATTTCATAAATATTTTATATCTATTCATACCCAGAAATTTAAATTCGTAGATAAATATGTCACATTTATGTAAAAATATTTAAATATGGTTATGTGGTTCTTTTACAGTCAATGATTCATGTTGAATACTCTACCAAAAATAGTGTTATTTCAAAATCTAGGGGTATGATATTCCAGCCCCATAAATAAATTACATTTTCAAAATTTTAACAATGTCACAGAAATCAATGGTTTGAAATTTTGAAATTACCATTGTGGGAACCCACAACGTAAAAAGGTTTAATAAAATATCATCTTAAAAGAGTGGGAAGGAAATATATTGGTTATCTTGAATAACGCATGCCTAGATTTCTATGTAGAGAACACCAGTGAAATGTAAAAATATATAACTATATGAAATCAAAAATTGTAATGAAGAGTGATAGATATTATTGATTATAATAAATAGAATGATCAAGAGAAGTTTAACAACCACCAAACCATAAATATATAACGAATTAAAAAACATATGATTCAACGAATATGAATGTAATGGGATACATTTTTTGTTTCAGTATCATTTTCATGATGTCTAGGGATTCTTATACCTTAAATATGAGAACCACCAAAAATTATACATACTTCATATCTTTTTATTTAATAAACACAATTTCATTATTTCTTTTTGCTTCAATTAATTTGTATGTCACCACTCAATATAAAGAGTAAATATCAAATTTTATTTTTTATAAAGAATGATGCATTAAAATTAATATTTAATGGATCAAAAGAACCATAAAAGAGTAACAAGATAGTTATACCTACATTATTTTAACCAAAATGGTTAACATAAAATAATATAATACCAAAACACAATAAGAATATATTAATCTCCCAAATTCAAAAACAAACCAATATTATTAACATATATCATCCCTAAAATAAATTACATTATTTCCCAAATAAACTCATTATCCTCATCATGAATGTTGGTTTTATCCTCAATGTTTAAATCATGTTATTCAACATACCTCTTCAAAAACACAATATCATATTCCTCAAATAATTATTTGTGGTAAACATGTTCGTAATATTAATTTGAACCAAATAAAACATTTCCCAAAATATCATTAGTCATATAAAAATCCTAAAATTCAAAAATAATGTATCTTTTAATGTATTTTTAAAAAATAGTATAGTATGTATCCTCCAAATAGTTTATGAAAAAAAATATTCCTACTAACTACTACATCAAGTAGGCCAGTGGTAGTAATTATATCCTTTCTCCAATCAGTTGTGGGTTCATGCACCATAACCGAAACAAATATAATGAGTTTTCACCTGGTATGTCAGTTGTCTTTTTTATAAAACTATTTCAATTATCCCATATAACGTTCCCAAATATATGATGAACCTCCTAAAAATAATATTAATAAAAAATCATTTTATAAACACTAATGTTTTACATACTAATTATTTTTATTACACAAAATCATGTAATCATAAATATCTATAACTACTGCAAAAAGAGTGATATGATAATTCATAAGGTTTAATAATACTATTAAACATATTTTCATAAAATATAAAGTCATTTATTCCAAAATAAATTTTTAGAAAAATCTCAAACTAAACTAAATGTTTTTATTTCTGAAGTGCCCAGATCAGTGTGAATCACTGAGAGGGGGAGGGGGTGAATCAGTGATCCCTTAAAACTTTTTAGTAATTGATTCTTTATCAATTAAACCTCTATGGCTGGTTAAATCCTCGATCCACTCTTCTTGTATATCTCAGCCTTTCCTCGAGTGATGCAGTAAATGTAAAGGCACAGGATACAAGGATTTACAAGGTTCGGCACCAAAGGACTATGTCCTTGCCATGTTGGTTATACACCCCAACATGTTTCTCCATTATAATCGGTTAGTATTACAATGGTCGATACAGAGTCCCACTATATCTCTCCTGAGTCCCACAGGAGGGTATTTATACTGCGTCCCACAGTGTTACCAGAGTCCCACTGGCCTGCTCCAGAATCCCACTGAAGACTTCTTCTCCCTGAGTCCCACAGGGTCTTCTCTTGGCTCCTGGAGTCGCACGAGTATCTCTTCTTCACTTTAAGCTTCTTCAAGTATCTTCAGCAGTCTGGGATAAAGACTGATGGCCTTGCTCTGTACCTCTGATCACTTGTGATGATCAGGTCTTCTCGTCTTGCTCAGGCTTTATCTCCTTCTTCTCAGGATAACCTGGCTTCTCTCTTCAAGAATCTTCAACAGCCTCTGATAAGGTCTGGTGGTCTTGCTCAGCAACTTCTGATCACTTCTGTTGATCAGGGTCTTCTCAATCTACTGAAAACTCAGACAACCAATCTCTTTAACTTCAGTCTGGCTCAGTCTCACTTCAGAACAACTTCATGCACTGAGTGCATGGCATCTCTGCATCCTCATGCCCTGATTGCATGGTCTCTCAAATTCTTCAAGATCCTCTGGTCTTGGTCAACTCAAATGCACACAAGCAGATTTGGCTTTGTTCACGTGTGCACGTGCATGCATGTAAGCATGCACTCCCCTTCTTCTTCTCTTGGTGAAATAAACCCAAAAAGTGTGTAGTATCTTTAAGTACACACCAGCTTCTCACTTCTTCACACACTTTATTCAATTTTCTTACACACTTGAATGTGTGTTATACTTTAGTGTGGATGTCCTCCCTTTTCTTCTTCTAAGTGCACACACACTTCTTAGTGCACACACCTAGGTTCAGCCAACTTGTCTTGCAAGCACTTAACCCGTAGGGTATAGTGGCCTTCCTCCTCTCCTTGCACACACACGGCCAAGTGTGCTCTTCCTCTTCACTTAGCACACACAAATGCCCACGGCCTTTTCCTCCTTTTGGCACACACACACAAATGAGGTGTGGTATTCACATGGTGCATGCACAAGGCATTATGCCTCAGCCTTCCTCCTTGCCAAGCACCCACAACCCGTAGGGTGTGCTCTTCTCAACATGAGCCCCTGCCTTAGTGAAGGCGCGCAAGGGGTGCAGCCACTCTTGTCTTCAAATGCCGCGCAAGGTATACTTGGGTGCACAAGGCAGCGCGCAAGGTCCTCGGGTGTGCAAGGTGCAACACCTCGGGCGCGCAGGGTGTCAAGCACCTCAGCCACACAAGCTCCTCCCGCCGCGCAAGTTTGCGGGCAGTGAGGGCTCCTTCTGCCGCGCGAGTACGCGGGCAGGGACGTCCTTCAGAGCCTCGGATGGCTCTGGAACTTCAGCCGTGCAAGTGTGCGCGCAGGGCTTCTTTCTTCGCGAGGCAGAGAGCACTCACGGGACATTTGATTTTCAACAAAGGATCAGAAAGCATATTCATGCCTCGGGTGCTCCTTTTATAGGCAGAGAAACACTTCTAAACATCTGCGTGATAATAACTCAAGTTCCCTAAAGTTTCGGATCTTTAAAAATCTTTCAAATCTTTATTTTTATCCTCGGTTCACGCGGGTTCTCCTTATATATTTTTTTCTCCTCCACGTGCATGCGACATAGAATGCATGCACAGCCTTTATCTCTTCTATCCCATGCAAAACACGAACTCACTGAAGCCTCGGCAACTTCGTTTTGCCTCGGCCTTGTTCGAAATCTCCCAAACATTGCATGCATGCCTATTTTCTTGCATGATCGTGTTCGTTACGTCGAGACAAACCCAATGGACGCTTTACTTCGATCGGAGGTGGCCAGGAGCTCAAAATCCGTCTTCTGAGGGCCTCTGGTTCAGCGGCGGCTTCGCGGGGTGGTCTTCGGCTGAGCTCGAGGAAGACGATGTGGCAGCCGTCGGATCAGATCTTCGGACGGCCGCGATCAGATCATCGCGTGCGGTATGCGATGAGCGGCTGTGATCAGCCGCGCGATTGGATGGGCGGCCAGGATCTCTTCCACGGAAAAATCCCGCGTCCCACATCGAAACAACTCGCGGAACTTCTGCGGTTTATCAAACATCCGCTGCCCCCTTCACCGCAATTGAACTCCTCCCTCCACGGTGCCGCCACGCACCGTGTTCTCTCTGCGGGCGCGCTCTGCGCCCACTCTTCTCCCTGCGGGCGCGCCACTGGCGCCCACTATGCACCCTTCGGGCGCGCTCCTGCGCCCACGCTGTGCGGGCTTCATCAGTAGAAGCATTTCTTGGTGGTCCTTCTGGATGCATCACCCTTCTTGGATTTTAATTCCAAGGACTTCTCTTCATTCTTCAAACTCTTCTTGGGAGCATCTTCCACTTTCTTCTGCTTACTTCCCAAGGAATCTCTTTTAGCCAGGTTCAGTGATCTTCTCTTCATTCCAGCTTTGGATACAGTTGGAGATTGACATGTATCATTCTTTTGACCACTTTTGCAGCCATCCCAGATGTTGTCAAGCAATCCAAATCTGTTAGCAGTAAACAGATGTCTCTGCACCTGTGGATGTTGCTTATTGCCTTCTGGCTTGCTCCCCCTTGGCATGGGCTTCCTTTGTGCTTTGACATTTAGTGGATTGTACCAACAATCCTTTGCACAGTTCCCATACTTATTACAACACCAACACTGACACACAAATCTTGACCTCTTCAGTCCTTCTGATTGTTGGGTACTTTTCTTGACTTTCTGTGTTGTTTCAGGAGAGCTCTGCTTCTTCATTTTCTTCATCCATACTTGTTTGGAATTATTTTTCCATCCTGCACTTTTTGTGGAAACACAATTAGAAGCATCAGTACAAGATGGGATGGATGGTACCTTCTTTTTATAAGTTGTTGCCCTTTTATTAGAGGATGTCTTTCTTTTAGAATCATCCTTCTCAAAGCTCACTTGAGTAGCAACATTTCTTCTTTCAGCTGACTGGGAGGCTTTGGCTTTGGGTGATTGCTGATTTTTCAATATCACCTCCAGTTCTATGCATTTCATATTGAGGGAGTTCTTCTCATCCTCAATATTTCTTATCCTTCCTTCCCATTTCTCTTCCAGCTTCTTTATCTGGTCTTCATGCACCCTTTTTATTTCAAGCAATGAATTGTCCAGCTCCTTCACCATTTTGACTTTGTCTTTGAGTTGAGCATCTCTGACATTCATTGAAACTTTGTGCCTCTTTTCCAGTGCATGGAAAACTTCTTTGACCACGGTCTTAAAGAATTCTTTCTCAGAAAGGCTTCTTTGCAATTCTTCAATAGTGTCTTCATATATTTCATTGCAAAGAGATACTGTTTCATCTTTAGCCTTCACCAGCTTTCTAAGAGTGTTGGTTATGCCAACCCTTTTAGCCAATTGATCTTCCATTGCATTGGCTTCTTCTTCTAGCTGTGATTTTTCTTCTTGAAGATCAAGGATGCTTGTAGCTATACACATTGCCACTTCCTTGGGGACTGTCTTCTGAAGATATTCGATTGCACATTGAAGATCTTTCATTGTTCCAACTTCATCACAGCTAGGACAAGCTTTCTTCATTTTCTTGGCCTGTTTCTTATTTCTATTTTTCTGAGTCTTGGCAGATATCTCCATTTGAGGCTGTTCTTTCATTTCCTCAAATCTTCACTTCATAAAGACTCCCTTGGATCTTTTAGAGGTAACCTCCCTCTGATACCAATTGAAGTTCCCAGATCAGTGTGAATCACTGAGAGGGGGAGGGGGTGAATCAGTGATCCCTTAAAACTTTTTACTAATTGATTCTTTATCAATTAAACCTCTATGACTGGTTAAAGCCTCGATCCACTCTTCTTGTATCTCTCAGCCTTTCCTCGAGTGATGCAGTAAATGTAAAGGCACAGGACACAAGGATTTACAAGGTTCGGCACCAAAGGCCAACGTCCTTGCCATGTTGGTTATACACCCCTACATGGTTTCTCCATTATAATCGGTTAGTATTACACTGGTCGATACAGAGTCCCACTGTATCTCTCCTGAGTCCCACAGGAGGGTCTTTATACTGCGTCCCACAGTGTTACCAGAGTCCCACTAGCCTGCTCCAGAATCCCACTGAAGACATCTTCTCCCTGAGTCCCACAGGGTCTTCTCTTGGCTCCTCGAGTCGCACGAGTAGCTCTTCTTCACTTTAAGCTTCTTCAAGTATCTTCAGCAGTCTGGGATAAAGACTACTGGCCTTGCTCTGTACCTCTGATCACTTGTGATGATCAGGTCTTCTCGTCTTGCTCAGGCTTTATCTCCTTCTTCTCAGGATAACATGGCTTCTCTCTTCAAGAATCTTCAACAGCGTCTGATAAGGTCTGTTGGTCTTGCTCAGCAACTTCTGTTCACTTCTGTTGATCAGGGTCTTCTCAATCTACTGAAAACTCAGACAACCAATCTCTTTAACTTCAGTCTGGCTCAGTCTCACTTCAGAACAACTTCATGCACTGAGTGCATGGCATCTCTGAATCCTCATGCACTGATTTCATGGTCTCTCAAATTCTTCAAGATCCTCTGGTCTTGGTCAACTCAAATTCACACAAGCAGATTTGGCTTTGTTCACGTGTGCACGTGCATGCATGTAAGCATGCACTCCCCTTCTTCTTCTCTTGGTGCAATAAACCCACAAAGTGTGTAGTATCTTTAAGTACACACCAGCTTCTCACTTCTTCACACACTTTATTCAATTTGCTTACACACTTGAATGTGTGTTATACTTTAGTGTGGATGTCCTCCCTTTTCTTCTTCTAAGTGCACACACACTTCTTAGTGCACACACCTAGGTTCGTCCAACATGTCTTGCAAGCACTTAACCCGTAGGGTATAGTGGCCTTCCTCCTCTCCTTGCACACACACGGCCAAGTGTGCTCTTCCTCTTCACTTTGCACACACAAATGCCCACGGCCTTTTCCTCCTTTTGGAACACACACACAAATGAGGTGTCGTATTCACATGGTGCATGCACAAGGCATTAAGCCTCAGCCTTCCTCCTTGCCAAGCACCCACAACCCGTAGGGTGTGGTCTTCTCAACACGAGCCCCTGCCTTAGTGAAGGCGCGCAAGGGGTGCAGCCACTCTTGTCTTCAAATGCCGCGCAAGGTATACTTGGGTGCACAAGGAAGCGCGCAAGGTCCTCGGGTGTGCAAGGTGCAACACCTCGGGCGCGCAGGGTGTCAAGCACCTCAGCCACGCAAGCTCCTCCTGCCGCGCAAGTTTGCGGGCAGTGAGGGCTCCTTCTGCCGCGTGAGTACGCGGGCAGGGACCTCCTTCAGAGCCTCGGATGGCTCTGGAACTTTAGCCGTGCAAGTGTGCGCGCATGGCTTCATTCTTCGCGAGGCAGAGAGCACTCACGGGACTTCTGATTTTCAACAAAGGATCAGCAAGCATATTCATGCCTCGGGTGCTCCTTTTATAGGCAGAGAAACACTTCTAAACATCCGCGTGATAATAACTCACGTTCCCGAAAGTTTCGGATCTTTAAAAATCTTTCAAATCTTTATTTTTATCCTCGGTTCACGCGGGCTCTCCTTCTATATTTTTTTCTCCTCCACGTGCATGCGACTTAGAACGCATGCATGACCTTTATCTCTTCTATCCCATGCAAAACACGAACTCATCGAAGCCTCGGAAACTTCGTTTTTCCTCGGCCTTGTCCGAAATCTCCCAAACATTGCATGCATGCATATTTTCTTGCATGATCGTGTTCGTTACGTCGAGACGAACCCAATGGACGCTTTACTTCGATCGGAGGTGGCCAGGAGCTCGAAATCCGTCTTCGGAGGGCCTCTGGTTCAGCGGCGGCTTCGCGGGGTGGTCTTCGGCTGAGCTCGAGGAAGATGATGTGGCAGCCGTCGGATCAGATCTTCGGACGGCCGCGATCAGATCATCGCGTGCGGGATGCGATGAGCGGCTGTGATCATCCGCGCGATTGGATGGGCGGCCAGGATCTCTTCCACGGAAAAATCCCGCATCCCACATCGAAACAACTTGCGGAACTTCCGCGGTTTATCAAACATCCGCTTCCCCCTTCACCGCAATTGAACTCCTCCCTCCACGGTGCCACCCCGCACCGTGTTCTCTCTGCGGGCGCGCTCTGCGCCCACTCTGCTCCCTGCGGGCGCGCCACTGGCGCCCACTATGCACCCTTCGGGCGCGCTCCTGCGCCCACGCTGCGCGGGCTTCATCACCGCGTGGCCTCGGGGCTTATACACGGCCCCTGCCTCTCTCGGGCTGGCCCCATGGGATCCCCTTGGGCGTGGTGACCTGGTCCCACATGTGCCTTGGGTTGAACCCTTAAGGCTGGCCCTTGGTGGCTAATTTTTTTCTTGAGTAAACACTTTAAGTACTTTGTATACAAACAAAGTAACCATGTGTAAATGCCAAATGCCAAACCAAGTTCCCTTCTTTCTTCCTCCCATTTCTTCATTTCTTCCTCATAAGAACTCTTCCAATCTCCTCAACATATATTCATTACTTAGGAGGGAAATTCTTGAAGGTTCTTCATCAACCGAGCTCCTGAATCACATAACTTCTTCAATGTGCTTCGTTGATCTAATCAGAGATCAAGTTGGATCTTCTTCAATTCATATTCACTAAGTGATAGTGCATGGACCTCTTCAGCTCATGTCATCCACTTAGAAGTAGTGGATGGTTCATCTTCATCTCCTCATGCATTGTCTTAACAATGCATGGTCTTCTAACATTGTTGTGACTTTGTATCCAGTTGATACAAGTTCTTGGAACATTAAGAACAGCTCAACAATCGTCTGATTTTACTAGAGAATGTTTCAACCATCATCTCGTATGTCACTTAGTGAATCTCCTAAGTGACATGCCTCTATGTTCCATGGCCATTATTCATTCATCACCATCACCATCACATCCTTTTTCATTCACATCTTGACATTCCTTGACATCCATTCATTCCATGACAACATCATGCCTCATTGACAACAAATGCAACACAGTGCATTTCAATTTCCATAAATTTCCCCCTAAATAATCATAATCATCTTAAACATCCAGAACATATAATCAAAAAATGGGTACTTATGCATTTAAACATATTATCAACCTAAAAATTATCAATCCAAGAAACATTGTGTTTAATATAGGTTATCCATGATTTTATTCTATTCATGTCTTTATTCTCAGTTTATAAAAATTATAAAAATTTAAAAAAAACCATCTCTGACTGTCAATCAAGGCGTGCATGAAGGCCCATTTTAATACACTTAGAGACAATAAAGTCCAACTAAATATTCCCTTTTTAGAGTTATAACCATTATGTACAACTATGATAGAGCCACATCCACATATATCATTCATACATGGACTTAATTGTTCTAAAATCACTCAATATATAATTTTCCAAAAATTAAGAGTATTTTCCTATAATTAGTCTTATCCTTATCCATGTTTTTATGGTCCTCACTAAAGTGTTCTAGTCAGAATCCCCAAAAATATCTAGGAATTTATTTGATGCCAATTACAACTACCGAGTCATTTTCCTAAAATTATTATATTATTATTAACATAATAAAATATTAAGTAAAACCCACATATCGTTATAACTAGTGTCTTTGAATGACTACATTTATATTACATCAATGTGAGCCTAAAAACATAACGTCATTATTTTATTTTCCATAATGAGATCCTAAATCATTTATATCTCCTAAAACATCCTAGAATAACATGTAAAATAAATAGAATAAATGTGTGAAATAAAATTTCTAGTAAGGTAATAAACATCTTAGAGAAGTTGAACTTGTGAGTCGAAAGTAAATCATGATATCATTAAAAAATAAGGGTCATGAGTAATCAATTAAGAGTATAAAATAATGAAACCAACATCATATGATCGGGGAATAATAGGAAATGAGGTAGAAACATATAAAATAACATAAAAATTAATCATTGATAAATTCCTAGAGAATATCACATGGTGGAAAAGGTACCATGATATATTAGGATTACTCTGAAATCATATACATGAAGTCATGTGAGGAAAAAACCATTACTCAATGTATTGGAACACTGCCTAGGCACACCCACCATATCAACTATAAAAGGATAACCTAGTAGAATTTAGGCACACCCATCATTAAATGATCATTATTATGTGTTCCAAAATCAAAATCCATCCTTATGAAAAAAACATAATAATTACCCATGTAAGGAAATGTGTGTCAGAATATTGTCTCATATCATAATCAAAGGAAAATTATTAATGATGAAATTTGATAGAAGAACATAAGGAATGTATTACCCCATCAGTGTATAGGATAATTATCTCTTTATATATGTGAGAAACGTATATTTATAATTTTTATAAAATCCATAACATCAAAAAAATTCATTGAGGAAAATTTCTTAAAAATATTAAATTGAAATCTACTTGAGAAAAAAGGCCACTTTTCCTTATGAAATCATATCATAAAAATATAAAAACATCCATAATATTATTAAAAATAATTATAACTCTCTTTAGAAACATATAATTGATTCATTAATGAGATTATTTGTCATGATGGTGTTTACTTTTGTATATATTGCATAAGTTCACAGAAACTTCTCTTTCACACAGTTTTAAAAAGTTTTAAAAAGTAACTCTATTCGAAAATTAAAAAATATACCATATAAAAATATTGAAAAATATTAATTGGTAAATATGAATTGGAATAATATAATAGTTTTATAATAATATTGAAAAATAATTATCAAAATATATATATATAATAGAAATTGTTTTCATCTTAGGAGATAAATGTAGTTGATTTTCCTTAAAAACATTTTTCCCAATAAATTTAAATACCAAAGAGTGGTTAATTTTACAAATAAATGAAATATTTTTGAATAAATATATTGGAATTAAATAAAGTTTATTTATTACAAAAAAATTAAATAATTTCTTTCAGTGCAAGTTCAATCATACACAATCCAAATTAGGATTTGAATGAAACACAAACCCTTACAACCTTAGAAAGTTATGATTCATAACCCCCATGAATAATGGAAGTGGATTTTAATGAATAATAATAGTAAGTGCTTACAATTAATGATATAATATGTTATGGGGTAGTATATACATCATATAAATTTAAATAAGTGCATAAATGAACATGTCTCTCAAATAAGAATGTTTTGATTCTAAAACTCGTACCTCAAGTCTAGAAATTTTCATGTATATATTTTATCTCTCATAAAATTAAAATTTTTTAATTATATTTTTTCATTAATTTTTTTTTATTTTTATCATATATACATAAACCATTTTCATCAATTATTTTAATGACTTATTTTGTTACATAATAATATTTTTCCATGTATGGTGTTTTGAGGACACTAGGTTCATATTATCAAAATGATATCATTATTCTGGCTTTGATAAAATGTGTAATTACTTCATTATGACCATAATAATAATCACAAAATAATTATAATTTGTATACATCAAGTACACTTTTAAAACAATTAATGAAATATATGGTAATAAATACCGAACTATGTTACAATCACGAAGACGGTAAGTTGTACGTACGTATGCATAACATTTTCATTTTCAACGATCATGATAAAAAGAAGTTAAGTGTTACATCATAATTATATAAATGAAATTATATCATTAATAACATATTGTATAATTTAATATACCATCTATGTGATTTCGAAGTAAAAAGTTAATCGCATTGCATTATGAGGTGGTATTCTATTATATACACGAACAATATTATCATTTTTCAGAGGATGGTAATGTAAGATGGTATATGACTTGATATTTTTTCAAAATGATTAATATTTAATTTATAACATATAAAACATCAAATCTGTCATCACAGATATCTATGAGTGGAATATAATGAAAATGGTTTATCTTTATTCTTAAGGTGGTTTTTTTCATACACATGAACGATGGTTTTGATTCTCATTTGATATAAGTTGAAATGGTTTTAGGTTACACTCTAAAAATAATAACATAATATTATATATAAGATACAAATTTTAAAATATCATCATGATTGAGAAATATTTTTAGGTGGTGTAGAAAGAAATAAAAATGGGATGCTCGTTTAAGAATGATACATCTTCTTTACACCACCACGTTATAATTATACTTAAATCCATAGTAAATATAATTTATGAACAAAAAATACATCTATTACATGATTAAGGAATAAATTAATGTATTTTTGTTGGTATTTTATGAAGTAATTGTTTTTGTATGTATGGATAGAAGAAGAGAAGGGTACCCTTCTAAAAGGTAGGAGTAGTGGCATTCTTGTTAATACACAAAACTATTCAATAATGGGAGTCACTCTCAAGGTAAGTTCCTCCAAAATTGAAATACTAAGGAGTGTATGAGATAAATAATTATCTAGTCCTTTATAATTTAAATAAACATGTTTTAATCATGTTATCCTTTTTAATTCTAATGTTACTCACTTTTAACTATTTTTGTATTTCTAAAACGAATATTTTTGAAATATTATTACTAAAAACTAATTCCAAAATTTTATGTTTACCAAATTATATAGTAATAATTTTTAATATTAATAATATATAATAATATCTATCAAATTCAATTCACAAATGTGAAATAATTTAATTAAAAATTAAAATTGATGATGTGTTAAGAAATGGATATCAACATATGAATTTTTAAAGAATAATATGATCTTTTAATAACAATTTAATAAGTAATAATAATAAAATAATTTTCAATAAATATTTTTAGAACTAATATATATATATATATATATATATTTAATTTAAATCATTTTCATTGGTGTTTATTTTAATTATTTTAAATTTTCAAACATTATGCACATTAAAAGAGTTTTAAAAAAAAAGTGTTTTTAAGTCTAAGAATCAACTTTTATTAAATTATAAAATAAATATTATTCAAATTTAATTAATTATATTAAATATATATATATAATAACTATTTTAAAATTAAATTAAACTAATAATTAAATTTTCAAAATAAATTATTTATTATAAAAGGAATGATAGTTTTATAAAAATTAGTATTTTCACAATTCAAATAAAAGTTAATAATTTATGAAATGCTAAAAATTTACAACCCTATATAATATTGATATGAAGATTTCAAAAATTATTTAAAATTTATATAAAAAATTATAAAAAAGTTATTAATGTGTTATAAATATTTCTCACAAAAACTAATCAAAATCATTTTTGGAAGAAAGATATATTTCTAAAAAAATATATTTATTAAAAGTTTTATTCTAATTAATCTTTTGAAAATATATTTATATATTAATTTTATGTTTATTTCAGAAATTTTTTAATATTATTACTATATCATAATTTATTTTCTATGTTTTATCACCACACTTATATAATAATATTTTAGTATTATGTCATGATTTATTTAGACACAATGTTTTTTGTTGAATATGTTATCGAGAATAGTGTAATTTTAATGTCTCAGGGTGCTCAAAAAATATACATAGAAGTAAAAAAGAAAATTTTTAAGGGAAATCATCTTTATTTATATTTTTTGTATAAAAAATCATTCTTCCAATTCCATGATTTCTTAAAATGATTTGAAGAATTTTTTTACAATGGTCCACATGTTTAATAAAGATATTTTTACCCATGTTTGGTATTTTAGAAAATTGATTAAAATTATGTTTTTTCCATTTTCTATACAAGGATCTTTTGAATTTTTTTCCAAAACATTTAAATGAAATTTCATTCTAATGTGTATTAAATGAATACTATTTCCCAATTTTATTACCACTCATTGTAATAAATATTACATTTAAAGTATCCAATAATATATTCAAATAAAACCTTTTGTTTAGTATTTGGGAAATTTTTTTTATTTTAAATAATTTATTTCAAAATAGATAGTATATTTGCCTAAATATTTCTTTAAGGATATATCATTTCTGTCTATATATTAATGAAAAAACCACATATGTTTCATAATAAATAATGGGGAAATTATCTCATTATTTCTTCCTTATTCTTTTTTGTAAGGTTTATAGTTATATATAAAATATGTCTATAAAACCCATTCTATTCCATAGTTTATTCAATCATGGAATGTGAAAATTTTTATGAAACATATTTAATTCCCATTGTATATTTTATAATGAAATTTTTGTGAAAACAAAGTAATTTTGATGTATTTTTAATTGATGAATGTATTATGATCATTCAGAACAAAAATTTATGGACTATGTGGTGGTTTGGACCTATTTCTCCCTCAAATGCAATGGGTAAATATTATTTTACAAGAGATAGAAATATAGAATGGAGAGTTAATAATGTTCTGAAGGTAAATTTCCCACTATTATATTCTTCAGATTCAATATTAACTACTCAGATGGGTTAAGGAGAGAATCCATTTAATGATGATTTTGTTAAATGATCTTGGAATTCTATAATATATACTCTTTTGTGTATGGAATAATTCCATGAGTAATTATAATGTTTTTATTCCATGAAACTCTTAGATAACATTATGATTCATGTATGAGGAACTATAAATATTAATTACATTACACATAGGAATGATATATGATATATTGTTATGGTTGTCAAATGTTTTTATCTACTTCTTATACCCTTATCCTTATATTATGCTAATATCTCACTTATTTAGTCTCAATAAGTATCTAATATCAAAATTTCTTATGTCTCCTTCCCCTAGGTTATTCAAAAAATTATTTAATATATATCTAAGAAGGGTTATTCTTTTAAAGAACTTTTTGGGAGATGGTTTACTTAACTTATGATCTCATTTTTTATGCAACGAAGCTTGCAATGTCACTGAAAAGTTATGGTCCACAAGAATTTTTTTGAAAAATGGAATTAATTTTCATCAATTAATATGTAATATCTTTTTAGGAAATATTTTGATCATTATATTTGGTATCAAAGGAATTTTTTAGTAACTATTTGGATACAAGAATGTGAAACCATTAATGAAAGCCATATGGATAAGTAATAAGTATTGGAACATTCCATGGACTTCTGTTGTAGGATATAGCGGTTGGTTCGTAATAAATTTTTTTTTTTTGATACAATAAGTGGATGTGTCTCTGGAATGGTTTTTCCTAGGTGTGATAACTATGAAAAGGGTTCATTAGTGTTTGACACATTCATCACCTAGTGCATGACAACTTCCCTTGATGCACAAAATGATTGACACTCATGAGGGATATGTTTTTGGAAATATATAAACATTTGCCAAAAAAAATATGAAGGATTCATGTAGATAATGACCAAGAATTACAATTGTTAAACAAAAAGTATAATAGATTGAAAATGTGTCCTGATTTAGACAACCTATGAAGGATTGATTATAATTTATCTGTTTGATCAAAGAATCGTGATGGTCATGTTTACCATTTTGGATACATCAAGGTATTTAAAGTATAATGATGATGTTGGTGTGGTAATAATTATGCTAGAATATTTATGCACTATATAAGATTTTAGTTATAATAATTTTTACATGTAATTAAATGTATAATGGAATTTCATTTCTTATCATCAATGATTATATGATCAATTAATAGTTAAAACACCTAATTCCATGACGATCACATATTAAGACTATGATTCTCTTTGGTTGAATTTTTTTAGAATGTATATCCTATAAAGTATTATAATTCTCCCTTTGGATTATTATTTTATTATTTTAGTCATGTATGAATTTTTAATACGTAAATACCACATAAATTACCAAGGAAGGGAATTCACATTTGATATTCCTAACCAACATATGACCACATATCACTATATTGATATATTTAAATTTAAAATAGAAATCGCATCCATTATATAGATCATGATTCTTAATTAAAAAAGGTTTTAATCTAATTTGGTTGCGGAGAATATCAATATCAATGATATGTCTATTGTGTGTTAGTTTGATTATGTCTTTCTATAAAAGATTCATAGTGTTTTGTTGAATCGTGTATTTGGGTTCTCAATAGAATTCATAAATAGTTCCACGCATATTTCAACATCTCTATATAGAATATCCCAAATTTTGTTATAAGAATTGAAGAGAAATATATAGGAGAATATTTAAAAAGTACGTATCCAGCCATGTGTGCACCTTGGGGTGTATGTGTTTATTTTAGTAAGAAGAAATATAGATTGATGTGACTTTCCATTGATTATTAGGAACTAAAAACGATGAAAATCTAGAAAAAATTTCATGTAACTCAGGTTTTTGACTTGTTTGATCAACTATGTGGATCTAAATACCTTCCAAATATTGACAATAATTCAACATATATTCAATTAATAGTCAAAAAAGGTGGTATACCCAATAAAAAAACTATTATTGGTATAGAAACTATTAATAAACACTAATTCTATTGGGTCTTACTAAATATCCTCTTTCAATAAGGATTAAATTAACATGCCCTTTAGAGATTACCATGACCTGTTTGGGGAATTCTTAATAAATGAGATTCATATATATTAAAACAGAAATGATGAGTATGATGATCACCTAATAATTATGTGGGAACCCTGGAGGAAGTATATGTTTTATAAAATATTTACCATGTCTAAATATTAGATATAAAATCATTTATTTTTTGGGTCGTATAATCTCAATAGATGGTATATTTGTGGATCTATAAAGGAGAGAACTTGTTGAATATTGGCCTAGACCAACAAATGTGACAATTATCTAATGATTTATTTAATTATATAGGGGATCAAATTCTAACTATAGCTTGAACCCAACTAATATATCATGCAAGATATAGGATAAATTCCCCATAAATGGAGGTTACACTGATTCAACAAACCCCAGAAAGCGTGTAAAAATAAATTATAGAGGATGACACTCCATTCTTGTTGAGGGACACAGAAAAATTATCTGAGGCTCATCCTCTAGAATGGATTACAATCTAGTTATGTCGGAGTAACGTAACATTGATCCCTTGAGGGGATAGGCCAATCGGACACACTCAATCGATACTGGTTCAATACTGAAAATTGAAAATCTCTGAACAACCTCAATGTGGGTACACAGTGTGTACTGGGAGCACAGGGCAGGTCTAGCCAACTCTGGTCTACCTGAGAGGTGCTGCCTCAAAAAAAATTAAACCTCAAAATAGTAGTGTGTATGTATTTGTACGTGACTTGTTAAGGTCCTCTAGAACCCTGAACAAGTCTTCAATATATACCCATGTACAACTATTCATTCCTATGTACCAACTCAATTATAACTGGTCATGTCCATGTACACAATTTCTTGTCCATTTATCATGGACTTCTCGTTCCCATGTATCCAATTATATACACATTAAGAAACCAATATGTGTCACATGTCATGTGAAATTTTTTCACACAACCTATGATCTTTTTTTCTCGATGGAACTCCTCGTGTTGAACGGGGGGACCCACATTTCTTGTAATTCATAATTACATTATGTGAAACCTAGGATTTTTCAAAAGACATATGTTCCTCTCTATGATATCCTCTAGTCCACTAGAACTGCAAAAACCACTTGATATAATAGATTTGGGTTCATCAAAAATTCTCATTGCCTACGATAGGGATTTGATATTTTTATCTATTTGAAAAATTCAACCATTAATACCTACAATAAATATCACACTTAAAACCTAAAAAAAATGGAATCATTGATCTATTTCATTCAACCTCTAATCACGCACCATTTTCAAACTATCTCTTTCACCTATTATCAAGAACATCAACCATGGTATTAATATATTTTTTGAAGAACAAACAAACAATGATCAAATACTAGTTATTCATTGGACCATTCGCCAAAAAAAAATCCAATGACTAATGCACAATTAAATAATGGATAATACATAACCCAAAATCATAGGAAATAAACCGTATCCATTTTTCCAATTTCATCCTCAATTCATAATCGATGAATTAGAGAAATGAAGAATGATAAACCAACAAACAAATAAAATAAATCATAAATAAATTCAACCATTCATGCATGAATCAATTATTCTTAGTGGAATTGATCCATGATTTACCAGGATAATGTATTTGAATAAATCACATGATTACCACATCCTATATTGAGTTTAGATTAATCTATGATGAATAAATGTCATGTGTTGTCACCGTTGGTGAGTTCCATGAACTCTGATGGGGAAATGATCTTTTACCTCGATCAGAACTGATGTTGTCTATCAAGATATACTCAAATGTTCCTCTCTAACATCTCCTCTCAATTTTCATGGTTATGAATATACCCCAAAAATAAATCCATAGAATCATATTTATAAATAATCACTAGGTTATCCTTATAATTTTATAATTAATCAAATTTACCAAAATTTATATAATTATTCTCCCTTGAATGTTCTCAAGACCAATGCCCAACTATGACATAAAATATTTTCCAACTATGTTTATTTAAAAACTCCTAAATAATGACAGTTTTAAATTTATGATCTGAGATATTTTCATGATTTATTTCACCTTTTTATGAAAAATACCTGTGAAGATTTTATTATATTTCATATGTTTCAAATGTTATTTTCATCCTCTCTAGGATTTAAAATCTCAGTTCTTCTGAGATCCTATCTCTGAAAATAATCCATATATATTTCAATTGTAATATATTGAATTAATATAGTCGATAACTTCCCCAAAAATTTTCTATTTTCATCCTAAAAATTGAAAAAATACAAAAATATATGATGGTACTAAGATCACATATTGGTCTCCCTCTCTTACATTATCCTAAAGATTAACATTTTGCCACCAGACACACAATAGAAGAATAGACCACCCATGATGTTTCATCTCCTTCTGATCCTCAATATCCATTGGGTACTCAGAAAATGTCTTATCATTCTCGATGTTAAGATCACCCTAGTCCATAACATGTGATGGTTCATGCACATACCTCCTTATTTGTGACTTTTTGACAATGTCATATATATAGTACATCTAAGGTGGTATAACTAAGAGGTATTACAACTCATTAACTATACACTTCATCTGGAAAGGACCAATGAATCCGTGATATAGCTTTCCACCATAGAAAACCCTATATAACCCATGTTTTGTTGAATTACTCTAGAGAACAAGGTCTCAATCCACAAATGACAGAGGAAATAATCATTGTTCTTCAGAGGATTCTGAAATATATTTGAAATACAAATCCTCATTGGATAATCTACACCTTATCTATCATATCTCACACCAACATTGGGTTCCTGAGTACTGAATCACATGGATTAGATAAATAATCTGGGGTTATAATGGGTCTCCCAAACATAAACATGAATACTACATAACAATGGGGCAATGAAGAATCTATTTGTATGTAAATTCCACCAATGGTACATCATCCTCCAAAGAAAGACCAATTTTTAAAATGAAAGCCTGATTCATGTCATCCAAGACATGAATTTTCGACATCATCTAGGTATCAATCAGAGGGTGAAACATCATGCTCAAAATGTAACATTATCCTAATGGACTCCTAAAATCCACTAGGTAATCATGATGTTAATTGAGAATCATAGTATGAAATGATCAATAAGGTAACTCCATGGAGCTGGACTATAGTTCACATCTACAAGCACTCTATTCTCTATATGGAAGTCTCCATTTGAATAGCTAGAAAGTGGGATGACATGGTGAGTTGATCTATGATCACCCATTTTGCATCACCTCATATGATCATATGTGGTAAACCTATCACATTTTACATAGATATCACATCCCACATCCACTCTTACACCTCGAGGTGTTAACAAATGCCCACTAGAGCCTAGTTATAGTTTTCGCTTACTAACATATGAGGCATTGAGAGACACACACTATAATACATATCGTGTTAACAGGCCACTGGAACCCCAAAAGAAGGTCCCAGTAAATAATCATCACAGCTTGATCTATCTCTAAAATGGTGTATGAAACTCACTCACAACCTCCTCTCCCAGTGTTATTGGATGCATTTTCTATCCTATAAAATAAATTTCATGGTCCCCACTATCATATAATCCATCTTGACAATGCCTATTGGATATATATGGTTGTGTCATCATACAGTAAGTATCTCGAAGTTCTGATTCTCTGAATCACTATAAAAGTGTATGTGTTACAACCATTGAATAAAGGTATGTTTTTATATCTCCTTACATTAAGGACAACAAAAAAGTGTCTAATTGGTCTAATTCCCTTCTCAGTAGCTGAAAACAAGATCCCTTGATGAGGGAATCTTCCAAAATATTCCACAATCCATGATATTTAAAATCATGATGTCATGGTCATGGAAGAACCCTATGTATTAGTTCTATCACAAGTTAGTATACATGTGAGAGAATATATACATGAGGATATTGTGTTCATAGTATAAGATAAATCACATGCCAATAACATAGGGTTTCCACATTATCTGGTTAAATACTATAACTTTTAGCTCTAGATCATAGGTTGCGTAGTTCACCTCATGTAGTCTAAACAGTAGAGACTCCTACAAAATTACCACATACCACTACATAAGAACACAACTATTTCTAATCCCTAAAGGATCAAAAAAATTATATATTGAGTAACCTCTGATGAAAAACTCAAAAATGGGGTCTTCATCAACCTATTCCTCAACTCTTGAAGAAACTACTAAAACCTTTTCATCTCTATGAATTGATACCCATTTTAGGTCATATATGTTAAGGTAGCATGCATTATAGAGAAATATGTCACATGAATCAAATAATTCCATACTAACCTAAGTAAAACCTACACCATGGTAACAATTTTTTGTTGTTCTTATGATAGAACAATAACAACATATTTTGATTCCACTACCACTCCCACCACTATGAGGACATGTCTAAGGAGGTGGACCTATTAAATCCAAAACTAACAAATCATTAGATTAAAATATAGTTGGTTCACATTGATTGTGTCCAGGACCATAATCCGGTGTATCATGTGCTACAATTTGAAATTTGATTAAAATAGGATATCATCAATGTATACTTAAAAAAAAGATCTAATAATGGCTAAAAGATCCAGTTCATGAGTTTCATGAACATAGAAGAGGAATTCATCACACCTATAGGAATCACCAAGTAATTATAGTGACCATAGTGAAATCTAAATATCATCTTGGGTATATCCTTATAAGCTACTCAAATATGTTTATTTTTTCACCTATGGTCAATCATTAAGAACCATCATTCCCCACTCAACTGATTTTTGTGTCCATAGATCCTTAGTTGTTGATACTTATTCTTCATGGTCACCATGTTCAAGCACCTATAATCCACAAAAAACCTAAAAATCATTTCTTCCTTCTTTGAAAATGATACTGGGGTTTCCCAAGGGTAACAAAAGGCCACATGAAACCCTTCTCTTACAAGTCATCAAATTACTCCCTCATCACAAATAGCTATTTGAGAGCCATCAAATAGTCTAGTGTAGATATCAGGGAAATTTTTGGGGTGTTATCCAATGAAAAAATTATAAATATTTATGGGGAAGTAAGCCTTGAATATCATTAAGAAATAATTCCTCATCCACCACCACCACCATAGGAAACCAGTAGCCCATATGATCCACTAATCAAAAATTCATGCTATCTAAATGGTGAGTAAAAGGAAACACACCCCAATTCCTATTCTAATCATGATGTTCTTGGGAATAATTAACACCCATTAATGAAAAACTTGTACCATTATGAGGACACATCACATCCAACGCCAAAAAGTAGTTTATATTTCCCTGAACTATGTAATTCTATTCCATATCTATGATCATGTCAAATAGCCTCATCTATACTAAAAAACCCCATAAAATTATTCTCCCCCATGAATATGATCACACGGTCAGAAGAAGTGGTCCATCATTGAGTCAGCTCTTGTCGAAGACCACAAGGTCAAGGTTCGTTCCAAAGTCTCATCCAGAATCTCTATGTCTGGAATCAGAGAAGTTATAAGAAAGGAATAACTCTACCATGTTTCTACCAGTATTTTTGTAAATGTAGAAAATAAATATATCATACCTCATATCATCTCTAGAGACTTTGGATCATAGGCCTTCAAAGCTTATAACTACCCTCATCTCTAGCTTCCATCTCCCTAATCCAAGAATGGACCACCTATGGGTGGTGGTAGAAATATGTCCAACCTATGGACACCTATAACTAATTTACCTTACACTATTCTAGTTCTATAACCCTTTCAACCTATATTTTTCAACCTCTGTCTCTGAATTGGTGTCCCCTCAAACATCTCTTGATCAAATATATGATAGTTCATACAATCCCATTAAATATGTATCTTAATGTCACAGGAGAAATAATGCCTCTCCCAATACGAATTCATTTTATCCGATGATCCCTAAACCACCAATCCCATGATCTATTATTATCTTCTATAGTTTCAAACATTCCCATATCCCTGAAATTTCCATCAGCTTTCTGCTACTGGGGTCTCATCACCTGGATGCCCACTACCAGCACACATTGTTTGTTATCTATCATCTTGGAATATCTCCACCACTATGTCAAAATAAATTACTCCAACATTGGTGGGAGTTCAATGGTATGTGATGATACTATATTTAGGAATAATATCTACTCATTGTAAAATTTTCAGAAGTAATTATGCCACATAATATCCATGGAGTACCATTATAGATTAGTGAACATCGTTTAATACTCTACCATGGCCATAATGCCCTCCTGCAAATGAAAAAGATCTTGGATGTGCACTGATCACAATTTCTCCGGATAAAACAAAACCCTGGATAGACACTTGATGTTTTACAATGAGTTAGAAGTAATATCAAGTGACTCGGTTACTAAACTCCCCCATTATTCAGTGGATATCTATATAATAAATTTTGCGAGGATCCCCAATTGATATGAATGTATCCTCCCAGAGAAGAGATTTTATGTGGCTAACTCAATCTAATCCTCAACACCTACAACTTGTCTCGTCCTGAGACTTGGGTGGTAACTTCCTCTAGAACTCATGCAACACACCCATCCTATCTACATCATCACCTATAAATAGAAATTTTATCTTCTACACAATGGGTGGCAGTATAGCTGGTAAACCACCGAGAGGTACTATATATGGTATATTCCCAAGTACTAAATCATTTTTGTAATGTGAACCATCCTTATGATCACATATTTTAATCATGGTTTCCAATATTCAGTGAGGCTTCTTGAAATAAACTAGAGGCACCACAACCAAAGAGTTTATCTGGGGATATTACTCAAAAAGGACATGGAATCCAAAGCCATGTCCTTTATGTTTCATGTAAAAATGATTTCACTAAAACAGGTGTTTACATATAATGATTCAACATGGATGTCTTTGGAGTTCCAATAATTAGATATACCAGCCGACAGACCAACACAGTGTTCCCTGGCCTGAAAAACAAAAATGAATAATTATTACATTATTTCCAGAAATCCAAAACATATATCAAAAAATAAATTTATATTTTATAACTAAATACTCTAATACCACTCCATCCCTAACATCCCCAATGGGGTCCAACATCCAATATGATAGGTGTCAGCAAACAACACTGAATAGGCATAATACACACATGGGAGGCCTTATCCTAAAGTACATGTACACACACATAAATCTTCAAGACCATGAAATGATCAAATGTAAGACAAATTATAATAATTCCAACAAAAATATATAATCCTAAAATTACATTACAAAAATAAGGAACTTGAAGTAAGAACCAAATACAATACCATAAAAATAATCTAGAAAAAATATAACCTCTAAGGTATGAAAAATTTTCATTCGATGAATGAACTAAAAAAACCATGGAATATATATATTACTATGTTCTTTATAGTCCTAGTTTCTCATGGAATCAATCAAATTGTTAGTCATCTTCAAAAGACATTACACTTCTGGGAAATTCCCATGAATGGGTGAGTATAACAATACCAATTAGGACACCCCGAAATCAAAAAACAAAATTCATCCATTGGAATATGCTCATAATAAAATATATAAAACAATGAATAAAACCACAGATATATTATAGAAGGACCCCGCGCATCCAAGTAGTCTCAACCAAACTATTAGTCATAAGATTCTTCTCAAATGGTTTCACTAATACATTTTCTATTATAAAACACTACATAATCCATGTAATCATCTCTGATACACAACCACAAGATCATGATTGTTGGGACCTACTTAATATGATTGACTAGTCAATAAGGATCATGATAATCAGATGGGGAATTACACCCAGGATAGTTGGGGACACCAAGTACCCAAATTGGAAAAACTTTTTATGTTGGGGATTATATATATATGATATTGTGAACCCTACTGATACATCCTTATAGATTGAGGATCAACACCATGGGAATGGAGACCACACCAATTCTGAAATCCCAACTTAGTGAATAAGAATAAATGATAGAGGATTACACGTTTGTCTCAAGGATAGAGACCACAAACACTATTTGAGAGTCATCCACCAGAGATGATCATAATCCAAATAGGTCAACATAATTCAACATTGTGACCTCAACGGGATGGACAAAGGTAAAACACTAAATTGATACTAATCCAGTAATAAAAAACTAAAGAGTACTAATTACCTCAATGGGCGTACATGGAATGTACTAAGAGTACAAAGAATGTCTATCCAACCCATGGTCGATCCATGTGTTTCTACCTCACATGGAATTTAAAACCCCAAATACATTAGGTTTATGTATATGTACTGAACAAGTAGAGGTATTCTGGAACCCTAACTTTTTCATCAATATGTTCTTGTGTATTACTGGGTGTTATATTATTCCAACTAGTGCACACCTGGCCATGTTCCTGTACACCTAGTTATGTTTATGTATCACGGACAACATGTTCATGTGTATCCTATATGTTACATATTGATCATCTATCATGAGTCATATAGCATATGATGGATGTCACACATCGTGTGACATTGGTCCAATGTAATGTGGTCTTGTTCCTTTTTTAAGGAATCCCTATTACCGCATAGTGGATTCCACATATCGTTTAACCCGTCATTAACCAAACCATGTAGCTTCCTAACAAAATCAACCATTATTCCACTAACAATACAAAACCTATTAGAAATCATGGATATGGGGTCGTTCGACCTTTCAATAAATCGATATCAGGATCAGATATTTGAATCTTCTCTAAAAATGATATCATCAATCCATGCAATTTCCATCATGTTTCAAACATGAAAAAATGGAACCATATATCCATTTTAGTTCCCCTCCAATCATCCCAGACTCTCCTCCATTAGTCACAATGTTGATTGAGAACCACTCCCGTAGTATTGATCTATCACACCGATGAATACACACACAATGATTGAGTATTGAATATTTTTCAAAATGTTGTCAAATAAAATAGCAATGATAAAAATGAGATGAAAATGGAGAGAAATACAGAATTCATAAACATGAATAAATAATATTAGCCTTTTTTTTATTTTGGCCTCGATCCATTGTCAACGAAATAGTGGAACGAAGAGGGATAAACCAATGAAAAAATAAAATAAACCATAAATAATATCAACCATCGATGATTTAATCAATTTTTACATTAGTAATTGATGAGAATTTTATGAGGATAATGAAAAATATTAAATAAAATTAATTATACATTCTTCTTAGAGTTTGGATCGATCACTAATGAATAATGTTCTTGTGTTCCCATCATTGGAGTGATATATGAAATCAGATGGCATAGTGATTCTCGATCTTGATCAGACCTGATATAATCTTCCAAAATCTCATCAAGTATTTACCTCCATTGAATCCTCTCAATTTACATGGATACGTTCTTAATAATGTATATTGGACATTAAAGAGTATTTATTTGGAATAGTTTTGTTATTAGTTTAATTAAATAAATGAATAAATATAAAAAAAATTCTTTAATTATTTACCCACAATAGTTCTCAAGCCAAATTCATGATTCCAACATAGATTATATCACACCTAGTATAAAACTATTTCTTTGGACACCAGTTTGGTCTTGGATTACTGATACAGGACTCCATATAAGAGTTATTCTTCTATTTTTTGAAAACAATGTGTCTATGAATTTAATTTTTTAATTATATTTTAAAAATTAATTTTTGTCTCCATGGGCCCCAGAATCTCACTTTGTATTAGTGCCATGATTTGTAACATTTCATTACCGATCTTGCAGGCATGTCTTTTAAAACTGTCATGGTTTTTCCTTCTTTTTGAATTATTAGGGTTGGCAGAGAATTAGGTGAATACCCACAATGGTTATGTTAGTGATTTATTGTAATCTCATCTTTAACTGACCTTTTTTATAATCTATCAAAGGGTTTCCTGACATGTAATTTTTCCAAATTAATACCTTGAGAAGGTTCATGCTGTGAGAGGACTCACACCATCAAAGGTTAAATGACGTGAAGATTTGTTAGATGTCATGATTCTTTTAATGTTTTTTTTTATTTTAATGCTTTATGTTATTCGGAAATTATGAAACATGACTATTTCAATACATGTAGTTGGATTAAACATCATGTAATTCCCCAATTGTGATTTTTACATAGGAATATCTTCAAACTCCAAGGTTTCTTCATTCTGCATTTGATCATCATTGAGCCTGTGATATGGATTGTCATGTAATAATTATTTTCATTCTTCATCCCAATATCTTTCTCATCCTTTGATATTTCAGTAGATCTTTAGGGAATTGGTGAATCTATGATATGTATTATTGGGTCTCATTTCAAGGATTAGTTTCTAGGTATTCTACACCTTCCTTTCCATTGTGAGTGTTGGTTCCCTTGAAAAAAAGTTAGTTGATTCCATCTAGTTTGGCCAAATTTATTAACATTGGAATTCTTTATATTATTCAATTATCTATTTAAATTCAATTGCACATTATTTCTTTCAATTAATTTTAAATAACCAATTTTCATTGAATTGAGTGATTTGAAATGTTTTTGCATGAAAATTGGGAAAAACTCCAATTCCACTGATGTGGAGTGTGTTTATAGTAATTGGGTTATTTTGATTGATTAATTTATATATTAGTTTTTATAAAATCCCTTTCAATTAAATTTGTTTATTTAATTGTTGAAATTAATTGTGACATTTAGGTATTTGGTATTGAATTTATTTCAATATTTTGAAAATGTATTAAAAATGACTTCATATAAAACCAATGGTTTTATCTTGGTAAAATTATTTTTTTGATTAATAATCAATTTTGGATTTAAAATATAAAATCAGTATTTGAAATGGGATTATGGGATTCAACTGTATTTAAAGTGGTCTAAAAATAAATATTCCATCATTGATTGTGCAATTGAAAACACAATCCTAAGTTATTTTGTGAGTTATTTGGAAACACTCTATGCTTATACGACATTCTAAAAATTAAAGGCATCAGGTCTCATCTCTGATGGGATGGTGATGAGTCACCATTTTCTAGTGTTAGAGAGACATGTGTATACACATACTGTCATTATCACTTAAATGGTATAGAGTCTTTTAGACTAGAACATTAATTCCTATTTTCTATATGATCATGCTGCTATATTTTTTATATTTGGATATAAATATATTCTAATTTTGTTTAAATTCTTTACAAGAATTATAAATTTATATAAATATTTTATTTATTACATTTTTTACAAATATTTCACCACATTTAAATCTTTTTCTTAATGTGTTTTACATCAACTTAATTTTATAGAACGTTTTGTTAAATATTATATAAAATGGAAATATTTGTTATTATAAAATTGAAATAATTCCATTTGTTAATCCATTTTTTGAATCTAATATGGAATCCTTGGTGAAACTATACTAGTATTTTTATCTCACACCCTACTTGTTCCTTTGGGTGTTTATAGATTATCTTTTTCCCGGTTTGGTCATGGGGAAAGGATCTCTTGGAGGTGGATCCGGCTATTTATCCTTCGACAAAGTGATTTGAGTACTGAGGATCCTGGGGTTTTTTTCCCTATTTTGGTACATGGGTTTTAGTGAATTTGGATTTAATGATTTTTTATCTTTGTGTACAATACTCCCATTGATGTTTATTTTGTATTCTTATTGAATTTTCTGCCTTACTTCTGCTTTTTTTGGTAAAATTCATTCCCATTTTAATGTTGTATTATTTCAGGTGCTAGGAATATACCTATGGGGATCAGGAACTCCATTATGGCTATGTCAGGGTAGAATCAGACATTGAGATACTAAGGTACCAGGGTTGGTTCATGATATAATCCATAATTATTTAATATAATATTATATATTAATACATTAGAATATCAGAGTTCATATATTTTCAATGGTTGGATCTAGAAATCATGAAGCAATGGGGAGAAATATTATCTTTAAAATATAAATGTTCAATCATTTATCCATGTGAAAAATAAATATTTATATAAGGATATGTAGATATGCATATCAAGGTGAGAAGTAATTTATCTTCAGCCATTATTTTGAACGAATGATATGATTGTGGAACCTTTTATGTGTTTCGTCTATACCAGATTTGAAGAAAGAGTTGTTATTGGGTGATCATAGTTCTCCATTCTCTATTCATAGAAGACGCACAATTTTTAATTGAGTTATGAAAAATTATTTATAGTCATATAACAAAAAGGGAGATATTTTTTATATTGTATCTCAGTGCTTGTTATGTTATCATTTTTCAGATAATAGAAAAAATGCTAAAGGGATATTACAGACAGTACACAAACTAGAATAGAAATATAAAAATATAACAATGGTTTTTTTTATTTGAAACCCCCAATATAGGATACAATGAAATTCAATATGTAGTTAATTTCTTTAAAAAGTCATCACACTTGGTTTCCACTAGAGAAGATTTATATCTAGATCAATTTTTTATTATATACATTAATGTAGTGGTATGTTTTGATAGAGTAACATATTATATTGTATGTTGCTAGGATTTGAGACTTACCTTATAGTTTAAGAGAGATTTAAAGTGGGATCTGTATACATATTTTTTATTTTCCATAGCATATCTTTCTGAGACATATTTTCTTTCTAAGATAATCAATCAATCCCGAGAGGATATGATAATATCATTTTCAATGGATTTCAAAGCTGTTTGGGATCAATATCTTACTCTAATTGTGTTTTATTACAACAACATCAATCACTAAATTGTTCATATGGATACTTATTAATGCCTTTATGGAATGAGGAGTATAACTCCATTGTGTTGGGATTATATTGGAGAGAGAAATATATAGGTATCTATGCTAGTAGAGGAAATGGTGCAGAAATTCAGATCCATTCGACATCACATCAAGGAACATTAGAGATAATAAAAAAATTATGAATCCAATCATCAGTGTGATATATCATTGGAAGTTGGTGAGAAGGTTTTTTAATGAGTTTAAATAAGGAATATGGTTGTGTGATTTTAAAATAAAGGTAATCTGGGTCCTGTTTTTATTGAAAATTTTTATATTCTTGATTAATTTGTGATAGTAGCTTATCACATGGATTTTCCACTAAAACTCTCTGATGTTCAAGATGTTTTCCACGTATCTCTCCCATGTAATTTCAATAATGGACCTTCATATGTGCTTAAATCAATGCTTATATCATTGGAAGAAGATATTTCTTATAAGGATTAACCGATGGAGATTATACATTATTGAAATAATGTTCTACGAACCAAGACCACTCACCGGGTCCAAAGTTCATGGTGAAACCACCAACATGAAGAATATATTTAGGAACATGAGGATATTATTAGGTAGAAGTATCCTAATCTATTTGTTTCAATGTGATGTAATTTCAAGAGGTGGATTTATTTTAATTGTGTTAGAATATAACAACCAGATTATTTATGAAATATATATTTTTTCATATAGATTTAATTTCACCCATGGCTTGTGTTATACACAAAACTAGTCTATAATGGACCACTATATAATATTTATTTTATTATTTAAACATTATTTTTATATACTAGAAATTTTACTTGGTGGTATGTGTAACACCCCAAGCTTTCATCATATGCTTCTCTTTGAATAATTCAGTAGCGTGTGTTGTACGCAACATCGAGTTCTAAAACACCACAGCCAATCAACTAGCCGTTATGAATAGTAATACACACTTTTTGAAATTTTATATATTTTATCTTTATAAATGGACTTCCTTTTTGGATTCATAATAGAAAAATTATATTAGGGTGATATTTTGGTACTTTTCTGATAAGATTCATATTTTGATGAATAGTGAAAATTACTAAATTTTTATTAAAAAAAACATTGTTAATCGAAATAATTTATAGTGATAAATTATAAATTTGAGTGATTTTAAACTATAAATAGAATATAATTTTACCATTTAATCAAATTTTGCTCATTGGACATAATTTCATATTTTAACTAAACATAAGAAATTGTCAATCTTTTGATGGTTATTATTTGTTAAAAACACGAATTTTATTTTGAAAAAGGGAATTAATTTTAAATTAATTTCTGCACTTCAGTGTTTTGAATTTAGAAAAATGGATTCCATATTTAGAATTAGGAGGTTCAAATTGTGTAAATAAGTAACTTTTATTTCTAGACATTTTGAATAATAACTTTGGTAAATATTTTATTTACCATGGCTAAAGGGGAAATCCGGTAAATAAGGTTAATAAATTATATTATAATAATAATAAATTACCCTAAAACGTTTATTAACCATATTGGTTGATACATGTCCGACCATGGTCATCTTTGGGTCGATTTTGGGACCCCATTGATCCACTTGTAAATTATAATGACACTTTATATTAATTAAGTAAAAGAAAATACAAAAATGATATAAGCATATATTTTTTAGCAAAACAATTTTTACATGAGGTTATAAATGATATTTTTTAGACTATAAATATTCATTAGAAATATAAAATGATTTCCTAAATCATGATTTTATTATAATTTTTATAAATCTAATAAACTCCATTATTTATGACATAATAATGATGTAGTGTTTACCACATTGATAAATGATTTAAATAAATAAGATTATAAAGACTAAAATAATACCCAAAAATATAAAAATTTTGTTCGATGATATAATTTCTATCATGAGTCATCTTAGGTTCAACATTAATTAGTTTTGGACCTTATGAAACCGAATATAATTATATAATAAAATAATATTTTCATCATTCCTAAAGATCCCCTCCTCCCCTTATAAAGGACATCACTTCTATTCAATTCCCCACACCTCTCAAGCCTTTTGGATAGTCCAACCTCTGAAAAATTAATCTCTCTATATCCCTCTCCTCCTCCTAGAATCCATAAGATAGGTAGAGGCAACTTCAAGAGTCCTTTTGGTTCAAACCAAAGGGAGTTACCCAAATTAAAGGCAATGATTTCTCTTAGATTCTTTTCTTTTATTTTACTTCTCCAAACCCTAAACTCTTATAATTAAGTTTTTTAACAACAAAAGTATCCTCAATATACTTTGATATTTTATTGAGATGTATTCAAACAACAATTACACACATCTCCATCTAATGGGTGAAGAACATAATGTTTATGTGGATGGCAACAAAACGCCTCACGAAATGATGATTGTTCAATTATCTCCTTCCACCTTTCATGATGGCCATTGTGATGGAACTGTAATTAAATATGAAATTAATTATATTTATTTTATATATAATCTTCTTGAATTCGATGTTATATCAGACCATTATTTGTTTCATGTTCTATATATATAGGATAATTTCATTTGAGGAAGTGTGGACTACCACCAGCTCAAAGTGATATAAATCATTCATACCATACATGGAACGTATAAAGGATGGTTATAATGATAATAATTAACATATATAAGATATTATATTACAATGGAATAATAATATACCTATGTGTCATTTGTTTTTTATTCCTTTTAAAATAAAAAATGAAATGGAAGTTGTGTTCGTGCGTATGTATGGATTACCGTCTCCATGAACACGATGTGATTCATTTCCCCATCATATCCATTCAATAATAATTTTTTTTGATGGTTAAAAATAATTTTTAATGAAATAATATCATTCTGTATATAAATCAAATATATTCTATTCATAACAAACATGACTTACGTAACAAATCATATAAAGGAGAACAAATCAGTTAACACCGAAACAACGATAATACTAAAAGGACAAATTAGAAGATCATATTTGATATCATATTAATGTATATGATATTTGAATAATTTAATAACAATTATATCACTATTATGCATGAGGTTAACCTACCCTCTACCAAGTAAAAGTACAATGTAAGGGTTTATTTCACAATCACTTCATTATCTGAGGTTGTTTATACGTAATTATCTACGGGAACATCTTTATCATCCACATCAATGATTCTTAAAAATGTATTTCAAATCATTCTTACTATTTTATGTAATATGGGTTATGTTTATTTATACCCTTTTCGAATTTTTATAATATGATTTTAAAGGAATCATTCTGCTGTTTTCCAAACTTGGTACTTTTTAACATTTCGACAAAATGAAGGTAAGAATGTCTTTTTTAACATATACGGCGGGTGCAGCTATTTTCCTCCATTATAAAAGCATCGAAGGTTACCTTAAAATCTTATAAGATTATTTTAAAAGTAAATGTTTTATTCTATAATTATGTGACTTTTAAATGATTTCAAAAATATATATATTTCTCTCAAATGTTTTTGATTTCATTTATGTCAACACCATTGATGGATTTTAAGTTTATATGAAGTTGATTTATTATGATACAAAATTTCTGTATTTTATTGAACGTTTTGTGATATGTTTGAATGTGGATGTGTTATTTTTATACCATTCATGGTTTTTGGAGAAATTATTGACATTTCGTATGATTGTTTTAATATGAATGTTTATCTTATGTTTAAACCTATTCATATGAGGAATGCATTGGACTTAATAATTGATGGGTGGAGCCCGATATAGCTCCTCAATGCATTAGTAGGTATCATGAGACAAACTAGTGTCATGGCACAAGGCCTTGAAAAAATCATACTCGCAGTCTTGGCACAAGGCCTTGACTACGTGGTTATAATAGTCTGGCATTATGCATTCTATAAATATGAAAGTGGTTACTGATATTTCATTTTATTATTTGATTAGTAGAATATCCATGTGAATAAGTGAATCACATTATATAATTTTATTTCTTCCATATTATGCTTATTTTCTAGTTTAAAAGGCTTTTTTTAGTTATACATTGCCTTAAATGTTTATGCTTATTTATGAAATTTTCTACTATATTGTTATCCTTACTGGGAATCTGAGCTCACGCCTTTATATGAGTTATTTTTCCTAGGATGTGAAGAAGTATTTTATGAATAACCTACAGGGATAAATGAGGGGATATGAGTGTGGTCTAGGGAGACAAGATGTTTTTGTAGTTTTTCACTTTATGATGTAATGTAAACATTATGAATGTATCTAGCGATTCTAAGGCTACTAAACTAATCAGTCTTTCAAGAATTGATATTTTGTGATCATGCCAAAGTTAAGTAATAATTCACTAACACTGGGTAACTGGGGTCGAGGAGTTACAGTTGGTATCATAGGAAGTTTAGTATAAACATTGGAAACTAGATTTAGATAAACTCTGATTAGACCACATTGACCTAAGATGGACTTTGAATATTAGTATAGAAAAACATCATATAATATTGGTATTGAATAGGTTTTGTGAGTTTTCTGAGCAATACATCACTATCTGGATACGAGCAAGTAGAGGCAGCTCTGGCACATATGTACCTAGGTGTAAAACCCGAAAACATCGTTTTGAGCTGGACTTGAATGGGAACTGGTGCACGACAATGGGCCCTGCTGAACTCTTGGTTATGACACTCCTGGGGGATATGCTTAGGATAATTCTCATTTTAATTAAAAACCATTATGAATGCTTTATGATTATATACTTCCTCAAAGAAAACATTTTTATGATTATAGATTATATCCATAAACTGTTCAATTTATGTTAAGTGTTTTACATGTTTGGAATTATGTATTTTGATTCATAAACTGATCAAGTTTATACCATTGTTAGAAATGGTTCCTAGTGGAAGGAATGGAAATGGTATCAATGCATTCACTCTATGTAGGAATTTCCCACCTGCTCAAGATAATTATAGTGGAGTAGGTGATGCAACTGGTTCTGATCAGCTAATCACCATACTGGAACAACTCACTCAGGTTATGAATAATAACATTACCTGTATAGAGAACCCTGATCCACAGCATAGAGGATCAATTTTAGATCACTTAATGAGGAAAAAACCATTGAAATTAAATTGGAATACAAATCCATTGATATATGAGAAATGGATAAGTTCCCTAGACAATATATTTCAGGTTTTGGGGAGTAGTGATCGGGAAAAAGTTATCATGGCAGTTTATTGCCTCACTAGAGATGCTGATCAATGGTGGTCGTTGATTCAACACACAAAGTAAGATGATGATGTATAAAATATGGAATGGAGGGAGTTTAATGAGTTTTTCTTAGTGAAATAGTTTCCTCGTGACCATCGAGTAGATATGAAAAGCCAATTTCTATGTCTGAGACAATAGGAGGATGAGAATGTCACAAAGTATGAGGATAACTTTACATGATTAGTGAGGAATGCATAAAATTTTATATGTAACCCATGAAGTTTTATTGAACTTTAATTTGATGGGTTAAAAATATTTCTCCATCATGCATTGGTCTCACAATCCTTCTCGTCATATGAAGATATTGTATCATGTGCTATCAAGACAGAAGAAGATTTCTCTAAGTCATATGACTTCAATGAAAAGAAATAGAAGAAGAGATCTGTTGATCACTCTGGAAATGGAAATTAAGGGAAGAAGGTAAAAGATGAATATCCATCCTGTGGTAAATGTTGGAAGAAACACCCTGGTACTTGCTTGAAGGAAATGAGAGTGTGTTACAAGTGTGGTGAAAAGGGACACCAAGCTCGTGATTGCAAAGGGAAGAAGGAAGCTACTAATGTTCAATGATACAATTACAGGGATATGGGACATTATGCAAATGAATGTCCTAAGTGTCAAGGAAACATCCCTCAGAAAATGCCAAGGGATCGAGGCCAAGCTTAAACGGTCACTATTGTTGATGTTGATGCTCCGAAATATGTGGTGGCAGGTAATTTAATGGTTTCCTTAAGTTTAGAAAATGAATTATTTGATTCTGGATCATCACATTGTCTCATATCATCCCAGTATTCTATGTAAATTAGATATTTCCAATTTAATTTAACAAGGGAGTTGTCAGTCAAAAATTCTATGGGAAGTATCATTGCATATTATGTTTTGTGAATCAGTCCCCATTAGAGAACATTAATGTTCTTTATCTTCGGATATCATCATCATACCAATAATTCAATTTGATATAATCCTCGGTATAGATTGGATTTCGGACCATGATGTGAATATTTATTGTAAGAAGAAGGAGGTTATGATTTTTAATGATGATGATAAAGAACACCGTATCTTTAGATCAGAATTGTCCCCACCTAATTCTTATCTAGATCCTCCCCCAGTACCACAGAAAAATTCAATTACAGGGGAGGAAGAGAATAAAATGATTATGGGTGAGGAATGGAATTTTCAAATAGAGGATGTATCTATTGTGAGAGAATATGTTGATGTGTTTCTAAGATATTTACATGGACATCCTCCAGAACATGAAATTGAGTATTCCATTGATTTTATTCCTAGATCAAGGCCCATATAGATGACCCCCTATAGAATGGACACTGTGGAATTAGTGTAACTAAAGAAACAACAAGAGGAATTGAGTAATAAGGGATTCATTCGCCCTAGTGTTTCTCCATGTGAATCCACTATCATTTTTGTTAAGAAGAAAGATGGATCTATGAGGTTATGTATCAACTACAGGGAAATCAATGCTATAAGAATAAAGAACATGTATCCCCTACCATGGATTGATGATTTATTTGACCAACTGCATGGAACTCAATACTTTTTATAGATGGACCTTCGATATGGATATCATTAGTTGTGTGTGAAGAAATATTACATTCTAAAGAACGCATTTCGAACCAGGTATGGGCATTACAAGTATACTGTAATGTATTTTGGATTTACTAATTCACCCTCTGTAATCATGGATCTAATGAAAAGAGTATTCGAGGAATATCTTGATGATTTTATAGTGATATTTATTGATTATATCTTGGTATAATCTAAATATTACGAAGATCATGAAAAATCACTTGCACATTATCTTGAAGACTCTTATAAGTCCTGAATTATACGGGAAGTTTAGCATGTGTGAATTCGGGCATCAAGAGATTTCTTTTTTGTGCCATATTGTCTCTAAGGATGGAATCTCCATTGATACTTCTATGACACGATCAATCCATGAATGTCCAGTACCAACGAGTATAATAGAGGTATGTAGTTTTATTGGTTTAGAAGGTTATTATCAGCGTTTCGTCCAGAATTTTCCCCGATTGGATAGCCCATTAACGAAGCTCGCACTTATATGGGTTAAATTTATTTGGAAAAAAGAGTTTGAATATTGTTTTTAAGAACTGAAGAGATTATTAGTCAATGATCCTATATTGAATCTAAAATCGGAGAATGATGGGTTTCTTATTTATAGTGATGCTTCAAAGAAAGGACTTGGTTGTGTCCTTAGGAAAAAATATAGGGTGATTTCCTATGCATCAAGACAGCTGAAAATTCATGAGAAAAACTATCCTACTCGTGATCTTGAGTTAGCTGCTTTAATATTTGCTTTGATGATATAGAGATATTATCTCAATGGTGAAAATGGGAGATAAATACTGATCACAAGAGTTTGGAGTATATTTTCTCACAGAAAGAACTCAGCATGAGGAAAAGGCGATGGGTTTAACTACTCAAGTATTATGATTGCACGATACACTACCACCCAGGGAAGGCAAATAAGGTGGCAGATGCTATGAGTAGAATGGATCATGGAGTTTTGAAGAAGATGAGAGTTGAAAAGGATCCTATATATGTGGATCTAGTAACGATGGATATGGGAATAACCAGGGAACATGAAACATCAATACTTTTTCAAATGGTTTTCAATCCATATTTACTAGAAAATATTAAGATTTCTCAGACCGATAATGAAGAGTTCCGAAAGAAGAATAATGTTGTGAATGATGAGAGATTGAGTGACTTTGTGTATGAAGATGGAATTTTGAAATTTGGGAAGAGACTTTGTGTTCCCAAAATACCTGATCTAAAAACATAACTGTTGGATAATGCTCATAGTTCCAATTTTTCTATACACCCTGGGAGAACCAAAATGTATAGTGATTTGAATGAACATTTTTGGTGGGACAACATAAAGAGGGATATTGCTGATTTTGTTTCATGATGTATGGTTTGTCAACAAGTGAAAGATGGAAGGCAACAGCCTAGAGGATTCATAAAACCTCTTCCCATGCCTGAGTGGAAATGGGATAATATCATGATGGAATTTATCATGGGTCTTCCAAATACTCCTAGAAGGAATGTTGCAATATGGGTCATTGTTGATCGTCTTACCACGTCAGCACATTTTCATGCTATGAAAGAAGATCTACCTCTTGAAAATATAGTAAAGCTATATATTAATAAATTTGTGAGACTTCATGGAGTACCCCTATCGATTGTTTCTGATCGTGATTCACATTTTACATCATGATTCTGGAAAAGTCTACAATAGGACATGGATACTGAATGTCGTTTGAGCACTTCTTACCACCCCCAAACTAATGGACAATAAGAATGGACTATTCAAACCATAGAAGACATGTTGATATCTTGGTCACATGACATTCAAGGTATGTGGGATCAATATTTACCTCTGGTGGATGTTTCCTTTTAGAATAGCTTTCATTAAATTATTCGGATGGGACCATATGTAGCGTTATATGGAAATAGATGTCACACACCAACCTGTTGGGATGGCATTGGTGAATGAAAACTCATAGGCCCAGAACTGGTGGAGGAAACGATGGAAAAGGTGAAGGTAGTCCAAAACCACATCAAATCAACTCAATATAGGCAGAAGAGGTATGCTGATAACAAAATGAAGGATTTGGAATTTAAGGTAAGAGATCATGTTTTCTTGATGGTATCTCCATGGATGGGTGTTATACATTTCAGTAATAAATGAAAATTCAGTCCCAGGGAAATCAGACCTTTTGAAATTCTAGAATGAATTGGGACTGTAGATTACAATTTCTCAATGACTCCAAGTCTCTCCAAAGTTCACGATGTCTTCCACAAATCACTATTGATAAAATACATGCCTGACCCAACACATGTACTCACATATGAGGAAGTAGAACTCGAACCTAATCTGTCTTATTGTGAAGAGACAGTTAGGATTCTGGATACAAGAGAACGAGTGATGAGAAACCGGACGACTTGTCTGGTAAAAGTTTTACGGAGAAACCATAAGATGGAAGTGGAAATGTGGGAACCTGAGGAACTTATGATGAAGAACCACCAAAGAATTTTTCTGAAGTAATTTTATAAAAATTTCAATGAATAAATTTTTTTGAGGGAGGGGAGAATTCAATACTCCAAGCTTCCACGATACGGTTCTCTTTGAATAATACAGTAGTGTGTGTTATACGCAACTTCGACTTCTAAAACTCCACAACTAATCAACTAGCCGTTATGAATAGTAATACCCACTTTTTGAAATGTTATACATTTTATCATTCAAAATGGTCGTCATTTTTGGATTCAGAATATCCAAACTAGCTTAAGGTGAAATTTTGGTACTTTTCTGATAACATTCTTATTTTGTTGAATAGTCAAAATTACTAAATTTTTATTAAAAACATAAATTTTGATAGAAATAATTAATAGTGATAAATTATGAATTTGAGTGATTTTAAAGTATAATTAGATTATAATTTCACCATTTAATCAAATTTTGGTCATTAGACATAAATTCATATTTAAACTGGACATAAGAAAATGTCAATCTTTTGATAGTTATTATTTGTTAAAAACACACTTTTTGTTTTGACAACGGGAATTTATTTTAAATTAATTTCTACACTTCTGTGTTTTGAATATAGAAAAATGGATACCATATTTATAATCAAGAGGTCCAAATTTTGTAAATAGTTAAAAAAATTAGAAATTTTGAATAATTACTTAGAAAAATATTGTATTTACCATGGTTAATGAGTAAATCTGGTAAATAATGGTAAAAAATAATATTATAATAGTACTAATTTACCTTAAAACGTGTCCTAACAATATTTTTCGATACATTTCCAACCATGGGCATCATTGGGTCGATTTTGGGACTCCATATAGCCACTTTTAAGTGATAATGACAATTTATATTAATTAAGTTAAAGTAAATACAAAAATGGCATAAGCATATATCTTTTAGAAAAACAATTTTTACATAGGGTTGTATATGTTATCATTTCAACTATAAATATTTATTAGAAATATAAAAATATTTCTTACATAATGGTATTTTTTCTATAATTTTTAGACATCTAATAAACTTAATTATTTATGACACAATAATGATGTAGTGTTTACCTCATTAATAAATAATTTAAATAAATAAGATTATAAAGACTAAAATAATACCAAAAACATGTCCAATTATTATTGGAAGATTTAATTTCGATCATTAGTCATCTTATCTTCCACTTTAATGATTTTTTGGTACTTTATAAACCAAATATCATTATATATTAAAATAATATTTTCAATCATTCCGAAAGAGCTCCTCCTCCCCCTTATAAAAGTACACTACTTCTAACGAATTCCTCACACCACTAAAGCCTTTTGGCTCATCCAACCTTTTCCCAATTATGCTACCTACATCCCTATCCTCCTCCTAGAAGCCTTACATTAGGCATAACACACTTCATGGGTCCTTTTGGTTCAAACCAAATGGAGTTACCCAAATTAAAGGTAATGATTTCTCTTATATTCTTTTCCTTTATTTTCCTTCTCCAAACCCTAATGCCTTCTTATTCTTTTCTTTTGTAACAACACCAGTGTCCCCAATATACTAGGATGTTGTTATGATAATTTTTATAACTACACGTATACACACCTCCATTTAATGGGTGAGAAACATAATGTTTCTGTGGATGGAAACCAAACGCCTCATGAAACGATGATTATTCAATTATATCCTACCTCCTCTCATGGATTCCATTTTGATGGAACTTTAATTAAATACGATTTTAATGATATATATTTTATATATAATCTTATTTAATTCCATTTTATAGAATACCATTATTCATTTCATGTTGTATATATATACGATGATTTTATTTGAGGAAGTGCGGACAACCAACCCCTCAAAGTGATATGAATCATTCATATAATACATGGAACGTATGAAGGATGGTGTTAATGAACATAAGTAACATTTATAAGATATTATATTATACTGGAATAATAATATACTTATGTATCATTTGGTTTTTATTCACTTTAAAATGAAAAATGAAATGGAAGTAGCGTTCGTGCGTACGTACTGATTACCGTCTCCACGAACGTGATGAGATTCATTTCCCCATCATATAAATTCAAGATTAATTTTCATTTTATGGTTAAAAATAATGTTTAATGTCATAATATCATTCTGTATATAAATCAAATATACCGTATACATAACAAACATTACTTATGTAACCAAGCATATAAATGAGAACAAATCAGTTAGCACCGAAACAACGATAATACTAAATAGAAATATTAGAAGATCATGTATTTTATCATATTAATGTATATGATTTTTGAATACTAATTATTAGTTCACCATTATAAAGGATATTAGCCTACCCTCTACAAAGTAAAATTACAAGGTAAGTGTTTATTTCACAATCTCTTCATTATCTGAGGTTGTTTATACTTAATTATCTTCCGGGGCCCCTTTATCATCCACATCCATGTTTATTAAAAATGTATTTCTAATAATTATTACTATTTTAGGGACTATGGGTTAAAGTCATTTATATCCTTGTTTAATTTTTATAACATGTTTATAAAGGAATCTTTTTTTCATTTTCCAAACAAGGTCCGTTTTAACCTTTTTGACAAAATTAAGGTAAGAATGTGTTTTTTACTTATACGACAGGTGAGGCTATTTTCCTCCATTATAAAATCATAAAACCTTCCCTTAAAATCTTATAATAATATTTTTAAAGTATATGTTTTATTTAATAATTATTTTACATTTAAATGATTTCAAAAAATATATATTTCTCTCAAATAGTTTTGATTTCATTTATATCCGCATTCGTTGATGTATTTTAAGCTTATTTGAAGTTGATTTACTATGATATTAAACATCTATATTGTATTGAAGAATTTGTGATATGTTTGACTGTGGATGTGTTATTTTTATACCATTCATGGTTTATAGAAAAAATATTGACATTTTGTATGGTAGTTTTAATATGAATGATTATGTTATGTTTAATCCTATTTATATAAGTAATTCATTAGACATAATAAGTGATGGGTGGAGCCTGCTATAGCTCCACGATGCATCGATAGGTCTCATGAGAAAAACTATTTTCTTGGCACAAGTCCTTGAAAAAATATTATTTGTAGTCTTGTCACAAGGCCTTTACTATATGGTTATGATAGCCTAGCATGGCGCATTACATAATTATGAAAGTGGTTAATGATATTTCATGTGATTATTCAATTAGTAGAATATACATGTGAATAATTAAAGGGAATTATTTCATTTTATTTCTTCCTTATTATGCTAAATTTCATGTTTAAAAGGATTTTTTTAGTTATACATTTCCTTAAATGATTATTCTTAATTATAAAAGTTTCCACTATATTTTTATCCTTACAAGGAATCTGAGCTCACCCATTTCTATGTTTTATTTTTCCCAGGATGTGAAGAAGTATTTTATGAATGACCTGCAGGGATATTATGAAGGGATACGATTGTGTTCTATTGAGATAAGATGTTGTATTTTTTCACTTTATAATGTAATGTAAACATTATGTATGTAGCTAGTGATTCTAAGGCTACTAAACTAATTGGTCTTTCGAGAATTGATCTTCTGTGATCATGCCAATATTATGTAATGATACACCGACTCTGGGTAACATTGGTCAGGGCATTATAGTATGGATAGGAATAAAAAAAATTTAAAATTTAGTATAGTTATTCTACATAAAAAAAATATAATCATATAGGAATATAATTTCTGGAAAATTATTTATATACTTTGAAAATAAATTCCATCTAAAAATGATTCACAATTATTTTTGTGAACAAACACTAAATATAATTTTTGAAACATTTAGAATATTAATTTGATAAAAATAAATTCATTTTTAAATAAATAAAATTTATCATAGTTTATATTTTTAAAAAAATTTATAGTAGATTAATATATTTATAAATAGTGAAAAAATACCAATTTCCATTAATAACTACTTTTTAATTTAAATCATTTATAATTTCGATTTTTAAGATTGTTTTAAAACTAAAATTAATTCAATAAATATATTAATAATCTAATATAGGTCATTATAATAAATTTCATGTTGAGTTTTGATATAAAAATATCTTATACTTATTAAATTTCATTATTTGTAAAACAAATTTTCATCTATTAGAAGATACTAGGAAGGTAAAAGGGTTGTGTCTCATACATGGAGATGGAGAGTTGTCTCGAGGATCTGATGATCTCTTTGATCTTGATCTGGGCTCCAACATAGTATTGTGTCCCCCTAACAGGGAGCCAAATTATGTGAGTAGCATGGTAGTGGTGGACGATTTATCTCATGGAGAGGAAGGAGACAAATGTTTTATGGGTTGACATTGAGATGGAGTTTCGGGTGGAATTTATTTCATCCGTGATTAATGCTGAGAAGAGGAATAATCTACTCTCCCTATATAAGGGGTGCTTTTCGGTGAGGGAGTTGGAGGTCATTTTTAAGTATCTCTTATTTTTTTCTCCAGATCTCTTTTCAGAGGCGGAGTCTCGAGAAAGATTCTTAGAGGAGGAACTTCATCCTTCCCTTCTATAAGGGGTTACTCCTTTCACCCTAAAAACATAAATATATTTTTAGAAGATGGATGGTGTATTGGAGAGGATGCAGTCATGGGGAGGACTTCTATGAGAAAAAACTTATTATATCTCTTCAAAGGGGAAGGCCATTAGTATAAATTTTATGGCATCAGGGCCTTCTAGGTTTTGACCAGTGGGGAGCCAACCCTAGTCGTTTCATTTACAACTATCTGGTCCTAGAAGTTATCCTAGGGTCGTAGGATCATGGTTCATTTCTTGTAGAGGTTGTGGCCACATCCAGGTAAAATTCATGACTTGAGATCAGTATGGTGGATGTGGGAATGTTCATCGCTCGACATTCCAGTAGTTTCCCGCTAGGCCTTTCTATCAGCAGGGATAGGAGGCCCCTACTCCAAAAGGGTGGATGGTGTATAAGAATCCTGAAATTAGAATTATACTTAGAGATCTCTTAAAAGGTGTGGTTTGGGAGGCATTTTCCTTTGAGGGGTTTTAGAGCTTGGTATGGGAATTTTTTCACTGTAGAGGCATCATTTCAAGTAGGGCCAGAGATCTTTCGAGGTATGAGGAATTTATTTACTATGATTTCTTGTGCCTTATTTTAAATAGGAGCTTTTTACTCCTTTTTTCACCCGGCCTATCCCATTATCTAGGATTGTACATAGAGAGTCTTTTTTTCCCCTGTTGTTGAGTACACCAGTCGGAGGTCAGACCAGCTTGTGTGAAGTTTTCTAGAGATGTAGACTGATGTTGGAGCCACATCAATCCAGTGGAAATCAATTTATGATACAGATGAAGTTTTATGATGTTATCCTTGGTATCAACTAGTTATTTTTGGTTCATTATGTTATCGACTACATCTAGGGAAGAGTTTTGTTTTCAAACATGAAGGACCAGTGTGTAGGTTTCATTGTTGTGTTGAGCTGTCAGGTGGGAAACTAGTGAATGAAGCCTCACCTTTTGATATTAGTTGAGATTAAAATAGGATTGAATAATGGTAAGATGGAGGAGGATCTGATAGTTGTCTTAGTGTCTATGACTATTTCCCCCTAGAGGTTCTGACTCCACCCCCTCGACATGACATTGAGTTTAGGATAGGCATACAACTCTATGCTTGTCTGATATCGATGGATCCTTATCAAATGATTCCTTATAAGTTGTTTTAATTGTGCATTAAGATTGATTATTTGATGATAAACTACTTAATCATACCTAATGTTTCACTATGGGGTGGACTATTCTTGTTTTCGAAGAAGGAAGATGGTGGTATGAGGCTGTGTATAGACCACTGTAGTCTGAATTAGGAAATGGTCAATAACTATTAGCCTCTCCTGAGGATAGATGATCTTTTAGACCATCTATGGGGACCATGTTGGTTTTCCAAGATCGACATGTGGTCTGGATATCCCATATGAGGGTGAAAGAGGGTGACATCCTTAAGACTACTTTCTGTTGTAGGTATGGGCACATCGAGTTCATAGTAATGATATTCAGTGTCACGAATGCCCCATCCATGTTCATGGGACCCATGAACTCTGTCTTTCCTGAGTTCCTATGTTATTTAATAATTGTACTCATCGATGAAATCCTAATATACTCGAAGATAGAGGATGATCATATCGAACATCTCAAGACTATTCTAGAGGTCCTTCGACACCACCAGCTCCACAAAAAGCTATCCAAGTTTATGTTTTGGACAGGATAGATCCATTTCCTTGGACATGTTGTGTATCTTCCTAGATTAGTGGTAGATCCTATAAAATTTTAGGCAATCATTTCTTGGAAAACACCCAATAATGTAACAGACGTTCGCAGTTTTCTCATTCAAGTAGGCTACTACCAGAGATTCGTAAATTATTTCTCTTAGGTAGCAGTTCTTTTGACAACTTTGACAAGAAAAATCATATCATTAGTGTGGGGTGATTTGTCATAGGAAGATTTCAACTATCTGAATGGGAATTTGGTCAGTGCTATAGTGATTAGGCTACCAAAGGAAGGAGTGATGTTTGAGGGGTTGTGTGATGCTTCCCATCTAGGCTTCGGGTGTTTTCAATTAAATCAAGAAGAATTGATCTCTGATGGGTCTAAAAAGTCATATCCACATTAAATAAACTATGTAATTCTTAATCAAGATCTAGAATAAGTAGTTTTTTCACTATATATGTGATAGCATTACCTCTTTGTAGAGATATTTGTGGTCTTCACGAATCACAAGAGCTTGAGGTACATCTTTTCATAGTGCTACAGGAACATGTGGTGGTAGATGTGGGTGGAGTTCCTCTAGTATTAGGATATTTAGATATCATACACCTCAGAAAATGGGAAAGTTGTCGCTGATGCATTGAGCAGGAATTTGTAGAATGAAGTGGTTCAAAAATCTGTAGATTCGTAGAGAGAGATGGAGGAGTTGGCTTCTTTGCAATTAGATGTTGGAATTCATGGAGGTAAAGGACATCCTCTTTAGATGATGGTAGAGTAAGCTCTAAGTTATAATGTGGAATATATTTGTTGGGGAGACTCATAGGTAGAGGTGATTCATGATTGATTTTAACAGGGTGATGCTACAGAGGGATGGCCAAAGTATGGTAAGAATTAGATGTTGTTTTGTGGGAATCTCTTTATTCCATTTAAAATGTGTAAGGAAGTTCTCGATGGTTTTCAAATATCACCCCTTGAGGTACACCTGGGAGTTTCTAAGATGTATTGAGGCTTGACGGTATAGTTCTCATGGACCAAGATGAAATGATTTGTGGTGTAATTTGTGGAAAATAGCTTAGTGTTCTAGTAACTAATGGTTGAGCATTGTGTTCCCATTTTTTTTCAACACATAGATGTCACCTAGTGGATGTGGGATGACATCTATATTGCCTATATAATAGGATTACTTAGGGTTCATAGTGTATGTGATGTTATTTGAGTATTATTGGACTAGTTGATGAAATCATCTCACTTCTTAGCAGTGAAGGATTTTATCATAGTGGATGTCATTGCAAGAAGGTTTGTGAATTCGGTGGCGCGGATGCATAGATTTCAGAGCTAAATCATCACAAATTAGGATGTGTGCATTACATCAAGAGATTGGAGGGTATTGAAGCATTAATTAGGAATCCAGTTATGCCTCAGTATTTTTTTCACCCTCAGATGGATTGAAAATAGAGTGGACCATCAAGACATTGGAGAACATGTTATAGTATTTTGTTCAAAACATTAGTGGGACTTGGGTGTGAAATTTTACCTTTGTATAGTTTTATTACAATAATAGCTATTAATCTTATTTTTTATGGCTCCGTTCGAAGCTCTATATGTGATTTTGTGGAAATTAACCTTGTGTTTGTTGGAAGTTGGGGATGAATCTACTCTTTGACTGAACGTGGAGAAGAGTACGACAAATAAGGTTCTTCTTGTCCATGAGATGTTGAAGGAATCATATAAATAGATGAAGTAATATGTCAATCTCAAGAGAAGGCTTTTGGAGTTCGAGGTTGGGTACCACATATTCTCAAAGGTTTCTCCTCAATGTGGGAAGGGAATTTTAAGCAGAGGGAGTAAGATTTCTCAATAGATCATCAGACCCTTTGAGCTGTTTGGACAAGTTTGAGAGGTAGCTTATTCGCGGGTTTTTCCACCTCAGATGAGGAGGGTCCATAATTTTTTTCATTCCTCCATGATTCTTCAGTATCTTCACGCTGAGCCTCATTACATTGATTAGGGATAATTGAATATCGAGGATGACAAAATGATCATGGAGCTACTGATAGTGATCCATGATCATCGGAAGTAGGTGTTGTGCCGAAGGACCACTAACTTAGATTATGGGTTGTGGAAGCATGGTGGTCTAGATAAGATTACTTGGGAGTGATATATACAAATTGTGACTAGTACCCATATTTTTTTTAATGTTTTTCTCATGTGTTTTTCTTTGATATGTAAGGGAAAAACATTGTCTTCTATAAGATGAGTTGTTTCCTTGTTTTGTGATGTATGATAAATTACTAAAATATGATAAGGGGAGGAACTGATCCCTAGTCAATATGCATTTATTCTAATGAGATTAATCTTCTTTTGGAGAGTCAGTTTCTCCCAATGGGTATAATAACTTTACATGGGGAATGGAATTCTCTTCTTCGTATGTTCAGGTGGTTTTTCTTCTCATTCCTGCGTAGTATGTCTTGCGGTTTTTTGGGTTGGAAAATATCAGAGGAAGTGTTATTATATATTTTTTTTACTTCAAAGTGGTGGTTTATCCTTAACAGTTATCTAAAAGGATATTTGTTATGACACCTCATTCTTTGAGGATTAGTTTTGAATTATAGAGGGTGGGAATAGTTTGTGAGGTAATATATGAAAGGGATCAAATGAACCTTGTCCAATACTTTGTAATAAATCTAGTGTGTAGGATATTATGAGAGGAAATAGTAGCTTATTTCATGAGTTTTCCAAATTTCTAGTTTTTCGGTTGGTGAGTCAGGGGGTCGTTGAGACAAGGCATATGTGAGAGAGGGAATCAGTGTTACAGGTCTTTGGTGAGATAGGGAATTGGTGATTCATGGTGTCGGTCAATCAGGGCATTGGTGAGATAGATCATATGTGATAAAGGGCATTGATGAGTTAGGGTGTCAATGAGTCAGGGCATCCATGAGTCAGGGTGTTAGTAAGACAGCGCGTTGGTGAGACATGGTGTCAGTGAGTCATGATATCGGTGAGTCAGGCATTCTATGAGTCAGGGCATTAGCGAGTCTGGTTGCTCATGAGTCTGGGTGTCTGTGAGTGAGGGCATCTGTGAGACATGGCATCGGTGAGATATGACATCAGTGAGATATGGAATCGATTATTAAAGGCATCATTGAGTTAGGGTGTCAACGAGTCAGGGAGTCCATGAGTAAGTGCCTCGGTGAGAAAGGGAATCCATGAGTCAGGGCCACAGTGAGTCATGGCATCGGTGAGTTATGAATCATTGATATGAAACATTGGTATGTCGCATTAGTGGCTTATCATTGCTATATCAGATTTGGTGACTCGTTGTGGGTGGGTTACTGTTGATGTCTTGTTATTAGTGACTCACCCCTCGATGACTCATTTCCAGTTTTCCCCAATTTTTTCAGTTTCACCACTATATCATTTATTTGATGTAAATTGAGTTTTAATACTTTTTTTGGGTGTTTCTATGGTATTTTCCAAGGATATTAATTATATATTTAATATCCTAATGAAAGGGGGACATTGAAATAGTCAAAATGCGTGGTATTTGTCATGATCAGAAATTAATGGATTTTGGAACTGTTTCCTTCTTTTGAAATAGGATTTTTCTTTCTAATTCCAAGTTCCTCTCTTCCCTTTTACTTTGTGTGTCGAGAATTTTCTTACTAGATGAGCTGTGCGCCTAGGTTGTTGCCCCCTGTTTAGATTTCCTTGGAGTCCCTTGCTTGTGCAACCTCTCAACTTTGGCATAAGGATGATTTTTGATTTCCTATTGTTCTAGATAAGTATTTCTTTTATATCTCATTAATTTTGTATCATACTAGGTGTGTGTTGTATCTTTATTACATGAAAAACTGTTGAATCCAATTTTTAGCAAAGACAGGTGTTAATGATGAAATAGGGACTTGATAACAATATGAGAGTGGATTGGTGTTGATAGCATGTTTTATTTATTATCTTTGTTTGTGATGTGACTTGTTATGGTTGTGTGTCATCTGAAAATAATTTTGATTTGTGGTCATTAACTATGCATGGATGATGATTTATAACTATTGTTTTTTCCTTCTAAATAATTTCTATAAATATCAATCTGATTAATCAAAATGTTTGATATGTTGGGATGTGTGCTATTTTCATTTGGGTCATATTCTTTGCGTGGGTTTTTGGGGTGGAATCTATGTGATTGTGTGTATGGGTTGTGTTATGGTATCTTAGGTTTAGAGATTCATTTATTGTGGAATGGATTGACTTGTTAAGTAGTTAGACTACATCTGGGAAGTGGTTGGACAGTGGGGTTATAGGACTGGGTTGTTTCATGATTCCTTGTTTATGGGTGTGTTGGGTGTGTTTTTGTTGTGTAGCAGGGCTTTCAAGTATAGTTATGAGAGGATTATTGGGTGGGATAACATTGAAGTAATGTTAGTATTGGTTGAGTAGGAATTTAAGAAAGCGGGGTGTCTAGTGGGTTGTTTTACCTTGGTCCTTCTTCCTAGTGTGTTAGGGATGAATGTGTGGTTATTTCTTGTGTTGTGTTTGGTATTTTCTTATTTAGTGATGGAATAAAGAAATAAATGATTTTATATCTTAGAATGATGAATGGTTAAATGAATTGGTTGGGTTCATGTTTCGATTCATGGATTGTAGTAAAGTGGCCTTTATGTGACCATTGTTCGTGGTTGTATGTGAATGTAGATATAGTAGTAAATGTAGTTTTTATTGGGAAGGTTTTATGTTTAGAATCCCATATTATTGGATGAGTTTTTGTTACATATATATATAATCTGTTAGTTTCTTATGTTATATATATGCACCCACCCGTGTTCAAAACTATATTCCAAACACCCCCATTCTTATGTGGGAGGGTTTCTCTCCTAATATTCTGGTAGGAGGATGGATGGATGTTTACTAACAAACCTTGCTCCCTATTCTTAGAATTTATCACACAAGACTCTTCAGGAAGGCTATTTTGGATTGGGGTTTTATACGAGATTTTTTGTATTTTCTCTGTGAGAGGTGGATAGTTTACTAGGTTTGTTCGTGATGAGGCCCATGTGTCTTCGGGAGAGATGTATATTATGTGAGAGGACCAGTTTCCTATTGGTAGGAATTTGGTGTTATTTGGGGTCCACGTGTGTGCGAGGAGGATGTGAAAGTGGGGCTTTTGTAAGAGTGTGGTAGTGTCTTGATGTTCTCCATTAGCGATGAGAAATTAACCAGTGAGAAGTGGTTCTAGGTTCCCAAATATATATATGCTTATTATATTACATTACTTAATTTTCATAACATGGTGAGTGTTATATGGTGAGGCAGTGTGGGTAGTATTCCTCTATAAGTGTTATTGGTTTCCACTATATTTTTCAATGGGGAATTAGTATGCTCCTCCCACTTGGGCATGCGTGACTTTGGATTTTCCTACTGATTATACTCATTTTCTTACCCTACATATATAAAATTATGATCATGTTTCCTAGGAGATTACATAAACCATTATGGAGCTTACATGCTAAGATGTTGGGGATGATTTTTTTGTCACTACTTAGTTTTATTTTGGTACTTACATTGGAGTTTTCGTTGTATATATAGCAGTTATACATTAATCATTCATGTGGTATGTATTTTGGTTTCTTAATATAAATATTTTTGGGAGAAATTTTCTGTGGATATATATTTTCTCCCAATCTTGGATACTATAAAAAAGGTTATGCCTATAAAATTTTATGATATTTCAATACCCTTGGTGTTGGTCTCCCCCTCAGGGGCTATTAGAGTCAAGAATTTCCGGGTCATTATCTCTTCTTCATCAAGAGGGGGGAAGGTATTTGCATCTTATTATCCCATCCATAATCATAAAAAAGGTGGGTATTGACCTATTAGGATTTATGGTAATTTTGGGATTTTAGAGGATTGGAGGATTTGTGTTTTTTTGTGTCTTAGGGTTTTTTGGGTTATGATGTTTTTAGTTTTTTAATTATTTTTAAGGTTTTAAGGAGTTTTAGGGGTTTTAGATGTTTTTAGGGTCTTTTATTTTTTAGGTATTTTTAAGTATCTAGGGTATTATGTATTGTTAATGATCTTAGGGGTCATAAGGTTTATTACAGCTTTTTAGTGTTTTATACATTTTAATGGGTTTTATTATTTAAATTGTAATAGTATTTTAGATTTTTTTTTGATATTTAGTGGATCTAATGTTTTTTAGGGTGTTTCAGGGTTTTTTTTGGGTTTTGTTAGGTTTTTTGGGTATTTATATATTTTTTATAGTTCCATTGTTTTACTATTTTTAGCATAATTATGTGTTTTTAGAGGTTTTTAGGGGTTTTTATGTCTTTTTATTATTTTCAAGAAATTTTTTATATTTATGGATTTTTTGGGATTTTTTGGGGCTTGAGGGTTTTTAGTGTTTTAGGTGGATTAGGGATTTAGTTTTTAATATAATTCTAATAGTTTTTTGTGTTTTTATGATACTTAAGGGTTCTAATGGTTTTTCAGGTTTAAGTGTCTTTAGGGTTTTTTGGATTGTTTAAGGGTTTATAAGGGTTTTAGGGTTTTCTGGTGGTCTTACTTTTTTAGGGTTTTTAGTGTTCATTGAGATTTTATGGATTTATTCTTTTATTGGTATGTAGGTCATTTGGGAGTTTAAGTGGTTTTTTCAACTTTTTGGGTTTTTATGGGGTTATTTAGGAATGTTTGTATTTTTATGGACTTTTAGGGTTTTATGGGTTTTAGGAGTTTGCAAAATTTTGAGTGTTTTGAGGATTTTTTTTGGTTTTTAGTTCTATTTTTGGTTTTAGGGGATTTATTTATTTTTTTACGGGTTTTATTGTCTTTGAGAATTTTTGTTAGGTTTTTTATGGTTTTAGGGGTTTTATGGTTTTTCATGTTTTTTGTATTTTTTAGGTATGTGGAGTTTTAGGTGTTTTTGTTGTTTTACAACATTTTAGAATTTTTTTGGGTTACATAGGGTCTTTCATTGTTTTTTGTTTTGTTTTTTTTCATGGGTTATTGGGGTATTTGTATTTTTTTGGGTTAATGTATTTTTTTTCTTTTTTAAAAAATTTAATATTTTTGTAGTTTTTTTCGCATTTTTAGGGATCCGTAAATGATTTTTGTGATTTAAAAGGTTTTTGAGGGTTTTCTCTTGATTTTATGATTTTTTAATGTTTCAAGGGAATTTTAATGTTTTAGGGGTTTTTGGAATTTTTTAGGGTTTTAAGGACTTTTATGGTTTTGAATTGTCTTTATGGATTCTTTGGGTATTAATTTTTTCTATTTTTTAATTGGGTCATAGGTTTTAATGTTTTTTAGGGTTATTATTTTTTTCTTATTATTATGGGTTTTAATATTTTTGTGTTTCTAGGTTATTCTTGGTTTGTAGCAGTTTTATGTGTTTTATTGATTTTTAAGGGTTTTAGAGTTTTTTGGGATTCTTTTGGGGTTTTTTGGATTTTTTTGGGACTTTTTGTGTTTTTATGTGTTATATTTTTAAGTGTTTTTATAGTATATGGACATTTAAGTCTTTTTTTAGTTTTTAAAGTGTTTTTGGGGTATTTAGTGTTTTTGGTAATTTTTGGGATTTTAATTTTTTCACGATTTTTAAGGATTAATTTTTGTAGGGTTTTATAGTTTTTGATATTTTGATGGTTTGGGGGGGGTTGTAGGGATTTATTTGATTAATAGTTTTATGGGGTTGTTATGTTTTTAAGGTGTTATATATTTTTAGGGATTCTGAGTTTTTTTTTTGATTTTTTTAGTGTTTTTAGGGGTTTTATAAATTATTTATTATGTTAATATTTTTAGGGTTTTAGGGGTTTAAATTATTTATATTATTTTTAGAGTTTTTGGAGTTTTTGATTTTTGTAGGGTTTTAGGGATTTTACGGTTGTTTTTTGATTTTTACCATTTAAGGCTTTTTAGATTTTTCAGGTGTTTTAGTGTATTTATGATTTTAGGGTATTATACTATTTAATTGTTTTTGATTTTTTATGATCTTTTAGTTTCAAAAGAGTTTTTAGGGATTTTAGGTTTTGTAGAATGTTCTATGGGTTTCATGGTTTTTTAGTTTTTATTAGTTTTTTTGGTTTGGTTGGGTATTCTGGGTTTTTATAGTTTTAGTTGTATTTTAGGTTTTCTTTAGTATTTGAGGATTTTTTTAGTGGGGATTTCAGTTATTAGGGGATTATATGGGGTATAATTGTTTTTATGGGGTTTTTTGGTTTTTTTGGTCTATTTGGACTCTTGGTTATTAGGGGTTTTATGGGTTATTAGTGTTTTAGGGTCTTTTATGTTTTCTAGGGTTTTATGGTCATCTAGGTTTCTTAGGGAATTATGAATATTACGAACTTATGGATTATATGGATATTTTTGGGTCTTTTTGAAATTTTAGTAGGTTTTAGTGTTCTTGGTGGGTTTTTTTGGTTTCTATGGTCATTTATGGTTTACCTAGTCTTTTATGTGTTTTTAGGGTTAATAGGGTCCTTCAGGGGTTTTTTTGATTTTTAGGTTCCTCTATGGTTTATATTTTTTCTTATGGTCCTTAATAGTTTTTTGGGATTTTAGAGACCTTTTGGGATTTGGAGGATTTTTTATGGCCCATCAGGGTTTTCATCGCCTTTTGGTTTTTTAGGGTTATTATGGGTTTTAGGTACATTAGTATATTTATGTCCTTTTAGGTTTATTATGGTTTTTAATGTATTTAAGGGTTTTTAGTTTCTTTTAGTGTTTTCTTCTTTTTTGGCCATAAATGGGATTATATGGTTTTTTTACTGTTTTTAGGGTTTTATGGATCTTTACTATTTATTTGTTTTTTAAGAGTTTTTTAGTTTGTTATGAATTTCAATGGTTCTTATGGGTTTTATGGGTTTTTATACTTATAAGGGGTTTTGTGGGAATTTTGGGATTTTATTTTTTTATTGGTTTTAGGATTTTTAAGGGGTATTCTGTATTTTAATGGTTTTTAATGTTTTTAGGGGTACAAAATTTTTAGGGTTTTTTTGTTTTTAAGGATTTCAATTTTATAAGGTTTTTGGTTTTTTAGGGATTTTAGTGGTTTATGTATTTTTATTCTTTTTATAGCTTTTAGTGTTTTATGAGTTTTACTGTTTTCTAGGTTTATTAGTATTTAATGAGATTTTTGGGATTTTAGGGGTTTTTTTAGACTTTTTAAGGGGTGTTTATGTTGTTAGGGAATTTTAGCCTTCTAAGGGTTTTATAGTTTTATTTGTTTTTATGGTAATAGTGATTCTTAGGTTGTTTTATGGTTATTTATTCAATTTATGGTTTTGGGGGGCTTTAGGGGATGTAGGGTTTTTTGGTTTTTTGGGGGTTTTAGGTATTTCCTATATTTTTTTGGATTTTAGTTATTTTATTGTTTTTAGGGGGTTTTATGGTTTTTCATAGTATTTCTTTTAATAATTTAAAGGGTTTTTAGGATATTTTAGATTTTAAATTATTTTAGGGTGTTCGGTTGTTATGGTTTTATGTATTCTAGGGTTTTTTTTGGGTTTTATGGGTTTAAGAGGTTTTTTAATCTTTTAGGGGTTTCATAGGGCTTTTTTGGGTCTCATGGGATTTTATGGTGCTTAGGGTCTTTCCAAGGATTAAGGGTTTTTAGCATTTTTAGGGTTTTAGGGTCTTTTATGGTTTTTTATAAGACTTAGGGTTTTTAGAGTTTTTTAGAGTTGTATGTTTTCAATGTTTTTAGTATTTTAAGTGTTTCTATGGTTTCTTAGTGTTTAAGGGTTTTTATGGATTTTATGTGGCTTTTAGTGGTTGGAAGCATTTTTTGGTTTTTTAGGGTTTGGGGGTTTTATGGTTTTCATAGAGTTGTAATGTGTTCTTAGGTGGTTTTATTACATTTTATGGATCTTCAGTATTTTAAATGAATTTAATGTTTTTAGGGTCTTTGTCGGGTTCTCATGGTGTTTTTGGGTTTTTAGGGTTTTTTAGGGTCATTATAGGTTTTTATGATTTTTACAGGGTTTTGGGTTTCTATATTTTTAATTGTTATTAGGTAATTTTTGTATTTTTATTGTTTTTAGTGTTTTATGGTTTTTTGGATTTTTATTGTATTTATGAGTTGTTAGGGTTTTTTCAATTATTTACTGGTTTTTAGGGATTTAAGGATTTTCATGGGGTTTTTATTGTTTTTATGGTTTTATTTTTGTTTTTCATTGGGTTTTGGGTTTTTTGGTGTTGTTTGGATTTCAAGGATTTAAGAGTAAATAAGTATTTTTGTGGTTATTATTGATTTTATGATTTTATGGTTGTAGATGCCGGAAAAGTCCGTTGTTCCCAAACGAAGCTCCGAATGCGGAAAGCGAGGTCATATTTGGAGTCAGAAGCATGTTTCGGAGGACCCGAAGGCCTTGCGCGGAATTTTGGAGACCCGTGCGCAATGTTGAAGTCAGGCGCGCAAACCTCTCGGGATGCGCGCAATGCACTGGGCCGGCGACCAATTTTGCGCGCCCGTGGCCCGCGCGACTCCCTTGCGCGCCGGGCCCGATTCTGCACCCGCGAAGGAAATTGCGTGCCCGTGAACCGGATTCCGCGCTCGGGGTTGCCTATAAATATAAGGAGACCCCCAACGTTTTGGAGGTTGCCGGAATTCGAAGAGTCGCTTGTTCGCGCAATCCACCCCCCTCCACGCGCAATGTCGATCCTCAGGTAACCTCCTTTCTTTCGTGCAAGAAATCCTCGGGGTTCGCCTTCGTGCACAATCCCTTTGGCTCCTTTCCTTTGAACAACTCTTCACCCAAAGGCTTTCGCGTGCAAAAGAACCCTCTTGCGCGCAATTGCCCCCCGGGTGCGCGCAATCCAGCATGATTGCGCGCACCCACCCTTTTTTGCTATGTGGCCATTCGTTAAAGAATAAGACATTGCCCCCGCGCGCTATCCGAAGCCCGGTGCGCGCAATCTCCATCTTCCGCGCGCAAAGCGCTGGCCCAATTGCGCGCCAGCCTGCCCATTTGCGCGCCGACCCGCGGTATTGCGCGCCAAGCTGCTCTTTTGCGCGCAATCCGCCGGGGTCGCCCCCTTTGACCCCCTGAGGGTACCCGCCTGCGTGGCGCCCGATAATCTTCATCTCGGGTGCCCGCACCGTGCGTTGTCTTCCCGTGCGGCCCTCCAGGCTCGCGCGAAGTGACACGGACCCATCGGCGGCATCACACTCGTCCGTGCTGCAAGACGTTAAACTGCCAAGTGTTTCGTCCAACATGACGTTAAACTGTACCTCGTCCAAGCTGCACGACGTTAAACTGCCTAGCATATCGTCCGCGCTGCAAGACGTTAAACTGCCAAGTGTTTCGTCCAACATGACGTTAAACTGTACCGCGTCTAAGCTGCACGACGTTAAACTGCCAAGCATATCGCCCGAGCTACAAGAGGTTAAACTGTTCAGCATTCATCCTGCAGGACGCTAAACTGCACCACGTCCGCGCTGCAAGAAGTTAAACTGCCAAGCATCTTCGTCCTCAACACACGACGTTAAACTGTACTTCATCCGGCAAGACGTTAAACCGTCCTCTTCGTCCTCAATACACGACGTTAAACTGTACTTCGTCCGGCAAGACGTTAAACCGTCCACTTTGTCCTCAACACATGACGTTAAACTGTACTTCGTCCGGCAAGACGTTAAACCGTTCGAATCGCCTGATCCCGTGCCTCGCACGCAGGGTCCCCCTCCCGGTTTGGATGTGGCCCCCACCCGCTCGTCTCTGCAGGGATGTCGGGATTGGAGTGGCCTTCGCCCACGGGGGTATAGTATTATAGACGGAACGAACTACGTGGAATTTGATCCCTGTCCCCTAAACATGGTATGTAGGAAGCCTCTCCGAGGTTCAAGCCCACCACCTGGTCGTCCCGGTCGTATTCACGTCGGTTCGTCCATCAGTGGACCCCTCCCGGGTTCACACTTCCGTCGATTCACCTATTAATCCGCTCTTGTGGGAGATTGCACGTGTGTATCTCCATTGTGATTCCCCACTGCCGAAGCCAGTGGAGGGCGTGACAGGGATCGAGGTCTCTCACCTTCGGCCCAAGTCCCTCTCCAACTGAGCTTTGCCGCATCCGGGCTGCCTCAGTGTGTACGTCCTGACAGAATGAACTACGTGGAATTTGATCCCTATCTCCTAAACAGGGTACGTAGGAAGCCTCCCTGAGGTTCAAGCCCACCACCTGGTCGTCCCGGTCGTATTCACGTCAGTTCGTCCATCAGTGGACCCCTCCCGGGTTCACATTCGTGTTGATCCACCCGGCTGTTCCATCCCCCTCTGTGCGAGGTGGTTCGGTTCAATCCTCCGCCCGACAGCCTCGACCTCTTCGTGAGTCGACTTTCCAATGTCCGACATGACGTTAAACTGTATATCCGAACTACGCTGACTTTGATCCGCGCTAACGCGTGGTACGTAGGAATCCCCTACGGGGTCCAAGCTCTTCACTCCATCATCCATCCTGATCCTTACCCGGGCCACCACATCCCGGTGGGGTCATGCCATTTCATTCCACTCCACTTCACTCGGGAAGCCGACCATGTGCTGGCCCCAGCATCGGAGGTTCCCCGCAAGGGGTTCTGTCATCTGATCCACTTCTCGTGTTGATCAGTCCGATGTCATCCCCGCTGGACGTTAAACTCGCGGCATACCCCATGTTAAACATGGGAACCTGAGGAAAACCTCAGGTAACACAGTTCCCCGCACCCAGCGCGGGATGCCTCAGGCCATCACGCCTTCGAGAAACCCTATTAGGGACGGAAGGCAGACATGCAGAGCCGCAGTGTTAAAACACGCCCCCAACACCCATAGCTACCCGGTCTCCTCACCGCAGGTTGCTTCCTCGACAAGACTCCTTGGAGCATCCGGGCGGAAGCAGCGTAATTAACCGGTGTCCATGGAGACATGGCGCCGGGAACGAGATTCACGAACATTCTTAAATCTATGCGGGAGACCCGGATTAGGCAACGAGTTCCAAGGAGATGTCCACGGAAGGAGGAGCCGACATCCCATCATCACGATTTCGATCAAGGAGCAGACGCCCCTGAATAAGGGACGGATGCCGCCCGCCTTTGGAAAGCGGGACTGCGGGGCCACAAGCCGTGCGCCCATCCCCTCGGGTCGACGGGCGCACGCGCGAACGCGTCCTTGCAGAACAGCGTCGGAACAGAAACCCGATGCACATCCGCACCGAAACAGAAAAATGGTGAACCCGACGTGAATCTCTTCTCCTCAATACGAAGACCGATTGCTTTCAAAGGTGTTGGAAGACCAGCATGTTGCCCAACCAAGCATTCAGCACTGGGGCACGGAACCCGCTAGGGGCTGGGGAAGGGAAATCGGGCACTCTTTCTCACGACGTCGATGGCCTGGGTTCCCCTCACGGAAGGCGTCGTGGCACTAATGGTTGGTTGTCGATTACTTTTTCTGTCAGTGTTAACGGGTTCTTCTCCCTGCTTTCAGGAATCAAGTCGCCCAATCCAGTGCCTGATCGCCACCCGCCCACTGGCGCAGGGGTAGGGGAAACACCGACGCGGCTACTCCGCGCGGTCCCGCCCGTTCCACAGCCGTCCCAGCAGCCGCAACTGCAGGGCAACCACGCCCTCTCTCCCCCTCGGAGGTCATCTAGAGAAGGGTGATCAACAACTTGGTGCGGAGATATGAGGAAGAGAGAGTCATCCCCACTAGGGACATGGCTCGCCTAGACCTCGAGGAAGCTGCACCTCGCCACCAACGCCGCCCCCGAGGGCCGCGCAGGGAGGCACCACTGCCTACCTTGACGTCCAACCGCTTCGGGAGTTTATCCCCGAAACGCTCTGACAGCTCCCTCCCCTATGCGGATGAGGTGGAAGATGCCCGGGACCACCCTATCCGAGATTCTCTCCAGGGATCCGCGATAAGGGCTCCTGTCAGGCCACGTCGACACCGCCGCCAGGCCTCTCAAGTCGAAGAACGGGCTCTCCACATGCCTGCGCCGCTCATCCCGACTCGTTTGTCCCGACGCCAACGTCGGGCACGAGCGGAAGAGGATTCCCACCTTGGGGCCCTAGAAACAGCGGCCGCGTTGGCTCAAGCCACTGCTGGCTCCAGTCGCCAGGCCCCTGCGCATCATGAGCAGGGGCACTTCTATGCCCGACCTGGATCGAGGCCCCGACCGCCCCAAAGGCAATTTGGGTTGACTCTCCCGGTTGCTGGTACAGGCAATAGCCACCGCGGACCACCTCGCGGTAGCGCTATTCACCAACAGGGTCTACTCCGTGTGGCCGATCCAAGAGGCATGGGTCACCCCACCTTCCGATCCCGGCCCGGAGGCCTGCCCGGAATCATCTCTCCCCGTGTACCCTTTGATATCTGTCCCGGTGCTCCTCGCACCTTGGTTTCCAGTACTCTTGGCCCTAGCACCGGTGTGGCCGGAGGACGCCAGGACAGAGATCAGCCATGCCTCGAAGAACCACCCAGGGGTAGGAAGGCTAGACGTCGACGTCGAGGGAGGAATGTTAGGGAATTCCGGACAGAGATCCGACCGGTTAGTTTCTCTGATACAGAGGCGGAGTATGATTCGGCGACGGAGCCCACCCCCCGATCCCGCCAGTTAGGGGCAGGGGTAGGAATGTGGCACGTCAGCCTCTTACATCCTGAGAGCGAGATCAATACGATCCCCGCTTCTCTCCGAAGGTATATCCGGAGTAGTGAGGGCCTGGTAGACCCTCAAGGATCAAGCTTGTGGTTGGTACCGGCCCCTCTGGAAGCGCCTTCTGCCTCGATCGGAGAAGCCGGAGACTTTTTCTGGGGACCGACGGTCGAACCACGATCTAGTGCACCCTCGGCGAGCACCGACGCTACGGCAGGATGTTCGCTCGCCGGCCCGTCCTATCGTGATGTGGTAGCTGGGGCACCTCCACCCTCAGAGGGCGGTCCGGGATATGGAGTCCAATCGGCCTGCTCGCCGTATTCACCGCCGGCCAGCCCGTTGGCCCGGCGGCCCGCCTCGGCACCACTGCCGGTTCCCCGTCCATTCCCAGTCGTTGAAGAGGACCAAGGAGACTTGGGTCCCGAGTTTGAGTCGTGGAGCTTCTGGACCGTCCTTGCAGAGGACCACTTCCCTGAGAAGTTTTGGCCAGTCGCAGGACCGGACTTTGATGCACCCGAATCACTCACCCCGGATGAGTTCGAATGCTTCCGCCGAACTCTCAGGGAGACTCACTCCCGTCTTCACCGCCTACAAATGCCATATCCCGGGAGTCAAGCACGGCTGGAGGATATTGGTGAGCAGTGCAGTCAAATTGACCTGGCCACGCTCCCCGCGGTTCGGCACCCCGGGTCATTTGGGCACCACGAGGCCCTCCAACAACGATGCGTTGAGTGTTTTCAAGTACTCCACAAGGTTATCGAGGAAGCCACTCCCCACGTATATATCCGTGGATGGGGGCAGTACGCTTCCCTACGCTTCAGTGCGATTCGCTGACAGCCCGATTCGCTGGGTGGCCCTGAGGGTACATCCCCAGGGACGGAAACGGTCAATATGGCTGACCTGTTGGGAGAGGGGAACGACTTGGAACTTCTCGATGGGGGCTCTCCCCCCGAAGACAATCCATCATTGGATCCATCGGTGAGAGTTACTCGTCACCAGAGGAAACTCCTGGGTATCCCTACACCCACTGAAGCACTGACGTTGAGCCGAAACGTCAGCAAAGGTAAAGAGCACGGCGGGGCTATGAAGCCCGCCGACCCATCTGCCTCCATGAAGAGGGCAGAGGAGGATCCCGAGAAGGCCACGCTACGTCAACAGCTCGCCGAGCAGAAGAAGCTGGTTGACCAGCTCCTCGCCGAGCGCGCTGCAGAGCGGCGGCCTGACTACGGTGATCCTAGGCCAGGACAGCAGGGACAGGAACAACCACCCCTCGATGAGGCTCTCCCGGGAAACCGTGATTATGCCGTGTTTGCCGATAGGGGAGAGGCCATTGCCTATGGCAAGAGAGCGCGGTATGTTTCACCGCACCCTCCCGAGCGGCGTGACTACCTGAGAGACCCCGCTCGGATTCCTCCCGCTGCCCCAAGGGCCGCTCCGCCCGCCATCCCACGAGCTGCAGAGTTCGACGACCCGGTCGACGACCCGATTGAAGGGCCATGCAATGCGCTCGTGGTTAGAGATCCTCGCCAGGACTGGAACCCATGTCCGGACGATCCGATGGCGGCACTCATCGCCCGCTTGGAAGCCTTGGAGACTCGGCAAGTGGAAATCCCACAGGACGGCAAGCCATACCCAGCATGGGTGGATGACATTCCGGCACCTCCGGGATTCGGGAACCCCACTTTCGCCCCCTTTAACGGGACTGGAGATCCGCCACAACATTTGGCCCATTTCAACTCGAGGTGCGGGCCTATGTTGGGAACTCCGGCGCAGCAGGAGGCTGCTAAGCTTTGCTGCTTTGTCCAGACACTGGAAGGGCCAGCATTTGTCTGGTACAGCCAGCTCCCTGTCGGGTCGATAACTAGCTGGGAGGACCTTCGTAGACAGTTCCTCTACCAGTTCAGTTCCACGACCCGGAAGACGAGTATCGCAGACCTCTTCACGTGCAAGCAAAGGCCTGATGAGCGAGTCACGGATTTCGTCGCCCGATGGAAGGGTCTCACGTATTCCCTTGACATGCCATTGACTCAGGAGGAGTAGCTGACAATGTGCGTCGGGAACGTCAAGACCGAGCTGGTACCTTACTTGATCACTCAGAATTACCCCGGAGGGTTCAGGGACTTCTCAGACAAAGCTCAACGTCTTGAGGAGGCCCTGCAACAGGCCAGTCAGGCACACCCGCTACCTCCTATGATCCCTGCAAGGAGAGTCAGCAGGGCTGAGCCCGCTGTTGTTGCCCAGGTAGAGGCCCCCAGGCAGTTGGAGCTGCTGCCGGTAAGGCCAGCTCAACAGCCTCACAGGAATCCGCCTCCACGGGCTCAGTTCCCGGCCCAGCAGCGGCAGCCCGAGAACCGGTCGGCCCCTCCGTGTAATGTACCGCCACAACCCAGGCGAGATAATCAGGGTCCACCTCTTCGGCAGGCCCCTCCAGCCCCTCGTCAAGAACACGCTCCCAAGGGACCGTGATACCTGACATACTCATTTCATGAGGATCAGGTCCCCGGTTATTTCCGGAGTGCCCTGGAGCAGAGGATTGTGCGACTGCCTGAGTGTTGGAGGCCAGAGGAGGCACATCTCACGGATAACCCCCACTACTGCCCTTACCATCGGGCCCTGAGGCACACCATCCGGCGGTGCTACGTGTTTAAGGACTGGCTCCAAGACCAGATTAAAAACAATGTAATCAGGTTGGGCCCAGCTCCAGCACAAGTGGCGGGCGTGTTCGTGGGATCATATGACGAAAGCGGCAATGAGGACGAATGGCAGCTGGTCTCCGACCGCGGATCCTAGAAGTATAATAATTGTATGGCCCGCAAGATGATCATTCGCGCCCATGGAATCATCCATGCGCGCTTGAATCAGCCTGAGCCCCCAGAATCTACGGGTGCTGCTTCGGCATCGTCGTCCCAGCCTACCTCTTCCGAGAAGAGAAAACGGCGGCGGCGCAAGAAGGAAGAGCGCGCCCCGCCAGTTCCGCCGCTATCCCGCACTCTCGGCGATTTCATGCCCTCGAAGATGGGGATCCCTCCTCGGATCCTCCCAATGGTGAATGATTCGTCCGATGACAGTGTTGGGTACACTTCGGTTAATACCATCGAGCTGGTAAATCCCTTTTCGGTTCCCGACGTTGAAGAACACCAGGTGGACCTCCCTAGTGTCCCCGGTCGTCGCCACCGTCGGAGGAACCGCAACAACATGAGTCGCTGGGGCACGACAGTTGGTACCTCCAGCCAGGCCGTGCACGCCACTGAGACTAGGCAGCAGGCTCAAAACCGAGCTCAGCGTGCACAGCCCCCCCATCCGGGGATGACGGATTCGCCTCCGCCACTGTTTGTTGTGTGGGACCAGGCAGAACCCCCTCAACCGCGTCGAGATCAGCTCCGCCCTGCCACGAGTCCATCCCGGCCTTCTGACCCCAGTATGGTGACTACTTCCCGGGCTTCAACCAATGAACAGCGAGATGCGCCAAGCACCAGTCGGCTGCCGGTCCAACTGGCAAGGCCCGTCATGCCTCCAACCGCAGAGCAACCTCCTGCAACCAGGGGCTCGCGCTTGGAAAAAAAGTATGATGTCCTGAAGCACTTGGCCGACATCCCAGTGAGGCTCTCCATCCCTGAGGCTCTGCGCATGTCACCTGAGATGCGCGAGGTGCTCGCTGAAGCCCTGAAGATCCCCCTCCAGTTTGAGACGGAGGTTGCGGCTGCAGAGGCCTTTCACGCCAAAACGATTGAGGACACCGAATTTCAGGCAGTTATCTCGTTTTCTGGTAAGGATGAAGACCCTCCTATACAGGGGCACATTCGTCCGCTGTATGTTACTGGCCAGTTCAATGGCCTTGAAGTCCGGCGCTGTCTTGTCGACACGGGGTCCGGGATTAACCTGATTCCCACTCAGACGCTCCGGAGATTGGGGTTGTCTGAGGACGACTTGATTCCCTCCGACCTCAGGATCCAGGGGTACGACCGCACCGAGCAAACTCCGGTCGTCAAGATACGTTTGAAGACCCAGTTCGGTGACCTGGTTGCCAACACCGAATTCATGGTAGTCTCTCAGGACACTGCGTATAACGCATTGATGGGCAGGCCATGGCTCCACCTTCATGCGGAGGTTCCCTCGTCATACCACCAATGCCTGAAATACTCCCTTAACGGTCGAGTAGGCATGCTTCAGGGGGATGCCTCTCCTTTTGCCTCATGTGAAGCCCGCTATCTGGACGCGGACTATTACAAAAGCAAGGATAAGAAGATCCTGGCAGGTGAGGTTGAGCATGTCGCTGTTGCAAATGATCCCTGGGCAAGTTTGGATGACGCTTACGTCCTCCCGATTCAACGGTTGGACGTAGCCATGGTCTCGACGGCCTGTGAGTCTCCTGATGAGATGACCGTGACCGCCCGTGCCAGCACCAGCGGCCCAGCAGGATCTAGTAGCCCCAATGCAGTTCCCAGCGCAGTCTCTCCCGTGGACGATCCCTCCCCGAATGGAGAGGACGTGGAAGATTCACCCCCAGCCTTTGAGGAGGGCGTCTCCGCCACGGTCGATGAGTTAGTACAGGTGAACCTTGGAACCGAGGAAGATCCAAGACCCACATTGTTCAGTGCCGCCATGTCCTCTGAGGAGCGGCAGCAGTACGTGGAATTCCTCAGACAGCACCGTGATGTGTTCGCTTGGGGCTTTGAAGAGATGTCGGGGCTAGATCCTCAGGTAGCCGTCCACCGCCTTGGTCTCCCGGCGAACCATCGCGGGTTCAAGTAGCCTCCCAGGAAGATGCACCCATTCCACAGTGCCATGGTTGAGGCTGAAGTTGAAAAGCTTATCAAAGCCAACTTCGTGAGGGAAGTTCAGTACCCCAGATGGCTGGCCAACATTGTGCCGGTCAGGAAGAAGAATGGGGAGATCAGAGTCTGTATCGACTTCCGCGATCTCAACCGCCACTGTCCGAAGGATGATTGTCCCCTTCCGGTGACAGAGCTGTTGATTGACGCCACAGAAGGGTTCCAAGCCCTCTCCTTCATGGATGGATACTCCGGATACAACCAAATCTAGATGGCCCCTGAGGATGAGGAGTTCACTGCCTTCAGGGCCCCCCAAGGTATCTTTTGTTACCAGGTCATTCCCTTCGGCCTGAAGAATGCAGGTGCCACCTATCAACGGGCGATGCACCGCATATTCAAGCCAATCCTCGGCGCACTGGTGGATTGCTATGTCGACAACTTGGTGGTCAAATCGCGCCAGCGTCAGGACCATCTCAAAGATCTTGAGAAAGTGTTTGGCTTCCTCCGGTCTCGCTGCCTGAAGATGAACCCATTGAAGTGTGCCTTCGGGGTCACCTCCGGGAAGTTTCTTGGCTTTGTGGTAAGGTACCGGGGTATTGAGATCGACCCGGAAAAGATCAGGGCAATTAGCCAGATGCCTCCCCCAGGTAACATCCGGGAACTGCAAGGGTTCCAAGGCCACTTAGCCTATATACGCCGATTCATCACGAATCTGGCCGGCAAGTGTAAGCCCTTTTCTCGGCTCATGAAGAAAGGTTCCACCTATGTATGGGATAAGGAGTGTCAGACAGCTTTCGAGGAAATCAAGCAGTACCTGCTTCAACCTCCGGTTTTGATGCCGCCTGTATCCGGGAAGCCACTGGTCCTTTATGTGACCGCCCTGGAACGGTCCCTTGGTGCCCTTCTCGCCCAGAATAACAACGAGGGAACAGAGAATAGCCTCTATTACCTCAGTCGCATGCTCCTCGATGCAGAAGTTAGGTATTCCCCCATCGAGAAGAGCTGCCTGGCGCTCGTATTTGCCGTACAGAAATTACGGCACTACTTGAAGCACCACGAGGTACAGTTGGTTTCTCGGGTAGACCTGTTGAAGTATATCCTGAGCCGGCCTATGTTGACTGGCCGTCGAGCGCGGTGGGCTGTGATTCTCCAGCAGTTCGACATCAGGTATGTGTCTCAGAAGGCCATCAAAGGGCAAGGATTTGCGGACTGTCTGGCTGCTCACCCGACCTCCGCGGAGCAGCCGCTGGATCTAGGCTTTCCTGATAAGGCCGTTCTCTCGGTCGATCGTGCCGATCCATGCTGGCAGATGCACTTTGACGGTGCCTCCCGGAGCCCCACCGGTAGAAGAAACGATAATCCTAAGCTCAAAAAAGTGGGTTTGGGTATCGTCTTCATTACCCCGGAGAAAGCCGTGCTGCCATACTCTTTCCTGTTGTCAGAGGGCTGTACCAACAATGAGGCGGAATACCATGCCCTCATCACTGGCCTCGAGTTGGCTCTCGAGATCGACGTGCCCCATCTGTGTGTGAAAGGGGACTCTGAGCTGGTCGTTAAGTAGATCAATGGCGACTATGTTGTCTGGAAGCCGGAACTTGTGCCATTGCTGGAGTGCACCCTCCTCCTGATGGCCCAGTTCCCTTCTCGGCCAGAAATTGTCCATATTCCCCGGTCGCAGAACGGTCGAGCAGCTGCTTTGGCCAGCCTTGCTGCGTCACTCGCGGAGCCTGAACAAGACAACCTGATCATCCGCGTGACGCACCGCAGGCTCATCGCTCCCATTATCCCGGAAGGAGATTGCGGCCCGTCGGTAAGTAATCTCACCACGGTTTCCCCTGTTCCCGGAGCCCCGAGTACCCCATATATGGTAGTCGAATCAGCCTCTGATTGGAGGGCGCCTTTGGTTGAGTACCTCCAACATGGCATTCTCCCGTCGGATCGGGCCGAGTGCGAGCGAGTTCGACGCTGCGCATCGCAGTTTGTCCTCCAGAACAGTCCCGGCCTGGAGCAAATCCTCTATAGGCGCGGATTTGATGTTGTTCTCCTCCGTTGCCTTCAAGGAGTTGAGATCACACGAGTCATGAAAGAGGTTCATGCTGGTTCATGTGGTGCCCACCAGACTGGGCCGAAGCTGTCCCACCAGATTCGGAGGTTGGGATACTTCTGGCCCTCCATGATCCATGACTACATCGAGTATGCTATGAAGTGCCATGCGTGCCAGGTTCATGCGAACTTTGTGCATCGGCCGCCGGAGCCCCTCCACACCACTAGGTATTCTTGGCCCTTTGAAGTCTGGGGTCTGGACGTTGTGGGACCTTACCCGCCGGCGACGGCTCGCCAGTGCCGGTTCATTCTGACCGCCACAGACTTCTTCTCCAAATGGGCAGAGGCGATTCCGCTCAGAGAGGTCAAATCCTGTTCGATCGCTGACTTCGTGACCTCCAACATCATTTATTGATTTGGAGTGCCTCACGCTATCCTCACGGATAACGGAGCCAATTTCCGAGTAGCCGAGTTGAAGAAGTTGTATGCCAAGTACAACATTCGCTCGAACCATACATCTCACTATCATGTGCAGGAGAATGGACAGATTGAGGCGTTTAACAAAACCCTCTCTAACATTCTGCAAAAGATGGTTGGTCAGAACAAGAAGAGTTGGCCGGACAAGCTCTCCAACGCCCTCTAGGCTTATCGGACGATGACTCGCAATTCCACCCAGATGACCCCTTATTCCCTGGTGTATGGAGTTGAGGCCATCCTGCCCATCGAGATCCAGTTACCGTCCTTGCGCACTGCGGTCTACGACCAGCAAGCGCCGGACAGAGCTGCTGAAGCCCATCTAGTCGAGTTGGAAGCACTGGATGAGAATAGGCTTCGCGCTTTGCACAACTTGGAGAGGCATCAAAGCAAAATGGCTCGAGCTTTCAATAAGAAGGTTCTCCTCCGCTCCTTCCTGCAGGGTGACCTTGTACTGGCCCTAAGAGCGCCAATGATCCCCGGCAGGAAGCCACCCAAGTTGGAGCCCAAGTGGGATGGACCTTTTGTTGTCCACAAGATCTATCCCAATGGCGCGTACTCCCTAGCAACTATGGATGGTGAGCGTGTCACTCCTCCCACCAACGCTAGGTTCCTCAAGTAGTACTTTGCCTGAGTGCACTTCATCCAAGCTACAAGACGTTAAACTGTTCAGCATTCGTCCAACATGACGTTAAACTGTACCACGTCCGCGCTGCAAGACGTTAAACTGCCAAGCGTTATCATCCTGCATGACGTTAAACTGCCTCTCAAGAACTACGTACGGCTTGATTCCCATCCTTATGGGATACGTAGGACCACCTGAACATTCATTTTTTAGGCCCAGCCCCATCCTTCGGGAATTTCCATCCCATCTCGGGCCCTTGGCCCTGTTGCCTCTGGGTATGCGGCGTATGGTGTGAACGCGGGGCTATGCCCTCATTCACGTCGGTTTGCTCGCCACGCTGTACACCCCCCACATTTGGGGATGCATTCCGCTCCCCCCTTTCTCTTTTCGTCCTGCATGACGTTAAACTTCACTTCAAGAACTAAGTGCGGCATGATTCCCATCCTAATGGGATACGTAGGACCGCCTGGACATTCATGTTTCAGGCCCAGCCCCATTTCTCGGGAATCTCTATCCCGCATTGGGCCCCTGGACCCAGTTCCCCTCCTTTTTGTGCGAGGTGTATGGCGTGAACGCGGGGCTATGCCCTCATTCACGCCGGTCTACTGGTCGCGCCGTACGCCTCCCCCGTGTGTGGGACTACCTCACACCACTCATCGTCCTGCATGACGTTAAACTGCCTCTCAAGAACTATGTACGGCTTGATTCCCATCCTTATGGGATACGTAGGACCGCCTGAACGCTTGTGTTTCAGGTCCAGCCCCGTCTCTTGGTTGATCACGGGGATCTGCCGTCTTTTGGTTGCTCTCAGGGTGAGTCCTCCGACCCTTTCCGGTGATCTGTTAACATGTTTTGGGTACTCAGGTCTATGACCCGTGGTGTCAGATTCAATCCCGACAAGTCCTGTGTTGCTTGTCGGGCCTCGCGCTTCCTCTTGTTCGAGCCTTCACTCAAAGGGATCCTCGTTAGCGGTTTGGGTACGATGCCTCATTGCTCTCCTACCGCTCCGGGTAGATTTACCGGCGGGTCCTGGGCCGCAAATCGATATGAATCCTGCGCTTGAGCGGTTGATGCTCGTTTGCTTGCCCCATACTAGGCTTACGTGATCGGATGTTGTGTTGCGAATATGTTCAGCGACATCCTTGATCGCCATGTCGGCTCTTTCAGGCTCTGAACATTGGTTACGCAGTCCTCATCACACTCCGCCTTTGTGCATTGTAGTGGAATATCGACAATCTCTTCATACTGACCTTCAGTACACCTTTACACGTTAGGTAGGCCAACCAGGGTAATGGTGTCTTTCGAGGCTCCCACGATCTGAGCACCAAGGATATATGCTGATGTCCTCCCTAAGGGACATGTGTAGCTGGACCCTCGTCCCCATAATGAGGAAGGAGTCGCCCGAACAATCGCGTTCTGGGCCCAGTACAGCTGGAGGCTAGCATCTCTGCCCCTCGGGTGATGGACATATACAGGCCCCTATCCCGGGATCCTTCTCCTGGAATTGTGCGTGACCGCAGGGCTGGGGTATGTTCCCACCTCCGCTGGGTCCTCCGTATCGCAATAAGAGGATTCCTCCATGGTCCGAACCACACGACCTTAAACTGTGTTGTCTGGTCTTACCACACGACCGTAAACTGTGATCGTCTTGGCCGCCCGACGAGAAACGGCACTGCATCGTGATGTTCTCCTCAGGGGACACTCACGTTGGGCGCTGGTTAAAAACCACGCCATTTATCAATGACTTTCATGGCTTGATTATTGTGGCGATGCCAGGGATTTCTTAATCACAGGCATGTCGCTGCACAAAGAAAAACCATCCACCTTTAAGGACAAACAAGAAATATCAAATACCGCTTCTTCTGTGTGCGAGGGTCAGACCCGCACCCTTCCCCGCGCTGGTGCCCGATTGTGTTGTGCCGCGCTTCAAGAACTACGTGTGGCTTGATTCCCATCCTTATGGGATATGTAGGAACGACCGAATGTTTGAAACTTCGGGTCTAGCCCCCCACCTCGTAGAGATTCCCCCTTCTCTGGGGAATCCGCCGCCTTCGGGTCACCCTCAAGGCGTGTCCCTCGACCCCTTGCTGTGGTCCACCGGTGTCAAGAGTACTCTGGTTTATTGCCAGGAGGGTCAGGTTCAGCTTGGCCAGGTTCCTTCCACTTTTCAGGCTTCATGCTCCCTTTCATTCGGACCCATCGCCTACGCCCTGGGTGGAGCCCCCGTGAGCGGTCTGGACACAATGCCTCAGTGCTCTCCCACCGACTCGGGCTGGTGCCCCCAAGGGCCTCGGGCAGAAAATCAATATGAATCCTGTGCTTGAGCGGTTGATGCTCGTTTGCTGCCTCATTCCATCAACGGTCAGTGCGATATTGATGCTTCTTTTCCGCCATGGTCGGCAGTACTCCCATATTGTTACGCCGGTGCCCCCAGTCCTTGAGTGAATGGCCGCATGATTCACATTACATTTTCTACCTCCCATTCTGTCCAGGCGAAACCTCGACACTCTTGACACTATCCCTCAGTGCATCTTTGCATATCCAGGGGATAGGACCACGATGTGGCGTGCTTTGAAGTTCTTATGGTCCGAGCTCTAAGACCTTAAACTAAGATCTTCCCCTTTGGTCCAAGCTCTACGACCTTAATCTAAGATCTCCCTAAATGGGGTTCTACATCCCGCATGACGTTAAAACTGCACTTTCATAACTACGTGTGGCTTGATCTCCAGCCTGATGGAGTACGTAGGAACGCCCGAGCATCTCGACTCGGGCCCAGCCTCAGGGATCGCTAAGTCCCGCCCCTCCTCGTCGCCGACCATCTGGCCTGGCCTCTGGTAGAGTGGTGCAGTAGTGATATTCTCCCCGATTCAGCTCGGGATACCCCATTGCAATGATGGGAAGCGACAGTTTCCTCGTCAAAGAGGTTCTGTCTAAGAATTGGGGTAATTCGCGGACAGATTAGTACATCCGCCTAATACGCTTTCCCCACGGTGGCGCAATTTTGGGAGTGTTAGATTCGGTCCGAACAAATCATCACATCGCCCCACGCTTCGCATGCCCTGTTGATCTGGATTTCTACCCTTGTGCCTGAAGGAACCCCCAAAGAGGAATTGATGATGACATGTGATCCGCCTCCTGCAATATGAATGATGACCTTCGGTCCGTCTATTGCAGTAGTATGGTCGATTGATCCATTGTCCGCTTGTCGTCTTGGGCATTTCCTGGAAGGCCGGCCGTCGTGGATTTCTGAATTCGGGACACGCGATTCACCCTTTCTCATTTCCCTATGTTTGGATAAAATCTTAACGCCCCTAGCGTTGTCCCGCTCATGTGTCGGAACAAGTTGGGGGGATGATACATTGATTATGTCTGAGGTCTCCTTTCCTAGGAATGACCTCCCTATTTTCTTTAGAAATCCAGGCCCAATTGTGGATGCCTGAAGCTTGGTTGACGCTCCCGCGAGACAATGAATTGTGGTTGAGCATGTTAAGCCAAAAGATGTAGATAAATATGGTGATTCATACAAATGGGTCGAAGTATTGAGTAGTGGAAGAAAAATGTTCTGGGAATGGAAAAAACAAATCCCCTAGGGATTAGTGTGCTGAATGAGTCTTTCTAACGTCGTTACCCTTTGGCTGGCGGCCTCCAGGGCTGCTTCTCGCTCTCTGCATGCGCTCTCTTCGTCGGCGGTCGTAGCACGCAGTTCGTCGATCCTGGCCTGTGCACGCTCCCGCTCGACTTGAAGTGTGACCATCTGTTGGCCTGCCTCCGTCAGCTGTACCTGGGCGTCAACCAGCTGGGCCGTTAGTTGCTCCACAAGCTCAGTGCACGTTGCGACGAAGGCCTCCTTCTCTTCTGCCTGCCCTTCGAGACGCCGGACTTCCTGCTCCGCCACGAGGAGCGCCCGCGTGCTCTCCGACATGTCCCGACATTGTGCGACGTCGGCACGCCGGCGGCTCTCGAGCATCTTTTCGGCCATGAAATCATGGACCGTCAGATGGAGGCGTTGAGCATCAGCTCCCCCGGCACACAGGAAGCGCAGCCATGTTTGAAGTGATCCCATGTGCCCCAGCCACTCCGATGGGTCTCTCTTGAGGAAGCGCTGGATGCACATCCACCCCCCTGCGTCACGTTATCCGGCTCTCCTCGACCACCTCCGCGTCCGAGTCGTCCATCTCCTCGGGGTCGGCAGGCCGGTAGGCAGGGAAGGCAGCCAGCAGGTCTGCTGCAGGGTCCGCCCCTGGGGTGTCCTCACGGGGGATAGGTTCCCCAACATCTGGGCGACCTTCTTCTCCCACCCCAGCGGCGTTGACACCCTCGTCAGCCCCCGACCTCTCTCCGATGGCAGCAATGCTGGCGTCCGCTGCCCCCTGATCAGCAGTTGGTGGGGCTGACTCGGTGTGAGAAGTCTGTTCCGGAGCAGGCGGCATGTCTGCCACTGGTCCACTCGTGGATGGCCCAGGATCGGCAGCCCGACGAGCCTCCAGTACTGAGATCACTGCGCGGGGCATGCCGTGGTTAGTCACAGAGCGTCAACGGCAAGCACCAACAGTAGAGTAAGGAGACTTACGGGAATCCAAAGCATCATCTTCCGCTGTCCCGGCCGCCGCAGGAGAAATTGCAGCAGGGGACCCTTCAGCGCTTGTCAAATCAATAATGGGTGTCTGGCCCCCGCCTTGTCCTGCTGGCGCCTCTCCTACTCCTACTGAGGACGCCTGACCAACATCCGTGCACTCCTGAGAAAGGTGGAGAAATGGGTTAGAAGCTGCATAAGAGAATGGACGAAGCAGGTTGAGTAGGGATAGAAGCGGACCTCGAGGAGCTCGGTGATATCGACATTGTCGGAGCCGGCCACCTCGCCGCTCTCCCGCGGGCTCCCCGGATGGGACCTTCCCTCCGAGCCTTCATCCTCCCCCATCTCCTCCTCTTCCTCGGAGTCATCGTTACTATCATCTTCCTCCGGCGGCATCTGTTCTGGAGCAGGCTCTAGACCGAGCATCACCTTCACCAGAAGGGACGGCTCCGCACGCTGACCACGCTGGCGCGCGTACTCGTCCATGGCCGTCAGATATGCATACCGCCGGTGGAAGTTCACCCTGTCGGCGACCTAAAGGCGCCCGACCTCTGGCAGATGGATTCCTTCGTTGGTTATCTTCTGCCAGATGATTTCGGTCCCCAGCGACTGCCGCAGGGTCATCCAGGCCGACCACAACGCCGGGAAGACTGCATCGTGGGAGGGTTCGAGCAGACGCCTTACCTGCTTCCCGGGCCGCTCCCCGACCACCGTATGTGCCCCCTCTCTGGGCGCTGAAGTCGTGGCGGCAGCCTGCGATGTGCCCGCCGCCGAAGTCCCTGCCGCGCTGGCTCTGCTGCTTGGTGCGCCTCCGTTCTCCCCCGCGTGACGGCACCTCGCCTCCTTCCTTGACGCCCGGTCTCCGCACAGGTGACCTCGAGCCGCCGAACTGGCTTTCGTAGAAGCCCCTCGGGGTACACGATGGCCCAGTGTTCGGCGTACTCGGTTGCCAAGCCTGCGTCGACCCCGGTAGGAGGGAGAGTGATGACATCGCCAGAGCCGAAAGCGGCGAACATCAGCCACATCTGGCGAAGGACGCAAGGGTTCGTCTCCTCCCGAACAGCAGTGAATACCCTCTTCGGCATCCTTTGAAGGCACCCGAACTGCCTGGCGAACCGGGTTGGCACGTAGGGCTCGCAGATCACCTTCCCGTCGATCCGAGCCACGAGCACCCCGCCCCGCATGTTCATGAAGTATTCGTGCTGCTCCAGCGGACCCTGTCCATTGTTGATCATCTGGCCGACGGGATTGGGGAACGGGCTGAATTTGAAATTGGCATGATTTCCAATCCGAATCCTCAAGCCCTCCTCATTTAGGGTCATCAGAGCGACCCCCGCGATGTTCAGCAGGGAGGGTCGCAGGCCGTTGCCCGGAGGAATGACGGCGTTTGGAAACGTGTACCCACCAAGGTGACCAGCCACCCAGCCGTGGAAGAATTGAAAGGGCCCACAGACCCTTCGTGGCGACCCCCCTCGCGAGATGTGTCCCAGGATGGCGTACATCTTAGCCATCACTGGGACCCCGAGGCTGTATCTCTTGTTGGCGGCCATGGCGCCCGCCATCGCCAGTGTCGCCGGGCGGACCCCCATCCTCGCGTCCCGCACTGGAAGGAGCCACCCACTCAGAAAGGCGGCCAGGAACGCCGCGTACCGTACATTTGGGTCCCGGGCCTCGATGACGCGGTACCCCCATGAGCGGTAGTCGCCCATCTCCAGGACCCGCCAGTACGACCCGTTCCAGCTCCTCTGAGCAGCGGTCGGGCACCGCTTCCCCCTGCCTGGCATCTTGACCGCGGGGTCATGCTCCAAGAACTGGCTGAACCACTCCTTGTAGGCTATGTCCTTGTGGAATTCCTTGACCCCGAGTCGCTCCGTAGCCAGGTCCAGTAGATGCCAAGTCAGGATGGGAGTCCGTGACATGTCGCCCCAGGTGTTCCTCGGAGGCAGGAACTCATCGTATTGGTAACCCTCCAGCGGGATACCTCCGATGTAGTGGATGTCCTAGAGACCGATGCTGACCTCCCCATGGTGAAGATGGAAGGTGTTGGTATCCGGGGACCAGCGGGTGAACAGCTCCGGCCCGAGCTCGGACTGCTGGTAGAAGTGGAACTGTGACGTCCACACCGCCTCAAATAGGCCGATGTACCTCAGCTCTTCCGTGAAGTGATCACAGGTGTGGCGTACCCAGAACGCCCAGGCCCACTCACTGGTGAAATTGCCCCCAGACCGCAAGTCCCAGTCCTTCATCCAGCCCTTGGTGTCGTCAGTGACACTCTGGCGGTATGTGCTCGAGTAGAGGGCTGGAGAGTTCTCCGCAGTATGCTCACTCCCGGCAATGGTTCGCGTCCTCGGGTTCAGAACATAGACATCTAAGTGCCTGGTCTCCCTGGCAGGATGCCCATTGTTGGTGATGTTATAGCGGGAAGCTCATCCTCCCGAGTCACCCAGGTCCGTGGCGCATCAACCTCGAACCCTGGCACCGGAACCTCATCCAGGATGCCATAGTTCCAGAGCGGCAGGTTGTCCGACAGCGGATATGTCTTCTGGGCCGGCGTCAGCAAGTCGAACAAGGATTGATTGTTGGAAACAATCTCCTTGGCTCCGTAGACCTCCCCGTTCGCCGCTATCTCAGCTCTCCGAATGGCGGCATCCCCCTCATTCCCTTGATTCACGGCCATCTCAGAAGCTCCGGGAGTCGTGTGGGATGAACCGTGCGGAATCGGACGAGGCTGATAGAGAAATTTGGGAGTTGGCGCGCAATCCTAGTGGACAGCGCGCAATTGGGACGGCTGTCGCGTAAAACCCCGGGTGTTCGCGCAAAAACAGGCCGAAATCCGAATGGGTTTGCGCCACGAACTGGTGAATTCCGCGCCGGCAATGGCAATTTAGCGCACGAGAGCTTGAAAGCTTGTCGCGCGGAAGGCCGGTGTATGGTACGGGGGACCCATGGCCCCTATTTATAGGCAAGGACGGGTGTCCGCACTGCGCGAAAAGCGCTTTGCGCGACCGCGACAGCGAATTTCGCGCCCGACACCCTTTTTGCGCGCCACAGTCCCGCGCCACCCAGTACTTCGGCATTCCGGCATCTCCCTCGGAACCCGATCGTTGCGACCTCTCGCCGGTCAGATTCCGAGGGGGGGGGGGCTTTTGTAGACACCGAAAAAGTCCGTTTTTCCCAAACGAAGCTCCGGATGCGGAAAGTGAGGTCATATTTGGAGTCAAAAGCATGTTTCAGAGGGCCCGGAGGCCTTGCGCGGAATTTTGGAGACCCGCGCGCAAAGTTGAAATCAGGCGCGCAAACCTCCCGGGATGCGCGCAATGCGCTGGGCCGGTGCCCAATTTTGCGCACCCGTGGCCCGCGCGACTCCCTTGCGCGCCGGGCCCGATTCTGCGCCAGCGAAGGAAATTGCGCGCCCGCGAACCGGATTCCGTGCCCGGGGTTGCCTATAAATATAAGGCGACCCCCGACGTTTTGGAGGTTGCCGGAATTCGAAGAGTCGCTCGTTCGCGCAATCCACCCCCCTCCGCGTGCAATGCCGATCCTCAGGTAACCTCCTTTCTTTCGCGCAAGAAAGCCTCGGGGTTCGCCTTCATGCACAATCCCTTTGGCTCCTTTCCTTTGAACAACTCTTTACCCAAAGGATTTCGCTCCAAAAAAACCCTCTTGCGCGCAATTGCCCCCGGGTGCGCGCAATCCAGCCTGATTGCGCGCACCCCCCCTTTATTTGCTAAGTGGCCATTAGTTAAAGAATGAGCCGTTGCCCCCGCGCGCTATCCGAAGCCCGGTGCGAGCAATCTCCATCTTCCGCGCGCAAAGCGCTGGCCCAATTGCGCGCCAGACTGCCCATTTGCGCGCCGACCCGCGGTATTGCGCGCCAAGCTCCTCTCTTGCGCGCAATCCGCCGGGGTCGCCCCCTTTGACCCCCTGAGGGTACCCGCCTGCGTGGCGCCCGATAATCTTAATCCCGGGTGCCCGCACCGTGCGTTGTCTTCCCGTGCGGCCCTCCAGGCTCGCGCGAAGTGACACAGACCCATCGGCGGCATCACACTCGTCCGCGCTGCAAGACGTTAAACTGCCAAGTGTTTCGTCCAACATGACGTTAAACTGTACCGCGTCCAAGCTGCACGACGTTAAACTGCCTAGCATATCGTCTGCACTGCAAGACATTAAACTGCCAAGTGTTTCGTCCAACATGACGTTAAACTGTACCTCGTCCAAGCTGCACGACGTTAAACTGCCTAGCATATCGTCCGAGCTACAAGACATTAAACTGTTCAGCATTCGTCCTGCAGGATGCTAAACTGCACCACGTCCGCGCTGCAAAACGTTAAACTGCCAAGCATCTTCGTCCTCAATACACGACGTTAAACTGTACTTCATCCGGCAAGACGTTAAACCGTCCGCTTCGTCCTCAACACACGACGTTAAACTGTACTTCGTCCGGCAAGACGTTAAACTGTCCGCTTCGTCCTCAACACACGACGTTAAACTGTACTTCGTCCGGCAAGACGTTAAACCGTTCGAATCACCTGATCCCGTGCCTCGCACGCAGGGTCCCCCTCCCAGTTTGGATGTGGCCCCCACCCGCTCGTCTCGGCAGGGATGTCGGGATTGGAGTGGCCTTCGCCCACGGGGGTAGAGTATTACAGACGGAACGAACTACGTGGACTTTGATCCCTGTCCCCTAAACAGGGTACGTAGGAAGCCTCTCCGAGGTTCAAGCCCACCACCTGGTTGTCCCGGTCGTATTCACGTCGGTTCGTCCATCAGTGGACCCCTCCCGGGTTCACACTTGCGTCGATTCACCTATGAATCCACCCTTGTGGGAGATTGCATGTGTGTATCTCCATTGTGCTTCCCCACTACCGAAGCCAGTGGAGGGCGTGACAGGGATCGAGGTCTCTCACCTTCGGCCCAAGTCCCTCTCCAACTGAGCTTTGCCGCATCCGGGCTGCCTTAGTGCATAAGTCCTGACAGAATAAACTACGTGGACTTTGATCCTTGTCTCCTAAACAGGGTACGTAGGAAGCCTCCCTGAGGTTCAAGCCCACCACCTGGTCGTCCCGGTCGTATTCACGTCGGTTCGTCCATCATTGGACCCCTCCCGGGTTCACATTCGCGTTGATCCACCCGGTCGTTCCATCCCCCTCTGTGCGAGGTGGTTCGGTTCAATCCTCCGCCCGGCGGCCTCGACCTCTTCGTGAGTCGGCTTGCCAACGTCCGGCATGACGTTAAACTGTATATCCGAACTACACTGACATTGATCCGCGCTAACGCGCGGTACGTAGGAAGCCCCTACGGGGTCCAAGCTCTTCACTCCATCATCCATCCTGATCCTTACCCGGGGCCGCCACATCCCGGTGGGGTCATGCCATTTCATTCCACTCCACTTCACTCGGGAAGCCGCCCATGTGCTGGCCCCAGCATCGGAGGTTCCCCGCAAGGGGTTCTGTCATCTGATCCACTTCTCGTGTTGATCAGCCCGATGTCGTCCCCGCTGGACGTTAAACTCGCGGCATACCCCGTGTTAAACATGGGAAGCTGAGGAAAACCTCATGTAACACAGTTCCCCGCACCCAGCGTGGGATGCCTCAGGCCATCACGTCTTCGAGAAGCCCTATTAGGGACGGAAGGCAGACATGCAGAGTCGCAGTGTTAAGACACGCCCCCAACACCCAGAGCTACCCGGTCTCTTCATCGCAGGTTGCTGCCCCGACCAGACTCCTTGGATCGTCTGGACGGAAGCAGCGTAATTAACCGGTGTCCATGGAGACATGGCGCCGGGAACTAGATTCACGAACATTCTTAAATCTATGAGGGAGACCCGGATTAGGCAACGAGTTCCAAGGAGACGTCCACGGAAGGAGGAGCCGATATCCCATCATCCCGGTTTCGATCAAGGAGCAGACGCCCCTGAATAAGGGATGGATGCCGCCCGCCTTTGGAAAGCGGGACTGCGGGGCCACAAGCCGCGCGCCCATCCCCTCGGGTCGACGGGCGCACGCGCGAACGCGTCCTGGCAGAACAGCGTCGGAACAGAAACCCGACGCACATCCGCACCGAAACAATGGTTTTTAAGGGATTTATATATTTTTATGTTTTTAATTTTTTTTATTGATTTGTTTTTACGTTTTTTATGGTTTTGTCTCATTTAGTGGTTTTTTTGTGTTTTTACGGGATTTTAGGGGTTTTAATATTTTTTATGGTTTTAGGGTATATAGGGTTTATGGTATAGGGTTTAGGTATAGTGTGTAGGGTTATGGGTAAGGGGTAAAAGTTATAGGTTTTATCATATATTGGTAAATGTGTAGGGTTTAGGTTATATGGTTTGTGGTTTATGTTATAGGGTTTAGGGTGTTGGGTGTTTGGTTTAGGTTTCGAGTGTAGGATTTATGGTTTATATTGTTGGGTAATATGGTTTAGGATTCATATTTTATGTTTTAGGGTGGAGGGTATAGAGTTTAGCATATGGGGTCTAGGGTGTTGGTTGTTGGGTATCAAGTTTAGGGTGAAGGGATTCCGGTTTAGGGTGTTGATTATAGGGTTTATCATATAGGGTTTAGGTCTTATGCACTATGGAAGAGAGAGTAGGATGTAGGTTTTAGGGTTTACGGAGTACGTAATGTGGTTTATGATGTATGTATTTGGGTTTAGGATATAGGGAGTATGGGTTACTATGTTGGGTTTATGGTTTAGGGTGTATGGTATATAGTTTAGGGTGTACGGTTTAGGTTTTAGGGTGTAGGGTATAGGATTTTTGGTGTAATGTTTAGAGTTTAGGGTGTTGTTTGTCTATTATACGGATTATGGTGTTGTGTTTAGGGTTATGGGCATAGGGTACAATATTTACGGTTCAGGGTTTTGGGTGTCGAGTGTCTGGTATAGGGTTTAATGTGTGGCTTTAGGGTTTATGTTGTAGGGTTTAGCGTTTTTGTTTTATATTTTACGGTGTATGGTTTACAGTTTAGGGTGTAGGCTATTGTGTTTAGGGTGTATTTTTTATGGTTTAGGGTGTAGGATATTGGGTAAAAGGTGTAGAGTTTAGTGTTTTGGTTGTGAGGTTTAGAGATTACAATGTATCTTTTAGGGTTTAGGGTGTGGGGTATAGGGTTTACAGTGTTGGGTTTAGGGTGTATGGTATTAGGTATAGGGTATAGATCGTACAATGTATGGTTTAGGGTGTACCGTTTAGGCTGTAGAGTATAATTTTTAGGGTTTGTGGTGTAGGGTATTGGGGGTAAGGATTAGTGTTTATGGTGTATGGTCTATGGTGTATGGTATAGGGTTTAGTGTTCAGGGTGTATGGTATATGACCAACGGTGTTGGTTCGAAACCCTATACTCTAAACTAAAACCCATGAAACCTATACCATAAACATTAAATCCCTACACCCTAAACCCTAAAATACCCAAAGAACCATAGAAGGCATAAATGAACATAAAACACCTAAAATATTTAAAAAATCAACCCACATAAAGACCCTAAAAGACCAAAAACCCTTAGAAATTCTAAAAAACTAAATTCCCTAAGAGGACCTAAAAACACTAAAACCCCCCTAAAAGATCCCAAAAACATTAGAAAACATAAAAGGACCTATAAATCCATAAAACCAATAACACACCCTTAAAAATTCTAAAACAGCTAAAAATAAAAAATTCTAAAAACACCAAAAAGGCCTAAAAACCTAAAAAATCATAAAAACCATTAAACCCCATAAAAACATCTACATTTTTTGAAACACATTAATAACAACACCCCAAACCAACCTTAAGAACTCTATATAAACACTGGTTAAATCTTAAATATTATCACAACCCAAAAAACCCCTAAAACATCTAAAGGTCAATAAAACCCAAAAATAACCCAACACCCCCCCCCCTTAGAAAAACCCTACATGCCAAGAAACCTATGAACTACACTAAAAACCCAGAACCCCAAAAGACCCTAATTTTTTATAAAAACCTAAAACCCCTAACAAAATATTTAACATTAAAAGACTTATAAAACCTAAAAACCAAAAAAATCATTAAAACGCATACTAAAACCAAGAAAACCCATAAACCCCTAAGATACAATAAAAACCCTAAATGCCAATGAAATCCCTAAAATATCCAAAAATACACTAAAGATCATAAAAACCATCAAACCCTAACAAAACACTATCAAAACCTAAAATGAAAAAAATAATCCTTAAGACCCCAAAATACATTTAACCCCTAGGAACCAAGAAACCCATAAAATCCCTAAAAACACTAAGATTCTAAAGACACAAAAAATCTCAAAAAAACCCCTAAAAACATTAAAATCCTAAAAACACCAAAAAAACCCTAAAATAAAAAAACCCCTAAATCCCACTAAACCCCTTAAAATCAATTAAACCCTTTAAAATACATAAAAAATTAAAAACCATTAAAACCCAAAACACCTTAAGTTCCCCTAAAAAGACACGAAAAAACCCAAACCCCCTATATATCCTAAAATCCCCTAAAACCCTAAAATGACCCCAAAACCTTATGAGACCCTAAAAACCCTTGAAAAAAATAGAACCCACTAAAATAATTTCAAAACCATAAAAACCCTAAATGACCCAAAAACACATAAAATCCCCTAAAACCATAAAAAACTAGTAAAATAAAAAAATACCTAAAACAATATTCCCATAAATCATAAAAAAACCATCAAAAACAAAAACCACAAAACCCCATAAAATCATAAAATCCCTGAAGAACTATAAAATCCATAAAAATAAAAAAAATAAAACCTATAAAATTACATAAAACAATAAAACCCAAAAAATTCTAAGAACCCCTAACAAGACCTAAAACACCTAAAACACTACCAATGCATATACAACCACAAAAAACTAAGAAACTCTAAAAACCGTAATACCCTAGAAACCGGAAAAAACCAAACCCCCTGAAATAACATTAAAGGCATTATACCAATAAAATAACCATAAAAACATAAAAGAAACCTAAAATATTTGAAAATCAAACATGCCCCTATAAACCCTAAAACACATATTACTACTAAAGAAGCCCTAAAAACCTATAAATACCCAAAAATGCCATAAAAATATATAAAACCCCTGGAAACATAAATAACCATTAGACTATTTAAAACACTAAAGTACCCACTAAAAACTATAAAAATCATAGAAAGAAAAAAACTAAAACAATATATGAACTCTGAAATTATTTAAAAATACTAAAAACCGTAAAAATCAATAAAAATATATAAAAGCCTGTAAAACACATAAAATCATGAAAAATACCATTAAAACACTAAAAACCATAGAAATTATAAAAGACCATAAACCCCCAAAAAGGCACTAAAATAAAATAAAAACTATAAAATACCCAAAATACCAAATACTAAAACCCCCATTAAAATCTAAAAAACCATAACACCCCTAAATAATATAAATCCATAAAAATTGTTAAAATCAATAAAATAATTTAAAATCCCAAAAACCCTAAAATATTTAAAAACAAAACACCATAAAACACTAAATTCTGTAAAACTCATTAATCATCTAAAAATCATGAAACCCCTACAATTCCCCAAAAAACCAAAAAATTCCTAAATACAGTAAACAAAATTAAAACCCATAAAACCATAGGAAACCCTTAAAACCCTAAAATGACTAAAACAAAAAATTCCATAAAAAGACACTAAATACAATAAAATGTACCAAATAATACTAAAACACCGATGGATCCAAAAAACCATAAAAGCCCCTAAAACCCCTAAAACCCCAAAACCCCTCAATGACCCAAAATACTCATATAACAATATATAACCCCTAAAAACCTGAAAAGCAAGAAATCCCTAAAAACCATAAAAAACAAAAAAAACCCCTTAAAAAACGAAAAACAATAAAACCTTTAAAAACCATAAAATTAATATAAACAACCTTAAAACTATAAAAACCAAAAAAAAATCATGAAAACATTAAAACCACTAAAAAGACAAAAAAGTCCATAGAACCCTAAAAATCCAACAAAACCCTAAAACCCCTTAGAAATCCTAAAAACCCTAGAACCCCATCAAACCCCCACTAAGCCCCAAAAACATTAAAAAGAAAAAATAATCCCTAAAAGAACAATTTATTCCAATAAAACATAAAAGAACATTGAAACCCTAAAAGAACACAAAAAACAACAAAACAATAAAAAATCAATGAAACCCCAAAACCCCAATATAAATCCCTAAAATCCCTAAAAACACTAAAATAAAAATTAATATTCTAAAAACACATAAAACCCTAAAAATATATTAAAATCATAAAAATCATAATAACTATAAAAGAACCAAAACCCCTAAAACACTACAAAAATATAACCCCTAAAAGTCCAGAAAAAACCCTAAAATATCTAAAATATTCGAAAAATTGTAAACAAAAAACATCAAATATTATAAAACTAAAACCCAAAGAAAAAATAAGAAACCCCTAAATCCCATAAAACCCGTAAAACAACTCTAAAAAGGTTAAACCCGTGAAACATTCCTAAAAAACCAAAAAAAACCACAAAATCCATAAAACCCTCACAAAATCCCCCTAAACCCTAAAAACCCTTTAAACCATATACTACACATATTACCCCTAAATTCCCTAAAACACATAAAATCCTTGAAAGACCATAAAACCTCTATAAATTCTGTATAACTTTAAAAAAACCTAAAACCCCCCAAAAACCATAAAAATTTTAAAGGCCCCTTAAAACCACCAATATCCCAAAAAACATAAAAACAATAATGCCCCTTAAAACCCAGAAAACCCCATGATACACCATAAAAGCCTCTAAAACCCTAAAAACCTATAATCTCTAAAAGCACTTTAAAAACACTAAAATACAAAAAATTACATACCAAAAAAATCCAAATAATACTATAAAACACCTAAAATCTCCTAAATTTAGTAAAACTCTAATAAAGAACCATAAAATTATAAAAAACGCGTTTAAAACACTAAAACCCGAAAATATATAAAATATCTTAAAAACCCTATAAAACACTAATGACCATAAATACCCTAAAAACCCTAAAAATCCAAAAAAACCCCAAAAAATCTAAAACACCCAAAAAACATAACTCTTAAAACCCCCTAAAACCCTAAAAAGCACGAATACTCAAAAAATGAAAATACCAAAAAAAATCATAAAAACACTTCAAAACTGTTAATCCCGATAACACTCTTAAAAACACCAAAATTCCCCTTAAAACCCAAAAAAACCTTCAAACCCTAAAACTTTTAAGAAACATTAAAAAAACATAAAACCCTTGATCACCTAAAATTTAATAAAGTTCCCTAAAAATATAATTAAGTCACCAAATCACCCTAAAAACCATAAAGTACCCTTAAACCCTAAAAACCTAATGAAACCTGAAACCATAAAAACCCCCAAACGTTTAAACTCACATAAACCCATTAAATCCTTAAAACCCAAAATCCATATAAACCTCTTAAAAACAATTAAAACCCTAAAACCTAAAAAATATCTGAAAAATATTCTAAAAACCCTAAATAAAATAAAATACCTAAAAAAAGCTTCCATAACAGACCCAAAATACCAGAAAACACTAAAAACCCTTAACGCCCTTAGAAAAAAAAAATACTTAAAAAATAATGAAACCCCAAAAATAAAGAAAAATTACATGAAACCCATAACAAACAATAAAACCCCAAAAAACACCTAAAATACCCTAAAACACATAAAACCCCCAAAATATGCTAAAAGGAACCAAAACCCCTAAAAACCTAAGGAAATAGAAAAACCCAAAAAAAACATAAAACCTAAAACCCCCTAATATACTATAAAATATTTAAAACCCTAAAAGACTTTAAAAACACTTAAAACCCATAAATTACCCAAAATATCCTAAAAACATAAAAAGATCTAAAAACCCATAAACCCTAAAGGACCCACAAAACCCAAAAAGAACATGAAAATCATAAAACCCCTAAAACATGATAGAAAACGTAAACCCCTTACAGAAAACTAAAACTACTAAGAACCCTAATATTCCCTAAAACATATAAATTATAAAGTGACCAAAACCCACTCAATAAAAATAAGTTCTTAAACTCCTAAAATACCCTAAACCCCTAACACCCCTAAAAGTAAATTAAATCTCTATAAAACCCTATCAGACCCTAAACACCTAGAAATTCCCTAAAAACACAAAAAACCTCTAAAATCCCCTAACATTCCTTAAAAACCGTAAACCCCAAATATTTCAAAAATCTCATGAAAGAACCTAAAAAAACCAAGAAAATAACAAATAACCTAAAAACCCTAAGAATATTAAAAATCCAAAAAAAACCAAATAAAAGCACTAAAAGAACATTGAAACCCCTAAAATGAATAAACCATTAAAATACATAAAAACCACAAAGCCTTTAAATAATCATTAAATCCCGTAACATCCATTAAAACCCAAAAATTTCCCTAAAATATAAAATCCCTTAAAATAGAAAAAAATATATTATAAAATTCATAAAAACCCTAAAACCATAAACCCTCAAAAATATCCTAAAACCTGCAAAACCCATAAAATATCCTAAAAACAAGAGTAACCCTAAAAATTAATAAAATCTCCAAAAAACCCATAAACCCATAAATCCACTAAAACACCATAAACAACCATAAAACCACTATGAACCATAAAATACCTTTATAAAACCCCAAAAACCATAAAAACCCTATAAACCAAAAATTATAAAATTGAACTAAAAACACAAATTCCTTAAAACAAAAAAATGGTAAAACCACTTAAAACCTTGAAATATTAAACCCCCAAAAAACCCTAGAAAACTATATAAACTCTTAAAACCCAAAAATTCATAAATACCATCACAATGGAAAAAGAACCATAAACACCATAATACCCAAAAACCCTAGAAAAAAAAATAAAAACACCAAAATCCCTTAAAGATAGGAAAACACCCTTGATACCATAAAACTATAAAAACCATTAAAAGACCATAAACCCATAATAAAAATCATAAATACCACTGAAAAAACCAACACCCCTATATATATTAAAACCTCAGAAAGCCAAAAAAATATTTTAAATACTCAAAGACACATAAAACCCCTAAAATACCCTAAACACCCAAAAATTCACTAAAAACATTAAAAAATAAAATAAAAATCCCTTATAAAACCATAAATTACCCAAAAAACAATAAACCTTCTAAAAAAACTATTGAACCCCAAAAAACAAAAAACCATAAAAATAGAAAATACCCCAAACCTCCATAAATCCCTAAATACCCCTAAATTCCCCTGAAATCTCTAAAAACAATAAAATACTAAATCCCCTAAAACCCATTAAAACCCAATGAGTCTCTAATAATGTATTAACCATAAAAACCCAAAAAATAGAAAAACCCTTAAAACTCCAAAAATCCTTAAAAACAATAAAAAAAATTAAACCCCTAAATGAAAATATGTATAAAAACCCTAAATGAATAAAATATCTAATTGTACAAAAAAACTAAATCCCTATAAACACTATTAAAATTCTAAAACCCCCTAAAACACATAGATAAACTTTTAAATCCATCAAAATCCTTATAAAACACTAAATACATAAATAATAGAAAAGCCCCTTTAAAACCCAACGAATCCCTAAAAACTAAATTGACCCTAAAACCATTAAAAATACAAACAAGTCATAAAATTCATTAAATTTTATAAAACCATAAAACCCTTCAAACCCCCAAAAAAGCATTAAAATGCATTAAAACAATAAAACAGCCATAAAAACAATAAAAAAATATAAATAAACTAAAACCCTTTTGAAACATAAAAAATAATAAAATCATTTAAAAAATGCATGAAAAAAATAAAACCACTAAAACCCAAAAAACCCCAAACATATCATAAAAATTGATAAATCCTGGTGAAAACCCTGAAATCCTTAAAAAAACCCCTAAAAATACAAAACAATCCAAAATACATTGAAATCCCTAAATTTCATTAAATACCAAAAATCCATAAAAGACCCTAAAAAGACCCAATAACCATAAAATCATATACCACTTAAAACCCTTAAAACTCCCTAAAAACAAATTTCTTAGAAACGCCATAAAACAATTAAATGCCCCTAAAATGTCATACTACAAGTCCAAATGCATGTTCTTACTGGAATGAGAACATGCTTTTAAAGTAACATTAAAAACATAATTACATGATTTATGAATGTAGGCCCTTTGATTATGAATTTAGATTACGTCATTCCTTAATAGATTTTGTCAACTAGGACTGATTATGCATTGAGGTTCGTTGGGTGATATCTTCTTTTCTATTCGATAATCCTAAACGATCAAATCATGTAAAACAATAGAAGTGTGTTGGAGCATTCTTCCACTTAATATTTACAATATAAGGATCTCCTATGATTTTTGTCTACATAGATAGTCTGAGTGTGGATGTGAGTAGAGTATTGACTTTTAGCATGATAGTGACAATGACACACTCAATTTTTATGAGTATTTTTGAACATTTTTATATTAATTTTCAGTAATTTTATATGAATAATTTCATTGAATGTAACTATTTATGAAAATATTTCAAATTCTCATGAAATAATTAAAATGAATCTATGTGGGATGTTTTAATGGTTAAAAAAAATTTGAGAAGTTTTTAATGTAATTTTTTATGATTTGAAAATTATATTAACATTTTATTGGAATCTTAGTAAGAGTGTTTACATTTTTCAGAAAATTTTACTAAAATTATATGCAGGATGGATAACCCTTAACCAAACAAGTTACCAACTTTTATATCCCACCCTTCACATGGACAACTGAACACAGTGCCTTATGGGATGGACAGATCGATCTACAGAATGTGCCTAGTGTATCAGACATATGAATAGGTGGCCTATAGTTGGTGAATCCCACTGAGAGTAATGATGGTCTGAATACCAAATGGTCCATGTGTAGTGTGCCATGTGTATGGGTGTGTGATAGTTTCTCGTGGAATCCCATCCTAGATAAAGACTGCTTTTGGCATTTAAAACACATTTTGGATTATAATACATCATGAAACATCTACTCAATTTAATGCGGGACACTAATAATTCTAGTTACACTTCATTTCTAAATTGTATAATGGCATTTTATCTTTATCTTAATTAGACCTGCATCAAATATAAACATATGTCAGCTTCGCAACACTCCATCTAGACTTCAGTACTTTCACTTATCGGCTATAGATGATTTTCGCTAAGAAATTTCATTACATCCACCAATAATTGTTATACTCAATCCATCTACCACGTCTAGGTTATTACACCACCATGAATCCCTTATAAAGCCATGGAAGACCACTGTGAGGAAGATTCTAACCCTTATAACCTCTATGATGGTCGTATGGGTGTTTATAGTTCTATTCATTGTGATATAGGTGCTACCCCAAATCCAAATCCACATCGATCCATGCATGTGAACCATGCACCACTAAAGGTTGTGTTTTCCTACTTTCATCCCAATTACGTGTTCAATATTAAAACACCTGATTGTATTGATAGTTTTCAAATAATTAAATGTGGTTCTATGAGGGATAAATTAAAATAGGGTCTCTAAAGAACATATACAAGGAGGATTAGACTATGAACTCTTCTCCTTCCATTTAAAATAAAAGATAGTCTTATCTATGCTACAAAGGGTAGTTTGGACCGGGGGTGGAGCTCCCACTAAAAGAGATACTACTAACTTCCATTTTATTATTTCTTTTATATTAATTCTATTTTCACATTTTTGATTTTATTTTAAATAAAATTTTAATTAGTCCTCTTTAATAAAAACATATCTTCTTTTTTTCATAATTTTTTCCTCCACCCAAATTATTTTTCTTCTTCTCATTATTATTCTATTTTTTTATCTATTTTTATTTTTATTTTAAAATAATATCAATATTATATATATATATATATTTATTTATTTATTTTTATTTTCTTACTCTTTATTTCCCGCTCCCTCTTCTTCTTTTATTTTATTTTCTTAGAAGATCTCCCTCCCACTCATCTTATTCTATTTTCATTTTTATTCATTTCATGTTTTTAACTTCTGTTCTTCATTTAACATCCTTGTTCATTTTATTTTTTCATTATTCTAATCATATTTCTATCCACCAAAAAATATCTTACACCAAATAATTGGATTTTTACTCATGGTTTGGATTACGGGAGTTTAATGTGTTAATTAATTATTTTGTAATGAATATCTTACATTTTCTATAGATATGGGTGGCTTAAATAATTTTTTATTATCCCCATGACTTTAAAATAAAATATATTTAAATTATTTTACACTATTATTTTTCCCGCTCATCATTGGTTATATCCTAAAGTGATGGGGTTAATCAAATTAATGGATGAAGTATAATTTGAATAAGTCAGGTCCTAGAAGATGGAACCCCCTAGTCCAAGGTGTGTTATCATTTTTAATTATAGGAGGATGTAGAATTAATATTTCTTAATGAATATTAGATTTTATAATTTCTAAATAAAAGGACATTAATTCATTATGAGATATCATATTTGGATTATAAATAAAAAATAAAGAAAATAAAGGAGAATGATGTTGGATCCAAAAACCAATCTCAAAAACAAGTTCATTCATCTATATTTCATTCGGTTTACAATTTCATATTAGTATAAGATTAAATTTACATTCCACTTGTTAATTAATTATCATAGAAAATAAATGTAGAACCAATATCAAAATTATCATTGTTTTCATTAAATAAAAAAGATAAATTACCATAAGTTTATTTTAATTAGATTTAATGATTAAACAAATAGAGAATCTCCTTAATTGATACGATCCTAGTAAGACTATATATTTCACTAGGAAAAACATTATAAATTTTCTTTTACAACATCCTATTAATGGAATTCATTAAGACACATTCCATTTATAGGGATCCAAGTAGTATTTTTCTTTTATTTTATATTTTTAAATTTAAGAAAAATTCTCATTTATTTTCAAATTAAAATAATAAAAAATATTTTTCCTATGATGTTTTCAATTTACTAATTAATCAATACATGGAATAAAACTCACTGGTACCAGAATATCTGGTTCCAAATGATTTGGAATACCTCTTAAAAAAAGGGTTAAGAATCTAATTTATTTTTTAGGAATATGGTGAATGGAAATGATATTTCTATCACACATTTAAAGGTAGTAATAATGATCAATCAAGTTATGGGTTATTTTCAAAAAATCAAGGAAAAATAGGATGTGACATTGTTTTCCCCAATTCCACTTAATAAATCCATGATGTTGAGGCTAAAATCAAGGAATATAAATACCTTCACCATTTTAGGGGCCATATTAAAGATGACCTTGGGGTGCTAGAGTGGATTCATGATGAGAAAGAATTCTTGCTCAGTTGGGTGTGTTAGATCTATAATATCTGGTTGACTTCTAGAGTGAGTATGATATATGACTTGATCTCCATCATCCATACAATGTAAAAGAACTAGTACCATAGTGTGTCAGTCTAGACCTGGAAGAATATGAAACCACCGAAGTGGTGTAATTTATGAAATATATAGTGTTTCTTGACTACTTACTTCCACTTTCCACCATAAAACTCAATGAGACACCAGCCATTGAAGATTAGATTAAAAATGAACCAATTTTAGCATGATGATATTATCTAGAACATGGTTTCATTTGATTTTATTCAATCTCAATTGATTTTTAATTTCCACTTATTGGAATTTTCAGAACTAGTCAATCTATACTACAATATAACGGAGGATAAATTATATTCACATGTACCTTTTGAGAAATACATGGAGTCTATTGACATTAATGAAGAATCAGATAAAGAATCCCATGAGGAAGTACAAGTAGCTGGGAATGAGGATGTAAATATATAGTATTCTAATTTTGAATGGTATAAATTAATTACTAATAATTCGAATTCAAATTTTGTTCAAATAAAATCAGCTACTACCATTCCCTTTAAAAATCCAATTCATATAGTCCATGATGATCCATGATTTGAAAAGAATGAGGACCTTTAAAAAATTTAAACCATGTTAGTGGATGATTCATACTTCAACCTACCCCCACAATGCATAAAATACCTCATTGGGAAGGGGGGATATCTGGAATACTCTATCCATGTATCATTTATCACTAATAATGATGAATAACAAACTAGGAAAATCCACAAGTGGTGGTTATATAAAAATAAGATTCACTAATAATAAGACTTTGATAATAACTGGTAATCCCCTTTAAAGGATGTAAATATTATTTCCCCACTTGGGAAACTATACCAAGACTTATCCCTTTTACTTTCCTTATAAGACATAAAATTTAATTTTATTTATTAGTATAGAATGCGGCCAACTCCCTATTAAAATTTTGAGCTTAAATGACATAATACTTTTGATTAATTGAATAATTTTATTTTATAGGTTCGTGATGGAAAAAGGTATCCCTGTGTAGTGGAGAAAAAGGTAAATTCACATGGGTAATGGGAGTTCTGTATTATTGTTTTTATTTTAAATTCAATATATTTTTTTCAATCATGATTTGAGCATCAAACAGAAAAATTAAATTCCCACGTTTGAATTTATGATTTACATAAATTATATTGGTCACATTATTTTCTTATTAATCATGTGATTCCATGTATTATATTTAAATTTTTATTAAATTTAATAAGTAAAATGGAGAGTTTAATTATTAAAGTGAATCATGGATATGAAAATGAAGACTCATGCTTTAAGAGAATTAATTGGTTAATGTAAATGAAATTTCCCTAACATTTTTCATGATATGAATTTCTAAAATTTGTGTTAATTTTTTTATTCTTATTAGTGATTAATTTCAAAATTTTACATTATCATATGTTCAATCATCGTTAGTATTTCTAGACAATGTACTTCCCAAATTATTCTGGAGCATATATATTCACTAATATTGGGACCAACCACCTACCAGAACATGCATTTAGAATTTTTAAAGGTATAACTATGAAAAAAATATTTAAAATGATTGAATTGTCTTTTTAAAATTCATTATCTTTAAAAAAAACCTATAAATAAATAATTGTGAACACATTGAAACCATGAATGACCATGTCAGCAATAAACCATGTTTTAATCCATTTTTAACCATCTTATAGTACTCATAGAAGATTAATGATATTTAAACGATGATATTTTGCGGTGTAAGGATTCATGAATAAAGGGATGAAATGAATTGTATAGAAAATGTTTTGGGGTTCTACTTGAATAATGATAAGTTTTATTTAATTCATAAATTATACATTCATTTTGTCCCTTCATAGAGAAGATTAATGAAATTGAAATAGTTTTTGACATTGATGAATAAAAAATCACCATGCATAGACTGATTATTTTTATCATATGTGGTTAGTTGGTGGATGTGAGGATTATTATATCCGTAACTTTTGAACAAAAAGGTTCTTTCAAAATAGTATATATGATGTGAAAAATCCAAGAACTATTAAAAATAATTTACTAATATTTATTTTTGTGAAGACATTTACTTCGAGATTTGGGAATGTCAGATATGTTATTTTTGAAGGATAGAATGTCATTACACCTTTAGATTTTATATCATTATTTTTTAAAAATATAGAAACCTATTATTTGAGATTCAATTTTTCAAACATAAAATCCTTTTTACCTCAAGCCTTAGAGACAATGGAACCTAAATTGTAAATTCCTCAACATTTTCTGTATCTTTTTTCACTAAAAAGTGTAGAAATATTTCATTTATATCTCTATAGACAGGGAATATTATCTCCTTATATGAGAATAAATCAACGTGATTTAATACCATTAGTGATGAGATAAATGATTTAATAGTGAGGTTAATAAATATTTTGAATGATTAATAATAATGAATTAATGACATTGAATGAATGAGAAGATATGTATCATAATATTCAAAGGGGAGAAAATAAAATACTTGAATTGATAGTTTCTATTATAAAAAACAAAATGAATTATAATAGTATGTGGAATTTGAAAATTCTGTTTAACATTTATAGTTTTTAAATATTATTTATTATGAATTTTTGTATTGGTAACATTGGATCCCTTTGAATTCCTTGTTGAGATTTAATTCTTGAGTACCAGCATGGTTTAATTGTCAGTGAATTTGAAGCACACAATATTGACACAAATTTTTAATCATTTTTATAATAATTTTTATTTATTTTAAATAAATAATCCCCTGGAATGTGATGATTTATAAAAATTTGAAAAATTTTGAAAAAATAATGAAACAGAATTTATATTGATGATTTCTAATGGTTAATTGTTTTTTAAGAATTTATAAATGGATTTTTTTATTTTAAATTTATTTTATCATTTTCTTGAAATAATATTAAGAGTGTTAACATTTTTAATGAGAGTTTTACCCAAAAAATGAATTCTATCCATAACTAAACACACCATGGTACCATGTTACATAGCTATCCATTCATAAGACTGACAAAATATGGTTCTTAGTGAGATGAACATCTCATGCCAGAAAATGTGTATGGGGGAATCAGGCCCATGCATGTGTGTCTTGTGGGTGGTATATCTGGAAAGGAGTAAAGGCAGTATGAATCAAGTGTTGGATGAATTTGGTGTGGACCTTATATGGGTTTGTGAATGTGTCTTGTGGGATCCATTACACATAATATAATTTTTTTTTGTGATGATTCAATGATTTGTATTTCAATCCATCATGAAACCTCCGCATGATTCAATGTGGGTCAATAAAAATGTCTGTTAATGTTCATTTTTATAACAGATGAAAATGATGTTCCCACTATCTCCCACTCGACCCCACTTTGGATTGATCCCTCTACCTGCTCCACCACTCACCACCATAGTATTTCCACATGTACTCTTCAACTACCACTGTTTTCCATCAGGAAACATTGTGACATCAGTCGCTCGAGCATAAACTGAATCCATCCACAACTTCTAGGGTCTTCCAACACCATGGATCCCCTATAAATCCATATATGACCATTGTGAAGGTGAGTTAAATCCATCCGACCACTGTGAAAGTGAGATGGGTGTAGATGGTGTTTTTCATTATGATAGAGTAGTTTCCCGAAAGAAACATCTATGATGAGCAATTCAAGCGATCCATGCACCAACGAAGGTTGTGATTACCCACTCCCCTGTCCTCCCTTAGATCAATATTCAAACACCTGATTTTATTGGGTGTTTTCAATTTATTAAATGAAGTATTTTAGGAGTAAATTTTAAATAATATCCATGATGATCTTGTACAATGAGTATAAGGATAAAGGCTTCACTTCTTCATTTTCATTTAAAAGAAGTGATAAACCATGCTATATGGGGACTTAAGACTTGAGAAGGATCTCCTTCATAGGAGATAATAATATCTTCCATTTTTCATGTTATTTTTTTATATTCATTTCATTTTTTGAATTATTTTAAATGTAATATTAATTACTTTTATATAATAATAAAAATTAATGCATTATTGCAAAACTAGTTCCACCCCCCAAAATTCGTATTCTTATTCTGATCCGTCTTCTTCTTCTTATCTTTATTTAATTTTCTTTTAACATTATCACTATATTATATTTTGATATTTTTATTTATTTATTTATTTATTCCTTCCCTCTCCATATTCAATTTTTTTTTATTTTTTTCTTCTATCTCTCTCTCCCATCACATTCTATATTTATTTTTATTATTTCAGGTGTTTAACTTCTCTTATTCTTTTCTCATACTAATTTTCTTTATTTTTATTTTTTATTCTTCTTTTATAATATCTAATAATCAAGTAATTTCTTACTGTCAATATTGGGTTGATAAATAAGTGATTAACCTAGTAGAGGTTAAGGTGTTGTTGAATTATTTTTTAATATTTATTTTATGTTTGATTTAAATATATGTTGAATGAAACAACGTGTGAATCCCCCCTATAAAATTAAAAAATATATTTTTATATTATTTTGTTTTAATTATTTCCCTCTCTTTATTGGTTATATATTCGCGTGATGGAGTTGAGCCTATCAATGTATGAAACAATATTTTATTGAGATCGGTGTTGTAATATTGCACACCTTCAACCAAGGCATGTCATCAAATTTGATTACACAAGGAGGTGTAATTTATATTTGATAAGAAATTATATATTTCCCAATTTTTAAATAAAAGTATAATAAATTTTAATTTTTTTCCCCATAAGGATTATCAAACTAAATTTTTTTAAAAAAATTATATTAAAAATTGAACCCAAAACCTAACTCAAAAACGAGTTATTTTTCACAATTAAATTCTACCTAAATTGTTTTGTTTTCTTATGTTTATTTTTTATTTCTACATTTAATATAACTATATTAAATATTAAAAAAATAATACATTTATTATTTCATTCATAAAATAACTAAAACTAAATAAATAAACAAGTATTTTAGGTCATTTTGATTAATTGTGTAGAAAAATCAATAAGATCTTCAAGTGATACAACTGTGGTCATCCTCTATGTTGCAATTCCAAAAACATTAGAAAAAAAATTACTACACCCTATTATTCATGTACATTCAATCTTCCTTCATATCCTAAGCTTTTCTGGCATCTTCCCCTAGATTTTGAATCATATGTAGGGAATTCGTATTCATAGTCGCACTCATCATCTGATAAGGTACCCACTAATAGGCTAACATTGATGGAACGAAATATCAACTCCTCGTCTAATGAGGACTCAATATGGTATGTAAAATATTGTAGTATAGTTTGGTGGAGTGGCACACATAATTTTGGGATATTGGTATACTAGGATTCATGCCTGCCATAAATTGTAATTTTTTATTACAAGATCACGTGTCACTGCAAAAAACTATTAACAGCATTATGAAAATTTTCCTAGGATTCATGCCTACCATAGTGTGGCCAGTAGAATAGGACTATCATATCCAATTGAAATTGGATTATAAACACAATATTTTTGTATGTATATTTTGGTATATATTTACCCATGACCCTCCATAACCTGATTAGACGTGTGTGTATGCTATGAGGTTACATATTGATGATTTACCCAATTGTTATGGAAAGGGATGTGAATCCATGCCTCTTTCACGACATCCACTATTATGATATCTCTATTAGTATATAGGATGTTAGATGGAATTTTATCATTCCATATCACCAATTATAGGATGTTTTTGAGGACTTTAGTGGATTTAATTTGGTTATATATATCCATTCTGTAGTTTGATCATGGGTGTGTACCTACTTCTGTCCTCCATTTCTTACATGTGATATTGAATATTCATAGGAAAGTGTAGGAATGATTGATTATTCCAAATATTTTTCATCATGATATTCTAGAGAATTACTTTGGGTGACTCTAAACAAGAATACTAGAATTCAGGACAAACACAGAGAAGTGTGTGCACATTTTAAGGGATTAACATTGAATTTGGATAACATGATTAGGTGGACGCTGACAGTTGATTCTACTGAAAGGCTTGGTTGATGAGGGAAGTTTTCTGTGCATTCTCATGAATTGCTTCCAAATTTTACATGACACCTTTCATGGTGTGGGTCGGTATTTCTTCATACTCACTATGTTTCTTCATATTTGGTTCATGGGATTATTTAGATACTTTTAGATGACATTGCTGGTGGGATTTTTTATTGTAGGTTGGTTTGTGTTCATTCTGACAATTTTCTACAAAATATGGTTGGAGAGGTTCCTAGGAGAGGGTAGATATGATGACTTGAACAATTTTTACTTGTTTATACACCCATTTTTTCATATTTCATGCTTGGGTTTAGATGACCTGGGAAATATAGGAAATGAAGCACCCTCAACATGTTGTTGTCTCTCTTTTATGTGTCGTAAGTGTCGGTGATTAAAAGAAGGTGGCCATTTAAAGAACCCATGTGTATTCTAGATTATTTCATATATGATCTCTTGATCTACATCCCTATGATATTTTAGGTGTTTATTTTTACATAATGTGGATAATATGCTGAAATAGTTAGAGGCATAGGTTAGTGCAATCTTCTTATAGACACTCTGCCACTATTGAGTGGGAGAATGGAAATGATTTATGAGATAAGGCCTATTAGTTAGCCACCATGGCCATGATAGTACCATTATATTAGTACTCCCATACCACTACATTCGATACCCAGTGTCAAACATGTTATGTTGGAAATGGTGTCCTTTACTTGGACATGGACACAACATGAATTGTGGTTGTGGAATACGTCAGTGAGAGCTGGAGTGACATCATTTGGATTGAAGGTGGATCATATTGGATGTTTCTAAAATATTTTTGAAAAAAAAATTTAATAAATACATAAAATAAACATCTAAATATATAAATACATGAACAACGTATTCTTTTGTCACGACCTCTTTCATTTGGAGAGTGAGAGGGGTCTGACAGGTGGGTGACACCATCATCTTGGTTAATTATTAAAATTAGGTTCACAAATATAATTTCTAATGAAAACAATTCATCATCATGGAACAAGAATGATTTATTGTAGGGGTGAATATTTCTCATTTAGACACAGCGATTTGACCATTTTCAAAAAACTTCCAATGAGTTTTTTTGAGGACTTGGAAACACCAAATGGTTCCCATATTCAAACATGATTTCAAAAGGAATGTTGTTGTGGAGAATTTTCCAATAATTCTTTGGGACTCATATTATTTTATGGAATATGGGTTTGGTCTCATCACATCCTTCTAGGAGAAATATTGAAGACATCATAAATAACATATAGTTTTATGAAATGTTTGTGAATCATTCATTAATTCCTCTGTGAAATGTAGTCAACCCATGAATTATCAATCGATTATTATAATGCAAGGAAATTAGAATAATATGTATGTATATGAGGTTCTTCATCAATGGAGATATCTATATATATTATATGTTATCTATCAATTTTAAACATTTTTGAAAGGATTATATATTATTTTTTCCTTCATTATAATAATTTTAATTTTAATACAAGCTATAGGGAGCCCAAGAGTTTATCACCATCCATGGAGATGGGATTTGTTTTTGATTTTCGAATATGACCCATGAGAATGGATTCCTACACATTTTCATGAATGGAATCAGTACCCATATAGTTTGGTTACACATAAAAGGACATTTAATACCATTTAAGATCTTATGATAATGACCAAAACACGTTTTTTAACATCATGTGGGAAGGATGACTAAGAGAAAGGTCCCTATTTAGAGGATGGTGTTGGACTTATTCCAAACTAGCATAGGGAACTTGGAAGGGATATGGGATCCTAGAATTGACATAATCCTATTGGGAAAACAGACCAGAGAGAATTAGGGTTGGTTTAGAATGTTGGGTTTGGACCTCATGGAGGATTTCTATATATCCAATTTATATAGGAATCAATTATAAGGAGTACTGTTGTGAAGAACCATGCTTATGGATGCAACCTTATGGTTTGTGTCATATAGAATGGGACATGTTGAGAGGATTGAGTTAGTTATTAAACCTTATAAGAGAATTCCCATAGGTTGGATTTGGGGTCCTGAGGAATATATGTACTCATGTTAATTTTATGGATGTGATTGGTGATTACGTCGAGGAGTATTCCATTAGGATGGATACATGTCTTTGAGGACCAATGCCTATGGAGTACATCTCAAGAAATGTTAGAGGAATACCCCCTAAATTATTTTATTCTGAGACATGCAGCTGAACATGTGAAATCTTTGATAACATTTGAACTATAATCCCAAGTGATTCATGCTCTAATTTGAGAAAAAATTGGAAATATAAGATCTATAAAACCATAAAATTATTCTCCCTCTAGTTGATTAGTTTGGGGTGACAATAGAATAGGAAAGGGTTTTGATGTTACTGTCTTTTCTCATTGTTTTACCCATGACAGTCATGTATAACCATCCATATGTATAATTCCCATTATCATTGATAAGGAGGAAGGAATAAACTAGGAGCGGTCCTGCCATATATATTTGGGGCATAATACACGAGTAATTCCTCAGCCTTGTTTCCATATAAGAGAGGAGACTATGACATCAAACCTCAAAGGGAAAATAAGGAATGATCCTCTCCCTCCCCTCGTAGAATTGAAGGACCCTAGTCATAGAGATAAAAATTTAAGGACATTACATTAACCAACATATTTCAGACTATGAGTTCCCTAAAACATCTCACACGTTCTAGGTCCCTGTGGTTGAAGGGATTTAAGTTTTCATTCACCCTGAGGACCCTACCCATTAGTTTGGATAGGTGTGGGACATCTTTGATTGGATGAATTCATATCAAAATGGAACACATTTTGGAGTTCCTATTAACATGATCTTCCAAATCAAGAGGCCTTAGTAGAAGCTTCAATTTATTCCCCTTCACACATGTGATCTAAAGGAATGGGTTCCTACCATTATTAGCTTGAAAGAGGGATTGAAGGTGTCTTGGGAGGGTCAAGGATTGAAATTAGGAGGATATTAATGCAAGACCTTAGAAGATTAGAAATTCATCATTTATGGTGTAGGACTGCATGAGCTAGAGGTTCTTTAAGAAATGTAATATCTAGACAATAACACTTGGGATTGGCCTTAATCTAGGATTTAAGGGTCTCCACATGTGTCCTTGGAAGGGTATTGTGAAGGTCCTGGAATATTGGAGGGACCTTCTTGCTAATGGTTGGCCACTAGTGGGAATCTGTTCCTCATATAGGTGTATCATTTTTCAGAGCCCGGAGGAAGTTTGATCTCACTATCCCCTATAATTCAAAATTCTCTATGGTTTTGGAGAGCTACAAGAGGGTTTCATTAGGACCAGAGACAAGGGTTTTTGAAACCAATACTTAGTGGATTCATCATTTTTGCAGTCTTTTAAATGAAATTTTATAGGGTTCTATTTATTGGAAAATAGGTTACCATGGTGGAAGGATGTTGTACGTGAAGTTCCTTAGTGGTGGTACCTAGTGCATGTACCTCATTCTGGGGTGTTCAGTCTTTCAGTGTTTCACAAGGGGGTTATGCGGGGCTTCTGATATGTAGGTGTTTGAATGCACATTAGAATGGGAATGTTCCTTGTATTCTTCAAGGGGATCTTCATCACTATAACATACATAATGTACCTTTCATGATGTTTTCATCCAATGTAAAAAACAGTGTCAAAAAAGAGAATACACTACAAATACATGGAACAATCTACCCCCTCAACCCCCCCAACCCTTAGAAATTATAAACCCTCAAAAAACCGCTAAAACCCCAATAGAACCACTACATACCCCCATAAAAAATTGAAAAGACATAAAATCCCTAAAACCCTGAAATCCACTGAAAGCCAAAAATTCCCATGAAAACCCAAAACCACCCTTAAAATGAATCAAACCATAAAAACAATAAATACTATAAAACATTTAACATCTTTCAGACCCCAAAATTGTTCTAAAAACCCCTAAAAATGCTATAAAAATTATAAAACCCCTAAAAACCCTAAAACCCTTCAATCCCATAGAAACACTAAACCACCCCTAATTGAACATAACCCCCCAACCCCCTGAAATACCCTAAATCTCAAAAATAAAATAAAACCCTAAAACCACCAAAAAAAGACTCTAAAACTACTAAAACACAAAACACCCATATAAAAATACTAAATGAAAAAAACTCCCCAAATACTCAAAACAAATCCATAAAATAACAAAATCTACAATATAATCCTAAAACCCCATAAAAACCCTATAACCCTTAAAAGACCCTAAACATCCTAAACCCCCTAAAATCCTTAAAAATTACAAAAACACTTGAAAGACAGAACATCCATTAACAATGCCATGAAAACCCTAAATATCCATAAAATTTAAAAAGGTCCTAAAAACCTAAAAATACTATAAACTCCCATGAAAAAATCCTAATTCCTTAATAAACATAAAAACCAATAATCTATAATACCCTAATGACTCTAAAAACTCTACAAACCATAAAAAAATCTAAAACCAAAAAAAATCTCTAATACAACTATAAAAATGAAACACCCCCTAAAACTCTTGAAGAACCCCTAAGATAAACCTAAAACCCTATAAAAACTAAAAACCCCATGAACCACCATATAACCCCAAAAACTCTTCAAAACCGTAAAAACCATTTAGAAGCATAAGAAACCCAAATAACAAAAAACTCTTACAAAAACCCAAAAAACCCTAGAAAATTTTATAAAATAGTATAAAACGTGAAATATGATAATAACACTATCCAAACCTAAAAGAAACCTAAACAACTATAAAAAAATTAAAACACCTAAAACCATTAAGTGTTAAAAACCATTTAATAAAAATATAAAATAAAACTAATAAAACCATAAAAACAAACTGAACCCCCATAATCATCCTAAATAACATAAAAACTTAAAAAGACCCTATGAATCAATAAAAATATTAGAAATATCTAAAAACCTTATGACACTCGAACCCTAAAACCCTACTAAAACTAACAAAAATACTTAAAATATCTAAATCCCTAAAACCCTAACAAACTATTTAAGCCCTAAATTTACTAAAAAACATAATAACCCATAAAAATCATAAAGGAACCTAACAAACATAAAAACAGTAAAAACCCTTAAAAACACCTAAAATATCGAAAAACATTTAAAAATATATATAAAAAAAGAAAAACATTCCATTTTAAAAAAAAACTAAAACCCCTTAAAATGCATAAATTCTAAAACAAATGAAACAACTTGAAAATCTAAAACCCCAAAAACCAAAAGAATCCCTAAAACCCAAAAAAAACATAAAACCCCATAAAATACCTAAAATACCTTAAAACTCGAAAAACCCCTAAAACCCGATGAAACCCAAAAAACCATATAAGCACTAAAAACCTAAAAACCAAAAAATCTTAAAATATCAGAAAAATACACACAAAACATTAAAAAACTAAGAACCATAAAACCTAAAAAACTAAAAACATGAAAAAAATATGAAAAACCCCATAAAACCCTAAATACCTTCAAATACTAAAACACTAAATACCCAATATCCCAAAAAAACCCCACTAAAAGACCCTAAATACCCTATAAAATCCTAAAAGTCCCTAAAACCCTTTAACAAGCTAAAACCCGAAAAACCAAAAAAACACTTAAAATCCCAAAATGGAAAAAAAACACTAAATACCCCTATAACAAAAAAACATGCACCCCTAAAAATCCATGAAAACCATAAAACCCCATAAATAACTGAAACCCTAAAAACCATAAAATTCCAAAACATTAAAAATAAACTAAAAACCTGTTAAAACCATAAAAAATCCAAACCCCTCTAAAAATTCCTAAAACAGAAAAAAAAAATATAAAAAACCCTAAAAACTAATTAAAACCCCAATATCCCTAAAAACCTAAAAACATAAACACCCTAAAATCCTAAAACCATAAAAAACATAAAAACCATAATATTTCTAAAAAAACATCAAAACAATATAAACCTTCAAAATACCCTAAAAAACACTTAAAACATTTTTAATCTTTTAAAACCCAAATAACCCATGAAAACACTAAAAATACTAAATCCCCTTAAAACATATAAAAACTGATAATAACACTAAACCCCCTAGAAAACCATAGAACCCTTAAAAGTCCTAAAAACCCATAAAATCCTAAAAATAAAAAAATATATAAGAAATAAAAATGAAAACTAAAAACACTAGGAAACAATAAAAACCCCCAAACCATAAAATCAAAATCCATTAAAAATGAAAAAAACCCTAAAAACATATAAAAATCCAAATAACCCAAAAAATGTTAAAAAAACTTAAACCCCTTGAAAACTTTTAAAACCCTTAAAGTACATGAAAACCATAAAATCCTAAAAAATCATAACAACACTAAGAACCCACAAATATAAAAAAACCCCAAAAATACAAAAAAGAATATTTTATTAAAAAATCCCTAATACCCCATAAAATCATAGAAACAGAAAACCCCATGGAGACCTAAAAAACCCTAAAAAAATATAAATTTAAAAATATAAAAAGACCCTGAAACCCCTACAAACCATTAAATAAGATCAAAACATAAACAAACCCTAAAATACACTAAAAGTATCTGAAACTCATTAATAGAAAATAATAACCATAAAGGCCCTACAACCATAAAAACAATAACATACCATAAATACCAAATCCCCATAAAAAACCCTAAAACAAAATATACCCCTAAAAACCCCAAAAACGCCAATAACCATAAAAACCAATAAATACACTAAAATTTCATAAAACCAATAAAATATTATAAAATTCTAAAAAACCCCTAAATGAAACTAAAAACCAAAACGGATCCAAAAACTATAAAAACTCTATAAAGACCTTAAATACATTAAAAATTCACCCTAAGCCCCTAAATAACCCTAAAACCCCTAAAAAACTGGAAGGACCCTGGAAACTCTAAAAATCTTAACGGACTCTAAAAACCCATAAAATCCTCTAGAGGACTCTGAAACCCCAAAAGGATTATAAAAACTCTAAAAATCATCAAAACCTTTGAATCCTCTCAAACAATACAATGAAATGAATTATTACGACATGTGATTTGTGACGGGCCTAGGGACAGTATCAAATAGTCCTACAAATGAGACTGTTTGTATGGGAATTCTGACTCGTCACAAATAGTCCATAAAAAGAGGTGTTTTTTAGGTATGTCACAAATACCCTTGGCACACTTTGTGTGCGTTTGAGCGAGAAGAGTATTTGTGATGGGGGGAAAACCAACATCTCAAATACTCTTCATGGATTTCTATTTTATGTGTTGGAGGAGGATTCCTATCACACATAATATATCGACAGGATATTATTTGCGAGTGGTCGTCGAAAATAATTCTTCGCCATGATAGTATTTGCAACAGATCCCATTGAAAATACTATCTTTTAATACCACCTCAATTAATAACCTGTGAACTATTTTTGATCGTCCATATCAAATAATATGTCGGCATGACAGTAATTTGGATGGGACCCATCGCAAATAACATTTAATCTTCCACCCCAAATAAATAGGGGGTCAACATTTGTAATTGGACCCGTCACAAATACCCCCATTGCAAATGATCTTACCTATAGATACACCCATCCAATTTTTTCTCATCTCACAATTCTCTCAAGTCCTCTCTCATATCTTCTATCATATTGCACTCTTTATTTTTTTTTGAACCATTTATGTTTTACGGCGGATTAATTTTGAGAACATGTATACCAAAAAAGATTCAGTTTTAACCTTTTTGTTTGTTTCTTTTAATCATTATTTAAATTATTTCAATTTAAATTAGTAATAATTATTATTAAATAGTGTTAATTAAAATAAATTAGAATTATGTAGTTCTGTGTTGCATTATTTATTTGTACAGATATGTTGTTTCACTAAGATTCAATATTTATATTTAAGTGTAAATAGTTTTAATTTGTAATAATTTGATTTAATTGTCATTATTTAATAATAATTATTGTTATTTAGTATTAATTAATAGTTATTAATATAAATAAGAATCAATTAATAGTTATTAGTATAAATTACTATAAATTAGTATTATTTAGTATTATTTAGTATTAATTTGGAATAATTAGTAATAATGAGTAATAATTAGTTGTAATTAGTAATAATCAAGAAAAATAGGTAATAAATAGATATAATAAACATGATTAGTAATAATTAGTAATAAATAGTAATAATTAGTGGCAAATAGTGGAAATAGTAACAATTAATAACAATTAGTGGTAATTAATAATAATTATTAATAAATAGCAATAATTAATAATAATTAGCAGTGAATAGTGATAAATACTTATACATATTAATCAATAGTAATAATTAGTGCTAATTAATAATAATTAAAATTAATTAGTAATATTTATCCGTAATTAGCAATATTGAGGAATAACTAGTAATAATTAAGAATAGCGAGAGCTAGTAATAATAAGTAATAAATAGAAATAAATTGTTACAAATAGTTATTAATAGTGGTAAATAGTAATAATTAGTAGTAATTAGTAATAATTAGTAATAATTAGTAACAATTTGTAATAATTAGTAATAAATACTAATAAATAGTAGTAATTTGAAATTATTTGTAATTAATAATTCTAAATAGTAACAAAAATTGATAAATACTAATAATTTTTAATGATTAGTAATAAATAGAAAAAAGTTGTACTAAATAATAATAAAATCAGTAATTAGTAAAAATTAGTAATAATGAGTAAAACATTGTAATAATTTGTATTATTTGGTAATAATTAGTAATAATTAGTATTAATTTGTAGCAATTAGTAATAAATATCAGTTAATAGTAATAATTAGCAATCAGTAATAATAAATTGTGGTTATTAGTAATAATTAGCATTAATTAGTAATAAATTCCGATAATTGGTAACAAACATCGGTAATTATTAATAATTAGTAATAATTTTTTGTATTGGTGATAATTATATATAATTATTAATAATTAGTAAAAATTATAATAATTTGTAATAATTTGTAATAATTGTTAATCAATAAAAATTATTTGGAATAATTAGTTATAATTAGGAATAACAATAAATAATTGGGAATAATTAGTAATAATTATAAATAATTAGTAATAATTAGAAATAATTTTCAATAATTAAGAATAATTATGAATAATTAGTAATAATGAGAAATAATTATCAATAACTAGAAATAATTATCAATAATTAGAAATAACTATTAAAAATAATTGGGAATAATTAGTAATAAATAATGGTAAATTTTAATAATTACAATTAATTACAAATAATTAGGAATAATTAGAAATAAATAGAGCTATTTAGTAGTAATTAGTAATAAATATAAATAAATAGTATTAAATACTTATAATCAGTGACAATTAGAAGTAAATTGTATATACCATTAATACTTAATAATACATAGTTGTGAATGTTTGTAATTAGTAATAATTAGAACTAATTTTAATGATTAGTACTAATTGTTATAATTTGATAAAATTAGTAACAAGTAGTAATAACTATTAATAATTTTTAATAATTTGTAATAATTTGTAATAATGTTAAATAATAAGAAATAATTAGAAACAAATAATAATAAATTGTGGTAATTAGAACTAATATGTGATATATAGTGGTAATTAGTAATAAATAGTGTTAAATACTGATAATTAGTAATAATTACCAATAATTTGAAATAAATAATAGTAAGTAGCTATAATTAGTTATAATTAGTAAGAATTAGAACTAATTAGTAAAAATTAGTATTATGTAGTAATAATTATTATTAATTATTATTAATTATTAATAAAGAGTAATAAATATTTTCAATTAGTAATAATTATTAATTAATAGTGGTAATTAGTAATAATTAGCAATAAATAGTAATAATTAGTAATAATTAGTAATAATTAGTAATAAATAGTAATAAATAGTAATAATTGTGGTAATTTGTAATAATTAGTAACAATCATTACTAATTAGTAATAAATAGTAATAATTAGTCGTTATTTGTACTAAATAGCAGTTATTTGTATTAAATAGTGTAAATTATTAGTAGTTAGTAATAGTTATTAGTAATTAGTAATAATTAGTGGTAATTAGTAATAATTAGTTGTAATAAGTGGTAATTAGAAGTTATTTGATGTAAATAGGGATAACTAGAAATAATTATCAATAATTAGAAATAGTTACCTATAATTAGAAATAATTGCCTTATAATTAGAATCATTTAATGATAATTACTTATAATTAATAATACACAGGAATAATTAACAAATTTTTTTATTTATTTGATTGTTTTTTTAGTAAATGAAATTTATCATAAAAAATGCTAATTGTGTTTTAATTATTAGAGTAATATGGAACAAGGAAGTATAAAAAGTTATTATGAAATGAACAAGCTTAGAAAAATCTGTTGAGGGATCCAAACTATTCTAGTATAAATCGTATATATATTTATGGTGTTGAAACTTTCATATCATTTCCATCATCAAAAACTTATTTCTTTCAGAAGGGATAATTAAATCTCCATGAATGATATGTGGTTTGAGGACATTTGAAACATTGGACAATGTTTGATGTCATCAACTATGTTTTGGTTTTCAAATAGATTATATGCTTTTTTATTAACATGGGGAACTCAGTTCCATCAAATATTTCGGATCTAAGACCATCAAAGATTTAAAATTTAGTACATGATGTTGCATGTCCATATTTTCTACAAATATATACTCATGATGATATTTATTTAACTTTTTATTTAACACCCTCTCAATTTTATGTTTTGTTGAGGTCCAATGAGGATCCCTTATATCCTAGTTGTAAGATAAGAAAATTAGAAGTGGATGCAAAATTTATGGCTATCAAATCAGATAATGGAATGTAATATAAATATTTTTTATAAGGTATTATCTATTGTTAAAACACTACTACCTAAAATAAATGTGTTGGCTAGAAATTTCTATATGATAAACAGGCTTGTTCGTAATCTAGGTCTTAGTTATTAGAACAATCATGCTTGTTAGAATGATTTCATCTTATAATAGGGGTAAATGATTCATTGTATTTTATTCCTATATGTGGACAATAGCGGTATAAAGATGCTCAACTAGGGTTGTCTGGTTGATTATTGTAAAATAGTTGGTGTATTTCTTATTTACACCAAGATTTATGTGTTTATGTATATATTAGAAAACAACATCATTGATGTCAGGGAAAATACCTATATTTCAGTCGAAAAATTATTATATCCTCTCAATTTTGGTGATTCATGGAATCATTTTGATCAAGTATATCCTTCGTTTTCTTCAGAAGCCTATAATGTATGATTGGGTCATTCAACACATGATTACTAACAATTTAGTTCTGGTAGTAGTCAATGCTCTTATTGGTCTTTCTTGATAACCTCGTACAATTTACATCCCTGTATATTGATAAAGGATCCATATAACATTATAAACTTATTAATTCCATGACATAAGAAAAATAATATTTATGTTTATTGAATACATTTATTGATGAAATAAATTTATTGAAGAATAATGGTGTCAGTAAATATAATGTTTTGAAACAAAATTTCATACTAAAAGCTACATTAACGAGGAAAATTAGTGTGATAATAATATATGTATTGTTATCTAGTTTGATTAAACACGGTCCAAAATCATGTTTGTATTGTATGAGAGAAAAAAGTATTTATTCTCATCAATGGAAGAATTATTTTTCCTTTGACTATCATTACAGATTCCTTCAAAATGGTGACCCTTTTTGGGGGATGATATATAATTTTAGAAAATGCCTAATTGAAATAGAAAGACCTATAAAAATGATTCAATATATTTAGTTAATTTCATTTGTATCTTCATTATCTCCCATTAAATTTTGACCAACAATTAACCAACAAAAAATTGAAGGATTTGTGAAAGAACACAATTCGATAAAATTGAGAATTTTTTGGGATCTTCCATATTGGTCTAATTTTTTGGTCATTCACATGTTGGATTTCATACTTATTAAGAAAAACTTTTCTGAAAATTTATATTACACTATTTTGGATAAACAAGGTATGACCAAAGGTAATGTAAATGTACAATTTGATCATTCCAAAACATTCAGATGAACTGAAATTTAACTTTCCTAAAATATAATATCATAGATGTTAGTGGAGATAAATTAATATTATAAAATTTTAAAATAAAATTAGTTATTATTTTGTTAGTTATTTTCATATTTGAGACTTATAGATGGTTGTGTTTCCAATTTGGCATGATATGATTGAAATTGTCCTATTTCCTTATTAAATTTTTTTTACTGTCATGTTATAATGGAAACAATTCTGCAGATATGATTAATAGGTTTATTGAATTTGTTGATTAGGTTTGTTCTAACAAAAATATCATTTTTTTCAAAACATTTCTGTGGCGATGGCAGACTATGATTCACTATGAATATTGCAATAAGATGTTGTTTTTTTTGTAAATAGTAAAAAAAACCATCCCACCGTCAATATCTAACTGAAATGGATATTTTATATTACATTCTTTACATGAAGAAAAATATGGAGGTTTAATAAAGTTGTGATGGATGTACCCATTCAAGAGATTCATGAAAAAATTGAAGAAAAAATATATAACAATGCATCAGATAAATGATCAATTAAAAAATCTTATTTGTGGGAGGAATTTTATTTATTTATTTTGCTTTAATTATTTTCAATATGAATATCCCTCAAAACATAACCGAATGATCTATAATGAGGTGAATTTGGACGATAAAATTAACAATCAGTTATCCATTTTTAATCAGCCCGAACATGGATTTGGGGGGAGTTAATAAACGATAAGTGTCAAATGATGAACATCACATGGATCATATATATGTTATTCTCAACTATAAAGAAATTAAACCATTTGTACTGCGATTGATCCAATCACTTATAATGTAACATTTTTTAAGTAAATAAATATTATTTTATTTATAAGTTATATGATGATCATATCAAGAAACATTTTCCACAAATTATAGTAGCGTCTCTTGATGAACGCTGAAAAAATAATTTTCTATACTGTTTAAAAAAAAGGAAAATAAATTATTTTGGTTTTGAAATATAATATTAATTTAATATTTTCATATTTATAATTGTTTTACAAATTTTCAGGTATCTACTAATTCTGATAAAATGGATAATCGATTATGTGTATTAATTAACTCACCATCACAAATGGTTAAATATTATAATGCATAAGTTGTCAATGGTTTTTGACTTCATATATGTCCATATAGGAAATAAAACAAATTAATAGTGGTGTTTTCTTGAGAGGATCTCAGCAAGTAGAAATTGAAGTTGACTTGTATAGATTTCTGGAAGAAATAATTGAACTGTGTTATTTGGGAAATAATTATATAATGATATTTAAATTAAAGTGTTCGTATAGTGAGAGGGGTTCTCTGTTCATCTGATTAATGGAATCTTTGATATTAAATAGAAAATCCATCATTCAGTAAAAGAAATTTTATTATTGTTTAATCAAGAATAGAAAAATTTATTATTCAACATATTTTGCTACATCAAGAGATTTGAGTGATTGGTGGAGAATAATAAAAATGAAATATAAGGAAAATCGGTATATTCATTGTGAATATGTTTTCAATTAAGGGAAAAGAATTATAATTTTTCATGTGGATACACTAAATACATGTTTCCCATGAAGAGACATAGATATAGATGATGATGCCACTTAGTTAAGGTTAAATGGTGATGGTGATGTTACTGATTTAACAAATGTATATGAAATGAAAAGAGATGATGTAACTAAAACTCCAGTGGGAATTGATGATAATAAGGGGGAATATAAAGATATTAACACCATCAGATACGAAGATGAGGATGAAGATAAATATTGAAACAGTTAATATTGGTTGTTATCATAAAATATATATATATATATATAATGGTTATTTTCAACTATTCTCTAACATTGAATTTCATGCTTCAAATGGACTTGGATCTATTTAATGAGTTAGAGGGGGTGATCTACTTGATGATGAGTATGATGTGGGATCATCCAACCCTCGCACTATAGGTGGATCAATAGAATCTCTGAGGGGTCATGGTCTTGTGAGATTCATTTTTCATGACCCTATCCCCATGCGAAATCAATTCTTTAGATTAGATCCATACTTAATGAGGTATGTTTACTCTTGAATATTAGTTAATTTTCATTAATTATCATTTATTTATTTATATACTATTTGTTTTATAATTTGTTATTTTATCACAATAGTTGGAAAATAGTTATTTGATATGACTGATCTATAATATAGAATTATTATTCTAAAGAATTGGTTAAACGGGATTAGATTCCTATTATTGTTCAACACTGCATGTTTGATCATTGGCTGGTAGGAAAATAAAAATTATTTATTTTAAATTTTTTTATTAATAACATGATATTTTAGGTGTTTGTACAGTTTATGGTATCCCATCAATGAGAGAATGTGTGACTCTATCTCGAAGGCATGATAGGGTTTTATGCATGACCATTGTCATCTGTTTTTCACAATTTTAAGAGGATAACTATGAGGAAAGAGTGAGTCATAGAGTTTGATCAGTCATGTCATGCCCACCAACCTGAATATAATTCATATTAGGTTTGGGATAGATTATGTTCACACTGTATGGGTGATTTTTTTATAGGAGATCATTAGTAGGATGATAGAACCAGGGGAGAGAGGAGGTGACACATCATGATGGTAGTCATATATTCAGTACGGAAAGGGAACATATGAAAGAGAACATTTTTTAGTTAATTTATATAACATTAAATGAAATGGTTTGTTTTTTATTCATATACGTAGTCAAAGAGCTATATATTTTCGATTTTGACATTTAATAGAGGATTTATAATGATACCATCATTGGAGAGATTATATGTGATCAGAAACATCAAATTTTCATCAGTATAATTATATTTTTAGCTTTAAAATTAATTACGAATATTATTTTAACAATTTTAATTTTAAATTTCAATTAAAGGGGTCATATGAGGTCATAAAATATTAGACACAGACTGATAGTCTAGCTCAGACCGATGATCTTACCAGTCCAACAATATTTAATGAGGCAACATGAATATAGGTGACCCAGTATTCCTTCGAGAAAGGCTGTGTTCATCGTATAAGCTATCGAAGAACTCGTTAGAGTTATTGTGGTACTTGTGTAATGTCATCATTCAGCTCGAGCAGAGCTCATGGATACTCATCATCAACATCATCTATTGCACTATATTTAGTGCATATTCATGATTATAGAGAGCTTATATAGAGTATAAATTGGGAGTAGGAAGAGCTTCGTCGACAGCAGTAGTAATAATAAGAGATGCATGCAAGGAAGCAACAATAGCATGAAAAGACGATGAAGAACTTGTGACATCTGACTCATGGTTTAGAGGTGGAGTTCCCTCCTATACCTCCTTCAAATGAACCTACTCCTTATTTAATTATTTACATTATATGATAATCATTTTAATGCAATTTTTTAATTATTTTATTATTCCATATATTTATATTTCTATATATTGTGGTTTTTATATTATTGGGAATATATTGTTTTTTATTATTTTCTTTTTTTTATTATAATAATATTTTTTATTAAATTTTTTATTAAATTTTTTATTTTATTATATTAAAATTATAATAATATTTATTTTTTTATTGTTTATTATATTATTTATTTACTATTTTTATTTTCATATTATATTATTTATTAAATTATTTTTATAATTTTTAAATTTATATTATTGAAAATATATATTTTTATATAATTCTATTATTTTCATTGCATTTTTACTGTTTTTATTAGTTTTTTATTATTAATTTATTATTATTATTATTTTATAATTATTTTATTAAAATTTGTTAATATTAAATAGATTATTATTAATTTTTAGTTCATTGTGAAGGTCCCGTTTTAAATAATTTTTTTGCGACCAACACATATTAAAAAATCAAATTTGATTGTCCCATTGGGAAATAGTTTTTTTTAAAACCTTTGATAAACAATTTGCCACACTATTTTCATTGACATGACAACTGAAATGAGTCCCCATCATAAATGACCTTTTGCAACAGGGTCTCGTCGCAATTATGCCATCAAAAATGGTTCAACTTCTAGTTGTGAAATACCCTAAAGAACCATAAAAAACATTAAACCTCTTAAAAACCCAAAATATTTATAGAAATCCTTAAAACTCTAAGTGACCCTAAAAATTATAAAAACCCCAACATTCGATAAAACCCCGAAAACCATAAAACTGTCTAAAATTTAAAAATTCCCTATAAACCAATGAAAACCCCAAAATCTACTAAAATATCCTCAAATCCTATAAAACACATAAAATAAATTAAAAATCATAATACCCGTAAAATCCCTAAAGACATAAAACAAAAAATGAACATATACAGTCCCTAGAGGATCCTAAAACCCCATAAAACCCCAAATGACCATAAATCTCCCTGAAAATAAAAAATTACCATAAACCCTCTAAAAACCCCTAAAAACAATAGAATCCTTAAAAACCCTAAAATACCCTTAAAAACCAAAAAAAATATTACCCTAAAACTCCATAGAACAACTTAAGGACCCGAAAAACATGGAAAATATTAAAACACCATAACAACCATAAAACCCCAAGAATCCCCAAAAAATACGAAATGCAACTAAAAGGCCCTAAAAAATAAAATAAACTAAAATATGTAAAATCCCTAAAAACATATAAGACCCTAAAAACCTTAATAATAATAATAATAAATTAAAAACACAATGAACTAAAAATAACACAGACCCACTAAAAACCGTAAAAATCATTAAAAACACAAATAGGCCCAAAAAAACAAAAAAAAACCCATTAAAAGAACCACGCCCCTAGAAACCCAAAAAAATACGATAACAACTAAAAACCCTACAGAACATGAAAAAATATTATAATCCAAAAAAAACAAAATACTAAAACCCCCAAACAAACTCTTAAAGCCCCTAACATCCCTATGAACCCTATAACCCATAAGAACCAAAAAATACACAAAATAACCCCGTAAAAATCTAAAAAAACCCCCAAATGACCCCTAAAACCCCGAGAAAACCCTTGAAAACCCTAAACCCATAAAAAACCTAAAACCCTAACAACTATAAATACCTTAAAAATATATAAAATAATTAATACCATAAAAACTGTAACATATATTAAAATTTCCAAAATATCCATAAAATCCCTAAATATCATAAAACCCCTTAAAATCCCTAAAACCCCTAAAAATCATGTAACCCCTATAAATACCTAAACAACCATAAAAATAAAAAAACACCTAAAAAGATCCTAATATACCCTAACTCCCCCACCTAATGTCCCAAAACCCCTAAATGACAATAAATTACTAAATTACACTAAATATAAGAAAACCCAAACTGACACAAAAATCCATAAAACCATAAAAGATCCAAAAACCTCTAAAAGCACCTAAAAAACTTAATAAACACTAAAATCACAACCACCCCTGAAAATATAAAAACCATAAAAAACATAAACATTTATAACACTTTTTACTATACCAAAAATATCCCAAAAATCCCCTTAATATCCCTAAACACCCATAAAAACCCCAAAATAATAAAAACCTAAAAACCCACTAAGCTATAAAAAAGATAAAAAAATCCATAAAAAACCCAAGAAACCATAAAAACCCTTATTACCCAATAAAAAACCTAAAACCCCTAAAACCCGAAAAACCATAAAACAGAAGATATACATTAAAAGCACAAAATATTCCTTAAAACCAAAAAAAACCCTAAGAATAATAAATAAACCATTAAACCCCTTTAAACCCCTTTAAGAGTCCAAAAATTCCTAAAACCCTAAAAACCCAAAATACCCTAAAAACACTAAAGACCATTAAAAACACCAAAAATCCTTACAAAAAGTTAAAACCATAAAAACCATTAAACCCCCTAAAAACCCAAATACCCATAATGACCATAAAACCTTCAAAACACCCTTAAAATCATTTAAAATCATAAAAACACTAAAACCCTAAATGTATAAAATACCCTAAAATTAAAAAAAACTCACAACCTCTCCCCACTCTAAACCCCCTAGATAACACTAAACCCCATTAATCATCCAAGAACCCCTACAAAATCTAAAAACCTAAAACCATAAAAATCAAACAATCCCTAAAAATCATAAAAGATCCAAAAGAACCATAAAAACCTAAAAAAATACACCAAAACCATAAAATAACCCAAAAATATTAAAAACCATATCAACTTATAGAATCCCTATAAACACTTAAATGTCTTTAAAACCCCTTAAAATACTAACACCCCCCACCCAAATTAAATATAAGTTAAACATTTAAGCCCCAAAAATTAAAAAATCCAAAAAACCCCTAAGAAAACCCTAAAAACCCTCAATCCCCCAAAAACCCCAGAATCCACTAAACCCATAAATATTACATAAAACCCTAAAAATGTCAAAAAATCCTAAAAATGAAAAAGGAATCCATAAAAACACTAAATAACTATACAAACAAAAAACCCCGTAGAAACAATAAAAAAATCCGAATAAACCAAAAAAACATAACAACTCATAAAACAAAAATACCCATAAAAACCAAAAACCCTCAAAAAAGGAAATAAAATCAAAAAAATTAAAAACACTAAAAAAAGTTTAAAACCCACAAATCCCTATTAACAAGAAAACCCCCTAATAACATTGAACCCTTAAACCCTTTTAAAACCCTAAAATCCATTGAAACCACAAAACACTAAAAAACACTAAAAGGCCCTAAAACCACAAAAGGCCATAAAAACTCTAAATTCTTAACATTACATTAAAACCAAAAAAACCTATAAAACTTAATAACCCTAAAACCATTAAAACACTAAAACACCATAAATACCTAATCATCCAAAAAACATAAGACCCCCTTATCCCTAAAAAACTCAAATACCTTTAAACTATAAAAATATCATGAATACCCTAAACACACAAATCCCATGAAAACTATGAAAAAACTCTAAACCGCTACACACCCCTAAAACCCTAAAAACACCTAAAAATACCATGAAAATATTAAAAAACACAATAATCCCATAAAAACGATAAAACCCTTAGATCCCAAATAAAATCCATAAAAATAAAAAAAATCACAAATATCACAAATATCCATATAACCCACAAAACCATTAAACCCATAGAAATCGAAAAACTCCACAAGACCCTAAGAACTCATTATAACCCATAAAATCTTAAACCCCATTAAAGACCCTAAAACACATTAAAGACCCTAAAACCCCATAAACCCCCATAAAATACCCTAAACCCCTATAAGACAATAAAAAACCAATAAGACCCTAAAAACTCCATGAAAATACCCTAAAACCCTAAAAATATAAAAACACTAAAAACCCTAAAATCCCCTAAAAATCATAAAATACAACAGCCCTCCAAAAAGACCTCTAAAAGCCATTAGAATACGTTAGAAACCAAAAAAACTCTAAACCCCCTAAAATACGCTAAAAACACTTTGATGCCCTAAAATTACCTGAAAACACAAAAACCCCTTAGGGACCTTAAAATCACTAAAAATCCCAGAGGACGCTAAAATACTTAAAATAACCATAAAAAATCCACGAATCCCCTAAAGGGCCATATAGACCCAAAAGTAACTTAAAACCCCTAAAACCCAAAAAGACCCTTAACCCATAAAAACATTCTAAATGACCCAAAAACTTCTAAAATCCTTAAATGGGACAAAATAACCAAATTTTCAAAAAATTCACTAAATCCTCATAAAACCCTAAAAGACCCAAAGAAAACTAAAAACCTTACATGACAATAAAATCCCTAAAAATATTAATGTCCGTTAAAACCCCTAAAAACCCTAAAACATTTACAATACACTAACAAATATAAAAACATTAAGACCTTACCAATATGAAAAACCCTTAAGAAACCCCAAAAAGATCCTTAGACGCCTAAAACCCTAAAAACACTAAGAAACCCCTGAAAACCATAAATAACATAAAAATATTAAAGCACCTAAAAATCATTAAAAACACTGAACCCCTAAACCCCACAATGCTCTAAAACCCCCAAAAAGACCTAAAATCCCTAATGGACACTAAAAAATCATAAAGTCTTAAAGAATATAAATAAACTAAATACCATAAAAAATAAGATCCCAAATAATGCCTAAAATATACTAAAACCTTAAAGCCCCTAAAAGACCCTAATACACCAAAGAGACCATAACAAACCCGAAAGACCATAAAACACATAATGGACCCTAGAAACAAAAAAAAAACAGTAAAATGACCAAAAAACAGTAAAGAACCCTAAATAATTATAAAAGAACCCAAAATACTGAAAACCCCAAAAAACCAAAAATCCCTTAAAACCCATAATACAATTAAAAATCCATTATGATCCCCCAAAAACCCTAAAACCTATAAAAATCATAAAAACCTAAAACCCCTAAACCCCCAAAACACTGATAAAAACCTATAAAACAATGTTGAAGCCCTATAATACCAAAATAATCATAAAACCCCCTAAACACCATTACGAAAAATAAAAACAAAAAACCATAAAATACTGAAAAAAGTAAAATAAAACTAAATCCCAATAAAAACCATAAAACCGTAAAATTTCTAAAATATTTAGACACTCATAAAAACCCAAAAACCCCATAAAAACTTAAATACCCCGTAAATATAGAATTACTCATAAACACGATAAACCCCAAAAATCACCTAAATGACCCTAATATCCCCTAAAAAGCCCTAAAACCCTAAAAATCTTAAATGATACAAAGAGCCCAAAAACCATTACAGAATCTAAAAATCTTGAAAACACCTAATAGATCATAAAACCCATATAAAAACCCTACAGGATCCATAAAATAATTTAAACCCCTAAAACCACCTAAAACCCTAGAAACCCAAAAAAAACATAATACCCAATAATCCCCAAAAAACCTTTCAAACCATAAGAAACATTATGAAAAAACCCCTAAATCATAATAAATCCATAAAAACACCATTAAAGACCTAAAACCCATAGTAACAAGCAAACCTTAAAAATACCTAAAACCGTTAAAACCTGAAAAAACTATTAAAACCATAAAAACCTACTAAAATCTCAAAAATGACCCTAAACACCATTCAAATCCTTAAACACATTACAAACACTAAAAAAATTGAAAAACACTTAAATACTCTAAACTCAAAAATACCCTAAAAACCTCTAAAAATACTTAATACCATATAGAACCACTAAGAACCCTATGAAAACCATAAAACTCCTAAAAATACTTAAGCACCAAAAGACACCAAAACCCCAAAAACCTAAAAAAAATTAATTACCCCTAAAATCCATAGAATCCCTAAAACCGTAAAAAGTATAAAGACCCAAAAACTAAAAACCTCATAAAAATCCAAATATCCCATAAAACAAAAAACCCAAATCCAAAATACCCCCAATGAAACATAAAAAACACAAAACTCATATGTCTCTAAAACCCATAAAACCCTATAAAACCCCTAAACCCCCTAAAATCCTAAAATTACTAAAAAAATAAATAACCCAAAACCATTTACCAAAAACCATATTCCCTACACATAAAACCCAATACACTAAACCCTAAACCCCATACCTTATACCCAATACTCTAAATCATATTCTATATGTCCTAAAACCTCAACCATACACTTTAATCCTAACACCATACACCCCAAACCCTAAAACAAGCACCCTAAGACCAACACCCTTTACCATAAACCCATTACCCTACACCATAAAACCTATTCCCTAAACCTTATACATTATACCATACACCGTAATCCTTAAAACCAAAACATTTTACCCCACACCCAAAACACGAAACCCTAATCCCGGAACCCAATAAATTATATCCTAAACCCTATACCATGCACACTAAACCTTATAAACAGAAACCTAAACTCCTTACCCATCAAATTAAAACCTATACCCTAAACCTTAAACAAAATACACTACACCACAAAACCTATACTGTACTCCCTAAACCATTAAACATAAACCATAAAACCACAACCCTACACCCAACACACTACACCCTATGCCATATTTTATAAGCCTTACAACCCAAATCTAACACCATAACCCACATACCCTAACCCTAAACCATATGCCATACACCCAAAACTGTATATCATAAAACCTAAACCCTATACCCTACACCCAAAACCGTATACCCAAATCCCCAGACCCTAAACCCAACACAATAAACCCTATCTCATACACCCAAAACCCAAAAACCTACACACTAATCCCTATACCATACACCCTTATATTTAAAACCTACACCCTTACCCAATACCCATCAGAGTAAACCCCAATCCCAACACCCTTTAATCTAAACTCGAAACCCACCCTAAAACCTAAACCATACACCGTAAACCCTAAACGATACACCTTAAACCCTATACCCTATCCGATAGACCATAAACCATAAACCCAAGATCATTTCCATACCTAAACCCTAAACACTATACCCCAACCCCTATACCCTAAACCCTAGTACCTATACCCTACACCCTACACCCTAAACCCTGAAGAAAAACTCTATTCCCTTCACCCAAAACCAAATACCTCAAACCAAATACCCTAAACCTAATAACCTAGACACTTAACCCATTACCCTAGACATAAAACCATAAAATAGAGTCCCCAAACCATAAATCATAAACCCTACACTGTAATCCCTAAACACAATGCCCTTAACACTTACCATAAACCCTAAACCCTATAACATGCACCCTAAATAATATAAACTATTACCTATACCCTAAACCCTTAAACATAAACCCAGTACTCTACATTCTAAACCTTAAACCCTGCACCTTAAATGCTATACCATTTACCGTAGACCTAAGAACCACACCTTGAACCCTATAACGTACATCATATAACATATACCTTAAACTATAATAAATATACACTACACCCAAAATAATAAGCCCAAAAAACCCTTAAACTACACAAAACTCCCTATAAACCCATTACAAATTTGAACAAACCTAGAACAAGTTAAAATCCATAAATGACCTAAAATCCATAATATCCCTTCAAACACCTAAAACCCCTAAAAACAAAAAGAAAACCTTAAAACCACTAAACCACCAAAGAAAACACTAAAAATATTAAAATAACTAAAATAACCTAAATCCCCACAAGAACCTAAAATCCTTCAAAAACTTAAGAATCATAAAAAACCTACAAAATCCTAAAAACTCTAATATCTCTAAAAAATCAACCCTCCCTCACTCTAAAACCCCTAAAGAAACCAGAAAACCCCCAAAAAACAAAACAAGTATAACAAAACCTTTTTAATTTTTCAAATACCTATAGAACCATTAAACCCCTATAAAACATTAAACAACTCAAAAAACAGAAAAACCTTCAAAAATAACCCTACAACACTAAAACAACCCTTAAATCCTTAAAACCTGATAAAAGAAACCTAAAAACACTAAAATAATTAAGAAACCCCCCAAAAAACCAAAAAACCCACTAAATTCCCAAAACCCTAAAAACCCTGAATCCCAATAAAACGACTAAAACCATTAAAACCTTGAAAGCACCTAAAATCCATAAAAACACTAATAATCATAAAAAACACTAAAACACTAAAAACCCTATAACACCTCAAAACATCTAAATACCCCTAAATCCATTTAAAAACATATAAACATCCCCAAAAAGATATAAAACCACATCAAATACCTAAAAGATCTTATACCAACTACCCTAAAACCCCTAAAAACTGAAGAACCCCAAAAAAACTAATAAATAACACTAAACTATTAATGATATAAAACCCGTAAAAACCCATAAAATAACTTATTAAACATAAAACCCCCTAAAACCCAAAAAACCCTAGCAACACCTAAAACCCTAAAATCACCTAAAATCCACTGACAACCCAAAAACCCTCAAAAAATGCTAACAGACAAAAAAATACTAAAACCCCTCACAATTTCATAAACTCTAAAATCCAAAAAATCCATATAAACTAAAAAAATGTAAAAACTGAAGAAAATAACTTGAAACCCCTAAAACAGATAAACATTAAAAAACCACAAAATCATAAAAATTATAAAATCAGAAAAAACCTAAAAACACTTAATAACACTAAAAGCCCTAAAAATGAAAAAAAAACATAAAACCCCTAAAAACACTAAATATCCTAAATGGCCTCAAAAACTATATAAACCCCCTTTAATACCACAGAATCCCTTAAGCACCCTAAAACACTAAAAACCTTAAAACACATAAAAACTCTTAAAAACCCCCAAAACACATTAAAACCCTCTAAATCCCCTTGAAATCCTATATATCCTAAACCCCCATTAAACCCGAAAAATTATAATAAAACTAAAAACCCTAAAATAATTATAAAACCCATAAAACCATAAAAACAAAAAAACCCATTAAATTCATAAAAATTGTAAAACCCCCACAAATACATGAAAGCTATAATAAACATAAAAAAATTAAACCCCCCTAATAACAATTTAAACAAATAAAAATACCTAAAACCATTAAATACATTAAAATACCCTAAAAATGATAAAATCAGATAAACCATTAAAATTACAAAAAACACTAAAAATCAAATAAAACCATAAAAACTCCAAAATATCCCTGAAACCCTATAACCAAAAAATTATAACCCTTCAACGCCTCTAAAAACACTAAAAATATTTATAACCACTTAACCCCCCCCACCCCAACCTAAACACCCTAAAGAAGCCAAAAAATCACTACAGGACACTAAAACACCTCAAAACCATTGAAAAAATAATTCCCCTAAAAAGCATAAAAACCATAAAACCCCTAAATACCGTAATACCCTTAAAACATAAGAAACCCAAAAACCCAAAAAAGTCCAAAAAAACCTAAAAAACATAAGATCTTCTATAGACCATAAAGTCCATAAACCCACTAAATGAACAAAAAAATATAAATAAAAAATATCTAAAAACACCTTAATCCCTATTAAAGACACCAAAATCCCTAAAATCCCTAAAATAACCTAACACCTTAAACTGTTTTAAATGATATTAAAAAATCCTAAAGGGCCCTAAAATGCTAGAAATCCGAAAAAAACATCTACAGTCCCAGAAAACCAATAAAAGACTGAAAAAAATGTATAAAAATATATATAAACATAAAATACTATAAAAGATCCAAAAATTACTAAAACTTCAAAGAACCCATAAAAACTCTAAAACATCATAAAACCATAAACCCCCTAAAAATCTAATGACACTTAAAGCCCTAAAAACCATAAAAACATTAAGAATCATAATTCCATGAAACCCCTTAAAGGCCCTAAAATGATGTTAGAAATAAAAATCCCTAAAACCATAAAACACCTAAAAACCCTTTAAACCCCGAGAAACCATAAAAAACACAAAATTTATAAACCACTAAAACCCTAAAAAGAGTTAAAACCCATAAAATCCCATAAAACACCTAAAACCCCTATAACCATAAAAACCCAAAAAAAATATCCATAAAATTTTTAAAAACCCTTATAAACATTGAATACTAAAAAACATTGAATCCCAGAAAGAAACCTAAAACCCTCTAAAATGGGTAACACCCCTAAAACACTAAAACCCTTAAAACATTAAAATCCACAAAAACCCAAAAACATTTAAAACAGCCTAAAACCCAAAAACCCTAAAAACTCTAAAACAATGAAAACAACAATAACCGAAAAACACCAAAACCCCTAAAACCCTAAAACTAGGAAAATACTAAAAACATAAAAACCAAACAAAACCCAAAAAACCCTGAAAACCCTAAATAAAAATATCCATAAAACCCAAAAAAACTATAAGATCCGTAATAACCTAAAAAACTAAAACTCCCTAAGACCCATAAATCCACTACAAACCATAAATCCCCATAAATTCCTAAGAGTCCTTAAAACCCATAAAATTCCTAAAAAGTAAATAAATAACATAAACCCTAAACCATATACCCTACACCCTAAACACTAAACCCAAAACCATACAACAAAAACTAAATACCCTACACCCTAAACTATAAATCCCACAACCCAAACCCTAAACCCTATATTATAAAAACAAAAACATGTAGCTTATGCCTTATACCATAAACCCTATACCCTACAAACTAAACCTTAAATCCAAATCCTTAGTCATCGAACCCTTAAGGACTAAAAATCCTGTAAAAATACTAACATAACATAAAAACCCTTAAAACATTAACACCCCCTAAATCCCAAAAATACCTGAAAACTCCCCTAAAACTTAAAAGACCCTAAAAACCCTAAATGTACTAAAATATTCAAAAAACTGTTAAATATCCACTAAAATTTACATCATGTCCAGCCTCACTATCAAAAAATTAGCTTGACTGGTTGGTGGTATGGACGATGACGTGCCTACCCATATGCTAGGGTCATACGATGAGTTGCAAGGGACTTGGGTTTCCACAGGGAATACTATGCCCTCATATTAGAGTAATCACAATTTTATAAAAAACTAAACATCTTCCATAATAGTATATAATTAGAGTTTGAATGATATAATTATAAACTGGGTTATAATAATTGAAATGGAGTAAATTATTGATCATCCAAGAACTATATACAATATTGATATCCTGTTGATCCAATCATAAATATAGAAACATAATGAAAATAAATTTACAAGTATCTTCTACTAATCCTACCAAACCAAATAAAAAACCTATAGAGACCCCACTAAGTTGCTCCATCTTGATCATAAGAATCCACATCGATATCTCCCCTTGATCATTCAACCCTGGGATGCATCCCTATCCTTAATTTATATGTTCTTAACCTAAAATCATACATAAGGTATACACGCACACACACACACACTGAGGTTCATGTACATGAGTTGATAATTAATCTCGGAAGGCCACCCCCAATAGTGAAACTATAACCTATTAACGTAATTTCATGCAAATGAAATATACATAGCCTAACCAAGAAAAAACTAAATAAATAAAATAAAAGAAAATAAAATAAATACCAATCAATCCTTATGTTTTTTATCATGATTGATAGGAAATTTTTTAAATAATGCATTCGTATGGATGTTATACCACTCAATCTATGTGTAATCTAGTCAATCATTGGTTTCATGACACAGATCGACCACGTCTTCTTCGTACAACACCATAATGTCCATAATAATATTTTGTCACAATAGGTGGGATATGTGTCCTAGCCCTGGGGTCACCCATAAAAACCTCCACTATATGATGAAATATTCTAAGAATCAACTACAGATCCTATAAATATGGCCTATATCAGGATGTTATACAAATCAAGGAATGTGTAATCTAGTACAATATCTAATTCCTAAGAATATGTATTTTAAAAATCATGACATTTTATCAAGGGTGATTCGTAATCAATATACCCTTAGGTAATCTATATGTAATTCTATTTCTTATCCAAAATAACTAGAAAATGCATTCAATCGATGTATCAAAATACCATTACCAAAATATTCTAGGAAATTTAGTAAAGTACATCCACAGAATTATGAGGTGAACCCAAGGAATCTATTTGGGATAACACCATCAATCCTCGAGGATATCACATGCTTCTCATGCTTAGGGGAATTATACCCACCCAAAAACCTCAATCATCACAAGGATCCTAGTGATCTTGGAATACCATGTGACATGCCATGTAAGAGGGCTTCTGAGGTTTTCTTATCAACCTACCTCTATAACCATTACATAGAGAGGAATCTAAATAAAAAATATGACTTCTAGAAAATGTAAATTTTAAAAAAGTAAATATCATATGCAAGATCCCAATAATTAATTTTTTGTATCCCCTCCATCCCATCTCATCATTTCTGGCCCAAAGGATATATTCAAGGATGTAAAATGATAAATCATAGTTGTATCATTAATAAATGAGTGAAAGCATGAATAGAAGATTGAAAATAATACAGAACCTAGTGTTCACAATGAGAACAGAACATAGTATGAAAAAAACATTATATACATCAAAAAAACTCAAATAGACTAATTTTTTCACTAATTTTGTCTATGGTATGTAAAAAAATACCCTTAAATAAGTGAAAATAATACAGAACAAAGTGTGAACTATGAGTAAACAACATGTACTCCAAAACCTTCATCATTTCCATGAACTTCTACATGGTCTAGGTATACTAAGGGTCAATTATGTACTACTACATGGTCATATAATTCATGGGGTCTAGTCATATAATACAAAAAGACCAAGACACACCTTGTTCCTAGTCATGTACTACTACACAACTATGTACCCCTTTCATGGGATGTCTTACCATGTTATCAGCCACATGTCTACGTACAAATACACAATGTGTATTCTGAGATCAGGGCATGTAGTCTTGAAAACGCTATCTACCCATGTACTTCGCTACAATTATAAGCATGAATACATGGGGTACAATCCAATAACACAAATTGTACTTTATAAAATTTTATCATCCATGAAGGGAACTAACACATGATATGTATTCATATAACAACATGCTATGTCAGTAGGATTTTTTTAAGGAAAACACCAATGATTGGCCTAAAACACTCATTTTCCCTACAATAGCTATATATCGGTCCCAGGAGGCACTTAGCTTGCATGAATGACCCATAATAATAAAAAGAGATAAATATAGAGTTATATATAGCACAAACATAAATATAACATACCATTGGGTAGAATCCATTAGTGTTTCACCGATATCCTAACTCTCATACATCTACACAACCATACAACTCCTTACGAGTTCTATAGTATCACCTCTCTTCTTCCATCCATCCACCTCTCTGTTTCTCTAATATCCTTCACTTCTCTCATTCATAGTAATGAGAATAAAAATATGGGATGTACATGACATTGTAGAGAATGAGGAAAAATAAAATGAAAAACAAAAGAAAGATACAGAAAATAAAAGTAAAAAAATCTTGGGTTATTCCCTAGCATTATACATGTGTTTATGACTTGATTTGAAAAAACATCATCAAATAAAATATGAAAATGAAATCTCAATATTCATGGCTACTCAAAAGTTATTGTTGAACTTAAACCAATGAATAAATTTATTTTTAATTTCTTAAATATTAATAATTAATAGTTATATGAACTTTTAAATCTCTAGGAAATCAACCAAGATCCTATACTAGGGTGAAACCCCAATTTTGGAATCAATGGAGTTATTATCAAATATATTGAACATTATATGATATAAGAAAAAACCAATTTTACACTTCATGAACATAAAAAGGTAAAAATTAAAAAAAAATCAATTTCACTAGTGTGGAAAAAAAGGTCTTTACAACCCGCCTAGAATTTCTATTCCCATCCCCATGAAAACATGGTGGTAAAACAATAACAATGATATCATCCTGAGAATCATCCCAACTACACAATCTTAACCATCCAATGACCAGTCTCACCAAAACTATAACTCTCTCTCAACATGATATATATTTCATACTATTTTATCTAGTATTCCAAACCACAGTACTATACTTATCATCACCCCAATATAGAACTCCATGCTCAAAGGAAAACATTGTGTCCATCGGTGAATGAAAATATTGGAATAAGAAATACTATTCATTCCTAATTACCAACAACAAACATCAATCATTCATTATTCATGATAATATTTTACTCTACCACCACTGAATATAATCTTATATAGAGGGTAACTATCCCCAAGCATCCAATAGTGTACTCCCCAATATATGGATTACCATATACGACTCTTTCAGTGAAACCTAAATAGGTTCAGCTATTGAATGATTTTCACTCTACATGGGCCAAAATCACCATCATGGTAACACTAAATTGGATTAAGCAAGATAAGACATTTCATTTAATTATATCCATTCTCAATATATCCTTCAACATAGAATGATATTTCTCATTTTTTTACAAATCTCATAAAACCACTGTAGAAAAATTTATTTTAATCCATCAATCCTCATCTAACAAGTTGATTATTACATATTTAAAATTTAAATGATACTGTATGAAATCAGCATGTACCATTATTATCCCACCCCACAATACATGTGTACAAACCCGTACCATCATGCCAAACTAATCAAGTTTCAACTATACAAACCACACCCTATTAAGGACATGATGATCGTGCTCTACGCTACATCAGTCTTAACACACCAGGAGCTCCCCTGGAACTCATATTCAGAGTTGAGAACCTGTCACCTTCAATGATTAACTCCATTACTACCCATGAAATGATTTTGTCTTAGTAAAACTACTATGAAATCTTGTTCTAATACATTTCATGACTTTTTATCTATGTTATAGACAAAAAAAATACAATGAAACTACTGGTTCACATGGAAAAGAAAACAAGTATTCCTAACCATAAATGTAAGTCTTGATATCTAATCACCCGTACTACTTCATTAGACACCCAAAAAATCATACTTACTTTTATTAAAGGCTCATGAAACTCCCACACATCAGTCTCGACACGAGAATACAACCAATATCACTACCTCAAAAATGTATCTTTAATCCTAGGTGAACCACACTCATGTATTTTCATTGACCAAAACCAAATATTAAATCACTTGTTTCTATGTCAAATCAAAGGGAATGTTTTTATCCAACATATCCCTACCAATCAAACCTCATGTAGAGGTCACTAGTTTCAATAACAATTTCCCTAGGTCTCTTACAGGTAGGTCACATCGCAGTTTACTCAATGGAGTTAAAAATGAAAGAAGGTAAATAATAAATTGACCTAATAGGGAAACAGTGTCAAAATGGTTCAATTATAAAGTCTTTTAATTCCATGTTATTGATGAAAATACCCTTTAAGTTTTTATTGGAAACCCATTTAATATTAACCCATTAAAGACTCATAACATAGGGATATTTATATTTTCATAAACATTTAAGTCATCGCCTACCTTGCATCGACCTACCAGGCCCTGATCCACTCTAAGCATCCACATAAGGGATTTGTTTTTTTTTGTCACAATGTAAATGAGAAGAAAGATACTTGTATGATTCTCATTAAGTATATAAATTTAGAAACACCCTATCATTTTTCAAGATCACTATACATACATTGGTACTTATCAACATCACGCTAAGTGATCTAAATAAAAAACCATAACTGATGGTCGTATAAGTATAATACTTTTCCAAATAGATGGGAAATATACATGTACATTGTTAGGAATCATTAGGTTACCACACATAAAAATTATACACCCAAAAATTGTCTACTAAAAATTTATTAGCTGTAGATGTTTACCTATTATGTTGAACATAACATACAATGCATCATAACAATGATATCTATCATACCACACCCAAATGTTTCGGTTAATTAGAATTACATTACATGAAAATTCAGAAAAAAACCATATAGTTTGTTAATAAAACATTAAATAACCTATCCAATGTAAATATTGAGGAGGAGGGGTGTAAAACACCGCAACCTTGTTCCATATCCAACAACTAGGTTTGTTCCACCATCCATGCATGAGTACCGAGTCATTATCCTCACCATCAAATGTCTCACTAAATATCCTCAAAACCAACCATATAATATGTAACAAATTAGATATAACTAAGTATAATTACACCGAGAACCCATATGGGGAACACCAATTATTTTTAATTGATACTTTTTATAGTTGTATTAATTTTATAGGTAAATCATACACTAGAAGGTCTATAATAATTGGAGACCACATACCAATATGATACAAGAAAAATGCCTCTTTCCTCTATTTTGTAAGAGTGAAAATCAATCATTGGCCTCTCACTAATGGATCGAGAGCTATAAATAAATAATAATCATTACATACACAACACATGTTCATTAGTAGATGAACAAATGATTCTCAATTAAAAATTAAAAGAAAACGATCATTAATCACATATCCATATTAACATGGACTACTTATCAAAAAAAGTTTTGTTGTTAAGACAAACTGATATCCATCACTAGATATATCACATTTCTAATAATATTATATATTAAATACCAATATATTAAAACAATATTAATGGAAAAAACTATAATACTAATTTCTCACATATCATTTTGTCTTGCTACATAAATAGTTACTATAGTTATTTCCAACAATTATTTAAGGGAAACTACCCATAAGATAAAGGCTACCAATTTGAAGAAAGGGCCAAGGTTGTGTCCATGGGGAGAAAATGCCCTCACATCATAGTAATTAAAACCATATAAATTATTAAACATAATAATTCATTGTAAATAATCATATTGTATAAGAAATAAAAATATATAAGTCTGTAATAATTGAAATGTACTAAATAACTGAACAAACAAGTAATAGATACAATACTAATGACCTACCTAGTCATTCATATCCCTGATTTCCAAATACCCTATTGATATGCTCCTACCCGATCATTAGAGTCCACACAAGTGGCTCTAATCGATCATAGAACTTTGGGACATAACCCTATCCATCATGCATCTTTTCTAAACCAGAAATAACATATATGGATTTCATACACTGATGTGAATATACATGGGCTATGAAATAATATCAATAGGCCACCCCAATGGAAAACCTATAACATTCTATCATAAGTGCATTTTGATGGAATATGATTATCCTAATAAATACATAGGTTTATATAATTAATAAAATAAATCCACAATTCAATCTTGGGTCAATGTTCCCAAATGATAAGAAATCCTTTAAATATGTCCTTGATATAGATCCCATACCACTCATGATGTGTGTAATCTAGTTAATCCCTAGTTTTATGATCTAGATTGACCATATACGCTTTGTCTAGTGTTGATATGTTTTTGAGAATAAAATATCACCAAAGGGGGATACATGTCCTAGTCTTGAGATCACCCATACATTCGAAAAATATTTGGGGAAATATTACAAGTATCATATAGAAATCATATAAATATGGAATAGATATTAATTTTCATACAACTCAAGCCATGTTTAATCCAGTCAGATATTTCATTCCTAGATCTCCATTCATAATAAATCATTATACTACTACACGAATGATCTCTAAGGGGAATACCCCTTAGGAAGTATAAATAATTAATATTTTTTAGATCGAATATAATAACCCATTAAAACATTAAATAATTTTATCAAAATAATATTTCTATATACATTTGGGAAATGGATTATGTTGCATCCACTAGATCATATGGAGTATTTTAAGCATCTTTTGGATATATTGTCATCAATATTTTCTATACAACAAGATTTCTATGGACGATGGAAACTTTCCCATCAAGAAACCACTAGAATCAACTGGATCATAGAGAACTTGGAATCTTGGGTGACGAAATATTTTAGATAGGATCCATGGTGTGATAAAAAAACCTACCATTATAACCAATCTATAGGGAGGAATAATAGTAAAAATTGGAAATCATGTAATATTAATATTCAAATAAGTAATTCTCATAAAAATGATATCAGTAATTTTCTCTTGAAATACCTACTATGATATCTCATAATTTCTAGACCATAGTCTTATTTCTAGGAAGCATTTTAGGAAATCACAGCTATATCAATGACAAATAAGTGAAATAATTAATTAAAGAGTGAGGTGGGCATAATAATAATACCAAAGACTTCTTACTTAACCCCTTAGGGTCACATGTCCAATATGTGTTCAATGGTGACACACCATATCTTCTCTAACCAATCCACTATCACATTTTATCATTGAAAGTAAATCACCGGGGCACCTTCTAGTGTCTCCTAGGTCTGCATACTTGAGAGGTATCATTGTGGAATCCTTGTACTCCAATCATTGGCTGAGGTACCCATTTTGGGATAATCTATGTCAAAATGTATGTATATTAAACCATCTTGGGACCATTGTAAATATTAATTAATCAATGGAATAACATAAGAGTTCATTTATGATAGATCTTACTTGGAGGCATCCCTCTCGGGAACTTCTGGGGAATATCTTATTATGTATTGGTATTGGGAGATGTCTCATAGACCATATCATTTATATGTATCACATTAGGTTGGATCATAAACTTAACCTCTTGAATTTCTCAATTTTCTTCTTAGCATTTCTAATAGAGGACATTAAAAGATACACTATATGAGGACATTGGTGATCACATGACATGTCCATCAACTATTCACATGGACCTCATATCTGTCTCATCAAATGTCTCACTCTTGAGACATATGAATCCATTTACTGTATGCAGATACACTCAATAATATCTCACATTCCCCAAAATATTACTTATGATTCTTCAAATATCAGCAAGGGTTAGACTATCTTGATTTATGCAAAAAAATACTCAAAATAGACTCCTATTTTATCCAAGTTCGTCCCTAGGGAATAAAATAACCCTAAAACCTCAATTGAGAGACAAGTATGTTATATATGTGATAGAGAGAGTATTTTGATTATTATTAATATATTTATAAATGATTTATTCCCTTAAAATTAATAATTTTAATTTTATATTAATTATTTTAGTATTTTTGTTGAATTTTGGGCTAAATTATAGAAATTGTTTAATTCTGGAAATTTATCATTATTAGGGATCTTCTGTTTTTCTGTCATATCATTTAAAAATTTTATTCAAATTTAGAGACAACTTTTTTTATAATTTATTTTTTATTGGGATTCATGTTTGTATTCTATGGCAAGAAACAATTCAAAATTCACTGGACACAAAAAATAAGTTAATAGGAGAAATTTTGTTGGCTGACAGAGTGGCCACCACCTTAGTTAATGAGGAATATGTCAGTATATATATGTATAAATGAGGTTATTATAGTTTTTGATGAAATATAACTCAAATAATAATTCATCCAATAAATTTTATGGAGGGAGACACTCATTATGTTTTCCTTTTAGTGCTCCCAAATGGAAGAAGATTATGATTTTACTCGGCCAGAGATATGATTATTCATAACTTTTTCATAATTCCCACTAAACAGGTCCAATATCTTTGAATTTTTAGTGGTAGATAGAAAAATTCATTTTTTACAACTTTTAATAAGATATATTAGTCTTATTATGGGATGTTATGGGTAAAATAGAATAAGCATTTCAGTGGAAAGACGATAGAATAAATATTTTTATGTTCTTCTTTTCCCCTGTTGTCATTCGTTTTAGTTTTGCAATTTCTTATTATTCCCTATTCATCATGAATAACCTTCACAAGAAGTGGTAATATTATATTTTCTTGGTGTAGGATATGTTACTTATTTGTTAATTTTTGTATTCATGCAGTTAATGGCATAAAACGTTTTCGCGCTTTTACAAAGTTTGTTTCAATTTCTAATTAAGATTTTTATTATCAATTACAATCATATTTGGTTTTAGATTATGTTTCATTGTTTCATTGGAAAAAAATTTATTCTCCCTCTAATATTTTATGGTAAATATAGGATAGGATATATCATGGATGAGTGGTGAAGTACTATGTGATCTTTAGTACGTGTGGGAGGGTTAGTGGATCTTCATGATTGTTTGGGATAAACAAGACCTGATTGGGAATTTCATAAGTCAATTAAGGTTATTTTCTGAAACTCTTTCACACATAAAAATGAGAGTCGATAAATCTGAGATCATATAATTGATTACTCTCACCATCACCATTTGACCAAGGGAGTGGGAGGAAACAATCGTGGAATCTCACATTAATTAGCATCGTAGATGAGAATTAGATAAATTGGAACTATGATAACATTGAAATTATAAAAATAATCCCAACCTAATCACCCAATTAAAATAACTATTTTATATATCTATATTTTTCAACATGATTGTAATTTTTTTATTTTTTTTGTGAAATTATTTTATTCCAAATAAAAAAATTTCAAAAACCCCTCGACTTATTTCTCAAATTTAGGGTGAAAACTTCATTATTTCAAAATACCCTCTCTATATAACCTAGGATAACCACTATACTTCATTTTAATATAGGAAATATTTTTTTTATCACACCCCATGATTTTCACGTGTCTAAATTTGGCATCATTTTCAGGGAGGATATGGAAAAAATCTAATGATGATGTTTTATAAATATTTTCCTTCCTTTAATTACAAAAAATATTCAATGATGTATATAAACTTTAATTATTTTTATTGGATTAATAACTCAAAGTTGAAAAGAGAAATAATAGATCATGATGAGATAGAAAAATTAAAAAAGGTTTATTAACTCACAATTTTGGAATATAAAATGATGAGTGTCCATGTAACATGTCTCTCACTACAATAATTGATGGACAAGGTTGATCAAGTAAAAAATGAGTTTCAAAGACTGATGTCCAATGAGTATGTTACATTATATGAGGGAACTCAACATAAAATAGAATTAAAACATGTGGTGGAAGTGATTTTCCCACTCATATTTCAAATATAGGAGCCTCACTATCTGCCTCCATCATCTACCACTCAACTCCAACAAGTATTTCCCAGTGATGATATAATTGAAGTTGATCCAATTAAGAGAGATGAAAATTTCTTGAACTTATTATCTTCTGATATTACTGAATATCAATTGATTATTACCTCCCCTTGTTATAATTTTTCGAATCCTCTAACTCTTTTTTAACTTTGAAGAATATGATGAATGGGATGGTCCACCTATAGTGGAAAAAATGGAACTCCCTGTACATATTGATCATTTATTGGACGATGTTCAAGTGGATAATCATGTGGTTTCCTAAGGTAAAAATTGAATCTTGATTCTTACATTTAAAGGGATGAATTTTATAGTGGTTCTTCATGATTCAATTTTTTTCAAATATAATTACACTATGACATTATTATTTATTATTCCATTTATGGATCACACCATGTGAAATCACTAGATAATGAAGAAGAATTTATGAATTTTAAAACCACGAAAGGGGAGGACTCATTAATTATCCTACCCCCAACATTAAAGTTTTATCTCATTACCAAGGGGGTGGATATGACTTACTATATCTATGCAGTCCTTTAAAAAATGAATAATAGAAGGAAAAATATTTCTCAGTTCATCAGAATGAAACTCAACCCACTATCAGATTATGGATAACCAACTAGGGCTACCCAAATAAATGTAGTAAAATTCAAGGAACCACATGGGGGTTTAAACAAAGAACTATAATTATTTTCTCTGTATATTTCTATTTTTTTCTTTTAAGGGATTTTTTATGTTTTACTCTCTACATTTTCTTATAGGTATTAACTGTGCATCACATAAGATCTTAACTCAATATTGAAATTCAAATAATTTAGGTTTTACCTCTCCTTAAAACTTGTTTTTTTATTCAAATAAAAATTTGATTAAATGATAAATCCACATGAATGCATCAAGGACTTTTAAATGTTTATCTATGGGGTGTGGAATTTGATTTTGAGGTTATTCATATGTTTATTGTTCTTCAAAAAAAGATGTGTGATTTCTAAATTGATTTGTGTGTTTAAAACATTTAATCTCAAATGATTATAATTTTCTATTTTAAACACCTTTTTAATGAGTGAGACATTTTATTCCATGAAATTGAGCTTAATTGGACCCTAAAAATAGATTTTTTTGAATTTCAAATCTTTTGGAATTTCATGAAAATTACAATGATTTTGGAATCCCATTTCACATCTCACTATATTTATCTTTAAAATAACTTTCATATTGATATTATGAACCATTTTTTAAAATTATTTACATTCTCCTGACATCATTAGAAACCAATCCATTCTTTCTTTAACTATAATTTGATTTATTCCATTCTAAAATTGAGACTTTTTGGTACATTTGTTTTAAATTATTGAGAAATTGTTTTTGCTTTATGTACCCATTTTCAAGATAATACATTTTATTATATCCTACCTTGTATATTTATTTTTTGTATGCCTTAGAATACATGAACAAAATATTAGTTTATCCACATTACAAGCCAATTTTCTGATCCAACTTACCCTTGATGTGAAATTACATGATCAGGTTGAACAAATGTTTGGGTGGGAATATGTCTTGTATTATGAAACATCATTTGGAGATACATTGGGTGGAAAATCAAATGTTAAAGAGATGTATTTTATTTGAATGAAATATCATTATATTGAGATTTTTTCCCTTTCTAAAGATATCATGATAATAGAAGTTATGCTTTTCTACACCTTCTAATAGAGAAAAAATGTTGTAACTATCTGGAGCTTCCATGAAAAATAATGTCTGTTAATATTGATTTTTTTTACTGAAATAAAGTATGATGTGTTTTTTATGAGTATAGAGATTATTTTATATTAATGTGATTGATTAGGATGTCATACCGGAGTTAAAATTTTAATCATGTAATTTTTCTTCAAAATGAGCCTAGCCCTCCTCATTCAGCCTCATAATGTTTCACTAAACAAACCACCAAACGAAATTCACAAAATGATCTTGATAATTCCTATTGATAAACTCATTTCCTTTACTCAAATATTATAGAAGTGTATGATTTTATCAATCCTATTGTGACCCAATTAAGAGTTTGGATGACAAATGACTTGTTGAAAATTAACATTTATTAGAGGAGAGAAAATTCATGTGAGGTAGGTGTCTTGTGTATATGGGAGGATAAATGAAGAAGAAAAATATTGAGTGATCAAAATTAATAAATTTTAATAATTATTGTTTATGAGGAATGATATCTTTTGTTTCTTAGTATGGAATTATTGGATCTCATTGGTATGGGTTTTGAATATGCTTTGATTTGATTTTGATGTTTAATTGTCTTGGGGTCCAAGTAAAATGTTTGTAGTAATTAATAGAGATAATATTTTCTTTATTTCATATATCTTTATCAATGATTTTTCTCTTCTAATTAATCAATTTCAGATGATTTTAATTATTTTAATAGTTTAGGTGAATTTTGGGCTTAATTTAGAAAATTTGTAAATTCTGGAATTTTATCAGTATAATAGATAATTTATATTTTGGGCATATCATTTGAAATTTTTACCCAAACTAAGATATCCCTTATTTTTAGTATTTATTGGTTCATGGGAATCATTTTTTTATTATGGGTCTAGACCCAATTCGAAACATATTGGACAAGATAAATAAATCAATATGAGAAATTTTGTTGGACAACATAATGGACCTTACCTTAGTTAATAAGTAATATATAATCCTATATATTTAAAAATGAGAATATTTTTTTGTAATAGAAATATGATTCAAATATTCATTTGTGCAATAAATTTCATTTAGATGGAATCTCACTATGTTGACCTTTTAATGATCTCAATTGATAGAAGTTCAAGAGTTTACTTGGCCAGAAAAAGGATTATTTAGTAATTATTTTATAACAACCACTGATAGATTCTAATATAATAGAAATTTCATTGATGGATAGAAAAATTAATTTTTAATATCTTTAAATAATTAACTATGGAAATATTTTGGGTTCTGCTGGGTAGAACTAAAACACAATTACAGTGGAAGGATTCTGGAGAAACTTTTTCTGTTATTTTTTTGTAATATTTTATTTCATTTTTGTTTTGTAATGTCTTATTATTACTCATACTTCAGGTATTAAATTCAAATGGATGGGTAATACTTTTATTTTTTTGGTAAGAGAGGTTTTACCTGTTGTAATGATTGAGATCATTCACATAATTGTATAAAATATTTTCTATCTTTTGAAAAGTTTTAAATTTCTGATTTTCATTTTTTTATCAGGTTTGATCTTATTTGATTTTAGATTTTGTTGTTATGGTTGACCTGGTCAATGATTATTTTCTCCCCATTCTGGGTTATAGGATATATATGACGGAATATATCATAGATTTGTTGTGAATTTCAGGGTGATCATTTGTATGTGTGAGAGGAGTAGTGGATATTCGTGATAGATTGGGATAAACCATACTTGGTCAGGAATTGCCTACGAGAATTAAGGGTATTGTCTACAACTAATTTTGACATAGTAATAAGACTAAATCGAGATTAGATCATTGAATGGTTTACTCCCACCATCACCATCTGATCAAAGGAGAGAGAAAACGCAATTGTGGAATTTCTCTTTAATCAGCTTTGTAAAAGAGAATTGAACAAGATAGAACTATGATAACATTGAAATTGGAAAACTGATCCCAACCTAATCAAACAATTCATATAACATATTTCCAAAAATATCATTTCAATTTTATTTCAATACTTTTCTTAATTAATTTCTTTTGTTTTTTTTTACTTTATTTTGATTTATAAATCAAAAAATTTCAAAAACAACCTCTACATATTTCTCAAATTTAAGGAGAGAACTTGATTGTTATTCACCCCTCTCTAGATAAAACCTAATATAACCATAATGATACATTTTAACATAGTTAATATTATTTATTTTCAAACACAATTATTTGTATGTTTCAATATGGGATGTACTATGAAAACACAACATGTACTCCACAACCTCCACCCTAGCTAGGTACTCCTATATAACATAGGTATACATGGGGCTAGGTCGTGTGAAACTAAACGGCCAGGGCATACTGGTTGTGTAATTATAAAAAAATAAAACACACCTTATGTCTAGACATGTACCACTACTCAATAAATCCCTCCATAAATGGGGTGACTAAAAAAGTACTCGACCACATCGCCACATATGACCACACAACGTGTATTCCCTAAAACTCTATCTTTCCATGTACTCAACTACATGGCCATGTATGAATATATAATGTATACTCTAATTACACTATGTGTAAATTCCAAAACTAGATCTTACCTAAATTAGAGGAATTCATGATGTGTATCTTTGAAACCACATTTGTGTGATTGAGATTTCATGAATGGAAACCCCTTTTATTCGCCATGAACCATCATTGTTCCCCATAATAGCTATAGATTGACCCCCCAAATAGAACATATAATCCATATATAGGAAATAAAATTAGAAAGTTTTAAATAAATTGGGATTTATTAAAACTAATATTAAAAATTGTCCAATGTTTTTTTGAAATCATCCAAACATAATTTGTATCTTTGCTCCTCTCATCCATTTCATCTGAAATTCTGTATTGGAACCTTCGTTATCCACCCCCTGATTCCCTATCTTGTCTCTCCGTATACTCTCTCATTTGAGAAGAGGATTATAAAAAATGGGGTGTATGTTATAATTCATTTAAGAAAGATAAATAAATTGTAAAAATTAAATGAAGAAAAATAAAATATAAAGATAAATGGGAGCAGGCCTAACACTGATGTCTGACATTGGTTTATTCATTGACTAAGAAAAAAATTTCATTATTAACTCAACAAAAAATATGGAATCTCAATATGATTCTTCAATAAATGTTTTTTATGAATGATCATGTGAAAATAAATTAATATTTATTTTACTAAATATTAAATATTAATTATTTCATGATAATTCTAATGAATCATAATTCCAAAAAAATATTTTTCCTATATTAAACACCCTTTTCCATGATCAAAAGAGTTTCAAAACATTTAAAATATCATATACTAATGTAAAAAAACATTTTACACATCACAAACATCCAAAAATAGAAATTCAAATTTCTTATAAATTTCATATTCTGGAAAACCTGGTTATTTATAACCTCCCCACAATTACTCTTCACATCCCAAAGAATCATTGGCAGTCAAATAATAACCATGCTCTCATCCTGAGCATCTACATAACTATTTGTTATTAAATATCTAATGACCTATCTCAATGTCTCTTCAACACTCTCTCAAGGTGAGATACATTAAACTATAATTGATTTGGTTCTCCCCATTGTAGGCATATAATTATCTTCTCCTAAAAACTAAACTCCCAACATAATTTCTTATGCTTTTTCAATAACTGGACATAATGTGTTTCATGGACAAATCCACCCATTATCAATCACTAACATGTAACATCATCTTTTACCACATCCAAAGATCTAGTTCAACAGATGCTGGTTAATTTAAACTTCTAAAAACAGTAATCACACTCATGTGGACAATGATTGACTCTCCACCCAATGGCTTTCCTTATACTACTCTTCGAGCAAAACCTCAATAGGTTTTCCCACTATTCATGTGTTTCCCCTCATGGTCCAAACTCACCATCATGTCGTCACATATCCTTGATTAATCTAAATATCCCTAACCACAACACTCAATCTATTATAGATGTATCTGCAAGAGAGAGAGATTTCTAATTTTATCTCAAATCCTAAGAAACAATTCCTGTGGATTTTGTTTGAAACCATTGGTCCTTGTCACACACAATAATTATCACTTATTTAAAACTAAAATATTTCCATGTGAAACAATAACATTAAATTACCATCTCTACTAATATATGTTATTTAAAAACTCATACCATCAGGTTACACCACTTAACTCACACATATGTGAGTCACACAACATCAGGGAAAAGCTAAGAGTGAACTGTGACATGTTTGTCTTAACATAGTAGGATCTCCCTTGGAAATACTCATCAAAATTGGGGAACTCACTCATAAAAACATTTATTCAATGAACACCAATCACATAATGTCATATTATCACTTCAAATTCAAATCCTTGGTCTAAAGTGTTTCATTAAAATCTACCTATGCTCTGACCAAATTTCTTACACATAACCACTAGTCCTCAAGTACATGAAATTTAATATTCCTACATATCAAATTGAGTCTCAATACCTAAACTCCATAGGTTCTTCTTAATATACCAAAGGCACCATCCTTCCACTTTTCAAAAAACTCAATCACATCTCACACATCATTCACTAAATGAATGTACAACCAAAATTACTACCTCAATAAAGAATCATTAAACCAAATCCAACCACTCCCAAAGGATTCCACTGATCAAAACCAAATTTGACTCTCTAGGTTCAATGCGAGAACTAAGGGCCACCTGGTCAACCCCTTAGACCTACTGTTCAATTCATGTGTCAATGTATCAAGGTATGAACACCGATCCCAAGGATAACTCATAGATATGGAAAATCACATTTTACCAAATATAGTTACAATTAAATTTAAGTAATGATACAATCAACCTACTAGGGTAAAAACATGTCAAAATGCATCAATTATACAAGTTTTCAATTATATATTATATAGGAAAACACCCTTTACATTGTAATTTTTACCCCAATTAAGTGTACCCCAATGGTGATTCATATATCATAGTGATTTTTACTTTCTAAATCATTTAAAAGATCACCTAACAAAACATTGGCCTACTAGGACCATATTTTTAATGCAAATATATATAAGGGAACTCTCCCTAGAAGGTCATAAAGTAAAATATATTAATTTCAACGAAACGGTCCTCATCTAATATCCTTACACGATATTTCTCCCATGAGGATCCAGTTCACTATAAATTATCTCGTACCTATTATCATCTCACCTAAATATATGATTATATAACCATAAATGAACCTTTCATAAGTATAATATCATATAAAGAAAGATGAAAAATCTCAATGATGGTTATTATGAATCTTCTTTAGTTGTATCTAAATAGGATTCTCCCACAAAGGGTCAGACGAAAATGAAATTTATGTGAATGCTGACTTACGAGTTTCAACAGTAAAAAAACTACATTATCTCAAATGATATGTGATGAACCACACTCACACTATTCGGTTAAGAATAATTTCATTCCATGATATGTGTGGAACACCATATATGTTTTTATGAGACCATAAAATAATTTAACATAAGTAATTATTCCACACAATTGGTCCAACACATGGGAACCAGGTTCCCTATCTACCCACTTGGGTAACTAAACAACCCATGCGTGAGTGCTGAGTCATCATCATAATTTTAAAAAATAACATCATAGATCTACATTGTCTTCCATATAAAATGTCACCAAGTTATTCTACCTATGTTGAATTCCACAAATAACCTATTTCGAAAAACAAAATTTAGGTTTTTGTTGATAGTAGAAATAGATTGCTTAATTTTTTAGGGAAATAACTCACTAACTAGACTATAACATGTGGACCCTATGTCCAAATATGATACATGAAAAAATTCCTCTTTCCACTTTTAGGAAGGATTCAAAATCATTCAGAAACACATCACTAATTTTTTGTTAGCTATAAATTAAATATAAATCATAAAATCAACCTCATGTGTTTGTTTCTCGAAGGGAAAATCATAATCAACTATAACATTACAAACCAATAACATTTATATGTCATTCAAGGTAATCTAGAATAAATATAAGAACATGTGTTCTCAACACATCAGTCTGATATCCACCATAGGTCCACACACATTTCTAATACTCATTTACACTATTTACCAATATATTAAAATAACATTAAAAAAATTTATAATAAAAATCTATCACATGTTAGCCCAGATCACTCTATAAATAATAAGAAGAATGATTAGCAGGAAGACCTCAGGAATTCTTCCCCATACAATAGATGATGTTTACTAGCAGTGAGGGAATAGGGTGTGTCTATGGTGAGAATATGAATTCATTTTATAGTAAGACAAATTATTGATAGAACTAAACACCATTCTTAGTAGTAAATAATTATAGTGTTGATGTAATAAATATAAATAAGGTTGTAAAAATGAAATTTTTTAAAGGCATGAACATCCTTGTCATATATTCAGTAATGATCCCCCAAATGGAGAATCACATATATAGTAGAATAAAGGGAATAATTATACAAGGATCATATGATACTCTTAGCCAAACAACATACTTGATCTTTAAATACCCTAACTAGATACTCCATTATAATTATAATAATCTACATGAGTGGCTCTGTTCGATCAAGAAACATTGGGCTTCAACACTATCCATCATGATTTTGTTCACAATTAGAATATATAAGGCCTACTTGAACACCAAGTTCCACATACAAGGGGGTTGTAAAATAACCGTAGTATGCCGCCAGCAATGGGGAAAAAATAACCATCTATCATAAGTGCATTCTCATTTAATATGATCCACCAATATGATACACAACATGATAAAATAAATATAATGAATCCACAGTTGATCATTGGGTCTATGATCCTGATCGACAGGAACTCCTTTAAATAATGACTTGAGTTGTATATCAAAAAATAGAAGCCATGTGTAATCCATTCATTCCTTGGGTTTGTGATCCAGGCTGACATTACCCACTTTGGTCATCTCTAGAAGGTCTTTAAGCAAGCGATGTTACCATAGGGCATTAAAAGTCCAACCATGAGGATCTGTCATACCCATATCTAATATATGAGGATAGATTCCATGTATCAATTGGATATCCTCTAAATGGTAAAAGTGATACATGTCATACCACTCAATCCATGAGTAATCCAGTCCAATTTCAGATTCCTATGTCTCGGTCTATAGAAAATCAAAACATTACGACACAGATGACTCCTAATTTGGATAACCCTTAGGCAATATATAAGGAATACTCTCCTATATCCAAAATAATAACTCCACAATGTATTTAAGAAATGGTTTAATATCCCATTCCCATAAATGTATAGTAATTACAGTAAATTCCATCCAATCAGATCATGTGAAGTATCCCAAGTATATTTTGAGTATATCTTCATTAATCCTCATGGTTATCACAGGAATATCATTCATTTGTGGGGGGATTATCAGACATGTAAAATCTATAAAATCACTAAGATACTAGAGATCTAGGCATCCATGGTAAAAATTTATGTAATTGGGGTTCTGAGGTGTAGTGAAAAACCTTCTTATATTACCCCTATAAAGGGCGGATCCTAGTAAAAATTTTGAATTCTTGTAATGGAAATAATCAAACAAGTAAGGATCATAGTATGGATACCAGTAATTACCTCTAGGAATCGTCACTTTTCCATGTCATCATATTCGGGCTGTAATCTGAGTTCTAGGAAACACGTTTGGAAATCATATAAACATCTGTAATAACCAAGTGAATTCATGAATAAAATATTATGGCTATCTGAATTCTAAAACACAACACAACCAACATATCCCCTCTGGTTCACATGTTTGGTTCTAGTGACACATTCTACCATCTATACACTAGCCCATAACGCACATGTTTAGGGTTGGTCAACCACAACAACACACTCTGCGGTCCCCTGGGTTATCACATTAAAGAGTCATCCCATGAGGGATCCTAGAGATCCATATATAATCAGAGGTATCCCTCTTGGAATAGTCTATGTGATAATGTAAAAATACTAACAAGTATTGGGAGCCTAAAAAATAGTATGTAATCTGTTTCATCCGATATGGAATCCTCTATTTTGATTCATAAATGGAGGAATACCACTTTTGAATAATTTTGGAAAATTCCACTCAATCATTGTTCTAGAGTGATTGATAGTGGCCTATATCAGTTCAAATTCTCACGATATATTTGTACAAACACACAACATATCCACTTACTCAAGTCGCATCTTATTCTTGCTAACCTATGAAAGTCCCATGACACACTAGACGAGGAAATTGGAGATCCCATTCCATGTCATCCAAATATTCCACTGACCATCATCTGGGTCTCATTCTACAACTCACTCCAGATACCTGTTAATAAATTTATTGTAGATATAACCACTCTACTATAGTTCTCTCACCCCAAAATCCCACTTTAGAGTCCTCAAATCAAACCTATTGTTCCACCCACTTCATCTACTTGAAAAAAATACTCAAAACAGAATCTTGTTTTTCCAAATTCTGACTCTAGGGTGTAAAATCACTCGAAACCCATAAATGGGGTATAAGGGTGTAGTAAATAACATGTACTATGAGTGAATAGTGTGCACTCTAAAATCTCTATAATTGAAATTTAATTCTACCATGCTTAGGTATACTTGCGGTCGTCCCTGTACTAATATATGGCTAGGGCATACATTCGGTCTGGATGTATTCAACTACTTATCCAAGACACACCTGGGGTTATTTCATTTACCATTACATAGCCATTTTCACCTTAAATGGGGTGTCTACCCATGTACATGGATAAATGTCCTCAGAAAACTACATGTCGTGTGCCCTGAGTACACAACGTGTAGTCCCAAAACTCTATCTTCTCATGTACATGGCTAAAAGAACAAGTTATACTAGATGACATGAACTCTATGTACATATTTTTTACTTTAAATAACACAATCATACCCCAATAAGAAGAATAAATTATGATAATTCATGAAACCACACATCATGTTAACAATATTTCTCTAATGAAAACAATGTCATTGTCATGAATCACCAATTTTTTCCACAATATCTATAGATAGACACCCTATTGGGTCATTAGGAACCATAAATGGGATATTAAACAATAAATCGGTAAATATAAGATGATTTATAGAAAAACTGAAAAATTTCCAACCTTTGGTTAGAATATCCTAAATTTTTGAAAGTATCCACACTATAAAACTATTTCACTCCCATCCCACTCCTCCCGAGATCTATGGAAGAACATCAATTTTTCCTTACCTTCCTATCTCCCTCTCATATCCATGTCCACTCTCTGTCATGACAACAAGAATCCAAAATTGTTGTGTAAACAAGAACCCAATAAAGGAAGAGAATGAAAAGAGAAAAATAAAGGGAAAAAAAGAAAGGAAAAAAGAAAAGGGGGTCTGACATTTGTGCCTGATATGAGTTTATCCCTTAAGAAAGAAAAAATCATTTCTGGGCTCAATCATGATGACACAATATCCACAAGACGCTCTATTCAAATGTAATCACCAAATGAACATGTGCGAATAATTAATAATGAATAATGAATAATGAATTATTAATTATTCCACAAAAATTATAACAGCCCTGATTATCACCAAAATCCTATATGAGGGTAAACAAACTGTTCTATGATCAATGAAGTCATTAAAAATATCTAAGGTTATATTCTAGGAAAAAATACCATGTTACCCCTTATAAGCATCCAAAATAAAAAATTCCAATTTTCGATCAATTATAGAGTCCTTAAAACAAGGGGCTTTACACTATAAGATCACGAAACCCCTAAAAACATAAACACCCCTAAAAACCCATACAAACCCCATAAAAACCTAAAACACTAAAATATCATAAAAACACATAATCCCCTAAAACTGATAAAACCCCTAAATTCCTTAAAAACACTAAAAATCATTAATACCCTAAAAACCCTAAAAACCAATGAACCACTAAAAACATGAAAAAAACTATATCCTATAAGACTCTAAAATCTAGAAAACCCCTACTAATACACTAATATTACAAAAAACAAAAAAGGACATAAAACCAATATGAAACCCAAAAAACACATTAAATTATAATGGCACCAATATACATTAAAACCCTAATGAACTATAAAAATATCAAATACACTAAAAACAAAAAAACAATAAAACCCATTAAAAATATTAAAAATCCATAAAATGAACAAAAAACACTAAAAGAAACTAAAACACAATAATACACTAAAAAACCCTGAAACCCATAAAAACACAAAAACCCCACAAAACAATCAAAATCCTAAAACCCCTAAAATACCCTAAAATAAATAAAAAATCTAAAAACCAATAAAAAAACAAAAACCTTAAATCCCCTTAAAAACATAAGTCTCATCAAAACTCTGAAACCCATACAAATAAAATACGACCCAAAAAACCCTAAAATATACTAATAGGTCATAAAACCCCTAAATATGGTTAAAATACCATAAAAATAATAAAACCAAATACAATTAAAAAAATACTAAAAACTCCAAAAATAAAAAAATACCTTAAAACCTCTAAAATCATAAAACCCATAAATAACCCTAAACAAAAAGAGGCCATAATGGACACTAAAACACAAAATTATACTAAAATCCATAAAACACCAAAATTGTTAAAAACCCTAAAAAACATAAACCAATGTAAAAATCCATAAAAATCATAGAAATAAAAAACCATAAAACCCTTTTAAAACCCTAAAAATATTAAAACACTAAAATCCCGTAAAACCATGAAACCCCTAAAAACCTGATAAAACCCTAAAATGGATAAATACCAATAAACACATCCCCCCTGTAAACCCTAAATCCTTAAAAACCCTATAAAACACAGAAAGACTCAAAAATATTCTGAATACCTGAAAAATATCTACCTACCATAAAACTCCTTTAAAACCCTAAAAGGGCTCAAAACCCTTTAAAACCTAAGAAGGTCATAAAGATAAAAAACCTAAAAGGACCCTAAAACCCTTAAAATGAACCTGAAAACCTAAATACCCTAAAACACTAAATAAACTTGAAAAATCCTTAAAAACATTAAACCCCTTAATATAATGGAGAAAAACCTTCAAACAAAAAAACACTACAACCCTAAAAGACCATAAAACCCCAAGAAACCACTAAAATTCCCAAATTTTTATGAAAAACTCAAAAAGGTCCAAAAAATTAAAAAAATACACAAAAAGTCACTAAATACATTAAAGCCCATAAAGTAACTAGAAACCATAAACTACAATAAATGTCCCGAAATACCCTTAAATGCCAAAAGGCTCTAAAACCCCTTACATACCCCAAAAACCCCTAAATTCTATAAAATACCCTTATAACATGTAAAAATTATTAAAAGACTATAAAAACACTAAAAACACTTAAAAATTCAAGAATACACTTAAACACTTAAATCCTATAAACTAATAACATCCATAAAAACCTAAAAACTCTAAAACCCCCAAAAAAAAACCCATAGAATTCCTAAAACCCCAAAAAAAATTAATACCCCCCAAAAAAACCTCAAAAAACTATTTAAATTCTAAAAAACCTAAGAAAACATTAAAAACACTAATATTTTTAAAAATACCTTTTAAACATATCAACCTTGAAAAACTATAAAAATAATAAAACCCCCCAAAAAAACTTTAAAAACCACAAACACAAAAACAACCCAGTAATCCATAAAAGCCTATATAACCCTAAAAAGAAAACCCCCGTAAAATCCATAAATATCACATAAATAATTAAAAAATCTAAAACCCAAAACCTATAAAAACCCATAAAACCAAAAATAATCCTTTTAACCCCCCCCCCCCCCACAAAATATACAAAGAAAACCCTTAATCCCCCTAAAAATCAGGCACCCCACGGACCAGAAAATTGTTTAAAAACCTAAAACACAAAAAACCCTAAAACCCAAAAAGGCAATATAAAATGATAAAACCCTAAAATAAATCAAAATAAACAAAATCCCAAAAAATTGACCCCCCCCCCCCCCCCAACACTGTAAATAATTAAATACCCATTAAAACAATAAACCTCCTAAACAACTATAAAAAACCCAAAACCCTATATCATAAACCCTGAACGCTAAGACCTAAACTGTAAAACATTTACATTACACCCTAAACACTCAAACCTACACATTAAACCCTATACCCTTCACCCTAAACCCAAAACCCAACACCCAATACCATAAAACCTAAACCCTACACCATAATGCTTATACGCTATAGCCTAATCCATAAACCTGACATGCTAAACCATATACATGACACCTTAAACCCTAAACCCTACACCGTAGTCCCAAAACACAAAACACAAAACCCAAAACCCTGCATCCTAAATTCTAAACCCTGTACTCTTAACACAAAAGACCTTAAGCCCTTTAAAATCCAAAAAAACATAAGTGACCCTATAACCCCTAAAAATAATAAATATCATAATAACATAGAAGACCCTAAAACCCTTAAATCCCCCAAACCCCTAGATAAACCAAGCAATGTAAAACCATTTAAAAATTTAAAATTAAAAAACCCCATAAAAGGTATAAGAACACTAAAAACACAAAAACCCATAAAAACCTCAAAACCATATAAACAAATATAAAACCCTTAAAATGCTTAAAATCCTATAAAATAATAAATCCCTAAAAACCCCAAAATAAAAGATAAATCTCAAAATAAACCCTGAAGCAAAAAAAAATGTAATAAAACCCAATAAGGACCCAAAAATCTCAAAAAACAAAAAACAAATCCTAAAAAATGACCCTAAACCCCAAAAAACCCAAAATACCCATAAGACCCTAAAAACTCAGAAAACCCCAAAAAACAAAAAAAAAACAAAAAAACCCCTTCAAATCGTAAAATAACAAAAAACCATTATAATAACCAAAAAAAACTGAAAATACTATAAAACCCATAAAAACATCTTTATTTCTCTTAAAACGATTAAAACATCGAAATACCATTAAAGAGTACAAACCCAAAACAAAACATGAAACCCCCGAAAAACAATAAAATTACCTAAATCCCCTTAAAAATCACAAAAACCTCCAAATCCCAAAAAATAGAAAACCATAATAGCACCAAAAATAAAAAAAATAACTATAAACAACATTAACACCCTAACAACCCAACAAACCCTAAAAACCCTTTAAGACCATGAACACCGAAAAACCACTTAAATAATCCTAAAAACCCAAAAAGACTGTAAAACCTCATTATAAAACATTATAAATAGATAGAAACCCTAAAATCCATAAAAATCCCACCAAAGCCACCGAAAACCCCTAAAACCCCTAAAACCCCTTAAATCCCTCAAAACCCGAAAACACCATAAAAACCAAAAACCCTAAAAATACATTAAACACATTAAAACCATAAAACCCCCATAAAACCCCAAAATAACCCCAAAATCCTGAAAAATTCGTAAAATCCCATCACTTATATATTAAACCCTATACCATATACCATACACCATATACCCAAAACACTACACCTAACACCCTATAACCAAAACACTAGATTCTAAACCCCATACCCTAAACCCTTTACCTTACACAATAAACATTACCCTATACCCTAAACCATATAACATAAACCTTAAACCATGGACCATAAACACTTACCCTTATAACCTAAACCCTAAATGAAAATCAAAACACCTAAAAAAACATAATGAAACAAAAAACCCAAAAAAGAACCAAAAAACCATTTAACCCATTAAAACCACTAAAATAACATTAAAAACCTAAAGCACCCAAAGACCCTAAAACTATTAAAAATTAAAAAAAGATAACAAAATGTTAAAACTCATAGAAGACACTAAAAATATAAAAAAATAAAATTTCTGTAAAACATCTTCATAACCCTTAAAACACTAAAAATCATAAACACCTTGTAAAAAATATAATGAATTCTTAAAACCTATAAAACCCCTAAAAACATTAAATCCCAAAAAACCTTAAAAGGAACTAAAAATTGTAAAACCCCAAAAAACCAAAAATTCACCTAAATAAATGCAAGACCCCAATAAATCTATAAAATACCCTAATAACGCTATAAAAGTCTATAAACACACTTAGTACCCATAAACTATTAAATGTATAAAAAACCTATGTCCAAAAAACACATTAAATCCTAAAACTCACAAATAACACTAAAACCCATTAAAATCCTATAAAAAATAAAATACCCTAAAAACCATGTAAAACACAAAAACACATTAAAATAACCTAAAACCCCTTAAACTCTAAAGACCCTTAAACCCCTATAAATCCTGTAAAATGAAAATAAACTAAAACCACGAAAAACCACAAAACCCAAAAAACTATAAAACAAGCTCTAAAATACCCTAAATGCCCAAAAAGACCCTCTGAAAACCCCAAATGACCTAAAAAGACCCAACCCCGCTCTAAAACTACATACAGACCATAAAACAAGCCTAAAATTTAAATAAAACTAAACCCCCCTAAATCAACCATTATGAACCCTAAAAACTCAAGAATCAAAAAACCCATAAAATCCATAAAAATTTATAAAAACCCTAAAAATTATAAAAACCCAGTAAATAACCCCTAAAAACCTTAAAATACCTAAAATCATATAAAATCCTATACACCCTAATAATCCCTAAAAATATCAAAAAACCCTATGAATTGAAAAAATCCTACAAAAAACCAAAAAACAAAAAACCGTTAAAACATGAAAAAAACACTAAAATCATTAAACCCCATAGAAAACCTAAAAACCCCAAATCCCTAAAAACCCTAAAACACCATAAAATCCTATTGAAAGATCCTACTACTAAAAAACACTGATAAATCTATAAAATAATTTAAACCCAAAAAACCATAAAATTTATATTTCCACAAAATGACCTTAAATACCCTATAACCCCTAAAAATAAAAAAACCCAATAAAAACAATCAAACACCACAAAACACCACTAAAAGACCCTAAAATTCCACTAATACCCTAACACCCCTAAAAAACATAAAAACATTCAAACCCATAAATCCATTCAAAATTACTAAACACACTAAAACCCCCAAATATAAAAAAACTATAAGTCCTTGAAGACCCTTATAAACAATAAAAATCATATAAGCACATGAAATCCCCATGAAAACCCAAAGAAACATTAAAACTCTAAAATCATGAAGAACTGAAAAACCCAAAAAACCCCTTAAACCCAATAAAATAATAAAACCCTAAGAATCTTAACAACATTGAAATCCCTAAAACAATAAAACCCAATCAACTCAAAAAGAATTAATACACAAAAAAACCCAACTAATTAAATTCATAAAACCCTAAAACACTAAAAATGATAAACACCCTTAAAAGACCGGAATCACCAAAACCCTAAAAACCCTAAAATGTCCTAAACAAAATATCCTATAAAAATCCTCAATGTTATAAAAACCCTTAAAAAATAAAAATTGAAGAAACACCTAAAAACAAAAAAAATAAAAAACCTACCATACATAAAACCCCTAAAACTCAATAAAAACCGCTAAGACCCCTAGAGACCTTAAAAACCCTAATATTTCAAAATTCACTAATAACCTTTAAACCCTAAAAAACTATAAAATTTTTTAAAACCCATAAAATAATAATAAAAACCTATTAAAACTAAAAACAATAAAAACCATAAGACCCCTAGATAACCTTGAAAACCCCTAAATTTTCAACAAAATTAACAAACACTAACCCCCCACCCCACCCCACCCCCCCCCCCCCCCAAAGTCATGGAAATCCCTAAAACTCATAAAAACCATAAAAACCATAAAAACCCCAAAAATACATAAAAAATCATTAAAAAATTCTTAAACCCTACAAAAACACAAAATCCTAAAAAACCTCTAAAACCACTGAAACCCTAAAAAAATACAAATCCCCTAAATACACCTTACAATAATGAAAACCATAAAAGTAGTAAAAACAATTAAAATAATTTAAAAACAAAAAACCCCTGAAACCCTACAATCATATAAAATTCTATAAATTCCATCAAATTTTAAAAAACCCTTGACACACTTGAAAACATAAAAAAACCCAAATGAACCAAAAAACCACAAGAGCAATAAAAACCATAAAACACCTAAAATACCATAAGAACAGAAAAAGTCATGAAACTCCCAAAAAAATCGTAAAGACTCTAAAACACCTATATTACATTAAAAATTATATAAAACCTCTATAAGAACCTATAAACTATTTATCTTCCTAAAAACAGTAAAAACATAAAATCCCTAAAGAAACTGACAAACTTTAAAAAACCCTAGAACACCATAAAACACTAAAAACCCTAAAAAGTTTAAAACCCCATAAACCCACTAAAAACATTAAAAAATATTCAAAATTACAGAAAACCCTTAATACTGATAAAACACTTTAGAAAAACAAAATATCAAGAAACGGTAATAATCACCAGAATCCATAATGACCCTCAAAATCACTAAAGCCCATAAAACCCAAAAACCCTAAAAACATGAAAACCCCTAAAACCATTAGAAACACTAAAAACCATAAAAACCGGTAATAAATATAAAACACCAAAAAAACCTTAACAATAAAAAAACCCATTACCATAGATAAATGACCATAAAAACATAAAAATCCTAAAACCCCTAAAAATCCTGAAAACACCTGAAAACCATATACAACATTAGAAACATTGAAAACCATAAAACCCAAAAAAAATATTTAAAACCCTAAAACCACCTAAAACCCATAAAACCACAATATCTTAAAACAACTTAAAACAATAAAAAACCATAAAACCATAAAAAACCCATAATATACTTTTAAATTCATAAAAACCATATATATTACTAAAAAATCCTTCAAATACAAAAACCTACTGGGAAACACTAAAAACCTAGAAAATCAACCATAATGAACATAAAACCCTAAAACCATTAAAAACCCTAAAATCTCCTAAAAGACCACAAAACCCAAAAAACGATCCTATAAGCACATAAATACCCGAAAATACCTAAAAATCCTCTAGTACTCTAAAAATACTATAAAACACCCAAAGACTCGATAAACACTTAAAATCCATAAAATCATTAATGAAACCAAAAACCCCTAATGAAGATAAAATCCCAAAAAACACTAAAAACTCTTAAAAACACTAATCCCCAAAAGCACCCTAAATCCATACTAAAACCATAAACCCCTTAAATCACATAAAATCCCAAAAAAATCCAAAAACATAAAAAATCCCTAATAACCCCTAAAACTCTTTAAAGACACTGAAAACCCTAAAACCAAATAACACAAAGAACCCCTACGAACAATTAGAAAACAAAAAAACCATATGTACAACAAAAAACACTAAAACACACATAAACACTTTTACCAATCATGAAAAACCCTTTCCATCCATAAAACCTCTAAAACCCCTAAATCCCCTAAATGCACTAAAAACAACTCAAACCATAAAAACACTTTAAAAACACCAATACAATAAAACACTAAAACCCCTCAAATCCCAAAAAACAGGTCAAACCCCTTAAATCCCCCAAAAAATAAACTTTCAAATATCATAAAAACCCATTATGGAACCTAAAACCCCATAAAATACCAAAAATTCCAGAACCCCCTAAAAACACAAAACCCCCATAAAAAACTAAAAAACATTTAAACTCCTAAAACCCTAAAATACCTAAAACTAGAAGAATCCATAAAAACATTAAAAACTCATAAGAGAAACAAAAAACCACAAAACACCATTAAAGACACCAAACCTCCAAAAACCTCAAAACTACATAAAACCCAAAAAACACATAATCAACCTAAAATACACTATGACCCTAAACCCCTAAAATCCCATAAAAGACAAAAAATACCATAAATCCCTTAATAACCATATAATAGACTAAAACCCTGAATTTATAAAAATCCCCTAAAACACTAAAATATCCTAAAACCCCAAAAAAATTAACCCACTCAAAATTCAAAATGACCAATGAAAACCAACACATACCTAAATACCCCAAATTCCCATAAAAATATATTGGATCCTAATAATTTTAAAAACCATATAGATATAAAACCCCCTAAAGGACACTAAAAACCCTAAAACATTAAAATATCTAAATCCCTAAAAACCTAAACAGTCCTAAAAACCTTAAAAAGACCCCAATACTCTAAAAACAAGGTAAAAGAACCTAAATATCCCTAAGAGACCATAAAATCAATAAAACCCCCGAAAATTCTTAATATATTATAAAAACCCTAAAAAAATTTAACGTACCTAAAAATCAGAAAAACCCGAAATACCCAAAAATCTATAAAATCCCTAAATCCTTAAAAACCCCAAACCTATAGCAAAACCCTAAAACACCTAACCAAACCGTGAAAAATAATAAAACCATAAAACCCCATAAAAATTATAAAATCACTATTAACTATTAATCCCCAAAATCCCTACAACTACCCTAAAATCCCAAAAAACATAAAACACCCTAAAACCCCTAAAAATCAATAAAACCATAAAGGTGACTAAAAACATGAAAACACCAAAAAATACACAAAAACCCCAAAAAAATAATAAATTACCCTAAAAATATATAAAAACCACCAAAACCCTGAAAACCCTAAATATCCATAGAAAACATAAATCCCCTAATATCAATTAAAAGGCCTAAAAACTTCAAAACACTAAAATGACCATAAAAATATTTAAATCCCAAAAGTACCTATAATCTGAATAAAAACCTAGAAAACCAATTAATATCCTAAAAAAAATAACATCCTAAATATTTAATGGCCCAAAAAAATATTTTAAAACCATAAAGCCCCTAAAAACCCATAAATAGTTCTACACCCCTCTAAAACGCAAAAATCCATATAATACACTAAAACACAAAAAAACAATAAAAACCCTAAAATTTATAAATAATCCTAAAAATTTATAAATCTTCTAGAAAACCTAAAAAAATAAGATATCCTATAAAACCCCTAAATGAAACCCTTAATATCCATAAAACTATAACAAACCCCATAAAATCCTAGAAAACACAAAACACCCAACAACCATGAAAAACCCCCAAAACCCAAAAAAACCACGATAAACCTTTAAAAACCCCAAACACCCAAAAAAACATAATAAAATTTAAAAAAACCACCAAAATGTAAAAAACTATAAAATCCCTAAAACCCCCAAAAAAATCCAAAAAAATCCAAAAAAACTAATGAAATACTAAAACCCTAAAATCCATTAAAACCCCCAAAAACCCAGAAAACCCCTCCATAATGATACTAATAATACTAAAGACCCTTAAATCCTTTTAAAAGCCTAAAAACCCTAGAAAATCATAAACTCTAAATACCACACCCTAATCCAAAAACCCCACACCTTAAACCCTATTCCCTACACTCTAAAAATTGCACAGTAAGCTCTAAACCCAAAACCTAGAACACTATATGCACTGCCCTAAACCCATAAAATAACACCCTACACCCAAAAACCTACATCGTAAACCGAATACCAAACACTCCAAACCCTAAACCCTAAACCATACACCGTAAACCCTATAATCTACACCCTGAACACTAACCCCTAACCCCCAAGACCTATACCATATGGAATAAACCCTAAATCGTACACCTTAAACCCTATAACAGAAACCCAAGACCTTAAAACATCCACCCTAAACCTCATATCCAAAACCATAAACCCAAATCACTAAATCCTACACCCAAAAACCTATACTCAACGCCCTAAAACCTAAACCCTACTCCCTAAACCATAAACCCTAAATGATATACCCCACACTATAAACCTTAAACTCTACAATGTAAATCCCAAACCAGTCCCTAAACCCTATACCCGACATCCTAAACCCTATACCCAACTCCCTAAACCCTATACCATACACCATAAACCAAATACCCAACACCCTAAACCCAATACCATGCAACTTAGACCCTAAACCCAATAGGCTACACCAAACACCCTATACCCTATTCCCTACACCCTAAACCAATTACCAAAAACCTTAAACCCTGCATAATAAAACTCCATATTCAACATGCTAAACCCTAAAACATGAACCTTCTACACTAAACCCTAAACACCACAACCTATACCCAAAATCCTATACCCAAAACCTTAATAAAAAAAATGACACTCAAAACCCTATACCCTACACCATAATCTTTATAACATAAACCCTAATCCCTACATTCTAAACCCCTAACCCTGCACACAACACCCTAAACACAAAAACCTAAACCCTAAATCTAATAACTAAATCCTTAAACTCTGCATCACAAGCCCAAAATCATGCATCCTAAATCCGATACTCTACCCCCAAAACCCCATCATGCTAAACCCTATACATTAAACCGTAAAACCTAAACACTATACCCTAACTTATAAATCATACATTCAAAACCCCATACCCAAAACCCTAAACCCATAAAACTACACCCTACATTACAGCCTAAACCCCAAACCCTTCAACCTAAACCCAATACACTACATCCTAATATCTAAAACCTACAACATAAACCATATAAGCTACACCCCAAACCATATACCCTGCCCCATAATCTGATATCCTATACCAAAAACCCCATATCCTTCACTATAATCCCTATACCCTAGACAATAAACCGTACACCATACCCGAAAGACACTAAACCCTACACCCTCTACTCTATACAGAACCCCATAAACCATATACCAAACTTTCTAAACCCTATTTCTTCCAACTTTTAATTTAAACCCCAAACCCTATTACATAAACCCTAAAAATTATACCATACACCCTAAACCATATACCCTGCATCTCAAACCCTATACCCTATACCATTAACTATAAACCCCAAACCCTAACCCAAAAACCCAAAACAAAAAACCCTATACCCTATACCCTACACCCTAAACCCTAAATCGTATACCCTAAACCCTAAACCCTAAACCCTAAACCATGCACCATAAAACCTATACCATAACACATAAACACTAAACAGTAAACCCAACACCCTAAATCATGTACACAAATCCTTAAACCCTAAACATTTACCCTAACCCCTATACAGTACACCCAGAACTCTAAAACCTACACCCTAAACTGTATTCCCTACACCATAAACAATAAACCCTTAAACATATACCCTACACCCTAAACACCAAGACCTACACCCTTATCCATATACCCTACACCTGAAATCCTTATACCTCCACCCTAAACCCAATACCCTTCACCTTACACCTGAAACCCTTCTTCTTAAACCATATACCATACACCCTAGCCCCGAAAACCTACACCCTAAATCCAATACCATGCACACTAGACATTTTTCCCTAAACTCTATCCCCTACAATCTTAACCCTATACGCAAAACCCTAATCCCAATAACCAAAATCATAAATTGTAAACCTCATGGATTCACCCTGCACCCTATACTATAAAACCTAAACCTCACAACCAAATCCTTATAATCTGCACTATAAACCATATACCTACACCCTAAACTGTTAACCCAACACCATGAACATTATATTCTACACTTTAAACCCAATACACTACACCATAAACCCTATAAACTACAGTATAATCCATGTACACGAGACACTAAACCACAACCCAAAAAAAGACTAAAAGAGAAAAAAATAATATAAACCCACAATATACCCTTAAAATATGGAGAAAAATGAAAACCCATGAAAAAAATGGAAAATCGATAAAAAACCTAAAGACCCTTAAAACTCACAAAAATATAAAAATATACTAAAACCTTTAAACCACCAAATAAATCTCTAATACCCCTAAGAAAACATAAAAATCAAAAAAATTCATTAATCCTTAAAATATCCATAAAACCCCAATATTTCATGAAGAACCCTAGAAATCCTAATATTCCCTAAAAACTCTTAAACCCCTATCAAACCTAAAAATAAATTAAAACCATACAAAACCCTTAAAATTTTAATAAATGACCTAAAATAACACTAAAACCCTAAATGAATGCTAAAAATTCCTGAAATCCGAAACAACACATATAGTTCCAAATAAACCATAATCCTCTAAAATTCCCTACCCCCACCCCAAAATCCCAAAATTCACAAAACCCCCAAAACCCATAAAAACCATGAAAAAAAAAGAATAAGAACACTAAACAAAACTGAAAAACCTAAAAACCAAAAAAAGTCCTATGACTGAAATTAAAATACCTAAAAACACCTGAAAGACACTACAAAGACATAAAACCCATAAACCCTCAAAAACCCCTAAAAATCCTAAGACCATAAAATACCTGAAAACCCCTAATAACACAAAACATTTAAATCCCCTAAATTCCCCTATAAACCATAAAAAACCCCCCAAATCCCATAAATACCTCAAAACCCCTAAAATATAAAAACACTAAAACCCCTAAACACCCAAAACCCTGAATCCACTAAAAATTCAGGAATCTCAAAAAACCCTGAAAACCATTAAACCCCTATAAACCATATAATTACATAAAAACCATGAAAACTTCTAAAAGATTCATGAAACAACTAAAACACTAAAACCCCTTAAAACACCCCCCTAAAACCCAAGCCCCCCTAAATCCCTAAAACCATAAAAACGCCTAAAAACCTAAAACCAACAAATACTCCTAAACCCCATTAAACCCTTGTAAACTTTTTAAGGGCCCTAAAATTCATATATGTACCGTAAAACATTAAATACGCCAAAACCGTAAATGACCCTGAAGTCACAACAAATCCAATAAACCCCCTAACATACACTAAATACCCCTCTATCATAGTAAAAACACTAAAATCCATAAACCCATAAAACATTGAAATCCATAAAACCCTATAACCCCTCTAAACCCCATAAAATTTAGAAAAATAGTAATACATTAAAAACCCCAAAAAACCTAAAAATTTCTAAAAACCATAGAAACACATAAAACACATGAGAACACTAAAATAAAAAAATACATAAAGCCCCTTAAAACCCCAACAAACCATAAAACCCTGAAAAACCCTAAATCTGCAATAAGAAAATGCTCTGCAAATTTAATAAATATCCTAAAAACCCTAAAAACTGTAAAACATTGAACACCCAAAAAACACCAACAAAACCTAATAAATACTAAAAACCCTAAATACAATAAAAAACCCTAAAACACTGAAAATCCCTAAAATCTCTAAAACCTCAAAATTCCCAAATTACCGAAAATCCAAGAAACCCTAAAAATCCTAGAAATAATAAAATAACCTAAAACCCTTAAAAACACTAAAAAACCTAAATACCATAAATTATCAACAAATATAAAAAACCCCTAAAAATTATAAAATTCCCAAAAACCTAAAATACCTCAAAATCTGTAATAAACCATAAAACCCAAAAAAAACTACTAAAACCCAGAAAATACTACTAAAAAAATAAATCCCTATAAAATACATAAATCTCTAGAAAAACTAAAACCCCCAAAAACAATACAAAAAAATAAACCTTTAAAACCCTTAAAAACTATAAATACCCAAAAAAAATATTAAAACCCGTCAAACTAATTGAACCCTAAAAACCCTTGAACCCCTAATAAAAACAAAAAATCTATCAAAAAACATAACAATGCTTAAAACCAAACAAATACTAAAAACCCTAAAAACATCAAAAGCCATAAAAATAACTGAAATTCCCTAAAACCCTTAAAAACCCCAATTATCCAAAATACTATAAATACCATAAATAAACCCTAACAACCCTAAATCCCCTAGTTACATAAAAACCTGAAACCCCCCTGAACCAACAATAATTCCATAAACCGTTAAAAATACTTAAAACCCTAAATTCATTAAAAACAATAAAAACCCTACAAACTCCTTTAAACCCCAATACCATGATAACCCAATAAATATTAAAAAACTATAAAATAAGAAAACATTAAACCCTTAAAAAATACAAAAATAAATATTAATAACCATGAAAAAATAAGTATCCCAAAAATAAAAAAATTACACCTAAAAACAAAAAAATCTCTAAAACCCACTAAATTCCCTAATAACCACCAAATACATAAAAACTGTAAAACCCACTAATACTTTAGAAAACTGTAACCAAACATATAACCCCCTAAAATCCCAAAAAAATTAATAGTAATCTAAAAACTAAAAAACCCATAAAAACCGAAATAAAAAACACCCAAAGACTAAAATACCCAAAAAAAACCCAAAAATAATGAAAACACCATAAAACCATAAAAACACAAGAAAACCTGAAAAAACCAAAAACCCGAAAAACCCTAACAAAAACCCAAAACACCTAAAATCCTTAAAACCCTAAAATCCATAGAAACACTAAAAACCAAAATGACCCGTAAAACTCATAAAGTCCTAAAAACCCAAAAACTGTAAAATCCCAAACAACCCCATAAATCCCTAAAACCCCTATAAACACTTTCAACTCATAAATTCACATAAAACCCAAAAATTTCCCTAAACACCCTAAAAACTCTACAAACCTACAACCCATTAAACTCACCATAAAACCTGAATGAAACTAAAAACCATAAATGCCTATAAATTACACTAAAATAATCTAAAAACCATAAAACCTAAAAGAACCTAAAATTCAATATCACCCTAGAAGACTTTAAATCCCTTTAATACCATATATGAGACTAAAATCCCTAAACCCCCTAATGAAACACAATAACCTTAAAGGAGTAAAATAGTATAAAAACCTAGGGGAAGAAAAACACCCTAAAACCACCTAATGGTTCCAAAACCCTAATATACCATAAAAATATCTAAAATCTATAAAACCCATATAAACCAAAATGACCATAAAACCCCTTAAACCCCTACTAACCCATAAAAACCTAATAGACCATAAAAAATCTAAAATAACATGATACCCCTAAAATCCCAAAAGAAACCGAAAATCCAAAAAAACTTAAAACCCCAAAAAAAAATTAATAAAATACACAAAATACATTAAAAGAACCCAAAAATGTTAAATGGCCCTAAAAACTAAAAAATCCCTAACAACCATCATACTCCGAACCAGAGATAAAAAACATATGAACTAAAAAATAACCAAAGTTAAAAAAACCTTAAAAATCCTTAAAACACTAAAAACACTAAAAACACTAAAAATCTAAATCCCCCTAAGGGACCGCTAAAACCCCAAAGAAAATAAAAAAAGACCCTAAATCTCCTAGATCCCCTTAAATTCTCTAAAAACCCCAAAAGCCACTAAAACGCCATAAAACCCCTTAATGTTCCCATAACCACTAAAATTCCAAAAAGACCCTAAAACCGAAAAAAACCTAAATGACCCAAGAAACTAAAAATTGTTCTAAAAACCCTAAAACGTAAATGTGGGTAAAAAACTTAAATTTTTTCAAATTTACTTGAAACCATAAAACACTATAGTACTCCTAACACTCCTAAAACCCCTAAAGGTCCCTAAAAATCGTAAACACACTAAAATCCTAAAACCCTCTAAAAATCCATTTGAAAACCCATAAAATCAACCCCCCCCAAACCCTTAGAAAATCTAATAACCCTAAAACCCCTAAAACCCTTAAAACCAGGATAAAACCAAAATATCCAAAACAAACCTTTAAACCCCTAAGAGCATAAAAATTGAAAACCCCCAAAAACTACTAAAAATTACTAAAAACACTAAAAAACTACAAATCCAAAAATCCTCAAAAACCACTAAAAGAATAAAAATACCCTTAAATGCTAATACTCTAAATAATCCAAAAAACCACTAAATTTCATAAACACCGCTAATGATCCCCAAAACCAACCAAAGTCCTTAAAAACATTATTAAATCCACTAAAACCCTAAAAACCCTAATGACCCTATAAATACAAAGAAACCAAATAGAAACATAAAAACCAAAAACAGTATTAAGACACTAAAATTAAATTATAACCCGTAACAACCATAAAATTCATAAATCCCATTAAAACCCCTAAAATCCACTAAATATTCCTATAAAAGAATAAACCACCCTAAAACCTATATAATCCTAAAGTCCTAAAAACTCATTATTTTTCCATAAAATCCCAAGAAAACTGTAAAATCCAAAAAACCACCAAAACCCAAAATATACTAAAAACAAAAAATGCCCTAAATCCCAAAAAATTCTAAAACCCTTAAAAAAACAAAAACATTAAAACCCTAAAAGCCCAAAATAACAACCAAAACCTGAAAAAGATCAAATGAAAACCCCAAAAAATAAAAAAACAATAAAAAATGAAACCCTAAACCCCTAAAAAGTTTAAAACTCCAGAAAAACACTAAAATGCACTAAAACCATAAAAACATAAATGAACTCTAAAACAATAAAATCCCCAAAAATCACTGAAAACTAAACCCCCATAAAAACCTAAAAATATATGAACCATAAAAACATGTAAAATCCCAAAAGGACATTAATGACCCTAAAAAAATAAATGCCCGTTATTTTCTAAAAATACCCTAATGAACTAATAAACATAAAAACCTTCTAAATTATAATGATATCGTAATCTCTAAACCCTATACACTAAACCATATACCCCACACACATAACCCAACACCCAAAACCCAAAACCCTACAAACATCACGATACAAACTAAACCCTAAACCTTACACCCTAAACATGATACACTACACCCTAAACCTTATACCATATTGCGTAAACACGAAAATACAATCCCTAAAATCTAAACCCTAAATCGTAGACCATACACCCAAAATCCAAAAACCTACACCCAAAACCCCTTACCCAACCCCATAAAATATAAAGCTTACAACCAAAACCCTATACCCTACATCTTAAACACTAAAACCATACACTGAAAACCCTATAACTCACACCCTAAACCCTATATCATACACCCTTAACCATAAACACTAAACCCAACACATTATGGCCTGATCCATACACTATATATTCTATACCATATAACACACCCACTAAAACATATACCGTAAACACAAAATACTATACCCTTCACCCTAACTCTTATCCCCTAAAATACTAATATAATCCTAAAACCCATAAAAAAATAAAACCCAAATAACGTAAAAACTAAAAAATCCCTAAAAACATTAAAATATAAAAGAAATGAACCTGTAAACAGACATTTAAAACCCATGAAAACCTGAAAAACAATATGAAACCCATAAAAAAAATAAAAACCCTCAAATTTACTATAGAATTCAAAGGGACCCAAAACCCCTACAAAGCGTAAAAAAATCCTAAAAAACCTACAAAAGCCCTGAAAACCATAAAACCCTAAAAAAATTTAAAACCTAAAAACCCCAAAAAGCACTATGAAATACCATAAAATCCTACAACCCCTTAACACCATAAAAAACCCTAAGAAAATAATATAATATCGTAAAAACATCTAAACCGATCATTCAAACCCATAACAGAAACTGAAAACCCATAAAGGAACTATAAAAAACCAAAAATAACCCTAAACCCCTAAAAGAACAATAAACCCACTAAAACCCATATAAACCCATAAATCCCAAAAAAAAAGCATAAAAACCATTAAATCCCAAAAAAAAATCAAAGAAAACCCCCCAGAACCATAAAAATAATACCCCCCCATGACAATAAATTCCATAAACAACAAAAAAACTACACAAAACCATAAAACCTAAAACACCCTAAAAACCTAAAAAACCCATAAAGGATCCATAAATGACCTTAAACCCCATAATTATAAACAATGGACCCTAAATCCCTCTATAACCCAAAAAAATATAAAATCCCTAAAAACCCTAAAACCCTCTAAAAACAACAACAACCATAACAAACCCTAAACCATATATTGTACACTCTAAAACAAAAATATTACAATATAAACACTATACATTACATGATAAACCCTTAACCATTCACTCTAATCCATATACTGTACTACTAAATCCAAAACCCTACACCCTAAACTCTATTGCATACACCCTAATCCCAAACTACACACCCTACACCAGATCCCCTTCACTATAAACCTTAAACACTTCCCCCTAAACCCAATAACTTACACCTTAATCTTATGGCCCGCATCCCTACACCCTAAAAACTTATGTACAATAAAAACTATAAAAAATCTAAAAAAACCTAATAGATCTTGAACACCACTAAAAATATTAAATCCCATAAAGTACCCTAAAAACCACTAAAACCCAAAACGACCCTAAAAACCCTAAAAAAAATAAAGGACCATAAACTCCCTAAAACCCCTAAAAGATTATGAAAATCCTAAAAAATATAAAACACCATAGGAACCTATAGAACCTAAACTCCATAAAAGCCCTTAATTCCAAAAATACCGAAAACCCAAAAAAACCCAAAAAAACTACAAATCCTAAAATATCCCTAATACCCTAAAATAATAATACCCTAAAATCCAAAAAAAAACTAAAGATTCTTAATGATCCCAAAAACCCTTAAAAACTTAAACTACATAAACCCCCAAAAATATCCTTTAATCTTAATAACCCTTTAAAACCTTGAAAACCATTGAAACACATTAATAATAATAAAACCAAAAAATACTCTAAAGGCTTGAAAACCCTAAAAAGACCCTAAAAGACCTATAAGACCAAAAACACTAACCCACCCTAAAACTATAAAATTCATAGAAAATCTATAAACCATAACACTCAAAAAAACACTAAAAACTCGTTAAACCTTTAAAATAATAAGAAACCTTAAAAATCTAAAAAAGACCATAGAAATCAAAAAATTCCATAAAAACCCATAAATATTCCCTAATAACCTAACCGATGACTAATACCCTATAAACCTAAACACCTGAGACACCCTAAAACCCATAAAAGGAAATAAAAACACTAAAAACCAAAAAAAATTAAAAAAACCCTTAATGGCTTTAAAAACACAAAAATTCCCTAAACGACAATAAATAACATTTAAGACTCTAAAAACCATAAACCCCAAAATCCCTAAAATATATTAAAAACAAAAAAAATCCTCTAAAATTATTAAAACCACTAAAAACTATAAACACCCATCATAAAATCTAAAAACTAATTATCCTCTAAAACTAATGAAACCTCTAAAACCGCTAATAACCAAAATCCACTAAAGCCCCCAAAAAATCTAAAAATCGAAAACCCCTAAAAAATCTAAAAACCTTATAAATACCATAAAAGCCCTTTAAAACTTAAAAACATTACTATCCCCTTAGAACTCTTAAAACCCCTAAAAACACTATATATAAAGTCTAAAAATACATAAAACAACAGAAACCCATTACAATCACTAAAATCCACACAAAAAATCTAAATGACCCTAAAACAAAAAAAAATAAACCAAATCCCCATAAAGATCCAAAACACCTACCAAAACACCACTAGAGATTCATTGGAAGCAGCCGGTGGTCATTGATTTGTGTCAGAGTTACTGTGACTTTTGCTTTTCACTTGGTCATTTGAAAAGGGATTGCGGTCGTAGGGATGGAGTGCTTGCATGATTCAGAATGGGGACCATCTCATTGATGGTTAGTTCAATAGGGGATATGGAAGCAATGAATAATTCTCCTAGGAATCTTCTACTGGATGCTTGGTGAAATGAAAAGATAAATTATGAGGGCTCATCCCCCCGGATTGCCGCTGGGTTTACTACTGGGGAGCCTATTTCAGTCAAGTGCATCTTCTCACGGGTGAAGGGTCATTTGGGCCTGGGGGTAGATGCCTCTTAGGAATTTATAGATTTTATTCTTATAGGGGCTAAGGATGTGTCCTCTCAGTCTAATCCTAGAAGGAGCATGTGCTTGGCCGCAATGCCAATCTGTCTTGGAATAGTGAGGGTGCCTTTGCCAAGCCCTTTCTGTGGATGTTGGTTGCTGTAATGTGCTGGATTTATTCTTGAATCGGTTAATGGTCTGTATCATCTAGATTCTATGGGTACTGAAGAAAGGGGTCAGGGGAGGCTGGTGCTATAGGAGGTGGAAGCTACTAATGTCCTCCAGGATGCAGACATGCCTTCCCCTTTTGTTGGTTCTTGGGCCTTGGACGTGGAACACCTTCCCACTGTTCCCTCTCAAGAGAATGTGCTGCTGTAATTTACTGTGCCTGAACAATGTGTTGACCAGCCTGAAAAGAGCTTGGATCTTGTTTGGTTAAAGAAACTTCCCCCTATGTTGAATTTTCTGACCTGATTATGCCGGAATTATCGACAATACCGCTTGAGCAGCATATTTATGATATCATCCACATGTCGGATCTGTAGCTAGTGAACTTCCTCAAAGATGAGAATGAGGAACACATTAATCTTGGTGAAATCCTTTGAGACCGTGATCATCTCATGTATTCCAGCCTTTATAGGATCAAAAGGGTGCAGGAGATGATGGAACTCTTTGATTCATCTGGTGAAAGGCAGAAGAGAAGGCCTCATTCTAATCCAGAATGTAGCAAACCGGGAGACATGGTTGTGCCAGATGCCTCTGCTCAAAGGGAAAACAAGATATGGAGCGACCCTCTAGTGAAGTGGATGTCTAGGAGGGACTACTCCTCCTTTACATGGCCAACGACTACTAGGTATTTTTCTAATAATGGTAAAGGCAATACCAATTTTCATGGCAAGGAAGATCGGGCTACTAATGTGAAACCAGATGTGGATTTTTGGAAGTATTGTGCAGCCTTCTTCAAGATATATGAATCTTTGAATGGGAGTCGGTGGACTCGAATGCTTCCTCGGGCTATGGTGATGATGGAGATCCCTATGTAGAAGGTAATTTTTCTTTGTAGTTTCCTCCATGATTGTTTCTTGGGCTTTTGGACCTCTTTTGGGGGGTTGTCGGGGTTTTGGGTGTCGGTCATTTGACGCCACCCCTCCCTTGTCTTTTGGATTTTTCTCCTTCTTTAAATATATGAGGGGTCAGGGATATCCAAGAATCTCACCTTCCATTCCCTAAAAACCCTAGAATCATAACAACCCAAAAAACCCACTAGAAAATTATAAACACAAAAACTGTAAATACTATGGAAATCCAAAAAACCAGAAATGTTCACAAAACAATTTAAAATTCCTAAATACCATAAAAACCCTAAAATCCCCTAAAACTCTATAAATATACTAAAATACCCAAAACCATTTGAACACCTTAAAAACCCTAAACCCCCAACAAATATACCAACCTAAATACCATAAAAACCCTAACCCCCCCCCAAACCTTAAAAACCCTAAATCCCATGAAAGCATCATGACAAATATGAAATCCCTAAAAACCCTATAATATTATTAAGAAACCATAAATACCATACTAAACCCCTTAAAACCTTAAAATTCTAAAATCCCTTAAAAATTAATAAAATTGAAAAAACCCCGAAAATGTAAAATTGTAAATCCCTTAAAAATCCTTGAATACTCTAAAAACCCTAAAAGCAATAAAAACCCTTAAAATTCCTTAAAAACCTAAATCCCCTAAATCCCTAAAAAAACCCTAAAACCCAAAAAACAATAAAACCCTTAAGAAACCCAAAAATGTTTAAAACAATAAAATCACTGAAAAACCATTAAAACCATAATAACCCTAAAAACCCAAATACCTTATATAACCCATAAACGACCCTAAAACCCAAAAGACCCCAAATACCGTAAATGGTCCTAAAACCCCATAAGACCATGAAAACCCAAAAAATTGTAAAAACCCTAGAAACCCCATTAACATCCCATAAGTCCCTATTGCTCTATAATTACCACAAAAACATAAAAATACCTATAACAAACCCTAAATCCCTAAATCCCCAAATCCCTAATTTCCCTTAAAATCCAAAAAAACAATAAGAACCCTAAAAACACTTAAACCCCAAAAATGCAATAAATCCCCTAGAAAACCCTTAACCCCATAAAATCCATAAAATCTCTAAATCCCCAAGAATCCTATATAAAAAAACCTCAAATGGCCCTAAAAATAGATAAAACTATTAAAATAATAAATACCCTCTGAAACCCTATATCATTAAAATCCAAAATGACCCAAAATACTCAAAAAACCTCATTAACAACCCTACAAAATAAACCCCCTTGAAATCTATGAAAACCCTAAAACCCCCTAAATAATCTAAAAACTAAACAAAACCGATTGAAACCGATATAAATCCCAAAATCCCCTAGATTTTTTAAATAATCATAAAACAGTGAACCCCCCCCCTCCCAAACTCTAAAGGCCCAAAAAACCGAAAAAATACACTAAAACCCAAAATGGATCTTGAAAACCATAAAACCCAAACCCCCCCAAACCCCTATAAATCCAAAAAATTCCTAAAACACCTAAAAGACCATTAATTATAATAAATTTGTTAAAACCTTAAATATAATAAAGACTTTAAATCCCTATGAAAATCCCTAATGGACCCTAAATCCCATTAAATCCCAACAATAGACAAAATATCTAAAACCGCAAAAAGACAATAAAATACACTAAAAACTAAATGAAACTAAAACCTCTAAAAAGTCTATAATAGCATAAATACCTGATGAAACCCTATACCCTAAAAACCCTCAAGGATCCTAAAAACACTAAACAACCGAAAATACCCTAAATCCTTTAAAAATCCTCAGTGAAGCCTAAAAACCCTAAAGGACACTAAAAAACTAAAAATTATAATGCAACATAAAATTGTTATAAGAACCCTAAAGGAAATGAATAATCCTTAAAACCCTTAAAACCAAAAAAACCATAAAACTCATGAACACATGTAAAAATAATAAAAACCCCATATTCTAAAAAAACACCAAAAAACCCAAAAACCAACAACAACTAAAAACCCCTAAAAATAATTTAAATGTCCTAAATATCTAAAAAATTAAGAGTCCATAAACACACTGTAAAATACCAAAAAACTTTAAAAAACCTAGAAATCCAAAAAACCTTAAGAAACCCCAAACCCCTAAAAACCCATAAAACCGGATACCCCCACAAAATTGCCTTAAATTCCCAAAACCCCAAAAAACACCTAAAATACTATAAAACTACCATAAAAACCCTAAATGACAATAAAACCCCTAAAACATTAAATTTCCCTAAAACCCATAAATGTACCAAAAAACACAAGTCTCCTAACAACCCTAGAGGCCCTTAAAACCCTAAAGCGCCTAAAAACCCATAAAACCCCCTAAGACCCTTAAAACCCCTAAATGTCACTATAAACCTAAAACCCAAAAATTCATAAAAATTAATAAAACATGTATAAAATAAAAGACCCCAAAAACCTAATGAAGCCTAAAAACCCCAAAATCCATAAAAACCATGAATCCATAAAACCATTAAAAATCAAAATATAGACGAAAACCCCCAAACCCCCCAAAACCCCATTAAACCCATTAAACCCTTTAAAAACAAAAAAACTCCAAAAAATACCTCAACCATAGAAATCATTAAATCGCCAAAATATCCTAGAAATCCTAGAAAACACTACAACCCTCATAAAACCCCTGAAACCCTAGAAGCCTAAACCCTATACCCTTCTCCCTAAACCCTAAACCCTACAACCCAACCCAATACCCTACTCCCTAAACCCTACACCCTAAACCCAAAACTCCAAAACATAAACCATATAACCTACACTCTAAACTGAATACATTTTATACTAAACCCAAAAATCTACACCATAAACCCTATACCCAACACCAAAAACACAAAACCATACACAGTAATCCCCAATCCTAGAAAATTTCACCCTAATCTATATACCATGCACTAAAATCCCTTAACCCTTCACCCAGCACCCTATCCCGACACACTACAAAAAAATATATTATGCCTTGCACCATAAACCATAAACTATTCACCTAATGCCCTATACACTACATTGTACACCATAAAACGAAGTAATTAATCATTATACACAATACTTTGCACACTAAAACGTAGAAATTACACCTAAACCCAACTCCCTCGACCCTAACCCTAAACCCAAAACGTTATAACCTATACCCTACTACCTAAAACCTAAACCTATACCCTAAATCCGATAAATTAAACCATAAACCCTAAAACCTACACCCTAAAACATTTACCTCACACCTTATACCCTAATCCCAGAACCCTATAACCTACACCATATGCCCTAAACCCAACACAAAAAATCCAAAACCCTAAATCCTATACTCTAAACCAGAAAACCTACACCCTAAAACATGAACCCTACACCCTAAACCCTATACCCTACCCCATAAACCGAAAACCATGTACCCCAGACCCTATATCCTACACCATTGACCCTAAACCGTAAACATGAAACCCTATAACCTAAACATAAAACCATAAACCCCCACAAAATAAAATCTATTCCCAACACTCTAAACAGTAAACCCTACCCCATAAAACTTATACCCTACAACATAAGCACTGACCCCTACACTCTAAACTACATACACTTCACCCTAAACCCCATACACTTCCCCAAAATCCCCATATCCTATAATATCAAACCAAAACCCTATACCTTACACCCTACACCATATACCATATAACTTACCAACTTGACCATATAACCTACACCAAAACCATCTATCCTATACACTAAAATATATTAAACACACCCTAAACCCAAAAAATACATCATAAACCATAAAACCTACACCCTAAAACCTAAAACCTACACCCTAATCCCTATACCCCATACCATTAACCCTACACCCTAAATCGTATATCCTGCACATTAAACCATATACCCTACACCATAAACCCTATACCTCATACCCTTAATTCTATAACCTAATCCCACAACATAAACCCTATACCCTAGTCCCAAAACCCTTTACATTATAACCTAAATCCTAAACCCTAAATACTAAATCCTAAACCATGCACCCAAAGACCTATACTATACAACATAAACCTTAAACAATACATCTATAACCAAAAACATTATAGCATAAACATAAGAACATTACACCCTAAACACCAACTCTATACTGTAAATCCAAAAAATAACAAAAAATGTAAAATCCCATAAAAATCCTTATATTACCTAAAATTTCTCAAAACACTGAAACACCTTATAAAATCCCAAAAACAAAAGTACGCATGCACAATAATAATCCTAAAATACCCTAATCACGATAGAGAAAATGCAACTCCATAAAACATTTAAAATCCCAAAAACATAAAAACACCCTAAAAACACCAAAAAACTCTTCAAACTCCTATAAACCCTCACATTCCTAAAAACCCTAAAACCTTAAAACAAATAAAAAATATAAAACCCTAAGACCAAAATATCCTAAATTCTATAAAACATCCCTAAAGACCCTAAATATACAAAATAAACTCCTAAATAATGAAAACACAAAAATGATCTTAAAACCATAAATTCACCTATCCTATAAAACTCCTAGAACCCCAAAACCGCCCAAAAAACTAAAAACATACAAAAACCACAATAAAACCCTCAAAAACACTAAAACACCCAGAAAACACTGAGAACACCATACCCCCTCCCAAACTAAAAAAACGTATAAAATCCTAAAAACCCTAATACTCGCTAAAACCCTTAAAACAATAAAATACCAAAAAAACCCTAAAAAGACAAAAATTCCAAAAGACCCTAATACCCAAAAAATTCCTTAAAACCAAAAAAAAATTCTATAACCTAAAAATACTAAACCCCAAAAAACAATAGAAATCCCAAAACCACAAAAACTCTAAAAATCAAAAAAAAAGTCGAGATAACGTTAAAATCCTTATAAACCAAAAAAAAAACTTTCAAAACAACAGAAACAATAAAAACAATTAAAAACATCAAAACCCCTAAAAACAATTAAAATGACAAAACTATATATGACATTAAGAACTCGACAATACCTAGAAAATCGTAAATAACCATTAAATACCAAAAAACCCCATAAAACTATAAAACCTTATAAAACAAAGCATAAAAACTATAAACCCCTAAAAAAATAAAAAACTCATTGAACCTATAAAACACATAAAAGATATATAGAAATAAAACTTCTAAAGATTTTAAAACATCCTTAAAACCCCAATAAACTAAAAAAATTACTAAAAACCCTAATAATCCTTAAAAACCATAAAATGTCTAAAACCATAAGATTTCTAAAAACCATAGAATCCCTAGTAACCCATAAAATATAAAAATATTAAGACATGAAAAGACTGAGAAAATTGAAAAAACCTAAAAGGCATCAATCCCGCTTAAAAATAAAAAATACCGCCAAAACAATAATAGACCCTTAAACCCCCTAAGAACTTATAAAAATACTAAAAACACCAAAAAACCAAAAACCCCTAATATCCAAAGAAAAACACTAAAATTCCCAAAAACCACTAAAAAGTATAAAGATGACCTAAGTCATCCTAAAGGATTTTTAAAACACCATAAAATCCATATAAACCCTAACAACTCTAAAATTCAAAATACACCCAAAACCCCCAAACCACTAAAATGTCTAAAAACCATTTTTTCCAATAAAAACCCTTAGAATGCCTAAAACCCAAAAATCTAAAAATCCATAAAAAACATAATGAATTATTAGAAACCCCCTTAAAACCATAAAAACCCCTAAAACCCCAAGAAAACCCAAAAAACACATAAGCACTAAACAACATAAAACCCCCTAAAAACATAAAAAATATCAAAAAACTAAAAACCCTAATACACAAATAAACACTAGAAACCTGTAAACCCCTAAAAATCCTATGAAACTAATACTATAAATACTAAAAATCCTTAAAATCAAAAAACATTAAGAACCCTTAAAACCCACGAAACAAATAAAAGGCCCTAAAAACCATAAAAAATAAAAAATTATAAAAACCCAAAAATCCGAAAAAAACCATTAAATATCCTAAATGATGAAATAATATTAAACCCCACTTAAATTCATTCAAACCCTTCACCCCCTAAATATTATACAAAAAATATAAAAACCCACTAAATTCCCAAAAACCTGAAAAAAAATCGTAAAAAACCCTAAATTAATTTTAAAATATGTAAACACCCTAAAAACCTTATTGTCCTCTTGCAATCCCCAAAACCCACAAAAACCCCCAAAAGAACCACAAAACCCTAAAATACCATAAAATTCAATGAAAATAAATAAAAACCACTAAAAAATCTAAACATAATAAAAACCCCTAAAACCCTAAAATCTAAAAAAGACATAAAAAATCCATAAAAATCTAAAAAATCTTTTAACAATAATAAACCAATATATGCCTAAAAACACAAAAAACTCAAAAAAAATTACTTAAAATAATAAAAACACATAATGTATATAAAATCCATCAAACCATTAATGCTCTAAGAACCCCTATAACACTAAATAACATAAAAATATAGAAAACCATTTGAAACCTTAAAAACTAAAAATAATCATAATAACCCTAAAATACCTAAAAAACTGAACGAACCCTATGTACTCATAAAAACATTAAAAAAATACACTTAAAAGGATAAGACCCATTAAAACCCCTAAAAAGGAACTAAAAACCATTCAAACTCCTAAAAACCCTAACTGAACCTGAATAACCCTAAAACCCCTAAAACCTCTAAATATACAAAAAACACTAATAACCATAAAAAATTAAGAAACATTAAAACCCTAACTCTAAAAAAAATTATAAAATAATAAATCCCATTGAAATCTTAAAAACTAAAAAAATTGAAACACTTAAACTCCTAAAACCGTAAAAAATTTAAAAATATCGAAAACCCAAAAACCCAATGAGGTCCTTTAATTTCCCTAAATACAACCAAAAACCCAAAAAATTCCCAAAAAACACTAGAAACCTAAAAAAATGAATATAAATTGAATAAAACATAAAAAATTATAAAAATAAAAAAATTCAAAAAACACCTAAAAATCAAAGAGTCCATAAGACCCATAAAAACACTAAGAGCCCATAAAACCCCTTCAAGTATCAAATGACACTAGAAAAATATAAAATCCTAATAGTATAAAAAATACCCTAAGCCCTAAAATACACTAAAAACCCTAAAAACCATAAAAGACCCTTAAAATCCCTAAAAACATTAAAAGTCACTAAAACGCAAAAAAAAATTCCCAAAGGATTCCAAAAACCCCAAAACCCATAAATGTCCCTAAAAACACTAAAGGACCCTAAATTCTCTAATAACCATAGAGTAACATAAAAAACATTAAAACACCCTAAAATACACAAAATCTTTTGAAAACACAGTATGACCTTAAATATTCTAAAATCCCCAAAATCACAAAAACCCTAAAAGACCCTAAAACCCCAAAAAAACAAAAATAACACCAAAACCATAAAAACCAAAAGAACAAAAATCCTAATAGCCACAAAAACATAAAATATTATAAAAACTCTAAAAACATTAAAAGACACTAAAAACATAAAAAGAACTAAAAGAACCCTAAAACACCTTAAACCCAATAAAAACCCTAACATCTCTAAAGCCCATAAAGAAACCAAAACCCTATAAAGCCCCTATAAACTATAAAAAAACTCTAAAACACTAAAATCCATTTATATACCATAAAAACACATATAAACGAAAAATCCCACACCCCCCACATAAGATGGAGGTGGATCTCGGTATTCGACATCTTCGGCTTCCCCGGGCATTGTGGATTTTAGCTTTGGATGGGGATTTGTTCCATTTCTGGAACGTTCAGGAATCAATTGGTTTGGAGGCTATGCAGTCCTCAATTCATTTTGATCTAGAATGTGACCAACCCATCGAATCCATGGCAGTCAGATCTGGCCTTCAGACACAGATTGGGGTTTATTTTCTTGATCTGAGGATTCATAGACTAGTCAGTGGGGTCATGGGATTCAAGGAAAGATAAGGGTTTTCAGCGTCATGGGTTTTCATCTCTTCACGACAAGGGGATGTCTTGCGGAAGGGATCGGGGGCTGGTGGTCCTTGGTGGCTTCTCCGGATTTGTGACGATCTTTGGCATATGGGGTTCAAAGCTATGATGGGGGCTTTTGAATCTTCTCAGATCTTGTAGTATGCACTTAAGATATCATCTTGGCATTCCTTTGTGCTAAAAATGTTCGTTCGTATTTTGGAATTTTCAAATCTATTTCATGATGTTGATGAATGACTCATTAAGTTATAATATGACATGACTGCTATATTGGACGGTGGTCTTCTATGTTTTGGTTTTCATGGTTGTGAATTGATGAGGATGTTGGACATTGGAAGTGTAGAGTGGTGCTAGATCTTGTTGGTGTTGTAGATGGGTTCTAAACATGGGTGTTGGATGCCCTGTGTTCCAGGATGTGCTACTATGAATGAACTGCTCGAAGTTCGTTATATTCAAGGTGATAGTTTATGGATTCTTAGTTGCTTGGTGATGGATGCTACTTGGCTGGGATGTGGTGAAAGATGTTGGTGCTTGGTGATGGATCATGCTTCGCTATGAGGTAATGAAGGTGAGACTAATAACTTTGATGTTGGTCGTTATGTGAGGCTGGCAGTGGATACTCTTGGAAAAAAGGCGATGGATGATGAAAATGGGGCTGCATGCTGTTGAGAGTTATTTGGTTGGGAGATGTTATTTGAAATTCTGTTGGAGATCCTTCTATTTTCTGTTTTTTTTTTGTTTTGTGTGTCTTTTGGGGTTTCTTGGGTACTATTGTGTTTGGTGGGGGTGTCCATGGTTTTTGGGTGTGGTTTGAATGACCCTGACCCTCTCTTGTCTGTTGATTCTTTTTTTGTAATAAATATTGGGGGGGCCAAGAACAGCCTGGCCTTGCATCTTCCTTTCCCCTAAAACCCATATAACCCCTAAAAACCCCAAAATCAAGTAAAAAATATAAACACATGACAATACTAGAAAATACAAAAAACATAAAAATACCTAAAACCTCTACCACCTATAAAATGAAAAAAAACTCTAAAACACAGTAAAACCCTTAAAACATTGAATACCCATAGATAATATTAAAAACTAAAAAGATTCATTAAATACCTACAAACCCTAAAAACACCATAAAATATATAATATCATAAAACCCTAAAAATTCATAAAAATCATAAATTCAAATAAAAATAACTAAAACCTCTACAACCCATAAAAACAAAAAATCCCCTAAAAGAACCCAAACCCCCCAAAACCATATAAGTTCTAAATATAAATAAAAAAATACAAAAACCCAATACAACACTAAAACATTGAAAACCCATAAAAACCCATAAAATTTTGAAAAAACACCAAGAACAAAAAAAATTCCCAAAAAAAAAACTCCCCCCCAACCCCAAAATTTTTAAATTAATAAAAATCATAAAACCCAAATAAAACCATTAAATAACTAAAAAAAATAATACACTATGAATGTCATTAAAAATCCTTAAAACCATAAAACCCCCTAAAAACTTAAAAAATCCATAAAAATCCTAAAACACTAAAAAATCAAAAAATTCTTGAAAACTATAATACTCAAAAAAAACTACCCAAATCCCTAAGAAAACATACAAACCAAAAAAACCCTCTAAAATCCAAAACAAAGAAAACACCAAAAAACCATAACAAAAAAATTATGACCCCTAAAACTCATAAATACCCTTCAACTCTAAAACACTAAAAAAATCCTAAATACATAAAATATGAAAAAAAACAATAATCTCTAAACCTTACACTTTATAACCAAAACACTACACCTTAAAACATAATCCCTATACCTTAAACCCTACACTGTAAAACCTAAACTCGACACCCAAAATCCCAAACCATAAACACAAATCCCATTTTCCTACTCCTTAAAATCTATACCCTACTCCCTAAGCCATATTCCCTAAACCATAAACTGAAAACCCTACACCATGAACCCAACAAACTACACACTATACCCTAATCCCTACACCCATAACCTTATACCATACACTATACACCCTAAATCATACACCCTAAACCCAATACCCTACCCAAAAAACCCTAAACCATTGACAATAAACCCTAGAAACTAACCTATATGCCCTAAATCATAATCTCTAGACCCTAAACCCTAAATCCTATACACTATAACCTAATCCCTATTCCCTATACCATAAACCCTAAACCCTACACCCTACATCCAAACCCATATACTATATGCCCAAAACAGATAACCTACACCCTAAAACCAATTCCATGCACCCGAAAAAATAAAACCAGTTAAAAACATTCAGGCCTCTATAAAGTTAAAACCCCAAAAAAATTCCTTAAAACCCCTAAAAATCCTAAAAACCCAAAAAAATCTAAAACCTTTAAACCCATAAAATACCTTTGAAAACAATAAAACCCCTAAAAGCCTAATGAAAACCTTCAAAAATCATAAAAACAATAAAGAATCATAAAAACACCTACAAACCCCTAAAAATAATAAAAATGCATAAATCCATAAACCACCCCCCCCCCAAACTCTTAGAATACATAAAACCTTAAAAAATCATAAAAACGCTGCAAACCCCAGAAAACCCTAAAGCCACATAAAAAATCTAAAAACTCCAAGAACAATACAAATCCATAAAAGTCCTAAAAGAACCCTAAAAACTATAAAAGAATACTATCATTTTATAAAATCCATTGAACGTCCCTAAAACACATAAAATATAGTCATATCCCTAACCCCCCCTCCCCCAATCATAAAATCCCTAAATACCCATTAAAACCCTAAAACTTCTAAAAACCAAAATAAACCCAAAAACCCCAAGAACCCCAAAAAAACCAAAAATAATAAAAACCCAAAAGGGAATCTAAGACCCTTCAAACCACTTAAAACCCTAAAAAACCTAAAACACACTAAAATTCACCTAAATACCTTAAAACTGCAATGACACTCTTAAAAGACCCTAAAACCCAAAATATATCATAAAATACCTAAAACCACTAAAACCCCTAAAACCCATAAAAACCCATACCCTATACCCTACAACCTAAACCGTAATCCCTACATCATAAATGTTTACCTAATACCCTAATCCCAAATTCCTACACCCTATACCTTAAACCCTACATCGTAAACCCTAAACCCTACACAATAAAACCTATACCCTACAACCTAATACTTAAACCTTGCACCATAAACCCTATGCCATAATCCATGAACCCTAAACACTACACCCTGAAACCAAAACCCTACACCATAAACAATAAAAGACCATGAAGACCCCCAGAACCACTAATAACCTAAAAGAACTTAAAAACCCTAAAATACAGTAAAATACACTAGAAATCACTAAACCCCATAAATGACCCAAAAAGACACTAAAACCCATAAACACATAAAATACCCTAAAATGATAAAAATCCATTAGAGATATTAGAAACCAAAAAGACAAAGAAACCCTGATAATACTTATGAACCCCAGAAAACCAATAAAAATTAACAAGTCAGAAAAATCCTAAAACCATAGAAAATACTGAAAACCATACAAATCCTTAAAAAACCTAAAACCTAAAAAAATAAAGTGTCCTAAAACCACCAAAACTCCTACAACCCAGAAGAAAAATATAAAATCCCTAAATAAATCTTAAAATCCAAAACAATTATAAAAAAATAAAATATTTTAGAAACAAAAATAACCCAGAAAAACCAAAAAATAAATAAACACCTAAAAACCAAAAAACCTCTAAAATATAAGAAAAAATCTAAATACCCAAAAGAGCCATAAAAGTATCTAAAACCCAAAAAACAATGATAAAGTCCCCAAAACTCTATAAAATGCTTGAAACCCTAAAAAACAATGACACTAAAAAGACTAAATCCCTAAAAACCCAAAAAAACAATAATTACACCATAAACCCTAAAACCATTATAATTTTTAGAATGAACCCAAAAACTAAAAAAACACCCTAAAACCACTAAAAACCCTTAAAACCCATAAATCTAAACAAATAACAATCCTAAAAATTAAAACTCCCTAAAAACACTAAAAAACATGAATACCCTGAAACCCCCCAAAAACATTCAAAAAGAATATACACAATAAAAAACAAAACCAAAAAATACCATAAACCCCTAAAAATCTCTAAAATTCACTAAACTATCAAAAAAATAATAAAATACAATAATGTATCCAAAACCCCTAAAACTCCCTAAAACTCAAAAAACCCGAAAACCCTAAAACAATCATAAAACCCATAAAAACTAAAACCCCTAAAAACCATAAAACACAAGCTAACACAAGAATCCATAAAAACCCTAACAACATTTAAATCCCCTAAAAACCCATAAAACCCTAACCTCTTCCTAAATAACTATAAATATCACTAATGACATAAAACCCCAAAAATCTTCCTAAAAATCACTAAGAAACATAAAACCCCTAGAAACCCGTAAAACTGAAAAAACCCCTAACAAAGACTAAATGATCCTCATATCACCAAAAGATCATAAAACCAGTAAATTGGCCCAAATTACCACAAGGACCCAAAATAGATTATAAAATTCAAAAAATATCCAAAAACCTATAAAATAACATAAAAATGATAAAACCATAAAATACTCTAAAAACAGAAAGATATTTCAGACCCCAAAACCATAAATACGCAAAAAACCATGGGGCAACCAAAATACATTAAAAATCGAAAAAAAACAAAAAAAAACATGAAAACTCAAAAATCCATACAAAACCAGAAAACTCCAAAAAATAAATAAAACAACTAAAAGCCATAAATCCCTAAAATAAAAAAATCCTTAAAAAAAAAAACTAAACATACTTACAACCTAAATTAAATCCTTAAAAAACCATAAAACCCCCCAAAAATACCACAAAACCTTCAAAATGCAAAATAAAACCTAAAATTTCAATAAAACCCTAAATCATTAAAATCCATTTAAAAAAATAATAATGTAAAAAACAAAAAAACAAAAAATTAATTTTTATGGGTTTTATGTATCTTATAGGGTTTTAGGTTTTTTATGGGTTTAAGGGGTTTTTAAAGGTTTAGGGAGTTTAAAGGTCTTAAGGATATATGATTTTTTTGTTTTTTTAGTGTTTAAGGGTATGTTTTTTGGATTTAAGGCTTATAGGTGTTTTAGGATCTTTTAATGGGTTTTTATGTTTTTAGGATCATTTAGTATTTTTTAGGGGTCTTAAATGTTTTTGGGTTGTTAATGTATTTTTTTAGTAATTTACGGTATTTTGGGGGTTTAAGACCTTTTGGGGTTTTTATGGGAATTTAGGGGTTTTATGATATTTTATGGTTTATTTGGTTTATAAGGTCCTTTATGGGGATTTAGTAAAATAATTCTTTAGAGTTATGAGGGTGTTATGTTCCTTTTGGGATTTTGGGTTATTTGGGTTTATACATTTTTTTTGGATTTTTAGGGGGTTTATTATTTTATGGTTTTCTTATTTTAGGGGATATAGTTATTTATGGGTTTATGGTTTTAATTAATTTTTATTATTTCATTATTTTTACGGTTTTCATGAATTTTATGGTTTTTAATGTTTTTAGGGCGTTATGGTTATTATAGTCTTTTTTTGTTTTAGGTGTTTTATAGATTTTTTGAGTTATTATTTATTAAATAGTTTCTCTATTTTAGGTTTATTATGTCTTAATGGTTTTGGTGGTTTTTAATGATTTATAAGGTTTGTAGGGCTATTAATGTTTTTTGGGTTTTTTCGATTTTTAGGGTTTTTACAGTAGTTTGGGTTTTTATGGTTTTTAGAGTCTGTTTGTGGTATTATATATTTTTAGGGATTTTATATATTTTAGGTTTTATTTGGATTTAGGCGTTTTGAGTGTTCTGAGAGTTTTTTTTTGTTTTTAGGGGTCTTTAGGTTTTTTCTTGTTTTTATGTATTTTTATAGTTTTACGGTATTTAGTGTTTTCTGGTTTTTTGGATTTTCTGGGGGTTTTAAAGATTTTTTGCAGTTTTTTGGGGTTTTTCACATTTTTAGCAATTTTTATTATTTTATGGGGGTTTATGAATTTTTAATGGGTTTTATGGTTTTTAGGGTTTTATGAGTTTTTATTGTGACTATGGGTTTTTATGGTCTTTTTGGGTTTTATAGGTTTACAATTGGTTTTTTTGTTTTTAGGAATTTTATAGGTATTAGGGTTTTATGGTATTTTAGGGGTTTTAGGGAATTTGTGGATTTTGGGGTTATTTGTTTTTTTACGGTTTTTGGGGTTATTATGGCTTTTCATGTTTTCTATGGTTTTTAGGATTTTTAGTGTTTTAGGTGTCTCAAGAATTTTTATGGTTTTTAATGGGTTTGACAGCCTTTTAGGGTTTTAGAGGGTTATGTAGAGACATTTTGTTCTTTTAAGAGTTCTAGTAACTTTTAGGGTTTTAATGGGTTTTGGGGATTTTTTGTCCCTTCAGGGGTTTTATAGTTTTTTATGCTTTGGGGGTTTTATAGGGTTTTTTGTGTTTTTAGTGTGTTTTGAGTAATGAGGGGTTTTAGGTTTTTTCAACTATTTTGATTCATTTTTGGGTTCCTTAGTATTTTAGTGTTTTGAGTGTTTTTTATGGGTTTTATATGTTTTTATGGTTATATATGGTTTTTATGAATTTTTATGAGTTTTTAATGATTTATGGGGGTTTACAGTTTTTTAGTGGTTTTATGGGGTTTATGGGTTTTAGGTTATTTTCTGGGGTCTTATATTTTTTGGTGGGTTTTAGGGTTATAGAATATTTATTTTTCTAGGTTTTTAGGATTTTTTAGGTTTTGAGGAATATGGGTTTTAGGTTATTTTACGATTTAGTATTTTAATGCAGTGTAAGGGTGTTATGGCTTTTTTGTGTTTTATGGGTTTTTTTCATTTTTAATGTTTTCTTAGGTTTTTAGTTGTTTTAAATGTTTTTAGGTTTTTTTTGGGATTTTATAGTTTTTAAGATAGTAGAGGTTACTTTTATTATTTGTGGGATTTATGGGTTTTAATGGATATTTATGATTTATTCAAGGTTTTTAAGTCTTTAGGGTTATTAGGGTCTTTAAAATTTTCAGGTTCTTTATGGTTTTCATAGTGTTCTTAGAGTTTTTAGTGTGTTATTATAGTTTTTTTTTTAGGGTTTTTAAGGATTTTTTATTTTATGGGTAATTTATAGCTTTTAGGGATTTAGGGATTCTTTATTATTTTAGTGTTTTAGGGTTTTAGGGAATTTAGGGTTTAAAAGTGTTTAAAATTAGTAGGGTTAATATATTTATGTCTAAAATTTTAACAAGTTTTTAGAGCTTTTAGTGTTTTTATGTTGTTTCTGGTTTAGGGGTTTTAGTATTTTTGTTGTGGTTTACGTTTTTTATTATTTTATGGTTTTATTATTTTTGGGATTTTAGGGATTTATGGTTTTTAATTAGTTTTAGGATTATTTGGTTTTTTAGGGTTTTAAGAGTTTTTAAGTATAGCATGTTTTTTAGTAATTTTAGTGACTTTATGGATTTTCTTGGTTTGAGGGTTAGGGGGTTTTGGGTTTTACAGATTTTAGGTCATGTCACGTTTTTTTTATTTTTTATGTGGATTTTAGTGGATTTTAGTGTTTTATGGGGCTTTAGTTGTTTTACTGGTTTTTGGGTGGTTTTAAGGGATTTAGATCTATAGATTTATTTTGGTTTTTGGTTTTTCTAATATTTTTTTGTTTTTTGAAGTGTTTTTATTAGTTTTTGTTTTTTTTTCTGGGATTTTAGAATTTTTATATTTTTTAACGGTTCGTAGTAGATATATGATTTTTTCCAATATTAGGATATTACAGTCTTTTATGGTTCTTAGGGGTTCCAGTTATCGTGTGTTTTTAAGTTCATTTGGGGTTTTAGGGTTCTAAAGGTATTTTAGGGGTTTTATGGGGCAATGATCCTTTATGGGGTTTTAGTATATTTATGTTCCATTAGTATTCTTTTTGGTTATGTGGTGTTTTTAGGGTCCTTTAGGTTTTGTAGAGGAATTAGGGTCCTCTAGGGTTTTATTTGGGTTTTAGGGACCTTTTGTGTTTATATGGTAATTTAGCATTTTTATAACATTTTTGGGGGTTTAGTGTATTTTGTTTTTCAAGGGTGTTTTAGGTTTTTTCAATTTTTCTTGCTGTCTTTCAGGGTTTTTAAGGTTTTAGGGTTTTTTAAGAATTTAAGGATTTTAAGTGAATTTAGAAAAATTTAGGGAATTTTGGGTCTTATGGGTTTTATGATTTTTGAGTGTTCTAGGGTTGTCATGTTGATTATTATTTAGGATTTTTTTGGGTTTGGGGTATTTAGGTTATTTAGGTTTTTTAGGGGTTTATGAGGTTTTTTTGGTACATTGGGGTCTATAATGTTTTTGGGTCTTTTGGTGTTTATGGGATTTATTAGTATTAAGGGGTTTAGATGGTTTTAAATTGTTTTAAAGGGTTTTAAATGTTTCTGGGGCTTTATGGTATTTATGGGTTTTTATGTAGCTATGGTTAATAGGCTTTTTTAGATTTTCGAGAGTTTTAGTGTCTTTAAAGGTTTTTATTATTTTTATGGTTTGCAATTTTTTTAAAGAGCTTAAAGGTTTTAATGAGTTTTAAGGATTTAAACTGTTTATGGGTTTTAAGGAATTTTTGCGATTTTTTAATGTTTTGTGTTGTATGGGATTTTTATTGTTTTATAAAGTTTTAGGATTTTAAGCGGAATTTTGGAATTTTTTTATTTTTTAGTATTTTTTATAGTTTCTTATAGTTTTAGTATTTTTATGTGTTTTATGGTTATTTATGTGTTTTATGTATTATTTTATCATTTTAGTAGTTTTAGATTTTATAGGGTTTTTAATGGTTTTTAGGATTTTTTGGTGTTTTATGGGTTTTTATGGATTTTATGGTTTGTAGGGTCTTAGGGGTAATTATGGATTACGTGATTTTTTGGTTTTTACTGGGTATTAAATTTTTATGTTGTTTAAATTATTTTTATAGTGTTTAGGCCTTTTTGGTCTTAATATTTTCAGAGTATTTTATAGGATTCATGGGTTTTAAGGATTTGTAGTCTGTTAGGAGTTTAAATTTTTTTTAGAGTTATTGGGGAGGTTATAGATTTAATGATTTTAGGGGATTTTAAATTTTTAATTTTAGGGGGTTTATGGTGGTTTATGGGTTCATATAAGATTTATCAATTTTAGGGTTTTAGTAATTTTTAGGTTGTTTAGGGTTTTTGGGGAAAGTAAGGGTTTTTTAGTATTTTTATGGTTTATTTAAGGTTTTAGGGATTTTTAGTGTTTTTAATTAATTTTTAGGTTTTTAATATTTTAGGTGTTTTATGATTATTATTGTTTTAGGGTTTTAAGTTTTTTATTATTTTATGTATTTTTAGATATTTAGAGGTTTTTTAGTGTTTTTAGGTTTATTTTGGTTTTTCTTCATTTTAAGGGGGTTTTAGTAGTTTGATGAATTTTTCATATTTTTTACGGTATACTATTGTTTTTAGGTTTATTCAATGGTTTCTTAGGGTTTTTAGGATTTATGGATGCTATTATAAATTTTAGGGGTTTTCGGGTTGTAGGATTATTTAGATTTTAGGGTTTTTAATGTTTTCATTGGGATCCATGTTTTTAGGGGTTTTATGATTTTTTCGGGTTTTAAGGGGTTTTAGATGATTATTATTGTTTTCAGGGTCTTTAAGTTTTAGCGTTTTTAATGTTTCTAGTGTTTCTATTGGTTCTGGGAATTTTATGGAATTTTATGGATTTTTAGGGGTTTTAGGGGTTTTAGAGTTTTGAGTTTAGGTTTTAGGGTATGGGGTATGGGGTTTATGATGTAGGGTTTAGGGTTTATGGTGTAACAAATGGGGTTTAGGGCATAGGGTATGGGTTTTATGGTGTAGGGTTTAGGGTTTTGGGAGTGGAGAATAAGGTGTATGGTTTGGGGTAGGGGATTTGGGTTTAAATATATGGTGTAGGGTTTAGGGTTTAGGGGTAAAGGTGTAGGATATATGGATTATGGTTTAGCGTATAGGGTTTAGGATTTATGTTATAGGGTTTATGGTGTTGGGTTTACGGTTTATAGATGAGGTTATATGGTTTATGGTGTATTATTATAGTTTTACGGTGCTATGTTTTTGGATTAGGGTGTAGGTTTTGTTGTTTACAATGTAATGTGTTTGGATTAGAGATTACTGTGTAGGGTATAGAGTTATGGTTTTTTTTATTAGGGTTTATGGTATAGGCTGTATTGTTTACGGTGAAGGGTTTAGGATATAGGGTGTAGGGTATTGATTTTATGGCGTGGGACATTTGGTTTAGGGTCTATGGAATTGGGATTAGAGTGTAAGATTTAGGATTTATGTTGCATGATTTAGGATTTTTTGTGTATGGTTTAGGGGTTAGGTTGTATGGTATAGGGTCCATGAACTAGGTTTTAGGGTTTAGGGTTTAAGATTTCGGGGGTAGGGTTTAGGTTATAAGATATAGGGTATATGTTGTATGTTTTAGGGTTTTGGGTTTTTAATTTTGGGTTTACAGTTTAGGGTTCTAGGTTTAGGGTTTAGGGTTTAGGGTTAAGGTTGAGCAATATAAGGTTTAGCGTGTAGGTTTAAGCACTTAAGGAGTACTGACCAAGTATAGGGTGTAGATTATAGGGTTTTAGGTGGTTTTTCTTTGGTTTAGGATGGATGGTGAAATATTTAGTGTGTGCTGTATAGGGTTAATGGTGTAGGGATTACTATCTAGAGTGTAGGGTACAGGGTTTACAATGTAGGGTTTAGGGTTTTTTATTGGGTGTTGGGTTTAGGGTTCATGGTTTAGGGATTATGGAGTAGGGTATATGGATTAGGATTTTATTGTGAATGGTTTAGTGATTTGGGTTTAGGTATTATGTTTTAGGGTGTAGGGTTTTTGATTTTTGTGTTTGGTTAACGGTTTTAGTGTTTCTAGGGTTTTTAAGGGATTTAATATACTCTGGATTTTTATGTGTTTTTGGATTTCTGGGCCATTTTAAATGATTAGGTTTTTAATTCTTTTCTTTGAGGTTTTTCAGGTATTCAGATTTTACAAGGTCATTTTGGGGTTTTTGAGTTTTCATAGGTGTTTTTTTATTTTTAGGGATTATTGGGGATTTTTTATGTCTTTAAAGGCTATTGTTTTTTATGGGTTTTACCATATTTCATATATTTTTTGGTTTTTATAGTTTTTATTAGTTTTAGATTTATTTAGGGGTATTAGGTTTTTTTGGTTTTTATGGGGTTTTAGGGTTTTCTAGGGATGTTTCTAATTTTGTACATTTTTTTGTATTTAGGGTTTTTAGTGGTTTTCAAACATTATAGGGTTTTCAGGAGTTTTAGAGTTTTAGGGTTATTTTAGGGTTTTAAGGGTTTTAAAGGTTTTTATGTTGTTCCATGGTGTTTTGAAGTATTAAATTTCCATAATGTACTTTCCGTTTCATTGATTTTTATGGGTTTTATTATTTCTTTGGGTTTTCGTATTTTAGGATATTTAAGGGTTTTTTGTGGAGTTTTAGCATTTTGAGAGGTTTTTTAGTGATTTGGAATTTTTTATGTGTATACATTATTTAATTTTTTATAAAAAGTGTATACCTGTTGGTAATTGTTCATTTTTCATTAGTAAACCAATTTACGAACAAATTTATGTCCATCATTAAATTGTTTGTAAAAACTATGTCGCTAAATGTTATTGTGACTGATAAAATTATTCTCTCGTAATTATAATAAAAACAATATATAATTAATATTTTGGTTAAAATATTTAGAAATAAATTCATATGATATAATTATCTGTTTATAATATTATTACCAACATTTATCCTTCCATCAGTTATATTATTAGAAATTTTAATTCCAAAAATTATTATTGGTTTTTAAATTATATTTGAAGTCAAATATCTTGTGTGGGTACATCAATATTTGTTTTTATAATATTATATGTAATTTATTAATTTATTTAAATAATAAATATTTTTCACTTATTATAGATTAATTATAAAAATTAATTTTATGAAACACTAAAAAATTGAGCCTTTGTTTCAAAAAATATGTTTAAAAATAATTTCAAAAAATGTTCGAATTGCATTAAAAGACATGACATTCAAAAAAACATATCAAAGCATATTTAAATATTTTAAAACCTTAATAGATAGTGAATGAAGATCCACAAAACTTCCATAGCCTCTCTCAGATCAACTGCTGCCATCATATGTTGATTTTTGGTATATTTGTCACTCAAATCATTAGGTGAGTATTATTTTTGGTACATATTTCATTTAGACCATCTTCCTATGAGATTTATTTTCTAATTCCATTACAAATGATATAAAATTTAAAGATACTACCTTTCTAAAAAACAACAAATCATTAAAACAATTCCCTACAATTTAAAATTATTTAAAGAGATTTTTTTTTAAAAAAATATAGACTTGATTTTTTTGATGGGATCATAGTTTTTTTCATAATATTTCCATTATATTAAAAAATGTAATATGTTATAATTTAAATTAAGAAGACATAACGATGAGTTTTCTAATAAATAAATGTGTGTCATCATTATTAACCACACAATAATATGATCAATCATGGAAAAATTAAAAGGAAATGTTATATAAAATAATGATATCCACAATAACCCATAATTATAGTTTAAATGAAAAATTATTTAACATTAGTGTATAAGGATGTGGATGATGGTAGAGAATTAAGATATTGGGTGCGGGAAATTCCAGAGGATTGGGGATGGGTGCGAACAATAGTGATGAAATATGTGTGTAGGGGGAAACTATATTTCCAATCTGGTTGACAAAAATGATAATTTGATATCTATATAAATCTTGTAAAATAATAGCAACATCATCATGATGCAAATTCATTGAAAAAACTAGCTTCATTAGGTTAAAAAATATGGTACCTCACACCAATAAACCTCTACTAACATTCAAAGGGATGAAACATAAACCATAAAACATCCAAACAATGGATGTGGTGACAAGAAGAATGGTAATACCTTAATATATAAAATGATGCCTAGAGAGCGCTCTGAGTGATGGCTACATCATTGAACGTATCCCACAATAATGATACATAAGTATGAGATTATCACAAAATTATCACCGCATAAGTAATTCCTTCCAGAAATAGTAATAATCCAGGAGAATTGTACCCAATGAGAAACCTCCACTACATGAAATGTAAAATAATGGGATTTTCTATGAGGACCAAATCATTTTACTTTTGGTTAATTTTTTTTACCTATTATGAGTTCCCTAGAAGCACATTAGTGTTTCGGGGTTGTTCAAGGCCTGTTCAGAACCCTTAGAACAACTATTGGTGAAAAAATCAATTCCACATGGTTTTAATAAACTATGTGACAAAATACACATGTTTAGGAGTAACTATATCAAGCTGCGTAGTTGGTTGTAGAAGGATGTATAGTTTGGGGAAATTGTGTTTCCTAGGGTGGAATCTTGTGGGGGGTGGGGTTGATCTATAACTTTTACCCAAATCTTATCGCACAGTCAACACATGGTTTTTTAAATTGTGTTCCATGATCATGTGGGGTCCCCCTTGAAGAAAATCAATGTGTGTAGTTGATGCATGGTTTTTCCACCCATTCAGCCATACCGTGTGGCCTAGTTAAATCATTAAAATATATTATTTTATACTTAATTATTTTATTTGTTAAACCCCCTTCCTATTTTCATTATTTCATACAACCTCATGTTGGTAGCTCCCTCATGAGGTAAAATCATGTATTATATTCCATATGAATATATGATACCCGATTTGAACACCATTTGTCTCATTGGACCGAGGAATGTTTCTTGTACATTTCATTTATATCATTATTCATTTGACTTCAAATCAACTGTGATAATTTAGTGAAACCTAAATTTCCCATTACTATGGTTCATTTCTATTATTAATTTTTATTCTGTTATGGAAAAAATAGAGGTCTATACTAGATGAGTTTTCTTTAACGAACTTAAAATAAGTGGAATAATCATTTCCCTCAAGGTTTAGTGTTTTATAATAATATTTTCCCCTATGTCGTATGCCATACTTTTTGGAGGTACCCCATTAATTAATTAAATTCTACATTTGAATGGATTCAAACCTGTTTATTTTTTCCTCTAGAAACAATAATATTTATGGTGGTTATTAGCCCCTACCTAGGAAAACCATGGGGTGTGCCATTGTATCTTTACCATTTGATACCACCCGAATGAGTGTTTTTGAGATCACCACTAGTTTTTATAGACATTATAAATTTAATGATAATTTAATGAGTGATTATAATATGGATATGATTCCCTTCCATGTCTTTACCATATGCGAATTTTTTTTATTATTTAAATGGTAATTGTAATATGATTTGAATGGAATCATGAAACATTAATGGATATGTAATGATGAATGAATTGAGATGATTAATTGAAATGGTATTGGATTAATTGGATGAGCTCCGTGGATATCATTTTCATTAGATTCCTTGGATGTTTATACCCATGAATCTTATTAATGGTAGTGGAGGTATTCATCCTTTTTACTCCTTATATCATAATTATGTAGGATTCCATAGACCTTTGTACCCCTTAAATATAGATTTTAGGGAATCTCATTGGACATGATCAGTTGACATGCTCCTTGGAATCTGCCAAGGTCTTTACCAAGTTTCCATCAAGATGCTCCTGGTGATCGATGGGGATTTCTTGGTCTTCTATACCAGGGATCTGATCCTTCATTGTCTGAAACATGATTACATGGGGGAGGAATATGTGGCTGTTTTAGGCTCGATTACATGGATATGATGTTGTGGATGTTTCACATGATTACACAGTGTGGTCGATGTGCATACATTTTTTATGATTTACAGAAATCTTTTCTATTGATATCATATTATAGTTTTTATAATGGGAATTATAATTCCTATTTTATTTAGGATTTATAGTTTCCTGTGTTTATGGAATTTTGACTAATATTATAAGGGAGCCATGATGAGCTATACAGGATTGGATATGCTTTTTTTCACATTAAATTTAGTACATGTGTACTAGTGATATATTTCACACTACCTTGTTTATATTAAAAATAAATAATTGTTACAAACACCATTGATATTGGTATACCATTTGTTACCTCACATACTGTTGGGGTAGCCATTGGGTATATGGACATACCTAATGGATGTTTTCTACAGACCAATTCATGTGCACATTGTATGATGCTTTAATTTTTGATGCTTTAGAGAAGGGGAGTACAATAATGAGCGAGGATCGTGATTATTTCTAGAAAAAGATATTTTTTGTATTTTCTATATTGATATATGCATTTAAATTTTTTCTGTTATGCTTGTTTAACTAATTTTTATAAATACATGACCTGATCGCCATATTTTATATGACTGAATATTTCTTATTTATTATTTTAGTGTTCTGGATGTTTATATTCTGTGGGTTATAATATCTTCTTCCACTAATTTAATATTTTTATTATTTCCACTATGATACACTCTCACATGAGGTAGTATTATCCCCATTGACACACCCTAGTCCATTGTCACTAGTTGGAATTCTATAGGGTATGGGGAGGTATTCATGAGGCAATGTGACCCACTGTATCGAGGTACCATAAACTGGCATTTGGGTTAGGTTGTTACAAAGTCATATTAGTGTGTTTTCATTTCTCAATAATTTACATTTTTAGATAATATATAGGTTATTAGGAATGTATTGGTATTTTTTAATGATCTTTTCTTAAGAGTAGTTATCCCATTAACATGAAAAATCCAAATTTCCAAGAATGTAACATGTTTTATGGATTTTTCCTCTTATAGTTTATTTTATTCCATCATTGGGTTACACAATTGAGTTTTAATAGTTACTATGGTTTTATATTTTTATATTTATTCAAATTATGTGAGGGTATTCTATATCATTCATCATTCTAGGAACCTTCTATAATTCAATTCCATGCCATATAAGATACATTACTCAACCACAAGGCATTATTATATGTGCCTTCAGTGATATAATAGTGGTTTGATAAATGATTATTATAGGTAATTCTGAAAAAAAATATGTTACATAGAGTTTCTCTCTAAACCCAAACAATTATTTCCTTATTAGTATACAATATACACCCTAACAGTCAAATTATGGAATGTTGAGTCATGAACCATTTGCCTCATGAACTGAAATGTGTTATGGTATGGATCATATGGATTCAACAATTCATCATATCAGGTGTTTTGGACATTATTTATTAGATGTGGTGACACATTTTATCAACCATATAGAAAATTCATTCTGAAAAAAAATTAATTTGAAATGAAATTGAAATTGGGAACTACATAACTTGAACTAGACCCAAATTTATTGCGGGTAGTAGGCAATATCTTTAATATTTTTTTATTGTTGTTTATGTTACCCAGTATTGAATTTAGAAGTATGAAGATGATCTTGGGTTGTTAATAGGAATGTTTTTACCTTTCATACAATTTTATATGTAATATTTTGGTTCCAATCTTTTGTAAGGCATGTGTTTGTGATTTTAAAGGCATGCCACCGAGACGACATCTAGTCATGCGCCAAGAGGGTGGTGAAGACCATGTTATGGAGGTGGTGGGCTATGGGATACTACTATATCCTATTATATTTCCTTCTATGAAACCAATATTAGTACCATATATATTATTTATGTAATAGTTACATGATAGTTTTATACTCTTTATATAGACCATTCCAGGAATCTCATAGCTTGCCCAATCTATGGAAGAGTTGATGTGTGTGTTCTTAAAGAAGAATCCAAACATGTTTTCATGGGATGGAGGTCCATAGTCAATTTAGATGATACTTGAAGCCATATTTTCTATCTTTGACTAACTATATGAACCTTTTGATTGGAGAGTATAGCTCACGACATACATACAATGGGAGGAAGCTAGTTATTGATACGATGTTTTTAACCAGGATGGTACACTCTGATATATGGTTTTGATGTATTATCAATACATTTCTTATGACTAAATTTTTCCCGATGTAATGAAATATAAATGGGATAGTGATTTTATGAATCTGGAATAGGGTGAGATGACAATTATGGAGTATTCAGCATGCTTCGCAGAGATTCAGTGTTTGGAAACAATTTATCTTTTTTGATGGTTTATCAAGGGTGATAAACCTTGATGAAGATATCAAGCATGTCTTTTGATTGTAGTTAAATGTGTTTATTTAATACTCTTACTGAGTAAGTGAATTAGTTTGTTGTTACTTTGAAAAGCCTAAGGAAGGATGGGGGAATAGAGTATGGTAGTTTAGCCTCTCAACTTAGTGGTTCAGATTCAATTGGCAAGAAGACCCATTTTGAGGCTTCTCATGTGGAGAGTTATAGAAATGATATTAGAGTTAGTGCTCTTTTCTTCTATCACCATTGTGGGAGATAAATAAATATGATAAATTAGTGTGATCAAGACCCATTGGTGTGTTGATATTGGAGTGTGAAGGGCCTCATACAATGTTTCTGCAGGACGTTCCCTACAACAGTTAGTGGAAGGGGTTAGATTTCAACTCTATATTTAGGAGAAGGATTCATAGAACTTTTTCAAGTTGAGAGTTGGTGATGTTTGGGTAATTTAGGATGAGCTGGTGGTCATGGATGATGTATATAATCACTAGTGGTACTCAGACATCAAATCCAGCTTTCTCTATGTAGTGATGTTGTTTTACATGGCCAGAGTTCATTCCAAATTTATTTTGTACAATGAAAACCTGAGGAGTGGGGCATGGATCTATCTATGGTGAGAGGTATGATCTTAGAAGACAATTATATAGTATATAATCTCTTCGTTTCAGGTTCTTCTCATAGATTTATTTTAGTACCTATTGTGGAAATCCTTTGCCTTATTGTTGAGTTTTCAGATGACATTATTGTAACAGCCCAGACCCTCCTTGTATAGTACGGTTCAATCAAATGGTTCCGCCAAAACGGTGGCACTGGGGGTGCATTTGGGCGAATCGTTATGGAAAACTAATGGGGGGTAGCTTTCACACAGGCTGCACACGATTTGTCTAAACCGTGCGGCCAGACCATGCGTAGGTATTCTTGGAGGCAGTGGAAAACACACAGTTATCACATGGTTTGTCTCACTGTGTGGCCTAACCATGCAAGAAGTGTTTGATGAGGCAGTAGCAACTGCAAGATTAGTGCGCGGTTTTTCTAACCGCGCGAGTAGACTGTATGGGCACTTAAATTAGATCATAAAATTTTGTATCTAACTCGTTTTTCCTCTTAATGTGCTAATTTAAACTCCTAAGCAGTCATGAATTGCGATTACCCTCTCTTGAAGGTAGGAGGACCTCCCTTAATCGTTTTGGAGGTTATCTGAAGGCTTCTCTTTGTGAATCAAAGCCAGATCCTCATGGTATGTGATCGTTTTTCTTCTTTCTTGGTCGGTTTCTTATATCTACTTAGATCTACCTCTCCCCTTTTCTCAGTTTCTTAGATCAATGCCTGTTATGGGTAACTCTAGGTGTGTGGATTCCAAATATAATGAGATTTGGTCTTGATTGTGTTAGGATAAGACATATAAAGAGGAACATTGGTGAATAAACCCGTTTTTTTAGCGTTCATCGATCCTTGATCAACCAGATAGGGTTTTTCCTTCATCTCTCATTATAGTGTATTATGCGGGGTGGGTACACCACTGTTTTTTTCGGAATGGACGAAACCAAACCTTAAAAAAGATAATAAACAAACTGTTAAAGAATGATGGGGTGTGTTTGACAATTCTTCGGTACTCTTTTATAATTGCTATATGTTGTGAACTGTATGGGCTTATAATCATTGAAAATCATGGTCGTTGGTAGTCATTCCTTGCACACTGATGAACCCTTGTCTCTAGTGATGATTAAATGACTATAACATGGAAATTGGTTAATCTAATAAACTCGGTTTGTTAAATAGGTTCCTAGTGAACATCAATGCTTGTGTGGTCACCCCGGTTAACCAACAAAAAGAATATCCTAATGAATGATATTCTTGAACCTGGAATACTCTCAACTCTGTTTTGGTAGTAGCTGTGATGTTCTGTTTGATTATTATGGGGTGATGTGGATGGGGATGGGATCCTCTGTTGTGGAATAGTTTTTGGTTTTGAATCTAAAGCTATGTGGGGCTGTATCTCGAGGCTTAGTTTTGTTCCATTTCATTGAGGGATCTCACAGATCCCTTTGTTGTTGTGACATTACAAGAGAACCGAGTTTGAATGCTTAAATAGTTTTTTGGGTGTTTCTCTTTACCTGGCTTGTGGCTATGTTTTTTAGTTTCCATGTAGTGTAGAATTTACTTAAATGGGATCACTTGGACATGAAAAAAACAATGGACTCAATGGGGAATTTCTTTCTCGGGTGAGTGGGGACATGATCAGGCGGTCGATGTTTCTTGTGAAAGAATAGTAATGATGGTGTTTGTGCTTAAGTTGGTTTCAGAACTCCTAGGTTGGGATGAGTGCTTGTTATATACATTATATAATTGTAGTTCTTATGTTTCTTATTCGCGCCCCCACCAAAGTCTAGGACATAGTTTCGAACACTCCCATTTCATGGGGGAGGGTGTTTTTCTCAACTCTCCTATGAGTGGCTGGTTCTTAGCTCCTTTTTTGCTCCATTTCATGAATAGCCCAAGACTCTTCCGACAGGCTATGACGGCCTGAGGTCTATTATATCTCATGATTCTTCGGGTAGGTTAGTTGTGGTGGTTGGCCTAAGTGTGTGCGGGAAGGTTGTTTCCAAAGAGTACTCGGGATGAGGCCCCGGTGTCTTCAGGCGTGGAAATAGTTGTTCTGGACCAGGTGTTTGCGGGCATAGATATGCAAGATGGTTGTGGCCCAGGTGTTTGCAGGTGGGATGGTGGTTTTTGCCCATCTTTTTGTGGGCATGATGCTTGGTTGTGGTCCAGGTGTGTGAGGGTGAGGTGTGGTAGTGGGACTGTGGTGAAAATGTTGGCAGAGGTTCGATGTGTAGGATGTATTCAATAAGCAGTGGGAAAGTGGCACTGGGTACCCAAATGTCGATGTGCTATTACTATATTTTACTTGACTTTCATTATTTGGGGAGTGTGCCTTGGTTTGGTCTGGGTTGATAGATTTTCTTGCAAGGTGATTGGGTTATCTCTTTTCCCACCGGGCATTAGAATGCCTCCTCACTTGTGCATGAGAGATTTTGGATTCCCTACTTAATATACTTGTATGCTCACCCTACATACATAAAACTAATTTTAGGTTTCCATGAAAAATTCTGGGATCATACAGGGTCGTAGTAGTTTAGACAGTGGGATACTTGTAGTTGCTGTTTCTCTTTTCTTTGGTACTCTACCATTGTATTCTCCTTGTACTTTTGGTATTTACTATTGTAACATTCATATGGGAATGGTTTTCTTCGGCTTTACTTTTACCCCAGTTTTTGTGTTGTTGGGATTTACTACCTTATCTACCGATCCTATTAATGAAAATGGGTAAGGCCTTCCATCTTGTATGTGATTCTATACCCTTGGTGATAGTCGCCACTCTGGGACCTATTGAAGGTGGGTCTCGGGGGTCATTATCTCTCCTTGAACTTGATTAAGGAAGTGTCTGGCAGTGTGTTGTCTCTACTCTCATCTTGGTGAAGGTAGGTCATGACAGAATGGTATCAATGGGAGAGGTTGAGAGAGAGGATGGAGTCTGAAGTTAGGCATAGTGAGGATTGCATGGGATGGTAGGGAAAAAGTGTCGGGTGATCTTGGTGTGTGAAATAGGCTAGGGAAGACTAGCTAGGACATGGTATTTTAGGACCCATGTGATCCGATGAAATGATTCTGGGCCTACCTAATCACATTGTAAGGCTATAATGATTACAAGGAAGAGACCCTAGGGAAGGTACATGCATCATAATGACATGTGTTCTTGTGTTTCATGGGTATTTGGGGACTTAAAATGAATAATAAGTCTAAAAAACTTTAAGAAAAATATTCTACACTACTCGGGATTAGGAATTCTTTATTTACCTTGTAGCTATGGTGCCTGCGAGACGACTATGAGTAGTGCATGCGATTGAGGCCTAGGAGGTTGACATGGCCAATTAGCAGAGGACTGACTGAGAGGAGGCGGATGATCAATGGCAGAGAATGCTTCGTGCCTTTCAGTGGTAGCCCCTCGGAAAGTACAAGGGAAACATATCTGACGTCGAGATAGAGAGATGGCTAGAGAAGCTGGTGATAGATTTCAACTTGATCCGGGATCCGATGGAGTAATGGGTTCCTTTGGCTGTAAGCTAGATGTGTGGAGAAGTGCGTTAGTGTTGGACTCTTTATCTTGGGGAGAAGAGGGAGGCTTAGGTGGCCTTGAATGTCTTCAAGAAGGAGTTCTGGGAAAAATTCCTCTCTTCTATGATGAAGGATGAGAAGAGTCAGGAACTACACTCCCTCTATCAGGGGATTATGTCAGTAATAGTGTTGGAGATCAAGTTCAAGGTTATCCTCCTCTTTTCTCCAGACCACTTTCCAGATGAGAAATCTCGGGTAAGACATTTAGAGGAGGAACTTCGTCATTCTCTCCAGTATGATGTTACTCCCTTCACCCTACAGATATACTTTGAGATCTAGAAGAAGGATAAGGTGGTGGAGAGGATTCAAACACTGGGAGGTGTATTGCGAGAGGGAATCTGGTTGGGATCATTGAATAGTAAAGCTGCCAGCAGTAGGCCTCCAGCATCAGGGCCCTCTAGGTTCCGGCCAGTAGGGAGTAGGCCCCAGCAATTCTGGTTCCAATATCCCAGTATTTTCCCTTACTTTTCAGGAAGAGGACCAAGATGCTTCATCTGTGGAAGCAATGGGAACCATTGGAATCAGTCCTCGGACTGAGCACAGTGTAATGGAGGTGGTCCAGTGCAACACCCACCCTAGCCGCAGTAGTTTCCAACTGGGCCCTTTCAGCAGCAGCAGCAGGGATAGCGAGCTCTCTGTCCTCCAAGGAAATACATCATAGGGGGAGGCCAACCTCAGGTTTCTCCTTAGGGACCTTGACTCGGGTGCGGTCGGGGAGGCGGAAGATAGCCGAGGGGCAGGGGAGCTGGGCGTGGGTAGTTACACACCGCAGAGGCTACAGCTCCAGCAGGTATGGAAGTCGTTCGAGGTACGATCAACATTTTTAGTACACTTGACTATGACTTGTTCAATATAGGATCATCACACTCCTTTTTTCACCCAGTCGGACCCATGCTCTGGGTCTAGATGTTGAGAGACTTCCAGTGCCACTAGTGTTGAGTACACCAGTTAGAGATCAGACTGACTTATTTTGTGTTTTTTCAAGGGTGTAGACTGATGATATGGCCACATCAGTCAATCAGTGAACTTCTACTATTGCAGATACATCCATAGGATGTCATCCTAGACATTGACTAGTTTTTATCCTTTATATGTGTTGTTATTTACTGCTTAAGAGGAAGGATCATCTTTTCAAATTTGAGTGGCCGATGTGTAACATTAATCAGTTAGAGAGGTTTCAAGAAAAGTAGCAGGCGAGAGGAGCCCCTCCTTTCCTTTCCATTGCAGTCATTGGATACATAAATGGAGGAATTCTCAGGGATAATCAGTGAGTTTATGTATGTCTTCCCTGAGGAGGTTGCAACTCTACCCCCTCGACGTAATGATGTGTTCGGGATAGGCTTGTAACCCGGTGCCCATCCAATTTCTATGGATACCTACAGTATGGGACCTTTCGAGTTGCGGGAGTTGAGGATTCAGATTGACGATATGATTAAGAAGGGCTTTGTTCGACCAAGTGTGTCACCATGGGGTGCTCCAGTCTTGTTCACAAAGAAGGAAGATGGTGGTCTCAGGCTATGCATAGACTACCGGAGACAAAATAGGTAATGGTCAAGAACTGTTACCCTCTCTCTAGGATAGAATACATTTTCAACTAGCTAAAGGGGGTAGGGTGGTTCTCCATGATTGTCCTACAGTCGGGATATCACCAGCTGAGGGTGAAGGAGGTGACATCACTAAGACTGCCTTTATATGCAGATATGGGAACTTTTAGTATGTGTTCATGCCATTCGGCATTACGAATGCTCTAGCTGTGTTCATGGGGCTCATGAACTTCGCCTTCTGGGAATACCTAGATCGGTTTGTAGTCGTGTTTATTGAAGACATTCTAATCTACTCAAAATCAGAGGAGGATCATGCGGAGAACCTGAGAATTGTTTTAGAGGTCCTCTGATTGCCCCAACTCTATGGGAAGTTGTCCAAGTGAAATTTTTGGATGCAAGAAGTGAACTTCCTTAGGAACATGGTGTCTGAGCAGGGCATAGTGGTGGATCCGTCAATTTCCGAGATGGTTGTTTCATGGGAAGCACCCAAGAACATGGTAGAAGTTCGTAGATTCCTTAGACTACCGGGCTACTATCAGAGATTTGGGACAAACTTCTCCCAAGTTACAACACCTTTTAAAGCCTTGAGAATTAAAGAAATGGCTTTTATGAGGATTGGGTAGTGCAAGGTAGCATTTATCTATCTAAAGGAGAAGTTTCTATGTTCCACAATGTTGAGGTTTCTAGAAGAAGGGGCAGCATATGAGGAATTCTATGATGCTTTAGGATAAGGCATCGTGTGTGTGCTGATGCAACGACAAGGGGTGATCCCTTATCTGTCTATGCAGTTACATCCTCATGAGCGTGATTATGCCACCCATGATCTAGATCTTGTGGTGGTTGTGTTCTCACTAAAGTTGTGGTGGCATCACCTCATCGAGGAGCGCTTCAAGGTCTTCACTGATCACAAAATCTTTAAGAATATCTTCTCCCAGGGGGACATGAAATTACGACAGCGAAGGTGGATGGAGTTCCTTCCAGATTACGACTTTGATATTTCCTACACCTCAGGAAAAGAGAATGTGGTGGATGAGGCCTTGAGCAGGATGTTGCAGAAGGATACAGTTCAATAGTCAACAGATTCTTGGAAGAAGAAGGAGGATTTGGCTACCTTGCACCTGGACGCGAGGATGGATGGTAGTAGAGGTTGCATGTATAAGATGGAGTTGTAGTCTTCTTTGTTGTGGAAGGTAGAGGAGTCTTAATGGGGAGACTCAGAAAGTGAATTGATACGTGATGGGGTTCACCAAGGCGATGCTCTAGAAGGGTGGACATAGGATGGTCAGAATCAGATTCTCTTCTGAGGGATGTTGTTTGTATAAGAGGCGATGCGCGAGAGTTTTCTTGGTGAGTTTCACAACTCACCCCTAGCAGTGCACCCAAAAGATTCTAAGAAGTACTAGGGTCTGAGGAGTCCGTTCTGGTGGCCTGGGGTGAAGCGGGCGGTGGTAGAATTCATAGCAAAGAGCCTAGTGTGTCAGTAGGTGAAAGTTTCACACTGTGTTCCAGGTGCTCTGTTACAAAATTAAATGTCCCCAGGTGGAAGTGGGATGACATCTTGATAGATTTAGTCACCGGACAACCCAATGTTCAAGGAGGCTATGATGCTATCTGGGTAGTGGTGGACCAGTTGACAAAATCGGCTCACTTTTTGGAAATCTAGGAGTCAGCTGAAGTGAATGCCTTAGCACAGAGGTACGTGGATGAGGTGGTGTGGTTTCATGGAGTCTGAGGTCTATATTCTTCGATAGGGATGCACGGTTTACCTCACGAGTCTATAGAGGATTGCAGCATGCTTTTGGCACCCAGCTACGTCTTAGCACTGCTTCCCATCCCTAGATAGATAAATAGACAGAGCGCACCATCCAGACATTGGAGGATATTCTACGAGCATGTATTTTGGACTTTGGGGGATCGTGGGTGCGACACTTGACTCTGGTAGAGTTTTCCTACAATAATATCCATCACTCTACCATTGGAATGGACCCATTCAAAGCTTGGTATGGAAGGCCATTTCTCTCACCCGTGTGTTGGACCGAGGTTGGGGAAGGTGGTGTTCTTGGCCCATAGGTGGTGCAGAGCATGACGGAGAAAGTTCAGATAATATGACAAAGGATGAAGGCAGTCCGGTACCAATACAAATCATAAGTCGATTATAGGAGGATACCCTTGGAGTTCGAGGTCATACACCATGTGTTCTTGAAGGTCTCCCCTCGACGTCGGCAATGGAGGTTCGGCAGGGGGAGTAAGCTTTCTACTAGGTTCGACGGACCATTCGAAGTGGTGTGGAGGGTTGGCGAAGTGGATTACCAATTTGCGTTACCACCTCCGCTACTGAGATTGCACAATGTCTTCCATGTATCTCAACTCCAATGGTATCTACACGATGTTTCACATGTCCTCGACTGGGGAAATCTGGATATCGAGGACAAAGTGACTTTTGTGGAATGACAAGTGAGGATCGAGGATCTTGAGAAGAAGGTACCATGTGGACAAACCATACCATTGGTTCGTGTGTTATGGAGGAATGGTGGGCTCATGGAAAGTACCTGGGAAGGGGAGACGTGGATCTGCACCCAGTACGCAGAGCTGTTTTGAGTTCTGTTTTGTTTTATTTTATGTACTGGTTTGTGATGAAGCGTTTTTACCTTATTAACTACTAAATTTGTTTTTTTTTCATCATCTCTGAATATGTATGAAGAGTCCTAACTGTGGGGAGGGGAGGACTTGATCCCTAATCAAGACATATTAAAGTGAATGCGATTAAACCCATGTGGGCGAGTCAGTGGCGCCCAATGCGGATAGTATCTTGACATGGAGGAAGAAAACTCCCTAATCCATATGACTGGACAGTATGAACCTTGAATGTTTGTGTTCCTACTTGGAGGGGAAAATAGAGGTAGTGAATCTATAGTCATTCAAAATATTGATGAGGTTTACTCCTAACAGGTATATTTCAAGTTGGTTGTTCGGACCTCAAATATTTTCTCCTAGTTTAGTTTCGGTTCTTGATGATGAGAATAGTTTGAAAGGTATCTGATTTAATGGCACAGACCCTCCTGATCCAGTACTTTGTCAAAACATGGTTAAATAAATATTTTCCACCAAAACGGTGGCATCAGGGGTGCGTTTGGGGGAATTGTCATGGAATACTAAAGGGCAGTATCTTTTGCATGAGTTGTGCACGGTTTGACTAAACCATGCGGCCAGACCGTGCGTAGGTAATCATGGAGGCAGTGGAAAACACATGGTCAGCACACAGTTTGTCTAACCGTGCAGCCTAACAGTGCGAGGATTGTTTGATGATGCAGTAGCAACTGCACAGTTAGCTCACAGTTTTCCTTACCATGCAAGCGGACCGTGCGTTCACTTAAATTAGATCCTAAAATTGTGGATCTAACTTATTTTGCCTCTAAAAGGGTTTGTTTATGCTCCTAAGTGGCCATGACTCGGGATTTCCCTCCCTTGAAGGTAAGAGGACCTCCCTTCCGTGTTTTGGAGGTGATCTGAATGCTTCTCTTGGAGAATCGAAGCCATATCCTTGAGGTATGTGATCGTTCTTATTCATTCTCGATCGGTTTCGTAGATCAACATAGATCTACCACTCACCTTTTCTCGGTTTCTTAAATCTACGCCCGTTATTGGTATGTCTAAGTGTGTGGTTGCCAAATATGATATGATTTGGTCTTGGTTGTGTTAGGAGAAGAGATCTAAGGAGGAAAATTGGTGAATCATCCCAGTTTTCTTCAGCATTCTTCGATCCTTGATCAACCAGGTAAGGACTTTCCATCATCTCTCTTTACTATGTATCATACGGGGTGGGTATTCCATTGTTTATATGGGAATGGATGAAACTGAACCTTAACACTGATAATAAATAGACTGTTAAAGAATTATGGGGTTTTTTGACAATTTTGCTGTAATCTTTTATAATTTCTATATGTTGTGAACTGTATGGGCTTATTCTCACGGAAACCCATGGTTGATGGTGGTATTTCCTTGCTCACTAATGAACCCTTGACTCCTGTGATGATTAAATGACTGTATCAGGAAAATTGGTTAATCACCTAAACATTGTAGGTTAAATGGGTGCCAAGATAACATCAATCCATTTCTGGTCACCCAGGTTATCCAACAGAAAGATGAAACTAATGAATGATGTGCATGAACCTATAAGTTTCCCTACTCTATTTTGGTAGTATGTGTGATGTTTTGTTTGATTCTTATGGGGTGATGTGGATGGGGATGGGTTCCTCTGTTGTGGTATGGTTTTTGGTTATGAATCTAATGTTGTGTGGAGAAGTATCTCGAGGCTTGGTTTGGTTCCAGTACATTGAGAGATCTCACAGATCCCTTTTTTTGACATTACAAGAGAACTGAGTGTGAATGCTTAAATTGTTGTTTGGGTGTTTCTTTTTCTCTAGCTTGTGGTTATGCCAGTTAGTTGACCAGTAGTGCAGAATTTACTAAAATGGGATCACTTGATGATGAAAACAAGAATGTGCACAATGGGTAATTGCTTTCCGGGATGAGTGTTGACATGGTCGTGTGTTCGGTGTTTCTTGTGAATGAATATTAATGAGGGTTTTTCTGCTTAAGTTGGTTTTGGAACTCTTAGGAAGGGATACGATCTTATTATATACATTATATAATTTTAGTTATTTTATTTCTTATTCACGCCCCATCCAAGTTGAGCACCTAGTGCCGAAAACCCCCATTTCATGGGGGAGGGTGTTTTCCCCAACACTCCTATGAGTGGCGGGTTGTTAACTCTGTTTCTGCTCCCTTTCCTAAATTTCCCAACACTCTTTGTGAAGTATGTTATGGTCTGAGGTCCATTATAGTTGATGATTCTTTGGGAATGGTAGTTGTGGTGGTTGGCCTAGGTGTGTGTGGGTAGGTAGTTTCCCAAGAGTCCTCGGGATGAGGCCCAAATGTCTTTGGGTGTAGTAGTAATTGTTCTAGCCCAGGTGCTTGTGGTCATGGTTACAAGTGGTGGTTGTGGCCCAGGTGTTTGTTGGCGGGGTGGTGGTAGTGTCCCAGTTGTTTGAGTGCGGGATGGTGTTTGTGGCCCAGGTGATTGCAGGCAGGATGCATGGTTGTGGCCCAGGTGTGTGAGGGAGGGGTATGGATATGGGACCGCATTGATAATGGAGGGAGAGGTTCGATTCCTAGGATTTCTTCAATAACCAGTGGGAAAGTGGTGCGGGGTAGCCAAATGTCAATGTGATATTAATATATTTTACATCACTTGCATTATTTTGGGAGTGTGTCGTGGTGAGGTCTAGGTGGATTGTTTTCCGTTCTAGGTGATTTGGTTATCTCTTTTCTCATAGGTCATTAGAATGCCTCCTCACTTGTGCATGAGAGCTTTTGGTTTCCCTACTGAGTATACTTTTATGCTCAACCTAAGTATATAAAAGTGTTTTCAGGTTTCCAAGAGGACTTCAGGGATCATGCAGGGTCATAGTAGTTCAGACAGTAGGATAGTTGTTTTTTTTCATTTATTTGGTACATTACCTTTGTAGTCTCCTTGTCCTTGTAGTATTCACTTTTGTAACATGAAGATGGGAATGGTTTTCTTTGGATTTACATTTACCCCAGTGTTGGTGTTGTTGGGATTTACTATCTTATCTCCCGATATTATTAAAGAAATGGGGTAATGCCTTCCATATTGTGTGTGATTCTATACACTTGGTGATAGTCGTCACTTAGGGACCTATTGAAGGCGGGTCTCGGGGGTCATTATCTCTTCTTCAACATGAAGAAGGAAGGGTCTGCTAATGTGATGTCTCTTCTCTCATATAGGTGAAGGCAGGTCGTGGAAGTTATGACAATGGGCACTCTGTTGGGGATCTTAACTGAGGGTGTATTTTAGTGAAGGGAGTTCGCCCTTTAGAATGGTTTGTGTCACATTGTATGGGATTTTTTTCTTCAATATGACATGTTTTTATTTCATATTCATTATGGACAACATAGATTCTTATCATGACCATGTTGACTATTATCATCGGAGGGTGACCTTCACATCACTAAAGGGTGGAGTTTTTATTCACAATGGGGAATGTAATGTCTAAGTGAGTCAAGATGGACCCAAGCATCATTGGATGGGTGGGATGATAGATAAAATATATAGTTTATATTTATATAATTTGGGATCACATCAGGTGAAATTTCCAATTATGGTTCCTCATTTTAGGGAAATCATCCAGGATGATTTCTCTATTTTTCCAACTCATATAGTGGTGAATGTCTCTATCATGATACATCCAAGAGCCACACTAGTATCTATTCCTCTTCAATGGATTGTTACTATAGTGTTGAATGAGCTCAGAAGGATGCTATAGGGCTTAGATAAAAAGGAGTTTAAAAGACACAATACTTATCTCTGGGGTTATCAATAATATTTGCAAAAACGGGGGATGGTTCCATTTGGCTATGTGTGGGTAACCAGAATTTGAAACAGTTGATAGTTAAGAACTGTTATCATTTTCTAAGTATAGATGAGCTCTTTGAACAGCTCTGAGGATATTAGGGGTTCTCAAAAATTTATTTTAGTTCATGTAATCCCTAGGTTCATGTTCAACATGTATACAAACCTTATATAGTTTTTTGTATCTTGAATGGTCTATATGAGTATCTGGTTATGTTGTTCAGTCTCATGAACGTGACATAAATTTTCATGGTTCTAATGAACTATGTTTTTCATCCATATCCTTATTGTTTTTGGTGGTATTCAAAGATGATATCTTCGTTTATTATCACAATTGACATGACCATGCCAAAAATCTTTAGATTACTTCGGGCGCAAGTCACTTGCGCACCACATATGGGTCATGCAAGTCACTTGTGCACCCTATTCCTTTTTTATCCCAAGGTTCCCAGTGGCCTATAAATACCCGATGTGGGCCCCCATTTTAGGGATAAATTTTCTAAAACTCAGATTCAAGCTCGGGTCACCCAAGTCTTTGTCTGATGTCTTCCGAACATGTATAAGGTAATTCATTAGCTACAATGAAAGATCTAAAGTGGGTGAATATGGATTATGTGTTAGAACTCATCAACACTTGCCTTCCAAAGTGTCCAGTCCTTAATGGAAATGAAAACACGTGTGCACCGCTTTACCCTCTCATTGGAACTTTCACGCCATCCTTGTGAAAGCCACTAGGGATGATACTAAGGGTTTGAGTTCAATGTCACCCAAATATTACCCTATGGATTCTTCATCGCCCAAGGTGGATCATGTCGTGCATGTATACTTGCACGACCAGGACTTGTGTTCTAGAACAATACTTGCACGCCTCTTTCCTAGTCACCTCCTTTCCTCAAATCCACCTATCCTATTCATGATATAGCCTTCAAAAACCTCTTCAAAACCATTAATTTCATGGTTCCTTTGATGAATTCCTGATATAAAAGGAATTCTTTGAGTAACACTCCCAAAACTCATGACATACAAATTTTATGTCACCATGGTTAGAGGTTTCCTATATAACCATATATTTTATGATGAGAATATCTTTTAATATGGGCCTCCTTCTCAAGAGTAAGCCCTAGTCAGAATTCTTTTGATTTGGGTCTCCTCATCAGGAGCAAGCCCCAAGTTACAAGTCCTCTTAACCTAGGCCTCCTTCTCAAGAGTAAGCCCTAGTCTTAATTCTTTTGATTTGGGCATCCTTCTCAGGAATAAAACAAAATAATAAGTCCCTCTTTATTTGGGATTCCTTTTTAGATGTATGCCCTAGGTAAAAACTCCAAATCTCTGTAAATCATAAATACTTTTTTGGACCTTGATTTTAGGATTATTTATTAAGTCCTCATCTTCATTTTCTTGGGTAGTCATACATATGTTATCCTTACATCATTTCTCATAACATCATCTTTTATGGCACCATCGTCAATTTTACTAATACCTCTTGCTACTCACACTGAGCATGACTCATGTGAGCTTAGAGTGTGAAAGTAATCACGACATCACATTCTAGGACATTAACCATTCATAAACCCCATATTGCTTTATCCAAACAATGTGGACATTGATCTTTTCATTAAAAGTAGAATACGTAGGAATCCTATTTAATGTTCTAGCCAATCATTCATTAATTATTTTCTGTCTCATATGACGTTAAACTATATAATTATTATCGAACTACATGGGTTCTGATTCCTTTTTTATTGGGGATATGTAGGTAGACCATCTATAGGTTTGATCCAAACTCTAGAATAATCCCGATCTTTCTGAAGGAAAATAAACTTCAAGTTCCCCACTGAGTGGCTTTAAAACCAGTACTATCATCTTAATGACCACTATATTTCTATATAATATATTGAAGGATACCATTAACTAAGGATCTCTAATACACACAGATGAATCTATATCAATGAAGAACCTCAAATAAATATAAAATATTCTCTAAATTATATATATATGACTCATTGATTACTAAATATAAAGGAAAAATCATTTTCATACTTGGTGAATTAATAAGGATTCATGAACATAAGTTAAATATATAAGAGTGTCCCGGAGTAGGTAATAACTCCCCCCAAAAGGTGTTGTGAGCTTGACCACCCATACTCTCGACCAATGCAAATTCTTAAGCCACATCGGTCCGCAACTAATGAGCACCTACCTTTGGAAAGTATGTCCAAATGGATATAGAATCATTGGATGTTTTAGATTCTTTGAATAATCCCATTAGAAACCGATTGGAATGTTTGAACCTTAAACAAACAAGTTCATACCCAATTCTAGAAAAAAAATGGTGAACCCAACAGGAATCATTAACCAAGTTAAAATGATGTTTTACTTATTTTATAGGCCCCTCTTAAACTCAATATGAGGGAAAAAAGCAGTCAATAACATAACCACTCATCCAAAAGATGTATTCTGGCCAGTCATATCTTAATTATGTCTGTCATATCAAATAGGCACTCTTTTCCAAGATCTCTCTACAACCCAGAATGGTTTCTTTAATGTTCACACCTGTGAATCCTTCATCGGCTACTCTTACTGGATTCTCATCCACATTGAAGGTGAAATCAACTACTCAGTGTCTTCAACGCTGGGTCTTGAATGCGTTGGTGAATGAATACCATCAACACGGTACCATCCTGACTCTGGAGGCCTCTCTACAAGCCCTCCAAGTTAACAATTATACCTGGTTGTCTAGACAGCGATGACCAGTGATCAAGAAGCAGGCAGTGCTAACCACCGTCTCCAACCATTTAGGGTCATTATCCCCAGAACGCAACAACCAATCCATCCCATATTACAGTGGTTTGAATGAAGTGGTAACTCAAGGCCTCTGTTCATGAAGACATGAGTCATTCCTGAGGAATCTCACCACCAATCACTGCCAAAATTGTGTGTTAGTGCACCCTCAACATGATGAGGGTATCAACTCTAGGCATTCCACTAAGGTTCCTCATACCCAAGAATGAAATATGAATCATCAGAGGTGAAATTTGGACAATAGGGAGAAGGTTCTTACCTCTACCCCCTCTGGAGAATTCCATCAACCTAACCTGATGGAAAGCAATGAGCAGGTACATACACCCATCCATTCTAATCCCACTATCCTGCAGATTTGTCTGGCAGCAACCAACCATTCTTTCCTGGAAATTCCGATGTAGTGCTATAGGTAGGCACATACACTTGTTTATAATACATCATCCAGTCAATAGGCTCGTCTGACTTCATCCAAAGAAGCTCTCCAACCAAATGTGGTGACCACCTCTATGTAGGAACATACACCTGTTTACATTCACCAATTCTGTCAGCAGTCTTGTCTTCCAGTATTGAATGAAATACATCAATCATTCTTGATAGGGATTATTCAGCAGGCACATAAACCTAAAAATGTTTTTCAAGTCTACAAACAGTCTTGTTTGGTAGCACTTGGAGAACTCCGTCGAAAAGCTCCGATGACGAATTTGGAGAAGACTAAACTCTCTGGCCCTATGCGTAAGTACTGTCAATATTCATTGATAGGAAAATGAGGGAAGGAGAAGGCACATACACCTACTCTAGAATCCTAATGGACATATATTCTTATTACGGTAGCTGAAGTCTCCAATCACATTCTAACAATGGTGAAAGAGTAGAAGCAAATCCCTGCCTATATTCTGGATACCTCTCAGAATATTATAACAACTTCAGCAACATCATAGGAAAAGAAACACAAATCTATCCCTATTAGTGGAGTGACTCATCAACATGTCACCCCAGAGCAGATACATACCATTGTTCCATTATAGTAGGTTCATGAGGCATACTCCCCCATATCATACAAATAATCAAGTTGGGCACATACGCTCGATTAAATGGAGAGAATTAGCCTAACCTGACCATTTCTCCTGAGCAAGCACATAAACATGACCATAATAACCAATTTTCTCAACATGTGGTTTCCAAAATGAGTAAGAATGATTCCATGAAAAATAACAATCCAACACAGTTGAAAAATCAAGATCCAATCTATAATAATGCCTTGCTCAATGTAGGAGTTCTTGAAGCCCTCATAAAATTATATGTTACAGCTCAAGATTCTACTCCCTCAATTACAAATTCCAGAAGTAACAATAATAATTCTGAAGGTCTTCATCAGACACTTCCTCATGAAGGCTTTTTTTAGGATAGTTTGGTCAATCTAGAAGTATCATCTTCAGATGAGAGCCACGATAACCCTCTACATGGACAAAAGAAAAAGGAGCAAGAGGTTTCATATTCTATTGTAACCCACCATGGTGATCCTCCCTATGATGATGAATTTAGCTGTGAAATTCCTCTATGTATTAGTAATTTGCATTTCCTGGAAAATTATTCAATGGAAAATGAAGTAATGAGATAGCCAACTTATCTTGCGGCACTTGAAAATGTGAATCCAGAAATTTCTGATGCCTTACCGCTAGCAGGTAAAATACTATCTCAATCAGAAGATAGCTCGGGGTTTATGCCATTCTCCGAACCACCCCTGGGTCATTCTTCTTCTATTTTGACAAATGAATTCTCTACAAATCTTGTTGAATCTGATGAAGCCACAAAGAAGTACCAGCTTTGGTCCAAAAAGGTATAATAATCATCATCAAATGACAAAGAGGAAGTGATGAATATGAGATAACAACTAGAAAATGGTGAAATACCAGTCATGTTTTGGCCTTTGGCTAATTCTCTGTATGATATTCCAAAAATGATGATATATGATTGTACTCACGATATTTGTCTCATCCTGTTGAAAACTCTTTGTCACTTAAAAGAGAAAATATTATCGTATGATAAATATCAAAATCATGTCAAGATAATAGAAGGGTTGCAACACCAAATTGAATTGGAACCTCTCTCAGTGTCCCGACATCCAAAAGTTGAAAATAGAAGAGAACCCCTCAGTGTTCATGCCTTGGCGCATTAAAAAGGTTGCGCCAGTTAATTACTAATTCCCCAACGAGTATTCATATCAGATGAAGGGTGTTCATGGAGTATTGCATTTCACTGTTCTCTCCAGTCAACAAAGCCTGCCAAAATAGGTCTCATGCAGTGTTATTTTCCATGGCTTGACAAATCTAACTGGATTTGTTTCTAATCAAATTCCTTCTCAAGAATAGGCCTCAACTAGTTCTTCCCAAAGTCATGAATATAATAAACTAATTGTATAATTACTCTTCCATCATGAAAATGATATTATCGAACAAGATTATTCTTTGAAACAAGTGCATAATCCTATAAAAGAGGTGTCAGAAATAATCCAACATTCATCTGAGCCACATGATTTGAGTGGATGTCGGATGATGCATCCATCCAATTTCGGGACTAAAATCCGTAAAATCAAGAGAGATTTTAAGAAAGTTTCAGATTTAGCAGCTCAAGAGCCACCTCATCTTGATAGGTTGGGGACTCTTTTAACTCAACCCTCGAAATAAATAAATAGGATTCGAGGTGTTGAGCAAGAAAAATAGGAACATCCCCAGTCCACTGGACATGGGGCCTTTTCAAATTCTCAATCTCATCCTCAATGAAAGTCAGACTTTTCTCGATTAGGGAAGAAGAAACAAGAGGAATGTATAGGTGAATTATCTGGAGGCTCCCTCCAAATTACGGTTCATCAAAAAGTTCCTGAGGGATCAACCATACAAAAGACATTGTCTCATAAATGACATGGAAGAAGACAGTATAGCCGAAGCACTGACAGAAGGGTTACAATGCATTATGCATCGATAAATATCATCAATGTATTTTTCATCAATACCCCAGAACATGATGCTGACTTGGGGGAATAAGATGAAGATGTTCATCTTCAAGAGGTTTTATGTACTTAACCAAATGAAGAAGGTGTGCATACCCAGAATCTAGGTATTCCTTCAAATAACAAACATCCCCCTCTCTGAAAGGCATCGAATAAGGGGAATGGAAAAAATCAGGATACATTCCACCCTACCTCTACAGAAGGTCAATCACTATCATTAGAGGAAAGGTTTTCACAACAAGTGGAAGAAATGAAGGAGTTAAGGAGGCTAAATGCACAACTAATTCAAGGTAGTCTTCATCCTAATCATGCTGGAGTTAATCAATCTAGTGAATTTGAAGAAGCTACTAGGATGGATAATGAATATCCCCCTTTATAGGTACACCCTCACAGGTCTAATCCTATGGTTCATCGTGAATGCTACTGACAATACTACCATCAGTGACAGTACCGGTCACCATACATGTACAAACACCAGCTCTTGCTTCATCTCATGTCCAAGCTTAAACAGATGATTCTCAAAAATTAATGACGACCATTCAGTCCTTAACAGCTTCGTAGGAAGTTATGGAAGGAAATCGTGCACTAGTTCAACCAGAGTCGAATGCTTACTATGAATTGTTTGATGCAATTCCTCCCCCATCAAATTTTTCGAGTACCACATTCTAAATTTTTATTGGTTTGGGAGTTCCAGAACTACACTTAACACATTTTTTTCCCATTGTGATCATATTATGGGAACTACTCAACAATAAGAAGTAGTTAACCTTAGGTGTTTTGTATATTCATTACAAGGACTTGCTTTTGTCTGGTATACAAGTTTCCAATCTCGATCAATTACTTGGTGGGAGGATCTTCGTTAATAATTTCTTCTTCAATTCAAGTCAACATTGCAAAAGATGATAGTTTTTGATCTTACTAATTATAATAAAATTGAAAATGAAGAAATTTCTGATTTCATTGCTCTCTGGAAGGTATTAAAATATTCCATAAGTTTAGCACACCCTAAAGAAGAATTGTTGCCAATCTGTGTGGAAAATCTGCATGATGAATTACACACATAGTTGATCCCTGTGAAATACACAGGAGGGTTTCGAGACCTTACTTCAATATCTTAGTATATAGAATATTCTCTTATAATGATTATGGCTAAAACTCTTATAATTTCAGCAGTTCCAAGAAGGAGAATATGGAAGGAAGAGACTGCTATAGTTATGCTTAAACAAGAACCTGCACCTACTTCCACTTCGAAACCTTCATCATATCGAAGGAATCCACCTCCTGAGTGTAAAAAATATGGTTTCATCGTCTGGATTATCAAAGAGATCAAAGGAGGAAACAACTTGAAGATTTGAAGAAAAATTTATATTGTTTTCGTAATGAAAAAGTTCCTGGTTACTTCTTCTCCTCTCTAGAAAAACAATCTAGTTCAGTTTCCAAGGCCCAAAATGCCGAATAAGGAAGAGATAAATACCTTCCCAACTATTACCCATTTCATTAAATGCCAGGGAATCCCATTAAAGATTTTTTTTTCTTCAAAGACCTCCTAGAAAAGATGGTGGACTCTAGACAAGAAAAAGTGAAAGGATCTTCAGCCCAGTTAGCATGTGTTACTGCTACAGATCTAGATGAATACAAAAAATGGAACGAATTAAAAAGTAAAAATGCACAGAACAATGATGAATGGTTGGTCAGAAAAATTATCAACTGAACTAATTCCATTTTACGAACAAAATTCAATCAACCACTTTTTTCTTCTACTATGAATTCCATAGTCAAACCCCCTTCATCAGAAGGAAAATATTAAAAGAAGTGGCGTAATTTAAAGAAAGAATGTCAGTCAGAAGAAGATGATCTCACATCAAATCATATGTTTTCTTTGTCTCTGGAAGATTTTATGCCATGTACATCAAAATCACAGGCACTGCCCCACCAAACGGTATAGCCTGAACTAGTAAATCAGGCAGAAAATTCATCAGATGAAGAATTGATCTTTGCTTCTATTAACATGATTCATTTAATAGATCCTTATGCCAAGGACAATTTCGATTATGATGATCCTAAGTTCCCTGTATCTAAAAGATGAATTAGAGGAAGAGATAGAGGTTTATCATATAGGGGATGATGCAGATATTCTAGAAGCCACTATTTCAATCCTAGCCCTGCTTGAACTATGTATGCAGTTGAAACACATGGCAATGCCCTTCAGCGGGCTCAAAAGGAACAAGAAAGTTCTTCCACACCTAGAAGATTTGGTCCTAACAGAGTTATTTTGGAAGAATGGTTAGAGGTCACCCTTTTTCCTCTTAGTAAATAGATAGACCTAGTCGGTCTAATTTACTGAAGCCAAGAGTATTTCCACCTCCTACCCCGATACGGGATGCATCTACTGCCAAAGCATCAAATTCCAAGGCACCTGCAAAACCACATTTTCATGATGTGAAACACAGACCTTTGGACCAAAAGTATGATGTATTGAAACATTTGTCCCTAGTACCGGCTAACTTATCAATTTTGGTCTCCCTGAATATGTCAAATGATGTTTGGGAGGCATTTAGTGAGGCTTTTTCAAGTCATCAAGAATTCGAAATGGAAATTTTTGTGGCTATGGTCTACCATATAGAGAATGATCCTATCGAATTCCATGCAGTGATATCTTTTAAAGATAAAGATGAAGATGATGATGTACATGGAAATATCAGACAATTGCATTTATCTGAAAAATCCAATGATATAGACATCTGACGAGCTTCATTGATAAGGGATCAGGAGTCATTCTCATTCCTATTCATACACTTTGTTGATTGGGCCTCACTGAATCTGATTTATGTCCTTCTACTTTGATGTTGAAAGGATATGATAAGAAGGAAAAACAACCTCTGGGTGAAATTGCACTCAATATTTAGTTTGGAGATCTTGTGTCTAATTCAGATTTCATGGTTGTTCCTTAGGACACAGCCTTCAACATTTTTCTAAAATGACCTTAGCTACATCAACATGAGGCCATACCTTTGTCATAGCATCAATGTCCCAAATATTGTTACAAAGGTTAAATTGGGAAGTTGTATGGGGACAATTCCACTTTCAAAATGTGTGAATATAAATACATTGAGGCATAATCTTATCACATGGAGGGAAAAAAATCCACAGCAAATAAGGTCACGAAAATTAATGCTCCATATGGTTTGGAAAAGATTACAGTAAACCATTTATACATTTGAGTACAGATTATGTTTTACTTATCAGTAAAATTGATCAGATAGACCTAAATCCAAACTGCCTTATGGAAACATCCATAATGTCAATTATGACAATCAAGCTAGACATCATGGGAGATATTGTTGATTAACCAAGCAATGATGAAATCGTAGATGGAGATGTATTTATTTCATCTGCTGAAATACAATAATTCTATACATCACTAACCAGGTCATAAGATGTTATTGAAATACCATAGGAAAATAATGACGTCGATTCTCAATCGATCATCTCCTCTCTATAACCCCAGGAAGACACTTCATCATCAATAGGGTCAGAAATGTCAGCCTCTTCTCCAAGGTGTTCAAATTTTATCTTCTCCCCGGACTATGGAAATTCTGCTTCGTCATCTACTATGCATGTAGAAATATAGGAAGTAACATATATTTAAGAAGAAGAGGAAGATCTCAGAGATTCTCCTCTAGTATTTAAATAGGATATCTCTACCACTATGGATGAACTCAAAGAATGAAATCCGTGTTCAAAAGGAGTTCCACTCCCAACTTTAATTAGTGATTCCATGACTCTTGAAGAGCATGATATGTATACATCATTTATAATGAAAAATCGAGATGTATTTTCTTATAATTATATAGAAGAGATAGGTCTTGATCCCGATGTTTCCACTCATCATTTGGGTTTTCCAAAAGATCATCGAGGATTCAAACAAGCCGCAAGAAGAACACACCCAACTTATGCCTCCAAAATTGAAGCTACAGTTGATAAGATTATCAAGGATATATTTGTAACATAAGTTCAATATCCCAAATTGATGGAAAATATTGTCCCTGTGAGAATGATGAATGAAAAAATTAGAGTTTTCATTGACTTCAGAGATCTTAATCGGCATTGTCCCATGGGTGATTTTCCAGTTCTGATCATTGAACCCTTAATTGATGCAACAGCTGGCTATGAAGCACTCTCCTTAATGGATGGATATTCTGGGTATAATCAAATCTGAATGGCACTAGAAGAAGAAGAATCTAAATCGTTCAGACCACCTCAATGTGTGTTTTTCTATCGGGTAATGCCCTTCGACCTGAAAAATGCAAGTGCAACGTATCAACGTTCTATGCACCATATCTTCAAAAACCTTTTTAGGGAAACTTTTTGAATGTTATGTGGATGATTTGGTGGTTAAATCCAGAGATCTTCCTGATCATTAGGATGATATTGAAATCATATTTCACTAACTTTGGCAACGTAATTTGAAGATGAACCCCTTGAAATGTGATTTTGGGGTAACATTAGAAAAATTTATCTGCTTTGTTGTATGTCATCATGGTATCGAAGTTGATCCAGAGAAGAAAAAAATCAATATTTGATATGTCACCTCCTAGAAATTTGAATAAATTAAGTGGACTTCAATAAAACTTGGCCTATATTTGGAATTTTATCGCCAATTTGGTAGGAATGTGTTTACCATTCACCATATTAATGAAGAAGGGAGTCACCTACTAGTGGACTAAAGAATTTCAAGAAGCATTCTATACCCTCAAGGAATATCTCTTGATTCCATCGGTATTAATTCCTCTTGGTGAAGAAAGACCACTTATTTTCGACATGATAGCTTCAGAGCGATCACTAGGTACCTTCCATGCCCAAAATAATGATGATGGGAATGAAAAAAACCTTTACTATCTCATTCATACAATGCTTGAGGTCGAAACTAGATATTCCAGCATTGAAAAGTGATGCCTATCATTAATCTTTGCAGTTTAAAAATTGAGACACTACCTGAAACATCATGATGTCCAATTGGTATCTCGCAATAACCCGATGGAATTTATCATTCATCGTCCAATGATTATAAAGCATCTAGAAAGGTGGGAAGTTATTTTGCAGCAGTTTGATATCTAGTACGTGTCTCAAAAGGAAATAAAAGGTCATTCTCTACCCGATTTCCTTGTTGAACACACATCTGTAGAAAATACGTCTTTAAATATTTAACTTCCTGATGATGAAGTCTCCTCTATTCAATATAATCCTCAAAAATGGAAAATGTACATTGATGGTGCCTCTAAAAGTCCAACGGGGAATAAAATGGAAGATCCTAAATTCAACAATGTTGGGTTAGGAATCATGCTTATTTCCCCAGAAAAGGCAGTGATACACTATTCTTTCTTATTGATTGAAGGTGGTACAAACAATGAAGAAGAATATCAAACTCTAATCGCAAGCTTGGAATTGGAGCTTCTGGCACAGGTGAATCACTTGAAACTAAAAGGTTATTCAGATTTGGTAATCAAACAAATCAATGGGGAATACTCTACCTGAAAAGAAGAGTTAATCCATTTCTGTGATTACATCAGAGATTTAATGGAGGAATTTCCTTCAAAACCAACATTTTGATATGTCCCGCAGCAACAAAATGCCCAAGATGATGCATTGGATAACGTAGCCACAATCCTAGAAGATACAAACCAGGATGAAACAATCATCAGTATTGCCCATCATCGTGTAGTTTTTCCTTTTGATCAAATCAGAACAGAGGAAATAAATTAAATAAGTACCATTTCTGAACCATATGGTCATACTACAGGATAGATGACACCTATCAAGGAATACAATCAAAATGGAACACTCCCACCTGATAGAGCCAGGAAAGAAAATGTCTGGCAACGTGTGGTCAATATTACTCTTTATGATATCCCAGATCACAAAAAACTTCTATACAATCAATGTTTTGATGGAATTTTCTTCAGATGTATTGATGGTGAATAGAAAATGGATATCATGAATGAATTTCATATAGGAGTTTGTGGTGCCCACCAGTCTAGACATGGTCTTTCTGGTCAAATTCAAAGGCTTGTATACTTATGTAATTCAATGATCCAAGATTATGTTGATTTCCCTAAGAAGATTGATTCTGGCCAAGTATTTCCAACTTCATTCATCAACCCCCAGAGTTGCTTCACATAGCTAAATAATCATGGTCGTTTTCCACATGGGGAATGGATGTAGTATGACCTTATCCTCTGGCTACATCCAAGCAGTTTAGCTATATTCTTATTGCTACTGACTTCTTTTCCAAATGGGTAGAGGAAATAACTCTCAATGAAATTAGTTCTAAAAGACTTTTTAGCTTTGTCAATTCAAACATCATTACCAGATTTGGTGTTCCTCATACCATATTGATGGATAATGACACCAAATTATGTTCATCCGAGGTGAGATTGTTGTATCAAGAATACAACATCAAATCCAACCATTCACCTCAATATCATGTAGCGGCCAATAGCCAAATAAAGGCCTTCAATAAGACAGTTTCAAACATACTCCAAAAGATGGTGTATAAAGATAAGAAATCACGGTCTGATAAACTTTTTCATACATTATGTGCTTATCGGACCACCAACCACACTACTACACGATCAACTCCATATCCATTGGTATATGGAATGAATGTATTCTTCACCATTGAGGTTAAAATACATTCTCTCAAAGTAGCCATTTTTGATCAGTTTTCTATAGATTAAAAATCTCAAAAGCGATTGGATGAATTGGAATGACTAGATGAAAAAATATTGTGCACCCTGAACCACTTGGAAGTCTATCAGAATCGAATAGCATGGGCTTTCAATAAAATTTTTTGTCTTCATTCATTCATTCAAGGAGAATTGGTATTGGTCCTCAGAACTCCAATGATACTAGGAATGAAGCCTCCAAATCTTGAGCCAAAGTGGGAAAGACCACACTCAATACATAAGGTCTACTCTAATGGAGCTTATTCATTAATTTCAACATAATGATAACTAATTACTACTGCAACCAATGCAAGATTTTTGAAGAAGTATTTTTTGTAACACAAATACATATTTTTTCCTACATACATGATGCTAAGCTGTGCTACACTGGTCCATGCATATGACCTTAAACTATTTTAGTCCTCACTGTATGACTTTAAACTGCACGGTCCCTTTTTTCCTTGTTGTAGGACATTAAACTACATAGCCACCTCTAACGTCCAACATGACATTAAACGGTGTCCCTTCTATCTTCTTGCATGACGTTAAACAGTAAATATTCCATTATACATCCTACATGACATTAAAATTTACATGTTCATCCTACGTTACATTTAAACTGTGAAAAAATACCCTTAATACGTCCTACATGACGTTAAAATAAGCACAAGTCTTGCAAGACGTTAAACTATACAATAATACATCCTAGCTACATGACGCTAAACTATACAACACCCTTTGTCCCACATGATGTCAAACTGTGCATAGTTAGGGTTGTTTCAACCTCTTGTTTCTCACACTGAGAATGACTCACATGATCCTAGAGTAAGCTTCAACCATAACACCCTCTCTAGGTCGCTAAGCACGCGTAAGTCCCAACACCATCTTTGGGTTGTTGTCCTCAAGTACAACTCGATTATCAATTCATTCTCAATCAAACTATGCAGACATTTATCCTCACCTTCTAGGGTGGGTACGTAGGCAACCTCCAAATGTTCAAGACCAAAACCAATATCTTTAGGTTGGTTCACCTCCATCTCATATGATGTTGATTCGTGAATCCCCCTGAAACCAATATCTTCATATTGGTTCACCATCATCCTTGATATATGACGTTAAAATATACCGTACCCCATTGTACTCACTGTAAGACATTAAAATACATAGAAATACATCCTAGAAATATGGCGCTAAATAGTGCAACATCGGTCCATGCATAGGACCTTAAACTATTCACACTTTTTTCCTGTATGGAAATAAATTACAACATTATCTGACACCCTCACCTGAGAGGGAATATTTATTGAAATTAATCTACAATCATGTCATATTCCAAGGATTATGTGCATACATGTCAATACCCGAACCATTAATCATTGGTCCAACCATCATTGCTCTAAAATCCCCTTTCATCTCCACATGTACAAACCAAATCTATATATTGGGTATTTTCATGAACTATGTATGGCTTGATTACCATACATATGGGATACGTAGGAACGTTCGAGCATCCCTTGAAGAAAGTCCCAAGTCTTTGGTTCTAACCACAAACTCCACTTTCAGTCCCTTGTCCAAGAAAAAAAATATTCCTGTGAAGAAGTAAATGTGGTATGAAAACCCTGGTCTTTATTAACATCAGGTTAATAACAAACAAACAATGTGTCTCCCTCATTATCATCTGATATATATGCCCATAAACTATGATCTCCTATGCTCTCGTCTCACATGATGTTAAACTGTATTTCAAGAACTACATATGGCTTGATTCTCATCCTAATGAGATACGTAGTTAAGTCCAATATCTCAATTAAATACCCAACCACACCATGATTATATTCAGCATCGGTCTTTGCATCACTTCCATGCATTGAAAAATACCCACTTTCATGTGTCATACTATTAACCATAAATACATATAGATCCCCATGAACCATTTCTTGACATCTGGTCACAAAATGTATGATACATAGTAATTCTTTTGCCTGACCATGCAGTACGTTCCCTTAGGTGGTCTTTCATAAGTATTCTTCATAACAGACCTGTCAGCCAAAAGATGCTTTTATTTGACTTTGCATCCAATGCCCTTAAGTGTCCCTCTATAATTCAAACCCTCTAACGGGTTTTTCATATAGTGGTAACTTAATTCATGGAAAGAAAACCTATTTTGTCTTTATTATTCTTTACGACGATATGTAGGGATCCGCAAAAGAAAATAGTCATCCTTAACATATCTATCCAATACTCTTTTTCATGATCTGAATGTTTTCAAGTATATAGTTTATATTTCCCTTCCCTATGTTTGGGTCAGACCTTCGCAAGAGTGACATTAATACAATTATTTAACAATATTGATTGGGAATATCCTCTCCATATTCAAGTACTTATTTCCATGCAGTAGACTCTCTTATTTGGAAAATTTTAATCTCCATAAACTTCCACCGGATTTTAGAAATAAAAAAGTAAAATTTCTGAGAGTTCTTTTTTCTGACTATGCAAAACGTAACCCTAGGAGGCCTTGAATAAGTTGTCTATATAATGGACCTGCCATCCAAAAGATACTATTTTCTAAATATGTATCCAATGACCTTAAGTGGCCCGGCATAATTCAACCCCTAACAGGTTTGTCAAATAGTGGTAACATCACTCTTAGTAAATACTTACTCTAATTCCTTTTAGCACTTTTTTCATATCATCCCTCATATTCAAAATTTCTTATGTTATAGATTACATATTTTACCCCATTCATGAATGTGGTAATATGTTTTCAAGATAATTATCAAGGAATTGAGTCAATTTTAATCCATTTGGTCAAAGTTATTCAATGTTAAACATTATCATTTGTATGTCTGAATTGAATGACTTTAAACTGCCAACAAAAAAAAGTGTAATCATTAAATTGGGAACTTGTAAAGGGAACTCTATACAAATGTCAAGTCCGAACTCACTAAACATACATAATTTATGATTTAGTCAATATTGAGCAACAAAAGATGCAATGTTAGTGGGGTTTTTTTGTATAATCCTAGAAAAAATCATATTATGCTTACTAGGCCCATTGTCCTGGGTAATATATATATATATATATATATATATATATATAAGTAATTAGCAAGAGAATTCAGGTTCAAATGATTAAAGATGAAATCTCTTTTTCATTGATGCACAAGATTGGAAGAACATCCACATAATGGAGTATATTCTCTTTCTAAAGAATTATAAGAGGCTTTCCACACTACTTTTCATTTGATTTATGGCATCCCGAGAATCATCGGCAGCCACATGAAGTTCATTCACTCGACCAGATTCCCTCTTTTCAGCATGATGGAGTGCTTTCTAGGCATCTGTGATGGATTTCATACCAACCGTTTGGACTCCTTCTAATGAGTTGTTGAGCTGGTCAGGTTCCCCAATAATGGCATCTAGTTATTGCTGAATGTGCATCTGCTGGACAACTTTCTCCATGATTTTCTGCTTCAGATCTTTCATCTTTGCAGCATGATCAGCCTCATCTCAGTACAATACATCCTCAAATTTTCCGATATTGGTCAGTAGACTCGCTCTGATAAGATCTTGACATCACTTTTGCTCCTACTCCATCCTTAAGAAGACTTTCCCCACTATGTATTGGATTTCATGATATCCAAAACCGCCAAGTCCCAGGATGAAAAACATGGATGAAAGTCGCGGGATCTTCGAAGGCAACTCTTCAAGAGGAACTTCAGATATGATTTTCCATATATTCTACCCTGCCTTGCGACGTTATAATTGGAGTGCCTTTTTCACCTCTGGGTCTGATTCAACATTGCTATCATAGGGAAGAATATAGACCAGGATTAATTCACTTAAAGAAGTGCCTTATTATGCTCCTTCACCCCTGACCCTTGGTACATCACTTTCTACTTCCATTAGGGATGAGGATGTGGCTTCACCTCCGGATATAGCCACTTAAGTTGACAGCCCTACATAGTCAATTGAAAGATTTGGTTAGATTCAAAGGATAAAAATTGTTGATTAGCTATCATTAAAATTAACTATAGTCACAAATATTATCATCTTTTACCCAACGCTAGATTAGTATCATGAGAAGGTTCCTCCCCATCATTACTAACTTCAAGAGGATTTTTAGGACAGGTTTCGGGAAGCTCTGTCGGGTTAATCTATACTTGAGCTAGCATCTCTATAATGATAGGGTTGTCTCTACCCCCTTTAAGAATCGGCAGATCAGCAGATTGCTCAGATGGAAGAACACATTCATCCAATCATGGACAGAGATGTAATAAATTTTTTTAACAGGATGAAGGATAAAAGTCCCATCCAAATTCTTCTAAATCACATGGTAATTTAACATGATCAAAACTTTCATCAAAATTTGGGCCAAGCTTCATCATTTTATCCAGTGATATCTTATATTTCTAGTTAGTCTCACCAATGGGAGCATTTGACATGTCCACTTGGCGACCCTCCTCTCGCGACCTCCGATACCAAACAGCTTCCTCAGAAAAAAATTGCGAAGTTAGTTGTCGTGGTCGCCAAATGTTTTTGTGTAGGTGTTGAACCTAATGATTCAGATAATGGAAGTCAGTTGATATCTTCATTCAACAATCGAGGAAGTATTATTAATTTATCAGAATCAGGATATTCTCTCCTCGTAGTAGCAACAGGAGCAGTACTGGGAATTGAGGTTGGCTCATCTTTTCACCTTGTCTTTTCAGGTGTATCCAGGTCAGCATGAATTTGATACTATTCACCATCACCCTCTTTCGTTCTCAGAGGAGGGTTAGTCCTCTCCCTCAAAGGGTAAATCATATAATCCCCTAAAAACCTAAGAAGTTTGAGTAATCTTTTCATGAGTTAGAATTCATGATCATCCTAAGGAATTACCACTACTGATGAAGCATTTGGATGTGGTCTTTATCCTTCGATGCTTTGGATTCTTGGTATTTTTGCGTGTGTTGACATCATCACCTCCAAATATAGGTATTGGAGAGTGAAAATTCTTTTTTAACTCCTCATCCATGGCTTTTTGGCTTGGAGATACCTTTCCTGGCTTACTAGGAGATTAAGTGGATCCAATAGGAGTGCCACTAGGGCTATACCACAGTGAAGGGGCCTCATTAGTTACTTCATTAACATGCTACAGGATGAAGAAATTAATTTCCTTGAGTAAAAAATCTTTGACTGAAATTAAGTTGCAAAGAAAATAACGAAAGAAATTTACATCTTCAGGAGCCACGTAATCATGCCACTCCTCATCTACTCAAGAACTAATCCCCTCAGGTGTTCCACGATTCACAATTTCCTTCACCTGCTTGGTAATAGGAATGGAATCATCATTGGAAAATATGAGCATTTCCATATCTCTGATGAAAGGCCTCACTTCATCAGGGTTATCCTCGAAGCAGATACCATTAGAAGTCTGAATATTCTCCACTCCATGGATATGTATCCCTTATCATAAGTCCATCCATGCAGTTTCTGCATCACAATATAAACTCCGCCATGTCTGGACAGCCTCTGGTCGTAAATATTCAGCATGTGCACTAGAAGGTCGTGAGGAGTTTCCTACAATCTGGGACTTCAAATTCTTCCCATCTCTTACAATCACAAGATAAAGAATAAGAAAATGAAATTTGTTTCCCTATAAATGAATGGAGACCAAATTTCCTTAATGATATAACTCACCAGGTGTTGATGGAGTAGGTCTCTTGACTCTAGCTGGAGAATTATATCTATCATGAGGCTGCTTTGATGCATGTCGTGCCTCATCTTCCCTATCCTGGGAATCTGGTGAATCATCCATAGGTGAGGAACCCGGTGTATCAGCTCCACATAAAAAATAATCACCATTCAAATGAAGGGTTTCTTTCCTGACGGCTCTTTTTTTTCGCCACCTGAGGGACTGGATGATTTAGTACCCATTCAGGGTATGATGCTACCCAGTTCTCAGCATACCATGTATTCAATTGAATCACCGCTCCAGCAACTGGTAGATCAAACACTACCCCGGTTTTCTCCATAGATTTTAGCAACCATATTTGTCTAGAAACTATTGGATGCTACTCTGACCTGACATACACAGTAGGGGATACAACAATCTTTTGTAGACACCTGAATTGGCGTGCAAATCTATATGGAGCATAGGCCTCGCATATAATCTCTATGTAAATTGTGGTTCCCATTACACCATATCTACAATCTAGCATATATGACCTCAATTATAGGCTAGTTGTTCCATCATCATCAAACCACCCAGTTGGTGGATTTCTATAAGGAATGAAATGAAATTCCATGAACATGCTCAACCTCACCGTCAAATCATAGGAACTGAGGGACAATGGGGAAACTACAGAAAATGCCTGCACTGATGGCCTAATATAACTTCCAACAACCTGTACATCGCTCTATAAAACGTATTTCCTAAAGTGAGTGGTGATCCATCCCCAAAAAACATGGAATGGTACCACTATTGTCAAAGGAGGCATGCCCATATAGAAATGGAGTAAGCTCATGTGAATCTTCGCCAAAATCAGGGTGTCCATCCAAACCATTTTTCTCTCATACAACTGGGACGCAACAACGAAGGTCCCTATCATGATGCCTCCCTTCAAATCCCTAAGTGGAAGAAGATAAAAACTGGTCTGCAAAGCTAAAAATTCTTCTAGATAGATCATCTCTGGGATTCTTTGATTCACTTCATATCTCCTCTTATTAAACTCTCCCGCTTCTAGATTTGGCCAGATTGTGCCAAGAGAACCCCTCTTATATGTTCTGGGGCAGATGGTAGGACGAGTAAATGTGGGCCCCTTATCCTTCTTCTTGATGAAAAAAATATCCATCCAATCCTCTTGATGAATATCCTTTCTAAAATTAATTTTGATGCTCTTTGAATTGTTTATCTTTTGGAAAATTTTTATTAACTCTCAAGCCAAAGCCGGAGTCTTCTCTGAGTCATTCCATGTAACCTTGAAGGATAAATTCATAAATCATATCTCCCATAATTGGAGACCCTGATAACTTTTATACATCCCAGAAGCTAATGCCTACTTCCCCATGAGTCAGATCGAAAGAATAGGTTTTCGGGCTCCAGCGACTGATTAGCCCTGTCACAAAATTATCATTCATGTACACATATATCTACCCAGCACAGACGGCTTCATATATTTAATCTCCCTTCAGATCCTCGAAAAAATCTGCACAGGTTTGTTGCACCCAATATTCCCATATCCATGTTTTCTTTACATCTCCTTCAGGATGGAATCACATCTTTTTTCCCTTCTCATGGATTGATCCATATGAGAATTTTAGAAAATAGAGGGATAGAAATGCGGCTATAGCTCAGGCTTGTGAGGTTTCAAATCTGGAGCACATGGGATATTATGCATTATGAATGCCTTCTCCACTGTCCCATCATTGAAAAATGATCCTACAACTGAGACATTTTCAAATGCACAATTGGTGTAAGTCTAAAACCCAGAATGAGGAATATAATTCTTTTCCCCTGGAACATTGACTCCTTGTAGATGACCATGGACATATAATGGAAAGTTAATGCTTGTATGAAGTTTTCATGATATTTCTTCAAATACTCAGCCAAATATGGGAGAGTTCTATCACAGATATAAAAATAGTCATGATCAACGATGTTCATCATATCATCTATTCTCTTACTGGATAACTCATCGGATGATCCAATTCTTTTGGGAGCCATTGAATCTGCACAAAGATCAAACAGTTAGATTTTGAATAAAGTCTATTTTTATGAAATAGTTGTGAGGAAAACAAAATAAATGGCTAAGGCATTAAGGCACACAAGTGTTTTCATGCAAGTATTGACACAAAAATATTGCAGTGCAAGTATTTCCGCACAAGTCAAAATCCTTACTGAAGAAGCGCCGCACAAAGAAGAGCGATAGACTGAGAAAGAAACACACTTGCGCGGTGAGAGATCAAAAGCTACAGAGACATGATGGTTTGCACGATGTGACGCCCATATATTTCGGTGATCCCGCAACCCTTCGCACTAGAACCTGCACACCAAAACCTGGGCAACTAACACCTATGCACCGATTAACCTTGTTTTCTTGGTTTCCTCATCGTCAAATCCTCTTTCCTTTTTTCAGACCCAACTCTGAGTGGGGAATTTTATTGACGCTTCTTTCCATCACAGAGTCCAATGAATGGAAAAGGAGAATACCTTAAGCACAATGAGGGTCACCCTTTGAAGAACCAATAAAAATGACAATGGGATGAACCAAGAACTCATTTGGATGGAATCACGCAGGTATCCTGTGTGCCGCACAAGTCACTTGCGCAACTAATTCCTTTTTCCGCTCAAGGTGCCCAGGGGCCAATAAATACCCCCTGTGGTCCCCCCAGTTGAGGGACAAATTTTCTAAAACTCATATTCAAGCTCTGGTCTGTCATGTCTTTGTCTGACATCTTTCAAACACTTCTAAGTTAATTTTTTAGCTAGAATTGAATATCTAAAGAGGATAAATAAGGATTATGTGTTAGAACTCATCAACACTTGGGAACCTATTTGTCCAGCCCTTAAGGGAAATGAAGACACTTCTGTGCCGCTTTACCCTCTCAAGGGAACTTGCACGCTATCCTTCTGAAAACCTCTAGGGATGATACTAAGGGCTTGAGTTCAATGTCTCCCAAGTATTACCCTATGGATTATTCATCACCAAAGGTGACTCTTTTCGTGCAAGTCTACTTGCGTGACCGGGACTTGGGCGCCAGAACAATACTTGCGCGCCTCCTTCATAGTCACCTCCTTTCCTCTAACCCACCTCTCCTATTCAAGATAAAGCCTTCAAAACCCTCTTCAAAACCATTGATTGCATGGTTCCTTTGTTGGCTTCCTTTTCAGAAAATAATTACATGATATCCTCTCCCAATACTCGTGACTTACAAATTTTATGTCACCATCGTTAAAGGTTTCCAATATAACCTCGTCTTTTAAGATGAGAAGATATTTTAAGTTGGGCCTCCTTCTCAAGAGTAAGCCCCAGTCATTATTCTTTTAATTTGGGCCTCCTTATCAATAGTAAGTCCCAAGTTACAAGTCCTCTTAACCTGGGCCTCTTTCTCAAGAGTAAGCCCTTGTCTTAATTCTTTTGATTTGGGAATCCTTATCAGGAATAAAACCCAGTCACAATTACCTCTTAATTTGGGATTACGTTTTAGGTGTAAGCACCGGGTTAAAACTCCAAATCTCCGTGGAGTACAAATAACTTTATGGACCTTTCTCATGGGATTCTTTCTTATGTCCTGGTCTTCATTTTCTTGGGCAGTCATACATACACAATCCCCACATCATTTATCATAACATCATATTTTATTGAACCATAGTAAATTTTACTGATACCTCTTGTTTCTCACACCGAGCATGACTCACGTGATCTTAGGGTGTGAAAGTAATCAGGACATCTCTTTCTGGGACATTAACCATGCATAAACCGCATATTTCTTTATCTAAACTATGTGGACTTTGATCTCTTCTTTAAAATTAGAGTACGTAGGAATCCTTTCAATGGTTTGATCCCATCATTCGTTAATTCTTTTCCATATCATATAACATTAAACTATACCTTTATTATCAAACTACGTGGTTTGTGATTTCTTTTTTAATGAGGATACATAGGTATCCCATCTACAGGTACGATCCCAACTCTGGAATAATCCATGTCTTTCTGAAGGACAATAAACTTCAAGTTCCCCATTGAGTGGCTTTAAAACTGGTATGGTCATCATAATGACCAAGAGATTTCTATATAATGAATTGAAGGATACAATTGACTAAGGATCTCTAATACACACGGATGATTCTCTATCAATGAAGATCCTTAAATAACGATAAAAGATCCTCAAAATTCCATACATATCAATCATTGTTTATTAAATTTAATGGAAAACTCATTTTCATACTTGGTGAATTAATTAGGATTCGTAAACATAACATAAATCTATAAGAGAGTCTCATAGTAGGTAATAATTCCCCCAAAAAGGTGATATGAGCCCAAACTCTCATCCTCTCGACCAATGGATATTCTTAAGCCTCATCTGTATGCAACTAATGAGAACCTACCATTTGAAAGTTGGTCCAAATGGATATAGAATTTTTGGAGGTTTCAGGTTCTACGAATAAACCCGTTAGAAACCGATTGGAAAGTTTGAACCTTAAACAAACAAGGTCATCCCTATTTCCAAAAGAAACAGTTATTAAAATGAAAAAACTGTCAAAACCATAAAAACCCCTAAAAACTCTAAAATTCTGAAAAAAACCTTAAACACCTAAAATCCTAGAAAACACAGAATACTCTCAAAACATCTAAGACCCCTTAAAAAATGATACCACATAAAACCCTAAAAACCCTTTAAAAACTAAAATGACCTTTAAAACCCTAACACATAAAAAATCACTTCAAATACCTTAAAACCCTAAATGGGACTCTAAAACACCAAAAAACAAAAAAAAACCTAAAACCACTGAAATCTTACTGACCTATGAAACCCTTGAACACTAAAAGGACCTAAAACCCCTAAAAGAGCGTTTAGATACTAACAACCTATTAACACCCAAAAACCCTAAAAATCCTAAATATAGTTAAAAAAATACTATAGATAACCCTAAAAGAAGTAAAAACCCATAAAATATCATAAAACACACTTAAAATTCATAAAGACCCTAAAAGATCAAAAAAACACTAATACTCTAAACAACATTAAACACCTTGTAAAGCACTAAAACTAATAAAACATCTTAAAAAATACAAACCACAAGACCCGAAAACCCTGTAAAACCCCAAAACAAATGTACAACCATAAAAACCTAAAAACCCAAAAAATTATAATATTTGAAAACAGTAAAAATTCTTGAAATCCATAAAAATGATAAAACCCTGAAAACCCTAAATACACATAAAATATATAAAAACATTGAAAATAAAAAACCCCTCAAAAACATAAAAACACGGAAAAACTAAAAATCCAAAATCACCTAAAACATTAAAATTTCTAAAACCTCTTAAATACATTAAAAACAAAATACGCCTTAAATACAAATAAAACCCTTAAAAACCCTTAAACCCTAAAATCTCAAAAAATACCCAAGAACCCTAAAACCCTAAAGATCCATAAAACACATTCAAATCCAAAAAAAAACACTAAATGGAAATAAAAATTTAGAAACCCTAAAATCCTTAAAAACCCTAAAAGACAAAAAAAACACACTACTTCCTTATAAATCCAAAAAACCCTTAAATCCATAAAAATAAATAAACTACCAAAATACCAAAAAAAAATTACCAAAAACACAAATACCTCACTAAATCCCAGATTTGTTTTTGAAAAATCATAAATCAGTACTAAAACACCAAAAAATCTTAAAAAAAAAAAAAAACCCTAAATACCTTAAACCCCTTAAAGATTATAAAAACCTAAGAATTCTTTGAAAACCAAGAAACTATAAAAACCCTAAAAACATTAAAATACCTTAAAACCCCTCAAAAACCTAAATAATCGTTAACCCAAAAACGTATAATAATCCCTAAAAAATCGATAAACCCTATAAACTCTTGAAAAACTAATAAATTTAAATAACCAAAAAATCATTAAAAAGAAAAAAAATGAATAAATAATAATAACCCATAAAATTCCTAAAAACCCTAAAAACCCTAAAAATCCCTGAAACCCATAAAAATAATAAAAAGCCTTTAAAAACAATAAAACCTTGAATAAACACCCTAATACCCTATCAATCCCTAAAAACTACTAAAGTCCTAAAAACACTAAAATCATTAAAAAATCCTTAAAAACTTTTAAACTTTTCAAAATTCTCTAAAAAAGATAAAAATAAATAAATATCTTAAAAAACCCCAAAACATCTCTAAAAACCCAAAAATACCCTATAACGATTAAAAACCTAAAACCCCTAAAAACCATTAAAAATCCCTAAAACCCCTCAAAACCTAAAACCTTTAATAACCCCAAACCCATAAAAATCCATTAATGATTCTAAAAATCTAAAAAACAGGAAAAACCAAAAAATAAACATAAATTACCATTAAAACCCTAAATCCCCCTAAAAACCCGAAAACCCATAAAACCCATAAATCCCCATAATACCCAAAAAATATTAAAGACTCTTAAAACCTTAAAAACCCTAACATACACTATAAATACCCCAAACCATAAAGAAACATAAAAACCTAAAAACACTAGGGATACTAGAAAACCCATAATCTTTAGAAGTCCATAAAATACACTAAAACCCAAAAGAGACTGTTATAACCCTAAAAACCTAAAATACAGTAAAAATAATAAAAACACTAAAAGGAACTAAAACAACTAAAGGGCACTAAAAACACCAAAAACCTTAAAGGACTCAAAAAATATAGAAACCCTAATGGACCCTTAAATTCCATAAAAACCTAAATGATATTTAAAAAACTTAAAAGTCCCTCCGTGGGCACTAAAGAACCCTAAAGGACCAAAAAAACTCTAAAAACCCAAAACCCCCTAAACAGACCAAAAATTACCAAATAAAATCCCAAAATTACTTAAATCCCCCTAAAATCATAACAGAACCATAAAATAATTTGAAGACCATAAAACTGATAAAATTCATAAAGGACCATAATTTACCTAAAAACACTAAAAACCTAAAAAATGAAAGGAACCTAAAAACCTAAAATCTACAAAATAGCATAAATACATTAATGATCCCTAAAACCCCATAAAAATCCAAAAAACCAAAAAACCCTAAAAATTCTAAAAATCTAAAAACCCTAAAATCCTTTATAAATGAAAAAACACAAAAAATTAATAAAATTATTAAAAATAAAAAAACTCCCAAATAATCTTAAAACCCATTAAGACCACGAAAAAACCTAAAACCACTAAACCACCATAAAACCAGGATTTTTTTAAAGATCCTAAAAATCATAAAAACCACAAAATGGGCAAAAAAAACTAAAAATACATAAACTAATCTAATACCCAAAAAACAACAAAACCTCCTAGAATCCCAACAAAACCCAAAAAGCCACTCAAAACAATTACCCCTTAAATACCCTAAATTTTATGAAACTCTAAAACCCCTACACACATAAAAACACTAAAGACCCTAAAATACCCAAATAAACTCTAGAGAAACCCAAAAAAACATAAATCCCAAAATCCATAAAACTCCTACAACACCTAAAATCCCTAAAAACAATTAATAACCCTAAAGAATTGTTAAAAAATCAAAAACCCTAAAAACAACTAAAAACCCAAAAAACCCTAAAAGCATTTAAAATCCTCTTAAACCACTTAAAACCTTATTAACATTTTAAACCCTAAAAAACCTAAAAACCCCATAAGAACACTAAAAATCCCTAAAATCACTAAAATCCAACAACCCTTAAAAACCCAACAAACCCTAAAAACCTAAAAAATCCTTAAAACCCCTAAAAATACTAAACATCCATAAGCACACATATAAATCATAAAAACACTTTAATCCCATAAAACACATAATACACTAAAAAACCATAAAAATCCATAAAACCATAAAAAACCTTAAAAACCATAAACCACCTAAAATCCCTAAAACCAAATAAAAGAAAATAAGAACCCCAAAACCCTAAAATATCCAAAAAACCCCTTCAGACCGTAAAAAACATAAAAAATAATAAAAACCCTATGAAATTATAAATACAAAAAAGGCCAAAAATCCTTAAAAAGATTAAATCCTAAAAATCATAAAATGCCTAAGGTAAACCAAAAAACATAAAAACCCCTAAATCAATAAAAAAATTTGAAATCCCCCTAAAACTCTAAATACTTTCTAAAACCCCTAATACCCCCAAAAACCGTGAAAACACTTAAATATCCAAAAAAAATAAAACCTTAAAATCCCAAAAAAACCAAATATCTGAAAAACGCCTAGAAACCCTAAAAGCACTAAAAAACACAAAATATCATAGGTAAACACTATAAACCATAAAAAACACTATTAAAACTCATAAAATTACAAAAAACATAAAAACCCAAAAATCAATGAAACCATAATAAATCCTAAAATACCCAACAACACTAAAAACCATTAAACCCCTTAAAACCCCCCAAAAAACTCTATAAAGCCATTTCTAAAACTAAAACCCCAAGAAAACCAATAATAAATAAATATTCACAAACCCCAAAAAATATAATAATCATATAAAAACAATAATGTACATGAAAACCCTAAAAAACCCAGAAAAAGACTAAAATCATTAAAAAAGTATTAAAAAAACCTAAACCCTCCACACTAAACCATACACTATAAACACTAAACTGTATACTCTATTCCCTAAAACCTACACCCTAATCCCGAAAATGTATACCCGAAACCCTATACCATAATACATAAACTCTATACCATACACTATAAACCCTAATCCATAATCACTAAACCCTAAACCCTCTACCCAATTCCCAAAACACAACACACAATATCTTATACCCTACACCCTAAATCCTACACCTGAAACTATATACCATACACCCTAAACCCTAAAAAATAAACACTATACCCTATAACCAAAGACCTAAAAGAAAAAACATGCACCATAAATCCTATACTCTACACCCTAAACCATAAATACTAAACCCTAAACCCTATATAATAAATCATAAGCTTTATACCCCACACCCGAATCCCTATACCCAAAACCATGAACATTATACCACTCATCCTAAACCATATAATATACACCATAAAAACAAAATTATAAAAACCATTAAACAACCCCCAAACCAAAAAAATAGAAAACACCTATAGAAATATTAAAATATAATAAAACACCTTAAAACTCTAAAAATCATAAAAACCCTACGAAACCCATAAAAACCCCTAAAAAGAAAAAAAATTTAAAAATCACTAAAACCCCTAAATAATCTAAAAACCCACATCATGTCACTAAAACAAAACAATCCCCTTAAAACCCTATAACTAATAAAAACTATACAAACACTCAAAAACGATGATTAAATTCTAACCCCCCATCAATGATACATAAAAATAAAAACCCAAGAATTACCTAAGGATTTTGTAAAAGGAACCTGAAACCCCTAAAATAACATTAAAACCCCCTAAAACCCAAAGAATGCCTTTTAAAACACCCAATCCCCAAAAACCAAAGAAACCATAAAAAATCATGAAACCCCCTCTTAACCCAAAAAATAGAAAGCACCCTAAAAAGTCACTTAGACTCTTAAAAATATTTAAAACTTTTAAACTGACATAAAAGACTAAGTCCACCTTAAGGAGAGCTAAATGTACATAAAACCAGTAAAAACACCTAAAATAATATAAACACTTAAAAATACAATGAAACATAAAACCTCAAAATATTTAAAAACCCACAAAAAACTGTAAAATTGGAAAAATCCTAAACATTATTTCCTACACCCAATACCCTACACACTATACCCTAAACCATGTAACTTACAACCTAAACCCTAAACTATAATCAATAAAATCTATACACTTCACTATAAAAAAAATTGTATACACTAAACCCTACTCCCGATACTCCAAACCCTAAACCCTACACGATAAACCCTATACCCCAAACCCTTAACCATATAACATTAATAGTAAAAACATTATATTATACCTTATATCGTAAATACTGCACTTTATACACCTAACCCTACAACATAAACCCTGATATACACTAAGACACAAAAAACTCATAACTAACACAAAAATAGATAAAACCCTTAAGACCATAAAAACTCTACAATTACCGAAAATACCATTAACCTCACCCCCACAAAAAAACACTAAAATTTTTGCAGCCCCTAAAAGACTCTAAAAACCTAAAACCACCATAAAATTTCCTTGAAACCATAACAAATATAAAATTCCCTAAAATTACAAATAACCATAAAAACCTAAAAGCTGCTAAATACCATAAAACCTTATAAAATAATAAAATTATTTTAAAAGATTAAAAACCCCTAAAAAATACTAAAACCTTATAATCTTATAAAACACTAAGAATATTATACAAACTAAGAAATCATTAAAACCTCCAAAACCCTAAACCACCCTTAATAATAATAAAAACCCCTAAAATCATAAAAACTAATAAAACAGCAAAACCCTAGAACAACCCAAAAAAACCTATAAAAAAAATGTCCCTAAAACCCAAAATACTCTAGAAAGTTCCTATAAAAATCGAAAAACCCTAAAAGTCCTAAAAATCCTAAATCCCTAAAAACACAAAAAAAATCTAAAACCCTATAAACCCTATAAACCCCTTAAAATCCATAAAAATATCCTTAGTACCTTAAAAATACCAATAACACCTATGAAATCATAAAAATCACAAACCCGAAAAACCATAATTTCAACAATGTCAGAAAAAACTAAAAAACCAAGAATTCTAAAAATTCACTAAAAACCCTTCAAGCCAAAAACCCATAAAAACCCTAAAAACCTTAGAAACTATAAAACCTCTAAAACCCTTAGAAAACATAAATACCATAAGAAAATTCAAAGGACAATAATAATCCATCAAGTAACCAAAAATATCCCAAAATACCCTAATGAACCTAAAACACTTAAAACACAAAAACCTCTAAAAAACATGAAAACCCTAAAACATTCCTACAACCCATGAAAAAATTTAAAAACATGAAAACCCTAAAACAATCCTAAAAACCTTAAAACCCCTAAAAACCCTAACTACTCTAAAGACCCATAAAATCCTTAAAAAGACTAAAAAATCATAAAAACCAAAAAACTTTAAAACTCCAAAAAACCTAAAACCCTTAAATCCCTAAAATCCTTAAAATCCCTATATCCTAAAACTCTTTAATAACCATTAAAACAAATAAAATCATGAAAGACATATAAATACCTAAAAATAAAAAACCCTATTATACCCCACAAAATCCCAAAAACCCTAAACAAAGATTAAAACCCAAAAAATATCATAAAATTCCTAAAATAACCTTAAAGATCCTAAAAACCTCAAAACATTTCTCAAATCTCCAAAATAACTACCCTAAAACCCCTAAAGCCACTAAAAGAACATAAAAAACATAAAAATCAACTAAAACCCTAAAAACCCAAATGACCATAAAATTTATAAAAGACCATAAATATTCCAAAAATCCCTAAAAACCATGAATCTCATAAAAACCTAAGGAATCATTGAAACCCGTAAAGACCTGAAAAACCCGAACACCCCCTAAAAACTATTAAAAAATAAAAAATTAAAACAGGAAAAACTTTAAAACCCCTAAATCCCAAAAAACCAAAAAATAAATCCAACAACACAATAAACAATTAATCCCCTCAAACCCCTAGTATGCCATAAAAACCCCAAAAACCCTTTAAAAACATAAAAAATCCTAAAACCCCTAAAACCCAGAAACAACATAAAAAACTATAAATCACAAGAAAAACCCTAAAGGAAACTTCAAAACACATAAACCCACTAAAATAACACTAAAACCTTCAAAATTTCCCTAAAATCCCATGAAAAAATATTATAATCCCAAAAAACTCTATAAACACTAAAAAGCGTAAAATAATAATAAAAACCTAAAAACCCTTAACACCCTAAAAACCATAAAAACCATAAAAACAGTAAAAACCAATCCAAAATCATAAACCATAAAAACATAGAAAAATATAAAAATCATTATAAACCCTTAAATGACCTGAAAATACCCAAAAACCCTCTATCCGATAAAACACACAAAAACCCAAAAATGACCCTAATGACTATAAAGACACCAAAAGACCCTCAAACCCTAAAAACATCCAAAAGAATAGGAAAACAATAAACAGCTCCCCAAAATTTCCTAAAACACCTTAAATTCCCTAAAAATCACTAAAATCCCTAAAAATAATATATCCACTAAAAACCCTTAAACTATCTAAAACCCCTGAAATCTCATAAAGCCCTAAAAACCCCGAATAGCATAAAAACATTAAAAATCCCAAAAAAACACTAAAAATATTAAAATATTGGATAACTCTAAAAAAACTAAAAATCATAAAAACCCTTAAGCAACTAAGATTCATTTAAAAACCTAAAATACATAATGACCCTAAAAACCCAAACCCCTCCCCCCCAAACCCCTAAAAATTTAAAACTCCTAAATCTTTTAAAAACAAAAAACCTCACTGAAAATCCTAAAATACCAAAACACAAAAAAAACCTAAATACTACCAAAACCATAAAAGATTCAAAAAACATTAAAATCCATAAAAACCCTTTAAAATCGTTATAGACCTGAAAAACTTAAAAAAACCCGAAATCCCTATAATATCCTAAATACAGAAAAAACATTACTGAAAACATAAAAAACATATAAACACTTTAAACACAATAGAATACCTAAAAGAACTAAAACATATAAGAAACCCTAAAACCCGTTAAAACAATAAAATACCATAAATGCCAAAAAATCATCAAATAATCCAAAACAAATTCCCAAAACCTCAAAAAAGACCTAAAACCCATGAAAACCATAAAAACTGAAAAATTAAATAACTAAAAAGGCACAAAAACAATAATAAAATCACCTAAAACATATTAAAACCCATAAATTTTCTAAAACCCCCTAAAAATTTCTAAAAACCCTGCAAATCCTAAAAACCAAAAAACCAGAAAACCCCCAACAATATTAAATACCCATAAAACCCCATGAAAGACCAAAATTACTTATGTGACCCTAAAAAACCTAAAAATCCAAAAATGACCAAAAACTTTAAATGTACATAAAACCCTTGAGACCATTAATACCCCAAAAAACCCTTTGAATCCAATAAAATCCCAAAATCTCTTAATGCACCTAAAAATCATAAAAAAACCTAAGAAACCCAAAAAACCATTTAAACCCTTAAAGACTTTAAAAATACCCTAAAACTCTAAAGATAGTAAAAACTAAAAAAGAGTATCAGAATCCCCAAAAAAGACACTGAAAACCTTAAAAATACTATGATAGTAGAAACAAAAAAACCCTAAAATAACATTAACCTCGCCAAAACCCCTAAATGACTCTAAAAACAGTAAAAACCACAATGGGACCTAAGAATTCTAGTTGATCAAAAAGGGCCTTAATAACACTAGAACCCCTAAATCTCTTAAATTAACCTAAAACCCCTAAAAACCAAAAACGAACCTGAATTCCACAATAACCCTAAAGACCCTAAAATCCAAAAAAAACTTTTAAACTTTTAATGGTCATAATACTCATATTAAAACATTAAAACACCCTAATGACCTTTAAACCACTAAAAACCATGAAAATAACATAAAAATAATTCTAAAAACACTTAAACACCCTAAAAGTCACTAAACACACTAAAACCCCAATAAATGGCCCTAAAACACCCAAAAACCACAAACCCATAAAAGATTTTAAAATCTAAAAAACCCTTAAAACCCCAAAAAACCCTAAAATGCACTAAACCGAAAAAACATTAAAATACCCTAAAACACTAATTTTTTTTAAAAAAAACGATTAATAAGTCTAAAATAAAACAAAAACTCTAAAACGACTAAAAAAATAAAAATAATATAAAATCCTAAAAAAATCCCTCAAACCCCTATAAAATACCTAAAAACATAAGTCCCCCAAAAAACCCAAAACCTCAAAACCCCTAAAAACCCTTAAACCCCCAAAAGATACTTGAAATAATTAAAAAACCATAAAACCCCTAAAAACCCAAACCCCTAAAACCCCTAGAGGACCTTTAAATTTTTAAACCCTAAAACCCTCGAAAACCTAATAAACCATAAAAAATCAAAAAAATAAAAAATACTAAACACCATAAAAATCCCTAAAAAATCTAAAAAATACTAAAAACTATAAAAAACCATAAAAACCATAAACAAATTGAAAACCCAAAAAAACCCCTTCTAACCCTAAAAACACAAGAGAAAATAAAAATCCCATAATCCTAAAAGAACAAACCCCGAAAAAAATCTTAAGGCCACTAAAGCACCCAAAAAACTAAAAAATCCATTACAATCATAATAAACCTTTAAACCCTATGGGCTGTGTAATGGGCTACAAGCCCACTAGGCCTTCGGGCTATGTAATGGGTCTCCCTCTACCCAGTTAAATGAAGTCTTTGATTTTCTTTATTAATAAAAATGAGGCTTCAGCCCCAACCTTTAAAAAAAACTAATTACCCTATAAACCCTAAAAACTACAAACCCCCTAATATACCGTAAAAACGCAACCCCCCAAGAACCCAGAACCCCTAGAAACATTAATCACCAAAAAATATTAAAATCCCAGAAAGACCCTAAAACCCCTAGAAAAACCAAAATGACCTATAATACCTTAAAAACACTAATAAAAGATAAAAACATAATACCACCAAAATACATCAATATCACTTAATGTCCATAAAATACAATAAAATACCAATAATGGACTCTAAAACCCATAAAAACCATAAAGAACCTTGAAATATTATAAATTCTATAAATGACCCAAAAAACCAAAAAGTCCCCTTCAAACCATAATGGACACAAAACCCCTAAAATCTTTAAGTAACCATAAAAACCCTAATGGTCTTAATGTAACACCCCAAAAGATTCACTAATAAAAATTCTTCTTGGTTTGTTTAAATATATTATTATGGTTATTAAAAACATATGTACTTATTTCGTTTTATGTTTTAAATTTTAAAATCCCATTATGAATTGTGACTGTTGCTAATATAGTCGTATAACATTGAACACATGATTTCTATAAATATAGGGCTTTACAAATCCAATTTACTCTGACCAAGGAATCGATGACCTCATCCAGTAGACTTGCCCTGTATGAAGTCCATTTTTCAGAACTCCGAAAGGAGGCGACATCATTCGGTTTCACTGTTGATCAATCCCAAGTCGAGAATCATTATGTTAAGTGTGATCGAAACCGACTATGGGAGAAGTAGAAGTTAATATAGATTACCACTTTAGAAATGTTATCCGAGCAACCCTAAGAGTCGGTCACCATCACCAACCTTACCCTAATGTATTATGTGGGTGTTTTAAGGGGTTATGTAACAAGGCCCTATAATAATGATTATGTACATTTTATTTGTATATATTAAAAAATATACTTTAATTTTATTATTCTTACATTCTAAATAGTTTTTAAATCACAAATTGTATTTTTAGTTAATATTAAACTACGAAATATATTTTAATGAATTAATGGATTTTCGTATTATATAATATTTTCAAATTAAATTATTTTTATTAAATTACTTTTTATTAAATATAATTATCTTATAATTTTATGAATGCAATTGTAATTTTTAATAAGTTTTGAAAGTTGTTTTTGTCAAAACCCATGAATATTTTATAAATTTTGATTTTTATATTAAAAGTGAAAATTCGCATATATATAACAAAATATGGAAAAAATAAATATTTATTTTCGAGTCAGGATGTCAAAATTACCGAACGGTAATTTTTTCATAATTTTCTAAGACAATTGGATTTTCGGGTTAAAATTAAATACTATTTAAATATATAATGTGTCTTATGAAATCATAATGACCAAGTAGTTATGTAATAAAAAACTATAAACATTATATTCGTTCAATATAAGTTTTACCATTAAAATAATGTGATTTGGTTTTTATTTATTTATTTTAAAATGCTTTAGTGGACCCTTCAAGGCTTATAAAACATTTTATCTTTTTAAAGGGTTTTCCATGAGAGTGTGACTCGCCTCAACATAAGAAAGCCTATTATTTTAAAAATTTGGTCCATTGGAATTATAAAATATTGTTTTCCTTTCCCCTTTATAAAAAACCATGGGAAAAACCATGGTCTGCTTTGTTGTTTCACTAGTGTAGAAAACGTTTTTTACGTCAGTTATTTTTAATTTTTTACGTCACTTATTAGCCGACGTTAATACGACCGACGTTATAAATAATGTTTTTTACATCAGTTATTTTAAAACTGACATAAAAAAAATATCACTGTTTTTTACGTCATTTATTAAATAACCGTAGTTAAAAACGCGTGGCAGGCTTCATTTTTCATGACGGTAATTAAAAAACAGACGTGAAAATAATGATGGGGCAGGCGTTTATAATGTCAGTTATTTGAATAAACAACGTGATAAACCCCTGGGTTATCATTTATAACGTCAATTATTAAATAACTGACGTGAAAAATTAGTCCTTCCATGCATTTTTCACGTCAGTTGTTTAATAACCGATGTGAAAAATAAATTCCAACTTGTAGATAATTTCCTGAGCTTCGATTTGGCAGGTCGTGGTGCTCAAATGGAGTTACAGATCAAAAGTTATGACTCTTAGAAATTTGATAAATTTTTTTGAGGAATGATTCATTGTGAAAATTATTACTTCATCTTAGAAAGAATTTTATAATTCAAAGGAGTATTTATAGTTTTTCGATGATATGAAGAATTATTCATCATCATAATAATGTAATAATCATTAGAAGGTATATAAATTATGAAAACCACTCATATAAAATATAAATCATGGAAAATTGATTACACATAACATGACGAGATCACAAAAAGAAGAAATAGTGGATTCATATAGAAGATCAAAAAAGAAAAGTCAGTGGAAAGATGATTTTGTATGAAATTATCATTAAATGGTAAATCAATTTAGAAAACGAATCATAAAAAATATAAATCATGGATAAATGATTACAAATACCTTGACAAGATCGCGAAAATAAAAAATAGTTAATTCACGTTGAAGATCAAACGAGTGCAGTCGGCGGATTGATAATGGTTGAAATAAATGATCGATAAGTTATTATATGAATATAATCAAACATTATAATTGATATGTTAAAAGAAAATGTGGTATTAAAATTTTTAGGTGGAAAATGAAAATTTCAATGCCGCGATATAAAAAATTTAAATACCGTGTTGGGGGGATATTAAAATTATATTTCATGTCGGTTTTATAATAACCGTTGTGAAAAGGGAATAAAATTTATTCACATTTTTCACATCGGTTATATAATAACTGGCGTGAAAAATTAAATTTATTAATCGATGTGAAAAATGAGGCATGCCGCATGTTTTTCACGTCGGTTATTTAATAACCGATGTGAAAAATAACTTCCCAGGTCTTTATCACATCGGTTATTAAATAGCCGACATGGAAAATCAATTCCAACTTTTAGATAATTTCTGGAGCTTCGATTTGGAAGGTTGTGGCGCTCAAACGGAGTTACGGATCAAAAGATATGACCATCAGAAGTTGATCGTCTCTTAACAATGCCTTAGGGAAGACCAACTTCCGAGGGGCATAACATTTAATCTGTAACTCCGTTTGGGCTTTGAGACCTATCAAATCGAATCTTGGAAAATTGTCTACATGTATGATCACATTTTTCATGTCGGTTATTCAATAACCGACGTGAAAAAGGCATGAAAACCAGATTTTTCACATCGGTTATTTAATAACCGACGTTAAAAATGAGTTTTTCAGGTCATTTATTAAATAAACGACGTGAAAAAATGTTAACACACATGTAGAAAAATTCCTGAGATTTGATTTGATAGGTCTCGGAGCCCAAACGGAGTTACGGATTTAATGTTATGCCCCTCGGAAGTTGGTCTTCCCTAAGACTTTGTTTAGTGGCGATCAACTTCTGATGGCTATAAATTTTGATCCGTAACTCCATTTGGGCTCCGAGACCTATCAAATCAAAGATCAGAAATATTATACATGTAGGTTAGCATTTTTCACGTCGGTTATTTAATAAGAGACGTGAAAAATGAAGCCTGCCACGTGTTTTTCACGTCGTTTATTAAATAACTGATGTGAAAAATAGTGATATTATTTTTTTGACGTCGGTTATTTAAATAATGACGTGAAAAATGAATCATGTCGTGCGTTTTTTCACGTCGGTTATTTAATAACCGACGTGAAAACCAATGATATTATTATTTTGACGTCTATTATTAAATAACCGATGTGAAAAATAATGAAAACTATATTTTTCACGACTGTTCTAATATAACCGACGTGAAAAGGTCATGAAATATGAATTTTCACGTCGGTTATTATATAACCGACGTCAAATATAATTTTAATTTCCCGCCAATGCAGAATTTCATTTTTTTTACATCGTCGCGTCGAAATTTTCAATTTCTGCCTGAAAATTTCAAAACCATGTTTTTTTACATCGCAGAATTTATTTTTCACGTTGGTTCTTATATAACCGATGTGAAAAGGTCAACAAATATTATTTTTCACGTCGGTTCTTAAATAACCAACGTGAAAAGGTCCGCACAAATGGATTTTCATGTCGTTTATATAATAACCAACGTGAAAAGTCCACGCAAATGGATTTGACGTCGGTTATATAATAACCAACGTGAAAAAACGTGACGTTAAAAACAGTTTTTGTACTAGTGTTTTGATTAGTTTAATATGAGGTGTACCAAACCTAAATAATTAAGAATTTTTTCTCTTTTCATATATAAACTCACCCAGGAACCCAATTCCTCTTCACTCAAAGCCCTTGGAGTTATACCAACCTCCTCCGTCCTCTCTATAGAATAAAACCAAGTCACCCCAATCTCTCAATAAGCCTCTCTCATGCCTTTTCCAAGCCTTTGGGATCACACTTCCATGACAGGGATTTCTTCCTATCTATATTTTTTCCAAGTTTCGTTATATTGTTTTATCCTTTTTCGTTAAATTAAAAGTTTTGGGGTACGATTTCTCACCTCCCCCATACTTTCCTCTTCATGTTCTAATAATGATGTATCCCCTTTATCTCTCATTAATGACGCTCTTGTACCCACGTTACCATGCTAAAATTCCATAAGGAATTTCCCTCTCCTCACTTAAATTCATGCAATTCTTTTGTATTATGTATCTTAATTCCATTATTTTTTGGGTCATGTATCTATATAATCCCCCTTACTATAAATTTCATTTAAATATGATGAGACACCAATTCCTCTCTCATCAACCCTTTTTATGGATCCTTATGTCATGTTGTTTTGCTCCTGTAATTGCACCATATTTTTCCAAGCCAATGTCATTGTGTTGTGAATACCATACCAATATATTTATAAAATTTATTCACCTTTAAGAACATATACATATTGAATGGGACATTAATTTATTTATTCAACATTACTTAATCATGGAATAACTTTTGATGTTGATCGATTCCATGTTATATGATCTATGTGGCAGGCATATGCATGAAATGATATGATTAAAAAGGGTGCGCCCTAATAGCACTCCAATGAATTGGGTAAAGTATAGTATCATGATACATCATGTGTGATGAGTGTTGAATAATGATAATTAATTTGAAATGAGTTTTCACTCATGCTTCATGTTCAATGGGGATTTACTCATGCTCCATGTGCATTGATCCTTGGCTCAGGCTAATTCCATGTTAAGTGTTGTTCCCACATTTCCACGTTATGATTTTCATGATTTATCACTCCTTTATGTTCATGTTTATCTTGTGCTCCATTTATATGCCTTTTGTCAAAAATTTATTCTATTCCTCATGTTATTCCAAGTTTATTACCTTACTGGGCTTTATCACTCACCCTTTCTGTATGCATGTCCTCAAGTTATCCTATACAATGCTAAGTATGAGGGAATGTTGTTGTCATGTAATAGAAGTTTTCAATAAGATGTTGTGTTCTGTGATTTAAGTTGTTATGTAATGTTCGTAAGCCCTAAAGACAGTAGAACTCTTGATCATCTATGTTGTATCAACTGAAGGTTTTATCTAATAAACCAGGTTTAAGTGTGAAACTAAAAGCAGGGTAGTGATATTAAAACCCTAAACCCCTAAAGGACACAAAAACAAAAAAAATCCAAATAACCCTAAAAACCTTAAACAAGATAAAAACCTAATAATCCATAAAAAGATAAAAAACCTAAAATCATTAAAAAATACAAAACACCATAAAACATTAAAAACCCTATAAAACCCTAAAAACCCTAAATGACACTAAAAAGTCATAAAATACCCTAATCCCCCCCCCCAACACACAACCATAATAAACATAAGACACATTGAAACCATAAATAAAAAAAATCATAAATCTATTAAAACCCCAAAATCTTAAAAAACCCCTAAAATATCCTAAAAAGAGCTAAAATATTTAAAAACATTAAAACCCAAAAAACACATAAGAATTCCTAAACGCACTAAAACCCCAAAAACCCAAAAAACCATAAAAATTCCAGAATCCTTAAAAACCACTAAAAACCTAAAACCCCAAAAAGAACCCTAAAAACCATAAAAATATAATAAATCATAAAACCACTAAAGGTCAATATAATTCCCTAAAAACCCTAAAATACACTAAAGACCATAAAAACACTAAAAACCCTAAAAATTATTAAACAAACAAAAAAACATATAAAACATACAATCCACTAAATGACCTAAAAATTCATATAACCCGTAAAACTCCCTAAAAACTCTAACATCCCTAAAATCCAAAAAACCCAATAAAACTGAAAAATACATAAAAACCAGTAAGGCCACAAAAATCATGAAAACTGCTTAAACCCCCAAAAACCTACTAACCCTAAAAGATATTAAAATCCAAAAACACTAAGAACACTAAAACTCACATAAAACCCTAATTTATTTAAAAACTGAATAAATATAAAAACACTAAAAACATTAAACCACAAAAATACTAAAATCTATAAAAGACACTAAAATCGCGAAAATCCCTAAGAAACCCTAAAACTAAAAAAAATCCATAAATGACCCAAAAAACAATAGAAACTATAAAAAAAATAAAAACCAAAAAAACCATAAAAATGCTAAAACCAATTAAATCCCCTAAAGAGCATCAAAAGATAATATAACCATAAAAACCCTAAATCCACTAAAACCCCTAAAAAACATGAAAACTCTAAAAAACAAAAATTCATAAAAATGTTAACTACACTAAAAAAATAAATAACCCAATAACCCAAAAAAACCAAAATAAAAAAAAAATCCTTAAACCCTTACAAAACCATAAAAACCCTACAACACAAAAAAACCCTAAAACCCACAAAACCCCAAAAAACAAAAATACCATAAAAATATTTATGAAACTGAAGAAAGACTAAAACCCATAAAAACCCTAAAACCATGAAACTTATAATAAAATACCAAAACCCAAAAACCCCTAAAAACCCTAAAAAACTGTAAAACCCTCCAAACACTTAAAACAGAAAAACAAAAAAAACCTAAAAACCAAATTGCATAAAACTCTTAAAAGATGTAAAATCCTAAAAAAACCCATAAATCCCATAAACCCGTAAATATATCAAAAACCCATAAAAATTCTAAAATTCTATAAAAACCACTAAAATCCCAAAAAATTATTCAAGACCCTAAATTCCGTAAAGGCACTAATAATCTCTAAAAAACCTAAAAACCCTAAAACCCAAAAAAAACATAAAATCCCTAAAACACTAAAAAACATAAATGACCATATTAATAAAAAAGACCCTAAAATAACCTAAAAAATAAAACCCCTAAAAGATCCTAAACCCCCTTGTAAAACACATAATGTCCAATAAATACCCTAAAACCCCAACCCTAAGATGCATAAAACCCAAAAACCAGAAAAATTCCTTAAAACCCCCAAAAATATTAAAAACCCAAACACCCTAAAAACCCCTAAAAAATATAAAACACAAAACCCTAAAAATTCTAAAAAATGTAAAAACATTAAAAACTTTAAAAATTTCAATACCCCCCAAAAAACCCCGAAAAAACCCAAAAAATCCCAAAAAATCCCTTATAAATATTAAAACCCATTATAACACTAAACCCATAATAAACCCTAATAACCCATAAAATGCTTTAAAACCCATAAAAACATAGAAAAACACCTATATACCATAAAATCCCTAAAAACCATAAAACCCTTAAAAATAAAAAAACCTTAAAAATCATGAAAACCCAAAAAACCCAATGAAAAACCAATATCATTAGAAGAACCAATAAAACCCCCCAAAAATTATAAATTCAGTTAAAAATTGTGATGACTATAACGACATAAGACCCAAAAAACCCTAAAAATAAACATAAACATAAAAGCCTAAAAAGCCTAAAACCCATAATAATCCAACAAATCTCTTTTAAACCCTAACAAAACCTAAAAACCCTAAAACCCCAAAACCCCAAAATACCGAAAACACCCAAAATACTGTAAAAAACACTAAAACCCCCTAAAAATCCCTAAAAAATAACAAAAAAACCCTATAAACTAAAACTATTAAAAACCATCCTAAAACAAAAAAACACAAGAAACCAGAAAATCATATAGCAAACATAAATTCTAATCCCTACACCATAAACCCAATAAACCAATCCGTAAATTGTACAGTGTAAATCATATACCCCCCACCCTTAACCATAACCACAATACTGTACACAAAAAACACCACACCCTATACAAAAATTCTACACCCCACCCACTTAATCTAATACATTATACCTTAAACCGTAATCTATATTACCTAAACCATTTACCCAACACCAAATTCTATAAACCCTACCCCATAAACCCTATTTCCAAAACCCTAAAACCTTAATCCCTACACCTAAAACATTATACCCTACACCTTAAACATTAATCCAAAACCCTATACCCTATAACCTACATCCTAAACCAGAAACACAACATTATAAACCCAATACCCCACAACCGAAACCCTAAATCTCAAACCCTACAACCTAATCCCTATAGTACACCATAAACCCTAAAGCCTAAAACTTAAAACCTATAACCCATACCCTTAACATTATACCCTACACCCTATACCCTACACCTCACACCGCACACCTTAAACCCCATACCTCACATCCTAAAATATGTAACATACACCTTAAACCCTATATCATACACCCGACACACTAAACCCAACTCCCTAAACACCAAACACTTTTCCTTAAACACTATACCAAACATCAAAAACCCTAAACCCTTAACCCTTAACCCTAAACCCAATACCCAAGATCATAAACCTTAAACCCTACACCTTATACCATACACCATAAACCCTATACTATATAACCTACACAATATACCCTACACCCAATTCCGTATACCGTATACCCTTAAACATAAACCCTAAACCCTAAACCCTACACCATAAGGCCCTAAAACCAACATCCTATACACAATTCTAAACAACTTAGACCCCAAACCGTATACACATTACCCTATACCCGACCACCTAAACCCAAAACCCTACATAAGAAACCCAATTTACAACACTATAAACAATAAACTATATACTTAAACCCATATACCTTACACTCTAAACCATATACCCATCACACTAAACCCGAAACCCTAATCCCTAAACCATGAGCCCAACATGCTAAAACCAAAAACCTCGTCCTAGAACCCATCCCCCTTCAACATGACCTTAAGCACCACGCCATACACAATATACCCTACAACCTACACCCTACACCCTAAAACCTATACCCTTTACCCTACACCTTTAACCCTATAATCTAAACCACATACACTACAACCCGAACCCAAAACCCTACACCAAAAGCCCAATACCATAAACCTTACACCCAAAACCCTACATCATAAACCCTGTACACTACACTCTAAACCCAAAAATGTACACCGAAAACCTTATACCCTTCACCCTAAATCCTAAACCGTAATCACAATACCATTAACCATAATCCCTAAACCATAAACCTCAAACCCTAAACCTTATACCTTAAACACCAAACTATAAACCATACACCCTAAACCATATTCCCCACACTCTAAATACCTTATGATATACTCTAAATACTATACCAAACACCCAAATCCCTATACCTAAAACCGAAAACCCTATACCCTAAAATCCCTAAAAACACAATAACACAAAAAAACCTAAAAAATTTGTGAATCCTACATTACACAAAAGTAACCTAAAGCACCAAATATCTATAAAAATATTAAAATCCCAAAAAATAATAAAGACCCTAAAAAATCCTAAAACCCAAAAAAACTAAATAATCCCTTAAACCCAAAATCTATATAAAATTCATAAAAATGCATGAACCACTAAAACACTATAAAATACAAAAAACACCCAAAACCATAAAATTCCCTAAAAAACTATTAAAAACACTAACAAACCCGAAGACCATAAAAAATCATAAAAAACCATAAACACCACTATAAAACCCTACAACACCAAAAAATATTAAAAAAATCCCCATAAACCATAAAATTCCTAAAAATACCTAATTTTTGTTACATATCCCTAAAAACCATAAAATAATCTTATGACCATAAAAATTCCACAAACACTAAAAGTATTTTGAAAACCCAAAATGAAACCTATAACTACCTGAAAACATAAAATTTCTAAAAACCATATAACCCATCGAGAACCTATAACCCTAAAAACCATAAACTGTTAACAAACCTTGAAAACCCCCCAAAACCTTAAAAATACTAAAACCACTAATATAATCGATAAAACTTATAACCCTAAAAATCTAATGAAACGAAAAACCCAAACCACCCCCAAAAAGACCTTAAAACACACAAGACCCCAAAACAACCCCATAAACTCATAAAAACCCAAAAAACCATACAAACCATAAAACCCTAAAAACCCATAAAAACCCATAAAATCATAAAACCCATCAAAGGAAATAAAAAACCCTAAAACCCACTAAATGGAACTAAAACTATAAAAACCGTAAAAAATATAAAACCCATAAACAGAGAAAAATCCCTCAAAACCCCTAAAAACCATAAAAACCATGAAAAACATTAAAAATTTGAATACCCTAAAAACCATAAAAACTATAAACCACTAAAATCTCTAAGAATACCAAAACCCTTAAAACCATAAACTCTAAACATTCCCAAAAAATATGAAATCCTTAAAGAATACCTAAAGACCTAAAAACCCATAAAACCCATAAAAACCATAAAAAAACCATAAAAACCCCAAAATACTAAATAACCTAAATAAACTGGAAAACTGTAATAACCCTAAAAACCAATAGTCTCTAAAAACCCATAAAAATCCTAAAAACCATTAAACGCATTAAAATAACTAAAACACTAAAAACTCCTAAAACACCCTAAGAACCCCCAAATCCATAAATGACACTAAGAACAAAAAAAATCCTATATGAAATAAAAAAACTATGAAAGACCCTAAAACCCTAAAACCCCATAAAACAGTATAAGTCTAAAAATAAACTTAAACTACTTAAAACCTCTAGAAACAGAAACCCTAAATTTAGTGAAAACCCTAAAAACCCTTAACATCATAAAACCCAAAAATAACTAAAAAAACCACAAATAACATTAATAACCAAAAAAATAAAACCCCATATAACCCTAAAACCCTTAAAAATAATGAAATCCTAAAACAATATGGAAAACCATAAAACCATAAGAGCCCTATAAAGTTGTTAAAACCCCAAAAAACTACAACTCCAAAAACTACCTCAAAGAAATTAAAGCACATAAATACCTTAAAAACCTAAAACCCAAAAACCATTTAAACTCAAAAAAACCCATAAAAAGAAAAAGAAAATATAAAAGTCCCTAAAAATGTTAAAAAACCCTAGGAAACCATAAAAATCATGAAAACCATGAAAAACATAAAAATCCATAAAAATCATAATAATACTTTAATATCCCTAACAACCCCAACAACCGTAAATCAATTTGAAGCCCTAAAATGCCAATGAAAATATTAAAATACAACAAAACCCCTAAAAACCCTAAAGAAGCTAATAAATCCTAAAAAATCTATATGAAACCTAAAAAATAAATAGAAACCCTAAAACACCCTAAAAATCCATAAAATTCTAAAACCCCTAAAACCCTTGAAAACTGTAAAACTCCCTAAAACAATAAAACCAGTAGAGAACATAAAACCCTAAAAACCCAATAGGCCCTAAAAATAGTAACATGCCATAATAACCAAAAACCACCAAAAAATTATAGAAATAAATAAAAAATCAAAATGATAATAAAATCCCTAAAATTCTAGAAGATTGTAAAATACCCAAAAATCCCAAAAATCTATAGTAATTCTCATGAAAATTGTAAAAGAGTCTAGAAACCCATAACATCCATAAAGGATCCAAAAACCCTAAATTACACTAAAATAACTAAAAATCATAAAGGACACAAAACAACCAAAATACCATAAAAACCCAATAAATCCTAAAAGTCCCACAAAATATTTAAAAACCCTATACACTATAAAAGGCCTGTAAACCATAAAAAACATCAATATACACCAAAATCACCAAAAACACCAAAAAAACATAAACCCCTAAAAACAATAAACACCATATAATCCCCAGAAAAACCTTTAAATCCCCTAAATGATCTAAAAGGTACCTGAAAACTCAAAACACCATAAAAACTATAAAAACACTAAAAAATCAATTAAATCCATAAAACACCTAAAATACTAAAAAACCTTAAAATACCCAAAAAAAATTTTAAAAATCATAAAATACATAAAAACCAAAAACCATATAGTTTCCTTACATAACTAAAAACCAATAAAACCAAAACCCTAAAAAACCCTAAAACCACTAAAACACTAAAAAACTAAAAAACTCTAAAAATCATAAAACCACTAAAACTCATAAAACCCCAAAAACCCTTAAAAATTAAAAAACAGAACAAAAAATCCATTAAAATTTCTAAAACCCCCTAAAAACCCAATAAATCCAAAACACCCAAAAACTGTTAAAACACTTTAAAAACCAAAAAAAACCATCATAATTCTAAAAATCCAAAAAACCACCCAAATTTTGAAAAAATTATAAAAATCATAAGACTCCAAAATTTCATAAAACCCTAAAAATCCTAAAAACCCATAAAACCCCCCTAAAACTAAAGAAACCCAAAAAACAATAAGAATCCCTAAAAACCTAAAGAAACCTAGAACCTTTGAAACCTAAAAAACACAAAATAAGCATAAAAATCCTTAAAATGTTCTATACCCCGAATCTCGTACTCAAAACCCAATAGCCCAAACCCTTTAACCAATAGCCAAAATGATAAACCATACACCTAATATATTATACCCTATATCAAAAACCAAAAACTCTATACTATAAACCATATAATTTACACCATAAACCGTACACCCAAAACCCTAAACATTATACCATAAACCCTAAAAGTCCTTAAAACCGACAAAATGATAAAAGAACCTAAAAACCATAAAAAAATGTTTAAAATGAAAAAATCCATAAAGTACATTATAAACCCTTTATAACGTATAAAAAACTAAAACCCTTATAAAACCCATAAATTTCCTAAAACCCCAATGAACCCCTAAAGACCCTAAAACCATTATAAAACCCTAAAAACACCCTAAAAATATAAAAAAACCCCCAAAACCCCTAAAAACCAACAACCCCGAAAATCGTAAAACCCCAAATAAACTACCCCCACCCCCAAGAATAACAACATAAAAATACATAAATAAGAATGACAATAAAACATGGTAAAAATAGTATAAAATCCTAAAGACATGTAAGATGCAAAAAATAAAAAAATCCCTCAAAATCATAAAAAACCAAAAAACCAAAAAAAATACTAAAAACATAACAACATTTTAATGTCTCTAAAAATGGTAAAATAATTTAAAACACTATAAACACTAAAAAACATAAAATTATTAAAAATCCCTAAAATCCCTTTAAAATCTAAATAACTCTAAAAAACAAAAAATCCCTAAAAAGTCTAAAAACTATCAAAGAACCAAAAAATCTGAAAACCCCTTAAAATATACTATACCCCAAAAGACCCATAGAGATTGAAATCATAATAGAATCCAAAAAAACCCTAAACCCTATAAATACATAAAAAACCCAATACCACTAAAAACTATAAAAACCCATAAAATTCCTCAAATCCCCTTAAAACACTAAAAATTATCAAATACCCAAAAGACCCAAAAAATCTAAATAACCCTAAAAATACATAAAGCCCTAAAATGACAAAAATACACATTAAAATTACCATAAAATGCCTAAAACCGATAACAATCCATAAACCCATTAAGAAACCCCTAAACCCATAAAAACTCTTAAATCCCTTAAAGATAAAAAAACTCATAAAATCCTAAATCCCTTAAAATACCATACACCCGATAAAACCCCCAGACCCCAAAAATGACCTAAAAATAATGAACCCCGTTAATGAACATAAATTTATCTAAAATATTATAAAAAACCCTTGAAACACCAAAAACCCCAAAACCCCCCACTAAAAGCCATAAAACCCTAAAACCCTAAGACCGTAAAAATACCTAAACACCTAGAAAACCTAAAAACCCATAGAAACCATAAAAACTATAAAAGAATAAATCATTAAACAATAAAAAATTCTAAAAACCATTTAAATTACTAAAAACCCATGAGATCCTTAAGAAATCTAGAAAATCTTAAAACCCCCTATAAAACCATAAACCTCTGAAAACCATAAAAACCCTATGAAACACCAAAAACTCACTTAAATCAATAAAATGACACTAATACCCTAAAATAATATAAATCAATAAAATTACTAGAAATACATTAAAATCATAAAAAGTCCCCAAAATTCCAATACCCTAAAGGACCCCAAAGGCCTTAAAACCCAAAAAGACACTATAAATATTTTAAACACCTAAAAGTCCCTAAAATACACTAAAACCCTTGAAAGACAATAAAATTTTAAATTAACTGAAACTACATAAGAATATTAAAACAAACAAACAAACTCAAAAAAAGACTAAAGGCCCCTAGAAAATCCAATAACTTCCTAAAAACCCATAAAACTTAAATTGACCCAAAAACCCAAAAAACCCTTAAAATACTCTAAAAACCATAAATAAACCATAAGATCCTAAAAATCTAGATTCTATAAAACCCCCATAAAATATATAAAAAACCATCAACCCTATAAAAAACTTATAATCCTAAAATTATAAAAAATCAATAAAAAACTAAAACCTTAGGAAATTTTAAAAATCCTAAAAAGTCAAAAAAGCATAAAAACCATTTAAACTCACATAAACCTGAGAATCCACCAAAACACATATATACTCTTAAAAAATAAAAACATATAAAAACCATAAAAACTATTAAAACACTAAGAACACTAAAATCCCAATAAATACCTTAACCATAAAAACTCTAAAAACTGTAAAACCCCTTAAAGACCTCAAAACAGTGAAACCCCCATGAACCCATGAAAAAAAACTAAAGCCATTGAAAACAACAAAATCCACTAAAACCCCAAAACACTTAGAATCATAAAACCCTAAACCCCTTTAAAAACCCTTAAAACTATGAAACCCCTAATAATCATAAACCATTAAAAACACTAGAAACTCAAAATCACCTATAAACCCTAAAACCCATAAAAACATAAAAACCCTCTATTATAGATTTTTGTTTATAAATTAATATCATTTATTAGTGGTAGCTAAAAGTATTGATAAATTTAACATTTATCATCACTAGAGAACAAACTCAAAAATCGTAACATTTATCAGTGCAATAAAGAAGCATAGATAAAGGTTCACCTTATTAGCACATTTATTTTAGTTCTTCTAAAGGGTAAGATTTTTGATAGATTTTTTATTAGTGGTGATAAAAGGTATATTTCATAAAAAATAAAAAATCATTAAAAATCATATATTAATATATAAATGTATCAATATTGATATGTATATAATATTATTATATTTATATTAAATTTTTTATATATGATTTATAGAAGAATAAATATTCAATTAATTTTAATACATAATCTATTAAGTGAAAATGATTAATAAAATAATTAAATAATTAATATTAATTAATAATTTTATACTTATTACGGATTAATTGTCATTTAATAACAACTTGATTACATAAAAATCTAATAAATTATTGATCAATATATGATAATTTGAAAATATATCTTAAACATCAAAAGTCCAAAATTTTTGATTTAGGTCTTTGTTTGGGAAAATCAATGTATCAAATTAATGCATGTGATGATAACTAAGTAATATTGATCAGGGAGAAAATGGTCATTGTTTTTTTAATGTCAAAAGGATAAAAAGGCCGCAAAAAATGAGTTTTTAGTTGGGATACCCAAATTTTTTAATATTCAATAGAATTTAAACATCGTTTAAGAGGGTATTCTAATAAGTTTTAAGTGAAGACTGAATTTTTTTCATTGGTATTACATTTATATTGATATTATTATTTTTAATTTTTTTCATTATTTATATTGTAGATGTATTTACATATAAATATATGTAGTTTTTCGTATATTTACATATAATACATAAATGATAAATAAAAATATTTAAACTAATTTACATAAAAATTTATTTTTAAATATATAAACCATATGAAAATGAATATTTATTATTCATTATTCTTAAATAAACAACTATTTTTTATTTACCATAGAAAAATGGATTTAATATATATATATATATACTCATATGAATAGTGTTTATGTATAAATATGTCTGAATTAATAAAAAATATATATTTATTTTTATATTACAATGTATATAAATTAATACATATATTTAAATATTTTGGTATGTATGTGCGAAATATAAATACGGATGTGTCTATTTAAATATTATTGTATGTGTGTGTGTATTTATTTATATTGTGTGAATACGTCATATATAAATGTATTTTTAAAAATATATAATTATCTTATTAAATATTACATATAAAAATATTTACAGAAAATATTCATAAATAAATTATAACAAATTTATACTTATACATAAAAGCATATATAAATATTTATAAATATATATATGTAAATATTAAAATATATAAATATACATGTATTGTATAAAATTTATATCAAAATATACAATATAAATGAATATTTTAAAAATGTAATTAAAAATAAGTATATAAATCATATGTAATTAATTATTATACATTTTATTTAAAACAATATCTAACATTTTTTACATTTTAAAGACATATGAATATATATATATATATATATATATATTCTTATAAAATATATATATATATATATATATATATGTGGTTGTGTATTAATAAATGGATATATACTTATATTTATATAATAATATATGTTAATAAATATTAATATATTATTATTATCTGAAATATATGTATTTATATATATCATACACAAAAACATATATTTTATTAATGTATTAAAAAATAATTATATAAATATAAAATAATATGAATTAAAAATATGTATCTAAATATATATATATATACTCAAATATAGAATAAAAACTGTGGGAAGTGGCTGAAAAATTCAAATTTAATAAGGGTGATCCATGGTTTGAGTCTAGGCGCGTTAATGGGAGAATTGATGGTTGGGTAGTGTGATAGTGTTGGGAAAAGGGTATTATAAACATTTAAAAATGGTGGGGGTTGGGGATGCCCGTATTCTAGGAGGGGCGAGAAGATTAAAAGTCCAGAACAAGGTAGTGTAGAAGTTTTGATAAAGGGGGGAGGGAGAGCGCCCAAAAAATGTTAAATTTGAAAAGTACAATAAAAATAAACATAGATAAAGGTGTCCTTTATCAGTTATTTTTTTTAGCATTAATATAGGGGGACATTATTGACACTTTTTTAGAACAGTTACATGATGGCCTTTATCTATGCTAAAATAAAGCGCTAATAAAGAACATATATATCAGTGTTAGAAAAAATTGCTGATAAAGCCCCCATTTATCAGCACCAGAAAAAGTGATAATAAATACAGCCTTTATCACCACATTTATAACACTGATAAAGGTTTTATTTTAATATCTCATAGATCAAAAACAATTTTTTAGTGCCGATAAATCAAATTTTTATCGCATTTAAAAGTTTCATATATAGTAGTGAACACTAACCCCTATACCTCACACCATAATCCCTAGGCCCTATACCATAAACCATATAACTTACACCCTAAACCATAAATCCTACATATAAATCTCTATACCATTCGACCTAAACCCAAATCCCTACACCCTAAACTCTTCATTCTACACCATAAGCCCTAAAAAAAGAAATGTAAACTCCATACCCTTCACCTTAAATAAAAAATTTTAAACACTTAACCATATACCAAAAAACTAAAACCCTAAACCAAATAACATATACCTAAAACCCTACACCATAAAACCTAATTCCCTAAAATGAAGCTAAATGAACCTAAAAAATACTTGAAATCTAAAAGTACTCTATATACCTATATCCCCCGCCCCTAAAGATATCCAATAACACCCTAGTAATCCTAAAAGGCCCAAAAACCCAAAAATACCGCTAAAAAATCCTAAAAACCCAAAAAACATTATTGAACCTAAAAAAATTAAATCCATGAAGACCTTAAAGAGACCAAAAAACCATAAAAACCATTAAACTGTAAAAAGGAATAAACCATAAAATACCATAAAAACTTTTTATAATCCCAAAATCCATGAAAACCCCTAAAAATTCATAAATACAATAAAACCTCTAAAATCCAAAAAAACTCAAACCCAAAAAAATAAAAAATGAAGAAAAACATTTAAACCCAAATAAATCCATAAAAAGACCATAAAACCTTCTAAAAACAAAAAAAAATCCCTAAAAATTCATCAAAAATGATGGAATTTCAAAAATACCTAAAAACCCTGAAAATAATAAAATCCCCTAAAGAGCATAAAAAGACTAAAACCATTCAAACCCTAAATTACCCTAAAAACAATTGATTCCCTAAAATAACATTAAAAACACTAATACCCCTAAAATACCTAAAAAACCTAACCAATGGAAAATAACCAAAAAACCCCTAAAAACACTAAAACCTCTGAAATAATATAAAAATGCCTAAAAGTCTGTAAAAAGGCCAAAATGGATTGATATACCCAAAAACCCCAAGATGACCTTAAAACCCTTAAGGAAAAATATACCCTAATTCCAAAAAAATGAAAACTTTAAAAAAGCAAATAACATTACTAAAAATGCTAAAATAAACCAAAACCGCATTAATATCAAAATATAACCCTAAAAAATCTTAAAACACATAGAAACCATAAAACCACAAAAAAATTCTATAATACCAGAAACCCCCTAATTCCCACATAAAAACCCTAAAAATATCTACAAATAACAAAAAACCTTAAACCCCATAACATTGAAAATAAAAAAATTATCGTAATAACATTAAAAACCAATAAAAACCCAAAAAACATTAAAAAAACCATAATAACCTAAAAACAACAAAAACCATAAAATCTCTAAAAATATTAAAACCCCTAAAATATTTTAAAAATCATAAAAACCCTAAATCCAATACTCAAACCCAGAAATCTATACCCTACATCGTAATCCAAATACCATACACCATAAACCCTAAATCCTACACTAGAAAGACCTATACCACACACCCTAAACCCAAAACCCAAACATAAACCCTAAAATATATACACTATAACCTATACCATAAACCACAAACCATAAACCCACAACCCTAATGATTAAACCCTAATCCCAACACCCAAAACACAAAACCAATACCATAAATCCTAAAAGACCCTTACAACCATAGAACAATAAAATATACAAAAAAATACCTAAGTCCATAAAACCATGAAACCCCTAAAAACCATAAAATGAACTAGAAAACACAAAAAACCCTAAAATAAAATAAAAAGTCATCCTACCATAAAGGGAACAACTACCAAAACTCCCCCAAAATGACTATAAAACCCTAAAAAAATTAAAATATCCTATGTATGTTGAAGACCCAACCCCCCCCATAAAAGTAAAAAAAAACCCTTAAAACCCCTAAACCCTCTAAAAACCCATAAAAATACAAAAACCTCTAAAACTCTTTAAAATTACTAATAACAATTAAAACCCTGAAAACATAAAAATTATAAAACCACTAAACCCCTAAAAACCTAAATATATCATAAAACCCTAAAAACCCTAAAAACAATAAAAATTATTAAAATACCCTAAAACCACAAAAATGAATAAATAATATATAAATACCATAATACCACAACGAAAATCAAAATGACCTAGAAGACCCTAAAACCCCGATAAAACCATAAATTTTCCCTAAATCACTAAAACCCTATAAAACACTAAAATTACCTTAAAGCCACTACAACCCCTAAAAACCCAAGAATCCAAAAAACCCTACAAAACACAGAAAACCCCAAAATCCAAAAACAAATCCTAAAACACAAATAAGACATGAAAAATCCCAAAATTCCTCAAACACCCTAAAAACCTATAAACCCCAAAAACCATAAAACCAATAATAATTTTAAAAATCCATAAAACTCTAACCCCACACCCCAAATATACCTGAACTCATCTAAAATCCCTAGAAAACCTTAAATACTTTCAAACCATCCGAAATCGTAAAAACCCTATCAAAAATAAATATTCATAAAACCAATAAAATTCCCAAAAAATCCCAAAAACCCAAAACCCCTAGAATTCTCTAAAAACACAAAATCCCAATAACCTATAAATATGCATAAAACCCAATAATAAATTCTAAAAACACTTAACCCTGAAAACCCATTAAACCCCTAAAACCCTAAATCACCTAAAAAGCTCTTAAAAATACTAAACACCCTGAATCATAAAACTATTAAACCACTTAAAAATCCCAAAACACCTAAAAATCCATATAAATCCACAAAAACACAAAATTTCCCTAAAATACATAAAAACCCTAAACCTGAAAAAACTAAAAATCCAAATAAAATCATTGAACAACTAAAAATTCCATAAAACCCTGAAACTCCATAAAAACAAAAAAGAAAAGAAAAACCCTAAAACCCAAAAAAATCACTAAGAGACCCTAAAACCAAATAAAACATAAAAGACCCTCAAACTAATAATTTAGTTTAAAACCCATATAAACTCTAAATATCATGAAAACAATAAAACAACTAAAAACACACAAAAAAACTCCAAAAATATACAAAACTAATAAAAAATATAAAACCATAAACACACCTAAAATAAACTAAGACACCATTAGTCCCTAAAAACCAAAATCCCTAAAAACTAAAAAACACCTAAAAACCTAACAACCCTGAACCCACAAAAACACTAAAAACTCTTAAAATACATAAAATTATTTGAAAAGAAAAAAACACATAAAATCCCAGAAAAAAATAAAACCCACTAAAACCCTTAAAAACATAATTCCCAAAAACATGAAAACCATAGAGAACCCCTTAAAACCCAAAAAAAAACAACTAAAACCCCCTCAAACCCCTCAAAAACCACTTAAATGCCCAAACCCCCTAAAAACCTAACTAATATCTAAAACCCCTAAAAATAATAAAAACCCGTAAAAACCATTAAAAAAACCCTAATAAACCTTAAAACCCATAAAAAATCTAAAATCATTCAAAATATAAAAACCCTAAAAACCATAAAACCACTAATATACCATAAATATACTAAAAATACTAAAAAACCCTAAAGACACTAATTATCCTAAAACCCTATAACCCCTAAAAGACACTGAAAACACTTAGACGCCATAAAAATACTAAAACCATAAAATACTTGGAAACCAAAAAATCCTAAAATCCCTAAAAACTAAAAAAACACTAAAAACACTTAAAAATCCTAAAAATACTAAAAAAATAAAAAAACCATAAAACATTAATAACCATAAAATACACCAGATCCCTAAAACCCTAATACAGTACGTAAAAAGAAAAAAATCCATAAAACCCATGAAATCCCCTAAAACCCTTAAAAATAATAAAACCCTATAAAATTCTGAAAATTCATAAAACACCGTACAAAAATCCTACAACCCTAGAACCCCCTATAGGCCATGAAAACCATAAATCCTAAAAAACTAACCCCACCCCCCGAAAACCCTAAAAAACCTAGAGACACAACCCCCCCCCCCCCCCAAAAAAAATTCAAAAATCCATAAAAAACTAAACATCCATAAAACCCTAAAAACACTAACAACCACTACAAAACCTGAATAACCTAAATACCCCTAAAAACCCTAAATCCCCTAAAACCCCTAAAACACTAAAAAAACACCTTAAAACCCCTAAGAACCATAAAATCCCTAAAAACTAAAACCAATAAACAACTAATAATGGTAAAACCCCGTAAAAACTATAAACCCTAAAAATACCAAAAACAATAAATACCCAAAAACACGGAAAAAACCCCTAAACAACAACAACACTAACAAACACTAATAACATATAAAAAACCTAAAACCCCACAAATCCCTGTTAAACCACTAATGATCCTTAAAACCACTAAAATCCATAAATTCCCTAAAACCCCTAAAAAGTATAAAACCCCTAAACCCCCCTATAAAATCCAAAAAAATCCTAAAAAACCTAAAAACTGTGTAACCCTAAAAACCCGAAGTACTTTTAAATACCAAAAATAGTAAAAACCTCTAAAAAACTATAAAAACAAAAAAAAACAGTAACAAATATAAAACCTAAAATTCTCTAAAACCACTAAAATATTAAAAATCATAAATAATCAAAAAAAAACTCTAAAACCCCTACAAACCACTAAAAACCCTCAGAACAATAAAAAAACATAAAATCCCTTAAACACCATAAAAACCATAAAAACCCTATAAAACCAAAAAAACCCTAAATACCTAAAGGATCTTAAAATCACTAAAACCCCTAAATCAATAAGATACCTAATAACCATTAAATTGTAAAAAAACCTAACAATTTAAAAAGACGCTAAAACCACTAAAACCCAAAACACACTAAAACCCCGTAAACCACCTAAAATACCCTAAAACCCTAAAATACAAAAATGATACTATAAAACTAAAATAAGAAAAAAAAATTTAAAATCCATAAATTAAACAACCCTAGACCCCCTAAAAATCCTAAAACCACTAAAAGACCCTTAATGATCCTAAATATCACTAAAACAATAAAGGAACCTAAATTCCTCAAAAAACATACTAAACCAATAAAATACCTAAATAACATAAAGGAACATAAACCCCTGAAAATCCTAAACAAAAGTCCAAAATAATAAAAAACTAACAAACCCAAAAAACCCTAAAACCCATAAAAAACCTAAATACAAAAAAACCCAAGAAATACAATAACTAAACTAAACACTCCTTAAACCCATAAATGTCTCTAATAGCCCAAAAAACCCCCAAAAACCATTAAATTCTTAAAAACACATAAGAAACATAAATTACCCTTAAAACCCTAAAAACTACAAGACGTGAAAAATAATAAAATAACCCAAAAACCCTAAAAATATTTAAAACCCATAACCCCCCCCCCCCAAAAAAACCTAACAGCCCTTATAAACCCAATAATCTAAAAATCCCCTTTAATCATTTAGAATCGAAAAAGACATTAAAACCTTTAAAAATAAAAAACACTCTAAAATTACTAAAATCTTTAAAACCCTCAACAACCTTAAAAATCCCTGAAAACCCCAGAATATTCATAAAACCATTAAACCCCTGAAAACCAAAAAAATCCTTAAGGAAAAGAAAACCGACTTAAAAACCATCAAATGCCTTAAAAATGCTAAATACCCCTAAATGACCCTAAAACCCCTAAAAATCTAAAAAAACTCAAACGCCCCATAAAAACAATAAATGTCCCTAAAAAATCCAAAAAAACTGATAAAACCCCTTAGAAAATCTAAAAAACAAACAAATGATAAAAATTGCAAAACACTAAAACCCCAAAAATAACATAAATGAACTTGAACACCATAAAATATAAAAGTATGATATAAATAATAAAAAATTAAAAAAACCCATAATAACCATTTAATACTAAAAATACCAAAACCCCAAAAAATACTAAAACCCCTAAAATACCAAAAAAACTATAACAAAACCCTAGGAATCCCAAAAACCCTAAAAATTGTGAAAACCCTAAAATAACATTAAAAACACAAAAACATCTAAAACACCTAAAACTATAAAAAATGTAAAAAAATAAACCCATAAATACCATAAAACCCCTAAAAACTCCTAATAGTACTTTAAAACCCTTAACCACCCCTAAAAACCTAATGGCCATTAAAACCCCCAAACACACATAAACCCCCAAAAAACCCATAAACCATAAAAACCCTAAATACCTTAAAAAATAAAACCCCTAAAACCCCAAAACAAACAATAAATAACCAAAAACATTTAAAAACAATCTCAAAATCTCCAAAAACACCCAAAAAACATAAAACATCATGAAACACTACAAACCCTAATAAACCTATAAAAAACTATTAAAAGAATAAAAAATCTAAAATCCCTGAAATGAACTAAAAGTAATAAAAATACTCTAAAATACCCTTAAAACCATCTAAAATACCTAATTTACCCTTAAAAATTATTAATGTCCCCTAAAACCCTAAAAACCATAAACCCCCCCAAAACCTAAAGAAACTAAAAATTCTAAAAAACTAAAATCTAAAAAGAAACTAAAATCCATAAAACCATAAAAATGTAATAAAAAAACAAAAAACCAAGAAATAATCATAGAAACCTTTAAATCCAAAGGATCACTAAAAAAATTTAAAACTCCTAAAAATCCATACAAATCTCTTAAAACCCCAAAAACCATTAACCCCCCAAACACCATAAAAACGCAAAATCCCTCTAAAATTACAAAAACCGTAAAACACTAATAACACTAAACAGCCCAAACATCCTATGAAAATAATAAAAACCATATAAATTGTATGATAACTCAATAAATCAATAAAAACCCTAAGTACACTAAAACACCTAAAAATAATAAAACACTAAAAACCCCAGATATAACTGTAAAATCCTAAAATCTCTATAAACCAAAAAAAACTATAAACAATAAAAAACATAAATACCATTAGAACCCATTATAACTCAAAAAACACTAAAATCATTAAAATTAAATAAAAACTCCTCAAACATTAAAAATTAGAAGAAAGACACTAAAACAAAAACACGCTTAAAACCCTTAAAACCCCTAAAACCCCAAAAAACCAAAAAACACAAAAACCCGAAAAACCCATTAAGAAATTATTATAAAAACCCCTAAAACACTAAAAATCCCAAAAAAAAATTTGAACCCCCCCCCAAACATAATTACCATAATAATCCTAAAACCTAAAAAACATACTATACCCTATACCCTAAAACCTAAACCATGCACACTCAACATTAAACCCTAAAATGTAAACCCAAAAATCATACATCTGACACCCTAAGCCCTACACCGTGCACCGAGAACCCCTAGACATAAACCATAATCCAAAAAACCTACACCCAAAACTATTTACCCTAAACCCTAAACATTATACCCTATATCCTAAACCCAAAACCCTACACCCTAAACTACATACCCAAGACCCAAACCCTGAAACCCTACACCCTAAACCCGAAACACTACACCAGAAACCCTAAATCTTGTACCCAAAACCTGAAACACTATACCCTAATCCATAATCCATAGAACATAAATCCTATACCAAACATCAAAAAACCAGAACCCAGAACCCAAAACCCGAAACCCCATACCCTACACTCTAAACCCTAAAACATGAAAAATAAACCCTTTATGCCATATGTGAATTCTTATACCAGATACCATAACCCATATACCATACTCACATAACCCTATACCCTACACCCTAAACCCTATACACTATAACGTAAACTAAAAAATCAAAAAAACCCTAAAATAACACTCAAAACAAAAAAAAAAATTCAAAAAAATCATAAAAGAACTCATTAAAAACCCAGAAATCCATAAAAACCTCTATACCATAAAAAATTATAAACACCATTAAATCTCATAACATACCCCGCACCTCATTCCTAATAAATCCTTAAAACACTAAAACCCATAAGAAACCCCAAAATCCCCTAAAACATTTAAAACACCTAAAAATTGAAAAAACACTAAAAACCCTACCAATTGAACAAAACCCATAAACCCCCTAAAAACAATTAAATTCGTAACAAACCCTAAAAACACATGAATCCCCTGAATAATACCACAAACCCCACAAAACCCCTAAAACCCTTACAAAACCATAAAAGGCCTAAATACCCCAAAACATATTAAAACCCTAAAAAGACTTAAAAACCATAAAAACTATAAAAGAACCTTGAATCACCAAAAACCCCTAAATACCAAAAAATCCAAAAACTAATGGAAAACCCTAAACCCCCTAAAATGACCTAAAACTATAATAGACCTTGAGGGCCCAAAGAAACCCTAAAACCACTAAAAACCATTAAAAGGCATTAAAAACACTTAAACACTAAAAATTAATAACACCAAAAACCATTAGAAACCAAACAACCCATGTAAACTAAAAACCGTAAAACCCACTAAAAGACCATAAAACCCCTTAAAAACCTCAAAATACCATAAAACACCTAAAATAGAAATAAAATACATAAAACCACATAAAACATAAGACCCTACAAACCCTATACCATAGATCCTACATCCTAAACAATTAACCCTACTCCCCATACCATATAGCCTACACCATATATCCATAACCACACTCAAAATATATTAAACCTTAAACCTTAATCCCAAAACCCTACACCATTATCCATATAACCTAGACCACAAATCTTAAAACATACACCCTAAACCCTAAACTATACACCCTAAACCTTCAACACTTCAACATATACCCTATAACATATACCTCAAATAGAAAACCCAACATCTTAAACATGGAAACCCAAAAATCCCAAAAATAAAATATGAAAAAAACCTTAAACATCCTAAATAAAAAACACCTAACAATACCTATGAAACCTAAATGAACCTAAAACCATAAAAATAACCTAAGAGACCCAAAAATCCTAAATCCCCATAGAAATTGATAAATATTTGAAAAAGTTAAAAGACCTAAAACCCACATTAAAAATCCTAAAAATCCCCAAAAATAACCTAAAATCTAGAAAATTCCACAAAACCCCAAAAACACTAAAAAACCTAAACCAACATTGAACCCATATAAATATTTAAAACCCAAAAGAAATAAAATCAATAAACCCTAAAAACCCTAAAAACATAAAAACCCCTAAAATAAAAAAAACATAAATGAACGATACGAATCCAAATAAACAAAATAATCCAAAAAAACATTACAAATACCTTTAAAAATAAAAAGGCCAAGAGACACCAAAATCATTAAAAGACCCTAAAAATCCAAAACGTACCCTAATAACCTTATAAAAACCTCAGAATCCAAAAAAGACCCGAAGCCCCAAAAGAACCCTAACACACCCTAAAGATACACCAAAACCCCCAAAACCCTAATAGCCTTTAATGACCCTAGAACCCCCAAAACCCCATAAAATAATTCAAAAAGTCTATAAAAAAATAAAAAACACAAAGGTCTAAATACAGTAAAAACCAAAAATCTCTAAAAATCTAAGAAAGTCCTTAAAACACTGAAAATATAAAAATCCTAAAAACTATAAAAACCCTAAAATCAGAAAGTTCTAAAAACATTTAAAGATTCTAAAAGAGAGAAAAATGACCCTAAAAATCATCAAAACACAAAAAATAACAATAACCTCGTAAATCTATCATGAAAAACCAACAATCCTAAAAATATATATTATACATGAAAACCCCATAAAACATTATAAAACCTTAAAAACAATAAAAACCTACCCCCACTAAACTCTAATAAACACTAAAACCCACCAAAAGACATAAAAGACCTAAAAGACTTAAATCCCCAAAAAACATAAAACCCATAATAATACCTAAAAATAATAAAAGCCTATAAAAGCCTAACCCCCAACCCTATAAAATCATAAAATCACAAAAAACACTAAAAGAACCTAAAACCCTAAATAAGACCCTAGAATATTGTAAAAATCCAAGAAGACCCTAAAAACCAAAAAACCCCAAAATGACAAAAAAAGCTTAGAAAACCATAAAATAGCTATAAATCATTATAAAACCTAAATCCTTTAAACTCTAAAACCACTAAAAACCTTAAAATAATAACCAATCTTAAAATACATGGAATCATTACAATAATAAACACCCCTAATGTACACCAAAACCATAAAACAATAATAATACGTATAAAACATTAAAATCCCCAAAAACCAAAAATATCTTATAAAACTCTAAAAGGCCATAAAACACCTAAAACTCATTAAAATCCCATAATAATCCCTAAAGCCCTAAAAACATAAAAAAACACAATAAACCCATGGCAAATAAAGACCATAGAATACCAAAAAAACCGTATATTACCCAAAAAACCCAAAAACCCAAAACACCCAAAAAAGTACCATAAAACCCCTATAATTACCCAAAAAACCAAAAAACCCATATTACAATCATTAAAACCCATTAAATCCCTTAAAACCCATAAAAAGTATAAAAAATATAATATCAACTATAATCACTAGAAACCATTGAAAACCCTAAAAACCCAGAACCCCTCAAAACCCATAAAAACCTTAAAAACCCTAAAAAATCCATAAAAATGCCAAAACCCCCCAAAACCCCTAAAAACTATCAAAACATTTAAAATAAATAACCCCCCCCCAATTACTAAAATAACTCTATGACCTCAAATAATCATAAAGGGGTCCAAAATCCCCAAAAATGTAAAAAAATCTTAAAACCCTAAAAACACACAATACCCCATAAAAAACCCATAAAACCCTTTAAAACATTAAAAATCCCGAAATACCCTAAAAACCATATAACACCCCCAAACCCATAAAATCCATAGAAATAATGATAAACCTAAAACCCTAAACCCCATAAAAAGTCAAAAATACCTAAAACTCTTCCAACCCCCTAAAACCCAAAAACCCTTAAAAATTCTGAAAAACAAAATATCCCCTACAAACAAAAAAACTATAAAACAACATGAACTATAAAAAACACCCCAAAACCTGAAAACCCATAAAAACATTAAAACCCAAAAATGACCCTAAACCATAAAAAACTCCAAACCCCCTAAAAAATACTGACCCTAAAAACATTAAAAACTATATGAAAATCCCAAAAGACTACAAAATCATGTTAAATACTATAAAATCCCAAAAAAAATCTAAAAACCACAACAATGTCAAAAATTAATTAAACACCCAACAAAATTTTAAAATCATAAAGATCCCAAAATACACAAAAAATTATGAATACCATAAAAACCCAAAATCCCTAAAGCCCATTAAAAATAGAAACTCTAAAAATATCACTAGAACATTTCTATAAAACTATAAAAGCACTAAAAAACTAAAACACCATAACAAAATATAAAAAAACATATAAAAAACCATAAAAACCCATAAAAACCTAAAACACTAATAAAACTATAAACCCTATATTATCCCATGAAACCCCTAAAAATCCTAAAAAATCCCCTAAAAACCCAAAATATTACCAAATTAGTAAAATTCCCAAAATCCCCAAAAAATTTCTATAAAACCCAAAATACCCTACAAATCCTGAAACCCCTTAAAAACCTTGAAACTCTAAAAAATATATAGAAGCACTTAAAACCCCCAAAAAATATTAAAACATCTAAAAATCTAAAAAACCCCAAAAACATAAAAAATCATTAGAAACCCTAAAAATAATAAAAAACTAAAAACAATTAAAAATCATAAGTCCCCAAAATTCACTAAAATCATTAAAATAATGAAAAATCCAAACGAACATAAAAATGTATAAATCATAAAAACCATAATGTATCGTAAAAACCCTAAAACCCTAAACCTCCCACCCCAAACACTAAAAACCATACAACCCATAAAATAATTAAAAAACCTATGAATCCCTGAAAAACATAAGAATAATAAAAAAATGTAAATACCACAAACCCCCTAAAACCTATAAAAGAACGTAAAAACTATAAAAACCATGGAAGACCTTAGAATCTCTAAAAAAAACATAAACCTCATAAAACCCCCTAAAAGAGCCTAATCCCAAAAAACTGCAAAATAACCTAAAAACATTAAAACCCTTAACACGTACCTATGAACTAAAAATTACAACAACACCGTAAAATAACCTGAAATACTAAAATTCTCTTAAACCCCCTAAAAACACTAAGAAATATAAAAAAGGCTAAAAACCAAAAATCCCCCCATGAAACTATTAAAAACTATAAAAACCCTAAAGTCTGTAAACCCCCTATAAAATCTGACAAAAACCACAAAAAACTTAATCCCCTAAAACACCTTAAAAAGGCCTAAATATCACCCAAAAATCCCAAAAACCATAGAAAGACATAAAAACCCTAAAACCCCTAAATAACTGGATAAATCTAGAAAAACATAAATACCATTAATAACCTAAAACACTTGAAAACACATAAAACCCCTAGAATATCCTAAAAATCTGAAAACCATGAATCATACAAGAAACCATAAAAATCCTAAAAACCATGAAAAGGAATTAAAACCCCTAAAAACACTGCAAACATTAAAAATAATAATAACATTAAAAAAAACAAATAACACCAAAACAATAAAAATCTCTAAAAGTCCTTAACAATCCATGTAAACCCCAAATGACACTAAACACCATAAAAAACTTATAAAAACAATAAAAATAATAAAACCCCTAAAATACTAAAAACCCAAAAATACATTAAAACCCCTATAAAATCCTAAAAACTATATGCTAAATCTATAAAACTTAACCATGTACACTATTGTTCCAACTTCTAGGTGGATTTTTTATAGGGGTTGATGAAATAGGGATTTACCATTCCTTTGTTTTGACTCGTTCTGCATCATAATCCTTTAATGAAGGCCGTATTAACCATGTAGGAATGGTTGGTCTTAGAGGCAGACTGCCTGGGGGGCAATCACACATGAAATCAGTCCTTCTCAGAAATAATTTCATCATATGGTCTCCAATGGGTTTAATTATGGAACCATGAAAGGCTAATGGCCTTGGAATCCATGATTCACAGTCCTTCATTCCAAAAGTTAGCGCTCGTTGGCTGATAATTTGGACAACGACACTTGAGGACTCTATTGGTCGAGGGGATGGGAGTTCAGGCTCGTCGCACCATTCTAGGGGAGTAATGTTGCCTATTCAGAGATTGTATTATATATTTATGGTGTGTTCATATGTTTTTGAATCCATGGTTCACTCCTGAGGAGTGTGTCCACGAGCTACCCTAGGTTTTCATGATCGTCATGAGAATTCATATGCTTGATACCACAGAGGTGAACACGGACATAACCATATTCTAAGGCTCTATGGAGTTTATTGTGATCTAGGGGAGATAGAAGCTGACATGATGTTGGGATCAATTCCAAAATGGGGATTCATACGTATCATCCGAAGAGGAATTAGAACCCACGTAGCACGGAATGTGTGGGGCTTACACCTTCGTGATTCCCATTAGAGGAAACATGATTAGGTGGACTCTTTTCTGGATGGGAACCCATTTGTGCTCTAGCCATCTGGCAGGTATCCTATGTGTCTTGATTTGGTTAGGAATCAGAGTTCTCATAGTTCAAATTGTGTGGGACTTACACATGTAAGTTACCCATTTGAAGGGATGTGACTGGGTGGACCCTTTTGGAATGCACACCCTTTTGTGGTTGAGCTATCTGGTAGGCATCCTACGTATCTTCATTTGGTCAAGAATCATATTTATCATAGTTTATATTGTGCAGGATTATGCATGGAAGCACCGCATTTGATGGGACAAGATTCGGTGGACCCTTTTGGAATGAGAACCCTTTTGAGCTTGGGACTTCTAGTAACTATACTATGTATCTTGATTTAGTTAGGAATAAGATATCTCATACTTTATATGGATTTTATGATGTTGTGACCCTCAAATACTTCTAATCCCATTAATGATATGCTCATTGTGAGAATCAAGAGGATTTGAATGATTCAACTATCACATGGCTCCTCCCCTATTGGTGGGTGAGGGATAGCCCACGGTAGAAGAGGATGGGGTGACTGTGGGCATGGGTGGAGAGCGATGAGCCTTTAAGCATCAAATGAAATTGAAGGTCATGTAACCATGCCTCAGAATATTGTGGACTTACCTCCATAGAAAGGTCTCCATAGAATGTTTTGGAAAGGGGATGAGTTTCTTCCTCATCAAAGGGGGGGGGGGGCAAACATAACCCCTTTAATTGGTCACTGTTCCTCATTAAACGAAAAAGAAAGTGATCACCCCAAATACGAAGAATGGGGAGATTCACATCGGAATCCCAAGGATGGACTCTAAGTTACCATGGGAATGTTTCCTTACAGGAATTGTAGAAGCTTGTACCTTTGTTGGGAGGGCCTTCATGACTCTTCATACCGTGGGTATGTAGACTCAATTGGGTATGATGATGTGCCCAATATCTTAATCATATGGGTCCAACGGCTTTGGAGGAGGCTTCTTTCAATAGCTGAAGAACTGGTAAGTAGGGGGATTATGGAGGACTAGACAATAATGCAGGGGTGAAATTAGAACCAGAAGGAACAATACCCTAAAACACCCCCATTCCACATACTATTTTTTCATCCAGGATGGGAAAAGTAGTGTGTACCATAGTGGTATGCAGGAATGAGGGCCATCCACATACCGTTGTGGTACGTGGGAATGGGTATTTCCAACTGTGTACCATAGTGGTATGCGAATCACCATGCCTCTTGGGGTTATATCCGCGCACCGATTGGGTACGGGGTTCTGGGTTCAATACATGTAGTGGTACGCTACGCGGAGCACCATATTTATGGAGGGTTGGGGGAATAACTATACAAAAGAAATTCATTCGTGAGAAGTCATTAGTTTGAGATTTACCAGTTGGATTTGCAGTTCCATTATTATTATTCAATTCCCCATTTTTTGGTTCATGGTTGGCTATACCTATAGAAGAAGTTGTTCGCGGTTTGTGGTTCTCCAACAAAACTGGATTGAAGCCAGAGTAAAACCTCTGAGTTTCCCTTAAGCTTTCACTACTTGTACTTCCCTCTATCTGTCTCCTTTTATGTTGTCCTCTTTTTTTCTAATACAATGATCCTTCTATAGAGAATCATAGGTATCATATCTATTGGGTACGTGACACCATTTGCAGTTTCCCATTGAAACAAATTTATAGGACGTGGAAGACTCGATCAACATGGGTTTGTGGAGACATTGGTTTGTGGTAATGTTTTACTGAACCTTTCTCGTCCACTTAATCCATGAAATGAGGTGTTCGCGGCACGGTACATGGATTTCCTTCCATGAAAATTCATTAGGTTTATGCGGTATAGATTTTTACATGCTCGCAGACAATCATATTTTGGGCCAATGGTTCGCAAATAGTCCCATATACTTGGCAGTTCGTGATCCATATTCCTAGCTTACTTTTTTGGGTGATGGTACGTGGGCCATTTTAAAACATGAAGTCATTGATGTTACTTCAAATACATACAATTCAATTTGAGTCCCTTATTCTTGATAAAATTATTAAAGTTATTAATTAATACTGGAAATTAATTTTTGGGAATTTATTCTCCTTAGTGGAATTTTCAGGACCCTACAAATTCCCCCCATTAGAATGATGTACATTCCAAACAAAAAGGGGACTATTTAGATGTAGGATCATTCATAAACTGAAATGGTCTGTGGTAGAAGATTTAGACCCGGTAGGAGGGGATCACAACTATATGTGGGGTCCCATATCATTTGTCTTTTTATGTTTTTGTGGTGAAAATTGATATTTATTTCTCAGTCTCCTTCATCTTTGCGTACCATGATCCTTGAGAAAATCATTTTCACGAACTATTTTATACGTTTTGCATACCGATTTCCTTGCCATTTCTATATCCACATACCACATTTTGGGTTCTATGAAAGGGACTGTGGAAATATAGTAATTAAAATCTATATTCCACTTAGAATAAGGCTTCATAGATAACTTGTTGGTGTTCAAAACCTTAAAAATATTAATACAAACTTAGATTTTAATCCACAACTTCCGAATGAAAAAATAACTCAGCTTGAGGATTGATGTTTCTACAATTTTTTAAACATTCTATTCACGGTCAAACGTTTCATGGGCCTTCACCTTGTGATAATTTTTTATACCATGGATATACGTGGTGGATAGAATTTGTGCACAATAATTGTAGGTGGGGTATCTTCCGCGTGTAATGTTGTACTCGGAAATCACTTTTCATGTACTGTTGTTATGAAAAGTACATGTTGGATTTCATGGAATTGTTTCAAGTCTTTTGTCCATTTTTCCATAGACATTTCCCTTAAATTCTTAGAGGATTGACTTCTCATCGGCTTTTGGATCTTCCTATGCAGGTTAAAATGGCTGATTCTCAAGCTACTGATAACATCGATGCTTCTTCAGAGGCTACCATCGCTGCTTTTCATTTTACTTCCAATAAAATATCAAGGGATATGGAAGCTTCAGTTGATGAAAATAATTTGATCTCTCAATTTCACCAATCTCTTGAGAATGTACTCATAGTGGAAAAAACAGGAGTACCTGTTCTTAGAGAACATCCTTATTACGGGTTTGGCCTATTGTCTAACACAGTGATCTCGGCACCAAAACTGATCTTTCAACCCTCTTTATGGATAATTAATATTTCTATTCCAAAGTCCATGATCTCTTCCAAGGGAAGGTACATTTAGAGAGAGACCACTTCTGGTCCCTTTCTGCAAAATGCACCTAAAACCATAGAATTGATGTAGCGAAACCCAAATCAGATATCCCATTGTTATCATATCATTGTGAGGAAGGCTACAGAGAATGAGTAGCATAGTTGGTCATCCTGAAGGGACCTTTAGCTTGGAGGCTTGTTTGGCTTGCATTGGGGGTGTCCCTTTTGGGTTACCTAGAGTTGTGAAGAATTATAAGATGAGATACTACTTGTGGGACTGTACGAGGCTACCTGGTTTTCATAGAAAAACACACATCATCCTACTGCCCTTATTTTAGTTCTTTCAAGTAGGTGGATCACAAATACCAACACTTATAATTCGACTAACAGTGAGGTTGGCATCAGACTTTGGAATATCCAACAGATTTTTGGAGTCCCCATCATTGTGGAAATTTATGATGAATTTCTCCCCCTATCCACTGTTTGGGAAAATGAAGAAAGAACCCCTCATATGGCCTGAAAACTTATCTTTGAAGAGAAGACGATTTAGAAGGACTTTGACCCATGCCTAAAATAGGACATTCCATTTTCAGAATGGTTTGGTGATTTTGCTAATAATAATTATTCTGAGCCCAATCCATAGAGACTCAGGTATTGTCTTACAAAATCCAACCATAGGCGAGGAGGTACATACTGGACCACCTTAGAAGAGGGGGATTTTTTGAAATGGGAATGGGGTATCATCCCTGATGTCGATCGGTTATTTCGACTGGCGGCTTTCTTAGCCATGTTCTTGAGCAGTTAGATTCTACCAGTGTGAGAATCTAGTAGTGTAGGAGCCTCAACCTCTATCATTTCCACTCAGTTTTCCACCGGTAAATGAATTAATTTGCCTATCCCCATGTTGGATAAGATATATCGTTTTCTGGGGCACATCAGTGTAGGGGGTCACCATGCTGGATGGTTGTCCCTTTTCAAATATTTTGGGGATGGATGGGAGCCCACAGAGGGTTTATTCCTTCAACAATTCCTTACTAAACTCGTATTCAACCCTTTGATCATACCATTAGAGAACTAGTGGGGTCATGCCATCAGATTGTGACTCACAGAAGGAGTAGGAGGAGCAGACTGAAAAGAACTAGAAAGAAATAATGGCTTGCTGTAATGTTTATGATTTTTTTTCATACCACTCTAATGATTCCCCTACGGGTACCATTACAAACAACACGTCATACAACTTTTTCAATTGAGGTTACTTCGTTTCATTTTAAGAATGTTTTTTTTGGTTTCTCGTATTGGAGGGGAACTCATTTGTGAGGGATATTCACCCTAAAGGTTTAGCTGGAATATTAATTGCGTTCAGAAGTTATGCCCTCCTACTCTCAATAGTGCTCTCTAGGAGAAACAACTTATGATAGCTCACCAATTGTTTCTAATGTTCACCCGGGAGCACTCCCAGAGCCGTGCCAAACATCCAGATTCTACAGATTCAGTGCCCTTCTTTACAAAGAATTTCATTGAGGCCTGGGTTAGGTCATATCTTGATTTCTAGTTGACCAACTTGGTACCCACTATGGTGACTTACAGGACATCCAAGGTGAATGGAATGTGGAAGAAAAAGGGAACATGTGAGCACCCTCGTTATAGAAAATTTCATCGTAGGTCTTTTAGCTCGCACCCTAGGAATATTGTAACAGAAGGGTTTATGACCTCAGCAGTAGAAAAACAAGTAGTTGTTCCTACTACTATGATTCCATCATCCATTCCTTCAGAGGCCTATTTTCTAGTTGCATGGAGGAAATGTGGTCTTTTGAAAGGTCATAAATCTTTCCCTGGACAGTCCTCTTGTGATTTATGGAACTCATTCAGACTATGGAAATTGTCCTTACTAATATTGTTTTAGTGTTAGAACCAACTGATTTTTTATTCGATATGGATCCATATAAGGTGGGATACCACAAAAAGGTCCTAGATACCCTTACGCACTCCTGAAGTGCTTGCTAAAGGTACTCGCATCGTGTTCTTTCCATGTTACGACCAAAATCCTATGATGATGATGACAACATTTTTGTATTACCTAATACAACCACCATAAAAAGGTTTATTCTTCTCCCCCATTGACTCATAAATTCTCCTATTCTCGAGGTCCTGAGCTTGTAGGGACACTTGGGAAATGTTTACAGTTATGGAAGCCTTCCTCACTTCCACATGTTAACCCCACAACACCGGCCATCCCAATTGCAGTTGCATTTCCATAGGACTGGAGTGTCTAAAGTGAATTGTGGGAAAGCACCTCAAAGGAATATATATAGAGACTTCTTCCGAGGGAATGCTTTGATCTTATAGGTTTTTTGGGAGCCATCTTTCATACCGATATTTCAGCCAACAAAGATCCTGATGAGGTGTCCGCTCACCAGAATGAAATGGATAAGTTCCTTCATGATCTTGTGGATAGACATTATTGGTCTGACCACATGGAATTGTTGGTAGTATTCTCATTACCTATGGGGGGGGTTTTATCTACATCCTTAGGCCTCAAATTAATTTATTGAAAAGATGATGAAAGCAACCCCCCATTCTTTATTATTTTGTAGGGGGTGTCTGGTCATGGGAGACCACTTTTTCCCCAACTTATTCCTCTAGTGGTACTGTAGCTGGGAAGTACACTCCCTCACTGTTAGGGGGTACTCATGAAGGATATCCCGAATCCCAAGAGCATATAGAGGTAGTGATTTCCGAACCTTCCAGAGATTTTCCTCATACAGCTCCTCTTGGTGATCTTATTTAGGATCCATCTCCCCAATAGTTCCAGAAACATAAGCAAGAATCCCAACTATCAAAGATAATGTGAAGGGGGGTAATAATTAAGTTTCTTCTCACATGGTTATTGACCCAAATATCCTTACCGCATTGACTCATTCGTATATATATGTACTTTGACACATGGCCCATTGATGATAAAATGATGATTGCTCGAGCGTTTATTGCCCCTATCCCATTTTAGTTAGAGGAAGAATCACCATCTATTACGGCTGATCGGAATATGTAAATATGGTTGGTTCCTCTAGAAATGGGGATGGCCTCATTGATTTAAGGTTCAAACATTCCAAGCGGTTTCTAAAGGTTTTGTTCATAGAACAGGAAACATCCAATGATTCCATATAAATTTGGACCTACTTTCCAAAGGTAGGTGATCATTAGTTGTGAACCGATGAGGCTTAAGAATTTGCGTCGATCGATAAGATGGGAGGTCGGACTCATCACAAAATTATGAGGGGAATTATTGTCTACTCTGGGACTCTCTTTATAGATTTATGTTATGTTTTTTGTTGGTGCTCATTTTTCATCACAGAGTCTAAACAAAATGAAAAGGGAGATACCTCAAACAAAGAAGATTCATCCTTTGAATAAACATCAAAAAACAGAAAGGGATGAACAAAGAGAACATTTCCCATAGGTTGTGCAAGTTCCAGCATGGTCATGAAATTATACTTGTGTACCTCCCAAATGATAGCGCATGTGACTTGTGCACCCTCTTTGAAAATCACCAAGGGTCTTCTTCAGCCTATAAATATCCCTGGTGGGCCCCACATTTTGGGAGGATTTCTTTTCCAAAATCCAGATACAGAGCTCTGAAATCCCAAGTCTCTTCTACAAGTATTTTGAACACTTCTAAGGTAATTCTTTACCTATAAAGGAAGGTCTAAAGAAGAGAAATATGGTCTAAGTGTTAGAATTCACTAACACTTACATGCCTAAGTGTTTCACACTTAAGGAAAATGGACACACTTGTTCACCTCCTTACCTACTCATTGAAACTCGTGCGCCACTCTTCTGGAAGTACCTCGGGATAATTCTAAAGGCTATGGTCAAAGAACTCCCATGTATATATGTGTCACCCAAGTATACATATGCGATCAAGACTTGCACGCCCATGTATTACTTGTACGACCCACCAGGACATATGAACCCTTCTATTTTTTGGCTGCCCTTCCTACCCATTTCACCTCTCTTATGCCATTCCACCTTTCCTATTCAAGATTCAGAATTCAAGACACTCTTCAAAGCCATTTATGGCATGTTTTCTTAATTGACTTTCTTATCTAAAAGGAATTTCGTGGAAAATTTCTCAAAACCTAGTCATTTACACATCTTTATGTCACTAAAATTAGAGATTTAATTCATTCAAACTAATCCTTTAAGATGATAAAACCCTATTCATGGGCCTCATTTTCAAGAGTAATCCCCAGTCATAATTTCCCTTAACCTGGGATTCCTTTTCAAGAGTAAGCCTGAGTGCGAATTCTCTTAATTGGACATCCTCGTCATGAGTAATCCCCAAGTCCCATAATTTGGGCATCCTCCTCATGAATAAGCCCTAACCATTATTCCTTTAACATGGGATTCTTTTTTAGAAATAAACCCCAGTTTCAAATCTACAAATGTGGGCATCCTCTTCAGGAATAAGCCCCAATTTTCAAATACCTTTAACCTAGGACTCCTCCTTATGAGTAAGCCCTGGTCTTAAATTTCTCTTTACCAGTCTTAATCTATTTTTTGATCGGGGATTCCTTATCAAGAGTAAAACCCAATCATAATCCCCCTTTTAATTTGGGCATCTTCCTCAGGAGTAAGCCCCAACATAGAGTACTCAAATCTTCATAAAGTACATATACCTTTATAGACCTTGTTCCTGGGTTTCTTCCATTAAGTAAATCCTACTCTTCATCTTTCAAGGCAGTCATACATACAGAAGGTCCACGTTATTTCTTATGATTGTATCTGTCATGGCTCAATTGTCTGGTTTTACCGATACCTCATGTTTCTCACACCGAGCATGACTCATGTGAGATTACAGTGTAAAAGTAATTATGGAATATTTGTTTGAGCCATCAATCATACATAAAGATCATATTACCTTACTCGAACTACATGGGTTCTGATTCATTTTCTAAATAAAGGAAACGTAGGTATCCCCTCTATGGGTACGATCCCAACTCTAAAATAATCCATGTCCTTCTGAATGACAATAAACTTCAAGTGCCCCACTGAGTGGCTTTAAAACCAGTATGGTCATCATAATGACCAAGTGACTTTTATGTATTGAATGATACCATTGACTAAGGATCTCTAACAAATATAGATGATTATCTATCGATGAAGAACCTTGAATACCTAAAAAATATTCTCTAAATTTCCTACATATTTAATCATTGATTGTCAGATCTAATGAAAATATCATTTTATACATGTTAATTTAATAAGGATTCACAAACATAAACATAAATCTATAAAGAGAGTCCCAGAGTAGACAATAATTCCCCTAAAAATGTGTTTTGAGTCTAACCTCCCATCCTATCGACCAAAGAAAATTCTTAACCCTCATTAGTCCACAACTAATGAGCGCCTACCTTTGGAAAGTAGGTTCAAATGGATATGGAACCATTTAATTTTTCTGGTTCTACGAAAAAACCCGTTACAAACAGTTTGAAATTATTGAATCTTAAATCAATGAGATCATCCCCAATTCCAGGGGAAACAAAAAATGGTGAACCTGATGTGAATCCTTAACCAAGTTAAAATGATGATTTTCTTATTTGTTAGGACCCTATTTAAACTCAATTAGAGGGCCCACAAAGTAATCAACAACATATTTTCTCATCCAAAAGATGTTGTGGCCGGACTTATCTTGATTATGTCTATTATATCAAACATGCACTCTTTTCCAAGATCTTCTAAATTAAGAGAATGGTTTTTCTTAAGTCCACATTGGTGAATACCTCTGCTGTGAAAACCTCTGCTGCGAATGCCACTAATGCTACTCCTGCTGGATTGTCGTCCGCTCTGAGGACGACATCACCAACTAAGTATCTTCAACACTGGGTATCAAATGCGTTGGTTAACGATTACCATCAAAACGGTACTATTCTGAATCTAGAAGACGCTCGACAATCCCTCTAAGTCAATAATTCAACCTGGTCATCTGGACAGCGATGACCAGCGATCAAGAAGCAGGCAGTGCTAACCACCATCTACCATCGTTTCGGGTCATTATCCCAGGAACGTAATCACCATTCACTCCCATATTCTGAGGAGGTGAATGAGCAGGTCCCTAAATGCCTTAATTCAAGGAGACATGAGTCCTTCCTAAGGGATCCCATCAACAATCACCACCAGAATCGTGCGATAGTGCACCCTCAACATGATGAGGGTATCGACTCCAGGCGTTTCGCTCAGGTTCCTCGAACCCCAGTAGGAAAGATGAACTACCAGAGGCGAAAACCGGTTAAAAGTGAGTAGGTTCTTGTCTCTGTCCTTCCAAAAAAGTCCACCAACCTTACTTGGTGGCATACAATGAGCAGGCACACACACCCATCCATTTTAATTCCACTTCGACCATACTCGTCTAGCAGCATCACGCCAATATCGCCATGAAATTCCAGTAGCGTACTATAAATAGGAACATACACCTGTTTATAAATCATCATCTAGATAGTAGGCTCGTCAGACTACATATGATGGATCTCATCAACTATGTTTGAATAAGTGAAATCAGCAGGCACATACACCTGATAGTATTGATCATGCATACCAACGGTCTCGTTTGGTATCACTCAGAGAAGTCAGTCGGAAAGCTCCAGCGACAAACAGGAGGCAGGCTCAACTCTCTTCCCCCACACTTGAGTATTGTTAGGATTCATTGATAGGAAAAGGAGGACGAGAGTAAGAAAAAAGACCTACTCCAAGCAAGGAATGGGCGTGTATCCCTATTCCGGCAGCTAAAGTCACCAAACATATGTTATCAATGGTGAAAGAGCAGAAGAAAATCCCTGCTCATATTCTGGATGCATGCCATGATATTATAACAGCTTCAGCAGCATCATATGGCAAGACACATAAATCTATCCCTACCAGTGGATTGACACATCCACAGTTCACTCCGGATCAGACACACACATCTGTTCTAGTCCAAGAGGGTTGTGGGGCGTACTCCCCCATATCATACGGATAACCAAGTCAGGCACATACACCTAGTTTGAGCAGAGATAATCAACCTAAACTGATCATTTCTCTTGATCAAGAACATACACCTACCAAGTTGATTCAGAAGGTGTCTAAGAATAAGACCCACCCAACACAGTCAAGAAATCAAGGGCCAATATGTAACAAGGCCTTACTCGATGCTGGAGTTCTTGATGCACTCAGACAACTATCTATTGCAACTCAAGAATCTACTCTCACAGTTCCCACTAGTGGGAACATTAATTCTGAATGTATACACAAGACAATTCCTCATGAAGGCTTGCTTCGTGACAATTCGGTCGATCTCAAAGTTTTATCTTTAGATGAGAGCCACAAGAACCCTCTGTGTTGTCAGAAGATCAAGAAGAAAAATGATTCATCTTTTTCTGTAACCCACCATGGTGTTCCTCCCCATGATGATGAATTTAGCTATGAAAGCCCTCTCTGTAGTAGTAATTCTCTTTGTCTGGAAAATTCATCAGAAGACAGTGGAGTGATGAGAAAGCCCTCTAATCTTGAGGCACTTGATTATGTAAATCCAGTCATGTTTGATGCTTTACCATCAGGAAGTAAAATACTTTCTCAATTAGAAGATAGCTTGGGGTGTAGGTCATTCTCCGAACCAACCCTGGGTCATTCATCTTCAATTTTGATCAGTGGATTCTCATCCAATCTTGTTGAATCCTATGAAGCAACAAGAAATCACCAACTCTGGTCTAAACACGTAGAAGAATATTCATTAAATGATAAAGATGAAATGATGAACATGAGAAAACAACTGGGGAAAGGTGAAGTACTAGTCATTTTTTTCCCTCTGGCTAACTCTCAGTATGACATTCCAGAGATGTTGACGGAAGATGGAATTCATGTTATCCATCTCAACATAAGAAAACGCTTTGTCAATTTAAAAAGAAATTACTATCTTATGATGAATATGAAAATCATGTTAAAATAATATAAGGGTTATAACGCCAAATTTACATGGAATCTTTATCATTCTGTCGATATCTGAAGGCTGAAAAGCAGCATAGAGCCCTGCAGCATTCATGCCTTGGAGAACTAAGAAGATTGTGCTAGTTAATTGCCAATTCCCTATCTGGTTTTCATATTATGGGATGGGGTGTTCATGGAGCACTACTGTTCATTTCACTCTCTAGTGAGAAAAGCCCACCGAAAATGGTCTCATGCAATGTTATTGCCTGTGGCCGGCCACAGTCAATGGTTTTTGTTTGTAATCAAAAGCTTTCCCAAAAACAGGCTTCAACTAGTTCTTCTTAAAATCAAAAATATAGAGAACAAGTTGTTGAATTACTACCGCAACAATCAAATGAGAATATTGAACATGCCTCTCGTCTAGAGCAAGCACATCACCAACTGACAGAAGTGTCAGAAATCATCCAACAGTCTTTTTAGCCCGGTGATAAAAGTGGTTGCAGGTTGATGCATCCAACTAATTTCTAGACTAAGGTCCACAATATTATGAGAGATTTCAAAAAAGTATCAGATATAGCATGTCAAGAAGCACCCCATCTTTCCAAACTGGGGACTCATTTAACTCAACCATCGGAATAAAAAAATAGGATTCGAGGAGTTGGGAAAAGACATCAGGAACAGCCCCTGTCCACAGGACTGGGGACTTTTTCAAATCCTCAATCCCTACCTCAGATAAATTTATTCTTCTCTTGATTGGGGAAGAAGCCTCAACAGGAACAAAGAGCCAAATTATCATGAGATTCCCCCCAAATTACAGTTCATAAAGAAGTTCATTAGGGATCAAATTAACAAAAGGTAATGTCTAATCAAAGACATGGAAGAAGAAAATATCACAGAAATACTGATAGAAGGGATATGATTTGTTATACATCAATTAATGTCATCAATGCTATTTTTGCTGATCCACCAGATGAGGCTCATTCAGAGGGATCAGATGAAGAGGTTCCTGATCACGAAGTTGTATGCACAGACACAAAGGAAGAAGGTGTGCGTACACGATATTGAAGGCTTACTCAGATCCTAGGTAATCATTCAATTAACCCACTTCCCCATCTCCGAAAGGTGTCTAATAAGGGGGAAGGAAAGAACTAGGTTCTATACCCTTCCTCTGGATAAGGCCAATCACTCTCACAAGAGAAAATATTTGCACAACAAGAGGAAGAAATGGAGGAATTAAGGAGGTTGAACGCAGAACTAATTCAAGGTAGTCTCCCTCCTAACCTTACTGGAGTCAGTCAGCCAAGAGAATTTGTTGAATCTACTGAGATGGATCAATAATATCCTCCTTTATCAGTACACCCTTACAGGTCTAATCCTACGGGTCAAGTCCAACAACAATAGGCAATGCAGCCATTGGTTGCAGTACCATCAACCACAATTGTACCAGTTCCAGTAATTGCACCGGTTTAGTTCCAAGCTCAACCAGATGTTTCTCAAAAGTTAATAACAACCATTGAGTCATTAACAGCTCGGTTAGAGACTATGGAAGGGAAGAGTGCACAGGTTCAACCTGAAATGATAGCTTAACCTGAATGGGTAGATTCAATCCCTCCCCCATCAAAATTTGGGAACCCTGTATTCCCTATTATCAATGGATCAGGTGATCCTGAACAACATTTGATGAATTTTGTGTCTTGTTGCGATCCTATGATGGGAACTCCGGAACAACAAGAAGTAGTGAAACTCAGATGCTTCATGCGAATCTTGTAAGGACTAGCTTTTGTCTAGTACACAAGCTTGCAGTCTTGGTCAATTACCAGGTGGGAGGATCTTTGTCAACAATTTATTCTTCAATTCAGTTCAACATTTCCAAAAACAAAAGTTTTTTATCTTAAAAACTGTAAGCAAAGGGAAAATGAAAGGGTGTCAGATTTCATTTCTCACTGGAAGGGATTAACATATTACCTATACTTAGCACTCCCTCAAGAGGAATTGTTGCCAATATGTGTGGCTAATTTACGTGATGAGTTGCGAACACCACTGATCCCTGTGAAATACACAAAAGGGTTTTGAGACCTTACTTCAATTGCTCAACAGATTGAATATTCTCTTATAAAGACTACGGATAAAGCTCGTGTAATTCCATCATCTCTATGACGGAGAATGGGTAATGCAGAGACTGCTACAGTTATGCTTAAACAAGCACCTGTACCTGCTTCTACTTCAAAACCATAATCGCCTCAAAGGGCTCCACCTCTTGAGTGCCAACAACAGAGGTCGTTTCTTCAAGATGATCAAAGAGATCAATGACGAAAAAATTAGAGGATTCGAAAAGCAGAGTTTAATCTTTCTGGAATGAACAAGTTCTTGGTTATTTCATTCCAACTCTGGAAAATAATTTGGTTCAATTTCTATGGCCCAAGAGTCTAAACAAGGAAGGAGATGTAGACCATCCCAACTATTTCCCATTTCATCAAATGTTGGGGCATCCCATTCAAGAGTGTTTGGTTTTCAAGGACCTCCTGCCAAAAATGGTCTATTTGGGACAAGTCAAACTGAAAGGTTCTTCAGCTCAGGTAGCATGTGTTACTACTACAGTTCTAGAGAAGGAAGGTGAGTGGCAGGAAGTAAAGAACAAAAAATACACAAAAATATGATGATTTAATGGTCAAAAAGATGATCAACCGAACTCATGCTATTTTTCGAACACAATTGAAGAAACCAATTATGCCTTCTTCCAAGAATTCCACAGCAAAACCCTCTTCATTAGAGGGAAAATCCTCAAAGAAATTACACAATTCCAAGAAAGATGAACAATCAGAAGAAGATGAGTATGTGTCAAAGCCTAAGTTGTCTTTGACTTTGGAATATTTTATGCCATCTACTTCAATGAAATGGGAACCAACCCACCAAACGGCACTACCTAAATAGGATAATCAAGCAGATTCTTAATCGGATGAAGAGTTGATCTTTGGTTCAATTAATATGATTCAATTAATAGATCCATATGCCCGTCGCAGTTTCGATTTTGATGATCCCGAATTCCCTATATCAAATAGAGGAATCATAGGAAGTTCCAGAGGCTTATGATACATGGGAAGACATGGATATTTTGAAGTCCACTATTCCAATTCTACCCCTTCTAGAACTGTGTATGCGGAAGAAACTTGTGGTAGAACCCTTCTACGATCTCAACAAGAACTAGCAAGGTCTTCCACTCAAGGTAGACACAATACGGGCACAATTATTCTAGAAGATCGGTTGAAGGTTCCATCTTCTTCCTATCAGCATGTAAATAGACCTAATAGGTCTAATCTTCCAAAGCCAGGAGTATTACCAACTTTTATCCCGATACAAGATGCATCAAATTCCAAAGCATCAACTTCAAGGGCACCTGCTAAACCACCTATTCTTTTTGGGAAACGCAGACTTTTGGATAAAAAGTATGATGTATTGAAACATCTGGCCCAAGTACCGGCCATGTTATCAATTCTGGATGCCTTGAATTTATCAAAGGATCTTCGGGAGGCACTCATCGAGGATTTGTCAAGTCCACAAGAGATTGAGACTGAAATTGCGGCAGCTGAAGTCTACCATGTTGAGAATAATCCTACAGAATGCCATGCAGTAATATCTTTTACTGATAAAGATGAAGATGATGTCGTGCATGGACATATTAGACCTTTTTACTTATATGGAAAGGTCAACGGCATAGAAATCCAAATATCATTCATTGATAATGGTCCTGGAGTCAACCTCATGCCCATTCGTACACTACGGCGATCGGGCCTCACGAAATCTGATTTATCTCCTTCAACTATGATTTTACAAGGATATGATAAAAATGAACAATAACCACTCAGTGAGATTACACTCAGAACACATTTTTTGAGATCTTGTGTCCAATTCAGATTTCATGGTTGTTGATCAAGACTCGGCCTTCAACATCTTTCTTAGAAGACCCTGGCTACATCAAAATGTGGTTATCCCTTTATCATACCACCAATGTATCAAATATTGTTTTGATGGTCCAGTTGGGACATTGTATGGTGATAAGGCCCTATTTAGGCCATGTGAATCTCAATACATTGAGACGTAATACTACAACATGAAGGGAAAGGAGGAATCCACAACAAAAGTGATCACCCAAGTTAATGCTATGTATGGTTTGGAAAAGATTCCAGTAAACCCATTAGCACATGTGAGTATAGATTATGTGTTATCTATTAGTCAAATTTATAGGATATACCCAAATCAATATAATCATATGGAAACCTCCATAATTTCAATCATAGAAATCATGCCAAACAGCATGGGAGAATGTGGTGATCCACCAAGAAATGATGAAAGATCAAATTGAGATGTGTTCATTTCATCTGCTGAAATACAGCAAGTCTATACTTCGCCAACCAAGCTAGAATAAGTTATAGCAATGTTAGAGGTTAATAATGATTTCGAATATAAATCCATCATCTCCACTTTATTACACAAAGAAGACAATTCATCATCAATTGGGTTGGACATGGAAGCTTCTTCTTTAAGATGTACAAATTCTAACAGCTCTTCTGATCATGAAAATTCTGCTTCATCATCTACTATGAAAGTAAAAACAGAGGACATAAAACATGTTGAAGATTAAGAGGAAGATCTCAGGGATTCTCCACCATCATTTGAAGAAGGAATCTCTACTACCATGGATGAACTCAGAGAAATAATTCTGGGTAAAAAAGAATATCCACACCCCACTTTAATTAGTGCGGCTATGACTCTTGAAGAGAAAAAGATGTATATTTCCTTTTTAAAGAAAAATCGAGATATATTTACTTGGAACTATATAGAGATACCAGGACATGATCCTGATGTTTCCACTCATCGTTTGGGTTTTCCAGAAGAACATCGAGGTTTCAAACAAGATGTTAGAAGAACACACCCAACCTATGCTTCCTAAATTGAGGCTGAAGTGGATAATCATATCAAAGATAACTTTGTCAGAGAAGTTCAATATCCCAAGTGGTTGGATAAAATTTTCCCAGTGAAAAAGAAGGATGGGAAAATTAGAGTTTTCATTGATTTCAGGGATCTTAATTAGCATTGTCCTAAGGATGATTTTCCAGTTCCGATTACAGAACTATTAATTGATGCAACAACTGGCTCTGAAGCACTCTCCTTCATGGATGGATATTCTGGTTATAATAAAATCTGAATGGATCCACGAAAATGAGGAATCTATAGCCTTCATAGCCCCTCAGGGTGTGTTTTTCTATCGGGTAATGCCCTTTTGCATAAATAATGGCGGTGCAACATATCAGCGTGCCATGAATCGTATCATCAAACCCTTTTTAGGGATGTTTTTTGAATGTTATGTGGACGATTTGGTGGTCAAATACAAACAACGTTCTAATCACTTGGCTGATTTGGAATTCATATTCCACAAGATTTGACAACATAATTTGATGTCGAACCCCTTAAAATGTGCTTTTGGGGTAACCTTAGGAAAATTTCACGGCTTTGTTGTATGCCATCGTGGTATTGAAGTTGATCCTGAGAAGACCAGGTCAATCCTTGGTATGTCACCTCCTCGAAATTTGAATGATTTAAGAGGACTTCTAGGACACTTAGCCTGTATTCGGCGTTTCATCGCCAATTTGGCAGGAAAAAGTTTACCCTTCACCAAATTGATGATGAAAGGAGTCACTTACCAGTGGACTGAAGAATGTCAAGAGGCATTCTATATTCTCAAGAAATACATCTTGAGTCCACCGGTACTTATGCCACCTGTTGAAGGGATACCACTTATCCTTTATTTGACATCTTTAGAGCGATCATTGGGTGCCTTTCTTTCCCAGAAGAATGATGCTCGGAATATGAAAATCCTCTACTATCTCAGTCGGACTATGCTTAAAGCAGAAACCAGATATTCAAGTATTGATAAGTGTTTCCAGGCATTAATCTTTGTAGTTCAGAAATTGAGACACTACCTCCAAAATCACGAGGTCCAATTGGTATCGCACAATAACCTGCTCAAATTCATTCTTAGTCGTCCAATGCTTAATGTATGTTGGGCAAGGTGGGCGATTATTTTACAGTAGTTCGACATTCAGTATGTGTCTCAAAAGGAAATAATGGTTCTCTCATTGGCTGATTTCCTTGCTGAACATTCATCAGTAGAAGATACATATTCAAATATTGAATTCCCTTATGGGGAAGTCTTCTCTATTCATTATATTCGTCAGGTATGGGAAATGTATTTTTATGGTGCTTCCAAAAGACCAATAGGGACGAAAATGGAAGATCCCAAATTCATCAAGGTTGGATTAGGAGTTATTAATATTTCCACAGAAATGGTAGTGTTACCTTATTTCTTCTTATTGTGGGATGGTGGTACCAATAAGGAAGTAGAATACCAGGCCCTCATTATAGGATTAGAGTTGCTGCTTCAAGAACAAGTGAATCACTTAAGGGAGAAAGGTGATTTATACTTGGTAATCAAACAAGTCAATGGGGATTATGTAATCAGAAAAGAATAATTGATCCCTTTGAATGATTACATAATATATTTAATGGCGGAATTTCCTATAGAACTGACATTTTCTTATGTCCCGCGATCAAAAAATACTCAAGCTAATGCACTGGATAATATAGCCACAGCTCTGGCTGATCCAAATCGAGATAAAAAAACTATCAGTATTTCCCACCATCATACAATTTCACCTTATGTTTGAACCAAAATAGAAGAGATCAATGAAATTAGTCACATTCCTAAACTATATGGTCATACTACAGGAAGTACGACACCTATTAGGGAATACCATCAAAATGGAACACTTCTGCCTGATAGAGCCGGGAAAGAACAAATTTGGCGACGTGTGGTCAATTTTACTCTTTATGATATCCCAGATCACCTAGAGGAAATTCTCTACAAGCCTTATTTTGATGGAGTTCTCTTTAGATGCATTGATGGTGAATAGACAATGGCTATCAAGAAAAAAGTGCATGCATGAGTCTGTGGTGCCCACCAATCTGGACATAGACTGTCTGATCAGATTCGAAGGCCTGGATACTTTTGGCCTTCAATGGTAAGATATTGTGTTGATTTCACAAAGAAGTGTCATTCATACCATGTACATTCCAACTTCATTCATCAACCCCCAGAGTTTCTTCATACAACTAAATACTCGTGGACATTTTCTACATGGGGAATGGATGTGGTCAGACCTTATCCTTCAGCTATTTCCAAGCAGTTTAAGTATATTTTTACTGTAACTGACTTATTTTCCAAATGGGTAGAGGAAATACCTCTCAAAGAAGTTAGTTCTAAAAGCATTGTTAGCTTCATCAAGTATAACATCATCACCAGATTTGGTGTCCCTCATACCATATTGACAGACAATGGCACCAACTTCTATTCATACGAGGTGAAGAAGTTGTATCAAGAATACAACATCAAATCCAATCATTCGTCTCAGTATCATGCAGTGGCCAATGGCCAGATAGAAGCCTTCAACAAGACTCTATCAAATATACTACAAAATATGGTGGATAAAGATAAGAGTTCATGGCCTGATAAACTCTTTCATGCATTATGGGCTTATCAGAACACCACCCACACTGCAACGCGGTCAACTCCATATTCACTGGTATATGGAACAGAAGAAGCACTACTAAAAAAGGGCATTAGCGACTGCCATTGGCAGTCGCTATAGGCCTATAGAGACAACCTAGTGACCGCCAATGGTGGTTGCATCAGCTTCGTCACTGTAGGTCAATAGCGACCGCCATTGGCGGTCGTTAAAGTTTGCCAAAATGCTGGCCTTAAGCGACCGCCAAGCGGTCGCTAAACTGGGAATTTTTTTTAAAAAAATCATACCAAAATAAATAAGTAAATATATATATATTTATTAAATAAAAAATATATATATATATTTTAATGAAAATATTTATATATATATAATTAAATAAAATATTTATCAATTTTTTAATGAAATGTACGAATTGTGTTTTTTTTCTTCACGGTGCAAAATCAGAGGCAAAACAAGGTAAAAATCATAAGAAATGGAAAACAATTTCAAATAGCATAAACATAAAAATCATCATAAACGATAAACGTTCTTCAACGATCTGAGAAGGTCCATCTATTTCAATCTTCTACTTCAAAACCTACAATAAGACAAAAAAACAAAAAAACAAAACAAACGTAAATTAAACATAATTATTTAGTTGTTATATACATATAATAAAATAAAATCTTACATCCAATCATGGTGCTATAATAATTTAGAACCCCCAATTTAAGAAATGCTATCATTTCAGGTCATTCGGAGAACGTTTGCTCTGAATTCGACCGTCTCACGCCGTTTTTGGTGTTTTTTGACACCGGAAACGCCTTTCCGGTCACCACGGTCATACTCCGCCTCCGATTGACATGCTGTCTGCCCAAACATTTCAAAAATCACACAACGGATGTTCTCGTATGGTTTGATGGCATTCTAAGGTTGATCGGGTGGTTTTGACCCCACAACGCGCCGTTTTAGCGCGGACTGAGCTGCTGAAAATGACGCAGTCAGCCGTACCATGCACCACACGTCGGATGGGCATGATGTCTCCTCCTAAACATCATGAATAATAACCCTAATGTTTTTGTATGGTTTCAGGTCATTCGGAGCATGTTTTCTCCGAATTTGACCGTCTCACGCCGTTTTTGGTGTTTTATTACACCAGAAATGCGTTTCCGGTCACCGCGGTGAAATAACACCTCCGATTGACGTGACGTCTACCCGACCATTTCAAAAATCACACAAAGGCTGTTCTTGTACGGTTTCATGGCATTCCTAGGTTGTTCAGGTGGTTTTGACCCCCAACCCGCCGTTTTAGCACGCACCGTGCTGGTGAAAATGACGCAGTCAGCCGTACCGCGCGCAGCGAACTTCTGATGGGCACGTAGTCTCCTCTTACATGTCACGAATAATATTCCTAACGTTTTTTATGGTTTCAGGTCATTCAAAGCATGTTTGCTCCGAATTCGACCGTCTCACGCCGTTTTTGGTGTTTTATGAAACTCGAAACGCATTTCTGGTCACCGCAGTCAAACGACACCTCTGATTAACGTTTCGTCTACCCATCCATTACAAAAATCACACAACAGCTATTCTCGTACGGTTTCATGGCATTCCGAGGTCATTCATGTGGTTTTGACCCCCCAAAGCGCCGTTTTAGCGCACGCCGAGGTGTTGAAAACAACGCATTTGGCTGTACCGCGCGCACCGCATGTCTAATGGGCCTTCCGTCTCCTCCTACACATCACTAATAATATTCCTAATGTTTTCGTGTGGTTTGAGGTCATTCGGAGCACGATTTCTCTGAATTCGGCCGTCTCACGCCGTTTTTGGTGTTTTGTGACACCAGAAACGCATTTCTGGTCACCGCGGTCAAACGATAGCTCTGAATGACATGTAGTCTACCCAAACATTTCAAAAATCACACAAAGGCTGTTTTTGTATGGTTTCATGGCATTATGTGGTCAATCAGGTGGTTTTGACCCCCCATACGCGCCGGTTTAGCGCGCACGAATCTCCTGAAAGAGACACATTCGGTTGTACTACACGCACCACACCTTCTATGGGCACATAGTCTCCTCCTACACGTCACGAATAATATTACTAATGTTTTAATGTGGTTTCAGGTCATTCAGAGCACGTTTTCTCCGAATTCGACCATCTCACGCCGTTTCTGGTGTTTTATGACACCGAAAACGCGTTTCTGGTCACCGCGGTCAAACGACTGCTCCGATTGACATGTCGTCTGCCCGAAAATTTTAAAAATCACACAATGGATATTGTCGTACGGTTTCATGTCATTACGAGGTCATTCGGGTGGTTTTGACCCCCCAACGCACCGGTTTAGGGTGCACGGAGCTGCTGAAAACGACGCATTCGGTCGTACGACGCGCACCACACGTCCGATGGGTGTGTCGTCTCCTCCTACAATCAAGAATACTATTACTAATGTTTTCGTGTGTTTTCAGGTCATTTGGAGCACATTTTCTCGGAATTCGACCGTCTCACCCCGTTTTTGGTGTTTTTTGACACCGAAAACATGTTTCTGGTCACCGCAGTCAAACGACTCCTCCAAATGACGTTTCTTCTACCTGAACATTTCAAAAATCACACAAAGGCTGATGTCGTACGGTTTCATTGCATTCTGAGGTCGTTCGGGTGGTTTTGACCCCCCAACGCGCTGTTTTAGCGCGCGCCGAGGTGCTGAAAATGATGCATTCAGCCGTACCACGTGCACCGCACATCCGATGGGTTCACCATCTCCTCTTACACTTCACGGATAATAATTAGATTTTTTCCTGTGATTTCAGGTCAATCCGATGTCGTCCGCTATTAATTTGACCGTTAGACGCCCATTTTGGCCGTTTAGGACACCAGAACGGTGTTCCTGGTCACTGAGGGCACACGACACATTTGATTGACGTGTCTTCTTCTTGACCTCATCGAAATCCACTCACCCATTGATTTCATCTGTTTTAAGGCCATTCAGACCTCATTCAGCCCGTTTGGACCCCCACGCGTGTTTATCAAGTGCGCGCAACACTTAAAGAACGCATAATGAGCCCTATCGCGCAGACCGCACGTTCGATTGACGTTCTCTCTACACGTACATGTTGCAAATAATAATTAGATTGTTTTCCTGTGATTTCAGGTCAATCCGATGTCGTCCGCTATGTGTTTGACCGTCAGACGCCTGTTTTGGCCATTTATGACACCAAAACGGCGTTCCCGTCACCACTGGCACACGGCACGTCGATTGACGTTCCCTCTACTCGACCAAATCACAATTAACTCACCCTTCTATGTCGTCTGATTTCAGGCCATTCAGACCTTGTTCAAACCATTTGGACCCCCCCCCCCACGCGCGTTTATCAAGCGCACACAACACTTAAAGAACGCATAATGAGCCTTACTGCGCAGACCGCAGATCTGATTTACATTCCGTCTAATCGTACACGTCACAAATAATAATTAGATTGTTTTCATATGATTTCAGGTCAATCTGATGTCATCCACTATGAATTTGACCGTTAGACGCCCGTTTTTGCTGTTTATGACACCCGAACGGCGTTCCCGGTCACCGCGGGCACACGACACGTCTGATTGAGGTGTTGTCTACTCGACCACATCAAAATTCACCCACCATTTGATGTCTTCTGATTTCAGGCCATTCGGACGTCGTTCGGCCCATTTGGACCCCCCCCCCCCCCCACGCGTGTTTATGAAGCGCGCACAACACTAAAAGAACGCATAATGAGCCCTACCACGCAGACCGCACGTCTGATTGATGTGTCGTCTTTGAGTACACATCACGAATAAAAATTAGATTGTTTTACTGTGATTTCATGTCAATCCGATGTCGTCCGCTATGACTTTTACCGTTAGACGCCCGTTTTGGCCATTTATGACACCAGAATGGTGTTCCCATTCACGGCGGGCACACGACACGTCCGATTGACGTGTTGTCTGCTTGACCACATCAAAATTCACCCACCCTTTTATTTCATCTCATTTCAGGCCATTCAGACCTCATTCGTCCGGTTTGGACCCCCCCCCCCCCCACGCGCGTTTATGAAGCGCGCACAAAACTTAATGAACGCATAATGAGACCTACCGTGCAGAACGCATGTCCGATTGACATCCCGTCTACGTGTACACATCAAAAATAATAATTTGATTTTTTTCCTATTATTTCAAGTCAATCTGATGTCTCCTGCTATGACTTTGACTGTTAGACGCCCGTTTTGGCTGTTTATGACACCAGAACTGCGTTCCCGGCCACCGCGGGTACACAACACGTCCGATTGGCGTGATGTCTACTCGATCACATCACAATTCACTCACCCTTTGATGTATTCTGATTTTAGGCCATTCGGACCTCGTTCAGCCCATTTGGTCCCCCCACGCACGTTTATCAAGCGCACACGACACTTAAAGAATGCATAATGAGCCCTACCACGCAGACCGCATGTCTGATTGATGTGCCGTCTGCGCATACACGTTGAGAATAATAATTTGATTGTTGTCCTATGATTTCAGGTCAATACGATGTCGTCTGCTATGACTTTGACCGTTAGAAGCCTGTTTTGGCCGTTTATTACACCAGAACGGCATTCCCGGTCACCGTGGGCACACGGCACGTCCGATTGACGTGTCGTCTGCTCGACCACATCACAATTCACTCACACTTTTATTTCGTTTAATTTCAGGCCATTCGAACCTCGGTCGTCCCATTTGGACCCCCCCCCCCCCCCCACCCACATTTATGAAGCGTGCGCAACACTTAAAGACGCATAATGAGCCCTACCGTGCAGACCGCATGTACGATTGACGTGCCATCTATGCGTACACATCAAGAATAATAATTAGATTGTTTTCCTATGATTTCAGGTCAATCTGATGTCGTCTGCTATGACTTTGACCATTAGACGCCCGTTTTGGCTGTTTATGACACAAGAACAGCGTTCCCGGTCACCGCGGGCACACGACACGTCCGATTGACGTTCTGTCTACTCTAAAACATCACAATTCACTCACCCTTTGAAGTCGTCTGATTTCAGGCTATTCAGACCATGTTCGGCCCGTTTGGACCCCCCGCCCCCACACGCGTTTATCAAGTGCGCGTAACACTTAAAGAATGTATAAAGATCCCTACCGCGCAGACCGCACGTTCGATTGACGTTCCCTCTGCGCGTACACATTTTTAATAATAATTAGATTGTTTTCCTGTGATTTCAGGTCAATCCAATGTTGTCTGCTATGACTTCGATTGTTAGACACCAGTTTTGGCCATTTGTGACACCAGAACGGCGTTCTCGGTCACCGCGGGCACACGGCATGTTCGATATATGTGTCATCTACTCGACCACATCACAATTCACTCAAACATTTATTTCATCTGATTTCAGGCCATTCGAACGTCGTTCGGACCGTTTGGACCCCCCCCCCCACCCGCGTTTATCGAGCGCGCACAACACTTAAAGAATTCACAATGAGCCCTACCACGTAGACTCCACATCCGATGGGTGTCCCGTCTGCACGTACACATCACAAATAATAATTAGAGTGGTTTCCTATGATTTCAGGTCAATCCGATGTCATCCGATATGACTTTGACCATTAGACGCCCGTTTTGGCCGTTTCTGACACCAGAACGGCGTTCCCGGTCACCGCGGGCACACATCATGTCAGATTGATGTTTCTTCTACTCGACCACATCACAATTCACACAACCTTTGATGTCGTCTGATTTCAGGCCATATGGACCTCTTTCGGCCCATTTGGACCCCCCCCCCCCCCCCCACGCGCGTTTATGAAGCGCGCGCAACACTAAAAGAACGGATAATGAGCCCTCCCACGCAGACCACTTGTCCAATTGACGTGAAGTCTGTGCGTACATGTCACGAATAATAATTAGATTTTTATCATGTGATTTCAAGTCAATCCGATGTCATCCTCTATGACTTTGACCGTTAGACGACCGTTTTGGCCGTTTATGACACCAGAACGGCGTTCTCGGTCAATGTGGGCACATAGCACGTCCGATTGACGTGTTGTCTGCTCGACCACATCAGAATTCACTCACCCATTGAAGTTGTATAATTTTCAGGCCATTCGGACCTCGTTCGGCCCGTTTGGACCCCTCCACGCGCGTTTATCAAGCGCGTGCAACACTTAAAGAACGCAGAATGAGCCCTACCGCATAAACCGCACATCTAATTGACATTCCATCTGCGTGTACTCGTTTCAAATAATAGTTAGATTGTTTTCCTATGATTTCAGGTCAATCTGATGTCGTCCGCTATGGATTTGACCGTTAGACGCCCGTTTTGGCCGATTATGACACCAGAACGGCGTTCCTGGTCACCGTGGGCACACGGCACGTCCGATTGACGTGTCGTCTAGTCAAGCACAACAAAATTCACTAACCCTTTGATTTCGTCTAATTTCAGGCCATTCATACCTCGTTCTTCCCATTTGGACCCCCCCCCCCCCCCCCACACGCATTTATGAAGCGCGCGCAACACTTAAAGAACACATAATGAGCCCTATCGCGCAAACCGCACGTCCGATTGACGTGCCGTCTACGCGTACAAGTCAATAATTATAATTAGATTGTTTTCCTGTGATTTTAGGTCAGTAAAATGTCGTCGTCATTGACTTTGGCCATTAGACACCCGTTTTGGACGTTTGTGACACCAGAACAGCGTTCCCAGTCACCGCGGGCACACGGCACGTCCGATTGACGTTCCATCTACTCAACCAAATCACAATTCACTCACCCTTTTATGTCGTCTGATTTCAGGCCATTCGGTCCTCGTTCGGCCTATTTGGACCCCCCCTCCCACGCGCGTTTATGAAGCGCACGCAACACTTAAAGATCGCATAATGAGCCTTATCGCGCAGACTGCATGCCCGATTGATGTGACGACTATGTGTACACATTGAGAATAATAATTAGATTGTTGTCCTGTGATTTCAGGTCAATCTGATGTCGCCCGCTATGACTTTAACCATTAAACGCTCGTTTCCGCCGTTTATGACACCCGAAAGTCGTTCTCGGTCACTGCGAGCACAAGGCACGTCCTATTGACGTGTCGTCTACTCGACCACATCAAAATTCACTCACCCTTTTATGTCGTCTGATTTCAGGCCATTCGGACGTCGTTCAGGCCGTTTGGACACCCCCCCCCCCCCACGCGCGTTTATCAAGCACGCGCAACACTTAAAGAATGCATAATGAGCCCTACCGTGCAGACCGCACGTACGATTGACGTTCCGTCTACGTGTACATGTCATGAATAATTGTTATATTTTTTCATATTATTTCAGGTCAATCCGATGTTGTCCGCTATGAATTTCACCGTTAGACGCCCGTTTTGGCCTTTTTGTGACACCAGAACGACGTTCCCAGTCACCGCGGGCACACGACACGTGCGATTGACGTGCCATCTGGTCGACCATATCAAAATTCACTCACCCTTTGATTTCGTCTCATGTCAGGTCATTCGGACCTCATTCGGCCCGTTTGGACCCCCCACGCGCGTTTATGAAGCGCGCACAACACATAAAGAATGCATAATGAGCCCTACCGCGCAAACCGCACGTACGATTGACGTGCCGTCTTCGCGCACATGTCACGAATAATAATTAGATTTCTTTCCTATGATTTCAGGTCAATCCGATGTTGTCTGCTACGACTTTGACCATTAGACGCCCGTTTTGGCCGTTTATGACAGCAGAACGGCGTTCCCGGACACCGCGGCCACACGACATATCTGATTGACGTGCCTTCTGTTCGACCACATCAAAATTCCCTTACCCTTTGAATTCATATGATTTCAGGCCATTCAGACCTCGTTCGGCCCGTTTGGACCCCCCCACACGTGTTAATCAAGCGCGCGCAACACTTAAAGAACGCATAATGAGCCCTACCGCGCAGACCACACGTCCGATTGACGTTCCTTCTGGGCTTACATGTTGCGAATAATAATTAGATTGATGTCCTGTGATTTCAGGTCAATATGATGTCATCAGCTATGACTTTGACCATTAGACTCCTGATTTGGCCTTTTTATGACACCAGAACGGTGTTCACGGTCACTGCGGGTACATGGTACGTCCGATTGACGTGTCGTCTGTTCGACCACATCACAATTCACTCACCCTTTGATGTTGTCTGATGTCAGGCCATTTGGACGTCGTTCGGCCCATTTGGACCCCCCCCCCACAGGTGTTTATCAAGCACGCGCAACACTTAAAGGACACATAATGAGCCCTACCGCGCAGACCGCACGTCCGATTGATGTGTCGTCTGCGCTTACACGTCAAGAATAATAATTATATTGTTTTCCTGTGATTTCCAGTCAATCGGATGTTGTCCTCTATGAATTTGACCGTTAGACGCCCATTTTGGCCGTTTGTGACACCAGAACGGCGTTCCCGGTCACCGCGGGAACACGGCATGTCCGATTGACATCCCGTCTGCTCGGCCACATCACAATTCACTCAACCTTTGATGTCTTCTAATTTCAGGCCATTCGGACCTCGTTCGTCCCATTTGGACCCCCCACGCTCATTTATCAAGCGCGCAAAACACTTAAAGAACGCATAATGAGCCCTACCGCGCAGACCGCACGTCCGATTGACATGCCGTCTGCGCGTACACGTTGCGAATAGTAATTAGATTATTGTTCGGAGTGTGGGGGAGGCTGTCCGAGGTGCAGGAGGGCTGTCCGGGGTGTGGGGGGCCTGTCCGGGGTGCGGGAAGGACTGTACGGAGTGCGGGGGACCTGTCCGGGGTGCGGGAGGACTGTCTCGGGTGTGGGGAGGGCTTTACGGAGTGCGGGGAAGGCTGTCCGGGGATGTGAGAGGGCTGTCTGGGTGCGGGGAGGGCTGTCCGTAGTGAGGGGAAGGTTGTCCGGGGTGCGGGAGGGCTGTCCGGGGTGCGGGGAGGGCTGTCCGGAGTGCATGGAGGGCTATCCGTGGTGCGGGGGGTTGTCTGGGGTGGGGGGGGGCATGTTCGGGGTGCGAGGAGGGTTGTCTGAAGTGCGGGGAGGGTTGTCCGGGGTAGGCCAGGGACTACAAATAGTGAACTCATCTCATTCATCAAAAACAAGTTTAATGATTTATATTAGGAATCACGTATTTTTTTCAAAATATTATATAACATGCAATTCTAAACATTGAAAATTAATTGAACAAAAAATATCCAAATCAATAATCAGTTTCATGGTTACTTCTCAATTCGTTCACACAAACATTTCATGAGGCCAAAACACACATGATACACCCATATCATAAAAAAAACTCACTAGAAACCCAAGATAAATATCAATAACAACCCTACCATTAAAAGAAGATACACACCTCGTGAATATGATGTGTCATGCGTGTTCATCCCTGACCACCATCCGGTGGGCCAGGGCCTACAACAAATAAACATTATGAATATTTTCATAACAAAAATAATTTAAATTAAATAAATAAATACACTATAAACATGCATCATGTGATCCCCTGCACCATCACCTGGACGCACATATTCCCGCAGTGCTCTTACCTCAGCAGCCAATTACGCATTTCCTTACTCAGAAGCCTGCAGTCATGCCTTGAAATCTGACAGCCGTTGTGTCCTCTGAGTAATAGCAGGACCAACAACAGCAGCACGTCACACTACAGAATGAGGAATCCAGGTTCCATAGGCCAAACTATATCCATGTCCATCCCGACCAATGATGCGATGGAAGATCTCATCCCTTTGCATGGGAAGCTGTCGCTGGTCCTCTAGCAGATGTTCTAATTAAACTTCTAATTGAACCTGTGAAATATTTAAATATATATACATATATTAATATAATTATTTTATGTAAGTATTTGTAATGAGTACAAGAACATACTATCAATGCTGCAGCCTCTGCATCATTGCGATCATGAGTCCTCATCCACACCGACATTTTTTCAGTTGGTGCACCTTGCTCCCACAACTATATATGAATAGAATATAAACAAAAAATGGTATTAATTAAAAAAATAAAAAAATGAATAATAAATACCTCATTTCGGATCTGAGACACTTGACGAGTCCCGAGCCTATGAGGTGATCCCTGCAACGCACGATTCTCAGAATAGCGTGTAGACACCTCCTACATTCAATTCATTCAAATATCAAACAAATCACACATTATTGAATATATATATACCAAAATAAATATACAAACTGAAACACCCTCAGTAGATCAATATTCAACTAATTCATGCCACTATGTCGGGAGGACACCTCTCGGGACTTTTTCTAGAATGTCTGGGGCACCCACATTTGGTACCCCGTGGTCCCTCTTGACTTTGCCTTTATAGTATTTCCAGATCTTACGATATTTGCTCATACACACTGGCTGAAACTCATCGGGGTATACTTTAAAATTTTTCTATTAAAGAAAACAATCACATATGTTATTGTTGTTTATACATAGGGAATAAAGTAAAATGGTCTTCTTACCTGAACCACCCTCCAAAGATGATCTAATGTGTCCTGAGGGATAGAAGCCCAGTCATGCGTGGTCAATGGAAAGCGATGTGGATCATGTATGATATGACCCAAATGATGAATAAATGCAGGGGTATTCTGTCCCACAAGATAAAATACCTCATAAAATGAAACATCAAATGTTGTGTAGGAATTCCATGATAATATGCCACGACCAGGGCCTCTCCTACGAGAGGAAGAAGCAGTCGTGTCTGATCCTGTTGAAAAAAAATTTATATAGAAATTGACAGATGTTATAAATATATATATATATATATATTTATTAATTACATAAAAAATATAGTCAATTACATTCCAACATACCTCGACCCTGAGACGTAGATGCCTCAGATGGATGATGTGGATCTTCTGCCTCTTCCCCTCACATGCCTGCAGTCATGGAAAACATTAGTAAGGGGACTATCCAAAGTGTCCAAATGATAAATTGGATTGTTTTTAAAAATAATCAAACTTGTACAGTTCTTAATCAAAAAAAAATGGATTTAATAATTAGTTGGGAATGAATTTTAAAAAATCAGAAATTTCACAAAACAGATATACAAATTATGTACAAAACCAATCAATGCATATCCAAATTTCAAATTGAATTAATAAAAATCAATGTAGCAGATGAACCAAATGAAGAATACCTAACTGGGAAGATACACCGATAATAACATCAATATAACATGAGTTAAATCACCCTAAATATTTATAAGTGAATAAACATCAAAAAGTGAGGATTAAACTTACAAGGATTTATAAAATGTTTACATAATTTATGATATCCTAGGTTGAATAGTGGGAAAAAAATTATACCTTTCATTAAGCATGAAAATCGGCCGTTTCTCCTTCAATAGAAACTCTGACCCAATAAATATCTTCTTCATGTTGAACTACGGTATGTTGATCAAGTTGTTGGGAAACAAAAGGAACAGTCTCGGGTTCATCTTGTATAAATAAAAACACTCCTCGCCGAGACATTTTGACAACAACTTGCCAACATGGATTTGAAGGCAAAGTAATGAAGAATACTTGTTCCACTTGTGATGTCAAAATGAAAGGTTCATTATCAACTCGTTCCTTTATGTATAACATATAGTTAAAATTCACCAATGAAAACCGATATTGATCGACCTTACATCCATGCACTGGATCAACCCAATTACACATTAACAATATGTACTTCAACCCGTGTGTGTATAAAACTTCAATAATATCTATCAACTGACCATAGTAATAACCAGAATCGACAAATGGACAACTGATGCCACTATTTTGTGTTGCTCGTTTGTCGTCAACATCTTAAATGCGAAATCGAAAACCATTAGAATCTATAGATTTATAATGTCGTGCCGTTATAGATGGACCCTCATCCATTTGGATAAATTCTTCAGTTAGCGTGGGGTCCCCTTACTCCCTCATCTTATGAACCTACATAATTCATAGAATTCAATAATGATATATGAAGAAAGAAATTAGTATAATTCTTCACTCATAATGAAAATCAATTTATACATACATATTCCTTGTACCAATCATGAAATAACGCATAATGAGACAGTTGAATTTGCAAATCAGTCGCACAATACATCTCTTCTTTTATCTCATTAATAGGTTTTCTTCAAATAATAATTCAAGGATTAAATGATCAACTTATGCAAAATAAACATGTAAAAGTTAAACAATAATAGTGATAAGATACTTACTGCATTAATGGTGCAACTTATGGAGTATTGAACAAGATATATCGATGCGGTTGTATCCACTAGATGTTGTCCACATCATATGTGGTTCCTTCTCCAACGGGACCATTCTAAATTTGAGATGTCTTGTATAATTTTGTTTCATAATCCGTAAGATATTCTGCACAAAAAGTAGTACACTCATCCATCAAATAACCATTGCATATTGATGCCTCCAGACGAGCTCTGTTGTGTACAAATCATTTCAATGTACTCAAATACCGCTCAATAGGATACATCCACCTGAATTGCACTGGACCAACAGTCATTACTTCATCAGTTAGGTGCATTGTCATGTGGACCATAAATTCGAAAAATGAGGGGGGAAATAGTTTCTCAAAGTGGAAAAGCATAAGTACAATTCGGTCTTGTAAGCTTTTTAAATCACTCATTCTTTGATATCTTAAACGAAGCTGTCTAAAAAAATTACTCATCTCAATCTACAGCTGAACAACATTGGGGGATAAAAAATCACAAACGGCGATTGGAATCAACTGCTAAAGTAGTATGTGATTGTCATGAATTTTCAAACCTTGAAATGTCTTGCTCGTCAAATTCACACAATTTGAAATATTAAAAGAGTAGCCATCAGGAACCTTGAGCATCATCAAAATGGAAGGAAATGTCTCTTTCTTCTTTGTAGTCATCGTATACTATGCAGCAGGCATATTTTACTTGTTTCCCTCAGCTAACTGTAAATGCAACTATTTCCTTAAACCCATTTCTTCCAAATCACGGCGTGCATTAACATAGTCCTTTTATTTCCCACTGACACCTAAAATGGTCCACAATATGTTATCAGAAACATTTTTTTCAATGTGCATGACATCAAAATTATGCCTCAGCATGTTAGTTTTCTGATACGGAAGACTATAAAAAATACTTTTAATTTTCCAATTGTGACTGTGCTGCCTACCCGTAGCTCGAATATTACGTACCGGAGGAGCCACCAAATCATGAATTTCATATACCATGCGGATGTTTTCTTCCTCAATCTGTGATAACATTTCGACTCCTGTCATGATCTTTGGTGCTGGGCTGAACTATCTAGAACAATCAAATGCCACTCTGTCCTTTCTGAAAATGTGCTGAGGGGGGAGAAAACGTCTGTGACCCATGTATGCCCATTTTTTGGAATGCTTAAGCCATATATATTTTTTACTTTTGATGAAACATGGGAAATAAAATTCCCCGTTCGTACTCTAGCCTGATGAATTTTCTTAAGCCGGGAAGTCATTGATTTTCCACCATAAAGCAGCCTACAATTTGAACATTTCATTCGTTTCACAATCATAAGTCATCACACCATCACCCCAAAATTCATTCAACTCATCAATCATTGGCTGAAGGTAAACATCAATCTTGTCCCCAGACTTTTATTTCCATCAAAAAGAGTGGAAGGTAATATAAATTGTTGCTTCATACAAAGACGCATAGGAAGATTATACGGAACCAACACCACAGGCCATGTGATATGAGTTGCACCAACCATAGACTTGAATGGATTGATACCATCTACTGCCAATCCCAATCAAACATTACGAACATCTTTGGAAAAGTTGGGATGTCTCTTATCAAAATCCTTCTATGCATGAGAGTCTGTCGGGTGGGTTAACATATCACTTTTATGAACTATTTCTGCATGCCATCTCATTAAATTAGAATATTTAGATGCCATAAAAAATCATTTCAACCTTGGTTTAAGGGGAAAGTAACACATTTTCCTTACGTCAATCGGTTTCCCCTGTATCACAATCTGACTTTGATGAGTCTGATTTCCCCTGTTCTCTTTCCACCTGGAAGCACCACAAATCGTACAAATATCCAAATGGACAGTTTTCTTTCTAAAAAACATATAGTTGTTTGCACATGCATCTATGGTCTCATATGTAAAACCTAAGTTCTCTGTCAGCTTACGAGAATGGAAGTACGACTCGGGAATCTTAGCGTCGACAGGAAGAACCTTTTTCAATAACACCAACAACATGTTGAATGATGTGTCTATCCAATGATTCAAAGTCTTCAAATGCAACAACTCCACGATAAACGACAATTTATTGAAAGAAGTACATCCAGGATATAATTCTGTTTTTGCATCATCAATTACTTCATAAAACCTCCTCGAATAACGATCTGCACCAGAGCGAAGATTTATCTCACCAGTCTCAAGATTCTGGATGTCAATGCCTTCATGATCCAACCCACGTACCATTTTAGTAAGCATTTCATGCATTGGATCATTCATCCTTGCATAAACTTCCATCTGAATTGTATCCGTATTTTCACAACGAACATATTCTTCTCCATGACGAGTCCAACTCTTATAATTTCTCATAAATCCATTAAAGAATAGGTTCTCCCTCATAGTATCTCATCTGAATTGATATCTGTTAGCACATTTTCTACATGGACAACTAATATAATCACTTTCAAATCCTCTGGTGAAATCAATAAACTACATAATTCCATTAAAATACTCTCTATACGTTCGATTTGAAAGATTAATCCAACTCTTATCCATAATAAGATCCCTATAACAAAAATTTACACAAGACTTATTACATTTTCATTTATCTTATAAAATATATTTAAAATAAATACTAATTAATTATTTGTGAACCATTTATAAAATAATAATGTAATTGAAATCCCATGTCATACCTGATTGCACAACAAACATGGAAGAGAGGGAAATCGAAGGCGGTGCTGCGAGGGAGAGGAGAGGCAGCAGTGGGGAGTCGGTGTCGGAGCTGGTGCGGCGAGGGAGGGGATGGTGAAGGAGGGGACAGGTGGAGGTGGTGCGACGAGGGAGGGGATGGAGATGAAGGGGGCAGGGACGGGGGTTGGCGGGGTGCAGGGGGTGTTTGGGGTGCTTGTTGGGAGGGACGAGGGGGCGGAGGGCCGAGGGAGGAGGTCGGAGGGGCTGGAGGCTGAAGGCTAGAGGGCGGCCGGAGGGCTGCCAGAGGCGGGTGGCAGGAAGCCTGAGGGCAGAGGGAGTTCGCAGGCGACTGCAAGGCGGAGGGCGGCCGGACCCGGAGGGCGGAGGGTGGACGGAGGAGGGAGGGGCTGGCGGAGGGTGGCTGGAGTGTGGCCGGAGGGCGGAGGGCGGCTGGAGGGCAGTCAAAGCGCAGCCCGAGGGCTGACGGGCTGCCAGAGGTGGGTGGCGGGAGGCCCGAGGGCAGAGGGAGGTCGTAGGGCGGCCGGAAGGCAGAGGGCGGCTGGAGCCGGAGGGTGGAGGGCGATCAGAGGAGGGCGGGGCCGGCGGAGGGTGGGATGACAGGGAGGGTGTGGTGACAGGGAGGGCACGGGCGACGGGGAGTGGGGTGAAGGGGAGGGTGCGGCGATGGGGAGGGCGCTGGCGACGGGGAATGGGGCGACGGGGAGGGCGCGACGTAAGGGAGGGCACGGGAAATGGAGAGGGGGGAGGTGGGGTGTTTGGGGTGCTGGGGGGGAGGGACGAGGGGGTGGAGGTCCAAGGGCGGAGGTCGGAGGCCAGAGGGGCTAGAGGCCGAAGGCCAGAGGGTGGCCGGAGGGCTGCCGGAGGACTACCAGGCTGCTGGAGGTGGGTGGCGGGAGGCCCGAGGGTAGAGGGAGGCCGCAGGGTGACTGCAAGGTGGAGGGCAGTCGGAGTCGGAGGGCGGAGGGCGGCTGTAGGAGGGCGGGGCCGGCTGAGGGCCGCTGGAGGGCGGCCTAAGGGTGGAAGGTGGCCAGCGGGCAGTCTTAGGGTGGCCGAAGGGCTGTCGGAGGCAGGTGGTGGGAGGCCCGAGGGTAGAGGGAGGCCGTAGGGCAGCCGCTAAGTGGAGGGAGGCCGAAGCCAGAGGGTGGAGGGCGGCCGGAGGAGGGAGGGGGCCGGTGGAGGGCGGCTGGAGGGTAGTCGGAGGGCGGCCGGAGGGCGGCCGGTGGAGGGAAGGGCCGGCGGAGGACAGGGCCAGCGGAGGATGGCCGGCTGGAGGGCGGGGCGGTAGAGGGCGGGGCGGCGGAGGGTGGGGCGGCGGAGGGCGGGGTGGAGGAGGGCGGGGAGCCGGGGGAGGGCGCGGCGATGGGGAGGGCACGGGCGATGGGGAGTGGGGGGACGGGGAGGGCGCATGTGACGGGGAGGGCGTGGAGACGGGGAGGGGCGCGGGCGACGGGGAGGGAACGACAACAGGGAGGGCGCGGCGACGGGGAGGGCGCATGCGACGAGGAAGACCCAGGCTACATGAACATGTGGTTATCCCTTCATCATACCACCAATGTATTAAATATTGTTTCGATCGTCTAGTTGGGACATTGTATGGTGATAAGGCCACATTTAGGCCATGTGAATCTCAATACATTGAGGCGGAATTCTACAACATGAAGGGAAAGGAGGAATCCACAACAAAAGATATTACCAAAGTTAATGCTACATATTGTTTGGAAAAGATTCCAGTAAACCCATTAGCACATTTGTGTATAGATTATATGTTGCCTATTAGTCAAATTGACAGGATATACCCAAATAAAAAATAATATTATGGAATGCTCCGTAATGTCAATCACAGAAATCATGCCAGACAGCATAGGAGAATATAGTGATCAACCAAGCAATGATGAAAGCTCAAATGGAGATGTGTTCCTTTCATCTTCTGAAATACAACATGTCTATACATCACCAACCAAGCCAGAAGAAGTTATAGAAATTTTATAGATTAATGATGATTTCGATTCTCAATCCATCATCTCCTCTTTATTACCCAAAGAAGACCCTTCATCATCAATTGGGTTGAAAATGGAAGCTTCTTCTTCAATATGTACAAATTTTAACATCTCTTCTGATCATGAAAATTATGCTTCATCATCTACTTTTCAAGTAGAAATAGAGGAAATGAATCATGTTGAAGATTAAGAGGATGATCTCAGGGATGCTCCCCCATCATTTGAAGAAGGAATCTCTACTACCGTGGATGAACACAGAGAAATAAATCTGGGTATGAAAGAATATCCACACCCCACTTTAATTATTGTGGCTATGACTCTTGAAGAGCAATAGATGTATATTTCCTTTTTAAAGAAAAATCGAGATATATTTTCTTGGAACTATACAGAGATACCAGGACATGATCTTGATATTTCCACTCATCGTTTGGGTTTTCCCGAAGAACATCGAGGATTCAAACAAGCTTCTAGAAGAACACACCCAACCTATGCTTCTTAAATTGAGGCTGAAGTGGATAAGCTTATCAAAGATAACTTTTTCATAGAAGTTCAATATCCCAAGTGGTTGGCTAAAATTTTCCAAGTGAAAAAGAAGAATGGGAAAATTAGAGTTTTCATTGATTTCAAGGATCTTAATCGGCATTGTCCTATGGATGATTTTATAGTTTCGATTACAGAACTATTAATTGATGCACCAACTATTAATGATTCACTCTCCTTCATGGATGGATATTCCGGATATAATAAAATCTGAATGCCTCCACCAAAATGAGGAATCGACAACCTTTAGAGCCCCTCAGGGTGTGTTTTTCTATCGGGTAATGCCCTTTTTCTTAAAGAATACCGGTGCAACATATCAGCGTGCCATGCATCGTATCTTCAAACCCTTTTTAGGGAAGTATGTTGAATGTTATGTGGATGATTTGGTGGTTAAATACAAACAACGTTCTAATCACTTGGCTGATTCGGAATTCATATTCCACAAGATTCGACAACATAATTTGATGTTGAACCCCTTAAAATGTGCTTTTGGGGTAACCTCAGGAAAATTGCTCTAATTTGTTGTACGCCATCGTGGTATTGAAGTCGGTCCTGTGAAGACCAGGTCAATCCTTGGTATGTCACCTCCTCAAAATTTTAAACAATTACAAGGACTTCATGGACACTTAGCCTGTACTCGGCGTTTCATCGCCAATTTGGAAGGAAAAAGATTACCCTTCACCAAATTGATGAAGAAGGGAGTCACTTCCAAGTGGACTGAAGAATGTCAAGAAGCATTCAATATTCTCAAGAAATACCTCTTGAGTCCAACGGTACTTATTCTACCTGTTGAAGGAAGACCACTTATCCTTTATGTGATAGCTATAGAGCGATCATTGGGAGCCTTTCTTGCCCAGAAGAATGATTCTGGGAATGCGAACATCCTCTACTATCTCCGTCGGACTATGCTTGAAGCAGAAACCAGATATTCAAGTATTGATAAGTGCTTCCTAGCATTAATCTTTGCAGTTCATAAATTGAGACACAACCTCCAACATCATGTGGTCCAATTGGTATCTCGCAATAACCAGCTCAAATTCATCCTTAGTCGTCCAATGCTTACAAGATGTTGGGCAAGGTGGGCGGTTATTTTACAGCAGTTCGACATTCCGTATGTGTCTCAAAAGGCAATAAAGGTTCACTCATTGGCTGATTTCCTTTCTGAACATTCTTCAGTAGAAGATACATATTCAGATATTGAATTCCCTGATGAGGAAGTCTTCTCTATTCAGGATATTCATCAGATATGGGTAATGTATTTTGATGATGCTTCCAGAAGGCCAATAGGTAAGAAAATGGAATATCCTAAATTCAACAATGTTGGATTAAGAGTTATTAATATTTCCCCAGAAATGGTAGTGTTACCTTATTCCTTCTTATTGTGGGAAGGTGGTACTAATAATGAAGTAGAATGCCAGGCCCTCATCGTAGGATTAGAGTTGGCGCTTCAAGCACAAGTGAATCACTTAAGGGTGAAAGGTGATTTAGACATGGTAATCAAACAAGTAAATGGGGATTATGCAATCAGAAAATAATAATTGATCCCTTTTAATGATTACATCAGAGATTTAATAGCGTAATTCCCTATGGAACCGACATTTTCTTATTTCCCGCGATCACAAAATATTCAAGCTAATGCACTGGAAAATATAGCCACAGCTCTGGCTGATCCAAATCGAGACAAAACAGCCATCAATATTGCCCAACGTCATACAATTTCACCTTATGTTTGAACCATAATAGAATAGATCAATGAAATTAGTCTCATTCCTAAACCATATGGTCATACTACAAGATGTACGACACCTATTAGGCCATAACTTCAAAATGGAACAATTCCACCTGACAGTGCCAGGAAAGAACAAATTCGGCGATGTGTGGTCAATTTTACTTTTTATGATAGCCCAGAACTCCTAGAGAATATTCTCTACAAGCACGATTTTGGTGGAGTTCTCTTTAGATGCATTGATGGTGAAGAGACAATGGCTATCAAGAAAAAAGTGCATGCAGGAGTCTATGGTGCCCACTAGTCTGGAAATAGACTGTCTGATCAGATTCTAAGGCTTGGACACTTTTGGCCTTCAATGATACAATATTGTGTTGATTTTACAAAGAAGTGTCATTCATGCCATGTACATGTCAACTTCATTCATCAACCCTCAGAGTTGCTTCATACAACTAAATACTCGTGGCCATTTGGAACATGGGGAATGGATGTGGTCGAAGCTTTCCTTCAGCTACATCCAAGCAGTTTAAGTATATTTTTACTACTACTGACTTCGTTTCCAAATGGGAAGAGGAAATACCTCTCAATGATGTTAGTTCTAAAAGAATTGTTAGCTTCATCAAGTCTAACGTCATTACCAGATTTAGTGTCCCTCATACCATATTGACAGACAATGGCACCAACTTCTCTTCATACGAGGTGAAGAAGTTGTATCAAGAATACAACATCAAATCCAATCATTCGTCTTAGTATCATGCAGTGGAAATGTCCAGATAGAAGCCTTCAACAAGGCTCTATCAAATATACTACAAAATATGTTGGATAAAGATAAGAGTTCATGGTCTGATAAACTCTTTCATGCTTTATGGGATTATCGGAACACCACCCACACTGCAACGTAGTCAACTCCATATTCACTGGTATATGGAACGGAAGAAGTCTAGCCCATTGAAGTTCAATTACCTTCGCTCAGAGTATCCATTTGTGATCAATCATGTGACGCCCCAGGTTTTATGAACTGGTACAAGGGAACAATGTTATGCTTTTTAATGATGTCTCTTGTTTTATACGTTTTGTTTTCTATTTTGATAAAGAATTTGAAACTAAATAAAATAGGGAGAATAAGGTAAACTGGTATATATTTAAATGTTACATCGCAACAAGATGCAACTAATTGAAAATACCATGCACAGGACCTAACACGGCCACAACAAGACTACTAAGAATCACAACTCGAGTAATCGGATAGTTTTCATCTTCTAGGTCCATCAATGTGAAAAATATAACAGCCAGAGCCACGACACACAAACTAAGAACCAACGGTATGAAGAGATAAATCCTTCCAAGTTCAATTGTTTTGATTTTGAGAAACACCCCACACCCCTATTTTTTTTATAATGTTCCTTTAAGTTATGACCGTTAAACATATATAGCCATTTGGTTTTCAAAACAACCTTTGGGTTTCCATTGAAAATGATTATATTTATATGAGAAATCAGTTTTTATGCTCTTATAAATTTATGATGTTTCAAATATTATGATTTTTGATAAAAGAATCATAGTTTGTTTTTAAAGAGTATTATTGGAAATAATTTTTTTTTGTTTCTACAAAAATCCCGATGGATACCTATATAGTTGAAAGCTTAGTATTTTTTATGAAAGGTATTTTTTAAGGGTATCTATAATAATTAAATCTTTTGATATCTAAAATTATGTATTTTTAAATTAGGGAAACTATTGTATATTTTTAAAAGAAATAATTTTAAGATAGTGGTGTGTTTTAAAGATCCTAATATTTATAATGATTTTGTATGTAAAATATGAATGGTATATATTTTAAAATATTTATATCAAGATGTAATGTATTTTATGTATGCTAGAAAAGGGTTTTAGATTTTAAGTTAAAACTATTTGTTTTTATTGTATATTAACTCATATTTTACAAATATATATATTGCAAATTTTTTTGAACTAAGTTCACTTATACTAGTTATTTGGAAATATAAATATTTTTTTATATAAAAAAAATTATTATGTTGGGGAATGGCCAAGCCAAGGGAATCCCTTAGGGAAAATCCATCAAGACCAAGACCGGGCCCTAAGGAACCGATTTACCTACCATCGGCGTCCCCTAGCGTGTTTAGAGAGTGTCAACGAGGCCTGAGACCCAAGCCGAGCATAGGTTCATCTAGTCGCATGAAGGCCCGTGTGTAAGGCCCACGGCGTGAACTGCGTAGGGTTGGGCCAAGGCCAGCATAGAGCCCATGTGTAAGGCCCATGTGTGTGTGCATTTGTGTTATTGCTCTGTTGACTGCACGCTTTGAGTTTTAAACCTTGCCTCAACCGTGTTTCGTTTCGATGTGTGATGCGTTTTGCGTGACCCGGATCATCTGATTGACATCCGCGTCGATCTCATCCATCCAATCCATTTTAAACATGCGATCTCTCCACGTGTCTTCGTAACAGTCCGATCCCTATCGAGATTTAATCAAAACCCTCGTTCTCTTTAAATCGATCAACTCAATTCCTGTGCTCCTCCAACCGTGAAATCTCTCCTTTTTTTGATCTAGGCCATCCATTTCTTACCACATAGACCTCATTGTCGTCTTCTTCCTCGCATTGGGGTCCTGCCCCAGTAGGCCTGAATCAAGGACGCCTCAGCCTTCTCCGTCTCCCTACTCCTCTTGACCACCGAATGGCCCCTCCTAGCTCACTGTATTCCTGTCATCCCCACGATGGCCTATTCTTGGGTCGAGTCACCCAAATGCACTGAGGCCTATATAAACCCTCCCACCACATGATATCGAGATAATTCCTCCTTCTCCATCTCGCCCTCGACCTTCCGGCAATCCAGTAAGTATACTCCTGTTCCAAGCTTCCTACTCAAGAAAGGTAAGGTTGTTTTCACGTTTTGTTTGGAGAAACCTATATTATTATATGCTCAGTATACACTGTTTATATATATATATATATATATATGTATGTATATTACACAAACTTTCATTTTTTAATTCTATCAAGGGCAGTTTCCATCGCATTACGGAAGATATATATATATAATAATCCTTTTAATGTTTTAATGATTCTATTTTACAATTGAAAAGGAAACCCCTAAAACATATATCTACGTATATTTTGTATATATAGTTTTGTATATATATGTTTAAATATTCATAACTCAAACCCAATCGGTTTATGGTATCCATGATTACTTTGGTAGGTTATACTAGATAATATGTGTTTATAGAGGTTATATTTTAACCGAGTCTTAACATATATTAATTATGTAACCTTTATATATGTTACTAACTAAGTATGTATACATGTACATGTTTTTAAACAAGACCATTATGATTTTGGGGAATAAATACCTATCCTTAAATGATATTATAGATGCAAACTAGGCAATTGACTTAGGTGCAATTATGTTGTTGTTTAAAACCAAAGTTGATACATATTTATGTATTTATAGTTTCAAGAGGATTAAACCCTAATAAAGTTTTTATTTTTTACAAAATAAAACTTATGTTATTTAAGTTTTTCAGAACTTAAGAAAATTTTAATGGTTTTGTTGTTTTATTGTAAATACCCATATATACATTCTTGGTGTATATATGGTGATGTGTAAACGTATTTATACGTATAATTTCAAAAACACCACGTGTGTGATTTTAATAATTTTGGGTTTTTACTAAACCAACATGTATTTTGTATTTATGTACACACAAATGAGCGTGTGTTATTAAAGGAGTTTGTTGGACATTACCCACGATGTATTTTTATGATAAATTGTATATTTTGGCAAGTTTAAAATGTATTAAAGGATTTAGGATTTATGGGATCATGCCATCATAATGTGTTCATTTATTGATATATTACACCAGGATTCTACATTGGTGAATGTTACTACTTAATCAAGTTATGGCTAAATTCATTTTCAAGGGTATGCTTATCACCGTAACTAGTGGAAAGTGTCTTCTCTAAACATTCCTTTTCCAAGGAATAGTGATTTTAAAGACTCATCACTTATTATATCATCTTGTTATTTTATTATTTCTTTAGTAATTAGCTTATGTGAAAAGAACTTTTTTCTAAACTATGTTTTCCTTTGATTAGTTATTAACATATTTTTTCATATAAACTATCATATCATGTATTAGAAAGTTGTGTAGTGGCTCATTAATTATTTTAGTTATTAATGTATATAATGCATACGGATGACATATCACTATGTGAACTAAGAAATTAGATTACCCAAAGTGGTATGAGACACCTTGGGTAATATGAAAATGATTGAGTTATTCAATGTGGTATGGGACATCTTGTATTTACAATCTGTTTAAGCAATGTATAAATGATGTGGCTCACATGATAATAAATACAAATTTTAAGGGTGCGCCCTGATAGTGCCTCATTTCATTGGGTAATGAAGTAACCTCTAGAGATTACAATTTTAAGGGTGTACCCTGATAGCACCCCATTCCATTGGGTAATGATGTAACCACTAGAGATTACAATTTTAACGATACCTTGGGGTTTACCTTGGTAATTTTTTTAATGACACCTTAGGGATGGACCATGGGGAAACATAAATGACTATCTATGTTAAAATGTGTAGCCACAAGTTCAAGTTATTTAACACGTTCTTTTCAATACAATATACCTATTCTTTCACGACTATTTCCCTTTTGCTCTCATAAGTATAATATTTCACTAGTATAGGTTAGAGCATGGTATGTGTAAAACAGTAATCATCGTATGAAAATTTATGTTATTTCCTCTATTTTCAACTCTGATTGTGCATTATTTTTTTCACTATTTAACTTTATGATTAATTTACTCACATGGCATAGTTGTTTTTGATAACAAATATTACTCCTTTGAGAAATGACAAAATTATTCCATATATTTCCAGAAACTATTGATTGAGCATTTTGACATTATGTGTTACAGTTTTCCTTAAGAGAATGATTTTAAATGAATTATTTCAAAATGTTACATTTCTTTTATTTATTTTAAACCCCTTACTGAGCATGTCAATTCTCACCCTATGTTTTGATTTAAAATTTTCAGGTATCGGCTTTTAAAAGATGAATTATTTCAGAAGTTGATGGTTTTCTATAACCCGAACCACACATGATCCTCTCTATGGGGTATGATATCTAGTTTACCAGTGCATGTTTTATTTTAAAGCAACACATAATCTTTAGAAGGCACCGACTCTTGGGTTTCTGGGTTCGGGGTCTCTAAAGTCTGTATCTGAGGTTCTATTTGGATGACTCTGGAAAGCCAGAAACTGAAACAATATATATATATATATACATCATTTTTACTAAAAAATGGGTTTTCTTAAAATTCAGATGGAAAATGAAGGTACTAATCTTTTGTCTCTCCCCACTAAGGCCCTGGTGACCATTGTGTCTTTAGCTAGCTGATAAAATTTTCTATACTATGACAGTATCCGCATGACATGAAAACACATATACGACATATCCAACTCACCTCAAGTGTTTAGCCTACACCGTGGTTTTGGATTGGATTACCTCTTTATGATGATGACCCAATTTCCTCCTATGCACGTCGGGGAAGGTACCATGAGGGACTTTTCCAAGTGTTCATGGAAGGTGATGAATTTGGAACTATGAATGATAACCATTTCCAAGAAGTTGTTGTTTACAGAGACCTCCAAGTGGCCTACCTTTGTCAGATTTTAAACTACGGCTTCTAGGGTCAGTTGTTGGACTTCAGAAGGTTAGAAGATGAGTCCACCGGGCTGTCTTGCAGACAACAAGTGTATGTGGATGTCACCAAACTTCATACCCCTCATGCTAAACTCAAGTGACGTCATAGGTTCCCCCATGAGTTTTTCCCTGAATGCTTAGCCTGTGTTTGGTTCGAGGAAATAGGGAGTTTTTCTTCTTTGTGTGGAGTTCGTTTAGTCGGTGGTTAAGGGAAACTCAAGCGCTAATGTTTATTTATAAACTTATGTTTATTGAAATGTTGTATTTACCCTTATGTGTATTTACTTTGTATTTACCCTTTAATGGTTTTAAAGTGATTGAACTCCAATCTTAAACTTTCATATGGAAGGACAAATACACCTGTTATCTCTTCCCACTGAGATTCTGAAAAGCACTGCAATCAAAACTTGTGAGGACAAGTATGACCCCTTCACAAATTTACGAAAAATGTGCAAGCAGTGGTTTGAGGTAACAAACAGTCCGGATATTCTCCACACATGCCAGGGGAATACCTCTATCTATTACCGCATAGGCTCTGCACATCTGGCCGGGCGTGAATGATGAGGAAGTTACCATGAAGGGCTCTTCTTGTGCTTCACCCTAGGCCGGAACTACACGACTAGAGTGAAATTTCAGGAGGCTGCGTTAGAGGGAAATCTTTATGTGACTTATATATTCCAACTACTCAGCTTTAGCCTATATGAACACATCTTCGGCTTCAATGTTTTCGACCGAGACATAATTCGGTAAGTTCTTCGTACATTGGTCTACAAAGACATTTCAGAACATTATATTATTTCATCTTCAATCTGGAATCTTGAAGACCCAAAACATGAGTTCAACCCCTCCTGTCCTAGGTGTATCTGGGTTAGGGAACTAGAAGATTTGAGCATCGCTACAGGGATCCTTCTAAATTCACCTGTTGACCCTATACATTGGTGGAGATGGTAATAACGTCACAGGACCTTTGTAGTTTTGTGAAATAAATTGTGAGGATGCAATTTTCTAATGGTGGGGATAATGTGACGTCCCATGTTTTATGAACTGGTCCAAGTGAACAATGTTATCCTATTTAATTATGTATCTTTTTTTATACATTGTGTTTTGTGTGTTTATAATAAATCTAAAACTAAATAAAATAGGGAGAATAAGGTAAACTGGCATATATTTAAAAGTTAGATCACAAAAAGACCCAAATAATTGAAAATATCCTGCACAAGACCTTACACGTCCACACCAAGGCTACTATGAATCACAACTCGAGTAATCAGATAGTTTTTGTCTTCTGGGTCCATCAGTGTGAAAAATATAATAGCCAGAGCCACATCACACATACTCAGAACCAATGGTATGAGGTGAACCATCCTTCCTGGTTCAAGTGTTTTGATTTTAAGAAACACCCCACACCCCTGTTTTTTTATAATGGTCCTTTAAGTTATGACCGTTAAACATATATAGCTGTTGTGTTTTCAAAACAACTTTTGGGTTTACATTGATAAAGATTATCTTTATATGAGAACTCAGTTTTTATGCTCTTATAATTTTATGATATTTCAAATATTATGATTTTTCACAAAAGAATCATATTTTGTTTTTAAAGAGTATTCCTGGAAATAATTTATTTTTTGTTTCCACAAAAATCCAAATAGATACCTATATAGTTGAAAACATAGTATACTTTTTATAAAAGGTATTTTTTAAGGGTATCTATAATAATTATATATTTTTATATCTAAAATTATGTATTTTTAAATTAGGGAAACTTTTGGTTTTTTTGAACGAATGAATTTTAAGATAATGGTGTATTTTATAGATCCTAATATTTATAATGGTTTTTATGTAAAATATGAATGGTATATCCTTTAAAATATTTATATCAAGGTGTAAAGTATTTTAGGTAAGCTAGAAAAGGGTTTTAGATTTTAAGTTAAAACAATTTTTTTTGTTGTATATTAACTCAAATTTTACAAATATTTATATTTCACATTATTTTGAACTAAGTACACTTATATTAGTTATTTGGAAATATAAATATTTTCTTATATATAAAAAATTATTATGTTGGGGCCCAGCCAATCCAAGGGCATCCCTTAGGGACAAGCCCACAAGGCCGAGACTGAGCCCTAGGGACATGAGCAACCGACCATCGGGGTCCCCAAGTGGATTTAGAGAGTGTCAACGAGGCCTGAGGACTGAGCCGAGCATATGATCATCCAGTCGCACATAGGACCGTGTGTAAGGCCCGCGGCGCGCACTACGTAGGGTTGGACCAAGGCCTACATGGAGCCCGTGTGTAAGGCCCATGTGTGTGTGCGTTTGTGTTATTTCTCCATTTCCAACACTCTTTGAATTTTAAACCTTGCATCAACAGCATTTCGTTTCAATGTGGGACGTTCTCCACGCGATCAGGACTATCCGATCAACTTCCGCATCGATCTTGTCTGTCCAACCCGTTTAAACCGCGCGATCTCTCCGCATGTCTCTGTAACTGTCTGATCCCTGCAGAGATTTAATCACAGTCCTCGATCTCTTTAAATCGATCAACTCAATTCCTGCACTCCTCCAACCGTGTGATCTCTCCTTTTTTCATCCAGGTCGTCTATTTCTTACATCGTCGACCTCCCCGTCGTCTTCGTCCTCGCATTAGGGTCCCGCACCAGTAGGCCTGCATCATGGACGCCTTATCCTTCTCCATTGTACTGCTCCTCTTGACCCCCGAACACCCCCCTCCTAGCTCATTGTATTCACATATTCCCCACGACGGCATATTCTTGGGTCGAATCACCCAAGTGCACCGAGGCCTATATAAACCCTCCCACCTCATGAAATCGGGACGGTTCCTCCTTCACCTTCTCTCCTTTGACCTTCTGACAATCCAGCAAGCATACACTTGTTCCAAGCATACTACTCAAGCAAGGTAAGAGTGTTTACATGCTTTTATGGAGAAACCTATATTATTATATGATTTGTATATATTGTTTATATATATATGTATATAACACAAACATTCAGTTTGTAATGCTATCAAGGGAAGTTTCCATCACGTTACAGAAGAGAGAGAGAGATATATAATAATCCTTTAAATGTTTTAATGATTCCATTTTACAAAGGAAAAGGAAACCCATAAAACTTATATCTATGTATATTTCGTATATACAGTTTTGTATATATACGTATAACTATTCATAAAGCAAGCTCAATTGGTTTATGGTATCCATGATTATTTTGGTAGGTTATACTAACTAATATGTGTTTATAGAGGTTATATTTTAACTGAATCTTAACATATATTAATTATTTAAAATTTATATATGTTAATAACTAAGTATGTATACATGTACATGTTTTCAAACAAGGCCATTATGATTTTTGGGAATGAATACCTATCCTTAAATGATATTTTGGATGCAAACTAGGCCATTGGAATAGGAGCAATTATGTTTTTGTTTAAAACCAATGTTCTTACATATTTATGTATTTATAGTTTCACGAGGATTAAACACTCATAGTTTTTTGATTTTTGACTAAATAAAACATAAGTAATTTGATTTTTTCAGAACTCAATAAAATTTTAATGGTTTTGTTGTTTTAGTGTAAAAACCCATATATACATTCTTGGTGTATATATGGTGATGTGTAAATGTTTTTATAATTATAATTTCCAAAACACCACGTGTGTGATTTTAATAATTTTGGGTGTTTACTAAACCAACATGTATTTTGTATTTATGTACACAGAAATGAACGTGTGTTTTTAAAGGAGTTTGTTGGAAATTTCCCACAACATATTTTTATGCTAAAGTGTATATTTTGGTTTGTTTAAAATGTATTAAATGATTTAGGAATTATGGGATCAGTTCGTCATAATGTGTTCATTTATTGACTTATTACACCATGTTTCTACGTTGGTGAATGTTACTACTTAATCAAGTTATGGATAAATTCTTTTTCAAGGGCCTTATTGTCACCTTAACTAGTGGAAAGTGTCTTCTCTAAACATTCCTTTTCCAAGGAATAGTGATTTTAAAGATTCATCACTTATTATATCATCTTTTTCTATTATTATTGCTTTAGTAATTAACTTACGTGAAATGAATGTTTTTCTAAACTATGTGTTCCATTGATTAGTTATTAACATATTTTTCAATATAAATTGTCATATCTTGTATTAGAAAGTTGTGTAGTGGATCATTAATTATTTTAGTTATTAATTTATATAATGCATACGGATGCCATATCACTAAGTGAACTAAGAAATTAGATTACCCAAAGTGGTATGGGACACAATCGGTAATATTAAAATGAGTGAGTTATTCAAGGTTGTATGGGACATCTTGAATATACAATCTATTTATGCAAAGTATGAATGATTTGGATCACATGATAATAAAGACAAATTTTAAGGGTGCACCCTGATAGAGCCCCATTGCATTAGGTAATGATGTAATCACTAGAGATTACAATTTTAAGGGTGTTCCCTAATAGTGCCCCATTGCATTGGGTAATGATGTAACCACTAGAGATTATAAATTTAACAATACCTTGGGGTTTACCTTGGTAATGTTTTTAATGACACCTTGGGGATGGACCTTAGTGAAATGGAAATTATTGTCTATGTTAAGAGGTATATCCACATGTTCATGTTATGTAACAAGTTCTTTTCAAGACAATATGCCTATTCTTTCATGACAATTTCCCTTTTGCTCTCGTAAGGTTCATATTTCAATGTTATAAGTTGGAGCATGGTTTGTGTAAAATAGTAATCAGCATATGAAAATTAAAGTTATTTCCTCTATGCGCAACTCTGATTATGCATTATTTTTTTAACTGTTTAATTTTATGCTAAATTAAATCACATGATATAGTTGTTTATGATAACCAATATTAATATTTTGAGAAATGACATAATTATTACATATAATTACTGAATCTATTGATTGATAATTTTGACGTTATGTGTTACAACATTCATTAAGAGAATGCTTTTAAACGGATGATTTGAAAATGTTACACTGCTTTTATTTTTTTAACCCCTTACTGAGTATGTCAATGCTCACCCTACGTTTTGATTTAAAATTTTCAGGTATCGGATTTTAAAGGAGGAATCATTTCATAAGTTGGCGGTTTCCCAGAACCTGAACCGCACATGATCCTCTGTATTGGGCATGATGTATAGTTTACTAGTGAATGATTCATTTTAAAGTCACACATCATGTTCAGAAGGCACCGGCTCCTGGGTTTCTGGGGTCGGGGTATCTACAGTTGGTATCAGAGGTTCGGTTTGGATAACTCTGGAAATCCAGAAACTGAATATATATATATTTATATACACTTTATTTTTACTAAAAAATTGGTTTTCTTAAAATTCATATGGAAAACGGAGGTACAAATCTTTTGCCTCTCCCCACTGAGGCCCAGGAGACCATTGTGTCTTTAGCTAGCTGAGAAAATTTTCTAAACTATGACCGTATCCGCCTGACATGAAAACACCTATACGACATATCCAACTCACCTTGAGTGCTTATCCTACACTGGGGGTTGGGATTGGATTACCTCTTTGTGATGATGACCCAATTTCCCCCCTATGCACGTCGGTGAAGGTACCGTGAGGGACTTTTCTAAGTGTTCACGATAGGTGATGAATTTTGCACTATGATTGATATCCATTTCCAAGAAGCTGCTACTGACAGAGACCTATGAGCAGCCTACCTTTTTCATATTTTAAACTATGGCTTCTAGGGTAATTTTTTGGACTTCGGAAGGTTAGAATATGAGTCCACCCGACTGTCTTGCTGACAAAAAGTGTATGTGGATGTCTCCCAACTTTATACCCCTCATGCTAAAATCAAAAGATGTCTTAGGTGCCCCCCATGAGTTTTTCACTGAATGCTTAGCCTGTGTTTGGTTTGAGGAATTAGGGAGTTTTTCTTCTCTGTGTGGAGTTTGTTTAGTTGGTGGTTAAGGGAAACTGAAGTGCTAATGTTTAATAATAAAAATATGCTTATTGAAATGCTGTCTTTCCCCTTCTGTGTATTTACTTTGTATTTATCCTTGAATTGTTTTCAAGTGATTGAAATCCCATCATAAACTTTCAGATGGAAGGCCAAATCCATAGGTTATCTCTTCCCACTGAGATTCTGAAAATCATTGCAATCAAAACATGTGAGGAAGAGTATGACCCCTTGGCAAATTTATGAAAAACGTGAAAGCATTGGTTTACGGTAACAAACAGACTGAATATTCTCCACACATTCCATGGGAATGCCTTTATCTATTACCGTATAGGCTCAGCACAGCTGGCCGGGTATGAACGATGAGGATGTTACCATGAAGGTCTCTTCATGTGTTTTACCCTAGGCCAGAACTACACATCCATAGTGAAATTTTAGGAGGCTATGTTAGAGGGAAATCATTATGCGACTTATATGGTCCAACATCTCAACTTTAGCCTGTTTCACCACATCTATGGCTTCAATGTTCTCAGCCAAGACATAATTCGGTGATTTCTTCGTACGTTGGTCTACAAAGACATTTCATAATTTTTTACTATTTGATTTTCCTTCTAGAAGCCTGAAGACCCAAAACATGAGTTCAACCACTCCTGTCCTAGCGGTATCTGGGTTTGGGAACTGGAAGATTTGATCATCGCTATGGGGATCCCTCTAAATGGACCTGTTGACCCTATACATTGGTGGAGATGGAAATAACATCACAGAACCTTTGTAGTTTTGTGAAATAAATTGTGAGGACACAATTTTCTATAGGGGGGATAATGTGACGCCACACGTTTTATGAACTCGTCCAAGTGAACGATGTTATTCTTTTTAATGATGTATGTTGTTTTATACATTGTGTTTTGTGTGTTGATAAAGAATTTGAAACTAAATAAAATTGGGAGAATAAGGTAAACTGGTATATATTTAAAAGTTGCATCACAACAAGACCCAACTAATTTAAAATACCATGCACACAACCTAACACGGCCACAATAAGACTACTAAGAATCACAACTCGAGTAATCGGGTAGTTTTTGTCTTCTGAGTACATCAGTGTGAAAAATATAACAGCCAAATCCATGACACACATACTCAGCACCAACGGTATGAGGAGAGCCATCCTTCATGGTTCAAGTGTTTTGATTTTTTTTATAATGGTTCTTTATGTTATGAACGTTGAACATATATATCTATTGGGTTTTCAAAACAAACTTTGTGTTTCTATTGATAAGGTTTATCTTTATATGAGAACTCAGTTTTTATGCTCTTATAGTTTTATGATATTTCAAATATTATGATTTTTTACAAAAGAATCATATTTTGTTTTGAAAGAGTATTGTTGGAAATAATTTTTTTTTGATTCTATAAGAATCCCAATGGATACCAATATATTTAAAAACATTGTATTATTTTTATGAAAGGTATGTTTTGAGGTTATCTATAATAATTATATCTTTTGATATCTAAAATTATGTATTTTTAAATTAGGGAAACTATTGGTTTTTTTAAGGAATGAATTTTAAGATAGTGGTGTGTTTTAAAGATCCAAATATTTATAATGGTTTTGTATGTAACATATGAAAGGTATATCTTTTAAAAGATATATATCAAGATGTAAAGTATTTATTGTAATCTAGAAAAGGGTTTTAGATTTTTAGTTAAAACTATTTGATTTTATTGTATATTAACTCAAATTTTAAAAATATTTATCATGAACATTATTTTGAACTAAGTACACTTATACTAGTTATTTGGAAATCTAAATGTTTTATTATAAAAAAATTATTATGTTGGGGCCCTACCAAGCCAAGGGAATCCTTGAAGGAGATGCCATCAAGGCCAAGATCGAGCCCTAGGGACTTGAGGTACCGACCATCGGGGTCCCCAAGCGCGTTTAGAGAGTGTCAACTAGGGCTGAGGCCTAAGCGGAGAATAGGTTCATCTAGTAGCTCACAGGCCCTTGTTTAAGGCCTGCAGTGTGCGCTACATTGTGTTGGGCCATAGCCCGCATGGAGACCGTTTTAAATGCGAGATCTCTCCATGTGTCTCTGTAACCGTCTGATCCCTACTGATATTTAATCATACCCCTCGATCTCTTTAAATCGATCAACTCAATTTCTGCACTCCTCGAACCATGCGATCTATCCTTTTTTTATCTAGTCCATCCATTTATTACCGCGTCGACCTCCCCGGCGTCTTCTTCCTCGCATTGGGGCCCCACACTAGTAGGCCTGCATCAAGGACACCTCGGCCTTCTCCATCGTACTGCTCCTGTTGACCCCCGAACACCCCCCTCCAAGCTCACTGTCTTCCTGTCTTCCCCATGACGGCCTATTTTTGGGTCGAGTCACCCAAGTGAACTGAGGCCTATATAAAACCTCCCACCTCATGAAATATGGATGGTTCCTCCTTCTCATTCTCACCCTCGACCTTCGGGAAATCCAGCAAGCATACTCCTATTTCAATATTCCTACTCAAGAAAGGTAAGGGTTTTTTCACATTTTGTTTGGAGAAACCTATATTATTATATGCTCGGTATATACTGTTAATATATATAACACAAACTTTCGGTTTGTAATTCTATCAAGGGAAGTTTCCATCGCATTACAGAAGATATATATATATATATATATATATTACCATGAATCCTTTTAATGTTTTAATGATTCTGTTTTACAAAGGAAAAGGAAACCCCTAAAACTTATATCTATGTATATTTTGTATATACGGTTTTGTATATATAAGTATAAATATTCATAACTCAAACCCAATCGGTTTATGGTATCCATGATTCTTTCGGTAGGTTATACTAGCTAATATGTGTTTATAGAGGTTATATTTTAACCGACTCTTAACAAATATTAATTATGTAAACTTTATATATGTAAATAACTAGATATGTATACATGTACATGTTTTTAAACAAGACAGTTAATATTTTGCGGAATGATTACATATCCTTAAGTGATATTGTGGGTGCAAACTAGGCCATTGGATTAGTTGCAATTATGTTGTTGTTTAAAACCAAAGTTGTTACATATTTATGTATTTATAGTTTCATGAGGATTAAACCCTTATAAAGTTTTGATTTTTGACTAAATAAAACTTATGTAATTTGAGTTTTTCAGAACTCAAGAAAATTTTAATGGTTTTGTTTTTTAACTGTAAAAACCCATATATAAATTCTTTGTGTATATATGGTGATTTGTAAACATATTTATAATTATAATTTCCAAAACACAATGTGTGTGATTTTAATAATTTTGTGTGTTTACTAAACCAACATGTATTTTTATTTATATACATAAAAATGAGCGTGTGTTATTAAAGGAGTTTGTTAGACATTTCCCACGATGTATTTTTATGCTAAAGTGTATATTTTGGCTTGTTAAAAATGTATTAAGGATTTAGGATTTATGGGATTAGGTCGTCATAATGTGTTTATTTATTGACTTATTACACCATGATTCTACATTGGTGAATGTTACTACTTAATCATGTTATGGCTAAATTATTTTTCATGGGCTTACTTATCACCTCAACTGGTGGAAAGTGTCTTCTCTAAACATTAATATTCCATGGAATAATGATTTTAATGATTCATCACATATTATATAATATTGTTCTTTTATTATTGCATTAGTAATTATCTTATGTGAATAGAATGTTTTTCTAAACTATGTGTGCCTTCGATTAGTTATTAACATATTTTTTCATATAAAGTGTCATATCATGTATAAGCAAGTTGTGTAGTTTCTCATTAATTGTTTTAGTTATTAATGTGTATAATGCATATGGATTACATATCAATAAGTGAACTAAGAAATTAGATTACCCAAAGTGGTATGGGATACCTTGGGTAATATGAAAATGAGTGAGTTATTCAAGGTGGTATGGGACATCCTGAATATACAATCTATTTAAGCAAAGTAAGAACGATGTGGCTCACATGATATTAAAGAAAAATTTTAAGGATGTGCCCGGATAGCGGCCCATTGAATTGGGTAATGATGTAACCACTAGTGATTAAAATTCTAAGGGTTCACCCTGATATCTCCCCATCGCATTGGGTAATGAGGTAACCACTAGAGATCACAATTTTAACGATACCTTGGGGTTTACCTTGGTAATTTTTTTAATGACACCTTGGGGATGGACCATGGTGAAACGGAAGTGATTGTCTAAGTTAAATGGTGTAGTCACATTTTCAAGTTATGTAACAAGTTCTTTTCGAGACAATATACCTATTCTTTCACGACCAGGGCCCTTATGCTCTCACAAGGTTCATATTTCACTGGTATAAGTTGGAGCATGGTTTGTGTAAAATAGTAATCAGCATATGAAAATTTATGTTATTTCCTTTGTGTGTAACTCTGATTATGCATTATTTTTTAACTGTTTAATTTTATGCTTATGTAAATCACATGAAATAGTTGTTTATGAAAACCACTATTATTCCTTTTAGAAATGACATAATTATTCCATATAATTCCTAAAACTATTGATTAAGCATTTTTACGTTATGTGTTACAGTTTTCCATAAGAAAATGATTTTAAATGAATGATTTCAAAATGTTACACTGATTTTATTTCTTGTAAACCCCTTACTGAGTTTTTCAATGCTCACCATATGTTTTGATTTAATATTTTCTGGTATCGGCTTTTAAAAGATGAATTATTTCAGAAGTTGACGGTTTCCCAGAATACAAACCACATACGATCCTCTGTATGGGGAAAGATGTGTAGTTTACCAGTGCATGTTTCATTTTAAAGAAACACATAATGTTCAGAAGGCACCAGATCCTAGGTTTCTGGGGTGGCGTCTATACAAGTCATCTAAAAATGAACAATCTCAAAAGTGATTGAATGAATTGGAATGGTTATATGAGAAAAGATTGTGCACTCTGCACCACTTAGAAGTCTTTCAGAATCGAATAGCATGAGCATTCAGCAAAAAAGTTAGTCTTTGTTCATTCAGTTAGGGAGAATTGGTATTAGTTCTCAGAACTCCAATGATACGAGGAAAGAAACCTCCTAAGCATGATCCAAAGTGGAATGTACCTTATTTAATACAAAAGGACTATTCTAATTAATCTTATTATTTAATCTAAATGGATAGAGAACTCATCACTACTCCAACCAATGCCATATTTCTGAAGACGTATTTTGTATAAACACAAAATACACCATAAACGGTCCATGCATATGACCTTAAACTATTTGCATGTCCCTTACATCCAGAACGATGTTAAACTGCACCATCCAGGGTCCATGCATATGACGTTAAACTATTGGCACTTACATCCAATATGACATTAAACTGTGATGTCCAGACTACATGACACTAAACTATTCAGAAGTCCCTTACATCCAGCAAGAAGTTAAACTGCATAACCAATAGTCCATGCATATGACCATAAAATATTCTCACTTTCATCCAACATGATGCTAAACTGTATCATCCATTTTTCATCCAACATGACGTTAAACTGTGAAAAAGTCCCTAATATGTCCAACATGATGTTAAAATGTGTCCTCTTTTGTCCTTACTGCATGACATTAAACTGCACAGTCTTCTTTTGGTCCAACATGACATTAAACTGTATTTTCCCCATCATACTAACTACATGATGCTAAACTGTATAGATTTCACATAATATGTCCTACATGAAGTTAAACTGTATTTTTGTCCCTACTACATGACAATAAACTATGCAGCACCAATAGTCCTAACCGAAACACTTTAAATTTCATAGTCCCATCATATGTCCTACATGACATTAAACAATGCATCGTTAAGGTTGTTTCTACCTCTTGTTTCTCACACTAAGTATGACTCATATGATATTAGAGAAAATTTCAACCATAAAAAACTCTTTGGGATGCTAACCACTTATTAGTCCCAATATCATTTTTTAGTTCGTTGTCCACAAAAACAACTGGATCACTTAGAAATTCTTTAATTGAACTACGCAGACTCTGATCCTTGCCTTCCAGGCTGGGTACGTAGGCAACCTCACATGGTTCAAGCCAAAAACCAATATCTTCACATCGGTTCACCTTCATCTCATATGATGTTGATAGGTGAAACCGCTCCCAGAATCAATATCTTTAGATTGGTTCACCTTCGTCCTTTCTATACGACGTTAAACTATACAACACTTTTTTCATGTACGACAATAAACTACAATATTCTTGGATTACCTCACCTGAGAAAAAATCATTATTTACATTGATTTTCAATCATGTTATATTCAAAAAAATATCTTCATACATGGAAAGACCTAATCCTTTTATCTTGGGATAAACCATCATTGCACTAAAGTCCCCTTTCACCCTTCACATGTACAAACCAAATTTGTACAAGAGGTATTTATAGAACTATGTGGGCATGATTCCCATCCTTATGGGATATGTAGGAACATTCTAGTGTCGCTCAAATCCATCCCCAAGTCTTTTGGGTGTAACCCCAAATTCCACTTTCATTCCCCTGGCTAAAAAGTCCCCATGAAAACACACACTGTGTATTTCTTATAATGGTCTGAGCACTATGACCCTAAACTAAGATATCTCATACATTCGTCCCATAAGACATTAAACTGTATTTCAAGAACTACGTATGGCTTGATTCCCATCCTTGTGAGATACATAGTGAAGTCTAGTATTTCAATTCAGGACCCAGCCACAACATGATTATAGTTTGTATTGATCTGTGTATATCTACATACATTAGACAATACCCATTTTTTATGTTTCATAGTCCTAACCTTAAATATTTTCATATCATCATTACCATTTTCTTGACTTCTATTCACAAAATTTCCAATTTCATAGAGTTCTTTTGTCTGACTATGCAACATGTTCCCTTAGGCAGCTTGCATAAGTAGTCTACACAACGGACCTGTTTGCCAAATATGATATTATTTGACTATGCAGCCAATGCCCATAGGCGACCCTGCATAATTCAACCCCATAATGGGTTTTTTAAATAGAGGTAACTTCATTCTTGGGAGGAAAACCTCTTTTTTCCTTATTTGTCTTAATGAAAATATGTAGGGATCCGAAAAAATAGCCATCCTTAACATATTTGTCCCATATTCATTTTCATGATCTGAAAGTATTCAAGTCTATGGTTTATATTTGCCTTCCCTATGTTTGGGTTAGACCTTCGTGGAGTGATATTCATACAGTTCTTCGAAAATATTGTTTGGAAATATCTTCTCCATATTCAAGTACCTCTTTCCATACAGAAAACTCTATACTTTTGAAAATTTGAATCCCCATAAACATTCACTGGCTTCTTAGCAAAAGAAAAGTAAATTTCTGAGAGTTCTTTTGCCTAAATATGTAGCACATTCCCTTAGGCAGCCTTGCATAAGTAGTCTACATAACAGACCTATCAGCCAAAAGATGATATTCATTTGACTATGCAGCCAATGCGCTTAGGTGGCCCTGCATAGTTCATCCCCCTTAACTGGTTTGTCAAATAATGGTAAATTCATTCTTGGGAACTACTTCTTCCAATTCCTTTTATCTCTTTTTCATATCATTCCTCGGATTCAAATTGTCTTAATCATAGTTTACATATTTTCTCTCATACTCTAGTGTGATAATATGTTTTCAAAATAATTGTCATGGAATTGAGTCAATTTTAATCAATTTTAGTCAAAGATATTTCAACCTTAAACATTAGCCTTTTTTCCCCCACGTGCATGACTTTAAAATTCCCACAAAAAATAAGGGAACTCTAAATAAAAGTCAAGTTCCAGCTCACTAAATACATTTTTTATGATTTAGGTACTATTGAGAAATTAAAATACTCAATGTTTGTAGGGTTATTTATAATAATCCAAGTAAAAATCAAACTATGCATACTAGGCACATCGGCTTAGGGAAAAAATTTATAGCATGTAGTAGGAAAATACATGAACAAATGATTGATGATGAAAGTATTTTTTATTGAGGGACAAGAGATTAGATGAACATCCACAGATTAGAGTCTCTTCTCTTTTTCAGGAAATTACAAGAGGCTATCAACATAAGTCTCCATTTGATGTACAACATCCCGAGCTTCATCAACATCCACTTGAAGCTCATGCACTCGACCAACTTCACTCTTTTCATCCTAGTGGAGAGCTTTCTTATCATCGGCGATGGATTTAATCCCATTTGATTGAGATCCCTCCAATGAATTATTTAGTTGGTCATGTTCCCCAGTAATAGCATCTAACTATTGCTGTAGGAGCATCTGCTGGATGACTTTATCATTGATCTTATGCTTCAGATCCATCATTTTGGCAGCATAATCAGCCTCAACTCGGGATATTAAAGCCTCAAAATTCTCTTATATTGACTGACAGCTTCACCCTGGTCAGATCTTCAAAACACTTTTTCTCCTACTCCCTTCTTAAGATGACATGTTTCAATGTGGTATGGATCTCTTGATATCCAAAGCCTCTATGTCCTAGAATGACAAACATGGACGACAATCAGGAAATCTTTGATGACAACTCTTCAAGAGGCACTTCAAATATGATTTTCCATATGTTGTTACATGCCTTGCGCCGTGAAAAGTTGATCGCCTTAAGCACCATCAGGTCTGATTCCACGTCATCATCATAGGGGGGCAAGTAATCTAGTATTAATTCACATAAGGAAGCAACTTGTTTTTCTCCTTCCCCCATGACCCTGGTTGCTTCACCTTCTACAACTGTTTTGGAGGATGTTGAGACTTCACCTCCAGATCTAGCCATTGAAGTTGATGGCCCTATTTGATCAATTAAAAGTAAGGTTAGTTTCATAGAACAATGAATGTTGGTTGTCTATCTTGAAAACTTAGTACAATCGTTACCTAACATTAGATCAATAGCTTGAGAAGCCTCCTCCGCATCTTTCCCAGTTTTAACAGGATCTTCATGATGGGTCTAAGGAGGGTTTACTGGGTTTAGTTGTACTTGAGCTAATGTTTCTACAATGGTAGGGCTGACATCATTGTCCACACCCTCTTCAGGAATTGGTAGTTCAACAGCTTCTTTGGATGGAACTACATATTTTTTTAGTCATGATTAGAAGTGTAAATTATATGAAAATTTATTGGACGAAGGTTAACACTCACACCCATGATCTTCTAAATCACATGATAACATAGCATGGTCAAAAAATTTGTTGAAATTCATGACAAGATTATTCATTTCATCCAATGATATTTTAGAATCCTGGTTAGTCTCACTAGTTGGAGCATTTGATGTGTCTTCTTGGTGACCCTTATTCTGTGGCCCCTGACCTTGGACAACATCTTCAAGAAGGATGGCAGATTCAGTTACCGCAGCTTCCAAAGATTCTGGTGCATGTGTTATACCTAAAATATCACAGAATGGAAGTTATTTGATGTTTTCATTCAATATTTAATTAAGCATTGTATGAAGCATTATTAAATTACTAGAAGTAGGTTCTTCTCTACTTGTAGTAGCAGCAGAAGTAGTACCAGGAATAGATGTTGACTCTTTTTCAGAAGTAGCCAAGTCAGCCTTAATTTGCGTTTGTTCCACAGTACCCTCCATAGTCCTCAAAGGAGGATCAATCCTCTCCCTCAGAGGGGAAATTTAAGAATCCCCTTAAATCCCAAGGAAAATCAGCAATCATTTCATGGTTTAAGAGTCATGATTATCTGAAGGACGTACCACTTCTAATGAAGCTTTTAGTTGTGGACATCATCGTCCAACGCCTTTGTCCCTTTGGGTTTTTGGGAGTGTCGGAATTCTCCCTTATAGGTACTTGAATCAGAGAATGGAAAGCCATGTCCAACTACTCATCCATAGCCTACTGGCCTGGAGATATCTTGCCCGACTCACAAGGAGATTCAGCAGTAGCCCCGATGGCAATACCACCTGGGCTATACTGTGGTGAAGGAACTTCAGTAGTTCCTTTCCTTGCAAGCTGTAGGATAAAGAATGTAATTTCATTGAGTAACAAATCTTTGACAGAAATCGAGTTGCAAAGTAAATAAGGAAAGAAAACATACATCTTCAGGATCCACGTACTCATGCCACTCCTCATCAGTGGCATCGTGATCCATTATTTCCTTCACCCGCTTGGTGATAGGGATATAATCATCAGTGGCATGTATATAGTTCATCAACACATTGACATAGGCTCTTACTTCATCAGGGTTATCCTTGAAATGAATATTTTCAGGAGACTGAAGAGTCCCTATCCCAGGAAGATGTATCCCTTCACATATCTCAAGCCAGATTGTTTCAGTATCGCTGTATACATCCCGCCATTTCTGGATGGCCTCTTATTGTAGATGTGAAAGTGTACTAGAAGGCTGCAAAGAGGGTCCTACAACCTTGGATTTTAATTTCTTTCTATCTCTTAAAACTATAAAAAGATAATGAAAACTTGTTACTCTATAAAGTTACTAGAAATTAAATTGCCTCAATAAAGTAACTCAACAAGAGTTGATGGAGTGGCTCTATTGATTCCGACAAGATGATTATATACGACACATGGCTGCTTTGACACATGTTGTATCTCCTGAGAATATGGTGAATCAGCCTCAGTTGAAAAACTCGGTGAACCAGCTTTAGTAGTGGAAGAATCACCTGCCAGCTGAATTTTTTCTTTCTCGATGGATCTCTTCTTCTTCCCCACTCGATAAACAGGTTTATTCAATATTGCTTTAGGATATGACGCTAACCAGTTTTCAGTATAACATATGGCCAAATTTCTTACCGCTTCAACATCTGGTAAGTCAAACACTACCCAGTCCATTCCATAGCCATTAGAAACCATAGTTGTCGGGCAACCATTGGATGCTACTCTGACCTGATGTGGACTATAGGAGATAAAAATGTTGTATGCAAGAACTTGAATTGGCGTGAAAATCAACATAAAGCATATGTCTCACATATAATTTCCCCATCAATTCTGGTGGCCAGTACACCATCTCTACAGGCCATCATGTAAGACCTCTGTTCCGAGCTGGCTGATCCATTGTCAACAAATCGCCCTGTCGGTGGATTTCCATAGGTAAAGAAGTTCAATTCATTATGAATACCCGGCCTTGGACTAATATCATAGGCATTGATGGACAATGGACAAACTCCATAGAAGGCATGAACAGACGGCCTGAAAGAACTTCCAGGAATCTTTATACCGTTCGGAACAGCATATGTCTGGAAGTGAGTGGTGATCCATCCCCATAAAACATGGAATAATCACACTAATCTCAAAGGATACTTACCCATATAGACATGGAGTAAGCTCCTGTGAAACTATGCCAAAACTGGGGTATCCAACCCCACCATCTTCCTCTCAGCCAACTTGGCTGCAATAATGAAGGTCCCTAGCCTGACGCCTCCCTTAGAATCTCTGACTGGAAAAAGATAGACATTGATCCATAAGGCTAAAAATCCTGCCAAACGAGTCTTCTCTAGGATTTTATGATTCACTTCATACCCCAATTTCTCAACCCTCCTACTTCTAGAGTCAGCCAGAATGTGCCAGGAGTACCTCTCTTATCCACTCTAAGGTAGCTAGTTGGACGAGTAAAGGTGCGACCCTTTTCCCTATTCTTCTTGAGAAACACATCCATCCATTCCTCTGGATGAATATCCCTTCTTGAATGAGTTTTTAAATCTTTGAGATTCTGAGCTTATGATAAATCTTCAATAATTATCGAACCAAATCCAGAGTCTTCTCCAGATCATTCAAGGTTTCCTTTTGAGGGATGAATTCTTCATAAATATCACCCAAATTTGGGACCCCTGATATCTTGTAGACATCCCACAAACTAATGCCTACTTCTCCAAGGGTCAGATGGAACGAATTAGTTTATGGGCTCTAGCGGCTAAGAAACTCGAGTGCAAAATTATCATTCCTATATACATACGTCTACCCATCCCAGACGGCTTCATAAATTGCAGGTCCCTTCAGATCCATAGAAACATCTTCACATGTTTGTCATACCCAATAATCCCACATCCAAGTTGGCTTCACCCCTCCTCCATAACGGAATTCCCATTTCTCTTTCCGGCCTTTGGATTGATCCATCTGAGAATTTTGAAAGATTGAGGGATAACAATGTTGTTCCAGCTCATGTTTGTGAGGTTTCAGATCTGGTGCACACGAGCTATGATGCATTATATAGGATTTATTTATTGGTCCTACATTAGAAAATGTTCCTGCGATTGAGAAATTTGCTGAAGAAAAGTTGGTATATGACTGAAACCAGGAATGCGAGAGATAGTTCTTTGCCTCTGGAATATTGACATCTTGCAGATGACCATGGCCATACAGAGGTAGATAGATGTTGTGCAGGAAATTAATATTATGCTTCTTCATGTACATGGCTAATCTTGGGAGAGTACTTTCACAGGTTGAATAGTAATCATGGCCAACAATGTCTATCATATCATCAATTATTTTTCTTTCCAGTTCATCAGTCATTCTGATTCTCTTGGGATCCATTGGATATGCACAAAAGTTGAATAATTAACTCTTAAAGTAAGTTAAATTTCATATAATATGTGAAGGAATTTGAAAAATTTGCTAAATAATTTAGGCGTGCAAGTCCCATAGTTGGCGCGCAAGTCTCCTTCGGTCGCGCAAGTATTGGGCACGCTTGTATCACCACGCAAGTCCAAATACCTTAACAGAAGCGCGACACATGAAATAAGAAGCACAGACGAGTGAAATCCGGGAGTCCACTTGAGCGCCGAGATCAAAACAAAACAAGCAAGAGCTGGGTGCTATGCGCAATGTGAGGCCATCTATTTATAGATGAGGCCTTACCCCTGTGCGACGGACCTTGCGCACCCGAAGCCCATTTGCGCGCCATACCACGCACTCCCTAATTTCCTTTTGTTTCTTGTTTTCCTTAGAGTCAAATCCTCATTTCTTTTTTGATCCAACTATGAGTGGGGACTTTTTTTGATGCTCCTTTTTCATCACAGAGTATAAACTAAATGAAAAGGGAAATACCTCAAACAAAAAAGATTCATCCTTTGAATAAACATAAAAAAGTGAAAGGGATGAACAAGGAGAATGTTGCCCATAGGTCTCCCAAGTTCCATCATGGTCACACAAGTATACTTGCGAGCCATACAAATGGTCGTGCAGGTGACTTGTGCGCCCTATTTGAAAATCGCCCAGGGTCTTCTCCAGCCTATAAATACCCCCGGTGGGCCCCCCATTTGGGGATGATTTTTTTCCAGAATTCAGATATAGAGTTCTAAACGCCCATGCCTCTTCTTCAAGTCTTCCAAACACTTCTAAGGTATTTATTTACCTAGAATGGAAGGTCTAAACAAGAGGAATAATTTCTATGTGTTAGAATTCAATAACAATTTCACACCTAAGTGTTTTATTCTTAAGGGAAATGGACACACTTGCGTGCCTCCTTACCTACTCATTGAAACATGCACGACACTCTTTTGAAAGTACCTCGGGATAATTATAAAGGCTATAGTCAATGATCACCCAAGTATATTTGTGTCGTGCAAGTATACTTATGTGACCAAGACTTGCGTTCCCATGTAGTACTTGCACGACCCCCAGGACTTGCGCGCCCTTATATTTTTTGGGTTCCCTTCCTACCCATTTGACCTTTCCTATTCAAGATTCAGTCTTCAAGATGCTCTTCAAAGCCATTTATGGCCTTTTTTCTTGATTGACTTCCTTATCTCTTAGGAATTTCATGGAACATCACTCAAAACCTAGTGATTTACACATCTTTATCTCACTAAAGTTAGAGATTTCATTCATTAAACCTTATCCTTTAAGATGAGAGAACCCTATTCATGGGCCTCCTTTTTAGGAGTAAGCCCCAGTCATAATTTCCCTTAACATGGGATTCCTTTTCCAGAGTAAGCCCCAGTCCAAATTATCTTAATTGGGTATCCTCTTCATGAGTAAGCCCCAATTCCCCTAATTTGGGCATCCTCCTCAGGAGTAAGCCCCAACCAAAATTCCTTTAACCTTGGATTCCTTTTCAGGAATAAACCCTAGTTTCCAATTTACAAATGTGGGCATCCTCTTCAGGTGTAAGCCCCAGTTTTCAAATCCCTTTAACCTAGGCTTCCTCATTAGGAGTAAGCCCCAGTCATAAATTTCTCTTAACCAGTATTAATATAATTTTTTATTTGGGATTCCTTTTCAAGAGTAAAATCCAATCATAAGTCCCCTCCTAATTTGTGAATCATCCTCAGGAGTAAACCCCATGTTAGAGTACTCAAATCTTCATAAAGTACATATACCATTATGGTCCTTATTCCTAGGTTTCTTCCCTGAAGTAAATCATACACTTCATCTATCTGGGTAGTCATACATACATAATCCCCACATTATTTTTTATGATTGTATCTATCATGGTACAATTGTCTGGTTTTACCGATACGACTTATTTCTCACACTGAGCATGACTCACGTGAGCTTAGAGTGTAAAAGTAATTATGGAATATTTATTTTATCCATAAATCATACATAAACATTATATTCCCTTACTCGAACTATGTGGGTTCTGATTCCTTTTATAAATAAATGATACGTAGGTAGCCCCTCTGCGGGAATGATCCTAACTCTAAAAAAATCCATGTCCTTCTGAATGACAATAAACTTCATGTTCCCCACTGAGTGGATTTAAAACTAGTATGGTCTTCATAATGACCAAGACACATTTATGTATTTAAGGATACCATTGACTAAGAATATCTAACAAATACAGATGATTCTGTATCGATGAAGAACCTCTAATACATATAAAATATTCTCTAAATTTCGTACATATTTAATCATTTATTGTCTGATCTAAAGGAAAGCTCATTTTATACTTGGTAATTTAATAAGGATTCGTGAAAATAAAATTAAATCTATAAAGAGAGTCCCACAGTAAGAAATAATCCCCCTAAAATGGTGTGATGAGTCCAACTTCCCATCCTCTCGACCAATGAAAATTCCTAAGCCTCATCAGTCCACAACTAATGAGTGCCTACCTTTGGAATGTAGGTTCAAATGGATATGGAATCATTGGATGTTTTCGGTTCTTACGAACAAACTTGTTAGAAACCATTTCGAATATTTGAATCTTAAATCAATGAGATCATCCCCAATTCCAGAGGAAACAATCTTGAATCCTTATTAAATTACCATTTATGAAAATGAGCTTTCCTTTAGATCTGACAATCAATAATTAGTATGAATGAAATTTAGAGAATCTTTTATATGTATTCTAGGTTCTTCATCAATAGAGAATCATATGTATTTGTCAGAGATTCTTATTGAATGGTATCCTTCGACACATTTTATAGAAATATCTTGGTCATTTTGATAACCATTCTAGTTTTAAAGCCACTCAGTGGGGCACTTTAAGTTTATTGTAATTCAAATGAACATAGATTATTTCAGAGTTGGGATCGTACCCGCATATTGGATACCAACATATTCTTTGTTTTCGAAAAGGAATCAGAACCCACATAGTTCGAGTAATGAAATATGAGGTTTATGCATGATTGATGGCTCAAAGAAAGATGTCATAATTAATTTTACACTCTATGCCCACGTGAGTCATGCTCGGTGTAAGAAACAAGAGGTATTGGTAAAACCAAACAATTGTGCAATAAAATATACAATTATAAGAAATGATGTGGGGATTATATATGTATGACTGCCCTGATAGATGAATATTAGGATTCACATTAGGGAAGAAACCCATGAACAAGGTCCATAAAGGTATATGTGATTTATGGAGATTTAGATACTTAACATTGGACTTAATCCTGAGAAGGATACCCAAATTAGAGAGGACTTATTATTGGTTATTACTCCTGAGAAGGAATCCCAAATCAAAAGTAAGTTAAGACTGGTTGAGAGAAATTATGACTGGGGCTTACTCCTAAATAAGAGGCCCCGGTTAAATGGAATTATGAATGGGGATTACTCTATAAAAGGAAGCCTAGGTTAAGGGAATTTTGATTTTGGTAACTTGGGGCTTACTCCTCAGTAGGACTCCCATATTAAAATAATTGGGGTTATGGCTTACTCTTGAGAAGGATGCCCAAAATTAAAGGAACTTGAAAACTAGGTCTTACTCTTGAAAAGGAGGCCCAGGTTAGGGGACTTGGGGCTTACACCTAAGAAGGATTCCCATATTTGGGATTTTGATATAGGGACTTACTCTTGAGAAGGAGGCCCATATTAAAGATCCTATCATCTTTAAAGGATGAGGTTGAATGAATGAAATTTATATCCTTAGTGACATAAAGATGTAAATCACTAGGTTATGAAAAATGGTCTATAGAATTCCTCTCAGATAAGGAATCCAACAAATGAACCATACCATAAATGGCTTTGAAGAGGGTTATGAAGGATAAATTTTGAAGAGGAGAGGTGGATTTGAAGAAAGTATGTGAATAGGCATGAGGGGCACCTAAAAAGAGAGAGGTGTGCAAGTCCTTCATGGGTGCACAAGTCCTGGTCACACAAGTATACTTGCATGACACATGGGTACATGTGCGATGGTCATCCCTTAGAGTAATACTTGGGAGATACTTGGATCAAGCCCTTAGTATTATCCGTAAAGGCTTCCAAAAGAGTGGCACACAAGTTCTGTTGAAGGGATAAGGCGGCGTGCAAGTGTATTCAATTCCCTAAAGGGTTAGACACTTAAGCCCACATGTGTTGATGAATTTCAACACTTAGGCCTTGTTTCCCCTCTTTATACCTTCCATTATAGGTAAGAAATTACCATAGAAGTGTTTGATAGGCTATCAGAAGAGACTAGGGCACTGGGAGTTCAAATCTGAGTTTTGGATTTTTTTCATTCATAAATGGGGGGCCCACAAGGGGTATTTATAGGCTGCTGAAGACCCTGGGTGAGAATCAAAGTGGTCGCACAAGTCACCTGCGTGACCACTATGCAGCGTGCAAGTATACTTGCACAACCATGATGAAACTTTCACGACCCAAGTGGGAGGAAATCCTTCTTCATGAATTTGTCTATATTTTATGTTTCTTCAAAGGATGAATCACTTTGGACAAAGTTATTTCCCTTTTTCAGTCATTAGACTTTGTGATGGAAAGGAGCGTCAACATAATTCCCCCCTTAGAGTTGGATCCGAAAGAAATGAGGATGTGATTCTATGGTAAAGAAGAAAACCAAGGAACATGTGGTGCACAAGTGTTGAGCGTGCAAATGGTGGCACACAAAGGTGAGCTGCGCAGTCTTCAGCATGCAGGGGTGCAGCCTTGACTATATATAGGCAGTCATTCCTCGCGCATAGAACCAAATCTGAATGCTTCCGAGCTCTCATCATGCAAGATACCTTCGTCGTGAAAGTTGCTAAGTTTTCTGCTACTTCCTTTTGTGTCGCGCTACTGTAGAGGTATTTGGAATTGCACGGTGATACCTGTGCGCCAACTTTGCGACTTGTGCGCCTTAATGCCTTATCCAGTTTTTCACATTTATTCAGAAATTTTATGAAAAATAAACTTACTTAAGATTTAATTATTCAACTTTTGTGCAGCATAAATGGATCCTAGAAGAATCAGAACTGCTGATGAATGGGCCATCAAGTGAATTGATGATATGATGAACATTTTAGGCCCTGATTATTATAATATCTATGACAAAACTCTTTTATATTTGGCCATGTACCTAAAGAAATATCATCTTGACTTCCCACATAGTATTTATCTGTCATCTTTGAGAAGTCACCATTCCATAGGCAAAGAACTATCTCCCAATATCTTGGTTTCATAATTACACCAATTTTGTTTTAGAAAATATCTCAAGTGGAGGGGCATTTATAAATACTGGAATAATAGAGAATGCCCACATAATGCATCATAGCCCTTGTACCTCAGATCTGAAACCTCACAAGCCTAAGCTGCAACCACATTGTTATCCCTCAATTTTCCAAAACTCTCATATGGATGAATCCAAAGGCTGGAATAAGAGTTAGGACTTTCATCCTAAAGGATGTGTGAAGACAACTTGAATGTGGGAATACTGGATGTGACAAACCTGTGCAAAGTTGGTTGAGGATTTAAAAGGAGCTGCAATATATTAAGCCATCTGGGATGGGAAAACATATGTATAGAGGAATAATGACTTTGTGCCGATGATACTCAGCCATTGGAGTCCAGAAACAAATTAATTCCATATGACTTACGGAGAAGTAGGAATCAGTCTGTGGGATGTCCACAAGATCTCAGGGGATCCAATTTTGGGTGATATGTATGACGAATTCTTCCCCCCAGGAAACTTGGAATGATTCCGAGAAGACTCCGGCTTCAGCTCGGGAATTATTGAAATCTTTAATAAGTGCAAAAGTTCAGGGACTTCTCTAACTCATTCTAGAAAGTATATTCATCTAGAGAGGTGGATGTATATGTTTCTTACCAAGATGCAGGAGAAGGAGCTGAAGGAAAAGGGATCGAAGGGGAAGGGGCCCAAGGAGAAGGGGCCCACCAGTACTCGTCCTACCACCTGCCCCAAAACAGAGAAGAGGGGTGCTCCTGGAACATTTTGGACGACACTAGAAGTAGGAGAATTTGAGATGTGGGGATACAATGTGAATCAGAGAATCCCAAAGAAGACTCATCTAGCAGGGTTCTTGGCCTTGTGGCTCAGTGTTTATCTTTTTCCAGTCAAGGATTCGATGGGAGGCGTCAGGCCAAGGACCTTAATTTTTGTATCCAAGTTGGCTGAGGGGAAAATGGTATGGTTGTCTCCTCCCATTTTATCAAAGATTAATAGGAGATTACTCCATTTCATCATGGGTAAGTCTCCTTTGGGAATAGAGGGACCATTACGTGTTTTTTTGGGGATCGATCACCACTCAATTAAGAACATATAATGTACAGAATAGAGTACAGATCCCTGAATGTTCTTTCAGTCCATCAGTGCAGGCATTCTCTGGAATTTCTCCTCTAGATCTCAATTCCTATAACATGAAGGCGAGGCTGGCCATGTATAAGGAATTCAATTTCTTTCCTTATGGAAACCCTCCAATCGGTTAGTTTGTTGATGATGGAACAACCATCCTGGAATTGAGGGCATACATGTTGGCCGGCAGAGATGGTGTACTGGCCACCAGGATTGATGCAGATATTATATGCAAGGCCTATGATCCATATAGATTTTCACATCAATTCAAGTGTTTGCAGTTGATTATTGTATCTCCCCCTGTGCATGTTAGGTCAGAGAAAAATCCGATGGTTTACCAACAACTATGGTTGTTGACATCTAGAGAGAAGACCAGGGAAGTGTGTGATCTACCAGTTGATAAAGTGGCGAGTAACATAACTACATGGTATGCCGAGAACTGGATAGAATCATACCCTAGAGGGGTGTTGAATCACCCGGCTTATCAGGTGGGGAAAAGGAAAAGAACCGAAGAGAAAGAAACCTTTCATCTGGAATGTGATTCTTCTGCAATACCTGAAGCTAATTCGTCGGGTTCTTCACATGGGGCTGACTCACCGGATTCCCAGGATGGGGATGATGAGGCATAACATGTGGAAAATCGGTCTCATTCCAGATATAATCCCCCTGTCAGAATCAAGATACTAACTCCATCGACTCTTAGTGAGTTACTTAATTGGGGAAATTTAATAATCATTACTTTATAGAGCAACAAGTCTTATTTTCTTATCCTTTATCTATAGTTGTAGGAGATGGGAAGAAGCTGAAGTCTAAAATTGTAGGACCCTCCTCACAGCCTTCTGGTACACATGTTGAATATCTACGACCAGAGGCTATCCAGACATGGAGAAGTTTATATTGCGATGCTGAAACTGCCTCGCTGGATTTGTGCGAGGGGCTACAAATCCCTGAAGTTGGGAATCTTCGAGCTTCTACAGATATCCGTTACAAGGATAACCCCGATTAAATATGAGATTACATAATAGAGATGTAGATGCTCATATATGCCACTGATGATTACATTCATGTCACCAAGCGGGTGAAGGAAATGATAAATCATGGTACCACTGAGAGTGGTTCCAAAGATGAGGCGTGGCATGCTTACGTGTATCTTAAAGATGTTAGTCTCTTTCCTTATTTGATTTTCAAAATCCTTATAGTAAATGATTTGTTACTCAAGGAAATTATTTTCTTTATCCTAAAGCTTGCAAATAAAGGAACTGTTGAGGTTACTTTACCACAGTATAGCCCTGATGGTACTACCATTGGGGCTAATAAATCTCCACATGAGCCAGGTGAGATATCTCCAGGCCAGAAAGCCATGGATGTGGTGTTGGAAGTGGATTTCCATTCCCCAATTCATGTACTTGTAATGGAGACTGTCAGCACTCCCAAAAAACCAAAGAGACAAAGGCTTTGAAGGAAGAAGTTAACAACTAAATGCTTCATCAGTAATGGTAAGTCCTTCTGATAGCACTACTAGAAATTTAGGCTATAGCCACAGTTTCAAACAGTGGTTATAGGTTATAGACACAGTTCAATGAACTATGGCTGGTATTGGCAGGGCTATAGGCCAACTCCTATTTCCACAGTTTAAACCCGTGGATAAACCCTACAGGCATGGTTCAAAACGTGGCTAAATCCCTATAGAAACGGTTTTAAACGGTGTCTAATGAATTATATACATGGTTTCAAACCATGGAAGAAGGTAAAACACAAAAGAGCCTTATAGTCACAGTTAGAAACCGTGGGTATAGATCAAAGGTCAATAAAAAACCCAGCAGGCCTGCATGCATGCCAGTCCCCCCCTGCCCCTACCAGTCCCCCCTGCCCCCTTCCACCCCTGCTAGTCCCCCCTACCCCCTGCTAGTCCCCCTGCCACCCCTGCCAGTCCCCCCTACTCCCTGTCAGCCCCCCTGCCCTCTGCCACCGCCTGCCAGTCCCCCCTGCCCCTGCTAGTCCCCCTTACTAGTCCCACCTGCACCCTTCTAGGCCCCCTTCAAGTCCCTTGCTAGTCCCCCCTTCCCCCTTCTAGTCCCCATTCCAGTCCCCCCTACCCCCTGCCAGTCCCCCCTGCCCCGTCCTAGTCCCCCTGCCCCCTCCTAGTCCCCCTGTCCCTCCTAGTCCCCCTACCTGGACACCTCCTTTTGTACATATGTTGTAGTTTTTCAAAGTAGCAACAAATAAAAATCATGTAAGAGTACTGTAAGGTTTTCATAGGTGGTCCAAATAGACTATTGATGAGCAGCACTTGGTTTTGGAATGGTGAAAAACGCTATAGTTGGGATGCCATTACAGCTGGGCTATATATGCTGAAACTATTTGGTTTTACATGGGATTTTGGTGGATGAAATGACATAACGGTACAAGAAGAACTACATCGAAAGGATCTCCTACATGTTCCAGATAATGCTATTATGGAGGGAGAGAAGGATATTGCAGTTATATCCAACAAACATCTTAAAGATGAAACGAGAGAATATGATGTTTGGAATGAAGAGTGAAAACCAATGTTTTCAATGGTTATAGGTGTTAGAGTTATCACTGTTCTTGGTATAAATGACAATGGAAAGCCTAACATTGTCCATTTATTACTTTTAGAGGAAAATAAAAAATAATAATTAGTTTCTAGTTCCACTAGTACATAAAATATGTTGACTGTAATAGAAAAGAAACATGTCGGCCATGCTCTCCTAGTCAGGAATTTAATTCAATGGTGGTGGTGACGATGATGTTGGTGATGGTAGAAACGATGTTTTACTTGATTAAGATGAAGTTTTCTCATGAGTTGAGACTCTTTGAAGCATGTGCAATCAACCAGGCAACGATTTCTATTAGAGGTATCTGGATATTCACCTTGATGACAAGTTGGTTTTTTTGTAAGGGTGGAAATTCTAGGAGTGTTGATGTGTGGCTGTCATTTGTGATTAGAAGGGATGTCCTTATATATCTATGTCTAGTGGGATTTCCTAAGGGAAATACTGTCTTTTACATTTATTAGTTACTAGGGGTTGGTAATACTAGGTAGGGGTGGATGGTTGTTGGGTTGGGGTATTAAATAACGGTGTGGCTAGGAGCCGATCCTTAGGAGGTCTGGGAGGCCCTTTGAGAAGTGGTCTTTCTAGGAGAAGTTATTCTCTTCCCTCTTCATTTTATTTTTCAATTTGTTTCTTCGTAGTTTGTTGTTAACTCTGTTCCAATTACTTTTACTGGATATAACATCTTCTACCATATTTTTGTTCTCTTCTTCCTACCTAATCGGTACCATTGTTTGGAAAGAGTGCTAAAACTATTCAAAAGGTGTATTTTTATCACTCATTTAAGTAATATTCTCTTGAAATATATATATGTAACTATTTTTTTTAGAGTCAGAATGAACATTTCATTATGTGTTGTGAAATGTAGCTGAGGATAGTTTAGTTCGCTCATTTGTCCAACGTTTTCAGAACTGGACTGAACATCGAACTATCTAAGGCACTAATTAATGATTCAATTATCAAACCATGGTTATACCGGTTACTATTAAAATAATATATTTTTAAAAATATATATCATTAAAATTTAAACAATTTATTTTCATTCTTGGAGTCTGTGTTCCAAATCGGACAAGAGTGGGTTGTCATCTTTATATTTCCCAATAAATACGATCCAAGGCCTCTCTTAAGAGGTATCATGGGTACTGGTTCACCTCTCTTATCATTCTACATGGTATAAAATGGGGTTTGATAAAATAACACTTAGTCTTGTTTCTCTAAATTGATCTACGGTTTATTCCCCCCCCATGGTGGGCGCCGACCATAAGCCCTTGGCCACTATCGGGAGCAGACTTCTCCCCTAGTAGAGCCATCCTCCCTTCATGAGCATGACCTCTTCCCATAGCGGCCCTCCTATCGTCATGAGAGGCCTCCACACCCATCGGCACCCTCCTACCATCATGAGTGTGACCAACGCTCCTACAGGCCCTCCTCCCATCGTGAGCGTCCTCTGCCCCGTTGTGACAGACCTCATGTGCACCACCCCTCTAGCCGGTGACCACTCCTCCTGCACATTTACCTCATTCACACCCTTATCATATGGGAAACACCCCATGACAAAGGAATCTCTTGCTGCCTCCTCCCTCTAGGCAGACTTCGCCTCCCTCCTCTCCCTCATTCTAGGAAGATGGTAAATCTAGGACCCTCCTATGTCAATCGCGACACCTCCTTGTGTTCCTACGCCCCTGCACCATTTCACTTGACCTCCGATCATCGACTTCACCCATTGATTCTTTCCTGGTGCCTCACCTGTGCGGCTTTCCTAGTGTCCCATTAACTGGACCCACCTGTGCGACTTTCTCAGTGCCCCGACTACCGGCCCCGCCTATACGGATTTCCCGGTGCTTCTTCGACTAGCCTCACTCGTGTGGATTTCCCGACGCTCTATCGACCAACCCTACCTGTACAGATTTTTCGAAACCTCGTCGACTGTCCCTGCCTATGTAGTTCCTCTACTACGGCTCAATGAATTTCCACAACACTGATGTAATCCATCTATTTTAGGGACATCTTCTATCATCCATCATTTTCATCTCGAGGGGGAGATATGATCGTTGATGATTTCATTTTTTTTCTTGTTTAATAATCATTCTGGATATGTCCAGCTTGAGGGGGAGTACTAAAGTGTATTTTTATTGTTTTTCTTTACTTTGTTTTCTTTAATTATGTATTCAAACATGGTACACCTTAACTGAGAGGGAGTGTTGGAGTTTGTGTCCCACATCGGACGTGAGTGTTTTTTTATCTTTATAGTTCCTTATAAATAAACTCAATGACCTCTATTAAGAAGTATCATGGGTATTGGTTCACCTCTCTTATCATTCTACAATCATCAACCATTTTTTATTAACTAGATGGATGCAAAAAAATTCATTTTTACTAAGAGGCAATGAAAATTCTGTTACAATCTATGAAATAACAAAAAACGATATCCAAATCACACACCAATTGATCCATGGTATAGAGTGAATTGGAGACTTATATAATGATTTATTTATTCTTATTACAATTAATATATTATTTAATAAATTAATAAGTATTTTTATTGTAATTTGAAGGGCTGTATTGAAAATGGTAGGTTACAATGCATTGAAAAATGGTGCATGCCATTGTATGGGAAAACGGGTGGGAGAGGGGTGTTCCATTGGGAATTTAGCGTTTCGAATCATAAATTATATTAGATTTCAAATTTCAATAGAAATGAAAAAAATTAAAAAATTAAAAGCTCAATCCATAGACTAGTGGTATGCTAGAGGAAGGATAGCTTCTTTGGTCAAGTCTTCAAATATTTGGGAGGTGCACCCATTTTAGCTTCTTTTTCCTTTAAAAAAATATGGAACTGGGGGAACATAATTTCCAGTTTTGAATGGTTTTGGCCAGTTTTGAACTATTTTTTCATTTTCCACATTTCTAGAATTTTTGGGACTGAACTACTTTCCACTTGACTGATTTCCCAGTTATACCCAGCAGTCCAGTCCGGTTCTGATTACCATGCATTTTTTCGGGGATTTTGGTTCTATAATAAATCACACTTATGTAACCATGATTTGGATCAATTCTTGTTATGCATCTCAATATTAAGCAAATTCATATTAATTTCATTCTATATATCGTGTATTTTGGTGGAGCTTCAATTGGAGACTTAGTGATTTGATTTCTAAATAATGTGAGATAAAATGAAGATGGTGGTTCTTTCTTGTTATCTCATGTCACAGACCTATTATCACCCAATAGTGGACTACAAGGTAGGACTCTGTCAAAATTACCAGTCAAATCATGATGTACTTCAAGTGTCTTTGATGCACTAATACTCTCTAGACACAACACATGTTTTTTGTCTTGGTGAGGATTAGTAGGACGTAGATGCTTCATTAGAGGAATATCTCATTAATATTGTTGATTAGAGCCTGAAGACACTCCAAGTTAAATGAGTTCCCCTAGTACAAGTGATATAACAACATATTCGAGTACATGAAGAGACCTAGGAATGGGAAGATGATATTTGAGTTTAACAGCTAGAAATATTAACTAACAATGCCCTTTTACCTTCATAATATCAAATCAAGTATGTGTTTCATTGATGGGAGGTTGCCATTACTCACCTTTTCCAGTGGCATAGGGCTGGAATGAGAGTTTTGTAGGAGGTTGGGGGTGGTGGCGGGTGTGGTGGTTGGTGCGGGTTAAATTTCCGGTGCCAGGGGGCCGGTGCGGGCTTGAATGTAGGTGGAAGGGGGCTGGAATGCTGGTGGAAGGGGGCTAGTTGCAGGTGTTGGGGGATGGTGTGGGATGGATGTGGTTGGAGCAGGGCCAAACTGCAGCGTGACAACAGCGTGACCGCGGCGTGACCGCGGCGTGACAGTGGCGTGAACGCGGCGTGACCGCGGCGTCACCGCGGCGTCACCGTGGCGTGACCGTAGGGTGACCGCGAGGTGACCGTGGTGTGACTGCGGCATGACCGCGGCGTGACTGCTGCGTGACCGAGGCGTGACCATGGTGTGACCGTGGCGTGACAGCAGTGTTATCGCGGCGTGACCGCGGCGTGACCGCGACATGTTGGCCCTGTCCAATGACATCCGTGGCACAACATCTTCTGGATGCAGGTGGAAGGGGGTTAAAATGCTGGTGGAAGGGGGCTGGTTGCAGGTGTTGGGGGGATGGTGCGGGCTGATTCGATGGTGGAAGGGGGGCTGTTGTGGGGTGGAATGCTGGTGATAGTGGGCTGAAATGAAGGTGGAAGGGGGTTGGTGTGGTCTGGATGTGGCTGGAGTAGGGCCAAATCACAACATTACTGTAGCATGACCGCAGCGTGTTGGCCCGGCCCAGCGACATCCGTGGGTTTGCATCTTCCACTAATATTCAAATAGGATGATATGGATGGCATAAGAGGATATTTTCTCAGAATATTTAAAGAAATGAATGCTAATATATGAGGAATAGAGGATTGGATGACCCCTAATATACCTAATTCGGTGAGGTTTGGAGATCTAGCAATGTGTAGGAATACCTAGAGGAATGCCCCATGGGATAAGGAAAATCACAGGTTACATAACATGTAATGTGATATTACTGGTACTGTGTGACCCCTGGGCTGTGGAATTGGGATTTTGGTTGGATTTAAATATCACATTCCATGTGACATGGTCACATAACATGGGACTCATCTTAAAAGTCTAACGACACTTAAAGAGTGTCTTGGTACAAACAAAAGTTTTAATAAAAATAGGGAAACCCCCTACAGGGATATAAAAAAGGTCAAGTACGATGTGTGATTTACAACTAACAATGACATCAAGTATAAAGAAAACATCAATGCAATAATGTTAAGAAAGGTATACCACTGTGAGTTTTCGCAGACAGTGCACCTCCCTTAGAGGGGTTTTATTACAAAAACATGACTTATTTATCAAAAGAAACAATTATCATAACTAAAACTTATTCAATAATTGAAAATTAATATAAACATTAAAAATTAAGAAGGAAACTAAATGCAATTTAAAACATTCTTGAATTAAATAGGCTTGGAGAGTTACCCTACCTCAACCTCAAGGCGCATTTGCTTTTGACGATGACAACTCGAATATTCCTTTTTTCCGCTTTCACGGATATGCAACTTAACATATATATAAGGACACTTAATCCCTATGTACATATTTTCATGGAACAATATGCACAATGGGGTCCTTATATATATGTTTATACTTGCATATACCCCTTTACACTTACACATGTATGCATTTTTCATAACTATATATAAGCACACCCAACCCCAATATATATATTCATACTACCGGGAGTGAATATATATAAAGTGGGAACTTATATATTCATATTCCTACCTATGAATACACATGTAAGCCTTCTTCAGCGACAACTCGAATCCACCATAATGAAATCCAAAACACAAAACAAAAATATAAGGAACCCAAAAATAAAAAAAGCCCTAATTAAAATTGGTCCAAAGAATAAAAACGAAATAAACCTTACCCAAATATTGAACTCATTGTCTTTGATGGTGGTGGATAGAACCAATATTATCATAAGAAACCACCTATAAAAAATAGTTGGAAAATAAATGAGATATAACAACTTCTTATATATATGTGATCTGTGTGTCAACTGTACATGATAAATGATACATGAACCCATACACAACAAGGAAAAAATAAAAAAGGATAATTTAGATATATATATATATATTATATGTTATTATTTTATTTGATTTAATCACTATCCATAACATTTATCTATAGATAATGGGGTTTTTGGTAATATTTTAACCAGCCTGAGGGCTTAGTCTCTATCTAGGAATGTATAGATTTTGGTTTCATAGGGTTCTAAACATTTACAAAAAAAGGGTTTCATGTAAATTATACATCAGATTTATTTTGATATGTGTGTATATAGTTTGATATTTTTAGTTAAGTAAGAAAAATCATGAGCCGTAAAAGGAGTTAAACCTTAATATATTTTGACCATATTAATTTGGTTGAATGTATATTATATAAAAACTAAATAATTAGAAGAATGCATATCACAGTTAATATAATGAAATCGTAACACTCATTAATATACTAAGTGATAGATTCCTTCCAAATTGAACACTTCTCATGACCATAATCATCCAAACGAGTAGGTTCCACTATTGGATATTTAGGCTACAGAAATAAAAGAGGTTGATTTGTTGTTCATTTACTTCTACTTAGTACTGGTGTGCGACTACTTGTTAGGCCAGAGACCTAACAACTTATGATAAATAGTTTGAAAATTTTGTGGCGTTCTATTTCTGAAAAACATTTACACTTCCAATTCCAGAAGAAAACCACTCAAATAAGTGTCAGAATAAAAAACTTCAATAAGAAATCTGGAACCACTGCCCCTACCCCCGGGCCCCTCCACCCTCCCCCAGCCACCTACCCCCTTCCCCCTCCCCCTACCCCTCCCCCCTCTCCCCTTCACCCTTTCCCCTACCCCCTGCCCCCTGCCCCTACCCCTACCCCCTGCCATCTTCCCCCTGCCCCCTGCCCGACAGACCTGCAGACCAGCCCCCTGCCCATGCCCCATGGACCATGATTTGGCAGTTTTCCAGGGATTTCCTTATTCTCTAGAATAAACCACAAGAGTCATGATCATGTCCTTCCCACCATTTTCCTACTTATCTTAAGGATGTATGACATTCTCATCCCATTCATATACAACAAGAATAGAGATTTTATCCATTGGCATTAAAATGCTTCCGACCTTGCCCTTCTCCTTTTGAGCCTCCTTGAGAATTTTATCGGGGATACTCAATGAGCCTCCCACTAGTACCAATTCCTGACCATCCACATACCTACTAGTGTTGAAACTCACTGTTTCCTTTACTTCTTCTTTTGAAGAAACAGATGCATCGATGTCTAGAACAGCGTTATCCTATATAGAAACAAGAAAAATATATTTAGCAGCCAACATAAAGGTACTTATAACGTTCTCTCGAGTTTTTTAGTGTCCACCAGATAGCTTTTCGTATTTTAAAAAACACTGATGAATCTAACATAGAGAATAAATTTTCTCCCACTAGTGTCATCTCTAACTGAGGGTTACCACCAAACCCTTTACCACTACTTAGATTAGTCTCATCCATTGGAATAGACAAAGTTACTTGAATCGCTTTCTATTTCCTTATATCTATCTTAGCACTCAAAAAAGAAGTAGATTTATATTTCCCATTAGAAGTAGATTCCAAAACATCATCCAAAATAGAAGTGTCTGCCCAACCATGGTTGACTACTTCACCGACTTACCTATTTTCATACCATCCACCAGTGTTAGTACATCAGAGTTTCCAAGACGAGGTTCCACCACCTCATTGGGAACTTTCCTTGTATCTAGCTCAGTTCCCTATGAGCACATGTTGAAACATGAACCGATTCTGTATCTATTGGGGAGTCAAATTCATCTTTACCTCTAATCGAAACACCATTTTTCTTTTTTTCCTTTGTACTGAGGAATAAACAGAAACCATAGAAGTGTTCTTATTACCTTTACTATCTCCAGAATTCATAAAATAATCCTCTTGGAGATCTGCTTTATCCACCTCAGTTTCATTATCTGAGAACCATGGATCTTGAGTCCTAATCTTTCCAATATCTTGGGTGGTATCATTAGATTATTTTATCACTGAAATCCAATCCTCCCAACCTACCTCAACTGATTTAACTATAGTTTCCTTGTCCATAAAAATTTTACTTGGTTAATTAACAACCACCATAGCAGGAAAGGAGATTCGAGAACCTTTACCCTGTTTGTCTCCCCCCATAACATTCCCAACCTAATTAATTTCAAGCTCCGTATCTAGGATTTCCCCATACTTGGAAGCAACATCATTCACAAGTAGTTTAAAATTAAATTGGTTAATCAGATGACCAAAATTCTTGTAATTGAAAAATCTTATATTTCAACAAAACTTCTCACTCTAGTGCCCAATTCCATTACACATACTAAAAAATTCAGGTAACCATTCAAACATAGATGATAATTCAAGGTTATAACCATTAACAATAAGGAAAATAGTTTCAATGAGAGAAAAACATAAATCAACCTCAACAACAAATCTTACAAAATGACCATATCAAGCACACTTACTCTCTCCATTGAATTTGATAGGAATTCCCACAAATGGTTTACTACCCTAAAGTATTTGAGAATTAAAAAAAACTTAAGCCCTGAAAGCGAATCTGAGTTTGAATAAATAAATTTTTAACCCAAACAAGATCAAAGAGAGGATCCCAATCTTGAAACCTCAAGAATCCAGGTTTTAGGGAGACAAAACTGAAGCCCCATGTTCTTGATTTTAATTCATCATAAAAAGAGGAAAAAACCCCCTACCAATCGACACCATGAACCATCCACCAAAGCCCCAAATCTGATGGAACCACTTTAGGAGATCATCAATTTTCCATGGGTTATTATTCTGCAGCAACATTAAAAATCCACGAATTAAATGGTACATTCTTCTGAAATATCTTCAATAATTTTAGCGTTCAGCTCAATAAAATCTAAAGTACCACTTCTCATAATTCTTTTATTTTATGAATCACAACTATCTCTAAGGTTAAAACATTTCTATCTGAGCATAAGAGAGATGGTTATCCTTCAAATCATCTCGAACATTCACATTGCAGAGATCTTTGACATCATGTTTCACTGGACTATCTTCATCCAAACCCAAAGGAACTTGAATCACACCATGCCTAGCAGCAACCTTCCACAAAATCTTTAATGAAATCATCCTCTGGATTGAAGTAGCACTCCAACAGGAAAGCCATCAATCGAGGGAGGAATAAGGAATGAACCCAAAATGGGAAACATCCTTTAACAAATAAATAATACCATTGAATCATTAATTGAAAAAGAACAAGACCATCTACCATAGCATCATCCACATATAGGAATAGTTTTAGATTCAATAAATAATAGATGAAATCAAAGAAATATTCAAATACCTTGATGATAGGATGTGGGGGTGTCAACCTCGGTGTCCGGGGTGTTGAGGGTTGTGGGGGAGAGCCATCGGAAAGGAGGGGAGGAGGTGGGGAGGCCGCTTGGAGAAACTTCACTGGAGGAGGAGGATCATGGGGAGGAGGGTCACATCGAGGAGGTGTCGTGGCTATTCAGGGTTGTTGGTGAGGAGGCATCGGGGAGGAGGAATCATGGAGTTGTCCGGAAGGAAGAGAGGAGGTTGGGAGGCCACTCGGAGCAACTTCTCTGAATGAGGAGGGTCACGGCGAGGAGTCCTCAGGGAGGGAATCGAGCTATTGAGGGGTTTCATGGAGGTTTGATTGAGCATAAGGGATGGGTAGAGGAATTCAGCCATGTAGCTGTTGCTAATTGTGGGGGTATAGACATGGATTTTTTAATCCGTGGATTTATAGGCGTGGCTATTTCTTAGTTTCCTATTAGTGTAATCATGAGTATTAACTGATGAAAAGGTTGCTCATTATTTTTGGGATTTTTGGGGATTCTTAAATTTCCCCTTTGAGGGAGAGGACTGACCCTCCTCTACGAACAATGGAGGGTGCTGGTGAACAATCACAAGCTCATATTCGCTTGGCTACTCCTGAAGAGGAACCGACGTCTGTTCACAATATCACTCCTACTGCTACTACAAGAAGAGAATAATATGCTTATGGTAAGTTAAAAATGCTTCATAAAATGTTGAATGAGACATCAACTGACTTCTATTCTGTGGTACATTAGGTTCAACCCCTGAACTAGAGATTTTGGTGGCCATTTCAACTGATGCCGCTATTTTATCGGAAGAAGTTGTCCATGGTCAGAGGATGTGGAATTAAGGTTTCCAAAAAGACATCAAATTCTCCCACTAGTGAGTTTAACCAGGATTCTGAGATTACATTAGATGAAATGAAGGGACTTGGCGCATCTTTTGATGATTTTTTAGATCATGTTAAATTACCATGTAATTTAGAAGATTATGGACATGAGTGTTATCCTTCGTCCTAATAAAAATAACTTCTAATTAAATCTATAATCACGATCGGTTGAAATGTGCAGTTATATCTGAGAAAGATATTGAAATTACAATACCTAAAAGGGGTACTAAAAACCCTATTATTGCAGAGAAATTAGCTCAAGTGGAGCTTAACCTAGAAGAGCTTCTTTAAACTCATCCTTAAAATCCTATTGAAGCTAGGAAAGATGGGGAGGAGCCTTGTCAAGTTTCTGATCTACTGTTGAGTAAGAGATAATAATTTTTTCGACTGTAATTAATTTACAAGATATCCAATCAACTTTTTTATCCTTTTAAACTATCCAAAACTTTCAATTTATTATACAGGGCCATCAATTTCAGTGGCTAGATTTGGAGGTGAAGCCTCAGCTTCCTCCCCAACGGGAATAGAACGTGAAGAAACATGTGTTAGGGGGGAAGGAGTATAACATGGAACTTCCCTAAGTGTGTTAATCCTGGATTATATTCCCCCTATGATAGTGATGCTGAATCAGACCTGGATATAAAAAAGGGGCTCCAATTTTCACGACCCAAGGCATGGCAGAACATATGTAAGATCATATCCAAAGTGCCTTTAGAAGAGATGTCATTGAAGATTCCCAAAATTTCATCCATTTTCATCATGTTGGGACTTGACGGTTTTGGATATCAAAATATCCATGTTGTGGTAAAACAAGTCATCTTAAGAAGGGAGAAGGAGTAGAAGTACCATAACGATTTGACTAGAGTAAGGCTGTCAGCCAATATTGGAAAATTTGAGGCTGTGGTATCCCGAGCCAAGGCTGATCATGCTGCCAAGTTAAAGGAGATGAAGCATAAGATCAAGGAGAAGGTTTTCTAGTAGATGAACCTTCAGCAACAGTTGGATGCTATTACTGGGGGAACATGACCAACTGAACAATTCACTAGAAGGAGTTCAAACAAATGGTATGAAATCCATTGATGAAGGTAAGAAAGTACTCCATTAAGCTGAAAAGAGTGAAGTTAGTCGAGTGCATGAGCTTCAAGTGGCTACTGATGAAGCTCAGGATGCTGTAAATCAAATGAATATTTATGTTGACTGCCTTTAGTAATATTGGAAAAGATAAGAGACTCTAGTCTGTGGATGTCCTTTTAACTTTTGTGCATCAAATAAAAAACACTTTCATCCTCAATCATATGTTCATAGCTTCTTTTTCTACCTGATTTAAATTTTTACCTAAGCCAATGGTCCTAGTAATTATAGTTTGAATTTTTCTAGTATTATTATAAATAACCCTACATAATTTGAATATTTTAATTGTTCAATAATACCTAAATCATACGAAATGTATGTTTAGTGAGCCAGGACTTGAGTTTTGTTCAGAGTTCCCTTGTCCTTTTTTGTGGGCAGTTTAAAGTCATTATCTCCGGATATAAAAAGGATAATGTTTAAGGTCGAAATATCTTTGATCGAATGGATTTACATTGACTCAATTCCTTGATAATTTATCAGAAAAAATATTACCATGTCCATGTATGATGGAAAATATGTAAACAATGACTTATGAAATTTTGAATCTGATGAATGATATGAAAAATGGATAAAAGGCATTAGAAGATGTATTTCCTAAGAATGATGTTACCACTATTTAACAGACCTGTTAGGGGGTTGAATTATGCCGAGCCACCTAAGGGCATTAGCTGCATAGTCAAATAATAGCATCTTTTGGCTGACAGGTATGTTATGTAGACTACTTATGCTAGGCTGCCTAAGGGAACATGTTGTATAGTCAGGAAAAATAACTCTCAGATATTTACATTTCTACTACTAAAATGCTGGTGGATGTTTATGGGAAATGAAATTTTTCAAAGCATAGAGTTTTCTGTATGGAGAGAGGTACTTGAATATGGAGAAGATATTCCCAAACAAGATTGTCTAAGAACTGGATGAATGTCACTCCTACGAAGGTCTGACCCAAATTTAGGGAAGGTAAATATAAACCATATAGTTGAATACTTTCAGATCATGAAAAATTGTATTGAAAAAATATATTAAGGGTGGCTATTTTTTGGCATATCTCTACATATTAGTGTTAAGAAAACTAAGGAAAAAGAGGTTTTCCTCCCAAGAATGATGTTACTATTATTTGAAAAACCTGTTAGGGGGTTGAATTATGCTGGGTCACCTAAGGACATTGGATTCATAGTTAATTAATATTATCTTTTGGTTGACAAGTATGCTATGTAAACTACTTAGGCATGGCCACCTAAGGGAATGTGATGCATAGTTAGGAAAAAGAACTCTCAATTATCAAACATTTTGTGACCAGAAGTCAAGAAAAGGGTTATGGATATCTGGAAGTATTTAAGGATAAGAGTATGAAACATAAAAATGGGAATTTTTTCAACGTATGTAAAGATACATTGACCAATGCTAACCATAATCATGTTGTGGCTGGACCCTGAATTGAAATGTTGGTCTTCACTACATATCCCATAAGGATGAGAATCAAGACACACATAGTTCTTGAAATACAGTTTAACATTATGTGGTATGAAAGTATGGGAAATCTCAGTTTAGGTTCATAGAACTCAGACCATTATAATGAATACACAGAGTGTGTTTTCATAGGGACTTTTCAGCTAGGGTACTAAAATTAAAACATGGGGTTATGCCCAATGACATGGGGCTCGATTCGAGGGACACTCAAACGTTCCTACGTATCCCATAAGGATGGGAATCAAGACACAAGTAGTTCTTGAAATACCCTCTATATAGATTTGGTTCGTACATATGAAGGGTGAAAAGGGGGACTTTAGTCCAATGATGGGTTGACCCAAGATAAAGGATTCATGCATTTCCATGTATGCACATAGTCTTTGGAATATAAAATGATTAGAGATCAATGTAAATAATGATTCCCTCTCCGGTGAGGGTGTCAAAGAATTTTGTAGTTTATTGTCGTACAGGACAAAAAGTGTGAATAGATTAACGTCATATAGCAAGGACGATGGTGAACCAATGTAAAAAGTATTGGTTATGGGATTCTTCACATATCAACATCATATGAGATGGTGGTGAACCAATGTGAAGAGATATTTTTGGGCTTGAACCTCAGGAGGTTTCCTACGTACCCAGCCTAGAATGGGAGGATCAAAGTCTGTGTAGTTCAATTAAATAATGAATTACTGATCAAGTTGTTCATGAGGACAACAACCTAAAAAATGGTGTCCGGACATACACATGGTTAGCGGCCCAAAGAGGGTGTTATGGTTGAAGTTTAATCTAAGTTCATGTGATTCATACTCGATGTGAGAAACAAGAGGTAGTAACAACCTTAACGATGTACAGTTTAGTGTCATGTTGGACATATGAAGGGACTATGTAGTTTAAAGTCTTACAGTGAGGACTATTGGTGCTACATAGTTTAGTGTCATGTAGTAGGTACAAAATATAGTTTAACATCATGCAGGACATATTAAGGGACTTTGTTGAGTTTTATGTCATGTAGGATGAATGAGAAGTATAAATTAATGTCATGTAGGAAAAATATAGGGACACATTTTAACGTCACGTTGGACATGAACACAATTCTGTATCTTGTTGGACAATAAGGGTGTTGTACAGTTTAGCATCCTATAGCTAAGATGATGGGGACAAATACGGTTTAATGTCATGTTGGACAAAATAGGGACTGTACAGTTTAATGTCATGCGGTAAGGACTTAAGAAGAATACAGTTTAACGTCATGTTGGACATATTAGGGAATTTTTTTCACAATTTAACATCATGTTGGACAATGGTGTGAATAGTATAAGGTCATATGTATGGACCAGTGATTATGCAGTTTAATGTCTTGCTAGACGTAAGGGACTTCTGTACAATTTAGCATCATGTAACTAGGATGAAGAAGAGACTGTGTAGTTTAATGTCATGCATTAAGGACTTAAGAAATCACGGTATAGTTTAATGTCATATAGCAATGACGACACAGTTTAGCATCATGTTGGATGTAAGTGAAAATAGTTTAAGGTCATATGCATGGACCGTGGATGGTGCAGTTTGACATCTTGCTGGACGTAAAGGACTACGAAGTTTAAATTCTTGCAGTAAGGACAATATTGTTTAACGTCATGTTGGATGATAAGGGTGAAAATAGTTTAAGGTCATATGCATGGGCCATACTGATGTATTTTTTGTTTATACAAAATACATCTTCAAAAATCTGGCATTGGGTGGGGCAGTGATGAGTTCTCCATCCATTGAGATAAAAGAATAAGCTCCATTGGATTAGACCTTATGTATTGAATAAGGTCCTTCCCATTTTGGTACCAGCTTGGGAGGTTTCTTTATGGGTATCATTTGATTTCTAAGAACCAATACCAATTCTCCATGAATTAAGACGAACATTTTTTTCTGAAATCTATTGCTATTAGATTCTGATAGACTTCCAAGTGGTGAAAGGTGCATAATCTTTTCTCATCTAATCATTCCAATTCATCCAATAGATTTTGAGATTATTCATATGTAGATGAATGATCACAAATTGCAATCCTAAGTGAGGGTAATTGAACCTCAATGGGTAAGACTGCTTCATTTCTATATAGCAATGAATATGGAGTTGACCACGTTGCAGTGCGAGTGGTGGTCTGATAAGACCATAATCAATGAAAGTGTTTATTAGGAAATTATTTCTTATCTTTATCCACCATATTCTGTAGTATATTTGAATATTCTTGTTGAAAGCTTCTATCTGTCCATTGGCCAATGCATGATACCGAGAGGAATGGTTAGATTTGATGTTGTATTCTTGATACAACTTCCTCACTTCGAATGAACAGAAGTTGGTGCCATTGTTCGTCAAAATTGTATGAGGGACACCAAATCTGGTAACGATGTTAGAATTGATGATGCTAACAAGGATTTTATAACCAACTTCTTTGAGAGGTATTTCCTCTGACCATTTGGAAAATAAGTCAGTATTAGTAAAAATGTACTTAAACTGCTTGGATGTAGCAGAAGGATAAGGTCATACTACATACATTCCCCATGTGGAAAATGGCCATGAGTGTTTAGCTGTATAAAGAAACTCTGGGGGTTGATGAATTATGTTGACATGTACTTGGCATGAATGACACTTCATTGTGAAATCAACACAATCTTGTATCGTTGAAGGCCAAAAGTATCCAAGCCTTTGAAATTGATCAGATTGTCTTTGTCCAGACTGATGGGCAACACAGATTCCTGCATGCACTTCTTTCATGACAACCATTGTTTCTTTACCATCAATGCATCTGAAGAGAACTCCATCAAAACCTATTTTGTAGAGAATTTTCTCTAGGTGATCCGGTATATCATAAAGAGTAAAATTGACCACAGGTTGTCATATTTGTTCATTCCCAGCTCAATCAGGTGGAAGTGTTCCATTTTGAAGATATTCCCTAATAGGTTTCATCCATCCTGTAGTATGACTATATGATCCTGGAATTGGACTAATTTCATTGATTTCCTCTGTTCTGATTTGATAATAAGGTGAAATTGTACAAATATGGGTAATACTGATGCTTGTCTTGCCTCGATTTGGATTTGCCAGAGATGTGGCTATATCTTCCAGTGCATCAGCTTGGGCCTTATGTGATCTTGGGACATAAGAATATGTCTGTTCCAAAAAAAATTACACCATTAACTCTCTGACATAATCATACAAAGGGATTAGTTCTTATTTTATAATTTCATAATCCCCATTGACTTGTTTTATTACCAGGACTGAATCACCTTTCACCTTTAAGTTATTCACTTATGCTTGGAGTCCCAACTGCAATCCTGGGATAAGAGCTTGGTATTCTACTTCATTATTTGTACCGCCTCCCAACAATGAGATGGAATAAGGTAGCACTACCATTTTTGGCGAAATGAGTACAATTCCTAATCCAACTTTTTGAATTTAGGATCTTCCATTTTCTTCCCTGTTGGACTTCTGGAAGCACCATCAAAGTACTTTTCCCATGATTGAAGACTATCATGAATACAAAAGACTTCCTCATCATGAAGTTCAATATCTGAAGATGTATCTTCTACTGATGGATGTTTAGCAAGGAAATCAGCCATATCATGGCCCATTATTGCCTTTTGAGACACATACAAAATATCAAATTGTTTCAAAATAACTTCCCACCTTGCCAGACGTTCTGTAAGCATTGGACGACTAAGGATGAATTTGAGCGGGTTATTGCGAGATACCAATTGGACCTTGTGATGTTGCACGTAGTTTCTAAACTTATTAATGTAAAGATTAATTCTAGGCATCACATCTCAATATTTGAATATCGGGTTTCTACTTTAAGCAATGTCTGACTGAGATAGTAAAGATTGTTTTCATTTGCAGCATCATTCTTCTGAGCAAGAAAGGTACCCAATGATTTTTCTAAATCTGTCCCATAGAGGATAAGTGGTATTCCTTCAATAGGTGGAATTAACACCAGTGGACTCAAGAGATATTTCATGAGAATTTTGAATGCTTCTTGTCATTCTTTATTCCACTTGTTCGTGATTCCCTTCTTCATCAATTTGGTGAAGGGTAAACTTTTTCCTACCAAATTGGTGATGAAACGCCGAATATAGGCTTTGTATCCTTGAAGTACTCTCAATTTATTAAAATTACGAGGAGGTGACATACCAAGGATTGACTTTGTCTTCTCAGGATTGACTTCGATACCATGATGGCGTACAACAAAGCCGAGAAATTTTCCTGAGGTTACCCCAAAAGCACATTTTAAGAGGTTCATCTTCAAATTTTATTGCCGATGTTTGTGGAATATGACTTCCCAATCATCCAAGTGATTAGAACATTTCCATTCATTTAACCACCAAATCATCTAGATAACCTTCAACAAACTTCCCTAAAAAGGGTTTGAAGATAGGATGAATGACACGCTGATATGTTGCGCCTTCATTCTTCAGGCCAAATAGAATTACCCGATAGCAAAACAGAACCTGAGGGGCTCTAACGGAAATAGATTCCTCTTCTTCTGGAGCCATTCAGATTTGATTATATCCTTAATATCCATCCATGAATGAAAGTTCTTCATAGCCAAATGTTTATTCAATTAAGAGTTCTTTAATCGGAACTGTAAAATCATCCTTAGGATAATGCCAATTAAGATATCTGAAATATATGAAAACTCTAATTTGTCAATTATTCTTTTTCACAGGGACAATGTTGGCCAATCACTTGGGATATTTATCTTCATTGATGAAGTTAGAATTGATTATCATATCCACTTTATCTTTAATTTTGGAAGCATAGGTTTGGTGTGTTCTTCTTGCGGCTTGCATAAATCCTCGATGTTCTTCTGGAAAACCCTAATGATGAGTAACAACATCAGGATCAACACTTGGCATCTCTCTATAGTTACAAGCATCTATATATCGATTTTTCATTAAAAATAAAATATAGATTTCTTTCTCTTCAAGAGTAATGGATACACTAATTAAAGTAAAGTGTGGACCTTCTTTTGTTCCCAGATTTATTTCTCTAAGTTCATCCACAGTGGTAGAGATACCCTCTTCGAATGCCGGAGGAGCATTCCTGAGATATTCCTTTTCTTCTTCCTCAACATGTCTTATTTATTCTACTTCTACCTGCATAGTAGATGGTGAAATAGAATTTCCATGATCAGAAGAGATTTTAAAATTTGAACATCATGAAGAAAAAGCTTCCATTTCCGACCCTATTGATGATGAAGGGTCCTCCTTGGTTAATAAAGAGGAGATGATTGATTGAGAATCGACATAATCGTTCACCTCTGACATTTCTATAACTTCTTCTGGCCTAGTTGGCGAAGTATAGACTTGCAGTATATTGGCAGATGAAATTAAGACATCCCCATTTGAGCTTTCATCATTGCTTAGTGAAGCACCAATTTCTCCCATACTGTCTGTCTTGATTGCCGTAATTGACATTATGGAAGATTCCATAAGAGTATTTGGATTCAGGTCTATCCTGTTAATTTGACTGATCGGAAACACATAATCTTCACTCACATGCGTAAATGGATTCACTAGAATCTTTTCCAAACCATATAGATCATTAAATTTGGTGACTTCCTTTGTTGTGGATTTCTCCTTACCCTTCATGTGATAGAATTACCCCTCAATATATTGAGATTCACATGTTTTAAAGGGGTATTTATCACCATAAAATGTCCCAATTTCACCATCAAATAAATATTTGAGGATTTGATGGAATGATGAAGGGATAACCACTTGTTGATGTAGCCATGGTCTTCCAAGCAAAACATTGAAGGTTGTGTCATGATCAACAACCATGAAATCATAATTAGATACAAGATCTCTAAACTGAGTTCTGATTGTAATCTCGCCCTGTGGTTCTTGTTCATTTTTATCATATCCTTGCAACATCGAAGTAGAAGGAGATATATCATATTCTGTGAGGCCCAATCGATTAAGTGTACGAATGGGGATTAGGATGACTCCTGAACCATTATCAATGAAATCTCTTCGGATGTCCACACCACTGACCTTTCCAGATAAATACAAAGGTATAATGTGTCCATGAACAACATCATCCTCATCTTCATCTGTAAAAGATATCACTGCATGACATTATACAGGATTATTCTCTACATGGTAGACTTCAGCCACAAAAATTGCAGTTTCAAACTCCTGAGGACTTGACAAAGACTCAATGAGTGCCTCCCAAAGATCCTTTGATAGATTCAAGGCATCCAAAATTGATAACATGGCCGGTACTTGGGCCAAATGTTTCAAAACATCATATTTTTTATCCAAAGGTCTGCGTTTTCCAACCGGAACATGTTGTTTAGCAGGATCCTTATATGTTGATGCTTTGGAAGTAGATGCATCTTGTATCGGGATAGGAGTTTGAAATACTTCGGGGTTTGGAAGATTAGACCGAATAGGTCTATTTACTTGTTGGGAGGAAGAAGGTGGAACCTCTAACCAATCTTCCAGAATCACTATACTAGGACTGAATCTGCATTGCGTGGAATAATTTTCTTGTTCTTATTGAGCCCGCTGAAGGGATCTTCCATGAGTTTCTCCCACATACACCGTTCTAGTAGAGGTAGAATTGGAATAGTGGTTTTTGGGATATCCATGTCTTCCTCTGTATCCCAGACTTCTGTAACTCCCACTATTTCCTATGTTTGATACAGGGAACTTAGGGTCATCAAGATCGAAGCTGTGACATGAATAAGGATCTATTAAATGAATCATGTTAACAGAACCAAAGATCAATTATTCATCTAATTAAGATTCTTCTTGATTTTCCTGTTTAGGCTGTACTGTTAGGCAGGGTGGTGCCCATGGTTTTGAAGTAGATGGCATAAAATATGCCAGAGTCAAAGACAACATGGGCTAAGACACGATCTCATCTTCTTTTGATTGTTCCTCTTTATTCAAATTATGCCGTTTCTTTGAGTATTTTCCCACTGATGAAGAGGGTTTTACTGTGGCATTCATAGAAGAAGACACAATTGGTTTTCTTCAATTGCGTTCACAAAATGGCACGAGTTCAGTTGATTGTTTTTCTAACCATCCAATCATCATATTTATGCACATTTTTGTTTTTTTTACTTCTTGTCACTTTCCTTCTTCCTTTGGATTTGTAGCAGTAACACATGCTATCTGAGCTAAAGAACAATTCAGTTTGACTTCTCCTGAGTCCCCTATATTTTTCAGGAGGTCATTGAATACAAAAAACTCTTGAATGGGATGCCCCAAATTCTGATGAAATGGGAAATAGTTGGGATGGTCTTCATCTCCTTCCTTGTTTGGAATTTTGAGCATTGCCAATTGAACCAAATTATTTTCCAAAGCCGAAATGAAGTAACCAGGAAATCGTTCATTTTGGAATGAGTTAACTTTTATCTTTAGATCCTCAAATTATTTTCATCTTTGATCTCTTTGATCATATTGATGAAACATCCTCTGTTTTTTATGCTTAGGAGGTGGAACCCTTTGAGTAGATGAAGGCCTTGAAGTAAAAGCAGGTACATGTGCTTGTTTAAGCATAACTGTAGCAGTCTCTACTTTAACCATTCTCTGTCTTGGAGATGATGGAATTACATAAGCTTTATCCTTAGTTTTTATAAGAGATTATTCAATCTGTTGAGCGATTGAAGTAAGGTCTCGAAACCCTCCTATTTATTTCAAAGGGATCAACAACGTGCGTAATTAATCACACATCTTTTGCACATAAATTGGAAACAACTCTTCTTGAGGGAGTGATAGGTTCAGTGAATATGTTAATCCCTTCTAGTGAGCAATGAATTCTAAAACCCTTTCATTCTCCCTTTTATTACAATTTATAAGATAAAAACGGTTGTCTTTGGAAAAGTTGAGCTGAATTGAAGAAGGAATTGTTGAGGAAGATCCTCCCACCCAGTAATTAACTGGGATTGCTGGCTTGTATACCAGACAAAATAAGGCCCTTGTAAGGACTTTACTAAGCACCTGAGTATAAATGCTTCTTGTTGATGAGGGGTTCCCATCATAGGATCGAAATGAGAAATAAAATGTGTTAAGTGTTTCTCTGGGTCTCCCGACCAATAAAGATTGGGAATGTGGTACTTGTAAAATTTGATGCGGGAGGAATTTCATCTACCCATTCGGGGTAAGACCTCTTATCTAGTTTAACCGGTGCATTCTATCCATACAAAGCTTCCGACCGAGCTGTTAATGACTCAATGGTAGTCATTAACTTTTGAGAAACATATGGTTGATCTTGGACTTGTGAAGGTGCAATAACTGGAATTTGGATAGGTGCGGCGATCGGTTCTACCACTGATGGTTGTATTGCTGGTTATTATTGAACTTGACCCATAGGATTAGACCTGTGAGGGTGTACTCATAAAAGAGGATACTCTTGATCCATCTCAGTAGCTGCCACAAATTCCATTGGCTGACTCACTCTAGTACGCTTAGGAGGAAGACTACTTTGAAGTAGTTCTGCATTCAAGATTTTTAATTCCTTCATCTCTTCCTTTTTTTGTGAGAATATTTTCTCTAGTGAGAGTGATTGGACTTCTCTAGAGGAATGGTATGTAACCTGATTCTTCCCTTTTCATTTTATGGATGCCTTTTGAAGAGGGAGAACTTGGTTATTTGAAGGAATACTTAGATTTTGGGTATGCCTTTGACTTCTTGTACGCACACCTTCTTCATTTATGTCTGTGTGTACAACTTCTTGAGAAGGAACCTCTTCTTCTGATCCCTCTGTGTGAGCCTCATCTGGGGAATTAGCATCAACGTAATTGATGACATTAATTGATTTATAATTCATTGTGTCTCTTCTATCGGCATTTCTATGATATTGTCTTCTTCCATGTCCTTGTTGAGACACTGCCTTTTACTGATTTGATCCCTCAGGAACTTCCTGATGAATTGTAATTTGGAGGGAATATCCTAATAATTCATATCTTTGTTCCTCTTAGGCATTTTTCTATAATTGAGAGAAGACTGACTTTCTTGTAGGAAGAGACTGAGGATTTGAAGAAGTCCCAAGTCCTTTGGACTGGGGTTGTTCCTGCTATTCCTGCTCAACTCCTCGAATCCTATTTATTGATACTGAGGGTTGAGCTAAAAGTGTCCTCAGTCTGGCAAGATGGGTTGGTTCTTGAGTTGCTATATCTGAGACCTTCTTAAAAGATCTCCCGATCTTATAGACTTTAGTCTGGAAATTGGCTGCATACATTAACCTGCATCCACTCTTATCACCCAGCTCAAAATAACATTGGATGATTTCTGACACTTCAGTCACTTGATGATGTGCACGCTCTAAACGAGAAGCCTGTTCGATATTCTCATTTTCCAGATGCAAGAGTAATTCAATAACTTTTTCTCTGTATTCTTGATTTTTAGAAGAACTAGTTGAGGCCTGCTCTTGAGCAGGCCTTTGATTAAAAACAAAACCAATTTGTTGTGGCCAATCGTGGGCAATAACATTACATTAGACCAATTTCGGTGGGCTTTGTTGACTGGAGACTACATTGAAATGTAGTGCTCCATGAACACCCAATCCTTTGATATGAATACCAGATGGGGAATTGAAAATTAACTGGTGGAACCTTCTTAGTACGCCAAGGCATGAATTATGAAGGGCTCTCTTCTGCTTTTCAGCCTTCGGATATTGAGAAACTAAGAGAGATGCCAATTCAATTGAGCATTTTAACCCTTCTATTATCTTGACATGATTTTAATTTTCATCATAAGATAATAATTTCTTTTTTCAATTGACAAAGAGTTTTCCACATGTTGAGACGAATATCATGAATACAATCTTCCGTCAACATCTCTGGAATGTCATACTGAGAGTCATCCAAAGGCCAAAACATGACTGGCACTTCACCTCTCACCAGTTGTTTTATCATATTCAATACATCCTCCTTATCATTTGATGAAGATTCTTCTACCTGATTAGACCAATGCTGGTGCTTCTCTATTGCTTCATCAGATTCAAAAATATTGGAAGAGAATTCATTTACCAAATTAGAAGATGCATGACTCAGGGGTGGTTTAGATAATGTCCTACAACCCATGCTATCTTCAGGTTAATAAAGTATTTCACCTGCTAGTGGTAAAGCATCATACATGACTTGCTTCACATTTTCAAGTGCCTCAAGATAAGAGGTCTTTCTCATCACTACATTTTCCATTGGATCATTTTCCAGGAAATGTGAATTATTACTATGGAGAGGACTTTCATATCTAGATTCATCATCATGGGAAGGACCAACATGGTGGGTTACAGCAAAAGATGAAATGTTTTGCTCCTTAGTCTTCTAGCAACACAGAGGGTTATCGTGGATCTCATCTAAAGATGATACTTCGAGATCGATTGAACATTCATGAAGCAAGCCTTCATGAGGAAGTGTCTAATTCAGACCCTCATAATTAATTTTCCCACTATTGGGAATTGGGAGAGTAGAATCTTGAGTTGCAACAGATAATTTTATGAGTGCATCAAGAACTCCAGCATCATGCAAGGCCTTGTTGCAGATTGGGACTTGATTTCTTGACTGTGTTTCACGAGTCTTTTTCTTAGATGAATTTTTACTCACATTGATAAACACTTGTTGAAGAAAGTGGTTATTATGGGAAAGTGTATGTGCCTGCTCAATAGAATGGAACAGGTTAGGCTGATTATCTACACTCAAATCAGGTGTATGTTCCTGACATGGTTGTCCGTATGGCATGGGGGAGTATGCCCCACAACCCTCTTGGTCTGGAACAGAGGTGTGTATCTATGCTAGAGTGAACTGTTGATGTGTCACTCCACAAGTAGGGATAGATTTTCATTTCATTCCCTTTGATGATGCTGAAGCTATTATAATATCATGACAGGCATCCGAAATATGAGCATGGATTTGCTTCTTCTCTTTCACTATTAACAGAATATTCTTGGTGACATTAGCTACTAGAACCGGAATATACATCCTTTCCATGATTGGAGTAGGTGTGTGTTCCTTCTCATATCCTCCTATTCCTGTTAGTGATATCTGACAATACTTATGTGTGGGGCAGAGAGTTGATTCTGCCTCCGGTTTTTCATTGGGACATTCCAATTCACTTCTCCGAGTGATACCAAATGAGACTATTGGTAGGCTTGATCAATACTAGAAGGTGCGTGTGCCTACTGAATTCACTCTGACGAACATGGCTGATTAACTTCCTTCAATACATGTAGATGAGACTGCTGGCATGATTGATGAGTGTAAGCATGTGTATGTGCATGTTGGCCAGTTGTCAACACAATGGGTTGGCAGAATTCATCATATGTAGTCATACAATCTTGTTGACATAGATGATGATTTATAAACAAGTGTATATTCCTATCTATAGTACTCCACCAGAATTGCCTGGCAGGAATGGGGTGTTGCTTCCAGACAAGTATGTTGGACAGTGGAATTAAAAAGGACGGGTGTGTAAGTCCACTAGTTTCTTGCCACCAAGTTTGGATGGTGGAATTCTCTGGAAACGATAGAGATAAGAACCAGCTCACTGTTAACCAGTCGTCACCTCTGGTGGTTCATCTTTCCTACTCGAGTTCGAGGAACCTAAGACAAATGCTTGGAGACGACACCCTCATCATGTTGAGGGCGCACAACCACATGAGTCTGGCGGTGATTGTTGGTGGGAGCCCTTGGTAAGGACTCATGTCTCCTTGAATTAAGGTCTTGAGTGACATTATCATTTAACTCCACATAATATGGGAGGTTATGGTGATTGTGTTCCGGGGATAACGACCCGAAACAGTTGGAGACGATAGTTATCACTACCTACTTCTTGATCGTTGGTCGTCGCTTTCCGGATGACCATGGTAAATTATTGACTTGTAGGGCTTGTCGAGCAGCATCCAGAGTCAGAATGGTACCATGTCAAAGGTATTCTTTAACCAGTGCATTTGATATCCAGCATTGAAGATGCTGAGTAGGTGATGTCATCCTCAGAATGGATGACGATCTAGTAGGAGTAGCAGTAGAGGTATTTAGGGTAGAGGGATTCACATGTGTGAACATAAGAGAATCCATTTCTGTAAAGCAGAAGATCTTGGAAATGAGTGACTTTTTTATATAACAGACATAATCAAGATAAGGTCGACCAATACATCTTTTGGATGAGCACATATGTTATTGATTGCTTTGTTTCCTCTGAAAATGAGGACGACCACATTCATTTGAGGTTCAAACATTCCAAGTGGTTTATAACGGGTTTTTTCGTAGAACCAGAAACATCCAACGATTCCATATTCATTTGGACCTACTTTCCAAAGGTAGGTGCTCATTAGTTGTGAACTGATGAGGCTTAAGTATTTTCATTGGTCGAGAGGATGGGAGTTAAAACTCATCACACCTTTTTGAAAGGAATGATTGTCTACTCCAGGACTCTCTTTAAAGATTTAAGTTATGTTCATGAATCCTTATTAAATTACCAAGTGTGAAAATGAGCTTTCCTTTAGATCTGACAATCAATAATTAGTAAGAATGAAATATAGAGAATATTTTATATGTATTCATGGTTCTTCATCGATAGATAATCATCTGTATTTGTTAGATATTCTTAGTCAATGGTATCCTTCGACACATTATATAGAAATATTCTGGTCATTATGATAACCGTACTAGTTTTAAATCCACTTATTGGGGCACTTGATGTTTATTGTGATTCATAAGGACATTGAATATTTCACATTTGGGATCAAACCCACATATGGGCTACCTACGTATCATTTGTTTTAGAAAAGGAATCAGAACCCACATAGTTTGAGTAAAAAAATATGAGGTTTATGTGTGATTGATGGCTAAAAGAAAGATGTCATAATTACTTTTACACTATAATCTCATGTGAGTCATGCTCGGTGTGAGAAACAAGAGGTATTGGTAAAACCGGACAATTGTTCCATGAATGATGCAATTATAAGAAATGATGTGGGGCTTATGTATGTATGAATGCCCATTAGATTAATATTAGGATTTACTCCATGGAAGAAACCCAGGAACAAGGTCCATAAAGCTATATGTGCTTTATAGAGATTTGGAGTCTTAACTTCGGACTTAGTCTTGAGAAGGATGCCCAAATTAAAGAGGACATATGATTGGGTTTTACTCTTGAGAAGGAAGACCAAGTCAAAAGTAAATTAAGACTGGTTAAGAGAAATTATGACTGGGGATTACTCTTAAAGAGGAGGCCCAGGTTAAAGGGAATTATGACTAGGGATTACTCATGAAAAGGAAGCCTAGGTTAAGGGAATTTGGATTTTGGGAACATGAGGCTTACTCCTAAATAGGATTCCCATATTAAAAAAAATTATGGTTGGGGATTACTCCTAAGGAGGATGCCCAAAAATAAAAGAACATGAAAACTAGGGCATACTCATGAAAAGGAGGCCTAGGTTAGGGGACGTGGGGCTTACTCCTAAGGAGGATGCCCATATTTGCGAGTCTGAGATTTGGACTTACTCTAGAGAAGGAGGCCCATATTAAAGATCCTCTCATATTTAAAGTATGAGGTTGAATGTATGAAATCTCTAACCTTAGCGACATAAATATATGTAAATCACTAGGTTTTGAAAAATTTTCCACAAAATTCTTGTTAGATAAGGAATCCAACAAAGGAACGATGTCATAAATGGATTTGAAGAGGGTTCTGAAGGCTAAATTTTGAAGAGGATAGGTAGATTTGAAGAAATTAAGTGAATAAGCAGGAGAGGCACCCAAAAAGGGAGAGGCGTGAAAGTCCTTCTTGGGCGTTCAAGTCCTTGTCGTGCAAGTATACTTGCGTGACACATGGGTACATGCGCGATGGTCAATCCTTAGGGTAATACTTGAGTGAGACTTGGCTCAATCCCTTAGTATTATCCATGAAGGCTTCAAAAGAGTGGCGCACAAGTTTTGTTGAAGGGACAAGGTGGCGCACAACTATCATCAATTCTCCGGAGGGTTAGACACTTAGGCCCGCAGGTGTTGATGAATTTCAATACTTAGGCCTTGTTTCCCCTCTTTAGACATTCCATTCTAAGTAAGAAATTACCTTAGATGTGATCAGAAGGCTTTGAGAAGAGACTAGGGTGCAGAGAGCTGAAATCTGAGTTTTTGGATTTTTTTCGTCATAAAATGGGGGGCCCAAAAGGGGTATTTATAGGTTGCTAAAGACCCTGGGTGAGAATCAAAGAGGGTGTGCAAGACATCTGTGTGACCACTATGTGGCGCATAGGTATACTTGCGTGACCATAATGAAACATTCGCAACCCATGTGGGAGGAAATCCTTCTTCATGCCTCTGTCGATTTTTGATGTTTCTTCCAAGGATGAATGACTATGGACCAAGGTATTTCCATTTTTCAGTCGTTAGACATTGTGACAGAAAGGAGCATCAATAAGGGCCCTTTGAGGAGACTGGGGGTGTTGTTGACCCCTTGTATGTGCCTACCCCTTCTCAAACAATTTCTTCCCCATCAGTTGAAGGTCATCTTGAAGTCAAGGATTCATTTGATTGGGTCAAAACAATTCTCAAGGAGAGGGACTAGGTGGTCTCTGTGGTGGGGGATATGACCAGTGACGAGAAACAGGTTTTTAAGAATTTTTGAAGGGATTCTAATACTGTTGGTCCAGTAAATCTCGCCTAAGCGGATCTTGTCCCTACAGAGGGAATTTCTTCAAAACCAGACACCATGCCTGCTCAGGGCGGCTCTGAGAAAGTCATGGTCGGGGAGACTGATGTTCCATCCCATGAAAATCTAGAGTAGGCTATCATTCCCTTTTTTTAATTTTGAGAGGTGTTATGTTTTCTTCCCCTAATATTATGAGAATAATATCATTATTCGGGATGACTATCCTCACAATTCTTATACTGACCAGTGACCATTTAAGATCTATCTTGAGGACTGATATTCTGATCGGCCATGGTTCTGTGTCCTCAGCACTCTATCATATCCATGGATCACGACTAATGATTGGTGATGTAGTGCCACCCATTATATATTTTGATACTGCTTTGTGGTGAGAGGTATTATGATCTCCTCTTCAATCGAGGAATCACAACCACATGATCTCGAAACAACGTATGTCCTTACCTTTCCATCTATTATTGTTAACAGAGAGGAGGTTGTTTCAAGTTTAATCTATGTTGTAGCTACTAAAAAAATTCCCTCTCTAGTAATGCTCATTCTCGACTAATTTTCATCATCAGAGAGTGATTATGAGACTGATTGAGGAAGCCTAGATAAATATTTTCCTACTCTACAAAAATCATCGATGAAAATCAAGTGATTAATCTCTCAAACATCACTGGAAGAGATGCTATCAAAATTTCCCAGGTTACACAACCATTTTTTATTCTTGGGTTTTAGTGGATTTAACAATGATGCCATTTACGATATAATAAAGCAAGTGGTTTCTACTCAGAAAGCAATAAGTGAACATGAGTCTCAACTCTATATGGTAGAATCAATGACTTATCTGGGGGCTACATGACAAATCCTTGTTGATGAAGCTACCTCCCATGTGGGGACGGTCACGAAGTTGCAAAAAAATCATGAAGCAAGAGTATTGGATGAAGCAGCTTGATTTGGAAGTAGATAAAAAATACTAGAAATTGGAACGGCTCAAAAAAGATCAGGCTCAGGCCGTAGTTTCCATTGATAAAGGGTGATGGAAAATGAAAGAGGGATAGAGAACCAGTGTCCAAACCATGAGAGAAGCAGAGGTGATGTGAGAGAGTGCGGAAGCCAAGACTAGGAACTTATTGAATCTTCATTTTGACAATGAGGAATCTCACCAATCTTTGATAAAACATTGCGACTACACCAGATAACTCCTATGAAGGTATTATCTTATTCATATGGATAGGATCCAGGTTGTGGATGCCCACCATATATTTCATGGAATATGATGGGAATAATTTACCATTAAATTCCCCCTATTTTCTCTTTTTCATGTCATGATCATTTTAGTCAAATGTTAATTTTAATCCCTAAATTGAAATTAGTGGACTGAGATAATTGAATCAAGATCTAATTTTTATCTGTCCCAAGGGACCTAGCAGGCATAGTTTGAATATTACTAAGGATTTATGGAACACATATCGAAATTTTGTGCCTTTTTTCATTATTACCCTAATTTTTTATTAACCCCTCTTGACACGGGCTTTTTGGTATGACATCGATTTTTTTAGATTCCCTTTGTGGTTTTCTGGCCTAACAAGCATCACACCGTTTTTGATGTCTAAATTTTTTTTAACGAACTGATACTTGACTTTTTCTCAGAGGTGACTTTCGAGGATTTTCCATCTTGTGAGCGTAACGTCTCTTCTTTCTCTAGTAGTCCACTGTCCTTCCATTCAAACTTATAACAAATTTTTTAGGTCAATCAACTTTGACCAAATTTAACAGGGTAAGGCCCCAACTCAGGATCGTTAGTTTGGAATGATCTAGTATTCATTAGGCATTGGTTAGGGATTTCTCTAGACCCCAGACTAGTAGATTCTGGAGATACATGAGGCTCAAGAGCCTCTTTAGGTGTACAATGGTAGGAAATGACTCTCTAGGGGACGAATTTTCCTTTGATTGATGTCCATTTTGGTGGGAGACATATACAGAGCCACAAGGGCATGATGTGCATAGTCAGTCAAAGGTGTCCCAAAAATAATGGCCTTCCATTTCTGATGGCCTAGTGGGATATTCCACATTTTTTATTTATATTGATGATGGGAGCCACAATATGTGGTGGGCTTGAGTAGTGTTGTCTGAGAACATTAGAAACATTCACATTGGCCTTGAATGGACAATCATTCCTGCATATCTCCTACTTGTTTGAGGGGGATCCGACAACATGTCCATTCTGTTAAGAGACTCTTCTATTTCAGGGGATCTTGGGATGAAGGAGGTACATAATCCATCATCCAGGAGTTTTCTGAATCTTTAGGTGTGTCAAGATGTGAATGTCAATTGAGCATACAAAGGCCAGAAAGGACTCTCCTAGAGATGAATTTTCCTTTGATTGATGACAATTTTTTTGGCCGACGTATGGAGAGCCACCAGGTCATGATATGAATAGTCATGAAATGGTATCCTGAGGACACTATCCATCAGCCTTTGATTGCCTTTGGGGATTATGAAGATTGGGAACTTTCTAAATATGGTGAATGACCTTCAACCAGGAGTTCCCCTAATCAGAAAAGGAGGCTTTTTAGCTTATCATATTTAGAGAATCCTGTAAATGAGTGTGGGAACTCTTCCTTTCAATGCAGATAAACTTCTCACATGCAGATAGGATATCTTTTATAACCCTCAAAAGATACCAATGGTGAATTAGGCCCATATGTTCTGATATATCCATGATGTGTGAAAGTCAAAAATGTAATCCATGAATTTGTGGGCCCCTACATCATGTGGGGAGGAATGAGTCTTGGAAGTTATTAGGCATACTGAGATAGGAGAGGACTCTATTGGGGATTAATTTTCCTTTGGTTGATGACCATTTTTATGGGTGATGTATGTAGAGCCACTAGGGCATGATATGCATAGTCATGAAATGGTGTCCACAGGACACTGTCCTTCCATCCCAGATGGCCTTGGAGGGTTATAGGGACTCAAAATCACTCGAATCATAGAGTTTGGAATATGTATTGGGTATAACAGGACATATTATGAACATTTGGGATGTGATTCACTCATATAATGTTGTCCCGTACTTAGATTTGACATTTACGTAGGGTGAGGTATTCATTCTATCCATGGGATACCCAGTTTTTCAGTATCACATGGCTAAGTCACAGGGTTCCTCTTGGGAAAGGGATTTGTTACATTCCTTTTATGGTCATGCAGTTAAGACCAAATTCCTAGGCCGTTTTTCCATAATGTCCTTGCAGATCTCTTGATAAGATCCCTATGCTCATAAGAGCTATTATCAGTGTGAGAAACAAGGGATCCCAAGGGATCCATGTGACTATGTAAGAATAGTTAATTCAACATTAGGTGGAATTTTAGACTAAATACATTGCCTTGCAATTTAACATCATGCGATGAGGATGATTTTGGCCATACAGTTTAACATTAGGTCGTGTGACAATTTTTTCTATGCAGAGGTCTTCAAAATTTTCTTATTAATCGTAGTCAAGGTATTTCAGCATTATGTAGATGTGAGTGATGATAGAAGGTGTAAATCATAGTCCCCGAGGTGACATGTATTAAGAGGGATTCCATGGGGCTTAAAAGCCATTGGGTCTAATGAGGTAGGAGAGGACTCTCCAGTCTATGAATTTTCCATTGATTGATTTCCATTTTTGTGGGCAATGTATGTAGTGCCACCGAGGCATGATGTACATACTCAATCAATGGTGTCCACAAGACACTGGCCTTTTATCCCATATGGCCTTGGATAATTGTGAGGATCCAAGCTTTCCCAAGGTATGGAGTGTAAAAAACGGTAAAGGTATTCTTGGGAATGTGAGAATACCCAGACCATGATTAACCATGATCTTCTTGGAGCATTTACAAAGATCCTACCCACACATGGGGGAAGGATGATTTTTTTTGCTGGTGGTTGGGCCTGGACGTCAAATCTGAGCGTCACAACATATCCTGCGAGAGCATGAATCAAGATATACATAGTTCCCGATGTTCTCTACAAACATTTGTTTGATGTGTTAGGGACACTTGAGGTATTTATTGTTTTACATGAAAAATGTATTATGCCGACCATACTCCTCTATGGTTTACTTGTGTAAGATAAACCATAAAATTAATAATAATGTCACATGAGTTATACTCAATGTAAGAAACAAGGAGTGGATTCAGAATCTCCTTTGCAAGTGTGAGGTGAAAGAGAATATTATGAGGCCTTTTCATTTTCGTTATCGGTGGGGATGGACCAGGATCGATGATCAGGGTGTCGCTACCTACGCTATTAGGGTATGAATATAGTCATACGTAGTTCTATGTGTAACCCGTACATTTTTGGCTCATTATAAAAGGTAGGGGAATTTTCACTCTACACATCACGAATTTCAGGTCCACCATGCTCCCCCATATTTGACTTTAGTAGGAGAATATCAATCACCATTATTAAGCTCATGGGAGTTGTACTTAGCTTGAAAAACAAGGAGTTGTAAGGGTATCCATTATGAATATGGGTAGATAGGGGGCATGATGGAGGTGTTTTTTATGGGGGCTCATCCAGGATCGAAGATCGAGGCACTGCTACATATCATATGAGAGAAGGAATAAAGGCATGTAGTTCTATGAAAGATCACGTAGTTTGTTGTCATGTAATTAGAACATTTTATGCAACGTATTTTAACATCTTAAAGAAAATATATGTTCCTTAAAGTTTATTGTCATGTGGAAGGACTATGACTCGATGTTTAAGGTATTAGAGTTTTTACATTGATATGGGGTATTATTATGACTCATAGATTAAGGACTTTGAGATTGTACCATGATATATGGGCATTTTTAACTCATAGTTTAGGGTTGTAGAGTTTTTAACATGATATGAGGGGGTATTTTTAACTCATAGTTTAGGGTCATAGAGTTTGGACGATGATATGAGAAGGAATTTTTTAACTCATATTTTAGGGTTGTAGAGTTTGGACCATAATATGAGAGGGAATTGTTTTTATTCATGACTCATTGTTTAACGTCGTAGAGCGTGGACTTTTTCATTGGAACATTTTTAACTCATAGTTTAAATCATTAATGTTTGGACCTTATCAAGGGATGGAATTTTTATGGGAAGTATTTCTTAATTACCTTCTCATTTGTGGGAGTCATGAAGAGATTTTTGTCCATTGAAATCAGGGAATACACTCCACATGAATAGAACTGACATATGACATATGGTCCTTCCAATTTTGGTTCTAGCTTTGGGGAATTCTTCCCAAGTATCATTGGGTTTTTGAAGACAATCACCATTTCTCCTTTGAGGAAATATTTAAGGGGAATATTTTTATTTAAGGATCATGCAATTAGGTTTTGGTAGATTTCCAAATGGTGCAGAGTGTGCAGATTTTTTTGTCTAATTACTCCAATTCATAAAACTATATCTAGGATTTATCATCCATGAACATTTGATCACAAATGTCTACTCGATGTGATAGAACATGGATGTCTATAGGTTGCACTTCCTCTGCCTTGTATTCTAGTGAGTATGGGGTTTCCTGAGTGGCAGTGCAGGTTGTGGTCTGGTAAGCCCACAAAGCATGAAGGAGCTAGTCTGAACATGATTTCATATCCTTGTCGACCATATTTTGAAGTATATTGGACATAGTCTTTTTGAAAGAATCTATCTTCCCATTTCCACCATGTGGTAGTAGGATGACTGATTTCCCCATATTCCATATTTTTATAACATCTTCTCCAGATTAGCAGAGCAGAAGTTGGTGCTGTTGTGCGTTAGTATTGTATAGGGACACTAAATCTGAGGATGATGTTGGCCTTCACAAATCTATTGATGTTTTTCACCATGATTTCCATAAGGTGAATGGCTTAATCCCATTTAGAAATGATGTTGGTTTTAGTGATTATGAACATGAATTGTCTGGTTGTAGTTGGAGGATACCATTTGACAACAGCTTTCCCCTAGGAGATGAATGGAAAATAATATTTTTCCACACGAAGAAACTCTGGGGAGCTATGTATGAAATTATCATGAACTTGGTAGGAGTGTCACTTATTAGTGAATATGATGAAATCATGTATAATGGTGGACCAGTAATACCCAAGCCTCTGGATTTGATGAGAGAGCTTGGCTGCTATCTTGTGTGTTCCATAAGCTCCAGCATGCACTTCGTTCATGAAATTTATAGTATCTTCTCCATAAATGCTCCCAAGAAGGACTCCATAAAGGCCTTGTTTCTAGAGGACATTCTCTTGGTTCACCCAATTGTATAGTGTAAAGTTAACTGCCCACCTTTGGACCAGCTCCCTTTTTGCCCTACCTGGTGGTAGTTCCCTGTTCCATTGATAATTTGTGTTGGGTGTCATCTAACTAGTGGTATTACCATAAATCTTAGGAACATGGATAATTTCATCAATTTACTCTCTATTTATCTAGATGAATGGGATGACAATCCAACGGTTATCAATGCAAATAATTATTTCATCCCGGTCAGGATCGTCCAAGGCTGGGGATTTATTTTCCAAATCATTGGCTTGAGAATTATATGATAGGGGAAAATGAGTCAACATTGGTTCTGATGGGAATTATTCTATCAGTGCTCAAACGTGGTTTATTAAGGGAAATAACACTTATTTCTTAATATTATACTCATCTTTAACATATTTTATGACTAGATCTGACTCACCCTATATTTTTAGAAGTTTGGATTGCACTTGGAGTGCCAATTACAGGCCTGCAATGAGGGCCTAATACTCTCCATCATTGTTCATACACCCTTTAAAAAGATATAATGTGTAAGGAAAGATGTCATTTTCAAGAGATACATGTATGAATCCCAACCCCAATTTGTGGAGCTAGGGATCCTCCATCATTTCCCAGTTAGGGCTCTAGGAAGCACCATCACAGTACATCTCCCATGACCGGGGATTCCCCTTGATGGAAAAAGATTCTTCATCTAGAAGTTTGGTATCTAATGTTGTTGTATCTTCTGAGCAGATCTTGGCCAAGATGTCTATTAATTCCTAACCTTCGATGACCTTCTAGAGAACATAACATATGTTAAACTATTGCAGGATGACCAACCATCATGATAGGAACCCATTTATCATGGAACGGTTGAGGATATACTTGAGTGGGTTGTAGCGGGAGACCAGGTGGACCTCATGGTGCTATAGGTAATTCCTGACCTCAAAACTGCAAAGATTAGGGCTAAACAATTCTTTTAAATCATTGAATACCGATTCTAGGAATCAATCATTTTCCAAATGAGGTAGTAGAGGTTTTTCTCACTTCCAGCATCATTTTTTCTGCTCAAGGTAGTCTCCTAATGAATATTCCAGGGAATCACATATAAAATGAGTTGTCTCCCCTAAAATGGCAGTATGAGAACCACCAGGATAAAGAGATATCTTTCGTGGTTGTAAATTTTTCTTGGTAATCATTATCCCATTCATACATAACTATTTTCTTGATGAACTTGGTGAAAGGTAAACATTTACCTGCTAGGTTTTCTATGAAGCACCGATTGTAGGAGAGGTTCCCCTAGATGCCTCTTAGCATGGTGAGATTGTGAGGTGGGAACATGACAATAATTGATTTCATCTTCTTGTGGTCGACTTTGATTCTATGATGGTGTATAAAAATGACAAGAAATTTTTTCAAGGTAACACCAAAGGCACATTTCATGGGATTCATCTTTAAACTGTGATGTATCAATTTGTTGAATATAGTTTCAAGGTCGAATAGGTGGTTCAAACAAAATTTCTAATTAACCACCAGGTCATCGACATAACACTCAACAATTTTTCCCAAAAAGGTCTTGAAGATTAATTGTATGGCGCACTTATATGTGACATCGAAATTCATTAGACCAAAGGAAATCACTTTATAATAGAACACTACCTGAGGGGTCCTAAAACCGGTATCTATTTTATATCTTTGAGCCATATGGATTTGATTATATCTATAATATCCATCCATGAAGGAAAGGGTATCATATTCAGTTGTCACATCTGTCAACAATTCTGTGATTGGGACTGGAAATTCATCTTTTGGAAAATACCAATTAAGGTCCCTGAAGTCAATGAATATTCTAATCTATTGATTATTATTTTTGACAGGGACTACATTGTCCAACCAGATTGGATATTAAACCTCCCGTATGGAGTTTTCATTGATCAGTTTGTCAGCTTCGACCTCTATTTTGGAATCATACATCACATGGGTCCTTCCGGCTGCTTATTTATAGCCCTGGTGATCTCCTATTAATCTCAGATGATGGATGGTGACTTGAAGATCAAGGTATGGAATCTCTGTGTAATTCTTGGAAACCATATCTCAATTATTCATTAAAAAGTATGTATATGACTCATGTTATTCAAAAGGCATTTAAACACATATCAAAGTGGGTCATGGGACATTTTTAGCACACATATTTATCTCCTTATGTTCACTAATGGTGGTGGAAAAACCTTCATCAAATGAAATAGGGACACATAGGAAGTATTCTTCCTCTTCTTGTTCTTATTCTTGATGATCTTATACTAATGATGGAGAACATATTTTTGAGATAACTTCTCTAATATTGGAAAATAAATCATCTTTTTATTTAGTGGGTGAGGAAAGGGCAGATTGATGTCCCAAGGATGGGCCGAGAGTATCTTTGATAGAGATTTTCCAGACAATATGGGAGTCATCCCATTATTCAATGTATTTGGTCATTGTGGTTATAGAAAAGACCATGAAGACAACTGAGTCTCTATCTAAGCTTGTAATTGCGCATTAAAATTGGTTTATGGGTAGTATGTAATCCTCCCAAATATACTGAAAGGTGTCGGCGGAAGCCATATCTAATCCATTAAGGTCATTTATCAATTCAACATCATCGATCGAATGGTGTTTTTCTTCCGACTCATAGAACCACGCGTAGATGTATTGCGACTCAAAAAACACAAATGACTATTTTTTAATGTGTAACATCCAATTTTTTCCATCAGTGAAATATTTAATACACTACTTGTAAGTGGAAATAATTGTAGCATGTTGATGCCACCAAGGCCTATCTAATAATACATTGAAGGCCATACATTTACACACAACTTGGAACTCAGTATTTGATATCAGATCTTTGAGCCATGTTTTAAGCTTGATTCGTCCCAATGGTTCCGAGTCACTTTTTTCATATCCCAGCAGATTTGTAACACATGGTGTTAAGATATCTTTATCATAACCTAGTCAACAAAGAGTTCTCAATGTGAGGAGGTTAACTCTAGACTCATTGTTGATGAAGATCCTCCGAGCATCCATTCCATTTATCTTTTTAGACACATATATGGGTTTGATGTTCCCATTCATGATGGAGTCTTCATCCCTGTCTATGAAGGAGATGACAGAATAAAAATATTAAGGACTTTTCTCTGTTTAGTATTCTTTATCCATAGCTACATCAGCCTAAAACTCCATAGGAATTAATAAGGATTCAATGAGTGCCTCCTTAAGATTTGCAGACAAACTCAACACATCCCAAATTGACAGCTTTGCTGGTACTAAAGCCAACTGATTTCAAATTTCATAATTATTCTCTAAACGTCGGATTTTTCCGGCTTAGGTTTTCACTTTTGCAGACTCCATAGGGGAATGTGATTTGGAAGTAGATGGTCCAGCCTCTATAGTAGGAGCCGACGGTGTTGCAGTCCTTTCCACATTTGGTTGGACTCGTATGCATGTATACCTTGGGTATTTCGGCACTTGTTCATCCCCTAATGGATAATCCAAGAAGAATGGGCTTGGATATACTCTTATGGGGAAGAAGAAGCATTCTAGTACTCATTCCATCTGTCAGAGGGTCCTTCCGTGAGTTTCCATGATATTAATGGTTTGGTTTGTTGCATGCATGGGAATTTGAATACTGCCACAATCATATCATCCAGGAAACCTCCGGCCTCTACATCCTCTTCTTATGACTCTTTAGTTGGGAATGGGGAATTCAGGTTCGTGGCCATAGTCTTTATCTTAGAAGGATTAAATCAATCGAATGACATTAATGTTGAAAACGATCAGTTGTTAATCCAATACATTTCCTATTTGACTTCCTCATTCTGTCGGTACCGTTTTGTGGGGTGGCGCCCGTTGAACTATTTGTTGGGGTGGTTCTCATTGAACTAAGTATATTGGCATGTTTTATGAAATTGTCAACCCTTATTTTGTATTTGATACCTACTCATCCCCTTGCTCTTTCTTTCTTCCCTTCTGGTCTTTATAGGATCATGGGGTTGTGGATGATGGTTGTACTGTTCTAGGAGATTTTGGCGGAAGAGTTGGTTGTTTCAAATATTCTTGGAGAATTTTTTTACTTGGATAACGTTCTTTAGGGTAATATGGTTTTCAGATATATTATCCTTCTTACACAAGACTATTTTCCACTCTTCTTCCTCACTTGAGTCGGAGGTGGAAATATATGCCACTTGTGCTGGCTGCAGGCCCAACTTGACATGCTATGAATCCACCATCTTTTGTAGGAGATCGTTGAAAAAAAATCATTATTGGATGATGTATCCTAGTATCCTGTGATATAGAAAATAATTTTTATGGTCATCATGACCCACTATATTAGCTCACTTTGGCTCTGGTGGTTGGAGTAGATTGCAATTCATGGAGACTATGAAATAACAGTAGACCTGGTCATCTCAAAACGAATAAACTATATTTATTTTCCCTTTGAAATGATTACTTTTAGAACCGTTTCAATAATATTCTTTAGGAGGGGGTGGTTTTTCACATCCAGGAGGCCCCGCATGATTCAGTGGGGGCCTCACAACTGGGGATGGTGCTGGGGTGGTTTATGTGTGACATAATCCACTTCATATTTTCCCGTTCTATTCCCAGGGGCCACTCGGGACTTAAGGATAGTCATTTTCAAGGATTCTACAATCCTTTGGTAAGTGGAGTAGAAGTATCTAAACCCACTGGTGTAATTCACTGGGATGAGAAGCATTCACAATTCATCTAGAAGGTTTTTGATGCACATGGAGAGAACCTCATCCTATGGGATTGGATGGTTAAGGGAATATGACGGAATTTCAATCTAGCAATGAAGTCTAAGACTCCCTTTTTCTCTCAATTCATGTGGTTCATGAGATCAATAACTGTCATCTTGGTCAGCATCAGGCTGAACTGTAGGAGAAACTATCTCTGGAGGTCCTCTCTACCTGTAATTGAATTGGAAGGTAGGCTAGAATACCATTCAAAATCCAAGCCCTGTAGGGTTCATATGAAACACTTGAGTTTTACATCTTCTTGGTGCTCATGAGTGCCCATCATGGGGACACAATATGATTCATAGTGCATAAAATGCTATTTTGGGTCCCTTGATCCATTGAATACTAGGAATATGGGGTTCTCGAAGCTTGGTTGAGGTGGAACATTACTCACACCCTGGGGGTAGGGTTTTTTCTCTTATTGTATTAGAGAACACTAAAACTCCATGGATTATAGTTGGGTTGTCAGTTTCTAGATGGTTTCTTAGATCCCATGATGCATATCATGTTGGGCATGATCTTGAGCTAGTGCAATAAGGGCCATGATTGGGTGTACCAGCACAACTGGAATTTGGGGTTGTTACCCAGATAGGGGCATCATTTTTGGGTTTACCTTAGTATATTCTGGTTGCCTTCCCATTGGAGGGAAGTATTTTTTCCTTCCATGGCCTAGTTGAATGTCCCTTCGAACATTGATTCATTCACTAGAATGAGTGCTTGTGGTATGGACACCTCTTCTGGGAGCAGCTGCTGATGTATTGTAGAGGAAACACATCCGATAAGATAACTCCCTCAACGTAGCTATGAATTAATTCATTTGATCTCTTTAATTTATTCCTCCTTATTGGAGAACATTTCCTCAAGGGTGATGAATGCAATCTCATGGGGAGAAATAGTCAGGACATAGGAGACCATGGATTTATTTTTCACTTTGTTGGAGTTTCACATGGGACGTAATGCCAGATTGACTGAGGGGTCACCCAGATTTAAAACCGCCCTCTGGATTTGGGTATGAACACCATCAGGCTCGGTGTGGAATACCTCTGGGAGGGAACCGTCTTCCTTTGTGTCATATCCCATGTGTCATTTCTTGTGAGATCTGTGGAGTTGATGTTCACCGCATTCACTAAGGTATACCACATTGGGGTGGTGTACCTAGTGTCGAATGGTAGGAAGGATTATTGCGCCATTTATTTGACTTTCTGATTCTATTCTATGGTATTTATTTCGGATTCTTGATGAATATTGACCCAATATGAGCCCTAGTATGACCACATAATTCACTTTTGTCTCAGAGGGTGCAGACCATGAGAAGGGGTGGAACAGGTAACTCCCCTATGCATTGTTCTTCGTAGATGGTAGAAAACAGACATCTGTTATGTAGGGATTTGAGGTAAAAATTACCTCATCCCTATTTTATGGGGTTGTTCCCATTCTGTTGTTATTGTGAGAAGACCTAGTTATTTTGGTATTGTAAGTAAATTTTGATTAAAAAAATGCACCCATCCCTATGGGAGGGGGTTTTTCCCGTATTCCGGTGGTAGCCGCTTCTGTGGCCACTCTGTCAACTTCACATACTCCCGCGCGGGTGTATTTTTAGTATAGATTTGGTTCTGTATGAAGTCTATGGTCTTTTAAAGGCATGAGAACTTCATGCTGCTAGGATTTCCTTAGGCAGGAAGCCTGCTGGATGTTACTAATCACCTGAATCAGATGTTTTTTGATGTCTTGGTCTCTTCGGCCCGGATGCTTTTGAGACATACTCTAGGATGGTTCTCATTGTGTATCCCATCTTTCATGAGCATGGGTTTCATTTGAATATTTCTTCTAGGTGATGACATTGTAGGATGTCATTTCCAGTGAGGCCTACTAGATGGGATGTTGGGTGAAGTGTAAATCTCCATGTTCCCCCACCCCTGAATGTGAACTCCAACTAGGGAATTACCAATGATATGATGCAATCTATGCAGTTCATGGAGGAAATCCAATTCATGGGTTTTCTTTCACCTTTCTGATTGTGGCTTACTTGCAGAAGGGAAGTCTTCTAAGTCGGTCAGATGGCGAAGCTCCTCTATTGTACTTACACGGTCCGCGTAACCTTAATATTGTAGGAATTTTTCTCTAATATTTTGAAGTTATTTCCATATATTTTGGCAAATGTCATGTGTGCATTCCCCATAAAATTCTCTTGGTATATTGAAGTGATTTGTGATCGTTGGCCAATACATCACTTGTATATTATCCATAGCTATTTGTCTTCTCACAAGAAACCTATCACGTTGTTGTTAATTTGGAGTCTCCTCTACTTAATATTCCCAACTCTATTGTTTATTGATGATTTTGTTCCAAGTGATCATGCTGGTGGGGGCCATATTTATTTGTGGACGCCATGGGGGTGACTCAGATGATGAGCATGGACCTAGGTCATCCACTAGTTGAGAAAGAATATCTCTCATTATTGATGGAGTGCCTAATGTGTTTGAATCCTTTTTTAGCACCTCAACATAGGAGGGAATTCTCATATCTGTTGCGGAAAGGAGAAGACCTTCTTGCCAGCATGTATTTTGGTTGTGTAGAGGACCTTCTCAAGTGGTGCTGTGATGGAGGGGAATACCGTGGAAACATTATGCCTGATTGTGGGGATTGTTTTAACATCATGTACCTCGGGGAGGACCTTTATGGTGGGCTATAGCAAAGGGAGTACCTTCTTGCTTCTTGATGTCACTGCATAGAGGGCCTTAATAGAAAAAGTCATTATGGCAAGGACTACAATCAAGGCATGATATCTGGCTACCTAGAAAATTTATGCATTGTACATTATGGGGAGGGCCTTCATGATTTACTGCAATGAGGGTAGGACCATCTCATTGCTTGGTTTGAATATGGGGTGGGCGTTCACAACAATTACCATTGCGGGGAGGGCCTTCTCAATGAACGTCATCATGGTGAGGACTATCATCATGACATGATGTCAAACTACAGGGAGAAGTATACCTACGTCATATAACCTTGGGAGGAATATCAGGGTCAATGAAAGTAAGTGGAGGAACTTCTTACTGTCTGACCTTCAGGTCGAGGGGAGGAAAACCCAGACACGCAACCGGAGATAAGCTCTAGTGATAATTCATTCTTCACTCACAGAGTATGCCCCTGTGGGTGCTCTGTGGGGGACATTCAGTTCTGCTAGTAACAACATCATGGGGAGGACCTTGACAACTTATACTGCCACTTATATAACTTTGTAATGGAATGAAAGGGTCTTGAACCTTTATTTATATGAGTTTTAGGGCATCAAGAACCCCATCTTCCAACCGAGAAGGATCATGTACGTGATATTGATTATTCGGTTTCCTTTGGTGCATTTCATTTTTGGGCGCTCTCTTATGGGTAATTTGGGCCATCTTCTATTAGTAATGGCCTTATTATATGGTTTCTCATCTCGTTGGTTCTTATGGTGTCGTCAAGATACACCGAAGATAATATTTAGTTTATATAGAGAAATACGCCTACCCTAGAGTGGCCACCATGGTGGACCGATGTCCCCCAGTTAGAACAAGTATTTGTTCCCGATCTGGTTTTCTATATATTGTGGTATATTTCCATAGACCCTCCTGGACTCGATATCGGATGCATAAAAGCTCTAGAGTGACTAAATAATTTTTTGAGTGAGTCATTACATTCATGAAAATTTGGTTTTGCGCTTGATTTCTCACCTTTACCAACAATGCAATGATATTAGGGAATGTTTGGAGGATATGGTCTTGAATTAACGTCTGATCTTCCATCATGTTCAGGATGTGCTGAGATACATCCTTTTATAGAATGGTTTTGATGGACCATTCCGATGTTAGAAAAAATGATTTTTCTTACACCAATCCTCTATGTTTTTTCAGTAGATACTGGCAGTTCTCTAGTGTAGGGATAAAGGAAAGAGTCTATCACTGGTTTTCTTCTCTGGTTACCACCGTATTTTACATTTGATCTTTAAATTCATGAGTGGGAATTTTTATTCTCTCCCATTCTGATGTATTTGTCTCACATGATTTGTATTCATCTGTATTAATTTGACTCTTCTCATATTTACTTGCTGCCTTATTTGTATGGAAATCTTGATATGGATCAGAAGGTATTTGTTCCTGCGTAAAGCTTGTTTTTTCCCTATTTTTATAACTAGCTTGAAGTGTGTCAGTAGGTGTTTGTCCATAATTGTAGCTAGTTTCTGCCCTATTTTGATGGCGTGGTTGTTGTGAATTGGCAGATATATGCATATTCCTAAAGCAAGCCATTCTGTCTTCATGGAGAGACTAGCGAGCACTAGCCGGAACGTGCATGTGCTTGTATTATGAAACCATTTTTTGTAGTGGGTTTGAGTGGAGAGGGAATAGTAGTGTCTCTTCCCATTGAACTATGTCATGTTAGTATGGAAGACATGCAACTCAGGAACCAGAGTGATAACATGTCCTTGGTTATATATTCTCTACCCTTAGCGGGTAGCATGAGGGCCCTAGGTCTCCTGGACATTGGCCGGTGTCCTTGATATAAGATCCATCTTGTTGGGAAGAGGTCTAGTCATCTTGTGTCAGTGGAGAAACTCTCTGGTGGGGGCCCGTTGGTAGGGTCCATGTGCAGCCGAGATTATGTTGTCATCATGGAAATCATCTTCCTTCTTAAGTTATGGGAGGTAGTCATTTTCATGTTCTTGGGATAGGCTACAGAAACAATTTGAGATGACCATCAGGGACACCATGTGATAAGGTACTGGTAGCAGCTGATGAGGTGGTCGACATACCTTCACAGAATGTACGTCCTATCTTTTGGCACCCGGTGTGGGGAGAGTACCATTTCGGTGGTACTCTATGATCACCATATTGGACACCCAACGTTGAAGATGCTTGGTAGGTGAAGGGTTCCCACTCTTCGTTGTGGCCATGGATGACCAAGGGATCATTGATGCGTAAATCTTCATGGATCATGGGGGATTTTATTTTGATCAAAGGTCACTCTGTGGGAAGATGAAATATATGTATGAAACACATACCACTAAACATTTTCAAATTATCATTTCATTAAACACATTATTATTGGGCGATTCAGTTTTTCCCCCTTCCCTTTTTCTTTTTATATGGTGTGAAGGGGCCTTAGTGGGGTGAGACTGCCACCTTGGTTAAGGATTCACATTAGGTTCACCATTTTGGTTTTTCATTTTAGGTGGCATGTTTTACATGCCCTGGGACGAACAAAACGGTCTGAAAAGTAGTTCCCTTTTGTCTTTTATCTTTTGGGAAGACCCACCAACTTTGTTAGGGATTCACATAAGGTTCAACATTTTTGTTCTGTCTATATGGTGGTCTTTTTTGCATGCACCGGGGTGAAAAGAGGGTCTGACGTGCATTTTCCTTTTTTCTTTTAGCATTTGGGTAGACCCTCCACCTTAGTTAAAGATTCACGTCGGGTTCACCATTTTTGTTCCACCTCCGAGGTGGTGCGTTTTGCGCACAGTGGGGCAAACAAAATGGTCTGACGTGTGGTGTTTTTTTGTCTCTTATCATTTGGGTAGACCTTCCACATTGGTTACGTATTCACGTTGGGTTCCAAAATTTTGTTCTTCCTCCAAGGTGGTGCTTTTACGGGTGGTGAGGAAATGGAGATTCACCATTCCTTCATTTTGACATGTTCATCATAATTATCCTTTAAGGAAGTTCGAATTAACCCTTCATGAATGGTTGGTCCATGTAGGTGATTATGTGGGGGTTCATGAAATCATGAAATCAGTCCTTCATATATATAACGTCCATGGATGGTCTGTAATGGGTTTATTCGTGGATCCATGTATGCCCAACTACTCTGGTATCCACTATTCATGAACCTTCTTTCCAATGGAGGGTTCTCATCGTCTTCTGATTTGGTCAACGACACTTGAGGACTCCATTGGTCAAGAGGATGTTTGGTGAGGCTCATAGTACCCTTCCAAGGGAGTACTATTTTCTATTCTAGGACTCTATTATAGATTTAAGTCATGTTCATGTTTTCTGGAATCCTTGGTTTATTCCCGAAGAGTGTGTGCACAAGATACCCATGGTTTTCCAGATCACGATGAGAATATATATGCTTGAGGCCATAGAGGTGATGCTGAATTAGACATATTGTGAGGAACTATGGATTTTATCATCGTCGAAGGGGATGAAAGCTGACTTGATGTTGGGATCGAGCTCACAAGGGGGCTTCCTATGTATCCTCATGAGAGGAATCAAAACCCATGTAGTTTGGAATGTGTGGGGATTATGCGTGGGACCTTCCAATTTGAGGAAACATGATTGGGTGGACCCTATTATGGATGGGAACCCTTTTGATCTCGATCCTTCCATCATGCATCATATGTATCCTGATTTGGTTCGGAATCAAAGTTCTCATAGTTTATATTGAGCGGGGATTAAGCATGGATGTTGCCCATTTGATGGGACATGGTTGGGTGGAGCCTTTTAGAATGGGAACCCTTTTTAGATCTGTCCATCTAGTAGGCATGCAATGTATCATGATTTGGTCAAGAATCATATTTCCTGTAGTTCAGATTGTGTGGGTATTATGCATGGATGATTCCCATTTGATAGGACATGATTGGGTGACCCCTTTTGGAATGGTCAGCCTTTTGAGATCGGTCCTTCTGGTTGGAATCCTATGTATTATGATTTGGTCAGGAATTAGTGTTCTTGTAGATCAAATCAATGTGCTCATGTTGACACCCTTACAAACCTATTAGCCCATGTGAGTCATTACCGGTTTGAGAAACAAGAGCATTTGAATGATTCAACAATGCACATGCCTCCTCCCCTATTGGTGAGGGAGGGAGATCCCATGGTAGAAGAGGCTGGGGCGACCATGGGCGAGGGTGCGAAGCGACGAGCCATTAAACATGAAATGACATTGATGTTCATGTGGCCCTTATTCAGATGATAGGGGACTTAACTTAGTGGGAGGGCCCCAAAGCATATTCTCGGAAGGGGAGGAGTTTCATCCTCATATAAGGTGGGAGTGGACATAACCCCTCTGACTGATCACTATTACTCATTAAACATAATAGAAAGTGATCACTCATAATCCTGAGAATGGGGAGGTTCATGTTAGCATCCTATTGTTGGACACTGGGTTCCCATGGGAATGTATCTATATAGGCATTCATGAAGCCCATACCATTTTTGGGAGGGCCTTCATGGCTACAATTACTGTGGGTATGTATACTCAATAGGGTGAGTTGATGCATCCAATGGACTGATCATACGGGTCCAGTGGCTATGGAGGAGGCTTTGGTCTAGTTCTGGAGAACTATTTGGAAGATTTATTGTGGAGGACTAGACGGTAATTGAGTGGTGAGGTCAGAACCAGATATAAGAATACCAGAAAAAACCCCATTCCGCGTACTGGTTTGTAATGCGGGATGGGGATGGCATCGCATACTGTTGTGGTATGTAGGATGGAGGGCCATCCGTGTACAGGTGTGGTACATGGTCATGTGTATTTTTCACCACATACCAAGGTGGTACATGACTCACCATGATACATTGGGTTATATATGCATACCGCTTGGGTACGCGGTGCCGGGTTCAATCAATATAGAAGTGTGCTATGTAGAGCACCATATTGAAGGACGGTCAGAGGAATTACCATTTGAAGGAAATTCATCTTTGCGAAGTCTTTAGTTTTCTGTTTACTAGTTCGGTTTGTGGTTCCATTATTACTATTTAATTCCCCAATTTTATGGTTCACGAAAGCACACATCTACGGAAGAACTATTTCGTAGCTCATGATTCACTGATGAAACAAGATGGAAGACGGAGTAAAACCTCTGAATTTCCCCCAAGCTTTCATTTCCCATCCTTCCCTCTATCTGTATCGTTTTCTGTTGTCCTCTTTTCATCTTCAATTTTGATCCATTTATAGAGCATCAGAGGGATCATATCTATTGGGTATGTGACACCATTGTTAGAGGCCCATTGACAAAAATTTCTAACCCATGGGAGACTAGGTCAACTGGGGTTTGCAGAGACTTTGATTTGCAGTAAAAGATTGAGGAACCCTGCTTGTCTTCTTATTACGTGAAATGAGCTGTTCGGGGCACTTTACGCAGGCGACCTTCTACGCAAAACTCCTTCGGTTAACGTAGTTCATAGGTTTTCCTTCTCGTTTCCTATCCTTTCATGATTCAGTGGTTCGTAGACCATCCTGCATACGTGGCTTTTCACATACCTACTTCTTTCCGTACCTTTCTCGGTGATGGTACACGGGCCATTTTAAAACATGAATTTCTTTGTTTTCCTTCATGGAAATACAACTTAATTTGTGTCCCTTCTCCTTGATAAACATATAGAAGTGATTAATTCCTTCAGAAAATTAATTTCGGGTTATTTCTTCTCCATAGAGGAATTTTATGGACCCTACAACTATACCCTATAACCTAAACCCGAAATCGAAAACATTACACCCAAAACCATAAACCCAAAACAATACACCCTAAACCTTAGACCCTACATGCTAAATCCTAATACTTACACCCCAAACCATATACCATGCTCCCTAAATATTAAACCCTACAAAATATACCCCCTAATCTACACCTTAATTAGTAAACCCAAACATCATAAACCCTAAAAACCTTAAAACCCCTAGAAAAATTTAAAACCCCTTAGAAAATAAAAATTGACAAAACCCCCTTACAATCCCTATAATCCCAAAAAGAACTTGAAACCCTAAACAACCCTAAAAATGTCAACAACCTGTAAAATATCCTAAAGACCATAAACACATAAGAGACCCAATTGCACCTTTTAACCTCCTAAAACTCCATTAAAAAAACCCAAAAGACGAAAAATCTCTAAAAACCTTTTGAAACCACTAAAAAAACTAAAATAAACTATAAACAGTAAAAAAATAAAAAACCAAAAAACCCTCAAATCCTTAAAACTATAAAAAACCCTAAATCCACAAAATAAACCCTGCAAATACCTAAAACACAAAATAATTCCAATAAAACCCAAAAAAAACTAAATTAATTATATAAATAAAAAAGACCCAAAAATCCATGAAACCCTAGACTGGAAATGAAATCTAAAAAGACCTTCAAAATAAAATATTTTCAAAATACCATAAATATTAAAATAGTGCCCTAAAACACTAAAAACCCAAAATCCTAAAGAGGCCCTAAAACCCCTAAAGGAACCTATGACACTCTAAACATACCCTAGAATCCCAAAAAACCATAACAAAACCCTAACAACATTTAAAAACACAAAAAACCCCATAAAATACATAAAATGATTCCAAATTACCATAAAAGCATAAAAACCCCAAACAACACTAAAATCTATAAAAACCAGAAATCCCTAAAAGACATTAAAATTATGAAAATCTATAAAGACACCAGAAATCTATAAAACCCATAAAAACCCCTTCTTGTCCTCAAAAACCATGAAAGTGCCTAAAAGAACGTAAAATCCACAAACACCAAAAACTCTAAAACGCCATGAAAACCCCTTAAACAATCCTAAAATGCCTAAAAAATAAAAATCCATAGTAGACATGAAACACCAGAAAACCCCACAAAAATCATAAAAACTATTAAATAACCCCCCCCCCCCAAACAAGTAAACTGCATTACACCACCTAACCCCATAAAAGTTATAACATCCTATAATACCTAAGAACCCCAAACAATACATACATATACATAAAAACTATTAAAATCATAGAAAACCATATAACCATGAAAAAACAAATTCAAATATGAAAATACAAAAAAACACTATAATGAACCTAAAAACCCAAAATGGCATTAGAATAATGTAAAATACCATAAAAGACCTTAAAAGCCTAAGAACCCCAAAAAGTCCCAAAAAACCCTAAAAACTAAAATAACCTAAAAAACCAAAAAACCCACAAAACCATAAAAACCATAAAACCAAAAAACCCAAAAAACCCCTAAAAACCATAAAACTATAAAAAACTGTAAATATCCCAACAACCCTACAAACCATAACGAAACCTAAAAAACACTAAACACCATAAAACCTAAGAAGCCCTTTAAACTCTAAAAACCATAAAACCCAAAAACCCTCGAACCATTAAAAAACCCTAATAAGATCTAAAACTCCTATAACCCCTAAAAACACCTAAAAAACACCACAAAACCATAGGACACCTAAAAACCCTTTAAAGACATACATAACCCTAAAACCCCTAAAATCCAAAATGCCTTAAATGAACCACAAAACACCTATAATAAACCTAAAAACATAAAACCCATAAAAGAATCCTATAAACCCATAAAAAACTCTAAAACCCTAAAAATGTTAATGAAATCATAAACGCACCTAAAATAACTAAAAACCATTAAACCCCCTAAAAACCATATTAAACCCAAAACCCCTTAAAACCCTGTAAAAACATATCAGACCACGAAAAATCCAAAAAACCCAAAACCCCCTGAAAACCATAAACCCCGAAAAACATTAAAAATCTCTACCCCCCCCCACCACCAAAAAAACCATTAAAAGAACTATAAAATACTTAAAACACCAAATGTATTTGAAAAAACCCTAAAAACAACCAAAACACCTTTAAAAGCAAAAATCCCCATTAAGAACTCTAAAAATTATGAAAGTCCCTAAAATTCTTAAAACCATCTAAAGACCCTGGAGCCATAAAAATATTTAATTACCTGAAAAACATATCCCCCATAAAAACATAAAAACCATGAAAAACACTACCACACTATAATAACAATAAAACCCCTAAAACCTCTAAAATTCAAAAAAAAATTAAAAAAACCACTAAAACCCAAAAACCAATAAAAACACAAAAAAGAATATAAAACTCAAAAAATATAAAAACCTATGAAAAAAATAAACAACTATAAAACTAATATATTATCCTAAAAACCTAAAAAAAACATAAAACCCCTAAATAACATACCATCCCTAAAAACTCTATAAGGAATATAACATATATACAATAACCTAAAACTTGTTAATGACCATAAATCCCTAAAAATTCTAAAGAAACGTAAATTTTTTAAAAAAAATCATTTACCGCCCATAAAATATTTAAAACCCCAAAGACCCCTAAAACCCATACAACAACGAAAACACTAAAAAACCCAAAAACCCCAAACATCTTAAAAACACTAAAAAATCATTAAAATATGTATGAAATATTTAATAAAAATAAAACAATAAAAACCCTAACAAACCCCCAAAAACAAGTAACCCTTGAAATGACTGTAAAACATTAAACACCGAAAAACTCTTTTATACACATAAAACTACATAAAATTTTCCATAAAACCCCAAAAAAATTATAAATAACCAAAATACACCTAAAAACGCCAAAATACCACAAAAAATGCCAAAATCCTTTAAAACCCAAAATAATTCCAAAAAATATCCAAAATATCCTAAAACTCTAAAAATATTTAATTCCCAAAAAACACCTTAAAACCATCGAAACCCTAATAAAATTTATAGAGAAATTTATAACCCCAAAAACCATAGGACCACTAAATAACCCAAAAAAACCCCAAAAAAACCAAAAAACCCGTAAAAATATCTACAATCCCAAAAAACCTGAAATTCAAAAACCATTATTAACTTTAAAAACCCTTAAAACCACATAAATAATTAAAATACTCCATAATGACGTACCTAAAAACTTGTAATACCCCTCATGGATCATAACAACCCTAAAAACCTAGACCTTAGAAATCCCTAGAAACTCTAAAAACCCAAAAAACATAAAAACCAATAAAAGACTCTAAATACTTAAAAACTCATAGAAGACCTCAAAATCCCTAAAAAAATGTTTAAACACCCTATAATCCCAGAAAAATATCCTAAACCCTAGAAAACCCATAAAAGTTCCTCAAAACCTTACACCCATAAAAGACACAAAAAATAAATAAATAAATAAAGGCCAAAAAATACCCTAAAAACTCATAAAAACTCTAGAATCATTTTATAGAATAAATGTACATAGAAAACCATAAAAATATCAAGGATCCCTAAAAACGAAAAAATATCATAATGTTACTGATACATCCTTATGAACCATAAAGGACCCTAAAACCTCTTCAAAAATAACAAATGACCATAAAATCATAAAAAATTATATAAAGGAACATAAACACCATAAAATACCCTAAAATACCATAAAACTTATTAATAAACATAAAAACCGTATAAAACATCTAACATAACTTAAAACTACCAAAAAACTCAATAAAACCTCAGAAAACATGATGAAGTTCTGAAAATACCGTAGAACGCTTAAAGACCCAAAACACCCTAAAACACTAAAGGACCCTAAAACACCTAAAACCCCTAAATGAACATAAATCCTCTAAAAATATTTATACTGGCCATAAAAACCCTAAAAACCAATTAACCATAATAACCATAAAAACACTTAGAGACCATAAAAACCCTTAATCCTCAAAAAAAAATTAATAACCTTATTAATTATAAACCCCCAAAAATCTCTAAAAACCATAAAAATTTTAAAAACTGAAAACCACCAATCAAAAAGACCCCCCTTAAGCCAATAATGAAATAGAACATATAAAACCCTAAAACATTAAATCCCTTAAAACCCATGAAAAAACTCTATGAATCCATAAAAATCGACAAAAAAACCATAAAAAACTAAAACCCATATATATACTAAAAATTCTTAAGAACCCTAAAATCCCCTAAAAGTCTTAGAAGTCCATAATACCCAATAAACTCTAAAAGCCCCTCAAAACCCTTACAAAACCAAAAAAGTGTAAAAATAAAGAAAACCCTAGAAAACATAAAAACCTCAGATTACAAAAATACCCTATAAAATATCAAAAATACTAAAAATCCCTAAAACCAAAAACTACCAAATTCTATAAGTACTTAAAAAATCCAAAACAACTAAAAATCCGCTAAAAACTAATAATGATTAAAACCTATTAAAAACCAATAAACAATAAACTACCCTAACAACACTTAAAAGTCATAAACATATTAATATTTTAAAAACCCAAAATCCACCAAACCACATCAAATACAAAAAACCATTAAAGCTCATATAAATTCATGAAGGTCCCAAAAAACACAAAAACATGTAAAAACCCTAAAAAACTAAAATACTCAAATAAATAAAACCCCGTAAAACCCTAAAAACTGATAAGAAATTAAATAACACACTAAAACCCTAAATCACGCTAAAGACCCTAAAACCATTAAAAAGAAAAAAAATATATAAAAACCCCAATAGATCAAAAAATATGAAATTAAAAATCATAACATCCAAAAAAGACTAAAACCCCAATAAGATAAAAATAATTTTAAAAACCTTATAAGACACTAAAATAAAAAAAACAAATAAATATCGTAAATACCCTAATAGAAGAAAAAAAAATCTCTAAAGGGATATAAAACCCCCAAAAATACAGGAAACCCTCAAAACCCTAAAGTTTCCTAAAAAATAAAAAGGACCCTAAAGGATAATAAAAATTCATAAATTCTTCTAAAAACATAAAGGACCATAAAATCATCTAAAACCATTAAAGTTCCCTATAGTTACAGAAAATACATATGAAACAAAAAAACCCAAAAACCCAAAACCCCAAAACCCCCCAAAAAATAAAATACCATAAACCCCTAAAAACCAAAAAAACCCTAACTCTGATTATAACCTTGATGAAAAATAGAAAGAACAAAAACATTAAATGAACCTAAAATACCCTAATATTCTATGAAATGCCTAAAACCCCTAAAATACCATAAATTACATTAAAAGAATAAAAAATTTTGAATGTCCGTAAAAAATGTAAAACCAATAAAATCCATAAAAATCCTAAATGACTTGTAAAAGACATAAAACACCAAAAGATACTAAATACTATAACAACCCCTAATACCCTAATCCCCTAAAAACCAAAAACAAAGTCCTAAATATATTAAACAAACCTTAAAATGACCTAAAACATGTATAACCCCAAACCGCCTAAAATATTATAAAAAATATAATTCCTAAACAGCCATTAGAAGACCCAAAACACGTTGAAAAATAATAAAGGACCCTAAAATCAATAAATGATCATACAAAACCCTAGAGGACACCAAAATACATAAATGAACTTAAAATCCATAAAAGAACCTAAAGGAACATAAAACCAATACAATGTCCCTAAAGAACCCTAAAACCTCAAAAGATCCTAAAAACATGAAATACGCTAAAGGAAACTATAAAATATTAAACCCCCTATAATGTCCAAAAAGTACCTAAAATTTCCAAAAAAATACACTATAGCCTCTAAAACCCTCCAAAGCCCTTAAATTCCCAAAGAACCAAAAACCCCAAATGGCCCTACAACACTAAAACACTAAAAATACGTTCAATCCCACAAAAAAGATAAAAAGAAAACAAATAACAAAAAACTAAAATAACCTAAATCGCATTAAAAGTCCTTAACAACTATTAAAACCCTAAATATCTTTAAAAACCCGAATACATCCCAAATATAATAAAAATCTATAAAACACATTAAAATTTATAAAACCTATAAAAATAAGAATAAAACCATTAATAGCCCATGTTAATCCCTAAAAACCCAAAAACCGCAAGACCCCAAAAACATGAAAACCCCCCAAAAGCATAAAATCCGTATAATCCTAAAAAATAAAAAAAATCCAGAAAACGTATAAAAATCCTAACACCCCTAAACTCCTAAAACACTAAAAACTCCAAAAAACACAAAAACACTAAAAACACTAAAACCCCTAAATTTCATTAAAATCCTAAGAAAACACCAAGCACCCATATAACCCCCACTAAAAAAATGAGAAAATCCTAAACACCCTAAAATCCATAAAAACCATAAAAATCATAAAAACAAAAATAATACAATAATCCTTAAACCCCCCCCCCCCAATGATAAACTAAAGCCACATTAATCCCGTAAAACCATTAAAACCCTATAATCCAATGGGATCCCAAAAACTCTATAGTACATAAAAATCAAAAGAAAATTCATAAAAACACAAAAAAAAACTTGAGAACCCTAAGCATCCAAAAATCCATTAGAGACCCTAAAACTGATAAAAACCTGTAATGACACTAAAAATCCCTAAAAACCATTGATGATTTTCAAAATCCTAAAAAACCAAAAATCTGAAAAAGAAACTAAGAGCCCTAATACATAAAAATACCCAAAAAACCAATCAGGTAACCTAAAAAAACTAAAAAATCTAGAAGCCCAGAAGATTCCTCAAAAATCCAAAACCATAAAACCCCTTATGACCCCTAATACCCAAAAAAAGAAAAAAAATACTAAGAACCCACAAAAACCTATAGAAATCCAAAAGAACTGAAAACCCCTAAACAACATAAAACCCATAAAACCCCTAAAAACCATAAGAACTCAAAAACCCTTTAAAACAACTTTAAAAATACCAAACAATTAAAAACATTAAAACCCAAAAAAACCCTAAATCCCCTAAACCACCTAAAAACCCTAAAAAACAAGAAAAACCCAAAAACCTAAATACCACAAAACACTAAAAACACTAAAACCCCACCGAAAACAAAAAATCAATATAAAACTTCAAAAATATAACCTAATAACCCTAAAATCCATAAAAGTCTCTAAAAATCCCTAAAAACCCCTTTAAAACCATATAAAACATAAAATCTGAATAATCCTATAAAACCGTAAAAACAATTGAATCTCTAACATAACCTTGAAAACCATAAATACTCTAAAAACCCATAAAAATAATAAAAACCTCTCTAAACACATAAATACCATTAAAGTCCCTATGATCCACAAAAAACCATTAAAAACCATTTAAAATTGTATAAAAACCTAAAAACACTAAAAACATAAAAACATAAAAACCATAAAACCCTAAAACATATAAAACCCACAACCCTCCTAAAACTATAAAACCCATAAAATGAAAACCCCTAAAAACATGAAAACCCCCAAAACCCTAATGCCCTAATTGACCCAACCCCCCCCCCCCCCCAAACCCCTAAGTGAAAGTAAAACACTCAATGGAACTAAAACATTAAAATAACTTTAAAAACAATTAAACTCCCTTAACGACCTAAATCTCCTAAACGATCTTTAAACCCCCAAAACACACAAATCCAAAAAATCCAAAAACACAAATGAATCCTTAAAATCCAATTAAACACTTAAAATACTAAAACCCCTAATCAACCCTAAAACACTAAAAACTTAAAGCATCCATAATACCCTAAAACCCCCAAAATAGTAAAACCACATAAAACCCCTAAAAACCATAAAATCCCTAAAATTCCGAAAAACCCCAATTAAAATAACTAATTTCTTTTAAAACCTCTTGAAATAAAAAAAACATGATACCCTAACACCCCTAAAAATACAAAACCCCAAAAAAACCTTAAACAAAAAAACATTAAAAATTCATAAATAACCCTAAAAGTATAAAACCCCCTAAAACTAAAAAATAAATAAAAAATTAAACTCCCTTAAAACACCTAAGAAAATATAAAATCCTCCTAAAACCCATAAAAGATACATAAAAATCCGAATATCTAAAAAAACCCCTAAAACACACTAGAATACGCTACAATGCCTTAAAACTATAAAAACCCTATAACCCTAAAAAATATTCAATCACCCTAAAAACTGAAAAAACTAGAAAAACACTAAATAATCCTAAAAAACATAACAAAACATGGAAATCACATAAATCATTAAAACCATAAAAAGACCCTACAGACCTGAAAGCCCAAGAAACACCCAAAAAACCAAAAAACAAAAAAAATATTAATAATAATAAATAATTTTAATAACACTAAAAACCATTAAGAACCATATAATCCATTAAAAACCCAATGAATCATTAAAAAAAGACCCCTACACAACCCCAATGTCCTATAAGAATACCTAAATCCCTAAAAGCACAAAAAATCCATAAACCCATTAAAAATACAAAAAAGATATCTAAAACTCCTAAAACCCAAAAACAATGAAAATCCCAAAAAACTCTAAGAAAATCCTAAAAATTCAATGAAACCCTAAAACCCTTTAAAAACTTTAAGACCCCCTAATTTACCAAAAAACCCTAAATGCCATAGAATACTCGAAATACGCAAATAACCCATAAAACCCTAAAAATCCTAAAGCCTGTAAAAACCCTAAAAAACTCTAAAACCCTATACAAACCCTAAACCCCCTTAAAACCCCTAAAACCATAAAACACTAAATGAACATTAAAACAGACAAAATAATCTAAAATCCTTAAAAAACTGAACACCATAAAAAACCTCTATAAAAAAAACCCTCAAATGTTGCTAAAACCCGATAACACCCTAAAATTTGAGAAAACATAAAAACCAAAAAAATAATTAATTAAAACATAAAACCCATAAAGCTCAACAAAATTTCGCAAAACCATGAACACTATATGAAAACAAGAAACTGTTAATAACCCATGACACCCTTAAAATTAAAAAAATCGAAAAACCATAAAAACACTAAAAATCTAATACACATAAATATAAAAAAAATCATAAAAAAATAAAAAAACAATAAAAAACAAAACCCCCCTAAGAATAATAAAAGTTATAAAAAATCATTAACAACCAAAAAACCCCAAATATACTCGAAAACCTTAAAAATATAGAAAACCATTAAAGGCCCTAAAAATCTGTTAAACCCCTAAAATAACTCTAAACCCCACAAATAACTCAAGGGTCCTTAAAACAAAAAAACCTCCAAAAATACACAAATACACCTTGTATAAACCGAAAAAAACGAAAACACAAGACCACCCTAAATCAAATAAAATACACTAAAACCTAAAAAGAAAATAAAACACCTTAAAAATACACTAATCCATCAAAAAACAAAAAAATAGCCCGTAAAAACCCAAAACCCCAAAAACCATATAAATCCCATAATACTATTAAAACCCTAAAATATCTAAAAATGAAAAAAATATAAAACTAATAAAAATACTTAAAAATTCTAAAAAAAGACAAACCACTAAAAACGCTGAAAGCATAAAATACATAAAAGATCCTAAAACCCTAAAACACTAAGAATCTATAATAAAACATAAATGACCGGAAAAGACCCTTAAAAACCCCGTAAACCCCATGAAAATATCTAAAAGTCCCGAAAACCAAAAAAAATTAATAAAACATCTAAAATAACCCTAAAACCCTATAAATGTTGAAATGTCTTAAAAAACTAAAAGAACTAAAAATCATAAAACCCTAAAAAACCCTAAAAGAATTAAAAATCATTAAAAAGTAAAAAAACCAAAAAAATTCGCAATCACACTCAAAATACATGTTGAGCTATAGAAATCTATATAATTCCCAAAAGACCAACAAAAACCCTAAAAACCAAAAAAATCCTAAAACCCTCAAAGACCGTAAAACACCTAAAAATATCCTAAAACCCTTAAAAACCATTAAAAACATAAAGAACCTATAAAAAACAATAAAAACTCTAAAAACCAAAAATAACCTAAGATACCCCTAAATGAATATGAAAACCCAAAACCCCAAAAGTACCTTAAAAGACCTAAAAACCCTTAAAAACCCTAACAAAACCAAATCCCCCTAAAACACATAAAAACACTATGAAACCCCAAAAACCTCTTATTACCCATAAAACACCTATAAAAACATAAAAAACACAAACCAATTAAAAACCATAAAACATTAAAATACATAAAAACTATTAAAACCATAAAAACTTAACCCCTTAAAATAACTAAAATTCCCCAAAAACCCCTAAATAATTCCACAGAACACTAAAAATAATAAAAAACATTAAAACCAATAAAACACTAAAAATCATAAAAGAACCTTAAAACCAATAAATACTCAAATGACCCTTAACGAACCATAAAATCCTAAAATTAATTAAATAATATCTCAAACCCCTAAAACCATAAAGCCGATAAATAATCTAAAAACCTAAACACCCTAAAAGAAAATAAAAATCTAAAAATAGTAAAAAACCTAAAACACCCTAAATCCCTAGAAAAACTTATAAAAATTCAATATCCCAAAAAATTTCAACAGGACCCTAAAAACCCCTTAAACATCATGAAAACCGTAAAAATCCTAAAAACACAAAAAAAATTCTAAAACCCCTCAATACCCCTAAAAACTCTAAAACCCTAAAACATTTATACCCCATAGAAACACAAAAAACCATAAAATGATGAAGAAAATTAAACCTTTAAAAATTCCTAAAAACAACCCTACAATCATAAAAAAACCCTAAAAACCCCAAAATATCTCTAAAAACAGAAAAAACTAAACCCCTTAAAACATCCAAAAATCTCTAAAAATCATAAAAACATAAAACCATAAAGACATTAAATCATGGAAAACAATTTATTTCAATAAAAATACTTAAACACTAAAACCCCTAAAGCCTTAGAATCCCAAAAATCCCAAAAATTTCCTGAAAATCCAAAAACACCCCAAAAAACCTAAAAAACACCACAAACCCTACAAAACCAAATAACTCAAAAAAATTATAAAACCACCATAACCCCTTAAACCCCTACAAAAATAAATGTTAAAAAACACTATAAATCCATTAATTCCCTTTCACAAAGAAAACCACCCTACAAACCCCTATAATCTATTAAAACCATAAGATTCCTAAAACACCTTAAAACCTTTTAAAACCATTAACGAAACCTAAAAATCAAAAATTCCCTAAAACCTATAACCCATAAAAATTATATCCCTTAAAAGGAAAAATAAAATCTTAAAACCCCTTAAGAAACCCACAAGAACTCTGAAAACCCTACAGAATCCCAATGCACCTTAAAAAAATCATAAAACCCTAAATACCCTAGGAACCATAAATCCATGGAAAACACTAAAACCACATTAAATTCATTAAAACCCAATTGAAATAATAAGAACCCTACAAACACTATGAATACACTATAAATCTTAGAAAAACAATAAGCACTTAAAAACCTAAAAATCATTAAACAACCATAAAACCCAACAACCACCCCTAAAAACCCTAAAAATCCCTTAAAACTATTAAAACCATGAAAAACCTAAAACCCCTTTAATACCTAAACCCCCATGCTCATAACCCATCTCAGGGAGGCCTATGTCGCAGCTCCCCAAGCCCACCTCCAATAGGCCAGGGGCTGGTGGCTAGCACTGAGTAGGCATGTCACTAACATGGGAGGCATTGCCTGTAAACCTGTACAATCAAACACACACACATATCCAATCCCACAAAGCTGAATCGTAAAAACTACTAAAAATGGAAATGAATGCATACACCAAAATCCTATCCAATAGAGTACGATAGGAAAGTAAAGTATAGTAATGTAAACCCCTGGGCCAAAAGTACCAGCCCAACAAAAAAAAGTCTGCAAAAAAGTACAACCAGTAAGAAAGGTACCGAGACTGCAATAAGTAGTTGTAGGAACACACCATGGCCTACCTGATCTCATTGAGCACCGTCCGGTCCTGGTCCACCTAGAATCTTGTCAATGGCACTCTCATCTGCACAAGACATGACATGTGCGGGAAAAGCTCGTGGAGGTCTATGTATAACAGTACCCAGTAGAAAACCCCGAAAACCACAAAGGGATACAATAAATGAAATACCACAAAGAAATGAAACAGTCATATCTACATAGTATATTTTTACAAAACATATAAGAAGAATATCTAGATATACTCACACACGATCGACTCTCATGAAACCAAAACTATAATCCAGCTCTAATATTCCACTAAGCATGTAGTATGGAGAACACAATTATAGGTATGAAGAGATAGGTACGAAGTACTCGTTCTGGGAGAACTCACTCCAAAAGTACTTAAGAATATTATGGTCAGATAAGGATCACAACCAATAGCTATGGGGTTATTCCAATAACCCAGTCTGAGCTAATACGCTAAGTAAAGGATCGACGCCCGGGTAAAGTAGGTCACGTCAATACAAAGAACTCTACCTAGGGTACCATGAAGGAATAGAGAATCTGGCTCTATGTCTCAGAGAGGGGATTCCAACAACTCTATTCCAGAAGTCCTGCTGAAGGGATCATACTCCTATACCTAGGAAATGATACCAGAAACCTTTAGGGAAAAGCCCAAGGGTATGAACCCTAAGGAAACTCGCCCAAGTCAAATAAGATAAATGGATCAAGCCATGTAAAACAGGTTACACAACGTGTATTAGGGTTACACATAGGGTTTCTTGACTTTGGGTACTGCTTGTGTAAATGGCCTGTGTCATCCATCCAAGCTGTGTAAAACTCATCTACACAGCTTGTAGAGGGACTAGACGACATGTTCCATGACTCCGGGTACAACCCATGTAAATGGCCTGTGTCATTTCTCTTGTCATATAAAAAGTAACTACATGAAATTTAGAATGGTTAAATGTCGTTTATGAGTGTCCATGGTTCACTCCATGTTTGCTGGACATGTGCCCGTACATGACCTCAACCTGTGTCGCCATGCTTGTGTACCAGTACATGGGGTATCCTGTGTATCTAGCCGGGTCTGGCCGAGGAAGGGTATACACACAATGTCCTTGGCCATGTACCCAACCCACATCTGTGTACTCTCGGAGAACAATCCAAGTGGTATGTCGACGAACACATGTCATGTAGACCATAATACATGACGTGTATTTGGGATTTCACCAGGGCTATCGTCTTCCTCTTCCCACCTCGACCGGATCTCTGGATTCTTGATCTCACATCTATTCGTTGCGATACATCAGATCTTCATTCGTCCCATCATAGGAACACATAATTGGGTGTTTTTAGGCCTTTGATAGGTTCATAAACCTCCAATGATCCATCCTAAAGAATAATACCCAAAAGCTCATATCTCTCGATCCACTCCGAATCATCCGCCGAAACCGCAGTCACGCCTCCGTGGGGTTGTACCAATTCCAGATCATTGATTTAATAAAGTTTCATTTCACAACGGATGTTCAATGATCCATCGTTCATATCCAAGTGAAAAATGCATAAAACACACATGAATAACGTGAGAAATCGAGGAAGAAAGGCACAACAAAATGAGAGGGATGAACCTCAATCAATGTTCGTGTTGATCTTGGTTTGTCACCATTTGAAGGCTAAATGAATCCAAAATAAACTTCAAGAATCAATCCCCAAAATCCCCAAAAAATCTCTTCCTGCAAATACGATCGATCAATGGGATAATCTATTCTTGGATTAGTCCTATTCATCGTAGGAATCCAGAACATAAAATATATCATAAAGAGATCAAACTCCATACCTGGATCTGTGACATTCATTGGTGAATATCCTGTCTCCTTGTCGTCGTTGCTGGCGAAACCCGTCAAGAACGTTGTCTCCTCATTGGGGTTTCCTCTTAAGCCTCCAGAGCCTCCAAGGGTTTTAGGGTTATGAGGTCTGTAACCTTGGACCCCTGTGCAAATCTCTAATTTAATATATAAATGATATTTGTAGCAACAAGATTTAATAAAATATTTTATTACAGTTACGTCAAAAAATTAGACCTCACCACTGACCTACGCCAACCAACATTAGGCCTTTCCTAAGGTAAAATCGATGCACTGAACACAATAGTTCCATCAGAATTATAATCTAAGCACCAGTTCAGGAGTTATTCCACTTTTTTAGGAAAACCTTACGTGTGAATTATTTTATTTTTTAAATAAATTCAAACATTTGTTCTGGGATCATCGGGCCTCGGAACTGTATGCTGTCACAATGCCTGGTCTTGAAATAATTCCCATATAATATTAAAATATTACGTGGAAAAATCTAATACATTACATCCTCCCAACCTTAGGGCTTTATGTCCCCGAAAATCCAAAACAAGGGTTACTCAAATAGATGTGGGTACTGTGCATGGATCTAAGCATCCCACTCCCACGTGCTGTCATGGAGATTCCCGTGCTGCAACCAGACATGCACCAAGGAAATTTCTCACCCATGAAGGATCTTCTCCTTCTGATCCACGATCTCTACTGGGTACTCAGAAAATGTCTCTCCATCATCGATGTCCATCTCACCCTAGTCGATAACATGAGATGGATCATGCGCGTACCTCCGCAGCTGCAACACATGGAAGATGTTGTGTACCCAGTCCATCCGAGGAGGTAGATAAAAGTGGTATTCCATTGTGCCAACACTACTCAAAATCTGAAAATAGCCCATGAAACTCGGAGATTGCTTGCCGCCTCGGCTAAATATCCACAATCCCCTTCTAGGTGAGACCCAAAGGAACACATGTTCTCCCTACCTGAACTCGAAGGGCCTCCGTCTCCTATTGGAATAAGACTTCTGCTAACTCTGTGCAGTCTTCATCTGCTCCTAGATGAGCTGAACTTTTTCTGTAGTAGCTCGCACCATCTCTGGGCCCATGTGTGCTGACTCTCCTGGGTCAGTACAGTAAAGTGCTGACCTGCAAGGTTGCCCGTACAAAGCCTCGAATGGTGCCATACCAATAGTGGAATGATAACTGTTGTTATAATAAAATTACACTAGTGGTAGGTGATCCTACCATCTATGTACAAAGTCAATTATGTAAGATCATAGTATATCCTCCAGAACATGGATGGTCCGCTCTATCTGTCCATCAGTATGAGGATGAAACGATGTGATCAAGTGTAACTGATAACTGAAAGCTTCTTGTAATCCCTTACACAAATAGGATGTGAAACAAGCATCATGATCTGAGACGATCATCTATGGTTCAACATGATGTCTAAATATCACCTGCATATAGAGGCATCCCAGGATCTCTACTGAACTCTGCTCTCGTAAGTCTAGGAAGTGGGCCGACATGGTGAGTCGGTCAACGATCACCCAGATGGTGTCGTGTCCCCTAGACATACATGGTAAACCCATCATGAAATACATGGATATACCATCCCACTTCCATTCTGGCACCTCATGGGGATGAGACAAACCTGCTGGAACCTGGTGCTCAGCTTATTACTTCCAGACAAGTAAGGAACTGAGAAACAAACTATGCCACACCCTTCTTCATTCCTGGCCACCAGAACAGACGTCGGAGGTCCTGGTACATCTTTTCCATGCTTGGATGCACCACCAAAGGGGATGTATGGAACTCCCTCAGAACCTCCTCCCACAAATTCTTTGGTACTACTATTCTCCCTCTAAAAAGAACAACGTGATCCGCACCTTTTGAATATCGATCAGTAGAATCACCTGCAGATATCTAGGCACGTAGAGTTTCACAGCCAGCATCCGCGAGCTATGCTTCCTTGACTCAGAGTAAGAGTGGATGGGTAAAAACCATCGATTTATGGTAAGCTCCCTCATCTCTATCCATGAAGGATAACTGTAAAGAGGCTAAATACATTATAGACTCATCCAGAAACTATGAACTGGATTTCCTACTGAGAGCATCTGCCACAACATTCCGCTTTCGATGAGTATAAATGATCTAAAAGTCATAATCCTGGAAGAACTGAAGCCACTCCCTCTGTCTCAAATTAAGATCCTTCTGAGAAAAGATATATCTAAGACTCTTATGATCATATTAGATGATATACTGCTCGCCCATCAGGTAGTGCCATCACATCTTCAATGAGAAGACTATCGCTGCCAACTCAAGATCATGGGTCGCATAGTTCTACTCGTGTGGCCTCATCTGACGTGATCCATTGGCAATAACCACTTTCCTAAGCATCAAGTCACAACCAAGCCCGATTCCTGATGCATCGCAGAACACTACATACTTGACACCCTCTTCTAGTAGTCTCATGTTAGGGGTGCTCGTCCGACTCTATCTCAACTGCTAAAAAGTATGCTGGCGTCTCTCAGTCCACACGAAAGGCTACCTATTTTTGTTCAAATCTTTCAAGGGTGATGAAATCCTAGAGAAATCGGGAATTAATCTTTGATAGTATCCTGCAAACAGAAGGAAACTCCGCACATATGTCACGCTTCGGGGTGGAACCCATGCTGACACTGCCTCTACATTGGCTAGGAACACTGTTACACCATCTACTGAGATAACATGTCCCAGAAAGTGGACCTCCTATATCCAAAATTGACACATCTAGAGTTTCTTGTACAACTGGTGCTCTCAGAGAGTGTCTAGAACCATCCATAGGTGCCTCGTGTGCTCCTCCTCAGATGCAGAGTACACAAGTATATCATCGATAAAGACCACCACAAACCGATCAAGATAGGGATGAATGATCTGGTTCATGAGTCCCATAAACACTTCCGAGGTGTTCGACACACCTAAGGGCATCACCAAGTACTCATAGTATCTGTAGAGTCATCTCAAAGCTGTCTTCAGTATATCCTCATCCCATACTCGCAACTGGTGATAACCTAATCATAAATCAACCTTCGAGAACCATCGTTCCCCTCATAACTGGTCGAAGAGGTCACTGATCCTCAGTAGTGGATACCAGTTCTTCACGGTCACCTGGTTCAAGCGCTGGTAATCCACACACAGTCATAAGCTCCTATCTTCCTTCTTGGCAAAACCACTGGGGCCGCCTATGGTGAAACACTAGGTCTCACAAAGCACTTTCTCTTCAAGTCTTCCAACTGCACTATTAGCTCACGATGCTCTACAAGAGACGTCCAATATGACGACGTTGATATCGGTGTCGTCCCGGGTTACAACTCAATACAGAAATATATCTCCAGACAGGGACGTAGTCCAGGGACATCCTCCAAAAAGATGTCCTCATACTCAGCCACTATTGCTGGAAACTAGAAACTTGTAATGTATGGTGCACCAAGGGATAGGCTATCAAATTGATGTGAAATCAATTGTACCTTACTACGAATGAGTCCATCCTGCACTGCCTGGGTCTCCTTTTCACCAATTAAGGAGAACTTCGTTCCATCATAGCGTACACACCGCACCCTTCGCCTAAAACAGTCAATCTGGGCATGAACTGTGGATGGACAATCCATACCAAGAATGACATCATAAGGCCTAGATGCTACCACTAAGAGGTTCAAACCGAAATTCTCATCTCTAATGGTCAGGTCACACTGTCTGCAAAGGTGTGTGATCACTGAATCTTCTCTAGTCGGTGTTTCTAAGCATAATGGTCGAGTCAACAACTCAACTGGAATTACAAGGTCTTGAAAAAGATAAGGAGCCCGAAAAGAATGACCAGCACCTGTGTCTATCAGTACGTCAACCAAAATAGAAAAGACAAAAATTGTACCTCTAATCATTCCAGGAGTACCTGGGTCATAAACCTCTGCTGCCTAAAGCTTTCCCTGCCTCTGTTCACCAGCTCCTTGAACTTGGGGTGGACCTCCTGGGGTTTGTGGCGGTAAAAGGTCAAAAATCCAACCACCTCCAGCTACTCTCCCGGCTCCTCTACCATGTCTGCCGCCCTGCGGATCTTTCTGATCAACATGTTTCCTCTGCCTCGATGGTCCATCCACTACTCCCATGTCAGTAGTATGGTGGGTCGGACAATCTCGAGCGGGATGTCCCCTACCATCACATTAGTAGCAACGCCTCTCTCGAGGATGGATGGATGTGCCATGTGAACCCTGTACGATAGATCCTCTATTCTGGGATCTCCATTGAAAATGTCTCCCACGCCTGGGTCTCAAATGTCAGCCCACTTCTATCGAGGTCTCTACTCCAGATCACTTACTAATGACAACTGCTAGCTACCTATGATCTACCATGAAGCTCTCGAGCACTAAGGCCCACTCGAGCACCCCATCATACGTCGGAATTCTCCTAGGAATGATGATAGGTCTGATGTCTCTTCACAAGCCCCACTAAAAAGTATGAGCTCTGAATTACTGATCCCTAAATATATCCATTGAGTTCTATGAGAGGTCAGCAAACCTCAATGATTATTCAGCCACCGTCATGGTCCCCTACTGAAGCTGAAGAAGCTTCTGTATAGGTATTTCTCTCAAGGTAACCGGTTAAAACTACTCTCTAAAGAGACACTCAAACTCTGACCATGAAATATTCGCCTCATTATGAGTTTGGATAACCAAACTCCACCATCGACTTGACGAGCCCTACAGAAGGCTCACTGTCAGGATCACCTTCTTGTCTACAGGTGTCCTGACCAAACAGAAAACTCTGGCCACTGCCTCAAGCCAGTCCTCGGCTGCCTGAGGTTCAGGCTCACCTCCAAACTTGGGGGGTCTCTGTTTCTGAAACTCGTGGAGTGTTCTTAGCCTGCGCTCCTCTTATAATGATACAGTAGGCACCAAACAGTACTCCATAGGTCGTGGAATAATTGGAACACCACCCAAAGGTAAAACATGGGAATCGAGTCCCTGTATCGAAGATTCATCACTGAGGGGGTCATCCTCGTGATCGAGATGATGGATCCCAGCTGGTGCGCGTCGCGAAGGCATCCTATAAGGAAACAAGATGTATCACAGTCAGTGAGTATATCTGGAGAGTTGACTCAAGAAGGACATGGAAACCACAACCCATTCATATATGATGCATGTACCATTATTTTCCCCTGCAACTTGTGTTTTCATATTCTGAGTCAAAAAGAAAATTATCAGAGTCCTGGTGTATGGATACGTCAGCTGCCCATACCAACACTGGGGTCCCTAGACTGAAATCCAAACTCAAAACATTTTACACTATTTCCCCAAACCAACTCAAAGACTCTTGGTCCTAAGGTAGAACTGACCACCTCTGATACTACTATGTCATGACCTGTCCCAGTGGGGCCCGTTCCACAACTCCCCAAGCCCGCCTCCAATAGGCCAGGGGCTGGTGACTAGCACCGAGTAGGCATGTCACTAACAGGGGAGGCATTTTCTATAAACCTATACACACACACACACACACACACACACACACACACATCTCCAAGCCCACAAAGCTGAAAAGTAAAAACTACTTAAAATGGAAATGCTTGCATACACCAAAATCCCAACCAACATAGTATGATAGTAATGTAAGGTACAATAATTTAAAAAAGTAGTCCAAAAGTACAAGCCCACCAAAAGAAAGTATTCAAAAATGTCCAACCAGTAAGAAATGTATTGGGACTGCAATCTGTAACCGTAGGAACACACCTCAGCCTTCCTGACCTCACTGACTATCATCCGGTCCTGGTCCACCTAGAATCATGTCAAAGGCTTGCTCGTCTGGACAAGACATGACATGTGCGGGAAAAGCCTGTGCAGGGGTGTGTATAACAATACTTAGTAGGACACCATGAAAACCACAATGGGATAAAAAAAAGAAATACAACAAAGAAATGATATATTCCGCTCTACAGAGTATATTTTCAAAAAAATATAACATGAATATCCAGATATACTCATACACGATTGACTATCGTGAAACCACCACTAAGATCCAGCTCTAAGATTCCACTTTGCACGTAACAGAGACAAAACACTCTTATGTCTGAAGAGATAAGTACGAATTACTCATTCTGGGAGAACTCACTCCACAAGTACTTAAGAATATGATGCTCAGATTAGGATCACAACCAACAGTTAGAGGTTGATTCCAACAACTCAGTCTGAACTAATCTTCTAAGCAGAGGACCAACACCTGGGTAAAGTAGGTCATGTCGATACCAAGAACTCTACCTAGTTTAATAGGATGGAATAGAGGATCTGGTTTTATGACTCATAGAGGGGATTCCAACGACACTATTCAGGAAGTCCTGCTAAAGGGATCACACTCGGGTAAGTAGGAAATGATACCAGAAACCTTCCACAGAAAAGGCCAAGGGTACGAACCCTAAGGAAACTAGCCCATGTAATGGAAGACAAATGGATCATTCCATGTAAAGTAGTTTACACATTATGTTGTAGCATTACACACCATGTTCCATTACTCTAGGTACTTCCCGTGTAAAGGGCCCATGTCATCCGTCCAAGCTGTGTAAAACTCAACTACACGACGTGTAGAAGGACCACACACCGTGTTCCATGACTCCGGGTACTACCTGTGTAAACGTCCTGTTTCATTTGGCTTGTCATATAAAATGTAACTACATGTTGTGTAGAAGGGTTACACGCCATTTCCGAGTGTCCGGGGATCGCACCATGTGCACTTTCCATGTGCTCGTACACGACCTCAACCAATGTCGCCATGCCCATGTACCAGTACATGTGGTATCCCGTGTATCTGGCAATGTCTGGCCGGCGAAGGGTATACACGCCGTGGCCATGGCCTTTTACCCAACCCGTGTCTGTGTACTCCCAGAGTACACACCATGTGGTCCGCTGATGAACACTTTCCATGTATCCCATACTACACGCCGTGTAGTCAGGATTTCTCCAGAACTGTCGTATCCCTCCTCGTGCCTCTATCGGATCTCCGGATTCGTGATCTCACATCTGTTAGTCGCGATACTTCCGATCTTGGTTCGTCCCATCAAACAAACACCGAATTGTGTGTTTTTAGGCCTTCGATCGGGTCGTAACCCACCAACAATCCATCTGAATCAAGAACGCCCAAAAGCTCGTATCTCTCGATCCTCTCCGAATCATCTACTAAAACCAAATTCGTGCCTCCGTGGGGTTGTACCGATGAAAGATCTACGACATGAGATAGTTGCGTTGCGCAATGGATGCACAACGATCCATAGTCCATATCACCATTTAGAACACGTAGAACGCACACGAAGAACGCGAGAAATCGGGGAAGAAAGGCACAACAAAATGAGAGGGATGAACCACAATTGATGTTCATGTCGATCTTTGTTCTTCACCATTAGAAGGCTAAACAGAACAAAAATAACCTTCAAGAATCAATCCCTAAAATCCCCACAAAAACTCATCCCGCAAATACGATCGATCTGCGGGCTAATCTATCCGTGGATTAGTGAGTTTTCGTTGTAGGAATCAACAACAGGAGACATATCACAAAGAGATCAAACACGCTACCTAGATCCGCAACATTCATTGGATAAGATCCGGACGTCGCTTCGTCGTCGCCGGCGAAACCCGTCAAGAACATCGTCTCCTCATAGGGGTTTCCTCTAAAGTCTCCAGAGCCTCCAAGGTTTTCAAGGATATGAGGTCTATAACCTTGGACCCCTGTGTAAATCTCTATTTAAAAACATAAAAGATATTTGCTGCAACAAGATTTCATAAAATATTTTTATAAAATATTTTTTTACAGTTACGCCCAAAAATTAGATATCACCACCGACCGACGTTAGGCCTTTCCTAAGGTAAAATCTCTATTCTAAATGCAGCGGTGCCCTCAGATTTCTGCTCTGAGCACCCATTCAGGAGTTATTCAAATTTTTTCAGGAAAACCATATGCCCACATTATTTAATTATTTAATTAAATTCAAATATTTGTTCCGGGCTCACCGGGCCTCAGAACTGCACGCCGTCACAAAGCTTGGTCTTGAAATAATTCCAATATAATATTAAAATAATATATGAGAAAATTCGGGACAGTACACCCACCACCCCATCAACCCCCAAAACAAAAAAATTCGTAGAAACCCTAAAAATTTTAAATACACTAATGTGTCCTAAAACCCTAAAAAACTAAAAACCAAAAAACCTTACTAAATCCCCAATACTCTAATACCCATAAAACCATCATAAATGTATAATAAGATATAAAGAACCTTAGTAAACCATAAAAAATAAAAATATTATAAAACCCAAATAACCAAAACCCCAAGAAACACAAAAAAACCCAAAAGAACCATGAAAAACCCTAAAAACACTTAAAACCCAATGAATGAAAAAAAACATTTTAAAATCCCCAACAACCCTAAAAACTGTTATATCCATTAAAATAATAAAAACCCTTAAAACCATTAAAACCATAAACTCCAAATAACAAAAAAACCTAATAACACTAAAACCCTGATACCCTAAAACCCCAAAACCCCCCAAAATACCCAAAACCATAAAAAACTATATGCCAACCTAAACGATTCTTTAAGAACCTAAAATCCCCTATATAACCGAAAATACCCTATAAAAACCCTAAATTAACCTAAAAATTTTAATTGTAGTTTAAAATCCCTAAAAAACTAGAAATCCAAAAAACAATAACCACAAATCACCCACAAACCCTAAAAACACTAGAACCCCCAAAACTGATAAATAAGTCTAACACCTCTAAATAAACTCTAAATCCCCTAAAACCAAAAAAACCATAACCACCATAAAAAATTCTTAAAAAACCCAAAAAAAACAAAAAATTCCCTATAACTGTAAAAACATGAAAAAAATAAAAACAACATCAAAATTTTAAAACCCCCAAAAAACCCAAAAAACCACTAAAAACCCTAACACCAAGAAAAAAGTTATAATCCGTTAAAAAAATAAAAAATCTATTGTTACAAAAAACCCAAATATAATTCAAAAGCACTAAATACTAAAAAAATCTTTACGAATCCTTAATAAACCTAAAACTGCTAAAAACCAAAAACAATCCTAAGAAACCCTTTCAAACAAAGGAATCTAAAACAAATAAACAATCATAACATGTTATAAAAGATTATAAAATCCCCCAAAAAGATTTAAACCCACTATAAGGTCCTAAAACCCCTATAAAATATTTAAAATACATAAAATACCATTAAACACCCAAAAAATCCAAAATAAACCTAAATACCCTAATAACCATAAAACCCAAAAATAAACCTTAAAACCAAAAAAATCCTAAAATATACAAGAAATACTAAATTCCAAAAATACTAAAATAGTACTAAAACCCTAGAAACTCTAACAAACATAAAAAAAACAAAAACCCCCTAAAAACCTTAAATCCCATTAATGCTCCAAAAAACCCCCCAAAAAAATTCGAACCCCTAAAACCCCAACCCCCCCATAAAACTCTTACAAATTTTTAGCTATCCTTAAAAACCCTGATTGCTAGCAATATTCTAAAAAACCTAAAACCCCTTCGTATCCCTGAAAATGAAAAAACCATTAAAATGTATAGATCCATAAACCCCACAAATCTTCTAAAGCACCCTTAAGAAATTTAAAAACACTAAATTAACCTAAAATCACAAAATCCCCCTAAAGGAACCCAAATACTTCAAATACCCAAAAGGTAATTAAAAAACCAAAAACCAAAAAGACACTAAAACCAAATAGAAACCACCAAGAGACCCTAAAACACCCCCAGAAAATAAAAAAATCCATAAAACCCACGAAAATACATACATGACAAAAAAACCTCCTAAAAATTAAAAAATGTTCCTAAAAGCCTAATAAACCACATACCCAAAAGACCGTATAAATCCTCAAAACCCGTTAGAAACCCAAAAACCAAAAAACCATAAAAACCTTAAACACTTAAATCCCATAATGCTATCTAAAACCGCTAAACCATAAAATTTCCTAAAATCAATGAAAAAATAAATATCCCAAAAAACATAAAAACCACTGAGAACACTTAAAACCCTAAAACACTACCCCCTTAATAACTATAAAACCCTAAAATATAGTAAAAAACCTAAAAAACCTAAGAAAAACTCTGAAAACCCCTAAAACCCTAAAATCATTAAATCCCAACAAACAACCCTTAAATCCTAAAAACCACAAATGTCATTAGAAAAACCCTAAAATATAATAAAAACCCTAAAACCCCTAAAGAACCTAAAAGCTATAAAAAACCTAAAATCTCTAAAACCCTCGTAAAAGACCCTAAAACCCCTAAAAACCTTAAAATATTTTAAACCAAACTAAACAACCTATAAACCACTAAAACCCCCAAAAAATAATAAAGAGATATAAACCTAAAAACTCTTAATAATCCTAAAAATCCTTAAACCCATTAAATCACTGGAAAACACTAATACTATATAAAAATCCTAAAAACCCTCTAGATAAACCGAAAAACCCTAAAAACCCATAAAAATGCCAATAAATGCTACAAACACTTAAAATACCAAAACCTCAAATAACCATAAAAAGTCATTTAAACCCCATTAAAAAAACATAATCCCCTAAAAATCCAAAAAACCACAAAAGCATTAAAATACTACAAAACCATCTAAAACCCTGAAAATCCAAAAATGTCTCTAAAACAAAAAAAACCAGTTAATTCCCAAGAAAACCCTTAAGTCTATTTAAACACCCAAAAAACCCTAAAACCACAAAAGAAACAAAACATATGAGAAAATACAAAAAAACATTTAAAAATATTTAAAACAATAAAATTACCAAAATACACTGAAAACCTTTAAACCCCCCAAAATCGTTACAAACCTAAAAAGAACATAAAAAATTTAATACCCCTAGAAACCTAAAAACCATTAAAACCCTAAAACCCTAAAATATATATACTCACGATAACCACTAAAATACCCTAAAACCTTAAAATATCCGTAAAAGTACCTAAAAAACACTAAAACATTGAAAACATGCAAAATAAATATAAATCCCTAAAAGATCCCAAAAATTATTTAAACACCCTAAAACCCTAAAATTTACTAAATCCACTATAAAATTATAAAACCATTAAAAACCATAAAACACTAAAACACTCAAAAACACATAATACCCCTAAAACACTAAATATTCACCTAATAATTCAAAAACCAATAAAATAATCTAAAAACCTTCAAAAAACCAAAAATTAGAAAAACCTAAAAACCCATAGAATCCCTAAAAACAAAAAAAACCCCCCAAACCCCCTAAAAATCCATGAAAGGCACAAAAACCCTCATAAACCCCATAAAACACTAGAATCCCTAAAACCCATAAAAACACAACAAAAATCCGAGAGAACCCTAAAATCTATTGAAATCCCTAATACCATAATATACAAAAAACCTAAAAACCCTAAAAACAATTAAAAACCATAAACCCAAAAAAAATTTAAAACCCTAAAAATAAAAATAGTAAAAAACATTAAAATCCATATAAACCGTAAATACCCATAAAAACCTAATATCCCTAAAATCCCAAAAAGGGAAAAATTCAATAAAAGTCTATAAAATATTAAAATTCATAAAAACACAACAAACCTAAAACGTTGAAAACACTAAAAATCATCGAAAAACATATAAAACCCCTAAAACCATAAAGACCCTCAAAACACTAAAATGATAATAGAACATCTTACACCGCCTAAAATACCTAAAAATTATAAAAACTATAAAAAAACACATAAAATACCCAAAAACATTAACACACCTAAAAACCAAAAAATACAAGAAAAATTCAAAAAAAACATAAAAGAACCTAAACCGCTAAAAACTCAAAGACTATAAAATCCATTTACCGTCCTAAAAACCTGAAAACAGTAAATAACCTAGATAATTGTAAAACCTAAAAAACCAAAAAAAAAATCCTAATTACTTGTAAATATCCTATGAAACGTTAACAACCATGAAGACCTAAATTTTTTTTAATCCCCTAAAACCTTAAAAAAATCTAAGGACACATAAAATTACATAAAACCATACGGACTCTAAAAACCCAAAAAAAAACCATTAAAAACCATATAACCACTAATCACCCCAAAACCCTTAATAATTTCATAAAACACTAAAAATACTAAAAAACCCTAAAACACAAAAAAATCTCTAGAAAAACAGATAACCCCTAAAAACCCTAATATAATTAAATCCCCTGAAACCCAAAAAGTCTCAAAAAACACAACCCCCCAAACCCATTACAATGCATAAAACCCAAATAAACCTAAAAATCATAAAACATTAAAACATTACAAATCCCAAATAATATGATACCCCAAAAGAACCTAAGACCTATAAAATATCCTAAAAACCCCAATAAACACTAACAGAACCACAAAAACATAAAACCACTTAAAAGATCCCACACCCTTAAACACCATAACGACCCATAAATCCATAAAACCCCAAAGAACAGAAAAATACAAAAAACATCCAAATTCACAAAAACCCCTAAAACCACCAAGCACCTATAAACTATAAAAATATTAAAAACGTTCCCAAAACTCCTAAAATCTTTAAAATCGCTAAAACAAAAATACCCCCTAAAACCAAAAAATGGACACCACTTATACGCATTATGATCCCCCTAAAAATCATAAAAACATCTTAAATTACATAAGAAGACCTATATAACTCTATAATCACTATTCGTGCTAAGAAACTCTAAAAAACTAAAAAAATAAAAAATCATAATACCCCTAAAAACCATAAAAACCATAATAATCCGTTTAAACCCCCAAAAACAAAAAATTCATTAAAACCCTAAAACACTAAATAACCCTATAGAACCCATTAATACCCCCAAAACTCTACAAACCATAAGATACCTAATAAACTAGAAGACCTATGAAATAGTTCAAATCCCTAAAATGGTAAACACCCTTAATACATAAAAAACATATAAAACACCTACAAATCATTAGAAGCACTAAGAATCCCTAAGACCCCAATAAACCATTAGAAAATAATAAAATCCTTAAAGGACCCGAAAAACCATAAAACCCATAAAGATTCTAATAACCTATTACATGAAAAAACCATAAAAATCCCTACACATCCTCAAAAGACCTCAAAAAGACATAAAAAGACCCTAAATAACTAAAAACCTAAAAAGACCCTCATACCTAGTACTAAAGACCCTAAAACCCTAATAATACTCAAAAAACCCTAAAAACAAAAGAAGGCCCTAAAATACAACAAAATACCCTAAAATATTGAAAATATAAAGCCCATTAAAGTCCCAAAAAAAGATAAATCATTAAATGATTATAAAACACACTAAAACCCCTAATTCACTAGAAAAACATGAAAATCTATAAATGTTCCTAAAACCCATAAAACCCCTTAAATGATTCCTAAAAATCCTATTAACCTTGAAGGACCACAAAACACAAAAGGAATCAAATTAACTTAAAAATCCTAGAATACCATTAAAACATAAAAATCCTTAAAAACTATAAATCCATAAAAACCATAAATCCATAATCTAAAATCACATAAAGCCCTAGAAATCCTAAAGTATATAAAAACACTAAAAACCCTAAATCCCACTAAAACCCCTCTGATAACCTAAAAACACTAATACCCTAAAACTATAAACCACTAAAAATCCTAAAAACCCTAAAAATGCTAAATGACCGTAAAAACACTAAAAACCGTAAAGGACCATAAAAACCATAAAGGAACCTAGAAAACCATAAAAGAAACTAAAATATTAAAAAGACTCAATTAATCCTAAACCCACTAAAACCCCTAAAAATGAAAAAAAATCCTCATAAAAACATATAAAACCGTAAATGGACCTAAAACCCCTAAAAACCATTAAAAACACTAAAAACCCGAAAAACCCCATAAAAGAATATAATCAATAAAAAATAATAAAATTACCTGAAACCCATAAAAACAATAGAAATTCATGAAAACCCCTAAAAAACCTAAATTCCCCAAAATCCGAAAACCAATAAAACCCATAAAACCATAAAATCCCAAAACCCCTAAGTAGCCAGAAGCCCCTCAATCCATAAAACCCGCCTAAAACACGATGAATCCATTTGGACTCAAAAAAATAGAAAAACCCCCAAATGACTCCATATAATTGAGAAAACCCTAAAAATTTAAATAAATATGGAAACCCAAAAACCCCATAACTTCCCAAAAACCCAAAAATTTCATTAAAAAACTCAAAAAACCCAAAAAAACCCAAAACCCATAATAATCGTAAAAACATATAAACATTAAAATACATTAAACTCTAAAATCTCTTAAACCCCAAAAACCATAAAAAACTTAATCCCAAAAACATCAAAAAAAAATACTCTTAATAACTCATAAAATCAAAAAAAATAATTAAAATCCTTAATAATGCTAAAAAACCAAAAAAACATCAAAAACACCATAAAAGACACAAAAACCCATTAAAACAACTAAAATATATTAATACCCTGAAATACCATAAAACTTCCATAAAAACCTTAAAATAACCTTAAAACCCCCCAAAAAAACCCAAATTTCTATAAAAACTTTGCAACCACCAAAAACCCTAAAAACCCTATGATATTCTAAAATACTAGAAAAATTTCAAAAACCATTAAAATTTAAAAAATCCTAAAACATACTTAAAACCCCAAAAAAACAAGGCCCTACTAATTTTTTAAAACTATAAACATCCATAATAACCTATAATCATATAAAAACATTAAAAACTATAAAAAATTCCAAAACATATAACCCCTAAAAAAATAAAATTCAAAAAAACCACAAACAATTAAAATACGAAAACATCTATGAAATCCCTAAAATCTCTAAATTTGCATAAAAACAGTAAAATCCCTAAAAACCCTATAAAATCCCTATAAGACCAAAAAACCCTTTAACACTCTAAAAACCAGAAAACCCCAAAAAACCTTAAGGCCCTAACACCCTAACACCCTAAAAAATATAAAAACCCTAAAACACAAAAAACCAATAAAAACCCAAAAAACAAAAAAAAACCCTTAACCTGATTAAAATTAGAATATATTTTTACCAAAATTCCAAATAACCCAATTACCCAACCAACTCTAAAAACACAAAATCCCTAACCCCCCCCCCCCAAATTTGATCATTGTCAGCCGAAAAAACCCTAATATCTCATAAAAACCCTTCAAAATATATAGAAAACCCAATAAATACTAAAAATACCTTAAAATACCTAAAAACTACTAAAGACCCTAAAAACACTAAAAACCCCCAAAAACCCGAAAAATATAAAAAACCTAAAAGTCCTAAAAATCAACTAAAAATAAAAACCTTACAAACCCAAAAAACTCTAAAAATACTAAAAAAACTCAAACCCACTTAAAACCCATAAAAAACCTAAATCCACAATAAACTAAAAACACTAATAGTCTTAAAACCCCTAAAACACCAAAAAACCAAAAAACTAAAAAATCACATTGAAATACTAAACACCCCAAAAATAACCTAAATTCCTAAAATGATTAAAAAAATTAAAATCCAAAAATGGACCATAAAAACCTAAAAACCTATAATCCAAAAAATATATAAAAACCATAAAACCCATAAAGATCCTAAAAACCCCTAAAACCCTTAAAAGACCATAAGAACTCCAAAACTCCCAAAATTATCCTAAAACACCTAAAAACTCAAAAAGGCCCTAAACACCCTAAGAAATATTAAAAAACCTATAAATAAATTTTAAGACATTAAAATATCATTAATGTTATAAAAACACCAGATCTATCTAAAAAATATAAACCCCCTATAAAACCATAAAAAACATAGAGTACCCTACAATATCCAAAAACCCCTAAAGAATCCTAGAAATCCTTAAAGTCCAAAAGGACCCAAAAAACCCAAATGAATATAAAAAACGAAAAAAACCTAAAGGACCAAAAACCCACAAAAAACCCTAAACTTCCCCAACAATTCAAATGGAACAACAATATCCTAAGAGATTTAAAATCATAAGAAGATAATAAAAACTCTAAAAACCATAAAAACATCTAAACACCTTAAAACCCCTAAATAGAGTAAAAAACCATAAAACAGTAAACATCCCTAAAACCCAAAAAACACTAAAAACCACTAAAAGACCCTAGAAACCATAAAAAACCCTAATATCCCAAAATTCAATAAAACACTAAATAGGGTGCATAGGGTGACCCTAATGGTGTAGCTTCTATTTCTAACATCGGTGGAGATGTTGATTTACCTGTTTCTCTTTTTTTGGAGAGTTTTTTCGGGTCTTTTGGGGTTGTTAAGGGTTTTTGGGTGTGGGTTGATTGATGACTCTATTCCCTTTTCTGTTTTGTATCTTTTTCTAAATAGATTTGGGGTGGGGGGCAGGAATAGCCTGGGGCTATACCTTACTATCCCTAAAAACCATAAACCTATAAAACCATAAAAGTCCCTAAAAACCCTAGAACATCTAAAAAACCATAGAACACATAAACCCAAACCACATAACACTTAAATGACCTTAATACATGAAAGACCATAAATGACATGAGAAAACCATAAAACAATATATGACCCTTAATACCCCTAAAACCATAAAACAATAAAACCCCTAAGAAAATATTAACGACCAAAAAACCACGTCAAACTTCTAAAGACCATAAAAGACTCAAAACACTCAAAAAACCCAAAACCCCCCCAAAAACCCCTAAAAAATTAAAACCCTTAAAAAACCCAAAAACCTCTAAAACCCTAGAAACATTAAAACCCCTAATACAATACAATCCCTAAACCACCTATAACCCCAAAAAAATTGTATATAAAATTAAAAAATTAAAAGAAACCAACAAAACTAAAAAACCTGAAATACCCTAAAATACCCTAAGAACCCTAAATAAAATAAAACCCTCATAAAATCCAAAACACCGCAAAAAACAATAATAAATTTAAATACCCCAAAACACATAAAACCGCTTAAAACCCTATAGAAACAATAAAACACCTAAATACTCAATAAACCCCTAAAACCCAAAAATAATAGAAAACATAAAATACTCTTAAAAGGCCCAAAACCCCTAAAATAATTATAAAACCCTAAAATATATAAAACCCATGAATCCCCTAAATACCAAAAAACCCCAAAAAACTGAAATGATCCTTACACCCCTAAAAGAACCTCAAACCCCAATAAAACACTATAAAACACTAAATGACCATTAAAACCCATTAAACACCTTTCAAACCCCTAAAATCCCTAAAAGTCATAAAAACCAAAAAACATCTATAAATGGCCTAAAAATGAAAAAAAACAAAAAACAAAAACAAACTGAATACAAAAAAATCCATCAAAGTAGTTAAAAAAACTAAAGAATCCCTAAAAAATATAAATCATATTTTTTTTGAAAAAACCCAAAAAACATTTAAAACCCCTAAAACCATAACAACCTAAAACCCTAAAATAATTAAAAAACACAAAAACCCCAAATAAAACCCTTGAAACCCCAGTCCCCTAAAATCTTAAATAATCCCTATGAAAACCCTAAAACCCTAAACAATCCTAAAAAATATAAAAAATATAAAACAAAATAAAAACCCTTAAAAATATAAAAACCCCTAAAACCAAAAAAACCAAAAAAAATCATAAAAACGTAAAACCCCCCAAAACTAAAAAACCAAAAAAATTATTCTAAAAACTCTATAATATAGAAAAAATCATAAACCCCCTAAAATACCATACACACATCAAAAACCCAACCCCAACCCACCTAAACCTTTAATAATCCAAGAAAACACCTAAAAATATAATAAATAATGAAAAACAAAAGTAAAACCCCTATAAAAGCCAATAAATTCATAGAAGACCCTTAAACTGCCCAAAAATAAAAACTCCCTATATCCCTAAAAAACCTAAAACCCTTCAAAACACTTAAAAATTTAATAAGTATATAACAATACATTCCCTAATACCCCTCCAAAACACAAAAAATAAACTTCTAGGTATACCTAAAACCCTATAAACCTTTAAAAAACCCCATGAACCTAAATGATGCTAAAACACAAAAATTCTAAAAAAAGACCATATAAAACCATATCATATTCTAAAACTACTATAAAACCCAAAAAGGCTATAAAAATTAAAATTATTTCTAAAACCCTAATAACCCAAATGAAAACTAAAAGCCCAAAAAACCAAAACCCCCCAAAATCCAAAAAAATAAAACTCATAAAACCTTTGGAACAATAAATTTATACTAAGAACCCCTGAAATCCCTAAAACCCTAAAAATCAATAAAACCCCATTAAAAACCATAATTTCTTTAAAAACACTAAAAATATACAAAAACCCTAAAACCCATAAAATCACTAAGTCCCCTAAAACCCCTAAAAATATTAAGACCTAAAAGAAGCAATAAACCCTAAAACACTTTTAAATCCTAAAAACCCTTACAAAACGATAAAACCAAAAAATAATAAAAACCCAAAGAAACCCTTTCAATATTCTAAAAACCAACCCCCCCCCCCCCAAAAAAAAAACATAAAACACCTAAAACGCCTTAAAACACTAAATACCTCTACAAAAACTCTTAAAAACCCTTAAAATCAGTAAAAACCAAAAAACAGTAATAACCCTAAAAACTCTAAAACCCTTAAATAGCCTGAAATCCCATAAGATCCCAAAAAACCCCACAAGTTCCAAAAACCCAAACAAATCTATAAAACCCCTATAAAAACCTAAATAACCCAAAACCCTTAATCACTATAAAACCCTTAAAAATACTACAAACCCTAAAAACTGCCAAAACTACAAGACAACAAAAAAAATGTAAAACTAATAAATAAATGAAAAAACATAAAATTCAGAAACAACCCTCAAACCATAATGAAAACATAAAAAACCTAAAACTCATAAAACCTGAAACCCCTAAAAACTCTAAAAACCATAAAACCCCATAAAATGGCATGAAAACTATAAAACTAATAAAACACCAAAAAAATCCTTAGGAATCCCAAAAATATATAATACCCCGGAAAAAAATACTCAAAACATAAAAAAATCTTAAAAACACAAAAAACCATAATATTATAAAACCTAAACACCATAGAATACCATAATAGGCTAAAAACACTAAAACCCATGAAACCCAAAAAATCCAAAAAACATAGAACCCCCCCATAAAACACTAAAACAATAAAATCCGTAAACAAATAGAACCATTATACCAAAAATAAATATGAAAACCACCTAAAACTGTAGAAAAACCTAAAGACACAAATTATCACAAAAATCCTTAAAACCCTAAAAAATTGAAAACCCGTAAAAACAAAAAAACACTAAAAACCCAAAAAATCATAAAAACCAATTAAACAGATAAAAATCATAAAAAATAGAAAAAACTATTAGAATCCATAAAATACCCAAAATGGATAAAATCCTAGAAACCCTTAAAATAAACATAAAGTATCACAAAACCCCTAAAAAATCTAAAGACCCATAACCCCCTATAAACCCCAAAAGACCATAATAACAATTAAAGACACTAAAATCAAAAAACCTAAAGAAACCTTGAACCCTAAAATAACTTAGACACCATAAAACTCCCAAAATCATAGAAACCACTAAAAATATATGAATATAAAAATGTCATAAAACAATCTAAACAAATACCCTAAACCCCACAGGAACATAAAACCAGTCAAAACTATATGAAACCCTAATACCCCTAAACACATAAAAACCCTCTAAATCCTCTAAAAACCACAAAACCCATGAAAACCCCAAAAAAATACAAAAAAAACCTCTACCCCCCAAACCTTTAAAATCCCTAACAGCCCAAAGAAATCCTAAAAACAATTAAAACCCCTAAAAGTCCATAAAATTTCCTAAAGAACTCAATGAAACTCTATGAAACAAAAAAAATAAAAAATATAAAAACACTAAAACACCAGAATACCAGAAAACACTAAAAACCATTGAACCGTAAATACCCTTAAAACAAAAAGATACATAATGAAATCATAAAAACTAAAAAAATTGTAAAATCTATAAAATGCTAAAAATACTAAATACACCAAAACCCCTTAAAATGACAACAACAGAAAAATAGTAATATACCTTAAAGAACCTAAAAACCTAAAATCCCAAAATAACAGAGAAACCCCTAAAACCCAAAATTACCTATCTAACTATAATGATATCAAAACAACCTAAAAATACATAAACACCCTAAAACCCTAAATAATTAAAAAAAAATTATAAACTCAAAAAAACACAAAAAAATTACATAAACCCCCCAAAACCCAAAAAATCCATAAAACCAAAAAAACTCAAAAATCCAAAAACCCCAAAAAACACATAATATTATAAATTCCATTAAACCATTTTGACAACCATAAAATAAACTAAAACCCCTAAAATAATTAAAATACTAAAAATCTTTCCAAAAAATAAAAAAAGACTTAAAACCCAAAAAACATCTAAAGAATCCATGAAAACCACTAAAAACCTGTTAAATCAAAAAAACTCTAAAAATCCCTATGAAACTTAAAAATACTTAGAAACCCATAAAAATACCCAAACCCTAAAATACCCAAAATACACTAAAACCTCTAAAAAATATAACAATCCTTAAAATACCCTGAAAATCATAAAATCCCAGTGAAACGTAAAACCCCTATGAACCCTAAACCCCTAAAAACCATAAAAAATGTAAAACCCATTAACAAACTAAAAATCCAAAAACACCGTAATGACTATAAAAAACATAATATTCCTAATAAATAATAAAAACACAAAAAATAAATTAAAAACAATTTGAAAACAAAAAAAAAGAATAAAAAAATAAAATACCCTAAAACCCCTTAAATCACACATACAACAAATATAACCCCTATATGATCCTAACACCCTTTAATGACCCTAAAAACCCTAACACCAAAAAAAAAACCTAAAAACCAAACAAACATTATCTCACTAATACCATAAAAACCTGAAAATTGATTAAACAATATTTAATAATTCCTAAAAACCTAAAAAACTAAAAGCCCATAATAATGATTTTATAACCTAAAACAATACAATCCATTAAAAACCCCAAAAACCATAAAAAACCTAAAACTCATAAAACAACATAAATCCCCTAAAAACAGTTGAAAAACCTAAATTAATTTAAAATGACATAATACTTTAAAGATTCCAAAACCCCTAAAAGCCTAAAAATCATTAAAGACACATAAAATCCTAAAAACTCAAAGAAAAACTCTAAAACCACTAAACACCTAAGAGCCTAAAACCCTATGGAATCCAAAGATACCAAAAAAACCCAAAAAACAATTAAAAACCTTAACAACTGTAAATAATTTTAAATCCATTAATCCCTATATACCTAAATAACTCAAAACCCCCAAAAACACAAAAAATAATTAAAACCATAAAAGTCACACAAAAAACTAATGACCCAAAAAACCAAAAAACCTTATAACCATAGACCTCTAAAACCCCAAACAAGGTAAAAGAATCTAAAATCCCTAAAACACCAATAAAAACCTAAAACACTATAAAAATTATTAAAACCCTAAAAACCATAAAACCTTTAAACACCAAAAGGACCCTAAAGGCCCTAAAATCATAAAACGCATAAAAACATTAATAATACTAAACACAACTGAAAACACTAAAAACCTTGAAACCCCCCCTATGAAACCTCAAAATTATAAAAAACATGTAAGCCCTAAAATTGAATAAACCATAAAACCCTTTAAAACTATTAAGAACCCCTATAAACACATAAAAACCATAAATATCACAAAACCCTATAAAATCTCTAGAAAACTCAAAAAACACTAAATGTTCTTAAAATCCCTAAATACCCTAAAAACACTAAAATAATCCAAAATAACATAAAATTCCATAAAGACCATAAAATAACACATAAATTTCTTAATAACCATAATATCCCTAAAAACACTAAATCTAAAAAAACCGTATACCCCATCTCTACTCTAAAAACCCAATAAACTCATAAAAATTCTATAAACCCAAAAAACCAAAAATTCCAAAAAAATATAAATCCCCTAAAATACCATTAATTTTTTTATAAGAATTAAATCCATTTAAAACTCTTAAAAACTAAAACAACAATAAAATCCTAAAAACCCTTTAAACCTATGGAAATACTTTAAAACCCAAAAAACTATAAAACTCACCAAAGACCCTTAAAATCTTTTAAACCCCTAAATCCTTTAAAAGACCCTACAAACCATAAAATATCCAAAACACCCAATAAAACTCTTAAAATGATGTAAAAACCATTAAATGCAATAAAACCCCTATAGAAACATAAAAACCCAAAAAACCCAAAAACCTCAAAAACCCAAAAAATCCCAGAAAACCCCAGAAAACCCAAAAATAGTAGAAATACCAAAAAATAATGGAATCCCATATACCATAAATAAACTAAATCCCCTAAAAAATTAATACACTGAAATAAAAAATTACATAAAGTACCTGAAAACCTTAAAAAACCTTAAACCGAGAGATCCATAGGAACCAAAAACATAAAAAATTTCAATGAAAAAAATTTAAACCCACAAAAACCCTAAACACCCCTAAAGTCAATAGAGAATAAAAAAAAAACCTAAATATCATAAAAACCATAAATTAACTAAAATCCAATAAACATTATTACAACCCTAGAATTGCATAAAAACCCAAAAAACCCAAAATCCCTAAAAATCCTATAAAATCATCAAAATACTTAAAAATATTAAAAAACCCAAAACCTCTAAATAACACATAAAATACCTCAAAAACCTAAAAATATAATAAATTTAATGCCCAAAAATCAAAACACAACCTACAAACCCTAAAAACTAGTAAATGGCCATAAAACAAAAAAATCCCTAAAAAATCCTAAAACCCTATAAAACAATAAAAGATCCGAAAAACCATATAGAAAATACTTAAAAACCCTAAAACACCCTTTAAAGACCTAAAACACCAAAACCCATAAAAAACTATAGACCATCAAAAACATATAAGCCGTAAAAACTCATAAACCCCTAAACACCTTGAAAACCCAAATAAATATTAAAACTTGTAAACAACTAAAAACCATCAAATAATCCTAACAAACAATAAAACCACCAAATCCCATAAAACCCAGAAACCCCTAAAAACACTTAATATCAATGATAACCTTATTAACTAATACAAAACTCTAAACCTGAAAACAAACCATGCCAATTTAGACCCTTAAAAATCCCATGGAAAACCATAAAATGAGATAAAATTACTTTGAAACCTCAAAACATGGAAAGGCCTTAAAATTCATAAAAAGTCATGACAACCCTAAAAAACATAGAAACCATATAACTCTAGAAACATAAAAATATCATAAAACCACGGAAAACCTGAAAACTCTTAAAAAAACTAAAAACCCTAAACCCTCCCAAAATACTTCAAAACCCTATAAACATAATACCATAAAAAACCCCTTTATCCGATAAAAATACAACAAAACCGTATAAATCCATAAGATGACCTAAAAACCTAAAACCAATAAAACCAAAATAAGTATTTAAAACCCTTGAACATCCTAAAAACCATAGATAAGACCTAAAAACATAAAAATATTAAAAAGACATAGAAACCCTAAACCCCTTAGAAGAAATTTTAAACTCTTTAAAACTGTAAAGCCAGTATAAAATATAAGAAATTCTTAAATACACAAAAAATCCATAAAAATATCTGAAACCTATAAAAATATAAAAAATATAAAAAAATAAAAGGCACTAAAAATCCCTAAAACCCTGAAAAACTCTATAACCCCACTAAACTCATAAAACAACTAAAAATCATAAAAACACTACAAAAACTAAAACCAATTAAAACCCTAAAAAACATAAATACATGAAGACACCTTAATACTCTTAAGATCCCAAACAATAAATAAACCCCATTAAAACCCATTAAAACCATATAAAACCCCTAAAAAACTAAAAATACCAAAATTACCATAAAATTCCTAAAAACAAAAAAAGACCATAAAACCCCTAAAAACCCTTAAACACCAGAAGTCCAATTTTAAAACCCTTGAAATACTAACAAACCTAAAAAAATTGAAATACCCTAATACACAAAAGAAACTAAAACCTATTAAAACCCAAAAGATCCCTAAAACAAAATAAGCCCCACTAACAAACCTAAAACTATAAAACCCTAAAAAATTAAATACCCTAAAAACCATAAAACACATATAAACCCAAAAAAAATTTAAAAACTAAAAAACCTTAAAACTATAAAAACCCTATAAATAACAATAAAATGAAAGAAAAATGCCCAAATGATCCTCAAAAACCCTACAACACAATAAAATACCCACAAAACACCAAAACCTCTAAAAGAATATATAATTCACTAAAATAATATAAAACCGCTAAAAGATCATAAAAACCCCTAGAAAACCATACAAGACACCAAAACAAAAATCACACACCGAAATCCCCTAAAACTCCTAAAAGGCACCATAAAAACCTCAAGGATACCAAAAAAATAAAATCCCTAAAGGACCCTAACAACCCTAAAAACCATAAAGGAACCAAAAAATTCCATTAAAGAACCCTAAAACCCCATTAATATCTTAAATGACCATATAACCTTAAAAAAAAACAAACTATAAATCATACAAACCCAAAAGACCCTAAGAACATTCAAAACCCTAAAAGACACTAGAAACCCAAAAAAACCTTAAAATCCTTGATAAAACCCCAAAACCCCCTAACACACTAGAAGTTACTAAAATCCAATAAAACACCCTAAAATTCCCAAAATACCCTGAAAAAACTAAAAACCATTATCATACCCTACAAACCTAAAAACCCTAGATACCATTATAAAACCAAAATTCCCTAAAGGTCCCTAAATCCATTAAAACATTAAAAGAACCTAAAAACATGAAAAATATTAAAACCCTAAAAATAAATTAAAAACCATCAACAACCATACAAACCCTAAAAACCCCAAAAAACCAATAAATACTATAATAACCATAAAAATGCTAAAAAACGTAAAAACCTCTAACACCCCAAACAACATAGAAAACCCAAAAAACCCAAAAACACTAAAAATAATATTTATGAAATTTCCCAAAAACCCATAAAAAATCTAAATCCCCAAGATCTCCTTAAACCCTAAAATATCCAAAATACACCTAAAGACCATAAACCCCCTTAAAACATTAAAAAAGTAAATACAAACCAAAAACATGTAAAAATACTAATAATCATTAACCCGTAAGACCCTAAAGCACTCAAAATCCTAAAAAACATTAAATATCCCAAAAAAACATTAATGATTTTAGAATAAAAAACCCAAACCTCGCATGAAACACTATATCCCCTAAAAAATAAACACAATAAAAGGTCCTAAAAACCTAAAAATCAAAAAATAACCTAAATGACCATAATAAACCCTAAAAATACTAAAACCATAAAAACAATAAAACCTGAAAAAAGATCTAAAAGGTGTTAAACACCTTACCAAACCTAAAATATCCTACACACACTAAAACCCCCAAAACACTAGAAACCATGACATAAAATATAAAAATAAAAACTCCAAAACACTGTAAAACATTCTTAAAAACACTAAACATCCCAAAATTAACCGTTAAAAATACTAATACCACTAATACACCTACAAATAAAAAACCACCCAAAAACTCTAAAATCACACTAAAAGACCCCAAAAATCCAAATACCACATAAAACACCTCTAATCAGACATAAACCCCCAAAAATTGATAAAAACATTAAATACCCTAGATATTCTAAAAAACCCCCAAAACACTAGAATACACTAAACCCTAATAAACCCTAAAATCCATAGAAACATTAAAATCATTTAAAAACACTAAAAACCCAAAAACCAACAAAACCCAAAATGACCCTAAATCATTAATACCCCAAAACCCTTTAATACATTGAAAATAAGAAAAATCCTAAAAAACACTAATACCCTAAAAAATCATTAAAACCAAAAAAAGATAAGAAATCCATAAAGCACCTAAAAGCCCAAAAAATCCCAAAAACCATAAAAACCATACATAACCTTGCAAATCATTAAACCCCTAAAAATTTTAAAATCCCTTTATTTATTGTAAAAAACTTACGAAACCATAACCCCTCAATCCCTACAAAACCTTAAAAATACTACACACTTCTAAAACACAACAAAACATGAAAAGAACCTTATAATGCATAACAGAAAACTAAAAATTACTTAAAGACATTAAATACCATAATAAACCGTACAAAATAGAAAATAAAAATATAAAAACTACTCAGAACCTTAATAACCATGAAATAAAAATGGAAAATCAAAAACCCGATATAATTCTAAAACCCCCTAAACCCCCTAAATCCCCTAAAAGCTCTAAAAATCATAAAATCACTAGAAGACCCTAAAATCCATTGAAACCCTCTAAAATACCACCCCCAACTCTAATAAATTAATGCCCCTTTATAACCCTAAGAACAAAAAAATTACTAAAAAAACTATAACAATATTCAAGAAAATCCAAGAACCCAAAAAACCCTAAAAGACCATAAAAACTCTAAAAACTGTAAAAACAAACAAAAGATGTTAAAATTACATAAAAATCTTAATAACCCATGACAACCCTGAAGATCCATAAAAACTCAAAAACCTTTGAAAACCCTAAAACACATTAAAACACTAAAAACCCTAAAAAATCAATAACCCTAAACACCTAAAAACATAAAAACCCATTAAACACTATAAAAACATTAAAACCAAAAAAAAAATCCTAAAACATGTAAATCATAAAAACCCTCAGAAACTGAAAACCCATAAAACCATAAGAAAATACTAAAACCTCTAAAAACTACTAAAAACCTCAAAACACTAAAACCATTAAAAATCATCATAAAACAGAAACCCTAATAATCTTTTAAAGCCCTCAAACCCCCAAAAAAACCCAATAAAATTATAAATTCTATAATACCACCTTAATAGACCATTAAAACATAAATCCTAAAACCCTAAAAGACCCTTAAAAAAATATCACTAAAATAATATAAACCCCTTAAACACTATAAAACCCTTAAACACATAAAATCCCTATGACCATGTAAAATCAAAAACAACTAAGAAAACTATAAAATCATGTAACAACCCTAAAAATGGTAAAAAAAATCATAAATACTATAAAAATACCTAAAGCCCCTAAAAATCATAAAACCCCTGAACACCCTAAAGCCCACAAAACTACTAAAATCCCATAATATATCCCTAAACAATAATAAAAAAATGCCATAAAATCTATAAAACCCCTAAATACCAAAGAAATCATAAACCTTAAGACCCCTTAAAGATCATAAAATCCCTAAATATTGATAAAAACCCAAAAAACCCCTAAAACTATAAAACCCATGGAAACCCTAAAGTCTTAAAACTCCAAGAAACCCAAAAAAACCCGAAAACCCTAAAAACCATCAAAACTGTTAAAAAATATAAATCCAATAAAAATCACAAAATACTAATACAAAATTTAAAATTTTAAAAATAATAAAAACAAATAAAAACAATAAAACCCCTAAAAACACAAAACACCTAAAAACACAACCCACACCCCCACTAAAACCCTAAAACCCTTAAAACATGAAAAACTCCAGTAACCCTAAAAACCCTATAAAGATTTAAAAATTCCTAAAACACCTAAAATACCTAAAAATAGTAAGGACCCTAAAAACCAAAAACCCAGTAAAGTCCCTAAAATCTAAAAAACCATAAATCCCTAAAGAACCCCTAAAATAGAAAAAACCATAAATATCGAACAACCTAAAAAATTCCAAAAAATTCTTTAAATACCCGAATACTCCTAAAACACAAAAAACAACTAAAATCATTATATACTATAAAGCCATAAAATACAATAAAAAATCCTAAAAACTCTAAATAAACCAATAAATCATAATACCCCCAAACATTATAAAAATATCCTAAAAACAAAAAAAACCCCTAAACACCATAAAAACCATTAATAACCAGAACACAACTAAAAATACTAAAATCACAAAATAACCCAAAAAATAATAATAAACATTCAATATTTAGAAACCCATAAAAACATCTAATAATAAAAAACCCTAAAAGCCATAAAAACCCTAATAAAACCTTACAAACACCAAAATTGAAAAAACCCTTAAAAACCGAAAAAAAATACCTAGAAAATACTAAAAAGAATAAAATTGTCACAACAATATCCAAAAAAATCTTTTAAGCCCTAAAAACCATAAAACTAGTAAAACATTAAAAAATAATATAAATCCTAATAACCATAAAGAAAAACTAATCCCCCTAAAATATTATATTATCCATAAATGATACAACCCTTGCGAGAACACCTAAAAGTCCCTAAAACCTAAAAACTCCTAGAAGACATAAAAAAGGCACAAAAAACATAATAAAACCTAAAAAGGACATCTAATACCCTAAATCATTTAAAAACAATAAAACCACAAAAAACACACAATGTATTCTAAAACCCCTTAAAACCCTAAAAGACTATAAACCATCTTATAAAAACCTAATGGACCCCAAAAACCTAATGTACCTTGAAATATCTAAAACCCCTAGATGACCATGAAGACCAAAAAACACCATAAAGTAACCTAAAAACTCATTAAACCCAAAAATTAACCTACGATAATTCTAAAGGACCCAAAAAATCCTAAAATAGTAAAAACCAGAAAACCCCTAAAAGTCCTCAAATGAAAGTGAAAAACATATAACCCATAAATCCTTATAAAAAACCTAAAGACCGAAAAGACAAAGAAATTGAAATAATTTTTTTAGAGTGGGGGTCAGGGTTTTAGGTTTTTATGGGTTTTTTATTTTTTAGTACTTTTAGGGGTTTTAGTGATTTTATAGGTTTTATATTTTGTATGGTTTTATTGATTTTATTTTGTTTATTGGATTTAATGGACTTTTTTATTGGATAATTGAGATCATTTTAGTTTTTATGTCATTTTATGGGTTTTTTAGTGTTTTTAGGGGTTTTAGATTTTGGGGGATTCATTGACTTTAATGGGTTTTTATGGTTTTAGGGTTTTTAGGATTTTTGTTATTTTTTTTGGGATTTTATATTTTTTGGATCTTTAGGTATCTTAAGTGCTTTTACTAATTTCTTTTTTTTATTTAGGGTTTTATTATTTTAGGGTTTTTATTGTTTTTATTATTTTTAATTTTTTAAGGGTTTTTGAATTTTCTTAAAGTTTTAAGGGTGTTTAGTGTTTTTTATGGGTTTTTAGGTATTTTTGTTGTGTTTGTTTTTCAGGTTTTTTTTAATGGTTTTAGGGTTATTTATCGTGTTTTTAGGGATATTAATGTATTTGAGTTATAAGTATTTTGGTGTTTTTAGGTTTTTAGGGTTTAAGTATTTTTACAGTTTTATGGTGTTTTACAGTTGTTTATTGATTTTAGGGGGTCTTAGGGTTTTATGGGAATCATGGGTATAAAATTTTAGGTTTATTAGTTTTTTTTATTTTAGGGTTTTTAGGACTTTTGGGACATAGGGTTTTTTTGGTGGTTAGGGTTTTTAGGGGTTTTAGTGTGTTTTATTGTTTTTAGGGCATCTAAAGTATTTATTATGGTTATTGAGATATTATTAGGTTATTTTAGATATTATTTCTTTTTTTGGTATTTTTGGGAATTAGGCTTTATGGGGGTTTTTTTTGTTTAAGGTTGTTTTAGGGTTTTTAGATCATTTTACATTTTTTATAGGTTTTATGGGTTCTTAGGTTTTTAGATACATATGGGTTTTTAGGTCTTTATGGTGTTTTAGTGGTTTTAACAGTTTTTAGGTTTTCTTAGAATTTGTAGGGTTGTAGTTTTATTTAATGTATATTTATGTTTATAGGGGAAATTGGGGTTTTTAGAGATTCTAGATATTTTAAGGTTTTTTATGTGTTTTTATGTTTTTATAGATTTTAGTGATTCAATGTGTTTTTTTGTTATTTAGGGTTGTTATAGATTTATGTGTTTTAGGGATTTATGGTTACTTTTATTGTATTTAGAATTTATTTAGGATTTTAGGGTATTTAGGTTTTTTAGAATTTTTCTGGATTTAGAAATTTTTTGGCTTTTAATGGTGTTTAAGTGGTTTTATGGTTATTTTTCGGTTTTCATCAGGATTTTTGTTCATTTTAGTGTTTTTTATTATTTTAGAATTTTTTATGTTTTTTTGGGTCTTTTAGGGGTCTTTAGATTATTAGGGGTATAAATAACACACTTATGTCTAGGTTCCCAGGGAACACCTATCTCTGGGTACTTCTTCGGCCTTAGATGGGATGTCTCTGAATAAAAATTATGACTTTTCTTAGTCATAATAAATTCTCAAGGCCTGTCTCATAGCCGATGAACCCCCTTGAACTATATCATTCTCAGATAGGTATAATAGAGTATTTTAAAACATTTAAGGCTCTGACCAAATCCAATATTATGCTATGGCTTGGTAGATGAATCATATAATCATTTAATTATTATTCAAATTATTAAAAACTAAGAATATCCTTGGTTTTCTATGTTGGAACTAGGTATCTCTCTAGGTATAGCATAATCCGAACACCCTATAAGACAGTCCATGGAATTCATCAATGGAATCATCATATTGCTCTCGGTGTGGTATATAGTCATCGATCGTTGACTTCTTCCTTGGTGGACAATGAAGGGATCCCATTATTAACTAATGGATTATAATATAATCATACCACTGTGTCCTTCCTTGGATTTCCATAAAGGATTACATGTATCCCTTGGGTGTAATAATAATATACCCTTGGATTCAATCCTTCACAGTCCATAAAATAGTCTAAGTAGCACATGATCATAAGAATGTTGGCCGTGAAATAAGTCCATGTATGGAGGAAAAGAAAAGAACCCATGTGTCACACAAGGAGAATCATAAAACTTTATCATCATTTAATTACTCAAGAAAGAATAGTTTGTTTATGGATATCCTAAATTGGAACCCACCTCTTACTCACATCATGTCCAGAAGAATGGTTATGGTAATTGGGGTTAGTGTCCAAGGAACAAAAGTTTGTACATTTATTTCATCTATATTAGATGTATTGAATATTAATAAACATCATATTACATATTGATCATTGTTCTTCTTTACTCTAGTGTAATAATGTCCTAGAGTATATGTTACATTGATAATATCATATAAATTACAGACTATGATGTGAAATATTATGTACTATAATTATATTCTTAAATAATTTTCTCTAGTTAGATAATGTACTATTATGGGACACGTAGTAAATATATTTTCAGGTGCGAGCACTCATAACTAGATGATTATTCTACTCATGATGTTCTCACTGAGTAATATCTAAAATAGGAGATTATGAGAATATAAAATAGAGTTCTTATGATTCATGTTTTGGTGCAACAAAATATTCATATGTACGAGTGTTTGTGAGAGTATATATGGATTAATATTTTTGTTAATGCTTGTTATAACTCGTGTACGTAGATGTATTCTGAAAACCATGATGATAAAATTTCATAGTGAAGTTTCATACATTTGGTGCATCATTAGTGACATGTAATTAATGGATAGGCTGAGGAATGATTTGTCCCTTCCATATTTATAGAACCTGATATCATGGACCATTTATTGGAATGAAAACATCAACCTAAATTTCATGGTCATAGTGTAATGACATGTTTATTTTATATAGTCAAAGAATAAAATATCAAGCATATTGGTTGGTGACATGGGTGTGAAAAATGTTTAATGAGATATTTATACAAAGGGGTTATATTAAAAAAAATGTTCCTTTGTGGTTGTCATTGTTTCATCATTATATTCTTTCAATTGGGTTTACGGACTCATTTCTAGAAAATAATTCTAGACTTTAGGCACCCCCATATATTGGTCACTAGGAATAATCCAAGAGGTTCACCCACTAAGTGTTTCCTTTGATCTTAATTAACTTAATTTTGAATTTAATAATTGAAATAATTATTATTCTTAAGTATTTGTTGTAATTTTATTCACATTTTATAGATCACAAATATTTAAAAGGTAATAAATAATTATTTGGTTACTAATAAATATGAAATTTGGTTACATGAATATATATAAAATAATTATTCATTGAATTGTTAATGAAATGTTTATTTAAGTTATTTAATATTTTAATTATTATGAACTTGAGATGTCTTGATAAAAATATTTTTTATTAATAAAACATGAATCAAGTAGTTCAATAAATGCTAGATGAGTTTAAGAAGACGAAGACAATGTCTAGTGAAAAATATTAATAAACAGGATCATCATATAAAATTTGTTATTGTATTAGTTGGCGGACAAAAAAAATAATATCAATGATATTATTATTGTGTCGAATGATTTTTATTAAAGGATATAAATGTTATTCAATGGGAAACATGAAATTAAATAATATTTTAACCTAAAATCACACACAATAAATATATGGTCTTTTTGTTGTATAATGCATCCATAAAATAAAAAATAGAGAATTATTGCACATAATTAATTCTCTCTCAACTGTTTCTCTCTCCCTCTTAAGAACCAGAAGCATAGGAGAGATTTATTCAAGATTGAATAATGAGATATCATGAAGAAAAAATAAGATAAATTTGATTTAATTCACAAGAACATGGTGATTGAATGGTGTTACTCAGAGATCATTGGATAATGTATGGATCACCTGTTGAGAGATTATATTATTTGGTCCTCATATAAAAACAATTGTAATTCGAAATGTTCTTTTCAAATGATCAACAATCAAAAATGAAGAAACTTACTTAGTGGATGAATTTATTTATTTAGATACTAAATAAATTAATTCTAAATTTCACATCCAAGGCCCTCACTCATTGATTCAGGAAATGATTATTAAATTTAATTTTAATATATCTCTCATCACTGTATACTTCCTCTATCCATGGAACCAACAAGTGGTATCATGACATCCATGTTTAAATTTATAATTATTTTGTTTGATTTTTTATCCATACACAATCATTGTTGAATATTCATATCTAATTATTTGTTACTTAATTTGATTTATATTAACATTCATCGACATATTAATATTATTCGTTTATTGTTTCATTTTCATAAAGGTCTTTTAATTTTTGAAGAATGACCATAGATGAAATTTGGAAGTTCCAAATCATTGGTCTATAACACATCGTTACACAGTGGGTAGTCGGAGTATATGTTGTGTACCAATGTGCATTGTACCATGATGCACAGTGTAGTTAATGACATGTTGTTCATTTATTTAACACCATGTGGTGACTAGGATATCCTAGAACATGGTATGTAGATATAGGGACAGTATCTGGAATGTAAGGTCCATGCATTCTTACTGAGTTAACATGCATAAGCCTTAGGTGTGTAACTCTGATATATAGAAACTGAGTTATATGGAGTGTATCTAGAATGTACATGCCTTTCGGTCTCCCAATAGACGACCAAATTAAAAATAAAATTGAATTAAAAATTGAGGCATTGAATTCTTACTTTATTTATTTGAACACCAATGTGTTAGAAAAAAATTATATAGTTTTAAAAAATATTAATTTCAAAATTAATTTATTATAATTAATATGTCAATATTTTCTCTACTATTCATTTCCATGAATTCCATATATGATGGGTATCAACAATTAAGATTGGATTATCCTTAATATGAAAGAAAAATCGTTAATTATTAATTAATTAATGAATTAATTCATTAAGTTTGTTTATAAAAAACAAATAATGGAATGAATGATAGCTGGTTTGTTTTCTGTATTCATTGCATGTATGAGTAATCATAAGCTTGAACAAGATCTATGTATATGTTTTAATTTATGTACATTAATTTATTTTATTATTTTGAAATTATGTAATATTAAATTATATTATGGAATGCGAGTAATCCCTCCCTCCATTAATATGTAGGACCTACATGTCCAAGGGTATTTTTGTAACACCCTTTTAAACAGTCCTCTATATCCCCTCAATAGATTATGGAGATACAAGTCCATAATTGGAATGATAGCTTACATACATAATTATTTATACTTTTCATGGACAAAACCCAGATCATTAAGAAAAGTAATGGTGATACATACCACTGTAATTTAAAATAAACTAGACATTATAAATTCAATGGTGAGAGCTACTGTGACTTGATAAAATAGGGGGATTTGTAATAAAAACATTCAATTTATTATATCTCATCTAATTGGTAAAAAATAAAATTACTAAAAATCATCACTTTTTAATTGTAGTATATAATGATAAGTTCATCATCCACAATATCGCTATGATTGATATTGAAAAAATGCAACATCATAATTGGTAGTAACTTCCATGTGTGGATTAGATGCCTTTAAGTTTTGCTCTTCCATGAACAGAAGTCTTATGTTCTAGAATCCTCAATTCATAAGTTGTCTAATAATTAGGTAAGTGATGTAGATTTTATTGTTGAAGAAAAAAATTTGAGTGATATGATAGTTGTTCAATGTTTTATTCCTTTTCTATGTCTAGTGAACCTATGAAGTATCAAGAATACATGGATGTGTATAACATTCTTCAGAAACACTGAGGTCTATACTAGGATAGAGCTAAACAGTAATAGTTTTAGATTTCTATGGCCCTTTTCTATAGAAATCATAGAGAGGTTATCTCAGCGAAGCCTCACGTAGTCTAGATCATTGGATAAATTGAGTTCCCAAAGGTTCTAGAATTTAAAAAACCTACTAAATTGGGAACCGACCCCATTCTAGAATCACACACATAATGCATCTCTAGTTATTTTAATTTTAATACGAACAACATCGATATTTATCTGATATTTATTCTTACTCTTATTTAACAAGTACTTAATGATACAAAGCATTATTAAAGATATATAAATATTATGAAAAAAATGGAAATGTTAATATCATTATGTCAAAATAATCATCACACCCTTACTAGAATAGGAAGATCTTGGGGGAAAGAATAGGAAAATGACATTGTATGTTTCATATAAGGAAAAATAGGCCACTATAATAAAAATTATATCAATCCAATGAAGTAAGTGGAATCTTCTAGACCGTTTTTTATTCAGTAAAATTTTTCTATTTCTAAAAATTATTTATTGGATTCAACATGTGGTTCTTATATGTGTAAAAACTAAATAACCAAAAAGATTCAGAAATATTGACCGAGTGGAGGTAGATCTACGAGTATCCGATAGAGTTAAACTTGCTGCTGTAGCTATCAAATACTACGACATTACATTTCCAACAATAATGATTTTGTTATTAAAGGTTAGTTAATAAGTTCCTTAATTTAATAAAAATATTATTTCTATATCTATACTATACCCAAAAGGATTTATTTTCAAATATGGGAATAAATTTTTATTCTTTTTTTAATGATAACATTTTTATGGTAAGGAAAATTTAACTAATGTTCTTTATGTGTGGGATTACATGAACCAAATGATGGAAATTTATAATGAATTTAATTAACATTACTCATACAATAACCATATTTGGAACCACTTCTTAGGTCATGTAAATGAGAAAAATATTGACTAAATTAAATAAATTTTGATATATATCTTCCTTTTAACTAAAACCACATTGTGTATGTCATGCATGTTTACATGAAAAAATTACCAAATTCCCATTCAGTGTGAAATGTGAAAGGTCTAATTAGATTATTTATTAGTTTATACAATTTTTTTGGACCATTTCCTTTTAAGGAAAAAGGTGGGTACTCATACATCATAACATTATTGATGATTTTAGTAGATACGATTTGTCTACATAATGAGTTATAAGTTGAATTATTTTGAAAAATTAAATGAATTAAAGTATGATGTTGAGAAATATATTTGTATGAATATTATTAAACACTTCTCATACTTTCATTAAGAATGTATTAATTAAGAATTTATTGATTATTTTTGGTAGTTTGTGATATTATCTCAACTGACTCCTCCTTATATGCCTTAGTGGAATGGTTTAAGAGAACAGAGGAACCACACATTATTGGGAATGTTGAGATTAATGATGAATCATGTGAATCTTCCATTATATGGTGGGGGATACATGTTACATATAGTATGATACGTACTAAAAAAGTCAAATCTAATTAAATAGTCACTATAAAATACCAAATATTTAATGGAATGAAATCTTTGTTTTCTTACATGTATGGGGTTGTGATGAATTTCTGTGGCATCTTCAGGTAACAAGAATGCATCATAATGAAAAAATGTCATCTTTATAAGACATACCAAATAATAAATGGATACTACTTATAAAATCCGTTATATGAAAAAGTTGTTGTTGACATTTTTCCCACATTCTGTGAGGAGAATCTTAACTCAAAAAGATACAATGGATGTGAGATAAACATCAAATAATTACACAATGAAGATATATAAGAGTTTTACAAAGAACAAATCACACAATGACTCAATGAAGAATTAATTGTTCCATAGATATAATTTTTGAGCAGGATTAATAGAGGGTTTAAAGAACCATAATGATATGGTTTCATAGTAACTAGGGATGAAGACTAATTATTAGTTGATAATAATTATCCTCTAACATAAAAGGAATCACTAAGTGTCACCAATGTCTACAACTGTAATGATTCAATGAATTTTGAAATAGATTTCATATATCAAAACCATGTCTTGATTTTGGTATGACCTATAATAGATGTAATTCCATTTGGTTTAAAATAGTAATTTATGAAGAATCTAGATATATAAGGAAACTTCAGTGCCTAAAATGTGCAACAGGTTGAAAAAGGGTTTATAAAGTGTCAATCCGTTGAATTAAGTGAAAATTTCTCAATGGTTTTAATTTATATATCCTTTATAATTATAATTTCCATTATGGAATTCGATAATTATTAGATTTGGAAAATTGATGTCAAAATAGCCATCATTAATGGGATACTTTCAGAATATTTATTTATGAATAACCCGAATGGTTTTCACATCTAAATAATGACAACATGGTATAATAGATGAAAAGATCCGTTTATAGGTTAAATAATGAATCAATTTCAAGGAACATTTGTTTTGATGAATCTATAACAATGTTTGTTTTCGTAAAGAAGGAATGTCATCCCAATGTCTATAAACAGTTTGTTGTATTTCATTTTTTTCTTAATATCATATATTGATACAATATTGCTCATTGTAAACGAAATACCAGTATTATAGTCTATTAATGAATGGTTGAATAAATTATTCAATATGTTGGACTTGGGAGACACATAATACCTTCATGGAATTAGGAATCATTGTGAAATTTACAAGTGGTTTATCAAACTAATTCATAGTACATAAATTGAAAATATAAATAAAATATTATGTTCAGAACAATGAAATAGTGTAATTTTCCCAAAATCACAAGGAATTCATAATTCCAGGAAAATGTGTCCTCAAATTCATGAGAAAAAAAATTTAATAGAAACAATTCCATATGCATCAGTGATTGGTTCATATATGTATTATTTTCTATAAACTAGGATAAATATCTCATATGAATTAAGTATAATGGGAAGATATCAAGATGATCTTGGTGAATACCATTGGATGGAAGTTAATAATATCCTTAAGTATTTGATTGGTTAAAAGGATATATTCCAAGTTAATGAATAATATGAGTAACTAGCCATTAGAAAATATTCAAAATATAGTTTCTAAACTAATAAATATTAAATGATGTTAAAAATGGGATACAGATAAAATTTAAATATAGGTGATATGAGTAAGAAGAGATCAAATTATTCTATGGTTTTATGTTTTATAGTGGTGTTTGAGTATATTATGACATCTAAAGATTTAAGTTGTGTTGATGCAAATTTTCATCCAACTGCTTGATGTGGACACTATAATTAATTATCATATCACACTCAATTGTGATATTATTATATTGGTGGGTCTTGAAAAGTTATAATGTCCCAAATTTTGGGGAGGAACATACTTTAGAAGTATAATCTCTTGATTTATTTCCCCATATAGGTGGGGGTTGTAGTGAGAAGTATTTCCAATGTTGAATAATAGGGGACCCCATGACCAAACCATTGAATCGAAAAAATCATGACTATAATGTGAGGTATAATAGATTGAACATCATATGAAATGAGATCTTGTACCAGTTGGAGTTTGTTAGAGTTTGTTGGAGTTGGTTTCCTAGGACCAAATTTTTGAACTTTTATTACGAGTACATTCATTTTATTGAATATTAAGTAAAAATATAATCTCATATTGATTATTTTACTACATTTATCGAATTTAATAATGTACTAGATTATATGTCTCATTTATAAGTTTATATAAGTTCCACTCAAGGAGGATAACATTTATGTGCAATCATGATATTCTTAAATGATGTTTTATGGTTGGATAACGTATTATGATTGGTCACAGAGAACATAGAATGTCAGGTTAAAGTACCTATAATTACATTTGGCATATTCTCATATGTTTTCACATGGTAACTTCCATGATGGGAGATTATGAGAAAAGACCCACTAGTAAGAATTTTACATGTTTTGGTATCATCTAATATTCTTACATGTGAGTGTGTGTGATGGTCCTTAGACATTTAGAATATTATTATTTTTTGATACAAATCACTTACTTAGATGTTTTTTCTAAACCATAATGATATGTGTTCATGGATATGTTAGACATGATGGGTGCATCATGAGTGATATTTGATTAATGGATAATTTAGGGAAGGATTTTTACCATCCATCTTTACAGAAGATGATATCGTGAACCTTTGATTGGAATGGATCCTTTACCCCATATTCTATAGACATGGTGTAATTATATGTTTAAATTAGATAGTCAATGAATGATATATTGAGAATATAGTTTGGTGACATGGTTTTGAAACTTTATTTATGGGATGTTGAGATAATGGGAATATATTACATTGTGAACATTCATATGTGGTTGTCATCATTGTGACATTAAGTTCTCTCTATTATTTTTCTCAACCAATTTCTAGAAAATAATCTTAAACATCACCAGACCTACCTAATTCATATAATAAATAATCCTAGATGTTCATAAACTATCTGTTTACATAGATATTGATTAAGTTATTTTTGGATTTAATTATTAGAATAGATATTATTCTACTTATAGTGGAATAATTTAATTCAAGTTTTATTTATCTATAATATTCTATAGGTAGAAAATAATTACTTTTTATTAATAAATAATATCTTTAATTACATGAACATATATAAAAAATTTATTCACTAGACTATTAATATATATATATATTTTTATTTATTTTATATTTTAATTAAAAACTATTCTCTATATTGTGTATAAAAACTTTTTTATCAATAAAATATTTATTTAGTTGATCAATAAACTCTAGATGATTCTAAATTGACCAAATAACGAGTTTGGTGACAAATGTTTATTTACAAGATAGATATATAATAATATTTATTGGTCATGTTGGGGCGTAACAAATAATAATAAAAATTATATTATTATATTGTGGCATGGGGTTTATTAAAGGATATAAATGTTATTTAATGTCTAACATGTAATTAGATAGTATTTTTTCTTAAACATTAACTCTATAAATTTAACTTTATGTATATTATTTATTGCATCCAAAAAATTCTGAATAAATAATTGTTTCATATTATTAATTCTCCATCGATTCCTCCATATATATCTCACTCAAGAACAATAAGTGCAATAGATATTTCTTTGAGACAAAAGAATGAAAAATTAAGAACGAATAATGAAAGTCATTTGATTCATTGCGCTAGTGCCAAGTGAATGAGTGAAATTGTTTCGAGATTATTGGAGCACATATAAATCACTCCTCTAAGGATTTTATTATTATATCCTCATAAATCCACAAAGGAAATTAGAAAAGGTTCTTTTCAAATGATAGAAAACCGTCAAGGAATAAATTCACTAATAACATGTATTTTTTATTCAAATATTAAATGAATTAATTATAAATTTAATATGAAATATCCCCACTCAAGGTTTTTTGTAACAATTACTAAAATAAATATTAATATATCTCCAACCAGTTTGTGCTTCCACTACACTTGGATCAAAGAATGGGCCCATAGTCCAACCAGACCATATATTCTTATACTTCAAGTCAATTCTTTATCACACTTATATCAATTAACTCCCCTCACAACTTAGTTTAAATAAAATTTATAGTCTTAGAAGGCCTAAAAACATATGAAACCATCTATCCAATTTAGTTAAAAATTTTAATAATAAAATCTACCTCTAGTATTGGGGAGGAAGAGAAATGAATGAAGGATATTTTACATGGGTTTCCATTAACTCCTTCCTTTATTTCTTTAAATTTAAAAACTAAATAATTAATTTGACAACCATAAGGAAGTGTAAAAAGGAAACACCTCAAATTTGAACCATATGAAAAGGTCCACCGATGATGTTTTTTTTCTAATTCAACAATGCACCCATGGAGTCATCTGAATTAAAGGTCTTTAACCTATAATAAATCATTGATGAGCCACATAGGTTAAGTGAGTCAATCCTACTCATTTTAATTCAAGAGTACGTTCATTTAATTATGTGGTTCTCAGAAACCTAGCACATGGTACAAAGACATATATATAAAGACCCTAACATTAAGAGAAAGAAAAGAATACAAAAACCCTAGAATTGTCATAGAACACTCATCTAGTATTAGCCTTTTACTATATCCAGATGTGATGAAAATATAATAAAGTTTGAACAACCGAAAAATTCGGAATAATAACCAGCACCAAAATTACATCATCGATAGAAAAGAAAACAATTAATGGCGGAATATGAAAAGATAACTCACTGATGTAGATCCATCAAGATTAAATGTGTTTGAATCAATGTCAAAAAGTGAGAGTTTTGGAAAATGAAAGGATTTAATTTCAAAGGACCTCTCAATCGGAGAAAGGGAGTGGCCATGGATGGAGAAAATAAAGAGGATAAGGGTTAAATATTTTGGATTGAATAGAGAAAAAAGTAAATTTCCCCCCTAAAATATGGGTCGTGTAGTTTGTTTACACATTTGGAAAAACTGTGGACCAAACATGCGCACCATAATAACTCCAGACCTCTCTAATACAATTCATGTCATGTTTTAGGAAACCATAATAACTATGCAGTTTTTCTCTATCAAAAACTACAGTAACCACACATGGGCAAGCAGCATTGGTTACCAAGTTTCCTCAAACTGTGCAGTATGTAATTATGGATTGTAACAACTTTCAAAGTTTACTCAAACAATGTTTTATGGGGTAAAATATTTATGATAACTATGAAACTCATCTTCCTTTTCTATGAATTAAAGCTACGAGTTCCAGAAAATCCCCGAGTGCCCCTGTTTCCTCTATATTCTCACAAGGAATCTAGACTAGTTCAATCCAAAAAAATAAAACCAGATGTAAAAATGGTTCAACACCACATATTAAATCATGGATCTTACAATATTCCCCTTTATATAAATTCATCAATTAATTTCCCTTACAAGGGTGATCAAGCATTGTTTGAGAATAACTCTGGCTACTAGCCACATACATTGGCCTGATACTGACATGAATCATCTTCTACACAGTCGTGATTCCATAGAACTGATACTAGAGGAGCCAACCTACCTCAGAGAAATTACATTCCTCGATCAACAATTAAATTTTGATTCTTCCTAATTGATGTTTCCACCTTTAACTCAACCTCTTTATGTTGAAGAGTATGTGATGAATAAAAATTATATCATTGAAGTTGAGTTATGTGGAATACGTTGTGCATATGTTGGTACCTATGAGCTAAAATTAACTAATAGGATATAACCCAAATCTCTCCATTATCTCAAAGGGTCCAATTCAATGATTTGATAACTTACCTTGTTTTTGAATCCATCTTTGCCCCAATATAAGAGAAACTTGTCTGAAAACCCGATACCCAACCTCGAACAGAAGTAGTAAATAGAGATGATCATTATATGATATCTATGTATAATGATCTATAGAAATCCACTTCTTGATATATTGATCCTACTTTTAAGTCTCATGAACAACATGAGTACCTAGTAACACTATCTCTCCATTCTCTAACCAGCACATGAGTAAATGACACAACCTTCAATATAATTCCTTATAAAAATCCATCTATATGATTGTCATGATGTTTTTCTTATATTTTAACTCAATGAGAGGTAAATTATTCTTTCAAGAACTACTAAAATCAAGGGTACAAGATCAAATAATGTCCTATAAAACAGATATCACACAATTAGATTGAGCTTCAGTTTTTGGGAGCTATGCCATACTCAACAAAACATGTGAACCAAGTTCCCTCTTATACCCCTTCTAGAACTACATTGTGAATAAAGTGTCTCTACTTGATTTGATATGACATTGAACCTTATGGATTATTATGATCTCAAAAATGCAAATCATATAATATTATCTAATAAAATTGTTTCCAAAATTGGTATAAAATGGAAAAAAATACAAACTATCTATGATCACCCATAATTTTTCATTTCCCTGAGGTGATCTAGGTAGTCCTATAACTACATACATGGTGAAATCATCTTATTTCCACTTTCGAAAATGTAATGACAATAAAATCACTTTTGGTCACTGGTGTTCCTTTTTCATCTATTGAAATGTGGAATATCAAGTAACAAACCCATTTATCTCTCAATTAATCCCTATATACCAGTATTGGCGATGTAAGTCTCAATACATCTTGGTAAGACTGTGATTTTATTTCAAAAAAGTTGCATGAGACTATTACACCACCTTCTCTTTGATATATTTATGATAAAACAAACAACCATGGATGTTATTAATGTCATCCTCATCAATTATCCAAGGAGTTGTTGGGTCATCACCTGGAAGGCTCTCCCATTGGCTCAAGCCCTCAGAATCTAATATATTGTCATCATAACTCTCTATATAAGTAATATGTTTTGAAATAAATATATTTTTCCACAATATCCATTACATGTCTAGAACCTGCATAGGAATATCATAAAACAAGTCTATAACCTTCCAATTACTACTAGACTCTTGAACATATTTTTTCTGATCCCTCCTTCTCAGAGCATCAACAAATTCCTTTCCCTTTGTATTTGTACAATAAATATTGAAGTTATCACAATGTAGGTATTCAACCCACCATCATTTAATGATAATTAACTAATTCTGTGTAAATATATACTTTAGAATCTTGTGGATTGTGTACACAGAAAAACTCTATCCAATTAATTAACTCCTCCAACAGTGCATGGAATGAGCCACTACAGCTGACTCATGATTATGAATTGGGTAAATTCCTGTCATGTGACGATAACTGGTAAGATCCACATGCCAAAAATCACTCCACCTACATCCAAAACACTCCTAGAATGATACATGATGCATCAAAATTTACTTTATTGATTTTCCCCTATTCTAGATGAATTAGGATTGACACAAAGTATAGACTTTCTTCTATCAATTAAAAGGATCTATCATAAACTTATAATCATTAAAACTTCACAAACATATTAGTTAATCTCGTAAGAGGTGATACTAAGAATGTTAAGTAATGTATAAATATTCTTTAATATTTATCTATCCCTAAATGATAAACACTAAATGTCAATGATGTTATTGGTATGATCCTAGGTAAGCACATCTATCACCTTCTCATGGTCAAATGATACTCGTGTCTTTGAGATAATATGGATTTCATTCATCCATAAGTGTAAATTAGTAATATTATCATATAATTTTCTCTCTCTAGGTGTATCCAATACTATATCAATATTTTTTTCATGGGGGTATTTACTGTGAGAATAAAACAAGATATCATCCATGAATACCACCATAGAGGAATCCAGATATGAATGGAAAACTCAATTCATCTGTTCCATGAAGACTATTGGCACATTCATGAGACCAAAAAACCGGACCAAATACTCATATAGACCATATATGATTTTAAAATTTGGTTGAGGTATTTATAAAGGAAGAACATGAATCTCATGATAATCTGATTAGATATCTACATTTGAGAACACCTGATATCCTCATTATTTGAAAAATATAACATCTATATGAGGTGGTGGATACCAGTTCCTAACATTAAGGAGGATCAACCAATGGAATTACATGAAAATAGTTAGGGCACCAACCACGTTCTTGGAGAATTGGACTGTTGAACCCCATGATAGATAACTGGGTCGTATAAAACCCTTATCATCTAAAACATCTAGATTACTCTTGATCTCTTACAACTCAGTATTAGTCATCCTATAAGAAGTAATTAGTACTAGTGTATCTCTAGGAACTAGATCTATTAAAAAATCTACCTTATAATAGGAGGTGGTCCTAAAATGTTGTTTTGGAGAATATCCATAAAATGATCAACCACTGGAGGGAAATATTACCTTTGCATTCCTTGATTATATGGATATAAGCTAGATACCTGGGCTATCATCCCAATTATCAATTAATTCATGGGTCTATCTTGGATCTCTTAAGTATCTAAATCTCTTTTTTAAAAAAATATCACCCTTTGGTGATGTGAATGTCTCCATTAGATGAGAGTAGTTTATGAATATTTGAAAGGGAACCAAGAATTCCATTCTGAGGAAGAAATAAAACCCTATCATCTCAAGGAAAAATAGGTTCTATACACAGTGATATCCACATACCTCATGGTTAATTCTCTATATTTGAATACACACTGTAGTAAAATCCCCAACGCATCATCAAGGGTCATCACGCCATAGGTGAACTAAAATTCATGTATAAGGATCTCCAAAATAGGTGTCTATTTGAACCTATGATAAGAAAATATATTGAATAGAGAATATACTATAATAGAAGATACGATAATAGTATCCCTCCTAGTATAAGGAATGAAATGCTATTCCTCGTCTATTGGATATATTGTATACATCTGGCCTAATCTATTATCCTGAGATATATCATGTCTAGCCTGATCAAGTCCACTATATTTTCCCAAAAAATGTTGTGTTTGGATACATTGACCATGACCACCTCCTCATCCTGACTGGTCGGATGTACTCGAGATCCGTACCCGAAGAGAATCTACTATCCCTAATACTATATATAGAGTTGGTTCAAACCCTATCTCACTGGATACTTGAAGAAAAAATAATTAATAGAACAATAGATGGTCCATCAGGGAACAATATTGTCACTTGATTGGGTTCACCATACACTAGGATATTTTATGTCCCAATCGACCGCACTAAAAACACCTCACCTAGATACCCTATTATGTTCCCTACCTTCTAATATCCCCACACAGAAGACCCAGATGAATCTTCCATAAACTGGTCTATGTATTTCTAGTTCTAGGTGTCTATCCACCCTCGCTCGCACCTGGAGCCTCTCTCAGGTTTCTCTCAATGATAAGTTCATTCTTCACTATTCCAACTACTATAGTATAATGAATTAAATTTACCTATGATTAGATTACATACATTATACCAACCTTGAATTGATTGAATTTATATTAATCGTCAGCTAATAGAATAGGTATGAGATGTTGGAGCTCAACAAAACTTCCTAAATAGTCAAAGATAGATATGAATCTCAACTCCACATGAAAAAAAATTAATGATTTATTTTCCCTAAACATCATTGATTAATAATATATATATAATAAAATATAAAAATCCTACTAATCCAGATCCTGATGATTATCCTTTTATGTAATAACCTCCCACCAAATTTTGGTGGAATCACAAAGCATATTGGTGGTGAGCTGGAATGTCCTATTAGGATGTTCCTTAAGATGCTTAAAAATTAATATCATATCCTTTAGTCATGAATCTTGGACTTTTGTTCCACCATCCCCCAAAATCATTGGTGAATTATATAAATAGAACTCATGCGTCAACTCTCTTTAGTTGGGGTAGGTCTTGGGGCTCCCTGATTGGTCTGTATAATTCTTAGAAACCTTTATCCAAACTGGGTATTGACACCCTTATTGGGAATAACTTGTGGGACTTCTAGAGGAACTACTATATGTTCTCTTTTTGACCCAGAACCCACCACCCCTAGAGTGTGGTCATTTCCACCCACCGGGTTCATGAATCAAGGACATGGTGGTTGAATGTCTCTACAAATTCCAAAAACACGCCTAAACATAACATTCATCAACAACTAAAATCATAGATATAATATTAGGATAAGTATAATAATTTTTATATAATATTTCCCCTAATAAAACTACAAAATATATGTATGGGGATATAAATATCAATGTTAAAGAATGATACATTATCCACTTCCCTACTACTATGGTCGGGACATGATCATGTTCTCTTTTATAAGAAATATGTTGTGTTATACACAGTTTCAACTACAATTTATAGAGGAAGACTGCCTTTATATTACAATTTGAACCCATATTTAATGGTGATCATTTTAATTTATAATTCAATTCAATTTAAATTCATTTTCATTTATATTAAAATTATATTTAGAAGGTTGAACTACATAGATAACGACTTCCAATATATAAGGTCTCATACACATTATTAATTGAATTGAGATACATATTTAATTCCATCCTAAACATTAACATATACCTATAAGAAGTGTTATAAAAATTACAATGGAAAAGAATTAAAAAACCATATCTTTTTAAACGCAATTCATGAATTAATATAAACATGGAATGACATATAAATCCTAATGTGACTATAATGATCCATGATGCAATATCTTCTTTCTATATCAGGACAAAGGTAAAAATCCATAGTCATAAGGAACATAAACCATAAATTGAATCACCAAATGGATAAATCAAGTTCAATGTTAAAATAACAATCTATAATGACATGTCCTATCCCATGTAATTTATTCTTTCCGTGTATGTGGGTAAGATACTCCCAGGAATAGCTCATTACCAAATTCTTTCACATTCATAAACTATTTCCTCATATTCTCAAAATGATAAGATAACAAACTAATTTTATCCCCCCTTGTGGAATCTCATACATGGTTCACTAAACAATAAATGAATCATGTTTTCTATATGGCCACAACCACACCTCCCTGAATGCTAGAGACTACTGACTAGTAGTAAGGGTCCATAGCAACTAGAAATAAATATATCATTTGGGGAGTGTTTTCTTGAAATGGTGGTCATTTTAACGAATACCTAATAATATATCATTGGATATCAAAACGAACACATATTTCACAATAACTAGTCATTTACTTGTGGTTCTTTTATTGTCATGTCATTTTTTGGAGCACTTAGTAGAGGTTTTAGATTTATTTACTGGGAGTTCCATAAAAATTTTACAGTAAAAAAAATTATTTCATGAAAATATCCACCATTAATATTTTTAGAGATGTTTATGTTTAGTGGTGGTTAACGGTAACAGTCAGTAATCATAATTTTAATTACATTAGTTAATAGTGATTACTAAAATGTGCCACTATATATTACAAGAAAAATTAATTTTTTTGAAAAAAAATTAATAAAACCTGTAAATAAAAAATGTAAAGTGGAATAAACTAAAACATAAATGAAGGTAAACCCATCATACATATATCATACATCCATAGTAATATATAAAAACATTTATATTCAACATAACTTTAGTAAACATATGCCTTGATCGTAACATATCTTAGTCAATCAATACCTTAGTCATCAATATATACATATAAAATATATCCAACAACAACCCATGCCTAACATATGTTTTAGTATTTTAAGATAGTAAAAATGAATTTTGGGCCATACGAATCAAACCGTAACTCAGAATGGTGTGTCGTTGGTTCCTAGAATTCAAAAATAAATATACAGAAATTATAAATAGATTTCAATGAAATATGATATCTTTTTCCTTTTTTAACCGCAAAACCCATTATTAAAGGCTTGTGTACCTTTAAAAAAAATTTATGGAGTAAAATACAAGAAAATGAGGTTATATTCTTTTGAAAAATATAAATATCAACTTATAATTCATTTTTGAAATGTAAGAATAAATAAAACACCAATATGGAATAATATATTGTCATTATTACTCTAATTTATTTTTTCATACATAAAAGAATCATTTTAGTTTTATTTATTCAATTTGTATGATTTCATTACAAATGAGTGAAATATATATGAAATTTAGAATTTAATCAATAAGGATGAGATATAAGGCTATTAATTTAATTATGGATCATCCAAGTCATCTAATAAAATACAAAAACAAAATAATTTCCCATTTCTTATCACCAATGATCCTATATTTTCCTATAAGATTCTTGTTCTAGCACATTTTCAATAAATCATGGAATTTTTAATTTTGATTCCCAATCAACAAAAATAATCAAAACCCCACAGAGAGAAGTAGTAATGAATGATTGCACCCTATAAATGTTATATGATGTTGTAGGTCTATAAACTATCCCACATGAATTTCCAAGATGGTCCTTCCCTAAATATATTATAACTGCATTGTTCTAGGAAACTGGTAATTATTGTGAAGGTTTCATATCCCAAGCATCTTGAATTTTATCCTATTAATACAAATATTTTAATAATGATGTTGTATATTATCTGAACCTCATAATATTACCTAATTAATATATTATTTATGATTATTTAATATTATTTCATTACTATAAAAACATAATTGTTATAAATAATTTCTAACAACAAAAAAGTATTATAGGCTTTTAATTAGGGTTGGTTAAATGTATCAAATGATTCCAAATAAGTATCATTTATTCCATATAGATGGCCTCATTTAATTGTGTTTAAGGATTGTTTTTTGTTATATAATATTTTTCATTATTATGTTTTTATAGTGATGAAATAACATGAAATATTAAATAAAAATACATACTCTAACATCATTGGTAGATTCATTTTAAAAACATCCATTTTATTTCCTATTAACATTAAACCACATCTCCTCTCAGATAACAGAGTAACCAAATTTATTATATTTTTTTAAAAAAATATATGATTTGGAAAAAATATCACTTATAATAAAATTATATGAATAATACATAAAAAAATAGAAAAATTATTTTCCTCAAATTACTTCGAGACTCAGTGATGCTGGGAATGACTTGTTTCTCAGGACTCATGATATTTTTTAGTCAATTCCTTGAAAAAATATCAACATTAATTAAATTTTAATTTTATTGTGTTTTTATTGTTAGTATACTATAAAATATGAAATTAACTCATGAGATGAATCTCTGTTAATATCGACATAAAAATTCCATTACTAATGAGAAATACCTTAAGGTACTTTTTCAAACATCTTTAATGAGCTTAGAGATATGCCATTAAAAAAATTTCTTAATCATCATTTAAACCAAATCCATTTATTAACCAACATTTTCAAATTCCATTGGCATTAAATGGATTTAGAGATATCAAAATAAAAAAAATATTCAAAAAAGAAGCACAAACATTATAAGTATATATGAAAATTTAACACATGTTTTTTAAATTAGTTATCATGGAATATTAAATTAGTATTACTATTAAATGATTATTTAAGAAATCATTTTTCCATTATTTCGAAATATTCATATAACATTCATAATTAATGGTTAATCACACAGTCTCGTAAGCCATATGGCCATGAATTTTTCCATAGATTTTTGAAGTGTCAGTGGTATGCACCAAAATATCCTAAAATATAACAACAATCTTAATGTACATAAAGTACCGTACATATAATGTGTTCATATTTGTATCTCTTATACGATTGTCATTATCTTTTTGATAAACGCATTAAAAATTTAATAAAATATATATAGTATTTCTTATATAACTAAAGGAAAAAATGATTTTTGTGATGGGCTATTTGTGATGGGATTCATTCCCGTCAAAAATAGTATGTTCTAGAGGTTATTTAAAACAAGATTTTGGGCCCCGTTGAAAAAAGTGAGGTGCGGGTTGCACGCCAATCCGCGAGAAGGTTATTTACGATGAGATGAATCTTTGGTTGCAAATAGTGGTGTGTATTTCTGACAGGACCCATCGCAAATAGTGCGTCGGTCGGAGGATATTTGTGACGGGACCCGTCACAAAAAGTTAGGTGGTCAAATGGATTTTTCAATGGGACCCAACACAAATGCCCGACGATGGTATATAGGTTTCCTGCGATGGTATTTGGACTCATTGAAAAAGGTGTGTTTTTGGGACAGGGCCCATCGCAAATAACATTTTAACCACTGAAGCGGTAAGGTTATTTGCAATGAGAGAATTACCCGTTGAAAATAGAGGAGGTTATTTGTGACGAGTCCCATAACAAATAGTCCATCGGTCGGATGGTATTCGGGACAGGACCCGTCATAAATACCCAATGAAAATATATTGGTTTTTGTGATGGGCCCCATCACAAATATCCTTTTAACCACCGACAATATTTAATGTAGTCAGAGGGATGAAGAACTGATCCATCACTAGGGGTGAATCAGATGGTGGGATACCAAAATCATATTGGAATATGGGTTGCTCTCTATTAGTGTCTTGTACAGTGGAACTGCTTATATTTAATAAGGTTTACAATAGTGGTGGCTTGCTCTAAGATGTTGACCAGCTAGAATCCTAATATTTTTTCTTGATATTTCACCAATTCAAATGGTTCATATTTTTATAAGTATAAAAAATAAAAAACTAAAAAAAATTACAAAAAACTATATGACAATCTATATACATACAAAACACTTATCAATGAGAACAATAATATATTTTCACTACCATGTATACATTAAATTTTATTCATATTAATTGTCTTCATTGTTATGAACCTTTATTTCCATGAGTTCTTCATTTTTACCCTCTCTTACAATGTATAAAATTTCTATTTATTAAGAAAAATAACGTTCAATGTTTATGGTTGATGAGGTTCAATGTCACAATGATCCAATTGTTCTTCATCATCCATATCATTTAATTATCTATTATTTATGTATACCAAAACATTACAGACAACTTGTATTTCATCATCCACATAATAAAACATCTTCTCTTGTAAACCCAAGATAAATGGAATATGATTTTCATGGTGACCGCTATGAAAAAACCAAGAGAAGTTGATAGAAGTAAAATGTAACAAATTATTAATTATACTATTATCAATTTTTACTAACATGAATTTGAATTAAAAACTCAAAACTAACCATGATAGTTGAATTCAATTATATCATACTTCTTTCCATTGTATTACACCTTTAAAAGTTTATATAAAACACTATTTTAAGTTTTTATGTCTTTATTTTGATAAATTGTTTGGAAAATAAGTCCACGAATTTTGTAGGAATCGAATCTCTTAGCCTGTCATAGAGGAAACCAATATATAAAATTGAAATCATTTTATATTTCAGATTGATTTTAAACATTCATTATCTATACAAAAAAGATATACAGTTTTAAATTTAATATACAAAATATAAAAACATGTCAATAATATGAATATGAGAATATACTTACATTACATGCGAACAATTTAGCGATATCCTTATTATTTTGTTAATTAAATCTCATTTCAACAGTGAAACCTTAGTTGCATATTTATTTTTAAATTATTTTTTTCAATAAATGTATCTTTAATATGACTATTGAGTATAAAATATCTATTTACATTATGAAACATTAATTAATTTAGTGTAAAATTTCACCCTATTTTAATTGGTCAACCAATATATAGAAATTATGATGACTAGTTTTCTGAATTATAATTAGGGGAGATATCATTCACATAAACAACATTATTGAACACAGTCTTAGTACTATCTAAATTCATAGAACATATGGTCAATAACACTCCAGCTTTGTAACCTTCAATAATTAAGCCTCCGGGTTGAGACTTATTTCACCCATATGATTTCAAATGACCAAAGTACCTGATGAAAAAATATTAAGTATATGAAAAAAATTCACCAAGATTTGTTAAAACTAAAATCACCAATGAAAGAAAAATATCAATGTACTTCTCATTTGGATACATCCATATATAGTGTACCAGTCAACCATGTTCATATTCATGGATGAAATTAACAGTCTAATGAATCATAAATGTAATGAATGAAGGGGGAATGGCATCTTAAAATGAAAATGTTTAAAATGGATTCATTTTTAATGTCTTTCTTGATCAGTAAGATTTATATTTTTCAATAATGATATCTGAAATAGATTCAAAACTCAACTAGAAAATCCTTAGTATATTCTTAGGTAATGTATTATGTTATGCCAATGATAAAAATTTCTCTATCAGATTATGTGGGTAATGAATTTATAAGCCATATAAAATTCAATGTTTTAAGTCATCAAACCTTGATATGTTGCCTGAATAACAATTTGGCACTTTTATATGTTTCATATTTTGAAGGAATATATCTTTTTCCTAATTCCATGATGTAAAAATATCTGAAGGATACATTCTATTATCATTTTCCCACAAACCATGATTTATATTCATTGACTATAAATCCTTATGATAATTAATGTGACCCTTATATTTAACCTTCACATTATAATATTTGAAAATTAAATTTTCACAAATCATATTCTCAATATTCATTATGTCAAGATTATGATGTGTTAAACTAAACTCCCAATAAGGATGTTTAAAAAATATACTCATTTTCTTCTATTGTTGTGTTACAACTACTTAAGATACTTCACCACGAACCCTTTTACCCTCTTCATTGAGGTTATTATGTTTTCTAATTTCTTCATTTCAATTCATTAATTTTCCCTATATTTTTTTAACCAAATATAAATTTTTAAGGATTTTGATTTTCAATATCTGCACTAAAACATTCCTTATAATTTCTGAATTTATTAGAAGCTCCATGAAATCAATGATGACACATCAATCACTATTTTTTGCTATGTGGTAATCATTGAGGTTTAGAATAAAAATTAAAAATTCAACCAACAAACTATATATGAGTGTTTCAACCGTATAACTTTCTTAGTCCACAAATTCATTAATTGTTCCCAATAAAGAAGCATACCTTTTTAATAGTTTTTTCATTGATCCATCATATGTTTCCACTCCATAAACCCATAATTATTTCAATTCAGTGATTAGTGGTGGATGGTATATATCAATGTAATTTATAAGAATATTAATTCCAGGAATAATCATTGAAATAATGGAAGAATCCTTCATCATACACATCTATTGGGGAATATTATAGGGGTTAAAAACAACTAGCAAAAATCTAAAATTAGTACATAATGTACCAAAAGTGAAACACCATTAGAATCCAATCCCAAACATGCTTTCCTAGGATCCAAATAAAATTTAGGATATTATGAATCAAACATCAGCCATGATGTTGATTCTTTTGGATGTCTCATAAATCCATCATTACTATCCTAATCATGCCACTTCATGTTGTATAAGGTCATATAAAACATGAATAATCATTGAAATTGTGGTTTCATCAGAAATTAACACTGTTACATTGTAGGATTTTAATATTTCGTTTCATTCTAGGTTTTCCTTGATATATTCTCTCATTGTTTTTCAATATCCTCCAGATTCTTGTATGAAATATTATGCATTCTACTCTATCAAAATTTTCTCCCAATAAAGGAATGGTATCATTAGGGAATGAATGTTTGTTTTTATAATCATGTCCAATTTTATTGATGAATTTATTCATATCATATAATTATGTATGGATAATAGCTTCTTTAGATGAATCAGGAGGAAAATCTAAAATCATGGAACTCTATTTTCAAATAATTCCACATAGAAACTTGATATTATGAAACATTATCAAAGAAGAAAAATTTTTATACTAGGAACACTCTTCAAAAATCCATTTATTCCCATTTTCAAATAAATCACAAAACACATTTTTTGGATCACTAATGATCTGACAAAGATTAACCTAATTAGGATAAAATGATGGTTATACTGATCTATTATAATATTTCACATTGTATACTACAAAGACAAATGCATAATTTATCAATTTTCATGTTGAATTCTACTTTGGCATGTCACTTTTTAATTAATTTATAGGATTTTAATTTATTTTAAATTTCTATAACATTCAATTTAATATCCCATATCCTATGTACACAACGAGTATGAAATTGTTTCAATTTTAAATACCCATATACTTCATTTTTATTCAACCATCACATGAATTTGAAATCAGGACATAAAAATTATAATCTATAATCCACTGATCATTTTTCAATGTCATAATTTAAAAAATCATCCAATCCCTTGGCATACCTATGTGTGTTTCTAGGTAAATTAATCCCACATTTATCCATAGGTATTGGATTATCAATCTTATCCATGTACATTCATATATAATATTATAAATGGTTAATCAAACTTGTATAATAAAAATTAAAAATCATTCAAATTCATATATCTTGATCAAAAACATTATCTTATAATTCAGATTATATTGTATATAAAATCAGGTTGGAAATATAAGTATACAATTGTTGGCTCACAAATAAAATATCTATCATCATCATCATCATATTATTTATTATTTTAGAAATAGACAATTTAAAAATAAAAAAAATAGATAATAATATATCACTTCGAATGAATATAAACACATCTAAAATGAAAAAACAAACATTTTTTAATAAAAATAATGAATATAAATTAGACATTTTAGATACTCAAACATTTTATATAAAAAAATAAAAATAAAAAAAACAAAATAAATTACATAATACAGAATAAAAAATTATCAGATCAAATAAAAAATATGTTTAATGATAAATCAACACAACATATTCCTCTAATTTTGATATTGGGGATGAAATTATAAATTATTATATTAATTATATATTAGATGAAGAAAATTTAAAATTGTACCTTAGGATTCGGGAACACAGTAATAGAGAAAAAGGGAAAAGGGGACACCATAATAGATCACAATCAAGTGGTAGGGGTTGGGGTCATGGAATTTACTGGAATGGGGTTTGAGGTCGATGTATTAGCGAGAAGGGGGTTTAGGGTCATAGTGGTCACTGGAAGGGGGTATAGAATACGACGATCATTGACATAAGGTTGGGCTAATGCCAATAATAAAAAAGCAGGGTTGGGGTCAAGAAAACATCTGTAAGGGGGAAAGGGATATTATAGATGCCAGAAAGTGGGATTAGGGGTTTGGGGTCACATGAACTGGGTATGGTTTTGGGGTCCCATAGTGGAGAAGGATTGGTTGGGGGTCACCAGTGGTTAGGTTCAGTGTTGGGGTTGTTAGTAGGGGTCATTTGAGGTAATGATAAGGTTAAAGGGTTAGGTTTAGGGTTTTTGAGGGGAGCGATATGGGGTTTGGAGGTGTCATCAATCAATGACAGGGGGTCAGGGTCATGTAAGGAGTCGAGGGATGCCGACTGGGGGGGGGGTCAGGATCATGGGTCATTGATAGGGGAGGTGGAGGGGTGGGGTAATGAGGGGAGTGGGGTGGGGGATGGTTGGGGATATGATATACTGTAGTGGTATAAATAATATTATTTTTAAAACATTTAGAATTAGTTTTAATAATGCTTTTTCTAAATTTTAAAATGAATAAAATATAGCACCAATTAATGTACCCACTTCTAAATTACAATTATTATAAAATTTTAATTATTTTAGAAGTGGTTATTATAAAACCCACTATTAAACCATATCTAAGAACTCTTTTTTATAATGGGTGTCATAGTTGGGATATTATACCCTTCTGATCAGAGTATTGCACAAACGCATAATCCTATCAATCTATAATCAAAGCATAATAAATATCTGAGCAGTAGAAGAATAAAAATAAATCATATAAATAAATGGTAATCATATCCAATAGTTTCATATACACATAATTGTAATTAATATACACAAGATATATAAAATATTAAAACAGAAATATAGTAGAATACTTTTATCAAAATACAAAAAATTCCAAAAAAGGAACTATCCCAGCTAGCTTCACGAGACATATCCTAGTAATGTGCTCCCCTATTTACATGTGAAATTAAGAATTTGTTAGAAATTAGGTGTTTTCCTCTATCCATACAAAAATATATGAAGTTTATTTGGGTACCATAGAGGCAACCTGAGTAGTGTGGGAGTGAAAATCAGTAGGCTACATCCAACAGTTCTAAATTCTATCCATTCGGTGAAATTTATAAAGGATAGTTTGCATGTATTAATACAGTTCTAAACTAAGTGTGTTATAGAAATAACCCACATAGGCCTGTGTTCAAATCAAACACCATTCCCCTACTACATGCTTAGGACTTAGTTGAAATGTCTCAAAATAAACAGTAAACACCCTCTCTATATCATATCCCACATGTCCCATGTAAACCATATCCAGAGAGGATATGTATAATAAGTCATCCATAACATGTAAGGATCGAATAGAATCTAAACATGTGATTTGTATATATTGTAATGTCATGTAATGATTTGATTATTATTTAAATTAGAATAATATAACAATTTCCTTGTAATTCATTAGTTTGAACCAAGGTATCACTATAGGTATATCTTGAACAAAATACCCTATAAGGTCATCTTATGAATTCCTCAATGGAATTGTGGAATAGCTCTATGTGTGGTATAATGTCACCTATCACTATGTATGTCCTTGGTGGTCCATGACTGGAATCCAATTGTCAGTCATGATTTATAATATAATCAACCCTCAGATTTTTTCCTTAGTTAACCGTAAATTATTCCATGTATCACTAACAATCTACCTTTTTAGTTAATCATTAGTGGTCTATAAAGGAGTCCACGTATCAATTGATCATAATAAATCTAGCTTCCAAATGATTTCATCCATGGAATTATATATAGAATAGATGTGTCTTCCAAACCACAATATCAAAATTTATTATCCTTCAATTATTCAATCATGAAGTTTTGTTTTATGGTAGTCCAAAATTGGAACCCACCTCTCACTCGCTAGATGATATGAATAATGAAAATGGTTCTCTAGTCCAACCATACCATATAATATCATCATTTAATTCAATTGGTCATCAACCTCATATCTATTATCACAACATGGAGGGAGATTTAAATAAAATAATAGGATTATAATTCCCATCGTCACATGAATCCTTCTATTCTCTTAAATTATCCATTTCAATTATAAAAGATGTCTAAAGTGTAGAATAGTAAGATTAATGGATAAAGAACTAGGAAGATGGACTTCTATTCAATCATACATTCATTAAATTCTATTTTCAATTGAAAAAATTCATTTGAAATCCCTATGGGAAATGGAAAATGACCCACCAAAAATTTGAATCATATACAAAAGTTCCCCCATGGTTGTTTATTGTAATTAATCATTACACCGTTAGGGTGGTTCTAATTCATTGTATATAACATATAATTGTGCCTCAATGGGTATCGTATGTCATATAAGTCATGAAAACACATTTTAATTCAACAATAAGATAACTTAATTAAGTGATTCTCAAAAACACAATACATAGAACAACAACATATATATAAACACTCCAACATTAAGGGGAAATAAATAGATCACTAACCTTAGCTTGGTAGAGAAACACTCATCAAGTATCATCCACTAATATGATCTAGATTCAAATAAAATGAATGAATGGATGAATTAGATTAAAATAGGGAATAATATCCTTTACTAGAATAATTTTACTGATAGAATGGAAAATAGGGAAAGGTATATTATTAATAGATAACTTACCAACACAGATCTATCAAGATGATTGGGTTTTGAATCAGAGTTCGGATCACAGAGTTATGTAAAATACTAATATTAGGCTTAGAAAGCGATCAGAATAGTTTAAATTGACTTAACACGTCTAGGGAAGAATAAAAAAGGATGCGGGTTTTACCTTTAAGAGTAAATAAGTTCAAAATGGTCATTTAATGTCTAAGATTTGGCTTGCATGGTTTGGTTTCATGGATGGTTAAACCCTACGCCAACATTGGTTAACACATTACCTCAAGACATCACATTAAAGGTTATTGACCATGGCTATGTGGACCTAGTATTCAGACATTTTCCAATCTATGTGGTCCCTGATAGTGTGTTGATCAACCATGCAGTCCAGCTTCCCTTTTAGAAAACATGGGTTCTGAGCTCCGAACAATCCTTGAACACCCTAGTTTCCTCAATAGCCTTTGTAGGATTCCAAATTTGGTCAAAAATAAGGAATCAAACAAAAAATAAAAAATTTCATACCATATATTAAAGCTGGGATATTATATTTTTATAATATTTGGGTTTTTAGGATTTTAGGTTTTCCAGTGTAGTATAGGGTTTTCAAAGAAGATTTAGGGTTATTTTCAGACATAATATGTGTTAAAATTTCTCTAATTTTGATGGGTTTTAGGTTCTTTTAGGGTTTTAGGGGGTTTTGGATGTTTATGATCATTATCTGGTTTTTTGTTTTTAGGGGGTTTAGGGGTTTTATGGTGGTTTTTGGGTATTTTTAGATTTTTTGGAGTTTTAGTGGTTTAATTGGGTTGTATGGTTTTTGAGGATTTTAGTGTTTGAGTGGTTTTTAGTGTTTTAATGGGTTTTAAGGTTTTTGGGATTTTCTTAGATTCTTAGTATTTCAAGGGATTTCATGGTTTGTGGGGGTGTTCTTGGGGTTATTGGATTTTTAGGGTTTATAGTGTTTTTCAGAAGACATTAGGGGATTTTAGGTGTATTTTACTTCTTTAGGGTTTTGGGGTTTTATGGTTATTTGGGGATTTAGATGGTTTTAATGAATTTTTTAGTTTTTAGGGCTGTTTAATGATTTTCATGGGTTTAATGGGTTTTATGATTTTTTTAGTTGTCTTTGAGATTTTACGGGTATTCAAGACTTTTCAGGTTTTTTGGTGTAGGGATTCATTAGGGTTTCTATGGGTTTTTATTTTTTTAGTGTTTTAGGGTTTTATTTGGGTATTTAGTGTTTTTATAGGTATTATGGTGGTCTTAGTGTTTTTAGTGTTTTTATGGGTTTTTAGTGTTTTCTTAACGGTTTTTAATGTGTTTAGGGTTTTAAGGGTTTTAGTATATATTGGGGTCATTATTGTTTTTGGATTTTTATGAATTTTATTTTTTTTAGGGTTTTTATAATTTTTAATTGTTCGATTTTGATTTTTTTGAGTTTTTGGGTATTTTAAGGTATTTATCGTTAAATTAGTGTTTATGGATTTTAGTGGGTTTAGTGTGTTTTACATTTTTTTGGGAGTTTTATGATATTTAGAGGTTTTAGGGATTTATATGGTTTTTACTAGTATTTTAGGTTTTGGAGGTTTTAAGTAACCTTCCTTTTTAGGGTTTATTAAGATTTTTCAGACATTCTAGTTTTTCTGGTTTTATTAGGTTTTTTATGTTTTTGTCAGAATTGTAAATTTTAAAATGATTTTTAGGGTTTTCTGGGTTACTAGGTTTTTAATGGTCATTTTAGGTGTTTTATTTGTTTTTAAGGATTTTATGTTTTAATATATTTAAAGGGGGTTTAGGGTTTTTAGGGGTTTTAATGGTTTATTAGGTTTTTGAGGGTTTATAGTTTTTTTCAGAGTTTAAGAGTTTTAAATTGTGTTTTAGGGATTAATATGGATTTTGGGTATCTTATATTTTTAAGGAATGTTTAAAAAATTTATGGGAATTTAGGATTTTTATGTTATTAGGGTGTATAAGAGTTTAGTTATTTTTAAGGGCTTCAGAATGTTTTAGGGTTTTCAGTTTTTTTGGGTTTTCATTGAGGTTTTAGTAGTTTTTATGGTTTAGGTAGGTTATATTTTCTTAGGTTTTTATTGTTATTTTGGGTGATACCGTTTTAGTGTTTATATGGGCTTTTTGGATTGTTTTGGGGATTTTGGATTATTTAATTTTTTCTAGGGTATATAGGTATATATTTCATTTTTATTGGTTGTTAAGGGTTTTTTTGTATTTTTAGGGTTTTTATCTGTTGTTAGGGTTTTAGATGATTTATGGTAATTTTTAAGGCTTTATGGTATTTAGGGGTTTTGGGGGGTTTGAAATTTGTAGGGGATTTTATGGGTTTGTTAGTGTTTTTATGACTTTAAGGGTTTTTAGGGGTTTTAGAGTTTTTAGTGTCCCATTACTTTTTTAGGGTTCTTATGGGTTTTTTATAGTTCTTAAAGAATTTTAATGATTTTCATAATGTTTTTTGGGGTTTAGAAGTTTATAATGGTTTTATGACTTCTTATGATTTTTTTGTCATCAGGGTTTTTTTATCTTTTAAGGGTTTTATTTTATTTTTGGGGTTTTAGTGCTTTTATGGACTTTCTGGGTTTTTAGGTGTTTTATGGTATTTTTGTATTTTTGTATTTTTATCATCCTTTAGGCGGTTTAAGTTATTTTATGGTCCATTACGGTTCGTGTGGGTGGTTATGGTACTTTATGGTTTTTATAGTTTTTGGGTCTTTTAAATGTTTTAGGTGTTTTTTGTGACTTATATGATTTTTAAGGATTTATATTGCACATTATGGATATTCAGGTATTTTTTGTTACATTATAGTTTTTACTCTATTTTACGGGTTTAGGGGTTTTAGGGCCTTATAGGGTTTTTTTGGTTTCATGACTGATTTTCATATTTTAACAATTATATAGTGTTTTTATGGGATTTTTATGATTTCATGGAATTTTTAAGGTTTTTTGTGTTTTTTTGTTTTTAGGGGGTTTAGGTAATTAAAGGTTATTAACAGTTATAGGGGGAATTAATTATTTTAGGGTTTATATGGAATTATGGGTTTTAGGTGGATATAGGGATTTTATATTTTAATGGGTTTTTGGATTTCTTTAGTTTTTTTGTTTTTTATGTTTATTTGGATGTTTTATAGTTTTTAGGGGTTTTAATGGGGTTTATGTGTTTTTTGGGGTTTTTAGATTTTTATGGTTTAATGGATTTTTATGGTATTTAAGGGTTTTAGGGACTTTTATGTGTTTTTAGGGTTTTTGTTTTTTAAAGTGTTTCTAGGGATTTTAAAGGTTTTTAAAATTTTTTGTTTCTTTGGGTTTCTAAGGTTATTTATATGTTTTAGGGAATTTATGGTCCTGATGGTTATTATAGTATATTGTGGTTTTAATTGATTTTTAGTGATATCGGGGTTTTTATTATTTTTAAGCATTTTGGTTTTTTGGATTTCAGATGTTGAGAATTTTAGGGGGGTTTTACGGGTGTATTAGGATTTTATGCATTTTTGGGTTTTCAAGGGTTTAAGGGTTTTCTGGGATTGTTTTTCATTTTTAGGGGTTTAGGGGTTTTTAGGCTTTTAGGGTTTTAATAGTTTTTAGGGGTTTAGGGTTTAATGGGGTTTAGGCATTTTTATGATTTTCAGGGGTTTTCGGGTTTTTAACATTTTTTTGTGACTTTATGTGTTTTAATGGAGTTATTTAAGGAGTTTTTTGGTTTCCAAGGGGGTTAGGGTGTTTTATTCTTTTTAGGGGTTTTGGGGTTTTTTATTGGCCTTAGGGTTGTTTTTAGGGGTTTTTGGATGTTTTGGGTTTTTATGTATATTATGGTTTTTATGTCTATTTATTGTTTTGGTGGTTTTTAGGGTTTTAAGGATTTTATGGATTTTTATGGGTTTTAGGGTTATTAAGGGGGTTTATGGTTTTTAATTACTTTAGGGTTTTTCTTTTTTATAAATTTTTTATTGTTTTTAGGGGTTTTATGGTCTTTGAGGGTTTTGGGGATTTTGGGGATTCTAGGGTTTTTGTGGGGGTTTTAGAGATTTTAGTGGTATTTTTTGAGTTTCTGTGGGTTTTAAGGGTTTTATGGTTATAAAGGGTTTATATGCATTAAATTCTTTTAGTGGTTGTTTCCAATTTTTTGGGTTTCTAATGGTTTTTAGGGTTTTTAGTTTCATTTATGGTTTTTTGGTTTTTTGGGTTCCTTAAGGGTTTTTATCATTTTTCTGGTTTTTAATGTTTTTATTGACTATTAGATTTTTTTTATGGATTTTACCGTATTGAGGGTCTTTTAGAGTATATGAATTTTTAGGTTATATTAGAGGTATTTTGGGTGTGTAAGATATGTTTTAGGGTTATTTGGTTATTTAGGGGATTTATTGTTATTTTTGGCGTTTAGGGTTATTTTTGGTCTTTTAGGGTCTTTTTAGGGTCATATAGGTTTTATTTAGGGATTTTAGGGTTATTCAGGTTATTTTTTTGGGTATATTTATTATACCCTAGTGTTTTATGGGATTTTAGGGTCCTTTGGGTTTTTATATTCCATTCGTGTTTTTAGCGCCTTTAGCATTTTAGGTTATTTTAGGTGTTTAATATCAATTAGAGAGTTACAGATTTTTAGAGTCTCTGAAGAGTTTAAGTCAGTTTTATGGTCTTTTTGGGAATTTTAGTGTTTTTTGTGATGCTTAATAATTTTATGGTTGGAAGGGTTTTTTTGGGATTTTAGGGGTTTTTAGGGTCTTTTATGGTCTTTCTGATTTAAGGGTCCTTATGGGATTTTAAGGGGTTTCTAATGTTTTTATCATTTTTTACTCTTTTATGGTTTTTGTGTTTTTAAAATTTTTAATGCAAATTTTCGTTTTATAGTTATTTTTATGGTTTTTTACTCTTTTATGGGATTTTTTGGTTTTTAGTATTTTTTGGGTTTTTAGGGTTTTAATGGGTTTTAAGGTATTTTTAGTTTTTTTAATGGTTTTACTATTATATGGTTTTTATTATATTTTAGGGGCTTTATTGTTCTTCAGGATTTTTAGGGTTATATGATTTTTTCGAGTTTTAGGGGTCTAAAAAGTACTTTATGTTTTTAGGGGTTTTAGGGTTTTTAGGGTTTTTATTGTTTTTAATGGTTTTTAATGTTTTTAAGGTTTTATGACTATTTATATCTTTTAGGGATATTGATGGTTTTAAGTATTTTTATGGTTGTTATGGTTTATTGAGATTTTATGGAGTTTAATGTTTTTTCATGGCCTTTTTATGGTTTTTATGATTTTTATGGGGGGGTGTTTTTAAGGGTTTAAAATGTTCCTATGTTTTATGTATTTTGGTGTTATTTATGATTATTTTTTGTATTTTTATTGCATTTAGTATTTTTATGGTTTATAGGGTCTTAGGATTCATTACGATATTTAGGTGTTTTAGAAATTTTTGATGTTATTAGGTTGTTTATGGGATTTAAGGTTTTTACATTATTTTTTGGGATTTTAGGGCTTTTAGGGTCTTTTATGGGGGGGGTTATGTATATTTAGAGATTTTATGGTTTTTAGGGGTGTTTGGTTTATTTATATTTTTTTGGGTTTTAAGGGATTTTTTATTTTTGAGTTTATTTATAGATTTTTCCCATTCTGTACAGATTTTAGGGTTATTATGCGGTTTGAGGGTATTAGGGTTTTAGTGTGTTTTCGGGTTTTATTAAATATAATGTATTTTTTATATTTTATTGGGTTTTATTGATTTTATGGGGTTTCATTTGGTTTTATAATTGTTTATGGTTTTAAGGGGTTTTATGGTGTTTATGATTTTTAGGTTTTTATGGGTTTTGATTTTTTAGTGGTTTGAGGGTTATTAGTGATTTGTAATCTTTTAATTTTTTTATGGGTATTAATGGTTTATTTGGGGTTTTTAGTTGTTTATATTTTTATGGATTAAATTGGATTAGATGTTTTAATGGTATTTTAGGGTTTTTGGGGGTTTTAGGATTTAAAATGTTTTTATATTTTTTATGGTCTTAACTTTTTAAGGGTTTTAGAGTATTTTATGTTATTTAGGGTCTTTTAGAGGGGGAGGTTTGGTTTTTCTTGGTATTTTATCATTTTTAGGGTTATTTAGGTATTTTATAATTTTTCAGGTGTTTATTCTTTTAGGAAAATTTAGGGTTTTTATGTTCTAATATGTATTTTATGATTTTTAGGGACTTTTAGGGTTTAGGGTTTGGGGTTCAGGGTTTAGGGATTAAGTTATAAGGTTTCATGTTTAGTGTGTGTGGTTTAAATAATGAGGTGTAATTTATAGGTTTTTCGGTGTATGGTTCAAGGTTTATGGTGTATGGTTTAGGGTTTATGGTTAGGGTTTAGCGTATAGGTTGTTGGATGTTGGGTTTAGGTTTTAGGGTATTTGGTATAAGATTTATGGTGTAGGGTTTAGAATTTATATAGTAGGTCACCTGGATTAGGGGTATTTTAGGGGATCTTAGTGTTATTTTGGGTCTATGGGTTTTTTTCTGGATTATGTGGTTTTCAATATGTTATTATGTTTTTTAGGGTTTTAAGATTTTTTACGGTTTTTAGTATTTTTTAAGATTTTTAGAATTTTTCTCGTTTTTTAGGTTTTTTAGAGTTATAGTGTTTTTAATGGTCATAGAGAATTAGTGTTTTTAGGGTTTTTCTAGGTTTTTATAATTTTTATAGTATTTTGGTTTCTATTAGTGAATTTTCGGGTTCTTTTAGGCGGCCTTGGGTTATTTATAGTTTTCAATATTTTATAGGGTTTTTTTGTAACACCACGAAATGATAATGGGTTAAATGACTAAATGATATGACTCATGTCAACTAGGTACACCATCCTTTTCACGAGCCTGTTTGATTAGAAATCCACAGTTAAGTGTGCTTGGCCTGGAGTAGTGATCAGGATGGGTGACCTTCTGGGATGTTTTCCAAGGTTTGTGTGATTGAGGAAAAAACACACTGGAAGGGACAAGTGTTGGCCTATGGGAACTTTCATTTGTTAGATGACCCGTTCAAGCATGTGGGTGGACCCTTGGGTGGGGACCATGTGTCTGCGGGGCATCTGGTAGTACATGGTGGGATAGGACCTGACCACCCTGTTAAGGCGGGTGGATGTGCTGTCATCAGGACCCGGTTGTTACATTTGTTATCAAAGGTGTTACCCCTCCTAAAGTGCGGTGCACAGCCTGGGTTGAGATATAGGGCCCACAACGAGAACATTGTGCTCAAAAGGGGGGTGCATGTAACACCCCCAAATGATAAATGGTTAAATGACTATATTATATGACTCATGTCAACAAGGTGCACCTTCCTTTTTGGGATCATGTCTGATTAGAACTCTACAGTTAAATGTGCTTGGTTTGGAGTAGTGATCAGGATGACTGACATACTGGGAAGTTTCCTAGGGTGTGTGTGATTGAGGATAAAGCACAGTGGAAAAAACGAGCACCAAAGGTGAAACCATGATAATAAAGGAAGGTATTGCCTTTAAACCTGTAACAATGAAAGTCTGAACACAAACAGTAGAAGAAAAATGTAATAATATAGAAAATAAATGTGTGTTGAAAGTAAGTGGGTTAGTATACAAACCCAACTGAACAAAAAATACAAGTACATGTAAAAAAGGTAAAACAGCTCCTGGATCATCCACTGGGGAATCCTACCAGAAGGGTACGTATAGATCTCAAGCAACACATCCTTGAGGTAAGTCCCTTATAGTCCTTCTCCGAGCTGCCTCTCATCCATATCCCTCAGCCTTGATCACAACTAAACATCATCTTCGTAGAACACAACAAGGTGTAGGGGAAGCCCTTGCAGGGGTGAGTATAACGATACTCAGTAGAGACCCCAAGACCCCCAAAGGTCTCCCAAAATTCCACAAGGAAAAACAACAACAGAAAAATACAAACACACAGTATCAACCATCTCTACATAGGTATATTCTCATTCATATCCCTAAGTTACCAATCACAATCAGATCCATCTCTCGAGCCCAAGAACATCTTTTTCCACATATTAAGAAAGTCAATCATCTTGATGATAACATCACATTCTCAAGACACAGATCACACATGTATTTAACTCAAGTAATGGGGTAGAGATGATTAGTTTTAGCCACTAAATCATCTCCTCTGTTGAGCCCATGTTGGATCCTGGAACAGTATCAACACTGTCGAACCCACCGATAAAAAGGGAAGGTATTGCTTTTAAACCTGTAACAATGAAATTTTGAACACAAGTAGTAGAAGAAAAAAGTACTAATATAGAAAATAAAGGTGTGTTGAAAGTAAGTGGGCCGGTATACAAACCCACCTGAACAACAAATACAAGTACAAGTAAAAAAGGGAAAACAACTCCTGGATCATCCACCGGGGAATCATACCTGAAGGGTAGGATCCTGGAACAGTATCAACACTGTCGATCCCACCGAAGATTCCGATACAGAAGTCATCGCTATCGAACCCATAGAGGATCCCTGTCTAGTATTGTCACTGTTGAACCCACAGAGGATCCTTGTCCAGTATCGTCGCTGTCAAACCCACAAAGGATCCGGGTACAGTAGAAGGTCCACGTAGGATCATACCATCTCAGTCGTAGCCAGCCATAGGGATCCCACACACAACACTCTCGATTCTGGGATGGTCCACTTCTCGAACTAAGTGTTGATACATTAACTTCCTCTAAGTCTCAAGTTGATGTATCACGTAGTTCCATAGCATCATAAGGAACCAAATTTGATAGATGACATGTCTCCCTATAATGGTCGGTGCATGGGGGGGGGGGTCAGACCCCCACCCGTCTCCCTGTAATGATCGGCGCGTGCCGCCGACTCGATAGCCAGGGGACCCTTCGGGTCCCGCTCGTGGTGCACCCACTGGTGGCCAGCTTAGCCGGCCGCCCTCCCCCATCCATCGTGGCCCGCCTGGCCATGGTTTTCCATAGTGAAAAGGCGTTGCGCCCCTCCATCCAATCGCTGCGGCCATCCAGGCCATGACCCTTCCACCCGCGTGGCATGACGACACCATGCCCCTCTGGTGGTCGTACAGACGCCTTGCTCTGTCACTGCCCGCGATGGCCGCTGCCCCGTAATCCACGCAGCGCGACGGTGCCACGCTCTTCTAGCGACCTGGGGTCCCTTGCTCCATTGGTTCTTTTTGCGGCCGGCCCATCGTCGGCCGTCGTTGCTCCACTACCATCATCAAAAAAACGAATAATATCGGAGGGGGGTCCGGCCGTGTTTTTTTGGCAGGTGCCCTTCATGTTAGGTTGGTAGCAATCCGCCATTAACGAAGCTCAAGAATGACACATAATGATGATCGAAATCAATCAAAATGACCCCTACCTCAAGTACGTTGATAGTTGAGGGTGGAAGGAGAGTTCAGATAAGACGAAGTCAAAGACGATGTCATTGGCGTTCCTCGTGGGCAACGGTCTCGTTCCTTCATCGAAGGTTCCTCGTTGGTGGAAGAGGCATTCTTCATTGGGAGGATAATTCTCCAAGTTCTTTCATGTATCCACTAAATGAATAGATTCCACCTAAAATGAAATAATAGATTTTTCAATTATTTAATTGTTGGAATGAATTTGAAAGATTGAAAATTTAATTAATTAATGTTCCATTAATTAATTAAATTGGAGTAGCAATTTAATGAGGGGAGTTCAAGTGTTTTACCCCACTTATGGGGAGTTCAAGGAGTATAGAATCTTGGGTGGTCCCCACCTCAATTATCCTCCCATGGGAGGTTAATTTTGGGTGGGCCCACCACATTAACCTCTCATTGGAGGTTATGGTGTGGTGGCCTCTTCCACTAACCAACCCTTGGAGGTTTTAACCACGACAAATAAAAATAAGCCACACTTATTTTTAGTTAACTTTATTCTTAAAAACACCAAAAAACTAACTTCTATTGTCGACCATCTATCATCAAGACGAAATCCTTCTTAAATGAATACGGGCGTTGCGAGTTCAACAGTTCCATTGTATTTGAATTCTATGCATCGATTAAAATGTAATAAAATCACGCTCATATGTTTACTGAAAGTACCTGAACAAAACTTCAGAAATTTATTCCGGGCACACCGAGCCTCGGAATAGTGCGCTGTAAATTTTCACAAACTCATAAAATTCCCATGTATTTATGAAAAAAAATTCCACAAAATTTTCGAGTCTTTACATTCTCCCCACCTCAGGGATTTACATCCCCATAAGATACATCTTGAACTATAGGAAAAAATGGGGTTACTAGGCAAGAATTTGTGTCGTCCGCTCCCATGTGCTCTCATGGAGGTTCCCGTGCTGCCAGCGAACACACACCAGAGGCATCGATCATCCACAAATGTCCTCCTCCTATCGATCCTCAATCTCCACTGAATCCTATATGAAATTTTCCCCGTCATCAATGTCCAGATCCCTATGGTTGATGATGTGGGATGGGTCATGCATGTTTCTCCTCAGCTGAGATATGTGGAGGACGTCGTGCACCTCGTGCAACTCAGGTGGATGAGCCTGGCGGTAAGCCACATCGCCTACTCTACTGAGGACCTGAAAGAGTCTGATGAACCTCAGAGATAACTTGACGCCCCTGCCTAATCTCCATAAAACTCATCGAGGTGAGACCCGTAGGAAGACGTGGTCACCATTGTCAAACTCTAGAGGTCTCTTTCTCTTATCAACATAGGACTTTTTCCTACTCTGTGCAGTCTTAATCCGCACCTGGATGATCTGCAACTTCTCCATCATAGCCTGCACTATCTATGGTCCCATGAGTGCTGACTCCCCTGGCTCAGTCTAGAATCGAGGTGATCTACAAGGTTGGACATACAATGCCATGAATGGTTCCATCCTGATGGTGGATTGGTAGCCGTTGTTCTACGCAAACTCTACCAAGGGTAATTCATCCTCCTAGCTGTGACCGAAGTTGAGGACGCATGAAAAGAGCATGTCCTAGAGAGTTTAAATGGATCTCTTAGTCCGAACATCCATCTGAGGATGGAAGGCAATGCCCAAATGAAGCTACGTCCCGAAAGCCTCCTGCATCCCCTTCCGTAGCCGTGATGTGAAATGAGCATCTTGATTGGAGATGATCTTCGATAGCACACCATCAAGCCGTACGATATCCTGCACATAGAGGCATCCCAAGACCTCCACTAATTCCTGCTCTCTGATAAGTAGTATGTGGGCCGACATGGTGAGTCGGTCAATAATTAACAAATAGAGTCATGACCTATGGATGTACATGGAAATACCATCATGAAATCCGGGTATATCACATCCCACTTCCACTTTGGGACCTCTAAGGGCTGAACTAAACCTACTAGAACTTGGTGATCTGCCTTCACTTGATGAAAAGTGACGCATCGTGTGAAAAACTCTGCTACTGCCTTCTTCATACCTAGCCAACAGTGTTGTTTTCGGAGGTCCTGGTACATCTTTGCCACACCTGGATGCACTGCTTGAGGCGACGTGTGAAACTCTCTCAACACTTCCTACCAAAGCGACAATGGTACCATGTTATGTCCCCTGAAGATAATGACGTGCTCCCAACCTACCGAAAATCCATCAGGTGCCTACCCTATGGATATATGAGCACGTCGAGCCTCACATTCAACATCCCCATGCTGCACCTCCCTGACTCTTGGGAGAAGTGGAGTTGTGACTGTATGATTCTGCATAAAGGCTTCTCCATCTCGATCCACAAAGGATATCCGAAACACGGCTAGCTGCTCTATTGCCTCTCCTAGTAGCTGAATGCCTGATCTCTTTTTGAGAGCATCTGCTACAACGTTCCCCTTCCCAGGAGTATAGACTATATCAATGACATAGTCCTGGAGGAACTGAATCCAACGCCACTGTCTAAGGTTCATGTCCTTCTGAGAGAAGATGTACCTGAGAATTTGGTGGTCATAGTAGATTGTAAAACATTCACCCATGAGATTATGCCGCCACATATTTAAGGTACTGACCATTGGTGTTAACTCCAGGTCATGAGTGGCGTAGTTCTTCTCATGCTATCTCAGATGAAGAGACCCATAAGCTATCACTGATCACTCTTGTATCAGAATGAATCCGAGCTTGGTCTGAGCCCGGTCCCATACATGGATATGAAAGTCATCTTCTGCACATCCTCATCCCATTCTCTAAGCTAGTGATAGACCGATCGAAGATCTATATTAAATAACCAAAGCACTAACTTCAAGTAATCAAAGAGGTCGTCAATCCTCGAGAGTGGGTAATTTTTCTTCATGGTCTCCTGGTTCAGGTGACGATAATCAAAACATAGTCGCAAGCTTCCATCCATGTTATTGGAAAACAAAATCGGGGATGGCCAGGGTGAAACACTGGGTTGGATAAATCTCTTCCCCTGCATGTCCTCCAGCTGTACCCATAGCTGACGAAGCTCTGTGGGAGCCATCCAATATGCGGGAGTGGATATCGGTGTCGTCTCGTGGTACATGTCAATGTAAAAGTCTACCTCTCTACGAGGAGGTAGTCCTGGAAGGTCATTAGGGAAGATATCTGGATAATGATCCACCACAATATGAAAACTCAGACTCCGCACATCAACTGCATCGAGAATGAGGCTAGAGAACTGATGTTTGATCAGTTGACCCCTCATCCGGGAAAGTCCATCTTGTGCTGCCGAGGCTCCCTTATCTCCAGGGAAGGTAAAACTCATCCCATCCACACAGACACACCGAACAATTCACCTAATTCAGTCAATATGAGCATGACTGTGGAAAACTAGTCCATACACAAGATGATGTCTTAAGGCCTCAACACCACGATGAGGAGATTCCAGCCGAAGCTCTCGCCTCCTAAAGTAATCTCTCACTGCCATCACTAGTGTGTAATTTTCAAGTCTGCTCCCATAAGAGTCTCTAGCCTTAAAGATGGATCCAAAAACTCCATCGAAATCTCTGAGCTTCATATGAGGCCAGCATCAATCTAAGAATGACTCGTACCTACGTCTATAGGTACTATAGCAAGGGTGGAGTAGACACAAATATTACCTCGAATCATCTTAAGTGAACCATGGTCGTAGGCCTCGACTGCCTGGAGCTAATCCCACCTCTATCCACCAGCTCCTTATGATCGGGGTGGACCTCCTGGTGGTGGTTGTGGTAGGACCTTGAAATGTCCTCCACCACCTACTGGTCGACCAACTCCTTTTCCACGTCTTGATGCTCTCAGCATAACACCACGGTCAAACCTCTGGCTTTGCCTGGAAGGTCCCTCTACTATCTGCTGCTCACTTGCATGGCTGGCTGGGCAGTCACGAGCCGTGTGACCCTGCCCGCCACATGCATAGCACTGCCTGCTCCTCATATGGTTGGCTTTGTCTCATGTGCCCCGAAAAACCGAACATGTATCCTGGTCTCTCCCAACAAATGGCCTGGTCCACTTGGACCTCTATGATATCTGTCTATTGTCAGCTATAGAAGACATCACAACGTGTTTCCCTGTGGTGGGTCTCACTACTTGTGACTGCTCAGCAAGAAAGCTCTTTACAAGAAGGGCTCTCTCTGGCACCCTTTCCTGCGTTGGAATGCTGAGGGAGATCATCAAAGCCCTGAATAATGGGTCCCACACCATATCTGTGGAGTAGCATGAGAGGTCAGTGAACCTCGCTGAGTACTAGGCCACCATCATGCTTCCCTGTTGCAGATGAAGGAGATCTTGAATCCGCACCACATGAAGGCTTGATGGAACAAACTCTAACCAGAAGTGGATATCAAAATCTTCCCAGATATGTGATGCCTCGTCATGCACCTAGAGCATCAGTCTCCACCATCTACCTAATGTTTCCTGTAGGAAACTCACAGCAAGGATCACCATGAGGTTGGATGGTGTCCCTTCCAATCTGAACTCTCAAAATAACCTTCAGCCAATCATCTGCATCATGTGGGTCCATCTCTCCCCTGAACCGGGGAGGCCACTGGCACTGGAACTCAGGCAACATACTCAAACAATGTGGACTCTCTACTACTGGATCCGGTGGTATCACTGGCCCAACGGGTAGTGGTACCACTGGTACCTCCACTATGATGGGGCCCGACATTAAGGGATCGTTGCTCGAGGGGCTACCATCATGAATAAAACTCGGAACCCTGGATGGCTGACTATGTGGAGCCACCCAAAAAAGAAAAAAGTGTTCCACGGTCAAAACAATATACCTGGTGATCTGACACAGTGTAATAACGAAGAAAACTTTTCATAGGAAACACACATGCAATCAGTGTTTTCGTGCACTGAGTCGGGAATCAGAAGTCAGAGACCTAGTGTATGGATATGTCAGCTATTGCACCAAAACTGGTTTCCCTAAACTGATAACCATACCGAAAAAACTTAACATTATTTCCCATAAATGAATCAGAGTCCATGTTATACAGTACAACCGACTCCTCTAATACCAATTTTTCATGACCCATCTTCGGGACCCGTGCCGTGACTACCCCAAGCCCACCTTCCATAGGCCAGGGGCTAGAAACTAGTGGCAAAGGAAAAAACCTGATAAAAGGGGAAAATATTTCATTTAAAACTATAACAGACACAGTCTGAACACAAACAGTAGATGAAACAAGTACTAATATTGAAAAGAAAGGTGCACTAATAGTAAGTGGGATAGTATACAAACCCAACTAAACATCATGTACAAGTACAAGTAAAAAAGGGAAAACATCCTCTAGATCATCCACTAGGGAATCCTACTTGAAGGGTAGGTACAGATCTCAAACAACTCATTTATGAGGTATGCCCCATCTAGTCTAGCTCCAAGCAGCCTCTCGTCCGTCTCCCTCATCCTCGATCACTGCTGAGTGCCATATCTATAGAACACAACATGGTGCGGGAAAAGCCCGTGCAGGGGTGAGTATAATGATACTCAATAGAGACCCCAAGACCCTGAACGGTCTCCCAAAATCCACCATGGATAAACCACAATAGCACTATACATTAAAAGAGTATCAACCACCCCTACTTAGGTATATGTGCAAACATATACCTAAGTTACCAATCACAACCGGCTCCATCTCTCATGCCCACGCACATCCTGTTCCACAAAGAAAGAATCTCAATCATCTTGATGATAACATCACATAGTCAAGACACAGCTCACACAGGTCTTTAACTCAGGTAGAGGGGTAGATATGATTAGATGTCGCCACCGAATCATATCCTCTATCAAACCCACATAGGATCTTGGAATTGTATCAGCGTTGTCGAACCCACGGAGGATCCCGGTGCTGAAGTAATTACTGTCGAACACAGGGAGGATCCCAGTCCAGTATCATCTCTGTCGAACCCACAGAGGATCCTGGTCCAGAATCACCACTGTCAAACCCACGAAGGATTTTGGTACAGTAGTAGGTCTACATAAGATCTTAGCATCTTAGTCGCAACCATCCATAGGGTTCCCGCACACAACACACATGATTCCAGGAGGGTTCGCTTCTTAAGCCAAGTGTTGCTACATTAACTTCCAAAAAGACTTGAGTTGATGTATCTCACAGTTACGTCTCATCATAAGGACCCCAAAATGATAGATGACATGTCAATCGGATGCTCAGTCTATGAGTTTTTGGAATTTTCGTTCAGAGGGCCCAGTTGGATTTAGCTTTAATCCAACCCGGTCATACCCCAACTTTGTCCAAACCTCACCTGGGGTATTCCAAAAGAGTCATCTCATTCCAAGAATTCTATCCGCACAGAAGGTTCATCAATCATAAATCGTTAGCCCATGATATGGGCAAAATGTGAAATGGGTCAGAACTGGGTCCGGGTCCGGTCCCGCCCAGCCGGACCAACCTGACTCGGGCCCAGAACCAGAATGGGGTCCATCTCAGTCTGTGGGTCCAACCCGGCCCGCATGAACTATCCCAGACCACTGGAAACTAGTTCGGCCTGCAACGGGTGGCCCGACACGTGGGTGGTGCGGTCTGCGATGGCCGTAGCCAGGTCCTCCCCGTAGCGCGACGGCGATGTGCTCCTCCGGTGACCTGGTGGCCCATGCGCTGCCGGTTCCTTTCATGGCTGACCAATCACCAGCTACCTTTTCTCAACCACTGTCGTCTACAAAACAAAGAATGTAGGAGGGGGTCGGGGCTTGTTTATTCGTCATGTGCCCTCTGTGTTAGGGCAGTAGTAATCGAGAATTAACAAAGCTCAAGAATAAGGAATAACGAAGATTGAAATCAATCAAAATGATCCCTACCTCAGGTACGTTGATCGTTCATGGTGGAAGGAGGGTTCAGAGAAGATGAATTCGAAGACGATGTCGAAGATGACATCATCGGTGTTCCTCGTGGGCAATGGTCTCATTCCTCAATCAAAGGTTCCTCGTTGGTGGATGATGCATTCTTCATTGGGAGGATAATTCTCCATGTTCATCCAAGGATCCACCAAAAGAATAGATTCCAACCAAAATGAAATAATATATTTTTTATTATTTAATTTTTGGCAAGAATTATAAAGATTTCAAATTTAATTAATTAAAATTCCATTAATTAATTCAATTGTAGTGGCAGTTTAATGAGGGGATGTCAAGAGTTTTCACCCACTTATGGGGAGTTCAAGGAGTTAAGAAGCTCAGGTGGTCCCCACCATAATTATCCTCCCAAGAGAGGATATGTTTGGGTGGGCCCCACCACCATAACCTCTTATGGGAGGTTTTGGTGATTTGGCCTCCACCACTAACCTCTCCTTGGTGGTTTTAACCACCACAAATTAAAATAATCCACACTTATTTTTATTTATCTATATTCATTAAAACTTCAAAAAAATATCTTATATTCTTGACCATCTATCATCGAGATGATTGCCTCCTTAAGCGAATACCAGTGATATGAGTTCAACGATGCCCTTGGATTTTAATTCTATGAACCAGTTGAAAATTATTAAAATCCCACTCATATTTTTACAGAACGTACTTGAATAAAACTTTAGAAATTGATTTTGGGCACACAGGGCCTCAGAATCATGTGCCGTAAATTTTTGCAGATTCGTAAAATTTCAATGTATTTAAGGAAAAAAATTTCCACGAAATTTTTAGGTACATAAATTTTTTGGATTTAGGATTTTTAGGATTTCGTGGCGAGTTTAGGGTGTTGTCGGGTTTTATGGTTTTCTTAGGGGTTATAGGGTTTTTTCAGGTATTTTGGATTTATCGTTTTTAAATTTTAGTGTGGTTTTGATGTATTATAGAGATTTAAGGGTTTCTATATGTTTTTAGGGGTTTAATGGTTTATTGTGTTGTTAATATTTAGTTTTTTATGTGTTTCTGGGTTTTTAGTGTTTTTTTGGATTTTAGGGGTTTTTCGGTTTTTAGGGGTTTTAGAATTTGTTGGATTTTTAGGTGTTTTATGTTTTGTAAATGGTATTTAAGGTTTTAGTGATTTTTAGAATCCCTTAAAGGGTTTTAATATCTTTTATATTCTTTAATTATTTTTTGGGATTTTATGATTTTATAGATTCAGTGATTTTTACTAGGTAGAAGGTTTTTAGGATCTTTAGTAGTTTTTGTTTTTTGAGGTTTTAGCCATTTTTTTGGATTTTAGGGAGTTTTTGGATATTTTGGGTTTCTGGGGGTTTTGGGTTTTTTATGTTTTTAGGAATTTAGCGGTTTCAGATTTTTTTATTTTTATGGAGTTTATTGGGTTTTAGGGTAATTTTGAATTAATTTAGGTTTTTAGGGTTTTTAGATTATATGTGTTCATTTTTTGTTTTACAATTTAATGGACTATTATAGGTTTTAGGGTTTTTTTGACTCTTTTATGGGAATTTAACGAGTTTTTTTGATAATTATGGTATTTTGGTTGTTTGTGGTTTTTATGGGAATTTTATGGTTTTGAATGTTTTTTTATGTTTTTAGAGTTTTTAGGTGTTATTTATAGTCTGTTAGGGCTGTTAGGGATTTTTAGGGTATTTAGGTGTTTGATGGTTTTTTGGGGACTAAAGTATTTTCAGAGTTTTTATTAATTTATGGTTTTTGGGGGTTTATAGGTTTTATGATTTTTAAGGGTTTTTTGGGTTTTTTGGGGTATTTAGGTGTTTAATGGGTTTTTATGGTTTTTAAGGATTTCAGTGGTTTTTAAAAGATTTATGATATTTTATCTATTTTTATGGGATTTGGGATTAAGTAATTTTTAGGTATTTATATTTTTTCGGGGTTTTAGGGATATTTGGGGTTTTTAATAGCTTTTAGGGATTTTATGGATATTATGATTTTACAGGTTTTACGGGGTTTAATGGTATTTTATGGTGTTTAGGGCTTTATAGATTTTTATGGTTTTTAGTGTATGTATAGGGTTTAGAGATATTTAGAGAGTTTTAGGTTTTTATAAGCTTTATGGTTTTCTTAATTTTTTTATGGTTTTTAGGGTTTTAGGGTTTTTATTGTTTTAAGAGATTTCTTGGGTTTTTGGGTTTTTTGGGCCTTATGATTTTTTGGGTTTTCAATGGGACTGAAGGGTTTTATTAGGGTTTTAATGTATTCCATTAGAATATTTAGGTTTAATGGCGTTTTATAATTTTTAGTGTGTTTTTTGGGTTTTGAGTGTTTTTTGAGTATTTTTGGTTTGAAATTTTTATTGTTTTTTAGATTCTTTAGGTTTTGTTAAAGATTATAACAATTTTAGAGATTTTAAAGGCTTTTAAGGATTTAAATGTTTTTCATGGTTTTATTATTTAGATGGGTTTCTAGGGTTTCTAGGGGTTTTAGGGAAATTTAATGGGTTATCCTATTTAATAGTATTTTATGTTTTTATTTGTTTGTTTTATGTTTTTTTTAGTGTTTTATGGAGTTTTTATGGTTTTTTGGGTTTTCTAGGTTTTATTATTTTAGAGTATTTTTTTGGGATTAAGGGGGTTTAGATTCTTTTAGGTTTTTATATGGTATTTAAGTTCATTTAAGGGTTTAGGATTCATTAGTGTCTTTTTGTGTTTTCTGGTCTTTTAGCGGTTCTAAATGATTATTAGGTATTTAGGGGTTATCATGGGGTTGAATGGGTTTTTATCATTTTTTTATGGTTGTAGGGTTTTAAGTATTTTTATGGGTATTAATAGTTTTTATAGTATTTAATGGTTTTAAGGGTTTTAATGATCTTATGTTCTTATAGTGTATTTTAAGGTTTTATGTGTTTTAGGGGTTTATGGATTTTAATAATGTTTTCTTGTCTTTTAGGGTTTTTGGGGTTTTTGGTTTTTTTGTGTTTTAAGGGTTTTTTGGGTTTTTATGGGTTTAACATGTTTGGGTTTTCTAGTTGTTTTATGGGTTTTACGATTTTTAGACTTTTAATGGTTTTTAGGGTTTTTGTGGTTTTTTGAATTTTCTTTTTAGGGGTTTTTTTATGTTTAGGGGTGTTTATGTTTTTTATGGAAATGAAGGGTTTTTTTGCGGTTTTAGGGGTTATAAATTTTATTAAGGATGATAGGGTTTATTATAGTTTTTGGGGTATGAATTATTTTAAGCGTCTGGGGGGGTTGTGTGTGTTTATGGGGTTTCTATGGTATTTTGGGTGTTTTATTGGGGTATATTCTGTCCCTTAATGTTTTTGGGTTTTTAGTGTCATTTAAAAGTTTCTACAGTTTAGGGCCATTTGGGGTTGTAGGGGGTTTTAATATTTTTTGTCCTTTTGGGGTTTTGGAGGTCTTTTACTTATTTTTCATTGTTTTTAGGGTAATTTTGATTTTATTAGGGACCATTAGGGTCCTTTAGGGTTTTTATATTTTTAGGGTCCTTAAAATTTTTTTACGCTTTTTATGTTCCTTTATGTTTTTAGGGGGTTTTTGGGATTTGAGGGGTTTTATGGTTTTAGGGGGTGGGAGGGTATGTTTTTTTTGTGTTTTTTGGGGTTAAGGGTTTTTTGTGGTTTTTAATTTTTTTAAATGTATTTTATGTATTTTCAGGGTTTTATTGATTTTTTTTAGATTTAGGGATTTGTATGGTTTTTAGGGGTTTTATTTTTTTTAAAATATTTGGGTGTTAGGGGGTTTTAGGGTTTTTAAGAGAATTTAGTTTATTAACAGTTTTAGGGGTTTTATGGGTTTTATGGTAATATAAAGTTTTTAAAGGAATGTTTTGTGTTTTTCCCTTCTTTAGGATTCAACAATTATTAGCCAATTTTAGGGGCAAGGAAGATGCGAGGGTCGGGCTATTCCCCCCCCCCCCCCAATTTTATTAGCAAGAAAAAAGAGACATAGAGGACAAGGGAGGGGAGGGGTCAAACAACCCACACCCAAAAGCCGCTTACAACCCACGCCAAAATAAAACAATGAAAGAAAAGGCTCAAAACAGACACAACAGTGGCATCATCACGTCATATCCAGCCAGTACCAGCATCCAGCAGCACCACATCCACTCATCATAGCAACACAGCAGCAGCAATACATCCAAACCAACCAGCCCCAACAACCAACAGCACCAAATCCAACATCATAGCCAAACACAACTAGCTGCATCAAACCACAGCTCAAGCGTAACTGAACGCAAAAAACATCACCCTCCAACAAACAGCAACCAACGACTAGCAGCACAACAACAAACTCATCTGCAGCAGTATCAAAAACCAAGCAACCACACATCATCCAACATTCACCAGCAACCAGCAAGTCCTAACCAACCAAAGACCTGCATCCAATCCCACAACGTAAAACACCCAGCGCCTTCTCACCAAGAAGGTCCCTGTCCAACAACATAGAACCATCAACATCAATAGAACGAGAATTAGCACCACCCAAAAGAACTGATAGGCAGCATCCACATCGATACCAAAACACCATCCATAACGCATTTTAGTAGAAATAGAAACTCAAACCCACCCCAACCACCCATCAAAAACACACATACCGGCAAATTAAAGCAAACACAGCACCTTCTGACCATACCATCGTCAGTAGAAAGATCCAAGAATAAGATACTAGACCCAGAAGAGAAAACCTGCATCCGCGCCCAATGCATCCCCCACGACCCGCCAAGAATCCATAGGAGCCAGTAAGACCTTCCTCGGGTCTGGACAAGCAGCGCAGAACCGAGCATAGAGCCGTAGATGCCAGTGCGAAGAAGATGCAAAGCCTGTCAAATCCGCATATTATCATGGAAATGCCAGAACTCGCCCCGACAAAGCTGCCAGAGTGTCTTGCTGCACCAAAGATCCATTGGGCCGAGCACACCTCTGTCCATTCATCGAAACATCCATCTCGCCTACGATGACCTCACCATCAACCACTTAAACTTCATCCAAATCACATGAAAGGAATCCCTGCCGCCACCAAGGAACACATAATCTAGATCTAAGAAAGCCGATCCAAGTCGAAGAAATGCCCAGACCAAGCCGTCAGCACCACAACCATCCGCATCGTAAATCCCGAAGAAGGAAAGATCAACGGATCCCCTAAAGAGGATTCCAGGAGGGAACCCTAAAAATTGCCGCGTCGAGAGAGGATCGGGAGAGAGTGACGGCATTTTTCCAATCATGGTAGAGTATTAGCAAACTTTAGGGGGTTTTATTGTATTATGGCGTTTTATTTGGGTTTTTTGGGTTTTAGGATTTTCTATGTTTTTATGGTTTTAGGGTCTTTTAATATTTTTAATGATTTCCAATGATTTTTAAGATTTTTAGGTTTTTAGGGTCCTTTAGGATTTATAGGGTTCTGGGGCCTTTATGGGTTTTTGGGGTCCTTTATCATTTTTAGGGATTTTTAGGTCATTTAGGGTTTTCAATATGATTTATTGATTTTGGGTATTTTTATGGTATTTTATGGGTTTTTTGGTTTTTTGGATCTTTTATGGTTTTGGGGGGTTTTATTGTTCTTTAGGGTTTTAGGTATTTTAGAATATTTTAGGTTTTTTCATGGTATTTAATTAGATTTTAGGGTTTTAGGTTATTAATTGACTTTTATGGTCTTTATTGTTTTATTGTATTAATGGTTTTAAGTGTTTTATGTACTTTTAGGTGTTTTTTGGTCTTTTAGGGTTTTATGACCATTTAGTTGTTTTACAGATTTTTCGATATTTTCAGGGTTTCAAGGATTAGGGTTTTTATTGGTTTTATGGGTTTTATATTTTTTTGATATTTTATGTTTTTTATAGTTTTAGGTTTTTTATTGGGTTTGTGTGTTTTTAGAACATTTTAGTGTTTTTAGGGTCCCTCTTGTTTTCTACAATTTGTAGGGGTTTTATGATTTTTTTTATTCTTATGAATTTTTATTGGTTTTATAGGGTTTCAGGGTTTTAGGTTTTTATGATTTTTAAGGTTTTTGTTGTTTTAGGGATTCTTGTTTTTTAGTGGTCATTAGGGTTTCTTAGTTTTTAGGGTTTTGGAGTTTTAGGTATTTTAGGTGTTTTGGGTAATTTTGTTAGGGTTTTTTTTGGTTTTATGGGTTTTGTTGTTCATTAAGGTGTTTAGGGTCTTAAGGGATTTTAATGATATCATAGGGGATTCAATGGTAGTAGTGGTATTCTTGTTTAATGTTTTTTTTTGTAATTTTTAGGGGTTTGACGGTTTTTAGTGATTTTATTTGTATTTTAGAGCACTTTAAGGATTTTACTATTTTTTGGGTTTTGGGATTATTAGGGTTTGTAATATTGTCTATGGAGTTTAATGGTATTTAGAGGGATTATTTTTTGGTGGTTTTTAATTTTTTTTTGGTGTTTTAAAGGCTTTGGTGTGTTTTAGGGTTTTCCGATTGTTAGAGATTTTGGGGTTTTTAGGGAATTTATTGTTTTTAGGAGTATCAAGTTTTTACTTAATATTAGTGTTTTAAGTTGTTATAGTTTTTAATTATTTATGTCATTTTAGGGGTTCTGCGGTGTTTTAGGTCTTTTATGTGTTTACTATATTTTAATGTTTTAAGGGTTTTTGTGGGTTTAAGAGTTTTTATGGTTTTTCAGGTCATTCAATTTTTTTAGGGATTTCATGTTTTTATTGTTTTTATAAATTTTAGATATTTTAGTGAAATTATGTTTTTTTTGTTTTTTTAGAGTCTTTAGGATTAATTTAGTGTTTTTTGAAATTTTTATAGGTTTTTATTGTTTTTAACGGTTTTAAGGACTTGAGGGCGTTTAGGTGTTTGGGGGGGGGGGGGGTTAAGTGGTTTATGTTATTTTGGTGTTTTAGGTGATTAAATTGGTTTAAGGGAATTTTAGGGTTTTGGAAATATCAGGGTTTAATAGATTTATAGGGTATCTTTGTGTTTTCAAGGTATTTTTTGGGACTTAAATGTTTTGTGTTTTTTCTGGTTTTTGGGTTTTTTGTGGTTTTTGGGTATTTAAGGGGATCTTGTTTTTAGGGGTGATTAATGGTTTTTTGGGATTTTAGGGTTTTTAGTGGTTTTAGGGTCTTTAATGTTTTATGGGTATTTATGGTTTTGGGCTTTTTTTGGTTTTAGGTATTTTATGATTTTTAGGGGTTTTTATTGTTTTAAGTGTTTATAAGGTTTTTATGTTTTTCTTGATTTTCATAGCCAATTCAAGGGTTTCAAAGTTGAATATAGATTTTATGGATTATCAGGATTCATCATGACATTTTATGTTTTTTATGTTTTAAGGGATATTTAGGTGTCTTCTATATTTTTAGGTGTATATAGAGTTTTTTTTGTGGTTTTTAGGGTTTTAAGGGGTTTAGGATTTAAAGTGGACCAAGGGGTTTTAGTGGGTTTTTAGTGTTAATATGGGAATTATGTTTTTATTGGATAATGGGGTCCAATGAGGGTTTTTATGATTATTATGAGTTTTATTATTTTAATGGATTTTTTGTTATTTTTGGGGTTTTTATAGGATTTTATGAGTCTATAAGGGGTTTAATGTTTTATGTGGTTTTCAGGTTTTAGTTTCTTTTATATGTTTTATTTGGTTTTAAGGTTCATTATAATTGTTAGGTATTTTAATATTTTATGGGTTGTTTAGGGTTTTTATGAGTTTTTTTTTCAATTTTTGTTGTTTTATTATATATTTATGGTTCTTATTTTATTTTCCAGTTTTTTAATTTTTTTGGTGTTTTAGGGTTATTTGGGTTTTTTCAAGTTATTTTTTTATGTTTATGGTTCATTAATGGATTTATATTTTCTCATATTCTATGTATTTGTAGGGATATTTTTGTGTTTTTAGTTTTGTGTATGTTTTTAGGCGTATTAGGTTATTGATGTTTTTTAGGGTAATTAGTGTTTTTAGGGGTTTTTTGTTTTTGTTTGGTTTTTAGGGATTTATGGGTTCTTAGGGGTTTCAGGGTAATTAAGATTTTTAAGCATTTCCATAGGAGTTTTAAGGGTTTTTATGTTTTTTGGTGTTATTAGGGGTTATTAGGGCATTAAGTGGTTTTTATGGTTTTTAATTGTTTAGGGGTTTTTGGTTTTTTTTTATTTTTAGGGGGTTTAGGGAACTATATGATTTTATTAGGGTTTAAAGGGGTTTATGGTATTCCTTAAGGTTTTTAGGGGTCTCATTATTATTTGTTTGATTTTTTTCATCATCATGGGTTTTTTGAGATATTTTGTGTTTTTATTGTGGTTTTTAGGATTTTAGTGGTTTTTAGGGTTAGTAACTGGGTTTTAGGGATTTTATAAAATTTTAATGTTCTTAGATGTTTTATGTACTTAATGGTTTTATGTATTTTTTAGGTTTTTGGGTAATTGGGTTTTTAGTGTTTTTTTAGGGTTGTTAAGGTTTATTGGGGTTTTAAGGTAGATGTGGTGATTTACGGTTTTTTGGGGTTTCAGGGGTTTTAGGGTTTTTATGGGTTTTAGAGTATTTATATTCTTAGGGATTTTATTGGTTTTTGGATTTTTTATTGTTTTACATTTTTAGTGTCATTTAGGGTTTTAGTTGGGGGTTTAGGGTATTTTTTTGTCTTCATGTTTTAAAGGAAATTATGGGTTTTAGGAGATTAGGGTATTTTAGGGATTTTGGGGTTTAGGGTTTGTAGGGTCTTTTAGGGGTTTTAATGGATTTTAGGGTCTCTTTGGGATGTTAATCATACGTATGCCCCACACATCTTTCTCGAACTACATGGACTTTGATTTCTACCTTAAACGTAGAGTATGTAGGAAGTCTTTCTATACTTCTAGCCCATCACCCATTAATACTAATCTATCCCATATGTTGTTAAACTATATCATAATTCCGAAACTACGTGGGTTATGATTCCCTGTCTAACAAGGAAATGTAGGTATCCCATCTGTGGGTACGATACCAACTCTGAAATATTCTCTTTCCTTCTAAATGACAATAAACTTCAAGTACCCCACTAAGTGGATTTAAAACCAGTATGGTCATCAAAATGACCAAGAGATTTCAATATAATTTATTGAATGATACTGTTGACTAAAGATCACTAAAACATACAGTTGATCCTCTATCGATGGAGAACCACAAATACATATAAAAGAATTTATAAATCTTATACATATCAATCATTGATTTCTAAATCTGAAGGAAAACACATTTTCTATACATGGTAAATTAATAACGATTCGTGACCATAACTGAAATCCATAAGAGAGTCCCAGAGTAGACAATTCCCCCCAAAAAGGTGTGATGAGTCCGACCTCCCATCCTCTCGACCAATGCATATTCTTAAGCCGCATCAGTTCACATCTAATGAGCACCATAATTTGGAAAGTATGTCCAAATGGATGTAGAATCATTGGATGTTTCCGGTTCTACGAATAAACCTGTTCGAAATAGATTGGAAAGTTTGAACCTCAAAAATATGAGGACATCCCCATTTCCACGAAGAAACAACCGTAAGACCCCACACAAAATTTAAAACACTAAAAACACAAAAAACCCTAAAATTCAAACAAAATATAATTACCCTAAAAATAAAAAAATCACCAAAAAAACCAAAAAATCACTTAAATCCACAAAAAACCAAAAAAACCATAAAATCATAACAATCCAAAAACCCCAATAAAATGTTAGAAAACCCTAAAATACATTAAATTCCCAAAAAATATAAATAACATGAAACCTAAAACCCATAAAATTTCATAAAAAACATAAAAACTATTCAACCCTAAAATACATTTATAAACCACAAAAAATTCACAAATAACGTAAAACCCTAAAAATCCCTAGACCACCTAAAACCCCGTAAATACCCGAAGACGCACAAAACCTAAAAAAACTCAAAATCTCTTAAAATCCCTAAAAACTATAAAAACCCCTAATAGATGAAAAAACCCTTAAAACCATAAGAACACAAAAAACACATCAAAATCAAAAACAAATCTAAAAACCAATAAAATAACCCAATAAAAACTAAAACCCCTAAAAGGATATATAAACCCTAAAACACCCAAAAATAATAAAAACAATAATTAATCTAAAAAACAATAAAAACACTTAAACTCTAAAAAACCATAAAGCCACATAATAATCGTAATACCCTAAAACTAATAAAATCCTAATAAACCCTAATAACCCCTAAAAACCCAAAAAACACAAAAAATTCATAAAAAATACTAACAACCATAAAAAACTCCATAAAATATCTGAAAACACGTAAAACCCCGAAACTGTAAAATAAATAAGAGCCTAAAAATAATATTGCCCCTAACAACTATAAAAAACCCTAAAACACCATAAAATCCCAAAAAAACCCTAAACCCCAACCCCTAAAATAACCTAATAACCATAAATCCCATAAAGGACACAAAAAATACAATATTAGTCCTAATAAAACCTAAAAATCCATAAAATATCCTAAATCCTTAAATGTATCTAAAACCCCTAAAACCCATAAAGTTACCTAAAACTAGAAAATTGAAAAATATCCAAAAACACTTTAAAAACACCTAAGAGCCCCAAATAACTTAATATACCTAGAAAACTCAAAAATCCCCTAAGTGATCCTAAAAACAAAAAAACACCATAAAGGAATCTAATATTCCTTAAAACACAAAAGGACCCTATGAAAATCCAGAAAGACCAAAACCACCAAAAAACACAAAAATCATAAAAAACCATTAAAATAATTAGATCCCCCTAAATCAAATTAAAGTAAATATATTTATTAAAACAATTAATGACCTTCCTATACTGGATTTGGGTTTTTAAGGTGTTTTTTGGTTTTTATTATCTTTACGGTTTCATGTTTTTCTTGGGGTTTTATATTTTTGTGGGTTTTAATTATTTTATGTGGTTATTTTATTTTAAAGACCATTTGTGGGGTTTAATAGAAAATTTATGTCATTTTAGTTTTTTAAGGTTAATAGTGTGATTAGGGATTTTTTTTTTGGTTTTTTGGGGTTTTTAGGGGTTTTATGTTTTTATGGATTTTAGGGGTTTTAGGGATTCTAGGATCATTTTATAGATTTTAGGGATTAAGGTGTTTGAAGGAATATAATTATTTTTAGTTATTTTATGTGTTTTCATATTTTCATGGCTTTTGTTGTTTAATGGTTTTTAGGGGTTTTAGTGTTTTTTTGTTTTTAAGTTGTTTTGGTGTTTTAGGGTTTTCTTTGAATTTTTTGGGTTTTCATGGATTTTTTGGAGTATTATAATTTTCTTTGATTTTTGGTTTTTTTGTTTTTTTGGGTTTTTAGGGTTTTAAGGGTTTAGTGTTTTTAGGGGTTTCAGGATCCTTTATTATTTTTATAGGTTTTTTGGTTCATCTAGGGGTTTGATATATATTTAGGTTTCTTTGGGGGTTTTTTATCTTTACAGTATCATATGGATATGAAGGGATTTTAGGTTCCACGATTTCTTTTAAAAGTTTTTTATATCCCTTACGATTTTTTCGATTTTAGAAACATTTAGGGTGTAGATTTGTTTTTTGGTTTTTTAAGAATTTGAGATAATTTTTCGCCTTTAAGTTATTAAATATCCTTTTTTGGATTTTATGGAACTTTAAGGTCTTTATTATTTAGGGTCCTTTTTATTTTCAGGGGTTTTAGGTACATTTAGGGTTTTTTATTTTATATGGTATTTTAATGGTTTTTTGGTTTTTTGGCCTTTGGGGGGGGGGGTTAGTTTTTTTTTCTTTTGTGTTTTTATGTGTTTTAGAAATTTATGGTGTTTATGGTTTTTTAGGTATTAGGTTTATTTATAATTTTAATGATTTTGTGATTTTTGGGGGTTTTTTTGCAGTCTTTTATGTGTTTTATTTTCTTTTGCATTTTGGGTTTGTTGGAATTTTCCGAGTTTAAAAGGAGTTTAGGGGTTATATGGTGACTAGGGTGTTTAGAAATTTTTATGGTCTAATATTTTTAGTTTTAAGTGGTTTTAGTGTTTTATCAGTTTTTATTATGTTTTTAGGTTTTGTCCGAGGTTTTAGGGCCTCTTATAACTATTAATGTGTTTTAGGGGACCCTTTAGGGTTTTAATGAATTTAATGGGTGATAGGGTTTCTATGGAATTTAGGGGTTTTAGGCCTTTTATTGTTTTTCTGTTTTTAGTTTTTTAAGGATTTTAGGGTCCTTAGGGTTTTTTGGGTTATTTAGGGATTTATGAGTTTTAGGGTTTTGGGGGTTTAAATGGTTTCTACGGGGTTTTTTATGATCTGTGGTTTTTATGGCTTTTAGGTATTTATGGTTTTTTAGATTTTAGATGTTTTTTAATCATTTTTATTGTTTTACAAGGGGTTTTATTGTTTTCCGGGAATCTTTGGATGATTAATGATTTTTCATGTTTTTTAGGTTTTTGAGAATTTTCTTACGGTTTTAGGATTTCTATGGTCTTCTATGGGATTCTAAGGGTATCAGGTGTTTTTTGTCTTTTTTCTTATATTTTAATTGTTTATTATTGGTTTTTTGTTTTTAGGGGGGTTTTTGGATTTTTAGGGGTTTTAGGGTATTATAGGGTTAATCAGTTTTACTGGTTTTTGGGGGTTTTTTATTTTTAGGTGTTTTTAAGGGTTTTAGAGTAATTCAAAAAAATTAGTTTTTTTAGATTTTCTTGTTTAGGTTTTATGTTATAGGGCTTGTGGTGTCGGGTATATGGTTTAGGGTGTAGGGTATTGGTTTTAGGGTGTAGGGTTTTGGGTTTTGGGAGTAGGGTTTAGGATTTAGAATTTATGGCGTATGGTCTATTGAGTAGGGTTTAGGGTGATTTTTTTAGGGCTAATAATTTAGGGTGTATGGTAAACGGTTAAGGGTTTAGGGTTTTGGTGTAGGTTAAAGATTTTAGGGTGTGTGGTTTAGGGTTTTTGGGTTTTAGTGGTGGGTATATGTTTTTGAGAGTAGGGTTTACAGACAAGGGTGTATGGTATTTGGTATAGGGTGTAGATAATAGGATTTTGATTTTTGGGTATATGGTATATGGTTTTATGGGTTTTTATATTTTTAGTTATTTTTAGTGTTTTTTGGATTTTTTTGGGGTTTTAGGATTTTATGGTCTTTGTTGTTTTTATTGTGTGTAGTATTTTCATGGTTTTTAGGGGTTATTAGGGGGGATTTTGGGTGATTATTTTTCTTAGTGGGATATAGTGTTTTTTTGTTTCCAATGGTTTTAGGGTTTTAAAAGAATCTAATGTGTTTTAAGGTTTTTAGGGGTTTTATGGGATTTTCAGTGCATTTGATGTTTTAATGTTGTTAGTGGCTCTTGTGTTTATGGTTTTTTAGACAGTTTTGTAGGATATTTTTAGTGTTTTGGTGTTTTATAGTTTTTTGTGGTTTTTAAGGGATTTAGGGTTTTTAGGTTCTTAGGCTTGTTGGGATTTTATGTGATTTATGTTCTCTTTCATTTTATTAATATTTTTAGGATATTTTCGGTTTATATTGTTGTTTTAGGGGTTTCATGGTTGTAGGTATTTTAGAGGATTTTAGTGCTTTATGGTTTTTATAGTGTTTTAGGGGGTTTATAATTTTTAGGATTTTATGGTTTTAGCTTTCTATGGGGATTTTAGTGTTTTTACCAATTTTAGGTGTTTATATAGTTTTGTGGGGTTTTAGGGTTGTTTAGGATTTTCTAGTGTTCTTTGTATTGTTGGTTTTTTATAAATATTGGGTATTTTATAGTTTTTAAGTTTTTTATGGGTTTTCAATATTTAGGGTTTTTTTTGTGATTGAGCGATTTTTATGGTTTTTATAGTTGTAATGTTTTTAGGGTCTTTTAGTGTTATTTTATAATGTTATTGTGATTTTTATGTTTTATAAGTTTTTTGGGATCTTAGGATTTTTGTAGGGTATTTATGGGGTTTAGGGTGTTTAAGGGGGTTAAATGTTATTTTAGGTGATTGAGGATCTTTTATGGTTTCTAGTTTTTAGAGTCTTCTAGTGTTTTCATTGTTTATTAGGTCTTTTATGGGGTGTTTTGTCTCTAAGTGATTTTAGGATTTTTAGTGTTTTGATGCTTCTTATTAATTTTTCTCATTTTGGGGGGGTTTTATGGTTATTAGAGGTTTTCATGGGGTTTTAGGTGTTTTATTGTCTTTTTAGGTCTTTTTTGTATTTTATGTATTTTTGTGTTTTATGGGTTTTAAGGTTTTTAGGTAATTTTTGGTGTTTTGAGATTTTAGGTATTTTTTTAAATTTATTTTGTTTTTAGTGGGTTTAAGGGTCTTTAGGCATTAAAGTATTTTTTAGTGTTTTTAGATTTTTTATTGAATTTAAGGGTTTTATGATTTTTTATTATTTAGAGTGTTAGGATTTTAATCGATTTTAGGGAATTTAGGGTCTTTTAGTGTTTTAAGGATTTATATGGGTTCTTATGTCTTTGGGGACTTTTATTATTTCTAGGGCCTTTTAAGGATATATTTTTTTAGGGTTTCTAGTGTTTTTTGGGTCTCTTAGAGGATTTTCGGGGTTTTAGCCCCCTTTAGAGTTTTTGTGGGTTTTTAGGTTGTTTTACCCATTTCTAGGGGGTTTTATACTTTTTGGGGTTTTAGTGTTCTTTTTATTATTTAGGGATTTTTGGTGTTTTTAATGCCTTTAAGGGGTTTTAGGATTTTATGGCCCTTTAATGTTTTTGGGATATTATAGTCATGATAGTTATTTAAGGGTTCTTTATAAGTATTTAGTATTGTTTATGGTTTTTAGCGATTTTAGGGGTTTTTGGAATTTTTTGGGATTTTTATGGTTTTTAGGTACCTTTATGGTTTTTAGAGAATTTGGAGAAATTTAATGTTTTTAATAAATTCGATGGTATTTTATTATTTTGTAAGTTCATTGTATCCTTCTTAGATTTTATTGTTTTTTGATATTTTTGGGTTTTAGTGGGATTGTTGGGGTTTAGTTGTGTCAAATGTTTTTAGGTATTTAATGGTATCTTATATTTATTTGGTGTTTTGTGTTTTTAAGGACTTTTAGAGTTTTTGGATTTTTCATTGTTTTAGGGGTTTATTTATCAATATGGTTTCATAGAATTTAATGTTATTTGAGAGTGTTTTTGGTGTAATTAGGGTTATAGTATTTTTGGGATTTTTTATGGGTTTTTTTTGGGTTTTTTCGTGTTTTTAGGGTTCTTTTGTTTTAATGGGTTTTTATGAATTTTTAGGACATTATGGTTTTAAAGATTTTAGTTTTTTATATTTTACTTGGATGGTTTTAAGAGTTTTATGGGTTTCAATGAATTTTTGAGTTTTATGTTTTTTTGGGTGATATTATTGTTTTTAAGGTTTTGGGGGTTTTAAAGTATTTCCTTGGTTTTTTATGGTTCTTAAATATTTTTATGGTTCGTAAGAATTTATAGATTTTGGGTTTGTGGATTATTTTATTTTTTAGGGTCTGTAGTGTTTTATGGTGTTTTAGGGTTGTTTTTAGAATTTTTATAGATTATGGGACTTTAGGTATTTTAAGGGGTTTTAGGGTTTTTAGTGTTTTTTGGTGTTTTGGAGATTTTATGGGTTTTATAGCATTAAGGGCGTTGAAGGGGTTTATGGATATTTTAGATAAATTTATTGGTGGTTTAGTGTTTTAGGGTAATAATTTTTTTCAGGGTCTTCTAAGGTATTTAGTATTTTCTTAATGATTTTATGGTTTTAATGGCGCTTTTGTTTTTTATGGTTTTTATAGGGGTTTTCAATTTTTATTATTATTAAGGTTTTTAGTGGTTTATGGTTTTTCTATTTTTTTAGTGTTTCATAAAATTTAGTGTTTTTATTATTTTATAGATTTTAGGATTTTCAGGGTTTGTATGGGGTTTTATGGTTTTATGGGGGTTTAGGGTTTTTTAGTCGTTTTTAAGCTTATAAGGATTTAATGGGTTTCGAAAATTCTTATGATTTTAAGGGTTATTTTTGGGTATTATTGGTTTTTCCTGTTTCTTAGGGATTTAGTGGTTTTTAGAGATTATTAGCATTATAGGAATTTTTGACAATTATTAAGGATTTTTTAGGATTTTTATGGTTTTTTATGGTTTCTTAGTGTCTATAGGGTTTTTTAGAATTATTAGTGTTATTTTGGTTCTATATGTTTTTATATTGTTTTTACAGTTTTATACTTTTTCATTATTTTTCGGTATTTATTAATTAGGGTTTTTTTGGGTTTTGTAGTATTTTTAGATTTTTAAGGTGTTTTTTGGATTTTTTTTGTTATAGGGGATTTATGGATTTTTAAAGTTTTTAAGATGTCATTTCATGGTTTTGGGGGGATTTAGGGGGTTTAGGGTTTTCTAGAGTTTTTGTAGAGGTTTTTTTTATTTTAATTATTTTATGGGGGAATTTGGGTTTTTAAAAATTTTAATTTTTTATGGTTTTATGGTTTAAGAGGTTTTAGGGTTCATAGGCTCAATTTGAGGTTTCATGTTTTTTATGGTTGTTTATGGACTTTAGGGTCATTTAAATTTTTTAGTGTATTAGGTTATTTAAATATATTTAAGGTCTATTAGGCCTTTTTGGTTCTTTTAGTGGTTTTAGGGGGTTTTAGTGTCTTCAAGGATTTTTTAGGGTATTCAGGGTCTTTAGGTGTTTTAATTTTTATTTTTGGTTTTTGGTGTTTCTATATAGTTTTTAGGGTTTCTAGGAGGTCTATATGTTTTAGTATTTTTATAGTTTTTATGGATTTTAGGGTAATAGTTGATTTTTTAGAGTTTCATGGTATTTTAACGGTATTTCTGGGTTTTTATGGATTTTGGAATTTTAGGTATTTGAATTAGTATTAGGAATTTTCATGGATTCTAGATCATTTTTATGGGTTTTAGTGGCTATTTTATATTTTTAGGGGTTTTAGTGGTGTTTTGGTTTTTAGGGGGTTTATGGATTTTAGGGGTTGTCAGAGTGTTCAATTGTTTTTAGAATATGTTAGGGAGTTTTTAGGGTAAGGAAGATGCGAGGGTCAGGCTATTCCCAGACCCCCCAAAATTATTAGAGGTATTTTTGGGTTTTGAGGTTAAATTTTTTTTAGTATTTTTAGGTTGTTAGGGTTTTTAGGGATTTCGGGTTTTTAGGGATTTTAGGGTTTTATGTAATTTTCAGGTTTTTGGGGTCTTTAGTATTTTTAGAATTTTTAGGGATTCTTAGGGTACTTAGGGTCTATTCTATATTTTTTGGTTTTTCAAGAACATTGTACTGTTTTAGGGAATTTTATGTTCTTAGTAGGGTTTTTAATGTGTTTTAATGGTTTAAATGGGATTTTTAAAGTCTTAGTGGCATTTGGGTTTTAAAGGGGGTAATTTTTTTGTGTTAGTATTTTTTAAGAGTTTTAAGGGGTTCTATAGATTTTAAGGGTTATTTATGTGTTTTATGGGTTTTATGTTTTTATAGGGATTTTCATGTTCTATCGTTACTTATAGTTTTTTAGAGTTTGAGTGATTACGTTTTTTAGGGTCTTGGGGGTTTTTGGATATTTATTCTTTTAGGGATTTTCATGTTCTTAGGTTCTTTTTAGATTTCTAGGCATTTTAATGATTTTTTGGATTTTATGGGTTTAAGATTTTTTGGGTTTTAAGAGTTTAAAAGAGGGTTAGGGGGTGTTGGTTTTTGTTGTGGTTTTCAGGTTTTTATGGGTTTTTATGGATTTTATGGTTTTTATGGATATTTAGAGATTTTTAAACGTTTTATGTTATTTTAAATGGTTTTAATGTATTTTTGTTTTTAGGACGTTAGAGTATTTTATGTTTTCTAGTGTTATATAGGTTTTCTAGTGTTTTTAGTATTTTTAGTGGTTCCAAGGTGTTTAATGGGTTTTTGGTGGTTTTATTATTATTAGGGTTTTATAATTTCTCATGGGTTTTAGTTTTTTTGGTTCTTTATGGGTTTTATGGTTTTTTGGATATTAAGGGGTATTTACGTTTTTTTTCAGTTTTCGAGGTCCTTTAGTGTTTTTAATTTTTTTGGGGTTTATATGGTTTGTTTAATGTTTTATTAGTGTATAAGATTCTTTTAGCTGGTTTTTGGGGTTTTTGGGTTTTTAGGGATTTTAGGATATTTGGGGTCCTTTAGGATTTCTTAGGGTAGTTTTGGGTCTTTTGGGGTTTTAAGGGTTTTTGGGTCCTTTAGGGGTTTTAGTTTTCTTAGAGAATTTTTTTGTTCTATGGACTTCAAGGTAATTTTTTTGTTTTTAGTATATTTTTGGTGATTTTAGAGTTATATTTTGTTTTTAATATCTTTTATATTTTTTAGGGTTTTGGGTTCTATTACGGAATTTAGGGGGTTTTAGGGTTTTAGGGGGTTTCAGCGGTTTTAGTTTTTCATATATATGTTTTATATTTTTAAAAGGTTTTATATTTTTTTGGTTTTATAGTCTTTTATGGGGTTTTATGTATTTTTATGGGTTGAAGGGTTTTCTATGTTTTTTTTGGGATTTTAGTGTTTTTAGGGGTTTACTTAGTTTTTAGAGTTTTTTTAGGGTTTTATGGTTGTATTGGGTTTTAATGATTTTTTTGTATTTATGTGTTTAGGGGTTTTAATGTGTTTTACGTTCTTTAAGGATATCGTTCGGTCTTTATTATTTTTTGGGTTTTTAAGGGGTTTTATAGTTTCTATGTTTTGTATCTATTAAAAAAAATAGGGTTTTAGAGGGGTTTGGATCATTTATAGATTTTATGGGTTTTATGGGAATTAGTATCTAATAATGATTCTAGAGGATTTAAGGTCTATTTGAGTTATAAATATTTTTATTTTTTATGGGTTTTAAGGGTTATTTAGGATGTTTTAGAGTTTTTATTGAATTTCAGGGGCTTTATGTTTTTTAGGGTCCTTTAGGGTTTCTAGGGTTTTTAGTTTCATTAGGGATTCTTTATAGTTTTTAAGGATTTTATGTTCTTTTAGGGTTTTTAGGGCATTACGATCTTTACTGAGTTTTAATGAAATTTAAGGTTTTTTGGGTTTTCAAAATTATTTTGGGGTTTTAGGGTTTTAGTGTGACAGGGATTTTTTTTGGGTTTTTAGGTTCTAGTTGAGTGGTTTACATTTTATGGTCGTCTAGGGTCTTATGGGGTTTTATGGTTTTGATAGTTTTTAGGGTTTTAGGGTTTTTAGGGTTTTTAGGGGTTTTATAGTATTTTTATGTTTATAAGGGTGTTTATAATTCTTTAGGAGGTTTTCTATTTTTTTGAGTTATTACGGGGATTGTGGATTTTTTAGGGTTTTTAGGGCTTTGGGGGTTTTAAATTATTTTAGGGTTTAAAGGGTCTTTAAGGGTTTTAGAGTATTGTATTTTTTTTATTTTTTTCGGCCTTTTAATGCCATTATGGGGGTTTACATATATTTATTGGTTTTTAGCATTTGTAGGAGTTTTTAAATATATTTAGCGGTTTTTGTGTTTTTATCATCTTCATGGTTTTTAGTTGTTTTAGGGGTTTTGAGCTTCTTTGAGGGGATTTTATTATTTTTATGGTTTATAATGTTATTTTAGATGTTTTAGAGTTTTTAGGGTTTTAGTGGATTTTAGGGTTTTTAGGGATTTATGGGATTTTAGTGTTTTTTTATTTTATAACTGTTTTATGAATTTTAAGGGGTTTTGGGCATTTTCAGGTTTTTTTTATTTTCAATGTTTTTGAGGTTTTTTAGTTGGTTTATGGTTTTTATGTTTTTAAAATGGGTTTTAGGTGGGTTTCATGCTTTTTTACATGTATTTTGGGAGTTTAGGGTATTTTAGGGATATTTTTGGAGTTTAAAATTGTTTTTAGGTGTTTAATGTTTTTAGGGGTATTTTGGGGAAGTAGGGATATTTTGGGTTTTAGTATACCAGTCTTGTCTAGCCGGAAGAAAATCCTCTGTCCAATAATTAAAATTAAAGAAAAATTAGAAAATTGGTGTAAGGGGTCAAACAAACAAACATTCCCTCATCCCAAAAACTTCAATGCCAGAGATCATAATATGACATATCATTACAATAATCAGAATCATAAACTATTTCTCACTCAGATCGAGACATTCCCTGATTAAAAATCTTAAGGATATCTACATCCACTTTAGTTGGTAGCATTGAAGACAATTTGTAGACACTTTCATAGGAAGAGTGGAATAATCTTTTTGTAGTCTTACCTTTGGAGGAACAGATATGGAACCCTCATAATCAGTTATCATTGTCTTTCCAATTAATAATTAATCCTTAAAAGAGGCTTTTCCACTACTAATTGATGCCATGATAGGGGTATATACATTCACCCTATCATCATTATAGAAATCAACCCATTTATCAATCAATCAAAGAAAACTATAATATTTCATCAATTTCCTAACGACATTCAACATTTGATGTGTATACTTTTGATTTAAGAGTTCTTGTGGTAGTTTAGAGGTCAAAAATTTCATACATTCATGAGACCATGTGCAAGTGTCATCTATTGAAATAATCACTTTTGAAAAATCTACCTAAATATTAGAGGGCCAACTACTAGCTCTCACCAGTGACTCATCCCCCAGCAGCTCCTTGCCTCTAAAATTAGGCCCCTCAGATGCCGATTTATCATAAATCAACATGTTTTCCACATCGGTAATGGATCTGTGGTTGTATCACCATTTTGATCAATGGGATTTGAATAATATTAATCCTTTATCTTTGGATTCCATTGATATAGATTGGAAGGTGGCCTTTCATCCCACATCTTCCACATGAACGCCTCTTCTCACACTCCTCCAAATAGTGCCCAATATCCATACATTCATTTAATAAAAGTGGTTTTCTTTCATACTCAATATCATGTTGGATATTTACAATAGGGGTAGAATGAGTTACCATATCAATCATAGTATATATGATGTCAATATCAACCAAAATCCCGGCAATGTGTCCAAACCGAACATCCCTAGTTTCTTTGTCAAGGTGAATAGGAGTCCCAATTTCTATACTGATGTCATGTAAGAACTTTGGATGCCAAAGGACCCAATCGACTCAATGAAGGCGAACCCAAACCTAAGAAAATGAATTCCTTTCATGCGATAAAATAAAATATAAAGGCCAATGATGTAAATGAAGCCACCTAGGTTTCAACGACAAGGACCCAATGATTCATGCATGATGCTTATATTAATATTGAGAGGAATGAAAGTGAAAAAATCCTCAACCAAGAGAAACACACTTCCAATTAGAGAAACCCCACAAGAGTGAGATCCTATGAAATAAATCATTAATATTAAAGGGGTTTTCACCTTTAGATAAAACCATGCATACAATCAATTATATTTTTACCAATTTCCATTTTCTTAGAAAGAGTAGTAGGAATCGCTTTATTTGGCGATGACTATCCCATACGAATGATTCTTGCCGAACATGAATCCTTGAAAAGAGACAGTGCCCAAACTCTATCAGAATTCAGACCAAACTTTGACAGTGATTTATTCACCACGTCAGCATAAGACACGGGCTGAGATGTTCAAATAACCTCAACACTAGGCAGGAACGCATATTCCTGGGCCTCTTTCCACCAAACATCATCAAAAGTCCATCACCACTCTTTCATTATGTTGAGTGGCTACTCCCTATGATCACCATGCTTTGGGCCATCCTTCAAAATTGAAATAGGGAAAACCTCCTCAGAAGAATGTTGCAACACAAATCCCTATAATGCATCATCATATCAGGCACCTAGAGGTGGATCCAATGTTGACTGATTACATGCTAGGATTATTGAATTTTCCACAACATCAGAGGTGCAGACACCTGTGGAAGTCAAAGGTATATCCACCAATAGGATAGGAATATATTGTCATGATGATTTAATAATATTTTAAAGGATTCATATTTGTTTTACGATTTCTTATAATTTGTAAATGTTTTTAGGGTTTCTAGGTTTTTAGTGTTTTATTGGGTTTTTTGGTTTTTACTATTTTTTGGGTTGTTAGGGTTTTGCTAAGTATTTTAGGGGTTTCTTATAAATTTTAGTTTTTTTAGAGTTTTTAAAGGGTTTTCAGTTTTTGAGGGATTTTATTTCTTTAGTATTTTTAATGGTTTTATGGTTTTTTGTGGTTTTTAGGGTTTTCAAAGTGCACATATGAGGGGTTATGATGTAGGGATTGGGGTTTTGGTAGTGGGTTAACGGTTTTATGGTGTATGTTTTAATGTTTTTGCTGTAGGTTTAATGGTTTAGGGTTTGGGATATATGGTTTACGGTGTTCAGTATAGGGTTTAGGTTGTAAGGTATAAGGTTTATGGTGTATGGTATAAGATTTAGGGTTTACTGTTTATGGTTCAAGGTTTAGGTTATATGGTATAGGTTATAGGGTTTAGGGTATAGGCTATTGGGTATAGGGTTTCAAGTGGTGGGTTTATGGTTTATCGTGTAGGGTATAGGGATTATCTGATATGGTATACGGTTTATGGAGTAGTGTGTACAGTTTAGTGTGTAGGTTATATAATTTACAATATAGGGTACAATATTTTGGGTGTTGGGTAATTGATTTATGGTGTAGGGTGTATGGTTTAGGTTGTAGGGCCCAATTAGTAGTTTATATGGTTTATATATTAGGGTTTATGGTATAATGGTTAGGGTTTAGGGTTTAGGATATATCGTTTTGGGTTTATGGTGTATGGTATAGGGATTGGGGTGTAGGTTTTAGTATATAGGTTGTAGGGTATTGGGTTTGAATTGTAGGGCATAGAGTTTATGGTATTGGGTATAGGATTTATGGTGTAGTGTTTCATGTTTATTGGGAAGGTATAGGATTTTGGGTGTTGGGTTTAAGGCTTTTGGTGTAGGGTTTTGAGTTAATAGTGCACAGTTTATATTTTAGGTTATATGGGTTAGGGTTTACTGTGTAGGATTTAGGTTTTAGTATTTTGGGTGTATATTATAGGTTTTAGTTTTTAGGGGATAATATAATTGGTTAAGGGTTTTGTTTTTGGCATATAATTTTTACGGTTTTATGGTTTTCCGGGGGTTTTGTGTTTTTGGGTATTAGGTATTTTTAGTGCTTTTAGATTTTTTATTGGATTTTAGGGTTTTATGGGTTTTATGGATATTAGTGGTTTTCATGTTTTTTTAGGTTTTAAAGGTTTTGGGTTTTTTTTAGGGTTCTATGGGTTTTTTCGGTTTTATGGTTTTTTATAATTTAGGGGTTTGAGGTCCTTTCTGGGTTTTTATTATTTTGTTGGTTTTAGGATTTATATGTGATTTTAGGGCTTTTGTATGATTTTTTGGATTTTTTTTGATTCCTTAGTAATTGTTAGGTGTTTTCCATACTTTTCCATAATTTTAAAATTTATAAGGTTTTGGTTTTTGGGTGGTTTTTAGTGATATTTGGGTTTTAACGATTTTAGGCATTTTAAGACAATATTAGTTTTTTATTGTTTATTAGGTTATTTGGGTAATTTATTGGTTCTACGGTATTAATGGGTTTTAGGGTTTCTATGGTATTTATGGTATTTATTGATTTTTTAGATTTTTAGGAGTTTTTAAGGTTGAGGCATTTTAGGAATTTAGGTTTTTTTGTTATTTAATGTGCTTTAGGATTGTTATAGTTTTTGGAGGTTTTAAAGTTTTAGTCCATTTTGAGGGTTAAGTGGGTTTTTAGGGGTTTCTACGGGATTTTACGATTGTAAGTGGATTTGAGTGTTTATTGAATTTTTATATGGTTTTTTTGTTTTATTTATTTTTGGGGTTTTTAAGGATTTTGGGTTTTTCAGGTCCTTTATTGGTTTTTAAGGTTGTTAGGTTCTTTTTGAGGATTTTATATTTTTAGGGGTTTTAGTGTTTTTTCGGGGGTTTGGGGGTTTCTGTGGTTTTTATTTTTTGTTGTGATTTTATGGTATTTTAAAAAATCTAATAGTTTGTTGGGGTATTTGTAAATTTTATAGAGTCTTAGGAAATTTAGGGTTTTTATTGTTTTTATTGGTGTTTTGGATTTTTTGGGGTTTTCGGGTTTGGGGGGTTTCATGTTTTTTTGGTTTTTTGGGTTTTTGGAGATTTAGGGGATTGAAAATTTTTTATTAGTTTTAGGGGGGTTTGTATTTATGGGGTTTCATGGTTTTTTAGGGGGTTTAGAGTTTTTAGGGTCTCTAAATGTCTTTACGGTTTATAAGGAATTTTATGTTGTTAGAGTTTTTATGAATTTTATAATTTTTGTGGGTTTTATAGAATTTGGTGGGTATTAGGGTTTTTAGTGTATTTAAATGTTTTTATGGTCATATAGGGTGGTGGTGGGTGGGGGGGGGGGGGGGGTTGTTTGAAGAGTTTTATATTGTTTTTCTTGTTTTTTGGATCCTTTAGTGGTTTATAGTGTTTGTAGGGTCCTTTTGTGTTTTTTGGGGTTTTTGGGGTTTTCTATTCCTAATTTATTTTAGGGTGTTTTTTAGGTTTATAGGGCTTTTAGGGGTTGTAGTGATTATACTAGGTTTATTGTTTTTAGGGGTTTTAGAGTTTCTTGGATCCTTAAATCTTTTCTGTGGTTTTTGACTCTTTTATGTTTTTCAGTGTATTTTAGGATTTTAAGGTGTTTTATTGTGTTTATTGTTTTTAGATTGCATTATGGTTCTTTTATTGTCTTTAGACTTTTTTATTTTTATTTAGGGGTTTTGGGGTGGATTTAAATTTTTTATGTATTTATATTTTTTAGAATATTTTTGGTTTTGTTAAGGTTTTTAGTGTCTTTGAGGGGTTTTAGTGGTTTTTATATTTCATCTGGTTGTTTAGGGTTTCATTCATTACTTTAATGGTTTTTCTGTTTTTTGTATTATTTATAGTCTTCCATCATTGGGGGGGGGGGTTTAGGGTCATTTAGGGTATTTTAGGATCATTAAGGGGTTGTCGGGTTATTAGGGTCTTTTAGGGGATTTAGGGATTTTTTGCATTTTTATTGGTTCTAATTTATTTTATATTATGTTGATAATATTTTAAAATTTCTTGTCCCTAGTTATGCAAAATCGGTGCATTATTTCATAACGTTGGCATGATACAAGGAATCATGTCCTGAAATTATTTTCAGTTTAGTTGCCTTGGAAGTAATAGATACATTCATAAGATTTTCATTACAACATGAAATAAAAGAAATAGAATTTTGTCCCCTTTGAATAGTATTATATTCCTTATCCTAATTCTATAGGTTAATCATAATATACTTCATTGAATCCTAGGAAAAATGAAACATATGAAATGGGTGAGCTCAGATGCTTAGTAAGGATAATAATATAGCGGAAACTTTTGTAAATAATCATAAACATTTAAGACAATGTATAAGACTAAAACAGAATCCTTTTAAACTTAAACTACATAATAATATGGAAAATATAAATCAAAATAATTACATTTACATAATCAAATGTATATTCTACTAGTCAAATAAACACATGTGATATCAATATCCAATTTTATTATGATGGAATGCATAATGCCAGACTTTATAACCACATAGACAAGGCGTTAAGCCAAGACTACAAATAATATTTTGTCAAGGCCTTGTGCCAAGACAGTAGTTTTTTCATGGGACCTACCAATGCATCGTGGAGATATAGCGGGCTCCACCCACCACATACTATGTCCAGTTAATTTCCCATATGAAAGGGTGAAACATAATCTAAACATTTGTTTTAAAGCTAGCAGACAAAATTTCAATATTTCAACCACAAACCGTGAATGCCATAAAAATAGCACATCCAAAGTCTAACATAATTCATTCAATACAATATGGGTTATTGTATTATGATAAATCAACCGGAATCAAGAATCAAATACACTTAGGTATATTGACATAGATTAAAATAGTCAATAAAATTATTTGATAGAAATATCCCATTTTTCCTAAAAACATTTAAATGTGACACTTTTTATCAAAGAAGTCATTTAAAAAGAATTTTGAATCAAAGTGTCCCATAACACTTTGAAACTTTTAAAATGAATTTTAATTGGAAAACATATATTTACATATATATAAATTTGTAAAACAATTTTTAAAATAAGGAAATTAATGAGAAATATTTAAATGAATAAATATTAAAAAAATCTAAAACAATATTTTAGTTTAATATTTACTAACCAAATAAGAGACAATTGAATACAAGTAATTGAGGAAAAAAAATTAAAAACGTTATAGTATCATGATAATAAAGATATTATTGATATAATATATCAAAGGACAGTATATACACCATATAAAAGTGAAATGGTGAAAAACGACAAAGAGGTCTCAAAAAAATGTAAATTGAGATGAAATACATTAAAAGACCGTATACTTATATTAAAGATGAATAAATGAAATAAATATGTTTTTTAAAAAAATATACACAATATAATTCGATTTTTAATGTAAATCAATCAGATTACATTCACACATATTCTTGTAAAAACAAAACCAATGACTTGGACATTTAACTCAATGAATGGAAATTGAGTTAAGATTACCCTTAAATGTTCATATCAATGTAATGTGAATTTATCAATGGAGTGATTATGTGTATAAAAAGTATATCCACACAAATGGAAGTTTAAATTAATACATAAGTAAATAAATAGTGATTTCGCACATAATCTAGGAGTAATGTAATCAATTATGTTTGCGTAAAACAGAATGAGTGGAAATTAAAATTTGAAATTCCCTTACCGATATGGTAACTTAAAAAACATAAACCATGTGCAATAAGGATAATACAATGATGATTTAAATATCCATAAATTAATTTATATTACACAAACAATACAATCATGGGTAGTACATACACCACACAAAAAGTAATAGTGGAAAATATTGCATCAATCTCACGCGAATAAAAGTGAGATGAAAACCCCGTGCCTTGTACTTTTCCTTAGTATAGGGTAGGATATCCTATTTAATAACAGGGTAATCATTGTTATTAAATTATATAATAACCAAATACATAAATATGATATCATATATAATATTATAATATTGCATTGATAATGATATTTCAGTAGTATCATTGTTTTGGTTGTTAACTGGTTCGCTTTCCTTTATATGTGTTGTTATGTAAGTCATGTTTGTTGTGTATAGGATGTACTGGATTCATATAAAAAATTATATTTAGTTCATTAATATCATTTTTAATAATAAAATGAAAATTATTCTTGAATGATTACGATGTGGAATGAATCTCATCGCGTTCGTGGAGACGGTAAGCCGTACGTACACCCGAGCGACAATATCATTATATTGATGGTGAAATCATATGTAATTGGATGGTATATCATATATACATAATAATTATCATATTATATTTATTATTTAAATCAGTTATCCTCATTATTATACCCATACAATTAATTAAGTGTTTGAATAACACACCCCTCCATGACGTAGAGACAGTAAGCCGTAGACACACACGTATAGTGACTTTGTCATTTATATGATGGATAGAATAATGAATATGGTTTTCTAATATTTATAATAACATATAATTATTTATAAGGTACAAGATTTATTATATTTTTGTGGGAGAAAAAAAAATAGGAAATGGAAGAAGAAAAGAACATGAAAGAAGGTGGTGAAATTATTACCTCTTCTTGGGTGTTTCATTTTGAGTTGATCAAAAGAGCTCCATAGGTTGGCTTTATAATTAAAAATAAGTACTCTAGGTTCATGTGAGGTAATATTTGAGGATATTTGGGCAGGTTATGGCTAATAAAAATTTCTTTGGAGTCGTTATTTTAAGAGAAGGGGATGTTCCCTTTTATAATAGGGGTGAGGGGAACTTTAGTAAAAACTTGAAATATTATTTTACAATAAAATTGTTTTAGATTTATAATGGCTCAAAAATAATTTATATATAGGATAAGAGGGAATGGGTATAAAACATCTCAATAAATAGGTTTTATATGGGTTTAGGTTCCCATATGAACCTTATCCTTTATATTTAACTCTTAGTTAAGTAAATTGACATTTACCATGTCTCTTTGTATTTTTATATTATATGGTTAATAAAATTACAATAATAATCCAAGAGAAACCCAAGTGGTAAATTAATAATATATAACACCTTATCTAAGTCTTTTGGAGGAACAATATATTTTTAGGATCATTATATCAATTAATAATATAATATTTGTTTTAAAAACTCAATTATGTAAATATTGACACCATTTAATATTTTATTTTTTTGAAATCCATAAAAACCTTATCACAGAGAATTTAAATTTATTTAATAAACCCTAAAATTTTATATTAACATATAAAATTTTTTTAATTAATCATAAGTCTCAATTTACATTTATTTGGATATTTATAATATCAATTTTTTTAATATTTCATTAATAAGGTAATTACTAATCATCATTGTGTAATTTATAATGTAAATTATTTAACGAATAAAAATTATAAATATAATGCAATTATGTAGGAAATTTTTTTAGCTGTCTAATTAATATTTATAGTTTAATTTATCATATGTGTAACCCTATATTAAAAATGGTTTATTTATTAAAATTTGAATTTACCACTTTTATCTCTTCTTTAAATAAAATAATAATAAATGTCCTAATCCAATTTAAGTGGACCAAGGAGGGTCATATTTAATTCCTAATGTTGTTTTTTTCAAATTAAACTTATCCAATAGAACTAGGAAATTAGTTATGGTAACTATAATATCATTTTACCCTCAATTACCCTATTTACTTTTAACTGTGGAAAATAAAAGTCAAATGTTACTATTCACCAAAACATATTTTCATCTTATTGAACCACATTTTACTTACTGATGTTAACCGTGTCTCCATGATTTTTGGAAGCCAACTCAAAGAAGAGGTAAAATTATGTTTTATGCGAATTTTCAAATGCTCATAGAAGGTGGGTAAAAGATGATAAAAAGTTGAATAAAATTTTATATATCTAAACTTATTACAAAATGACTCCAATGAATTAAATTGAACAAATATGGGTATTATGTTTCTATTTTGACTTAAAATAAATATAATAAACAATTATTTAAATAAAAGTCATTTTTAAACAATAACATAGTGTTTTTAATTATTCATAAAAAAATTGAATGTTTTCAGAAAAATACCAAAAAATTACCCTAATCTAATTTTGATATTCAGAATTCAAAAATTAATTATATTTTTTCAAATTAAAAACATATTAGTTGAATTAGTTAATTTAAAATGAATTCTCATTGTCAAAACCAAAAAGTGAGTTTCAAAAAAGTAAAAACTATTAAAAGATTAACATATGTTTATGTAAAATTTAAATGTAAAACTACTTATAATGACTTTAATTGTATTAAATGATAAAAATATAATATAATTATACTTACAAACCATTAAAATGCATAATTTAACACTATAAATTATTTTCAATAAAAAGGTTGTTTTCAATTAAAAATTAGTATTTTTTAGTATTCATAAAAATATGAAAGTTATTAGAAAAGTACAAAAAATTTATCCAAAATTAAATTGTATATCCCGATTCTAAATAAGAATTTAATATAACTAAATTTAATATATTAAAGTGTCAAATTTTGGTTTTAAAAAGGGTTTTCCATTAAAAGGTGGTAAAATTACATTTTCATAAAATTACGTCTTTTATCTGAAAAAATGAATTTTTTCTTATATTATGTATAAGAAACACATATATGGATAGTAAAATTATATGGAGTATATAAAATTAAAAATTATATTAATATTATTCATTGTTGATTTTTGAATAGCTAGTTTGGTAAGTCGTGGTCCACTTGAACTCAGTGTTGTGTATCGTGCAAGCTATTGGATTACATTAAATAAAATAAGTTACTATAAAATCATGGGGTGTTACATTATTCCCACCATTAGGAAATTGCATCCTTGAAATTTTAAAATTGGGCTTGGGAACATCATTGAATGTCTCATATTGAAAAAAGAGTCAATAAAACTAGCAGTTCAAAATAAAGAAATAGATGTCTAAAGGTCAGTTGAGATAACTCGTACTAGGATTCAATGTAAGAAAATATGGATATGGAAGATAAACCAAGTGTCAAGTTATGATAGAGAGTTATAGAAAACATAATAAAGAGAAATTAAACAACAAAAAACCACAAATTTTTTTGGTATAAAAAGTTAATAGTTTCCAAGTCAGAAAAGTAAATGGACAATGTTTATTTTTGTAATTTAAATTTCATAAAGTTGAGGAAATTTTTTATGAGATTTACTAAGAACATAAAGAGATATTCTAACATTTATGTATAGTATCATCCTTTAATAAATTTCTACCACTTACTTATCTTTTTTTCAAATGATGAGTATACAAGATGACTTGGTCACACATGAAGAGCTATAATAAACTTCTAGAGAATCACAGAATCCACAAATGATAAATTATATGTTTACCTTGTCTTTAGAGATTAACCAAAACCAAAATGGTTAGTACACGATTAGATGATCCTCCAAAAGGATAATCTATTAGAGAAATAAATACTAATCATAATTTCTAATATTAAACCAACAATACCCAAAGTTAAATAAATACCATTCAATAAAAAATGGTCATTAAAAATAGTCAATATAATCCAAACTAATATTGAAACCCAAAACAAAGAATAATTTGATTGTGCAATCTTCCACATTAAATTTTATATCCAAATAACATTGACTACTCTAAATTTCATATATTTAAATGTATTTAACCAAATCACATATTTTTCTAATGATAGGTTAATCATTTCCGTAAATAACCAAAATCCCTATAAATACACAATAAAAACATAGATAAAAATCCACCATTAGTCCCCAAATGAAATCCCATAGTATTCTACTTTTTTAAGAATATAGTGTTCCCAACAGAGAGAACATATTCCAAAAACCATTTATCACTTAATCATGAAATCATTTTATTATACTAAGGATATCCATTTGATAAGACATAATATCCCAAATGAACTTATTATTGATCAGTAAAATAATTTAACTAAAAAGAATTAGTCACACTAACTAGGGACTTCATGTATTCCAGTGGTTGGAGATAAATCCCAATCGCACTCTAGTTGTGCGTTCGATTCCTGTAGCTTAGTCCAATGGGACTGGTTGTCACATGATTTTCAAGTTGTCCATTTTTAAAAACTATATTTTATAACATTCCCAAAATGATATAAATTCCTCAAAATAACCATAACCTAATTTCATCACAAAAGTTCTCTCATACCTCGCATTTTCATCCCAAAATTTAATAAAACACAATTGACTCAAATTCATAGATCCTATAAACCCAAATGGTTATTTATAACTATATCATCAATATATAAGATAATTCACTCAAAAATAAAATTTTCAGAAAACAAACTATAGGGATACACATACAAGAGAAATGTCTTCCGAACTAATTCCATCAATAAAGAGAACTAATACTTTTAAACATTTTACCATCCATTTATTTCTACATAGGTTATTCCAAGACCAAGAGGTTTTCTTATAGAATAGGTCACTCACATTGGTAATGCACTGGTCCCCTACATTTATGTAAAATGACTGTAATTGGATTATTGGGATCATATTTATTTTCTTCCATAGTACTCTTAATTTTTTCTCAGTAATTCTTTAATTTAGTTCATTCTTTCCCACACATAAAGCATATCTTTTTTTTCAATTGAGACACTTCCGTAGGTGTCTCCCTCCACATTTCATTCATGATAGAAAATGATCTTTTTTTTCCCTATGGTCTCCACTACTGGAGCTCTTATAATTGACCAATTATCTCTTCTTTTTTGGTTCTGGGATTTGGTTAAGATATATGTTGTTGATCATATTTTTGGAAAACTAATTTTGCTTGAAAACGGTATCTTTTACACCTATCAACATTCCATTTCATTGCTCGTTTCCACCACTGTTCCCACCTTGTACATAATGTTCAATGTCACTATGGCTTCCATGGAATTCAGCCATTGACTAACACAAGAAAACATCATGTGAGTCATGGAATCATTTAAAGAATGTCATAACACCTTATTTTCAATATAAAACTCTTTCAGATTAAACAAGGATATTTATCCTCATCTTATATAAAAAACCATAAAATAGGTTTGTAATGAAAATGTGAATTATCATAAGCATATTCCTCATGAGTCTCGTAACCACGAGTGCATCAAGACCTCTTTTCGTGCACTAGGATACCTCAGATCAAGCTCAAAAACTCCTTTTCGGTGTTTTCACTCCTAGGAACATTTGTGCCTGAGCCGCCTCTACCTGCTCGCATCTAGACATGGTTTTATTTTTTTGGAAAACCCACATAATATTTAAATTACCAAAATTTTTGTATGTTCTTATATACTAATCATCAATTTCTATCTTAGGGTGGTGTTTCTAAATCGTATTTTTTTTCTAAATATAGTTTCCAAGGTTTCTACTAAACATCCTATAATACCAACTGTAATGCTCGGACCCTAGTTTCCCAGAATCAGTGAATTACTACATAACATTGGCATGATACAGTGAATCATGTCCCAAAAGATCGATCATTGTAGTAGCCTTAGAATTACTAGATACATACATAAGTTCTACATTAAATCATGAAATTAAAAAAACATTTTGTCCCATGTAAACACTGTTATATAACATAGCATATTCTTATAGGTAAATCATAATATACTTCATTGATTCCTAGGAAAAATAAATCATAATAATGGGGTGAGATCAGATGCTCAAAAAGGTAAACAATATAGTGAAAACATTCATAAATAAGCATAAACATTTAAGGCAGTGTATAAGACTAAAAAAATAATTTTAAACTTAATCTTCATCAAAATATGGAAAATTTAAATCAAAATAATGCCATTTACGTATTCACATGGATATTCTACTAGTCTAATAATAACATGAAATATCTATATCCAATTTCATAATGGTGGAATGTATAATGTTAGACTACATAACAACATAGTCAAGGCCTTGTACTAAGACTAAAAATAATATTTTTTCAAGGCCTTGTGTCAAGACACTAGTTTGTCACATGAGACCCACCGATGCATTGAGGAGCTATAACGGGCTCCACCCATGAAATTATCAGTCCAATTCATTCCTCATATTAAAGGGTGAAACATAATCAAAACATTCTTATTAAAACTAGCATACGATATTTCTATATTTTAACCAAAAAACATGAATGGCTAAAAAATTGCACATCCACAGTCAAACATGACTCATTCAATACAATATGGATGATTATATTATGATAAATCAACATAAATCAAGAATAAAATACACTGAAGGATATTTATATAGATTCAAATACTCATTAAAACTATTTGAGAGAAATATCCCCTTTTCTTGAAAACATTTAAATGTCACACTATTTATCAAAGAACTCGTTCAGAAGAGATTTTTGAATGAAAGGGTCACATACCAATTTGACAATTTTAAAAATAATTTTAATTTAAAAACATATATGTCCACATAAATAAATATTTGAAACCATTTTTAAAACATGGACTTTAATGAGAATGATTTAGAAGAATAAAAATTTAAAACATTTAAAATAATATTTTTGTTAAAGATTTCCTAACCAAATAAAAGATGCTTGAATACAAGTAATTAAGGAATGAAATTAATCAAAAAATTATATAATCTTGAGAATAAAGGGATTCATTATATAATATGTCAAAGGACAATATATGCCCCATATAAAAGTGAATTGGTGAATAATGATAAATAGGTCTCAAAGAAATATAAATTGAGATGAAATACCTTATTAAGAACATATCCATAAATTAATGATTTATCAATGAAAAAATAATGTGTTAAAAATATAAATACTCTCAATAAAATCATATTCTCAGTGTAAATTAGTTATATTACATCCACACAAATTCTTGTCAAAACCAAACTAATGACTTGGATGTTTAACTCAACAAATAAGAAATTGAGTTATATTACCATTAAAAGTTCATATCAATGGAATGTGAATTTATCAGTTAAGTGATTATGTGTATAAAAATTATATCGACACAAAATATTGTTTAAATTACTACATATGTAAATAAATAGTGTTTTTCCACATAATCTTGTAGTAAAGTAATCAATTAATATTGCATAAAACCGAATGAGTGGAAATTGAAATTTAAAATTCTCTTACCAATTTGTTAACTTACAAAAAATAAAACACATGTAAGAAGGATAATCCAATGATGATGTAAATAACCATAAATTAATTTATATTACACAAACAAAACAATCATGGGATGTCCATACACCACACAAAAGGTAATGGTAGAAAATATAACTTGAATCTCACGGGAATAAAAGTGTGATGAAAACCCATTACCTTGTAATATTCCTTATTATAGTGTAGGGTAACCTCCTGTATAATGGTGATATAATTGTTATAAAATTATAAAATAAAAAAATACTTAAAAATGATATCATATATGATCTTCTATTATTTCCTTTTTAATGATATTTGAGTAGATCATTGTTTTGGTTATTAACTGATTCGATTTCCTTTATATTTTTTGTTACATAAGTCATGTTTGTTAGGTATATGATGTATTTAATTCATATCAATAATTATATTAAGTTATTAAACAATATTTTTAAAAAATAAAATAAACATTATTCTTTAATGATTATTATGGGAAATGAATCTCATTGCGTTCATGGAGATGGTAAGTCGTACGTACACACGAGTGACAATATCATTATATTAGTGGTGAAATCATATGTAATTGGATGGTATATCATATATAAAGAATCATTAAAATGTTATATTTATTATTTACATCATTTATACTCATTATTATACCCATCCAAATATTGATGTTTTTGAATAACAAACTACACCACGACGTGGAGACGGTAAGTCGTACATACACATGTGTAGTGACTTTTTCATTTATAAGATTAATAGAATAAAAAATATAGTTATAACATATTTATAATAACATAATAGTATGTATAAGTAATTATATTTATTATTATTGGTATGGAAACAAAAAATAAATAGGAATTGGAAAAAGAGAAAATTTTTAAAGAGAGTGGTGAAATTATTACATCTTCTTTGGGAGTTTTCTTTTTGAGTTGATCAAAAGGGCTCCATATGTTTGATTTATGATCTAATTAATTACATTAGGTTTATTCTAGGGAAGTTGGGAGGATATTGTGGTAGTTTTTGGCAGATCCAAAGGGCTTTGGAGGTGTGATTCTAAGAGAAGGCGAAATTCCCTTTTATAAGAGGGGTGAGGGGAACTTTAAGAAAAGAAAGAAATATTATTTTATAATAAAATAAATTTTTCTCTATAATGGCTCCAAAAAGATTTATTTCGAAAATAAGCTGGTAATGGGTTGAAAAAATCTCAACCAATAGGTTTTAGACTGTTTTAGGTCACCATATTAACCATATCATTTAGATTTAATTCTTGGATCAACAGTTTGACCTTTACCATGTCCATTTTTATTTTTATATTATATATTTATTAAACATTTTATAACAAGAAAAGTGAACCCCATGTGGTTCATTATTAATATATATACCCTTATATATGTCTTTTGGATAATCCATATATTTTTATAAATTTAAATCAATTATTAATATTGTTTTTTTAAACTCAATTATGTCAACTTTGACACTATTTTGTATTCGATTTTATTTAATGCAATAACAACCATATCGCTTCAAATAAAATTTATTTAATCATCCCTAAAAATTCATAATAACCTATACTTTTTTTAATTCCTAATAAGTCTCAATTTACAATTATTTGTATATTTATAATATCAATTATTTTAATTTTTTATTAATAAGGTAATTACCGCATCATCATTGTGTCATATATAAATTAAATTATTTAATGTTTAAAAATTATAAATAAATTAAAATAATTTAGTAAATATTATTTTCTTTTTATTGAATATTTATAGTTAAATATATCTTATTTGTAACCCTATATTAAAAATGGTTTAGTTATTAAACATTGAATTTTACACTTTTAACTCTTCTTTAAATAAAATAATAATAAATGTCCTAATCTAATCTATGTGAACCATAGAGGATCATATTTTATTCCAAAGGTTATTTTTGGTCTAATTACACATATCCAATAGAATGAGGACACGTGTTAGGTAATTATAAAATCATTTTTACCATTAATTACCCTACTTACTTTTAACCATTGTAAATTAAAGTCAAAAGTTACTTTTCACCAAAAATTATTTTCATCTTATTCAACCAAATTTTAATTACTAATATTAACTATGGCTCCTAGATTTTTGAAATTCAACTCCCAGAAGTGGTAAAATTATGTTTTAAGCAAATTTTCAAATTCTCATAGAAGTTGGGTAAAAGACGGTAAGAAGTTCAATAAAATTTTATATGTCTAAACCTATTATAAAATGAATACAATGAATTAAATTTAACATATATAATAATTATGAGTCTATTTTTACTTAAAATAAATAAAATAAAAAAGTATTTAAATAAAAGTGGGTTATAAATAATAACAGAGTGTTTTTCAATATTCATAAAAAATATAATGTTTTGAGAAAAATAAAAATAATTGACCCTAATATAATTTTGGTATTATTAATTCAAAAATGAATTATATTTTTTGAAATTAAAAACATAGATGTTGAATTAATTAATTTAAAATTATTTCCCATTGCCAAAACCAAAAATCATGTTTTAAAAAAGAAAAAACTATCAAAAGATTGACATGTGTATAAGTCAAATTTAGATGTGAAATTACTAATAATGACCTAAATTGAATTAAATGATAAAAATATAATATAATTATACTTCTAAACCATTATAATTCATAATATAACCCTATAACATATTTTTATTAAAAGGGTTGTTTTCATTTAATATTTAGTATTTTTCATTATTCTTCTAAATATGAAAGTTATCGGAAAATTACCAAAAATTTATCAAAAATATATTTTTATACCCCAATTCCATAGAAGAATTTAATTTAATTAAATTTAATACATAAAAGAGTCATGTATTTTTTTTATAAAGGGGTTTCCATTAAAATGTGGTAAAATAGCATTTTTTTAAAAATAATTTTTTATGGGAAAAATGATTTTGTTCGCATATCATGTATGTGAAACACATAATATGGATTCTGAAATTATATGGAGTATATAATATTCAAAATTATATTAATACTATTCATATCAACTTTTTGAACGGCTAGTTTGGAATGTTGTCGTGTGCTCGAACTCGGTGTTGCGTGTTTCACAAGCTATTTAATTACTTTAAAGAAAATAACATACTATGAAATTTTGGGGTGTTACATATTTTATGGGTTATTACATGATTTTAGAGTGTTTAGTGTCTTGTATTGGTTTTAGTGTTTTTATGATCGTTTAGTGGGTTTTAGGTTTTTAAGATATTTTATGGTATTTAGGATTTGTAGTGTATTTTTGGATTTTATTAGGGACTAGAGGAATATTATAGGGTTTTTGGGGTCTATATTAGTTTTTAGGGTTTTTTATGGTTTAATGGGGTTTGACGATTTTTTAGGGGTTTGGGGGTTTTTTTGTTTTTTTGATTTTTTTGTGTTTTGAATGATTTTTCAGTGTTTTATGAGTATTATAGGGGTATTTAGAGGTATTTATATTTTTATAGGGAATTATAGTTTTTATAGATTTAGGGGGGTGTCAAGGTTCTTTAAAGTCTTAAGGGGTTGATGGGTTTGAATGTTTTCATAGGGTTTTTCATGATTTTAAGGGGTTTTAATTGTTTTATTGTGGTGTTAGCCTTTTTAGTCTTTTTATGGGTTTATGATTTTTTTTGGTTTTGCGGGTTCTATTCTTTTATTTGGGTTTAGGGTTTTTAGAGTTCTAGGGGTTTTTATTATTCTACGGTTATTTGGGTTTTATTGTGTTTATGGGTCGTTATATTTTTTCATGATTTTACAGTTTTTATGGGTTGGGTGTGGGTTAAGGATTTATAGGGGTTTTATGGTTTCAATTGTTTAGTAGTTTTTAATGGTTAAAGGGGTTTAATGGGTTTTATGGTTTTAATATTTTTCACGGATATTTTTCGAGATTTTATGATTTTAGTGGTTTAAGGGGTTTTATGGACTTATGGGTTTTTTTGGTTTTAGGTTTTTTATTGTTTTTAGTTTTTTAAAATATTTATTTTCAATTTTAAAGAGTTTTAGGGTTTTAGGGTCTTTTATGGTATTTTTGGTTTTAAGGGGTCTTTAGGGTTTTGAAATAGTTTAGGGTTTTCAGTTTTTAGGTTTTTCATTATTTTTATGTTTTTGTAAGGGTTTTTAGAGACATTCATGTTTTATGGAGTTTTATAGTTTTGTGAGTTTTATAGCTTTTCTATGGGTTCAAGGTTATTTTACAGTTTTTAGGGTTTTATTTTTTAGGGTTTTTAATGGTTTATAGGGTTTTTATAATATATAACTTTTTAAGCATTTTTTGATTTTAAGGGTTTTTTGTATTTTAGGGGGTTTTGGGGTTTTTACATATTTATACATTTTAAGTGTTTTTATGTGTTTTAGGGTCTTAGGTTTTTTAGAGTTTTCAATGATTTATGTGTTTTTGTGTTATTTTGGGTATTAATATTTTATTGGATTTTTAAGGATTTTTTTTGATTTTATGTGTTTCTTGTGTTTTTATTTGTTTTTTTGGGTAATTTTCTCGGGTTTATGAATTTTCAAATTTTATATTTTCATTATGGATTTAAGGTTTTTTATATTTTTTTAATTGGTTTTAGGGGTTCTTATGGGTTTTTTGGGGTATTATGGGTTATTACGATTTTTTTAGGGTTTAACATTTTAGGGGTTTTAGGGTGTTTATTTGGTTTTATATTGTTTTTAGGTTTTTTGGGTTTTTGAGTTGTTATTGGTTATTGGGGGGTGTTATGGTTTTTAGGGTTTTTAATATTTTCAAGGTTTTAAATCGATTTTAGTTTTTTATTGTATTTAAGATTTTTATAAAATATTTCTTTGTTTTAGGGTTTTAGGGTTTTTAGAGGTTTTACAGGATTTATGGTTTGTAGGGTTTTTTATAGATTTTGACTGTTTTAATGGTTTTGTGGGTTTTAGTTATTTTTAGGGATTTCAGATATTTTAGCATTTTTTGGGTTGTGGGGGTTTTAGGTTTTTCAGGGTTTGAAGGGTTTAATTTTTTTAGGGTGTGAAATGATTATTTGTGGGTTTTAAAGATTTTATAACGTCATTTAAGGTCTTTGAATTTTACAGGGTTATTTTGGTCTTTAGGTATTTGAGGGGTATTAGGGTTTTACGGTCTTCTTTGGGAAACATATATTTTAGGGAATTTTAGTTATTATTTGGGTTCATATAGGTTTTTGGGTGTTTTGGGGTTTCTTTAATATTTTAGAGTGTTTTTATAGTTTGTGAGGTTAACGGGTTTTATGGGATTATCAATGAATTTTTATGGATTTAATGGATTTAATGGTTTTTAAAGCTTAGTGGTTTGTATGTGTTTTGGGGTTTTTATGGTGTTTTATGGATTATAGAGATTTATGGGTGTTTAGGGTGTATGTGGGTTTTTAGTGTTTTTTTGGGTAATTATGTTTTTCAGTATTTTGATGGTTTATTTGATTTTTAGGATTTTTAGGGATTATTATGTTTTTATTTTTTTGGAGGTTTTAGGGGTTTTAGTATTCTAATGGGTTTTAGAGTTATTAAAGTCTTTTTCGGTTTTTAGGGATTTAAATGAGTTTTATGTTTTCTATGGTTTTTGGGATTATTGTGTTTTTTGTGTGTTAAGTTATTAAAGGTTTTTAATGATTTTTTAGTATTTAAGGGTCTTGTAGGGTTTTTATGTGTTTTCATCTTTATGGGTTTTTTTTATTTTTAAGGTTGTTTGGGGGTTTCATGATTTTTTTGGGGTTTTATGGAATTTTAGAGGGTTTCATGTATTTAGGGGTTTTATGGGTTTTTATATGTTATAAGGGTTTTTAATAGTTTTAGGGTTTTTTTAAAGATTTACAGTTTATTAGTGTTTTTAGGGTTTTTTTTTTAATTTTTTATATTTCTTAATAGTTTTTTATCGTTTTAATGGGTTTTAATGGTTATTTTATGATTTTTATGGTTTTATGGTTTTATGATTTTATTATGTGTTTTATGGGTTTTACTGTTTTCTCAATTTTTTTAGTGTTATAGATTCTTTTTTGGGTTTTTAATGATTTTAGTGTTTTTATGGGGATTGAAGGGGTTTTAGGTTTTTTATATTTTTAGGGTTTTTATGACATCATGTTCTTTGTTCAATCAATAGTAACTAAACCTGGTTGGGCACATGGCATCAAGTGTGACTCCCTATACACCAAATGTTGTCGACTAGCAATGACGGTTCATGGTGGAATAGTGGGGATACTATACCTTCATGATCTAAGTATATCCCAAAGATATAATCATATCAAAATATAAAGGAAGAATAATAAATATATGAGTAGATAATGAATAAACATCCATCAAAAAAAATATAGTTAATAATTTCTGATTGTGTCAAATAAAAATAATGATCAGGGCATGCTATATAAAATACATTTGAAATGAGCATCTAGTAAAATAAATGAATGAAAATACTAAAAAAAGAAACTATACAAGATAGCATCTTGATCCATATCTTGGTCCTATTCTCCCCTATGAATATGCATAATCAATCATGTATCATCAAAAGGGATATTACCATTATCCTTACCTACATATGAGATGTCTGTCTAGGTAATAGAGGCAGCCTGAGGAGGGTGTGAGATAAACTCATATGGCCAACACCAATGGTGTCTAATTCCATAGAGTTAGTGAATATATAATAAACAGTATTTGGGTTATAATAAATCTGTAAATATGTTGTGGTACATAAATAACCCACTTAGGTGTGGGTTCCCATGGAACACTCCTCTCATGTTACCTTCTTCGGCCCTATTCGGAATGTCTCCAAATAAACAGCCACACCTTCTTTAAGTCGTTATAATTTATTGTGACCAATCTCATATCCCACAGGTCCCCCATGAACTATATCCATCCGAAATAGGTATAATGAGGTCCTTAATAACATGTAAGGCTCCACCCGAATCCAATCTTATGCTTTGTCTTGGAACACACATCGTATAATTCATTAATTATTATTCAAATTAGTATAACCTGAACACATTCATGAAATTCCATTGTTGGAACCCAATTATCTCTCTATGTATAGCATGAACCAAATACCCTACAAGACCACCCTTGTAATTCCTCAATGATATCATGGTATCGCCCTTGGTGTCGTATAAATTCCCCACTTACCGGGTTCGTCCTTGGTAGTCCATCAAGGGAGCCTAAGTATCACTCATGGAATATAATATAAACATCCCTCAGAGTCATTCCTTAGGGTTTTATAAAGGATTCCAAGTATAAATTGTGAATAATAGTAGTCAACCTTTTGATTATATCCTTGACAGCCCAAAAAATTGTGCATGTATAACTTGGTTGTAAACAAGATGGCCATGGAATGAGTCCATTTATGGAGTTTGAAAAAGAACCAATGCATCAATCATGGCACATCATAATTTTTTTAAATCATTTAATTATTAAAAAAAGATGAATTTGTTTATGGTGATCCTAAACTGGAACACACCTCTCACTCTCAGCATGTCAAGAAGAATGATCATGGGTGTTGGGATTGGTGTCCTTCGACCAACTATTTGTTCTTTCATTACATGTATATTCAATTTATTTAATATTAATAAATTTTATTATTGTATATCAATAATTTTTATTCATGAATCTAATTTAATAATGGCATATAGTAAATGTCTCATTGAAAAGATCATTGAAATTCCCCACTATGTTGAGAACCTTGAGGTGTTGTAATGATATTCATAAATAAGTTTATTTAATTGGATAACATAATATGTTGTGACAAAAAGTTCATATAATGGTTAGTGTGATTATTCAAAATCATATGAGGCCTATTATCATGATGTTCACATCTGGTAATCCCCAAAACTATGGATTATGAGAATAAACCATTTAGTAGAAATTCTGCATGTTTTTGTGTCATCAAATATTCGAATATGTGAGCATATATGATGGTCATTACAAATTAATATTATTTTCAATTCATAGTATATATCATGTACATTGATGTATTTTATAAAGAATAATGATAATAGTTCATTGAAAATTTGGATACATTGTGTACATCCTGAGCAACATGTCATTAATTGATAAGTCAAGGAATAATTTGTCACTTTCGTCTTTATAGAAGATGATATCACATCCCACTGATTGAAATTGAACCATCTTCATGAATTTTGGGGACATGGTGAAAGGATTATATTATTTTATATAGTCAAATAAAGATGTGTTGAGCAGATAGGCTGGTGACATGGATATACAACCTTCTTGAAGATATATTGGGACAAAAAGATTATATTACACAATGAGTGTTTGTATGTGGTTGTCATCATTGTGACACCATGATCTATAACTTGGATACCTTTACCCATTACATGAGATAAATATTGGCCTTTAGGAAAGCCCCCTATTGATAAAGATGAATAAATATACAGGTTCACACACAAATTTTATTTGTTGATCTCAATTAAATTCTATTTGAATTTAATTATTGAAATAAATATTATTTTCAAGACTGTGGAATAGTTTAATCCATGTTTTATTGATATCTAATATTCACATTTCAATTAATAATTATTATTTTTTTGAAAAAATAATTTATCTGATTATGTGAATATATATTAAATATTTAATTGTTTAATTATGAATAAAATATTTATTTTATTTATTAAATATTTTAATAAAAAAAATTTCAAAATTGAGAATACAATAATTATTCATTTTATAAATATATGCTAGAGGAGTTCAAATAGTCCAAGACCAAGTCCTGTGACAATTACTAGTTTACAAGACCATCCTAAATTATTTTTATTTTATATGTTTTCATACACCAAAAAATAATATTAATTAAATAATTTATATGTGGAAGGGTGTTTATTAATGGGTCTAAATTTTATTAATTTCTGGAATGAAATTAAATAATATTTAAAAGTAAACTCAAATTCTATAAATATATGATTATATCTATTGTATATTGAATCCAAAAAATAATGAATAAAGAATTGTTACTCACAATTAATTATATATCGACTCATTCTCTCTCCCTCTTAATAACAAGACCCACATGAGAGATTTCTTCAATACTGAAGAATTGATCATCAAGAATGAACAACTAAATACATTTGATTTGTTGCACTAGAAAATAGTTATTCAGTGGTGTTACATAGATATCATTAGATCATGTGGGGGTGACCACTAGAGGGATTCTATCCCAGATTCCTCATAAGGAAACAAAGTCAATCTAAATGTTTCTTTTCATATGATCACCAATTATCAATAAAGAAAGTTCTTATTCACATATATTTATTTATTTATATTTTAAATATATTAAATATAAACATGACATTCAAGGACCTCACTCATGGTCTCAATGAATGAATTTTAAATGAAATTTTAATATATCTTCCACCACCACAAAATTGTACTATGTCTGGAATCAACAAGTGGTATCATAGTGGTAACATGTAATTTTTTTTCATTGTGGATCCATAGACAATTTTTTTTTATTTTTATTTCCTTATTATTACTTTTTTAATATAATTCCAAGGAACATGATTTGACATATTAATCATATTAATTCAATGTTTGTTTTTCTAAATGATTTATGAATAGATGAGGAATGACCGAAGATGCCATCCAGAAGTGCCAAATATTCGCAGGTAAAATTGGGTTAAGAGATGGGTTGTGGGAGTACATGTCATGTACCCATGCACATTGTATCTATATATGTGGAGAATTTAATTACATTTTGTGAATTTATTGTACACTATGTCTTTACTAGTCCATACTTGAAAATGGGAAGATGATATATGGTATGTAGTTGGTATGTACAAGTCCTAAATTTTGGCCAACATAACAAGACGAAGATCTATGTGTTTGAATCAAATACCCCACAACTGAGGTTCATGAAATATATATGGAGTGTACACACCAGGAAGTCACCCATTAAAGAAATGAATTATAAATAATTTTAAATTGAAAATTGTGGCTTTAAAATATTATTTGATTGATTCGAATAGAAATGTGTATTTGATAATTAAATAATGGTTATAGAAATACTAAATGTACAATTAATTTATTTTAATTAATATGTAATTATTGTTTTTATGGTTTATTTTCCATTAATATCACAAATGATGGGTGTCACTAATTAAGATCAGATGATCATTTAAATGAAAGGAAACTAATTAATAATTAATTAACAATTAAAGGGTGTTTATATTAATATTAATGAATTAATAATCGAATAAATTCTACCCATTTAATTTAGTTTATTCATTGCATGTTTGACTGATCGTGACTTTGAACAATACCTATGTATATGATGGAATTTATTTATTTTAATTTATTTTTTATTTTTCGGTTAAATAATATTAATTTATATAATGGGACATGAGTGATCACTCCCTCCATTATTTTTTTGGACCTACATGTCTATATATAGTTATAGAATATTCTTTTAACCGTTCATTTAATTCCCCTGACCATAATGTGAGTAGTAAATATTTGTAATAAATGATGTGTCCCAATGTGTATAGAGGTGGTTCATGACAGAGCCAATATGATTATGACTTGATGATACATAGGTTTATTAGTGGAATTATGAAACACATTATAATACTAGATGACGATGTTATTCCCATATGTCATAGGTTGATTCAGTGTCTTCTCATTAAGCCAACCATTCAATAATCTCATGATCGATTCATTTACATTAATTATTTATAAAATTTATTTATTTTATGGATTTAAAACCATGATCACAAAAATGAATTAATTTATCTGAAAATAAAGAAATTAAATAAATTAATTATGTGTAAATGTTTTGTCATACATGGTTAATTAAATAAGTATGATCTAATTAATATTAACTAGAAATTTAAATTGTATGATCAGATAAAATTTATGCATAGTTAATTAAAATTCATAAAAATAATATTAATTTAGACTATGACTTTCATTAAATTATTGGTAATGAAACCATAGAACTAAGTGTAGCACATGACCAAATTCTAGATAGTTACATTTACCAAGGAGTTCTTATAAGAGATTTTGGTTAACAAAACGAGACATGTATTTAGTTTAATGGACATTGTTTGTTTAATAAAATTTAAGAGGCAGGTGTTGGATATATCAAAGAGAGGATTTCAGGATAGGGGAATCCAATCAATGGACCAAGGAGCTACAAGTCCACATATAAGAATACATCTTACCTAATTACATTCTTACAATTTTCATGGATAAATTTTTTATCATTTAGAAAAGTATTGGAGTTCCCTAAAACTAAAAATTTAAAGAATCATGACATTCATAATTCAATGGTGAGAGCTACCGATGCATAATAAAAAAGTGGGATACTAAATAAAATTATTTAAATTATTATATCACACATATTTTTAATCACGAAAAATTACTAATAATATGCACCTTTTAATTGACTAATAAAATGAAAATTTCATCATCCACACCAACCCTATGTTCAATATTCGAAAATGACAACCACCTACCTGGAATTAACATCAATGTGTGGTTAGATGTCTTCATGTTATACTATTCTATGAAGGGAAATATTCTATTCTAGATCCCTCAATTCTTAATCTTCCTACTAAAAAGGCAAGTGATGAAGAGGTTTTGGTCTAATAAAACCATTTGAGTGAAATAAATGATGTTCAATGTTTAATTATTTCATCTTTGTCATGTGAAATTATGAAGTCTCGTGAAAAATGTTTATATATAGAATTATTGAGAAAGATCGCGGTCTATACTAAGAGAGATCTAGATAGTAATGGCTTAATATTTTCAAGGCGCACTATTGGAGAATTCTTGGAGAGGGTATCCCATATAGAAATCATGTATTCAAGATCATTGGATACATTGAGTTACTATTTGTCCTAGGGTTTAAACTCCATGCAGAATTAGGCACTGACCACATTTTCGGATCACTCCCTCAGAGCATCTCGATCTTTTTTTGTAAATTTTTATATGAACAAAATTGATAATTTTCTGATAGATCTTCTTACTCTTATTATCAGTGTAGATAAGGATACAATGTGAGATAAACCATATGTCATTATTCTGAGGAAAAGGAAAGGTAACGTTAATATCGTTAATCTGAAATCATCTTCACACACATCTAATAAAAGTTAAATCCTGAAGAATGAATGGGATTATGATGATGTATGTTTTTCACATGGAAGGAATGGGAATTGGATGAAAAAATGAATACATCTAAATAAATAATGATAAGATTATCATGCATTTTTTATCTAGTTCCATTTATCTATTTCTAAAAATTTGGTATCAATTAAATATTTTGGTTCTATCAGATGTATTTAATTAAAAGAACACAACAGATTAAGATTAAATGACTGAGGGGATGTAGATATATGAGTAGTTAATGGAGCTAAACTTGCTGTGGTAGCTATCAGATACTACCACCACATGATTCCATCTATAATGATTTTTGTTTTGAAGGGTTTTTTTCATGTACCTGTAGTTACCAAAAACATTATATCAATATCCAAACTAGATACAGATGGATTTATTATGATCTTTGGGAATAAATTTTTCTTCTTTTTTAAACATACATTTTTTTTGGTAAGTCTCATTTAAATAACTGTCATTTTATATTGGATTACATGGACCACGTGATGGAAATCGGTAACAACGTTACTTCACAGGATTCATATCACCCCCAATATCAGAATCACCTATTACACTACATCAAAATTGGCCTTTAACAACATTGTCCTTTAACATCACATGAAAAAAGTAGTGGTAAATTTACTCTTTATCAGTGCAAAAACAGGTGTTGATAAACTTTTCCTTTTATGAGTGCTTTTATTCAGGTTCTAATAAAAGGTTCCTTTATCAGGGTGTTTTTAGCATTGATAATGTGTTCCCTTTATCAACACATTTTTTATCACTCATAAAGGACACCATTTATCAGCACTTTTTTATCACCCATAAATGAATCCTTTATTAGTACATTTTTAGTGAATATAAAAGCACAAATAAATTGATGTAATTAAACAAATAAAAACTAAAACAGAATTTTTTTAAAAATATTAAGAAATTTATTAATTAAATAATTATTGATAAAAATGAATAAATTGATCATACTATTTATCAAATATAAGTACTGTAAAATATTATATATTAAATATGTGTATATATGTAAAATAGAAATTAATCATATAAAAATTTAATATAAATAAATTGAAAAAAAATGTTAACCATTTTATTAATTATAAAATTATTCATAATGTCAATAATAATATATACTATATATATATATGAATGTATATCGATGTGATTTATATAATATAAAATTCTTATTATTTACATTAAATAGTAATATATTTAGTGAATAATGGTTTGTAATAAAAAATTAAAATGAATTTTAAATTCTAAACAATTGATTCATGAATTGGTCATAATTGAATGTTTTTTGATTTTATAATTTAACAAAGATCAAATATATTATATTGATTTCAAATATATATAATTAATTCATTTTTATATACAACGCAAACAAAAAAATATTTTTTTGGGAATTTAATAAACTTCTACTATTTATTTTATAATTAATTATTCAATTTGTTATAATTTTTTTAAATGTATTTATATTTATTTTATTATATATCCATTTTTTCATAATTTATATTTAATTAATATAACCTGTCCAATTTTTTGAATTTTGTTAAAGCATACTCATTTTTAATTATTCAATATCCCTCAATTTTAATATGCATTCACTTAAGATTAAATATTAATTATTGATGTTAAAAATATTTTTTGAAAAAAATATTTATAAATTAAATATAATTATAAATGTATATTTAGTTTTTTCATAAATTTATAATTATAAATAAATAAATAATATTTGTTTAAAATGTATTTATATAATTATAAATAAATAATTATATATATTTAAACTATTATAAAATAAAAATAATTTTTGTTAAATAATGAATATATTTACTATATTTATACATATATATATTAGACAACTATATATATATAACTTTATATATATACATAATGACATTAATATATTTTTTACAAATATTATTTATATAATTATTGATAAATAATTATATTTTAAAATAATTATAAACTTATTATTTTAGAAATAGTATTATTATATTTTTTTATAATAATGTATGATAATTATAATTTTCTTAAAACTTTGTTATAATTTTTGAAAAAATATTAGAAGTATTTATTAGGGATTTTTTAGCACTGATAAATCTTTATATACATCCGTGCTAAAAAATAACTGGTAATGAAACCTTTCAGAAGTGCTTACCAACTTAGCATAGATAAAAAGTATCCTTATCAGGTTATTTTAGAAGCACTGATAAATTGTCCAGATATATTTTAAGAGCATAGACAATCGTGGACTAGTTCACGATATTTGAACCTCTCCGTAGAATCCACCTACTACCAACAGTCCTCAATGTCAAATCCATGCTCGAATTTAGGCTATAATCAAGCTCCAAATATTCCAAAGCTCCAATCCAAGTATTTGGGGATGCATGGGTTGAATGAATCCAAGGTTCAAATGAAATATATGTTTATAAATATCACTACTTTCCCTCGGTTATCCACAAAACATTGTCATCCCACATCCATGTCTCCTCGAAACACAAGTTACACTATACTATAATAAAAAAAATCTAGAATTTATTATTTTTTCAACATATTGAAGTATCATCTTCTTTGATAGCATGTAGATATCCTTGGGAAAACATTGGTACTGTGAGACATGAAATATATCAAACCCAATGTTGGGTCATGTTTTTTGGGAGGTATAATAGGCTCCAAATACCAATATTCCATGACATATAACTCATTGAAATCATTTTCTTTTAAATAATTCATCTATATATTGGTCAATGTTTTCATTGGTTAGGAATGATCCATTTCAATAACCTGGGAACCACTTTTTTATATTCTTATTGAGAAATTTATGTGCTATGCTTTCATTCATTTATCTATGAACCAAGGAACGTATTTCACCAAGCATAGACACCTTGATATCATACCTTAAATGATTTATAAAAAAATTGCATTATTCTTTTTCCAATCCTCAAATATTATATATTTGACATATCTAAGTACCAAAATCCTTTAACCATTCTCTTTATTTATTTAGATCATTTGATCGACTATACCTCGCTAAAAACCCAAGCTTTATTATGTATTATTCCAACCTTAAATACCATGTCAATAGCAATTTTTTTATTTTATAAAACTAAATATTTAACTAGAACACATTTATCAGATTTGTATCTATCATAAATCCATTCATTTTCTAAACTTATACTCCACACTTAAGAACTCCCCTTAGTAATATTGATTTTACATCCATTTGGAATACATTTAACTACATTTTCACAGAAATATCCATGAAATTAAAATAGTTTCCAACTGGGATATGGGAGTAAATTTATCATATATAGTTATATAAATTATATTGATCTTATAATTCACCTTGAACACTATCCATTATTTTTTTGAGCCACTTTTCCATAGTGAATGAGTTTATTACTAAACACCGACTTGGTTCTGATAACATTTCTATCTTCCATCCTTGGGAAAGTTTACTATGTCACATTTTTCTTATTCATATGAAGCTCCTCAGGCATATATTTGATCCAATTATCATCTTTTTCGGACACTACAAATTATTTACGCTCTACATGAGATAATAATAGGGTTTTATAGAGTATTATTCCATAGAGATTGCTTCGAAATAGTCTAATCACCAATGAAATTTTATTCATTGATTTCAACCATCCTGGTACTTATTAGAGTTGATAATACCTCCTCATTTTCCTCACCATCAATGTATTATTTTGAGTCTACCTCATCCCCATATGCGCCCCCCTATGATTCCCAATTCAAGAATAATTTGTTGTGATATTTATTCATTATTTTTATCATCAAAAATCTCCCCATTCTAATTAGTAAAAAATATCTATCAATGTTTTCTTTTCATAAAAAAATCATCTCAACCCACCCTTTTTAGTCAATATTTAATAGTCTCATTATCTAATATTATCATCTTTTCTCTACCAAAAACCAATTTCCTCTTTCTAACAAAATTTAAAAAAAATTCACCAAACCCAAATCAAAAAATTGTTCCACTAGTTTTCTGTATCATTATACAAATATAGCCATATTTTAAATGATAATCCACTAATTAATACTTCTTAAAAATCAATCAATTTCTTCCATCACACATCTAATACACACTATGTATGTTTTACATTAATCCATTTAAAAACAAATCATTCATTAACATTTCATTTCTGTTCCTCCCTTAAGAATATCTTATTACCATCCATGTAATTCTAGAAAATTGGAGGAATTTCCCATTTTAGAGAACACAATTGATTAAAACATTCAACCTCATGAATTTCATCTACAAAACAGTTATAATTACAATGCGTTTCTTGGGTATCCTACCACATCTCCATTATATTTCTTGTATTACTCTGACTTGTAGTCATCATATGGCTGACATCTTCTTTGAGTTTTTCAAGAAACATTGGCCTATGTCCACAAGAGATGGAGTATGCATACCAAACAACAAAATTAAATGATAAATTTTCATAAGAAGAGCTGATGAGGATAAAACTTTTCTATAATGTTCACTATTAGATTAATTCAATGGATAACACATACCATATTAGATTAATTCATTTCAGAAATTAAATTTCCCCTTTTATTCAAAGAATATTGAAATTCATTAAAACAATCAGATTTTGAGTTTCCCTGTTTTGAATCATCTACAAAATTCACCTTTGATTATTAATATCCTCTGCATATTTAATTATTTATTATAATAAATTAATATTTTTTTAACTAAATAGGATATCACTACTTTCTCTTGGATGATTTAAATATTCAATCTAAGGTATATTTGTTTATCTAGATCCTCCACACTCCTTGATTGATTATTTAGTGATATCTATATGTGTTTTTATCATTATTTTTACTTTACCGTCAATATATACTAGTGGTAAAAAATGTCGAAAAAGTTAAATAATTGTCCAAAAAATTAATTTATTGTTTCATATTTATGTTTAATTTAATTATTTTTATTATTACACAAATAATAAATATTTTAATTTAGAGGTGGATTTTTTTATTAGAGTTATATTGTCTTGTTCAATGATTCTCATGCTCATGAGGTATTGGACTTCGAGCCTCCAACTGAGATAATGAATGAAATGCATTAATAATGAAAAAAAAATCTAGAAAAAGATAATTCCTACTTATTATTTAATTAACTTTGTAGTAATTTTATCCAGTATTTGTATGTTAATTTATTATCATTTTTATCCAATACATATTTATTTTTTATAGATATTTTGGGATTTAATATTTTTCAATTGACTATATTTTACAACCCATAGAAAAGATAAAATGTTTAATTCTTAAAAATTAACCACATTTTAAATTTTAATTATGTATCTCTATTGAACTTCCAACAATACATACTGATTCGATATTGTTATCCAAAAAATCCATGTTTTTTATTAAATGACAGAAGAGTATAGGATGTTCATGTTTGCATTTGTGGTGCCTTCTTGTGATATATTGGGGATAATATCTTCCTCTCCTCATCAATATTTTAACAAAAAGAAATGTTTTTTGGATATGGACATCAGTTCAATATGAAGTGTTGGATGTTAGTCATATAAAGAGAATTTCAAAGTTTTAACATTGCTTATTAGGATTTTTTTGAGACTTTGGGATGTGTAATAATCAGAATCACTTTAATTTGACACAAAGTGTAACCAATATGGCTACATGTTTATCTTTTTATTTAAAATTGACATTAATTCTAGTAAAAATAAAAACTAGCATACTCAAAATTGATAAAAAACATTCTGATTGTTTTTATATATTATGAAAAAAATCTATAAATCATTTGAGAAGTATAGTTTTCAAAAACACCTCAATTAGATTCACAGGGTGGCTACTATGACTTAATGTGTCTGTTATCAGTTTAAAACCAATATTTTAGTTTAAAAAATGTCACTACCTGAAAAAAGATCAAACATAATCATATTTTTCTAATAATTTAGTAAATCAATTTATAAGCCATTTTTGATGTTTTGGAATCAGTCTAACATCCAACCGATACATTTTTCCATAGATATGATTCAAAGTGTGTTTTCCCATTTGGAATGATATTTTAGAAACAAACAGATAAGGTACATAAAAATGAGGAAAAACATTTTTATTTTTTTCATAATTTATGAAATTTATACATAAGTCATTTAATATGTGTAGGAATTGAATTCAAATCAATCTAATGAGAAGTGTGGCTATTATGACCCAAGTTTGTCTTTTTATCTAAAATTGACATCAATTATAGTAAAATAGGAAACTGACATACTGAAAACTGAAAAATATCTAATTTTTCAGAAAATTTATGAAGACCATCCATAATTCATTTTTTTGTATAAGAATTAGCCACACTAATTATAACACATGTTGTGCCCAATATGAATCAATGTGTCTCTTATCTATTTAAGATTGACAATTTACCTCAAAAATGTTACTCGCTATGAACTGAAAAAACACACTCATATTTTCATGATAATTTGGGACATCGATTCATAATTCATTTGTGACTTGTAATTTTTATCATGCCAAATCGACAAACGTTGTGACCAGTATGAGTCAACGTGTGTGTTTCTAGTTTAAAAGGAAATTTTATTAAACAAAATGTAAAACGATGTATTCAAAACTGATAAAACACATTTAGATTGTTTTGATACTTTTGGAGAATTATCCATAAGTCATTCGGGATGTTTAGGAATTATCTGTAACTCAATTTTTCGCATGGTGTCACTAGTGTGAGTCCAATTGTATCTTTTTAATATATATTTCATTCTAGTTTAGGATTCACACCACATCCCCGAAACCATGAAAATGAGCCAAAATTTGTTTCTCATCATTATATATGCTATTAGTGAATTAATTTCTTTATCATTTTTATATTACACTTTATAGTTAATATTTTTAGAGATTATGCTTGAAGATGAAAAATAAATCATTTGATGTGAAATAAGAAACCACAACTCAATTAGATAAATAGTGTGCCATGTATGAATAAATGTTTATATAAAAATTAACAGATTATATTAATTTATTTTTTTATATTATAACTAGCATAATATTTGCTTTCTTATACATGTGTTTTTTTATAGTAGGGGTCAAGATCAAAATCTAAATGAAGATCTCTATTTTTGAATGTATGTAATATTTTTTATTTATTTAATTGTACAAAATAGTGTTTGGAATTTATATAATATAGTGTTTTTCATGTATTTGTGTTGTAAATTTTATTGCATTTAAATTCTATTTAATACATTATTTTTTTGATTTCATGGTGTTTTTGGTGTTGTTTTAGGTTGATACAGGACACTACCATGGTGTTGCAGCGTGCTACTAAAATATATTTTATCATGCCCCTATATCATTACTTCTACAAGATCTGATAAATTATTATTTTATCATCACTTCTACAAGCGCTGATAATGGACTAGGGCTTTTAATCGAACTCTAATAGTTACTGCTTCTCTAGCACTAATAAAGGCCATTTTTTGTGCAGCTAAAGGTTTATCATGTAGTAGTTCTAGGCTATGTAAAAAAAATATCCAGAATAAATTACATTATTATTGACATTTAGATTCTATTTAACAAAAACAACTTGGTGTATAAAATTCATTTTTACAATGAATAATGAACAAATCCCCATTTATTAGGAAAGGTGAAAGTGATAAAGAGATTATTGATTTAGTTTTTACCAATGTGTGTGGATAATTTCCTATTGAAGAAATGGCTGGGTACTCATACATTATAAAGTTTAATTATTATTTTAATAGACATGGTTCTATCTATATAATGAGTTATAAGTTGGATTCTTTTGACAAATTCAACGAATACAAGAATGAAGTTGAGAAACAACATGGTTAAGAGATTAATAAACTCTTCTTAGATTATAGTGGAGAATATCATAATCATGATTTCAATGATTATTTATGGGAGTTTATGATATTATCGCAACACACTCCTCCTTATACACAATAGTTGAATGAGGTATGAAAAATGAGAAACCATACCCTGTTGGGAATGTTGAGAAAAATAATCAGTCATTCATGTATTCCATTTTTTGGGGATACACATTATAAATAGTAGCATATGTACTATAACAAGATCCAAATAATGAAAAATATGGTATAACATACAAATTATGAAATGGAATGAAACAAGTGTTGTCTTACAAAATTGTTAAGGGTTTCAATGAATTTTTTAAGGTTTGTACAAGTAACCTTACTGCACCTTTATTGACAAAGTGTTTCTTTATTGGATATCCTAAAGAAACAAAGTAATGTACCTATACAATCATTTATCAAAAAATTGTTTTGTTTGAAAAAAATACCAAATTTAATAAAGAGGATCATAACTCAAAAAAATAATTATTAGTGGGATAGACCTATAATAATTCTACACTAAAGATACATAATAGTAGGCATAGGAAAAAATACCGCAAAGCTTGTCAAGGAAGAAATTTTCATCGAGAAACACTTACTATGTAAGAGTAAAAGAGAAGTTAGATAACACAAATTATGTGGTTTTTATTTATTGTGGATGGTGACTAATTATTAGTTTATAATAATAATCCTCTTACTTACAAGGAATCATTAATATGAATAAATGTTTCCAAGTTCCCTTAGTCCACAACTTATGAAACACTTTCCTTGTACATTAACAATGTCTGGATTTTGGTACATCATCGAGTAGATGTAAAGCCCGTATTTTGTAAATGGGTATTCAAGAAGAAGCTGTACATATGAGTAAAATTTACTAACTAGATTCAAGACTAGTTTAAATAGGTTTTAAACTATTTCAATTCATTGAATATGATGAAACATTTTCATATATTAGAATTTTGAAATCCATCATAATTATAATTTCCATTCTGACATTCCATAATTATAAATCTAAAAAATGGATTTCCAAAAAACCTTATTTAATGGGAAACTTCAGCAAGATGTCTATATGAACAACCTTAAGGGTTTGGGCCCCAAAAGGATGTTGATTAGGTATAGAAGTTAAAAATGTCCATTTATGGTTAAAAATAGAATCTAGGTCAAGAAAAATTTATTTTTAAGAATTCATAATAGATTATTTTTTCATATAGAATGAATGTAAGACATGTTTATATAAAATATTTAGTTAGGTTTCATTCATTCTATTAATTATAGATATCGATGTCTTATTACTCTTTAGAAATGGAAAACCAACCTTGTATTCTATTAAGTCATGGTTTAATAAATGATTGTATATGAAGGACATTGGTGTGGTAGAATACATTCTTGGGATCAAGGTTCATTGTGAAATATCCTATACGTTTATTGGCCTAATTCAAAGTACATAAATTCAAAAGTGACTTTAAATATTCAGTATCGGATAATCCAATAGGGGATTGTTCCAAGCATCCCATGTAATTCATAATTCTATGAAATTGATTCCTTACAATCATGTGGAAAGTAAAAGAAATAGAAATGATTCCTTAGTAATCAGTGATTGGGTAAATTAGGTATTCTATTCTATGTACTAAGATAGATTTAAACTATGACTTATGGGTAGTGAGAAGATATTAGAATTATCCTAGTGACTACCATTCGTTGGAAGTCAATACAATCCTTAAGTACATGAGGCATAATAAGGATATTCTCCTAGATTATGGAGGAGATAAGGAACTAGTCATCAGAGGATATGTAGATGCTATTTTCCAAATTAATCAAAATGAAATGAAATCACCAATGAGATACATAATAATTTTTAACAGATGCGATGTGAGGTTGAATAGCTCAATAATGGTCGTGGTTTTAGATACTATAGTAGAGACCTTGTATAATGTTGCTTCTATGGTAGCTAGTAGTATCAATGTGTAACTTTATCTAAGTGAATGATATGGTTCCTAGTAGTAAATGTCTTGAAAACCCCTATTGTGAAATTATTATAGTGGTGGATCTTACAAAATATAAAGGGACACTATAGTGGGTGAAGAACACACATTGGAAGTATCATCTCTTAAGATTATTTTTTCATAGAATTGGAGATGTAGTGATAAGTATTTCCAAGAAACAATACATAGAAGAACCCTTGAATAAGGCCTTTACTCAGCAAAATAATGACTATCATGTGAGTTTTAGTGGAATGAATTTCAAATGAAATTGGCTCATGTCCAAGTTGGATTTTTTGGGATTTGGTGCCATATGACCATCTTTTTATACTTTTATTACATTTATATTTGATGTATTGAAAATATATAAAACTTATTATTATATATTGTCCATTTTTCATCATGAATATAATTTAATAATGTCCTTGATTATATGTCACATTGATAAGATCATAGAAGTTCCCTGCTATGATGAGAACCATTATATGATATCATGATATTCTTGAATAATATTTTATGGTTGGATAATATACTATCAAGAGACACATTGTACATAGGATGTCATGTGAGAGTACTCATAATCAGACCATGGTTCTTCTTATTAGGTTTACACATGGTAATATCCAAGATGCGATATTATGTGAAAAAAAATTCCAGTATGAATTATGCATGTTCTGGTGTCACAAAATATTCTTATTTGTGAGTGTGTGATGGTCCTTATACATTAATATTATTATTAATGAATGTTATAAATCATGTACTATGATGTATTTCATATTTTGTGATAATAAGAATTCATGGAGAAATTAGATATGTTGGGTGCATCATGAGTGACATCTCATTAATGGATACATTGGGGAAGGGTTATCCCCATTCATCATTATAGAAGCTGATATCTCATTCCTTTTATTATAATGGAACTGTCACCTTAAATCCCATGGCTATGGTGTATCACTGTTTTTATTTCAGATATTCAATGAAATACTTATTTAGCATATAGGATGGTGACATGGTTGTTCAACTTGCATGACGAGTTTTGTGGAAAAGGGAATATAATAAACAAAGATAATTTATATGTGGTTGTCATTGTTGTGACATTATGTTCTTTCTCATGGGATCCTTGACCATTTTCTAGATAGTAACCATAGAATATTGGAAGGAATACCAAATTATAGTGACAAAGAGTCATAAAGGGTCACAAATTATTTGTTCCCATTGATCTTGATTAAATATCATTTGAATTTAATTATTGAAATCTATATTATTCTAAAGTCAGAGGAATAATTTTTTCTCAATTTTCGATGATTGGTAATATTATAAAGGTAATAATGAATTATTTGTTTATTAATAAATAATATATTTATTAATGAATATATATAAAAGTTTTATTCACCATATTGTGAATAAATTATTTATTTTAAATATATAATACTTTAATAATTATTTATTCTCTAGATTTGGAATAAAATATTTATTTATGAAAAAATTATTTATTCAGTTGTTAAATAAAAACAAGAGTGGTTCGAAAGGACCATGATGATGTACAATGACAAAATAAAATTTAAAAGGAGAGATGCCAAATATTTTTTATTTTGTAAGTTGGAACAGGGCACAAAATAATAATAATGGTATTATTATTTTTTTGGCATGGGGATTATTAATGGTTTTAAATTCCACTTATTGGAAAACATGGAATAAAATAATTTTTTATCCTAAAATATAACTCTATAAAAAGATGGTTTTGTCTATTCTATATTGCATACAAAAAATTGGGAATATAGATTTATTGCACACAATGAATATTTTGTTAACTTCTCCTTATCTATCCCTCCTAAGAACGAGAATTGAAAGAGAAATTTCATCAAGACTCTAGAATGAGCAATCAATAACGAATAATGAAAGACATTTTATTCACTGTGCTAGTACCCATGGATTGAGTGGTATTGTTCAGAGATCATTAGATAACATGTATATCACTACTAGATGGATTTTATAATTTGATCCACATAGAGAAATGAAGGCAACTAGAAATGGTCTTCTTAGATGATAAAAAATCATCAACGAAGAAATTTCCAATGTCCATGTATGTCAATCATCAGAAAATGAATAATTTAATTATAAATTTGGAATTCAATATCCTCACTCAAGGTTTCAAGTAACACATTTTGAAATAAATTTTAATATATTTCCCACCATTGTGTGCTTCAGCTACACTCGTAACCAATAATGGGTCTATAGTACAACCATAACATATAATCTTATACATTAATTTATTTGGTTTCCACCGTTATATCAAGTAACTATCCATAGATTGATAGGAAATCATTGTAAATATAGAATTGTGTAATTTTTTATGTGTGTGAATAGATTACACACACAAATGACATGTGGTGTAGTCATAATCACCTGATAAACACTTTTAAATGTACAAATTCCTTTAAAAACATGTGATGGGGGTGAAAGCTAGGACAACGACATCAGATTCCCTGAAATCATAATAAAATTACCGTAGATTTATTTTGTAAATATTGGAAGGGTTGAAATTTCATATCGACTTTTGTTTTCCCAGGATGGTTGAAACCCCATTTTATGAGTTTTAAAACACTAAAACATGCATGTAATTGTTAGAAGAATACTAAAAGACCTCTAATTAATATGAAAATTTAGAAAACCACCAATGATTTTTTTTATGAATACATATGGAAAACACATCAATCCAACATACAGTGTAGTCTAAGACACTTAATAAACACTTATTGAAGGTACCCGGTCATTTAAACACATGTGTCAAGGTGGGGATAAATCTAGTTAAATGGAATTAGTTTTCTTTAAAATCATAGGATAATGATTGTATAATGATTTTTGAAATTTTGGAACTGACAGAACATCATTGCAAGTAACAATTTTTTGAATATGGTCATAAACACGTATTTATTATATTAAAAAAATAAAATGCTCTTTTATGTATCAAAACTATAATAAAAACTCATTTGGATGATGTTAAATCACTGAATAGCCATCGTTGAGTTATTTTTGACCTGTACATGAAAACTACACATCCACACAATGATCAGTGTGATTAGAATGACTTAGTAAACACCTTTTAATGATACCGAATCCTTTAAATACAAGATTTGGTGGTAAAAACCATGGAAAAACATCAGATATGCCTGAAATTTTGGTAAAAATAACAAAAATTGATTTTTGAAATATTGAAACTGAAGCAACATCATTCTAATTAATGGTCTCCCATAATTCTCAATAATGTGTTTTTATTGCTTTAAAACACAAAAACATCAGTGTAATTTTGAGAACCAAATAAAAAAACATGAATTAGAAGGAAATAACTAGAAAACCACCTTTTTCTATTAATTATTGACATGTATGACTAGAAAATGTATCTATCCGAAGAACGGTGTGGTTGGAGGGACTTGGTATAAAATTTTTAAAGGTACCAAATCTTTTAAGAACATGTTTTTAGGGGAAAAATAATGTAAAATCCTTTGGATTTCCATGAAATTAGATGAAAATGATGATATATTGATTTTTGAAATGTAGAAACCAATGATAATCCATTTCATGTTATTGTTAATCAGATATGATCGTAATTAATTTTTAACGGTTATAAAAGACTAAAACATGCATGGAATGGTCAAAACCATAGAAAATTAACTCAGATGGAAGTTAAATCCATGTAAACCACCATCAAGTTATTTTTAAGTGTACACAAATAATACCCATCAATCTGACTTGTGGTGTTGTAAAAATGACATGGTAAACACATTTTAGAGGTATTAAGGCCTCTATAAATATATATCTGGGGTTAAAACCCGAAAAATGATTTCATATTTCCTACAATAAGATAACAAATACAATTGAATGATTATAGAAATATAAGAAGTCATGATGCATCATACTGAGTTACAAATTTCCCGAGATGGTCATAAACTTGTTTATCATGTTTTAAAACATAAAAACATGCATGGAATGAAAAAAAAACATAGACAACGACATCATATTGATGTGAAATCATGGTAAAACCATTTTTTGTTATTTTTGTTGTGTACAGGTCGAATACATGTCAATATAGCATGCAGTGTGGTTGTAATGACTCAATAAATGCGTTTTAAAGGTACGAAATCATTTAGAAACATTTTTTGGGGGCAAAAAAATAATAAAATAATGTCAGATTACCCTGAAATCAGATGAAAATGACAATAGATTGATTTTTGAAATATTGGAACAATTAAAATGTAATTACAAAATAAATTTTTCTCAGGATGGCTGTAAATGTTATTTACTGTTTTAAAACACTAAATAGTTCATAGAATTGGGAAACCCCTATATAATGACCTTATTTTATTGTAAAATCACGATAAAACAACCATTGGGTTATATTTTATGTGCATGTGTAATAAATATGTTTATCTGGCATGCTTTGTGGTCAGAATGACTCTATAAGACTTTTAAAAAGCACAATAAACTTTAAAAAAATGTGTTAGGGGTCAAAACCATAAGAAACATAAAAATTCAGTAAATATATAGAAAATGACCAAATATTTTGTTTTAAAATGTATAAAATGATGATATGTCATTCTTGATTTACAATATTCCCAGAATTTCTGTAAATGTGTTTTTAGTGTTTTAAACACAAAACCTTTCATGGAATGGTAAAAACCATAGAAAGCAATCTATAATTGAATTGGTATTATGGGTTAACCACTTTGGAGTTATTTATTTATGTGTTCAATCATAAAACACATCAACCTAACATGTTTTTTTGGTTATAATAACATGATAAACACTTTTTAAATGTACTAATTCAATTAAAAACATGTATTGAAGGGTAAAAACTAAGAAAATGATGTTGTATTACACTAAAATAATAGGATAATGACTATATATTTATTTTCTAGATATAGGAACTAATAGTATTTCATTCTGAGTTATAGTTTCCCAAGATGGCCAGGAACATATGTTTTGTATTTGAAAACACTAAATGATGCATAAAATAGTCAAACAAAATAAAACAAAATAAGATTGATGTAGAATAATGGTAACTCTACCTTTGAGTTATTTTTGACATGTAGACATAGACAACATGTTAATCGAATATGTGGTGTTGTCAAAATGACACGATAAAAATTTTTAATGGTTCCAAATCCTTTAAAAACAGGTTTAAGGGGGTCAAAACCATGAAGATGATGTAATATTTCACTAAAATAAGAGGAACAATTTTAAATTGATATGTGAAATATAGGGACTAACATCATGTTATTCTAATTTTTAGTTTTCCAAGTAAATATGTAAATGTGTTTTTAGTGTTTCAAAACACTAAAACAATTGTGTATTGGTCAAAACTATAGAAAAAAACCTCACAGTTTTGTGAAATAATGGGACAACCACCATTGTGTTATTTTTTAAATATAGGATATCATTTTATATGAATTTATTTAAAAAAATATTATGTAAATTTCAAGCTTACCAGACATCAATTAAAAAATAAATTATAATATTTACTTACCCCTTTTCAGTTTTTATACTTGAATCATATATTAAATTGTTATGTTTCTATTATCAAATTATTTGTCCTGATATATTATTTGTTATATGCTAAAAATTATTTTTTATTTATAATATAACAAATTTTATGTGCAACATTATGATTGTATTTTGTGCCTTTTCTCATTTAAATTTAATTTTTTAATTATTATAGTGTTTATTATAGGTTCTAGTTTTTGGTTGTAGGCAGGGGGTTCACCATTATTATCCATGATATTCTTTATAAGGTAGTCATAATGGTTATTATTTTCTAGTGTATGTTTAAATATTATCAATGATTCTACTGTAATTCTGATTTATTATGCCTGCTTTTAATTTTGGTTCTCATTTTTTTTATAATTGATGAGATGATGTGGTTGGTTTTAGTTGAAGAGATTATGTGGATGTAGATAGATTCATTGGAGGTAATAGAATTGATGTAAATTCAGCAAGGTTTATTGTTGGAAATATTATATAAATATTTATGACTGATGTATGGGTTGACTAAGTTATGGGTTGATTGAGTCATATATTGACTGATGCTCTACAAATAATGGATGTTTGTATATATTTACAGATTTATGATATATGTAGTATCGTATTATCTATCATTTACGTTTTATTTTATTTCACATCATGTTTTATTATATTTACAATTTCTATTAGACATATTAAAAAACAATTATTAAAATATATAGCTGTAGTTTTTAGTAACTGCCTCTAAATAAGTTAATTAAAATTATATTTATTGTTGGTAACCCATAACCTCTTCAATACATAACCACCACTAAATATATTACCATTGTTTCATTTCATTGAATATATTTTTTTAGGTAATTTTTTAAAGAAGTAATTTAAAAAAATTATTTCTAAATGATCCAAAAACAAAACATACCATAACCGTTGTTAAATGAAATAACTGCCAAAAAATTACTAGTGAACATGAAATAATTAGATGTTTTTATAACCAATTCTATACTATTAGGAAGAGGTTTAAACCACAACAAGTTCATGAAAAAAACCGCTGATAATTTCCTCTTTTTGTGACTATGGACCCTCACTTTTATTCAGTAGCCTCTGGAGTATGGGGTTGGACGCTTGAGGTCATATGACAAACCAAATTCTTTTCTTATTGAGTGAAACATGTATGAGATGTCATCAATGGGAATCATAGAATGATTTATTTTCTTTTTATGTTATTATTTTTTAAATGATTGAAAATATATTAAGAATGTTTTGGAATTTGGTAATGGCCTATTTTTGGGTGTAGCTTACCCACATATAGGGAAAGTTCAAATTAGTTGGGATGGGACATGTTATTAAAGATTGTTCATACTATGGTCACCTTGATTACAAAATTGGTTGATTTAATTGATGTTTTATGTTTCTTATGACTATAGATTATTAACATTGTCATGATATTGCAAGAAGATAATACATCATGTATATTTATGGAGACTTGGGGACTTATATGTCATTCCAAATTTATATTACTGCGTGCACTGATTGTAATATTTTTTGGTTCCTTATTTCATTAAAAACGAAATTTTTCAAAATTTTAAAACAAGTATATGATATATTTGTGGTTGGAATTAAATGGGATCCACATTTAAATTTATTAGGTGTATGGGAACTTATATGTTGAAAATGGTTATCAATGAAATTCATCCTTTTTATGATAATTGTTATATGAATTAAAATTATTTTAAAGGAAATTGATTTCTAATATGAAATGATTACTATTAAATAGGGTTGATATTTTTAATTTATAGGGTATCATCATCTATAAAATTTTGTTTACACTCGTTATATTGGAACAAATGACTATAGTAGAGATGTTTTCCATCACTCGACCATAATAGCAGGGAAGTGGGAATTGTCTCTTTCATTTAATTTGATATGTATGTCACTCAGAACTGGATTTAAGAGCAGGAATAGTTGTTTACTCTAGTATAGGAAGGATTTTGTTTATCATATTATTTAATCATTGATTTTAGATATTGTAAAATCTCATATTTCAGTGTGCTTTTGGAAATTTTAATGATATGACACAACGATGTCCTCGAGTCATGTTCTAGGAGGGTATAAATGAACACACTATATAGGTTGGGTGCTCTAGGTCACCAATACAACCTTTAGTAGCTCCACAAGGAGAAACACTATTCATACCCAATATTGATGTCGATGCTCAATTTTGGGACAGGTTCAACGCTTTATGCAGATCATTCAAGGAGTCTCTGGACCATCCCCAACTATAGAAGAGTTGATGCATGAGTTTCGGTGTTGTAATTCACCCATGGTTTTGTGGGATGGTGGATGATAGACTATAGAGAAATATCTTGATGCCATGTTATCGATCATTGGGCATCTCGAGACACCTCTTAAGAGGAGAGTGAAGGTCACCACATATGTACTTTGATATTCCTCCAAAAGATGGTTGGATGTTATTACTCAGATAGATCATCATCAATATATGTCATGGAGAGATTTTCATATGGCCTTATATGAAAATTTATTTCTAAATAAATGGAGGGCCGATAATTCTTGAGTTTTTAAGCACTTGTAGTTGACAGTTTTATCAGTATTTGACTATTTGTCTATTTTTATAGAGTGCCATCATTTCATACGTATTCTGTTAGGTGAAGAGATATAGAAATTCAAGAAATTAATTGATGGTATTTAGAATTCCATAAAATTATAGGACAATATATTTTAGAATACTACTATATTTGGAATAGTGAATCATGAAGTTATCATGTAGTAAAACCTAAGAGAGGCCAAAGATGAGAGCGATGATGGAACAACACCTAGAACTGGATCTACATTGAAAAGTTTTAGGATGTTTCATATGAGGCATCCACATGGTGATATTAGTATATGTATTACATACTCAAGTATCCAGATGAGGGGATATCAATGCAGTTTATTTGGAAATATGATATCTTAGTGTATGAGAGACGATGTCGAGTGAAACTCTTGTGGAATGATGGGCCATCTATGCCGCTATTGCAGAGAATTTCCTCCAGTATTTAGTGAGAGAGTATTTCCACCAACAACATTTTCATATATAGGGTCAATGTATTCTCATAATGATAGGGATCTGGAGTGTGGTTGGCTAGTTAGGTTGAGGAGGTTGTCATCATCGATGTATCCAGACACTAGATTTTCATAGATAGTATAGTGCACTTGATCTTGGAAGTTATGATATATATCAAGACAACAGATTAAGATAGATGTATATTGTACATCCAAAACCTAAGGATCAGAGTACCATACCTTCTACCATGATAGATAATACTTTTTGATCCTTTTTGTTATTATATTATCATTTTGATACATTTGATTCTGATATATTAATATCATTTCTTATTGAGAAGATGCCCATGCTCAATGTTTAATTCTCTAATTGCATGATGATCTTAGATACTCTATCAGGGAGAGGATAAAAGTGTATATTCCTGTGTAGATAGTTCCCCCTTAAGGTAGGTGGAGGTCACTTTGTATGGAACCTCATTTTCCTCAAGATAATGTTTTTCAATTTCATTACAAAGATGGACTGGTTGGTTCCCTTTCAAACATTCATAGTCTACTATCATCGATGGTTGACATTTAAATAACTAGACGGTGAGGTTTTTATTGAAAAAATTGAATGATATGTATAGGAGAGCCATGTTGTACCTGATCAGTGTGGGCTAAGTGGGAAGAAAAACTATATTGATAGCTTATATCAAGATGACCATGAAACGATATAGGAATATTTCATTCTAGTGGTTGATCATTTCAAGGAAATTGTTCAAAATAAATTTCAGGACTACCTCATGTTATATAGGTAGATTTTTCAATTGATCTAGTTCCAATAGATGAATCAGTATCCATACATCTTTATAGGATGACTACTTCAAAGTTGTAGGATCTCAAGAGGTAGCTAGAGGTTTTGGATTCAAATGGGTTTATATGACCCAATTCTCTACGGTGCGGTTCAATAGTCTTTTTCTCAAAGATGCTTGTTGGTTACCTAAGGATATTCATGGAATTACATCGATTTAATCTCTCTATGGTTAAGAATATGTATCCACTACCTTATATAGATGGTATCTTTACCATCTATGAGGAGTTCTTGTGTTCTCAAAGATTAATTTGATATCTTGTTATCAACAAATGTGTGTTCATCATCCAAACACACATCATACATATTTTCATAATAGGTATGGTCTATATGAGTATTTAGTCTTCCTTTTCATTCTCAATAATGATTTAGTAGTCTTCATGGTACTGATGAATTGAGATTTCCATCCATATCTGGATTCAATTATGGTGGTATTCATGAATGATATCTTCGTGTATCCTCATAGTCAACACATACATTCCAGAAATTGTATGATAGTAATGGATGCAAAAATATAGAACCATTTATTTTATAATCTAATTATGTTCCCCTACTAGATGGATGAGATTCCCTTAATGGGTCTTATTATCTTAGAGATAAGAGTATTAGTTGACCTAGAGAAGGTGACAGTTGTGATTACCTTGTACCATTCCAGGAACTTATTTGAAATTTGATGTTTCTTCAAGCATGATGGAGAGTACATGCACATCATAAAACACTTATCATGCTTAGTATCACCTTTAAATGGATTTACTATGATGTGTGTGAAATATTTTTGGTCATGCATCTCAGATACATACATTCAAGTTATAAAAGAGAGACTAACTTCAATATCGACCATGATTTCTCTATAGTGAGATAAAATCTATAAAGTATGTTATGATGTGTATTGTATTTGGATATGAGTGGTTCAGATGTAAGGGGAGTGAGTCATGGAATGTGGGTCTCATTGGTCGAGGTCGCACAATAGGAATGGCCCAATGCATGATCATGAGTTAGTATTGCTGGTTTATTCCTTGTATTGTTTGAGGAATTTCAAACATGGAGATAATTTTTTAATACAAATGGAACACAATGGCATCATGTATATAATTACATAGCATGTCTTTATTCATATTAAATGATGTTGGTATTAATACCTACATCCTGTTATCTTTTTTTCATGCTTATACACTCTCAAGGGTTAATGCATTCGTTGATTCACTGAGTAAGAGGAATCATACACAAGATGTTCAGGACACCAATAGAAAGTGGATGGATGGAAATATGTTTTATGAGATGCGTATGTAGTTTTAGGAAAATCTTGGACACTCTATTCTCACATATTTATGAGTGACATGTTAAATTCTATAGAGAGTGAATATGAGGCACATACCAGGTTTTGAGGTCTCGATCCTGTGGGAGATCGTTGCAGGTGATAAACCACCACATAGTTAGATGATTGACGAGGAATAGATCATCCTCATCCATGGACATGTCTTAGTTCCAAAATATGATTTATAGGAGTTTATGTGATAGATCCATTCCTATGTTTGGCCAATACATCATGGACATACCAATATGTATCAGGACTTACACCATCAATTCTGGTGACCAGGGATGAAGTGGGAAATAACATGTCTTGATACTCAGTGTTACAACTTTCAATAGGTGAGGTAAGAACAATAGATACTAGTAAATATTTTATATCGATTACCTATTATAGAGTGAATATAGGATAAGTTCACCATGTATTTAGTGATAGGACATTCTAGATCACCTTAAGGTAGTCACATTGTAAGGGTGATCATATACAATTTGAAAAAGGTCTCCAATTTTCAACCTATTTTGGAGAAACATTCACTGGATGAGACTTGTAGGACCTACAAATGTGATATCATAGAACTACATGGGGTTCTATGTTCTATTTTACATGACATAAATACACAATTTATAGTGTTATTCTGTCAGGGATTACAGAGGTTTTTGGGTTCATAGTTATTGCTATGTAAATATTATCACCAAATGTCTAACAATTAGTCTAAGAGTATGAAACCGGTTTTAGAGGATATTTATTGAGAATTCATCTATTATTTTGGTGGTTCATTTGGGAAAAATTTACATCTCAGATAGTTCAATAACAATAACTTCTTCTTGGCGACCATACATATGGCTCCTTATGAGACATTATATGGCCGGCTATGTCATTCACCCATGTGATAGATCATAGAAAGAGAGGTAGCGATATTGGGTCCTCATATCATTTAGGATACTTTATAGTATGTTATACTTATCAGGATGTGGATGTATATAGCTCTGTATAGAGATAAATCATACATAGATTGTAACCATATTCCACATGAGTCTGAGGCGGGGATCTGGGTTTTCATACAAGTATAATTTATTCTGGGGAATATAAACATTCATAAAAAAGATTTAATCAACTCCTTATTTTAGTCCCTTTGAGATTCTAGTGATATTAGGGAATGTATCCCATCGTTTATAGTTACCTCATGGGCACAAGACCATACACGACATTTTCCATGCATCTCAGCTTCATTGATATCATTAAGACTCTTCATATATTCATTCCACTCTAGGAGGATGAGTGGGAGGTAGATACATCCTTTGAGTAAAATCATATAAATATTATTGATCAAGGAACAATGTTTCTTTTAGGTAGACCTGTTACTCTATTTGGGATGATAAAAAATCATGCCCATGTAGAGGATGAGGCATTGGAGCAGGAGGACGACATATGAGCCTAGTGGCCAAATTTATTCTTATGTGATGCTTGACCACCCATGTAAGGAAAATACAGTGATAAATATAATTAGGTGGGGTAATATTTTAAGATATCATCCTTTCTATGATGTATGGAACCTTTTTATTTTTATATTTATTCATTGGTAATGACATAATGAGGATTCCTAGTAAGGATATGGAGAAAACAGTGGTTTTTGGGCTTGTTTGGATATTAATTGTTGATTTTTTCATAATCCATACAAGACACATTGTATAAATTGTCCCCCCTAGCACACTTGGATTGAGTAAACTGTGTGAGGTGGTACAATCCATAGTCATGGGATGTACATTTTGATGAAAACATGCAACCAAGGCCACACGACCATGTGATTTTGCAGCAGCTTTTGATGGAGAGAAATTAAATTTTTTTCACATGGTTTCTCAATCCATGAAATAAATGGTTTGAGGGAGGTCATTAGGTAGTGAGGTGCACACTTTTGGTGAAAAACATTTTCAAATGATTCTCCATACCATGTGACACATATTTTAGAGGAGAAATTTCATTTTCCCTTATTTAATCATAAATGTTAGAGACTCCTCCTATTTTTTTTCCCATACAGGAAAACTTCATTTCTCTCATGATAGGTCCATTGAAGCAAAATCCATGGATTTTTTCACAACTCTCTAATCTAAACTCCGATTCAAACACCGTTAATCTCATTCGATCCAGGTCGGTGCGTTCTCTATTCATCTTTCACCATTAATTTTTTTAATTTATATAAAAAACATAATTTACATGTAGGATAGTATGCCCTATTTTCAGATTGTTTGATCATTCCTCCATTTTCATCTGAAGTGGATGAAATTATTAGTTTATATGGGGATCGGGTTATTCTATAATTTTAATTTTGGATGCCTCATGATTTTACCTTGACGTTTGGGTGTTTATATATATTTCTTTGTGTTTCATGATAGTCTTCCATTGATCAAATAATTAATTAACCTTATTATAGAATTACAACAGGTATGATTGACTCATATAACCTATGATACCCATAGAGGATCAATTATATGATAGGAACCATGAATTCAAATTACCCCTTGTGTACATTGTTGAATTAGACTAAAAAAGCATGTGAACCCATTTTCATATGATTCAACTTTGAGGTGTTGTACTTTTTCCTTTTAATTAGAAATTTCAAATGAATTATTTAGATTGTAATTTGAATTGAATGGTGGTATGAGTGAATTGAAGACATTGTACCTAAGCCTTCTAATATTTCACGTGATCACCTACACATGAAAAATCTTTTATTATTGAAATGGACAATGAATGTAAATGGATGGATTCGTGTGATTCTAGGCCTTTTATGAAATCCTTTTTTAAAACACATTTTGAGGTTAGTTACTTGATATATGGGTGGTAAAATTAAATTTAAGTCATGATATTATATGGTATGGTTGGAATATTAAATCATTTTTGGTTTTTGGTGTAACAAAATCATTCCCTGGTGAACAATATATTAAAATTTAATTTAATAATTATTTCATGAAACCAAAAGATAGGATCACGAAAGAAGAATGTATAATTATTTTATATAGTATCTAAAGAAATAAATACATGTGTTATGACCATTTTTAATTTATATTTATTTATCTTCTATGAAGACCCTATATAGTTTCCTTTATTTCATATCGGGGAACCATGTATAGAATCCTTATAGCTGTGATATACATGTGTTGAAATGATCTCCAAATAACACCACTCAATCAATGGGTACTAGCATTGTCGATAGAATTCCTATCATTTCTTGTTATATATTTTTCATTCTTTACTCATTAAAAAATCTTAATTGTGGTTCATGTTCTTAAGAGGCGTAACGAAGGGGTCGATAGAGAACTTATTGTGTTCAAAAACCCTAAATTATCAATTTTATAGATGAAATATACAATATACATAATATTATATTTATAGAGTTAGAGTATAGGTTGAAACATTATTTAATTTCATTTTTTAAATTAGATAACATTTAAAACCTTTAATAAAACCCCTTCATCAAAATAATAATACGATTATTATTATTTTGTGTCTCCCACCAATATGCACAATAAGAAATATTTTGTATCTATCTTATTAATAAATATTTGTTACCAGATTATGTCTTGTTCTATTTGAACTCCTCTAACATTTATTGAAAATCCGAATAATTTTTTTTCATAAATAAATATTTTATTCCATATCCAGTGAATAAATATTTATTAAAATATCCACCAAATAAAATAAATATTTTATTCACAATCAAGTGAATAAATATTTTATATATATTCATGTGGTCTAATTATGTATTTATTAACATTATAATTTTAATGATAAATATAAAATTAATAAAATAACTCCTCCATCTTTAAAAAATATCTATTCTAATAAATTAATTAAAATAAAATTTAATCAATATCTATAGAAACACTTACTGTGTGACCCTCTAGTATTATTTTCCATTGGAATTAGGCAAGCCTACTAAAAGAATAAGATTACAATTTATATGGTTTTCAATGATCCTAAGGGAAATAAAATAATGTCTTAATGACGACAAAAAAATATGAATTATCACTATATAATATAATCCCTTCCACTCAATATATCATCACGTAAGTTCCAAAACAATGAAAACAACATATATGTTCAAAACTTCTTTCAAAGAATATCTAAAATAAAAAAATCATCACACCATGTCCATAGAATTTATGGAAATATTTCCAATCAAATGGCAGGGTTGTTATATCCCCTTCTTTAAAAATGGACAATACAAATCCTTCCTCGAATTATCCCTTAATGTTATGTAACTGATGATTCACCCAACACATATAACATCACCATGAAATATTGTCATCATGTTTTCACAAATACATCTATATACGTGATTTGTAAGGTAAAATAATAATCATCATAATGTATAAGGACCATCATGCACACTCATAGATATGATTATTTGATGAAAAAACCCAATACTGAACTCTCAATAGTTGGTATGTTCTCATAATATCCCATTATAAAGATTACCATATGAAAACATAATGAGAATAATCCTAATATTCTTACAAGTACTTTAAATTGGTAGTATACGTACTATGTGTCCCATCATAGTACATTATCCAAGCACATAACATTATTTGTGAATATCTTGATGGACCATAAAGGTTCTCATTATAGTGGGGATCTCTTATGACCTTATCAATGCAATGTATAGTGCATGACATTATTACATTATATTAATGAATAAAAATGATCATTCTGTAATAAAATAGTTTTATTAATATTTGACACATCTAATATACATGTAAACAATGTAAAAATAGTTTGTCTAGGGACACCAACTCCAAAAAATCTCATGTTGATAAGAGACAATTGAATATGGCCTTCATTCCACTAGCCCTTACATGATAGCCGTGATTTTTCATAGTCATGTCTTTAGTCAAGGGGTCTGCTAGGTTATCTTCCTTGGAAATACTTCTCTCTACAAATCCACCTCTATAAGGAATCATTGTCAAGAAATGAATTTTATGAAGACTTTTCTTTGTCCATAGATGTGACCTTATATCTTTTTAAGATCCCCACTATAATAATATAAAAATAGAGTGTGATAGGATCTTTACTACATGGTATCACGTCAATGTCTAGGTTGATGTTTCAAATCCATACTTATATCTTCCTTAGATGCCAAAATATATTCAGACTCTTATATTGAATCTATTACCACATCCCTCACTAATCTATTTTAACTAACGTCACCTCTATAAAAATTATGATATATACCATTTGTGACTTTTCTTCATCTTTATTAGTTTTGAAATTAGTATCTTTATATATTCTATTGACTAGTTCCTAATATCCTCTATAACCATGATCATATTCTTAGTACACATTAGATTCTTAAAGATTAAATTGATTTACATACCTTGGTTGTCACATGGATCAGCTTGATATCTTCCCACCACAAATAATGAATAGAAAACATCCATCCTAGTACATATCATAGAATACATAACTGGACCAATTAAAGATGAATAGAGAATCCCTTAAATTTTATTTCATTCAACAAGGATTAGATGACACATTTCCCAGTAATAATGAAATACATGTGACTTTGGAAACAATCCCCTCTTGTATTATTCCATAATAAATATTTTAAGTATTTTTTCGACATATGTAATTTGAATTTTTTGGAGGAACCTCTTGATCTTTCACAATGAATATTGATCCCCTGAATGTATTCTTCCCCACCCAAGAACATCATGGAGAAGAATTTATTCATCCACACCCTAACAGAGTATAAGGATTTTATTTCCTTACCATTGAGTAATATGTCAGCAATATATACGATTAATAAAACAAAATCAATCTGACTAAACTATTTAAAGAATCATGGATCTTATTTGTTCTTTATGAAAAAAAATTATTATGGATTCATAAAAAAAATGTCCCATGACTAGGATTCCTTCTTTAACCCATAAATAGAAAATTTCAAATTTATACCTCATTGGCATCCAATGGAGGAAAAAACCCTTTATGTTTTTCATATATACATTTTCTTGATAGTTTCCCATTATTAAAGCCTAATTTAAGATCCATTTTTCAACTCTCATAATTATGGAATTCCCTAATAGAAAGTATAATTATTATGGATTTCATCATTACAACTGGAAAAAACATATTTTTAAATTTAATGTATTGAATATCATTGAACACTTTTCAACCATTCCTACCTTTTAGGCATTGTATTTTCTTTCTATGTTCAGTTTCTTCTTGAATACCCATTTTCAACGGATGAGATTTACATGTACTGACTGTGTAATGAAATCCATACATGGTTTTAGTACGTGGAATGCATTTAATAATTCATAGTCTCTTGCCACTTGGAATCATCTATAACACTTATTGCTTCATCGTCTGTTATAAGATCATTATTATCAACTAATATTGAGTAACCATCCTCAATGACTAGAGAACCATAACATTCATAGGCTTGGTTCTCCAATGTTTATCACTTTTTTCAGTCATTTATAAGATCTACGTGGCACATCTACGCAACATACCTTCGTGGTGTACCTACGCAGTGTACCTACATGACATACCTACATTGTATAGCTATTCTTCACAGCTACACAAAGGGCCTTTGAATAATATTTTAAATGATCTTCAAAGACACTAATGTTAGGGTATCACTTTCCTTAGTTCCCTTATATTTAAGGTAATATGTTGAAGCCTCCACCAAAACCTCTGGACTTATCAAACCTTTGGGAGAGGCACATCCACGTGTATTCAATTAGAATTTTTATATTTTCACTTAGAAGATTCCCAAATTTGTTTTTCAATGGGGTTGTGATTCATGGAGTTTCTACGTGTTTTTATATCTATAGTAACATGGAACTTTCTCCCAAGAAGTGCGTTGGGGAGTTCCCAGTTTGGAGGATTAGGGTTTGGGTCATGAATTCCCCCTCTCACCAGTAAAATTTAGAGCCTTATGTTCCCAATAAGGAGAGTGAGAGTCATACTTGCTTTTCAATTCATACAAAATAGAAGTATCCCTCATATCATGGGATCCATAATGGTATTCTCACATAGTTATGTCCCTAATAATTCAAGGGTCAAATTGCATGACCCCAAATGTCATCCCAAATTAAATGGTTCATTTGCTATGTTATCTCTTCCACAATCGTCTCATCTTCTTTCTCCACAGGCCCACCCTCTCCCATCAGCGGAAGAGAGCATGAGGTTAGTTAAATCTTTAACATCCACTGGTTTCTCACATTTAGGATGACTCAGGTGGTCTTAGAGAACTATTATGACCACAACATCCACACAATACACTGACTTTTACTTGAACTATGAGAACATTGATTCCCACCATATTTTTTATACGTAAGAAGCTTTTACCAAGGCCTAAGATCACTGGATATCCTCTTCAATAATCCAACCCTAAATCTCTTAATTTAGATAGTATATTTAAGAGTAATCCCCGACCAATTTCTCTCAATGGTTTATTCACCCCTACGAGATGAATGAACTACGAGGACTCCAATTCCTTACATAATTCGGATATATAGTAAGTCTTCATAAGGCTTGATATCCAGATCATTTCATCCATAAAAATGCATCATTTTGAGGAAGCATTACTAAATACATTTCTCTCAAAAAACTACGCTGTCATGTGAGACTCATTGATCAAACCTTGCTTTGATTCTTATCCATGTGCGATACATAGAAAGTGTCCCTGAGTTTTGAACCCAACACTTCAAATCAACCTTGTTCATCATGGTCCATATGACCAATAGGGTCTAATATATCTTACAAACACTTATTGTTTCCATGTTCCTTGGTCATCTTATACATAAGTCACACACCATGTTTTGACTATTCACATTCCGCCTTGTTTTCTATACCACGTCAAATTAAATATTATAGTTAGTTCCTTATCAAATGAAAGTAAATGGGATGATGTGTCCCATTACGTAGCACTGAACTGTGAGGGTTCTGATTCCTTTCACAAGTATACATAGGAAGACCAATTATGGGTATGATCCTGACATCAAAACAATCTTCTGTCCCCCTTGACAACAATAAAATTTAGAGTGCCTCACTGAGTGGAGTAAAAACTAGTATTATCACAACAATAGTTAAAAGAATCTCTAGATAGTATATGAGAGGATACCATTGAAGGAGAACCTTTAATACAGACAGATGACACCATTAATGAAGAGCATTAGATACATAAGGATGGTTCTAAATTTTACACATGCTAAAAATAGATTAAAAATTTATTTGAAAACCTATGTTATGCTGGTAAATTAATAAGGATTCACAAGAAATATCTTACAAATATAAGACAGTACCAAAGTAGGAAATAACTCCCCCAAAAGTGTGTGATGAGTCCAACATCCCATCCTCTCAACCAATTTATGTTTTTAGGTATCGTAGGCCCAAACCTAACAAACAACTACAATTGGAAAGTACGCCCCTTTTGGATAACGAACCATTGGATGTTTATAGTTTCATAAATAAATCCAGTGGAAACCACCCAAAAGTAGTAATTTCTAATAGGAACACATGTTACAGGGGATACGAAACAAAAATTCTGAATCTGATATGAATCCTTAACCAAGATGTTATTGCTACCCATCTCTCAGGCCCCTATAAATTGATAGCGGAAGTCAAGACAAAGGAATCAATCATGCATGTGTCCATAAAAAATTGGTTGCTTTAATAGAGTTCATTGTTTGTATTTATCAGTTTTCTCATAACTACATTCACTAAAAATGGATTCCTTCATGTTTTCAATAGTGAATTCCCTAGCCACTGCTCATGTTTTATCCTCATCCTCTGGATGGGCATCCTCACCAAATCAACATCTTCAACACTGGGACTCAAATGTACCAGTATTATAATAACAACAACACGGTACTATCCCAACTCTATAGTCTTCCAGACATGATCTCCAAGTTAACAACAACCCTCAATCATCTAGCCAGTGATGACAGGTGGTCAAGAAGCAGATAGTTCCAACCATTGCATTAAATGATTTCAGGTCTCTGTCACTAGAATGCAATAACCAGTCCCTCAAATACTATTGGTAGGTGGATCATGACGTTAATCATGGCCTCAACTCAATGATACACGGGTCCTTCCTGATGGCTCCCACCAACAATCATCCCAAGAAGAATCGTGCTGTAGTGAACCCCTAACATGATAGGGGTATTTCCTTTAATTGTTCATCCAAGGTCCCTCAGAACCGGGCAAGAAAGAAAATCTACCGAGGAAAACATTCTTACAAAAGGTAGTGGGTTCATACCTTTTACCCCATTGGTTAATCAAATCAACCTAACATGGTGGCTGAAAATGAATGTGTACATGCACCTGTCCACCAAAATTCATCCATCTAGTTGACTCGTCTAGCAGTAGCCAACCAATCCTATCATTTAAATCTAGTGGTGTACCATGAGAAGACACATGGACCTCCTTACAAACTATCATCCAGTCAACATACTCGTCTGACTGCATTCAAGGAAGCCTGTAAATCAAATATGTTAGCAAATGGTAAGCAAGAACATACACCTACCTACACTCACCAATCCTTCTAGTAGTTTGGTTTGTCGGTATTGAATGAAATATGTCATCCTTTCAAGGTGGAAAACAACCAGAGGGAACATAATTCTTCTAAAATATATCAATTCTATATGTCATCTTGTTTGGTAGCACCTGGAGATGTCAGTCAGAATTCTCTGATGACAACCCTGAGGCTGACTCAACAATCTACCCCCATACATGAGTACTCTCAGTATCTAGTAATTGGAAAGAGAGGAAATGAGCCATAATATACACCTACTAAATATAAGAAATGGATGTATACTCTCATTACATCCACTAAAGTCACCAAACACATTTTAACAATGGTGGAAGGGAAGATGAAGATTCCTACCCATATTCTAGAATCATGTAAAAATTTTATAACAGCTAATTTAGAAATACTAGAGAGACATACACATTATTCTAACCCCACACTTACAATGACTCATCAACATGACATCCCAATGCAGATACACACCTTTCTTCTAGTCCAGGAGGGTTATGGAGCACACTCCTCTATATTATATGAACAACGAGATCAAGAACATACACACTATACAATTGGAGACAATAATCCTATTCTGATGACCGATCCATGGCAGACACATACATCTACCAATTCTAACCACTTCTCATAGATTGTGGTCCCCACTACATTTAAAATATAATATATTAAGAAGTCTCTCCAAAAATAGTTGGAAATCAATATCCAATCTACAATATGACTCCTCATAATGGTGGAGTTCTTGAAGCCCTTATACATTCATCTATTGAAACATAAGATCCTACACTCCCATTTCCAAATTATGGGAGTGGTAGCCAAAATTATAATGTTCCCTACTAGACACATATTCATGAAAGATATATTCATGAATATTTGGTTAGTATAGAGAATAAATCTCCAGATATGAGCCACAAAATCCTCTGTGTGGAAAGAAGACTAAGGAGTAAGAGGATTTATCCATTTTTGTAATCCAACATGGTGGTCCTCCCCATGATGGAATTCACATAAAAAAGTATCTCTATACTATTGTTTCAAATTGTCATGATAATTCCTCTACTGAAAATGTAGTGGTGAGAAAGCCCAAATATCATGAGGAACTTTCCAACATAGGCTTAGTCAGGTCTGATCCCTTGTTACTAATACGAGAAATAATTAATCAACTAGAAGACATACCCTGGTAACAGTCATTCCTCGAACCTCCGTCAGGTCATTTGTCTTCTAAAATAACAAAGGAAAAAAACTAATGTTATTTATTATGATAAAACAATATATAAGTGTCCACTCTGGTCAGATCAAGTTGATAAAACTCTAGAAAAAGATGATGAGGATATGTAAAATATGAGAAAACAATGAGATACGGGTGAATTAACAGTCATGTTATGGCCTTTGGAAAGCTCTCAATACAACATTCCAGAATTGATAGTAGGATATTACATTAATGATATCCTCCTGAAAATAAGAAAAAAATATTTTCCATCTGAAATCCAACGTATTACCAGATGGTGAATATCATGTTCATGTAAAGGTAATAGAAAGGTTGAAATGACAAATTGACTTGGAATATCTCTCAATTTCTTGATATCAAATGGTAGAAAAGTAGCAAACAACCCTTCAATGTGCATTCCTCGATGCACAAAAGAGTATACATCCGTTAATTACTGATACCCCATCTGTTGATGAAATCAGAAGATGGGGTTCAAAGTGAACATTTCATTTCACTATGATAAATAATCATTAAATCTCTCCAAAAGTGGTCTCATGTAATGTTATTCCCCCTGGCTAGCTATAATCAATATATTTTATTTGTAAACAATGATACACTCAAAAACATTCCTCGACTAGCTCTCATCAGTGTCAGCCCCAAAGAGAGAAAGGTAATGTTATACTTTTGAATCAATCATATGAGAACATTAAACATGCCCCTCACTTGGAGGATTTCATCCATAATATTGTGAAAAATTTCTAAATAGCACAATACTATTCTAAAATAGGCAATTTGTGTGGTTTTCGTTAATGTAACTAGCCAATGTTTGGGCCAAAATTCACAAGATCATAAATTGGCTGCTAAAATATCATCAATAGCTATGCAGGAACCACCCCAGCCTGAAGGGTTTGGGGCTTGTTTAACTCAACCTTCGAATTCAATAAACAATGTTCATTGTTTTGAAGAAGAAGAATATGAATAGACCATACCCGCAGGGCTGGGTTCTTTTCCACCACAACAATACCCTCCTCAACATAAGTCAATTTTCCCATGATCAGGGAAGGATCCGCAAAGTGAATGCAGAAATGAAATATACAAAGGTTATCTTCAGGTTACTGTTACTCAAATAGTTCCCATGAATTTAGAATATAGGAGAACAAAGTCTCATGGTGGACCTAAAAAAGGAAGATTATAAAAATATTTTTGATAAAATTACATTAATGAATAATGCATCAGTGAATTACATTAATAATATTATGCGAGATCCACTAAAAAATGAGTCTAGTTCTCGGTAGTGGGAGTATGATGTTATTATTCATAATACGTTACACACTGATGAATATTAAGGAGGTGTTCATACCAAGAATCATAGGCTCACCTTGAATATTGGTATTCCCTCATGTAACAAACTCCCACTTCTTCAAAAGGCATCTATCAGGGGTGGAATATAAAGGATAGAAAAAGTCTCACATTTACAATGGGGAAGGTAGATCTCTTTATCTTGAAGAAATATTTTCCAAGCAAGTGGAGGATATTATATAATTAAAAAGACTCAATACAGAGTTACACTGAAAAAGAATGTCTTCTATACATGCTACACCAGAAGATCCTCAACATTCACATCCTATATGAACTCCCCAACAAAGTGTATTTATTTCAACTACAAATGCAGATATTCAATTCCCTTCATTAGGTACACATCTAGGATAAGATCAAAAGAATATTTAGAGGATTTTCTCCATCGGTTATACCATATTAACACTAGAAACACCACCACCACTGGTTTCTCCAGTCATCTCACTAGTTCATGATCTAGCTACTATATGTATATATGTCCCATCACATCTAGATATTCTACATATTCTTATGAATATAATTGTTGAATTAATAACTCGATTGGATGCTTTGGAAGAACTGATTGAACCAGTACAACCAGAGAAAAAATATTACCCAGAATGGGTAGATCTGATCCCTCACCCACCAAACTATGTGAATACCACATTTCCATTCATTATTGGTTTAGGAGATATGGAGTATAACAAAACACATTTTCTTTCTTATTGTGATCCCATGATGGGGAACCCTCAACAATAAGAATCAGTAAATCTATGATGTTATGGAAAAACACAATAGGGGTCGGCATTTGTTTGGTATACTAGCTTGCAGCCTCGATCAATTACCATTTGGGAAGAACTTATCTAGAAGTTCCTTCTCCAATTCTGCCCAATGTTTCTGAAGAAAACAATTTTATATCATAGAAATTGAAAACCAAGGGAAAATTAAAAAGATTCATATTTAATTACTCAATGTAATGTGTTATCATATTACATAAATCTAGCACTCCCTCCAGAAGAGTTGTTGCCAATTTCTGTGAAAAATATTTATGATGAGTTATGCACACCACCAATCCTTGTGAAAAACATAGTAGGGTTTCGATACCTTACTTCAATCTCCCAAAAAATTGAATGATTACAATGCGGAGATCAACGATAAATCTCATTTAATCCCATCAAATCTGGGAAGGAGAAGATAGAAAGAAGAGGATTATACTATTACACTCAAATAAGCACTTCTACCTACTTATACTTCAAAACCTTAATCATACCAATGGGCTCAACCTCCTATGTATTAGCATCAATGAACAACTCATCCAGATGATCCAAAAGATCCAAGGTAGAGCAAGTTTGAGGAATCAAAGAACAATGATTATTCTTTTTAGAATGAACAGGTTCTTGGTTACTTCATTTTATCTTTTGAAAACAATTTGGTTCAATTTCCAAGGCCAAAGAATCCAAAAAAATAAGGATATGAAGATGTTATGAATTAATTACCCTTTAATCAAATGTTGGTGTATCCATTCTAAGAGTGTTATATTATCAATGAACTCTTGAAAAAATGGTAGACTCTAGAAAAGTTAAAATTAAAAGTCCCTTAGCCTTTCTAGCATGTGTTAGTGCTACTAATCAAGAGAAAAAAGAAGAATGGTAGGAAGAAAAAAGAAAAAATGTGCAAAAATATGCTTATTGGATGGTTTTGAAAATGATCAACCAAAATCATGCCATTATATGAACACTATTGAACCAAACTAATGTTATTTCTCCCACTTCCAATACAATAAATCTATTTAATCAAAAGATCAGTCCTCCAATGGTCAATCTTCAAAGAATTAACATGATCAGAATGATAAAGATAATTCAGAATAATAAAAGAACGTGTCAAAGACAATGTTTTACTTGAAATTATTATATTTTATTCCATTTGTCTCAAAAAAAAGTGCACCACCCCACATAATGGAACATCTAGAACTGACCTATCATACAAAGACTTTATCAGCTGATGAATTGATCTTTAGTTCCATTAATGTTATCCAATTAACAGATCCCAATGCGAATAATGATTCTAGTTATGATGATATTGAATTACCTATACCCAATTGTTGAACAAGAGGAATAATCAAAGGCTGGGGATATAAAAGAAGGCATGGAAATTCTAGAAATAACTATTTTAACTATAAAATTGCTTAAACAATTTATGTGGAAGAAACTTGTGAGAGATACATTCAATATGCTCAATGAAAAAAAGGAAATTCTCCAACATGTGACAGGATTGTTCTTGACATTATTATCTTGGAATAACGGTTAGATGTTACACTATCACTCTCTCGACAAGATGATAGACATAGTTAGTCTAATCCACCAAAACTAGAAATATTTCCAACTTATGATCTAACACCTGGTACATCTACATCCAGAGCATAAACTTCCAAATAACCTGGAAAACTATAGCTCAATACTAGAAAACGCAAACCTCTAGACAAAAAGTATGTTGTTTTGAAATAGGTAACCCATTTATAATCTATTTTTTTAATATTGGATGCCTTGAATCTTTCAAAAGATAATAGGGAAGCACTTATTTTGGTTTTTTCAATTCCACGAGTGTTTGAAACCGAGGTTGTAGATGTTGTGGTTTACTATATAGATAATAGTACTCTATAATTTCATGCAGTTATATCATTCATAGATGAAGATAAGAATGATGTTCTACATGGACACATTTAGCCCTTGTATCTATCTGGGAGGGTTAATGATATATACCTCCAAAGAGACTTTATTGATATTGTCCTAAGAGTCATCCTTATTCACATATGTACATGTCACTAATTGGGTCTCACTGAATTTGGCTTATCTACTTCCACTTTTTTTATGGAACTTTATGAAAAGAATTTACAAGAACATCTAAGAGATATTACACTCAGAGCTCATTTTGGTGATCCTACGTCTAATTCAGATTTCATGGTTGTCCAACTGGACACAACCATCAAAATTCTACTTGAAAGGCATCAGATACATCAACATGAAACTATTTATTCATCATATCACCAATTTATTAGGTATTGATTCAATGGTTTAATTGGTACATTTTATGGTGATATGTCTTCGTTCAAAACAATTGAATATTAGTATATTGAGGGAGAAATATATTATACAAAAGGAACGAGGTCAGTGGAAAAATATGTGACAATAATAAATGCTCTAAATGGTTTGAAAATGATATCAGATAACGCATTCAAATATCTATGTACATGTTATTTGTTACCTATCAATCTAATTTAATGGATGGACCAAATTCAAGCATTCGACCAGTGAATTTCATAATGTCAATTATGACAATTGAGTCTGATGACATGAGAGTAGTTTTTGATCATCCAAGTAGTGTTTTTTGATTAAATGGATATTTCATCATTTAATCCCTCAAAATTCATCATGTCTTTTCTCCATCGGTTAGATTAGAATAAGTTTTCATAGTAATGAAGGATGAAATTGATGTTTATTTCCAACCCATCATTCTATCTTTAATGCACCATCAAGACCCTTCTTCATCAGTACTGTTAGAAATGATTGCCTCTTCTTCAGGATGTTAAAATACTAACTCATCCCCTAGCTCATACAGTATTGGTTCATCACATAATCTACAAGAAAAAACTGAAGAAGTGACACAGAATGAAGGAGAAGAAGAATATCTCAAGGAAACACCTCCAGAATTTGAGGAAGAGGTATCCACCACTATGGATGAGCTCATAGAAATAAATCTGGGTACATAAAATGATCCACACCAAACTCTAATTAGTGCGTACAAGAATTTGGAAGAGCAAGTGACGTATACTTAATTTCTATAGAAACATCAACATATATTTTAATGGAACTATATATAAATTAAATGTCTTAATATTGATGTGTCCACTCATCATTTTGTAATTCCATAAGAGAATCTTGGATTTAAGCAGGATGCAAGAAGAATAATCCCAACTCATGCCACTAAAATTTAGTCTAATGTCAGAAAGACCATAAAATCTAACATTTTTAGGGAGGTAAAGTTTCCCATATGGCTGGAGAACATTTTCCGAATGAAAATGAAGAATGGTAAAATCCGAGTATACATTGATTTTAGAGATCTTAAAAGGAATTTTCCCAAGGATGACTTTCTAGTTCCAATCATAGAACATTTTATTAATGCAACATCTGACTATGAAGCTCTATTCTTCATGGATGGTTAATCTGGGTATAATAAAATCTCATTGGCCATAGGGGATGATGATTTTACATCCTTCAAATCCCATCAAGTTGTGTTCTGATATCATTTAATGCCCTTTTTTAATGAATAAAGGTGAAACATGTCAACATGACAAGAACAATATGTTCAAACCATTCCTAATAAAATTTGGTGAATGTTTATGGATGATCTAGTGGATAAATCCAAACAACATTATGAACACTTAACTGCTCTAGAGAGCATATTAGGTAAAATTTGACCACATAATTTTAAGATGAATCCCTTGGAATGTGAATTCAGGATTAGCTTGGGGAAATTCCTTAGATTCATTTTACTCTATAATGGCATCGATGTTGATCCTGAGAAGATAGATATAATACATGTCATGACAAATCCTTGAAATTGGATGGAATTAAGAGGACATGAAGGAAACTTGGACTATATTGGGCGATTTATTGACAATTTGGAAGGAAAATGTTTACCATTCACCAAATTAATGGATAAGGGAGTAAAATATCAATTAACCGATGACATCTTAGAGGAATTTGGTAACATCAAGAAATATATCTTGATTCCACCATATTTTATACATATTTTTATGGAAATCCATTTATTCTCTATGTGAAAACCTTAGAGTGATCCCTGGGCTCCTTCCTTGCCCAAAAGAAATATTATGGGAATCAATATATCCATTACTATCTCATTAAAACTATTTTTGACACAGATACATGATATTTATTTATCTAAAAGTGTTGTCTGGCATTAATATTTTTCGTTTAGAAGATGAGGTACTACATGTAAAAACAAAAGATCCACTTGGTATATGTCAATAATACGATCATATTTATCCTCAGCCTTCCTATAATTATAAGACGTTGGGCATGGTGGACAGTTATTTTGCCACAGTTTGATATCCATTTTGTGCCTCAGAAAGAAATAAAAGGCCAAACCATGGTAGAATTCACTGTTTAACACCCATATGTGGATGATACACCATTTAATATTGAATTTTTTATGAATAAATCTTCCCGATAAAAGGAAATCCCCAATCATGGGAAATATAATTTAATGGTGCTTCCAGAAGTACAATAGGGATTAGAATGGAAAACCCTAAAAATAAAAAACATTATTTTTGAATTTTTCTTATCTCCAAAGAGAAGTCATTGTTTCCATATTTCATTCAATTATCAGAAGGCGGTACCAACAATGAGGCAGAATATCAGTCTCTAATTCTAGACGTGGAATTGGTGCTCATGTTACAAGAAAACCATCTAATATTGAATGGTGATTCATAATTGGTAATCAAAAACATATATGGGGATTATTCTATCAGAAAATAAGGGTTAATCCCTTTGTGTGATTATGTTAGAGAATTAATGGCTGAATTTCACTGAAATACAACATTTTATTATGTAAATCAACCACAAAATGCCCATGATGATGCATTGGATAATGCAGCCACATCCCTGTAAGATCAAAACTAGGATGATAGAATCATCATTATTTCCCATCGTCATGTGGTTTCAAGTTTTTTTCAAATTAGAATTGAGGAAATTATTGAAATTAGAACTATTTCTAAGTTATATGGTCATGCTACAGAATAGATGACACTAATCATGTATTAAAATCAAAATAGAGTACTTACACTAGATAGAACTAAAATTGATCAAATCTAGCGATGAGGAACCAATTTCACTCATTATTGTAGCCCAAATCACTAGAAGATATTTTAAAAAGAAATCTTTGATGGGGTACTCTTTCGGTCTATTGATAGAGATGAAACTACAAATGTCATCAAAGAAGTACATGTAGGATCTTGAGGTGATCCCCAGTCTGATTATATGCTTTATAATCAAATACGATGGTTGGGATACTTATATACTTATATGACACAAGATTTCACAGATTTCACAAAAAATTTTCACCCATTCAAAGTGAATTCCAACATCATTCATGAACCCCCATAGGTTCTACATATAGCTAAATATATCTAGCTATTTTCTACATGGGGAATGTATATAATAGGACCTTATACTCCAGCTACGACTAAGATGTTTATTTATATTCTTACTGCTTCTAGTTTCTTCTACAAATGGGTTAAGGATATACCTCCCAAAAAATATCAAGCCAAAATAATTTTTATCTTTTAAAAATATATTATAATTAATAGATTTTTTGTTCCTCATACTATACTGACAGAAAAAAGAACCAAGTTTTGTTCTGTTGATGTAAAGAAGTCATATCAGAAGCAAAAAATCAAATCCAACCATTAATATTTCTATTATACAGTGACCAATGGACATATATAGGATATTAACAAGACCCTCTAAAATATAATCCAAAAAATTGTTAATAAGGATAATAAATATTGTCCATGTAAATATTTGAATGCTTTTTTGGCTTATCAAACTACTACCCATACTACCACTCAGGAAACTCCATATTCATTGGTGAATAGAACTGAGGCAGTTTTTTCAATTGAAATTCAATTTCCTTCACTATGAGTTGCAATCTATGATTAGTTATCTAAATATGAATAGTATCAGAAGTGATTTGATGAGCTAGAAAAATTATACGAGAATATATTGAATACTTTGCATCATTTGAAAGTCTATCAGCATAGAATAACATGAGATTTTAACAAAAAAATTCATCCACTCATTTATTTAAGGAAAATTGGTCTTTATCATTACGACTCCAATAATACTAGGAATGAAGCCTCCAAATCTTGAGCCAAAGTGGGAAGGAACTTATTCCATATGTAACGCCTACTCAAATGGAGATTAATCTCTAATCCCAATTGATAGAGAAATTATTAGAACATAAACCAATGTAATATTCTTGAAGAAGTACTTTGTGTAATGACATAATATGTTCTCACTACATGAGTCTAAACTGAACATGAAAAATTCATAGCTTTCAAGACATTAAATTGTATAAATACCATATACCTCCATGATGCATAATGTTAAAATACATACCATATTTTTTCTTTTCGCATGACGTTAAATTTCATGACATCATTTGCCCTTGCTACATGAAATTAAACTGTACAATTAACTTCTTCTTCATTTTGCATTAAAAAATGCCAAAAGATATTGAAAATTGGAATTATATTTGATTATTTAAAAAATTGGTAGCTTCCATGCTCATGCATCACAAACATCATTTCTTCACCTTAGTGTAACATTGATTCCATTTCTACCTATGTTTTAAATAGATCTGCATAGAGACCTCATTTCGCGAACAACGTGTGGCTTAATTCTCATTTCAATGGGACACATAGAGATGTATAGATATCCAATATTGGGCCCAGCCACAAAAAAAAATAATTTTATTTACCATTTCTCTTCTAGTATATGAACTATATCTATACAGAGTAATTTTTTAGGATATATGGTTTGATTTCAATGCCATTTTGTGTGTTAAGATTAACCATTCTTCTGGAATGTGTTAAAACCCCCTTCTCTCACATCAAACATAATTGGTGTGGGAAATTATTATTTCAATAACTCTTTTGTCTTGATTATAATTTCAATGAGATATAGGGGACACATTGATCTCTAATCATGGGCCCAACATGATATAAAAAAACCTCCATAATTCCATGTGTGTATGAATCAAATCTACATAGGGAATGTATTAAGAACCGCATGAGGATTAATTCTCATCCATATGAGATATTTAGCGATACATGGGTTCAATTATCTGCTCTAACTGTAATATATTTTTTTCACAGTGAAATCATTTCATTCCATTCTTGCATGAAATTAAATGGAACAATTCTCAATGAACTACGTATGGATTGATTCTCTCCCCATTGAGATGTGTAGTAAAGCGAGGCCTTAAACCATAGTCCCAACCATGAGATAAAATAAATATTTCCCTCTGTTGAATATAATTTAAAATATAAGCTGAAGTACATCATTTTGGGCCCATTCCTTAGAGAACCCACCAAGGAAACATGAAATTTCATCATTTTACAAATGAGTCAGATCTATGTAAGGAACTCCAAACTCATGACCAATATTGATTCTAGTATTTCTCTTGTGAATTAATAATTACGACTTTCATATTTCACACACTTATTCATGAATTCTTTCAGTTCTTCATAAACCATTCTTATGGTTTTCAGTGGTATAATTTATGATAACTGAGAGATCTTTTTCTTAACTATGCAACACATGCCCCTAGTGGCCGTGCATAAAATTTTCATACATAGATGGCATGTCAGTAAAAATATGCCACAGTTTGGAAATGAATAATATGCTCTAGTTTGCCCTACATAATACAGCCCCAATAACAGGTTATTCAAAAAAATGGTATCTTTGTTCTACTTCAAATAATCTTTTCCCCATTTAAAACATTATCAGAATATATAAGAATCTGTATCTTAAAGCGGTCATCCATGTAAATTTTTCCCATTAAATTTCTCAAAATTTGAAAGCCTCCAAGACCTTGGTTTACACATTTCCCATTCCATGTGTTCATAGAATATTGAAATAACATTGGATCACTTTACCACATATCATGTACTATTTCTATTATATTCTACCCCTACATGTATGACCTAAAACTACAAGAACCACATCCTACATTTGGGAAAGAACATTGTAGAGAACCAATTTATCCTTTTATTTGGAAATCAGGATTGGAAATATTCATTCTGTATTTATGTATCATTATCCATAATCTGAACTATTTTTTGCGGAGAATCACAATCTCAATATACTTTTTTCATCTTTTAAAAATAGAATGATAAATTTTTAAGCTCAATTTTTTCTAACTATGAAGTACGTGCCCCCAGTGGCCTTGCATAATATTTCCCTACATAATAGCAATGTCAGTCAAAATATTCCACTATTTGGCTATATAGTATATTATCTAGTCGAACCAACATAATACAATCCTTAAAATGTATTTATCAAATAATGGTAACTTCATTCTTAGAAAATACTTCCTCTAATCAAATTATCCCTGTTCTCATATCATTTTTCGGATGCATAAATTCCAAAATCACAGTTTACCATTCTTCCATTCCATACTTAAACATGTTGGTATGTTTCTAGAACAATTATAAAGGAATTGGAGGCTCATAAACCTTTTTTCAAAGCTAAAGACCTTAAATTAAATCAATAAAATGTCCTCACCACATGACTCTAAATGGAATATTACAATTTTCTACACTAAAGGACATTAAAAAATCATAGAATAATAAAAAAATACCCCTTTCTGGAAAATTTGATCCATTCCTCAGACACCAAATTTGTGTAGAAGTGGTTTCACCGTTCATGAACTATGTCGGAATTGATGATACTTTTTATAAATAAAATATATTTTAAATGGAAACCCACCAACTATTGTCTCGATTCACCCAAATTTTATTTTTCCTTGTCTACAAACAATAAAATGTTATGGTTTTCATAGCTCTTTTGCTTGACTATGCAGCATGATCACCAAGTTATCCTTGCATAACACTATGGGAAAAAGGGCTTTTTGCGACGGGTTATTTGCGACGGGAATAAATCTCGTCGCAAATAGTCCTGTTAAAAACTTATTTGGGACGGGAGGATTTTCCCGTCGCAAAAAGGGTGGCGCGCATTGCTCGCCAAAACGCGGGAAAATTATTTGCGACGGGTGGTTACCACCCGTTGCAAATACCCGACGGTGGTAAAAAGTATTTGCGATGGGAATATACCCCCATCGCAAATAACCGGCGGTGGTAGAAACTATTTGCGACGGGAATATACCCCCGTCGCAAATAGTATGTCGGAAGGTTATTATTTGCGAGGGGTCCCGTCGCAAATAACTATTTAACCATTGACCGTAATAAATGCGGGCTAAAGTATTTGCGACGGGTCCCGTTGCAAATAGTATTATTTGCGACGGGAAACCCGTCGCAAATAATCTAACTTATAAATACACCCAGCTGTTTTTTTTCCATTCACTATCAACTTCTCTAATTTTAGAGTTCACAGTTTCTTAAGTTTAATTTTTTTTTTGCAGATTTGATATTGAAGTCTTCAACAATTATCGGAGATCAACCTCAGATCAATTTTGAAGGTATTTATGTTATTTTTAATTTAATATTTATTTTTAATTTTTTATTAGTTTTAATTTTTTTAATTTGTTGTAATTTAATTATGTTTAAATTGTTTTGTTATTTAATAAATTTAAATTATTAGTATTCATTGTTCATAGTTAATGGTAATTAGGAGTAATTAATAATAATTAGAAATAATTAATAATAAATAGGAATAATTAATAATAATTAGTTATAATTAGGAATAATTATAGTTATATATATATAGTTTTATTTAGCCATATATTAATATAGATTTATATTAATATAAATATATTTGGTTATATGAATGAATAAATATATATATATATAGATATATTTATTATTATATTAATATATATATTTATTCATATATTAATATATATTTATTCGTATATTAATATATATTTATTCGTATATTAATATATATTTATTCGTATATTAATATGTATTTATTCGTATATTAATATATATTTATTCTATTTGTATATATATATACATATAGATATATATATATATAGTTATAAGTTTTTATTCGTATATATATTTGTATATTAATTAATATATATTTATAAGCTTAGTTTTAAATAAATTTATAAAATATGTGTTTTTATGTGTATTTATAAATAAATAAATAAATACATATATACAATACACACACACACATACACACACACACACATATATATATATGTATAGTTATGAATTAATACATAGAAATGAGGGGGTGAAAATCCTCTGAGAATGTTAAAATGACGATAACATTTAATCCCTAAGTCCGTTTCAACTCCACAACCAGTCAAATCGAAGAACATAAAAAGATCTTCGATATGATATGCGGTACAGGCCAAACGGACATCCGGATCGGAAGTTATAGCCATTTGAATGTTAAAAGGACCATAAACAGGTTTATTGATTTATATATTAATAAATAATTTTTAATTTTTTTTAAATTTTTTATTATTATTTGCGACGGGAATATATTCCCGTCGCAAATAAGTATTTGCGACGGGCCCGTCGCAAATAGTTGCTTCGAAGGAACTATTTGCGACGGGCCCGTCGCAATTAAGTTTTTAAAAAAAACCACAAATCTATTTGCGACGGGTCCTTTTCCCGTCGCAAATAAGTGTTTTTTAGACGGGCCCGTCGCAAAATTTTTTTGTTGCGATGGCGTTTTCCGCAACGGGCGATTTGCGATGGGATCCCGTCGCAAATGACCCATCGCAAATGCATATATTTCCTGTAGTGTAAGTTTCATATATAACAGTCCTGTTAGTCAAATGATTCCCCTATTTTTTTTTATACATCATATGGCCTAGTTGGCCCTACATAATACAACCCCCATAAAGGTTTGTTCAAATAATTATCACTTAGTTTTTGGAAAATACATAATCTATGTTTATACTGGTTTTGGATTAGTGACCATAATAATCATGACTCAATATTCCCCTTGAATGTGTCTAAAGAATATAGGAGAAATTCAAAGCCATTGAGCCTTATTTTTGATCTCCTTTCAAAATTTATGGTCAATTCTATTCAACCTTAAACACTATCATTATTAGTATGACATGGATGCCTCTAAACTAACATTAAGAAGAGATATGGTACTCACTATATTGAAAACACACAAGTGGTGCCCTAAAAAAAGTTGAGTCTTAGATCACTAAACATATATATTTTATGTTTTAAGTAATATTACAAAAAAATTCAAAATATACAATTTCTGTGGGATTTTTCTATATTAGCCTTGTAAAAATGAAAATATGCTCATTAGGCACATTGTCTTAATTAGATAATTTTGAGAATATCTATTCCTGTTATTCTATCTAAGATCATTTGACATATAGGTTTAATGTTAATAAAAGAATCATTATACCTATTGATCTATTTCAATTTCAGAATGGAAAATAGATACATATATGATTGGAGATAATATTGGTTTCATTAATATGAAAAATTAGCAGCACATTCACAAAATGGACTCTCTGTCTCAAGTTAAAAGAGCCTCTCAACATGAATCTTAAATTATTGAACATCTTAATGAGCCTTATCAGTCGCTTGTTGAAGTTGATACAGTTGAGTAACATCTACCTCCTCACCATGATAAGTGCTTCATTGGAAGATGAAATGGCTGTTACCCCATAAAACTAGGTTTCTCCCAATATTTGGTTCAATTGGTCAAGTTAATTTATAAACAACATCCATTTTTTGTTAAATATGTATCATATCCTTCATTTCATATTTAATATGTTAGCCATTTTTGATCGACCTCTTCTATGGTCGGCCTCTAACTCAGCTGCTGCATCTTGGAAGCTGTCAACATTAATAAGTTATTTAGCTGTTTTAAGATCTCTCCTCATCTTATGTTCTTTCTCCCACTGACAAACAATCCAATTAATTTCATTATACACTGAGTTATATTCAAATTTTCCAAATCATAATATGAAAAATAGTTTTTGGAGCTTTCCAAAATGGGACAGCAGCTCATCCAATGTTTTCTCCGCAATTATCTCCCATATATGTTTCCATGACTTTTTATGTTCCATGAAAAGAGAAAATTTCATATCTAAATCTAATTTTAAGTCAATTTCATTGGGTAGAATATAATCCAGATACAAATAACATAGAGAATTTCATTGCTCTGGTTATATCAGAACAGTGGATGCATCACCTTCTGTCAATTTCTAAGATAACACAGAAGATTCACCTTCCGATATAACTGTGGGAACTAAAAACCCAAAATAGTGAATTATGATCATTGTTATTTTTAGAAGAATTGATGAAATGAAGTATGATTTAGACAATCGATAACATTTACCAAATAATAAATTAGATACTTGATTAGAGTCAACTCCAGTCTACATAGCTTTAGTAGTTTTATAATGTGTTTCTTAGGGAGGGGATTCTCTTGAGTTTTCACAGATTCCATGATCGAAGTCTCTAAAGAATCTCCCACCATGCAGTCATATATATGTATTTCTCCCGCAATAGCAGAAGATGGATAGAGTGAAATGCCCCATTCTTAAAGGGCCTTCGCGACATTCTGTTTAAACAAAGCTTCTTAAGATGAACTTTTATGTGATGTATCAAGAAAAATAAGAAAAATTATGTATTAAAAATGAAATAAGGAGGACTTTTACCCTTGATATTCCTCATGGAAGTCCCCAAAGTCCATGATGGAACCTAGAATATCAATTTCAGATTAAGGGAGTCCATCATTTCTGTAAACACAGCTTGGAATGTTATACAATCTTCACTATTTAATGTATCCAACAAATTTTTGTTTATTCCCAAATGGGATTAGTTGACATTTTCTTCCTTTAGTTAATCAACTGGTGAAATGTCATCGGATCCTTCCATGTCAGGATCAATACCAACATCTTCTTAAGATTTCCTAAGATCCTCATTCCTCCCTTATGGTGTAATGGGAATACCAGCATTGATTATTGTAGGATCTTTTGGCCAGGGAAACAAATATGTGATATTATGAAGAGAATAATATTATCAAAAGAACTTGATACTTGAGAGAAAAGTATTTGAAATAACAATTAAATTTATCTCTCTCTTTAGAAACATGAACATATTTAGTTCTCTCTCTTGGTACTTCACCTGTTAAGGTAACATATTCATTATCATGGATCTATGATTCTCCTAGGGTTTCCTTCTCCATTACAAAATGAAAAGTTATTAACCCTTTAAAAGAAGATAGAGATAAAGATCCTATAAAAATATGAGTAGGGTTACCAAGGAGTATGAAGAAATTCATAATTCTAAAGGAAAAAATAAATATTAACTTAATTGATGTACACAAAATATCAATCACAATGGTCTCTTTCATTTATTATCATAATCATGTGGAGAAATTGAAATAATACTCTTGTAAGTTGAAACCTAAGGTAATGGATGATTATTGTCTATCTAAATTACCCCATTCATGATTCTTACTCATGGAGAATGTTCTGGATACATGATAGGATCATCTAATGTGTCGATGGGAGAACCTCTAAGTCCATATGTTGGTGACTCGCAATCCCGACCTGAGTTTTTTTTCCCTAAATTCATGCTGGATAATAAAATCTCATCATGATTAATGATGATGAATGAGAAAAAATAATTGAAACAAAAGAAAAGAAAAGAAAATTATAAATATTAACATAAATTTAACATTCCTCATTAGGGTGAATGATTTCCCCTTCCAATATCCCTAGTTCCATCATCTATGATACTAATCTAGAGGCAGGGACTTGGTCATCACATGCTTATATAATGATCTATAGATCCCCAATATAATTTTTTAATTCATCTTGGTTATTTTCTGAAATAAAATCATAAGGTTCATTAATGTAATCTTCATCTGGTAATTGAATTCCATTTTAGAGGAAGGCCCATACATCGTTGAGATCATGTGTAATGATCTCACAAAATTTAATAGATAAAGGATGCATAAAATTTGTTTTTCATATGGTTTTCTCTAGAAAAAACATCACACACTCTGATTGGAGATCCTCTTTAGGACACACATATTCTTTCAAAAAGCTAAAAGATGTAGTGGGAAACTCATTATGATGACAGTGGATAGATCTCCTCAGTGCTAGAGGTATTGTTTTCATAGCCTTATACATATTGTTATACCTTTTGTGAAGATGATTTGATGCATCTAAAACTTCTGAAGCCTCTGCATCATCTTTGGATCTAGACATCTTACCAATATTGTTACACACAGCAGTCTTCGTGCCACCACATGAGGTATTACTTTTGTCGACCCCCCTGAGGGTATAAAGAATTCTATGATTTGGCACATCCATGTTTCAATCCAATTGATGCATTTGATGGAGGTAACATAATTGATTATTTGGATATCTCTAAATCCATCAAAATCAACAATTTTTTAACTACCATTGGATTTTTTATGTCTAACATATGTGGGAGGAAAAGTGTTTAACAATTGAAGACATTTGAATTAGAGATACAACCTATAAGGGACTTATACCTCACAGATAATTTATTCATCAATCATGGAAAAAAATATGATATCCTTGAATACCATCATATAGGACCTCAGTGCATAATTTTCTTCCTTACCATCATCAATAAATGTTCTTATTGGTGGGACACCAAAATGGAAGAAGCTGAATTATCTTGATACATTCAATTCCCTCTCCAGTAAATCAGGTCTCAAGTTGTGGGGCTTAATACTGGAGAATTTTAGTAAAAGTGTGGTAAATCAAACGTTGGGCACTCTAGCTATATTCAACCATAAATATGAATAAAAGTGTGCCGCAATCCATCCCCACAAAACATGGAATGACCTTCCAAATCAAAATAGAGACTTACCATAGAAAAAATGCAGTAGGGAATAATAAATTCATTCCAGTACTGGAGTTTATGCCCCAATATATTTTCCATCTACCATTTTGGCTGTGATAACAAAAGTCTGTGGCCTTACACTTCCACCGATCTCAGGGACCAAAATAATGTGATTATTATCCACATGGAATGAATGTTGGATAAGTGTACCATTTAATCAATATAAAATTTGAATTTATATCCCCAGTGATTTTAGTCACCTCTCTCTAATGTGGTAAAATATGTGCCTGAAGTTCCCCATTTATATGTATAAGAAAACCAGTAGGACATCCATCAGTGAGAAATTTCACTAATTTTTTTACAAAAAGGCACCCATCAACAATCTTCCATGAATATCATTTTTATCTTTTGGTAGTTCCATTTATATTTTGAATAATTTGTGAGAAAATGGTTGTTTTCTAGTAACATCACCCTATGTTATTATATGTGGAATCAACTCATCATACATCTCCATAAAAATATAAACCCCATATATCTAGTAAACAACCCATAGACTAATGCCAACCTCACTATACATCATTTGAATATTATTTGTTTGCATACTCCATTGGCTTGGAAATTCCGGGATGAATTTGTTTTTGTAAACATAATTCTATCCAATTCTGAAAGATTCATAAAAGTAAACAGCTGATAACAATTTCCTAAATTCTACATAAGACTAGCATACCCAAAACAACCACATCCATTTAGGTTAAAATACTATAGAATGATGATCTTGATCTTTCTTTCAACCATTACACTGATCTGTTTGTGATGCATGAAAGGTTGAATCATAACAATGTTTCCATGGATCTACAACGTGATCTTTCATATTAGAGGTAGAATAACTATGGTTTAGGATTCATCTAATAGGGATTGTTTCCTCATGTACGAGCATAAATTTCACGATAATATTCATTCATTGACAGGTAGAGTATTAGAGATATTGATTCATTGGAAAATATTTATTAATAAAAGAAATATGGGAATATTGAGAATGAACATGTCAATACATGGGTAGATAATGACTTTGTGGGTATTCATGTAGATATGGAATTAAGCCCTTCAGTAGCCTAGGGAGGGTACTTTCAACAACATCATAATAATATGGTCAAACAATATTCATCTTATTTTTTGGAAGAGCCTTTGATTATTCAGTGTTGGTCATCAAGTGAGCCATTTCATGCAAAAGAGTTAATATGTTTGATCTATTAGGTTGAAATTTTGACTTTAGAAATTAAAATTTCAACTTAAAGGAATTTAATTTTTTTTACAATTGAATGCTCCATATATGACCTTCGATGAGGTAATCTGTGTTGGATCTTCTAAAATGACACTAGGGAAAATCCTTAGAAAATATTCTTCCGCATATCTCCATTAATCAAATGGTTTCACCTTGAATGAATCTCAAGCCACCTATGTGAGAGAACAATGTGACAAGACTGGAAGAACTAGTTATGTAACGAGAGAGAGAGAGAGAGAGAAATCTGATATCCTGAGTGAATAAGATTGAAAAGGAATTATTCTATTTATAGAGACAATTGAACTGCATGGAAAACATTTTTCGTACAGCTACAATACATACATATGTGATATAGCTATGCTGCTAAACTATGCAACTTGAATTTACTCAATAGGATTTTCCCTATAATCGTACCTCTGGATGTGACCCTCTTTTTAATCAGATCCAATCTCGAGGGGGAGATTTTGTTGACACTCATTATTAATAAAAAATTCTATGAAGACATCCTTTAAATATTTCAAACTCTAAATACGAAGCTAAAAGAAGCATAAGGGATAAAAATTTCAAGGGACCTATGTGGTTGAGCTACGCAAAAACCTGTGAAGAGGAGCTATGCGACAAGATGGTTTTTTTACCTCTACATGAATGAGATGCTTATATGAACTATGTTAATGAAACAATCTTGACTAGCCCCATCCATTACTATAAATAAGACCCTTGTGTTCTTCATTTTAAAACATAAAAATGTTGGAAGAACTATTAAATATCCCATTGCCTATCTCTTTCGCTTAGATTCATCATGTTTTATTGTATAGGCCACTAAAAAACCAGAAGAGGAGAGAATTAGATCGGATAATCAAAATATAAAATCCTTTTATAGTTTTAATCCTTTGTAGGATTTGTTCTCTAATGTTATACACTATTTTTCAATCATTTCTGAGACCTGCAAGACACACCTACAAAACATATATGCGTGGTGTACCTATACAGTGTACCTATGAAGCGTACTTACGCAGTATAGCATTTCTCCATAGCTACACACGAGGCCTAGGAATCATCTTATAAACCCTATTTAAATCCACTCATTGATGGGTATCTCATTTCTTGGTTACCTTATCTAGAAGGGACTAGGTTGAAGCCTCCCCCAAAACCTAATGAAAGATCAAACCTTGGGGAGAGGCACACCCGTGTGTCTTCTATTTGGGTTTGTATATCCACAGTCAGAAGATTCTAAAATTTATTTTACAATGGGGTTAGGATTCATTGAGTGTATGTGGGTTTGTACATCCACATTCAAATGGACCATTCTCCCATGAATAGTTTTGGGGAGTTCGTGGTTCAGAACATTAGGGTCTAGGTCATGACCTCCCCTTGTCATCTCTAAAAAAAGAGCCTCTAGTTCCAAATATGTTGATTGAGGGTCCCACTTGATATTCCATTCAAACAAAACAGTTGGTTCCCTCCTCTAATGGGATCCCTCAGAGTACTCTCACTGAGGTAATTCCATAATCATTATAGGGACAAGACACATTACCCTCAATGTCATCCCACAAAAAAGGGTTAATTGTTTTTCTCCCTCTTCCATGATGGCCCCAGATTATTTCTCCATAATCCTTCCCTCTCCTTGTTTAATAATTCACATCCTCTTTTTTTCTCATTGATCATGACTCAAGTGTTCTCAGTGAATTTTGTTGATCACAACATCCAAAAAATCCTCCAAATTTACTCTTGAACTATGAGAACTATAATTCCCATCATATTTCAAATATGTAGGAAGCTATCACCTAGCTTGAGATCATTGGATATACTATTTAGGACTGCAACCCTAATTCTATTCATTCGGGCAATCACTTTAAGAAAAATCCCTGACCTATTTCTCTCAAAGGGTTATACACCCCTACGAGACAAATGAACAATGTGAAATTTTATTCCCACCATAATAGTGACATGCAGGAAGCCTTCCGAAGGCATGAGTTCCATCTCATTTCATTCATAAAAGGAATCCTTTTCATTATGTAAGCCAATATAATTTCTCTCAAAGTACTACACTATCATATGAGTCTCATCGAACTACGTGGGATTTGATTCTTATCCATGTGTGACACGTAGGAAGCCTCCATGAGGTTCAAACCCAACATTTCAAATCAACCCTATTCTTCCTAGAAAATATTCCCAATATGGTATAATCCAACATGGAATCTCATATCTTTTCCATGTTCCTAGTCTAATTAAGCATAAGTCCCACAATAAGCATTAACCAAGAGCCTTCTTCTTAGATTTCCTAACCACATGACACTGAACTATTAGGATACGTCCTTATCACATGGCCTTAAAATGTATGATGTGTTCCATTAGGTGGAACCGGACTATGAGGGTTATGATTCCATCCACAAGGATACATAGGTAGCTCAGTTATGGGTATGATTCCGACATCAATACAAACTTTTGTCTCCCTAGATGACAATTAATTACAGAGTACCCCACTGAGTGGCTTAAAAACAAGTATTATCATAACAATACTTAAATGAATCTATAAATAGTATATGAGGGGATAACCTTGATAGATATCCTCATGTACATTTGGTTATTTACAATAATGAAGAACCTCAAATACATAAAGATGATTCTAATTTTCAAAGCTGCTAAAAATTTATTGCAAAATCAAGGGAAACCTTTGTTATGTTTGGTAAATTAGTAATTATTCATATAAAATATCATTATTCTATAAGTGCATCCCAAAGTAAGAAAAAATTACACCCAAAAGGTTGTGATTATTCTGACCTCACACCTCGTCGACTAAAGTATGTACTTAAGTATTATAAACCCAAACCTAATTAACACCTTACCATTGTAAAGAAGGTTCATTTTTTGATAAATAATGATTGGATGTTTCCGGTTCTGTAAATAAATTCTATGGAAACTTCCTGTAAGTAGTAATTCCTAACTGGAAAACACATTACAATGGATTTGAAATAGTATTCTATTGTTTTTAATGCATATACCCAAAAGAATAATGGATGAATCACATGACTCATTAATGACCTCACCATTCCCAATAAGTTTTTGTTTATACTTTTATTTAAACCATTACAATAATGCATATTAGAGGGAGTGAGTTTAGATAACATCTTGAACACCCATAAACAATCAATGATGTCTTTATTAAGATAGTATCCACCATGGTCTAAGAATAGTTTCATAATCCTGTTAACAAGTAGGTTCACAACATCATTCTTGTATTCTATTGATTTATTATATGAATCCGACGTACAACTAACTATGTAGACATATCCATATCCACTAAAATCATCTTGTAATGATATGATGTAAGATAACATACCCATTTTCTCAACAGGAAATGGTCCACAGACATATATAAAAACTAATTATTGAAATTTATTATCCCTTTCCCCTTTCCCCTAAAAGAATCTTTGGTCATTTTTCATTATAAACATGAATGAAATACACAATGTTGGTTCATTTCAAATGATTCTAAATATCAATATTGATGTAATTTAGAAAAAAATTCATTTATATGACATATATATAGTGATTCCAATGTTTTTTTTGGTATATTTTGTGTGATGTATCTTTTTTATCAATTTCCATCACATTTTTCATGTAGTCGAACACTTAAAGACTCTTAGTTAAATGTTCCTTATCATAAAAACTTAATCATTTAAAAATAATGAAAAATTATTTTGAAATTTGAAAATAAAATAATCCATATCTTGTACGGATGCGGAAATAATGTTTTTTATTACTGAAGGTGCATAATAACAATTTTTTAAAACTAAAATCATTATGGAGAAAAATGTGAGATGTTAGTCTTTGATAGCTACATTAGAAATTTTAGTTTTGTTTTCTTCTCATAGATAACCCTCCCCTAATTCAATCAATCGAAACCTATTTGATTCTTATATTTAAACATATATATTTGACCCCTAAAATATCTATCTAATAACCAATTTTTAGAAAAAGATCAATTTCCCTTGATAACAAACTCACCTAAATCTTCCCCTTTCTTTATTGGATGGATGGATTTTTTCATCTTATGGACCATCTCACCACATGCGAAATAGGGAACATCATGTCCATTTCATTCCCCTTGATCATTCTCTTCATGGATGGGTGTGAATAAGCTTTGGTAATGTTGATATTCTCTTTAGATTTTTGTTTTCTCAACATAAAGAAATATGGGTTTTTATACTTCATATCCTTATCTACATGGAGAAGAAGAAAAAGAAGATATGTCAGAGACTTCCCAATTATTTTCAAAATAATATTCTCAAAAAAACTGAAGATTCCCTGAGGGAGTTATGTCAAAATGTGGCTAGTGCGAAATTATTTAGCATGTTTATGCACTATAACATATAGGTGCTCAATATATCCAATTATGTTGATTATATGATGCCCAGATGGGATTCCCTTTCCATTATTTCTATGAACAAGTGTCTTGGAAATCTCAATATATTCCTATCTTGGTTTCTCTGGGTACAGACCATGGAGTGTCTCAAGAATTTTATATAAATCCATGTTTTCATGATAGTTTATTATTTCCCTAGACATAGTTGGAAAAATAAAACATTGAAAAATGATCATATATCTCAAATTCTTTTCTCAGACTAGGAACTCTTCATTAATTTCCTCTTTAGATTGAATATTAGGAATTATGGATTCTAGAACATAAGATTTCAGTTCGTGTAATAGTACAATTTGGGGGCATCTAAACCACACCTTGATGTTAGTACCAAATAAGAGTTTTCCTTTTTTTCAAATATAGATCATAGGGATAGTGTAGACTACGAAAATTTTATTTTATTATACTATTAAAGAGATGAAAATATTAGTAATTTTCAGGATTAGAAATAACTTATGATATAATAAATTTTATGTTTTTATTAAGTCTCCCATTATATTACAAGTCATGGTATATCTTACCATTTAACTATAAATGTCTAGTTACATTAACATTATAGTAAAAAGTATTTTCTTTATTTTCATTAATTATATAGGATTTGGCCATAAAACCCATTTAAAAGTGATTAGGAAATAAGAATTTAAAACTATGGGATTGTAGTTCCCTGATCTATTAACTGCATTCCCCTATCCTGGAAAACTAACTTGTTTCTCCTCAAAGACTGCCTCCAATTTTTATGGAAAATGATTTTTCTATTAAACTCAATACATGTTTGGTTTATTCAAATAAAAAATATTATTAGAACTCCCTAATAAATGTAAGTATCCATACCATGGTAATCTTCTATAATTAGTTCTATAGATTCATTCCCAAAAGAATAATGGAAGTCTTAAAAAATTTAATTTTATTATGAATGATTTTAATTAATTATGCATAAATTTGGTATTCTTTTAACCTTAACATTTCTTGTAAATATTAATAGAATGATAATTAATTAATTATCCATATTGGATAAACCATTTACACATAATCTATTTATTTAACTATTATCTTTGAACATTAATTTACTAATGTGATTTCAGATGTGAATCCATAAAAAAATAACGCATAAAAAAGAAATAATTAAACATTGTGAATAATCTTATCAGGAGTTTAGGTAATAAATTATTTAATGAGGGGTCATTAAATTAACCTACGACCTAAGATAATAAATCAATTTTCCAATATTTTCATGTGTTGTAACATTCCACCTATACACCTAGGCAACATCAATCAATAATCATAATGGTTCTACATTGAACCACCTCCACATGCCTTGGGATTCTCTATTTATTTCAAATATGTATTTCCCACATATATGGGAGGGGATCCAATGGATTGATTAAAAAGGGATTAAATAAATATCCTTGGACACGTAGGTCTTACATAATAACAGATGGATGGATGACTAACAATTCATCATTTAATATAAGATTATATAGTTTAAAACCCTAGAAATAAAATAAATTAAGTTAATTCCAACACATACAGAAGTCATGGTCAATCACATGATTGGTCATATATGTAATTAATATACAAAAATAACTAGCTAGCATTTATTTAATTAATTTTTATTTATTGCTGAGATAATATTGCTCAAATTAATTTATTAATTATTAATTAGTCAATTATTTACCTTTAATCTTCATTATCATCTAATCACAATTAGAGATACCCATCATTAATAGAATTTATAGAAAATAAAGAGTTAAACTAATAATTACATATTAATTATAATAAATTAATTTTTCATTTAATAATTTTTAATCCATTATTAAATTTTCAAATACACATTGGTGTTCCAGTCCATAAAATAGTGTTTTAATGAAGTTATTGACAAGATGAGATTATTTTTAATTATATCCATTAATGGGAGAGTACATTCCAGGTACAATCTTGAAGTTCCCAGTCAGGATCCAAGTATCACTGGGAAGGGGAGGGGGTGAATCAGTGATTTCTTTTTCTTTTTAGGTTTCCTTCATTATGAAACAACCTTCACCTCCAGTTAAATATTTTCTTACCTGCTGAACACATAGAACCACAGTAACACAAGATTTACAAGGTTCACTACTCAATAATATTATCTATGTCCTTTGTATAGTACATAAATAATCCAATACCATGCAATCCACTAGAAAAAAATCCATTGAATTGGAATACAATGAGTAGGATATACCCTTACACTCGTGTAGAACTTTGAAAACAATCCAACAGTGTGTGTGATCCCTCTTAGCACATATAGGGTAATGAAATAATTCTTTGCTTGTTGATGTCCTTTACCAGTCCAAATATTTCAAAAGAATTATTCACTTTCCTACCAAGAAGCTGGTAGAAACCTCCTGGAGAAAACAGCATGGGCGCCTCCTTCCACTTGCGTGCCTCCTTACCACTTGCGCGCCTCCTTGCACTTGCGTGCCTCTTTGCACTTGCACTCCCCATTTATACTTGCACACCTCTTTATGGACAACACAACACTTGTGCACTACCCTTACCACTTGCGCACCCTATAATTGAGTGACAAGACCTGCACGGAAGACTTGCACGGAAGACTTGCGCGACAACACTTGCACGATAGACCTGCGCGACAACACTTGTGTGGTATACCTGCGTGGCAACACTTGCGTGGAAGACTTCTTAGACTTGCACGCTCAGAGCTCAAAATATTTCTCTAAGCCTCGAGCCTCGAAAAATGATGTGGCGGGTAATCTATTTATAGTCATTTTGGTGACTTGTTCGACATATACTTGCGCTCCACCACTTGCATTCCACCACTTGTGCGCCACCACTTGCACGCCACTTTCCCTCCTTTTCCATATTTCTGAAAGAATACTTTTTGAAATATTACTTTCGTTCCCCTACAATACTTGCGCGCTGCCACTTGCATGCCACCACTTTCACATCACCACTTTCGTGCCTTCTTCTTTCATTTTTCATTTTTTAGATATGATGATGTTGGAATATGACTTGCACGACACACTTGTGTGCCAATACTTTTATGTCATTCATGAATTGTGTGCCACTCTCTTTCCTTTACCATATTTCTGAAATAATTCTCTTTTGAAATATGACTTGCATGCCTCTACATACTTTTGCGCCTACTGCATACTTGCGCGCCTACTGCATACTTGCACGCCTACTGCATACTTACAGTCCTACTGCATAATTGGGCGCCTACTTCTTTCCTTTTCCATATTTTGATCTGATGATATTTGTGATATGACTTTTCCAAAAACACTTCTTTGTCTCTCCCATTCCTTCATAAGGCATGCATCAAAAGTTATCGAAACCTATGATATTTGTGAAATACAAATTAGTAAAGCATCTTCTGGTTTTACAAGTCTTTTAAAAAGTTAATTGATTTAGCTTTTTTTTCAACAAAAGACAACACTCTATAACAACAAGCATTTCTTACTTCCTTATCTGTTCAACATAGTCCCAACAATCTCCCCCTTTGGATTTTGTTATCAACCATGATTCATAAATCACTAATCTTTTTAACCATATGAAATGGATTAATTATCAACAATTCTATGACTACGTGAGCTAACTCATTGTAGGAAACAAGAATTATTGACAGCCAAAACCATGCTGTCCAAAAGCGGTGACTATGAAAGCTCATGATCGCACGTCCTTAGGCTTCTTTAGAACATATTTCAAGCTTCTACTTCAGCATTATTCACTTCCTCAACTTCCCTGGAATACAACATTGTTTCCTACAACCTCTCCAACAAACATTTAGAATAGTTCACACACATACATGCTGGATTCACAGCTTACCCACAACTCCCCCTTTATGCATGAATCTATAAGGATATATTTATGAAACAATTCTCCCCCTTGACTACACTATCCAAATAAAAGATGGGAGAGGGGATAGAAACACGTACCTTAACCTTGATGAGAATGAGGTTGGACACCCTTGTTCAACCTCAATTTTGCAAATGGTTCATTTGGTAAGGGTTTGGTGAATATATCATCAACTTGTTCAGATGTAGGAACATACTCCAGCCTTAATTCATTCTTTTCCACCTTCTCTATAAATAATTGGTACTTTATATCAATGTGTTTTGAATGATAATGTTGTATAGGATTTCTTGTAAGATTAATTGCACTCTGATTATCACAACCCAAGAGCAATGGTAGTTTTACTTCAACAAGCAGATCTTCCAGCTCAGTCTTCATCCACATTAGTTGAGTTGCAGCCTGAGTAGCAGCAACATACTCACCTTTAGTTGTGCTAGGAGTTATTTAATTCTATTTCATGGAATGCCAACTAAAACAACATTTTCCCAGAAAGAAAACTCCACCTAATTTGGATCTTCGATCGTCAACATTTCCTGCCCAATCAGCATTAGAATACCCGATTAGATCAATATTTACTGAGCCATCATACCTAATTCCAATGTTTGTTGTGATTTTGATATATCTGAGAATTATTTTTCGAGCAATTAGATGTTATTTTTTAGGATCACTTTGCAATCTTGCACATAAGGTGACAAAATAGACAATGTCGGGTCTTGAGGCAGTCAAATACAACAGACTTCCAATTATCTTTTGAAACTCTTTCTGATCAACATCCTTGAATTATCCATCTCTAGACAACTTGGATCCCACTGATATAGGTGTGGACATTGGTTTCAAATTTTCCATACCAAACTTCTTCAGAAGTTCCTTAGCATATTTTTCTTGAGACAGAAAGTTATGATTTCTTTTCTGTGAGATTTGTAACCAAAGAAAGTATTTCATTTCACCCAGCATGGACATCTGAAATAACTTCTTCATCCCCTCAGAAAATATTTCACATGATATTTCATTTTTCCCAGTAAAGACGATGTCATCAACATAAACAATAACAATCGGTGAAAACTCCTGGCCCTCCGTGATGTAATGTTTTCTATCAACTCTTCCATTCTTAAAATTCATCTTCTTCAAGAAAGTATCCAATTTAGAATACCATGCCCTTGGATCCTATTTTAGCCCATACAAATACTTCTTTATTTTTCACACATACCTTTCTTCCTTTCCAATAACAAATCCACAAGGTTGATCAATGTAAAATTCCTCGTCATGGTCACCATTCAAGAATGCGGATTTGACATCCATTTGAATGATTTTGTAACCTCGTTGTGCAGCAATGGTAAGAAATATTCTGATTTTTTCTAATCTTGCTACTGGAGGAAAGGTTTCATCAAAATCAATGCCTTCAATTAGGGAATAACCTTTACAAACCAATGATTCGTTGTTTCTTATTACTTCACCTACTTCACTCAGCATGTTCCGAAAAACCCACTTTGTGCCAATAATCTTCTTGTTTTCCAGCTTGGGTACAAGTTCCCAAGTATTATTCTTCTCTTTCTGATCATGCTCTTTGTTCATAGCATGAACCCATTCTGGATGCTCAAATTCTTCATTTAAATCATTCGGTTTAATTTTCGAATAAATAGATGTATGTGATGTAGCATTGTTGTTCTTCTTGTTTGAACCCTCTGATCTTTATCTCCAATAATGTTCTGATCCTCCACTTGCATCCTCAATCTAGGAGGAGTTGTTTGAACATCTCCATCATTACTCAAGATCTCTGAGTGAGATTCCTCTTCTTGAGTAGGATTAACACAGTCTGCATCATTATCAGAATTAATAACAAAAACTTCTCTATCCTACTCAACTTCCACATCAACATGTGGCTGCTTTTTTTTCTTAGAATTTTCAACAACTTTTACATCTGAAGAATCAATAATTCTTCCTATTTCTTTATTGAGGAATCTATAACCTCTTCTTTCTAGAGCATAACCAAGAAAAATTCCATCATCTCCACTTTTCTCAAACTTTCCCAGATTTCCACCTTTCTTCATTATAATTCATGGACTCCCAAAGACTCTCAAGTGTTTCAGACTTGGAGATTTTTCATATAAAATTTCATATGGAGTCATATTTGAGTTTCGCTAATAGAAATATCAGTTTTGAACATGCACATCAGTGCTCATGGCTTGCCTCCAATAATAATGTGAAAGACTATGTTCAAGTAACATAGTTCTCCCCATTTCCACCAGACTTTGATTCTTTCTTTCAGCAACCCCATTTTGATGAGGTGTGTATGGTGAACTATAATCATGCCGAACACCATGTTTGTCAAGGTATCCTGAAAACTCCTTATTCATATACTCTCCACCATTATCAGTTCTCAACTCCTTCACCGAATACTCACATTCCTTCTCTCCTTTCCTCCAGAAACTCTTAAACATTTTCAGAGCATCTGACTTTTGTCTCATTTACATAACACAAGTAATGGGAGTAAAGTTCTCAATAAAACTGATGAAGTACTTATCTCCATTTTTAGATTGCTTTCTCATTGGTCCACATATATCAGAGTGTATGAGTTCCAATGGACTTTTTTAGGGAATTTCAACTCTCTTTTGAATAGAGTTTGTCATATTCCCTTTCTCACAAATGGTGCAACACCAATATCGTTTTCTTGATAAATTAGGCATATCCCAGACACTGTCTCTCTTTGATAACATTCACATATTTCTCTAACACATATGTCCCAACCTTTTATGCCATAATTTATTTTCATCCACTACACCCATGTAGCAAGATCTCTGCACTTCACCAACTTGAAACAAATTCCCTTTTGTGCGTTGGCCTCTCGTAACTATATTTCCATCATTTTTACTTTTAACAATAAATCCATCTTTTCTGAAGATAATTTTGTTTCCTTCGTCACAGAGTTATGAAACAATAAGCAGATTATGTTTCAGTCCATCAACATATAATGTTTTCTTGGATATCATCTTTTCTTTTCTAGTTATGACTGATCCAACACCTTTGATCCTTTGAGATTCATCATTTCCAAATGTCATTGTTCCTTCATTGAAGTCTTTCACATTCTTCAGCAACTTTAAGTATCCTGTTATATGAGATGAACATCCACTATCAAGAATCCATGGACATTATCCTTTTATAGCTATCAAAGCGGTTTCAATAACAAGAGATTTTACTACTTCCTTTTCTTTCTTCACCTACAACATCTAAGAATTGTTAAAAAGCTTTTGTTGTGCTGGTAACAAACAAAGGCATCCTTTCAAAAGATGTACAGGTTGTTCAAATCATTCAAAAAAAGGTTTCTAGAGGTTGGAACCAATTTTTATTCATTACTCCAACATTCTCAGGTTTCATTACAGCCACCTTTTTGGACTTATTTCTTTGAGGAGATTGACCCCCCCTCAAACCCTAACTTTTATAACCTGTGGAATAGTTGTAATGTTGTTTTTTAAACAAACACATATTTGTAGTATTTCCAAATCAAACACAATACCATCAGTATCCAAAGAAAGATTATTTTCCTCTGAAACATCCAAACAAACTAGAATTGAGAACTCATTTCCCTGCCACCTTCCTATCTTTCTTTTCTGAGCCCCCAGCCATTCAGTTATAAATCAAAGTATTGATTTACATTTCAGTTCTATCAAAACTAGAAGTTTTGGAAACATTTCTGGATTTAGAGTTTTTTGAATCATTTTTGAACTCAGCGGTCTTTGAAACATCTGAATTCCCAATTTTTTTGCTCTTTACAACATACATGGCTTTCCCAGTATTCATCATTTCAGAACCACTTTTACTTTTCATTTCAACATTTGAAGGAAACCCTTTTTGATCCTTCTTAGGTTCCTCCTTCAAAGAACATTCACCAACTTCAGAGATCGATTTTTTTTAAACTGATACTCAATATTTAGCTTTATAATGTTTTTGTTGGATAAGTTCCAACTCTTCTTCTTTTGCCTTCAGCTTTACTTCAAGATGATCATTGCGATTCTTTGAATTCTCAAGAGAATTCGTCAGATCATCAATCTCCATTTTCATATATATTTTCTCATTAGTAAAACCTTCTTGATTGTTTATTGCAAAATTTTCCTTTGTCAACTTCTTGTTTTCCTTCTCAAGCCTTTTGATCTCTCTCAAACATTCCTTCAACTCTTCTTTCAGATAGGATTCAAGTGGGGTTTCTTCTTATTCAAATATACTGCTCTAATAATCATCATTATTCACATTTACAACAAAGGTCTTCTCTCTAGCTTTCTCAGAAACTGAATTTTCAGATCTAGTCTCACTATCATCTTCTTCATTACTTTTCGAAAATAATCATCTTCTTATTGATTTGAAGAACTTTTTATCCTTACCTCTTCCAGAATAACTATATTTTCCACCCTATTTCTTCAATGACCTTCTTGGTCTTCTGTCTTCTTCATCACTATCTTCAAATTTCTTCTTTTTAGGAAAATTAGCCTCAAAGTGGCCAACAGCTCCACATTCAAAACATTTCAAGGGAAGTTTCCCTTTATATTTTCTTGTACCTCTTCTCACATTTTTAGAAAACAAGGATAAAATTTCATCAAAGTGTTCATATACCTCATTTTCGGAGTCAGAGCCAACAACATCATCTTCCTCATGAGCCTTATTAGATATTTCTCCATTGGCAGCTTTAAAAGACATTCATCTATCAACTTTGGTTTTGTTCTTCATAGTCTTCTCCCTTCTCATTTCATAAGTGATAAGAGTGCTATGAAAATCATCCAGAGATAATTATTCAGGGTCTCTCTCTTCCAATGAAGAAACTTTAGCATCAAATTTGTGAGGAATAATTCTTAATATCTTTTCAACGACTGTAGAATCCTCCAAATTTTCACTATGACATCTGATAGTGCTAACAATGTCATTTACCTCAGTAAAGAAGTCCCCAACAGATTTAACTTCTCCCATTTTCTAGTCTTCATACTTCAGTCTCCAGATTTGTAGTTTAGACTTCTTCACTTTCGTATTTCCTTCATAGATGTTCTTCAGTTTGTCCCAGATTCCTTTATCTGTAGCAACACCTTTCACTCTTAAAAATTCATTATCGGACAGAGATGAGAGTATCACATTTTTAGCTCTTCCATTATTCTCAAGATTCTTATTTTCGACAGAAGTAAGAGGAACCTTGTCATAAATAGATGGAAATCCATCTATTGTAGTTTCAAGAACTTCATATCCAAGAGACATAAGATAAGGCATCATTCTTTCCTTCTCGATGTGATAGTTATTTCCGTCATAAATCAGAATTCCCTTAATGTTCACGCAGTTTAGATTTCCCATCACAGCTTATCTTCAACCACTTCAGCAAAGAATAAATGAAGGAAACCTCCTATTGATACCAATTGAAGTTCCCAGTCAGGATCCAATTATCACTGATAGGGAGAGGGGGTGAATCAGTGATATATTTTTCTTTTTAGGTTTCCTTCTTTATGAAACAACATTCACATCCTGTTAAAGTGTTTCTTCCCTGCTGAACACACACAACCATAGGACCACACGATTTACAAGGTTCACTACTCAATAAGACTAGCTACGTCCTTGGTATGGTACGGAAATAATCCAGTACCACACAATCCACTAGAAAAAAATCCATTGATGTGGAATACAATGAGTAGGATATACCCTTACACTCGTGTAGCACTTTGAAAAAAATACAATAGCGCGTGTGCTCCCTCGTATCAAAAATAGTGTAATGAAATAATTCTATGCTTCTTGATGACCTTTCCCAGATCAAATCTATCAAAATAATTCTTCACTTTCCTACACAGATGCTGGTAGAAACCTCCTAGAGAAAACATCATGCACGCCTCCTTCCACTTGCGCGCCTCCTTACCACTTGCGTTCCTCCTTTCAATTGTGCGCCTCCTCGCACTTTCGCGCCTCCTTTATAATTGCATGCCTCTGTGTGTACAAAAAAACACTTGTGCGCCACCCTTACCACTTGCGGGCCCTATACTTGAGTGACAAGACCTGCACGGCAGACTTAAATAGAAGACTTGCGCGGAAAAACTTGTGTGGTAGACCTGCGTGACAACACTTGTTCGGTAGACCTGCGCGAAAACACTTGTGCGGCATAATTATTCAACTTGAGTTCTCAGAGCTCAAAATATTTCTCTGAGTCTCGATCCTTGAAAAATGAGGAGGTGAGTCATCTATTTATAGGAATTTTGGTGACTTGCGTGACCTAGAATTGTTTTCCACCACTTGCGTGCCACCACTTGCGCTCCACCACTTTCAAGCCACCACTTGCGCGACACCACTTGCATGCCACTTTCTATCCTTTTCCATATTTCGTATAAAATTCTTTTTGAAATATGACTTGCGTTCCCCTATAGCACTTGCGCGTCGCCACTTGCATGCCACCACTTGCATTCCTTCTTCTTTCCTTTCTCATTTTTGGATATGATGATGTTGGAATATGACTTGCGCGACACACTTGTGCGCCAATACTTGCACGCGATTCTTGACTTGTGCGCCACACTCTTTCCTTTTCCATATTTTTGAGATAATGCTCTTTCGAAATATGACTTGAATGCCTATACATACTTGGGTTCCTACTGCATACTTGTGCGCCTACTACATACTTACATGCCTACTAAATACTTGTGCACCTACTTCATAATTGCACGCCTACTTCTTTCCATTGCCATATTTATTATATGATGATATTTGTGATATGAATTTTTGAAAAAAACTTCTTTTTATCTCCCTTTCCTTCATAATTCTTGCATCACTAGTTCTCCAAACTTATGATATTTGTGAAATACAAATCAGCAAAGCATCGTCTAATTTTACATGTCTTTAACAAAGCTAATTGATTTTGCTTCTTTGTCAGCAAAAGACAACACTCTATAACAACATGATTTTCTTACTTCCTTATCCATTCTACATGGTCCCATCAAATCTAGCAACAAAACATGTACCTCAGTTGTTGTGTATCTGAGTCATATTCATAGGGCTTCAGTATGTTATCCTGGCCCGAATACGTGGCTTGTACCTGCCAACTACACACCCTATATCCACTTTCTATGTGAAATGATAACCCAATCAACCCAAGCTGTGTAATAAATAAAATATCTTTAATTAACCGCTCCACACATCTCGGTACAATTCACAAAGGTACATGTCAAGTACATTAGCTACCCACCATGTAACCTATTTTTACCATGGAATGATTTAGCACTTTTATATGACATATCCATTCATTCTTCATCTATTCATAAACCATTAAGAAAATTAAACATAGAACAAAAATGATTAATATGTTATGGAATGTTGAATCAAATTAGATTAAGAAACAAATAATATGAAATTAAAATTCCAACATGATTTTGTATGGATCAATAATAAAAAAAATAATTGAAAATTTAAATATGATCATATTGATACCACATTTTGGTTTTAGGAAATTTGGAAGCGTGTGATGGTGGGAGATATATTAAAAATTATATAAATAATCATTTCATGAAACCATGAGCAAGGACCTATCATGTAAAATTAATATTTAATTTTTTTTATATTTGATGAAATAAATAACTGGGATTTGGAAAATTCTTCAATCACGATTGTTGATCATCTGAAAAGGGCCTTTCAGATTTCCTTCTTTTCTCTATGACGACCCAAGGATTTAATCCTCTAGAAATGATCCACACATACATCAATAATCTCTAAGACCCACCACTCAATCACTGGGTGCTAGTGTAGTAATGAATTGTGTTTTTCATTCTTGATCGGTCTGCTTTGGTATTGGCAAAGTATCTCTTGTGTTTCTCAATATTGAGTGGCATAGATAATGAGTTGATAAGGAATTCATTGTGTGCAACAATTCTATATTCTCTATTTTTTTAAGGAAATATTCAATAGATGAATCCTTCTATTTATAGTGTTTTATTTTAGTTTTAAATATTATTTAATTTCACATTGGATATCAAATAATATTTAGACCCTTTAATAAATGATAGGACATATAATAATAATATCATAATTATTATTTTCTAGTGTGCTCCAACTTACATAATTAAAAATATTCAATGATCGTCTTGTTAATTAATGTTTGTCCCCAGTATCCATCTTGGTCCTTTTGAACCCCTCTAAAATTTATTGAAACACAGAATAAATAATTTTATTCACAATTTATCAAATACAGAATTATTAAAATATTTAATAAATAAAAAATGTATTTTATTCAATGTTCAAAAAATAAAAAATACATCTAAATTAATATAATAGAAAATTATTTATTAGTAAAAGAATAAATATCAATTACCTACTCAGTATTATGGATGAAAAAAATAAATAAAACCATTCCTCAGTCTTCAGAATAATATTTATTTCAATAATAAAATTCAAATATAATTTAAATGAGATCAACAGAATCATTTAGTTAGTGGCCCTATTGGATTCTTCCTCATTTGAATTAGCCAGGATTTCCTAAAGTCAAATATAACAATCTAGCAATAGGTAAAATATCCCAAGATAATGAACATAATGTTGCAACGATGAAAACCACATATGAACTCTCACTGCGTAATACAATCCCTTCGTATCAATATGTAATCATGAATGGTGAAAAACATGTCACCAACCTATATTATCGATATGTATTTATTAGACTATCTGAAATAAATATTTCATTACAACATGGTCATGAAATTTAGGGTGATGGATCCATTATAATCAAAGGTATGAGATATCAAGTTCTATAAATATGTAAGGGACATATCCTTCCTCAACATATCCATTAATGACCTATCACTCATGGCACACCCAAAATAACCAACTTTTTCATGAACTTTTATCATCATGGTTTATGAAATACATCTATGTATGTGTTTTTTAAACTACATTAATAATAATACTACAGTCTAAGGACCATCACAAACCCCCATATATAGGAATATTTTATCACACAAAAACATGAAATATTTCTAGTAGAAGGTTTATTGTCATAATATCGAATTTTGAAGATTATCAAGTGTGAAATCCATAAGAAAAATCCTTATCTTTTTAAAAGTAATTTCACCATATAGTCTATGTACTATGTGTTCTTCATAGTATGTTATCCAACTAGGGAACATTATTTAAAAATATTATTATAACACGTCCAGGTTTTCATCATAGTGGGAAATTGATTTGATCTTATCAATGAGACATATAATTGAGGAAATTATTACATAAGAGTCATGGTGAATAATGATCATTATATAGTAAGAAGTTTTATTAATAATCAATTCATCGAATAGATATGTAATCAAACTAAAAATATAGTTGGTTCTAGGTCACAAACCCCAAAACCCATGACCATTCTTCTTAACAAGATGAGCGTGAGAGGTGGGTTCTAATTTAGGATAGCCATAAAATGTGTATTATTTCTTGAATAACTAAATAATTATAAATTTTTATGATTCAACTTAAGTGACACATAGGATCATTTTAAAATTTCATAGATATAATTATATTGTGGCTGGATTTATTATGTCCAAGTGATACTATGAGTCTTATAATGACTATCAAGGATGGACTCTGAAGGCATACTATTAATATGTCCAATTGATACTTTGAACCCTTTATGAAAATACAAGGAAGGACTCTGAGGGGGGGGGGTTATATTATACAACATGAGTGACACATAGGCTCCCTTAATGGACCTCGAAGGAAGGACTCATTGAGTGGTGACTTTATACCACACGTAGAGAGCTACCCGGATTATATTGAGGAATTTCTTGGACAGTCTTGTAGGTTGTTCGGTACACGCTATAACTAGAGAGTTACCTAGGTTGTATCTTAGGAAGGCCAAGGATGAGATCATGTTATACTAGTTTGAATAATAATTAAATGATTATATGATGTGTCTCCCCTGAAAAAAGCACACGATAGGATTTGGTTAGAGCCTTACATTTTATGGATAAACTTATTATATCTATTAAAGAAGGATATTGCTAAAGGGGGATTCATGAGATACAAGCCAGGCCCCAATAATATATTTTGAAATAGAAAAATATGAAAAAATAGAGAGATCCTGGTGAAGGCCGAAGCAAGTAGCAGGAGATTGGTTTTCCATGGGAACGTGGACCTAAGTTGGTTATTTATATACCAATCATTATATTGGACATTATTATTACCTGAAAACTATTTATGATATATTCACTGACTAGAGGGAATTAAACAACATTTTTAGTGTCCTACTGACATTAAATCACATCCTACTAAGGATACCACTATGGTACCTAGAAAAACATCATGGATTCATACCGGGAAAGAGTCAAGAGCCAGCTTGATGATATTTGTTTGATTATACATAGCAGCAGGGGAGAAAATGGTAAGACTATGGCTTGTGATGCAATCTTGTATATTTCCTTCCAATCCATTTAGTATTTTCATTCATGTACTTTAGTGGATGCACGTTTCCATACTTAACCAATATTTTTTATAGCATTCTGTGATCATCATTTTTATATGACACTATTGGATATGATTACCTAGTCATTTATCAGATTTATTTATAGTAGCGCTGATAGGGGGCTTTATCAGCATGTTTTCCTAGCACTGATGAATTTATATTTCAAAACAAATAATGGAAAATAAAATATTGATTTATAATTATATTTATGTTGATATAAATATAATATATATTTTTCAAATATTCTTTAGATAAGTTAAAATATACTATTACATTAAATATATAACAAATTTAGTGAATGTTCCATAAAAATATTTTGAAAAATATTATTAATTTATTTTTTTCTAATTATTATCGACTAATAATCATTTAATAACAATATGAAGACAAAAAAATAAAAAATAAATAAAAGATCTAAAATATGATGAAAATTTAACATAAACTTCAAATAGCCATAACTTTTGATCTGGCTGTCCGTTTGATCTCTACAACATATCAAATCAAATCATGCAATTAGTTCCACGACCTAGAGACTCATGGAACCTTCTATCATATTTTTAGAGGAAAAAAAACACTAGAAGGGCTCCAAAAATGATTTGTTATTTAGGATACCCTGATTATTTAACATTCAAATAGCATTAACTTCTAGTCCGAATGTCATATTGGTCTTTAACACCTATCAAATCAAATATTTTTTCATTTTCATTAATTTTACTAGTTTTGAAGTTGAAACAGACTTTTAGAATAGAATTTTTGGTCATTTTATCATTCTATGTCATTTCAAGTACACAAATATATGTATTTATTCGTGTGTGTGTGTGTGTGTGTTTTGTTTTGTGTTTTATATATGTATTTATTTATTTATCTATTCATTTATTTATAAACACACCTAAAAATCATATTTTATAAATTTATTTAATTATAATTTTTTTATAAATTTATATTAATATACAATAAGTATATGGATAAAAAATAATACTAAATATATATACATATATATATAAATAGATATAATAATATATTATTATGTGAATATAAATATAAATATATTAATATATGAAAAAATATATATGAATTAATATAATACATATATTAATATTAATATGAATCTATATTATTATAAAGATAAATATTAATATATATATAAATAGATATTTCATTAAATAGAGAAAAAAATCTAATGTCTTAGTGGTAAAGGTGCATGCACGTTAGGGGGGAGGTCTCAGGTTCAAGTTCTAGTGGAAGAAAGGGAGCACGAGAAAGTGGGAGTGGGTTGCGTTGGCCAGTGCAGCGTACGGTGAGAGGGAGGGGGATCCACCTAGCACTAATAGGGTGGTTAAGAGATGTTTAGAGCTCCCCACATTATATATTCTTTTTAAATTATTTATTTTTTTAAAATTTATCAGTGCTTAAAAAATCTCTAATAAAAGATGTATTTTATCAATGCTAAAAAATCGCTGATAATGGACATTTTTATAAGTACTTTCATAGTTTTGGTAAAAGACCCATTTTATCATCATTTTCAAGCACTGATAGAAGGAGATTTTATCAGTTCTTTTCTAAGCACTGATAAATGGAAAACCGCCTTTATCTTCGCCTCAATTAACAACTCTTTTTTAACACTATTAATGCCCTTCGGTAGCTCAGATAAAGGCCATTCTTGCAATAGTGTGTTCAAAAGTATTTACAGTATTTTACAATTTTATAGGGGATTTATGGACATTAAAGGGTTTAAAATAATTTTATAGAGGTGTTTTAATGATCTTTTGGGTTTATGGTGTTTATGTTCTTTTAGATTGTAGGGTGGTTTTAGGGTTTTTATTTTTTTAGGAGTTTTAGAGTTCTTGTTCGTGTTTGTTTTGTCTTTTTTTTAGGTTTTAATGATTTTATGGGTTTTAGGGCTCTTTAAATTTTTAGGGATTTATGTTTTTTCAGTGTTAATAGGATTTTAGGGTTTTACTGGTTTTTAGGGTTATTTATTGATATTAAGGGTTTTTTATTTTTTAGGGGTTTTAGTGATTTTAGAGATTTTTATGTATGTTTAAGGATTCCTTCGGATTTTTGGGGGGTGTTGGGGGGGGGGGGGGTAGTGGTTTTAGGATTTTTAGAGGTTTAATAGGTTTTTGTGTTTTTTGGGTCTTTTGGGTTTTTATTGGGCCATAGTATTTTATAATGTTTTAGGGTTTTTTGGGTTATATTGTGTTCTAGGGGTTTTAGGATTAAGTTATTTTTTTTAGGGGTTTTAGATTTTTTAGGATTTTATTGATTTGGGGATTCTTTAGTGGTTTAACGATTTTTAGGGTAATTTTGTTTCTTTAAATGTTTTTGGGTGTTTATTGGTTTATATAGTATTTTATTGTTTCATTAGAGGTTTTATGATCATATTGAATTTTTAAATTCTATTATTGGGAATTTACAATTTTTAGGGATTCTACTGTTTTAAGGGTGTTTTAGTGGTTTTAGTGTTTTATGGGTTTTACGATTATTATTGTAATTATTATTATAGGTATTTGAAGGTTTCTTCAGGATTTAGGGATTTTTAATTTTTTTAGGATTATTATGTATTTTGTATATATTTTTAGTAATATGGGGTTTTAGGGTTTTAAAAGGTTTTTAGGGTTTTGAACGGGATTCTGGAGGTTTGGATTTTTGGATGTCTTAGAATTAAAATGATTTAGTTATGATTTTTAGGGTTTCACAGTTTTTAGTGGTTTCTGTTTTTTTGTGATTTTAGGGTTTTCATTTTTTTTAGTGTTTTTAGTGTTTATAGGGTTTTATAGAATATTATATTTTTTTCTAGTTTTCTAGGAATTTTTTATGGTTATTAGGTTGTTCATGTTTTTTTATTGTTTATGGATTTTAATGATTTTGTATTATTATTATAGATTTTTTGGGTTCTAGGGTTGTTTTATTGTTTTTTAGAATTATTTATTGGTTTTCAAGTTTTTTTGTGTTATTTGGGTTTCTGTTGGTTTTGGGGTTTTTAATTTTTATGGGATTTTACAGTTTTCTTGGATATTTTGAGAGTTTTAGAGTTTCTAGTAGTTTTAGGTTTTTTTAATTATGATAATTGTTTTTGGTTATTTTACAGTTTTTAGGGTTTTTCAGGTACATATGGGTTTTCATGTTCTTTTAGGGTACTTGGGGTTTCTTTAGAAGTTTTTAATGATTTTTATATTGTTGGGGTTTTTTGTATTTTATGGTTTTCATGGTTTTTTGGTTTATAATGGTTTTAGTTTTTTATCGATTTTAATGGGTTTTTATATATTTTTTGGGATATTTGGATTTTTATGGGTATTTTAGCTGTTTAAATGTTTTTATCAATTTTATGGGTTATTAGCATCTCTATTTTTTTAGGGTTCATTCTGATGTTTTTAGAGTTTTGGTATTTTAAGTAGTTTTTTGAGTTTTTTTTGTTTAAAATTTGTTTTGGGTTTTTTAGGGTTTTTAGAGTTTGTAGATTTTTTTTTATTTTTAGGAGGTTTAGGGTTTTTATTTTTTTATGGTTTTTAATGATTTTAAATTTTTTATAGATCATAGCATTTTTAGTTAATTTTTGAGGTTTTAATTTTTTTAAATATTTTTTTTTGTTTTTAAGAGGTTTTAGGGGTTTTAGAATTTTTGGGTTCTAGTATGGGATTTAGGGGTTTTACTATTAGTTTTGTGGTTTGGGTTTTTTTTATTATTTTAACGATTTTAGGTTTTTTAGTGGGTTTTTGTTTTTTTTTTTGAGTTTTTATTATTCATTAATGGTTTTAGGGGGTTTTAACTTCTTTTAAATATTTTTGGCTTTTTATAATATTTTTAGTAATTTTAGGTTTTTAGTGTTTTAGGGACTTTTAGGGGTTATTAGTTTTTTAGGGTTTTTATGTGTGTTTCAGGATTTTTGGGTTTTTATATTGGGTTTTAGGATTTAGGGGTTTCAATTTTTTATGTTTTTTAGGTTTTTTGGGGGGTTTAGGTTATTTTAGGTTTTTTACAGTATTTGTAGGGTTTTATATGGTTTTGGGGTTTTAGTTTTTATAGTAATTTTCATATTTTTAGTGACTTTTATGGGTATTATATATTTAGTGATTTTTTTTGTTTTTATAGATTTTCAATGTTTTTGTAGGTTTTAGGTTTTTTTGGTCATTGGGGTATTTGTTGTTTTATGTTTATTAGGCGGTTGTTACAGTTTTCAGTGGTTTTAATGTATATTTTGGTTTTTTTGGTTTTTCGGGGGTTTATGGTTTTTATTAGTTTTAGGGGTTTATAGGGTGTTTAGTACCTTTAAGGGATTTTAGTGTTGTAGGGGTTATAAAGATTATTTAGGGATCCATCTTTTATTATGCATCTTTTTGGGTTTTTAGAGTTTTGAATGTTTGTAGTATTTTTAAGTGTTCTCTTAGGGTATTAGGGTTTTATTTGGGTTTGTTAGGTTTTTTCGAGTTGTATTTTTTTTTAAGGTTTTTAGTGTTTTATGGTTATTAGGGTGATGTAGGGTCTTATAGAAATTTTAGGTTTTTAGGGGTTTTAAGGTTTGTTATAGTTTAGGCGGAATTTTGGTTTCTTACAGGTTTCAGATTTTTAGGGTTTCATAAGTTGTTATTAGGCTTCCAAAGGGTTTTATAGGGTTTTAAGGGGTTTTAGGTTTTTATTATGGAGTTAAGATGATTTTTTTTGGTTTTATTGGTTTTAGGGTTTTACAATTTTATGAATTTGATTAAAGATTATTGGGGTTTTTAAGGATTTTGAATATTTATGGAATGTTTTTTGGTTCGGGGGTTTTAATGTTTTTTTGGGATTTTATTTGTTTAAATGGGTTTAGGTTTTTTAGTGTGATTAGGTATTGTAATTATTTCTAGGGTATTGGGGTTGTTTTAGGGATCTTAGGATTTTTAGGGGGATTATGATTTTTAGGGGTGTAAGGGTTTTTTTGGGGTTTTAGGAAAATTTATGATTTTTAGAAATTTTTGAGGTTTTAGTTGTTTTACTGGTTCTATGGTGTTTATTTAGATTTTTAGTATGTATAAATTTTTTCTAGAATTTAGTGTTTTTATAGGGGTGTTTAGTGTCTTTTGAGAATTTTAGTAGGTTTAATGTCTTTTAGGGGGGTTTGGGTATTTTTTTTTGGGGGGGGGTAGGGTTTTTATTTTCATTTAGAGGTTTTAAAGGGTTATAGGATATTTTAGGGCTATTTTAGGATCTTCTTTGTTTCTTATGGTTTCAATATTTCTTGGGTTTTTAATGTTTTTCTTATTTTTAGTGTTTTTTTGAATTTCTAGGGTTGTTAGGGTTTTAAAGTGCTTTTAGTTTTTTTGAGGTACATGGTATTAATGATATTTTTTTGGGATTTTAATATTATTAAGATTATATGTTTTCAAAGGTTTTTTTGTGTGTTTTTTTGTATTTTTGGTGTTATTAGAGCTTTTAGGATTTTACGAGGTTTTATTGGATGCAGGAGTATATACATATTTTTATAGTAATCAAATTTTTTTTACTTTTTTAGGGGTTCACAATAATTTTTTAAATGGTATTTATTTTTAAGATTTATGCATTTATTAGGATAGGGTTGGGTGGGTTTTTTATGGGTTTTTAGGTTTTTTATGGTTTTCGTTAATTTTTTGTGTTTTGTATTTTGTATTTTTTTCTGGTTTCCTAGGGATTTTTAGGTTTTTTAATTTTTTAGGGTTTACCATGGGGTTTAAAGGGTATTAGGGTTTTCAATGTTTTTTATTGCTTTTCTTGTTTTTAGTGTTTTTATGTTTTTATGGTTTTTATGGTTTTTTGGGGTTTCTAAAATTTTTATGGTTTCAATGATTTTTTAGTACCTTTTGGTGGGTATTGTGTGTCTAAGGTTATTTTTTTTCTTCTTAAGACTAGTTTTTTTAGGGTTTTTTTGTTTTAGTGGGATTTATGTATTTTTATAGTTATAAATGGGTTTTAGTGGTTTTATCATATATAGGTGTCTGGTGGTTTAGTATTTTAGGGTTTTTATGGTTATTAGTGTTTTAGTGTTTTATGTTCTTTAAGGGGATTAGTGTTTTAATTTTTTTTCACGTCGTTAGCATCATTACTGGTTTTTTGGATTTTATTTATTAAACAGTTTTTAGACATTTTTGGGATTTTTCAGGTTTTTATCATTTTTAGGGTTTTTAGGAATTTTTAGTGTTTTTAATGAATATTGGTGTTTTAGGGTTCTTAGGGATATTTAAGATTTTATGGGTTTCACTCTCTTCTTGGGCGTTTAGATATTTTGGGGTTTATGGTAGTTTGGGGATTTTATTTTATTTTTTGTGTTTAAGAGGTTTTTTTACATTTAAGCGTGTTTAAAGTTATTTAGTGTCTTCTTGTGTTATAGGGGTTTTAAGCTATTTTAGGGTTTAGGGATTTTCCTTATTTTAGGGGGTTTTAATGTTATTTATAATTTGAAGTGTTTACTAGGGTTCTTGGATATTTAAGGATTTTAGGCTTCTTAGGGTTTTCATATGGTATTTCAGTGGGTTTTTTTAGACTTTCTTATCATTTTGGGGTTTTTATGTTTTTTAGGGATTATAGGGGTGTAAGAGTTTTTTTATTTTTTGAGTCATTTAGGGATTTTATGGTTGTTTTAGTGATTTCATATTTTTAATATTTCTAATTTTTTTAGGACCCTTTAGGTATTTTTAATGAGTTTTTTGTTTCTTAGGGTGTTTAGGGGTTTTATTATTTATCTGTTTTTGGGTTTTTGAGGGTTTTTAGTGGTCATTTATGTTTCTTATTTGGTTTCTTGGATTTTTTTGTTTTTATGGGTTTTATGGTATTTTATGGGTTTTTACGTTTTTATGAGTTTTAGATTATTTAACAGGGTTAATGGTATTTATGAGTTTTTAATGGGATTATTTGATTTTTTATTTTTTTCTGGTTTTTAGGGATTTATGGTCTATTATGTAGTTGTAGGGTTTTGAGGTGTTTTATGGATTTTATGTACTTTTAGGTTCTTTTAGATTTTTTAATGTTACTTAGTGTCTTTTCTTTTTTATGGAGTTTTGGTGGTGTCTATGGTTTTAGGGGGTTTAATGATTTTTTATTTTTAGGGGTATTGGTGTTTAATTTTTTTAGGGATTTATGTTTTTTTTGGGTTTTGGGGGTAACATTATTCATTAAGTGTTATACGGGGTGTTTATATTAATTATTAATTTTATGTTTGTTTATCCTGTTATGGATTTTTAGGGTTCTTTATTTTTTTAATTTTTTTTAGGTTTTTATATTTTTTAGTGATTTGGGGTTTTAGGGGATTCTTTTTGGATTCAGGGATTTTTAGGAAATTTTTAATGATTTTATGTGTGTCATGGTTTTTGGGATTTTAGAGGTTTGTAGTTTTTTTGTTGATATATGGATTATTAAGCTTTTAGTTTTTTATAATTATTTTAGGGTTTTTAAGTATTTTGATGGTATTATGTTTTTTTGGGATTTTAGGTTTTTCTGGGTTTTAGGGAATTGATGATTTCCGTTGTTTGAATTATTTTTAAAGTGTTCAGGGTATTTTAGAATGTTTATTTATTTTTAGGATTTTTTGGGTTTAAGGAGTATTTCTATAGTCATTAAAAGTTTTTAAATTGTCTCTAGGTTTTTAGGGTGTTTAGTGTTTTATGGTTTTAAGTGTCTTTTAGGGATTTAATGGTTTTAGTGTTATTTTACCATTTCTGTAGATTTCAGGGTCTTATTAGTATTTATAGTGTTTTATTACATTTTCTAGGTTTTAGGGTTTTTAGGGGATTTAGGGTTTTAATCATATTTTTAGGGTGTTTATGTTATTCATTGGGTTTTCGTGACTTTTATGGAAATATGGGTTTTTTGGGTTTTTTGGGGAATCTAGGATTTTTAGGGATTTTATTTTTTTGGGTTTTTAAGGGTTATATGGTTTATAATGTTTTATATATATTTATGGTTCTTTGGTGTTTTTATGGTTTTTTAGTTTTACGGTATTTTTGGGGTTTTACTCAGTTTTCGTGGGGTTTTTTCATTCTTTTACGTTTTAAGGTGTCTATGGGTTTTATGGGTCATTTTTTGTTTTTATAGAAATGTTTTGGTCATTTAGGTTTCTTTGAGTTTTTAGTGTCATTCTATGTTTTTTGGGTTTTTAGGGTCTTTTAGGGGGTTTTAGGTGTTTTAGGTATTTTATGGTTTTTAGGTTTTTAGGGTTGTTAGGGTTTTTAGGAATTTATAGTGTTTTAGGATTCTTATGGGTTTAGGGATTTATGTTTTTAGGGTTCCTAGGGTATTTAATGTCTTTTAGATTTTATTATGGTTATTAGGCTCCTCAGGGTTTTTAAGGTTTTTAGGGTCCATTATGGTTCTTTAGATTATTAAGGGTTTCAGGGGATTGAAAAATTTTAGTGGTTTTAGAATGTTTTACGGGAGTAAACCTATTATTCATATTATTATGTTTCAATAAGATTTTGGTATTTTTATGGGGTCTTATGCTTTTTAGGGTTATATATAATTTTTAGTTTTTGGGGGTTTTAGGATCGTCAAGGGTATTTTAGGGAATTTTAGGGTTTTTTGATGATTTTTATGGTCATTTAATTTTTTTAGTGTTTTTCTAGTATTTTATGGTATTTTAGAAATTTTTTTTGGTTTTTAGGTTTTCTTATGTATTTTTAGAGTTTTTTGTGAAGATTTTATTTTAAATGGGTTTAGAGATTTTAATGGTTTTAATATGATCTTTCAGGAGTTTTTGTTGAGTTTAGGGTCTTTTAGAAATTTTAAGGGTTTTAAGGGTCATTTATTTAGGTTTTTTAGTGTCATATAAGAATTTTTTGACTTTCTAAGAATTTTTAGGGTATTTATGGACCTTAATGAGTTTTTGGGTTCTTGGGTCATTTGAGGTTTTATACGAGTTTTTAGGATCCATTAGGTTTTGGGGTTTAAGTATCTTTAATGTTTATAAGAATGTTTTATGATCTTTTAATATTTTTTTAGCTTCTAGGGTCCTTTATTGTTTTATGGTTCTTAGAGTCACTTTTGTGGTTCTAGTGTATTTTATGGTCTTTTTGGTTTTTTGGGTTTTTATGGTTTAGTGAGCATTTTAGGGGCTTTTTTTGGGTTTGGCAGTTTTAGTCTCCTTTATGGTTTCTATTCTTTCAGTGTACTTTTTAGGTTTTATGTTTTTTATAGGTACTAGGGTTTTTTAGTGTTTTTAGGTTTTTTATGGGTTTTCTGGATTTTTAGGGTTTTTTATTTTTGGGTTTTAGGGGGATATATGGTTTTGGGAGTTCCGGTTAATTTATGGGTTTTATTTTTTAGAGGGTTTTAGTGGTTTTAAGGTTTCAAGAAACTTTATGGTTTTTTAAATGTAGTTTTTTTGGGTTATAATGGGTTATTAGGGGTTTTAGGGGGTTTAGGGGTTTTTAGATCTTTAATTATTTTTTGGGTTTTAAAGGCTTAATTATTTTTAATATTTTCTATGTATTATGGTATTTGTTATTTATCTAAATTTGGGTGCTTAGGGTTATTTTAGGTTTTATGGGTTTTATATTTTTATGGCTTTTTAGTGTTTTAGGGTTTTTATGGTTCTTAGGGTACTTCTATTTTCTTGGATTTAGGTGTTTGTATGGTTCATTAGGATTTGAACAGTTTAAGAGATGTTTAGGTGTTTTGATGTTTTTAGAGACATCTATGTTTTGAGTGAATTATATATTTTTTAGGATTTATCAGTTTTTAGGTATTTTTATGTGTTTTTAGGGTTTTTGGGTTTTTATGGACTTTTATTTTTTAGGGGTTTTATGTTTTTGAAGGATTTTAGGGGGATTTAGGGGTTTTATAGGTTTATGGGATTTTAGTTTTTATTTAGGGTCATTAAGGGTGTTTATGATATTTATGGTGTTTTTAGATTTTTTTGGGATTTAGGGATTTTAGTATTTTTAGCAGTTTTATGGATTTTTAAGTTTTTCTGCATTTTTCAGTTTTTAGGGGTTTTTAGTGTTTTATAGAGAATTTTGTTTTGTACTATTTTATTTCATTCATGTCTTTTTTATGGTCTTTAAGATTTTTACATATCTTCTAGGTCTTTCTAAGTGTTTTTTGGGTTGTTTTTGCCCTTTTTGTTTTTAGGGGTTTTAGGGTCTTTTAATTATTAGGGGTTTTAGGGTTTTTATGGAGTTTTATGGTTGTTATAATTTTTATGGGTTTCAGAAGTTTTAGGGATTTAAATATTATTTGGTTTTTTATAAAATTAGTATCTTTAGGTATATTATATGTGTTTTATGTGGTTTCTTGGTTTTTAGGTTTATAAGGTTTTATTGGTGCTTTATGGTTTTTTGTGTTTTATTTTTTTGGATTTTGAGGATTGTTTTATATTTTTTGATGGTTTTTTGAGTTTTTGAGTATTGGGTTTTTTTTGGGATTGTAGTGTTTTTACAAGATATTGGAATTTTAATGGTTTTTAATGGTTTTATTTTCATTTAGGGGGTTTTGGGTCTTTTGGGGTATTATGGGTTTTTCTGTAATTTTGGGTATTTAGATTTTTATGGTTTTTTCGGTTTTTGTTTTTTAGGGTTTTATTGTGGTTTTAATGGTTTTTATGGTTTTGAGGGGTTTTTATTTTTTTTTTGGTTTTTAAGGTTTTCTAGTGTTTATATGTATTTTGCGCTTTTAGGGGTTTTTGGGTTTTAGGTTTTTTGGGTTTTTTGGGGATTTTTATGTTTTTTTGGATTTTTTTAGGTTTTGAGTATTTTTCCGAGTTTTTATACATTTTTTATGTTTTAATAGATTTTTGGGATTTTATGTTTTAATGGGTTTCTTATAGTTTTATGTGGTTTATGTTTATTATCATTTTATGGATTATTGTGTTTTTAGTGCCTTTAGGGGTTTAATGTGTTTTAAGTGTTTTAGGGTAATTTAAGGGGGGTTAAAGGATTTTAGGCATTTTAAGTTTTTATGATAATTTTCTGGATTTTTATGGGTTTCATGTTTTTTTGATATTTTTGTAGTTTTAGGTGTATTTTTTGTATTTAGGGTTTTCATTGTTATTAGTGATTTTACTATTTTTTTTGGTTTTTTAGTGATTTTAGGTTTATGTGTATTTTTATAGTTTTTTTAGGTTTTTAAGGTTATTTAGTGTTTCTAAAGTTATTTAAGGTTTTTTCATTGTTTTTATAGTTTTTACTCGTTTTATGGTTTTCAATTATTTTAGTCAATGTTGGTGGTTTATGGGGGTTTAGGATAGTTTTAGTGTATTTGATGGGTTTTAATATTTTGGGTTTTCAAGATTTTATGTTTTTTAGTTATTTTTGTTATTTCAGGGATTTTTTTTATTTATTGTTTCAATTGATTGTAGGGATTTTAATTATTTTTCATAGTTTTAGGTTTTATATGATTTTTACATGTGACAGTGTTTTCAAATTTTAAGAGTTTAAAAAAAATTGAGTTATTTTGGGGCTTTTCATTGTTTTTATAGTTTATAGGTACTTTATGTATTTCTATGTTTTCAGTAAATGAAAGGGGTTTTAGGTCCTTTTCATAATTTTTTGGGGTTTTTTCAGGTTCCCATGTTTTATAGAAATTTTTAGGTGGATTTTGGTTTTTTGTGTGTTTTTTGTGTTTTATGATTTTAAGGGGTTTTAGGGGTTTTGTGGTATTGTGGTTTTATGGTTATTAGGGGTTTTAGGGTATTTTTGGGTGGGTAAATGTTTCACATTTTTGGATGAGTTTTTTAGTCCTTTATGATTTTTATAGTGTTATTATGCTCTTTTAGTATTTTAGTGTCTTTTAGCGGGTTTTAATGTTTTTATAGTCTTTTAGATTTGTTTAATGTTTGTAGTGTCTTATAGGGTTTTAGGGTCTTTTAGTTCTTGTTTGGGGAGTTTATAATGTCTTTTAGGGTTTTGGGGATTTTGGTCCTTTTATGGATGTTTTAGGGTTTTAGGGGTTTTTAGGGTTTTCTTGGGTTTTTAGAAATTTTAAGGTTTTTTGCTGATTTGATGTTTTTGGGGGCATTAGGGGGGGTGTTTGGTTTTTAGGATAACCTGTGATTTGTAGGGTTTCTGGGGGTGTTGTGAATTTTTTTGAATTTTTATCCATCTAGGGTTTGTATAGATTTTTGGGTTTTAGAGTTTTTTATGGTTGTTAAGGGATTTATAGCTTTCTGTGGTTGGTGGGAGTGGTTTTCATTTTTTTTATTGTTTCTTGATGTTTAATTAATTTAATGGATTTTTAGAAGTTTTTCTGGGATTTATATGTCTTATTTTTTATTGTTTTTATAGTGTTTAAGGATTCATATAGTATTTTAGGGTTTTTTGGGATTTGAGGATTTTTGGGGAGGGTGTTTAATGGTTTTTACTTTTTCATGGGGGGAAGGTTAGTATTTATTTTGATTTAATGGTTCTAAGGGTTTATCATGGGTTTTAAATGTTTCATTTTTATTTTAATGTGTTTTTTGGGGTTTTGGGGGCTTTATTGTTTTTATGGTTTATATGGGTTTCTATAGATTCATTGTTTTTATGAAATTTTTTATTTTTACTGCTATTTTATCACTTTCAGTGTTTTTAGTGTTTTTATGACCTTTTTGGGTTTTTATGTGTTTTTAGGGGGTTTCTTGGATTTTTTATGGGTTTTAAGGGTTTTTAAATATTAATTAGATTTATTAGGATATGAGTGTTGTAAGTTATGCTTTGTTTTTAATGGTATTTTATGGGTTTTTAGTTTATTTTTCGTTTTTAAGGGTTTTTAAATTTTTAACATCATTTATAATTTTACCTGTTTTTAGAGACCTTCAGGTGTTTTAGGCGTTTTTTAGAGTTTATAACGTTTTGGGGTTTTTGGGGGTCTTTTAGGGATTTAGTGTATTTAAGGTGTTTTAGTGGCATTTAGGTATTTTGGGTTTATTAGGCTTAGGGGGGTTATGTTTTTAGTGTTTTTTTGCGTTTAGTGGTTTTTTATTATTCTTAGTATCTTTTAGGCTCTTTTTGAATACTAAGGGTTTTTTGGGTCCATCAGTGGTTTTATGATTTATTGGGTCCTTTATGGTTTTTTATATTTATATGTTCATTTATGTGTTATCATGGTTATATGTTCATTTATAATTTTGGGGTTTATATGTTCTTTTACATTTTTTGGGTCCTTTAGGGGTTTTACAGTATATTTGGGTTTTAGGGACTTTTAGATTTTTGTAGAATCTTTTAAGGGTTTTATGGTTTTTTGAGCACTTTTTGAGTATCATAGGGGTTTTAGGGTTTGGGGTACTTGTTGTTTAGGCTATTGCAGAGTCTTATATGGTTTTTTAGTTTTTAAGTACTTTTAGTTTTTTTATTGATTTTAGGGTGTTAGGTTTTCTAATAGTTTTAGCGATTATAGAGATTTTTGGGGTCTTGAGGGATTTTTGGGGTTTCATATTGTTAAGTTTCCTTCAGTGGTTTTAGGGTTTTTGGCTATTTTGTGTTTTAGGGTATTCATGTGGATATTGATTGGCTTTTATGTGTTTTAGTGTTTTATAGATTTTTGGGTTATTGGTTTTTTTTGTGTTTTTATTATATACGGGATTTTAGGGTTTTATTGGGATTTTAGTTTTTTAGGTAATTTAAGGTGTTTTAGAGTTTTGAGGATATTTATGGATATTTTTTGGGTTTTATGAGTTTTAGGGATTATTTGGGGTTTTATGGTATTTAGTTTCTTTAGGGGATTTTATGGAGTTTTAGGGTTTCTTATGTTTTTCAAGGTTTATGAGGTTTCAGTGTATTTATAGATTTAAGGGGTTTTAGTTTAATTTGGAATGTTTTAATGAATTTATGTGTTTCTAGGGGTTTTAGGTTTTTTTTATTAATTTTTATAATTTTTAGGCTTTTTAGAGTTTTTAGGGATTTTAGGGAGTTAATGGGTTTTAGTGGTTTTAGGTTTTATTAGGGTTTTAGTGTGTTTTTGCGATTTTAATAATTTTCAGTGGTCTATGGTGTTTTTTGGGGTTTTTAAAATGTTATAGTTTTTAGGGTGTTTAATGGGGTTTAGGGTCTTATATAGTTCTTATAGTGTATTTAGGTTTTTAGTGTTTTTAGGGTTTTGAGGTCTTTCAAGAATATCATAGGGGTTTTATGATTTTTTAGGTTGTAGGAATTTTTTAGTCATCATTGGAATATATTTTTTTTGAGGGGTTTTGTTAGTTTTTAGAGTTTTAATCCTATTTATGGGTTTTTAGTTTTTTAAGGGTTTTTGGAGGATTTTATGGGTATTAGGGTTTTTTGGTGTTTTTGGGGTTTTTGACCTTTTTTCGTATTAGGTTTTTTATGTTTATTATTGGTTTTTTATTTTTTGTGGTTTTATGGTATTTTTAATAGGTTTTTCGTCTTATTTTTTAGGATTTTAGGATTTTAAAGGGTTTTTTGGTTTTTGGAGGTTTTTGGATTCTATTAGGATTTTTATAGTTTTATTATGGTTCAGAGGGATGTTGGGTTTTAGGATAAATTAATATTTATGTGTTTTTTGTTTTTTGATTCTTTATATGGGTTTTAAATATTTTTAGGGATTTTAGGACATATAATAAATTTTTAGTGTTTTAGATTTATTTGGGTTTTAGGGTTTTTAGGGGTTTTCTAGTGTTTTTAGTTAGTTTATGGGTTTTTGTTTATAGGTTTTTTCGGTTTTATGTGGTTTTAGGATTTTATAGGGGTTTTGTGGTTTTATATATTTAGGTTCATTTATGGTTTTAAAAGGTGTTTTAGGGTTTTTATGGTTGTTTAGTTTTTAGGGTAATTTATTATTTTATGGGTTTATGGATTTTACGGTCTTTATGGGATATAAGGAATATTGGATTTTTTAAGCATTTATAGTGTTTATGTTTTTTAAGAAATTATTGGGATTTTTAAAATTTTTGGGTTTCTGTTCTGTTTTTTTTTTGTCTTTATGGTTTTAATGGATTTTTGGGTTTTTTGGATATTTATGGGATTTTTGGGTTTTTAGGGTTTCAATGGGGGTTTATATATTTTTTGGGATCTGTGGGGATTTTAGGGACTATATGGAGTTTTAGTGATCTTATGGGGTTTTAGGGTTAGTATTATGATTTTTTAGGGTTTTTAGGTTTTTTTGTAGTTTTTGGGTTTTGGGGGGTCATAAGGGGCTTTTAGGGAATTTTGGTTTATAGTGTTTTTTGAGTATAAGGGTGTCTTAGAGATTTTAATTAAATTTTAGGGTTTTAGGGGTTTGGTGTTTTATGTGTTTTGGGGGGTTTATGTGATTTCATGAATTTTATTCAATTTTTTGGTGGGGTTTTTGGTTTTTAATAGGTTTTAGGGTTATTAGGAATTTTACTGTTCTTTTGGGTTATTTGGTTTTATATCCTTTTATAGTTTTTTGTATTTTTAATGGTTTTTGGTGTTTTATGAGATTTAGGATTGTTTTAGTGTTTTTTTCGTTTTAATTGATTTAATGTTTTTATGATTGTTTTATGGGTTTTGGGTATTCTATATTGATTTTACTCTTTTTATGGGTTTTAGGGTCTTATAGTGTTTTTTTGGGTTTTAGGCGATTAGATGGGTTTTATGGGGTTTTAGTATTTTTCCGTGGTTTAAATATTCTTTTATTGGGTTTTATGATTTTAGATTTTTATGTTTATTCTGGTTTTTAAGGAGTTTTATTTTCTTTTAGTTATTTTTAGAGTTTTCATGGTCTTTTAGGGTTGTTAGGTTTTTTAGTTTATTTTAGTTTTTTTAAATTAATGGGGTATTTTAGTGTATTTTTTGGGGTGTTTTAGTTCATTTTAGTGATTTTTTTGGGGTTTTGTCATTGTTTTGGGTTCTTGGTGTTTTTTGAGGTTTTTGGGGTCTTTTTAGGTTTTAAGGGTTTTCTTATGTTTTTTACGTTTTTTAGGGTTTTAGGGGTTTTTATGTATTATGGTTTTGTGGTTTTTATGGTTTCTAGGGGTTTTAGGTTTTTTGTGGTTTTAGTGTATTATTAGTATTTTTGGATTTTTAGGGGGTTCATAGAATTTTGGATGTTTCAATGGGTTTAAGGGGTTTTCAAGATATTTAGGGTTTTTATTGCTTTTGAGAGGTTTAAGTGGTTTCAGGGATTTATAAGGATTTAATTGTTTCTTAGGGGTTTGAAGGGTTTTTACATTTTTTTGGGGTTTATTTTTTTATTGTTTTTTTTGTTTTTAATGGGGGTTAGGGGGTTTATGGTCTATTCATGATTTTTATGGGATTTAAGGGTTTTTAGGATTTTTTTTGTGTTTTATGGTTTCTTTTTACGTTTTAGGGGTTTTAGTGGTTTTACTGTCTTTTAGGGGTTTTAAGGTGGAATTACATTGTTTTCGGATTTTAGGGCATTATGGGTATTTAGTGTGTTTTATTGTTTGTACAATATTTAGTGTATTTTTTTGATTTTTATGTTTTATGGTTTTATAACGTTTTTATAGGGGTGTTCCGTAGTTTTGGGGTTTAATGGTTTTTATTAGTATCTTTATGGTATTTTATGGGTTTGTAGGGTTCTGTTATATTTTAAAGGATTTTTTGAGTTGGTTTATGTTTTTAGGGCTCTTTTAGGGGTTTTGGGTTTTTTATGATTAAATGAGATTTTTAGGTTATTATTATTATTTTAGTGTTTTTCGGGTGTTTTTGGGTTTTTATAGTTTTTAGAGTATTTTTGGGTTTGTTTGGGATTTTATAGTCTTTTAGGGTTCTTTGGGATTAAATGGATTTTATGGGGATTTTAGTTTTTTTAATGGTTTTTTGGGATTTTAATGTTTTTTGGGATTTTTTGGGTCATTTTGGGGGTTTAAAGGGGTTTTTAGGGATTTTACTGAGTTTTGTGGGTTTAATTGTATTTAGGGTTTTTAGTATCTTTTGGGGTTTTACTGTTTGGAGGTTATTTAGGGGTTTTTAATTTTTTTTAATGTTCAGTTTTTTAGGTTTCATATTGGATTTTTATTTTTTAAGGTATTGAATTATTCCATTATAGATTTTTAGTTTCTATTAGTGTTTTTTCGTGTTTTAGAGTAATTTTTGGGGTTTTTAGGGGTTTTTGGGTTTTATAGGTTTTGTGGGTTTTCTAGGTTTTTTAGTGTTTCCTATATGCTATATGGTTTTAAAGGTCTTTAAAGGTTTTATGGGTTTCTAGAGGCTTTATGGATTATTTCCGGTATTCAGTGGTTTAAAGGGGTTTTAATGGTTTTTATATATTTTTAGGGGTTTTTTGTTATTTTAAATGTGTTTAAGGGGTTTTAAAGGGATTAAATATTTATATTTATGGTTGAAGAGGGTTTTAGGGCCTTTAGATTTTTTATGGTCTTTAAGGTGGGTTTCGGGGTTTTGTGGGACTTTTAGGGTTTTTATTGTCATTAGGCTTTTTAGGGAATTTAGGGGCTTTTAGGGGGTTTTTGGTTTATGGGTATTTAAAGAGTTTTAAGGCAGTTTTATGTATTTTAGATTCTTTTTGTGGTTATTATAGGGGTTTATTGTGTTTTATTGATTTTTTTGGGTATTCATGGTTTTTAATGAATATTTAGGTTTTAGGAGTTTTAAAGCATTCTTAGGGATTTTTTTTGGATTTCTAGGCATTGGGTGTTTAGGGATTTTATCGATTTTAAAAATTTTAGGGTCTTTTTAGGAATCTAGGTTTTTATGGGTTTTTAGATATTTCTATAATTTATATATAATTTTTAGTGGTTTTATGGTTTTTAGTCATTTTAGGGGTTTAATTGTATTTTTTTTCATTTTTTGGGTTATTAGGTTATTATGGGTTTTAGGTTTTTTAGTGATTCTCAGTGGTTTTTCGGTTTTTAGGTATATTTTAGGGGTTTCAATGTTTTTAGTGTTTTTTGGGTATTTTAAATCCCTAAAAACACTAAACACACTTAAAAACCTAAGAACCATTAAACCCTTTAAACTTCCTAAAATCCCAAAACAAACTCTCAAAACACAAAAACAATTTTAAAAAACAATAAATAATGACATCCCTGAAACCATTAAACAATTAAAAACAAAAAACCCTAAAAATCCAATACCCATATTCCCTATAGCCTATACCAATGCCCTAAACCCTAAATCAAAAACCCTACAACTGAACCCAATACAATATAGACTAACCACTAAACCATACACCCAAAACCATAAAAACTTTACCCTGCACGTTACACCCTAAACCCTAAACCCTATACTCGAAATTTGATACCTTACACTTTAAAACCTAAACCCTACACCCAACACCCTAAACCCGACACACTAAACCCAATACTCTACACTGTAAAACCTATCCCATAAACCTAAAACCCTAAACCTATAAACTATATAATAAACGATAAACCATACAACTTAAACACTATACCTTATACCCTACACCCTTAACCTTACACCCAAACCCCTACATCCTAAACCCTACATCCTAAACCCTTTACCCTGCACACTAAATCACAAACCCTACACCTAAACCCAATACATGAAAAAATAAATCTCCATCCCCACACCATGAAGCCTCTAAACCACACCCTATATCTTATACTGCACACCCTAATCCATATACCCAACACCATAACCCTTATATTCAATACAATAAACATGAAACTCCAAAACCTACACCAAAACCGCAATACTGTTAACCCTAAACCCAAAACCATACACCTCAAACCCTATAAACTAAATCCGAAAACCTATAACATACACACTAAAACCTATACCCAACACATTAAATCCTACAGCCTAAACCATATACACTACACCCTACACCCTAAATGCCTAAAACCAAAACCCTAAATCTATTCCCTAAACCCTATACCCTAAACTCTAAACCCTCCACTCCACACCCTAAATCATTGACCCTACACCTGAAAATCTAAACCCTAAACCCTTAACACGATACCGTAATCCCTTAACTCTGAAATCTATACCCATGATGATATATCCTACCCCCTAAATTCCAAATCCAACACCGTAAACCCTAAACTCTACACACTAAACAAAATTCAATCGATGAATCTTTGTTAAATTATTATAAAACAATTTCATATTTTTTGTCAAAATATTTTTTTTGTTGTGAATGCTTTTGGTAAGAGGTGATAATGTTAAATGTTATAATGATTTTTTGATTAATTTTTTCATAATAGGTTATTAGTTGTTTGTTAGTATAATTTTTATGATTTTTTATGTTATGATTGTTTTGTTATAAAGTTTGTGAAGAATAAGAATATCGCAATGTTAGAAACTTTGAAGGTTTATTTATATTTGGTAAGAAATTTTTTTACAAAATAAAAAGTTTTTGTGAAATTTGTTCAATGTTTCCAACATCATGAATAAGTCACTATACAATATGATATATCATGTATTAAACTAAATTGAAACTATTTTTTTACTGGATGATTTTTTGGGGGATTGAATAAAATTTGTGAAGTGGAATAACCTTAGTTACTTAGAAGAAATATTTTGAAGTAAGGAATATTTTTTGAATCAGGAGAACATTTGTGAAGCATAAATTTTTTTTAATAATATATATTTTTTCAACGTGGATTAAAATTTTTAAAGTGGATCAAATTTTGTAGATAAATAAAAAATTCTTGAATCATATATACTTTTTTATGTGGATAATATTTTGAAAACCATATGATGTTTTTTTAATGGGGTGAAATTTTATGAGGAATAAAATCAGAATATATTATGTTAAATAGTTAAATAGTTAAAATGGATACCACTCGAACAATAATTGTACATTGTTAAAATTATGAAGATACTATTAAAAAGTTGAAGATGCAATCCATATAATTTTCATCCTACAAAGTTGACGTTGAAAAGTGTAAAGAGTCATTATAGTAGGGATACTAACTCTGATACCAATTGTAGGATCGATTAAGTATAATAAGATACACAAATACAAGGGAGGTGAATTTTATAGTTTAAAAAAATCCATTAGATCCTATAATTTTGGTATAGGACTTTATTGAAGAATGTTTCAAAACATTAATGAAATCTATTTCTTATTGTTATATTTTTTCATTAAGGAAACTTAGTTTGACAATGCTAAACAAAAAAAAACAAAAACCCTCTAAGAGAAATCCTTCCACATTCTATATAACCAAAAGATAACAACATAAGGAAGATTTTTTTAAAAAATAATGATTCTAACGTAATGCATATAGATCATTAATATAATCATAATAATAGAATTATAATGTATAAGAATGTTTGACTATCTAAAATAAAAAAGTTAAAATTTTAGCTGAATAAAATACAACTTGTAATAGAGAGCAAGTAACTGTAGGATTCTGTTAACCCTGAGAGAAGGATGTCCAACAAAATTGGATAAAGGTTTCATTATTTATACTTTAAATAAATTATATCTTATCCAAACCTAGCTAAGCCTTAAATTCGATGATATGTATCAATCTTATTATCCCTACATGCCCAAGATTTAAAAGTTAATCAGATCCTTGGACTTCCAAGACCAAATGTCCATGATCTGCATGATCAGTAACTTCAAAAATAACGTCTTAACAAGTTGTTCACTCTTGAACAAGTTATTCACAACATCTCCACAACGAACTAAGATTTATATCTCCCTATTTCTCTATAAATCACTTTATATATTCAGATCACTTCACAATCTTTTTCAAATATACTATCACTTTTTGGATCATTAAAATGAACTTTTATTTATAAAAAAATATCTCAATATTCAGATCCACTCCTATTGTCATATTTTTCCCTAAATTTCAGAGGGACCTGAACATGTTTCAAAGAAACAACTATTAGTTTATAACCAAATTTATGACATTATTTCATTTATAAGAAATGATGTTAAGTTTAAGATAAATTCATAGTATAAGAAAACATATAATTGGATAATATTGGTGTGATACGTTAAACAACTCTAACATTATCAGAAAAATGAATTCATAAAAAAATGAAAATCAGATTGAGAAAAATAGTATAACTATTTTTGGGTACCAGTATCGTAAAACAGGTATGTAATTTTTACCAATACGAGTACCATGAAGAACATAATAATAGATTTTCATGTGAAAACGTAATTACAAAGACAGTCTCATAGATTCATCGGTATTAGTGTATCAGTATGATATAGGCATAAGTAAAATGGTACGTCAGAATCTTAAGTAAAGTGGTATGAATTAATTGTATGTAAAACATATTGAAATTTTTTATGTAAAATGGAATGAATTTTTTTTATATAAAACAAAATGTGATTTTTTTTAAGTAAAACAAAAAGACAAATACTTAAGTAAAATGGAAAGACAATGTCTTAAGTAAAACATAATAAAAAAGTCATAAGTATAACGGAAAATATGGAAAATTGTTTGTCATTTTAAAAACATAAATCGATACGGAATGGAGAAGTCATAATAGAACCATATTTACTCAACCAAAAACATATAAAGATTAATTTAAAAAGTTGATTTTTCATGATTTAATAATTTGAGGTTATAAAGTTGAAGTTTCATGTTTTAAAAAGGTGATTCTATAATGTCAATGTTAAAATATGTCTAAAGATTAATTAAAAAGATGAATATGAAATGTTTACATAGTTTATGTTAAAATTTTGATCTTATGAGCTACATAATATTGATATTAAAAAGATTGATTATGTTCTATGACACTGGGTTTTAAAATTTTCAATGAAATATTGGTGATGTCAACTTCGTAAAAATCAACAAGAGTATTCTGAATGGCATGGGAAGAATCTAGTGAAATTAATTCTAGTTTGTGTATTGAAATTTGAATTTTAGTGCACTGAAAATATGTATTTGATTTCCAACGTTTTACACTTTAGGAGAACCAATATAATGAGGCGAAAAATTAAATGTATGTTTTCATATTCAATAAAAAAATCCCAATTGATGAAGGATATGTTCCATAACAAAATTTCCAGCTGATGTTTTTTTTATTAATGAAAAATTCAGGATATAGTTTTGTGATCAATCTATAAGAGGGTGTTTACTTACAGATTATCCAAACATATAATTATATAGAAAAGAAATATGAGAGATTATTCAGAGAAGAGTGAGGTGTTTTTGTTTAGTTAATTTCCAATAGTTCATGTAACATATATCAAGTTTATAATTTAGTAAGGAACAAAAGATTGAATTTTTAAATATTATATTTCTGGATGGAAAAAATAATATGAAACATCCAGATGATATTTTGGGGTGCAGATGTTACAAAATTTCATGCATTTTTTGACTATTAGTTTTGTTAGAAAATATTTTTGAACTGATTGAATCAGTAAATACATTCATATCAAGATATAAAATGATTTTAATGGTATTTGACTCCTTTTTTATTCACTTATTTTTAATAGTGAATTTTCATGGACCCATATGAGTAGCCAGAGAATTGATGTAGGTTCTCACACAGAGGTTGAACCATTTAAATTTTGTGTACCTTGTTCACTTTTTTATCTTTAAATACTTCGAATATTCTAATAAAATTTGAGACGTAAAATATATTTAAGATATTTTATGTGTTACTTTTTATAATGATAGAAAATTTTAAAAATTTAATGACTGATTAATCCCCACATATCAATCGTTCAATGATCATATGTAAATTCAATTGGATCTGGTGGGAAGGTTCCCCTATATAATCATTATCAGGGAAAATGTTTATTCAATTAATAGTAGAGGAATTCATACCTTAAATGAAATAGAATATCAATTTTTTATAAAATATAATGATACCCTATCTTCTATCACATTGAATGGGGGATATTGATAATGAAACAATTGGGTTTTCACTAATTCATAAAAATTCTCTTAAGAATTTTTCCAGCATGAGAAATATTGAGTTTTATTGGAATTACTAAAATTCTATTCATATTTAACTATCATAAAATATTTGACTGAATATTATTTATCTAAACATATCTAAACAACCAATGGATAGACATGAATGTATCCTTGATAGAAAAACTAATGCGAAATATAAAAAGTTATAAATCTATGGAAGAATGGTTGAAGATATCAGAGTGAGTGATGAAGAAAATGTTAATGATTACATCACCAGAGATAACTATGTTGTTTGTATTATCATAGGTTTTAGAGATGTCGTAGAATATTCTACTATTATTATGAAACACATGAGAAACTTTTGTAACATGTTAAACTCTAAAATTTTTACTTTATAAGATAAATATGATTTATCACATGATGAATTGTGAAAATTTATTTCATCATAGGAGATGAGGAATGAACCATAATTAAAAAAAATTATTGGTTGAAATAGATTTTGATGCTATGAGAAATTTTAAAATTAAATAAGTTGATTATAACATTTATGAAAACCAAGATTCCAAAAATAAATAAATTTATGATATTACGAAAAAATCATGTCTGATATCTCAATAAAATTCCAAAGATTTAGAGGAAAGTATTGAGGAAAACATCCACCAAAATGTATTGATGTATAAATAGGGAACTATTTGAATATTTTTAAAAAAATAAAATATTTGGTTATAAATAATATTCAAAAAAAATATTCATCAAAATATGTTTATAAAAAATTCCATGGATGAAAATTCATCAAAAAAATAAAAGAGAAACATAACAATAAAAATAATAATTATGTTTTGTATTAATGTTAAATATGACTCTATAAAATAATATTCATCATAATATTAAAATTCATAATATTTCATAATATTCTTTGAAAAATATGTGAAAATGGAGTATTCTTTAATCCATGAAAAAGTTGAATAATAGGGATGTGAAAAAAGTTATACATATCAAATATGATCAGAACATGTGACATGTCTTGAGTGAAACACAAAACTCAAGAAATAGTTGAAAATAATGAATATTTTTACTGAGATTATATTTGACGAAAATGAATATATTATCTATGGTGAGGATGTGTAAATTAAATTAACTAAGAACATTAATATGAAAGTTGATGAATATGGGATGAAAGTGGTAGATTTTTGTCATATTTTTATAATAAGGATAATGAGGACTATAAAATCCAATTGAGACATTCTAAGAATGAAAGTACCTTTTAAAAGATTAATTAACATGTAAACAAGTCTAAATAGTTAAAATATGAATAATATCAATATTATTGGAAATCTCATTCAAAAATGGAGGAGAAATATCAACCCACTAAATTAAAAAATGTATCTGATTTTACTAACCATATATATTTTAAGAAAAATTCTCGAAATGATATTGTTGAGAAAAGATGAAAAAACCGATCACATAAAAAAAATTTATTAATATATCCTATAATAAGGTTTCCCCATGTTGTGGGGAAAAATATAGGATATCATTATGAACCCCAAAACCCACTTTATAGAGAAATATGTAAATTTAGAGAAACCCAATATTCATTGGTTTTTTTGGTGTTGTGGAATTTATGGAAAAAATTATAAATCTTTTTCCTTGCATGTATATTCGTATAAATGGGAATTAACATAGGTTGAGAAATAGTGGATGCAAATTTATTAACTCTCCTATATCTTAGGAAGTTATAAAATAATAATCATAAGATTTTAGAAATATTTCATTGAAAACCAAATTTCATTTATTAGATGAAATTTCCTATATATTTGACCAAGATAGAAAATATTTAGAGGAATGATTGAAAACTATTCCTGGACAATTTTCTCAAGAAATTAGTAAAAAATGAAATACATGGAAAAAGATAAATAATGAATCCTTTTTTTATTGAGATAAATCTGGTATAAAAAAGTAAAAACAATATAATCTTGATATTGTTTTTTCCTTGCACATATGGAAGATATAATATCATGAAAGATGTTAAAAATATTTAAAGGGGATTAATTAATTTTATAAATGATAGTTACATATAAATTAAAAAAATTGAACTAATAAGATTAATGATCAGAAACTAAAAATAAATGAATTTTTCTATTTTTATGGTATCAATCAAAATTTCATTTGTGTACGAATACATTGTGATGTTGGAAATGATGTCTTATTTTGAAAACATTCATGTTCCATCAAAAGTCAGTAAGAAGATAATGTTGTAACCTTGAGAGAATGTCATTGCAGAAATCTCTTTCAGTTTAGATATGTTTGTAACTCATTTTATTTCAGTGTTGTTGATGAATATAAGTTATATATATATATACACATCAGAATATTTTCTAGAAAATCATGATAAAAATTTCCAATGTTTATATTGTATGAAACATTCTTACATTTAAATGGAATGAATACAATGTTTTTACAATCTTTTAGAAATTCTATATAGTTTGTAAAATCCATAAGATTAATTAAATTCAATCTAATAGAACACTTGGGAATATTCAATGAAATCATTTTGAATTAATGAGATTATAATAAATTAAAATATATTTATACATTATCACTTTTATTGAATATTTATTTCTAATGACTAATATTATAATTACGAAGTATACATATGAGGCTATAAAAATGTAATGATTTTTAAAAAATACATTTTGTACAAGAGATGGGTGTTTAATAAATGTAAATTTAGATCCAGAAAAAAAGTATTATACATTAAATTAATTTTAATCCTAAATGAAGAAAATTTGGAATTAAACATCAGTATAGTGTTCCACACACCACTCAATAACATGGAGTGGTAGATGGGAAAAAACATAAGTTTGGTGAAAATGAGATGAAGTATGATGGAAGAGTATAAATATTCACACTATTTTTAGAGTGGTTATATTAATGATTATATATATGTAGAAAATATATTTTTCTAATGGTATAAATCCAACATGAATCCTTATGAAATTTTTTATAAAAGTCCATTCAATGAAATATACTTAGGTTTTTCAGAGTCCCAACATACTATAAATAAAAAATTGATCATTGAAATTCTTATGAAAATACTGAGTAAGTAATTTTCATTTGATATTATTCAAAGAGAAGATATTATAAATGTTGGAAAAATATTTATAATTGTTTTTGGAATAATATTATGTGAGTTTTTTACAATTAATATCCTTTAAAAGAAGTGGTTGAAAATGTGTTGGAAGATGAATCGAGGAATCCGAATAACATTAATAAAAGTGGATATAAAAGTGAGAAAAAAAATGAATGAATATTAAGAATAATAATGTTGTGAGAAAAGTCAAATAGGGAGAAAAAATCTAAAATTTCATACAATATAGAAAGAATTTGAATATAAAAATATTTTAGGAAATTATAATGCTTTGTTTCATACTATAAGAAAGATGATATTAGAAATTTAAACCTAGTTTATTTGAAAAGTGAAACCAAAATCAGTTTTAGAAAAAGATTAACATAAATAATTGGTAGATTCTATACATGAAGTGTAATATTAGAAAGATAAAAATGGCAACTGGGAAATGTCTATAAGAAAAATACTGAATAATATTATAGCGAAAAAAGGAGTTCATAACCAATCTAGTTGAACATGATTATATTTCAATAAATTGAGGAATTCATGATTTTAATGTCTATTTATAGGTGGGAGGTGTGTATTTTAAAGATAAATTTCCCCCATTGAAAAATTCAAAACTATTATAATGTAATTTTCATTGGCTGCACACATTTTTTATAAATTTAATCAAATTCCTTTGAAGATAGACTTCTAAATTCAATAGATTGATTAAGACATTTATATTGATCAAAATTGTGGTTTCCTACAAGAAAAATATGAAACTAAGGGGTGAAAGTTGAAGAAATACATGTATAGATTAGAATAACCACCATGAACATGGTACTCCAAACCTGATAGATGCCTGGAAAAATGTTTTTTCTAAATGGATTATTGATTGCATCATATATTTGTTAGAGATGAACTCAGATAACATGGTTCTTATTATTTATATTGAGGATGTAATTTTTGAAAGGTATAGAGAAAATGATTGTAAAGTGTTTGATGAATAAATAAATAAAAAATTGAATGGTCAATTCATAGATAAACAAATTTTTCTATGTTTATAACCAAAATATAAGTAAATATATGTATTTCTATCAAAATATAGGTTTTAAATATAAAATATAAAAACGTTTTTGATTAGAAATTATGCAATATTTTTACCCCTACTTTAATTGACATGAATATGAGTAAAGATTTTGCTGAAAAAAATGAATTATAAATAATTCTAGATGTTGATAGTAATTCTTATCTATATTATAGTTTCAGTGATGGGAGTAACTTATGTTATTACATTGTGTGAATTTTATCATTGTCTTCCAAAATAATCACATATGTTGATTGGTAAATGAATACCCAGATATATAAAATGAAGACATTTTATGATATTTTGTAGAAAATTAAAGGATAAGTAAATATTAATTCGTACATAAATGCTAATTGGAATGGATATTTAAACTATATAAAATTATCTAAATTGGGAATTTTTTTGGGAGAATTTTTAGTGACATAGCATAGTAAGAAGAAGATTTCATTAACATTGATTGTGGTGGAAGAAGAATATCTTTCCACCACCTATGATTGAACTAATATGATATGTCTGAAATTTCTATTATAATGTTTTAGAGTAACATTTTTAAACTATTTAAGATTCCTATTGATAATAAATGTGAAATTTATCATTACAAAAATCAGGCATATCTTAGAGATCAAACAATATTTATGCTTAGTATAATTTCATAAAATAAAAAAATCATTTTTGAAGATATTATGCTAGAGTAAATATCTATAAATTTTAAAATTTCAAATGTTTTCACCATATATATATATATACAAAATGTATATTTTTATAATTGTGGATTAAAATTTATGTTCAACATTCACTAAAGGATTCTTAAATTTTTTATAATGGTCTGCTTCTCTTCTTCGGATTTTCTTAACAAAGGGGAAGCGTATGTGAAAAAATATCCTAATAGGTGGAGATTAATATTTTTAATAAAATTGGGAGAGAACATGAATTTGTTTTCAAAATTGAATTTGAATATGTGGTTATCATAAGATAATATAAATAAATCAAAAAAATTAGTGGAAAAGTCAAGAGAGAATTATCTTAAAATGTTCTCAAAATTTTATTACCCCTGAAGAATGGAATTACGCCAAAAAAATTAATATATAAGGGAGTGTGGATTAAATAACCTATTTATGATAAATACTATGTCTTATATAAATTTGAGTAAAATATCATTGTTAAAAAAATGATTTCCGAAAAAATAGTGGGATGAAAAATGATGATTTATAAAAGTTGATAATGAATTTTTTCAACAAAACCAAATTGGATGATTGAAGCTGCTTTTTGATGTTTTCCTAAAATTATTTTTTTCATTGTCAAAATATTTTTATTGGTGTGAATGTTTTTTAATAGGTGATAATGTTTCTTCATTATAATTTTGATAAAAAAAATTATTCATAAAATGTTGTTTGATGTTTGTTAAAAATATTTTTATGATTTGTTGGTTTTTAATCTTGTTTTGTTATAATGATCAAAAAGAAAAATAATATGAGAACGACATATATTGGGAATGTATCATTGAATTTTTTTAAGAATTATTATTATAAAATTAGAAAATGTTACATATTTTGATCAAATATTCAAACATCATGAGGAAGTCATGATAGAAGTTAAATATTCTTGAAGAAAATAGTTTTCAACCAAACATTTGGGTACCTGTTGATTTTTGGAAAATCGGCCTGACAATTTTTAATAGGATTATATTTTGTGAATTATGAAAAGTTTTGGGAAGTAAATAAAATTTTGTGAACCAGAATAAATATTATTTTTTGAATTAGATAATCTTTTTTGAAGCATATGAAACTTTTTAAATTTGCTAATGCTTTTTGATGCTTTTAAACATTTGATAATTCAATGAAGTTATATGAACTGGAAAAATTTTATAATTCGGTTGAAATCATTTCAAACGGATGAAATTATATGAGGAAGATAATCAGTTGATTTTTTTTTTCAAATTGATGAATAGTGAATATGTTTGTTGTTTTTACATTTCTTGTAAATAGTTGAAATTATTTAGATACTAAAACAAAGTTAACATTACTATGAAAATATTTTTAAATTATAAAGTTGTTGTTTAAAGACATTGAATGATGAATTTTCAAAGTCAAAGTAGGAAGATTTAGAATGTTAAATTTATTAATATGATGTTAGAAGCTATAAAAATATTATTTTTTGAAGAAGAAGTTGAATTTTATAAAAAGATTAATTTATAAATTCAATGATACAATCTTTTTTAATTTTAAGTTAAAAATGCGAGGTTTCATGATGTGTAATGTTTATGTTACAAATTCTAAAGAAGTTCCTTAACATTGTGTTTAATGAAGTTCAAAGAAATAATTGTGACATCAAGTTTGTAATAGTTTTCATAAGCATTATCATTACCTTGGGAAGCTATGAAAAGAATTGAATTTTGTGTAACTGTATAAATATGCATTCAATTTAGAGGATAAATGTATTTTTTACCACCATTTCTAATATAGGAACACTAACATAAATCTGTGAAATGCATAATTTAATGATTACTATTCCGTGAGAAAAAAGTTTATGTACTGAAGGATTTATGTCAGAACAGAGTTTATAAATAATATAATGTTTCTAATTGAAGAAAAATTCATGACAATGGTTTTGTAACAATTTATCATATAGAGTTTCCATAAAGAGTTTCTAGATAGATAATTACATAGTAGGGTCATCAAATAGACTTTTCTGAGAAAAGTGAGGTGTATCTGTTTTCTTAAATTAGACAGAGTGTTTGGGAAATATATCAGCTAAAATTTTTAGTGAGGATTAATAGATGAACATTAACAAGAAGAAATTTCTAGATAGGTAAAATCATACAGATGTTCTGTATTATCATTTGGGGAGCTGAAAATAAAACATTTCATGTTTACATAGAATAATTTTTTAAGAGAAACATTTTAAACTAATGGATGTCAGTATAATAATTCCTACAGAGATACAAAAGGAGTATAATAGAAGTTGTCTCAATGTTGTATTTAATATCTTCTTATAGTTAATATATATGGACCTATGGGTGTGGCTATAGGAAGGATGTAGGATCTCAAATGGAGTCTTGTCCTTATTAATATTACATTCGTTGTTCACATTGTTATCGTTGAATGTTTGAGATATAGTTATAAATTTTGATATGGAAAATAACTCTCACACGTTTTAGGGGTTAATTTTTTTAATGATTGAAATTTATACTATGATAACCACTAATTCAGACCCCTTTTTAGTGGTTCAATGATCCTTTGAAAAATCAATTGTAATCAGAGGGATGGGTCCATTATTGGATCCTTATCATGGAAATATAAATTTGATTGACAATCAAAATATAAATATGTTAAATGAAAAAAATTATCATCACTAGAAAAATTTATTGATACCCTATTTTTTGTCACTTGGACTCAAGTTTTTTGGTGCATAAAAATTGTGTTTTTACTAATTGAGACAAATTATCCTATTACTTTTTATTATAAGATAAATATTGAGGTTTAAGGGAAATATATAAATTATTTTATTATAAATTTATCTTTATGTATTTCCATGAAGGTGATGGGTCTCAAAATATATAAAGAAACATATGAGAAACTCCAAAGTTACATCTAAGTAAACACTAATGTGAATGAGGAAATGCTACAAATATGGGAAATCATGTTTAATGATATCAAAATGAGATATGAAAAATATGTTTTTGATTACTCCACTAGATTTAATTAATTTATTTAACACCATAGGATTAAAATATGTCTTGTAAGATTTGACTGTTATTAAGAAACTCATGACAAACAGTCCTGATAGTTTGAATTTTAAAATTTATACTTTTGATGATAATTATTATTTATCTCATAATGAATTGAAAAAAATTATTATTGCATATGAGACATGGAGTTATCTATAATTAAAAAAATGAAGGATGAAAGCTATTTTGAAGATAAAAGAATCATGAAAATATAAGAATTTGAGCATAATGGTATTGGAAAGAGTGATTTAAAAGATAATTAAGATGAGGAAATGAATCAAAATATCATGCCATGTGTCTCAAAAAATTAACAAATATGTGGATAAAAATGTTGGGAAATATTTCCACTTAAATTTTATTAGTGTGAAATAATTGGGATCATTTCCTAGAGTAAAATTAGAAAATATACTTTACATTCAAAAGAAATTCATTACTATAATATTTATTAAAACAAATTACAAGGAAGAAAATTCATATGAAAAATAAAAGAAAACAGTCACTAGAAACCAAATAAGTATGATTATTAATAAATGCAAATTTTACACTCTGTATATAATTTATTAAAAAGATGAAAAATAAGAAATTTTTAGAACATTGTTTTTAAATGTTTTGAAAATGGAAGATTCCAAAAATAGTAAAGAATAATAATGTTGTAAATAAAATTATAGATAATATAAAATCTGATTAGATCTTGTGTCTTTTCATGATAAAAAAATGAAATGAAATTAACTAATTAGAATAATGATGAATGTATTTCAAGGGATTTTGATGGAATGGTTGATATTATTAATGTAGAATATGTTTATATTGAATATATTAATAAACTCAATTTTAATATTGTAAAATAATGAAATATATTGAAGATAGATATAAGAAATTCAAGGATATAGAAGATGATGATTTAAAAACCTAATACATACTTTTATAGTTTTAATGTACCATAATATAGATGAATAAAATTTTCCCCAAGTAATTTGAGATAAAATAAGGATCATCTCTAGCTGTTAAAAAAATGACGTTCCAAAATTCTAGTGAAGTCTTCACACAGTGAATGTTTAAGATCATTTTATTTTACTAACCATGAAGTTGTTATGAGAAATTTGGGGATATCATGGGTTGGTAGAAAATACAAAGAAACTATTAAATCATGAAAAATTAAATATTTATACCACAATAATGATTCTCAACAATTAAAATATACTAAAATAAAATGATATTATGATCCTAAATAATGTATTTATAGGTAAAGTTCCAATTTTATAAAAAACCATGATTTGATAGTTTTTTTGTTGATGTGATTTTTTTGGAAAAAAAATACAACTCTTTTCATAACTTGTAACTTCCTGAAAATAATCATGAATAATAAGAACCCAATTTAATTATAGGGATGATGTTTGAGGATGACGATACCATGATGTAAACATTACTGATGAATTTTTAATGTCTATTTTAGGACAAGTAACCTTTTTAAGGGAATAAAAATAATCTATAAATAATAAATTTAATAAATAATTTTTTTTGAGAAATATATAAAAAATTTATAAAGATCCATAACATGGATTATTGATAGTGTTTCTCACACATTACTAGAGATATAAAAATCATGGAATATTTTCAAAATCATAAAGTGGGAGAACATACATTTGTAAATGATGGTTCGTTAAGAATTAAATGACTATAAACATCCTAAATTCAAGATCCTAAATATAAATAAAATTAGGTTTTATATATTGAGGGGATTAAATAAAATTTATTTACTGTAAGAAATCATTTTTATGGTGAAAAGGAATTGATATTTACTAATGATTCATGTATCACTATATGAGTAGAATAATGTAAATTTATTAGTTGTGGAGAAAGAACCAAGGAAAAAATATTTTAGATCGGGGAACATTGTAAGTAATGTTATTTTAGTGTTGAATGGAAAATAACGTCTTGTATCGTAGAATTGGGAAACTTGGATAAAAAAGTATGATATAAATTCCAAAGTATATGGTGTAAGAAAAATTCTAATTTTTAATGGAAATAAAATTATTTATTAAAAAAATTCATAAATGGAATATTATTAATCAAATCCAGTAGAAACATGAAATTCCATCCATCAAACCTCTTGGGATAATTCACTCATATCTCTATGGGGGGATGAGAAATACATCAAAAAAGGGTTTTTACTTTATAACATTTATTAATAATTTTACCATGATGACTAAAACATTGTTTATAAATAATAAATCATAGGATATCTAAATTTTCAAATTTCACATAAGATATATTGAAATTGATTTGTATTATTTAATATTGAAACTGAGAACATATAATGGAATAAATTATACATGAAATTGTTTTGAATTCTACCAAAAAAACAAGGGAATTTACCATTAATATAGTGATAAATAAACCCTTAAAAATGGATATTTAGAAATAAAAAAATAGCTATTTTGAAGAAATGGGATGATGTATGTTGGATGAGTATAAATTTTTTTATTTTTTTAGAGACAAGCTATTAGTATTATTTTACATGTGAAAAATAGTGTTCTAATTTTTTTAATTCAATATAACACTCTATGAAATGTTGTTTAGAAAAGCATTAGTGAAACACTTCTTGTTTTTTTGGAGTTCATAGATACTCAAAATAAAATATCTAGAACTTGAATATTTTGGTAATTATTTAAAAAAGGAATTTTCCTAGGATATTAATCCAATGAAATATATTATAAATGATAGAACACACATTTACAAAACATGATGGATTCCTATGATGTGAAATTTATAGAAAATCCAATGCCCTTAACAAAGTTTATTGGAAATTTTTTGGAAGATATATTTAATTCACCAAATTAGTATAAAAAAGTAATGATGAAAGATATCAAAAATAAGTGACTGGTTATTCAGAAGAATCATGTGGTGATTAAATAAAAATAAGTGGAAAATCTAAATTTTCATTCCCTATAGAAATATGATGAATCTAAAAAAATTATTTGAAATTGTAAATATCTAGTTTGGAATATAAGAATATTTATAACAAAAAATTATGAATTTATTATTTCACACTTTGAATTGCAATAAATTTTTTTAAGAATATGACTATATTGAATATGTAGATGCTTCGAATGAAGCGTTGGATCAGACCAAATGAAATGAATCATGGGAACTCATTACATAAAAACATGGAAGAATAAAAAATGGGAGTTTAAAAACAATATGAATAAATATGTGTATATTTTATGAAAAAAATAATTAATAGTTTTTAAAGGATATTCACATGGTAAATTTGTTGATTTTAAAGAATCTTTTACACCCATTATTATATTGGAAACTATCATATCGATCATATAAATAGTATAAAATAATAGTTATAAATTTTAGTAAATGGATGAAAATTCATCCCTATTATATAGAGATATTGTAGAATAGGAATATAATAAGGAACCATTTATTTTCATATATGATATAATGAAACCAAGGGGTTTACATTGAATAAATCCTTGTATGGGTGGAAAACTCTGTGAGTCCAAATCTCCTAACATGATAGTTTCTCGAAAAAAAACATTTATATTCTAAATATAACATTGACAAAAAATATACGTGATGGAAATGAACCCATTTACCAATATTTTTATTTTTTATGTTGATGAAATAATTTTTTCAGGGATAGATAAAATTATTATAAAGAGTTTTATAAAGAAACAAAGAAAATTATCAAATGTTAATGATATGAAAATTAATCCTCTTTAAAGGATTATATTGATTATAAAGGTAAACATATATTTTCTTATAACAAGATAATTTTTCTAGAGAATTATTACCAAATTGAGGCTTCAAAAATTTTAAAAAATATTATCCTCTATTTTAATTTTGATTATGATGAGTAAAGATGAATCTAGGAAAAGTGTTAATACAAAATATTTGAAAAAGATTATTGTGATTTTTCTCAATCATATAGACTCAAGGCCTAAACACATTTTTGTTATAACTTTATGTTTAATATATTAACATTTTCTAAAAAAATCACATATTCTAATTTTGAAAATAATTAACATATATGCCAAAGTAACTTCCTATTATGGTTTTTATGTATAAAATTTGGAAGGATATAAAATTTTTTGAGTACAAAAATGTTGATTAGGTTAGAGATTAAAATGATATGAAATATACATCAGAATGAAAATTTTTCTTAGGAATATTTTGTGCAAGATAGAATAGTGAGAAATAAGGTTCAGTTATATTGAGAAATTTGTAATAAGAATATGTTTCTTCCACCCACACCTTTTGTCGGACGATATGGATTAAAGTTCAGCTGAAATATTTTATAGTGAATGTTTATAATACATATAAGATAAATTGGGATAATAAAAGTGTTATTAATATTTCCAAAAACATTTTATATTATTCTATATAAAATAAAATTTATATTAAGTATCATTTCATGAAATAGAGAGTTGAGGATTCAACGTCTTGTTCAAACCCCACCAAATACATCCTAAAATTCTTATGGTGGTCCCCTACTTTTCATTGGATTATCGGATCAATGAGGGAGAGTATGTGTCACTTTTTTATAATAGGGGGAGAGTAATAATTATAATAAAAAGGATAGAGTTAATGAATTTCTTTTAAAAAAAATAAGTTTTTAGGTGTGTTTATAAAAAATTAGGAGAGAAGGAAACAAAATTGAGAGAAAAATGTGAGGGGAAGTTTATCATAACATGGGCATAAATATATTTTTTATAGAGGGATGAAATTACATGAGAAAAATTTCTTTATCCAGTATTGTGTATTTTTACCCACTTTAAGTGAAATGATATGTTTCGTTAAAAGTTTTGGAAAAGTTATTTTTTACTATAATGAACTATGAAAAATGTCTGTGATGAAAAATCATGATTTGTAAAAATCATCAATAAATATTGTATGAAATCCAAAGTGAGATATTGAAGATCCATTTTTATTTTTTCTTATCACAATTTTTTTTTGGAAACATGTTTTCTTACTGCTAATGATTATTTAAATAGGTTATTATTTTTCTTTTCATAAAGTTGCTGGATTTTTTTTTAAAAAATTTAATGTATTTTTGAAAAGAAAATATTGTTATGATGAAGTGGTATTTTAAGGATGTTTTTTTATAATGATACCAAATTATAATCATCTGAGAAAGTAAAAAAGTTGTAACACTTCCTTATATTTTTAAGAAAACATTCATATATAATCGGAAAATTAAAATTAATTCATTCAATGTTTCAAACATCATTAATAAGTCATGATACAACTAGAATTTTTGTGATGATAAGAAAATATAAATAAATTCTATCGAAGTGTATGATGGTTTATGTATCATATAAAATTATATGAAGCCGATATACTTTTTTAAAATGTGCAAACATTTTTTTAGAATATGATATTTTTTGAATAAAAAAATAATTGTGAAGAAGATTAAATTTCCTGAATGAGACAAACTTTTTGTGAAGTGGATGAAAATTTTGGAATTATATAAATATTTTTGAGATATGTGAATATTTATGAATAAATATACGTTTATGATGGGAATGAAATTTGGTAATTTCGATAATGTTTTTTCAATTTGATGAAATTTTGTGAGGAATACAGACTTATAATTTTCTGTCTAATGTATGTAAATTGAAAATTGAAATAGTTTTTAAAATTTTTGTACATATATAAAATTATGGGGTGATGGTTACATTTTGGAAGTTTCAATCCTTATAAATGTAATATTAAAAATTTGATGTTTCATGATGTATAAATTTGATTTTTCAAATATAAAGTATCATGTTATACAATTATTATGTTACAATGTCAAAGTTGTAAGATGTAAGAGGTTTATGTTACAAAGCTGACAATACAATCAATTAAAAGTAGATGTTACAAAGTAAAACATGAAAGATGATAAATTTTTATATTAGAATGTTGATTTTAAAAACTCTATAAAGTTTATGTTACAATGTTTGAATAATATTATTATCTTTTGATTATGAATATTCAAATAAATACCTGTGAAGCCTAGTTTTTAAAAATATTCATGAATTTTCTTGATGTCTTGAGAAACATATAGTGATATTTTGTTTTAAATGAGTGTCAAAATTTATATTTTTTGTGAGAGGAAAATTGGTTTTGTATTCCTACCATTTCCACTATAGAAGAACCTATAAAAAGGGGTGAAAAGTACAATGTACTTGTCACTATTCAATGGAAAAAAGATGAATTGTTTAAGGATGTACATTAGAACTGATTTTCTAGCTGATTACCTATTTCTTGATGAAAAATAATTATAGATTTATTATTCTTATGATTGAATCATAAAAAGGATTCATAATGAGGTTAAATTCATAAAATTATATAGTATATTCATTGGATATATTTTTATGGGTAGAGTGAGGTGTAATGTTTTTAAAATTGGACATATTTTTTGTGATATATATGGGGTGAATATTTTATTGATGCCCAACGGATGGCCTTTAAGTAGATAAAATTTATGGACTAAGAAAATTAGTTAGAGTTTCTAGTTGATCTTTTGGGTGACAAAATTTACAAATATTGAATAATTGTTTGTGGCATAGTTTTATAAAAAAATGGTAAACTAAAAAGTCTGAGTATAATTATTCCAATCAAGAGATTGGAGTCTAACAGGGGTAGGATGAAATTTTTATTCACTTCCTTTTTCTTGTGAATTTATATAGACTCATGGTATTGGCCAATCAATTCATATTTTTTCTCACACTGAGGTCATGTATTCTTGTGTTCCCTATTAACTATCTTATATTTTAATTCATTTGATATTTTTTAATGTTTGATACATAATATAACCCCAAAAATATTTTAGGGATAAATTTAATAAATATTCATATTTTTAACAATATAACCAATTATTCATCACCCCGAATTAGTGGTTCAATGATCTTATGGAACTTCAAATTTTATTAGAGGGAATATTCCCCTATTGAATCCTTATCAAGGAAAATATCAAATTATTCAATAGTAGAGGAAATCATACCTTCTATATAATAAATTATCATGGTTGAAAATTTATAATGATACACTATATTCTATCACAAGTCCTGGGGGTTATTGATTCACTATCAATTTCTATTCCACCTATTTATAAAAAAAATCCTATGACGTTTATAGATAATAGAAATATAGATGATGATGGGAAAAATTGATATGTTATTTTTATTTTAATCATAAAAAGTTTTCATGAGGGTTATGGATATTAAAATAGGTAAAACTCATAGGATAAAGAAGAAATTATTTTTGAGGGAAACATAATTTTGAAAGAGGAATAATTATAAATCATGAAAAGAATAATCAATGATATAAAAATAAGAGATGAAGAAATAGTTAATTAGTACCTCACAGAAGATAAAGACGTTTTTTATAATATTATATGTTTAAAAGATATCATTTAACTTACTGAAAATTTTAATAAACTCCAGAGAATCATTCTTGAATTATTCAAATATAAAATTTTTTACCATAGAATATAAGAGTGATTTATCTCTTGATGAATTAAAAAAAATTGTTTCATATGGGATGAAGAAATCTACAACATTCAAAAAATTATCATTGATAAAATTCTTTATTAATCTTTGAAAAAGCTAAAAAAAATATTTAGATCCTAACATTTTTTCAAAATAGTGATTTCAAAGATAAGTAAGATAATGAAATGAATGAGAAATCATGTTACATATCTAAAAGCATTTCTTAAGAGGGAGAGGAATGTGTGGATTAAAACCCAAACATAAATGTTTAACATTAATAGTAATTGAGTTATTTTCTAGGAAATTCCATAGTAATAAAATTAGGGGGTGTAAAAAATAGATTGATGAAAAGTATCATTGGAAGAAGTTTAAAAAAATTCCATGAAGTGAACTAATCCATGAATATAAGAAAAAGTTCACTTTTAGAAAAGAGAGGTATCATGATTATGAAATTTAAATCAATTAATATACAAAAACAATTCCTTAGAAGATTCAAATTCACAAAATTTCATAAAATATTTTGAAAATTTTGAGAAAATTAAAGATTAATCAAATATTTAATAAGAATGAGGAGGTGGAGAAACATAGATTGAATAAAAAATGAGATAAGAACTTATGTCTTGTCTTGAAAAAAAACAAAACTCTAGAATAAAAATATAATAATGAAGAATTTTATTGATAAAAATTTGGATTGTGAGAATAAATATTTTAAAATCTAATATTTTTATATTTAAGATACTAAGACCCCAAAATTTAAATATTCAAAATAGGGAATAAGAAGATAAGTTTGAAAATGATGTTTGTCAGAAAGTTACTCCTAATAAAGATGAGGTTTTTAAAACCCAATCCAAACATCTTGAGGATGTATGTTTCTTAATAAATATGAATTAAAATTGTAACAATAATTTTATAGGTTAATGTTGAATAATCTCAATCTTTTGAGAAATCTCATTCAAATGATCATGTGAAATATCCTCTAAATGAATATAAAAGTACGTCTAATTTTAATGACCATGATGGTGTTAACAAAATTGTAGTGAAATAATGGGTTTATATAAGATATGAAAAATAAATAATTTATTTTTTTAAAAAACATATATCACATAAAAATGTTTCAGATATCTAAAGGAGTCAAAAATTGAAAGATAATTTTAACATAAAAAAATTATAGGGAAAGATTGAAATTTTTTATAGAAAACTACGATTTGAGGGGGGGTTTTAGTGTTATGGATATTATGGGCACAAATATCACTATAATTATTACAATATTACTCTTCCAAAAATTTATAATAAATAAATAAAAAGAAATAAAAGAAATTATTGTGGAACATTTATAATCCATATGAAGTTGGAAGAGAATATATTCAATATATTTAGAAATTAAAAAAGTAAAACAAATTTGATTACATGGAGGAAATCTATGGAAGATATAACCTATCTATAATACTTCCCAAATAATGTATTTAATTAGTTCAGAGATAATTTTCCTATGCCAGAAAGGAAAAATAATCTTTAATAAAGAAAGTTTGAGAAAGTTCATTTGTTGTCAAGAAAACTCTAAAATAAAGAAAATGTAATATAACATGTATTCTTGATAACATATTATCATCACACATGACATGAGATATAAAAATATTGAAATATGTTTAAAATAGTTAAAGGGGATTAGATAATTTTGGAAATGATAATTCCTTAGGAATCAATTTTTTATGAACAACTAATATTGATGCTCATAAATTGAAATCCAAAGAAGTTTTATATGATGATAGGCTCAAACATAATTTATATAGTATAATAAAAAATATGTGTAAAGGTGGTTATTTTTTTATATTCTTATATAATTATATGTATGGAATATATTAAAGTTATTACAAAGGGTGAAAACCCCATTGGAAATATCTTTTAGATTGTAAACATTTGTAGGTTATGTTACTTGAGTGTTGAAAATGAAAATAATTTTTGGCATCATAGGTATGGTAATATTGGCTAGAAAATTATGAAAAAACATTCCATATTAGATTCTATAAGAAGAACATCCAACATTGAAATAGAAACAAAAACAAATTTAAAAAACATGTCATAAATGGAATATGATTGGTAAGAGTCATAAGATACTTAAATTCACTCCACCAAAAAACTTGAGCTTATTAAATAAAATATTTTTGGGATGATGAAACATAAATAAATGATAATTTATTTTTACTTTAATAATATTATGGATGATTTCAATATGATGACTAACATTATATTTATGAGGTATTAATCAAAAGCTATAAAAGAGATAGATTTTACAAAAGGTGTTTTTAATGATATTTTGGTGTTTATGTGTTAAAACTGAAAAATAACAATGAAACATAGTGTACATGAACGAGTTTTGATTCATACAAGATAAATCATGGAATTAAACATCAGTAAAATATTCCATAAACCCCTAAAAATGGATTGGGATAATTGGACAAAATATTTTTTATGAATGATAAGAAGTATGTTGGATGAGTATAAACATTCCATCATTTTATAGAGATATGTATTTATCACATCCATACTCGTAAAAAATATATTATTCTTAAGGTAGGAATCCAACATGACTCCCTATGAAATTTAGCATAACGAAAAACCATTATTAAAATATTTCTAGTTTTTTGGGAGTCAGTTTTAATCAAAAATAAATCATTTACATCATTGAAAATTTAATTAAAAATATGATAAAGTAACTTTCATTGAATATACATCCTATATAAGTTATTATATATGATAGAACTAACATTTCTAAAAGTTGTTTTATTCTTAAGATGTTAAATTTAATGAAAATCAATCTTCTTTAAAAAGGTTGTTGAAAATGTTGTTGAAGATAGTTTAATGATTTTCAATAAGAATAATAAAAGTTAAGATAAGAGTGTTCCAAAAAAGTGATTTAATTTTAAGAATAATCATGTGTTGAGAAATTTAAAATAGAAAGAAAACTATAAAATTTCATACCCTATATTAATAGTATTAAACTACAAACAATATTAAAAATTATAATGTTGTAGTTCAAACTATAATAAATTCATGATTAGAAAATTAAACATCCATTATATCACAAGTTGAAATTGAATCAGTGTTAGAAGTATATGGAGACAAATAATGGTTAAATTAAATGAATATTGGGTTTGGTGAGATAGATAAAAATGAATCCCAAAAACTCGTTGCATGATAAACTGGGAAAAATATTATTTGGATAAAATGGGTGTTCAGAAGAAAGGTAAATTAACATGGGTATATTTCATGTAAGAAATAATGACATGTTTTAAAGGATATTCATTGGTGGAATTTGTGAATTTTAAGAAACATATACCCATATTTTTGAATTCGAATATATCATAATGTTCATAGAAATTCATGAACATTTTTGTTATAATATATATAAAATATACATAAATTCATTTTAATTAATTATAGAAATTTATAAATAAGTTTATATTTATAAAAATTTTGGTTTAATGCTTTATAAAGATGAAACCAAGGGGTTAATTTTGAAGAAAGACATCAATGGGACAAAATAGGGACCATGAGCAAGGCACTCTAAACATGATAGATATAAGAAAAAGATTATTTTTCTTAAAGATAATTTTTAAAGAAACTTGTACGTGAAGTAGATGAAATAATGTGCCCTTATAATTGTTTTTAATATTGATGATATAATGTTTCTTGATCATAGATAAAATGCTAGTAAATATATTAATTAATTTATTCGGAAGAATTTTGAAATATCTATGATTAGGGAATTAACATTGTCTTTGTTTAGAATTATAATAAAGGTAAATATATTATTTTTCATAAGAGAAGTATAAAATAGAGTTGTAATTTTTTTTTCATAATAGATTTGAATGAATTTTTTACCCCTATTTTAATTTGGATGAAGATGAGAAATGATGAATCTCAGAAAAGATTTAATCAAAAATATTTTCAATAGTTGATAAGAGGTTTTTTATCTTATAACATCATGGCCTTATAAGGTTTATGTAGTAAAATTATGTGAATGATATCAGAGTGGAACAAAAGAATCAAATATAATGAATATGAATAGAATTCTTAGATATTTAAAAGGAACTTATTCATTTTGGATGTTATATATGATAATAACAGACAAAAACATTCATGGGTAAAAATATGTTGTTTGAGAATGAGATTAAAATGACATAAATTAAACATTAGGAGGAAAATATTTCTTATTATAATGTTTTATAATATGGAAAATTAGGAAACTTAGTTCAATTACCCTTATTATATTAAAAGCATAATATGTTTCCTACACCAACTCTTCTACTCAGATTACATGGATGAAGGGTTAGATGCAATATCTGATAGTGAAATTCTATAAACTATCAAAGAATGTCTGTGATAATAAAATTTCATTTATCTCTCAGAAACCCAAAATATTATTCCCTATAGATGCATATTGATATTAAGTATCATTTCTTAAAAAAGAAATTTTTTCATTGGGATTTTATTATACAACACATTTCCATAATATTTTAAATAACATTTATTTTCACCAAAGCTATGTCAAATATTGGATTTTTGGAATTAAGGCTGCAACATCATATTAACCCTTAACCATAGACATACTAAACTTCTTAATGAGATCCCTGACTTGGATTTGTAATATATTTACAATGGGGGAGAGTTTGTGCAACATTTTCCATGTAGTTTGAGAATAATCACAATCTGTAAAAGGGTAGAGAAATTCTATTTCTTTTAAAAATTGAATATGAAGTTGTGGTTATTAAAAAACGGGGCAGGGAAATTTAAAAATTGGTAATATAAAAAATTGAGGGGTTGTTTATCTTAACCTGGAAAAATATTTTATTTTTCTTTTAGTGATGAAATTACTTGAAAATATTACTTTATATAGTTGTTTATATTCATTACTATCTTATGAAAAATGAAATAATTTGGTAATATTTGAGAAAAAGAATACATTTTTCATAAATAAGTTTGAAAAATCATTGTGATGAGAAATGATTAATGATAGAATTTGTTAAAAAAAGATATCAAAAAAACAAATGGAGAATATTAACGATCTTTTTTGATAATTTCATAATATTTTTTTGTATATATTTAAATATTTAATTATTTTTGTGAATTGTTTTGTTAATGGTTGAAATATTTTCATGTTATAATATTTCCCAAGGAAATTTTTGTAGAAAAGATGAAGGAATTTGGTGAATAATATTTTATTATAATGTTGTTAGATATTTCAAACAACTTTTTATAATGATTCAGATGAAGAAGAATGTTATAAATTCAAATGTATGGATATATTTTTTCAATGTGTTAAGAAGGATACATACATAATCAGAAAATTATATAGAATTTATTCAAATCATCCAAAATTATGATGAATTCGTGATACAAGGCAATTTATTTTGAAGAGAATAAATTTGTGACCAAACATTTCTGAAAGTGGAATATTGTTTTTTAATCATATGAACTTTTGTAAATAGGATAAAATTTAATGGATCAGATTAAATTTTGTCAGTATATAGACTTTTAAAAAATATATGAGCTTTTTTGATGTTGATGAAAATTTATGAATTGGATAAATATTTTCTAGGTAGACAAATATTTTTATCTCATATGATATTTATTGAAATTGAAAAAAAATATTTGAATCAAAAAAACATCTATGAAATGAACAAAACTTTGAAAGTAAGTTGATCTTTTTTCAATCATATGAAATCATGTGAGAAACAAAAATACAAGAATGTTTTTCAAATGGATGAATAGAAAAAATGAAAGAGTTTTTATGAAGTTCGTGCAGAGTTAAAATTATGAATTGGATTTTATAAAGGTGATATTTCAAGCCATGTAATGTGGATTATCTAATGTTGAAGTTTCAATATACAAAAATTTGAAACAACAAAGTCGATGTAGCTAGCGGTAAAAATTTGAAGTTACATAGTTAAATATAAATGATATACAATGTTGAGGTTAAAAATATATTGTTTTATGATGTGAACATTTGATGTTAAAAAATATAATATTCAAGATTCACAAATGTTATGTCACAAAGATGAATTCCCTAGATATTCAATGGTGTTGTTATAAAGTTTGATGAAGTTCCTCACCATTATGGTTATGGATGTTCAATGAAATTTTAGAGGTATCAATTTTGTATCAATAATCTAGAACATTATAGAAGGATTTAGAAGAATCCAAAGAAATTGATTATATCATGAGTCTTGAAATTTTAATTTTAATGAGAGGAAAAATGGATTTGGTTTCCCATAATTTAAACATGAAAGAACTTATATAAATGGGTGAAAAGTAAGACTTACTTGTCATGTTTAGAAACTAATACTTTTAAACACTGAAGTATTTATGTCAGAACTGAGTTTCAAATCATTTATATATTTCATATTGAATAATAATTATAGATAAATGATTTAATAATAGTATCTTACAATGTTACATTACTATGATTCAAGATAAAGAGTTATAGAGTAGAGTCATTTGACAGAGTTTCCGAGTAGAGTGAGGTATATCAATTTTGTGAAATTATAAATAGTTTGGTTATATATATTAGTAACATATTAAAACAAGGTATAAAAAATGGAAATTCACCAGATATAGAAAAATGAACAGTAGAAGAACTTTTTGGATGGATAAATCAGATTGACTTTCTAATTGAACTTTTGGAATGATATATTTACAATGTTTCATATACTTTAATGTGGGTCATTTTGGTAATAAATAAATTAAAACCTGGTGGGAGTTATTATAATCCTTTATATAATGATATTGAATGAGTCTAATGAGAGTTATATCAAATTTTTATTCACATGTTTCTTATAGTTCAATACCATGGACCCATGGAAGTGACGTTGGAAAAGATGTGGGTTCTCACACTAAGGAATAAACATTCAAATCTTTATTTGGTTTCTTACTTTTCTTAACTTCGTACTTGTGAAAATGTAATAAATGTTTACAAAAAATAACTCTAACTAATTCCAAGGGGAAATTATCATAAATGTTGTTACTTGTAAAAAGACAACTTCTAATTAAACATCCCTCCCCTATATAGTTCAACGACCCTAAGAAACCTCAACCCTACACCATACAACCAAAATGCTACACCTTACACCCTATTCCCAACATCTAGAACATAATATCTCCACCCTAAAAAATATACCCTAAACCTTAAACTTTTATACCTATACCCTACACCCTACAACTAATACCCTAAACTACAATCACAAAACCCTATACCGTAAACTCTACACCATAAATCGTGTGCCCTACATCCTAAACCCTAAACCCTAAATCCTAAACAATATAACTTACACCCAAAATCAAAAACATGATACCCTAAATCATTCACCTTGCAATCTAAACATTAAACACTACACACTAAAACCTACACGCAACACCCTAAACCCTAAACTTGTAACTCTCTTCCATGAACTCTAAATCCTATACACTATATCCCAATCCATATACCCTACACCCTGAACCATATACCCTACACTATAAACCCTAATCCTTAAAAACCCTAAAACATCACCAAAAAACCATATAAACACTCAAAACTCCAAAAAAAATGAGAAAATCCTCAAGATCTTAAAAACCCAAAATCCATGAAAAATTCCAAAAACCCTAAAATCATCCAAAACACTAGAACCCTTAAAATAATAAAAAATGAAAACCCCCTATGAAACCCAAAATACTAGTAATAAATTCCTCTAAACCATAAAAACCCTAACATTCATAAACGCACCAAAAAACATAAAGTCCTAAAAAGAGTCTTAAAACAATAAAAATTTCTAGAAACCCTACAAAAACCTTCAAAACCCTAAAACCCTACAAAATAAAAAAAATCCCTAAAAACCCTATAAGAAACAAAAAACCCAAAAAGAACCCAAAAACCATTAAAATAGCCCTAAAAATTCTAAATTAAACATAATAACCCTAAAACAAAAAAGGAACTGTAAAACCCTTGAAAACTATAATCACCACAAAAAACGCCAAAAAATTCTTTAAAACATATGAAATCTTAATTCCCCAAAAAACATTAAATAAATTGAAAACCCCTGAAAACTATAAAACACTTAAAACCCTAAAATGCCAATAAAACCCCTAGAACTGTAAACCATAAAACCCTAAAAATACCTATAAAATTAAATGTCATAAAAACTTATAAAACCCTAAAACCCCTAAAATACTTTAAGAACCTAATAAATAGTAAACATTCCCAAAAAAACTCGTTAAAACCACTGAAATCCTGAAAACCATAAAACCTTAAATATTATTCAAAACCCATTAAAAACCATACAACTCCTAAAGACTATTAAAATTCACTAAGAAATCATTAAAACACAAAACCTAAAACCTTATAAAGAAAAAAAATACCCAAATATCTCCTAGAAACCCTAAAAACCCATAATAACACTAACCCCCCTCAAAATCATGAAAAACATAAATACCCCTAAAAACTCAAAAATGATAAAAAAAACCTTAAAAGTACTAAATCCCTAAAAACCCAAAAAAAAATAAGAACATTAAAACCCCTAAAACCGAGTAAAAACCCAAAAACCATAAAAACCCTAAAACCTTAAAATGATAAAGCTGAAGAAAAAATTAAATGCCTAAAATACCCTAAAAACCAAAAAAGATCCTAAAAATCCATCACTCACTAAAAGTATAAAATAATGAAAAAACACTATAAAAACCCTAAAAGAACTTTATATCCCTTAAACCCAATAAAAACCCTATGCCCCTAAAAATAATAAAAGTCCCATAATATTTAAAAACCCTTAATTACCAAAAACCAGAGAAAAACATGAGAAACCATATAAAACCCCTAAAAGAACCTTAATAAAACATAACAACACTTAAACAAAATAAAATCCATACAACCCTAAAAATAATAAAAGACTCTAAATTTTCTAAAAACCCTTAATTACCTAAAACCCTAGAAACCATAAAAACCCCATAAAACCCTAAAACCCGTAAAAACTCTAAAAGCCCTAAACCCTTAAAAATTGTGAAAATCCCAATGAACTTTTAAAACCCCTAAATAACCTAATAATCCCTATAACTATTAAACACTGTAAAAAGGCCTAAAACCTACGAAAACATTCAAATACCCAAATACAGTAAAAGCATTAGTCTCCCTAAAATCCTAAAAACCATGAAAACCATAAAAAACGAAAAAAACACAAAAAATATTCCTCAACGCTCTTGAAAACATAGAAACCCCTTAAACGCTTAAAACCCTCAACCGCATAAAAACCTTAAAAACCCTAAAAACCTAAAAACCCACAAATCCTATAAACCCTATAGAATCCAAAAATATCCAAAAGGACTCTAAAAATCAAAAAAACCACTAAAACACCTTAAAACCATAATCCCCTAAAATCCCTTTAAACCACCAAAAATGATAAATAACAAAACTACACTAAAACCCCAAAAAAAGTAAAAAAAAAGGAAAAAAAATACTGAAAATATAAATAGACATTTAATAGCTTAAAACCCTTATAAGACACCTAAAAGAGCCCAAACAACCCTAAATGACCCATAAACCGCTAAATGGCATAAAGATCCTCGAAAACCCTTAAAGGCCCTAAAATAACATATAACCCTACAAGAATATAAATAACCCTAAATAATGTAGGACATTAAATGCATTAATGAACCCCATGAATGTTTTATAAAAAAAAGTACACTAAATACACTAAATGTCCCTAAAACCCAAAAAACGAAAAAGACTCTAAATCGAATAGAAAACCCAAAAATACCTGAAAACTCTAAAAAAACATAAAAACCATGAAAACCCAATAAAACCCTTAAAATCCTAAAACCCCTTTAAAAACAAAAAATAAAAATAATCCCTAAAACCCTAAGAACACTAAAAAACATAAACAAACAAAAATCTGTTAGAAGCACAAAAAATCAAAAAAACCATGAAAACCCGAAAAACATAAAATACCCTAAAACCATAAATCCAAAAAAGAACATAAATGACCCTAAAACATAACAGATCCTTAAAACCCCTATGGAAACTAAAATAATAAAATACGAAAAACACTAAAACCCCTAAAATTCTAAAAACACTAAGAGCCATTGAACTCCATCTAAAACCCTAAAAACCTTTTATAAACTGTAATATTCACTAAACCCCTAAAATCCCAAAAAAATAACGAATACCCGAAAAACATAAAAAACATAAAACCCCCTAAAATCTAAACAAACCCTTAAATGGCCAAAAAAACACCAATTCGTAGAAAAGAACCAAAAAAATTAAAACAAAAAAAACCGCTTGAAAACCATAAAAATTATTTGAAATGCTAAAATTTGAAATACTATACAAACACCTTTCCCCCCACCAAATCCCGGAAACCGCTAAACACTATTCAACAAACCCCTAAAAACACCTAAATACCATAAAACACTACAGATCCCCTAATAACCCTAAAAACACAACATACCCTAAAAACCCTTAAAACACTAATAGATCCAAAAAACACTTTAAACCTCTAAAAACCATAAAACCCTCTAAAAATCCAACAAAATACTAATATACTAGGAAAACAACTAAAAACCATTAAAATCGCTAAAAAAACTAAAAAACAAAAAACCCATTAAACAAAAAAATTATCTAAAACCCCAAAATATACCCTAAAATCCATAAAGAACCGCTAAAACCCCGAAACACCCAAAAACTCTAAAAAACTCTAAAAAGACAAAAAAATCCCCAAACAACCCTAAAAGATCCTCAAGCCCGATAAGAACCTTAAAATGACCCTAGAACCCAAATAAAACCTAAGAAGACTCTAAAGACCCTATAAAACTCGAAAAAACCTTAAAAATTTTAAAAAACTAAGATTCTAAGAACCAAGAAACCCCAAAAAAAAAAAAGAACCCCAAAATCCATAATAATACGAAAAAATCTGAAAAATTCAAAATACCTTAAAATTCCCTAAAACCATAAGGATACCATAAACCCACTAAAAATAAGATAAAAACCTAAAATAATAAAAACATTAAAACCCATAAAATCCCTAAAACCCTAAAAAATACTACAAAACCCCAAAATCCTACTAAAATCCCCCAAAACTAGTAAAATCATATAACCCCCAAAAACAAAAAATACTCAAAATTTTCTTACAACCACTAAATGTCTTTAAAACTCTTAAAAGACCGTAAAATCCATAAAAAATACAACCCATAAAAAATAAAAAAACAATAAAATCCCCTAAAAATATATTATTACCCAAATACACTTATAGCACTGAAATCAATAAAAACTCTAAAAATAGTAAAATTCATTAAAAACAAAAATACCCATACAGACCTCCCTAAAAGGACTAAAATCACATTAAACCCCAAATATCACCTAGAAACCCTTAAAACCCCACAAAACCCTAAAAATCCATCAAAACCCAAAAAACTATAAAAATCACAAAAATCATAAAAACACTACAAATTGAAAAAAATTATTTAAAAACCACAAAAATATTTTAAAACACTTAAAACCATTAAGAACCTGACAAATATATAAAATACATAAAAGTCCCAAAACTCTAAATACACTAGAAAGAATAGAAACTCCTAAAAACCTAGAAACTCTAAATGTTCCTAAAAACCCTAAACATCCATAAAACCTTATGAAACCCTAATAGACCACAAAATACTAACAGACCATAAAAACAAAAAAACCCTAAAACCCCTTTAAAGCCCATAAAAGTACATAAAATATTATAAACACTTAAATGATCCTACACCAACTCAAATTTCTAAAAATTCTAAAAACAAAAAGAAAACCTAAAATTCCCTAAAAATCTAAAAGAATAAAAAAACTCCAAGTTCCTTAAAGGAACATAAAAACACTAAACCCTATACAAGACTATAAAAATACTTAAAAAATACATATGGACCATAAAAGTCCTAAAATCCTAAAAAAAACTAATGGTCCATGAAACCCAAAAAATTAAAAGGACCATAAAACCCACACAAACCCATATAAACTCTTGAAAGCCTAAAAGATTATAAAAATCCTTAAATTACCTAAAAACCTGAAGACCCTAAAACCCCCAAAACAACCCTAATCCCTTACAAACACGAACAACCCTATCAAAACATGTGACCCAAAAACCATAAAAACCCCAAATCCTTAAAAGACCATAAAACCCTAAAACCCTAAAAAACAAAGAAAACTATAAAACCAAAAAAATCCCAGAAGCCATAAAATAACTAAAAAGACCAAAAACCAAAAAAAAATCGTTAAAGCTACTAAAATCCCAAAAAAAATTAGAAAAAAAAACTGAAACCTGTCTAAATAGAATAAATAATCCCAAATCCCTAAAAACACTAATGAACCCTAAAACCATAGAATCCAAAAATATCTTAATAACCGCATAATAATCATAAAAACCATATAAAACCCAAAAACCTCAAAAATCTCATAAAACCCCAGTAAAACTAATAAAAAAAAATAAAAAAAAAACATTAAAAAACCAAAAAACCACTAAACACTATTTCCATCACCCATAACCCGAAATCCTATAAGGTACACCATAAACCCAAAACCATACACCCTAAACCCTAAAACCTCAACCTGATACACTATAGCCTAATCCTTAAATAATTTACCTCAAACCATATATCCTACACATTAAACCCTAAAACCTACACCCTAAACCATAAAAGACCCAAAAACCCCTAAAAACTCCAAAAATAACCATAAAACATAAAAACATAAAAACACTAACAACCCAAAAAACCCTAAAAAACATTAAACCCCATAAAATACCATAGAAAAATGAAAACCATAAAACCCATAAAATATCATAAAACTCCAAAACCCATAAAAGGCCTGATAACCCCTAAAACCCCTAAAAAATAAATCTCTTAAAAACCTCAAAACCCCCAAAACACCCCTATACCCCTAAAACCCTTGAAATCCAAAAAACCCTCAAAACTAAAAAGACCCTAAATAACTCAAAAATTATGAAATCCTAGAAAACACCATTAAAACCCCATAACCCAAAAGAACCTAAAAATAATAAATTATCTATAAAACCATAATAAACAAAATGACCCAATACCATAAAACCTAGTAAAATATCTAAAACCATAAAATCCCTCCAAACCAAAAATTGACATGGAAAACCCTAAAAACAAAAAAACCCCTAAAAATCATGAAAACTTTAAAAACATTAAATACATAAAAACCTTAAAACCCATAAAACTCCTAAAATCTATAAAACTCTTAAAAACACCTAAACCTTCCAAATAACTCTAAATTCCAAAGAAATCATTAAAACCCCAAAGAACTACAAAAACCCTTAAAAGACCTCAAAATCACTAAAATCTCTAAATACCCTAAAACTACTAAAATAACATAAAACCACAAAATAACCTAAAAAATATATCATAAAAGGTACAAAAAAACATAATAAAATACAGTAAATCAATAAATATACTAAAACACCTTGAAAACCCTAAGTCTTATAAAAGACATTAGAACCCCATAAAATACTTTAAAACCCTAAAAATTCAAAAAAGAAACTAAAACCCAAAATTACAAAAAAAAAACCCTAAACATATTAAAAAAACACTAACAGCCCTAAAACCCTCAGAAACCCACTGAAAACTCTAAAACCCCAAACACCCAAAAACCCAAAAACCCCTAAAAATTAAAAAACATAAAACTGTTGAAATTTTTTAAAATAACTAAAACCTTACTAATATTTAAAAACCCTAAAAGGACATAAAAACCCATAAACACCTTAAAAAACAATCTAAACCATAAAAACCCTGATAACTCTAATACATCCAAATAACCATATAATTCCCTCAGGACCTGAAAACCTAAAAATATTCTTGGAAATCAAAAAAACCATTAACAATAACGTAAGACACTAAAAAACCACAAAAACCCATAAAAATATATAAAAAGAATTATAGAAATTCCAAACTCCCTAAAACCATTAAAACCCCCAAATAAACTAAAAGGCCATAAATCCCTTAAAAAATATAAAAACCCATAAAACAAAAATAAAAACATAAAAAACTAAAAAAACCCAAAAACTATAATAACAACCCAAAAATCCCCTAAAAACACCAATAAACCAAAAAACCCTAATAACGCTAAAATACATAAAAACCAGAAAACCAACAAAACCCCTAAATGATCCTCAAAGAGTTAAAACTCTTTGAGGACCCAAAACACCCCAAAACCCCTAAAAGATCTAGAAAATCCCTAAAATAACATAAAAAAAAAATAACCCCACAAAATCCTTTAAAAAACATATATCCCAAAATGTTCGTAAAAGGTCCTAAACCCCTTAAATACCCTAAAATGCTAAAAAATTATAAACACCCAGAGAACCTAAAAATCCATAAAACCCTAAATACCATTAAAAACCAAAAATATCATAAAAACACTAAAACCCTAAAAGATACAAAAAACCCAAGATCATCTAAAACCATAAGACCCATGAAAACACTAAATTCCTAAAATCCCAAAAATCCCGAAAATCCTCCAAAACCCATAAAATTCCTAAAAACAATAAAAAAACAATAACCACTAAAAACCAAAAAAAAACAAAAACCATAAAATCTTTTAAACCCATTAAAGTCCCCAAAAACCCAAAAACCATGAAAGAACCTAAATCCCCTAAACCTTTTAGTGGCCATCAATTCCTTATACAAAGATTAAAAATCCATAAAACCACCAGATATACTAAAAACATTGAAACCCTAAACCCATAAGAAACCCTAACGACCCTAAAAATCCATAAAAACCAAAATACCATAAGACAATAAATATCCTAAATAATGAAAAAACCCCTCAAATTGCTAAAAAAAATGAAAATAAAGGTCGAGAAAATAAAAAAATTAAAAAACCCAAAAACCCGAAATCCCTAAGAATGTAAAAAAAGTCATAAGAATCATCAAAACATAAAAACCATAAAAGAAACTAAAATATATAACAACATGACAACTTAAAACTCCTAATAAAACCCTAAAACCCCAAAACCGCTAATAATTACGTAAAACCCACAAAATCATAAAATCCCTAAAATCTATAAATATCAGAAAACCCTAAATGACTACGAAGAAATAAGAAAAAACCCAAAAAAACCTAAAATCCCCTAAAAACCCCTAAAAAATAAAACCCCTAAAACCCTAAAAACCCATTGAAAACCCCAAAACCCATAAAATCACAAAAAAACCCCAAAATCTCCTATTATCCCATAATATTAATAAAATCTCTAAAAACTAAAAATCCCTAAAACTTTTCAAATACCATAATTAAAAACCCAAAAACAGTTAAAAAAACTGAAAACTATAAAAACACCAAAAAACCTAAAACCCCTAAAAATCCCCAAAATAACTAAATTCATTAAAGCTCCAAAAACTTATGAAACACTTAAAAACACGAATATACCCAAAATTATCTAATAACCCAAAAAACCATAAACCATAAAAATCCAAAAACTCAAATTCCTTGAAAACATAATGGTACTAAAAACTACTAAAAATAATTTAAAAACACTAAAACCCCTTAAAATTATGAAAATCCCTGATAACAGTAATAAACCATAAAAAATATAAAAACACATAAGCCCTATAAAAATCTCTAAAACCCTTAAGCCCCTAAAAAACCTTATTACCTTAATAACAAAATAGTCATAAAAAATTATGTAAAACACAAAACCCCCCAAAAATCATAAAACCCCTAAAAGCCCAAAAAGACCTTAAAACCCCTAAAAACCAGAAAAATCTTAAAAACCACAAAAACATTAAAAGACACTAAACCCCATTTAATAACCTAAATACCCTAAAATTTTATAAAACCCATAAATGGAACTAAATCCCTAAAAACCCTCAAGGACTCTAAATAACACTATAAAGACACTAAAAGGACATAAAACTCTTAATCTCTATAAAAACAGAAGAATACCCCCAAACCCCAAATACCCAGAAAACTCCAAACACCCTAAAAAAATGATCATACTAAAACCCCTAAAATCCCTCAAAACCCAAAAAACCTAAAATCCCATTAAAACCTATTAAAATTTTTAAAACCCCAATAACAATTGTAAAAATACATAAACCCCTTAAAAACTCTAAACACCCTAAAAGCACTTAAAAACCTAAAAACATAAAATCCCATAAAAAGTAATGAAAAGCACAAAACCCCTAAAAATGAAAACCTAAAACCCAAATAAAACACTAAAAATTTGTTTAATATACTTAAAACCCACTAACACTCATAAAAAGTAATCAAAATTATAAAACCCATTAAACTATAAAATATCATAAAAACCTAAACACTAAAAATAATAAAAACACCAAAAATCACATTAAATATTAAAACCTCTAAAACCACTTACTCCCCCAAGAATGCTCAAAACCCAAAAAATCACTAAAAATGAAAATCTCATTAAAACCCTAAAAACCATTATTATATGAAAAAACCCAAAACACCTAACAACCCATAAAACACTAAAAATAGTAAAATAATAAAAATAATGAAATAACTAAAAATCTCAATAACCATAAATATTCCTAATACCCATTAAATCCATAAAACCCCTAAAAACATAAAAATTCCAAAAATGAAAAAAAAACTAATTAACCTAAACACCCATAAAACCCTAAAAATTATTAAATCCCATTAAAACTTACCAACCCCACTAAAATTCCTAAAATCCTTAAAAACACTAAAAAATAATAAAAACCCTAAAGATATATAAACAACCAATAATTCCCTAAAACCACTAAATAAATAAAAAACCCTAAAGATCTTAAACCCCCAACAACCTTAAAATTTCTAGTCGACCCTAAAGGGTCCTATAACACCTAATCCCCTAAAACCCCTAAATATCCTAAAAAACTAAAACCCTAAAAATCATAAAATCCCTAAAAACACTACCCCCCCCCAAACACCATAAAACAGCATTAAAACACAAAAAAAACAGTAATAGGCCCTCAAAACCTTATAACACCCAAAACCTGAAAAACCCTAAAACCCATAAAACCCCAAAAAATATCAAATAAAGATCCTAAAAACCATAACATCCATAGAGTCCCTAAAAACTATAAGACCCCTAAAAGAATCTAAAGACCCAAAAATCCCTAGAATACTATAAAATACTCTAATATCGTCAAAGGACTCAGAAAACCACTAAAATTTCTTAAAGGACCACAACAATCCTAAAACCCCTAAAAGAACTTAAAAGTCACAAAAACACCAAATGACCCAAAAATTCCTAAGGAATGCAAAAAACATTGAAAAATAAATAAGGAACGATAAAACCATAATATTCTCTAAAGGACCAAAAGACCCCCCAAAACCCTAAAGAATCCTATATCCTCTAAAGGGTCTCGAAATCTCTAAATACCCTCAAATTCAAAAAAACCCTAAGATGACCCAAAATACATTTAAAATCCCAAAAAACCCCAAAACCCTCAAAATAACCATAAAATACAATAATTCCTCTAAAATCAACAAATTACCCTAAAACCCAAAAGGCCTAAAAACTAGAAAAAGATTAAAAATGTTCTTAAACCCTACAAAATATTTTAAAGACCCTGAAAACCACAAAAAAAAACATTAAAAACCCCCAAAACCATAAACACCATAAAAACACTTAAAACCATAAAACACATAGAAACAATAAAAAACCCTTAGAATCCTTAAATCCATATAATACCTAAAAACAAATGACCTTAAATGTTAAAAATATTTTATTTTCCTAAAAAAAATACCCATTAATATTCCTATGGACCCTAAAACCCAAAACCCCCTCAAAATCCTAAAAATGATAAAAAAATAAATACCCACAAACCCAAAAAAACCATTAAAAAATAATCAAACCCATAAAACATGTAAAAATAAAATAAAAAACACTAAAACCACAAATAATAGAATACCCTCAATAACTCTAAAAACCAAAAAAATCCCTAAAACCCAAAAACAAATCCCTAATCCACCTAATATTTTTAAAACCCTTAATACCCCATAAATAACCTAAAACCCCTAAAACTATAACAACCATAAAATATTGTATACCTTGCACCTTAAAACCCATTCCGTATTACATAAAACCTAAACTTTGCACCCTAAACCCAATACTCTCAACCTGTAACCCTTACCCCTACACACTAAACCATACACCATACACCTTAAACCATAAACCCTATATCCTAACCCCTAAACCCAAAAACCTAAAACCTAGACCCCAAAAACTATACCCAACCTATTAAGCACCATACCGTACACCCTAAAACCTATACCCTAAAAACTAAAACCTATACACTAAACCCTAAACCCTATATCTTACATCCGAAAACCTGAAACCTGAAAACTCTAAAATAACCCTAAATCAATAAAATGGAAAAAACCCTACTAATTCAAAAAATACTAAAAACTCTAAAAACAAAAAAAACACCAAAAATCATAGAATCAATAAACACTCTTAAGTCATAAAAATATAATAAAAACCCAAAAACCCCATGAAAACATAAAAAAATAAAAACATAAAATTCCTAACTCACACTAAAAAATCATTAAAAGTAAAAAAATCCAAAAAAATAATTAAAATTGAAAAATCCTATTAAATATAAAAAAAATAGAAAACACCAAACACTCTTTAAACCCTATGAAACCCTAAAAACATTAGGAACCTCTCAAAAAACCGTAAAGTCTAGAATACCCAAAATCCATACAAATATTTTAAACAATTAAAAGCCCTTAACTACATAGAAACACTAAAAGAAATAAAATATCATAAATCCGATTAAAACCAAAAAAATACAATGACCATAAAACCCTTCAAACTAATATTAAAAATAATACAAAGACCAAGAAAAAATTGAAAACCCCAATTAAAAGTTAAAATTTCCCAAAAGAAAAGGCCTAAAAAACCACTAAAAACATTTAAAATCCCTTCATACCCAATGAAAACCACATAAAACTCTAAAAATAATGAAACCACTAAATCCATTAAAAAATATATAAAAAATTTAAACCCCTTAAAACCCTAAAAACACTAGAAAACAGAAAAAATATTAAAACCCATTAGACCTATAAAATACTAAAACATTTAAAACTCTAAAACCTTTAAAACTCTATAACACTACAAATGACCAAACCCTGTTAATAAGATGAAAACCCCCAAATCCAAAAAAAATTAAAACCTCATAAAACACCCTAAAACACCCGAATCACCTAAAACTGCCTAAATTCGAAAATGTTCCTAAAACACCTAAAATCATAAATAACTCAATAAAATCCCAAAAATACCTTAGAAATTGAATAAACATTTAGAACCACTAGGAAAAATAAAAACTCAAAAAATACTAACACCCCCCAAAATGCTAAAAACCCTTAAAATCATATAAACCAAAATACCCTAGAAACTAAAAAAAATTCTAAAACCAAAAAATCATATAAACACTAAAACTATCCTAAAAAATTAAATAACATAAAACCTCTAGAAACACTAAAAACCATAAAAATAAAAAAATGCATAAAATACTAAGACAATAAAAAATTCCATAAAAATTCCAAAAATAAGTAACACCCTTATGAGATTAAAGTACACTAGAAAACCCCTAAATAACAAAAAATAACCCAAAATCCAATAAAATGTTTTAAAATCTCTAAAAACTATAAAAACACTAAAATCCCAATTGTACTTTAACAAACCTAAAAATCCTTAAAAAACAAAAAAATCCTTATAAAATAAAAAACTCTTTAAACCTTAAATAAACTCATGACAACCTAAAATTGCAATAAACCCTTAAAACTTAAAAATAATAAAACCCCTACAAAAAATTAAAAAAATATGACACCCATTAAAACCCAATATATGCCCTAAAAATAAAAAATTGTAAAAATTCTAAAGAAACTAATACCATTAATACCCAATAAAACACTAAAATGCTAAATTCCCTAAAAACCATAAATCCCTAAAAACACTAGAATCCCATAAAGCCTAAAACACATAAACCAATTAAAACCATTAAAACACTAAACCTTCTAAATACCCTAAAAAGCATAAAATCATGTTTAAACTGCATAAAAACCCTAAAACCTATAAAACCATAAAAAACCTAAAACTGCATTTGAAACCAAAAGAACTCAATTTTTTTACATCTAAAAAACTTATAATAAAAAAACACTAAAAGACACTAAAAACCACTAATTACTCTACAAATTTTAAATGAACCTAAAAAACATAAAGAACCCTAAACCCCCTAATACCCCTAAAAGACCATGAAAATGATAAAACGCCTAAAAGAAACAAAAAATACTAATGGAACTAAAATATCATAAGATACCTAAAAAACTTTAAAATATTGTACAACCCCTTAATCCCCTAAAGAGGAGATGGCTCCTGACACTCCTGATTTTCTCTCTCCCCATGTTAGTGCTCTATGGCACCATCTTCCCCTTCATCATGCTCACCCACCACAGCCCCCTTCGGCGATGCTTTGGTGAGGTCAGATGACCCTTGGTGGTGAAGGTTCTTGGTGCATAATGATGGGTGTTTGGCGATTTGTGCGTAACAACTACGATTTTTGGAAGAGGAAGGGGTTGTGTGCTTTTGCAACCATGCCTGTTGACCTCGAAACTGGGTCTCAACTTTGGTGGCTGGTGACTTCACGATATGCCCTTCATTTTTTATGGAAGATGATGGCTCAGATCTAGTTTTCATGGTTGTGGTTTTTGTTTGGCTCGGTTGAAGCACTCTGACTTAGATCTGTTTCCCCAGGCGGCTCTTCTAAATTTCATGGGTATGCGGAGGATAGGTCTGGTGGATGGGCCGAGTTGTCTGTATTTGACACTGATTCTACTACTGTTGCATTTCCAAAGCTACTGAGGATCAAATCTCAGAGATTTTGTTCTGAAGGTTTTGAAGATCGGTCAACGGGGTCAAGGGTCTCATTGGAAAAGGTTATATCGGCCCGATCGAAGGCGACGAGGGCCTCATAGGCGGACATGGGCTCATCGATAGTGGGAGTTATGTCTTCTTTGGTGGCTTCCCTCTGTGGTTCTAGCTTCTACGGTGTCTATTTTCAGTGGTGGATCATAGTGATGCTTTCGTTCTATTGGTCTTAGATGATGTGGATGCTTTGAGATCTTAGGTTGGGAGTGCTTTGGTGGCTGTTTGGTTTGGTGGCAGAGGATGCTAGTTTTGGAAGGCTTTTCAACAGTGTGATGTGGTCTCTCTGATCTATCATTAAATGGTGTGTTCTGAATATACAGGTCTGTTTTCCGGGTTCCTCAGCTTTGTTTTTTCCTCATATTGTTGTTGCGGGATGGAATAATGTGTGCAGCCATTGGGGTATTTTTCTAGTCTATGCTTTTCGGTTGTACAAAAGTGTTCTTTTTTGTTCTTTGTCTGGATGATATGATTGGGAGATGCTTCTCGTGTTGGATGATGGATCTGCTGCGGGGAATGGATTGTTGTATTGTGATGGTGGGATCTATAAGCTATGTTGAGCTCTGGATTCTATGTTGGATTGTGGTCTCCTATGTTGTGGCCGGTTTGGTTGTGAACCATTGAAGATAGGAGGTGATGGATTCTGGTTCTTATGTTGTTGGGTGATGGCTGCTACATGGATGGGATGTGATAAAGTTGCTGGTACATGGTGACGGTTGGTGTTTTGCAGCGAGGTGGCAATGTTCAGTGAAGTTGGGTTTTTGATTTTGTTGTTGATGGTTTTGATACTGATGGATGTTGGTTGATGATTGTCTTGATCATGATGACTTTTGAGTATTTTATTTGTTTGGTTTTTGTGTGCTTTTGGTTATTCATTTTCTTCTATTATTGGGTGTGTGTTTGTAAAGGTTTTTTGGGAGCGGGTTGTTTGATCACTCCCCTACCTTGTCTGTTGTGTCTTTATTCTCTAATAAATTTTGAGGGTGTCGAGAATAGCTTGACCCTCACATCTTCCTTGACTTAAAACCCTAAAAGAAAATTATAAACCATAAATCACCTTAAATGACTACGAAAACCCTAAAAACACTAAAGGACTCAAAAAAATAGAAAAAACATTTAAGGACCCAAACAAATTTAAAATGACTAATAACCCCTATAAATAATAAGGACTCTAAAAACCCTAAAACCCATAGAGAAAATTAAAACCCTAAATGACCCTAAAAGAAAAAAATACATTAAACAACCAAGATACCATAAAAATCCTAAATGACCATAAAAACCGTAAAACAACCTAAAACCCTTAAAAACACTAAAATACCCCAAAATCAATAAAATCTAAAAATACTAAAGACCCTAAAAGACCATGAAATACCAAAAAACTCATAAAAGATTACCTAACCCCTTAAAAACCAAAAGGAATATAAAAACCCTAAAACCCCCTACAAGATCATTAAAATCCTAAAGGACTGAAAAAACCTAAAAACATTAAAGGACACATAAAACTTAATGGGTCTAAAACCCCCTAAAAAGACTACAGGATCCTAAAACCCCCTAAAACCAAGGAGGACCATGAAACCCTAAAGGACCCTAAAACACCTAAATATACTAAAACCCATAAAAATTTCTAGAAGAACCTGAAACCCTAAAAACACTACAATCACTAATAAACAGAAAAAACAAAACACCCTAAAAACATAAAAGATCAGAAAACCATAAAACCCTTAAAAGTACCTAAAAACTGCAAAAATCCCTATGAAAATAATAAAAAATCACAATACACCCTAAAATAATAAAATACTAGAAATGTACATAATACCCCTGACCTCCTAAATACCCTAAATATAATAAATATATAAAACCCTAAAAACCCTACAAAACATAGAGAACCTCAAATATCATTAAAAACTCGTAAAACCCCAAAAAACCATAAAAATATTAAAATCCCTAAAAATCTCAAAAAAAACTAAAAAAGTCAAAAAAACAATTAAACAATCCTAAATACCCTAAACATTTTAAAATCATAAAACCCATAAAAACAAAAAAAAAACCTCATGAAAGACCTAAAAATCCCTAAAACACCAAAAAATCTAAAATAACAATAAATAGTCTAAAAATCCTAACAAATCTAACACACATTTAAAATATTGAAACACCCATCAATCTATAAATAAAACTAAAACATGAAAATCCATAAAACCCCAAATAACCCTTAAAATCAAAAAACTCCCAAAATCACAAAACAGCTTAATACCTTAAAACACCCAAAAAACTAAAAACAATAAAATCCCCAAATACCATAAACACCCTATAATCTCCAAAAACCACTTCAAATCCAAGAAACATAAAAACCCAAAAAACATGAAAACCACAAAGAACCCCCTAGAAATACTAAAAACAAATAAATATTATAAATTCTCTAAACCGTTAAAAATACTTATACCTCAATAATACCTTAAAACCAAATATAGACTTAAATTCCATTAAAACTAAAAAATAGTCCAAACAACCCCATTTAAATGTTAAAAGACACTAAGAAAACCTTAAACACCACTTAAAACCCTAAAAACAATAGAAAAACAAAAAACCATTAAATAACTAATACCCATATAAAACAATAAAACCCAACAAGAAATAAAAATTCCAAAGAACTCTAAAACTCTAAAGAACCAAAAACCCCTAAAAACTATATGAATCGAAAAATACCCTTAATACCCCTAAAAATAGTACGAAACCCCTAAAATAATCCTTAAAACCCCATATCCCACAAAAAACTCTAAAACAATGATTAAAACTAATAACGCCCAAAAAATTATTAAACCATCAAAATCTATTAAAACTCTAAAAATTCAATCCAAACAAATAAAAAATTCAAAAAAACCCTAATCAACCTGAAAAACACATAAAATATATAAAACACTAGAATCAATAAATGGCACTAAAACTCTGAAAGCAATTAATATACCCTAACAATACTTTAAAAATTATAAAATAGTTGGGTATCTTAAAACACATCAAACCCTACAAGATGTTAAATAATCTAAATATTCCTAAAGAACCCTACAAACCTTTAAAAACCATAAATCACCCAGAAATCCAAAAAAACATTAACGGATTCTAAAGACCATAAAAATATAAAGGATGTTAAAACCCCCCTAAATGGATCTAAAACCCCATAAAACAATAAAAGACCCAGAAAGCCCTAAATCAACCTAAAACCCTTAAAGGCCACAAAACAAATGAATAACCCCTAAGAAACATAAAATACCCTTAAAACCATAAAAACATCAAAATTCCATAAAACCAATAAAAGGTCTTAAAACCCTCAAAACCCTAAAAGCACAAAAAAACATCATAAATATCATAAAAATTATAAAACACCATAATAATGTAAAAAATTATAAATCCTAAAAAAAAAATTTGTCCATAAAACCATTAAAATCACTAAAAACCCTAATAACCCCACACCACTCTAAATATACTAAAAGCCCAAAAAACATAAACTCATATAAAACCATAAAAATAACTAAATTTTCCAAAACACATAAAATTCCCTAAAAACTCATAGGATATCTAATAGCTCTTGAATACTCCATAGAATCATAAGAAGTCCAATAAAACCCAAAACCCCAATAAAAACACCAAACCCCTTTAAAAACCCTACCCCAAACCCTAATGCACTAAAACACCCTAAAACCCATGAAACCCATAAAAACCCTAAACACACATGAAACCCCTAAATAAAATTCCCTAACCCTAATCATTGATTAATACCCCCTAAAACATAAACCCTAAACCATAAACACTTAATCATGTACTTGAAACCCAAAACATACACCCTAAACTGAAAACATTACACCTAGAACCCTATATCATACACCATAAACCATAACAACAACACCCTAAACCCTATATTATTACTCTAAACCATAAAATATACAAAATAAAACCATGAAACAACACCTTAAACACTAAACCCTACACAATAAACAAGGAAATGTACACTAAAAACCATCAAAGATGATAAAACCCATAAAAAATATCTAGAAGAAGCAAAAGCCCCATAAAAATCCCTAAAAATCCATAGAACCACTAAAATACCATAAGACCTAAAAATGACCATAAAAATACAATGAATCCAAAATTATCATAAATACCCTAAAAAATAAAGGACCTGAAAATACGTTAAAAGCCTAAAACACCCTAGAAAGATTAAAAATTACATGAAATCACAAAAAATCCAAAATCCAAAAAATCCGAAATATCCTAAAAACATTGAAAAACCATAAAACCTATAAAACCTGAAAAAACACATAATATCAAAAAACATAAAAATATATAAAACCTGAATTACACAAAAAACCCCTTCAAACCCATATATAAACCTCAAACCCCAGAAGTACCAATAAATCCTTAAACCACTAAAACTCATAAAAATGCTAAAATCCATGAAAATCCCTAATCCCTAAAAAATAAAATTGAGCTAGACCACAAAAAACTATAAATGAACCCACAAACCCCTACAAACCCATATACTCTAAAAAACCTTAAAACCCCTAAAATACCTAATAACCATAAAACTGTTAAAATCACAAAACATATCCTATAACCCTTCAAACCAAAAAAAATCATAGAACCTCTTAAATAAATTCAAAATACCCTAAACCTCATTAAATACACTAAAATACCCTAAAAATAAAACAATAACTCAGAGAATAGAAAAAAAAACCCTAAAAACACAATGTTTCCATTAATGATGTGTATGGTTCAAGAATGGTTGATTGCAAGTAGTTAAATGGAGTGAAATCACTAACATTCAGTACAAGGACTTTATATGGTCTCAAATGGGGTTTGTCGAGGGAGCTAGAAACACCCAATGGATCTCATACCAATGATTCATTGACATACATCAAAAGGTAGGTGATAATTGGGTAACTTATCAAACAACACTTGATATTTATCTTATGTTGAGAGGATGGTATGTTAGTTTCATCCCTTTTTTTGGGGACCTATTTCCTATTCGAGGACCCTCTTATTGATTTAAGATGTATTCATGAATACTTAGTTCATTCACATGATTGTATATTTGAATTAGTCATCGATAAATATACATTGTGAAAATGCATTTGTTTGGAATCACATGTATGTATCTGAGGTTCTCCATTAATGGAGGGACATGTAGGTATCTGAGTTTCTCCATCAATGTTACCCTTTAGAGGATAGATCGGGGATCCTTTTATTTTGCACTTGGACAATTCTAGTTCTAAGCTGTGTGATGGACACTCTTGTGTTTATCATAATCTTTAAGGGATGCGATTTGTATTGATGTTCGGATCAACCCCTTGAAATTGGATTCCAATATATCCTCATTAGTGTAATCAAAACCCTTATAGTTGAGCGTTGATTAACTTGACATAACACCTTTTAAGATCATGTGAAAATGACTCATCCATTTTGTTTGGCATTATATGGTGAGGATGTATAGTTGAATGGTTCTAGATCCAGGATGTTGTGGGACATATCCGAAGAAGCATGAGGGATCTAGAAGAGATGTAGTCTCTGGGGTAGATATATCCTTGTTATGAATACGGCCCGAAGAACATTTTGGTTAATTTGGGTGTTGGGTTTTTGATCATAGGAAGGATTCCTATGCATCCTAGTTTGTTTGAAGTCAATTCCCAAATAATTTGGTTAAAATTGGGACTTACTCATCGAAGAATCCCAGTTTCAGGGCATGGTAGGGGCTTACTCATGGTGGTTTCCCAATTCGTGCTACTTTATTATGAATAAATCCCTTTGAAGGTTGAGGTAAGGTTTTAAGACATATTACTTATAGGGGTCCCATATGAGGTTTTGTGTTGTGGAAATTTCATAATCTCCAGTAAAAACTAAGACCATGTGAGTCATTCCTGGTTTGAAAAATTAGAGGATGTAGTAGATCTAATGATTACACGAATTTACTCTATTTGTGAATGGATGGAGCTGGAGACCTAAATGGTTATTGTAAAGGGTATTTGATTATTTCTATTTCCATATATGTTTTTATATCCAAGATAATCACATTTAGTAATTTATCTGGATACCTCTTAGGTGGAGGTTATAGAAGAAATAGTGCCACCTCCCACAAGAAATGATACGGGAAAACGTAAGGAGGAGCTCCATAAGATTGGTTCTAGGAAGGAGAGAAATGTTCATCATTGGCCCCCATCAAATGGAATTCCTAGCGGCTCATTTTAACCGTAGGAATATGGATTATTATGTTAGTCCCTGAAGTATATAACCCTCATTGCCATGGGAATGTAAACCCAACGACGTTATAAAGTGGTGTTGTATGGTTGGGGTTACCTGTGCAACTATGCTTACAATGGGTATATAAACATGAAAGGACATGAATATTTGGATGATGATCTTATCATACATTTTAGGTGTATTTGGAAGAGGTGTTAGACTAATTCAAATTGAATAGTTTGTGGAGGGGCTGACCTGGGGAGTAGTAATAAGATGGAAGAGAGTGGTAGAAACTAGAGAGTATAACAGCCTAGGAGAACTCATTTAGTGTAACATGTTCTTACATGGGATGGGGTTCCATTCACATAGTGTGTTACTAAGAGGGTAAGGGGTCCATCTATGTAGAATTGTTCTATGAGGACCAAGATTTAGCCTATGTAGTGTTTCGCATTGCGGGGCCATGTTCCACCAGCAAAGTGTTTTGCTACGTGGGGTCGATTTCCACCAGCGTACCATTTTTCTATCCAGGGATGGGTTCCACCTGAATGGAATTTTGATATGTAGGATGCCTATGTACAATGGTTATATCAGTTTATATGAAGTAAGATTGTGTGCACAAAGGTACAAGGGGTTTGGGGACCCCAGATGATTTATTATTTCTTCTTTATTGATTTACTGTGGGTTTTACCTACGACAAATAATAGAAGGACAACAGTTTTCATGGTTCCTTAATTCAGATCTCTTTAGTTCATACATCCAGATGTGGTTCCCATTTTAGGAACCATTTTGGGACTATATATATAAGACAAGAGGGACCAGATCCTAGCATGGTCAGTCATTCGTAGTGGGCTACTATCCTTTTATTGTGGAATCCCATAGAGGATTCCTCAGAATGTGAAATAATTTGTCAGTGGGGGCATCATGTGTAGAAGGGAGATGACATTTATAGGGGTAGAGATCACCACCTCGGTCTCTCAAAAATACTTTTTTTTATTTTTGAGAGTCGGTGGAAAAGAATAATCTAGTTAACAATCTTTATCTCAAGGAATAATCTTCTATGAGTTCAGAAATCACCACCCCATATCATTAATGATGTTAATTTCATTTCCAGGAACTAGAGGTACCCTCTCTATTCTGTGAAGTACTGAGTTCATGGGTGCATCATGAAGAATCATATTACAATATGAATTAGTGTTCCATGATGAAATGTTTTTCTTCACAGTCATGTCCCATTGAAAATTTTCTTCAATATTTTTTTGAATTTCCTTTCTACCAATTTTGAAATTAACAGAACTATCTCAATATTTTTTGTTGAATATTGAGGACCCAAAAAATACCACCATCTTGATGGTTTTCTATTGTGATGAAGTGGTGGACAATCTGATTTTGAAATAACTGTTCTTTTTAACTATTTTTAGTATTTCTGTATACCTACAATAAGGGATGATACCCATATTAGGGGGGCCATATCTTTTTTATTTAAAAAATCACTCAGTGAACATGGAACTCCTAAAAATTCTCTTGATTACTTGTAATTCCACTTATCATCTTCTTTATGGATGTCCACATATGATAACTATGTTTTATCAGTCATGAACTCACAACCATAACTATGAATGTTATTTATTAAATGAAAACTATGACTTTCGATATTCTATATAGTGTGTGAATGCTACGCTTAAGGATTGTTCTATGAGAAATTTTCTTCTATTAAATGCTTTGTGGGCTAGTGCTTCCATGGACTGATGAATTTGTGGACTGATATCCTTCCCAAACAAATATTTTACAATTTCTATGAAGGAAATTTATTTTCATTCATTCCCAAAAATTATTTACTCTCACATCTATTGAATAGTTGCAGAGAAAAATGGCCCTAGCTTCCACATCAATGATTGTAACCTATAGAACAATGGACATGGATAAAAAAATTAGAATGATGTTTAATCAATCATCACTCCTAATGAGGTTGTATGGAAAACACTAATTTCACTAGAACCTATATTCTATCCTATATCGTTCTGATTCCCACTCAATAACTTGGATCTTCAATATGATGTTCCCCTTTAATCAGACAAACATGAAATCTTCACTACATGGTATATGATGTCTCAAGAACATGTTTGTGTGAATATTTATGTAATGGATGAAATCATCTATGATTCAGGTCGAGAGTATATCTTTGTTCTAAATGGATCGAGGTGGAAACAACAAAATTTACCAAGTCATGATAGATATTTGGAATTAGTCACCCAAAATTATCCATCTATTTTCAACCTCTAGTTATGTAATCTCAATTGGTGGTGGAGTTATAAATATAATCTACAGTCTTTAGGTAGATTCACAGATGATTGGGCTTGGGCATTCTATGTTCATCAGACATACTTGTGAATTCCCTATCAATTTGAGGCTATCAATTTATAATAGGCAGTTTAGTTTTTCTCAATTTTGAATGCATTCACAGACTGAGATACTACTTGAACTACTTAGTCGATTGTTTTTGAGAACCAATACATTCGGTTTACTACATGAAGAAGCTGATATTAGTTTTTGGGATATCTACCACCAATGTGGAATCCCCATTCATGGTAATATGTATGTTGAGTTTTTTCCAGTATCCAATACCAAGGAGTGTTCTGAGAAATTATCTCTATTGGGGATAATCTTCTAGTCATATTAGAGTTACTTCTTGGTCAACCCCTTCAGGATTGCTCACTCAATCCATTAAAATATTTCATACATTTATTCTTAAATGTTGAAGGCCCAAGGGCAAAATTACATCATATAAGGACTCATCCAACTTAACAGTCATGATGCATCTTGAGTATGTACTATGACTTAATCAAGGCGGGTTGATAAACCACATGTTTTTATGGGGTCTTAAAAGATGTATCGCCAAAACATAGGCTACAATTTGTCATTCCCATGTTTCTAAGAGAATTAATATCCCCATCTCGTGACTTTTATACAAGTGTGTGAATTTTCACCTAGATGTTGGCAGTAAAACTGGCATAGGTACATCCCATCAACTTGGTTATCCCACCCTTTATCACATTTAAGAACTGTTGGGTCAAATATTGGAGGTATGATCAAACAACATCATAGTGGGAAATTACAATTTTTAAATGGCTTGATGGAAGAGAATTGTCACTAATACAAGTATCAGCATAATGCAGTGGTTCATCATTTCGATTTCTGTCTTGCACTTCTCAATATTGTAGTAATTCACCCAAAATCATTGAGTAATGATGGCATGATCAAGATGTTGAGTTTTTTTTACAATTTTCTTCTCCTCCTTACCTAGCACTCAATTTGGAAATTGTGCATTATTGAATGGGTTATTTAGAAAGAAGTTTATATATAATTGATCTATGTGATAGGATCTTAACAAATCTAGTAGAGGGTGTAATTATCTATGATCATTATACCACATATATGGTTTTTAGGATATTTGGATGCATGAAAAAGTCACATTTTCTAACTCTTACCCATAATAAGAGGGATTCTAACCCAGTGATTCTTCTATAATTATGGTCGATTATGATGCATGAGAACTCTGAGATGAAAATAATTATTCCAACCACAATGGTTTCAACATATTTATCATAGGAGTATGCCCAGATTTATGCATCTTGCTACCCAAATGGAGTACTGGAAATGTTAGTTTGATGAGTACACAAACAGTTTTTAACATACAATCTTGTTAATTTTGGGAAATATTTCACCCATCCTGCTGGAAAAAGATGTTATTTTTTCTATTGTTGTAATTCATAGGAAGATTCATCTACATAACCTATTTTTGTGATGTGTGACTTGGACACCATATTCTTGACCAACACTGTGGACAACCTACCTAAGGCCGATCCAAGTAGAACATAATTGGGAATTCTCTAAATCAAACCCGACCCTATAAATTTAGCATATGATATTGAACCTACAACATAGATTGAGGACTTTCTCTCTTGGGACTGACAATTTATAAATATTATATCGGTCATAGCTATGATCCCAGATTATATACCCATTGTGGTGGTGGAACACAATCATGGTTCCAATGCTGCCAATAAACACTAGGATATGCAGAGACAAGCATGGCATCAAATATTCACTATCATCCTAAAGACTCCCTTGGGATAATTTATGGATAATTTAGATACCCTTTTAAAAATATTTTCTAATTTAGGCTTAGGCGTCTTTGAATACTAGAACCTACATGTTATTATCCATCGAATTATACATAGCACCAGAAGACCGAGCTACTCATGAAGTAGACCTTGTCCAGTTTCACACATACCATCATCAAAAAATTCCTTACATTATATTCCCACAAAGTTGCACCACATAGTGGCCAGAAAATCTTGTTATTATGCCCAAATGGTTGCACTGAAGAATGTTCTATGGGAGTGAGAGGCAAATGTATCTAGGTTAAATGTAAAAATATCATGATCATGTGCCAAATTTGAGTCCATAAAAAGAATTGTCGATACCATTTAGCCATTGATAGACAAATGAGACCAAAAATAGACATTAAATATAAGAAAATAATGCTTTGGTATAGACCCTTGATAGCCCATGTTAGACAGTTTTTAGTTTTCTAACAAAATTTATCTGAACTTTATTATAACCATTTGGGTTATTCTCCTTCCTATTTTTTCAGTAGTGTTAGGAAGAGACATTAGGTTGTGGATGCTCATCCAATACTATTTAATGAAATAAATCCATATTTTTTCTCCAATTCCTCTACTTTATCATTTCCTATAATACCAATCAATTATATTTTAGCACATTTTAAATATAATCTCCACTATTTATCTATTTTCTTTATGATCTTGGATAACTGAATTGAAATGATCATATATTGCTCCAATTGTTTCTTTATTCAAGGGACTCATTGAGAATATTTTCATTTTTTCTTGTTTTATATGATAAACTATATGAGCTTAGTGTCTTTTCTATTATAACCTAAATTTTTCATAATACCATTATGGTGAAGGTTTAATAGGTATAACATGACATTTTCCTAGACCACCCTTTGAAGGTTCTCAACATAACATGATTTTTTCATCAATAATATTAATTATTCATCAATATTTTTCATAATCCATACAATATATAGGTTTAGGTAGATTATAATGGATAATTAACCAAGGTTTATTTGGAAACATTTCAGCCTGGGAAGTTTGGTGTCTCTTTTCATTGGATGTTTAGAGTCCTGAAAACCAAACTAATGTAACAAATGTTTTAGGTTGACCAACTTTTACCATGAATTATGTGGTGAGGGAACCAATAGTGTTTATTAATTGGGAATGTCCTAATATTTTTTTCATACTTGAATGGGGTATTTTTAAAAACTGTTGTTTTATGATTTATGATTCCAAAATAGGATATGGGGCAAGCAGACAAGATGTTACTGTAATAATAGTTTCTAACATGATGCTATTGGGGAATATAGAGGGAGTAAAATCCTATCCTAAGGATGAATTTTCCTTTTGTTGATAGACAAATTTTTTTTAGAAAATATATATAGATCCAATTAGGGAATATTATGTTTTTTTAAACAATGTTTTCACTAGGACACTAACCATCCATTTATGATGTCCATGTAATTGTATGGGATTTTGGATTTATCAAGACCAATAATTGTGGAATGTTAATTGAGTTATGTCTAAAAATTATTCGAGAGTCTATATCAGATTCTATATTGAATGGGAAACCACTACCACATGATGTTGGATTATATAAAGAGGGTTGAAGCATAATAAAGTATAATGTCATAGAACCAGGACACGACCGGTGTAGTTTCACATATTACCACCAATACGTTTAATACATACAATTGAAGTTGAATTTTCACTGACCAAGAGGCAATCAATTCTTTCTATTGATGATAGTCTATCCAAAAATGTTCTATCATCGTCAACAATAATGGAGGAAACGTTTTTAAACTATAATATGAGGTTTTAAAATTCTATTAAGTGATGTGGGATGTAAATTTCAGAGCAGTGTGTAGATATAGTTAAAATCATATCTTAGTAACTAATTTTACTTTGGATGAAATACATTTTTTTGTGGGAAACATTCTCAGATCCAACTAGGGAATATTATGCATAGTCAAAAAAAATGGTGTCCCATGGACAAAGGGCCTCCTCCTCCGATGGGAAGTGAATTTTATGGTGATTCAGAAAAATCTAGACACTAATTTTTGTATCTGAACGAAGTGTTCATGAACATAAAATGGGAATTTGAGGTCATAATTTCACTATAATTGTTATAGATGTTCCCTATATACATATATGAGATAGTTCCCTAAGCAGTTCTGACTCGTGCATAGGAACGAGGGATTTTTTTCGCAACAGGACCCAAAATCGGAGATTTTGCTATCACTATATATCCTATTATAGCATGAATCAATCCTTATGTAGTTATTGAAAACCAATTTATTTTAATATAGTTCAAAAAGGATATTATATGTGTGGTTTAACGTCTTACGATAATGATATATATCCTATAACATGAGGGAAACTGGAACATGTGTTTGCGCCCAAAACTAGAGGTTCATACATCAATACATATCTTTAAATGGTGAGAATAATCTCATTAAATGTTCTTGGATTGTTCCCCAACATGAAAATAAAACACTTGTATGGAAAAAGGTGAATTTCCACTTGGATATGATCTCATGAATATGTTGTGGCACATATTAAATTATATCATTCATATATAGTCCATTCATAGAACCATATATTTTTTTAGAATATGAGCTCACAAATGGGGTGGGGATCACATTGGACTCTTATATTCAGATCTATTTCAGGCATATGAATAGAGTGGGAAACATTTGTTTGTGTATCTAGAGAATTCTCTTCTGTTTTGACCAATATACATGAAAAGATGGATTTTTTTTTCTCATGACAGGAATCATGATATGATGTTTTGGTGTCACTACATATCCTGGGATCATAGGGAACAAGACACTTGTAGTTCATAATATCATACAGTTTTTTCATGTGATTGGTACATAGAATCCTAATGTTTAATGTCATCTGACTAAGACCACTTTTCATATAGACAATGATTAATTACGAGATAATTTGTCCAAGATGTATTGAAATTCCTTGGACATGATGGGGAAGGAAGTTACAAACCACTATTCTAGTGGTTATCAATTAAAGAGAATTGTTACGGGTCAATTAGTCCATTTGGGGAATATATTGATATCCAAAGACTCTCGTAGGGATGAATTTCCATTTGGGTAACAAGCCTTTTTTTGGGAAACTTATGCACCTCCAACTAAGATATATTATTCTTGGTCAAACAAATGTGTCCACAAGACACTAATCCTATGAATCTGATTGACATAGGATGTTTATGAAGATTATAAATTACCCATGGAATATATTTCAATGAATGTAAGGGATGTGTCTAGCCATGTAAGAAACATTCTGACCATGATTGTACATAGTGTTGGAAACTCCCTACACTAATTTGATTCGTATGTAGGAGGGTACTTCTATTTCTTTAATGGATCTCTAAATTAGGGAACCAAATTTGATATCTCGTTTATAAATTTTATTGTATGAGATGGGGTCATTTTTTCCATTGATGGAACCAATATTAGAGATAGGGTAATAATTACGTATCCTAAAATAGTTGTAATGAAGACACATGTAGTTCTTGAGGAAGGGTCTCCCTGTAAAGACCTGACTCACACACAGGCGGAGGGTATTATTATTTTTCTTTATCATAGTAGGATCTGGTATTGAAGATCTCAGAATTACTACATATCATTTACTATCTGAAATCATGTTGTACACAGTTTCTAAATATGAAATTCTAGATATCCAATGCCAAATGTTATTTATTATTGGATAACGGAACCATTGTGCCATGAATTTTTTCATCATATATAGTTGACATATGAGAAGAATGATTTTTGGACCTTTAAGATGCATAATAATGACATATAATTTGGTCCTAAGGATAAATGATGGTATGAAAATATTCCCATGATGGATTGAAATTTGTAGTTGGTACCAACATGTAGATTCTAAGAATAACAAAATATACAATTATTATAGGAATCAATCCACAAGATGTGGTATATGGGAATTCTCCATGCATGTTTGATTGACACAAAAATAAGGGAATTTTTATCAATACGTGTTGATGGTCCCATGACATAGTGTATGGGCATCACTACACTTTTTATGAAGATTGGAATCAAGCCACATGTAATTTTGGAGAAAGAGACTTCAAATCTAGATCTAGCTCTTATGATGGAACATGGGAATTATATCTCTCTCCTACAATTATTTGGATCATGTGTGGGGAATAATTTATTGAAACAATGATCAACATGTAGATTAACACCATACAGTTAGGACACTGACTGATATTTTATATTCATGGACTTCATAACATTGATCCTATATATATTAACATCATGTAATAACAAAGATAGATCCTAGAGATTAATATCAAGTGGTTAGGATGATAACTTATATTTTATGGTCCTAGAGTTTGGAGAATGTGGGTAAGCCTTTCAATAAAGGTTTTGAATCATGTGGGGGCAAAAAAAACCTGGTGTGAATGAGTAACAAAGACACCCATTCACAATATACACAATCCTAATAAGACTTGAATATTATTCTAACTCATGATTCTTAGACATAGGTTTCTAATTTTTGGTTATAGAGTTTGTACAATGTTCTTAGTTCACCTTCATGTGGTCAGGATGACCGACATTTAATTATATGAAATTATTTCTCCGTAAACATACTTTGGTAGGTGTCATAGTGAAATTCACATTCATTAAAATCATGTAATAAGGTATAGTAAATTATACATTATGTATGGCCTTTGGTCCCTCACATTTTGGATCTAACGTTAGAGGTTTATTTTCTAGGTTCACCATGCCTTGAGGACTAACACCATATCTCCTTTGAGGAATGACCAGAGGAAAAACTTTTTGTAAAGGCTCACACAATTCGGTTTTGGTGAACCTACAAATGGTGTATGGTATTCAATATCTTTTCATCGATTCCCTCCAATTCATCCAGCCATTTCTTGGATTTATCATATTGGGGTTGTTAATAAAAAATGGAAACATGGGGTGAGGTAAATTGAACTCAAATGGGTAGTAAATCCTATATCCCATATACCAAAGACAATTGGGTTTTCTTTTGTGGAAGTTTGGGATGCGGCCTTGTAGTCCCACAAAGTATGGAGGCGCTTATCCAACCACAAATTCTTATCCTTATAAGATATATTCTGAAGTATATTGTATGTTGCCTTTTTAATGGACATTATCTGTCTGTTAGGTACTTCATGGAATCATGATGAATGGTTGATCTTTATTCCACACTCCTGATATAGTTTCTCTATTTCAACAGAAGAGAAATTGGTGCCATTTTCCAACAATATTGTATGAGGACTACCAAATCTAGTGATGAAGTTGGTTTAGATTAAGCAAACAATTTTCTTTCCCAAACCTTTTTAAGGGGTATGAATTCTATCCATTTAGAAAATTAATCAGTTTCTTTGAGCATAAATTTGAAATTATTATAAAATGATGGATAATATTGGCCCTTGACATATATTACCCAATGGAGAAAGGATAAAAGTACTTGTCGATTGGAAGTAACTTCGATGGTTAGGGGTTGAAATTAGAATTAACCTAGGAGGAATGGTATTTCATGGGGAATTTAGTGAAATCCCATGTCACAGTTGGCTAGTAGTACCAAATCCTTCAAATTATAAGGGAAATATTGGATACTTTTAACTAGGATCCACATGCATTAGTGTACACATATTTTATGATAGTGGTAGAATATTATTAATCAATGTACCTGATAATGACCCCAACAAGGCTACCCTAATAGAGGAATATTTTTTATTTGTATCATCATACCAAACAAAGGTAATTTCTTATCTTTATATTTTCTCCCTTCTTACCCAATTTAGTGGGATATATCCCTTTTGAAGGTAGTCCACTATGGATTTCATCTATCCTATGGGAGTACCATAGTGTTCGGAAATGGGTAAATCTCATTTATTTGTTCCATGTTGTCCTAAACAAATGATGAGAAATTCTAGAAGTGCATAATGTTGAAGACCATTTCATCACAATCTGGATCGAAAAATTGATATGGATGCATTTTAAAATGCATTAGCCTAAGAATTTTTTGATTAGGGGATATGAGTAAATGTTAGTTATGTACAAAATTCCACTATGTGCCCTCAGACATGGTCTAACTAGGGGATTAGTTCTTTCATTTTGATAACATAATCTCCATTAACATGCTTGATGACAAGTTTTAAATCATCTTTTACTTTTTTTTTATTTTACTTGTAATTTTAATACCAAATCAATACCAACAATGAGTGTTTATTATTAAGATTCATTGTTCATGTACCCCTCTAATAGCAAGAATGAGTAAGGTATGACCACATGTGCTGAATATCTGAGTACAACTCCCATCTCCACATTATTGAGAATGAGGTATTTTATACTATTTTTATATAGGAATCTAGATGCACCATTGAAATTCATCTCATAGATAATTGGTTCCACATTAATAATAAGATCATTTTCATTGTGGAACACATAATCCAGTGAATTCATTTCTTCTAAGGGGTTTTTACTAGATAATCTGCTATGGTCAAGCCTTTTACAGCATTCTGAGGCACAAACATGATGTTAAAATTTTTCAGGAGCACCGTACACCATGAAATACATCCATTCAACATTAAATAGATGATAATGTATTTCAGTGTATTACTATGATATATCAAATGTTACTTGTGATTCATTAGGTAGTACTACAATGTTTCTACAACAATGATTAGTTCTATAAAACTTTTTCAATATTATTCAGATGAGTCTTGGAATTGATAATGGTTTATCTAAGATAATAAAGAATTTTTTCACTTCCATCATCAATCTTATTTGAAAATAATGAACCTAGGGATTTATCTAGGGATGTAACAAAAAAATGAGTGGTATACCTTTTACTGGTGGAATTAGAACTTGTGGGATTAAGATATGTTTCATGATATTATCAAATTCTTTTTAAGAAAACAATAATCCCCTTATATATAACCCACCTCTTCATCAAACTTGTGAAGGAAAAAAATATTTAATGTTTTTCAGTGAAATAGAGAGTGTATGATAATATTCCTTGAAATACCCTCAACTCAGTGAGGTTTCCAGGAGGTGACATGTCAAATATATCCCATATCTTCTCAGGGTCATAATCGATACCACAATAGAATATGAATCGCTTGATTAATATTAATGAGGTAATGATGAATAACTATTTTGATCTGTTCATTTTTATACAGTGTTATGATATTCAATAGAATACTGTTTCAAAATATTCTAGGTTGTATGAGAATCATCATGATATATCCACTAGGTCATCAAAATATAATTTGAAAAACATTCCTAGAATGGGTTTTATAATGTGATGCATGGAACATTGATATATAGCACCATATTTATTCAAGCCAATATGAATGACCCTATATAAAATTAATCATTTAGGGCCCTAAATTTTGTGGAATTTTCACATTCTTAGGCCTTTGAAATTTGTTTTTATCCTGAATAACCATCCAGAATGTAGATGTCCTAATATCTGATTGTTGCATAGATCTACAGATCTGTGATTAAGACTGGGAAATCATCCTTTGGGTAGGCCTAAATTATAACTATAGAATCAATGAAAATACAAATTTTTTCTATAATTATTTTTCATGGCGACAATATTAGATATCTACATCAGATATTGGACCTCCCTAATTAAGCTGAATCTGATGATCTTGTCAACTTCAACCTCTATTATAAATCCCATAACCCACACTGTGGGATTAAATTCTAAAATATGTAGTGTAATATTTTTATTATATATAATTAAAATATACAAAATAAATTATACTATTGGGGACATTTTATGTTTTAGGTTTTTGAGTATTATACTACTTATAACATAAATCATAGTTAAAAAACAATTACAAAATAACAAATTGTATTCCTATAAATTAGAACTTTAAATATTCGTTGAAATTCTATGTAATCAAATGAAAAAAATTAAAAACAAGGGATTGTTAAAAAAACCCAGTAAGGTTTATATAAAAGAGATAATATCCATTAGTACATCAATTCTTATAAATATCAGAAATCATATTCACAAATACATACATATCACCCACTAAGTATCATATAGATACTTTGTGAAAACATGAGATTTACATAAATCATATAAAAACACAAATAATCCATATAGGTTACATGGGTAATTACTTACATAAAATTGTGACCATAGTGTCTACTATATTATTTGTAACCCTCGTGGATTCCTTACAATGTAACCCCATTGCTACCAAAAAATGTACCCCTCACGGATACCATAGGATATATCCAACACAATTACACTTGGATTAACCATACTACCAACCTCCAACATAAATATAACCAATGAATTAGAGGGAGATATAGGTCCCACTCTTCATCAAAAAAAATTCCCAAGAACTTTAACATAATCATGAAATATAAACACTTTCATAAAGACAATCCTTTTTAAATTTTGTAAAAATAGAAATATACAAGTGGATTCCCTTATATATACAATGTCATCAAAGAAATAATTAATAAAATGTAAGGAATATGTATACTCACTATACATACACATTATACAACATTATATATTAAATATTTACATGTAAAATAATCTTTGTATAAAAAAATAAATGAAGTATATGGTTAACACAAAGAAAAGAAATTGGGTGAAGAATCCCCTTACCTTTGGATACTCTTATTTAAAATGTGTTTAATCCTCATATATAATAGTTAAAAGTGTTTTATTAATATTTTGAAGAAACATATTAATTTTTATAACACCTTATATTATCATTTTATAACATTTCCACCCATTTATTACTAATATTATGTCATTTTCATTATTTCAGGCGCATTCTTTACATCGATTCCATGGTTGGTCCATAATGGATTTTCTTATAGAATGGATGAAAAACTATTGATGATGAAATAAAAAGAATTTATATGTTTATAGATTATTAAATTATACCATTAATATATTTTATTTCAGATATGATGATGAATCATTAGATAAAACATTAATGATATTCATTTAGATCATTTTGGATGTTCTTTAATAATAACAAACTATTTTCGTTATATAATTTAATATTATGTATATATATTTATTATATAACCTAAATGTGGTCATAACATACACAGTGAAATATTTCTCAACCATTAAAATGGGTTTATAACCATCCATGAAGACGGTAGTGGAAATTGAAAACACATCATCCATGATGTCGATAATTTGACACATCTTGGATGATGTTTTAATTTTTATAATAAATGTGAGAGGAGAATAAGTTTGATGATGAATTCTTCCATAAAAATGATAAAATTCTAGAATATATATGATACTATATTTTTCATTTCTCTTTGTCAGGGGGGAAATAGAGTATAGAAAAAAAATAATAGAATATAAAAAAAATAAAATGAAAGATGATTTTACCTATTGATCACTTCTCCTTGAGATCCTCTTTAAGGAAATTAGTTATGTACTTTTAGTGAGACCAGTAGGTATTTGACATTGGGAGGAGGCTTGGTATGTGTATTGGGTATAATTTGGTCAATGATCAATGCTTTATGGGTTTTAGGATAAGTGGGGGTGAGGGGTATTATTTATAGTGGGAAAGAGGACAATTGTTTATTATTTTATTCAAAAATTCAACATTTTGGACCAATACTATGATTATTGTGAGAATAATCACAAAATATATTAAGAAATTCAATTTCAATTTGATATTATGATTCTTACATAATTCAGTATTCTAGGAATAATGTATTTAAATTATAATGAATATATACTGTAAATTTTCGTATATCACTCTTCACAAAAAAGAGAAGCATTTCAAAAAATCCCAAAAAAATCAACCCAACCATTTTTCAATGTGTTAAATTCCATAATGAACTCCAATTTTTTAAAATAATTTTGATATATGAAAATTTTCATTTTTACATAAAATCATAATTTCTCATAAACTATAAATTTTAAAGTTCTAACTAATTTCATAACACATTGAAAATTAATTAATGCCTCATAAAATTATATTATAATACCATGAAAACCAAATAATATTTTATCAATATATATAAAGATTTTTTAAATCATTTAATAAATTTTACATTTTTAGTAAAATATTTACAACTTACAAAAATGCCAGCACTTAATTTAACAATTTTTATAAAATTTATTTACTTATATTATGATATAATTATATGATAGTTTCATTTATATGGTAACTAAATTTTATTTATACATTCATTGGTAAGGCTACAATTAATTTTCGGGTTTAATATTTATAAGAGATATATTACTACTTATAAGGGTGCAATTACTGTTTTTATTGGTAAAGTAACTATTCAACAAAAATTAAGTTGATCTTATCAAACTCTAAATATCATACCGATAACAGTCATGTATGTCCATTTTTTTGATATTCATTTTACAGTAGTGGAAAATTAAGTATAAAGATAAGGCTATAAAGGTCACATAATAGTATTTAGTTTTTCATTTTTGCATGATGTGACATTGTATTTACTTTTAAAATATCAAGATGTTACATTCTACTTATTAAATGAAATTATCCCTCACAATTCACCCATTGTACATATAATTAAGAATTTACATATTTATAATTACGAAAAATTATATTCTTATGTGTACTTAATTAACTAGATGCAAAAAATTAAATATTATAGCAAAAAAATTCTAAGAAAATGTGTCGCACGGATTTCAGGGATGACCTCCTGGACGGGAGATTCAAACGTTCCAATCGGTTTCTAGCGGGTTTTTTCGTAGAACCGGAAACATCCAATGATTCCACATCCGTTTGGACCCACTTTCCAAAGGTAGGCGCTCATTAGCTTGTGGACTGATGAGGCTTAGGAATTTGCATTGGTCGAGAGGATGGGAGGTCGGACACATCACACCTTTTTTAGGGGAATTATTGTCTACTCCGGGACTCTGTTTATAGATTTAAGTTATGTTCGTGAATCCTTATTACATTACCAATTATAAAATGTGTTTTCCTTTAGTTTTAACAATCAATGATTAAATATGCAAGAAATTTAGAGAATCTTTTATATGTATTCAAAGTTCTTCATCAATAGAGAATCATCTATATCTGTTTAGAGATTCTTGGTCAATGGTATCCTTCAAAACATTTATATAAAAGTCTCTTGGTCATTATGATGACCAGGCTGGTTTTAAAGCCACTCAGTGGGGCACTTGAAGTTTATCATCATTCAGAAGGACATGGATTTTTTCAAAGTTGGGATCGAACCCATAAATGGGATACCTATGTATCCTTTGTTTTGGAAAAGGAATCAGAACCCACGTAGATCGAGTGATGGAGTATGATGTTTATGATTGATGGCTCAAAGAAGAATGTCATAATTACTTTTACAGTCTAAGCTCACATGAGTCATTCTCGGTGTGAGAAACAAGAGGTATTGGTAAAAATTAGACAATTGTGCCATGAAAGATGCAATCATAAGAAATTGTTTGGGGCTTAGGTATGTATGACTTCCCATATAGATGATGGTTTAGGATTCACTTTTAGGGAGAAAATCCAGGAACAGGGTCCATAAAGGTATATGTGCTTTATGGAGATTTGAATACTCTAATCTTGGGGCTTACTCCTAAGGAGGATGCCCAAGTTAGGAGGGGACTTATGATTGGGTTTTACTCCTGAAAAGGAAACCCAAATCAAGGGTAAATTAGGACTGGTTAAGAGAAATTTAAGGGGGCTTGGGGTTTACTCCTGAAAAGGAAACCCAAGATTATGACTGGGACTTACTCCTAAAAAAGGAGGTCCAGGTTATGACTGAGTCTTATTCCTGAAAAGGAGACCCAGGTTAGGAAATAAGGTATGGGGCTTACTCCTGAGGAGGATGCCCAAGTTTGGGAACTTTAAGAATTTGGGGATTACTCCTAAAGAAGGATGCCCAGATTTGAAATTGGGGCTTACTCCTGAGGAGGATGCCCAAGTTAAAAGATTATGATTGGGGATAACTCCTGAGGAGGATGCCCAAGTTAAGGATTATCTCATCTTAAAGGATGAGGTTGAATGAATGAACTCTCTATATTTAGTGACATAAGGATATTTAAATCACTAGGTTTTGAGAGATATTCCACAGAATTCCTTTCAGATAAGGAAGTCAAATCAAGAAATCATGCCATAAATGGCTTTGAAGAATGTCTTGAAGACTGAATCTTGAAAAGGAAAGGTGTAATGGCTTAAGAGTGGTAAAATGGGAAAGATGGGCACCCAAAAAGGTAGGGGCGCGCAAGTCTTGAAAGGCGCGCAAGTCTTCCGTGGGCGCGCAAGTTTTGGTCGCACAGGTATACCTGCGCGACACATGGGGTACTTGCGCGATTTTCTACCAGCATTGAAATATTTGAGTGACTCTTTTTTAAACCCTTTAGAATCCTCTTTAGGTTCTTCCAGAAAAGGGACGCGCAAGTTATATTGCGGGAAATAAGTCGGCGCGCAAGTGTTGATAAGTTTCAACACTTAGGACTTCTTTATTCTCTTTAGATCTTCCATTCTAGGTAAGAAATTACCTTAGAAGTGTTCCGGAAGCTTTGAGAAGAGACTTGGGTGTCAAGAGCTTCAATCCGAGTTTCTGGAAAAAGATCCTCTCGAATGGGGGGCCCACAGGGTCTATTTATAGGCAAAAGAAGGCCCTGGGTGGTTACCGGGCGGTTACCACTTAGGTCGCGCAAGTGACTTGCGCGACCAAGGTAGCCGCGCAAGTACACTTGCGCACCAGTTAGATAACTTGCGCAGTGAGGTAGCTGTTGATCCTTTCTTCCTTCCTTTGTTGATTTTTTATGTTTTCTTCAAAGGATGAATCACTTTGAGCTCAGATATTCCCTTTTCTGATCTTTAGATTCTGTGACGAAAGGAGCGTCAACAAAAGTCCCCCCTCAGAGTTGGATCCGGAGAGAAATGGAGGATTTGACTCTGAGGAAATCGAATACATCCAAAGGAAAAGGGGAATATTACCTAAATCATTCAAAAAAATGTATATTTAGTGAGCTGGAACATGAATTTTATTCAGAGTTCCTTTGACTTATGTTGGCAGTTTAAAGTCATACATGCCGGACATAAAGGGGATAATGTTTAAGGTCGAAATAGCTTTGACCGAAATGTACTAAAAAGGATTCAATTCCTTGACAATTTATCTGAAAACATATTACCATAATCAAGTATGAGGGAATATATGTAAACTATGGCTTAAGAATATTTGAATCTGAGGAATGATATGAAAAAGAGCTAAAAGGAATTAGAAGAAGTAGTTTCCAAGAATGAAGTTACTATTATTTAACAAAACCTGTTAGGGGGTTGAAATATGCAGGGACACCTAAGGGCATTGGCTGCATGGTTAAATAAATAGCATCTTTCGGCTGACAAGTCTGTTATGTGGACTGTTTATGCAAGGCCACCTTTGGGCACGTGCTACATAGTCAGGCAAAAGAACTCCCAGAAATTTACTTTCCTAGTGCTAAAAGCCAGTGAAAGTTTATGGAGATTCAAATTTTCTAATGTATAGAGTTTGTTGTATGGAAAGAGGTACTTGAATATGGAGAAGATATTTCCGAACAAGAATATCGAAGAACTGGATGAATATCACTCCTACGAAGGTCTGACCCAAACGAAGGGAAGAAGAATAAACCATAGACTTGAATACTTTCAGATCATGAAAAAGGATATGGGACAAATATGTTAAGGATGGCTAGTGGATCCCTACATACTGTCGTTTAAGACAAATAAGGACAAAATAGGCATTGTTCCCAAGAATGAAGTTACTATTATTTAACAAAACCCGTTAGGGGGTTGAAATATGCAGGGCCACCTAAGGGCATTGGCTGCATGGTCAAATAAATAGCATCATTCGGCTGACAAGTCTGTTATGTGGATTGTTTATGCAAGGCCACCTATGGGCACGTGCTGCATAGTCAAGAAAAATAATTCTCAGAAGTTTGACATTTTTGTGACTAGAAGTCAGGAAAAGGGTTATGAAGATCTGAAAATATTTAAGGGTAGGATTATAACACATAAAGATGGGTATTTTCCAATGTATATAGAGATACATAGGTCAATGAAAACCATAATCATGTTGTGGCTGGGTCCTGAATTGAAATTTGGACTTCACTACGTATCTCATAAGAATGAGAATCAAGCCATACGTAGTTCTTGAAATGCAGTTTAACGGCATGCAGGACGAAAGTATGAGTGATCTTAGTTTAGGGTCATAGAATTCGGACAATAATAATGAATACACAGTGTGTGTTTTCATGAGGACTTTTCAGCCAAGGGACTGAAAGTGGAATTTGGGGTTAGGCCCGAAAGACTTGGGACTGGATTCGAGGGATACTCGAATGTTCCTACGTATCCCATAAGGATGGGAATCAAGTCCACGTAGTTCTAGGATTACCCTTTGTACAAATTTGGTTCGTACATGTGAAGGGTGAAAGGGGACTTTAGTGAAATGATGGTTTAACCTGAGATAAAAAGTTTAGGAATTACCATGTATGCACGTAGTCTTTTGAAATGAAACATGATTGAAAAAATCAATGTCAATAATGGTTCCTTCTCAAATGAGGAAATCAAAGAATATTGTAGTTTATTGTCGTACCGGACAAAAGTGTTGTATAGTTTAACGTCAAATAACAAGGACGAACGTGAATCAATGTAAATATATTGATTCCAGGGGCGGTTTCACAAATCAACATCAAATGAGATGGTGGTGAACCGATGTGAAGAGATTGTTTTTGGGCTTGAACCCTAGGAGGTTGCCTACATACCCAGCCTGGAGGGCAAGGATCAAAGTCAGTGTAGTTCAATTAAAGAATGAATTAACGATCAAGTTGTTCTTGTGGACAATGATCTAATAAAAAATGTTGTTGGGACTTACACATGGTTAGTGGCCCAAAGGGAGTGTTATGGTTGCTGTTCACTCTATGCTCACGTGAGTCATACTCGGTGTGAGAAACAAGAGGTAATAACAGCCTTAACGATGCACAGTTTAATGTCATGTTGGACATAAAAAAGGGACTATGCAGTTTAATGTCTTGCAGTTAGGACTATTGGTGTTGCACAATTTAGTGTCACGTACTAGGGACAAAATAACAATTTAATGTCATGTAGGACATATCAAGGACTTTCTGTACAGTTTAGCATCATGTAGTTAGGACGATGGGGACAAAATAGTTTAACGTCATATTGGACGAAAGGGGGACTGTGCAGTTTAATGTCATGCAGTAAGGACAAAAGAGTCTACCATTTAAACGTCATGTCGGACGAAAGTGTGAATAGTTTAAGGTCATATGCATGGACCGTGAATGGTGCAGTTTAATGTCATACTGGACTTTTGAGATTATATATTTTAATGTCTTTCCGGACGTGAGGGACTTTTATACAGTTTAGCGTCATGTAGTTAGGACGTCACAGTTTAACGTCTTGCTGGACATAAAGGATTTGCAAATATTTTATGGTCATATACATGGACCATGGATGATGCTGTTTAAGGTCATGATGGACAGTTTAGGGAACTTTTTCACAGTTTAATGTCGTGTGGGACGATGTTGCAGTTTAATGTCATACTGGACCATTGCTGTATAGTTTAACGTCATATAGCAAGGGCGAACTGGTGCTGTACAGTTTAAAGTCATGTAGCTAGGACTAAGGTGAACCAATACAAGGATATCAGTTCTGGGGACTTTTTACAGTTTATCATCATGCTGGACGTTGGAAGTGCCACACAGTTTAATGTCATGTTACTAGGACACAATATAGTTTAATGTCATCTCGGACAAAATATGGAACTTCTGTACAGTTTAATGTTATGTAGATAGGACATAATACAGTTTAGTGTCATGTAGGAAAAACAAGGAACTTCTGTAAAGTTTAATGTCATGTATATAGGACATAATATAGTTTAATGTCATCTCGGACAAAAGTGAACCAATGTGATTGTTTTGGATATGGGAACAATATTTTGTGTTTATACAAAATATTTCTTCATAAATCTGGCATTAGTTGGAGTCGGGATGTGTTCTCCATCCATTGAAATTAGAGAATATGCTCCATTGAAGTAGACCTTATGTATTGAATAAGGTCCTTCCCATTTTGGTTCAAGCTTGGGAGGCTTCTTTCCTGGTATCATTGGTGCTCTGAGAACCAATACCAATTCTCCCTGAATGAATGAACGAAGATGAACTTTTTTATTAAAAGCTCGTGATATTTGTTTCTGATAGATTTCTAAGTGGTGAAAAGTGCACAATCTTTTCTCATCTAACTGTTCCAATTCATTCAACCGCTTTTTGGATTGATCATCTGTAGATAACTGATCACAAATGGCTATTCTGAGTGAGGGTAATTGAACTTCCATTGGCAAGACTGCTTCTGTTCCATATACCAATGAATATGGAGTTGACCGCGTTGCATTGCGAGTGGTAGTCCGATTAGCCCATAAAGCATGAAAGAGTTTATCAGTCCATGACCTCTTATCTTTATCCACCATCTTTTGCAGTATATTTGAAAGAGGCTTGTGGAAGGCCTCTATCTGGACATTAGCCGCTACATGATATCGAGATGAATGGTTGGACTTAATGTTGTATTCTTGATACAATTTCTTTACCTCAGAAGAACAGAAGTTGGTTCCGTTGTCCGTCAATATGGTATGAGGGGAACCAAATCAAGTAATGATGTTAGACTTGATGAATCTAACAATGCATTTAGAACTGACTTCTTTGAGAGGTACTGTTCTGCCCATTTGGAAAAGAAATCAGTAGCAGTAAGAATGTACTTAAACTGCTTGGACGTAGCTGAAGGGTAAGGTCCCACCACATCCATTCCCCATGTGGAAAATGGCCATGAGTATTTAGCTGTATGAAGCAACTCTGGAGGTTTATGAATGAAATTGGCATATACTTGGCATGAATGACACTTCTTTGTGAAATTAACACAATCTTGAATCTTTGAAGGCCAAAAGTATCCAAGCCTTCGAATTTGATCAGACATTCTATGTCCAGACTGGTGGGCACCACAGACTCCTGCATGCACTTCTTTTATGACAGCCATTGTCTCTTCACCATCAATACATCTAAAGAGAACTCCATCAAAACCACGTTTGTAGAGAATTTTCTCGAGGTGGTTTGGGCTATCATAAAGAGTAAAATTGACCACACATCGCCGAATTTGTTCTTTCTCGGCTCTATCAAGTGGAAGTGTTCCATTTTGAAGGTATTCCCTGATAGGTGACATCCATCCTGTAGTATGACCATATGGTTCAGGAATGGGACTAATTTCATTAATTTCCTCTATTCTGACTTGAACATAAGGTGAAATTGCACGACGGTGAGCAATACAGATGGTTGTCTCGTCCCGATTTGGATCTGCTAAAGCTGTGGCTATATTAGCCAGTGCATCAGCTTGAGCATTTTGTGATCTTGGGACATAAGAAAATGTAGGTTCTAAAGGGAATTCCGACATTAACTCTCTGACGTAATCATACAAAGGGATTAATTCTTCTTTTCTGATGTCATAATCCCCATTGACTTGTTTGATTACCAGGTCTGAATCACCTTTCACCTTTAAGTGATTCACTTGTGCTTGAAGCGCTAATTCCAAGACTGTAATGAGAGCTTGGTATTCAGCTTCATTATTGGTACCACCTTCCCACAACAAAAAGGAATAAGGTAACACTGCCTTATCTGGAGAAATGAGCACAATTCCTAAACCAACTTTGTTGAATTTAGGATTTTCCATTTTCTTCCCTGTTGGACTTCTAGAAGCACCATCAAAATACATTTCCCATGTTTGAGGACTCTCTTGAATAGAGAAAAATTCATCATCAGGGAGTTCGATATCTGAATATGTGTCTTCCACTGAAGGATGTTCAGCCAGGAAATCAGCCAGAGCTTGGCCCTTAATTGCCTTTTGAGACACATACTGAATGTCGAACTACTGTAGAATAACCGCCCACCTTGACAGACGTCCTGTAAGCATTGGATGACTAAGGATGAATTTGAGCGGATTATTACGAGATACCAATTGGACCTCATGATGTTGCAGGTAGTGTCTCAGTTTCTGAACAGCAAATATTAATGCTAGGCAGCACTTTTCAATACTTGAATACCGGGTTTCTACTTCAAGCATAGTTCTACTGAGATAGTAGAGACTATTTTCATTCCCAGCATCATTCTTTTGAGCGAGAAAGGCACCCAATGATCGCTCTAAAGCTGCCACATAGAGGATAAGAGGTCTACCCTCAACAGGTGGCATGAGTACTGGTGGACTCAAGAGGTATTTCTGGAGGACATCAAATGCTTCTTGACATTCTTCATTCCACTGGTAAGTGACTCCTTTCTTCAATAATTTGGTAAAGGGTAAACTTTTTCCTGCCAAATTGGCGATGAAACGCCGAATATAGGCTAAGTGTCCTTGAAGTCCTCTTAATTCTTTCAAATTCTGAGGAGGTGACATACCAAGGGTTGATTTTTTCTTCTCAGGATCGACTTCAATACCATGATGGCATACAACAATGCCGAGGAATTTTCCTGAGGTTACCCCAAAAGCACATTTTAAGGGGTTCATCTTCAAATTATGTTGTCGAAGCTTCTGGAATATGACTTTCAAATCAGCCAAGTGATTAGAACGTTGTTTGGATTTAACCACCAAATCATCTACATAGAATTCAACAAACTTCCCTAAAAGAGGTTTGAAGATACGATGCATGGCGCGTTGATATGTTGCACCTGCATTCTTTAAACCAAAGGGCATCACCCGGTAACAAAACACACCTTGAGGAGCTCTGAAGGCTGTATATTCCTCATCTTCTGGGGCCATTCGGATCTGATTATATCTAGAATATCCATCCATGAAAGAAAGTACTTCATAGCCCGCCGTCGCATCAATTAAGAGTTCTGTAATCGGAACTGGGAAATCATCTTTAGGACAATACCGATTAATATCTCTGAAATCGATGAAAACCCTAATTTTTCCGTTCTTCTTCTTTACAGGGACAATATTAGCCAACCACTTGGGATATTGAACATCTCTGACGAAGTTGTCTTTGATCAGCTTATCCACTTCAGCTTCAATTTTGGAAGCATATGTTGGGTGTGTTCTTCTCGCGGCTTGTTTAAAACCTCGATGTTCTTTTTGTAAACCCAAATGATGAGTAGAAACATCAGGATCAAGCCCAGGAATTTCTGTATAATTCCAAGAAAAAATATCTTTACTTTTCTTTGGAAAAGAAATATACATCTCTTTCTCTTCAAGGGTCATGGACACACTAATTAAAGTGGGGCGTGGATCTTTCTCTGTACCCAGATTTACTTCTCTGAGTTCATCCACAGTGGTAGAGATACCCTCTTCAAATGCTGGAGGAGAATCTCTAAGATCTTCCTCTTCCTCTTCATCATGTGTAATTTCTTCCGTTTCTACTTGCAAAGTAGATGAAAAAACTAAATTCTCATGATCATAAGAGATGTCAAAATTTTCACATTTTGAAGATGAAGCTTCCATTTCCGACCCTATTGATGATAAAGGGTATTCTTTGGGAAATAAAGAGGGGATGATGGATTGAGAATCGACATAATTATTCACCTCTGGTGTTCCAATAACTTCTTCTGTCCTGATTAGCGAAATATAGACTTGTTGGATTTCAGCAGATGAAATGAAAACGTCACCACTTATGCTTTCATCACTGCATGGTATGTTACCAATTTCTCCCATTTTGTCTGGCTCGATTGCCGTAATTGACATTATGGATCTTTCCATAAGCGTATTTTGATTTGGGCCTATTTTGTCAATTTGACTGATAGGTAATTCATAATCTGTACTCACATGTGAAAATGGATTTATTGGAATTTTCTCCAAACCATATGGAGCATTAACTTTGGTAATTTCTTTCATTGTATATTTTTCTCTTCCCTTCATGTGATAAAATTCCGCCTCAATGTATTGAGACTCACATGTCTTGAACGGGGCCTTATCACCATACAATGTTCCAACTTGACCATCGAAACAGTATTTGAGACATTGATGGTATGATGAAGGAATAGATGCATGCTGATGTAGCCAGGGTCTTCCAAGCAAGATATTGAAAGCTGAGTCCTGATCAACAATCATGAAATCCGAATCGGAAACAAGATCTCCAAACTGAGTTCTGAGTGTAACTTCTCCCAGTGGTACTTGTTCATTTTTATCATATCCTTGCAACATCATGGTAGAAGGAGATAAATCTGATTTCGTGAGGCCCAATCGACGAAGTGTACGAATGTGCATGAGGTTGACTCCTGAACCATTGTCAATGAAAGCTCTTCGAACATCTATACCAATGACTTTTCCAGATAAGTACAAAGTTTTTATGTGCCCATGAACAACATCATCTTCATCTTTATCAGTAAAAGATATCACTGCATGGCATTCTGCAGGATTATTCTCTATGTGATAGATTTCAGCTGCAGCAATTTCAGCTTCAAACTCCTGAGGACTTGACAAAACTTCGATGAGTGCTTCCCAAAGATCTTTTGATAGATTCAATGCATCCAAAATTGATAACTTGGCTGGTACTTTGGCCAAGTGTTTCAATATATCATACTTTTGATCTAGTGGTCTGCGTTTCCCAATAGAAATATGCGGTTTAGCAGGTACCTTGGAAGCAGATGCTTTGGAAGCTGATGCATCTTGTATTGAAGTTGGCAACATACTTGGTTTTGGAAGATTAGACTGATTAGATCCATTTACTTGCTGAGATAAAGAAGATGGAACCTTTAATCGGTCTTCCAAAATAACTGTGCCAAAACTGAGTTGGCCATTGGCAGAAGAACATGCTTGTTCTTTTTGAGCTCGTTGAAGGGCTCTACCACGAGTTTCTGCTGCATATACAGTGCTAGCAGGGGTAAAATTAGAGTAGTGGCTTTGGAAAGATCCATGTCTTCCCCTATATCCTGAACCTCTAGAACCTCTTCGGATTCCCTTATTTGATAGAGGGAATTCAGGCTCATCAAGACTGAAATATGAATCTGTTTATTGAATCATATTAACAGAACCAAAGATTAACTCTTCGTCTGATAAAGACTCTGCCTGGTTAACCTGTTTAGGTTGTGCCGTTTGATGGGACGGTGCCCGTGGCTTTGAAGTAGATGGCATGAAATCTTCCAGAGTCAAAGACAATTTAGGCTTTGATATAGACTCATCTTCTCCTGATTCCTCTTTCTTCTTTGAATTGCGCTGCCCTTTTGAGGATTTATCTTTTGATGGAAGCTTTACTGAATCTTTTGTAGGAGACACAATTGGCTTCTTCAATTGTGTTCGCAAAATGGAATGGGTCCGATTGATTGTCTTTCTGACCATCCAATCATTATATTTTTTTCGCAGTTTTGCTTTTGACTTCCTGCCACTCGCCTCCTTCCTCTGGATCTGTAGCGATAATACACGCTACATGAGCTGAAGAACCCTTCAATTTGACTTGTCCCAAGTCGGCCATCTTTTTCCGGAGGTCCTTAAAGACAAAACACTCCTGGATGGGATGCCCCAACATTTGATGAAATGGACAATAATTGGGACGGTCTTCATCTCCTTCCTTGTTTGGCCTCTTCGGCACTGGTAATTGAACCAAATTATTTTCCATAGCTGAAATGAAGTAACCAGGAACTTGCTCACTTCGGAAAGAGTATGTTTTACTCTTCATATCCTCAAATTGTTTTCTTCGTTGATCTCTTTGATCATTTGGACGAAACGGCCTTTGTTGTTGGCGTTCAGGAGGTGGAGTCCTTCGAGAAGATGAAGGTTTTGAAGTAGATATAGGTACAGGTGCTTGTTTAAGCATAAATGTAGCAGTTTCTGCTTTACCCATTCTTCTTCCTGGAGCTGATGGAATTACACGAGATTTAACCTTAGCCTATATAAGGGAATCTTCAATCTTCTGAGCGATTGAAGTAAGGTCTCGAAACCCTCCTGTGTATTTCACAGGGATCAATGGTGTGCATAATTCCTCACGCAAATTTGCCACACAGATTGGAAAAAATTCCTCCCGAGGGAGTGCTAAACTCAAGGAATACGTTAATCCCTTCCAATGAGCAATTAAATTAGAGACTCTTTCATTCTTCCTTTGCTTGCAGTTTGTAAGATCGAAAACTGTCGTTTTTGGCAAAGTTGAGCTAAACTGAAGAAGGAATTTTTGACGAAGATCCTCCCATCCTATGACTGACCGGGATTGCAAGTTTGTATACCAGACAAAAGCTGGTTCTTGCAAGGTTCGCACGAAGCATCTGAGTTTCACTACTTCTTGCTGATCTGGAGTTCCCATCATAGGATCACAACAAGACACGTAATGCGTCAAATGTTGTTCAGGGTCGCATGATCCATTGAAAGTAGGGAAAACAGGGTTTCCAAAACTGGATGGAGGAGAAATTGAATCTACCCATTCAGGGTAAACATTATTTTCAGGTTGAACTTGCGCCCGTTTTCCATCCATAGTTTCTAACCGAGCTGTTAATGACTCAATAGTAGTTATTAACTTTTGAGAAACGTCAGGTTGAACTTGGTTTTGGGTAGGTGCAATGAATGGAGCTTGGACAGACGTGGTGGTTGGTGCTACAACTGAGGGTAGTGCTGCCAACCGTTGTTGCATTTGACCCGTAGGATTAGACCTCTGTGGGTGTACTGATAAAGGAGGATATTCTTGATCCATCTCAGTAGTTACAACAAATTCCTTTGGCTGTCGGACTTCAGCATTCTTAAGAAGAATAATACTCTGAAGTAGTTCTGCATTCAACCTTCTTAATTCTTTCATTTCTTCCTCCTGTTGTGCAAACCATTGCTCTAATGAGAGCGATTGACCTCCTTCAGAGGAAGTGTGAGAAGTAACCTGATTCTTTCCTTTCCCCTTATTGGATCCTTTTCGGAGAGGGGGAAGTGGATTACTTGAAGGAATACCCAGATTTTGGGTAAGCCTTTGATTACGTGTGCGCACACCTTCTTCATTTAGGTCTGTGTGCGCAACTTCATGAGCAGGAACCTCTTCGTCTGATCCCTCTGATTGAACCTCATCTGGTGAATCAGCAGCAACGGCATTGAGGACATTAATGGATGCATATTGCATGGAATCCTTTCTATCAGCATTTCTGTGATATTGTCTTCATCTATGTCCATGATGAGACATGGCATTCCGTTGACTTGATCCCTCAGGAACTTCTTGGAGAACCGTCACTTGGAGAGAATCTCCTGATAGCATGGCTCTTCATTCCTCTTGAGGCTTATTCCCTAATCGAGAGAATACTGACTTTCTCTGAGGGAGGGATTGAGGATTTGAAAAAGTCCCCAGTCCGGTGGACTGGGGATGTTCCTGTTGTTTCCTCTCAACTCCTCGAATCCCATTTTTTGACTCTGAGGGTTGGGTTAGAGAAGTCCCCAGTCTGGCAAGCTGGGGTGTCTCTTGACATGCTATGTCTGAGATATTCTTAAAATATCTCTTGATCTTGAGAATCTTAGTTCGGAAATTAGCTGGATGCATTAACCTGTATCCACTTTTATCGCCTGGTTCAACAGATCGTTGGATGATTTCCAAAACTTCTGTCATTTGATGACGTGTTTTCTCCAGACAAGAGGCTTGTGCAATATTCTCGCCTGCTTGATGTAGGAGCAATTCAAAAACTTGTTCTCTATATACTTGATGTTGAGAGGAACTAGTTGAAGCCTGTTCTTGAGAAAGCTTTTGATTATGAACAAAGCCCATTGAATGTGGTTGGCCATGGGCAATAACATTGCATGAGACCATTTTCGGCGGGCTTTGCTGACTAGAAAGAACTGTGAAATGTAGTGCTCCGTGAACACCCCATCCTCTGATATGAACATCAGATGGAGCATTGGCAATTAACTGACGCAATTTTCTTAGTGCGCCAAGGCATGAACGTTGAAGGGTTCTTTGTTGCATTTCAGCCTTCGGATACCGAGAGACTGATAGAGATACCAAATCAATCTGACGTTGTATCCCTTCTATTATCATAAGATGATTTTCATATTCATCGTAAGATAATACTTTCTTCTTCAATTGACAAAGAGTCTTCCATATGTTGAGACGAATATCATGGATTCCATCATCCGTCAACATCTTTCGAATGTCGTACTGGGAGTCAGCCAAAGGCCAAAACAAGACTGGTGCTTCACCTTTTGCCAGTTTTTTTCCTCATGTTCAGCATTTCCTCTTTATCATTAAATGAAGATTATTCTACCTGTTTGGACCAGAGTTGGTGCTTCCTTGTTGCTTCATCGGATTCAACAAGATTGGTAGAGATATCACTATTCATGCTGGAAGATGAATGACCCAGGGATGGTTCAGAGAATAACCTGAACCCCGGGCTATCTTCTGATGGATAAAGAGTTTCACCTGCCGATAGTAAAGCATCAGACATGACTGGTTTTACATTTGAAAGTGCCTCTAGATAGGAGGGCTTTCTCGTCACTACATTGCCTTCTGAAGAATTTTCGAGACAACGTGAATCACTACTGCGGAGAGGACTTTCGCAGCGAAGTTCATCACCATGAGGAGGACCGTCATGATGGGTTACAGCAAAAGATGAAATCTCTTGCTCCTTGGTCTTCTGACCACACATAGGGTTCATGTGGCTCTCATCTGAAGAAGAAACATCAAGATTGACCGAACTTTCATGAAGCAAGCTTTCATGAAGAAGTGTCTGTTGAAGACCTTCAAAATTAATGTTCTCGTTATTGAGAAATGAGGGAGTAGAATCTTGAATTCCGACAGATAAATGTCTGAGGGCTTCAAGAACTCCAGCATCGAGCAAGGCCTTGTTGCAGATTGGCCTTTGATCTCCTGACTGTGCTGGGCAGATCTTTTTCTTAGATGCCTTCTTACTCACTTTAGAAACCACTTGTTGACGAAAGTGGTTACTCTGAGCAGGTGTATGTGCCTGATCAGGAAGGATGGTCAGGTTAGGCTGACGATCTCCACTCAAATCAGGTGTATGTGCCTGTCTTGGTTGTCCGTATGATATGGGGGAGTATGCCCCGTAACCCTCTTGGACTGGAACAGATGTGTGTGTCTATTCCGGAGAGAATCGTTGATGTGTCACTCCACTGCTAGGGATAGATTTATGTGTCTGTCCCTGTGATGATGCTGAAGCAGTTATGATATCCTGGTAAGCATCCAGAATATGAGCAGGAATTTGCTTCTGCTCTTTCACCATTGACAAAATATGGTTGGTGACTTCAGCCGCCGGAACGGGGATATACGTCCATTCCGGGCCTGGAGTAGGTGTATGTGCCTGCTCCTGTCCTCCTTTTCCTATCAGTGAATCCTGACAGTACTCAAGTGTGGAGGCAGAGAGTTGAGTCTGCCTCCTGTTTATCGTCGGGACTTTTCGACTGACTTCTCCGTGCGCTACCAAGCGAGACTGTTGGTAGGCTTGATTAGTATTAGCAGGTGTATGTGCCTGCTGATTACACTTCGCCAAACGCGGTTGACGAGATCCATTATATGTAGTCAGACGAGCCTGCTGACTAACTGGTGATGTATAAGCAGGTGTATGTTCCTGCCTACAGTACTCCGCCAGAATTGCCTGGCGGGATTGGCTTGATGCTGCCAGACGAGTCTGCTGGACAGCGGAATTAAAACGGGCAGGTGTGTGTGCCTGCTCGTTGTTTGCCACCAAGTTAGGTTGGTGGACTTCTCCGGAGATGGCAGGGATGACAACCTGCCTATAGTTAACCGGATTCCGTCTCTGGTGGTTCATCTTGCCTGCTCGGGTTCGAGGAACCTGAGCTGAATGCCTGGAGTTGGTACCCTCATCATGTTGAGGGTGCACTACTGCACGAGTCTGGCGGAGATTGTTGATGGGAGACCTTGAGAAGGACTCCTGTCTTTTTGAATTAATGTCATGCGGGACCTACTCATTCACTTCCTCAGAGTAAGGGAGTGAATGGAAATTGTGTTCCGGGGATAACGACCCGAAACGGTTGGAGACGGTAGTCAGCACCGCCTGCTTCTTGATCGCTTGCCGCCGTTGTCCGGACGACCAGGTAGAGTTGTTAACATGGAGGGCATGACGAGCGGCCTCCAGAGTTGGGATAGTACCGTTGCGACGATACTCCTTAACCAGTGCATTAGAAACCCAGCGTTGAAGACGCTGAGTTGGTGATGTCATCCTTAGAGCGGACGACGTTCTAGCAGGATTAGCAGCATTGGTTTTCACAGCAGCAGACCTCACAGTAGAGGTGTTCACAACAACAGTATTCACAGGGGTGAATTTAAGGAAAGCAATTTTGCAGAAGATCTTGAGAAAAGAGTGCATGTTCTATATAAGAGACATAATCAAGATGAATCCGGCCACTGCATCTTTTGGATGAGCACATGTCAATGATTGCTTTGTTGGCCCAAGGGGCCTAACAAAAAAGAATAACATCACTTTAACTTGGTTAATGATTCACATCGAGTTCACCATTTTTGTTTCGCACGGATTTCGGGGATGACCTCCTGGACGGGAGATTCAAATGTTCTGATCGGTTTCTAGCGGGTTTGTTCGTAGAACCGGAAACATCCAATGATTCCACATCCGTTTGGACCCACTTTCCAAAGGTAGGCGCTCATTTCCTTGTGGACTGATGAGGCTTAGGAATTTGCATTGGTCGAGAGGATGGGAGGTCGGACTCATCACACCTTTTTGAGGGGAATTATTGTCTACTCTGTGACTCTCTTTATAGATTTAAGTTATGTTCGTGAATCCTTATTACATTACCAAGTATAAAATGTGCTTTCCTTTAGTTTTAACAATCAATGATTAAATATGCAAGAAAATTAGAGAATCTTTTATATGTATTCGAGGTTCTTCATCAATAGGGAATCATCTATATCTGTTTAGAGATTCTTGGTCAATGGTATCCTTCAAAACATTTATATCAAAGTCTCTTGGTCCTTATGATGACCAGGCTGGTTTTAAAGCCACTCAGTGGGGAACTTGAAGTTTATCGTCATTCAGAAGGACAGGGATTATTTCAAAGTTGGGATCGAACCCATAAATGGGCTACCTACGTATCCTTTGTTTTGGAAAAGGAATCAGAACCCACGTAGTTCGAGTGATGGAGTATGATGTTTATGATTGATGGCTCAAAGAATAATTTCATAATTACTTTTACACTCTAAGCTCTCGTGAGTCATGCTCGGTGTGAGAAACAAGAGGTATTGGTAAAAATTAGAAAATTGTGCCATGAAAGATGCAATCATAAGAAATTGTTTGGGGCTTAGGTATGTATGACTGCCCAGATAGATGAAGGTTTAGGATTCACTTTTAGGGAGAAAATCCAGGAACAGGGTCCATAAAGGTATGTGTGCTTTATGGAGATTTTAATACTCTAATCTTGGGGCTTACTCCTAAGGAGGATGCCCATGTTAGGAGGGGACTTATGATTGGGTTTTACTCCTGAAAAGGAAACCCAAATCAAGGGTAAATTAGGACTGGTTAAGAGAAATTTAAGGGGGCTTGGGGTTTACTCCTGAAAAGGAAACCCAAGATTATGACTGGGACTTACTCCTAAAAAAGAAGGCCCAGGTTATGACTGAGTCTTATTCCTGAAAAGGAGACCCAGGTTAGGAATTAAGGTATGGGGCTTACTCCTGAGGAGGATGCCCAAGTTTCAGAACATTAAGAATTTGGGTCTTACTCCTAAAGAAGGATGCCCAGATTTGAAATTGGGGCTTACTCCTGAGGAGGATGCCCAAGTTAAGGATTCTCTCATCTTAAAGGATGAGTTTGAATGAATGAACTCTCTATATTTAGTGACATAAGGATATTTAAATCACTAGGTTTTGAGAGATATTCCACAGAATTCCTTTCAGATAAGGAAGTCAAATCAAGAAATCATTCCATAAATGGCTTTGAAGAATTTCTTGAAGACTGAATCTTGAAAAGGAAAGGTGTAATGGCTTAAGAGGGGTAAAATGGGCAAGATGGGCACCCAAAAAGTTAGGGGCGCGCAAGTCTTGAAAGGCGCGCAAGTCTTCCGTGGACGCAGAAGTTTTGGTCGCGCAGGTATACCTGCGCGACACATGGTGTACTTGCGTGATTTTCAACCAGCATTGAAATATTTGAGCGACTCTTTTTTAAACCCTTTAGAATCCTCTTGAGGTTCTTCCACAAAAGGGACGCGCAAGTTATATTGAAGGAAATAAGTCGGCGCGCAAGTGTTGATAAGTTTCAACACTTAGGCCTTCTATCTTCTCTTTAGATCTTCCATTCTAGGAAAGAAATTACCTTATAAGTGTTCCGGAAGCTTTGAGAAGAGACTTGGGCGTCGAGAGCTTCAATCCGAGTTTCTGGAAAAAAGATCCTCTCGAATGGGGGGCCCACAGGGTCTATTTATAGGCAAAAGAAGGCCCTGGGCGGTTACCGGGCGGTTACCACTTAGGTCGTGCAAGTGACTTGCACGACCAAGGTAGCCGCGCAAGTACACTTGTGCGCCAGTTAGATAACTTGCGCGGTGAGGTAGTTGTTGATCCTTTCTTCCTTCCTTTGTTGATTTTTTATGTTTTCTTCAAAGGATGAATCACTTTGAGCTCGGATATTCCCTTTTCCGATCTTTAGATTCTGTGACGATAGGAGCGTCAACAGAAAATAACAATGTCTAATCTCCAATGTTGTTTAGACCATTCATCTGATACCAGCTTTAAATCCCCAAACCCACACTTTTACATTAATTACTAAAATATGTTGTGAATCTATTTGGGGATAACATAAAAATAAAAATTACATTATACAATAAAATACCTTTTTGTCCTATGTTTTAGATGATTAGACAAACCATACAATAAATCATAGGTTTCAAAACTAATTTCAAAATAATTAATTGGATTCATATATATTATCACATTAACTATCATTTAAACTATAAATAAATCCTATGAAAATCATTTAAAAATATGTTATGAGAAAAAAATCCATGTAAGGGATATAAAAAAATTGAGAAACCATTAGTACATGAATACATATAAACTTATGAAATAATTTTCATAGAGACATATTTATCACACTATAAGTTTCTAATAATTATTTTGATAAAACATGAGATTTCCATAAATAATAAAAAATCAAACCATAGATGTTACATAGGGAATTATTTACCTATGATAGTAACCATAATGGATACCATATGATTTTTAACCTACATTGATACCATACAATGTAACCCTTATGGAAACCTTATAAAGTAACCCTTAGGGCTACCTTATAATTTTACCATTGTAGCTACAATTGATGTAACCATACGACTGACCTCCAATGTAAACATACCCAATGAGTTAGGGGGAGATATTGGTCACACCCTTAATCATAAAGAATTCCCAATAACTGTAACATAATAATAAAATATGAAAATTTTCATAAATATTAATTTATAAATTTTATATAAATAAAAATTTAAAGAGTATTTTTAAGGAGGAGTCCATTACATATACCATATCATCGAAGTGATAATTAATAAAATTTAAGGAATATATATACTGACTATAAAAAATAATAATAAAACATACTATATTAAACATTCATATAAAAAATAATCCTATCATGACAAAATCAATGATGTTGAATGTTGACCTACAAAATTGAAACTCGGTTAAGAATTCTTATACCTTGTGTTCTATTTATATAAAATGTTTCTAAACCTCTAGTATAATGGTTAAAATAGTTTTATTAATATTTTACAGAAACATATTCATTTTTATAACACCTTATATTATCTTTTTATAACATATTTCCACCCATTTATTAATAATATTTTATTTATTTCTATTGTTTTAGGTGTGTTATTTACATGGTTTCCATGGTCAATATGTAATGCAGTTTCTTCTAAAATGGAAGAGAAACTCCATAAGTGGAATGAAATAGTGTCATTATGTTTTAATAATATTATGTGTTTCAATAAATTATTTTTGTTTTTATATAATTTGATTAATCGTTAGATATAACATTAATGATATCCATCTAGATAATTTTGGTTGTTCTACAATAATCACAAACTAGTATCATTATATTATTTAATGATATGTATATGTGTTTATTATTGAAAATAAAGTATATAAAAAATTAAAATTAAAATATGTTTCAACCATTAAAAATATTTTATGACCAACTATGTAGGCAGTAATGGAAATTTAAAACACCTCGGGCACAATGTTGGTAATTCGACACACACTACAACAAATGCCGATCCTAGCGGCGGTTTTTTTCCGGTTTAGCGGCGGTTTAAACCGCCGCTATATTGTGTGGCGACGGTTTACAAAAACCGCCGCTAAGTTTGGCGTCGGCAATCTATTAGAGGCGGTTTTTTCGATTCCGCGGCGGTTTTAGAAATGTGTCGTATGTCGGTCATTTAGCGGCGGTTTTTCTTCATTTAGCGGCGGTTATATGGGTATCTTATTTAGCGGCGGTTTTACCCGCCGCTAAATTCAGGCGTTTGATGCGCCTATTCTGCGGCGGTGAATACCGCTGCTAAATATCAACATAATATATTTAGCGGCGGTTAAAACCGCCGCTAAATTCTGCCCAGTTCATCATTTAGCGGCGGTTAAAACCGCCGCTAACTGATTCCCGGTTATTTAGTGGCGGTTAAAACCGCCGCTAAATGCTCACAGGTATGGCATTTAGCGGCGGTTAAAACCGCCGCTAAACGTTGAACTGGAAAAAAAAAATATGTTGCATCTGCTCCACCACTGCCCTAAATTTTCCAAAACCACAGCCACATCTCACCCATCAGCCCCACATAATATCACATCCCCACATATTTGTAATGTACAACAGCTTACAACATTATTACATCATTACCATTTCATATTCCATCACTAAAATAATACTACCACAAACCACTACACACAAAAACCAACATCCTCATAATAGTGACCATAACATCTCTTACCATAATAAAAACCAACATTAAAAACACCATCCCTCATAGAAAAAACCACACCATAACAAGAAACATGTATCTCACTATGAGAACCAAAATCCAATAAAACAAGTAGGGAATCTATGAGAAAACCCATGAATGTTTCAATGTGAAATGACTCATAAAACCATATTGAAATATCCAAAATCCAATAAAACAAGTAGGTGGGTTTTATTAAAATTGGATATATTACCTAGGATACCACTAAAACAGTTATCATCCTCATGTTCCAATGAATATAAATGGTTCCAAAATAGAACCCTTGTGGGAAACCTCTCAAGGATAATATAATAATTTGATCAAAACTAATCATTAAATAAATAAACACATAACCATGTGTCATAACCAACTAATTAAAGGGACCATATTCATATTATGACAAACAATAAAATAGATTTACACAGTTACATTGAAAAAAATGAATGAATTAAAACACTTTATGACATTATTCATTCATCTTTGAATATGTACCAAAAAATATCTCCTCCAAACCACTATTCCACCATAGAAAATGATAAAATGGATTAACATTCCCATGAAGAGTAATCTACAAATGATCCATGATTTCCATTGTGTTCACCAAATCATTTCTTCATCCTCATCATCCAACTCTCTATATTTGAATATATGGGATGAATCATGATTATTTCAGTAATGTTGGGATACATTGATGATATTGTGAATTATTTTTATCAGTGGTTAGAGCTCCAACTGATATAACACCTCACCAATGTTCACCAAAACCTAAAAAATCCATAACAACCTAGGAGAATCCACACTCCCTCACACAAAATATGCCTACACCATCATGGAAACAACCTCAAGAACACAAGATCTTTGAAATATAACTACATGGGTCTACATCTATATTATACAGTGGCATTGAAATGATCCTGGCCAAATTAGATTTTTTTATTAAGCCATTTTTAGGAAAATGGAAAAAACCAGAGTACACTACAGGAGCACTACGTGCTGAAAGAGCTTACAAAGTGGTGAAACACAAGGCTTAAGTTACTTGACTCTGCTGCTCTAAAGAGATCCCAGTGTAGCATACCAACCTGGATGTCAGGATCCTCTCTGATGAGCTCTTCAAAGTAGGAAATCATCCTCTCCATCGTCTGAATAAATTCCTCTGAGTTGATTTTTCCCTTATTGAAGCCGCGGGCCAGAATTCTATCTTGTTTATCTAACCACACTTCTTGCTCCTCTGTGGCATCAACATGCAGCCTTCGTGCGTAAATTCTGTTGAGCTCCTCTTCTGAAACATTAGGACGAATGGCTTGTTCAATCATATCTTCCTTGGAGTGCAGGATGAGTTTCAAGCACTCTCCATTCTCTTCTTCTTTGTCACATATAGGCTTGTTTGTTCCTTCTTTTTCCCCCTCCTGAAGGGTTGTGCTTACTTTGATCTTTCCCTTCTTGGCTGACCTAGTCTACATTGGTTTTGGAAGATGAGAATAATCCTTGCGACTCTTAGTCTTTTTCCCCTGGACCACAATACATTTTCCAGAATCTCTAGCGACTTTTTTCCCCTTCTACCGCCGAGGGCTATGAGGGCATTTCCCTTTACATCGATCCATGCTGTCCATTGAAGGAGTACTATAACTGTCATCACCTGAAAAATCATCCTCCAGAGACAATATAGGATCCTGAACTTCCAATCCAACAAAGCAGTTCCCCAATGATAACTGCATGCCTTCGCAGAGAGGGCTCGGCTTGAAAAGTGAATGCTCCAGATCTACCTTCTTCTTCAGGACCTTATCTTTCCCCCCAATCCCAACCTTCGGATGATCCCCAAGGGTGATAGGATCTAGTGCCTTCAAGATATTGGCATTGGCCAACTCTCCTGTTCTCTGGAAGAAGTAACAGCAGCCAAGAACGACTTCCCCGGAACCAAGGCCGATCCCATGGGTTGGTCATTTCCCCGACCCATGAATTGCAGATGATGGTTGTCACCCCGACCTCTCCCAGGAGAGCTTCCAGCCCCATGAGCCTCACTGCCTTCACCTTCCTCGGCTTGGCTGGGTAATACAGGATGAAGCCCCACATCCACAACGGACCTCTCCACACCATCGCCCCTAACACCCAGATCATGCCTCAATCTAGAAAAAACATCTGCCACCCTCGGGCCAACCTCCTTGAGTTTCCCAGGTTTCTCAATCCTAACAGGACTCAAGAGAACCCCCATCGCCCCTGGATCCTCCCCGCGCGCCACACCAATCGCACCCGGATCCACTCTTACGCATGACTGGTCCTCTGCCTCTAGAGCCACCAACACCTTCGAGGACCTGTCAAAACTCCCGCGGCGACATCCTGAAACGTCATGGCCGATCTTGCTGCAATCGGTACAGAACGCGGGCCAAGAATCAAACACCACCCGCTGCTTCCATCTCAGTTCTTCTCCAACCGAGATCCATAGCCACTCAGTTGGGGGTTTCAAAATATCAACTTCAACGCAAACACGGGGCATAATAGGGTGACATACCGCCGAGGATCGATGATCAGAACAGAGATACCGGCCGATCAAGTTCCCAAGCATACAAATGATAGAGGGATTCTGGAAAGGAAGAGGCAAATCGGGAAAGCTAACCCAAATCGCGGCCGACGGCGGGTCGCGGTTCAAGTTGAAGTCGAACGACCATCGTAGAAGGAAGAAGCTGCACCCATCAAACACTCGCGGCGCGCTCGACCAGGCGACGACCAAGTCCTCAGATTCAAAACGAATCATCAATTGACGCCGGTCGAGCAAACCCACCACCGCTCGATTTTGTAAACCCCAAGAACCAAAGACGAAGCGGTCGAAGGCATCTACCGAGGGACGACGACCTCTGAAACGAGCCACTAGCGTTGATCTGTGCAGATCCGACGCCGCGTTGAATTCCTTGAGCGAAATCGCGAGCTGAGGAGAGCCTTCGTGGAGGTCAGGGGCCTTAGGGCTAAGCGAAATGGCCGGAAAGGGGGGGAGAAAAGATGGGTTGGTGAAAGGGATGAATGGCCGAAGCACCGTGTCGTCAACACGTCCAACTCGAGTAAAACTTGTCTCAATATCATCCAAATATCTGGAACAAAAGGTGAGACACTCCTCGGCCAAATAGCCTTCAGCAATAGAGCCTTCTGGTTGAGCTTTATTTCTCACGTATGCTTTCAAATGCCCAAGATATCTGTGAAAAAAAATAATAATATTATGCATTTATTTAAATGCCAAAAAATGTTTACTTAACTAGAAACATATAAATAAAATACCTCTCAATTGGATACATCCATCGATAATGAACGAGGCCTCCTAATTTAGCTTCGTCAACCAAATGCACAGTTAAATGCATCATGACAGTAAAAAACGATGGAGGGAAGATCATCTCCATTGCACAAAGAGTCAATACAAACCTCTCCTGTAGGTTGTCAAGATGAAATGGATGTAGAGCTTTCTCACATAACTGTCTGAAAAATGTGCAGAAATGGAGTACAACAGCAGTAACGTTTTCAGGTAATAATGTACGCAATGCCAATGGTAGTAACTGTTGTAACAAAACATGTGAATCGTGACTTTTCAATCCATATAACTTACGATTCTTCAAGTCAACACACCACGAGATGTTACTCGAATACCCATCGGATACCTTCACATTCTTTAAAATTTGAAGGAACGTATCTTTATCCCTATTTTTCAATGAAAAAATGGCCGGAGCATACTTTTCATTCTCATCTGGCCAGAGATCACGTTTTATGTTCATTACTTGTAAGTATTTGCGAGAATTGAGATGATCCTTCGACTTTCCATGCTCATTAAGTAATGTGAAAATCAAATTATCACATACATTCTTCTCAATATGCATCACATCAAGATTGTGGCGCAAAGAATTAAATTCCCAATACGAAAGTTTGAAGAATATACTTTTTTTCTTCCATTGTTGCGTTCTGATTTCACTTGACGATGCACTTCGCACTCATTTTCTGCTATCATTCAAATGATGAACCTTCCCAAATTCTGTTTTAACATTTTCAAGCTGTGTCAATATTTCAGAACCGGTTAACAACTTTGGAGGTGGTCTATGATCAATGCAACCATTAAATTTTGATTTGTTCAGCAGAAATCTATGAGATGCATCAAGAAATCTTCGATGGCACAAGAAGCACCATTTTCTACTGTGAGGTAGCCGTTTGGGCTCGAAATCAAAGTTACAAACGGGACAAGCCAAACCCGTATAAGTGTTCCAACCAGATAAATTCCCAAGCCCAGGGAAGTCACTAATGGTCCACATTAAAGCAGCATGCATTTTAAACATTGTTTTAGAAGAAACATCAAATGTCTCAACACCGTTGCTCCATAACTCCTGCAATTCTTCAATCAAAGGCTGCAGGTATACATCAATATCATTTCCAGGCATTTGTTTTCCAGGAATAATCATCGAAATGATAAAATATGTTTGTTGCATACACATCCACGGAGGCAGATTATAAGGGATCAAAACAACTGGCCAAATGCTATAACTCGTACTCAAAGTCCCAAATGGGTTGAATCCATCAGCAGCCAATCCCAATCGAACATTCCTAGGATCAGCTGAGAAATCTGGATGTAATAAATCAAATGTCTTCCACGATTGGGAATCCCGTGGATGTCTCATTAACCCATCATTGTTATTATCTACAGCATGCCACTTCATGTGTTCAGAGGTTTTTGATGACATGAATAATCTTTGCAATCGAGGCTTCAAAGGAAAGTAACGCAAAACTTTTGCAGGTGTGTTCCTTTTCTTCTTCTCCGTGAAATTATGTTCAGTCATACTTCCAACATCACCCTTTGACTTCCATCTAGAAGAAGAACATTTCTTACAATTCTGTCTACTTGAATCCTCTCCCCAGTAAATCATACAATCATTGGGACACGCATGTATTTTTTTATAATTCAGACCAAGCTTGTTAACAACTTTTTTCATATCATAAAATGATTCTGGGATTTTTGCTTCAGGAAATGCATCACGAATCAATTCCAATAACATGGACATTGCTTTATTTGTAATTCCACATAGACATTTGATATGGTACAACTTCAGTAGAAATGAAAGCTTTGAATATTTCAAACACCCACTATACAACTCTTGATTTCCATCGTCAACTAAATCATGAAATGAATTTTCCTCACTGAAGTTTTCCCTTACATTTGGCTCCACAGAATCAAGAGGATCCAATGATATGTTACAATCTTGATCTGCTTGTGTTACAGTCTCAGAAACATCACTTGTCACGTTGCAATTTGTAGCACCCTCTTCTGGTTGTTCTGATATGTTTTGATGCTCATAGTGGTGTCTTACAGTGCCGAATGCATCATTTATGAGGTTTTTCATTTCATTTTCCATTGTCGAAGAACTTGGGACCTCATTCTGTGGAATAACATCAGTCCTCAATCTTTCTGTATTGTTTGATTCTCCATGCCAAATCCAACACAAATATTGCTCAGGGAATTGCTTCAGTATTAAATGTTCATGAACTTCATCTCTCTTCAACCATGTTCTAAATTTACATTTAGGACATGGACATCTTATTCTCCCTTCAACGGATCGATTAGAAATTGCAAAATCTAAAAACCCATTCAAACCCTTAACATATTGAGATGTGTTCCTCGGTAATGTGATCCAGCTTTTATCCATGTATATCACAATGTGCCTACACAAAATATACGATAGTGTAAGATTACAGAAACATAATATAATAAAGATGAACCATTGACCATAAAGTATGCATAATATAATAAAGATGATTCATTGACCACATTTACCATTTCAGACCAACTGAACAAGTCTGGTCCATAGGATACAACGTCAACACCTCATTTAGGAGCAATAAGAATATCGGGATACACACTTATCATAACACCATCGATCACACATTTATGTTTCCTCAAACAACACCCCTTTGATGTGTGATCGAAACTGATCATAATGCATTTTAAATCAAGTTAACTACATTCACTGAAACCATTTTCACAATGGGTAATGTTTGTTTTATTGTTCTAGGGAAATCTAAATGGCCACATTTAAGTAAAATTTAGAATATAATTCATTTAATCATGAGCCCATATAATGTGATCCATAAAAAGGATCCTATTTATCTTTCTAGGATAACAAAAAATACACATCATTTTAAGCGTCCATCAAAGGTGATCCATATGATGAAGCCTTTGTATCACTTTCGGCATAGTGTAATGCCTGAACTTTTGAGATCTTCCCATGTATATCATGTAGGGGTCTGATTGTCTCTTGTGGAATGGTATAAAAATCTATCCCTAAAGAAGGTCACTCATCCAGAGAATCAGGATCACTCCTTGGTAGATATGTAATATGCCTCATTTTCCAGTATAGGGCATTTTATAAAAGAATCAAAGTATCACTATTGGGGTATTCATAAAACAAGTAACCTATGAGTCCATTCATGGAGTTCAATATATGGAACCAAAGTATATCTCAAGGAATACATAACTAATTTGATAATTTAATTCCAACAAATATAAGAATTGTCATGTTTAAAAGCATTCCACGTCACAAGTCATGCATATGTTAGATGCCCATTTCCATGTTACTTTTCAATTATAAAATAATAAGGTCAATGTACTTAAGTATTTCAATTATAATAATTTGAATAATATTAATAATAGTGAATGGAAATTAAATTTCCATTCCAATATCATTCCACTTGCCTATATTTCCATTCCAATATCATTCCACTTGCCTATATTTCCATGTACATAATAAAGTATTAGGGTCCAGGTGAACATTCATAAATAGTAAACACACTATATGAACATTGTATAATTTAGGCCATGCTATCATTCGTGACACAAAAAATTATTTAGTTCCTTCAATAAAAGGTATTAAAACCCCACTTAATTGATTGTTTGGTCATTATGGAATAACATATTGGAGTGATATTCCCATTAAAATTTCATTAATCAGCATGTTTTCATTTTATAAGATAGCACACCTCCGCATGATTTTTTTTAGAAAATAATTGGTTACATAAAAGAATTCAAGGAATGCACACTTAAGTTGTGGTAAAAATTTGAGGCCTAAAACCATCAATGATTCTAATTTAATATACAATGGACAATGAAATTAGGGAATTAGATTCATTATATTATACTATAATAGACATAAACCTCAAAAAATGAATTTTTATGTGTTCAATGGTTTTTATTTACATTATGAATCTCAATTTAGGATACGTATTTCCTGCCAAATTAAATGATAAAAAACTCTTGAAAATTTTGAACTAGTAAAAAACACAGGATGGTACAATCTCTCCACCTTAAAAATTATGGTCCCTGAGAATCCTTGAGGAATAGATGGAAAACAAATCCTACATACTTATGTGATAAATATTTATTCAAATAGGCATGTTGTACATCCAGATGCACAACCCTCCACAAAGAATACCCTAGGCATACGATACATGAGAAATTAAAAATCAATAAAAATCTCGTATTCCTAACTGAAACATAGAGACTATGCATTACCAATTATTTAAAACGGAAGATTTGATCATTTAATACTATCATTAATAATTCAACCTTTGTTTCTTCTTAACATAAGAACTAGTATTTAAATTCCAATTCTGATTCACAGTATCTCTACTATTAGAACATTCTAATGAACAAACCCTTTTAGAATTACAAATATGCCTTTGGCATGGTTATATAAAATATGTAATGGTCTATTTCAAATCAGCCTCATTTAGATTTGTTAATACTACTTTTTATAAAAAAACATGGTTGATTCACACTCTACTCACCTCAACTTAACAGTGTTCCATGAAAAAGTTCCTCAATGATAGAAATTAATGAAGAGATAAGAAATATGTTGATCCATAGCTAGATGATAATTTAAAAAAAACACTCATCATAAAGAGAAAACACATTTCATCTAGAAATGTGATGCCGCCTCCTCCGGTACAATATTTTTACATCAAAGTTATCCACTGGAACTCATACCCAACTTCTAGTGATGTCCCGAGCTAAAAATTTCACTTATATTTTCATGTCACAATACAAACATGGAAATATTTTAAATCCAGTACACATCGATTCTCGCCATTAAAACAACCCATCCAAGCACAAGATGATGTTCTCTATATTGATTATAACCAACTTCACCCAACCATGCATGTTAAGAACAAACATACTAGCTATTTTTGACACTTTTAAAGAAGCTCAATTTCACCAGTTGACACATAGTCTCGTTCTGAACACGATGCATCGCTACTAGGGAATTATATAATTAATTAAGAATAACCAAATGAGTTCCAATTCAGCAGTCAATTCATCTAGCAGTTTATTAATCAGTATGTCATTTCATTGATGTGTTGTCTAGAAAACACGGATACTTTTTACAAACTAACCAGATATAAGTCATTCAAAAACATCACTGACCATTTCAAAAAATTTCATTCACTATTTCCTCCATTTTCTAAGAGGATACACTAAAACCATTAGCATCAGGAATGAAAACCAAAAAAACATATCAGCTTTTAAACATACCATGATGTGAGAATGCATAAACGTCTAAAAATGAGAATTACATGATAATAACACCCATAATATTGTTAAACAACATATGAACATCCATAAAACTCACTTTGGGGCTGAGGTCGAAGTAAGAAAGGTCCTCGGGAGAAGGGGGTCGCGGGTTGCCGGTCGCAGGCACCGCCGGAGGAGGTCGCGGGGTCGCCGGGGGAGGTCGCGGGGTCGCCGGAGGAGGTCGCGGGATCGCCGGGGGTCGCGGGGGGCTGCGGGCGAGGGTTGCAGGAAGGGGGCTGCGGGCGAGGGTTGCAGGGAAACGGGGTCGAGGTAGGGAAGGGTCGGGGTTTTTTAAAAAAAACAAAGGTTTAGCGGCGGTTTTTTCAAAACCGCCGCGAAACGTATTTCGGAAAACGTTTAGCGGCGGTTTTGTGAACCGCCGCCACAAAACCGCCGCTAAACACTGTTTATTTTGTAGTGACATCATGGACAATAATTCTATTTATTAGAATCAAAGTGAGGGGAGAAGTAGTGTGATGATGAATTTTTTCATAATCATGAAAACATTCCCATATATATATGATACTAGTTTCTTCACACCACAATGATCATGTGGGTGAATAGAGTATATGAAAAGAAAATTAATTGAAAAGAAAATAAAGTACAATGAAAGCGTATTTTTACCTCTTGATCTCTTCTCCTTAGAACCTCCTAAAAGCCTTTGGTTTTGGGCTTTTAGTGATGCCAGAAGGTATTGGACATGGGTAAGAGGCTCGGGATATGGATTGGAAAAACTTTCCAGAGTTTTCAATGCTGTAGAGGTGTGATGAGAAGAGATTGTGGGGGTCATATTTATATTGGAGAAGAGAAGGGTATTTTTATCATTTTCTTCAGGAATTTAATATTTTAGTTCATGTGTTTGAATAGTTTTATAATTATCACTAAATATGTTAAAATAATAACATTAATTTCTATATTATGGTTCTTACATCATTAAGAATTTTAGTAATAGTCTGTTAAACTTATAATGGTCATATATAGTAAATTGTCGTATTACACTCTTCACCGAAAATTCATGTTTTTCAGAAAAATACAAAATTAATCACCCCAACCATTTTTAAATGTGTATATTTCAAAAAAGATATCAATTTTTCTAAAATAATTTTATTAATATTAAAAAATATAATTTTTTACTCAAAATCGTTAATTTTTCGACAAATTCCAGTTTTAATATTATAACTAATTTTATAAAATTTTTTAAAATTAATTACTGCCACATAAAATTGTATTATAATTAGAAGAAAACAAAATAATAATTTATTATTTTATATATTGAATATAAATTTTTGTTTAAATCCTTAAATTTATTTTTAAATTTTAATTAAATTTTTATGAATTACAAACAGACCAACACTTAATTTTACAATTTTTAAAATAATTATTTACTTATACTATTATATAATTATTTTATACATTCATTTATAAGGTGAAAAAATTGGATTTATACATTAATAGGTGAGCTTACAATTTATTTGGTCAGTATACTATTCATATGGGTCATATTACTATTCATTATAGTGACATTACTATTCTGAAGGGTAAAATTAATATTCACCAAAAATTAAATTGATCTTATCAAACACTAAATATCATACTTATTGCAACAGTGTATGTCCATTTTTCAAAATTCATTTCCCAAAAGCTAAAAATCTATTATTAATGGATAGGCTATGAAGGTCACATAATAGTATTTAGTTATTCATTTAATCATGATGTGGCATTGTGTTTATTTTTAAAATATCAAGATGTTACATTCTTTCCTCCCCCTTAAATTAATTATGACCTATAAATTCGTTCATTGAACTTATAATTATGAAATTAAAATTTAATTACTAAAATAACTATTTTTATGTGTACTTAATTAACTATATGTTCATTAAGAAAGACTATCACTAAAATTTCTCTATAAAATGAAAATGTTTTATCTCTAAAGTTAACTAGACCATTCCTCTGATACCAACTGTAAATCCTAGAACTCGTACTTCTGGATATAGTACTAAAACATGTTGCTATTTATTATTAGAGATAAAATAAAAATACATTGTACATTATATAATCAATGACCATTTTTTGTCTAGGTTTTGGAGGATTAGAAAAACCATATATTAAATAAGAGTTTACAAAAATAATTATGAAATATATAATTGGATTCATCCACACTAACTCCATAACAATCCTATGAACTTATAAGGAATCCTATGAAAAACATTAAAAAACATGGGATGAGGTAATAAAAGCTTATTAAGGGGTAAAAATAGAGATATACCATTTTTACAAGAATAATTTTAAACATGTAAAATCCTTTTCACAAAGGAATTCTTCTCACCCAATAATTATAATATAGATACTTTTTGAAAACATGAAATTTCCATAAATCATAGAAAAACATTAATATAATATATAGGTTAAATGGGGAACTAAATAATTATTATTTTAAAAATCATGGATGTAATATTATGTTTAACCCCATAGGATACCATAAAATGTATCCCTCATTGCTACATGAAAAATTAATCCTCACAACTACCATATGGTGAAATAATCACTGATACGCATGGAGTAACCATGCAACCATCCTCCAACAAAAACATGCCTATATAATTGGAGGGATATATATGTCCAACCCTTCAACATAATAAATTCTCAATTACCATAAAATATTTATAAAATATTAACACATTCATAAAAATATTCCTTTTTAATTTTTCTATTATTAGAAATTTAAAATTGTATTTTTAATAGGATTCCCTTATATAAACCATATCATAAATTTTATAATTAATAAAATGAAAGGAATATGTATAATAACTATAAATACACATAATAAAACATTATATATTAAAATTTCATATCAAAAATATCTTTATCTTGACAAAATCAATAAAGTCAAAGGTTAACCCGAAGAATGGGAATTAGGTTAAGAATTCACGTACATTGGGTTAATCTTAATTAAAATGGTTTTAAAACTCATGTATAATTGTTAAAAATGTGTTATTAATATTTTACAGAAACATATTAAATTTTTTAACACCTTATATTATCATTTTATTACATATTCCACCCTTTTGTTAATAATATTTTTTATTTCCATTGTTTCATGTGTGTTCTTTACATAGTTTACATGGTCGAATCGCAATGGATATTCTTGTTGAATGGAATAGAAACTCAAGAAGTTGAATGTAATTATGTAAATATGATTCCATTAGATTTAAAGACACCATAAATCATTTTTTTAGATATGTTAAAAAATCATTTGATAAAATATTAATGATATTTTTAGATCATTTTGGTAGTTCCATGATAATCACAAACTCATTCCGTTATATAATTTAATATTATATATATAATAATAATAAATAACATAAAATAGCCTATATCATACCCATTACACTCATTTAAACAATTAAAATCAATTTATGACCATCCATGTAGGTGTTATTGGAAATTGAAAACACATCGTCCACGACGGTGGTAATTCAACACATCATAGATGACATTTTTTGTTTTAGATTAAAAGTGAGAGGAGAATAAGTATGATGAATCATTTTTCCATAAACATTAAAAAATTATATTATATATATGATAATATGTTCTTCATGATTATTTAATAATGGTATGTTAATATAGTGTGAGAAATTAAAGAATTTAAATAAAAATAAAAGAACATGAAATAGATTTTTATAGCTTGACCTATTCTCCTTGAGATCATCCTTTCGGCCATTGGTTTTGACCTTTTGGTGGGACCAGAAGGTCTTGGTCATTGAGAAGAGGCTTGGTATGAGTATTTGACAATATTTGGAAAATGATCAATTTTTAGAGGTGTGATGATAAGAGGTGGTGACGGGTCATATTTATAGTGGAGTACAGGAGGATTTTTGCTTATTTAATTCATAAATTTATTATTTTTGATCAACAATTTGAATAGATTGTTAATTATCACTAAATATATTAAAAAATTAAAGGTATGGTTGAGATTTGGTTTTTTACATCATTCATTATGTTTTTTAATATTTTATTTGACTTATAATGTATATATACTGTAAATTTTCTTATTTCACTATTCACTAAAATTTGTTGTATTTTAGAAGAATCACAAAAATTCACCCCAACTGTTTTTCAACGTGTGTAATTAATAAATGAAATAAATTTTTTAAAATAATTCTTTTTAATATCCAAATTTTAATTTTCACATAAAATCATAATTTATTCGAAAAATTTCAATATTAAAAATAAAACTAATTTATAAAACTTCAAAAAATTTATTAATGTTGTATAAAATTATATTAAAATAATATGATAAAAGAAAAAATTTATGAAGGTATTTTATGATTATAAATTTTTATTTTAAATCATTATATTTATTTTAAAATTTTATTTACATATTTCCAATTTACCAAACTACCAACACATAATTAAATAGTTTTTATATTATTTATTCACTAATACTATGATATAATTATATGATACCTCTAATTATAAGGTACCTAAATTTTATTTAAACATTCATAGATGAGTTTACTATTCATTTGGCTATTTTAGTATTCATAAGGTTTATATTAATATTCATAAGGGTGACATTTCTATTCTAAAGAGTAAAGTTACTATTCTCTAAAAATTAAGTTGATCTTATCAGACTCTAAATATCTTATTGATCACAACCGTGTATATCCATTTTTAGAAATTCAATTCACTGAAGTAAAAAAAATAAGTTTATCAGTAAAAATATAAAGGTCTCATAATAGTATTTAGTTGTTCATTTAACCATGATGTGGGATTGTATTTCCTTTTAAAATATCATTATATTTCATTCTCCCCTCCTTAAATGAATTGTGCCTTTAAAATTCCTTCATTGTACACTCAATTCTGAAATTACATATTGATAATTAGGAAAAACAACTTTCTTATGGGTAATTAATTAACTAGATTTTCAAAATTAAATACTATCACAATTTTTTCCTAAAAAAATACAGCATCTAGTTTCCAATGATTTCTAAACTATTCCTTTGATACCAACTATAAAGCCCTGACCCCACATTTCTAGATTAAGTACTAAAACATAATGTCTATTTTTTTAGAGAAAAAAATACACAGTACATTATAAATTTGATGAACATTCCCAGTCTAGGTTGTTTAGGAATAGACAAACCAAAAAATAATATTTTACCTAAATAATTATAAATTAACTATTGGATTCATTTGAATTAGCACCTCAACCATTCTTTTAGCTTCTATAAAATCTTTTAAAAAACATTTAAATTCATTGGTTGAGATCAAAGAACTCATTAATGTTATTAAAAAATATAACCCATTTTTACATGAATACTTATAAACTTATGAAATCAATTTCACAAATATGTACTTCTCACCCAATAGGTATCATATAGTTAGTTTCTGAAAACCCGAGTTTTCTATAAATAATAGAAAATCATAAATAAATCATATAGGTCAATTGGGGAATTAATAACTTATTATTGTAACCATAGTGGCTATAATATAATTTGTAACCCTTATGTCTACCTTACAATATAACCCCCATGGCTACCTTATAGTGTGATCGTCACAGCTACTTTTTGTTGTAATGATCACAGTTACACTTGGAGTAACCATATGGTTGTCCTCCAATATTATTATACCTAAAACAATTTAGGAATATATTGGTCCCAAAACTCATCCTAAATAATTCCCAATAACTATAACATAGTCATTAAATATGATCACTTGCATGAAAACATTATTTTAAAAAAAATTTAAATATAAATTTATAATGGGATCTTTAAAGATGAGTCCCATATATACACCATATCATTGAGAAGATAATTATTATATTAAATGGAATATTTATACTCACTATAAATCCATAAAATGAAACATAATATAT